>OY288268.1:34797881-39749424 GCA_958450335.1 Hibiscus tridactylites | reverse complement strand
CACTAACAGATTCGATTAGTTATTAGCGAGTGTGAACATTGTATGCATGATCACCTACATGCCCTATCAATGCTTGATATACATGTATGCAAAACCTCTAATGTCATGCCACATGTATGCATGGACCAACATATATAATATAGTATATATCAATGATTTTAACTGTGCATGAATGCCAGTTCACACCCTCCAATAACATCCTCAAATCCGTCTAAGAACATCCTCTTACCTCACTTCTAGCTTATCTATCTCCATCATACCAACAACCATTAACCACCAGATTCTCACTAAGCCTTCTTCACACCCAAGCTGTTCCCAACAACTACCATTACCCCAAACATGCTAGCAACAAGACTAAACTTACCACGCAAGGAAAACCAACAGAAACCAAACTAAGGTAACTAGAGCAAGGATTACTTAACAAGGTTACCTGAAAACACAACACCACCCTGAAGACTCATCAAACGAGCTTTCTTCCTCGCGGAACCATCATCCTCCTGCCGCACCACTGCAGCACCAGCTAGCACACTAGGGTCACCACCAACTCCTTGCGGTAAGGAACCTTGGCTGTTTCGAGCCAACATCAAACAATCACGCCTCATGTGACCAGCAGACCCACATTTCCAGCAATTCTCTTTTCCCAAACTCTTCACAACCTTCTGCTCTTTCTGCCACCTCTGAACCTTGTCTCGGCCGTACCCACGACCTTTCAGAGACCCTCTGGCTAACACCAAAGCTGACTTCACTCCATGAGGACAATCATGCTTAACATGCATTTTGGAACCACAATTCCAGCAAGCACCCGCGCCCCAACAACCTCCAACATGGCGCCTTTCACAACGGTCACACACCGGTGGCTGAGCTTCCACTCCTTGCTCAAACAACACTTACTCCACAACAGCACTATCTTCACCTTGTTCAACCCTTGGAAATTCCCTTCCAAGATACCTCTCACAAAAAGCAGATACAAAGAAATCCCAATCAATATCATCAATATGTGACGCCACCGCCACAGATGTCCACCAGGCACACACATCCTCCAACATCAGAGAAACAACACTCCCCAGCTTACAGGCATAATCACAGCCCTCCTGATCCAGGATCAGAACCACACTGGCCAACCAGGCCTCAAATGCCTCAGGTGTCGAACCATGATATTCCACAGCACCCAAATCAAGCAATTGCTGCTTCGGCAAACCCACACATTCCACAGCCAGCACATCCAATGACTTTACCTTTACCACAGCCTGAGATGTTTCCAACACCTCCTGAACAACAGATGATGAACTCTTCATCACAGAACCAGCTTCTTCTTTCTGCCTTAACACCTCAACTCCAGGCACAGAAGACTGAGACAAAACACCTCCACAGAAAGGTGAATTCCTTGCCTTAACAACCTGCCCCAAGGCAGCAACCATCTCACCCAACTGCCATTCTTCCATCGACTTTGCCATACTACTAACAACAACAAACAATCACAACAAGCAAACAAACCAGTTAGACCAGCATTAAGCAAGGATTCAAACTCCAACTCCAAATAACACAATAGCTATATTAATAAGGCAATGGGTATCCGGAATCCTCCCCTTTACATGACATAACAGTCAACACAACATGGATATCACAACATCAAGCATATCAAACAACATACTTTGATCATTCTTACATCAAACAGCATCCACTTGCAACAGCATATTATCAACATAACATGCTCATAACACATTCAACATGCATAACATCAGCTCACAATATCAGCACATATCCACATAAACTCAACCAAGATTCATAACCATAAAACATGCTTGCATACATCAGCAACATGCTCAGAAACATCAACATCATACTCAGAAACACATATTTCAACCAACCTTCAACCACACATCAAGGTAAACAACAAACACACATCACAACAACTTACCGTTTTCCCCAAGCATTCGCAACTCAGCTCTGATACCACCAAATGTAACCCCGTTAACCCGGCCCGGACGGTTGACCCGAATTAAGAAAGTCACACGGGGAAAACCAAAGTCAACCCGAAAGTCAACCTTGATTAACGACCCTTTTTTTTCTTTTTAATCTTGTCTAGATGCACATTAACCTTAGGTATGATCATGCAAACATCATACTCAAAGATCACAAACATCAGAGATCAAACAGGGACCCAATTGAACAATTTACAACTTTAGGGACCAAATTGTAAATTCTGAAAACTTTAAGGACTTATCCAAATTTTAAGTTACCAACTTAAAATTAATCAGGTTTCATGCTTCTCTGCCAAATTTCAGCTCAAACGGACATCCCAAACTCATACAATTGCACAAACAAGTTTCAGGACCAAAATGCAAACATTTTGAAACATTTAACCGCCCATGTCAGCCCCCAACGGTCACCCGTTCCGAAACAGGCAAAGCCCGTTTCGAAACTCGGGGCCATTCCGCAACGCGTTCCGCAACGGGGGTCTGGCAGTAGCCAAACCATTCCGGAACGGTGGCACCCGTTTCGGACGCCTGGGTTCATGCAAGGCACCCGTTCCGAAACGGTGTCAACTGTTCCGAAACGCCCTGCACAGATTGCAGCAAAATGCATTCTAAAACATGCAATTAATCATTCAAACATGCTCCAAATGTCACCAAACTTTACCAGCATGCAATTCAACATATATACAACTTGTAGGAAACATCAAACCAACAATTTAACTTCATATGCAAAAAGCCCCAAATCTATAGGCATGCTTCCTACACAAGCAACCATTTAAGCACAAAATTTCCATTTCAATCTCATTAAAGCCAATTCATGATTCAGCAACATCAACAACATTAAAACATACTTGTTCGAACATCAATCCGAGAGATTCTACCCCCATTGCCCTTATTAACTATAACTATTCACCGAGACATAAATCTCAATTGGAGTCCACCTTGAATCCCTTGCTCCTTGCTGTCCAAACTTCGAGAATCTGCATTGATGGACAAAATGGAGCGTAAGCACATAATGCTTAGTGAGGAATGCTCAAAACCAAAACACCATCAATGCAGCGGATTACAAAACACTTTTAAAACAATCCGATTTGACAAAACAAAACCATGTTTGAAAACCCTTTTCAACAACATGCTTAAACCATGCATTGCACATACATGAAACCAAACCTTAGATTATCAAGCTAAGAGAACCTTTTTAAAACATAAATGACATAATCATCCATTTAACCATTCCATGCATAAACACCATTTGCAAAGTCAAATCAAACCTTGGGAACATTCCCATTTCACAACATACCCTTCTTATACTTTAAACCATTTAAGCAAGAAGCCCTTTAAAATCATTTACTCAATCAATCCAATACATGCATTAACCAAAGGCAACTCATGAACCACAACATCATTATCACATGCCTTTTGAAACAAGTCTTAACAAGACTTCAATGCATTTAAAAGTTTCCATGCTCACATGCATCATTTACCAAATGACATTCAACACTTGTTAAACCAAACAAGTAAACATGCATTCACTAGAAATATACACTTTTCATGCCACCACGCATCTTTTCAAGCATCTCATGCTTCTCATGCAATTATGAATCATTTCAAGCATTTCATGCTTCCTTATAATCAAGAACATCATATTGGCTTCCAAGTGATCAACCACATCCACTTTTCAACTCAACATCCAAATCGGATACGCGGATTCCGAGCGTTGTCCCTACGCTCCATACACCCTACCAATCCAAGGCCTCCTAAATGGACTTTTAAACACCATTTGACCTTACAAGCCTAAGGTTCCCATGTATGGACTTTTAAACACCAAAAAACCTTAGCTTTCCCGAGGTTCCCATGTATGGACTTTCAACCACCATACAACCTCCACTTTTCCCAAGGTTCCCATGTATGGACTTTTAAACACCATACAACCTTGACTTTTCCCAAGGTTCCCATGTATGGACTTTTAAACACCATACAACCTTGACATGCACAAGATTCCTATGTATGGACTTTCAAACACCATACAACCTTTGCATTCACCGATTGGTAGTTGTATCACATCACTAACGAGATCCGGGACACCCCACACAAGATCCACACATGGACTTAACACCGCCATTGTGATCTCAACAAGAACAAGGTTCCCCTATATGGACTTTTAAACACCATATAACCTTTGCTCAACCAAGGTCCTCGAATGGGCAACACCTCCATTATGACCTTAACCATCTCGTTAGGATACTTGAAGGGAGTTTACCGGTCCACTCTTGACCACTCCACCTCCAAGGCGACTTAATTCACGGTGCACCCAATCCTATAGCCGGCTAACTATATCCGATCAACGAACCAAGAATCCACTTACATCACTTGCCAATATCACCACCTCACCACAATAATCCAATGATTCACATGCATAACCATAATGCAAAAACCATCATTTACCATCTTTAATTCACTGTTTTAAAGCATCACACAAAGCCATTAAACATCATGCAACACCATGCATCAAATCCACATTTTCAATGTATAAAACCAAGGATCTCTTACCTTGAGCATCCTTCACATATGGCTTTCAAAATCAGCATTAAACCATGCTTAAAACATGCTTTCAGAACAGATTTAAACCATGCAAAACACATGCATTTCAATCATCAACCACAATTGCTTAAAAGCCAATTTCACAACACAATTCAAGAGCGAAAACCATTCACTTACTCTTGAGCTTAGCAAAGTTGTTTAGACTTAAACTAAGCTCCCAAAACCTTCAAACCTTGGTTTAAAAGCTTAAATCCCAACTTCACTCACCGATACACAAAACAAGGCTAGCCAACAAGCCTTCCAAGCATCCGAAAACCTTCCGCAACACCTTCAAAGCTCACGGATCAAACTCCCCTGTTTCAAGCACACAACAACAGAGGATTAATGCATCATTATGCATTAAAAACACCAGCAACAAGACTCAACTCGCTGCTCATCCCAAAACCAACAATTTGGCTACCAAACACAACCGAAATCACCTCCAAACACTTCCAAAACTTAACCCAGCCAAGATCCATCACTTCTAACCATTTTTAAACATCAATTAACATCCAAAATGATCACAAACACATCCTTATACCTCCAGGTATAACAGATCACCAAAAACACTCCAAAAACAACCAAAAACTCAAGCCAAACTTAGGAAATTCAACCTATCCGGGATTGCATTGATTAAACCTCAACTTCTAATCAATTTAGCATTCATTTAACATCATTTTGACACTTCAAAACACTGCCCAAACAGATCACACGAAAATTTCACCAAAATCACCAAATCTTGCATTTTAAGCCAAAATCAAGATTTCAATTAAAAAGCCATTAACAAAACACAAATCAAGGATTGAGAACTTATGAATTTCAGTAAAGAACTGATAGTTTAGAGGAGAAGGACGTTCTTACCTCCAAACTTGAATTTCTCCTTTTTAGAGCCAAAATGCTTGATGAAACAACTTGCAAATTGAGAGGTTTTGTTGTAGAGATGATTAGAAATCAAAAGAGAGTTGAAATGAGAGATTTAGATGCCAAAATGAGAGAAGAAAATCTGGAGAATTGTGTTTGGGTGGAGAGAAAATGAGAGAAAAGGAAAATTGAGAGAAAATGAAAAGTTAGTTAAGAAATGGTGACAATGATTTTCCCTCCACATTTCATAATCTTTAAAATTAGAATAAAGCCTTAAAATATCTTAGAAAAATCTGGAGAAATTCTTTTTGGAATAATAGCTCCTTAAAGATTCAAAGTTTCAATCCTTTATAAAACTGTCCCGCAACTTTCAAAAATAACATTTTGGTCACTAGCCAAAATGTCAACCTTCCGAACCTCATTTTCCAAAATTGATTTCACAGTTCACTTTTATATATTAAAAGATGAATTTAGAACATTTTTCCATATTTTTAATGCAGCCCGAACTAGGCTTTCCTAAATTCACTCTTATATATTCGATCAGCACTTTGACCGAACCGGTCAACGCCCAAAACTTCTGCGCCCAAAACCGGGGCGTTACATTGTCTATTTTGTAATTTGGTCTTTGGCCCTAAATGGCCTTTTTGGCTCTTTTAGAATAGCTTTAAAATGCATGATTAGCCTAAAAAGGTAAAAACATAGTAAACGTACTTGAATGGTCATGAAACATGGCATGCTAGTAGCTTATGTCTTTGAAATATTGTGTGAAAAGTTTCGTTGCTTTTGAACATCATATGGTAGGGTAAATTAATCAAAAACCAGTAGAAAATCTGTCATTGTAGGTCTGCCCGTATCGAAATAGGTGATGTCGTTTTGGTACGGGTGCACCTTACTAAACCTAAGATTATAGGTGTTTCTAAACGAAGTAATGCCATTTTGGAACATTTTGCCACTGGAAACCATTGTTTTGGTACGAGTTTAAAGTGTATCGAAACGAGTCAAAGTCAAGGCTGGTCAATCCGTTCCGATACGGGCCAAGCCTGTATCGAAACGGTCTAAAGAGAACGGTCAACAGAGTTGACTCTCGTGTACCCATTCCGAAAAAGCCTGCGATGTTTCGAAACAGGGTTAGGTAAGTTAGTTAAAGACTCATAGGATAGTTTGATAATGTTACAATCTGGTCACTGAATTATTGTAAAGTCAATTGATGGTGTTGTTTAATCCCGAATTCAATGAAATTTGGTAGACATGACCTTTAAGTAATGGATTTTATTTTGGTAAAACTATTCACCTCGAGGGACCTCAACTTTTAAGAATCCGCTTTGGTAACATAATGTACGTCTTCAATTGATTAGTAATGTGGTTAAATGAAATTTTATAATATAGATCATCGTATCGTTCTCTAGTAACACGGTCCGACCCGGTTCCCCTCTAGACCGGGAACAGGGTGTTACATTTGTGGTATAAGAGCTAAAGTTTAGTCGATTCTAGGACTAAACTGAAGTCTATTGCATTGTTATTATGTTACTTTGCCACCTGTGAATTTTATATTGTTTTATAATGTGACTTGTTGACTAATCCGATCTTTCATATAGATATGTCTGAGATAAATGAAGCTCACTTTGACGAGCTTGCAGTGTGTCCGAGCCATGTGGACAAATTGGCTTCACTCCAATCCTATTCTTTCACCGGACAAGATGATGATAATCCTGAGATTGTTGAATATTGGCTGGATAACACCCTACGTATCCTGAATAAACAGTTGCAGTGTTCCGACGAGCACAAGCTAGAGTGTGCTATTGCGTTGTTGATCGATGAGGCTTATATGTGGTTGGAGACTAATATTCTTATTGTCCTCAAAGAATCGATCACTTGGGAATTCTTTCTTAAGGAATTCTGGAATAAGTATATCAGCGAGTACTATCTCGCAGAGAGACAGAGCACTTTTCTCCATTTGAAAGAAGGCGGGCGACCTATCTAGCAGGCCATTTTCGTAACCAGTCGTAAGCATGCTTATTTTGTGGAGAACAAGGTAATTTTATCAGAGATTGTCCTCAGAATCACTCTAAGTCAGTGGTTGTGCACAAAGACATTACCTCACCAGCCTAATGCTTCCTAGGAAAAGGGCCAAGACGAGCACCATCGGGAGCCTCAGGCAAGCCGAGCGGATCCGAGAAGCAAGGTAACAAGCAAGAATCAAAGGCCTCCGCCCAGATGTATCATATGAGAGGTCGCGAGGAGGATGACGAGCCTGATGTTATAGCAGGTACCGTTATTTTATATGCACACTCATTGTGTATATTGATTGATTCTGGGTCTATCCATTCTTTTATAAGTCTGGAATTGGTTAAAAGACATAGGATGTCTAGTGAACCTTTTCCAACAAAGATCTACGTGACAAATCCGTTAGGTGATTGTGTTGCTCTAATCCTTGTATGCAAGAATTGTCCGATCTTGATTCAAGGAATTCTGTTCCCTGCAGATCTCCTAGTCTTACCAATCCACCAGTTTGATGCGATTCTAGGCATGGAATGGCTTAGTAAACATCAAGCGTGGGTGGACTGCAGTAAGCGAAAATTGTATCTCCAAGGTCTTGGCAAGGAGAGAATAATGCTGAAGAAATCCTGGAACTCCAGGTTGTGTGCATTGTCCACAGAATCCAAAAATGAACTTCAGATTCATGATATTGACATAATAAATGAATTCCTAGATGTTTTTCCTGACGAACATTTGGGATTGCCCCCAACCAGTGAAGTGGAATTTGGTATTGAGGTGCAACCTGGGACTGCTCCAGTTTCTATTTTAGCATATCGGATGGCGGCTGTGGAGTTGAAAGAATTAAAAGCTCAAATTCAAGACCATATGAACAAGGGTTTTATTCAACCGAGCTCTTCACCATGGGGAGCCCCAGTTCTTTTTGTCAAGACGAAGGATGGTTCTATGCGTTTGTGCATTGACTATAGGCAACTGAACAAGGTCACCATCAAGGATAAACATCCTTTGCCTAGGATAGACGACCTGTTCGACTAATTAAAAGATGCCTCTGTGTTTTCCAAGATCGATTTAAGGTCGGGTTACTATCAAATGAGAGTCAAGGAGTGTGATGTGCCTAAGACTGCCTTTCGTACAACATATGGACACTACGAATTCTTAGTGATGCCTTTCGGGCTAACTAATGCACCGACGTCTTTCATGGATTTAATGAATCAAGTATTTAGACCCTATCTTGAGAAATTCGTAGTAGTGTTTGCAGATGACATTTTGATCTATTCCAAGAATGAAATGGAGCATCGAGATCATCTTTATATTGTACTTCAGACACTGAGAGAGAAACATTTGTATGCGAAGTTTTCTAAGTGTGAGTTCTGGCTCATAGAAGTTGCCTTTTTAGGACATGTCGTATCAGCTTCAGGTATTTGGGTGGACCCGAAGAAAATCCAAGCTATTGTATATTGGCATCCACCGAAGAATATTGGTGAAGTCAGAAGCTTTCTTGGGCTTGCTGGCTATTACCGCAAATTCTATAACCCCCTTAGCACGGCATAGGCGGTTGACCTGAACTACGAAGATTACACGGGGAAAACCAAAGTCAACCCGAAAGTCAACCTTGATTCACGACCTTTTTTTCTTTTTAATCTTGTCTAGATACATATTAACCATAAGTGAGTACTCCCAAAACATATTTGTGAAAGGCACAGCGATCAGATTACATGTAGGGAGTCAATTGCACTTAATACAAGTTTAGGGACCAAAATATAATTTATAAAATTTAGAAGGTCTTTACTGACTTTAAGGTTACCAATATGAAATTCGTCTTGTTACATGCTTCTCTGCCAAATTCCATCTTAATTGAACATCTCAAACTCAAGCAATTGCAACATCAACATTTACGGACTAAAATGTAAAACTTGAAAACTTCAGCACCATTCAAATATGTGCCCAACGGTCACTTGTTTCGAAACATTCACCTGTCGTATCGAAACGTTGATCGAAACGGCGTTGACCGTTCCGATACGTGGGTTGGTTCTGAGACTGGTTCCGAAACGAGGCATTCCAGTAGCCAAATCGTTTCGAAACATCCCTTAGTGTTTCGAAACACGAAGGCCATTTCAGGCCCCCGTTTCGAAACACTAGAGGGTGTTTCGATAGGGTTTGCCCAGATTCAGCAGCAAAAGCTGGTTTTTCATGCATAAACCCATTCCAACATATCCAAAAGACTCTCAAAACATATTAACAAGTCATCAAGCCTACACAGTACATAAGTGGAACTCCTAAACACCTTCACAGCATCATACTTGACATCTCACTAATCTAGAGGCATGCATCCTAATATCAAATCCAAATAGGGAAATCAAAACTCCAAACAAGCAATTAAGGCCATTTACAATTCAAATCAACCAAGGCACACAAGCCACAACCTTAGGGAGTTTAACACATCTCCCAAAACAAATCTTAGGTTTACCATTGCAAATTTATCAAAACTAATAGTGTATGAAAACTTCACCATACGTGTGCTTGGACTTCCTTGGATGAACTTAGCTTCCTTGATGCCCTTAGACACCTCAATTATCTGCATTATTGGTAAAAGAGAGCGTAAGCACAAATGCTTAGTGAGGCATGCTCTAAAGAAACCAACACAATAATGCACTTTTAGGAAAACACTTTCATCAAAGCTTTAAAACCACATGCTCATCTATTTCTCATGCTTGAAAACTTTCAAAGAAAAACTCATTGAAATCACATGTACCTTTATTCTAACTCATGCATTAAAACCAATGCAAATCACATGGCAAGGCCATTCACATGCTTGTATCTAAACAAAATACATATGCATAACTCATAGCATAAATCATTTCCTCAAAGGTACATGTGTAAAAAAACCATTTCATCATATATATTGGCATTTAGCATCTCATTAATACTCGGATATGCGGACACATCTCTACACTAGACTCTTCCGGTGGAATCTCTCATCACCGTACTCACATGGCGGAATCTCTCATCGCCACAAAGCTTGGGTATTTCACCAAGTCCTACCCGATGGAATGCCCATCATTGGAAAATCTCCCTTTGGCTTAACCAAAGAGCACGTAAGAATTTTTAGTTTATAGTGCACTCTCATCCCATTGATCGATCAATTATATTCGGTAAGTTTCTCAACATCTATGCCAATATAATGTGTTAAATTATCATCACATCTACTATTTTTCATGCAAAATAACTCAAAGGTTTTCTCATCATATTTCAAATCATAAATCATACTTTGCTTCAAACCAAAAGCTCAAATCTATACAATGCAACATGCCATCTCTTGACATCTCTACAAGCATAATATTATGCTTCAAAACATGCATAAAAACAGTGGGAATTTAACAATCTCAAACCATGAGCATGTAAAAGCATTTTAGTGACAAACACCACTTTAGAGAGATATCAAATCAAGCCATACTTACTTCCGAATTTAGGAAGGTGTTTCAAACCTCTCTTAAATCCCCAAACCTTGTATTTTTTGTCCTCATGGACTTCTAACCCAAACGCACTCACCGATTTCGTTTCGCTTGCTTGCCGAAACGCCAATTAAGCCTCCAGATCAACTCCAAAAGTGTCTGAAGATGTCTCCCATGTTTTAGACACATCAAAGCAAAGGATTAATGCATCATCATGCATTGAAATCTTCAACCAACACTCCTAAACTCGCTGCTCTAAGCAAACACAACATTTCGGCTACCAAACACAACCGAAATCACCTCCAAACTCTTCCAAAACTTAACCCAGTCAAGATCCATCACTTCTAATCATTTCTAAACATCAATTACCAACAAAAACAATCCTAAACTCGACCTTATACCTCCAGCTATAACAGAACACCAAGAACACCTCAAAAACCACCATTTTCTTAAGCAAAAACTTAGGAAACACAACCTATTCGGATTGGATTGATAAAACCTCATTTCTAACATCATTTAACATCCAAAATTCATTAGGGAACCATTTCAAAACATAGCCCAATCAATTACAACGAAAACTCCACAAGATCTCCTCCAATCTTGAGTTTTAAGCCAAAAATCTTATTTCTAACATTAAAACCATTTATAAAACTTTAATAAAGGATTGACAACTTGGGAATTTCAGTAAAGAACTGAGTATTTAGAGGAGAAGAACAATCTTACCTCTAAATGATGATTTCTCCTTTATTTGGGCCAAAATCCATGAAAATTCAATGTGGAAATCAAAATGATTTGATGCAAGATTGATTAGGAACGAATGAGTGATGAACATCTCATCAATTGAAGTGAAAATCAATGTGAATGTTGCTGGAGAAAAGGTGTTTGGATGATATGATTTTGAGAGAAAAAGGAATGAGAGAAAATTAGAGAAAGATAGTTATGAAAATCAAAAAGTAGTTTTCATTTTCTTTTATTTAATTAAATCATTAATTAAATCACCCAAATTAAGGAAAAATCTGGAAAAGAACATTTTGGGTAAATTAGCTCCATAAAGATTAAATGTTTCAATCCTTTACAAAACAGTCACTACTAAACTTTGCAAAAATTGCAATTTGGTCACTACACCGAAATGTAGTATTTTCAAACCTTATTTTGTAAAATTGACATCACCACTCTCTTATATATATTAAATGAGGATTTTTAGATATTTTTCTATATTTTTAAAGCATCCTGAACTAGGCATTCCCTAAAACCTCCTTTTATATTAAAACCGTCTCTCAGACCGGTCCAGTTCAGAACCTAAACTTCTAAGCCCAAAATTGGGGTGTTACAACTCTACCCCTCTTAAGAAATTTCGTTCTCGAAATTTACCTCCGAAGCATAGAGACATGGAACACATCATGTATCTTTTCCAACTCTTGTGGTAACCTCAGCTTATAAGCAACAGGTACCACACGTTCAATCACCTTGTATGGTCCAATATACCTAGGGCTCAACTTACCCTTCCGACCAAACCTCATCACCTTCTTCCAAGGCAAAACCTTCAAAAACACACGGTCACCCACCGCAAACTCAATATCCTTACGCTTTAAATCCGCGTAAGACTTCTGTCGATCAGAAGCTGCATTCAACCGCTCAAAAATGAGCTTCACCTTCTCGGTTGTTCCTTTCAACAAAGTCGGCATCGAAACCAACTTCAGACCTGTTTCAGCCCAGCAAAGAGGAGTTCTACACTTCCTCCCATACAAGGCTTCATAAGGTGCCATTTGAATACTTGCGTGGTAGCTATTGTTGTAAGCAAACTCCACCAAAGGCAAATGCTTCTCCCAAGAGCCTTGAAACTCAATCACGCAGCACCTCAACATATCCTCAAGCACTTGGATAACACGCTCAGACTGTCCATCCGACTGTGGATGGTAGGAAGTACTAAAATTCAGCCGCGTACCCAAAGCTTGATGCAAACATTCCCAAAAACGCGATGTAAACCTCATATCTCTACCCGACACTATAGATTTTGGCACACCATGCAGACATAAAATCTTAGCAATGTACAACTCTGCAAGCTTATCCAAAGTATACGTGGTATGCACAGGTAAGAAATTTGCACACTTCGTAAGGCGATCAACAATCACCCACATCGAATTCTTTTTCGATAGTAACAAAGGAAAATCAGACACAAAGTCCATGGTGATTCTTTCCCACTTCCATTCAGGGATCCTCAACGGTTGCAACAACCCTGAAGGAAACTGATGCTCCACTTTAACCCGCTGACAAACCATACACTTACTCACATATTCTGCAACATCCTTCTTCAAACCAACCCAATAGTACTCATCCTTCAGATCACGATACATCTTCGTACTACCAGGGTGCATAGCAAAAGGACTACTGTGAGCTTCAGTCAGAATAGTACGCCTCAACTCCGCATCATTTGGCACCACTATCCGACTTCCAAAACATAGGACTCCATCATCATTAAAACAAAAATCCGATGGTCTATCCTCAGCGATATCCTGAACATGTGGCACCAAAGAATCATCCAACAACTGCTTATCTTTTATCAACTGAACCAGAGATGGTCTCACTTGCAATTCAGCCACAAGACATCCATCTTGCGAAATACTCAAGCTGGCAAATATAGCCCTTAACTCCACTGCCACCTTTCTGCTTAAGGCATCCGCTACAACATTAGCTTTTCTCGGATGGTACTCGATCGTCAGATCGTAATCTTTAAGCAACTCCACCCAACGTCACTGCCTAAGATTCAACTCCTTCTGGGACATCATATACTTCAAACTCTTGTGATCCGTGTACACAGTACACTTCTCACCATATAGATAATGTCTCCAAATCTTCAAAGCAAAAACCACCACCCTCAGGTTGAACAGCCACAACATGTGCTACATTCCTGCCACCATCATCTCTGCGCTGAAAATTACCACGACCGTGCCCACGGCCTCTCTGCGGCTAAGCTGCTCTCACCGGAGCCTGTCCCTCCTTCAAAGGATGAGGACAATCCTTCTTCAAATGTCCACGGTTTCCACAGTTCCACCATGTACCAAGATTACCCCAACACTCGCCACCATGTCATCTACCACAACGGTTACACTCAAAAGTCCTCTGAACAGCATTAGGTCCTTGTTGACCTCTACCAGGGTTACCACCTCCACGCCTAGCATCAAAGTGCGGCCTCCTATCCTTATGCCTCTTGTTGCGATTTCTAACATAATCGCGTTCAGCCGCTCTCTTGCCAGAGCTAGATCTACCCGCTCGGCTAGTCAAACCAAGATTCGACTCAATGTCCTTGGCTCTAGTGACCAAGACATCGAAATCTGTATAATCAGCCGCAAGCATAAAAGTCTTCACATCCATTACTAACCCATAACGAAAACGTTCGCACCTCTCCCGCTCATTAGGGATCAGCTCAGGTGCATACTGACTAAGGCGGACAAACTGAATCTCATACTCAACCACGATCATGCTTCCTTGCACAAGAGACATAAATTCTCTTTTCTTGTCATCTAGGTATCGCACACCCAGATACTTCCGCTTGAACGCACTCAAGAAGAACGTCCAAGTCCCCTCAACATCTTCCATCCCAGAGATAGCAGTCGTCCGCCACGTGTAAGCATCACCATGCAGCAGTGATACAACACAACCCAGCTTCTGCACATTATTGTAGTTCATCTGACCCAAAGTCCTCTTGTTGCTTTCCAACCAAGACTCAGATCCTTCCAGAGACAAACAACTGAACTCAGTCCCTCCCAGACTGCGAAGACGTTCCAAAGGCAATCTCACATTGGCATCATCCTGATGTGTAGCTCCATGAGCTCCAGCTACGGTTCCCTGAAAGGCTCCAGCAAAAGCCTGAATCAACATTGTCATGTTAGGAGCAGCTTGCCCCTGCACACCATCAGGTCCAGCAATCCCAGCACCAGCACCAGCATTTCCAACTACAGCACCACCATCACCACCAGTTGGTTCACCACCAGGAGGAGGAGGTAAATCCACAACATTCTCAGCATTCTCATCATTCTAATTCTGAGCCATAGCTCTTGTATTCATCCTCATCTCCCTATGTGGCCCCATTTACAAAGAAAACAATGCACTGACAAAAATGCAATAAACACAATTAGGCACAATAAGTTAAGTAATCCAAGTACTCAAGCTCATTTTTGAAAACAATTCCTTTCATTAGTTTTGATATGGGAATTGGATCCCCTAACTCACTCCAACATAGCATAACATCACAGTTGAAACCAGGCATCACGATTCACACAACATTCTTTCACCCAAAAAAGCTCATCATCCAAATACACATACATCACCCACATGACAAATCCCAATTATACGTGAACTAAGCTCTAATATCACCAAATGTAACACCCTTAGCCCGGCCTAGACGGTTGACCCGAACTACGAAGATTACACAAGGAAAACCAAAGTCAACCCAAAAGTCAACCTTGATTCACGGCCCATTTTTTCCTTTTTAATCTTGTCTAGATACATATTAACCCTAAGTGAGTACTCCCAAAACATATTTGTGAAAGGCAGAGCGATCGGATTACATGTAGGGACTCAATTGCACTTAATACAAGTTTAGGGACCAAAATGTAATTTCTGAAATTTAGAAGGTCTTTACTGACTTTAAGGTTACCAATATGAAATTAGTCTTGTTACATGCTTCTTTGCCAAATTCCATCTTAATTGAACATCTCAAAATCAAGCAATTGCAACATCAACATTTGGGGACTAAAATGTAAAACTTGCAAACTTCAGCACCATTCAAATATGTGCCCAACGGTCACCTGTTTCGAAACATTCACCTGCCATATCGAAACGGCGTTGACCGTTCCGATACGCGGGTTGGTTCCGAGACTGGTTCCGAAATGAGGCATTCCAGTAGCCAAATCGTTTCGAAACATCCCTTAGCGTTTTGGAACACGAAGGCCATTTCAGACCCCCGTTTCGAAACACTAGAGGGTGTTTCGATACGGTTTGCCCAGATTCAACAACAAAAACTGGTTTTTCATGCATAAACCCATTCAAACATATCCAAAAGACTCTCCAAACATACCAACAAGTCATCAAGCCTATAAGGTACATAATTGAAACTCCTGAACACCTTCACAACATCATACTTGAAATCTCACTAATCTAGAGGCATGCATCCTAATATCAAATCCAAATAGGGAAATCAAACCTCCAAACAAGCAATTAAGGCCATTTACAATTCAAATCAACCAAGGCACACATGCCACAACCTTGGGGAGTTTAACATATCTCCCAAAACAAATCTTAGGTTCCCATTGCCAATTTATCAAAAGTAATAGTGTATGAAAACTTTACCATACGTGAGCTTGGACTTCCTTGGATGAACTTAGCTTCCTTGATGCCCTTAGTCACCTCAATTATCTGCATTATTGGTAAAAGAGAGCGTAAGCACAAATGCTTAGTGAGGCATGCTCTAAAGAAACCAACACAATAATGCACTTTTAGGAAAACACTTTCATCAAAGCTTTAAAACCACATGCTCATCTCTTTCTCATCCTTGAAAACTTTCAAAGCAAAACTCATTGAAATCACATGTACCTTCATTCTAACTCATGCATTAAAACCAATGCAAATCACATGGCAACGCCATTCACATTCTTGTATTGTCAAAACATTTCTAAACAAAACACATATGCATAACTCATAGCATAAATCATTTCCTCAAAGGTACATATGTAACAAAAACCATTTCATCATTTATGTTGGCATTTAGCATCTCATTAATACTTGGATATACAGACACATCTCTACTCTAGAATCTTCCGGTGGAATCTCACATCACCGTACTCACATTGCGGAATCTCTCATCGCCACAAAGCTTGGGTATTTCACCAAGTCCTACCCGATGGAATGCCCATCATCGGAAAATCTCCCTTTGGCTTAACCAAAGAGCACGTACAAATTTTTAGTATATAGTTCACTCTCATCCTATTGATCGATCAATTATATCCGGTAAGTTTCTCAACATCTATGCCAATATAATGTGTTAAAATATCATCACACCTACTGTTTTTCATGCAAAATAACTCAAAGGTTTTCTCATCATATTTCAAATCATAAATCATACTTTGCTTCAAACCAAAAGCTCAAATCTATTCAATGCAACATGCCATCTCATGACATCTCTACAAGCATAATCTCATGCTTCAAAACATGCATAAAAACAGTAGGAATTTAACAATCTCAAGCCATGAGCATGTAAAAGCATTTTAGGGACAAACACCACTTTAGAGAGATATCAAATCAAGCCATACTTACTTCCGGATTTAGGAAGGTGTTTCAAACCTCTCCTAAATCCCCAAACCTTGTATTTTTTGTCCTCATGGACTTCTAACCCAAATGCACTCACCGATTTCATTTCGCTTGCTTGTCGAAACACCAATTAAGAATCCAGATCAACTCCAAAAGTGTCCGAAGATGTCTCCCTTGTTTTAGACACATCAAAGTAGAGGATTAATGCATCATCATGCATTAAAATCTTCAACTAACACTCCTAAACTCGCTGCTCTAAGCAAACACAACATTTCGGCTACCAAACACAACGGAAATCACGTCCAAACTCTTCCAAAACTTAACCCAGCCAAGATCCATCACTTCTAATCATTTATAAACATCAATTACCAACAAAAACAATCCTAAACACGACCTTATACCTCCAGCTATAACAGAACACCAAGAACACCTCAAAAACCACCATTTCCTTAAGCAAAAACTTATGAAACACAACCTATTCGGGATTGGATTGATAAAACATCATTTGTAACATCATTTAACATCCAAAATTCATTAGCGAACCATCTCAAAATAGAGTCCAATCAATTACAGCGAAAACTCCACATGATCTCTTCCAATCTCTAGTTTTAAGCCAAAAATCTTGTTTTAACATTAAAACCATTTATAAAACTTTAATAAAGGATTGACAACTTGGGAATTTCAGTAAAGAACTGAGTATTTAGAGTAGAAGAACAATCTTACCTCTAAATGATGATTTCTCCTTTATTTGGGCCAAATCCATGAAAATTCAATGTCGAAATCAAAAGGATTTGACGCAAGATTGATTAGGAACCAATGAGTGATGGAAATCTCATAAATTGATGTGAAAATCAATGTGAATGTTGCTGGAGAAAATGTGTTTGGATGATAGGATTTTGAGAGAAAAAGGAATGAGAGACAATTAGAGAAAGATAGTTATGAAAATCAAAAACTAGTTTTCCTTTTCTTTTATTTAATGAAATTATTAATTAAATCACCCAAATTAAGGAAAAATTTGGAGAAAAACATTTTTGGTAAATTAGCTCCTTAAAGATTCAAGGTTTCAATCCTTTACAAAACAGTCACTACTAAACTTTACAAAAATCGCAATTTGGTCACTACACCGAAATGTAGTATTTCCAAACTTTATTTTGTAAATTGACATCACCACTCTCGTATATATATTAAATGAGGATTTTTAGATATTTTTCTATATTTTTAAAGCATCCCGAAATAGGTGCTCCCTAAAACCTCCTTTTATATTCGAACCGTTTCTCAAATCGGTCCGGTTCAGACCCTAAACTTCTAAGCCCAAAATTGGGGTGTTACAAATTCGTAAAGAGGTTTTCTATGCTAGCTGCTCCTTTAACTAAATTGTTTGGACCAAGGTTCAACAACGAAGCTTTGATTAGTTAAAACAAGTTCTGACCCATGCACCTGTCTTGACTCAGCCTGAGTCTAGAAAAGACTCTACGTTTTACAATGATGCATCACATCTTGGGTTAGGATGCATATTGATGCATGAAGGCAAGGTTATTGCTTATGCTTCGACGCAATTTAAGCCACACGAGATGAATTACCCCACCCATGACCTAGAATTGGCTGCAGCTATCTTTGCATTGAAAATCTTGTAACGCCCCGGTTTTGGGCTTAGAAGTTTTGGGCTTGGACCGGTTCGGTCAAAGTGCTGTTCGAATACAAAAAGATGAAATTAGGAAAGCCTAGTTCGGGTTGCATTAAAAATATGGAAAAATGTCCTAAAATTCTCTTTTAATATATATAAGTGAACTGTGAAATCAATTTTACAAAATGAGGTTTGGAAGGGTGATATTTTGGCTAGTGACCAAAATGTAATTTTTGAAAACTGCGTGACTGTTTTAAAAAGGATTGAAACTTTGAATCTTTAAGGAGCTATTTACCCAATGGGAGTTTCTCCAGATTTTTCCTAAATATTAAATGATTTATTATTGGTTTTTAAACAAAAGAAAAGTGGAGGGAAGATATTTTCCTAATTCCAACTAACTTTTCCTAAAATCTCATTTCCATTTTCTCTCATTTTTCTCTCAAACCAAACACCTTTTCTCTAGAGTTTTTCTCTCTGATTTTGTCACCTAAATATCTCTTTTCAATTCTCTTTTGATTGCTAATCATCTCCTCATCAAAACCTATACATTTGCTAATTGGATTTTCAAGATTTTGGGTTCCAAAAAGGGAGAAAACTCAAGTTTAGAGGTAAGAACGTCCTTCTCCTCTAAACCCTCAGTTCTTTACTTAAATTCCCAAGTTCTCAATCCTTAATTGATGTTTTATAAAAGGTTTTATAGTTGTATCCTTGATCTTGGCTTAAAATGCAAGATTTGCTTGTTTTTGATGAAAATTCATATGATCTGTTTAAGCAGTGATTTGAGGTGTATTTTTGATGTTAAATGAATGCTAAATTGATTAGAAGTTGAGGTTTAATTAATGCAATCCCGGATAGGTTGAATTTCCTAAGTTTAGCTTGTGTTCTTGGTTGTTTTTGGAGTGATCTTGATGATCTGTTATGGCTGGAGGTATAAGGATGTGTTGAGATCCATTTTGGATGTTAATTGATGTTTAGGAATGGTTAGATTTGATGGATCTTGGCTGGGCAATGTTGTGGAGTTGTTTGGATGCATTTTCGGTTGTGTTTGGTAGCCGAAAATGGAGTGTGGATGAGAGCAGCGAGTTTAGGTGCTTTCATTGAAGCTATTAATGCATGATGATGCATTAATCCTCTGCTTTGATGTGTTTAAAACAGGGGAGTCATCTTTGGATCCAGGAGGTGGTGATCCGGAAGCTTGATTTGTGTTCGGCAAGAGGCGAAACGGAATCGGTGAGTGGAATTTGGTTTTCGGCTTTGAAACCAGTGTTTTGAAGGTTTGGGAGCTTAGTTTAAGTCTAAGCAACTTAGCTAAGCTCAAGAGTAATTTTTCGGAAAAACTCTCTTGGTGATGGCCATGGTTTTGGTTGTATGCAATGTGTTTTGTTTGCATGATTTTAAATCTGTTTTGAAAGCATATCTAACATGTTAATTTGCTGAGATTATAAGCCATGTGTTGAAGGAAGCTCAAGGTAAGAGTTCCTTGTTTTTGAACATTGTTTTAATGTGGTTTGATGCTTAAAAATGCATGATGTTTATGGCTTGTTTAAATGCTTTAAAACAGTGGAATATTGGTGTTAATGATGCATATTGGCAAGTGATGGTTAAGGTCACAAAGGTGGTTAAAAGTCCTTGTGTGAGCCTTGTATATTTAAGAACATCAAGGTGGTTAAAAGTCCTTGGATGGTTCTTGGTTAAGATCACAAAGGTGGTTAAAAGTCCTTGTGTGAATCTTGTGAATTTTAAGAACAACATGGTGATTAAAAGTCCATGGTTGGTTCTTGGTTAAGGCTCAAGGTGGTTAAAATTCCTTGTGTAAGCCTTGGTTACTTAAGAACTCCAAGGTGTTTAAAAGTCCTTGGGAGATTCTTGTTAAGGACACAAAGGTGTTTAAAAGTCCTTGTGTGGTCCTTGCCATGGTGTTTAAAAGTCCATGGGGTTAAGGACACAATGGTGTTTAAAAGTCCATGTGTGGTCCTTGGAAAGTATAAGATCACAATGGTGTTTAAAAGTCCATGTGTGGATCTTATGTGAAATGTATCACTTGTTGCCAATATGACTTGTTATGAACTTGAAGCATGAGATGCTTGTTTTAAATGTTTAAGAGCATGTATAAATATTGCTTGAAGCATGGTTTATAAATGAGTTTTATAAATGCATTATTGTGTGGTTTTAAATGAGCATTCCTCACTAAGCTTTTGCTTACGCTCTCTCTCTTTCTTAAACCAATAATGCAGAACATTAAAGTGCATTTGAAGGCAGCAAGGTGGTGAAGAATCCAAGTGGTGAACAAAGCTCATGTATGGTGAAAGTTTCTTAAATTCTATTAGCTTTAGTAATTTGGCAATGGGGGACCTATGTTGTTGTTTTGGGAGATGTTTGGACTCCCTAGGTTGGATTTATGTTGCTAATAATGTTGGAACATGTAATTGGCTTTTGTGAAGTGGATTTATCATTTTGATGCTTGAATGGTTTGCTAAGTAGGAAGCATGCCTTTAGATTTTGGGATTTTCATGTTTGATGCCATGTTGATGTTTTATTGGTGCAATTATGTTCCTTATTTGTTGAATGTCTTGCTGGTAAAATTTGGTGGCTTTTGGAGCATGTTTGGCAAGTCAATTGAGTGTTTGAACAACCAATTTTCAGCATTCTGGGCAGGCCGTATCGAAACGGGAGCTACCGTTTCGGAACGGGGGCCCTGTATTAGCCCAGGCGTTCGAAATGGAAGGTACCGTTCCGAAACGGAATTGCCTCTGCCAGGCTTCATTTCGGAACACGTTGCGGAACGGTCCCGCGTTTCGAAACAGGTTCTCCCTGTTTCGGAACACTTGACCGTTGGAGGCTGATTTGAGCGGTTAAATGTTTTGAAATGTTTGCATTTTGGTCCTAAAACATGTTTATGCAATTGTATGAGTTTGGAATATCCGTTTGAGTTGAAATTTGGCAGAGAAGCATGGAAGATGACTAATTATAAGTTGGTAACATTAATTTGGATTAAGTCCTAATAATTTTCGGAATTTACAATTTGGTCCCTAAAGTTGTAAATTGTGCAATTGAGTCCCTGTATGTTCTCTGATGGTTATGATCTTTGAGTATGCTGTCTGTATGATCATATCTAGGGTTAATATGCATCTAGACAAGTTTTAAAAAGGAAAAAAAGGGGTCGTTAATCAAGGTTGACTTTCGGGTTGACTTTGGTTTTCCCCGTGTGACTTTCTTAATTCGGGTCAACCGTCTAGGCCGGGTTAAGGGGGTTACAAATCTGGAGGCATTATCTCTACGGGGGGAAATGATATCTTTTCACTGATCACAAAAGTCTTAAATACTTATTGAATCAGAAGGAGTTGAATCTTCGACATCGGAGATGGATGGAACTCCTTAAAGATTACGATCTGGTTATTGATTACCATCCGGGCAAGGCCAATGTTGTAGTTGATGCGCTCAGCCGCAAACCTTTTCCTGGTAAGCATCGATAACAGACTCGAAGTTATATGTATTGTGAAGTACGTTAACTCATCGAAAAATTGCTACATTGTAGCCCCTCGAGCAATTAACGCTCACTTCCAACTTCGGAAGCATCGTTGCCTTGTAGCTGAACTTCAAGTTCAGTCTACCATCATTTCACGAATCAAGGACTTGCAACAGCAAAATTCTGAGCTCCAAGCCATTGTGTCTAAGCTATCGAATAACCCCGATTCAGAATGAATTCTGAAGGACTCTTATGTTTCCATGATCGAATTTGTGTACCTAGCGATGAAACTCTTCGCACCGACATCCTTTCTAAAGCTCATTCAAGCTCTTTTTCTATTCACCTCGGGTCTGTGAAAATGTATGAAGACCTACGTGAACTCTATTGGTGGTCGGGCATGAAACATGCCATAGTTGATTACATTTCCATGTTCCTCACGTGTCAACGTGTTAAAGTTGAACATAGTGCCCCTACTCGATTATTGCAACCTATTGATCCACCAAAATGGAAATGGGAAAAGATAACTATGGACTTTGTTACTAGTCTACCATTGACTTATGCAAAGCATGATGCTACATGCGTAGTTGTGGATCGTTTCACGAAGTAAGCTAATTTTATACCAGTTAGAATGGACTATGGTCTTCCTAAGCTAGCTGACTTGTATATCAAGGAAGTAATTCGACTTCACGGAGTACCTATGTATATCATCTACGATCGAGATCCTCGGTTTGCATCCCAGTTTTAGAGAACCCTATAGGGAGCTCTGGGCACCAGAGTTAATCTAAGCACAGCTTTCCACCCTCAATCTGACGATCAGTTAGAAAGGGTAATTTAGGTAAATCATCAACAAATCTGTCTATTGTAATCCTAGAAATTTGCATTGTTGTTGACACCTCCCTATGCAGATATTGGAAGACATGTTTTGGGCATGTATTATCGATTTTGGTTCGTCTTGGAATAAATCTCTACCTCTTATCGAGTTTGCCCATAACAATAGCTACCAAGCATCCATCCAAATGGCCCCGTATGAAGCATTGTATGGTACACAATGTAGAACCCTTTTGTGTTGGTCGGAGCTTGGTGAGGGTAAGATGTTAGGCCTTGACTTGCTTCGTGAGAGTGATGAACGAATCACTATTATTCATGATCGTTTAAAAGGTGCCTTTGATCGACAAAAAGCTTTTGCTGATCTTAAAAGGAGATACATTGAATATGAAGTTTGTGAAAAAGTCTTTCTTAAAGTGTTACCGTGGAAGAAAGTCTTGAGATTTGGCAAGAAGGGAAAATTGAGTCCCCGGTTCATTGGACCCTTTGAAATCATTGAAAGGATTGGCCTAGTGATATATCGGCTATTGCTACCCTAAGAATTGAGTAAAATCTACAATCTCTTTCATGTATCGATACTTAGAAAGTATCGGTCTGACCCCTCACAGATTGTGGAAACTAAATCTATAGAACTTCGGTCAAATCTATCTTCCGAAGAAGAACCAGTTAAGATTCTTGTTAGGGAAGTCAAGATGCTTCGCAACAAAACTGTACCGTTAGTTAAAGTGCTCTAGAAGAGCTACGCTGTTGAGGAAGCCACTTGGGAGCCTAAAGAGACTATGAAACAACAATATCTGCATCTCTTCAGTTAAGGTAAAAAATTCGAGGAAAAATTTTTTTCTTAAAGGGGAGAGTTGTAACACCCCAAAACCCACTCTAGTTGGAATTTATTTCTGATGATTGGAAATTCTACATTGACGAAGCTTAAAGATATCATCGACTAGTTAATTATTTTATCGAACTATAATTGGGCTAAAAACATCGTGTTTTGACTTTATTAATTAATATTGAGCTTTTAGTTGCTAAGATGGAAGAAGCGTAAGTTGGACGGCAAAACTAAAATTGTATGAAAAGTGAGGGACTAACCTCGCGATTAGCCCTCTTTAATTAAATTCCCCACTTACGAGGAGTTATCTGATGACTTTTCTTCAATTGAAGGAAAGCTTTGAATTAAAAATAGAAACAAATAAGTGGATATAGCTTACCCGAGAACATTCCCAAGCTAGCACCTCTCACTTTCATCATCGTCTCCAACTAAGCACACACCTACATTAGTGGAATTTCAAGCTTTGTTATTTCTTCACTTTATCGATATTGAATCATTGCTGTCGATGTTTGCTAGCTTGAGCATATAGCGAGATGGTGGTCTTGTTGCTGAATTACAAGTGAAACCATCTCTGGTCCAGTTGATAAAGGACAAGCAGTTGTTGGATGATTCCTTGGTGCCACATGTTCAGGATATTGATGAGGATAGACCATCGGACTTCTGTTTTAATGATGATGGTGTTCTATGTTTTGGGAGTTGGATAGTGGTGTTGAACGGTGTGGAGTTGATGCGCACTATTCTAACCGAAGCTCATAGTAGTCCATTTGCTATGCACCCTGGTAGTACAAAGATGTACCCTGATAAGAAGGATGAGTACTATTGGGTGGGTTTGAAGAAAGATGTCACTGAGTATGTGAGAATGTGTATGGTTTGTTAGCGGGTTAAGGCTGAGCTTCAGTTTCCCTCGGGGTGGTTGGAGCCGTTGAGGATCCCTGAATGGAAATGGGAGAGAATCACCACGGACTTTGTGTCTGGATTGCCTCTAACGCCATCAAAGAGGAATTCTCTTTATGTGATTGTGGATCACCTTACGAAGTGTGCGCATTTCCTACATGTGCATACTACGTACACCTTGGATAAGCTTGTAGAGTTGTACATTGTTGAGATTGTACGTTTGCATGGTGCACTAAAATCTATAGTGTCAGATAGAGATCCGAGGTTCACTACAAGGTTTTTGGAGTGTTTGCATCAAGAATTGGGTACACGGCTGAATTGCAGTACTTCTTATCATCCGCAGATGGATGGATAGTCGGAGCGTGTTATCCAAGTGCTTGAGGATATGTTGAGGTGTTGTGTTTGAGTTTCAAGGCTTTTGGGAGAAGCACTTGCCTTTGGTGGAGTTTGCTTATAATAATAGTTACCAGACAAGTATTCAAATGGCACCTTATGAAGCTTTGTACATGAGGAAGTGCAGAACTCCTTTTTGCTGGGCTGAAATGAGACAAAAGTTGGTCTCGATGCCGGCTTTGTTGAAAGGAACCACCGAGAAGGTGAAGCTCATTTGTAAGCGGTTGAAGGAAGCATCGGATCAGCAAAAGTCTTACGCGGATTTCAAGCGTAAGGAGATAGAATTTGCGGTGGGTGACCGTGTGTTCTTGAAAGTTACACCTTGGAAGAAGGTGATGAGATTTGGCCGGAAGGGCAAGTCGAGCCCAAGGTACATTGGACCATACGAGGTGATAGAACGTGTGGGTCATGTTGCTTATAAGCTGAGGCTGCCACTAGAGCTGGAAAAGATGCATAATGTGTTTCATGTATCCATGCTTCGGAGGTATAGATCGGACTCTTCGCATGTTATGCATGTGGAGGAAGTTGAGTTGAATCAGGATTTGACATATGATGAGGAACCTGTTGAGATTTTGGATTCGGACAGTAAGGTTCTCCGTGGTAAGACCATTGAGCTGGTTAAGTTGTTGTGGAGACATCGTGGTGTTGAAGAAGCCACGTGGGAAAGAAAGAAAGATATGAAGAAGCAATTCCCTTACCTTTTCCTCTAGGTAAATTTAGAGGACGACATTTCTTAAGAGGGGGAGAGTTGTAACACCCCAAATTTGGGCCTAGATGTTTTAGAGTTCTAATCGGACCGGTCGGGAACGGTAAGAATCTTAAAGGGAGATTTAGGGAACACCTAGTTCGGGATGCTTTAAAAATATGGAAAAATATCTACAAATCCTAATTTATTATATGAATGACTATGGTGAAATCAATTTTACAAAATAAGGTTTGGAAATACTACATTTCGGTGTAGTGACCAAATCGCAGTTTTTGCAAAAGTTAAATAGTTACTGTTTTGTAAAGGATTGAAACTTTGAATCTTTAAGGAGCTAATTTTACCAAAATGTTTTTAATCAGATTTATTCTTAATTTGGGTGATTTTATTAATGTTTAATTAAAAGAAAATATAGATTTATTAAGAGGGAACTACCTTTTACTTATCATAACTACTTTATGTGAATTTTCTCTCATCCTATTTTCTCTCAAATTCTTTTCAGCCAAACACTCCTTCTCCATCAATTGGCTACTGATTTTCATATCTTTTGATTGGATTTTAATTCCTTTTTGATTCCTAATCTCCTCCTCATCAAAACTTCTTACTTTTACATTGGATTTTCAAGAAAACTTGCCCAAATCAAGGAGAAATCATCCATTAGAGGTAAGCTTCATCCTTCTCCTCTAATGATCAGTTCTTTACTGAAATTCCCAAGTTATCAATCTTTTGTTAATGATATTTGAGTTGCTTTAATGTTAGAAACAAGAAATTATATTAAAACTCAAGGTTTTTGGAGGAATCTTGATGATTTTCATGCTTGATGGTTAGGCTATGTTTTGAGGTTGTTTTCCAATGTATTTTGGATGTTAATTGAAGTTATAAATGAGGTTTCATCAAACAAATTCCGAATAGGCTTGGATTCCTAAGTTTTGCTTTCTAAAATGGTGGTTTTTGGGGTGGTTTTGGTGTTCTGTTATAGCTGGAGGTATAAGGACGAGTTTGTGGTGATTTTTGATGTTGATTGATGTTTAGAAATGATTAGAAGTGGTAGATCTTTGCTGGGTTTTGTTTTGGAAGAGTTTGGAGATGATTTCAGTTGTGTTTGGTAGCTGAAATGGGGTTTTTGAGTAGAGCAGCGAGTTTAGGTGTGTGGCTGATGATTTCAATGCATGATGATGCATTAATCCTCTGCTCTTATGTGTTATAAATAGGGGAGACATCTTCGGACGCCTTTGGTGTTGATTCCGAAGCCTTAATATCGTTTCGGCAAGCACGCGAAACGTAATCGATGAGTATGTATGGTTTTAAAAGTCCTTGAGGAACAAAGATTCAAGGTTTGGGGATATAGGAAAGGTTTGAAACACCTTCCTAAGTCCGGAAGTAAGTATTGGTTAGATTGCTCTCTTATATGTGGTGGATTGCCCCAAAAATGCTTTTACATGCTCATGATTTGAGATTGATAAATTCCTACTGTTTTTAGGCATGATTTGTAGCATGAGATGATGCTTGAAATGATTTCATGAAATAACATGTTGCATGGTTGAGATATGAGCTTTTGTTTTAAAGCATGACAAATGTTATGGTTTTGAGATGAATGAGAATTATTTGAGAATTGTTGCATGAAAAACAGTAGGCGAGATGATGTTTTAACATACTATATTGGCATAGAAGATGAGATAGTTACCGAATATAATTGATTGAACAATAGGATGAGAGTTGACTATAAACTAAAAATTCGTACGTGCTCTTTGGTTAATCCGAAGGGAGAGAACCGATGATGGGCATTCCATCGGGTAGGACATGGTGAAAGACCCAAGTTTTGTGGCGATGAGAGATACTGCCATGTGAGTACGGTGATGGAAGATGCCACTGGAAATTATGTTATTAGACGAGTGAGTACGGTGATGGTAGATGCAACTAGAAGTTTTTAGTGAGTTATCTGCATATCCGAGTAATAATGAGATGTGAAATGCCAATATAAAATATGAAAATGCATTTGATTCACATGTACCTTTGATGAGATGATTTATTCATTGAGAAATGCATATGAGAATTGTATATGAAATGCTTTGATTTTACAAGCATGAGTATGGCTTTGCCATGAGATTTGCATTGGTTTAAATGCATGAGATAGAATTGTGGTACACGTGTTTTCAATGAGAAGTTGCTTTGAATGTTTTTCAAGCATGATATAAAATGAGCATGCTGTAGAAAAAGGCTTTGGAGAAAGTGTTTTGAATAATGCATTATTGTGTCGTTTTTCTTAGAGCATGCCTCACTAAGCAATTGTGCTTACGCTCTCTTTTACCAATAATGCAGATAATTGAGGTGTTTCGAGCAACAAGAAGGTTAAGAACATCCAAGGATGTACAAAGCTCATGTATGGTGATGTTTTTATACACTTTAGTTTTGATATATGGCAACAAGAAACCAAGGTTATATTTGTGAGATATGTTTTGAACTCCCTAAGTTTTGGCATGTTTTTGATGGCTTTTGAGGGTTGTAAATGGACCTAAATATTAGGTTTGAGGTTTGGTTACTTATATTGGTTTTGAGATTAGGGAGCATGCATTTAAATTGTGTGATTTTGTGTTTGATGCCATTCTATAGTTTAGGGGTCTTAAATATGTTCCTTAGTGGCTAAATGAGTTGCTGGTATGTTTTGATGCTCATAGAAGTGTGTTTGAATGTCTTGATGTAACGCCCCGGTTTTGGGCTTAGGAGTTTTGGGCGTTGACCGGTTGGTCAAAGTGCTGTTCGAATCTAAAGAGGTGAATTTAGGAAAGCCTAGTTCGGGTTGCATTAAAAATATGGAAAAATGTTCTAAAATCATCTTTTAATATAATTAAGTGAACTGTGAAATCAATTTTTGAAAATGAGTTTTGGAAGTGTGACATTTTAGCTAGTGACCAAAATGTAATTTTCGAAAGTTTTGTGGCTGTTTTATAAAGGGTTGAAACTTTGAATCTTTAAGGAGCTATTTACCCAAAGGGAGTTTCTCCAGATTTTTCCAAGATATTTTAAGTCTAAAATCTGATTTTAAAGGATATTAAAATTGGAGGGAAGCCATTTGGCTATTTTCTTAACTAACTTTCCAATTTTCTTTCTCTCATTTTCTCTCAACCCAAACACTACTTTTCCAGAGAATTGGTTCTGATTTCTTCACCTAAATCCCTCCTTTCAACTCTCATTTGATCCCTAATCATTGTATCTTCAAAACCTCTTCAATTGCTACTTGTTTCAACAAGGATTTTGATTGCAAAAAGAGGAGAAACTCAAGTTTGGAGGTAAGAACGTCCTTCTCCTCTAAACTATCAGTTCTTTACTGAAATTCCTAAGTTTTCAATCCTAAATTGATGTTTAATTAAAGGCTTTTAAGTTGATTAATGGATCTTGGCTTATAATGCAAGATTTTGATGATTTTTGATGATTTTCGTTAGATCTGATTAATCTGTGATTTGAGAGGTGTTTTTGATGTTAAATGATCTCTAAATTGATAAGCAATTGAGTTTTGATTGATGCAATCCCGGATAGGTTGAGTTTCCTAAGTTTAGCTTGTGTTTCAAGGTTGTTTTTGAGGTGATCTTGTGGATCTGTTGTTGCTGGAGGTATAAGGATGTTAATAGGTTGTTTTTAGATGTGTTTTGATGTTTTTGGAAGTGTGGTTTTGATGGTTTATGGCTGGGCTTTGTTTAGAGGTGGTTTGGATGCATTTTCGGTTGTGTTTGGTGGCCGAAAATGGAGGTTGGGTGAGAGCAGCGAGTTTAGGTGCTTTCATTGAAGCAATTAATGCATGATGTTGCATTAATCCTCTGCTTTGATGTGTTGAAACAGGGGAGGCATCTTTGGATCCAAGGATTGTTGATCCGGAAGCTTGATTTGGTGCTTTGGCTTGAAGCAAAGTGGAAATCGGTGAGTGAAGTTGGGTTTACAGCTTTTAAACCAAGGTTTGAAGGTTTTTGGGAGCTTAGTTTAAGTCTAAACAACTTTGCTAAGCTCAAGTGTAAGTTTTCGGAATTTCTCTCTAAGTGGTGGCCATGATTTTGGTGTGATGCAAAATGATTATTTGCATGTTTTAATTACTGTTTTGAAAGCATGTTTAAGCATGGTTTTTGCTGATGATGTAAGCCATATGTTGAAGGTAACTCTAGGTAGGAGTTCCTTGCTTTTGTACATTGAAATGATGTGGTTTGATGCTTTAAAATGCATGTTGAATATGGCTTATGCTTTTAAACAGTGGATTAAATGATGAAAATGATGTATATTGGCAAGTGATGTTTTGAAAAGGTTAAGGTCACTAAGGTGGTTAAAAGTCCTTGAGTGAGCCTTGTTACTTAAGAACATCAAGGTGGTTAAAAGTCCTTGGATGGTTCTTTTTGCGGACACTAAGGTGGTTAAAAGTCCTTAGGTGATCCTTTCCATGGTGTTTAAAAGTCCATGGGGCCATGGTGTTTAAAAGTCCATGGGGCCATGGTGTTTAAAAGTCCTTGGGGCCAAGGTGTTTAAAAGTCCTTGGGGTGATTCAAGCAATGGACACAAAGGTGGTTAAAAGTCCTTGTGTGGTCCTCATTCATGGTGTTTAAAAGTCCATGGCCAAGGTGTTTAAAAGTCCTTGGGGCCAAGGTGTTTAAAAGTCCTTGGGAAGTTGATGAACTTGTTTTAAGAAATGGAATTTATCACTTGAGCCAATATGACATGTTAAGTATATTATGAAGCATGAGATGCTTGTTTTAATGTTGTTATGAAGCATGAGATTGCTTGTTTTAAGTATGCTTTTGAGCATGTGCAAAGGTTGATTTAAAGCATGTTTTATAAGTGTTTTTAATTGCATTATTGAATGGTTTTTAAAGAGCATGCCTCACTAAGCTTTTGCTTACGCTCTCTTCGTTTTCTTAATTCAATAATGCAGAACATTAGTGAGCTATAAGGGCAGCAAGGAGGGCAAGAATTCAAGTGCAAGTAAAGCTCAATATATGGAAGGTTTTTGTTAAACATTTTAGCTTTTGGGTGATTTGGCAATGGGGGACCAAGGTGTATGTTTTGGGAGGTGTTTGGAACTCCCTAAGTATGTTGAATGTTGTTAAGAATGCTGGTTTTTGCATTGGATCATTACATGCTTGTTTTGGAAGTTTTATGCTTGAATAACTAGCTTGTGTAGGAAGCATGCCTATAGAATTGGGGCTTTTTGCATGTGATGTGGTTCTGATGATTTGATGATGCTTATAAGTCTTATTTATGTTGAATTGCATGCTAGTAAAGTTTGGAGACATTTGGAGCATGTTTGAATGATTAATTGCATGTTTTGGAATGCCCTTTTACTGCAATCTGTGCAGGCGTTTCGGAACAGTGTGCACCGTTTCGGAACGGGTGCCTTGCATGAACCCAGGCGTCCGAAACGGTGTGCACCGTTTCGAAACGGTTTGGCCTCTGCCAAGCCTATATTTCGGAACCCGTTGCGGAACGGCCCGTGTTCCGAAACGGGGTCTACCTGTTTCGGAACGGTCGATCGTTGGGGGCTGACAGTGGCAGTTATATGTTTCGAATTGATTGCGTTTTGGTCCTGAAACTTGTTTGTGCAAATGCATGAGCTTGGGAAGTCCTTTTGAGCTGAAATTTCACAGAGAAGCATGAAACCTGATTAATTCCAAGTTGGTAACATTAATTTGGGTTAAGTCCTTTTAATTATCAGAAATTACAATTTGGTCCCTAAAGTTGTAATTTGTTCAATTGGGTCCCTGTTTGATCTCTGATGTTTGTGATCTTTGAGTATGATGTTTGTGTGATCACAATTAGGACTAATGTGCATCTAGACAAGAGTAAAAAGAAAAAAAAGGGTCGTTAATCAAGGTTGACTTTCGGGTTGACTTTGGTTTTCCCCGTGTGACTTTCTTAATTCGGGTCAACCGTCTAGGCCGGGTTAAGGGGGTTACACTTGAAATGTCAAAAACCAACAATTTCTACTGTCACTGGGCAAGGTGTATCGAAACACCCTCATATGTTCCGAAACGGGAGCCTGTAATGGCCATAGTGTTTTAGAACGGATGAAGCTGTTTCGAAACAGTTTGGCTACTGGTGAAGCCTGTTTCGATACTGGTCTCGGAACATACCAGAGTACCAAAACGGTCAACACTATTTCGATGCGAGCGTTTTAGTACGAAGGGTAGGCGTTCCGATACAGTTGATTGTTGAGTGTGTAAAAGTTCTATAATTTATCCCCTATTTAACCCATATTTCTGCTGCATTCAAGCATAATTCATTTCATTTAGGATAGATTTCATTCATACATCACAATTATATTAAATGTCACAGTTTCTACTGAAATTGGTTGTTTTTGCAGGTAGCTACTGTAGCAGATGAAGGGCAGTGGAGAAGCAGAGCTAGAACACTGGACTGCAGCTGAGAAGAAGTATGCTGCCATGGCCGCTGCCGTGGCAGCCGAGGACGACAACAATGGCAAATGGAAGAAGTGAAGTGGACCTCGATAGAAAGAGGAGAACTCATATATTTTTCCGAGCACTAGATCTGAATGAAGGCCAAGCCCAAAGTTCAAGGAAGAAACTCCAAGCAAGAAGGAAGGACGAATTAAAGACATATGCTCTGAAGATTTAGTCTTTAATAGAGTTGTACTTTAATTTAAACTTGTATTCTTGGCATATTAGAAAACTTGAACCCAAGGCCTATATAAAGGCATGTAATTCGACCTAGGGAAGGATATCTTACTCTCTAGCCGTCTTCCCCTAAAACTTAGTCATTCTCCCCCTTCTCATCATGTTCTAAACTTCCCCTAGGGCTAAGGGTTGATTCTGTAAAGTAGTTGCAAGGATTGCATTGTTTTAGGATTTTTTCTATTCAATAAAATAGACTTCAAGTTTGCTTATTCTGGTTTTCAACATCTTGCAAGAGTATCTAGAGAGCATTGTGAGATTACTCATTTACTTAATATCGGGAGAGTTAAGTATACGAAAGGAATAAGTACGGGTTCTCCAGTTTATAGTTGAACTATCTCGGACCTAGGGATAGTACCAGGTTAAGTGGCCAATGAAGAATTCAACAACATCGGTGTTCACCCTTCGATTCAGGCCGGGAGGTATCATCAAAGACTTGTTCATGGACAGACTTGGACTTAGGGATAGGCCAAGGCATAGCAAGGATTCAAGCCAAGCTTGAAGTGCTGAGTTGTGTGTTCGCTGCCGCGACAAACAACAGACCGCTGCCGCAGCAGGTGCTGCTGCGACAGGCGCTACGACAGAACAAAGAAGTCTTAGACATTGCAAACACCTACACTACGGAGCAGATCAATACCGGCCCATTCTTTACTCTGAATATTTTCATCCTTTATTTTCAATCTTCTTTATTATCTCGTGAAAAACAATTAAACTATTTCTTTTCCCTCTTGTGCAGCAATCCAAGGTTAAAGCTATTAGCCCAGTCCCTGTGGAGACGATATCCGATGCTTACGCATCAGTTTACTACTTGCGTCGTGTACATTTTCACTACACTGCGATAGACACTTTTACGCGCAACAAGTTTTTGGCGCCGTTGCTGGGGACTGGCAACATATCTTTACCCTACCTTTTACTGCACTTCTTTTATTTTTCTGTTTTTACTTGGATTGTTCATCCTATGCTTTTCACAAGGTCTTTTGTTTTCTTATGCGCAGATCTCAGCGAGGAAAAGAACCTGAGCACCAGTTAGATCCTGAAATCGAACGAACGTGCAATCTCAGGAAACGAGTCCGCCGCCTTGTATAAAGAAACGAATACCTGTAGGAACGATTAGAAGCAATGGTGAACGAAAGGCGCGAAGAAAGAAGGAACAACCAAGGGGATCTCCGAGGTCCTAAAGATCCTGTCGGAGATGGAGGAAACGGACAGTCTGCCGATCCTCCTCCTGCTGTCGCACGCCGGTCATGCCGAGACTACATGATCAACGATCATGTGGAACTAGAGACCACCCTGCCAGACGTAGAAGCTGAAAATTTTGAGCTGAAACCTGTCATGTTCAGCATGATTAATAACGCTGGCCAATTTAGTGGTGCTGCTACAGCTGATGCTATGGAGCATCTGAAAACGTTCCAGGAAATTTGTGGTTCGTTTAGACTACCAGGAGTAAATCATAAGATACTGAGGCTTCAGTTATTTCCTCATTCATTGAGGGACAAGGCGAAAACTTGGTGGAATAAACTAACGTCGGGTTCAATACGAACTTGGGCAGATTTAACTCGTGAATTTTTGTCTCGTTTTAACCCTTCACATTTATCTGAGCGATTACATTACGAAATTGCTACTTTTCAACAGTATGATGACGAGCCAATGCACGAGGCATGGGACAGATTTACCACTCTACTGAGGAACTGCCCGATGAATGGATTCCCCGTCTGGAACCAGGTAATTAAGTTTTATAATGCTGCCAACTTACAAACTCGTATGAGAATTGATTCAGCAACGATTGGATTGTTGTTGGACAAAGATCCAGATGAAGCAATGGTAGTATTGAAAAACCTGGAAAAGGACGAGGAACAGTTTCCTACATCAAAAAGAGGGGGTAAACGAGTACTAGCTGTGAAAGATTATGAGGCCGACAGTTCCCTAAAAACACAGGTGGCATATCTCACAAAGGCAGTGGAAAAGCTCTTGAAGAAAGATTCAAAACCTGTCTACTATGCTGAAAAGGTATGTGAAACTTGCGATGGGAATCACAGTTCGGAAGATTGTCCGCTATAGTTAGAGGAAGGGATGCATGTTAGGAACTACAACAAACAGAACTACAATTCCAACAACTACAATCCCAAATGGAGAAAGGATCCCAAATTCTCTTGGAGCAACCCTAACAATGCCCTGAATCCTCAAGCACAGAACACTCAAAATCAGGGGGACCTAGATTACTAACTCGGCAGCAACCACAACATCAGCCGCAACAACCACCAGCTGCCACAACTAGTATACTGAAGCAGACCTTGGCTACGTTTATGTCTCAAACAGGAACTTACATTGAAAACATGAATCACTTCGTCAAGAAAACTGAGTCATTCATGGATAAAACAGAGATGCGGATGACTAACCATGAAGCTACTATGAAATCACTGGAGACACAGATGGGTCAGGTTTCCTAGCATATTAAACCGAGGCAGAATGGAGGATTCCCTAGCAATATTATAAACGCTAGACAACCCACACATGAGCAGTGCAAAGCCATCACAACTAGGAGTGGGAAGAAATTACCAAGGCCGGAGAAGGAAGCTGAACTAGTTAAGGAACCAGACCTAGAATCGACTGCCGAGAACGCTGCCCCGGTAGACGACAAACAGCCTGCTGTCGATGAACCTGTCACGACATCATAAGGGACAGAGGAGAAGGATGAAGAACCTAAGCCTCCTCAGATCCGAATGTAGTGGGAAGGACGCATAGCAGATTATCGTCCACCACCTCATTTCCCTCAGCGGTTACAGAAATTGAAACATGAATCCCAGCTTAAGAAGATCTATGATATTTTTATGCAGGTTCACATCAATATTCCGTTGTTAGATGCTATCAAGGAGATGTCTGGTTATGCCAAATTTCTCAAGGATGTCATGTCGAAGAAATTCAGACTTGGGGAATTTGAGACGGTTAAAATTACAGAGGGATGCATGACTATTCTACACAAGCATCCACCCCAGAAAAAGAAGTAATCGAGCTACATGCACGTGCCAGTCCAAATACAAAATTGTGATCCCAAGTCAACGACCTACATCATGAAGTCGGGGTCCTAGTAATAGAGGCTAATCGTTATCTGTAATTCGCTATTTAAGCTTCTAGTAATCAAACCTCGTCTTTGAATGGAAGTCTTTCTAAGAACTTTTTAAGAATCAATGCCTTCATTGGATTCATTCTGGCATGTTATTTAATTACTTTTGACTATATGTATACATTATACATTGCATACATTATTAAACCACTGAAATTAATTGTGGAAATATCATGGCAGAAAGTTTAACTTCAAACTACAATCATTTCACAATGTTACTGATATGACCATCAAGCACAAGGACCCTGAGAAGTACCCAAGTGGCCCCATTACACGTGCACGGGCCAAGGATTTTCAATCAGCAATGGAAAGCTTATTTACAACAATCCAAGAACGTGAGAAAGAAGAAATAATAAGGGAGGAATGTCTTACCTTGCTCATGCATGCATTTGCATGAGAATTTAAGTATTTCAAACTTCCATTGCATTGATAAAGTGTGCTGGTCATTAAAGCATGCACTTCATTTATAGTTTTAGTTCATTTAGGGAAGTAGTTTAATTATGTATCTTAAATCATTCGTTAAACTACTTCATTCATGCATTTAGTTAAATTCAATAAACTTAGTTCTTTAATTAAACTAGTTCATTCATTTAATTAGTTCACTCAATTAACTAACTCTTTAATTGTTTCATGCATCTATTATTTTAAGTTTGAATAAATCATTTGTGTGTGTCTAGGTTCAAGTGACGTGTGGATTAAAGAAGAGACTTTTCAACTTCAACATGGAAACAAGTCATTGATGATCATCTTTACTCATGCAAACAAGGCAATTGAAGGCAATTCAAGGCTGAATTCTTTTCATCTTTTCAAGGTTGTTCATCTTCTTAGAGTAACAAAGCATTTAAGCTTCACAATTCACCTATTTAATGTTGAAATTATGAACCAATGAAGGCCAATCACGTTCAAGAGAAGGGACATGCAATAATCAACATTCAAATCATGCATTCAAGGCCTTTATTTATCATTTTTTGAAGGCTGATCATATTCCACAAATGGGCAAGCAATGAAGGTTGGTTTAATGTCATTTAATCATCAAATTAAGTGATAAAATCATCAAGGAATTCAAAGAGACAAGCTGATTTGGACGTGTGGGATGTCTACATTCATCCTATGTCCACATTCATTTCCTTTTATCTATTTGCAAGCAAAATGAAGCGGCCCAAGAGTCACCACTCCTTTTGGACGAATTTAAGGATAAATTCATCTCAATTTAATGCAAAATTTATCCATCAAAAGGATGAGAAAGAAACATTTCATTTATTTGTATTCAATAGCATTTAGATGAGCATTCATCTCTCTTTTGTGTGACTTTTCATATGATGCCTAGCCACACTATAAATAGGCACCTTAGGTTCATTTGTAAGGACTTTTTTTGGAGAATATAAACCTTTGAAAGATTGCTTTCATCTTGTTCTTGCAAGAACTATATCGGCTTCAAGTTGTGCTTGTAGTCTTCTAACCATTTCATTTTACTATAGCGTTAGTTCAAAGTTCTCTTATAGCTTGTGGGTCACGTTCCACACTCCTCCACCTCGACTCCATCAAAGTATATTTTTGGTTCCTAGCTCGTTATAGCTAGCGGGTCACAACTCGCTATCCTTGAAATCATACAAATCCACACTGCCTTTAGTATCTCCCATCACTCCTTCTTTGATTTACACCTTTCCATGAGTTCAAAGCGTAGCAAAGAATATTTCTTACTAGAATTTACGATCGGCCAAATCTATATAACTTGGGTCACATTACCGGGTTCATAACAATTGGCCTCAGAGCAAGGTTGATTCAGTAAGATAGTCGTTATCTCTCTTCGGAAAAAAAGAAAAAAAAATCGAAAAAAAATCGAATTTTTTTTAGAGAAAGTTAAAGAGGGAGGGGGCATCGTATTCTCTATTCTTCTTTAAAAAAATCTTACATCATTTTTTTGCTACTATTTTTTCATCTTTACCAACTCTGCCAATTTACCTTTTTCGTTGTTGCCACTTTTTCTTATCCTACCTTCCAAATTCTTTTCTCCAAGTTTTGTTTTTTCAGCCGAATTCTACAAGCCATTTGCAGGCCTTGAGGGAGTTCTTAAAAGGACTTGATTGAGAGCAAGAATGAAAAAAGGAAAGAGTGCACATCAAGGGAAAAATCCATCCCGAGTGAAACACGAGTGTGAGTGCATTTTCTTGGAGTGGAATAGGTGAGGTTTTGTGTTTGTGAGGTTTTAATTTTTTTTATTTTTGTTATTAATAATGTCTCAAATATCCGTGAGAAACTCCGTTGGAGGAAGGAATAATGTTAGCGTAGATGAAACTAACTACAATCTTTAAGATGTTATCCGAGAGATGGACAGGTTGTTGCAACAAAGGTTGGGGCCGATGCAAGAACGATTAGATCATTTGGAGGAAAGATCTCAACGAAGGCATAATTTAGATCACGAGGAAGAGTATGAGGGAGAGGTGGACGAAGAATTCATAGACGAGCGAGTCTCTCAGCAAAGTTTGAGGCGTCAAGAACCTAGGTACCAAAGAGCTCGGCCAAGAGTTGATAATAATCTTAGCAACATCAAAATAACCATTCCTCATTTCCAAGGAAGAACATATCCTGAAGCCTGTCTTGCATGGGAAAAAAAGTTGAGCACATCTTTGAGTGCCACAACTACTTCAAGCTTAAGAAGGTAAAACTTGCAGCCATTGAATTTACAGATTATGCAATAATATGGTAGGATCAGTTGACATCTAGCAGGAGACGCAATAGTGAACATCCAATTTCTACTTGGAATGAGATGAAGGTCGTTATGCGTAGGAGGTTCGTTCCAACTCACTATCATAGGGAGTTGTTCAACAAGCTTCAAAATCTCACCCAAGGCAACCGTAGTGTTGAAGACTACTTTAAAGAGATGGAAGTAGCCATGATCCGAGCTAACATTGATGAGGATCGAGAAGCCACCATGGGAAGATTTCTATCTGGCCTTGACCCAAATATTGCGGTCTTCATTGAGTTGCAACATTATGTGGAGATCGAAGACATGGTGCATATGGCCATAAAAGTGGAAGAGCATCTTAAACGGAAGGGTTCCACATGAACCTATAGGGGAGCATCATCAAAATGGGGGCAAAGTTCTTACAAACGGAGTCCTCCAATACCACCCAATGAAAGAGGCGCACAACCCAAAGTAAGCAAGGTCAATGCCGAAACTAGCAAAGGTAAGGCTCCGAATGTTCCAAATCATTCCCGAGATATACAATGCTTCAAGTGCTTGGGAATAAGGCATATTGCAAGCCAATGCCCAAATCGCAACACCATGCTTCTTCGTGATGATGGAGAGGTTGAATCGGAACAAGAGGAGGAAGATAAAGTTGCTGCCATACCAGAAGATGAAGGTGATGATATAGAGTATACAGAAAAATGAGAGGCCCTTATTGTGAATAGAAGCCTAAGTGCGCAAGCGAATGAAGGGAATGAGCAACGCGACAATATCTTTCATACTCGCTGCCATGTTAACGGAAATGTATGCTTTGTCATTATTGATGGATGTAGTTGTACTAATGTTGCTAGTACTCTTATGGTAGAAAAACTTGGATTACCAACCACAAAGCATCCACATCCCTACAAGCTGCAGTGGCTTAATGACGGAGGAGAACTCAAGGTTACCAAGCAAGTTCTTGTTGCTTTCTCCATTGGAAAGTATAAGGATGAAGTTCTTTGCAATGTTGTTCCGATGCACGATGGCCATTTACTACTTGGGAGGCCATGGCAATTCGATAAACGAGTCATACATGATGGATATACCAATCGGTATACACTCACCCATGGAGTAAGAAAGATTACCTTAGCCCCTCTTTCACCAAAACAAATTCACAAAGACCAAATACATTTGAGAGAAAGTATTGAAAGAGCCAATGAGAGAGAATAAAAAATGGAGGTAAAAGCAAGTGAGAGTCAGGAAAGTGAGGGTGCGAAAATGAGTGTTTTTACCAAAGAAAGAGAGTTGAGAAAGTGTTTGCTGTCGGGAAAGGAATTACTTGTACTTGTGTACAAGGAAAGTTTATTGAACACTAACAAACTTGATCACACTTTGCCTTCTTCTATTGTGTCTTTGTTGCAGGAACTTGACAAATTATTTCTGGAGGAGATACCAAGTGGGCTGCCACCAATCTGTGGCATTGAACATCAAATAGATTTCATTCCTGGTGCCTTCATTCCTAACTGTCCAGCTTACCGAAGCAATCCCAAGGAAACCAAAGAGTTACAAAGGCATGTTGCTGAACGAATGGCCAAAGGCTACGTGAGGGAGAGCCTTAGCCCATGTTCTGTTCCAGTATTACTTGTGCCAAAGAAGGATGGAACTTGACACATGTGTGTAGATTGCCGAGCGGTAAACAAAATTACGACAAAGTATTGTCACCCTATTCCCCGTTTAGATGATATGTTAGATGAGCTTAGTGGTTCTAACCTTTTCTCTAAGATTGATCTTAAGAGCGATTATCACCAAATAAGGATGCGGGAAGGCGATGAATGGAAAACAGCATTTAAAACAAAGCAAGGACTCTATGAATGGTTGGTTATGCCTTTTGGCTTAACTAATGCACCAAGTAATTTAATGAGGTTAATGAACCATGTTCTTAGACCGTTTTTGGGTAAATTTGTGTGGTTTATTTTGATGACATCTTAATCTATAGTAAATCAATGGAAGAACATGTACAACACTTGAGGTCAGTTTTGTTGGTTTTAAGAAAGGAGAAGTTATATGCTAATTTAGACAAGTGTACATTTTGTACTGACAAAGTTATCTTTCTTGGTTTTGTTGTCAGTTCTAAAGGCTTAGAGGTTGACAAAGAGAAGGTTAAAGCCATTGAAGAATGGCCACGACCAACAAGAATTTCCCAAGTTAGGAGTTTCCATGGACTTGCAAGCTTTTACCGGAGATTTGTGCCAAACTTCAGCACCATTGCCGCCCCTTTAACTAGTGTCATCAAGAAGAATGCTAACTTTTTCTAGGGGGGGGGAGACCAAGAGAAATCTTTTAATGACATTAAAGAATGTTTAATTCATGCCCCTTTGCTTACTTTACTTGATTTTAACAAAACGTTTGAAATTGAATGTGATGCATTAGGTGTGGGAATTGGAGCGGTATTATCTCAAGGTGGACGTCCTATATAGCATATTTCAGTGAGAAATTAAGTGGAGCTACGTTGAATTATCCAACATATGATAAGGATATGTATGCCCTTGTTCGCGCAATGGAAACATGTCAACACTATCTATGGCCTAAGGAGTTCATTATTCACACCGATCATGAAGCATTGAAGCACATTCAGGGGCACCATAAACTCAACAAACGACATGCCAAATGGATGGAGTTTCTTGAATCTTTTCCCTATGCGATCAAATATAAGAAAGGTAAGGAGAATATAGTTGTCGATGCATTGTCTCGAAGGTACGCTCTTCTAAACACCTTAGAAACTAAGTTGCTGGGTTTTGTTTTCATTAAGGATTTATACGAATCTGATTCTGATTTTGAAAAAATATTACAAAGCTTGTGAGAAAGAAACGTTTGAAAACTATTATAGGGACAATGGGTTCCTACTCAAGGAAGGAAGACTTTGTATTCCACAAGGTTCCACATGTGAATTACTTATCGAAGAAGCCCATGGAGGAGGCTTAATGGGACATTTTGGAATAGCAAAGACTTTGGCCATACTTTAAGAGCATTTATACTGGCCAAAGATGAGACGAGATTTGGAGAGGTTATGTGAACGTTGCATCACTTGCAAGAAGGCTAAGTCTAAAGCCTTGCCACGTGGACTCTACACGCCACTACCTATTCCAGAAGCACCATGGATAGACATTTCAATGGATTTTGTGCTAGGGCTCCCACGCACAAAGAAAAACAAAGACTCCATCTTTGTAGTATTGGATAGATTTTCCAAAATGGCTCATTTTATTCCATGCAACAAGACTAATGATGCCTTAATATTGCTAACTTGTTTTTCAGGGAAGTCTTGAGATTACATGGTGTGCCAAGAACTATCGTTTCCGATCGAGACGTGAAGTTCTTAAGCCACTTCTGGAGAGCCCTATGGAGTAAGATTGGAACTAAGCTGCTATTTTCCACCAATTGTCACCCTCAAAGGGATGACCAAACCGAAGTGGTGAATCGAGTACTCTCCACGTTGCTTAGGAGCATTATTAAGAAGAATCTAAAGACATGGGAAGAGTGCTTACCACATGTGGAGTTTGCATATAACCGATCAGTCCATACCACCTCGGGACACACTGCTTTTGAAGTTGTGTATGGGATCAATCCATTAACTCCGATGGACTTATTGCCATTACCCGCTGATCAAATTGTGAATAAAGATGGACTTAACAAAGCTGAATTTGTTAATAAACTTCATCAACAAGTGCAGGATAATATTGAAAACAAAACCAAGCAATATGAGCAGCAAGAAAACAAGGGTCGAACGAGAGTTGTCTTTGAGCCGGGAGATTTGGTGTGGTTGCATATGAGAAAAGAAAGGATTCCAGAACAACAGAAATCCAAATTGATGCCTCAGGGAGATCGGCCATTTCAAGTAGTTAAGAGGATCAATGATAATGCTTATCAACTAGACCTCCCATGTTAGTTTAATGTTAGTGCAACCTTTAATGTTGCTGATTTATCTCTATTTGATGTAGGTGACAATTTGGGAACAAATCGCTTTAAAGAGGGAGGGACTGATATGACCATCAAGAACAAGGACCCGGAGAAGTACCCAGGTGGCCCCATTACACGTGCACGGGCCAAGAAGTTTCAATCAGTCATGGAAAGCTTGTTTACAACAAGCCATGAACGTGAGAAAGAAGAAATAATAAGGGAGGAATGCCTTACCTTGCTCATGCATGCATTTGCATGAGAATTTAAGTATTTAAAACTTCCATTGCATTGATAAAGTGTGCTGGTCATTAAAGCATGCACTTCATTTATAGTTTTAGTTCATTTAGGGAAGTAGTTTAATTATGTATCTTAAATCATTCGTTAAACTACTTCATTCATGCATTTAGTTAAATTCAATAAAGTTAGTTCTTTAATTAAACTAGTTCATTCATTTAACTAGTTCACTCAATTAACTAACTCTTTAATAGTTCCATGCATCAATTATTTTAAGTTTGAATAAATCCTTTGTGTTTGTCTAGGTTCATGTGACGTGTGGATAAAAGAAGAGACTTTTATACTTCAACTTGGAAACAAGTCATTGATGACCATATTTACTCATGCAAACAAGGCAATTCAAGGTTGAATTCTTTTCATCTTTTCAAGGTTGTTCATCTTTTTAGACTAACAAAGCATTTAAGCTTCATAAATCACCTATTCAAGGTTGAAATTATGAACCAATGAAGGCCAATCATGTTCAAGAGAAGGGACATGCAATAATCAACATTGAAATTATGCATTCAAGGCCTTTATTTATCATTTTTTGAAGGCTGACCATATTCCACAAATGGGCAAGCAATGAAGGCTGGTTTAATGTCATTTAATCATCAAATTAAGTGATAAAATCATCAAGGAATTCAAAGAGACAAGCTGATTTGGACGTGTGGGATGTCTACATTCATCCTATGTCCACATTCATTTCCTTTTATCTATATGCAAGCAAAATGAAGCAGCCCAAGAGTCACCACTCCTTTTGGACGAATATAAGGCTAAATTCATCCATAAAAAAGGATGAGAAAGAAACATTTCATTTATTTTTATTCAATAGCATTTAGATGAGCATTCATCTCTCTTTTGTGTGACATTTCATATGGTGCCTAGCCACACTATAAATAGGCACCTTAGGTTCATTTGTAAGGACTTTTTTTGGAGAATATAAACCTTTAAAAGATTGCTTTCATCTTGTTCTTGCGAGAACTCTTTCGGCTTCAAGTTGTGCTTGTAGTCTTCTAACCATTTCATTTTACTATAGCGTTGGTTCCAAGCTCTCTTATAGCTTGTGGGTCACGTTCCACACTCCTCCACCTCGACTCCATCAAAGTATATTGTTGGTTCCTAGCTCGTTATAGCTAGCGAGTCACAATTCGCTATCCTTGCAGTCATACAAATCCACGCCGCCTTTAGCATCTCCCATCACTCCTTCTTTGATTTACACCTTTCCATGAGTTCAAAGCGTAGCAAAGAATATTTCTTACTAGAATTCACGATCGAGCACATCTATGTGACTCGGGTCACATTACCGTGTTCATATCAGTTACGATACTCGTTTGCAAGTAAAAGTGATGGAGGATAAGGTGACTAACTTAGAACAAGGTTTTGAGGACCTCGAAACTCGTTTCGATCAAGCTGAACAAAGAATTAGTGATCAGATTGCACAATCGCAAGCTACGATTATGGATCAAATGATTGTGTTGCTCGAAAAAAGGGATGGTAAGGAAAAAGGTTTCTGATGGTACTATTGAAGATCAAGAGGGGACTGCATCTCACATTAAGGGCCAACTAGAAACATCAGCTCCCGAGAGAAGAATGTACATCAACACCGCTGGAGTATCTGCGAGCCACTAAGTAGGGGTGTCTACAGGTCAGCCCATCGATTTGGAGGCAAGCCACGAGGATGAAGTTCCATATCTGAACGTGATAGAAAAGATTAGTGTTAACCTTTTAAAAAGAATACATTTCATGCCTTTTTACTTAGGTTTTGAGGCAAGGAACGAGGATGAAGTTCCAGATATGAACGTGATGGAAGAGATTAGTGTTGACGTGGAGAAGAAATATGATGATAGGTTTCATTTTTTGAAGAAAGATTTAAAGCCATGCAAGGGGTGGATGAACAAGGGATTGATGCCAATGAGTTGAGCCTTCTAGCGGATCTAGTCCTCCTGCCAAAATTCAAAGTGCCAGATTTAGTTAAATATGACGGAACTACTTGCCCCTCCACTCGTATCACTATGTATTGTTAGAAGATGATGGCCTTCATAAAGGATGGGAAGCAATTGATTTGTTGCTTCTAGGGTAGTTTTACCGGTTTAGCGATTTGTTGGTATACCCTTCTTAGCAAGGCTAATATCAAGTCATGGAAGGATCTTTCGAGAGCCTTTGTTGAACAATACAAGCATGTGTCTGACATGACCCCAAACCGAATCATGTTGGAAGGAATGGAATAGAGATGGAATGAACGTATGCATCAGTATACCCAAAGCATGTGTCAATTTTGGAATGTGTCCATTTTGTAAAAAAGTGCAAAGTTGGATTTTAAGGACTAAAATGAAATGAGGACAAGACTTAGAATCTTTAGGGAGCTTATATATTTTTGTGGACCTTTTCTCTCAAATTGACCCTTTTAATTATTTTAATAAAAAGATTTTATTAAGGTTTCAAATTAAAAGGGGATTTTAATTAAAACAACGGAAGAGTTTACGTAACTAACTTCCCTCATTTTTGCACTTATGCAAACACTCATTATTTTCTAAAAACCAAAGAGTTTTTCCATCTTTTCTAATCATTTTTTAATAGCTAAAGAGTTCTTTGATTCTCCTATCAATTATCATTGAGTTTACTTGAAGATTTCATCAAAATCTTGTCATTTGAGGAGAAAAGGAAATGTTAGAGGTATGATTTGGTTTAACTCCTCTAATCAGGGTTCTTTAACGATATTCCCAAGTCTCGTGCCTCTTAAGTGTGTTTATTACCTTTGTTTTATGGTTGATTAATGGGAAATTGGCTAAAAATGGCTTTATATGGTGATTTTCCAATATTTTTGTTTGGATATTGTTTTGGTTTATTTTAGATTGATTTTCAAATTGTTTTGGATATTAAATGATGTTGAAATAATGGCTCAATCATAATAATCCCGAATTAGGTTGGATTTCAAAAAGTTTAGGTTGTTAGTTATGAGTTTTTGGCTTGGAAATGTGGAATCTGAGTTGCTGGAGGTATAAGGATGATATTAGGATGTTTTTGGATGCTGATTTATGGTTAAAATGTGATGGAAGTGTTTGTTGATGTCTGGGCTGAGTTTAGTGACCAACCTTGGGGGTGCACCAATATTGTTTGTCAAGAAGAAGGATGGCACAATGCATGTGTATAGATTATCAGCAACTGAACAAGTTAACGGATAAGAACAAGTACCCTTTGCTGTTTGGTTTGACGAATGCACCGACTACATTCATGGACATGATGAATCGTGTGTTCCACGAGTTCTTGGATCAATTCGTGGTAGTGTTTATTGATGATATTCTCATGTACTCGCGTACCGAGGAGGATTATGATAAGCATTTGAGGATTGTGTTGCAAGTATTATTGGACAATCAGCTTTATACTAAGTTGAGCAAGTGCGAGTTTTGCTTAGGGAAGTTGTCTTCCTTGGATATGTAGTGTCAGTTGAGGGTATCCGAGTTGACGCACACAAGATCGAGGCAGTGATGAATTGGAAAACACCTAAATTAGTGACGGAAGTGAGTAGTTTCCTTGGTTTGGCTGGATATTACCGATGGTTTATGGAGGGTTTCTCTAAGATTGCTGCTTCATTGACTAAATTGTTGCAAAAGAATGTTCTCTTTGAATGGACGGATGTTAGGCAACAAGCTTTTGAGGGATTGAAGGAAGCTTTGACGCAAGCTCCTGTCTTGATTCAAGCAGAATCGGGTAAGGAGTTTGTGGTTTACAGTGATGCAGCATATGTTGGCCTAGGTTGTGTGTTGATGCATGGTGGGAAGGTTGTGCCATATGCATCCAGGCAATTAACGGTGCATGAGCGCAACTATCTTACTCATGATCTAGAACTTGCTGCAGTTGTGTTCGCTTTCAAGATTTGGAGGCATTACCTTTACGGTGAGAAGTGTGTGGTCTACACAGATTATAAGAGTTTGAAATATTTGATGTCCCTGAGAGAGTTGAATCTTAGGTAGCGAAGATGGTTGGAGTTTCTTAAGGATTACGATCTAACAATAGAGTACCATCCTGGAAATGCCAATGTTGTGGCTGATGCTTTGAGTAGAAAGGTGGTTGTAGAGTTGAGAGCAATGTTTGCTCGGTTGAGTATATCGCGTGATAGTGAGTTGATAGTTGAGCTACAAGTGAAACCTTCCTTAATTTAGTTAATTAAGGATAAGCAATTGCTTGATGATTCTCTGGTGCCTCATGTTTAGGATATAGCTGATGGTAATGCAACTTATTTCTGTTTAAATGATGATTGTGTTTTATGTTTTAAAAGTTGGATAGTTGTGCTGGAGGATGTTGAGATGAAGCGCACTATTTTGACTGAATGTCATAGCAGTCCTTTTGCTATGCATCCTTGTAGTACAAAGATCTATCGTGGTATGAATGATGAGTACTATTGGGTTGGATTGAAAAAAGATGTTGCAGACTTTGTGAGCAAGTGTATGGTATGTCACCGTGTGAAAGATGAGCATTAGTTTCCTTTCGGTTTGGTGCAGCCTTTGAGGATACCGGAATCGATATGGGAAAGGATTACGGTGGATTTTGTGTACGATTTTCCTTTGACACCGTCAAAGAAGAACTTTTTTTGGGTGATTGTAGATCATCTAAAGAAGTGTGCGCATTACTTGGTTGTGCATATTATGTATACGTTGGATAAGATATCAGAGTTGTATATTGCTGAGATTGTGCATTTGCATGGTGTGCCTAAGTTTATAGTCTTAGATAGAGATCTGAGGTTTACATCGAGGTTTTGGGAGTGTCTACAACAAGCGTTGGGTATGCGTTTAAATTTCAGCACTTCATATCATCCAAAGACGGATAGACAGTTAGAGTGAGTTATCCAGGTGCTGAAGGATATGTTGAGATGTTGTGTTATAGATTTCTAAAGTTCTTGGGAAAAGCAGTTGCCCTTGGTGGAATTTGCCTATAATAATAGTTTCTAGGCAAGTATACAAATCGCTCCATATGAAGTTTTGTATGGAAGAAAGGGTAGAACGACTCTTTGTTGGGCTGAGGCGGGGCAAAAGTTGGTTTCCTTGCCATATTTGCTACAAGTAACAACTAAGAAATTGAAGCTCATATGTGAGTGATTGAAGGCTTCATTGGATCGTCAAAAGTCCTACGCGGATTTAAAGCGTAAGGAGATTGAGTTTGCGGTTGGAGATCGTGTGTTCTTGAATGTATCACCTTGGAAGAAGGTGATGAGATTTAGACGTAAGGGTAAGCTTAGTCCAAGGTTTATTGGACCTTATGAGGTTGTGGAGCGTGTTGGTCTTGTTGCATATCCATTGAGGTTGCCTCCCGAGTTGGAGAAAATTCATAATGTGTTTCATGTTTCAATGTTCTGAAGGTATAGACCAGATCCGTCTCATGTAATGCCTATTGAGGAGATTGAGTTGAATCCAGATTTATCTTATGATGAGGAATCAATGGGCATCCTAGAATCTAGTACCAAAGTTCTTCGTGGTAAGACGATTGAACTTGTGAAGGTGTTGTGGCGACACCGAGGAGTTGAGTAGGCCACGTGGGAAAACAAGGCGGACATGTTGAAGCAGTTTCCGCACCTTTTTCGTTCAGGTAAAATTTTGAGGACGAAATTTCCTAAGTGGGGGAGAGTTGTAATGCCCCGGTTTTGGGCCTAGATATTTTAGGCATCAGTTTAGGTTAGTCAAACCTATAATTGGAGATTCGAGCCTTTAGAAGCAGTTCTGTGAAAGTGTAGTACGGGATGGTAAAAAATTATGAAAAAAATAGCTAAAATCTTTTAAAAATGAATATTAAAGGTTGGTAAAATCAATTTTAGAAATTGAGTATTGGAAAATCGAGATTTTTGAAAGTGACCATTTTGTAAAAAAGTACAAAGTTGGATTTTAAGAACTAAAATGAAATAAGGTCAAGACTTAGAATCTCTAGGGATCTTATATATTTTTGTGGGCCTTTTCTCTCAAATTGACCATTTTAATTATTTTAATAAAAAGATTTTATTATGGTTTCAAATTAAAATGGGATTTTTAGTAAAACAAGAGAAGAGTTTACGTAACTAACTTCTCTCATTTTTGCACTCAGCCAAACACACTTTCTTTTCAATAAACCAGAGAGTTTTTTCATCTTTTCTAATCATTTTTTAATATCTAAAGATTTCTTTGATTCTCTAATCAATTATCATTGAGTTGAAGATTTCATCAAAATCTTGTCATTTGAGGAGAAAACGCAAGGTTAGAGGTATGATTTCGTTTAACTCCTCTAATAAGGGTTCTTTAATGAAATTCCCAAATCTTATACCTCCTAAGTGTATTTATTAACTTTGTTTATGGCTGAACAATGGGAAATTGGCTAAAAATGGCTTTATGTGGTGATTTTCCAATATTTTTGTTTGGATACTGTTTTGGTTGATTTTAGATTGATTTTAAAGTTGTTTTGGATATTAAATGTTGTTGAAATAATGACTCAATCATAATAATCTTGGATTAGGTTGGATTTCTAAAAGTTTAGGTTGTTAGTTATGGGTTTTTTGCTTGAAAATGTGGAATCTGAGTTGTTGGATATATATGGAAGATATTAGGATGTTGATTTATGGTTAAAATGTGATGGAAGTGTTTGTTGATGGCTGAGTGAGTTTAGTGATCATTCGAAGGTGATTTTGGATGGGTATTTTGGAGATTAAGGATGGAGAAACGAGATTGTTTAAGTTGCTGGTTGTTTTGATGCATTGATCCTATGTTCTTGTGTGGTATAAACATGGGAGAATACTTTCAAAGCAAACAGTGAAGATCCGAGGGCTTCGGACGCTTGATTTCCGCGTCAACAATTGAGGTTTCGTGAGTCGGTGACTGGAATTGGGATTTCTATCTTTGAAACACTTTTAAAGTGGTTTTGGAAACTTAGTGTAAGCTTGAAACGGTTTACTAAGTTCGAAAGTAAGTAAAGTGATTTTCTCCCTTGGATTGTGCTATTGTAAGATTGATGATGTACATGATTTAATATATGTTTATCTATTGTTTTAAAGCATGATTTTGAGAAAGAGATTTGTTGTTTATGATGCCATTGTAACGTCCTGATTTTGGGCCTAGATGTTTTAGAGTTTGAATCGGGCCGGGCGAGAACGGTTCGAATCTTTAAGGGAGATTTAGGAAAAACCTAGTTCGGGATATTTTAAAAATATGGAAAAATATCTAAAAAACCTCATTTATTATATTGAAGGTTATGGTGAATTTTTTTTTTACAAAATATGATTAAGAAATACTACATTTCGGTGTAGTGACCAAATCGTAGTTTTTGCAAAAGTTGACTAGTGACTGTTTTATAAAGGATTGAAACTTTGAATCTTTAAGGAGCTAATTTTACCAAAATGTTTTTCATTAGATTTCTCTTTAATTTGGGAGTCCTTATTAATGTTTTAATTAAGGGAATAAAGGAGAATTAAAAAGAAAAATCTATTTTGACTTTTCATAACTCTCTTACGTTAGTTTTCTCTCATTTCATTCTCTCTCAACTTCCACTCAGCCAATCACATTTCCTTCATCAATTAACCTTTGATTTTCATTTCATTTTCTGGGATTTCATTCTCCTAAGGATTCCTAATCTTTAGCTTTTCAAAACCTCTTGTTTTTACTTTGGATTTTCAAGAAAACTTGCCCAAATTGAGGAGAAATCAGCCATTAGAGGCAAGCTTCGTCCTTCTCCTCTAATGGTCGGTTCATTACTGAAATTCCAAAGTTACCAATCCTTTGTTAATGATTTTTGAGTTGCTTTAATGTTAGAAACATGATATTGTGGTAAAAATCAAGATTCTTGGAGAGATCTTGATGATTTTCGGAATTCTTGGTTAAGATCTGTTTTGAGGTTGATTTCTAATGTATTTTGGATGGTAATTGATGTTATAAATGTGGGTTTATCAAACAAATCTCGAATAGGTTTGGATTCCTATGTTTTTTATGCTAGATTTGTGGTTTTTGGCATGGTTTTTGTGTTCTGTTGTTGCTGGAGATGTAAGGACGAGTTTATGATGATTTTTGGTGTTGATTGAGGTTTAGAAATGATTAGAATTGATATATCTTGGCTGGGCTTTGTTTTAGGGAAGTTTGGAGATGATTTCAGTTGTTTTGGGTAGCAGAAATGGTGCTTTTGAGTAGAGCAGCGAGTTTGTTTGAGTAGCTGATGATTTCAATGCATGGTGATGCATTAATCTACTTCTCTTATGTGTAATAAACAGGGGAGACATCTTCAGACGCTTTTGTTGTTGATCTGAAAGTGCCGGAAGCTTAGATATCGTTTCGGTAAGCAAGCGACACGTAATCGGCGAGTGTGAATGGTTTTAGAAGTCCTAGAGGGACAAAGATACATGGTTTGAGGATTTAGGATTGGTTTGAAACTCCATCCTAAGTCCGGAAGTAAGTATGGCTAGATTTGCTTTCAAATATATGGTTGATGCCCCTAAACGCTTTTACATGCTCTTGTTTTGAGTTAGACAAATTCCTACTATTTTATGCATGATTTGTACCATGAGATGATGCTTTGTAAAGATTTCATGAGATAGCATGTTGTATTAAAGAGTCTTGAGATGGTGATTTATTGCAAAGCATGCTTTTTTGTTTTGAAATGATATGAGAAAGATTTGAGAAATGTTGCATCAAAACAGTAGGTGAGATGATGTTTTTGACATAATATATTGGCATAGAAGATGAGATAATTACCGAATATGATTGATCGATCAATAGGATGAGAGTGCAGTATAAACTAAAATCCGTACGTGCTCTTTGGTGTCAGGCAATAGGGGTAGTGCCATCCCGATCCAAAGTGAGAATTCGATGATGAGAGATACCATCGGGGTAGGACTTGGTAAAACACCCAAGCTCTGTGGCGATGAGAGATACCGCTATGAGAGTCCGGTGATGAGAGATTCCACCGGGGTAGGACTTGTCCTCGAGTCAAGCTAATCCACATATCCGAGTAAAGATGTAATATGAAATGCCAATATAGTTTATGAAATTGTATTTGATTCACATGTACCAAATGTTGAGATGATTTATGCTATGAGAGATGCATATGAGATTTGTGTATGAAATGCTTTAGTTTTCACAAGCATGTGTATGGCTTTGCCATGAGATTTTCATTGGTTTAAATGCATGAGATAGAATATAGGTACATGTGTTTTCAAATGGAGATTTGCTTTGAAATGGTTCTCAAGCATGAGTTAGAAAGAGCATGTTGTTGAAAATGGTTTTTGAGAAAGAGTTTTATAGATGCATTGTTGTGTTGGTATTCATTAGAGCTTGCTCACTAAGCAAATATGCTTACGCTCTTTTTTGCCAACAATGCATATAATTGAGACGAGTTTGAGCAGCGAGAAGGTTAAGGACATCCAAGGAAGTGTGAAGCTCATGTATGGTGAAGTTTTCATATGCTTTAGTATTGATATTTGGCAATGGGGATCCATAGTTGGTTTTGGGATATGTGCTTTGAACTCCCTATGCTTGCTACAAGTTTATTATGGTATTTGGAGGTTGTAATGGTCCTACTTGGTTTGGTTTGAGGTTTGAGACCTTATAATGGTTTTATGGTTAGGAAGCATTCCTATTGACTCCATGTTCATGTGTTTGATGCCATGCTTTAGCTTAAACTTCATAATAGTGATCTTTGATGTTCAATCATGTTGTTAGTGTGTTATGGTGTGATTTAGGATGTGTTTCAAGGTGTAAAGAGGTGAAAACCAGAAATTTGTATGGTTGCAGGGCAGGGTGTATCGAAACACCGTTATCTGTTTCGAAACAGGGGCCTGAAATGGCCATAGTGTTTCAGAACGGGTAATGGTGTTTCGGAACACTTTAGCTACTGGAGAGGCATGTTTCGATACTGGTCTCAAAATGCACTCGTGTACCAAAACGGTCAACTCCGTTTCGATACGACCGTTTCGATACTAGGGTCAGCGTTTCGAAACGGTTGATCGTTGGTCTGCATTTTGAATTGTTCCAAGTTCAGATTTCTTACATTTTAGACCTTGTTGATTGTAGATGCAATTGGTTGAGTTTGGAATGTCCAATTAAGCTGATATTTGACAAAGATGCATGAAAAATGACTAATTACATATTGGTAAGCTAAAAATCCGCAAAGTCCTCGCAATTTTTAAAAATTACGTTTTGGTCCCTAAAAGTCTAATCCTTTCAATTAAACCCCTAATAAGTTTCGTTCGCTGTGTCGTTTCCCCTGAAGTGTCTTGACAATCATATAGGCTAATATTGAGCATCTAGAAAAGAGTAAATTAAAAAAGTCGTTAATCAAGGTTGACTTTCGGGTTGACTTTAGTTTTCCCCGTGTAATCTTCGTAGTTTAGGTCAAGCGTCTAGGCCGGGCTAAGGGGGTTACAGCTATATTGTTAAAGGATGCACTGGGTAAGTGATCCTTGTATGTATATGCTTATACATGATTAATGAAGCATGATTTAATGCTTTGAATATAGTTTATTGTGAATGCTTTGAAAACAATGAGCTTTGTACTAAATGAGAATTATATTGGCAATTGATGTTGTGTAATGTGGTTTACAAATGAAATCGAATATAGTTAGACAACTATAGGATTGAGTGCACTATAAACCAGTCGCCTTGGATGTTGAGGGGTTGTGTATGTACCGAAAACACCATCCAAGTACCCTAACGATTGAAGAAATTGAGTTGTGTCCCGTCTCACATTAGTGGGGTTATACATCTATCGATGAGTTGTGTTGAGGAGTTGTAAGGTACCAAATACTCCACCACGGGTGTCACAACGGTAGAGGGAAGCTCCCGTGTGTAAACCTTGAGATGCTAGTGAGAATGTATGAACTGTTGGGACAACACTTTGGAATCCATGTATCCGATATGTTTTCATAAATGAGTATGTTGATGATCACTTGTGAGCCAAAATAATTGTTAAAATGATATGAAATGTATGTTGATGAATAGTATGGAAAAACATGATATAATCTTGAAACTTTGCCTATGGTAGCTATGCACGAAAAGGTTTAAGATGAGCATGAGCAAATGATTTTGCTGTTGAAGTATGTGATACTTGTTGCCTAATGAATAACATGTTGATTTTGTTAATGTAGTGCATGCATTTCAATAAAGGCATGATGGTTTACAAAAGGATTAAAAATGGTTTTCAAGCATTGGTGGTATTTTTGGTTTTGAGCATTCCTCACTAAGCTTGTATGCTTACACTCTCTCTTGTCCTTCAATGCAGATAAATAAGTATTTGGAGGCAGCAACTTGCAAGGGGGTCTAAGGAGACTTCACTTTTCGAATGTATGTTTCGCTTTAAGGACTAGAGTAATAAGGGAACGTGTTATTTGGGAGATATGTTGGAACACCCTTTTGAGCTTGTTTGCTTTATGGTTTTATACTTGTAAAAGGCCTATATTTGGTGATTGGAGTATTCGTTTGAGATTTGCCTCTTGACTGGATTATTTGTTAGATTGCATGCCTTTAGTTTTCCGTTGATGCAATTTGCCATGATTTGATGCTAGATATGTAATGGTTGTTTGTGGATTAATGTTTATGTATGATATATGCATGTAGGAAGCATGTTGGATTGGTTTATGATGGTTTAAAGGGTGAAAAACTAGAAAATGTTTCATTACAGGCCCAGGTGTTTCGGTACACTCGAGCTTGTACCGAAACGGTGAGCCTGAAGTGGCCTTAGTGTTTCAAAACGGGTAGGTCTATTCCGGTACGTTTTGCCACTGGAGACCACAGTTTCGAAACACCTCAAAGGCATTTCGATACGGGCCCGTGTTCTGAGCTGTGAATTACCGTTTCGAAACACCCGTTTCGGTACAGGCTTCGGTACAAGGCTAGCCTGTACCGAAACAGATGGTTATTATGTTAGTTGATGGAATATTCTAATGTACCAATTCTTTGCGTTTTAGTCCCTGAATGTTGTAGATGTAATTAAATGAGCATGAATAATTATTTTAAGCTGAGATTTGACTGAGATGCATGTAATGTGAATAATTAAAGGACAGGAACACAAAAATGGCTTAAGTCTCTATATACTTGAAAAAATTACAAATTGGTCCCTAAAAGCCGTAATTGAATGAAATTGATGGTTAATCGAGTTACGAATGATCCGCTGCATTGTTTGACACATAGGACCCTAATTTACCTTTAGGTAAGGTAAAAAGAAAAAAACAGGGTTGTTTATTGAGGCAAACCTTCCCGGTTTACTTCAATATTCCTCGTGTGACATGTTTGGTTCGGTCCCTCACCTAGGTCGGGTCGAGGGGGTTACAATTCTCGAACTTGAGTTTACACCTATGTTCGTGAACACTTTGAGAGGTACATTGCTTGACGACTTGATAAATAACACAACTCAGACTTTTGACTATTTGATAATAACAAGAGAATCAATTGAAGTGGCAATAAAGATCACAAGGATTGACAACGGAGAGAACTCCCAAAAAAAGTACAAGAAGAAAGACAATGAGGTGAACACCACGAACACCTACAATTTCCGAAATAACATCACCATTTCACAGCCGCATGTACTAGTTGGAAATATGCAAAATTCAAATAAAAGAGAGGATAGAGCTCCTATGAAAGAAAAGGAAAATACATTTTTCACTCATTTACTGACGTAATATGATAAGTTGTACTCTCAGTTGTATAATGCTGATTTGGTCCGGCCATATCATGTTTCTCCGTTCAAACCCCCTTTCCCTTCTTGGTAAGATACCAATGGACATTGTGACTACCACGCCGATGTCCTGAGTCACTCGACGGAGAATTTCATTGTATTTAAGAAGTTTTGTGTAGAACTTGATAAATACCAGCATTTTGAAGTTTGATGAACCAAATGTGGCCGCTAACGCGTTACTAAATAATGGGGGGTCGTGGCGTGAACGCCTTTGAAGAAGAAGGTAATAGAAGATCTAAACGAAATGTGTCTAAAATTAGGTCCCTTTTATACGGGTGTTCCAACAGTTGTGAATGGTGCGTCTAATCGAACGGGGTATGGAGATAGTACAAGCATGTGAGGCCTACTGTGAGATTCACTAAGAAAGTGGACACGAAATAAATAATTGCAAAGGGTTTAAATAGTTGGTCTAAAGAATGATATGTGTTGTAACCCCCTCGACCCGACCTAGACGCCCGACCGAACCAAACGAGCTACATTGAGTTTGCCAAAACAAACATGTAAATATTAAATATGAACAATGTCTATTTTTCTTTTATCTTGTCTAGATGAAAATTATTAACCTATGGAGAACATGCTGGATGCGGCTCAAAACTCACTCAAATAGGTCACCGGTAGGCCATTCAATTGCAAACATGAACATTAAGGGACCAAAATGCAAATCTAGAAATTTACAATGACTTAGCCAAATCTTAGGTTACCAATCCTCAATTATTCAAGTTACATACTTGTTTGCAAAATTCCAGCTCAAAACGATCATCCAAACTCACTCAATTGCATTCATAAAGGTCAGGGCCTAAAATGTAAGGATCGGAAACTCAAGAAACTCAAATAATTGAATTAACGACAACTTGTATTGGTACACAAGTGGGTGTACCATTACACTCTTACAAATTCCAAATTATAGATTCCAGTAGCTCAAAACCGTACCGATATAGTTCCTCGTGTATCGAAATGTCTCGCCAAAATACATTAACTAGTATAGATACACCTTCCCGCGTATCAATATACCAAGCCTAAAAACACATATTCATATTGATACGGGGACACACGTATCGATACGCTCAGATATGTAATGTTTAATTTTGTCAGTTTTTTCATACCAAATTGAATTGAAACATATTTTAAATGCCACAAATATATACACAACTAGTCTAAAAATCAAACCACAACAAAATACCATAGAAACATGATCATATCATGCCATCACTCTTCAATTAAAAGTCTAAAGGCATGCTTCCTAGGGAGTCTAGAAATAACCCTCCCGAAACAACAAGGATACCTCATTTCCTTTATTACAAATAGTATAGTTTAAAACCAAACTTGCTAAAATAGGGAGTCTAGAAATAACCCTCCCAAAACAACAAGGATACCCCATTTCCTTTTTTACTATTAGTCTAGTTTAAAACCATACTTTCGAATAGCCGAAGTCCTTGGATTTCCTTCGCTTGCTTGCTACCTTTCACCTTTATTCCTCTGCATTGATGCACAAAAAGAGCGTAAGCACACTAGGCTTATTGAGGAGTGCTCAAACAACACACCATCAATGCATTTTAAAACCAATTTCCAAAACTCAATGAAAACACCTTTTTAATCATCTTTTAAAACATCGTGCCTTGAAAACCATGTACTTAACATCATAAAAAACCGACATATTAAACCATATCCTACATGTATCATGAATTAACAGCTAATCCCATTTGCTAACCCTCAATTTAAGCTTTCCCATGAATAACTACGCATATGCAAGCCTTAAAGAGTAAACATGTATAATCCATCAACATGATCCATCGACAATTATATTGGCTTTCAAGTGATCATAAAACAATTCGGCTTTCCAAAATATTACATCAGATACATAGATCCAACAAGTGTCCTCTCAACACTTCATACAACCTCAACCGAAATTAAGGTACCTCACAACCGATACATTTACAACCGGGTATAATCACAACCCCAACCATTGGTTAGGTGTATAATCCACTAACGGGAGTACACGTGGTGGAGTATTCGGTATACACATTAACTCCTCAACACCCGAGGTGAATTTTATACTACACTATCATTCTTATGGCCGACCAACTATATCTGATAACATTTTAAATCACATCACTTTCAAATATAATTCATTATTAACCATGTACCTCATAGTTTTTACAACAACAAACCAAAACCATTTCCGATGCATCATACCATGCATTCACAAGTATAACCCATACTTACATAGATCCTTTACCAAATGCAACCATCATCAATATATGATAAAAATCATTATAAATCATATCTTAAACATGCTTTAACGGTAGGTGTCATGTAAATCAAGACAAGTGCATAAAAATCAGTTTTACTAAAACACGACCGAGGGAGAAATCTCTTTATACTTACTTCCGAGTTTAAACCAGCATTTTAAGCTTAAGCTTAAACCCCCAAAACAACCTCTAAACCATTTAAACACTTTAAACTATGTTCTCACTCACCGACAACAGAAAGCCTCAATCGTCGAAGCAAAACACACCTCCAAAGCATCTGAAATGATCCGTCAAGCTTGAGGATCTATCTCCCCTGATTTTTCTACACAAAAATATAGGATTCAATGCATCAAAATTCATTCACAAACCCAACAACAACAATTCGCAACATTCCAAAACTACCGAAATCAACATCAAACACCCTCCAAACATAACGAAGGCAAAACCTAACGATTTAATCCATCAATTAACATCCAAAAACAATTTAACGTCAACCTTATACCTCCAACATTCAATAAACATTCACAACACCTCAAAAACATATCACCAGCAACCTAAAAAATTAGAGACTCGCATAGTTTCGAGATTCCAATGTTAAAACAAACTTATTAACATTATAAAACATCAAAACATGTTCTAATTCGATCAAGAACCCAACAAAATAGATCTAAAACAAATTTCAATCAATTTCACCAATTAAATCTCAATTAAACTAATTTTCCATAATTAAATCACCAAATCTCATTAGAAACATATATAAATGATGAAAAACTTGAGACTTTCAGTAAGAACATTATATTAGAAGATAAAAAAACTCACCTCCAATAGATTGCTTTCTCCTCAAATTAATTGATTTACATGAGAAAACATGATTAAAACATTAAGGTTCGAATAAGAAACTATCACAAACTCATTTGAAATCAAAAGATTTTAGAAACAATAATTTACCTTAAGATTTTACAAAACAAGAATTTATCTTTTAAGAGAAAGTTGGTTATGTGAATTTTGTTTAGGCACTTTATTATGGAATTAATTCTCCCAACCTTTTTATATTTTTCCAAACCTTTTTTAAAAATATCCAACTAAGGGACAAAGTCTGATATTAAACTTTAGGCAAATATCTCCTTAAATATTCTAAATTTTGACCCTTTTACAAAACAATCAATAAAAATAGTTTTCACTTTTTATATTTTGGTCACTACCAAAAAATGTCCAATTTCCAAATCTAATTTTCCAAAATTTATTTTACCAAAATCATTAATATATTAAAAAATATTTTAGACCATTTTCCCATATTTTTATCTCACTCAAAAATATTTATTATTAATTAAATGTTGAAACAAACTCGAATCAACTAACCAGGTTCTACTGAACCATCTAAGCTTCATGGTTAACATCTAGGCCCAAAATCGGGGAGTTACAAATCTCCCCCACTTAAGAAATTGCATGCTCGAAATTTACTTGGAAGAAAAAAATGCAAAAATTGTTTCATCATGTTTGTCTTACTCTCCCACGTGGCCTCCTCAACTCTATGGTGTCGCCACAACACCTTCATAAGTTCCATTCTTTACTATTGAGGGGTATACTCACTTCCGAAGTATTCACTACTTGAACATCTTCTAACGAAGCATCTCGCCTTATTTTTTGAAATAGTACCTCGACAAAATTTTGTTTGAAAATGCCAACAAGTGCTAGAAAGCAGAATTAAGCTCTAGCTCTATCATCAGTCATATTAGTGCAGTAATACAAAGCAGATAGTAAATTCAAGGCATTAAGTCAAAAATAGCCCATAACGTTTGACCTTTTGGTCACTTTTGCACTTATTGTTTTCTTTGGTGCAAACAGACTCCTAACATTTTATTTTTATTCAAAATTCACCCCCGTTGGATGGAAACTGTTAGTCAATTAACGGTTAACACCCTTTCATGACGTGGCATGTCTACCTATCAAAACTTACTAACCTGGCAATGCCACATGTATAGAAATGACGATGTGGCACTTTGCTGATGTGGCATTATTATTTTTTTTTGCAAAAAATAAATATTTATATTTATTTTCATATAAAATGTTGACCAGTCAGATGATGTCATCGTCTAATTGGTTTTAGAGTGAATCATTAATTAAAATTCTGAAATGAGAGGGCTAGGGTTTGAACTCCACGTTTGGTGGGTGAAAGGCTTAATGCCTAACACTAGACTAATGCCTTGAGTTTGTAAGTTAACACAAACTATTTTATCCAATCTAATCAAACTACGCATGGCCTATTCTTCTTCCATGATTGACATCATCTCCATAATTATTCTTTTCTCTTCATATTTAATCTACGCCTTCTCGTTCGACCTTCCACCCAATTTTCAACGATGCTATCCCTAGATATCTCTTATCAAAACACCCTTTCATAGCCTTCATATCTTTGAACAATCTGATCAATGGTATCATCAGACTCGAAAGCTTATAGAAGATCAGATTTATCTCTCAATTTTGAGGACCTTTCGAATGGATTTTCTGCAGGGAAATCGTCATTGCGAGATGGGTTTGTGAACAATTGACGAGGGTTGAAGGTTGAGCCATGAGATTTGGCGGGGGATTGAAACAGACACGGACTGGTTGAGTAAACTGGTGAATATGGAAATGTTGATGGAGAATTGTAATCAGAGTGGAGCGGCGACGCTAAATCCACGACGATTCAAATTTGAAAAAAAAAGCAAAAGTGGAACCTTTCTTCATTCTCATGTTTTATGGGGATTTTGGCTCTTTGGAGTTTGGAGTGGGGTTTTTCTATCTTTGTCTGTAATTTCTTACAAAGATCGATTAAAATTTTTGGAAGATAAAAGAATATTAATGGAGATACCGACACTTTTGGAAGAAGAAAGGCCATAATTATTTTGATTAGGTTAAATAAAATAGTTTGTGTTAACTTACAAACTCAGGGTGTTGGTCTGGTGGTTAGGCAATAAGCATTTCACCCACCAAACCCAGGTTCAAACCCTAGCCCTCTGATTCCATAATTTTAATTAATGATTCACTCAAAAATCAATTAGATGATGTCATGTGTCATCATCTTATTGGTTAAATTTAATATGAAAAAAATATAAAAATATTTATTTTTTTTGCAAAAAAATAATGCCATGTCTGCAAAGTGCCACATCAACATTTCCATAAACGTGGCATTGCCACGTTAGCAAGTTTTGAAATGTAGACATGCCAAGTCATCAAAGGGTGTTGATCGTTAGTTGACTAACGGTTTCCATCCAACTGGGGTGAATTTTGAACGAAAATGAAACGTTAGAAATTTGTTTGCATCAAAAAAGGATAGTTGCTAAAGTGACCAAAAGGTCAAACGCCGAGGGCTATTTTTTACTTTATGCCTAAATTCAAATGCAACAATATAACTCTAGTCTAAGTGTATGAAAAGTGCATGATGTGTAGGCAATATGCATCATGTATCCTTTTACACCCTTAGTCAAATTTACTACCTAAACTCAAAATTTTTCTTGTATTCTTTCCAAGGATTTTATCTAGCAATATTTTTAGGTTGCTTCGTAATATTGTTGGCCTGAGAAACAAGAGGGAGCATACCACAAACTCCTAGGTTAATCCGGACATTACTAGACTTCCTTTTCAACTCATACCCTAAAGTTTTGGACTTAAGAACTAAGAGGAAGCAAACCACGAAGCCCCAAGTAACTTATTATCTCTAGGCAGAGGAGAGTTCAATTTTCTTATTGCCTTGTCAAACATTGTTGCTGTATTCATTTCTTTTAACCCTGGCATAATTTTTTTCTTTTTTTTCTAACATTAGCTTCAAAAATTCTAAGTTTTCTTGGGAACTAGATGCATACTACATGTTGAGTGTCAATCCCCTAAACTAGAGATCAATTGTCAAGCAATCTTGATAGTACCATTCTGCTAGCATGGGCAAACTAAAGATTAAAAATCTCATCAACCGATAGCTTATTCTACAACTAATTAACTTGCTTAACAAAGTGTGTAGAAATATCCAGTGTTTAAAGCTCTTTTATTAGGATACCACTTTGCCTGATTTGCCCTCTAGCGGGTGCAGTAGTACACGGCCGGGACATGGCTTTTAGCTTCCACAGCATGGGTCTATGAATGGCTCTGCTCCGCAATGCTTCACCATAAATCAACTTCCCTCAGTACAAGTTATTTGTTGTGGCTTGGATCAATCAGGGTATGCTACGAGTTGGTTCTGCCTCATTCTTCTCTTGTCCTCTAGTGCCGTCAGGGCATCATCCTGCCCTCGCTTGGTGCAGATCTACAAAAGCACCAAAAATGCATTAAATAGTACCTTTTTCATAGAATAAATAGAATAGAAAGATTAAAGGAATAAATGATGAAATCTATGCATGAAGGGCCATAATGCAGCTCAAATGGGTGTAGGTTAAGTGATAATTGCCATAAAAAAGGGGTCAAAATATAGGACTTTCGGGCACTTATCAAACCCCCAAACTCGAACTATTTCTTGTCCTCAAGCAATGCAAACCATCAATTGTCAAACCTTAATTTTTATAAACCGTCTCCTTGGTCTTACTTTTCCTTCTCTCTTCAAACCATGGTGATGAACGCCTGACCCTTAAATTTTTGGATGCCTTAGGAATTCCTTGGAATCAAACTATAAGATTTGTCAGTGTGTGTATGCATTGAAACAAGATGATTAAAAGGATTCTAAGCAAACACATAAGCATTCACCTACTTAACTTCGATTATTATTTTTTTATATAAGCAACCTAACCAACTAGAGCCAATTTCGAGCACCTCTAGTGATTACCCTAGAGTCGGTTTCGGGCACCTCTAGGGCTTCCTTAAGCTAGAGCCAGTGGTGGGAACCTCTAACTTTTTACCCAATTTTCTTTCTAAGCTAGTCTATGTCCTAAGTGTACTAGAATTCCTTAAATCACGCAAGTCACAAATGTGTTTCAAAGGTCTAATCTCATAGTCTGATCCCAAGTTATCTTCCCTTAAGCATCCTAAAAATAAAGGCTCTAAACAATTCTAAACAATGGTAAGAAGAGGGAGTTCTATTGCTAAGTAAGAAGATTTAAATAAAACTAAACTAAGGCAAACGATACAAAGTACTTCCGAGGCATAAGCAAAATTCAGTTAAGGCAATGTAATAATAAAAAAATTGACAAGTAAAAGAGCAAAACTGCATGGCAATTATATTATATTGCCGCGACATCTCATTTCCTTGGCCACTGAACCTACACCCCCAAACTCGAACCAAGCATTACCCTCAATGCTTACATTTCATATACAATGATAGAAAAAAAATTAGCATATAATATAAGGGCATTAAAAAGAAACGGCATAAAAAAAAGAAATTTAAATACAATTTGATTTGGAGGATTTTTCTTCTTCTTATCTTTTACTCGTTAAGATCAGCCTCTTCAGCTTAGATGTCGTGTGCTTGATTCGTTTGGATTCGTGGGGTGGCTGGATGCGTGAAGCTGGGGTGGGCTTCGATGCCGGGGTAGTGTTCTCTTTCCCTTGGTTCTGATTTCCCAACCTAAAAACAAATAAGATAAACATTATTTCTAAAGAGAATTAAAGATGTGGAAAATAAAATAAACTAAGAACATAAATTAAAATTCAAAAAAGAAAAATGAAAAGAAAAAGTCAAGGCACTAAAGGAGGGCATGCAGATGCATCTCCTAATGTGATTTCTTTCTAATCCCTCATGATATTTGACTCAAAGTACGACTTTAGCCTTTGCCCGTTTACTTTGACCTCAGTCCCATCTTTGTTGTTTTTTATTGTTACAGCACAATGGGGGAAGGCTTTGACAAATGTAAACGGCCCAAACCATCTTGATCAGAGTTTTCCTGGGAATAGCTTTAGACGAGAATTAAAGAGCAATACTTGCTGCCCGAGCATGAAATGTTGTGGCCGGATTTTGCTATCGTGGTAACGTTTCATCTTTTCTTTAAAGAGTCTTCTGTTGTCATATGCTTGGGCCCAGAACTCTTCTATTTTGTTGAGGTCCAACAGTCTCTTTTGTCCGGCCTTTTCCCAATCCATATGTGCTGCCTCGATAGCCTAGTATGACTTATGTTCGTCTTCAACTGGAAAGTTGCACGCTTTCCCGTAAACGAGTCTAAATGGAGACATACCTAATGGTGTCTTGTATGCAGTCAGGTATGCCCATAAGGCATCGTCTAAACGAAGTGACCAATCCTTACATGAAGGGTTAACAACTTTTTCGAGTATTACCTTTAATTCTCCGTTTGAGTCATCAGCTTGCCCGTTGGTTTGTGGGTGATATGTTTTTGCAATTCTATGTGTGACACCGAACATCTTCAATGCCGCGACAATTAGTCTATTGTCAAAATGCTTGCCCTCATTGCTGGTTATTGCTTTGGGTATCCCAAACCTTGTGAATATGTGTTTGTGCCAAAAAAAATTGCTCGGTCTTTGAATCGTTGAGGGGGTGGCAATGTGTTCGACCCACTTAAATACGTAGTCAACGACGAACAATATATAGAGATTACTGCAAGATGATGGGAAGGGTCCCATAAAATCAATGCCCCATACATCGAATAGTTCTACTTCAAGTATTGTCTGCATAGCCATCTCATTTCGTTTGCTTATATTGCCAATTCGTTGAGATCTATCGTACTACTTGGAGAAGTCATTGGCATCTTTGTAGAGGGTGGGCCAGAAGAGTCCTGACTGTAGTACCTTTGCTGTGGTTTGAGACCCTTCAAATTGTACTCCGTATGGAGAAGAATAACAATTTTGAAACACTTCTTGTTGCTCTTCTTCTGGAACACATCACCTTATAACTTGGTATGCACAATGTTTTAATCAAAAAGAGCTCGTCCCGAAAATAATGCTTCACATCATTTTGGAACCTCTTTTTCCATTGATAGTTAAGGTTATAAGGTAAAAAACCACTAACTAAATAATTTACGAGGTCTGCATACCATGGTGTTGTTGAAGCATACATTACTACCAAGGGCAATGCCGAGGCAATATAGTCTGAAAGTGCCAAGGAAAGTCTATATGTTAGTTTCGCGGCCGTTGCCTCCTCTTCTATTGTAACCCCTTAACCCGGCCCAGACGGTTGGCCCGAATTAAGAAAGTCACACGGGGAAAACCAATGTCAACCCGAAAGTCAACCTTGATTAACGACCCTTTTTTTTTCTTTTTAATCTTGTCTAGATGCACGTTACCCTTAGATATGATCATACAAGCAGCATACTTAAAAAATCATAAACATCAGAGATCAAACAGGGACCCAATTGAACAATTTACAACTTTAGGGACCAAATTGTAAATTCTGAAAACTTAAAGGACTTAACCAGATTTTAAGTTACCAACTTAAAATTAATCATGTTTCATGCTCCTCTGCCAAATTTCAGCTCAAACGGACATCCCAAACTCATACAATTGCACAAACAAGTTTCAGGACCAAAATGCAAACTTTTCAAAACATTTAACTGCCAATGTCAGCCCCCAACGGTCACCCGTTCCGAAACAGGCAGAGCCCGTTTCGAAACGCGGGGCCGTTCCGCAACACGTACCGCAACGGGGGACTGGCAGTAGCCAAACCGTTTCGGAACGGTCTCACCCGTTTCGGACGCCTGGGTTTGTTTGAAGCACCCGTTCCGAAACGGTATGAACTGTTCCGAAACACCCTGCACAGAAAACCTCCAAATGCATACTTAAACATGCAATTGATCATCCAAACATGCTCCAAAAGCCACCAAACTTTACCAACATACAATTCAACATATGAGAGACATACTTGCATCAACAAAACAACAATATATCAACATACATTAAAAGCCCCAATTCAAAGGATATGATTCCTACACAAGCAACCATTTAAACATCATACTTCCAAATCAATCTCATAAAGGCCAAACATGTTCCAACAACATCAACAACATAAAACCATACTTGTCCGAACATATACGAACACATAAACATCAATCCGAGAGATTCTACCCCATTGCCTTTATTAACTATAGCTATTAACCGAGACATATATCTCAAGTGGAGTCCTCCTTGAATCCCTTGCTTCTCGTTGTCCAAACTTCAAGAATCTGCATTGATGGACATAAAGGAGCGTAAGCACATAATGCTTAGTGAGGAATGCTCAAAACCAAAATACCATCAATGCAGCGAGTCAAAAACCTCTTTGAAAAGCAACTCGATTTGTTTACCAAGCAAAGTTTGAAAACCCCTTTTTAACATCATGCTTAAACCATGTATTGCACATACATGAAAACCAACCCTTAGCTTAGCAAGCTAAGAAAACCTTTTCAAGCACAAATTGCAATTTCAACCATTTAACCATTCCATGCATAATCACCATATGCAAAGTTAAATTCAAAACCTTGGAAAACACTTCCATTTCACAACATACCTTTCTTATACTTGAAAACCATTCCAAGCAAGAAACCCCTTTAAAATCATTTACTCAAGTAATCCAACACATGCATTAAACCAAGGCAATATATGAACCACAACATCATCATCACATGCCTTTTAAAACAAGTCTCATCAAGACTCCAATGTATTAAAGAGATTTCATGCACACATGCATCATTTACCAAATGATAATCAACACTTGTTCAACTTAATAAGTAACATGTGTTCACAAGCATTATACACATTCCATACAACCATGCATCTTTTCAAGCATCTCATGCTTCTCACGCAATTATGCATCATTTCAAGCATTTCATGCTTCTTTATAATCAAGAACATCATATTGGCTTTCAAGTGATCAACCACATCCACTTTTCAACTCAACATCTAATCGGATACGCGGATCACAAGTGTTGTCCCCCACGCTTCATACACACTACCAATCCAAGGTCTCCAATGGACTTTTAAACACCATTTGACCTCACCATCCTAAGGTTCCCATGTATGGACTTTTAAACACCATACAACCTTAGCTTTCCCGAGGTTCCCATGTATGGACTTTCAAACACCATACAACCTTAGCTTTTCCGAGGTTCTCATGTATGGACTTTCAAACACCATACAACCTCCACTTTTCCCAAGGTTCCCATGTATGGACTTTCAAACACCATACAACCTTTGCATTCACCGATTGGTAGTTGTATAACATCACTAACGAGATCCGGGACACCCTACACAAGATCCACACATGGACTTAACTCCGCCATTGTGATCTCAACAAACACAAGGTTCCCATGTATGGACTTTTAACCACCATACAACCTTTGCTTAACCAAGGTCCTCAAATGGGCATTCAACCTCCACTATGACCTTAACCATCTCGTTAGGATACTTGAAGGGAGTTTACCGGTTCACTCTTAACCACTCCACCTCCAAGGCGACTTTATTCACGGTGCACCCAATCCTATAGCCGGCTAACTATATCCGATCAAAGAACCAAGAACCACTTACATCACTTGCCAATATAACCACCTTTCCACATTAGTCCAATGATTCACATGCATAACCATAATGCAAAAACCATCATTTACCATCATTAATTCACTGTTTTAAAGCATTACACAAAGCCATTAAACATCATGCAACACCATGCATCAAACCACATTTTCAATGTATAAAACCAAGGATCTCTTACCTTGAGCATCCTTCACATATGGCTTTCAAAACCAGCATTAAACCATGCTAAAATATGCTTTCAAAACAGAATTTAAATCATGCAAAACCCTTGCATTTCAAACATCAACCACAATTGCCTAAAAAGCCAATTCATAACACAAACCAAGAAAGAAATCCATTTACTTACTCTTGAGCTTAGCAAAGTTGTTTAGACTTAAACTAAGCTCCCAAAACCTTCAAACCTTGGTTTAAAAGCTGAAAACCCAACTTCACTCACCGATACACAAAACAAAGCTAGCCAACAAGCCTTCCAAGCATCCGAAACCTTCCGCAACACCTTTAAAACTCCCCTGTTTCAAGCACACAACAACAGAGCATTAATGCATCATTATGCATTAAGAACAGCAGCAACACAACCAAACTCGCTGCTCATCACAAAATCAACATTTCGGCTACCAAACACAACCAAAATCACCTCCAAACACTTCCAAAACTTAACCCAGCCAAGATCCATCACTTCTAACCATTTTTAAACATCAATTAACATCCAAAATGATCACAAACACGTCCTTATACCTCCAGGTATAACAGATCACAAAAAATACTCCAAAAACAACCAAAAACTCAAGCCAAACTTAGGAAATTCAACCTATCCGGGATTGCATTAATTAAACCTCAACTTCTAATCAATTTAGCATTCATTTAACATCAATTTGACACTTCAAAACACTGCCCAAACAGATCACACGAAAATTCCACCAAAATCACCAAATCTTGCATTTTAAGCCAAAATCAAGATTTCAATTGAAAAGCCTTTAACAAATCACAAATCAAGGATTGAGAACTTAGGAATTTCAGTAAAGAACTGATAGTTTAGAGGAGAAGGACGTTCTTACCTCCAAACTTGAGTTTCTCCCTTTTTGGAACCAAAAAGCATGAAGAATCAACTAGCAAATTGAAAGGTTTTGTTGATGTGATGATTAGGAATCAAAAGAGAGTTGAAAAGGAAGATTTGAGTGACAAAATCAGAGGAGAAAATCTGGAGAAATGTGTTTGGGTTGAGAGAAAATGAGAGAAAAGGAAAATTGAGAGAAAATGGAAAGTTAGTTATGAAATAGTCAAAATGGCTTTCCCTCCTCTTTCTTTATGTTTAAAAATCAGAATAATACCTCAAAATATCTTAGAAAAATCTGGAGAAACTCTTTTTGGAATAATAGCTCCTTAAAGATTCAAAGTTTCAATCCTTTATAAAACTGTCACCGAACTTTCAAAAATTACATTTTGGTCACTAGCCAAAATGTCACCCTTCCGAACCTCATTTTCAAAAATTGATTTCACAGTTCACTTATATATATTAAAAGATGATTTTAGAACATTTTTCCATATTTTTAATGCAACCCGAACTAGGCTTTCCTAAATTCCCTCTTATATATTCGATCAGCACTTTGACCGAACATGTCAACGCCCAAAACTTCTGAGCCCAAAACCGGGGCGTTACAACTCTCCCCCCCCTTAGGAAATTTCGTCCTCGAAATTTCAACCGGCGAAAAGAGAACAACAACCTTCTCAAATCACACACAAGGCAACACAAAAGCCTCAACCAACACTAAACACTTCCCACACAAAACTCCACTGAACCCAACACCACCACATGCTGTTCACAAAATTCTAGCACACACAAAGATAACCACAACTTGCCCTTTCACATTTCCAGACTGTACACAGCCCCAACATCAACCTGAAGAACTTCAACTTTTACAGCACACATCACTGTAACACACAACTTCCAAGACCGGTTTACATAGTGACACCAACCAATCCTAATCAGCCACCATGCAAACTTCTTTGCTTCTAAAACTCTTGCAACTCCCAAACCTCTTCCAAGGATTTTCCCAACAAGCAAAAATTCTTAAGCATCAACTGCTTACCCAAACTCCTCAACAAAAGCTGACAATCCTTCACATCTGCCGCTATCATTACCATAACGACTCACCAGGACTACTCACCAACAATCCAAGATTTATATCACAACCCCAACTTGACTCCGCTAGCTGTTCCACACACCACCAGCTGACTTCAAAAGAAGTTCACATACTCACAACCAGCCAACCACTTCTCACAAGAATCTTTTCAAACAACACTGGCCTTAGATCTTTCATTGCTTAACCACCACAAGCTTGACCACAACACTTGCCTCACCAGAACATCGCTTAACCTAAACATACATAACAACTCCTCAACTCCTCAAAGGTTGCTAAGAACCAACACTTACCAACACAACCCTTCCACAACAACTTAAATGCTAAGCTACCTCAGCACTTGGAAACACAACCACAAAACTGCAACATCACTAGCCCCAAGGAACTACCACTTCCTTTTAACTATTCACACCACTTAACCGATTCTACTTCAACCGGTACTCCTCACCACCAAACCACCAAACTCATTAAGCATCAAGCACTATCCATCCACCAACATGCTATACCACCCTCACTATTCTAGCAACTAGCTTAATATTACTTCTAACTCTCACTCAGCACCAGAACAACCTCTAAAAACCCATCATCCAACCTAACCCAACCACCACACTAACAGATTCGATTAGTTATTAGCGAGTGTGAACGTCGTATGCATGATCACCAACATGCCCTATCATGCCTGATGTACATGTATTCAAAACCTCTAATGTCATGCCACATGTATGCATGGTCCAACACATATATAATATAGCGTATAACAATGATTTTAACTGTGCATGAATGCCAGTTCACACCCTCCAATAACATCCTCAAAACCCGTCTAAAAACAACCTCCCAACTCACTCCTAACTTATCTAACTCCATCATACCAACAACCATTAACCACAAGATTCTCACTAAGCCTTCTTCACACCAAAAATGTTCCCAAACAACTACCATTACCCCAAACATGCTAGCAACAATACTAAACTTACCACGCAAGGAAAAAAAACAAACTAAGGTAACTAGAGCAAAGATTACTTAACAAGGTTACCTGAAAACACAACACCTCCCTGAAGCTTCATCAGACGAGCTCTCTTCCTCGCGGAGCCATCATCCTCCTACCACACCACTGCAGCACCAGCTAGCCTACTAGGGTCACCATCAACTCCTTGCGGTAAAGAACCTTGGCTATTCCGAGCCAACATCAAACAATCACGCCTCATGTGACCAGCAGACACACATTTCCAGCAATTCTCATTTCCCAAACTCTTCACAACCTTCTGCTCTTTCTGCCACCTCTGAACCTTGCCTCGGCCGTGCTCACGACCTTTCAGAGATCCTTTGGCTATCACTGAAGCTGATTTCACCCCAAGAGGACAATCACGCTTCACATGCACTTTGGAACCACAATTCCAACAAGCACCCGCGCCCCAACAACCTCCAACATGGCGCCTTTCACAACGGTCACACACAGGTAGCTGAACTTGCACTCCTTGCTCAAGCAACACTTGCTCCACAACAGCACTACCTTCACATTGCTTAACCCTTGGAAACTTCTCTCCAAGATACCTTTCATAAAAGGCAGATACAAAGAAATCCCAGTCAATATCATGAATATGTGACACCACCGCCACAGATGTCCACCAGGCACACGCATCCTCCAACATCAGAGAAACAACACTCCCCAGCTTACAGGCATAATCACGGCTTTCCTGATCCAAGATCAGAATCACACTGGCCAACCAGGCCTCAAACATCCCCGGTGTAGAACCATGATACTCCACAGCACCCAAATCCAACAAACGCTGCTTCGGCAAACCCACACATCCCATAGCCAGCACATCCACTGACTTTACCATTACCACAGCCTGAGATGTTCCCAACACCTCCTGAACAACAGGTGATGAACTCTTCACCACAGAACCAGCTTCTTTCCCTTGCCTTACCACCTCAACTCCAGGCACAGAAGACTGAGACAAAACACCTCTACAAAAGGGTGAATTCCATGCCTTAACAACCTGCCCCAAGGCAGCAACCATCTCACCCAACTGCCACTCTTTCATCGACTTTGCCATACTACTTACAACAACAAACATTCACAACAAAACAAACAAACCAGTTAGACCAGCTTTAAGCAAGGATTCAAACTCCAACTCCAAAATAACACAATAGCTATAATAATAAGGCAATGGGTATCTCGAATCCTCCCCTTTACATAACATAACAGTCATCACAACATGGATATCACAACATCAAGCATATCAAACAACATATTCGATCATGCTTACACCAAACAGCATCCACTTGAAACAACATATTATCAACATAACATACTCATAGCACTTTCATCATGCATAAAACCAGCTCTCAACATTTGCACAATTCCACATAAGCTCAACCAAGATTCATAACCATAAAGCATGCTTGCAAACATCATTAACTTGCTCAGAAACACGTGTTTCAACCAGCTTTCAACCACACAACAAGGTAAACATCAAACACGCATCACAACATCTTACCGTTTTCCCCAAGCATTCGCAACTCAGCTCTGATACCACCAAATGTAACCCCCTTAACCCGGCCCAGACGGTTGGCCCGAATTAAGAAAGTTACACGGGGAAAACCAAAGTCAACCCGAAAGTCAACCTTGATTAACGACCTTTTTTTTCTTTTTAATCTTGTCTAGATGCACGTTAACCTTAGATATGATCATACAAGCAGCATACTTAAAAAATCATAAACATCAGAGATCAAACAGGGACCCAATTGAACAATTTACAACTTTAGGGACCAAATTGTAAATTCTTAAAACTTAAAAGACTTATCCAGATTTTAAGTTACCAACTTAAAATTAATCATGTTTCATGCTCCTCTGCCAAATTTCAGCTCAAACAGACATCCAAACTCATACAATTGCACAAACAAGTTTCAGGACCAAAATGCAAACTTTTCAAAACATTTAACTGCCAATGTCAGCCCCCAAAGGTCACCCGTTCCGAAACAGGCAGAGCCCGTTTCGAAACGCGGGGCCGTTCCGCAACACGTACCGCAACGGGGGACTGGCAGTAGCCAAACCGTTTCGGAACGGTCTCACCCGTTTCGGACGCCTGGGTTTGTTTGAAGCACCCGTTCCGAAACGGTATGAACTGTTCCGAAACACCCTGCACAGAAAACCTCCAAATGCATACTTAAACATGCAATTGATCATCCAAACATGCTCCAAAAGCCACCAAACTTTACCATCATACAATTCAACATATGAGAGACATACTTGCATCAACAAAACAACAATATATCAACATACATTAAAAGCCCCAATTCAAAGGATATGCTTCCTACACAAGCAACCATTTAAACATCATACTTCCAAATCAATCTCATAAAGGCCAAACATGTTCCAACAACATCAACAACATAAAACCATACTTGTCCGAACATATACGAACACATAAACATCAATCCGAGAGATTCTACCCCATTGCCTTTATTAACTATAGCTATTAACCGAGACATACATCTCAAGTGGAGTCCTCCTTGAATCCCTTGCTTCTCGTTGTCCAAACTTCAAGAATCTGCATTGATGGACATAAAGGAGCGTAAGCACATAATTCTTAGTGAGGAATGCTCAAAACCAAAATACCATCAATGCAGCGAGTCATAAACCTCTTTGAAAAGCAACTCGATTTGTTTACCAAGCAAAGTTTGAAAACCCCTTTTTAACATCATGCTTAAACCATGCATTGCACATACATGAAAACCAACCCTTAGCTTAGCAAGCTAAGAAAACCTTTTCAAGCACAAATTGCAATTTCAACCATTTAACCATTCCATGCATAAACACCATATGCAAAGTTAAATTCAAAACCTTGGAAAACACTTCCATTTCACAACATACCTTTCTTATACTTGAAAACCATTCCAAGCAAGAAACCCCTTTAAAATCATTTACTCAAGTAATCCAACACATGCATTAAACCAAGGCAATATATGAACCACAACATCATCATCACATGCCTTTTAAAACAAGTCTCATCAAGACTCCAATGTATTAAAGAGATTTCATGCACACATGCATCATTTACCAAGTGATAATCAACACTTGTTCAACTTAACAAGTAACATGCGTTCACAAGCATTATACACATTCCATGCAACCATGCATCTTTTCAAGCATCTCATGCTTCTCATGCAATTATGCATCATTTCAAGCATTTCATGCTTCTTTATAATCAAGAACATCATATTGGCTTTCAAGTGATCAACCACATCCACTTTTCAACTCAACATCTAATCGGATACGCGGATCACAAGCGTTGTCCCCCACGCTTCATACACACTACCAATCCAAGGTCTCCAATGGACTTTTAAACACCATTTGACCTCACCATCCTAAGGTTCCCATGTATGGACTTTTAAACACCATACAACCTTAGCTTTCCCGAGGTTCCCATGTATGGACTTTCAAACACCATACAACCTTAGCTTTTCCGAGGTTCTCATGTATGGACTTTCAAACACCATACAACCTCCACTTTTCCCAAGGTTCCCATGTATGGACTTTCAAACACCATACAACCTTTGCATTCACCGATTGGTAGTTGTATAACATCACTAACGAGATCCGGGACACCCTACACAAGATCCACACATGGACTTAACACCGCCATTGTGATCTCAACAAGCACAAGGTTCCCATGTATGGACTTTTAACCACCATACAACCTTTGCTTAACCAAGGTCCTCGAATGGGCATTCAACCTCCACTATGACCTTAACCATCTCGTTAGGATACTTGAAGGGAGTTTACCGGTTCACTCTTAACCACTCCACCTCCAAGGCGACTTTATTCACGGTGCACCCAATCCTATAGCCGGCTAACTATATCCGATCAAAGAACCAAGAACCACTTACATCACTTGCCAATATAACCACCTTTCCACATTAGTCCAATGATTCACATGCATAACCATAATGCAAAAACCATCATTTACCATCATTAATTCACTGTTTTAAAGCATTACACAAAGCCATTAAACATCATGCAACACCATGCATCAAACCACATTTTCAATGTATAAAACCAAGGATCTCTTACCTTGAGCATCCTTCACATATGGCTTTCAAAACCAGCATTAAACAATGCTAAAATATGCTTTCAAAAGAGAATTTAAATCATGCAAAACCCTTGCATTTCAAACATCAACCACAATTGCCTAAAAAGCCAATTCATAACACAAACCAAGAAAGAAATCCATTTACTTACTCTTGAGCTTAGCAAAGTTGTTTAGACTTAAACTAAGCTCCCAAAACTTTCAAACCTTGGTTTAAAAGCTGAAAACCCAACTTCACTCACCGATACACAAAACAAAGCTAGCCAACAAGCCTTCCAAGCATCCGAAACCTTCCGCAACACCTTTAAAGCTCACGGATCAAACTCCCGTGTTTCAAGCACACAACAACAGAGCATTAATGCATCAATATGCATTAAGAACAGCAGCAACACAACCAAACTCGCTGCTTATCACAAAATCAACATTTCGGCTACCAAACACAACCGAAATCACCTCCAAACACTTCCAAAACTTAACCCAGCCAAGATCCATCACTTCTAACCATTTTTAAACATCAATTAACAGCCAAAATGATCACAAACACGTCCTTATACCTCCAGGTATAACAGATCACCAAAAACACTCCAAAAACAACCAAAAACTCAAGCCAAACTTAGGAAATTCAACCTATCCGGGATTGCATTAATTAAACCTCAACTTCTAATCAATTTAGCATTCATTTAACATCAATTTTACACTTCAAAACACTGCCCAAATAGATCACACGAAAATTCCACCAAAATCACCAAATCTTGCATTTTAAGCCAAAAAGCTTGAGAACTTAGGAATTTCAGTAAAGAACTGATAGTTTAGAGGAGAAGGACGTTCTTACCTCCAAACTTGAGTTTCTCCCTTTTTGGAACCAAAAAGCTTGAAGAATCAACTAGCAAATTGAAAGGTTTTGTTGATGTGATGATTAGGAATCAAAAGAGAGTTGAAAAGGAAGATTTGAGTGACAAAATCAGAGGAGAAAATCTGGAGAAATGTGTTTGGGTTGAGAGAAAATGAGAGAAAAGGAAAATTGAGAGAAAATGGAAAGTTAGTTATGAAATAGTCAAAATGGCTTTCCCTCCTCTTTCTTTATGTTTAAAAATCAGAAAAATACCTCAAAATATCTTAGAAAAATCTGGAGAAACTCTTTTTGGAATAATAGCTCCTTAAAGATTCAAAGTTTCAATCCTTTATAAAACTGTCACCGAACTTTCAAAAATTACATTTTGGTCACTAGCCAAAATGTCACCCTTCCGAACCTCATTTTCCAAAATTGATTTCACAGTTCACTTATATATATTAAAAGATGATTTTAGAACATTTTTCCATATTTTTAATGCAACCCGAACTAGGCTTTCCTAAATTCCCTCTTATATATTCGATCAGCACTTTGACCGAACCGGTCAACGCCCAAAACTTCTGAGCCCAAAACCGGGGCGTTACATCTATCACGGCCAGGAGTAGCTTCTCATCAGGGAATGCATCTCGTATGTTCGTTCTTGTGATATCTTCTCTTCCTTGTACGAGCCTCGAGAGGTGGTCGGCCACTTGGTTTTCCATCCCCTTTCTGTCCTTTGTCTCAACATCGAATTCTTGTAAGAGTAGGATCCATCGAATAAGTCTTGACTTTGCATCCTTCTTGGAAAACAAGTATTTTATTGTCGAATGGCCCGTGTAGACAATCACCTTGGTTCCGATTATTGTGACGTGTCCACAAATCATATATTTCATACACATTCCACCTCATATTATTGTTGTTTTTGAGCTCATTTTATGCATAATTAGGTTCATGCATTGCATTTTACAGTATTCCTTCGCTTCACCTTGTTTTTATAGATTATCTTTTAATTGGTAAAGAAGAGGTACTATTTTAGTGTATTCTTGTTTTTAGATATAAAGGGCTGAAAGAGGGAAAGAGGAGTTGAGGATGCAATATGGAGGCAGCAAACCAATGGGATGTACTGATGCAGTTCCAGCAGAAGACAATTGCTGCCGAGTAGCTGCCGAGTAAGGTTGCCGAAGGGATATCTCTAGATTACTTGCGAGCTATGGCAAACGAGATAAAGTCCACATTCAACGCAAAGAAGCCAGAGTTTAAAGTCACATTAAATGTGGAAAGCTACTTTTTAGGACTTCTACTTTAAGGGGGACTTAACCTAGTTTTTTTTCCTATAAATACTCATTGTACTCCTAGTTCAAATAATCTTAGGTTTTCTATAGACATAGCTAGAGTGTTCTTTGCTGCCGCCATGTTCTAAACTTCTCTTGGGTTAATGGTTATGTTGTAAATTAGTTGTGAAACAGTTGTATTAGGCCTTTGAGTTGTTTTCAATAAAATATTCCAAGTTTACTTAATTCATGGTCTTAACTTCTTCAAATAGTTCCAAAAGTCCAGTTGAAGAAATCCATTTGTCGAGCACAAGAGTGTAAGGCTCACGAAAAAATTAAGTATGGTCTTATCATGTCGAGGTGTTGAATAATTTGGTTTGGACATAAGTACGGATTTTAGCGGCTAAAAGAGGCAACCAAACGTCGACTACCTGTGTTAGTTTTATGCTGAGAATGCTAAGTATTGTCTACATCAGGTGGTGACAAAATCCTTGCCTAGACATAGGATGGATCACTTAAGAATTGCTCTGCCGAACTTGGACTATCTGTTAGACTTGCCGCCAAGACTTCTCCCAATCTCAGCTGCCGAGACAGCGAAAGTTGCAAGACCAGAGACCCGCTGCGGCCGCATGACAGGGTCGTAGCTGTCGTCTGCCATTACCCGTTGAGGCAGCATATCATTGCAGCACAAAACAACTTAGCTTATATAACGCAGTTTCACACTAAGTGGGAGCATAACCCTGCATTCTTTATCAACCTGAATCACCTCTTCTATTACTTGTGTTTTATGTTATTTCACTTTTTTTCTCAACAATCACCTTACATGTGTTTTTACTTTACCTTGTACAGGAACTACAAATCGAACCAAGCTGACCAATACTCATGGGATTCAGCATCTTTTATACTATAATTTGCCAGGATTGTGCACTTGCGCTCTCACAAAAAGGGAACACCTACACGCCCTACATGTTTTTGGCGCCGTTGTCGGGGATTGGAAATAGCGAATTTCGTTTTTAATTTCTGTACCTTTTGACTCTTTATTTTATCTTTATTTTTAATCGAAAAAAAAATTATTGTGTCCTTTGCTAGAGTATGACCAAGGCAAACCCAAAAGGTGAACTCTTTTTTTACGATGATATTGAACGTCTAGCAAGAGAACTTAAGAAGGAGCTTAGGGAAGTCCTTGCAAAAAAAGAACACAAGGAAAAGTGAAGGTAAATATGGTAAACGAGGACCCACCAAACGGTGCCGCACATGGCGGGGGCGGGCAGCACGACTTGCCACCCAAAGGTCTGCAAGATCAACCGAGGCAAGAACCCCCACTTCAACCCAGGCCACCCCAGATTTGAACCACTAGAGACTCTCTCGAACATGACATTCGAGGGTTCGATCCTAGAGTAACGGAACCTGATATAGAGGTGGAACACTTTGAGCTGAAGCTCGTCATGTTTAACATGATAAACACATTAGGGCACTTTCGAGGAACTGCACAGAAGATGCTCGGTAGCATTTGAGAGGATTCCTGGACATCTGTAGAGCATTTAAAAAACACGGGGTCCACTAGGTCGTACTGAGACTGAGGTTATTTCCCTATTCACTGAGGGATAGGGCTAAACAGTGGTTGAATAACTAGCCGTTAAGATCTTTCAACATATGGACGAAGTTATGTAAAGACTTCCTAGATTGATTCAGCCCGTCCAATGTCACTGATAGATTGCAGAATGAGATCACAACCTTTAGACAAGGAGATGACGAGCTGATGTATAAAGCATGGGAGCGGTACCAACAGATGCTGAATAACTGTCTGCTACATGGTCTTCCAGCTTGGACACATGTATCCATATTCTACAACGGGGTGAACTACCCAACTCGAATGATAATAGATGCCTCGGTTAATGGGATCATTCTCGACAGACCCCCAGAGGAAGCACTGCGGCTGCTGAACCAAGCCGCAAAAAATGATTACAAATATCCAACCGCCGGTCGAGGCGACATAAGGCAGCTAGCCACAACAAACGAGGTAGAAGCCTCAGAATCTGTTAATGCCCGCTATGATACACTAACGGAGCTGGTCATGAAGATTGTGCAATCTGCTGGGAAGGACTATGAAGTAAAGGTTGTGGAGCCATTCTGTGGCAAATACGGGGGCATCCATGATTCCTTTGACTACACAACATCTTCCAACTACATGGGAGTATATGAGATGAATAGCATGCATGCCCAGAAAAACTACAATCCTAGATGGAAGAACCGTCCCAACTTCTCCTAGAGCAACCCAAATACAGCTGCAAACCCACAACAACTACAAGGAGGCTACAAACAAAACCAGTCCAGGCAGCAGACTGAGCAGCCACAAAACAATAACTCACTAGAAGCAACCATACACGCTTTCATGTCTAGAACTAGTGACTTTCTTGTTCGTACAAATAAATTTATTGATAAAACTGAGTCTTTTACGGACATGAAGAAGATGCAGATGAACAACTAGGAGGCTGCTATAAAGAACCTGGAGACCCTATTTGGGCAATTTATCCAGATATTCAGCACTCGGACAATGAGAGCAGCATCCAGCAGCTCAAGGCGACATCCAAACCCACTTACGAGCAGTGCAAGGCCCCATCTATAGGAAGTGGGAAGTAGCTGGATGAACCCAGGGTGGGGACACAACCAGAAACCCAGTCAGACCAGAAAAAGAAGCTTGCCGCAGTAGCACCAACACCAGCCGCCCCAACGGCTGAGCAAGCAATCGGTCCTGAAACAGACGATCCTCCCCAGCCTAAGCCCCTAAGAAAGGAGCATATAGACAACATCTACCTGCCATCATCATTCCACCAAAGGCTCAAGCAACAAAAATAAGAGCACTAGTTCAGAAAATTCATGGATATTCTGAAACAGGTGCACATCAACATACCTCTAGTAGAAGACATTCAATGTATGCCAAACTATGCCAAATATCTCAGAGACATGGTTTCTAAGAAGAAGAGGATTGAGGAGTTTGAGACAGTGGCTGTCACTGAAGAGTGCATGGCAATGCTGCAGAACAAGCTACCGCCCAAGCAGACAGACCCAAGCAGCTTTGTTACCCAATGCAGGTTAGGTAGCAAACATGTAATCAGAGCCTTGTGCGACTTGGGAGCCACATCAACCTCATGCCCAAGGCTGTCTTCGATAAACTAGGTATTGGGTTGTCTAAACCTACATCTGTCATGCTTAAACGTGCTGACCATTCATTTGTACAACCGGAGAGAAAATCGAAGATATCTTAGTAAAGGTGGGCAACCTGATTCTTCCAGCCGACTTCCTCAACTTAGATTGCGAGGCCGATGAAAAAGCCCCTATCATCCTTGGGCGACCTTTCTTTGGCCACGGGCAGAATGCTTATAGATGTGGAAAATGGGGAGCTGACAATAAGGGTAGATGACCAGAGCATCAAGATGAATGTGCTACAACCCTCAGAAAAAGAAAAAGGATGCTCAGATGAAAGAGCTGCCAAAATAATCGTAGAGACAGATCAGGGCAGTAGTTGCCTCGACATAGCAAAGGACAGACTAAAGGACGCAGTGACGCATCACCTGAAAGAACAAGAGGACCCCTAGGAGGGAAGAAAAAGTCAAACCACCTCAGGAAGTGGATATTTCTGGGAGACGCACCCAAATGCACTCATAACATAACTTAATTTTTATTTTATTATTTTTTATCTTTATTTTTATGCATTAGGTTTGATTTTTATTTTTATTTTTATTTCAAATTTACTAATAAAAGAGCATGATCAAGAACGAGGCCTAGGAAGGAGCCCGCCCACCATCCTGTCTAGATAGCAGCCCAGCGCAGTAACCCGTAACGGCTAGTTCGCTGCCAACGGCTCCGAGAATAACTGGAAGAAAATCTTGTAACGTGCGCAAGATAATCAGACCGTTGGGCATTTAATTTCGCAACGGCATCTTTCGGAAAATCTTATTTAAATCCCTCTCACTCCATTCATTTACTTTACTTTCACTTCCTTGATATCTTCTTTTTGATTCCACTACTCTCTCATTGTTTTCTTTCTAGTTTCAATTACATAGAACTGTTTCACATGGAAACCACATCACAACCCAAGCCCACCTACAAGAGATTTTACTCCAAGGTGGACAACGAAAGATATAAAGATCAATTTTTTAAGGAGGCAGTCTAAAAAGAGCAAGGTTTCCATTACACAAAGCAAACGAGAAATCTCGGTTTAGATCATGCCCAGTTCGAAACCATCCACAACAAGGGATGGGAGATATTTTCTCGACAGCCAGAGACGACCAATGTTACCTTGGTCAAGGAATTTTACGCCCATCATCACTGCCCAAGGCAGCCTTTTGTCTATGATCGCGTGACACCTCAGCCCCAAGCCCCTGCCATCGCAAACCTCTAGCAGATTCTGAACAAGCTGGAGGGAATGGACCATCGTCAGCAACTGTTTATGGCTAATACCAGGGACTTCCACAATGCAACAACACAGTGGATCCAAATGAAGGTTCCCTGATCCAATGGTGCAATTCCCAATGTTCCCTGTCGTCGTCTTCTCTGCTGCCGCCGTAGCCCAGCCAAGTGCACAAGAGTACCATGCCGCCGCTACTGCCAGGCATCACTAGTCCCAGCCCACCGCAGCCTCCGATACATTTTCTACCGCAACAAGGAGAGGCAAGCGCAAGGCTGGCCTCGACACACCGGCCAGATCCACACCCCATCCCACCTCAGAGAGTGACCACTCTGTAATCTGGGTGTATGACTTGCATGAAAGATGGTTTGTTTTAGTTTATGCTTCATAATGTTGGTCATTGATGCTTATACATGGTGTATGTATGTTGTGGCATGAATTGGAATGTTTTCGGAGGTGTTTATGTGAGAAAAACCTGCAATTTGTGAAGTTGCAGGGCAAGGCGTATCGGAACGCCCTTACCTGTTTCGGAACGGTAGCCTGGAATGGTTATGAGGTTTCGGAACGGGTAGGAACATTACAGAACGTTTTGCTACTAGAAAGCTGTGTTTCAATACGGGTTTCGGAACGCACCCGGGTATCAAAACGGTCAACCTGGTTTCGAAACGACCGTTCTGATACAAGGTCTTGTGTTTCGAAGCATTTGACCGTTGGTTTTGAATTTGAACTGGTTTAGGTTTCTGTTTTCTTACGTTTTGGTCCCTAAGTCTTGAATGCTTAATTAAATGAGTTTGGATGATCCGTTTAAGATGAAATTTGACAAGTTGGCACATTATATGATTAATTTTGGATTGGTAACTTTAAAACTTGTTTAGTCCTGATAATTCCGAAAATTTACAAATTAGTCCCTAAAAGTCATTTGTATGAAATTGAATCCGTAGTTGAGTTCCGTTCGTTGTGTCACCTCCGTTAAATTGAATTGCTAATCATATAGATGTGCATCTAGAAAAGTTAAAAAAAGGGGTAGTTATTCAAGGTTGACTTTAACGAGTTGACTTCGGTTTTTCCCGTGTAATCTTATTAGTTTGGGTCGGGTGTCTAGGCCGGGCTAAGGGGGTTACAATTTACACGTAGTAAAACCTTCGATAAAAACCTATATGTCGTAAAAAGCTTCAGGCTCCTTTGAAAATGGTAGGTGGAGGTAGTTTTTCGATCACATCAATTTTTTCTTTGTCAACTTCAATGCCCTTGGATGAGATCTTGTGGCCTAACACTAAGCCCTCGTCCACCATGAAGTGGCAGTTCTCCTAATTCAAAACAAGATTAGAGTCCTCACATCATCGGAGAACCCCCTCTAAATTGCCTAGGAAATTGTCAAAGTCATCGCAAAAAATCGAGAATCATCTATAAAAATCTCCAAGAAGTCCTCCACCATGTTGGAGAAGAATGCCATCATGCATCACTAGAATGTTATAGGGGCATTGCAAAGCTCGAAAAACATTCTTCAAAAGGCATATATTCCTTTTGGGCATGTAAAGGTAGTCATTGCCTGATCGTTCGGTGTTGTGGCGATCTAGTTATAAACTGAGTCACCATCCAAAAAACAGTAAAATGGTTTACCAACAAGTCTATCAAGCATTCGATCAATAAAAGGTAAAGGGAACTGATCCTTCTTAGTTACTTTATTCAACTTGCGATAATCCATACAAACCCTCCAACCGGTCACAGTCCTGGTTGGGATCAATTCATTGTTCTTGTTGGTTATCACAATTATTCCACCTTTCTTTGGTACACACTGTACTGGGCTTACCCAAGTGCTGTCAGAGATTGCATAAATGATTACGACATCGTGCCATTTGATGCTTTGAGCCTCAATAGAAGGTTTGTGATCATCCTCTAAAAGGATTTTGTGCATGCAAACTTGTAACGCCCTAGTTTTGGACCTAGATGTTAAATCGGGCCTGTCAAGAATGGTTCGAACCCTTGAGGTTGGTTTAGGGAACACCTAGTTCAGGATGTTTTAAAAATATGGAAAAATATCTAAAAATCCTCATTTATTATATAAATTATTATGGTGATAATAATTTTACAAAATGAGATTTGGAAAAATTACATTTTGGTAGAGTGACCAAAATGCAGTTTTTGCAAAAGTTAACTAGTGATTGTTTTATAAAGGATTGGAACTTTGAATCTTTAAGGAACTAATTTTACCATTTGTTTTCATTATTTTTCTTTTTAATTTTGGAGCTTTTAAAAATGAATTAATTAAAGAAATAAAAGAGAATTAAAAAGGAAAATTAAAGTTGACTTTTTATAACTAATTTCACGATAGTGTTCTCTTTTCATTTTCTCTAAACTTCCAATCAGCCAAACAATTTTCTCTCACAAAGAACCTCTGATTTTCATTTTTTTGCTGAGATTTTATCTTCCAAAAGATTTATTATCTTTGTTTAATCAAATCCTTTTGATTTTTGCTTTAGATTTCAAGAAAACTTGCCCAAAATGAAGAGATATCAACCATTAGAGGTAAGCTTTGTCCTTCTCCTCTAATGATCAATTCTTTACTGAAATGTCCAAGTTATCAATCCTTTGTTAATGGTTTTTGGGTTGTTTTAATGTCATAAACATGAAATAGTTGCTAAATTCAAGATTCCTGATGAGATATTGGTGATTTTCGTATTTCTATGTTAAGCTCTGTTTTGAGCTTGATTTCTGACATATTTTGGATGATATTTGATGTTGAGAAAGATGTTTTAACAAATAAATCCCGAATAGGTTTGGGTTCCTAAGTTTGAGATGCTAGATTTGTGGTTTTTGAGGTGTTTTTGGTGATCTTCTATTGCTGGATGTATAAGGTTGTGTTTATGGTGATTTTTGATGTTGATTGAAGTTTAGAAAATGTTAGAATTGATAGATCTTGGCTGGGCTTTGATTTGAGAAAGGTTGGAGGTGATTTCGGTTATTTCGGATAGGTGAAATGCTTGTTTTGAGTAGAGCAGCGAGTTAGAATGAGTGGCTGTTGATTTTAATGCATGATGATGCTTTAAATCCTCTGCTCTTATGTGTAATGAACAGGGGAGACATCTTCGGACGCGTTTGGTGTTGATTCGGAAGTACCGGAAGCCTAGAAATTGTTTCGGCGAGCAAGCGAAATGTTATCAGTGAGTGCAAATGGTTTTAGAAGTCCTTGAGGGACAAGGAAACAAGGTTTGGAGATTTAGGATTGATTTGAAACACCATCCTATGTCCGAAAGTAAGTATGTTTAGATTTGCTCTAGAAAAGTGGTTGATGCCCCTAAATGCTTTGAACATTCTCTTGGTTTTATATAGACAAATTCCTACTATTTTATGCATGATTTATGCCATGAAATGTTGTTTCACATTGATCCCATGAGATTGATTGGCATTGCAAAGAGTTTTGAGATTTTGACTAAATGCTATGCGTGAGTTGTGGTTTTGAAATGGGATGAGATCTATTTTAGAAATGCTGCATCAAAACATTAGGTGAGATGATGATTTTAATGTAATATATTGGCATAAATGATGAGAAGGTTAGCGGATATAATTGGTCGACCAATAGGATGCAAAGTGCACTATAAACAAAAATTTGTACGTGCTCTTTGGAGTCAGGAAATAGGGGTGGTGCCATCTCGATCCAATGTGAGAATCCAATGATGAGAGATACCATTGGGGTATGTCTTGGTGAAACACCCAAGCTTTGTGGCGAAGAGAGATACCACAATGAGAGTCTGGTGATGTGAGATTCCACCGGGTAGGACATGGCTCTATGTCAAGCTAATCCGCATATCCGAGTAAAGATAGAATATGAAATGCCAATAAATGAGAATGTATTTGATTCACATGTACCAATGTTGAAATGATTTTTATGCTATGAGAAATGCATATGAGATTTTGAGATTTATGAAATGCTTTTCAATAACAAGCATATGTGTGGCTTTGCCATGAGATTTGCATTGGTTGAATGCATGAGATAGATAGATAGATGGTACATGTGATTTTCAAATGATGATTTTCTTTGAAATGGTTTTCAAACATGAGATAGAAAAGAGCATGGTTTAGAAATGGTTTTCGAGATAGAATTTTAAAAGTTTGCATTGTTGTGTTGGTGTTTTAGAGCATGCCTCACTAAGCTATCGTGCTTACGCTCTCTTTTACCAACAATGCAGATAATGGAGACATTTTGGGTAGCAAGGAGGCTTAAGAAGATCCAAGCAATAGATAAGCTCATGTATGGTGTTATACTTTTACTTTAGTAATGATATATGGCAATGGGATTTAATAGTTGTTTTTGGGAGATGTGTTTTGGACTCCTTGATGTTGATGCAAGTGGTATATGGTTTATTTGGTTTGTAAACTGCCTTTTTTTTGGTTTTGATGATTTACCTCGCCTTTTGAGATTCTTATGGTCTTTTGGTGTTTTTGACTTTTAGGGAGCATGATTTAGAATTCAAATATTGATGTGGATGATGTTTGATGTTTTCCTTGACTTGTACCTCTGAGTGTTGATGCATATTGGTGTGCAAATAAGTTTAACTATATGTTGGAGTGGTTTGGTTTGGTCGTTGAGGTTCAAATTTTGCATATTTGGCATTTGCAGACTACAGTGTATCGATATGGTCTCATTGTTTTGGGAGGGGCGTATAGGTACACGGGGTTGTATCGATACCCTCTTTAGTCACTAGACGACGGCGTACCGATACAGTACCTCAGTGTATCGATATGGTCCGGTGACGCAAGCCTGGGAAGTTTGACCATCGAGGGCGTATTGATACCCTCCTTAGGCGTATCGATACACATGTCATTAAGTTGGTTAAACCTCAGTTGAAGATGTTTTGAAACGTTGCATTTTAGTCCCTGAACTTAATGAATGCAATTGGATGTGATTGGTTAGTCAGATTGTGATGAAAATTTATAGAGAAGAATGAAATATGACTAATTGAATAGAGGTAACCTTAAAATCATAGAAGTCCTTGTATTTGCAGAAATTGCATTTTGGTCCCTAAAAGTCTAGTTTGTGCAATTAAACCCCTAATCGAAATCCGATCGTTGTGTCATTTCTTCCTATGCTCTTGGGCGATCACATACGATTTAAGATGCATTTAGAAAAGATAAAAAGAAGAAAAAGGTCGTCAATCAGGGTCGACTTTAACGAGTTGGCTTTGGTTTTCCCTGTGTAATCACCTCGGTTCGGGTCAACCGTCTAGATTGGGCTAAGGGGGTTACATTTATTGGTATAAGAGCCAGGTTTGCGAATAATTGCGGCATTGGTAAGTGGTTGGTAAGTGTAATTGTGTTGTTATGATGTGTTTGGGGTATAGATGAGGAACTCATTGCCATATCATTACTATTTTAAAAAATTGTTTTGAAAATGAATTTGAGTACCTTGGATTTCTTGCCTTACATTGCTTAATTGAGTTTTGTTGCATTTTGCTAGTTGCATTGTTTTGAATGGGGCCACGTAGAGAGTTTAGAATTAATACGCGTAATGCGGCTGAGAATGAGATGAATGAGACGGAAGAGCGTGTTGAGAATCTACCGCCTCCTCCTCCTGGTGGACCACCTGGTGGTGGTGGAGCAGGGGCTGGTGCTGCTGGAGCTGGAATAGGGGTTTATGAACCCGAGGGAGCACGAGAGCAAGTTGCTCCTGATATGACCGTGCTAATTCAGGCTATTGTTGGAGCCTTTCAGGTAGCAGTAGTTGGTGCTCATGTGGATGCACCTCAGGTTGGTGTTGGTGCGAGTCTGCCGTTAGAGCGACTCCGCATTCTCGGTGGAACAAAGTTTAGGGGGCAGACCCCTGAGGGTTCCGAATCTTGGTTGGAGAGCACAAAGAGGTTCGTTGTGAAGATGAACTGTAATGATGTCCAGAAGTTAGGGTGCATTGTGTCCCTGTTGCATGGTGATGCCTATACGTGGTGGACGACCACTATAACTTATTTGGAAGATACTGAGGTAACTTGGACGTTGTTTTTGAATGAGTTCAAGAGGAAACATCTGGGTGTTCGTTATTTGGATGAAAATAAGAGGAAATTCATGTCCCTAGTGCAAGGATACATGTCAGTGGCGGAATATGAGGTGCAGTTTCTACGTCTTAGCTAGTATGCACCGGAATTGATCCCTAATAAACAAGAGAGTTGCGAGCGTTTCAGATATGGGCTGGTGGCTGATGTGAATACATATATGCTTGCATCGGATTACTCTGATTTTAATGTCCTGGTCTGTAACCCCCTTTGCCCAGCCTAGACGATTGACCCGAACTACGAAGATTACACGGGGAAAACCAAAGTCAACCCGAAAGTCAACCTTGATTAACGACCCATTTTTATTTTTATCTTTTCTAGATGCTCATTATTAGCCTATATGATTAGCAAATCATTTCAGCGGAAGCGACACAGCGAACGAAAGTCAAACAAGGATTCAATTGCATGAAAACGTCTTTTAGGGACTAAAACGTAAATTTCCAGAATTATAAGGATTAAACAAGTTTTAATGTTACCAATCCATAATTAATCATATAACATGCCTTTAGGTCAATTTCCATATCAAACGGATCATTCAAGCTCAGTAAATAAAGCAACCATAACTCATGGACCAAAATGTAAGAAACAGAAACGTCAAACAGTTCAAATTCAAACTCAACGATCAGGCGTTTCGATGCAGATGGCCCTGTACTGAAACGGTCGTTTCGAAACATGGTTGACCGTTTCGATACTCGGGCGCGTTTCGAGACCCGTATCGAAACACCCCTTTCTAGTAGCAAAATAGTTTCGATATGCCCCTACCCGTTCCGAAACCTCTTAGCCATTTCAGGTCTCTGTTCCGAAACAGAGAAGGGCGTTCCTATACGCCTTGCCTTGCAACAGCTAATTTTGCTGGTTTTTCACATCTTTTTCCATTCGAAATATTACCAAAACATATCACAACATGCATACAACATAGATACATACCAACGATCTTCAATTTGAGGTATTAGCTACGACATGGCATCCATCATGCAAACATAGATACTAAAGTCATGCTTCCTAGTCCACCAAAACCATAACAAGATAAAATCAACAATCACATCCAAAACAAACCATAATGGCCATCTACAACTCAAAAATAAACCACCAAACAAGCTCAAAGTAAAGGAAAACATCATCAACCATTCAAAAGTATAAATCCCACCCATTGCCTCTTATTACACAGATATAAAGGCACATACTTTGCAAGGTTAAAAACTTGGATTCCTCTTGCTTAATTGATGCCTTGAAAGCCTAGTTTTCTGCATTGATGAAACAAAAGAGCCTAAGCACAAAGCTTAGTGAGGATCACTAACAACATTCATCAATGCATGTTACATAACTTGTAAAACCACCACTTTACAACACATGCCTTCCTATAAAACATGTCTTCTCAAGACATTAATGCACTTTTTAAACATATGCTCATGTACATCATTTTAAAACAGCAAATAAACCTTTGCTCATGCTTTACCAAGCATCTCATGCATTCTTTCATCATTTACAAGCATCTCATGCTTCACATTATTCATTTACATTATATTGGCTCGCAAGTGATAATCCATAAACCATTTCAACACATGACACAATCAGATACGCGGATTACAAGCGTTGTCCCACACGCTTCATACACACTACCGGACTACACAAAGTGGAGATCAATGGCACAATCACAACCCCTCAACAACACTCATCGGTAGTTGTATAATTCCACTAACGAGAGTACAGGACACATACACAAGACTCACACACGAGACTAAACCATCTACCATTGTGGTCTTAACCACACTCGTTAGGGTACTTGGATGGAGATTACAACACAATCACAACCCCCCAATATCCAAGGCGACTTTATTCACGGTGTACTTAATCCTATAGCTGGCTAACTATATCCGATTAACATAACCAAAAACCATTAACATCACTCGCCAATATAATCATTTAACCACATTAATTCACTGTTTTACAAGCATAAACACAATGCCATTTCCAAAAGCATAACATGCTTACATCCTATGCATTCAACACATGAAAACCAAGGATCACTTACCTAGTGCATCCTTAACATAATGGCATTAAAATCCAACAACATTCAAGTTTAAGACAAGCTTTAAAACAGTAAACAAATCAACACTAAACTCAAGTGCAATTTCATCAAACATAGCACATTTCCAAGAGAGGGATTTCTGAATCACTTACTCTTGAGCGTTACAAAGCAGGAAATTGCGTTTCCACTCACCGATATGGGAAGCCTCGCTCGCCGATGCGAAAATTACTCTTCCAGAGCCTCCAACGACACCTCGTTTGCTTCCGGATCAAGATCCCATGTTTTCACACCATCAAAACAGAGATATAAATGCATTAAAATGCATTCCAACACCAACAACAATTCACAAACTCGTTGCTCACCCAAACTACACCAAAATACTCATCCAAAACAACCGAAAACTCAATCGTTTGCTTCCTAAACTATGCCCTGCCAACATACATCACTTCCAACCCAAAATAAACATCAACACACATCTAACAAACAACCTAACCCAACCTTATACCTCCAGCAATCAAGATTCCACCATTTCACCTCAAAAACCCACTTAAATCAACCAAGAAACTCATAGATCTCAAGAATTTCGGGATCTATGTTAACAACACATCATTTTAACATATAAATCAACTTAAAACTCAATTAAAATCAACACAAAATGGAGCTCAACTCATCAAGTCCGAAAATTAAGATTTCAACCACAATTTCACAAGATTTTGATCTCCAAACAACTCCATATTGAAAGCTCAACCAAAAATAGTATTTAGAAGCCAAATATCTTGGGAATTTCAATAAAGAACTTAGATTAGAGGTTGAGAACGGGATTCACCTCCAAATGATTTAGGAAAGGTTGAGAGAGTTTTTGGGAGAAAGAATTATGGAGAATGATGAGTGAATTAGTGTTTGGCTGAAAATGAGAAAGAGTTGGTAGTTACGTAATTCAAATTCTCATTAACTACCGTTTAATTATTTAATATAATTCCCATTAATGTCATTTAATTAAAAACCTTTTAAAACACATGTCATATTGAGGAAAGGTCAAATTGACTTAAAGCCCCCTAAAGATTCTAAGATTTTGGCCTATACATTAAAAATCACATTTTTCCTAGTTTTGAAACTTTACAATTTTGTCACTACTCAAAATGTCTCATTTCTGAAATCTGTTTTGTAAAATTGACTTGACCAACCTCTTAAACATATTTTTAGAGGATATCAATTTTAACGACATTTTTATCCTATTAGGATCCTTGATTTCCTTAAATCACCTTACGCGATTTGAACCGTTCTCGGCCGGTCCGATCCGATGTCTAAAACATCTAGGCCCAAAACGAGGGCATTACAACTCTCCCCCATTTAGGAAATTTTGTCTTTGAAATTCTTACCTGATGGAAAGAGATGCGGAAACTACTTTAGCATGTCCACCTTTCTTTCCCACGTGGCCTCCTCAATTCCTCGGTGTCGCCACAACACCTTTACAATCTCTATTGTCTTGCATGAAGAACTTTGTTACTCACATCCAGAACCTTCACCGGTTCCTCAACATATGACAGATCCAGATTCAACTCTATCTCCTCAATAGTTATCACATGCGAGGGATCCGATATGTACCTTCGTAATATAGAAACATGAAACACATCATGTATCTTCTCCAAATCCGCAGGCAATCTCAATCGTTATGCCACAGGACCAATACGCTCCACAATATCGTAAGGTTCAATGAATCTTGGGCTAAGCTTACCCTTACGCCCAAATCTCATCACCTTATTCCCAGGTGACACCTTCAAAAACACACGTTCGCCAACCGTGAACTCAATTTCCTTACGATTCAAGTCCACGTAAGATTTTTGCCTATCCGATGCTGCTTTTAAACGATCACAAATGTGCTTCACCTTCTCGGTGGTTCCCTTTAGCATAGCTGGCATCGAAATAAACTTTTGCCCAGCTTCTGCCCAACAGAGAGGGGTTCTTCATCTTCTCCCATTCAAAGCCTCGTATGGAGCCATTTAAATACTTTCCTGGTAACTGTTGTTATACGCAAACTCAACCAACGACAAAAGCTTCTCCCAAGAACCCTGAAAATATATCACACATCATCTCAACATGTCCTCAAGCACTTGAATCACATGTTCTAACTGACAATTCGTCTGAGGATGAGAAGAAGTACTAAAATTTAACAGTGTACCCAAAGCTATATGTAAACATTCCCAAAATCGTGTTGTAAACCTCGGATATCTATCCGACACAATGGACTTTGGCACATCGTGCAACCGCACAATCTCAGTTATGTACAGCTCAGCCAACTTATCCAAGGTATACGTAGTATGCACATGTAGAAAATGTGCACACTTCGTGAGCCGATCTACATTCACCCAAACTGAATTTTTCTTTGATGGAGACAAAGGCAATCCAAACACAAAATCCATGGTGATTCGCTCCCACTTCCATTCTAGAATTCTCAAAGGTTGAAGAAACCCAGAAGGAACCTGATGTTCAGCCTTCACTCGCTGACACGCTATGCACTTACTAACGAACTCAGCCACGTCCTTTTTCAACCCCACCCAGTAGTACCCATCTTTCAAATCATGGTACATTTATGTACTGCCAGGGTGCATAGCAAAAGACCTACTATGAGATTCAATCAGAATAATGCGCCTCAATTCAACATCATCCGGCACCACTATTCGACTCTCAAAGCACAGAACACCAACATCACTAAAACTTATATCTGAAGGTCTACCTTCCGCAATGTCCTGAACATGCGAAACAAGAGAATCATCAAGCAACTGTTTATCCTTGATCAACTGAATCAGAGATGGTTTCACTTGTAATTTTGCAATAAGACCACCATCACACAATATGCTCAAGCGAGAAAACATCACACTCAACTCCACAACCACTTTCCGGCTCAAAGCCTTGGCTACAACATTAGCCTTTCCCGGGTGATACTCGATCGTCAAATCATAATCTTTAAGCAACTCCACCCAACGACGCTGCCTAAGATTCAACTCCTTTTGAGACATAAGATACATCAAGCACTTATGGTCTGTAAACACAACACACTTCTCACCGTACAGGTAATGCCTCCAAATCTTCAAGGCAAACACCACCGCCGCAAGCTTAAGATCATGAGTTTGGTAGTTGTGCTCATGCACCTTCAACTGCCTAGACGCATAGGCCACTACCTTACCCTCCTGCATCAACACGCAACCAAAACCAACAATGGACGCATCACTATAGACCATAAACTCCTTACAAAGCTCAGGTTGAATCAGAACAGGAGCTTGCATCAAAGCTTCTTTCAGTTTCTCAAAAGCTTGTTGTCTCGCTTCAGTCTACTCAAAGCGAACATTCTTCTACAACAACATGGTCAAAGGTGTTGCTATCTTCGAGACACCCTCGACAAACCTACGATAATACCCAGCTAGACCAAGGAAACTTCGCACCTCCGTCACTGACTTAGGTACTTTCCAACTCATCACAACCTCTACCTTGTGCGGATCAACGCGAATACCCTCAGCTGACACAACATGTCCAAGGAAGACCACCTCCCTAAGCCAAAACTCACACTTACTCAGCTTGGCATACAACTCATTTTCCAATAACCCTTGCGAAACAAATCTCAAGTGTCTATCATGATCCTCCACGATACGCGAATACACAAGAATATCATTGATGAACACCGCCGCGAACTGATCCATGAATTCATGGAATACACGAAGCATTATGTCCAAGAAAGCAACAGGCGCGTTGGTCAAACCAAATGGCATCACAAAGAATTCATAATGTTCATACCTCGTCCGAAAAGCTATCTTAGGTATGCCCACATCCTTCACCTTCAGCTGGCAATACCCCAATCTCAAATCTATCTTAGAAAACACCAAGGCTTTCTGAAACTGATCAAAGAGATCATCAATTCTAGGCAAGAGATACTTGTTCTTGATCGTCAACTTGTTCAGTTGCTGATAATCTAATCACATCCGTATTGTCACATCCTTCTTATTTAGAAACAAGACCGGTGCACCCCAAGGTGACACACTCGGGTGGATGAAACCTCGATCCAACAGCTCCTACAATTGCGTTTTCAACTCTTTCAGCTCCTTAGGTGTCATGCGATAAGGAGCAATGCACACTGGAGTCGTATCCTTGTACAAATCGATACCAAACTCAACTTCCATGTTTGGTGGCAAGCCAGGCAATTCTTTCGGAAAGACACCCGGAAAATCGCGAACAGTTCGAATGTCCTGCACACGACATCCTTGGTGCCAAGATTCATCACATAGGAAAGGTAATCCTCGCAACCCAACCTCATCATACGGTTTGCTTCCAAAGGCAAAATCACATTCGACAAGAATTTCACATTCTCGCCTACTACTATTACTTCGTAATCATCGGCCAACTTTAAGGTGACTCGCTTGACATTAAAGTCAACCACCGCCCTATGCTCCGACAACCAATCCATGCCAAGGATTACATCAAATCCGTAGAAAGATAACTCCATCAAATCCACAAGAAAAACATGTCCTTGTACAAATAAAGAGCATATGTTATACAACCTCCTAGTGACTACAGTATCACCAAAAGAACTAGTCACATGCATTCCTATTTCAAGCAACTCAACAAGTATATCAAGAAAATGTGCATGCTCACTCAAGATATAAGAATGCGTGGATCCAGAATCAATCAAACCCAGAAAAGATAAAGACTAGAGAGCAAAGGTACCTGCGATGACATCAATATCATTGCGCTCCTCACGTTCAGCGTAAACCCTCGTTGGTCCACCTCCCTCGGGTCGAACAGCTACTACATGAGCAATACCCTGATGCCCCTCGTCTCTCCTCTAAAAGTTCCCACGGTGTTGCCCACGGCCTCTCTAAGGTGCAGCTACCACAAAAGCAGGTCCTTGGCCTCCACCAGCCAACAAAGGACACTCACTCCTCATGTGATCCGCCGAACCACAATTCTAACATGAATTCCATGTCACCACAACAGGAGCCTGGACCTCTCTAGCCGCCCGAGGACAATCTCGCCTCAAATGGTCTCTCGAACCACATGTCCAACATGTATGCTACTCAGATCTCCCACGACCTCCCTGGGCCTGACAACCTCCACTCGAAGCACCACGGCTCCCCTCAGGCTGATGTCTTCTATCTTGACCTCTTTTGTTCCGTCCACCTCCGGAACTGTACATTAGCTGCTCTCTTACCAGAGCTAGACTCAACACCTTGGGACGACAGTCCCAAGTTCTGCTCAATGTCTTTAGCTCGACACACAAGCACATCGAAGTCAGTATAATCTGCAGCCAGCATATACGACTTAACATCATGTTCCAGCCCGTACAGGAAGCGATCACATCAGTGCCTCTCACTAGGTACCAGCTTAGAAGCATACTGGATCACGTTTCTTCTCATCCAAGTATCTCACCCCTAGATACTTCCTCTTTAAGGCTCCTCTTAAAAACTCCCAATCAACCTCATTGGGGTTCATACCAGCTGTGGTAGTCGTCCATCAGCTGTAGGCATCTCCTTGCAACAAAGAAACTGCGCATCCCAGCTTGCGCACATCATTACAGCCCATTTAATCCATGCTACGGATCGTACTTGCTAACCAGGCCTTGGACGCCTCAGGAGACATACCATAAAACTCCACAGCTCCTAAGCACCTCAACCTCTCTTAAGGTAAGCCTGCCATCCCAGCTGCAGGGGCCTGTACATGCCCTCCGGCAACAACGGCCTGAAACGCTCCGTTGATCGCCTGATCCAGGGGCACCGGAATGACCAAAACCAGGACCAGCAAGTCCTTGCTGCACCTGCTCCCCACCTCCAGGTGGTGGCGGAGGAGGTAGATTCCACCATGAGGGACATCAGCCCTTGTTCACCCTGATCACCAATCTCAGCCGCGGACATTATCGTATTCGATCTCAGTTCTCTTCTTGGACCCATAGTGCTATTTTAAACAAAGCATAACAACAAAACAAGTCAAACCATTTAGGCCAGCTGCAAGCAAGAATCCCAAGTTCACAAAACATTTGATTAGTGTAAAAAGGCAATGGGCACCCAAATTTCCCTCAACATAGCATAGCATACATGAAACATCGTGCTCAACATGCTTTTCATCATCCAAATTCAGCACATATCAACATAGCATCATCATCACACAATCTTATCCATTCCAAATGCGATTCACATAAATCAAGCATGGCATAAGCTTCAAAATTCAACCAATTGCATGCTTTTCACAAAATATACATCAACACATATCAATATCTCATACCAACATCCCCAATTCCTTCGTAACCTGGCTATGATACAACCAAATGAAACCCCCTTAGCCCGGCCTAGACGCTTGACCCGAACTACAAAGATTACACGGGGAAAACCAAAGTTTACCCGAAAGTCAACCTTGATTAACGACCCTTTTTTTGCATTTCATCTTTTCTAGATGCTCATTATTAGCCTATATGATTAGCAAATCATTTCAGCGGAAGCGACACAGCGAACAGAACTCAAACATGGATTCAATTGCATGAAAATGTCTTTTAGGGACTAAAACTCAAACATTCCTTAAGGTCAATTTTCATCTCAAACAGATCATTCAAGCTCATTAAATAACACAACCATAACTCAGGGACCAAAAATGCAAGAAACAGAAACCTGAAACAGTTCAAATTCAAACTCAACGGTCAGGCGTTTCGATATAGATAGCCATGTACCGAAATAGTCATTTCGAAACATGGTTGACCATTTCGATACTCGAGTGCGTTCCGAGACCCGTATCGAAACACCCATTTCCTGTAGAAAAATAGTTTCGATACGCCCCTACCCGTTCTTAAACCTCTTAGCCATTTCAGGCCTCTACTCCGAAACAGAGAAGGGTGTTCCGATATGCCTTGCCCTGCAATAGCAGATTTTGCGGGTTTTTCACATCTTTTCCCATTCAAAACATTCTCGAAACATATCACAACATGCATAAAACATAGATACGTACCAATGATCATCAATTTCAGGTATTAACTACAACATGGCCTCTATCATGCAAACATAGATACTAAAGGCATGCTTCCTAGTCCACCAAAACCATAACAAGCTAAAATCAACTATCACATCCAAAACAAACCATAATGGCCATTTACAACTCAAAAATAAACCCCCAAACATGCTCAAAGTAATGGAAAACATCCTCAACCAATAAAAAGTATAAATCCCACCCATTGCCTGTTATTACACCGAAATAAAGCCACATACTTTGCAAGGTTAAAAGCTTGGATTCCTCTTGCATATTTGCTGCCTTGAAAGCCTAGTTTTCTGCATTGATGAAACAAAAGAGCATAAGCACAAAGCTTAGTGAGAATCGCTATCAACATTCATCAATGCATGTTACATAACTTGTAAAACCACCACTTTACAACACATGCCTTTCCATAAAACATGTCTTCTCAAGACATCAATGCACTTTATAAACATATGCTCATATGCATCATTTTAAAACATCAAATAAACCTTTGCTCATGCTTTACCAAGCATCTAATGCATTATTGCATCATTTACCAGCATCTCATGCTTCACATTATTCATTTACATTATATTGGCTCACAAGTGATAATCCATAAACCATTTCAACACATGACCCAATCGGATACGCTGATTACAGGCGTTATCCCACACGCTTCATACATACTATCGAACTACAAAAATAGAGATCACTGGCACAATCACAGCCCCTCAATATCACTCATCGACAATAGTATAATTCCACTAAAGAGAGTACGAGAAACATACACAAGACTCACACATGGGACTAAATCATCTACTGTTGTGGTCTTAACCTCAATCGTTAGGGTACATGGATGAAGATTACAACACAATCACAACCCCTCATCATCCAAGGCGACTTTATTCACGGCGCACCTAATCGTATAGCCGGCTAACTAAATCCGATTAACATAACCAAAAACCATTAACATCACTCGCCAATATAATCATTTAACCACATTAATTCATTGTTTTACAAGCATAAACACAATGCCATTTCCACAGGCATAACATGCTTACATCATATGCATTCATCACATGAAAACCAAGGATCACTTACCTAGTGCATCCTTAACATAATGGCATTAAAATCCAGCAACATTCATGCTTAAGACAAGCTTTAAAACAGTAAACAAATCCACACTTAACTCAAGTGCAATGTCATCAAACATAGCATATTTCCAAGAGACGGATTTCCGAATCACATACTCTTGAGCTTAGCTAAGTGTATCAAACTTACACTAAGCTCCCAAGACCACGCTCAAAGTGTTACAAAGCAGGAAATTGCTTTTCCACTCACCAATACGCGAAGGCTCGCTCGCCGACACGAAAATTACTCTTCTGGAGCCTCCAACAACACCTTGTTTGCTTCTGGATCAAGATCCCTTGTTTTCACACCATCAAAACAGAGATCTAAATGCATTAAAATGCCTTCCAACACCAGCAACAATTCACAAACTCGTTGCTCACCCAAACTACACCAAAATACTCATCCAAAACAACCTAAAACTCAATCGATTGCTTCCTAAACCAAGTACATCCAACATACATCATTTCCAACCCAAAATAAACACCAAAACACATCTAACAAACAACCTAACCCAACCTTATACCTCCAGCAATCAAGATTCTACCATTTCACCTCAAAAACCCACTTAAATCAACCAAGAAACTCAAGGATCTCAAGAATTTCGGGATCTATGTTAACGACACTTCATTTTAACATATAAATCAACTTAAAACTCAATTAAAATCAACACAAAACAGAGCTTAACTCATCAAGTCCGAAAATTAAGATTTCAACCACAATTTCACAAGATTTTGATCTCCAAACAACTCCATATTGAAGGCTCAACCAAAAATAGTATTTAGAAGCCAAATATCTTGGGAATTTAAATAAAGAACTTAGATTAGAGGTTGAGAATGAGATTTACCTCCAATCCTTGCATCCCTCAATGAACGACAAGTTTTCCTTGGCAAAATCTTGAGGAACTAGGAAAGATTTCTTGAAAATGATTTAGGAAATGTTGAGAGAGTTTTTGGAAGAAAGAATTATGGAGAATGATGAGTGAATTAGTGTTTGGCTGAAAATGAGAAAGAGTTGGTAGTTACGTAATTGAAATTCTCATTAACTACCATTTAATTAATTAATATAATTCCCTTTAAAGTCATTTAATTAAAAACCTTTTAAAACACATATCATATTGAGGAAAGGTCAAATTGACTTAAAGCTCCCTAAAGATTCTAAGATTTTGGCCTATACATTAAAAATCACATTTTTCTTAGTTTTGAAACTTTACAATTTGGTCACTACTCAAAATGTCCCATTTCTGAAATCCGTTTTGTAAAATTGACTTGACCAACCTCTTAAACATATTTTTAGAGGATTTTAGCAATTTAACCACATTTTTATCCTATCTCGATCCTTGATTTCCTTAAATTACCGTACACGATTTGAACTGTTCTTGACCGGTCTGATCTGATGTCTAAAACATCTAGGCCCAAAACCAGGACGTTACATGGTCTCTCGAGCCAATGACATTTAGTTGAACCTTTGTCTGGCAAGTCAAGCAGGATGATCTAGCTCAGGGAAGCGAGCTGCAGGTTCTGATGCTGGAAGGTATCATTTTAAGAAGCCGAGGGATCGAAGGTCTTATGTGGATGCTAGACGTGGGGGAGGTAATCTAGTGAGAGGTCAGCAAGGGCCGAATGATTTCTTTCCTACACCTAAGTGTAATCAGTGTGGCAGGAGGCACACGGGAGAGTGATGGGGCAACGTTGGTACGTGCTGGAATTGTGGTTCCCGTGGGCACACGAAACGGGATTGCCTTCAGCTGATGAGAAAGAGGCATGCTCCGGTGAGAGCAGCTGAGACACACAGAGGCTGTGGGCGCGGTCGTGGCAATTTCCAGCGTAGAGATGATGGTGTAAGGAGTGTAGCATGTGTAGTAGCTGTTCAGCCCGAAGGAGGTGGCCAGGCTAAAGTGTATGCCCATCATGAAGGGAGGAATGACACTGATTTGATCGGAGGTACCTTTACTTTGCAGTGTTTGTCATTACTTTCTCTAATTGATTCTGAATCTACACACTCGTACATATTACGTGAACATGCTCAAATGCTTGGCTTGCCTTGTTGAGTCTTTGGATGTTGGTATGCGTGAGACTAGTTCTTTTAGTGAAACAGTAGTAACAAGGAAGTTGTATAGGAGATGTCCTTTAGTGGTGCAAGAACATGTGTTCTTGGTGGATCTTATGGAATTGCCTTTCTATGGATTCGATGTAATCCTTGGTATGTGTTGGCTAGTTGAGCATAAGGCTATTGTGTATTTTGAGAATAAGGGAGTTTCGCTGAAACTTGCTGATGATTATGAAGTTGTTGTTTGTGAGAGAAAACGTAAAGTTTTTATCTAATGTGGTTTCGATGCTTGAAGCGAGCCGGTTGTTGCGTCAAGGATGCAAAGCTTATTTAGCTTTGGTAATGAATCCTAGTACGAAGGATGTACAGGTTCAAGATATAATGACCGTGTGTGAATTCTATAGGGTATTTCCGGAGGAGTTTCATGGTTTGTCACCTTGTCGGGAGGTCAAGTTTGGAATTGAGTTGTATGAGAAGACAACTCTGGTATCCATTGCTCCCTATCGAATGGCACCTAAGGAGTTGAAAGAGATGAAGACGCAACTTCAGGAGTTGCTTGACCGAGGATTTATTCAACCTAGCGTGTCACCTTTGGGTGTGCCGATCTTGTTTGTATAGAAGAAAGATGGCACGATGAGAATGTGCATTGATTATCGTCAGCTGAATAAGTTTACTATCAAGAATAAGTATCCTCTACCAAGGATTGATGATATTTTTGATCAGTTTCGTGGAGCAGATGTGTTCTCAAAGATTGATTTATGGTCTGGGTACTATCAATTGAAGGTTAAGGATGTGGATGTGGCAAAAACTATTTTTCGGACAAAGTATGGGCAATATGAATTTTTGGTGAAGCTTTTTGGTTTGACGAATGCTCCTGCTGCATTCATGGATATGATGAACAGGGTGTTTCATAAGTTGTTGGATAAGTTCGTTGTGGTGTTCATCGATGACATCCTTTTGTACTCTCGTACTGAGGAGGAGCATGAGGAACATTTGAGGATTGTTTTGCAAGTGTTGCTAGAGAATCAACATTATGCTAAGCTGAGTAAATGTGTGTTTTGGTTGAAGAAAGTTGTTTTCCTTTGTCATATGATTTCGGCTTAGGGGATTCATGTTGATCCTCAAAAGATTGAGGTGATGGTGAATTGGAAGCCTCCTAGGTCTGTTCATGAAGTTCATAGTTTCCTTGGTTTGGCGGGTTACTATCGACGGTTCGTGGATGGATTTTCCAAGATTGCTGCTTCTTTGACGATGTTATTGCAAAAGGATGTTCAGTTTGAATGGACGGAAGCGAGACAACAAGCTTTTGAGAAGCTAAAGGAAGCTGTGACGCAAGCTCCTATCTTGGTTCAACCTGAATCTGGAAAATAGTTTGTGGTGTATAGTAATGCATCCTATGTTGGTTTGGGGTGTGTGCTGATGCAAGAAGGTAAGGTAGTAGCTTAACTATCCCATGCATGATATTGAGTTAGCGGCGATGGTGTTCGCTTTAAAGATTTGGAGACATTATCTTTATGGTGAGAAGTGTACTGTGTACACGGACCACAAGAGTTTGAAGTATCTTATGTCTCAGAAGAAGTTGAATCTTAGGTAAAAACGTTGGTTGGAGTTGCTTAAGGATTATGACCTAAAAATCGAGTATCATCTAGGAAAGGCCAATGTTGTGGCTGATGCTTTGAGCAGGAAAGTGGCGGTGGAGTTGAGGGCGCTATTTTATTGTTTGAGCATATCGCGAGATGGTGGCCTTGTTGCTGAGTTCCAAGTGAAGTCACCTTTGGTTCAATTAATCAAGGATAAGCAGTTGCTTGATGATTCTCTTGTACCGCATGTTCAGGATATTGCGGAAGGAAAGCCTTCGGACTTCAATTTCAGTGATGACGGTGTTCTGTGTTTTGGGAGTCGGATAGTGGTGCCGAATGATGCGAAGATGAGGCACACTATTCTGACTGAGGCTCGTAGTAGTCCTTTCGCTATGCACCCTGGTAGTAAGAAAATGTATCGTGATTTGAAGGATAAGTACTATTGGGTGGGGTTGAAGAAGGATGTTGCCGAGTTCGTTAGCAAATGTATGGTTTGTCAGCGGGTTAAGGTTGAACATCAGGTTCCTTCTGAGTTGTTGCAGCCGTTGAGAATCCTAGAATGGAAGTGGGAAAGGATTACCCTGGACTTCGTGTCTGTATTGCCCTTATCACCGTCGAAAAAGAATTTAGTTTGGGTGATTGTGGATCACCTTACGAAGTGTGCACATTTCTTGCATGTGCATACTACATATACCATGGATAAGTTAGATGAGTTGTACATTGCTAAGATTGTGCATTTGCACGGAGTGCCGAAATCTATATTATTGGATAGAGATCCGAGGTTCACATCGAGGTTTTGGATATGTTAAAGTGCTGCGTTATTGAGTTTTAAGGTTCATGGGAGAAGAACTCTCCTCTGGTTGAGTTTGCTTATAATAATAGCTACCAGACAAGCATTCAAAATGGCACCGTACGAGGCTTTATACGAGAGAAAGTGAAGGACTCCCCTATGTTGGGCTGAAACGGGGAAAAAGTTGATTTCGATGCCAACTTTTTTGAAAGGAATCGCCGAGAAGGTGAAGCTCATTTGTGAGCGTTTGAAGGCACCATCGGACTGCAAAAGTCTTATGCGGATTTGAAGCGTAAGGAGATAGAGTTCGTAGTTGGCGAACGTGTGTTTTTGAAAGTTTCACCTTGGAAGAAGTTGATGAGATTTTGCCGGAAGGGCAAATTGAGTCCGAGGTTCATTGGGCCATATGAGGTGATAGAATGTGTGGGTCCTGTTGCTTACAAGTTGAGATTACCTTCAGAGTTAGAAAAAATACATAACGTGTTCTATGTATCCATGCTTCGGAGGTATAGATCAGATCCGTCGCATGTTATGCCTGTAGAAGAGGTTGAGCTGAATCCAGACTTGACATATGATGAGGAGCCTGTTGAGATTCTGGATACGGATAGTAACGTTCTTCGGGGTAAGACCATCGAGTTGGTCAAAGTCTTGTGGAGACATCGTGGCGTTGAGGAAGCCACGTGGGAAAGGAAGGATGACATGAAGAAGCAATTTCCTTACCTTTTTCCACCAGGTAACTTTCGAGGATGAAATTTCTTAAGTGTGGGAGAGTTGTAACGCCCTAGTTTTGGGACTAGATGTTTTAAATGTTGAATCGGGCCGGTCGGGAACGGTTTGAACACTTGAGGTTGGTTTAGGGAACACCTAGTTCGGGATGTTTTAAAAATATGAAAAAATATCTAAAAATCCTCATTTATTATATAAATTATTATGGTGAAAATAATTTTACAAAATGACATTCGGAAATATTACATTTTGGTATAGTGACCAAAATGTAGTTTTTGCAAAAGTTGACTAGTGACTGTTTGGTAAAGGATTGGAACTTTGAATCTTTAAGGAGCTAATTTTACCATTCATTTCATCAGATTTCTCTTTAGTTTGGGAGCTTTTAATAATGATTTAATTAAAGAAATAAAAGAGAATTAAAAAGGAAAATTAAAGTTGACTTTTCATAACTAATTTCCTGATAGTTTTCTCTTTTTATTTTCTCTCAGCTTCCAATCAGCCAAACACTTTTCTCTCATCAAAGAACCTCTGATTTTCATTTTGTTTGCTGAGATTTTATCTTCCAAAAGATTTCTTATCTTTGTTTCATCAAATCCTTTTGATTTTTGCTTTGGATTTCAAGAAAACTTTCCCAAATTGAAGAGAGATCAACCATTAGAGGTAAGGTTTGTCCTTCTCCTATAATGATCAGTTCATTATGGAAATTCTCAAGTTATCAATCCTTTGTTAATGGTTTTTGGGTTGTTTTAATGTTATAAACATGAAATCGTTGCTAAATTCAAGATTCTTGATGAGATCTTGGTGATTTTCGTATTTCTATGTTAAGCTCTATTTTGAGCTTGATTTATAACATATTTTGGATGATATTTGATGTTGAGAATGAGGTTTTAACAAATAAATCCTGAATAGGTTTGGGTTCCTAAGTTTTTGATGCTAGATTTGTGGTTTTTGAGGTGTTTTTGGTGATCTGCTATTGTTGGAGGTATAAGGTTGTGTTTATGGTTATTTTTTTTATGTTGATTGATGTTTAGAAAAGGTTAGAATTGATAGATCTTGGCTGGGCTTTTATTTGAGAAAGTTTGGAGGTGATTTCGAATAGCCGAAATGCTAGTTTTAGTAGTGCAGCGGGTTAGAATGAGTGGCTGGTGATTTTAATGCATGATGATTGTAACGCCCTGGTTTTGGGCCTAGATGTTTTAGACACGGACTAGACCGGTCGAGAACGGTTCGAATCGCGTAAGGTGATTTAAGGAAACCAAGGATTGGGATAGGATAAACATGTGGTAAAAATTGCTAAAATCCTCTAAAAAAATGTTTAAGAGGTTGGTCAAATCAATTTTACTAAAAGATTTTCGGAAATGGGACATTTCGAGTAGTGACCAAATTGTAAAGTTTCAAAACCGTGGAAATGTGATTTTTAATGAAGAAGCCAAATTCTTAGAATCTTTAGGGGGATTTATGGCAATTTAACCTTTCCTTAATATGATGTGTTTTAAATGGCTTTTAATTAAATGGCTTTAATTGGTTTTATTTTAATTAATTAGAAAGGGTAGTTGATGTTTACGTAACTACCATTTTCTCTTCATTTCCAGTCAAACACTATTTTCATTCTTTTCTCTCCAGAATTCCTTCCTCCCAAACACTTTCCTAACATTTCCTAATCAATTTTCAAGAAATCTTTTCAAGTCCTTCATGATTTTGCTAAGGAAAATTTGTCATTCATTGAGGAAAGCAAGGATTGGAGGTAAATCCCGTTCTCAACCTCTAATCAAAGTTCTTTATTCAAATTCCCAAGATCTTTGGCTTCTAATTAATGTTTTTGGTTGAGTTTTCATTATAGTTGTGATTGGAGATCAATATCATGTAAAAACATGGTTGAAATCTTAATTTTTGGACTTGTTTTGTTAATCTCTGTTATGGATTGATTTTAATTGAGTTTTGAGTGGGTTAATATGTTGAAATGATGTTTTGATAACATAGATCCCAAAATCCTTGAGATCATTGAGTTTCTTGTTAGTTTTAAGTAAGTTTTTGAGGTGAAATGGTGGAATCTTGCTTGCTAGAGGTATAAGGTTGGGTTATGTTTTTGTTAGATGTGTTTTGATGTTTATAATGGGTTGGAAGTGATGTATGTTTGTTGGGCTTGGTTTAGAAAGCAATCGTTTGAGTTTTCGGTTGTTTCGGATGGGTAAATTGGTGTAGTTTGGGTGAGCAACGAGTTTGTGAATTGTTGCTGGTGTTGAAATGCATTTTAATGCATTTAGATCTCTATTTTGATGATGTGAAAACAGGGGATCTTGATCCGGAAGCAAACGCGGCGTTGTTGGAGGCTCCGGAAGTGTGATTTTCGTGTCGACAAGTAAGGCTTCGCGTATCGGTGAGTGGAAATGGAATTTCATGCTTTATAACGCTTTGAGCGTGGTTTTGGGAGCTTAGTGTAAGTTTGAAACAATTAGCTAAGCTTAAGAGAAAGTGATTCGAAAGTCTTTCTTGGACATGTGCTATGTTTTGAAGAAAATGTACTTGAGTTTGATATGGTTTGATGACTGTTTTAAAGCATGTTAGAAGCATGATTTATGTTGGATTTTAGTGCCATTTGTGTAAAGGATGCACTAGGTAAGCGATCCTTGGTTTTATGCAATAAATGCATGTGATGTTAAGCATGATGTGCTTGTGGAAATGGCATTGTATTTATGCTTGTAAAACAGTGGGCTTATTGATGTTGATTGATTATATTGGCAAGTGATGAATGTGGTTTTGGTTACTTGTAATAGGATATAGTTAGCCGGCTATAGGATTGGGTACACCGTGAACAAAGTCGTCTTGGATGTCGGGGGGTTGAGATTGTACCGTATACTCCATCCAAGTACCCTAAGGATTGGGGTTAAGATCACAATGGTGGATGTTAATTTCATGTGTGGATCTTGTATTATGTGTCACGTGCTCTTGTTAGTGGAAGTATACAACTACCGATGAGTGGTCATGAGGGGTTGTGATTGTACCGTTATACTCCACCATAAGTGTCACAACGATGGAGGGTTGCTCTCATGTGTGAGCCTTGTGTAGACCGGTAGTGTGTATGAAGCGTGTGGGACAACGCTTGTAATCTGCATATCCGATTGTGTCATGAGTTGGTTTTGTTATGGTTTGAGAAATGATTACTTGTAAGCCTATAGAATGTTCTAAATAATGGACTAAGCATGAGATGCTTGTGATTTATGCTAGAATGCATGTGATGCTTGGTAAAGCGTGAGCAAAGGTTTATTTGCTGATCTTAAGTGATGTATATGAGCATATATTCTAAAGTGCATTCATTCCATGAGAGGGCATGTTCTATGTAAAAGCATGTGTTGATAAATGATGTTTTACCAATTGTGTAGAATGCATTGATGAATGTTGTTTAGTGATTCCTCACTAAGCTATAGGCTTACGGTCATTTGATTCAACAATGCAGAGAATTGATCATTTCAAGGCAGCCCAAAAGCAAAGGGATTCCAAAAGCTTTGTTTAAGCGGTGTATGTGGTTCACCTTTAGTGTAATAAGTGGCAATGGGTGGGATTTCTACTTCCTGGATTTGTTGGTGATGTTTGTTGTTCTAAGCATGTTTAGTTTCTGATTGTGGACTTTGTTGAGTGTGTAAAAGTTCTATTACTTACCCCCTATTTAACTCATATTTCTGCTGCATTCAAGCATAATTCATTGCATTTAGGCTAGATTACAGTTAGACATCACAAATATATTAAAAGGCACAGTTTCTACTGAAATTGGTTATTTTTGCAGGTTGCTGCTGTAGCAGATGGAGAAGCAGGCGCTGGGCAGTGATGCAGCAGAGCTGGAACAGGATGAGCAGTCGAGGAGGATGATGCTGCCATGGCAGCAAAATACGACAGCAGTTTTGAGGAAACGAAGCAAAGTGGGCCTCAACAGAAAGAGAAAATTAAGCCCGTCTGTCGTGGAATACCCTTATATTTTTCCAAGCTCTAGATCAGAATAAAGGCCAAGGCCAAAGTTCAAAGAAGAAAACTCCAAGCAAGAAGGAAGGACGAATTAAAGATATATTCTCTGAAGATTTAATGTTTATTAGAGTTGTACTTTAATTTAAACTTTTATTCTTGCTATATTAGAAAACTTGAACCCAAAGCCTATAAAAAGGCATGTAATTCGACCTAGGAGAGGACATCTCCTATCTCTAGCCTTCTACCCAAAACCCTAGCCGTTTTCCCCTTCTCAACATGTTCTAAATTCCCCTTAGGTCCACGGGTTGATTTGTAAAGTAGTTGCAAAGGTTGCTTTTGTTTTAGGAATTTTCAGTTCAATAAAATAAACTTCAAGTTCTCTTATTCTGGTCATTAACATCTTGCAAGAGTATAAGGAGAGCATTGCGAGGTTATCTATTTACTTAATATCGGGAGAGTTAAGTATACGAAAGGAATAAGTGCGAGTTCTCAAGTTTATAGTTGAACTATCTCAGACCAAGGGATAGGAAGAGGTTAAGTGGCTAAAGAAGAATTTAACAACATCGGTGTTCATCCTTCGATTCATGTCGGGAGGTATCATCAAAGACGTGTTCATCAACAGACTCAAACCTAGGGATAGACCAAGGCATAGCAGGGATTCTTGCCAAGCTTGAAGTACAGAGTTGTGTGATCGCTGCCGCGACAAACAACAGACTGCCGCCGCGACGGGTGCTGCCGCGACGGGAACATCGAGAGAGCAGATTTTCCTAAACTTAGCAATACCTACAGTACTGAGCAATTCAATACCAGCCCATTCTCTCTATCTTGATTATTTTAATCTTATTTTCCAGTATTCTTTATTATTCTCGTGACAACATCTTAAATCATTCTCTTTACTTTCGTGAAGTAACTCAAGGTGAAGCTATTGGCTCAGTCCCTATGGAGACGATATCTGATACTTCAGTATCACTTTACTACTTGCGTCGTGTACACTTGCACTACATTTGCGATAGACACTTTTACTCGCAACAAGTTTTTGGCGCCATTGCCGGGGACTGCCAACATAACTTTACCCTGCCTTTTAATGCATTTATTTTATTTTTCTGTTGTATTTTGGATTGTTCGACCTGTGCTTTTCACAAGGTTTCTTGTTTATTCACAGATCGAGATGAGGAAAGGAACCTGAGTATCCATTAGATCCTGAAATAGAACGTTTGTGCAATCTTAGGAACCGACTTCGCCACGTACTAGCCAGAAACGAATACCTTGAAGAAAAGTTAGCAGCCATAAACAACCCAGGGGATCTCCAGGATAATAACAATCTTGTCGGAGATGGAGGGATCGATCAACCTGTCGTCGACCCTCCTGTCGCTGTCGCACGCCGGTCATGCTCAGACTACATGCTCAATGATCATGTAGAACTAGAAACCACCCTACCGGATGTAGATGTTGACAACTTCGAGCTAAAACCTCTTATGTTCAGCATGATCAACAACGTCGGTCAATTTAGTGGTGCTGCTACAGAGGATGCTAGGGAGCATCTGAAAACGTTCCAGGAAATCTGTGGTTCGTTTAGACTACCAGGAGTTAATCCGGAGATATGAGGCTTCGGTTATTTCCTCATTCATTGAGGGACAGAGCAAAGACTTGGTGGAATAAACTTACGCCGGGTTCAATTAGAACTTGGGCAGATTTAACTCGTGAATTCTTATCTCGTTTTAATCCTTCACACTTATTTGAGCGATTACGTAACGAAATTGCTACTTTTCAACAGGAAGATGACGAGCCAATGCACGAGGCCTGGGACAGATTTACCACTCTTCTAAGGAACTGCTCGATGCATGGATTTCCCGTTTGGAACCAGGTAACAAAGTTTTATAATTCTTCCAATTTGAAAACTCGTATTAGAATTGATTTAGCAGCAAATAGACTACTGCTGGACAAAGACCCAGATGAGGGAATGGCAATATTGAAAAATCTGGCAAAGAATGAGGAGCAATTTCTGACAGCAAGAAAAGGGGGTAAACGGGTCCTAGCTGTAAAGGATTATGAGGTCGACAGCACAATGAAATCACATGTGGAATATCTCACCAAGGCAATGAAAAAGCTCTTGAACGATGATTCACAACATGTATACGCTGCTGAAGAGGTATGCGAAATTTGTGAAGGAAATCACAGTTCGGAGGAATGTCCAATACAGTTAGAAGAGGGAAAGTATGTTGGAAACTACAATAAACAGAATTATAACTCCAACAACTACAATCTCAGCTGGAGAAAGGATCCCAAGTTCTCTTTGAGTAATCCTAATAATGCTCTGAATCCTCAAGCACAGAATAATCAGAACTAGGGAGGACCTAGATTGCTGACTCAGCAGCAACCGCAGCAGCAGCAACAACAACCACCAACTGCCACAAACAGTATACTGGAACAGACTCTGGCTACGTTTTTGTCTCAAACAGGAACTTACATTGAGAACATGAATCACTTTGTCAAGAAGACGGAGACATTCATGGATAAAACAGAGATGCGGATGACAAATATGGGTCAGGTTTCCCAGCATATCAAACCAAGGCAGAATGGCGGATTTCCTAGCGATACTGAAAACGCTAGACAACCCACATATGAGCAGTGTAAAGCTATTACAACTAGGAGTGGGAAGAAACTACCAGGGCCAGAGAAGGAAGCTGAATCAGTTCAACCAGCCTTGGATACACCTGCCGAGGAAGCTGCCCCGAGAGGTAACAAACTGCCTGCTACCGATGAGCTTGTCACGACAGCAGAAGGGACAGAGGAGAAAGATGATGAACCCAAACCTCCTCAGATTCGTATGCAGTGGGAAGGACGTATTGCTGATTATCGTCCCCCACCTCCTTTTCCTCAATGGTTACAGAAACTGAAACAAGAATCACAGCTTAAAAAGATTTATGATATTTTTAAGCAGGTTCATATCAACATTCTGCTGTTAGATGCCCGGTTATGCCAAATTTCTCAAGGATGCCATGTCAAAGAAATCCAGACTTGTGGAATTTTATACAGTTAAGATGACAGAAGGATGCATGAGTATTTTGCATAAGCATCCACCCCTGAAGAAGAAGGATCTTGGGAGCTTCATCATACCATGTGTAATCGGAGACAAATATGTGGGTAAGGCACTTTATGATTTTGGTGCTAGTATAAATTTAATGCCCAAATCAGTTTTTCAGAAATTAGGTATTGGAAAAGCTCAACCCACAACAGTAATTCTGCAGCTGGCAGACCGCTCTTACGTTCATCTAGAAGGAAAAATTGAAGATATTCTGGTAAGGGTGGATAAGTTTATTTTTCTTGCTGACTTTCTTGTATTAGATTGTGAAGCAGATGAAAATGCACCAATCATCCTTGCGCGACCCTTCTTAGGCACGGGAAGATCATTGATTGATGTGGAAAAAGGAGAACTCACCATGAGAGTGAACGATCAAGAAATAAAGTTGAATGTTCTCCAAGCAATAAAGCATGCTGATGTAGAATAAGAATGCAAGGTTATCACTGAAGTTACCCTTGACCAACCCTGCATCAGGTCGGGCTGCCACGACATCAACATTGGTCACTGCCTCGGCAGCCACTTAGAAGATTGTCACAACAACTCCGATGATAGCAACTCCTCAGAATATGATACATCTGATACTAAAGATCCAGATGAGGTAAACTGGATAGGCTATCGTCCAGGTAAGTCATTCGAGCCTTTAAATTATACCTCGGATAACCATGCAATTCAAAAAGCCATCAACTGTTGAGCCCCCTGTTATAGATCTTAAGCCCCTACCAGGGCAACTAAAATATGTTTTCCTTGGTTTAAATGATATGTTGCCCGTAATCATCTCTTCCAAGTTGATGCAGGAACAGGAACAGCAGTTAATAGGGATGCTGCAGCAGCACAAAAAGTCTATTGGATGGACGATAGCTGATATTCAAGGCATTAGTCCGGCATTATGTATGCACAAAATCTTCTAGAGGATAATCATAAGCTAACTATTGATGCACAAAGGCGTCTGAACCATGCCATGAAAGAAGTGGTGCGAAAAGAGATAATCAAATGGCTAGATGTTGGACTAATCTACGCCATCTCGGACAGCAAATGGGTAAGCTTGGTGCAATGCGTTCCCAAGAAAGGAGGAATGACGGTGGTAACCAATGAAGACAATGAGCTAATCCCAACCAGGATTGTGACCGGTTAGAGGGTTTGTATGGACTACCGTAAGCTTAACAAAGCTACCCGGAAGGACCACTTTCCTTTACCCTTTATTGATCAAATGCTTGATAGATTAGCGGGTAAATCTTACTATTGTTTTCTTGATGCTTACTCAGGTTACAATCAAATAGCCATCACACCGGAAGATCAAGAAAAGACGACATTCACATGCCCTTACGGAGCTTACGCTTTTAGGAGTGCCTTTTGGACTCTGCAATGCACCAGCCACCTTTCAAAGGTGCATGATGGCAATATTCTCCGATATGGTGGAGGATTTCCTAGAGATCTTTATGGATGCTTTTTCAGTCTTTGGAGACAACTTTGAAAGCTGCCTAGGCAACCTACAGAAGGTACTCGAGAGATGTTAAAAAGCAAACTCAGTATTGAACTGAGAAAAGTGTCACTTCATGGTGGATGAAGGGATAGTCCTTGGCCATAAGATTAGCTGCCGTGGCATAGAAGTCGACAGAGCTAAGATAGAAGTGATCGAAAAGCTGCCGCCACCCACCACAGTCAAGGGAATCAGAAGTTTCTTGGACATGCTGGTTTTTATCGAAGGTTCATTGCGAACTTCTCAAGGATCACCAAGCCCCTATGCCATCTTCTGGAGCAGAAGCGACCCTTCGACTTTAACGCTGAATGTACTGAGGCATTCAAGGTTCTGAAAGAAAAGCTGGTAACAGCCCCAATAGTACAGCCACCAGATTGGACACTGCCGTTTGAGATCATGTGTGATGCTAGTGACTATGTTGTTGGGGCAATACTTGGGCAGCGAAGAGACAAAGTTTTTCATGTCATATACTATGCCAGTAAAACACTGAACGACGCCCAAGTGAACTACAGCACCACAGAGAAGGAATTATTAGCTGTGGTATTCTTCATCCACAAGTTTCGTTCTTATATACTTGGAACGAAGGTCATAGTACACACAGACCACTCTGCATTGAAATATATGTTCACGAAAAAGGGTGCAAAGCCTCGACTTATACATTGGATTCTGCTACTGCAAGAGTTTGACCTTGAAATCAAGGACAAGAAGGGGACAGAGAATCAAGTGGCAGATCACTTGTCAAGATTGGAGAAGGGAAAGAATTTACTGGTAGACGAGACAAACATATTGGAGACCTTCCCTAATGAGCAGCTATTTGCTGCCACAGTAACTGCCGTGACAACCATGGCGGTAGGTAAGTCTTCTAAACTCCCCTGGTACGCTGATTTCGTTAATTTTTTAGTTAGCGAAAAAATTCCTCCTGACCTTAATTATCAAGCGAGGAAGAGGTTCCAAAATGATGTTAAATATTATTATTGGGACGAACCTCTTCTTTTCAAAATTTGTGCAGATCATGTTATAATGAGATGCGTACCACATGATGAACAGGAAGATATACTTCATCACTGTCATGCTTCACAGTATGGAGGACACTTAGGAGGCAACAAAACTGCTGCCAAGGTTTTGCAGTCCGGATTCTATTGGCTGTCACTGTGTAAAGATGCTCAAATATTTTACAAGAATTGTGACAAGTGCCAAAGGACGGGAAACATCTCAAAGAGACACGAGATGTCGCTGCAGAACATTCTTGAAGTTGAGATCTTTGATGTGTGGGGGATTGATTTTATGGGACGTTTCCCATCATCATGTGGGAATTTATATATCCTTCTGGCAGTAGATTATGTGTCTAAATGGGTTGAAGCAATTGCCACGCAAAAGAATGATGCCAAGACCGTTCAAAGGTTTTTATATAAAAACATTTTTTCCAGATTCAGCATCCCTAAGGCGATCATCAGTGATGAAGGGAGGCATTTTGACAACAGGGTTATAGCTGTTGCCTTGAAAAAGTATGGTGTCAAGCATTAGATTGCAACAACATACCACCCTCAAACCAATGGACAGGCTGAAATATCCAACAGGGAAGTCAAGAACATTCTTGAAAAAATGGTTAAGCCAACTCGGAAAGACTGGTCTCTACACCTCAATGATGCATTATGGGCTTACATGATAGCATTCAAAACTCCATTGGGAATGTCTCCTTATCGACTGATTTACGGGAAAACATGTCATTTACCTCTCGAGATAGAGCACAGAGCATATTGGGCAATCACGGCAATTAAGTTGGACTTGGAAAAGGAAGGGCAGAAAAGGCTACTTGATCTAAACGAAATTGAAGAAATTCGAACAATGGCCTATGACAACGCAAGAATCTACAAGGACAAAACCAAGAAGTGGCATGACAAGAAGTTGCTGCCACGACAGTTCTGCCCAGTGTAGCTTGTGTTGCTTTTTAACTCTAGGTTGAAACTCTTCCCAGGGAAGCTGAAATCTAGATGGTCTGGCCCATTCCAAGTGGTTCAGGTTTTTCCCCATGGTGCCATCATGATCAGATCTTTAAAGGACATACACCAGTTCAAAGTCAATGGGCAGCGATTGAAGCATTATCAGGGGACTGAAGCCCCAAGAATGCAAGAAGTGGTTACTTTAGGAGATGCCCCACCTGGCATCCCTAATTTAACCTAAATTTTATTTTTAATTCTTTTTATTATTTATTATTTATATTTTAGGAAATTAGATTTATTTTTTTTTCAGAAATAATTTGTTTTTATTGTGTTTTAGGAAATAAAGGAGACAAAAAGAAGTGAATTCAGCCCAACATCCTTCCATCAGCCCAAAAAGCCCACATTTTGGAGCCTGTCGTTACAGCTACCGCGACAGACGCGGAAAATATATGTTGTCGACACGTTGTCACGACAGACACGCAAATACGTAACAGACGCGCAGCAGACACGAAAATGAATGGCAGACGCGTCAGAAACCGCGTAACAGATGGCCCCGTTATTCGCGCCTACCGTTACAGCTCCAACGAGCATCAAACTCTTCTGCATATAAACCTCGTTTTGCTATTCATTTTTTACTCACTTCTATTGTTCTTACTTTCTTCCTCTCGTAATATTTACTTGCTTTCATTTTTCTTCTTACAACCCTTGCAACCATGTCTTCCAGAAACACTCGCAGGAGTGCTGCCTCAGGTAGTGGAGAAACCCCCTCACATCTCTCCTACCAGAATTCAACCTCCAAGGGAGGCCAACACGAAGAACACATCTGCCTCCCCCATCCGCCAGCGAGTTAAGAAGGCCCCTGCCCGCCGACAGATCCGAGTCAGTAGCAGCAGTGACGACAACGCATAAAATTTGAGTTTCTTATCTTATTTTGTTGTCTGCCTTTATATATTTTGTGATGTACTTCTCTTATCTTTTATTTTGTCATATGCATTGAGGGCAATGCAACCTTTAAGTTTGGGGGTGGCATCCCTCCATTAATGGAGTCTTATTTCGATTTAAAATTGTGTCTTAATTTTAGTTTAATTTTTGCTACAAAAAAATGAAATATTGAAAATTTTGGCTTAAGTCTTTGAACTGAACTTACCTGTCGTGACAGCTATGTCGTGGCAGTGCCTTTAAGATCGTTTTATGAGCAGTTTAGAGCCTTTCTATAGTTCTGAAACTTAAACACTATTTGTGACTGTTATACTGCCTAGAACTCTACTAGTTAGCTAGAATAGGAAGCTTAGCAATTGAATAGCCCCTATAGCTGCCTAACACTGGCTCTAGGAAAGAAGTTTAGCAAAATAGACTCAATAGCCCTAGAGTTGCCCGAAACCGGCTCTAGGAAGTAAGCTAGAGGTGCCCGAAATCGGCTCTAGTGAAACTTAAGATTAAAAAAATAATAAAATCGAGTCAAAACAAAAAAAAAATCAAAGGAGCATAAGAAGTGCCATCAAAGAGATAAACTTTGGCATAAAAATTCAAGTTAGAGGCTGAAATATTCTAGTGAAACAAAGGGAGTCTTGGCATATAATTGTTCACATGCATGCACACACTGCACGAGGACTATAGCAAGATTCCGGGCGAATCCTAAATTATCCGACAAGGTGCTGCTGTCAAGAGAGAACGAATGGAGGGTAAGGGAAAGTTCACTGTTTTAAGCCAAAACAAAAATATTTATTTTTCTTTTAGGTCTGAATTGCATGAGGGCAAGCAAAAACTTGAGTTTGGGGGTGTGTTGAGTGTGTAAAAGTTCTATTATTTACCCCCTATTTAACCCATATTTCTGCTGCATTCAAGCTTAATTCATTGTATTTAGGCTAGATTACAGTTAGACATCACAAATATATTAAAAGGCACAATTTCTACAGAAATTGGTTATTTTTTGCAGGTTGCTGCTGTAGCAGATGGAGAAGCAAGCGCTGAGCAGTGATGCAGCAGAGCTGGAACTGGATGAGTTGTCGAGGAGGACGATGCTGCCATGGTCGCCGCCGTGGCAGCAAATGACGACATCAGTTTTGAGGAAAAGAAGCAAAGTGGGCCTTAACATAAAGAGAAAATTAAGCCCGTATGTCGTGGAATACCCTTATATTTTTCCAAGCCCTAGATCAGAATAAAGGCAAAGCCCAAAGTTCAAGGAATAAAACTCCAAGCAAGAAGGAAGGACGAATTAAAGATATATTGTCTGAAGATATAGTCTTTATTAGAGTTGTACTTTAATTTAAACTTGTATTCTTGCTATATTAGAAAACATGAACCCAAAGCCTATAAAAAGGCATGTAATTCGACCTAGGAGAGGACATCACCTATCTCTAGCCTTCTTCCCAAAACCCTAGTCGTTTTCCCCTTCTCAACATGTTCTAAATTCCCCTTAGGGCCACGGGTTGATTTGTAAAGTAGTTGCAAGGGTTGCTTTTGTTTTAGGAATTTTCAGTTCAATAAAATAAACTTCAAGTTCTCTTATTATGGTTATTAACATCTTGCAAGAGTATCGGGAGAGCATTGTGAGGTTATCTATTTACTTAATATCAGGAGAGTTAAGTTTACGAAAGGAATAAGTGCGAGTTCTCTATGTTATAGTTGAACTATCTCGGACCTAGGGATAGGACGAGGTTAAGTGGCTAAAGAAGAATTCAACAACATCGGTGTTCATCCTTCGATTCATGCCGGGAGGTATCATCAAAGACGTGTTCATTGACAGACTCGGACCTAGGGATAAGCCAAGGCACACCAGAGATTCTTTCCAAGCTTGAAGTACAGAGTTGTGTGATCGCTACTGCGACAAACAACAGACTGCCGCCGCGACGGGTGCTGCCGCGACAGGAACATCGACAGAGCAGATTTTCCTAAACTTAGCAATACCTACACTACTGAGCAATTCAATACCAGCCCATTCTCTCTATCTTGATTATTTTAAACTTATTTCCCACTATTCTTTATTATTCTCGTGTCAACATCTTAAACCATTCTCTTTACTTTCGTGCAGTAACGCAAGGTGAAGCTATTGGCTCAGTCCCTGAGGAGACGATATCCGATACTTCAGTATCACTTTACTACTTGCTTCTTGTACACTTGCACTACATTTGCGATAGACACTTTTACACGCAACATACTTGTAATGGGCCTCTAAATGGTTCTTTGGTTTTCTTATGGTGTTTTACCTTTGCTATAGCTAGGTATCTTAAGCATGCTTGGATAGCTAAAATGTCATCAAGGTATGAAGTGGTTGAGGAGTATGATTTGTTGTTGATGGTGTTTATAAGTCTATTAGATATATTATATCATGAATGCATGATTTGAGCTTGATTGGATGTGTTTTAGTATGTTTAAATGATGTTTGTTTGGGCCATTATGGTGTGCGTATCGACACACGGGGAAATATATCGATACACTAAGGCAAAATTGAGGAATTTCAGTACAGGGGTATCGGTATGGATTGCCCATGTATCAATACGCCCAAGCCAAGTTTGAAGGATGTACCTATACGCGAGGAAGCGTTTCGATACGCTCTTCCCTTCATTTGCTATTGTCTTCCTGCGTATCGATACAGACTCAAATGTATCAATACGGGTGGTTAAAATTCGGCTAAAAGTATCTTTGTTAGTCTTGAAATGTTACGTTTTGGTCCTTGAATGATATTTGATTAATTGGATGAGTTTGGTTGTTCGTTTTGAAATGTAGTTTGGCATGAGGGTATATTACATGACTAATTGAAAGTTGGTAACTTTAAAATCTTAAAAGTACTTGTATTTTCGGTAATTTACAAAATGGTCCCTAAAAGTCATAAGTATGCAATTGAACCCCTAATTGAACTCTGATCGTTATGATGTTTCTTTCTTTTGGTTTTGCTCAGCACATAGGTTAATAAAGTGCATCTATAAAAGTTAAAAAGAAGAAAAGAGTCGTGTATCAAGGTTGACTTTCGAGTTGACTTTGGTTTTCCCCGTGTAATCTTCATAGTTCAGATCGGGCGTCTAGGTCGGGCTAAGGGGATTACAATGATGCATTAATCCTCTGCTCTTATGTGTAATGAACAGGGGAGACATCTTCGGAGGCGTTTGGTGTTGATCCGGAAGTGCCGGAAGCTTAGAAATCGTTTCGTCGAGCAAGCAAAATCTTATCGGTGAGTGCAAATGGTTTTAGAAGTCCTTGAGGGATAAGGAAACAAGGTTTGGGGGGTTAGGATTGGTTTGAAACACCATCCTATGTCTGAAAGTAAGTATGTTTAGATTTGCTCTCGAAAAGTGGTTGATGCCCTAAATGCTTTTAACATGCTCTTGATTTGAGATAGACAAATTCCTACTGTTTCATGCATAATTTATGACATGAAATGTTGTTTCACATTGATCCCGTGAGATAGATTGACATTGCAAAGAGTTTTGAGATTTTGACTAAATGCTACGCATGAGTTGTGGTTTTGAAATGGGATGAGATTGATTTTAGAAATGTTGCATCAAAACAGTAGGTGAGATGATGATTTTAATATAATATATTAGCATAAATGATGAGAAGATTACCAGATATAATTGGTCGACCAATAGGATGTAAAGTGCACTATAAACTAAAATTTGTACTCGCTCTTTGGAGTCGGGCAATGGGAGTAGTGCCATCCCGATCCAAAGTGAGAATCTAATGATGAGAGATACCCTCGGGGTAGGTCTTGGTGAAACACCCAAGCTTTGTGGCGAAGAGAGATACCGCCATGAGAGTCCGGTGATGTGAGATTCCACCGGGGTAGGACTTGGCTCTATGTCAAGCTAATCTGCATATCCAAGTAAAGATAGAATTTGAAATGCCAATATATGAGAATGTATTTGATTCACATGTACCAATGTTGAAATGATTTTTATGCTATGAGAAATGCATATGAGATTTTGAGATTTATGAAATGCTTTTGAATAACAAGCATGTGTGTGGCTTTGCCATGAGATTTGCATTGGTTGAATGCATGAGATAGATATATAGATAGATGGTACATGTGATTTTCAAATGATGATTTGCTTTGAAATGGTTTTCAAGCATAAGATAGAAAGAGCATGGTTTAGAAATGGTTTTCGAGATAGAGTTTTAAAAGCTTGCATTTTTGTGTTGGTGTTTTAGAGCATGCCTCACTAAGCTATCGTGCTTACGCTCTCTTTTACCAACAATGCAGATAATTGAGACATTTTGGGCAGCAAGGAGGCTTAAGAAGATCCAAGGGATAGATAAGCTCAAGTATGGTGTTATACTTTTACTTTAGTAATGATATATCGCAATGGGATTTAATAGTTGTTTTTGGGAGATTTGTTTTAGACTCCGTGATGTTGATGCAAGTGGTATATGGTTTATTTGGTTTGTAAAAGGCCTTTGTATTGGTTTTGATGATTTACCTCTCCTTCTGAGCTGCTTACGGTCTTTTGGTGTTTTTGACTTTTAGGGAGCATGCTTTGGAATTCAAATATTGGTGTTGATGATGTTTGATGTTTTCCTTGACTTGTACCTCTGAGTGTTGATGCATATTGATATGCAAATAAGTTTAACTACATGTTGGAGTGGTTTTGTTTGGCCGTTGAGGTTCAAAATTTGCATATTTGGCATTTGTAGACTGCAGTGTATCAATACACCTCCGAGTGTATTGATACAGTCTCCTTGTTTTGGGAGGGGCGTACCGGTACACAGGGTCGTATCGATACCCTCTTTAGTCACCACATGAGGGCGTACCGATACGGTACCTCAGCATATCGGTACGGTCTGGTGACGCAAGCCTAGGAAGTTTGACAATTGAGGGTGTATCGATACCCTCCTTAGGTGTATCGATACGCATGTCGTTAAGATGGTTAAACCTCAGCTGAAGATGTTTTAAAATGTTGCATTTTAGTCCCTCAACTCTATGAATGCAATTGGATGTGATTGGTTAGTCAGATTGTGATGAAAATTTACAGAGAATCATGAAATATGACTAATTGAATAGAGGTAACCTTAAAATCATAGAAGTCCTTGTATTTGCAGAAATTACATTTTGGTCCCTAAATGTCTAGTTTGTGCAATTAAACCACTAATCGAAATACGATCGTTGTATCGTTTCTTCATATGCACTTGGGTGATAACATAAGATTTAATTTGCATTTAGAAAAGATAAAAAGAAAAAAAGGGTCGTCAATTGAGGTCATCTTTAACGAGTTGGCTTCGGTTTTCCCCGTGTAATCACCTCGGTTCTGGTCAACCGTATAGAACTGGCTAAGGGGGTTACAAAACTGTTAGGCTTATCTCTTTCAAGTTGGCGATGGTACACCCTATTCCCCTCTTGTGCCGCAACAGCATTCTAATCAAGCTTTGCTCTTGTTCTGGCTACAACTTAGAGTAAATGATTACGAGCAAGGTATCATTAGTTCCCTAATAAACATATTTTAATTTATCAGAAAATGGTTTTAATTTAAGGACTGGTGGTTGCTCGATTGAAGGTTTTTAACTTTGTCTTTTCTCTCTAGAATAATTGAGGGGTTTAAAGTACTTACCTGGATAAGAGTCTATCCAGTGGGCTTCCTTAATATCAGCTTCATCAATCTCTGCAGCTTCGTCAAGGTTGTCCAGAATGCTGCCGAGGCAGTCGTCAGAGTGAATGTCGAGGCTGTAGCCATGCATATTTCTGACGCAGTGCTTGCCGAGGCAGGGTAAATTAATGTCAAAATTGAATTTTGCAGTGGCTTACATCACTTGGCATTCTTCCTGATCATCCACACGTTTTATAGTCTAGAGAGAACATTCAGCTTGACTTGTTGATCGTTTACCCTCATTGTTAGTTCTACTTTTTCTACGTCGATCAAGGTCCTCCCAGTGGCTATGATAGTCATCCAAGTATGATGGGTGCATGATCATCTGCCTCACAATCAAGAACAAGGAAATCAGTAGGAAAAATAAATTTATCCACTCTTACCAGTATGTCTTCTATTTATACTTTTGGGTGAACATAGGAGCAATCATCCAATTGGAGCATTATTGTTGTAGGTTTAGCCTTTCCTATTCCTAGCTTTTAGAACACAAATTTGGGCATTAAATTTATGCTTGCCCTCAAGTCACACAATGCCTTCCCCACAAAATGATTCCCAATGGCGCATGGTATTGTGAAGCTCCCTGGATCTTTAAGTTTGGGTGGTGCTCGATTTTGTAACATGGCCATACATCCCTCTATGGAAGCTACAATATCGAATTCCCTTATCCTTGTTCGCTTGGATACCATGTCTTTCAATAACTTGGCGTAATTCGACATTTGCTCTATCGCTTCCACAAAGGGTATGTTAATATGGACTTGTTTCAAGATATCCAGGAACTTCTTGAACTGATATTGTTTCTTTTGACATTTCACCCTTTCTGGGAATTGTGGGGGAGCTGCATGTCCTCGATCCGTTCTTTTCCTGGTAATTTGATTTGCGGTATTGGATCTGGGTTATCCACATCTTTCTACTTACCATTGGTAGAATCAATTGGTTCTTCCATGCTAGTGGTGTCAGCTTCGGCCGGGGTAGAGGTATTAGGTAGTGCCGCGGCAGGATCTGCTGCAGTGGAGGCTTCTTTCTCTTTATCATTTTCACTGATTTGGGGTTCCTTTAGTTGCTTACCACTCCTAGATCTGACCGCCTTGCATTGTTCGTATGTTTCTCCCTTTAGTCTGGAACTCATAGTTTGTGCAAACTACTTGACTTGAGTTTCTAGAGATCTTAACATTTCCTTATGGTTTTGTAGTCGTGCCTCGGTCATGTCCATAAAAGCGTCAGTATTTTTTATTAACCCCCTTAACCCGGCCTAGACGGTTGACCCGAATTAAGAAAGTCACACGGGGAAAACCAAAGTCAACCCGAAAGTCAACCTTGATTAACGACCCTTTTTTTTCTTTTTACTCTTGTCTAGATGCACATTAGTCCTAATTGTGATCACTCAAACATCATACTCAAATATCACAAATATCAGAGATCAAACAGGGACCCGATTGAACAAATTACAACTTTAGGGACCAAATTGTAATTTTTGATAAATAAAAGGACTTAACCCAAATTAAAGTTACCAACTTGAAATTAATCAGGTTTCATGATTCTCTGTGAAATTTCAGCACAAAAGGACTTCCCAAACTCATACAATTGAACAAACAAGATTCAGGACCAAAACGCAAACAATTCAAAACATATAACTGCCAATGTCAGCCCCCAACGGTCGACCGTTCCGAAACAGGTAGACCCTGTTTCGAAACACGGGCCGTTCCGCAACGGGTTCCGAAACATAGGCTTGGCAGAGACCAAACCGTTTCGAAACGGTGCATACCGTTTCGGACGCCTGGGTTCATGCAAGGCACCCGTTCCGAAACGGTGCACACTGTTCCGAAACGCCTGCACAGATTACAGCAAAATGCAATTCCAAAACATGCAATAGATCATCCAAACATGCTCCAAATGTCACCAAACTTTACCAGCATGCAATTCAACATGAATATAACTTGCAAGCATCAACAAATCATCACAACAACATCACATGCAAAAAGCCCAAATTCTATAGGCATGCTTCCTACACAAGCTAGCTACTCAAGCACAAAACTTCCAAAACAAGCATATAATGATCCAATGCAAAAACCAGCATTCATATCATCATTCAACATACTTAGGGAGTTCCAAACACCTCCCAAAACATACACATTGGTCCCCCATTGCCAAATTACCCAAAAGCTAAAATGTTTAACAAAACCTTCCATACATTGAGCTTTACTTGTACTTGAATTCTTGCCCTCCTTGCTGCCCTCAAAGCTCACTAATGTTCTGCATTATTGAATTAAGAAAACAAGGAGAGCGTAAGCAAAAGCTTAGTGAGGCAAGCTCTTAAAAACCATTCAATAATGCATTTAAAAACATTTACAAATCATGCTTTAAATCACCCTTTGCACATGCTCAAAAGCATACTTAAAACAAGCATCTCATGCTTCATAACAACATTAAAACAAGCATCTCATGCTTCATAACATACATAACATGTCATATTGGCTCAAGTGACAATTTCCATTTCATTAAAACAAGTTCATCAACTTCCCAAGGACTTTTAAACACCTTGGCCCCAAGGACTTTTAAACACCTTGGCCATGGACTTTTAAACACCATGAATGAGGACCACACAAGGACTTTTAACCACCTTTGTGTCCATAGCTTGAATCACCCCAAGGACTTTTAAACACCTTGGCCCCAAGGACTTTTAAACACCTTGGCCTCATGGACTTTTAAACACCATGGAAAGGATCACCTAAGGACTTTTAACCACCTTAGTGTCCGCAACAAGAACCATCCAAGGACTTTTAACCACCTTGATGTTCTTAAGTAACAAGGCTCACTCAAGGACTTTTAACCACCTTAGTGACCTTAACCTTTTTCAAAACATCACTTGCCAATATACATCATATTCAACATTTAATCCACTGTTTTAAAGCATTAAACCAAGCCATATTCATCATGCATTTAAAAGCATCAAACCACATTTAATCAATGTACAAAATCAAGGAACTCCTACCTAGAGTTTCCTTCAACATATGGCTTAAAACATCAGCAAATTCCATGCTAAATCATGCTTCCAAAACAGTAATTAAAACATGCAAATAACCATTTTGCATCACAACAAAATCATGGCCACCACTAGAGAGAAATTCCGAAAACTTACACTTGAGCTTAGCAAAGTTGTTTAGACTTAAACTAAGCTCCCAAGACATTGGTTTCAAAGCCGAAAACCCAATTTTCACAAACGCACTCACCGATTTCCACTTTGCTTCAAGCCAAAGCACCAAATCAAGCTTCCGGATCAACAATCCTTGGATCCAAAGATGCCTCCCCTGTTTCAACACATCAAAGCAGAGGATTAATGCATCATCATGCATTAATTGCTTCAATGAAAGCACCTAAACTCGCTGCTCTCATCCACACACCATTTTCGGCCACCAAACACAACCGAAAATGCATCCAAACCACTTCTAAACAAAGCCCAGCCATAAACCAGCAAAACCACATATCCTTTAACATCATAACACATCTAAAAACAACCTATTAACATCCTTATACCTCCAGCAACAACAGATCACCAAGATCACCTCAAAAACAACCTTGAAACACAAGCTAAACTTAGGAAACTCAACCTATCCGGGATTGCATCAATCAAAACTCAATTCCTTATCAATTTAGAGATCATTTAACATCAAAAACACCTCTCAAATCACAGATTAATCAGATCTAACGAAAATCATCAAAAATCATCAAAATCTTGCATTATAAGCCAAGATCCATTTCACCACTTAAAAACCTTTAATTAAACATCAATTAAGGATTGAAAACTTAGGAATTTCAGTAAAGAACTAATAGTTTAGAGGAGAAGGACGTTCTTACCTCCAAACTTGAGTTTCTCCTCTTTTTGCAATCAAAATCCTTGTTGAAACAAGTAGCAATTGAAGAGGTTTTGAAGATACAATGATTTGGAATCAAATGAGAGTTGAAAGGAGGGATTTAGGTGAAGAAATCAGAACCAATTCTCTGGAAAAGTAGTGTTTGGGTTGAGAGAAAATGAGAGAAAGAAAATTTAGCAAAGTTGGTTACAAAATCCAAAAATAGCCAAATGGCTTCCCTCCAATTTTAATATCCTTTAAAATCAGATTTTAGACTTAAAATATCTTGGAAAAATCTGGAGAAACTCCCTTTGGGTAAATAGCTCCTTAAAGATTCAAAGTTTCAACCCTTTATAAAACAACCACAAAACTTGCGAAAATTACATTTTGGTCACTAGCCAAAATGTCACACTTCCAAAACTCATTTTCCAAAATTGATTTCACAGTTCACTTAATTATATTAAAAGATGATTTTAGAACATTTTTCCATATTTTTAATGCAACCCGAACTAGGCTTTCCTAATTTCACCTCTTTAGATTCGAACAGCACTTTGACCAACCGGTCAACGCCCAAAACTCCTAAGCCCAAAACCGGGGCGTTACAACTCTCCCCCCCTTAAGAAATTTCGTCCTCGAAATTTACCTGAAGGAAAGAGATAAGGAAACTGCTTCAGCATGTCTTCCTTCCGCTCCCACGTGGCTTCCTTAACACCTCGATGCTTCCACAGCACCTTCACCAACTCAATGGTCTTGCCACGAAGAACCTTGCTATCCGAATCCAGAACCTTCACCGGTTCTTCATCATAGGTCAAATCCGGATTCAAAACCACTTCCTCCACAGGCATCACATGCGAAGGATCAGATCTATACCTCCGGAGCATAGAAACATGGAACACATCATGAATCTTCTCCAACTCTTGAGGTAACCTCAACCGATACGCAACAGGACCCACACGCTCAACCACCTCATATGGTCCAATGTACCGAGGGCTCAACTTACCCTTCCGGCCAAACCTCATCACCTTCTTCCAAGGCGAAACCTTCAAGAACACACGGTCACCCACCGCATACTCTATCTCCTTACGCTTCAAATCCGCGTAAGACTTTTGCCGATCAGAGGCAGCCTTCAACCGCTCACAAATGAGCTTCACCTTCTCGGTGGTCCCTTTCAACAAAGCCGGCATCGAAACCAACTTTTGACCAGATTCAGCCCAACAAAGAGGAGTCCTACACTTCCTCCCATACAGAGCCTCATAAGGTGCCATCTGTATACTCGCCTGATAACTATTGTTATAAGCGAACTCAACCAAAGGCAGATGCTTCTCCCAAGAACCTTGGAACTCAATCACGCAGCACCTCAACATATCCTCCAAAATCTGGATAACCCGCTCAGACTGACCATCCGACTGAGGATGATAGGATGTACTGAAATGCAACCTTGTACCCAGAGCTTGATGCAAACACTGCCAAAAACGCGATGTGAACCTCGGATCCCTATCCGACACAATCGACCTAGGCACACCATGCAGCCTCACAATCTCAGCAATGTACAGCTCTGCCAGCTTATCTAAAGAAAACGTAGTATGCACAGGCAAGAAATGCGCACACTTCGTCAAGCGATCCACAATCACCCAAACCGAATTCTTCTTCGAAGGAGACAAAGGTAAACCAGATACAAAATCCATGGTAACCCTCTCCCACTTCCATTCAGGGATTTTCAACGGTTGCAACAAACCAGAAGGAACCTGATGTTCAGCCTTAACTCGCTGACACACCAAACACTTGCTCACAAACTCTGCAACATCCTTCTTCAAACCCACCCAATAGTACTCATCACGAAGATCACGGTACATCTTAGTACTACCAGGGTGCATAGCAAAAGGACTACTATGACCTTCAGTCAGAATAGCACGCCTCAACTCAGCATCTGCAGGCACTACTATCCGACTACCAAAACACAACACACCATCCTCATTAAAACAGAAATCTGAAGGTCTACCCTCCGCGATATCCTGAACATGAGACACCAAGGAATCATCCAACAACTGCTTTTCCTTGATCAACTGAACCAACGATGGTTTCACCTGCAACTCAGCAACAAGACCACCATCTCGCAATATGCTCAAGCTAGCAAACATAGCCCTCAGCTCAACAGCTACCTTCCTACTCTAGGCATCCGCAACAACATTAGCTTTTCCAGGGTGATACTCAATCGTCAGATCATAACCCTTGAGCAACTCCAACCAACGTCGCTGTCTAAGATTCAACTCCTTCTGAGACATCAGATACCTCAAACTCTTGTGATCCGTGTACACAGTACACTTCTCACCATACAGATAATGTCTCCAGATCTTCAGAGCAAAAACCACTGCAGCCAGCTCAATGTCATGCGTAGGATAGTTGCGCTCATGCACCTTCAACTGCCGCGACGCATAAGCCACAACCTTACCCTCTTGCATCAGCACACACCCCAAACCAACATAGGATGCATCACTATAGACCAAAAATGCTTTCCCTGATTCTGGCTGAATCAAGATAGGAGCTTGCGTCAAAGCCGCCTTAAGCTTCTCAAAAGCCTGCTGTCTCGCTTCCGTCAACTCATACTTAACATTCTTCTGCAACAGCTTCGTCAAAGGAGCAGCAATTTTGGAAAAACCATCCACAAACCTCCGGTAGTATCCCGCCAAACCAAGGAAACTACGGACCTCATGAACAGACTTAGGAACTTTCCAATTCATCACTGCTTCAATCTTCTGAGGATCAACACGAATCCCCTCGGCTGAGACCACATGCCCAAGAAACACCACCTCCTTAAGCCAGAACTCACACTTGCTCAGCTTAGCATAAAGCTGATTCTCCAACAAAGCTTGCAGCACAATCCTCAAATGCTCTTCGTGCTCCTCCTCAGTACGCGAGTACACGAGGATATCATCAATGAACACCACAACGAACTTGTCCAGGTATTCATGAAACACACGATTCATCATGTCCATGAAAGCAGCAGGAGCATTTGTCAAACCAAACGGCATCACAAGGAACTCATAATGCCCATACCTTGTCCTGAAAGCTGTCTTAGGCACATCCACATCCTTCACCTTCAACTGATAATACGCTGACCTCAAGTCAATCTTAGAGAACACTGCAGCTCCCCGAAATTGATCAAAGAGATCATCAATCCTCGGTAAAGGATACCGATTCTTGATAGTCAACTTGTTCAGCTTACGGTAATCAATGCACATCCTCATAGTGCCATCTTTCTTCTTCACAAACAAGACTGGAGCACCCCAAGGTGACACACTCGGCCGGATGAAACCACGATCTAGCAACTCTTGCAACTGCGTCTTCAGCTCCTTCAGCTCCTTAGGTGCCATTCTATAGGGAGAAATGGACACAGGAGTTGTATTCTCATACAGCTCAATTCCAAACTCCACCTCGCGATTAGGAGGTAAACCAGGCAACTCCTCAGGAAAAACACCAGGAAACTCCTTCACAACTTTGATATCTTGCACCCTCAACTCCTTAGAGCTAGGATTCATCACAAAAGCTAGATAAGCTTCGCAACCCTGCCTCAGCATCCTACTCGCCTCCAAGGTAGACACAACATTGGCAAGAAACTTCACATTCTCACCAACCACAACAACTTCATAATCATCCGCAAGCTTAAGCGAAACACGCTTATTCTCACAATCTACCACAGCACGATGCTCAGCAAGCCAATCCATACCAAGGATCACATCAAAACCATAAAAGGCAACTCCATAAGATCAACATGAAAGACATGTTCTTAAACAACCAAGGGACACCTTCTATAAAGCTTTCGAGTCACAACAGTTTCACCAAAAGAACTAGTGACACGAACACCAACATCCAAAGACTCAACAGGCAAACCAAGCAATTCAGCATGCTCACGCAAAATGTATGAATGCGTAGATCCAGAATCAATCAAAGAAAGCAATGACAAGGATTGCAAAGTAAAGGTACATGCAATCACATCTGCATCATTTCTTCTCTCGCGCTGAGCATACACCCTTGCTTGGCCTCCACCTTCAGGCTGAATAGCCACAACATGGGCTACTCCACGACCACCTTCCTCTCTCCTCTGGAAATTACCACGGCCGCACCCACGACCTCTCTGCTGTGCAGCAACAACAGGAGCACGCTCTTGGCCACTAGCCAACCTCGGACAATCTCGCCTCAAATGGTCTACAGAACCACAATTCCAACATCCATTACCAGCTGCCGCAACAGGAGCTTGCACCTCCCTCACAGCACGAGGACAGTCACGCTTCATGTGACCACGAGAACCACAGATCCAGCAAGCACTAGGATCAGCTCTAGCATAACCACCTCTAGCAGGTGCACCACCACCTCTCTTGGCTGAGGACTGATACTTCTGATCACGTCCCCTCTTGTTCCGTCCACCTCCGGAACTAAACTCAGCAGCTCTCTTGCCAGAACTCGCTCCAGCACCTTTCATAGATAAACCCAAGTTCATCCCTATGTCCTTGGCTCGGCCCACCAACACATCAAAATCATCATATTCAGTGGCCAGCACATACATTTTCACATCCGTCACAAGACCATAACGGAACCTCTCGCACCTTGCCCGCTCATCAGGTATCAGCTCCGGTGCATACTGACTGAGTCGCACAAACTGCACTTCATACTCATCCACACTCATGCTCCCTTGGGTAAGAGACAGGAATTCACGCTTTTTCTCGTCAAGATATCTCACTCCCAGATATCTCCTCTTGAACACATTCTGAAAGAATGTCCAAGTCACATCAGCTTCAGCCATCCCAGCTATGGTGGTCGTCCACCACGTATATGCATCGTCCTGCAGCAAGGACACAACACATCCCAGCTTTTGCACATCCGTGCAGCTCATCTGACCCAAGATACGCTTAGTACTCTCTAACCAAGCTTCCGAACTTTCAGCTGACATACCTCTGAACTCAGTCCCACCAAGACTGCGCAGACGCTCCAATGGTAGTCTAACTCCAGCATCTCCCTGATGCCCAGCTCCTTGAGCTCCAGCTACTGCTGCTCGAAAAGCACCCGCAATAGCTTGTACCAGCATAGACATATCAGGCATAGCTTGCCCTTGACCAACCTCTGGTCCAGCAGCTCCAGCACCAGCTGCAGCTTCAGCTCTCTCACCTCTAGCACCACCACCAGCCGGAGGAGGGGGTAACACAGCACTACCCGTGTTCTCTTCATTCTCGTTCTCATTGGGAGTCGTAGCTCGCACACTACCTCGTAACTCTCTACGTGGTGCCATACTTTTACCATGCAATCACAATGCAAATAAAACATGTCAGGCCCAGCAAGGTAAGCAATCCAAGTATTCAAGCTCAATTTCCATTCAAAATCAACATCATTTCATTAGCTTTTGTTTGGCAATGGGTACCCTCAACATGCAACATCACAACATATAACTCAATTGCATCAACATCTCAAACCACTGAACATGCTTTCACACAACAAGCATACAAAGCAAACATGCTTCAATCATGCATACATTCATTCCCAATTACTCGAGAACTCAGCTCTGATACCACCAAATGTAACCCCCTTAACCCGGCCTAGACGGTTGACCCGAATTAAGAAAGTCACACGGGGAAAACCAAAGTCAACCCGAAAGTCAACCTTGATTAACGACCCTTTTTTTTACTCTTGTCTAGATGCACATTAGTCCTAATTGTGATCACTCAAACATCATACTCAAAGATCACAAATATCAGAGATCAAACAGGGACCCGATTGAACAAATTACAACTTTAGGGACCAAATTGTAATTTTTTATAAATAAAAGGACTTAACCCAAATTAAAGTTACCAACTTGAAATTAATCAGGTTTCATGCTTCTCTGTGAAATTTCAGCACAAAAGGACTTCCCAAACTCATACAATTGAAAAAACAAGATTCAGGACCAAAACGCAAACAATTCAAAACATATAACTGCCAATATCAGCCCCCAACGGTCGACTGTTCCGAAACAGGTAGACCCTGTTTCGAAACACGGGCCGTTCCGCAACGGGTTCCGAAACATAGGCTTGGCAGAGACCAAACCGTTTCGAAAAGGTGCATACCGTTTCGGACGCCTGGGTTCATGCAAGGCACCCGTTCCGAAACGGTGCACACTGTTCCGAAACGCCTGCACAGATTGCAGCAAAATGCAATTCCAAAACATGCAATAGATCATCCAAACATGCTCCAAATGTCACCAAACTTTACCAGCATGCAATTCAACATGAATATAACTTGCAAGCATCAACAAATCATCACAACAACATCACATGCAAAAAGCCCCAATTCTATAGGCATGCTTCCTACACAAGCTAGCTACTCAAGCACAAAACTTCCAAAACAAGCATATAATGATCCAATGCAAAAACCAGCATTCATATCATCATTCAACATACTTAGGGAGTTCCAAACACCTCCCAAAACATACACATTGGTCCCCCATTGCCAAATTACCCAAAAGCTAAAATGTTTAACAAAACCTTCCATACATTGAGCTTTACTTGTACTTGAATTCTTGCCCTCTTGCTGCCCTCAAAGCTCACTAATGTTCTGCATTATTGAATTAAGAAAACAAGGAGAGCGTAAGCAAAAGCTTAGTGAGGCAAGCTCTTAAAAACCATTCAATAATGCATTTAAAAACATTTACAAATCATGCTTTAAATCACCCTTTGCACATGCTCAAAAGCATACTTAAAACAAGCATCTCATGCTTCATAACAACATTAAAACAAGCATCTCATGCTGCATAACATACATAACATGTCATATTGGCTCAAGTGACAATTTCCATTTCATTAAAAAAAGTTCATCAACTTCCCAAGGACTTTTAAACACCTTGGCCCCAAGGACTTTTAAACACCTTGGCCATGGACTTTTAAACACCATGAATGAGGACCACACAAGGACTTTTAACCACCTTTGTGTCCATAGCTTGAATCACCCCAAGGACTTTTAAACACCTTGGCCCCAAGGACTTTTAAACACCTTGGCCCCATGGACTTTTAAACACCATGGAAAGGATCACCTAAGGACTTTTAACCACCTTAGTGTCCGCAACAAGAACCATCCAAGGACTTTTAACCACCTTGATGTTCTTAAGTAACAAGGCTCACTCAAGGACTTTTAACCACCTTAGTGACCTTAACCTTTTTCAAAACATCACTTTCCAATATACATCATATTCAACATTTAATCCACTGTTTTCAAGCATTAAACCAAGCCATATTCATCATGCATTTAAAAGCATCAAACCACATTTAATCAATGTACAAAATCAAGGAACTCCTACCTAGAGTTTCCTTCAACATATGGCTTAAAACATCAGCAAATTCCATGCTAAAACATGCTTCCAAAACAGTAATTAAAACATGCAAATAACCATTTTGCATCACAACAAAATCATGGCCACCACTAGAGAGAAATTCCGAAAACTTACACTTGAGCTTAGCAAAGTTGTTTAGACTTAAACTAAGCTCCCAAGACATTGGTTTCAAAGCCGAAAACCCAATTTTCACAAACGCACTCACCGATTTCCACTTTGCTTCAAGCCAAAGCACCAAATCAAGCTTCCGGATCAACAATCCTTGGATCCAAAGATGCCTCCCCTGTTTCAACACATCAAAGCAGAGGATTAATGCATCATCATGCATTAATTGCTTCAATGAAAGCACCTAAACTCGCTGCTCTCATCCACACACCATTTTCGGCCACCAAACACAACCGAAAATGCATCCAAACCACTTCTAAACAAAGCCCAGCCATAAACCAGCAAAACCACATATCCTTTAACATCATAACACATATAAAAACAACCTATTAACATCCTTATACCTCCAGCAACAACAGATCACCAATATCACCTCAAAAACAACCTTGAAACACAAGATAAACTTAGGAAACTCAACCTATCCGGGATTGCATCAATCAAAACTCAATTCCTTATCAATTTAGAGATCATTTAACATCAAAAACACTCAAATCACAGATTAATCAGATCTAACGAAAATCATCAAAAATCATCAAAATCTTGCATTATAAGCCAAGATCCATTTCACCACTTAAAAACCTTTAATTAAACATCAATTAAGGATTGAAAACTTAGGAATTTCAGTAAAGAACTGATAGTTTAGAGGAGAAGGACGTTCTTACCTCCAAACTTGAGTTTCTCCTCTTTTTGCAATCAAAATCCTTGTTGAAACAAGTAACAATTGAAGAGGTTTTGAAGATACAATGATTTGGAATCAAATGAGAGTTGAAAGGAGGGATTTAGGTGAAGAAATCAGAACCAATTCTCTGGAAAAGTAGTGTTTGGGTTGAGAGAAAATGAGAGAAAGAAAATTTAGCAAAGTTGGTTACAAAATCCAAAAATAGCCAAATGGCTTCCCTCCAATTTTAATATCCTTTAAAATCAGATTTTAGACTTAAAATATCTTGGAAAAATCTGGAGAAACTCCCTTTGGGTAAATAGCTCCTTAAAGATTCAAAGTTTCAACCCTTTATAAAACAACCACAAAACTTGCGAAAATTACATTTTGGTCACTAGCCAAAATGTCACACTTCCAAAACTCATTTTCCAAAATTGATTTCACAGTTCACTTAATTATATTAAAAGATGATTTTAGAACATTTTTCCATATTTTTAATGCAACCCGAACTAGGCTTTCCTAATTTCACCTCTTTAGATTCGAACAGCACTTTGACCAACCGGTCAACGCCCAAAACTCCTAAGCCCAAAACCGGGGCGTTACAATATATGCACCAGTTTGATTCATAAAAGCATGTAGGGTGTTTTCTCAAGAACTAGATTGTATCGGATGTTGCGGCGGCATGTGCTATTACGGCGACATAGTTTGTTGGAATCCTACGGCTAGAGCATTCTCAAGTTGTGGATTAAGTGCATTGTTAGGTTTGCTCTAGAAGAAATTGGGGGTGCTTTTTCCAAGCTGGATTGTAATTGTTGGACATCTGATTGTTGTGATTGAAGTTTGCAACATAGCAAGCTGACTCTGGGTTCTGCGGGCATTCAGAAAAAGCATGGTTACCTTCAGAGTTTTTTCAAAATAAATCTATTACCTTGACTTCATGTTGATTGTTTTGTGACTACAGGTTTAAACCAGATTTATCAAGGTGGTGTTCTGAGATGAAATTGAGTCTGAGGACCCTATTTCATTAATGTGGGTTGACGGCGGACTCCTCCCCTTCTGGCCGTGAGGAATTGATAATCGTTCTTGGGCGTGCTATTTAAAATCTGCATGGCTTCTTCCGGCTCTTTGTCTAAGAGTATGTCGTTTGCCGAGGCACCTATCATCATCCTAGTTGACGTGTTAACCGCATTGTAGAACATGGTCACCATCGTCCATACTAGGAATCCGTGCAAGGGGTATTTGTGTAATAGCTCTCTATATCGCTCCCAAGCCTCTTGCATGGACTCATCATCATCATGTTAAAAAGAAGTGATCTCGTTACGTAATTTGTCAGTTAAGTTTGTTGGATTAAAGCGTGTTAAGAAATCACAACAAAGATCACTCCAAGATCCAATTTATCCTGTTGGGATACTGTTGAGCCAGGTTTTTGCACTATCCCTCGGTGAATAGGGGAACGGTTTTAATCTTAGATTATCCTCATGCACTCCATGTATTTTAAATGATTTACAAATTTCGAGGAAAGACTTGAGGTGTTGTCTGGCATTTTCTATTGTTGAGCCGCCAAATTGCCTTATAGTGTTGATCATGTTAAACATCACGGGCTACAGCTCAAAGTGGGCGGACTCATTTATGGGGTAACCACTCTTGAGTTTAGTCCGTTCAGATCCTCTTCAAGGTAGTCTCAAATTGTTGGGTGTCATGCTGGTACGAATGGAGCTTGTAGATTTGCTACATCTCCTACCGGGATCTGTTGCCCATCGACAAGTGGCTGCCCCTCTGCATGGCCCGTTGATTGACGCCTTGGCCGCGACCTCGGGCTTGGTCCTCAGGTTGTTGCATTGCGGCTTCTCGTCTAGGCCTTAGGTAAGTGCGTTTGATTTCTTGATCTCGCAATAGGCTTCCTGGGTTTGCTCTGGTCATGCACCAAGACAAAACCAATTATTAATAGAATTAAATATAAATAAAATAAATATACTAAATAAAATAAAGAGTGCAAGAAAATAAAAACAAAAGTTTCCATTCCTCAGTAATGGCGACAAAAACTTGACACTCGCGTAAGAGTGCCCTGCAATAGTGCAAGTGTACATGTCAAGTAATACAATGATAAATATATCGAGTGTCGTTTCCACAGGGATTGGGCTAGCCTTTTGGTCTTACTTCCTCACACTGCAAAATAATTAAAATAAAAACACAGATGAGTTGGGTTGTTGAGTAAACTAAAAATACAAAAACTTAAGTAATCCAGAAGTAAAAGTAAAGAGAAGATCAGGGTTAATAGAATGGGCCGGATTAGAATGCGTCGTAGTGTGGAATCCAATTGGCTTGTCTCTGTTATTGAATGTTGTAGCATTATACTGTCGTGGCAGTAACCTAAGTTCCTGTCACGACCGCAAAGGTTTATTCTCTGTCGCGGCAATCTCTTACTCTTGAGTAGATGCTTGTTAAGGCTTGGCAAAGCGTCCTTAAATGTCTCCTCCTTATCTCTAAGCTCGGAACAATTTTAATGGCTGAACTCTGACCATACCTCTCGGCGTAAACCAAAGTCAAACACCAACCAATCACACGCTTCTCTTACCCGCTAAAATTCTTAACCTATCTCTAGGCCGAATTAGTTAACACCCTTGGATGAAAACCGTGCTTACTTATTTCGTGAATTCAACTCTCTCGACATCGAATAAATGGATAATCTCACAAACACTCTCTCGACAAGAATGCAGGAATGATTAACACCAAGAATAAGCAAACCTCAACTTAATTTCATTTAGAACAAAAACAAAGTACAATAGTCTTCACACGACTACTAAGCAAACTAATCATAACCCTAAGGAAATTAGAACATAATGGATGAAAAGAAAATACAAACTAAATCCTAAGATCTTCTCTCTCTTGAACTCTCTTCTCCCCTTCCCTTCTTGGCGGCAAACCCCTTTATATAGGGGAATGTGTAGGCACAACTCCTTCTTGGAGAGGAATTTAAGTTGGACTTGGACTAAACTTTATTAAAGAGGTAAATCTCATTAATTTATTACATTATACACTTTTGGCCAAAAGTCCAACTTTATCCTTCCTTCCATATTTTTGTCCTTTTCTCGAGCTCCAACTGCCACACAAAGTGTGTAGAAAAATCCAGCGTTTAAAGCTCTTTAAATCGACTACCACTTTGCCTGATTTTCCCTCCGATAGGTGTAGTAGTACACGGCCGCAGCATGGCTATTAGTTGCCGCGACATGGGTCTGTGAATGGCTCTGCTCCGCAAGGCTTCACCATAAATCAACTTCCCTCAGTAGAAGCTATGTATTGTGGCTTGGCTCGATCAGGGTCTGCTACTAGTTGGTTCTACCTCATTCTTCCCTTGTCCTCAAGTGTCGTCACGGTATCATCCTGCCCTCGCATGGTGCAGAATTAAAAAAAGCACCAAACATGAATTAAATAGTACTTTTTTTCACAGAATATAATGATCAAAGGCATAAATCATGAAATCTATGCATGAATGTCCGTAATGCAGCTCAAATGGGTGTAGGTTGAGTAATAATTGCCATGAAAAGGGGGTCAAAATATAGGACTTTTGGACCCTTATCACTACTCTTGTCGAGAATGGGCTTTGAGGCGGCACTAGAGGCTCCAACATCACGGAGGACTTCCTCTACAATTCTAATATGCTCCAAAGCAATATGTGCATCAGTGGCATCGAACGGGACAAGTACAATAGGCGTTGCAGTAGGCTCTGCTTTTGTTTCTTTTGACTCAATCGGAGTGTCAGTACTAGAAGATTCAACTTGCACATGGGATAACGGGACAGTAGCACCAGATGGGGTACGAGAAGAACAGGGACTAGGTGGCATGGAATCATCGCTGGGAAAGATTTCGACAAGATAATCTGGGAAAGATGACAAGAAATTTGGGGACATTTTCTCAAGACTTTCCCTGATGGCAACATCCCTGGCATGATTATATTGCCAGATCATGACATTCTGATACTCGGATTTCTCTAATTTAAGGAGAATCATTTCATGGCGATGGTTAATCGGTGAAAGCAATGCCACTACACTAGTTGACATGGGAGCGTCAGATTCTGCCTATGGCACTTTCCCTTTCCTTTATCCTTGGACTCGATGGTAGTGAGTTGCCTCCATAGAGCTGACGTAATTGTGGTGCCCTTAATTTTGTGGCCTTTGTCTGAGTCGATCTTGGGCACACCATGTCTCATGCAAATGTTAGAAACGAATAAGGGAAAGAACAAACTGATATTAGGATTACAAGCAGATTTATATGTTTCTTCAATGGTGATCTGGCTCGCATTGATCTTTCAGCCAACTAAGATTGAGTGTAGTAATGCCAGCCGTTCCTCTAACACCATTTTGTTATGGGTGGTTGGAATGAGATTTGCCTTGAGAAAGTGATTCCACCCCCTCGGTTGAGATTTCAGTGCCAGTCTCTTAATGGTTCGGTGTCCCTTGGAGGAAACAATCCACGCCGTGCCTGGTTCACATAGATCTGCCAACAACTTCTTCCTTTTTGCAGCAGTCATTGACTCAACATACTCTAGATGTTCGTCTTTGGCATCCCTCAACTTGAACATGGCATTTATATAACCCTCATCAAAATGCACACATGTGCCTCGAATCATCAAGAAAGGGTTGGCTTTGGTAGTCAAGTGAGAATAGAATTCTCGGACGATATTGGCGTAGACCTCACCTTTTTGTTGGCACAAAAGTTCCCACTTGTATGTGGTTACCACCGCCATGAAATCTGGAGGAAATTCAAAGGTTTACTCGTCTTTGAAATCGAAGTGCTTCTCATGGAAGAATGATCTTAAGGCAAAATTTTCGTAATGCTTTTTTGGATCTCCTCTGTAACGCCCCGGTTTTGGGCTTAGAAGTCTTGGGCGTTGACCGATTGGTCAAAGTGCTGTTCGAATCGTAAGTGGTTAAATTAGGAAAGCCTAGTTCGGGTTGCATTAAAAATATGGAAAAATGTTCTAAAATCATCTTTTAATATATATTGATGAACTGTGAAAACAATTTTGGAAAATGAGTTTTGGAAGGTTGACATTTTGGCTAGTGACCAAAATGTAATTTTCGCAAAGTTGGTGGCTGTTTTAAAAAGGATTGAAACTTTGAATCTTTAAGGAGCTATTTGCCCAATAGTGAATTCTCCAGATTTTTCTAAGATACTTTAATCCTAAAATCTGATTTTTTAAAGGTTTGATAAAGGAGGGAAACTCATTTTACTATTTTTCTTTCCTAACTTCCTATTTTCTCTTCTCCTTTTCTCTCCAACCAAACATCACCATTTTCAGAGATTTTGATCTGATTTCTTCACCTAAATTCATCTTTTCAACTCACAATTGTTAGCAAATCATTGTGTAATCAAAACCTACTCAATTGCTACAAGTTTCAACAAGGTTTTCATTCCAAAAAGTGGAGAAATCACAAGTTTGGAGGTATGAACGATTCTCCTCTGAACTTTAAGTTCTTTAATGAAATTCCTAAAGTTTTCAATCCTAATTTGATGTTTAATTAAAGGTTTGCAAGTTGATTTATGGATCTTGGCTAATTATGCAAGATTTTGATGATTTCACTTGATTTTCGTTTGATCTGTTAAATCTAAGTTTTGAGAAGTGTTTTTGATGTTAAATGATTATTAAATTGATGTGGAAATGAGTCTTGATTGATGCAATCCCGGATAGGTTGTTTTTCCTAAGTTTAGCTTGTGTTTTAAGGTTGTTTTTGAGGTGATCTTGGTGATCTGGTGTTGCTGGAGGTATAAGGTTGCTTTTAGGTTGTTTTTAGATGTGTTTTGGTGTTAATAGAAGTGTGGTTTTGCTGGTTTATGGCTGGGCTTTGTTTGGAAGTGTTTTGGATGCAATTTCGGTTGTGTTTGGTGGCCGAAATTGGAGTTTGGATGAGGGCAGCGAGTTTAGGTGCTTTCATTGAAGCAATTAATGCAAGGTGATGCATTAATCTTGTGCTTTGATGTGTTGAAACAGGGGAAGCTTCTTTGGATTCAAGTTCGGTTGATTTGGAGGCTTGATTTGGTGCTTAGGCTTGAAGCTAAGTGGATTTTGGTGAGTGCAACTTTGGAATGGATTTCCAGCTTTTTAAACAATGGTTTGAAGGTTATGGGAGCTTAGTTTAAGTCTAAACAACTTTGCTAAGCTCAAGTGTAAGTTTTCGGATTTTCTCTCTAGTGGTGGCCATGACTTGATGTTTTGCAAAGTGATGATTTGCATGATTTGTTTACTGTTTTGAAAGCATGTTTTAGTATGGATTTTGCTGTTGATTTAAGCCATGTGTTGAAGGTAACTCTAGGTAGGAGTTCCTTGATTTTGTACATTGTTTAAATGTGGATTTGATGCATGAAATGCATGATGAAATGGCTTGGTTTAAATGCTTTAAAACAGTGGATATTATGATGAAATTGATGTATATTGGCAAGTGATGGTTTTAAAAAAAAGTGAAGGTCACTAAGGTGGTTAAAAGTCCTTGAGTGAGCCTTGTTACATGAACATCAAGGTGGTTAAAAGTCCTTCGATGTTGCGGACTCTAAGGTGGTTAAAAGTCCTTAGGTGCTCCTTTCCATGGTGGTTAAAAGTCCATGGGGCCAAGGTGTTTAAAAGTCCTTGGGGCCAAGGTGTTTAAAAGTCCTTGGGATGATTCAAGCTACGGACACAAAGGTGGTTAAAAGTCCTTGTGTGGTCCATTCATGGTGTTTAAAAGTCCATGGCCAAGGTGTTTAAAAGTCCTTGGGGTCAAGGTGTTTAAAAGTCCTTGAGAAAGATGATGATCTTGTTTTCCAAAATGGAATTTGTCACTTGTGCCAATATGACATGGAAAGTATGTAAGAAGCATGTGATGCTTGGTTTGATTATGTTATAAGCATGTGGTTACATGGTTTTAAGAATGCTTTGAACTTATGCATGGATTGATTTAAAGCATGTTTGTAAATGGTTTTAATAGCATTATTGAATTGTTTTAAATGAGCATGCCTCACTAAGCTTTTGCTTACGCTCTCTACGTTTTCTTAATTCAATAATGCAGAGAATTAGAGTATCTTGTGGGCTGCAAGGGAGGGCAAGCAATCAAGTTCTAATTAAGCTCAATGTATGAGGTTTTACAAGCACTTTTAGCTTTTTGGTTGATTTGGCAATGGGGGACCAATGTATATGTTTTGGGAGGTGTTTAAGACTCCCTAAGTCTGTTAAATGTTGTTGAGAATGTTGGTTTTTGATTTGGAACCTTATAAGCTTGTTTTGCAAGTTTGGAGTTGAATGGATAGCTTAACTAGGAAGCATGCCATATAAATTGGGGTTTTTCTTATGTGATGTTAATGTGTTAAATTGATGATGCAATTGAGGTCCTTGCATGTTGATTGACTTTGTGTAATGGGTTGGTGATGTTAATTTGATGTTTGAAGCATGTTTGATGCTGTTTTGGAGTTGTCTGCAGACAGGGGTATCGATACTTGGGCTTGGGGTATCGATACACCTGAGCCAAATTTGCAAGTCTCAGGCCAGGGGTATCGATACCTGATGAACAAGTATCGATACCATATGAGTGGAGTATCGATACTGGGGGGAAGGTATCGATACCCTTGCTTCAGTTTGGTTACTGCCTTCCCCGAGTATCGATACGACACGTGGCGTATCGATACCGGACCGTTAAAATCAGTTAAAAGAATCTTTGAATGTTTTGTTTTGTTTACGTTTTGGTCCTGAATCTTGTATGATCAATTGTATGAGCTGTGGATGTCCTTTTGAGCTGAAATTTCACAGAGATGCATGTAACCTGACTAATTTCAAGTTGGTAACCTTAATTTGGGTTAAGCCCTTTAATTTATCAGAAATTACAGTTTGGTCCCTAAAGTTGTAATTTGTTCAATTGGGTCCTTGTTTGATCTCTGATGGATGTAATCTTTTAACATGTTGTTTGTATGGTCACACATAGGAGTAATGTGCATCTAGATAAGATTTTTTTGAAAAAAAAAGGGTCGTTAATCAAGGTTGACTTTCGGGTTGACTTTGGTTTTCCCCGTGTAATCTCCGTAGTTCGGGTCGGGCGTCTAGGCCGGGCTACGGGGGTTACATTTGGTGGTATCAGAGCTGAGTTCTTGAGTAATTGGGAATGTTGTTGTGCATGATTGAAGCATGGTTTGGTTTGTATGCTTGTTGGGTGAAAGCATGTTCAGTGATTTATGTTGATGATGTTTTTGTGAAGTATGTTGTGATGATGCATGATAAGGGTACCCATTGCCAAACAAAAGCTAAAGAAATGATGTTGATTTTGAAAGAGATTGAGCTTGAATACTTGACATTGCTTACCTTGCTGGGCCTGACTTGTTTTAATTTTGCATTGTATTTGCATGGTAAAGTATGGCACCACGTAGAGAGTTAAGGAGTAACGTAAGAGCTACGACTCCTGAAGGGAATGTGAATGATGAGCACACTGGTAGTGCTGTGTTACCTCCTCCTCCACCTGGTGGTGGTGCGGAGAGGGGAAGAGCTGGAGCTGAGGCAGCTGGTGCTGGAGCTGCAGGACCTGAGGTTGGTCAGGGACAAGCGATGCCTGACATGTCTGCTTTGGTACAAGCTATTGCGGGTGATTTTAGAGCAGCAGTAGCTGGAGCTCAAGGAGCTGGGCATCAGGGAGATGCTGGTGTAAGACTACCCTTAGAGCGTCTGCACAGTCTTGGTGGGACTGAGTTCAGAGGTATGTCAGCTGAGAGGTCGGAAGCTTGGCTGGAGAGCACCAAGCGTGTTCTGGGACAGATGAGTTGCACGGATGTGCAAAAGTTGGGCTGTGTGGTATCTTTGTTGCAAGGTGATGCCTATACGTGGTGGACGACCACAATCTCTGGGATGGCTGAAGCTGACATCACTTGGACATTCTTCCTGAATGCATTCAAGAGGAGATATCTGGGAGTGACATATCTGGATGAAAAGAAGCGTGAATTCATGTCTCTGACTCAGGGGAACATGAGTGTGGCTGAGTATGAGGTACAGTTTGTACGCCTTAGCCAGTATGCACCGGAGCTGGTACCTGATGAGCGAGAGAGGTGCGAAAGGTTTCGTTATGGCTTGGTGCCGGATGTTAAGACCTATATGTTGGCAGCTGAGTACAATGATTTTGATGTGTTGGTTGGTCGATCCAAGGATATTGAGATGAATTTGAGTTTGTCTGCGAAAGGTGCTGGAGCTAGTTCTGGGAAGAGAGCTGCCGAGTATAGTTCCGGAGGTGGACGGAACAAGAGAGGGCGTGATCAGAGGTTTCAGTCTTCAGCTAAGAGAGGTGGAGGTGCACCTGCTAGAGGAGGTTTTGCTAGGGCTGAGCCTAGTGCTTGTTGGATCTGTGGTTCTCGTGGTCACTTGAAGCGTGACTGTCCTCGTGCTGGAAGGGAGGTGCAGGCTCCTGTTGTGGCAGCTGGTAATGTTGGTTATGAGTGCTGGAATTGTGGTTCTGCTGACCACTTGAGACGTGATTGTCCGAGAATGGTTGGTGGCCAAGAGCGTGCTCCTGCTGTTGCGGCACCGCAAAGAGGTCGTGGGCGCGGCCGTGGTAATTTTCAGAGGCGTGAGGAAGGTGGCCGAGGAGTAGCACATGTTGTAGCTATTCAACCTGAGGGTGGAGGCCAGGCGAGGGTGTATGCTCAGCGCGAAAGAAGGAATGATGCTGATGTGATTGCAGGTACCTTTACTTTGCAATCCATGTCTTTGCTTTCCTTGATTGATTCTGGATCTACTCATTCATACATTTTGCGTGAGCATGCTGAGTTGCTTGGTTTGCCTGTTGAGTCTTTGGAAGTTGGTGTTAGAGTCACTAGTTCTTTTGGTGAAACTGTTGTGACTCGTAAGCTGTATAGAAGGTGCCCTTTGGTTGTTCAAGAGCATGTCTTTCATGTTGATCTTATGGAGTTGCCCTTTTATGGTTTTGATGTGATCCTTGGTATGGATTGGCTTGCTGAGCATCGTGCTGTTGTGGATTGTGAGAATAAGCGGGTGTCGCTTAGGCTTGCGGATGATTATGAAGTAGTTGTGGTTGGTGAGAATGTGAAGTTTCTTGCCAATGTTGTTTCTACCTTGGAGGCAAGTAGGATGCTGAGGCAAGGTTGTGAAGCCTATCTTGCTTTTGTGATGAATCCTAGCTCTAAGGAGCTGAGAGTGCAAGATATCCGCGTGGTGAAGGAGTTCCCTGGTGTTTTTCCTGAGGAGTTGCCTGGTTTACCTCCTAATCGCGAAGTGGAGTTTGGTATTGAGCTGTATGAAAATACCACTCCTGTGTCCATTACTCCCTATAGAATGGCACCTAAGGAGCTGAAGGAGCTGAAGACGCAGTTGCAAGAGTTGCTTGATCGTGGTTTTATCCGGCCGAGTGTGTCGCCTTGGGGTGCTCCTGTCTTGTTTGTGAAGAAGAAAGATGGCACTATGAGGATGTGCATTGATTACCGTCAGCTGAACAAGTTGACTATCAAGAATCGGTATCCTTTGCCGAGGATTGATGATCTCTTTGATCAATTTCGGGGAGCTGCTGTGTTCTCTAAGATTGACTTGAGGTCGGGGTATTATCAATTGAAAGTGAAGGATGTGGATGTGCCTAAGACAGCTTTCAGGACAAGGTATGGGCATTATGAGTTCCTTGTGATGCCGTTTGGGTTGACAAATGCTCCTGCTGCTTTCATGGACATGATGAATCGTGTTTTTCATGAATACCTGGACAAGTTCGTTGTGGTGTTCATTGATGATATCCTCGTGTACTCGCGTACTGAGGAGGAGCACGAAGAGCATTTGCGGGTGGTTTTGCAAGCTTTGTTGGAGAATCAGCTTTATGCTAAGTTGAGCAAGTGTGAGTTTTGGCTTAGAGAGGTGGTGTTTCTTGGGCATGTTGTTTCAGCTGAGGGGATTCGTGTTGATCCTCAGAAGATTGAAGCGGTGATGAGCTGGAAGGTTCCTAAGTCTGTTCAGGAGGTCCGTAGTTTCCTTGGTTTGGCGGGATACTACCGGAGGTTTGTGGATGGTTTTTCCAAGATTGCTGCTCCTTTGACGAAGCTTTTGCAGAAGGATGTTAAGTATGAGTGGACGGAAGCGAGGCAGCTAGCTTTTGAGAAGCTGAAGTTGGCTTTGACGCAAGCTCCTATCTTGATTCAGCCTGAATCAGAGAAAGAGTTCGTAGTCTACAGTGATGCATCCTATGTTGGTTTGGGGTGTGTGCTGATGCAAGAGGGTAAGGTTGTGGCTTATGCGTCGCGGCAGTTGAAGGTGCATGAGCGCAATTATCCTACGCATGATATAGAGTTGGCTGCAGTGGTTTTTGCTTTGAAGATCTGGAGGCATTATCTCTATGGTGAGAAGTGTACTGTGTACACGGATCACAAGAGTTTGAGGTATCTGATGTCTCAGAAGGAGTTGAATCTTAGGCAGCGACGTTGGTTGGAGTTGCTCAAGGATTATGATCTGACGATTGAGTATCATCCTGGAAAGGCCAATGTTGTTGCGGATGCTTTGAGTAGGAAGGTAGCTGTTGAGCTGAGGGCGATGTTTGCTAGCTTGAGCATATCGCGGGATGGTGGTCTTGTTGCTGAGTTGCAAGTGAAACCATCTTTGGTTCAGTTGATCAAGGAAAAGCAGTTGTTGGATGATTCCTTGGTGTCTCATGTTCAGGATATCGCGGAGGGTAGACCTTCGGATTTCTGCTTTAATGAGGATGGAGTGTTGTGTTTTGGTAGTCGGATAGTTGTGCCTGCTAATGTTGAGTTGAGGCGTGCTATTCTGACTGAAGGTCATAGTAGTCCTTTTGCTATGCACCCTGGTAGTACCAAGATGTATCGTGATCTTCGCGATGAGTACTATTGGGTTGGTTTGAAGAAGGATGTGGCAGAGTTCGTGAGCAAGTGTTTGGTGTGTCAGCGGGTTAAGGCTGAACATCAGGTTCCTTCTGGTTTGTTGCAACCGTTGAAAATCCCCGAATGGAAGTGGGAGAGGGTTACCATGGATTTTGTGTCTGGTTTGCCTTTGTCTCCGTCGAAGAAGAATTCTGTTTGGGTGATTGTGGATCGTTTGACGAAGTGTGCGCATTTCTTGCCTGTGCATACTACGTTTTCTTTGGATAAGCTGGCAGAGCTGTACATTGCTGAGATAGTGAGGTTGCATGGTGTGCCTAAGACGATTGTGTCGGATAGGGATCCGAGGTTCACATCGCGTTTTTGGCAGTGTTTGCATCAAGCTCTGGGTACAAGGTTGCATTTCAGTACATCCTATCATCCTCAGTCGGATGGTCAGTCTGAGCGAGTTATTCAGATTTTGGAGGATATGTTGAGATGCTGCGTGATTGAGTTTCAAGGCTCTTGGGAGAAGCATCTGCCTCTGGTTGAGTTCGCTTATAACAATAGTTATCAGGCGAGTATACAGATGGCACCTTATGAGGCTCTGTATGGGAGGAGGTGTAGGACTCCTCTATGTTGGGCTGAAACTGGTCAAAAGTTGGTTTCTATGCCTGCTTTGTTGAAAGGGACCACCGAGAAGGTGAAGCTCATTTGTGAGCGGTTGAAGGCTGCTTCGGATCGGCAGAAATCTTACGCGGATTTGAAGCGTAAGGAGATAGAGTTTGCGGTGGGTGACCGTGTGTTCTTGAAGGTTTCGCCTTGGAAGAAGGTGATGAGGTTTGGTCGGAAGGGTAAGTTGAGCCCTCGGTACATTGGACCATATGAGGTGGTTGAGCGAGTGGGTCCTGTTGCGTATCGGTTGAGGTTACCTCAGGAGCTAGAGAAGATTCATGATGTGTTCCATGTTTCTATGCTCAGGAGGTATAGATCTGATCCTTCGCATGTGATGCCTGTAGAGGATGTGGTTTTGAATCCGGATTTGACCTATGATGAGGAACCGGTGAAGGTTCTGGATTCAGATAGTAAGGTTCTTCGTGGCAAGACCATTGAGTTGGTGAAGGTGCTGTGGAAGCATCGAGGTGTTGAGGAAGCCACGTGGGAGCGGAAGGAAGACATGCTGAAGCAGTTTCCTTATCTCTTTCCTTCAGGTAAATTTCGAGGACGAAATTTCTTAAGGGGGGGAGAGTTGTAACGCCCCGGTTTTGGGCTTAGAAGTCTTGGGCGTTGACCGATTGGTCAAAGTGCTGTTCGAATCGTAAGTGGTTAAATTAGGAAAGCCTAGTTCGGGTTGCATTAAAAATATGGAAAAATGTTCTAAAATCATCTTTTAATATATATTGATGAACTGTGAAAACAATTTTGGAAAATGAGTTTTGGAAGGTTGACATTTTGGCTAGTGACCAAAATGTAATTTCCGCAAAGTTGGTGGCTGTTTTAAAAAGGATTGAAACTTTGAATCTTTAAGGAGCTATTTGCCCAATAGTGAATTCTCCAGATTTTTCTAAGATACTTTAATCCTAAAATCTGATTTTTTAAAGGTTTGATAAAGGAGGGAAACTCATTTTACTATTTTTCTTTCCTAACTTCCTATTTTCTCTTCTCCTTTTCTCTCCAACCAAACATCACCATTTTCAGAGATTTTGATCTGATTTCTTCACCTAAATTCATCTTTTCAACTCACAATTGTTAGCAAATCATTGTGTAATCAAAACCTACTCAATTGCTACAAGTTTCAACAAGGTTTTCATTCCAAAAAGTGGAGAAATCACAAGTTTGGAGGTATGAACGATTCTCCTCTGAACTTTAAGTTCTTTAATGAAATTCCTAAAGTTTTCAATCCTAATTTGATGTTTAATTAAAGGTTTGCAAGTTGATTTATGGATCTTGGCTAATTATGCAAGATTTTGATGATTTCACTTGATTTTCGTTTGATCTGTTAAATCTGAGTCTTGAGAAGTGTTTTTAATGTTAAATGATTATTAAATTGATGTGGAAATGAGTCTTGATTGATGCAATCCCGGATAGGTTGTTTTTCCTAAGTTTAGCTTGTGTTTTAAGGTTGTTTTTGAGGTGATCTTGGTGATCTGGTGTTGCTGGAGGTATAAGGTTGCTTTTAGGTTGTTTTTAGATGTGTTTTGGTGTTAATAGAAGTGTGGTTTTGCTGGTTTATGGCTGGGCTTTGTTTGGAAGTGTTTTGGATGCAATTTCGGTTGTGTTTGGTGGCCGAAATTGGAGTTTGGATGAGGGCAGCGAGTTTAGGTGCTTTCATTGAAGCAATTAATGCAAGGTGATGCATTAATCTTGTGCTTTGATGTGTTGAAACAGGGGAAGCTTCTTTGGATTCAAGTTCGGTTGATTTGGAGGCTTGATTTGGTGCTTAGGCTTGAAGCTAAGTGGATTTTGGTGAGTGCAACTTTGGAATGGATTTCCAGCTTTTTAAACAATGGTTTGAAGGTTATGGGAGCTTAGTTTAAGTCTAAACAACTTTGCTAAGCTCAAGTGTAAGTTTTCGGATTTTCTCTCTAGTGGTGGCCATGACTTGATGTTTTGCAAAGTGATGATTTGCATGATTTGTTTACTGTTTTGAAAGCATGTTTTAGTATGGATTTTGCTGTTGATTTAAGCCATGTGTTGAAGGTAACTCTAGGTAGGAGTTCCTTGATTTTGTACATTGTTTAAATGTGGATTTGATGCATGAAATGCATGATGAAATGGCTTGGTTTAAATGCTTTAAAACAGTGGATATTATGATGAAATTGATGTATATTGGCAAGTGATGGTTTTAAAAAAAAGTGAAGGTCACTAAGGTGGTTAAAAGTCCTTGAGTGAGCCTTGTTACATGAACATCAAGGTGGTTAAAAGTCCTTCGATGTTGCGGACTCTAAGGTGGTTAAAAGTCCTTAGGTGCTCCTTTCCATGGTGGTTAAAAGTCCATGGGGCCAAGGTGTTTAAAAGTCCTTGGGGCCAAGGTGTTTAAAAGTCCTTGGGATGATTCAAGCTACGGACACAAAGGTGGTTAAAAGTCCTTGTGTGGTCCATTCATGGTGTTTAAAAGTCCATGGCCAAGGTGTTTAAAAGTCCTTGGGGTCAAGGTGTTTAAAAGTCCTTGAGAAAGATGATGATCTTGTTTTCCAAAATGGAATTTGTCACTTGTGCCAATATGACATGGAAAGTATGTAAGAAGCATGTGATGCTTGGTTTGATTATGTTATAAGCATGTGGTTACATGGTTTTAAGAATGCTTTGAACTTATGCATGGATTGATTTAAAGCATGTTTGTAAATGGTTTTAATAGCATTATTGAATTGTTTTAAATGAGCATGCCTCACTAAGCTTTTGCTTACGCTCTCTACGTTTTCTTAATTCAATAATGCAGAGAATTAGAGTATCTTGTGGGCTGCAAGGGAGGGCAAGCAATCAAGTTCTAATTAAGCTCAATGTATGAGGTTTTACAAGCACTTTTAGCTTTTTGGTTGATTTGGCAATGGGGGACCAATGTATATGTTTTGGGAGGTGTTTAAGACTCCCTAAGTCTGTTAAATGTTGTTGAGAATGTTGGTTTTTGATTTGGAACCTTATAAGCTTGTTTTGCAAGTTTGGAGTTGAATGGATAGCTTAACTAGGAAGCATGCCATATAAATTGGGGTTTTTCTTATGTGATGTTAATGTGTTAAATTGATGATGCAATTGAGGTCCTTGCATGTTGATTGACTTTGTGTAATGGGTTGGTGATGTTAATTTGATGTTTGAAGCATGTTTGATGCTGTTTTGGAGTTGTCTGCAGACAGGGGTATCGATACTTGGGCTTGGGGTATCGATACACCTGAGCCAAATTTGCAAGTCTCAGGCCAGGGGTATCGATACCTGATGAACAAGTATCGATACCATATGAGTGGAGTATCGATACTGGGGGGAAGGTATCGATACCCTTGCTTGAGTTTGGTTACTGCCTTCCCCGAGTATCGATACGACACGTGGCGTATCGATACCGGACCGTTAAAATCAGTTAAAAGAATCTTTGAATGTTTTGTTTTGTTTACGTTTTGGTCCTGAATCTTGTATGATCAATTGTATGAGCTGTGGATGTCCTTTTGAGCTGAAATTTCACAGAGATGCATGTAACCTGACTAATTTCAAGTTGGTAACCTTAATTTGGGTTAAGCCCTTTAATTTATCAGAAATTACAGTTTGGTCCCTAAAGTTGTAATTTGTTCAATTGGGTCCTTGTTTGATCTCTGATGGATGTAATCTTTTAACATGTTGTTTGTATGGTCACACATAGGAGTAATGTGCATCTAGATAAGATTTTTTTGAAAAAAAAAAGGTCCTTAATCAAGGTTGACTTTCGGGTTGACTTTGGTTTTCCCCGTGTAATCTCCGTAGTTCGGGTCGGGCGTCTAGGCCGGGCTACGGGGGTTACATCCTCGTTGAAGAATATCTTGAACGACGTAGATGAGGAAGCCATTGAAACAAGTTAGGAGCTTGAGGGATTTTTTTTAAAAGAATAGGAAGAAAAAAGTGGATCTTGAGTTTCTTGCTTGATAAAGACACAAAGAGAGAAGTGAAAAGACTTGATCTGTAACGCCCCAATTTTGGGCTTAGAAGTTTTGGGTTTGGACCGGTCCGGTCAGAGTGCGGTTCGAATATAAAAGGATGATTTTTAGGAAAGCCTAGTTGGGGTTGCATTAAAAATATGGAAAAATGTCTTAAAATCCTCTTTTATTATATATAAGAGAAAGGTGAAATCAATTTTACAAAATGAGGTTTGGAAGGGTGACATTTTGGGTTAGTGACCAAAATGTAATTTTTGAAAACTGTGTGACTGTTTTAAAAAGGATTGAAACTTTGAATCTTTAAGGAGCTATTTACCCAAAAGAGTTTCTCCAGATTTTTCTTTAATATTAAAGGATTAATTAATGGTTTTTAAATAAGAGTAAAAGGAAGGAAAAATATTTTGGCATTTTTCAACTAACTTTTCCCAAATTCCATTTTCCTTTTCTCTCAACTTTCTCTCAACCCAAACACATTTTCTAGCACATTTTCCCTCTGATTTTGACATCCAAATATGAGATTTCAATCCTCTTTTGACCTCTAATCATCTCTTCAACAAAACCTTGGCAATTGCTTATTGAATTTTCATGAATCTTGGTTTCAAAAAGGGAGAAACTCAAGTTTAGAGGTATGAACATCCTTCTCCTCTAAATTCTCAGTTCTTTACTGAAATTCCCAAGTTCTCAATCCTTGATTTGTGTTTTGTTAAAGGTTTTGCAAATGTATTCTTGATCTTGGCTTTAAAATGCAAGATTTGGTTAATTTTGATGAATTTCCGTATGATCTGATTGGGCATTGTTTTGAGATGTCTTTTTGATGTTAAATGAATGTATAATTGATGAGAAATTGAGGTTTGATCAATGCAATCCCGGATAGGTTGATTTTCCTAAGTTTTGCTTGAGTTTTTGGTTGTTTTTGGAGTGTTTTTGATGATCTGTTATTGCTGGAGGTATAAGGACGTGGTTGGGATCATTTTGGATGTTAATTGATGTTTATAAATGGTTAGAAGTGATGGTCTTGGCTGGGTTAAGTTTTGGGAGTGTTTGGAGGTGATTTCGGTTGTGTTTGGTAGCCGAAATGTTGAATTTGCAAAGAGCAGCGAGTTTAGGTGCGTTGCTGGTGTTTTTAATGCATAATGATGCATTAATCCTCTGTTGTTGTGTGCTTGAAACAGGGGAGAATGATCCGTGAGCATTAGAGGTGGCGTTGAAGGTTTCGGATGCTCGGAAGGCTTGTTGGCTAGTCTTGTTTTGTGTATCGGTGAGTGAAATTGGGTTTTCGGCTTTAAAACCAAGGTTTGAAGGTTTTGGGAGCTTAGTTTAAGTCTAAACAACTTAGCTAAGCTCAAGAGTAAGTAAATGGAATTTCTCTCTTGGTTGTGTTATGAATTGGTTTTCAAAGCACTTGTGATTGTTGGATGCAATGCATGTGATTTGCATGTTTTAAATTCTATTTTGAAAGCATATTTTAGCATGGTTTAATGCTGATTTTGAAAGCCATGTGTGAAGGATGCTCAAGGTAAGAGATCCTTGGTTTTGTACATTGAAATTGTGGAATTGTTGCATAGTGTTGCATGATGTTTAATGGCTTTGTGTAATGCTTCAAAAACAGTGGATTGATGATGGTAATTGGTGGTTTTGGCAATTTGGTTATACTTGTAAAACAATGGATTAATGTGGTAAGATGGTTATATTGGCAAGTGATGTAAGTGGTTCTTGGTTACTTTAATCGGATATAGTTAGCCGGCTATAGGATTGGGTGCACCGTGAATAAAGTCGCCTTGGATGTGGAGTGGTTGTGATTGAACCGGTAACTCCATCCAAGTACACTAACGAGATGGTTAAGAACACCATGGTGGTTTAAATTCCATGGGTGGGTCTTGTGTTAAGGTCATAATGGTGGTTAAAATTCCATTTGGGGACCTTGTGTAAGCAAAGGTCATAATGGTGGTTAAAATTCCATTTGGGGACCTTGTGCTTGTTAAGATCACAATGGTGGTGTAAAGTCCATGTGTGGATCTTGTGTAGTATGTCCCGGATCTCGTTAGTGATGTTATACAACTACCAATGGGTGATGTTAAGGTCATATGGTGGTTAAAATTCCATATGAGGACCTTGTGTATGTTAAGGTCATATGGTGGTTAAAATTCCATATGAGGACCTTGTGTATGGTAAGGTCAAAATGGTGGTTAAAATTCCATTTGGGGACCTTGAGATTGGTAGTGTGTATGAAGCGTGGGGACAACGCTTGTGATCCGCGTATCCGATTGGATGTTGAGTTGAAAAGTGGATATGGTTTATCACTTAGAAGCCAATATAATGTTCTTGAATGTAATGAAGCATGAGATGCTTGAAATGATGCATGGTTGCTTGAGAAGTGTATAATGTTCTATGAATGCATGTTTTACTTGTTAGCTTGAACAAGTGTTGATTATCTTTTGAAAAATGGTGCATGTGTGCATGAAATCTCTTTAGTGCATTGTGGTCTTGCGAAGACTTGTTTTAAAAGGCATGTAATGCAATTATTGATTTTGCGGTTCAAATGTTGCCTTGTTTAGTGCATGAGATAGATTGAATGAGTAAGTGGTTTTTAAAGGTTTCTTGCTTTGAAATGATTTTTAATGTATGGGAAAGATATGATGTGATGTGGAAGTGTTTTCCAAGGATTTTGTATTTAACTTTGCATATGATGTTCATGCATGGAATGGTTAAATTGATGGTTTTGCAAGTTTGTGCTTGAAGTGAATTACTTAGCTTTTCTAAGCTAAGGGTTGGTTTTCATGTTTGAGCAATGCATGATTTAAAGCATGTTGCTAAAAAGGGTTTTCAAGTATTGCTTGGGTTTATCGAATTGTGTTGCTTTTAAAAGAGGTTTTTATGACTCGCTGCATTGATGGTGTTTTGGTTTTGAGCATTCCTCACTAAGCATTATGTGCTTACGCTCCTTTTTGTCCATCAATGCAGATATTTGAAGTTGGAACAGCGGGAAGCAAGGGATTCAAGAAGAGCTCCACTTGAGATGTATGTCTCGGTTAATAGCTATAGATAATAAAGGCAATGGGGGAAGAATCTCTTACGTTGATGTTTAATGAGATTGTGTATGTTGGACAAGATTGGTTTATGGTTTTGAACTATGTGGTTTAACGCTTGCAACTTTTGAATCTTCTTACTCTAAAGTCATTATGATGTGCTTCTTGTCTTAAAAGCATGAATGAGTGTTGAATGTGTTTAATGAGTTGGTGCACCTAGGGGTGGTCTTGTATCTAGATTTTGATGCAATTATGTCCCTTGAGTGTTGAATGACTTGCTGGTATGATTTGGTTGCCTTTGGAGCATGTTTGATGGGTCAAATGTGTGATAAACCAGCAAAATTTCTGCAATCTGGGCAGCCTGTTTCGGAGCAGTTGCCACTGTATCGGAACAGGGGGCCTGAAATGGCCTAGGCGTTCCGAAACGGGTGGAACCGTTCCGGAACGGTTTTGCTACTGCCAGGCCCTGTTCCGGAACTGATTTCGGAACGGTCCCGCGTTTCGGAACGGTCCCGCGTTTCGGAACGGATCATCCCTGTTCCGGAACACCCGACCGTTGGGCACTGAAATTGTTGGTTAAATGTTTTGAAAACCTTGCGTTTTGGTCCTGAAACTTTGTATATGCAATTGGATGAGTTTGAGATGTCCGTTTGAGCTGAAATTTGGCAGTGAAGCACGAAACATGACTAATTTCATACTGGTATCTTTTAATTGGGTTAAGTCCCTATAATTCTCAGAATTTACAATTTGGTCCCTAATTCCTTAATTTGTGCAATTGAGTCCCTGAATGTTCTCTGATTGTTATGATCTTTGTGTATGCTGATCTTGTGAACATATCTAGGGTTAATATGCATCTAGACAAGATTAAAAAGAAAAAAAAAGGGGTCGTTAATCAAGGTTGACTTTCGGGTTGACTTTGGTTTTCCCCGTGTAAACTTCTTAATTCGGGTCAACCGTCTGGGCCGGGTTAAGGGGGTTACATGATCTTTGAAACGACAAAAGGTAAAGAAGATGAAGTGAAAAGGTGTTAGGCTTGATCTTTCGTAGAGACACAAAGAGAGAAGTGAAAAGTCTTGATCTTGAAATACGTGTTTAAAGAAGGAAAATGTTGAGTGTTTTAAATGGAGTGATTATTGCAGTAGATATAAGAGGGGTAATGATGGTGTTAGGCATGTTTTAGGGTAGAGAAAAAAGGTTGATGTGATAAGGGTTTAAGTGATAGGATAGGTTTTAAAGAGATAAGGGTTTGAGTTTAAATTTCATCTCATCCAATTGGGCGGCTAGGGTTAATTTCAAAGAAAAAAATTTCACTTTCTCATGGGACGAATTTTCTCAATCTAGGGTAAATCTTTTTCTCCCAAAATGACATACGCCCCATGCAAAGCTTCTGTCCTGGCACACTAAATTTGCACATACTCAAATGAAAACCTTTCAACACAGTCAAGGAAAATTAAAAACTAAAAGAAGGAATGTCAAATAAAGAAAATGTTAAAAGGAAAACATCTAACCTAATATTTACAAAAATTCAAAACCTGATGATGATGTTACGAAACCTCTGCCAAGAGAATAACCTCTTTGGCATTCTTCTAATCACCTTCCAAATAATGTGTCAATTGTTGGCCGTGCAACTTAAAAATTTCACCCGACTTCAAATCCATAATGTCCAAAACTCCATGGACATATAGCTTCACGACTTCAAAAGGGCTTGACCATCTTGACTTGAGCTTGCTTGGAAACAATTTAAGCCATGAGTTAAATAACAAAACAGGTTGGCCTACCTAAAATTGTCTTGGCAGCATCCTTCTGTCATGCCAACGTTTTGTCCTCTCCTTGTAATGTCTGGCATTCTCATAGGCTTGTGTTATGAACACAACCAACTCATTTAGGTCAGTAATCTTTTTTCTCCAACATCTCTCCATGCCATATCAAGCGTTATGATTGCCCAATAAGTACGATGCTCCATCTACACTGGTAGGTGGCATGCTTTTCCAAAAACGAGTCTAAATGGTGAAATGCCCAATGTAGTTTTAAAAGCAGTCCTATACGCCCACGAGGACTCATATAGTCTCAACGATCAGTCTTTCCTTGATGGATTTACAGTCATCTCTAAAATATTTTTGATCTCCCTGTTTGAAATCTCAATTACCCAATTATTTGGGGATGGTATGCAATGACAATTCTCTACTGAATTCCATATCTACACAAAGGTTTAGAGATTAGATTGCATTTAAAATTGGTAACTTCATCATGAATAATCACACTAAGGGAACAAAATTGAGTAAAAATGTCTTTATGCAAAAACTTGCCAACAACCTTGGCATCGTTCGTTGGCAATACAACAGCCTCAACCCATTTCGATACATAGTTAACAAGCATAAAATATATTGGTTACCAAATGATGAGGGAAAGGGACCTATAAAGTCTATCCCCTGTGCATCAAATAAGTCCACATGCATAATTTTTTGGAGTGGCAATTAGTGTTTGCCAAAGATATTTCTTGTTCGTTGGCATTGATCATATGCCTTTGCATAGTTGTGGGCATCTTTGTATAGTATGGGCCAAAAGAATCTTACTGCAACACCTTGGCAGTAGTTTTCATCCTGGCAAATTGACCTCTATATGGTACGACACATCATAGTTGCAATATAACTCATCCTCTAGCACACACTGCCATATCACTTGGTCAATACACTATTTGAACAATATTTGCTCGTCCCAATAATATTGTGGAACAACTCACAGAAAATGTTTCCTGCCATTAAATTCCAAGTATGGAGGAAGAATATTTCTTACCAAGTAGTTGACTATGTCAGCATACCGCTTATGGTAGCGGTCTTACAATCGTCAAGGTGATGCTCTATGCGTGATAGGTGGTTAGCTACCAAATTTTAATTGCCCTTCTTGTCTCAGATCTCAAGGTCCAATTTTCTGTAGAAGAAGCATCCATCTAATCAATCTAGGCTTGGCATCCTTCTTTTCCAAGAGGTACTTCAGTGCCGAATGATCTGTATACACCACAAATTTGTTACCAACTAAATAAGATCTAAATTTATAAAAAGTAAATACAACCGCAAAAAATTCTTTCTCGGTTGTAGAGTAATTCAGTTGTGCTCCATTTAATGTTTGATTGTATAGTAAATAGTATGAAAAACTTTTCCACGTCGTTGTCCCAACACTGCTCCGATGGCATTGTCATTGGCATCGCACATGAGCTTGAATGGCTCATTCCAATATGGTGCAACGACTATAGGGGCATTAATCAACTTCTTCTTAAGCTCCTGAAACGCTCTTAGACAAGCATCATCAAATGCAAAAGTGGCATTTTGTTCCAATAACAAGCATAAAGGTTTAAAAATTTTAGAAAAATCTTTATTGAAACGTCGGTAAAAACCTACATGTCCTAAAAAACTTCTTATACCTTTTAGACTCGTAGGAGGTGGAAATTGCTTAATTACCTCAACTTTTCTTGGTCAACCTCTAATCCTCTCTTGGTTACCTTGTGCCCAAGAACAATACCCTCATTCACCATGAAGTGCCATTTTTCCCAATTCAAGACTAGATTTGTCTCTATGCATCTCCTCAACACTTGCACCAAACTCTAAAGACATTCCTCAAATGTTTTGCCAAACACCGAGAAATCATCCGTGAATACTTTCAAGTTATGCTCAATCATGTCAGAAAAAAGTCCATCACGCAACGTTTGGAATAACCATCAAATGTTTTCCCAATGTTGTCGGGCCATTACACAACCCGAATGGAATTCTTCTTAAGGAATACGTCCCATATGGACAAGTGAACGTAGTCTTCTCTTGATGTTCAAGGGTGATGGGAATCTAGTTATAACCTGAATAACCATCCAAAAACAATAGAAAGCTTTAGCTACCAGCCTATCTAACATTTGGTCGATGAAAGGGAATGGGAAGTGATCCTCCCGCGTGGCATTTCCTTGCTGGAAATGGTGGTGGTGGATAAGAAAATGCTGGCTCCACTGGCTTTGCCAAGGTGGTGATGGCATCTGGTTTATGTCTGGCATGAGTATGTTGTTTAGCATCAGTTAGTGGTCTGTCACTATATGTTTTTGTTTCTTTCTTCTCTTTTTCCTTGATATCGTTTGTTGCTATCAGCATTTCAGTTTGGAAATCACTTGGCTGCTTGGCATTCATCTCTATCTCGCATTGCTTACCACTCCAAAGAGTACAACTTTGCATTGCTCATTATCTTTATGTCGAGCATCCTCTGTATCCCTTGGCAAAGCTTCGTAGGGTTAATTGTTGAGTGCATTGGTAATCTTCCCAAGCTAAACCTCCAAGTTTCTCATTGATGCTACAAAACTCTGGATTGTTGCATCATTCCTCTCCATGTACTCCGTGAGAGTGTTTCCTTTGTTATATCTCTGACCTTTCTAGAAATTACTTTTGACTCTCTATGGTGTGGCATTTTGATTGAATGATGTAACGACATTATTATTTTGTCTATATGCATTGTTGTTCTGATGTTGGGCATTATACTGGTTACCTCCTTTATTTCCCTAAGCTAGATTTCGGTGATTTCTCCAACCTACATTGTAAGTATTGGAGATAGAATAATAGTAATGACCAAAGTTACCAAAAAAAATTTATCGACTCAGGGTTGATAGGGAAATCATCTGTGTGATGATCTTCTCCACACATTGTGCAAAATTGTTATAATGCCTTAACTTCTCGGGAATCATTACTCTTTTGTAAAGTTTTCACAATGCTAGTAAGATTGGAAATTTGAGCATTGATGCGTGTAAGTGCATCTAGCTCATATTTTCCAGCTATTTTGTGCCATTCCCTAGTTTGGTAGTGGGATACTTTAAATCGTTGGCAGCAATCCTCTCAAGGATGTCCATTGATTTTGTGTAATTTTTTTTCCAACATTGAACCATGTTCCAAAGAATAAACAACTTTCCTATCAAAGACATTAAGTCAATTGTAGGAAGTCTCTATTTGGGTCCAATTGGGAAGCTCATGCATAGGACACATGCTCAACAAGTCTTTGAATCTCTCCCAAGAATCTTATAAGGTCTCGTCATTAGCTTGCCTAAATGTCGTGATCTCGTTTCTCAGCCTGTCATTAAGCTTAGGTGGTTGGTATCGCAATAAAAACTTCTGTCATAGATCTGCCCATGTAGTCATTGATCCAGGTGGCAAAGAACTTAGCCACGTCTTAGGTCTATCTCTAAGAGAGAATGTGAATAATTTTATCTTCACTGTATCCTCTAGAACTCCAGGTTGTTGAAATAGTTGGCAAACTTCCATGAATTGCTTTTAGTGTTGCCTTGGATCTCCAATGGGTGATCCATCGAACTGGCCTACATTCAAAAGAGTTTGAATCATTGCCAATTTAAGTTCAAAATTGGTAGCATTTACATCTATTCCAACTAGGCCTGGCATCAAATTGTCAACATTTGGTGCCAAGTGCTCTCTAATAGATCTATCTATGACATCGTCTACTACAAGCGCGACAGGGGAAATTGGTATCCCTCTGTGTATAGGTGGTTCTCCTTGATTGCGTGGGACACCATCTACTCCTCCATTAGCATGTTGATTCATCTCCCTGAGTTTCTTTTTCAATCTTTGTTAGGTATGTTCAAATTTTGGGTTGTATGGCCTATATTCTGTCTCGGGGCGGTTGCTGGTCATACACCAAACTAAACAATTAAGTAAAATAAGAGAGAAAGTAAAACAAAACAATAAACTCCATTACAATCCACAGAAATGGCGCCAAAAACTTGTTCGACTATGTGAGTGCTTGGCAAAAGGGTAGTAAAATATATTGGAAATGTACAAAAACAATGCCAAGTAAAAGTCTTTTATGTGCAAGTATACACGGTATGCAAGTAATATAGTAGTGAGTTGAGTATCGTCTCCATAGGGATTGACCAAGAGTTTAAATGCTTTTCTCATTTACTTGTCAAGGGAAAAGTGTTATTTGATTTGAAGTTGTTTGAAAACAGTGCTTAAAGAAAAGAAGTGAAAGCAAAACAACGTTGGCTAGGAGAGTTTTCAAATGAGTGATGAGCGTTGGTAAGGGATGCTTGGTTTTCATGCTATTCATGTCATGACATCCTTTAATAATGCTTTTATCTTAGCATTAATTATCGAGAAGATTCAAAGTTGGCATTACCTCTGTTGATGGCAATACCCAAATTAACCATGTAAAAACCCATATATGTCTATAGTGAAGTTTTTTATAAATTAATTTGATTAAGTTTCAATCATTACTCCTAAGGGTAGACACACTTCCCTAGTAAGTTCATCTACTTTAACATCTTATGTGGAAGCATCTCGCCTTATTATCTAGCAACTGATCATTGCCCCTAAGTTTGTTAAGATATTAAGGTGCAATACGCAACCAATGACAGCTGTCGCTTGGCACAATATTTAGAAAACTATAAAACATGCTAGATAGGGGAAATAATGATAAGGCATTTTTAATTATTAAAAACTAAACATAAAAACATCATTCAAACGCAAACATCCCCACCAACTGTAATTTTAGTTCATGGTGGGGGTATCCATCCAAAAACCTTCATCGTTTAATAACATCATCATTAAAAAATAAAAGATTAACTAAACAAAGAAAATGGGCGAGAAGGGGTTCGGTTGATGCAACACTTCAACTATAACACCCCTTCCCGGTTTGGTTGAGAACCAGGTCGGAAGGTGATACCGACAAAAAATACAGTGATCGGTGTGATAAAATTTCATTTTTGTTATCAACATTCAAAACAATAATCAATGCAATAATATTAAATCAATACCCAACATGCTTCTTAAATCGATTATTTTATTACGAAACAATAGCTACCAATTAGGACCAATTTATAACTATTACAAGTTTTTAAGACCAAACTGTAAATATGATAAATTCGATATCCTTTGATGTAATTGACTATACCTTAATGAAATTCATTACAATAATAACAAGTCTGTAAAATTTCATACAATTTGGAGTTCATTTACTCATTCAATTTAAACATCCAACTTAGTGATCAAACTGTAAACTTTGCAAACTATCAGATTTAAACAATACTTGGCTTGTAGTGACTTCTCTTGCCGTGACTTGTCCAATCTTCAAAAGGGGTCGATTCCTCAACCTAAAATGCATGAGATGAGACATGTTAGGCATACATTTCCTAGTGAGGTAGTCGTAACAATATGAATAACAATGTATGAAGTTTTTACATAATCACATCTTCATCAATGTCAATGCAATGTCTCAATATACAATGTTTAACTTATCATATTCATTATTAATCCTTTGATTGAAACAAGATAGTGGATACATGAATTCCTATGCCTCTCCAAATTAATGAATAGTCCAATCCCTCCACCTCACCAATATGACCAATACCAAACACATCCCTCCGCCTCGCCAATCAATATAGGTCGTAGCCTTAGGACCGTAGTCCACACGTATATTGAGCTCATGAATTCTATGGAACGCCAATTGAATCCAAAGTTCATTCAAATCCAAGGTTTCAATACCAATGTCAATAATAAATGATAATTCCAATAACCAATGTCAATAATCAATGATAATTCCAATAACCAATGTCTTTAAAGTTACCTATAGTGAACATGACTCAATATCAATATTTCATAATTTCAATGTCAATGTCATTATCCGATGGTTCATTCACAATGTTTCGATAAAAATAACTATAACCATGACGATACATGATAACGATGCCAATAACTATGTTCGATAGTCATGAACAAATTTATCGACACTTACCAATGAATCTGATTAACAATCCAATGCAGTTTATTCAATGATATTGTTAGCAATATAATCAAAAACAACAATAAAAGATTTGGGAAGGCTCATCACCTAATCCCCAGACTCCGACTACACTCACCTTACTAATATGATGCTTCTACAGCTCTTGGATGACAACTCCCTTGTTCCTAGCCTTCGGTGAATTTGATGGATACTCGTTTCCATTATCTTAAGTTAGGAAATCAATAGGAGGATTATTAGGATCGATAATACGATATCAAAATCAATACAATGATATCAAAATCGATATCCAAATTCAATATAAACATCAACGATGAATTATCCATGTTTGCTTAAAACCCTAGCTTGAGATTAAGCTTGACACGTCCAAGGAAATTTAATGATTGTTTGAGGATTATATCTTACCTAAACGATAGCAACGATTCAGTATTAATAAATCGAAGAAAAACTAAACTTGAGTTTCCGTCAAATGGAGGTGTGTGCTTGGAGGAAGATGATGAAGATGAAGAGTTTGGAGAGATGTTTGCTTTCAATGTTTACAGGTAAGCTTTTTCTCAATCCTATTCAATATATTTTGCTTAATGAACTGATAGCTTTCCTTCACGTGAAGGAAGCTCATCCAAATTATCAAGGCAGGTAATGTCTTCAATTGAGTAGGGGCTAATCGCAAGGTTAGTCCCTCAACTCTCAATACTTTATGATTTTACCCTAAAAACTTTCCGATAGCTATAATTTGGTTACTAGAGAGCTTTTTAACAAATTCAATAAGACTTGTACTCGATAAATTAACATAATTAGAGTCTGATGTCAATAATTTCTAGCCAATACCATATTTAGACTATATCGGTGTGAAATTTCTGATTACCGGAATGTAATTTCGACTAGACTGGATTTTCGGGTGTTACATCAACGTCCAGGCTCTCGATCAAGCTGTCAAACCGCGTCTACTTGGTGCAGCCTCCTTAATTCAGTCATTGATTCAATCATTCACCTCATGTGCTTTCTTGAGTTCTTTAAATATGCATGCATGAGTGACCTAAGAAAAGCCTTGAATTTGAATTTTGAGTGCACAAGGGATAAGCAATGTGGTCATCTTATCCTATATTTGAATCATAGGGCTAACTTGTACAAGGTCCAACATCTATTTCGCCGGGCATCAAACTCCTCTTCTTTGCCACCGGTGCTTCGGCTATTTTTGGTCCATCGTAGCCAACAACAACTCTAAATTCTCTCTGGCATTTCTTTCTTTATGCACTGCTTTGCTTTGCCAAGCCCTATCTGTTCTGCCAAACCCGCAATAATGCCAATGAAGCAATCCTTCACACTAGCATAAACATAATTCCTTACTCCTTATGTAAATGCATGAATTTTAAGGCCAAGTGCAACTAAATGTACTTAAAAGGAAGCAAAGGCAATGTGAAATATGCATAAATTTAGTACTTTTGAAGTGTTAACAACAAGCTCAATCATTTTGCCACGAAAACCTTACTGCTAGAATCAAGGATCTCTACAGGTTCCTCGCCGTAAGACAAATTTGGCTATAACTCAATCTCCTCCACCGGCATAACATGCGATGGATCAGAATGGTACCTCACAACATTGACATATGAATCACAACATGAATCTTTTCCAATTCGAGAGGGGACCTCAACTGATAAGCCACATGAACTAGATGCTCCACAACCTCATATGGTCCAATAAACCTAGTACTAAGCTTACCCTTATGTTTGAATCGCATCACATTCTTCCAAGGTGACACTTCAAGAACACACGGTCACCAACAACATAATATATCCCATTATGCTTCAAATCTGAGTAGGATTTCTAACGATCAAAGGCCGCTTTCAACTAATCATACACAAGCTTCACTTTCTCATTCCTCTCTTTCAACACAACCGACAATGAAATGTGTTTTTCTCCAACCTTGGCCCAACACAAAGGTTTGCGACACTTCCTACCATACAAGGCCTCACACGGTGCCATTTGTATACTACCTAGATAGCTATTATTATATGAAAACTCCACCAAAGGCAATTGTTTCTCCCAAGTTCCTTGGAACGCAACGATGCAACACCTCAACCTATCCTCCAAGACTTGGATCACACGTTTAGACTAACCATCCGTATGAGGATGATACACAGTACTAAAGTTCAAACGGGTACCCAAATCCCAACGCGAACACTCCAAGAACCTTGTTGTAAATCGTGTGTCTCTGTCTGAAACAATGGACTTGGGACCACCGTACAAATGCACAATCACAACAATATACAAATTCACCAACTTATCCAAGGTAAACGTCGTATGCACTAGCACAAAATGTGCACACTACGTAAATTGATTAAAAATCACCCAAATGGAATGCTTTTTAGTTGGCGTCGATGGCAACCCAGACACAAAAATCCATGGTGGTTCTCTCCCACTTCCATTTTGGTATCCCTATCGGTTGCAACAACCCGGAAGGAAACTAATGCTCAGCCTTGACATGCTAATACATCATGCATTTAGCAATAAAATCAACCACATCTTTCTTTAAACTAACCCAATAGTACTCTTATTTCAAGCCTCGATATATCTTAGTACTACCGAGATGCATAGCAAAAGGACTACTATGCGCTTCGGTCAAAATGGTACGCCTCAACTCACCATCGTTAGATACCATTGTCTGATCCTTGAAACACAACACTCCATCATTATTAAAATCAAAATCTATCGAAATTCCATCCATTATATCCATAACATGTGGTACTAACTCCTCATCATAAGGTCGTTTGTCCTTAATCAACTATGACAAAGATGACTTAACTTGCAACTCGACCAACAAGCCTCCATCTCACGTCACACTTAACCACACGAACATCTTCGTCAACCCCACCACAACATTCCTTCTCAAAGCATCCGCCAAAATATTGGCCTTACCCAGATGATACTCAATCAACAAAAAAAAAACAAAAAAAGAAAGACAAAAAGAAGAAAAGAAAGAACCAAAGTGAAAACTCGAAAAGGCGCTTTAGAGAAAGGATTCAAAACCTCGAATGGAAAGGGCTAAAAGGGTTGAACTCGAATGTGACATGAGTTATTGCCACTAAAAATAGCAAGAAGTAGAATGACACAAGTAGAAAGCCAAGATTGATCAACCAAAAAAGTGAAAACGTATGAGAAATTTAGAGATGTTGCTATCCATGCATCATATGTAGTTAGGCATCCATATGTTAGGAACATGCTAACTCATACCATCAATACATCTTGTCTATTTTCTTGACATGTACTAAAGAATTAGAAAAAGACTAGATCTTTTACTTCAAGGCCAGAGAAGTAGATCTCAACAAGGAATCAAAATTCTTTAAACTCACCCAACTATAATTTTCAAAAATCTTCTGACCTTCAATCTTTTGGAGAAATGAACATCTTTCCATGCCAACACGATGAGAAATCGGAGCATTATCTCAATGTTTTCCAGTCTTCAGCCTTTTGGGAAGCAAAGGAAAAGTTTTCTACTAGTCATACCTTGAGAAATAGACTGTCATTTTAGAGCAAAAAGGTTCTATATAAGACGAACCCGTAGCTCTAAGACTTCAAAATGAAGAGTTTTATACAGGATGGACTCGTAGCTTCAGGATTTCAATGCAAAAAGTTTGTATAGGAAGAACACATAGCTTGAAGAATCCACCCAAACAAAGCGAAATGTTCTATGTAGGAAGAACTTGTAGCTCCATGACTTGAAGGTGAAAAAGTTTTATATAGGAAGAACTTGCAACCTAAAGAGATATAGCAAAAGACAAGCTAAAGGTTCTTTATAGGAAGAACATGAAGCTCCAAAGCTTCAGACAGAGGAAAAGTGAACCAGTTCCATATAGGAGGGACTCGTGGCTCCGAATCTCTGGACAAGGATGTGGGATAAATTTTGTGCTTATGATCTTTTCCATATTATTGTTTCACCAGAATGAACAAAGAGAGACAATTGTAAACAATAATTTTATTCGGGTCCTTGACATGAGCTTTTTATTATTGATTTGTTATTATTTAATATTATTGTAATTCCTCAGTTTTGGGCTTAGACGTTTTGGCGAGTCGGGTTGGGCCGGTGCAACCGATGTTGGTTGTTCGAACAGTTAAAAGGTGGTTTAGGGAGATTGAGGTTCGGGATAGAATAAAAATATGATAAAAATTCCTAAAATCCTCTAAATTGATGATTAAGAGGTTGGCCAAATCAATTTTACAAAACGGGTTTTCTAAAGTGTACATTTTGGGTAGTGACCAAAATGTAAATATTTAAAAGTTGGAAAATCTGTTTTTCAAAAAGAGTCAAAATCTTAGAATCTCTAGGGACATTCTTGTAAATTAAGCCTTTTCCCTAATTTGGCATGTGATATAAATGCTATTAAAAATTAAAAGGCTTTTTAATTTGGTTAATTAAAGAAAGTAGTTAAACGAATAATGAAGATTTTTCACGAGCTTTCATTTTTTCACTTTCGCTTCAGCCAAACACCCTTCTTTTCTCTCAATTTTCCAGAAATCTTTTGCTATCAAATCCTCTTTTGATTTCTATCATTTCTCCATTAATTTCTCCCATTTTCCTTCAAGTTTCTTCTAGTAAAACTTTCCAAATTAGAGGAGAAGCAAGGATTGGAGGTAATTTTTGTGCTATCCCTCTAATATAAGTTCTTTATGAAATTCCAAAGATATTTGACTCTTTAATACTGCTTTGGATTGAGGCTTTGTTGTTAGATTAATAAACTCTTGAAATCTTGATGAAAAATTGGTTTAAAATGTGATTTTCGGACTTTGGTTGACTTGGTTGGTTTGTGATTATTTCTAAATGAGTTTTGAAAGGTTTTTAGGTGTTGAAGTGAAGTCTTAATCATATAGAACCCGAAATCCTTGAGATATGTAGTTTTTTAGGTGTTTTTGGGTGACTTTTTTAGGTGTTCTTGAGGAATTTGGGTTGTTGGAGGTATAATGTAGGTTTTAGGTTGTTTTTGGATGTTGATTAATGCTTAGAATATGTTGGATGTGTTGGGTAATGGCTGGGCTGAGGTTTGAGGTCAATCAATTAGGTTTTTGGTTGTTTCGGATAGGTGCTTCGATGGTTTAGAGAAGGGCTACGGGATTTTTTGTGTGTGCTGGAGTTTTGGATGCATTTTAACGCATTGAACCTCTGTTTTCATGTGTTGAATACAGGCGATAATATTCCGGAAGCAAACATAGTGTTTTTGGAGGCTTCAAAAGATCGGTAGTCGTGTCGGCAAGCATGGTTTTGTGAGTCGGTGAATGGAATTTGGTTTTCCAGCGTGGAAACATTTTAGAAAAGGTTTTGGGAACTTAAATAGAGCTTGAAATGCTTTATTAAGTTTAGAAGTAAGCAATGTGAATTTCTCTCTCGGATTTATCTAGTTTTTAACCTTTGATTGCACTTGGTTTTAATTGCATTTACCACTGTTTTTAAGCATGTTTTCAATATGTGAAATGAGGTTGATGATGCCATGTGGTTTAAAGATGCACTAGGTAAGTGATCCTTGTATGCATGTGTTGATGCATGAGGTTTTAAGCATGGTTTAATGCTTGTTTATGGCTTATCATGAATGTTATGTAAAAATAGTGAGGTATGCATGTGATATAGATTATATTGGCAAGTGATGTTGAATAAAGTGTTTTATAAATGAAATCGGATATAGTTACCCGGCTATTGGATTGAGAGCACTATAAACAAGTCGTCTTGGATGTTGAGGGGTTGTGATTGTACCGAATACTCCATCCATGTACCCTAACGATTGAGGATTATTTATGGTTGCAACGGTTGAGGGTAACTCTCGGGTGCGAACCTTGTGTTTTGTCTCGTCTCTCGTTAATGGATTATACATCTACCTATGAGTGGTGTTGAGGGGTTATAATTTTAGCAAATACTCCACCACGGGTGTCACAACGATGGAGGGTCGCTCTCGTGTGTGAGCCTTGTAATGTCGGCAGAGTGTATGAAGGGTGTTGGACAACCCTTGGTAATCCGTGTATCTGATATATATTTTTGAGATTGTTGTTTATCACTTGTGAGCTAATATAATGAAATGAAACATTATGAAAATGTTGTTAATGCACAATTTGAAAGATCCATGTTTTGGTTAAGCTTAGCATTAAGGTGATTATGCTTGGAAGGCTTGTGTTATGGGTAGCAATGGTCTAACTGCTGGACTTATATGTTTCATGTTACATGATGTTTATTACGATGATTTTGGGGTTAAAGTTCATGTTTTATCAAAGGAAGTTTGATGGTTTTGAAAAGAGTGGAAAATGGTTTTTTGCATTGATGATGTTTTTGGTTTGAGCAATCCTCACTAAGCTTGTATGCTTATACTCTCTTTGTTCATCAATGCAGCCAATTTAAACTTTGGAGGCAGCACTTGCAAGGAGATCGGTGGAAGACTTTGATTGAAGGTAAGTTTTGGTTTTAGACTAGTGTAATAAAGGCAATGGGGGTGTCCGATGCATTGAACGTTATTGTTTTGTTGATTTCTAGTTTGAGCAAGTTTATGATGCAAATTTGGATGTGTAAATGGCCATTGGGTATTGGTTTATGCTTGCAACTAGTTTTTAGCCTTTTGTGCTTTTGACATCTAGGGAGCATGCCTTTAGTATCATGGTATGTGGGAATGATGCTATGATGATGCTTGTGCTTCATATATGTGGTCTCTGATGTGTATACAAGTTATATGTATGTTCAGGCATGTGTCGGGATGCTTCCAGAGGGTAAAAACTAAGTAAAAGTAGCTTTTTGGGAAGTTACAGGTCCAGACGTTTCAGAACACCCTTACCTGTTTTGGAATAGTGTCCTGTAGTGGCCTGTAATGGCCTTGGTGTCTCGGAACGGTGAGAAACGTTTCGAAACATTTTGCCTCTGTGAACCTTTGTACTGGTACATGTTTAGAGGGGTTTCGAAATGGTCCCACGTTTTGGAACGGGTATTTATGTTTCAAAACTGTTGTATCGAAACGGGTCTCCCTGTTCCGAAACACCAGACCGTTGGATGCAGATTATGAATTGTTCTGGGTTTCTGTTTCTTACATATTGGTCTCTTTTTGTCTTGTATACAATTGGATGAATTCTAAATGTCTTTTTGAGCTGATTTTTCACCGTTAAGCATGTAACGAACATAATTAAAGGTTGGTTACTTGAATTTGACAAAAGTCCTTAAAATTTTCCAAATTTACAAAATGGTCCCTAAACCTTAATCGGCTTCAATTAATTGGCGAACGTGTTGATGTTTTATCCGCTGCTTGTGTACGTACACATAGGAACCTAAGATGCATCTAGAAAAGATGAAAAGAAAAAAATGGTTGTTTATTGACGTAAACTTTTCTGGTTTACTCCAATAATCCCCGTGTGATCTATTTGGTTCGGTCTATCGAACGGGCCGGGTTGAGGGGTTACATTTGTTGGTATCAGAGCTAGGTTACGAAAGGTTGGGATGATGGTAAGTTGTTGATAAGTGTTTTGCGACGTGGATATGTGTTTTGGTGATATTTGCTTTATTTGGTGAATGTTTAAGCATGTTTGTGTTGATTGTGTAATAGTGATGTTGTAATTGATGAGTACATGTGGATGTGAATCATTTCACGATGATGATTGGACTGAATCTTGATGCATGATGTCATATGATGGTTGATGTATGCATGTAGTATGCTTTGTTCTATGCTGGGGGGAGATTGGGATACCCATTGCCTTATTACCTAGTAAAATGTTTTAAGTTGAAATCAAAGTCTTAGATCCTGGCTTGGAGCTGGCCTGAGCAATTTGTTTTGTTTGTTTTGTAAGTTTCTACCATGCATTAAATAATGGCACAATAGACCAAGGAGAGAGTAGCGATCTGGTATGATTATTGTTGCCTTTGGGCAAGGAATATAGGAGTGTGTAAAGTCTCTTGGGGGTTACAGGACTCGATGTGCCTCGATGTAAGTACAACTTGTGTTGGTTGGGTAAGTGTTGGATTGTATGGCGCCAGGTGTATAGGCAATGTTTAGAGCTTAAGAAGATGTTAATGCTAAGGTGCATATGACTGCACTAGCTGGTAGGTGTTTGTGAGTTGCAGTTAGTGCTTACGCAGGTTAAGTAGAAGTTGAGTTCGAAAGTTGGCACCGGAGGTATCCAGGGAGTGGATGACTTGTATGAGTAAGATTGTGGAATAAATGGAGTGTAGTGATTCTTATAGTGTAAAGAGGAGTTGCATTCTGGTTATATAGAGATGTGTTTATTTGGTGGACAGTTGTGGTTGTGGGCATAGAACATGATGTTATGTTATGGGAGAGTTCTTTTAAACTATTTTAAAGGAGAAGTATCTGGGGGTTAGATACTAGGATGTTGAGTAATGTGAATCCGTGGTTTAGGTTTGAAACCGTAAGTTGTGGTAGAGTTAAGGTACAGATTGTTTAGTTGAGCATGTGTGCTCCTGGATTGAAAATGGATGTGAGACATCATTGTGTTAACACTCTTATGGATTGGTGCCTGTTGACAAGCCATAGATGTTGATTTACTGGCTACATTGTTCTTGATGTGCTGGTAATACGGGTAAGGTATCTTAGCGGAACCTGGGTTTAATAGCTCATACGAGAGGTTCAAGCGCTAGGAAGCGAGTTGTGAACTCTAGTTTGGTGGTAGCCAGTGTATGAATGATCATGTTTTAAGAGTATCGCCTGGGTTGAGGCGAGGCTATAGTACTGTTGGACATATAGTTCACGGGAGCACGTGAGGAGGGATTGCCCTCGTGTGGTTCATGAGGTGCAGACTCGTATGGCTGGAGCTAGATCATGTTGGAACTGTAGGTCCGTTTACCAATTGATGCTTAGGTAACGTCTGATACCTATTAAGTAGGTGGATCGTATGACCATATTAGGTGAGCTTATCCACGTTTGATTGGTGGGGTATAGCTTTTCGCGCCTGTCGTTGTAAGATGCTTTGGATGTTGTGACTCTAATGTTCGCTTCGGGGGTGTTAGACGTGGAAGTGTGAGTGGCTAGTTCTTTTGTGAAACTGTTGTTACAAAGGAAAACAATATAGGAGATGTCCTTTATTTGTTCAAGTCATGAGTTTTCAGTTGATTTGATGGAACTACCTTTTTATGGCTTGATGTGATTCTTGGAATGGACTAGTTGGTTTAACACCGAGTTGTGGTGGATTTTGATGTTAAGCGAGTTACCCTGAAGCTTGCAGATGATTACGAAGTAGTAATCATAGGCGAGAATGTGAAGTTCTTATCTAACGCGATTTCGGCTCTTGAAGCGAGTCGGATGTTGGAGTTGGGGTGCGAAGCTTTCTTGGCGTAAGTGATGAATCGCGGCACGAAGGAGGTGCTTGTGCAAGACACACGAACTGTATGTGAGTTTTCAGGTGTTTTTCCAAAAAAGTTTCCTGGATTACCACCCAATCGAGAGGATGAGTTTGGTACCGAGTTGTATAAGAATACGACTCTGGTGTCCATTGCTCTGTATTGCATGGCACCTAAGGACTTGAAGGAGTTGATGACGCAACTTCAGGAGTTGCTTGACCGAGGGTCATAAGGCCAAGTGTTTCACCTTGGGGTGCATCGGTCTTGTTTGTGAAGAAGAAGGATGGTACCATGTGTATGTGCATTGATTATCGGCAACTAAACAAGTTGACGATTAAGAACAAGTATCCTTTGCGGAGGATCGATGATTTGTTCGATCAGTTTCGTGGGGCTTTGGTGTTTTCAAAGATAGATTTGAGGTCTGGGTACTATCAGCTTAAGGTTAAGGATGTGGATGTACCTAAGATAGCTTTTCGGATGAGGTACGGTCATTTTGAGTTTCTTGTGATGCCGTTTGGGTTGACAAATGCACCGGCTGCATTCATGGACATGGTGAATGGAGTGTTCCATGAGTTTCTGGATCAGTTTGTGGTTGTGTTTATCGATGATATTCTTGTGTACTCACGTACCGAAGAGGATCATGATAAGCACTTAAGGATTGTGTTGCAAGTGTTGTTGGAGAATCAGCTCTATGCTAAGCTGAGCAAGTGTGAGTTTTGGCTCAAGGAAGTGGTTTTTCTTGGACATGTGGTGTCAATCGAAGGTATCCGGGTTGATCCACATAAGATGAAGGCGGTGATGAGTTGTAAGACGCCTAAGTCAGTGACAGAGGTGCGCAGTTTCCTTTGCTTAGCGGGTTATTATCGAAGGTTTGTCGAGGGTTTCTTTAAGATAGATGCATCTTTGACCAAGTTGCTGCAAAAGAATGTTCGTTTCGAGTGGACGAATGTTAGGCAGCAAGATTTTGTGAAGTTGAAGGAGCTTCCACGCAAGCTCTTGTCTTGATTCAACCAGAAACAAGTAAGGAGTTTGTAGTTCATAGCGACGCATCATACGTTGGTTTGGGTTGCGTGTTGATGCAAGGTGGGATGGTTGTGGCTTATGCTTCTAGACAGCTGAAAGTGCATGAACACAACTATCCTACGCATGATCTTGAGCTCGCGGCGGTGGTGTTTGCTCTAAAGATTTAGAGACATTACCTTTATGGTGAAAGGTTTGTAGTTTACACTGACCATAAGAGTTTGAAGTACCTTATGTCTCAGATGGAGTTGAATCTTTGGCAACGAAGATGGTTGGAGTTGCTTAAGGATTACAATATGACCATTGAGTATCATTATAGAAGGGCCAATGTTGTGGTTGATGCTTTGAGTAGAAAGGTGGTTGTTGGGCTGAGAGCTATGTTTGCTCGTTTGCGTATATCGCGTGATGGTGGCTTGATAGCCGAGTTATAGGTGAAACCTTCCTTGATTCAGTTGATTAAGGAGAAACAGTTGATGGATGATTCGTTGGTGCCTCATGTTCGAGACATAGCTGATGGTAAGGCTATGGATTTCTACTTTGCTGATGATGGGGTTATATGTTTCAGAAGTTGGATAGTGGTGCCGGAGGATGTTGAGTTGAAGCGCACTATTTTGACTAAGGCTTATAGCAGTCCTTTTGCTATGCACCCTAGTAGTACTAAGATGTATTTTGATTTGAAGGATGAGTACTGTTGGGTGGGATTGAAAAAGGATGTGGCTGATTTTGTAAGCAAGTGTATGGTTTGTCAACGGGTGAAGGTTGAGCATCAGTTTCCTTCCGGTTTGTTACAGCCCTTGAGTATACCGGAGTTGAAATGGGAAAGGATTACGATGGATTTCGTGTCTGGGTTGCCTTTGACACCATCGAAGAAGAACTCGATGTGGGTGATTGTGGATCATCTTACGAAGTGTACACATTTCTTGGTTGTGCAAACTACGTATACGTTGGATAAGTTGGCAGAGTTCTATATTGTTGAGATTGTGCAGTTGCATGGTGTGCCCAAGTTCATAGTTTCGAATAGAGATATGAGGTTTATAGCAAGGTTTTGGGAATGTTTACATCAGGAGTTGGGTACGCGGTTAAGTTTCAGCACTTCATATCATCCTCAGTCGGATGGGCAGTTGGAACGAGTTATCCAGGTGCTGGAGGATATGTTGTGACGTTGTGTTATTGATATCCAAGGTTCTTGGGAAAAGTATCTGCCGCTGGTTGAGTTTGCCTATAGTAACAGTTTTTAGGCAAGTTTACAAATGGCACCGTATGAGGCCTTGTATGGGAGGAAGTGTAGAACGCCTCTTTGTTGGGCTGAGGCATGGCAAAAGTTATTTTCCTTGCCGAATATGCTAAACGAAACAATTGAAAAGGTTAAGCTTATATGTGATTGGTTAAAGGTTGCATCAGATCGTCAAAATTCTTACGCGGATTTAAAGCATAATGAGGTTGAGTTCGCGGTTGGTGATCGCGTGTTCCTTGAGCTATCACCTTGGAGGAAGGTGATGGGGTTCGGACGTAAGGGAAAGCTTAGTCCGGGGTTTATTGGACCTTATGAGGTTGTGGAGCGAGTTGGTCATGTGATTTATCGGTTGAGGTTGCCTCCCGAGTTGGAAAAGATTCATGATGTTTTTCATGTATCCATGTTGCGGAAATATAGGTCGGATCATTCGCATGTGATGCGAGATGAGGAAGTTCAGTTAAATTCGGATATATCCTGTGATAAGGAGCCGGTAAGGATTTCGGATACGAGTAACAAAGTTTTTCGTGGAAGGATAATTGAGCTTGTGAAGTATTATTGTGACATTGAGGAGTTGAGGAGGTTGCGTGGGAAAGTGAGGTGGACAGGTTGAGTCAGTTCCATGCCTTTCTCCTTCAGGCAAAATTTCGAGGATGAAATTTCCAAAGTGGGGGAGAGTTGTAATGCCCCAGTTTAGGGCTTAGACGTTTTGCTCAGTCGGGTTGGGCCAGTTGAACCAGTGTCGGTTGTTCGAATCTTTAAAAGGTGGTTTATGGAGGTCGAGGTTCGGGATATGGTAAAAATATGATAAAAATTCCTAAAATTTTCTAAAACGATGTTTAAGAGGTTGGCCAAATCAATTTTGCAAAACGTGTTTTCTAACGTGTACATCTTGGGTAGTGACCAAAATGTAAAGATTTAAAAGTTGAAAAAATGTGTTTTTCAAGAAGAGTCAAAACCTTAGAATCTTTAGGGAGCTACTTGGAAATTATGCCTTTTTCCCTAATTTGGCATGTGATTTAAATGCTATTAAAAATTAAAAGGCTTTTTAATTTGGTTAATTAAAGAAAGTAGTTAAACGGTTAATGAAGATTTTTCGCGAGCTTTCATTTTCTCACTTTCACTTCAGCAAAACACCCTTCTTTTCTCTCAATTTTCCAGAAATCTTTTGCTCTCAAATACTCTTTTGATTCCTATCATTTCTCCATGATTTCTCCCATTTTCCTTCAAGTTTCTTCAAGCAAAACATGCCAAATTAGAGGAAAAGCAAGGATTGGAGGTATTTTCGTGCAATCCCTCTAATCTAAGTTCTTTAATGAAATTCCAAAGATATTTGACTCTTTAATACTGCTTTGGATTGAGGCTTTGTTGTTAGATTAATAAACTCTTGAAATCTTGATGAAAAATTGGTTTAAAATGTGATTTTCGGACTTTGGTTGACTTGGTTGGTTTGTGATTATTTCTAAATGAGTTTTGAAAGGTTTTTGGTGTTGAAGTGGAGTCTTAATCATATATATCCCGAAATCCTTGAGATCCTTAGTTTTTGATGTGTTTTTGGGTGAGTTTTTAGGTATTCTTGAGGAATTTTGGATGCTGAGGTATAAGGTGGGTTTTAGGTTGTTTTTGGATGTTGATTAATGCTTATAATATATTGGATGATTTGGGTAATGGCTGGGCTAAGGTTTGAGGTCAATCGATTGACTTTTCGGTTGTTTTGGATGGGTGTTTTGATGCTTTAGAGTAGGGCTGCAGGATTTCTTGTGTGTGCTGGAGTTTTGGATGCATTTTAACGCTTTGAACCTCTGTTTTGATGTGTTGAAAATAGGGGATAATATTCCGGAAGAAAACGAAGTGTTTTTGGAGGCTTTAAAAGATCGGTAGTCGTGTCGGCAAGCGTGGTTTCGAGAGTCGGTGAGTGGAATTTGGTTTTCCAGCGTGGAAACGTTATAGAAAAGGTTTTGGGAACTTAATAAGAGCTTTAAATGCACATTTCGTCCCTTTTCTCAATTTAATCCGGATTTTAGTGGGTTAATACCCATTTTTGTAACCCCCTTAGCTCGGCCTAGACGATTGACCCGAACAATGAAGATTACACGGGGAAAACCAAAGTCAACCCGAAAGTCAACCTTGATTCACGACCTTTTTTTTCTTTTAAATCTTGTCTAGATACATGTTAACTCTAAGTGAGTACTCACGAAACACGATTGAGAAAGATACAACAATCGGATAACATATAGGGAATCAATTTCACTTCACACAAGATTAGGGACCAAATTGTAATTTCTTTAAATTAGAGGGACTTCATTGGTTTTAAGGTTACCATTATGAAATTAGTCATGTTACATGCTTCTCTGCCAAATTTCAACTTAAAAAGACATCTAAAGCTCAAGCAATTCCAATATCAACATTTAGGACTAAAATGTAAAGCATGCAAACATCAATACAATTCAAAATTGTGTCCAACGGTCACCCGTTTCGGAACACCCACCTACCGTATCGAAGCACTGTATCGAAACGGCGTTGACCATTTCGGTACACGGGTATGTTCCGAGACCAGTTCCGAAACATGGCATTCTAGTAGCCAAATCGTTCCGGAACAGCCTCCACCGTTTCGAAACACGATGGCCATTACAGGCTTCCGTTTCGAAACACTAGAGGATGTTTCGATACGGTTTGCCCAGAAACAGCAGCAAATGCTGGTTTTCCACTCAAATTCTTACTCGAACATGCCTCAAAGACCCTCTAAGCATACCAACAAGTCATCATACATATAAGGAACATATTTGGAACACTCAAACACAATCAGAGCATCAAACACAAAATCTCATTAGTCTAGAGGCATGCTTCCTAATATCAAAACCCAAATAGTCAATTCAACTACAAAACAAGAAATTAAGGCCATTTACAATCCAAACAAACCAAAACAAACATGCCACAACCTTAGGGAGTTTAACACATCTCCCAAATACAATTCTTGGTTTCCCATTGCCAATCTATCAAAACTAAAGTGTACGAAAACTTCACCATACATGAGCTTGGACTTCCTTGGATGAATTAGCTTCCTTGAAGCCCGAAAACACCTCAATTATCTGCATTATTGGTAAAAGATAGAGCGTAAGCACAAATGCTTAGTGAGGCATGCTCTAAAGAAAACCAACACAATAATGCACATTTTGGAAACACTTTCATCAAAAGCTTTTAAACCACATGCTCATTTCTATCTCATGCTTGGAAACCTTTCAAAGCAATTTCTCATTGAAACCACATGTACCTTCATTCTATCTCATGCATTTAAACCAATGCAAAACTCATGGCAAAGCCAAACTCATGCTTGCACTCTAAAGCATTTCATAAACAAACCACATATGCATTTCTCATATCACAAACCATTTCATCATAGGTACATGTGAATCAAAAACCATAACATATTTTATATTGGCATTTCACATCTATTTGTTACTTGGATATGCGGACATCTCACTAGACACTTCCGGTGGCATCTCTCATCACCGTACTCACTCGTCACAAAGCTTGGGTATTTCACCAAGTCCTACCCGATGGAATGCCCATCATCGGTTCTCTCCCTTTGGATTAACCAAAGAGAACGTACAAATTTTTAGTTTATAGTGCACTCTCATCCTATTAATCGATCAATTATATCCGGTAAGTATCTCAATATCTATGCCAATATATTATGTCAAATCCACATCTCACCTGCTGTTTTTCATGCATTAAAACTCAACATTCTCATCTCATTTCAAAATCATAACATTTGCTATGCTTTAACATAAAAGCTCAAATCTCAACTATGCAACATGTTACTTAATGAAATCATTTCAAGCATCATCTCATGCTATAATTCATGCATAAAACAGTAGGAATTTATCAATCTAAAAACCATGAGCATGTACAAGCATTTAAGGGGCAATCACCACATTCTAGAGTGCAATCTAGCCAATACTTACTTTCGGACTTAGGAAGGTGTTTCAAACCTTTCCTAAATCCCCAAACCTTGTTTCTTTGTCCCTCAAGGACTTCTAAAACCATACGCACTCACTGATTACGTTTCGCTTGTTTGCCGAAACGCTATCTAAGCTTCCGGTTCAAATCCAAAGGTGTCCGAAAATGTATCCCATGTTTTAAACACATAAGAGCAGAGGATTAATGCATCATCATGCATTGAAATCATCAGCCACACACCTAAACTCGCTGCTCTACACAATATCCACATTTCGACTACTAAACACTACTGAAAGCACCTCCAAACTCTTCCAAAATCGAACCCAGCCAAGATCAATCACGTCTAATCATTTCTAAACATCAATTAACACCAAAAACTAACACAACCACATACATATACCTCCAACTATAGCATAACACCAAAATCACCCCAAAAACCACCATTTTAACAAGCAAAAATTTATGAAAAACAACCTATTCGGGATTGGATTGATAAAACCTCATTTATAACATCATTTAACATCCAAAATACATTAGAAAACCATCTCAAAACAGAGCCCAATCAATTACCATGAAAATCTTCAAGATCTCTTCCAAAATCTTGAGTTTTAAGCCAAATTCTTGTTTCTAACATTAAAACAACTTAAAAATCATTAATAAAGGATTGAGAACTTTGTAGTTTCAGTAAAAAATTGATCATTAGAGGAGAAGAACAAAGCTTACCTCTAATGGATGATTTCTCCTTGATTTGGGCAAGTTTTCTTGAAAATACAATGTCGAAATCAAGTGGATTTGTTGAAAGATTGATTAGGAATCAAAGAGTGATTGAAAACTCATCAAATGAAGGGGAAATCAAAGTAAATTTGCTGGAGAAAAAAGTGTTTGGTTGATAGGATTTTGAGAGAAAATGAAATGAGAGAAAATTAGTGGAAAATGGTTATGAAAAGTTAAATGTAGTTTTTTTATTTTAATCACCTTTATTTTCTTTAATTAAATCATTAATTAAATCACCCAAACTAAGGAAAAATCTGATGAAAACATTTTTGGTAAAAATAGCTCCTTAAAGAATCAAAGTTTCAATCCTTTACAAAACAGTCACTACTAAATTTTGCAAAAACAGCGTTTTGGTCACTACACCGAAATGTAGTATTTCCAAACCTTATTTTGTAAAATTGATTTCACCATTCCCTTTTATATATTAAATGAGGATTTTTAGATATTTTTCTATATTTTTAAAGCATCCCGAACTAGGTGTTCCCTAAAACCCCGTTTTTGATTCGAAATTTACTAGTTCTTCATGTCATCTTTTCTTTCCCACGTGGCTTCCTCAATACCACGATGCATCCACAACACCTTAACCAGCTCAATGGTCTTACCTCGAAGAACTTTATTGTCCGAATCGATAATCTCAACCGGCTCCTCATCATAGGTCAAATCTGAATTTAACTCAACTTCCTCCACATGCATAACACGCGAAGGATCCGATCTATACCTCCGAAGCATGGAGACATGAAACACATCATGTATCTTCTCCAACTCTTGTGGTAACCTCAGCTTATAAGCAGCAAGACCCACACGTTCTATCACCTCGTATGGTCCATTATACCTAGGGCTCAACTTACCCTTCCGGCCAAATCTCATCACCTTCTTCCAAGGTGAAACCTTCAAGAATACACGGTCACCCACCGCAAACTCAATCTCCTTACGCTTCAAATCCGTGTAAGACTTCTGCCGATCAGAATCTGCCTTCAACCACTCACAAATGAGCTTCACTTTCTCGGTGGTTCCTTTCAACAAAGCTGGCATCGAGACCAACTTCTGACCCATTTTAGCCTAGCAAAGAGGAGTTCTGCACTTTCTCCCATACAAGGCTTCATAAGGTTCCATTTGAATACTTGCCCGATAGCTGTTATTATAAGCAAACTCCACCAAAGGAAAATGTTTCTCCCAAGAGCCCTAAAACTCAATCACACAGCACCTCAACATATCCTCAAGCACTTGGATAACACGCTCAGACTGTCCATCCGTTTGTGGATGATAAGAAGTACTGAAATTCAGTCGCGTACCCAAAGTTTGATGCAAGCATTCCCAAAATCGCGATGTAAACCTCGGATCTCTATCCAACACTATAGATTTTGGTACCCCATGCAGACGCACAATCTCGTCAATGTACAGCTCTGCAAGCTTATCCAAGGTATATGTGGTATGCACAGGTAAGAAATGCGCACATTTCGTAAGGCGATCCACAATCACCCACATCGAATTCTTCTTCGATGGCGACAAAGGCAAACCAGACACAAAGTCCATGGTGATTCTTTCCCACTTCCATTCAGGAATCCTTAACGGTTGCAACAACCCTGAAGGAAACTGATGCTCGGCCTTAACCCGCTGACAAACCATGCACTTACCCACATATTCCGCAACATCTTTCTTCAAACCCACCCAATAGTACTCATCCTTCAGATCACGGTACATCTTTGTACTACTAGGGTGCATAGCAAAAGGACTACTATGAGCTTTAGTCAGAATAGTACGCCTCAACTCCACATCATTCGGCACTACTATCTGATTCCCAAAACATAGAACTCCATCATCATTAAAAAATACTCGATGATCTATCCTCAGCGATATCCTGAACATGTGGCACCAAAGAATCATCCAACAACTGATTATCCTTTATCAACTGAACCAAAGATGGTTTCACTTGCAATTCACCCGCAAGACCTCCATCTCGCGAAATGCTCAAGCTAGCAAACATAGCCTCTAACTCTACCGCCACTTTCCTGCTCAAGGCATCCGCCACAACATTAGCTTTTCCCGGATGGTACTCGATCGTTATATCGTAATCCTTAAGCAACTCCACCCAACGTCGTTGCCTAAGATTTAACTCTTTCTGAGACATCAAATACTTCAAACTCTTGTGATTCGTGTACACAGTACACTTCTCACCGTAAAGATAATGTCTCCAAATCTTCAAAGCAAAAACCACCGCAGCTAACTCAATATCATGCGTAGGATAATTGCGCTCATGCACCTTCAACTGTCGCGATGCATAAGCCACCACCTTACCCTTTTGCATTAGCACACACCCCAAACAAACATAGGATGCGTCACTGTACACCACAAACTCTTTTCCTGATTCAGGTTGAACCAGAATAGGAGCTTGCGTCAAAGCTGCCTTAAGCTTCTCAAAAGCTTGCTGCCTCGCTTCTGTACATTCATACTTAACATCTTTTTGCAACAACTTCGTCAAAGGGGCAGAAATCTTTGAAAATCCACCCACAAACCTCCGATAATATCCTGCCAACACAAGGAAACTACAGACTTCATGAACAGACTTAGGAGGCTTCCAATTCATCACCGCCTCAACCTTTTGAGGATCAACACAAATCCCCTCAGCCGAAACCACATGACCAAGGAACACAACTTCCTTTAGCCAAAACTCACACTTGCTCAGCTTAGCATAAAGCTGATTTTCCATAAGCGCTTGCAAGACAACCCTCAAATGACCTTCATGCTCCTCCTCAGTACGAGAGTACACAAGGATATCGTCGATGAACACCACAAGGAACTTGTCAAAGTATTCATGGAACACTCTATTCATCATATCCATGAAAGCATCAGAAGCATTCGTCAAGCCAAACGGCATTACAAGGAACTCATAATGCCCATACCTCGTTCTAAAGGTTGTTTTCAGCACATCCACATCTTTCACCTTAAGCTGATAGTACCTTGACCTCAAGTCAATCTTGGAAAACACAGCCGCTCCCCGAAACTGATAAAAAAGATCATCAATCCTCGGCAAAAGATACCTATTCTTGATAGTCAACTTGTTCAGCTGACGATAATCGATGCACATTCTCATAGTGCCATCCTTCTTTTTCACAAATAAGACTGGTGCACCCCAAGGTGACACACTAGGCCGAATGAAGCCACGGTCAAGAAACTCTTGAAGTTGTGTCTTCAATTCCTTCAGCTCCTTAGGCGCCATGCGATAGGGAGAAATAGACACCGGAGTTATGTTTTCATACAGCTCAATCCCAAACTCCACCTCTTGACTAGGCGGCAATCTAGGTAACTCCTCCGGAAACACTTCAGGGAACTCACGTACAGTTCTTATATCTTGAACACGCAACTCCTTTGAACTAGGATTCATCACAAAGGCTAGGTAAGCCTCGCAACACTGCCTCAACATTCGACTTGCTTCCAATGTAGACACCACATTGGCAAGAAACTACACATTCTAGCCCACCACCACTACTTCATAATCGTCCGCAAGTTTCAACGAAACTCGTTTGCTTTCAAAATCCACTACATCTTGATGCTCAACAAGCCAATCCATACCAAAAATTACATCAAAGCCATAGAATGGCAATTCCATGAGATCAACAAGAAAAACATGATTTTGCACTTTCAAGGGACATCTCCTATACACCTTTCGCGTTACAACCGTCTCACCAAAGGAACAAGTCACACGCATACCAACATCCAAACACTCAACAGGTAAACCAATCATTTGAGCATGTTCACGCAATATGTACGAGTGTGTAGATCCAGAATCAATCAAAGAAAGTAATGACAAGGATTGCAAAGTAAAAGTACCTGCGATCACATTCGTATCATTCCTTCCCTCACGATGGGCATACACTCGAGCCTGACCGCCACCCTCAGGTTGAACGGCCACAATATGTGCTACGTTCCTGCCACCATCATCCCTACGCTGAAAATTACCACGGTCGCACCCACGACCTCTCTGTGGCTCAATTGCTCTCACCGGAGCCTGCCCCTCTCTCAAAGGCTGAGGACAATCTTTCTTCAAATGTCCACGGTTCCCACAATTCCAGCATGTCCCAAGGTTACCCCAACACTCGCCACCATGTCGTCTACCACAACGGTTACACTCAGGAGTCCTCATAACAACATTAGGTCCTTGCTGACCTCTACCAGGGTTACCACCCCTACGCCTAGCATCGTAATGCAGCCTCCTATCTTTATGCCTCTTGTTGCGATCTCTACCATAATCGTGTTCAGCCGCTCGCTTCCTGGAGCTAGATCCACCCACCCGACTAGCCAGACCAAGATTCGACTCAATATCCTTGGCTCTAGTGGCAAAGACATCGAAATCCTTATAATCAGCCGCAAGCATATAAGTCTTAACATCCGCTACTAACCCATAACGGAATCGTTCGCACCTCTCCCGCTCACTAAGGATAAGCTCAGGTGCATACTGACTAAGGCGGACAAACTAAATTTCATACTCAGCTACTGATATGCTGCCTTGCACAAGAGACATAAACTCTCTTTTCTTCTCATCTAGGTAACGCACACCCAGATAATTCTGCTTGAACGCATTCAAGAAGAATGTCCAAGTCACCTCATAATCCTCCATCCCAGACATAGTGGTTGTCCACCACGTATAAGCATCACCATGCAACAATGATACAACACAACCCGGCTTGTGCACATTATTGCAGTTCATCTGCCCCAAAATCCGCTTGGTGCTCTCCAACCAAGACTCAGATCCTTTCGGAGACAAACCTCTAAACTTAGTCCCTCCTAGACTGTGAAGACGTTCCAAAGGCAACCTCACATTGGCATCATCCTGATGTGCAGCTCCATGAGCTCCAACTACAGCTGCCTGGAAAGCTCCAGCAATAGCCTGAATCAACACGGTCATGTCAGGAGCAGCTTGCCCCTGCGCACCCTCGGGTCCGGCGACCCCAGCACCAGCATTACCAACTCCAGCACCACCATCACCGGGTGGTCCACCACCTGGGGAGGAGGTAAATCTTCAGCATTCTCATTACCAGTGGTCGATCTAGTATTGATTCTTAGCTCTCTATGTGGCCCCATTATATAGAAAACAGTGCACTGACAAAAATGCAATAAACACAATTAGGCACAATAAGGTAAGTAATACAAGTACTCAAGCTCATTTTCGAAAACCATTCCCCTCATTAGTTTTGATATGGCAATGAGATCCCCTATCACACTCCAAACATAGCATAACATCACAAAAACATCTCCATTAAATCATACATCACTATTCACACAACATTCTTTCACCCAAAAGACACATCATGCAATTACACATACATCATCCACATATCAAACCCCAATTATTCGATAACCTAGCTGATACCAACAAATGTAACCCCCTTAGCCCGGCCTAGACGATTGACCCGAACTATGAAGATTAAACGGGGAAAACCAAAGTCAACCCAAAAGTCAACCTTGATTCATGACCCTTTTTTCTTTTAAATCTTGTCTAGATACATGTTAACTCTAAGTGAGTACTCACGAAACACGATTGACAAAGGCACAACGATCGGATAACATATAGGGACTCAATTGCACTTCACACAAGATTAGGGACCCAATTGTAATTTTTGTAAATTAGAGAGACTTCATTGTTTTTAAGGCTACCATTATGAAATTAGTCATGTTACATGCTTCTCTGCAAAATTTCAACTTAAAAAGACATCTCAAGCTCAAGCAATTGCAATATCAACATTTAGGACTAAAATGTAAAGCATGCAAACATCAATACAATTCAAAACTGCGTCCAACGGTCACCCGTTTCGGAACACCCACCTACCGTATCAAAACGCTGTATCGAAACGGTGTTGACCGTTTCGATACGCGGGTATGTTCCGAGACCAGTTCCGAAACATTGCATTCTAGTAGCCAAATCGTTCCGAAACAGCCTCCACCGTTTCGAAACACGAAGGCCATTACAGGCCCCCGTTCCGAAACACTAGAGGGTGTTTCAATATAGTTTGCCCAGAAACAGCAACAAATGTTGGTTTTCCACTCAAATTCTTACTCAAACATGCCCCAAAGACCCTCTAAGCATACCAACAAGTCATCATACATATATGGAACATATTTGGAACACTTAAACACAATCAAATCATCAAACACAAAATCTCATTAGTCTAGAGGCATGCTTCCTAATATCAAAACCCAAATACTCAATTCAACCACAAAACAAGCAATTAAAGCCATTTACAATCCAAACAAACCAAAACAAACATGTCACAACCTTAGGGAGTTTAACACATCTCCCAAATACAATTCTTGGTTTCCCATTGCCAATCTATTAAAACTAAAGTGTACGAAAACTTCACCATACATGAGCTTGGACTTCCTTGGATGAACTTAGCTTCCTTCATGCCTGAAAACGCCTCAATTATCTGCATTATTGGTAAAAGAGAGAGCGTAAGCACAAATGCTTAGTGAGGCATGCTCTAAAGAAAACCAACACAATAATGCACATTTTGGAAACACTTTCATCAAAAGCTTTTAAACCACATGCTCATTTCTATCTCATGCTTGGAAACCTTTCAAAGCAATTTCTCATTGAAACCACATGTAACTTCATTCTATCTCATGCATTTAAACCAATGCAAAACTCATGGCAAAGCCAAACTCATGCTTGCACTCTAAAGCATTTCATAAACAAACCACATATGCATTTCTCATAGCATAAACCATTTCATCATAGGTACATGTGAATCAAAAACCATAACATATTTTATATTGGCATTTCACATCTATTTGTTACTCGGATATGCGGACATCTCACTAGAGACTTCCGGTGGCATCTCTCATCACCGTACTCACTGGTCTAGCAACATAGTTTCCGGTGGAATCTCACATCACCGTAATCACATGGCGGAATCTCTCATCGCCACAAATCTTGGGTATTTCACCAAGTCTTACCCGATGGAATGCCCATCATCGGTTCTCTCCCGTTGGCTTAACCAAAGAGCACGTACGAATTTTTAGTTTATTGTGCACTCTCATCCTATTGATCGATCAATTATATCCGGTAAGTATCTCAATATCTATGCCAATATATTATGTCAAATCAACATCTCACCTACTATTTTCATGCATTAAAACTCAACATTCTCATCTCATTTCAAAATCATAACATTTGCTATGCTTTAACATAAAAGCTCAAATCTTAACTGTGCAACATGTTACTTAATGAAATCATTTCAAGCATCATCTCATGCTATAATTCATGCATAAAAACAGTAGGAATTTATCAATCTAAAAACCATGAGCTTGTAAAAGCATTTAAGGGGCAATCACAACATTATAGAGAGAAATCTAGCCAATACTTACTTCCGGACTTAGGAAGGTGTTTCAAACCTTTCCTAAATCCCCAAACCTTGTTTATTTGTCCCTCAAGGACTTCTAAAAACATACGCACTCACTGATTACGTCTCGCTTGTTTGCCAGAACACTATCTAAGCTTCCGGTTCAACTCCAAAGGTGTCCGAATATGTCTCCCCTCTTTTAAACGCATAAGAGCAGAGGATTAATGCATCATCATGCATTGAAATCATCAGCCACACACCTAAACTCGGTGCTCCACACAAAATCCACATTTCGGCTACCAAACACTACCGAAATCACCTCCAAACTCTACCAAAACCGAACCCAGCCAAGATCCATCACTTCTAATCATTTCTAAACATACATTAACATTAAAAACTAGCACAACCACGTCCTTATACCTCCAGCTAATGCATAACACCAAAATCACCCCAAAAACCACCATTTTAATATGCAAAAACTTAGGAAAAACAACCTATTCGGGATTGGATTGATAAAACCTCATCTATAACATCATTTAACATCCAAAATACATTAGAAAACCATCTCAAAACAGAGCCCAATCAATCACCACGAAAATCTTCAAGATCTCTTCCAAAATCTTGTGTTTTAAGCCAAATTCTTGTTTCTAACATTAAAACCACTTAAAATCATTAATAAAGGATTGAGAACTTGGGAATTTCAGTAAAGAACTGATCATTAGAGGTGAAGGACGAAGCTTACCTCTAATGGATGATTTCTCCTTGATTTGGGCAAGTTTTCTTGAAAATACAATGTAGAAATCTAGTGGATCTGTTGAAGGATTGATTAGGAATCAAATAGAGATTGAAAACTCATCAAATGATGTGGAAATCAAAGTAAATTTGCTAGAGAAAAAGTGTTTGGTTGATAGGATTTTGAGAGAAAATGAAATGAGATAAAATTAGTGAAAAGTGGTTATGAAAAGTCAAAGGTAGTTTTTCAATTTTAATCACCTTTATTTTCTTTAATTAAATCATTAATTAAATCACCCAAATCAAGGAAAAATCTGATGAAAACATTTTTGGTAAAATTAGCTCCTTAAAGATTCAATGTTTCAATCATTTACAAAACAATCACTGCTAAACTTTGCAAAAACAGCGATTTGGTCACTACACCGAAATGTAGTATTTCCAAACCTTATTTTGTAAATTTGATTTCACCATTCTCTTTTATATATTAAATGAGGATTTTTAGATATTTTTCTATATTTTTAAAGCATCCCAAACTAGGTGTTCCCTAAAACCCCTTTGTGATTTGAACCGATTTCTAAACCGATCCGGTTCAGACTCTAAACTTCTAGACCCAAATTTGGGGTGTTACTGTTTTGGTCCCTTAAAGTTCAGTTTTCTTTTCGATTTGATCCAAATCAGTGGATTTTTTTCCTTTTAGCCCCCCTAGATTTTTCATGCACATTTATATTTTGCGTACTATTTTTTTTATTTCATTTGAGTCATAGTTACTAATTATTGTTTATATGTTTATATTTATATGTTTGTTTATATGTGGCACGCACACGCTCATATATTTCTTATTTTTCCTAATATATATATATATATATCTAATTGTTCTTTATTTATATTATTTATTTATGCTTGCCTTTTACTTATGTTAGCATATTTAAATTGTTCATGCATCTATATTTGTTGTATTAGTTTAGTTTTTAAAACCTCGTAACACTATTAGGAGTGTCGTCTTGGGTCTCCGGGCGAGAAAACATACGAAAATTTTAGTCGCTACAATAAACGTAATTGATGAAATAAAGAAATTTGTAATTATTTGTTACCAAAAATTTTGTTTTGTTTCAATAAGATTCGGTCCATATAAAGGCCATCTTTTGGGATCGATCATCTCTGCATTTGGCCAGAGACTTGGACTACGATGCAGATTCCAAACAGAGAGAAATATCTTCAGAACTTTCATGTAAAGAAGCTCAAGATAAGGCTCGTAGCTAGAAAAAATATTTACTTTTCACATATGACAAAATGAAAAGTGTGTAACACAAGAAATCAAGTAAAACAAGAAAATCTCAAAGAACTATCGGAAATCTATCTGAAATTCGAGAGCCGCAATTTCCACATTCATTCATTCGATAGATTTTGCTCAGGAAGTTTGGGGATTAAAACCCTACAACCGAAACGACAGTGTTTACTCCTAACTAAGAGTATAAAACACACTGTATCATTAACTACACAATTAAACTTAAAAGTAAAATAGAAAATAACTTCACTCTCAACTGTCACTTAGAATCACTCCTTACAATGCCCCCTTCTTAAACAATCCTTGTCCTCAAGGATTGAAATTCGGAAATTGCATATGCAGCTGATGAAGTATTTCCCAAGTGGCATCCTCCGGAAAAGAGTTGGTCCATTCTACCAGCACTTCGGTCACTGCACGATTACCACGTCTTCCAATTCTCCATTCTAGAATCTTGAGGGGTTCTTTGCTTATGCTCCCATCAGGTCCAATAATTGGCAGATCTGCCTGAGCCATGTCACTCCCAATGTGCTTCTTTAGTTGTGAAACGTGGAACATAGTGTGGACTCTTGAGTTGTCGGGCAACTTTAGTTTATATGCCACCTTATCTATCCTCTCTATAATTTGGAAAGGCCCGAACCACTTTGCAGCTAACTTTTGACACCCCCTGCTCTTAACTGATTGCTGCCTGTAGGGTTGAAGTTTCAAAAACACCCATTCTCCAAGCTGAAATTCACACTCTGTTCTTCTTTTGTCCGCTTGTTGCTTCATCATGTCTTGAGCCCTTCTTAAATAAAATTTCATCATTTTGTTGGCTGCTTCCCTCCTTTGTAATGTCCTATCCACTAAATCCACTAAGGAGTCCCCAGCAATATAAGGATGATGAACTGGAGGAGATTGTCCATACAAGGCCTGATATGGTGAAGTCTGGATAGCAGAGTGAAATGAAGAGTTATACCACCACTCGGCTAAATGAAGCGATTCAGCCCACTCCTTTGGTTTTTCACCTGTCATGCATCATTTCCAACCACCAGTTTACCCTTCCTCTTCAGTTGCCTCCCATCCCAGGAATATTTATCATTCCTTCTAGTTCCTCCTTTCAGCACATCAATGATCTTCTTTAATCTCCCATCTTGCACCCAAGTAGCTGCCACTCTATTCAAGGTATCAGTTGTGACACTACTAACAGTCATGTTCAAACAGCTCACCTCATTGGGCCTTCTAGACAAACAATCAGCTACAATATTATGAGTTCCCTTCTTGTAGCTAACTTCGTAATCGAATCCCATCATCTTTGCAACCCACTTCTGCTGAGCTGGAGTAATGACCTGGTTCTCAGCTAAAAATTTCAGGCTTTGGTGGTATGTCCTAATCTTGAAATGTCTCCCAGCTAAGTATGGAAACCACCTCTTCACAGCCATAAGGATTGCTAACATCTCTTTCTCGTATACTGATAATTTCTTGTGTTTGGGTCATAAACCATTACTGAAAAACACCAAAGGTTTTCCCCTCTGAACCAACACTGTCCCTACTCCCAAATCAGAGGCATCAGTCTCAACAGAAAAAACTTCTTCAAAGTTTGGTAACATCAAAACAGGAGCTGAACACACAGCTTTCTTAAGTTTCTGAAAAGCCTCATTTTCTTCCTCACCCCCACTCCAAGCTCCCTTTTTTAATTGATTAGTCAAAGGCTTTTCTATCAATCCATATCCCTTAATGAACCATCTGTAGTACCCAGAGAGTCATAGGAATCCTCTTAATTCCTTAAGAGAATTAGGAATAGGCCACTGTAAAATGCTCTCAACCTTAGTTTTGTCCATTGCTATTACCCCTTTTGAGATGACATATCCCAAATACTCAATTTCCTCTGCCCCAAAACATCATTTCTTCATGTTAGAAAATAAACTATTGTTCCTCAAAATGTGTAGAACTTCCCTCAAATGCTGCAGATGAGTCTCCCAATCCACAGAGTACTCCAAATATCATCGAAAAATACTAACACTGATTTCCTCAATTTCTCCTTGAATACTTTGTTCATCAGACTTTGGAATGTAGCTGGGGCATTAGTAAGCCCAAAGGGCATTACTAGGAACTCATAATGCCCTTCATGAGTCCTAAAAGCTCTTTTATGAACATCCTTCTTCCACATTCGAATCTGGTGATATCCAGACCTCAAATCCAATTTCGAGAATACTCTAGACTTCTCCAATTCATCTAATAATTCTTCAATCACTGGTATTGGAAATTTTTCCTTCACTGTGGCTTGATTAAGTCTTCTGTAATCTACACACATCCTCCATAAATTGTTTTTTTTCTTCACCATCACCACAAAAGATGAGAATGCACTGTTACTATCTCTGATTACTCCAGTTTCCAGCATCTCCTTAATCATCTTCTCAATGATGTCCTTCTGCCAATAAGGATATCTATAGGGTTTCATCTTGATTACATCTCATTCATTTTCCAAGGCAATTATGTGATCTTGTCCCCTCTCAGGAGGCAACCCTTTTGGCTCCTCAAAAACATCTCTGAACTCTTGTAATAACACTTGCATCTTCCTTGGCAAAGGCTCACTCCTTTCTTTGAACTCCATTTGAGCAATCAAAATCCACATAAATGCAGTGTACAAGCTGCTGGTTCCCTTCAACACCTTAGAGCACTCTCTTGGATCCATCCACGACAAGGGTTTTGACTGAATCCCTTGTTATTTGACAACTCTTTCACCTTGCAAAAACTCCATTTCCATTGTGGCAAAATTCCATTGAATGTCTCCCAACACTGCTAACCACTGAATGCCTAGCACAACATCACACCCTTTTAGAGGTATTAGCAGCATATCAGTAACAAATTGCTGTTCTTGAACTCTCCAAGGCACTTGTTTACAACTCCCCACAATTTCCAAAGTCTTCCCATCTGCTACAGTGACCTTAAATCTATTTCTCCTCTCTAATACCTTTGTAACACAAGAAATCAAGAAAAATAAGAAAATCTCAAAGAACTATCGGAAATCTCTCTAAAATTCGAGAGCCGCAATTTCCACATTCATTCATTCGATAGATTTTCCTCAGGAAGTTTGGGGATTAAAACCATACAACCGAAACGACAGCGTTTACTCCTAGCTAAGAGTATAAAACGCACCATATCATTAACTACACAATTAAACTTCAGCTTAAAACAGAAAATAACTTCATGCTCAACTGTCACTTAGAATCACTCCTTACAAAGTGACGGTCCAAAATGACGGCTGCAACCACACGATCGGTCCTGGAATGGGATGAACGGCTCCGGTAAAGGGTTACTTGCAAGTTCGCCAACAGAGCAGGGTCAACGGCTGGAACAAGGGCGGGGCCGGCAAGAAGAAAAATATAATTTAGAATTTATGCTAGGGTTCGTGATTGATGGAGATTTGATACAAATTTTTTCTTGATAATATGCATGTCCGTCTTATGGTATATGTTCGGGGTGCGATGTTGCCTCTCTCAACAAAGTCGTCACCAAAGTTTATATATGCGTCCTCAACTTCAATATAAAATTTTAATCTCAAACCACTATAAAATAAAAATATGAAATAGTTATTGAATCTAAAATTTTATTTTATCTGAAAATATTTTAAATTGCAAGTCGAGTCCTTCAAATGTATAATCTTTAATTAGGAATTGTTGAAAAATTAATAGTATTCAACCGTATATTGTGTTAGTGGTGTTTCGTGGTGTACGACGCTCGTTCTAGACTCATCTCACACAAATTATAAGTTTGTTTGAAGCCAATATTTAATTTAGTATCTGTTTTATTTTATTTTATTGTACATAAGTATTTAATATCGGTCATCTATTAAAAATATTTAATATCGATTTTGATTTTATGTTCAGCTTAAATTTTATAAGTAAATAGGCAATTTGGTATTTGATTGGGTTTGGGTAGTTGATTTGAGTTTAAATGTAGGGTTTGTGGTTCCATCAAGTCGAGTCAAGTCAAAAAAATTAAGTTATTTGAGTTTGCAAGTCATATTTTACGATTCAAACTTTATTTATTTTTTTTAATCGAGTCGAGTTTTCGTGTTTCTGTACAAATTTAATGTATATATATTTCTATATGCATATACATAGCGGTGCACATAGATATTTCTATATGCATATACGATATACGTATGCAAAATTGACAAACTCGACTCAAATATGAAAATTGCTCAACTAATTACTAAAAATTTCGAGTTATTCGAATTTCCATTATATAACTCAAACTTTATTTGATTTTTTTCCGAGTCAGGTGTATGAAATTTCGAATCGAGTCAAAACGAGTTAGTTTTTATTTTCCTCGAGTCAGTCAAATATTTCAGTTTTTTCGAGTCGAGCCGAGTTTTGCTCACCCCTATTTATACGATATAATTTTGTTTCGATTTGACATTTTTATTGGATATTGGGTTGGGTTTTGTTGGATAAGTGTTTTTAAAAGTTATATTTATATTAAATTATGTGATGAGTCTACAACGCTCGACGAGCACTGATGATCACCACTAATGACGAGTATCGATGAGCACAATTAATTTAATATATAAAGATTTAAAATATAAAGGAGTCAACATATAATTATAAATTATTTATTAATTAATTAAAATGTATTGTCTTATTTTAATTTTTTTAACATATATAAAAATATATATATACCCTTAAATTACAAAACTTTAATTTTTTTCATTTAAAATTCAAGCCGCCGTTATTACCTGCCACTGTTGTTGCCGCCGTTGCCGAACTGAAAATAGATTAAGAAACGCCGTTTTTCACCTAAAATGGCTTAGTACTGACATGCCGAACGACAAAAAATGGTGAAATTAGGATTTTGTTCTGAAAATGGATTTAGAAACGTCGTCGCTGATATCCATCCACGTATTCCAATTTCAATTCCAATTACAAAATCCATTAAGTTTGTGTAATTAGGATCGTGTAATTGGGTAAACAAAACCCTAAGTTACAGCTTTCATCCTACAAATTGGGGTAATACAAAAACATCTTAAATAACTGCAGTAAAATCTGAAATTTGAATCCCAACTTCGATCCATCCACGACGGCGGCGGCTTGAATTTTAAATGAACAAAAATTATAATTTTGTAATATAGGGGTAAATAGGTATTTTGATCTATGTTTAAAAGAAAATTAAAAATAAAACAATATATTTTAATTAATTTAACTTTTGATTTTTAAATAATTTATAATTCTACATTAAGTCTTTTAGAATTTAAATCTTTGTAAATTAAATTAATAGTATTCATCGGTGCTCATCATTAATGGTGCTCATCGGTGCTCGTCGAGTTCGGTATAATTTTCTTAAATTATGATACAAGATACATATGCACCATATAAAATTTTTTAGTTTTACGCTATTTTTGGAGAATTTAATGAGTCTAAATTAATGATTGAGATTAAAAAGTTGAAATGAAAATATTTTTAATGAGAAAAAATAAAGCAGATAATCTGAACCATAAATTTACATTTCAATGGTCTAAAATCAATGTAAAACTTGTTAGTTTTTACACCGTACAAGTGGATCTACCACTATATTATATTATATTATATTATATTATATTATATTATATTATATTATATTAAACTTTTTAGTTTTATATTGGTTATTGAAATAATTTTAATATAATTTTTAATTTTTTTAATTTTATCATCTAAATTTTTTTGAATTTTGAATTTCTAATAATTTATAATATTATAGGTTTTGATATATTTTAATTTTTAATTTTCACTATTTTTTAGTTTTAACCGTATTTTTATATTTGATATTTTTAAATGTTATATAAAAATCAATTTTATTCTTGAACTCCCAAAAAAAAATATTGCCTATCTCTCATGTCATCATTCAAATATGGGGTGCTACGTTAACACCATTAACATCGTCAGCACATTAATGATAAATATGTGTCAAACTCAATGTGCTGAATTGATGCAATTTTTGAGTTCAATAATTAAATTGATTATGTTTTTTGTAGAATGACTAAATTAATTATTTGGTACGAGTTGAATGATAAAAATACTCCTTAAGCCTATATTATATTATACTTTAATTATTTTTATCGTGTATCTTTATAATGGTAGATTTTACTATGGAGTTCACGTGAAATTTGTCAAAAATTTGAAAAATAAATGTAAAAGGAAGATTTGTAAGGAAGAAAGAGAAAAATAGATCGAACAACTTTCTTAGATCTAAAGGAAAATTAGCTAAATTATCGGACAACAAGATTTTATCTGTAGGTCAAACTCACATGAACTTTGACATCTGAATAATTTTATGAAAAATAATTTGTTTTTCTTTTTTTGTTAACATAGCTTTTGGCCTTATTTACCCCGTACCAAAATTCTTTTTATTTAGTTATAATAAGGTCAAAAACATTTCTATTTTTTTGTCGTGCAAATCTGAGACATTGAAATGTCACTTTTTAATTGCCATGTATTTTCTTTGAGAAAGCATCAAAGTTGTCGATTTCAACAAGTTGTTTAGCATCTTGTGATGAGTTCTAGGATGCTTCATTAATTAATTTATTATTACTTGCAATTAGTAAAACTTATGGTGTGAGTGGACAAAATATATGTGTAAAAAAATAATTGTAAAAAAAATGTGTAAAATGAAAATTGTATATCTCTTAGGATGCCATTTTTTCTTTAAAAAAGCTCGTTTGTTTACTAAATAATTATTCTTTAAATGTTAAAGTTACTAAATAATATAAATATCTCTGTTACAGAATTTTATATTATTATTTATTTATGTTTATCAATTAAGTTGATCTTAATTGATTTCTAACATTGAGACATAGTTGGACAAAGCTCAACCAATAATCTAGGCCCATTTCCGCCGCAATTATTGGCTTTGCCACACAATGTAAAGATGAAATGAAACTATGGCTTTGTCTTAATTTGTTTATGTAAATCTTGTATTTTTAATTTTTTTTTTTGATGAAATCTAATCAATATTAGTAAACCACTATCAATGAGAGTTGAGTATGTTAATAAAGCACATTGTACACTCAAGAAGAGGAGACGAGTTCAAACCTTGAATACGGCATTGTTGGGAGAGACAGCCTCGCACCCCGAACATGAACCGTAAGATGAACATGCATATTATACAAAAAATATTAGTAAACCACTATTTTTGACATTCATGTAACGTAGTCTCAAACGTAACTATACATGGAGTTAACTTAAAATACATGGTAATACAATAATTATTGTATTTAAGGTATAAATTATAATCTCTAAATTACTTGCAATCTCCAAACTCATAAATAAGAAGTAATTATACTCAAACTGTAATGACTTGAATTTCCAAGTCAACAGATAGACGTTGACCCTGATTATGGACAGTCGCTCTAAAATAGATAATTGGACTCATAGAGCCATGTTTGAGCCCTATTAGATGTCTCTAACTTTGCAAGCTTAGGGTAGTGATCGTTTTGTAAAAAAGAAAGGAACTTGAGAGTTTCATGTTGTGATTTTTTTAAATAAAGGTCAAATCCCCATTTATTCTTCTGCTTCTAACGTGGGAAAAGTAGGAGTTGTGAGCTCATCTTGTCCCCTTTGTCTTCTCTCTTCCCACAAACCTTCATCCCTTATCTCCCCACACAAGATTGTAAAGGTTGAATCTCTAAAACCCAAAGTGTTATTTCAGGAGTTACGAAGTAGAAATTCGTAATACCCTTTTTAAAGGCTTCATGAAAAGGTAATAACTTTTTGGTGTGAAAAGAAAATGTTGGGAAGATCGTTAGATTAACCAAATGCCAAGAGGGGGATGAATTCGATTTTGAGTGTTTATGGTGGAAGCAATGAAAATTTAAAAAGATTGACACAAGAATTTATAGTTGTTCGACTTTCTAACCAAAGTCTACATTCACTACCTTAGCTTCCCACTAAGGATTTTCCCAAATTCACTCTTAAATTTCTTTCCTTTTTCCCAAGCTCAAGGAGATAACCCTTACAACTTCAAAGCTTATACCCCAAAGCTTTGAGAAACTCTCTTACAAAGAGAAAACAAATGAGCAAACTAGGAAAACCTCTCAAGGCTGATTTGTTTGTAATTTTAAGCACTCACCCAAATCCAAACACTTGATCATATATAACAATTAAGCTCACAAGTGTGTTCTACAAAGAAATATGACAAAAATTAAGCTCTAAAACTCTTTCTCTATCATTGAATGTTAGTAGTTGGTTTTTTGTTATTCCATGGCTGCTTGAAGAGGTCTTTTAAACCCTATAATGGCTTCATGATCATTACTAATTGTTGGGGCCTTTATTTCCATCATTTAATGTAGTCTGGTGAAGGGCGTATCGTACTCGAGCTTCAGGTATCGATACCTGCCTCAAAATAGAAAGAGACGTTGGGAAATTTTATACTAGGTACAGGTACATGATACATGCATATCAATACTGACTCTTCCGTATCGGTGCTTTCTAAGCCGTATCGATACCTATTTTTGATATTGGAATTTTGGAGTTTTTGAAAAACAAAGGGGCGCATCGATACAAGTAAAACGAATATCGATATAGCTTACCAGGTACCGATACCTGGGTATGTGTATCGATACTCACAACATGTTTTTGACACATTGGCTATTTTAAAATCATTTAAACATGTCAAAAACACTTTGAAAACATTTCAAACATATTTTTCAAGTTTGTGGACTTTTGAAATGTTTTTGCAAATTAGTTTTTGAAAGCATTTGAACATGTCAAAAACCCTTTTAAAAACCTTTTTTAATTTATATCAAAATCACATATCTCAACAATCTCCCCTTTTTGATAAGACGAAACCACATAAAAATTGTTTTTGTGAAAACTCCCCCTTAGGAAAATATTTTTAGAAAAAGAGAATATTTTTGAAAATATTTAAAGCTCCCCTTTTTCCTTTTGAAATTTAATTTTTCAAACATATTTCTCCTCCTTTTTGTTATATCAAAAATAATTTTAAAATCAAATTTGAAATCACATTAAGTTCAAAACAATGCAGAAAAATCAAAGATTTTAATAATAAAGAATTCAAAAAATGGCTCCCGTTACTCAAGCAAAAAATATGTTGTTAGTCCAACAATTCAAGAGAAATAAATTAAATTTTGAATAAATTAAGCAAATAAATCCCAATATATTCAAGTTAAACATGTCATGCATCAAGATATACCAAAGAGCATACAAGGCATGGGAAAAAGTAGAGAAAATTGTCCATTTTTAACTGTGCATACTAGTATGGAGGAGACCGTATTGGTACTTGGTTGAAGTCTGTATCGATACGATATGGGCGGTACCGGTACTGAAGGCATGAAATGGTGAAAATATGGAGCAAAATCAACCCAAAAAACCTTACAACTTACTCTTAAGTTCATACAAAGGCTTTAGGAGATTCTAGGTATACTTTTTGCACATATTGCTACACATTCTTCCAAAAAATCATCATTTAAAACATAGAAAACATGAATTTCACCAAATTCAACCAAACATTACAAGTTTAAGGCCAAAAACATAAATATAGGCATATTAGGCCAAAAACATGTGACTCGTGCAATTGAGACTCCCCTTAACTATATGCAATTAGGTAAAACATGGAGTCATACAAATATGCGTAGATCATTAAAGGAAATTATACATGGAAGACAAGATCAAGGTGTAACGACTCAATTTTGGGCCTAGATGGTTTGGGGTTCGGATCGAACCAGTTGGGAACGGTTCGAATTTTTAAGGGAGATTTAGAAAATACCTAGTTCGAGATGTTTTAAAAATATGGAAAATATCTAAAAATCATCATTTAATATATGAATAATTATGGTGAAATCAATTTTACAAAATAAGGTTTGGAAATTCTACATTTCAGTGTAGTGACCAAATCACAGTTTTTGTAAAAGTGGAATAGTGACTGTTTTGTAAAGGATTAAAACTTTGAATCTTTAAGGAGCTAATTTTACCTAAATGTTTTTCATCAGATTTTCCTTAATTTCTGTGTTTTTAATAATGCTTTATTAAAAGGAATTAAAGGCTAATTAAAAAGAAAAACTACTTTAACTTTTCATAACCACTTTTCACAATTTCCCTCTCATTTCATTTTCTCTCAAATTCTTGGTAGCCAAACACTTTTTCTCCAGCAAATAATCTTTGATTTTCATTCCAAATGATGAGGTTTCAATAGCCTTTTGATCCTTAATCAATTCCTCATCAATTCCTCTCAATTTTTACATTGATTTTCCAAGAAAACTTGCCCAAATCAAGGAGAATTCATCCATTACAGGTAAGCTTCGTTCTTTTCCTATAATGATCAGTTCTTTACTGAAATTACCAAGTTATCAATCCTTTCTTGATGATTTTTGAGTGGTTTTAATGTTAGAAACAAGAAATTGTTTTGAAACTCAAGATTTTGGAAGAGATCTTGATGATTTTCGTAGTTTGTCTTTATGCTCTGTTTTGAGGTTGATTTTTAATGTATTTTGAATGTTATTTGATGTTACAAATGAGGTTTTATCAATCAAATCCCGAATAGGCTTGGATTACTAAGTTTTGTATGTTAGAATGGTGGTTTTTGGGGTGATTTTGGTGTTCTGTCATAGCTGGAGATATAAGGACGAGTTTGTGGTGGTTTTTTATGTTAATTGATGTTTATAAATGGTTAGAAGTGATAGATCTTGGATGGGCTTTGATTTGGGAGAGTTTGGAGATGATTTCGGTTGTGTTTGGTATCCGAAATGTGGATTTTGGGTAGAGCAGCAAGATCAGATGTGTGGCTGATGATTTTAATGCATAATGATGCATTAATCATCTATTCTTATATGTTATAAACAGGGGAAACATCTTCGGACACATTGGGTGTTGATCCGGATGTGCCGGAAGCATAGCTAGGGTTTCGACGAGCAAGGCGAAAGGTAATCGGTGAGTAGAAATGTGATTTCCTGATTTGTAACACCTTGAGCGTGCTCTTGGGAGCTTAGTGTAAGTTTAATACACTTAACTAAGCTCAAGTGTAAGTGTTTCGGTAATCCCTCTCTTGAAAATGTGATATGTTGGATGAAAATGCATTTGATATAAAAATGGATTTGTTTACTGTTTATAAGCATGTTTAAGCATGGTATAATGCTAGATTTTGATGTCATTATGTTAAGGATGCACTAGGTAAGTGATCCTTGGTTTTCATCTGAAAATGCATATGATGTTAAGCATGTGTGCTTGTGTAAATGACATTGTGGTTATGCTTGAGAAACAGTGGATTAATGTGGATAAGTGTTTATATTGGCAAGTGATGAAAATGGATTTTGGTTACTTTAATCGGATATAGTTAGCCGGCTATAGGATTGGGTGCACCGTAAGTAAAGTCGCCTTGGATGTCGAGGGGTTTTGATTGTACCGTAAACTCCATCCAAGTACCCTAACGATTGAGGTAATATCACAACGGTGGTTGAAATTCCGTGTGTGGATCTTGTGTCATGTTTCCCTTACTCTCGTTAGTGAAACTATACAATTACCGATGAGTGGTGCTGAGGGGTTGAGATTGTACCGTTATACTCCACCACGGGAGTCACAATAATGGAGGGATTACTCTTGTGTGTGAGCCTTATGTAGTCCGGTAGTGTTTGTGAAGCGTGTGGGACAACGCTTGTAATCCGTGTATCCGATTGTGTCTTGTGTTGAAATGGTTTGTGGATTATCACTTGAAAGCCAATATAATGTATTTGAATATAATGAAGCATGAGATGCTTGTAAATGTTGCATGAGAAATATGTATATGATGCAAGAAAGCATTTGATGCTTGTTAAAGCATGAACATAAGTTTATATGTTGTTGTAATTGATGCATGTGTGCATGGGATTTCAAAAGTGCATGGAAGTCTTGAGAAGACTTGTTTTATAAAGGCATGTAGAGTAAAATGTTGCTTTTGTTAATAATGAGCTGAGCATTGATGAATGATGTCAAGCGATCCTCACTAAGCTTAGTGCTTACGCTCTTCTGTTTCATCAATGCAGAGAATTGAACATTTGAAGGCAGCTTACGAGCAAGAGACATCCAAGATTTTGATAAAGAAATGTATGTGGTTCATCCTTAGTGTGATAAAAGGCAATGAGTGGGAATTTATACTTTGAAAGGTTTGAGAATGTTTCTTTATTTTGAGCATGTTTGTTTGACCATATTTGAGTTGTAAATGGTCTTTGAAGTTTGGATTTTGGATTGTTTTGGAGTTTTGACTTGCTATAGTTTTGTTAATTAGGTAGCATGCCTATAGTGTCATTGATTATGTAAATGTTGCTATGTTTAGGCTAGGGCTTCGATATGATGATTGTTGACATGTATCCTTGATGTGTGCATGTTGTGACAAGTCTCGGGGTTGGTTCAAGCACAAAAAAGCATGTTAAACCAGAAAATTCTGTTGTCACTGGACAGGGCGTATCGGAACACCTACAACAGTTTCAAAACGGGGCTCTGTAATGGTCATACCATTTTAGAACGGGTTAGGGTGTTTCGAAACATTTTGGCCATTGGAATGATCTGTTCTGATACTGTTCTCGGAACATACCCGCGTACCAAAATAGTCAACACCGTTTCGATACGGGCGTTTCGGTACGGTAGGTGAGTGTTTCGGAACTGATGACCATTGGATGCTGTTTGAATTATTCTAAGTATGCATGCTTTACATTTTAGTCTTGGAAATTGTGGATGCAATTGCATGAGCTTGGATTGTCTTTTATGGTTGAATTTTGGTAGAGGAGCATGTAATATGATTAATTAAATAATGGTATGCTTAAAATCCATCAAGTCCTTATATTTTCTAACAATTACATTTTGGTCCCTAAAAATGTTATTCTTGCAATTGAACCTTTAAATGACTTCCGTTTGCTGCGTCGTTTCTGCTGCTACGATTTGTTAACCATCTAGGTTAATAATATGCATCTAGATAAGATTAAAATAAAAAGGGTCCTTAACGAAGGTTGACTTTCGGGTTGACTTTGGTTTTCCCCGTGTAATCTTCGTAGTTTGGATCTAGCGTCTAGGCCGGGCTAAGGGGGTTACATTTGGTGGTATCAGAGTGTGGTTTCGAATGAAATGGGAATGTTGGTATGTGTTATTGATGTGAGTTGAATTATGATGTTTGAAAAGCATGCTAGTGTATGAATTTGGAACCTTATGTCATGTTGATTAGTGTGTTGTATTTATGGAATGAATAGGAATGTTTAGTGATGATGTTACATGAGTATGTGCTGAATGCTGATTTGAAATGGTTGAATGTATGTTAGCATGATGATGGTGTATGCTATGTTCTGTGGGGAAATTGAGAACCCATTGCCTTATTACACTAAACAAATGTTTTGTAAACTTGGATTCTTGCTTGTAGCTGGCCTAAATGGTTTAATTTGTTTCGTTGTTGTGTTTGTTTAAAGAAATCACATGGGACCTAAAAGAGAGCTGAGGTCCAATACGATTGTACCTGCGGCTGAGCAAGAGAATCAGGCTGAGCAGTGGTCTGATGTTCCTCCTGGTGGAGATTTACCTCCTCCACCACCACCTGGCGGTGGGGAGCGGGCACAACAAGGACAAGCTGGTCCTGGACTGGGCAATCTGACACCCTTAGTCGAAGCGATTACTGGAGCGTTTCAGGTTGTTGTTGCCGGAGCGCAAGTGCAGGCCCCTGCTGCTGAGCAGGTGGGTCTACCTTTGGAAAGGTTAAGGAACCTGGGAGCAGTGGAGTTTTATGGAATGGTACCTGAGGCATCTAAGGCCTGGTTGGCTAGTACGATCCGCATAATGGATCAGATGGGTTGTAGTGATGAGCGCAAGCTCGGTTGTGCAGTTTCCTTGCTGCAAGAAGATGCTTATAGTTGGTGGACGACTGCCACCGCTAGTATGGAACCAAACGAAGTTGATTGGGAGTTATTCAGGAATGCTTTCTGGAGGAAGTATCTAGGTGTGAGTTACCTGGATGAGAAGAAGCGAGAGTTTGTGTATCTCATTCATGGGAGTTTATCAGTGGCCGAGTACGAGGTCCAGTTCGTACGCTTGAGCCAGTATGCTCCTGAGCTGGTACCCGGTGAGCGGCAACGATGTGATCGATTCCCTTATGGATTGGTGCAAGAGGTTAAGACATACATGCTGGTTGCGGATTACACAGATTTTGATGTGCTTGTGTGTCGAGCGAAGGACATCGAGCAGAACCTCTGTTTGTCTTCTAGAGGTGTTGGTTCTAGCTCAGGAAAGAGAGCTGCTGAGCATAGTTCTGGTGGTGGACGGAACAAGAGGGGACGAGAGAAGAGGTACCAATCTACTGCTAGACGTTGTAATGGGGGACATGGTACATCTGTTCAGGGAGATAGGATGAGGGCTGATCAGAACATATGTTGGACGTGTGGTTCTCGTGGTCATTTGAGGCGAGATTGTCCTCGAGCAGCTAGGGAGGTTCAGGCTCCAGTTGTAGCGACATGGAACTCCTGCTGGAATTGTGGCTCGGCAGATCACATGAGGAGGGAGTGTCCTTTGTTGGCCGGTGGTGGTCAGGGACGTGCTCCTGGGGTAGCTGCACCTCAGAGATGTCGTGGGCGTGACCGTGGGAACTTTTACAGAAGGGATGAGGGAAAACGAGGTATTGCTTACGTGGTAGCTGTTAGACCTGAGGGAGGTGGACCGGTGAGGGTGTATGCTCAGCGCGAGGAGAGCAACAACACCGATGTGATTGCATGTACCTTTGTTCTCCAGTCTTTATCTTTGCTGGCTTTGATTGATTCTGGATCCACGCATTGTTATATCTTGAGTGAGCATGCACATTTTCTTGATATACATGTTGAGATGCTTGGAATAGGAATGCAAGTGACTAGTTCTTTTGGTGAGACTGTAGTCACTAGGAAGTTGTATAGGAGGTGTCCTCTGTCTGTGCAACATCATGTTTTCCTTGTGGATTTGATGATATTGCCATTCTACGGATTTGATGTAATCCTTTGCATGTATTGGTTGACGGAGCACAGAGCTGTGGTTGACTTTGATGTTAAGCGAGTCACCTTAAAGATGACCGATCACTACGAGGTTGTTGTAGTAGGCGAGAATGTGAAATTCTTGTCAAATGTGATATCGGCCTTAGAAGAAAATCGTATGTTGAGGTTGGGGTGTGAAGCTTACATTCCCTATGTGATGAATCCTGGTTCTAAGGATGTGCGCGTGCAGGAATTCGAACGGTTCACGATTTTCCGGGTGTCTTTCTGAAAGAATTGCTTGGTTTGCCACCGAATAGAGAAGTTGAGTTTGGTATAGAGTTGTATGAGAACACAACTTCGGTGTCCATTTCTCCTTATTGCATGGCACCTAAAGAGCTAAAAGAATTGAAAACGTAGTTGCAAGTGTTGTTGGATCGGGGTTTCATTTGGCCCAGTGTGTCACCTTGGGGTGCACCAGTTCTATTTGTAAAGAAGAAAGATGGAACGATGAGAATGTGTATAGATTATCGGCAACTGAACAAGTTGACGATCAAGAACAAGTATCCCTTGCCTAGAATTGATGATCTCTTTGATCAGTTCCAGGGAGCCTCAGTGTTCTCTAAGATAGACTTGAGATCGAGATACTATCAGCTGAAGGTGAAGGATGTGAACGTACCTAAAACTGCTTTTCGAACGAGGTACGGGCATTATGAGTTTTTGGTGATACCGTTTGGTTTGACCAATGCGCCTTCTACTTTCATGGACATGATGAATCGTGTATTCCATGAATACTTGGATAAATTTGTGGTGATCTTCATTGATGATATCCTTGTGTATTCGCGTACTGAGAAGGATCACGATAGGCACTTAAGAATCATTTAGCAAGCGTTGTTGGAGAATCAGTTATATGCCAAATTGAGCAAGTGTGAGTTTTGGCTTAGGGAAATGGTTTTCCTTGGTCATGTGGTATCGACGGAGGGTATTCACGTTGATCCGCAGAAAGTGGAGGTTGTGATGAGTTGGAGAGTGCCTAAGTCAGTGACCGAGGTATGAAGTTTCCTTGGGTTGGCTGGGTATTATCGTAGATTTGTTGAGGGTTTTTCAAAGATAGCAACGCCTTTGACCAAGTTGTTGCAAAAGAATGTTCGTTTTGAATGGACGGAGGCGAGGCAACAAGCTTTTGAGAAGCTGAAAGAAGCGCTAACTCAAGCTCCTATTTTGGTTCAACCTGAATCTAGTAAGGAGTTTGTGGTCTACAGTGATGCATCCATTGTTGGTTTGGGTTTTGTGTTGATGCAAGAGGGTAAGGTGGTGGCCTATGCATTTAGGTAGTTAAAGGTGCATGAGCGCAACTCCTCTACTCATGATCTTGAGCTTGCAGTTGTGGTGTTTTCCTTAAAGATCTGGAGCCATTACCTGTATGGTGAGAAATGTGTGGTCTTCACGGATCATAAGAGCTTGAAATATCTTATGTGTCAGAAAGGAGTTAGATCTTAGGCAATGACGTTGGGTGGAGTTGCTTAAGGATTATGATCTGGCGATTGAGTACTACCCAGGCAAGGCTAACGTGGTAGCCGATGCTTTGAGCCGGAAGGTGGCCGTTGAGCTGAGAGTGATGTTTGCTCATCTGCGTATACCGCGTGAAGGCAGTCTTGTAGCGGAGTGACGAGTGAAACCATCTTTGTTACAATTGATTAAAGAGAAACAATTGCTTGATGATTCTCTTGTTTCACATGTTCAAGACATTACGGAAGATAAACCTTCAGATTTCAGCTTTAATGCTGATGGTGTTCAATGTTTTGGTAGTCGAATAGTGGTGCGAGATGATGCTGAGTTAAGGCACACTATTCTGACTAAAGCTCATTGTAGTCCTTTTTCTATGCACCCGAGTAGTACGAAAATGTATCGCGACCTAAAGGACTGGGTGGGATTGAAAAATGATGTGGCGGAGTTCGTTAGTAAGTGTATGGTGTGTCAGCCAGTGAAAGCTAAGCATCAGGTTCCTTCTGGATTGTTGCAACCTTTGAGGATTCTAGAATGGAAGTGGGAGAGAATCACCATGGATTTTGTGTTTGGTTTTCCTTTGTCGTCGTCAAAGAAGAATTCAGTTTGGGTGATTGTGGATCACCTTACAAAGTGTGCACATTTTCTGCATGTGCATACTACGTATATCTTGGATAGGTTGGCTGAGCTGTATATAGCTGAGATTGTGCGGTTGCACATTGTGCCAAAGTCTATTGTGTCGGATAGGAATCCGATGTTCGCATCGCGATTTTTGGGAATGCTTGCATCAAGCCTTGGCTACACGTTTGAATTTCAGCACTTCATATCATCCGCAGACAGAACGTCTGATCCAAGTGCTTGATGATATGCTGAGATGCTGTGTGATTGATTTTCAGGGTTCTTGGGAGAAACATTTGTCGTTGGTTGAGTTTGTGTATAACAATAGTTACCAGGCAAGTATCCAAATGGCTCCATACGTGGCTTTGTATGGGAGAAGATGTAGGACCCCTCTTTGTTGCGCGGAAGCTGGGCAAAAGTTGATTTCAATGCCGTCTATGCTTAAGGGAACCACCGAGAAGGTGAAGTTCATTTGTGAGCGGTTAAAGGCAGCATCAGACCGGAAAAAGTCTTACCCGGATTTGAAGCGTAAGGAAATTGAGTTTGCGGTTGGCGAACGTGTGTTCTTGAAAGTTTCGCCTCGGAAGAAGGTGATGAGATTTGGGCGTAAGGGTAAACTTAGCCCAAGGTTTATTGGACCTTATGAGATTGTCGAGCGCATTGGTCCTGTGGCATATCGGTTGATACTACCTGCTGAGTTGGAGAAGATACATGATGTGTTTCATGTCTCCATGTTACAGAAGTACATATCAGATCCTTCGCATGTGATGCCTGTTGAGGAGATAGAGTTGAATCCGGATCTGTCTTATGATGAGGAACCAGTGAGGGTCTTGGATGTTAGTAGCAAGGTTCTTCGTGGCAAGACGATAGAACTTGTGAAGGTGTTGTGGCGACATCGGGGAGTTGAGGAGGCTATGTGGGAAAGCAAGGCGGACATGCTAAGGCAATTTCCGCATCTCTTTTCATCAGGTAAGAATTTTGAGGATGAAATTTCCTAAGTGGGGGAGATTTGTAACTCCCCAATTTTGGGCCTACATGGTTTAGGGTTTGGATCGGACCGATTGGGAACGGTTCGGATCTTTATGGGAGATTTAGGGAACACGTAGTTCAGGATGTTTTAAAAATATGGGAAAATGTCCAAAAATCCTCATTTAATATGTGAATAATTATGGTGAAATCAATTTTACAAAATAAGGTTTGGAAATTCTACATTTCGGTGTAGTGACCAAATCACAGTTTTTGCAAAAGTGGAATAGCGACTGTTTTGTAAAGGATTGAAACTTTGAATCTTTAAGGAGCTAATTTTACCTAAATTTTTTAAATCAGATTTTTCCTTAAATTGAGTATTTTTAATAATGCTTTATTAAAAGCAATTAAAGGCTAATTAAAAAGAAAAACTACTTTGACTTTTCATAACCCCTTTTCACAATTTCTCTCTCATTTCATTTTCTCTCTAATTCTTGGTAGCCAAACACTTTTTCTCCAGCAAATAATCTTTGATTTTCATTCCAAATGATAAGGTTTCAATAGCCTTTTGATCCTTAATCAATTCTTCATCAAATCTTCTCAATTTTTACATTGATTTTCCAAGAAAACTTGCCCAAATCAAGGAGAATTCATCCATTAGAGGTAAGCTTCGTCCTTCTCCTATAATGATCAGTTCTTTACTGAAATTCCCAAGTTATCAATCATTTCTTGATGATTTTTGAGTGGTTTTAATGTTAGAAACAAGAAATTGTTTTGAAACTCAAGATTTTGGAAGAGATCTTGATGATTTTCGTGGTTTGTCTTTAGGTTCTGTTTTGAGGTTGATTTTTAATGTATTTTGAATGTTATTTGATGTTACAAATGAGGTTTTATCAATCAAATCCCGAATAGGCTTGGATTCCTAAGTTTTGTATGCTAGAATGGTGGTTTTTGGGTGATTTTGGTGTTCTGTCATGGCTGGAGATATAAGGACGAGTTTGTGGTGGTTTTTGATGTTAATTGATGTTTATAAATGGTTACAAGTGATAGATCTTGGCTGGGCTTTGATTTGGGAGAGTTTGGAGATGATTTCGGTTGTGTTTGGTAGCCGAAATGTGGATTTCGGGTAGAGCAGCGAGATCAGATGTGTGGCTCATGATTTTAATTCATGATGATGGCATTAATCCTCTGTTCTTATGTGTTATAAACAAGGGAGACATCTTCTGACACATTGGGTGTTGATCCAGAAGTGCCGGAAGCATAGTTAGTGTTTCGGCGAGCAAGGCGAAACGTAATCAGTGAGTGGAAACGTGATTTCCTGCTTTGTAACGCCTTGAGTGTGCTCTTGGGAGCTTAGTGTAAGTTTAATACACTTAACTAAGCTCAAGTGTAAGTGTTTCGGTAATCCCTTTCTTGAAAATGTGATATGTTGGATGAAAATGCATTTGATATAAGAGTAGATTTGTTTACTGTTTATAAGCATGTTTAAGCATGGTTTAATGTTAGATTTTGATGTCATTATGTTAAGGATGCACTAGGTAAGTGATCCTTGGTTTTCATATGAAAATGCATATGATGTTAAGCATGTGTGCTTGTGTAAATGACATTGTGGTTATGCTTGAGAAACAGTGGATTAATGTGGATAAATGTTTATATTGGCAAGTGATGAAAATGGATTTTGGTTACTTTAATCAGATATAGTTAGCCGGCTATAGGATTGGGTGCACCGTAAGTAAAGTCGCCTTGGATGTCGAGGGGTTGTGATTATATTGTAAACTCCATCCAAGTACCCTAACGATTGAGATAAGATCACAACGGTGGTTGAAATTCTGTGTGTGGATCTTGTGTCATGTGTCCCTTACTCTCGTTAGTGAAATTATACAACTACCGATGAGTGGTGTTGAGGGGTTGAGATTGTACCATTATACTCCACCATAGGTGTCACAATAATGGAGTGATTACTCTTGTGTGTGAGCCTTATGTAGTCTGGTAGTGTGTATGAAGCGTGTGGGACAACGCTTGTAATCCGTGTATCCGATTGTGTCTTGTGTTGAAATGGTTTGTGGATTATCACTTGAAAGCCAATATAATGTATTTGAATATAATGAAGCATGAGGTGCTTGTAAATGTTGCAAGGTTACATGAGAAATATGTATATGATGCAAGAAAGCATGTGATGCTTGTTAAAGCATGAGCATAAGTTTATATGCTATTGTAATTGATGCATGTGTGCATGGGATTTCAAAAGTGCATGGAAGTATTGAGAAGACTTGTTTTATAAAGGCATGTAGAGTAAAATGTTGCTTTTGCTAATCATTAGTTGAGCATTGATGAATGATGTCAAGCGATCCTCACTAAGCTTAGTGCTTACGCTCTTTTGTTTCATCAATGTAGAGAATTGAACATTTGAAGGAAGCTCACGAGCAAGAGACATCCAAGATTTTGATAAAGAAATGTATGTGGTTCATCCTTAGTGTAATAAAAGACAATGGGTGGGAATTTATACTTTGGAAGGTTTGAGAATGTTTCTTTATTTTGAGCATGTTTGTTTGACCATATTTGAGTTGTAAATGGTCTCTGAAGTTTGGATTTTGGATTGTTTTGGAGTTTTGACTTGCTATGGTTTTGTTAATTGTGAAGCATGCATATGGTGTCTTTGATTATGTAAATGTTGCTATGTTTAGGCTAGGGCTTCGATATGATAATTGTTGACATGTATCCTTGATGTGTGCATTTTGTTGCAAGTCTCGTGGTTGGTTCGAGCACGAAAAAGCATGTTAAACCAGCAAATTCTGCTGTCACTGGGCAGTTCGTATCGGAACACCTGCAACAGTTTCAAAATGGGGCTCTGTAATGGTCATACCGTTTCGGAACGGGTTGGGGTGTTTCGAAACATTTTGGCCACTAGAATGATATGTTCCGATACTGGTCTCGGAACATACCTGCGTACCGAAATAGTCAACACCGTTTTGATACGGGCGTTTCGGTACGGTAGGTGAATGTTTCGGAACATATGAATGTTGGATGATGTTTGACTTATTCTAAGTTTGCATGCTTTACATTTTAGTCTTGGAAATTGTGGATGCAATTGCATGAGATTGGATTGTCTTTTATGGTTGAATTTTGGCAGAGGAGCATGTAATATGATTAATTAAATAATGGTAAACTTAAAATCCATCAAGTCCTTATATTTTCTAAAAATTACATTTTGGTCCCTAAAAGTGTTATTCTTGCAATTGAACCTTTAAATGACTTCCGTTTGCTGCGTCGTTTCCACTGCTACGATTTGTTAACCATCTAGGTTAATAATGTGCATCTAGACAAGATTAAAATAAAAGGGTCGTTAATCAAGGTTGACTTTCAGGTTGACTTTGGTTTTCCCCGTGTAATCTTCGTAGTTTGGGTCTAGCGTCTAGGCTGGGCTAAGGGGGTTACACAAGGAATTGCATGAAATTCAAATTTACAACTTGAACCAAGTTAGGATGTGATGCATGTACCACAAGACAATTCCAAGGACGAGATGGACATACTTTTCCACTTGGCCCAACAACTCGTGCCAAGTCCAAGCTAGTCAAGAACAAGCTGATTTCAATCGTCCAAGGATTCATGGGCAAAGGATTCCAAGCTTCCATGAAGAAGAAAGAATTTCTTGAAGAAAGTTCACACTTAACATCCTTCAAGAATGATTGGATCACAAAAACTCAACTTGGTGTACCTTTGGAGATGGATATCCATGAACCTTTAGATGTTCTTTAATTAGCCTTTTTTTGTAATTAGACCAAATACTTATTATTATAAAAGATTGGGTCAGGTTTTAATTTTAGCCCAAATTAGGATTTACGAGCTCAAATACCTTTTTTTCCTTCAATTTTCATCCAAATAATGGTCCATATCAGCTCTTTACTTGCCGCCCAAGCAACCAAGTACTTATCAGCTTATCAATTACCTTATCAACCTTCTCTTGCCGCCCAAGCCACCAAGGACTTTAGTTGATGTTTTTTCTTTATAATTTTAATTAAATTAGGTTTCCTTGTTTTAGTAGAAGTAAAATTACTTTGTCTATCCTTCACCTATAGAAGGATGAAGCTTCCTACATTGTAAATCAGATTTTCTAGGTTTAATGAAATATTTATTGAGTTTATTTTGTAAGAGAGCCAAACCTTAGAATCTTTAGGGAGCTATATTGAATACAATCAGCTATCCCTTTAATTGACATGTTTTAATTGTGGTTTTATTAAAATGTTTAAAGGAGTTTTGATTAAAAAGGGATTTAGCTTTTACAAATCCATTTTTGACGTAAATTCCATTTTATCTCTTTTCTCATCAGCCAAACATCCATTTTCTTTCAAAACTTCAAGAGAACTTTCTTTTCCAATTCACTTTGTTTTTCAAATGTTTTCTAAGGAGTTTTCTCAACTTATCTGAAACGATTCTTAAAGATTTTTCATCAAATCTTGTAAATTGAATGAATAGCAAGGGAATAGAGGTAATTTTCATGCTTCTCCTCTAATCAGGGTTCTTTAATGAAATTCACAAGTATTTGGCTCTTTAATTGTTTTTCCTAACAAGGTTTTATGATTTATTTAAAGAAAATGACTAAATCAAGCTTTAATTGATGATTTAGTGTAATTTTCGTAATGGATCTTTTATGGCTGGTTAATGATTGATTTTAATTATGTTTTGGAAGTTTATTAATGTTGAGATTGAGGTTTAATAATGGTAATCCCGAAACTATTTGGATCTCTTGTTGATTAGGTTGTTAGAATTGAGTTTTTGTTGTGTTAATGAGATTTTGGGGATGCTGAAGGTATAAGGTTGTTAATAGGTTGGTTTTGGATGTTAATCAATGATTATAAGTGGTTGGAAGTGTTAGGTTTTAGCTGGGTTGAGTTTGTAGAGTAATCGGTAATGTTTTTTGTTGTTTCGAATGGGCATTTTGGTGGTTTTGGGTAGGGCAACGTGATAGGTTTGCTTCCTGGAGATTTTATTGTATTGAGATGTATTAATCCTCTGTTCTTGTGTGGTATAAACAGGGGAGAATGTTTCAGAAGCAATTGGAGAAGTTTCGTGAGCTTCAAACGCTTAGTTTCGCGTCGGCTAGTCACTGTTTCGCGTGTTAGTGAGTGAGAATGGTTTTTATGCACTTGATTTTAAATGCATGTGACCTACTATTAAAGCTTGTTTTAAAGTAAGTGATTTACTACTTTGATGATGTGATGATGAAGGATGCACATGGTAAGTGATCCTTGAAAGTATATGTTTTATACTTGTGATTTAAAGCATACTTTAATGCTTGGAAATATGATTTATTGATGATGCTTTTGAAAATAGTGAGGTATGTGGTTAAATGTGAATTATATTGGCAAGTGATATTGTGAAAATGGTTTATAAATGATATCGGATATAGTTAGTCGGCTATAGGATTGAGTGCACTATAAAAAGTTGCCTTGGATGTCGAGGGGTTGGTGTCTCGTGTCTCCGTCCAGGTACCCTAACGATCGAGGAGGTTGGTGTCCTGTCTCTCGTTAGAGGGTTAAGCATCTAACCAATGATGGGGTTGGTGTCCCCGTGGGTTGTGATTGTACCCGATTGATATTGTACCTTTGGTTGTGAATGTACCAATTCCGGTTGAGAGGGTTTGAAGTGTTGAGTGAACACTTGTTGAATCTGTGTATCTGATATGTGGTTTTGAGATATAATCTTGCTTAATGATCACTTGTAAACCAATATAATTGATGATGTATTATGGAATGGATTATGTTGCATAATGTTGTTTATGCATGCTTTACTCTTTCAGCTTTTCATACGGTAGTTATGCATGGGAAGGCTTAAATTGAGTGTAGCAATGGAACTTGTTGTTGATTCATGATACATGTAGCATGAGGTTTAATATGCTGATTTTTCTGAAGGAGAGTGCATGGTTTTAAAGGATGAATGGTTTTCAAATGATGTTTTGAGGTAATTGAAATGAGATTTCATTGTGGACATGGAAAATGGTTTTAATGCATTGATGGTGTTTTGTTTTTTAGCACTCCTCACTAAGCCTTGTGTGCTTACGCTCTCATTTGTCCATCAATGCAGATAATTGAGGCTTTGGAGGCAGCAAGTAGCAAGGGATCTCAAGAGACTTCAGTTGAGAAAGTATATTTTGGTTTAAAATATAAGTAATAAGGGCAATGGGGATCCGTTGTGTTTTTGGGGTGAATTGTGTAAACTCCCTATTTGAGCGAGTGTTCATTGTTGTTTTAGACTTGTAAATGGTTTTTGGTATTTGGTTTACGCTTTGCTATGCAGTTTGGTGCCTTGCTATGCTTGATTACTAGGTTGCATGCCTATAATTTATCTTTGATGCATTTTGTTTCGATATGTTGATTGAATATGCTATGATTGACTGAATATTGATGTTTGGTTATGTTATAAATAAGTTAGAGGCATGTTTGGGTGGATTGTTTTGCATCTAAGTGTGCTATTTCATAAAATTAGGGCATTACAGGCCCAGGCGTTTCGATACCCGAGCCAACATATCGATACGGGTAAGCCAAAATAGGCTTGGCGTATCGGTACACGGGGACCCATTTCGATACAGACCAAGAGGAAAAAATGGCTTGTTTCGGTACACAGGGTTCTGTTTCGGTACATGTTTGGAAATCTAAAGCTTGGGAGCTTACTAGATAAATGCGTATCGGTACATGCCTTGGAGTATCGATACGACCATCGGTTAGAGTAGTTATTTGGTATCTTTGAGGTTATGTTATCTTATATTTTGGTCCCTATTTTTATGGATGCAATTACATGAGCTTGGATGATCGTTTTGAGCTGAGATTTGATATAGTACCTTGTAATGAGGCTAATTAAAGGTTGGTAACTTAAATTTTGAAGAAGCCCATGTAATTCACTAAAATTTCATTTTTCCCTTTCACATGTTTGTAATCAATTGAATGCCTAATTGATGTTTGTTAGGATTGACGTTTCTTCCGCTTTGATTAAAAACACTTAGAGTAAAAAAGTGCATGTAGACAAGATAAAATAAAAAGAGTAGGGTCGTTTATTGAGGTAAACTTCCCGGTTTACTTCAATATTCCCTGTGTGACCCGTTCGGTTCAGACGGACGTCTAGGTCGGGTCGAGGGGGTTACATCTCCATAAGCAACAAACAAAGCTGAAATTTTAGATTTGTTTTATCTATCCTTATTTCAATCTTTCTTAATCTTTTTGTTTTAATTCTTGTTGTTTATCCTTTAATCTTCTATCTTAACTTCGTTTCTTTGAATTTTCAGCATTGAATTTGAATTTTTCAAGAATCGGCAAACCAATTCATCTTGAAAATTCCATATTTGCGCCAATTATCTTGATTGAGTCTAGAGCCTCTAGAGTTTTACAACAACTTGATTGAAGGCTTCCAATCCACAATTGTGCTACTATATCATTTGCTATCAAATTTGAGCTGATTCCTTGGTGATTATAACAACATTCATCGCGTTCTTGGTGATATTCAAGTGGTTGAAGAAGTTTAGTTAAGCAAAATTAGGGTTTTTCATCTATTTAACCATATTATCTTATTTTTGTAACCCCCTCGACCCGGTCTGGGCGAAATACCAAACTGAATGAGTCACACAGGAAATATTGAGGTAAACCGAGAAAGTTTACCTCAATAAACGACCATATTATTTTTCTTTTTATCTTGTCTAGATGCACATCATTAGCCTATGTGTAAACACTCGCATCGGAACAATTAACATCTCAAACATACATGATTAGGCACTCAATTGAAAACAAACCCGTTTTAGGGAGCATTTTATATTTTAGCAATTTACAGGAACTTCTTCACTTTCTAAGTTACAACCATTAATTAACCATATTACATGCCATTGTGTCAAATCTCAGCTCAAACTGATCATTCGAACACATTTAATTGTGTCCTCAACATTTAGGGACTGAAACGTAAAAAAATAGAACTCCAAAAGATTCCAAATAACCAACTTAACAGTTGGGGTTTCAATACACATAGCTCTGTATCGAAACATCATGTTTCAAAATGGGTCTTGTTATTTCGGAACACGAGGCCCTTTCGATACAACCTCCGACCCGTTTTGGTACATAGAATTCCAATAGCTAAAATTCTCGACCTTGTTTCGATACACCCCTTCCCGTTTTGAAACCCCATGCGCATTTCAAGGTTACCGTTTCGGTACGGCCTTAGGCGTATCGAAACACATGACCTGAAATATCACTTTTTACATGCATCCAAAACCATCCAAGCATGTTTCCAACATGCATACAACATATCTAAACATCAAGCCTCAAACATCCATGACATATTCAACATCTTTTCATGGCACTTTGCATCAAAGGTAAACTATAGGCATGCAACCTAGAAAACAAGCCAATCAGGATATCAAAATGCAAAGTAAAGCATAAACCAAATACCAAACGCCATTTACAAGTCTAAAACAACAAATCAAACTTGCTCAAAAGGGAGTTAACACAAATCTCCCAACAACACAACGTATCATCCATTGCCCTTATTACCTATAGTCTAACTGAAACATACTTTTGCAAATGAAGTTTCTTGTGATCCCTTGCAACTTGCTGCCTCCAAGACCTCAATTATCTGCATTGATGGACAAATGAGAGCGTAAGCACACAAGTCTTAGAGAGAACGCTCAAAACCAAAACACCATCAATGGATTAAACCATTTTCTATGTCCACATTGAAATCCCATTTCAATTTCCTAAAACATCATTGGAAAACCATCATGCCCTTTTAAACCATGCACTTTCCTTAACAAAAAATCAGCATATTACACCTCATGCTACATGTATCATGAATCAACAACAAGTTCTATTTCTACACTCAATTTAAGCCTTCCCATGCATAACTACCATATGCAAAGCTTAAAGAGTAAAACATACATAAACCATATTATACAACATAAACAATTTCATAATACATCATCAATTATATTGGCTTACAACTGATCATTAAGCAAGTTAAAAATTCAAAACCACATATCAGATACACGGATTCGACAAGTGTTCATTTAACACTTCAAGCCATCTTAATCGGAATTGGTACTTTCACAACCAAAGGTACTATATCAACCGGGTACAATTACAACCCACGGGGACACCAACCCCATCATCGGTTAGATACTTAACCCACTAACGAGAGACATGACACCAACCTCCTCGATCATTAGGGTACTTGGACGGAGACACGAGACACCAACCCCTCAACATCCAAGGCGACCTTTTATAGTGCACTAAATACTATAGTCGACTAACTATATTCGATATCTTTTATAAACCATCTTCACAACATCACTTGCCAATTTAATTCACATTTAACCACATACCTCACTGTTTTCAAAGCATCATCAATAAATCATATTTCCAAGCACTAAACCATGCTTAAAATCACAAGTATAAAACATATACTTACAAGGATCATTTACCATGTGCATCCTTCATCATCACATCATTAAAACATTAAACCACATACATATAGTTAAACATGCTCCCTTAGAGTCAAAAACACCAAAAGACCATAAGCATCCCAAAAGGCAAGGTAAATCATCAAAATCAATATAAAGGCCTTTTACAAACCATATAAACCATATAAAACTTGCATCAACAACAGGGAGTCCAAAACACATCTCTTAAAGCAAACCATTAAATCCCATTGCCAAATATCATTACTAAAGCAACTGTAAAACATCACCATACTTGAGCTTAACTATTCCTTGGATCCTCTTAAACCTCTTTGTTGCAAAAAATGTCTCAATTATCTGCATTGTTGGTAAAAGAGAGCATAAGTACGATAGCTTAGTGAGGCATGCTCTAAAAACACCAACACAACAATGCAATATTTTTAAAACTCTTTCTCGAAAACCATTTCTAAACCATGCTCTTTCTATCTCATGCTTGAAAACCATTTCAAAGCAAATCACCATTTGAAAATCACATGTACCACATATCTATCTATCTCATGCAATCAACCAATGCAAATCTCATGGCAAAGCCACACACATGCTTGATATTCAAAAGCATTTCATAATTATCAAAATCTCATATGCATTTCTCATAGCATAAAAATCATTTCAACATTGGTAAATGTGGATCAAATACATTCTCATATATTGGCCTTTCATATTCTATCTTTACTCGGATATGTTGATTAGCTTGACATAAAGCCAAGTCCTACCCCAATAGAATCTCACATCATCGAACTCTCATAGCGGTATCTCTATTCGCCACAAAGCTTGGGTGTTTCACCAAGACCTACCCCGATGATATCTCTCATCATCGGATTCTCCCTTTGGATCGGGATGGCACTACCTCCATTGCCCGACTCCAAATAGCACATACGAATTTTAGTTTATAGTGCACTTAACATCCTATTGGTCGACCAATTATATCTGGTAATCTCCTCATAATTTATGCCAATATATTACACTAAAATCATCATCTCACCTACTATTTTGATGCAACATTTCTAAAATCAATCTCATCCCATTTCAAAACTACAACTCATGCATAACATTTAGTCAAAATCTCAAAACTCTTCACAATGTCATTCTATCTCATGGGATCAATATGAAACATCATTTCATGTCATAAATCATGCATAAAACAGTAGGAATTTGTCTATCTCAAATCAAGAGCATGTCAAAAGCATTTATGGGCATCAACCACTTTTCGAGAGCAATCTAAACATACTTACTTCTGGACTTAGGATGGTGTTTCAAACCAATCCTAAATCCCCAAACCTTGTTCCCTTGTCCCTCAAGGACTTCTAAAACAATTGGCACTCACCGGTAACGTTTCGCTTGCTCGCCGAAACAATTTCTAGGCTTCCGGTACTTCCAGATCAACACCAAACGCGTCCGAAGATGTCTCCCATGTTCATTACACATAAGAGCAGAGGATTGATGCATCATCATACATTAAAATCACCAGTAAATCATTCTAACTCGCTGCTCTACACAAAACTAGCATTTCAGCTATCTGAAATAACCGAAATCACCTCAAAACTTTCTCAAATCAAATCCTAGCCAAGATCTATCAATTCTAACATTTTCTAAACTTCAATCAACGTCAAAAATCACCATAAACACACCCTTATACCTCCAGCAATAGCATATCACCAAAAATACCTCAAAAACCAAAAATCTAGCATCTCAAACTTAGAGATCCAAACCTATTCGAGATTTATTTGTTAAAACCTCATTCTCAACATCAAATATCATCCAAAATATGTTATAAATCAACCTCAAAATAGAGCTTAACATAGAAATATGAAAATCACCAAGATCTCATCAAGAATCTTGAATTTAACAACTATTTCATGTTTATAACATTAAAACAACTCAAAAGGATTGATAACTTGGGAATTTCAGTAAATAACTTATCATTAGAGGAGAAGGACGAAGCTTACCTTTAATGGTTGATCTCTCTTCAATTTGGGCAAATTTTCTTGAAATTCAAAGCAAAAATCAAAAGGATTTGATGAAACAAAGATAGGAAATCTTTTGGAAGATAAAATCTCAGCAAACAAAATGAAAATCAGAGGTTCATTGATGAGAGAAAAGTGTTTGGCTGATTGGATGTTGAGAGAAAATGAAAAGAGAAAACTATCGTGAAATTAGTTATGAAAAGTCAACTTTAATTTCCCTTTTTAATTCTCTTTTATTTCTTTAATTAAATTATTATTAAAAGCTCCCAATTTGAAGAGAAATATGATGAAAACAAATGGTAAAATTAGCTCCTTAAATATTCAAAGTTTCAATCCTTTACAAAACAATCACTATCAACTTTTGCAAAAACTACATTTCGGTCACTGTACAAAAATGTAATATTTCCAAATCGCCTTTTGTAAAATTGGTTTCACCATAATTATTTATATAATAAATGAGGATTTTTAGATATTTTTAAAACATCGCGAACTAGGTGTTCCCTAAACCAACATCAAGGGTTCGAACCGTTCCCGACCGACCCGATTCAACATCTAAAACATCTAGGCCCAAAACCAGGGCATTACAACTCTCCCCCTCTTAAGAAATTTTGTCCTCGAAAATTACCTGGTGGAAAAAGGTAAGGAAATTGCTTCTTCATGTCACCCTTCCTTTCCCACGTGGCTTCCTCAACGCCACGATGTCTCCACAAGACTTTGATCAGCTCGATGGTCTTACCCCGGAGAACCTTGCTATCCGAATCCAAAATCTCAACAGGCTCCTCACCATACATTAAGTCTGGATTCCACTCAACCTCCTCTACAGAGGTAACATGCGACGGATCCGATCTATACCTTCGAAGCATGGATACATGGAACACATTATGTATCTTTTCTAACTCTGAAGGCAGGCTCAACTTGTAAGCAACAAGACCCACACGTTCTATCACCTCATATGATCCAATGAACCTCAGACTCAATTTTCCCTTCCGGCCAAATCTCATCACCTTCTTCCAAGGTGAAACTTTCAGAAACACACGTTCGCCAACAACGAACTCTATCTCCTTACGCTTCAAATCTGCGTAAGACTTTTGTCGGTCCGATGCTGCCTTCATAGGCTTACAAATGAGCTTCACCTTCTCGGTGGTTCCTTTCAACAAAGCTGGCATCGAAATCAGCTTTTGCCCCGTTTCAGCCCAACAAAGGGGAGTCCTACACTTTCTCCCGTATAAGGCCTCGTACGGTGCCATTTGAATGCTTTCCTGGTAGCTATTATTATATGCAAACTCAACCAAAGGCAAGTGTTTCTCCCAAGATCCTTCAAACTCAATAACGCAACACCTCAACATATCCTCAAGCACTTGGATAACACACTCTGACTATCCATCCATCTGCGGATGATAAGAAGTACTAAAATTCAACCATGTACCCAAAGCTTGATGCAAACTTACCCAAAACCTCGACGTGAACCTCAGATCTTTATCCGATACTATAGATTTCGACACTCCGTCAAAACTCACAATCACCCAAACGGAATTCTTCTTCGACGGAGACAATGACAAACTAGACACGAAGTCCATGGTAACCCTTTTCCCACTTCCATTATGGGATTCTCAACAGCTGCAACCACTCAGATTGAACCTGATGTTCAGCCTTAACCCGCTGACAAACCATACATCTGCTAACGAACTCAACAACATCCTTCTTCAACCCACCCAGTAGTACTCATCCTTCAAATCACGATACATTTTCGTACAACCAGGGTGCATAGCGAAAGGACTACTATGAGCCTCAGTCAAAATAGTGCGCCTCATCTCCGTATCATTCGTCACCACTATCCGAATCCCAAAACACAGAACACCATCATCATTGAAACTGAATTCCGAAGGCCTTCCTTTCGCAATATTCTGAACATGCGGTACAAGAGAATCATCAAGCAACTATTTATCCTTGATTAACTGAACCAAAGATGGCTTCACTTGAAACTTAGCAACAAGGCCACCTTCTCGCGATATGCTCTAACAAGCAAACATCGCCCTCAACTCCACCGCCACTTTTCTGCTCAAAGCATCGACCACCACATTGGCCTTTCCCGGATGATACTCGATCATTAGGTCATAATCCTTAAGCAAATCCACCCTACGTTGTTGCCTGAGATTCAATTCCTTCTGAGACATAACATACTTCAAACTCTTGTGATCCGTGTACACAATACACTTCTCACCATAAAGATAATGTCTCCAAATTTTTAAGGCGAACACCACTGCCGCTAACTCAATATCATGCGTGGGATAGTTACGCTCATGCACCTTCAACTGTCGCGATGCATAAGCTACTACCTTACCTTCTTGCATCAGCACACACCCCAAACCAACATAGGATGCATCACTATACACCACAAACTCTTTTCCAGATTCAGGTTGAACCAAGATAGGAGCTTGCGTCAAAGCTTCCTTTAGCTTCTCAAAAGCTTGCTGTCTCGCTTCCGTCCACTCAAACTTAACATCCTTCTGCAAAAAATTCGTCAAAGGAGCATCAATCTTGGAAAATCCATCCATGAACCTTCGATAGTAGCCCACCAAACCAAGCAAACTACGAACTTCATAAACAGGCCTAAGAGGCTTCCAATTCACCACAGCCTCAATCTTCTGAGGATCAACACGAATTCCCTCGGCCGAAACCACATGACTAAGGAAAACAACTTCCTTCAACCAAAACTCACATTTACTCAGCTTAGCATTAAGCTAATTCTCTAGCAACACTTGCAAAACAATCCTCAAATGTTCCTCATGCTCCTCCTCAGTACGAGAGTACACAAGGATGTCATCGATGAACACCACAACGAACTTATCGAAGAACTGATGAAACACCATGTTCATCATATCCATGAATGCAACAGGAGCATTCGTCAAACCAAAAGGCATCACCAGAAATTCATAATGCTCATACCTTGTCCGAAAAGCAGTTTTTGGCACATCCACATTCTTAACCTTCAATTGATAGTACCCAGGCCTTAAATCAATCTTCGAGTACACAACTGCTCCACGAAACTGATCAAAAAGATCATCAATCCTTGGCAGAGGATACTTATTCTTGATAGTCAACTTATTCAGCTGACGATAATCAATGCACATTCTCATCGTGCCATCTTTCTTCTTTACAAACAAGACTGGCGCACCCCAAGGTGACACACTAGGCCGAATAAAGCCTCGGTCAAGCAACTCCTAAAGTTAGGTCTTCAGCTCCTTCAACTCCTTAGGTGCCATTCGATAGGGAGCGATAGACACCGGAGTTGTGTTCTCATACAACTCAATTCCAAACTCAACCTCCCGACTAGGCGGCAAACCAGGTAGCTCCTCCAGAAACACCCCAAGGAATTCACACACGATCCTTATGTCTTGCACATGCACCTCCTTCGTGCTAGGATTCATTACAAAAGCTAAATAAGCTTCACATCCTTGACGCAATAGCCGGCTCGCTTCAAGCGTCGAAACCACATTAGATAGGAACTTTATGTTTTCTCCCACCACCACAACTTCATAATCATCAACAAGTTTCAGCGAAACTCGCTTATTCTCAAAATCCACAACAGCCCTATGCTCAACTAGCCAATCCATACCAAGGATTACATTGAATCCATAGAAAGGCAATTCCATAAGATCCACCAAGAACACATGTTCATGAAAAGAGATGAAGAAGGAAGGCTTGTTCCGAAGAAGAAGGTGGATGTAACCCCCTTAGCCGACCTAGACGTCCAACCCGAATTTAGAAGATTACACAGGGAAAACAAAAGTCAACTCGTGAAAGTCATCCTTGATTGACGACCCTTTTTTTCTTTTTAACTTTTCTTGATGCACAATATTAACCTATGTGAATAGCATAACATTTTAGCGGAATTGGCATAGTGAACGAAGTTCATTTAGGGGTCTAATTGCATACGATCGTCTTTTAAGGACTAATATGTAACTTTTCAAAATTATAAGGATTAAACAAATTTAAGGTTACCAAACCAAAAGTAACCATATACTAAGCCAGCATGTCAAATTTCATCTTAACTCGATCATCCAAACACATTTAAGTAAGCACTCAAGACCCATGGACCAAAATGTAAGAAACAAAAACCTGAAACAATTCAAATTCAACTCCAACGGTCGGGTGTTTCGAAACACAAAGCCCTGTACCAAAACAGTCGTTTCAAAAGCAGGTTGACTGTTTCAATACTCGGGTGCGTTCCGAAACCCGTAGCGAAACACCCCTTTCCTGTAGTAAAAATGTTCTGGAACGTTCCTACCCGTTCGATACCTTATGGCCATTTCAGGCCTTTGTTTCAAAACAGGTAAGGGCGTTCCGATACACCTTGCCATTCAACAACAGATTTTGCTGGTTTTTCACTCACAAACACCCCGAACACAATCCAATTCATGCCACAATATACCTACAACATGTTTAGGCATCAAAGATCAACATTGCAAAGTACGAGCTAGAACATAGCATCATTCAAGCAAGCATTGGTTCTATAGGCATGCTTCCTAGTCTTTAAAACCAAACAAAAGCTAAAAGTCACAATCACGCACCAATCAAACTTCAAAGGCCAATTACAACTCAAAAATACCAAACCAAATATGAACAAAGTAATAATCAACATCCTCAATCATCCAAGAGTAGAAATCCCACCCATTGCCCCTTATTACACCAAAGAAAAACCACATACTTTGTTAGACAAAAGTGCTTGGATTCCCTCGCTGCCTTGAATGCCTAATTATATGCATTGATGAAACAAATGAGCGTAAGCACAAAGCTTAGTGAGGATCGCTAAACAAAATTCATCAATGCTTTCACACAAATGGCAAAACACTATTATCATGACATGCCTTTTCATAAAACATGCCCTTTCAAGATATTATTGCACTTTCAAAAACACATGCTCTTATGCATCTTTTTAAAACAACAAATAAACCTTTGCCTATGCTTTACAAAGCATCACATGCATTCTAGCATTAATCACAACATTATATTGGCTTACAAGTGATCGTTTCTCAAACCATAAAAAATCAACTCAAAACACAATCGGATACGCGGATTACAAGCGTTGTCCCACACGCTTCATAAAAACTACCGGACTACACAAGGTGGAGACCAATGGCACAATCACAACCCCTCAACACTCGTGATGGAGATTAATGGCACAATCACAACCCCTCGACATCACTCATCGGTAGTTGTATAATTCCACTAACAAGAGTAAGGGATAGAACCTCAAGATTCACACATGGGATTAAACCATCCACCGTTGTGATCTTAGCCTCAATCGTTAGGGTACTTGGATGGAGATTACGGCACAATCACAACCCCTCGACATCCAAGGCGACTTTATTCACTGTGCACCCAATCTTATAGCCGGCTAACTATATCCGATTAGAAGAACCAAGAACCACTTTCATCACTTGCAAAGTTATTATCATTTAACATCATTAATCCACTATTTACAAGCATAAAAACAAAGCCATTACCACAAGCGTAACCATACTAAACATCATGTGCAATAATCACATAAAACCAAGGATCACTTACCTAGTGCATCCTTATCACAATGGCATTAAAATCCAGAATTAACCATGCTTAAAACATGCTTTAAACAGTGATCAAAACCATAATTAACTCAAGTGCATTTCCATCAAAACATAACACATTTCTGAGAGAGACTTCCGAAACACTTACTCTTGAGCTTAGCTAAGTGTTTCAAACTTACACTAAGCTCCCAAGACCACGCTCAAAGTGTTACAAAGATGGAAAATCCATTTCCTCTCAGAGATACGCAAAGCCTTGCTCGCCGACACGAAAATTACTCTTCCGGAGCCTCCAACTACGCCTCGTTTGCTCCCGGATCAAGATCCCCTGTTTTCACAACATCAAACAGTGATCTAAATGCATTTCAACACCAGCAACAATTCACAAACTCGTTGCGCACCCAAACTACACCAATTTACCCATCCGAAACAACCAAAAACTCAATCGATTGCTTCCTAAACCAAGCCCAGCCAACATATATCACTTCCAATCCATTATAAACATCAAAACACATATAATAACAACCTAACCCATCTTTAGACCTCCAGCAAGCAAGATTCCACCATTTCTCCTCAAAAACTGACTTAAAACAAACAAGAAACTCAAGGATCTCAAGGATTTTGGGATCTATGTTATCAAAACTTCATTTCAACATATTAACCAACTTAAAACTCAATTAAAATCAATCATTAACAGAGCTTAACAAAACAAGTCTGAAAATTAAGATATCAACCATATTTTTACAAGATTTTAATCTCCAATCAAAACTATAATGAAAACTCAGCCACAAAGATTAATTAGAAGCCAAAGATCTTGGGAATTTCAATAAAAAACTTTTATTAGAGGCTGAGAATGAGATTTACCTCCAATCCTTGCTTTTCTCAATGAATGACAAGTTTTCCTTAGCAAAATCTTGAAGAACTTGAAAAGATTTCTTGAAAATTGATTAAGAGATATTTAGATAGTGTTTGAGAGAAAAGAATTCTGGAGAAAAATGAATGGAAATAGTGTTTGGCTAAAAATGATGAGAAGATGGTAGTGACGTGATGAAATCTCACATAAACTACCCATTTTAATTAATTAAAATAAAAACCAATTAAAGCCATTTAATTAAAAGCCATCTTAAACACATGTCATATTAAGGAAAGGTTAAATTGGCATAAATCCCCCTAATGATTCTAAGAATTTGGCTTCTCCTTAAAAATCACATTTTCCCCAGTTTTGAAACTTTACAATTTGGTCACTACTCTAAATGTCCCATTTCCGGAACTCTTTTTGTAAAATTGATTTGACCAACCTCTTAAACATATTTTTAGAGGATTTTAGCAATTTTTACCACATTTCTCTCCTATCTCGATCCTTTATTTACTTAAATCACCTTACGCGATTCGATCCATTTTCGATCGGTCTGGTCCGATGTCTAAAATATCTAGGCCCAAAACTAGGGTGTTACAACTCTCCCCCACTTAGGAAATTTCGTCCTCGAAATTTTACCTAAAGGAAAAAGGGGAGGAAACTGCTTTAGTATGTCCGCCTTGCTTTCCCACGTGGCCTCCTCAACTCCTCGGTGTCGCCACAACACATTCACAAGCTCTATCGTCTTACCACGAAGAACTTTACTGCTCACATCTAGAACCCTCATTGGTTCCTCATCATAAGATAAATCTGAATTCAACTCTATCTCCTCAAAAGGCATCACATGCGAAGGATCCGATCTATACTTCCGCAACATAGAAACATGGAACACATCATGTATCTTTTCCAGCTCCGAAGGCAATCTCAACCGATATGCCACATGACGAATACGCTCCAAAATCTCATAAGGTCCAATGAACCTTGGGCTAAGCTTACCCTTACGCCCAAATCTCATCACCTTCTTCCAAGGCGATACTTTCAAAAATACGCGTTCACCAATCACGAACTCAATCTCCTTACGCTTCAAGTCCGCGTAAGACTTTTGCCTATCCTATGCTGCCTTCAAACGCTCAAAAATGAGCTTCACCTTCTCGGTGGTTCCCTTTAACATAGTCGGCATCGAAATCAACTTTTGCCCAGCTTCTGCCCAACAGAGAGGGGTTCTACATCTTCTCCCATACAAAGCCTCGTATGTAGCAATTTGAATACTTGCCTGATAACTATTATTATACGTAAACTAAACCAACGGCAAGTGCTTCTCCCAAGAACCATGAAAATCTATAACACAACATCTCAACATGTACTCAAGCACTTGGATCACACGTTTCGACTGTCCATCCGTCTGAGGATGATATGAAGTACTAAAATTCAACCATGTACCCAAGGCTTGATGCAAACATTCCCAAAATCGTGTTGTAAACCTTGGATCCCTATCCGACACTATAGACTTTGGCACACCGTGCAACCGCATAATCTCAACTATGTACAGCTCAACCAACTTATCCAAGATATACGTAGTATGCACAGGCAGAAAGTGTGCACACATCGTAAGGCGATCAACAATCACCCAAACTGAACTCTTCTTTGACAGTGACAATGGCAATCCATACACAAAATCCATGGTAATTATTTCCCACTTCCATTCTAGAATTCTCAAAGGTTGCAACAACCCTGAAGGAACCTGATGTTCAGCCTTCACTCCCCGACACACCATACACTTACTAACGAACTCAGCAACATCCATTTTCCACCCCACCCAGTAGTACTCATCTTTCAAATCACGATACATCTTTGTACTTCCAGGATGTATGGAAAAAGGACTACTATGAGCTTTCGTCAGAATAGTGTGCCTCAACTCAACATCATCTGGCATCAGTATTCGACTCCCAAAGCACAAAACACCGTCATCATTAAAGCTGAAATCTGAAGATCTACCCTCCGCATTGTCCTGAACATGCGAAACAAGGGAATCATCAAGCAACTGCTAGTCTTTGATCATCTGAATCAAAGATGGTTTCACTTGCAATTTTGCAATAAGACCACCATCACGCGATATGCTCAAGCGAGCAAACATCACCCTCAGCTCCACATCTACTTTCCTGCTCAAAGCATCGGCTACAACATTAGCCTTTCCTGGGTGGTACTCGATCATCAGATCATAATCCTTAAGCAACTCCACCCAACGACGTTGCCTAAGATTCAACTATTTCTGAGACATAAGATACTTCAAACTCTTATGATCCGTGAACACAACACACTTCTCACCATACAGGTAGTGCCTCCAGATTATCAAGGCAAACACAACAGCCGCAAGCTCAAGATCATGAGTAGGGTAGTTATGCTCATGCACCTTCAACTGCCTAGATGCATAATGTTGCGTGTAAATAAGACTATCGCAAATAGTGCAAGTGTACACGACGCAAGTAGTAAAGTGATACTGAAGTATCGAATATCGTCTCCACAGGGATTGGAATACTTATATCCTTTAACTATCTGCACAGAAGAAAGAAAGAGTTTTAATAATTTGATTGAAGAGTGTCACGAATAAATCAAGTAAAAGAGAAAAAATCAGAATTATAAAACATGTAGGAATTGAATTGCTCCTTAGTACAGGTATTGCACTGTTCAAGGACTTATGTTCTGTGTCTGGCTCCTGTCACACCAACACTTGACGTGGCAGCGGTCCGTTGCTGTTGCGGTAGCGATAAGAAACTCAGTTTTATCAAGTTCGGCAGGAATCCCTGGATTGACTTGTCCTATCCCTAGATCCAAGTTTGTCGGCGAACACGTCTTGGATGATACCTCTCGGTGTGAATCGAAGTATGAACACTGATGTTTAAGAATTCCTCTTTAGCCGCTTAACCTCGTCCTATCCCTAGGTCCGAGATAGTTCAACCATAATCTGGAGAACCAGTACTTACTCCTTTTGTATACTTAACTCTCCCGATATTAAGTAAATAGATAATCTTACAATGCTCTCTCGATACTCTTGCAAGATGTTGAAACCAGAATAAGCAAAATTGAAGTTTTATTTCATTTGACAAAAAAATCTTCAGAACAGAACAACCCTTACAACTACTTTACTATATCAACCCCAAACCCTATGGAGAACTAGAACATTAGATCTAGCCGACTCCCAAACTCTTTTCTTCTCTCTCCCTCTCTCTAGATATCTCTATACCCTTACATACATGGGTATATATAGGCAAAGATCTAGTCTAAGTCCTTCTTGGAGTAGAAGTTCTTCTTGGAGTAGAAATCCTTCTTGGAGTAAAAATATTGTTCAACAAGTAAAGATAAGTTACTTTACTTATCGATCCTTGATCAGCTCTATGCTCCGCTCCCGACCTCAGAAAAATGCAAGACTGGGCTCAATGGACTCAGAAAAATGGCCTCTATCAAACGAGACCCATCTTGACTATGTCGACGTATTGCCATCCGGGTGACATTCTGCGGCGGCAGCGTCCTTGGTGGCAACTGAAACTGCTTCAGTACAGCTCCTTCTGCTTCTAGTCTCCAAAAATATGCGAGTGGCCCACGATAGTCCAGCTTGAAATCCTCTATCTGTCGATCTCCACTTCGTGTTTTCTACCTCAGGTATGTTCATTGTCGCCCCTTCTGCCACAGCAGCGGTCACGAGTGACCACGGACCTCGTTTCTTCAGCTTTTGCTCCACAACTTGCCTCTTCTCCTTAGCTGCCTTCGATGTTGCCACAACAGATACCTGCAAAAGTGACCAATTTTAGCAGCATCTGTGCAGTTTTATCTAAATGTGATGTAAATGCAAAAACTAGCCTAAAATGCAATTAAACGTGCTTGAGTGCAGCAAAAATAAGGATAAATGAGGGGTAAAATATAGGACTTTTAGGCACTCAACACACCCCAAACTCGAATCCTTGCTTGTCCTAAAGAAATGCAACCTAACTAACATGCATGCATACATACATATGTTTTTTTTCTTGGCTTAAGTCAATGAAAAATCCTTACCCACAACGCCATCCCTATCATGTTTAGCACCTGTTCAAATATTTAAGGATCTACTTAGAGCAAAAGTGTAATTCTCGTGTAAGTGTGTGCATTTATTGTGAACATAAATGAATATAGATTTCCCTAGCAACTAGAATATTATACTTAGCTTATTTATAGTTTTAATCTTACTAGAGCCAGTTTCGGGCACCTCTAGTTAATTTCTAGAGCCGGTGATAGGCACATCTAGAAATTTTTCTTTTTCTACTTTTACTAGAGCCGATGATAGGCACATCTAGTCACTTTCTAGAGCCGGTGATAGGCACCTCTAGAAGTTTCTCTAGTTTTTTTCCTAGAGCCAGTGATAGGCACCTCTAGGACTAACCTGAGTTCAAGTATTTTCTCCTCAAGTGGCTAAGTTTTCTATTCTAAGTGTGCTAGAGAAAGTCTTTTATCAAGTAAGTCACAAAGTATTTCAGTTTTTCAGAACTATACAATGGCTCTACTTACTTCGTAAAATATTTTTAAGGGGCTGTCACGACAGAGATGGCAGCATCAGTTAATAAAAGTTCAATAAATTAAGCCACTTTTTTAGCAGGATTACCTGCAAAAAAATAAATGCGACAAAATGAAAACTAAATGCAATATTATATTAATAATTAGGAGGACTGCCTACCCCCAAGACATAAAAATGAAAAACAGAAAAGTGAAACATCACAAAAAGATAATATATACAATAGGCGGCAGAGAAAAAAATTAAGTTGTGCGGCTGTCATCGCTGCTGCTGGAGCTTTGGATGAGGAGCTGTCGGCGGGCAGTCTCCTTGAACTTTGTCAGGGGAGTTGTGGGTGCTGCCCTGGGAGTTGGAGACGCGAAGGCTGCCTTCTTCCTTGCGTCACTATCTTCACTGATGTTGGCGGCAGACACTTTGGAATTCATCTCAGGGAGTATGAGTGCTGCCGCGGCAGGGGTGGAGGCAGAGCTTCCTCGGGTTGCTTGTATCGTCATTGCAAGGGTTCTCTTCTGTTTACCTAATAACACAAACAAACTAAAAACTAATATCAAATTTCTAATTCCTAAAACAATAAAGATAAAATAACATAAAAATAAAATACAATAAATTACATTAGGAGTGCCTTGAGGGGTATCTCCTAAAGTAACTGCTCCCTGTTCTATTGATGCTTGAGGGGTCGTTTCCGGTACTTCTTTAAGTCCATCTGTACCCTCCATCTGGTGATTATTCTCATGGTGGGGGCTCTTTTCTTTCTCTTCCCTTTGTAGTCCATGAAGTCCTCTCTTCTTGGTAATTTTTCTGAGGGCATGAATATTTGATTAGAAAAAATCAAATTGACGTTCGACCACAAACTTACCTTGTTTTCGGTGAATGTTGTTTTGGTTGAATGTAGCCCTTGCTGTCGTGTCTGCTGCTGTGGCAGCCAGTTATTTTGGCAGTCCTTCATCAGGTTACTTTGCAGGTCAAGGGGACATTGGAAAGTACCATAACTCTCCATATCAAATTCTGTTGGCCACTCGTAGGTCTCCATCAGTAGAGACTTCGATGATTCTGAGTCCACCAGTGTTGGTTCCTCTAATATATGAAATGGAATTTGTGAGTTTTAAATGAATTCAAAATGTTCGTTTATTACATGCTCGTATTCCATTTGCGAGGCATTGTCATTGGGTAGCTCTTCTAGGTGGTTGTGCGAGTTCCTTGACAGGGATGGATGTGTGCAATCTTGGTCGGGCATAACCTAGGTAGTGGGTTGAGAGTTTGCCTCAGATGTGGTTGCCGCAGTGACATTCTCTTGAATTTCACTAAGTGTTATTGCGGTGTTGCTCCATTCTGGTTCCTCGGTCATTGCCATGGCAAGTTGTTGCTCAGACTCATCATGTGTTGGGTATTTCTTCACATGGGCATCTTCGTCACCTTGCCTCAATATTTCAGGTTCATCCGTGGCATGAATGAGGACCGGTCTGCTCAAGAGTGCATCCATCTTGGCGATACTTGCGTTCGTAGAAGCCGACAGTTTTTGCATGAGTGCCACGAAGGCTTGAAGTGTACCTTCTAAGGAATTCGTTTGCTCTTGAGGAGGACTATTTTCCCATAGCATGTCAGCTTCTTCACGGTAATTGCGAGAATTCTCCCACATCAGCTCTCGAACAGTTTTTCCTGACATGTTGATGCTCCTTAAACATGTATTTCACCTGAGTTTTTGATAAAAATAGAAAAATAAAAATAAATAATTAAAAATAACAATAAAGAGAAAAGAAAAGTGCAGAAGTTAAAGGTAAGAGTATGTTGCCAGTCCTCGGCAACAGCACCAAAAACTTATTGCGTGTAAATAAGACTATCGCAAATAGTGCAAGTGTACACAACGCAAGTAGTAAAGTGATACCGGATATCATCTCCACAGGGACTGAAATACTTTTATCCTTTAACTATCTGCACAACAGAAACAAAGAGTTTTAATAATTTTATTGAAGAGTGTCACGAATAAATCAAGTAAAAGAGAAAAATCAGAATTATAAATCAGACAAGAATTGAATTGCTCCGTAGTGCAGGTATTGCAATGTTCAAGGACTTCTATTCTGTGTATGGCTCCTGTCACGCCAGCACCTGTCGTGGCAGCGGTCCGTTGCTGTTGCGCTAGCGATAAGCAACTCAGTTTCTTCAAGTTCGACAGGAATCCCTGGATTGACTTGTCCTATCCCTAGATCAAAGTTTGTCGGCGAACACGTCCTGGATGATACCTTCCGACGTGACTCGAAGTATGAACACCGATGTTTATGAATTCCTCTTTAGCCGCTTAAACTCGTCCTATCCCTAGGTCCGAGATAGTTCGACCATAATCTGGAGAACAAGTACTTACTCCTTTCGTATACTTAACTCTCCCAATATTGAGTAAATAGATATTCTTACAATGATCTCCCGATACTCTTGCAAGATGTTGAAACCATAATAAGCAAGCATGAAGTTTTATTTCATTGGACAAAAAACTCCTAAGAACAGAACAACCCTTACAACTACTTTACAATATCAACCCCAAACCCTATGGAGAGAACTAGAACATTAGATCTAGCCGACTCCCAAACTCTTTTCTTCTCTCTCTCTCTCTCTAGATGTCTCTATACCCTTACATACATGGGTATATATAGGCAAAGATCTAGTCTAAGTCCTTCTTGGAGTAGAAGTTCTTCTTGGAGTAGAAATCCTTCTTGGAGTAGAAATCCTTGTTCAACAAGTAAAGATAAGTTACTTTACTTATCGATCCTTGATCAGCTCTATGCTCCGCTCCTAGCCTTAGAAAAATGCAAGATTGGGCTCAATGGACTCGGAAAAATGTCCTCTATCAAACGAGACCCATCTTGACTATGTCAACATATTGTCGTCTGGGCGGCATTCTGCGGCGGCAGCGTCCTTGGTGGCAACTGAAACTGCTTTAGTACAGCTCCTTCTGCTTCTAGTCTCCAAAAATATGCAAGTGGCCCACGATAGTCCGCCTTGAAATCCTCTATCTGTCGATCTCCACTTCGCGTTTTCTACCTCTGGTGTCTTCATTGTCGCCCCTTCTGCCACAGCAGCGGTCACGACAGACCACGAACCTCGTTTCTTCAGCTTCTGCTCCGTAACTTGCCTCTGCTCCTCAGCTGCCTTCGATGCTGCCACAACAGATACCTACAAAAGTTACCAATTTTAACAGCATTTGTGCAGTTTTATCTAAATGTGATGTAAATGCAAAAAGTAGCCTAAAATGCAATTAAATGTGCTTGAGTGCAGCAAAAATAAGGATAAATGAGGGGTAAAATATAGGACTTTTAGGCACTCAACACATAAGCTACCACCTTACCTTCCTACATCAACACGTAACCCAAACCAACAATGGACGCATCATTATAGACCACAAACCCCTTACCAGACTGAGGCTGAATCAGAACAGGAGCTTGCGTCAAAGCTTCCTTCAGCTTTTCAAAAGCTTGATTCCCCACATCTGTCCATTCAAAATGAACATTCTTTTGCAACAACTTGGTGAAAGGTGCAGCTATCTTCTAGAAACCCTCAACAAACCTATGGTAATACCCAGCTAGACCAAGGAAACTTCGTATCTCTGTTACCGAGTTACGCACTTTCCAACTCATCACAACCTCTACTTTGTGCAGATCAACACGAATACGCTCTGCTAACACAACATGTCCAAGGAAGATCACCTCCCTAAGCCAAAACTCACACTTACTTAGCTTGGCATACAACTGATTTTCCAACAACGCTTGCAAAACGATTCACAAGTGTCTATCATGATCCTCCTCGGTATACGAATACACAAGGACATCATCTATGAACACCACCACAAACTGATCCAAGAATTCATGGAATACACGATTCATCATGTCCATGAAATTAGCAGGCGCGTTGGTCAAACCAAACGGCATCACTAAGAACTCGTAATGCCCATACCTTGTCTGAAAAGCTGTCATAGGTACATCCACATCCTTCACCTTCAACTAGTAATATCCTGACCTCAAGTCTATCTTGGAAAACATCGAGGCTCCCCGAAACTGGTCAAAGAGATCATCAATTCTAGGTAAGGGAAACGTGTTCTTGATCGTCGACTTGTTCAGTTGCCGATAATCTATGCACATCTGCACTGTCCCATCTTTCTTCTTTACAAACAAGACCGGTGCACCCCAAGGTGACACACTCGGCCGGATGAAACCTCGATCCAACAACTCTTGCAGCTGTGTTTTCAACTCTTTTAGCTCTTTAGGTGCTATGCGATAAGGATCAATGGACACCGGAGTTGTATTCTCGTACAACTCGATACCAAACTCAACTTCCCTGTTTGGTGGAAATCCAGGCAATTCTTCCGAAAAGACACCCGGAAATTCCTGAACGGTTCGAATATGCTGCACACGTACATCCTTAGTGCCAGGATTCATCACAAAGGCAAGATAAGCCTCACATCCCAACCTCATCATACGGTTTGCTTCCAAAACCGAAATCACATTCGACAAGAATTTCACATTCTCGCCTACTACCACTACTTCATAATCATCGGCCAGCTTTAAGGTAACCCGTTTGACATCAAAGTCAACCACCGCTCTATGCTCCGTCAACCAATCCATGCCAAGGATTACATCGAATCCATAGAAGGGTAACTCCATTAAATCCAAAAGAAATACACGACCTTGCACAGATAAAGGGCATCTCCTATACAACTTCCTAGTGACTACACTCTCACCAAAAGAACTAGTCACTTGCATTCCTACTTCAAGCAACTTAACAAGTATATCAAGAAGATGTGCATGTTCACTAAAGATATAAGAATGCGTAGATCTAGAATCAATCAAAGCCAGCAATGATAAAGACTGAAGAGCAAAGGTACATGCGATAACATCGGTATCATTGCGCTCCCGCGCTGAGCATAAACCCTGGCAGGACTGCCTCCCTCAGGCCGAAATGCTACCACATGAGCAACGTCTCTTTGTCCCTCGTCTCTCCTCTAGAAGTTCCCTCAGCCGCGCCCACGGCCTCTCTGAGGTGCAGCCACAGCAGGTGCACGTCCTTGGCCTCCACCAGCCAACAAAGGACACTCTCGCCTCATGTGATATGCTGAGCCACAATTCCAACATGAATTCCCTTTCACCACAATAGGAGCCTGAACCTCTCTAGCTGCTCGAGGGCAATCTCGCCTCAAATGGTCCCTCGACCCACATGTCCAAGACGTATGCTGCTCAGATCTCACTCGGCCTCCCTAGATTTGACCACCTCAACCCGAAGCACCTCGCCTCCCGTCAGGTTGATGTCTCCTATCTCGACCTCTTTTGTTCTGTCCACCCCCGAAACTATACTCAGCTGCTCTCTTCCCAGAGCTGGAACCAACACTTATAGACGCCAAATCCATATTTTGTTTGATGTCTTTGGCTGGACATACAAGCACATCGAAGTCGGTATAATCTGCAGCCAACATATACGTCTTGACTTCCTGTACCAGCTCGTACCGAAAGTGATCACATCGGTACCTCTCACTAGGTATCAGCTAAGGGACATATTAGCTCAAGCGATCACATCGATTGCCCTAAACTAGCGACATAAACTCGCGTTTCTTATTATCCATGTATCTCACCCTCAGATACTTCCTCTTGAAGTCACCTCTGAAAAACTCCCAATCAACCTCATTGGGTTCCAAACCAGCAGTGGTAGTCGTCCACCAGCTATAGGCATCACCTTACAACAAGGATACTGCGTATCCCAGCTTGCGCACATTATTGCATCCCATTTGATCTATTATACAGATCGTACTCGCCAACTAGGCCTCAGACGCCTCATCAGACATTCCAAAGAGCTCCACAACTCCTAGGCTCCTCAACCTCTCCAGTGGTAAGCACGCCTGCCAAGATGCAAGGGTCTGTACATGCACTCCAGCAACAGCAACCTGAAACGCCCCGGTGATTGCCTGAACAAACAGTGTTAGATCACCCAAACCTGGACCAGCAGGTCCTTGCTGCACCTGCTCCCCACCTCCAGGTGGTGGCGGAGGAGGTATATTTCCATCAGGAGGGACATCAGTCCCTTGCTCACCCTTTTCGCCCTGAGGTACTATTGTATTCGACCTCAACTCTCTCTCGGACCCATAGTGTCATTTTAAACAAAGCATAACAACAAAAACAAATCAAACCATTTAGGCCAGCTTCAAGTAAGGATCCAAGTTTACAAAAATATTTGATTAGTGCAAGAAGGTAATGGGCACCCCGGTTTCCCTCAACATAGCATAGCATACAATGACACATCATGCTCAACATGCTTTCCATCATCCAAAATCAGCACATAACAACATCACATCATTATCACGCAATCATATTCCTTTCTCATACAATTCACATCAATCAAGTATGGCATAAGCTTCGAAATTCAACCAATTGCATGCTTTTCAAACATCATACATCAGCACTTATCAATTCTACACACCAACATCACCAATTCTTTCGTAACCTGGCTATGATACCAACAAATGTAACCCCCTTAGCCTGGCCTAGACGTCCGACCCGAATTAAGAAGATTACACGGGGAAAACCGAAGTGAACTCGTGAAAGTTTACCTTGATTGACGACCCTTTTTTTCTTTTTAACTTTTCTAGATGCACATTATTAACCTATGTGAATAGCAAAACATTTTAGCGGAAGCGACACATCGAATGGAATTCATTTAGGGGTCCAATTGCATACGATCGTCTTTTAGGGACTAATATGTAACTTTTCAAAATTATAAGGACTAAACAAATTTAAGGTTACCAAACCAAAATTAACCATATACTAAGCTAACATGTCAAATTTCATCTTAAACGGATCATCCAAACTCATTTAATTAAGCACTCAAGACCTAGGGACCAAAATGTAAGAAACAGAAACCTGAAACAATTCAAATTCAACTCCAACGGTCAGGTGTTTCAAAACACAAAGCCCTGTATCGAAATGGTAATTTCGAAACCAGGTTGACCGTTTCGATACTCGGGTGCATTCCGAAACTCCTATTGAAACACCCCTTTCTAGTAGTAAAAACGTTCCGGAACTTTCCTACCCGTTCCCGAACCTAATGGCCATTTCAGGCCTTTGTTCCGAAACAGGTAAGGGCATCCCGATACGCCTTGCCCTGCAACAGCAGATTTTGCTGGTTTTTCACTCACAAACACCCCCCGAAAACAATCAAATTCATTCCACAGTATACCTACAACATGTTTAGGCATCAAAGATCAACACTACAAATTACGAGCTAGAACATATCATCATTCAAGCAAGCATTGGTTCTATAGGCATGCTTCCTAGTCTTTAAAACCAAACAAAAGCTAAAAGCCACAATCACGCACCAATCAAACTTCAAAGGCCAATTACAACTCAAAAATACCAAACCAAATATGAACAAAGTAATAATCAACATTCTCAATCATCCAAGAGTAGAAATCCCACCCATTGCCTCTTATTACGCTAAAGAAAAACCACATACTTTGCTAGACCAAAGTGCTTGGATTCCCCTTGCTTACTCGCTACCTCGAATGCCTAATTCTCTGCATTGATGAAACAAATGAGCGTAAGCACAAAGCTTAGTGAGGATCGCTAAACAACATTCATCAATGCTTTTCACACAAATGGAAAAACACTATTATCATCACATGCCTTTTCATAAATCATGCCCTTTCAAGACATCATTGCACTTTCTAAAACACATGCTCTTATGCATCTTTTTAAAACAGCAAATAAACCTTTGCTCATGCTTTACTAAGCATCACATGCATTCTACCATTAATCACAAGCATCTCATGCTTAAACCATTAATCACAACATTATATTGGCATACAAGTGATCGTTTCTCAAACCATACAAAATCAACTCAAAACACAATCAGATACACGGATTACAAGCGTTGTCCCACACGCTTCATACAAACTACCAGACTACACAAGGTGGAGACTAATGGCACAATCACAACCCCTCAACTGCCGTGATGGAGATTATTGGCACAATCACAACCCCTCGACATCACTCATCGGTAGTTGTATAATTCCACTAACTAGAGTTAGGGACACAACCTCAAGATTCACACACGGGATTAAACCATCCACCGTTGTGATCTTAGCCTCAATTGTTAGGGTACTTGGATGGAGATTACAGCACAATCATAACCCCTCGACAACCAAGGCGACTTTATTCACGGTGAACTCAATTATATAGCTCGCTAACTATATCCGATTACAAGAACCAAAAACCACTTTCATCACTTGCCAATATAATCATTTAACAACATTAATCCATTGTTTACAAGCATAAATACAAAGCCATTACCACAATCATAACCATGCTTAACATCATGTGCAATAATCACATAAAACCAAGGATCACTTACCTAGTGCATCCTTATCACAATGGCATTAAAATCCAGCATTAACCATGCTTAAAACATGCTTTAAAACAATGATCAAAACCATAATTAACTCAAGTGCATTTTCATTAAAACATAGCACATTTCCAAGAGAGACTCCCGAAACACTTACTCTTGAGCTTAGCTAAGTGTTTCAAACATACACTAAGCTCCCAAGACCACGCTCAAAGCGTTACAAAGCTGGAAAATCAATTTCCACTCACAGATATGCGAAGCCTTGCTCGTCGACACGAAAATTACTCTTCTAGAGCCTCCAACAACGCCTCGTTTGCTCTAGGATCAAGATCCCATGTTTTTGAAACATAAAAATGGAGATCTAAATGCATTAAAATGCATATCAACACCAACAACAATTCACAAACTCGTTGCTCACCCAAACTACACCAATTTACCCATCCGAAACAACCGAAAACTCAATCAATTGCTTCCTAAACCAAGCCCAGCCAACATACATCACTTCCAATCTATTATAAACATCAAAACACATTTAATAACAACCTAACCCATCCTTATACCTCCAGCAAGCAAGATTCCACCATTTCATCTCAAAAACTCACTTAAAACTAACAAGAATCTCAAGGATCTCAAGGATTTTGGGATCTATGTTATCAAAACATCATTTCAACATATTAACCAACTTAAAACTCAATTAAAATCAATCCTTAAAAGAGCTTAACAAAAGAAGTCTGAAAATTAAGATTTCAACCATATTTTTACAAGATTTTGATCTCCAATCAAAACTATAATGAAAACTCAACCAAAAACATTAATTAGAAGCCAAAGATCTTGGGAATTTCAATAAAGAACTTTGATTAGAGGTTGAGAATGAGATTTACCTCCAATCCCTGCTTTTCTTCAATGAATGATAATGTTTCCTTACCAAAATCTTGAAGAACTAGAAATGATTTCTTGAAAATTGATTAAGAGATATTAAGAGAGTGTTTGGGAGAAAAAAATTCTGTAGAGAAATTAATGGAAATATTGTTTGGCTGAAAATGATGAGAAGATTGTAGTTACGTGATGAAACATCACATTAACTACCCATTTTAATTAAGGGTTAACTACTCGAATAGTTATTTATGTTTTCCGCCAGTATAGAGTTGGTCACCGATTTTGAAAAACAACTAGTAAGGTCACTTATGTTTTCGGGGTATAAACTTTTGGTCACTCAGTCGTTTGTTGTCGTTAAACACTGACAGATTGCTGACATGGCAACGAAAAAATAAAGGTAAATTGCTGCAATGGCCGTTAAAGTTTATCTCATATACATTTGTGCTCCCCAATTTTAAAAAATAAACATTATAGTCACTAATAAAAATGTTTCTTTATAATTTCACCCTTAAATTTTTTAAAATTCATTTTTCAACCCTAAAACTTTACAATCAATTAATACAATGATATTATAAATGCTTAGGTGAAAAATAGGTGCCCAAAGTATACTCTTTTAAAACTTAGGTGCCCAAATTGCTCCAATTTAATAATTAAACTTTCAAATTACCCCTATTTTTTCACTCTGGATTATTTTATTATTATTATTATAACATGTCATATCATTTTTTTTATTTTTAAATTAAAAGTAATTTTAAAATAAAATAAAATTATTTTTATTATTATTAAATTTAAAATATTTTAAAAAAATATTAGTTTTTAAAATAATTTAGGTGTCTACAATATTTTTTGTAAAAATTAGTGCCCAAAGTTTCTATAGTTACAATTTTAGTTGCCCGGTAGATAAATGGGTGTTAAAAAATGGTCAACCAATCGGTGCTTGACACGTGACATTAATTTTACTTTTGAAAATATTTTAATGGAAAATACTCAGATTTTTCAAATTATTATAAAATCTTAAAATTTTACAAGCTTCACAAAACAGTTCTTAAATTCCTAAAAATTTCCAAACTTTCGTCATCGACTGTCGCTTCCGCCGTCGGTCACTGTTGCTGACCACACCTACTTGGTCGCGAGACTAAGGCGACAATTCCCCCTTACACGGCGTCGCCAGAAATGCCCAATGACGTGCAGCCGAACGTCAAACACGATCATCGATTTCATGTTTGACGTTTGGTTGTACGCCGTTGGGCATTTCTGACGACGCTATGTTGGGAAAAATGATTACCTTGGTCCGACAACCAAGTGGGTGCGGTCAGCGAAGACAACTAGCGGCGAAAGCGGCGGCAATCGACGATGGAAGTTTGAGAATTTTTAGAGATTTATAGACTGTTTTGTGAAGCTTGTAAAATTATGAGATTTTATAATAATTTGAAAGTTCTAAGTATTTTCCATTAAAAATTAATAAAATTAATGTCACGTGTTAAGTACCGGTTGGTTGCCAAGCTTTTAACACCCATTTAACAGTCAGGCACCTAAAATTGTAACTATAGTCAATTTGGGCACCTATTTTTACAAAAAAAAAATACTTTAAACACCTAAATTATTTTAAGAAGTAATATTTTTTACTAATATTTTAAATTTATTAATAATAAAAATGATTTTATTTTATTTTAAAATTAATTTTAATTTAACAATAATAAAAAATAACATGTCATGTTAGAATAATAATAAAAACAATCTAGAGTGAAAAAATAGGAACAATTTGAAAGTTTAGTTATTAAAAATGAGCAATTTGAGCACCTAAATTTAAAAAGGGTATACTTTGGGCACCTATTTTTCATTTAAGTCTTTATAATATTATTGTACTAATTGATTGTAAAGTTTTAAGGTTGAAAAATGAATTTTTAAAAATTTAAGGGTGAAATTATAAAGAAATATTTTTATTAGTGAATATAATGTTTATTTTTTTTAAATTTAGGAGAAAAAATGTACATGAGATAAACTTTAATGGCCACTGCAGTAATTTACCCTTATTTTTTTGTTGTCGGGTCAGCAATCTGTCAGTGTTTAACGACAACAAATGACTGAGTGACCCAAAGTTTACGCCCCGAAAACGTAAGTGACCTTACTAGTCGTTTTTCAAAATCGGTGACCAACTTTGTACTAGAGGAAAACATAGGTGACTACTCTAGTAGTTAACCCTTTAATTAATTAAAATAAAAACCAATTAAAGTCATTTAATTAAAAGCCATTTTAAACACATGTCATATTAAGGAAAGGTTAAATTGCCATAAAGCCCCCTAAAGATTCTAAGAATTTGGCTTCTCCTTTAAAAATCACATTTTCCCCAGTTTTGAAACTTTACAATTTGGTCACTACTCAAAATGTCCCATTTCCATATCTCTTTTTGTAAAATTTATTTGACCAACCTCTTAAACATATTTTTATATGATTTTAGCAATTTTTACCACATTTTTATCCTAACCCGATCCTTGATTTCCTTAAATCACCTTACGCGATTCGAATTGTTTTCAACCGGTCCGGTCCGATGTCTAAAACATCTAGGACCAAAACCAGGGCGTTAAAGTGGAGATGATCGAAGAGGATAGGAAGAGATTTCAAATGAATGAAAAAGCCTTGCAAATGCTATTTTTCTCACTCGAACCGGACATCGACTCCAAAGTGTCCTCGATCACAAGTGGCAAAGAAGTGTGGGACACTCTTGAGACCACTTGTGAAGGAACAAGTGATGTAAAGGAGACGAAGCTCAAGATCATCAATCTTAGTTACGAGAACTTCAAGATGGAGGCCGATGAGACCGTAATAAAGATGTTTGATCGCTTCTCTCTCATCGTAAATTGTTTAAAGGGCTTCAGAGAGATCATCCCCGAATACAAGCTAGTCCAGAAGCTACTCTATTCACTTCTTGAATCATAGGATGGGAAGAGAACCGCTGTTGAGCTGTATGATGTACTATAAATGACACACAAATAGTGCAAGTATACACATCGAACAAGTAGTAAAGTGATGAGTGAGTATCGTCTCCACAAGGATTGAAGGTATTTCAAGTTAAGCTTAAGTACAAGTAACAAAGAATGAATAGTGATTAAGAAGCAAGTTTTAGATGAGTAACAAATGTTGTAGCAAAAAAATAAAATAAAAGCGAGAGTAAACTAAATGAACTTTCAACGTCCTCTCAAGTGTGTGAGCTCTCTATGGAATGACTGGCTAGGCTTGCTAAGGAATCCTTTACTTAGGTTTCATGCACGTCTCACTATTCTCAGCCCAAACTATGCTCGACAAAGTTTACTACTATGTTTCTAAACTATCTCTAGCACGAAACCTAGCAGCCAGGATTCTACGACAATACCTCTCAGCGTAAACCCTAGCAAACTACTTATCGATAAGCTCTACTTCTTTTATTCATTGAAACCCTTTTCTAATCTCTAAGGCGAGTTAAGGTTTGCCTCTCAGCACAAACCCTATTGTCTACATAGATCTAGGCTTAACTCTCTCGACCATTAAGCACGTCTAACACCTAGGTTAAGGCTAACTCTCGAAAGGTCTTATAAACCTAAGGCAATAAAACAATGAAAAAAGCATTTAAGAGACTGAAAATAACAGAACATGCATTAAAACCCAAAATAAATATCATCCAAAGCAAGATCAAGTCACTTATAATCAGTTCTTGGATGGGCAAATAACATCCATTAACATTCATTTAAAATAGACCACTCTAGAATAAAAATGCTAAAGTAGAACAGCTAGAAGGAAAAACTCCCAACACTATCTTGGACTGCCATGAACCGCCCTAACCTTGCTGCTTCTCTCGAACATGAGCAAGGTCACCCCTTATAGCTTCAACTATGGAGGACAGCAAGGTGAAGAAGATGAAGGAAGCGGTCGACTCTCTTCTTCTTTTTTCCTCGCGTAAAAAAGCTCTCCTATCAATTCTCTCTCTTCCTTTATGTGGACTTCTTGTCCTTTATATAGTGGTGGCTCCTAGGGTTTGGTGCCCTAACATTCCTTGGGTGTCCTAGGGAATATTCCCTCTTCACGTGTGGCACAAAAGAACAAATAGAGGGTTCGCACATGTGGGCAAAGATATTTTCTTCAATGGTTTGTCCTTTTCTGCACCCAAAAATGTTGTGGCATTTTCCTCCCTTTCCCACCTTCACTTATGCTTCACTTGCACATCACCACACCAGAGCATACCCTTCAAGCAGCATCAAATCTTAAAATATATCAAACCACCAGCCAAGCAAAACCCTATGCAACTATATGACCTAAATGCATCTATATGCCATGAAATGATCTTGAAACCAAGCAATTACTTAAGTAAAAAGGTAAGAAATATAAGCATTTCTGCAAGTTATCACACCCCAAACTTAAGCTATTGCTTGTCCTCAAGCAATGAGTAGATAAAAATAGAAACAAATGTTGTGGGAAAAAATTGATTCAAGACAACTACTATGGCAAAATTTCAGTCCTTAGAGAATACATACTTTCACATTTCAGACATAAATGATATTTTAGGAACGAAACCTTAGGGTAAGACCTTTTGTTGGTGTGTGCGTAATCGCATGCAACTTATTCTTAACAAAGCTAGAAAAATTTTAAACAAGAACTCAAGTACATCCTAATGTGCAACTATTCAAGCTTTTACTCCATAATGCAACTGTGCTTTTTTTAAGAAGGCTGTCAGCTCATCACACCTACCATCCCTCACTCTAGGTGAGCAGGGAGCATACCTCTCACCCCCGAGCTAGTAGATAGAGTCATCGTGTGACAACTTTCATTCACTCATTTGATGTTGCTGCCATTTATTTAAGCATGATTTTCAGGCAATGCAACACAAAGCAGAGTGTCCTTCTAAAAATATGTCGTAGCATTTATTCATAGTTTGGTATATTTAATGAGCACAGAGGAGTTTGGCTAAGCCTTTACTACTTTCATCTACCAATTAAGTTCATTACTTTCTTTTACACAAGGATATGTATGAGTTCTAAAAATTTCTCTAACAATCTTAAGCCTAAGGAGCATACATTCGTGTAACAATATAAAAATAAAGTATGAAGCCCTAAAGTTAGTTCTACCAATCTCAGCAGCCATGCATGTTCAATCAATCCATAGCCATAAAATATTTCATCATCGGACATCCTCAATTTATTCATACAACTGTCATAGAATCAAACAAAATGCCATAGCAAAATTTCTATTTCTAGCTATAATGCAAATGATTAACTATGGGCAGTGACACCCCCAAACTTGAAAGAAGCAGTGTCCTCAATACAATAAAAATAAAACTAAAGTCAACTATTCTATATGTAATGCAAAGTGAACAATGTACCTCACTTTTTGGCTTTGGCGGTCTTTGTGGCTTGATGCTTGACGCTCGTCGATTTGGATGAGGTGATAGGTGGGTCATCGGCTTCTTTCTCTGGTGGAGGAGTAGAAACTCGTGTAGTTGATGTCTCTTGGTTGGTCGAGCTGGTATACGACTCGTTCTTCTCAAAAAGTGTGGACCAAACTCGACTGGCAGTGCATTTTGTGTGAGTCCTTGTTGAGACGGGATTTTGTGTCTTGGCAGGTGAAGGTGTGGGAGTAGAGTGCATGGTTTTCTCATCATCAGACTCAATGCTCACAGGGTCAACGGTGGGTTCTTTTTTTGTTGGCACCATGGGGACCATAACCGTTCTATTATGCTTTTTCTGTGGTAGACATGATGTGGCATTTGTGGTCTAGTTCTGGGGAGATGGCTGAGGATGTGCAGGGCTTTTGCTATAGGCTGATGTTTTCCATGCTGGAGTGAGGGATCCTTTTATGTGCTAGCAGGGCATCAGGAAATGCTGGAAAGTCAACACTGATGTGCGGAAATATCTCCTTGAAATAGGTGTTCATAGCAGCACCTCTTTCCTTGACATACACAAAAAAGGTCGTTAGGTCTACGCGCATCTCATCCATGTCTTCCCTTAGGCGAGTGGTGGAGGCCACTAACTCAGCAACCCTTGGTGCAGTAAATGTTTTGGCTCCACCAACTAGGGTTTTTACTGAAGCATCCTCATCAAATCCCTTAATGTTGGGGATTAGGTCTGGGGTAATGGGGCCTTTCCCTAAGTCATGGGCATCACTGATAGGGTCTTCAAACACCTCCTTATTGCAGCACAAGGCTGTGATGAGGTTTGGGAAGATTAGTGAGCTGGATTTCCTTTTGACACAAGCGTAGACTTCATCCACAATAAACCTGCCAACATCAATTGGTCAGCCATTCAGGATTGAGTGTAGGAGGTGAAGTCTAGGGATGTTGACTGTGGATGTGTTGGATGTAGGCATGAGCCGGCTTTTGATGTAATGGATTCATAGCTTGGCCTCGGGCTTGAGGTGTGCACGCTCGACAGATTTGTTGGACGTGTCCAACTCCGTTCCTTCAAAGCACAAATCTTCCAAGATTTCTTTAATGGTATGGGGGTCATCATTTTTGGCAAATAGAGTGTGATGATCTGCCAAGTCTTTCAGCCCATACAACTTGTTGATTTTGGCGGTCGTGAACTTGATATGGTCTCCCAGCACATACATGCTTGACTGAGTGGGGCTGGTAAGGTGAGCGTCGAACTCTTTTACGATGGGAACACATGTGTTTACAGGATGTGGGACAAAGGTTTCCCACTCGTGCTTGGCGATAACTTCCAAGATATCCTTGTCAAAGTCATGTTCCCCTTCAGTAGGAAACTTGAAGCCTTGCTCAGGAAAGATTATCATGTCCTTGAGGAGTTGAAAGCGCTCCTTGGCCTTATCGTCAAGAAACTTCTTGAGGAGCACGGGATTTGGTTGCGCATGGTTGGATTCTCCTTCAACTCTCTTGAAGCGAACCATGATTTTTGCAAAGAGAGGGGAATGAGGGAGGGATGTTTGGTAGGATTTCTAGGTTGGTTTGATAGAAGATGAAGTTGAGGGGTTTTAGAGTGTTGCAGGTTTTTTCAATGGTGGTTTTGGCGAGAATATAAGAGGAAGTGAAAGGGTTTTGGGTTTTAGGAGAGAGAGTAATTGTGGGTGATTGACAGTGATGGGAGTTGAAAAGATGGCAACTACCACGATTGGAGAGAGGGAGAGATTTTTTGGATGTTTGTGCGGCGTGGGGTTAGGAGAGAGGTAAGGGATAATTAATGAAAAGTGAAAATTATGAGAGAGAATATGGCAGGGCAATGATGATTACGGTTTCTTTTTAGAAAAAGGTTAAAGGGTATTTAATTTCCCTCTCTTTTTGCCTTTTAAGAGCCGGCTCCCTCTAATGTTGGAAAAAAGTATGTTTTTCAAATTCTTTTTGTTCTCATAAAGACAATGCCCTGATTTTCCTAGGACAAACCATCTTTTTCCATTAAACCCTGGCACGCCACCTGCACCTCTAGGGTTATCCAAGAATGAGCGGATAAAAGCAAAAGCAAAGAATAAAATAAAGAAAAATAAAGAGCAATAAATTAAAGGATAAAGTACGACTCAAAGATGAAGACATGCTAAGTTATTTATGAACAAGAAAACAAAGAAATGTTGGAGCAAAATAAAATTGAAAGTGAGGGATTCAAACTCTTAAGGTTCATGAAGGGACAGAGAAGCTTTGTCTCGCCCGATAGGGGCTCCATTGTATATCTTCAGGTGTTGTCCATTGACCTTGAAGACTGTGTCATCATTCAACTTTTTTATATCCACTGCACCATGTGGGTAGAGTTTGTGCACTAGAAAAAGGCATGATGAGCGGGACTTTAGTTTGCCTGAGAAGAGCTTGAGCCTGGAGTTGTAGAGGAGCACTTGTTGGATTTCTGAAAAATGTCGTGGAAAAAGATATTTGTCATGCCACTTCTTTGTTTTTTCCTCGTATAGGCTTGCATTCTCATAAGCATAAGCTTTGAACTCCTCCATCTCATTTAACTCTAGAAGCCTTCTTTCTCCAGCTAGTTCGGCATCCATATTGAGCTTTTTAATGACCCAATAAGCCTTGTTTTCTAGCTCAATGGGAATATGACAAGCCTTTCCATAGACTAGTGTGAACGAAGACATTCCAAAGGGTGTCTTGTAGGCAGTGAGATAAGCCCAAAGAGCTTCATCAAGCTTTGGAGACTAGTCCTTCCTTTTAGGGTTGACCACGTTTTCATGTATTTGTTTGATCTCTCGATTGGAAACCCCAGCTTGGCCATTAGACTGGGGATGATATGATGTAGCAATCTTGTTTTGCACTCCGTGCCTCTATAATGCCTTCGCAATTAGCTTGTTGTCAAAGTGGGTTCCTTCATTAGTAATAATGGCTCTTAGTGCGCCAAACCTTGTGAAGATATTCTTGTGAAGGAACTTCATGACAGTCTTGGAGTCATTTCTCGGAGTAGCTACTGCTTCAACCCATTTGGATACGTAATCCACGACCAAAATGATGTATAGGTCTCCATAGGAGGAAGGGAATGGTCCCATGAAATCAATTCCCCATACGTCAAAAAGCTCAACCTCCAAGATGCCTTGCAATGGTATTTCATGCCTTCTTGAAATGTTCCCCATTCTTTGGCATTGATCACAAGCCTTGCAAAATTCATGTGCATCCTTGGAGATGAATGACAATGAACTACTATCTCCTTGTGCTCCTCTTCGGGGACACACCTTCTAATAATTTGGTCGGCACATTGCTTGAACAAATATGGTTCATCCCAGAAGTAGAATCTCACATCATGTCTGAACTTCCTTCGTCCCTGGCTATTCAAATCAGGATGCAAAATACCACTAACAAGAAAACTAACAATATCTGCATACCAAGGAATTGTTGTAGCATATAATATTTTCTCATCATGGAATTCCTACTTAATTTCTAGCTCATCATGCTTTCCATTATTGACTTCTAACCTAGAGAGATGGTCGGCTACTTGGTTTTCACACCCCCTTTCTATCCCTAACTTCCAAGTCAAATTCTTGCAAGAGAAGTATCCACCTAATAAGTCTAGGTTTAGCATCCTTTTTAGTCACTAAATATTCAATAGCCGAATGATCAGTGTGAACATTGACCTTAGTGCCTATCAAGTATGACCTAAACTTATCAAAGGCAAACACAATCGCTAACAATTGTTTTTCGGTGGTGGTGTAATTGATTTGAGCATCATTCAAGGTACGGCTATCATAATAAATAACATAAAAGAGTTTACCTCGGCGTTGTCCAAGAGCTGCTCCTATTGCGTAGTCACTTGCATCACACATCAGCTCGAAAGGTGAGCTCCAATCAGGGGGAATAACAATGGGTGTTGAGATAAGTTTCTCCTTCAGTACTAAGAAAGCGTTGCAGCATTTATCATCAAATATGAAGGGCTGATTTTGCTGTAGCAAATTCCACAATGGCTTAGAGATCTTGGAGAAGTCCTTGATAAACCTTCTATAAACGACATCATGGCCCAAGAAACTCCGTATACCCTTGACAGTGGTGGGGGCGATAGATTCTCGATCACCTCAATCTTTTTCTTATGCACCTCGATTCCCTTCTTCGATATCTTATGGCCCAAAATCGTATCATCGACCACCATAAAATGACATTTATCCCAATTGATAACCAAAAACATCTTCTTCACACCGTTTAAGCACCTTTCCCAAATTGCCTAAGCACGAATCAAAATCATCTCCAGAGACCGAGAAGTCGTCCATGAAAATTTCCAACTCTTCAACCATGTCTGAAAAAATAGCCAACATGCACCTCTTAAAAGTTGATGGAGCATTGCATAATCCAAAGGGAATTCTTCTAAAAGTGTAGGTTCCATATGGACAGGTGAAGGTTGTCTTCTCTTGATCTTCGGGTGCTATAGCAATCTGGTTGTACCCTGACTATCCGTCGAGGAAACAATAGAATGCTTTCCCCGCCAATCTGTCTAGCATTTGATCGATGAAAGGGAGAGGGAAAAGGTCTTTCTTGGTTTCCTTGTTGAGCTTCCGATAGTCCATACAAAATCGCCACCCACGTGACGGCCCTTGTTGGTAGCTACTCATTGTCCTCGTTACTCACCACGGTCATGCCTCATTTCTTAGGCACGCATTGCACGGGACTGACCCATGAACTATTCGAGATAGGGTATATAACACCAGCGTGAATCCACTTGATAATCTTCTTCATCACCACCTTCTTCATGATTGGATTTAGCCTTCTTTGGGCTTCGACAGAATTGTTGTGACAATCATAAAGCAAAGTTTTGTGCATACAAATAGTAGGGCTTATACCCTTCAAGTCAGCCATAGTCCAACCTAAAGCTCTTTTATGATAAGATAACATATTTATTAAGCTATATTCTTGCTTAGACGTAAGACTAGATGAAATTATCACAGGTAATGTCTCATTACTTCCTAAGTAGGCATACTTAAGGTGTGGTGGGAAAGGTTTCAATTCCAATGTGTGTGCATGCTCGAGTAAGGGCTTAGGAGGAATAAATTCTTAGATATCAAGGGGTTCAAAATGCATACCTGATTTAGTTTCCAGCAGGCTAGACTGCTCCATCTTCTCTAGAGAATCCTCGAACTCTTCATGATCAACCTCATAGTCTTCATCATGGTCCTCCTCTTGGAGTTGCTCTTATTCATCTATTTCCAGAGAATTTGATGCATCAAAGGTCTGTAGTTTCCCTATCTACTACAACATCCATGTACTGGCATTCCTCATATTCGTCCACATATTTAAGATTGTCGAAGATGTTGATGGTCACCTTTTGGTCAGCCACTCTTATGGTGAACTCATCTCTCTCACAATCAATCAAAATTCGACCAGTGGCTAGAAATGGTCGCCCCAAAATAATTGGTGCATTGTCGTCCGCTTCACAATCAAGAATGAGGAAGTTGACTGAGAAAACAAATTTGTCCACCTTCACCACTACATCTTCTACTCTTCTTTTCGGACATACATGAGATCAGTCAGCCAATTGAAAAATGACAGAGGTTGGCCTTGCAACTCCCATACCGAGCTTCATGAAAACTAACTTGGGCATGAGATTCACACTAGACCCAAGGTCACATAAGGCCTTTCTAACATAATTATCACCGATAGAGCAAGGGATGATGAAGTTGACAAGGTTCTTTCTCTTAGGACGCAGCTTGCTCCACACAAAATAGCATTCACTTGATGTTTCAACAATCTCATATCTCTCAACCTTCCTCTTCTTGGTGACAATTTCCTTGAGAAATTTAGCATACGTGGGCATTTGATCGATGGCTTGTAGAAAAGGGACTTTGATGTGCAGCTGGTCAAGAACATTGACAAATTTCTTAAATTGAATATTCTCAATCTATTTCTTCAGTATTTGAGGGAAGGGTGGTAGGGTCTGACTTTTTCTTCTACAGCTGGGGGTATGTCCCTTGTTGTAGCATTTTGTTCTTCTTCAATAGGTTCACTCATTGAATCCCTGTTCTTATCCCACTCACTTGATGATTCCTCTTGCAAATCAGGTTCCTCTTGCATTTCCTTGGAAGTTGCTCCATCCTTGTTCTTTCCCCTAAACTTATATTCCTTGTTAAGCTGGATTCCACTCCTCAAAGTGAGTGCACTACATTGATCTATGCCATGATTTTTAGTGAATTTAGTATCACTAGGTAGATTTCCTTGGGGTCGCACATGCAATTCTTGAGCAATCTGGCCCACTTGGGTTTTTAGCGATTCCAAGGATGAGCTATGGCTTTGTAGCAAGGCCTCTTGATTCTTTATAGATATAGAGTGGTCTTGCAGCAGTGTCTTTGTAGTTGACATGAAATCCTTAGTGGATGTCATAAAGTCCTTGAGCGAAGCTTCCAAAGAGCTATTGTTCGATGAAGATGTCATGCCTCTATTGTTTTGCCACAACATATTCTGGTGAGAACCTTGTTTCTCAGGAAAATTCTGTTGCTGGTTTGAGCCACCATAGTTATTGTTTCCTTGATTTCCCCATGAAAGGTTGGGATGCTGACGCCATCCTGGATTATAGGTATTTGAGTAGGGATTGTTATTCCAATTGGAATTCCCCACATAGTTGGCGGACTCTTGATTATCGGGGCACTCACTCAAATGGTGATTTCCATCACAACGAAAGCAAGTGGATGCCATCTTTACTTCCTTCACCTCATTAGAACGTTAGAGATTTTTCAACATACTTGTAATGGAAAATAACTTAGATGAAACTGAGGCATCAGCATCTGCATCACGTGTTCCTTGAGTTCTTCTCCCCGTTCCAAGCCTTGATAATGGAAACTGATCATCATTGTTAGCAATTCTATAAAGGATGTCAAATGCTTCCTCTGGTGACTTATCTAGCAAAGTTCTATTTGCTGAAGCATCTAGCATCATTCTAATAGGAGCAGTAACACCATTGTAGAACATGATTACTTGTGTCCAATTATGAAATCCATGGTTAGTGCATTTGCGCAGCAAGCGCTTGATACTGTCCCAACACTCATACATTGATTCGTCATCAGATTGACATAAAGAGGCAATATCATTCCTCAACTGAGTGTTCCTATTTGGTGGAATATACCGCAACAACAAACTTTTGCACAAATTTGTCCATGTTTACATTGATCCGGCTGGTACACCACTCAACCATTCTCGTGCTCGGTCACGCAAGGAATAAGGGGAAATCTTGAGTTTCAACACATTTTCATGTATCCCTTGCTGTCGGAAAGAGTCGTAAACTTCTAAGAAAGCACAGATGTGTTGCCTAACATCTTCATGAGGTGAGCCTCTGAATTGACCAATTGAGTTCAACATATCGAACATTACAGGTTTAAGCTCGAAGTGGGCTACCTGAATTTCGGGATCTACAATCACAGGATTGAGGTCATCCATGATAGGATTCAAGTGATCTCTAATAGCTCGTGGTCGAACCGCAGGTTTGCCATCTGTTGCAGCTTCAGGAACTGCCCGATTACCAACTGGTAAACCTCCTTGATTTTGAGCTCCATTCATGACTCTAAGTGCTTCTTGTATTCGTATCCATTAACGAAAAATATGTTCAATCTCAGGAATATACAGTAGTAAAGGTTCGTCGGGTCTTCTTCGGGTCATGCACTAGCACACACCTGAAAAAGATGAACAAAAATAACAAGTAATAAACAAGAAAAGAAGAAATGAACTAGTACGAAGACTGAACTTAAAATAACCAATTGCCAATTCCTGGCAGCGGCGCCAAAACTTGTTGCGATGTATGATGTACTATAAATGACACGCAAATAGTGCAAGTATACACATCGAACAAGTAGTAAAGTGGTGAGTGAGTATCGTCTCCACAGGGATTGGAGGTATTTAAAGTTAAGCTTAAGTACAAGTAACAAAGAATGAATATTGATTAAGAAGCAAGTTTTAGATGAGTAACAAATGTTGTAGCAAACACATAATATAAAAGCGAGAGTAAACTGGATGAACTTTCAACGTCCTCCCATGTGTGTGAAGCTCTATATAGAATGACTGGCTAAGCTTACTAAGGAATCCTTTAGCATTTTTATTCTGGAATGGTCTGTTTTAAACGAATGATAACAAATGTTATTTTCCCAGCCATGAATTGATTTTAAGTGTCTTGGGCTTGCTTTGGATGATATTTATTTTTGTTTTTAATGCGTGTTAAGTTAATTTCAGTCTCTTAAATGCTTTGTTCAATTGCTTTGAAAGTTTAGTTATTAAATGGGAGTAATTTGAGCACCTAAAATTTGAAAAGGTATACTTTGGGCATCTATTTTTCATTTAAACCTTTATAATATTATTGTACTAATTGATTGTAAAGTTTTAGGGTTGAAAAAGGAATTTTTAAAAATTCAAGGGTGAAATTATAAATAAACATATTTGTGGTTGTCATAATGTTTATTTATTTTAAAATTGGGGAGCAGAAATGTACATGGGATAAACTTTAGTGGCCGTTGCAGTAGTTTACCCTTATTTTTTTGTTGCCAGGTCAGCAAGCCGTCAATGTTTAACGGCAACAAACGACTGAGTGACCAAAAGTTTACGCCCTGAAAACGTAAGTGACTTTACTGGTCATTTTTCAAAATCGGTGATCAACTCTGTACTGGGGATGAAACATAAGTGACTTGTAACACATGTGTTTTGGGGTTGGAAGTTTGGCGTGTGTGTTTGGTTCGAGTCATCAAAACCGATTTAATTTAATTAGACCTTAGTTTTGATTTAAATGAGATTTAAAATTTAAGTGATGGCATTTTTGTAAATAAGTTGAAATAAAAGAAGACAACTTTTTCAATCTAAAAGAACAAAAAAAAGTCATCTTCCTCCCCTTCTTGCAACATAACGTGAAACCCTCCCCAAAACCCCAATCTACTATTCCATCCATTTTCTCCATCAATACAAGAGCTCTTTCGATGGTAATTTCATTTTTGAACTCTCCTCATCATCCCAATCATTTCCATGGTTTTAGATTTCAAAACCATCACCATTTTTGTTTTTCAAGTTTTTCAGGTTTGATGAAAGTATGAATTTTTATGGGGTTTTCAGGTTGTTTTTGGTTTGTTGAGTTAGGTTTTGAGTTAATCTCACATTAATACACCTAATATCTTAAAATGGAAGGATTTTGGGGGGAAATCCCGAAGTGGGTCTTGGGGGCATTTTTCAAAGTGTCATAACATGAATTTTTGGTGTGTTTTTGTTTTGGGTTGAAGGGCTAGGGTATAGGGTTCTTAGGAAGGTGTTTTGGAAGCCTTTAGATGTCATTTGGGTGTTGGAAATGGTGGATTTCAGCTGGGTATTTGGGGAGTACGAAAATGTGAGTTTTGTGGTTAGTTTGAGTTTGAAATTTTGAAGTTTGGCTTGTGATTGTGGGTTGAGTTGGTGGCTGAGTTTAGCATTGATTTGGTTGAGTAATACTTTTCTTTTGATTGGTTAGAAGCAAGAGGAAACATAGGAGAAGGTTCGGGATCGAATCCGGAAATTGTGGAGGCTTGAGTTGGCTTTGCTTGGTTTGCTAAGGAATGGTGGTGAGTGAAACTTCAAACTTGTTTAAATTGGTTCAAGTGTGTGTAGTGGAGGTATTGGAATGAGCTTGGTAGGCCATTCCAAGGTAGAAGTTAAATTGGTAGTTTAACTTCTCGTGTGTTAATAAGCTTTAGATGTTTATGCTTATATTGATATTGTGAGGCATGAATTGATTATGTGTGAATATACATTGATGTGTGTGATGATGGATGTGTGCTATAAATGATGGTTGTTACGATGTGGTTCAAAAGTAATTGGTACTAGTTAACTTACCGGGTATAAATGATCGATCATTAGGATTATTGTGCACACGGTTGAGTCAAATTCGTGCGTGGCCTTGGTGGCGTTAAGTCGTCAAGGAGGAGTACGGTGATGTAATATTCCATCGGAAATTGTTTATATTATATGTGATGATGAGTGGAATCCCATCCGTAGGGCATGTGATGATGAGTGGAATCCCATCCATCCAAGGTCCGGTGATGAGTGTAATCCCAACGAGGTAATGCTGTTCTTGAGAGTAAATCCGCATATCCGAGTAAACTAATAGTGGCCAATGTACTTGCTCTTGTGGTTATGATGTTGAGATATTTTGTAACGCCCCGGTTTTGGGCTTAGGAGTTTTGGGCGTTGACCGGTTGGTCAAAGTGCTGTTCGAATCTTAAGAGGTTAAATTAGGAAAGCCTAGTTCGGGTTGCATTAAAAATATGGAAAAATGTTCTAAAATCATCTTTTAATATAATTAAGTGAACTGTGAAATCAATTTTGGAAAATGAGTTTTGGAAGTGTGACATTTTGGCTAGTGACCAAAATGTAAATTTCGCAAGTTTGGTGGCTGTTTTATAAAGGGTTGGAACTTTGAATCTTTAAGGAGCTATTAATCCAAAAGTGGTTTCTCCAGATTTTTCTAAGATATTATAAGCTATTTTCTGATTTTAAAGATATCAAAAAGGAGGGAAAAGCTCATTTGGCAATTTTTCTCAACTAACTTCTCATTTTCTTTCTCTCATTTTCTCTCAAACCAAACACTACATTTCCAGAGATTTGTTTCTGATTTTCTCACCTAAATTCCTCCTTTCAACTCTCATTTGATTCCAAATCAACATATCTTCAAAACCTCTTCAATTGCAACAAGTTTCAACAAGCATTTTGATTGCAAAAAGTGGAGAAACACAAGTTTGGAGGTAAGAACGTCCTTCTCCTCTAAACTATCAGTTCTTTACTGAAATTCCTAAGTTTTCAATCCTTAATTGATGTTTAATTAAAGGTTTAAAAGTGTTGAAATGGATCTTGGCTTATTATGCAAGATTTTGATGATTTTCATTAGATCTGAGTAATCTGTGATTTAAGAGATGTTTTTGATGTTAAATGATCTCTAAAATGATGTGGAATTGAGTTTTGATTGATGCAATCCCGGATAGGTTGAGTTTCCTAAGTTTAGCTTGTGTTTCAAGGTAGTTTTTGAAGTGATCTTGGTGATCTGATGTTGCTGGAGGTATAAGGTTGTTAATAGGTTGTTTTTAGATGTTATATGATGTTAATGGAAGTGAGGTTTTGCTGGTTTATGGCTGGGCTTTGTTTAGAAGTGGTTTAGATGCATTTTCGGTTGTGTTTGGTGGCCGAAAATGGAGGTTGGATGAGAGCAGCGAGTTTAGATGCTTTCATTGAAGCAATTAATGCATGATGATGCATTAATCCTCTTCTTTGATGTGTTGAAACAGGGGAGGCATCTTTGGATCCAAGAGTGGTTGATCCGGAAGCTTGATTTGGTGCTTTGGCTTGAAGCAAAGTGGAAATCGCTGAGTGAGTTTGTGGAAATTGGATTTCAGCTTTTAAAACCAAGGTTTGAAGGTTTTGGGAGCTTAGTTTAAGTCTAAACAACTTTGCTAAGCTCAAGTGTAAGTTTTCGGATTTTCTCTCTAGTGGTGGCCATGTTTTTGATGTGTTGCAAAATGATGATTTGCATGTTTTAATTACTGTTTTGAAAGCATGTTTTAGCATGGATTTTGCTGATTATGTAAGCCATATGTTGAAGGTAACTCTAGGTAGGAGTTCCTTGCTTTAATACATTGAAATGATGTGGTTTGATGCTTTGAAATGCATGATGAAAATGGCTTGGTTTAATGCTTTAAAACAGTGGATTAAATGATGAAAATGATGTATATTGGCAAGTGATGTTTTGAAAAGATTAAGGCCACTAAGGTGGTTAAAAGTCCTTGAGTGAGCCTTGTTACTTAAGATCATCAAGGTGGTTAAAAGTCCTTGGATGAGTCTTGTTGCGGACACTAAGGTGGTTAAAAGTCCTTAGGTGATCCTTTCCATGGTGTTTAAAAGTCCATGGGGCCATGGTGTTTAAAAGTCCATGGGGCCAAGGTGTTTAAAAGTCCTTGGGGCCAAGGTGTTTAAAAGTCCTTGGGGTGATTCAAGCATTGGACACAAAGGTGGTTAAAAGTCCTTGTGTGGTCCTCATTCATGGTGTTTAAAAGTCCATGGCCAAGGTGTTTAAAAGTCCTTGGGGCCAAGGTGTTTAAAAGTCCTTGGGAAGTTGATGAACTTGTTTTAAGAAATGAAATGTATCACTTGAGCCAATATGACATGTTAAGTACATTGTGAAGCATGAGATGCTTGTTTTAATGTTTATGTTGAAGCATGAGATTGCTTGTTTTAAGTATGCTTTTGAGCATGTGCAAAGGTTGATTTAAAGCATGTTTTGTAAATGTTTTGAGTTGCATTATTGAATGGTTTTTAAGAGCTTTCCTCACTAAGCTTTTGCTTATGCTCTCTTCGTTTTCTTAATTCAATAATGCAGAGCATTAGAGTATCTTGAAGGGCAGCAAGAGGGGCAAGAGTTCAAGTTCAAGTAAAGCTCAATGTATGGAAGGTTTTGTTAAACATTTAGCTTTTGGGTGATTTGGCAATGGGGGACCAATGTGTATGTTTTGGGAGGTGTTTGAGACTCCCTAAGTATGTTGAATGTTATTTTGAATACTGGTTTTTGGATTGGATCATTGCATGCTTGCTTTGGAAGTTTGGTGTTTTGAATAGCTAGCTTGTGTAGGAAGCATGTCTATTGAATTGGGGCTTTTTGCATGTGATGTTAGATTGTTGTTTTGATGACTCCTATAAGTCATATATATGTTGAATTGCATGTTGGTAAAGTTTGGTGACTTTTGGAGCATGTTTGAATGATCAATTGCATGTTTTGGTATGCTTGTTTGTTGCAATCTGTGCAGGCGTTTCGGAACAGTGTGCACCGTTTCGGAACGGGTGCCTTACATGAACCCAGGCGTCCGAAAAGGTATGCACCGTTTCGAAACGGTTTGGTCTCTGCCAAGGCCATGTTTCGGAACCCGTTTCGGAACGGCCCGCGTTTCGGAACAGGGTCTACCTGTTTCGGAACGGTCGACCGTTAGGGGCTGACATTGGCAGTTATATGTTTTGTTTTGTTTGCGTTTTGGTCCTGAATCTTGTATGTTCAATTGTGTGAGCTTGGGAAGTCCTTTTGAGCTGAAATTTCACAGAGAAGCATGAAACCTGATTAATTTCAAGATGGTAACTTCAATTTGGGTTAAGTCCTTTTAATTATCAGAAATTACAATTTGGTCCCTAAAGTTGTAATTTGTTCAATTAGGTCCCTGTTTGATCTCTGATGTGTGTGATCTGTGAGTATGATGTTTGTGTGATCACAATTAGGAGTAATGTGCATCTAGACAAGGTTAAAAAGAAAAAAAAGGGTCGTTAATCAAGGTTGACTTTCGGGTTGACTTTGGTTTTCCCCGTGTGACTTTCTTAATTCGGGTCAACCGTCTAGGCCGGGTTAAGGGGGTTACATTTGGGGGTATCAGAGCTGAGTTTGCGAGTAATTGGGAATGAATGTATGCATGATTGAAGTATGTTTGGCTTGTATGCTTGTTGTTTGAAAGCATGATCAGTGGCTTGTGATGTTGATACAATTGAGATGTATGTTATGATGTTGCATGCTAAGGGTACCCATTGCCAAACAAAAGCTAATGAAATGATGTTGATTTTGAATGAAATTGAGCTTGAATACTTGGATTGCTTACCTTGCTGGGCCTGACTTGTTTTATTTTGCATTGTGATTGCATGGTAAAAGTATGGCACCACGTAGAGAGTTAAGAGGTAGTGTGCGAGCTACGGCTCCTAACGAGAATGAGAATGAAGAGAATACGGGTAGTGCAGTGTTACCCCCTCCTCCGCCTGGTGGTGGTGCTGGAGGTGAGCGAGCTGAAGCTGCAGCTGGTGCTGGAGCTGCTGGACCAGAGGTTGGTCAGGGGCAAGCTATGCCTGATATGTCGATGCTGGTACAAGCTATTGCGGGTGCTTTTCGAGCAGCAGTGGCTGGAGCTCAAGGAGCTGGGCATCAGGGAGATGCTGGAGTCAGATTACCTTTGGAGCGTCTGCGCAGTCTTGGTGGGACTGAGTTCAGAGGTATGTCTGCTGAGAGTTCGGAAGCTTGGCTAGAGATTACCAAGCGTATCTTGGGTCAGATGAGCTGCACGGATGTGCAAAAGTTGGGCTGTGTTGTGTCCTTGCTGCAGGACGATGCATATACGTGGTGGACGACCACCATAGCTGGGATGGCTGAAGTTGATGTTTCTTGGACATTCTTTCAGAATGCGTTCAAGAGGAGATATCTTGGAGTGAGATATCTGGATGAGAAAAAGCGTGAATTCATGTCTCTTACCCAAGGGAGCATGAGTGTGGCTGAGTATGAAGTGCAGTTTGTACGGCTCAGTCAGTATGCACCGGAGCTGATACCTGATGAGCGAGAGAGGTGCGAAAGGTTCCGTTATGGCTTGGTGACGGAAGTAAAGACCTACATGTTGGCTGCTGAGTACAATGATTTTGATGTGTTGGTTAGTCGATCCAAGGACATTGAGATGAACTTGGGTTTAGCTGCGAAAGGTGCTGGAGCAAGTTCTGGCAAGAGAGCTGCTGAGTATAGTTCCGGAGGTGGACGGAACAAGAGGGGACGTGATCAGAAGTATCAGTCCTCAGCCAAGAGAGGTGGTGGTACACCTGCTAGAGGTGGTTTTGCTAGAGCTGAACCAAGTGCTTGCTGGATCTGTGGTTCGCGTGGTCACATGAAGCGTGACTGTCCTCGAGCTGTGAGGGAGGTGCAAGCTCCTGTTGCGGCAGCTGGTAACGGATGTTGGAACTGTGGTTCTGTTGACCATCTGAGGCGAGATTGTCCGAGGTTGGCTGGTGGCCAAGATCGTGCTTCTGTTGTTGCACCGCAGAGAGGTCGTGGGCGCGGCCGTGGTAATTTCCAGAGGAGAGAGGAAGGTGGTCGCGGAGTAGCTCATGTTGTGGCTATTCAGCCTGAAGGTGGTGGCCAAGCGAGGGTGTATGCTCAGCGCGAGGGAAGGAATGATGCTGATGTGATTGCAGGTACCTTTACTTTGCAATCCTTGTCATTGCTTTCTTTGATTGATTCTGGATCTACGCATTCATACATTTTGCGTGAGCATGCTGAATTGCTTGGTTTGCCTGTTGAGTCTTTGGATGTTGGAGTTCGTGTCACTAGTTCTTTTGGTGAAACTGTTGTGACTCGAAAGCTTTATAGAAGGTGTCCCTTGGTTGTTCAAGAACATGTCTTTCATGTTGATCTTATGGAGTTGCCTTTTTATGGTTTTGATGTGATCCTTGGTATGGATTGGCTTGCTGAGCATCGTGCTATTGTGGATTGTGAGAATAAGCGGGTTTCGCTTAAGCTTGCGGATGATTATGAAGTTGTTGTAGTTGGCGAGAATGTGAAGTTTCTTGCTAATGTGGTGTCTACCTTGGAGGCGAGTACGATGCTGAGGCAGGGTTGCGAAGCTTACCTAGCTTTTGTGATGAATCCTAGCTCTAAGGAGTTGAGGGTGCAGGATATCAAAGTTGTGAAGGAGTTTCCTGGTGTTTTTCCTGAAGAGTTGCCTGGTTTACCTCCTAATCGCGAGGTGGAGTTTGGAATTGAGCTGTATGAGAATACAACTCCTGTGTCCATTACTCCCTATAGAATGGCACCTAAGGAGCTGAAGGAGCTGAAGACGCAGTTGCAAGAGCTGCTTGATCGTGGTTTCATCCGGCCGAGTGTGTCGCCTTGGGGTGCTCCTGTCTTGTTTGTGAAGAAGAAGGATGGCACGATGAGGATGTGCATTGATTACCGTCAGCTGAACAAGTTGACTATCAAGAATCGGTATCCTTTGCCGAGGATTGATGATCTCTTTGATCAATTTCGGGGAGCTGCTGTGTTCTCTAAGATTGACTTGAGGTCATGGTATTATCAGTTGAAGGTGAAGGATGTGGATGTGCCTAAGACAGCTTTCAGGACAAGGTATGAGCATTATGAGTTCCTTGTGATGCCGTTTGGTTTGACAAATGCTCCTGCTGCTTTCATGGACATGATGAATCGTGTGTTTCATGAATACCTGGACAAGTTCGTTGTGGTGTTCATTGATGATATCCTCGTGTACTCGCGTACTGAGGAGGAGCACGAAGAGCATTTGAGGGTTGTTTTGCAAGCTTTGTTGGAGAATCAGCTTTATGCTAAGTTGAGCAAGTGTGAGTTTTGGCTTAAGGAGGTGGTGTTTCTTGGGCATGTGGTCTCAGCTGAGGGGATTCGTGTTGATCCTCAGAAGATTGAAGCAATGATGAACTGGAAAGTTCCTAAGTCTGTTCATGAGGTCCGTAGTTTCCTTGGTTTGGCGGGATACTACCGGAGGTTTGTGGATGGTTTTTCCGAGATTGCTGCTCCTTTGACGAAGCTGTTGCAGAAGGATGTTAAGTATGAGTGGACGGAAGCGAGACAGCAGGCTTTTGAGAAGCTTAAGGCGGCTTTGACTCAAGCTCCTATCTTGATTCAGCCTGAATCAGGGAAAGAGTTTGTGGTCTATAGTGATGCATCCTATGTTGGTTTGGGGTGTGTACTGATGCAGGAGGGTAAGGTTGTGGCTTATGCGTCGCGGCAGTTGAAGGTGCATGAGCGCAACTATCCTACGCATGATATTGAGCTGGCTGCGGTGGTGTTTGCTCTGAAGATCTGGAGACATTATCTGTATGGTGAGAAGTGTACTGTGTACACGGATCACAAGAGTTTGAGGTATTTGATGTCTCAGAAAGAGTTAAATCTTAGGCAGCGACGTTGGTTGGAGTTGCTCAAGGATTATGATCTGACGATTGAGTATCATCCTGGTAAGGCTAATGTTGTTGCTGATGCCTTGAGTAGGAAGGTAGCTGTTGAGCTGAGGGCGATGTTTGCTAGCTTGAGCATATCGCGAGATGGTGGTCTTGTTGCTGAGTTGCAAGTGAAACCATCTTTGGTTCAGTTGATCAAGGAAAAGCAGTTGCTGGATGATTCCTTGGTGTCTCATGTTCAGGATATCGCGGAGGGTAGACCTTCGGATTTCTACTTTAATGAGGATGGTGTGTTGTGTTTTGGTAGTCGGATAGTAGTGCCTGCAGATGCTGAGTTGAGGCGTGATATTCTGACTGAAGGTCATGGTAGTCCTTTTGTTATGCACCCTGGTAGTACTAAGATGTATCGTGATCTTCGTGATAAGTACTATTGGGTAGGTTTGAAGAAGGATGTTGCAGAGTTTGTGAGCAAGTGTTTGGGGTGTCAGCGAGTTAAGGCTGAACATCAGGTTCCTTCTGGTTTGTTGCAACCGTTTAAAATCCCTGAATGGAAGTGGGAGAGGGTTACCATGGATTTCGTATCTGGTTTGCCTTTGTCTCCATCAAAGAAGAATTCTGTTTGGGTGATTGTGGATCGCTTGACGAAGTGTGCGCATTTCTTGCCTGTGCATACTACGTTCTCTTTGGATAAGCTGGCAGAGCTGTACATTGCTGAGATAGTGAGGTTGCATGGTGTGCCTAAGTCGATTGTGTCGGATAGGGATCCGAGGTTCACATCGCGTTTCTGGCAGTGTTTGCATCAAGCTCTGGGTACAAGGTTGCATTTCAGTACATCCTATCATCCTCAGTCGGATGGTAAGTCTGAGCGAGTTATTCAGATTTTGGAGGATATGTTGAGATGCTGCGTGATTGAGTTCCAAGGTTCTTGGGAGAAGCATCTGCCTTTGGTTGAGTTCGCTTATAACAATAGTTATCAGGCGAGTATACAGATGGCACCTTATGAGGCTCTGTATGGGAGGAAGTGTAGGACTCCTCTTTGTTGGGCTGAAACTGGTCAAAAGTTGGTTTCGATGCCTGCTTTGTTGAAAGGGACCACCGAGAAGGTGAAGCTCATTTGTGAGAGGTTGAAGGCTGCCTCTGATCGGCAAAAGTCTTACGCGGATTTGAAGCGTAAGGAGATAGAGTATGCGGTGGGTGACCGTGTGTTCTTGAAGGTTTCGCCTTGGAAGAAGGTGATGAGGTTTGGCCGGAAGGGTAAGTTGAGCCCTCGGTACATTGGACCATATGAGGTGGTTGAGCGTGTGGGTCCTGTTGCGTATCGGCTGAGGTTGCCTTAGGAGTTGGAGAAGATTCATGATGTATTCCATGTTTCTATGCTCCGGAAGTATAGATCTGATCCTTCGCATGTGATGCCTGTGGAGGAAGTGGTTTTGAATCCGGATTTGACCTATGATGAGGAAGCCACGTGGGAGCGGAAGGAAGACATGCTGAAGCAGTTTCCTTATCTCTTTCCTTCAGGTAAATTTCGAGGACGAAATTTCTTAACGGGGGGAGAGTTGTAACGCCCCGGTTTTGGGCTTAGGAGTTTTGGGCGTTGACCGGTTGGTCAAAGTGCTGTTCGAATCTTAAGAGGTTAAATTAGGAAAGCCTAGTTCGGGTTGCATTAAAAATATGGGAAAATGTTCTAAAATCATCTTTTAATATAATTAAGTGAACTGTGAAATCAATTTTGGAAAATGAGTTTTGGAAGTGTGACATTTTGGCTAGTGACCAAAATGTAAATTTCGCAAGTTTGGTGGCTGTTTTATAAAGGGTTGGAACTTTGAATCTTTAAGGAGCTATTAATCCAAAAGTGGTTTCTCCAGATTTTTCTAAGATATTATAATCTATTTTCTGATTTTTAAAGATATCAAAAAGGAGGGAAAAGCTCATTTGGCAATTTTTCTCAACTAACTTCTCATTTTCTTTCTCTCATTTTCTCTCAAACCAAACACTACATTTCCAGAGATTTGTTTCTGATTTTCTCACCTAAATTCCTCCTTTCAACTCTCATTTGATTCCAAATCAACATATCTTCAAAACCTCTTCAATTGCTACAAGTTTCAACAAGCATTTTGATTGCAAAAAGTGGAGAAACACAAGTTTGGAGGTAAGAACGTCCTTCTCCTCTAAACTATCAGTTCTTTACTGAAATTCCTAAGTTTTCAATCCTTAATTGATGTTTAATTAAAGGTTTAAAAGTGTTGAAATGGATCTTGGCTTATTATGCAAGATTTTGATGATTTTTGATGATTTTCGTTAGATCTGAGTAATCTGTGATTTAAGAGATGTTTTTGATGTTAAATGATCTCTAAAATGATGTGGAATTGAGTTTTGATTGATGCAATCCCGGATAGGTTGAGTTTCCTAAGTTTAGCTTGTGTTTCAAGGTAGTTTTTGAAGTGATCTTGGTGATCTGATGTTGCTGGAGGTATAAGGTTGTTAATAGGTTGTTTTTAGATGTTATATGATGTTAATGGAAGTGAGGTTTTGCTGGTTTATGGCTGGGCTTTGTTTAGAAGTGGTTTAGATGCATTTTCGGTTGTGTTTGGTGGCCGAAAATGGAGGTTGGATGAGAGCAGCGAGTTTAGATGCTTTCATTGAAGCAATTAATGCATGATGATGCATTAATCCTCTGCTTTGATGTGTTGAAACAGGGGAGGCATCTTTGGATCCAAGAGTGGTTGATCCGGAAGCTTGATTTGGTGCTTTGGCTTGAAGCAAAGTGGAAATCGCTGAGTGAGTTTGTGGAAATTGGATTTCAGCTTTTAAAACCAAGGTTTGAAGGTTTTGGGAGCTTAGTTTAAGTCTAAACAACTTTGCTAAGCTCAAGTGTAAGTTTTCGGAATTTCTCTCTAGTGGTGGCCATGTTTTTGATGTGTTGCAAAATGATGATTTGCATGTTTTAATTACTGTTTTGAAAGCATGTTTTAGCATGGATTTTGCTGATTATGTAAGCCATATGTTGAAGGTAACTCTAGGTAGGAGTTCCTTGCTTTAATACATTGAAATGATGTGGTTTGATGCTTTGAAATGCATGATGAAAATGGCTTGGTTTAATGCTTTAAAACAGTGGATTAAATGATGAAAATGATGTATATTGGCAAGTGATGTTTTGAAAAGATTAAGGCCACTAAGGTGGTTAAAAGTCCTTGAGTGAGCCTTGTTACTTAAGATCATCAAGGTGGTTAAAAGTCCTTGGATGAGTCTTGTTGCGGACACTAAGGTGGTTAAAAGTCCTTAGGTGATCCTTTCCATGGTGTTTAAAAGTCCATGGGGCCATGGTGTTTAAAAGTCCATGGGGCCAAGGTGTTTAAAAGTCCTTGGGGCCAAGGTGTTTAAAAGTCCTTGGGGTGATTCAAGCATTGGACACAAAGGTGGTTAAAAGTCCTTGTGTGTTCCTCATTCATGGTGTTTAAAAGTCCATGGTTAAGGTGTTTAAAAGTCCTTGGGGCCAAGGTGTTTAAAAGTCCTTGGGAAGTTGATGAACTTGTTTTAAGAAATGAAATGTATCACTTGAGCCAATATGACATGTTAAGTACATTGTGAAGCATGAGATGCTTGTTTTAATGTTTATGTTGAAGCATGAGATTGCTTGTTTTAAGTATGCTTTTGAGCATGTGCAAAGGTTGATTTAAAGCATGTTTTGTAAATGTTTTGAGTTGCATTATTGAATGGTTTTTAAGAGCTTTCCTCACTAAGCTTTTGCTTATGCTCTCTTCGTTTTCTTAATTCAATAATGCAGAGCATTAGAGTATCTTGAAGGGCAGCAAGAGGGGCAAGAGTTCAAGTTCAAGTAAAGCTCAATGTATGGAAGGTTTTGTTAAACATTTAGCTTTTGGGTGATTTGGCAATGGGGGACCAATGTGTATGTTTTGGGAGGTGTTTGAGACTCCCTAAGTATGTTGAATGTTATTTTGAATACTGGTTTTTGGATTGGATCATTGCATGCTTGCTTTGGAAGTTTGGTGTTTTGAATAGCTAGCTTGTGTAGGAAGCATGTCTATTGAATTGGGGCTTTTTGCATGTGATGTTAGATTGTTGTTTTGATGACTCCTATAAGTCATATATATGTTGAATTGCATGTTGGTAAAGTTTGGTGACTTTTGGAGCATGTTTGAATGATCAATTGCATGTTTTGGTATGCTTGTTTGTTGCAATCTGTGCAGGCGTTTCGGAACAGTGTGCACCGTTTCGGAACGGGTGCCTTACATGAACCCAGGCGTCCGAAAAGGTATGCACCGTTTCGAAACGGTTTGGTCTCTGCCAAGGCCATGTTTCGGAACCCGTTTCGGAACGGCCCGCGTTTCGGAACAGGGTCTACCTGTTTCGGAACGGTCGACCGTTAGGGGCTGACATTGGCAGTTATATGTTTTGTTTTGTTTGCGTTTTGGTCCTGAATCTTGTATGTTCAATTGTGTGAGCTTGGGAAGTCCTTTTGAGCTGAAATTTCACAGAGAAGCATGAAACCTGATTAATTTCAAGATGGTAACTTCAATTTGGGTTAAGTCCTTTTAATTATCAGAAATTACAATTTGGTCCCTAAAGTTGTAATTTGTTCAATTAGGTCCCTGTTTGATCTCTGATGTGTGTGATCTGTGAGTATGATGTTTGTGTGATCACAATTAGGAGTAATGTGCATCTAGACAAGGTTAAAAAGAAAAAAAAGGGTCGTTAATCAAGGTTGACTTTCGGGTTGACTTTGGTTTTCCCCGTGTGACTTTCTTAATTCGGGTCAACCGTCTAGGCTGGGTTAAGGGGGTTACATATTTGTTTTATCTTGTTGAGCTTAATATAAAGTAAGATGTCATATTATTGACTCTTGTGTTGCTAGCTAGTTTGCTATGTTGTTGCTTATGTAAGTTTGTGTGTTGTTAAGGATTATATGCTTGAACCCTGCATTGTCGTTGTTTTGGTTTTAGAGCATCCTCACTAAGTTTCTAGCTTACGCTCTTATTTTCGACAATGCAGATCAGTAGCGTGGAGTTAGCAAGGAGCAAGGTGAAGGGGCATTTCAAGCTTTGTAGTTGCTCAAGTATGGTCTAGTAAATAAAGTAGTAGTTTAGCAATGGGGCTACTATGTATTTGTATGAGCGTTGTATGACTCATAATTGTTGAATGTTATTTATGCTTTACTTTGGATTGTAAACCATGTTATGACTTGTTGAATGCTTGTGATGAGAGGTTATGCCTTGAATGTTATATTTTGTTTGGCAAGCATGTAAACTTATGTGTGAAGACATGTGCCATTTGGCTTTTTGAGCTTTTAAGCATGCCTTTTTATACAATATCTACCTTTATGTGAATGCCTTGTTGTAATTGCTTCGTTGATCATCTAAATTGCTCTCCATGCTAGTTCTTGGTTGTGGAATGTTGTATGAATGCTTGAATGTGGATAGGGGAGTCTTAAAATGCATCTAGAGTCGTGTTTGAGGGTCTTTTGCTGAAATTTGGAGACTTGCAGTGCAGGGCGTATTGATACGCCTAAGGGCCGTATCGATACGGTCTTGCCCTTCAGGACTCAGTTTTGGCTTGGTGTATCGATATGCGGGGGTGTACCGATACGCCAAAAGCTTACTGGAAATCTGAGATTTTGGTGAGACTTTGGCGTATCGATACGGGCTATAGGCGTATCGGTACGGTTTCGTCTCGTTGACCGCGAGATGTTGACCGAGAAGGAAGTATCGATTTGCTCAAGGGTTGTATCGACACGGCCTGCTCTGTGACTTTAAAATGGGCTGTTTAACATATTGTGTTGGGTTCGGTTGTGTTTCTTTCTTGATGTTTTCCGTTGTCGTTATCACTTAGGTAATAATATGCATTTAGACAAGATTTAATTAAAAGCAATTTTCTAGGGTTGCTAACCGACGTGGGACCTTAACGGGTTTCACATCAGTTTTCCCCGTGTAGCCTACTCGAACCGGTCAGCCGACCAGACCAGGGCGAGGGGGTTACATTTGTTGGTATCAGAGCTTGAGGTTACCGAGAGCTCGGGCAGGTAAGTGAGGTAAGTTTGAAGTGTTAAGTAATTGTATTGCTTCGGTGTACGCTATGCCATGTATTCTTGTTGTTTGATTGTTCATATGGTGTTTGGAAGCATGGTTGTTGCGTTTGGTGTAGTGTCGAGTTCCCATTGCTACTATTACTTAATTTGAAAAAGTTTTGTAAAGGAAAATACTTGAGTACAGTTGGACCCTTGCCTTTGCTAAATTAATCCTTATATGTTTGTTTGTTGTAGTTGTTATCTTGCTAGCGGTAACATGATACCACGAGGGAGGCTTAGGATGGTTCAACCGGAACCACGGGCACAAGCTCTAGAAGTTGAGCAAATTGGTGGGGTGCAGGCTCTTCAACCTCCTCCACCTCCTCCTCATCAAGAGGGAGACGAGGCGGGAGCAGAGGGCGTAGAACCACAAGTTGGCCAAGGACCGTCCGTAATAGATTTAGCTCCCCTGGTTTAGGCGATAGCTGGGGCTTTTCAGGCTACAGTGGCTGGGGGTTAGGTAGTGGCACAGCCCCATGGAGAGGGTACTGGTTTTCCATTGGAGAGACTCCGCAGTTTGGGAGGTGAAGATTTCAGAGGGTCAACACCGGAGAGGTCTGAGATGTGGTTACAGAAGATCATTCGTATTCTGGCACATATGGGATGTACCAGGGAACGCAAGCTAGGGTGTGTTATATCTTTGCTGCAGAGTGATGCCTACACTTGGTGGGTCACCATCACTACGGGTATGGAAGAGGCTGAGATCACTTGGGAGTTTTTCGAGTCAGCTTTCCGTAAGAAATATATGGGTCCTCGATATCTCGATGAGAAGAAGAGGGAATTTATGGCTTTGCTTCAAGGAGTATGACTGTGATAGACTATGAGATCAGATTTGTCAGACTGAGTCAGTATGCATCTGAGCTTATTCCTACTGAAGTGGAACGTTGTAACCGTTTCCGCTATGGGTTGAATGAAGAGATCAAGAGGTACACGTTAGCTTCTGACTACACAGATTTTGATGTCTTGGTCGCTATGGCCAAGGACTTAGAGCACAGTTTGGGCTTGACCAAACGATCTGGTGGTTCTAGTTCTGGGAAGAGATCTAATGACTTTGATAGAGGTGATGCAAAGAGGCATCGGGACAACAGGCATCACTATGACCATAGACGTGGTGGAGGTAACCACGGTAGGGGCCATCAGGGCCAGAGGACTGGTGGGCGGTTGCCCACGTGTGCTAGTTGCTGGAGGAATCACACTGGTGAGTGTTGGGGGAACTTTCACTCGTGTTGGGGTTGTGAAGCTAGGGATCATATTAGGTGTGACTGTCCACAACAGGTGGGGCAGGCACCAGTTCAGGATCCTAATAGAGCCAATGACGTTCAGAGAGGTCGCGGGCGCAGTAGACGTAACTTCTAGCCGAGAAATGATGGCCAGATGAACATAGCGCATGTAGTGCAGTCCAGCCAGATGGCGGAGGCCAGGCCAGAGTTTACGCTCAGCGTGGGGATTAGCATGACACAGATGTGATTACAGGCAACTTCTCGATACAGTGTTTGGGTTTGCTTTCTTTGATTGACTCCGGGTCTACACATTCTTATATTCTAAGTGAGCATGCAAAGTTGTTGAAATTACCTTGTGAGATATTAGAGGTAGGAGTTAGTGTTATTAGTTGCTTCAGGGATACGGTAATAGTTAGGTGGATGTACAGAAGATGTTTGCTTATGGTTCAGGGACATGTGTGTCCAGTGGATATGATGGAGCTACCATTTTATAGTTTTGATGTGATTCTGGGTATGGACTGGCTCACTGAACATAGAGCTAGGATATACTTTGAGACTAAGAGGATTTCTTTGAGACTCGCAGATGATTATGAGATAGTGGTGGTGGGTGAGAACGTGAAGTTCTTATCAAATGTAGTTTCAGTTCTAGAGGCTAAGAGGTTAGTTGAGTTGGGTTGCGAGGCGTATTTGGCCTATTTGATGAATCCAAACATGAGTGAGGTTAGACATCAAGATATCCGGACAGTGTGTGACTTTCCTAGTGTGTTTCCGGAAGAGTTGTCGGGTTTATCACCCGATAGAGAGGTAGAGTTTGCTATAGAGACCTATTTAGATTCAACTCTTGTTTCGATTGCTCCGTATCGTATGGCACCGAAAGAACTGAAAGAGTTGAAGACTCAGTTGCAAGAGTTGACAGATAGAGGCATTATTCGACCGAGTTCTTCGCCTTGGGGCGCTCCAGTTTTGTTTGTGAAGAAGAAAGGTGGAAGCATGAGAATGTGTATAGATTATAGACAGTTGAATCAGTTAACAGTGAAGAATAAGTATCCGTTGCCGAGAATTGATGATTTGTTTGATCAGTTGAGAGGGGCATCAACCTTTTCGAAGATTGACTTGAGATCAGGTTACTATCAGCGAAAGGTAAAAGAGGTTGACGTACCGAAGACGGCCTTTAGGACTAGATATGGTCACTATGAGTTTTTAGTCATGCCTTTCGGGTTGACTAACGCACTAGCTGCTTTCATGGATATGATGAATAGGATCTTCCACCAGTACCTAGATCAGTTTGTAGTTGTCTTCATAGATGACATCTTGGTGTATTCGCGTACCGAGGAAGACCACGACCGACACTTGAGGTTAGTTTTGCAGACATTGTTAGATAATCAGTTGTATGCAAAGTTGAGCAAGTGTGAGTTCTGGATCCGAGAGGTAGTCTTCCTAGGGCACGTAGTGTCAGCCGATGGGATTAGAGTTGATCCGAAGAAGATAGAGGCCATTGTTTAGTGGAAGCAACCGAAGTCAGTAACAGAGGTTCGTAGCTTCCTAGGCTTATCTGGATATTATAGAAGATTCGTAGAAGGTTTCTCGAAGCTAGTCGCTCCTTTGACACAGTTGCTTCAGAAGAGTGTTCAGTTTGAGTGGCCAGATGCAAGACAGAGAGCCTTTGTGAAGTTGAAAGAAGCTTTGACCTAAGCACCAATTTTGATTCAGCCAGAGTCAGGGAAAGACTATGTAGTTTACAGTGATGCTTCTTATGTAGGCCTATGTTGTGTTCTCATGCAAGACAAGAGAATGGTGGCTTATGCCTCAAGATAGTTGAAGACTCATGAGCGTAACTATCTGACCCATGACATAGAGTTAGCTGCAGTTGTGTTTGCTTTGAAGATTTGGAGGCATTATTTGTATGGTTAGAAATGCACAGTGTACACAGATCACAAGAGTTTGAAGTACATCATGACTCAATGAGATTTGAATCTTAGACAGCGTAGGTGGTTAGATTTGCTAAAGTAATGATCTTACGATTGAGTACCATCCAGGTAAGGCCAATGTAGTGGCCGATGCTTTGAGTAGAAAGGTAGATGTAGATTTGAGAGTCATGTTTGCTAGATTGAACTTGTCCAGAGATGGTGGCTTGGTGGTCAAGCTTCAGGTTAGACCTACTTTAGGTCAGTTGATTAGAGAGAAACAGCTCTTAGATAGATCTTTGGCACCTCACGTGCAAGACATGGCCGAGGGTAGACCTTCAGACTACAGTTTCAATACCGATGGGGTCTTGTGTTTCAAAAATAGGATAGTTGTGCCAGAAGACAGTGACTTGAGACGTACGATCTAAACTGAAGCGCACAGTAGTCTGTTTGCTATGCATCCTGGAAGTACGAAGATGTACCGAGATTTGAAGAATGAGTACTTTTGGGTTGGTTTGAAGAGAGATGTAGCCGACTTCGTGAGTAAGTGTATGGTATGTCAGAGAGTGAAGGCGGAACATCAGGTTCCCTCAGGTTTGTTGCAACCGTTGAGAATTCCGGAATGGAAATGGGAGAATATCACCATGGATTTTGTTTCGGTCTTGCCTTTGACTCCTACGAAGAAGAACTCAGTTTGGTTTATAGTAGATCGTTTCACGAAGTGTGCTCACTTCTTGGCAGTCAATACGACTTATACCTTAGATAGATTGGCCGATCTATACATTGGTGAGATTGTTAGACTGCATGGTGTACCAAAGTCTATTGTGTCCGATAGAGATCCGAGGTTTAAAGCTCGATTTTGGAGAAGCACTTGGGAGAAGCACTTGCCTCTAGTCGAGTTTGCTTACAATAACAGTTTTCAGTCGAGCATTCAGATGGCTCTGTATGAGGCCTTGTATGGTAGGAAGTGTAGAACTCTAGTTTGTTGGGCCTAAGTGGGACAGAAGTTTTTACCTATGCCGGATTTGCTTAAAGGGACCACCGATAAGGTGAAATTGATTTGCGATCGCTTAAAGGCAGCTTCGGATAGGCAGAAGTCCTATGCCGACTTGAAGAGGAAGGAAGTTGAGTTTTTAGTGGGTTAGAAGATGTTCCTAAAAGTGCCTCCGTGGAAGAAAGTAAGGAGATTTGGCCGAAAAGGGAAGTTGAGTCCGAGGTACATAGGACCGTATGAGATTGTGAAGATGGTTGGCCCAGTTGCTTATCAGTTGCGTTTGCCATCCGAGCTAGAGAAGATACACGATGTGTTTCATGTTTCGATGCTCCGCAAGTATAGGTCAGATCCATCAAATGTTATGCCTGTAAAAGAGATTGAATTGAATCCGGATTTGACTTATGATGAAGAACCAGTTGAGATATTAGCTTCAGACAGCAAGGTGTTGCGGGGTAGATCGATTGAGTTAGTAAAACTGCGGTGGCAACGTCGAGGGGTGGACGAGGCCACTTGGGAGAGGAAGGAGGATATGGAAAGGCAGTTTCCTTATCTCTTTCAGTCAGGTAATTTCGGGGACGAAATTCTTTAAGTGGGAGAGAGTTGTAACACCCGTGTTTTGGGGTTGGGAGTTTGGCGTGTGTGTTTGATTTGAGTCGTCAAAACAAATTTAATTTAATTAGACCTTAGTTTTGATTTAAATGAGATTTAAAATTTAAGTGATGGCATTTTTGTAAATAAGTTGAAATAAAGGAAGACAACTTTTTGAATCTAAAAGAACAAAAAAAAAAGAAAGTCATTTTCCTCCCCTTCTTGCAACATGACGTGAAAACCCTCCCCAAAACCCCAATCTACTATTCCATCCATTTTCTTCATCAATACAAGAGCTCCTTCGAAGGTAATTTTATTTTTGAACTCTCCTCATCATCTCAATCATTTCCATGGTTTTAGATTTCAAAACAATCACCATTTTTGTTTTTCAAGTTTGATGAAAGTATGAATTTTTAAGGGGTTTTCGGGTTGTTTTTGGTTTGTTGAGTTAGGTTTTGAGTTAATCTCACTTTAATACACCTAATATCTTAAAATGGAAGGATTTTGGGGGGAAATCCCGAAGTGGGTCTTGGGGGCATTTTTCAAAGTGTCAAAACATGAATTTTTGGTGTGTTTTTGTGTTGGGTTGAAGGGCTGATGGTATAGGGTTGTTAGGAAGGTGTTTTGGAAGCCTTTAGATGTCATTTGGGTGTTGGATATGGTGGATTTCAGCTGGGTATTTGAGGAGTACGAAAATGTGAGTTTTGTGGTTAGTTTGGGTTTGAAATTGTGAAGTTTGGCTTGTGATTGTGGGTTGAGTTGGTGGCTGAGTTTAGCATTGATTTGGTTGAGTAATACTTGTCTTTTGATTGGTTAGAAGCAAGAGGAAACATCGGAGAAGGTTCGGGATCGAATACGGAAATTGTGGAGGCTTGAGTTGGCTTTGCTTGGTTTGCTAAGGAAGGGTGGTGAGTGAAACTTCAAACTTGTTTAAATTGGTTCAAGAGTGTGTAGTGGAGGTATTGGAATGAGCTTGGTAGGCCATTCCAAGGTAGAAGTTAAATTGGTAGTTTAACTTCTCGTGTGTTAATAAGCTTTAGATGTTTATGCTTATATTGATCTTGTGTGGCATGAATTGATTATGTGTGAATATACATTGATGTGTGTGATGACGGATGTGTGCTATAAATGATGGTTGTTACGATGTGGTTCAAAATTAATTGGCACTAGTTAACTTACCGGGTATAAATGATCGATCGTTAGGATTAGTGTGCATACGGTTGAGTCAAATTCGCGCGTGGCCTTGGTGGCGTGGAGTTTAGCAATGGAGCAAGGCGAAGGGGCATTCCAAGCTTTGTAGTTGCTCAAGTATGGTCTAGTAAATAAAGTAGTAGTTTAGCAATGGGGCTACTATGTGTTTGTATGAGCGTTGTATGACTCATAATTGTTGAATGTTGTTTATTCTTTACTTTGGATTGTAAACCATGTTATGACTTGTTGAATGCTTGTGATTAGAGGTTATGCCTTGGATGTTATATGTTGTTTGGCAAGCATGTAAACTTATGTGTGAAGACATGTGCCATTTGGCTTTTTGAGCTTTTAAGCATGCCTTTTTATACAATATCTACCTTTATGTGAATGCCTTGTTGTAATTGCTTCGTTGATCATCTAAATTGCTCTCCATGCTAGTTCTTGGTTGTGGAATGTTGTATGAATGCTTGAATGTGGATAGGGGAGTCTTAAAATGCATCTAGAGTCGTGTTTGAAGGTCTTTTGCTGAAATTTAGTGACTTGCAGTGCATGGCGTATCGATACGCCTAAGGGCCGTATCGATACGGTCTTGCCCTTCAGAACTCAGTTTTGGATTGGTGTATCGAAACGCGGGGGTGTACCGATACGCACAAAGCTCACTGGAAATCTGAGATTTTGGTGAGACTTTGGCGTATCGATACGGGCTATAAGCGTATTGGTACGGTTTCATCTCGTTGACCGCGAGATGTTGACCGAGAAGGGCGTATCGATACGCTCAAGGGTTGTATCGATATGGTCTCCCTGTGTTGACTGAAGGTAGTTGACTTGGTCAAGGCGTATCGATACCCTTGACAGGTGTATCGATATGGCCTGCTCTGTGACTTTAAAATGGGTTGTTTAACATGTTGTGTTGGGTTCGGTTGTGTTTCTTTCTTGATGTTTCCGTTGTCATGATCACTTAGGTAATAATATGCCTTTAGACAAGATTTAATTAAAAGAAATTTTCTAGGGTTGCTAACCGACGTGGGACCTTAACGGGTTTCACATCGGTTTTCCCCGTGTAGCCTACTCGAACCGGGGCGAGGGGGTTACATGACTATTCCAGTTGTTAACCCATTTTTAAAAAAAAATCATTTTTCAAAACCTAGCTTTGTTTTAGGGGAGTATACTTAAAATTTTACTTTGATTTTGTTATATAAAAATGGGGTAGATTGTAAAACCAATGTTTGATTTTGATATAACAAATAATCTAAGGACTAAATTGCAAAGTAAATAAATTTTTAAGTTCTCAAAAGACTCACTTTTGGAAAGTAAATTTTAGACTTAAAATGTTTTGAAGTCAAAACATAAAACCCATAAAATATTCTAGGTGTTTCAAAGCCAAAATACTCAAAATTGCCCAGGCGTTTCGAAACACCCCCAAGGTGTTTCGATACGGTTCGACACTGGAAATGTCTGTTTCGATACGAAATCACTTGTTCCAAGACTAGGGTTTCAAAATGGGCTTGCCAGTTTCGATACATCCTTCATCTGGGCTTTTGTTCTCTAAGTGTCGTTTCGAAACGGCTCATACCCGTTTCGATATAGGGGTTAAGTATTTTCAAAATTGAGCATTAAATGAACTAGTCGTTACTTGGAAAAACAGAATTTTTGAAAATTGCTTGACTACTTCGATACACCCCTTTGGTGTATCGTAACGACATTTTATAGTTTTAAAATATTTCGATACAGCCCCCTTTTTACACATAACGACTCATTCTTTTTACTGGTTGTTTCGATATAAGGCCACGTGTTCTGATACGGGTTGTTGCAGAACTGCATTTATGGAGGGAGGAGAGAGCCCTAATGGCTCTATTGATGATATTAACCACCCAAACGGCTAGAAATCAATGAGAATGTATAAAAGCAAGCCTCAAAAGCACACGCAACAACTATTGAACCTCAAAGCAACATCCAAGCAATCATATCCAAACCCTAGCACTTATTGTCAAAATATTGTACCCAACTCTTAGAGTTCTTAGTGTAAATCAAATTTGAGAGTTTCGGGAGCGTTTGTAAGCTATTTGAGCTTGATTTATCTCGTGAGAGATCAATTGTAACAACCAACATCTTCTTTGTAAAGTGAGAGTCTTGTGGTTCAATCTTTGGGTTGAAAGATTGAACATTTGTAAAGGTTGCCTCCTTAGCCTAGAAAAGGGGAAAACATGTTAGTGAAGAGTTTGTTGAAAATCCTTTATGGGAGCTAAGGTAGTGGATGTAGAGCTTGTTTAGAAGCTTGAACCACTATAATTACCTTGTCTATCATTTTTAATTGTTCTTTTTTCTCTCTTCAATTTTTTAAAGTGCCAATTCACCCCCTCTTGGCCATATCGGTTAATTTGATCCATCGAACACTACCCACTCAAAACTGGGCTATGAACTTATTAAGAGTAGTTATTCAACCAAAGTTGGTAAGTTCATCAAGTCTTTCTCACTAATACAACCTAAAGCTTGGCTATGAGTTTATTAAGAGTAATAAAACTCAACTTGGGCATGTACATTGTTCGTCATAGGGATATGTAGTAAAGATGTACACTATGAGTACTTTTCACGGTTTTGTTTGACCACATTGAACTTAGATAATTAAGTTGGGTATCCGCCATGAATTCCTCAACCAATAGGCTTTAGACTTATCCCCTCGACATGTAACCCCCTTAACCCGGCCTAGACGGTTGACCTGAATTAAGAAAGTCACACGGGGAAAACCAAAGTCAACCCGAACGTCAACCTTGATTAACGACCCTTTTTTTCCTTTTTAAACTTGTCTAGATGCACATTAACCCTAGTTATGATCACTCAAACAACATGCTCCAAGATCATAAACATCAGAGATCAAACAGGGACCCAATTGAACAATTTACAACTTTAGGGACCAAAATGTAAATTCTGTAAATTACAGGGACTTAACTCAAATTAAAGTTACCAACTTGTAATTAGTCAGGTTTCAGGCTTCTCTGTCAAATTTCAGCTCAAACAGACATCCCAAACTCATACAATTGCACAAACAAAATTCAGGACCAAAACGCAAACATTCCAAAACATTTAACTACCAATGTCAGCCCCCAACGGTCGGCTGTTCCGAAACAGGGAGAGCCTGTTTCGAAACACGGGGCCGTTCCACAACGCGTGCCGAAACGAGGGCTGGCAGAGGGCTTCCCGTTTCGAAACGGTGTCTCCCGTTTCGGACGCCTGGGCTACTACAAGGCAGTTGTTCCGAAACGGTAGCCACTGTTCCGAAACGGCCTGCACAGATTGCAGAAATTTGCATGCTTAAACATACAATTGATCAACCATACATGCTCCAAATGCTATCAAACTTTACCAGCAACTCATACAACATATAGGGGACATATTTGCATCAACCAATCAACATAATATCATCATATATGAAAAGCCCCAATTCTAATGGCATGCTTCCTACTCAAGCAAACCATTCATGCACTAAACATTCAAAACCAAGCACATAATGACCAATTACACAATCCAACATTATTAACAACATTAAGCAAACTTAGGGAGTACAAACATCTCCCATAACATCCATATTGGTCCCCCATTGCCAAATGCCAAAAGCTAAAGGTGTACAAGAAAACCTTTCCATACTTGAGCTTAGTTCCCACTTGATTGCTTGCCTTCCTTGCTGCCCTCAATGCACTTTAATGCTCTGCATTATTGTTTTAAGAAAAGAGAGAGAGCGTAAGCAAAAGCTTAGTGAGGAATGCTCATTTAAAACCATTCAATAATGCATTTATAAAACACTTTATAAATCATACTTCAAAACATCATTATACATGCTTCCATATCAATACATGTCATATTGGCCACAAGTGATAAATTCCATCTTTTTAAAACAAGATCAACATAAGACTCACACATGGACTTTTAAACACCATTGTGATCTTATAATTCGCAAGGACCACACAAGGACTTTTAACCACCTTTGTGTCCTTTACAAGTTTCACCCCAAGGACTTTTAAACACCTTGGCCCCAAGGACTTTTAAACACCTTGGCCCATGGACTTTTAAACACCATGGCAAGGACCACACAAGGACTTTTAACCACCTTTGTGTCCTTAACAAGAACCATCCAAGGGCTTTTAACCACCTTGATGTTCTTAAGTAACAAGGCTCACTCAAGGACTTTTAACCACCTTAGTGACCTTAACAAGAATCACTCATGGACTTTTAACCACCATGAAGTTCTTAGAATTCACAAGGCTCACTCAAGGACTTTTAACCACCTTAGTGACCTTAACCTTTTTCAAAACATCACTTGCCAATATACATCATTATCATCAAATAATCCACTGTTTTAAAGCATTTAACCAAGCCATAAACATCATGCATTTTTAAGCATCAAACCACATTTAAACAATGTTCAAAAACAAGGAACTCTTACCTTGAGCTTCCTTCAACATATGGCTTACAAAATCAGCAATAACCATGCTAAATCATGCTTTCAAAACAGAATTTAAAACATGCAATAAACCACATTGCATAACAACCAAACCATGGCCACCACTAGAGAGTTTTTCCGAAAACTTACACTTGAGCTTAGTAAAGTTGTTTAGACTTAGACTAAGCTCCCAAGACATTGGTTTCAAAGCCGAAAACCCAATTTCACTCACCGATTCCACTTCGCCTCTTGCCGAAACACAAATCAAGCTTCCGGATCACCAACACTTGGATCCAAAGATGACTCCCCTGTTTTAAACACATCAAAGCAGAGGATTAATGCATCATCATGCATTAATAGCTTCAATGAAAGCACCTAAACTCGCTGCTCTCATCCACACTCCATTTTCGGCCACCAAACACAACCGAAAATGCATCCAAACAACTCCTCAACAAAGCCCAGCCATAAACCATCAAAACTAGACATCCTCTAACATCATTCAACAACTAAAAAGGACCTAATAACATCCTTATACCTCCAGCAACATCAGATCCACAAGATCATTCCAAAAACAACCAAGAATCACAAGCTAAACTTAGGAAATTCAACCTATCCGGGATTGCATTAATTAAAACTCAATTCCTTATCAAATTAACATTCATTTAACATCAAAACACACCTCAAATCACTGCTTTAACAGATCAAACGAAAATTCATCACAAATCACCAAATCTTGCATTTTAAGCCAAGATCCATTTCACAACTTTAAAACCACTTATAAAACATCAATTAAGGATTGAGAACTTGGGAATTTCAGTAAAGAACTGATAGTTTAGAGGAGAAGGACGTTCTTACCTCCAAACTTGAGTTTCTCCCTTTTAGAACCAAAAAGCTTGAAGAATCACTTAGCAAATGGTGAGGTTTTGTTGATGAGATGATTAGGAATCCAAAGAGAATTGAAAAGAGAGATTTAAGTGACAAAATCAGAAGAAAATCTCTGGAGAAAAGGTGTTTGGGTTGAGAGAAAATGAGAGAAAAGAAAATGAGATTTTAGAAGAATTAGTTAGAAGTAACTTCCCTCCACTTTCCTTTTGTTTAAAAATCAGAATTAAAACATTAAATATCTTAGAAAAATCTGAAGAAACTCCCTTTGGGTAAATAGCTCCTTAAAGATTCAAAGTTTCAATCCTTTCTAAAACAGTCACGCAGTTTTCAAAAATTACATTTTGGTCACTAGCCAAAATGTCACCCTTCCAAACCTTATTTTGTAAAATTGATTTCACAGTTCACTTATATATATTAAAAGAGGATTTTAGAAAATTTTTCCATATTTTTAATGCAACCTGAACTAGGCTTTCCTAATTTCACCTTTTTATATTCGAACAGCACTTTGACCGAACCGGTCAACGCCCAAACTTCTAAGCCCAAAACTGGGGCGTTACAACTCTCCCCCCTTAAGAAATTTCGTCCTCGAAATTTACCTGAAGGAAAGAGATAAGGAAACTGCTTCAGCATGTCATCCTTCCGCTCCCACGTGGCTTCCTCAACACCACGATGCTTCCACAGCACCTTTACCAACTCGATGGTCTTGCCACGAAGAACTTTGCTATCCGAATCCAGAACCTTCACCGGTTCCTCATCATAGGTCAAATCCGGATTCAATTCCACTTCCTCCACAGGCATCACATGCGAAGGATCAGATCTATACTTCCGGAGCATAGAAACATGAAACACATCATGAATCTTCTCCAACTCTTGTGGTAACCTCAACCGATACGCAACAGGACCCACACGCTCAACCACCTCATATGGTCCAATGTACCTAGGGCTCAACTTACCCTTCCGGCCAAACCTCATCACCATCTTCCAAGGCAAAACCTTCAAGAACACACGGTCTCCCACCGCATACTCAATCTCCTTACGCTTCAAATCCGCGTAAGACTTTTGCCGATCAGAGGCTGCCTTCAACCGCTCACAAATGAGCTTCACCTTCTCGGTGGTTCCTTTCAACAAAGCCGGCATCGAAACCAACTTCTGACCCGTTTCAGCCCAACAAAGAGGAGTCCTACACTTCCTCCCGTACAAAGCCTCATAAGGTGCCATTTGAATACTCACCTGATAACTATTGTTATAAGCAAACTCCACCAAAGGCAAATGCTTCTCCCAAGATCCCTGAAACTCAATCACACAGCACCTCAACATATCCTCCAAAATCTAGATAACACGCTCTGACTGACCATCCGACTGAGGATGATAAGATATACTGAAATTCAACCTTGTACCCAAAGCTTGATGCAAACACTTCCAGAAACGCGATGTGAACCTCGGATCCCTATCCGACACAATCGATTTAGGCACACCATGCAGCCGCACAATCTCAGCAATGTACAGCTCCGCAAGCTTATCCAAGGAAAACGTAGTATGCACAGGCAAGAAATGCGCACACTTCGTCAGGCGATCCACAATCACCCAAACCGAATTCTTCTTCGATGGTGACAAAGGTAAACCAGATACAAAATCCATGGTAACCCTTTCCCACTTCCACTCAGGAATTCTCAACGGTTGCAACAACCCTGAAGGAACCTGATGCTCAGCCTTAACTCGCTGACACACCATGCACTTGCTCACAAACTCTGCAACATCCTTTTTCAAGCCCACCCAATAGTACTCATCACGAAGATCACGATACATCTTAGTACTACCAGGGTGCATAGCAAAAGGACTACTATGACCTTCAGTCAGAATAGCACGCCTCAACTCAACATCATTGGGCACTACTATTCGACTCCCAAAACACAACACACCATCATCATTAAAACAGAAATCCGAAGGTCTACCCTCCGCGATATCCTGAACATGCGGTACCAAGGAATCATCCAGCAACTGCTTTTCCTTGATCAACTGAACCAAAGATGGTTTCACCTGCAACTCAGCCACAAGTCCACCATCTCGCGAAATACTCAAGCAGGCGAACATAGCCCTCAACTCAACAGCTACCTTCCTACTCAAGGCATCCGCAACAACATTAGCCTTTCCAGGATGGTACTCAATCGTCAGGTCATAATCCTTGAGTAACTCCAACCAACGCCGCTGCCTAAGATTCAACTCCTTTTTGAGACATTAGATACCTCAAACTCTTGTGATCTGTGTACACAGTACACTTCTCACCATACAGATAATGTCTCCAGATCTTCAGAGCAAAAACCACCGCAGCCAACTCAATATCATGCGTAGGATAATTGCGCTCATGCACCTTCAACTGCCGCGATGCATAAGCCACAACCTTACCCTCCTGCATCAACACACATCCCAAACCAACATAGGACGCATCACTGTAGACTACAAACTCTTTCCCTGATTCAGGCTGAACCAAGATAGGAGCTTGCGTCAAAGCCACCTTCAGCTTCTCAAAAGCCTGCTGTCTCGCTTCCGTCCACTCATACTTAACATCCTTTTGCAACAGCTTCGTCAAAGGTGCAGCAATCTTAGAAAACCCATCCACAAACCTCCGGTAGTATCCCGCCAAACCAAGGAAACTACGAACCTCATGAACAGACTTAGGAACCTTCCAGTTCATCACCGCCTCAATCTTCTGAGGATCAACACGAATCCCCTCAGCAGAAACCACATGCCCAAGAAACACCACCTCCTTAAGCCAGAACTCACACTTGCTTAACTTAGCATAAAGCTGATTCTCCAACAAAGCTTGCAACACAATCCTCAAATGCTCTTCATGCTCCTCCTCAGTACGCGAGTACACGAGGATATCATCAATGAACACCACAACGAACTTGTCCAGGTATTCATGAAACACACGATTCATCATGTCCATGAAAGCAGCAGGAGCATTTGTCAAACCAAACGGCATCACAAGGAACTCATAATGCCCATATCTTGTCCTGAAAGCTGTCTTAGGCACATCCACATCCTTCACCTTCAACTGGTAATACCCTGACCTCAAGTCAATCTTAGAGAACATAGCTTCTCCCCGAAATTGATCAAAGAGATCATCAATTCTCGGCAAAGGATACCAATTCTTGATAGTCAACTTGTTCAGCTGACGATAATCAATGCACATTCTCATAGTGCCATCCTTCTTCTTCACAAACAAGACCGGTGCACCCCAAGGTGACACACTTGGCCGAATGAAACCACGATCAAGCAACTCTTGCAACTGCGTCTTCAGCTCCTTCAGCTCCTTAGGTGCCATTCTATAAGGGGTAATGGACACAGGAGTTGTATTCTCATACAGCTCAATTCCAAACTCCACCTCGCGATTAGGAGGTAAACCAGGAAACTCCTCAGGAAACACACCCGGAAACTCCTTCACAACTCTGATATCTTGCACCCTCAACTCCTTAGAGCTAGGATTCATCACAAAAGCTAGGTAAGCTTCACAACCTTGCCTCAGCATCCTGCTCGCCTCCAAGGTAGACACCACATTGGCAAGAAACTTCACATTCTCACCAACCACAACAACTTCATAATCATCCGCAAGCTTCAGCGAAACTCGCTTATTTTCACAATCTACAACAGCACGATGCTCAGCAAGCCAATCCATACCAAGGATTACATCAAAACCATAGAAAGGCAACTCCATAAGGTCAACATGAAAAACATGTTCTTGAACAACCAAAGGACACCTTCTATACAACCTTCGAGTCACAACAGTCTCACCAAAAGAACTAGTGACACGAACACCAACATCCAAAGACTCAACAGGCAAACCAAGCAATTCAGCATGCTCACGCAAAATATATGAATGCGTAGATCCAGAATCAATCAAAGAAAGCAATGACAAGGATTGCAAAGTAAAAGTACCTGCAATCACATCCGCATCATTCCTTCCCTCCCGCTGAGCATACACCCTAGCTTGACCTCCACCTTCAGGTTGAATAGCCACAACATGGGCCACTCCTCGACCACCTTCCTCTCTTCGCTGGAAATTACCACGGCCGCGCCCACGACCTCTCTGCGGTGCAGCAACAACAGGAGCACGCACTTGGCCACCAGCCAACATAGGACACTCTCGCCTCAAGTGATCCGCAGATCCACAATTCCAGCACCCGTTACCAGCTGCCGCAACAGGAGCTTGCACCTCCCTCACAGCACGAGGACAGTCACGTTTCATATGACCACGTGACCCACAAATCCAACAAGCACTCGGATCAGCCCTAGCATTGCCTCCCCGACCAGGTGCTCCACCACCTCTCTTGGCCGAGGACTGATACTTCTGATCACATCCCCTCTTGTTCCGTCCACCACCGGAACTATACTCAGCTGCCCGCTTTCCAGCACTTGCTCTAGCACTTTTAGCAGATAAACCCAAGTTCATCTCAATATCCTTAGCTCGGCCCACCAACACATCAAAATCATCATACTCAGTGGCCAGCACATACATCTTCACATCCGTCACTAAACCATAACGGAATCTTTCGCACCTCGCCCGCTCATCAGGTACCAGCTCAGGTGCATATTGACTGAGTCGAACAAACTGTACTTCATACTCAGCCACAGTCATGCTCCCCTGGGTAAGAGACATGAACTCTCGCTTCTTTTCATCCAGGTACCTTACACCAAGATACCTCCTCTTGAACACATTCTGAAAGAATGTCCAAGTTACATCAGCGTCAGCCATCCCAGCAATAGTGGTTGTCCACCACGTATAAGCATCATCCTGTAGTAAAGATACTACACAACCCAGCTTTTGCACATCAGTGCAACTCATCTGACCCAAGATCCTCTTGGTACTCTCCATCCAGGACTCAGAACCTTCAGCAGACATACCCCTGAACTCAGTCCCACCAAGACTGCATAAGCGCTCCAAAGGTAGTCTAACTCCAGCATCTCCCTGATTCCCAGCTCCTTGAGCTCCAGCTACTGCCGCTCGAAAAGCACCAGCAATAGCTTGTACCAACATCGTCATGTCAGGCATAGCTTGCCCCTGACCAACCTCAGGTCCAGCAATTCCAGCACCAGCTGCAGCTTCAGCTCTTTCACCCTCAGCACCACCACCACCAGGTGGAGGAGGAGGTAACACCGCACTTCCCGCATTTTCCTCATTCTCATTCTCATTCGGAGCCGTAGCTCGCACATTACTTCTCAACTCTCTACGTGGTGCCATACTCTAACCATGCAATCACAATGCAAATAAACAAAGTCAGGTCCAGCAAGGTAAGCAATCCAAGTACCCAAGCTCAATTTCACTTAAAATCAACATTATTACATTAGCTTTGATTTGGAAATGGGTACCCACAACATGCTTCACCACAGCATACAACTCAATTGCATCAAAATTACAAACCACTCATCATGCTTTCAATCAATCAAGAATACATAGCATACATACTTCAATCATGCACACATTCAATCTCAATTACTCGAGAACTCAGCTCTGATACCACCAAATGTAACCCCCTTAACCCGGTCTAGACGGTTGACCCGATTTAAAAAAGTCACACGGGGAAAACCAAAGTCAACCCGAAAGTCAACCTTGATTAACGACCCTTTTTTTTCCTTTTTAAACTTGTCTAGATGCACATTAACCCTAGTTATGATCACTCAAACAACATGCTCCAAGATCATAAACATCAGAGATCAAATAGGAACCCAATTGAACAATTTACAACTTTAGGGACCAAAATGTAAATTCTGTAAATTACAGGGACTTAACTCAAATTAAAGTTACCAACTTGTAACTAGTCAGGTTTCATGCTTCTCTGTCAAATTTCAGCTCAAACGGACATCCCAAACTCATACAATTGCACAAACAAGATTCAGGACCAAAACGCAAACATTCCAAAACATTTAACTACCAATGTCAGCCCCCAACGGTCGGCTGTTCCGAAACAGGGAGAGCCTGTTTTGAAACACGGGGTCGTTCCGCAACGCGTACCGAAACGAGGGCTGGCAGAGGGCTTCCCGTTTCGAAACGGTGTCTCCCGTTTCGGACGCCTGGGCTACTACAAGGCAGCTGTTCCGGAACGGTAGCCACTGTTCCGAAACGGCCTGCACAGATTGCAGAAATTTGCATGCTTAAACATACAATTGATCAACCATACATGCTCCAAATGCTACCAAACTTTACCAGCAACTCATACAACATATAGGGGACATATTTGCATCAACCAATCAACATAATATCATCATATATGAAAAGCCCCAATTCTAATGGCATGCTTCCTACTCAAGCAAACCATTCATGCACTAAACATTCAAAACCAAGCACATAATGACCAATTACACAATCCAACATTATTAACAACATTAAGCAAACTTAGGGAGTACAAACATCTCCCAAAACATCCATATTGGTCCCCCATTGCCAAATGCCAAAAGCTAAAGGTGTACAAGAAAACCTTTCCATACTTAAGCTTAGTTCCCACTTGATTGCTTGCCTTCCTTGCTGCCCTCAATGCACTTTAATGCTCTGCATTATTGGTTTAAGAAAAGAGAGAGAGCGTAAGCAAAAGCTTAGTGAGGAATGCTCATTTAAAACCATTCAATAATGCATTTATAAAACACTTTATAAATCATACTTCAAAACATCATTATACATGCTTACAAGCATTCTTAAACAAGCAATACATGCTTCCATATCAATACATGTCATATTGGCCACAAGTGATAAATTCCATCTTTTTAAAACAAGATCAACATAAGACTCACACATGGACTTTTAAACACCATTGTGATCTTATAATTCGCAAGGACCACACAAGGACTTTTAACCACCTTTGTGTCCTTTACAAGTTTCACCCCAAGGACTTTTAAACACCATGGCCCCATGGACTTTTAAACACCTTGGCCCATGGACTTTTAAACACCATGGCAAGGACCACACAAGGACTTTTAACCACCTTTGTGTCCTTAACAAGAACCATCCAAGGACTTTTAACCACCTTGATGTTCTTAAGTAACAAGGCTCACTCAAGGACTTTTAACCACCTTAGTGACCTTAACAAGAATCACTCATGGACTTTTAACCACCATGAAGTTCTTAGAATTCACAAGGCTCACTCAAGGACTTTTAACCACCTTAGTGACCTTAACCTTTTTCAAAACATCACTTGCCAATATACATCATTATCATCAAATAATCCACTGTTTTAAAGCATTTAACCAAGCCATAAACATCATGCATTTTTAAGCATCAAACCACATTTAAACAATGTTCAAAAACAAGGAACTCTTACCTTGAGCTTCCTTCAACATATGGCTTACAAAATCAACAATAACCATGCTAAATCATGCTTTCAAAACAGAATTTAAAACATGCAATAAACCACATTGCATAACAACCAAACCATGGCCACCACTAGAGAGTTTTTCCGAAAACTTACACTTGAGCTTAGTAAAGTTGTTTAGACTTAGACTAAGCTCCCAAGACATTGGTTTCAAAGCCGAAAACCCAATTTCACTCACCGATTCCACTTCGCCTCTTGCCGAAGCACAAATCAAGCTTTCGGATCACCAACACTTGGATCCAAAGATGACTCCCCTGTTTTAAACACATCAAAGCAGAGGATTAATGCATCATCATGCATTAATAGCTTCAATGAAAGCACCTAAACTCGCTGCTCTCATCCACACTCCATTTTCGGCCACCAAACACAACCGAAAATGCATCCAAACAACTCCTCAATAAAGCCCAGCCATAAACCATCAAAACTAGACATCCTCTAACATCATTCAACAACTAAAAAGGACCTAATAACATCCTTATACCTCCAGCAACATCAGATCCACAAGATCATTCCAAAAACAACCAAGAATCACAAGCTAAACTTAGGAAATTCAACTTATCCGGGATTGCATTAATTAAAACTCAATTCCTTATCAAATTAACATTCATTTAACATCAAAACACACCTCAAATCACTGCTTTAACAGATCAAACGAAAATTCATCACACATCACCAAATCTTGCATTTTAAGCCAAGATCCATTTCACAACTTTAAAACCACTTATAAAACATCAATTAAGGATTGAGAACTTGGGAATTTCAGTAAAGAACTGATAGTTTAGAGGAGAAGGACGTTCTTACCTCCAAACTTGAGTTTCTCCCTTTTAGAACCAAAAAGCTTGAAGAATCACTTAGCAAATGGTGAGGTTTTGTTGATGAGATGATTAGGAATCCAAAGAGAATTGAAAAGAGAGATTTAAGTGACAAAATCAGAAGAAAATCTCTGGAGAAAAGGTGTTTGGGTTGAGAGAAAATGAGAGAAAAGAAAATGAGATTTTAGAAGAATTAGTTAGAAGTAACTTCCCTCCACTTTCCTTTTGTTTAAAAATCAGAATTAAAACATTAAATATCTTAGAAAATCTGAAGAAACTCCCTTTGGGTAAATAGCTCCTTAAAGATTCAAAGTTTCAATCCTTTCTAAAACAGTCACGTAGTTTTCAAAAATTACATTTTGGTCACTAGCCAAAATGTCAACCTTCCAAACCTTATTTTGTAAAATTGATTTCACAGTTCACTTATATATATTAAAAGAGGATTTTAGAACATTTTTCCATATTTATAATGCAACCCGAACTAGGCTTTCCTAATTTCACCTTTTTATATTCGAACAGCACTTTGACCGAACCGGTCAACGCCCAAACTTCTAAGCCCAAAACCGGGGCGTTACACGACAAGTCAATAACCAATTTTTGACTTAACCCTTTGGTAAGCAGATCAGCTAGGTTCCTTTCTGACTTCACATACTCTGAAGAGAGTACCTCGTTCGTTATTAAGTGTCACACTGATTCGTGTCTCATGTGAATATGTCTCTTCTTACCATTGTAAGCTTGGCTTTTGGCCACACATATCACTGCTTGTGAATCACACAACAAGGACACAAAAGGAGTCAGTTTTCCTCACAATGGAATTTCTACTAATAAATTTCTAAACCATTCAGCTTCTTGCACAGCTAGGTCAAGAGCAATAAACTCTGACTTCATGGTAAAGCGAGCGATACAAGTCTGTTTAGCATACTTCCATGAAATCGATGCACCACCTAAGGTAAAGATGTACCCACTCGTGGAGCTAACCTCATCATTATCGGTAACCCAGTTGGCGTTACAATATCCCTCTAAGAATGAAGGAAAGCCAACAAAATCGAGTTTCCGGTCAATAGTACCTTTAAGATACTTAAGTAAGAGTCTGAGTGCAATTCAGTTCTCACCACTAGGATTATGAGTATATATTCTTAACCTACTCAATGCATATGCAATATCAGTCCGAGTATAGTTCATTAAGAACATAAGGCTTCCAATAATTTTAGTATACTCTTCCTGGGAAAGACTACTTCCTTTATTCTTAAAAAGATGGATACTAGAGTCGTAAGGAGTTCGAACAAGGATGACATCAAAACTGACAAATTTCTTTAACATTTTCTCAATATAGTGTGTTTGATTTAAAGAAAATCCCTTTTTAGTTTTGGTAAATTTTACTCCTAAGATTACATCAACCTCTCCTAAATCAGTCATCTCAAATTTAGTAGACAAAAAAAATTTTGTTTTGTTAATGAATTCAATGTTAGTACTGAATATCAACATGTCATCCACATATAAGCTTATGATGACACAATCAGTCCCAAATATTTCTGAATACACGCATGCATTCGCTCCATTAACAATAAAACCAAAACTCAAAATGGTTTTATGAAATTCCTTGTACCACTACTTTCGAACTTGTTTAAGGCCATAGAGAGACTTTTTAAGTCTACACACTTTGCCTTCCATACAATGTGTCTCAAAACCTAGTGGTTGCTCCATATAGATTTCCTTGTATAGATCTCCATTCAAAATGCAGTCTTTACATCCATTTGATGTACATGCAACTTACAAATGGATGTGATCGCAAACAAGTCAAAGATCAATGAGATTTTTTCATAGGAGAGTATGTATCAAAGAAGTCAATACCAAACTTCTAAGTGAACCCTTTGACTACTAATCTTGCCTTATACTTCTGGATTGACCCATCTTGTCTAAGTTTCTTTCTAAAGACTCATTTATTACTTATAGGTTTAAACCCTCTAGGCAAGTTAACCAACTCCCAGTTGTGATTAGACATTATTGATTCTAGTTAATCATTAATGGCATCTCTCCTGAAACTAGCATTAATTGAACTTATAGCTTCATTATATGTCTTTAGATCCTCATCTAATAGGAAAGATTGAGCTATAAGTTCAATTATAAAGTCTAAATCACTAGTTTCTGTAATAAAGGAAGTTATAAAATCTGGTCCAAAGGTAGTAGCTACCTTTTGTCTTTTACTTCTTCTAGGATCTAATTCAAACTGTAAAGTCTCCTTCGTAGAAATACTAGAAGAATCAGGTGTATGACATTCTCATTATGTTTCAACATTTAATCTAGGTTTCTTAAAAGGAAATGAGTCCTCAAAGAACAAGGCATTCTTAGATTCACAAATTGAGAAGTCATGTAAAAACATAAACCTATATGCGGCATTATTTGTAGCATAGCCTATAAACATTGCATCAACGATTTTAGGATCGTTAGTGTTTTCCTAAAAGTCAGGCAATCCTACTTTTTCCAGACGCCCTCACACTTTCAATTAATGTAGATTTGGTGCAATTCTTCTCACACACATCTTTAATGAAATTAGACCCATATTCACCACCCCTATTGGATCTAACACATTTCATTCTTCAATCAAGTTGATTCTCAACTTCTTCCTTGTAAATAAGAAAGAAGTTCTCAACTTCATCTTTAGTTCTAAGGAGATAAACCTTTGTATATCTAGAGTAATCATCTACAAAGGTGATGTAATAGTGTTTTCCTCTCTTACTCTTACATTTTCTAAAGTCTGCTAGATCAGTATGTATAAGTTCTAAAAGTTCAAATATGCGTTTAGAAACTGTCTTAAAAGAAAGTTTAGTATCCTTAGCTTCTACGCATATTTCACATCTATTAAAGCTATTATCTTCTAAATTAGGTATTAACTTTATTTTTATGAGTTTTTTAAGTGATTGTATGTTCACATGTCCTAATCTAGTATACCACATATCAAGAGTCTCAATAGTATAAGCAAAAGTAGTGGCTTCATTATTTTTATTAAATTGGGTTTCGATTACAAATAAACCATTTTGTAAAAAACATTTCCCTACATAATCTCCATTTCAGAAAAGTATTAGTTTATCTGCTTCGAAAACTAGTTTAACGCCCGCATTATTCAGTAATCCATCACTAATTAAATTTCTACGTAAGATGGGTATAAACAAGACATTATTTGATGCTAAAGTTTTACCTGAGGTCAGCTTTAGCAAAACTTTCCCTTTGCCTAGCACGTTTGAGCTGCTGGAGTTCCCCATGTAAACTTGCTCTCCCTTGTCTTCACTTTCGAACTCAGCGAACAATTCCCATTTGGCACAGACATGTCTTGAAGCACCAGTGTCCATGAACCACTCGGTGTTGTTCTCCACCAAATTTACTTCTGAAATCACCGCTGCAATGACTTCACCATCATTCTCTGCAATGTTGACTTGTGGATTGTTCTGGCGGTCTGACTGTTCTTGACACTAGTAGGCTTTGTGTCCAGGCTACCCACATACATAGCAATTGATGACTTTGCCTTGGGCTATGCCCTTTCCTAGCTTCTTGAAATTGGTAGTCTTCTGGGGTTTAGTTTTCTTTTTCTAGTTTGCCTTTTCCTTAAGTTCAAATTTAGAACCTAAGGCTGCACCTGATTCAACCAGATTAGCTTTTAAAGAAAATTAACTAGAGTTGGAAACCTTATCTTTCAAACGATTTGCCTCATCTATCTTCATGTGAGCCACCAATTCTTCTATTGACATATCTCTCTTTTTATGTTTGAGAGAATTGCGATAGTCAGACCATGACTTGGGTAGCTTCTCAGTCAGGATATTGGCTTGCATCACTTCGCACATCTCCATTCCTTCAGAATGGATGTCGGACACCAACTTTTTGTAGTCATGGACTTGATCCATGATCAGTTTTTCGTTCGTCATCTGGAACTTTATCCATTCGTCAACGACATACTTTTTAATTCCTGCATCATCAGCTCTGTACTTCTTCTCTAGAGTGTCCCAAATCAGCTTGGCAGCTTTTTCTTTGTGGAACATGTCAAACAATTTATTTGACATGTGACTCAACAGATGGCCTCAAACCGTCTTGTTGTCCTTCAAGAATTTCTCAGCGGACACTTGAACGTTTACGAGATCTTCATTGGTGATAATGGTATCAGCAACGTCAAATATTGGTCGAGATGGCTATGGCTAGATCATGACGTAGTCAAGGTCGAGTTGTTCAAAGAATATCATGATTCTTTGAGACCACCTCCGGTATTTGAACCTGTCAAGTGCATCAAGCTTGGACAAATCAGGAACTAGCTTGCTCAATTGATTCGATATTTTTGCATTATGAATCTATTTCTAAAGTATTGGAAAAGTACTACAAAACTCAGGGCATTATCACTGACTGAGAACAAATAAAAATAGAGCAAAAAATAAATTCAATTGTGTCGTTGTTAGAACCACTGCCTTAGAAACAGATTCGCCCCAACTAGTGTAGTTACTGCTACAGGCGGATCGTCCCCCGAGATTAGCACAGACTCTCCGAGAGTTTGTACACCCAAACTTCATATTAGATACCAGTGGTATTGCTCTTCTCTAGTAGTTCTCGAAACTCATAAAAAGCCTTAGAAAACTTTGTATAAAACACTTAGAAAAACAAAACACTTTCGAATCTTAATACGGAAATAAGAAATGTATAAACGAAAAATGTTATTTGCTTAAGTGTCAAAAATGAAGAAAATAGCCTATATTTATAGGCAATAATATTGGGGGTATAAACGTCTAAAAATGATAACATGTAATCCGACAATGAAGTCATTCAATTGCCATTCAATTTCAAAGCTTGAATTCGGTAATTAAGACATTCAAAACCGAGGCTACGGCAATAGAACTCTAGATTTTGAACTTATCCAAAACCGTTCAAATATTATGTTGTAAATTACACCAATTATGGCAATCATTCACATAAAAAACATAAAATCTATAATAATACATCCAAAAGTTGCCGTTAAAAACTTGCCCATTATGGCAATTAACCTCTTGTTAAATATGCATTGAATTACGCCTATAAAAGCCATCTCAACAAGCGTTATACAACAAATTAACAGATGTGATAACAGTGAAAATTGGTCTGAATTTAATATTATGCGAAACCCTCTGATAAGCCTATAGAGAAGAAAAAGCCTTTTAGTGTTAAAAGTTCTCAATAAAAAATTCTTGTGAGTTTTCTCTGCAAATATAATTTGCATGTGGTACGTATCAAAGACACATATTTATACGAATGGAAGATTACATGTTTTTAATCCCTTGAGCATTACCAGCAATTATTTCCAATATCAAGATTATAAAGATTGCTGAGCTGGAGGATCAAAGTGTTGAGTTGTTTTTTCTTGATGGATTAGTTTGTTAGTTTGTTTTGTGACTTGTATATAAATAAGTAAACAGTTTCCACCATTTAACTAATTTTACCTTTAATAAAATTGTTGAGTTTAATTCAGTTTTATCACGTGTTGTTTCCTATTCACTCTATCGAACTCATTCTCTCCTTTCACCCGAAATCCCCAAATCAAGAAAACCCTAAGCCATCGTTCTACAATCAACATGGTATCAGAGTATGATTCTTTCGATCGAGCCCGCTCTAAACCCTTCAAGAACGATGATCCTTTGAATGAATATTATATTCATCCGAATGAAAACCCTGGCCTTGTTCTCACCTCCGCCTTGTTGAATGGTTCGAATTATCATAGTTGGGCAAGATCGATGAAGATGGCTGTCATATCTAAGCACAAGTTTCGATTCGTGGATGGGTCGATCAAGCAAGTGCGAAAGGACAGTTCTCGATTTCAAGCCTGGGAGAAATGTAATAATTTGGTATTGTCATGGCTTATTCGGGCGATATCTCCATAAATTGCCCAAGGTGTAATTTGGGTAGATACAACGTACGAACTATGGGCGGATCTCCATGATTGTTTCAAGCAAGGGGACCTGATTAGGGTTTCCGACTTACAACAGGAATTTTATTCCCTGCGTCAAGGTAGTCTTTCGATAACCTCATTTCATACTCAATTAAAAGTTCTTTGTGATGAACTTTGCAATCTTAGGTCTTTATCTAGTTGTGATTGCAAAGTTTTTGAATTTTCGTAAGCAAGATTTTGCTCTTAAGTTCCTTAGGGGATTAAATGATACTTTTTCAGTTCCCAAATCTCAGATTCTAATGATGAAGCCATTTCCTAGCATAAATGAAATATTTTCAATTCTTGTTCAGCATGAACGGACTAATAGTCATGTTGCTAGTATTGATTCCAACATGGGTCTAATGTCAAAAATTCTATCAAAAAGTTTTCTGGTAATTCTGGAAATTTCAATCGTAGGCCTTTTTTGTGTTTTTTGTGGGATGTATGGGCACTCTGTGGAAAAATGTTTCAAGAAACATGGGTATCCACCTGGATTTAGGTCAAAAGGTTCTGTTAGTAGGGCTAATCAAACTGGGAATAGTGTTTCTGAAAATCTTGTTCAAAATGGTCCTGTTAATTCTAATGAAGAGGGTCTTGTTTCTTTCACCAAAGAACAATATGCTAGTTTGTTGTCCTTAATAAGTGAACGAGACAAGCCACATCAGAATTCCACCTCTCAAGTCAATGCATTATCTTCCAACCTTTATTTTGTTGAGACACAAGGTATGCATTCTTCCTTTATTAATTCTGTTGGTTCCTCAGCTTTTAATAATTCTTTGAATACTAGTATTGTTTGTTGTGAGTCTTCTACTACTGCTCAATTTCAGAGGAATGATGTTTTAAATGAAAAATCTTGGATTCTTGACTCAGGGGCCACTGATCATAATGCTAACTCATTAGATTATGTTGTAACATATACTGTTGTTACTGATAGGTTTGTCAAATTACCTAATGGCCAGTTAATTAAGGTTTTGCATATTGGTACTGTGAGGTTGTCTGATGATTTGGTTCTTCATAATGTTTTTCACATTCCTTTTTTTGTTTAATCTAATTTCTATATCACAGTTAACAAATGATTCCAATTTGCCTTTTATTTTTTCACTTGGTTTCTGTTGTATACAGGATGTCACACAGTGGAAGATGATTGGTTTAGCTAGAAAGCTTCACGAGCTTTATCAGCTGGAAGTTCAAAAAGATAAACATGCTATTGCTGGTAATCTCATTAATTCTTCTGTTTCTTTTGATGTTTGGCATGCTAGACTAGGTCATCCATCTAGTCATAGGATGAAATTTTTTGCTAAATTAGATTCTAGTATTCCTTCTGGTTCCTTGGAACATTGTGATACTTGCATTCTAGCTAAACATAAGAGACTGCCTTTCTCTGTTAGTACTTCCAAATCTGTTAATACTTTTGTTTTAGTGCACATGGACATTTGGGGTCCTTTTCTTGTTCATAGTATATATGGACATTGTTATTTTCTCACTATTGTGGATGACAAAAGTAGATTCCTGTGGGTTTATCCTATGAAACTTAAATCTGAAACAAGAGGTATAATCATTGAGTTTTGTAATTTAATATAAACTTAATTTTCTACTAAAATAAAGTGTATAAGGTCAGACAATGGTAAAGAATTTGATATGATTGAATTTTTTAAAACCAAAGGGATAGTGCATCAAACTTCATGTCCTCATACTCCTCAATAAAACAATATTGTTGAGAGAAAACATCAACACCTTTTAAGTGTTGCTGGGGCTTTAAGAATTCTTCCTAATCATCCTATATTTTTTGGGTAGATTGCATTATGATTGTTGCCTCATTAATTAACATTACTCCTACACTTTTCCTTAATAATAGAACTCCTTTTGAAGTTCTTTTTCAGTCTAAACCTAGGTACAATCATCTTAAGATTGTAGGATGTCTTGCTTATGCTTCTATTTTGCCTAAGGCTAAAACTAAAATGCATTATAGGGCCATTAAATGTGTTTTTTGGGATTTCCTAGAAATGTGAAAGGGTATAGGTTGTATAACCTAGAAACTCAAACTGTATTTGTTTCTAGGGATGTAATCTTTTATGAAAATATCTTCCCCTTTAAGCAACATGATAGTGGCAAGCTTAGCAGTTTTGTTCTACCTAATTGTGATAATTTTGAATTAGAGGATAATTTTTATGCTCATATTAATAAAGTTGCTTCCAATTCTGGCATTGAAGTTGTCCTCTTAGTTCTGAGTTAAAATCTGTTAAAATTCCCCAGAAGTTTAAGGATTTTCAAGTAACCATGCCTAAGACTAGGACTACTCCTCATACTATTGATCAAGTTTTGTCCTATGCGAATATTTCTACTAGTCATAAATTCTTTATTAATAATATTGACATTTTAACTGACCCCAAAACTTATAAACAGGCCCTTATGCATCATTGTTGGAAAAAAGCTATGCAAGAAGAGATTGATGCCTTAGAGAGAAATAAAACATGAGACTTAGTTCATTTACCATCTGGAAAAACCACTATATGGTGTAAATGGGTTTTTAAGACCAAATCAAAATCTGATGGTACCCTTGATAGGTATAAAGCTAGGTTAGTTGCTAAGGGGTATACACAACAGCCTGGAGTTGATTTTATTCATTCTTTTAGTTCAGTGGCTAAAATTACCACTATAAGAACTTTAATGGCTGTTGATGCAGCCCAGAACTGGGATTTACAGCAACTAGACATCAATAATACTTTTATTGATTTTATTCATACTTTTATTCATAAAAAAATGTCACGCCAATTTTGTTATTGATTTTTAATAGCAAATACCAAAATAAAAACAGAATATAATGTTAAGGATCATTTTATAAAAAATAGATAAAGTACCAAATAAGTAATTTACCCAATAATTTAAGATATCGTATGCTGTCTATAATAAACAAATAACAAAGAAAGATAAAGAGCTGGTGAGATGAGTAGTGGTAATAATGAAGCGTGGAGGCGTTCTGGATTTGGTGTTTTGTGGGACCCCTTTTCTACCCTTTTTAATGTTTTAAACTACCCTTAAAACCTACTAATAATACAAAAATAAAAATTAATGAACAAATAATATATAAAGAGGATTCCCGCGCATTTATCACAGGCTAACCGACAAATTTCGCCGTTTATCAGCTTCCGTTATCTTTTTCTTCTTCCTTTTGCTCCATTCTTTCACCTTCCTTTTCTTCTATTTAACGGTTTTCACCGTTTTACTGTTTCTTTTAAGCGGCTCGGCTCAAGTTTTCTTGCTGATACTCTTCCGACTAATATTTTTAGGTAAACTACACCTCTGACTACTAAATAAATTTAGGATATTTATTTGGACCATCGAGTTATAGAAATCGTCAATCAGACCACTAAACTTATAAAATCAACATATTTTGACCAACGCTATTAAAAATCTAACGGTAGAGTGACGGAACTGCCACGTGGCAATTGACGGAAAAAAAATTAAAAAGTACACATTTGGTCCATGTTATATACACATTCTTTCAATTTTATCCTAATTTTAAATTAATAAAATAATAAATTAAAAATTAAGTGTCACCACCTGATTGGAGGGATAAAATAAAATTCTTTCCACCTGCACTAAGCAAGATTCGATCATGGGTCTATTAAGTGTAAAGCCAATGGCTTTGCCACTACACCAAGCACAACTTTGTGTTATAATTCTCCAGATATAGTATATACCTCTTATTAGTTTCTACATTTATAAGCCAAAAACTCAAACCCTAAACACTAGTTTCACATATATAAAACCTAAACTCTAACCCTAAATATTTCAAATTAATTTCACGCTAAATATTTTAAATTAAACCCCAAACCCTAAAAATTTCAAATTATTTCCATGTTAAATATTTTTAATTAAACCCTAAACCCTAAAAATTTCAAATTAATTCCATGCTAATTAAATATTTTAAATTAAACTCTAAACCCTAAATATTTTAAATTAATTTCACATTAAATATTAAATATTAAACCTTAAACCCTAAAAATTTTAAATTAATTCCACGTTGAATATTTCAAAATAAACCTTAAACCCCAAATAGGATTTAATGTTTACTTTAAAATATTTAGCGTGTAAATAATTTAAAACTTTTAGGGTTTGGGGTTTGAGTTTGGGGTTTAATTTGAAATATTTAGCATGAAATTAATTTGAAATATTTAGGGTTTAGGGTTTAATTTAAAATATTTAGCATGTAATTAATTTGAAATTTTTAGAGTTTAAAGTTTGGGTTTGGGGTTTAATTTGAAATATTTAGCATGAAATTAATTTGAAACATTTAGTGTGTAGGGTTTAATTTGAAATATTTAGTGTGGAATCCATTTGAAATTTTAGGGTTTGGGGTTTAATTTAAAATATTTAGCATGGAATTAATTTGAAATGTTTAGGGTTTAAAGTTTGGGGTTTAATTTGAAATATTTTGCGTGAAATTAATTTGAAATATTTAGGGTTAGAGTTTAGGGTTTAGGATTTATATATATATGTGAAATTATTGTTTAGGATTTGAGTTGTTGGCTTATAAATGTAGAAACTAATAAACGGTATATATTATATATGGAGAATTATAGCACAAAGTTGTGCTTGGTGCAGTGGCAAAGTTTTTAGCTTTACACTTGATAGACCCAAGATTGAATCTTGCTTAGTTCAGGTGGAGAGAATTTTATTTTTCTCCTCTAAATTGGTGGTGACACGTGTCACCACTTGATTGGAGGGGAAAACAAATTAATAAAATCAAATATAAATAATTAAAGTCCTCTAATAAGGTGTTGACATGTGTCACCACTTAATTAAATAAGTTATTATTTTATTAATTTAAAATTAAGATTAAATTGAAAGAATGTGTAAAGAACAGGGACCAAATGTGTAATTTTTAAATTTTTCTACCAATTGCCACATGGCAGTTCCGTCAATCCACCGTTAGATTTTTAACAGCGGTGCTCAAAATAGGTTTATTATATAAATTCAGTGGTATGATTGACGATTTCTATAGTTCAGTGGTCCAAATATGTATCCTCAATTCATTTGGTGGTTAGTTGTGTAGTTTCCCTTATTTTTATTGTTTCAAGGAATCTAATAAGATTGAGGATTACGTTATCGAAGCTAATTTATTTGTATAATAACGATCCGAATTGTTTCACATTGTTGAAAAATAGTTTTAAATAGAAAACAAAAGAATTAAGTATAAAAATTATTATTTAGTGCATCACACCAACATATTGAAAACAATTAATGATTTAGTTTGAAATTATTTTAGGTATTATTTTAAAAATACACTGCTTAAATTGTCACTGAACTTTATTCTCAAATTTATTTTAAATTATTAATATATTCACGAAATATTATACATTAAATTTTTTCTGTCACTTCTTTCTTTAATTTTCTAAATTCGTATGACGTGGAATAAATAAAGATAATATTAATATAAGATGACATGTCATTAAATTAAGAGAAAAATAAAAACACAAAACGACAGCGCATTGACGCTGAACCTCTTATTAGCCTTATAATTCATCAATAAAAAAAGAGAAAGCGTTCCAAATTTCAGAGAATCGGGGAAGGTTTGGGTCTCTTCCTTCACCACCACCACCACCACTCACTTGATTTCTCTGCTTCTTGTTCTTCCTCACAAACTTCACCTTTTCTTTCCTCTAAAATATTGCTTCTCTCCTCCAACAATCCTTTTGATTTCACTTCTGAAAACTGTTTTTCTCACTCTTTTTCAATAAGTTTGAGCTTTGACTTTCAGAAAATGATTATACTTTGAGTAGTATTGGTTTTGAGGGCTTTGATGTATTGAAGAATATTATCTTTATGAATAGAGCAAAGCTTTTGAAGTTTTCCCTTTTTCTTTTTAATGTCGGAGATGTTATTAGGATTATGGACTTTAATTCCTTAAAATAAGAATTTGAATCGGATAATTTACATAAATATTGTTGTGGGAGTTCCCCCGCAATATTGCATGTTAACTTTTATTTCCCATAATATTGTTATTTCTACAGTACAACTAAAGATTATCCTATCTGATTTCGATTTCAAACAATAATTTTATTAAATCGAATAAAAAATCAAAGACTACCCTATCTGATTTCGACTTCAAACAATGATTCATGTAAAGACTGCCTCATTTATATCCGACTTTGAATAGTATCCCATGTAACACGTGGCGCACCAGGAGAGACGACACTATTCAAAGACGGAACCAGGTGACTTCGACTTCAAACAGTGTCGAATAAAAAAGGGGTTGCAGCACGTGTTGGCAGGTTGCAGCTGCAACGTGGCATGTATGCATGCATGCGTGGGGCAGGCAGGTCTCGGGAATGGGTTTGGGGATAGGTTAGTTGGGTGAGTGGTTGAGATTTAATTTTGGGGTGTTAAATAGGGGTTGTAGGATGAAGTTTGAAGGAGAAAAATATTGTTGAACGTTGAAGTTGGAGAGAATTTTTTAGAAGAAGATTGAAGAAATATTGTAACTATATTTATTAATTTAGTTGTTTAATATTTTTTAAAATTTAATACGAAAATTTGATTTATATTTTTTTAACTTAGTGTTGATAATGTTTAACATAAATTTAATGTTTTGTATATTTTTTGTTAGGGGATGAAGGTTGAAGGTGAAAATATTGATTTTTTAATTTTTTTAATTGAGCATTAATAATTTTAAATTGTATGTTGTAATTTAGTATTATTATTTAAAATTTTAAATTAGTATAAGTTTAATGTTTGATGTTTTGAATATTTTTGTGTTGAAGGTTTGGAGAAAATTGTAAGAAAATTGAGTAAAGAAGAAGAAAGGAGATTTGAAGAAAGTATAGTAAGTATGTGTAGTTTATTATTTAATTTAAATTCACTAGATTTATTTATATTTTTTAAATTGTATGTTGTAATTTTAGGCCTTGTTTTGGTTGATGCTTATACTTTATTTTGGTTGCATGTTTTTTTACGAAATATAAAATATTTGTATATAACTTAATTTATATATTTATATCATATATAAGGAGATTTACACACACATATATATATATATATTTAAAAAATCATATGAAATTTTTCTAAATATTTTTCTTAAAATTTCACACTGCTTAATATATATATATATATATATATATATATATATATATATTATTAACATACATATATTATTTAAATCGTATGCTTCCTAAAATTCCACACATATTTTTTTAATTTTTAAATCGTGCGCTTTTTCCCTTTCCTAAATATTCTCCACACACATATATATTATAGAATGGCTTACTGTAAAACTATAAAAATATATTATTATTATTATTATTGTTATTATTATTATTATTATTAGTACTATTATTATTATTATTATTATTATTATTATTATTATTATTATTATTATTATTATTATTAAGCATATATCAAAGTTGATAAATCGTGGGAATTTTTTTTAAATCGTTTGTTTTGCCAAACAAATGGAAAATGATTTTTTATTTTAATATTAAATATCTTTTTATCTCTGATTTGAATCCATATAATTATAAAAAAAATTATTTTATTTATCATATTTCTATTGTAAGAAAATTGATAAATCATACATATTTTTATTATTGAGAATTTATTATTTATATATTACCAGATTTTTTAACCTAATAGATTTAGTCTTGGTTTACTAATATTTTCTTGTCTTGTAGGATGGCTGAGCAAACTTCTCTGATGCATTTACATGATGGACATATTACTAATCTTGGGGTTGATGAGGTGGTACAAATTTTTTAATAATTTATTTATTACAAAATTAATTACTTATGTATTTTTATTAATAATTATGTTTAAATAATGTGTTAATTACAGGATACGAATGAGACTTTTAAACATCATAGTCATATGATAGATGCTCTCATAGATAACATAATCCTGCATTTCTTGTATACATCATGATTCTATCATGCGACGTTCCTTCGTGGTTTCAAGTTTGTACCCGGATTGATTACCGCTCTAATTGAGTGTTGCAGACCCGAAACTCATACTTTCCATATGCCTTGTGGAGAATGCACAATCACGTTAGAAGACGTGGTTTCTCTTATCAGGGTTCCGGTAAATAATAAGTCACTAATCGCACCGAATGAGGGTTCAACTGCTGATATTTCTGAAAGATACCTTGTGAAGGTGCTATATGGAAGTAATGTAAAAGGGTCTTGTGTGAAATTGAGTTGGTTGGAGAATGAATTTGGACTTAACTACTATAGTACTTTTGATGAGGTTCATAAGGCCAGTCGAGCATGTATTTTACGGATGATTTGAGGAATATTGATGCCGGATAAATCTTGGAAAACTAATGAATTGATTTTGATATAACAAAAGATTTAAGGATTAATTTGAAAAAGAGAAAATTAATTTTTTTAGTCCTCAAAACCTCCCTATGTTTTCAAAGAAAATTGTCAAAGTCAAAACTTAAGCTTACTCAAATTTCTCTAAGTTTTTACCAAGTCAAAATAGTGATTTTCGAGTCACCGTTTCGGAATGACCTTTAGACGTTTCGGAATGTTTTGAAACTGTTAACCTCTGTTTCAGAACTAGCTTTCCCGTTTTGATACGGGTGTATCGAAACATCTATTTGTGTTTCGAAACAGATGAAGAACAACGAAGTAGTTTGAACCGTTTCGATACGGCAGTATCCAAACGACCTCAAACGTTTCGAAACAAATTTCAAACTTGGTTTCAAAATATGACCGTTTAACTTTTTAACTAATTTTTAAGATACAGTTAAGGCGTGTCGAAAAGCTTCTAAGCCGTTTCGGTACAGGTTTAGACAGTGCCAAAATGTTTCGAAACGGGCTTTAGCCCGTTTCGGAATAGGCTCTTAACGTATCGAAACGATCGTGTCCGTTTCGGTACAGCCTATTAATTACACCCCAACAACTATTTCTAATTTGGTCTGTTTCGAAATAGGATCGGTCGTTTCGGAACGAGTAGTTGCAGACTGCATTTATGGTAAAAAGATAACATCCCAACGGCTATAATAATGAAGGCAACAACCCCAACGGCTAGAATTTAATGAGAATGTATAAAAGGGACTTCTAAAAGCCCCAACAACAATTATTGATCCCAAAAGAAACATCCAAACATCAAATTCAAGCTATTGTGCTAAAATCCCATATTTTCTTGTAAACCCCAATTGTAGAACCGTGTATTTTCAATCTTATTTGTTCAATTGGGTTGAGTGGTTGTAAAAAGGGCTACATTTGTATTGAGTGATACTATCTATTAGCCTTAAACTTCTTTGTAATCTTTGAGTGAAGATTGAGTCAATTTTTGGGTAGAAAAATTGACTATTTTGTAAAAGTTTCCTCCTAAGCCTAGAAAAGAGGAAAATCAACTAGTGGAATTGTTGGAAAATCCTTAGTGAAGCTAAGGTAGTGGATGTAGAGTTCAATTGGAACTTGAACCACTCTAAATCTTTTGTCTAGCAAATTTTTATTTTCCACTCCACCACCAAAATTTCTAAAAATCCAATTCACCTCCTCTTGGCTTAAATCGATTTTACGATCCACTCAACAATTGGTATCAGCGCTTACCTCTTTGAAGAATTAACAACCAAAAGAGGAGTTCCTAGGAGAGCGTGATCTATTCTAAAGACAAGCCATGACATCTACTTCAACCTCCAACCTCTATGAGTCACAATCAACCACTAAACCACCCTTCTTCAATGGGGACAACTACCCATATTTGAAGAATCAGATGCGTCTCTTCATCAAGTCAACGGATTACATGGTTTGGTATGTAGTGGAAGAAGGCCCCTACATTTCAGTTAAGAGAACCGATGAAGGAAGACTAGTTCTGAAAGTAAAGTCGGAGATGACCGAGGAAGATAGACGAAAGATGCAAGTCAATGACAAAGCTCTACATATCATATTTTGTGCACTTGGTACGGATATATATTCAAAGGTTTCATCTATCGAAAGCACGAAGAAAGTGTGGTACACTTTGGAGACGACTTATGAAGGCACTAGCGATGTGAAAGAGACGAAGATTGGGTTGCTAAACTTGAGCTATAAGAATTTTAAGATGGACCCCGATGAGAGCGTCTCAAAGATGTTTGATCATTTTTCGATCATCGTCAATGGCCTTAATGGATTCAGTGAAGCAATTTCTGAAGATAAGCTAGTGAGGAAGCTTCTATACTCTCTCTCGGAGTCTTGGGATGGTAAGAGACGGCCATCATTGAAGCAAAGAATTTGAAAACCTTGAAGCTTGATGAGCTTATTGGGCCTCTTCTTACACACGAGATCATGAAGCAAAGAAGAGAGGAGGAGAAGAAGAAGAAAGAGAGAAGGATAGAGAAGCATGGGGTAGAAAAGAAGAAGAAGCTAGGAGTTGCTCTCAAAGCCTCTCTACTAGAGGAGAGCTCTTCTACTGAGGAGGAAGATTTTGAGGAATTGGCTATGATAGCCAAACGATTCTCACGGTTCATGAAGTCCACCTGAGGGAGAAAATTTCAAAGAAAGATAGACTTCAAGAACAAAGGAAAAGAAGAAGAAATGGACCTGATCATTTGCTTTGAGTGCAAGAAGCCGGGTCACATACGTTTTGATTGCCCTCAACTCAAGAAGAAGGGCTTTGATAATAAGAAGAAGCTCAAAGCCAAGCTTGCTACTTGAAGTGATGAGGAGTCATCCGAGAATGAGGAACATGAAGTGTCCAACCTTTGCTTCATGGCTCTTGAGGAGGATTCTTCTATGGTAACCTCTAACTCATCTTCTTTTGATTTTACATATGATGAACTTCTAGATGCTTATGATGAGTTGTAAGAGGTATATGATGAGTTGGTTGAGAAATACAAGGAGTCGGTTTAAAAAAAATAAGAAAATGATTTCAGTTTCAAGGACCCAAAATGACCCCCTTTCTAAAACCAACTCAGAATTAGAAAAGGTCTTGGTTTTACAAAATTCCTCAAATGAGTTTTAAAAAGAAATCAAATGATTTAAATGACCTTCTTGAAAAATACCATGTTTACCACCAAGAGGAGGTGAGTAAACTCAAAGCTTCTCTAACCAATGTTGGGAAAAACGGTTTTCAAAAAGCATCTTCTTCAAAATGCCAACATGTGAAGAGAAACTTTGTTGACCACAAACAAAGAGGCCCTCATAAGTATCATAAGAACAAGAAAGTTAGAAGTGTATAGGTTCCTAAGGAACTTGTAGTTTATAACAATATTATAGCCATTTCATCTTGGATTCCTAAGGGAACCAAGTATTTTGGAACTAACACTCATGGACCCAAAATGATTTGAGTACCAAAAATCAAAGCTTAACTCTTTGTTTGTAGGGAGAGCATTGCTACAAGGTCAAAGCACAAAGCCAAAACTCATGGTACCCTGATAGTGGATGCTCGAGGCACCTGACCGGAGACAAGAGTCGATTCAGGGATTTAAAGCCAAAAAGTGGAGTAGTGACATTTGGTGACAACTCCAAAGGCCACATTGAAGGTATTGCCTCCATAGGTAATCACTCTACCATACTCATTGAAAATGTTTTGTATGTCAATGGTCTAAAAAACAATTTATTTAGCATTAGTCAATTGTGTGATAAAGGGTTCAATGTCTTATTTGATAAAAAAGAGTGTAAAATTGTTGACATTAAATCTAATACAAGTGTAACCCCTCGTCCCGGTCTAGAACGCTTGACCGGTCCGAGTGGGCCACACGGGGAAAACCGAAGCGAAACCCGTTAAGGTTCCTCCTCGGTTAACGACCCAGAAAATTTCTTTTAAAATTAATATTCTCTAAATGCACATTTAATTCTTATGTGATCAGAGCAACGGAAGACAAACATTTGCAAAGCAAAAACTCGAACAACCTAAGCAAAACAACCCATTTTTATGTGATTTAACAGGCTGTTTCGAAACACATTCAAGGTGTATCGAAACGCCTTGACCTGGTCAACATTTTTAAGCCTACACGAGGATGCCGTTTCGGAATGGGGGCCAACCGTTCCGAAACACCCTCCCTGGTCAACTTCTCGTGGTCAATGAGATTTGACCGTTTCGAAACACCACAGACCCGTTTCGGAACACCTTCATCTCGCCAAATTCTCAAAATTCCAGTAGCAAAAGTTTACCGAAACGACCCCTACCCGTTTCGAAACGCTCGGCCAAAAACAAAGGGACCGTATCGAAACAGGGTAGCCCATTTCGAAACGCCCCCTGCCTGCAGACTGGTTTTTGCTGGTTTAAGGCACAAAGGTGCCCTTAAACCCCACCAAAAACCTCCAACAACACACTAGCAACAATCCTAAAGCAAACCAACATACAAGAATGCTTGAACATCATTAAAACAAGGCTAAACACTAAGGCACAACATCACAAAGCCATACATCCATACATATCATTAAAGGTGTTAGCTTCAACATAACCAACACTTAGACAATCCTAGGTAGCAAAATACTAACATGGTTTCAAGCATGGCATACATCCCAAAAGCCAAATAACAAGCACAAACGAGGAGTCTAACATGCTCCTAAACAACAAGCATAGCAACGTGATCCAAAAACATCATAACACAATTACACGTCCCATTGCTTGACCATTACATCTTAATTTAAAAGTTCATACTTGGTAGCCAAACAAGCACCACAAGCACACTTGGAGGCCCCCTTCTTGCTCCTAGCAACCCGCGAACTAAGGATCTGCATTGTCGAACAAAGAGAGAGAGCGTAAGCAATAAGCTTAGTGAGGGTAAGCTCTTTAAAAACAAACCTCGACAATGCAGGGTCCAAGCACGATCTTAGCCAAGGTAAACACACAATTACCAAGGATCCTCAAGAGCCGAAAGTTAAAGATGCATGAACAATATTCAATTATATGCCATGCTCAACAAGCTCCATTTCACAATATATGTAAACACATATAATCATCCAAGTAGAAATCACATTCTACAACACATTGATATACATATCAATCAATATTGGCACCTAGCTATGACCCGAATACGCAAATAAACACGTTGGAACTCACATCCAACAACCACTTTACCTCACGGTGTGATTACACTCATCACCGGTCTCGCGGAGGGGATTCCACTCATCCTCACGCCCCGTCGATGGGATTCCACTCATCATCGACGATATATAAATACAATTTCCGGGCGAACCCGTACTCCTTCTTGGTGACTCAACGCCACCAAGGCCACGCGCGACTTTAGACTCATGTGTGCACACTAACATCCTAATGATTGATCATTTGTACTCAAGCATACTAGTGCCAACATTTAACTCATTCCACATTATTCATTTCAATCAATTTCGTGCTTAGCACGTACTCACCATGATCACAATCATGAACCATTTCCATGCATGCCATAAGCATCACAATTCATGCCTCACCTCACATGTATAACACAATATACATAAATCAATCATATCACAAGTCATACGAGGCATAAACATCCATATACAAGTTCATCCAATGGCTCTAGATCAAGTTTAGGATTAGGCTACCACCCTAATCCTAACTCTAGGAGGGTCTACCAAGCCGACCTAGTCCACATACACGAACCAACCATTTAAAAACCATTTTAAACATTTAACAACTCACCTAAGCTTCCAAGATCCAAGCCAAGCAAGCAACCGCCCTCAAGTTTCCGAATTTCCTCTCGATGCTTCTCCGACCCAAGTTCTTGCTTCTAGAAAACCTCAATACAATTCAAATAACCTCAAATCAGCCCAATCATCAAGATACCAACCCGGAACACAATTCAAACTCAAATTACAATGTTTCAAGCCATGAACAAACCCCACATTTAACCAAACTCGGACAGCCCCAAAACCTCTTCCAAAATCCATGTTTCCAACACCTATTGCACCCACAAATGATCCCAAATCAACCCCTAACCATAGTACTACAAAAAGCCTATCAATTCCCACCAAAAACAACCCCCAAAACTCACCCAAAAACCTCCAAAAACCCCATTTATACCCAAATTCAGGATTTGCTCAAAATCAAGAGAAATTCATATATGTTGAACCATTTAACTCCTAAACCTCATAACTAACCATATTAAATCAAAATATTAGGTTTAGCAACACAAAGGCATCATTTTTAATCAAATCTTTTGAAATCCCCATTTTCAAAACTTCAATGAAAATAAAAACTAATGGTACTTTTGAAGAGAGGGAGTTGAGGAAAAGTCAAAAACGATGTTACCTTTCAAAAATGAGTTGAAATGGAGGAGCTTTTTGATGGAATAGTGATGAAGAGGAGAGAGCTCTATTTCACGTTAGGATGGATGAGGAAGAGAGTGAATAATGACTATTTGATAGGAAAGGTGGTTTAAAATCAAAAGTTGGGCTAATTACAAAAAGGCCATTAATGAATGGCTATCTTCTTTCTTCTTTAAAAACTCTCCACTTTGCAATTCCATCAATTTGGTCCAATTTCAAATATTTATTTTTGAAACCCGAAACTTAAAAGATTATTTTAATTATAAAACTGAGCCCAAAATAATATTAAATATTATTTTCACCCGACCCCTAGACCCCGGTGTTACAACTCTCCCCCACTTAAGGAATTTCGTCCCCGAAATTACCTGACAGAAACAAATACGAAAACTACTCAACCATATTAGCTTTCCTCTCACACGTGGCCTCTTCCACACCTCTATGTCTCCACAACACCTTGACCAACTCTATGGTCTTGCCACGCAACACCTTGCTATCAGAAGCAAGTATCTCAACGAGTTCTTCATTATAAGACAAATCCGGATTCAACTCTATCTCCTCAACGGGCATAACATGAGAAGGATCCGATCTATATCTCCTAAGCATAGACACATGAAAGACATCATGGATCTTCTCTAACTCAGAAGGTAACCTCAACGGGTAAGCTACAGGCCCAATCCGCTCAACTATCTCATACGAACCAATGAACCTCGGACTCAACTTGCCTTTCCGGCCAAATCTCATTACCTTCTTCCACGGAGATACTTTCAGAAACACTTTCTCACCCACGGAGTACTCAATCTCTTTCCTCTTCAAATCCGCATAAGACTTCTGACGATCGGAAGCTGCTTTCAAACGGTCACAAATCAACTTCACCTTGTCGGTAGTTCCCTTAAGCAAATCCGACATAGGTAACAACCTCTGACCTGTTTCAGCCCAACAAATCGGAGTCCTACATCGTCTACCATACAAAGCTTCATAGGGAGCCATCTGAATACTAGACTGATAATTGTTGTTGTAAGCAAACTCAACTAACGGTAAGTGCTTCTCCCAAGAACCCTGGAAGTCAATCACACAACAACGAAGCATATCCTCAAGAATCTGTATCACTCGCTCTGACTGCCCATCGGATTGCGGATGATAAGACGTGCTGAAATGCAAACGGCTACCTAGAGCACTATGCAAGCAACCCCAGAACCTCGATGTGAATCTAGGATCTCTATTTGAAACAATAGACTTCGGAACTCCATGAAGTCTCACAATCTCACGGATGTACAAGTTTGCCAACTTGTCTAAGGAATCCGTAGTGTTCACTGCTAAGAAGTGAGCACACTTAGTGAACCTATCAACAATCACCCAAACAGAATTCTTCTTCGAAGGAGACAAAGGCAACCCCGACACAAAATCCATGGTGATCTTCTCCCATTTCCATTCCGGAATCTTGAAAGGCTGTAACAAACCTGAAGGAACCTGATGTTCTGCCTTCACTCTCTGACAAACCATACAACAACTCACATACTCGGCTACATCTTTCTTCAAACCAACCCAGAAGTAATCATTCTTCAAGTCACGATACATCTTGGTACTACCCGGATGTATAGAAAAGGGACTCGAATGTGCTTCACTCAGAATCTGACGTCTCAACTCAACATCTTCTGGTACAACAATTCTATCTCTAAAGCACAACAAGCTCTCACCACTGAAACTATACTCGGTCGGTCTTCCTTCGGCTATGTCCTGAACATGAGGGACTAAAGTCACATTTTGCAACTGCTTCTCTCTAATCAACTTAATCAAAGAAGGCTTCACTTGCAACTCGGTGATCAACCCACTATCATCGGATACACTCAATCTAGCAAACATAGCTCTCAACTCAACGACCACTTTTCTACTCAAAGAATCGGCTACTACATTCGTTTTACCCAGATGGTACTCAATGGTCAAATCATAATCTTTTAACAACTCAAGCCATATTCTTTGTCTCAAGTTCAACTCCTTCTTTGTCATCAAGTACTTCAAGCTCTTGTGATCAGTGTAAACTATACACTTCTCACCATACAAGTAATGACGCCAAATCTTCAATGCAAAAATAACCGCGACTAACTCTATATCATGAGTAGGATAGTTCTTCTCATGAATCTTCAACTGTCTTGAAGCATAAGCAACAACTCTTCTTTCTTGCATCAAAACGCATCCTAAACCTGTGTAGGAAGCATCACTATAAATCACAAACTCCTTACCTGAAACATGTTGCACTGACACTGGAGCATTTGTCAAGGCTTCTTTCAATTTCTAAAAGGCCTTCTGTCTTGCATCTGACCATTCAAACTTAACTCCTTTTTGCAACAATTTAGTCAAAGGAGCAGCTACTCTAGAGAAACCATCAACAAATCTCCTATAGTAACCGGCTAATCCTAGGAAACTCCTAATCTCAGTCACAGACTTAGGTTGTTTCCACTCAACAATAGCCTCAATCTTCGATGGATCAACACGGATACCTTCGGTCGAAATAACATGGCCAAGAAACACAACCTCGCGAATCCAGAACTCACATTTACTAAGCTTCGCATACAACTGATTGCTCAATAATCTCTGTAAAACAAACCTCAAGTGCTCATCATGCTCTTCTTCGGTCTTCGAGTACACAAGTATGTCATCAATGAAAACAACTACGAAACGGTCTAGATAGTCTCTAAAAATTTTGTTCATCATGTCCATGAATGCTGCAGGTGCATTCGTGAGCCCAAACGGCATCACAAGAAACTCATAGTTACCATATCTAGTCCTAAAAGCTATCTTCGGAACATCACACTCTTTCACTTTCAACTGGTAGTACCCGGATCTCAAATCTATCTTCGAGAACACCGAAGCACCTCTCAACTGGTCAAACAAATCATCTATGCGAGGCAACGGATACTTGTTCTTCACAGTCAACCAATTCAACTGCCTGTAGTCAATACACATGCGCATACTACCATCTTTCTTTTTCACAAACAACACGGGAGCACCCCATAGAGAACTACTAGGCCTAATGAAACCACGGTCTAATAATTCTTGCAACTGACTCTTCAATTCTTTCAACTCTTTCGGAGCCATACGATACGGAGCTATCGAAACTGGATTAGACCCTGAAACAGTCTCAATCACAAACTCAACATCTCTGTCAGGAGGTAAACCCGACAACTCTTCGGGAAACACATCCCGAAAGTCACAAACTGTTCTGATATCTTTCGGTCTAGCTTCACTCATATTCGGATTCATAACATAAGATAAGTAAGCCCCACATCCGGAGTCCATCAACCTATGAGCCTCTAAAGCTGACACCACATTAGACAAGAACTTAATGTTCTCGCCTACCACTACTACCTCATAGTCATCAGAAAGTTTCAAGGAAATTCTCTTCGTCTCAAAATCTACACTAGCTCGGTGCTCAACTAACCAGTCCATACCCAAAATAATATCAAAGCCATAGAAAGGAAGTTCCATCATATCAACAGAAAACACATGACCCTGAATCTTCAGTGGACATCTCCTATACATACGTCTAACCAAAACTGTCTCACCAAAAGAACTAGTCACATGCATACCTACATCTAAGATCTCAACAGGTATATCTAACTTCTGTGCATGCTCACTCAAAATGTAGGAATGTGTAGAACCTGAATCAACCAAAGAAAACAAAGACATAGACTGTAACTCAAAATTACCTGCTATCACATCAGTGTCGTTCACGGCCTCTCTCTGAGCATAAACTCTCGCTGGTCCTTCCGCCTCTGGCTGCACTGCGACAACATGAGCAAGATTCCTTTGAGCATCTACCCTAGGTGCATCATCCCTAGGCTGGAAGTAGCCACGACCGCGCCCACGGCCTCTCTGAAAATCATTTGCTCTCGCAGGAGCCTGAGCAATGTTCGGTGCATGTGCCGCCTGATGCGGACAATCCCTCCTAAAGTGGTCCCTCGAACCACAGTTCCAACAAGCATGGAAGTTACCCCAACACTCACCAGCGTGCTGTCTCCCACATCGGGTGCACTCGGGCAAACGCCCTCTTCCTCTATGGCCCTAATGGACCCTACCATGATGGCCACCGCCACTTCAATGGTCAAACTGATGTCCGCCACCTCTATGCCTCTTGGCATCTCTACTGTCAAAGTGGTTATGCCTCTTACCAGAACTGGAACCACCAGATCGTTTGGCCGAACCCAAACTGTGCTCTAAGTCCTTGGCCCTTGTGACCAATACACCAAAGTCTGAGTAGTCAGAAGCTAACGTGTACCTCTTGACCTCTTCGCTCAATCCATAGCGGAAACGGTTACAGCGTTCCACTTTAGTAGGAACCAACTCTAGAGCGTACTGACTCAAGCGAACAAAACGGATCTCATAGTCAGTCACAGAAGCCTCTCTCTGAGTAAGGGCCATAAACTCTCGCTTCTTCTCATCTAAATACCTCGGTCCCAAGTACCTTTTTCTGAAAGCGGACTCAAAGAAATCCCAACCAATCTCTACCTCTGGAGCCCAGTAGTAATGGTGACCCACCAGGTGTAGGCATCACCCTGAAGCAAGGAAATCACACAGCCCAATCTATGTGCACCCACACAACCCATCTGAGCTAAGATACGGACCGTCTTCTCCAACCATAACTCCGACCTCTCCGGAGTAGATCCTCAGAACTCTTCAGCCCCCAAGCTACGGAGCCTCTCCAAAGGTAGACTAGCATCGTCACACCTAGGCTGAGCTGCAGCCTGAGCTCCCGCAACTGCGGCCTGAAATGCTCCCGCTATTGCTTGCACTAACGGAGTCATATCGATTCCGGTCAGACCTTGGCCACCTTGTGGTCCCTCTTCTTCAGTTCCATCCTTGCCCCCAACTCCAGGCGGAGGAGGTGGTGGTGGTGGTGGAGGAGCTCCAACTCCCACGGCCTCTGGCCCTTCTATATGAGCCTCTACTCCAATCACCGGCTCAACAGGAGCCGCAACATGTGGTTCCTGACGAACCACTCTCGGCCTACCCCTCGGCCTAGACATCGCTCACAAACGATAACTACAACCACAACAAACAAAATATACAAGATTTGGTTAGCAAGGCAAGGCTTCCAAGTGCTCAAGTACGTTTCCTCACTTAAAAATTCTTTTCCGATGTAATAGTAGCAATGGGACTCTCATACAACATGCTTTTAAACAAAACAATCAACATACTTGTTATACAAGCAATCACACATACAAAGCAAGCAAACACCGTGCATATCAATTCAAAACTTGAACTTACCTCACTTACCTGCCCAAGGTCTCGGTAACCTTAGGCTCTGATACCAACAAGTGTAACCCCCTCGTCCCGGTCCGGAACGCTTGACCGGTCCGAGTGGGCCAAACGGGGAATATCGAAGCGAAACCCGTTAAGGTTCCTCCTCGGTTAATGACCCAGAAAATTTCTTTTAAAATTAATCTTCTCTAAATGCACATTTAATTCCTATGTGATCACAGCAACGGAAGACAAACATTCGCAAAGCAAAAACTCGAACAACCTAAGCAAAACAACCCATTTTTATGTGATTTAACATGCCGTTTCGAAACACCTTCAAGGTGTATCGAAATGGCTTGACCTGGTCAACATTTTTAAGCCTACACAAGGATGTCGTTTCGGAACGGTAGTCAACCGTTCCGAAACACCCTCCCTGGTCAACTTCTCGTGGTCAACGAGATTTAACCGTTTCGAAACACCACAGTCCCGTTTCGGAATACCTTCATCTCGCCAAATTCTCAAAATTCTAGTAGCAAAAGTGTACCGAAATGGCCCCTACCCGTTTCGAAACGCTCGGCCAAAAACAAAGGGACCGTATCAAAATAGGGTAGCCCGTTTCGAAATGCCCCCTGCCTGCAGACTGGTTTTTGCTGGTTTAAGGCACAAAGGTGCCCCTAAACCCCACCAAAAACCTCCAACAACACACTAGTAACAATCATAAAGCAAACCAACATACAAGCATGCTTGAACATCATTAAAACAAGGCTAAACACTAAGGCACAACATCACAAAGCCATACATCCATACATATCATTAAAGGTGTTAGCTTCAACATAACCAACACTTAGACAATCCTAGGTAGCAAAATACTAACATGGTTTCAAGCATGACATACATCCCAAAAGCCAAATAACAAGCACAAACGAGGAGTCTAACATGCTCCTAAACAACAACCATAGCAACGTGATCCAAAAACATCATAACACGATTACACGTCCCATTCCTTGACCATTACATCTTAATTTAAAAGTTCATACTTGGTAGCCAAACAAGCACCACAAGCACACTTGGAGGCCCCTTTCTTGCTCCTAGCAACCCGCGAACTAAGGATCTGCATTGTCGAACAAAGAGAGAGAGCGTAAGCAATAAGCTTAGTGAGGGTAAGCTCTTTAAAAACAAACCTCGACAATGCAGGGTCCAAGCACGATCTTAGCCAAGGTAAACACACAATTACCAAGGATCCTCAAGAGCCAAAAGTTAAAGATGCATGAACAATATTCAATTATATGCCATGCTCAACAAGCTCCATTTCACAATATATGTAAACACATATAAACATCCAAGTAGAAATCACATTCTACAACACATTGATATACATATCAATCAATATTGGCACCTAGCTATGACCCGAATACGCGGATAAACACGTTGGAACTTACATCCAACAACCACTTTACCTCACGGTGGGATTACACTCATCACCGGTCTCGCGGAGGGGATTCCACTCATCCTCACACCCCGTCGATGGGATTCCACTCATCATCAACGATATATAAATACAATATCCGGGCGAACCCGTACTCCTCCTTGGTGACTCAACGCCACCAAGGCCACGCGCGACTTTAGACTCAAGTGTGCACACTAACATCCTAATGATCGATCATTTGCACTCAAGCATACTAGTGCCAACATTTAACTCATTCCACATTATTCATTTCAATCAATTCCGTGCTTAGCACGTACTCACCATGATCAGAATCATGAACCATTTCTATGCATGCCATAAGCATCACAATTCATGCCTCACCTCACATGTATAACACAATATACATAAATCAATCATATCACAAGTCATACGAGGCATAAACATCCAAATACAAGTTCATCCAATGGCTCTAGATCAAGTTTAGGATTAGGCTACCACCCTAATCCTAACTCTAGGTGGGTCTACCAAGCCCGACCTAGTCCACATACTCGAACCAACCATTTAAAAACCATTTTAAACATTTAACCACTCACCTAAGCTTCCAAGCTCCAAGCCAAGCAAGCAACCACCCTCAAGTTTCTGGATTTCCTCTCGATGCTTCACCGACCCAAGTTCTTTCTTCTAAACAACCTCAATACAATTCAAATAACCTCAAATCAGCCCAATCATCAAGATACCAACCCAGAACACAATTCAAACTCAAATTACAACGTTTCAAGTCATGGACAAACCCCACATTTAACCAAACTCGGATAGCCCCAAAACCTCTTCCAAAATCCATGTTTCCAACACCTATTGCACCCACAAATGATCCCAAATCAACCCCTAACCATAGTACTACCAAAAGCCTATCAATTCCCACCAAAAACAACCCCCAAAACTCACCCAAAACCCTCCAAAAACCCCATTTATACCCAAATTCGGGAATTGCTCAAAATCAAGAGAAATTCATATATGTTGAACCATTTAACTCATAAACCTCATAACTAACCATATTAAATCAAAATATTAGGTTTAGCAACACAAAGACATCATTTTTAATCAAATCTTTTGAAATCCCCATTTTCAAAACTTCAATGAAAATAAAAACTAATGGTACTTTTGAAGAGAGGGAGTTGAGGAGAAGTCAAAAACGATGTTACCTTTCAAAAATGAGTTGAAATGGAGGAGCTTTTTGATAGAATAGTGATGAAGAGGAGAGAGCTCTATTTCACGTTAGGATGGATGAGGAAGAGAGTAAATAGTGACTATTTGATAGGAAAGGGGGTTTAAAATCAAAAGTTGGGCTAACTTCAAAAAGGCCATTAATGAATGGCTATCTTCTTTCTTCTTTAAAATCTCTCCACTTTGCAATTCCTTCAATTTGGTCCATTTTCAAATATTTATTTTTGAAACCCGAAACTTAAAAGATTATTTTAATTATAAATCTGAGCTCAAAATAATATTAAATATTATTTTCACCCGACCCCTAGACCCGGGTGTTACAAAATAATGCTCATTGGTCATCGTATAGGAAATATATACATGGTGCCTCTAGATGACATTCATACATCGCATGCTTTTTTTGTTGTACAAAATGAAAATGATACATGGTTATGGCATAGGAAACTAAGATATGCTAGCATTAGTGTTTTAGAAAAATTAGTTTCTCTAAATCTAGTTAGTGGTTTGCCCAAGATTAAGTTCTCAAATGACAAAATATGCGATGCATGCTCTAAGGGTAAACAACATATATCATCCTTTAAATCTATTAATGATATCTCTACCAGTAGATGTTTACAATTGATTCATACGAATCCTTTTGGGCCTATTAGAACTATGAGCTTGGGTGGTAAATCGTATGCTTTTGTACTTGTTGATGACTTTTCTAGGTTTACTTGGGGTTCTATTCTTAAGTACAAAAGATGAGCCTTTAGAATAATTCATCACGTTTTCTAAATTAACTCAAAATGATCTTGAGCTTAAGATTTCTCACATTAGAAGTGATTATGGAATCGAGTTTCAAAATCTTGGTTCTGAAGAGTTTTTAAATGAAAACGATATTCGCCACAATTTTTCAGCACCTCGAACTCCTCAACAAAATGGGGTAGTTGAGAGGGAAAATAGGACTTTACAAGAAATGGCTAGAACCATGCTTTGTGAAAACAATTTAACTAAATACTTTTGGGCGGAAGCCACAAATGCCGCTTGCTACATTGTAAATCAAGTAATGATTAGACCACTTTTAAAGAAAACATCATATGAGATTTTAAAATCTAAGAAGCCTAACCTTAGCTATTTTCATCCATTTGGTTGCAAGTGTTTTGTTTTAAACAATGAAAAAGACAACTTAGGTAAATTTGATGCTAAAAGTGATGAAGCTATTTTCTTAGGATATTCTTTAAACTCTAAAGCCTATTGTGTATTTAATAAAAGAACTTTAGTAGTAGAAGAGTCTATACATGTTGTTTTCGATGATAACATCCTTCCGAGGAAGGAATCTTGTGATGATGATGATGTAAGAATCCTTGATACCTTTGATGGAGGACAAACTTCAAAGGAGGATGAGATTCCAACTAAAGAAGAAGATGCACACGATCCACCTCTTGAAGCCTTGAAGGACTTGGCTCTTGAGGAAAAGGAAGTGAGCTACCCAAGGGAATACAACTATGTCAAAGGTGGTGAAATCTTGGGTGATCCATCCAAGAGGGTAACTACTAGATCATCTCTCAAATTAATGAATCATGTTGCATTTATTTCATGCATAGAGCCTAAAAACATCAAAGAAGCTTTAAAAGATGAGTTTTGGATTATAGCTATGTAAGAAGAATTAAACCAATTTGAGAGGAGTAATGTATGTACATTAGTTGAAAGGCCTAGTCATCAATCTACTATAGGAACTAAATGGGTATTTAGGAATAAGCTAGATGAGAGTGGTAACATTGTGAGAAACAAAGCTAGACTAGTTTCTCAAGGTTACACTCAAGAATAGGGAATTGATTTTGATGAAACCTATGCACCCGGAGCTAGAATGGAAGTTATTATGATGTTGCTTGCATATGCATGTTATCATGATTTCAAGATTTTTCAAATGGATGTAAAAAGTGAAATTTTAAATGGTTTTATAAATGAAGAAATGTATGTGGAACAACCACCGGGCTTTGAGGATTCAAAATTTCCAAATCATGTTTTTAAGCTAACCAAAGCACTTTATGGTTTAAAACAAGCTCCTAGAGCTTGGTATGAAGGGCTTTCAAACTTTTTAATTGAAAAAGGTTTTGAAAAAGGTAAGGTGGACATTACACTTTTCATAAAAAGATATAAAAATAACATCTTAGTAGTGCAAATATATGTTGATGATATTATTTTTGGATCTACTAATGAATGTCATTGCAAAGAGTTTGCTAAGTTAATGCAAGGTGAAATTGAGATGAGCATGATGGGAGAGCTCTCATTCTTTTTGGGACTCCAAATCAAACAAAGGAATGATGGAACCTTCATAAATCAAGCAAAGTACATGAAAGATATGCTCAAGAAGTTTGGCTTGGAGCAAGCAAAGCCTCAAGCTACACGAATGAGCTCATCTACAAAGCTTGACAAATATGAAGGAGGTAAGTGTGTTGACTCTAAGCTTTATCGCTCTATGATTGAATCATTGTTTTACCTTACCGCAAGTAGACCAGATATATTGTTTAGTGTTTGCTTGTGTCCTAGGTTTCAAGCTAGTCCTAGAAAGTCTCACCTTATAGCCCTTAAAAGGATCTTTAGGTACCTTAGAGATACTTATTATTTAGGTCTTTGGTACCCCTAGAGACTCAACCTTTAACCTTCATGCTTATTCGAACGCGGATTATGGGGGTTGCAAAATAGATAGGAAAAGTACTTCCGACACTTGCCAATTCTTAGGTAGTTTGCTCATATCTTGGCTCTTTAAGAAACAAAATAGTGTAGCTCTATCTACCACCGAAGCCGAGTACATACTCTTAGGGAGTTGTTGTACTCAAGTCCTTTGGATGAAGCAACAACTCTTAGATTATGGAGTTAAATTTGAAACCATACCCCTTATGTGTGACAACACTAGTGCTATATGCCTAACCAAAAATCCCATCCAACACTCTAGAACCAAACACATAGAGATAAGGCATCATTTCATTAGAGATCATGTCCTTAAGCAAGATGTTGTTATAGAGTATGTTGACACCTTGAACCAACTAGCGGACATTTTTACCAAACCTCTAGATAAGAAGCGTTTTTGATCCCTTAGGAGAGAGTTAGGTCTAACTAGCCTATCTTGACCTTTTAGGACCTTTTTGTGCTTAAATTGCTTGATTTCTTGCAAAATGCCATGCTTATGTGTTTTTAATCCAAATTTCATCCATGCTTATAGTTAGGGGGAGTTTGTTTTTTAACATGTTTATCTTGCTCATACATATCATATATGCATCTAGGACTTATTAGGATTCATTTTTTCTGCAATTTTGAGCCTCATCTGCACCTCCATGCCTAGGTGTATCGAAACGAGACTATCTGTTTCGATGGGGTGCTTTAAAAGAATGCTTTGCGACCAGGGTGTTTCAAAACACCTAAAAGGGTTTCAAAACATTTTGCCTCTGCTAATAAATGCATCGAAACGGCCCAAAAGCGTTTCGATACGAGTTATTACGTGAGATTTGATACGGTCAAAGCTGTGTCAGAACAGTCAAAAGGTTTCGAAACGTAATTCAACGTTTTGGTACGCTCGTTTCAGAATGGTCGTGCCTGTTTCAGAACGCGTATTTGGACAGCTTTTTAAGGGCTTTAATTGCTAAAATTTACTTTTCATTAAAATTCCCTAAAACCCTAAAAGCCCTAAACCATATTTTTCTCTATAAAAACCCTCTAAACCTCATTGTTTTTCATCAAATCTTTAGGGCTTTTACTCACAAACTGAAGTTTAAGAAAGCTTCAACAACTTGGTGCAATTTCTTCCATTCATTTATCCAAAAATCCCCTTTTGAGGTATTTTTCATCCTTTTCTTTTTCCTTTGATTTTATTCGTATCTTAGGTTAGAAAATATTAATTTTGTATAAATTATATGTTTTGCAGCTTGGGTTCTTCAAAACATGAAAAAATGTTTTTTTTCAAAATCTTCAAATTTTAATTCGAATATATTTGTTTTCACTCGTATTTTTTTTTTTACAGATTTTCAAAAGTTGTTTCTTCTTCAAAAGTTTTTTTTGTTATATGTATATACATTTTTAAAGTGTTTTTTTAAACCTTAATGGGATTTTTCATTGGATTGAATTAAGGATTTAAATGCATACATTTAAATTCTTTTTGCTTGTTTTGTGTTTTTAGGAATTTCATGGAAAATGTTAACAAGAAACGCAAGACTCAAACGAGTGAAGGTTCAAACCAAGCAAATATCCTTCCTAACCTTACCCTCCTTTTTCAAAAGAGTCTAAGGAATCAAGAAACTAAGGACCGTTTCAAAATCATCAAAGATTTAGCCGTTCGCCGAGAACGAGATGTGGATATCGTGTTCCTTGACTCCAAGCGCTTTGAATTCAACTATCTAGCTCTCTTGTGAGAATGGAGCTTGTTGGCCTTTTTGAGCATTTCGGACATTGTCTACAAGCATATGATCATGCTATTCTACACTAATGCCATTTTTATTGATAATGAAGATCATATCGAGGTGATTGGCATTGAGTCGTACCTTTTGGGCAGGTAGTTTACTATTGATATATCCGTTTTAGAGAAATCTCTTGGGCTCAAAGATGAAGGCATTGAGGATGAGAACCACTTTGGTGGTCACACCGGATCCGTTCTCACATTGGATGCTCATGACCGGTTCCTTTATTTGATGATCTCTTGGTTCATTCGCCCTTCATGAGGTAAATTTTCCCACGTTCGTCAAGTTGATTATTTTTTGTTGGAGTCTTTTCGCAAAGCACAACGCCCGAACTTCGTCAAATCGCCAAGATGGTTCATCAAGTGAAGATTTGCACCACTGTTGCACTTACATCCTTCACTTATGGGGTTGTTTTAAGCTATGTCTTTGGTACCCGCAATTTTGATTGTTCTTATGATTCTCTAGAACCCCGCAAGCAAAAGATTGGCGAATATTCTCTTATCAAGTCCGAGTTTCGCTATACTCCTGGCCATTGGGTTCGTGTTGATAGGCGAGCTCCGGCACCTCAAGTTGAGCCTCCACCTCAAGCTCTGGCTCCTAACAATGAGGCACTTATGGCTTTCCTTACCGAGCGGTTCAACTCGATCGATACGAACATGGCTTCGGGTTTTGGCGCTCTCAACACTCGCATGCAATCTTTGGAGGAACGTGTCTCCGCTCTTGAGAATCAACAATCATCTATGAATTTATCTTTCTCCACATTCTATGGTGATTGGAGAAACTATCGTCGTGCTCAAGATAAAGATAATGATGATTCTCTTGATGATGGTGGTGACGATGATGACGAGGCTTAGGATTTATATTGCATATCATATTAGTCTATCATATTAGGATTAAGTTTGCACCTATCTATCTTTTTATGCTTTAAAGACCTATGATTTGATTATTTTATTTGGGATTGAGCTTAAACTCTATTGCTTTAAGTATTTGTGTTTGATTATTTGTTTCTTGAACTTAATGATATATATATTATGTTGTTTGGTTTCTTGCTTATAACCTTGTTTCTTCTCATGATTAGCCTTGATTATTATTCTTATTGATCTAACAAAAAGGGGGAGAAGTAATATAAGAGCCATTTTTAAGTTGATTTTGAGTTACAAACACTTGAATTTTATATCTCTTCAAAACTTTAAAACCCATCTTACATTGAGGGAGAGTTAGAACGTCTTCAAGATTTCAAAATTCTTAAAAATTTAAACTTGGTTTTGTTATATCAAAAAGGGGGAGATTGTAAAACTAATGAATTGATTTTGGTATAACAAAAGATTTAAGGATTAATTTGAAAAAGAGAAAATGAATTTTTAAGTCATCAAATCCCCCCTATGTTTTCAAAGAAAATTGTTAAAGTCAAAACTTAAGCTTACTCAAATTTCTCTAAGTTTCTACCAAGTCAAAACAATTATTTTCGAGTCAACGTTTCAGAACGGTCTTTAAGGGTTTCGGAACGTTTTGAAACTATTAACCTCTATTTCAGAACCAGCATTCCTGTTTTGATACGAGTGTATCAAAACAGCTATTTGTATTTCGAAACGGATGAAGAACAACGGAACGGTTTTAACCATTTCAATACGACAGTATCGAAACGACCTCAAACATTTCGAAACGAATTTCAAACATGGTTTCAAAATATGATCGTTGAAGTTTTTAACTAATTTTTAAGATACAGTTAAAGCGTGTCGAAACGCTTCTAAGCCGTTTCGATACATGTTTTGACATTGGTAAATTGTATCGAAACAGGCTTCAGCACGTTTCAAAACATGCTCTTAGCGTATCAAAACGATCGTGTTTGTTTTAGTATGGCCTATTAATTACACCCCAACGACTATTTCTATTTTGGTCTATTTTGAAACATGATCGGGCAATTCGGAACGAGTAGTTGCAGACTGCATTTATGGTGGGAAGATAACATCCCAATGGCTATAATAATGAAGGCAACAACCCCAACGACTAGAATTCAATGAGAATGTATAAAAGGGACTTCTAAAAGCACCAACAACAATTATTGATACCAAAAGAAACATCCAAACATCAAATTCAAGCTATTGTGCTAAAATCCCATATTTTCTTGTAAACCCCAATTGTAGAACCTTGTATTTCCAATCTTATTTGTTCAATTGGGTTGAGTGCTTGTAAAAAGAGCTACATTTGTATTGAGAGATACTATCTATTAGCCTTAAACTTCTTTGTAATCTTTGAGTGAGGATTGTGTCAAATTTTGGGTAGAAAAATTGACCATTTTGTAAAGGTTTCCTTCTAAGCCTAGAAAAGGGGAAGATCAACTAGTGGAGTTGTTGGAAAATCCTTAGTGAAGCTAAGGTAGTGGATGTAGAGTTCAATTGGAACTTGAACCACTCTGAATCTCTTGTCTAGCAAATTTTTATTTTCCACTCCACCACCAAAATTTCTAAAAATCCAATTCACCCCCTCTTGGCTTAAATCAATTCTACGATCCACTCAACAAATCTGGCAATCTGGTTAGTGTACAATATTTACCTTTTTGGATACTCCTTGGAAAGCTGATTGTCAATATAGTTGGGGATCATTCATATTAGCGTGCTTGTATCGTGAATTGTGCAAGGGCGCTATACTAGACAAGGGTAAAAGGGTAGCCGATATTGGTGGCTGTTTGCTGCTACTGCAAGCATGGGCTTGGCAGCGACTTCTCTTTTTTACATCGGTTAGTCAAAAACATATACAATTTCCTCTTCTAGCAAGGTAAATATCATGATTTTGAGTTGAATGTTTGAATGTAATATATATATATATATATATATATATATATAATGTTATTGTGATTTGTATGCAGATGGTGCGAGGAAAAACATGAGACGGGATTGGTGCACAACAACGTTAAAGTATGTACATCCAAGATTGATTCGTATTCTCAAGATTAGGTATTTAAATGGAAAGTTTGTTTATTTGGGGTTTTAGGGTATTATTTATATTTTAGTGAGACAATATTTTTATTATTATTATTATTTGTAGTTTATTTGGATGCCATACACCGACGATGGCCGCATTTTTCTACCGGATGATTTGTTAGTTGATTCAACTTTATGGTGTAGTGTTACACCACTGATCCATTTTCCCACTGTCGAGTTCCTCTTTGCGGATAGGGTTCTCAGAAAATTTAGCTTTCACTAACCCATTCCACGTATTCTACACAATCACTACTTTCTTCATGACATTGATGGGCGTCACATGCCAAGTACGAATTGGAAATACGTACATGTCGATTACATTGTTTTGTGGAACGACAGAGGTTCATCCTTGCCGTATCACTGTCCACTGCAAGCTGATGATTTTCAGGGTTCAGAGTACATGGTCTACTTTTTTAATCATGGAAAGCCGTACTTAACTACTCTCGAAGAACGAGAAGAATGCTTAACGTATAAGAAAAATGTAACGCCCCAATTTTGGGCTTAGGAGTTTTGGGATTCGGACCGGTTCGGTCGGAGTGCGGTTCGAATATATAAAGGTGAATTTAGGAAAGCCTAGTTCGGGTTGCATTAAAAATATGGAAAAATTGTTTAAAATCCTCTTTTATTATGTATAAGAGAATGGTGGAATCAATTTTACAAAATGAGGTTTGGAAGAGTGACATTTTGGTTAGTGACCAAAATGTAATTTTTGAAAACTATGTGACTGTTTTAAAAAGGATTGAAACTTTGAATCTTTAAGGAGCTATTTACCCAATGGGAGTTTCTCCAGATTTTTCTTAAATATTAAAGGTTTAATTAATGGTTTTTAAATAAAAGAAAAAGGGAGGGAAGATATTTTGGCATTTTCCAACTAACTTCCTAAAGTCTATTTTCATTTTCTCTCATCTTTTCTCTCAAACCAAACACATTTCTCCAGAGCATTTTCCTCTGATTTTGACATCCAAACATGAGATTTTAATCCTCTTTTGATCTCTAATCATCTCTTCAACAAAACCTTTGTATTTGCTATTTGGATCTTCAAGAATTTTGGTTCTAAAAAGGGAGAAACTCAAGTTTGGAGGTAATAACGTCCTTCTCCTCTAAACTCTCAGTTCTTTACTGAAATTCCCAAGTTCTCAATCCTTGATTTATGTTTTATTGAAGGTTTTACAATTGAACTCTTGATCTTGGCTTTAAAATGCAAGATTTGGTTGATTTTTGGTAAAATCCGTATGATCTGTTTGAGCAGTGATTTGAGGTGTCTTTTTGATGTTAAATGAATGTTAAATTGATGAGAAATTGAGGTTTTATCAATGCAATCCCGGATAGGTTGACTTTCCTACGTTTTGCTTGAGTTTTTGGTTGATTTTGGAGTGATCTTGATGATCTGTTATAGCTGGAGGTATAAGGGCGTGGTTAGATCCTTTTTGGATGTTAATTGATGTTTTAGGATGTTTAGATTTGATGGATCTTGGCTGGGTAGTGTTGTAGAGTTGTTTGGATGCATTTTCGGTTGTGTTTGGTAGCCGAAAATGGAGTGTGGATGAAAGCAGCGAGTTTAGGTGCTTTCATTGAAGATATTAATGCATGATGATGCATTAATCCTCTGCTTTGATGTGTTTAAAACAGGGGAGTCATCTTTGGATCCTTGTGGTGGTGATCCGGAAGCTTGATTGGTGTTTCGGCAAGGGGCGAAACGGAATCGGTGAGTGGATTTTGGTTTTCAGCTTTGAAACCAATGTTTTGAAGGTTTGGGAGCTTAGTTTAAGTCTGAGCAACTTAGCTACGCTCAAGAGTAAGTTTTCGGAAAACCTCTCTTATTGATGAGCCATGGTTTGGTTGAATGCAATGTGAAGTGTTTGCATGTTTTTAAATCTGTTTTGGAAGCATATTTTAGCATGTTATTTGCTGAGTTTATAAGCCATATGTTGAAGGATGCTCAAGGTAAGAGATCTTTGTTTTTGAACATTGTTTAATGTGGTTTTGATGCTTAATGATGCATGATGATTATGGCTTTGATAAATGCTTTAAAACAGTGGATTAATGTTGTAAATGATGTATATTGGCAAGTGATGGTTAAGAACACTATGGTGGTTAAAAGTCCATAGGCGGTTCTTGTTTAAGAACAACATGGTGGTTAAAAGTCCATGGTTGGTTCTTGGTTAAGGTCACAAAGGTGGTTAAAAGTCCTTGTGTGAGCCTTGTTTATTTAAGAACACCAAGGTGTTTAAAAGTCCTTGGGTGATTCTTGTTAAGGACACAAAGGTGTTTAAAAGTCCTTGTGTGGTCCTTGTGAATGGTAAGAACATCATGGTGGTTAAAAGTCCATGGATGATTCTTGTTAAGGACACAATGGTGTTTAAAAGTCCATGTGTGGTCCTTGTGAATTGTAAGATCACAATGGTGTTTAAAAGTCCATGTGTGGATCTTATGTTAATCGTATCACTTGTTGCCAATATGACATGTTATGAACTTGAAGCATGAATTGCTTGTTTTAAAATGCTTATGTGCATGTACAAATGATGTTTGAGCTAAGGTTTATAAATGTGTTTATAAATGTATTATTGTGTGGTTTTAAATGAGCATTCCTCACTAAGCTTTTCGCTTACGCTCTCTCTTTTCTTAAACCAATAATGCAGAGCATTGAAGTGCATTTGGGGCAGCAAGGAAGCCAAGAATCCAAGTGAAGTTTTAAGCTCATGTATGGTGAATGTTTCTAACACTATTAGCTTTTGGGTATTTGGCAATGGGGGACCTATGTTGATGTTTTGGGAGATGTTCTGGACTCCCTAAGTTGGTATTATGTTGTTAATAATGTTGGTACATGTAATTGTCCTTTGTGAGGTGGTTTTGTTATATTGATGCTTGAATGATTTTCTAAGTAGGATGCATGCCTATAGAATTGGGGATTTGCTTAATTGATGCCATGTTTGAGTATGGTTGATGCAATTATGTTCCTTGAATGTTGAATGACTTGCTGGTATAATTTGGTTGCATTTGGAGCATGTTTGTTAGGTTAATGAAGGGTTAAACCAGCTAATTTTCTACAATCTGGGCAGGCCGTATCGGAACGGGTGCTACTGTTTCGGAACAGGGGCCTGAAATGGCCTAGGCGTTCCGAAACGGGAGGAACCGTTCCGGAACGGAAATGCCACTACCAAGCCATGTTTCGGAACCAGTTTCGAACGGTCCCGCATTTCGGAACAGGTCCTTCCTGTTTCGGAACACTCGACCGTTGGGCTCTGAATTTGATGGTTGAATGTTTTGAAATGTTTGCATTTTGGTCCTGAAACTTGTTATTGCAATTGAATGAGTTTGAGAAGTCCGTTTGCGCTGAAATTTGGCAGAGAAGCATGAAAAATGATTATTTGCATTTTGGTAACTTTTAATTGGGTTAAGTCCTTATAATTTTTAGAATTTGCAATTTGGTCCCTAAAATCTTAATTTGTGCAATTGGGTCCTTGAATGTTCTCTGATGGTTATGATCTTTGAGTATGCTGATCTTATGAACATATCTAGGGTTAACGTGCATCTAGAGAAGATTAAAAAGAAAAAAGGGTCGTTAATCAAGGTTGACTTTCGGGTTGACTTTGGTTTTCCCCGTGTAAACTTCTTATTTCGGTTCAACCGTCTGGGCCGGGTTAAGGGGGTTACAAAAAAATATCGTGGCAAAGGAAAATTGTCGAAGACTGTAGTGGGAGCATCTGGAAGTACAAGTGTCGGGAGTAGAAACCCTGAAGCTTGGCCAACCACTTGGGAACAACCGGAAGTGGAGCTAGTTATATGGGAAAAGGAACCGACTCCTACACATATACAACCAGAAGTGGGCTTGAGCTCTTCAGATACTCACGGGTTTGATGATGTTGTTTTATACACACCCGAGTTTATTACTCCACAGTCGCCTCATTACTTGAGCATGGATTTTCAGGAATTAAGAGATTTCTTGAATTCACTAGAGATTATGGGAGGGCAGAGCGATTCCGTGGACATGTTCACAACACCGGCTCATATGCCCTCGATGACTGAAGAAGATGATGAAGAGGAGGTTGAAGAGGAAGTTGAAGATGGTCCCAAGGTAGAAGAGAGGCCACAACGTAAGCGGGGAAAGAAACACACTTATTTTTCGACCATATCCACTCATTGTCAGAAATTATGTAGGAAGATGTAAAAGAAAAAATGATTTTATGTATTTTGTGTAACACAAGAATTCTATTTTGATTTAATATAACGTATTTTGTTGTTTATTCGATTTAATTAATCATTTGTTTCTCTATTTAGTTAATCATTTATTTAATAAATCATAAATTCTTTGTTTGTTCGATTTAAATATTTTTTTAATTACATAACTCGTATTTCTTTATTCATTTAATTTTAATTAATCAATTTTAATTCCAATGGTTGAAATAAAATACTAATGGAAAGTACAATATTTGATATGAATATTTCAATATTTTCGAATACAAACATAATAAATTACAAATGCATAGGCACAAATCTTGGTTCATTTGGACAGTTTGATTTGGAATGTCCTTCAGCCCTACATATAGTACATCTTTTCCGTTGATACTTCTCGCTATGATGAAGATCCATACTAGTATAGATGCGAGTCAATCTAGGTCGGCCATTTGGACTTCTACGGAGTGTAGGATCCGGTAACCATGTTTCATGCTCTACTGACGACCAATACTTTGAATTCGCGATCGGTTGAAACTCACTTTTGTAAATTTCGATAATCCTATGGAGATCGAAGCATTCATCAACATAGGTGTACGGGTTAACATTGACGAACATACACACTACAACTGCATGACTACATGGATATCGCCATGCTTGGAATGCTCTATAGTCACACCACGTACGTCTAAAATCAACTCGAAATACATTTGAGTGCGTTGCTTCATTGTTGCGTCTGGGGCCAACAACATCAAATGTCTGATTGAATCAGTCGAAGTTTTGAACCTGCATCGACGTTGTAAGGGACACATTATCTTGCATTTTCGTCACAAGCTCGGGAGCCCATCTTTGCCCCTATTTATTAAGGCCTAAATTTCCTTCCCTTTAACTGACCAAACTTTTTCCAACCTGTAGTACGTCTCTTTCATCAGGCTTGCTATTGGGAGATGAAATGATCCTTTCAATACTCCATTTATACACTCCACAAGGTTGGTTGTCATTTGCATGTATCGTCTACCACCTTCATCATACGATTGGGCCCATCTTTCTCTCTCGATATTGTTTGCCCAACTCCATACGCGTTCACCGTACTTCATTAAATTCTCCATCTTCCTCTCAAAATCTGGTCGTGTTAATAGATATCCTGTGTCATAATATTGTTAGTATCGAGAGTAATCAAAACACATACATAATAAATCGTTATGTTCATATAATTGAGTTTGGAAAAGATATGATGCTTGCCCATGCTCAAAATCTCATTGTGAAGGTATTGATTTTTGAACTTCTCATAGTTGTTCTTACCGATGTGATAGACACAATATGCGGGGTATGCATGCGGAGGTGTCCAACGACTTCCTTCTCGATTAATTTATACCTTGATACATGTTCCTCAATTGGATATAATACAAACTCCATCTTCTCAGACGACATGCTCACGTATATTGGTCAAAAAGAAATTCCAAGCTTCTGCTGTCTCCTGCTCAACAATGGCGAATGCAATCAGAAAGATATTGTTCTGCCCATCTTGTGCAGCGGGAATCAATAACACATGAGAGTATCTCCCGTACAACTACGTGCCATCAACTTGGATCACACGTTTACAATAAAGAAATACTTGAATGCAAGGCTTGAAAGCCCAGAAGAGTCAGTGAAAGAATTTATACCCTTCAAGAAGTTGGCCTTGTCGATCATATGCATCCTTGGTCTGATACCTCACTATGGTGCCTTGGATGAATTCTGTCATTGCTAGTAATAAAGTCGGTAGCTCGTTGAATGACTTATCGTAATCACCATATACCGACTCCATTGTCTTATCTCTTGTACGCCACCCCTTCTTGTATTTTATTTGGTATCCAAATTGTTGCACAATGGTTGCCTGAATCGTTGAAACCGAAACCCTTGGATTTGCTTCTACCAGCTTCATCACGTGATGGCTTATCACAGTTGAGTCTAATTTTCGATGGTCCTGGTCGATGGAAGTTCGTAAACATGTGTGATCTCCATTGTACTTTTTGACCTCCCAACGACCTAACCTCTTAAGCTTCGAAACTCGAATCTTCCATTTGCACTCTGGTCCATACTTCACACAATTGGCATAGAAAGTCCTCTGGCTCGATTCTATAACATCGTAGTCCATGTGATTCTTGATATTGTACTCTTTCACTCCCAATGTAGCTTCACCCTTTTCATAAAATTGAAGCCTTTCTAATAACTCACCATGCTGACTCGAAGTTAATCGGGGAATATCCGGGACTTGAGGCGCTCTCATCGCATCAAAATCTATAGAACCCATGTGAGCAAGAGGTTCATAGAATGTATTATTGCCCGCTGTCGGAACAAATTCTCCAACGCCAAAATTAGGGCCAACACCAACGTCACCAGGGAACAAATCGGGATCATAAATATCTTCAAATTCGCTAGAATCGTCAAGTGATTCTCCCCATCGACCGCGTAGGTTTTCCACAACAACATCAATAGCCGGATCAACAGTCGGCCCGTATGATGAACCATATGTCGAAGGCCTGGCTGGATGAAATGCACTCGATGTCCCACTAGCCAACAATGAGACAAAACTACCTCCGAGCATATCAAGCTCATTACTGTAATCAATTCCAGCAGATTCTCCAACGTCGTTTCTAAATATGTCGAGAACATCATGCACCTTGGTAAACAACTCGATATATCGAATCCCCATATATTTATGCTCTACAATTATCATTTGAACATCTTCAAGATTGATTGCACAATATCTGACTGGATTTTCACATGTCAACCACCGGTAATGCAAGCCATGAATCCTTTTTCCAATTTTATGTAATATTTTCTCCTTTATTTCTCGAAGCATGACTTCTTTTTTAAATCTCATCTCCGTAGTGCTTTCTGATTCAAATACAATCCCAACATCAGTTTTCACCATCTGTCCATTGTAATGGACAATAGTCATAAATGTGTTGTTGTTGCTCATTTTCTCTGCATGTTCAAAACATATATCAAATCTACATGCATAACATTCGAACAAACTAAATCAGCTCAAAATGAACATACTAAAAAAATGAACATACTAAATAAAAATGAACATTCTAAATTTAAAAATGAACATTCTAAATCAACTCAAAAAATAAATTTTAAAAAATTTGAATCTACATATATACCATTCGAACAAACTTAAATAAAACCACATGCATAAAATTTAAATTATATCAAACATGCAAAACAAAACGAACCCACTCACTAAAAAAACAAAACTTTAAAAAATCGAATTTACTTACAATATTTTCGTCACTGATTTATTCTTCTTCTCCTCATTCACTCAAAATTTTCACTGTTTCTTTCTTATTCTTCTTCTCCACTCAAAATTTTATATTCAACCTTAACTGTTTAATACAAAAAAATTTTCCAATCCTACCCCTATCCCTCCTCTATAAACACTTACATATTTTTTAAACTCTACGCCTATATTTTTTTTAAAACTAGTATCAAAGCTTGGCTCAATTGAAGAGGATTAACATCTTATTGAGAAGATTCGGCAAGCTCGATCAACATTTCATACAACCGGCTCAATGGCACAATCTATCAACAAACCGCCCGTCTTCGACGGAACACACTATGCCCATTGGAAGACAAGGATGAAGTTCTTCATAAAGTCAAAGGACTACAAGCTTTGGGACATATTAGAAGATGGTCCGTTCGTGCCTCAACAAAACAAGGCAGATTGGAGTGTCGAAGATCGCAAGAAGATTGAGCTTAATTGCAAAGCCTTGCACATCTTATTTTGTGCATTTAGCCCAAACATCTATGAGAAGATGTCTTCTTGTGAGAGTGCCAAGGAGGTATGAGAAAAGCTTTAAGTCACATACGAAGGAACCGACGAAGTAAAGGAGACCAAGATCGGCCTCCTCAACCTAGCGTATGAAAACTTCAAGATGGATCCGGAAGAGAACATCGAGAGGATGTTTGCTAGGTTCTCCACTATCACCAATGGTCTCAAAGGCTTTGGAGAAGCCATCCCGGAAGAGAAGCTTGTCCAAAAGCTCATCTACTCCCTTCCCGAGTCATGGGACTCAAAATGGACCGCCATCATCGAAGCCAACAATCTCAAAACTTTGAGGCTTGATGAGCTCATGGGGTCACTTCTCACTCACCAAATTACGAAGAAGAACAAAGAAGAGGAGACGAAGAGGGAAGGGATTAGAGCTACGGGGAAGAAGAAGCTAAAAGGGCTTGACATCAACAGAAATGCCATTGCTCTCAAATCCTCCACATGCCATCATGTAGATTCAAGTGAGGAGGAGGATGAAGAAGAAGAGATAGTTCATCTCTTCATCTCTTCAAGAAGTGTGCCCCTTACATGAAGAAAGCCTTGAAAGAGCTTGAACGAGAATCCATGAAAAAGAAGAGGGCAAGCACTTCAAGTAATAAGAAGAAGGCATATGTGGCTACTTGGAGTGATGAGGACTCCACCGACGATGAACAAGCCCACCTTTGCCTTATGGCCATCGAAAAAGATTCAAGGGTAACTTCTAATTCATCTACTTCATGTTCATATTCTTTTGATGAATTACAAGATGCCTATGATGATTTGGTTTTAGAGTTTAACAATCACATTTTAAAAAACAATAAAATGATTTCAAAGTTGAAAATTCAAAATGATTTGATTTCTAAAACCAAACTTCAACTTGAAGCAAAATTCGAGGAGTTTGAACAAAAATGTTTTGATTTACAAAATTTGCTTCATAAATTTCAAGAAGAAAAAGATTTGATTTCCAAAGAGCTTGAAAAGAAAAATAATGTTCGAAAATCAATTTTTTATGTAAGACAATCTAGTGCCCCTAGATTTGTAAATGGTAAATTTTTTAGAAGTATTTGGGTCCCAAAAGGACTAAGTACTTCAACTAAAAATGATGAAATTGAAAAATGGATTCCTAAGGGACTAAATTTTGTGCTACTAACGTCTATGGATCCAAAGAAATTTGGATACCAAAAATTACTTGATTGTCTTATGATAGGTGTGATGGAGAGTGTTCAACAAAGTCAACATTTGAGGGGGAGCTCCATACACACAAGGAAGAACACTTGAAGAAGGAAGACTTCACATCCTCCCTTGTGTTCAAGTGTGGTAAAAATCTAGTTGTTTTATTTGTTTTTTTTATTTCAACTAGATTATGACATATGTTGGACTAACATTGTTTGATGCTTTGAGTAAAGGGAAGCCATTTTAAAACCAAACATTTTAATGTTTTCAAAATCTAAACCTCTATTGTTATTTTGAGCTTAAAAGTGTTTTAAATTCTTTTTGATATAACAAAAAAAAGGAGAAATGATTTCAAAAATTGAATTTTCAAATGAATAAAGGGGAGCTTTAATTGATTTAAAATCTAATTCTCTAATTTCATATTTATTTCACAAAGGGGGAGAAACCCCAAACAATTTTTCATGTTAGTTTTATTATATAAAAAAGGGGGAGATTGTAGAACTAATGTTTTGATATAATAACTGAAAAAATGTTTTTGACAAATTTGAAAAGAATTTAAAACTTGTCTTTAAGTCCAAACAACTTGAAAATATGTTTGAGGCATTTAAAATGGTTTTTGGCAAAGTTTTTAATGATTTAAATTAGCCAAACTTGACTTTTCAGTAAGCCCGTACCGATATGGTGTACCCCGTATTGATACACTTTTGCCCAGGTTTTGATTATGCTAAAACCCGTATCAAAAAGGGTGAGACCGTATCGATACGGATATGGATCATTTCTATACGCCCCTTAAGCGTACCGATCCCTATTTTAACGCCCCCAACGGCTATTTCTCAACAGTCTTTTAAATGACATACCATATCGATACGCCCTCAAGCGTATCGATACGCTTAGGCTGGCAAGAGTCCAACGACTAGTTTCTGAAGAAGAGCGTACCGATACGGGTCCTCGTGTATCGATACAGAAGGCTCCTGAACATCATTAAAGATGGGAAATAAAGTCTCCAACGGCTCCAATTCAACCCCAACGGCTAGTAACAGCTACAATCTCATTAAGGAGTATAAAAGGGACCTCCAAGCATCTAGTAATGGTTAATGCTTCATTTGTAATACAACATATGATCAAAATGTGTCTTAGTGCTTAAGTGTCAATTATTTGTATAGACAAACACTATTGAGCTAAAATTGTTAGATTTGCTCAAGTGTTTTAAGATTGGGTGAGAGCTTAATTGTGCAAACAAATACCTATTAGAGGGATTTGAGTTTGCTTGTTTTATCTCTTTGTAAAGAGGGTTTGATCAAGGCTTTGAGTAGAAAGCTTGATAGGTTTGTAAGGGTTTCCTCCTAAGCCTAGAAAAGTGGACGAATCAATAGTGGATTGATTGGAAATCCTTAGTGGGAAGCTAAGGTAGTGGATTTAGACCTTGGTTAGAAGGTTGAACCACTATAAATCATCTTCTTCTTATTCTTTTTAGCTTCCACACCTCTATCACCAAAAATTCCACTTCTCCACCACTTGGCTAGCAAGAACGGTTGAAGGAATCGAGCACCGAAAAACCCAACAATTTTCCTCCTAAGCCTAGAAAAGGGGACGAATCAATAGTGGATTGATATGAAATCCTTAGTGGGAAGCTAAGGTAGTGGATGTAGATCTTGGTTAGAAGGTTGAACCACTATAAATCATCTTGTCCTGATTCTTTTTAGCGTCCACACCTCTTACACCCAAAATTCCACTTCTCCATCACTTGGCGAGCAAGAACGATTGAAGGAATCGAGCAGCGAAAAACCCAACAAAAACCTATCCCTAAACCCACCTCGTTCATAAATCAAATCACCAACCTAAACCTAACCCTATTCTGCCATGCATGCATGCTTGTGCATGTCAGGAAATCTTTGGGCACTATTCAAAGTCAGACTCACCTGGGTGAGTCTTTCACTATTCAAAGCCGGACTCACATGGGAGAGTCTTTCCCTATTCTGCCATGCATGCCCGTGTACGTGTTTTTCACTATCCAAAGTCGGACTCACATGGGTGAGTCTTTAATTTTTTATTCGAAAAATACAAAACATTGTTCAAAGTCGGACTCGGATGAGTCCTTCATGTTTTTATTGTAGAAAGTGCAATATATTAGGAAATAAAAACCAATGTGCAATATAATGGGAAAAAAATTCTTCTACAATATTTATGTAAAAAATCCATTTAAATCTCTAGATTAAATTTTTATTTATCAGTTTTTAAAATGACTAGATTCTTACTGTATAATAACATGGTTATTTGAGGATAAACAAAAAAAAAATTAATGAGTAAATTAAAGATTTTAAAATTTTAATGATCAAGATAGGTATGAGAATAAAGTTCAATGATAATTTACGTAATTTACTCGATTTAAAAAAGTCTTTTTAGAACTAAAAATATTTATGACATGAAAAAAATTAGAATGTGTTGTTTTCATATAAAAAATACTATTCTACTTGAGTTGAAAAATTATTATTCAAAAAATAAATGTTCTAGCTTTTGACTTTTATCAAAAACACTTTTGAATAATAATATTCATTTGTCCTTATTTATATAACTTATTATTTCAAATTTTAAAAAATAATATCATATATACTGAATATTTTAATGTAATTACATGGTAGTGCATGTTCTTTACTCCTAATAAAATAATTACTTCGCGCATACAAATTATTGGGACACATAACTTCTAGAAAAAAAAAACAATGATTTCTTTTTCTACTAAAACCACTCAAAGATATCTCATTGTCATATATTAAATTTTTTAAAAAAAAAAAACTATGTTAAACACTTAAATTTTAAATACAACAATCCAAAATTACTTTTCAAAAACATTTTTCTAACCCTTTTCAAAAATATTGTTTAACGTAACCTAAATGTATAATATTGGATATTAAAAATTGTTATCTTTATACGCTCAAGAAAAGTTACTATTATTAAAATAGTCAAAATAAATAAACACATAATCTTAAGGGTATTTTACGGAAATATGATTTTTAAAAATTTATTATTCAAATAATATACATTGAAAATTAATTCTCAAAATAGTACCATTTTTTAATAAAAAAAGGTAAAAACGCGACTAAGATGGGTTTTCATCTATGTGACATGATTTTAGGAAAACAGGACTGACGAAGATTTTTTGTGTGGAGTTTTAAGTTAGTAGACGCAATTCATGACGAAAATAAAAGAAAATGAAAAGTAAAAAAATAAATAAATGAAATTTCCATCATCAAATCCTACATTCATTAGATATTGGGGTTTTTCTTTTTTTATTTATATATAGGAAAGAGGTAAAAAAATAAATAAATGAATTTATATTGGGGTTTTTCATTCCTTTAGTTTATCCCCTTTTAACATGAGAAATTATTATATCGATTCGGCTAATCAAGTCGTTTATAGTCCTAACCAATAAGATTCATCAATCTCAAAGTAACTTCTAACTGACTATTCATTTTTTATTTATATGTAGGATAAAGGTGAAAACTCGCATTGAAAAAATGAGAGGAATAGATCTTATTTGCTGGGAGCCTTGGACCACATATGACGTGGTGAGTCGGGTCCATCTAATAATTTTTCTTTTAACATACAATAATTGATTGAATGATGAGAAGGCTCACACATATGTGCCGCCTTCGCCACTTGGCTCGTGCTATTTAGGGGTGGGCAAGATCGGGTACTCGACCAATTTGTCTAGAATTGGTTCCGGTCCCGGTAACCACCAGTTCCTGAAAATTGAAACTAGTCTCGGTCAGACCGGGTCCAAGATTTCAGGAATCAGTCCTGGTACTAGTGGGAATCGGTACCAGTACCCGATCAATTATTACATTATTAATAAAATTTGAGCAACAGGGGAAAAAAATTCAACCATCAATAACAATATTAAATAACAAAGTCAGAATATTATAGGCTTGAAAGTTGAAGTCTTAAAATGAATCATACTAATAATATTCATACATAAAGAGAAAAAATAAACTAAAAAACTTTATCTATTGCAAGCAAAACCACCAGAAAGTTTGATAAGGAGTAATAAAGGATCGCCTTCAATTGTTTCCAACCTCTTTAACGCCATTCGGTACCAAACTAGTACCAGATACCCGGTACAAGTCTCGGTCGCATTGGGTACCCACCGAGTACCGGGTCCAAAAAATCAGGATCTAGTTTCGGTTGCAACCATGACCTAAATTTTGGGTACTATCCCGGTCTCTCCGAAACCAATTCTAGGTAAAAATCCACCGGGACTGATCGAGTCCGGGACCGGGTCCGGGACCGGGTAATCAGGTTTTTTACCCACCCCTAATGTTATCACGTGCCTTCAACACGTATGGTTTGTTGTCATTTTTCCCATTTTGATCATGAATCGCGCCATTTTGAAATATAACGGAGACGCGCTTCATTAGCCGCGCCTTCTCAGGATTGTGTCACGTAAGAGAAAACATGTCACGTCAGCTGCGCCTTTAATTGTCAAATAAGTGAAAGCACATCTTGACACAAAGAGTACCATTTCGAGAATTAATTTTTTATAAGTGTCATTTCAGTAATAATTTTATAAGGGTGATGTTTACGTAAAAAGTCTTAACCTAATTACATAAGAAACTGGAAAAATAAAAATAGTGCATAGAATCTTGCGGATCCACAATTGTACCTTTACAATTTAGTTGTGCAAAAAATATTGACAATATTTACAAAAAACTTTTTTAAATAGTTATTTATGAAAATGGCCAACGTCTAATATTATTTTGAAAAATGACACATAGCGAGGTCCGTCCGACGTGGGCCGCCTTTTCATATTTCGTAATTTAAAATTACTGTACAAGACCTCGCATTTTCCAAAATGCAGTCCCCGAGAATTTGAATTTATCCTAACAAATATTAAAGGGACCTCGTGTTGTGCAGAAAGCGAGGTCCTCGTAATCCAGGTTGAAACACAAGGTTGTATAGGCATGTTCGAGGCATTTTATGTGCCATTAGCACGATAATTTTGGTAAATTTTAAGATTATAGACGTAGTATTGAAACTTATCTTTCATTTGAGACTGATATTGGCACGTACGAGTCATTGCGCACTGTATAAAAATTGCATTGAAAATGGTTCGAACGCTAGTTTTTGTCCAAGAATAAGAAGTTGAAATGGGTTGGTTCGCATGATGGATGTGTTTTCTCGGGTTATTATTAGAATAATCTTCGTAATATTTTAGGTTAGAGGCCTAGTATTGGAACTTATCTTTCATTTGAGACTGATATTAGCGCAGAACAAACATTTTAAACGGTATAAAAATGGCCCTCAAAATGGATCCAAAGCTTTTTTTTGGGCATGTATAAAAAGGTAAAAAGCCTTGAGAATCATGTTTGATGAGTTTATCCGGGAAGTTAATTATCACACTCACGTAATCCTTAAGCTTAGAGGCGTAATATCGGAGGTGTATAATTGTAATTAAAAAAAGAATTGTAATTAAAAAATATTTTTAAGAAACTAAAAATTTTCGTCGTTTAGTAATTGTAATTATAAATCATGGTGTCGAAGCTAATTTTTTGGCGTCGAAATGGTTCCAAAGCTTATTTTTGTTGATGATTTACACAATGAAATTATTAATTTGAAACAAATACATAAAATGAAGAAACTAAATTATTGGATTAGGGCACGTAGACGGCCAAAATCTACCATAAACACACGGTCAATTGTACCCTTAGACATGCATACAAACTAAATTACATAGGAATTAATTTAGACGAGAGGTGCAATAGTTTGTCCGAGTTGCATGGCCACCAAGAGATGTGTCGTTGATGTAGACAAATGGTGCCATATATCTTCCAAGTTGTTTGAGCCCTAAACCTCCGTTCACGATGTATACAGTCAAGGACTAGATTCGTAGATTTTGTGAGTACCCGATAATCATCATCATCCATGATGCTAGAGACTCCAACTACGTTACATCTTGAACCACTCATTCCCTGATATTGCGATCTACCGTAGTGCTTGAACCAAAAACACAGAAGACACATATCGTCAATATTATTAACCGACCAAATTAATATAGTCATTGTATAAATGCAACTACTTATACCAACATATCACAATATTAGGGAAATAAATTCGTAAAAAAATTTCCCTGATACGTGATCTGTTGGTATTCGTAACAATATTTGTATATTCTCTTCAGATCTGATACAAAATTTTCTCAAGCGAGAGCAAATACTGGTGGGTTTGGTTGCCCTTGTTTCTGCCTTATATAGGCAAACATTCGCCTCCTCGAAGACGTGAAGGATTTGGTCACGTTTTAAATGAACCTTGCATTCTGCAGAACACGAGGTCTGCAGAGATTCCCGACGTCGCAGGAGAAGTACCATTGAACCTATTGAGCTCGATGGTCACAACCGAGATGCTTGCCAAGTGTGGAAAAGAGTAAATTTTTGGGTGTTTTTATGGAAGCTAAAAATGTAAGATTTGAACACAAAGATTTAGAGTGGTTTTGCTTTCTAACAAAAAGCCTACATCCACTACCTTAGCTTCCTACTAAGGATTTCAACCAAATTCACTAAGAATTTCGTCCCCTTTTATCGGATTAGGAGGAAACCGTTACAACGATCAAGCTTTCTACACAAAGCTTGATCAAGCACTCTCATACAAGAGAAATTCAAAGCAAACTAGAAATCTCTCTAATAGGTGTATGTTTGCAATTCTAAGCACTCACAAAAAACCTATACACTTGAGCAAATTTGACAATTAAGCTCACAAGTGTTGTCTATACAAGAAATATACAAATTAGCTCTAAAGACAATATTTCATCATAATGTTGTTACAATTGAAGAATTAACCATCTCTTGATGCTTGAAGGTCCCTTTTATACTCCTAATTGAGTTTGTAGTCGTTGATGACCGTTGGGATTGAATTAGAGCCGTTGGAGCCTTTATTTCCCATCATAAATACAGTTCTGCAACTTGGCGTATCGATATCCTAGAGTTCGTATCGATACGGTCCCGGTGAGGAAATAGACGTTGAGCACTTCAAGTTGGTGCGTATCGATATGATTGGCTATCGTATCAGTACGATCCTGCAATTTAAAATATCGTTGGGAAAATGACCGTTGGGGGTAGTTGGGCGTATCAGTACGCGAACTAGCCATTGGGTATTTTAAAGAACACCGTGTAACCCATTCGACCAGGCCTGGCCGATATACCGAACCGAACGAATCACACAAGGAATATTGAAGTAAACCGAGAAGGTTTACCTCAATAAAGGACCCATTTTTTTCTTTTTATCTTGTCTAGATGCAACTTAGATTCCTTTGTGTAAGCACACAAGAAGCGGATTGAACAACAACACATTCGCCCCTCATTTATAACCAAACTAACGTTTAGAGACCATTTTGTAAAATTTGACAAATTATAAGGATTATTACAAAATTCAGGTTACCCTTCTTTAATTAGATTCATTAAATGCTTCTCGGTGAAATCTCAGCTCAAAATGACCTTTAGAACTCATCCAAATGCAAACAAGGAAAACATATACCAAAATGTAATAAATTGAAACTTAGAACAATTCAAAAACATGATCAACGGTCGAACGTTTCAGAACAGAGATCCACGTATCAGAACGGCAGTTTCGAAACCCAGCTGACCGTTTCGATACGCGGGTTCGTTTCGAAACCCCTCAGGCTTGTTTCAGAACGATGGTTTACAGAGGTAAAATGTTTCGGAACATGCCTCCCCGTTTCAAAACACCAAGGCCATTTCAAGTCACCGTTTTGAAATAGGCAAGGGTGTTACAAAACACCTTGACCTACAATGTTTTAAAATGCTGTTTAAAATTGATTCGAACCATTCGAAACCATCTTGATACAAGTCCAAACATATTAACAACTTAAATATTCACCAAAGAAAACATATAAGAAGCAGTGGCGGAAGATAATGGGTTAATGTGGGTGCCATGGCCCCCACAAAATTTGAAAAATTGTAATTTAAACCCTTAAAATTTTTTAAAAAATTTAATTTAGCCCCGCAAAATTTTTAAAAATTCAGATTAAACTTCAAAGTTTTTTAATTTTTTAATTAAATCTCTCTCATAATTTTTAAAAGTTCTCATCAAGCCTCTCAAATTTTTAAAAATTTTAGTTAAACCCCAAAATTTTTGAAAAAAATGTAAATTGATCTCTTCAAAATTTTTGAAAATTTTAATTTAAACTTGTATTTTTTAAAATTTTAAGTTGGCCCTCTCAAACTCTACCACCAAGTTCCGCCACTGATAAGAAGCATACGCAACATCATAGCATCATTCACAAAATCATAAGCACTAAAGACATGCTTCCTAAAAGTTAAAATCACCAAAAGGTCATAATCAAATTTAAAGCATAAACCAAACCTTGGAGGCCATTTACATGTCCAAAAATGCATCTTAAACTTGCACAAAACCAGAGAACACCAAACTAACAACATTCATTGTATTGGACACCCCCATTGCCCTTATTACACTAGTTCAAGAACAAAACATACTTTTAGAGTGTCTTGGTAAGATTCCTTGAAGATGTTGCCTCCAAAAGCCTTATTATATGCATTGATGAACAAAGAGAGAATAAGCATACAAGCTTAGTGAGACATGCTCAAACCACAAACATCATCAATGCACAAAACCGTTTTTCACTCTTTCAAAACCAACATGCCTTTCTTGACAAATCATGCACTTTATCATCAAAATCATGGTATTGAACATCATGCAACATGATTCATATAAATCCAGCAATTAAACCATTTCTACTCATATTCCAAGGCTTTCAAGCATAAATACCATTATGCTAAGCTTAAACCAAAACATGCATATTTCAAATTATGCATTAACAACATTTTCCACAGTACCTCATTTCATTATACTGGCTCACGAGTGATAAACAACAATCTCAAAAACATATATCACATACACGTATTACCAAGGGTTGTCCCACACCTTTCATACACTCTACCGGCATCTCAAGGTTCACACACGAGAGCAACCCTCCATCATTGTGACACCCATGGTGGAGTATTCGATACAAACACAAGCCCTCAACATCACTCATCGGTAGATGTATAACCCACAAACGAGAGCCGGGATACACACAAGGTTCGCACCTAGAAGATACCTTCAACCGTTGCAACCTTAAACAATCCTCAATCATTAGGGTACTTGGATGGAGTATTTCGGTACAATCACAACCCTCAACATCCAAGGCAACTTGTTTATAGTGCACTCAATCCTATAGTCGGCTAACTATATCCGATTTCATTTATAAAACACTTTATACACCATCACTTGCCAATATAATCCATTTCACATGCATACCTTACTGTTTTTACAAAGCATTCATGATAAGCCATAATTCGAGCGTTAAACCATGCTTCAAACCTCATGCATCAATACATGCATACAAGGATCACCTACCTAGTGGATCCTTAAACCACATGGCATCATCAACCACATTTCATATATTCAAAACATGCTTTAAAATAGTAGGTAAATGCAATTAAAATCAAGTGCAACCAAAGGCTCAAAACTAGCACAATCCGAGAGAAAATTTCACTTTACTTACTTCCGAACTTAATAAAGCATTTCAAGTTCTTATTAAGCTACCAAAACCTTTTCTAAAACGTTTCCACGCTGGAAAACCAAGTTCCACTCACCGACTTACTTCCGAACTTAATAAAGCCTCCAAAATCACTTCGTTTGATTATGGAATATTATTCCCTATTTTCAACACATTAAAATAGAGGCTCAATGCATTAAAATGCATCCAAAACACTAATACTCAAAAGAAATCCCGCAACCCTACTCTAAAGCACCGAAACACCTATCCAAAATAACCGAAAACTCAATCGATTGACCTCTAACCTCAGCTCAGCCATTACCCAACACCTCCAACACATTTTAGGCATTAATCAACATCCAAAAACAACCAAAAACCATCTTTATGCCTCCAACAACTCATATTCCTCAAGAACACCCCAAAAACACTTCAAAAATCAAGAAACTCAGGGATTTCAGGATCTTTATGATTAAGACTCCACTTCAATACCAAAAACCTTTCAAAACTCATTTAGAAACAATCTCAAACTAGTCAAATCAATCAAACTCCAAAATCACATTAAAATCCATTTTTCTATCAAGATTTCAATAGTTTATCAAACAAACAACAAAACCTTGATCAAAATCATCAATAAAGAGTCAAATATCTTTGGAATTTCATTAAAAAACCTAGATTAGAGGGTTAGCACGAAATTTACATCCAATCCTTGCTTCTCCTCTAATTTGGTAAAATTAGCTTGACAAAAACTTGGAGAAAATGAAAGAAATCAACAAGGAAAAGATGGAAATTAAAATAGGATTTTAGAGTGAAGAAATTCTGGAAAATTGAGAGAAAATAGAGAGTGTTTGGCTGAGTGAAGAAGAGAAAATGAAAATGCTCTTCAATTTTTCTTTAACCGTTTAACTACCATCTTAAATAATCAATTAATTAAAAATCTTTTTAATTTTTTAATAAACATTTAAAACACATGCTAAATTAGGGAAAATGCATAATTGCCAAGTAGCTCCCTAAAGATTCTAAGATTTTGACTCTTCTCGAAAAAACATTTTCCCCAACTTTAAAATCTCTACATTTTGGTCACTGCCCAAAATGTACACTCTCGAAAACTCGTTTTGTAAAATTGATTTAACCAACCTCTTAAGAATATTTTAGAGGATTTTAGAAATTTTTATCATATTTTTATCCCATCCCGAACCTTGATTTCCCTAAACCACCTTTTAACGGTTCAGACAACTAATACCGGTTCCACCATCCCAACCCGACTTGCCAAAACACCTAAGTCCAAAACCAGGGCGTTACAACTCTCCCCCACTTAGGAAATTTCGTCCTCGAAATTTTACTTGAAGGAAAAAGATGCGGGAATTGCCTTAGCATGTCCGCCTTACTTCCCCATGTGGTTTCCTCAACTCCTCGGTGTCGCCACAACACCTTCACAAGCTCAATTGTCTTGCCACAAAGAGCTTTGCTACTCGTATCCAGAATTCTCATCGGCTCCTCATCATAGGATAAATATGGATTCAACTTAATTTCCTCAACCGACATTACATGCAAAGGATCCGATCTATACCTCCACAACATATATATATATATATATATGAAACACATCATGAATCTTTTCCAACTCGGGAGGCAACCTCAACCGATAAGCCACAGGACCAATCCGCTCCACAACCTCATAAGGTCCAATAAACCTCGGACTAAGCTTTCCTTTACGTCCGAACCTCATCACCTTCTTCCAAGGCGATACTTTAAGAAACACGCGATCTCCAACCGCAAATACAATCTCTCTACGCTTTCAATCTGCGTAGGACTTCTGACGATCTGATGCAACCTTCAATTGCTCACATATGAGCTTTACTGTCTCAGTTGTTCCCTTGAGCATATCCGGCAAGGAAAACAACTTTTTCCCCGCCTCATCCCAACAAAGAGGCGTTCTACGCTTCCTTCCATACAGGGCCTCATACGGTGCCATCTGTATACTTGCCTGAAAACTCTTGTTATAGGCAAACTCAACCAAAAGCAAATGCTTTTCCCAAGAACCTTGGAAATCAATTACACAACATCACAACATATCCTCCAGCACCTGGATAACTCGTCCTGACTGTCCATCCGACTGAGGATGATACGATGTGCTGAACTTCAATCGCGTACCCAACGCCTCATGTAAACATTCCCAAAACCTCACTGTAAACCTCGGATCTCTATCTGACACTATAGACTTGGGCACACCGTGCAGACGCACTATCTCAGCAATATAAAACTCCGCTAACTTATCCAACGTATACGCAGTATGCACAACCATGAAATGTGCACACTTCGTGAGACGATCCATGATCACCCACACAGAGTTCTTCTCCGACGGTGTCAAAGGCAAACCAGACACAAAATCCATCATAATCCTTTCCAATTTCCACTCCGGTATCCTCAAAGGTTGTAACAAACCGGAAGGAAACTGATGCTCAGCCTTCACACGCTGGCAAACCATACACTTGCTTACAAAATCATCAACATCCTTTTCAACCAACCCAATAGTACTCATCCTTAAAGCCATGGTACATCTTAGTACTACCAGGGTGCATAAAAAAGGACTACTATGAGCCTCAGTCAAGATAGTGCGCCTCAACTCAACATCTTCCGGCACCACTATCCGACTTTTGAAACATAGAACTCCATCATCATTAAAACAGAAATCTGTAGCCTTACAATCAGCTATATCCTGAACATGAGGCACCAACGAATCATCCAACAACTGCTTCTACTTAATCAACTAAATCAAGGAAGGTTTTACTTGCAACTTGGCTATCAAGCCACCATCACGCGATATACTCAAACGAGCAAACATAGCTCTCAGCTCAACAACTACCTTCCCACTCAAAGCATCGGCTACAACATTGGCCTTTCTCGAATGATATTCAATGGTCAAATCATAATCCTTAAGCAACTCCAACCATCTTCGTTGCCTAAGATTCAACTCTATTTAAGACATAAGATACTTCAAGCTCTTATGGTCAGTATAAACTACACACCTTTCACCATAAAGGTAGTGTCTCCAAATCTTCAAAGCAATCACCACCGCTGCGAGCTCTAGATCATGTGTAGGGTAGTTGCGTTCATGCACCTTCTGTAACCCCCTTAACCCGGCCTAGACGGTTGACCCGAATTAAGAAAGTCACACGGGGAAAACCAAAGTCAACTCGAAAGTCAACCTTGATTAACGACCCTTTTTTTCTTTTTAATCTTGTCTAAATGCACATTAATCCTAATTGTGATCACACAAACATCATACTCAAAGATCACAAACATCAGAGATCAAACAAGGACCCAATTGAACAAATTACAACTTTAGGGACCAAATTGTAATTTCTGATAATTACAAGGACTTAACCCAAATTAAGTTACCAACTTGAAATTAATCAGGTTTCATGCTTCTCTGTGAAATTTCAGCGCAAAAGGACTTTCCAAGCTCATACAATTGCACAAACAAGTTTCAGGACCAAAATGCAAACAATTCAAAACATATAACTGCCACTGTCAGCCCCCAACGGTCGACCGTTCCGAAACAGGTAGACCCCGTTCCGAAACACGGGCCGTTCCGCAACGGGTTCCGAAACATGGCCTTGGCAGAGGCCAAACCGTTTCGAAACGGTGCATACCGTTTCGGACGCCTAGGTTCATGCAAGGCACCCGTTCCGAAACGGTGCACACTGTTCCGAAACGCCTGCACAGATTGCAGCAAAATGGCATTCCAAAACATGCAATAGATCATTCAAACATGCTCCAAATGTCACCAAACTTTACCAGCATGCAATTCAACATACATATGACTTACATGCATCATCAAATCATCACAATCACATGCAAAAAGCCCCAATTCTATAGGCATGCTTCCTACACAAGCTAGCTACTCAAGCACAAAACTTCCAAAACAAGCATGTAATGATCCAATCCAAAAACCAGCAATCTTAACATCATTCAACATACTTAGGGAGTTCCAAACGCCTCCCAAAACATACACATTGGTCCCCCATTGCCAAATCACCCAAAAGCTAAAATGTTTAACAAAAACCTTCCATACATTGAGCTTTACTTGTACTTGAATTCTTGCCTTCTTGCTGCCCCTCAAGGTACTCTAATGCTCTGCATTATTGAATTAAGAAAACGTAGAGAGCGTAAGCAAAAGCTTAGTGAGGAATGCTCTTAAAAACCATTCAATAATGCAATTCAAAACATTTACAAAACATGCTTTAAATCAACCTTTGCACATGCTCAAAAGCATACTTTAAACAAGCAATCTCATGCTTCATAACAACCTTAAAACAAGCATCTCATGCTTCATAAAATACTTAACATGTCATATTGGCTCAAGTGATAAATTCCATTTCTTAAAACAAGTTCATCAACTTCCCAAGGACTTTTAAACACCTTGGCCCCAAGGACTTTTAAACACCTTGGCCATGGACTTTTAAACACCATGAATGAGGACCACACAAGGACCTTTAACCACCTTTGTGTCCATTGCTTGAATCACCCCAAGGACTTTTAAACACCTTGGCCCCAAGGACTTTTAAACACCTTGGTCCCATGGACTTTTAAACACCATGGCCCCATGGACTTTTAAACACCATGGAAGGATCACCTAAGGACTTTTAACCACCTTAGTGTCCGCAACAAGAATCATCCAAGGACTTTTAACCACCTTGATGTTCTTAAATAACAAGGCTCACTCAAGGACTTTTAACCACCTTAGTGACCTTAACCTTTTTCAAAACATCACTTGCCAATATACATCATACTCGTCATTTAATCCATTGTTTTAAAGCATTAAACCAAGCCATTTTCATCATGCATTTCAAAGCATCAAACCACATCATTTCAATGTACAAAATCAAGGAACTCCTACCTAGAGTTACCTTCAACATATGGCTTACATCATCAGCAAAAACCATGCTTAAACATGCTTTCAAAACAGTAATTAAAACATGCAAATAATCATTTTGCATCACATCAAAATCATGGCCACCACTAGAGAGAAATTCCGAAAACTTACACTTGAGCTTAGCAAAGTTGTTTAGACTTAAACTAAGCTCCCAAAAACCTTCAAACCTTGGTTTAAAAGCTGTAAACCCAACTTCACTCACCGATTTCCACTTTGCTTCAAGCCAAAGCACCAAATCAAGCTTCCGGATCAACAATCCTTGGATCCAAAGATGCCTCCCCTGTTTCAACACATCAAAGCAGAGGATTAATGCATCATCATGCATTAATTGCTTCAATGAAAGCATCTAAACTCGCTGCTCTCATCCAACCTCCATTTTCGGCCACCAAACACAACCAAAAATGCATCCAAACCACTTCTAAACAAAGCCCAGCCATAAACCAGCAAAACCACACTTCCATAAACCTCATAACACATCTAAAAACAACCTATTAACATCCTTATACCTCCAGCAACATCAGATCACCAAGATCACCTCAAAACAACCTTAAAACACAAGCTAAACTTAGGAAACTCAACCTATCCGGGATTGCATCAATCAAAACTCAATTGCTTATCAATTTAGAGATCATTTAACATCAAAAACACCTCTCAAATCATAGATTAATCAGATCTAAAGAAAATCATCAAAAATCATCAAAATCTTGCATAATAAGCCAAGATCCATTTCACCACTTAAAAACCTTTAATTAAACTTCAATTAAGGATTGAAAACTTAGGAATTTCAGTAAAGAACTGATAGTTTAGAGGAGAAGGACGTTCTTACCTCCAACCTTGAGTTTCTCCTCTTTTTGCAATCAAAATCCTTGTTGAAACAAGTAGCAATTGAAGAGGTTTTGAAGATACAATGATTTGGAATCAAATGAGAGTTGAAAGGAGGGATTTAGGTGAAGAAATCAGAACCAATTCTCTGGAAAAGTAGTGTTTGGGTTGAGAGAAAATGAGAGAAAGAAAATTGGAAAGTTAGTTAAGAAAATAGCCAAATGGCTTTCCCTCCACTTCTAATATCTTTAAAAATCAGAATATAGCTTATAAAATCTTAGAAAAATCTGGAGAAACTCCCTTTGGGTAAATAGCTCCTTAAAGATTCAAAGTTTCAACCCTTTATAAAACAGCCACCAAACTTGCGAAAATTACATTTTGGTCACTAGCCAAAATGTCACACTTCCAAAACTCATTTTCCAAAATTGATTTCACAGTTCACTTAATTATATTAAAAGATGATTTTAGAACATTTTTCCATATTTTTAATGCAACCCGAACTAGGCTTTCCTAATTTCACCTCTTTAGATTCGAACAGCACTTTGACCAACCGGTCAACGCCCAAAACTCCTAAGCCCAAAACCGGGGCGTTACAACTCTCCCCCCCTTAAGAAATTTCGTCCTCAAAATTTACCTGAAGGAAAAAGATAAGGAAACTGCTTCAGCATGTCTTCCTTCCGCTCCCACGTGGCTTCCTCAACACCTCGATGCTCCCACAGCGCCTTCACCAATTCAATGGTCTTGCCACGAAGAACCTTACTATCCGAATCCAGAACCTTCACCGGTTCCTCATCATAGGTCAAATCCGGATTCAAAACCACTTCCTCCACAGGCATCACATGCGAAGGATCAGATCTAAACTTCCGGAGCATAGAAACATGGAACACATCATGAATCTTCTCCAACTCCTGAGGTAACCTCAACCGATACGCAACAGGACCCACACGCTCAACCACCTCATATGGTCCAATGTACCGAGGGCTCAACTTACCCTTCCGGCCAAACCTCATCACCTTCTTCCAAGGCGAAACCTTCAAGAACACACGGTCACCCACCGCATACTCTATCTCCTTACGCTTCAAATCCGCGTAAGACTTTTGCCGATCAGAAGCAGCCTTCAACCGCTCACAAATGAGCTTCACCTTCTCAGTGGTCCCTTTCAACAAAGCCGGCATCGAAACCAACTTTTGACCAGTTTCAGCCCAACAAAGAGGAGTCCTACACTTCCTCCCATACAGAGCCTCATAAGGTGCCATCTGTATACTCGCCTGATAACTATTGTTATAAGCGAACTCCACCAAAGGCAGATGCTTCTCCCAAGAAACTTGGAACTCAATCACGCAGCACCTCAACATATCTTCCAAAATCTGGATAACCCGCTCAGACTGACCATCCGACTGAGGATGATAGGATGTACTAAAATGCAACCTTGTACCCAAAGCTTGATGCAAACACTGCCAGAAACGCGATGTGAACCTCGGATCCCTATCCGACACAATCGACTTAGGCACACCATGCAACCTCACAATCTCAGCAATGTACAGCTCTGCCAGCTTATCCAAAGAAAACGTAGTATGCACAGGCAAGAAATGCGCACACTTCGTCAAGCGATCCACAATCACCCAAACAGAATTCTTCTTCGAAGGAGACAGAGGTAAACCAGATACAAAATCCATGGTAACCCTCTCCCACTTCCATTCAGGGATTTTCAATGGTTGCAACAAACCAGAAGGAACCTGATGTTCAGCCTTAACCCGCTGACACACCAAACACTTGCTCACAAACTCCGCAACATCCTTCTTCAAACCCACCCAATAGTACTCATCACGAAGATCACGATACATCTTAGTACTACCAGGGTGCATAGCAAAAGGACTACTATGACCTTCAGTCAGAATAGCACGCCTCAACTCAGCATCTGCAGGCACTACTATCCGACTACCAAAACACAACACACCATCCTCATTAAAGCAGAAATCCGAAGGTCTACCCTCCGCGATATCCCGAACATGAGACACCAAGGAATCATCCAGCAACTGCTTTTCTTTGATCAACTGAACCAAAGATGGTTTCACTTGCAACTCAGCAACAAGACCACCATCTCGCGATATGCTCAAGCTAGCAAACATAGCCCTCATCTCAACAGCTACCTTCCTACTCAAGGCATCCGCAACAACATTAGCTTTTCCAGGGTGATACTCAATCGTCAGATCATAATCCTTGAGCAACTCCAACCAACGCCGCTGTCTAAGATTCAACTCCTTCTGAGACATTAGATACCTCAAACTCTTGTGATCCGTGTACACAGTACACTTCTCACCATACAGATAATGTCTCCAGATCTTCAGAGCAAAAACCACTGTAGCCAGCTCAATATCGTGCGTAGGATAGTTGCGCTCATGCACTTTCAACTGCCGCGACGCATAAGCCACAACCTTACCCTCTTGCATCAGCACACATCCCAAACCAACATAGGATGCATCACTATAGACCACAAACTCTTTTCCTGATTCTGGCTTAATCCAGATAGGAGCTTGCGTCAAAGCCGCCTTAAGCTTCTCAAAAGCTTGCTGTCTCGCTTCCGTCCACTCATACTTAACATCCTTCTGCAACAGCTTCGTCAAAGGAGCAGCAATCTTGGAAAAACCATCCACAAACCTTCGGTAGTATCCCGCCAAACCAAGGAAACTACGGACCTCATGAACAGACTTAGGAACTTTCCAGTTCATCACTGCTTCAATCTTCTGAGGATCAACACGAATCCCTTCAGCTGAGACCACATGCCCAAGAAACACCACCTCCTTAAGCCAGAACTCACACTTGCTCAGCTTAGCATAAAGCTGATTCTCCAACAAAGCTTGCAGCACAATCCTCAAATGCTCTTCGTGCTCCTCCTCAGTACGCGAGTACACGAGGATATCATCAATGAACACCACAACGAACTTGTCCAGATATTCATGAAACACACGATTCATCATGTCCATGAAAGCAGCAGGAGCATTTGTCAAACCAAACTGCATCACAAGGAACTCACAATGCCCATACCTTGTCCTGAAAGCTGTCTTAGGCACATCCACATCCTTCACCTTCAACTGATAATACCCTGACCTCAAGTCAATCTTAGAGAACACAGAAGCTCCCCAAAATTGATCGAAGAGATCATCAATCCTCGGCAAAGGATACCGATTCTTGATAGTCAACTTGTTCAGCTGACGGTAATCAATGCACATCCTCATAGTGCCATCTTTCTTCTTCACAAACAAGACTGGTGCTCCCCAAGGTGACACACTCGGCCGGATGAAACCACGATCTAGCAGCTCTTGCAACTGCGTCTTCAGCTCCTTAGGTGCCATTCTATAGGGAGTAATGGACACAGGAGTTGTATTTTCATACAGCTCAATTCCAAACTCCACCTCACGATTAGGAGGTAAACCAGGCAACTCTTCAGGAAAAACACCAGGAAACTCCTTCACAACCTTGATATCTTGCACCCTCAACTCCTTAGAGCTAGGATTCATCACAAAGGCTAGATAAGCTTCGCAACCCTGCCTCAGCATCCTACTCGCCTCCAAGGTAGACACAACATTAGCAAGAAACTTCACATTCTCACCAACCACCACAACTTCATAATCATCCGCAAGCTTAAGCGAAACCCGCTTATTTACACAATCTACCACAGCACGATGCTCAGCAAGCCAATCCATACCAAGGATCACATCAAAACCATAGAAGGGCAACTCCATAAGATCAACATGAAAGACATGCTCTTGAACAACCAAGGGACACCTTCTATAAAGCTTTCGAGTCACAACAGTTTCACCAAAAGAACTAGTGACACGAACACCAACATCCAAAGACTCAACGGGCAAACCAAGCAATTCAGCATGCTCACGCAAAATGTATGAATGCGTAGATCCAGAATCAATCAAAGAAAGCAATGACAAGGATTGCAAAGTAAAGGTACCTGCAATCACATCAGCATCATTCCTTCCCTCGCGCTGAGCATACACCCTAGCTTGGCCACCACCTTCAGGCTGAATAGCCACAACATGGGCTACTCCACAACCACCTTCTTCTCTCCTCTGGAAATTACCACGGCCGCGCCCACGACCTCTCTGCGGTGCAGCAACAACAGGAGCACGCTCTTGGCCACCAGCCAACCTCGGACAATCTCGCCTCAGATGGTCAACAGAACCACAATTCCAACATCCATTACCAGCTGCCGCAACAGGAGCTTGCACCTCCCTCACAGCACGAGGACAGTCACGCTTCAAGTGACCACGAGAACCACAGATCCAGCAAGCACTAGGATCAGCTCTAGTAAAACGACCTCTAGCAGGTGCTCCACCACCTCTCTTGGCTGAGGACTGATACTTCTGATCACGTCCCCTCTTGTTCCGTCCACCTCCGGAACTAAACTCAGCAGTTCTCTTGCCAGAGCTCGCTCCAGCACCTTTCGCAGATAAACCCAAGTTCATCTCAATGTCATTGGCTCGACCCACCAACACATCAAAATCATCATATTCAGTGGCCAGCACATACATCTTTACATCCGTCACAAGACCATAACGGAACCTCTCGCACCTTGCCCGCTCATCAGGTATCAGCTCCGGTGCATACTGACTGAGTCGTACAAACTGCACTTCATACTCAGCCACACTCATGCTCCCTTGGGTAAGTGACATGAATTCACGCTTTTTCTCATCAAGATATCTCACTCCTAGATATCTCCTCTTGAACACATTCTGAAAGAATGTCCAAGTAACATCAGCTTCAGCCATCCCAGATATGGTGGTCGTCCACCACGTATACGCATCGTCCTGCAGCAAGGACACAACACAACCCAGCTTTTGCACATCCGTGCAGCTCATCTGACCCAAGATACGCTTGGTACTCTCTAGCCAAGCTTCAGAACTTTCAGCCGACATACCCCTGAACTCAGTCCCACCAAGACTGCGCAGACGCTCCAAAGGTAGTCTAACTCCAGCATCTCCCTGATGCCCAGCTCCTTGAGCTCCAGCTACTGCTGCTCGAAAAGCACCCGCAATAGCTTGTACCAGCATAGACATATCAGGCATAGCTTGCCCCTGACCAACCTCTGGTCCAGCAGCTCCAGCACCAGCTGCAGCTTCAGCTCTCTCACCTCTAGCACCACCACCAGGCGGAGGAGGGGGTAACACTGCACTACCCGTGTTCTCTTCATTCTCGTTCTCATTGGGAGCCGTAGCTCGCACACTACCTCTTAACTCTCTACGTGGTGCCATACTTTTACCATGCAATCACAATGCAAAATAAAACAAGTCAGGCCCAGCAAGGTAAGCAATCCAAGTATTCAAGCTCAATTTCCATTCAAAATCAACATCATTCCATTAGCTTTTGTTTGGCAATGGGTACCCTCAACATGCTACATCACAACATACAACTCAATTGCATCAACATCTCAAACCACTAAACATGCTTTCAAACAACAAGCATACAAGTCAAACATGCTTCAATCATGCATACACTCATTCCCAATTACTCGAGAACTCAGCTCTGATACCACCAAATGTAACCCCCTTAACCCGGCCTAGACGGTTGACCCGAATTAAGAAAGTCACACGGGGAAAACCAAAGTCAACCCAAAAGTCAACCTTGATTAACGACCCTTTTTTTTCTTTTTAATCTTGTCTAAATGCACATTAATCCTAATTGTGATCACACAAACATCATACTCAAAGATCACAAACATCAGAGATCAAACAGGGACCCAATTGAACAAATTACAACTTTAGGGACCAAATTGTAATTTCTGATAATTACAAGGACTTAACCCAAATTAAGTTACCAACTTGAAATTAATCAGGTTTCATGCTTCTCTGTGAAATTTCAGCGCAAAAGGACTTTCCAAGCTCATACAATTGCACAAACAAGTTTTAGGACTAAAATGCAAACAATTCAAAACATATAACTGCCACTGTCAGCCCCCAACGGTCGACCGTTCCGAAACAGGTAGACCCCGTTCCGAAACACGGGCCGTTCCGCAACGGGTTCCGAAACATGGCCTTGGCAGAGGCCAAACCGTTTCGAAACAGTGCATACCGTTTCGGACGCCTGGGTTCATGCAAGGCACCCGTTCCGAAACGGTGCACACTGTTCCGAAACGCCTGCACAGATTGCAGCAAAATGGCATTCCAAAACATGCAATAGATCATTCAAACATGCTCCAAATGTCACCAAACTTTACCAGCATGCAATTCAACATATATATGACTTACATGCATCATCAAATCATCACAACAACATCACATGCAAAAAGCCCCAATTCTATAGGCATGCTTCCTACACAAGCTAGCTACTCAAGCACAAAACTTCCAAAACAAGCATGTAATGATCCAATCCAAAAACCAGCAATCTTAACATCATTCAACATACTTAGGGAGTTCCAAACGCCTCCCAAAACATACACATTGGTCCCCCATTGCCAAATCACCCAAAAGCTAAAATGTTTAACAAAAACCTTCCATACATTAAGCTTTACTTGTACTTGAATTCTTGCCTTCTTGCTGCCCCTCAAGGTACTCTAATGCTCTGCATTATTGAATTAAGAAAACGTAGAGAGCGTAAGCAAAAGCTTAGTGAGGAATGCTCTTAAAAACTATTCAATAATGCAATTCAAAACATTTACAAAACATGCTTTAAATCAACCTTTGCACATGCTCAAAAGCATACTTTAAACAAGCAATCTCATGCTTCATAACAACCTTAAAACAAGCATCTCATGCTTCATAAAATACTTAACATGTCATATTGGCTCAAGTGATAAATTCCATTTCTTAAAACAAGTTCATCAACTTCCCAAGGACTTTTAAACACCTTGGCCATGGACTTTTAAACACCATGAATGAGGACCACACAAGGACTTTTAACCACCTTTGTGTCCATTGCTTGAATCACCCCAAAGACTTTTAAACACCTTGGCCCCAAGGACTTTTAAACACCTTGGTCCCATGGACTTTTAAACACCATGGCCCCATGGACTTTTAAACACCATGGAAGGATCACCTAAGGACTTTTAACCACCTTAGTGTCCGCAACAAGAATCATCCAAGGACTTTTAACCACCTTGATGTTCTTAAATAACAAGGCTCACTCAAGGACTTTTAACCACCTTAGTGACCTTAACCTTTTTCAAAACATCACTTGCCAATATACATCATACTCATCATTTAATCCACTGTTTTAAAGCATTAAACCAAGCCATTTTCATCATGCATTTCAAAGCATCAAACCACATCATTTCAATGTACAAAATCAAGGAACTCCTACCTAGAGTTACCTTCAACATATGGCTTACATCATCAGCAAAAACCATGCTTAAACATGCTTTCAAAACAGTAATTAAAACATGCAAATAATCATTTTGCATCACATCAAAATCATGGCCACCACTAGAGAGAAATTCCGAAAACTTACACTTGAGCTTAGCAAAGTTGTTTAGACTTAAACTAAGCTCCCAAAAACCTTTAAACCATGGTTTAAAAGCTGTAAACCCAACTTCACTCACCGATTTCCACTTTGCTTCAAGCCAAAGCACCAAATCAAGCTTCCGGATCAACAATCCTTGGATCCAAAGATGCCTCCCCTGTTTCAACACATCAAAGTAGAGGATTAATGCATCATCATGCATTAATTGCTTCAATGAAAGCTTCTAAACTCGCTGCTCTCATCCAACCTCCATTTTCGGCCACCAAACACAACCGAAAATGCATCCAAACCACTTCTAAACAAAGCCCAGCCATAAACCAGCAAAACCACACTTCCATAAACCTCATAACACATCTAAAAACAACCTATTAACATCCTTATACCTCCAGCAACATCAGATCACCAAGATCACCTCAAAAACAACCTTGAAACACAAGCTAAACTTAGGAAACTCAACCTATCCGGGATTGCATCAATCAAAACTCAATTGCTTATCAATTTAGAGATCATTTAACATCAAAAACACCTCTCAAATCACAGATTAATCAGATCTAACGAAAATCATCAAAAATCATCAAAATCTTGCATAATAAGCCAAGATCCATTTCACCACTTAAAAACCTTTAATTAAACTTCAATTAAGGATTGAAAACTTAGGAATTTCAGTAAAGAACTGATAGTTTAGAGGAGAAGGACGTTCTTACCTCCAAACTTGAGTTTCTCCTCTTTTTGCAATCAAAATCCTTGTTGAAACAAGTAGCAATTGAAGAGGTTTTGAAGATACAATGATTTGGAATCAAATGAGAGTTGAAAGGAGGGATTTAGGTGAAGAAATCAGAACCAATTCTCTGGAAAAGTAGTGTTTGGGTTGAGAGAAAATGAGAGAAAGAAAATTGGAAAGTTAGTTAAGAAAATAGCCAAATGGCTTTCCCTCCACTTCTAATATCTTTAAAAATCAGAATATAGCTTATAAAATCTTAGAAAAATCTGGAGAAACTCCCTTTGGGTAAATAGCTCCTTAAAGATTCAAAGTTTCAACCCTTTATAAAACAGCCACCAAACTTGCGAAAATAACATTTTGGTCACTAGCCAAAATGTCACACTTCCAAAACTCATTTTCCAAAATTGATTTCACAGTTCACTTAATTATATTAAAAGATGAGTTTAGAACATTTTTCCATATTTTTAATGCAACCCGAACTAGGCTTTCCTAATTTCACCTCTTTAGATTCGAACAGCACTTTGACCAACCGGTCAACGCCCAAAACTCCTAAGCCCAAAACCGGGGCGTTACAACTCTCCCCCCCTTAAGAAATTTCGTCCTCAAAATTTACCTGAAGGAAAAAGATAAGGAAACTGCTTCAGCATGTCTTCCTTCCGCTCCCACGTGGCTTCCTCAACACCTCGATGCTCCCACAGCGCCTTCACCAATTCAATGGTCTTGCCACGAAGAACCTTACTATCCGAATCCAGAACCTTCACCGGTTCCTCATCATAGGTCAAATCCGGATTCAAAACCACTTCCTCCACAGGCATCACATGCGAAGGATCAGATCTAAACTTCCGGAGCATAGAAACATGGAACACATCATGAATCTTCTCCAACTCCTGAGGTAACCTCAACCGATACGCAACAGGACCCACACGCTCAACCACCTCATATGGTCCAATGTACCGAGGGCTCAACTTACCCTTCCGGCCAAACCTCATCACCTTCTTCCAAGGCGAAACCTTCAAGAACACACGGTCACCCACCGCATACTCTATCTCCTTACGCTTCAAATCCGCGTAAGACTTTTGCCGATCAGAAGCAGCCTTCAACCGCTCACAAATGAGCTTCACCTTCTCAGTGGTCCCTTTCAACAAAGCCGGCATCGAAACCAACTTTTGACCAGTTTCAGCCCAACAAAGAGGAGTCCTACACTTCCTCCCATACAGAGCCTCATAAGGTGCCATCTGTATACTCGCCTCATAAGAACACACTGTCTAGACGCATAAGCCACAACCTTCCCACCTTGCTTCAATATGCAACCCAAACAAACATATGATGCATCGCTATAGACTAGAAATCCTTACCCAATTCCGGTTGAATCAATATATGAGCTTGCGTCAAGGCTTCTTTCAAGTTCTTGAAAGCTTGCTGCCTAACATCCGTCTACTCAAAGAGAACATTCTTCTGCAACAACTTGGTCAAAGGGGCATCAATCTTAGAGAAACCTTCGACAAACCTTCGGTAGTACCCAGCCAACCCAAGGAAACTACGCACTTCCGTCACTGATTTAGGCATCTTCCAACTCATCACCGCCTCCACCTTGTACGGATCAACCCGAGTCCCTTCGGCTGACATCACATGTCCAAGAAAAACCACTTCCTTGAGCCAAAACTCACACTTGCTCAACTTAGCATAAAGCCGGTTCTCCAACAGCACTTGTAACACAATCATTAAATGCTTATCATGATCCTTCTCGGTACGCGAGTACACGAGAATATCATCGATAAACACCACCACGAACTGATCCAGAAACTCATGGAACACCCTATTCATCATATCCATAAATGCAACTGATACATTTATCAATCCAAACGACATCACCAAGAACTCATAATGGTCGTACCTAGTCCGAAAAGCTGTCTTAGGTACATCCACATCCTTAACCTTAAGTTGATAGTACCCAAACCTCAAATCTAACTTCGAAAACACCGAAGCACCACGAAACTGGTCAAACAAATCATCGATCCTCGTCAAAGGGTACTCGTTCTTAATTGTCAACTTGTTCAGTTGTCGATAATCTATACACATACGTATGGTACCATCCTTCTTCTTCATAAACAAGACCGGTGCACACCAAGGTGAAATACTCGGCCTTATTAATCCTCGGTCAAGCAACTCCTGAAGTTGTGTCTTCAACTCCTTCAACTTCTTAGGTTCCATGCGATAAGGAGCAATGTACACTAGAGTCGTATTCTCGTACAACTCTATGCCAAACTCAACCTCACGGTTGGTTGGCAACCCAGACAACTCTTCCAAAAAGACACCCGAAAACTCACACACGGTTCATATATCTTGCGCCCATATTTCCTTCGTACCAGGATTCATCACATACGCTAAGAAAGCTTCACATCCTAACTCCAACATCCTACTCGCTTCAATAGCTGAAATTGCCTTAGACAAGAACTTCATGTTCTCGCCTACGATTACCACCTCGTAATCATCCACAAGCTTCAGGCTAACACGCTTAACATCAGAATCCACCACATCTCAATGTTCAACCAACCAATCCATCCCAAGAGTCACGTCAAAACCATAGAAAGGAAGTTCCATTAAATCAACTAAAAACTCATGACCCTGAAAAAACAATGGACATCTCCTATACTATTTCCTTGTAACAGCAATCTCACCAAAAGAACTCGTTACTTGCATTCCCACATCTAGCATCTCAACAGGAATATCAAGAAAATGTGCATGCTCACTCAAGATGTATGAATGCGTAGATCCAGAATCAATAAAGGCTAACAAAGACAAGGATTGCAAGGTGAATGTACCTGCAATCACATCAGTCTCGTTACGTCCCTCGCGATGTGCATACACCCTCACGAGACCACCTCCCTCTGGCTGAACAACAGCTACATGTGCCACACCTCTCTGACCACCCTCTCTCCTCTGAAAATTGCCATGGCCGCGCCCACGGCCTCACTGTTGTGCAATAGCTGGTGCACGACCCTAACCACCTCCCACTAACAGGGGAAACTCACGCCTCATGTGGTCAGCAAACCCGCAGTTCCAACACGAGTTAGCCCCAACCACAGGAGCCTGCACCTCACAAGCTGTTCGAGGACAATCCCACCTCAAGTGCTCACGCGAACCACACGTCCAACACGTGTTCTACTCAAACCTCTTCCTGTTGCCCTGGGCTAGTGCCCCTCGCCCAAAGTTACCTCGGCTAGCCGCAGGCTGATAATTACGATCTCGGTTCCTCTTATTCTGCCCACCACTAGGGCCAGCATCAACAACTCTCTTGCCCAAACTGGAACCACCCCCACGCGAGGTCAATCCCAAACTCTACTCTATATCGTTGGCTCGAGTCACGAGCACATCAAAATCGGTATAATCATTCGCGAGCATATACGTCTTCACATCCTGCACCAGACCATACCGAAAACGATCGCACCAGTGCCTATCACTCGGCACCAACTCCAAAGCATATTGGCTCAGCCATACACACTGGACCTCATACTCAGCTACGATCATATTCCCCTAAACCAGAGACATAAATTCTCTCTTCTTGTCGTCCATGTATCTAACTCCGAGATACTTTCTCTTAAAATAAGTCTTAAAGAACGTCCAATCTACCTCTTCCGGCTCCAACGCCGCGGTCGCAGTCGTTCACCATGTATATACATCTCCATGCACCAACGATACTGCACAACCTAGTTTCCGTGCATCATTGCACCCCATCTGATCCAGTATCTGGATCGTACTGGCCATCCAGGCCTCAGATGCCTTCGTATATAATCCACAAAATTCCATTCCTCCTAGACTCCTCAAGCGCTCCAATGGCAATCGTACTTGCCCAGCAGTAGGAGCTTGTAAATGCACTCTGGTAACATTAGCCTAGAATGCTCCTGTCATCGCCTGTACCAGAGGCGTCCAATCTCCCAACCCCAGACCAGGCTGTCCTTGTTGTTCCTGCTCCCCACCCCCAGGTGGTGGCGGCGGAAGATGAGGTAAGTTTTCACCAGGCAGAACCTCGTTCTCCTAGTCACATTGCCCTTCAGCAGGAGCAACTGCTTGTTTCAGTCTCGGTCCCATTGTGCTAGTTAACATTAAATCATGAACATAAAAAAAATAGAAGATCAGTCCAACTCTTAACAAGGATTCCAAGACTTTTAAATCCAATTTAAAACATTTCTCTAGGTAATAAGGCAATGGGCATCCCAATTTCCACCCAACATAGCATAAAGCATGCTACATGCTTACCACAACCATCATGCGACTCAAACATCAAAATTCAGCCCAATCAAACATCATAGATCAACTTACATTCATATTCAATCACCATATGAAACATCACTATCACATGTTTAACATAAACATACTTAGGACATTCGCCGAACACATCAAATATCACCAAAACTCATACCCACATCACAAATCACTAACCAACAACTTACCATCACCCAACCTTACGAAACCAAGCTCTGATACCACCAAATGTAACCCCCTCGACCCGGCCTGACCGATAGACCGAACCGAACGGATCACACGTGGAATATTGAAGAAAACCGAGAAGGTTTACCTCAATAAACGACCTTTTTTCTTCTTTTTATCTTGTCTAGATGCAACTTAGATTCCTATGTGTACGCACACAAGCAGCTGATTGAACAACAAAACAATCGCCCATCGTTTATAACCAATCTAACGTTTAGGAACCATTTTGTAAATTTTGACAAATTATAAGGATTATTACCAAATTTAGGTTACCCTTCTATAATTAGATTCATTACATGCTTCTTGGTGAAATCTCAGCTCAAAATGACCTTCACAACCCATCCAAATGCATACAAGGCAAACAAGGACCAAAACGTAAGAAATTGAAACTTAGAACAATTCAAAAACAGGTTCAACAGTCGAACGTTTTAGAATAGAGATCCCCGTATCGGATCGACCATTTCGAAACACAGCTGACCATTTCGATACGCGAGTTTGTTTCGAAACCCCTCAGGCTTGTTTCAGAATGATGGTTCACAGAGGCAAAATGTTTCGGAACATGCCTCCCCGTTTCGAAACACCAAGGCCATTTCAAGCCACCATTTCGAAATAGGCAAGGGTGTTTTGAAACACCTGGGCCTGCAACATATACGAAGCATGGACAACATCATAGCATCATTCACAAAATAGTAAGCATTAAAGGCATGCTTCCTAAAAGTTAAAAGCACCAAAAGGTCATAATCCAATTTAAAGCATAAACCAAAACTTAGAGGCCATTTACATGTCCAAAAACGCATCTCAAACTTGCACAAAACCAAAGAACACCAAACTAACAACATTCATTGTATTGGACACCCCATTTCCCTTATTACACTAGTTCAAGAACACAACATACTTTTAGAGAGTGTCTTGGTAAGATTCCTTGAAGATGCTACCTCCAAAAGCCTAATTATCTGCATTGATGAACAAAGAGAGCATAAACATACAAGCTTAGTGAGAAATGGTCAAACCACAAACATCAACAATGCACAAAACCGTTTTTCACTCTTTCAAAACCAACATGCGTTTCATGACAAATCGAGCACTTTATCATCAAAATCATGGTATTGAACATCATGCAACATGATTTATAAAAATCCAGCAATTAAACTATTACTACTCATATTCCAAGCCTTTCAAGCATAAATACCATTATGCTAAGCTTAAACCAAAACATGCATCTTTCAAATTATGCATTAACAACAATTTCCACAGTACCTCATTTTATTATATTGGCTCACAAGTGATAAAAAATAATCTCAAAAACATATATCAGATACACTGATTACCAAGGGTTGTCCCACACCCTTCATACACTCTACTGACATCTCAAGTTTCACACACGAGAGCAACCTTCCACCGTTGTGACACCCGTGGTGGAGTATTCGGTACAATCACAACCCCTCAACAACACTCAACAATAGATATATAACCCACTAACGAGAGACGGGACACACACAAGGTTCGCACCCGGAAGATTCCCTCAACCATTGCAACCTTAAACAATCTTCAATCGTTAGGGTACTTGGATGGAGTTTTCGGTACAATCACAACCTCTCAACATCCAAGGCGACTTGTTTATAGTGCACTCAATCCTATAGCCGGCTAACTATATATGGTTTCATTTATAAAACACTTTATACAACATCACTTGCCAATATAATCCATTTCACATGCATACCTCACTGTTTTTACAAAGCATTCATGATAAGCCATAAATCGAGCATTAAACCATGCTTCAAACATCTTGCATCAATACATGCATACAAGGATCACCTACCTAGTGCATCCTTAAACCACATGGCATCATCAACCTCATTTCATATATTCAAATCATGCTTTAAAGTAGTAGGTAAATGCAATTAAAATCAAGTGCAACCAAAGGCTCAAAACGAACACAATCTGAGAGAGAATTTCACTTTGCTTACTTCCGAACTTAATAATGCATTTCAAGCTATTATTAAGTTCCCAAAACCTTTTCTAAAACGATTCAACGCGGGAAAACAAAGTTCCACTAATCGACTTGTGAAACCACGCTTGATGACGCAACAATCGATCGTATGAAGCATCCAAAATCGCTTCGTTTGGTTCCAGAATATTATCCCATGTTTTCAACACATTAAAACAGAGGCTCAATGCATTAAAATGCATCCAAAACACCAGTACTCAAAAGAAATCTTGCAGCCCTACTCTGAAGCACCAAAACACCCATCCGGAATAACCAAAAACTCAATCGATTGACCTCTAACCTCAGCTCAGCCATTACCCAACGCCTCCAAAACATTTTAGGCTTTAATCAATATACACAAAAAACCTAAAACCATCCTTATACCTCTAACAACTCAAATTCATCACGAACACCCCAAAAACTCAACCAAAAACACTTCAAAAATAAATAAAAACTCAAGGATTTCGGGATCTATATGATTAAGACTCCACTTCAGTACCAAAAAAGTTTCAAAACTCATTTAGATGCAATTACAAACTAGCCAAATCAATCAAACTCTAAAAATCACATTAAAATCCATTTTTCTATCAAGGTTTTAATAGTTTATCAAATTAAAAACAAAACCTTAGTCAAAATCATTATTAAAGAGTCAAATATCTTTGGAATTTCATTAAAGAATCTAGATTATAGGGTTAGCATGAAATTTACCCCCAATCCTTGCTTCTCCTCTAATTTGGCAAAATTAGCTTGAAAGAAACTTGGAGAAAATGAAAGAAATCAACAAGGAAAAGATGGAAATCAAAAGAAGATTTGAGAGTGAATAAATTCTAGAAAATTGAGAGAAAATAGAGAGTGTTTTTCTGAGTGAAGAAGAGAAAATGAAAATGCTCGTCAATTTTTCTTTAACCGTTTAACTACCATCTTAATTAAATCAATTAATTAAAAACCTTTTTATTTTTTTAATAAACATTTAAACACATGCCAAATTAGGGAAAATGCATAATTTTCAAGTAGCTCCCTAAAGATTCTAAGATTTTGACTCTTCTTGAAAAACACATTTTCCCAACCTTTAAATCTTTACATTTTGGTCACTGCCTAGAATATACACTCTCGAAAACTCGTTTTGTAAAATTGATTTAACCAACCTCTTAAACATAATTTTAGAGGATTTTAGAAATTTTTATCATATTTTTATCCCATCTCGAACCTTGATTTCCCTAAACCACCTTTTAACGATTCAAACAACCGATATCGGTTCCATCGGTCCAACTCAACTTGCCAAAACACCTAACCCCAAAACCGGGGTGTTACACACCGTATTGATACGACAAAGCGTATTGGTACGGGTTTTGGCTACTGGAAAATCACTAGGGTTAAAACCCTAAAGGGTATCGATACAGTACCATATAGTATCGATACGGTTACACTTAAAACATGGTTTTGACTACTTTTAATGCACTTTAAATCATTCCAAATCCTTGTAAAACCCTTAAACACATTTTCAAGTTGTTTTGACAAAAAACATCTTTTAAATTCTTTCAATTTAGTCCAAAACATTTTTCAATTATTATATCAAAACAATTAGTTCTACAGAACCTCGCTTTATACAGAGCGCGAGGTCTATTATTTTAATTATGATTGAAATCTTAAATTTCAACGTCTATAATAAATAAATTCTATGAGAGAAGCAACAAATGGTTTGAGTGAATTGTAGGTGAATTGTAAATAATTGTTATTTAAAACTGAGAATTGTAATTGTATATGTAATATTTATATGTTAAGCAATTACAATTATGACTGATATGTGATTCTAATTAGCAGGTGTAACAAGCGTGTAAAAAATGGTTTCGAAGCTTTTTAGGCTTAGAATAACAATGTAAGTTTATTACTTTTCAAACAAATACATAAAATGAAGAAACTAGATTATGGTAGTTAGGCCACATAAAATGAAGAAAATAGATTATGACAGTTAGGCCACTTATCCCGGTCAAAGATGGCATCTTGTACATAACCAGGGCGAGGTCAGTGATGTTTTCACCGGTCCAATTGTACCCCTAAACATGCATTTTCGATGTGGAGAATCGAGGATTTTGAGGTCCCCTCAAAGGTTGCAATTGCAACCCACTTCCATCATCAGCTGCACTGGTAGAAGCTTTGACTTTGGTTACAAGCGGTGGTCTTCACCTAGCCTCAACGGTTAAGGCGTAAAAATAAGTTACCCGCAACCTCACAAAAATTGTCAACCCACGAATAGAGATAAATATTCTAGAAACATGGTTTTTTGCCAATTGGGTGGTGGTTTTTCTCTTTGAATATGATGGTAATCAACAACAATCAAGAAAACTTTGGGTTAATAGCAAGGAAATACCGGTGGCTGAGTTTGTTTCTTTTTGCCTAACTTCTATTTATAAAGAAGTGCCTCACGTTTTGTAAAATGCGACATCCATAGACATTCGACGTGCCATGACTAGAGAACGTGGAAGATTTGACGTGGCACTAGACCCTGCGTTCTGCAAATAGCAAGGTTTATTTAATTTAATTTTAAAAGTAAAATTTTGTGTAAAAAGGCTGTGAAGAATTGAAAATTATTGGGTATTGGCATATAGGAATTAACCTCCGTAACCTTGTAAAATAATCACATTTAAAACGGTTCCAAAATACTGGAAACCTTAACAAAAAGATCTTATTACTTAAGATAGCATTGGTACAATAAGAAAGTAAAATTAATTAATACGTAGGCCTGAGCGATTAGGACATTTGTTCTTCTGGTGTTCAGGATTTCCACACCTACTGCATAGTTTTAGCTACTCGATTTTTTCTTGATGTTCGACCAAATCCTCAGGACAATAAATTCGCGTTGATCATGGACGACCCTCTATTTTTTACATCGTAGTCCAAAATTTGGTCATATTATAGGTTCACTATAAACTGCGGTCGGATCAACTTCATTCTAGATGAAAGGAAACTCGTATTCATAAACCTTGGATACCGTTTTGAGTAAGTATATTGGGTCAACGTAATGCATGTAGCTAATTCGTACAAACGAACAAGCAGCAATGGAGTGTGGACACGAGTACTTGAATTATGGTATACTCCGCACTCGTAGGTTCTATTTTACAAATTAACCACGTATGATTTGTGTTGTATGCCTTCCAACAGCCTCAAATATTCTGATCCACGAAACGAATGTTGTCGGCGCGAGAAGTAAGTAGCACTCATTGCATTTGAATACCACGCAAAATTTTGAAATTTAACGCAAAGTTATGGGTGGACTATGCGGACACCTTTCATATAGTCTATTTCTTGCTTTCCCAAGGATGTAAATAGGGTAGCCAACCGATAATATGTCGCTTTGACAACAGAGGTGATAGGCAACCGTCGCACTCCTTTTAGTGACGAATTCATACGATCGAAGCCATTTTCCCTTGGGATTACAGCTAGGTAGTCGTAGCCATCTTTGTTCCTGAGTTGAGTAGGATGTACCCATTCGAAGCACCATTTGACGTTCATCATCATTCTTATACTTTTGTAAGTAGTTTGCAGCAATGTGGCGTAAACAATACCGATGATGAATATGAGGAGGTTGCCAAGATGGGCCCATACGCTTGATCTCCCATATGAGCGTCATGCCTCTATAAGAAATAACACATAATCCATATTCTCTTTCACGCATAACATGAGATATGACATGCCTTCGTATGTTCTTAAGGAAGAAAACCCAGGACTTGAGATCTTCCTTCTTGACTATTGCGAAGGCGATGAGAACAGTTTTTTTTTGTCGTCTTGTGCAACCGTAGTAACAAAATTTGTGTTTATTTGTCGTATAACCAAGTGCCGTCAATCTGAACCATGGATTGCAATATTTGAATACATTGACGCATTGCGAAAATGTCCAACATAGCTGGTGGAATTGACACGCTCCTCGTACAACATGATCATTTTAGTACGCTAGTACAGTTTCCAGCTTCACAATTGTTCCCGGTATGTGTTTCTGCATTAGGTTTAGCCATGACCGCAAGTCTCTATATGATTCCTCCCACCGGCCATAAAATTTTTGTATGGCCCGCCACCTTGCGTACCATGCTTTGTGGTACTCAACTATGTAGCCGTACTGAGATTTGGCTGCAGTAATACATGTGGCAACTGTTACACGCGAATTTTCCTTCACTAGTGGAATGAAGGTTTCGCAAAGTACGTGCAAATACAAGTTAGAATGATCTTGACTTAATCTACTGACGGTGCACGTATGAGACCCCTCGAGTTTTATGATATGCCATAGTCGGTTCAACTTCTTCAAGCATGATACACGAACCCTCAAATTACACCTATGGCATTTGTGGGCACATTCCGCAATATAGTAATCTAGTTGAGTCTTCTTCACAGTTGTTATAACTGAGTTGCGTATGTTGCAGTTCTTGATGGTAGCCACAACGAGTTCTTTCTTCAAGAAGGTCGTCCCAATGCTGAGTTCACCATCAGCACACTTGTTGTACTGCTAAAGTTCTGGGAATTGCGAGAATTTCAAAACGTTGAAGTCTTCGATATCAATCGTTTTGAAGTGTGATGGTGGCTGGTAAATAAAAACCAGGACGCCAGGATATGAAACGTTGGTACGATGTGGAACGTTGGTAGGTCGGGATGTTGTTCGTTGCCTTCGACTACATCATCTAGTCCTTCGTATTCCTCTACTTCGTCGGGCATGTCAAGGTCTTCTAGTTCATTGTGGAAGTGGCCTTGCTTGTCACCCTTAGGCCCCGACTCCCTTATCAATTCTTCCTCACAGTTTTCTAAACTGTCAAATCAGAATAGGTTTGAGTGTAACGCCCTGGTTTTGGGCCTGGATGTTTTGGACATTGGACCAGATCGATTGGAAACAGTTCGAATCACATTAGGTAATTTAAGGAAATCAAGAATTGGGATAGGATAAAAATATGGTAAAAATTGCTAAAATCCTCTAAAATCTGGTTTAATAGGTTGGTCAAATCAATTTTACAAAAAGAGTTTCGGAAGAGGTACATTTTGGGTAGTGACCAAAATGTAAAGTTCTAAAACTGTGGAAAATGCAATTTTGAAAAGAGGAGCCAAAATCTTAGAATCCTTAGGGAGCTTTGTGGCATATTAGCCTTTTTTAACATGACATGTGTTTTAAAAGGGATTTTAAAGTGATTTAATAAAAGGATTTTTATTAAATTAAAATTAATAAATAAGAAAAATGAGATTACTTTTGACGTAACTACCTTTCTCTTCTCATTTTCAGCCAAACACAATTCTAACTAATTTTCTCCAGAATTCTTTTCTCCCAAACACTCTCTCATCATTTTCTAAACAAATTATAAGAGTTCTTTCAAGTTCTTCAAGATTTTTGCTAAGGAAAACTTGTCATTCATTGAGGAAAGCAAGGATTGGAGGTAAATCCCTTCTCAACCTTCAATCTAGGTTCTTTATTGAAACTCCCAAGATCTTTGGCTTCTAATTAATGTTTTTAGTTGAGTTTTCATTATAGTATTGATTTGAGATTGTAATCTTGCAAAAATAAGATAAAATTCTCGATTTTCGGACTTGTTTTGTTAAACTCTCTTTTGGATTGATTTTAATTGAGTTTCGAGATGGTTAATATGTTGAAAAGAGGTTTTGTTGATATAGATCTCGAAATCCTTGAGATCCTTGAGTTTTCGATAGTTCTAGTTGGGTTTTTGAGTTGAAATTTGGGAGTAATGCTTGCTGGAGGTATAAGGAAGGGTTTAGTTTGATTTTATATGTGTTTTGATGTTTATAATTGTTTGGAAGTGATGTATGTTGGCTGGGCTTGGTTTAGGAAGCAATCGCTTGAGTTTTCGGTTGTTTCGGAAGGGTAAATTGGTGTAGTTTGGGTGAGCAACAAGTTTGTGATTTGTTTCTGGTGTTGAAATGCATTTTATTGAATTTGGATCTCTGTTTTGAAGATGTGATAAGAGGGGATCTTGATCCGCGAGCAAGCAAGACGTTGCTGGAGGCTCCGGAAGAGTAATTTTCTTGTCGGCGAGCAAGGCTTCGCGTATCGCTGAGTGGAAATGGATTTTCCAGCTTTGTAACGCTTTGAGTGTGGTCTTGGGAGCTTAGTGTAAGTTTGAAACATTTAGCTAAGCTCAAGAGTAAGTGATTCGAAAGTCTCTCTCGAAAATGTGCTATGTTTTGATAGAAATGTACTTAAGTTTAATGTGGTTTTGATTGCTATTTTAAAGCACGTTTTAAGCATGGTTGATGCTGGATTTTAATGCCATTATGTTAAGGATGCATTTGGTAGGTGATCCTTGGTTTTGCGTGATAAATGCATTTGATATTAAGCATGTATATGCTTGTGAAAATGGTATTGTGTTTATGCTTGTAAAACAATGGAATATTGATGTTAAATGATTACATTGGCAAGTGATGAAAATGGTTTTTGGTTACTTTAATCGGATATAGTTAGCCAGCTAGAAGATTTGGTGCACCGTGAATAAAGTCGCCTTGAATGTCGAGGGGTTGTGATTGTGCCGTAATCTCCATCCAAGTACCCTAACGATTGAGGCTAAGATCACAACGGTGAATGGTTTAATCCCGTGTGTGAGTCTTGTGGTATGTGTCCCGTACTCTTGTTAGTGGAATTATACAACTACCGGTGAGTGATGTTGAGGGGTTGTGATTGTGCAATTAATCTCTATAACGAGTGTTGAGGGGTTGTGATTGTGCCATTGATCTCCACCTTGTGTAGTCCGATAGTATGTATGAAGCGTGTGAGAAAACGCTTGTAATCCACATATCTGATTGTGTCATTTGTGTTGGTATGGTTTGAGGATTATCACTTGAGAGTCAATATAATGTTCATGATTAATGATTAAGCATGAGATGCTTGTGAATGATGCAAGAATGCATGTGATGCTTGGTTTAAGCATGAGCAAAGGAATTTTTTGTTGTTTTAATGATGAAATATGCATGTGGTTTTAAAAGTGCATTTAATGCTTAAATGAGCAAGTTTTAAAAGAAAGGCATGAGTTTGCAAATGATGTTGCAATGGTTTAATGAAATGCATTGATGAATGTTGTTTTAGCGATCCTCACTAAGCTATATACTTACACTCATTTGTTTCATCAATGTAGAGAATTGAGCATTCAAGGAAACCCAAAAGCAAAGGGATTCCAAAAGTTTTGACTTAGCGTTGTATGTGGTTCACCTTTACTGTAATAAGCGGCAATGGGAGGGATTTCTACTCTTGTTAGTATTTGATGATTTTAAACACCTTAAGCACGTTTGATTTGCTTATTTTGGGTTGTAAATGGCCTTTGAGGTTTGAATTGTGCTTGAATGTGGCTTTTAGCCTTTGTATGGTTTTGACGACTAGGAAGCATGCCTATAGATCTAATGCTTGCATGAATGATGCTATGTTTTAGTTTATGCTTCGATATGTTGGTCATTTATGCTTATACATGTTGTATGTATGTTGTGGCATGAATTGGAATTATTTCGGAGGTGATTATGTGAGAAAAACCATCAATTTGTGAAGTTGCAGGGCAAGGCGTATCGAAACGCCCTTACTTGTTTCAAAACGGTTGCCTGGAATGGTCATGGGGTTTCAGAACGTGTAGGAACATTCCGGAAGATTTCGGTACTGGAAAGCATTGTTTCGATACGGGTTTCGGAATGCACCTGCGTATCGAAACGGTCAACTTGGTTTCGAAAAGACCGTTCCGATACAGGGTCTTGTGTTTCAAAACACCTGACTGTTGGATTTGAATTTGAATTGTTTTAGGTTTTCGTTTTCTTACGTTCTGGTCTCTGAGTCTTGAATTCTTAATTAAATGAGTTTGGATGATCTGTTTAAGATGCATTTTGACATGCTGGCATGTAATATGATTAATTTTGGATTGGTAACTTTAAAACTTGTTTAGTCCTTATAATTTTGGAAATCTAAAAATTAGTCCCTAAAAGACGTTTGTATGCAATTGAACCCCTAATTGAGTTTCGTTCGCTATGTCGCTTTCGCTAAATGGAATTGCTAATCATACAGGTTAATAATGTGCATCTAGAAAAGATAAAAAGAAAAAAGGGTCGTTAATCGAGGTTGACTCTTACGAGTTGACTATAGTTTTCCCTGTGTAATCTTCTCAGTTCAGGTCGGGCGTCTAGGCCGGGCTAAGGGGGTTACATTTTTTGGTATTAGAGTCAGGTTTCGAAAAAATTGGGGATGTTGGTATGTGAAATTGGTTTGTATTGATGTATGTTGATTGAAAAGCATGATTTTGGGTTGAATATTAGAGCTTATGATATGCTTGATTGATGTGAATCACATGTGAGATGAATATTGTAACGCCTCGGTTTTGGGCTTAGAAGTTTTGGGCTTGGATCGATTCGGTCAAAGTGCTGTTCGAATATAAAAAGGTGAAATTAGGAAAGCCTAGTTCGGGTTGCATTAAAAAATATGGAAAATGTTCTAAAATCCTCTTTTAATATATATAAGTGAATTGTGAAATCAATTTTACAAAATGAGGTTGGGAAGGGTGACATTTTGGCTAGTGACCAAAATGTAAATTTTGAAAACTGCGTGACTGTTTTAGAAAGGATTGAAACTTTGAATCTTTAAGGAGCTATTTACCCAAAGGGAGTTTCTCCAGATTTTTCTAAGATATTTAATGATTTAATTCTGAGTTTTAAACAAAAGAAAAGTGGAGGGAAGTTATTTTCCATTTTCAACTAACTTTTCCAATTTTCCTTTTCTCTCATTTTCTCTCAAACCAAACATTCTCTCCAGAACTTTTTCCTCTGATTTTGTCACCTAAATACCTCTTTTCAATTCTCTTTGGATTCCTAATCATCTCATCAACAAAACCTCACCAATTGCTAATTGGATTTTCAAGATTTTGGTTCTAAAAAGGGAGAAACTCAAGTTTGGAGGTAAGAACATCCTTCTCCTCTAAACTCTCAGTTCTTGACTGAAATTCCTAAGTTCTCAATCCTTAATTGATGTTTTATAAGTGGTTTTAAAGTTGTGTAATGGATCTTGGCTTAAAATGCAAGATTTGGTGATTTTTGATGGATTTTCGTTTGATCTGATTGGGCTGTGTTTTAAGGTGTTAATTTGATGATAAATGAATGTTAATTTGATAAGGAATTGAGTTTTAATTAATGCAATCCCGGATAGGTTGAATTTCCTAAGTTTAGCTTGTGATTCTTGGTTGTTTTGGAGTGATCTTGTGGATCTGTTGTTGCTGGAGGTATAAGGATGTTGTTAGGCTCTTTTTAGATGTTAAATGATGTTAAAGGATGTTTAGTTTTGATGGATTTTGGCTGGGCATTGTTGAGGAGTTGTTTGGATGCATTTTCGGTTGTGATTGGTAGCCGAAAATGGAGTGTGGATGAGAGCAGCGAGTTTAGGTGCTTTCATTGAAGCTATTAATGCATGATGATGCATTAATCCTCTGCTTTGATGTGTTTAAAACAGGGGAGTCATCTTTGGATCCAAGTGGTGGTGATCCGGAAGCTTGATTGGTGTTTCGGCAAGTGGCGAAACGGAATCGGTGAGTGGAATTTGGTTTTCGGCTTTGAAACCAGTGTTTTGAAGGTTTGGGAGCTTAGTTTAAGTCTAAGCAACTTAGCTAAGCTCAAGAGTAAGTTTTCGGAAAAACTCTCTTGGTGATGGCCATGGTTTTGGTTGTAATGCAATGTGTTGTTTGCATGATTTTAAATCTGTTTTGAAAGCATATCTAGCATGTTTAATTGCTGAGATTATAAGCCATGTGTTAAAGGAAACTCAAGGTAAGAGTTTCTTGTTGTTGAACATTGTTTAAATGTGGTTTTATGCTTAAATATGCATGATGTTTATGGCTTGATTAAATGCTTTAAAACAATGGGATATTGATGATTATGATACATATTGGCAAGTGATGGTTAAGGTCACAAAGGTGGTTAAAAGTCATTGTGTGAGCCTTGTATATTTAAGAACATCAAGGTGGTTAAAAGTCCTTGGATGGTTCTTGGCTAAGATCACAAAGGTGGTTAAAAGTCCTTGTGTGAATCTTGTGAATTTTAAGAACAACATGGTGTTTAAAAGTCCATGGTTGGTTCTTGGTTAAGGATCAATGTGGTTAAAATTCCTTGTGTAAGCCTTGGTTACTTAAGAACTCCAAGGTGTTTAAAAGTCCTTGGGAGATTCTTGTTAAGGACACAAAGGTGTTTAAAAGTCCTTGTGTGGTCCTTGCCATGGTGTTTAAAAGTCCATGGGGTTAAGGACACAATGGTGTTTAAAAGTCCATGTGTGGTCCTTGGTTATTATAAGATCACAATGGTGTTTAAAAGTCCATGTGTGGTCCTTGGTTATTATAAGATCACAATGGTGTTTAAAAGTCCATGTGTGAATCTTATGTGAAATGTATCACTTGTTGCCAATATGACTTGTAATGGAATGGAAGCATGTATTGCTTGTTTTAATGGTTTTAAGAGCATGTGTAAAGTTGCTTGAAGTATGATTTATAAATGAGTTTATAAATGCATTATTGAAAGGTTTTAAATGAGCATTCCTCACTAAGCTTTTACTTACGCTCTCTCTCTTTTCTTAAACCAATAATGTAGAGCATTAAGGTGCATTGAGGGCAGCAAGGAAGGCAAGCAATCAAGTGGAAACTAAGCTCAAGTATGGGAAGGTTTCTTAAACATTTTTAGCTTTTGGCATTTGGCAATGGGGGAGCTATGTGGATGTTTTGGGAGATGTTTTGAACTCCCTAAGTTTGTTTAATGTTGATATTAATGCTGGAACATGTAAATGGCCATTTTGTGATTGATTTGGAGGTTTTATGCTTGAATGGTTTGCTAAGTAGGAAGCATGCCTTTAGATTTGGGGCTTTTCATATATGATGATATAATGATGAATGGTTGATGCAAATATGTCTCTTGTATGTTGTATGAGTTGCTGGTAAAGTTTGGTTGCATTTGGAGCATGTATGGTAAGTCAATTGTGTGTTTTAGCAGCCATTTCTCTGTATTCTATGCAGGGCGTATCGGAACGGAAGCTACCGTTTCGGAACGGGTGCCCTGTAGTGGCCCAGGCGTCCGAAACGGAAGGTACCATTCCGAAACGGAATTGCCTCTACCAGGCCTCGTTCTGGAACACATTGCGGAACGGTCCCGCGTTTCGAAACAGGCTCTCCCTGTTTCGGAACACCTGACCGTTGGAGGCTGACATGGGCGGTTATATGTTTTGAAATGTTTGCATTTTGGTCCTGAAACTTGTTTGTGCAATTGTATGAGTTTGGGATGTCCGTTTGAGCTGAAATTTGACAGAGAAGCATCAAACCTGACTAATTACGAGTTGGTAACTTTAATTTGAGTTAAGACCTTATAATTTACAGAATTTACAATTTGGTCCCTAAAGTTGCAAATTGTTCAATTGGGTCCTTGTTTAATCTCTGATGATTATGATCTTTGACCTTGCTGTTTGAATGATCATATCTAGGGTTAATATGCATCTAGACAAGTTTAAAAAGAAAAAAAAGGGTCGTTAATCAAGGTTGACTTTCGGGTTGACTTTGGTTTTCCCCGTGTGACTTTCTTAATACGGGTCTACCGTCTAGGCCGGGTTAAGTGGGTTACAAATATGATTGTATGATGATGACAGGATTTTAATAAACGCTGATTTTGGATGATGGAAAGCATGATGAGCATGATATGTTATTGTATGCTATGTTCGGGGTACCCATTGCCTTAATACACTAGTTAAATGTTTTTGTGAACTTGGATCCTTGCTTGAGGATAACACTATGGGTCCGACATGAGAGCTAAGGTCGAACACGATAGTGCCTGCGGCTGAGCAGGGCGACCAGGGTGAGCAAGGCGCTGATGTCCCTCATGGTGGAAATTTACCTCCTCCGCCACCACCTGGAGGTAGGGAGCAGGAGCAGCAAGGACCTGCTGGTTTGGGTTTGGGTGATCTAACGCCATTGGTTCAGGCAATCACCAGGGCATTTTTGGCTGTAGTAGCTGGAGCGTATGTACATGCCCCTACAACTGGGTATACGGGTTTACCTTTGGAGAGGTTGAGGAGCCTAGGAGCTTTTGAGTACTTTGGTATGTCTTCTGAGGCGTTAAAAGCTTGGTGGGCTAGCACGATTCGTTTCATGGATCAGATGGGCTGTAATGATGTGCGCAAGCTGGGGTGTGCTGTTTCACTTCTCCAAGGTGATGCGTATAGTTGGTGGACGACTACCACCGCTAGAATGGAACCCAATGAGGTGGATTGAGATTTTTTCAAGGGCGCCTTTAAGAGGAAGTATCTGGGCGTGAGATACTTGGATGAAAAGAAATGTGAGTTTATGTCGCTAGTTCAGGGAACACTTTTTGTGGCTGAGTACGAGGTCCAGTTCATACGCTTGAGCCAATATGCCCCTGAGCTGATACCTAGTGAGAGGCACTGTTGTGATCGCTTCCGGTACATGCTGGTACATGAAGTCAAGACATACATGTTGGCTGCGGATTACACCGACTACGATGTGCTTGTATGTCGAGCCAAAGACATAGAGCAGAACATGGGTTTGTCGTCTCGAGGTGTTGGTTCTAGCTCTGGGAAGAGAGTAGCTGAGTATAGTTCCGAGGGTGGACAGAACAAAAGAGGTCGTGATAGGAGACATTAGCTTGAGGTGAGGCGAGGTGCTCCAGGTCGAGGCGGTCAGGTCCAGGGAGGCTGAGTGAGGTCTGAGCAGCACACGTGCTGGACATGTGGGTCGAGGGACCATCTGAGGCGAGATTGTCCTCGAGCAGCTAGAGAGGTTCAGGCTCCTGTTGTAGTGACAGGGAATTCGTGCTGGAACTGTGGTTTAGCGGATCACATGAGGCGAGAGTGTCCTTTGTTGGCTGGTGGAGGCTAGGGACGTGCACCTGCTGTGGCTGCACCTCAGAGAGGCCGTGGGCACGGTCGAGGGAACTTTTAGAGGAGAGACGAGGGTCACTGAGGCATTGCACACGTGGTAGCAGTTCGGCATGAGGGAGGCGATCTTGCGAGGGTTTATGCTCAGCACGAGGATTGCAACGAGACATATATTATCGCAGCTACCTTTGTTCGTTAGTCTTTATCATTGCTAGCTTTGATTGATTTTGGATCCATGTATTCTTATATCTTGAGTGAGCATACGCATTTGCTTGATATACCTGTTCAGTTGCTCGAAGTAGGAATGCAAATGGCTAGTTCTTTTGGTGAGACTGTAGTCACTAGGAAGTTGTATATGAGATGCCCTTTGTCTGTAAAGGTCATGTTTTTCTTGTGGATTTGATGGAGTTACCCTTCTATAGTTTTGATGTAATCCTGGGTATGGATTGGTTGACTGAGTATAGAGCGGTGGTCGATTTTGATGTCAAACGGGTCACCTTAAAGCTTGTCGATGATTATGAAGTGGTGATACTAGGTGAGAATGTGAGATTCTTGTCGAATGTGATTTCGCCTTTGGAAGCAAGCCATATGATGAGGTTGGGTTGTGAGGCTTACCTTGCCTATGTGATGAATCCTGGCACAAAGGATTTACGTCTGCAGGACATCCGAATCGTTCGCGATTTTCCGGGTGTCTTTCTAGAAGAGTTGCCTGGGTTGCCACCAAACAGAGATGTTGAGTTTGGTATCGAGTTGTATGAGAATATGACTCTGGTGTCCATTGATCCTTATCGCATGGCACTCAAAAAGCTAAAGGAGTTGAAAACGCAACTGCAGGAGGTGTTGGATCGAGGGTTCATCCGACCGAGTGTGTCACCTTGGGGTGCATCGATCTTGTTTGTAAAGAAGAAAGATGGGACGATGCGGATGTGTATAGATTATAAGCAACTGAACAAGTTGACTATCAAGAACAAGTATCTTTTTCTTAGGATTGATGATCTCTTTGATCAGTTTTGTAACACTCGGGTTTAGGGGTCGGGTGAAAATAATATTTTAATATTATTTCGGGTTCGGTTTTATAATTAAAATAATAAAATATTTTCATGGGCCTCAGGATTTCAAAATATTTGAGTCTATGTTGGACCTATCTCTTAAGCCCAAAATCCATTGACTTAAAGAGATGTGGGTTTTGGCCATTCATTAATGGCAAAGTTGTAAATATTATTTTTGGGAGAATTAAAAATAAAACAAAAGAATAGCATGTGCTCATCTTCTTCCTCACTTCTAATTTTTCAAACCAATGACAAGGAGCCCTCTCCCTCCCCTTTCACTATTTCATCTCTTCCAACTTCATCTTTGGAGCTTTTCAAAAGGTAATTGTGTTTTTGACTTGGCCTTGGTCTCCTCTTCATTTTGGTCTCTTTAGATTTCACTAAAACTATGTATTTTGTAATTTGGGTTTTTGAAAGTTTAGGTTAAAGGATAGAGCTTTATGGGTTTTTACTAAAGCTTTTGATTTATAATGGTTAGATATGGTGTTTATGAACCAAATTGTCCAACATATATAATTTTTAAAGTGTTTTATTGAGATTCCCAAATTTGGGTTTTAATGGGGTTTTTGGAGGGTCTAAATGTTGATTTTGGGTGTGTTTTATGTTGGAAATGGAAGGCTAATGTTAGTATGTTAGTTGAGGGTTGTTTTGGAAGCATTTAGAAGTGTTAAATGTGTTGAAATCACAAGTTTTGGGCTGGGTATTAGGGCTGCTCGGGTTTGGTGTTTTTGGGGGTTGTTCATGGCTTGAATTATTGTGTTTGTTGCTTGAATGGTGTTCTGGGTTTGCTACATTAATTGGTGATTTGATTTGAGGTTGTTTTGATTGTTTTGAGGTGATTAGAAGCGAGATTTTGTGTTGATGAAGCCTCGGGAACAAATCCGGAATCGTTGGAAGCTTGATCGACTAGTGTGGTTGAGCTTGGAATTGTCGGTGAGTGGTTAAAATGTTTTAAATGGTTTTTGAGCAAATGGTTCAAGCATGTAGACTAGGTTGGGATTGGTAGACCCACCTAGAGTTGGGATTAGAGTGGTAGCCTAATCTCAAGCTTAAATTAGAGACTTTGGTTGCACTCTTTAATGGTTGTTTATGCCTCTTGATTAGTTGTGATTGTGGTGTTATGTATACGTTGTTATACATGTATGATGAGGCATGCTCGATGCATTGTTATATGTATGCTGATGGTAAATATGATATGGATATATGTATGTGTGAAATATGATGTGATATTTGTGTTAATGATATACATGTGGTGTTGACATGTGAAATGATGATATGAGGTGGTTTCATGATCCGAGGATCATGGTGAGTACATGCTAGGCATGGAAATGTGGTTTGTGCATGACGGTAAGTCATGGTGAGTACGTGCTAAGCACGAAAGTGTTATGAAATGATATTGTGAAAGATTAATGAAATGTGTAGTATTGGCACTAGTATGCTTGGGTACAAATGATCGATCATAAGGATGTTTAGTGTGCACACGTGAGTCAAAATGCGCGCGTGGTCTTGATGATGGTAGTCATCAAGATGGAGTACGGGTTCGCCCGAAAATCTTCTTATATATATTAGTCGGTGATGAGTGGAATCCCATCGACGGGCGTGAGGATGAGTGGAATCCCCTCCATGTGAAACGAGGCGTGAGGATGACTGGAATCCCATCCGCGTGAACGGTGATGAGTGTAATCTCACCTTCAGGTAATGGTTGTGTTGTTGGATGTGAGTTCCAACAGTTATCCGCGTATTCGAGTCATAGCTAGGTGCCAATACGGATTGTGGTTTATGTTGCCAATATGTGATTATTTGTGAGCCAATGTGATTTGGGATGTGTTGTTAACATGGTTTAATATGTGGGATTACATATGTTGTGGATTTAAACATGTTGGGCATAGCATAATATTGAATATATGTTCATGCATCATGCGTAGATTGGCTTATGTGGATCAAAGGTAAGATCATGCATTATACCTTGGTTGTAAGCTCGTGCTTGAACCCTGCATTGTCGAGGTTTGTTTTACGAGCTACCCTCACTAAGCTTTTATGCTTACGCTCCTTTTTGTTCGACAATGCAGATTAGTAGCTTGTGCGTGGCAAGGGCAAGGAAAGGCCTCCAAGTGTTGCTTATGGTTAGCTCAAGTATGATATTTAAATTTAAAGATTGTAATAGTAAAGCAATAGGATAGGTGTCGTTGTTCGAGCCTTTTGAAATATGTTATGTTTTGTGTAGGAGCATGTTAGACTCCCTTTATATGTTTGTTAATTTGACTTTTGACATGTATGCCCTTGCTTGTAAACCTTGTTGATATTTGCTACCTTAAATTGCCTAAGAATTGACTATGTTGAAATATGCTTTCGGTGATGCCTTGATTGTATGTTTCTTTATATGTCATGGGTGTTTGAGCATGTTTGTCTTAGGATCCATGTCTCTAGATCATGTATGTTTATGCTGAATGATGTTTGGGATCGTTTAGGGCCCTTAGAGTTGTTGAGAGATGCTTAAGTCTGATTTTCGAAGGTTGCAGACAGCCCGCGTTTCCAAACGAGCTGGGCCGTTTCGGAACGAATAAGGCTTCAGGGACCCCGTATCGGAACGCGTTTCGATACGGTTTGGCCTGTGAATCCCCTGTTCCGAAACGGGTATCGAAACGTTTTGGCTACTGGAAATATGAGAAAATGACGAGATGAAAGCGTTTCGAAACGGGTCTAAGGGGTTTCGAAACGGTCAAAATCCTGTTGACCACGAGAGGTTGACCGTTGAGGGTGTTTCGGAACAGTTGACCTCCGTTCCGATACGGCCTCTTCGTGTAGGCTTAGAACCGTTGACCAGGTCAAGGCGTTTTGATACACCTTGAGGGTGTTTCGAAACGGTCTGCCTAATAAACTAAAATGGACTGTTTTGCGCATGTCGTTCGAGTTATCATTTCGTGAATGCTTGTCTTTCCGCTGTCTTGATCACGTAGGACCTAAAGGTGCCTCTAGAGAAGATTAAATTAAAAAGAAATTTTCTTGGTCGTTAACCGATGAGGAACCTTAACGGGTTTCGCTTCGGTTTTCCCCATGTGGCCCACTCGGACCGGTCAAGCGTCTAGACCGGGACGAGGGGGTCACAAGTTTCGAGGAGCCTTGGTGTTTTCTAAGATAGACTTGAGGTCATGATATTACCAGCTGAAGGTGAAAGATGTGGACGTACCTAAGATAGCTTTTAGGACAAGGTACGAGCATTACGAGTTTTTAGTGATGCCGTTTGGTTTGACCAACGCACCTGTTGCTTTTATAGACATGATGAATTGTGTGTTTCATGAGTTCTTGGATCAGTTTGTGGTGGTGTTCATCGATGATATCCTTGTGTATTCTCGTACTGAGGAGGATCATGATAGACACTTGAGAATAGTTTTACAAGAGTTGCAAGAGAACCAGTTGTATGCCAAGCTAAGTAGGTGTGAGTTTTAGCTTAAAGAGGTGGTCTTCCTTAGGCATGTTGTATCAGCTGAGGGTATTTGTGTTGATCCACACAAAGTAGAGGCAGTGATGAGTTGGAAAGTACCTAAGTCGGTGACAGAGGTACGAAGTTTCCTTGGATTAGCAGGGTATTACCGTAGGTTTGTCGAGGGTTTCTCGAAGGTTGCTACACCTTTGACCAAGTTGTTGCAGAAGAATGTTTGCTTTGAGTGGACATATGCGAGACATCAATCTTTTGAGAAGTTGAAGGAAGCTTTGACGCAAGCTCCTGTTCTGATTAAACCTGAGTCTGGCAAGGAGGGTAAGGTGGCAACCTATGCATCTAGACAGTTGAAGGTGCATGATCGTAACTACCCTACTCATGATCTTGAGTTTGCGGCTCTGGTATTTGCCCTAAAGATCTGAAGGCATTACCTGTACAACAAGAAGTGTATTGTGTTCACGGATCATAAAAGCTTGAAGTATCTTATCTCTTAGAAGGAGTTGGATCTTAGGCAACGTTGCTAGGTGGAGTTGCTTAAGGATTATGATATGACGATCGAGTATCACCCGAGCAAGGCTAATGTTGTGTCCGATGCTTTGAGCCAGAAAGTGGCTGTGGAGTTGAGAGCGATGTTTTCTCTCTTGAGCATATCGCGTGATGGTGGTCTTATTGCGGAATTCCAAGTGAAAGCATCCTTGATTCAGTTGATCAAAGATAAGCAGTTGTTAGATGATTCTCTTGTTCCTCATGTTTAGGACATTGCGGAGGGTAGACCTTCGGATTTCATCTTTAGTGATGACGGTGTTTTGTGCTTTAGAAGTCGAATAGTGGTGCCAGATGATGTTGAGTTGAGGCGCATTATTCTGACTGAAGCTCATAGTAGTCCTTTTGCTATGCATCATGGTAGTACGAAGATGTATCGTGATTTGAAAGATGAGTACTACTGGGTGGGGTTGAAAAAGGATGTTTCTGAGTTTGTTAGTAAGTGCATGGTGTGTTAGCGAGTGAAAGCTGAGCATCAAGTTCCTTCTGGGTTGTTGCGGCCTTTGAGAATCCCAAAATGGAAGTGGGAGAGAATTACCATGGATTTTGTGTATGGGTTGCCCTTGTCACCTCCAAAGAAGAATTCGGTTTAGATGATTGTTGATCGCCTTACGGAGTGTGCACATTTCATGCCTGTGCATACTACGAATACCCTGGATAAGTTGGCTGAGCTGCACATTGTTGAGATTGTGCGGTTGTACGATGTTCCAAAGTCCATAGTGTCAGATAAGGATCCGAGGTTTACATCGTGATTTTGGGAATGTTTGCATCAAGCCTTGGGTACACGGTTGAATTTCAGTACTTCCTATCATCCTCAAACGGATGGACAATCGGAACGTGTGATCCAAGTGCTTGAGGACATGTTGAGATGCTGCGTGATAGATTTTCAGGGTTCTTGGGAGATGCACTTTCCGTTGGTTGAGTTTGCGTATACCAATAGTTATCAGGCATGTATTCAAATGGCTCCATACGAGGCTTTGTATGGGAGAAGATGTAGAACCCTCTCTTTGTTGGGCTGAAGCTGGGAAAAAGTTGATTTCGATGCCAACTATGTTAAAAGGAACCACCGAGAAGGTGAAGCTCATTTTTGAGCATTTGAAGGCAGCATCGGATTGACAAAAGTCTTACTCGGACCTGAAGCGTAAAGAGATTGAGTTCGTGGTTGGCAAACGTGTGTTCTTGAAGGTATCGCCTTGGAAGAAGGTGATGAGATTTGGGCGTAAGGGTAAGCTTAGCCCAAGGTTCATTGGACCTTACGAGGTTGTGGAGCGTATTGGTCTTGTGGCATATCGGTTTAGATTGCCTTCAGAGCAGGAAAAGATACATGATGTGTTTCACGTCTCGGTGTTGCGGAGGTACAAATCGGATCTTTCGCATGTGATGCATGTTGAGGAGATAGAATTGAATACGGATCTGGCATATAACGAGGAACCAGTGAGGGTTCTAGATGTGAGCAGTAAAGTTCTTCGTGGCAAGACGATAGAGCTAGTGAAGGTGTTGTGGCGACACCGAGGAGTTGAGGAGGCCACGTGGGAAAGCAAGGCGGACATGCTGAAACAGTTTCCGCACCATTGTCCTTCATGTAAAATTTCGAGGACGAAATTTCCTTAGTGGGGGAGAGTTGTAACGCCCTGGTTTTGGTCCTAGATGTTTTGGACATCGGACCGAACCGGTTAGAAAAGGTTCGAATCTTGTTAGGTGATTTAAGGAAATCAAGGATCGAGATAGGATAAAAATATGGTAAAAATTGCTAAAATTCTCTAAAATCATGTTTAAGAGGTTTGTCAAATCAATTTTATAAAAAGAGTTTCAGAAGAGGTACATTTTGGGCAGTGACCAAAATGTAAAGTTTCAAAACTGTGGAAAAATACAATTTTAAAAGAGGAGACAAAATCTTAGAATCTTTAGGGAGCTTTATGGCAATTTAGCCTTTTTTTAATATGACATGTGTTTTAAAAGGGATTTTAAAGTGATTTAATAAAAGGATTTTTATTAAATTAAAATTAATAAATAAGAAAAATGAGATTACTTTTGACGTAACTACCTTTCTCTTCTCATTTTCATCCAAACACAATTCTAACTCATTTTCTCTAGAATTCTTTTCTCCCAAACACTCTCTCATCATTTTCTAAACAAATTATAAGAGTTCTTTCATGTTCTTCAAGATTTTTTCTAAGGAAAACTTGTCATTCATTGAGGAAAGTAAGGATTAGAGGTAAATCCCTTCTCAACCTTCAATCTTGGTTCTTTATTGAAACTCTCAAGATCTTTGGCTTCTAATTAATGTTTTTAGTTGAGTTTTCATTATAGTATTGATCTGAGATTGTAATCTTGCAAAAATAAGATAAAATTCTTAATTTTCGGACTTGTTTTGTTAAACTATCTTTTGGATTGATTTTAATTGAGTTTCGAGATGGTTAATATGTTGAATAGAGGTTTTGTTGATATAGATCTCGAAATCCTTGAGATCCTGGAGTTTCTCGATAGTTCTAGTTGGGTTTTTGAGGTGAAATGTGGGAGTAATGCTTGCTGGAGGTATAAGGAAGGGTTTAGTTTGATTTTAGATGTGTTTTGATGTTTATAATTGTTTGGAAGTGATGTATGTTGGCTGGGCTTGGTTTAGGAAGCAATCGATTGAGTTTTTGGTTGTTTCGGATGGGTAAATTGGTGTAGTTTGGGTGAGCAACGAGTTTGTGTTTTGTTGCTGGTGTTGAAATGCCTTTTAATGCATTTGGATCTCTATTTTGATGATGTGAAAACATGGGATCTTGATCCGAGAGCAAATGAGACGTTGTTGGAGGCTCCAAAAGAGTAATTTTCTTGTCGGCGAGGAAGGATTCGCGTATCAGTGAGAGAAAATGGATTTTCCAGCTTTGTAACGCTTTGAGCGTGGTCTTGGGAGCTTAGTGTAAGTTTGAAACACTTAGCTAAACTCAAGAGTAAGTGATTCGAAAGTCTCTCTCAAAAATGTGCTATGTTTTGATGGAAATGCACTTAAGTTTAATGTGGTTTTGATTACTGTTTTAATGCATGTTTTAAGCATGGTTGATGCTGGATTTTAATGCCATTGTGTTAAGGATGCACTTGGTAGGTGATCCTTGGTTTTACGTGATAAATGCATTTGATATTAAGCATGTATATGCTTGTGAAATTGTATTGTGTTTATGCTTGTAAAACAGTGGAATATTGATGTTAAATGATTATATTGGCAAGTGATGGACATGGTTTTTGGTTACTTTAATCAGATATAGTTAGTCGGCTATAGGATTGGGTGCACCGTGAATAAAGTCGCCTTGGATGTCGAGGGGTTGTGATTCTGCCGTAATCTCTATCCAAGTACCCTAACGATTGAGGCTAAGATCACAACGGTGAATGGTTTAATCCTGTGTGGGAGTCTTGTGGTATGTGTCTCGTACTCTCGTTAGTGGAATTATACAAATACCGATGAGTGATGTTGAGGGGTTGTGATTGTGCAATTAATCTCCATCACGGGTGTTGAGGGGTTGTGATTGTGCCATTGATCTCCACCTTGTGTAGTCTGGTAGTATGTATGAAGCGTTTGGGACAACGCCTTTAATCTGTGTATCTGATTGTGTCATTTGTTTTGGTATGGTTTGAGGATTATCACTTGAGAGCCAATATAATGTTAATGATTAATGATTAAGCATTAGATGCTTGTGAATGATGCAAGAATGCATGTGATTCTTGGTTTAAGCATGAGCAAAGAAATTTGTTGTTGTATTAATGATGCAATATGCATGTGATTTTAAAAGTGCTTTCAATGCTTAAATGAGCAAGTTTTAAAAGAAAGGCATGAGTTTGCAAATGATGTTGCAATGGTTTAATGAAATGCATTGATGAATGTTGTTTTAGCTATCCTCACTACGCTATATGCTTACACTCATTTGTTTCATCAATGTAGAGAATTGAGCATTCAAGGTGGCCCAAAAGCAAGGGGATTCCAAGAGTTTTGACTATGTGTTGTATGTGGTTCACCTTTAGTGTAATAAGTGGCAATGGGTGGGATTTCTACTCTTGTTAGTATATGGTGATGTTAAACACCTTAAGCATGTTTGGTTTGTTTATTTTGTGTTGTAAATGGCCTTTGAGGTTTGAATTGTGCTTGAATGTGGCTTTTAGCCTTTGTATGGTTTTGAAGACTAGGAAGCATGCCTATAGATCTAATGCTTGCATAAATGATTCTATGTTTTAATTTATGCTTCGTAATGTTGGTCATTGATGCTTATACATGTTGTATGTATGTTGTGGCATGAATTGGAATGATTTCGGAGGTGATTATGTGATAAAAACCAGCAATTTGTGAAGTTGCAGGGCAAGGCGTATCGGAACGCCCTTTCCTGTTTCGAAACGGTGGCTTGGAATGGTTATGGGGTTTCGGAACGGGTAGGAATGTTCCAGAACATTTGGCTACTGGAAAGCATTGTTTCGATACGAGTTTCGTAACACACCCGCGTATCGAAATGGTCAACCTGGTTTCGAAACGATCGTTCCGATACAGGGTCCTGTGTTTCGAAACACCTGACCGTTGGATTTGAATATGAATTGTTTCAGGTTTCTGTTTTCTTATGTTCTGGTCCCTAAGTCTTGAATTCTTAATTAAATGAGTTTGGATGATCTGTTTAAGATACATTTTGACATGCTGGTATGTAATATGATTAATTTTGGATTGGTAACTTTAAAACTTGTTTAGTCCTTATAATTTTGGAAATTTACAAATTAGTCCCTAAAAGACGTTTGTATGCAATTGAACCCCTAATTGAGTTCCATTTGTTGTGTCGCTTTCGTTAAATTGAATTGCTAATCACATAGGTTAATAATGTGCATCTAGAAAAGATAAAAAGATAAAAAAAGGTCGTTAATCGAGGTTGACTCTTACGAGTTAACTTCAGTTTTCCCCGTGTAATCTTCTTCGTTTGGGTCGGACGTCTAGGCTGGGCTAAGGGGGTTACATTGAGTCATCGGATGCTATGACAACAGATTTAGCAGTTGCTCGTCGATTGTGAGAAAGCTCATGAAACGTATTACCAAGATCAAGATCAAGGTCGATAGAACAGCATAAGAATGTCTCCCACATGTTGTTGAACATACTCCTCAGTAGGGATATACATTAAATATTGTTCATACTTGAAATTGTAGAGAGGATTAAACGCTTCATGGTCTTGCAATATCATGTAGGTTTGCGATGATGACACGCCGACACTTATATTGTACGAAATTATACGTTGAACATTTGGGCATAGAATACGACGATGCACCAAAGTCAACATTCGGTGGTAGGTTCAAGTCGACGTCAAAAATGGCTACGCAAGGATGTCTTGGAATAGAAGACGACGATGCACCAAAGTCAACATTCGGTGGTAGGTTCAAGTCATAGTAAAAAATGGCTACGCAAGGATGTCTTGGCATAGAAGACGATGATCCACCAAAGTTGTTGTGTGGATTGTGTGTGGTTAATAAGTTGAAATCATTGTGCAAATTGGTTGTTGAGCTCCGAAAATTAGCAATAGGATTGAAGTAAAAATTCGCTTGCCGCCAATTTAGGAGTACGATATCATAATCATCATCAGAAAATGTTGCGTACAGCTTCAGGGGTCCTTAGAGTGAATACTGAAAGTGGGCATCCAGCATCAACTCCACATCATAGTTGTCCGCGACATTGAATATTGCGTACGTTATTGGTTCGTACGACGTAGGTAGTTGATACTTTAACGACACCAGCCTTTCTCCACGAGCATGTGGAACATTTTTCTTCACTCCCTTAATCAACTTATTATACGTTAATTTCCTCGACAAAGTTAGGGTTATAGTATTTGAGGACTAAAAGACAACACCGAGAGATGCATCAGCCATAATCTCGATGTCATAGTATACTAAGGCAATAATACTTCCTCGTTTTAACATATTTTGTGAATAACTACTATCAACCAGAAAGAATGACATACATTAGCAACCTTGTTCTTAATTCAAAGTATGTATGAATCGAGAAGTCTCGTATATACGTACAATTAACAAACTTATCTAAAAGCATTATCACGCAGATTAAGTTAGTGTGCCTCACTTATCCTCACATTGTCTTATATGAACCGCTGCAATTGACACACTTCTCCTCGCCTTGTCCGATATAAGGGCACCAAGAATAATAAAACTCCCTGCAAAAGCTTACAACCTCCCTTCCTGTAGAATGCGAGGTCTACAGAGATTCCTAACATGGCAGGAACCTCGCGTCCTGCAGAACGCGAGGTCTACAAAGATTCCTGACATGTCAAGAACCTCTCTATCTACAGGAAGCAAGTTCCAATTTTCAAAACGCCTATAAAAGCTTCGATTCCTGTTAGCTATAGTGAAAATATTTGATCTATAGGCATTCCTTTACAGACGAAAGTGTTAAGAATGGCAAGATTTTTTTGCAACGGTGTTTCACTCCTAAACCTATTTCTACACTTCATCCAGCAGCAAGATCAACAAATACAAGCTATATGATTTGATTTCAACGTAGCGTAGCGAATCTACAACACGCAAAATGTCTTGTTTATTGGCGAAAAATACACGTTCATGAGCCCGGCCCTGAGGCGCATTACATGCTCCCCTTATCAAACGCTAGAGACCTTCGAAAGATGTTTAGAACCTACACTCGTGTCGAGGGTATGAACATCGAGTTGACTGTCCAATTTGATGATGTTGCATCTTCATCCAAAAATGAAGAAGCAACTTTGTCTACCCAAGACGAAAAGGCAGTTTTGGTACGTAGCTACCGTAGACGATTGGGTAAAGAGAAAAAAATTGAGGAACTAAACTTAACATTAGATTTGTTCACAAACTACGACGACACAGAAACTGACTCATCTTCTATACATTTCAACTAAACGTAATTGAGTTGTTAATTGACGATATCGTTGTTAAGTAATTGTTAAGTAATTATAATGTTATTTATGTTGTTTAGTTGTTAAGTGCCGATAAATTTCAATTAACAAGATCTTCCTCGATATAACATAGTTTTTTTGGATTAAATGGTAATGAAGTTGTTTTACATACATAAAAAGAAATTACATAATCATCCTATGTCCACGATATAACAGTTCTAATAAATTTGTTTTACATAAATAAAAAGAAATTACATAAATACAACTTATTAAATACTAATAAAATTTAAATACCATATTTTCTTTTAAATACTAACAATATCAGGTTCATGGAACCTCGCTATGTGCAAAGCGCAAGGTCCATGCAATAATTATTGTGATACACTAAAGTGCATCTTCAATATCTCGTGGACCTCGCGTTTTGGAAAATGCGAGGCCTTATCCGGTAATTTTAAATTCAAAATATGAAAAGGCGGCTCACGTCGGACGGACCTTGCTATGTGTAGAATGCGAGGTCATGGCTCGCGTTTCTTAGAACGCGAGGTCGTCTTACGTGGACGACTTGGGAGTCATTTTTTAAATAAGATTAACTGCAGGTCATTTCCGTAAATATCTATTTATTTTTTTTAATATAATAACCCTGAAAATCTGACCCAAAATCCGACGATTCCCTTGTTTCAGGCTTCGTATGAAAGCAAAGGTAACACTTCTTTTGCTTCATTGGATAAAATCTCAAATATTAAATATTATTCTACATTTCTTAAATAGTATATTGATGTCTTATTTATGAATTTATACAGGATTAAAGGTTCATTTAGTCTCTAAATTTGTCATCAATTACTATTTTGTTATTTAAAATTTGTTGGGTTCAATTTCATACCTATTTTTGTAAATTGTTATTACGTTAGTCTAACTTCAAATCCATTACAAGAAAAAAGACATCACTTGTCAGGATAACGTTACATGAATCAAAATTTTATTAAATTAAAATACTAAAAAATATATTTTTAAAAATATCTACTTTTAAAAAACACGATAAAATTTTCAATTTTTTTGAAGATTATACTTTTTAGTTTTTTTTACATTTTTCGAAAATTCACTCTCCTTTTGAATTTTATCATTTTATGTATCTTTAAACGTTACCTTAGAAGATCTCTTAGGAAAAACAATAATTTTGGAAAAATATTATGAATTTTTGAGATTTTCAATTTTTTAGAAATTTCCATTTTCGAATTTAATAAAACTGTTTATGTGGCATTTTCCAAGCGAGCCATGTCATTTTTATTATTTTGTAATATATTTGGGGTTGGACTAACTTGATAACAATTTACTACTTTAGGTACTAAACTGATCAAAAATTTCTTTAAGTATTAATTATGGATAATTTTAGGGTCTAAATGAATATTTATCCATTTTATATATTATAATTTCATTTAAAGCGGAGGTGTTTATGAATTGTTGCAAGCAGTGCTTTGAAATCAAATTCATTCATGCCAGATGTAGGCCTATCCACATAGTTCATTTTACAATTTCAAACTAATTTTGTTATCAAAATTTTGATTGAAGAAGGGCTACTTCAAATTAAATTTCACCATGTGCAAGTCAAGACCCAATTCAAATTAAGTATATAATTCAATTTTTTATATAAGAAAATGGAAGCTTACAGAGGCCTCGTTAAACACTCCCCTAAGCCTAGGTGGGGAAAAGAGTACCCATGATAGCTTGTACAACATCAACCGTAATAAACCAATAAACTGGTGTAAGCATCTAACCATACATATCGACATGTATCATATTTAACACCTCTAAAGGCGGTGATAGATAAACCCTCGTGTCATAACTATCCATAGTAAACAAATGGGATATTGCATCCGCTACACAATTACCTTTGCAAAAGCATGTCGAAAGACTACATCCCCATAACCAATCATCAACGTGTGAATTGAAGCAAGTAGCGATGATGCAACGATCCTCCTCCCTCTCTCCATGACAACATTAATAGCATCCCGACTATCAGACTTCACAATAACTCGTGACACACTCGATCTCCTTGCATACTGTAGACCTTCATCGATCGCCCATAATTCAGCTTCTAAAATAGAGCAACAATCAATAAATTTGGTAAACCCCCAAAGCCAATTGCCCATCGAGTCACGCATAACTCCCCCACACGAAGCAATACCATCTTGAACCCTCCTACCATCACATTCACCTTAATGAATCCATCTGGTGGGGGCAACCACTGAGGCACCATGGAACGGTCAATAATTGTTGGCCCGGTAGCGTGCATATCTCGATCAAAGACGCGACAAGTTTCAATGCACAACCTCCGACTAATGCCAAGAACATCATCGATTTGTTCCCCATCGGCATCAAAGACACGCCGGTTACGAGCGAGCCATAAATTCCATATAATCGTACCAAATAACACATCCCAATCATCTTCCGAAGAACAAAGATATCATGGGTTAGCAATATTGAGCCTTACCCAATCGGGAATTGGAAGCGTAAAGAACTCAGTTTTCCAATCTTGTCGTACAAGAGAGCTCCAAAGCCCCTACGCGAGTGGACACCTACGAAGTAGATGATCAAGAATCTCCAAAGCCGCACTGCAAATAATACAACCAGTGCAATCTGCAAAATGCCTCCGCGCACGCTCACGATTCGTCAACACACATCCCTTACAAACAAGCAATAAGAAGGATTTTACCCGAAGGAGACCCCAGAACTTTCTAAGCACTCGCCAAACGGGATGAACCAAAGCTGTGTCCTGTGGGCATCGCACAACATAAGCCAAACACACTGAAAAACCCAATCTACCATCATACGACCAACTCAGGTAGTCCGACGAGCCTGTAAGAATAGGTGGTTTAACCCCCGCAATGGAATGCAAAGCAAATGTAGGCAAATTGATTGGAATAAAGGCCAATCCCAATTATCGTTGACTTGAAACATATCAGAGATTGGGGTGATAGCCGGTAAGGGTATCATACTTGTCATCACCCTTACAAGTCTCCCAACATCATACAACCTATTATTGTGCCAAAAATCAATCGTTGAGCCGTCACCAATTTGCCAACAAATCTAATTTTTAACATCATCCCAAATAGAACACAATCCTTTCCAAAGAATCGAGCAATTATTCCTAATCAAAGAATTAGAGACCAAGTCACGGCATTTATACTTAGCTCGCAACAAACAAACCCATAAATGGTTAGGCTTCGCTATGAGATTATAGGCGACCTTCATGAGAAAAGCATCATTTTGAACAACTGTGCGCTTAATTCCAAGACCACCATCAACCAACGGTGAGCACACCTCATTCCAATTAACAAGATGAACACCACGCTTATCAAATGAGGAGCTACATATAAATTTTCGGATCAATTGTTCTATTTTGTCGCAAACACCCTTCGGAATATGAGTTGTTTGCATAGTATAATAGGGAATGTCGACAACACTACTTTCGCCAAGACAATCCAACCATCAAAGGATAAATATTTCACCTCCCATCTTGACAATCGATCTTGAACTTTCTGAATTAAATATTTATGTGTCGTTCTTAACCCTGACATGTAGCATTGGCACTCATAGATATTTCCCCAAATCAGACACATCCCTAAAACCACAAATATCACATATTGCACGGTGCAAGGTTGGCGAAATATTTTCGGAGAAAAAAACACTTGTTTTTGCCACGGTCACCTTTAATCTAGAAGCATTACAAAAGGTGGTAACCACACTGCAAACCACTTCAATCTGTTCTAGAGAAGCTCTGGAAAACAAAACCATGTCATATGCAAACATCATATGTGTAATTGGAGGACATTGGTTATTAATTTGAAAGCCCTTCCATTCGCTATTTGTAGCCGCGAGTTGGATAGCATGGCTAAGACGTTCCATGCGCAGAACAAAGAGATAAGAAGACAATGGCTCCCCTTGTCGGATACCCTGTGTTGGAACAAAGGACAGAGTTAGAGAGCCATTCCACAACACCTGCGTAGACACCGTGGAAATGCACCGCATAATCAAAGCTCGCAAGTTATCTGGTAGACCAACGTCTTTCAAAGTATCAGCAATGAATGGCCATTCAATTCGATCATATACCATTTCTAAATCAACCTTGATATCCATCCAACCTTTCACTCCCTTCTTCTGCCACATCGAATGGACCACTTCTTGTGTGATAATAATATTGCCAGGTATCAATCGCCCCAGAACAAAACTAGCTTGATTTTCTGTTACCTAATAAGATATATACGGTTTAATCCGATTCACAATCACCATGGTAATAATTTTAAACAAAACCTGACAAAGGCTAATTGGCCGAAACTGACCCATCAATTCTGGCGCCTTAACCTTCGGTATAAGAACCAACAACGTTTGGTTTAATTCTGATGGAAAAGGGTCCTCCTCAAACATTTGTCGCACAAACTGACATAAATCATTGCCCCACAGTAGACCAGTTGCGTTGATAAAAAGCTACATGTAATCCATCAACCCCCAGAGCTTTCATCAAACTCATTTGAATCACTGCATGTTTGACTTCCTCATATGAAACCAGCCTCCCCAAGTTTCGGAAAACGATTCCAAACCGTGTAATCAGAAGAATCATTGTTGCCACATGTAAAAAGGTCCTTACAAAATTAGACGACATTCAATTTTAATTCCTCCTGATCCGAAGACCACACCCATCGGCTAATTTAAGTGCTTTTATAAAATTAGCTTTTCGTCGACTCACCGTTAAAGCATGGAAGTAGTTCGTGTTCCTATCCCCAAACTGTATCCACTTGCAACGAGTCTTCTAAAACCATAAATTCTCTTCTTGGTTTAAAACCACATCCAATTCAACCCGCAATTGTGTATCTAGATCTTCAAGAAATTGTGACGGCCGTAGTCGTAACACTTTATCAATCCCAAGAAGCCGATCTAAGAGTTTCTTCTTCCTTGCACCAATGTACCCAAAATCATCCGCATTCCATTTAGTTATCGCCCGTGTAAAGTTAGCAACATTGGAATAGATCGACTCATTCATTATCCATGAAGTAGTAAGAACATCTTGGAATTGGGGATGATCTGGCCAAGATGCAATGAAGCGAAAAGGTCGAACACCACTACTCCTAGTGCATTGTGCCATATTCAAAATAAGAGGGTAATGATCCGACCCTAGTCAATCCAAATGTAAGACAAATGATTCTGGGAACGCCAAATACCAAGCATCATTCACCAAGCACCGATCAAGACGCTTATACAATGAGCCTCGTTTCCAAGTGTAATCGGTCCCCCTATACTCAACTTCATGAAGATCGACTGTAAAAAAACTCCTAAAACAAAGAGCTGACCCCAGATCGGGAAGAAGACCCACCAAATCTATCCTCGACATGTAAAAGAGCGTTAAAATCACCTCTCAGAGCCCAAGGAGCACAATAAGTCGGTTTCACAATAAGTAATTGATCCTAAATGTACTTTCGAACGGACACAATAGGACTACGATAAACCGCAGTAAAATAAACCCACCTCACATCAATGGACTCCCTAAATTTTCTGTGAACAAACTGATTAGAAGCAGTACAAATCACCACTTCAACCTCATCATGCCATAACACCCAAATTCTACCACTAAAACCTTGAGCTTCAATGCGAAAGGAATTGGCAAAACCAAACTTTCGTTACACTCGATCTGCAGAAAACCATATTTTAGATTTTCATAACTAACTTTTCTTAAAACTTTCTCATCTCTTTTTCTCTCAAAATTCCCTCATCCAAACACTTTTCTCCAGCATCTTTTCCATTGGTTTTCAATTCAATTGTTGAGGATTTAATCAACAATTAATTCCTAATCCTTTCTACATCAAATCATCTTGATTTTCTTATTGAATTTTTAAGAAATTTGGCTCTAATCAAGGAGAAATCTAAATTTAGAGGTAAGGTTGTTCTTCTCCTCTAAATACTCAGTTCTTTACTGAAATTCCCAAGGTATCAATCCTTAATTTAAGTTTTATAAATGGTTTTAATGTTATGAACTTGATTTTGGCTTAAAACTCAAGATATGGAAGAAATCTTGAAGAAATTCGTGGTGTTTGTTTGGGCTCTGTTTTGAAATGGTTATTAAATGTATTTTGGATGTTCAATGATGTGTAAATGAGGTTTGATCAATGCAATCCCGAATAGGTTGAATTTCCTAATTTTTTGCTTATGAAAATGGTGGTTTTTGGGTGATCTTGGTGTTCTGTTATAGCTGGAGGTATAAGTACAAGTTTAGGTTCATTTTGGATGTTAATTGATGTTTAGAAATGGTTAGAAGTTATGGATCTTGGCTCGGTTATGTTTTGGAAGTGTTTGGAGGTGATTTCGGTTGTGTTTGGTAGCCGAAATGTTAGAATTGGTTAGAGCAGCGAGTTTAGGTGTGATGGCTGGAGATTTTAATGCATGATGATGCATTAATCCTTTGTTTTGATGTGTTTAAAACAGGGGAGGCATCTTCGGATACTTGTGGTGTTGATCCGGAGGCTTGATTGGCGTTTCGACAAGCTTGTGAAACGGAATTGGTGAGTGAAGTTGGATTTCCAGCTTTGTAACGAATGTTTGAAGGTTTTGGGAGCTTAGTTTAAGTCTAAGCAACTTAACTAAGCTCAAGAGTAAGTTTTCGGGAAAACTCTCTTGTATGAGCCATGAAGTGGTTCGATGCATTTGTTGATAAATTTCGTGTTTAAATTCTGTTTTGAAAGCATATTTTGGCATGGTTAATGCTGGTTTTGAAAGCCATATGTTGAAGGATGCTCAAGGTAAGAGATCCTTGTTTTTGATATGTTGTATATGTGGATTTGATGCATAGTGATGCATGTTGATGAATGTTTTTGATTTAATGCTTTAAAACAGTGAATTGTTGTTGATAAATGATGTATATTGGCAAGTGATGTGATGGTTTTAAAGTACTTGAATCGGATATAGTTAGATGGCTATAGGATTGGGTGCACCATGAATAAAGTCGCCTTGGATGTTGAGGGGTTGTAATTGTACCGTAAACTCCATCCAAGTACACTAACGAGAAAGGTAAGATCACAATGGTGGTTAAAAGTCCATGTGTGGATCTTGTGTTGTGTGTCCCGTGTTCCCGTTAGTGATGTTATACAACTACTGATGAGTGATGTTGAGGGGTTGTGATTGTACCGTTAAACTCCATCACGGGTGTCAAGGGGTTGTGATTGTACCGGTAAACTCCACTTTGTGTGTTCGGTAGTGTGTATGAAGCGTATGAGACAACTCTTGTAATCCGCGTATCCGATTGTGTTTTGTGTTGTAAATGGTTATGGATTATCCCTTGAAAGCCAATATGACATGTTGATTTTATTGAAGCATGAGATGCTTGATATGTATGCAAGGTTGCATGAATAGTGATGATTATGTGATGGAAAGCTTTGTGAAAAGTGTTTCATAAAATGCATTATTGTGTTGTTTATTTAGAGCATGCCTCACTAAGCAATTATGCTTATGCTCTCTCTCTCTTGAACCAATAATGCAGATAATTGAAGTGTTTGAGGCAACAAGGAGGCTAAGAATCCAAGGTAAAGCTAAGCTCATGTATGGTGATGTTTTCACAACATTTTTAGTTTTTGATATTTGGCAATGGGAACCTAGGATGTGATTTGGGAGATGTTTTGGACTCCCTAGCTGTGGCATGATGCCTTAAATGATTTGGATTTGTAAATGGCCATTTTGATGCTTGTTTTGGTGTATTGTGGGTTGATTGCTTATGGATACTAGGATGCATGCCTATAGACTTGTGGATTTCCTTGATTGATGCCATGAATGTGTTTTGATGTTGCAAACGTGTATCTTATATGCATGATGACTTGTTGCCATGATTAGGAAGTCATTAGGATGTGTTTAAGTGGTTAAGTGCATGTTAAACCAGCAATTTCTGCAGTTTCTGGGCAACCCGTATCGATACACTCACAGGCGTTTCGAGACAGGGGCTTGTAATGGCGTCGGTGTTTCGAAACGACTGGTGACCGTATCGAAACAGTTTGGCCAATGGAAGGCCCTATTTCGATACATGTCTCGAAACGAACCCGAGTTTCAGAACGGTCAACCCCGTTTCGAAACAGGTGACGGTTGGGCACTGATTTGAATGGTTTTGAGGTTTGTAAGCTTTACGTTTTAGTCCCGAAAATTGTATTTGCAATTGCTTGAGTTCGAGATGTCCGTTTAAGGTGAAATTTGACAGGGAAGCATGTAATATGACTAATTAAGTATTGGTAACCTTAAAATCAGTTAATTCCTCCATCTTTCCAGAATTTACATTTTGGTCCCTAATATTTGTGAATTGTGCAATTGAGTCCCTTATCATAATTTGATCGCTGGGCTTTTCACGTATGTGTTTCTCAAGAGTACGCTTAGGGTTAATGTGCATCTAGACAAGTTTAAAAGAAAAAAGGGTCGTTAATCAAGGTTGACTTTCGGTTTGACTTTGGTTTTCCCGTGTAATCCTCGTAGTTCGGGTCAACCGTCTAGGTCAGGCTAAGGGGGTTACATTTGGTGGTATCAGAGCTGAGTTCCCGTTTAAATGGGAATGGTTATGTGGGTGAAGTATGTGTGATTGCATGATATGTCGTTTAAATGGAAGTGTGATGTATGAATTGTAAAGTATGTTGCAATTGTGATGTTATGCTATGTTGAAGCATGTTAGAGGAACCCATTACCATATCAAAACTAATGGAAGGAATTATTTTTGGAAAATGATCTTGAGTACTTGGATTTCTTACCTTGTTGAGCCTAATTATGTTTATTGCATTTGTGTGTCAGTGCATTGTTTATCTGGTAAAATGGGGCCTCGTAGAGAAATGAGGATGAACACGAGAGCTATGGCTCAGAATGAGAACGAGGAAACGTTGAGAACGTTGTGGATATACCTCCTCCTCCTGGTGGTGGACCACCCGGCGGTGGTGGTGCTGGAGGTGAAAATGTTGGTGTTGGAGCTGATGCTGGGGTCGCTGGACCTGAAGCTGTGCAGGGGCAAGCTGCTCCTGACATGACTATTTTGATACAGGCTATTGCTGGAGCCTTTCAGGTGGCAGTAGCTGGAGCTCACGGAGCTGTGCATCAGGGTGATGCTAACATAAGATTACCTTTGGAACGTCTTCGCAGTCAGGGAGGGACTAAGTTCAGAGGTTTATCTCCTGAAGGTTCTAAATCTTGGTTGGAAAGCACCAAGAGAATATTGGGACAAATGAACTACAATGATGTGTAAAAGTTAGGTTGTGTAGTATCGCTGTTACATGATGATGCGTATACTTGGTGGACGACCACTGTCTCCGGAATTGAGGAAGCTGATGTGACTTGGACGTTTTTTCTGAACGCGTTCAAGCGGAAGTATCTAGGTGTGCGATACCTGGATGAAAAGAAAAGAGAATTCATGTCTCTTGTGCAAGGAAGCATGACGGTAGCTGAATATGAGATCCAGTTTGTCCGTCTCAGTCAGTACGCACCTAAGCTTATCCCTGATGAGCGGGAGAGGTGTGAGCGTTTCCGATATGGTTTGGTGACGGACGTGAAGACCTTTATGCTTGCAGCCGAGTACACGGATTTTGATGTGCTGGTGAGTAGGGCAAAGGACATTGAGCAGAACCTGTGTTTGTCCTCCAGAGGTGTTAGTTCTGGCTCGGGCAAAAGAACTGTTGAGTATAGTTCCGGTGGTGGACGGAACAAGAGAGGACGAGATAAGAGGTATCAGTCTTCTGCTAGGCATGGTAACGGAGGGCATGGTGCGCCTGTTCAGGGAGACAGGATGAGAGCTGATCAAAACACGTGCTAGACATGTGGATCGCGTGGCCATTTAAGGCGTGATTGTCTTCGAGCAGCGAGGGAGGTGCAGGCTCCTGTGGCAGTGACCGGTAATTCGTGGTGGTCAGGGACGTGCTCCTGGAATTGTTGCACCACAGAGAGGTTGTGGGCGCGGCCGTGGTAACTTCCAGCGCATAGATGATGGTGGGAGGAATGTGGCACATGTGGTGGCTGTCCAACCTGAGGGTGGTGGCCAGGCTCGAGTGTATGCTCAACGGGAGGGGAGAAATGACACGGATGTGATCGCAGGTACCTTTACTTTGCAATCCTTGTCATTGCTTTCCTTGATTGATTCTGGATCTACACACTCATACATATTGCGTGAACATGCTCAATTGCTTGGTTTACCTGTTGAGTCTTTGGATGTTGGTATGCGTGTAACTAGTTCCTTTGGTGAGACCGTTGTGAAACGGAAGTTATATAGAAGATGTCCTTTGGTAGTACAAAACCATGTTTTTCTTGTTGATCTCATGGAATTATCATTCTATGGTTTTGATGTAATCCTTGGTATGGATTAGCTTGTTGAACATCGAGCTGTGGTGGATTTTGAGAACAAGCGGGTTTCGTTGAAACTTGCGGACGATTATGAGGTAGTGGTGGTTGGTGAGAATGTGAAGTTTCTTGCCAATGTGGTGTCTACTTGGAAGCAAGCTGAATGTTGAGGCAAGGTTGTGAGGCCTACCTAGCCTTTGTGATGAATCCTAGCTCTAAGGAGTTGCGAGTCCAAGATATCAGGACTGTGCGAGAGTTTCCTGGTGTGTTTCCGGAGAAGTTACCCGGTTTGCCTCCTAATCGAGAGGTGGAGTTTGGAATTGAGTTGTATGAAAACACAACTCCAGTGTCCGTTACTCCTTATCGAATGGCACCTAAGGAGTTGAAGGAGGTGAATACGCAACTTCAGGAGTTTCTTGATCGTGGTTTCATTCGGTCGAGTGTGTCACCTTGGGGTGCACCGGTCTTGTTTGTGAAGAAAAAGGATGGCACTATGAGAATGTGTATCGATTACCGTCAGCTGAATAAGTTTACTATCAAGAATCGATATTCTTTACCGAGGATTGATGATCTTTTTGATCAGTTTCGGGGAGTGGCTGTGTTCTCAAAGATTGACTTAAGGTCAGGTTATTACCAGTTGAAGGTGAAGGATGTGGATGTGCCAAAAACAGCCTTCAGAACGAGGTATGGGCATTATGAGTTCCTTGTGATGTCGTTTGGTTTGACGAATGCTCCTGCAGCTTTTATGGACATGATGAATAGAGTGTTCCATGAAAACTTGGACAAGTTTGTTGCGGTGTTCATTGATGATATCCTTGTGTACTCTCGTACTGAGGAGGAGCATGAGGGGCATTTGAGGATTGTGTTGCAAGCTTTGTTGGAGAATCAGCTTTATGCTAAGCTTAGAAAGTCTGAATTTTGGCTTAGGGAAGTTGTTTTCCTTGGTCATGTGGTTTCTGCTGAGGGGATTCATGTTGATCCTGAGAAGATTGAGGCAGTGATGAATTGGAAGTCTCCTAAGTCTTTTAATGAAGTCCGTAGTTTCCTTGGTTTTACAGGATACTACCGGAGGTTCGTGGATGGATTTTCAAAAATTGCTGCACCTTTGACGAAGTTGCTGCATTAGGATGTCAAGTATGAGTGGACATAAGCGAGACAACAAGCTTTTGAGAAGCTAAAGGCAGCTTTGACGCAAGCTCCTATCTTGGTTCAACCTGAATCAGGGAAAGAGTTTGTAGTGTACAGTGTCGTATCCTATGTTGGTTTGGGGTGTGTGTTGATGCAAGAGGGTAAGGTGGTGGCTTATGCATCGCGCCAGTTGAAGGTGCATGAGCGCAACTATCCTACGCATGATATTGAGTTAGCTGCGGTGGTCTTTGCTTTGAAAATTTGGAGACATTACCTGTATGGTGAGAAGTGTACTGTGTACACGGATCACAAAAGTTTGAAGTATCTGATATCTCAGAAAGAGTTGAATCTTAGGCAACGACGTTGAGTGGAGTTGCTTAAAGATTACGATCTGACGATCGAGTACCATCCGGGAAAAGCTAATGTTGTAGCGGATGCCTTGAGTTGGAAGGTGGCAGTGGAGTTGAGGGCTATGTTTGCCAGTTTGAGTATTTCGCGAGATGGAGGTCTTGTGGCTGAATTGCAAGTAAAACCATCTTTGGTTCAGTTGATTAAGGATAAGCAGCTCTTGGATGATTCCTTGGTGCCACATGTTCAGGATATTGTTGAGGATAGACCATCGGATTTCTATTTTAATGATGATGGAGTTTTATGTTTTGGGAGTCGGATAGTAGTGCCAAATGATGCTGAGTTAAGGCGTTCTATTCTGACTGAAGCTCATAGTAGTCCTTTTGCTATGCACCCTGGTAGTACAAGGATGTATCATGATCTTAAGGATGAGTACTATTGGGTGGGGTTAAAGAGAGATGTTGCTGAGTATGTGAGTAAGTGCATGGTTTGTCAGCGAGTTAAGGCTGAGCATCAATTTCCTTCTGGGTTGTTGCAACCGTTGAGGATTCCTGAGTGGAAGTGGGAAAGGACTACCATGGACTTTGTGTCTTGTTTGCCCTTGTCGCCATCGAAGAAGAATTTGGTGTGGGTGATTGTGTGTAACGCCCCGGTTTTGGGCTCAGAAGCTTTGGGCGTTGACCGGTTCGGTCAAAGTGCTGATCGAATATATAAGAGTGAATTTAGGAAAGCCTAGTTCGGGTTGCATTAAAAATATGGAAAAATGTTCTAAAATCATCTTTTAATATATAAAAGTGAACTGTGAAATCAATTTTGGAAAATGAGGTTCGGAAGGTTGACATTTTGGCTAGTGACCAAAATGTAATTTTTGAAAGTTGCGGGACAGTTTTATAAAGGATTTAAACTTTGAATCTTTAAGGAGATATTATTCCAAAAAGAGTTTCTCCAGATTTTTCTAAGATATTTTAAGGCTTTATTCTGATTTTAAAGATTATGAAATGTGGAGGGAAATCATTTTTACCATTTCTTAACTAACTTTTCTTTTTCTCTCAATTTTCCTTTTCTCTCATTTTCTCTCCACCCAAACACATTTCTCCAGATTTTCTTCTCTGATTTTGTTAATCTAAATCCCTCATTTCAACTCTCTTTTGATTCCTAATCATCTCTACAACAAAACCTCTCAATTTGCAAGTTGTTTCATTAAGCATTTTGGCTCTAAAAAGGAGAAATTCAAGTTTGGAGGTAAGAACGTCCTTCTCCTCTAAACTATCAGTTCTTTACTGAAATTCCTAAGTTCTCAATCCTTGATTTGTGTTTTGTTAATGGCTTTTCAATTGAAATCTTGATTTTGGCTTAAAATGCAAGATTTGGTGATTTTAGTGAAATTTTCGTGTGATCTGTTTGGGCAGTGTTTTGAAGTGTCAAAATGATGTTAAATGAATGCTAAATTGATTAGAAGTTGAGGTTTAATCAATGCAATCCCGGATAGGTTGAATTTCCTAGGTTTGGCTTGAGTTTTTGGTTGTTTTTGGAGTGTTTTTGGTGATCTGTTATACCTGGAGGTATAAGGACGTGTTTGTGATCATTTTGGATGTTAATTGATGTTTAAAAATGGTTAGAAGTGATGGATCTTGGCTGGGTTAAGTTTTGGAAGTGTTTGGAGGTAATTTCGGTTGTGTTTGATAGCCGAAATGTTGGATTTGTGTTGAGCAGCGAGTTGAGTCTTGTTGCGGGTGTTTTTAATGCATAATGATGCATTAATCCTCTGTTGTTGTGCGCTTGAAACAGGGGAGTTTGATCCGTGAGCTTTGAATGTGTTGCAGAAGGTTTTCGGATGCTTGGAAGGCTTGTTGGCTAGCCTTGTTTTGTGTATCGGTGAGTGAAGTTGGGTTTTCAGCTTTTAAACCAAGGTTTGAAGGTTTTGGGAGCTTAGCTTAAGTCTAAACAACTTTGCTAAGCTCAAGAGTAAGTGAATGGATTTTCGCTCTTGAATTGTGTTGTGAAATTGGCTTTTGAACAATTGTGGTTGATGTTTGAAATACATGTGTTTTGCATGGTTTAAATCTGTTTTGAAAGCATATTTTAAGCATGGTTTAATGCTGGTTTTGGAAGCCATTTGAGAAGGATGCTCAAGGTAAGAGATCCTTGGTTTTGTACATGGAAATTGTGGTTTTGATGCATAGTGTTGCATGTTGATCAATGGCTTTGTGTGATGCTTAAAAACAGTGAATTGATGATGGTAGATGATACTTGTTGCATATTGGTTATGCATGTGAATCATTGGACTAATGTAGTGATGGTTTTGCATTATGTTTATGCATGTGAAACATTGGATTAATATGGTAAGATGGCTATATTGGCAAGTGATGAAAGTGGTTCTTGGTTCGTTGATCGGATATAGTTAGCCGGCTATAGGATTGGGTGCACCGTGAATTAAGTCGCCTTGGAGGTGGAGTGGTCAAGAGTGGACCGGTAAACTCCTTTCAAGTATCCTAACGAGATGGTTAAGGTCATAATGGAGGTGTTGCCCATTCGAGGACCTTGGTTGAGCAAAGGTTATATGGTGTTTAAAAGTCCATATAGGAGAACCTTGTGCTTGTTGAGATCACAATGGCGGTGTTAAGTCCATGTGTGGATCTTGTGTGGGGTGTCCCGGATCTCGTTAGTGATGTTATACAACTACCAATCGGTTATGCAAAGGTTGTATGGTGTTTCAAAGTCCATGCAAGGGAACCTTGTGCATGTTGAGGTTGTATGGTGTTTAAAAGTCCATGCATGGGAACCTCGGGAAAAGCTAAGGTTGTATGGTGTTTAAAAGTCCATACATGGGAACCTTAGGCTTGTAAGGTCAAATGGTGTTTAAAAGTCCATTTGGGAGGCCTTGGATTGGTAGGGTGTATGGAGCGTAGGGACAACGCTCGGAATCCGCGTATCCGATTGGATGTTGAGTTGAAAAGTGGATGTGGTTGCTCACTTGGAAGCCAATATGATGTTCTTGATTTTAAGGAAGCATGAAATGCTTGAAATGATGCATAATTGCATGAGAAGCATGAGATGCTTGAAATGATGCATAATTGCATGAGAAGCATGAGATGCTTGAAAAGATGCATGGTTGCATGTAAAGTGTATGATGCTAGTGAATGCATGTTTGCTTGTTAAGTTGAACAAGTGTTGATTATCATTTGGTAAATGATGCATGTGTGCATGAAATCTCTTTAATGCATTGGAGTCTTGTTAAGACTTGTTTTAAAAGGCATGTGGTGATGATGATGTGATTCATAAGTTGTCTTTGTTTAATGCATGAATTGGATTGCTTGAATAATAGTTTAAAAGGGGTTTCTTGCTTGAAATGATGTTCAAGTTTATGAATGGGTAATATGAAATGGAAGTGATTTCCAAGGTTTTAATTTAGCTTTGCATATGGTGTTTATGCATGGAATGGTTTAAGGAATGTTTTTGCAAGTTGAACATTGAAGTGGTTTTCTTAGTTTGCTGAGCTAAGGGTTGGTTTTCATGTATGTGCAATGCATGGTTTAAGTATAATGTTGAAAAGGGTTTTCAAACATGGCTTTGGTTTGTCAAATCGGGTTGTTTTAAAAGTGTTTTGTAACCCGCTGCATTGATGGTGTTTTGGTTTTGAGCATTCCTCACTAAGCATTAAGTGCTTACGCTCCTTTTTGTCCATCAATGCAGATTCTTGAAGTTTGGACATCAAGGAGCAAGGGATTCAAGGTGGACTCCAATTGAGATGTATGTCTCGGTGAATAGCTATAGTTAATAAAGGCAATGGGGGTAGAATCTCTCGGATTGATGTTTTTGTGTTCGTATATGTTCGGACAAGTATGTTTTAATGTTGTTGATGTTGCTGAATCATGAATTGGCTATAATGAGATTGATTTGGAAAGTTTGTGCTTAAGTGGTTGCTTGTGTAGGAAGCATGCCTTTAGATTTGGGGCTTTTCATATTTGATGTTATTCTGATGATTTGTTGATGCTTGCAAGTCTTATTTATGTTGAATTGCATGTTGGTAAAGTTTGGTGGCTTTTGGAGCATGATTGGATGGTCAATTGTGTGTTTGAGTGAGCAAAATGCTGCAATCTGTGCAAGGCGTTTCGGAACAGTTGACACCGTTTCGGAACGGGTGCCTTGCATGAACCCAGGCGTCCGAAACGGGTGCCACCGTTCCGGAACGGTTTGGCTACTGCCAGACCCCCGTTGCGGTACGTGTTGCGGAACGGCCCGAGTTTCGAAACGGGCTCTGCCTGTTTCGGAACGGGTGACCGTTGGGGGCTGACATGGGCGGTTAAATGTTTCAGATTGTTTGTATTTTGGTCCTGAAACTTGTTTGTGCAATTGTATGAGTTTGGGAAGTCCTTTTGAGCTGAAATTTCACAGAGAAGCATGAAACCTGATTAATTTCAAGTTGGTAAGATTAATTTGGGTTAAGTCCTTTTAATTAGCAGAAATTACAATTTGGTCCCTAAAGTTGTAATTTGTTCAATTGGGTCCCTGTTTGATCTCTGATGTTTGTGATCTTTGAGTATGATGTTTGTGTGATCACAATTAGGACTAATGTGCATCTAGACAAGATTAAAAAGAAAAAAAAGGGTCGTTAATCAAGGTTGACTTTCGGGTTGACTTTGGTTTTCCCCGTGTAACTTTCTTAATTCGGGTCAACTGTCTAGGCCAGATTAAGGGGGTTACATTGTGGATCGCCTTACGAAGTGTGCTCATTTCTTACTTGTGCATACTGCGTACACCTTGGATAAGCTTGTAGAGCTGTACATTGCTGAGATTGTGCGGCTGCATGGTGTGCCAAAGTCTATAGTGTCAGATAGAGATTCGAGGTTTACATCGCGTTTCTGGGAATGCTTGTATCAAGCTTTGGGTACACGGCTGAATTTCAGTACTTCTTATCATCCACAGTCGGATGGACAGTCTGAGCTTGTTATCCAAGTGCTGGAAGATATGTTGAGGTGCTGTGTGATTGAGTTTCAAGGCTCTTGGGAGAAGCATTTGCCTTTGGTGGAGTTTGCTTATAACAATAGCTACCAGGAAAGTATTCAAATGGCACCTTATGAAGCCTTGTACGGGAGGAAATGCATAACTCCTCTTTGTTGGGCTGAAGCAGGTCAGAAGTTGGTTTCAATGCCAGCTTTGTTGAAAGGAACCACCGAGAAAGTGAAGCTCATTTGTGAGCAATTGAAGGCAGCTTCTGATCGACAAAAGTCTTACGCGGATTTGAAGCGTGAGGAGATTGAGTTTGTGGTAGGTGACCGTGTGTTTTTGAAGGTTTCACCTTGGAAAAAGGTGATGAGGTTTGGTCGGAAGGGTAAGTTGAGGCCTAGGTACATTGGACCATACGAGGTGATTGAACGTGTGGGTCCTGTTGTGTACAAATTGATGTTACCGCAAGAGTTGGAAAAGATTCATGATGTGTTTCATGTCTCTATGCTTCGGAGGTATAGATCAGATCCTTCGCATGTTATGACTGTGGAGGAAGTGGAGTTAAATCTAGACTTGACCTATGATGAGGAGCCGATTGAAATTTTGGATTCGGATAGTAAAGTTCTTCGAGGCAAAACCATTGATTTGGTTAAGGTGTTCTGGAAGCATCGTGGTGTTGAGGAAACCACGTGGGAAAGAAAGGATGACATGAAGAAGCAGTTTTCGTACCTCTTTCCTCTAGGTAAATTTCGAGGACGAAATTTCTTAAGGGGGGGAGAGTTGTAACACCCCAATTTTGGGCTTAGAAGTTTAGGGTCTGAACCGGACCGGTCGATTTTCGGTTCGAATATAAAAGGAGGTTTTAGGGAAAGCCTAGTTCGGGATGCTTTAAAAATATGGAAAATATCTAAAAATCCTCTTTTAATATATATAAGAGAAATCAATTTTACAAAATAAGGTTTGGAAATGCAACGTTTCGAAATAGTGACTAAAATGCAATATTTGAAAAGTTCAGTGGTGACTGTTTTGTAAGGATTGAAACTTTGAATCTTTAAGGAGCTAATTTACCCAAGAAAGATTTCTCCTGTTTTTTCTTAGATTTAAATGATTTAATTAATGTTTAATTAATTAAATGAAAAGTGGAAAACCATATTTTAGATTTTCATAACTAACTTTTCTTAAAACTTTCTCATCTCTTTTTCTCTCAAAATTCCCTCATCCAAAAACTTTTCTCCAGCATATTTTCCATTGGTTTTCAATTCAATTGATGATGATTTAATCAACAATTAATTCCTAATCCTTTCTACATCAAATCCTCTTGATTTGCTTATTGAATTTTCAGAAATTTGGCTCTAATCAAGGAGAAATCTACATTTAGAGGTAAGGTTGTTCTTCTCCTCAAAATACTCGGTTCTTTACTGAAATTCCCAAGTTATCAATCCTTAATTTAAGTTTTATAAATGGTTTTAATGTTATGAACTTGATTTTGGCTTAAAACTCAAGATTTTTAAGAAAACTTGAAGAAATTCGTGGTGTTTGTTTGGGCTCTTTTTTGAGATGGTTATTAAATGTATTTTGGATGTTTAATGATGTGTAAAAGAGGTTTGATCAATGCAATCCCGAATAGGTTGAATTTCCTAAGTTTTTGCTTATGAAAATGGTGGTTTTTGGGGTGATCTGGGTGTTCTGTTATAGCTGAAGGTATAAGGACGAGTTTAGGTTAATTTTGGATGTTAATTGATGTTTAGAAATGGTTAGAAGTGATGGATCTTGGCTGGGTTATGTTTTAGAAGTGTTTGGAGGTCATTTTGGTTGTGTTTGGTAGCCGAAATGTTAGAATTGGTTAGAGTAGCGAGTTTAGGTGTGATGGCTGAAGATTTTAATGCATGATGATGCATTAATCCTTTGTTTTGATGTGTTTAAAACATGGGAGGCATCTTCGGATACTTGTGGTGTTGATCCGGAGGCTTGATCGGCGTTTCGGCAAGCTTGCGAAACGAAATTGGTGAGTGAAGTTGGATTTCCATCTTTGTAACGAATGTTTGAAGGTTTTGGGAGCTTAGTTTAAGTCTAAGCAACTTAACTAAGCTCAAGAGTAAGTTTTCGGGAAAACTCTCTTGTATGAGCCATGGAGTGGTTCGATACATTTGTTGATAAATTGCATGTTTAAATTCTGTTTTGAAAGCATATTTTGGCATGGTTAATGCTGGTTTTGAAAGCCATATGTTGAAGGATGCTCAAGGTAAGAGATCCTTGTTTTTGATATGTTGTATATGTGGATTTGATGCATAGTGATGCATGTTGATGAATGGCTTTGATTTAATGCTTTAAAACAGTGAATTGTTGTTGATAAATGATGTATATTGGCAAGTGATGTGATGGTTTTAAAGTAGTTGAATCGGATATAGTTAGCCGGCTATAGGATTGGGTGCACCGTGAAAAAAGTCGCCTTGGATGTTGAGGGGTTGTAATTGTACCGTAAATTCCATCCAAGTACACTAACGAGAAAGGTAAGATCACAATGGTGGTTAAAAGTCCATGTGTGGATCATGTGTTGTGTGTCCCGTGTTCTCGTTAGTGATGTTATACAACTACCGATGAGTGATGTTGAGGGGTTGTGATTGTACTGTTAAACTCCATCATGGGTGTCGAGGGGTTGTGATTGTACCGGTAAACTCCACCTTGTGTGTTCGGTAGTGTGTATGAAGCGTATGGGACAATGCTTGTAATCCGCGTATCCGATTGTGTTTTTTGTTGTAAATGGTTATGGATTATCACTTGAAAGCCAATATGACATGTTGATTTTATTGAAACATGAGATGCTTTATATGTATGCAAGGTTGCATGAATAGTGATGATTATGTGACGGAAAGATTTGTGAAAAGTGTTTCATAAAATGCATTATTGTGTTGTTTCTTTATAGCATGCCTCACTAAGCAATTGTGCTTACGCTCTCTCTCTTGAACCAATAATACAGATAATTGAAGTGTTTGAGGCAACAAGGAGGCTAAGAATCCAAGGGAAAGCTAAGCTCATGTATGGTGATGTTTTCACAGCATTATTAGTTTTTGATATTTGGCAATGGGAACCTAGGATGTGATTTGGGAGATGTTTTTGGACTCCCTAGCTGTGGCATGATGCCTTGAATGATGACTTGAATGTTAAACCAGCAATTTCTGCAGTTTCTGGGCAACCCGTATCGATACACTCACAGGTGTTTTGAGACGGGGCCTGTAATGGCCTTGGTGTTTCGAAACGGTTGGTGACCGTTTCGAAACGGTTTGGCCAATGGAAGGCCCTGTTTCGATACAGGTCTCGAAACGAACCCGAGTTTCGGAACGGTCAACCCCGTTTCGAAACAGGTGACCGTTGGGAACTGATTTGAATGGTTTTGAGGTTTGTAAGCTTTACGTTTTAGTCCCGAAAATTGTATTTGCAATTGCTTGAGTTCGAGATGTCTGTTTAAGGTGAAATTTGACAGGGAAGCATGTAATATGACTAATTAGGTATCAGTAACCTTAAAATCAGTTAAGTCCTCCATCTTCCCATAATTTACATTTTGGTCCCTAATATTTGTGAATTGTGCAATTGAGTCCCTTATCATAATTTGATCGATGTGCTTTTCATGTATGTGTTTCTCAAGAGTACGCTTAGGGTTAATATGCATCTAGACAAGTTTAAAAAGAAAAAAAAGGGTTGTTAGTCAAGGTTGACTTTCAGGTTGACTTTGGTTTTCCCAGAGTAATCCTCGTAGTTCGGATCAACCGTCTAGGCCGGGCTAAGGGGGTTACATGACTTGTCCTACCCCTAGGCCCAAGTGCTGTTGATGAACACTTCTTGGATGATAACTCCCGGCGTGAATCGGAGGGTGAACACCAATGTTGTAGAATTCTTCCTTAGCCACTTAACCCTGTACTTATCCCTAAGTCGAGATGGTTTAACCATAAACTGGAAAACTCGTATTTATTCCATTCGTATGCTTGACTCTCCCGATATCAAACAAATAAATAACCTCACAATGCTCTCTCGATACTCTTGCGAGATGTGAAAACCAGAATAAATAAACTTGAAGTTTTATTGCTTTGAACAGAAAATTCCTAAAACAATATAGTCCTTGCAACTACTTTACATAATCAACCCTTAGCCCTAAAGGAAGTTTAGAACATGATGAGAAGGGGGAAAACGACAAGGGTTTTGGGGAAAACGACTAAAGATGAGATATTCTTCCCTAGGTCAAATTACATGCATTTATATAGGCCTTGGGTCCAAGTTTTCTAGTATGACAAGAATACAAGTGTAAATTAAAGTACAACTCTATTGGAGATTAAATCTTCAGAGTATATGCCTTTAATTCGTCCTCTTTTCTTACTTTGGGTTTCTTCCTAGGACCTTGGGCTTGGCCTTCATTCTGCCTTAGGGCTCAGAAAAATATAGGAGTGATCCATGACAGACCGACTTGAATTCCTCTATATATCGAGCTTCACTTCACTTTTCCCTTTACTAACGTTGTCGTCATGGCTGCCACGGCAGCATCTTGTTTCTCGACTCCAGTCCTATGTTCCAGCTCTGCTCCTTTGCTGTCTTGAGTCTGCTACAGCAGATACCTGCAAAAGTAGCCAAAATCAGTGGCAACTGTGTTATTTTATCTAATTGTGATGTATATGTGAAACTTTACCTAAATGCAATGAATTATGCTTTAATGCAGCGGAAATATGGGTTAAATAAAGGGTAGAATATAGAACTTTTACACACTCAACACACCCACAAATTCAAGTTCTTGCTTGTCCTCAAGCAAATATGACCTAACCAAAATTAAAAAAAAAATTGGCTTAATTCAGCGAACTTTTCTTTACCTACCACACATGCCCTATCACGAGCAACACCTTGTCGGATGTTTCTGAATTTATTCGGAATCATGTTATAGGTCTTGTGTAGCGTGTGCATGTTTTGTGAACAAATATGTGCGTAGACTCCTTTAGTTTACCAGAATATTAAAGCTACTTACTTAATTTTTTATGCCAAATTTTCTTTTCTTGGAGGCAATTCTTAGATTCCTTTAGTTTTTTCTGAATTAGACTCGGTGTTTTTCTTATTTTGAGTTGACTAGAGCCTATTTTTGGGCACCTGTAGTTAACTTCCTAGAGTCGGTATTAGGCACCTCTAGGGGTATTGAGTCTAAGTTTTCCTTTTCTTATTTTCTTTTCCTAGAGCCAGTGTTAGGCACCTCTAGGGGCAACTTAATTGGTTAAGCTTTCCTACTCTAGTTTACAAATAGAAGTTTAGACAACATATAAGAGTCACAAAGGGTGTTTAAAGATCATAACTATAACAAGGCTCTAAACCATTCCTAAAAACATCCTAAGGCACTGCCACGACAGAGTATGTCGCGGCAGGTAAGTTCAGTTCAAAGACTTAAGCCAAATATTTTTTTGGCACAAAAATTAACTAAATAATAACTAATACTTAGACACAATTTTTAAGACACAAATAACATTTCATTACTAGAGGGATGCCACCCCAAACTCGAGGGTTGCATTGCCCTCAATGCATGACAACATGAAAGATAAAAAAAGAAAATAAATACATCACAAAAGAAATAAAACAGCAAAGACATCAATTATATGATAGAAACATAAGTTGAGGAGTTGTCATCACTGCTGCTGCTAATTTGTAGCTGCCGACGGGCAGTGACTTTTATGGCAGGGGGCGCCAGTGTGCTGGGGGAGGCAGAGGTTGTCTTCTTTTTTGCTTCCCTTGGTGGTTGGACACGAGTTGGTGAGATGTGTGGGGGCTTGTCCAGAACCTCGACCTCATCATCGGAGCTACTACTGCTGCTGCTGCTGCTGGCAGATCTGCCTTGGCCGGTGGGGCCTTCACCACTCTCGTTGAGCTTCTTCCTCTTTATTGGTGTGAAGTCCTTGGAGAGGTTTCAGGCAACTGAGGGCTCCCCGTTAGAATCCTACAAGGCGGAAGAGGAGGAGAACCGTTCAAAATATTCTTTGTTGAGTTACGGTAGGGGCTCCTTTCTTTTCTTGCCTCTAGCTGTGGCAGATTGGATGTCACCTTCAGCTGTCGTGGCCGATGTAGGTGTAGATGCAGCAGATGGAGTTTTAGGTGTCGCAGCAGGGGTAGGTGTAGGTGTAAGGGCAAGAAAGAACTGTTCTTGGAAGGCGGGGAACGACACATGTGTAAAATGTAAATCATTATGAATAAAATTTATCGTTTCTGCCGTGAAATCCCTCATGTAGCTCATCAGTCTGAGCTGCCTTTCCTCCATTCTTTTAAGCGTCGACAGAATTTGGGCAGATGTGTCTGGTGGGGGAGCTGCTACCGTTTGATGTTGTTCTGCTGCGTCAGGTTCGGCAGAGCTGGGGCCTGCTGTTTGCTCTACCGTGGTAGAGGGGTTGAAGTCGGACAGTGGGGTGGCAGCTTTCAACTCCATGAGGCTGAAAATGTCCCGCTGTGTCCATCCCTTGCCTTTGACTTTAAAATCTTCGGCAATTTCCAGTACGTTGTGGCCCCGACAGAAGGTGGTGAAGAGGTATGGGGAGACAAGGGGTCCTGATGGTCGGAGGGCACATTCAAGAATTCCCTCCCGTATGTAGCGACCGACATTTATTGATCTTTCATTTAAAATTGAATGCACAAGGGCTAACCTTGGTCTGTCAACGGTGTTGTTGTGGGAGGATGGCATGATGCGCTTCTTCACAAAGTGATTCCATAATTTGGCTTCTAGAGTCAACTGAGTTCTCTTCACCATCCATCGGTGTTTAGTGTCGTAGTCTGCCGGCGACAGACTGTTGACGAATCTCTTGTGGGAGTCCTCCTTCTTAATCACATATAAGCCGTAAAGGGTGTTGATGTAAGAAGGCTCAAAGGAGAGTTGTTTACCTCGAACTACCACTGTCGTAGTGTCTTTGCTGTCGACGTCAACATAGAACTCCCTCACGAGTGTGACGTTCATCTCTTCCAGTTGGGCAACAAACTACTTCCATTTGAGGGCATGGATCTTTCTTTCTACGAAGCTTTCAAGCCCTAGGTCTCCCGTGGGTTTGATGTAGAAAACCCCTGTTCTTCCCACATCTCCCTCTTCAGAAAGGAACGGTAGTATCTTGCGGCGAAGTGGGTGGAAGCAGAGCGGTCTAGAATGGAACTATGGCTTGGGGTGCTTACTGTTGTGGCAGAAGTGGAGGCAGCACTTTGACGGGTTTGTCTGCTAGTCATTTTGCAAGGACTGTGGAAAATGTAAAGAAAAATTTTAAAGATCTTAAAAGAGGAAACAATTAGAGAAAATGAGAATGAGGTGAGAAATGAATAGTGAATGGGGGTTTATATGGAAGTGTGGTTTTCTGCCCGTTGGAGCTGTAACGGCAGGCGCAAATAACGGGGCCATCTGTTACGCAGTTTCTGATGCGTCTGTCACGTGGTTCCGTGTCTGCTGCACGTCTATTACGCGTTTGCGCGGTGTGACATCAGATTCGTCCGTTGGACTTTTTGGGCTGATGTGGGTATGGTGGGCTGCTTCATTCCTTCTCTTCATCATGTTTCCTTTGTTTCCTGAAAATAGATAAATAAAATTAAATATTAATTCCTAAAATAAAATAAATCTTAAGGCGTAATAAATAAATAAAATAAAATAAAACTAAGTTAAATTAGGGATGGCTTGAAGGGCATCTCCTAAAGTAACTACTTCCTGCATCCTTGGGGCTTCAGTCCCCTGATAATGCTTTAGACTCTGTCCGTTGACTTTAAACTAGTGCCCGTCCTTTAGGGATTTGATTGTGATGGCACCAAGAGGGAAAACCTGGACAACTTGAAAGGGCCGGACCATCTAGATTTAAGCTTTCTCGGGAAAAGTTTTAACCTAGAGTTAAACACCAACACCTGATGCCCTGGGCAGAACTAACATGGCAGCAACTTCCTATCATGCCACCTTTTGGTTTTATCTTTGTAAATCTTGGCGTTGTCGTAGGCCATTGCTCAAATTTCTTCAATTTCATTCAAGTCCAGTAGCATCTTTTGTCCTGCCTTATCTATATCCATATTTACTTCCTTGATGGCTCAGTAAACTCGTGCTCTATCTCAACAGGTAAGTGGCATGTTTTCCCATAGATAAGCCTGTAGGGTGACATTCCCAATGGTGTTTTGAATGTTGTTCTATAGGCCCAGAGTGCATCATTGAGGTGTAAAGACCAATCTTTTCGAATAGGTTTAACCATAGTTTCAAGTATGTTTTTTACTTTTCGGTTGGATATTTCGGCTTGTCCATTGGTTTGAGGGTGGTATTCTATTGCAATCCGGTGCTTTACTCCGTATTTTCTCAAGGCAGCAGCAATTACCCTATTATCAAAATGTCTCCCTTCGTCACTGATGACCGCCTTAGGAATGCCAAATCTGGAGAAAATATTCTTTTGTAGAAATCTTTGAACAATTTTGGCATCATTTTTCTGAGAGGCGATCGCTTCTACCCACTTGGACACATAATCCACTGCCAATATGATGTAAAGGTCCCCACAAGATTTCAACCTCTAGAATGTTCTATTGTGGCATCTCATACCTTCTCGAGATGTTCCCAGTCCTTTGGCATTTGTCACAGCCCTTATAATAGGCTTGTGCATCTTTGACCAATGTGGGCCAATAGAGACTGGATTGCAGAACCTTGGTAGCAATTTTGTTTCCACCTAGGTGTCCTCCACATGGTGAAGCATAACTTCCTGTTCATCCTGTGGTACGCATCTCCTGATAATTTGATTTGCACAATGTTTGAAAAGAAGAGGTTCGTCCCAATAATAATGTTTCACATCATTTTGGAACCTCTTCCTTGCTTGGTAATTTAGTTTAGGAGGGAGTACGCCAATAACAATGTAATTAACAAAATCAACATACCAAGGGGTTTCAGAAAACTTACCTGCTACTTGGTTTTTTGTCCCCTTTTTATCCTTGATGTCAATGTCGAACTCTTGCAGCAACAAAATCCAGCGTATCAGTCTCGGTTTTGCATATTTTTTGTGAATAGATACTTTAGTGCTGAATGGTCTATATGGACCACCACCTTCATTCCAAGTATGTATGGACGGAACTTGTCGATTGAGAACACCACAGTTAATAGTTCCTTTTCCGTTGTGGTGTAGTTTACTTGGGTATCATTCAGTGTTTTGCTGGCATAGTATATCACATGGAAGAGCTTATCCTTCCTCTGCCCTAGTGCTGCCCCGACAATGTAGTCACTGGCATCACACATTATTTCGAATGGCAAACTCCAGTCTGGTGGCTGTACGATCGGGGTTGTTACCAGCTTCTCCTTCAGATTTCTGAATGCCACAGTACATTCAGTATTAAAGTCAAAGGGACGATTCTACTCCAATAAATGGCATAAGGGCTTGGTAATCTTCGAGAAATTGGCAATAAATCTTCGATAAAACCCAACATGCCCTAAGAAACTCGAAATCCCCTTGACTGTGGTAGGTGGCGGCAGCTTTTCGATGACTTCTATTTTTGCTCTGTCCACCTCTATTCCGCGGCAGCTTACCTGGTGGCCTAGGACTATCCTTTCATCCACCGTGAAGTGGCAATTTTCCTAGTTTAAGACCAAGTTCGCTTCTTTGCATCTTTCAAGCACCTTTTGTAGGTTGCCTAAACAACCTTCAAAACTGTCTCCGAAGACAAAAAATTGTCCATGAAAATTTCTAGGAAGTCCTCCACCATATCGGAGAATATTGCCATCATGCATCTTTGGAAGGTTGCTAGTGCATTGCAGAGTCCAAATGGCATTCTCCGAAAAGCATAAGTTTCGTATGGGCATGTGAAGGTAATTTTCTCTTGATCCTCCGGTGCAATAGCTATCTGGTTGTAACCTGAGTAACCATCAAGAAAACAATAGTAAGGTTTTTCCGCTAATCTATCGAGCATTTGATCAATAAAAGGTAGAGGAATATGGTTATTCTGGGTAGCTTTGTTAAGCTTCCAGTAATCCATACAAACACTCCCACCGGTCACAGTCCAGGTTGGGATTAGTTTGTTCTCTTCGTTGGTCACCACGGTTATTCCTCCCTTTTTAGGTACACACTGCACCGAACTAACCCACTTACTATCCGAGATGGCATAAATGATTCCGGCATCAAGCCATTTGATAATCTCTTTTCTCACCACTTCTCGTATAGCTTCGTTCAAACGTCTCTGGGCATCAATAGTTGGCTTATGATCATCCTCTAAGAGAATCTTTTACATACATAATGTCGGACTGATGCCTTGGATATCAGCTATCGTCCATCCAATAGCCTTCTTATGCTGCCGCATCATTCCAATTAATTGTTGTTGATGTTTCTACATTAACTTGGAAGGGATGATTATGGGCAACGTATCATTTAAACCAAGAAAAACATATTTAAGCTGCCCTGGCAGGGGATTAAGATCTAAAACATGTGGTTCTTCAATTGAAGGCTTTTGGATTATATGTTCATTCGAGGTATAATTTAGGGGCTCGAAGAACTTACCTGGACAATTGCCTATCTAATTTACCTCCTCAAGACCATCAGTGTCAGATATGTCTGAATCGGAGGAGTCACTGTCGTCGTTGCTGCCGTGACATTCTTCCAAATGATTGCTGTGGGAGTGACCAAACTTTATGTCATGGCAGCTCGACCTAATGCAGGGTTGGTCAAGGATTACTTCAGTGATGGCCTTGCACTCTTCCTCTGCATCATCATGTTTAATTTCTTGGAGAACATTGAGTTTGATTTCTTGATCATTTACTATCATGGTTTGTTCTCCTTTCTCTATATCAATCACAGATCTGCCTGTGGCTAGGAAGGGTCGCCTCAGGATGATTGGTGCGTTTTCATCTACTTCAGAGTCTAAAACAAGAAAGTCAACAGTAAAAATAAACTTATCCGCTCTTACAAGAATATCTTCGATCTTCCCTTCTGGTTGTATGTAAGAGCAGTCTGCCAGCTGCAGCATGACTGTCGTGGGCCGTGCTCGTCCGATACCTAATTTATGAAACACAGATTTTGACATTAAATTTATGCTAGCACCTAGATTACAAAGTGCCTTACCCATGAATTTGTCACCAATTATGCACGGTATGATGAAGCTCCCGAGATCCTTCTTCTTCTGGGTGGATGTCTGTGCAAGATAGTCATGCATCCTTCTGTCATTTTTACCATTTCGAATTCCCCAAGTCTGGATCTTTTTGACATGGCATCCTTGAGAAATTTTGTGTAACGCCCCGGTTTTGGGCTTAGGAGTTTTGGGCGTTGACCGGTTGGTCAAAGTGCTGTTCGAATCTTAAGAGGTTAATTTAGGAAAGCCTAGTTCGGGTTGCATTAAAAATATGGAAAAATGTTCTAAAATCATCTTTTAATATAATTAAGTGAACTGTGAAATCAATTTTGGAAAATGAGTTTTGGAAGTGTGACATTTTGGCTAGTGACCAAAATGTAATTTTCGCAAGTTTGGTGGCTGTTTTATAAAGGGTTGGAACTTTGAATCTTTAAGGAGCTATTAATCCAAAAGTGGTTTCTCCAGATTTTTCTAAGATATTATAAGCTATTTTCTGATTTTAAAGATATCAAAAAGGAGGGAAAAGCTCAATTGGCAATTTTCTCAACTAACTTCTCATTTTCCTTCTCTCATTTTCTCTCAAACCAAACACTACATTTCCAGAGATTTGTTTCTAATTTTCTCACATAAATTCCTCCTTTCAACTCTCATTTGATTCCAAATCAACATATCTTCAAAACCTCTTCCATTGCTACAAGTTTCAACGAGCATTTTGATTGCAAAAAGTGGAGAAACACAAGTTTGGAGGTAAGAACGTCCTTCTCCTCTAAACTATCAGTTCTTTACTGAAATTCCTAAGTTTTCAATCCTAAATTGATGTTTAATTAAAGGCTTTTAAGTTGATTTATGGATCTTGGCTTATTATGCAAGATTTTGATGATTTTTGATGATTTTCGTTAGATCTGAGTAATCTGTGATTTAAGAGGTGTTTTTGATGTTAAATGATCTCTAAAATGATGTGGAATTGAGTTTTGATTGATGCAATCCCGGATAGGTTGAGTTTCCTAAGTTTAGCTTGTGTTTCAAGGTAGTTTTTGAGGTGATCTTGGTGATCTGATGTTGCTGGAGGTATAAGGTTGTTAATAGGTTGTTTTTAGATGTTATATGGTGTTAATGGAAGTGAGGTTTTGCTGGTTTATGGCTGGGCTTTGTTTAGAAGTGGTTTGGATGCATTTTCGGTTGTGTTTGGTGGCCGAAAATGGAGGTTGGATGAGAGCAGCGAGTTTAGGTGCTTTCATTGAAGCAATTAATGCATGATGATGCATTAATCCTCTGCTTTGATGTGTTGAAACAGGGGAGGCATCTTTGGATCCAAGATTGGTTGATCCGGAAGCTTGATTTGGTGCTTTGGCTTGAAGCAAAGTGGAAATTGGTGTGTTGCAAAATGATGATTTGCATGTTTTTAATTACTGTTTTGAAAGCATGTTTTAGCATGGATTTTGCTGATGATATAAGCCATATGTTGAAGGTAACTCTAGGTAGGAGTACCTTGCTTTTGTACATTGTTTAAATGTGGATTGATGCTTTAAAATGCATGATGAAAATGGCTTGGTTAAATGCTTTAAAACATTGGATTAAATGATGAATATGGTGTATATTGGCAAGTGATGTTTTGAAAAGATTAAGGTCACTAAGGTGGTTAAAAGTCCTTGAGTGAGCCTTGTTACTTAAGATCATCAAGGTGGTTAAAAGTCCTTGGATGAGTCTTGTTGCGGACACTAAGGTGGTTAAAAGTCCTTAGGTGATCCATTCCATGGTGTTTAAAAGTCCATGGGGCCAATATGACATGTTAAGTAATTTGTGAAGCATGAGATGCTTGTTTTAATGTTTATGTTGAAGCATGGGATTGCTTGTTTTAAGTATGCTTTGAGCATGTGCAAGGATTGATTTTAAGCATGATTTATAAATGGTTTTAATTGCATTATTGAATTGTTTTTAATGAGCATGCCTCACTAAGCTTTTGCTTACGCTCTCTACGTTTTCTTAATTCAATAATGCAGAGCATTAGTGTACCTTGAGGGGCAGCAAAAAAGGGCAAGCAATCAAGTTCAAGTGAAGCTCAATGTATGAAGGTTTTATAAGTATATTTTAGCTTTTGTGTGATTTGGCAATGGGGGACCAATGTGTATGTTTTGGGAGGTGTTTGAGACTCCCTAAGTATGTTGAATGTTGTTGAGATTGCTGGTTTTTGAATTGGAACCTTATATGCTTGTTTTGGAAGTTTGGTGTTTGAATAGCTAGCTTGTGTAGGAAGCATGCCTATAGAATTGGGGCTTTTTGCATATGATGTTAGGTTGATGTTGTGATGATGCCTATAAGTCTTAAATATGTTTAATTGCATGCTGGTAAAGTTTGGTGACATTTGGAGCATGTTTGAATGATCAATTGCATGTTTTGGAATGCCAATTTGCTGCAATCTGTGCAGGCGTTTCGGAACAGTGTGCACCGTTTCGGAACGGGTGCCTTGCATGAACCCAGGCGTCCGAAACGGTATGCACCATTTCGAAACGGTTTGGTCTCTGCCAAGGCCGTGTTTCGGAACGGTGTCGATCGGTTTCGGAACGGCCCGTGTTCCGGAACGGGGTTGATTGGTTTCGGAACGGCCGACCGTTAAGGGCTGACAATGGCAGTTATATGTTTTGAATTGTTTACGTTTTGGTCCTGAATCTTGTATGTTCAATTGCTTGTGCTTGGAAGGTCCTTTTGAGCTGAAATTTCACAGAGAAGCATGAAACCTGATTAATTTCAAGATGGTAACTTTAATTTGGGTTAAGTCCTTTTAGTTATCAGAAATTACAATTTGGTCCCTAAAGTTGTAATTTGTTCAATTGGGTCCCTGTTTGATCTCTGATGTTTGTGATCTTTGAGTATGATGTTTGTGTGATCACAATTAGGATTAATGTGCATCTAGACAAGTTTAAAAATAATAAAAAAAGGGTCGTTAATCAAGGTTGACTTTCGGGTTCACTTTGGTTTTCCCCGTGTGACTTTCTTAATTCGGGTCAACCGTCTAGGCTGGGTTAAGGGGGTTACATTTGGTGGTATCATAGCTGAGTTTGCGAGTAATTGGGAATGAATGTATGCATGATTGAAGCATGTTTGCCTTGTATGCTTGTTGTGTGAAAGCATGTTCAGTGGTTTGAGATGTTGATGCAATTGAGATGTATGCTATGATGTTGCATGTTGAGGGTACCCATTGCCAAACAAAAGCTAATGAAATGAAGTTGATTTTGAATGAAATTGAGCTTGAATACTTGGATTGCTTACCTTGCTGGGCCTGACTTGTTTTATTTTTGCATTGTGATTGCATGGTAAAGTATGGCACCACGTAGAGAGTTAAGGGGTAGTGTGCGAGCTACGGCTCCTAACGAGAATGAAAATGAAGAGAATACGGGTAGTGCAGTGTTACCCCCTCCTCCGCCTGGTAGTGGTGGTGCTAGAGGTGAAAGAGCTGAAGCTGCAGCTGGTGCTGGAGCTGCTGGACCAGAGGTTGGTCAGGGGCAAGCTATGCCTGACATGTCTATGCTGGTACAAGCTATTGCGGGTGCTTTTCGAGCAGCAGTAGCTGGAGCTCAAGGAGCTGGGCATCAGGGAGATGCTGGAGTCAGATTACCTTTGGAGCGTCTGCGCAGTCTTGGTGGGACTGAGTTCAGAGGTATGTCTGCTGAAAGTTCGGAAGCTTGGCTAGAGAGTACCAAGCGTATCTTGGGTCAGATGAGCTGCACGGATGTGCAAAAGTTGGGCTGTGTTGTGTCCTTGCTGCAGGACGATGCATATACGTGGTGGACGACCACCATAGCTGGGATGGCTGAAGTTGATGTTACTTGGACATTCTTTCAGAATGCGTTCAAGAGGAGATATCTTGGAGTGAGATATCTGGATGAGAAAAAGCGTGAATTCATGTCTCTAACCCAAGGGAGCATGAGTGTGGCTGAGTATGAAGTGCAGTTCGTACGGCTCAGTCAGTATGCACCGGAGCTGATACCTGATGAGCGAGAGAGGTGCGAAAGGTTCCGTTATGGCTTGGTGACGGAAGTAAAGACCTACATGTTGGCTGCTGAGTACATTGATTTTGATGTGTTGGTTGGTCGATCCAAGGACATTGAGATGAACTTGGGTTTAGTTGCGAAAGGTGCTGGAGCAAGTTCTGGCAAGAGAGCTGCTGAGTATAGTTCCGGAGGTGGACGGAACAAGAGGGGACGTGATCAGAAGTATCAGTCCTCAGCAAGAGAGGTGGTGGTGCACCTGCTAGAGGTGGTTTTGCTAGAGCTGAACCAAGTGCTTGCTGGATCTGTGGTTCGCGTGGTCACATGAAGCGTGACTGTCCTCGAGCTGTGAGGGAGGTGCAAGCTCCTGTTGCGGCAGCTGGTAATGGATGTTGGAACTGTGGTTCTGTTGACCATCTGAGGCGAGATTGTCCGAGGTTGGCTGGTGGCCAAGATCGTGCTCCTGTTGTTGCACCGCAGAGAGGTCGTGGGCGCGGCCGTGGTAATTTCCAGAGGAGAGAGGAAGGTGGTCGCGGAGTAGCTCATGTTGTGGCTATTCAGCCTGAGGGTGGAGGCCAAGCGAGGGTGTATGCTCAGCGCGAGGGAAGGAATGATGCTGATGTGATTGCAGGTACCTTTACTTTGCAATCCTTGTCATTGCTTTCTTTGATTGATTCTGGATCTACGCATTCATACATTTTGCGTGAGCATGCTGAATTGCTTGGTGTGCCTGTTGAGTCTTTGGATGTTGGAGTTCGTGTCACTAGTTCTTTTGGTGAAACTGTTGTGACTCGAAAGCTTTATAGAAGGTGTCCCTTGGTTGTTCAAGATCATGTCTTTCATGTTGATCTTATGGAGTTGCCCTTTTATGGTTTTGATGTGATCCTTGGTATGGATTGGCTTGCTGAGCATCGTGCTGTTGTGGATTGTGAGAATAAGCGGGTTTCGCTTAAGCTTGCGGATGATTATGAAGTTGTTGTTGTTGGCGAGAATGTGAAGTTTCTTGCTAATGTTGTGTCTACCTTGGAGGCGAGTAGGATGCTGAGGCAAGGTTGCGAAGCTTACCTAGCTTTTGTGATGAATCCTAGCTCTAAGGAGTTGAGGGTGCAAGATATCAAGGTTGTGAAGGAGTTTCCTGGTGTTTTTCCTGAAGAGTTGCCTGGTTTACCTCCTAACCGCGAGGTGGAGTTTGGAATTGAGCTGTATGAGAATACAACTCCTGTGTCCATTACTCCCTATAGAATGGCACCTAAGGAGCTGAATGAGCTGAAGACGCAGTTGCAAGAGCTGCTAGATCGTGGTTTCATCCGGCCGAGTGTGTCGCCTTGGGGTGCTCCTGTCTTGTTTGTAAAGAAGAAAGATGGCACTATGAGGATGTGCATTGATTACCGTCAGCTGAACAAGTTGACTATCAAGAATCGGTATCCTTTGCCGAGGATTGATGATCTCTTTGATCAATTTAGGGGAGCTGCTGTGTTCTCTAAGATTGACATGAGGTCAGGGTATTATCAGTTGAAGGTAAAGGATGTGGATGTGCCTAAGACAGCTTTCAGGACAAGGTATGGGCATTATGAGTTCCTGGTGATGCCGTTTGGGTTGACAAATGCTCCTGCTGCTTTCATGGACATGATGAATCGTGTTTTTCATGAATACCTGGACAAGTTCGTTGTGGTGTTCATTGATGATATCCTTGTGTACTCGCGTACTGAGGAGGAGCACGAAGAGCATTTGAGGATTGTGCTGCAAGCCTTGTTGGAGAATCAGCTTTATGCTAAGTTGAGCAAGTGTGAGTTTTGGCTTAAGGAGGTGGTGTTTCTTGGGCATGTGGTCTCAGCTGAAGGGATACATGTTGATCCTCAGAAGATTGAAGCGGTGATGAACTGGAAAGTTCCTAAGTCTGTTCATGAAGTCCGTAGTTTCCTTGGTTTGGCGGGATACTACCGGAGGTTTGTGGATGGTTTTTCCAAGATTGCTGCTCCTTTGACGAAGCTGTTACAAAAGGATGTTATGTATGAGTGGACGGAAGCGAGACAGCAGGCTTTTGAGAAGCTGAAGGCGGCTTTGACTCATGCTCCTATCTTGATTCAGCCTGAATCAGGGAAAGAGTTTGTGGTCTATAGTGATGCATCCTATGTTGGTTTGGGGTGTGTGCTGATGCAAGAGGGTAAGGTTGTGGCTTATGCGTCGCGGCAGTTGAAGGTGCATGAGCGCAACTATCCTACGCATGATATTGAGCTGGCTGCAGTGGTTTTTGCTCTGAAGATCTGGAGACATTATCTGTATGGTGAGAGGTGTACTGTGTACACGGATCACAAGAGTTTGAGGTATCTGATGTCTCAGAAGGAGTTGAATCTCAGGCAGCGACGTTGGTTGGAGTTGCTCAAGGATTATGATCTGACGATTGAGTATCATCCTAGTAAAGCTAATGTTGTTGCGGATGCCTTGAATAGGAAGGTAGCTGTTGAGCTGAGGGAGATGTTTGCTAGCTTGAGCATATCGCGAGATGGTGGTCTTGTTGCTGAGTTGCAAGTGAAACCATCGTTGGTTCAGTTGATCAAGGAAAAGCAGTTGCTGGATGATTCCTTGGTGTCTCATGTTCAGGATATCGCGGAGGGTAGACCTTCGGTTTTCTGCTTTAATGAGGATGGTGTGTTGTGTTTTGGTAGTCGGATAGTAGTGCCTGCTGATGTTGAGTTGAGGCGTGCTATTCTGACTGAAGGTCATAGTAGTCCTTTTGCTATGCACCCTGGTAGTACAAAGATGTATCGTGATCTTCGTGATGAGTACTATTGGGTGGGTTTGAAGAAGGATGTTGCGGAGTTTGTGAGCAAGTGTTTGGTGTGTCAGCGAGTTAAGGCTGAACATCAGGTTCCTTCTGGTTTGTTGCAACCGTTTGTCTTTGTGGGAGAGGGTTACCATGGATTTTGTATCTGGTTTGCCTTTGTCTCCATCAAAGAAGAATTCTGTTTGGGTGATTGTGGATCGCTTGACGAAGTGTGCGCATTTCTTGCCTGTGCATACTACGTTTTCTTTGGATAAGCTGGCAGAGCTGTACATTGCTGAGATAGTGAGGTTGCATAGTGTGCCTAAGTCGATTGTGTCGGATAGGGATCCGAGGTTCACATCGCGTTTTTGGCAGTGTTTGCATCAAGCTCTGGGTACAAGTTGCATTTCAGTACATCCTATCATCCTCAGTCGGATGGTCAGTCTGAGAGGGTTATTCAAATTTTGGAGGATATGTTGAGATGCTGTGTGATTGAGTTCCAAGGTTCTTGGGAGAAGCATCTGCCTTTGGTTGAGTTCGCTTATAACAATAGTTATCAGGCGAGTATACAGATGGCACCTTATGAGGCTCTGTATGGGAGGAAGTGTAGGACTCCTCTTTGTTGGGCTGAAACTGGTCAAAAGTTGGTTTCGATGCCTGCTTTGTTGAAAGGGACCACCGAGAAGGTAAAGCTCATTTGTGAAAGGTTGAAGGCTGCCTCTGATCGGCAAAAGTCTTACGCGGATTTGAAGCGTAAGGAGATAGAGTATGCGGTGGGTGACCGTGTGTTCTTGAAGGTTTCCCCTTGGAAGAAGGTGATGAGGTTTGGCCGGAAGGGTAAGTTGAGCCCTCGGTACATTGGACCATATGAGGTGGTTGAGCGAGTGGGTCCTGTTGCATATCGGCTGAGGTTACCTCAGGAGTTGGATAAGATTCATGATGTGTTCCATGTTTCTATGCTCCGGAAGTATAGATCTGATCCTTCGCATGTGATGCCTGTAGAGGATGTGGTTTTGAATCCGGATTTGACCTATGATGAGGAACCGGTGAAGGTTCTGGATTCGGATAGCAAGGTTCTTCGTGACAAGACCATTGAGTTGGTGAAGGTGCTGTGGAAGCATCGAGGTGTTGTGGAAGCCACGTGGGAGCGGAAGGAAGACATGCTGAAGCAGTTTCCTTATCTCTTTCCTTCAGGTAAATTTCGAGGACGAAATTTCTTAAGGGGGGGAGAGTTGTAACGCCCCGGTTTTGGGCTTAGGAGTTTTGGGCGTTGACCGGTTGGTCAAAGTGCTGTTCGAATCTTAAGAGGTTAATTTAGGAAAGCCTAGTTCGGGTTGCATTAAAAATATGGAAAAATGTTCTAAAATCATCTTTTAATATAATTAAGTGAACTGTGAAATCAATTTTGGAAAATGAGTTTTGGAAGTGTGACATTTTGGCTAGTGACCAAAATGTAATTTTCGCAAGTTTGGTGGCTGTTTTATAAAGGGTTGGAACTTTGAATCTTTAAGGAGCTATTAATCCAAAAGTGGTTTCTCTAGATTTTTCTAAGATATTATAAGCTATTTTCTAATTTTAAAGATATCAAAAAGGAGGGAAAAGCTCAATTGGCAATTTTCTCAACTAACTTCTCATTTTCCTTCTCTCATTTTCTCTCAAACCAAACACTACATTTCCAGAGATTTGTTTCTGATTTTCTCACCTAAATTCCTCCTTTCAACTCTCATTTGATTCCAAATCAACATATCTTCAAAACCTCTTCGATTGCTACAAGTTTCAACGAGCATTTTGATTGCAAAAAGTGGAGAAACACAAGTTTGGAGGTAAGAACGTCCTTCTCCTCTAAACTATCAGTTCTTTACTGAAATTCCTAAGTTTTCAATCCTAAATTGATGTTTAATTAAAGGCTTTTAAGTTGATTTATGGATCTTGGCTTATTATGCAAGATTTTGATGATTTTTGATGATTTTCGTTAGATCTGAGTAATCTGTGATTTAAGAGGTGTTTTTGATGTTAAATGATCTCTAAAATGATGTGGAATTGAGTTTTGATTGATGCAATCCCGGATAGGTTGAGTTTCCTAAGTTTAGCTTGTGTTTCAAGGTAGTTTTTGAGGTGATCTTGGTGATCTGATGTTGCTGGAGGTATAAGGTTGTTAATAGGTTGTTTTTAGATGTTATATGGTGTTAATGGAAGTGAGGTTTTGCTGGTTTATGGCTGGGCTTTGTTTAGAAGTGGTTTGGATGCATTTTCGGTTGTGTTTGGTGGCCGAAAATGGAGGTTGGATGAGAGCAGCGAGTTTAGGTGCTTTCATTGAAGCAATTAATGCATGATGATGCATTAATCCTCTGCTTTGATGTGTTGAAACAGGGGAGGCATCTTTGGATCCAAGATTGGTTGATCCGGAAGCTTGATTTGGTGCTTTGGCTTGAAGCAAAGTGGAAATCGGTGAGTGCATTTGTGGAAAATGGATTTTCAGCTTTTAAACCAAGGTTTGAAGGTTTTGGGAGCTTAGTTTAAGTCTAAACAACTTTGCTAAGCTCAAGTGTAAGTTTTCGGATTTTCTCTCTAGTGGTGGCCATGACTTTGATGTGTTGCAAAATGATGATTTGCATGTTTTTAATTACTGTTTTGAGAGCATGTTTTAGCATGGATTTTGCTGATGATATAAGCCATATGTTGAAGGTAACTCTAGGTAGAAGTACCTTGCTTTTGTACATTGTTTAAATGTGGATTGATGCTTTAAAATGCATGATGAAAATGGCTTGGTTAAATGCTTTAAAATAGTGGATTAAATGATGAATATGGTGTATATTGGCAAGTGATGTTTTGAAAAGATTAAGGTCACTAAGGTGGTTAAAAGTCCTTGAGTGAGCCTTGTTACTTAAGATCATCAAGGTGGTTAAAAGTCCTTGGATGAGTCTTGTTGCGGACACTAAGGTGGTTAAAAGTCCTTAGGTGATCCATTCCATGGTGTTTAAAAGTCCATGGGGCCAAGGTGTTTAAAAGTCCTTGGGGTGATTCAAGCATTGGACACAAAGGTGGTTAAAAGTCCTTGTGTGGTCCTTATTCATGGTGTTTAAAAGTCCATGGCCAAGGTGTTGAGATTGCTGGTTTTTGAATTGGAACCTTATATGCTTGTTTTGGAAGTTTGGTGTTTGAATAGCTAGCTTGTGTAGGTTCAAGTGAACCTTATATGTTTGCTGGCTTTTTGCATATGATGTTAGGTTGATGTTGTGATGATGCCTATAAGTCTTAAATATGTTAAATTGCATGTTGGTAAAGTTTGGTGACATTTGGAGCATGTTTGAATGATCAATTGCATGTTTTGGAATGCCAATTTGCTGCAATCTGTGCAGGCGTTTCGGAACAGTGTGCACCGTTTCGGAACGGGTGCCTTGCATGAACCCAGGCGTCCGAAACGGTATGCACCGTTTCGAAACGGTTTGGTCTCTGCCAAGGCCGTGTTTCGGAACGATGTCGATCGGTTTCGGAACGGCCCGTGTTCTGGAACGGGGTTGATTGGTTTCGGAACGGCCGACCGTTAAGGGCTGACAATGGCAATTATTTGTTTTGAATTGTTTACGTTTTGGTCCTGAATCTTGTATGTTCAATTGCTTGAGCTTGGAAGGTCCTTTTGAGCTGAAATTTCACAGAGAAGCATGAAACCTGTTTAATTTCAAGATGGTAACTTTAATTTGGGTTAAGTCCTTTTAGTTATCAGAAATTACAATTTGGTCCCTAAAGTTGTAATTTGTTCAATTGGGTCCCTGTTTGATCTCTGATGTTTGTGATCTTTGAGTATGATGTTTGTGTGATCACAATTAGGATTAATGTGCATCTAGACAATTTTAAAAATAAAAAAGGGTCGTTAATCAAGGTTGACTTTCGGGTTGACTTTGGTTTTCCCCGTGTGACTTTCTTAATTCGGGTCAACCGTCTAGGCTGGGTTAAGGGGGTTACATTTTGCATATCCTGGCATCTACTTGATGGCTTCTAACATCGGTATATTAATGTGTACCTACTTAAAGATATAATAAATTTTTTTGAGCTGGTACTCTTGTTTCTGTTTTTGTAACCGCTATGGGAAAGGAGGTTAATGACGATAGTCTTCAAGGCGTCCTTCACATGGTTCGGATCTGAGGAGGCTTAGGTTCCTCAGCATCCTTTTCTTACTCCTTTGTCCCTTCTACTGTCGTGACAGGTGTGTCGGGAGCAGGTTGCTCTTCATCTGTCGGGGCAGTGTTCACGGCAGGTGTATCTAAGGTCGGTTCCTTATTTGGTATGGTTTTCATCTCCGACCTTTGCAATTGTTTCCCACTCCTAGTTGTAATTGCCTTACACTGTTCATGTGTGGGTTTTCTAGTGACCTCAGTATCACTAGGGAATCCTCTGTTTTGCCTTGGCTTGATATGCTGGGAAACCAGGCCAATCTGTGTCTCCAGTGATTTCAGGGTGGCCTCATGGTTAGTCATTCTCATCTCTGTCTTGTCTATGAATGACTCAATCTTCTTGACAAAATGATCCATGTTTTCCATGTAAGCTCCTATCTGTGACATGAATATGGCCAATGTCTGCTCCAGTATACTAGGTGCGGCTACCGGCTGCTGTTGCAGTTGCTGCTCTGGTTGCTACCGTGACAGTATTTTGGGTGCCCCCTAGTTTTGGTTGTTTTATAACTGAGGATTCAGTGCGTTGTTGTGATTGCTCCATGAGAACTTGGGATCTTTCCTCCAGTTGGGATTATAGTTGTTGGAATCGTAATTTCTTGACTTATTGTAATTTCCAATGTACATCCCTTCTTCTAACTGTAACGGACAATCTTCCGAACTGTGGTTCCCACTGCAAGTTTCACATACTTCTTCTACAGAATAGACAGGTTTCGAATCATTCTGTAACAGATTTTCCACCGCCTTTGTGAGGTAAGCAACTTGTGATTTCAGGGAATTGTCAGCTTCATAATCCTTTACAATTATCCCTCGTTTACCTTTCCTTGCTATAGGGAATTGCTCGTCATTCTTTGCTAAGTTTTTCAACACAACCATTGCTTCGTCTAGATCTTTATCCAACAATAGTCCATTTGCTGCTGAATCTATTCTCATACGAGTGTGTGTGTTGGCAGCATTGTAGAATTTAATGACTTGATTCCACACGGGGAATCTATGCATCGGGCAATTCCTTAGAAGAGTTGTAAACCTATCCCATGCCTCGTGCATTGGTTCGTCATCTTTCTGTTGAAAAGTAGCAATTTCATTACGCAATCACTCAGATAAGTGAGAAGGATTAAAACGAGACAAAAATTCATGAGAGAGATCTGCCCAAGTTCATATTGAACCCAGCGTTAGTTTATTCCACCAAGTTTTAGCGCTGTCTCTCAGTGAATGTGGAAATAACCGGAGCCTCAGTATTTCTGGATTTATTCCTAGTAATCTAAACAATCCACAGATTTCTTGGAACGTTTTCAAATGTTCTCGGGCATCCTCTGTTGCAGCACCACTAAACTGGCCAGCGAAATTTATCACGCTCAACATAACAGGTTTCAGCTCGAAGTTCTCAGCTTCCACGTCTGGCAAGGTGGTCTCCAGTTCCACATGATCATTGATCATGTAGTCACGGAAGAACTATCGTGCGACAGCAGCACCGGCATGCCGTCTATTCTGGTCATCTAGGGGAGGATCTTCAGCATTCCTCTAGTTATTATTTACCCCGTTGTGCATTGCTTCTAAATGTTCCTCAACATAGTCGTTTCTTGTTATCAAGAGGCGGACTCGGTTCCTGAGGTTGCACGTACCTTCGATTTCAGGATCTAGTTCGTACTCAGGTTCTTTGCCTCGTCTAGATCTGCGCATAAGCAAATAGAAGACCTTGTGAAAAGCACAGGGTAAACAATACCAATAAAAATAGAAAAAATTAAAAAGTAAAAGTGCAGTAAAATGGGGGTAAAGATATGTTGCCAGTCCCCGGCAACGGCGCCAAAAACTTGTTGCGTGTCAAAAGTCCTATCGCAATGTAGTGCAAGTGTACACGACTCAAGTAGTAAAGTAGCTTTATCCTTGAATTGCTGCACGAGAGAGAAAAAAGAGAGTTTAAAATGTTGTAGAGTAATTGTGAATAATAACTAAATTAAAGGAGTAAAATATCAAGTTTAAGAAATAGGTCGGTATTGAATAATAACTGAATAGAAAACTTATGTTTTGTCGTCTCCCCTGTCGCGGCAGCACCTGTCGCGACAGAAGTCTGTTGTTGACGCGGCAGCGATCACACAACTTTGTACTTCAAGCTTGGCAAGAACGCCTGCTATGACTTGTCCTATCCCTAGGCCCAAGTGATGTTGATGAACACTTCTTGGATGATACCACCTGGCATGAATCGAAGGGTGAACACCAATGTTGTTGAATTCTTCCTTAGCCACTTAACCTCGTACTTATCCCTAAGTCGAGATGGTTTAACCATAAACTAGAAAACTCGTATTTATTCTATTCGTATGCGTGACTCTCCCGATATCAAACAAATAAATAACCTCACAATGCTCTCCTGATACTCTTGCGAGATGTGAAAACCAAAATAAATAAACTTGAAGTTTTATTGCTTTGAACAGAAAATTCCTAAAACAGTACAATCCTTGCAGCTACTTTACAGAATCAACCCTTAGCCCTAGGGGAAGTTTAGAACATGATGAGAAGGGGAGGAAAGGACAAGGGTTTTAGGGAAAACGGCTAAAGATGAGATATCCTTCCCTAGGTCGAATTACATGCATTTATATAGGCTTTGGGTCCTAGTTTTCTAATATGACAAGTATACAAGTTTAAATTAAAGTACAAATCTATTTAGGATTAAATCTTCTGAGTATATGCCTTTAATTCGTCCTCTTTTCTTGCTTTGGGTTTCTTCCTTGGACTTTGGGCTTGGCCTTCATTCTGCCTTAGGGCTCAAAAAAAATATAGGAGTGATCCATGACAGACCAACTTGAATTCCTTTATCTATCGAGCTCCACTTCACTTTTCCCTTTACTAACATTGTCGTCATGGCTGCCATGGCAGTGGCCTAGGCAACATCTTGTTTCTCGACTCCAGTCCTATGTTCCAGCTCTGCTCCTTCGTTGTCCTGAGTCTGCCACGGAAGATACCTGCAAAAGTAGCCAAAATAGTAGCAACTGTGCTATTTTATCTAATTGTGATGTATATGCGAAACTTTACCTGAATGCAATGAATTATACTTGAATGCGGCAGAAATATGGGTTAAATAAGGGGTAAAATATAGAACTTTTACACACTTAACATATTCATCCGGAACAATGCTGTAATTCTTGTGTAAGTGTGTGCAGGCTTAGTGAACAAATACGTGCCTAGACACTTTTAGCAACCAGAATAGTTATGCTACTCACTTGATTTTTATGACAAACTAATTTTTTTTCTTGGAGGCAATTCTTATGCTCCTTAATTTTTTCGAATTTAGATTCAATGTTCTTCTTATTTTAATTTTACTAGAGCCTATTTTTGGGAACCTCTAGCTATCTTCCTAGAGCCGGTGATAGGCACCTCTAGTGGAAACTCAAAAGGTAAAGATTTTATACTCTAGTTTACTATAGAAGTCTTAGACACCATATAAATCACAAAAGTGTTTTTGAAGTTCAGAACTATAGCAAGGCTCTAAATAATTCCTAAAAAATTCTAAAGCCACTGCCACGACCGAGATTGTTGCAGCAGGTAAGTGCACTTCAAAGACTTAAGTCAATATATATATATATATATATTTGACACAAAAAATAACTAAGATGAGACACAAATTAAAAAGTTCATTAAATAACAGAGGACATCCTACCCCCAAACTCAAGGGTTGCATTGTCCTCAATGCATGAAAACAAAATGAAAAACAAGAAAAAAGACAACATCACATATGGATAAAATAAACATCAGAAACAACTAGCATAAAGGAAAAATACTCAAGTTGATGAGCTGTTGTCGCTGCTGCTGCTGATGCGGAGCTGTCGGCGGGCAGTTACCTTGACGGAAGAGGTTGGCATGGGGCTGGGAGATGGTGAGGCTATCTTCTTTTTAGCCTCTCCAGGTGGCTGGACTCGTGTAGGTGAGATCTTTGGGGCCTTGTCCAGGACCTCGAGGTCATCGTCACTGCCGTTGCGTCTGATCTGTCATGGCATGGTCCCTCAACAGTTTCATTCAGCTTCTTCTTCTTCCTCAGAGGGAAGTCTTTGGATATGTCCCAGACGACAGATGGTTCCGAGTCAGAATCATCCTGCCAGACGGAGGAGGAGGAGAACCCTTCGAAGTACTTCAGATCGTCTCTGGTAGTGGTTCCTTCCGTTTTTCTCCTCGTGGAGTGGCATATCACCTGTCGCCATCTCCGATCGTGGCAGGTGGTGTGGTGGAGACAATAGTGGGCGTTATAGGGCTAATAGCAGGTGTGGGGGTGGCAAAAAGAGATTCTAGGAAAGAGGGAAACTGCACATTGGGAAAATTTAAATCAACCTTAATGAAATTTACCGTTGCGGTAAATCCCTCATAAATCCCATGAGGCCGAGTTGTCGTTCCTCCATCTTCTTCAGCATCTGCAGGATTTGGTTGGAGGTGTCTGTTCGATGTGCGGTCGTGGTCTGCTTCGGCTATGTCGCGACAGGTTCAGTGGATTCAGGTTCTGCTGTTGGTTCTGTCGTGGTAGTGGGGTCCATATATTCTAGGGGAGTGGAAGGCTTTAGCTCTATCAAACTGTATATGTTTTGTTGCGTCCATCCTTTGCCTTGTACTCTGACATCTTCATCAATTTTTGGAACTTTATTTGCCCAACAGAGAGAGGTGATGAGGTGGCGAAAGAAAAGGGGACCCATGGGTCTGAGTGCACACTCAAAAATGCCTTCGAGGATATATTTGCCATCGTTGATCTGCCTCTCTTTGTTGATTGAGTGTACGAGGGCTAATCTCTTCCGGTCCACCGTGGTGTTGTGCGATGTTAGCATGAGGCGTTTCTTCACAAAATAGTTCCAGAGTTTTACTATCGGTGTGAGCTGGGTCCTTCGCATTGTCCATCTGTGCCTGGGATCCTCGTTCCACTGGGTGCCTTCTTCTGTCAGTTTTGCCATGACAACATCGTAGTCTGCCGACGACAGACTATTGACGAACCTCCTATGTGCATCTTCCTTTCTGCCCACGTAAATTTCGTACAATGTGTTGATATAGGCCGGTTCAAGGGAGATTTCCTTACCCCTGACAGTCATTGTTGTGGCATCTTTGGGGGGGATGGCAGCATAAAACTCTCGGACCAAAGTGACGTTCATCTCCTCGGGTTGGACGGCGAACATCTTCCATTTGAGGGAAATAATTTTCTTAGAGATGAAACCTTCGAGCCCTAGGTCTCCCGTCTTTGTGGCGTATGTGAAACCTCTCTCTGCCCACATCTCTCATTTTTTGAACGAGCCATAGTATCTCCTCTTTGAGTCTGCCGATGCGAATCGTCTAGGGATTCTGCTGTTGCTGGGTGTGGACACTGTCGTGGAAGAGGTGGAGGCATCACTCTTTTGGGTTGATCTAGTAGTCATTGCGAGGAAAACTGTAAAAAAGTAAAAGAAAATTTTTGAGAGCTAAACTCTGTAAAGCAAAGTTGAGAGAATGAGAATTAGGTGAAAAATGAAGTGGAAGTAGAGGTTTATATAGAACATGATTTTCTGCTCGTTGGAACTGTAACGGCCGGCGCGAATAACGGGGCCAGCTGTCATGCGGTTTCCTAACACGTCTGTCATGCATTTCTGTGTCTACTGCGCGTCTGTTACGTGTTTTTGTGTTTGCTGAGACAGCTCCGTGACAGGCTGTATTTTCTGAATCTGCCGCGACAGCTGGAACATGCTGTCATGGCAGGTATGTTCCATTGGGCTTTATAAGCTGTTGTGAATGCGGTGGGCTGGTTCATTCCTCCTCTTTGCTTTGCTTCCTTTATTTTGCTGAAAACTAAAATAAACAATAAGTTAAAATCTTATTTCCTAAAAATAAATAAATAAACTAAAGAAAATAAAATAAAATAAAATAAAGATAAATTAGGGATGCCTTGAGGGGCATCACCTAAAGTAACTACTTCCTATATCCTTGGGGCTTTAGTCCCCTGATAATTCCTTAGTCTTTGTCCATTGACTTTGAATTGGTGCCCATCCTTGATTGATCTGATTGTAATGGCACCATGGGGAAAAACTTGGACTACTTGGAAAGGGCCATACCACCTATATTCAAGCTTTAATGGGAAGAGCTTCAACCTAGAATTATACAACAATACATGTTGCCCTGGGCAGAACTGTCGTGGCAACAGTTTTCTGTCGTGCCACTTCTTTGTTTTGTCCTTGTAGATGTTGGCATTGTCATAGGCCATTTCTCGAATTTCTTCAATTTCATTCAAGTCTAGTAGCCTTTTCTGACTTGCCTTGTTCCAATCCATATTAACTGTCTTGATACCCAATATGCTTTGTGTTCTATCTCGATGGGTAAATGGCAAGTTTTTCCGTAAATGAGGCGATAGGGTGACATTCCCAATGGTGTTTTAAATGCAGTGTTGTAGGCCTATAGTGCATCATTTAGGTGAAGAGACCAGTCTTTTCGATTTGGTTTTACAATCTTCTCTAGGATGTTCTTCACTTCTCTATTTGAGATTTCGGCCTTCCCATTAGTTTGAGGGTGATATGTTGTTGCAATTAGATGCTTAACTCTGTATTTCTTTAGTGCACTAGCAATTACCCTATTGTCAAAATGCCTCCCCTCATCGCTAATGATCGCCCTCGGGATGCCAAACCTTGAGAAGAAGTGCTTGTGAAGAAATATTTTTACATTCTGGGCATCGTTCTTTTGAGTGGCGAAAGCTTCTACCCACTTAGACACATATTCTACTACCAGTAGTATGTATATATTCCCACAAGAGGCTGTGAATGGCCCCATGAAGTCGATTCCCCAAACATCAAAGATTTCGACCTCAAGTATGTTCTGCAGTGGCATCTCATGCCTTCTAGATATATTTCTAGTCCTTTGGCATTTGTCACAACTCTTTTAAAAAGCTTGTGCATCCTTAAACAGTGTAGGCCAATAGAAACCAGAATTGCAGAACCTTGGCAGCCGTTTTATTTCCTCCCAAGTGTCCTCTATAAGGGGCAGTATGGAAGTGGTGAAGCTCTTCTCTCTGTTCCTCCTATGGTATGCATCTCCTAATGATCTGATCTGTACAATGCTTAAAGAGAAGAGGTCTGTCCCAATAATAATGTTTTGCATCATTTTGGAACCTCTTCCTAGCTTGGTAATTAAGTTCATGAGGTAATAAACCACTTACAATGTAATTGACAATGTCAGCATACCAAGGAGTTTCAGGGAGCTTACCTGCCGCCAAGGTTGTCGCGGCAGTGCTGGTGGCAGCGAACAACTGCTCATCTGGGAAGGTTTCTAGTATGTTGGTCTTGTCTTTCTCTTGATTCCTTCCCATCTCCAGTCTTGACAAGTGATCTGCTACTTGGTTTTCTGTCCTCTTTTTGTCCTTAATGCCAATGTCAAATTCTTGCAGCAGCAGAATCCAACGTATCAATATTGGCTTGGCATCCTTCTTGGTGAACAGATATTTGAGTGTTGAGTTATCTGTATGGACCATGACTTTTGTTCCAAGTATATATGGTTGGAACTTGTCAATTGCAAACACCACTGCGAGTAACTCCTTCTCTGTTGTGGTGTAACTTATCAGGGTATCATTTAGAGTTTTGTTATCATAGTATATCACATGGAAGAATTTCTCCTTCCTCTGCCCTAGTGCTGCCCCGACAGCATAATCATTGGTGTCACACATTATCTCGAATTGTAGGCTCTAGTCTGGTGGCTGCACTATTGGGGCTGTTACCAGATTTTCTTCAGTATCCTGAATGCTTCAATACACCCAGTGTTTAAGTCAAAGGCACGATTCTGTTCCAATAGGAGACACAAGGGTTTAGTAATTTTCGAGAAATTGGCAATGAATCTCCGATAAAACATTGCATGCCTTAAGAAACTTCTTATTCCCTTGACTGTAGTGGGTGACGGCAGTTCTCCAATAACCTCGATTTTTGCTTTGTCTACCTCTATGCCGCGGCAGCTAACCTTGTGTCCCAACACTTTGCCCTCGTCCACCATAAAGTGGCATTTTCCCAGTTTAAAACAAGGTTTGCCATTTCACTTATTTCAAGCACCTTCTGTAAATTGCCCAAGCAACCGTCGAAACTGTCTCCAAAGACGGAAAAGTCATCCATGAAAATCTCTAGGAAATCCTCCACCATGTCGAAGAATATTGCCATCATGCACCGTTGAAAGGTTACTATTGCATTGCAAAGTCCAAATGACATTCTTCGAAAGGCTTATGTGTCGTATGGGCATGTGAAGGTTGTTTTCTCTTGGTCGTCCGGTGCTATTGCGATTTGGTTATAACCTGAGTAACCATCAAGAAAACAATAGTAAGGCTTCCCTACTAATCTATCTAACATTTTATCGATAAAAGGTAAGGGGAAGTGGTCTTTCCAGGTAGCTTTATTTAGCTTTCGGTAGTCCATACAAACCCTCCAACCGGTCACAGTCCTGGTTGGAATTAGTTTGTTGTCCTTGTTTGTTATTATGGTTATGCCTCCTTTTTGGGTACACATTGCATCGGGCTCACCCACTTGCTATCCGAGATGGCATATAATATTCCAGCATCAAGCCACTTTATGATTTCTTTTCTTACCACCTCTCGCATAGCTTCATTCAGTCGTCTTTGGGCATCAATCGTCGGCTTATGGTCATCCTCCAAGAGGAACTTATACATGCACAATGCCGGAATGATGCCTTGGATATCAGCAATGGTCCATCCACTTGCCTTCTTATGCTATTGTAGCATTTTGATCAGCTGTTGTTCTTGTTCCTGTATCAACTTAGAAGAGATTATTACGGGCAACATATCCTTTAAACCAAGAAAAACATATTTAAGTTGCCCTGGCAGGGGTTTAAGGTCTAAAACAAGTGGTTGTTCAATGGAAGGCTTTTGGGTTACATGTTCATTCGAGGTGTAATTCAAAGGCTCAAAGAACTTACATGGACGTGTGCCTATCCAATTTACCTCCTCAGGACATTCAGTGTCGGATGCATATGTGTCTGAGGGGTCATTATTTTTGATGATGTCGTGACAGTCTTCAAGGTGACTGCAGTGGCAGTGACCAAATTTCATGTCGTGACAGTTTGATCTGATGCAGGGTTGGTCTAGGACTACTTCTGAAATTGCCTTGCACTCTTCCGCTACATCAGCTTGTTTCATTGCTTGGATAACATTGAGCTTTATTTATTGGTAATTGATTCTCATAGTCAGTTCTCCTTTCTCTACATCGTTCACTGCTCTGCCTGTGGCTAGGAAGGGTCGCCCCAGGATGATCGGTGCATTTTCATCTGCTTCACAATCTAAAAGAAGAAAGTCAGCAGGAAAAATAAACTTATCCACTCTTACCAAGATATCTTCGATATTTCCTTCCGGTTGTACGCAAGAGCGGTCTGCCAGTTGCAGCATGACTGTCGTAGGTCTTGCTTGTCCAATACCTAGTTTCTGAAATACATATTTGGGCATTAGATTAATGCTAGCACCAAGATCAAAAAGTGCCTTACCCACAAACTTGTCACCAATTATTCATGGTATGATGAAGCTGCCAGGATCCTTCTTATTTGGGGGTGGTCGCTTATGTAGAATTTCCATGCATCCTTCTTTCATCATCACTGTTTCAAATCCCCCAAGTCTGGACCTGCTGGACATTGCATCCTTCAGAAACTTTGAATAATCAGTCATCTGGTTAATGGCTTCTAACAGCGAAATGTTGATGTGTACTTGCTTAAAAACATCATAGATTTTTTTAAGCTGGTACTACTGTTTCTTTTTTTTTAACCGCTATGGAAAAGGGGGTGGAGGACGATAATCTTCAAGGCGTCCTTCACATGGAAGTCGGATCTAAGGAGGCTCAAGATCTTCAGTTTCTTTCTGCTCCTCTGTTTCTTCTGCTGTCGTGGCAGGTGTGGCAACATCAGACTGTTTCTCTTCTATCGAGGTAGTGTTCACGGAAGTTGTCTGTCGGGTCGATTCCTTACTCGATGTTTCTTTTAGTATCGGCCCTTGTAGTTGTTTCCCACTCCTCGTTGTAATCGCTTTGCACTGCTCATGTGTGGGTTTTCTAGTGACCTCAGTATCACTAGGGAATCCTTCATTCTGCATTGGGTTTATGAACTGTGAAACCTGGCTCATTTCTGTCTCTAAGGATTTTAGGGTAGCCTCATGGTTTTTCATTCTCATCTCTCTCTTGTCCATGAAGGATTCAGTTTTCTTGACAAAGTGATCCATGTTTGCCATATATGCTCTTGTTGAGAGATGAATGTGGCCAGGGTCTGCTCCAGTATGCTCGTTGTGGCTGCCGACTACTGTTGTGGCTGCTGCTGTGGTTGCTGTCGTGACAAAATCGTAGGACCTCCTTGGTTCTGGATGTTCTGGACTGGAGGGTTCAGTGCATTGTTGGGGTTGCAACAACCTAGAAGGAAACTGATGCTCAGCCTTAACTGGCTGACAAACCATGCACTTACTCACATACTCAGCAACATCTCTCTTTAACCCCACTCAATAGTACTCATCCTTAAGATCATGATACATCCTTGTACTACCAAGGTGCATAGCAAAAGGACTACTATGAGCTTCAGTCAGAATAGCATGCCTCAACTCAGCATCATTTGGCACTACTATCCGACTCCCAAAACATAAAACTCCGTCATCATTAAAACAAAAATCTGATGGTCTATCCTCGACAATATCCTGAACATGTGGCACCAAAGAATCATCCAACAACTGCTTATCCTTAATCAACTGAACCAAAGATGGTTTTACTTGCAATTCAACCACTGCCAAACATAGCCCTCAACTCCACTGCCACCTTCCTACTCAAGGCATCCGCTACAACATTATCTTTTCCCGGATGGTACTCGATCGTTAGATGGTAATCTTTAAGCAACTCCACCCAACGTCGTTTCCTAAGATTCAACTCTTTCTGAGACATCAGATACTTCAAACTTTTGTGATCCGTGTACACAGTACACTTCTCACCATACATGTAATGTCTCCAAATTTTCAAAGCAAAGACCACCGCAGCTAACTCAATATCATGCGTAGGATAGTTGCGCTCATGCACCTTCAACTGGCGCGATGCATAAGCCACCACCTTACCCTCTTGCATCAATACACACCCCAAACCAACATAGGATGCATCACTGTACACTACAAACTCTTTCCCTGATTCATGTTGAACCAAGATAGGAGCTTGCGTCAAAGCTGCCTTAAGCTTCTCAAAAGCATGCTGTCTCGCTTCTGTCCACTCATACTTGACATCCTTCTGCAACAACTTCGTCAAAGGTGCAACAATTTTTAAAAATCCATCCATGAACCTCCGGTAGTATCCCGCCAAACCAAGGAAACTACAGACTTCATGAACAGACTTAGGAGGCTTCCAATTCATCACTGCCTCAATCTTCTGAGGATCGACACGAATCCCCTCAGCAGAAACCACATGACCAAGGAAAACAACTTCCCTAAGCCAAAATACACACTTGCTCAGCTTAACATAAAGTTGATTCTCCAAAAAAGCTTGCAACACAATCCTCAAATGCCCCTCATGCTCCTCCTCAGTACGAGAGTACACAAGGATATCATCAATGAACACCACAACAAACTTGTCCAAGTATTCATGGAACACTCTATTCATCATGTCCATAAAAGCTGCAAGACCATTCGTCAAACCAAACGGCATCACAAGGAACTCATAATGCCCATACCTCGTTCTGAAGGTTGTTTTGGCACATCCACATCCTTCACCTTCAACTGGTAATAACTTGACCTTAAGTCAATCTTTGAGAACACAGCCGCTCCCCGAAACTGATAAAAAACATCATCAATCCTCGGCAAAGAATACTGATTCTTGATAGTCAACTTATTCAGCTGACGGTAATCGATACACATTCTCATAGTGCCATCCTTTTTCTTCACAAACAAGACCGGTGCACCCCAAGGTGACACACTCGGCCGAATGAAACCACGATCAAGCAACTCTTGAAGTTGCGTCTTCAGCTCCTTCGACTCCTTAGGTGCCATTCGATAAGGAGTAATGGACATTGGAGTTGTGTTTTCATACAGCTCAATTCCAAACTCCACCTCTCGATTAGGAGGCAAACCAGGTAACTCCTCCGGAAACACACCAGGAAACTCTCGCACAGTCCTGATATCTTGGACTCGCAACTCCTTAGAGATAGGATTCATCACAAAGGCTAGGTAGGCCTCACAACCTTGCCTCAGCATTCGGCTTGCTTCCATTGTAGACACCACATTGGAAAGAAACTTCACATTCTCACCAACCACCACTACCTCATAATCGTTCGCAAGTTTCAACGAAACCCGCTTGTTTTCAAAATCCACCACAGCTCGATGTTCAACAAGCCAATCCATACCAAGGATTACATCAAAGCCATAGAATGGTAATTCCATGAGATCAACAAGAAAAATATGGTTTTGCACTACCAAAGGACATCTTCTATATAACTTCCATGTCACAACGGTCTCACCAAAGGAACTAGTTACACGCATACCAACATCCAAAGACTCAACAGCTAAACCAAGCAATTGAGCATGTTCACGTAATATGTATGAGTGTGTAGATCCAGAATCAATCAAGGTTCTGCTAAATGTTCATGAATTACCGGTCACTGCCACAAGAGCCTGCACCTCCCTCGCTGCTCGAGGACAATCTCGCCTCAAATGGCCACGCGATCCACACGTCCAGCATGTGTTCTGATAAGCTCTCATCTTGTCTCCCTGAACAGGCGCACCATGCCCTCCATTACCACGCCTAGCAGAAGACTGATACCTCTTATCTCGTCCTCTCTTGTTCCATCCACCACCGGAACTATACTCAGCAGTTCTTTTGGCCGAGCCAGAACTAACACCTCTAGAGGACAAACCCAGGTTCTGCTCAATGTCCTTTTCCCTGCTCACCAGCACATCAAAATCTGTGTACTCAGCTACAAGCATAAAGGTCTTCACGTCCGTCACCAAACCATATCGGAAACACTCATACCTCTCTCGCTCATCAGGGATAAGCTCAGGTGCGTACTGACTGAGACGGACAAACTGGATCTCATATTCAGCCACCGTCATGCTTCCTTGCACAAGAGACATGAATTCTCTTTTCTTTTCATCCAGATATTGCACACCTAGATACTTTCGCTTGAACGCGTTCAGAAAGAACGTCCAAGTCACATCAACTTCCTCCATTCCAGAGACAGTGGTCGTCCACCAAGTATATGCATCATCATGTAACAGCGATACTACACAACCTAACTTTTGCACATCATTGCAGTTCATTTGTCCCAATATTCTCTTGGTGCTTTCCAACCAAGATTCAAAACCTTCAGGAGATAAACCTCTGAACTCAGTCCCTCCCAGACTGCGAAGACGTTCCAAAGGTAATCTTATGTTAGCATCACCCTGATGCACAGCTCCGTGAGCTCCAGCTACTGCCACCTAAAAGGCTTCAGCAATAGCCTATATCAAAACAGTCATGTCAGGAGCAGCTTGCCCCTGCACAGCTTCAGGTCCAGCGACCCCAGCACCAGCACCAACACCAACATTTTCACCTCCAGCACCACCACAACCGGGTGGTCCACCACCAGGAGGAGGATGTGTATCCACAACGTTCTCAACGTTTCCTCGTTCTCATTCTGAGCCATAGCTCTCGTGTTCATCCTCATTTCTCTACGAGGCCCCATTTTACTAGATAAACAATACACTGACACAAATGCAATAAACATAATTAGGCTCAACAAGGTAAGAAATCCAAGTACTCAAGCTCATTTTCCAAAATAATTCCTTCCATTAGTTTTGATATGGCAATGGGTTCCTCTAACATGCTTCAACATAGCATAACATCAAAATTGCAACATACTTTACAATTCATACATCACACTTCCATTTAAATGGCATATCATGCAATCACACATACTTCACCCACATAACCATTCCCATTTACACGGGAACTCAGCTTTGATACCACCAAATGTAACCCCCTTAGCCCAGCCTAGACGGTTGACCCGAACTACGAGGATAACACGGGGAAAATCAAAGTCAACCCGAAAGTCAACATTGATTAACGAACCTTTTTTTTTCTTTTAAACTTGTCTAGATGCACATTAACCCTAAGCGTACTCTTGAGAAACACATACGTGAAAAGCACAGCGATCAAATTATGATAAGGGACTCAATTGCACAATTCACAAATATTAGGGACCAAAATGTAAATTCTGGAAAGATGGAGGACTTAACTAATTTTAAGGTTACCAATACTTAATTAGTCATATTACATGCTTCCCTGTCAAATTTCACCTTAAACGGAAATCTTGAACTCAAGCAATTGCAAATACAATTTTCGGGACTAAAACGTAAAGCTTACAAACCACAAAACCATTCAAATCAGTGCCCAACGGTCACCTGTTTCGAAACGGGGTTGATCGTTCCGAAACTCGGGTTCGTTTCCAGACCTGTATCGAAAAAGGGCCTTCCAGTGGCCAAACTGTTGCGTGTAAAAGAGTCTATCGCAATTGTAGTGCAAGTATACACGACACAAGTAGTAAAGTGATGCGAAGTATCGGATATCGTCTCCACAGAGATTGGGCTAATAGCTTCACCTATTTTCACTGCACGAAGTAAAGAAAATATTTAAGAAAATTTTCACGAAAATAATAAGGAAAAAACGTAAATAAAAGAGTTGGAATATCAAGATAGTGAGAATGGGCTGGTATTGAATTGCTCAGTAGTGCAGGTATTGTATTGCTTAGGAACTCCAGTTCTGTCGTCGTGCCCGTCGCGGCAGCACCTGTCGCGGCGGATGTCCGTTGGCTGTCGCAGCAGCGAACACACCAACTCCGTACTTCAAGTTTGGCAAGAATCCCAGATCTGCCTTGGCCTATCCCTAGGTCCAAGTCTGTCGATGATCACGCCTTTGATGATATATCCCGGCGTGATTCGAAGGATGAACACCTATGTGTATGAATTCTTCTTTAGCCACTTAACCTTGCCCTATCCCTAGGCACAAGATAGTTCAACTATAAACTAGAGAACTCGCTCTTATTTCTTTTGTATACTTAACTCTCCCGATGCTAAGTAAATAGATAACCTCACAATGCTCTCCCGATGCTCTTGCAAGATGTTAATAACCAAAATAAGAGAACTTGAAGTCTATTTTATTGAACTTGGAAAATCCTAAAACAAAACAACCCTTGCAACTACTTTACAAAACAACCCGTGGCCCTAGGAGGAATTTAGAACATGTCGACGACGGGTAGACGGCAGAGGGGTTTAGGTTATCGGTTATGGGGTATGATGAGGGATTTTCTTTCTAGGTTAAAACCTATGCCCTTATATAAGCTTTGGGCTCAAGTATTCTAAATTAACAAGGATTAGAACTTTAATTAAAAGTAAGATTCTAATAAAGACTTAATCTCTAAGTATCCTACTTTGCAGTCGCCATCCTTGTTTCTAGGGAATTCCTCTCCTTGAGCTTTGGCTTGACATATCTTTTGATCCGGGGCTTGGAAAAAAATTTGGCTTTCACAAGACAGACGAGCAGATTTTTCTCTATCTATGGAGGTCCACTTTTACTTTTCCTCTTCATTAGGTTGCTGTCACCTTGCTGTCACGACAGATCCATGGCAGCTTCATCCTCGTCGTCTGCTTGGCCAGTTCAGCTCTCCTGCTTCTCTGCCCTGCGCCTGCCTTCTTCGTCAACTTTGGCAGCTACCTTCAAAATCAGCTATATTTTAGTAGAATCCGTGCCTTTTACATATTTGTGATGTTTTGCTGAAAACTAGCCTAAATGCAATGCAATGATGCTTGAATGTAGCAGAAATATTGGTTAAAAGGGTGTAAATAATAGAACTTTTACACACTCAACACACCCCCAAACTCAAGTTTTTGCTTGCCCTCAAGAAATTAAGACCTAAAAGAAAAATGAAATTTTTTTTTGTGTTGGCCTTCAAACAGTGAACTGTCCCTTACCCGTCGCTCACTCTCTATGGCGGCAGCAACCTGTCGGAAAGGTTAGGATCTGTCCGGAATCTCCCTATAGCTCTCGTGCAGTGTGTGCATGCTTGTGAACAGTTATATGCTAAGACTCTCTTAGTTTCACTAGAATATTCAACTTTTTAACTCGAATTTTTATGCCAAAGTTTATTTTCTTGAAGACACATTTTCATGCTTCTTTTTTCTTCTATTTTCAAGCTAAGTTTTTCTAGAGCCAGTTTTGGGCACCTCTAGTTAGCTTCCTAGAGCCGGTTTCGGGCACCTCTAGGTTTTTGATTTTCTTTTGCTAAACTTCTTTCCTAGAGCCAGGGTTAGGCACCTCTAGGGGCTATTCAAGTTCTAAGCTTCCTATTCTAGTTTGGCTAAAAGAAATCTAAGCAATATAACAGTCACAATGGTGTTTAAATTTTTCAGAACTATAGAAAGGCTCTAAACTTCTCCTTAAACTGTCCTAAAGATGCTGCCACGACAGAGCTGTCATGACAGATAAGTTAACTTCACAGTTTTAAGCCAACAGTTTTATATTTTCTGATTTTTTTAAGAGAAATTAAATAAATAAAAGACACAAAAATAATTGAAAGATGTACTACGACTCCATTAATGATGGAGGGTTGCCACCCCCAAACTCGAGGGTTGCATTGCCCTAAATGCAAAATGACAGAAAAAAAAACATGAAGCCAAGTACATCACAAAATAAATAAGCAGGCAGCAAGAAAGGAAAAATAAAAGACTTAAATTTTCAATCGCTGTCCTCGCTGCTGTTGCTGACACGGATCTGGCGGCGGCGTCTGGGCTGTGGTGGAGGCTGGGCAGGTTGCTCCACGAGCTGGATATCGGAACTGCTGCCACTGTCCCAAGTGCTGCTGGTGGTAGTGCTAGCCTTGGGCATCAGCTTCCTGTCTGCCACGTGCTTCTACCTCTTGACAGGCGTAAACTCCCTCTCCAAATTCCTCCTGATCAGAGGACTGTCATCTGAGGCAGGTCTCTTCATTCCTCTGGCAGAGGTTTCGGCCGTTGGACTGCCGGCTGCCGTCGGGGCAGGTGATGGGGTGGAAGCAACAGAGTGTGCATGGGGGATTGCAGGTGGTGTAGGTGTGTGGACAGGGGAGGGGATGTGGAAATAATGGGCAGGAAAAGTAGGGAAATTAACATCGGGATAATTTAAAGTGTTGGTAATGAAGTTTACCGTCGAATTGGTGAAATCCCGGATGAAGGTCATCAGTCCCATTTGTCTCTCTTCCACCCGTTGTATCGCAGCAAGGATGTGGGCAGACTGGTCTGTCGGGGTGGTGGCGGCGGCAGGTTCAGGGCAGGCTCCTCGGATGATTATGCTGGGGAGCCGGCTGGGTTGAAGGAGGAGATAGGGGTTGCGACTATCAGCTCCATGAGGCTGGTGATGTTGTTGTCGGTCCAGCCTCGACCTTGGACTAGTTTGTCGGTTGATGCCTCGGGGACAGCATCACAGCGGCATAGGGAAGTTATTGTGAACGACAGGCAGAGGCGAGAGTCTGTTCGATAGGTGCAGTCCAAAATGCTCTCCCTCATATAACGGCCCACGTTGATAGGCCGGTCGTGCATGATTGAATGAATGAGGGCGAGCCGCTGTTGGTTCACCATCGTGTGATGGGAAGAAGGCATGATACGCTTTTTGATGAAAGCGTTCTAGAGTTTGGCTTCCGGGAGTAGCTGCCCCCTTTTGACAGTGTGGGGGTTCTTTTTGCTTGTGGTCCATGTTGTTCCTTCCTCTGTCACCTCCGCCATGACAGCACCATAGGCGGCAGCATCGAGGGTGTCTAGAAATTTCTGGTGGGCATCATCATCGGGGCCAAAGTAGAGGCCAAAGATGTGGTTGATGCTGTCAGCTGTGAATGGCACCTTTACTCCTCGAACGGTGACAGATGTTGCTGTTCTGTTGTCGATGGCAGCATAGAACTCCCGGACTAATGTATCATTCAGCTCGGCGGGTTGGGCTGCGAACTGTTCCCATAGCAAATTCCTTATCGCCCTAGCAATGAATGGCCGGAGTCCCATGTTGGGTGCCTTTCGGATGTAAACGAAACCCCTTTCCTCCCATAATTCTTTTGTGGCGAAGGGCGTCACTGCTGCTGAAGAAGAGGCTGAGGCAGCACTACGGCGGGTCTGTCTAGACGACATATTAGTTGCAAGGGTTGTGAAAATAGAGAAAGCAAATAAAGACTAGAGGAGAAAGCAAAGAAGAATAAGCAGAAGTGAGAAAAAATGAAAATGAAAACGGGGTTTTATAGCGGTCGAGTTGTTGCCCGTTTAATGCTGTAACGGCAGGCGTGAATAACGGGGCGACGAATGGGATTTAGAGTGTCTGACGCGTCTGACACGCATTTATGCGTCTGTTACGCGTCTGCCACACGCTTCTGCGTCTGCCGTGGCAGTCTATTGACAACCTGTCTTATCCGTCTGCGGCGGCAGCCGAAACGACAGGCTTCAATAAATGGGCTCTGTTGGGCTGATGGATGGATGATGGGCTTGGATCACTTCTCCTTTTCTTCTTGACTCCTTTATTTCCTAAAAACAGAAAATATAAAAAACATTATTCGAATAAAATAAACCTAATTTCCTAATAACTAATAAATAATAAAAATAAATAATAAAAATAAAATTTAGGTTAAATTAGGGATGCCTTTTGGGGCATCTCCTAAAGTAACCACTTCCTGAATTCCTGGGGCTTCAGTCCCCTGATAATGTTTGAGGCGCTGTCCATTGACTTTGAATTGGTGACCGTCTTTTAATGATCGGATAGTGATGGCACCATGGGGAAAAACTTGTACTACTTGAAACGGGCGGGACCATCTAGACTTTAGCTTTCCTGGGAAGAGTTTAAGTCTAGAATTAAACAATAGCACAAGCTGCCCTGGGCAAAACTGTCGTGGCAGCAGTTTCTTGTCATGCCACTTCTTAGTCTTTTCCTTGTAAATTCTTGCATTATCGTAGGCCATTGTCCGTAATTCCTCAATCTCGTTCAGATCTAATAGCCTTTTCTGGCCTGCCTTGTCTAAGTCCATATTCACTGCCTTGATTGCCCAATATGCTTTGTGCTCGATCTCGACAGGCAGATGACAGGTTTTCCCATAAATTAAACGGTATGGAGACATGCCCAATGGAGTCTTTAAAGCTGTCCTATATGCCCATAATGCATCATTTAGAAGTAAAGACCAATCTTTCCTATTTGGCTTAACCATCTTCTCAAGAATGTTCTTAACTTCCCTATTGGATATCTCAGCTTGTCCATTGGTCTGCGGGTGGTATGCTGTCGCGATCCTGTGCTTGACACCATATTTCTTCAAGGCGGCAGCAATGACCCTATTGTCAAAATGTCTCCCTTCATCACTGATAATCGCCTTAGGAATGCCAAACCTCGAAAAAATGTTTTTATGCAAAAATTTCTTGACTGTCTTGGCATCATTCTTTTGAGTGGCGATAGCTTCTACCCACTTAGAGACATAATCCACTGCTAGGAGGATGTAAGATTTTCATATGAAGATGGAAAAGGTCCCATAAAATCAATCCCCCAAACGTCGAAGATCTCGACTTCTAGAATGTTCTGCAGTGGCATCTCGTTTCTCCTCGAGATGTTACATGTCCACTGGCACCTGTCACAGTTCTTGTAAAACTCCTGTGCATCTTTATACAGTGTCGGCCAGTAGAACCCTGACTGCAGCACCTTGGCAGCAGTTTTATTGCCTCCTAAGTGACCTCCATATTGTGAAGCATGGTAGTGATGGAGGATGTCTTCTTGCTCTTCTTGTGGTACACACCTCCTTATAACCTGATCTGCACAAAGTTTGAAAAGAAGAGGTTCGTTGTAACCCCCTTAACCCGGCCTAGACGGTTGACCCGAATTAAGAAAGTCACACGGGGAAAACCAAAGTCAACCCGAAAGTCAACCTTGATTAACAACCCTTTTTTTTCTTTTTAATCTTGTCTAGATGCATATTAACCCTATATATGATCATACAAACATCATACTCAAAGATCATAAACATCAGAGATCAAACAGGGACCTAATTGAACAATTTACAACTTAGGGACCAAAATGTAAATTCTGATAATTAGGAGGACTTAACCCAAATTGAAGTTACCAACTTAAAATTAATCAGGTTTCATGCTTCCCTGTACAATTTCAGCTTAAAAGGACTTTCCAAACTCATACAATTGCACAGACAAGATTCAGGACCAAAATGCAAACAATTCAAAACATTTAACTGCCAATGTCAGCCCCAAACGGTCACCCGTTCCGAAACAGGCAGAGCCCGTTTCGAAACGCGGGCCGTTCCGCAACGCGTACCGAAACACGGGCTGGCAGTAGCCTTTCCGTTTTGGAACGGTCCCTTCCGTTTCGGACGCCTGGGCTGGTTAAAGGAACTCGTTCCGAAACGGTAGGTACTGTTCCGAAACACCCTGCACAGATTGCCCCAAAATGCATACTTAAACATGCAATTAAACATCCAATCATGCTCCAATTGCCACCAAACTTTACCAACATGCAATTCAACATATATGAGACATACTTGCATCAACAATTCATCAAAACATCAACATATGTGAAAAGCCCCAAATCTATAGGCATGCTTCCTACACAAGCAAACCATTCAAGCATAAACTTCCAATTCAAGCATGTAAAGGGCAAACACAAAAACCAGCATTATCAACAATATTCAACATACTTAGGGAGTTCAAAACCTCTCCCAAAACATACACATAGGTCCCCCATTGCCAAATTACCAAAAGCTAAAATGTACTTAAGAAAACCTTCCATACTTTGAGCTTTACTTCCACTTGATTACTTGCCCTCCTTGCTGCCCTCAAGTACTTTAATGTTCTGCATTATTGATTTAAGAAAACGAAGAGAGCGTAAGCAAAAGCTTAGTGAGGAATGCTCAATAAAACCATTCAATAATGCATTTATAAAATACTTTATAAATCATGCTTCAAATCATCATTTACACATGCTCTAAAGCATACTTAAACAAGCATCTCATGCTTCATATCATAACATGTCATATTGGCCACAAGTGATAAGTTCCATTTCTTTAAAACAAGTTCAACAACTTTCACTCCAAGGACTTTTAAACACCTTGGCCCCAAGGACTTTTAAACACCTTGGCCCATGGACTTTTAACCACCATGGAAAGGACCACACAAGGACTTTTAACCACCTTTGTGTCCGTATCAAGTTTCACCCCAAGGACTTTTAAACACCTTGGCCCCACGGACTTTTAAACACCTTGGCCCATGGACTTTTAACCACCATGGAAAGGACCACACAAGGACTTTTAACCACCTTTGTGTCCGTAGCAAGAATCATCCAAGGACTTTTAACCACCTTGATGTTCTTAAGTAAACAAGGCTCACTCAAGGACTTTTAACCACCTTAGTGACCTTAACCTTTTCAAAACATCACTTGCCAATATACATCATTATCATCAATTTATCCACTGTTTTAAAGCATTAAACCAAGCCATATTCATCAAGCATTTAAAAGCATCAAACCACATTTAATCAATGTTCAAAAACAATGAACTCTTACCTTGAGCTTCCTTCAACATATGGCTTACAAAAAACAGCATTTACCATGCTAAATCATGCTTTCAAAACAGAATTTAAACCATGCAATAAACTACATTGCACAACAATCAAAACATGGCCACCACTAGAGAGTATTTCCGAAAACTTACACTTGAGCTTAGCAAAGTTGTTTAGACTTAAACTAAGCTCCCAAGACATTGGTTTCAAAGCCGAAAACCCAATTTCACTCACCGATTCCACTTCACCTCTTGCCGAAGCACCAATTCAAGCCTCCGGATCACCAACTCTTGGATCCAAAGATGACTCCCATGTTTTAAACACATCAAAGCAGAGGATTAATGCATCATCATGCATTAAAAGCTTCAATGAAAGCACCTAAACTCGCTGCTCTCATCCACACTCCATTTTTGGCCACCAAACACAACCGAAAATGCATCCAAACCGCTTCTCAACAAAGCCCAGCCATAAACCATCAAAACCAAACATCTTTTAACATCATTTAACACCTAAAAAGAACCTACTAACATCCTTATACCTCCAGCAACACCAGATCCACAAGATCACCTCAAAAACAATCAAGAATCACAAGCTAAACTTAGGAAACTCAACCTATCCGGGATTGCATCAATCAAAACTCAATTCCTTAACAATTTAGTGTTCAAATAACATCAAAAACACATCTTAAATCACAGATTTAACAGATCAAACGAAAATCATCAAAAATCACCAAATCTTGCATTATAAGCCAAGATCCACTTCACAACTTAAAAGCCTTTAATAAAACAACAATTAAGGATTGAAAACTTAGGAATTTCAGTAAAGAACTGATAGTTTAGAGGAGAAGGACGTTCTTACCTCCAAACTTGAGTTTCTCCTCTTTTTAGAATCAAAAACCTTGATGAATCAAGTAGCAAATGATGAGGTTTTGTAGATATGATGATTAGGAATCAAAAGAGAGTTGAAAGGATAGATTTAGGTGACAAAATCAGAAGAAATTCTCTGGAGAGAAAGTGTTTGGGTTGAGAGAAAATGAGAGAAAAGAAAATTGGAAGTTAGTTATCAAAATGGCCAAAATGGCTTTCCCTCCTCTTTTGATGTGTTTTAAAATCAGAATATATCTTAAAATATCTTAGAAAAATCTGGAGAAACTACTTTTGGAATAATAGCTCCTTAAAGATTCAAAGTTTCAACCCTTTATAAAATAGTCACAAAACTTTCAAAAATTACATTTTGGTCACTAGCCAAAATGTCAGCCTTCCAAACCTCATTTTGTAAAATTGATTTCACAGTTCACTTATATATATTAAAAGATGATTTTAGAACATTTTTCCATATTTTTAATGCAACCCGAACTAGGCTTTCCTAATTTCACCTTTTTAGATTCGACCAGCACTTTGACCAATCCGGTCAACGCTCAACTTCCAAGCCCAAAACCGGGGCGTTACATTCGTCCCAATAATAATGTTTAACATCATTTTGGAACCTCTTCCTGGCTTGGTAATTATGATCAGAAGGATGTATTCCGCTAACTATAAAATTAACGAAATCAGCATACCAGGGGAGTTCAGAAGACTTACCTGCCGTCATGGCTGTCGCGGCAGCGATTGCGGCAGCAAAGAGCTGCTCATCTGGGAAGGTCTCCAGTATGTTTGTCTCGTCGATTGGTAGACTCTGTCCCTTCTCCAACGTTGACAAGTGATCTGCCACCTGATTTTCTGTCCCCTTTTTGTCCTTTATCTCAAGGTCGAACTCTTGTAATAGCAAGATCCACCGTATCAATCTAGGCTTTGCATCCTTCTTTGCGAACAAATACTTTAGGGCAGAATGGTCGGTGTGTATTATTACTTTCGTCCCAAGTATGTAAGAACGAAACTTGTCGATGGAGAACACCACAGCTAACATCTCCTTTTCTGTGGTGGTGTAGTTCACTTGGGCTTCATTCAACGTCTTGCTGGCATAGTATATGACGTGAAACAGCTTATCTCTGCGCTGCCCAAGTGCTGCCCCGACGGCATAGTCACTAGCATCACACATGATCTCAAATGGCTGTGTCCAGTCTGGTGGCTGTACTATGGGGGCTGTCACTAGTTTTTCCTTCAGAACCTTGAATGCTTCAGTACATTCCTCATTAAAGTCAAAGGGTCGGTTCTGCTCTAAGAGATGGCATAGGGGCTTGGTAATTTTTGAAAAATTTGCAATGAATCGTCGATAAAAACCAGCATGCCCTAAAAAACTTCTAATACCCTTGACTGTGGTCGGCGGCGGCAGCTTCTCAATCACTTCAATCTTGGCCCTGTCGACTTCTATCCCACGACAGCTAATCTTATGGCCAAGGACTATCCATTCATCCACCATAAAGTGGCATTTTTCCCAATTTAGAACAAGATTAGCTTTTTCACATCTTTCAAGTACCTTTTGAAGATTGCCGAGGCAGCTCTCAAAATCGTCTCCAAAGACGGAAAAATCATCCATGAAAATCTCAAGGAAGTCCTCTACCATGTCGGAGAATATGGCCATCATGCACCTTTGGAAGGTGGCAGGTGCATTACAGATTCCAAACGGCATCCTCCTAAACGCGTATGTTCCGTAGGGCCATGTGAAAGTCGTCTTTTCTTGATCCTCCGGTGCGATAGCGATTTGGTTGTAACCTGAATATCCATCAAGAAAACAATAGTAAGGTTTACCCGCTAATCTATTAAGCATTTGATCAATAAATGGTAAAGGAAAGTGGTCCTTTCGGGTAGCTTTGTTAAGCTTTCGATAGTCCATACAAACCCTCCAACCGGTCACAGTCCTGGTTGGGATTAACTCATTGTTCTCGTTGGTTATCACGGTCATTCCTCCTTTCTTGGGAACACATTGCACCGGGCTTACCTATTTAATTATCTCTTTACGCACTACCTCCTTCATCGCATGGTTTAACCGCCTTTGGGCATCAATATTCGGCTTATGATCTTCCTCTAGAAGGATTTTGTGCATGCATAACGCCGGACTAATGCCTTGAATGTCTGCTATCGTCCATCCAATCGCCTTCTTGTGCTGCCTTAGCATGCCGATGAGCTGTCGTTCCTGTTCCTGCGGCAGCTTAGCAGAGATGATTACGGGCAGTGTATCATTGGAACCAAGATAAGTATATTTTAACTGCCCTGGCAGGGGCTTAAGTTCTAAGGCATGTGGTTCAACAGTAGATGGCTTTTGGATTAAATGGTTATCCGAAGTGTAATTCAAAGGTTCGAATAACTTACCTGGACGATGGCCTTACCAGTTTACCTCCTCCTGACCTTCAGTATCATATGTATCGGATTCAGAGGAGTTGATGTCGTCGGTGCTGTCGTCATTGCTGTCGTGACAGGCATGTAGGTGGCTGTCGCGGCAATGACCAAATTTTATATCACGGCAGCCCGACCTGATGCTGGGGTGATCAAGGGTCACCTCAATGATAGCCTTGCATTCCTCGTCCACATCAGCATGTTTCATTGCTTGGAGAACATTCAACTTAATCTCTTGATCGTTTACTCGCATGGTGAGTTCTCCTTTCTCCACATCAATCAGTGATCTTCCCGTGGCTAAGAAGGGTCGCCCAAGGATGACTGGTGCGTTTTCGTCTGCCTCACAATCTAAGATAAGAAAGTCAGCAGGAAAAATAAGCTTATCCACTCTTACCAGAATATCTTCAATTTTTCCTTCGGGATGAACGTAAGAGCGGTCTGCCAGCTGCAGAGTTACTGTCGTGGGCCGCGCCTTTCCAATACCTAATTTCTGAAAAACAGACTTTGGCATTAAATTAACACTAGCACCAAGATCACAAAGTGCCTTACCCACAAATTTATTGCCGATTACACAAGGTATGATGAAGCTCCCCGGATCCTTCTTTTTCTGGGGTGGCTGCCGATGAAGAATACTCATGCAACCTTCTGTCATCTTTACCGTTTCAAATTCCCCAAGTTTAGATTTTTTCGACATAACATCCTTGAGAAATTTAGCATAACCGGGCATCTCCCTAACAGCATCTAACAGCGGAATATTAATATGAACTTGCTTAAAAATATCATAAATCTTTTTAAGTTGAGATTCATGCTTAGCTTGCTGTATCCGTTGATGAAAAGGTGGTGGAGGACGATAATCAGCAATACGCCCTTCCCACTGCATGCGAATCTGAGGACGGTAATCATCTTTTTTCTCCTCTGTCGCTTCTGCTGTCGTGACAGGCTCATCGGCAGCAGTCTGTTTATCACCTATCGGGGCAGCTTCCTCGGCAGGTTTATTCAAGGCAGGTTCCTTTTCTGTTTCAGCTTCGTTTTCCGGCCCTGGTAGTTTCTTCCCACTCCTAGTAGTAATTGCCTTACATTGCTCATGTGTGGGTGGTCTAGCATTTTCAGTATTGCTAGGGAATCCTCCATTCTGCCTCGGCTTAATATGTTGAGAAACCTGACCGATTTGTGTCTCTAGAGATTTCAAGGTAGCTTCATGATTTGTCATCCTCATCTCGATTTTATCCATAAAGGTTTCCGTCTTCTTGACAAACTGATTCATATTCTCCATATATGTACCGGTCTGAGACATAAAGGTGGCCAGAGTCTGTTCCAATATACTACTCGTGGCAGGTGGTGGCTGCTGTTGCTGCTGCGGCGGCAGTTGCTGCGGCAGTTGCTGTCGCGTCAGCAATCTAGGTCCTCCCTAATTCTGATTATGTGCTTGCGGATTCAGGGCGTTGTTAGGATTACTCCAGGAAAATTTGGGATCCTTCCTCCAATTGGGATTATAATTGTTGGAATTATAATTCGGCTTGTAATTTCCAACATATTTTCCCTCTTCTATTTGTATTGGGCACTCATCCCTACTATGATTTCCCTCACAGATGGTACAAACTTCCTCGACAGCAAATCATTGTAATTCATCTTCATTCAATAACAGTTTCATTGCTTTAGTAAGGAATGCTACCTGTGATTTCATAGTGCTGTCGGCCTCATAGTCCTTGACAGCAAGTACCCGTTTACCCCCTCTTCTAGCTGTCGGAAACTGCTCCTCATTCTTAGCTAGATTTTTCAAAACTTGCAATGCCTCGTCTGGATCTTTATCCAATAATAATCCATTTGCTGCAGAATCAATTCGAATGCGAGTTTGTAAGTTAGCAGCATTATAGAATTTAGTTACCTAATTCTAGACGGGAAATCCATGCATTGGGCAGTTCCGAAGAAGAGTAGTAAATCTATCCCAGGCCTCATGCATCGGCTCGTCATCTTCCTGTTGAAAAGTAGCAATTTCATTACGTAATTGCTCAGATAAATGCGAAGGGTTAAAACGAGATAAGAATTCACAAGATAAATCTGCCCAAGTTACGATTGAACCCGGTGTAAGTTTATTCCACCAAGTTTTAGCTCTGTCCCTCAATGAATGGGGGAATAACCGAAGCCTCAGTATCTCCGGACTAACTCCTGGCAGTCTAAACGAACCACAGATCTCCTGGAACGTTTTGAGATGCTCCCTAGCATCTTCTGTCACAGCACCACTAAACTGCCCGGCATTGTTGATCATACTAAACATGACATGCTTAAGCTCGAAGTTATCAACATCAATATCCGGTAGAGTGGTCTCCAGCTCTACATGATCATTCAACATGTAGTCTCGACATGACCGCCGTCCTGCTGCTGCGGGCGGATCACCGACAGGCGGGTTGTTATCGCCAAGGGGTGGTATGCCACCGCCAGCAGGTTGGTTATGGCCCATTTTCTCCAACTGTTCCTCGAGGTATTCGTTTCTGTCTAAAAGGCGGCGAAGTTGTTTCTTGAGATTGAAGGAACGTTCAATTTCCAGATCTAATTTATACTCAAGATCTTCACCTCTTTTAGATCTGCGCATAAACAAGAAAACCTCGTGAAAAGCAAGAGTTGAAAGTACTAACAAAAGTACAAAAATAAAAATAAAAACAAAAACAAAAACAAAAACAAAAACGAAAAGTGCAATAAAAGAAGGGTGTAGTTATGTTGCCAATCCCCGGCAACGGCGCCAAAAACTTGTTGCGTGTAAAAGAGTCTATCGCAATTGTAGTGCAAGTGTACACGACGCAAGTAGTAAAGTGATACGAATTATCAGATATCGTCTCCACAGGGATTGGGCTAATAGCTTCACCTATTTTCACTGCACGAAGTAAAGAAAATATTTAAGAAAATTGTCAAGAAAATAATAAGGAAAAAACGTAAATAAAAGAGTTGGAATATCAAGATAGAGAGAATGGGCTGGTATTGAATTGCTCAGTAGTACAAGTATTGTATTGCTTAGGAACTCTAGTTCTGTCGTCGTGCCCGTCGCGGCAGCACCTGTCGCGGCGGCTGTCCGTTGGCTGTCGCAGCAGCGAACACACCAACTCCGTACTTCAAGTTTGGCATGAATCCCAAATCTGCCTTGGCCTATCCCTAGGTCCATGTCTGTCGATGATCACGCCTTTGATGATATATCCCGGCGTGAATCGAAGGATGAACACCGATGTGTATGAATTCTTCTTTAGCCACTTAACCTTGCCCTATCCCTAGGCACAAGATAGTCCAACTATAAACTAGAGAACTCGCTCTTATTTCTTTCGTATACTTAACTCTCCCGATGCTAAGTAAATAGATAACCTCACAATGCTCTCCCGATGCTCTTGCAATATGTTAATAACCAAAATAAGAGAACTTGAAGTCTATTTTATTGAACTTGGAAAATCCTAAAACAAAACAACCTTTGCAACTACTTTACAAAACAACCTGTGGCCCTAGGAGGAATTTAGAACATGTCGACGACGGGTAGACGGTAGAGGCGTTTAGGTTATCGGTTATGGGGTATGATGAGGGATTTTCTTTCTAGGTTAAAACCTATGCCCTTATATAAGCTTTGGGCTCAAGTATTCTAAGTTAACAAGGATTACAACTTTAATTAAAAGTAAGATTCTAATAAAGACTTAATCTCTAAGTATCCTACTTTGCAGCCGCCATCCTTGTTTCTAGGGAATTCCTCTCCTTGAGCTTTGGCTTGACATATCTTTTGATCCGGGGCTTGGAAGAATATTTGGCTTTCACACGACAGACGAGCAGATTTTTCTCTATCTATCGAGGTCCACTTTTACTTTTCCTCTTCATTAGGTTGTTGTCACCTTGCTGTCACGACAGATCCATGACAGCTTCATCCTGCTTGTCCAGTTCAGCTCTCCTGCTTCTCTGCCCTGCGCCTGCCTTCTTCGTCAACTTTGGCAGCTACCTGCAAAATCAGCTATCTTTTAGTAGAATCTGTGCCTTTTACATATTTGTGATGTTTTGCTGAAAATTAGCCTAAATGCAATGCAATGATGCTTGAATGCAGCAGAAATATGGGTTAAAAAGGGTGTAAATAATAGAACTTTTACACACTCAACACAAACCTTTTCAATACGGTCACCAGCCGTTTCGAAACACCAAGGCCATTACAGGCCCCCGTCTCGAAACGCCTGTGAGTGTATCGATATGGGTTGCCCAGAAACTGCAGAAATTGCTGGTTTAACATGCACTTAACCACTTAAACACATCCTAATGACTTCCTAATCATGCCAACAAGTCATCATGCATATAAGGTACATGTTTGCAACATCAAAATACATTCATGGCATCAATCAAGGAAATCCACAAGTCTATAGGCATGCATCCTAGTATCCATAAGCAATCAACCCACAATACACCAAAACAAGCATCAAAATGACCATTTACAAATCCAAATCATTTACGGCATCATGCCACAGCTAGGGAGTCCAAAACATCTGCCAAATTACATCCTACGTTCCCATTGCCAAATATCAAAATGAGCTTAGCTTTCACTTGGATTCTTAGCCTCCTTGTTGCCTCAAACACTTCAATTATCTGCATTATTGGTTCAAGAGAGAGAGCGTAAGCACAATTGCTTAGTGAGACATGCTCTAAAGAAACAACACAATAATGCATTTTATGGAACACTTTTCACAAAGCTTTCCATCACATAATCATCACTATTCATGCAACCTTGCATACATATCAAGCATCTCATGCTTCAATAAAATCAACATGTCATATTGGCTTTCAAGTGATAATCCATAACCATTTACAACACAAAACACAATCGGATACGCGAATTACAAGCGTTGTCCCATACGCTTCATACACACTACCGAACACACAATGTGGAGTTTACCGGTACAATCACAACCCCTCGACACCCGTGATGGAGTTTAACGGTACAATCACAACCCCTCAACATCACTCATTGGTAGTTGTATAACATCACTAACGAGAACACGTGACACGCAACACAAGATCCACACATGGACTTTTAACCACCATTGTGATCTTACCTTTCTCGTTAGTGTACTTGGATGGAGTTTACGGTACAATTCCCGATAACTTACTCTTGAGCTTAGTTAAGTTTCTTAGACTTAAACTAAGCTCCCAAAACCTTCAAACATTCGTTACAAAGATGGAAATCCAACTTCACTCACCAATTCCGTTTCGCAAGCTTGCCGAAACGCCGATCAAGCCTCCGGATCAACACATCAAGTATCTGAAGATGCCTCCCTTGTTTTAAACACATCAAAGCAGAGGATTAATGCATCATCATGCATTAAAATCTTCAGCCATCACACCTAAACTCGCTGCTCTAACCAATTCTAACATTTCGGCTACCAAACACAACCGAAATCACCTCCAAACACTTCCAAAACATAACCCAGCCAAGATCCATCACTTCTAACCATTTCTAAACATCAATTAACATCCAAAATGAACCTAAACTCATCCTTATACATCCAGCTATAACAGAACACCAAGATCACCCCAAAAACTACCATTTTCATAAGCGAAAACTTAGGAAATTCAATCTATTCGAGATTGCATTGATTAAACCTCATTTACACATCATTAAACATCCAAAATACATTTAATAACCATCTGAAAACAGATCCCAAACAAACACCATGAATTTCTTCAAGATTTCTTCAAAATCTTGAGTTTTAAGCCAAAATCAAGTTCATAACATTAAAACCATTTATAAAACTTAAATTAAGGATTGATAACTTGGGAATTTCAGTAAAGAATTGAGTATTTAGAGGAGAATAACAACCTTACATCTAAATGTAGATTTCTCCTTGATTAGAGCCAAATTTCTTGAAAATTCAATAAGCAAATCAAGAGGATTTGATGTAGAAAGGATTAGGAATTAATTGTTGATTAAATCCTCATCAATTGAATTGAAAACCAATGGAAAAGATACTGGAGAAAAGTGTTTGGATGAGGGAATTTTGAGAGAAAAAGAGATGAGAAAGTTTTAAGAAAAGTTAGTTATGAAAATCTAAAATATGGTTTTCCACTTTTCATTTAATTAATTAAATATTAATTAAATCATTTAAATCTAAGAAAAATCTGGAGAAATCATTCTTGGGTAAATTAGCTCCTTAAAGATTCAAAGTTTCAATCCTTACAAATCAGTCACCACTGAACTTTTCAAAAATCGCATTTTAGTCACTATTTCGAAATGTTGCATTTCCAAACCTTATTTTGTAAAATTGATTTCACCACTCTCTTATATATATTAAAAGAATATTTTTAGATATTTTTCCATATTTGTAAAGCATCCCGAACTAGGCTTTCCCTAAAACCTCCTTTTATATTCGAACCGAAAATCAGACCGGTCCAGTTCAGACCCTAAACTTCTAAGCCCAAAATTCGGGTGTTACAAGTCATAGCAGGGGTTCTTGCCAAGCTTGAAGTACAGAGTTGTGTGATTGCTGTCGCGTCAACAACAGACTTCTGTCGCGGCAGGTGCTGCCGCGACAGGGACTAGGATAGAATAGAAGTTTTCTATTTAGTGCAACACCTACACTACCGAGCAAAAATACCGGCCTATTTCTTAAACTTGATATTTTACTCCTTTAATTTAGTTATTATTGACAATTACTCTACAACATTTTAAACTCTCTTTTTTTCTCTCTCGTGCAACAAATTCAAGGATAAAGCTATTTCCAGTCCATGTGCAGACGATATCCGATACTCCAAGTATCATTTTACTACTTACGTCGTGTACACTTGCACTACATTGCGATAGGACTTTTGACAGGCAACAGAACCCATAAACAATTAAACAGGTACTTCTCTTGATAGAGAAAGTGTTGTAGGTAATGGTAGTTCATTGTATTAAGCCAAGCCAAAAATTTTCATTCTTAGTTAGGTTGCATCTGCTTGAGGACAAGCATCAACTTGACTTTGGGGGTGTGTTGAGTGCATAAAAGTTCTATATTTTACCCCTAATTTACCCATATTTTTGTTGCACTCAAGCATGATTTATTGCATTTAGGATAGATTTTTGCATACACATCACAATTAGATAAAACTACACAGATGTTGTATGAATTTGGTCACTTTTGCAGGTATCTGCCACGACAGCAACCCAGGGCAGCAAAGGAGCAGAGGCGAGTTGCGGGGCTTGAATTGAAGGACACAAAGCACTATCTGTCGTGACACATGTCGTGGCAGTAATGACGACAAAGAGACACTAAAGTGGAAAAGTTAATTGGAGCTTTATAGATAGAGGATTTTAAGTCGGTCTGTAGTGGATCACTCCCATATTTTTCTAAGCCCTGAAGCAGAAGGAAGGCCAAGCCCAAAGTTCAAGGAAGAAAGTCAAAGCAAGAAAAAGAGGACAAATTAAAGGCATCTACTCAGAAGATTTAGTCTTTAATAGAGTTGCACTTTAATTTTAACTTGTATTCTTGCCATATTAGAAAACTTGGACCCAAGGCCTATATAAAGGCTTTTAATTCGACCTAGGGAAGGATATCTCACTCCTATCCGTCTTCCCCCCAAACCCTAGTCATTTCTCTCTCTCCACCATGTTCTAAACTTCCCCAAGGGCTAAGGGTTGATCTTGTAAAGTAGAGTTGAGGATTGTATTATTCTTAGGATTTTTCTGTTCATGAAATAAAACTTCAAGTTTATGTACTATGGTTTTCAATATCTCATAAGAGCATCGGGAGAGCATTGTGAGGTTATCCATTTGCTTGATATCAGTAGAGTTAAGCGTACGAAAAGAGTAAATATGTGTTTTCCAGATTATGGTTAAACCATCTTGGCTTAGGGATAAGTACAAGGTTAAGTGGCTAAGGAAGAATTCACAAACATTGGTGCTCACCCTTTGATTCACACCGGGAGGTATCTTCCAAGACGTGTTCATCAACAGAACTTGGGCCTAGGGATAGGGCAAGTCATAACAAGGATTCTTGCCAAGCTTGAAGTACGGAGTTGTTGATCGCTGTCGCGACATCAACGGACCTCTGCCGCGACAGGAACGGCAAAATAACAACAGAAGTTCCTCTGAACAGTGCAACACCTGCACTACTGAGCAAATCAATGTCGGCCTATTCTCTCAATCTGATTTCCTTATCTTTTATTTTTGTTATTACTCAAGATTTCTCCAACAATCATTTAAACTATATCTTTTTCTTGTGCTATAATTCAAGGATATAGTTATTTCCAGTCCATGTGGAGACCATATCCGATACTCTAGTATCATTTTACTACTTGCGTCGTGTACACTTGCACTATTTGCGATAGTCTTATTTACACGCAACAATGATGAATCTTGAAATTCTTCACCTTGAGCCGTGAGTATCTGTCTCTTTTGCTCGGAAGTCCTGATTATGGTGAATTGGAAACTCTTCACCTTGAGCTATGAGTATCTGTCTGTTTTGCTCGGAAGTCCAAATGTGGCAAATCTGAAATCCTTTGCCCAGAATTGGTTCTTCTTTCTGTCACTCGCTTCGTTTTCGAGAGTGAATGGTTTCGTGTATCTGTAAAAAAGGAAGTATTATGATGTTATGGGTTAGCATAATCCTAAAATCGGTATCCTTATCCTAACATGATGCATGAATTAGTATGTCAAATATGGGCCCAGTGCCACGTCTCTTTTGTCGATCTCTTCTGACCCTTTATCAGTTTCCCTCCTCTTCGATGCTGATGCTTGTCTCACACTCGGATTTAACCATTAGATCTTCTGGGAAGCCCCTCTTTGCAGATTCTAACCTCGGGTTTTCTTTTCCAAAACGCCTTTTTAGGTTTTCACTTTGGTACTTAACTTTTATGAAGCGCCTTTTTGGGTTTTCACCTCACTTTCCCCCTTTTTTGTTTTTCCTTTTTCTTTCTCGTTTTTTTTTCTTTTTATTTCTTCCACTTTTCTTAATATTTCTTTTTCTTTTTCCTTCTTTTTATCTTTTTCTTTTCTTTTCTTTTTTTCTTCCATTTCTCCTCTTTTTCTTTGCTTTTCTTGTGATTGCCTTCGTCTTGGTAATCCCTTCAACAGTGGATTTGAAATTTGATCTGAGTAAAGCTCATCTTCTCAATGCACGGCCGTGACTGGCCACCTGAAATTCTTTTCTTTTGGGCTCTTGTAACGATCTTTAGTACCGGGTCGGGCTGGCTTTTTGGTCACCTGCACTCAAGAGATCAAACCATAGAAATACCGAGAAATCTTTTTTCTTTTAATAAGTCTATTTTAAACTGCTCGCATAATTCTTTGCGGAAAGAGATGAATGAAGACGCCAAATAGTACTTATTAATATATTTTAAAGTTCATGAAGAATTAAAATTCATGTAGCATGCAAGGAAAGAAGAGAAAGAAAAATGATGCAATATCCTAAGTATTTTCTATGTGAATGATGCGAAAATCCATCGACCAAGGCAGATCCTTTGCTAGCAGTGTTACGCTCATCCTTGAATTCTGAGAGTTCCCATTCACTGATTGTGTAATTACTGTTATTTCCTCCCGGTTACTCTTCTTCGGTTCTCAACTCCCCCTTTGATGTCAAGACACCCTTTTCAGGTTTTCATCTTTAGATTCTCTCCCCTTTTCTCCCTTTTTTGATACCTAAAGCGCCCTTTTCTGGTTTTCACCTTGGGTATTTATTTCTTGTTAACCGCCATTTCAGGTTTTCACCCCACTTTTCTCTTCTTCTTTTTTTACACATACTATCTCTTGACCGAATATGAATTCACTGGGTTGCCCAACTCCTTCCCATCCATCTCCATCAAGATCAGTGCCCCTCCGGAAAAGGCCCTTTTACCCACATAAGGTCCTTCCCAATTTGGCATCCACTTTCCACAAAAATCTCTTTGGTTGGACAAGACTCTTCGGAGTACTAAATCCCCTTCCTAAAACTCACTCGGGCGAACTTTCTTGTCATAGGCTCGCATCATTCTCCGCTGGTACATCTGACCATGGCAAATGGCCCTTAGTCGTTTACCCTCAATGAGGTTCAACTGATCAAATTGAGCCAATACCTATTCAACCTCTTCCAATTTTACTTCGTTCAAGATTCTGAGTGACGGGATTTCTACTTCCATAGGCAGCACTGCTTCCGTGCCATAAACCAGAGAGTACGGTGTCGGTCCAGTCGAGGTACATATATACGTTCGGCAAGCGAAAAGGGCAAATGGAAACTTCTCATGCCAATCCTTGGACATATTTGTAGTCTTGGCTATAATCTTATTGATGTTATTGTTTGCAGCCTCTACTGCACCATTCATTTTTGGGCGTACGCAGTGGAGTTATGATGCTTTATTTTGAATTGCTCGCATATTTCATCTATCATCATATTATTTAGATTGGAAGCATTGTCAGTAATAATTCTTTTTGGCATCCCGTAATGACAAATAATCTCCATCTTGAAGAACCTACACATTGTTGCCCTTGTAACATTGGCGTAAGAGGCGACTTCTACCCACTAAGTGAAGTAGTCAATGACATCAAGGATAAAAGGGTGTCCATTGGATGCCTTGGGGTGGATCTGACCAATGACGTCCATTCCCCACGTGGCAAAAGGCCAAGGCGAATTTATGGTGTGTAACGATATTGGTGGTGAATGTATTTTATCGGCATATATCTGACATTTGTTACACTTCTTAGCATAATCAATGCAATCTCCCTCCATGGTTGACCAAAAGTACTTGTATCTAATATTTTCCAGGACATTAAAAATCGTTGGCGTGTGTCTCACACAACCCATCACGAACTTTTATCAAGATGCTCTTGGCCTTCTGAGCATTAACTCACTCGGGCGAACTTTCTTGTCATAGGCTCGCATCATTCTCCTCTGGTACATCTGACCATGGCAAATGGCCCTTAGTCGTTTACCCTCAATGAGGTTCAACTGATCAAATTGAGCCAATACCTATTCAGCCTCTTCCAATTTTACTTCGTTCAAGATTCTGAGTGACAGGATTTCTACTTCCATAGGCAGCACTGCTTCCGTGCCATAAACCAGAGAGTACGGTGTCGCTCCAGTCGAGGTACATATATACGTTCGGCAAGCGAAAAGGGCAACTGGAAACTTCTCATGCCAATCCTTGGACATATTTGTAGTCTTGGCTATAATCTTATTGATGTTATTGTTTTCAGCCTCTACTGCACCATTCATTTTTGGGCGTACGCAGTGGAGTTATGATGCTTTATTTTGAATTGCTCGCATATTTCATCTATCATCATATTATTTAGATTGGAAGCATTGTCAGTAATAATTCTTTTTGGCATCCCGTAATGACAAATAATCTCCATCTTCAAGAACCTACACATTGTTGCCCTTGTAACATTGGCGTAAGAGGCGACTTCTACCCACTTAGTGAAGTAGTCAATGACATCAAGGATAAAAGGGTGTCCATTGGATGCCTTGGGGTGGATCTGACCAATGACGTCCATTCCCCACGTGGCAAAAGGCCAAGGCGAATTTATAGTGTGTAACGATAATGGTGGTGAATGTATTTTATCGGCATATATCTAACATTTGTGACACTTCTTAGCATAATCAATGCAATCTCCCTCCATGGTTGACCAAAAGTACTTGTATCTAATATTTTCCAGGACATTAAAAATCGTTGGTGTGTGTCTCACACTTCTTTCAATGGCTGCACGCAACCCCATAATGCATGCCTCATACTCAGCCATATTATTGGTGCAGAAAAAATCTAGCCTACTGGTGAAAGGGTAATGGACCTTCTTCGGAGAGACTAGCACTGCCCCAATCCCGTGGCCTAGAGTGTTGGATGCCCCATCAAAGTATAGCTTCCATGATTCTTCTTCAAAAATAGCCTCTTCCCCCATAGTTATACACATTAAGTCTTCGTCCGGAAAATTGAAGTCCAATGATTCATAATCATCTGAAGCTCGACTTGCTAAGAAGTCCGCTATAGTGCTCCCCTTTACAACTTTCTGACTCACATACAAGATGTCAAACTCTGACAATAATATTTACCATCGGGCCAGTTTCCCGGTGAGTGCTGGCGTCTCCATTAGGAATTTTAGAGGATCCAACATTGATATCAACCATGTAGTGTAGTACAACATGTACTGCCTAAGCCTCTTGGTTGCCCATACAAAGGCACAACATAATTTCTGGATTTACGGGTATCGAGTTTTGCACTCGGTAAACTTCTTACTCAAGTAATAAACTATCTTTCTTTCTTTCTGGTGTCGTCATGTTGCCCTATAACACATCCCATTGAAATTTCAAAGATTGTCAGGTATAAGATCAATGGCCTATCCGGTATCGGGGCTACTAAGATCGGAGCATTAGTTAAATACCTCATGATTCTATCTAGGGCCTCTTGACACTCTTCATCCCAAACCCCTGGGTTGTTCTTCCGAAGTAGTCTAAAAACAGGGTCGCATTTGTCGATCAACTGGGAAATGAAGCGAGATATGTAATTTAGCCTCCATAGGAATCTGCGAACTTATTTTTTGGTCTGAGGCGGTGGAAGATTCTAGATAGCTTTAACTTTATCGAGATCGATCTCAATCCTTCTTTGGGTAACCACAAAGCCTAGAAGTTTACTGGATGTGACGGCGAATGTGCACTTTGCTGGATTGAGCTTCAATTGATGTTTCCTCAATCTTTGGAATAGCTTCCTCAAGTTTTGAATGTGTTCCTCCTCAGTATAAGACTTGGCTATCATGTCGTCTTCGTAAACCTCAATCTCCTTGTGCATCATGTAATGGAAAAGTGACACCATGGCTCTTTGATAAGTTGCCCCGATATTTTTCATACCAAAGGGCATCACTTTATAACAAAATGTTCCCCACATTGTTACGAACGTTGTCTTGGTCATGTCATCAGTATCCATCTTTATTTGGGTATACCCCGAAAAGCCATCCATGAAGGAAAACCATGAGTGTCCAGCAGTGATGTCGACTAGGGTATCAATATGGGGTAGAGGAAAATTATCTTTGGACTTGCCTTATTAAGGTCTCTATAGTCCACACACATGCGGACTTTTCCGTCCTTTTTTGGGACAGGGACTATGTTGACTACACACTTCGAATATTCAACAACTTTTAGGAACTCGGCCTGGTACTGTTTCCTTACTTCATCCCAGACTTTCAACAACGTGTCTGTTCTCATTCTCCTAAATTTTTGTTGGACCGGCTTACATTCTGGCCTGATTGGTAGCTTATGCATTACAATACTTGTGTCTAGATATGACATGTCCTATTAGGTCCATGCGAAAATGTCCTTGAACTCTAACAACAAATTTACCAACTCATCCCTTGTCTCGGACGAGAGGGTTGTGCCAATCTTGACCTCTCTTCGGTCGTCATCACTTCCCAAGTTAATGATCTCAATCTCCTCTTGGTGGGGTACTATCTATCTATCCTCACTCTCCATTTATCTGAAGAATTCTTCTAGGACTTCATATTCTTTCCCATCGCCCTCTTCTTCGCCAATCTCAGCTAGATGCAATGGTTGCTCAAAATTCACCTCGGAATTAGATTCAAAATCATTCACAAAGTTAATAATAGGAGTCCTGCAACATTTATGAAATGAACGTGTATTGGGAAGACGAACGTATATATTATTGCAAAGTGGATGGAATAATAAATAATAAACGAATAATGAATGTAATGAATATGATGCTTGTAATTTTGGAAAGCGTCTTTTTATTGAATTAAAAAAACGAGCATATTAACATAAGAGCCCTTTACAAAAGATCCCTATTGCTCGCAGTAAAAAGAAAATAGGGTGGGTTCTGAGCATTACTCTGATTTTGACCTAAAGACTACAAGCAAATCCAGACTAGTCCAATTGTTAAGCACTTCTCCCGGAAGACAAGGGCGGATTCTTGCCAAAAAGCTAGAGTTTTCCTCATTCTCGTATATCACGTTAACATCCATCCCTTCTAGTGCTTCGATGAGCTTTTCCTCCTCATAGAGCCTAGCATTCTTCACATTAGCCTCATGCAACATATGTTCGGGGTTGATTACTCCACCCGACACAAAGATGTTTCTCATGTCTGTTTAAACAATGGGTTCCCATATCATGTCTTCACCCATGAGTCTAGTTTTCCTTCGTTCAACCCTCTTCTTCCATTCCAACTTCCTTTGCTGAAGAGTGGGCTTATTGCCAAGCCCGAACTGGTCCTGCTTGTTGATGACATTCCTGACACACAGACACCCTTGTAATTTCCTACCCAGTCCTCTTCCTTTCTTGGCTCCTCCCCACAAGGTCTTCCAAACTTGCATCTTAGCACAATTTGATAACTTTGGGCACAGGATTTTACTTCGTTCCGCCACAAATGTAGCATTCACAAATTCAAGAGGCTTGAAGGAACACTCGACTGCTTCCTCATCGGCTTGGACATAAGGAGCATCCATGGTCATAAAAGCTATGATGTCTTGCTCGGCGGCCACACTTACTAATTTCCCCTCGATAACAAACTTCAACTTCTGGTGCAGCGATGAAGGTACGACCCCACTGAATGGATCCACAACCTTCCTAACAGACAATTGTAAGTTGGCCTGATATCCATTACTACAAAGTCAACCATATACTTAGTAGGTCCAATTAGAAATGGTACTTCGATCTTTCAAATGGCGTCTCTTTGAGTTCCATCAAAAGCTCTAATAAAGTTCTGACACGGCTTCATATGCGAACTGTCTATAGGCATCCTTTGCAAAGTCTCCAATGGCATCACATTCAAAGTTGACCCATTTTCGACGAGCACTCCTAGCCATACATATCCTTAACAGTGGGTAGTTATGTTGAAGGCCTTGGTTGACCCCATACCCCTGTCTGGAATCTCATCATCGCTGAAGGTGATAAAATTATCAGCAACAATGTAACCCACTATTCGGTCTAACTTGTTAATCGAGATGTCATCTGGGACGAACGACTGATTCAACACCTTTATTAGTACATCACGATGTTTCACGGAATTCAACAATAAGTCTATTACCGAAATTCGAGCTTGCTGCTTTCGGAGCTGGTCAACAATGTTGTACTCACTGTGCTTTAGAGGGGGTTCCTCGCCAAATAGTTTTTCAGCTTCAGGTTCGGCCGGTTTCTCCTTACCCTTCGGCACTACCTCTTTTGGAGTATCCGGGGAGTAACACCTCCTGCTCCTCGTGAAGTTTCCCACTTCATTTATTGCCTCGGTTTCTGATTCCATCAGACCTTTTTCCTTCTCGGACTCTCTCTCATTGGGCAATTTGTTTTCTTTTACCGAATCTGTACTTTTGGTATCGAGACATGGGCAACATAGTTCCAAGGAACTTTTTGTTCATCTTTGAAAGGGAAGGACGCCAGGGGAGATACTCTAAGCTTCGAAATCAATTTCGAACTTTATCCCTCGCGTAAGCCACCTTCCTTTGTCTTACGAGGAAAAACAAACGGCCAGTCCAATCCATACTTAACTTTAGGGCCATCGGATGCACACATGTCTATGTCCTTCCTTTCTTCATCTTTCTCAAAAAACTTGATTTCTGTATTATCCATCATCTCTTAGACTACTTGCTTAAACTCCTCACAATACTGAATGTCATGACCTTCTTGTTGATGGTACTCGCAATACGGTCTGCAACCTTCTATTACGATTTCCATGCCCCGGTCTACTAGGCATTCCATACACAACTGTTGAAACACCCACCTTAAGAGAGACTTGACCTCGGACACACTTACTTTAGCTTTAATGGTATATTCTTCCTCAATTGCTTTCACATTTCGATATGCGTGATTCGGTAGCGGGTTAGTAGCAGTATTCGGCTCGTCTAATTGCAACACCCCGATCTAATCAAATTATGCAGAAATTTCTTAAATGCAATGCAGTTCTCAATCGAGTGTCCCGCAACACCACCATGACACTCGCCATTGTCCTTCTCATCATACCAAGCCGGAAACAGTGGCTTGAAAGGAGTGACATAGTAGGGTCGAACTAAGTCCACCTCATGTAAGTAAGAGTACAGATCGGCATATGATACTAGGATAAGGGTGAAATTCATCTTCTCATTTTATCTCTTTGGAGCCCTAGTCTCCCTTTTTATTCGGGCTTTGCCCCCTTTCGGACGTGACTTGTGGTGCTGAAAGAGTGAAGCTCTTCGGGGCCGTACATGTGTTCACAGAGTTCACCTCATTTTCCTTCCTCTTGTAATTCTTCTGAGTATTCTCCCCACTGTCAATCCTCCCACTTTTAATAGCCACCTCAATCGATTCTCATGTTTTTACCAAACGATCGAATAATACTCCCTTCAATGTATTGATGAACATCAGGGTGATTTCGTGCTCCAAAATCAGTGGTTGAATTTGAGCGGCTACATCACGCCACCTCTGGGCATACTAGCGCAGACTTTTATTTGCCCTTTGCTCCATCCCTTCTAACATAATCCGGTTGGGAGTCATGTCGGTCACATACTTGTAATGTTCGATGAAGGCTAGCAAAAGGTCCTTCAATGACTTGACATTTGCTTGGATAAGCATGGTGTACCACCGAGTTGCGGAACCAGTCAGACTGTCTTGAAAACAATGGATGAGCAGTTTCTCATCCTTCACAAAGGCAGCCAATTTTCGGCAATCCATAGTGATATGAGCCCACAGGCAAGTAGTACCATCATACTTGTCAAAGTCAGGCACCTTGAACTTGGGCGAGAGCACCAAGCCCGCTACAAAACTTAAGCCACTTGCGTTGTTGCCTTGCCCATCCACCTCTTGTACGGTTCTGAGCTTGATCCACCTAAGCTAGTCTTTCTTCCATAACTCGACACTCGCATCGTGTTTCATACGAATGAGGAATGGTTGAAAATTTAAAAAACCAAAATGCAATTCTTATCTGAAAATGAAAGGTCTTTTAAATAAATTCAAATTATTTAGACAAGATATACAAATAAATGTATAATGCATGAATGCAAAGAGCAACACTGAGTTCGGCAAATTTCATCCTTAAACGACTTGTATTAATTGGAACATTATTTTGTTACAACGATTTGAAGAAAACTGATTACATATATGGTCCTACACTAGCACCTAATGAGAATCTCCCTAGAAATGCCTATGCTCCTTCTTCTTTCTTAGAGTTCATCTACTTCACACATATTGGTCTACTTCACACATATACGGTCCTCCAAACTATGTCATTGTCACTCAAATTTTGGAGAACATCGAGCCAAACTTTTTCAGATCGTTTCGTGGGCCAATCATCTTTTCTCAAAAATTCCTCTAGAGGGGAGAACTTACCATCATAAACTAGTCTCGAGAAGCTGACATCCGCCCAAAGGTGGCTATAGAACCAAACTGTCAAAAGTTGAAGCCACCCTAAGAAACGACCCCTCCGTGTTTCCTACAAAACCTCAATGACTGTAAGGTCTCTGACAAGATCACCGGAACCAGATTACCTCCTCCAGCTAGACGATCGAACAAATCCAAAACTGCAGGGTGAAAGAGGCCTAAAGCCTTAGGGAAAAGCACAAACCCGTAAATCAGGAGTGCAAAGAGATTACGCTGAACCCTTCCCGCTGGATGCACTGATGCTAAGGCTAGAATCCCCTCTACCTTAAGGTACTCCTTTTTGTTCCAAGTTGTTACTTGATGATCAACCCATGACATCAAAGTATCCGAAAGTTTCTGAAGCTTCATTCGGAAAGGGTTGTTCTTGCTTGTCTTCGAGTAGACGTGATTCTCCTTTATCTTTTTACAATTCACAAGGTCCTGATATTCTTCGATGGTCGGGGTTAAATCCAAGTCACCAATCGTGAAGCAACTATAGGTCGAGTTCCAAAAACCCACTAAAGCCTGAAGTAGTGATTGATCGACTGAAACATATAACAGATACGCTATGTCACCATATTCGCTCCTGAAAGATTCCTTGCCTCGAAATCCCAACTGTTCCAAACATGTTTCAATTTGGCCATGTCAATAAACTCTGTGTTCATGAAGGTCCCGTTTTCCATTTCTGACCTGAACCCGGCTGAAATGCTATTTCTCTTGTGATGTTGCTCTCCTTCAGACAATACTTGTACATCTAAATTCCTCTCATCATTACTCCTGACTATGTCCCACATTGATCTTGCCTTTAATTTCAGACTATTTCCAAACCAATGTGCTCTTGATGTCATGATGAAATATGCAAAATAAAAGAAAAGGGTAAGAAAAGAAAAGGATTTAGTTACATGGTAAACACAAATTAGAAGGCAAGAACGAAAATACAAGCATGGACGAAAAGGAAGCAAGGAAACAAGCAATTAACGAGAAGAACCTAGTCACCCTAAACTCTATGGTTATCCGCATGGCTCTAATGGAGTGGGCTTCTTATATTCTCACGTATGGGTTCCGTTCTAACAAGGGTACTCGAACCTATATCATCGCCTACTAAGGCGACAAGAACCCCAATTCGGGCCCACTACAGGCTGGTGAACCGTTTTCAGATCGAGGGAAAGCATGACCTAATGACGTGGTAGGCTGCTCACGTGTCAAAGGCGTGGATTTCGAAAGTGAATTACCGACCCATTGAGGGATATTGATGTGGTATGGGCGTTCCACTCTCACTTAAGAGGGGTAGCTCGGGTAATGAGCTTAATGATCATGATACAACACATGTTGGTGACTCCTTAGTAATTAATTGGAGAATTAATTCGAATGTCACGAATTTTTCAAAGCCCGTTCAACTTAAATCATATTTTCAAGGAAGAACAAACTTATAAACTTCACTTTAAACTTTAAATAGTTTCTATCGATTAAAGGCAAAAAGTGTTTTATTGGCTTAACCCTTTTTTTGTTTTTCTTAAAAAAACCAAAAATTCGTCCCCGACGGAGTCACCAAACTGTGATGACGTTTTTGAAAACCAAAAACTTTTAAGTGTCCCACTTTTTGTGTTTTGGAAAGCGGTGAAAATTTGGAGTCGCCATCGGCCACTAAGGTAGGTCGAACACCATAAAAACCAGAGATTCATTTTAAAAACGTTAGGGAGTTGGTTACGTGTGGGGAAGGATTAGCACCCCCATCACCCCGAAAATCTGTAACACCCTGGTTTTGGGCCTAGATGTTTTAAACATCAGATCAGACAGGTCGAGAACGGTTCTAATTGCGTAAATAGATTTAAAGAAATCAAAGATCGGGATAGGATAAAAATGTGATAAAAATTGCTAAAATCCTATAAAAATATGTTTAAGAGGTTGGTCAACTCAATTTTACAAAACGGATTTCAGAAATGGGACATTTTGAGTAGTGACCAAATTGTAAAGTTTTAAAACTGTGGAAAATGTGATTTTTAAAGAAGGTGCCAAATTCTTAGAATCTTTAGGGGGCTTTATGGAAATTTATCCTTTCCTTAATATGACATGTGCTTTAAATTGTTTTAAATTAAATTGTTTTATTTGAATTAATTGAATTAGGTAGTTATTTAGAGATTTCCAATTACGTAACTACCAACTTCTTTTATTTTTCAGCCAAACACTTCTACCATTCATCTTTTTCCAGAAATATTTTCTCCCAAACACTCTCCTAATATTTCCTAATTAATTCTCAAGAAATCCTTTCAATCTCTAATCAAAGTTCTTTATTGAAATTCCCAAGATATTTGGCTTCTATATAGTATTTTTGGTTGAGTTTTCATTATAGTTTTGATTGGAGATCATAATCTTGTGAAATTGTGGTTGAAATTTTAATTTTCAGACTTGATGTGTTAAGCTCTGTTTTGTGTTTATTTTAATTGAGTTCTAAGTTGATAAATATGTTGAAAAGAAGTGTTGATAACATAGATCTCGAAATCCTTGAGATCCTTGAGTTTCTTTGTTGATTTAAGTGAGTTTTTTAGGTGAAATGGTGGAATCTTGCTTGCTGGAGGTATAAGATTGGGATAGGTTGTTTGCTAAATGTGTTTTGATATTTATAATGGTTTGGAAGTGATGTATGTTGGCTGTACTTGGTTTAGGAAGCAATCGATTGAGTTTTTAGTTGTTTTCGTTGGGTAATTTGGTGTAGTTTGCGTGAGCAACGAGATTGTGAATTGTTGCTGGTGTTGAAATGCATTTTAATGCTTTTTTATCTCTGTTTTGATGATGTGAAAACAAGGGATCTTGATCTGGAGGCAAAAAAGGTGTTGTTGGAGGCTCCGTAAGAGTAATTTTCGCGTCGGGGAGCAAGGCTTCGCGTATCGGTGAGTGGAAATGCAATTTCCTGGTTTGTAACGCTTGGAGCGTGGTCTTGGGAGCTTGGCGTAAGTTTGATACAATTAGCTAAGCTCAAGAGTAAGTGATTCGGAAATCCCTCTCTTGGAAATGTGCTAAGTTTGAGGAAAATGCACTTGAGTTAAGTGTGGATTTGTTTATTGTTTTAAAGCATGTTTTAAGCATGAATGTTGCTGGATTTTAATTCCATTATGTTGAGGATGCACTAGGTAAGTGATCCTTGGTTTTCATGTTTTGAATGCTTGTGATGTTAAGCATAATATGCTTGTGGAAATCGCATTGTGTTTATGCTTGTAAAATAGTGGATTAATGAGGTTAAATGATTATATTAGCAAGTGATGGAAATGGTTTTTGGTTGTGTTAATCGGATATAGTTAGCCGGCTATAGGATTGGGTGCACCATGAATAAAGTCGCCTTGGTTGTCGAGGAGTTGTGATTGTACCGTATACTCCAACCAAATACCCTAACGATTGAGGCTAAGATCACAACGGTGGATGTTAATTCCATGTGTGGATCTTGTGTTATGTGTCTCGTGCTCTCGTTAGTGGAATTATACAACTACTGATGAGTGGCGTTGAGGGGTTGTGATTGTACCGTTATACTCCACCACGGGTGTCACAACGATGGAGGGTTACTCTCGTGTGTGAGCCTTGTGTAGTCCGGTAGTGTGTATGAAGCGTGTGGGACAACACTTGTAATCCGCGTATCCGATTGTGTCTTTTTTAGTATGGTTTATAGATTATCGCTTGTGAGCCAATATAATGTTAATGATAAATGTGGAGCATGAAATGCTCGTAAATGATGCAAGAATGCATGAAAATGCTTTTTATGGTTTTGGTGGTCTAGGGAGCATGCCTATAGTTTCATTATTTGCATGATCGATGCTATGCTTTAGCTTTCGATGTATGATGATTATCCTTGATACATAAATATGTTGTATGTTTGTTGCTACACATGTTGGGATGTAATCGAACATGAAAAGATGTGATTAACCAGCAAAATCTGTTGTTGCAGGGCAAGGCGTATCGGAACGCCGTTGCGTGTTTCGGAATAGAGGCCTGAAATGGCCATGAGGTTTTGGAACGGGTAGGGACGTACCGAAACGGTTTTGCTACTAGAAGGGGGTGTTTCGATACGGGTCTCAGAACGCACCCGAGTATCGAAACGGTCAACCTGGTTTTGTAACGACCGTTCCGATACAGGTCTCTACGTTTCGAAACACTTGACCATTGAAGTTTGAATTATTTCAGGTTTTTGTTTCTTGCATTTTGGGCCCTGAACCTTACGTGTTTAATTAAATGAGTTTGGTTGATCTTTTTCAGATGAAATTTACCATGTTGGTTTATTATGAGTCTAATTTTGGATTGGTAATATTTCATCTTGTTAAGTCCTCTAAATTCTGGAAATTTACGTTTTAGTCCCTAAAAGACGTTTCTATGTAATTGAACCCCTGTTTGAGTTCCATTCGATGTGTCGCTTCCGCGGAAATGTTTTGCTAATCACATAGGTTAATAAAGTGCATCTAGATAAGATAAAAAGAAAAAAAGGGTCATTAATCAAGGTTGACATTCGGGTTGACTTTGGTTTTCCCCGTGTAATCTTCGTAGTTCGGGTCGGGCGTCTGGGTCGGACTAAGGGGGTTACAAAATCGATACCAAATTACTTATTGCCTTTAATCGATAGAAATTATTTAAAACCTAAAGCAAATTTAGTTAGATGTTCTTAAGTGAAAATTTGACTCTAGAATTTATTGAGCATTTAATTAAAAAATAATGACGGTACACCGGACCATAAGCTAAACCGACATACTATAAGACTAACTACCGTGTTAGTTTAGGGTTCGGATCTCGCATGTCACTTTTATGCAAGTAAATAAGGTATGATGTCATGACATTTCCATTTTTTATATCATCGCTTACCTAGAGACGGTGAAAATTAACTCAAATATTTGGTCGACATCCATTAAGCTTTGAGTGTTTTGACACAAATATTGGAGTTAATTGATACCTTTCTTTTGTATACTTTAAATTCAATTAACATGCTAAATTATTAATGGTCTCGTGAATGACAAGTATAAAATGCATGTCATAGAAGAGCTTGGAAATAAACATATGAGATCCCACCCAAGGCCCTATCTTAAAGGGTTGAATTATGTGAGCTCGATTAGTGATCTAATTATTTGTTAGATGATTCTAATATTAAACCCTAAATTATTTAAACCCAAAATATCTAAAAGACCCTAATAAATTATGAATTATCTTGGTTTAACCCATCTAGATGTGATGTTAATTTTATCTTAAAAAAATGTTAAGAATGACTTAACCGATTTAATGGGCTTAATATTCATCCTAATGAGACAAGGATGAATTTAAGCTAATTGAACCGATTAAAACCCAAAACTTAACTTAAGCTCTAAACCTAAACCGACCTAATTATACGAACCGTGCCCCTATGAGGCGGGCACACGATTCGAACCAAATAAATCAATTAGACTAAACACTAAAAACACTAACTTAACTAGCCCAAGCCCACCGAAGCTAAGCAAGCCCCAAAAAACCCAACTCTAGCCATCTAAAGCCCTAAGGCCCAAAAACCCACACTAGAAGATATTAAGACAAGTTATATTAATAAAGTCAAATTAACACCACTTATAACCTACATACATCTTATTAAACATGTTGTCGTTTTTATTGCATTTTTTTCATAAAACGAGCTCTTATACGCTTCCATACGTCATAAAAACACTAAAGTATTAAGTTATTTTAAGAATTTCAAGAGTCACATTTAGCCATATTTTATTTTATACCTTAAATCATATGTCACAAGTCATGCAACCCTTACATTAGAAAACTTGCAAAACCCAAACCACAACATACAATTAATAAAAAAAACAAAACCATAGTCACGTATAACATACATATCCCATACATACTAACATACAACATAGAAATCAAGAAAAAACATTAAAATCACAAAAAAAACATACATTTCACATATACACATGAATAAGGGCCAAAAACAGGGCTAAATTGAAGAAATTAAACAAATAGTGACCAAATTAAAAGATGCATGAATAACACAAAGACTGTAAAAAGGACTAAATTGAAATAGACATAAAATTCTGGGGAGGGGACAGACAATTAGACCACTGGTCACTAGACTCGGGGTGAAATTGCAAAGGGAAACCAAATCCTAGGGACCTAAGGTGCTAGTTAGAAAGCTGGAAACCCCTAATATGCAAAAGACATGACACAGAGGGACCAGACACGAATTAACCCCTAACTTAAAACCTAAAAACACTATAAAACCCTAATCTAATTGAACTCGAGCCCCTTTTTCCCTCTCTGAAAACCTAGACACCAAAACCCTATGCCTTAGACCCCATAAACGCCGACCGTTACTAATTGTCGTCTGGTGAACTCAAAACGACCCGACAAAGAAAACCCCCTTCGTACTATTGAAAACCCTAGATGACAACTACCCCAAAGACCCCCTTTTCTCTTTGTTTTCAGAAAACCAGAACCAAAAGACCCTCTTTTTTTAGGGACAGAAACCAACATGATCGTGAAAACAAAGAAAACGTTTCGTATCTCCCTCAACCAACTCACCATGCAAAGCCAAAAAAGGGCCAGGATTGTTGTCGATGAGGCAGAACTGAAGCGGTTTCGAGAAGAAAATAACGAAAGGTAAAAAAATAAACTTTTGATTTCTATTTTTTTTTTGTTTATATGATACGATGATGAAGATGATGAAAAGTGGATCACCTCTGTAAATGCTCTGTGTTTTGTATTTCTCTTTGCATTCAAAAAACAAAGAAGAAGTCCTTTACATATTTGTTTTGATTCAACTTTATAGCTGAAAATTACATGAGTTCCATTTACATGAAATTGCAACGAAAATAATCTATTGGCTATGCTCTGATTCCTTTTATTCCACTGCCAACTTTCCATTTTTTGCCTCTGCCTTGTTTTCATTTTGACCCTTGTTTGGTTCCTTGCATGCGTGGCTCGTACGGCAGAGACGAGTGGCGGGTGTGGATGCTGAGTCGTCCTCGGACGTGGCCGTCGTCGTACCAAAACGGTGACGTGGTGTCAAGCAACTTGTCCTGGGGAGCCGAAAGGGTGATTGAGTGCGTTGCACGCGCGCGTGGAGTGATCCCAAATGTCACATGTGGGTGCGTCGAGAGCGGATAGGTCAATAGACGGGAGCAGGAAGGTCGCACGTGGAGGGCGTGGAGCTTCTAGAATCCTCATCGCGCGTCTGTGTTGTTAGATCACATCTCGATCTAACGTTTGAAATCCGTGCGGCGCGAGATCATCAGATGGGCATTAGGGTTGCCTTATGAAAGGTGATCTGGGCCGTTAATGCCTTCTCGATCTAACGGCTACGATCCGTGCGGCACGGAACCAATCAAGGCTCCTCTTGGGTTTCCTCTCCATGCCTTCAATTGGGCCGTCAGATCTGGATCAAATCTGACGGCAGGAAATTAGCTGCGCAAGCAAAGGAATAAGTTATGGCTAGGGTTTCAAATTGTATTTTGCTTGGGCCAAACGGGCCATGTAATTTTGTTTTCTTTGTAAATGGACTTTTACTTAATTAAATTGGGCTTTAATTTATTAATTGGGCTGATAATGGGCAGTTTTATTTAAACCATCTTCTTCTTCTTCTTTTTAGTTTAGTATAATTATAATTATTATTATAATAACTATTATTATAATAGTAATAAAAATAATAATAATAACGATGATAATAATAATAATAAAGATAATAAAGATAACAATATGTAAATCCTAAAGTAAATGGTAATAAAAATAATGATGATAAGGTTAAAAATAACGATTAGTAATAATAATAATAATGTTGAAATAATATATGATAGCATATAGTAGCAAAGGAAAATAATATTTAGGGGTGTAATAATACACACATATATATCACTTTATAATAGTATAGCATTTAAGCAAATCCCACTACACATATGTACCCTATAACACAAAGGCCCTTATTTATAAAATAAACTCATCCCGGACAAAATTAGTGATTACACTTGGTCCTTTCGATGGAAGACACCTTTGAGTCGATATCGGGACCAAGAGCACAAAAGATCATATTCAAGGCTTTGTCATTGACTTGCAATCGTCTTTTATCTTCATCGGTCATCTCAGTTTTGACCTTTGGGACTAATCTTCCTTGTAACACCCTAAAACTACCCTAGATGAAAATCCCTAAGTAAGATAATAAAGAAGATAAAAACAGGTTGTAAACTATAATGTGGTAAAAGTATTGTGCAACCTAAAATGTTGTGTAAAAACAAGTTGTAACCCATAATGTGATACGAGTACTGTGCAAGCTAAAATGTTGTGTAAAAACAGGTTGTAGCCTATAATATGGTACGAGTATTGTGCAACCTGAAATGTTGTGTAAAAAGTAGGTAGTAACCTAAAATATGGTACAAATGTTTTATAACCTGGAATACAGTACAAAAGAGGTTGTAACATAAAATCTGAAACACTATGAGAAGTTAAAAGAACAAGAAAATAGGTTATTAGTGAGAATTAAAATATAATATTTTGTTAGTGGAATTTATGTGGTAATAAGTCATTCCATTTGTCTTATTCTAAAGGAAGAATCAGCCAACTAAGGAAAACATTACCACATGTGTAAACAAATTGTTTACACTTTCTTTTTGCTTCATCTTTCCGACCGAAACAAAGAAGGAGAGAGAGTTGAGAAAAAAGTAAAATCTGGAGATTTGAATTCTTAGAAACAGATGCATGTGAAGGAAAATAAGTGAGTTAGCATAAAGTAATCATGCATGTATATATGTAAGTATCGATATTGTCTAACATTTTTGTTTGATGTTCTTGATTATATTTGGTTGATGTATTGGATGTGATATGTTGAAATTCATGTTTAGAGATGTTTAATAATGTGTTATAAGCATTTAGAACATGTTAGATTGATTAGAAATCTAAAAATTTGCATGCATGAAACTTAGAACATGAATTTGTCCAGTTTCGTACTAAAAGGAGCACCTGGATTAAAACGAATTTTTGGCCATGTTAGAGTTCAAATTAGAAAAACTTATGCAGTGCAAAGTTATAGAGGATGAATAATATTATAAGATAAAGGTCTTGGAAGCAGGAAAATGTTACTGGAATGTTTGGAAAATTATATTAGAAGTAACGGGTTCTATTTTGGAATGAAATTGGAGATTGCCTTGGTTAATCACTATTTTGAAAATGTTTAGGGACGAATTTGAGGTCTGTAAAATTTAAAAGAAACATGGGAACCTAATAATGTTTGATTAGTAACATAATAATGGTGTTAAATGACTTGAAAAATATGTTTAAGGCCAATACAATGCTTATATAGTGAATCTGGACACATCTGGGAAAATTAATTATTAAGGGACCTTAATGCCCTATTTTTGAAACTATTCGAACTTTTTAAGAATTTTATTAGATGTGTTTAAAAGTGGTTAAAAACTCAGAATCAAATGTGTAATGGATCATAAGTCAAATGGTCACTAAAGATACATGTTGCAAACAATGGAAAATTAGGCCACTGTAAATACGTTGTATTAAAGTATATGTAAGGTGATGTGAACTTAGGATTATACATGCCTTAGAATGTTTGAATTGGAAATGGAAATTTCATATTATAGCTATGTTGGATTCGAATATTAGGATAGTTTTTATGTAAGTTTAAATATGGTTCTTCCATGCCTAGGTTGTTTTTAATGTTGTTCGAACATGATCCCTATTTAATTTGGATTGATTGAATTGTATATAAACATGAATTGGATTGAATGGATTTCGATGAATGTTTGAAAGTGTATACACATTTAATATGGTTGGTAAGTTAGTTTAGGTTGATTATGCTATATGATTTACTTGTTTAAATCATAAGTATTGTTATGTTATGTTATATGTTATATATTAGAAAAGTTTTTGTTGTCCCACCCAAGTGTATTGTTTGTTATAGAACGAAATACATTATAAGATGTGCGACTCTTATTTGTTGATGTTACATGTTCGATTTTATGATTACATGTTATATTTATGTGTTATGTGTTCCGTTAGCGTAACGCCCTATCGCTCCTAACTCGGGTGTGCGGTGTTACATTCCTTCACCATCTCTCTTGATAGGAATGCTTGGTCTGACTTCTACAACGTCTCATACCATGTAGTCGTTGAATTTGATGAAGAGACGCATCTGATTCTTTCAATATGGGTAGTTATCCCCCATTGAGTAATGGTGGTTTGGTGGTGGATTGAGACTCATATATAGGTTGGGGTAGGAGGTGGATGTCATTGCATCAATTGTAGTTGATCAAACTATCCTAGAATCGACTCAAGAGGGTTGTAATCCTTCCAATGAGTGTGGCTCTAATATCAATTGTTGAGTTGATCAAACGATTGCAAATGGCTAACAGGGGGTGAATTGGCGATTAAAATTTGAGGGTGGAAATTGGATGAATGAAAAATTGACAGGAGGCAATTTATAGTGGTCCAAGTTCCTAAATGAACTCTACCTCCACTACCTTAGCTTCCACTAAGGATTTTCAACCAATCCACTATTGATTCTACCCATTTTCTTTGATGAGGAGGAAACCTTACAAAACTAATTAAGCTTTCTACCGAAAGCTTAATCCAACACACTCTTTACAATGAAGGAATTTGGTAAAACTTAATAGTACCTCTCAAAGTTTGATGTTTACCCAAATACAATCAAACACTCCTCAATCTCTCAATAATAATTAAATTGAAAATACACTTGAATTGGGTACAAAGATTTGACTCTAAAATGAACAAGGTTTGGATTTGAATGCTTTGTTGTTGATGTAGCTTTAGAAACTTGTTTTTATACATTCTCATTGATTTCTAGTCGTTTGGGTGGTTGAGATCATCAATAGAGTCGTTGGGGCTCTCTCTTCCCTCCATAAATGTAGTTCTGCAACTACCCGTATCGGAATACGAGACCCTTGTATCAAAATGGACACTCAAAAAAGAAAGAGTTGTTATGTGTAAAATAGGGCCCGTATCGAAAGGGTTACAGACCGTATCGAAATGGTAAGTGCAAAAAGAAGGTTGTATTGAAATGTATAAGGGCTATACTGAAACGTTTCGAAACTATAATTTGGTGTTTCGAAACACCTTAGGGGTGTATCGAAAAACTTAACCAAATATTTAAAATTCAGTTTCTAACAAGTAACGGCTAGTTCATTTAATCCCTAATTTTAAAATTACTTAACCTTGTATCAAAACGGGTGTGAGCCATTTCGAAACAATGCTTATAAATCAAAAGCCTAGATGAAGGTCGTATCAAAACGGGTATGAGACATTTCGAAACAAGCATTTCCAGTGGTAAAACGTATCAAAACACCTTAGGGGTGTTTCGAAACGCATGAGCAATTTTGTATATTTTGACCTTGAAACACTTAGAAAAATTTCTGGGGTTTATGTTTTGACTTGAAAACATTTTAAGTATAATTGGTACTTGTCAAAATTGAATATTTTGATTACATAAAATTTTATTTACTTTGCAAATTAGTCCTTGAATTACTTGTTATATCAAAATCAAATATTAGTTTTACACATTGACATTAATCAGTAGAGATATTCTTAATCTAATAGAGACACAATTAAAGTTGTAACAACTTCTAGGTTATACTTTTGGAATGTTGCCACTTCTTTGTTATAATTTCCCTAGCTAACTTAATTAATCCGAAATGATAATTCTATACCAAAAATTTAACTAGTGATGCTTTAATATATAAACTCTTAAGCATGGGTTTGGGTTATTACAATACCCACATCTAACACTTCTATAGGTATATTAAGCAAATGCACATGCTCACGGAAGATATATGAATGAGTAGAACGAGAATCAACCAAAGATAACAACGATAATGATTGCAATGTAAAAGTACCAGGAATCACGTCAGTGTCATTACGTCCCTTGTGATTTGCATACACCCTCGCAGGACCACCACCCTCTGGCTAAATAGAAACAGTATGAGCTACCATTCTTGGACCCTCGTCCCTTCGCTGAAACTGTCCTCGGCCACGACCATGGTGAAGTTAATGGTTATTAGACAAACTTTCTTTAGAACATTTTATTGATCCATGCATTGAGAATTTAGACATGCATGAGACTTGTCAGAGTGTTGTTCAACTACTTACGTTTTTTGAATAGGTGCTTGTATGATGATGATATTATTTCAGTAAGATATTCGATGAGTTGCTCTGAATTGTTGAATTTATAATTTAGCTAAGGTGGTGATAACTTCATTTCAAACATTAGGAATTCGATACAAGGGTTGATTGTTGGTTGTTGATTGAATTTTGGATAGTAACGGAATGGTGATTGAAACCTGAATTTGGCTGCCATAATGTTTTAAGAATGAATTTAGAGTAAGATGGGATTAAAATGAGTCATTCAAGTACTGTTATGATTATAAGAAAAACATTTTAAGGTTGTTTTGAAAGGTTCAGGGGCTGTTAATGAACTATTTGTATACATTTTTCGGATGTTTTATAATTGAAAGGAAAGGGCTGCTAAGCAAAACTTAAGGACTATTTCGAAATAAAAAACGGATTGTTTTAAACTAGTGAAACAGGAGATGGCCTGTCTTGTAATACTAATGTTTTTAAGGGATTGTTTTGTTTACATAATTTGGACTATTTTTAATGATTTTAGGGACTGCTTAGCTGGAAAAGCAGGGACTGTTATGCAAAAAAATGGGGGTTGTTTTGTACTTTAAATCAAAGGGTTGTTCTAAAATGTTTAAAATTAAAATGAGACTACCTTAGATAAGTATATATGAGTATGCTTTTGGAATAAAGACTATGATAAGGGGTGTGTTGCTTGAGAAACAACGTTCCATGTATATTGACGGATCTAGGAAAGTAGCAAGCATATCTCTGCTATAAAAGCAAACATGGATGACGTTTTAGGCTTTAGAATAACAAAGAAAACAAAAAGAAACAAAGAAAAAGGGTGTAGGAATTTCTCGACAGATTTGGACGACGAAGAAGATGAATGCTTCAAGTGGCGTTCATGGTTGTTTCAGTGTCCTAAAAATGGCAGAAATGTTGATAAAAATTCAGCGGAAATTCGGTGACGGAAAGCTCAAAAGAACCTGCACAATATCATATGCAAACCAAAATTGAATATATTTCACATCGGAGGATTTGGACCCTCTAGATAGCAATCTAGGAACCCGATGTATCAAGTAAAATTTGACATAACAAAACTCAGTTTGAAATGTCACAAGATAGTTCTAAAAAGAACCGAACAAGAGAAACTCTCTCAAATAATTTTTATTCCAAAAATGTCTAACCTTTTAACATTGTTTAGAAGACATATATATAAGGAAAAAATGGTGGTGGCCGAATTTACTTGTGTAGCTGAAATTAAAGCATTCAAAATTTGAATTTGAATGTTAGTAACCTCTTTGGGCGGCAGCAAACATCAGCCATGCATTCAAAATGCAAGTGGCACCTCCTTTGCACATTTAACATGTGCTAAATGTTTGAAATTCAAACAAAAACGTCCACCCATGCTTATCCATTCATGTGCCGCACATATGCAAAGAAGAGAGGCTGCTTTCGGCCAAACTTGCACACACATGTGCCAAGGCTGCCACATGTGCAAGTCACATACTCGAATGCTACCTAGGCTACCACGCGTGTACTGGTTCACTCCCCGACATGTAGTACGCTTTTCAGCTACTTATGGACTTGTCAACTGAAGTTGAGCTGATAGGAATCAAACTGAGCTGAAATGAGCTAGCTAAGAGTATTAGGAGCTAAAGTAAACTGAGAGCTAAGCCTATGAGTTGACCTTAGCTGAGGATGAGCTGGTCACACTCTATTAAAGCTAAAAAAGAGTTGGTTACACTCTTCTGAGCTAGGGTCGAGCTACATACACTCTGGTGAGATGAAGATGAACTGAATTACATAACATGGCATTCTTTTTAACATGTTTGTTTATGCATTACATAAGTGCTTGTGCTTTGCCATGTTACATTGGTATGAATGGCTATGTTTATATTATTGTGTATTTAGCTTAGATGCTAACTATTGATTGATGCTATCATAAGACTTAAAGAAGAATAATTAAATGTTTGTCAAAAGACATTAAGTAAGTAACAAGCAAGATTACATGTGCAATAAGATACTTCCCCAATGTCAAATATAAGATAATATACTTAAGTTGCCTACATTGGATACATTATTATGATGCATGGTTTATTGGGACTACGGTCCATGAGCTACGGCTCGGGGGATGCCCCATTGTATGTGATATGTTTATTGGTGATAGTAGGAGGTAACGTGGGAGTTGTATAGTGATTGGTGATAGTTTGGTTGGACAGTGAGAAGTTTAAGATTGATATGTTTTCGATATTATCCATCGCTATGTGCTTTGAGGTAAGTATCGCTTGCACCTATATAGTCAAACATAGACCAATATCATTAATTATCAAATCTAATCCAAGGCAAACTTTATAAAAGACATGAACTCTAAATGAGGCTAAATAATAATTCTAAGAAAGATGTAAATATGTTATGAAATGATAGTTTGCTCTTGGTGAGCATATGATATAAGTTTTACAAGAGATGAATAAGTGCTCCTATTATATGAGGCAATAAACATTAAATTGAACCATTGATAAAAAATTGATAAGTTAATAAGGAATCCAAAAGCAAATGAGTATTTGACAAGTCTCAGGACGACTTCAATGTGATAAGTCGATCTTTGATAAGACTGATATGTTTTAAAATGAAGCTTGGATAAGCTATTGAATACCATAAATATTACAAAGATAAGTTAAGACACAAATAACAAATGCTAACATATGATAATATGTTTGGATGTATGCTTCATTGTAATTCATGTATTAAATGCTTTGTCAATATTTGCAGGTCATAAAGCTTATGTATGTTATTTGGGATCAAGGATTTCAAGTTGTCATTCAAGATTCAAGTAGACTTTGGATCTTATTTAGATGATTACTCCTAGAATGATGGCACTAGCACAATGTCTAGATTAATGCATGTAGTACACCCATTTAATGTAATGTATTTAGTAAAAAAATACCTTGTAATAATTGCAATTAAGGCTATATTATTTGGATGTCAAATGATAGTTTAGAGTTCATTTTATGATATCTTAAATTTCAATCATTGAATGAATAATTTGGATACTTGATAGTTTATTTGGAGTTTTATTAATTCGAGTAATTGCATGAAGTCTTGCTTCGGTTACATGATTTAGAAAATAAGAAGTTCATTCCACGCCTATTCTTTAGTATTTGTTAATAAATCATAAATATTTAAACTCAATCCTCGTTAATGTATGGTAGGTTATACATGTAGTATTGGGATTATGGTTTCTCTGAAATAGTATCCAGGGTATGAATTTTGAAATTTGAGTAATTGCATGTTAATTAAGTAAGTTTTGAGTTAAATGTGTGTATGTTAGTAAGCTAAGCAGTAGTATATTTTGTAATTAAAGGTCATGATATTTGTACATATTTATGTATCCCTAATTCTGGAAGGTATGATTAAATTCTAAAGTGTGACTATATGTCTCTAAGGATGACTTTCGAATAGGTGTATGTTTGATAGTTTTGGATGAATGATTTCAGTATTGCGAACGGTAAAAGAAATTAGGGGACAATGTTTGAATTTCTTGAAAATATGTATGTTACTGGTTAAAGAGATGGCCTAAATGGGTAAAACCTGGAACAAGTAAACTTGTTTTAAATTAAGCAATATTGTTATAAGGGAAATTGTATGGCTCGTATAGTGACTTAAGACCTAGATAAGTCCTAATACTTTACAAATGCATGCTTAGATTATTTGTTATATATATACATGGGTGTGTGTGTGTGTGTGTAGATTAAAATGGGAAAAAGGTGCTTGATGTTGTTCTTTGTAATAATTAGTAGAAAGAGGATAAGAAAAAGAATTTTACTAACCCACCTTGTCTTCTATGGAAAAAGTTTTAAATCTCTGGTAAAAAGATCTAACTAGTAAGTCAAGCTACGAATGCACATTTGTTTTAACACTCTAGGGTCGATTTACTACTAAGTCGGGTTTAGGATGTTACAGATACCTTATATCATGATGCTTCTTAAACTGACAACCACCAGAACTAGAGTCTACAATCCTTTTGCCAGAGCTAGAACCTCCCACACAAGCTGATAAATCCAAATTTTGTTCAATGTCTTTCGCCCGTGTAACCAACACGTCGAAATCAGTGTAGTCAAAATCCAACATAAAAGTCTTAACATCATGTTCCAATCCATAACAGAATCGGTCACATCGATGCCTCTCATTCGGTACCAGTTCATGAGCATACTGGTTCAACCGAACAAATTGTACCTCATACTTTGCCACAGACATATTGCTCTTAACCAAGGCCATAAACTCGCGCTTCTTCTCATCCAAGTATCTAACTCCTAGATACTTCTTCTTAAAGGAAGCTTGAAAGGCGCATGCACTCCAGCAACGACAACTTGAAAAGCTCTAATCATTACCTGAATCAAAGGCGTCATATCACCCAACACTAGCCCAGTTGGCATATGTGGTACTTGCTCCACACCAATAGGTGGATTAGGCGGAGGAAGTGGCCAACCTCTATGAGGTATAACATTCTCCTGATCTCCCTACCTAATGGTTGTAGCATTCGTGTCAGACAACAGTTCTCTCCTTGGTCCCATCGTACTTAAATATCCAAGGCATCGTAATCACATAAAAAATAGTTATGTCAACTTAAAGTGAAGATCGAAGACTTCCATTTCAAATCAAAACATTTCAGACTGTAGTAATAAGGCAATGTGTCCGATAAGACATCCCCCAACATGGCATATAACAATCAATGTGCATATAAAAATCACCGTGCATAGCAAGCAACAATATTTAACCAATAACGACATCTCAATTATCGCAAACCTGGCTCTGATGCCAATAAATTTAACTCCCTCGACTCGACCTAGACACCAGACCGAACCGAGCGAGCTACATTGGGTTTTCCGAAACAAGCCCATAAAAAGATTACTCGAATTAAGTCAATTTTTTATTTTATTTGTCTAGATACAAATTATATCCTATGGTGAGCATACTGACAGTGAGTGAAATAACAACTGAATCAAGCGTCAAAATACATCCAATTGCACCTAGATATAGATTACGGACCAAATTGAAAAACTAGAAAAATAAAAGAACTTAAATGGATTTGAAATTACCAAAACTCCATTGGTCAAGTTTCATGCTTACGTACCAAGTTTTAGCTCAAAACGATCATCCAAACTTATACAATTGCATTCACAAAGATCAGGGACTAAAATGAAAGAATCAAAAACTCACAAGAACACATTAACTGAAATAACAATTGTTAGTATCGGTACACAAGCAAGTGTATCAGTACATTTTTATAATTCCAAAATTCCAGTAGCTCAAAACCATACCGATACACCTTCTCCCGTATAGATATGTTATGCCTAAAATACAAAGGTCGTACCGTTACAGGTCCCCACGTACCGAAACCTAACCTTAAAATATATTTACCCGTATTTGTACAAGGATACGCGTATCGATACGGTTGGACCTGAAATGTCCACTTTTATGGTTTTCCATACTTTTAAGGATTCATACATAACCTTACATGCTTCAACCATAACCACAAACATATCAAGGATTGATACATGTCAAAACATCACAGAATCAGGATCAAATCAAGGCATCATGCTTAAAGTCAAAGTTTAAAGGCATGCTTGCTAGAAATCAAGCCAACCATCATACAGAACCTAAATTCAAGCAATAACCAAACATAAAAGACCAATTACAACTCCAAAACAACATATCAAACTTGCTTAAACATGGAGTTTATCAAAAACCCTCCCAAAACAACAATGAACCACATTGCCTTTATTACTACTAGCCTAGTTTAAAATCATACTTTCAAGTAGCCGAAGTCCTTGGATTTCCTTCGTTTGCTTGCTGCCTCCAACCTTTAATTCTCTGCATTGATGGACAAAGAGAGTGTAAACACACAAGGATTAATGAGGAGCGTTCAAAAACAAAACATTGTAGCCCCCTTAGCCCGGCCTAGACGCCCGACCCGAACTAAGAAGATTATACGGGGAAAACCAAAGTCAACCCGAAAGTCAACCTTGATTAACGACCTTTTTTTCTTTTTCACTTCTCTAGATACATATTATTAGCCTATGCGAATAGAAAAACGCATTAGCGGAAATGACACAGCGAACGGAACTCATTAAGGGGTTCAATTGCATACAAATGTCTTTTAGGGACTAAATTGTAAACTTCCAGAATTTTCAGGACTAAACATGTTTTAGAGTTACCAAACCAAAATTAACTATATATTAAGCCATCATGTCAAAATTCAACTTAAATGGATGATCCAAACTCATTTGATTAAGCACTCAAAACCCAGGGACCAAAATGTAAGAAACAGAAGCTTGAAACAATTCAAATTCAACTCCAACGGTCGGGTGTTTCGAAACACAAGGCCCTGTACCAAAACGGTCGTTTCGAAACCATGTTGACTGTTTTGATACTCGGGTGCATTCCGAGACCCGTATTGAAACACCCCTTTCTAGTAGAAAAAAACATTCTAGAACGTTCCTACCCGTTCCGAAAACTTATGGCCATTTCAGGCCTCTGTTCCGAAACAGGTAAAGGCATTTCAACATGCCTTGCCCTGCAACAACAGATTTTGCTGGTTTTTCACTCATAAACACCCCCGAAAACATTCCAATTCATACCACAACATACATACAACATGTTTAGGCATCAAAGATCAACATCGCAAGATACGAGCTAAGACATAGCATCATTCAAGCAAGCATTAGATCTATAGGCATGCTTCCTAGTCTTTAAAACTATTCAAAGGTTAAAAGCCACAACCATGCATCAACCAAACTTCAAAGGCCATTTACAACTCAAATATAGCATATCATTTATGAACAAAGCAATATTCAACATCCTCAATCATCCAAGAGTAGAAATCCCACCCATTGCCTCTTATTACACCAAAGAAAAACCACACATTTTGCTAGACCAAAGTGCTTGGATTCCTCTTGCTTACTTGTTGCCTAGAATGCCTAATTCTCTGCATTGATGAAACGAATAAGCGTAAGCACAAAGCTTAGTGAGGATCGCTAAACAACATTCATCAATGCTTTTCACACAAATGGCAAAACAATATAATCATCACACGCCTTTACAAAAAACATGCCCTTTCAAGACATCATTGCACTTTCTAAAACACATGCTCTTATGCATCCTTTTTAAAATAGCAAATAAACCTTTGCTCATGCTTTACCAAGCATCACATGCATTCTAGCATAATTACAAGCATCTCATGCTTAACCATTAGTCATCATCATTATATTGGCTTACAAGTAATCATTTCTCAAACCAAACCATCTCAAAGACACAATCGAATACGCGGATTACAAGCGTTGTCCCACACGCTTCATACATACTACTGGACTACACAAGGTGGAGATACATGGCACAATCACAACATCACTCATCGGTAGTTGTATGCTTCCACTAACGAGAATAAGGGACACGACCACAAGATTCACACACAGGACTAAACCATCCACCGTTCTGATCTTAGCCTTAATCGTTAGGGTACTTGGAAGGAAATTACGGCACAATCACAACCCCTAGACATCCAAGGCGACTTTATTCACGGTGCACTCAATCCTATAGTCGGCTAACTATATCCGATTACAAGAACCAAAAACCACTTTCATCAGTTGCCAATATAATCATTTAATATCAATACTCCATTGTTTTACAAGCATAAACACAATGCCATTACCTCAAGCATAACGATGCTTAACATCATATGCATTAATCACAAAAAACCAAGGATCATTTACCTAGTGCATCCTTAACACAATGGCATTAAAATCCAGCATTAACCATGCTTAAAACATGCTTTAAAACAGTAACCAAAACCACATAAAACTCAAGTGCATTTTCATCAAACATAGCACATTTTCAAGAGAGACTTTCGAATCACTTACTCTTGAGATTAGGTAAGTGTTTCAAACTTACACCAAGCTCCCAAGACCATGCCCAAAGCATTACAAAGCTGGAAAATCCATTTTCACCCACTGATACGCGAAGCCTTGCTCGCCGACACGAAAATTACTCTTCCAGAGCCTATAACAACGCCTCGTTTTCTCCCGGATCAAGATCCCTTGTTTTCACAACATCAAAACAGAGATCTACATGCATTAAAATGCATTTCAACACCAGCAACAATTGAAAAACTCGTTGCGCACCCAAACTACACCAATTTACCCAACCAAAACAACTGAAAACTCAATCGATTGCTTCCTAAACCAAGCCCAGCAAACATACATCACTTCCAAACAACTATAAACATCAAAACACATCTAATCAACAACCTAACCCATCATTATACCTCCAGCAAGCAAAATTCCACCATTTCACCTCAAAAATTCACTTAAAACTAACAAGAAACTCAAGGATCTCAAGGATTTCGGGATCTATGTTATCAAAACATCATTTCAACAAATTAACCAACTTAAAACTCAATTAAAATCAATCCAAAATAGAGCTTAACACAACAAGTCCAAAAAATTAAGATTTCAACCATATTTTTACAAGATTTTGATCTCCAATCAAAACTATAATGAAAACTCAACCAAAAACATTAATTAGAAGCCAAAGATCTTGGGAATTTCAATAAAGAACTTTGATTAGAGGTTGAGAACATGATTTACCTCCAATCATTGCTTTCCTCAATGAATGACAAGTTTTCCTTAGCAAAATCTTGAAGAACTTGAAAGGATTTCTTAAAAATTGTTTAAGGGATTTTAAGAGAGTGTTTGGGAGTAAAGAATTATGGAGAGAAATGATTTCTTCCCCAAAACCAGGGCATTACAACTCTCCCCCACTTATTAAATTTCTTCCTCGAAATTTTACCTAAAGGAAAAAGGTGCGAAAACCGATTCAGCATGTCCGCCTTGCTTTCCCACGTGGCCTCCTCAACTCTTCGGCGTCGCCACAACACCTTCACAAGCTCTAATGTCTTACCACGAAGAACTTTACTGCTCACATCCATAACCCTCATTTGTTCCTCATCATAAGACAGATCCAGATTCAACTCTATCTCCCTAGCAGGCATCACATGCGAAGGATCCGATCTGTACTTTCTTAACATAGAGACATGAAACACATCATGTATCTTTTCCAGCTCAAAAGGCAATCTCAACCGATATGCCACAGGACCAATATGCTCCACAATCTCGTAAGGTCCAATGAACCTTGGGCTAAGCTTACCCTTTCACCAAAATCTCATCACCTTCTTCCAAGGTGATACTTTCAAAAACACATGTTCGTCAACCGCGAACTCAATCTCCTTACGCTTCAGGTCCGCGTAAGACATTTGCCTATCCGAAGCTGCTTTCAAACATTAACAAATGAGCTTCACCTTCTCGGTGGTTCACTTTAACATAGCTGGCATCGAAATCAACTTTTGCCTAGCTTCTGCCCAACAGAGAGGGGTTCTACATCTTCTCCCATACAAAGCCTTGTATGGAGCCATTTGAATACTTGCCTAATAACTGTTATTATACGCAAACTCAACCAACGTCAAGTGCTTCTCCCAAGAACCCTGAAAATCTATCACACAGCATCTCAACATATCCTCAAGCACTTGGATCACACGCTCCGACTGTCCATCCGTCTGAGGATGATATGAAGTACTAAAATTCAATCGTGTACCCAAGGCTTGATGCAAACACTCCCAAAATCGTTTTGTAAACCTCGGATCCCTATCCGACACTGTAGACTTTGGCACACCGTGCAACCATACAATCTCAGCAATGTACAGCTTAGCCAGCTTATCCAAGGTATACGTAGTATGCATAGGCAGAAAATGTGCACACTTTGTAAGGCGATCTACAATCACCCAAACCGAATTCTTCTTTGACGGTGACAAAGGCAATCTAGACACAAAATCCATGGTAATTCTTTCCCACTTCCATTCTGGAATTCTCAAAGGTTGCAACAACCCAGAAGGAACCTGATGTTCAGCCTTCACTCGCTGATACACCATGCACTTACTAACAAATTCAGCCACATCCTTTTTCAACCCTACCCAGTATTACTCATCTTTCAAATCACGATACATCTTTGTACTACACGGATGCATAGCAAAAGGTCTACTATGAGCTTCCGTCAGAATAGTGCACCTCAACTCAACATCATCTGGCACCACTATTCGACTTCTAAAGCACAAAACACAGTCATCATTAAAGCTGAAACCCGAAGGTTTACCCTCGACAATGTCTTGAACATGCGAAAGAAGGGAATCATCAAGCAACTACTTGTCTTTGATCATCTGAATCAAAGATGGTTTCACTTGCAATTCCGCAATAAGACCACCATCACGCGATATGCTCATGCGAGCAAACATTAACCTTAACTCCACAGCCACTTTCCTGCTCAAAGCATCGGCTACAACATTAGCCTTGCCCGGGTGGGACTCGATCGTCATATCATAATCCTTAAGCAACTCCACCCAAAGACGTTGCCTAAGATTTAACTCCTTTTGAGACATGAGATAATTCAAACTCTTATGATCCGTGAACACAACACATTTCTCACCATACAAGTAATGCCTCCAGATTTTCAAGGCAAACACAACAGCTGCATGCTCAAGATCATGAATAGGGTAGTTACGTTCATGCACCTTTAACTGTCTAGATGCATAGGCTACCACCTTACCTTCCTGGATTAACACGCAACCCAAACCAACAATGGACGCATCACTATAGACCACAAACTCCTTCCCAGACTCAGGTTGAATCAAGACAGGAGCTTGCGTCAAAGATTCCTTCAACTTTTCAAAAGCTTGCTGCCTCGCATCCGTCCACTCAAAACGAACATTCTTTTGCAACAACTTGGTCAAAGGTGCAGCTATCTTTGAGAAACCTTCGACAAACCTACGGTAATACCCAACTAGACCAAGGAAACTTTGTACCTCTATTACCGACTTAGGCACTTTCCAACTCATCACAACCTCTACTTTGTGTGTATCAACGCGAATACCCTCAGTTGACACAACCTGTCCAAGGAAGACCACCTCTCTAAGCCAAAACTCACACTTACTTAGCTTGGCATACAACTGATTTTCCAACAACGCTTGCAAAACGATAATAAAGTGTCTATCATGACCCTCCACAGTACGCGAATACAAAAGGATATCATCGATGAACACCACCACTAACTGATCCAAGAATTTATGGAAAACACGATTCATCATGTCCATGAAAGTAGCAGGCGCGTTGGTCAAACCAAACGGCATCACTAAGAACTCATAATGCCCGTACCTTGTCCGAAAAGCTGTCTTAGGTATGTCCACATCCTTCACCTTCAACTGGTAATATCCTAACCTCAAGTCTATTTTAGAAAACACCGAGGCTCCCCGAAACTGATCAAAGAGATCGTCAATTTTAGGCAAGGGATACTTGTTCTTGATTGTCAACTTGTTCAGCTATCGATAATCTATGCACATCCGCATTGTCCCATCTTTCTTCTTAACAAACAAGACCGGAGCACCCCAAGGTGACACACTCGGCCGAATGAACCCTCGGTCCAACAACTCCTGTAGTTGTGTTTTCAACTCTTTTAGATCTTTAGGTGCCATATGATAACGAGCAATGGAAACCGGAGTTGTATTCACGTACAACTCGATACCAAACTCTACTTCCCTATTTGGTGGCAACCCAGGCAATTCTTCCGGAAAGACACTCGGAAAATCGTGAACGGTTCGGATATCCTGCACACGCATATCCTAGGTGCCAGGATTCATCATATAGGAGAGATAAGCCTCACAACCAAACCTCTTCATATGGTTTGCTTCCAAAACCGAAATCACATTCGACAAGAATTTCACATTCTTCACAACCAATCCACAAGAAATACATGACCTTGCACAGATAAAGGGCATCTCCTATACAACTTCCTAGTGACTACAATCTCACCAAAAGAACTAGTCACTTGCATTCCTACTTGAAGCAACTCAACAGGTATATTAAACAAATGTGCATGCTCACTCAAGATATAAGAATGCGTAGATCCAAAATCAATCAAAGCCGACAATGATAAATATTGAAGAGAAAAGGTACCTGCGATAACATTGGTATCATTGTGCTCCTCGCACTGAGCATAAATCCTGGCAGGACCGCCTCCCTCAGGCTGAACTGCTACTACATGAGCAACGCCTCTCTGACCCTCGCCTCTCCTCTGGAAGTTCCCTCGGCCGTGCTCACAGCCTCTCTGAGGTGCAGGTGCACGTCCCTAGCCTCCACCAGCCAACAAAAGACACTCTCGCCTCATATGTTCCGTCGAGCCACAATTCCAACATGAATTCCCTTTCACCACAACAGGAGCATGAACCTCTCTAGCTGCTCAAGGACAATCTCGTCTCAGATGGTCTCTCGACCCACATGTCCAGCACGTGTGCTGCTAAGACCTTACTCGGCCTCCTTGGACTTGACCACCTCGACCCGGAGCACCTCACCTCCTCTCAAGATGATGTCTCCTGTCTCGACCTCTTTTGTTCCGTCCACCCCCAGAACTATACTCAGCTGCTCTCTTCCCAGAGCTAGAACCAACACCTCGAGACGACTAACCCAAATTATGTTCGATGTCTTTGGCTCGACAAAAAAGCACATTGAAGTTGGCATAATCTACAACCAACATATACGTCTTGACTTCTTGTACCAGTCTATACCGGAAGCGATCACATCAGTGCCTCTCACTAGGTATCAGCTCAGGAGTATACTGGCTCTGGCGTACGAACTGGACCTCGTACTCAGCCACAGAAAGACTGCCCTGAACTAGTGACATAAACTCACGTTTCTTCTCATCCAAGTATCTCACTCACAGATACTCCCTCTGTAACACCCCCTTCCCGGCCAGGTAGAGAACCGGGTCGAAGAGCGTTACCGAAACAATGTGATAACATCTTTATATCTTTACACTTAAAAATATTTCCCAAAACTTAACTCTTGCACTTATTATTTAAGCCTTTAACAATGTATTATTTGAACATGATGTTACAGGATTTACGTATTAATCCATTTTATTCCCATTGAAGCCTTAGGAAGATCAACCCCATATCGAAACGCCTGAGCCGTTTTGGTACGGCTTGACTAAGGTCATCTTATTGGCTGTCCATTTATAATCGTATCGATACGGTTTGATCAGTATAGGTACGAGTTGACTAACCTTGACTCATCTTTGACCCGTTTCGAAACTAGTATCGAAACAGTGGTCTCTAGTAGCCAAAACGTTCTGAAACAGAATAACCTCGTTTCGGTACACCCTACTTTCCGAGGTTCAAATTATGCTTACCCGTATCGAAACACCATCACCTGTTCCGGTACGGTTAGGCCTACAATGATAACTTCTAATTGTTTTTTTAATCCTTTTTAACCTAGCAGTCATGATCCAATTGCAACGAGACTTTTTAAGGGTATTAAGCTATTTTCATGCCATGTTTTAAAGCCATTCATATTCGTTTACACTGTTTTACCATTTTAGCATAAAACATGAACTATGTGTCATAACATGTTACACGAAAAACACTATCCAACCATTTACTTCTTAAACACTTAGACATAGCATAGACATACCAAAATAGACATATCAAATTTATACATAGACCTTGCCACCATACTAGGAGTTCGAAGGGTAAAACACCTTACTTGGACTTAGTTGTGACTTGTGCAACGTACCAACTTCTCCGATCTCGATCCCAATACTTGCTTATCCTGAAATGGATGCATGAAATGCATTAGGCATACTTTGCCTAGTGAGGTAGTCACATAACTATAAATATATATATCATGACTTATGACATGCTTTCTAAGAATCATAACATTAATCATGCAATATCATGGCATATTTCATATTCATAACAAAGCATATAACAATATCTTGGTTCATGGAAATCATTATCTTGAGTTCATAATTCCCTTGGATCGATTCATGGTATATGGATACATGAATTCCACCTCCTCGCCAAAACACAATAATGGTCATCCCGCCGACATCGCCAAAGACCAAACACAATACATCCCTCCGCCTCGCCAAATCATATAGGCCGTAGCCCTAGGACCGTAGTCCACTAGTACACTAAGCTCATGAATTCTATGGCATGCCAATTGTATCCAATACTTCGAATCCAAGGTTCATTGTTCATGATTCATAACAATATTTCATATCAATAAACAATATCAATAATTCATGTCATACTTATCACATGTCAATGCTTTCAATGATTTTCATGACAACAATAATCATACTATGAATAAGGGAATCAATGCAATGCTTACCGTACATTTACCAACATATGATCGATGTCGTAAAGCTTCTAACTCAAAGGTTAGTATTAACAAATAAAACAACATATTCGAGTAGGCCCTTGCCAAACTCGAGACGCTACTACACTCACCTCGATATTAAGGTTCTCGAATAACGACGCCTTTTTCATTGGTTGGCGGTTGTCTTTTTCCGACTTCTTGAACTAGATTAAATAGGAATCGGTTAGGACTGACAGCACAATAACAAATAAATATAAAATGTTAATCAAACTCGTTACCGAAACTTAGACCAACCAAGGATTTGATCTTACCCCGACGTCGGCAGAGATTCGATATTACTATATCGAAAATATCGAACCACCAATCTAATATTGAACCACCTAATTATTTCTCACTAATTTCCCTGAGTTACTTTGCCTTTCGTTCACTATCCCATATTTTCCTATCTCACGTCCCTTATTTATACTAAAAGGCAGCTTCCCCTATTGATTTCTCCAAGTTCCACGAATTATGGAACTGTGGCAAATTTTGGGGAATAAATTCCCTTGCTTGTGCCACGTAGTGGTAACATGCCACCTTAAAATTTCCTTTGGCCAAATGGCCTTAACGTGGCATTTCCTTCAACTTTCCACAGAATGTCGGCTTTGTTTTGGGTTCAAGACCCTTGGTGCACGCCACGTAGTGGCATAAAATGCCAGTTTCAACATGAATTGGCTGAGTGGTATTACCTTGTACATGCGTGGAATAGCAATTCCTTCTTTTTGAAGGAATTTGCACGGCAATTCCCTTTTTTTAAAATAATAATAATAATAATAATAATAATAATAATAATAATAAACCAGAAATTAACTCGAATAATCTAAATAAGATCAAATAAATTATTTTATCGATACAAAATATTCGGTCATCGGAACATGATTCCGACTAGACCGGTTTTCGGAGTGTCACACCCTCTTGAAGGCACCTCTGAAATACTCCCAATCAATCTCATTGGGTTCCAAACCAACAGTGGTAGTCGTTCACCAGTTGTATGCATCGCCTTGCAACAAGGAAACTGTGATCCCAGCTTGTGCACATCGTTGCATCCCATTTGATCTATGATACGGATCATACTTGCTAACCAGGCCTCAGACGCCTGAGGAGACATTTCAAAGAACTCCACAGCTCCTAGGCTCCTCAACCTCTCCAATGGTAAGCTCGCCTGCCCAGCGGCAGGGGCCTGTATATGCGCTTCGGCCACCGCAGCCTGAAACTCCCCGGTGATCGCCTGAACCAACGGCGTTAGATCACCCAAACCCGGACCAGCAGGTCCTTGCTGCACCTGCTCCCCACCTCCAAGTGGTGGCGGAGGAGGTAGATTTCCACCAGGGGGGACATCGGCCCCTTGCTCACCCTGGTCGCCTTAAGGCACTACTGTATTCAACCTCAACTCTCTTCTCGGACCCATAGTTCTATTTTAAACAAAGCATAACAACAAAAACAAATCAAACCATTTAGGTGAGCTTCAAGCAAGGATCCAAGTTTACAAAAACATTTGATTAGTGTAATAAGGCAATGGGCACCTCGATTTCCCTCAACATAGCATAGCACACAATGACACATCATGCTCAACATGCTTTCCATCATCCGAAATCAGCACATATCAACATCGCATCATCGTCACACAATCATATTCCTTTCACATGCAATTCACATCAATCAAGCATGACATAAGCTTCAAAATTCAACCAATTGCATGCTTTTCAAACAACATACATCAATACGAAACAATTTCGCATACCAACATTCCAATTTCTTTCAAAACCTGTCTCTAATACCAACAAATGTAACCCCCTTAGCCTGGCCTAGACGCCCAGCCCAAACTAAGAAGATTACACGGGGAAAACCAAAGTCAACTCGAAAGTCAACTTGAAAGTCAACCTTGATTAACGACCTTTTTTTAACTTCTCTAGATACCCATTATTAGCCTACGCGAATAGCAAAATTCATTAGCGGAAACGACACAATGAACAGAACTTATTAAGGGATTCAATTGCATACAAATGTATTTTATGGACTAAATTGTAAACTTCTAGAACTTTGAGGACTAAACAATTTTAGAGTTACCAAACCAAAATTAACCATATATTAAGCCAGCATGTAAAAATTCAACTTAAACGAATCATCCAAACTCATTAGATTAAGCACTCAAAACCCATGGACCAAAATGTAAGAAACATAAGCATGAAACAATTCAAATTCAACTCCAACGGTCGGGTGTTTCGAAACACAAGGCCCAGTATAGAAATGGTCGTTTCGAAACCAGATTGACCGTTTCGATACTCGGGTGTGTTCTGAGACCCGTATTGAAACACCCCTTTCCAGTAGAAAAAATGTTCTGGAACGTTCCTACCCATTTCGAAACCTTATGGCCATTTTAGGCCTCTGTTCCGAAACAGGTAAGGGCGTTTCGATACGACTTGCCCTACAATAACAGATTTTGTTCGTTTTTCACTTATAAACACCCCCGAAAACATTCCAATTCATTCCACAGCATACATACAACATGTTTGGGCATCAAAGATCAACATTGCAAGATACGAGCTAAGACATAGCATCATTCAAGCAAGCATTAGATCTATAGGCATGCTTCCTAGTCTTTAAAACCATTCAAAGGCTAAAAGCCACAACCATGCATCAACCAAACATCAAAGGCCATTTACAAATAAAAAATATCATACCAAATATGAACAAAGCAATAATCAACATCCTCAATCATCCAAGATTAGAAATCCCACCCATTGCCTCTTATTACACCAAAGAAAAACCACATATTTTGCTAGACCAAAGTGCCTGGATTCCTCTTGCTTACTGGCTGCCTCGAATGCCTAATTCTCTGCATTGATGAAACGAATGAGCGTAAGCACAAAGCTTAGTGAGGATCGCTAAACAACATTCATCAATGCTTTTCACACAAATGGAAAAACACTATAATCATCACATGCCTTTACTTAAAACATGCCCTTTCAAGACATCATTGCACTTTCTAAAATACATGCTCTTATACATCCTTTTTAAGATAGCAAATAAACCTTTGCTCATGCTTTACCAAGCATCACATGCATTCTAGCATAATCAAAGGCATCTATTGCTTAACCATTAGTCATCAACATTATATTGGCTTACAAGTAATCATTTCTTAGACCAAACCATCTCAAAGACACAATCGGATACGTGGATTACAAGCGTTGTCCCACACTTTTCATACATACTACCGGACTACACAAGGTGGAGATACATGGCACAATCACAATCCCTCAACATCACTCATCGGTAGTTGTATACTTCCATTAACGAGAGTAAGGGACACGACCACAAGATTCACATACGGAACTAAATTATCCATCGTTCTGATCTTAGCCTCAATCGCTAGGGTACTTGGATGGAAATTACGGAAAAATCACAACCCCTTAACATCCAAGGCGACTTTATTCACGGTGCACAGAATCCTATAGCCGGCTAACTATATTTGATTACAAGAACCAAAAACCACTTTCATCACTTACCAATATAATCATTTAACATCAATAATCCACTGTTTTACAAGCATAAACACAATGACATTACCTCAAGCATAACCATGCTTAACATCATATGCATTAATCACAAAAAACCAAGGATCACTTACCTAGTGCATCCTTAACACAATGGCATTAAAATACAGCATTAACCATGCTTAAAACATGCTTTAAAACAGTAACCAAAACCACATAAAACTCAAGTGCATTTTCATCATAACATAGCACATTTCCAAGAGAGACTTTCGAATCACTTACTCTTGAGCTTAGCCAAGGTTTCAAACTTACGCCAAGCTCCCAAGACCATGCTCAAAGCGTTACAAAGCTGGAAAATCCATTTCCACTCATCGATACGCAAAGCCTTGCTCGCCGACACGACAATTACACTTCCGGAGCCTCCAACAACTCCTCGTTTGTTATCATAACATCAAAATAGAGATCTACATGCATTAGAATTCATTTCAACACCAACAACAATTCACAAACTCATTGCTCTCCCAAACTACACCAATTTACCCAACCAAAACAACCGAAAACACAATTGATTGCTTCCTAAACCAACCTCAGCCAACATACATCACTTCCAAACCACTATAAACATCAAAACACTTCTAATCAACAACCTAACCCATCCTTATACTTCCAGCAAGCAAGATTCCACCATTTCACCTCAAAAACTCACTTAAAACTAACAATAAACACAAGGATCTCAAGGATTTCGGGAACTATGTTATCAAAACTTTATTTCAACTTATTAACCAACTTAAAAATCAGTTAAAATCAATCCAAAATATAGCTTAACACAACAAGTCCGAAAATTAAGATTTCAACCATATTTTTACAAGATTTTGATCTCCAATCAAAACTATAATGAAAACTCAAACAAAAACATTAATTAGAAGCCAAAGATCTTGGGAATTTCAATAAAGAACTTTGATTAGAGGTTGAGAATGAGATTTACCTCCAATCCTTGCTTTCATCAATGAATAATAAGTTTTCCTTAGCAAAATCTTGAAGAACTTGAAAAGATTTCTTGAAAATTGTTTAAGAGATTTTAAGAGAGTGTTTGGGAGAAAAGAATTCTGGAGAGAAATGATTGAAATTAGTGTTTGGCTTAAAATGAGGAGAAGATGGTAGTTACGTGATTGGAATTCTCACAATAACCACCTTATTAATTAATTAAAATAAAACTAATTAAAGCTATTTAATTTAAAGTCATTTAAACACATGTCATATTAAGGAAAGGTTAAACTTCCATAAAGCCCCTCTAAAGATTCTAGGAATTTGGTTTCTTCTTTAAAAATCACATTTTCAACAGTTTTGAAAGTTTACAATTTGGTCACTACTCGAAATATCTCATTTCCAAAACGTTTTTTGTAAAATTGATTTGACGAACCTCTTAAACATATTTTTAGAGGATTTTAACAATTTTTACCACATTTTTATCCTATCCCGATCCTTGATTACCTTAAACTACCTTATGCGATTCGAACTGTTTTTCAACCAGTCCAATCCGATGTCTAAAACATCTAGGCCCAAAACCAGGTCGTTACAAACACCATCAATGCAGTTTAAATCATTTTTCTAAAACACATTGAAATAACAATTCCAATCATCTTTCAAAACATCATCCCTTAAAATCCATGCACTTAACATTTCCTAAAACCAACATATTAAACCATATGCAACATGTATCATGGATCAACAACAAATTCTCGTTTGTTAACCCTCAATTTAAGCTTTCTCGTGCATAACAACCCATATGAAAGGCTTAAAAAGTATACATGTATAAATCAACACTATACAACATAATCCATCAACATGATACATTATTAATTATATTGGCTTTCAAGTGATCATAAACCAAGTTCAACTTTCCAAAATATTACATCAGATACACAGATTCAACAACTGTCCTTTCAAGACTTCATGCCATTTCAACCGGAATTTATGATACAATCACAACCGGGTACAATCTCAACCCCAATCATCGGTTAGACCCGTAATACACTAACGATATTTTTTGGTACCATGTAACCCCTCAACCGTTAGGGTACTCGTGGTGGAGTATTCGGTATACATAAACCCCTCAACACCCGATGCGACTTATTTATAGTGCACTAGAAATCCTATGACCGGCCAACTATATCCGATAACATTTTAAATCACATCACTTATCAATATAATTTATCATTAACCATGTACCTCAATGTTTTATAAGCATCAGTCAAAAACCATTTCCAATGCATTAAAAAATACAGTAACAAGTATTTCTCATACTTGCATGAATTATTTTCCAAATGCATTCATCATCAATATATGATCAAAATCAGTATAAAACATACTTAAAACATGCTTACACAGTAGGTACCATGTAATCCAAAAACAAGTGCCTAAAACCAATTTTGACAAAACAAGACCGAGGGGGAAATCTCATCATACTTACTTCCGAGTTTAAATCAGCGTTTCAAGCTTAATTTAAACTCCCAAAATAACATTTAAACCATTTGAACACTGAAAACCACGTTCTCACTCACCGACAATGCAAAGCCTCATTTGTCGATGCAAATTACTCCTCCAAAACTTCCAAGACGGTGCCACAAGCTTAAAGACCAACCTCCCCTGATTTTATCACACAAAAAAAGAGGATTTAATGCATCAAAATGCATTCACAAACCCAGCAACAACAAATCGCAACAACTCTAACCAAAACCTCTCCACAACAACCGAAAACATTACCAAACATCTTTCAAACTTAACGCAACCAAAACCTAAAGATTTAAACCATAAATTATCCTTAATTAACATCCAAAAGCAACCTAACATCATCCTTATACCTCCAGCATTCTTTAAACATCCAGTACTCCTCAAAAACACATGACTAGCAACCTAGAAAATTAGAGATTCACATAGCTTCGGGATTCCAATGTTAAAACTAACACCCCAATTTTACCCTAATTTGAAACCCTAATTTAATTTAAATTCCTAAATTAAAAACCTAATAATTAGGAATTTTAAGTTAAAACCTAATTGAATTTTAGTGATTCAATTGGGAATTTTCGGAATTTTGGTGACCAAATTGCAAAGATAGTAAAGTTTTTGTGCCGCTTTATGAACCCTAATATTGGTGATGGCTTACCTTTTAATTTACCCATTTTAGGGTGATTTAAATACCTTCATTTATTTCTGAGACTCTTTTTTCGCCGTTCAGCAGATTTGAGTTCTCCCCTCTCTTTCGTGCGAACAAAATAACCCCAACCCACATTTTCCGTCCGGACAAGGGCCAAGCGCCGACCATTCTTCATTCTGAAACCGGCAACCGCCTCTCCGTGGCCGCGTGATCAAAACCCTAGCCACCATCTCTGTTTTTCGTCCACCGTTGTTCGGAAACGGTTCGAAAAATCGTTCGACTTTCTCCTTAGCGTCACCGTTCTAGTTGTTTCGTCGTGTTTCTTAGTTGGGTGAGTTTGAAATGGGTTGGGTTGTGTTTCGATCGTTTTGAAATGGGTTGTTTTGGCTGGAATCGGTGTTTAGAGGTTACCAACATGTTTTTTGGCGAGGAAAACTGATTAGGGAAAAACCCAAATTTCAAATCGAAGGGAAAAGGGGGATTTTGGGCTTGAACCGGTCTGAACCGGTCTAGAAGACTGAACGAGGTTGACAGAACCAAATCGGTTTGTCTTATAAAGAGCCGACTGACGTCAGCGTTGACCGTTGACCCGTTGACCATTGACCCTTGATCGTTGACCCGTTGACCCATTAACCGTTACCGTTGACTTTTTCTGAAAATAGCTATTTTATGTTTTTTGACGTCCTTATTCTATTTCCGCTGCCAGTTTTCTCAATTTCGAACCCAAAAGACCGTTTTGATCTTTTTTATTCGTTTATACTTGTGTTTAAAGATTTGAGTATCAGGAATTAATTGGAATTATTTGTAATTGCTTACGACATTGACTCGGATACTGAGATCTTTCCTCCTCCTCCACCTGGACGACCTCCTGTTGCTCAGACATCGAGATCTGCTCGAGAGTTTAATTATTAATATATTCAATATTTATATTATTAGTGTCTTGGCATATTAATAGTATCTTTGATGGTGTATTTAATTGTTATAGGAGCTGACTCTGACCGACCTAGAGATATAGCTGAACGTGGGAGACGTCACCGTCAACATTGAGTGTTAGCTACCTGAGGTGTGTTCTCTTCTGTGATGTCTGTTTACAATGCTCTATTTGTAAATGTGTTGATTTGCTGAAATGTATACATGATGTGGTTTGATGATGTATGATGATAATATTTTGCTGATTTGTAATGTTTGACTTCTTCAACATTCTGTTACGTTATGCAATATTTGTACATACATTCAGATTCATATTATTATATATCATATTATATGTTTATGCATTTCTGTTCATAAACAATGCATTCATATCCAGAACTCGGATTTTATGTCATCTCATTATCGTTGGGATTCTATTCGTGGAAGTTCGGTAGTTTCATCCTTCGGGGTGATGTCTACATCGGATCAATGGTTTTGCCCTGCGGGTTGGAATCCACTTCGGATGGTGACGAGGTTGAGAGTGGTTCTGGGGAACCTTACTCTTCGGATGGTGATGTAGTTGGGTGCATGTCATGTTGTGTTGCATATCCATTCATACTTTCTTATGCGTTTGAATTGATTCATGATGGAAAAACTGTATTCTGATAATGTTTGGTTGACTCTGTGGTTATAATGACTCTATTAGTTCTGTTTGCACTGTAGAGACACACTTAGCGTTTTCGCTGACTCTCTCTTAGTTCTATTTTCAAATACTCCGGTCTAGGCTACGGTACTTGGAGGACCTCATTTTCCAGCTTTATTTATTTATTATTATCGGTATGATACTTGGACCTATTTATACTATATGTTTTATCAGTTGGTATATAATTTCAGATTTTGGATATTTTATTTGGGGTTACTACGTTTTATCATGCATGTACATTTCGAATATTTAATATTTTCAGGAATATTTTTATCAATATGTATTATGTATTATTATTACTGTCTATTTTAGAATTAAAGTTTTAAACAAGGTTGCTTGCGTGAGGGACAAGCTTTGAGCTTGACTCCTTATATTCGACTCAGTTCTTCCGGGTCGGGTTTAGGGGGTTACATTTAGTGGTATCAGATTCAGGTTCAGCACTTGGCCTGGGTGATATAAACCAATTTTTAAATCAAAAATAAATTTTCGCATGCATTATCAAATGTTTTTGGGTAAAACGGGAATTTCAGAAAAACTTATGATATGTTATGAATATATTTATACTTATTCTGAATATGGTCTCCAAGTACCGAATCTAATCTTAGGATTCTATCTTTTGTATATATACTACTATGCCACCTCGGAGAAGTTCTAGAGTATCGGCCGGTCGAGGTCGTGGCCGAGGTCAAGGTCGTACCGCGACTACAGAGAGTGATGTTCCAGCTCCTGAGGGTTCGATACAAAATTGGGATGAGGTCCAGGGTGCGAATGTGGAGGAACAACATGTGGATCAGACAGGAGCTCAACAGACAGGAGCTCAACAGACTGGAGCTCATCAGACTGGTGGAGGAGATCCACGTGTTCAGCCTACTTAGAGTAGTGGTCATCGTGATTCAGCGGATAGTGAGACAGTGGGCACAGATGATGTGACTATTCAGAGAGAGTTGTTGAGATACCTTCATTAGTCTGAGAGTGTTCGGAGACCCATATCTACAGAGTTTCTTGCTGTCAGGATGACTATGTTCGATGGAAAGATGGGTACAGACCCGGCATATACAGAGTACTGGCTAAAGAAGCTTCAGTGATTATTTGTTGAGATGGATTATCCTACCGACCGGAAACTCGGGGCTGACGTTTCACTACTGCACGGTGAAGCCCAGAATTGGTGGGAGGCTGAGGAGCTTGTTACTCAAGCTAGTACTGCTACTTGGGATCATTTCAGACAGGCTTTCCGTGATTGATATGTCAGAGTTGATTTATAGCTAAGTGCAGAGATGATTTCATGAATCCGGTATGACTGTTAATAACTATGAGATCGAGTTTATGAGATTGATTCAGTACGTTCCAGGGTTGGTGACCACAAAAAACGCAAGTGTGATTGGTTTCTGAAGGGATTGCGTTCTATGATAAAGGTCGGTGTTGCTTGACATGTGGACCAAGAATACAAAGACATTACTCGACGACCTAGGATAGCTGAGCATAATGAGGCAGAGTTGAGACAGCTTGAGTTGCATGCATCTCATAGAGGGAAGAGACCAGTGTCAGTGCCAGTTCAGCATAGTCAAGGGAATCAGTCTAGGAAGAGGGCCAGAGATGAGTCAGACTATCAGAGCTATTCGAGAGCTAGACCAGTGACTTCTTCTATTCTAACTGTCAGTGCTGGTGGTTCGACTGGTACTCGAGGGGTGCCACAGTGTCCTTTTTGCAAGAAGTGGCATTCGGACGAGTGTAGGAGGTAGACTGGAGCTTGTTTCAGATGTGGTTCATTCAAGCATCGTTTCAGAGATTGTCCGGTTCCACCTCCATCAACTTTTACTACTACGCAGTCTCAGGCATCAGTACAGACTCCCGCCAGGGGAAGAGGTCAGATCAGATTTGTTACTTCATGCTCTGCTAGTAGAGGTAGACCAACTCCGAGTAAAGGATCAGAGGCCAGACAGCCGGGGTTAGTTTATTCTACTAGGAAGCACGAGGACTGTGATGAGCCAGATGTTATTATCGGTACATTCTCTATCCATTCTATTCCATATTTTCTCTGCTAGATAATGGTTCGACTCATTTATATATTGCAAGTTATGTGTCTAGGGGTCTTGAGATTTCTGTTGAGGATATTGTTAGTGCTCTTACTGTACACAGTCCAGTGGGAAATCCAGTTGAGGTTACTAAAGTATACATGAATTGTCCTCTTGAGATTAAAGGGGAGATCTTTTCAGCTGATTTGATGGAGTTACCCTTTGGAGAGTTCGATCTTATTATGGGTATGGATTGGTTGTCTACACACCGTGTTACTTTGGAAAGTGAAAAGAAGAGGGCTACACTGAGAACTCATTATGATCGTGAGGTGATTTTGATTGGTGAGCGTAGAGGGTTCTATGTAATATCGTCTCAGCTCTCCAAGCTGAGAAAATGATCAGGAAAGGTTCTATTTCTTATCTTGCCTATATCCTTGATCCGAGACAGTCTGATTTCGGATTAGATAAGATTCGAGTTGTGAAAGACTTTCCAGACGTTTTTCTAGAATAATTACCTGGGGTACCGCCGAAACGGGATGAGGTTGAGTTTGGCATCGAGGTTTATCCGGGTACAGCTCCTGTGTCTATGGCACCTTATCGGATGGCACCGATGGAACTTAAAGAGTTGAAGATTCAGTTGCAAGAACTGTTGGATCGAGGTTTCATTCGACCTAGTGTTTCTCCTTGAGGAGCTCTTGTTCTGTTTGTTAAGAAGAAGGATGGGACACTTCGACTCTGTATAGATTATCGGAAGCTGAACAAGCTGACGATCAAGAACAAATATCCTCTTCCTCGTATTGGTGATCTGTTTGACCAGTTCCAGGGAGCTATGATATTCTCTAAGATAGACCTGAGATCTGGTTGCTACCAACTCATGGTTAAGGATTCTGCTGTGTTCAAAACAACTTTCTGGACATGATATGGTCATTATGAGTTCGTTGTGATGCCTTTTGGGTTGACTAACGCCCCTGCCGCTTTTTTGGATATGATGAATAGGGTGTTTCAACCCTATTTTAACCAGTTTGTTGTGGTATTTATTGATGATATAATGGTATATTCTAGATCTGAGGCAGAACATGAGGAACATCTTCGGATTGTATTACAGATTCTGCGAGAGAAACAGTTGTATGCAAAATTCAGTAAGTGTGAGTTCTGGCTTTCTGAGGTTATGTTTCTGGGTCATGTAGTTTCTGCTCAGGGTATTCAGGTTGATCCGATGAAGGTTGAGGCTATTATGAGTTGGAAGCAACCTAAGAATGTTCCTGAGGTTCAAAGCTTCTTGGGTTTAGCTGGTTATTATCGGAGATTCGTTGAGGGTTTCTCTTCTATTGCAGCTCCGTTGACTAAGCTTCTGAAGAAGGATGTTCCCTTTGTTTGGACTGAGGCTCAGCAGTATAGTTTCGAGAAGCTTAAGTTTGTGTTGACTGAAGCACCAGTTTTGATTCAGCCTGAGCTTGGTAAGGCTTATACAGTTTTCAGTGATGCTTCGTACACCGGATTAGGGTGTTTTCTGATGCAGGATGAGAAGGTAGTGGCTTATGCGTCTCGACAGTTGAAATCGCATGAGTGTAACTATCCTATCCACAACCTAGAGCTTGATGTTGTTATTTTTGCACTTAAGATCTGGAGACACTATCTCTACGGAGAGAAGTGTTATATCTATACAGACCATAAGAGTCTCAAAGTACCTCCTCACTCAGAAAGAGCTTAATATGAGACAACGTCGCTGGTTAGAGCTTCTCAAGGATTATGATTGTGAGATTGAGTATCATCCGGGTAAAGCTAATGTTGTTGCTGATGCATTGAGTCGTAACGCCATTTCAGATCTGAGAGCTTTGTTTGCTCGGATGAGTTTGTACGATGATGGCAGTCTGTTGGCAGAACTTCGGGTTATTCCTACATTGGTTTTTGATATTTGAGCTGAGCCACCTAGTGAATCATTTTTGATGCATCGTATCAAAGAGCTGTGTGAGGGTACATCTCGAGATTTCTCTATTGATTAGGTTAGGGTATTATGTTTCTGTGGGAAGTATTGTATTTCGAGGAAATCTGGGTTAAAACAGGTTATTCTCCGTGAGGCCCTTGATAGTCCTTATGATATGCGTCCTGGTGGTGACAAGATGTATAAGAATCTTCGTGAGAAGTAATGGTGGAAAGGTCTCAAGCGAGACATCGTCGGATTTGTATCGAGGTGCTTGACTTTTTAGAAAGTCAAAGCAGAGCATCAGCGTTCATCTGGTGTATAGTATTTAAATAATAAGGGTTCAATAGGAATACAAAAATATGTGAGGTACTAAATGTATAGTTTACCCTTATTAAAAAAATAAAATTTTAATATATATAAAAATAATTTAATTGATTTTTTAAAATAATTATTAATTATTTGATGGGTCCTTGAAATTTTAAATCTTTATTAATTAATATAATAGTGTTCATCGATGTTCAACATTTAGTGGTGTTCAGCGGTGTTCGTCGCACGTTGTAGAATTTTCCTTCAAATAATCATACATCTATTAGCTCTTGATTAATTTTAACCAACTTTTTTATACAATTAGCTAATGTAATCCGCTAATCAAATTAGCTAATGCTATCAGCTATATGCTAATTGTAAAATAGAGTCATTATATTAATTTTGAAATCCGCATTGTGGTATATATGAGACATTGTTCAATTATATAATGTAAAACTTTTAGTTTTACACTGATTTTGGACTATTAAACAAGTATAACTTAATTGTCGAGATTAAAAATTCAAAATGAAGGGATTTTTACGGAGAAAGAAGAAAAGTGAAAATATCAACCATAAATTTGTACTCATTATGGGTGTTTGTAAAAATCCAAATCGATATACCGTACCAAAAATTTAGATTAAATTGTAGATAATCGTATCGGTAAAAGTTGTTCGTAAATTAGCGGTTAAACTGGACGGGAACAGTTACGATTGTTGGCTAAACAGTTAACCGAAAAAATTGATAAAAAATTAAAATTAATTTATAATGATATTAAATTATTAATTACTACTAATATTTATGTAATTATCATACATAGATCATATTTTGTAATGATATAATGGAATTATTAATTATTACTTTGTGTAATTGACATAAAATATTGATTATTATCCATATTTGTGTAATTAATATAGTTTACTTAAACTTTTTAATTGTTTTAAACTTTGAAGATTTTTTTAATATAAATATTGAAGATCTTGTTTGAATATATTTGACTGATATTTTTTAAGCTATTAAAATATTAGTAATAAATATATACTATTTATAATATTAGATGTAAAACAGTTCATGGTTAATCGAGTAACCGTATTGAATAAAATAGTTAACAATTTAGGAGATAATCGGGTTAAACAGGGCAATAACGGTTCACTAAATTGTCAAAAATTTTCATTCCAATAACTGTATCGATAAGTCGTTCCGGTACGATTAACCGTCCGTGAACACCCATAATACTCAATGATCAAAAACCAATTAAATTTTTTTTATTTTTTATTGTGTAATGTTTGGTTAGGATCCACTTCTACTATATAAAAAAAATTAATTTTTTCTTTAATTTTATTTTTAATCTTAATTTGCATTTATCTAATTGTCCTATTAGTGTAGAACTTTTTAAAATGGATTATGTATATTGAGTTTATCCAAAACAAGAGCACGCATCATCATTTTAGCTAGCAATAAACTAGCAGAGTAAACATTCTAACAACTCTTTATTTTATTCTAACACCTGACGTAGTATTCTTGATGCATATCCTCCTCCATTATAAGCTACCTTCTGATCATTATTGAAGTTAATTGTTTATTCCCCTGTAAATTATGTCCAGTGAAAGGAGAGAAAACAACTAAGAATATTTATACTATATATAAAGTGCTTAATTGAGTTCGTGTAAGAAATTTATTATACACCACATTAATTAGAAATTTACAAAAAGAAACAGTTTTTTTATTAATTATGAAATAATATTTGAAAGTTTATCATTTAAATTTATTACATATATAATTTTTTTTTTTAAATCGTTAATTAAAAAAGTAGTAATGTTTACTATTTAAAAAATGTAGTAATATATATATTTTTTAAAATTAAGGTGATTACATGTAGTATATGTTCTGAATATACTCTCAATCATTTAACAATGTATGATCAATCACCCTGTTGCAGTTGGCGGCGCACGAACCCGTTACCTCTAAGAACATCAATCGTTCCCTTAATCATTGAATCAAGTTGGTTCATGCAATATTGAACCATGAGATGTGATGTGGTTACTCTGGGAGTTGCTCACTTCATCCTTTAGCCATAAGGTTGAGGGTTAAATCCCTATTAATAAAAATGAAGTACATATACTGATTTTTTTTGTTAATATTTATGTTCAAATCTACTATTTTTAACTAATAGTTTTAATAAAATAATTATAATTTATTTAAAATATAGTATTATAGTTTCTTTCAACTAAGTTTTATATACCGTAATATAATATTAAAGTAATTATATAAATATATTGTAATAATAATATAATATTAAATAAACCAAGCCTGTAAAATTCTTTTAAAATGAATTACATCATATATCATAATGAAGGTAAATATTTAATATTGCATTAAATTGGACCAAAATATGGCTCCCATGTGATTTGATGATGAATTTCACTTGGTCCTTGTGCTTTGAATTCAATGTAGAATTCCTCACTTTGACTTCTTAAATATTCTATCGAATCATCGTTTTTCTTTTTCTTTTTTAAATCGTTATTATTTGTTTAATGTATAAATACTAATTTTTATGTACTTTTATTTGTTTTTAATTCAATTAAATACTACTAGTAGTAAGTAGTAGTTCGTATAGCAGTAGGAAGTAGGGAGCAAAGAGTCAGTAATTGTGGCTGCATACTTAAGCAGCCTACTCGAATTTCAAGACAAAAATTATATATTTAAAATATTCTATATGTTTTAACATCACAATTTTATATTTTTTTATCAAAAAAAATTATATTCCTTTGAATAGATTAAATACAGATATTTTAAAAACGAATTATAACAGTATTTGACTACAACTCCGGCAATTGGAAATGAAACTTGACCAATAAACAAATCACGGAAGAAATTCAAACACATAATAATTTTCTTTTAAGTTTTTATTTAAATAGGTCAATAATTATTTTCTACATAGTAAAGGATAAATCCACCAAGGAATATTAAATTACTACACATTATTTTTACTTATTTATTGGTATTTTATTTATTATTGCATATATTGTACTAGAATTGATTAAAATAGTATATAAAAACATATATTTTTAACAAAAAGTAAGATAAAATTTTAAAAAATTTATATGTTATGAATATTTATCTATGTGGATGTCTATCATGATAAGAACTTTATCATGGAGATTTGACTTACTTTATCATTAGGAACATTATCTACATTAATTAGAGTTTAATGTATTATGTACTTCTTATGCATATAAATATGTGATTTACTGAAGGCATTGTACACACAATTCTTTATTTGAGAATAATACAATCATCGTTCTAATCCAAAAGAAGTTATTGGAAAGAATTCGAGTATAGAATGAATCAAATATAAGTTTCTTTTTTCCCCTTATTTTTTTACTTATTGATTATATGTATGTTTTATATTTAACTTGGTTTTTAATTTGAAAGACATAGAAGCATGTTTGATTGTATTTAAATTTTGACAATTGGATAGAGATGAGTTTGTGATTTCTCACAATTTTTGAATGGCGTTGAAACATATTTTAACTCAAAACATGATCTCGCTCAATTACCGTAATTTTGTTGGTGATTCTCGGAGAAGATTTCAATATGATATTGAAGAATACATCCACTATATATTCAAACTATCTTGGAAATTTTGGTATGTTTTTTAATCGTTCTTAAATTAAGGTCAATATATCTTGATCTATTATTTGGTTATTGTCTTGTTTTAATAATTTTAATTAAGGGTTTGACCATTTTTATTGAAGTTAATAGTGACGACATTCAGGTATGATTGGTCGATTTACGAATCATCTCAGGTGGGAAATAACATGCCATCTATTAACATGATTTTTCTAATTAGAAATCCAATCATACAAATTGCAATTATGGATCCTATTTTATATATATATTATTTTATCGTTGAGAATTGATATTTTAACCGTGTTTTAAGTTTTACATGTCTTTAAACGGCTTGGAAAGAGATATGACATAAAGAGATTATGAGGAGATGTCTTGATTATTTATATCTCCATTGTCCTCGAGAGGAAAATCAATATCGGTAAATTCTGATTTTATTTTTTTTCTTTATATTAGTATTTAAAAGTGCGATAAATCTTGGTGATTTTGCTCGAAAGTAATATTTCTTCTACATTGAAAAACTCAACTATAGACTTCTCCCAATGTTAGATTACAAAAATTCATCTTGAAAAGAATTTTATGGGAGGCATTCCTTGAAGTGAATGCAAGCATGATATTTATTCCATGCAATTATCAATGATGAGGCATTCCTTGAAGTGAATGCAAGCATGATGTTTATTCCATGTAATTATTGGATCTGTTTCATTCCATGAAGGGAATGCAAACATGGTAAATCACTATTTAATTGGTAACATAACTTCGATATAATCCAAGTATATTGGCTGGACATCCCATTCTGCGAGGCTATTGCTCTCAAAGGAGGTTTTTAGAGGACCTTGTGGACTGGTTTAACAATGTCGCGTACGAGGATTAAATTTTTGTTCTTTGTGATAAGAACATGTGAAAAAGGTTTCAAAGGCCCACTGGCTCTACTCCATTCCCTAAAGTGAATGTGAGATTATATTATGGAAAGAATAAAAGCCACATTAAAAGTTGTGGTCGTGATTGAAACCATGTATATAGACATGGAAAATATGTTCATTTTAAGATACTTCTACCCACCAGTAGTGAGGTTATAAGGATGACACGGGTGATAAAGATCATTCTAATGAAGTAAATCCTTTTTTATTACCAATGTGATGTTATAAACCATTAGTATCGTACTTGTCGTACGTTAAACAATCAACAATCATTGAATGATAAAGGGAAGAAAATAGAAGCAAATTGTGTTTGCGAAAAATGACGAAGATGATATGGGTCTAACTTTATTTGGACATTGTTGGTCCAACTCATTTGGACGTTGTTGATTTTCTTATAACACTCGAAAGGAATAAATCATCTTCTAGTTATTCTCATAACTTTGAAGAAATTATTTATTTATTTTTATTTATTTTTCTTTATGTTTATTTACTTTACACACATTAATTATTTATGTTTTATATTTATATTTATATTTATATTTATATTTATATTTATATATTATGATATTTATTTATTTTGTTTAACATGATTACTTGTCAAATACAATCTATGTGACGATTTATGCTCAACGTAAGCATAAGATATATTTTCCCATTTAAATGCAAGAGAATAATATGAGTACTATATCTCAAAGTACTGAAAATATTGATGCTCTAGACGAGCAATAAATTCTTGAGAGAAAGCACATTATAGAAAGTGCATAAATGCAAATATTGCAATAATTACCGCTAATGATAATAATATCGTCACCGCTAGAAGTGTAAATTTTAAGAGAGCAATATGAGTTCACAAAATATCCCTTTGGGAATTATAGATAACATATGTTAACAATTGACATTTGAAATAAGCCAATGTAAATATAAGTTCGGTAGCCAAAAGGTCAGTTGAAAGCTCTAGAAGAGCTATATATTGCTACCAAAAGATAATTTCCATTGAAAGCTCTGAAAGAGCTAAAGATATTCCTATTCAAAGGAACAATTTTGATGGTCACACTTGACATGTACGAGTGATACTGAATCACATGTTATGGTAAACCAGAAGTTTACGAAATTCAGAAATGTATATACACACTTGTATATAGTTGGTATGATCGGTTAGACCATCCTGATCAATATTGATGCGAAAGCTATTGAGATTTATATGCACATTTATTAAAAGAACCTAAAGTTCTTATGGTGCTTATTCTCAAAGGAATAGATTAAATTCCACTTATTGAAAGAACACAGAGTTTTTGTGTTGCTTGTTCTCAAAGGAAATGATTAAGATCCCACTTACCAAAAGAACTTGATGTTCTCTATAGCTGAGACTACATGTCTTGCATATCTGAATGAAATATGGACTAATATATCTGCAAATGTGGAAAGTTTTATATGATTTTTGTTGGGTTTGAAGCACGCTTGAATCGATCACCGAAACCGTCAAGGAGGGTTGTAAATGTTTGGTGGTTGAATTGGCTAAAATCGAAATAAAGGTAGACAAGAGACACAATGATTTTAGAGTGGTTCGGCCTTCTAACAAGCACCTACATCCACTACCTTAGCACACCACTAAGGATTTCCCAATTCACTCAACAATGAATTCGTCCCCTTTTCTCGGTTTAGGAGGAAACCGTTACAACCCTATCTTTTGGACTTGGCTAAGATAGAACCAACTCTAGTTTTTCTCTCAAGGCTAAACTAGAACATCTCCTTTTACAAGGGATTTGTTTGGTAAACTAAATACCTCTATAGGTGGGTGTTTACACAAATTTAAGCTCACAAGAGTGTACAAAGAATTTACAATAAAGCACTCTCTAAAGACTATGTACAAGAGAATAGTAAAATAAAGATTTAGACTCTAATTCTCTTGACCATATTGCTTGGATGTTGTCTCTAACCATCTTCAAGTGTTCCAAGGTTGCTTTTATAGTGTGGAATGAGTTTCTAGCCGTTTATGGCCGTTGGGGATGAGTCATAGCCGTTGGGGATGCAAAATAGCCGTTACCTACAAAAACTTCTGCATTTATAACACGAGGGATCGATCCCATAAGCCAGGGGATCGATCCTTTTTCATAAAAATATGACCGTTACAGTGAAGGGATCGATCCCATAAACTAGGGGATCGATCCTTTTGCACTTGGAGGCTGGAAGCAAAAATTGAACGAATCTGCCAACCAAGGGATGGATCCCTTTTATCAGGGGATCGATCCTTTTTGCCTTGGAGACTGAAAAAACAGCTTTAGTGCAAAAACGGATCATTCATGTTTTGAAAAAGATCGGCTAAAGTTAGAAATCATTCGAAACAAAATTTTCAAGTTGTTTGGACTTAAAGACATGTTTTAAATTCTTTTCAAATTAGTCCAAAACATTTTTCAATTATTATATCAAAACATTAGTTCTACATTCTCCCCCTTTTTGATATAATAAAACTCACTTGAAAAATTGTTTGAGTTTCTCCCCCTTTAACTTTAAAAATGTTGTAACCCCCTTAACCCGGCCTAGACGGTTGACCCGAATTAAGAAAGTCACACGATGAAAACCAAAGTCAACCCGAAAGTCAACCTTGATTAACGACCCTTTTTTTTCTTTTTAAACTTGTCTAGATGCACATTAACCCTAGTTATGATCACTCAAACAACATGCTCAAAGATCATAAACATCAGAGATCAAACAGGGACCCGATTGAACAATTTACAACTTTAGGGACCAAATTGTAAATTCTGTAAATTATAAGGTCTTAATCCAAATTTAAGTTACCAACTTATAATTAATCAGGTTTCATGATTCACTGCCAAATTTCAGCTCAAATGGACATCCCAAATTCATACAATTGCACAAACAAGTTTCAGGACCAAAACGCATACATTTCAAAACATATAACTGCCAATGTCAGCCCCCAACGGTCAGGTGTTCCGAAACAGGGAGAACCTGTTTCGAAACGCGGGACCGTTCCGCAACGGGTTTCGAAACGAGGGCTGGCAGTGGACTTTCTGTTTCGGAACGGTACCTTCCGTTTCGGACGCCTAGGCCACTACAGGGCAACCGTTCCGAAACGGTAGCTCCCGTTCCGATACGCCCTGCACAGAAAGTAGAGAAATGGCTGCTAAACACACAATTGATCAACCATACATGCTCCAAATGCAACCAAACTTTACCAGCATCTCATACAACATACAAGAGACATATTTGCATAAACCATTCATCATTAAAACATCATATATGAAAAGCCCCAAATCTAAAGGCATGCTTCCTACTTAACAAACCATTCAAGCATGAAACCTCCAAATCATTCACATAATGGCCAATTACATGTTCCAGCATTATTATCAACTTTAAACAAACTTAGGGAGTTCAAAACATCTCCCAAAACATCCACATAGGTTCCCCCCATTGCCAAATGCCAAAAGCTAAAAGTGTATAAGAAAACCTTCCCATACTTGAGCTTAATTCTCACTTGATTGCTTGCCTTCCTTGCTGCCCTCAATGCACTTTAATGCTCTGCATTATTGGTTTAAGAAAAAGAGAGAGAGCGTAAGCAAAAGCTTAGTGAGGAATGCTCGTCAAAACCATTCAATAATGCATTTATAAAACTCATTGATAAACCATGTTTCAAGCAACATTAGACATGTTCTTAAACATTTAAAACAAGCATCTCATGCTTCAAGTTTCATTAAACATGCTCATAAACATTTCAACAAGCATCTCGTGCTTCAAGTTTCATAACAAGTCATATTGGCAACAAGTGATACATTTCACATAAGATTCACACATGGACTTTTAAACACCATTGTGATCTTATCCCCATGGACTTTTAAACACCATGGACCCATGGACTTTTAAACACCATGGCAAGGACCACACAAGGACTTTTAACCACCTTTGTGTCCTTAACAAGAATCATCCAAGGACCTTTAACCACCTTGATGTTCTTAAGTAACAAGAGTCAACTATGGACTTTTAAACACCATATTGCTCTTAAAGTACACAAGTCTCATCCAAGGACTTTTAACCACCTTGATGAACTTAAACAAGAACCATCCAAGGACTTTTAACCACCTTGATGTTCTTAAAGTAACGAGGCTCAGACAAGGACTTTTAACCACCTTTGTGACCTTAACATCACTTGCCAATATGCATCATTAATCAACATTAATCCACTGTTTTAAAGCATTAAACCAAGCCATAAACATCATGCATCTTTAAGCATTAAACAACATTTAAACAATGTTCAAAAACAAGGAACTCTTACCTTGAGCTTCCTTCAACACATGGCTTACAAATTCAGCAATAAACATGCTAAATCATGCTTTCAAAACAAAATTTAAAACGTGCAATAAACCACATTGCATAACAACCAATCCATGGCCACCACTAGAGAGTTTTTCCGAAAACTTACACTTGAGCTTAGTAAAGTTGTTTAGACTTAGACTAAGCTCCCAAGACATTGGTTTCAAAGCCGAAAACCCAATTTCACTCACCGATTCCGTTTCGCCTCTTGCCGAAACACAAATCAAGCTTCCGGATCACCACCACTTGGATCCAAAGATGACTCCCCTGTGTTAAACACATCAAAGCAGAGGATTAATGCATCATCATGCATTAATAGCTTCAATGAAAGCACCTAAACTCGCTGCTCTCATCCACACTCCATTTTCGGCTACCAAACACAACCGAAAATGCATCCAAACAACTCCTCAACAAAGCCCAGCCATAAACCATCAAAACTAAACATCCTTTAACAACATCTAACATCTAAAAAGGACCTAAAAACATCCTTAAACCTCCAGCAACATCAAATCCACAAGATCACCCCAAAACAACCAAGAAACACAAGCTAAACTTAGGAAATTCAACCTATCCGGGATTGCATTAATTAAAACTCAATTCCTTATCAAATTAACATTCATTTAACATCAAAAACACACCTCAAAACACTGCTTTAACAGATCAAACGAAAATTCATCAAAAATCACCAAATCTTACATTTTAAGCCAAGATCCATCACACAACTTTAAAACCATTTATAAATCATCAATTAAGGATTGCAAACTTAGGAATTTCAGTAAAGAACTGAGAATTTAGAGGAGAAGGACGTTCTTACCTCCAAACTTGAGTTTCTCCTCTTTTAGAACCAAAAAGCTTGAAGAATCAAGTAGCAAATGGTGAGGTTTTGTTGATGAGATGATTAGCAATCAAAAGAGGATTGAAAAGAGAGATTCGAGTGACAAAATCAGAAGAAAAACTCTGGAGAAAAGGTGTTTGGGTTGAGAGAAAATGAGAGAAAGAAAAATGAGATTTTAGGAAAGTTAGTTAGAAATAACTTCCCTCCAATTTCCTTTTGTTTAAAAATCAGAATTAAATCACTAAATATCTTAGAAAAATCTGGAGAAACTCCCTTTGGGTAAATAGCTCCTTAAAGATTCAAAGTTTCAATCCTTTCTAAAACAGTCACGCAGTTTTCAAAAATTATATTTTGGTCACTAGCCAAAATGTCACCCTTCCAAACCTCATTTTGTAAAATTGATTTCACAGTTCACTTATATATATTAAAAGAAGATTTTAGAACATTTTTCCATATTTTTAATGCAACCCGAACTAGGCTTTCCTAATTAAACCTTTTATATTCGAACATCACTTTGACCGAACCGGTCAACGCCCAAACTTCCAAGCCCAAAACCGGGGCGTTACAACTCTCCCCCCTTAAGAAATTTCGTCCTCGAAATTTACCTGAAGGAAAGAGATAAGGAAACTACTTCAGCATGTCATCCTTCTGCTCCCACGTGGCTTCCTCAACACCACGATGCTTCCACAACACCTTTACCAACTCAATGGTCTTGCCACGAAGAACCTTGCTATCCGAATCCAGAACCTTCACCAGTTCCTCATCATAGGTCAAATCCAGATTCAATTCCACTTCCTCCACAGGCATCACATGCGAAGGATCAGATCTATACTTCCGGAGCATAGAAACATGAAACACATCATGAATCTTCTCCAACTCTTGAGGTAACCTCAACCGATACGCAACAGGACCCACACGCTCAACCACCTCATATGGTCCAATGTACCTAGGGCTCAACTTACCCTTCCGGCCAAACCTCATCACCTTCTTCCAAGGCGAAACCTTCAAGAACACACGGTCTCCCACCGCATACTCAATCTCCTTACGCTTCAAATCCGCGTAAGACTTTTGCCGATCAGAAGCTGCCTTCAAACGCTCACAAATGAGCTTCACCTTCTCGGTGGTTCCCTTCAACAAAGCCGGCATCGAAACCAACTTTTGACCCGTTTCAGCCCAACAAAGAGGAGTCCTACACTTCCTCCCGTACAAAGCCTCATAAGGTGCCATTTGAATACTTGCCTGATAACTATTGTTATAAGCAAACTCCACCAAAGGCATATGCTTCTCCCAAGAGCCCTGAAACTCAATCACGCAGCACCTCAACATATCCTCCAAGATCTGGATAACACGCTCTGACTGACCATCCGACTGAGGATGATAAGATGTACTGAAATTCAACCTTGTACCCAAAGCTTGATGCAAACACTGCCAGAAACGCGATGTGAACCTCGGATCCCTATCCGACACAATCGACTTAGGCACACCATGCAGCCGTACAATCTCAGCAATGTACAGCTCCGCAAGCTTATCCAAAGAAAACGTAGTATGCACAGGCAAGAAATGCGCACACTTCGTCAGGCGATCCACAATCACCCAAATCGAATTCTTCTTCGATGGTGACAAAGGTAAACCAGATACAAAATCCATGGTAACCCTTTCCCACTTCCATTCAGGGATTCTCAACGGTTGCAACAACCCTGAAGGAACCTGATGCTCAGCCTTAACCCGCTGACACACCAAACACTTGCTCACAAACTCTGCAACATCCTTTTTCAAACCCACCCAATAGTACTCATCCCGAAGATCACGATACATCTTAGTACTACCAGGGTGCATAGCAAAAGGACTACTATGACCTTCAGTCAGAATAGCACGCCTCAACCCAGCATCATTGGGCACTACTATTCGACTCCCAAAACACAACACACCATCATCATCAAAACAGAAATCCGAAGGCCTACCCTCCGCGATATCTTGTACATGCGGTACCAAGGAATCATCCAACAACTGCTTTTCCTTGATCAACTGAACCAAAGATGGTTTCACTTGCAACTCAGCCACAAGACCACCATCTCGCGAAATACTCAAACTGGCAAACATAGCCCTCAGCTCAACAGCAACCTTCCTACTCAAGGCATCCGCAACAACATTAGCCTTTCCAGGGTGATACTCAATCGTCAAATCATAATCCTTGAGCAACGCCAACCAACGCCGCTGCCTAAGATTCAACTCCTTCTGAGACATCAGATACCTCAAACTCTTGTGATCTGTGTACACAGTACACTTCTCACCATACAGATAATGTCTCCAGATCTTCAGAGCAAAAACCACTGCAGCCAACTCAATATCATGCGTAGGATAATTGCGCTCATGCACCTTCAACTTCCGCGATGCATAAGCCACCACCTTACCCTCTTGCATCAGCACACATCCCAAACCAACATAGGACGCATCACTGTAGACCACAAACTCTTTCCCTGATTCAGGTTGAACCAAGATAGGAGCTTGCGTCAAAGCCGCCTTAAGCTTCTCAAAAGCATGCTGTCTCGCTTCCGTCCACTCATACTTAACATCCTTTTGCAACAACTTCGTCAGAGGTCCAGCAATCTTAGAAAACCCATCCACAAACCTCCGGTAGTATCCCGCCAAACCAAGGAAACTACGAACCTCATGAACATACTTAGGAACTTTCCAGTTCATCACCGCCTCAATCTTCTGAGGATCAACACGAATCCCCTCAGCAGAAACTACATGCCCAAGAAACACCACCTCCTTAAGCCAGAACTCACACTTGCTCAACTTAGCATAAAGCTGATTCTCCAACAAAGCTTGCAGCACAATCCTCAAATGCTCTTCATGCTCCTCCTCAGTACGTGAGTACACGAGGATATCATCAATGAACACCACAACGAACTTGTCCAGATATTCATGAAACACACGGTTCATCATGTCCATGAAAGCAGCAGGAGCATTTGTTAAACCAAACGGCATCACAAGGAACTCATAATGCCCATACCTTGTCCTGAAAGCTGTCTTAGGCACATCCACATCCTTCACCTTCAACTGGTAATACCCTGACCTCAAGTCAATCTTAGAGAACACAGCTGCTCCCCGAAACTGATCAAAGAGATCATCAATTCTTGGCAAAGGATACCGATTCTTGATAGTCAACTTATTCAGCTGACGGTAATCAATGCACATTCTCATAGTGCCATCCTTCTTCTTCACAAACAAGACCGGTAATCAATGAACCCACGATCAAGCAACTCTTGCAACTGCGTCTTCAGCTCCTTCAACTCCTTAGGTGCCATTCTATAAGGGGTAATGGACACAGGAGTTGTATTCTCATACAGCTCAATTCCAAACTCCACCTCGCGATTAGGAGGTAAACCAGGCAACTCCTCAGGAAACACACCAGGAAACTCCTTCACAACTCTGATATCTTGCACACGCAACTCCTTAGAGCTAGGATTCATAACAAAAGCTAAGTAAGCTTCACAACCTTGCCTCAGCATCCTGCTCGCCTCCAAGGTAGACACCACATTGGCAAGAAACTTCACATTCTCACCAACCACAACAACTTCATACTCATCCGCAAGCTTCAGCGAAACTCACTTATTTTCACAATCCACAACAGCACGATGCTCAGCAAGCCAATCCATACCAAGGATTACATCAAAACCATAGAAAGGCAACTCCATAAGATCAACATGAAAAACATGTTCTTGAACAACCAAAGGACACCTTCTGTACAACTTTCGAGTCACAACAATCTCACCAAAAGAACTAGTGACACGAACTCCAACATCCAAAGACTCGACAGGCAAACCAAGCAATTCAGCATGCTCACGCAAAATGTATGAATGCGTACATCCATAATCTATCAAGGAAAGTAATGACAAGGATTGCAAAGTAAAGGTACCTGCAATCATATCCGCGTCATTCCTCCCCTCCCGCTGAGCATACAACCTAGCTTGACCTCCACCCTCAGACTGAATAGCCATAACATGGGCCACTCCTTGACCACCTTCCTCTCTTCGCTGGAAATTACCACGACCGCGCCCACGACCTCTCTGCGGTGCAACAGCAACAGGAGCACGCACTTGGCCACCAGCCAACATAGGACACTCCCGCCTCATGTGATCCGTAGATCCACAATTCCAGCACCCATTACCAGCTGCCGCAACGGGAGCTTGCACCTCCCTCACAGCACGAGGACAGTCACGCTTCAGGTGACCACGTGAACCACAAATCCAACAAGCACTCGGATCAGCTCTAGCATTGCCTCCCCGAGCAGGTACACCACCACCTCTCTTGGCCGAGGACTGATACTTCTGATCACGTCCCCTCTTGTTCCGTCCACCACCGGAACTATACTCAGCCGATCGCTTCCCAGCACTAGAACCAACACTCTTGGCAGATAAACCCAAGTTCATCTCAATATCCTTAGCTCGGCCCACCAACACATCAAAATCATCATACTCGGTGGCCAGCACATACATCTTCACATCCGTCACTAAACCATAACGGAATCTTTCGCACCTCGCCCGCTCATCAGGTACCAGCTCAGGTGCATACTGACTGAGTCGAACAAACTGCACTTCATACTCAGCCACAGTCATGCTCCCCTGGGTAAGAGACATGAACTCTCGCTTCTTTTCATCCAGGTACCTCACACCAAGATACCTCCTCTTAAACACATTCTGGAAGAATGTCCAAGTTATGTCAGCTTCAGCCATCCCAGCAATAGTGGTTGTCCACCACGTATAAGCATCATCCTGTAACAAGGATACTACACATCCCAGCTTTTGCAAATCAGTGCAACTCATCTGACCCAAGATCCTCTTGGTACTCTCCATCCAGGATTCAGAACCTTCAGCAGACAAACCCCTGAACTCAGTCCCACCTAGACTGCGTAAGCGCTCCAAGGGTAGTCTCACTCCAGCATCTCCCTGATGCCCAGCTCCTTGAGCTCCAGCTACTGCCGCTTGAAAAGCACCAGCAATAGCTTGCACCAACATCGTCATGTCAGGCATAGCTTGCCCCTGACCAACCTCAGGTCCAGGGACCCCAGCACCAGCTGCAGCTTCAGCTCTTTCACCCTCAGCACCACCACCACCAGGTGGAGGAGGAGGTAACACTGCACTTTCCGCATTCTCCTCATTCTCATTTGGAGCCGTAGCTCGCACATTACTTCTCAACTCTCTACGAGGGGCCATATTCTAACCATGCAATCACAATGCAAATAAACAAAGTCAGGTCCAGCAAGGTAAGCAATCAAGTACTCAAGCTCAATTTCACTTAAAATCAACATCATTTCATTAGCTTTGATTTGGCAATGGGTACCCACAACATGCTTCACCACAGCATACAACTCAATTGCATCAAAATTACAAACCACTCATCATGCTTTCACTCATCAAGCATACATAGCATACATACTTCAATCATGCACACATTCATTCCCAATTACTCGAGAACTCAGCTCTGATACCACCAAATGTAACCCCCTTAACCCGGCCTAGACGGTTGACACGAATTAAGAAAGTCACACGGGGAAAACCAAAGTCAACCCAGAAGTCAACCTTGATTAACGACCTTTTTTTTTCTTTTTAAACTTGTCTAGATGCACATTAACCCTAGTTATGATCACTCAAACAACATGCTCAAAGATCATAAACATCAGAGATCAAACAGGGACCCGATTGAACAATTTACAACTTTAGGGACCAAATTGTAAATTCTGTAAATTATAAGGTCTTAATCCAAATTTCAGCTCAAACGGACATCCCAAATTCATACAATTGCACAAACAAGTTTCAGGACCAAAACGCATACATTTCAAAACATATAACTGCCAATGTCAGCCCCCAACGGTCAGGTGTTCCGAAACAGGGAGAACCTGTTTCGAAACGCGGGACCGTTCCGCAACGGGTTTCGAAACGAGGGCTGGCAGTGGACTTTCCGTTTCGGAACGATACCTTCCGTTTCGGACGCCTGGGCCACTACAGGGCACCCGTTCCGAAACGGTAGCTCCCGTTCCGATACGCCCTGCACAGAAAGTAGAGAAATGGCTGCTAAACACACAATTGATCAACCATACATGCTCCAAATGCAACCAAACTTTACCAGCATCTCATACAACATACAAGAGACATATTTGCATCAACCATTCATCATTAAAACATCATATATGAAAAGCCCCAAATCTAAAGGCATGCTTCCTACTTAACAAACCATTCAAGCATGAAACCTCCAAATCATTCACATAATGGCCAATTACATGTTCCAGCATTATTATCAACTTTAAACAAACTTAGGGAGTTCAAAACATCTCCCAAAACATTCACATAGGTTCCCCCCATTGCCAAATGCCAAAAGCTAAAAGTGTATAAGAAAACCTTCCCATACTTGAGCTTAATTCTCACTTGATTGTTTGCCTTCCTTGCTGCCCTCAATGCACTTTAATGCTCTGCATTATTTGTTTAAGAAAAAGAGAGAGAGCGTAAGCAAAAGCTTAGTGAGGAATGCTCGTCAAAACCATTCAATAATGCATTTATAAAACTCATTGATAAACCATGTTTCAAGCAACATTAGACATGTTCTTAAACATTTAAAACAAGCATCTCATGCTTCAAGTTTCATTAAACATGCTCATAAACATTTCAACAAGCATCTCGTGCTTCAAGTTTCATAACAAGTCATATTGGCAACAAGTGATACATTTCACATCAGATTCACACATGGACTTTTAAACACCATTGTGATCTTATCCCCATGGACTTTTAAACACCATGGACCCATGGACTTTTAAACACCATGGCAAGGACCACACAAGGACTTTTAACCACCTTTGTGTCCTTAACAAGAATCATCCAAGGACCTTTAACCACCTTGATGTTCTTAAGTAACAAGAGTCAACTATGGACTTTTAAACACCATATTGCTCTTAAAGTACACAAGTCTCATCCAAGGACTTTTAACCACCTTGATGAACTTAAACAAGAACCATCCAAGGACTTTTAACCACCTTGATGTTCTTAAAGTAACGAGGCTCACACAAGGACTTTTAACCACCTTTGTGACCTTAACATCACTTGCCAATATGCATCATTAATCAACATTAATCCACTGTTTTAAAGCATTAAACCAAGCCATAAACATCATGCATCTTTAAGCATTAAACAACATTTAAACAATGTTCAAAAACAAGGAACTCTTACCTTGAGCTTCCTTCAACACATGGCTTACAAATTCAGCAATAAACATGCTAAATCATGCTTTCAAAACAAAATTTAAAACGTGCAATAAACCACATTGCATAACAACCAATCCATGGCCACCACTAGAGAGTTTTTCCGAAAACTTACACTTGAGCTTAGTAAAGTTGTTTAGACTTAGACTAAGCTCCCAAGACATTAGTTTCAAAGCCGAAAACCCAATTTCACTCACCAATTCCGTTTCGCCTCTTGCCGAAACACAAATCAAGCTTCCGGATCACCACCACTTGGATCCAAAGATGACTCCCCTGTGTTAAACACATCAAAGCAGAGGATTAATGCATCATCATGCATTAATAGCTTCAATGAAAGCACCTAAACTCGCTGCTCTCATCCACACTCCATTTTCGGCTACCAAACAAAACCGAAAATGCATCTAAACAACTCCTCAACAAAGCCCAGCCATAAACCATCAAAACTAAACATCCTTTAACAACATCTAACATCTAAAAAGGACCTAAAAACATCCTTAAACCTCCAGCAACATCAGATCCACAAGATCACCCCAAAACAACCAAGAAACACAAGCTAAACTTAGGAAATTCAACCTATCCGGGATTGCATTAATTAAAACTCAATTCCTTATCAAATTAACATTCATTTAACATCAAAAACACACCTCAAAACACTGCTTTAACAGATCAAACGAAAATTCATCAAAAATCACCAAATCTTACATTTTAAGCCAAGATCCATCACACAACTTTAAAACCATTTATAAATCATCAATTAAGGATTGCGAACTTAGGAATTTCAGTAAAGAACTGAGAGTTTAGAGGAGAAGGACGTTCTTACCTCCAAACTTGAGTTTCTCCTCTTTTAGATCCAAAAAGCTTGAAGAATCAAGTAGCAAATGGTGAGGTTTTGTTGATGAGATGATTAGCAATCAAAAGAGGATTGAAAAGAGAGATTTGAGTGACAAAATCAGAAGAAAAACTTTGGAGAAAAGGTGTTTGGGTTGAGAGAAAATGAGAGAAAGAAAAATGAGATTTTAGGAAAGTTAGTTAGAAATAACTTCCCTCCAATTTCCTTTTGTTTAAAAATCAGAATTAAATCACTAAATATCTTAGAAAAATCTGGAGAAACTCCCTTTGGGTAAATAGCTCCTTAAAGATTCAAAGTTTCAATCCTTTCTAAAACAGTCACGCAGTTTTCAAAAATTACATTTTGGTCACTAGCCAAAATGTCACCCTTCCAAACCTCATTTTGTAAAATTGATTTCACAGTTCACTTATATATATTAAAAGAAGATTTTAGAACATTTTTCCATATTTTTAATGCAACCCGAACTAGGCTTTCCTAATTTCACCTTTTATATTCGAACAACACTTTGACCGAACCGGTCAACGCCCAAACTTCCAAGCCCAAAACCGGGGCGTTACAAATGTGAATAAGAGATTAAAGATATGAAATTAAATAAAGCTCCCCCTTATTCATTTGAAAATTCAATTTTTCAAACCATTTCCATTTCTCCCCCTTTTTGTTATATCAAAAAGAATTTAAAAGCATTAAGTTCAAAATAACAATGGAGGTTTAAAAATTTTGATTCAATTAAAATTTTTTGTTTTAAAATTTGGCTCCCCCTTACTCATTTATCATTGTTAGGCTTAACAAATAATCCAAGACTTTAATCAAAGGTTAGATAACCAAATGTATAAAATAAAAGCATTAAGCTTAGAGGTTACCCAATCTTCTTCTCATGTGTGATTTGAGCATTCTTTGATTTTGCTTTGCTTGTCATTGCTCCAACACACCTACAAAAGACATTCACTTGATTTTTGGTATCCAAATTGCTTTGGATCCATTTACGTTAATCACAATGTCTTTAGTTCCCTTGGGAACCCATACTTGTCTAATCCTATAAGATTTTCTCTTCTTAATATGACAAGTATGTAAAGAATGACCATGAGAATGGCAATGTGAGCATTTTGCCATTATGTGACAAGATGAATTATTAAAAATGGTTTCCTTTTCTTTTGTTAAGCTTTCAAGCTTAACTTTCAAATCAAGATTTTGTTTTTCTAAAACATCTTTACTTGTTTTTGAAAACTCTAAATCATTTTTCAAAATTTTATTTTGGTTTTCAAAATCTAATTTTGTTTTCAAAAGAAAATCATTTTCAAATTCAAGTTTTGAAATCATTTTCTTAAATTTGGAATTCATGGTCTCAAATTCCAAAAATAATTCATCAAAAGCATCTTGCAACTCATCGAATGTATAAGAATTTAATTCATTTGAGTTAGAAGATACCTCGGGCTCATCGAGAGCCAAAACACCATCCACCTTTAGATTGGAGAGAAGTTTTGCACATGATTGATCATCATCTTTGTTTTCTTCCTTCTTGTTGCCATAAAGCTTCTCAAGTTTCTCCCACAATTCTTTGGCACTTTTGCATGTGGAGATCTTCTTGGAAACTTCTTCATTAAGGCCATAATGGAGAATGTGCATCGCCTTGGTGTTTAGCTTTGCCTTCGTGTCGTTGGCACTCCTTAGCTTTTTCTTCTTCTTTGGAGCTTCCAAATACTCATCTTCAATGATTTCCCAAACTTCGTAGTCTTGAGACTTGATGAAGAATTTCATGATATTTGCCCATTGGAAGTATGCTTCTCCTTCGAAGAGTGGAGGACACGAGATAGAGCGGCCTTCTTCAAATCTTGCCATTTTCTTGAACGGTAGACTTCGAGCGTTGGATCTTTACTCCCGGATGTTAGTCCTTCGATGGAGACGAGGCTCTGATACCAATTGTTGGGTTTGAAGCACGCTTGAATCGATCACCGAAACCGTCAAGGAGGGTTGTAAATGTTTGGTGGTTGAATTGGCTAAAATCGAAATAAAGGTAGACAAGAGACACAATGATTTTAGAGTGGTTCGGCCTTCTAACAAGCACCTACATCCACTACCTTAGCACACCACTAAGGATTTCCCAATTCACTCAACAATGAATTCGTCCCCTTTTCTCGGTTTATGAGGAAACCGTTACAACCCTATCTTTTGGACTTGGCTAAGATAGAACCAACTCTAGTTTTTCTCTCAAGGCTAAACTAGAACATCTCCATTTACAAGGGATTTGTTTGGTAAACTAAATACCTCTCTAGGTGGGTGTTTACACAAATTTAAGCTCACAAGAGTGTACAAAGAATTTACAATAAAGCACTCTCTAAAGACTATGTACAAGAGAATAGTAAAATAAAGATTTAGGCTCTAATTCTCTTGACCATATTTCTTGGATGTTGTCTCTAACCATCTTCAAGTGTTCCAAGGTTGCTTTTATAGTGTGGAATGAGTTTCTAGCCGTTTATGGCCGTTGGGGATGAGTCATAGCCGTTGGGGATGCAAAATAGCCGTTACCTACAAAAACTTCTGCATTTATAACACGAGGGATCGATCCCATAAGCCAGGGGATCGATCCTTTTTCATAAAAATATGACCGTTACAGTGAAGGGATCGATCCCATAAACCAGGGGATCGATCCTTTTGCACTTGGAGTCTGGAAGCAAAAATTGAACGAATCTGCCAACCAAGGGATCGATCCCTTTTATCAGGGGATCGATCCTTTTTGCCTTGGACACTGAAAAAACAGCTTTAGTGCAAAAACGGATCATTCATGTTTTGAAAAAGATCGGCTAAAGTTAGAAATCATTCGAAACAAAATTTTCAAGTTGTTTGGACTTAAAGACCTGTTTTAAATTCTTTTCAAATTAGTCCAAAACATTTTTCAATTATTATATCAAAACATTAGTTCTACAATTTTAGTAGATGCATCTACATTGTTTTATCAACTTATAACCAGAAGTTTGTGAGATCGATTATAAAAATATTCAAATTATGTAGTTAGACTATTCCTCTTGCAAAAGCTAGTGGGTTTATATTTTAGGCTATATCAGTTGATACGAAGCCTATTGATTATGAAAAATACAGTTTAGCAAAATTTCTATTGGATGCCTCATCTTTAATAGCTAAACTATGAGAACAAATCAGTTATTATTTATATGGTATTTCCATATAGAAGCACTTATACGCATCAAGCCAACGAGTTATAATAAACTCCCCGTTATGATTGGTTTTTGGTCAAAAGTAATACATTTCCCATTTTATAATTTTTGAATGTATGATATATTGTTGAATTTGTAGAACTAATGTTTTGATATAATAATTTAAAAATATTTTGGACTGATTTAAAAAGTATTTAAAACAATTTCCAAAGTCCAAATAACTTGAAATTATGTTTAGGGACGCTTTTAAAAGGTTTTACATGTTTTTCAAAGCCAAACTACACAAAACTGTCCAGGCGTTTCGAAACACCTTAGGGCGTTTCGATACGGTGCATTCTAGTAGCTAAAACGTTTGGATACTGGTATCGAAACATGCTTTCCCTAGATAAGGATTTTTCCCAGCATTTCGAAACGGGCTATGTCGTTTTGATACGCCTACGTGGCATTGACCACAACGGTCATAAACCCCAACGGCTATTTCCCAACTAACTTTTAAATGTAAGTCGTTTCGATACGGGGACAGGCATTTCGAAACGGGTGTTTCGAAACAGACTAAAGCGTTTCGATACGGGTCCACGTCAGACTGCAACGACTCTTTCTACTTAAAGGTTGTTTCGAAACAGGTTTGAGCGTTTCGAAACGGGGAGCTGCAGAATTGCATTTATGGTGGGGATTAAAATCCTCAACGGCTCCAATTCAATTGCAACAGCTAGAAACGGCTATAAACTCATCAAGGAGTATAAAAGGGACCTCCAAGCATCAAGTAAAGGCTAATGCTCATATTGTCAATCAACAAATGATCAAGAATTGTCTTAGTGCCTAAATTGTCATTTATTGTATAGATAAACACTAGTGAGCCAAAATTGTCAAATTTGCTCAAGTGTTTTAGGTTTTGGGTGAGTGCTTAAATTGTGCAAACAAACACCTATTAGAGGGATTTGTGTTTGCTTTGTTTATCTCTTTGTAAAAGAGGGTTTGATCAAGGCTTTGGGTAGAAAGCTTGATCGGTGTATAAGGGTTACCTCCCAAGCCTAAAAAAGATGACGAATTAATAGTGGATTGATTGGAAATCCTTAGTGGGGAGCTAAGGTAGTGGATGTAGACCTTGGTTAGAAGGTTGAACCACAATAAATCATTGTGTCAATTTTCATTTTAGCTTCCACACCACCTCCACCCAAAAATCCACCTCTCCACCATTTGGTGAGCCACATCGGTTGAACGAATCGAGCTCTTCACAACTCAACAGAATTGCTCCACCACAACGCACAAAATGGGTAAATAAAAAAGCGTTGACAATATATATTGAGTATGAGTCTCCTTTTATGTTTAAATTCTTAAAAATTAATTGGAGAATCATTTATGACATGATTTTTCTCAACATTAGAGGGATATAATAATCAGTTGGATAGAGGAAAATGAATTATCATTATCTAGATCCTCGTATATGAACTAGAAGTTCATAATAAAATTCATGTTATTACATGCCAACTGCCATATATATTTACTAACCTAATGAGAGTAATTAAGTCTCATATACCACCAGAAATGCTCTAAGTTTAAATTATATGTTAGAGCGAGAGGATGTAAATCATGCATGAAGCATGATAGTTGAAATGGTTCCAATGATTAAAATTATCGTAAATGGAAAGTAATATAATATGGTCATATATTGGAGGCGGGTGCTCCTGAAGAGACCCAAGACATAACTAATAGTAAAACTTTAGAATAGATTCAGGTACTTGAAATAAAGATTGAAAACTTGAAGAGATCTCGATGAGTTAAGTCACTAAGAGAATGAAACCAAAATAGAAAAGTTGTCGACAATGATTTAGCATACAAATTTACATAGAATACTTTTATAGAAGTAAAGAAAGAAAACACGGATCTTGTATAAGAATCTATAAATGTTGAAATGATTGGTCAATATAGAAAGACGCTTTGAACTTCCAAAAGTGAAGTGTTTGGACTAGAATTATGATTTTTGAAGAGTTTTTGGTGGATGCAATTACTTTGGCAGTTATGAAATATTTTATACGCGTCTAATCATTTTGTGAATCTCTATAAAGGGAAAGTTATCCTTGACGGATTTAAAATGCTAAAATCATTTGGAAATTTCCAAAGAAATTTATTTAGACATGTCTCGTTGAATATTTTGGCGCATTTAGTATAATCGCTTTAGTGAGTACTAATTGAGGAAATATTTCAAGAATGATCAGATCTTATGTATTTTATAAAGGAGTATTGGATCAAGATTCATTATGATAATTTGAATTTCATTAAAACTTTTGAAGAGCTTCAAATTGGAAACTCATGAAGAACTTTCAAAGCATTTGATAAAAGTATTTGAGAAAAAGAATCTTGAGATGTAGTTTTGTCTCAACCTAAAGATCGAGCACTTAAATATGTGTTTTTGTCTATGAATGGACATAAGCTGAAAAGAATCTTAAAGAAGATTCAATGTGGATAAAGCATATCTATTGAGTATCCTTATGACTACACGATTATTGGGTGTGAATAAGTTTATCTTCGAAAGAAAGATAAATTAATAATTCGTTTGGAAGCACCATACATTAGTTGGTCAAGAAATATCCATGGATATACAAAGATCATTACCTTTAGATCTTCAAACATTTGTCGATGCCTCCTCAAATCTTGTAGAAATAATTGTTATACACGAGACAAGCCAAAAATGTTTTTGGCTAAGACCATTGACCCAACATATTCAAAAGATATGTGGATTTACTTTCACAAAATATGATACAAAGCTATCTTGTACAGAGATAATGCAAGATGTATATCTCAATTGAAATGTGGATATATCATGGAATATATTACTCCAAAGTTTCATCCCTCGCAATCTTTAGAAAATAGTATTCAAGATTGAATTACGAAGATTCAAAGAACTTCTGTGGTGTTTTCATGAGGGGGAGTAAATATGCGTTGCACTCTTTTTCCCTTGGCCGAAGTTTTGTTCCAATAGGTTTTCCTGGTAAGGTTTTTAATGAGGCAACATGTTATTCGTATCAAAGATGTGTGTAATCTTTTTCCTTCACTAAAGAATTTTTTTCCCATTAGGTTTTTATCTTAGTAAGGTTTTAACGAGGCACATTATCTTCATAGACATCCAAAGGGAGTGTTATGAATATTTATCTATGTGGATGCCTATCACGATAAGAACTTTATCATGGAGATTTGACTTACTTTATCATTAGGAATATTATCTACATTAATTAGTGTTTAATGTATTATGTACTTCTTATGCCTATAAATAGATGATTTATTGAAGGCATTGTACACACAATTCTATATTTGAGAATAATACAAATCTCCATCTTTCTCTCATCTATTTGTTCTTCTTGTTCTTCATTCTTATGTTTGTTCTTTTTTATTTTATTCATAACATTAAAGTAGTTTTTAAATGAGTAACTATGTTTTAGTAGTTAAGTATTTATTAAATATAACTTCAAAAATTATTTATCAAATATTGTTGATGCCAAAATGAGGAGACACCGAACAAGGGAGGTGGAGACGATGGACTATTCAAAGATGTTGTGGTGGACTCAAGCGGTTCACCCTCTACAAATTTAGGGTAGAGAGTGGCGGTCAACATGGAAATATGATCATGAAGCAAACGAGGAGATGTGAAGAAGAAGAAAGAGGGCTATTGCCCTTATGATTTGATTTGTCTTCTCTATTCTCTAGCCAAGGTATTTATGGTCCTTGGGACCTTGGTGTTTAGATGGAGCCAAACCTAGTGATAGTCTATGGATGGGAAGACAATGGCAGGTCCAACTTTCGAGTGCTCAGGCTTTGCATGTCGGGCACGCGAACACTGTGTATAGTAGCTAGGTTGAGGCCTCCGAGATTATTAGTCTCCAGAGGGGCCTTTCTTTATAGAGGCACCCACTATGAATCATCTTCGGCGCTCGTCATATTTGGAGTACATGAAGGGTATTTTTGAAATTATACGGTGTAATACCCTAAACCTAACTTAGAAGAAAAGGCAAAATTTAGAAAGTCACAATTAAAAACTTATCCTTCAAGAAACCATTTACGTTCGAATAGTAAAGTAATATTTCTCATGAAAATACTTCATTTATTATAAACTTAATGTTATAAAAACTATTCAAATAACTTAATAAAATAACAGAAAGTATCACTGTTAGTGTATGCTGAAAAATAATCCTAAATTATAAACAGTACAAATGTCCAAAATTACATCAATGTTCCCAAACAATAAATAATAATCTAAAAAGCCCAAATAAAATAACTCATATTGATGATAAAAATATCAGAGTAAATGTGAGATGCTCCAAGTACCGAGTCGCCTAAGAGTTTGAGTATCTGAAAGAATAACTATGTGGGAATACGCTAAATAGCTTGGGTAAGGTATGTTTCTTACTTTTCTACATGGGATGAGATTTTAGGTCGGGGTATTATCAACTAAAGGTGAAAGAGTCAAATGTTTTGAAAATTTGCTTTTCGGGCGCGGTATGGACATTATGAGATTTTAGTCATGCCTTTTGGTTTGGAAAATGCCCTGTTGCTTTTATGGATATGATGAACTAGTTATTCCATGAGTACTTGGATCAATTCTTGGTAGTTTTCATTGATGATATTCTTGTTTACTCTTTTACATAGGAATATGATAATCGTCATTTGCGAATTGTGCTTCATGCTTTGAAAGACAAGCAATTACTTGCCAAGTTGAGCAAATGCAAATTTTGGCTTAAAGAAGTGACATTTTTGGGTCATACGGTTTCTATAGAAGGTATTCAGATTGATATGCAAAAGATAGAGGCTATTGTTAATTGGAAGTAGCCGAAGTCAGTAACAGAAGTTCGTAGTTTCCTTTGTTTTGCACGATACTATCAACGCTTTATCAAGGGATTTTCTAAAATTACTGCTCCTTTGACGAAGTTATTGGAAAAGAAAATTCCTTTTGAGTGGAATGATGAGTGTCGTGGAAGTTTTTAGAAATTGAAGGAAATTTTGACACAAGCCTAACTCTAGTTCAACCTGATTCAGAAAAAGATTTCATGGTTATACTGATGCCTCTCATTCTAGACTTGGGTGTGTGTTAATGCAGCAAGGGAGAGTTGCAGCGTAGGCGTCACGATAGTTAAAGATGCATGAGCACAATTATCCTACTAATGATTTGAAGTTAGTGGCGGTAATATTTTATTTTAAAATTTGGTGATATTATCTTTATGGTGAGAAGTGTATTATATACATTGATCACAAGAGTCTTAGTATATTCTCTCACAAAAAGAGTTGAACTTAAGGTAGAGGCATTGGGTTGAGCTTCAAAAGGATTATAGTTTGGTGATAGAGTATTATCCGGGAAAAGTCAATGTTGCTGCAAATGCTTTGAGTAGAAAGATGGTGGTAGAGCTTCGAGAAATGTTTGCTAGGCTTAGTATTGCCAATGATTGTGCTTTGTTGACTGAGCTGCGAGTAAAGCGGACTTTGTCTCAATGATGATGACGATATAGCTAATGGAGTAGAGAATGATTGTAGTTTCAAAGATGATGATGGTTTTTGCTTTAAAAAAAGCATTTTTGTGCCGGACAATCCGCAGTTGCGATGAATCATTTTGACCGAGGAACATACTAGTCCGTTTGCGATACATCCGGGAGGTACCAAGATTTATCGTGATCTCCGCGCGATTTACCATTGACTTGGGTTGAAAAATGTTGTTTGGGAGTTAATGGTAAAATGTATGATTTGTTAGAGAGTTAAGGCTAAACATCAATTTTACTTCAGGTTTGCTACAAGCTATTTAGATTCCCAAATGGAAATAAGAGAGAATCACAATGGATTTTGTGTTAGGATTATCATTGACACCTTCGAGTAAGGATTTTATTTGGGTGATTGTAGATCGATTTACCAAGTGTGCGCATTTTTTGCTGGTGCGTACTACCTATTAATGGCAAAAGCTGGCCGAATTGTATGCGGACAAAATTGTAAGGCTTCATGGGGTTCCTAAGTTTATCATATCTAATCGAGATCCTCATTTTATGACAAGGTTCCAAAAAAGTCTTCATGGTGCCTTGGGTTCGAGGCTAGATTTTAGTACATCCTACCATCCTTAAACCGATGGTCAATCTAAGAGGGTGATACAGATTCTTAAGGATATATTATGCAGCTATATCGTTGGTTTTGTAGGATCATGGGAGAAGCATTTGTCGTTGGTTGAGTTCGTTTACAATGATAGTTATCAATCTAGTATTCAGATGGTACCGTTCGAGGCTCTGTATGGGCAAAAGTGTCGAACACCACTTTGTTGGTCGGAAGCGGGAGAGAAACATGTAGTGGTTGGTCTTGAGTTGATTCAAGAAATAGAAGAAAAAGTGAAGCTTATTTGTGGTCGACTAAAGGTGGCTTTGGATAAGTAGAAGTCGTATGTCGACTTGAAGCATCGGGAGATTGAGTATGAGGTTGGCGATAAAGTCTTCCTTAAGGTCTCTCCTTGGAAAGTCGTATTGAGGTTTGGTAAGAATGTGAAGTTGAGTCCAAGATTCATATGATCATATGAGGAAGTAAAAAGAATAAGACTAGTGGCATACCGACTAAATTTGCCAATTGAGCTCGAACGTATACATGATGTTTTCCATGTATCGATCTTAGGAAAATATTTTTCAAATCCTATGCATATGGTTGCTTTGGAGGATGTAGAGTTACGTATGGATCTCACCTATGATGAGGAGCCAATTGAAATTTTAGATACAGGTGCTAAGGCGTTATGCGGTAAGACTGTAGATTTGGTAAAGGTTTTATGGCGTAATCTTGGTATTGAGGAAACCACTTTGGAGACCAAGAGTGACATGAAGTTGCAATATTCACACCTGTTTACCTCATATAATTTCGATGACGAAATTCTTTTTAGTGAGGAAGAGTTATAACATCCCGGAATCTAGGTTAAGAGAACTAGGTACACGAACAGAATCAATTTAAATTAAAAGGGAAAATTTTAGTTAATTAATTAATAACGAGAATATTTTAAAAATGCTAAATATGAATTTGATAAGATTTGGTATTTTAGAACAAAATTGGGTTTATTTAATTATCATATTAAATAAGGATTGTATATTCTAATTTCTTTTAATAAGTCAAAATTTAATTGACATGTGTCTTTAGTGACTTAATTTATAAAGAATATATGCTAAGAATCTTTGAGGACCTATTATACCATGTGAGCTTTTATTGAGTTTTAATTGGGAATTTATTAAAATTATTTTGTTTTAGTCATATTTTAATTGTGTTTAATAAAACTATTTTAACAAAAATCAATTGACGGTTAATTTTGTTCTCTATTAAAGAATATTTTTTTTCATCTCTTTTCTCTCAAAAACCCATTCATTGATTTCTCAAAATTTCTAGATACTTCCACAGATTCTTAAATTCTTCTTCTTCAATTATTTTCTTAAACCATTTCATTTTAATTGATTTTTATTCTAAATCTTATTTCCCTTCAAAATCTATTTTCTTCATTTAGTTGGAAGATCACCTCAACTTTGGAGTTCCCTCTCCTACATTTGATTAATCAAATTACAATGCATAACAATGATTCTTATTGAAATTCTACATGCTATGTATTCTTATTGTTAGGCTTGAGAGGCTCGATTTACTTCAACCGAAATGGACTGCCAAGTGGTGGAGAAGTTGGATTATTTGGGTGATTGATGGTGGAAGCGAAAAATAAATAACACGATGATTTAGTGTGGTTCTACTTTCTAACCAAAGCCTACATCCACTACCTCAGCTTCCCCACTAAGGATTTCAACCAATTCACTAAGAATTCTTCCTCTTTTCTAGGCTTAGGAGAAAACCCTTACACACTCAAAGCTTTCTAACCCAAAGCTTGAGTAAACCCTCTTTACAAGAGAAATTCTAAGCAACCAAGAAATCCCTCAAATAGGTATATGTTTGCACTCTTAAGCTCACTCACCCAATCCTAAACACTTGAACAAATTTGACAATTTTGACTCATAAGTGTTGTCTATTATAAGAAATGTACAATTAAGCTCTAAGACAATTTCTTCATCATAATGTTGTTGACAATTGAAGCATTAACCTTTCCTTGATGCTTGGAAGTCCCTTTTATACTCTCAATTAAGTTTGTGGCCGTTGAAGACTGTTGGGATTGAATTATAGTCGTTGAAGACTTTATTTCCCACTAAAAATGCAGTTTTGGTGATGTCTATTTGGATACACGAGTAGTTGTACCGAAACACCCTTCTTCAGAACTAGACGTTGGAGTCTGATGCAGTGTGCCGTATCGAAACACGTTGGGCTGTATCGGAACGCCCGTATCGAAATGTCTGGTGACGTATCTAAACAGCCTGTAATTCATATAGCCATTGGGAAATACTCGTTGGGGGTTTTAGCCGTTGGAATTTCTACCACGTAGGCGTATCGAAACACCAGAGGGTGTTTCAAAACAACCTCTATTCATATTAAAATAGTTAAACCCTGTATCGAAACAGGTTTTGGCAATTTCAAAACGTATCGATACAGATTATGCCTATATCGGAACAAGTACATTAAAAGCACTGGTTTGACTACTTAAAAATGTTTCAAACATTGCCAAAACCTATTTAAACATCCTCAAACTTATTTTCAAGTTGTTTTTTACTTAAAGAATATTTTAAATTCTTTGCAGTTTAGTCCTAAACATTTTCAATTATTATATCAAAACATATATTTCTACAATCTCCTCCTTTTTCACATAATAAAACCAACTTTAAATTTGTTTGGGATTCTCCCCCTTAGTATTTCAAAATTTGAAGAAGAGATTTTGAAAATTAAATGAAGTTAAAGCTCCCCCTTATTCATTTGAAAAAAAAATCAAATTTTCAAACGATTTATCCTCTTTTTTGTTATATCAAAAAGAATTTAAAAGACAAGCTCAAAATAACATAGGAGGTAAAAAATTTGGCGCAATTAAAAACTTTGATTTTAAAATTGGCTCCCTCTTACTCAAAGCATCAAATATTGTTAGTCCAACAATATGATAATCTAGTTGTAAAGAAAAATAATCTAATTAAAAACAAAAAACAACTAGAAATTTTACCAACACTTGAACTTCTAGGGAGGATGTGAAGCCTTTCTTCTTCAAGTGTTCTTTCTTGTGTGTATGGAACTCCCCCTAAAATTTGGACTTGTTGATCATTCTCCATCACACCTAACATAGGAGGTAATTTTTGGTATCCAATTTGCTTTGGATCCATAGACGCTAGTGGCACAAAATTTAGTCCCCTTAGGAATCCATTTTTCAATTTCATCCTTTTTAGTTGAAGTACTTAGTTCTTTTGGGACCCAAATACTTCTAAAAACTTTTCCATTAAAAAATCTAGGGGCACTAGATTGTCTTTGATAAAAATTTAATTTTTCAAAATTTGTTTTCTTTTCTAGTTCTTTGGAAATCAAATCTTTTTCTTCTTGAACTTTATGAAGAAAATTTTGTAAATCAACACATTTTTGCTCAAACTCATTGAGTTTTGCTTCATGTTCAATTTTGGTTTTAGAAATAAATTCATTTTGAATTTTCAAATTTGAAACAACTTTCTTATTTTTCAAAGTGTGATTTTTAAACTCTAAAACCAAATCATCATAGGTATCTGGTAATTCATCAAAGAATATGAACATGATAGAGATCCTAGAAAAGTGGTTATCAATTTCCAAGTCAAGTCATGTCATCTACCTCCGGGTCAAGCATGTACGAGTATCAATCTACCACCAAACCACCCTTCTTCAATGGGGATAACTATCCCTATTGGAAGAATCAAATGTGTCTCTTCATCAAATCAAGTGATTACCTCGTATGGGATGTGGTAAAAGATGGACCAACCATTCCCATGAAAAGAGATGAAGAAGGAAGGATTGTTCCAAAGAAGAAGGTGGAGATGATAGAAAGAAATTGCAAGTGAATGATAAAGCCTTGCACATGCTATTTTGTGGTATTGGACCATACATCTACTCGAAAGTATCCTCAATCACAAGTGCAAAAGAAGTGTGGGACACTCTTGAAACCAAATATGAAGGAACAAACGATGTGAAGGAGACGAAGATCAGGATCCTCATCTTAGTTACAAGAACTTCAAGATGGAGGCCGATGAGATTGTAATGAAGATGTTCGATCGCTTCTCCATCATCATCAATAGGTTGAAGGGCTTCAGAGAGATCATCCCTGAAGATAAGTTAGTCCAGAAGCTACTTTACTCTCTTCCCAAATCATGGGATAGAAAAAGAACCGCCATCATCGAAGCAAAGAATTTGAAGACACTAAAGCTTGATGAACTAGTTGGTTCTCTCCTCACACATGAGATCATGAAGCAAGGGAAAGAAGAAGAGAAGAGAAAAGAAGAAAAAATAGTAGTCAAGCAAGAGGTAGAGAAGAAAAGGCAAGGAGTTGCTCTCAAAGCCTCTCTACCACAAGAGGAGAGCCCTTCTAGTGAGGAAGATGAGTTTGAAGAATTGGCTATGATAGCCAAAAGATTCTCAAGGTTCATGAAGTCTAACTGTGGTAGAAAATTTTTAAGAAGAAAAGACTTCAAGAACAAGAACAAAGAAAAAGAAAAGGACCAACTCATTTGCTATGAGTGCAAGAAGTCGGGTTACATTCTCATCGATTGCCCTCAACTGAAGAAGAAGAGCTTTGAGAAGAAGAAGAAGCTGAAGGCTCAAGTAGCAACTTGGAGTGACGAGGAGTCATCATCCGAGGATAAGGAGCATGAATTGGTCAACCTTTGCCTCATGGCTCTTGAGGAGGAATCTATGGTAAACTATAACTCATCATCTCTTACTTATGATGAATTATATGATGCATATGATTAGTTGCAAAAAATTTACGATGAATTGGTTGAAAAATATAACGAGTCTATTTTGAAAAATAAGAAAATCATTTCTGATTTAGAACTTCAAAATGAATCTTTTTCTAAAACCAATTCCGAATTGGAAAAGAAGGTTTTATACTTGGTAAATCTCACTAATGGACTTAAAAAGAAAAATATTGACCAAGAAAAACTTCTTTCTGATTTCCAAGATTATCACACAAAGGAAGTGGATAATCTAAAAAATTCTCTTACTATTGGGAAACATGCTTTTGACAAGGGGAATTCTTCAAAAAACCAATATGTTAAGAGAAAACCATTTTACCCCAAACAAAGAGATTTTCAAAAGCAATCTAAAGTTAAAAGAATTAGGAGTGTATGGGTTCCTAAAGATCTCGTTGTTTCTAATGATGTAAATGCAATTGCTTCTTGGATTCCTAAGGGGACCAAGCTTTTTGTAGCCAAATCTCATATACCCAAATCATTTTGGGTACCAAAAATCAAAGCCTAATCTCTTTGTTTGTAGGAGGAGCAATGCTTCAAGGTGAAAGCTTCAAGTAAGAACATGTGGTACCTTGATAGTGGTTGCTCAAGACACATGACCAGAGACAAGAGTAGATTCTTGGAGCTTAAACCAAAAAGTGGAGGATGTGTGACATTTGGTGACAACTCCAAAGGCCACATTGAAGGCATAGGCTCCATTGGTAATCTCTCATCTACATGCATTGAAAATATTTTATATATCAATGGTCTAAAACATAATCTTTTGAGCATTAGTAAACTTTATGATAAAGGGTTTAATATTCATTTTGATAAAAATGGGTGTAAAATTGTTAACATTAAAACAAATAAAGTAATGCTCATTGGTCATCGCATAGAAAATATTTATATGGTGCATTTAGATGACATACATTCATCCCATGCATGTTTAGTTGCACATGATGAGAATGATGCACGTGTAATCACTAATTTTGTCCGGGGTGTTAAACTCGATTTCTTTTGTTTTTAATAATGGGCTTTAATATGATATTATTATTACTACCTTATTAATCATCTATTAATCATATCATTATTACTATATTACTATCATATTTATGTTTGCTTATTGTTACCTATTATTATTATATCTATTATTATTACTATTATATTAGTATCTACTTATTTATATTTTCATTATTATTATATTTGATATGATATTATTATCTATTATTCTTGTTACCATTATCATATATATTTAGTATTACTTATATTATTATTAATAATATATTTACCGATTATTACTATTATTATTATCTTTATCTACTATTAATATTATTATTATTATTGTCATTATTATTATTATTATTATTATTATTATTATTATCTGAATAGATCTGAAAATCCAAAAAAGAGACCAATATATATATAAACAAGCCCAGTATATTTAATTAAATAAAAGCCCATAGTTTATATTAAAGTCCATTGCCCAAAAATATTATACATATATTACATGGCACACTCGGCCCAAATGATTAAAATAAGCCCCAAGCCCTAAATGAAACCCTAATCTGATGCCCTCCTTATGTTTGTGCAGTCGCCGCATTTCACACCGTTAGATCTTGGATCCAGATCTGACGGCCCAGATGACGCGAGACGGAGAAACCCTAGAGGCCCTCTGTTGTAGCCCTCGCACCGCACCAGATCCACCGTCAGATTTGGATCGAGATCATCGGCCAGGATCGGAGCTTGGAAGTCTCTAGAACCTCCACGCGCCACGCGCGCGACTCCCAAGCAGCCCACGCGCGCGTGCATCACGCAACCATCTTCGACGGCATGGATTGCTCCACGACGCCGGCCACGTCCCGTGCCTCTCTGGTCCCCTCTCCTCACGGGTCACATGCAACAAACAAAAAACGAAGGACGTCAGAAGAAATCAGAGACAAAATCGCAACAAAGTTTCAGAATTTCAGAGGCAATCAAGCACATGAATACGAACAAACAACACTGCAGATTTTCCAGCATTTTATGTAATATTAGAAAAGGGAAAAATGCAAATTTCCAGGGCTATAAAAACCCGAAGCCAATATTGTAATGGGAGAGGATTTTTTAGGGAGAAAAAGTGTAAGAGAAGATTTCAGGATTCAAAAAAGGGTTCAGAGAGATTGTAATCGAAATTCCGATATCAATAAAAGCCGAGTTTCCGAGGTATATCAGCTTTGCCTTTTTTGTTTCGAATCTGAAAATAAAAAAAAACAGAGAACAATTTAGGTTTTTTGCCCTTTTGCGTCTCTTCTTCTCCCTTTCGTCCTTCACTCATCCTCGCCGGCGATAAGCTCCGTGGCCCTTCCCGAGGCCATGCATGTGAGCCAGTGAGGGAGTTTTTTTGGTTTCTTTTCGGTTTTGGCTTTAAGGCTTTGGAATAAAAGGATTTCGAAAATGGTTTTTATTTTGGTTTTGATTTCCCGAAAACAAAGGGGTTTTCTGGTTTTCGGGTTCGAAAAAGGTCGAAAAGCAGCCTTTTTTAGTGTTCCGGCGCCGGCAACGACAACCGGAACCCCTTGGCGGCGCCGGCAACGGCGATCGGAACCCCTTGGCGGCGCCGGAGAAGTAACAGAGGGGGAGAGTTCTCGGTTTTGGTTAGGGTTTTTAAAAAATAAAAAGGGGGCTGATAATTTTTAATGTGGGCTTTATAGTGTTTTGAAACATTAAAAAGGTTTAATCGCACTTTAAACCCCTCCGCGTCACTTTAATTGCGCGGGGGAGGGCTTCCGTGTTTTGAAACCCCTTCCGCGGTCCCTGTGTGTTTTCCAGTGTTTTCAATTTCGCCACCATATTCGTTTCAATTGATTTTTAGGTGGGATAATTACACTTTTGGTCCCTATGTTTTTTCGAGTCTTTTCAATCGAGTCCTGTTTTGCTTTTTTTATTAGTTTTGTTAAATGGTTTATTTACATTTTAAGTCCCTTCCAGTTTTCACTTTATTTATTTACACTGCATTTCCTTTTGCACATTATGTTTTGTTATCCATGCTTTTTTATATATCGAATATCTGTCTTTATGCATATTGTTTATGTTTGTTAAATATGGCATGTATGTTATATATTAATTTGTGACCGTATGTCTTTATATCTTCGGTTTAAGAATGTTTCTTTATAGTTTACGGTTTATGTGATGCATAACATATTTTTATCATGTGACATGTTTTTTTATAGTATGCTCGTTTTTTATTTGGTTCGAATATATGTATATATGTGACATGCATTTTAAATTGTCATTCATGTGACTTTTAGAATTTTAATTTGTATATTAATTAGTTTTAATTCTAAAACGGAGATACCTATTAATTCCCGTATTCGGGTCGACATGCGTAGCTTATTGGATGTCCCTCGAATATTCGGATTAATTCGAATCGTCTAAAGGTAAATCCGCAATTAAAACGAACAAGACCATAGCACCATATTTATCTGCTTGCATCATGCATAAAGGTGACGTACGGGTTCCGAACCCTAAACTAACACGGCAATCAGTCTTATATGATGTCGGTTTAGTCTTTGGTCCGGTGTACCGTCATCCTTTTTAATTAAACGACGAATTAATTCGAAACTACCAATTTGAAGAAAGCTCCTATAATTAAAGTTCGGTTTTCAATCAAGAACCACTAATTAAAGTCTTTTTAAATTTCAAGTAATTTCTATCAATTAAAAGCAACAATTGTTTTGGTACCGATCTCCGGGCGTGATGGGGGTGCTAACCCTTCCCCACACGTAACCAACTCCCGAACACTTTCAAAAGAATCTCTGGTTTAGTTTTTACGGTGTCTGGCCTACCTTAGTGGCCGGTGGCGACTCCAACCGAGAAAAAAAGATTTTTTACAAGGTTTTTCCCAAACCCGAATCGAATTAGTTTCTAAACTCCCCATCTTTTTTTAAATTGAATATTTTTCAAAAGTAACGGGAACTTGATTTGCAAAAAAAAAACCCGTTACAGCACGGTTGTAGCATATGAAACTAGATCATGGTAGCATAAATCATTTAGAAAAATTAGTTTCCCAAAATCTAGTTAGAGGTTTGTCTCAACTAAAATTTTCATTAGATAAAATATGTGATGCTTGTGCTAAGGGTAAACAAAAGAGAACCTCATTTAAACACATTAATGATGTTTCAACTAGTAGGGTGTTAACACTAATCCACATGGATTTATTTAAGCCTATATGAACTATGAGCTTGGGTGGTAAGTCATATGCATTTGTATTGGTAGATAACTTTTCTAGATACACTTGCGTTCCATTCTTAAGTACTAAGGATGATGCTTTGGAAATTTTTATTACATTTACAAAAATTACCAAAAATGATATTGATCTTAAAATTTCACATATTAAAAGTGATCATGGAACCGAATTTCAAAATATGTGTTTTGAAGATTTTTGCAATAAAAATGGTATTAGCCATAATTTTTCGGCTCTTCACACTCTTCAACAAAATGGGGTAGTTGAGAGGAAAAATAGAATTTTAGAAGAGATGGCCAGGACAATGCTTTGTGAAAAAAATTTACCTAAGTATTTTTAGGCGGAAGCCACTACTACGACTTGTTATATTATTAATAGAGTAATGATTAGACCTATTTTAAAGAAAACACCTTATGAGATTTTAAAATCCAAAAGCCTAACATTAGCTATTTCCACCCTTTGGTTGTAAATGTTTTGTTTTAAACAATGGAAATGACAACTTAGGTAAATTTGATGCTAAAACTGATGAAGCAATATTTTTGGGTTATTCCCTAAATTCTAAAGCCTATCGGGTATTTAATAAAAGAACTTTGGTTGTTGAAGAGTCTATACATGTTGATTTCGATGATAACCTCCTTCTGAGGAAAGAATCTTGTGATGATGATGATGTAGGGATCATTGAAGACATTAATATAAGACAAACATTGCAGGTGGATGAGATTCCAACTAAAGATGAGGATGCACAAGATCCACCTCTTAAAGCCTTAAAGGACTTGGCTCTTGAGGAAAAGAATGTGACATACCCAAGGGAGTTCAACTATATCCTAGTTGGTGAAATCTTGGGTGATCCATCCAATGGGGTAACTAGTAGATCCTCTCTTAAACTTCTGAATCATGTTGCATTTATCTCATGCGTAGAGCATAAAAATAGTAAAGAAGCATTAAAAGATGATTTTTGGATATTGGCTATGCAGGAGGAACTTAATCGATTTGAGAGAAGTTGTAACGCCCTGGTTTTGGACCTAGATGTTTTATACATCGGATCGGACCGGTCAGAAAGAGTTCGAATCGTATTAGGAGGTTTAGGGAAATCAAGGATCGAGAAAGGATAAAAATATGGTAAAAATTGCTAAAATAATTTTTAAGGGGTTGGTCAAATCAATTTTACAAAATAAGCTTTGGAAGAGGTATATTTTGGGTAGTGACAAAATGTAAAGTTTCAAAACTGTGGAAAAATGTAATTTTCAAAGATGAGTCAAAAATATTAGAATCTTTAGGGAGCTATGGTGCAATTATACCTTCCTTAAATTGACATGTGTTTTAAAAGGGTTTTTAGATGATTAAATAAAAATGATTTTATTTAATTAGAATGTTAAAATAGAATAATGAGAAGTTTTTCACGTAACTAACTTTCATTATTCAACAAATTAAATTTCTCAACATTTTCTCCAGAATTCTTTTCTCCCAAACACTCTCTCTTTGATTTCTAAACCATTTTCAAGAGTTCTCTTCAAATTCTTCAAGCTTTGTGAAGGAAGAACTTGTCAATCATTAAGGAAGGCAAGGATTGGAGGTAAATCTCATTATCAACCTTCAATCTAGGTTCTTTATTGAAATTCCCAAGATCTTTGACTTCTAAATGTTGTTTTTGGCTGAGTTTTGATAATAGTTTTAATTTAAGACCAAAATCTTGCAAAATTATGATTTAAATCTTGATTTTTGGATTGGTATTGATGAGATCTATTTTGGATTGGTTTTAATTGAGTTTGGAGTTAATTATTATGTTGAAAAAAAGGTTTTGATAATATAGATTCTGAAATCCATGAGATCCTAGAGTTTCTTGATGGTTTTAGTTGGGGTTTTGAGGTGTAATGATGGTGTTAATCTTGCTGGAGGTACAAGGAAGGGTTTAGGTTGTTTTTAGATGTGTTTTGATGATTAATAATGGTTGAAAGTGATGTATGTTGGCTGGGCTTGGTTTAGGAAGCAATCGATTGAGTTTTTGGTTGTTTCGGATGGGTAAATTGGTGTAGTTTTGGTGAGCAATGAGTTTGTGTTTAGTTGCTGGTGTTGAAATGAATTTTAATGCATTTAGATCTCTGTTTTGGTGATATAAAAATAGGGGATCTTGATCCAGAAGCAAACGAAGCATTTTTAGAGCACATTAATTGGATCTCTCAGAATGTGCTATGTTTTCATTGGAAATGCACTTGAATTGAATGTGGTTTAATTACTGTTTTAAAGCATGTTTTTGAGCATTGAGGATGCTGGTTTTAATGCCATTTTGTTAAGGATGCAATTGGTAGGTGATCCTTGGATTTATGAGATATATGCATTTGAGTTTAAGCATGTTTAAGCTTGTGAAAATGGCATTGTGATTTATGCTTGTAAAACAATGGAATAATGATGTTAAATGATTATATTGGAAAGTGATAGTAATGGTTTTTGGTTACTTTAATCACATATAGTTAGCCGACTATAGGATTGGGTGCACTGTGAATAAAGTCGCCTTGGATTTCGAGGGGTTGTGATTGTATCGTATGCTCCATCCAAGTACCCTAAAGATTGAGGCTAAGATCACAACGATGGATGGTTTAATCCCATGTGTGGATCTTGTGGTATGTGTCTCGTGCTCTCGTTAGTGGAATTATACAACTGACAATGAGTGGTGTTGAAGGGTTGTGATTGTACAGCTAAACTTTCCCATGAGTGTCACAACGGTTGATGGTCTAATCCCATGTGTGAGCCTTGTGTAGTCCGGTAGTGTGTGTGAAGCGTGTGGGGCAATGCTTATAACTCGCGTATCTGATTGTGTCACTTGTGTTGGTTTTGATATGGATTGAGATTGATCACTTGCGAGCCAATATAATGTTGATGATTAATGATTAAGCATGAGATGCTTGGGAATTATGCTAGAATGCATGTGATGCTTGGTTTAAGCATGAGCAAAGGATTTTGCTGTTGTTTTAATGATGCTATGAGCATGTGGTTTTAAAAGTGCATTGATGCTTTAGGGAGCATGTTTTAAAGGAAAGCATGAGGTTGTATATGATGATATCTTGGTTTTATAAAATGCATTGATGAGTGTTTGGTTTTAGCGACCCTCACTAAGCTTTATGCTTACGCTCATTTGTCTCATCAATGCATAGAATTAAGCAATTGAGGCAGCAAGAAAGCAAGTGGAATCCAAGCATTTTTTACTAAGCAATGTATGTGGTTTTATCTTAGTGTTATAAGAGGCAATGGGTGGGATTTCTACTCTTTGTTTTGTTGGTGATGTTAAACACTTAGAGCATGTTTGGTTTATGTTTGTGGACTTGTAAATGGCCTCTATTTGGTTTATGGTTTTGCTTATGGTGTTTTGACTATGCTATGGCTTATTTTCTTAAGCATGCTTTGGGAGCAAATATTTCACCATGATTTGATGTGCTTGATGAGTATGTTATATTGTTTGTTGATGTTTATATGTATGGTAAGTTGTTTATAGCATGTATGCATGTTTTAAGTATGCTTTGGGGATGTTAAATGTGTTTAAATGGCTTTTGGAAGTGCATCTCTGGTATTCGTATTGATACACGGGGTTCATTATTTTTTGTTAATGGAATATTTTAAGTTCTGAAATGTTGCATTTTGGTCCCTGAGTAATGATTGTTCAATTGGTTGAGTTTGGATGGTCCGTTTGTGAAGAAAATTGACATGCTGTCATGCTATATGGTTAATTATGGATTGATATCTTTAAAATTTGTAAAGTCTCTGTATTTTCTGGAAATTACATTTTAGTCCCTAAAAGAAAAATGTACGCAATTAAACCCCTAATTGAACTCCGATCGCTACGACGTTTTATTCTAAGTATCTTGATGAACACATAGGATAATAATGTGCATCTATAGAAGATAAAAAGAAAAAAAGGGTCGTTAATCGAGGTTGACTTTTATGAGTTGACTTTGATTTTCCTGTGTAATCTTCTTAGTTCGGGTCTGGCATCTAGGCCGGGCTAAGAGGTTTATATTTATTGGTATTAGAGCTAGGTTTCGAAAGAATTGGGGATGATGGTAAGTGAAATTGGTATGTTTCGATGTATGTTGCTTGATAAAGCATGATTTTGGTTGAATGTTGGAGCTTATGCCATGCTTGATTGTTGTAAATCATAAGTGCGATAAATATGATTGTATGTTGATCTTGTGATAAGGATGTGTGATGATTCTGAATGACGTTAAGAATGATGAAAATGATATGTTATTGTATGCTATGTTATGCTTTAGGGAAATCGGGTGCCCATTGCCTTATTACACTAGTTAAATGTTTCTGTAAACTTTGATCCTTGCTTGAGGCTGGCCTAAATCATGGTTTGGTTTGTTTTTGATGTTATGCCTTGTTAAATATAGCACTATGGGACTGAGGAGAGACCTTAGGTCGAACACGATTGTGCTTGCAGTTGAGCATGACGACCTGGGTAACCAAGGGGCTGATGTCCCTCCTGGTGGAAACTTACCTCCTCCGCCACCACCACTTGGAGGTGGAGAGCTGGAGCAACAAGGACAAGCTGGTCCAGTCTTGGGTGAGCTAGCGCCGCTGGTTAAGGCGATCCTCGGAGCGTTTCAAGATGTGGTAGTCGGAGCGCATGTTCAGGCCCCTGCAACTGGGCATACGAGTTTGCCTATGGAAAGGCTGAGAAGTTTGGGAGCTGTTGAGTTCCATGGAATGTCTCCTGAGGCGTCGGAAGCCTGGTTAGCTAGCACGATCCGTATTATGGATCATATGGGATGTAACGATGTGCGCAAGTTGGGATGCAATGTTTCTTTGCTCCAGGGTGATGCTTAGAGTTGGTGGACGACTACCACCGCTAGTATGGAACCCAATGAGGTAGATTGGGAGTTTTTCATACGTGCCTATAAGAAGAAGTATCTTGGTGTGAGATACTTGGATGAGAAGAAGCGTGAATTCATGTCGCTTGTTCAGGGGAATCTCTTGGTGGCTGAGTACGAGGTCCAGTTCGTACGCCTGAGCCAGTACGCCCATGAGTTGATGCCGAGTAAGAGGAATCGTTATGATTGCTTCTGATATGGGTTGGTGCATGAAGTGAAGACATATATGTTGGCTACGAACTATACGGATTTCGATGTGCTTGTATGTCGAGCTTAGGACATCGAGCATAACTTGGGTTTTTCATCTCGTAGAGGTGGTTCTAGCTCTGGTAAGAGAGCAACTGAGTCTAGTTCTGGTGCTGGACGGAACAAGAGAGGATGAGATATGAGATAGCAGCTTGCTTCTAGGCGAGGTAATGTTAGACATGGTTCACCGGCTTAGGGAGACAAGATGAGGGCGGAACAGAACACATGCTGGATGTGTGGTTCTCGGGGTCATCTGCGGCGAGATTGTCCTCGTACGGTTAGGGAGGCCCATTCTTCTATTTTGGTGGCAGGGAATTCATGATGGAACTGTGGTTCAACAGATCATATGAGGCGTGAGTGTCTTTTGTTGGCCGGTGAAGGCCAGAGACGAGCACTTGCTGTGGGTTCACCTCAGAGAGGCCGTGGGCGCGACCGAGGGAACTTTCAGAGGAGAGATGGGGAGTAGCGTGGCATTCCTCATGTTTTAGTAGTTCGGTATGAGGGAAGTGGTCCTGCAAGAGTCTATGCTCAACGCGAGAAGCGCAATGACATCGATGTTATTGCAGGTACCTTTGTTCTACAGTCTCTATCATTGTTGGCTTTGATTGATTCTGGATCTACGCATTCTTATATCTTGAGTGAGCATGCGCCTTTGCTTGATAAACCTGTTGAGTTGCTTGAAGTAGGAATGCTAGTGACTAGTTCTTTTGGTGAGACTGTAGTCACTAGGAAGTTGTATAGGAGGTGTCCCTTATCTGTTCAGGGTCATGTTTTTCTTGTGAATTTGATGGAGTTACCCTTTTATGGTTTTGATGTGATCCTTGGCATGTATTGGTTGTCTGAGCATAGAGTGGATGTTGACTTTGATGTTAAGAGAGTTACCTTAAAGCGTGCTGATGATTATCAGGTTGTGATAGTAGGCGAGAATGTGAAATTCTTGTCAAATGTGATTTCGGCTTTGGGAGCAAGCCATATACTAAGGTTGGGTTGTGAGGCTTATCTTGCATATGTGATGAATCCTGATACAAAGGATGTACGTGTGCAGAACATCAGAACCGTTTGCAATTTTTTGGGTGTCTTTCCGAAAGAATTGTCTGGGTTGCCGCCAAACAAAGAAGTTGAGTTTTGTATCGAGTTATATGAGAATATGACTCCAGTGTCCATTGCTTCTTATCACATGGCACCTAAAGACCTGAAAGAGTTGAAGACGCAACTTCAGGTGTTGCTGGATCGAGGATTCATCCGGCCGAGTGTGTCACCTTGTGGTGCGTCTGTGCTGTTTGTAAAGAAGAAAGATGGGACGATGCAGATGTGTATTGATTATCGTTAGTTGAACAAGTTAAAGATCAAGAATAAATAACCTTTGCCAAGGATCGATGATCTCTTTGACTAGTTTCGAGGAGCCTCAGTGTTTTCTAAGATAGACTTAAGGTCAGGTTATTACTAGTTGAAGGTAAAGGATGTGGATGTACCTAAGACGACTTTTCGGACAAGGTTTGGACACTACGAGTTCTTAGTGATGTCGTTTGGTTTAACCAACACACTTGTTGCTTTAATGAACATGATGAATTGTGTGTTCAATGAGTTCTTGGATTAGTTTGTGGTGGTGTTCATCGATGATATCCTTGTGTACTCTCGTACCGAAGAGGATCATGATAGACACCTAAGGATAGTTTTGCAAGTGTTGTTGGAGAACCAATTGTATGTTGAGCTGAGCAAGTGTGAGTTTTGGCTTAGAGAGGTGGTCATCTTTGGGCATGTTGTATCGGCTGAGGGTATTCGTGTTGATCCGCATAAGCTGAGAAAGTCGGTGACAGAAGTGCGAAGTTTTCTTAGTTTAGCTGGGTATTACCATAGGTTTGTCGAGGGTTTCTCAAAGATTGCTGGACCTTTGACCAAGTTGTTGCAAATGAATGTTCGCTTTGAGTGGACAGATGCGAGGCAGCAAGCTTTTGAGAAGCTGAAGGAAGCTTTGATGCAAGCTCATGTCTTGATTCAACCTGTGTCTGGTAAGGAGTTTGTGGTCTATAGTGATGCGTCCAATGTTGGTTTAGACTTTGTGTTAATGTAGGAGGGTAAGGTAGTAGCCTATGTATCTAGGCAGTTGAAGGTGCATGAGCGTAACTACCATACTCACGATCTTGAGCTTGCGACTGTTGTGTTTGCCTTGAAGATTTGGAGGCATTATCTATATGGCGAGAAGTGTGTGGTGTTCACGGATCATAAGAGCTTGAAGTGTCTTATGTCTCAAAGGAGTTGAATCTTAGGCAATGCCCTTGGGTGGAGTTTCTTAAGGATTATGATCTGTCGATCGAGTATCACCCGGGAAAGGCCAATGTTGTGGCTGATGCTTTGAGAAGAAAAGTGGTTGTGGAGTTGAGGGTGATGTTTTCTCGCTTGAGAATATCGTCAGATGGTGGTCTTGTTGTTGGATTGCAGGTGAAACCATCTCTGATCCAGTTGATCAAGGATAAGCAGTTTCTTGATGATTCTCTTGTTCCTCACGTTCATGACATTGAGGAGGGTAAGCCTTCAGATTTCAGTTTTAATGATGATGGTGTTCTGTGTTTTGGGAGTCAGATAGTGGTGCTGAATGATGTTGAGTTGAGACGCACTATTCTGACTGAAGCTCATAGTAGTCCTTTCGCTATGCACCCTAGTAGTACAAAGATGTATCATGATTTGAAGGATGAGTACTACTGGGTGGGGTTGAAAAAGGATGTTGCCGAGTTCGTTTAAGTGCATGGTGTGTCAGCGAGTGAAGGTTGAACATTAGGTACCTTCTGGGTTGTTACAACCTTTGAGAATCCCGGAATGGAAGTGGGAAAGGATTACCATGGATTTTTTTTCTGCTTTGCGTTTGTTACCATCGAAGAAGAATTCGGTTTGGGTGATTGTGGATCGCCTTACAAAGTGTACACATTTCTTGCATGTGCATACTACGTATACCTTGGATAAGTTTGCAAAGTTGTATATTGCTGAGATTGTGCGGTTGCACGGGGTTCCGAATTCCAGTGTCGGATAGGGATCCGAGGTTTATGTCGCCGTTTTGGGAATGTTTGCATCAAGCCTTGGGTACACGGTTGAATTTCAGTACTTCTTATCATCCTCAGACGGATGGACAGTCGGAACGTGTGATCCAGGTGCTTGAGGACATGTTGAGATGTTGCGTTATAGATTTTTAAGGTTCTTGGGAGAAGCACTTGTCGTTGGTTGAGTTTGTGTATAACAATACTTACCAAGCAAGTATTCAAATGGCTCCATACGAGGCTTTGTATGGGAGAAAGTGTAGAACCCCTCTTTGTTGGGCAGAAGATGGGCAAAAGTTGATTTCAATGCCGACTATGTTAAAGGGAACAACCGAGAAGGTCAAGCTCATTTGTGAGCGTTTGAAGGCAGCATCGGATCGACAGAAGTCTTACACGGACCTAAAACTTTAGGAGATTGAGTTCGCGGTTGGTGAACGTGTGTTTTTGAAGGTATCACCTTGGAAGAAGGTGATGAGATTTGAGCGTAAGGGTAAGCTTAACTCGAGGTTTATTGGACCTTATGAGGTTGTGGAGCGTATTGGTCATGTGGCTTATCGGTTGAGGTTGCCTCCCGAGTTGGAAAAGATTCATGACGCTTTTTATGTCTCGTTGTTGCGGAGGTACAAATCGGATCCTTCGCATCTGATGCTTGTTGAGGAGATAGAGTTGAATCTGGATCTATCCTATGATGAGGAACCGGTGAGGATTCTTGATATGAGCAGCAAAGTTCTTCGTGGTAAGACGATAGGGCTTGTGAAGGTTTTTTGGCGACACCGAGGAGTTGAGGAGGCCACTTGGGAAAGCAAGGTGGACATGCTAAAGCAGTTTCCACACCTTTTTCTTTTAGGTAAAATTTCGAGGACGAAATTTCCTAACTGGGGAGAGTTGTAACGCCCGGGTTTTGGGCCTAGATTTTTTAGACATTGGATCGAACCGGTCGGAAATGGTTCGAATAGTATTAGGAGGTTTAAGGAAATCAAGGATCGGGAAAGGATAAAAATATTGTAAAAATTGCTAAAATCCTCTAAAATCATGCTTAAGGGGTTGGTCAAATCTATTTTACAAAATAAACTTTGGAAGTGGTACATTTTGGGTAGTGACCAAAATTTATAGTTTCAAAACTGTGGAAAAATGTAATTGTCAAAGAGGAGTAAAAAATATTAGAATCTTTAGGGAGCTATGGTGCAATTACACTTTCCTTAAATTGACACATTTTTTAAAAGGATTTTTAGATGATTAAATAAAAAATATTTTATTTAATTAGAATGTTAAAATAGAATAATGAGAAGTTTTTCACGTAACTAACTTTCATTATTCAGCAAAATCATTTTCTCAACATTTTCTCCACAATTCTTTTCTCCCAAACACTCTCTCTTTGATTGGTAAACCAATTTCAACAGCTCTCTTCAAATTCATCAAGCTTTGTAAAGGAAAAACTTGTCAATCATTAAGGAAGGCAAGGGTTGGAGGTAAATCCCATTCCCAACCTTCAATCTAGGTTATTTATTGAAATTCCCAAGATCGTTGACTTCTAAATGTTGTTTTTGGCTGAGCTTTGATAATAGTTTTGATTTAAGACCAAAATCTTGCAAAATTATGATTTAAATCTTGATTTTCAGATTGGTATTGATGAGCTCTGCTTCGAATTGGTTTTAATTGAGTTTTGAGATGATTATTATGTTGAAAAGGGGTTTTTATAATATAGATCCCAAAATCCTTGAGATCCTTGAGTTTCTTGATGGTTTTAGTTGGGTTTTTGAGGTGTACTGATGGTGTTATGCTTGCTGGAGGTATAAAGAAGGCTTTAAGTTGTTTTTAGACGTGTTTTGATGATTAATAATGGTTGGAAGTGATGTATGTTGTAAGGGCTTGGTTTAGGAAGCAATCGATTGAGTTTTCGGTTGTTTTAGATGGGTATAATGGTGTAGTTTTGGTGAGCAGCGAGTTTTTGTTTAGTTTCTGGTGTTGAAATGCATTTTAATGCATTTGGATATATGTTTTGGTGATCTAAAATATGAGGATCTTGATTCGGAAGCAAACGAAGCATTTTTGGAGGCTTCGGAGGGGTGATCTTTGCGTCGGCAAGCGAAGTTTTGCGTATCGGTGAGTGGAAATGGATTTTCCAGCTTTGTAACGCTTTGAGCGTGGTCTTGGGAGCTTAGTGTAAGTTTTAAACACTTATCTAAGCTCAAGAGTCAGTGATTCGAAAGTCTCTCTTGGAATGTGCTATGTTTTTGTTGGAAATGCACTTGAATTGAATGCGGTTTAATTACTGTTTTAAAACATGTTTTTGAGCATTGAGGATGATGGTTTTAATGCCATTATGTTAAGAATGCACTTGGTAGGTGATCCTTATATTTATGAGATATATGCATTTGAGTTTAAGTATGTTTAAGCTTGTGAAAATGGCATTATGATTTATGCTTGTAAAACAGTGGAATAATGATTTTAAATAATTATATTGGCAAGTGATGGAAATGGTTTTTGGTTACTTTAATCAGATATAATTAGTCAGCTATAGGATTGGGTGCAACGTGAATAAAGCCGCCTTCGATGTCGAGGGGTTGTGATTGTACCGTATACTCCATCCAAGTACCCTAAAGATTGAGGCTAAGATCACAACGGTGGATGGTTTAATCTCGTGTGTGGATCTTGTGTTATGTGTCTCGTGCTTTCGTTAGTGGAATTATACAACTATCGATGTGTGGTGTTGAGGGGTTGTGATTGTACCGCTAAACTCCACCCCAGGTGTCACAACGGTTGATGGTCTAATCCCAAGTGTGAGCCTTGTGTAGTCTGGTAGTGTGTATGAAGCGTGTGGGACAACACTTGTAATCCGAGTATCCGATTGTGTCATTTTTGTTGGTTTTGATATGGATTGAGATTGATCACTTACGAGCCAATATAATGTTGATGATTAATGATTAAGCATGAGATGCTTGGGAATTATGCTAGAATGCATGTGAGGCTTGGTTTAAGCATGGGCAAAGGATTTTGTTGTTGTTTTAATGATGCTATGAGCATGTGGTTTTAAAAATGAATTGATGCTTTAGGGAGCATGTTTTAAAGGAAAGCATAAGGTTGCACATGATGATATCTTGGTTTTATAAAATGCATTGATGAATGTTTTGTTTTAGCGATCCTCACTAAGCGTTATGCTTACGCTCATTTGTCTCATCAATGCTGAGAATTAAGCAATTGAGGCAGCAAGAAAGCAAGTGGAATCCAAGCATTTTTGACTAGGCAATGTATGTGGTTTTACCTTTGTGTAATAAGAGGCAATGGGTGGGATTTCTACTCTTGGTTTTGTTGGTGATGTTAAACACTTGGAGCATGTTTGGTTTATGTTTGTGGCTTTTAAATGGCCTCTATTTGGTTTATGGTTTTGCTTATAGTGTTTTGACTATGCTATGGCTTATTTTCTTAAGCATGCTTGAGTAGCTAATATTTCACCATGGTTTGATGTGCTTGATGAGTATGTTATACTGTTTGTTGATGTTTATATGTATGGTAAGTTGTTTATAGCATGTATGCATGTTTTAAGTATGTTTTGGTGCTATTAAATGTGTTTAACTGGCTTTTGGAAGTGCATCTTTTGTATGCGTATCGATACACGAGGTTGAGTATCGATACGCCAAGGCCATTTTTAGGCCTTTCAGCTTAGGTGCACCGATACAATTTGCCTGCGTATCGATACACCTATGCAAATGTTTGAAGGTCGTTTCGATACGGGCTTGGGCGTATCGATACCCTTTTCTCAAAGGTCACTACTGTAAATTTGCGTATTGATACATGGAGAGGCGTATCGATACGAGTTTGTTATTTTCTGTTAATGGAATCTTTTAAGTTCTGAAATGTTGCATTTTGGTCCCTGAGTAATGATTGTTCAATTGGTTGAGTTTGGATGGTCCGTTTGTGATGAAAATTGACATGTTGGCATGTTATATGGTTAAATGTGGATTGGTATCTTTAAAATTTGTAAAGTCTTTGTATTTTCTAGAAATTACACTTTAGTCCCTAAAAGACAAATGTACGCAATTAAGCCCTTAATTGAACTCTGATCGCTACGCCATTTTCTTCTAAGTAGCTTGCTGAACACATAGGAGAATAATGTGCATCTAGAGAAGATAAAAAAGGGTCGTTAATGGAGGTTGACTTTTACAAGTTGACCTCAGTTTTCCACATGTAATCTTCTTAGTTCGGGTCGAGCATCTAGGGCGGGCTAAGGGGTTACAGAAGTAAAGTATGGATATTAGTTTATAGGCCTAGTAATCAATCTACTATAGGAACTAAGTGGGTATTTAGAAACAAACTAGATGAGCGTGGTAACATAATGAGAAACAGGGCTAGGCTTGTTGCTCAAGGTTACACTCAAGAAGAGGGAATTGATTTTGATGAAACGTATCCACCCGTAGCTAGAATGGAAGCTATTACAATGCTTCTTGCATTTGCATGCTATCGTGAATTCAAGCTTTTTCAAATGGATGTAAAAAGTTCTTTTTTAAATGGTTTTATAAATGAAGAAGTGTATGTTGAACAACCATCTAGTTTCAAAGATCCAAACTTTCCAAACCATGTTTTTAAACTAACAAAAGCTTTATACGATTTGAAACAAGCTCCTAGAGCTTTGTATGAAAGACTTTCAAACTTTTTAATTCAAAAAAGTTTTAAAAAAGGCAAGGTGGATACTGCACTCTTCATTAAAAGATATGACAATGACATCTTAGTTGTTGAAATGTGAGTTTGAGATGAGCATGATAAGAGAGCTCTCTTTTTTCTTGGGGCTCCAAATCAAGGAAACGAAAGATGACACCTTCATTAATCAAGCCAAATACATCAAGGAGCTAAGTGTGAAGACTCAAACAACTCCTATAAGCTCATCAAGTAAGCTGACAAGGATGAAGGAGGTAAGTGTCTTGATTATAAGCTTTATCGTTTTATGATTGGATCTTTGCTTTACCTTACCGTAAGTAGACCTGATATCATGTTTAGTGTTTGCTTGTGTGCTAGGTTTCAAGCTAGTCCTAGAGAATCACACCTAGTTGTCATTAAGAGAATCTTTAGATACCTTATAGATACACCTTGTTTAGGTCTTTGGTATCCTAGAGACTCTTCCTTTGACTTTCATCTTCTTGCGATCGTCGGCACTCCACTCTGCTTTGCTTCTTTGAGGCACGAACGAACCATCTTCAACTATATCCCATAGCTTGTAGTCTCTAGATTTGATGAAGAACTTCATCTTTGTCTTCCAATGGGCATAGTGGGTTTCATCAAAGAAAGGCGGTTTGTCGATTGATTGTGCCATTTGAGCCGGTTGATGAAATAATGATCGAGCTTGCCGGATCTTCTCAATAGGATGTGAATCCCCTTTGATTTAGGCAAGCTCTGATACCAATTGTTGAGTTGTGAGGAGCTCGATTCGTTCAACCGATGTTGTTCACCAAGTGATAGAGAGGTGGATTTTTGGGTGGAGGTGGTGTGGAAGCTAAAATGATAATTGACATAATGATTTATAGTGGTTCAACCTTCTAACCAAGGTCTACACCCACTACCTTAGCTCCCCACTAAGGATTTCCAATCAATACACTATTGATTCGTCCCCTTTTCTAGGCTTAGGAGGTAACCCTTATACACCGATCAAGCTTTTTAGCCAAAGCCTTGATCAAACCCTCTTTTACAAAAAGATAAACAAAGCAAACACAAATTCCTGTAATAGGTGTTTGTTTGCACAATTTAAGCACTCACCCAAAACCTAAAACACTTGAGCAAATTTGACAATTTTGGCTCACTAGTGTTTGTTTATACAATAAATGACAATTTAGGAACTAAGACAATTCTTGATCATTTGTTGATTGACAATATGAGCATTAGCCTTTACTTGATGCTTGGAGGTCCCTTTTATACTCCTTGGTGAGTTTATAGTCGTTGCTAGTCGTTGGGATTGAATTGGAGCCGTTGAGGACTTTAATTCCCACCATAAATGCAGTTCTGCAGCTCACTGTTTCGAAACGCTCGAACTCGTTTCGAAACACCCTTTAATTAGAAAGAGTTGTTACAGTCTGACAAGGCACCCGTTTCAGAACGCCCCATGGCCGTTTCGGAACACGTATCGAAACGTCTAGACCCGTATCGAAACGCCCTGCATTTAAATGTTAGTTGGGAAATAGCTGTTGGGGTTAATGACCGTTATGGTCGAAGCCAAGTAGGCGTATCGAAACGCATAGCCCGTTTCAAAACGCTGCTCAAAAATCTCATCCAAGGAAAGCCTGTTTCGATACGAGTATTGAAACGTTTTTGCTACTGGAATCCCCCGTATCGAAACACCTTAGGGTGTTTCGAAACACATAGAAGTTTTGTGTAGTTTGGCTTTTGAAAACATTTAAAACCCTTTGAAAAACATCCCTAAACATAGTTTCAAGTTATTTGGACTTTGGAAATTGTTTTAAATACTTTTTAAATCAGTCTAAAACATTTTTCAATTATTATATCAAAACATTAGTTCTACAGTAGCCTTATCTACCACCGAAGCAGCGTACATATACTTAGGGAGTTGTTGTGCTCAAGTTCTTTGGATGAAGCAACAACTCTTAGACTATGGTGTTCAAGTAGATACCATACCCCATATGTGTGACAACACTAGTGCCATTTGTCTCAGTAAGAAGCACATCCAACATTCTAGAACCAGACATATAGAAATTAGACATCATTTCATTAGAGATCATGTCTTGAAAAATGATGTAGTTCTAGAGTATGTTGATACCTTGAACCAATTAACAGACATATTTACCAAACCTTTAGATAAATAGTGTTTTTGGACCCTTAGGAGAGAGTTAGGTTTAACCAGCCTTTCTTGACCCTTTTATGTCCCAAATGGCCAAAATTTGCTTGAATTTTGAATGATGATCACGCTTATGTGATTTTGCTTCTTAATGCATCTATGCTTGTTGCCGTGGACTATGCATCAGTTTTAGTTCATATAACATGCTCATATATCATTTACATGCATTTAGGCTCAATCTAAGTTGGCTCTTTGGACATGAAACTGCCTAAAATGCATTTTCTGGCAAGGGTGTATCGAAACAAGTACATCTTTTTCGATACGAGCTCGATCTAAGTTGATTCTAGTGCAGAATCGTATCGAAATGGGCTCTTCGCGTTTTGATACGGCTTCGTGGTGTTGTTCCGAAATAGGGTCAACCCGTATCGAACGAGTCTCATACCGAAACGGCTTGATAGCATTTTGAAACGGTCATTCTGATACGTCAAGTGGCGTATCGAAGCACAACCACGTAGATTGCTTTAAATAGCATTAAAAGAGTATCAAACTTAATTTATACACCAACTCTCTTTTTCTCTCAAACCTTGACTGAAAACTCTTATATAAACTCCTCAAATCCCTTGATTTTTCACATCAAATCCCACACTTTTTTAGGGTTTTCAATCTACACATCAAGGCTAGAGCTTTGCAAGCAATTTGATGCATTAATCATACCTCATTCATCCATTATCCTATATCAAAGTATAAACACTTTATCTTTTTATTTTAAATTTTCGTTTAATTTTATTAGTTGTTTTTAATTACTATTTGTATACAACATATACATATAGTATGCGTTTTCAAGTTTTTGCAAAAATTCTTCAAAATCTGAATTTTTTTTATTCTAATATAAAATTATACCGTATATTTTTTTTAATTTCTTTTTCGAAATTCTTTTTATCAAAAATTTGTTTTATATTTATACATGTTTTTAAACTACATTGTATAGTTTTTATCAACACCTTGACTATCGGATTGCATATTGGATTGAATTTGGTTGATTTACACATACATATGTTTTTGTGTCTTGATTTCCTTCCAGATTTCAAATATGGGTTCTAGGAAGAGAGTACGAACCAATGAGGCTGGTGGAAGCTCTAACATCAATGTCGATTCTACTCGTCCCAACCTCACTCTACTCTACCAAAAGAGCCTTCGAAACGATTTCAATTTTGCTATCTTGATTTATTGAGGCGTTGGAATTTCATGTCCTTTTTGGGCTTACCCGATACTTTGTACCGTAACATGGTTCTTCTCTTCTATGCTAATGCTCGTTGTATCTCTAATGTCGATCAAATGGTTGCCATTGAGTCCTATCTAATAGGGAAGAAGTTTAGGATTGATCTGGAAACCTTGGTCAATGTTTTTAGGTTTGAAGATGAGGGTATATCGGATGAAAACTCGTTGGGACACACCCTTGGTGGCTCCGTCACGGTCCTTAATGCTCATGATCGCATCCTTCATCTCATGGTCTCGTGGTAGTTTCGTCATTCCGGAGGAAAATTCTCCCATATTCGGCAAGTGGATGATTTTTGGATTCGATGCTTTCATAAGGGACGTCAACCAATTCTCTATCAAATCATGTTTGCTGAGATGGTGTATCTTGTCCAAAACCGCAACTCAGATCATGTCACCTCCTTCACTTATGACACCGCTTTGAGTTACTTGTTCTCAAAGTTGGGCATCGATTGCTCTCTTGACTTTTCGAATCCTCTCGAGGATCCCATCAATAAGCGTACATTCATCCGGTGCAAATTTCATTTCATTAATAGAGAGTGGACTCGCGTCGAGCATCCTCCTCAAGTTGCGGCCCCCGAACCTCAACCTCAAGTTGCCCCACCAAACAACGAAGCCCTCATGACTTTCCTTACCGAGCAATTTAATGGCTTGCGCACCCACATGGATTCTGTTTTTTCCACTCTTGACACTCGCCTCACTTCCGTGGAGGGACATATCAAAAGTGTTGAGAATCGACTCACTTCGGTTGAAACTCAACAAACCTCTATGAACATGTCCTTTACTGGCTTCTATGGCGAATGGAGACAATTCTGCAGGAGCTCCGCCAATGATGAACATGAAGATGAAGATGACGATGAGCCTTAGATCTTTGCATTCCATTGCATATCATCTAGTTTAGGATTTCCCTTTTTATGCACCTATTTATGATTTTGCTTTAAGACATATGCTTTGATTTATGTTTGGATATTATGTTTGGAGATTATGGAATTATTTTGCTTTGGTTTCTTATGCTTAATGAAATTATGTTGCTTTAATTTTGCTATATTGCTTTATCTCTTGATTATATTCCTTCATTGATTTTTATCTAACAAAAGGGGGGAGAAGGGTTGAGCTTAAATTTTCAAAACCTAGCTTTAATTTAGGGGGAATTTACTTAAAAATTCACTTTGGTTTTGTTATATCAAAAAGGGGGAGATTGTGAAACCAATATTTGATTTTGATATAAGAAACAATCTAAGGACTAAATTGCTAAGTAAATAAATTTTTAAGTAATCGAAATACTTACGTTTGACAAGTAAAATTTATACTTAAAATGTTTTCAAGTCAAAACTTAAACCCCATAAAATTTTCTAAGTGTTTCAAAGCCAAAATATACAAAATTGTCCAGGTGTTTTGAAACACCCCCAAAGTGTTTCGATACGTTTTGCAACTGGAAACGTTCGTTTTGATACAGACTATTCTATTTCGAGACAAGGGTTTAGAAACGGCTCATACCCGTTTTGATACAAGGGTTAAGTATTATTCAAAATTGAGCATTAAATGAACTAGTCGTTACTTGTTAGAAACAAACTTTTGAAAATTTGGTTAAGTTTTGCGATACACCCTTAGGCTATTTCGAAACACCAATTTACAGTTTCAAAACGTTTCGATACAACCCTTATCCATTTCGATACGACATTCTTTTAACATTTTACAGTTTCAAACTGTTTCAATACGACTTATAGCAGTTTCGATACGAGCTCTTTTTATACACAACAACTCTTTCTTTTTTTGTTTTTGTTTTGATACAGGGCCTCGTGTTCTGATACGAGTAGTTGTAGAACAACATTTATGGAGGGAGAGAGAGCCCCAATGGCTCTATTGATGATCTCAACCACCCAAACGGCTAGAAATTAATGAGAAGTCATAAAAACAAGCCTCTAAAGCACCAACAACAACTATTGAACCTTCAAGCAACAGCAAAGCATTTATTCCAAACCCTTGAGCCTATTAGAATCAAATTGTGTACCCAACTTGTAAAATTCTCAATTGTTCATTTTTCTTTCAAGTTTGGGAAGTGTTGGTTTGTAATTGGGCAATATATTAGTCTTGTTAGAGATTCATTTCAAATTGCCTTTTGTTCTTTGTAATTGAGAGTCTTGTCATTCAATCTTTGGGTAGAAAGATTGAATTTGTAAAGGTTGTCTCCTTAGCCTAGAAAAGAGGAAGAACAAATTAGTAAAGAGTTTGTTGAAAATCCTTAGTGGGAGCTAAGGTAGTGGATGTAGAGCTTGGTTAGAAGCTTCAACCACTATAAGTGTCTTGTTCTTCATTTTTAATTATTCTTTTTGCCCCTTTCAATTTTTAAAGTTGCAATTCACCCCTCTTGGCCATATCGGTTAATTCGATACACTTAACACTTAATCTTTATTTTAATTATCTTTTAATCGATTTAATTTGAAAAGAAAGATGAAATTGTGTTTTGAGGGATTTCTTATGAAATCTTAATTTGTTCGTGAAACCTAATTTATTTTGATTGGAATATGGTATTTTCTAATGTGTTATATATTATCTAAGCTCAATTTTGTAAAATTAATCCCGGAATAAAACTAATCGATTAAATTAATTTAGGTGTTCTTGAAGATTGTGTGTTGATTAATGGTGATATGGATTCCTAAGTGTTAGCTACTATTATCAGGGAATTTTTTATGATTATTGGGATGATTTTAAGTAATGAAATGAGGTGTTGTAGCTGAATTGAAGTTAAGGAAGGGTGCAAAGTGATTCTTAGTGATTTTCGGTTTCTAGATTGTGGTTTGGGTTAGGAATTAGCAAAGTTATGCTTGATGGAAGTTTGTGGATTTATATTGATGTTAGAATGTGTTATTGTTGAGTTTTAGAGCAAGATAATTTGAATCCTGAAGTGTCAAGTGGACGTTGGTTATCGAACGAACTTCGACAAGTAGACGAAAGCTTGTTGGTGAGTGTAAACTTGTGTTTCACTTCCAAATCATGTTTGAATTCATAAATTGGGGATTTGGTTTATGGCTTCAAAAGCTTCACCGAGCTCAAAAAGTAAGTTTCTCTAGTTTGCTTAAGTTTCCAAGAGCAACACCTTTAGTGTAAATGTTATTTTGTTATGTTATGTGAAAAACTATAAGTAAATATGATTTGAATAGTTATATTGGCTTGTGACAAATCGATCGGTCGTCTATATGTGTATATGACTCGCAATGTCGGGTGAGTACAATCATTTGTTGAATGCGAATCATAAGGTCTGGTGACTAATGGCTATGATGTATATAGTTTGATTTGATTGGGTTGGGGACCTAAGCTAACATTTTGATAAAGTTCGATCTGTGTATCCGATAATTTTTTACTATAAGTAAGGTCACAATTATGTTTCCAATTTAACATAGCAATTTGTTAAATTTGATATGAAAATGTAAGACTTGCAATTGTTTTGAATAAGTGAATGAAATGTGAAAATTTGGCCTAATTGGAGGAATTCATGTCAATAATGACTTGTTTTTAAAATTGCATTGATGAATTCTTTTGAGCATACTCACTAAACATGTCACGCTTATTCTATCTTTTTCATATTTTTAGAAAATTAGTTGATTTTGGGGTTGCACGAGGAGGCAAGAAATTTTTTTTTGTTCAATGGATACCTTTCATTCAACACTTAAAGAGGGGTAACACTTGAAGGGGAGAAAATACAAGACGGGACGGACCCGAGATCCCATATCTTAAGTCCCGGGTAATTCTTAGTCATCTTGGCAAGCCGGTCGGCCGCCTGGTTACAAGCCCTAGGGGCAAAGGAAAAAGTACAAGAAGTGAAAGAAAGAGAGGTCAGTCTTATGTCCTCCTCCACAGCAGCTGTGGTCCAATCAGACGGAGTTCCCTTGTTGATCCTATCAATCACCGCTTTACAATATGTTTCCACGATGATATTATCAAAGCCACAATTGAAAGCCAAAGATAAGCCAAGCCTTAAGGCCATCGCTTCCGCAGAAGCGGCGCATGAAGCAACATAGGAGCTGGTGACACCATGAAGGAAGGCCCCAGAACTGTTTCGAGCAATGGCCGCAACAGAAACCGCCCCCGTAAGATGGTCAAAAGCGGCATCGCAATTTATCTTGATTGCACCCATAAGTGGTGGTATCCAAACTTTAGGTTCCTGATCAAGATGAGATGTCCTTGGTTGGCAAGGAGAAGGGGTGTTATGGAATTCAGAAAAAGCTTGTTCCGCTCTCAACCAAACATCCCAGGGTTGATCCCTTAGATTCTCATGGACCAACGCATTCCTAGACTTCCAAAGGGACCACAGGAGGAAAGCTATCAGAGCGCAGCCATCTTCAAACATTCCCACCTGCCGCAAACCGTTGACTTTGCACCACCATCTCGGGAAACGAGGAAAGCCAATAAGAGAAGGAGAATAGCTAAAACCTGAAGCCTTCCATACTCCCTGTGCAAAAGGGCATAAGAAAAGAAGGTGTTCAACTGATTCTCCAGGTTCACCACACCGTGGACAGCAGTCAGAATCTTTAAAATTACCATGGAACCGCGCTGCTAGATTACCCTTTGTCAGAACAATGTTGTGACAAATTTTCCATAGAAAGGATCGAATCTTTGCAGGAACACCTAAACTCCAGATGGAATTCCAGAACTTCTTATTCTCGCTTGGGTTCTCGCTTGGGGAAGGGTTGTCATGGTTCTTGGAGGAAGCCTCAACAAATCTATATCCCGATTGTAATCAAGACAAATGCTATTTTGAATATGTTTAGCAATTTCGGAAAAGTTTGTAATAAAGCAACGTGGGCCATTTATGTTGGGAATTTATATGGAGTTTGTGGTTTTTTTTTGTCTTTTGCTCTATGCTTTCTTGGTTATATTTTAGTGGAATGATTGATTCATTGTTTAGGTAAGTTGCTAAGGTCTTCAGTCCAATGTATTTTTATTTTAGTTGAGTTTTTAATCTTTGTTAAAAGTTTTGACCGTTTGGTTCAAAATGAGAATGTCGTGTTTGATATTAGGTAGCATGCCTCTACATTCTTTATTTCGTTACTTTTGGTGTTGAAATTTGTCGTGTGCAAAAAACTTATTCAAGTGTATTTGATGTTGGTTAGTAAGTAGAAGCATGTTTAGGTTGATTGGTGTTGATTTTGGGTGATTCAAGTTGGTATTGCATATTAGAATCTACAATACTAGGCAATGTGTACTAGTAATCACTTTTAAATCTTGGTATGTTGAGTCAGGGCATACTGGTACCCCTGCTTGGGGATCGGTATAAGCACCTTCGTACTGGTACGATAAGTCGTACGCCGATACGAAAATTGACTTCTAGATCTTTGAGAGAGTTCATGTATCGGTACGGTGTCTCGTGTACCGGTACGAACCATAGGTATTTCGATTAAGGCTTGAAACCACGTTTTGATTATATGTATTTTAGTACATGGATGTTCATGCATCAATTTAACGAGTTGGTGAATTTCAAATGATCTGAAATTTGACATGTAGGCTAAAAATAAGTTTAATTTCAGATGAAAGCCCTTAATTTCATTCAAGTCTCTGTAATTTTAGTAAATTATGTTTTGGTCCCAAAATTTATTATATGCTTAGTTACATAAGATTTAAAAGTGTGTGACATGAAACTAAAACCGTAGCGCAGTTTAAACATGTAGGAATTGATGACGCATCAAGAACATGCAAGTGATTTAAAATAATCATAATTTTACTTTTTAAGTTTAGATTCACTTTAGTGAATCGACGTGATATCCGTCACTCGGGTCTAATCCTTCTAGACTAGGTGATAAGTGTTACATTTGCGCATATCGAATTCTTAACAAAACCTAATAATGTGATATCAGTACATGGATGTAGAAAAGACATGTAGTACGATGCCCACAATTGTAGAAGTAGAATGCATCCTTCAATACTATTCTTCTCTGGCTTGATCGTCATACACTTTTTTAAAAGAAATGTCAAAACGACTGATCTCCAACTAAAAATGTAAAAATTTGCTGAATCTGAGAAGTGTTGCAACTACATGACATGCACTTGGTTGGCATCAAAATCCCTACGACGGTCCACAAAACATAGGCATCTGCACATGCCTTCAATTCTTCTTCAAAGCACCCTTCGGGTATTCTTTCGAAGTTGTCTTTCAAACAATTAAGTGAGATTTGACTACCATTGAAAAGTTTTGGGACCTTTTAATGATTCGCAAAGCAAAAATAAACTGAGTTTCTAGCACCGATCCCGAAAACCACACTACCATGTTCAGGGGCTAACTTCAAAGTATAAATAAATGGATTGAGAATAAGATCCTTAACCTATTAATTTTTAAAGCATTAGATAAATTATTTACTAAAAAATTTAATTAAATGACAACTATTTCCTTACGACATTTGGTGCACAGGTTGAAATGTGCTACACATTCAATCTATGCATTTCCATTTTTAATTACAATGTATTAACAAAAATCGTCATCAATCTTAAATAAATGTAAATCCCTATACGAAAAATATTATAATGAAACCACATAAGTTTAATAGTTACTAAAATTTATAACACAAAAATAATAAAGAAATAAATGAAATATAATATAATAGCATGAAAAATAAATAACTATACTAAAAAATAAAAATATATACCACAAACCTATAATAATTATAAAATTAAAACTATTATTTAAAATTAATTACTAATGAAAATATTATACATAAATCCTAAAATTATAATATCTAGACCAAAGAATAAGTAAATACATATATAAACATAATAATAAATAAATAAAATCAGGACTTACGAAAACCTTGAATATCATTTTTTATCAAATGAGAAATAATTTTTTTGTTTTTGCTTTGGTATGATTTGTGGATTGATAATGGTTTTGTTTGACAATTAGCGGATAATTGATAGCATATTACATTAGTTAATAGCTGATAGCATGTAACATTATCTAATTTAACTAGCAGATTCAATTAGTTGATTGTATAAAAGTGTTTCGTAAAATTAATTAATAGTAATATATGTTTTATTATTTGAACAAGTAAATTGACATATAAAAACATAGTTATATTCAGTACTTGTTTGAATAATTTATTAGTTATCATTATATTGTATCTATTAATAATAATTAGATTATAAAAAATAAAATTTTAATATAACATTACTAAGTAGATTTGAATAATATATATACATATATTAGTTTCTTATTTATGAAATTACTTTTTAATATAATTTTATTAATTATTAAATTTTGATGTGATTATTAATTTTTTATTTATAATATTATATATTTAATATAATTTCATTAATTATTAAATTTTGAGGTATATATTAATTTCTTATTTATGAAATTATCTTTTTTAACTTTATTAGTTATTTAAATTTAGGTTATTTAGAGAAATTTTCTATAATAAATTTTGGTAACATTTTCTCTTGACCGACGGAAGCCAACATTTATCGTTATGGTACTGATGTGGCGGTTAACAATGTTGACGTGGCAGTCCACATGTGTAGATGACGCAGTAAAGAAAAACCTTTAAAAAATTAATTTTGTTGATGAATTTGAGGGCAAAATTGATTTTGTAGTTGAGTACAAGGGAAAAATTAATTTTTAGGTAAACTAATATGTATTTAAGATAATGTTAAAATAACATAAAAATTAACAAAACATTTAAAAATATTTAATTAAAAATAAAAATTATTAAAAATATCTAAAATAAGTAAAACTATAAAATTAAAAATATCTGAAGGTATAAACTAACAAATTAAAATTATTTAAAAATTTGAAAACCTTCTTCAAATCTTTCTTTCGAAAGAATATAAGGGTAAAAAAATCTTAAAATAGAGTTAATTGAATATCATTTACACATACATACATGTGATGCTCTAAACCATCTTAGTGGAAAAGCAATGTAGTAGCAATTCGGAATTAAACTACTTATTTGGGTCATGGATTCCCTAATTTTTAATAGCACCCTCCCCTGCTAAAATTTGTTGATGAAGGTTTTTTTAAAAAATTAGTATTTTATAAATATTTTTAAATTTAATTTTTGAAAAATTTATAATGTGTCGTTTTATAGGTTATGGTATTTGAATATTTTATAATCTATAGATATTTTCACTTAATTTTTAGATTTTCAATAGTGTTTTTTATTTTTAGTAATGTTTTTATATTATTTTTGAAATGTTTTATTATTTTTATATTATTTGAATATTTTAAAATGTTTAATATTTTGTAAAATATGTATTTTTCTTAAAAAAAAATTAATTTTACCATCATACTCAACTAAGAAATCAGTTATGCCTTCAAATTTGGTTGAAAAATTTATTTTACCCCTCAGCCACGTCATCTTCACACGTGGACTGCCATGTCAACATTGTTGACTGTTACGTCAACATCGTAGACCACCATGTTAGCATTGTAATAATCAACTTTAACTTCCGTCGATTAAATGAAAAATATTAATACAATTCGACTAGTTTAAAGAACGAGCTGATAAAAAATTATGGACAAAATTGATAAGTTAAAAATATTACATGGCAAAAGTAACCTTTAATTAAGCCAAAACAAATAGATTTCATCCCAAAGTTTCGATGTTCATCTGACCAAATAGTGGACTCAGTCACTTTCTATTAAATAATTGAGCACCCCTTTGTATTTTATAGTGACCTGCAAGCTGAAATTCAATACCCATCGTTAGGATGCAAAGAACCGTCAACTTCTTGTAATTTCACTAGGGAGTACTAGAAAATTTAGTGAGACTATAACATTAGAATTTGGAAATTTACATTTATTATTTTAAAAAAACCCTATTCAAGAGCATGCGATGACGGTCTGGTGGTCAGAGCACGCTCACCTACTCCACTCCCTTCCCCTTAGATTCCGGGTTCAAGACCCCTCAGGAGCATTGCCTTCTCCTAAATTTTCTCCCTCCCCTCTTGGTAGAAGTAGAATAGGATTTTCAAAAAAAAAAAAAAACCTATTCAAACTTTACTTTTGGAACATTTTTTAAAGAAACAATAGTTTTGAAAAATTAGTTAAAATTCTCTTTTAAAATAATAATTACTTTTTCAATTAATCCCCCAAGCCTTTACTGACCAACTTTCCTTGTGTTGTTATTGTTGTTAGATGTAATGTCTCCTTTAAAGATGGATTAAAAAGATATTTATGAAATAAAATAAGTAATACTTTAAAAGATGGATGGGCAATTATAAGTGATGAGAGTGGTTTGAATAATGGGGGTATGTTATTGCATTTATCCAATTATTCACGTGAATAAGACATGATGCATAAACATTATAAAAGAAAGATTTTGGACAACAATGGAAGCAGTGTTCCGTATTAAATTCAAACTCGCCAAAATAAATAGTAATTTAAGTTTGGTGTTGGCCACTAAATCCATTGTATGTTGATTCAATAGTGTTGACAACTACAAGTCCTGGTCTCAAAATGTACTAAACCCACTATCCATCCCCACATTGCATAATCTTTATTTCAAGGCTTTGATGGGAGACACACTATAGGGTGCGATGAGACCTTCCCCACCATGGCTCTCACATGACCATTATTTTATAGGGGAGGTTGTAATCACACAACAAGAGAATAAAATAATGGGTTTTAAATGTGTAAATTCAACCCTTTTTTGTCACTTTTAATGGTACGTGGATCATCTAATTTAGCTAAGTTGTTTCAAGTGAAGAATTATTTATGAAATATACAAGTCATCAAATCACATAAGAAAAAAAATCTAAAAAACCGATTCGAATCAGAATATTTGGCACCATTTAAGTTTTGCTAAACTCTATTCAATGTTGGTTTGAATAGAAATTAAATAACTTTGATTTGTTTTAGAATAAACAAAAGCTTAAAAATACATTTAGAATTTAAACTACACATATTCTTTCAAGTTTGCACATAAAGAAATTTTATTCCCAAATTGATACATGAACTAGACATCTTTTCTTAAGTTTGCACTTTAAGAATTTTGTTTCTCCTAAGTTGATACTTGAACTAGGTATTTGCTCCAAATTTGAAATCCAAACTTATTAAGCTAATTTTTACCAGACATTATGGCTTACCAGACATTATGGTAGGTCCAAACTTGTCATCCCATGAAACAAAAGATTTATTTTCAAGAAGTTATGCCGCATCAACATATCCCCCACAGACCACAAAAACTATGCCTATAAGAGATATCAACTTTTTACCAAGTACAATTGTTGATACATAAGTCTACTACTTCGTTGGGTTTGGTATTCCGTCACAACATGCTGTGATCGAGGGAACATGAGGCAAAACCCATTATCATGTCCTCCGTGTTGGCTGATAAAAAAATGTCCTCCGTGTTGAAAATGGAAGACAAAAGAACCGATACACATCCCTATAACTGCAAAAAAATACAACATGATAAAATTGAATAATGAACTCCTTTGGAAGCACCATCTTTGATGATGTTTTACATTTAAAACAATAACCATTATAAAAACCTCATGAATTTTTGCATTTTCAACATTTCCTATGTAAGAAAAATGTTCCAATGAGATGATATAAATTATCCGCCAATCTCTTAGTATTACGAAGCCTTCATCAAAACTCAAGGAAGCAAGATTTGCGACAGGGATTGGCTACAACTCAGCTCCTTAGTAACCTATTCCGTGGAGACGACAAACCAGATACGCAACTTAGATGGCTTTGCATTTAAAACGCCCACAATATGCTAAAAATGTAATAGAATGATATAACTCCTCCATCAAATTGCTATGATTATTATTATAAAAGCGTTGATATTCTTTTCCCCGTAACGACGTCGAGATGCCTCTGCCCCACATCCATGACTTCCGTTTTATTCAGAGGAAATCCTTCATTTCAAATTTCATTTCATTTACGCAACTTGTAATATGTTTTAACAAGAGTGTTGAGATCCTCCCCTCCAAAGTGGCGCCAAGATGCCTTTATTCAACATCAATGAGTTCGTAAAAAACTTGTACAAGTGTATTGAATTTCTACAAACAACTTATATAATTAAGAGCATTGAGATCCTCCACTATACGAAAATAGTTGCAAATACCTACACTCTCTTTACTCAAGTGTCAACCCACTTCCGATGTTGAAATAATTTCGCTCAAGGTCAACCCATAAAAGTGTAGAGGTTCTTGTATTCCTTGTGTTGATTTTTAGATCCTCCACTATATAATGAGAGTATTACAAATCCCTCCCCCGCTTAAAAGCGAGTACAACTTTGAGCATCGAGATCCTAAAAAATATGAACACAATATTGTAGACGTCTCTACTCTGCCTAAGGAATCCAGCTTTGAGTATTGAAATCCTCCACTATACTTCAAGTGCTGTAGATGCCTTCGCTACGAAGTGAAGATTGTTTAAATATCCCGCCCGAAGTGGCATTGAGATGCCATTGTGTCATAGCCGAGGATTTTTTAGGGCGTGTAGGTGTTCTCTTTTTATGAGCGCAAGTGCACACTCTTGTCAAGTTATAGTATAAAAGATATTGTCTCTCACAGGGATTGGAACGGCTCCTATGAATGTTTTCCTGCACAAGGATTTAGTAAATTGCACAATTAAATTTATGAATGTGGAAAAATAAAGACACAAATAAGATAAAGATAGTGATGATAGGGATGATAGGGAGAGATAAGGTCGATAGATTGGGTAAGGTAATTGCAACTCAGTAGCGTGTAAACTACATTGTAAAGCCTAAGTGTGTTTTACGCTGCCACGATCTGCTGCCTCGGTGGGTAACAGCGATTGGCAGCTACAACCCTGTCACGCGACCGCAGTGGGTCTTTGTGCTTGCAACTTTTGCTATCTCGGCAGGTGGAATGGAAATACATCCTGGCGGCAAGTTTGGCAGATACTCCAAGTTCGGTAGAGCAATTCTTAAGTTATCCTTCTTATGTCTAGGTAAGGATTCTGTCACTACGTGATGTAGGCAATACCTAGCAATCATAGCGTAAACCTAACACAGGCAGTCGACGTTTGGTTGCTCCTTTTAGCCGCTCAAATTCTAACTTATGTCTAAGCCGAATTAGTCAACACCTCGACATGATGAGACCGTGCTTAATCCTTTCGTGAGTCTTACACAATCGTGCCCGACAAATGAATTTCCTCAACTGGACTTTTGGAACTAATTGAAGAAGTGAAGAACATGAATTAAGCAAACTTGAGAATATTTTATTGAAAACACACTTAAATTGTTACAACCGTTTCTCACAACAACTTTACATACAAAACCTAAACCCTAGGAGAGTTGGGCTGCGACCTCCAACACCTCCAATCTACCTATCTACCTCTCCGCTAAGCATCCACATATACGTGCATCTAAGCATAAGCATTACCCTATACCCTAGCATACATTGGGTATATATATGGCTCATGGCCTAAGTTTGAGTCCTCTTTGACTTAGAAGTCCTAAAAGTAGCTTTACATTAAATGTTGACTCCTTTTTGACTTGAATGTGGACTCTTTGGATGTTGCCTTCTCCCGCAAGTAAGGATAAGTACTCCTACTTATCAATCTTGGATAAGCTCTACAGGCCGCTACACGCTTCATAAAATTGCAAGACTGGGCTCATTCGATAAATGGAATTGTCCTCTTTCAATCGCAACCCATCTTGGCTAAGTCGGTTTAACTCCTACCTGGGCGGCACTCAGTAGCAATGCTGCTATGGCGACGTCCTTGGCGGCTCTTGGAACTGCTTCAGTACAACTTTTTTTTGCTCTCAACTTTCCTATCCTCTCCGGTCCTCTCTAAAACTACCATACACATCACCTAAAAATAAAAACTAAACTAAACAATATCTTTTCTTAACCAAACATGAAATATTCAATAAAGCATGGTGAACGAGAAAATATTGTTATTATACATGCAATGTACCTAAATATGCCTACATGAGCTTAAGAACAACAATAATAAGGGCATGAATGTGTACAAAATATAGAACTCGTGGACACTCTATAGATTTTCACATTAAGTGCTGAGATCCTCCACCCCAAAGTGGCATCGAGATGACTTCGCTTCATTTGAAAACATATCTATAAATGTGTCGAGATTGTAACACCCCGGTTTTGGGCCTAGAGGTTTTTAGGTTGTGTTCAAGGTTCGTTGGACCGAGACTAGAGACTCGGGTTAGTTTCGGATGAGTTCAAGGAAAACCTAGTTCAGAAGGTGGTAAAATTATGGAAAAATTATCTAAATTCCATTATATATATATATAAATATATAAAATTGTTGGGTGAAATCAATTTTTGAAAATAGTAATTGGAATGTGGATATTTCGATTTGGTGACTAAATTGTAAAAACTGAAAAATGTTTTTAATAATTATTTTGCAAATAGTCAAAGTTTAGAATCTTTAGGGAGCTTAATGTAATTTTAATAGGCTATTCCCTTAATTTGACTTGTTTTACACGTGTTTTAATTGAAAGGATTAAAAAGAATTTGATTAAAAAGGTAGTTAATCATTAAAACACATTTTGACGTAACTCTCATATTCTTAAGACTTCTCTCTATTTTCTCATCAGTCAAAATACCTATTTTCTTTCAAAACATCCAGAGATTTATTCCTTTTTATTTTACTTTGATCTTCAACTGATTTCCATGGATATTCTCAACTAGCTTCAATGGTTTCTTGAAGATTTTCAATCAAATCTTGTCAATTAAGGGAAAAGAAAGGGATTTGGGGTAATTTTCATTCTTCTCCTCTAATCAAGGTTATTTATAGAAATTCCAAGGTATTTGGCTCTTTAATTATGTTTCTTAATGATATCTCATGATTGATTTGAAGAAAATGGCTAAATCAAGCTTTAATTGATGATTTTGTGTTGTTTTTGTAATGGATCTGTTTTTCTGGGTTTGAGGTTGATTTTAATCATGATTTGGAAGTTTAATAATGTTAAGATAAATGTTTAAGCATGGTAATCCTGAAATTATGTGAGTTTCTAGTTGTTTAGGTTGCTAGAATTGGGTTTTTGTGGTGTTGATGTGATTTTGTGAAAGCTGGAGCTATAAGGTTGATAATAGGATGATTTTGGATGTTAATCAATGTTAATGAATGGTTGAATGTGTTAGGTTTTGGATGAGTTAAGTTTGGAGGTTAATTGGTGATATTTTTTTTGTTTTAGATGGGCGTTTCAGTGGTTTGGGGTAAGGTGATGTGGTAGGATTGCTTGATAGAGTTTTGAATGCATTGAGATGCATTAATTCTCTGTTCTTATGTGGTTAAACCATGGGAGGACGTTTCGGAAGCAACCGATGAGGTTTTGGGAGCTTCAGACACTTAGTTTCGCGTCGGCTAATCAAGGTTTCACGTGTAGGTGAATGAGAACGTAGATTTCAGCTTTGAAATGTTTTAAAGGTGGTTTTGGGAACTTATATGTATGCTTGAAACACTTTTCTAAGTTTGGAAGTAAGTATAAGGATTTCCTCTCTCGGTTTTGCTATTATGAAATGGTTTTATGCCCTTGGTTTTGATTTCATGTTACCGACTGTGTTGCGTGTAAAAGAGTCTATCACAATTGTAGTGCAAGTGTACACGACGCAAGTAGTAAGTGATACGAAGTATCGGATATCGTCTCCACAGGGATTGGGCTAATGACTTCACCTTAATTCACTGCACGAAAGTAAAAGAAATATTTGAGAGATTTGTCATGAGAATAATAAAGTAAATGTAAATAAAAAGAGTAGAAATATCAAGATAGAGAGAATGGGCTGGTATTGAGGTGCTCAGTAGTGCAGGTATTGTAATGCTTAGGAACTCCAGTTCTGTCGTCGCGCCCGTCGCTGACAGCACCTGTCGCGGCGGCTGTCCATTAGCTGTCGCGGCAGCGAACACACCAACTCCGTACTTCAAGTTTGGCAAGAATCCCAGATCTGCCTTGGCCTATCCCTAGGTCCAAGTCTGTCGATGATCACGTCTTTGATGATACCTCCCGGCGTGAATCGAAGGAAGAACACCGATGTGTATGAATTCTTCCTTAGCCACTTAACCTTGCCCTATCCCTAGGCACAAGATAGTTCAACTATAAACTAGAGAACTTGCTCTTATTTCTTTCGTATACTTAACTCTCCCGATGCTAAGTAAATAGATAACCTCACAATGCTCTCCCGATGCTCTTGCAAGATGTTAATAACCAAAATAAGAGAACTTGAAGTCTATTTTATTGAACTTGGAAAATCCTAAAACAAAACAACCCTTGCAACTACTTTACAAAACAACCCGTGGCCCTAGGGGGAATTTAGAACATGTCGACGACGGGTAGACGGCGGAGGGGTTTAGGTTATCGGTTATGGGGTATTATGAGGGGGATTCTCTTAGGTTAAAACCTATGCCCTTATATAAGCTTTGGGCTCAAGTATTCTAAGTTAACAAGGATTACAACTTTAATTAAAAGTAAGATTCTAATAAAGACTTAATCTTCAAGTATCCTACTTTGCAGCCGCCATCCTTGTTTCTAGGGAATTCCTCTCCTTGAGCTTTGGCTTGACATATCTTTTGATCCGGGGCTTGGAAAAATATTTGGCTTTCACACGACAGACGACAGATTTTTCTCTATCTATCAAGGTCCATTTTACTTTTCCACTTCATAAAGCTGCTGTCACCTTGCTGTCACGACAGATCCATGGCAGCTTCGTCCTCCTCGTCTGCTTGTCCAGTTCATCTCTTCTGCTTCTCTGCCATGCGCCTGCCTTCTTTGTCAACTATGGCAGCTACCTGCAAAATAAGCCATCTTTTAGTAGAATCCGTGCCTTTTACGTGTTTGTGATGTTTTGCTGAAAACTAACCTAAATGCAATGCAATGATGCTTGAATGCAGCAGAAATATGGGTTAAAAAGGGTGTAAATAGTAGAACTTTTACACACCCCCAAACTCAAGTTTTTGCTTGCCCTCAAGCAATTAAACCTAAAAGAAAAATGAATATTTTTGTGTTTTCCTTCAAACAGTGAACTGTCCCTCACCCGTCGCTCTTTCTCTGTGCGGCATCAACCTGTCGGAAAGGTTAGGATCTGTCCGGAATCTCCCTATAGTCCTCGTGCAGTGTGTGCATGCTTGTGAACAGTTATATGCTAAGACTCTCTTAGTTTCACTAGAATATTCAACTTTTTAACTCGAATTTTTATGCCAAAGTTTATTTTTTTAGAAGGCACATTTTCATGCTTCTTTTCTTCTATTTTCAAGCTAAATTTTTCTAGAGCCAGTTTTGGGCACCTCTAGTTAGCTTCCTAGAGCCGGTTTCGGGCACCTCTTGGTTTTTAAATTTTCTTTTGCTAAACTTCTTTCCTAGAGCCAGTGTTAGGCACCTCTAGGGGCTTTTCAAGTACTAAGCATCCTATTCTAGTTTGGCTAAAAGAAATCTAAGCAGTATAACAGTCACAATGGTGTTTAAGTTTTTCAGAACTATAGAAAGGCTCTAAACTTCTCCTTAAACTGTCCTAAAGATGCAACCACGACAGAGTTGTCATGACAGGTAAGTTAACTTCACAGTTTTAAGCCAACAGTTTAATCTTTTCTGATTTTTTTTAAGAGAACTTAATTAAAAAGAAGACACAACAATTAATAAAAAGATGTACTAAGACTCCATTAATGATGGAGGGTTGCCACCCCCAAACTCGAGGGTTGCATTGCCCTCAATGCAAAATGACAGAAAAAACAAAAACATGATGACAAGTACATCACAAAAGATATAAGCAGGCAGCAATAAAAGGAAAATAAAAGACTTAAAATTTTCAATCGCTGTCCTCGTTGCTGCTGCTGACACGGATCTGACGGCGGCGTCTGGGCTGTGAAGGAGGCTGGGCAGGTTCAGGGGCAGGTTGCTCCACGAGCTGGACGTCGGAACTGCTGCCACTGACCCAAGTGCTGGTGGTGGTGGTGCTAGCCTTGGGCATCAGCTTCCTGTCTGCCACGTGCTTCTGCCTCTTGACAGGCGTAAACTCCCTCTCCAAATTCCTCCTAATCAGAGGTTCCTCCTCACTGTCGGTTGTTGTAACCCCCTTAACCCGGTCTAGGCGGTTGACCCGAATTAAGAAAGTCACACGGGGAAAACCAAAGTCAACTCGAAAGTCAACCTTGATTAACGACCCTTTTTTTTCTTTTTAAACTTGTCTAGATGCACATTAACCCTAGTTATGATCATTCATACAACATACTCAAAGATCGTAAACATCAGAGATCAAACAGGGACCCAATTGAACAATTTACAACTTTAGGGACCAAATTGTAAATTCTGATAATTATGAGGTCTTAACCCAAATTAATATTACCAACTTGTAATTAGTCAAGTTTCATGCTTCTCTGTCAGATTTCAGCTCAAACGGACTTCCCAAACTCATACAATTGCACAAACAAGTTTCAGGACCAAAATGCAAACATTCCAAAACATTTAACTGCCAAGGTCAGCCCCCAACGGTCGGCTGTTCCGAAACAGGGAGAGCCTGTTTCGAAACACGGGGCCGTTCCACAACGCGTTCCGAAACGAGGGCTGGCAGAGGGCTTCCCGTTTCGAAACGGTGTCTCCCCGTTTCGGACGCCTGGGCTGCTACAAGGCACTCGTTCCGAAACGGTAGTCACTGTTCCGAAACGACCTGCACAGAATGCAGAAACATGCTTGCTTAAACATGCAATTGATCAACCAATCATGCTCCAAATGCTACCAAACTTTACCAACAACTCATACATCATACAAGAGACATATAAGCATCAAAATCTAGATACATGATCACTCCTAGGTACACGAACACATTAATCACATTCACAAGTCATTCATGCTTATAAACAAGAAGCATAGCAATACAACTTAAGCACAAGGAGATCCAAAACGTTGCAACATTAATCCACATGATTCAACATCATATACCAAACTTGTTCAACATTCACAAACTCGTTAACCATCAACATAAGAGATTCACCCCCCATTGCCTTTATTAACTATAGCTATTAACCGAGACATACATCTCAAGTGGAGTCCTCCTTGAATCCCTTGCTCCTCGCTGTTCCAACTTCAATTATCTGCATTGATGGACAAAAAGGAGCGTAAGCACATAATGCTTAGTGAGGAATGCTCAAAACCAAAACACCATCAATGCAGCGGGTCATAAAACCAATTTTAAAACAAACCCGATTATATAAACCAAAGCAATGTTTGATAACCTCTTTTTAACAACAAGCTCAAAATCATGCATTGCACAAACATGAAAACCAACCCTTAGCTTAGCAAGCTAAGAAAACCTTTTCAAAGCACAACTTGCAAAAACATCAATTTAACCATTCCATGCATAAACACCAAATGCAAAGTTAAATTCAAAACCTTGGAAAACACTTCCACCTCACATCATGCCTTTCTCATACTTGATTATCATTTCAAGCAAGTAACCCTTTTAAATCCATTTACACATTCAATCCAACACATGCATTAAATAAATGCACTTATGAACCACACCATCAACATTTGCATCACATGCCTTTAAAAACAAGTCTTATCAAGACTTCAATGCACTAAAGAGATTTCATGCACACATGCATCATTCTCAATAGATAATCAACACTTGTTCAAACTTAAAAAGCAAACATGCATTCTTAATACATTAAGCACTTCCCATGCATCATTCCAAGCATCTCATGCTTCATTATAATCAAGAACATCATATTGGCTTTCAAGTGATCAACCACATCAACTATTCAACTCAACATCCAATCGGATACGCGGATCACAAGCGTTGTCCCTACGCTTCATACACACTACCAATCCAAGGTCCCCAAATGGACTTTTAACCACCATTTGACCTTACCATTCACAAGGTTCCCATATATGGACTTTTAATCACCATATAACCTTAACTTTCACAAGGTTCCCATGTATGGACTTTTAACCACCATACAACCTTATCTTCCTCAAGGTTCCCATGTATGGACTTTTAATCACCATACAACCTTAACTTTCCCAAGGTTCCCATGTATGGACTTTTAATCACCATACCACCTCAACTTACACAAGGTTCCCATATATGGACTTTTAAACACCATATAACCTTAACATGCACAAGGTTCCCATGTATGGACTTTTAAACACCATACAACCTTAGCATCACCGATTGGTAGTTGTATAACATCACTAACGAGATCCGGGACACCCTATACAAGATCCACACATGGACTTTACACCACCATTGTGATCTTAACAAGCACAAGGTCCACCAATGGAATTTTAACCACCATTATTACCTTTGCTTACCCAAGGTCCTCGAATGGGATTCCAATCACCATTATAACCTTAACCATCTCGTTAGGATACTTGGATGGAGTTTACCGGTTCACTCTTAACCACTCCACATCCAAGGCGACTTTATTCACGGTGCACCCAATCCTATAGCCGGCTAACTATATCCGATCAAAGAAACCAAGAACCACTTACATCACTTGCCAATATAACCATCTTACCACATTAGTCCAATGATTCACATGCATAACCATAATGCAAAAACCATCATTTACCACCATCAAACCACTGCTTTTAAAGCATTACACAAAGCCATTAAACAACATGCAACATTATGCAACAATTCCACAATTTCAATGTCCAAAACCAAGGATCTCTTACCTTGAGCATCCTTCACATATGGCTTTCAAAACCAGCATTAAACCATGCTAAAATATGCTTTCAAAACAGAGTTTAAAACATGCAAATCACATGCATTGCACCCATCAATCACAATTGCTTTTAAAGCCAAAATTCACAACACAAACCAAGAGCAAAAATCCATTTACTTACTCTTGAGCTTAGCAAAGTTGGTTAGACTTAAACTAAGCTCCCAAAACCTTCAAACCTTGGTTTAAAAGCTGAAAACCCAACTTCACTCACCGATACACAAAACAAGGCTAGCCAACAAGCCTTCCAAAAATCCGAAACCTTCCGCGCCACCTCTAAAGCTCACGGATCAACCTCCCCTGTTTCAAGCACACAATAACAGAGGATTAATGCATCATTATGCATTAAAAACACCAGCAACACAACTAAACTCGCTGCTCATCACAAATCCAACGATTCGGCTACAAAACACAACCGAAATCACCTCCAAACACTTCCAAAACTTAACCCAGCCAAGATCCATCACTTCTAACCATTTTTAAACATCAATCAACATCCAAAATGATCACAAACACGTCCTTATACCTCCAGCTATAACAGATCATCAAAAACACTCCAAAAACAACCAAAAACTCAAGCAAAACTTAGGAAATTCAACCTATTCGGGATTGCATTGATTAAACCTCAATTCCTCATCAATTTAACATTCATTTAACATCAATTTAACACCTCAAAACACTGCCCAAACAGATCAGACGAAATTTCACCAAAATCAAGCAAATCTTGCATTTTAAAGCCAAAATCAAGATTCCAATTGTAAAACCTTTAATAAATCACAAATCAAGGATTGAGAACTTGGGAATTTCAGTAAAGAACTGAGAGTTTAGAGGAGAAGGACGTTCTTACCTCCAAACTTGAGTTTCTGCCTTTTTGGAACCAAAATCTTGAAAATCCAATAAGCAATTACTAAGGTTTTGTTGAAGGATTGATTAGAAATCAAATGAGGATTGAAATCTAGTCTTTGGAAGTCGAAATCAGAGAGAATTTTGCTGGAGAAATGTGTTTGGGTTGAGAGAAAAGAAAATGGAAAATTTGAGAAAGTTAGTTAAAATGACAAAATATCTTCTTCCCTCCTTTTTACATTATTTAAAATACATTTATTAAACCTTAAATATTTTAGAAAAATCTGGAGAAACTCCATTGGGTAAATAGCTCCTTAAAGATTCAAAGTTTCAATCCTTTTTAAAACAGTCACACAGTTTTCAAAAATTACATTTTGGTCACTAACCCAAAATGTCACTCTTCCAAACCACATTTTGCAAAATTGATTTCACAGTTCACTTATATATATTAAAAGAGGATTTTAGAACATTTTTCCATATTTTTAATGCAACCCGAACTAGGCTTTCCTAATTTCACCTTTTTTACATTCGAACAGCACTTTGACCGAACCGGTCAACGCCCAAAACTTCTAAGCCCAAAACCGGGGCGTTACAACTCTCCCCCTCTTAGGAAATTTCGTCCTCGAAATTTCAACTGGCGAAAAGAGCACAACCAAACTTCTCAAAGCAACACACAAGGCAACACAGGAGACTTAACCACCACTGAACACTCTCTCCACAACTCCACCCAAACTCAACACCACCACATACTGTTCACGAATTCCAGAACACCCAAAGTTAAGCACAACTTAACCTTTCACAACTCCGGAATGCATAAAGCCTCATCAACAACCTGAAGAACCTCAAACTCTTACAGCATACAACACCTTAACACACAACTCCCAAAACTTGTTCACACAGTGGTACCAACCAAACCAGTTCAGCCACTATGTAATCCACAACCTCGTCTGCTTACAAAATCCTTTGCCAAAAACTACTCAACCTCCTTCAGAGATTTACACAACAAGCAAAAATTCTTAAGCAACAACTGCTTACCCAAACTTCTCAACGTATTACTGTCCTTACTTCACATCTACCGCAATCTTTACCATCGACTCACCAAAACTGCTCACTCATCGACGGATAATCACGTCACTAACCCCAACCTTGACTTCGCCCACCATTCCACACACCACCAGCTGATCTCAAAAAGAATTACTTATTCACAACCAACCAACCACTTCTCACAAGAGTCCGTCCCACCAACAATGGCCTTTGATCTTACATTACCTTTCCACTTCAACCTTCGACCACAACATTTGCCTTACTAGAACATCGCCCAGCTTAAACATACATATCATCTTCTCAACTCCTCAAAGGTTGCTAAGAACCAACACTTACATAAACAACCCTTCTACTACAACATTAATGCTAAGCTATCTCAACACTTTAGAAACACTTCCACTAACCTGCAACATCACTTAACACCAAGGATCCACCACCTCTACTAGCTATTCAACCCACTTGACCGATTCTAACCTCAACCGGTACTCTTCACCACCAACCCACTAAACTCTTCAAGCATCAAACACTTTCCCTTCTACCAACGTGCTATACCGCCCTCACTAATACTAACAACTAGCTTAATACTCTCCATTACTTCTAACTTCCACTCAGCACCAACGCAACCTCTAAAAACCCATCATCCAACCTAACCCAACCACAACACTAACAGATTCGATTAGTTATTAGCAAGTGTGAACGTCTGTATGCATGGTCACCAATATGCCCTATCAATGCCTGATGTACATGTATGCAAAACCTCTAATGTCATGCCACATGTATGCATGGACCAGTACATATATAATATAGTATGTAACAATGATTTTAACTGTGCATGTATGCCAGTTCACACCCTCCAATAACATCCTCGGAATCTGTCTAAGAACAACCTCCTACCTCACTTCTAACTTGTCTAACTCCATCATTCCAACAACCATTAATCACAAGATACACACTTAAGCCTACTTCACGCTAAAGTTGTTTTCAAACAACAACAACAACTACCCCCAACATGCTAGCAACAAGATCATACTCACTGCGCAAGGAAAACCAACAGAAACCAAACGAAGATAGCTAGGCAAAGGTTACTTAACAAGGTTACCTGAAAACACATCACCACCCTGGAGCTCCAACAGACGAGCTCTCTTCCTTGTAGAACCATCATCCTCCAGCCGCACCGCTGCAGCATCAGCCAACACACTAAGGTCATCACCAACTCCTTGCGGTAAAGAACCTTGGTTGTTCCGAGCCAACTTCAAACAATCACGCCTCCTATGTCCAACAGACCCACATTTCCAACAGATTTCCTTTCCCAAACTCTTCACAACATTCTTCTCTTCCTGCCACCTCCGATCCTTGCCTCGGCCGTGCTCACGACCCTTCAGAGACCCTTTGGCTACCACTGAAGCTGACTTCACTCCTAGAGGACAATCACGCTTCACATGCTCTTTAGAACCACAGTTCCAACAAGTACCTGCGCCCTAACAACCTCCAACATGGCGCCTTCCACAACGGTTACACACCGGTAGCTGAGCTCCCACTCCTTGTTCAACCAGCACTTGCCCCAGATCTGCACTACCTTCACACTGCTTAACCCTTGGGAATTTCTCTCCAAAATACCTTACATAAAAGGCAGACACAAAGAAGTCCCAATCAATATCATGGATGTGCGATGCCACCGCCACAGATGTCCACCAGACACACGCGTCCTCCAACTTCAAAGAGACAATGCTCCCCAGCTTACAGGCATAATCACAACCTTCCTGATCCAAAATCAGAATCACACTGGCCAACCAGGCCTCAAACGTCTCAGGTGTCGAACCATGATATTCCACAGCACCCAAATCAAGCAAACGCTGCTTCGACAATCCCACACCTCCCACAGCCAGCACATCTACCGACTTTACTTTTGCCACAACCTGAGATGTTCCCAACATCTCTTGAACAATAGGTGATGAACTCTTCATCACAGAACCAGCTTCTTTCTCCTGCCTTATTACCTCGACTCCAGGCACAGAAGACTGAGACAAAACATCTCCACAAAAAGGTGAATTACACGCCTTAACAACCTGCCCTAAGGCAGCAACCATCTCACCCAACTGCCATTCTTTCATCGATTTCGCCATACTATTAACAACAAACAATCATAACAAAACAAACAAACCAGTTAGACCAGCTTTAAGCAAGGATTCAAACTCCAACTCCAAAATAACACAATAGCTATAGTAATAAGGCAATGGGTATCCCGTATTCTCCCCTTTTTCATGACGTAACAGTCAACAAAAACATGGATATCGCAACATCAAGCATATCATACAACATACTTCGATCATGCTTACATCAAACAGCATCCACTCGCAACAGCATAATATCAACATATCATACCCATAGCACTTTCATCATTCATAAAACCAGCTCACAACGTCAGCACAAATCCACATTAACTCAATGACGATTCATAACCACAAAGCATGCTTGAAAACATTAACAACTTGCTCAGAAACACGTGTTTCAACCAGCTTTCAACCACACATCAGGAAAGACATCAAACACATACTACAACAACTTACCGTTTTCCCCAAGCATTCGCAACTCAGCTCTGATACCACCAAATGTAACCCCCTTAACCCGGTCTAGGCGGTTGACCCGAATAAAGAAAGTCACACGGGGAAAACCAAAGTCAACTCGAAAGTCAACCTTGATTAACGACCCTTTTTTTTCTTTTTAAACTTGTCTAGATGCACATTAACCCTAGTTATGATCATTCATACAACATACTCAAACATCGTAAACATCAGAGATCAAACAGGGACCCAATTGAACAATTTACAACTTTAGGGACCAAATTGTAAATTCTGATAATTATGAGGTCTTAACCCAAATTAATATTACCAACTTGTAATTAGTCAAGCTTCATGCTTCTCTGTCAGATTTCAGCTCAAACGGACATCCCAAACTCATACAATTGCACAAACAAGTTTCAGGACCAAAATGCAAACATTCCAAAATATTTAACTGCCAAGGTCAGCCCCCAACGGTCGGCTGTTCCGAAACAGGGAGAGCCTGTTTCGAAACACGGGGCCGTTCCGCAACGCGTTCCGAAATGAGGGCTGGTAGAGGGCTTCCCGTTTCGAAACAGTGTCTCCCCGTTTCGGACGCCTGGGCTGCTACAAGGCACCCGTTCCGAAACGGCAGTCACTGTTCCGAAACGACCTGCACAGAATGCAGAAACATGCTTGCTTAAACATGCAATTGATCAACCAATCATGCTCCAAATGCTACCAAACTTTACCAGCAACTCATACATCATACAAGAGACATATAAGCATCAAAATCTAGATACATGATCACTCCTAGGTGCACGAACACATTAATCACATTCACAAGTCATTCATGCTTATAAACAAGAAGCATAGCAATACAACTTAAGCACAAGGAGATCCAAAACGTTGCAACATTAATCCACATGATTCAACATCATATACCAAACTTGTTCAACATTCACAAACTCGTTAACCATCAACATAAGAGATTCACCCCCCATTGCCTTTATTAACTATAGCTATTAACCGAGACATACATCTCAAGTGGAGTCCTCCTTGAATCCCTTGCTCCTCGCTGTTCCAACTTCAATTATCTGCATTGATGGACAAAAAGGAGCGTAAGCACATAATGCTTAGTGAGGAATGCTCAAAACCAAAACACCATCAATGCAGCGGGTCATAAAACCACTTTTAAAACAAACCCGATTTGATAAACCAAAGCAATTTTTGATAACCTCTTTTTAACAACAAGCTCAATGTAACGCCCCGGTTTTGGGCTTAGGAGTTTTGGGCGTTGACCGGTTGGTCGAAGTGCTGTTCGAATCTTAAGTGGTTAAATTAGAAAAGCCTAGTTCGGGTTGCATTAAAAATATGGAAAAATGTTCTAAAATCATCTTTTAATATAATTAAGTGAACTGTGAAATCAATTTTGGAAAATGAGTTTTGGAAGTGTGACATTTTGGCTAGTGACCAAAATGTAATTTTCGCAAGTTTGGTGGCTGTTTTATAAAGGGTTGAAACTTTGAATCTTTAAGGAGCTATTTACCCAAAGGGAGTTTCTCCAGATTTTTCTAAGATATTTTAAGTCTAAAATCTGATTTTAAAGGTTATTAAAATTGGAGGGAAGCCATTTGGCTATTTTTGGATTTTGTAACCAACTTCTCCTAATTTTCTTTCTCTCATTTTCTCTCAACCCAAACACTACTTTTCCAGAGAATTAGATCTGATTTCTTCACCTAAATCCCTCCTTTCAACTCTCATTTGATTCCTAATCATTGTATCTTCAAAACCTCTTCAATTGCTAAGTGTTTCAACAAGGATTTTGATTGCAAAAAGAGGAGAAACTCAAGTTTGGAGGTAAGAACGTCCTTCTCCTCTAAACTATCAGTTCTTTACTGAAATTCCTAAGTTTTCAATCCTAAATTGATGTTTAATTAAAGGCTTTTAAGTTGATTAATGGATCTTGGCTTATAATGCAAGATTTTGTTGATTTTTGATGATTTTCGTTAGATCTGATTAATCTGTGATTTAAGAGGTGTTTTTGATGTTAAATGATCTCTAAATTGATAAGCAATTGAGTTTTGATTGATACAATCCCGGATAGGTTGAGTTTCCTAAGTTTAGCTTGTGTTTCAAGGTTGTTTTTGAGGTGATCTTGGTGATCTGATGTTGCTGGAGGTATAAGGTTGTTAATAGGTTGTTTTTAGATGTGTTATGATGTTTAAGGAAGTGAGGTTTTGCTGGTTTATGGCTGGGCTTTGTTTAGAAGTGGTTTGGATGCATTTTCGGTTGTGTTTGGTGGCCGAAAATGGAGGTTGGATGAGAGCAGCGAGTTTAGGTGCTTTCATTGAAGCAATTAATGCATGATGATGCATTAATCCTCTGCTTTGATGTGTTGAAACAGGGGAGGCATCTTTGGATCCAAGGATTGTTGATCCGGAAGCTTGATTTGGTGCTTTGGCTTGAAGCAAAGTGGAAATCGGTGAGTGCATTTGTGGAAATTGGATTTTCAGCTTTAAAACCAAGGTTTGAAGGTTTTGGGAGCTTAGTTTAAGTCTAAACAACTTTGCTAAGCTCAAGTGTAAGTTTTCGGATTTTCTCTCTAAGTGGTGGCCATGATTTTGATGTGATGCAAAATGATGATTTGCATGTTTTAATTACTGTTTTGAAAGCATGTTTTAGCATGGTTTTTGCTGATGATGTAAGCCATATGTTGAAGGTAACTCTAGGTAGGAGTACCTTGCTTTTGTACATTGTTTAAATGAGGATTGATGCTTTTAAATGCATGATGAATATGGCTTGGTTTTATGCTTTAAAACAGTGGATTAAATGATGAATATGATGTATATTGGCAAGTGATGTTTTGAAAATGTTAAGGTCACTAAGGTGGTTAAAAGTCCTTGAGTGAGCCTTGTTTCTTAAGAACATCAAGGTGGTTAAAAGTCCTTGGATGATTCTTGTTGCGGACACTAAGGTGGTTAAAAGTCCTTAGGTGATCCTTCGATGGTGTTTAAAAGTCCATGGGGCCATGGTGTTTAAAAGTCCATGGGGCCAAGGTGTTTAAAAGTCCTTAGGGCCAAGGTGTTTAAAAGTCCTTGGGTGATTCAAGCAATGGACACAAAGGTGGTTAAAAGTCCTTGTGTGGTCCTAATTCATGGTGTTTAAAAGTCCATGGCCAAGGTGTTTAAAAGTCCTTGGGGCCAAGGTGTTTAAAAGTCCTTGGAAAGTTGATGAACTTGTTTTATGAAATGGAATTTGTCACTTGAGCCAATATGACATGTTAAGAATATTGTGAAGCATGAGATGCTTGTTTTAATGTTTATGTTGAAGCATGAGATTGCTTGTTTTAAGTATGCTTTTGAGCATGTGCAAAGGTTGATTTTAAGCATGTTTATAAATGGTTTTAATTGCATTATTGAATGGTTTTTAAAGAGCATGCCTCACTAAGCTTTTGCTTACGCTCTCTTCGTTTTCTTAATTCAATAATGCAGAGCATTAGAGTACCTTGAGGGGCAGCAAGAAGGGCAAGAATTCAAGTACAAGTAAAGCTCAATGTATGGAAGGTTTTTGTTAAACATTTAGCTTTTGGGTGATTTGGCAATGGGGGACCAATGTGTATGTTTTGGGAGGTGTTTGGGACTCCCTAAGTATGTTGAATGTTGTTGAGATTGCTGGTTTTTGAATTGGATCATTACATGCTTGTTTTGGAAGTTTTGTGTTTTGAATAGCTAGCTTGTGTAGGAAGCATGCCTATAGAATTGGGGCTTTTTGCATATGATGTTGGATTGTTGATTTGATGATGCCTATAAGTCATAAATATGTTGAATTGCATGCTGGTAAAGTTTGGTAGCATTTGGAGCATGTTTGAATGATCTATTGCATGTTTTGGAATGCCGTTTTGCTGCAATCTGTGCAGGCGTTTCGGAACAGTATGCACCGTTTCGGAACGGGTGCCTTACATGAACCCAGGCGTCCGAAACGGTATGTACCGTTTCGAAACGGTTTGGCCTCTGCCAATGCCATGTTTCGGAACCCGTTGCGGAACGGCCCGTGTTTCGGAACAGGGTCTACCTGTTTCGGAACGGTCGACCGTTAGGGGCTGACATGGGCAGTTATATGTTATGAATTGTTTGCGTTTTGGTCCTGAATCTTGTTTGTTCAATTGCATGAGCTTGGGAGGTCCTTTTGAGCTAAAATTTCACAGAGTAGCATGGAACCTGATTAATTTCAAGTTGGTAACTTTAATTTGGGTTAAGTCCTTTTAATTATCAGAAATTACAATTTGGTCCCTAAAGTTGTAATTTGTTCAATTGGGTCCCTGTTTGATCTCTGATGTTTGTGATCTTTGAGTATGATGTTTGTGTGATCACAATTAGGACTAATGCGTATCTAGATAAGAGTAAAAAGAAAAAAAAGGGTCGTTAATCAAGGTTGACTTTCGGGTTGACTTTGGTTTTCCCCGTGTGACTTTCTTAATTCGGGTCAACCGTCTAGGCCGGGTTAAGGGGGTTACATTTGGTGGTATCAGAGCTGAGTTTGCGAGTATTTGGGAATGAATGTATGCATGATTGAAGTATGTTTGGCTTGTATGCTTGTTGTTTGAAAGCATGTTCAGTGGCTTGTGTTGTTGATGCATTTGAGATGTATGTTGTGATGTTGCATGATGAGGGTACCCATTGCCAAACAAAAGCTAATGAAATGATGTTGATTTTGAATGAAATTGAGCTTGAATACTTGGATTGCTTACCTTGCTGGGCCTGACTTGTTTTATTTTGCATTGTGATTGCATGGTAAAAGTATGACACCATATAGAGAGTTAAGAGGTAGTGTGCGAGCTACGGCTCCCAATGAGAACGAGAATGAAGAGAATACGGGTAGTGCAGTGTTACCCCCTCCTCCGCCTGGTGGTGGTGGTGCTAGAGGTGAGAGAGCTGAAGCTGCAGCTGGAGCTGCTGGACAAGAGGTTGGTCAGGGGCAAGCTATGCCTGATATGTCTATGCTGGTACAAGCTATTGCGGGTGCTTTTCGAGCAACAGTAGCTGGAGCTCAAGGAGCTGGGCATCAGGGAGATGCTGGAGTTAGACTACCTTTGGAGCGTCTGCGCAGTCTTGGTGGGACTGAGTTCAGGGGTATGTCTGCTGAAAGTTCGGAAGCTTGGCTAGAGAGTACCAAGCGTATCTTGGGTCAGATGAGCTGTACGGATGTGCAAAAGTTGGGTTGTGTTGTGTCCTTGCTGCAGGACGATGCGTATACGTGGTGGACGACCACCATAGCTGGGATGGCTGAAGCTGATGTGACTTGGACATTCTTTCAGAATGTGTTCAAGAGGAGATATCTTGGAGTGAGATATCTGGATGAGAAGAAGCGTGAATTCATGTCTCTTACCCAAGGGAGCATGAGTGTGGCTGAGTATGAAGTGCAGTTTGTACGGCTCAGTCAGTATGCACCGGAGCTGATACCTGATGAGCGGGCAAGGTGCGAGAGGTTCCGTTATGGTCTTGTGACGGATGTAAAGATGTATGTGCTGGCCACTGAATATGATGATTTTGATGTGTTGGTGGGACGAGCCAAGGACATTGGGATGAACTTGGGTTTATCTGCGAAAGGTGCTGGAGCGAGTTCTGGCAAGAGAGCTGCTGAGTATAGTTCCGGAGGTGGACGGAACAAGAGGGGACGTGACCAGAAGTATTAGTCCTCAGCCAAGAGAGGTGGTGGTGCACCTACTAGAGGTGGTTATGCTAGAGCTGATCCTAGTGCTTGCTGGATCTGTGGTTCTCGTGGTCACATGAAGCGTGACTGTCCTCGTGCTGTGAGGGAGGTGCAAGCTCCTGTTGCAGCGGCTGGTAATGGATGTTGGAATTGTGGTTCTGTTGACCATTTGAGGCGAGATTGTCCGAGGTTGGCTGGTGGCCAAGAGCGTGCTCCTGTTGTTGCTGCACCGCAGAGAGGTCGTGGGCGCGGTCGTGGTAATTTCCAGAGGAGAGAGGAAGGTGGTCGTGGAGTAACCCATGTTGTGGCTATTCAGCCTGAGGGTGGAGGCCAAGCTAGGGTGTATGCTCAGCGCGAGGGAAGGAATGATGCAGATGTGATTGCAGGTACCTTTACTTTGCAGTCCTTGTCATTGCTTTCTTTGATTGATTCTGGATCTACGCATTCATACATTTTGCGTGAGCATGCTGAATTGCTTGGTTTGCCTGTTGAGTCTTTGGATGTTGGTGTTCGTGTCACTAGTTCTTTTGGTGAAACTGTTGTGACTCGAAAGCTTTATAGAAGGTGTCCCTTGGTTGTTCAAGAACATGTCTTTCATGTTGATCTTATGGAGTTGCCCTTTTATGGTTTTGATGTGATCCTTGGTATGGATTGGCTTGCTGAGCATCGTGCTGTTGTGGATTGTGAGAATAACCGGGTTTCGCTTAAGCTTGCGGATGACTATGAAGTTGTTGTGGTTGGTGAGAATGTGAAGTTTCTTGCTAATGTTGTGTCTACCTTGGAGGCGAGTAGGATGCTGAGGCAGGGTTGCGAAGCTTATCTAGCTTTTGTGATGAATCCTAGCTCTAAGGAGTTGAGGGTGCAAGATATCAAGGTTGTGGAGGAGTTTCCTGGTGTTTTTCCTGAAGAGTTGCCTGGTTTACCTCCTAATCGCGAGGTGGAGTTTGGAATTGAGCTGTATGAGAATACAACTCCTGTGTCCATTTCTCCCTATAGAATGGCACCTAAGGAGCTGAAGGAGCTGAAGACACAGTTGCAAGAGCTGTTGGATCGTGGTTTCATCCGGCCGAGTGTGTCACCTTGGGGAGCACCGGTCTTGTTTGTGAAGAAGAAAGATGGCACTATGAGGATGTGCATTGATTACCGTCAGCTGAACAAGTTGACTATCAAGAATTGGTATCCTTTGCCGAGGATTGATGATCTCTTTGATCAATTTCGGGGAGCTGCAGTGTTCTCTAAGATTGACTTGAGGTCAGGGTATTATCAGTTGAAGGTGAAGGATGTGGATGTGCCTAAGACATCTTTCAGGACAAGGTATGGGCATTATGAGTTCCTTGTGATGCCGTTTGGTTTGACAAATGCTCCTGCTGCTTTCATGGACATGATGAATCGTGTGTTTCATGAATACCTGGACAAGTTCGTTGTGGTGTTCATTGATGATATCCTCGTGTACTCGCGTACTGAGGAGGAGCACGAAGAGCATTTGAGGGTTGTGCTGCAAGCTTTGTTGGAGAATCAGCTTTATGCTAAGCTGAGTAAGTGTGAGTTCTGGCTTAAGGAGGTGGTGTTTCTTGGGCATGTGGTCTCAGCTGAGGGGATTTGTGTTGATCCTCAGAAGATTGAGGCGGTGATGAATTGGAAAGTTCCTAAGTCTGTTCATGAGGTCCGTAGTTTCCTTGGTTTGGCGGGATACTACCGGAGGTTTGTGGATGGTTTTTCCAAGATTTCTGCTCCTTTGACGAAGCTGTTGCAGAAGGATGTTAAGTATGAGTGGACGGAAGCGAGACAACAAGCTTTTGAGAAGCTGAAGGCGGCTTTGACGCAAGCTCCTATCTTGATTCAGCCTGAATCAGGGAAAGAGTTTGTGGTCTATAGTGATGCATCCTATGTTGGTTTGGGGTGTGTGCTGATGCAAGAGGGTAAGGTTGTGGCTTATGCGTCGCGGCAGTTGAAGGTGAATGAGCGCAACTATCCTACGCATGACATTGAGCTGGCTGCGGTGGTGTTTGCTCTGAAAATCTGGAGACATTATCTGTATGGTGAGAAGTGTACTGTGTACACAGATCACAAGAGTTTGAGGTATCTGATGTCTCAGAAGGAGTTGAATCTTAGGCAGCGGCGTTGGTTGGAGTTGCTCAAGGATTATGATCTGACGATTGAGTATCACCCTGGAAAGGCTAATGTTGTTGCGGATGCCTTGAGTAGGAAGGTAGCTGTTGAGCTGAGAGCTATGTTTGCTAGCTTGAGTATATCGCGAGATGGTGGTCTTGTTGCTGAGTTGCAAGTGAAACCATCTTTGGTTCAGTTGATTAAGGAAAAGCAGTTGCTGGATGATTCCTTGGTGTCTCATGTTCAGGATATCGCGGAGGGTAGACCTTCGGATTTCTGCTTTAATGAGGATGGTGTGTTGTGTTTTGGTAGTCGGATAGTAGTGCCTGCTGATGCTGAGTTGAGGCGTGCTATTCTGACTGAAGGTCATAGTAGTCCTTTTGCTATGCACCCTGGTAGTACTAAGATGTATCGTGATCTTCGTGATGAGTACTATTGGGTGGGTTTGAAGAAGGATGTTGCAGAGTTTGTGAGCAAGTGTTTGGTGTGTCAGCGAGTTAAGGCTGAACATCAAGTTCCTTCTGGTTTGTTGCAACCGTTGAAAATCCCTGAATGGAAGTGGGAGAGGGTTACCATGGATTTTGTATCTGGTTTGCCTTTGTCTCCATCGAAGAAGAATTCTGTTTGGGTGATTGTGGATCGCTTGACGAAGTGTGCGCATTTCTTGCCTGTGCATACTACGTTTTCTTTGGGTAAGCTGACAGAGCTGTACATTGCTGAGATTGTGCGGCTGCATGGTGTGCCTAAGTCGATTGTGTCGGATAGGGATCCGAGGTTCACATCGCGTTTCTGGCAGTGTTTGCATCAAGCTCTGGGTACAAGGTTGCATTTCAGTACATCCTATCATCCTCAGTCGGATGGTAAGTCTGAGCGGGTTATCCAGATTTTGGAGGATATGTTGAGATGCTGCGTGATTGAGTTCCAAGGTTCTTGGGAGAAGCATCTGCCTTTGGTTGAGTTCGCTTATAACAATAGTTATCAGGCGAGTATACAGATGGCACCTTATGAGGCTCTGTATGGGAGGAAGTGTAGGACTCCTCTGTGTTGGGGTGAAACTGGTCAAAAGTTTGTTTCGATGCCGGCTTTGTTGAAAGGGACCACCGAGAAGGTGAAGCTCATTTGTGAGCGGTTGAAGGCTGCCTCTGATCGGCAGAAGTCTTACGCGGATTTGAAGCGTAAGGAGATAGAGTATGCGGTGGGTGACCGTGTGTTCTTGAAGGTTTCGCCTTGGAAGAAGGTGATGAGGTTTGGCCGGAAGGGTAAGTTGAGCCCTCGGTACATTGGACCATATGAGGTGGTTGAACGTGTGGGTCCTGTTGCGTATCGGTTGAGGTTACCTCAAGAGTTGGAGAAGATTCATGATGTGTTCCATGTTTCTATGCTCCGGAAGTATAGATCTGATCCTTCGCATGTGATGCCTGTGGAGGAAGTGGTTTTGAATCCGGATTTGACCTATGATGAGGAACCGGTGAAGGTTCTGGATTCAGATAGCAAGGTTCTTCGTGGCAAGACCATTGAGTTGGTGAAGGTGCTGTGGAAGCATCGAGGTGTTGAGGAAGCCACGTGGGAGCGGAAGGAAGACATGCTGAAGCAGTTTCCTTATCTCTTTCCTTCAGGTAAATTTCGAGGACAAAATTTCTTAAGGGGGGGAGAGTTGTAACGCCCTGGTTTTGGGCTTAGGAGTTTTGGGCGTTGACCGGTTGGTCGAAGTGCTGTTCGAATCTTAAGTGGTTAAATTAGGAAAGCCTAGTTCGGGTTGCATTAAAAATATGGAAAAATGTTCTAAAATCATCTTTTAATATAATTAAGTGAACTGTGAAATCAATTTTGGAAAATGAGTTTTGGAAGTGTGACATTTTGGCTAGTGACCAAAATGTAATTTTCGCAAGTTTGGTGGCTGTTTTATAAAGGGTTGAAACTTTGAATCTTTAAGGAGCTATTTACCCAAAGGGAGTTTCTCCAGATTTTTCTAAGATATTTTAAGTCTAAAATCTGATTTTAAAGGTTATTAAAATTGGAGGGAAGCCATTTGGCTATTTTTGGATTTTGTAACCAACTTCTCCTAATTTTCTTTCTCTCATTTTCTCTCAACCCAAACACTACTTTTCCAGAGAATTAGATCTGATTTCTTCACCTAAATCCCTCCTTTCAACTCTCATTTGATTCCTAATCATTGTATCTTCAAAACCTCTTCAATTGCTAAGTGTTTCAACAAGGATTTTGATTGCAAAAAGAGGAGAAACTCAAGTTTGGAGGTAAGAACGTCCTTCTCCTCTAAACTATCAGTTCTTTACTGAAATTCCTAAGTTTTCAATCCTAAATTGATGTTTAATTAAAGGCTTTTAAGTTGATTAATGGATCTTGGCTTATAATGCAAGATTTTGATGATTTTTGATGATTTTCGTTAGATCTGATTAATCTGTGATTTAAGAGGTGTTTTTGATGTTAAATGATCTCTAAATTGATAAGCAATTGAGTTTTGATTGATGCAATCCCGGATAGGTTGAGTTTCCTAAGTTTAGCTTGTGTTTCAAGGTTGTTTTTGAGGTGATCTTGGTGATCTGATGTTGCTGGAGGTATAAGGTTGTTAATAGGTTGTTTTTAGATGTGTTATGATGTTTAAGGAAGTGAGGTTTTGCTGGTTTATGGCTGGGCTTTGTTTAGAAGTGGTTTGGATGCATTTTCGGTTGTGTTTGGTGGCCGAAAATGGAGGTTGGATGAGAGCAGCGAGTTTAGGTGCTTTCATTGAAGCAATTAATGCATGATGATGCATTAATCCTCTGCTTTGATGTGTTGAAACAGGGGAGGCATCTTTGGATCCAAGGATTGTTGATCCGGAAGCTTGATTTGGTGCTTTGGCTTGAAGCAAAGTGGAAATCGGTGAGTGCATTTGTGGAAATTGGATTTTCAGCTTTAAAACCAAGGTTTGAAGGTTTTGGGAGCTTAGTTTAAGTCTAAACAACTTTGCTAAGCTCAAGTGTAAGTTTTCGGATTTTCTCTCTAAGTGGTGGCCATGATTTTGATGTGATGCAAAATGATGATTTGCATGTTTTAATTACTGTTTTGAAAGCATGTTTTAGCATGGTTTTTGCTGATGATGTAAGCCATATGTTGAAGGTAACTCTAGGTAGGAGTACCTTGCTTTTGTACATTGTTTAAATGAGGATTGATGCTTTTAAATGCATGATGAATATGGCTTGGTTTTATGCTTTAAAACAGTGGATTAAATGATGAATATGATGTATATTGGCAAGTGATGTTTTGAAAATGTTAAGGTCACTAAGGTGGTTAAAAGTCCTTGAGTGAGCCTTGTTTCTTAAGAACATCAAGGTGGTTAAAAGTCCTTGGATGATTCTTGTTGCGGACACTAAGGTGGTTAAAAGTCCTTAGGTGATCCTTCCATGGTGTTTAAAAGTCCATGGGGCCATGGTGTTTAAAAGTCCATGGGGCCAAGGTGTTTAAAAGTCCTTGGGGCCAAGGTGTTTAAAAGTCCTTGGGGTGATTCAAGCAATGGACACAAAGGTGGTTAAAAGTCCTTGTGTGGTCCTAATTCATGGTGTTTAAAAGTCCATGGCCAAGGTGTTTAAAAGTCCTTGGGGCCAAGGTGTTTAAAAGTCCTTGGGAAGTTGATGAACTTGTTTTATGAAATGGAATTTGTCACTTGAGCCAATATGACATGTTAAGAATATTGTGAAGCATGAGATGCTTGTTTTAATGTTTATGTTGAAGCATGAGATTGCTTGTTTTAAGTATGCTTTTGAGCATGTGCAAAGGTTGATTTTAAGCATGTTTATAAATGGTTTTAATTGCATTATTGAATGGTTTTTAAAGAGCATGCCTCACTAAGCTTTTGCTTACGCTCTCTTCGTTTTCTTAATTCAATAATGCAGAGCATTAGAGTACCTTGAGGGGCAGCAAGAAGGGCAAGAATTCAAGTACAAGTAAAGCTCAATGTATGGAAGGTTTTTGTTAAACATTTAGCTTTTGGGTGATTTGGCAATGGGGGACCAATGTGTATGTTTTGGGAGGTGTTTGGGACTCCCTAAGTATGTTGAATGTTGTTGAGATTGCTGGTTTTTGAATTGGATCATTACATGCTTGTTTTGGAAGTTTTGTGTTTTGAATAGCTAGCTTGTGTAGGAAGCATGCCTATAGAATTGGGGCTTTTTGCATATGATGTTGGATTGTTGATTTGATGATGCCTATAAGTCATAAATATGTTGAATTGCATGCTGGTAAAGTTTGGTAGCATTTGGAGCATGTTTGAATGATCTATTGCATGTTTTGGAATGCCGTTTTGCTGCAATCTGTGCAGGCGTTTCGGAACAGTATGCACCGTTTCGGAACGGGTGCCTTACATGAACCCAGGCGTCCGAAACGGTATGTACCGTTTCGAAACGGTTTGGCCTCTGCCAAGGCCATGTTTCGGAACCCGTTGCGGAACGGCCCGTGTTTCGGAACAGGGTCTACCTGTTTCGGAACGTTCGATCGTTAGGGGCTGACATGGGCAGTTATATGTTTTGAATTGTTTGCGTTTTGGTCCTGAATCTTGTTTGTTCAATTGCATGAGCTTGGGAGGTCCTTTTGAGCTAAAATTTCACAGAGTAGCATGGAACCTGATTAATTTCAAGTTGGTAACTTTAATTTGGGTTAAGTCCTTTTAATTATCAGAAATTACAATTTGGTCCCTAAAGTTGTAATTTGTTCAATTGGGTCCCTGTTTGATCTCTGATGTTTGTGATCTTTGAGTATGATGTTTGTGTGATCACAATTAGGACTAATGCGTATCTAGATAAGAGTAAAAAGAAAAAAAGGGTCGTTAATCAAGGTTGACTTTCAGGTTGACTTTGGTTTTCCCCGTGTGACTTTCTTAATTCGGGTCAACCGTCTAGGCCGGGTTAAGGGGGTTAAGTCCTTTTAATTATCAGAAATTACAATTTGGTCCCTAAAGTTGTAATTTGTTCAATTGGGTCCCTGTTTGATCTCTGATGTTTGTGATCTTTGAGTATGATGTTTGTGTGATCACAATTAGGACTAATGCGCATCTAGATAAGAGTAAAAAGAAAAAAAAAGGGTCGTTAATCAAGGTTGACTTTCGGGTTGACTTTGGTTTTCCCCGTGTGACTTTCTTAATTCGGGTCAACCGTCTAGGCCGGGTTAAGGGGGTTACACTCAAAATCATGCATTGCACAAACATGAAAACCAACCCTTAGCTTAGCAAGCTAAGAAAACCTTTTCAAAGCACAACTTGCAAAAACATCAATTTAACCATTCCATGCATAAACACCAAATGCAAAGTTAAATTCAAAACCTTGGAAAACACTTCCACGTCACATCATGCCTTTCTCATACTTGATTATCATTTCAAGCAAGTAACCCTTTTAAATCCATTTACACATTCAATCCAACACATGCATTAAATAAATGCACTTATGAACCACACCATCAACATTTGCATCACATGCCTTTAAAAACAAGTCTTATCAAGACTTCAATGCACTAAAGAGATTTCATGCACACATGCATCATTCTCAATAGATAATCAACACTTGTTCAAACATAACAAGCAAACATGCATTCTTAATACATTAAGCACTTCCCATGCATCCATGCATCATTCCAAGCATCTCATGCTTCATTATAATCAAGAACATCATATTGGCTTTCAAGTGATCAACCACATCCACTTTTCAACTCAACATCCAATCGGATACGCGGATCACAAGCGTTGTCCCTACGCTTCATACACACTAACGAGATCCGGGACACCCTATACAAGATCCACACATGGACTTTACACCACCATTGTGATCTTAACAAGCACAAGGTCCACCAATGGAATTTTAACCACCATTATTACCTTTGCTTACCCAAGGTCCTCGAATGGGATTCCAATCACCATTATAACCTTAACCATCTCGTTAGGATACTTGGATGGAGTTTACCGGTTCACTCTTAACCACTCCACATTCAAGGCGACTTTATTCACGGTGCACCCAATCCTATAGCCGACTAACTATAACCGATCAAAGAAACCAAGAACCACTTACATCACTTGCCAATATAACCATCTTACCACATTAGTCCAATGATTCACATGCATAACCATAATGCAAAAACCATCATTTACCACCATCAAACCACTGCTTTTAAAGCATTACACAAAGCCATTAAACAACATGCAACATTATGCAACAATTCCACAATTTCAATGTCCAAAACCAAGGATCTCTTACCTTGAGCATCCTTCACATATGGCTTTCAAAACCAGCATTAAACCATGCTAAAATATGCTTTCAAAACAGAGTTTAAAACATGCAAATCACATGCATTGCACCCATCAATCACAATTGCTTTTAAAGCCAAAATTCACAACACAAACCAAGAGCAAAAATCCATTTACTTACTCTTGAGCTTAGCAAAGTTGGTTAGACTTAAACTAAGCTCCCAAAACCTTCAAACCTTGGTTTAAAAGCTGAAAACCCAACTTCACTCACCGATACACAAAACAAGGCTAGCCAACAAGCCTTCCAAACATCCGAAACCTTCCGCACCACCTCTAAAGCTCACGGATCAACCTCCCCTGTTTCAAGCACACAATAACAGAGAATTAATGCATCATTATGCATTAAAAACACCAGCAACACAACTAAACTCGCTGCTCATCACAAATCCAACGATTCGGCTACAAAACACAACCGAAATCACCTCCAAACACTTCCAAAACTTAACCCAGCCAAGATCCATCACTTCTAACCATTTTTAAACATCAATCAACATCCAAAATGATCACAAACACGTCCTTATACCTCCAGCTATAACAGATCATCAAAAACACTCCAAAAACAACCAAAAACTCAAGCAAAACTTAGGAAATTCAACCTATTCGGGATTGCATTGATTAAACATCAATTTAACATTCATTTAACATCAATTTAACACCTCAAAACACTGCCCAAACAGATCACACGAAATTTCACCAAAATCAAGCAAATCTTGCATTTTAAAGCCAAAATCAAGATTCCAATTGTATAACCTTTAATAAATCACAAATCAAGGATTGAGAACTTGGGAATTTCAGTAAAGAACAGAGAGTTTAGAGGAGAAGGACGTTCTTACCTCCAAACTTGAGTTTCTCCCTTTTTGGAACCAAAATCTTGAAAATCCAATAAGCAATTACTAAGGTTTTGTTGAAGGATTGATTAGAAATCAAATGAGGATTGAAATCTAGTCTTTGGAAGTCAAAATCAGAGAGAATTTTGCTGGAGAAATGTGTTTGGGTTGAGAGAAAAGAAAATGGAAAATTTGAGAAAGTTAGTTAAAATGACAAAATATCTTCTTCCCTCCTTTTTACATTATTTAAAATACATTTATTAAACCTTAAATATTTTAGAAAAATCTGGAGAAACTCCATTGGGTAAATTGCTCCTTAAAGATTCAAAGTTTCAATCCTTTTTAAAACAGTCACACAGTTTTCAAAAATTACATTTTGGTCACTAACCCAAAATGTCACTCTTCCAAACCACATTTTGCAAAATTGATTTCACAGTTCACTTATATATATTAAAAGTGGATTTTAGAACATTTTTCCATATTTTTAATGCAACCCGAACTAAGCTTTCCTAATTTCACCTTTTTACATTCGAACAGCACTTTGACCGAACCGGTCAACGCCCAAAACTTCTAAGCCCAAAACTGGGGCGTTACAGTTGTCGCTGGCCGCTTCGTGCCTCGTGTGGGGCTCTCGGCCGGAGGACTCGCAGCTGCCGTCGGGGCAGGTGACGGGGTGGAAGCAGTAGAGTGGGAATGTGGGGAAGCAGGTGGTGTAGGTGTGTGGACAGGGGAGGGGATGTGGAAATAATGGGCAGGAAAAGTAGGGAAATTAACATCGGGATAATTTAAAGTGTGGGTAATGAAGTTTACCGTCGAATTGGTGAAATCCCGGATGAAGGTCATCAATCCCATTTGTCTCTCTTCCACCCGTTGTATCGCAGCAAGGATGTGGGCAGACTGGTCTGTCGGAGCGGTGGCGGCGGTAGGTTCAGGGGCAGGCTCCTTTGATGATTCTGTTGGGGAGCCGGCTGGGTTGAAGGAAGAGATAGGTGTAGCCACTACCAGCTCCATGAGACTGTTGATGTTGTTGTCTGTCCAGCCTCTGCCCTTGATTAGTTTGTCGGAGGATTCCTCGGGGACAGCAGCATAGCGGCATAGGGAAGTTATTGTGAATGGCAGGCAGAGGCGGGAGTCGGAGCGGAATGTGCAGTCCAGGATGCTTTCCCTCATATAGCGGCCCACATTGATAGGCCTGTCGTGCATGATTGAATGAATGAGGGCGAGCCGCTGCTGGTTCACCGTCGTGTGATGGGAAGAAGACATGATACGCTTTTTGATGAAAGCATTCCAGAGTTTGGCTTCCGGGAGTAGCTGCCCCCTTTTGACAGAGTGGGGGTTCTTTTTGCTTGTGGTCCATGTTGTTCCTTCCTTTGTCACCTCCGCCATGACAGCACCATAGGTGGCAGCATCCAGGGTGTCTAGAAATTTCTGGTGGGCATCATTATCGGGGCCAAAGTAGAGGCCAAACATGTGGTTGATGCTGTCAGCTGTGAATGGCACCTTTACTGCTCGAACGGTGACAAATGTTGCCGTTCTGCTGTCTATGGCAGCATAGAACTCTCGGACCAATGTGTTGTTTAGTTCTGTCGGTTGTTCAACAAACTGCTCCCATAGTTGAGCTCTTATAGCCGTCGCAATGAATGGCCGGAGTCCCATGTTGGGTGCCTTTCGGATGTAAACGAAACCCCTTTCCTCCCATAACTCCTTTTTGGCGAAGGGCGTCGCTGCTGCTGAAGAAGAGGCTGAGGCAGCACTACGGCGGGTCTGTCTAGACGACATATTAGTTGCAAGGGTTGTGAAAATAAAGAAAGCAAATAAAAACTAGAGGAGAAAGCAAGGAAGAATAAGCAGAAGTGAGAAAAAATGAAAATGAAAACGGGGTTTTATAGCGGTCGAGTTGCTGCCCGTTTAATGCTGTAACGGCAGACGTGAATAACGGGGCGACGAATGGGATTTAGCGTGTCTGACGCGTCTGACACGCATTTATGTGTCTGTTACGCGTCTGCCACACGCTTCTGCGTCTGCCGTGTCAGTCTGTTGACAGCCTGTCTTATCCGTCTGCGGCGGCAGCCGAAACGACATGCTTCAATAAATGGGCTCTGTTGGGCTGATGGATGGATGGTGGGCTTGGGTCACTTCTCCTCTTCTTCTTGACTCTTTTATTTCCTAAAAACAGAAAATATAAAAACATTATTCGAATAAAATAAACCTAATTTCCTAATAAATAATAAATAATAAAAATAAATGATAAAAATAAAAATTTAGGTTAAATTAGGGATGCCTTGTGGGGCATCTCCTAAAGTAACCACTTCCTGAATTCCTGGGGCTTCAGTCCCCTGATAGTGCTTGAGGCGCTGTCCATTGACTTTGAATTGGTGCCCGTCTTTTAATGATCGTATAGTGATGGCACCATGGGGAAAAACTTGTACCACTTGGAACGGGCCAGACCATCTAGATTTTAACTTTCCTGGGAAGAGTTTCAACCTAGAATTAAATAACAACACAAGCTGCCCTGGGCAGAACTGTCGTGGCAGCAACTTCTTGTCATGCCACTTCTTAGTTTTCTTCTTGTAAATTCTTTCATTGTCATAGGCCATTGTCCATAATTCCTCAATCTCGTTCAGATCTAATAGCCTTTTCTGGCTTGCCTTGTCCAAGTCCATATTCACTGCCTTGATTGCCCAATATGCTTTATGTTCAATCTTGACAGGCAGATGACATGTTTTCCCATAAATCAAACGGTATGGAGACATGCCCAATGGAGTTTTAAAAGCTGTCCTATATGCCCATAATGCATCGTTAAGGAGTAAAGACCAATCTTTCCTAGTTGGCTTAACCATCTTCTCAAGAATGTTCTTAACTTCCCTATTGGATATCTCAGCTTTTCCATTGGTCTGTGGGTGGTATGCTGTCGCGATCCTGTGCTTGAAACCATATTTCTTCAAAGCGGCAGCAATTACCATATTATCAAAATGTCTCCCTTCATCACTAATAATCGCCTTAGGGATGCCAAATCTAGAAAAAATGTTTTTGTGCAAAAACTTTTGGACCGTCTTGGCATCATTCTTTTGAGTGGCGATGGCTTCAACCCACTTGGAGACGTAATCCACTGCTAGGAGGATGTAAAGATTTCCACATGAAGATGGAAAAGGTCCCATAAAATCAATCCCCCATACGTCGAAGATCTCGACTTCTAGAATGTTCTGTAGTGGCATCTCGTTTCTCCTCGAGATGTTACCTGTCCGCTTGCACCTGTCACAGTTCTTGTAAAAGTCCTGTGCATCTTTATACAGTGTCGGCCAGTAGAACCCTGACTGCAGCACCTTGGCAGCAGTTTTGTTGCCTCCTAAGTGACCTCCATATTGTGAAGCATGGCAGTGATGGAGAATGTCTTCTTGCTCTTCTTGTGGTACACACCTCCTTATAACCTGATCTGCGCATAGTTTGAAAAGAAGAGGTTAGTCCCTATAATAATGTTTAACATCATTTTGAAGCCTCTTCCTGGCTTGATAATTAAGATCAGAAGGAAGTATTCCGCTAACTATAAAATTAACGAAATCAGCATACCAGGGGAGTTCAGAAGACTTACCTGCCGCCATGGCTGTTGCGACAGCGATTGCGGCAGCAAAGAGCTGCTCATCTGGGAAGGTCTCTAGTATATTTGTCTCGTCGATTGGTAGACTTTGTCCCTTCTCCAACCTTGACAAGTGGTCTGCCACCTGATTTTCTGTCCCCTTTTTGTCCTTGATCTCAAGGTCGAATTCTTGTAATAGCAAGATCCACCGTATCAATCTAGGCTTTGCATCCTTCTTTGCGAACAGATACTTAAGGGCAGAATGGTCTGTGTGCACTATTACCTTGGTCCCAAGTATGTAAGAACGAAACTTGTCGATGGAGAACACCACAGCTAATAGCTCCTTTTCTGTGGTGGTGTAGTTCACTTGGGCGTCATTTAATGTTTTGCTGGCATAGTATATGACATGAAACAACTTGTCTCTGCGCTGCCCAAGTGCTGCCCCGACAACATAGTCACTAGCATCACACATAATCTCAAATGGCTGTGTCCAGTCTGGTGGCTGTACTATAGGGGCTGTCACCAGTTTTTCCTTCAGAACCTTGAATGCTTCAGTACATTCCTCATTAAAGTCAAAGGGTCGGTTCTGCTCTAGAAGATGGCATAGGGGCTTAGTGATCTTTGAAAAATTTGCAATGAATCTCCGATAAAAACCCGCATGCCCTAAAAAACTCCTAATGCCCTTGACTGTAGTCGGCGGCGGCAGCTTCTCAATTACTTCAATCTTAGCCCTGTCGACTTCTATCCCACGGCAGCTAATCTTATGGCCTAGGACTATCCCTTCATCCACCATAAAATGTCATTTTTCCCAATTTAGAACAAGATTAGCTTTTTCACATCTTTCAAGTACCTTTTGTAGATTGCCGAGGCAGCTCTCAAAATCGTCTCCAAAGACAGAAAAATCATCCATGAAAATCTCAAGGAAGTCCTCTACCATGTCGGAGAATATGCCCATCATGCACCTTTGGAAGGTGGCAGGTGCATTACAGAGTCCAAACGGCATCCTCCTAAAAGCATATGTTCCGTAGGGGCATGTGAAAGTCGTCTTTTCTTGATCCTCCGGTGTGTTAGCAATTTGGTTGTAACCTGAGTAATCATCAAGAAAACAATAGTATGGTTTACCCGCTAATCTATCAAGCATTTGATCAATAAAGGGTAAAGGAAAGTGGTCCTTTCGGGTAGCTTTATTAAGCTTCCGATAGTCAATACAAACCCTCCAACCGGTCACAGTCCTGGTTGGGATTAACTCATTGTTCTCGTTAGTTATCACGGTCATTCCTCCTTTCTTAGGAACACATTGCACCGGGCTCACCCATTTGCTGTCAGAGATGGCGTAAATAATACCAGCATCTAACCATTTAATTATCTCTTTACGCACTACCTCCTTCATCGCATGGTTTAACCGCCTTTGGGCATCAATAGTCGGCTTATGATCTTCCTCTAGGAGGATTTTGTGCATGCATAACGCCGGACTAATGCCTTGAATGTCTGCTATCGTCCATCCAATCGCCTTTTTGTGCTGCCTTAGCATGCCGATTAGCTGTCGTTCCTGTTCCTGTGGCAGCTTAGCAGAGATGATTACGGGCAGTGTATCATTGGAACCAAGATAAGCATATTTTAACTGCCCTGGTAGGGGCTTAAGTTCTAAGGCATGTGGTTCAACAGTGGATGGCTTTTGGATTAAATGGTTATCCGAAGTGTAATTCAAAGGTTCGAATAACTTACCTGGACGATGGCCTATCCAGTTTACCTCCTCTTGACCTTCAGTATCAGATGTATCGGATTCAGAGGAGTCGCTATCGTTGGTGCTGTCGTCGTTGCTGTCGTGGCAGGCCTGTATGTGGCTGTCGCGACAGTGACCAAATTTTATATCATGGCAGCCCGACCTGATGCAAGGGTGATCAAGGGTCACCTCAATGATGGCCTTGCATTCCTCGTCCACATCAGCATGTTTCATCGCTTGGAGAACATTCAACTTAATCTCTTGATCGTTCACGCGCATGGTGAGTTCTCCTTTCTCCACATCAATCAATGATCTTCCCGTGGCTAAGAAGGGTCGCCCAAGGATGACTGGTGCGTTTTCATCTGCCTCACAATCCAAGATAAGAAAGTTAGTAGGAAAAATAAGCTTATCCACTCTTACCAGAATATCTTCAATTTTTCCCTCTGGGTGAACGTAAGAGCGGTCGGCCAGCTGCAGAGTTATTGTCGTGGGCCGCGCCTTGCCAATACCTAATTTCTGAAAAACAGACTTTGGCATTAAATTAACACTAGCACCAAGATCACAAAGTGCCTTACCCACGAATTTATTGCCGATTACGCAAGGTATGATGAAGCTCCCCGGATCCTTCTTTTTCTGGGGCGGCTGTCGATGAAGGATACTCATGCAACCTTCTGTCATCTTTACCGTTTCAAATTCCCCAAGTTTAGATTTTTTCGACATAACATCTTTGAGAAATTTAGCATAACCGGGCATCTCCCTAACAGCATCTAACAACGGAATATTAATATGAATTTGCTTAAAAATATCATAAATCTTTTTAAGTTGAGATTCATGCTTAGCTTGCTGTATCCGTTGATGAAAAGGTGGTGGAGGACGATAATCAGCAATACGCCCTTCCAACTGCATGCGAATCTGAGGACGGTTATCATCGTTTTTCTCCTCTGTCGCTTCTGCTGTCGTGACAGGCTCATCGGCAGCAGTCTGTTTATCACCTGTCGGGGCAGCTTCCTCGGCGGGTTTATCCAAGACAGGTTTCTTTTTCTGTTTCAGCTTCTTTTTCCGGCCTTGGTAGTTTCTTCCCACTCCTAGTAGTAATTGCCTTACATTGCTCATGTGTGGGTGGTCTAGCATTTTTAGTATTGCTAGGGAATCCTCCATTCTGCCTCGGCTTAATATGTTGAGAAACCTGACCCATTTGTGTCTCTAGAGATTTCAAGGTAGCTTCATGATTTGTCATTCTCATCTCGGTTTTATCCATAAAGGTTTCTGTCTTCTTGACAAACTGATTCATATTCTCCATATACGTACCGGTCTGAGACATAAAGGTGGCCAGAGTCTGTTCCAATATACTGCTCGTGGCAGGTGGTGACTGTTGCTGCGGCGACAGGTGCTGCGGCAGGTTCTGCGGCAGTTGCTGTCGCGTCAGCAATCTAGGACCTCCCTGATTCTGATTATGTGCTTGTGGATTCAGGGCATTGTTAGGGTTACTCCAGGAAAATTTGGGATCCTTCCTCCAATTGGGATTATAATTGTTGGAATTGTAGTTCGACTTGTAATTTCCAACATATTTTCCTTCTTCTATTTGTATTGGGCACTCATCCCTACTATGATTTCCCTCACAGATGGAACAAACTTCCTCGACAACAAATCCTTGTAATTCATCTTCATTCAATAATCGTTTCATTGCTTTAGTAAGGAATGCTACCTGTGATTTCATAGTGCTGTCGGCCTCATAGTCCTTGACAGCAAGTACCCGTTTACCCCCTCTTCTTGCAGTCGGAAACTGCTCCTCATTCTTAGCCAAAATTTTCAAAACTTGCAAAGCCTCGTCCCGATCTTTATCCAATAATAGTTCGTTCGCTGCAGAATCAATTCGAATGCGAGTTGGTAAGTTAGCAGCATTATAGAACTTAGTTACCTGATTCCAGACAGGGAATCCATGCATTGGGCAGTTTCGAAGAAGAGTAGTAAATCTGTCCCAGGACTCGTGCATTGGCTCGTCATCTTCCTGTTGAAAAGTAGCAATTTCATTACGTAATTGCTCAGATAAATGCGAAGGATTAAAACGAGATAAAAATTCACGAGATAAATCTGCCCAAGTTACGATTGAACCCGACGTAAGTTTATTCCACCAAGTTTTAGCTCTGTCCCTCAATGAATGGGGGAATAACCGAAGCCTCAGTATCTCCGGACTAACTCCTGGCAGTCTAAACGAACCACAGATCTCCTGGAACGTTTTGAGAAGCTCCCTATTATCTTCTGTCACAGCACCACTAAACTGCCCGGCATTGTTGATCATACTAAACATGACAGGTTTAAGCTCGAAGTTATCAACATCAATATCCGGCAGCGTGGTCTCCAGCTCTACATGATTGTTCAGCATGTAGTCACGACATGACCGTCGTCCAGCTGCTGCGGGCGGATCGCCGACAGGCGGGTTGTCATCGCCAAGGGGTGGTATGCGACCGCCGACAGGTTGGTTATGGCCCATCTTCTCTAGCTGTTCCTCGAGGAATTCGTTTCTGTCTAAAAGTCGGCGAAGTTGTTTCTTGAGATTGAAGGAACGTTCAACTTCTGGATCTAATTTATACTCAGGATCTTCACCTCTTTTAGATCTGCGCATAAACAAGAAAACCTCGTGAAAAGCAAGAGTTGAAAGCACAATAGAAAAATTAAATAAAAATAAAAAGAAAACGAAAAGTGCAATAAAAGAAAGATGTAGTTATGTTGCCAATCCCCGGCAACGGCGCCAAAAACTTGTTGCGTGTAAAAGAGTCTATCGCAATTGTAGTGCAAGTGTACACGACGCAAGTAGTAAGTGATACGAAGTATCGGATATCGTCTCCACAGGGATTGGGCTAATGACTTCACCTTAATTCACTGCACGAAAGTAAAAGAAATATTTGAGAGATTTGTCACGAGAATAATAAAGTAAATTTAAATAAAAAGAGTAGAAATATCAAGATAGAGAGAATGGGTTGGTATTGAGTTGCTCAGTAGTGCAGGTATTGTAATGCTTAGGAACTCCAGTTCTGTCGTCGCGCCCGTCGCCGACAGCACCTGTCGCGGCGGCTGTCCGTTAGCTGTCGCGACAGCGAACACACCAACTCCGTACTTCAAGTTTGGCAAGAATCCCAGATCTGCCTTGGCCTATCCCTAGGTCCAAGTCTGTCGATGATCACGTCTTTGATGATACCTCCCGGCGTGAATCGAAGGATGAACACCGATGTGTATGAATTCTTCCTTAGCCACTTAACCTTGCCCTATCCTTAGGCACAAGATAGTTCAACTATAAACTAGAGAAGTTGCTCTTATTTCTTTCGTATACTTAACTCTCCCGATGCTAAGTAAATAGATAACCTCACAATGCTCTCCCGATGCTCTTGAAAGATGTTAATAACCAAAATAAGAGAACTTGAAGTCTATTTTATTGAACTTGGAAAATCCTAAAACAAAACAACCCTTGCAACTACTTTACAAAACAACATGTGGCCCTAGGGGGAATTTAGAACATGTCAACGACGGGTAGACGGCGGAGGGGTTTAGGTTATCGGTTATGGGGTATTATGAGAGGGATTCTCTTAGGTTAAAACCTATGCCCTTATATAAGCTTTGGGCTCAAGTATTCTAAGTTAACAAGGATTACAACTTTAATTAAAAGTAAGATTCTAATAAAGACTTAATCTTCAAGTATCCTACTTTGCAGCCGCCATCCTTGTTTCAAGGGAATTCCTCTCCTTGAGCTTTGGCTTGACATATCTTTTGATCTGGGGCTTGGAAAAATATTTGGCTTTCACACGACAGACGAGCAGATTTTTCTCTATCTATCGAGGTCCATTTTACTTTTCCTCTTCATAAAGCTGCTGTCACCTTGCTGTCACGACAGATCCATGGCAGCTTCGTCCTCCTCGTCTGCTTGTCCAATTCAGCTCTTCTGCTTCTCTCCCCTGCGCCTGCCTTCTTTGTCAACTATGGCAGCTACCTGCAAAATAAGCCATCTTTTAGTAGAATCCGTGCCTTTTACGTGTTTGTCATGTTTTGCTGAAAACTAACCTAAATGCAATGCAATGATGCTTGAATGCAGCAGAAATATGGGTTAAAAAGGGTGTAAATAGTAGAACTTTTACACACTCAACAGACTGTAATACCTGTATTTTATCCGGGTATTCGTATACATATATATAATTTGATATAAATATAACCAAATAAATAAATATAATAAATAAAACCCAATGTTAAATAAATAAAATAGTCCAAAAGTATTAAAATCCATTTATAGTGTCCATAACTACAAAACCCTTTTTTTAAAATAAACATTATACCCAAACATATAAAAAATCAACCCAAATTTCAGTGTTCCCGCCCAAATCAGGCGTTGTGTTTCTTTTTCCCGCCCAGTGATGCCACGTACTGAGACGAGATTGGCCAGCAAGCCCTCACGCGGATCAATCCCCTCAGCTAGATCTAGCTGGCCTCACTAGCGTGGATAATGATGTCACGCTCCACTCAGATATAAATAGAGAGAGAAACAATTACTAGGCAATAATTACGTAATAATTGAGCCATAATTGAAGAAGGAGGAGAGAGAAGAAGTTCGAAAGACTTGCCTTGCCATCTTGAAGTCGAAACGCTCACTGGATATTACCGCCGAAGCTCATCCACCGTCATTAGATGGTAAAGCTCGTCCTCTTCTTTCATTTTGATGCGTCAAAACATAAGGGAGTTGACTTAGGCTCTTAAAAACTTAAAAATAGTAACTAAAAAAATTAAAACCTAAATCTAGGAAAATCAAAGCAAGATTCGAGGCTTATTTGAGATTTGCGGAGCTATTATCAGAGTTTGTGAAGCTTCAGAGCTTCTATCAGAGTCGAAAAGGTTGTTTTAGGGCTCGATTTTTGGGTAGTTAGTCTAAGACTGGGTGAAGAGGGTCGATTTTGATGAATCCGGGACTAGATTCGGGTTTAGGCTTGAAAAGGGAGAAAAATGAGTTTTTTTAGATTTTCCGGTGGCAGAGGACGGTGGCCGAAAATCGATCCGGCTGTGGAGCACGGCGGTCGGAGTTGCATGTTTGGTCCGAAGGATAACTAGAGATCTAGGTTAAGCCATAGAAAGTGATTAGAAGCTTTTCGGTGATCGGAAAAAGGTAGGGGATAACCGGAGACGACGACCGGTGACTGGCGCGCCTCTAGTGGCTGGGAAATAGGTTAGAGTCAGGGTTTTGTGGTGGCTGAATATCAAAGTGAGATTTGAGGAAGTTCATGTTGTGTTCATGAGTTTTTAGGGTTTAGATCTTCAAAAACAAGGAAATGAGGGAAATTACGTGTTTTTGAGGATCAAAGGGAGAAAAAGAGGAAGAACACGAGTGAAGTTCTTGAAAAAACATGTGTTTGATCTTGAAAAACTAAATAGTTAGATGGTTTAGGAGTTTATATGGATCAAAGAATGGAAAATAGATGAATTTGGTTAGAACATAGGACGAACTATGGGGTATGATCTGTTTCGGTCTAATGTTTCTGGGAATTGTGTGTTTGAGTTTAGAGAATTTTCGGGATAGAGAGAGAGAGAGTAGAGTGAGGGGGTGAAATGTGCAAATGGCTGAGTCTGACTCGGATGAAGGCTTTCAATAGTCGAGTCAAAATGGTGCCGTTTTGGCACCGAGTTTGGGCGAGTTCGCGGGGTTGGGTAAGAAAGAGATCCACGCCCTTCTTTCTCCACTTTGTACTTTGGGCCGCTCTATTTTACATTTCTCACATATTAGTCACTAATCCTTTGTAATTTGGGTTTTCTGTGTAACCCGCTCGACCCGGTCTGGACGAAAGACCGAACCGAACGGGTCACACGAGAAATATTGAAGTAAACCAGGAAGTTTACCTCAATAAACGACCCTTTTTCATTTTATCTTGTCTAGATGCTCATTATTATCCTATGTGATAAACATCGCATCAAAACAATTTGCCACTAGATTGGACAACATTTAGGAACTTAATTGCATACAAACACATTTTAGGGACTAGTTTGAAATTTACAAAATTATAGGGACTTCCTCACTTTTTAAGTTACCAATCTTTAATTAGTGACATTACATGCATTTCTATTAAATCTTAGCTCAAAACATTCATCAAAACTCATTTAATTGCATCCACAACATCCAGGGACCAAAACGTAAAGAAACAGAACTTCAAAACATTCTAATAACTAACTTAACAGCTGGGTGTTTTGGTACATGTTGCCATGTATTGGAACACCCGTATTGGAACAGGTTTGAGCATCTCGAAGCTCGGGGTCATATCGAAACAACCTCTAGGGTGATTCAGAACACAAAATTCCAGTAGCAAAGTGTTTCGAAACACACTACCTCGTTTCGAAACCTCCAAGCCATTTTAGGCTCACCGTTTTGGTACGGGCTTAGGTGTACCAAAACACATGGGCCTGTAATGACACTTTTTGCTGGTTTTTCACACTTAATCCAATCTAAACCATTCTAACAACCTTCTAACATGCATACAACATGTCTAAACATCAAACCACAATCATACATGGCAATTCCAACATCATAGCATGACATTAAGCATTAAGTAAATCTCTAGGCATGCTACCTATTGAAAATAACCACTAAAAAGCCAAAACACAAACCAAGGCAAATACCAACAAGTAAAGGCCATTTACAAGTAATCAAAGGCATCACAAACTTGCCACAAAAAGGGAGTTTCAAAATACTTTCTCCCTAAACATTAAGGCATCCTCCCATTGCCAACTATTATTACTAATGGGAAAACATAAAACAATACTTGAGCTAAGTCTCACTCCTTGGGTTCCTTCTTGCCTCTTTGCTGCCCAAATATGCTAATTCTCTGCATTGTTGGAAAAAAAGCATAATTAATAATGCCTAGTAAGGGATGCTCAAAACAAACCAACAACAACAATGCACTTTAAAACCATTTGTCACTTAGAAATATCTATCTCATCATGCTCTTTCTATCTTATGCTTGAAATCATTTTCAAAGCAAAAACCACATCATTTAAACCACATGTGCCATCTATCTCATGCATTAATCAAAATGCAAAGTCTCAAAGCAAAGTCATATATGCTTGTTTGTCATATAACATTTCTCAAAACATGATCTCATGTGCAAATCTCATATCATTAAATCATTTATAAACAAGGTACATGTGAATATCATATATTGGCATTTAGCCAACATTACTCTGATATGTGGATAGCTTGACGAAATCTCACATCGTCAAGTCCTACCTCAGTGGAATCTCACATCACTGAAATCTCATGGCGGTATCTCTCATCGCCACAAAGCTTGATGGAATCTCTCATCACCACACTCTCACTTTGGGACGGGATGGCACTACCTCCATTGCCTGAACCAAAGAGTACGTACGAATTTTGTATATTGTAGTGCACTTCTCATCCTTTTAGTCGACCAATTATATTCGGTAACAATAATCTCATCTCATGCCAATATACTCATTTTAAACATCATTACCTAATGTTTTTCAATGCATCTTATAAATCATTTCTCATCCCATTTCAAAAGCATAAACAATGCACAACATTTTCTCAATAAGTTCTATCTTTTTGAAATAACAAATCTATCTCATGGGATCATATAAGCCATCAAATCATTTCTCAAAACATGCATAATACAATAGGATTATATCTATTGTCAAAACATGTGCATGATCATATAAATCAATGGGATAAAAACCGAGAAACCAGAGCAAAACATCTCAAACTTACTTTTGGGCTTTCATTAGTGTTTCAAACTCAATCTAATCCCCCAAACCTTGCTTTCAAGTCTTTGAAAGACTTTAAAACCAATTCCACTCACCGACAATGCCCCGTTTGCTTTGCCGAAGCGAAATCAACTTCTGAAGCTCTCGGAACTTCACCGATCTCTTCCGATACGCTCTCCCTGTTTGTACCACACAAGAACAGAGGATTAATGCATCTTAATGCATTAAAAACACCAGCAACCAAAGCCATCACGCTGCTCTGCCCAAAACACCAAAACGCCTATCTGAGTTAATCGAAAACACCTTTCATTACTCTACAAACTTAACCTAGCGAAATCCTAACACTTCTATCCAATTTTAATTATCAAGTAACATCCAAAAACAATCTAATTACATCCTTATATCTCCAGCAACACCAAAACCATATTATCACCACAAAAAACCCATAATCTAACAACATAACAACTAGAGATCCAATTCATTTCGGGATTTCTATGATAAAACCTTTATTTCAACATCATTTAACATCCAAATCATGATTAAATTCAATCTCAAATTAACCAAAACACAACCATTACGAAAATATTGAGAAATCATCTTTCAAAGCTTGATCTAACCATTTTCATCAAATAAATTATAAAACCATGTTATTAAACACAATTAGAGAGCCAAAGACTTGGGAATTTCATTAAAGAACCTTGATTAGAGGAGAGAAAATAAGATCACTTCTAAGACAAGCCTTTTCCCTTGATTGCAACGATTTTGATGAAAACCTTCAAGAAATCCATAGCTAGTTGATGTAGAAATCAATGAGAACCATTTAGAAATAAAAAATCGGTGAAAAGAGATAAATCTTTGGAGATTTTATTGATGAAAAGATAGTTTGGCTGATGGAAAAGTTGAGAAAAAAAGTTTAGAAGAAAAGTTGTTACGTACGAAATTATTTTAGCCTTTTAAAATTCTTTTTATTAAAACCCATTTAATAAATCAATCTATTAAATATTTTAAAAATACAATAACAAGGGAAAAGAGTGATAACTTTTTGGTGTAATAGCTCCCTAAAGATTCTAAGTTTTGGCCATCTTTCAAAACAGTCCTTAAAATAGATTTTGCATTCTTTAAAAATTAGTCACCAAATCAAAATGTCAATCTTCCAAAAGTCATTTTCCAAAATTGACTTTACCAAACATTTATATATATTTTAGTGGATTTTAGGAAACTTCTCATAATTTTATCATATCCCGAACCTTATTTTCCCTGAACCACTCTCAAACTAACATAGATATCTAGTCTAGGTTCTACGAACCCCGAGTCAACCTTAAAGACTCCTAAGCCCAAAACCGGGGCGTTACAACTTTCCCCCATGTTACGCTTATTAGGTGTCACAATTTTAATGCAAGTATTAACGTCGCCAAGTTATAGTATAAAAGATATCGTCTCCACGGGGATTGGTGCTACTTCTAGAAATTATTGTCTCGCACTGCAACGAAAAGTAAAAACACAAGCGATGTTTTGGTTAAGATTAATAACTAAGATAAAGAAAGCAAGTAAACTAAGAAGTTGAGTAGATATGATGATAGAGCATGCCTGATTATGTTTCGTTGTAGTGTGGAAGTTGAGTGAAACTGTCTCAGTTTTGAATGCAAACATCAACTTGATTGCCTCGGCAATGGGCATGATGATTGCCTTGGCAATGGGAAAAGCTACTTATGTGGCAAGGAACACAACTATTGCCTGGGCAATTGAGCGACAACATTTAAGGTTCGGCAAAGCGTCCTTCAATGGCTCCTCCTTATCCCTAAGTCGAAACACTATTTATGTGCAGACCTTGATAATACCTCCCAGTGTGAACCAAGGGTGAACACCAACCAATCGTATGCTTCTCTTAGCCGTTGAAACACATACCTATCCCTAAGCCAAATTAGTTTTCACCGATTTGGATGATAACCGTGCTTATTCGTTTTGTGAGTCTAACTCTCTCGATATTAGACAAATAGATGTGATTGCAATACCCTCTCTCGATTTGATTGCAAGAAAAAGTAAAACACCAAGAATAAGCAATCCTTGAACTTAAATTGCATTAACAAAAACCTAAACAAATTACAATCGTCTTCTCTCAACTACTAAACAAAATAATCCTTGCCTAAGAAAGAATTAGAACTTGATGCCGATGATGAGCACTCTACTAAACCCCTAGTCTCTCGATCTCTAGATAGCTTGATGGTGGCGGATGGGTCTTGGTTTTATAAGGCATGGCCTTGCCGTCCTTCTTGGAGTAGGAGGATGAGTTGGAGTTGAATATAACTTCATAAAAGAGATGAATATCTTTTAATTCATTATTTTATTCCTCCTTATCAGTTTTCCATCTTTGACCTTCCTTTGACTTTTTAATGACCTTTCTCTGCTCCGATCTTCATGCAAAGTATCTCTAAAAATTCGACATTTTACACTCTTCAAGTCACATACCACTTTGCATATATTTTCCCTTGTCGGTACTTGTCTGGGCATTGCCTCGGCAATGGTTTGGTCTCTGCCTCGACAATGGTCTGTCAGTCTCTTCTGCTTCGACATGGCTCATTCTTGGTCCAGTGTTCCTGGGTAAGGCTTGTCGTCAAAGGATGGTCAGATCTGGGTCGTCGGATGATGATTCAGTAGCTTTTGTTCCCCTTTCTTCACTGCCACGGCAATGCTTGCCCGAGCAGTGGGTAATAAAATCTGTACATGCACAAAACACACCAAAGTAGTACCTTTTCCACCAAATATAATCAAATAGAGATGATCAAGCACGACAATGTTAAGAACAATAAATTGTGTATGAATGATTATAAATGCATCTAAAACAAGCTTAAGTCTAACAATAATTGAGTCATAAAGGGTCCTAAAATGGATACATTCATACACCTAACACCCCACTTAGGAAATTTCGTCCTTAAAATTTTACCTAATGGAAAAAGATAAGGAAACTGCTTCTTCGTGTCATCTTTCCTTTCCTACGTGGCTTCCTCCACACCATGATGTCGCCAAAAAACCTTGACCAACTCAATGGTCTTAACACGAAGAACCTTGCTGTCCGAATATAAGATCTCAATCGGATCTTCATAATATGACAAATACATATTCAACTCAATCTCCTAAACATGCATAACATTCGACGGATTCGATCAATATCTCCGAAGCATGGATACATGAAAAACATCATGTATCTTCTCCAACGCAGGAGGCAACCTCAACCTATAAGAAACATGTCCAACACGCTCAAACACCTCACACAGTCCAATAAACCTCGGACTTAACTTGCCTTTTCGGCCAAATCTCATCACCTTTTCCAAGGTAAAACCTTCAAAAACACCTTATCACCTACAACATACTCAACCTCCTGAACATGCGGTAGCGACGAATCATCTAGCAACTGCTTCTCCTTAATCAACTCTACCAAAAAAGGTTTCACTTGTAATTCAGCCACTAAACCACCATCTCACAACTTACTAAACCGAGCAAACATCACCCTCAACTACACAACCACCATCCTACTCAAGGCATCGGCTACAACATTAGCTTTTCTCGGATGGTAATCAATCGTTAAGTCGTAATCTTTAAGTAACTCTAGCCACCTTTGTTACCGAAGATTCAACTCATTTTGTGACATCAAGTACTTTAAACTTTTTTGTCCGTGTACATCGTACACCTTTCATCATAAAGGTAATGCCTCCAAATTTTCAAGGAAAACACCACTGCAGCCAACTCGATGTCATGCGTAAGGTAGTTATGCTCATGCACTTTCAACCGCCGAGAAGCATAAGCTACCACCCTAGGAGCTTACGACAACGCTTCCTTCAGCTTCTAAAACCAACACACATCCCAAACCAACATAGGCGCATAATTATAAACCACAAACTTTTTACACGATTCAGGTTGAATCAAGATAGGAGCTTGCGTTAACGCTTCCTTCAACTTCTCGAGAGCTTGTTGTCTAACCTCCGTCCATTCAAATTTAACATATTTTTGCAACAACTTTGTCAAAGGAGCAGCAATCCTTTAAAAACCACCCACAAATCTACGATAATATCCCGCCAAACCAAGGAAACTACGCACCTCATTGACTGACTTAGGCGACTTCCAATTTATCACTGCTTCAACCTTTTGAGGATCTACCCAAATCCCTTCGGCCGACATTACATGACCAAGGAAAACAAATTCCTTTAGCCAAAACTCGCACATGCTCAACTTGGCATAAAGCTGATTTTCCAACAAAACTTGCAACACAATCCGCAAATTCTTATCATGATCCTCCTTGGTACGAAAGTACACAAGAATGTCATCGATAAAAAGAACCACAAACCTATCTGAAATCTCATGAAACACACGATTCATCATGTCCGTAAATGCAACAAGGACATCAGTCAAACCAAAAGGCATCACCAAGAACTCATAATGCCCGTACCTTGTGCAAAAAGTAGTCTTAGGCACATCCTCATCTTTTATGTTCAACTGGTTTTATCTGGATATCAGTTCAATCTTAGAAAACGCCGAAGCACCTCGAACTGATCAATAAGATCATCAATCCTTGGAAAAGGATACTTGTTCTTGATTGTCAACTTGTTCAATTGATGATAATCTATATATATATATATACATCGTGCCATCTTTCTTCTTCACAAACAAGAATGGTGTACCCCAAGGTGAAACACTAGGTCTAATGAAACCTCGATCAAGCAACTCGTGAAGTTGCGTCTTCAATTCCTTCAACTCTTTCGGAGCCAGTCGACTTGTTCAATTGATGATAATCTATATATATATATATATACATCGTGCCATCTTTCTTCTTCACAAACAAGAATGGTGCACCCCAAGGTGAAACACTAGGTCTAATGAAACCTCGATCAAGCAACTCGTGAAGTTGCGTCTTCAATTCCTTCAACTCTTTCGGAGCCAGTCGATAAGGAGTAATTGATACTGGAGTCGTATTTTCATACAACTCAATGCCAAACTCAACCTCTCTGTTCAGTGGCAAACCAGGAAAATCTTTTGAAAATACACCCAGAAACCCACATACCGTATGTATGTCCTCTACTCTCACCTCCTTTATACTTGGATTCATCACATAAGCAAGGAAAGCTTCACATCCCAAACTCATTAACCGATTCGCTTCAAGAGCCAAAACCACATTAGACAAAAACTTCACATTCTCGCCTATGATCACCACCTCATAATCATCGACAAGTTTCAACGAAACTTGCTTGGTCTCAAATCAACCACAACCCTATGCTCAGATAACCAATTCATTCCAAGATTTACATCAAAACCCCAAAAAGGTAACACCATAAGATCAACCTCTAACACATGAACTTGAACAGACAAAAGACATCTCCTATACAACTTCCTTGTAACAATCGTCTCACCAAAAGAACTGGTTACACGCATACCAACATCTAATAACTCAACAGGTAAACCAAGCACTTGTGCATGCTCCCGCAAAATGTATGAATGAGTAGAACCAGAATCAATCAAAGAAAGTAATGACAAGGATTGCAAAGTAGAGGTACATGCGATCACATATATGTCATTCCTTCCCTCTTGGTGTGCATACACCCTAGCCTGTCCACATCCCTCAGGCTGAACAATAATAACATGAGAAACATTCCTCTGTCCATCATCTCTACTCTGAAAATTACCACAATCGCGCCCACGGCCTCTTTGTGGCTCAGCAGCTCACACCAGAGCTTGTCCATCTCTAACAGGTTTTGGACAATCACGCTTCATATGTCCTCGTGATCCACAATTCCAACACGTACCCATATTACCCACACACTCTCCCGTGTGCCTCCTATTGTACCAGTTACACTCTAGAGTACAAACAAAAGCATTCTAGCCTTGTTGACCACCACCAGTGTTACCACCACCACGTCTTGGATTCGCTTGATGCCTCATATCCTTGTGCTTCTTGAAACGATCTCTACCAGCATCATACTTAGCCATCCTCTTTCCAGAAACAGAACAACTCGAACGAGCAACCAAACCCAAATTTTGCTCGATGTCCTTAGCCTGAGTGACTAAGACATAAAAATCAGTGTAGTTCGAAGCCAACATGTATGTATTGAAATCCTTCACAAGCCCGTAGTGAAAATGATCACATCTCTTTTGTTCATCAGGAACTAGTTCAGGAGCATACTGGCTCAACCAAACAAACTGAACTTCATATTCGGAAAGAATCATGTTCCTTGCACCAAAGACATAAACTCACGCTTTTTTTCATCAAGATAGCAAACACCCATATACTTCATCTTGAAAGCATTTTCAAAGAAGTCTCAAGTAACATCGGCAAGTTCCATAATCGTAGTGTTGGTCATCCACCACGTATATGCATCTCCGTGAAGCAAGGATACAACACAACCCAACTTTTGCACATCATTGCAACTCATCTGACCAAGAATCCTTCGGGTGCTCTCATACCAAGCCTCAGAACCCTTAGGAGATAGACTTCGAAACTCAGTTCCACCCAAACTATGCAATCACTCCAAAGGTAAACCAACTTTAGCACATGGCTGAGGTGTGACCACATGCATACCCGCTATGGCTGCCTGAAAAGCCCCATCTATAACCGTAATCAATGATGTCATATCAGTAACAGCCTGCCCTTGCACCGCCTTAGGTCCAACACCTCCAATGCCAGCTCCTACACCAGCTCAATCACCGCTAGGAGGAGGAGGAGGAGGCATCAAATTCCCAACATCATCAACCTCATTCTCAACCACATTCTGCACATTGGTTCTAATCTCTTCCCTCATCTCGGTCCCATTATCAAACTGTACATAGAATTCATTAAGAAATCAACCAAACAACATTATTACATCAAACTTACCTACCAATTCTTTCGAAACCTAGCTCTAATACCACTAAACGTAACCCTCCCGACCCGGTCTGGATGAAAGACCGAACGAAACGGGTCACAAGGGGAATATTGAAGTAAACCCGAAAGTTTACCTGAATAAACGACCCTATTTTTTCATTTTTCTTGTCTAGATGCTCATTATTATCCTATGTGATAAACATCACAGCGGAACAATTTGCCACTTGATCAGACAACATTTAGGAGCTTAATTGCATACAAACACATTTTAGGGACTAGTTTGTAATTTTACCAAATTACAAGGACTTCCTCACTTTTTAAGTTACCAACCTTTAATTAGTCACATTAAATGCATCTCTACCAAATCTCAGCTGAAAATAGGCATCCAAACTCATTTAATTGCATCCACAACATTCATGGACCAAAACATAAAGAAATAGATCTTCAAAAGATTCCAATAACTAACTTAATAGCTAGGTGTTTCGGTACATGTTGCCATGTATCGAAACGCCCATTTTAGAACATGTTCGATTGTCTCGAAGCTCGGGCTCTTATCAAAATAGCCATTAGGGTGTTTCGGAATACAAAATTCCAACAACAAAGTGTTTCAAAACACACTACTACGTTTCGAAACCTTCAAGCCAATTCAGGCTCACCGTTTTGGTACATGCATTAGTCAAAATGCAAAGTCTGAAAGGAAAGTCATACATGCTTGTTTCTCATATAGCATTTCTAAAAACAAGATCTCATGAGCAAATCTCATATCATTAAATCATTTATAAAGAAGGTACACGTGAATCTCATATATTGGCATTTAGGAAACATTACTCAGATATGCGGATAGCTTGAGGAAATCTCACATCCTCAAGTCCTACATTGGTGAAATATCACATCGCCAAACTCTCATGGCGGTATCTTTCATCGCCACAAAGCTTGGTGGAATCTCACATCAACAAGACCTACCGTGGTAGAATCTCTCATAACCACACTCTCACTTTGGAACGAGATGACACTACTTCCATTGCCCGAACCAAAGAGTGCGTACAAATTTTGTATATTGTAGTGCACTTCTCAACCTATTGGTCGACAAATTATATTTGTTAAAATAATCTCATCTCATGCCAATATACTTATTTTAAACTTAATTACCTACTATTTTCAAATGCATCATATAAATCATTTCTCATCCCATTTCAAAAGCATGAACAATGCATAGCATTTTCTCGATAAGTTATATCTCTTTGAAATAACAAATATATCTCATGGGATCATATAAGCCATCAAATTATTTCTCAAAACATGTATAATACAGTGGGATTATATCTATCTTCAAAACATGAGAATGATCATATAAATCAATGGGATAAAAACTGAGAAACGAGAGGGAAATATCTCAAACTTACTTCCGGGCTTAAATTAGTGTTTCAAACTCAATCTAAACCCCAAGCCTTGCTTTTCAATTCTTTGAAAGGGTTTAAAACCAATTCCACTCACCGATAATGCCTCGCTTGCTTTGTCGAAGCGAAATCAAGTTTCCGAAGCTCCCAGAACTTCACTGATCTCTTCTGATACGTTCTCCCTTATTTTTTACCATAAAAGAATAGAGGATTAATGCATCTCAATGCATTAAAAATACCAACAACCAAATCCACCACGTTGCTCTACCCAAAAACACCAAAACGTCGACCTGAAACAACCGAAAGAACCTTCAATTACTCTACAAACTTAACCCAGCCAAAACCTCACTTCCATCCAATTTTAATCATCAATTAACATCCAAAAACAATCTAATTGCATCCTTATATATCCAGCAACACCAAAACCACATTATCACCACAAAAACCCAAAATCTAACAACCTAACAACTAGAGATCCAATTCATTTCGAGATTTCTATGATAAAACCATTATTTCAACATCATTTAATATCCAAATCATGATTAAAATCAATCTCAAATGAACCAAAATAGAACCATTACAAAAATCTTGAGAAATCATCTTTTAAAGCTTGATCTAACCATATTCATCAAATGGATTATAAAACCTTGTTATTAAACACAATTAGAGAGCCAAAGACTTGAGAATTTCATTAAAGAACCATGATTAGAGGAGAGAAAAGAAGATCACTTCTAACACAAGCTTTTTCCCTTGCAATGATTTAGATGAAAACCTTCAAAAAAATCCATAGCTAGTTGTTGTAGAAATCTATGAGAATCGTTTATAAAAAAAGTGGGTGAAAAGAGATAAATCTCTAGAAATTTTGGTGATGAAAAGATAGTTTGGCTGATGGGAAAGTTAAAAGAAAAGTCTAGGAGAAAACTAGTTACGTAAGAAAATGTTTTAGCCTTTTGAAAATTCTTTTTATTAAAACTCATTAAATAAATCAATTTATTAAATCTTTTAAAAATACAATAACAAGGGGAAAGGCTAATAATACCTTGGTGCAATAGTCCTTAAAAACAGATTTTGCATTCTTTACAAATTATTCACCAAATCAAAATGTCAATCTTCGAAAAGTCATTTTCCAAAATTGACTTTACCAAACCTTTATATATATATTTAGAGGATTTTAGGAATTTTCTCATAATTTTATCATATCCCGAACCTTGTTTTCCTTGAACCACTTTCGAACTAACTCGGATCTCTAGTCTAGGTCCTACGAACCCCGAGTCAATTTTAAAGACTCCTAAGCCCAAAACTAGGGCGTTACATTCTGAGTTTGAATTATATTCGATTTAGTCCCTATTTCACTTTAATATCTTTGTTTAATTGTTTTTAATTTTAATTGTTCATCTTATCTTGTATGCATGTCTTTAAATAATCATATAGTATACTTAATTAGGAGAACTTAATTCACTTAGTAAAATATAGTTAGAGCCTTTTAGGATTAGTTCCTTTAATTGAATTTAATTAATTAAATCAGAGAGGATATTATAATAAATAAATGAATATTGAATGAGAGCTTAAATATCCTAAATTGATTAGTATCACATTGCAATGTGATGTTAATCAAGTGGGTATTTAGGTAAGAGATTCAAAATATCATTTGAACATAGAAAAAGGAAATCACTTGTAGTTAGTTAAATAAAGTTGAAAGTAAGACTAAATAATTAGAGACATTAATGATAGGAATATTGTTAATTTAGGGCAAGCATGGCTAGTGTCCAAATTTTTTGGGTGTTATCTCATAAGTCCAAAACTTGACAATATTCATAGATTTTATTTAACCAAATAAATGGAGCCCTAATTAGCTTGTACTTAAAAATGACAAGACGATGGTTGAACATGCATTAAACCTTTTGTGTTGAGATATATTTTGAATATAAATTGAAGTGTCCTATTGAATTTGGACGTTTCACAACTTATATTCGTCCAAAATGTATTTTCTTACAAAAAGGATGTCTCCATTCCAAATGGAATACATTTACCAATTAAAAGATTTAATTAAATTCATATTAATGTTCGAAAGGCCAAAATGCCACGTGGAATTAATAAGGTACCGATAACGGGCGTTGTAGGGGTGCTAATCCTTCCCTACACGTAACCGACGCTCGAACCCAAATTTTACTAAAAGAATCTCTGGTCCGTTTTTATTGTGTCCGGTCTATCAAAGTGACTTGTGGCGACTCCAAAATGATTTTAAAAGGGAAATAAAGGAAATTTGAATTAAAATAGAAAAGGCCCTAATTTCAAGATCGAATTAACAATGGAAAAACCCTGATTTCCAAAACCTTAATCATCAGGCTGTTTTTCTACAAACGGTTTTATAAACGGTCACGACAGCTTGACGACTCTGCTGGGAAAAAATTGAGAGTCAGACCTATTAATTAATTTCACGGGGCATTTTGGCATTTTAAATAATAATTTGAATTTAATTTTTTCTAAGAGAATTGTTGGATTGATTTTCAGGAAAAATGGTGGTAGCTTTTGTGTATGATATATCTGTCATTCACGCATAAACCCTCGACCCGAGTTTTTCACCCTTAAGTGGGAGAAAGACAATATCCGACGTGATGCTCTCCAGCTTCAAGTTCGTATTTTTGTCTTCTTTCGGTATACTAACCTTATGAATCGTGTGGCCCACGCCTCCATTATAAGGGACCTATACTACCGAATTGAGGTCTTAATGTCGTAGTAGACAATAACAAAAGTTCGGGAACCAAGAGTCTAGAACAAAGCCCGCATTTTGTTTTAGAAACCTACCCCACTAGAGCCAGACATGAACCCCAGACAGGTCCTGTCGGTTTCAATACATTTCTTTCGTTATTTTCTTTGCTACATATTATGTGTTACTTTGAATTAATAATTTGTTTACTCGCTTTTCATATTAATTCACAGTACTAACATAGGTTTTTGTTTTGTTTTGTTTGCTTTGATTTGTTTTGAAAATCCTGTCATAAGTTGCATTTATTTTGGCATCAAATTGGGAGTCAGTCAATTTGGAAGTATCCGATATGTCTCTAGAGTTTAATATTGGAGAAGATAATACAACAGTTTGGACATGTTCTAAGCAAACTCAACATGAGAAGGGGGCCAGTCTCGGTAAAAATGAAGTGTCTAAGATGAAGGGTTATGTAAAGATAAACACTAATCAATATACTTGTTTAACGAAATTAAAAGAAATGTGGGATCAATGGGTTAATGAAATGAAGCAGCAATTTAGGAAAGAATTTGGAGACATAGCATTGCTTTTAAGTGTAAAGGTTGATTAAGAGTTGCTTAGAGCCATGGCGCAGTTCTAGAACCCATTATACAATTGCTTCACCTTTGGACAAGTGGACATGGCACCTACACTGGAGGAATATGAGATACTGATTAATTGTCCAAGAATTAAAAGTGATAAGATTTATACCAGACCCATCAATAATTCAAACTTCATGAAGAAATTAATATCATTAACTAGAAGAAAAAAAAAGAATGTTTGGATTGAAAAATGGCAAATAATGACAACACTGATCAAAACGAAGATAGACAACGAATCAACTGGAGGAGCCTTAAAGAATTGATATTGGAAAGTAATGATGAACCAGTCAGAATGAGAAGCTTATTCACTTTTTGTATTTACGAGTTGGTCTTATTTCCAAGGACTTTGGGGCACATTGATCCATCAATTGTGGGACTATTCGAGCGATTAGACAAAGGAGTCAACCCGGTGCCTGCCATCTTAATAGAAACCTATAGATCGTTGACTGCTTGCAAGAAATCAAGAGAATGAAGGTTTTGGGGATGCGTACAATTACTTGAGATCAAGTTGAAGAGGACACAAGTGGGACACACCTTACAGAGGAATTAGATAACTCGATACGTATTTACGGATAGAAGAACACATAGCTAGTTGCCCTTTAGAGTAAAAGAGTGAAAGACATTGGGAGGAATACTTCAAGGACATGAAAGACACATACGTGGTATGGAAGGCTCCATGGTTGAATATGGGAACGAATTTCTTATATCGGTGTGGAGACAAGGACTAAGTTCCACTGCCAGGAATTTGGGGAGGAACGACTTACTGTCCTTTGCTAGTATCTAGACAGTTTAGTTCAAGACAATTTATACCGTCCACTGCAGGCATGGCAAAGTTCGAATATGCACATATGACAAATGACTACAAAGGGGCCATGATTCAGACTGCAAGAGCATGGGAAAAGCCAAGAAGGGTCCAACCATATCAATACCTGGGAGTGATGGCGAGATACGATGAATGGAGAACACAAAGGGTCAATGACAACATATTTCAAGAAAGGCCGTTAAATGCTAGTTCCTCTACCCAGTCTGCTAAGGAAGCACCCTCAGCTTTAGAAAAACTCTAACATGAACGTGAATTGGATTTGAAGAAGTGTGAAAAACGAATCAGTGATCTCACCGAAGAATTAACTATGGTGAAGCTATATTTAAGCATGCATGAAGGAAAGGAAAAAGAGTTGATGAAACAAAACGAAAAGATTTGTCGTTATCTGAAGGAGCTGCAAGAACTGCATGATGGTTACAAGGCCAAACAAAAAGGAGGAACGAGTAAAGTGGTGAAGAGTTTGTCAGAAAAACTGGATGCCATGAAGAAGGAAAGGGATGATTATAAAAGGATGTATGAGAAGAAGTCTAGGTCAAACAAAGAATCAAGCAGTAAAGCAAAAAAGAAGCTGGAAGAGGAACAAGCTAGGAACTTTGATCTAGCTAGTCAAGTAACGTAGCTAGAGCAACTAATCACAAAGTACCACACCGAGGATAAAGTTTAGTTGGAAATAGAGAAGGAAGGGCACCAGAAAAAGTAACAGATCTAAAGAATGCAGTACAAGACCTGATGGAGAAACTCACAGATTATGAAGGAGCGCTATATGTAGAGAATAGAGCATGGAAAGACAAGTACAAAGCGGCACGATACACGGTTCAAAGCCAGAACGATGAATTGGTGAGTTTCAAGAAACAAGTTAGAAGTGTTGCCTTATACGTCTATATATTGTCAAGGCAAGCTATGAGTTTGTTGGTGTAACCCAACGTTGAGCAGGAACACGGAGAAGTTATCACTCGCTTGCTGAACGAGTTGGTCTACTTGGGAATTAGGGCTAGCAGATTCTAATAGAAAGTTTGTCTTTTCTTTGTATCTGAACTTTCAGATGGATGGATGTTTCGAAAAAGACTAGTTCCTAAATTCGATGCTTTCTTTTTGGATTCTTGCATACATTCATGCATCCACACATTTAAAACTTCATAATATATTACAAAAAAAGAATTTAATACATGAAAGGTTTAATGGCAATTTGCTTTAAAGCCGCAATCATACCGCATTCATACGAAACTCATCTATGCTCAAAAGCCATTGTTGTTGAAGATAGAATTGCCAATCTAGAGAAAGATCAAGTGGAGATACAGAACCAATTTTATAGAATGGAGAAATCTATCAAAGATCATTTCGCCCAGACACATGTAGAGATTATTAGTCAACTGACTGCTCTACTCGGAAAAAGGAGTATGGAAAAGCTAAAATGCCTGAAGGTGCTTCAAATTACATGAATGACCAAGATGAAACTACATCTCACATCAGAATGCAGCTCGAAAAACCTCCTCCGGGGAAGAAGGTCCACATCAACCTGGGAAGAGTAACGCCTAGTCACCCAGTGCATGTTGGGGTAAATTTTGGAAGTGGCAAAGAGGTCCTGGATCTAAATACTTTGAATGAGATAGAAAAGATTCGTGCTGAGACTGAAAGAAAGTATGAGGATCGCTGCAAAGCCTTAGATGACCGTTTGTTTGAGTTATAGAAAGCAAATGAGATGGGACCAGGTTCTGTTGAAATGAGTTTATTGGCTGACTTGATACTTCATCTGAAGTTTAAATCCCCGGATTTTGAAAAGTACGACGAGACCTCTTGTCCAAAGGCCAACCTCACAATGTACTTCTAGAAATGTCTACTCACTTAAAAGATGAGAAGTTGCTGATACACTGCTTCCAAGATAGCTTGACTGGTTCAGCGGCCCGGTGGTACACACAATTGAGCCGTGTGAACATTCGATCATGGAAGGATCTTTCAGGGGGCTTTGTAGAACATTATAAACATGTGACAGAAATGATCCCTAGTTGAGTTATGCTGCAAGGCATGGAGCAGAAAGTGATGAAACACTCTAGCAATATGCTCAAATATAGAGAGATGTCGTAACTCAAGTGCAACCCCCGCTGATGGAAAGTGAGGTTGCCCACATGTTTGTTCAAACTTTGAGAGTGCCACTTTTTGAGAAGTTGATCAGTAATGCTACTCATAATTTTCTTGATATTGTGATTACTGGAGAATTGATAGAAGCTGCAATCAAAAGTTGCCGTATTGAGAGCGAGGAGAGCTCCTAGAGGAATTACAAAAGGAAAGATAATGAAGTGAACAATACAAGTGCATATGAGGCTCTGAAGAATGTGACAATTACTTTACCAAGTATAGAAGTGGGAAACTCATAAAATTCAAACAAGAAAGATTCACGTTGGCCAAGAAATGACAGGGTGAATTTTACACCCATTACAATGTTATATGCTGAATTGTATCCCAAGTTGTATGAAGCAGATTTGGTAAGGCCATACTACTTGACACCTATGCAACCTCCTTACCCTCCGTGGTATAAATCTGACACCCATTTTGAATTTCATGCTGGGATACCGAAGCACTCGATCGAGATGTGCATGACATTCAAAAGGTGGTACATAATTTGATCAACAATGGAATCTTGAAGTTTGATGAGCGAAGCATTACAGTGAATCCTTTGTCGAGACATGGTGGGCGAGGGGTGAATGCTATAGAAGAAGATAATGAAGCAAAACGGTTGAAGACTAACGTTTCAGAAATTAGATCCCCGTTAAAATGGGTATTTGAACAATTATATATTGCCAAGATGATTGAAATATGCATGAAACTTGAAATGGAGATACAATCTGAGATGTATTGTGAATACCATCAAGAGTGTGGTCACGAGATTCAATATTGCCAAGAGTTCAGAGGCTTGATTCAAAAGATGATGGATAATAAGGAAATCAAATTCTTTGAGAAAGAAGGAATGAGGAAAGATGTCGAGGTGTGCACCTATGAGTGTTATGGAGTTAAATATGGGGTTCATAAGCCTTTGGTTGTCTTTGTTAGACCTAAGGTTGGAAGTTCATTGAATGAAAAACTGGTACTAACCCACGAAGGTTGTGATCTCGTCTCCTGCACCGTTTGCTTTCAAAAGTACCCATAAGGTTCCCTAGAATGATGCTGCCAATGTTTCTATACCAGAGAAGGAAAGACCACAAGAGGAGATAAAGTCAACATATGAGACAAAAGAAGTGCCGAAAGAAAAGAATGATAAAAAGCCTGATATGGAAGTAGTAAATAAGATGGGGCACTTTACCCGTAGTGGAATATGCCATTCTTCTCTTGAAGTACTTAAAGAAGTGGAGAAGACTAAAGGAAAGGTTGCAGTAGTACCAGAAAAGATTTTCGGAGAGGATCCTGCTCCAAAGATAAACGAGCCAGTAATAGAAGAACAAGCTCAAGAGTTCTTAAAGTTTTTAAAACTCGGTGAATACAACATAGTTGAGCAGTTAAAGAGACAAAAAGCAATAATTTCTATCTTGAAGTTACTGTTAAGCTCCGAGGGGCACCACAATGCTTTAATAATGGTGCTCAATCAGACATTTGTACCAAATGATATATCTCTGGACAAATTAGATAGAATTGTGAACACCTGCTGAGAACTACATTACATTCATTGATGATGAAATTCCCGAAGGAGGGAAGGGGTCGATGACGACTTTGAACATCACCATGCATTGTAAAAGGGTATGTGTTATCGAGAGTCCTAATAGACAATGGGCCGCCCTTGAATGTTATGCCAATGGAAACATTGCAAAGGTTACCCATTGATGACTCACACATGAAGACATATCAAAACACTGTAAGGACCTTTGATGGCACAACCCAAGATGTGTTGGGAAAGATCAAAGTGCCACTGCTGATTGGGCCGACAATTTACAATATAGATTTTGTGGTGATGGATATTAAGCCTACATACAATTGCTTGTTGGGCATGCCCTAGATTCACTCAGCCGGAGTAGTCCCGTCGTCCCTACACCAAAAACTCAAATTTGTGATAGAGCGGAAGATGGTCAGTGTTGGTGCGGACAAAGACATTATTGCTTCAATAACCACTGAAGTCTCGTATATCCAAACATATGAAAATGCCCTTAAGTGCTTTTTTTGGGCTTTGGAATTTGTGATCACGACATTTGTCGCCGAGGGCAAGACGTTACCGCGACCAAGTTTATCAAATTGCACTAAGAAGACTATGCGAGAGACACTAGGAAGGGGCACAAAGATTGAAAAGGGACCGGGGAAACACTTACAAGGGTGCTTACGTCCGAGACCCGTCATCATGAAGAAAAATGGTTTTGGACTAGGATTCAAGCCAAGTGTGCAAGATAGCCTGAGAGAAATAAAGAAAAGAGAAGAATAGAGGAAGGCTCACTTACTGAGAATTGAAGCTGTAACACCCTGGTTTTGGGCCTAGATGTTTTAGATGTTGAATCAGGCCGGTCGGGAACGATTCGAACCCTTGAGGTTGGTTTAAGGAACACCTAGTTCAAGATGTTTTAAAAATATGGAAAAATATCTAAAAATCCTCATTTATTATATAAATGAGTATGGTGAAAACAATTTTACAAAATGAGATTTGTAAATATTACATTTTGGTATAGTGACCAAAATGCAATTTTTGCAAAAGTTGACTAGTGACTGTTTTGTAAAGGATTGAATCTTTGAATCTTTGAGGAGCTAATTTTACCATTTGTTTTCATCAGATTTCTCTTTAATTTGGGATCTTTTAATAATGATTTAATTAAAGAAATAAAAGAGAAATGAAAAGGAAAACTTAAGTTGACTTTTCATAACTAATTTCATGATATTTTTCTCTTTTCATTTTCTCTCAACTTCCAATCAGCCAAACACTTTTCTCTTGCCAATTTTCATTTTGTTTGCTGAGATTTTATCTTTCAAAAGATTTCCTATCTTTGTTTCATCAAATCCTTTTGATTTTTGCTTTGGATTTCAAAAAAACTTGCCCAAATTGAAGAGAGATCAACCATTAAAGGCTAGCTTCTTCCTTCTCCTCTAATGATCAGTTCTTTACTGAAATTCCCAAGTTATCAATCCTTTGTTAATATTTTTGAGTTGTTTTAATGTTATAAACATGAAATAGTTGCTAAATTCAAGATTCCTGAGCAGATCATGGTGATTTTCGTATTTCTATTTTAAGCTATGTTTTGAGGTTGATTTCTAACATATTTTGGATGATATTTGATGTTGAGAATGAGGTTTTAACAAATAAATCCCGAATAGGTTTGAGTCCCTAAGTTTGAGATGCTAGATTTGTGGTTTTTGAGGTGTTTTTGGTGATCTGCTGTTGCTGGAGATATAAGGCTGTGTTTATATTGATTTTTGATGTTGATTGAGGTTTAGAAAAGGTTAGAATTGATATATCTTGGCTGGGCTGTGATTTGGGTAAGTTTGGAGGTAATTTCAGTTATTTCGGATAGCCGAAATGCAAGTTTTGAGTAGAGCAGCGAGTTACAACGAGTGGATGGTGATTTTAATGCATGATGATGCATTAATCCTCTGGTCTTGTGTGTAATGAACATCAGAGACATCTTCGGACGCGTTTGGTGTTGATCTGGAAGTGCTGGAAGCCTAGATATTATTTCGGCGAGCAAGCAAAACGTTATCGGTGAGTGCAAATGGTTTTAGAAGTCCTTGAGGGACATGGAAACAAGGTTTGGAGATTTAGGATTGGTTTGAAACCCCATCCTAAGTCTGAAAATAAGTGTGTTTAGATTTGCTCTCGAAAAGTGGTTGATGCCCCTAAATGCTTTTGACATGCTCTTTATTTGAGATAGACAAATTCCTACTGTTTTATGCATGATTTATGACATGAAATGATATTTCATATTGATCCCATGAGATAGAATGACATTGCAAAGAGTTTTGCGATTTTGATTAAATGCTATGCATGAATTGTGGTTTTGAAATGAGATGAGATTGATTTTAGAAATGTTGCATCAAAACAATAGGTGAGATGATGATTTTAATGTAATATATTGGCATAAATGATGAGATGATTACTAGATAATTGGTCGACAAATAGGATGTAAAGTAAACTATAAATGAAAATTCGTACGTGCTCTTTGGAGTCGGGCAATGGGGGTAGTGCCATCCCGATCCAAAGTGAGAGTCCGATGATGAGAGATACCATCAGGGTAGGTCTTGGTGAAACATCCAAGCTTTGTGGCGAAGAGAGATACCGCCATGAGAGTCCGGTGATGTGAGATTCCACTGAGGCAGGACTTGGCTCTATGTCAAGCTAATCCACATATCTAAGTAAAGATAGAATATGAAATGCCAATATATGAGAATGTATTTGATTCACATGTACTAGTGTTGAAATGATTTTTATGCTATGAGAAATGCATATGAGATTTTGAAATTTATGAAATGCTTTTGAATATCAAGCATGTGTGGCTTGGCCATGAGATTTGCATTGGTTGAATGCGTGAGATAGATAGATAGATAGATGGTACGTGTAGTTTTCAAATGGTGATTTTCTTTGAAATGGTTTTCAAGCATGAGATAGAAAGAGCATGGTTTAGAAATGGTTTTCGAGATAGAGTTTTAAAAAGCTTGCATTGATGTGTTGGTGTTTTTAGAGCATGCCTCACTAACCTATCGTGCTTACACTCTCTTTTACCAACAATGCAGATAATTGAGACATTTTGGGCAGCAAGGATGCTAAGAGAATCCAAGAAATAGTTAAGCTCAAGTATGGTGTTGTTTTGCATTTACTTTAGTAATGATATTTGGCAATGGGATTTAATTGTTTGCTTTGGGAGATGTGTTTTGGACTCCCTATTGTTGATGCAAGTTTCATATGGTTTATGTGGTTTGTAAAAGGCCTTTGTTTTGGTTTTGATGATTTACCTTGCCTTTTGAGATGCTTATGGTCTTTTGGTGATTTGAACTTTTAGGGAGCATGCTTTAGAATTCAAATTTTGATGTTGATGATGTTTGATGTTTTCCTTGACTTGTACATCTGAGCGTTGATGCATATTTGTGTGCAAGCATGTTTAACTATATGTTGGAGTGGTTTGGTTTGGTCTTTGAGGTTCAAAATATGCATATTGGGCAATTGTAGACTGCAGCGTATCGGTAAACCTCAAGGCGTATCAATACGGCCTGCTTGATTTGTGTGGGCGTATCGATACACGGGGTTGTATCGATACCCTCTTTAGTCACTGGACGAGGGTGTACAGATACGGTACCTCAGCATACAGATACGGTCTGGTGACACAAGCCAGGGAAGTTTGACCATCGAGGGCATATTGATACCCTTTTTAGGCATATCGATACGCGAGTCGTTAAGTTGGTTAAACCTCAGTTGAGGATGTTTTGAAACGTTGCATTTTAGTCGCTGATCTTCATGAATGCAATTTGATGTGTTTGATTACTCTTATTGTGATGAAAATTGACAAAGATGCATGAAATATGACTAATTGAATGTAGGTAACTTTAAAATCAAAGAATTCCTTGTAATTCGCAGAAATTACATTTTGGTCTCTAAATGTCTAGGTTGTACAATTAAACCCTTAGACGAAATCCGATCGTTGTGCCGTTTCTTCCTATGCTCTTTGTTGATCACATAGGACTTAAGCTGCATTTAGAAGAGATAAAAATAAAAAAGGTCATCAATCAGAGTCAGCTTTAACGAGTTGGCTTCAGTTTTCCCCGTGTAATCACCTCGGTTCGGGCCAACCGTCTAGACCGGGCTAAGGAGGTTACGGAAGCTCCTTCTAGACCGGTAACCTCCTTTGATATGACGAAGATTTTCAAGTCACGAGGGTTTGAGAATGTCGAGAAGCAACTTGAAGAAGTCAATCAAGAAACTGCAAAGATACATGAAGAAGAAATCTTCGACAATGATCTGGATGGATTCATCATCGGAGGAATTTTTGAAGGAGCTCGACTTGGAGAATTTCTGGAAAATATTCACCCATGTTTTCTAGGCGAGATGCTGAATAATTGGACAGTTGAAGACCTTCCACTAGTAGCTAAGAATAAGACAAAGTAAATTCCAAGAATAACCTTATACTTTTGTCCGCGAGTATAAGGGGTTTATCTGTAAAGGGCCATTATACTTGTACATTTTAATAAAGATGCTTTCATGCTGATTCACAAATGGAAAACATGTTTTTTTTTAAATTTTTCGCATCCTTTCCCAAATATATTTTTATTTTAATTGTAGGTCTTCGACTATTGATTGCATGAATGATCCTAAACCTAATCCTGGAATAGATTTTGAGCGGCCGATGTGTCTAATGGAAGTCAACGAAGTCGAGGATGAAACATAATATGAAATCCCTGAAGAATTACTAAGGTTGGTAGAAAAGAAATACAAGCAAATCTTACCTCATAAAGAAAAGTTGGAAGATCTTGATCTAGGAACGAATGAAGTTAGAAGTGAGGTAAAGATAGGAACAACATTCTCGACAAAGAAAAAGCCAAAGTTGATTGGTCTGCTGCAAGAGTTCAAAGATGTCTTTGCCTGGTCTTACCAAGACATGCCAGGATTGAATACTGACATAGTGGTACACAAGTTGCTCATAAGGTCGAAATGTAAACCGATTCAACAGAAACTTAGAAGATTGAGACCAAAAACGGTAGTAAAAATAAAAAAAGAGGAACATAAGCAGATTGATGCTGATTTTCTTGCAATATCTCAATATCCAGAATGTGTGTCCAATATAGTCCCTTTACCAAAGAAAGATGGGAAGGTACGCATGTGTGTGGACTATAAATACTTGAATAAAGCTAGTCCGAAGGATAATTTTCCTCTTCCACATATAGATATTTTGGTCGATAAAACGTCGGGACATTCATGGTTCTCCTTCATGGACGTTTTCTCGGGGTATAACCAGATAAAAATGAACCAGAAGGACATGGTCCAAACAACATTCATAACACTATGAGGCATATATTGTTACAAGGTGGTGCCCTTTGGGCTAAAGAACGTCGGGGCAACTTATCAACGAGCAATGGTTACCTTGTTCCATGACATGATGCACAAAGAAGTTGAAGTATTTGTAGATGATATGATCGCCAAGTCCCGTACTAAGGAGGAATATATTCAGAACCTTAGAAAAAGCTATTTCTGAGATTGAGGAAGGACCAGTTGAAACTCAATCCCAACAAATGCACTTTTGGAGTAACGTTGGGAAAACTTCTAGGGTTCGTCGTTAGCAAAAAAGATATCGAAATAGACCCAGATAAGGTGAAGGCCATTCAGAACTTGCCACCACCTAGCTCACAAAAAAAGATCTGTGGATTCCTTGGGAGGTTGAATTATGTCTCTCGGTTCACTTCCCAATTGACCGATAAATGTGATCCAATCTTCAAGTTGCTAAAAAAGAATAACCTTGGAGAGTGGAATGAAGAATGCCAAGAAACATTTAATAGAATTAAAAGGTACTTGATGAATGCTCCAGCATTAGTCGCACCAGTTCTAGGAAGACCGCTAATTCTTTATTTGATGGTCTATAAGAATTCAATGGGATGTGTGTTGGGGCAACATGACGACACTTGAAAGAACGAAAGAGCCATCTACTATTTGAGCAAAAAAATTACAGAGTGTGAAGTACGATACCCACCAGTCCAAAAGTTATGTTGTGCCTTGGTATGGGTAACTCGTAGGCTCAGACAATATATGTTATTCTACACTACAGGGCTAATTTCCCGCCATGATACGTTGAAATTTATGATGGAAGAACCAACATTGACTGAAAGGGCCATCTACTATTTGAGAAAATGTTGTTGTCATAGTTTGATATTGTATATGTGAGCCAAAAAGCTCTAAAGGGAAGTGCTATAGCAGATTTCCTAGCCAGTTTGCATTGGAAGACTATGAGCCCCTAAACTTTGATTTCCCAAATGAGGATGTGATGAATATCTCCACAACGGAAATTGGAATCCCTGATAATGGAACTTGGAAATTGTATTTTCACAGAGCAGCTAACGCATTTGGACGTGGAATTGGAGTGGTATTGATTTCTCCAAATAATGTACATTACCCGTTCACAAGCAAGTTATAATTTCTTTGTACTAATAATATGGCAGAATATGAAGCTTGTGTCATGGGCCTGCGAGCTGCTATTGAAAGAAAGATAGAGACCTTGAAAGTATACATGGATTCCACGGAGGTGATCTACCAACTTTGTGGAGAATGGGTAAGAAAGTACGTAAAGTTGATTGAGTACCAAAAATTGATCCTAGAGCTAATGAAAGAATTTGAAGAAATTACCTTTACATATATTCCCATGGAAGACAACCAAATGGTGGATGCCTTAGCTATGCTAGCTTCGGTATTCCTAGCAAATAAACCAAAAGATATGATGCCGATTCAAATGTAGGGTTATGAAAACTATGCTCACTGCTGTAGCATGGAAGAGGAAGCCGGTAGGCATCCTTGGTATTTTGATATCATGCAATACCTTAAGTTTCAGACTTATCCCATGGGGGAAAATGACAATGAAAAAATAACTATTAGAAGAATGGCTTCATGATATGTGCTCGATAGATAGATTCTTTATAAGAGAGGAAAAGATCAGATCCTGCTAAGATGTATCAATGCCAATGAAGCAAGGAACATCATGGCAGAAGTGCATGACAGAATATGTGGAACACATGAAAATGGATTCTCAATAGCCATGAAGATCATGAGATACGGTTATTATTGGACAACCATGGAAGGAGACTGCATCGAATATGCCAAAATGTGTCACAAGTGTCAGATATATGCTGACAAGATTAATTCTCCACCAGCACCTCTTCATACAATGAATTCGCCATGGCCTTTTCCTGTCTGGGGCATTGATGTTATTGCACAGATCTACCCTAAAGCTTCTAATAGAGATCGTTTCATTCTTGTGGCCATAGATTACTTCACCAAGTGGGTAGAAGCAGCTTCTTATGCCAACATCACAAGAACAACAATTTGCAAGTTCTTGTAGAAAGAGATAATTTATCGGTATGGTTTGCTGGAAAGAATCGTCACTGATAATGCCACCAATTTCAACAATAAAGTATTAATATAAGTTTGTGAGCAATTCAAAATCATTCACCACAATTCTGTGACTTACCGCCCTAAGATGAATGGGCAGTGGAGGCAGCATATAAGAACATCAAGAAAATCATATCGAAAAAAAACAAAACTTACAAGGATTGACATGGGAAATTACCCTTTGCATTGTTTGCATATCAAACCTCAATACAAACCTCAACTGGGGAAACGTCTTACTCTTTGGTCTACGAGACAGAAGCAGTACTTCTCATCGAGGTCAAAATTCCATCTCTTCGTGTTTTGTTCGAAGTGAAGTTAGATGATGCAGAATGGTTACGGGTTCGATTTGACCAATTAAATCTTATTGAGGAAAAGAGATTGAAGGCAATCGGTCACAACCAAATGTATCAGAAAAGAATGATGCATGCTTATGATAAGAAGGTGTGCCCAAGAGAGTTCCGAGAGGGAGATCTTGTGTTGAAAAACTTCTTGCAAATACATATAGATGACAGTGCAAAATGGATATCTAATTGGGAAGGGCCTTATGTTGTCTAAAAGGTTTTCTTTGGAGGAGCATTGATTTTGACTGGGATGAACGGTAAGGAGTTGCGTAAGCCAGTGAATTGTGATTCAGTCAAGAAATATTATGCTTGAAGAATTCAAAAGGAGAATGAAAATGAAAAAAAGAAAATAAAAAGCTGAGTGAAAACCTGAAAGGGTGCTTCGCAAAATGAAAATATCTATGGTGAAAACTGAAAAAGGACGCCTTAGATATATAAAAAAAACAAGAGATAAAAGTAAATGAGCGTTCAAGGTGAAAATCCGTAAAGAGCGCCTTGAAACCAATGGAGGATTTGAGTTGAAAACTCGTAAAGGGCAGCTCAAACGACTGAGGTTAGGCATCTAGTAATCATAATCTCCTGGACACCTAGTATTTTGGAAGGGATTTCACATCTGTAAACATCTCGACAACGTTTGAGGACTGTTGGACGTGACTGCAAGTTCAGCTTTTATCTGGTTGATGGGGTGGTTGTATCCTTCATGCCTTGGATGCCTGGAGATCTGACCTTGTTTCTTGATTTTGTCATTTAGTTTGCCATGACTTTATCAAATTCTGTTGTATTTTGATTTATAAGCTTCAATAAAATTCATGAATTCACTTCCGATCCTTCTTTCTATTCCAAAGCATCGTAAAATGGTTAATATAATGCATAACATCAGATAATTTCCTGGTATTACAATGTTTTAAAGAGCAAGAGAATTATAACACTCTAGAATATTGAAGAAGAGTGTACAAGACAAGATGGTATGAACTTAGAGATAGACTACAAAGATTTCAACAAAGTTTGTCACCCGAAGAACAATGATTTTTATCTTTGTGCTCATGTTGGGATGATCAGAACCACAAGGCCAACACATTACAATGTTCTCCTGAATTAGCATCTCAGTTGAGACAATTTATGAAGTTTGAGGATGTTTCTGAGACATCGTCAAGCCATGATGACGTTACTGCATTTGAAGTCATTGTCGTTCCTTAAGACTGAAGAAAAATGTCCACAACTCCATGTTCTATTGTTGAGAACCATCATTTTGTAAAGGCTCTTGAATTTGGCAAAACTTTAACATTGTAGGATTGGGTATTTGCAATGTTACCTAAACATGGTGACAAGTGCTTGGCCAGATCAAGATTTCTTCAGCTACAATACATATCCTTTACTTTGTATCAAAAAAGAAAAAAGAAGAAAAAGAAAAGAAAAGAAAAAGAAAAAAAATCAAGGTGAAAACCTGAAAAGGCGCCTTGGAAAAAGAAGAGGGAAAAAAGAAAAAAAAGAAAAAGGAAAACCCAAAAGGGCGCTTTGAGAAAAGCAATCTAAAGTGAAAACCCAAAAGGGTGCTTTAGAACAAATGGCCAGAAACACGGAAAGGAGATTGTGATGGCCAATTCTGAATGAGAGATGGGAATTAAAAAGAAAGAATCAAAGAGGGTCCTAAAAGAGCAGAAGCTGATTGATAAATCTCAGCAAATCATGGTTCATGCATCATGTAGGAAATTAGAGTCATGCCAACCCTCATATTTTAGTTGTTTTGACAAGAAGTAGATGGAAAATGGAACTACTAATGAGAAGAGTTTGCCCAGCAAAGGCAGAGCTCCTAATGCGAAGAGTTCGCCCAACAAAGAAGAATTTTGAAATGAGAAGAATTCATCCAATGAAGAAGAATTCCAAATGAGAAGAATTAGTTCAGAAAAGAAATATTCATAATGAGAAAAGTTCACCCCAGCAAAGAAGAATTCCTACTGAGAAGAGTTCACTGATCAAAGAAGAATTCCTAATGAGAAGAGTTCGTCCAGCAAGAAAGAAGAGTTCGACCAGCGAAGGAAGGATTCCTAATGTGAAGAGTTCATTCCTAGTGAAGACGAGAAGAGTTCATCCCCATCAAAGAAGAAACTTCAAATTAGAAGAGGGACAGTTCAGATAAAATTCGCGTCTTTTTAGTCTATGCCCTATTTCTGTTCCACACTAATGAGCAAAGAGGGACAGTTGTAATACCTTATTTTGTCCGGGTATTCATATATATATATATATATATAATTCGATATAAATAAAACAAAATAAATAAATATAATAAATAAAACCCAATGTTAAATAAATAAAATACTCCAAAAGTATTAAAATCCATTTATAATGTCCATAACTACAAAGCCTTTTTTTTTAAAAAATCAGTCTAATACCGAAACAAATACAAAATTAGCCCAAATTTCAGTGTTCCCGCTGAAGTCAGGCGTTGTGTTTCTATTTTCGCCCAACGATGCCACCTGTCGAGCTGGGATTGGCCAGCAGGCTCTACGCGAATGAATCCCCTTAGCTGGATGCAGCTGGCCTTGTTGGCGTCGATAATGACGTCACACTCCACTCAGATATAAATAGAGAGAGAAACAATTACCATGCAATAATTACTCAATAATTGAGCCATAAATGAAGAAGGAAGAGAGAGAGAGAAGAAGTTTGAAAGACTTACCTTGCGGTCTGGAAGTCGAAATGCTCGCTAGATATTACTGCTGGAGCTTATCCACCGTCATCAGAAGGTAAATCTCGTCCTCTTCTTTCATTTTCCTGCGGCAAAACATAAATGAGTTAGACCTAGGCTCTTAAAAACATAAATATAGTAACTAAACAAAATAAAACCTAGATCTAGGAAAATCAAAGGAAGATTCGAGGCTTATCTGAGATTTGCAGAGTTGTTATCGAAGTTTGTGAAGGTTCAGAGCTTTCGGTGGAGTCGAAAATGTAGTTTTAGGGTTCTGTTTTTGGGTAGTTAGTCGAGGATTGGGTGAAGAGGTTCGATTATGATGAATCCGAGACTAGACTAGGGTTTAGGCTTGAAAAAAGAGAAAATGAAGTTTTTTTTGAGATTTTTTAGTGGCGAAGGACGGTGGCCAGAAATCTCTCTGGCGGTGGAGCACGGTGGCCGGAGTTTCAGGTTTGGTCAGAAGGGTTGACCGTAGATTTAGGTTATATCAGAGGAGGTGATCAAAAGGTTTCTGGTGATCGGAGAAAGGTAGGGGATAACCAGAGACGACGATTGGTGACCGACGTCGCCTTCGGTGGCCGAGAAACAAGTCGAAGTTAGGGTTTGTGGTGGCTGAAGATCAAAGTCAGATATGAGGAAGTTCATGTTTAGTTCCTGGGTTTTTTAGGGTTTAGATCTTTAGTAGCAAGGAAGTGGGGGAAATTAAGTGTTTGTGGGGATCAAAGGGAGGAAAAGAGGAACAACATGAGTGTAGTTCTTGAAAAAACATGTTTTTGATCTCGAAAAACTAAAAACTGAGACGGTTTAAGAGTTTATATGGATTAAAGCACGGAAAATTGAATAATTTGGTTAGAACATGGGATGAACCGTGGGGTTTTATCTGTTTCGGTGTAATTTTTCTGGGAATTGGGTGTTCGAGTTCAGAGACTTTTTAGGATAGAGAGAGTAGAGAGAGAGAGGGTAAAATGGGCAAATGGCCGAGTCTGACTCTGATGAAGGCTTTAAATAGTCGAGTCAAAATGGTGCCGTTTTGGCACCGAGTTTGGGCGATTTCGCGCGGGTCGAGTTAGAAAGAGATTCACGCCCTTCTTTATCCACTTTATACTTTGGGCTACTCTGTTTTACATTTCTCACATCTTAGTCACCAAACCTTTGTAATTTGGGCATTATGAGTTTGAATTCAATTCGATTTAGTCCCTATTTCAGTTTAATATCTTTGTTTAATTGTTTTTAATTTAAATTGTTCAACTTATCATGTGTGCATGTCTATAAAAAATCATATAGTATACTTGATTAGGAGAACATAATTCACTTAGTAAAATAGAATTAGAGGCTTTTTTTGGGTGTTATCAAATAAGTCCTAAACTTGACAATATTCATAGATTTTAATTATCCAAAACTTTTATTTGTCCGAAATGTATTTTCTTACAAAAGGATGTCTCCATTCGAAATGGAATCCATTTAACACTTCCCTACACGTAACCGACTCCCGAACCCAAATTTTACTAAAAGAATCTATGGTCCATTTTTGTGGTGTTCGCAATGACCAATGGCGACTCCAAAATGATTTTAAAAGGTAAATAAAGGAAAGTTGGATAAAATGGTTGTCCCCAATTTCAAGATCTAATTAACAATGAAAAAACCCTAATTTCCAAAACCCTAATAATCATGTTGTTTTTCTACAAACCATTTTAAAAATAGTCACGACACCTACTGTTAAAGCATGTTAAAAGTATGTGGTTTATTGTTTTTATTGATGTGATGATGAAGGATGCACATGGTAAGTGGTCCTTGTAAGTATATGTTTTATACTTGTGATTTGAAGCATGGTTTAATGCTTTGGAAAATGATTTATTGTTGATATTTTGAAAATAGTGAGGTATGTGGTTAAATATGAATTATATTGGCAAGTGATGTTATGAAAATGGTTTATTAATGTTATCAGATATAGTTAGCTGGCTATAGGATTGAGTGCACTATAAATAAGTCCCCTTGGATGTCGAGGAGGGTGGTATCCTATCTCCATCCAAGTACCCTAACGATCGAGGAGGTTGGTGTCCCATCTCTCATTATTGGGTTACGCATCTAACCAATGATTGAGGTTGTTGTTCCCACTAGTTGTGATTGTACCACTATTCCGGTTAAGATTACTTGAAGTGTTATGAGAAAACTTGTTGAATCCGCGTATCCGATATGATATTTTGAGAATGGACTTGATGAATGATCACTTTTGAGCCAATATAATTGACGATGTATCATGAAATGGTTTGTGTTATAAAATATGATTTGTAAATGTTTACTCTTTAAGCTTTGCATATGGAAGTTATGCATGGGAAGGCTTAAATTAAGTGTTAGTAGTGGAACTTGCTGTTGGTTTATGATACATGTTGCATAGGGTTTATTATGATGGTTTTCGATTAGTTAAAGTGCATGGTTTTAAGGGCATGTTTGTTTTTAAATGATGATTTGACGTGATTGAAACGAATTATCAATGTGGATTTGGAAAATGGTTTTAAATGCATTGATGGCGTTTTGTTTTTGATCACTCCTCACTAAGCCTTGTATGCTTACGCTCTATTTTTTCCATCAATGCAGAGAATTGAGGTTTGGAAGGCAGCGAGGAGCAGGGGATTAAGAGAGATTTAATTCTTGAAAGTATGTTTTCGATTTAGACTATAAGTAATAAGGACAATGGGGGATCCGTTGTGTTGTTTGGAGATTTGTGTAAACTTCCTATTTGAGCAAGTCTATATTGATGTTTTAGACTTGTAAATGGCCTTTGGTAAGTGGTTTGTGCTTTGCTAAGGTTTTTGGTATCTTGCTTGGCTTGGTTTCTAGGTTGCATACTTATAGTTTCTCTTTGATGCATGTTGCCATGAGATGCTATTAAATATGCCATGTTTGGTTGAGAATTGATATTTGGTTATGTTGTATATATGTTAGAAGCATGTTTAGGTGGTTTGTGTTGCATTAAAGATTGAAAAACAAGCAAAAGGAGACATTACATGCCCAGGTGTGTCGATATGCCCAAGGCTGTATCGATACGACGAGTTTGAAATGGGTATGATGTTTCGGTACAGTGGTTGGTGTATCGAAATAGGCTTGGTCAAATTGGTTATTGGAATTTCGTGTACCGATATGCTTATATGACTTTATCGGTACGTGTTCGTGTTTCGAAACACCTTGAGCTATTTTGGAATAGGGTGTATCAATACAGGGTTGGGTGTACCGATATGCTAAGCAGTTATTTAGTTATTTGAAATTTTCTAGAAGTTTTGTTTCTTACATTTTAGTCCCTAAATGTTGTGGATGAAATTAAATGAGCTTGGATGATCGAATTGAGCTGAAATTTGACATAGTGGCTTACAATATGACTAATTAAAGAGTGATAACTTAAAATCGATTGACATCCTTGTATTTTTCTAAATTTACAAATTGGCCTCTAATACAAGTTCGTAATCAATCGAATGTCAAATCGACATCTGATTGGGTTGATGTTTCTTCTACTGCAAGTCTTATCATTTAGGGTCATGATGTGCATCTAGGGGGGATAAATGATAAAAAATAGGGTCATTTATTGAGGTAAACCTTCCCAGTGGTTACTTCAATATTCATTGTGTGACCCGTTAGGTTTGGTCTCGCGTCCAGGCCGGGTCGAGGGGCTACATTTGGTGGTATCAGAGCCAAGTTTTGAAAGGTTGGGATGATGGTAAGTTGTTGGTAAGTTGATGTGATGTAATTATGAAATGTACACATTTGTTTGATATGCATGATGTTTGTGGTATTTACGTTAATTGCTTTATGCCATGTTTGGGGAAATTGGAATACCCATTACCTTATTACTATAGTTGAAATGTTTTGATTGGAATTGGAAGTTTTGGATCCTTACTTGAAGCTGGCCTGATTATTTTGTTTTGGTTTACTATCATGCCTTAATCATAATAACACAATGGGACCGAGGAAAGAGTTGCGATCTGGAGAACAAGATACCTCTTGGAGGGAATCTACCTCCTCCACCTGAGGGTAAGGAGTGAGTACAACTAGAGCGTTCCAGGCTGTTGTTGCTAGAGTGTAAGTACAAACACCATCTACTGGGTAATCGGGATTGCCATTAGAACGCTTACGTAGTTTGGGCAGTGTTGACTATCGTGGTTTGTCACATGACGCATCTAAGTCATGGATGTCCAATACGATCCAAATTTTGGAACAAATGGGGTGTAGTGATGCACATAAACTGGGATGTGCTGTTACACTGTTTCAAGGTGATGCTTACAATTGGTGGACGTCTGTAACTGCGGCTATGGAGCCTAATGATGTGAATTGGGAGTTCTTTCAAGCTGCCTTTAAGAAGAAGTATCTAGGAGTAAGATACTTCGAAAATAAAAATATGAATTCATGTCTTTGGTTTAGGGTAGCATGACTATGGCTAAGTATGAGGTTTAGTTTTTTCGTGTAACCCCCTCGGCCCGGTGTGGATGATAGACCGAACTAAACGGGTCACACGGGGAAAACTGAAGTAAACCGGGAAGTTTACTCCGATAAACAACATTTTTTTCATTTTATCTTGTCTAGATGCTCATTATAATCATAAGTGATAAACTTTGCAGCAGAACGATTTGCAACTCAATCAAACAAAGATTAGGGACCTAATTGCATACAATCTCATTTTAGGGATCATTTTGCAATTTTACCAAATTACAGGAACTTAGGCCTTTTTATGTTACCAACTCTTAATTAGTCACATTACATTCCTCTCAGTCAAATCTCAGCTCAAAATAATCATCCAATCTTATTTCATTAGATCCACAACAATTAGGGACTAAAACGTAAAGAAACACAACTTTAGAAGATTCCAATAACTAACATAACTTCTTGTTGTTTCGGTACAGGCTGCCTTGTATCGAAACAACGGTATCGAAACAGGGTCAAGCGACTCGAAGCTTGGACCCATATTGAAACAGCCTCAAGGGTGTTTCGAACCATGCAATTCCAGTAACAAAATATACAGAAACATAATTTCCCCTTTTCGACACCCTTAATCCATTTTAGGCTCACCGTTTCGGTACAAACTCAAGTGTACAAAAACACTTGGGCCTGTAATGAAACTTTTTGCTGGCTTTTCACACTTTAATCAATACAACAACATTTCAACATGCCTCCAACACGCATAATATAATCATAACATTTCAATATGCATCAAGGGAATCTATAGGCATGCAACCTATGCGAAATAACCACGAAAGTGTCAAAACACAAACCAAGGCATAAACCAACAAGTAAAGGCCATTTACAAGTCATTACGCGCATCTCAAACTTGCTACAAAACTAGGAGTTTCAAAATACACTCTCCCAAAAACATAAAGGCATCCTCCTATTGCCAACGATTATTACTAATAGGTAAACATAAAATCATACTTGAGCTTAGTTCCACTCCGTGGAATCCTTCTGGCATCCTTGCTGCTCAAATATGCTAATTCTTTGCATTGTTGGAAAAGAGAGCATAAGCAATAATGCATAGTGAGGGATGCACAAAACAAACCAACAACAACAATGCATTTTAAAGCTATTTCTCATTTACAAATCTCTATATCATCATGATCTTTTTATCTCATGCTTGAAACCATTTTCAAAGCAAAAACCACACCATTTAAACCACATGTACCATCTATCTCATGCATTAATCAAAATGCAAAGTCTCAAGGCAAGGCCTAACATGCTTGTTTCTCATATAGAATTTCTCAAAACATGATCTCATATGCAAATCTCATTTCATTAATTAATTTATAATCAAGGTACATGTGAATCTCATATATTGGCATTTTAGCAACATTACTCAGATATGCGGATAGCTTGATGGAATCGTCAAGTCCTACCTAGGTGGAATCTCACATCACCAGATTTTCATGGCGGCATCTCTCATCGCCACAAAGCTTGATAGAATCTCACATCATCAAGACCTACCGTGGTGGAATCTCACATCACCACACTCTAAGTTTGGCATGGGATGGCACGACCCTCATTGCCTGAACTAAAGAGCACATACGAATTTTGTATATTGTAGTGCACTTCTCATTCTTTTGGTCGATCAATTATATCCGGTAACAATAATCTCATCTCATTGCAATATACTCATTTTAAACATCATTACCTATTGTTTTTCAATGCATAAACATATACCATAACTCATCCCATTTCAAAAGCATAAACAATGCATAGCATTTTCTCAATAAGTTCTATCTCTTTAAAATACCAAATCTATCTCATGGGATCATGTAAATCATCATATCATTTCTCAAAACATGCATAAAATAGTAGGTGTAATTCTATCTTCAAAACATGAGCATGATCATAAAAATCAATGGGATAAAAACCTAGAAACGAGAGAGAAACATTTCAAACTTACTTTCGAGCTTAGATTAGTGTTTCAAACTCAATCTAAACCCCCAAACCTTGCTTTCAAGTCTTTGAAAGGCTTTAAAATCCAATTCCACTCACCGACAACGCCTCGCTTGCTTTGCCGAAGCGTAATCAAGCTTCTAAAGCTCCTGGAATTTCACCAATTCCTTCCGAAGCATAATCAAGCTTAAATTACTCCAAAAACTCAACCCAGCCAAAACCTAATACTTCCATCCGATTTTAATCATCAATTAACATCCAAAAACAATCTAATTTCATCCTTATACCTCCAGCAACACCCTAACCACATTATCTCCACAGAACCCCCAAATCTAACCATCTAACAACTAGAGATCCAATCTATTTCGAGATTATTATGATAAAACCTTTGTTTCAACAACATTTAACATTCAAATCATGATTAAAATCAATCTAAAATCAATAAAAACAATAACATTACGAAAATCTTAGGAAATCACTTTTTAAAGTTTAATCTCACCATTTTCATGAAATAGATTACAAATCTTTATCAATAAACAAGATTAGAGACCCAAAGACTTGGGTATTTCATTAAAGAATCTTGATTAGAGGAGTTGAATGAATTTTACCTCTAACCCTTGCTTATTCCTTTAATTGATAATATTAGATAAGAAATCTTTAAGAATTCTTTGACTTAAATGGAAGAATCATCAAGAAAATCATTTGTAAATCAAAGTAAAGTAAGAAGATGAGAATATCTGGAAGTTTGAGAGAAAAAGAAGTGTTTGGCTGATGGAAAAATGAGAGAAAATTAAATTACATCAAAATAGATTTTAGATGATTAAATCTCTTTTAATAAAATCTTCTTTAAATTATTTTTTAATAAAACACCTTTAAAATGGTCAATTAAAGGAAAAGGCGCATTAAATATATATTAGCTCCCTAAAGATTCTAAGCTTTGGCCCTCTTTCAAAATAGTCCTTAAAACGGATTTTACATTTTTACAAAATAGTCACTAACCCAAAATGTCAGTCTTCCAAAACCCATTTTCCAAAATTGACTTCACCAAACCTTTATATATATTTATAGGATTTTAGGAAATATCCCCATAATTTTATCATATCCCGAACCACGTTTTCTCTGAATCACTCTCGAACTAACCTTAATATCTAGTCTAGGTCCTACGAACCCTGAGTCAAACTTTAAGACTCCTATGCCCAAAACCAGGGCGTTACAACTCTCCCCCACTTACGAAATTTTACCTGTTGAAAAAAAAAGATAAGGAAATTGCTTCTTCATGTCAACCTTCTTTCCCACGTGGCTTCCTTCACACCACGATGTCGCCACAAGACCTTGACCAACTTAATGGTCTTACCACGAAGAACCTTGATGTCCGAAGCCAAGATCTCAATTGTTCTTCATCATACGACAAATATGGATTTAACTCAATCTCCTCAACTGGCATAACATGAGACAGATCTGATATATATCTCCGAAGCATGGATACATGGAAAACATAATATATCTTCTCCAACTCAGGAGGCACCCTCAACCTATAAGTAACATGTCATACACGATCAAGCACCTCATAAGGTCCAATAAACCTCAGACTCAACTTGCCTTTCCAGCCAAATGTCATCACCTTCTTCCAAGGTGAAACCTTCAAAAATAGCTTATCACATACATCGTACTCAATCTCCTTATACTTCAAATCCGCATAAGACTTTTGTCGAACCAAAACCGCTTTCAACCTCTCACTAATGAGCTTCACTTTTTTTGTAGTGCCCTTTAGCACATAAGGTAAAGAGAATTTTTTTCCCCACTTCCGCCCAAAAAAAGAGGTGTTCTACACTTCCTTCCATAAAAAGCCTCATCAGGAGCCATTTGAATGCTCGCTTGATAGTTGTTATTGTAAGAAAACTCCACCAAAGGTAACTTTTTCTCCCAAGAATCTTTGAAACCACTGATGCAACACCTCAACATATCATCTAACACTTGGATAACCCGTTTATACTGTCCATATGTCTGTGGATGATACAAAGTACTGAAATTCAAACGCGTACCAATGCTCAATGCAAACTCTCCTAAAACCTCGATGTGAAACGCGGGTCTCAATCCTAAACAATGGACTTAGGCACCCATGCAACCTAACAATATGAGAGATGTACAAATCCACCAACTTGTCTAACGTATACATAGTATGCACCACCAGAAAATGTGCAGACTTCGTAGAACGATAAAAAATCACCCAAATGGAATTCTTCTTGGATGGTGTCAAAGGAAATCCCGTCAAAAAATCCATGGTGTTTCTCTCCCATTTCCAATCCAAAATCTTCAACGGTTTCAACATTCTAGAAGGAAATTGATGCTCAGCTTTAACACGTTGACAAACCATGCATTTACTAATAAAATCAATAGCGTCCTTCTTTAAGCTAACCCAATACTACTCATCCTTCAACCCACGATACATCTTTGCACTACCAGGATGCATGTCAAAAGGACTACTATGCGTCTTAGTCAAAATAGTGCGCCTCAACTCAACTTCCTTCGGCACAACTATTCGACTCTTCAAGCACAAAACACCATCATCATTGAAACAAAAGTTAGTTGGATTTCCTTCTGTAATGTCCTGAACATGCGATACCAACATATCATCTAACAAATGCTTCTCCTTAATCAACTCCACCAATGAGGCTTTCACGTGCAACTTAGCCACTAACCACCATCTCGCGATAAACTCAATTGAGCAAACATCTCCCTCAACTCTACAGCCACCTTCCTACTCAAGGCATCAACTACAACATTAGCCTTCTCTGGATGGTACTCAATCATCAAGTCATAATCTTTAAGCAACTCCAATCACTGTCGTTGCCTAAGATTCAACTCTTTTTGTTACGTCAAGTACTTCAAACTTTTGTGGTCCGTGTACACCGTACACCTTTCACGATAAAGGTAACGCCTTCAAATTTTTAAGGAAAACACCGTCGCAGCCAACTTGATGTCATGTGTATGGTAATTATGCTCATGTACTTTAAACTACTAAGAAGCATAAGCTACCACCGTACCTTCTTGTATCAACACACATTCTAAACCAACATAGGACGCATTGCTATAAACCACAAACTCTTTACCCGATTCGGGTTGAATCAAGATAGGAGCTTGCGTGAACGTTTCCTCCAACTTCTCAAAATCTTGTTGCTTAGCCTCCGTCCATTAAAATTTAACATCTTTTTGCAACAACTTTGTCAAAGAAGCAGCAGTCTTGGAAAAAACCATCCACAAATCTACGGTAGTGCCCCGCCAAACCAACGAAACTACGCTTCTTAGGAACTAACTTAGGCGACTGCCAATTCATCATCGTTTTAACCTTTTGAGGATCAACTCTAATTCCTTCAGCCGACACCACATGACCACGGAAAACAACTTCCTTAAGCCAAAACTCACACTTGCACAATTTTCCATAAAACTGATTTTTCCAACAAAACTTGCAACACAATCCGCAAATGCTTATCATGATACTCTTCGGTACGAGAGTACATGAGAATATCATCGATAAACACAACCACAAACCCATCCAAAAACTCACGAAACACACGATTCATCATATCCATGAACGCAACATGGACATTATTCAAACCAAACGGCATCACCAAAAACTCATAATGCTAGTACCTCGTACGAAAAGCAATCGTAAGCACATCTACATCCTTTACCTTCAACTGGTAATATCCAGATCTCAGATCAATATTAGAAAACATTGAAGCACCTCGAAACTGATAAAAAGATCATTAATCCTTGGCAAAGGATACTTGATCTTGATTGTCAACTTGTTCAGTTGCCGATAATCTATGCACATTCACATCGTGCCATCTTTCTTCTTTACAAACAAGACCGATGCACCCCAAGGTGAAACACTAGGCCTAATAAAACCTCGATCAAGCAACTAATGAAGTTGTGTCTTCAACTCTTTCAACTCCTTAGGTGCCATTCGATAGAGAGCAATAGACACTGTAGTCATATTTTCATACAACTCAATGCCAAACTCAACCTTTCTATTCGGTGGCAAACCATGCTACTCTTCCTGAAATACACTCGAAAAATCACATAACATGTGTATGTCCTGTACTCGCACCTATTTCATACTCGGATTCATCATCTAAGCCAAGAAATCTTCACATCCCGAACACATCAACCAACTCGCTTCAAGAGCCGAAACAACATTAGATAAGAACTTCACACTCTCACCTACGATCACCACTTCATAATCATCAACAAGTTTCAACGAAACTCGCTTGGTCTCAAAATCAACCATATTCCTAGCTCAGATAACCAATCCATACCAACAATTACATTGAAACCATAGAAAGGCAACTCCATCAGATCAACCTCAAACACACGAACTTGAACAGAAAAAGTACATCTCTTATACATTTCCTTGTAACAATCGTTTCACCAAAAGAACTGGTTACACGCATACCAACATCTAACAAATCAACAGGCAAACCAAGCACTTGTGCATGTTCACGCAAAATGTATGAGTGAGTAGAACTAGAATCAATCAAAGAAAGTAATGACACGTATTGTAAAGTAAAGGTATCTGCGATCACATCTGTGTCAATCCTTCCCTCTCGATGTGCATACACCCTAGCCTATCCACCTCCCTTAGGATGAACAACAACAACATGGGCAACATTCCTCTATCCATCATCTCTACGTTGAAAATTACCACAACCGCGCCCACGACCTTTCTGTGGCTCAACAGCTCGCATCGGAGCTTATCCATCTATAACTGGATGTGGACAGTCGTGCTTTATGTGTCCTCATGATAAAAAATTCCAAGATGTACCCAGATTAACCCAACACTCTACCGTGTGCATCCTACTGCACCGGTTACACTCTAGAATACGAACAAAAGCATTTTGGCCTTGATGACCACGACCAGGGTTAACACCACCACGCCTTGGATCCGGTTGATACCTCTGATTCTTGCACTTCTTGTAATGATCCTTATCAGCATCAAACTCAGTCAACCAATTTTCAGAAGTAGAACCACCCGAACGAGTAACACAAACCAAGTTCTGCTTGATGTCCTTAGCCCGAAAGACTAAGATATCAAAAATGGTGTAATCCGAAGCCAATATGTACGTCTTGACATCCTTTACAAGCCTATAGTGAAAATGACCACATCTTTTTTGTTCATCGGGGACCAGCTCAGGAGCATACTAGCTCAACCGAACAAATTGAACCTCATATTTGAAGCAGTCATGTTTCCTTGCACCAAGGACATCAACTGTCGCTTCTTTTCATAAAGATAGCGAACACCCAGATACTTCCTCTTGAAAGCATTTCCAAAGAACTCCCAAGTAACATCGACATGTTCCACACATGCATTGATGGTTATCCAACACGTATAAGCACCTCCATGAAGCACGTATACAACACAACCCAACTTTTGCACACCATTGCAACTCATCTGACCAAGAATCCTCCAGGTGCTCTCAAAACAAGCTTCAGAACTCTCAAGAAATAGACCTTGGAACTTAGTTCCACCCAAAAATCGCAAACACTACAAAGGTAAACCAACATTAGCACCGAGATGAGATGCGGCCACATGCATACCCGCTATCATTGCCTAAAAAGCTCCAACTATAGCTTGAATCAACGGTGTCATATTAGCAGCATCCTACCCTTGCGCTGCCTAAGGTCCAACACCTCCAACGACAGCTCCCTCTCCAGCTCCATCACCACCAGGAAGAGGAGGAGGAGGCGCCAGCTCTCGTCTCGGTCCAATTAACAAAATGATATAGCTAAAAATAATGCAACAATAAAAACAATTAGGCTAGCAAAAGCAAGAATCCAAGGTGCTCAAGTTTTCTTTTCAAAACCAAAATTCTCTTTACAATAGAAATAAAATGGCAATGGGTACCCTTAACCTCTCCCCCAACATCATATAACAATCATAATTCATGTTATCAAACACAGTGCATCTCACACAAGTCAATCAATGGTCATAACATAACATACCATAATCAACCATCTTACATAGCATTCATTAAGAAATCAACCAAACAACAATATTACATCAACTTTACCTCCCAATCTTTCGAAACCTAGCTTTGATATCACCAAATGTAACCCCCTCGGCCTGGTCTGGACGATAGAACGAACCAAACATGTCACACGGGGAAAATTGAAGTAAATCGGGAAGTTTACTCCAATAAACAACACTTTTTTTTTCATTTTATCTTCTTTAGATTCTCATTATAACCTTAAGTGATAAACTTTGTAGTGGAACGATTTGCAACTCAATCAGACAACGATTCGGGACCCAATTGCATACAAACACATTTTAGGGACCATTTTGTAATTTTACCATATTACAAGGACTTCGGCCATTTTAATGTTAACAACCCTTAATTAGTCACATTGCATGCCTCTCTGTCAAATCTCAGATCAAAAAAATCATCCAAGCTTAGTAAATTGCATCCACAACAATCATGGACGAAAACATAAAGAAACAGAACTTCAGAAGATTCCAATAACTAACTTAAAAGCTTTCATTTTGGTATAGGCTGCTCTGTATCGAAACAACCGTATCAGAACAGGGTCGAGCGACTCGAAGCTCGGGCCCATATCGGAACAACCTCAAGGGTTTATCGAAACATGCAATTCTAGTAGCAAAATGTACCAAAATACCTTTCCCCGTTTCGATACCCATAAGCCATTTTAGGCTCACCGTTTTGGTACAGACTCAAGTGTACTGAAACACCTAGCAATGTAATACACTTTTTGCTAGTTTTTCTCACTTTAATCCATACAACAACATTTAAACATGCATACAACATAATCAAACATCAAACCTTAATCATATATGGAAATTCCAACATCATAACATGTCAATATGCATTAAGGGAATCTACAGGCATGCAACCTATGTGAAATAACCACTCGAGTGTCAAAACACAAACCAAGGCATAAACCAACAAGTAAAGGCTATTTACAAGTCATTAAGGGAATCTCAAACTTGCCACAAAATAGGGAGTTTCAAAATACACTCTCCCAAAACATAAAGGCACCCCCCATTGCCAACGGTTATTACTAATAGGGTAAACTACACAGATGACCACTAAACTATGGGTTTGGTGTCAAAATGACCACTATATTATTTTTTGCCGCAAATGCACCACACAACTATTTAAATGGTTCCATTTTAGCCACACGTTGTTAAAAAACAAAAAAAATTGACGGAACTGTTTAAAAAATTGGTATAATTACACATTTGGTCCTCTATATTTATACAATATATCAATTTAGCCCTAATTTTAATCTAATAAAATAAATTAATTATTTAATAAGATGGTGACACGTGTTACCACCTTATTGGGGGATTTTAATTATTTTTATTTAACTAAATTAATTAATTACCCTCCAATCAGGTGGTGACACGTGTCATCCTGATTGGAGTAGGAAAAATAAAAACAAAAGAATTACTTTTGGTAGGAATTGAACATGGGACCTTAGGGTGTAGCACGCACAAATTTACCACTGAGCAAAGCATATACTCATGATATGCAATACTAATAATAATATATGTGTCAAACTTGGTACCAACTCTTGCAATACTAGACATTCAGGGTTTCACAAGATTTTCTTGCTTTTATGCATGCTTTATCCTCAATCCTCATCATTGCTTTATTTTTCACTCTCCAGGGAACTATGACGTAATACAGCAGCCCATGAACATCAGTGAAGAAGCAAAGAAAAATGTTCCTTTCTACATGTTTATCGATAAAGAAACAGAAGCATATATGAAAAACAAAAGTATGTTGAATGACGGTAAAAGGGTGGGCTTCTGGAGAATTGTTGTGATTCACAATGTTCCTTACAGTGATGAAAAGAAAGTATATGATTAGTATTGCATATCATAAACCGCCTAAGGAAAGTTCAATTTTTTTTTCCAAATTGCTTGCCGCAATTAGACTTGCTTAGTTGCTAAGTATTTTGTTCCATGCTGCTGCCACATCATCTTCTTGATTTGTCCATAAGCCATTATCCATAGCTATTGATAACCAGGATGCTTAACTGTTCTTAATCCATGTATGAGTTTGTTTTTACCTATTTCTTCAATCCAGGAATTCTTTTCTTTTGATTTTTGCAGTTCTTGAGTTGAGCTCTTGTAAGTAAGCACCTGGTTATGTTTTTGGTTAAGCTAAACCGAGATTTGTAGGGATTTAGGTGTGTTTAGCATTGTTTATTACTGTCCAAAAGCATTTTTAACAATTGTGCGTGGTTCGTTCTTGGTGTTGCAAATGGAAATGGCTAGAACTTGCAAATGTATACAGTAAAGTGGGAAATATTTCCTATATTCAAAACATATTTTATTCCACCCAAAGAGAGGGCATTTCAGATTCTAGTATTCATATTTCCTTGCAAAATATGAAGATCATCAAACTTCGAGCTAAAGTCGCTGATTTTGGGTTTGCAAGAGTTGGTATCATGTTTGACACATATATTATTATTAGTATTGCATATCACAAGTATATGCTTTGTTCAACAGCAAACTTGTGTGTGTTGCACCCTAAGGTCCTAAGTTCGATTTCTACCAAGGGTAATTCCTTGGTTTTCATTTTTCCTACTCCAATCAGGATGACACGTGTCACCACCTGATTGGAGGGGGAATTAATTAATTTAGTTAAATAAAAATAATTAAAATCCCCCAATAAGGTGGTGACACGTGTCACCATCTTATTAAAAATTAATTTATTTTATTAGATTAAAATTAGGACTAAATTGATATATTGTATAAGTATAGAGGACCAAATGTGTAATTATACTAATTTTTAACAGTTCCGTCAACTTTTTCGTTTTTTTAACGGCGTGTGGCTAAAATGGAACCATTTAAATAGTTGTGTGGTGCATTTGCGGCAAAAAATAATATAGTGGTCATTTTGACACCAAACCCATAGTTCAGTGGTCATCTGTGTAGTTTACCCTTACTAATATGTAAACATAAAATCATACTTGAGCTTAGTCTCACTCCTTGGAATCCTTCTTGTTTCCTTGCTGCCCAAATATGCTAATTCTCTGTATTGTTGGAAAAAGAGACCATAAGCAATAATGCCTAGTGAGGGATGCTCAAAACAAACCACCAACAACAATGCATTTTAAAATCATTTCTCATTTAGAAATCTCTAGCTCATCACGTTCTTCCTATCTCATGATTGAAACCATTTTCAAAGCAAAAACCACATCATTTAAACCACATGTACCATCTATCTCATGCATTAATCAAAATGCAAAGTCTCAAGGCAAGGCCTTACATGCTTGTTTCTCATATAGCATTTCTCAAAACATGATCACATATGCAAATCTCATTTCATTAATTAATTTATAATCAAGGTACATGTGAATCTCATAAATTGGAATTTTAGCAACATTACTCGGATATGCGGATAGCTTGACGGAATCGTCAAGTCCTACCCTGGTGGAATCTCACATCACCGGACTCTCATAGCGGCATCTCTCATCACCACAAAGATTGATGGAATCTCACATCATCAAGACCTACTGTGGTGGAATCTCCTATCACCATACTCTCACTTTGGAACGGGATGCCACTACCGCCATTGCCCGAACCAAAGAGTGTGTACAAATTTTATATATTACAGTGAACTTCTCATCCTATTGGTCGACCAATTATATACGATAACAATAATCTCATCTCATGCCACTATACTCATTCTAAGCATCATTTCCTATTTTTTTTTTCAATGCATAAACATATACCATATCTCATCCCATTTCAAAAGCATAAACAATGCATATCATTTTCTCAATAAGTTCTATCACTTTGAAATAACAAATCTATCTCATGGGATCATTTAAATCATCATATCATTTCTCAAAACATGCCTAAAATAGTAGGTGTAATTCTATATTTAAAACATGAGTATGATCATAAAAATCAACAGGATAAAAACTGAGAAATGATAACAAAACATCTCAAATTTACTTTTGGGCTTAGATTAGTGTTTCAAACTCAATATAAACCTCCAAACCTTGTTTTCAATTCTTTGAAAGGCTGTTAAATCCAATTCCTTCTGAAACGTTATTCCCTTTTTATACCACACAAGAGCAGAAAATTAATGCGTCTCAATACATTAAAAAACACCAACAACCAAAGCTACAAAACTACTCTGCACAAAAACACCAAAACGCCATCCCAAACAACCAAAAACACCTTCGATTACTCCACAAACTCAACTCAGCCAAAACCTAACACTTCCATCCAATTTTATTCATCAATTAACATCCAAAAATAATCTTATTTCATCCTTATACCTCCAGTCACACCAGAACCACATTATCTCTACAAAAACCCCAAATTTAACCATCTAACAACTAGAGATCCAATGTATTTCAGGATTAGTATGATAAAACCTTTATTTAAACATCAGTTAACAACCAAATCATGATTAAAATCAATATCAAATCAATCGAAACAGTAGCATTACGAAAATCTTAAGAAATCACTTTTTAAAGCTTAATCTCATCATTTTCATCAAATAGATTACAAATCTTTATCAATAAACAAGATTAGAGAGCCAAAGATTTTGGAATTTCATTAAAGAACCATGATTAAAGGATTTGAACGAAATTTACCTCTAACCCTTTCCTAACCCTTCAATTGACAAGATTAGATGTGAAATATTCAAGAATCCTTTGAGTTGAATGGAAGAATCATCAAGAAAATCATTTGTAAATCAAAGTAAAGTAAGAAGATGCGAATTGTAACGCCCAGGTTTTGGGCCTAGAGGTTTTAAAAGCGGTTTAGGGATTAACGAATCTAGATTAGAGATTTGGGTCGGTTCAGGGAAATCTTAGTTCAGTATGTGGAAAATTTCTAAAATCATAATTAAATAAGTAGTGAATGGAAGTGAAACCAATTTTGAAAAATAAGTTTTGGAAAGCCAACATTTCGACTTGGTGTTTTAAATGTTTTAATGAAGAGTTTTTGATAAAGGTGTTTTAATAAAAAGAGATTTTATTAGACAAATCATTTTCTCACGTAACCTCTTTTCTACAAACTTTTCTCTCAACTTTCCCAGCAGGCAAACTCTCTTTTCATCACTAGAATATTCAGAGAATTTTCCTATTTCATTAGCTTTTGATTCCTAAATGATGCTCATGGATTTCTACAACATTTAGCAAGAGTTTTCTTAAAGGATTTCACCAAAATCTTTGCAAATCATGGGAAGGCTTGTGTTAGAGGTGATCTTTCTTTTCTCTCCTTTAATTAAGGTTCTTTATTGAAATTCAAAAGTCTTTGGCTCTCTATTTTTGTTTTCAACAAGATTTTGTAATTGAATTGATGAAATTTGTTAGTTAAAGTTTTGAAAGATGGATTTTCAAGATTTTCATTTAGGCACTATTTTGATTGATTTGTAAATGATTATAATCATTATTTAGATGTTAAATGATGAGGAACTAATGGTTTTATGATAATAATCATGGATTGAGTTGGATCTATAATTATTAGATTGTTAGATTTTGAGTTTTTGGGATGTCAATGTGAAATCTGAGTTGTTGGAGCTATAAGGATGATAATAGGATGTTTTTGGATGTTAATTTATGGTTGATAGTGAATGGAAGTGATGGATTATGGTTGGTTTAAGTTTCGAGTAAGATCGATTGAGTTTTCGTTTGATTTGGATAGGCTTTTAAGTGCCTTTAGGAAGAGCTACAGGTTTCTAGTGATTGCTGGTGGTTTTAATTCATTGAGATGCATTAATCCTTTGTTCTTGTGTGGTGCAAATAGGGGAGGATTCTTTGGAAGCATTTGGTGAAGTTTCGGGGACTTCGGATGCTTGATTTTCGCATCGGCGATTGAGGTTCCGCATGTCGGTGAGTGGAAATGAGATTTCCAGTTTGAAAAGCTTAAAAAGAGGTTTTGGGAATTTAGTGTAAGCTTGATACACTTTACTAAGTTCGAAAGTAAGTAAAGTGATTTTCTCTCTCGGATTGTGCTATTACGAGATTGTTGATGCATTTGTTTTAAAATGCATATTGTCACTGTTAAAGCATGATTTGAGGTAAATGAAATGTTGTTTCTCATGATATAATGATGAAGGATGCACATGGTAAGTGATCCTTGTAAGTATACGTTTATACTTGTGATTTTAAGCATGATTTGATGCTTGAGAATGATGTTGGTAATTGATGCTTTGAAAATAGTGAAATATGTGATGAAATGTGGTTCATATTGGCAAGTGATGTTATGAAAACACTTTTAAAAATTCCATCGGATATAGTTATCCGGTTATAGGATTGAGTGCACTATAAACAAGTAGTCTTGGGTGTTGAGGGGTTGAAATGGTACCGAATACTCCATCAATTTACCCTAACGATCGAGGAATGTTTAAGGTGTCGCAACGGTTGAGGATAGCTCCTGTGTGTGAACCTTGTATAGTGTCCCGTCTCTCGTTAGCGGGCTATACATCTACTGATGAGTGGTGTTGAGGGGTTGTAATTGTACTGAATACTCCACCACGGGTGTCACAACGGTGGAAGGTAGCTCCCGTGTGTAAGACTTGAGATGCCGGTAGAGTGTATGAAGTGTTTGGACAACACTTGGTAATCCATGTATCCAATGTGGTTTTTGGGAAATTATCTTGATGCTAATCACTTGTGAGCCATTATGAGTAATAATGTAATTTGAAATGTGTTATGTTGCATAATACTGAAAATGCATATTTTTACTCTTTAAGCTTAGCATGTGTGGAAAATGTTTGGGAAGGCTTAAATTGAGTTTAGCAAATAGGATTTGTTGTTGGTTTGTTAACAGATTGAATGTATGTTTAGCAAGGGATCAGTGAAAGACTTCGACTGAATGTATGTTTCTTCTTTTGAACTAGAGTAATAAGGGCAATGGGGGTTCCATGGATTATTTGGGTTATGTTTTTAAACACCCTTTTGAGCATGTTTGCTCTACGGATTTATACTTGTAAAAGGCCTATATTTGGTGTTTGGAGTTTTGGTTTGAGTTTTTCCTCTTGAGTGGCCTATTTTCTAGGTTGAATGCCTTTCGTTTTCCATTGATGCTCTTTGCCATTAGTTGATGCTAGATATGCAATGGTTGTTTGTGGATTAATGTTTAAGTATGATATATGCATGTAGGAAGCATGTTGGATTGGTTTAGGATGGTTTAAAGGGTGAAAAACCAGCAAAATGTGTCATTACAGGCCCAAGTATTTCAATATACTCAAGCCTGTACTGAAATGGTGAGCATGAAATGGCCTTATTGTTTCAAAATAGGGTCGGTCTATTCTTGTACGTTTTGCCACTAGAATCCACCGTTTCGAAACACCTCAAAGCTGTTTCGATACGAGCCCGTGTTTTGAGCTGTGAAGCACCGTTTCGATACAAGGCTAGCATGTACCGAAACAAATGGTTGTTATGTTAGTTGATGGAATATTTTAAAGTTATGATTCTTTGTGTTTTAGTCCCTGAATATTATGGATGCAATTAAATAAGCATGAATGATTATTTTAAGCTGAGATTTGACTGAGATGCCTTTAATGTGATTAATTAAAGGAGGGTTACATAAAATAGCTTAAGTACCTATAAACTTGAATGAAAAATTAAAAAACGGTCCCTAAATGTCGTAATTGAATGAAATTGATTGTTAACCGATTTACGAATGATCCCCTGCATTGTTTGTAACCCCATCGACCCGGCATGATCGATAGACCGAACCGAACAAATCACACTAGGATTATTGAAGTAAACCGAGAAAGTTTACCTCAATAAACGACCCTTTTTTTTCCTTTTATCTTGTCTAAATGCTTCTAAGGTTCCTATGTGAACGAACACAAGCAACATATAAAACATCAACACACTCTCCACTTAATTAAAGTCGGTTAAGGTTTAGGGACCATTTTGTAAATTTGGAAAATTATAAGGACTTCTGCAAAACTCAAGTTACCAACCTTTAATTAAGTTCGTTACATGCTTAAAGGTAAAAATTCAGCTTAAAATGACATTTATAAGTCATCCAATCGCAAACAAGGAAAACACGAACCAAAATGCAAGAAGACAAAACTCAAGAAAATTCAAAAATAGATCCAATAGTCAAGTGTTTCGAAACAGAAGGCCCCGTTTCGGAACGGCCATTTCGAAACATGGTTGACCGTTTCGATACACGGGATTGTTTTGAAACCCCCAATGACACGTTTTGATACAATGGTTCACAGAGGTAAAATGTTCCGGAACGAGCCTCATCGTTTCAAAACACCAAGGCCATTACAGGCCACTATTCCTAAACAAGTAATGGCGTTCCGAAAGTCTTGAGCCTGCAACTTCCCAAAAACCTATTTTAAAACAACTTTTACTCTCCGGAACCATCCCGACGCATGCCCCAACATACATACAACATGAACACACATCAATGACCACCAAAACGAGGCACAAGCTCCATCATGGCATCATTCTTGCAAGTTATAGGACTGAAGGCATGCTTCATAGATGTCAAAAACACCAAAAGGCTAAAATCCAATTACAAACACAAACCAATACTCAATGGCTATTTACAAATCTAAATATGCATCATAAATTTTCTCAAAACCAGAAATCAACAAGTCAATAACGTTCAAAGCATCAGACACCCCCATTGCCTTTATTACACTAGTTCAAGAATGCAACATACTTTTAGCAAAATGTCTTGGTGTGATTCCTCGATGATGCTGCCACCGAAAGTCTAATTATCTGCATTAACGAAACAAAAAGAGCATAAGCATACAAGCTTAGTGAGGTTTGCACAAAACGACAAACGTCATCAATGCACGTAACCGTTTTTCACTCTCTTATGCTAAGCTTAAACCAAAACATGCATCTTTCAAGCCATTCACTAGCAACTTTTCCACATAATCCAAATCCATTATATTGGCCCACAAGTGATAACAACCAACTCAAAATAAAAGTATCAGATACATGGATTACCAAGGGTTATCCCACACCCTTCATACACTTTACCGGCATATCAAAGCTCACACACGAGAGCGATCCTCCATCGTTGTTACACTTGTGGTGGAGTATTCGGTACAATCAAAACCCCTCAACACCACTCATCAGTAATGTATAACCCACTAACGAGAGACATGACACACACAACATTCACACCTGGGAGCTACCCTCAACCGTTTCAACCTTAAACAATCCTAATCATTAGGGTACTTGGATGGAGTATTCGGTACAATCACAACCCCTCAACATCAAAGGTGACTTGTTTATAGTGCACTCAATCCTATAGCCGGCTAACTATATCCGATTTCATTTATAAAACACTTTAGCCAACATCACTTGCCAATATAATCCATATCTCATGCATACCTCACTATTTTTACAAAGCATGCATGATAAGCCATAAACAAGCATTAAACCATGCTTAAAATCTCATGAATCAACGCATGCATACAAGTATCACTTACCTAGTGCATCCTTAAACCACATGGCATCATCATACACAATTTACATACTCAAATCATGATTTAAAACAGTACGTACATGCATTTAAAATCAAGTGCAACCAAAGGCTCATAACTAGCACAATCGAGGGAGAAAAATCGATTTACTTACATCCGAACTTAATAAAGTGTTTCAAGCTCTTATTAACTTTCCAAAACCTTTTTAAGAACGTTTCCACGCTTGAAAACAAAATTCCACTCACCGACTTGCAAAAGCACGCTTGCCGACGCAACAAACGACCTTTCGAAGCCTCCAAAAGCACCTCGTTTGCTTCCTGATTAATATCCCCTGTTTTCAACGCATCAAAATAGAGGTTCAATGCATTATAATGCATCCACAACTCCAACACACACAAGAAATCCCGCAGCCCTGCTCTAAAGCATCAAAACACCCATCCGAAACAACCGAAAACTCAATCCATTGACCTTAAACTTCAGCCCAACCATTACCCAACTCATCCAACACAATCTAAGCATTAATCAACATCCAAAAACAATCTAAAACCATCCTTATACCTCTGGCAACTCGAACACCTCAAAAACTCACCCAAAAACACTTCAAAAACTAAAGATCCCAAGGATTTCGGGATCCATATGATTATGACTCCACTTCAACATCAAAAAACCTTTCAAAACTCATTTAGAAACAATCTCAAAAAAGCCAAATCAATTAAAGTCCGAAAATCACATTTTAAACCAATTTTCCTTCAAGATTTCAAGAGTTTAATATCCTAACAACAAAACCTCAATCAAAATTAGTATTAAAGAGTCAAATATCTTTGGAATTTCATTAAAGAGCTTAGATTAGAGGGATTGCATGAAAATTACCTCCAATCCTTGCTTCTCCTCTAATTTGGCAAGTTTTGCTTGAAGAAACTTGAAGGAAAATGGAGGAAATCAATGGAGAAATGATAGGAATCCAAAAGAGATTTTCAAAGCAAAAGATTTCTGGAAAATTGAGAGAAAAGTAGGGTGTTTGGCTGAAGCAAAAGTGTGAAAATGAAAGCTCGTGAAACTTTTCATTAATCGTCCAACTACCTTATTTAATTAATCCAAATAAAAAGCCTTTTAATTTTTAATAGCATTTAAAACACATGTTGTATTAGGGAAAAGGCATAATTTCCATGTAGCTCCCTAGAGATTCTAAGATTTAGACTCTTCTTGAAAAACCATTTTTTCCAACTTTTAAATCTATACATTTTGGTCACTACCCAAAATGTATACTTTCGAAAACTCTTTTTGTAAAATTGATTTGTCCAACGTCTTAAACACCATTTTTGAGGATTTTATAAATTTTTATCACATTTTTATCCTATCCCGAACTCTGATCTCTCTAAACCACCTTTTAAACGGTTCGAACAACCGTCATCGGTTCCACCGGTCCAACCCAACTTGCCAAAACATCTAAGCCCAAAATCGGGGCGTTACAACTCTCCTCACTTAGGAAATTTTGTCCCCAAAATTTTACCTGTAGGAAAAAGATGCGGGAATTGCCTTAGCATGTCCGCCTTGCTTTCCCATGTGGCCTCCTCAACTCCTCGGTGTCGCCACAACACCTTAACAAGCTCAATCGTCTTGCCACGAAGAACTTTACTACTTGAAACCAAAATTCTTACCGGTTCCTCATCATAGGACAAATCCGGATTCAACTCTATTTCCTCAACCGGCATCACATGCGAAGGATCCGATCTATATCTCCGCAACATAGATACATGAAACACATTATGAATCTTTTCCAACTCAGGAGGCAACCTCAACCGATAAGCCACAAGACCAACTCGCTCCACAACCTAATAGGGTCCAATAAACCTCGGACTAAGCTTTCCCTTCCGTCCGAACCTCATCACCTTCTTCCAAGGCGATACCTTAAGGAACACGCAATCTCCAACCGCGAACTCAACCTCTTTACGCTTTAAATCTACGTAAGACTTCTGACGATCCGATGCAACCTTCAACCGCTCACATATGAGCTTAACTTTTTCAGTTGTTCCCTTGAGCATATTCAGCAAGGAAAGCAACTTTTGCCCCACCTCAACCCAACAAAGAGGCGTTCTACACTTCCTCCCACACAAGGCCTCATACGATGCAATTTGAATACTTGCCTAGAAGATGTTATTATAGGCAAATTCAACCAACAACATATGCTTTTCCCAAGAACCTTGGAAATCAATCACATAGAATCGCAACTTATCCTCAAGCACCTGGATAACTCGTTCTGACTGCCCATCCGACTGAGGATGATATGAAGTGCTGAAATTCAACCACGTACCCAACGCATGATGCAAACATTCCCAAAACCTCGTTGTAAACCTCAGATCTCTATTCGACACTATAGCCTTGGACATCCCGTGCAAACACACAATCTCAGCATTATACAACTCATAGATTGTCCAACGTATACATAGTATGCACAACCAAGAAATGTGCACACTTTGTAAGGTGATCCACAATCACCCACACTAAGTTCTTCTTCGATGATGTCAAAGGCAATCCGGATACGAAATCCATCTTAATCCTCTCCCATTTCCACTCTGGTAACCTCAAAGGTTGTACCAAACCGGAAGGAAATTGATGCTCAACCTTCACTCCCTGGCAAACCATACACTTACTTACAAAATCCGCCACATCCTTTTTCAACCCCACCCAGTAGTACTCATCCTTTAAGCCACAATACATCTTGGTACTACCAGGGTGCATAGTAAAAGGATTGATATGAGCCTCAGTCAAAATAGTGCACCACAACTCAACATCTTCTGGTACCACTATTCGACCTTTGAAACAAAGGACTCCATCATCATTAAAGTAGAAATTTGTAGCCTTACTATCAGCTATGTCCTGTACATGAGGCACCAACGAATCATCCATCAATTATTTCTCCTTGATCAAATGAATCAAGGAAGGTTTTACTTGTAATTTGGCTATAAAGCCACTATCACGTGATATACTTAAACGAGCAAACATAGCCCTCAGCTCAACAATCACCTTTCTACTCAAAGCATCGGCCACATTACTGGCCTTTCCTGGATGATACACAATGGTCAAATCGTAATCCTTAAGCAACTCCAACGATCTTTGTTGCCTAAGATTCAACTCCCTCTGAGACATGAGATACTGCAAACTCTTATGGTCGGTGTAAACCACACACCTTTCACCATAAAGGTAGTGTCTCCTAATCTTCAGAGCAAACACCACCGCCGCGAGCTCAAGATCATGCGTAGGATAGTTACGCTCATGGACTTTCAGCTGTCTAGACGCATAAGCTACAACCTTCCCACCTTGCATCAATACGCAACCCAAACCAACATAGGATGCATCTCTATAAACTACAAACTCCTTACTCGTTTCTGGTTGAATCAAGACAGGAGCTTGCGTCCAAGCTTCCTTTAACTTGTCAAAAGCTTGCTGCCTAACATCTGTCCACTCGAAACGAACATTCTTTTGCAACAACTTGGTCAAAAGAGCAGCTGTCTTTGAAAAGCCTTCAAGAAACCTTCGGTAGTGACCAGCCAACCCAAGGAAACTGCGCACTTCAGTCACTGACTTAGGCGTCTTCCAACTCATCACCGCATCAACCTTTTTTGGATCAACTCAGATACCTTCGGCTGACACCACGGGTCCAAGAAAAACCACTTCCTTGAGCCAAAACTAACACTTGCTCAGCTTAGCATAAAGCCGATTCTCCATAAGGACTTGCAACAAAATCCTAAAGTGCTTATCATGATCCTCCTCGGTACCTGAGTACACAAGAATATCATCGATAAATACAACCACAAACTGATCCAAAAACTTATGGAACACCTTATTCATCATGTCCATGAATGCAGTCGGTGCGTTCTTCAACCCAAATGGCATCACCAAAAACTCAAAATGACCGTACCTTATCCGAAAAGTTGTCTTAGGTACATCCACATCCTTAACCTTAAGCTGATGGTACCCAAACCTCAAATCTATCTTCAAAAACACTGAAGCACCACAAATCATCGATCCTCGGCAAAGGGTATTTGTTCTTAATCGTCAAGTTGTTCAGTTGCCGATAATCAATGCACATACGCATGGTACCATCATTCTTCTTCACGAACAAGACCGGCACACCCCAAGGCAAAATACTCGGCCTTATGAACCCTCGGTCAAGCAACTCCTTGAGTTACGTCTTTTACTCCTTAGGTGACATGCGATAAGGAGCCATAGACACTGGAGTCGTATTCTCATACAACTCTATACCGAACTCAACTTCCTTATTGGGTGGCAACCATGGCAACTCCTCTGGAAAGACACCCAGAAACTCACATACGATTCGTATGTCTTGTACACATACTTTCTTCGTGCCAGGATCCATCACATACACCAAGAAACCTTCACATCCTGACTCCAACATTCGACTCGCTTCCAGAGCCGAACTTGCGTTAGATAAGAACTTCACGTTCTCATCAACGATTACAACCTCGTAATCATTCGCAAGTTTTAAGGTAACACCCTTAATGTTAAAATCCACTACAGCTCGGTGCTCAATCAACCAGTCCATTCCAAGAATCACATCAAAGCCATAAAAAGGTAGTTCCATCAAATCAACAGAAATACATGACCTTGAATAGACAACGGGCACCTCATATACAGTTTCCTTGTAATAATTGTCTCACCAAAAGAACTTGTTACTTGGATCCCTACATCTAGCATCTCAATAGAAATATCAAGGAAATGCGCATGCTCACTCAAGATGTATGAATGCGTAGATCGAGAATCAATAAATGGTTACCAAGGATAGGGATTGCAATGTAAAAGTACCTGCAATCACATCGGTTCGTTGCATCCCTCGCGATGTGCATACAACCTCGCGAGACCACCTCCCTTTGGCTGAACAGCAACGACATGAGCCACACTTCTCTAACCATCCTCTCTCCTCTGGAAGTTTCCACGGCCGCACCCACGACCTCTCTGCTGAGCAACAACTGGTGCACGACCCTGACCACCTCCCGCTAACATGGGACACTCTCGTCTCATATGGTCAGAGGATCCACAGTGCCAACATGAATTAGCCCCAACTATAGGAGCCTGAACCTCACGGGTCGCACGAGGGAAATCCTTCCTCAAGTGCTCCCGCGAACCGCACGTCCAGCACATGTTATATTCAGCTCTCGGCCTGTTGCCCTGAATCGGTGCACCACGTCCAAAGTTGCCACGCATAGCCATAGGCTGATATCTACTGTCCCGATTCCTCTTACTTTTCCCACCACTAGGGCCAGCTTCAGAAACTCTGTTGCCCAGACTAGAAGCACCCCCACGCGAGGTTAGACCCAAGCTCTTCTCTATATCTTTAGCTCGAGTCACGAGCTCATCGAAATCCGTATAATTTGTCGCAAGCATATACGTCTTCACGTCCTATATCAGACCATACTGAAAACGATCACATCGATGCTGTCACAAGGATACCAGACCATACAAACTAGATCTCGTACTCTGCTACAGTCATACTCCCCTAAACTAGAGACATAAATTCTCTCTTTTTATCATCCAGGTACCTAACTCCAAGGTACTTCCTCTTGAAAGCAGACCAAAAGAATGTCCAATCTACCTCTTCCGCTACAAGGCCGTAATCGAAGTAGTCCACCAGGTGTATGCATTACCATGCAATAACGATACTGCGCAACCCAATTTTTGTGCATCGTTGCACTCCAACTGATCCAATATACGGATCGTACTGGCTAGCCATAACTTAGACGCCTCGGGAGATAATCCTCGAAACTCTACTCCTCCTAAACTCATCAACCGTTCCAATGGCAAACCCACTTGCTCTGCAGCAAGAGCCCGAACATGCACTCCAGCAACAATAGTCTGGAATGCCCCAGTCATCGCCTGCACCAGAGGCGTCAAATCTCCCAACACCGGACCAGCTTGTCTGTGTTGGCCCTGCCCATCACCCTAGGTGGTGGCGGCGAAGGAGGAGGTAGGTTTCCACCAGGTGGAACCTCATTTTCCTGATCACCTTGTACTTCAGTATGAGCTATCACTCCAGAATGCAACTCGCGTCTCAGTCCCATTGTGCTAGTTATCATTAAAACATGAACATAAAACAAACAAATGACCAGACCAGCTCTTAACAAGGATCCCAAGACTTCCAAAATCAATTTAAAACTTTTTACTAGTTAATAAGGCAATGGGCATTCCAATTTCCCCGCGACATAGCACAAAGCATATCACATGCATACTTCATCATCCTATGATTCAAGCATCAAGATTCAGTTAAATCATCGTCACATCCACATTCAATCATCATGTACATCATCAGTAGCACACATTCAGCAATAACATGCTTAAACCTTCACCGGACAAAGCAAATAGCACCAAAATACATATCCACATCGCAAATCACTTACCCATAACCTACCATTATCCCAACCTTTTGTAACCTTGCTCTAATACCACCAAATGTAACCACCTCGACTTAGCCTGGCCGATAGACCGAACCGAACGAATCACATGGGGATTATTGAAGTAAACCAGAAAAGTTTACCTCAATAAAGGACCTTTTTTTCTTTTTATCGTGTCTAAATGCTTCTTAGATTCCTATGTGAACGAACACAAACACCGGATAAAACATCAACACGTTCACCACTTAATTAAAGCCGGTTAAGGTTTAGGGACCATTTTGTAAATTTGGAAAATTATTAGGACTTTTTCCAAACTCAAGTTACCAACCTTTAATTAAGTTCATAACATGCTTGAAGGTGAAAATTCAGCTCATAATGACATTTAGAACTCATCCAATCGCAAACAAGGAAAACAAGGACCAAAATGCAAGATGACAAAACTTAAGACAATTTAAAAATAGATCCAACGGTCAAGTGTTTCAGAAAAGAAGACCCTGTTTCAGAACGGCTGCTTTGAAACATGGTTGACCGTTTCGATATGCAGGTTTGTTTCGAAACCCCCAATGACATGTTTCGATACAATGGTTCACAGAGGCAAACTGTTCCGGAACGAGCCTCACCGTTCCGAAACACCAAGGCCATTACAGGCCACTATTCCAAAATAGTTAATGGCGTTCAGAAATGCCTGAGCCTGCAACTTCCCAAAAAACTGTTTCAAAACAACTTTTACCCTCCGGAACCATCCTGACGCATTCCCTAACATACATACAACATGAATACACATCAATGACCACCAATACGAGTTACAAGCTACATCATGGCATAATTCTTGCAAGTTATAGACTAAAGGCATGCTTCCTAGATGTCAAAAACACCAAAAGGATAAAATCCAATTACAAACACAAACCAATACTCAATGGCCATTTACAAATCCAAATATGGATCATAAATTTGCTCAAAACCAAAAATCAACAAATCAATAACGTTCAAAGCATCGGACACCCCAATTGCCTTTATTACACTAGTTCAAATATGAAACATACTTTTAGCAAAATTTCTTGGTGTGATTCCTCGAAGATGTTGCCGCTGAAAGTCTAATTATCTGCATTGATGAAACGAAAAGAGCATAAGCATACGAGCTTAGTGAGGTTTGCTCAAAATGACAAACGTCATGAATGCACAAAACCGTTTTTCACACTTTTCAAAACCATCAAGCCTTTCTTGACAAACCATGCACTTTTTCATCAAATTCATTATAGTAAATATCATGCATCATAATTCATACAAATTCAGCAATTAAATCATTGCTATTCGTATTTTAAGCCTTCCAACCATAACTCTCTTATGCTAAGCTTAAACCAAAACATGCATCTTTCAAGCCATGCATTAGCAACTTTTCCATATAATCCAAATCCATTATATTGGCCCACAAATGATAACAACCAACTTAAAATCAAAGTATCAAATACACCGATTACCAAGTGTTGTCCCACACCCTTCATGCACTTTATCGGTATATTAAAGCTCACACACAAGAGCGACCCTTCATCGTTGTGACACTCGTGGTGGAGTATTCGGTACAATCACAACCCCTCAACACCACTCATCAGTAAATGTATAACCCACTAAGAAGAGACGGGACAGACACAAGGTTCGCACCCGAGAGCTACCCTGAACCGTTGCAACCTTAAACGATCCTCAATCGTTAGGGTACTTGGATGGAGTATTCGGTACAATCACAACCCCTCAACATCCAAGGCGACTTGTATATAGTGCACTCAATCCTATAGCCAACTAACTATATCAGATTTCATTTATAAAACACTTTAGCTAACATCACTTGCTAATATAATCCATATCCCATGCATACCTCACTATTTTTACAAAGCTTACATTATAAGCCTTAAACCATGCTTAAAATCTCATGCATCAACACGTGCATACAAGGATCACTTACCTAGTGCATCCTTAAACCACATGACATCATCATACAAAATTTATATACTCAAATCATGCTTTCAAATAGTAGGTACATGCATTTAAAATCAAGTGCAATCAAAGGCTCTTAACTAGCACAATCGAGGGAGAAAATTCGATTTACTTACTTCCGAACATAATAAAGCGTTTCAAGCTCTTATTAAGTTCCCAAAAACTTGTTAAAAATGTTTCCATGCTGGAAAAATAAATTCCACTCACCGACTTGTGAAATCACGCTTGCAGACGCGACGAACAGCCTTTTAATGCCTTTAAAGACACCTCGTTTGCTTCCGGATTAATATCCCCTTTTTCAACACATCAAAATAGAGGTTCAATGCATTATAATGCATTCACAACTCCAACACACACAAGAAATCCCACAGTCCTGCTCTAAAGCATCAATACACCAATCTGAAACAACCGAAAACTCAATTGATTGACCTTAAACCTAAGCCCAGCCATTACCCAACTCATCCAACACAATCTAAGCATTAATCAACATCGAAAACAACCTAAAACCATCCTTATACCTCAAGAAACTCGAATACCTCAAAAACACACCCAAAACACTTAAAAAACTAAGGATCTCAAGGATTTCAGGATCTTAATGATTAAGACTCCACTTCAACGTCAAAAACCTTTCAAAACTCATCTAGAAACAGTCTCAAAACAACCAAATCAATTAAATTCCGAAAATCACATTTTGAACCAATTTTCCATCAAGATTTCAAGAGTTTAATATCCTAACAACAAAACCTCAATCAAAATCAGTATTAAAGAGTCAAATATCTTTGGAATTTCATTAAAGAACATAGATTAGAGGGATTGCATGAAAATTACCTCCAATCCTTGCTTCTCCTCTAATTTGGCAAGTTTTGCTTGAAGAAACTTGAAGGAAAATGGAGGAAATCAATGGAGAAATGATAGGAATCAAAGAGAGAATTTGAGAATAAAAGATTTCTGGAAAATTGAGAGAAAAGTCGGGTGTTTGGCTGAAGCAAAAGTGAGAAAATGAAAGCTCGTGAAACTTTTCATTAACCGTCCAACTACCTTATTTAATTTATCTAGATGAAAAGCTTTTTAATTTTTAATAGCATTTAAAACACATGTCAAATTAGGAAAAAGGCATAATTGCCAAGTAGCTCCCTAAGGATTCTAAGATTTTGACTCTTTTTGAAAAACCATTTTCCAACTTTTAAATCTTTACATTTTGGTCACTACCCAGAATGTATACTTTCGAAATCTCGTTTTGTAAAATTGATTTGACCAACCTCTTAAACACGATTTTTGAGGATTTTAAAAATTTTTATCACATTTTTATCCTATCCCGAACTCTGATCTCCCTAAACCACCTTTTAAACGGTTCGAACAACTGTCACCGGTTCCACCGGTCCATCCCGACTTGCCAAAACATCTAAGCCAAAAATCGGGGAGTTACAATGCTTAACACATAGGAACCTAATTTTCATCTAGATAAGGTAAAAAGAAAAAAAAAATATAGGGTTGTTTATTGACGTAAACCTTCTAGGTTTACTTCAATATTCCCCATGTGACCTGTACGATTCGGTCTAGCGGCTAGGCCAGGTCGAGGGGGTACTAGAATCTCTGGAAGTTTGAGAGAAAAAGAAGTGTTTGGATGATGGAAAATGAGAGAAAAGGATATTACGTCAAAATAGATTTTAGATGATTAAATAACTTTTAATAAAATCTCCTTTTAATTCTTATTAATAAAACACCTTTAATTATGGTCAATTAAAGGAAAAGGCCCATTAAATATATATTAGCTCCCTAATGATTCTAAGCTTTCGCCCTCTTTCAAAATAGTCCTCCAAAAAAATAGATTTTACATTTTTACAATATAGTCACTAACCTGAAATGTCAATCTTCCAAAATCCATTTTCCAAAATTGACTTCACCAAACCTTTATATATCTATTTAGTGTATTTTAGGAAATTTCCCATAATTTTATCATATCGCAAACCATGTTTTCCCTGAACCATTCTTGAACTAACTCGTATCTCTAGTCTAGGTCGTACAAACCTCGAGTCAACCTTTAAGACTCCTAGTATAACCCCCTCGACCTGGCCTAGCCGGTAGACCGAACCAAATGAGTCACATGGGAAGATATACCTCAATAAACAACCCTATTTTTTCTTTTTATCTTATCTAGATGCAAATTATGTTCCTATGTGTTTAACATTGCAGTGGATCATTCGCAATTCGACATATATCAGTTTCACCCAATAACAACTTTTAGAGACCATTTTGTAATTTTTCCAATTCGCTGGGACTTAAGTCATTTTCGTGTTACCAACCTTTAATTAGTATCATTCCATGCATTTCGGTCAAATATCAGCTCAAAATAATCATTCATACTCAAGCAATTGCATCCATAACATTCAGGGACTAAAACAAAAAGAATCAGAACTTCAGAACAACCCATTAACTAACATAACAGACACTCGTTCTGAAACAATAAGACAATGTTTCAGAACAACGACCTTCAGTAGCAAAACGTATCGAAACAAGTCTCATTCGTTTCGAGACCAAGCATACTTGGGCGATTCCCCTGCCTCAAACAATACATAGGCGTATCAACACGACCCCTTGTTTCGATACAGGCCTGAAAATAACCTTGGGGTTTTGGAACGACTCCCCATGCGTTCCAAAGCAATTATGCCAAATATGCATACCGTATCGAAACAGTAGCAGATGTTTCGAAACACATACCAGAAAATGACTTACTGCAGCACAATTGAGCATTCAAACATGTTTTGACTCACCATATAAAAGTAATATGAAATCATGAAACAACAATGACACGTCATCACTCATCATAGGCACCAATCATAGCATTTATCATCAAGCATATCAACATATGAAAACCTATAGGCATACTTCCTAATTTCAAATTACTTAGAACATCAAAAACCATGGATCCAAACAAACTAAGAGTTAAAGGCCATTTACAAACCAATATAGGCATACCAAACTTATACCAAAACAGAAAATTCCAAAACAACCAACTTCAAGACATTGGACATCCCATTGCTTTTATTACTCTAGTCCATAACCAAACATACTTTCAAGTGAAGTCTTTTGGGATTCCTTCGCGAGTTGCTACCTTCAAATACTTAATTATCTACATTGATGACCAAAAGAGAATATAAGCATACAAGCTTTGTGAGGAATTCTCAAAAACCAAAAACATTATCAAAGCTTAAAACCATTTTCACCCTTTTGAAAACCATCATGTCCTCTTTGAAAATCCATACACTTCATTATTAAAATCAGCATGTTAAGCACCATGCAGCAAGTACCAAAGACTTCAATAGCAACATCCATTGCTAACATATACATCAAGCCTTTCATGCTTATCTACCAATGTGCAATGCTATAAAAGAAAAACCTGTATTTCTCATATTATGCATCCATGAACATTTCCATAGCAATAAATCAATTATATTGGCTCACAAGTGATCAACAACATTCTCATTTCTCAAAAAGCATATCAGATACACGGATTACCAAGTGTTGTCCCATACACTTCATACACTCTACCGGCACCTCAAGGCTCACACACGGGAGCTACACTCCACCGTTGTGACACCCGTGGTGGAGTATTCGATACAATCACAAACCCTTAACACCACTAATCGGTAGATGTATAACCCACTAACGAGAGACGAGATACCATACAAGGTTCATTCACGGGAGCTATCCTCCACCGTTGCAACACCATAAACATTCCTCGATCGTTAGGGTACTTGGATGGAGTTTTCAGTACAATCAAAACCTCTCAACATTCAAGGTGACTTGTTTGTAGTGCACTCAATCTCATACCAGGCTAACTATATTCTATTTCATTTGTAAAACACTTTACACAACACCACTTGCCAATATAATTCACTTTTAATGCAAACCTCACTATTTTCCGAAGCATTCACAATAAGCCATATTCCAAGCATTAAACCATTCTTCAAAAACAATGAATAAACACATGCATACAAGGATCACTTACCTAGTGCATCCTTACACCATATGTCATCCATATGCTCAAAATATGCTTTAAACCAGTAGGTAAACACATTTAAAAACAAGTGCATCCATATGCTCTTAATAGCACAATCCGAGGGGGGAAATCACTTTACTTACTTTCGAACTTAGCAAAGCGTTTCAAGCTTACACTAAGTTTCCAAAACCTCTTTTAAAATGTTTCAAAGCTGGAAATCCCATTTCCACTCACCGACTTCCGAAACCTCAATTGCTGACATAAAAATCAAGCGTCTAATGTCCCCGAAACTTCACTGAAAACTTCAGAAGAATTCTGCCTTGTTTATACCACATAAGAACAAAGGATTAATGCATCTCAATGCATTAAAACCACCGGCAAACACTAAAATCCCGCAGCTCTGCACAAAGGATTAATGCATCATCAAACTCAACCCAGCCATCAACAAACACTTACAACCCATTTTAACAAAGAAGCAACATCCAAAAACATCCTTATACCTCCAGCAACTCAGATTTCACATTTTTATGCCAAAAACCCAAAACTAACAACCTAGACAATTAGAGACCTCATTGATTTCGGAATTTTTATGATCAAAGCTCATTATTAACATCATTTAACATCCAAATCAATAGTAAAATCATTCTTAAATTAACCAAAACAATGCCCAAACGAAAATCATATTTAATCTCATGTTTTAGAAAGATTTATCCATTTTTAACAAATCAATCATCAAAACCTTAATTAAAAACATAAATCAAAAGTCAAATACTTTAGAATTTCATTAAATAACCTTGATTAGAAGAGTAGCATGAAATTACCTCCAATCCTTGCTTTTCATCTAATTTGGCAAGTTTTCACTTCAAGAAACTTGAGGAAAATCAAGAGAAATCTTAAGGAAAGAGTTAGAAAGTAAGTGAGAAAAAGAAAGAGGAAGAAATCTGGAAATTGAGAGAAAAGAGAAAATGATTGGCTGAAGAGAAAATGAGAAATGAAAGAGTTACGTCAAATTTTGTTTAACAAATTAACCACCTCTCTTTTGATTAATAAATACATTCTTTAATCTGTAATTAAACATTTAAAACACATGCCAAATTAGAGAAAACACTTAATTTCCATAAAGCTCCCTAATGATTCTAAGAATTTGACTCCCTTTTAAAAGTCACACTTTTTACACAGTTTTAAATCATAACAATTTGGTCACTGCCCAAAATGTACATGTTCCAAAATCCAATTTATAAAATTGATTTTTCCAAACCCATCTATATAACTTTGGATGATTTTAGAAAATTTTCCCATATTTTTAGCTTATCACGAACCGTAATTTCCCTGAACCGTCCTTAAAGACTCAAATCTCCAACTCTAGGTTCGACTAACCCAAACCGATGCCTAAAACATCTAGGCCCAAAACTGGGGCGTTATAACTCTACCCCACATTGGAAATTTCGTCCTTGAAATTTTACCTGATGGAAAAAGATGCAGAAATTGCTTCAACATGTCCACCTTGCTCTCCCACGTGGCCTCCTCAACTCGTCGACGTCGTCACAACACCTTCACAAGTTCAATCGTCTTACCATGAAGAACATTGCTACTAGAATCAAGGATCCCCACTGGTTCCTCATCATAGTATAAATTCGGATTCAGCTTAATCTCCTCAACCGACATCACATGTAATGGATCCGATCTATACTCCCGCAACATTGAAACATAAAACACATCATGAATCTTCTCCAACTCGGGATGCAACCTCAACCGATACGCAACAGAACCAACTCATTCCACAACCTCATAAGGTCTAATAAACCTTGGATTAAGCTTAACCTTACGTCCAAATTTCATCACCTTCTTCCAAGGCGATACCTTTAAGAACACGCGATCTCCAACCGTAAACTCAATCTCCTAATGCCTTAAATCCGTGTAAGACTTTTGAGGATCTGAAGCAGCCTTCAACCGCTCACATATGAGTTTCTGTTGAGTGGATCATTGAATCGATTTAAGCCAAGAGGGGGTGAATTGGATTTTTAGAAAGTTTGGTAGTGAAGTGGTAAAATAAAAATCACAAGACAAGGCACTTAGAGTGGTTCAAGTTCCAATTGAACTCTACATCCACTACCTTAGCTCCCACTAAGGATTTTCCAACAACTCCACTAAGGAGGAAACCTTTACACAAGTGGTCAATTTTCTACCCAAAATTGACCAAACCCTCTTACAAGGTTACAAAGAAGATTAAGGCAAAAGAAATGTATCTCACAATACAAACGTTTCCCAATCTACAAGCACTCAACCCAATTGAATAAAAAAGATAGGAATTACAATGAACCACAATTGGGGTTTTACAAAGAATATGGACATTTTTCTCTAGAGTTTGAATTTGATATTGGATTGTTTCTTTGAGGCTCAATAGTTGTTGATGATGCTTTCAGAACTCCCTTTTATACCTTCTCATTTAATTCTAGCCGTTGGGGTTGTTGCCATAAAAAATATATACATTGGGATGCAATCTTCCCACATTAAATGCACTTCTGCAACTACTCGTTTCGAAATGCTCGAACCTGTTTCGAAACAAACCAAAATAGAAACAGTCGTTGGGGTGTAATTAAGAGACAATATCGAAACGGACAGGATCATTTCGATACACTAAGAGCACGTTCCGAAACGTGTTAGAGCCCGTTTCGAAATATTTTACCTCTGCTAAAATCCGTATCGAAACGGCTTAAAACAGTCATATTTTTGAACCCAAGTTTGAAAATCTTTTCAAAACGTTTGAGGTTGTTTCAATACTACCGTATCGACAGGGTTCAACCCGTTCTGTTGTTCTTCATCTGTTTTGAAACATGAAGACCTATTTTGATACACCCGTATCGAAACGGAAAGGCTTGTTCCGAAACACATGTTAACAGTTTCAAAACGTTTTGAAACGCCTAAGGGCCGTTTCGAAGCAGTGACTCGAAATCACTATTTTGACTTGAAAAACACTTAAATTTTTTTCATAAACATTGGTTTTGACTTGGACCATTTGCTTAGAGATTTTGGGAAGTTTTGTGGACTTAAAAATTTATTTGATCTTTTTCAATTTTGTTCTTAAATTCTTTGTTATATCAAAATCAATTCATTAGTTTTACAGTCTCCCCCTTTTTGATATAACAAAACCAAGTATAAATTTTTAAGTGTTTTGAAATATTTGAAAAAGTTTTTAACTCCCCCTCAATTTAAGATAGATTTTTAAGTTTTGAAAAGATTTAAAATTCAAGCATTTGAAACTCAAAACCGACTTAAAACATTTTAGGCTCTTAGATTACTTATCCCCCTTTTTGTTAGATCAAAGTAGATAAGCAAGGCTAATAAGAGAATAAAGGAGTCATAAAAATTGAACCAAACAACATAATATCATACATAGAATTTAAGTTCAAGAAACAACATCAAAAACATAAATATTCAAAGCATTTAAGTTCAAGCTCAATCCTAAAAACAAATATTCAAATCATAGGTCTTAAAGATAAAGAAATAAAAATAGGTGCAAACGTAATCCTAATATGACATAATAATGATATGTAATTAGAATCCTAGGGTGCCCCATCACCATCATCGTCGCCAATGTCATCAAAAGAATCATCCTTGTCCTTAGCTTGATCTCAGCGAAAACGCCTCCAATCACCATAGAAGGTGGAGAAGGAGAGATCCATGGATGATTGTTGATTCTAAAGAGTGGAAACACAATCCTCCAAGGATTGCAAGCAAGTGTTGATAGCACCAAAAACCTGAAGCCATGTTCGTGTCCATCGTGTTGAACCTCTTGGTAAGGAAGGTCATAAGAGCATCAATGTTGGGAGCCACAACGTGAGCCGGAGCTTGAGGTTGAGGGTCATCTTGAAGTGCTTGAGCTCTCCTAACCCAGTGACCAAGAGTGTAACGAAACCTGGATCTCTTAAGAGAAGATTCACCAATCTTTTGCTTTTGGGGTTCTGGAGAATCGTATGAGCAATCTAGACCAAGTTTAACAAAAATGTAGCTCAACACTATCCCATAAGTGAAGGATGTGAGTGAGTCGGTTGTACGAATCTTCACTTGACGAACCATCTCGAGGAACATGATTTTCACTAAGTTCGATTGTTTGGCTCGGCGAAAACACTCGAGCCAAAAGTGATCGACTTGGCGGATGTGGGCAAATTTACCTCTGGATGGGCGAATGAACCATGAGATCATCAAATGTAGGAAACGGTCATGAGCATCTAAGGTAAGAACAGATCCGTTATGATCTCCCAAATGATTTTCATCCTCAATACCTTCATTTTTGAGCCCAAGGAAATTCACTAAGACGAATGGATCAACACGAAACTTCTTGCCAAAAAGGTAAGAGTCAATAGCTATAACCTCGAAACGATCCTCATTGTTGATGAGAACGACATTTTTGTAAAAGAGCAAGATCATGTTCTTGTAGACATTGGCGAGAATGCTCAAGATGGATAAGAAACTCCATTCTTGCAAGAGATGTAGATATCGGAAGAGAACCTGCTCGGATTTAAGGAAATCTATATCTACAACTTGTTTTCTTCGAACAATGGTATCATGAATGATTTGGAAACGACTCCTAGCGTCTTGATTCCTAAGACTTTTTGAAAAGAAAAGGGTGAAGTTTGGACGAATGTCGTCTTGGCTCGAACTTTCACCCCCTTGAGTCTTTCATTTCTTGTTTTCCATTTAAAAATACCTAAAAATAAAGCAAGCAAGAAATTTGAGTGTATGCATTTAAATCCTAATTCAATCCAATAAAACCTCGTTATGGTTTTAAAACCACCTTGAAAGTATATACATATATTTTTTTGAAGAATTTTTATTGAAAAACCGTGTTAAAAAATACGATTAAAATCAAATATATTCGAATAAAAAAATTGAGGTTTTGAAATTTTTTTACAAGTTTTTGAAAACCCATGATATAAAACATATATTCTATACACAACTATAATTTTTTAGCCTAAGATTCGAACGAAATCAAAAGAAAAAAGATAAAAAATACCTTAAAACAGGGATTTTGGAAGAACTGATGGATGAAATTGCACCAAATTTTTGAAGTTTGCTTAGATTTTTTTTAGGAGTAAAAACCCTAAAGTTTTGATGAAAAACAATGAGGTTTGGAGGATTTTATAGAGGAAAATGATTTAGGGATTTAAGGGTTTTTAATAGTTTGATAAAAAGTGAACTTGAGCATTTAAAACCCTTTAAAATAGGCTTTCTCGATACGTGTTTCGAAACAGGCGTACCGAAACCAGATGATCGTTCTGATACAGTGTTGACCGTATCGAAGCCTAGAAGATTGCCCGTATCAAAACGCATGGGGGTCGTTTCGATACATGTCTTGGCAGAACCAAATCATTTCGAAACTCTTTGGGGCGTTTCGAAATGCGCTGGTCTACTTGTGTTCTTTTAAGGCACCCGTATTGAAACTGGGTGACCCGTTTCGATTCACCTACGCCTGGAAGTGTAGATGAGGATCTAAAATGCAGAAAAAATGACTTTTAATGGATCCTAGATGCATAAATAATATGAATGAGCTAGTAAAACATATCAAAACACAAACATACTCCCCTAACTATAAGCATGGATGAAATTAGGATCAAACCCACATAAGCATGGCATTTTACAAGAAATCAAGAAAATTTAAGCACAAATGTCGTAAAAGGTCAAGATATGCTAGTTAGACCTAACTCTCTCCTACGGGGCCAAAAACGCCCCTTATCTAGAGGTTTGGTAAAGTTGTCCGCTAATTGATTTAAGGTGTCTACATACTCTAAAACAACATCTTCCTTAAGGACATGATCTCTAATTAAATGATGACTTATTTCTATGTGTTTGGTTCTAAAATGTTGGATGGGATTTTTTGTAAGACATATAGCACTAGTGTTATCATATTTAAGGGGTATGGTCTCTACCTTAATTCCATATTCAAGAGTTATTATTTCATCTAAAGGACTTGAGCACAACAACTCCTAAGGATATATACTCGGCTTCGGTGGTAGATAAAACTACACTATTTTGTTTCTTAGAGAACCAAGATATGAGCATACTACCTAGGAATTGGCAAGTGCCGGAAGTACTTTTCCTATCTATTTTGCAACCCCCGTAATCTGCATCCGAATAAGTATGAAGGTTAAAGGTTGAATCTCTAGGTTACCAAAGACCTAAACAAGGAGTATCTCTAAGGTACCTAAAGATCCTTTTAATGGCTACAAGGTGAGACTCTGTAAGACTAGCTTGGAACCTAACACACAAGCAACCACTAAACAATATATACGGTCCACTTGCGGTAAGGTAAAGCAAATAACCAATCATAGAGCGATAAAGCTTAGAGTCAACACACTTACCTCCTTCATCTTTGTCAAGCTTTGTGGAAGAGCTCATTGGTGTAGCTTGAGGCTTTGCTTGCTCCAAGCCAAACTTCTTGAGTATATCCTTGATGTACTTAGCTTGATTGATGAAGATGTCATCCTTAATTTTTTTGATTTGGAGTCCCAAAATAATGAGAGCTCCCCCATCACACTCATTTCAAATCTACCTTGCATCAACTTAGAAAAATCTTAGAAAAGTAATTCATTAGTAGAATCAAATATAATATCATCAACATAAATTTGAACTACTAAGATATCTTTATCATTGTTTTTAATAAAAAGTGTTGTGTCCACATTTCCTTTCCCAAAACCTTTTCCAACTAGAAAACTTGAAAGTCTTTCATACCAAGCTCCAGGAGCTTGTTTTAAACCATATAAATCTTTTGAGAATTTAAAGACATGGTTTGGAAAAATAAGATCTTCAAAACCCGATGGTTAATCCACATACACTTCTTCGTTTATAAAACCATTTAAAAACAAACTTTTGACATCCATTTGAAAAAGCTTGAAATCATGATAACATGCAAATGCATGTAGCATCCTAATTGCTTCCATTTTAGCTACGGGTGCATAGGTTTCATCAAAGTCAATTCCCTCTTCTTGAGTGTAACCTTGAGAAACAAGCCTAGCCTTATTTCTCACTATGTTACCACTGTCATCTAGTTTGTTTCTAAAGACCCATTTACTTCCTATAGTAGATTTATTTCTAGGCCTATCAAATAATGTCCACACTTTACTTCTCTCAAATTGATTTAACTCATCTTGCATGACCATAATCCAAAAGTCATCTTTTAATGCTTCTTTAATATTCTTAGGCTCAATGCATGATATAAATGCAACATTATTAATAATTTTAAGAGAAGAACGAGTAGTTACCCCCTTGCATGGATCACCCAAGATCTCACCACCCTTGACATAGTTGTACTCCTTTGGGTAGCTCACTTCCTTTACCTCAAGAGACATGTCTCGCAATGCTTCTAGAGGCCGTTCTTGTGCTTCTTCCTCTTTGGTTGGAATCTCAATCACCTTTGATGATTCTCCACCATCATTGTCTTCAATGATCCCTACATCATCATCATCACAAGAATCCTTCCTTGGAAGAAGGTTATCGTCGAAGACCACATGAATAGATTCTCTACAACTAAAGTTATTTTGTTAAACACACGATAGGCTTTAGAGTTTAAAGAGTAACCTAGAAAAATAGCTTCATCACTTTTTTGAATCAAATTTACCTAAATTATTGTTTCCATTATTTAAAACAAAACACCTGCAACCAAAAGGATGAAAATAGCTAATGTTAGACTTTTTAGATTTTAAAATCTCATAAGGTGTTTTCTTTAAAATAGGCCTAATCATTACTCAATTTATAATATATCAAACAATGTTAGTGGCTTCCGCCCAACAATACTTAGGTAAATTATTTTCACAAAGCATAATCTTAGCCATTTCTTCTAAAGTTCTATTTTTCCTCTCAACTACCCCGTTTTGTTGAGGAGTTCGAGGAGCCGAAAAATATGACTAATCTCATTTTCATTACAAAACTCATCAAAACCCATATTTTGAAATTTGGTTCCATGATCACTTCTAATATGTGAAATTTTAAGTTCAAGATCATTTTTTGTTATTTTAGAAAATGTGATAAAGTTTTCTAAAGCCTCATCCTTAGTGCTTAAAAAGAGAACCCAAGTATATCTAGAGTAATCATCAATAATCACAAAAGCATATGATTTTCCACCCAAGCTAGTAGTCCTAATTGGCTCAAAGAGATCCATATGGATCAATTGCAAACACCTACTTGTAGAAACATCATTAATGGACTTAAAAGAGGCTCTATGTTGTTTACCTTTAGCACATGCATCACAAATTTTATCTAATGAGAACTTGAGCTTAGGTATGCCTCGAACAAGATTAAGGGAAACTAATTTTTCCAAAACACTAATGCTAACATGTCCTAGTTTCCTATGCCATAACCATGTATCATTTTCATTTTGTGCAACTAAGCATGCATGGGATGTATGAATGTCATCTAGATGCACCATATATATATTGCCTATGTGATGACCAATGAGCATTGTTTTACTAGATTTAATGTCAACTATTCTACATCCATTTACATCTAACATGAAATTAAACCATTTATCACAAAGTTGACTTATGCTCAACAAATTATGTTTTAGACCATTGACATACAAAACAATTTCAATAAGTATAGATGAGTGATTACATGTGGAGCCAATACCCTCAATGTGGCCTTTGCATTTGTCACCAAATGTTACTACTCCTCCACTTTTTGGCTTTAATTCTATGAATCGACTCTTGTCTCCGGTTATGTGCCTTGAGCATCCACTATCAAGGCACCATAAATTTTGACTTTGTGCTTTTGCCTTGAAGCAAGGCTTTCCCTACAAACAAAAAGATTAAGCTTTGATTTTTGGTACCCAAATCATTTTGGGTCTATGAGCGTTTGCTTTCAAAAGCTTGGTTCCCTTAGGAATCCAAGGTGACATGGCAATAATGTTATTAGATTTTACAAGTTCCTTAGGAACCCATACACTTCTAATTCTTTTAGTTCTATTCTGCCTATAGGAGTCACTTTGTTTGTAGTTAAAGTTCTTTCTTTTTACAAAGTTGGTTTTTTGAAGATTCACCTTTTTCAACCCTTCAGGAACCAACATTTTTTAAAGAATTTTTGAGCTTATTTAGCTCATTCACCAATTTTTGGTGTTCATCATTACAATGAGAAAGAAGGTTATTTAAATCAATATTTTATTGTTCAAAGAATTTTAAATCATATTGTAAACTTAAAACCTTTTTTTCTCAAAATTCGAGTTAGCTTTAAAGAGTGAATCATTTTGAGCTTTCAAATTTGAAATGACCTTTTTATTTTTCAAAATGGACTCCTTATATTTCTCTACTAACTCATCATATACCTCTTGTAACTCATCGTATGCATCATGCAACTCATCAAATGTAAAATCAAAGCAATATGAGTTAGAAGTTACCATCAAATCCTCCTCAAGAGTCATGAGGCAAAGGTTGGCCACTTCATGTTCCTCATCATCGGATGACTCATCATCACTCCAAGTAGCAAGCTTAGCTTTTAGCTTCTTCTTCTTATCAAAGCCCTTCTTCTTGAGTTGATGGAAATCAGAACGTATGTGATCCGACTTCTTGCACTCAAAGTAAATGATTGGATCCCTTTCTTTTTCTTTACCTTTGTTCTTGAAGTCCATCTTTCTTTGAAATTTTCTCCCTCGGTTGGACTTCATGAACCGTGAGAATCGTTTGGCTATCATAGCAAACTCCTCAAAGTCTTCCTCCTCACTAGAAGAGCTCTTCGCTTGTAGAGAGGTTTTGAGAGCAAGTCCTAGCTTTTTCTTCTTTTCCAGCTCATGTTTCTCTATTCTTCTCTCTTTCTTCTTCTTTTCTTCTTCCCTTCCATGCTTCATGATCTCACGTGTAAGAAGAGAACCAACGAGCTCATCAAGCTTCAAAGTCTTCAAATTCTTAGCTTCAATGATGGTCGTTCTTTTACCATCTCAAGACTTCGGGAGAGAGTATAGAAGCTTCCTTACTAGCTTATCTTCGGGAATCACTTCACCGAATCCTTTAAGACCATTGACAATAATAGAAAACCGATCAAACATCTTTGAGACGCTCTCATCGGGGTCCATCTTGAATATTTTATAGCTCAAATTTAACAACCTGATATTCGTCTCCTTCACGTCGCTAGTACCTTCATATGTCGTCTCTAAAGTGTCCCACGCTTTTTCGCGCTTTCGATAGATGAAACCTTCGAGTAGATATCCAGACCAAGTGCACAAAATATAATGTCTAGAGCTTTGTCGTTGACTTGCATCCTTTGTCTATCATCCTTGGTCATCAACGACTTCACCTTCGGGACTAGTCTTTCTTCATCGTTTCTTTTAACTGGAATGTAAGGACCTTCTTCCACAACATCCCAAACCATCTAATTCGTGGACTTGATAAAGAGACGCCTATGATTCTTCCAATATGGGTAGTTGTCTCCATTGAAGAAAAGTTTTTTAGTGGTGGATTGTGACTCGTAAAGGTTGGAGGTTGAAGTAGATGTCATGGCTTGTCTTTGAACTTGATCACACTCTCCTAGGAACTTCTCTTGTGGTTGTTAATCCTTTAAAAGAGGTAGGCTCTGATACCAATTGTTGAGTGAATCGTTGAATCGGTTTAAGCCAAGAGGGGGGTGAATTGGATTTTTAGAAAGTTTGGTAGTGAAGTGGTAAAATAAAAATCACAAGACAAGGCACTCAGAGATGTTCAAGTTCCAATTGAACTCTGCATCAACTACCTTAGCCCCCGCTAAGGATTTTCCAACAACTCCACTAATTTATCTTCCTCTTTTCTAGGCTTAGGAGGAAACCTTTACACAAGCGGTCAATTTTCTACCCAAAATTGACCAAACCCTCTCACAAAGTTACAATGAAGATTAAGGCAAACGAAAAGTATTTCACAATACAAATGTTGTCCAATTTACAAGCACTCAAACCAATTGAATAAAAAAGATAGGAATTACAATGAACCATAATTGGAGTTTTACAAAGAATATGGAAATTTTGCTCTAGAGCTTGAATTTGATGTTGGATTGTTTCTTTGAGGCTTAATAGTTGTTGATGATGCTTTTAGAACTCCCTCTTATACCTTCTCGTTCAATTCTAGTCGTTGGGGTTGTGGCCATCATAAATATAGTCGATGGGATGCAATCTTCCCACATTAAATGCACTTCTACAACTACTCGTTTCAAAACGATCGAACTTGATTCGAAACAGACCAAAATAGAAATAGTCGTTGGGGTGTAATTAAGAGACAGTATCGAAACAGACAAGATCATTTCGATACACTAAGAGCCCATTCTGAAATGTGCTAGAGCTCGTTCTGAAACGTGCTAGAGCCAGTTTCTTTCGAAACATTTTGCCTCTGCCAAAATCTGTATCGAAACGGCTTAAAATGTTTCGATACACATTAATTGTTATCTGAAAATTAGTTATAAAATTTGCAATGATCATATTTTTGAACCCAAGTTTGAAAACGATTTCGAAACGCTTGAGGTTGTTTCGATACGGTAGTATCGAAACGGTTCAACTTGTTCAGTTGTTCTTCATCCGTTTCGAAACATTGAGACCTGTTTTGATACACCTGTATCGAAACGGAAAGGCTTGTTCAAAAACACATGTTAACATTTTCAAAACGTTCTGAAACGCTTAAGGGCCATTTTGAAACGATGACTCGAAAATCACTGTTTTGACTTGGAAAACACTTAGAAAAAATTCCATAAACATTTGGTTTGAATTGGACCATTTGCTTGGAGATTTTGGGAAGTTTTGAGGACTTAAAAAATATTTATCTTTTTCCATTTTGTCCTTAAATTCTTTGTTATATAAAAATTAATTCATTAGTTTTACAGTTTCACTTTCTCAGTTGTTCCCTTAAGAATATCCGGCAGGGAAACCAACTTTTGCCCCGCCTCAGCCCAACAAAGAGGCGTTCTACACTTTCTCACATACGGAGCCATTTGTATACTTGCCTGAAAACTATTATTAAAGGAAAATTCCACCAATGGCAACTGCTTTTCCCAAGAACCTTAGAAATCTATAACACAACATCTTAACATATCCTACAGCACCTAGATAACTAGCTCCAACTGTCCATCCGTCTGAGGATGATATGAAGTGTTGAAATTCAATCACGTACCCAACGCTTGGTGTAATACTCCCAAAATCTCGTTGTAAACCTCAAATCTCTATCTGACACTATAGACTTAGGCATACCATGCAAATACACAATCTCTGCTATATACAACTCCGCTATCTTATCCAACGTATACGTAGTATGCACAACCAAGAAATGCGCACACTTTGTAAGACGATCCGCAATCACCTAAATGGAGTTCTTCTTGGATGGTGTTAAAGGCAAACCGGACACAAAATCCATCATAATCATTTCCCATTTCCATTCTTGTATCCTCCACGGCTGCAACAAACCAGAAGGATACTAATGCTCAGCTTTCACACGTTGATAAATCATACACTTGCTCACAAAATTAGCAACATTCTTTTTCAACCTTACCCAATAATACTCTTCTTTCGAACCACGATACATCTTTGTACTACCAGGATGCATAACAAAAGGACTGATATGAGCTTCAGTCAAAATAGTGCGCCTCAACTCAGCATCCTCCGGCACAACTATTTGACCTTTAAAGCATTAAACACCATCATCATTGAAACATAAATATGTCACATTACCATCAGCTATATCTTGAACATGAGGCACCAACGCATCATCAAGCAACTGCTTATCCTTAATTAACTGAATCAAGGAAGGTTTCACTTGTAACTCGGCTATCAACCCACCATCACGCGATATACTCAACCGAGCAAACATTACTTTCAACTCAACATCTACCTTCCTACTCAAAGCATCGACCACAAAATTGGCCTTTCCATGATGGTACTCAATCATCATATCATAATCCTTAAGCAACTCCAACCATCTTCGTTGGCTAAGATTCAACTCCCTTTGAGACATTAGATACTTTAAACTTTTATGATCGGTTTAAACCACATACTTCTCATCGTAAAAGGTAGTGTCTCCAAAACATCAAAGCAAACACAACCGTAGCAAGCTCTAGATCATGAGTAGAATAGTTGCACTCATGCACCTTCAACTATCTTGATTCATATGCCACAACCTTCCCACCCTGCATCAACACACAACCTAGACTTACATATGATACATCGCTGTAAACCACAAACTCCTTACCCAATTCTGGTTGAATCAAGACAAGAGCTTGCATCAAAGTTTCCTTCAACTTCTCGAAAGCTTGTTGCCTAACATTCGTCCATTCAAAGCGAACATTCTTTTTCAACAACTTGGTCAAAGGAATAGCAATCTTAGAAAAACCCTCAACAAACCTTCAGTAATACCCAGCCAAACCAAGGAAACTACGCACTTTTGCCACAGATTTAGGTGTTTTCCAACTCATCACTGCTTCGATCTTGTGTGGGTCAATATGAATGCCCTCGGCCGATACATGTCAAGAAAGACAACCTCTCTGAGCCAAAACTCACACTTGCTCAGCTTAGCATAAAGCTGATTTTCCAACAACACTTGCAACACAATCCTCAAATGCTTATCGTGATATTCTTCGATACACGAGTACACGAGGATGTCATCGATAAACACTACCACAAATTGTTCTAGGAATTCATAAAACACACGATTCATCATATCCAAGAATGCAGCTGGTGCATTTGTCAACCCAAACGACATTAGTAAGAATTCATAATGGCCATACCTTGTCCGAAAAGATGTCTTAGGTACGTCTACATCCTTAACCTTTAGTTGATAATACCCAGATCTCAAATCAATCTTCAAGAACATCGAAGCAACTCGAAACTAATCAAACAAATCATTAATCCTTGGCAAAGGGTATTTTTTATTAATCGTCAACTTGTTCGGTTGCCGATAATCTATACACATACGCATTGTACCATCCTTTTTCTGCACAAACAAGACCGGTGCACCCCAAGGTGAAACACTTGGCTTTACGAACCCTCGATCAAGCAACTCTTGATGTTGCGTTTTATACTCCTTCAACTCTTTAGGTGCCATCTGATAAGGAGTAATATACACTGGAGTCGTATTTTCATACAACTCAATGCCAAACTCAACTTCTCTGTTCGATGGCAAACCATGCAACTCTTCCAGAAAGACACTCGAAAACTCACATACTGTTTGTATATCTTGCACTCTATAACCCCCTCGACCCGGCCTGGTCGATAGACCGAAACGAACAGATCACACGGGGAATATTGACGTAAACTGGGAAGGTTTACCTCAACAAACGACCCTTTTTTTCTTTTATCTTGTCTAGATGTAACTTAGGTTCCTATGTGTACGTACACAAGCAGTGGTTGAAACATCAACACAATCACCAATAAATTAAAGCCAATTAAGATTTAGGGACCATTTTGTAAATTTGAAAATTTCTAAGGACTTTTTCCAAATTTAAGTTACCAACCTTTAATTAAGTTTGTTACATGCTTAACGCTGAAATCTTAGCTCAAAATAACATTTAGAACTCATCCAATTGCTTACAAGGCAAACATGGACCAAAAAGTAAGAAACAAAAACTCTGAACAATTCAAAAACAGGTCAAACGTTTCGAAACAGAATGACCAGTATCGAAACGGTCGTTTCAAAACACAGCTGACCGTTTCGATATACTAGTTCATTTCGAAACTCCTCAAGACACGTTTCGGTACAATGGTTCACGGAGGCAAAATGTTCTGAAATAGGGCTCACCGTTCCGAAACACCAAGGCCATTTCAGTCCACCGTTTCGAAACAGGCAAGGGTGTTTCAAAACACCTAGGCCTGCAATGTTCTAAAAAGCCGGTTTAAGTCGCCTTATGCCCTCTGAAACCATCCTAACACATTCCCTAACATATTGGCAACTTAATTAAACATCAATGACCACATTTACAAAGCATAAGCAACATCATAGAATCATTCTCACAAGCTATGGGACTAAAAGCATGCTTCCAAGAAGTTAAAAGCACCAAAAGGCTAAAATCCAAATGCAAGCATAAAACCAAACTCAAAGGCCATTTACAAGTCAAAATATGGATCTCAAACCTAGACAAAACGAGAAAAATACAAAACTAACAACATTCAAAGTATTGGACACCCCATTACCCTTATTACACTAGTTAAAAAGCACGACATACTTTTAGCAAAATGTCTTGGTGTGATTCCTCGAAGATGCTGCCTCCAAAGGCCTAATTATATGCATTGATGAACAAAGAGAGCATAAGCATGCAAGCGTAGTGAGGATTGCTCAAAACAACACACATCATCAATGCTCAAAACCATTTTTCATTCTTTCGAAACCATTATGCCTTTCTTGACAAAACATGCATTTTTTCATCAATCTCATTGTACTAAACATCATGCATCATGATTCATATAAATTCAGCAATTAAACCATTGCTACTCATATTCCAAGCTTTCCAAACATGAAAACCATTATGCTAAGCTTAAACCAAAACATGCATCTTTCAAATTATGCACTAACATCATTTTCCACAATAGTTCATTTCATTATATTGGCTCACAAGTGATAAAACCAATCTCAAAAACATATATCGGATACACTGATTACCAAGGGTTGTCCCACACCATTCATACACTCTACCGGCATATCAAGGTTCACACACGAGAGCGAGCCTCCATCGTTGTGACACCCGTGGTGGAGTATTCGGTACAATCAAAACCCCTCAACACCACTCATCAGTATATGTATAATCCACTAACAAGAGACGGGACACACACAATGTTCACACCTGGGAGCTACCCTCAACCGTTGCAACCTTAAACAATCCTCAATCGTTAGGGTACTTGGATGGAGTATTTGGTACAGTCACAACCCCTCAACATCCAAGGCGCCTTGTTTATAGTGCACTAAATCCTATACCCGACTAACTATATCTGATTTCATTTATAAAACATTTTATTCAACATAACTTGCCAATATAACCCATGCCTCATGCATAACTCGTTGTTTTTACAAAGCATTCATGATAAGCCATAAATTAAGCATTAAACCATGCTTCAAATATCATGCATCAACACATACATACAAGGATCACTTAGCTAGTGCATCCTTAAACCACGTGGCATCATCATACACATTTCATACATTCAAAACATGCTTTAAAACAGCGGGTTAATGCAATTAAAATCAAGTGCAACCATTGATCCAAAACTAGCGCAACCCGAGAGTAAAAATCCACTTTACTTACTTCTGAACATAGCAAAGCGTTTCAAGCTCTTACTAAGTTCCCAAAACCTTTTCTAAAACATTTCCACGCTAGAAAACCAAATTCCACTCACCGACTCGTGAAACCACGCATGATATAAAAGGTAAGTATGTTTTCACATCCTTCACCAGGCCATACTGAAAATGATTGCACCGATGCCTATCACTCGGCATCAACTCTGGAGCATATTGGCTCAGCCGTACGAACTGAACCTCGTACTCAGCTATGGTCATATTCCCCTGAACTAGAGACATAAACTCTCTCTTCTTATAATCCAAGTACCTAACTCCAAGGTACTTTCTCTTAAAGGCAGACCGGAAGAACGTCCAATCTACCTCTTTTGGCTCTAATGTTGCGGTTGCAGTCGTGCACCATGTATATGCATCACCATGCAATAGCTATACTGTGCAGCCCAGCTTTCGTTCATCATTGCACCCCATATGATCCAATATCCGGGTCGTACTGGCCAGCCATGCCTCAGATGCCTCGGGAGATAATCCACAAACTCTACTCCTCCCAAACTTCTCAATCGCTCCAGTGGCAATCCCACTTGCCCAGCGGCAGGAGCCTGTACATGCACTTCAGCAATAGTAGCCTGAAATTCTCCCCTCATCGCTTGCACTAAAGGCGTCCAATCTCCAATCCCCGTACCAGCTTGTCCTTGCTGCTCTTGCTCCCCATCCCCGTACCATCACAGTACTCACTCGTCTAGAAACCCAATTTCCGGTGGAATCTCACATCACCGTACTCACATGGCGGAATCTCTCATCACCACAAAGCTTGGGTATTTCCCCATGTCCTACCCGATGGAATGCCCATCATCGGTTCTCTCCCTTTGGCTTAACCAAAGAGCACGTACATATTTTTAGTTTATAGTGCACTCTCATCCTATTGATCGATCAATTATATCCGGTAAGTACCTCAACATATATGCCAATATATTATTTCATGCAACAATTCTCAAAACATTCTCATCTCATTTCAAAACCATAACATTTGCCATGCTTAAAACAAAAGCTCAAATCTCAACCATGCAACATGTTACTTCATGAAATCATTTCAGGCATCATCTCATGCCATAGAACACACATAAAAACAATAGGAATTTATCTATCTCAAACGATGAGTATGTAAAAGCATTATAGGGGCAATCACCACATCTACGAGAGCAATCTAGCCAATACTTACTTCTGGACTTAGGAAGGTGTTTCAAACCTTTCCTAAATCCCCAAACCTTGATTCTTTGTCCCTCAAGGACTTCTAAAACCATACGCACTCACCGATTATGTTTCGCTTTCTCGTCGAAACGCTATTTAAGCTTTCGGATCAACTCCAAAGGCGTCTGAAGATGTCTCCCATGTTTTAAACACATAAGAGCAGAGGATTAATGCATCATCATGCATTGAAATCATCAGCCACACACCTAAACTCCCTGCTCTACTCAAAGACCACATTTCAGCTACCAAACACAACCGAAATCACCTCCCAACTCTTCCAAAACAAAGCCCAGCCAAGATCTACCACTTGTAATCAATTCTAAACATCAATTTACATAAAAAAACCACCATAAACTTGTCCTTATACCTCTTGCTATGACAGAACACCAAAATCACCCCAAAACCATCATTCTAACAAGCAAAACTTAGGAAAATAATCATATTCGAGATTTGATTTATAAAACATCATTTGTAACATCAATTAACATCCAAAATACATTAGAAAACCATCTCAAAACAGAGCCCAATCATTCACCACGAAAATCTTCAAGATCTCTTCCAAAATCTTAAGTTTTAAGATAATTTCTTATTTCTAACATTAAAACTACTTAAAAATCATTAACAAAGGATAGATAACTTGGGAATTTCAGTAAAGAACTGATCATTAGAGGAGAAGGACGAAGTTTACCTGGATGATTTCTCCTTTATTTGGGTAAGTTTTCTTGAAAATTCAATGTAGAAATCAAGAGGATTTGATGAGGAATTGATTAAGAATCAAAGGAAGATTGAAACCTCATCAAATGAAGTGAAAATCAAAATATATTTGCTGGAGAGAATGTGTTTGGTTGAAAAGAATTTGAGAGAAAATAAAATGAGGGGAAAATTTGTAAAAAGTAGTTATGAATAGTCAAAGGTAGTTTCTAAATTAATTAACCTTCAGTTCCTTTAATTAAAACATTAATTAAATCACCCAAATTAAGGAAAAATCTGATCAAAACATTTTGGTAAAATTAGCTCCTTAAAGATTCAAAGTTTCAATCCTTTACAAAACAGTCACTATTTAACTTTTGCAAAAACTGCGATTTGGTCACTACACCGAAATGTAGTATTTCCAAACCTTATTTTGTAAAATTGATTTCACCATAATCTTTCTTATATTAAATGAGGATTTATAGATATTTTCCATATTTTTAAAGCATCCCGAACTTGGTGTTCCCTAAAACTCTCTTTAAGATTTGAACCGTTTCCTGACCGGTCCAATTCGGACTCTAAAACATCTAGGCCCAAATTTGGGGTTTTACAACTCTCCCCCTCTTAACAAATTTCGTCCCCGAAATTTACCTGGAGGAAAAATGTAAGGAAACTGCTTCTTCAAATCTTCCTTTCTTTCCCACGTGGCTTCCTCAACACCACGATGCCTCCACAACACCTTAACCAGCTCAATGGTCTTACCACGGAGAACTTTACTGTCCGAATACAAAATCTCAACTGGTTCCTCATCATATGTCAAATCTGGATTCAACTCAACTTCCTCCACAGGCATAACATGCGAAGGATCCGATCTATACCTCCGAAGCATGGACACATGAAACACATTATGTATCTTTTCTAGCTCTTGCGGTAGTCTCAACTTATAAGCAACAAGACCCACACGTTCTAACACCTTGTATGGTACGATGTATCTAGGGCTCGGCTTGCCCTTTCGGCCAAATCTCATCACCTTCTTCCAAGGTGAAACTTTCAAGAACACACAGTCGCCCACCGCAAATTCTATCTCCTTACGCTTCAAATCCGCGTAAGACTTTTGTCGATCCGATGCTGCCTTCAACCGCTCACAAATGAGCTTCACCTTCTCGGTGGTTCCTTTCAACAAAGTCGGCATCAAAACCAACTTTTGTCTCGTTTTAGCCCAACAAAGGGGAGTTCTGCACTTCCTCCCATACAAAGCCTCATAAGGTGCCATTTGAATACTTGCCTGGTAGCTATTACTATAAGCAAACTCCACCAAAGGCAAATGCTTCTCCCAAGAGCCTTGAAACTCATTCACACAACACCTCAACATATCCTCAAGCACTTGGATAACACGCTCTAATTGTCCATCCGTCTGCGGATGATAAGAAGTACTGAAATTCAACCGCGTACCCAATGCTTGATGTAAACACGCCCAAAACCTTGCCGTGAACCTCGGATCTCTATCCGACACTATAGATTTCGATACACCATACAGACGTACAATCTCAGCAATGTACAGCTCTGCAAGCTTATCCAAGGTATACGTAGTATGTACAGGTAAGAAATGCGCACACTTCGTAAGGCGATCCACAATCACCCAAATAGAATTATTCTTTGACGGCGATAAAGGCAAACCAGACACAAAGTCCATGGTTATCGTCTCCCATTTCCATTCGGGGATCCTCAACAGTTGCAACAACCTCGAAGGAAACCGATGCTCAGCCTTAACCCGCTGACAAGCCATGCATTTGCTCACATACTCAACAACATCTTTCTTCAAACCCACCCAACAGTACTCATCCTTCAAATCATAGTACATCTTTGTACTACCAGGGTGCATAGCAAAAGGACTACTATGAGCTTCGGTCAAAATAGTACGCCTCAACTCCACATCATTCGGCACCACTATCCGACTTCCAAAACATAAAACACCATTATCATTAAAACAAAAATCTGATGGTCTATCCTCAGCAATATCCCGAACATGTGGCACCAAAGAATCATCCAACAACTGCTTATCCTTTATCAACTGAATCAGAGATGGTTTCACTTGCAATTCAGCAACAAGACCTCCATCTCGCGATATGCTCAGGCTAGCAAACATCGCCCTTAACACCACCGCCACTTTTTTGCTCAAGGCGTCAGCCCCAACATTTGCCTTTCCTGGGTGATACTCGATTGTTAGATCGTAATACTTAAGCAACTCTACCCATCGTCGTTGCCTAAGATTCAACTCTTTCTGAGACATCAAATACTTCAAACTCTTGTGATCCGTGTACATAGTACACTTCTCACCATAAAGATAATGTCTCTAGATATTCAAAGCAAAAACCACCGCAGCTAACTCAATATCATGCGTAGGATAATTGCGCTCATGCACTTTCAACTGACGTGATGCATAAGCCACAACCTTACCCTCTTGCATTAACACGCACCCCAAACCAACATAGGATATGTCACTATACAACACAAACTCTTTCCCTAATTCAGGTTGAACCAGGATAGGAGCTTGCGTTAAAGCTGCTTTAAGCTTCTCAAAAGCTTGATGTCTTGCTTTTGTCCATTCATACTTGACATTTTTCTACGAAAACTTCGTTAAAGGGGCAACAATCTTAGAAAATCCATCCACGAACCTCTAGTAGTATCCCGCCAAACCAAGGAAACTACGAACTTCATGAACGGACTTTGGAGGCTTCCAATTCGTCACCGCCTCAACCTTCTGTGGATCAACTCGAATCCCTTCAACCGAAACCACATGACCAAGGAAAACAACTTCCCTTAGCCAAAACTCACATTTGCTCAGCTTAGCATAAAGCTAATTTTCCAACAGCGCTTGCAAAACAATTCTCAAATGACCCTCATGCTCCTCCTCAGTACGAGAGTACACAAGGATATCGTCGATGAACACCACAACGAACTTGTCCAATTATTCATTGAACACTCTATTCATCATGTCCATGTAAGCAGTAGGAGCATTCGTCAAACCAAACAACATCACAAAGAATTCATAATGCCTGTAACACCCCAAATTTGGGTCTAGAATTTTAGAGTCGGAACCGAATCGGTCTAGAAATCGGTTCGAATCAAAAAAGGGGTTTTAGGGAATGCTTTAAAAATATAGAAAAATATCTAAAACTCCTAATTTAATATATAGAAGAGAATGGTGAAATCAATTTTACAAAATAAGGTTTGGAAATACTACATTTCGGTGTAGTGACCAAATCGCAGTTTTTGCAAAGTTTAGTAGTGACTGTTTTGTAAAGGATTGAAACTTTGAATCTTTAAGGAGCTAATTTTACCAAAAATGTTTTTATCAGATTTTTCCTTAATTTGGGTGACTTAAATAATGTTTTAATTAATGAAATTAGAGGTGATTAAAATAGAAAAACTACCTTTGACTTTTCATAGCCACTTTTCACTAATTTTCTCTCATTTCATTTTCTCTCAAAATCCTATCAACCAAACACTTTTTCTCCAGAAAATTTACTTTGATTTCCACTTCATTTGATGAGATTTCAATCACTCTTTGATTCCTAATCAATCCTTCAACAAATCCACTTGATTTCTACATTGAATTTTCAAGGAAACTTGCCCAAATCAAGGAGAAATCATCCATTAGAGGTAAGCTTCGTCCTTCTCCTCTAATGATTAGTTCTTTACTGAAATCCCCAATTTATCAATCCTTTATTAATGATTTTTAAGTGGTTTTAATGTTAGAAACAAGAAATTGCCTTAAAACTCAAGATTTTGGGAGAGATCTTGAATATTTTCGTGATGATTGATTGGCCTCTGTTTTGAGATGGTTTTCTAATGTATTTTGGATGTTAAATGATGCTATAAATGAGGTTTTATCAATCCAATCCCGAATAGGTTGTTTTTCCTAAGTTTTTGCTTGTTAAAATGGTGGTTTTTTTAGGTGATTTTGGTGTTCTGTTGTAGCTGGAGGTACAATGACGTGGTTGTGTTAGTTTTTTATGTTAATTGATGTTTAGAAATGATTAGAAGTTATGGATCTTGGCTGGGTTTGGTTTTGGAAGAGTTTAGAGGTGATTTCGGTAGTGTTTGGTAGCCGAAATGTGGATTTTGTGTAGAGCAGCGAGTTTAGGTGTGTGGCTGATGATTTCAATGCATGATGATGTATTAATCCTCTGCTCTTATGTGTTTAAAACAGGGGAGACATCTTCGGACACCTTTGGAGTTGATCCGGAAGCTTAGATAGCGTTTCGGCAAGCAAGCGAAACGAAATCGGTGAGTGTGTATGGTTATAGAAGTCCTTGAGGGACAAGGAATCAAGGTTTGGGGATTTAGGAAAGGTTTAAAACTCCTTCCTAAGTCTGGAAGCAAGTATTGGCTAGATTGCTCTCTACAATATGGTGATTTCCCTTAAATGTTTTTACATGCTCATGGTTTTAGATTGATAAATTCCTACTGTTTTTATGCATGAATTATAGCATGAGATGATGCTTGAAATGATTTCATTAAGTAACATGTTGCATAGTTGAGATTTGAGCTTTTATGTTAAAGCATAGCAAATGTTATGATTTTGAAATGAGATGAGAATGTTGTGTTTTAATGCATGAAAAGCAGTAGGTGAGATGTTGACTTGACATAATATATTAGCATAGATGTTGAGATACTTACCTAATATAATTGATCGATCAATAGGATGAGAGTGCACTATAAACTAAAAATTTGTATGTGCTCTTTGGTTAAGCCAAAGGGAGAGAATCGATGATGAGCATTCCATCGGGTAGGACTTGGTGAAATATCCAAGCTTTGTGGCGATGAGAGATTCCGCCATGTGATTACGGTGATCTGAGATTCCACTGGAAACTATGTTGATAGACGAGTGAGTACGGTGATGAGAGATGCCACCGGAAGTGTCTAGTGAGATGTCCGCATATCCGAGTAATAAATAGATGTGAAATGCTAATATAAAATATGTTATGGTTTTGATTCACATGTACCTTTGATGTAATGGTTTATGCTATGAGAAATGCATATGTGGTTTGTTTATGAAATGCTTTAGAGTACAAGCATGAATTTGGCTTTGCCATGAGTTTTGCATTGGTTTAAATGCATGAGATAGAATGAAGGTACATGTGGTTTCAATGAGTAATTGCTTTGAAAGGTTTCCAAGCATGAGATAGAAATGAGCATGTGGTTCAAAAGCTTTTGATGAAAGTGTTTTCAAGATGTGCATTATTGGGTTGGTTTCTTTGGAGCATGCCTCACTAAGCATTTGTGCTTACGCTCTCTCTTTTACCAATAATGCAGATAATTGAGGTGTTTTCAGGCATTAAGGAAGCTAAGTTCATCCAAGGAAGTCCAAGCTCATGTATGGTGAAGTTTTCGTACACTTTAGTTTTGATAGATTGGCAATGGGAAACCAAGAATTGTATTTGGGAGATGTGTTAAACTCCCTAAGGTTGTGGCATGTTTGTTTTAGCTTAATTGGATTGTAAATGGCCTTAATTGCTTGTTTTGAGGTTGGATTGCCTATTTGAGTTTTGAGATTAGGAAGCATGCCTATTGAATAATGAAATTTTGTGTTTGATGATATGATTGTGTTTGAATGTCCTAAATATGTTCCTTATATGTATGATGACTTGTTGGTATGATTAGACAGTCTTTGGAGCATGTTTGAGTAGGTATTTGAGTGAAAAACCAGCAATTGTTGTTGTTTCTGGGCAGGGTGTATCGAAAAACCCCATGGTGTTTCGGAACGGGGGCCTGAAATGGCCTTGGCGTTTCGAAACGAAGGGAGTCGTTTCGATACATTTTGGCTACTTGAGCTACATGTTTCGGAACTGGTCTCAGAACATACCCGCGACCGAAATGGTCAACGACGTTCCGATAAAGCGTTTCGGTACGGTGGGTAGGTGTTTCGAAACGGGTTACCGTTGGACCCAGATTTGAATTGTTTGATGTTTGCATGCTTTACATTTTAGTCCTAAATGTTGAGATTGCAATTGCTTGAGCTTGAGATGTCCTTTTAAGATGAAATTTGGCAGAGAAGCATGTAACATTACTAATTTCATAATGGTAACCTTAAAATCAATGATGACCCTCTAATTTACAGAAATTACAACTTGGTCCCTAATCTTATGAGAAGTGCAATTGAGTCCCTTTTTGTTATTCGATCGATGTGCCTTTCTCAACCGTGTTTTGTGAGTACTCACTTAGGGTTAACAAGTATTTAGACAAGATTAAAATGAAAAAAAGGGTCGTAAATCAAGGTTGACTTTCAGGTTGACTTTGATTTTCCCCGTGTAATCTTCGTAGTTCGGGTCAACCGTCTAGGTCGGGCTAAGGGGGTTACATTTGGTGGTATCAGAGCCAGGTTATCGAATAATTGGGGTTTGATATGTGATTGATGTATGATTAGTGGTGTATGACTCAATTGAGATGTTTTTGTGATGATATGCTATGTTTGGAGTGTGATAGAGGATCCCATTGCCATATCAAAACTAATGAGAGGAATTGTTTTCGAAAATGAGCTTGAGTACTTGGATTACTTACCTTATTGTGCCTAATTGTGTTTATTGCATTTTTGTCAGTGTATTGTTTTCTATATAATGGGGCCACGTAGAGAGCTGAGAATCAATACTAGATTGACCGATGGTAATGAGAATGCTGAAGATTTACCTCATCCCTCTGGTGGTGGTGGTGCTGGAGCTGGTAATGCTGGTGCTGGTGATGGGGTCGCTGGACCTGAGGGTGCGCAGGGGCAAGCTGCTCCTGACATGACCATGTTGATTCAGGCTATTGCTGGAGCTTTCCAGGCAGCAGTAGCTGGAGCTCATGGAGCTGCGCATCAGGATGATGTCAATGTGAGGTTGCCTTTGGAACGTCTTCGCAGTCTAAGAGGGACTGAGTTTAGGGGCTTATCTCCGAAAGGATTTGAGTCTTGGTTGGAGAGCACCAAGCGGATTCTGGGTAAGATGAACTGCAATAATGTGCAGAAGTTGAGTTGTGTTGTATCATTGCTGCATGGTGATGCTTATACGTGGTGGACGACCACTGTCTCTGGGATGGAGGATGATGAGGTGACTTGGACGTTCTTCTTGAATGCGTTCAAGCGGAAGTATCTGAGTGTGCGTTACCTAGATGAGAAGAAAAGAGATTTTATGTCTCTTGTGCAAGGCAGCATGTCAGTAGCCGTGTATGATATTCAGTTTGTTCGCCTCAGTCAGTATGCGCCTGAGCTAATCCCTAGTGAGCGGGAGAGGTGCGAACGATTCCATTATGGGTTAGTAGCGGATGTTAAGACTTATATGCTTGCGGCTGATTATACGGATTTCTAAGTCATGGTCACTAGAGCCAAGGACATTGAGTTGAATCTTGGTCTGGCTAGTCCAGCGGGTGGATCTAGCTCCGGGAAGCGAGCGACTGATCGCGATTATGGTAGGGATCGCAACAAGAGGCGTAAGGATAGGAGGCCGCATTATGATGCAAGGCGCGGTGGTGGTAACCCTAGTAGAGGTCAGCAAGGACCTAATGATGTTCTGAGGACTCCTAAGTGTAACCGTTGTGGTAGACGGCATGGTGGTGAGTGTTGGGGTAACCTTGGGACATGCTAGAATTGTGGGAACCATGGACATTTGAAGAAAGATTGTCCTCAGCTTCTAAGAGAGGGACACGCTCTGATGAGAGCAGCTGAGCGACAGAGAGGTCGTGGGCACGACCGTGGTAATTTTCAGCGTAGGGATGATGGTGGCTGGAACGTGGCACATGTTGTGGCCGTTCAACTTGAGGGTGGCGGACAGGCTCGAGTCTATGCCCATCGTGAGGGAAGGAATGATACGGATGTGATCGCAGGTACCTTTACTTTGCAATCCTTGTCATTACTTTCTTTGATTGATTCTAGATCTACACACTTGTACATATTGCGTGAACATGCTCAAATGCTTGGTTTACCTATTGAGTCTTTGTATGTTGGTATGCGTGTGACTAGTTCCTTTGGTGAGACGGTTGTAACGCTGAAGTTATATAGGAGATGTCCTTTGAAAGTGCAAAATCATGTTTATTTTGTTGATCTCATGGAATTGTCATTCTATGGCTCTGATGTAATTCTTGGTATGGATTGGCTTGTTGAGCATAGAGCTGTAGTGGATTTCGAAAGTAAGCAGGTTTCGTTGAAACTTGCGGATGATTATGAAGTAGTGGTAGTGGGCGAGAATGTGATGTTTCTTGCCAATGTGGTGTCTACATTAGAAGCAAGTCGAATGTTGAGGCAGGGTTGCGAGGCTTACCCAGCCTTTGTGATGAATCCTAGTTCCAAGGAGTTGCGGGTTCAAGATATAAGAACTGTACGTGAGTTTCCTATAGTGTTTCCGGAGGAGTTACCTGGATTGTCGCCTAGTCGAAAGGTGGAGTTTGGGATTGAGCTGTATGAAAACACAACTCCGGTGTCCATTGCTCCTTATCGCATGGCACCTAAAGAACTGAAGGAATTGAAGACACAACTTTAGGAGTTGCTTGACTGTGGCTTCATTCAGGCTAGTGTGTCACCTTGGGGTGCACCAGTCTTATTTGTGAAAATGAAGTATGGCACTATGAGAATGTGCATCGATTATCATCAGCTGAACAAGTTGACTATCAAGAACAAGTATCCTTTGCCGAGGATTGATGATCTTTTTGATCAGTTTCGGGGAGCGGCTGTGTTTTCTAAGATTGACTTGAGGTCAGGGTACTATCATCTTAAGGTGAAAGATGTGGATGTGCCGAAAACAGCCTTTAGAACGAGGTATGGGCATTATGAGTTCCTTGTAATGCCTTTTGGCTTGACGAATGCTCCTGCTGCTTTCATGGACATGATGAATAGAGTGTTCCATGAATACTTGGACAAGTTCGTTGTGGTGTTCATCAACGATATCCTTGTGTACTCTCGTACTGAGAAGGAGAATGAAGGTCATTTGAGAGTTGTCTTGCAAGCGCTGCTGGAAAATCAGCTTTATGCTGAGCTGAGAGTGTGAGTTTTTGCTAAAGGAAGTTGTGTTCCTTGGTCATGTGATTTCGGCGGAAGGGATCCGTGTTGATCCTCAGAAGGTTGAGGCAGTTATGAATTGGAAGCCTCCTAAGTCTGTTCATAAAGTTCATAGTTTCCTTGGGTTAGAAGGATATTAACGGAGGTTTGTGGATGGATTTTCAAAGATTGATGCCCCTCTAACAAATTTATTGCAAAAAGATGTTAAGTATGAGTGGACGGAAGCGAGAAAACAAGCTTTTGAGAGGCTTAAGGCAGCTTTGACGCAAGGACCTATCTTGGTTCAACCTGAATCAGGAAAAGAGTTTGTGGTGTACAGTGCTGCATCCTACGTTGGTTTGGGGTGTGTGTGCTAATGCAAGAGGGTAAGGTGGTGGCTTATGCATCGCGACAGTTGAAGGTGCATGAGCGCAAGTATCCTACGCATGATATTAAGTTAGTTGCGGTGGTTTTTGCTTTTAAGATCTGGAGACATTATCTTTATAGTGAGAAGTGTACTGTGTACACGGATCACAAGAGTTTGAAGTATTTGATGTCTCAGATAGAGTTAAATCTTAGGCAACGACGTTGGGTGGAGTTTCTAAAGGATTACGATCTAACGATCGAGTACCATCCGGGAAAAGCTAATGTTGTGGAGGATGCCTTGAACAGGAAAGTGGCGGTATAGTTAAGGGCTATGTTTGCTAGCTTGAGCATTTCGTGAGATGGAGGTCTTGTGGCTGAATTGCAAGTGAAACCATCTCTGGTTCAGTTGATAAAGGATAAGCAGTTGTTGGATGATTCTTTGGTGCCACATGTGCAGTATATTGCTGAGGATAGATCATCGAGTTTTTGTTTTAATGATGATGGAGTTCTATGTTTTGGAAATCGGATAGTAGTGTCGAATGATGTAGAGTTGAGGCGTATTATTCTGACCGAAGCTCATAGTAGTCCTTTTGCTATACACCCTGGTAGTACAAAGATGTGCCGTGATTTGAAGGACGAGTACTATTGGGTGGGTTTGAAGAAGGATGTTGCGGAATATGTGGGTAAGTGCATGGTTTGTTAGCGGGTTAAGGCTGAGCATCAGTTTCCTTCAGGGTTGTTGCAACCATTGAGGATTCCTGATTGGAAGTGGGAAAGAATCACCATGGACTTTGTGTCTGATTTGCCTTTGTCGCCATCAAAGAAGAATTCGGTGTGGGTGATTGTGGATCGCCTTACAAAGTGTGCGCATTTCTTACATGTGCATACCACGTATACCTTGGATAAGCTTGCAGAGCTGTACATTGCTGAGATTGTGCGTCTACATGGGGTACCAAAATCTATAGTATCGGATAGTGATCCGAGGTTTACATCGCGATTTTAGGAATATTTGCATCAAGCTTTGGGTACGCGGCTGAATTTCAGTATTTCTTATCATCCATAGACGGATGGACAATCTGAGCGTGTTATCCAAGTGCTTGAGGATATGTTTAGGTGTTGCATGATTGAGTTTCAAGGCTCTTGGGAGAAGCATTTGCCTTCGGTGGAGTTTGCTTATAATAACTGCTACCAGGCAAGTATTCAAATGGCACCTTATGAAGTCTTGTATGGGAGGAAGTGCAGAACTACTCTTTGCTGGGCTGAAACAGGTCAGAAGTTGGTTTCGATGCCAGCTTTGTTGAAAGGAACCACTGAGAAAGTGAAGCTCATTTGTGAGCGGTTGAAGGCAGATTCTGATCGGTAGAAGTCTTACGCGGATTTGAAGCATAAGGAGATTGTGTTTGAGGTGGGTGACTGTGTGTTCTTAAAGGTTTCACCTTGGAAGAAGGTGATTAGATTTGGCCGGAAGGGTAAGTTGAACCCTAGGTATATTGGACCATATGAGGTGATAGAACGTGTGGGTCATGTTGCTTATAAGCTGAGGCAACCACAAGAGTTAGAGAAGATACATGATGTGTTTCATGTATCCATGCTTCGGAGGTATAGATCGGATCCTTCGCATGTTATACCCGTGGAGGAATTTGAGTTGAATCCATATTTGACCTATGATGAGGAGCAGGTTGAGATTCTGGATTCAGACAATAAAGTTCTTCGAGGTAAGACCATTGAGCTGGTTAAGGTGTTGTGGAGGCATCGTGGTTTTGAGGAAGCCACGTGGGAAAGAAAATATGACATGAAGAAACAGTTTCCTTACCTTTTTCTTCAAGGTAAATTTCGAGGACGAAATTTTTTAAGAGGAGGAGAGTTGTAACACCCCAAATTTGGGTCTAGAAGTTTAGAGTCTGAACCGAATCGGTCTGGAAATCGGTTCGTAACAAAAAGGGGGTTTTAGGGAACACCTAGTTCGGGATTCTTTAGAAATATAGAAATATATCTAAAAATCCTCATTTAATATATAGAAGAGAATGGTGAAATCAATTTTACAAAATAAGTGTAACCCCCTTAGTCCGGCCTAGACGGTTGACCCGAACTATGCAGATTACACGGGGAAAACCAAAGTCAACCTAAAAGTCAACCTTGATTAACAACCCTTTTTTTCTTTTGAATCTTGTCTAGATACATGTTAACCCTAAGTGAGTACTCATGAAGCATATGATAAAAAGGCACAAGGATCGGATTTCAAAAAGGGACTCCATTGGACAATATACAAATTTAGGGACCAAAACGTAATTTCTGAAAATTAGAAGGTCTTTACTGATTTTTAAGTTACCAATATGAAATTAGGCAAGTTACATGCTCCTCTGACAAAACTCAACTTAAATGGACATCTCAAACTCAAGCAATTGCAACATCAACATTTAGGACTAAAATGTAAAGCTTGTAAACTTCAGCACTATTCAAATCAGTGCTCAACGGTCACCTGTTTCGAAACAGCGTTGACCGTTCCGAAACGCGGGTTGGTTCCGAGACTGGTTCCGAAACAAGGCCTTCCAGTAGCCAAATCGTTTCGGAACGCCCCTTAGCGTTTCGAAACACGAAGGTCATTTCAGGCCCCCGTTTTGAAACACTAGAGGGTGTTTCGATACGGTTTGCCCAAATTCAGCAGCAAAGTCTGGTTTTTCAAGCATAAACCGATTTAAACACTTCCTAATGACTCCCTAATCATGTCAACAAACCTTCATACATAAATGGTTCATGTTTAGAACTCCTAAACACATTCATAGCATCAAACATAATAAACTCATATTTCTAGAGGCATGCTTCCTAGTCAAGCAACCCACTAAGCAATCCAAACCGCAATCAAGCATTAAAGGCCATTTACAATTCAAATCAACCAAGGAAAACATGCCACAACCACAGGGAGTTTAATACATCTCCCAAAACAAAGTTTAGATTCCCATTGCCAAATTACCAAAACTAATAGTGTATGAAAACATCACCATACATGAGCTTGGTTTCCCTTGGACACTCTTAGCTTCCTTGTTGCCCTTTAACACCTCAATTATCTGCATTATTGATAAAAGAGAGAGCGTAAGCACAAATGCTTAGTGAGGCATGCTCTAAGTAAAACAACAGAATAATGCATTTTTAGAAAACATTTTTAACAAAGCTTTTAAACCACATACTCATCTCTTTCTCATGCTACCATGCATACTTTACAATCATTTCATGCTTCATTATATTCAAAACATTATATTGGCTTACAAGTGATATTTCGTAACCATTTCAACACAAAACACAATCGGATATGCGGATTACAAGCGTTGTCCCACACACTTCATACACACTACCGGACTACACAAGGTTCACACTCAAGAGCAATCCCTCCATTGATGTGACACCCGTGGTGGAGTATAACGGTACAATCTCAACCCCTCAACACCACTCATCGGTAGTTGTATAATTCCACTAACGAGAGTAAGGGACACATAACACAAGATCCACACATGGACTTTCAACCACCGTTGTGATCTTACCTCAATCGTTAGGGTACTTGGATGGTGTTTACGGTACAATCACAACCCCTCAACATCCAAGGCGACTTTACTTACGGTGCACCCAATCCTATAGCCGGCTAACTATATCCGATTCAAGTACATTAAAACCAATTCATCACTTGCCAATATACATCAAATACCATAAAAAATTTACTGTTTTAAAGCATTAAACAAAGCCATTAAACATCATGCATCTCCATGCATCATTACAAAATTAATATCATGACAAACCAAGGATCTCTTACCTAGAGCATCCTTCAATACATGGCTTTCAAAACCAGCATTAACCATGCTTAAAACATGCTTTCAAAATAGAAATTAAACATGCAATTTATAATCAATCCATCAAACCACTTCTTAGCACATACGAGGGAGTTTTTCCAAAAACTTACTCTTGAGCTTAGCTAAGTTGTTTAGACTTAAACTAAGCTCCCACAACCTCCAAATAATCGTTTCAAAGCTGGAAAACTGTAACACCCCAATTTTGGGCCTAGAAGTTTAGGGTCTGAATCGGACCGGTCTGATTTTCGGTTCGAATATAAAAGGAGGTTTTAGGGAAAGCCTAGTTCGGGATGCTTTAAAAATATAGAAAATATCTAAAAATTCTCTTTTAATGTATATAGGAGAGTGGTGGAATCAATTTTACAAAATAAGGTTTGGAAATACTACATTTTGGAGTACTGACTAAAATGCGATTTTGAAAAGTTTAGTGGTGATTGTTTTGTATGGATTGAAACTTTGAATCTTTAAGGAGCTAATTTACCCAAAAATGATTTCTCCAGATTTTTCCTTAATTTGAGTGAATTAATTAATGTTTTAATTAATTAGAAGAGAAGAGAAACTACCTTTTGGAAAAATCATAACTACCTTTTCCTAAAATTTTCTCATTTCTTTTTCTCTCAAAATTCCATCATCCAAACACTTTTCTCTAGCAACTTTTTCATTGAATTTCACTTCAATTGATGAGATTTCTATCATCAATTAGTTCCTAATCAATCTTGCATCAAATCCTATTGATTTTCTCATTGGATTTTCAAGAAAATTGGCTCAAATCAAGGAGAAATTACCATTTAGAGGTAAGATTGTTCTTCACCTCTAAATACTCAGTTCTTTACTGAAATTCCCAAGTTGTCAATCCTTAGTTTAAGTTTTATAAATAGTTTTAATGTTAGAAACTTGATTTTGGCTTAAAACTCAAGATTTGGAAGAAAGTTTGAAGAATTTCATTGTGATTGTTTGGGCTCTATTTTGAGATGATTCTTAAATGTATTTTGGATGTCTAATGACGTGTAAATGAGGTTTTATCAATGCAATCCTGAATAGGTTGTGTTTCCTAAGTTTTTACTTATGAAAATGGTGGTTTTTGCGGTGATCTTGATGTTCTGTTATAGCTGGAGGTATAAGAACGAGTTTAGGTTTATTTTGGATGTTGATTGATGTTTAGAAATGGTTAGAAGTGATGGATCTTGGATGGGTTAAGTTTTGGAAGAGTTTGGAGGTGATTTCGGTTGTGTTTGGTAGCCGAAATGTTGGTTTTAGGTTGAGCAGCGAGTTTAAAATAGGGGAGACATCTTCGGACACTTTTGCAGTTGATCCGGAGGCTTGATCGGCGTTTCGGCAAGCTTGTGAAATGGAATTGGTGAGTGGAGTTGGGTTTCTAGCTTTGAAACAAATATTTGAAGGTTTGGTGAGCTTAGTTTAAGTCTAAGCAACTTAACTAAGCTCAAGAGTAAGTTTTCGGAAAAAGTTCCTTGGATGAGCCATGAAGTGGTTCGATGCATTGATTATATTTGCATGTTTAAATTCTGTTTTGAAAGCATGTTTTTAGCATGGTTAATGTTGGTTTTGAAAGCCAAGTGTTGAAGGATGCTCAAGGTAAGAGATCCTTGGTTTGACATATTGTTAATATGGTTTTGATGCATTGTGATGCATGATGTTAAATGGCTTTGATTAATGCTTTAAAACAGTGAATTGTTGATGGTGAATGGTGTATATTGGCAAGTGATGTATTGGTTTTAAAGTAGTTGAATCGGATATAGTTAATCGGCTATAGGATTGGGTGCACCGTGAATAAAGTCGCCTTGGATGTTGATGGGTTGTAATTGTAACGTAAACTCCATCCAAGTACACTAACGAGTAAGGTAAGATCACAACGGTGGTTAAAAGTCCGTGTGTGGATCTTGGGTTATGTGTCCCATGTACTCGTTAGTGGAATTATACAACTATCGATGAGTGATGTTGAGGGGTTGTGATTGTACCGTTAAATTCCATCACATGCGTTGAGGGGTTGTGATTGTACCGGTAAACTCCACCTTGTGTTGTTCGGTAGTGTGTATGAAGCGTATGGGACAACGCTTGTAATCCGCGTATCCGATTGTGTTTTGTGTTGTAAATGGCTATGAATTATCACTTGAAAGCCAATATGATGTAATGGTTGAGTTGAGCATGTGTTTAGAAAGCTTTGTTGAAAGTGTTTGCTAAAATGCATTATTGTGTTGTTTTCTTTAGAGCATGCCTCACTAAGCAATTCTGCTTACGCTCTCTCTCTTGAACCAATAATGCAGATAATTGAAGTGCTTAAGGGCAACAAGGAAGCTAGAGTGTCCAAGGGAAATCAAGCTCATATATGGTGATGTTTTCATACACTACTAGTTTTGGTATTTTGGCAATGGGAACCTAAGATGTGTTTTGGGAGATGTGTTGAACTCCCTAGTTTGTGGCATGTTGTATTTAATGGTTTGAGATTGTAAATGGCCTTTTAATGCTTGTTTTTGGAGATTGGTTGATTGCTTGGTTTGGATAATAGGATGCATGCCTATAGACATGTGAAATTTCATGTTTGATGATATAAATGTGTTTAGGGGTTACAATCTTATGCCATATGTGAATGATGACTTGTTCGTATGATTAAAGGGTCATTAAGAAGTGTTTGAATGGGTTTATGCATGAAAAACCAGCAAAATCTGCAGCTTTTGGGCAAAGCGTATCAATACACCCATTGGCTTTTCGAAACGGGGGCCTGTAATGGCCTTAGTGTTTCGAAACGGCTGGTGACTGTTTCGAAATGGTTTGGCCACTTGAAGGCCCTGTTTCGGAACAAGTCTCGAAACGAACCCGTGTTTCAGAACGGTCAACACCGTTTCGAAACAGGTGACCGTTGGGCACTGATTTGAATGGTGTTGAGGTTTGCAAGCTTTACGTTTTAGTCCAGAATGTTGTAATTGCAATTGCATGAGTTTGAGATGTCCGATTAAGGTAAAATTTGACAGGGAAACATGTAATGTGACTAATTTAATATTGGTAACTTAAAAATCAGTTAAGACCTTCTAATTTCCAGAATTTACATTTTGGTCCCTAATATTTGTATTTTGTGCAATTGAGTCTCGCATGTTGTTCGATCGATGTGCTTTTCACCTGTATGTTTCATGCGTACTCACATAGGGTTAATGTGTATCTAGACAAGATTTAAAAAAAAGGGTCGTTAATCAAAGTTGACTTTCGGGTTAACTTTGGTTTTCCCCGTGTAATCTTCGTAGTTCGGGTCAATCGTCTAGGCCGAGCTAAGGGGGTCACATTTGGTGGTATCAGAGCTGAGTTCTCGTGTAAATGGGAATGGTTATGTGGGTGATATACGAGTATTTGCATGATATGCCTTTGGATGAAAGAATAGTGTTTGAATTGTGATGTATGGTTGCAATTATGATGCTATTCTATGTTGAAGCATGTTAGGGGAACCCATTGCCATATCAAAACTAATGAAAGGGATTGTTTTTGGAAAATGAGCTTGAGTACTTGGATTACTTACCTTGTTGAGCCTAATTATGTTTATTGCATTTGTGTTAGTACATAGTTTTCTTATAAATGGGGCCTGGTAGAGAGATGAGGATGAATACGAGAGCTATGGCTCAGAACGAGAATGAGGAACATGTTGAGAATTTTTTGGATATCCCTCCTCCTCCTGGTGGTGGACCACCTGGCGGTGGTTGTGCTGGAGGTGAAAATGATGGCGTTGGAGCTGGTACTGGGGTCGCTGGACCTGAAGGTGTGCAGGGGCAAGCTGCTCCTGACATGACTGTTTTGATACATGCTATTGTTGGAGCCTTTCAGGCAGCAGTAGCTAGAGCTCACGGAGCTGTGCATCAGGGTGATGCTAACTTGATTTTGCCTTTGGAACGTCTTCGCAGTCTGGGAGGGACTGAGTTCAGAGGTTTATCTCCTGAAGGTTCTGAATCTTGGTTGGAAAGCACCAAGTGGATTTTGGGGCAAATGAACTGCAGCAATGTGCAGAAGCTGGGTTGTGTGGTGTCATTGTTGCATGATGATGCTTATACGTGGTGGACGACCACTGTTTCTGGAATGGAGGAAAATGATGTGACTTGGACGTTCTTTCTGAACGCGTTCAAGCGAAAGTATCTAGGTGTGCGATACCTAGATGAGAAGAAAAGAGAATTCATGTCTCTTGTGCAAGGAAGCATGACGGTGGCTGAATATGAGGTTTCTATCATCAATTAGTTCCTAATCAATCTTGCATCAAATTCTATTGATTTTCTCATTGGATTTTCAAGAAAATTTGCTCAAATCAAGAAGAAATCACCATTTAGAGGTAAGATTGTTCTTCTCCTCTAAATACTCAATTCTTTACTGAAATTCCCAAGTTGTCAATCTTTAATTTAAGTTTTATAAAAGGTTTTAATGTTAGAAACTTGATTTTGGCTTAAAACTCAAGATTTGGAAGAAATCTTGAAGAATTTCGTTGTGATTGTTTGGGCTCTGTTTTGAGATGATTCTTAAATGTATTTTGGTTGTCTAATGATGTGTAAATGAGGTTTTATCAATGCAATCCCGAATAGGTTGTGTTTCCTAAGTTTTTGCTTCTGAAAATGGTGGTTTTTGAGGTGATCTTGATGTTCTGTTATAGCTGGAGGTATAAGGACGAGTTTAGGTTTATTTTGGATGTTGATTGATGTTTAGAAATGGTTAGAAGTGATGGATCTTGGCTGGGTTAAGTTTTGGAAGAGTTTGGAGGTGATTTCGGTTGTGTTTGGTAGCCGAAATGTTGGTTTTAAGTTGAGCAGCGAGTTTAAGTGTGTTGGCTGAAGATTTCAATGCATGATGATGCATTAATCCTCTTCTTTGATGTGTTTAAAACATGGGAGACATCTTTGGACACTTTTGAAGTTGATCCGGAGGATTGATCAGCGTTTCAGCAAGCTTGTGAAACAGAATTGGTGAGTGGAGTTGGGTTTCCAGGTTTGAAACAAATATTTGAAGGTTTGGGGAGCTTAGTTTAAGTCTAAGCAACTTAACTAAGCTCAAGAGTAAGTTTTCGGAAAAACTTCCTTGGATGAGCCATGAAGTGGTTCGATGCATTGATTATATTTGCATGTTTAAATTCTGTTTTGAAAGCATGTCTTTAGCATGGTTAATGTTGGTTTTGAAAGCCATGTGTTGAAGGATGCTCAAGGTAAGAGATCCTTGGTTTGACATATTGTTAATATGGGTTTTATGCATTGTGATGCATGATGTTAAATGGCTTTGATGAATGCTTTAAAACAGTGAATTGTTGATGTTAAATGGTGTATATTGGCAAGTGATGTATTGGTTTTAAAGTACTTGAATTAGATATAGTTAGCCGGCTATAGGGGTTGTGATTGTATCATTAAACTCCATCACGGGTATTGAGGGGTTGTGATTGTACCGGTAAACTCCACCTTGTGTTGTTCGGTAGTGTGTATGAAGCGTATGGGACAACGCTTGTAATCCACATATCCGATTGTGTTTTCTGTTCCAAATGGGGTTTGAATTATAACTTCAAAGCCAATATGATTTGATAATTGTAATGAAGCATGAGATGCTTGTTATGTATGCAAGGTTGCATGAAAAGAGTTGAGCATGTGTTTAGAAAGCTTTGTTGAAAGTGTTTGCTAAAATGCATTATTGTGTTGCTTTCTTTAGAGCATGCCTCACTAAGCAATTGTGCTTACACTCTCTCTCTTGAACCAATAATGCAGATAATTGAAGTGCTTAAGGGCAAAAAGGAGGCTAGAGTGTCCAAGGGAAACCAAGCTCATGTATGGTGATGTTTTCATACACTACTAGTTTTGGTATTTTGGCAATAGGAACCTAAGATATGTTTTGGGAGATGTGTTGAACTCCCTAGTTTGTGGCATGTTGCTTTTAATGGTTTGAGATTGTAAATGGCCTTTTAATGCTTGTTTTTGGAGATTGGTTAATTGCTTGGTTTGGATAATAGGATGCATGCCTATAGACATGTGAAATTTCATGTTTGATGCTATAAATGTGTTTAGGGGTTACAATCTTATGCCATATGTGAATGATGACTTGTTGGTATGATTAGAGGGTCATTAAGAAGTGTTTGAATGGGTTTATGCATGAAAAATCAGCAAAATCCGCAGCTTCTGGGCAAACCGTATCGATACACCCATTGGTGTTTCGAAACGGGGGCCTGTAATGGCCTTAGTGTTTCGAAACGGCTGGTGACTGTTTCGAAACGGTTTGGCCAATGGAAGGCTCGGTTTCGGAACAAGTCTCGAAACGAACCCGTGTTTCGGAAAGGTCAACACCGTTTCGAAACAGGTAACCGTTGGGCACTGATTTGAATGGTGTTGAGGTTTGCAAGCTTTACGTTTTAGTCCCGAATGTTGTAATTGCAATTGCATGAGTTTGAGATGTCCGATTATGGTGAAATTTGACAGGGAAGCATGTAATGTGACTAATTTAATATTGGTAACTTAAAAATCGGTTAAGACCTTCTAATTTCCAGAATTTACATTTCGGTCCCTAATATTTGTATTTTGTGCAATTGAGTCTCGCATGTTGTTCGATCGATGTGCTTTTCACCTGTATGTTTCATGCATATTCACATAGGGTTAATGTGTATCTAGACAAGATTAAAAAGAAAAAAGGGTCGTTAATCAAAGTTGACTTTCGGGTTGACTTTGGTTTTCCTAGTGTAATCTTCGTAGTTCGGGTCAACCGTCTAGGCCGGGCTAAGGGGGTCTCAAAAACCATCTCCACTCACCAATTACGTTTCGCTTGCTTGCCGAAATGCCAATTAAGCCTCCAAATCAATTCCAAAGGTGTCCGAAGATGTCTCCCTTGTTTTAGACACATCAAAGTAGAGGATTAATGCATCATCATGTATTGAAATCTTCAACCAACACACCTAAACTCGTTGCTCTACCTAAAACCAACATTTCGGCTACCAAACACAACCAAAATCACCTCCAAACTTTTCCAAAACTTTACCCAGCCAAGATCCATCACTTCTAATCATTTCTAAACATCAATCACCAATAAAAACAAACCTAAACTCGACCTTATACCTCCAGCTATAACAGAACACCAAGAACACCTCAAAAACCACCATTTTCTTGAGCAAAAACTTAGGAAACACAACCTATTCGGGATTGGATTGATAAAACCTCATTTCTAACATCTTTTAATATCCAAAATACATTAAAGAACCACCTCAAAGCAGAGCCCAAACAATCACAATGAAATTTTTCAAGATCTCTTCCAAAATCTTGAGTTTTAAGCCAAAATCATGTTTCTAACATTAAAACCATTTATAAAACTTAAATTAAGGATTGACAACTTGGGAATTTCAGTAAAGAACTGAGTATTTAGAGGAGAATAACAATCTTACCTCTAAATGGTGATTTCTCCTTGATTTGGGCAAAATTCCATGAAAATTCAACGTGGAAATCAAAAGGATTTGATGCAAGATTGATTAGAAACCAATAGATGATAGAAATCTCATCAATTGAAGTGAAAATCTATGTGAAAGTTGCTGGAGAAAAAGTGTTTGGATGATGGGATTTTGAGAGAAAATTTGGAAAAAGGTAGTTCTGAGAATCTAAAAGTAGTTTTCATCTTTATTTTATTTAATTAAAACATTAATTAAATCACCCAAATTAAGGAAAAATCTGGAGAAAAACATTTTGGGTAATTAGCTCCTTAAAGATTCAAAGTTTCAATCCTTTACAAAACAGTCACTACTAAACTTTTCAAAAATCGCATTTTGGTCACTACACCGAAATGTAGTATTTCCAAACCTTATTTTGTAAAATTGATTTCACCACTCTCTTATATATATTAAAAGAGGATTTTTAGATATTTTTCTATATTTTAAAGCATCCCGAACTAGGCTTTCCCTAAAACCTCCTTTTATATTCGAACCGTTTCTTAGACCGGTCCGACCAAACCCTAAACTTCTAAGCCCAAAATTGGGGTTTTACAATAGAGTTTGGAAATATTACATTTCGGTGTAGTCACCAAATCGCAGTTTTTGCAAAGTTTAGTAGTGAATGTTTTGTAAAGGATTGAAACTTTGAATCTTTGAGGAGCTAATTTTACCAAAAATGTTTTCATCATATTTTTCCTTAATTTGGGCGATTTAATTAATGTTTTAATTAAAGAAATTAAAGGTGATTAAAATAGAAAAACCACCTTTGACTTTTAATAACCACTTTTCACTAATTTTCTCTCATTTCATTTTCTCTCAAAATCCTATCAACCAAACACTTTTTCTCCAACAAATTTACTTTGATTTCCACTTCATTTGATGATATTTCAATCACTCTTTGATTCCTAATCAATCCTTCAACAAATCCACTTAATTTCTACAAAATTTTCAAGGAAACTTGCCCAAATCAAGGAGAAATCATCCATTAGAGATAAGCTTCATCATTCTCTTCTAATGATCAGTTCTTTGCTGAAATTCTCAAGTTATCAATCATTTATTAATGATTTTTAAGTGGTTTTAATGTTAGAAACAAGAAATTGGCTTAAAACTCAAGATTTTGGGAGAGATCTTGAAGATTTTCGTGGTGATTGATTGGGCTATGTTTTGAGATGGTTTTCTAATGTATTTTGGATGTTAAATGATGTTATAAATGAAGTTTTATCAATCCAATCCCGAATAGGTTGTTTTTCCTAAGTTTTTGCTTGTTAAAATGGTGGTTTTGAGGTGATTTTGGTGTTCTGCTGTAGTTCGAGGTATAAGGATGTAGTTGTGTTAGTTTTTTATGTTAATTGATGTTTAGGAATGATTAGAAGTGATGGATCTTGGCTGGGTTTGGTTTTGAAAGAGTTTGGAGGTGATTTCGGTAGTGTTTGGTAGCCGAAATGTGGATTTTGTGTAGAGCAACGAGTTTAGGTGTGTGGCTGATGATTTCAGTGCATGATGATGCATTAATCCTCTTCTTTTATGTGTTTAAAACAGGGGAGACATCTTCGAACACCTTTGGAGTTGATCCGGAAGCTTAGATAGAATTTCGGCAAGTAAGCGAAACGAAATTGATGAGTGCTTATAGTCATAGAAGTCCTTGAGGGACAAGGAATCAAGGTTTGGGGATTTAGGAAAGGTTTAAAACACCTTCCTAAGTCCAAAAGTAAGTATTGGCTATATTGCTCTCTAGAATGTGGTGATTGCCCTTAAATGCTTTTCCATGTTCATGGTTTTAGATTGATAAAGTCCTACTATTTTATGCATGAATTATAGCATGAGATGATGCTTGAAATGATTTCATTAAGTAACATGTGGCATAGTTGATATTTGAGCTTTTATGCTAAAGCATAGCAAATGGTATGATTTTGAAATGAGATGAGAATGTTGAGTTTTAATGCATGAAAAACAGTAGGTGAGATGTTGACTTGACATAATATATTGGCATAGATGTTGAGATACTTACCGGATTTTATTGATCGATCAATAGGATAGGTGTGTGTCCCTAATCTTGTGAGAAGCGCAATTGAGTCCCTTTTTTGTTATCCGATCGTTGTGCCTTTCTCAACCGTGTTTTGTGAGTACTCACTTAGGGTTAACAAGTATTTAGACAAGATTAAAATGAAAAAAGGGTCGTAAATCAAGGTTGACTTTAGGTTGACTTTGATTTTCCCCGTGTAATCTTCGTAGTTCGGGTCAACCGTCTAGGCCGGGCTAAGGGGGTTACAATGCCCATACCTTGTTCTAAAGGCTATTTTCGGCACATCCACATCTTTCACCTTTAGCTGATAGTACCTTGACCTCAAGTCAATCTTTGAAAACACAACCGCACCCCGAAACTGATCAAAAAGATCATCAATCCTCGGCAAAGGATACTTGTTCTTGACGGTCAACTTGTTTAGTTGACGATAATCAATGCACATTCTCATCGTGCCATCTTTCTTTTTCACAAACAAGATCGGTGCACCCCAGGGTGACTCACTAGGCCGAATGAAGCCACGGTCTAGCAACTCCTGAAGTTGCGTCTTCAACTCTTTCAACTCTTTTGGTGCCATACGATAGGGAGCAATGGACACTAGAGTTGTGTTCTCATACAACTCAATCCCAAACTCCACCTGTCGACTAGGCGAAAAACCAGGTAATTTCTCCGGAAACACTCTTGGAAATTCACATACGGTTCTTATATCCTGAACGCCCACCTCCTTTGAACTAGGATTCATAACAAGGGCTAGATAAGCCTCGCAACCTTGCCGCAACATCCGGCTTGCTTCCAATGTAGACACCACATTGGCAAGAAACTTCACATTCTCACCCACTACCACCACCTCATAATCATTCACGAGTTTCAACGAAACTCGCTTGCTTTCGAAATCCACCACGGCTCTATGCTCAACAAGCTAATCCATGCCAAGGATTACATCAAAACCATAGAATGGCAATTCCATGAGGTCAACAAGAAAAACATGATTTTGCACCTTCAAGGGACTTCTCCTATACAATTTCCTTGTTACAATTGTCTCACCAAAGGAACTAGTCAAGCGCATACCCACATCCAAAGACTCAACAGGTAAACCAAGCATTTGAGCATGTTCACGCAATATGTACGAGTGTGTAGATCCAGAATCAATCAAGGAAAGTAATGACAAGGATTGCAAAGTAAAGGTACCTGCGATCACATCTGTATCATTCCTTCCCTCACGATGGGCATACACTCAAGCTTAACCGCGACCCTCAGGTTGAACAGCCACAACATGTGCCACGTTCCTTCCACCATCATCCCTACGCTGAAAATTACCATGGCCGCGTCCACGACCTCTCTCAGCGGAGCATGTCCCTCTCTCACCGGAGCATGTCCCTCTCTCAGCGGCTAAGGACAATCTTTCTTCAAATGCCCTCGGTTTTCACAATTCTAGCATGTCCCAAGGTTACCCCAACAGTCACCACCATGTCTTCTACCACAACGATTACACTTAGGAGTTCTTAGGAAAGCATTAGGTCCTTGTTGACCTCTACCAGGGTTACCACCCCCACGTCTAGCATCATAGTGCGACTTCTTATCCTTCTGTCTCTTGTTGTGATCTCTACCATAATCACGTTCTGCATCTCGCTTACCCAAGCTAGAGCCACCAGCTCGACTTGCCAAACCAATATTCGATTCAATGCCCTTGGCTCTTGTGACCAAGACATCGAAATCAGTGTAATCAGCTGCAAGCATATAGGTCTTGACATCCGCTACCAGCCCATAACGGGATCGTTCGCATCTCTCCCGCTCATTAGGGATTAGCTCAGGTGCATACTGGCTAAGGCGAACAAACTGAATTTCATATTCAGCTACATACATGCTCCCTCGCATGAGAGACATACACTCCCTCTTCTTCTCATCTAGGTAACGCAATCCCAGATACTTCCGCTTGAACGCATTCAAGAAGAACGTCCAAGTCACCTCATCATCCTCCATCCCGGAGATAATGGTCGTCCACCACGTATAGGCATCACCATGCAGTAGTGACACAATATAACCCATCTTCTGCACATTGTTGCAATTCAACTAACCCAAAATCCTCTTGGTGCTTTCTAACCAAGACTTAGTTCCTTCCGGAGACAAGCCTCTGAACTCAGTCCCCCCTAGACTGCGAAGACGCTCCAAAGGCAATCTCACATTAGCACCATCCTACGGTGCAGCTCCATGAGCTCCAGCTACTGCTGCCTGGAATGCTCCAGCAATAGCCTGTATCAACATGGTCATGTCAGGAGCAGCTTTCCCCTGCACACCCTCGGGTCCAGCAACCCTAGCACCAACACCAGCATTACCAGCCCCAGCTCCACCACCACCGAGTGGTCCACCAGGGGAGGAGGAGGTAAATCTTCAACATTCTCCGCATTCTCATTATCAACCATCGATCTAGTATTGATTCTCAGCTCTTAACGTGGCCCCTTTATAAAAAACAATGCACTGACAAAAATGCAATAAACACAATTAGGCACAATAAGGTAAGTAATCCAAGTACACAAGCTCATTTTCGAAAACAATTCTTCTCATTAGTTTTGATATGGCTATGGGATCCCCAACCTCCCTCCAAACATAGCATAGCATCACAAAATCGTCTCAACTTAATCACACATCATTGTTCAAACATCAAACTTTCACCAAAATGACACAATCATGCATAAATACATACAACAACCACATACCAAACCCCAATTATTCGATAACTTGGCTCTGATACCAACAAATGTAACCCCCTTAGCCCGACCTAGACGTTTAACCCGAACTACGAAGATTACACGGGGAAAACCAAAGTCAACCCAAAAGTCAACCCCCAATTAATCTTGTCTAGATACACAATAAGCCTATGTGAAAACCCACGAGACATGGTAGAAAAAGGCACAGCACTCGGAATGCATTTAGGGACTCAATTGCTCTTTAAACAAGATTAGGGACCAAATTGTAATTTTTTGTAAATTAGAGGGACTTCACTGATTTTAGGATTACTAATATGAAATTAATCATGTTACACGCTTCTCTGCTAAGTTTCAGCTTAATTAAACATTCTAAGCTCAAGCAATTGCATCCACAACATTTAGGACTAAAATTTAAAGCATGAAAACTCATAGCAATTGAAATCAGCGTCCAACGGTCACTGTATCGGAACACCTACTCACCGTACCAAAACACACGTATTGAAACAGTGTTGACCGTTTCGGTACAAGAGTATGTTCCGAGACCAGTACCAAAATAGGGAACTCCGGTAGCCAAATTGTTTAAAGGCCCCCGTTTCGAAACACTTGAGGGTGTTTCTATGCACCTTGTCCAGCCTCAGCTGGTTTTTCATCCTTTAACCCATTCAAATATACCTCAAAGATTCCCAAATCATACCGGCAAACCATTTTACACATAAGGGACATATTTAGGACTTTCTAGCATGAGCATGGCATCAAACACAAAATCACATAGTCTAAAGGCATGCTCCCTACTCACAAAACCAATATAAGCAATCCAACCTCAAACAAAACATTTAAGGACACTTACAACCCAAAAATGCCAACATAAACATGCCACAAACTTAGGGAGCTCAAACATATCTCCCAAATAAAACCTTGGTTTCCCATTCCCATTATATCAAAACTAAAGTGTGTGAAAACATCACCATACATGAGCTTGTACTTCCTTGGATGTTCTTATCCTCCTTGATGCCCGAAAACACTTCAATTATCTACATTATTGGTAAAATAGAGCATAAGCACAAATGCTTAGTGAGGCATGCTCTAAAGAAAACCAACTCAATAATGCATTTCATGAAAACACTTTCTCAAAAGCTTTTTAACAACATGTGCATTCTATCTCACGATTGAAAACCATTCAAAGCAACATCTCATTGAAACCACATGTACCTTCATTCTATCTCATGCATTTAAACCAATGCAAAACTCATGGCAAAGCCATACTCATGCTTGTAACACCAAAGCATTTCATACACAAATCTCAAATGCATTTCTCATAGCATAAATCATTTCATCAAAGGTACATGTGAATCAAAAATCATTTCATATTTTATATTGGCATGTCACATCTCATTATTACTCGGATATGCGGACATCTCACTAGACAGTTCATGTGGCATCTACCATCACCGTACTCACTCGTCTAGCAACACAATTTCTGGTGGAATCTCACATCATCGTACTCACATGGAGGAATCTCTCATTGCCACAAAGCTTGGATATTTCACCAAGTCCTACCCGATGGAATGCCCATCATCGGTTCTCTCCCTTTGGCTTAACCAAAGAGCACGTACGAATTTTTAGTTTATAGTGCACTCTCATCCTATTGATCGATCAATTATATCCGGTAAGTATCTCAACATCTATGCCAATATATTATGTTAAATCATCATCTCACCTACTGTTTTTCATGCAACAATTCTCAAAACATTCTCATCTCATTTCAAAACCATAACATTTGCCATGCTTAAAATAAAATCTCAAATCTCAACCATGCAACATGTTACTTCATGAAATCATTTCAAGCATCATCTCATGCCATAGAACATGCATAAAAACAGTAGGAATTTATCTATCTCAAGCCATGAGCATGTAAAAGCATTATTGTGGCAATCACCACATCTATGAGAGCAATCTAGCCAATACTTACTTCCAGACTTAGGAAGGTGTTTCAAAACTTTCCTAAATCCCCAAACCTTGATTTTTTGTCCCTCAAGGACTTCTAAAACCATACACACTCACCGATTACGTTTCGCTTGCTCGCCGAAACGTTATCTAAACTTCCGGATCAACTCCAAAGGCGTCCGAAGATGTCTCCCCTGTTTTAAACACATAAGAGCAAAGGATTAATGCATCATCATGCATTGAAATCATCAGCCACACACCTAAACTCGCTGCTCTACTCAAAAACCACATTTCGACTACCAAACACAACCGAAATCACCTCCCAACTCTTCCAAAACAAATCCCAGCCAAGATCTACCACTTCTAATCAATTCTAAACATCAATTAACATCAAAAACCACCACAAACTCGTCCTTATACCTCCAGCTATGAAAGAACACCAAAATCACCCCAAAAACCATCATTCTAACAAGCAAAACTTAGGAAAACAATCCTATTCGGGATTTGATTGATAAAACCTCATTTGTAACATCAATTAACATCCAAAATACATTAGAAAACCATCTCAAAACAAAGCCCAATCATTCACCACGAAAATCTTCAACAACTCTTCCAAAATCTTGAGTTTTAAGACAATTTATTGTTTCTAACATTAAAACCACTTAAAAATCATTAACAAAGGGTTGATAACTTGGGAATTTCAGTAAAGAACTGATCATTAGAGGAGAAGGAAGAAGCTTACATCTAATGGATGATTTCTCCTTGATCTAGGCAAGTTTTCTTGAAAATTCAATGTACAAATCAAGAGGATTTGATGAGGAATTGATTAAAAATCAAAGGAAGATTGAAACCTCATCAAATGAAGTGAAAATCAAAGTATATTTGCTGGAGAGAATGTGCTTGGTTGAAAAGAATTTGAGAGAAAATAAAATGAGGGGAAATTTTGTGAAAAGTAGTTATGAATAGTCAAAGGTAGTTTCTAAATTAATTAACCTTCATTTCCTTTAATTAAAAGATTAATTAAATCACCCAAATTAAGGAAAAATCTGATCAAAACATTTTGGTAAAATTAGCTCCTTAAAGATTCAAAGTTTCAATCCATTACAAAACAGTCACTATTTAACTTTTGCAAAAACTATGATTTGGTCACTACACCGAAATGTAGTATTTCCAAACCTTATTTTGTAAAATTGATTTCACCACAAACTTTCTTATATTAAATGAGGGGTTTTAGATATTTTTCCATATTTTTAAAGCATCCCGAACAAGGTGTTCACTAAAACTCCATTTATGATTCGAACCATTTCCTGACCGATCCAATTCGGACTCTAAAACATCTAGGTCCAAATTTGGGGTGTTACAAAATGCTTAACGGTGAAATATATGCTCAAAATGACATTTAGAGCTCATCCAATTGCATTCAAAGCAAACAGGGACCAAAACGTAAGAAATAGAAACTTAGAACAATTCAAAAACAAGTTCAACGGTCAAACGTTTCGGAACAGAATGCCTAGTATCGGAACGACTGTTTCGAAACACAGTTGATCATTTCGATACGCAGGTTCATTTTGAAACTCCTCAAGACATGTTTCGGTACGATGGTTCACAGAAGCAAAATGTTCCGAAACAAGCATCATTGTTCCGAAACACCAAGGCCATTTCATGCCACCGTTTCGAAACAGGCAAGGGTGTTTTGAAACACCCGAGCCTACAATTTTGTAAAAAGCTGGTTTAATTCACCCTATGCCCTCCAAAACCATCCCGACACATGCCCTAACATATTGACAACATAATTACACATCAATGACCACATATACGAAGCATAAGCAACATTGTAGCATCCTTCTCGCAAGCTACGAGACTAAAACATGCTTTGTAGAAGTTAAAAGCACCAAAAGGGTAAAATCCAAATGCAAGCATAAAACCAACCTCAAAGGCCTTTTAAAAGTGCAAATATGCATCTCAAACCTGCACAAAACGAGAAAAATACCAAACTAACAACATTCAAAGTATTGGACACCGCACTACCCTTATTACACTAGTTCAAAAGCACGACATACTTTTAGCAAAATGTCTTGGTGTGATTCCTCGAAGATGTTGCCTCCAAAAGCCTAATTATCTGCATTGATGAACAAAGAGAGCATAAGCATGCAAGCTTAGTGATGATTGCTCAAAACCACACACATCATTAATTCTCAAAACCATTTTTCATTTTTTCGAAACCATTATGCCTTTCTTGACAAAACATGCACTTTTTCATCAATCTCATTGTATTAAACATCATGCATCGTGATTCATATAAATTAAGCAATTAAACCATTGCTACTCACATTCCAAGCTTTCAAGCATGAACACCATTATGCTAAGCTTAAACCAAAACATGTATCTTTCAAATTATGCATTAACATCATTTTCCATAATAGTTCATTTCATTATATTGGCTCACAATGATAACAACAATCTCAAAAACATATATCAGATACACAGATTACCAAGGGTTGTCCCACGCCCTTCATACACTCTACCAGTATATCAAGGTTCACACAAGAGAGTGACCCTCCATTGTTGTGACACCCGTGGTGGAGTATTTGGTACAATCACAACCCCTCAACACCACTCATAGGCACATGTATAATCCACTAACGAGAGACGAGACACACACAAGGTTCGCACCCGAGAGCTACCCTCAACCGTTGCAACCTCAAACAATCCTTAATCATTAGGGTACATGGATGGCGTATTCGGTACAATCCTAACCCCTCAACATCCAAGGCGACTTGTTTATAGTGGCACTCAATCCAATAGTCGGCTAACTATATCCGATTTCATTTATAAAACATTTTATTCAACATCACTTGCCAATATAACCCATACCTCATGCATAACTTACTGTTTTTACAAAGCATTCATGATAAGCCATAAATTAAACATTAAACAATGCTTCAAATCTCATGCATCAACACATGCATACAAGGATCACTTACCTAGTGCATCCTTAAACCACTTTGCATTATCATACACATTTTATACATTCAAAACATGCTTTAAAACAGTAGGTTAATGCAATTAAAATCAAGTGCAACCATTGATCCAAAACTAGTACAATCTGAGAGTAAAAGTTCACTTTACTTACTTCCGAACTTAGCAAAGCGTTTCATGCTCTTACTAAGTTCCCAAACCCTTTTCTAGAACGTTTACACGCTAGAAAATCAAATTCCATTCACCGACTCGCAAAACCACGCTTGCCGACGCAATTACCGGTCGTCTGAAGCCTCCAAAAACACTTCGTTTGCTTCTAGAATATTATCCTCTGTTTTCAACACATCAAAATAGAGATTCAATGCACATTAAAATGCATCCAAAACTCTAGCACACACAAGAAATCCCGCAGCCCTGCTCTAAAGCACCAAAACACCCATCCGAAACAACCGAAAACTCAATCAATTGATCTCTAACCTCAGGCCAACCATTACCGAACTCATCCAACACATTTTAGGCATTAATCAACATCCAAAAACACCCTAAAACCATCATTATACCTCCAGCAACTCAAATTCATCAAGAACACCTCAATAACTCACCCAAAACCACTTCAACACCAAACACCTTTCAAAACTTATTTAGAAACAATCTCAAACTAGCCATTTAAATTAAACTCCAAAAATCACCTTAAAATCTACTTTTCAAATAATATTTCAAGAGTTTAACAATCTAACAAAAAAACCTCAATTAAAATCAATATTAAAGAGTCAAATATCTTTGGAATTTCATTAAAGAACCTAGATTAGAGGGTTAGCACGAAAATTACCTCCAATCCTTGCTTCTCCTCTAATTTGGCATGATTTCCTTTAAGAAACTTGAAGGAAAATGGAAGAAATCAATAAGGAAATGATAGAAAGCAAAAGAGGATTTGAGAGAAAAGAATTTTTGGAAATTTGAGAGAAAGGAAAGGTGTTTGGCTGAAGTGAAAGTGAGAAATAAAAAACTCGTCAAAAATTTTAGGGTAAAGTACACAAATGGTCACTAAACTATCTCTAAAAATACAAAATGGTCATCAAACTTTTTAAAATTACATAATGGTCATTAAACTTTAATTGTATTACAAAATGGTCACTAGTTCGTTAATTGTCGTTAATTGGGAGACGTGACAGTTGAAAAAATTTGTACTATAACATATTTAATCCTCAATATTTACACATTCAATTAATTTAGACATCAATAATGAGAGTTAAATTAGGAATAAATTAATTAATGTGTCAATATGAAGGATTAAATGTTATATCATTCAAATTTCTATAGCTGTCATGCCACCCAATTAACGACGGTTAACGACTCAGTGACTATTTTGTAACAAAAACTAAAGTTTAATGCCCATTATGTAACATTTGAAAATTTGATGACCATTTTCTACTTTTATAGATAGTTTAGTGACCATTTGTGTACTTTACCCAAAATTTTATTAATCGATTAACTAACTTTCCTTAATTAATTAAATAAAGCCTTTTTAACCATTTAATAAACATTTAAAACACATGCAAAATTAGGGAAAATGTATAATTGTCAAGTAGCTCCCTAAAGATTTTAAGTTTTTTTTACTCTTCTTGAAAAACACATTTTTTCAACTTTTAAATCTTTACATTTTGGTCATTACCCAAAATGTACACTTTAGTAAACCTGTTTTGTAAAATTGATTTGACCAACCTCTTAAACACCATTTTAGAGGATTTTAAGAATTTTTTATCATATTTTTATCCCATCCCAAACCTTTATTTCCCTAAACCACCATTTAAATGTTTCGAACAAACGACACCGGTTCCACCGGCCCAACACGGTTCGCCAAAACATCTAAGACCAAAACCGGGGCATTACAACTCTCCCCCACTTAGGAAAAAGATGCGGGTATTGCCTCAGCATGTCCGCCTTGCTTTCCCACATGGCCTCCTGAACTCCTCGGTGTCGCCATAACACCTTCACAAGCCCAATCGTCTTGCCACGAAGAACCTTGTTACTTGTATCCAAAATTTTCATCGGTTCCTCATCATAGGACAAATCCAGATTCAACTCAATTTCCTCCAACTAAAAACACATGGCCTTGAACAGATAAAGGATATCTCCTACACATTTTTCTTGTAACAACAGATTCACCAAAAGAGCTTGTTACTCGCATTCCTACATCTAGCATCTCAACAAGAGTATCAACAAAATGTGCATGTTCACTCAAGATGTATGAATGCGTAGATCCATAATCATTCAAAGCTAACAAAGACAAGGATTGCAAGGTGAAGGTACATGCAATCACGTCGGTGTAGTTACGTCCCTCGCGATGTGCATACACTCTCGTAGGACCACCACCCTCAGATTGAACCGCAAAAACATAAACCACACCTCTCTACCCATCATCCCTCCGTTGGAAGTTACCACGATCGTGCCCACGACCTCTCTGTAGAGAAACAACAAGATCTTTCCATTGTCCACCTCCATCCAGCAAAGGACATCCGCGCCTCATATGATTAGTGGATCCACAGTTCCAACAAGAATTAACCACAACCATAGGAGCATGTGCCTCACGAGGCACGCGAGGACAATTCCGCCTCAAATGCTCTCGCGATCCACATGAGCAACAAGTATTCTGCTCAAATCTCACTCGATTACCCTGAGCTGGCCCACATCGCCAAAAATTACCTCGCCTCGCCTCAGGCTGATATCTACAATCGCGATTTCTCTTGTTCTGTCCACCACTAGGACCAGAATCTGTAGCTCTCTTACTCGAGCTAGAACCACCCACGCGAGAGGTCAAACCCAAACTCTGATCTATATCCTTGGCTCACGTCACCAGCACATCGAAATCAGTGTAATCAGAAGCGAACATGAAAGTCTTCACTTCCTGCACGAAGCCATAACGGAAGCGATCACATCGATTCCTATCACCCAACACCAATTCCAAAGCATACTGACTCAAACGTACGAACTGGACCTCGTACTCAACTACTGTTTTGTTCCCTTTTACCAAGGACATGAACTCCTACTTCTTATCATCCAAGTATCTAACTCCCATATACCTCTTTTTAAAGGTAGCCTGGAAGAAATCCCAATCCACCTCATTAGGTTCTATGGCCTCAGTCACAGTCGTCCACCAAGCATATGCATCACCATGCAACAACGAAACATCACATCTCAACTTGCGTGCATTGTTGCACCCTATTTGATCAAAAATTCGGGTCGTACTGGCCATCCAAGCCTCAGATGCCTCAGGAGACAAACAATGATATTCAACACCTCCCAAACTTCGTAAGCATTCCAACGACAAACCCAATTGCCCAGCAGCAGACGCTTGCACTTGCACTCTAGCAACATCAGCCTGGAATGCTCCAGTCATCGCCTGTACCAACGACGTCAAGTCACACAACACCAAACTAGCCTGTTCGTGTTGCACTTGGTCCTCATCCCCAGGTGGTGGTGGCGGTGGATGAGGTAAATTCGCACCAAGAAGAACCTCGTTCTCTTGATTCCTTTGCTCACCAACAGGAGTAACTGGCCTTGAATGTAGCTCTCTCCTCAGTCCCATTGTGCTATTATCATTAAGGCGTGAATATAAAACAAAACAAAAAATAATGGCAGCTTCTAGCAAGGATCCAAGACTTCGAATTCAATTTAAAACATTCAACTATAGTAATAAGGCAATCGGCATCCCAATTTCCCCCAAACATAGCATAAAGCATACAATGTACATGTCACAACCATCATTCATCACAATCAAAAAGATTCAGCCCACATTATCATCACATATAACAGCTTACACTCATATCATTAACATCATACACAGCACCACCGTCACATGATCAACATTAACACGCTTATAAAATTCACCGTGCAAAACAACATCACCAAATACATACAATTATATCACATTGACTTACCATTAACTTACCATCATCCCATTCTTTCGAAACCTGGCTCTGATAACACCAAATGTAACCCCCTCAACCCAGCCTAGGCGATAGACCGAACCGAACGAGTCAAACGGGGAATATTGAAGTAAACTGGGAAGATTTACCTTAATAAACAACCCTATTTTTGATTCGCTAGGACTTTAGTCATTTTTGTGTTACCAACCTTTAATTAGTCTCATTTCATGCATCTCTGTCAAATCTCATCTCAAAATAATCATTCATACTCAAGAAATTGCATCCATAACATTCAGGGACTAAAACGCAAAGGATCAGAACTACAAAACATTCCATTAACTAACATAACATGCACTTGTTTCGAAACAATAAGACCATGTTTCGGAACAACGACCTCCAGTAGCAAAACGTACTGAAACAGGACTCATCCGTTTCAAGACCAAGCATACCTGGGAGATTCCCCTGCCTCAAATAATACATAGGTGTATCGAAACGACCCCGTGTTTCGATACAAGCCTGAAAATAACCTTAGGGTTTTGAAATGACCCCCATGCGTTTCGAACCACTTAGGCTAAATATGCACATTGTATCGAAACGATAGTAATTGTTTCGAAACACATGCAGAAAATGACTTACTGCAACACAATTGAGCATTCAAACATGTGTTGACTCACCGTATAAAAGCAAGATGAAATCATGAAACAACAATGACACTTCATCACCCATCATATGTACCAAGCATAACATTTATCATCAAGCATAGCAACATATGAAAACCTATAGGCATGCTTCCTAATTTTGAATTACTTAGAACATCAAAAACAATGAATCCAAACAAACCAAGAGTTAAAGGCCATTTACAAACCAATATAGGCATACCAAACTTATACCAAAACAGAAAATACCAAAACAACCAACTTCAAGACATTGGACACCCCCATTGCCTTTATTATTCTAGTCCATAACAAAACATACTTTCAAGTGAAGTCTTTTGGGATTCTTGCGAGTTGTTGCCTTCAAATACTTAATTATCTGCATTGATGAGCAAAAGAGAGCATAATCATACAAGCTTAGTGAGGAATGCTCAAAAACCAAAAACATCATCAATGCTTAAAACCATTTTCACACTTTTGAAAACCATCATGCCCTCTTTGAAAATCCATGCACTTCATTATTAAAATCAGCATGTTAAGCACCATGCAGCAAGTATCAAATACTTCAACAGCAACATCCATTGCTAACATATACATCAAGCCTTCAATGCTTATCTACCAATGTGCAAAGCTTTTAAAGTAAAACATGTATTTCTCATATTATACATCCATGAACGTATCCACAGCAATAAATCAATTATATTGGCTCACATGTGATCAACAACATTTCCATTTCTCAAAAAGCATATCAGATATACGAATTACCAAGTGTTGTCCCAAACACTTCATAGACTATACTGGCACCTCAAGGCTCACACACAGGAGCTACCCTCCACCATTGTGACACATGTGGTGGAGTATTCGGTACAATCACAAGCCCTCAACACCACTCACCAGTAGATGTATAACCCACTAACGAGAGACGTGACACCATACAAGGTTCACACACGAGAGTTATCATCCACCGTTGCAACACCATAAATATTCCTCGATCGTTAGGGTACTTGGATAGAGTTTTCGGTATAATCACAACCCCTCAACATCCAAGGCGACTTGTTTATAGTGCACTCAATCCTATAGCCGGCTAACTATATTCAATTTCATTTGTAAAAAACTTTTCACAACATCACTTGCTAATATAATTCACTTTTAATGCAAACCTCACTATTTTCTAAAGCATTCACAATATGTCATATTCCAAGCATTAAACCATTCTTCAAAAACCATGAATAAACACATGCATACAATGATCACTTACCTAGTGCATCCTTAAACCATATGACATCGTCAACAACATATTATATACTCAAAACATGCTTTAAAACAGTAGGTAAACACATTTAAAAACAAGCGCATCCATAAGTTCTTAATAGCACAATCTGAGGAAGAAAATCAATTTACTTACTTCCGAACTTAGCAAAGCGTTTCAAGCTTACACTAAGTTCCCAAAACCTCTTTTAAGATGATTCAGAGCTGGAAATCCCATTTCAACTTACCGACTTGTGAAACCTTAATTGCCGACATGAAAATCAAGTGTGCGATGTCCCCGGAACTTCACCGAAAGCTTCCGAAGAATTCTCTCATGTTTATACCACATAAGAACAGAGGATTAATGCAACTTAATGCATTAAAACCACCAGAAAACACTAAAATCCCGCAGCTCTAAACAAAGGCACAAAAATACCCATTCGAAACAACTGAAATCACATTCAATTGATCACCAAACTCAACCCAGCCATCAACAAACACTTCCAACCCATTTTAACTAAAAATCAACATCCCAAAATCATCCTTATACCTCACACAACTCAGATTTCACATTTCTATGCCAAAAACCCAAAACTATCAACTTAGACAATTAGAGACCTCATTGATTTCGAGATTTTTATGATCAAGCTCATTATTAACATCGTTTAACATCCAAATCAACCCTAAAATCATTCTTAAATCAACAAAAATAGTGCCTAAACGAAAATCATATTTAATCACATCTTTTAGTAAGATTTATGCAATTTTACCAAATCAATCATCAAAACCTTAATTAAAAACATAAATCAAGAGTCAAATACTTTGGAATTTCATTAAAGAACCTTGATTAGTAAATTAGAACGAAATTACCTCCAATCCTTGAATTTTTCTTCTAATTCGGCAAGTTTTCACTTCAAGAGACTTGAGGAAAATTAAGAGAAATCTTAAGGAAAGAGTTGGGAATTATGTGAGAAAAAGAAAGAGGAAGAAATCTGGAAAATGAGAGAAAATAGAGAATGATTGGCTGAAGAGAAAATGAGAAATGAAAGAGTTACATCAAATTTTGTTTAACAAATTAACCACCTCTCTTTTAATTAATAAATCCATTCTTTAATCTTTAATTAAGCATTTAAAACACATGCCAAATTAGAGAAAAAGCTTAATTTCCATAAAGCTCCCAAAATATTCTAAGAATCTGACTCCCTTTTAAAAATCATACTTTTTACATAGTTTTAAATCTTTACAATTTGGTCACTGCCTAAAATGTAAACTTTCCAAAATCCATTTTATAAAATTGATTTTACCTAAACTATCTATATCAGTTTAGTAGATTTTAGAAAATTTTCTCATATTTTTACCTTATCCCGAACCATGATTTCCCTGAACCGTCCTTAAAGACTCGAATCTCCAACTCTAGGTTCGACTAACCCAAACCGATGCCTAAAACATCTAGGCCCAAAATCGGGGTGGTACAACTCTCCCCCACTTAGGAAATTTCATCCTCGAATTTTTACATGATGGAAATAAGATAAGGAAACTGCTTCTTCATGTCATCCTTCTTTCCCACGTGTCTTCCTCAACACCACGATGTCGCCATAAGACCTTGACCAACTCAATGGTCTTAGCACGAAGAACCTTGCTGTCCAAAGCCAATATCTGAACTGGTTCTTCATCATATGACAAATCTAGATTTTACTCAATCTCCTAAACATGCATAACATGAGACAAAGCTGATATATATCTCCGAAGCATGGATACATGGAAAACATCATGTATCTTCTCCAACTCAACAAGCAACCTCAACCTATAAAGCAACGGGTCCTACACGTTCAAGCACCTGATAAGGTCCAATAAACATCGGACTCAACTTGCCCTTCCGACAAAATCTCATCACCTTATCACCTACAACGTGCTCAATCTCTTTACGTTTCAAATACGTATAAGACTTTTTTCGATTCGAAGCCTCTTTCAACTTCTCACTAATGAGCTTCACTTTTTCTGTAGTGCCCTTCAGCATATAAGGTAAAGAGAAAAATTTATGCCCCACTTCCGCCCAACAAAGAGGCGTTCTACACTTCCTTTCATACAAGGCCTCATAAGGAGCCATTTGAATGCTCACTTGATAACTATTATTGTAAGCAAACTCCACCAAAGGTAATTGTTTATCCCAAGAATCATGGAAATCACTGATGCAACACCTCAACATATCCTCCAACACTTGGATAACCCATTCATATTGTCCACTCATCTGTGGATGATATGAAGTACTAAAATTCAAACGCGTACCCAACGCTCGATTCAAACTCTCATAAAACCTTGCTGTGAAACGCGAACATCGATCTGAAACATGGAGTTAGGCACCCCATGCAACCTAACAATCTAAGATATGTACAAATTTGCCAACTTGTCAAACGTATATGTAGTATGCACCGCCAGAAAATGTGCACAATTCGTAAAACAATCAACAATCGCACAAATGGAATTCTTCTTGGACGGTGTAAAAGGCAACCCCGTCAAAAAATCCATGGTGATTCTCTCCCATTTCCATTCTGGAATCTTCAACAGGTTCAACAATCTAGAATGAAATTGATGATTAGCTTTAACACGTTGACAAACCATGCATTTTGTAACACCCCGATTTTGGGCCTAGATGTTTTAGAGTCTGAATCGGACCAGTCGAGAACGGTTCGAATCTTAAAGGGAGATTTAGGGAATACCTAGTTCGAGATGATTTAAAAATATGGAAAATATCTAAAAATCCTCATTTATTATATGAATGATTATGCTGAAAACAATTTTACAAAATAAGGTTTGGAAATACTACATTTAGGTGTAGTGACCAAATCGTAGTTTCTGCAAAAGTTAAATAGTGATTGTTTTGTAAAGGATTGAAACTTTGAATCTTTAAGGAGCTAATTTTACCAAAATGTTTTTAATCATATTTATCCTTATTTTCGGTGATTTATAATATTTTAATTAAAGGAAATAAAGATTGATTAAAGGAAAAACTATCTTTGACTTTTCATAACTATTTTATGTCAGTTTTCTCTCATTTTATTTTCTCTCAATTCTTTCCAACCAAACACATTTTCTCCATCAATTATCCTTTGATTTTCATTCCTTTTGATAAGATTTCAATCTCTTTTTGATTCCTAATCTTTTCCTCATTAAATCCTCTTGTTTTCACATTGGGTTTTCAAGAAAACTTGCCCAAATCATGGAGAAATCAACCATTAGAGGTAAGCTTCATCCTTCTCCTCTAATGATCAGTTCTTTACTGAAATTCCCAAGTTATCAATCCTTTGTTAATGATTTTTGAGTTGCTTTAATGTTAGAAACAAGAAATAGTATTAAAACTCAAGGTTTTTGGAGAGATCTTGATGATTTTCGTGGTTGATGGTTATGCTCTGTTTTGAGGTTGTTTTCTAATGTATTTTGGATGTTAATTGATGTTATAAATGAGGTTTTATCAAACAAATCCCGAATAGGTTTGGATTCCTAAGTTTTGCATGCTAGAATGATGGTTTTTTGGGTGGTTTTGGTGTTATGTCAAAGCTGGACGTATAAGAACGAGTTTGTGGTGATTTTTTATGTTGATTGATGTTTAGACGTGATTACAAGTGGTAGATCTTGGCTGAGATTTGTTTTGGAAGAGTTTGGAGATGATTTCGGTTGTTTTTGGTGGCCAAAATGAGGTTCTTGAGTAGAGCAGCGAGTTTAGGTACGTGACTGATGATTTCAATCCATGATGATGCATTAATCATCTGCTCTTATGTGTTATAAATAGGGGAGACATCTTTGGACGCCTTTGGTGTTGATCCGGGAGCTTAAATAGCGTTTCGGCGAGCAAGCGAAACGTAGCCGGTGAGTGCGAATGGTTTTAGAAGTCCTTGAGGGACAAAGAAATAAGGTTTGGAGATTTAGGAAAGGTTTGAAACACCTTCCTAAGTACATAAGTGAGTATTGGCTAGATTGCTCTCTTATATGTTGTGGTTTCCCCTAAAATGCTTTTACATGCTCATGGTTTGAGATAGATAAATTCTTGTTGTTTTTATGCATGATTTGTAGCATGAGATGATGCTTGAAATGATTTCATGAAATAAAATGTTGCATTGATTAGTTTTGAGCTTTTGTTTCAAAGCATAGCAAATGTTATGGTTTTGAAGTGAGATGAGAAAGATTTGAGAAAGGTTGCATGAAAAATAGTAGGTGAGATGATGTTTTGACATAATATATTGGCATAGAAGATGAGATACTTACCGAATATAATTGGTCGATCAATAGGATGAGAGTGCACTATAAATTAAAAATTTGTGTGTGCTCTTTGGTTTAATCCAAAGGGAGAGAACGATGATAGGCATTACATTGGGTAGGACTTGGTGAAGTACCCAAGCTTTGTGGCGATGAGAGATTCCGCCATGTGAGTACGGTGATGTGAGATTCCACCCGAAATTATGTTTACTAGACAAGTGAGTACGGTGATGTGAGATTCCACCCGAAATTATGTTTACTAGACAAGTGAGTACGGTGATGTGAGATTCCACCGAAAGCGTCTAGTGGTTAGAGAATGTTGTCCGCATATCCGAGTAATAATGAGATGTGAAATGCCAATATAATATATGAAAATGTTTTTGATTCACATGTACCTATTGATGAGATGATTTATGCTATGAGAAATGCATATGAGATTTGTATATGAAATGCTTTGGTTTTCACAAGCATGTGTATGGCTTTGCCATGAGTTTTGCATTGGTTTAAATGCATAAGATAGAAATTGAGGTACATGTGTTTTCAATGAAGAGTTGCTTTGAAATGGTTTTCAAGCATGATATAGAATGAGCATGTTGTAGAAAAGGCTTTTGAGAAAGTGTTTTGAATAATGCATTATTGTGTTGGTTTTCTTTAGAGCATGCATCACTAAGCAAATGTGCTTACGCTCTCTTTTACCAATAATGCAGCTAATTGAGGTGTTTCCGGGCAGCAAGAAGGTTAAGAACATCCAAGGAAGTGCAAAGCTCATGTATGGTGATGTTTTTATACACTTTAGTTTTGATATTTGGCAATGGGACACCAAGGTTGTAATTGGGAGATGTGTTTTGAACTCCCTAAGTTAGTGGCATGTTTGTGATGGCTTTTATGGATTGTAAATGGTTCTAAAGGTTTTGTTTGAGGTTTGATAGCTTATATTGGTTTTGTGGCTAGGAAGCATGCATATAGATTGGGTGATTATGTGTTTGATGTCATGCTCTAGCTTAAGGGCCTTAAATATGATCTTTAGTGTCAAAATAGGTTGTTGGTATGGTATGATGCTTTTTGAAGAATGTTTGAGTGGTTTTTAAGGTGAAAAACCAGCAAATTTTGTTGTCACAGGGCAGGGTGTATCGAAAAACCCTTAACTGTTTCGAAACGGGGGCCTGTAATTGCCATAGCGTTTCGGAACGGCTGAAGGTGTTTCGGAACATTTTGGCTACTAGAGAGGCATATTTCGATACCGGTCTCGAATTGCACCCGAGTACCAAAACGGTAAACTCGGTTTCGATACGGGCGTTCGGTAAGAAGGTTGGTGTTTCGAAACAGATGACTGTTGGATGATGATTTTGAATTGTTTAAGTTTCCATGTTTTACATTTTAGTCCTGAATGTTGTTGATGCAATTGCTTGAGCTTGGAATGTCCTTTTATGCTGAAATTTGACAGATGAGCATGTAATATGACTAGTTACATATTGGTAAGCATAAAATCTATCAATTTTTCTTATTTTCTAAGAATTACATTTTGGTCCCTAAATGTGTAATTTATGCAATTGAGTCCCTAAATGTTTTCTGATCGCTGTGCCCTTCTCTCAAATGAATCTTGAGTGTTCACATAGGCTTAATGTGCATCTAGAAAAGATTAAAAAGAAAAAAAGGGTCGTTAATCGAGGTTGACCTTCGGGTTGACTTTGGTTTTCCCTGTGTAATCTTCGTAGTTCGGGTCAAGCGTCTAGGCCGGGCTAAGGGGGGTACACATTTACTAATAAAATTAGCAACGTCCTTCTTTAATCCAACCCAATAGTACTCATCCTTCAACCCCCAATACATCTTTGTAATATTAGGATGCATGGCAAAAGGACTACTATGCGTCTCAGTCAAAATAGTACACCTTTTGCGGTCCGTGTACATCGTACACCTTTCACCATAAAGGTAATGGGTCCAAAATTTTAAGGCAAACACCACCGCAGCCAACTCAATGTCATGCGTAGGTTAATTACGCTAATGCACTTTCAACTTCCGAGAAGCATAAGCTACCACCCTTTATACGAATCCGGTTATGTTGTGACCAAATTTGTATGTGTGTTTGTCTAATCGTGATTCAAGTAAGTGTTTCAAAAAAATGCATAAATGGGCTTTTTTTAAAGGATAGGTGATGGTGAATTTTGGTATGATGGCGGATACTTAAGATATGATATGAACGGGGAAATGATAAGATGAATGGGTGAAAATGATATGTGTAAATGGAAGATGGAGTGATGGATGGTGAAATGAAATGATATTGTAAGTGTATTGGCGTGAAGCAAAGATGAACCAACACTAAAAACTGATGACTTGAACTTTATAAAATTCACAAACCAGAATTTGGGTGGAAGGAGATGGATTGTGACCCACTAGTTATTAACAACTAGGAACCAACAATATAACAAAATGAGATGGGTAGAATGCCACAAGATTCCACTTGAAGCCGATAAAGTTCGTGTAGAATAAGAAAAAGAGAACACTCTCAAAGTTTTTTATATGATCCAAAAGTCCCTTACAATAGAAAATGGCTGTCAATTTATAGGTGTAAGGCAACAACAAATTGAATGGGCTAGACAAGGATTAAAGACTCATTATGCTGGTGTTATAGGCATATAAAAGCTTAGGTTACTCCTTCAATTGATAGCTGAAAAATTGTTGTTGGATGAGGATGAATATGGACAACCATGTCGTTCAAAGAAAGAAACCAATGAGCTGCCAACTTAAGTAACTTGCCATTCATTCTCCTTTAATGGGCTGGTGATGTTAAAGGATTTTCTTAAAGAATGAATCAACAACATCGAATTCAGCTTTGAATGGTCTCTTGAAATTGAATGATTTTATTTACCGTATTGAAATTCCAGCATGCATTATCTTCAGAAAAACAATCATATCTCAAGCTCCTGATATCAAATTAAGGTGATTCAAATAGCGTTAGAAAGGTAAGAAATAGGGAAATAGGTTTGATGCAGACATAAAAACCCAAATCTGCCTGAATCCAAACCAAAAATGGCGAACAAGTTGACTAATGTTTGATCTTGTAAATAGACAACTTTAAAAATGTTTTAAGTGGCCATTGAATTCCATCCTTAAGTGTTGTCCCTTAAATGTTGTTTTAATCTATTCCATTACTCTCCCTTAAATGATGATAATGAAGGCCTTAATGGTGTGTCTTCCTTGAGCTAATAACTGATCAGCTTTAAGAAGGCTTAAAGTAGCTCTTTAAGTGGTGTCAAAGCCTTCAAGTGTGGAAATTTGTTCTCTTCAATTTCATGGTAACCGATCAGCCTTGATGTGTCTTCAAGTGCCTTCAATTGATAGTAAAAGCCTTGTCTATCTTGAGAAGATGATCAACTGTTTGTCAATTGAATTCTCTAATTACAACACATTAAACAACCATTAGATAACAACTTTGCTTAAAAAACAAAAGTAAATGCCAAAACGATTTTAATGAGCTAGTTAAATTAATGGAAGTAGTTACATAGAATGAACAAATTTAGTTAAATAACCAGCACACTAAATGACTCACAATCATAAGAAAACTAACATGAATTAAGAAACTGACACACATTAAGTAAACTAACATGCTTAAATGTTTTAGACAAGCATAAACGAATTAGAATGCTTAGATGAACATTATGCCTTATTTATTCATGCACACATGCTGAAATTATATATATATATATATATATATATAACAAGAAAACTCATGCACGAGTAGGATGTTGCATTGTTCAATCAAAGCTGGTGTTTCTCCCTTCAAGTTCAAGCTTCGACTGAACAAATTTCCCATAGCTTCTTGGAATTTCGTGGACCTAGCACGAGTCATAGGTCCACTAGGAAATTCCTCAGGGTCCTTGCGGGCTGTGATCACATCAGCCCCTCCCTCTTGAAAGTGATTTGTCCCCAAATTGTCTCCTACATCAAAAGGAGATAAATCAGCCACATTGAAAGTTGCACTGACATTATACTCACCTGAGAGGTCTAGTTAATTGGAAAGGTTCATCCCCTCTAGGCATCAATTTTGACTTGCGTTGGGCTGTGAACCTTTCTTTCCTCATGTGCAGCCAAACCCAATCCCTGAGTTCAAAGGTTACTCGTTTTCGTCCCTTTTTAGCTTGCTGCTCATATTGCCTGGTTCACTTTTCGATATTGTCCCGCACTTGTTGATGAAGCTTCTTGACAAATTCAGCCTTGTTTCTTCCATCTTTATTCACAATTTGATCAACGGGCAAAGGTAATAAATCTAATGGGTTTAAAGGATTGAAACCATGCACTATTTCAAATAGTCACATTTTAATGGCAGAATGAATTGACCGATTGTAAGAAAACTCAACGTGTGGCAAGCTTTCCTCCCAAGTCCTCAAATTCTTCTTGATGATTATCCTGAATTTCTTCAATTTGACAATCCGTTTGTGGATGACAAGTTGTGGAAAACAACAACTTGGTTCCAATCTTATTCCATAATGTTCTCCAAAAATGGCTTAAGAACTTCACATCTCGATTAGATATGATAGTTTTTGGAACGCCATGCAATCTCATGATTTCCCTAAAAAACAAATTAGCAAAGTGTGAAGCGTCATTAGTCTTATTATAGGGAATTAAATGAGCCATTTTAGAGAATCGATCCACTACTACAATGATGGAATCTTTGCTATTTTTCGTAAGAGGTAGCCCAAGTACAAAATCCATGGATATATCCATCCAAGGTGCATTAAGAATAGGTAATGGAGTATATAGGTCATGGGACATCACTTTCGACTTGGCCTTTCTACATGTGATACAACGCTCTCATAGTCTCTCAATATCTCGTTTCACCGTCGGCCAATACAAGTGTTCTTGAAGCATGCTCAAGGTATTAGCTACTCCAAATGTCCCATTAATCCACCACCATGTGCTTCCTTGAGGAGTAACTCTCGAATGGATCCTTGTAGGATGCAAAGCTTCCCTTCCTTGAATAGGTATCCATTGTCCCTACAGAACTTATCATGTGCACCTTTTTCACAAAGCTTATATACTTCACCAAAATCAGGGTCACTCTCGTATAATTCCTTAATGAAAGCAAAACCCAATAATTTAGAGTCTAAAGTGTTAAGAAGGGCATACCTGCGTGATAGTGCATCAGCAACAATGTTTTTCTTACCCTTCTTAATCTTGATCATTGTAGAGTGTCCATGAGTTCTATATTTTGTACACATTCATGCCCTTATTATTGCTATTCTTAACCTCATTTAGGCATATTTAGGTGCATCGCATGCATAATAACAATATTTTCTCTTTTACCATGCTTTCATTGAATATTTTATGTTTGGTTAAGAAAAGATAATGATTTAGTTTAGTTTTTATTTTCAGGTGCAATAGCTGTGTAGAGGAGCAGAGGACAAGAGAGGATAGGAAAGCTAGGAACAAAAGGAGTTGTACTGAAACATTTCCAGGTGCCGCCAAGGACGTCGCCGTAGCAGAAATGCCGCCAAGTGCCGCCCAGGCATGAGTTACACCGACTTAGTCAAGATGGGTTGCAATTGCAAGAGGGCAATTCCCTGAGCTCAATAAGCCCAGTCTTGCAATTTACTGAAGCTTGTAGTAGCCAATAGAGCTGATCCAAGATTGATAAGTAAGGGTACTTATCTTTACTTTCTAAAGAAGGCAATGTCCAAAGAGACCATATTCAAGTAAAAAAGGAGTCAACAATTAATGTAAAGTACTTTAAGAACTTCTACTCCAAGGAGGACTCAAATTTAGACCATGAGCCCTATATATTTCAATTCCACCTGTCGAGACTGTGAAAGTTGCAGGGGCAGAGACCCACTGCGATCGCATGACAGGGTCGTAGCTGCCATCGGCCATTACCCGTCGAGGCAGTAGATCATGGCAGCACAACACACTTAGGCTTTACAATGTAGTTTCTGCACTACTCAACTACAATTACCTTATCCAATCTATCGACCTTATCTCTCCCTATCAACCCTACCATCACTATCTTTATTTTTATTTGTGTTTTTATATTTCCACATTTAGAGATTTAATTCGGTATTTACTAAATCCATGTGCAGGAAACCATTCATAGAAGTTGTTCCAATCCCTGTGCGAGACGATATCTTTATACTATAACTTGACAAGTGTTTGCACTTGCGCTCATAAATAGAGAACATTCAAACGCTATACAAGTTTTTGGCGTCATTGTCAGGGATTGGCAACAGCAACTACGTTTGAATTTCTGCACTTCTACTTTAGTTTTTGCACATTAAACTTCAATTTATTTTATTTTTCAAAAAAAAGCCTCTCTTTTTTCTTTGGTGTATGTCCCGCCAGAGCAACAAAGATGGTAGCCAACATCCACATGTGGTAGGGAAGGACATGCCTAGACGAAAAGCCAAATACAGAGCCCTCCGGAAGTGGTTATGTTTTGGGAAAAGCGCAACCCAACAAAACTTGATTTTTATTTTTTATTTTTATGGATTAGGATTAGATTTAATCTTCAGTTATTATTTTTTTTGGAATTTCTGCTTTAATTTTATTTCAGGTTAGGAATGAAGGCAAGACTAAGAAGGATGAAAGAATAAAGGATAAGACCAACCAGCGGCCAAGGTAGCCCAAGGTAGATAAGCATAACGACTATCCGCAACGACTACATTTGCAACAGCTGGCGGAACAGATATCTCTGTAACAGCTAGAATCACAAAAATTGCACCGCAATAATTGTCGCCCGTTGGCAGCGTGCCCGCCAAGGTAGTAGAGAGAAGCGGCTATATAAGGCAAACTATTCTCCCCATCTGTTCTTCACTTTGCTCTCTCTTACTCTCAATTCTTTTTGCCATCTTTGCTTTCAAGATTTCACCCTGTTTACTTTCTTGCAATTTCCTTTTCTTTCTTTAGGAAAACACTACCGATCTCACATTTATGGCCACATCAAAACAAACTGCCTCCACCTCCAAGCCTACCTTCCAAAGATTCTTAAACCCTATCGTTGCGGCAACCTACAAGAAGTACTTCACCGAGCGGCAACTCTGGGAAGAAACAGGGTTCCAATACACCAGACTAGATGGGGATTTTGGCCTCGAACCCACTATATTCGAAAGGATTCACAACTTGGCCTGGGACATTTTCGCACGACAACCAGAAGGGATAAACATCAAGTGCGAGAGTTCTACGCCCACAAGCCTACACCAGGAAACCCATTCATATATGTCCACGGTGAAGGTGTCAAGTTCACAACGGAAACCATCAACAATTTCTACAGCATAGACATCCGCAGGAATCCGAATGAAGAATGGAAGTCTTACCTAACGGAGGATGACTATGAAAAGATCAAGAAAGCAATCTACCGGCCCAACACCTAGTGGCTAATTGGCAAGAACAATGGTTCAGTCAACCGCCATGATCTGCTGTCAGAGGCAATTCTTTGGAGCAACTTCATCCAACGCCGCCTGATGCCCACCACGCATGGATCAATAGTAAACAAGTTGCGCCTGGCCCTTATCCACATCATTATGAAGGAGCGGCCAATCAATGTTGGCGAAGTAATTCTTGAGGAAATCTATTCCCACGCAGACAAGCCAATCACTAAGGGACCTCTCGTCTTCCCTGCGCTAATCAGAGGCATATGTGTTAATTTCCGTGTGCCGCCACACCCCAAGGACACAAAACTACACGTCAAGGAAGGGTGGACAATAAAGGCGCGCCTCCAGATGATGCACGAGTCGGATCCGGAAACACCGTCAGCTGCCCAGCCACCGTCCCAACCTGCCGCCACCCCAGTCGCAGCGGGCAATACTGATGTTGCCCTCCCGTCTGTCGTAGTCCCCATGTTGCGTAGCCTTGTGGAGAGCTGCCAAAGGATCAAGCACAAACAGGTGATCTTCACCAAATATATTGCGGAGGTGCAAGAGACCTTTGTGGGTTACTTGCTTGTCAAATACCATGATGGCGGCCCACAGTTGCCCATATTCCCATCGGAGTTAGCACAATCCAAACTGATCCAGATCACACCCAGACCAGCTGCTACTCCAGCCGTCACCGACAACGAGGGGCCGCACTTCCGCCCTAAGAGAAGGACCTCACCTACTCACATCCAGCAGTACGACCTCACCTCCTCATCCGAGTCACAGAAAGAGGAGGAGACTACCACCTCCTCCCAGTAGCAAAGGAGGTCGCTGCCAAAGATGCCGGTGACTCAGACATGGAGATTTCAGACTCCTTCGATGATGAACTGGCTGAGGCAGCAAAGAAAAGGAAGCGGCCATCCCTAGAAACCGAGCCTCAGGGTGGAGGATCTGCACCTGAAGGACCATCTAAGAAACCCACTCTTAGTTGCATCCAACCGCCGCAGGGCACGAAGAAGAGCCCAGCCACCAGACCTTCTGCCACACGCCGCTTAGTCTTGCCCGCCTCTTCAGAATCGTCCTCTGACGCAGCAACAACAGAGGGGAAATCCCCTAGTCTATAGCACCTTTTCTTCTTTTTTTATCTTGTTTTTCTTTATTTCTACGTTTTCTTTTATTTTATATGTTTTTCTTTTTATGTTTTATTTCATTTTATTTCTTTTATTTTTTATAGCATTGAGGACAATGCCAACCTTTAGCTTGGGGGGAATAGTCCTATTTGTTTTAGGTTCAGTTAGTAGCATAGAGGAGCATATGTAAATTCCGCCCTAGCACTTAATGAAGTAGAAACTCGTAGTTCAAAAACTTGTGCTTATGATATTTAGTCGACTACTTATATTTGCACCATACTTAAAATTTTTGACTTAACTATTGGAAGAAGCATGAAAAACACTTAGAAAAATTTTCTTTTTCCCAATTATTCTAACATTGTTTGTTAAATGCTGAAATTTTGCTTGAGTTCTAAATCTAACACTACCTGCTTTACTTAATAAAAATCTCTCATTTGAATACAGGTTTGTCGCCACGGCAGCACAGGGCAGCAACAAAAATATGGTGAAAACCCTAGAGGTGCCCGAAACAGGCTCTAGGCAGGATGTTCAAATACCCTAGAGGTGCCCGAAACAGGCTCTAGGAAGGATAATGAGCAAGGACACTCCGCTGCTATCAAACTCCAATTTTCTAAACCAAGTGACGGACAAATTAGCAAGAGTGAATGAAAGCTCTCACGGGATGACTCTATTCGAATGATTTGGAGTTTCGTAGAGTGCACCTATCTTAGCTTCAAACCTAGAAAATAGTTGTGATGAGCTGGAGCCCTTAAAGACATGATTAGGAAAAGAGGAAAAGAAATGCCTAACAATGCTGCTAAGGCAGCAACTCGTATCCTTTTTAGTAATTTAATTATGTTCAGCATTCTCTGTTAACTTAGTATACTCAGCATGTTTAGCATGAACACAGGCCTGTACATACTGCACTGGCACTAAGAAAATTAAAATCTAAGTCATCTCGTGCCATTCCCTATCACTAATATTAAATAGGTGCCACGACCTTGAGGTAAGAAATCAAGTTAAAGGCTAAGTTTCTACTAATTTTGTGGAAGAGGCAGGTTTACTAGTTAGGTTGCATTGCTTGAGGACAGCCAATAGTTCGAGTTTGGGGTGTGTAGAGTGTCAACGAGTTCTATATTTTGTACACATTCTTGCCATTATTATTGCTATTCTTAAGCTCATTTAGGTATATTTAGGTGCATTGCATGCATAATAATATCATTTTCTCTTTTACCATGCTTTTAGTGAATATTTTATGTTTGGTTCAGAAAAGATATTGTTTTAGTTTAATTTTTATTTTCAGGTGTTGTAGCTGTGTAGAGGAGTAGAGGACAGGAGAGGATAGGAAAGCTGGGAACAAAATGAGCTATACTGAAGTAGTTCCAGGTGCCGCCAAGGACGCCACCGTAGTAGCAATGTCGCCAAGGACGACACCGTAGCAGCAATGCCGCCAAGTGCCGCCCAGGCAAGAGTTACACCGACTTGGTCAAGATGGGTTGCGATTAAAAGAGGGCAATTCCCTGAGCCCAATAAGCCCAATCTTGCAATTTTCTGAAACTTGTAGCGGCCGGTAGAGCTAATCCAAGACTGATAAGTATGGATACTTATCTTTACTTGCTAAAGAAGACAACGTCCAAAGAGTCCATATTCAAGTCAAAATGGAGTCATCATTTTATGTAAAGTACTTTAAGAACTTCTACTCCAAGGCAGACTCAAATTTAGGCCATGAGCCTTATATATACTCATGTATACGAGGGTACAAGGGCATGGAGGGATGCATAGATGCATAGATGCATAGCAGAGAGGTAGATAGATAGAGTAGAGGTGTTGGAGGTCGCGTCCCAACTCTTCTAGGGTGTAGGTTTTGTATGTAAAGTAGTTGTGAGAAATGGTTGTAATAGTTTAAGTGTGTTTTCAATAAAATATTCCAAGTTTGCTTAATTCATGTTCTTCACTTCTTCAATTAGTTCCAAAAGTCCAGTTGAAGAAATCCATTTGTCGGGCATGAAAGTGTAAGGCTCACGAAAGAATTAAGTACGGTCTCATCATGTCGAGGTGTTGACTAATTCGGCTTAGACATAAGTTCGAGTTTAAGCGGCTAAAAGAAGCAACCAAATATTAACTGCCTGTGTAAGGTTTACGCTGAGATTGCTAGGTATTGCCTACATCACGTGGTGACAGAATCCTTGCCTGGACATAGGAAGGATCACTTAAGAATTGCTATGCTGAACTTAGAGTATCTTCCAGACTTGCCGCCATGACTTATTTCCATTCCATTTGCTGAGACAACGAAAGTTGTAGGGGCAGAGACCCGCTGCGGCTGCGTGACAAGCTTGTAGCTGCCGTCTGCCATTACCCGCCTAGGTAGCAGATCATGGCAGCACAACACACTAAGGCTTTACAATGCAGTTTGTGCACTACTCAACTACAATAACCTTACCCAATCTATCGACCTTATCTCTCCTTATCAACCCTACCATCACTATCTTTAGTTTTATTTGTGTTTTATATTTCCACATTTAGAGATTTAATTGTGTATTTCCTAAATCCTTGTGTAGGAAACCATTCATAGAAGTTGCTCCAATCCCTGTGGGAGACGATATCTTTTATACTATAACTTGACAAGAGTGTGCACTTGCGCTCATAAATAGAGAACATTCAAACGCTCTACAATCACATAGGGAAAGGCCTCAAGAAACTCAAACCACTTGGCGTGCCTCTTGTTTAGCTTATGATGTCCCCTAATGTGCTTTAATGCCTCATGATCAGTATGGATGATAAACTCTTTTGACCAAAAAATAGTGTTGCCATGTTTCTAGGGCCCGAATTAGTGCATATATTTCTTTATCATAGGTTGGGTAGTTGAGTGTAGCTCCACTCAACTTCTCGCTAAAGTAGGATATAGGACGTCCTTCTTGAGATAAAACCGCTCCATTCCCTAAACCTGATGCATCACATTCAACTTCAAAAACCTTGTTAAAATTAGGCAGAGATAACAAGGGTGCGTTAATTAAACAATCCTTAATCATTTTAAAGTATTCCTCTTGTTCTTCACCCCAAAAGAAATTAGAGTTCTTTTTAATGACTAATGTTAATGGGGCGACTAAGGTGCTAAAATTTGGCACAAATCGACGGTAGAAGCTTGCTAAACCATGGAAGCTTCTAACTTGGCAAATGCTTGATGGTCTAGGCCATTCCTCAATTGCCTTAATCTTCTCTCTATCAACCTCCAAACCATCTACACTCACAACAAAACCTAGGAAAACAACCTTATTAGTGCAAAATGTGCATTTTTGTAGGTTAGCATAAAGTTTTTTATTTCTCAATACATCTAATACCAACCTTAAATGCTAAACATGATCATTCAAACTCTTGCTATAAAACAGAATATCATCAAAATACACTACACAAAATTTACCCAAGAATTGTCTAAGGATGTGATTCATTAACCTCATGAAAGTGCTCAAAGCATTAGTTAGGCCGAATGGCATAACCAACAACTCATATAACCCTTTCTTAGTCTTGAATGCAGTTTTCCACTCATCCGCTTCTCGCATACGAATTTGGTGATAATCCTTTTTAAGATCAATCTTAGAAAAGACATTAGAAGCACTAAGCTCATCAAACATATCATCTAAACGTAGAATGGGATGGCGATACTTTACCGTTATTTTGTTCACCGAACGACAGTCCACACACATGCTCCATGTACCATCTTTCTTAGGCACAAGTAGAATCGGTACGATACAAGGACTAAGACTCTCTCTAACATAACCTTTTTCCGTTAAATACGAAACTTTCTTTTGCATCTCTTTGGTCTCCTCGGGGTTACTTCGGTAAGCTGGCCGATTAGGGATGATAGCACCGAAAACAAAGTCTATTTGGTGCTCTATTCCATGAATTGGAGGCAGCCCACATGAAATTTCCTCTAGAAATAGGTCTTCGTATTCCTGCAGTAATGAAACGATAAAAGATGGCAAATTTGGGTCAAGATCATTAGTGCTTAATAAACTCTCCTTGTATATGAGAACAAGAACCATATTTTCTGACAATAGGCACTTTCTGATTTCTTTCTCTCTCGCAAATATGCTCACTTTTTTCTCTCTTCTTTTTCACTATCTTTTGATTTTCCCTCGAATGTTACCTCACTCTCAATATTTTTGTCACTCTTTTTTGCTTTTTAAAAGCTTTCTCTCAAATGTATTTGAACTTTGTGAACTTGCTTTGGTGAAAGCGGGGCTAGGGTGATCTTTCTAGCTTCATGCGTGAGGGTATACCGATTGGTATAACCATCATGTAAGACTCTCTTGTCAAAATACCATGGCCGCCCTAGCAGGAGATGACCAACATGCATTGGCAAGACATCACATAGCACCTCATCTTTATATTTGTCAATGGAAAATGGCACAATGAATTGTTTGGTCACTTTGAGTTCTCCACCATCATTAAGCCACTACAACTTGTAGGGATGTAGATGTTTTGTTGTTGCTAAACAAAGCTTTTCTACCATCAAAGTATTAGCAACATTAGTGCAACTACCACCATCTCTTATGACAAAGCATACCTTTCGGAACGACCCTAAACTATTTTGTTACGCCCTAACCCCTGAGTTTAATTATGCTTACCCGAATCGAAACGCCATCACCCGTTTCAATACGGCCTGACCTAAAATGAAAGATTCTTGTTGGTTTTTATTCATTTTAGCGTATCAAACAGTGTCCAAATGCAGTGAAACATTACACGCAACATTATAAACATAAATTCTACTAGCATGTCAAATTTTAGACCTATATGAATCCATTTACCCAGTTTTTACCTTTTAGTGCCAAAACATGCATTTAAGGCCATTTCTTACTATAAGGAGAACTCATCTTAAACATGTCAAACTTATAGCACTTAACCATGACATAGGCACATCAAAAGAGAATTAATAGACTTATACATCGACCTTGCCACCATCTAGGAGTTTCAAAGGGTCAATATACATTACTTAGAGCTTGATTGTGACTTGTGCAACGCTTTAACACTTCCGATCTTGATCCCAAAACTTGACTAACCTGAAATGGATGCAATGGAATGCATTAGGCATACTTTGCCTAGTGAGGTAGTCACAAAACAATGGATGACATGGATGCCATATAACATGCTTCAATAATAATCATAAAATTAATTATGCAATAAACTTGGCATGTTCCTTATTCATAATAAACATAGTATCATGTCATCAATGGCAATATCATGATTCCATAGCAAATCAATATCTTTAACCCATAGTTCCATTGGATCGATTCATGGTATATGGATACACAAATTCCACCTCCTCACCAAATCAATAAATGGTCAACCCGTCGACATCGCCAATAAGACCAATACACAATACATCCCTCCGCCTCGCCAAATCAATATAGGTCGTAGCCCTATGAACGTAATCCACCCGTACACTGAGCTCATAAATTCTATGGCATGCCAGTTGTATCCAATACTTCAAATCAAAGGTCCAATAACAATATTTCAATATTCATGATTCATTGACAATATTTCAATAATCATTTAAACATAGCAATAAGAAATAGCAATAAACTCATGTTAATGACTCTATATGTCAATGCTTCAATGATTTTCATGACAATGATAGCAATGCTATGGACAATGAATCGATGCAATACTTACTGAGGCTTACCAACATGGCTTACAATAATGCTTCATGCAAATTCCATAAAATCAATGGTTAGTAAATCAATAAACAATGATTCGAGATGGCACCTAGCCACTCTCGAGACTTCGACTACACTCACCTTGACAATTCGAAGCTTCTAAGGCTCTTGGATGGCAATACCCTTATCCCTAGCTTTCGATGGAGGCGATGGATTAATCTTTTCCACTTCTTGAGCTAGGAAAAGCAATAAGTGATCATTAGAATCAATATAACAATATCGATACCTGAATATCAATTAGCTATAGACAAAGCTTAACTTAAAGCTTTTAAATTGATACTCTAATAATCAAGAGAATTGATGATTGACTTAGGGCTTTCACTTACCCAATCGATAGCTACGAATTGATGTTCTTAAAACAAGGAAAGCATATGCTTAAGGTTCACAGATGGAGAGGTGTGTGCTTGAGCTTGATGGAGAAGATGACAATGGAGGTGTGTGCTTAATATTTCAAGATAAAAGATGGGAATGGTTCTCGGTGAAGCTAAACAAATATGAAAGCTTTCTTTTGTTCATTTTAAGGGAATTTCAAACCTAATCATTACCCACCTTTCTTTAAGCCAATTGGAAGGTTTCCTTCAACCTAAGGTATGCTATTTAATAATAATTTCCACCTTTTTATTATCCTTTCCCAAATTAGACATATAGATGACTGTAATTCATCTTTTCTTATCATTCACGTGAGAGAAGGTGATAAGCAAGATGGTGAGTCATCACCTAATCATTTCTTTTAAATTTTTCCTTCAAACATATTTGAAAAATGGGACCCGTTTCGAAACAAGTGAAACCGTATCGAAACGGTTGAACAAAAATCTAAAAGTTAGTTAATTTAGTTACACTGTATCGGAATGCCCCTTAACCATTTCGAAACGCCTTACCTAGGCCGTTTCGATACGGGTCTGAGTGTATCGAAACGCCTAGCTAAAAGACACTAATATAAGCGTTCTCAAGGCAATCTTAACTAAGGACTTAGTTTACTTAAGGTCCTATAACAATATAACAATACTATCTATAGCGAGGAGTCGATATTTCAATATTTTATTATCAATACTCCGATCATCAATATCTAATTCCGACTAGACCGGTTTTCGTGGTGTTACAACTCTCCCCTAAATAAAAAATTGTCCTCAATTTTTTACCCGAAATGATGTCATGATCATCCACTCGTTCTTTGCCCCTTACATGATACATCTATGCAAAAGCTTTAGATTCAGGTCGATATGATGCCTTAGATGAACCTCCAGATTTTTCGAAGGATCCTTGCCTCGAAAAGATTGAGCAGGGGATGGATTAGTCGTTACAGAAATAGACTTGTTAGGGTTCTCCGGGCATTCTTGAATGAGGTAACCCAACTCTCCGCAAAAGACACTAGCACCGGACTTCTTACGGCATTGTCGTTCATGTCATCCTTGATAGAAATTACACTTTGAAAGTCTTGTCTCATGTCTAGTGCCAACAACGCACTCAATGGGATTGACACCTGATGGGGAACGAGCTACAACTTGAGGTTTTGCAAAATAATCAAACCGAGAAGGTTGTGAATACATATTCTGCTCCGAGCTATAATGATTCCCTTTCTAGGAAGATCTAGAGAAATGAGATTTGTCTCGATTTCTCTTTTTGGACTTATTGGACCCACTAGTCCTCTGAGTTCTCCGTGCTCCTTCTGTAGCTTTAACTCTGTTCACATGATCCTGGAAATCAGTGATGCACAATGCTGTGAACATATGACGTAACTCATCGTTGAGCCCAACATTGAACATTCGACACTTTTCTTCCTTTTTCTTGATAAATTCATTGTAATATCTACAGTACATGCAAAAGTAGAGCATGTACTGTTCCATCGGCCGTCTACCTTGTTTAAGATGAAGGAAGAGGCTTCGCCTCTCAGTAAGATAGAATTCACTTATGTACTTTTTGTGGAAGAATTCCCAATTCACGGTGTAACCCCTTAGCCCGGCCTAGACGCCCGACCCGAACTAAGAATATTACACGGGGAAAACCGAAGCCAACTCACTAAAGCCGACTTCAATTAACAACCCTTTTTTCTCTCTCTCTATTTTTTCCAAGATGATTTTTAAGTTCTATGTGTTCAACAAATCACTTAGAAGAAAACGGCATAGTGATCGGTGTTCGTTTAGGGGTTCAATTGCACAAGTTACACATTTAAGGACTAAATTGTAATTTTGGAAAATTACAGAGACCAATCTAATTTTAAGATTACCATCCTTTAATTAGTCATGAAACATGTTTCCATGTCAAATTTCATCACAAACGGACCATCCAAACTCATCCAATTGCACATACAACATTCAGGGACCGAAATGTAACTTTTCAGACTTTAAAAGGTACTCTTAATTAAAAACAACAGTCGAGTATCAGTTCCCATAAGGCTCGTATCGATACGCGGGAAGAAAGTAGCTCAAATTGGAAAGAAAGTATCGATACCCTTCCCCGCATATCGGTACACCCTTCAAAGATAGTCCAAGTGTATCGATACGCGGGCAAGTCGTATCGATACCCCTGTGTTGTTTAGCATGGCAAAAGCCTTTGAGTATCGATACTCGAACCCGAGTATCGATACACATACCAGGTAGGCTTCACATAAAACTCACAAATGCATTTTAATCAGCCAAGAATGCCCAAGCATCAATAGATAAACATCCCTAAGCATATACTACATATCAATCATGCTTAAATGCAACTACAAGGGTTTTACCAATCCAACACATGTAATTCTAGTAAGCTATAGCATGCATCTCATGAGCAATACCATAAAACATATGAAAAGCATCATTCTTCCTCAAGCAACATATAATGGTCCTTTTACAAACCCAAATACACAAATCAACATATCTCAACTAGAAAGTTCTAAAACAAATCTCCCAAACCGAGGTTCTTTCCCCCATTGACAATATCTACTTAATTAAAATCACCAAAGTTCATACTTGAGTTTTAGTGACGAATTAGGTGCTCTCACTTGGTACTACTCAACTCTCAAACTTAGGTTTATGCATTGTTGGAAAAAGAAGCGTAAGCACTCTTGCTTAGTGAGGAAAAGCTCAAAACACATCAACAATGCACTTTTTAAGACACAAGTTGAAACCATATCATGCTCAATCTCAATTCAAGCTTTCAAAACCAAAGCAAACCATTCTTTAATCATGTTCCACATGTATCATTTGCCACATGCATTGTTCACATTGCAAATCCACATTAAGCCCCACTTGCTTAATTCAGATGCATAGATTTGTCCTATGCAACATCTCACCATCAAGCATCTCATGCGCAATAATCCATTATGCATTCATTATAATCTTGATACATGGGCAACAATAAACACATATATTGGCTTACAACATCCCGGCATAGGCTCACCCATATTCGTTGTGATAGACTCACCTCTATCACTTTTACAAACAATATCGGATACACGGAGTTGTATAGACTCACCCTTATAATCAATGATGGGCTTACCTCAATCTTAATGGATACGAATGGAATTAGGCTCATCCCTAACCCATAGTGATAGACTCACCTCTACCACCCGCAATAGGCTCACCCCTATTACGTCGCGTAGCTAGACACACGTACGATTTATAGATTATAGTGCACTCATATCCTATTGGTTGACCAACGTATCCGTATGTTAAAAATTGATCATTCACTTGCCAATATACCCATAAAACCATGTTAACTCACTGCTTACACTGCATCATTAAAAATCATTTCATATCCAAAAATTAAACATGCTTTTAAATAACAAATACCATCTCATACAAGATCATATTATCTTGTATCAAACCAAACCATTTCATGGGATAAACACAAGCAAAACCATGCTTAAATCCATGCATAACAGTGAGTAACAACCATTATCAAAACACGAGCATGATAAACCTTGGAGTCCATTTCAAACCGAATACCGAGAGTTCAAGTAACCATACTTACTTCCGAGATTAGCTAAGCGTTTCAAGCATACACTAACCTCCCAATATCTCGTATACAAGCTTAACAAAGCTTTAAAACACATCCACTCACTGATACGCGAAACTTCACATGCCGACGCAAAGATCACTCGTCTGAAGCTTCCAAAATCGCTTCGCTTGCTCCCAGATCAATGACCCCTGCTTTTAGAGTAAAAAAACAGAGATCCAATGCATCAAAATGCATTCTAACTCTAGCAACTAAACACAAACTCTTTGCCCAGCAAAACAACATCAATTTACCAATCTGAAACAACCGAAAACTCATTCGATTGCTTCCCAAACCACTCCCAGCCAACAATCAACACTTCCAATCATTAATATTCATCAAATCACATCTAAAAACAACTTAAACCCTTCCTTATATCTCCAGTAATCATTTAACCACCAAATCACTTCAAAAACACAACTAAAATTATCATAAAACTCGAGATCTCAAGGATTTCGGGATCTAAATCATTAAAACTCTTTTTCAACATCATAATCATCTCAAAACTCAATTATAATCCATCTAAAACAGAGCTCATCAACAAAACTCCGAAAATCAAGAATTAAACCTTAGTTTTGCAAGATTTTGATCTTAAATCAAAACTATAATCAAAACACAGTTAAAAACAACAATTGAGAGTAAAAAATCTTGGGAATTTCAATAAAGAACCTTGAATAGAGGTTGAGAACGGGATTTACCTCCAATCCTTGCTATCCTTACGATTTGACAAGTTTTGTTTCACAATTCTGGAAGAAAATGAAGAGAAATCTTTAAAATGGTTATGAGATCAAAGTAAGAGTGTGTGGGAGAAATGAAATCTGGAGAAAAGACTTTAGAAAGGTGTTTTGCTGAAAATGAAGAGTGAAAAGTTAGTTACGTAAATGAAACTTCCTAATTAATGATTTTATTTGATGTCTAAAACACCTAGGCCCAAAACTAGGGCGTTACAACTCTCCCCACTTAGGAAATTTTGTCCTCGAAATTTTACCTGAAGGTAAAAGGGGTGGGAACTGCATCAACATGTCTGCTTTGCTTTCCCATGTGGCCTCCTCAACTCATCGGTGTCGCCACAACACCTTCACAAGCTCTATTGTTTTGCAACGAAGAACTTTGCTGCTCGAATCTAAGATCTTTATCGGTTTCTAATCATAGGACAAAATCGGGTTCAGCTCTATCTCCTCAATAGGCATCACATGCGAAGGTTTCGATCTATACTTCCACAACATCGGAACATGAAACACATCATGGATCTTTTCCAACTCGGGAGGCAACCTCAACCGATAAGCCACAGGACCCACTCGCTCCACAACCTCATAAGGTCCAATAAACCTCGGACTAAGCTTACCCTTACGCCCACATCTCATCACCTTCTTCCAAGGTGATACTTTCAAAAACACACATTCGCCAACTGCGAACTCAATCTCCTTACGCTTCAAATCCGCATAAGACTTTTGCCAATCTGATGTTGCTTTCATGCGCTCAAAAATGAGTTTCACCTTTTCAGTGGTTCCTCTCAACAAGTTCGGCATCAAAACCAACTTTTGCCCTGTTTCTGCCCAACAAAGAGGAGTTCTACACTTTCTCCCTTACAAAGCCTCGTATGGTGCCATTTGAATGCTTGCCTGGTAAATATTATTGTAAGAAAACTCAACCATAGGCAAGTGCTTCTCCCAAGAACCTTGGAAATCAATAACGCAACATCTCAACATGTCCTCAAGCATTTGGATAACACGCACCGACTATCTATCCATCTGAGGATGATAAGAAGTACTAAAATTCAACCATGTACCCAAGGCTTGATCCAAACATTCCCAAAACCTCGATGTGAACCTCGGATCTCTATCCAACACTATAAATTTCGGCACCCCGTGCAAACGTACAATCTCAGCAATATACAGCTTATCTAGATTATCTAATGTATACGTAGTATGCACTGGCAAGAAATGTGCACACTTCGTAAGGCAATCAACAATCACCCAAACATAATTCTTCTTCGATGGTGACAAAGGCAAACAAGAAACGAAATCCATGGTAATCCTTTTCCACCTCCATTCTAGGATTTTCAAAGGTTGCAACAACCCAAAAGGAACCTGATGTTCAGCCTTCACTCGTTGACAACCCATGCATTTTCCAACAATTTCGGGAACATCCTTCTTCAACCCCACCAAATAGTACTCATCCTTCAAACCACGATACATCTTTGTACTACCAGGGTGCATAGCGAAAGGACTACTATGAGCTTCAGTTAGAATAGTGTGTCTCAACTCAGCATCATTCGGCACCACTATCCGACTCCCAAAGCACAAAACATCATCGCCATTAAAACTAAAATCCGAAGGCTTACCATCCGCAATATCCTGAACGTGAGGGACAAGAGAATCATCAAGAAACTGCTTATCATTGATCAACAGAATCAATGATGGTTTCACTTGCAATTTGACAACAAGACCACCATCTCGCGATATGCTCAAGCGAGCAAACATTGCCCTCAACTCCACAATCACCTTCCTGCTCAAAGCATCAGCGACAACATTGGCCTTTCCATGATGATACTCAATCGACATATCATAATCCTTAAGCAACTCCACACATCATCGTTGCATGAGATTCAACTCCTTTTGACATATAAAAAGCTTCAAACTCTTATGATCTGTGAATACCACACACTTCTCGCCATAAAGGTAATGCCTCCAAATCTTCAAAGCAAACACAACAACCACAAGCTCAAGATCATGAGTATGGTAGTTACGTTCATGTACCTTCAACTGTCTAGATGCATATACCACTACCTTACCCTCTTGCATCAACACACAACCCAAACCGACATAGGATGCATCACTATAGACTACAAACTCCTTACCAGACTCAGGTTGAATAAAGACAGAAACTTACGTCAAAGCTTCCTTCAACTTCTCAAAAGCTTCATGCCTCGCATATTTCCACTCAAAGTGAACATTCTTCTACAACAACTTGGTCAAAGGTGCAGCAATTTTCGAGAAACCCTCGACAAACCTACGGTAATATTCATTCAAGCCATGAAAATTTCGCACCTCTGTCACCGACTTAGGCACTTTCCAATTCATCACTGCCTCTATCTTATGTAGATAAATACGAATACCCTCGGCTGATACAACATGTCCAAGGAAGACTACTTCCTAAGCCAAAACTCACACTTGCTCAGCTTAGCATAAAGCTGGTTCTCCAACAACACTTGCAACACTATCCTTAAGTGTCTATCATGATCCTTCTCGGTATGAGAGTACACAAGGATGTCATCGATCAGCACTACTACAAACTGATCCAAAACTCATGGAATACGCAGTTCATCGTGTCCATGAAAGCAGCAGTTGCGTTAGTTAATCCAAAAGGCATTACTAAGAGTGGTACCCTTCACAATTGAAGAAAGTGTATGGTGTCCTGTATCTCGTTAATGGGGTTATACATATACTGAAGAGTGGTGTTGAGGGGTTTATACGATTTACCGAATATTCCACCACGGGTGTCACAAAGGTGGAGGGTAGCTCCCGTGTGTGAACCTTGAGATACCAATGAGAATGTATGAAGTGTTGGGACAACAATTGTGAATCCGCGTATCCGATGTGGTTTTGAGAAATGAACATGTTGATGATCACTTGTAAGCCAATGTAATTGATGATGTATTATGAAATGGTATATGATGCATATTATGTAAATGCACGTTTTACTCTTTAAGCTTTGTATATGGTAGTTATGCATGGGAAGGCTTAAATTGAATGTTGGCAAAGAGATTTGCTGTTGGATTCATAATGCATATTTCATGAAGCTTATATGCTGATTTTTGGTTTAAGGAAAGTACATGGTTTGAAGGCATGATGGTTTTAAATTGATGTTTTGAAGTAAATGAAATGAGATTTTTAATGTGGCTTTGGAAAATGATTTTTAAGCATTTATGGTGTTTTGTTTTTAAGCACTCCTCACTAAGAATTGTGTGCTTACGCTCTCATTTGTCCATCAATACAGATAGTTGAGGTTTTGGAGGCAGCAAGTGGCAAGGGATTCCAAGAGACTACGCTTAAAAAAGTATGTTTCGGTTTAGACTAAAGTAATAAGGGCAATGAGGGATCTGTTGTGTTTTTGGGAGATATGTTTTAACTCCCTATTTGAGCAAGTGTTCATTGTTTTTTTAGACTTATAAATGGCATTTGGTTATTGGTTTGTGCTTTGTTATGCATTTTGGTATCTTGCTTGGCTTGTTTGCTAGGTTGCATGCCTATAGTTTACCTTTGATTCAAATTGCCATAATATGATGTTGAATATGCCATGAATGATTGAGGTTTGATGTTTGGATAGGTTATATATGTGATGGAAGCATGCTTGAGTGGTTATGGGTGCATTAAAGAGTGAAAAACCAGCATTTTTGGGCATTTCAGGCCGGGGGTATCAGTACAGTCGAAAGGGTATCGATAGAGTATATTTTATTTTGGACTCGTATCGATACAATTGAAGGCGTATCGGTACGCCCTTTGGATTTTGTAAAATGTCGTATCGATACACTATCGGGACCGTATCGATACACCCTTGCGTATCGATACTCTATGGAGTCGTATCAATACGCTTGGTAGGTAAGTTGGTTATTTTGGTTATCAAAGGTTTTTTATTCTTCTATTTTGGTCACTGATTGTTATGCACGCAATTGATTGGGTTTGGATGATCTTTTGGAGCAAAAATTGGACATGTATGCATGAAACCGGATTAATTAAGGATTGGTATATATGTTTTCAAGTAAATCCATATAATTTACCAAATTTATGATTTGGTCCCTAAAAGCTTGTGACTGCAATTGAATGCCCTATGAATGTCTGTTTGAACTGAGATTTGACATAGTGGCATGTAATATGACTAATTAAAGGTTGGTAACTTAAAAATGGAATAAGTCCATGTATTTTGTTAAAATTACAAAATGGTTTCTAAAATGTGTTTATATGCAGTTGAGTCCCAAAACATTGTCTGATCGAGTTGCTAATCGTTCTGATGTGATGCTAATCATATAGGATGATAATGAGCATCTAGACAAGATAAAATGAAAAAATAGGGTCGTTTATTGAGGTAAACTTTCCAGTTTTCTTCAATATTCTCTGTGTGATCCGTTCAGTTTGGTCTTTCACCCAGATCGGGTCGAGGGGGTTACATTTGGTGGTATCAGAGCCAAGTTTCGATTCTGGGACTGGGTCGAGGTGATGAGGTTTGGACGTAAAGGTAAGAAATGATTGTGGTCAATGCCTTGAGTAGGAAGGTGGTTGTAGAGTTGAGGGCGATGTTTGCTCGGTTGAGTATATCGTGTGATGGTGGATTGATAGCTGAGTTACATGTGAAACCTTCCTCGGTTCAGTTGATTAAAGAGAAGCAGTTGCTTGATGATTCTTTGGTGCCTCATGTTTAGGATATAGTGGATGGTAATGCAACGTACTTTTGTTTCAATGATGATGGTGTTTTGTGCTTTAAAAGTCGAATAGTTGTGCCGAAAGATGTTGAGCTGAGGCGCACTATCATGACTGAGGCTCATAGCAATCCTTTTGCTATGCATCCTAGGAGTACTAATATGTGTCATGGTTTGAAGGATGAGTACTATTGAGTTGGGTTGAGTAAGGATGTCGCTGAATTTGTGAGTAAGTGTATGGTTTGCCAGCGCGTGAAAGATGAGCATCAATTTCCTTCCGGGCTGTTGCAACCTTTGAAGATACTAGAATGGAAATGGGAGAGGATTACGATGGATTTTGTGTCCAGTTTTCCTTTGACCCGGGCAAAGAAGAACTCTATTTGGGTAATTGCAGACCGTCTTACGAAGTGTGCGCATTTTATAGTTATGCATACTACGTATACGTTGGATAAGCTGGCATAGTTGTACATTGCGGAGATTGTGAGGTTGCATGGTGTACCTAAATATGTAGTGTCTGATAGAGATCTGAGGTTTACAGCAATGTTTTGGAAGTGCTTGTATGGAGCTTTGGGTACACAGCTTAATTTTAGTACCTCGTATCATCCTCAGACGGATGGTCAGTCTGAGTGAGTTATCTAAGTGCTTGAGGATATGTTAAGGTGTTGTGTTATACATTTCCAAGGTTCTTGGGAGAAACAATTACCTTTGGTGGAGTTTGCTTATAATAATAGCTATCAAACAAGTATACAAATGGCTCCGTATGAAGCCTTGTATGGTAGGAAGTGTAAGATGCCTCTTTGTTGGGCGGAAGCAGGGCAAAACTTGGTTTCCAGGCTAGATTTTCTTAACAGAACGACGGAGAAAGTAAAGCTTGTTTGTGATCGGTTGAAGGCGGCATCGAATCGTCAAAATCTTACATAGATTTAAAGCGTAAGGAGATTGGGTTTACGGTCGGTGATCGCGTGTTTTTGAAAGTGTCACCTTGGAAGAAGGTGATGAGATTTGGACGTAAGGGTAAGCTTAGTCCAAGGTTTATTGAACCATATGACGTTGTGGAGCTTTTTGGTCCTGTTGCATATCGATTGAGGTTGCTTCCCGAGTTGGAGAAAATTTATGATGTGTTTCATGTCTCATTGTTGCGAAGGTATAGGTCGGATCCGTCTCAAGTTATGCCTATTGAGGAGATTGAGTTGAATCTGGATTTGTCTTATGATAAGGAACTTGTTGAAATTTTTTATTCTAGTAACAAAGTTCTTCGTGGTAAGATGATTGAACTTGTGAAGGTGTTGTGGCGACATCGAGGAGTTGAGGAGGCCACGTTGGAAATCAAGGCGGACATGATGAAGTAGTTTCTGCACCTTTTTCCTTCAAGTAAAATTTTGAGGATATAATTTCCTAAGTGGGGGAGAGTTGTAATGCCCCGATTTTGGGCTTGGAAGTTAGTCGGGTTCAGCTAAGAGGTTCGGGTGAACTAGTTCGAGTGGGTTATGCTGGTTTCAGGATTAATTTGAAATAAATTGTTTTTGGCAGAGATAAAATATGGAAAAATATTTTATATTCTTAAAATAATGTTTTGAAGGTTTTGGAGAGTTTAATTTGATGAAATTGGACTGATTTGGTATTTTTTTAAAATAGTGACTAATTTGTAAAAATTGCAAAGTACATTTTAATGACTAAATTGAAGAGGGCCAAAACTTAGAATCTTTAGGGAGCTATTACACCAAGGTGTAATCAGCCTTTTCCCTTGATTTTGTGTTTTTTTAAATGATTTAATTATTTGATTTGTAAAATGGGATTTGATAAAAAAAAATGATTTTAAAAGGCTAAACATTTTTTTACGTAACTACATTTATCCTAAACTTTTCTCTCAAATTTCAGCCAAACTATCTTTACATCACTAAAATCTCCAGAGATTTATCTCTTTTCATCCACTTTTGATTTCTAAATGATTCTCATGAATTTCTACATCAACTAGCTATGGATTTCTTGAGGGATTTCTTCTAAATCGTTGCAAATCAAGGGGAAAAGCTTGTGTTATATGTGATCTTTCTTTTCTCTCCTCTAATCAAGGTTCTTTATTGAAATTGCAGTCTTTGGCTCTCTATTAATGTTTAATAACAAGGTGTTATGATCTAATAGATGAAAATGGCTAAATCAAGCTTTGAAAGATGATTTCTCAAGATTTTAGTAATGGTATTGTTTTGATTAATTTGAAATTGATTTTAATCATGATTTGGATTTTAAATGATGTTGAAATAAAGGTTTTATAATGGTAATCCCGAAATGAGTTGGATCTCTAATTGTTAGATTGTTAGATTTGGGGGTTTTGTGGTGTTAATATGGATCTGGTGTTGCAGGAGGTATAAGGATGTAATTAGATTGTTTTTGGATGTTAATTGATAATTAAAAATGGATGAAAGTGATAGGTTTTGGTTGGGCTGAGTTTGTAGTGTAATCGAATGTGTTTTCGGTTGTTTCAGATAGGCATTTTAGTGCTTTTGGGCAAAGCAGTGGGGTAGCTTTGTTTGCTGGAGATTTTAATGCATTGTGATGCATTAATTTTCTGTTCTTGTGTGGTATAAACATGGGAGAACGTATCAGAAGCAATCGGTGAAGGTTCGTGAGTTTTGATTGCTTGGATTCGCGTCGACTAGTTGAGTTTGCGCGTGTTGGTGAGTGAGAACGTGAATTTCAGTTTTGAAAGCTTTAAAATATTATTTGGGAACTTAGTGGTAAGCTTGAAACGTTTAACTAAGTTCGCAAGTAAGTGAAAGAAATTTCCTCTCTTGGTTGTGTTATTATGTAATGATTTATAAGAATGTGGTTACTGTTTTTAATGTAGTACTGAAGGATGCACATGCTAAGTGATCATTGAAGTATATAACTCATACTTGTTATTTAAAGCATGGTTTAATGCTTGGAAATGTGATTTATTGATGATGCTTTGAAAACAGCGAGGTATGTATTAAATGTGAATTATATTGGTAAGTGATGTTGCAAAATGGTTTATAAATGAAATCGAATATTGTTAGCCGGCTATATGAATGAGTTCACTATAAAAAAAAAAGTCGCCTTGCATGTGAGGGGTTTATACATTGTACCGAATACTGCATCCAAGTACCATAATGATTGAGGAAAGTTTATGGTGTCTCGTCTCTCGTTAGTGGAGTTATACATCTACCGGTGAGTGGTGTTGTGGGGTTTATACGGTGTACCGAATACTCCACCATGGGTGTCACAACGGTGGAGGGTAGCTCCTGTGTGTGAACCTTGAGATGCTAGTGAGAATGTATAAAGTGTTGGGACAACACTTGTGAATCCGTATATCTGATGTTGTTTTGGGAAATGAACATGTTGATGGTCACATGTAAGCCAATATAATTGGTAATGTATTATGAAATGGTTTATGATGCATAATATGTAAATGCATGTTTTACTCTTTAAGCTTTGCATATGGTAGCTATACATGGGAAGACTTAAATTAAGGGGTAAAGTACACAAACGGTCACTGAACTTTGGTAAAAAAACCAAAATGGTAACCAAACTTTCAAAAATCACAAAGTGGAAATTAAACTTTATGTTTTATAACAAAATGGTAACTAGACGTTAAATCCCGTTAAATGTATGTTATAAATTTATATATAATAACATATTTAGTCCTTCATATTTATATATTCAATCAATTTAGTCCTAATTCGAAACAATTCACTAAATTTAGCCCTCGTTATTTACGCATTCTTTCAATTTGGTCCTTAATGTAAAATTCCAAAGTATGGTAACATGATAAATAATTAAAAATTAAAATTTTTATACCCAATCGGGATACACATGTAACGATGTTCGAAATGCATGAGGCTGATGAGGAAACTCTTCCTCTGCTTTGTTGTTGGACATGGACAGAAATTGTAGACCGCAATACAAGTAGAACAGAGGAGCATATATATATATACTGGTGAAAATAACTAGAACAGAGGAGCATATATATATATATCCTGATGAGAGTATGAAAAAGCTTAGAAAAACTGAACATACTCGTATGTATAGGTATACTTTTGTTTGAAGCTGGTTTTTTACATGATAATGGATAAAACATACGGGATTATTCTAGTGATGGAAAACATTCCAAGGATACTAATGAGTGTGATATCCTCTAAATGAAGTGTTTGCTCAAGTTTGTTGGTCTAGTTTCTCATTGTCTATAAGTTAGTGGCTTCTCCACATGTTAATGCTATTAATGAAAGGCTTTGGCCCATCAAGTTACTCTGAATCTCGAATTGTGATAGCAACTGGTTTTGATTCCAAATGGAGATCGAATATCAATATCCCCACACTTTTCTTTACAATCAGAGTTGCCTGCTCCTATTAGCCATGGTAGCTGCAGGATGAAGTAAAGCACAAAACCAACCCCCATTCTCTCTTAATTCTTTCATGCCTCATTCATTCTAAGTCAATAAATATATAGCCTCATTCTTTGTTAGTTCAAAGAAATTTCTCAGCCAATGAATCTGGTGTGCTGGATGCACCCACTCATCCAATGCTACTTCAAATTAATAAAAACATAAATTATGTATAAAATTCTGAACTTTTTCAAAGATTCCTGACAAAATCTATGTATGCACAAACCGAAATGATAACATGATTTGAATACCAATCTGACCAATGTCTAATAAACATAAAGATGGGATTGAAGGAGTGTCGGTGGAGGAGAGAGTATTCTGGTGCCGCCACAGTTCAACACCAAAACTGTGTTTATTACCTCTCATAAAAGACAACGATGAACCAGGATTGGCAACAGTACTCGGAGAGATAAGGGCATCAAGTGAAGTTGAAGAATTCTGGTGAAATAATTTTTAATTATTTATTATGTTACCATACTTTGGAATTTTACTTACCAAATTGAAAGAATGCGTAAATAATGAGGGCTAAATTTAGTGAATTGTTTCGAATTAGGACTAAATTGATTGAATATATAAATATGAAGGAGTAAATGTGTTATTATATAAAATTTTATAATAGACACTTAACGGGATTTAACGTCTAGTTACCATTTTGTTATAAAATATAAAGTTTAATTGCCACTTTGTGATTTTTGAAAGTTTGGTTACCATTTTGTTTTGGTTTTTTTTTTTGCAAAGTTTAGTGATCGTCTGTGTACTTTACCCTAAATTAAGTGTTGGCAATGGGATTTGTTGTTGGATTCATAATACATGTTGCATGAAGCTTATATGCTGATTTTTGGTTTAAGGAAAGTGCATGGTTTGAAGGCATGATGGTTTTAAATTGATGTTTTGAAGTAAATGAAATGAGATTTTTAATGTGGCTTTGGAAAATGATTTTTAAGCATTGATGGTGTTTTGTTTTTTAGCACTCTTCACTAAGCCTTGTGTGATTACGCTCTCATTTGTCCATCAATGCAAATAATTGAGGTTTTGGAGGCAACAAGTGGAAAGGGATTCCAAGAGACTTCACTTAAGAACATATGTTTCGGTTTAGACTAAAGTAATAAGGGCAATGGGGGATTTGTTGTGTTTTGGGGAGATTTGTGTAAACTCCCTATTTGAGCAAGTGTTCATTGCGGTTTTAGACTTGTAAATGGCCTTTGGTTATTGGTTTGTGTTGTGTTGTGCTATGCATTTTGGTATCTTGCTTGGATTGTTTGCTAGGTTGCATGTCTATAGTTTTCCTTTGATGCAAATTGTCATGATATGATGTTGAATATGCCATGAATGATTGAGGTTTGATGTTTGGATATGTTATATATGTGTTGGAAGCATGCTTGAGTGGTTATGGGTGCATTAAAGAGTGAAAAACCAGCATTTTTTGGGCAATTCTGGCCTAGGGGTATCGATACATTCAAAAGGGTATCGATACAATATAGTGTATTTTGGACCTGTATCGATACGATTGAAGGCGTATCAATGTGCCCTTTGGGTTCTCGAAAATATTGTATCTATACACTATCGTGACCGTATCGATACGCCCTCGCGTATCGATACCCTATGGAGCCGTATCGATACGCCTGGTAGGTAAGTTGGTTATTTTGGTTATCAAAGGTTTTGGATTTTTCTCTTTTAGTCCCTTATTGGTATGCATGTAATTGATTCGGTTTGGATTCTCTTTTAGAGCTGAAATTGGACATGTATGCATGGAAGTTGATTAATTAAGGATTGGTAAACATATTTTCAAGTAAATCCTTAAAATTTACTAGATTTACAATTTGGTCCCTAAAAAGCTTGTGATTGCAATTGAATGCCTTGTTGGTGTCTGTTTGAGCTTAGATTTGACACAGTGGCATGTAATATGTATAATTAAAGGTTGGTAACTTAAAAATGGAATAAGTCCCTGTATTTTTTTAAAATTATAAAATGGTCCCTAAATGTGTTTATATACAATTGAGTCCCAAAACATTGTCTGATCGAGTTGCTAATCGTTCCGCTACGATATTAATCATATAAGATCATAATGAGCTTCTAGACAAAATAAAATGAAAAAAATGAGGTTGTTTATTAAGGTAAACTACCCGGTTTACTTCAATATTCCCCGTGTGATCCATTCGGTTTGGTCTTTCACCCAGACCGGGTTGAGGGGGTTACAAGAATTTCACATTCTGACCCACGATTACCACTTCGTAATCATTGGCAAGTTTCAAGGTAACTCGCTTAGCATCAAAATCAACCACAGTCCTATGCTCGGGTAACCAATCAATCTCATGGATTACATCAAAACCATAGAAAGGCAACTCCATTAAATCAACTACAAACACATGGCCTTGAAAAGATAAAGGACATCTTCTATACAACCCTATCGTAACAACAGTTTCACCAAAGGAACTAGTTACTTACATTCCCACATCTAACATCTCAATGGGGATATCAAGCAAATTTGTAACCCCCTCGCCCCGGTCTGGTCGGCTGACCGGTTCGAGTAGGCTACACGGGGAAAACCGACATGAAACCCGCGAAGGTCCCACATCGGTTAGCGACCCTAAAATTTTTTTGTTTATTTTACGTCTTGTCTAGAGGCATTTAATTACCTAAGTGATCACGATAGCGGAAAACAAGACCCACAAAAAGCCCTTCAGCAAACCGGGCCTAAGCCCAACCCTTGAGACCCATTAGAGATGTCCAAAAAAGCCCGTTTCCAGCTACCCGTTTCGAAACAGACGTCACCCGTTTCGAAATGCGGGCTCTAGTTTAAAAAGCTAGGTACCCGTACCGAAACGCAACCACCCCGTTTCGGAATAGGGTCCTATTTTTCCTAGGCGTTTCGATACTTGTTTCGAAACAAACACTTCCAGTAGTCAAAGTGTTCCGAAACTTGATTCGAAACAGGGGTTCACAGTGGCCAAACCGTATCAAAACGGGTTCCGATACGGGGTCCCTGGAGCCATACCTGTTCCGAAACAGCTCAGCCCATTTTGAAACACCCACTGTCTGCAATTTCCCAAAACCACCTTTAAACATCTCTAATCGACCCCAAAAGCCCTAAACAACCCTAAGAAGCCAACACAACTTACACATACACTCTAGAGGCATGCATCCTATGGCAAGACGTACTTAAAACTCACAAGGCATAAGATAGGGCATCCATTTAAGATATCATTCAAAGCATGCTCGAAGACTTAAAAGCCAAAGACACATGTCTCCCATATAAGGTTTACATGCTTACAAACACATGCACTCAACCAAAATCATAGCATCTCAATACAAACATTTGACCAACACCTAACAAGCATCATTCATCCAAAAGATTTCGTGCATTTACCAAAAGATGGCATACAAAGCACCCTAAGGTTCGTGCCTTAACAACCAAAGTATATAAGCATTCAAGACATGTAACGTAAGCAAGATTTACAATTCAAATAAGGCATCCAAGAGCCACACCAATTCAACATACAACAAAGCATTCAAATCAACAACACCTATCCCATTGCTTGTCTATTACAATCAACAATTTAAACATCATACTTGAGCTAACCAAAAGCAACCCTTTGAAACCTTTCCTCGCCCTTGCCACCCACAAGCTACTTATCTGCATTGTCGAACAAAAAGGAGCGTAAGCATAAAAGCTTAGTGAGGGTAAGCTCATAAAATAAACCTTCGACAATGCAGGGTCCAAGCACGAGCAACTACCATAATGAAAGACATGATCTTACCTCCGATCCACGAGAGCCAAATTAAACATGATGCATGAACATATAATCAACATTATGCCATGCTCAACAACTCATAAGCTCAACTTACAAAAATACATATATCAAGGTATTATTAACAACATATCTCAATGCATTTTGGAATCACATTTCCTATCTTATTGGCAACACATCTCAAATCATAAAGGCACATATAATCTCATATTGGCACCTAGCTATGACTCGAATACGCGGATAACATGTTGGAACGCATTTCCAACATAACCATTACCTGTGGTGGGATTACACTCATCACCGGTTCTCGCGGAGGGGATTCCACTCATCCTCACGCCCCGTCGATGGGATTCCACTCATCACCGACTAATATATAAACATTTCTGGTGGAATATTACATCACCGTACTCCTCCTTGGTGCCTTAACGCCACCAAGGCCACGCGCGACTTTGACTCTCGTGTGCACACTCATCCTAATGATTGATCATTGTACCCAAGCATACTAGTGCCAATATTAATCAAATTCCATAACCTTTCACAACATCAACTCAACATAACTTTCGTGCTTAGCACGTACTCACCATGATCACTATCATGCACGATTCATAAACCAAACTACATATATATATCAACGCATCATATCAAGCCTCAACAACATGCATAATACATTATACATAGCCAACACAATCTCAATTAGACATGAGGCATAATAAGCAATTAGGAGTTCAACCAAAGGTTTCCTAAGCTAAGCTTGAGATTAGGCTACCACTCTAATCTCAATTCTAGGTGGGTTTACCAAGCCCATCCTAGGTTCACATGCTTGAACCAATATTTGAAAGCCATTTAAAAATAGTAACCACTCACCGACCACTCCATTAGCACAAGCCGACAAGCCAACCAAGCATCCAAGTTTCCGGATCCGAGCCCGAAGCTTCCCCATTGATTTCCCTTGCTTCTAACCATTCAAAAACAATATATTAACCTCAAAATCAGCCACAAACCCAAAGTTTAACACCAACGCACAAATCCACTACAATTCTCACAATTCAAAGCCAAGTTCATTCTTCAATTTCTCATTTTCGTACTTCCACAAAGACCCATCAAAAATCAACAATGTAGTCATCCAAAGCACTCTTAAATATGTTCAAAACACTACCCAAACATAGTATAACCATCAGCCAATGATTTCCAACATCAAGAACCCCCAAAACCAACCTTTAAACCCTTCAAAAATCCCATTAAAACCCAAATTTGGGAATCAACATAAAACCATGTAAAAATCAACTATGTTGGACCTTATGGGTATTAAACAACATATACAACTTCAACAAATCGAAAGCTCAAGTTAAAGACAATAAAGTTTGCATTTTTAATCTAAAAACTCAAAACTACAAACTACAAAATCTATGAGCTTTATGAAAACTAATGGTACCATCTTGAAGAAGAAGAGGAGGACAAGTTAAAAACGGTTTTACCTTTCAAAAATCACCAACAAAGAGCATAGGAGGTGATGGAATAATGATTTAGAGAGGGAGGGGGGTTTTAACGTGAAGAGAGAAAAAGGAGGAAGAAGAAGATGAAATAAAAGTTGTCTTTTAAAATAAAAGAGGGGTTTTAATTTGAAAGTTCACATATTTACAATCTTGCCGTTAATGAGATGACAATCTCATTTATCCTAAAATCATGGGATTTGATTCCCAAAACAATTTTAGTCCAACATAAATTTTTGTTTCGAATATATGAAGCCCAAAATAATATTTTATTATTTTAAATTTTAAAACTGAAACCCAAACCATTATCTAAATATTATTTTCATCTGACCCCCAAACCCGGGTGTTACAACTCTCTCCCACTTAAAGAAATTTCGTCCCCGAAATTTATCGGACAAGAAGAGCCACGGAAACTGCCCCTCCACACTTCCCTTTTCTTCTCACCACAACATACTCACCAACTCGGTAGGCTTACCACACAACATTAGCTATTCGATGCCAAGATCTCAACGGGTTCTTCAATGCATGTCGACTTTAACCCAACTCGATCTCTTCTACAAACATAGCACCGAACAGATCTGACTCACATTCCCGAATCCAAGATACACAAAACACAATATGAACCCCATCTCTAACTCTGGTGGTAACCGCAACAAATAAACAACAGAACTAGCCCGATTCACAATCTCATACAGCACTGTTTGAATACTCGACCCATAACCTTCTCTAGCTGACCATCTGACTTCAACATGTAACCAAACGCTATGCAGACGTCTTCAAAAATCTAGTTGAAATCTCGAATCCCCGTCGGCCACTATCAAATTCAAGACACTGCATAAAATGAGTACTCTCGATGCAACTATCATTGTTTACTCAGCTAAACTCTCACGGAGGAAATCAAAGGCGAACCAGACACAAGATCCCTCACATCTATTACCCACTCTCATTAAGAATCTTCCACGGATGTAACAAACTAGAAGAAAACTGATGCTCGGTCTTGACACGCTGGCAAATTACACACTTATTCTCATATTGAACCACATCGTTCATCAACTCAATCTAGAAGTATTCATCTTCAACCCACGATATTCTTCATACTACTCATATGCAATACAAATGAATTGTCGTGTGCTTCGGCTAAAACAATACGTCTCAAAACACTATGTCATTTGGCACAACTATTCTGTCTCTAAAATGCAAAACTCTATCATCTCTGAAATTGTATTCTGAAGGTCCTCCTTCCACTATGTCTTGCACGTGAGGTGCCAGAACCTGTCTTGCAACTGTTTCTCTTTAAGTATCTGACTCAAAGTAGGCTTAACATGAAACTCGGCCACAAAACTACTATCATTCGGTAAAATGAATTCGGCAAGTACATCTCGCAACCCAACTACTAATCTATCAACAAATATAACTCGAAACATTGGTTACTACGTCCACTCTCTTCGGATGGTACTAAATCTTGGGATTACGGTCTTCAAGCGGTTCTAACAACTCATGATGTTCAAGTTTCAACTATTCCTAAGTCGTCTAATATTTCAAGTTCTGATGATAATATATATTGTGCATTACTTACTGTACAAGCTTTGTCTCTAAGTCTTCGGAGCAAATACAACTGTAATTAACTCTAAGTATAGTGTCGGATAACTCTTTTCATGGATCTTCTACTGTCTCGATAAATAGGCCACAATCTTCTATCTTGCATAAGCACACAACCTAACCCTACATGTAACGCATCACTATGGTTCACAAATTCTTTCTCTGATATCGGTTGGATCAAGGTCGAAGCTTTCATTAAAGTTTCTTTCGGTTTCTCAAGGACTTGTTGTCTCGCATCTAACCACACAACTGAACATTCTTCTGTAGCAATCTGTCAAAGGAGCAGATGTCTTCGAAAGATCATCTACAAACCTCCGATGGTAACAATACTAGACCTAGCAACTATAGATACATGTCATTGTCTTTGGTTTCTTCCAACTCACATCTTCTTCTGCCTACTTAGGATTTACTCTAATACACTTGGCTAATCTACATGTCCTGGGAGAACATCTTCCTTAACTCGGAGTTCGCGTTTGCTCAACTTTGCATACAATTAATTCTCTAATAGGGTCTACAAAACTAACTCCAAAGCTTGTCATGGTCTTCTTCGGTACGCGAACATACCCATGTATCATCTATGAGAACTACTACAACTGATCAAGGAACTCGGGAATTATTCTGCTCAACATCTCCATAATAGTAACTAACACACTAGTCAAATGAAACGGCATAGCTCGGAACTCAAAGCGATCACATCTTGCCCCGAAAGCTGTCTTCGGTACTTCAACTTCTCTCACTCTCAACTGGTAGAAATCGGATCTCAAATTTATCTTCGAAAAGGCTAGAGCACACCCCAACTGATCCATAAATCACTGACACTCAGAAACGGATACCAATTATTCACTGTCACTTGTTTCGACTGTCTGAAATCTAAACACATTCTCGTACTGTCACTCTTTCTTCTTCACAAATTACACTGTCGAACTCTAAGATGGTGCACTAGGCCTAATGAATCTAAGGTCTAACAAATCTCATAGTTGATTCTTCAACACTCTCAATTCTGTCGGGAATCATAAGATACAGAGCAATCAAAGTAGAAGCAAGCTCGGAGACGGTCTCAATAACAAACTATTCTTCTCTATTAGGAGACAAATCGGATAATTCTTGTAAACACTTCTAGGAAAACACAAACTATTCTAACATTATGCGGTCTAATCTTCATTCAAAAATCAAATCCATCACATTTGCTAGGCAAGCCTGTCAACTAAGCTCAATCAATCTTTGACCTCTAAAGCTGGAACAACATTCGATAAGAAGCTCACATCCTCACCTACCACTACAGTATCACAAAAATCTGCAACTTCAAGGCAACTCTCTCTCTCTCTCAAGGTATACCCTAGCTTCGTGTTCTACAAGCTAAACCATGCCAAAAGGTACATCAAAATCATAAAAAGATAATTACTTCACATCTACTAGAAACACGTAACCCTGAACCATCAACAGACATCTCCCTGAACATCTTTCTGACCACCACTATCTCACCAAAAGGTCTAGTCACATGTGTCCCTACGTCTAAGATCTCAACAGAGATATCTAGTTTCCTTACATGCTCACACAAAAGATGTATCCGCAGAAATTGCAACTTCACATGTACACAACTAATAGTCTTCGGTTCTCTCGTTTTCAGGCTGGTCCTTCACACATAACCTAGCTCTTCAAAACCGTTCTTAGAGCATCTCGAAACTTCAAAATCCAATTCTGATCACACACAAACAATCATGCTTGAACTTGTTCTATAACATCGGTCTTGACGACTCGAAACATCTCACTACCAAACAATCTGGAGTCAAAGCTCAAGACTTCCTTCTCGGCTCAACTACATCGAAAGCAACTTCATCTCTCCTTCTTGTTGGAAGACAACTCAGACGCACACTGGCCCAATCACGCAATTCGATTCCCACTCACGGATACTGATCGTCTGTCTTGTAATAAAACCATAAGCTGAACCCCCAACGATCACTAACTAACATTTCTGAATTTTGGATTACTCACACGAGACCCCTACCTAGATCTCGCCAAAAGAACTAAGGTACTCATACCTACCTCTAAAACTTCACCGGACACAATCAAACTTTGCATGCTTGCTAACAACATACAGAAGTACGGATTTAGAATCAAACGGAGGGAACAAACTCAAAACTGTACCAAGAGCTTATCTGTTGTAACATCAATACTACTCTGACTCCCACTCATAGGTCTTCACTTCTTTTCACCAACTAATACCAGAATCGGTCTCATCGTCCCTCACCAACAAGAATCAACTCACATACACACGGACTCGAACAAACAAATTGTACCTCAACTCCGGTGCAACCATACTTCACTGACTGAAGCGATGAACTCCCTCAACATCATCCACATTTTCAGAAACCACAACTTTACTTACCGATTTACGGCCCACGTCTTGGCCTTAAACTTACTAAAAGCAATAAATAAACAACATCGACAAATTAACATACAAACAGGGTTAACAAAGGAAAGGGTCCAAGTGGCTCAAGTATGATTCCCTCACTTAAAATCTCTTTTTCCGATGTAATAGAAGCAATGGGGCTCTATTCAACATGCTTCAAACAAAACAACACACATACATGCTCAAACAAGCATACAACAAGGCATACTTGCTAAACAAGCAAACATACATCAAGCATACTTGACAAGCAAGCAATCACCGTGCAATCACAATACAAAAATTAAAATTACCTCACTTACCTGCCCAAGGTCTCGGAAACCTTAGGCTCTGATACCAACAAATGTAACCCCCTCGCCCCGGTCTGGTCGGCTAACCGGTTCGAGTAGGCTACACGGGGAAAACCGACATGAAACCCGCTAAGGTCCCACCTCGGTTAGCAACCCTAAAATTTTTTTGTTTATTTTACGTCTTGTCTAGAGGCATTTAATTACCTAAGTGATCATGATAGCGGAAAACAAGGCCAACAAAAAGCCCTTCAGCAAACCGAGCCTAAGCCCAACCCTTGAGACCCATTAGAGATGTCCAAAAAAGCCCATTTCCAGCCACTCGTTTCGAAACAGGCGTCACATGTTTCGAAACGCGGGCTCTAGTTTAAAAAGCCAGGTACCCGTACCGAAACTCATCCACCCCGTTTCGGAACAAGGTCATATTTTGCCTAGGCGTTTTGATACTTGTTTCGAAACAGGCACTTCCAGTAGTCAAAGTGTTCCGAAACTTGTTTCGATACAGGGGTTCACAGTGGCCAAACCGTATCGAAACGGGTTCCGATACGGGGTCCCTGGAGCCATACCTGTTCCGAAACAGCTCAGCCCGTCTCGAAACACCTACTTTCTGCAATTTCCCAAAACCATCTTTAAACATCTCTAATCGACCCCAAAAGCCCTAAACAACCCTAAGAAGCCAACACAACTTACACATACACTATAGAGGCATGCATCCTATGGCAAGATGTACTCAAAACTCACAAGGCATAAGATAGGGCATCCATTTAAGATATCATTCAAAGCATGCTCGAAGACTTAAAAGCCAAAGACACATGTCTCCCATATAAGGTTTACATGCTTACAAACACATGCACTCAACCAAAAGCATAGCATCTCAATACAAACATTTGACCAACACCTAACAAGCATCATTCATCCAAAAGATTTCATGCATTTACCAAAAGATGGCATACAAAGCACCCTAAGGTTCGTGCCTTAACAACCAAAGTATATGAGCATTCAAGACATGTAACGTAAGCAAGATTTACAATTCAAATAAGGCATCCAAGAGCCACACCAATTCAACATACAACAAAGCATTCAAATCAACGACACCTATCCCATTGCTTGTCTATTACAATCCACAATTTAAACATCATACTTGAGCTAACCAAAAGCAACACTTGGAGACCTTTCCTTGCCCTTGCCACCCACAAGCTACATATCTGCATTGTCGAACAAAAAGGAGCGTAAGCATAAAAACTTAGTGAGGGTAAGCTCATAAAACAAACCTTCGACAATGCAGGGTCCAAGCACGAGCAACTACCATAATGAAAGACATGATCTTACCTCCGATCCACGAGAGCCAAATTAAACACGATGCATGAACATATAATCAACATTATGCCATGCTCAACAACTCATAAGCTCAACTTACAAAAATACATATATCAAGGTATTATTAACAACATATCTCAATGCATTTTGGAATCACATTTCCTATCTTATTGGCAACACATCTCAAATCATAAAGGCACATATAATCTCATATTGGCACCTAGCTATGACTCGAATATGCGGATAACATGTTGGAACGCATTTCCAACATAACCATTACCTGCGGTGGGATTACACTCATCACCGGTTCTCGCGGAGGAGATTCCACTCATCCTCACGCCCCGTCGATGGAATTCCACTCATCACCGACTAATATATAAACATTTCCGGTGGAATATTACATCATCGTACTTCTCTTTGGTGCCTTAACGCCACCAAGGCCACGCGCGACTTTGACTCTCGTGTGCACACTCATCCTAATGATCGATCATTGTACCCAAGCATACTAGTGCCAATATTAATCAAATTCCACAACCTTTCACAACATCAACTCAACATAACTTTCGTGCTTAGCACGTACTCACCATGATCACTATCATGCACGATTCATAAACCAAACTACATGCATATATCAACGCATCATATCAAGCCTCAACAACATGCATAATACATTATACATAGCCAACACAATCTCAATTAGACATGAGACATAATAAGCAATTAGGAGTTCAACCAATGGTTTCCTAAGCTAAGCTTGAGATTAGGCTACCACTCTAATCTCAAATCTAGGTGGGTTTACCAAGCCCATCCTAGGTTCACATTCTTGAACCAATATTTGAAAGCCATTTAAAAATAGTAACCACTCACCGACCACTCCATTAGCACAAGCCGACAAGCCAACCAAGCATCCAAGTTTCATGATCCGAGCCTGAAGCTTCCCCATTGATTTCCCTTGCTTCTAACCATTCAAAAACAATATATTAACCTCAAAATCAGCCACAAACCCAAAGTTTAACACCAACACACAAATCCACTACAATTCTCACAATTCAAAGCCAAGTTCATTCTTCAATTTCTCATTTTCGTACTTCCACAAAGACCCATCAAAAATCAGCAATGTAGTAATCCAAAGCACTCTTAAATATGTTCAAAACACTACCCAAACATAGTATAACCATCAGCCAATGATTTCCAACATCAAGAACCCCCAAAACCAACCTTTAAACCCTTCAAAAATCCCATTAAAACCCAAATTCGGGAATCAACATAAAACCATGTAAAAATCAACTATGTTGGACCTTATGGGTAGTAAAAAACATATATAACTTCAACAAATCAAAAGCTCAAGTTAAAGACAATAAAGTTTGCATTTTTAATCTAAAAACTGAAAACCCCAAACTACAAAATCTATGAGCTTTATGAAAACTAATGGTACCATCTTGAAGAGGAAGAGGAGGACAAGTTAAAAATGGTTTTACCTTTCAAAAATCACCAACAAAGAGCATGGGAGGTGATGGAATAAAGATTTGGAGAGGGAGGGGGTTTTTGACGTGAAGAGAGAAAAAGGAGGAAGAAAAAGATGAAATAAAAGTTGTCTTTTAAAATAAAAAAGGGGTTTTAATTTGAAAGTTCACATATTTACAATCTTGCCATTAATGAGATGGCAATCTCATTTATCCTAAAACCCATGGGATTTGATTCCCAAAACAACTTTAGTCCAACATAAATTTTTGTTTCGAATATATGAAGCCCAAAATAATATTTTATTATTTTAAATTTTAAAACCCAAACCATTATCTAAATATTATTTTCATTCGACCCCCAAACCCGGGTGTTACAAAATCTGCATGCTCACTCAATATATATGAATGCATAGAACCAGAATCAATCAAAGATAACAATGACAAGGATTGCAAAGTGAATGTACCTGCAATCACATCAGTGTCATTGCGTCTCTCACGATGTGCGTACACCCTCGCAAGACCACCACCTTCAGGTTGAACAGCTACTACATGTGCTACAGCTCTCTGGCTATCCTTCCTGCGTTGGAAGTTACAACGACCACACCCACGACCTCGTTGTGGTGCAACAACCGGTGCTCTTACATGACCACCCCCAGCCAAAAGCGGACAATCACGTCTCAAATGGCCAGGCGAACTATAACACCAACAAGCATTAGACGCTACAACTGCAGGAGCCTGTGCCTCTCGAGCCAAACGAGGACAATCTCGCCTCAGATGCTGACGTGATCTACATACCCAACAAGAAATAAAAGTTGATCTAGCCTGAGCACCCTGACCATAAGCTCCACGTCCAAGCCTTCCTCTGCCTCGCTTCACATCCGTGCAATGCCTCTTATCACGTTGTCTTCTATTGTGTCCACCTCCAGGACCAAAACCTGCAGCTCTCTTACCCGAGCTAGAACCATCCACACGAGAAGTCAAAACCAGACTCTACTCGATATCCTTGGCCCGTGCCACCAACACATCAAAATATGTGTAATTAGAGGCAAACATAAAAGTCTTCACAATAGAAACGGTCACAATGATGCCTATCACCCGGAACCAACTCAGGAGCATACTGACTTAATCGAACAAACTGAACCTCATACTCAGCCATAGACCCACAGTCATGCTACCCTAAGCCAAAGATATAAAGTCACATTTCTTGTCATCCAAGTATCTAACCTTGAGCCAAAGACATAAACTGAACCTCATTAGGCTCCACAGCCGCAATTACAATCGTCCACCAACTGTAAGAATCACCTTGTAACAACGAAAGAACGTATCCCAGCTTATGTGAATCATTGTGCCCCATTTGATCCAAAATCCAGATCGTAGTGGCCATCCAAACCTCAGATGCCTCGGGCGACAAATCACGATACTCAACACTGCCCAAACTACGCAAGCATTCTAACAGCAATCTCGTTTGCCCAGCAGCAGGTGCTTGCACTTGCACTCCGGTAACATCAGCCCGGAATGCTCTAGTCATCGCCTGAACTAGAGGCGTCAAATCACCCAATATAGCCCTAGCTTGCTCATGCTATCCTTGCTCCTCACCCCCGGGTAGAGGCGGTGGAGGAGGTAAATTCCCACCAGGAAGAACCTCGTTCTCCTGATTTCCCTACTCTCCAGCAGCAGTAATCGTACCCAACCGTAACTCTCTCCTCGGTCTCATTGTTCTATTATAATTAAGGCATGATAATAAAACAAAACAAAGAAATCATGCCAGCTTTAAGCAATGATCCAAGACTTCCGATTCAATTTAAAACACTTTAACTATAGTAATAAGGCAATGGGTATCTCAATTTCCCCCAATCATAACATAGGGCAACCAACTTACGTATCGCAAGCATCATGCATAGCAATCAATCAGATTCAGCCAATAACGTCATCATGTATATAGCAAAACACATACATCACAACCTTGATACATGGCATCAATATCATTTGTTCATCAATAACATGATTATAACAATAACCGTGCAAAGAAAATATCATCATTCACTTGAAATCACATCACATCAACTTACCAATGACTTACCATCATCTCATTCTTTTGTAACCTGGCTTTGATACCACTAAATGTAACCCTCTCGACCCGGCCTGGTCGAAAGACCAAACCGAACGGATCACACGGGGAATATTAATGTAAACCGGGAAGTTTACCTTAGTAAATGACCCTAAGTTTTTTTCATTTTATCTTATCTAGATACTCATTATTATCCTATATGATATACATCGCAGCAGAACGATTTGCAACTCGATCAGACAACGTTTAGGGACTCAGTTGCATGCAAACACATTTTAGGGACCATTTTGTAATTTTACCAAACTATAGGGACTTCTTCTATTTTTATATTACCAGCCTTTAATTAGTCACATTATATGCATCTCTGTCAAATCTCAGTTCAAAAAAATCATCCATGCTCATTTAATTGCATCCACAACATTTAGGGATCAAACTGTAAAGAAACAAAACTTCAAAAGATTCCAATAACCAACTTAAGAGCTGGGTGTTTCAGTATAGGTTGCCCTGTATCGGAATGCCCGTTTTGGAACAGGGTCAAGCGTTTCAAAGCTTGGGCCCGTATCGAAACACCCTTTGTGGTGTTTCAAAACAGGGGATTCCTATAGCCAAACGTATCGAAACAGTCTTCCCTGTTTCGAAACCCTTAGGTCATTTCAGGTACACTGTTTCAGTACAGGCTTAGGTGTACCGAAACAACTGGGTCTATAATGGCACTTTTTGCTGGTTTTTCACACTTTAATCCAATCTAAAACATTCCAACGTACTTCCAACATGTATACAACATATTTAAACATCAATAATCAATCATTTATGGCATATTCATCATCATAACATATGCATTTGAATTAAAGGTAAACTAGAGGCATGCAACCTAGCATATAAGCCAAGCAAGATACAAAAATGCAAATTAAAGCATAAACCAAATACCAAAGGCCATTTACAAGTCTAAAACAACAAACTAAACTTGCTCAAAAGGGAGTTTACATAAATCTCCCAACAACTCAACAGATCCCCCATTGCCCTTATTACATATAGTCTAACTGAAACATACTTTTGCAATTAAAGTCGCTTGTGATCCCTTACTACTTGTTGCCTTCAAAACTTCAATTATCTGCATTGATGGACAAATGAGAGTGTAAGCACACAAGGCTTAGTGAGGAGGCTCATAAGCAAAACACCATCAATGCATTAAAACCATTTTTCATGTCCACATTGAAATCACATTTCAATTTACTAAAACATCATTTGAAAACCATCATGCCCTTTCCTTAACCAAAATCAACATGTTAAACATCGTACTACATGTATCATGAATCATCGACAAGTTCCAAACCACACTCAATTTAAGCCTTCCCATGCATAGCTACCATATGCCAAGCTCAAAGAGTAAAACATGCATAAACCACATTGTAACCCCCTTGTCCCGGCCTGGGCGACCGACCGGTCCGAGTGGGTCACACGGGGAAAACCGAAGCGAAGCCCGTTAAGGCTCCACTTCGGTTAACGACCCTAGAAAACTTTCTTTTAATTATTATCTTGTCTAAAGGATTTAATACGTCCTATGTGAAACAACGACAGCGGAAGCACCAAACGAGGCAAACAACCAAATAGCAATTTAAAAACAGCCCATTTTAGCTTATACGACAGACCGTATCGATACACTCAAAGAGGGTATCGATACGCCTTGACTAGGTCAACTGACCAAAGTCAACTCGAGGGAACCGTATCGGTACACTGGTTGATTGTACTGATACGCCCTCAACGGTCAACTTCTCGTGGTCAACGCTACAAAGATAGTTTCGGTACATCTAAGCTCGTTCCGATACCCTCAATTTCTCGTCAAAATCTCAGATTTCCAGTAGCAAAATGGTATCGGTACACCTTCTCGAGTATCAAAATGCTTGGCCTGAAACAAGAAGGTTGTATCGATACGGGCCCAACCGTATCAATACCCCCGACTTGATCACACAGGTTTTAGCTGGTTAAGGCACAAGGGCTGCCTCAAAGACACCAACTAGGACCTCCAAACATACATACATAAGCTCTAGAGGCATACACCCTATTGCAATCATGATCAACACACAACATACATAAAAGGGCATACATTTAAAGGGATCAAGCATTCACCATAAAAGACATACATTGCATATCAAGGTTTCATGCCTTAGAACAAAACATACACAAAAGCATAAAGATGAGGGCACAAGGCCAACATACATAGCATGAACAAACCACAACCAAACATCAACATACTAGATGAGTCTAAACAAGCTCCTTAACACAAGCAACATACACAAATCCCCATTGCTTATCTATTACCTCTTTAGCTTAAAAGTTCATACTTGATGATAGCAAAAAGCACAATAGCACACTTGGAGGCCCTTCTCCTCGCACAAGCAACCCACGAACTAAGGATCTGCATTGTCGAACAAAAGAGAGCGTAAGCATAAAGCTTAGTGAGGATCAGCTCATAAAACAAAACTCGACAATGCAAGGTCCAAGCACGAGCAACACAACCAAGGAAGAATGTATGTTTTCTTACCTTCGAAGCCAAGAGAGTCAATTATATATATAATGCATGAACATAATATCAATCATCATGCCATGCTCAACATGTCCATAAATACAACCATATGGAAACACGTTTAACAAAACATATTCGAACCTAGCTATGACCCGAATACGCGGATAACAACCGCTGGAACTCACATCCAACAACTCAACCATTACATTACCTCACGGTGGGATTACACTCATCACTGTTTCACGCTGAGAGGATTCCACTCATCCTCACGCCCCATCGATGACATTCCACTCATCACCGAGTAAAATATAAAAGAAGATTTATGGGCGTACCCGTACTCCATCTTAGTGACTACCATCACCAAGACCACACTCGCATTTTGACACTCGTGTGCACACTAACATCCTAATTATCAATCTTTTGTACCAAAGCATACTAGTGCCAATACTAATTCACCACAAGATCATCATAATACAATATTCTTATCATTTCCCGTGCCTAGCATGTAGCCACCATGATTTACCATCATGCACTCACATTTCATCAAACACATGCATATCCCAATGCATAAATGAATCATCATGCCTCATCACAACACATATGCACCAAATGCATAGCAACATCATTCACATTTAATACATGAGGCATAACACAACATTTAGAAGTTCAAACAAAGTCTTCTAAACTAAAGCTTGAGATTAGACTACCAATCTAATCCCAACTCTAAGTGGGTTTACCAAGCCCGACCTAGGTCCACATGCTCGAACCAACATTTGAAAACCAATTTAAAATCGAAGAACCACTCACCGACTACTCCAAGCTCAACAACTTTAACCGATCAAACTTCCAAGCTTCCCAGATTCGAACGTGAGGCTTCACCAACACAGTTCCCTATTTCTAAACAATCAAATACACTCTATTAATCACCAAAACAAACACAAACCGCTGATGTAAACTTAGAACACCAATCAAGCTCAAATTCAAGCCAAGAACATTCTTAAAACCCACATTTCCGTGTAGCCAAAAAACCCAGCAAGGAACTCCCATTTCCAACATCAAATTCAACATCCAACACTCCCAAGAAAACCCTTTAAACATAACCTAACCATCAACTCTCAAGTTCTTATCCAAAACAGCCCCAAAAACCCATTTTAAAGCACTCTAAAACCCCTCTTAAACCTAAATCCGAAAATCAGTTTAAAATCATTCAAAATTTAGATATGTTGGACCATTTGGGTTACTTAACACTTATCTAACTTCAAAGAATCAAAACCTCCATCAAAAGTTAATAAAGTTTGGATTTTTATTCTTTGAACTCAAAACACAAAACAATGGGTTTCATTGAAAACTAAGAACATGAGTAGTAAGGGGAAGATAAGGACAACTCAAAAACGTAATTACCTTTCAAAAATGCACAAGAATGGTGAGAGGAGGAGATGGAACAGTAGATAGCAATGGGGAGAGGAAAATGGCGTTAGTTTTGAAGAGGAAGGGGAAGAAGATGAGTGAAAAGAAATCTTTTATTGTTTTGTTTTTTTTTAAGCCAAAAGTCCTTTTTTACCCTTAATGAAAATGAGTTATTACCATAGTGTAAAATCCATGGCTATTTGGGTTTAATCTAAAACAAGTCCAACATATTTTTATTTGTTTTGAAAATACAAGGCCCAAAATTATATTTTAATAATTTAATTTCACCCGACCCCCAAACTCGAGTGTTACAACTCTCCTCCACTTAAGGAATTTCGTCTCCAAAATTACCTGACGGAAACAAGTACGGAAACTATTCAAGCATATATGCTTTCCTCTTCCACGTGGCCTCTTCACACCTCTATGTCGCCACAACACCTTGACCAACTATATGGTCTTGCCACGCAACACCTTGCTATCTGAAGCAAGTATCTCAACTAGTTCTTCATTGTAAGACAAATCTGGATTCAGTTCTATCTCCTCAACGGGCATAACATGAGACGGATCTGATCTATATCTCCTAAGCATCGACACATGGAATACATCGTGGATCTTCTCTAACTCTGAAAGCAATCTCAAACGGTAAGCTACTGGCCCAATCCGCTTAACTATCTCATACGGACCGATAAACCTCGGACTCAACTTGCCTTTCCGGCCAAAACGCATTACCTTCTTCTATGGAGACACTTTCAAAAACACCTTCTCACCCACTGAATACTCAACCTCTTTTCTCTTCAAATCAGCATAAGATTTCTGACGATCAAAAGCTGCTTTTAGACGGTTACAAATCAACTTCACTTTGTCGGTAGTCCCCTTAAGCAAATCCGGCATAGGTAACAATTTCTGACCCGTTTCGGCCCAACAGATCGGATTCCTACATTGCCTACCATACAATGCCTCATAAGGAGCCATCTGGATTAGCCTGGTAATTGTTGTTGTAAGTAAACTCGACTAAGGGTAAATGTTTCTCCCATGAACCTTGGAAGTCAATCACACAACAACGGAGCATATCCTCTAATACTTGTATCACTCGCTCTGACTGACCATCTAACTGCGGATGATAAGAAGTACTGAAATGCAAACGACTACCTAGGTCACTATGCAAACAACTCCAGAACCTCGATGTGAATCTCGGATCTCTATCTGATACAATAGACTTCGGAACTCCATGCAATCTCACAATCTCACGGATGTACCAATCTACCAACTTGTCTAGAGAATCTGTGGTGTTCACTGCTAAGAAATGAGCACACTTAGTGAATCTATCAACTATCACACAGACAGAATTCTTCTTCGAAGGAGACAACGGCAACCCTGACACAAAGTCCATAGTGATTCTTTCCCACTTCCATTTCAGAATTTTCAAAGGCTGTAACAAACCTGAAGGGACCTGATGTTCTGCCTTTACTCTATGACAAACCATGCAACAGCTCACATACTTGGCTACATCCTTCTTCAAACCAACCCAGAAATAATCACTCTTCAGATCTCGGTATATCTTAGTATTGCCTAGATGCATCGAAAAAGGACTCGAATGTGCTTCGCTCAGAATCATACATCTCAACTCAACATCTGCAGGTACTACAACTCTGTCGCTGAAACACAACACATTCTAATCACTGAAACTGTACTATGTCGGTCTACCTTCTGCAATATCCTGAACATATGAAGCTAAAGATACGTCTTGCAACTGTTTCTCTCTGATCATCTGAATCAATGAAGGCTTCACTTGCAACTTTGTAATCAAACCACCGTCCCCTGATACACTCAGTCTAGCAAACATAGCTCGCAACTCAACTGCAACTTTTTTGCTCAACGCATCGGCCACTACATTTTCCTTACCCAGATGGTACTCAATAGTCAAATCATAGTCTTTCAACAGTTCAAGCTATCTTCTTTGTCTCAAGTTCAGCTCTCTCTAAGTCATTAGATACTTCAAGCTTTTATGATCAGTGCAAACCGTGCACTTCTCACCATACAAGTAGTGACGTCAAATCTTCAATGCAAACACAACTGATGCTAACTCAATGTCGTGCGTAGGGTAGTTCTTCTCGTGCACCTTCAACTGTCTCGAAGCATAAGCAACAACTCTCATTTCTTGTATCAGAACACAACCTAAACCTACGTAGGAAGCATCGCTATAGATCGCGAACTCTTTCCCTGAAACTGGTTGTACTAACACTGGAGCATTCGTCAAAGCTTCTTTTAATTTCTCAAATGCCTTTTGTCTCGCATCTGACCACTCAAACTTCACTCTCTTTTGCAAAAGTTTAGTCAATGGAGCAGCTACTCTAGAGAAACCATCAATGAACCTCCTATAGTAACCAGCTAGTCCTAGGAAACTTCTAATCTCTGTCACTGACTTAGGTTGTTTCCGCTCAACAATGGCTTCAATCTTCTTCGGATCAACACGGAAACCTTCTACTGACACAACGTGGCCAAGAAACACAACCTCTCTGATCCAGAACTCGCATTTACTCAACTTAGCATACAACTGATTACTCATCAATCTCTGCAAAACAAGTCTCAAATGCTCATCATGTTCTTCTTCTAATCTCGAGTACACAAGGATGTCGTCTATGAAAACAACTACAAATCGGTCTAGATAGTCTCGGAAAATTATGTTCATCATGTCCATGAAAGTTGCCGGTGCATTTGTGAGCCCAAACAGCATCACAAGGAACTCATAATGATCGTATCTAGTCCTAAAGGTTGTCTTCGGAACATCACACTCCTTTGCCTTCAATTGATAGTACCCTGATCTCAAATCTATCTTCGAAAACATTGAGGCACCCCTCAACTGATCAAACATGTCATCTATATGAGACAACGGATACTTGTTCTTTATTGTCAACTGGTTCAACTGCCTATAGTCGATACACATTCTCATACTGCCATCCTTCTTCTTTACAAACAACACGGGAGCACCCCAAGGCGAACTACTAGTCCTAATAAAACCTCGGTCTAACAACTCCTGAAGCTGACTTTTTAACTCTTTCGGAGCCGTAAGGTACAGAGCAATAGAAACTAGAGTAGACCCTGAAACAGTCTCAATCACAAACTCTACATCTCTGTCAGGAGGCAAACCCGATAACTCTTCTGAAAACACATCCGGATAATCACAAATTGTCATGATATCTTTCGGTCTAACCTCACTCATATTTAGATTCATCACGTATGCTAAATAAGCCCCACAACCGGAGTCCATCAACCTATGAGCCTCTAAAGCCGACACAACGTTCGACAAGAACTTAACGTTCTCACCTACTACCACTACCTCGTAGTCATCAAAAAGATTCAACAAAATTCTCTTTGTCTCAAAATCTACTCTAGCTCTGTGCTCAACAAACCAATCCATACCCAAAATGATATCAAATCCGTTGAATGGAAGCTCTATCATATCAACTGGAAACACATGAACCTGAATCTTAAGCGGACACCTCCTATACATCCATCTAACTACTACAGTCTCACCGAAGGAACTAGTCACATGCATCCCTACGTCTAAAATCTCAACAGGTATGTCTAACTTCTTTGCATGCTCACTCAAAATATAAGAATGCATGGAAACCGAATCGACTAAGGAAAACAAAGACATAGATTGTAACTCGAAATTACATGCTATCACATTTATGTCATTCCCTGCCTCTCTCTGTGCGTAGACTCTAGCTAGTCCACCGGCCTCTGGTTGAACTGCCACTACATGAGAAAGACTCATCGGTGCCTCTATTATAGGTGCATCAGCCCCCGGCTGGAAGTAACCACGACCGCGCCCACGGCCTCTTTGATAGTCGATCGCTCTCGCAGGTGCCTGTGCTTGAATCGGTGCCTGTGCTTCATGATGTGGACACTCTCTCCTGAAGTGGTCTCTCGATCCACAGTTCCAACAAGCATGATAGTTTCCCCAACACTCTCTTGAATGTTGTCTCCCACATCGAGCACACTCGGGCAAACGCCCTCCAGCTCTTTGGCCCTGATGGCCTCTACCGTGGTGGCCACCGCCACGCCTATGATCATACTATTGTCCACTGCCCCGATGCCTCTTGGCATCACCACGATCAAAGTTGTTTTGCCTTTTCCCTGAACTGGATCCTCCTGAACGCTTGGTCAGCCCCAAGCTATGCTCGATGTCCTTGGCCCTAGCGACCAAGACATCAAAATCAGAATAATCAATAGACAAGGTGTACCTCTTGACTTCCTCGTGAAGCCCATACTTGAACCAATCACAACAGTCCCTCTCAGTAGGAACCAACTCCGGAGCATATTGACTTAATCGGACAAAGCGGATCTCGTAGTTTATCACTGATGTGTCTCCCTGAACAAGATCCATGAACTCCCGCTTCTTCTCATCTAAATATCTCGGGCCCAAATACCTCTTTCTGAAAGCAGTCTCAAAGAAATTCCAACTGATCTCAGCCTCAGGCACGCCGGAAGTAATGGTGACCCACCAGGTGTAGGCATCACCCTGAAGTAACGAAACCACACAGCCCAACTTACGAGCCCCAACACATTCCATCTAAGCCAAAATACGGACTGTCTTCTCCAGCCATAAATCTGATCTCTCAGGCGTAGATCCCCTGAACTCATCTGCTCCGAGGCTACGAAGCCTCTCTAAGGGTAAGCTAGCATCATCTCCTCTCGGCTGAGCCGCAGCCTGAGCTCCGGCAACTGCAGCCTGAAATGCTCCCGCTATAGCTTGAACTAGAGGAGCCATGTCTATCCCTGCAGGACCTTGGCCACCCTGGCCAACCTGAGGTCCCGCTCCCTCAGCTCTAGCCTCGCCTTCCACATCAGGCTGAGGAGGTGGTGGTGGAGGATGAGCTCTGACTCCAACAACAGGCTCTTCCAAACGAGCCTCTACTCCAGCCATCGGCTCATTAACAGGAGCCGCAACACGGGGTTCCTGGCGAACCAACCTGGGTCTACCTCTAGGCCTCGACATAATAGCTCACATATAAAAACTACAACAACAACAACATACAAAACAAGGTTAGCAAGGGCAAGGGTCCAAGTGGCTCAAGTATGTTTCCCTCACTTAAAAATCTAGTTTTCTGATGTAATAGAAGCAATGGGACTCTACTCAACATGCTTCAGATAACACACACATAGGATCAATTAAGCAAACATCAAAGCATACTTGATAAAGCAAGCAAACATACTTACATGGTAAGCAAACATCGTGCAATTGCAATACAAGAATTCAACTTACCTCACTTACCTGCCCGAGGACTCGGAAACCTCAGGCTCTGATACCAACAAGTGTAACCCCCTCGTCCCGGCCTGGGCGACCGACCAGTTCGAGTGGGTCACACGGGGAAAACTGAAGTGAAACCCGTTAAGGCTCCACTTCGGTTAACGACCCTAGAAAACTTTCTTTTAATTATTATCTTGTCTAAAGGCTTTAATATGTCCTATGCGAAACAACGATAGCAGAAGCAACAAGCGAGGCGAACAACCAAATAGCAATTTAAAAGCAGCCCATTTTAGCTTATACGACAGACCGTATCGATACACTCAAAGAGGGTATCGATACGCCTTGACTAGGTCAACTGACCAAAGTCAACTTGAGGGAACTGTATCGGTACACTGGTTGACCGTACCGATACGCCCTCAACGGTCAACTTCTCGTGGTCAACACTACGAAGACCGTTTCGATACACCTAAGCTCGTTCCGATACCCTCAATTTCTCGTCAAAATCTTAGATTTCCAGTAGCAAAATGGTATCAGTACGCCTTCCCGAGTATCGAAACACTTGGCCTGAAACAAGAAGGCTGCATCGATACGGGCCCAACCGTATCGATACCCTCGACTCAATCACACAAGTTTTAACTGGTTAAGGCACAAGGGCTGCCTCAAAGACACCAACTAGGACCTCCAAACATACATGCATAAGCTCTAGAGGCATACACCCTATTACAATCATGACCAACACACAACATATATAAAAAGGGCATACATTTAAGGGATCAAGCATTCACCATAAAAGACATACATTGCATATCAAGGTTTCATGCCTTAGAACAAAACATACACAAAAGCATAAAGATGAGGGCACAAGGCCAACATACATGGCATGAACAAACCACAACCAAACATCAACATACTAGAGGAGTCTAAACAAGCTCCTTAACACAAGCAACATACACAAATCCCCATTGCTTATCTATTACTCCCTCCGTCCCATAAAAATGTCTCTTATTGACTTTTTGAAAGTAAAAAAATTTAAACTTTGACTATTATTATATTGAATATTTTAAATAATTAATTTTTATAAAATATATACTTGAAAACTACTCAATTAGAGGTTTTTAAAATATATTTTTTTATATTTTTATCAATGATACATTTCAAATAATTACGAGTCAAAGTTGAAAAAAATTGACCAAAAGAAGTCAATAAGGGACAAAAATTATGGGACGAAGGGAGTACATCTTTAGCTTAAAAGTTCATACTTGATGAAAGCAAAAAGCACAATAGCACACTTGGAGGCCCTTCTCCTCGCACAACCAACCCACAAACTAAGGATCTGCATTGTCGAACAAAAGAGAGCGTAAGCGTAAAGCTTAGTGAGGGTCAGCTCATAAAACAAAACTCGACAATGCAAGGTCCAAGCACGAGCAACAAAACCAAGGAAGAATGTATGTTTTCTTACCTTCGAAGCCACAAGAGTCAATTATATATATAATGCATGAACATAATATCAATCATCATGCCATGCTCAACATGTCCATAAACACAACCATATGGAAACACATTTAACAAAACATATTGGCACCTAGCTTTGACCCGAATACGCGGATAACAACCGTTGGAACTCACATCCAACAAATCAACCATTACATTACCTCACGATGGGATTACACTCATCACCGTTTCATGCGGAGGGGATTCCACTCATCCTCATGCCCCGTCGATGGGATTCCACTCATCACCGACTAAAATATAAAAGTAGATTTTCGGGCGTACCCGTACTCCATCTTAGTGACTACCATCACCAAGACCACGTGCACATTTCGACACTCGTGTGCACACTAACAACCTAATGATCGATCATTTGTACCCAAGCATACTAGTGCCAATACTAACTCACCACAAGATCATCATAATACAATATTCTTACCATTTCTCGTGCCTAGCACGTAGCCGCCATGATTTACCATCATGCACTCACATTTCATCAGACACATGTATATCCCAATGCATAAATGAATCATCATGCCTCATCACAACACATATGCACCAAATGCATAGCAACATCATTCACATTTAATACATGAGGCATAACACAACATTTAGAAGTTCAACCAAAGTCTTCTAAACTAAAGCTTGAGATTAGACTACCAGTCTAATCCCAACTCTAGATGGGTTTACCAAGTCCGACCTAGGTCCGCATGCTCGAACCAACATTTGAAAACCAATTTAAAATCGAAGAACCACTCACCGACTACTCCAAGCTCAACAACTCTAACCGATCAAACTTCCAAGCTTCCCGGATTCGAACGTGAGGCTTCACCAATACAATTCCTTGTTTCTAAACAATCAAATACACTCTATTAATCACCAAAACAAACACAAACCGCTGTTGTAAACTCAGAACACCAATCAAGCTCAAATTCAAGCAAAGAACACTCTTAAAACCCACATTTTCGTGTAGCCACAAAACTCAACAAGGAACTCCAATTTCCAACATCAAATTCAACATCCAACACTCCCAAAAAACCCTTTAAATTCAGCTCTCAAGTTCTTATCCAAAACAGTCCCAAAAACCCATTTTAAAGCACTCTAAAACCCCACTTAAACCCAAATCCGAAAATCAGTTTAAAACCATTCAAAATATAGATATGTTGGACCATTTGGGTTACTAAACACTTATCTAACTTCAAAGAATCAAAACCTAGATCAAAAGTTAATAAAGTTTTGATTTTAATTCTTTGAACTCAAAAACTCAAAACACAAAACACAAAACAATGGGTTTCATTGAAAACTAAGAACATGAGTAGTAAGGGGAAGATGAGGACAACTCAAAAACGTAATTACCTTTCAAAAAATGCACAAGAATGGTGAGAGGAGGAGATGGAATAGTAGATAGCAATGGGAAGGGGAAAATGGCGTTAGTTTTGAATAGGAGAGGGGAAGAAGATGAGTGAAAAGAAATCTTTTATTGTTTTTTTTATTTTTAAAGCCAAAAGTATTTTTTTACCCTTAATGAAAACGGGTTATTACCATAGTGTAAAATCCATGGCTATTTGGGTTTAATCTAAAACAAGTCCAACATATTTTTATTTGTTTTGAAAATACAAGGCCCAAAATTATATTTTAATAATTTAATTTCACCCGACCCCCAAACCCGGGTGTTACAAACATTATGCAACATAAACCATTCCATGATACATCATCAATTATATTAGCTTACAAGTGATCATTAAACAAGTTCACAACTCAAAACCCCATATCGGATACACGAATTCAACAAGTTTTTACTCAACACTTCAAGCCATCTTAACTAGAATTGGTACGTTCACAACCAAAGGTACTTTATCAACCGAGTACAATTACAACCCATAGGGATACCAACCCTATTATCGGTTAGAAACTTAACCAATAACGAGAGATGGAACACCAACCTCCTCGATCGTTAGGGTACATGGATGGAGACACGGAACACCAACCCCTCGACATCTAAGGCGACTTTTTATAGTGCACTCAATGTTATAGTCGGCTAACTATATCCAATATCATTTAAAAACCATTTTCACAACATCACTTGCCAATATAATTCACATTTAACACTTACCTCACTGTTTTCAAAGCATCATCAATACATCACATTTCCAAGCATTAAACCATGCTTAAAAGCTCAAGTATAAGTCATATACTCACAATGATCACTTACCATGTGCATCCTTCAACATCACATCATTAAAAACAGTAACCACATTTTTTAAACATGCTTTAACAATAGGTAAAACCATTAATTCAAAACAGTGCATAAATCGTCACATAATAGCACAACTAAGAGAAAAAATTCCTTTCACTTACTTCTGAACTTATTTAAGCGTTTCAAGCTTACCACTAAGTTCTCAAATCTTTTAAAGCTTTCAAAATTGAAATTCACATTCTCACACACTGACGTGCGCAACCTCGACTAGCTGATGTGAATCCAAGCAATCAAAGCTCACGGAACTTCACTGGTTGCTTTTGATATGTTCTCCCATGTTTATACCACACAAGAACAGAGGATTAATGCATCACAATGCATTAAAATCTCCTGTAAACAAACCTACCCCACTGATCTTGTAACACCCCAATTTTGGGCTTAGAAGTTTTGGGTTTGGACCGGGCCGGTCAGAGTGCAGTTCGAATATAAAAGGTGATTTTTAGGAAAGCCTAGTTCGGGTTGAATTAAAAATATGGAAAAATGTCTTAAAATTCTCTTTTATTATATATAAGAGAAAGGTGAAATCAATTTTACAAAATGAGGTTTGGAAGGGTGACATTTTGGGTTAGTGACCAAAATGTAATTTTTGAAAACTGTGTGACTGTTTTAAAAAGGATTGAAACTTTGAATCTTTAAGGAGCTATTTACCCAAAAGAGTTTCTCCAGATTTTTCTGAATATTTATCAATTAATTAATGGTTTAAAATAAAGGAAAAAGGGAGGGAAAGATATTTTTGGCCTTAACTAACTTTTCTTTCAAATTTTCCATTTTCTTTTCTCTCAACTTTTCTCTCAACCCAAACACATTTCTCCAGCACATTTCCCTCTGATTTTGACATCCAAATATGAGATTTCAATCCTCTTTTGATCTCTAATCAATTCTACAACAAAACCTTGGCATTAGCCTATTGAATTTTCAAGAATCTTGGTTCCAAAAAGGGAGAAACTCAAGTTTAGAGGTATGAACGTCCTTCTCCTCTAAATTCTCAGTTCTTTACTGAAATTCCCAAGTTCTCAATCCTTGATTTGTGTTTTGTTAAAGGTTTTGCAAATGTATTCTTGATCTTGGCTTTAAAATGCAAGATTTGGTTAATTTTGATGAATTTTCGTATGATCTGATTGGGCATTGTTTTGAGATGTCTTTTTGATGTTAAATGAATGTATAATTGATGAGAAATTGAGGTTTGATCAATGCAATCCCGGATAGGTTGATTTTCCTAAGTTTTGCTTGAGTTTTTGGTTGTTTTTGGAGTGTTTTGATGATCTGTTATTGCTGGAGGTATAAGGACGTGGTTGGGATCATTTTGGATGTTAATTGATGTTTATAAATGGTTAGAAGTGATGGATCTTGGCTGGGTTAAGTTTTGGGAGTGTTTGGAGGTGATTTTGGTTGTGTTTGGTAGCCGAAATGTTGAATTTGCAAAGAGCAGCGAGTTTAGGTGTGTTGCTGGTGTTTTTAATGCATAATGATGCATTAATCCTCTGTTGTTGTGTGCTTGAAACAGGGGAGAATGATCCGTGAGCATTAGAGGTGGCGTTGAAGGTTTCGGATGCTTGGAAGGCTTGTTGGCTAGCCTTGTTTTGTGTATCGGTGAGTGAAGTTGGGTTTTCGGCTTTAAAACCAAGGTTTGAAGGTTTTGGGAGCTTAGTTTAAGTCTAAACAACTTAGCTAAGCTCAAGATTAAGTAAATGGAAATTCTCTCTTGGTTGTGTTATGAATTGGTTTTCAAAGCACTTGTGATTGTTGGATGCAATGCATGTGATTTGCATGTTTTAAATTCTGTTTTGAAAGCATATTTTAGCATGGTTTAATGATGATTTTGAAAGCCATGTGTGAAGGATGCTCAAGGTAAGAGATCCATGGTTTGTATATTGGAATTGTGGAACTGTTGCATAGTGATGCATGTTGTTTATTGGCTTTGTGTGATGCTTCAAAAACAGTGAATTGATGATGGTAAATGGTGGTTTTTGCATTTTGGTTATGCTTGTAAAACAATGGATTAATGTGGTAAGATGGTTATATTGGCAAGTGATGTAAGTGGTTCTTGGTTACTTTAATCGGATATAGTTAGTCGGCTATAGGATTGGGTGCACCGTGAATAAAGTCGCCTTGGATGTGGAGTGGTTGTGATTGAACCGGTAACTCCATCCAAGTACACTAACGAGATGGTTAAGAACACCATGGTGGTTAAAATTCCATGGGTGGGTCTTGTGTTAAGGTCATAATGGTGGTTAATATTCCATTTGAGGACCTTGTGTAAGCAAAGGTCATAATGGTGGTTAAAATTCCATTTGAGGACCTTGTGCTTGTTAAGATCACAATGGTGGTGTAAAGTCCATGTGTGGATCTTGTGTAGTATGTCCCGGATCTCGTTAGTGATGTTATACAACTACCAATGGGTGATGTTAAGGTCATATGGTGGTTAAAATTCCATATGAGGACCTTGTGAATGTTAAGGTCATATGGTGGTTAAAATTCCATATGAGGACCTTGTGAATGTTAAGGTCATATGGTGGTTAAAATTCCATATGAGGACCTTGTGTATGGTAAGGTCAAAATGGTGGTTAAAATTCCATTTGGGGACCTTGAGATTGGTAGTGTGTATGAAGCGTGGGGACAACGCTTGTGATCCGCGTATCCGATTGGATGTTGAGTTGAAAAGTGGATATGGTTTATCACTTAGAAGCCAATATAATGTTCTTGAATGTAATGAAGCATGAGATGCTTGAAATGATGCATGGTTGCTTGAGAAGTGTGTAATGTTCTATGAATGCATGTATTACTTGTTAGCTTGAACAAGTGTTGATTATCTTTTGAAAATGGTGCATGTGTGCATGAAATCTCTTTAGTGCATTGTAGTCTTGCGAAGACTTGTTTTTAAAGGCATGTAATGCAATTATTGATTTTGTGGTTCAAATGTTGCCTTGTTTAGTGCATGAGATATATTGAATGAGTAAGTGGTTTTTTAAAGGTTTCTTGCTTTGAAATGATTTTCAATGTATGAGAAAGGTATGATGTGATGTGGAAGTGTTTTCCAAGGATTTTGTATTTAACTTTGCATATGATGTTCATGCATGTAATGGTTGAATTGATGGTTTTGCAAGGTTGTGCTTTGAAGTGAATTACTTAGCTTTTCTAAGCTAAGGGTTGGTTTTCATGTTTGAGCAATGCACGATTTAAAGCATGTTGCTAAAAAGGGTTTTCAAACATTGCTTGGGTTTATCGAATTGTGTTGCTTTTAAAAGAGGTTTTTATGACTCGCTGCATTGATGGTGTTTTGGTTTTGAGCATTCCTCACTAAGCATTATGTGCTTACGCTCCTTTTTGTCCATCAATGCAGATATTTGAAATTGGGATAGCGAGAAGCAAGGGATTCAAGAAGAGCTCCACTTGAGATGTATGTCTCGGTTAATAGCTATAGATAATAAAGGCAATGGGGGAAGAATCTCTCATGTTGATGTTTAATGAGATTGTGTATGTTGGACAAGATTGGTTTATGGTTTTGAACTATGTGGTTTAACGCTTGCAACCTTTGAATCTTCTTACTCTAAAGTCATTATGATGTGCTTCTTGTCTTAAAAGCATGAATGATTGTTGAATGTGTTTAATGAGTTGGTGCACCTAGGGGTGGTCTTGTATCTAGATTTTGATGCAATTATGTCCCTTGAGTGTTGAATGACTTGCTGGTATGATTTGGTTGCCTTTGGAGCATGTTTGATGGGTCAAATGTGTGATAAACCAGCAAAATTTCTGCAATCTGGGCAGCCTGTTTCGGAACAGTTGCTACCGTATCGGAACAGGGGGCCTGAAATGGCCTAGGCGTTCCGAAACGGGTGGAACCGTTCCGGAACGCTTTTGCTACTGCCAGGCCCTGTTCCGGAACTGGTTTCGGAACGGTCCCGCATTTTGGAACGGATCATCCCTGTTCCGGAACACCCGACCGTTGGGCACTGAAATTGTTGGTTAAATGTTTTGAAAACCTTGCGTTTTGGTCCTGAACTTTGTATATGCAATTGGATGAGTTTGAGATGTCCGTTTGAGCTGAAATTTGACAGTGAAGCATGAAACATGACTAATTTCATACTGGTAACTTTTAATTGGGTTAAGTCCCTATAATTCTCAGAATTTACAATTTGGTCCCTAATTCCTTAATTTGTGCAATTGAGTCCCTGAATGTTCTCTGATTGATATGATCTTTGTGTATGCTGATCTTGTGAACATATCTAGGGTTAATATGCATCTAGACAAGATTAAAAAGAAAAAAAGGTCGTTAATCAAGGTTGACTTTCGGGTTGACTTTGGTTTTCCCCGTGTAAACTTCTTAATTCGGTTCAACCGTCTGGGCCGGGTTAAGGGGGTTACAGATCTACCTAAAAACACCAAAACGTCTATCTGAAATCACCTTCGATTACACAACAAACTCAGCCCAGCCAAAGCCTAACACTTCCATCCATTTTTAATCATCAATTAACATCCAAAATCAACCTATTTGCATCCTTATACCTCCAGCAACTCTAATTTCACTTTTACACCACAAAACTCAAATCTACTAATATAAACAACTAGAGATCCGACTTGTTTCGGGATTATCATGATCAAACCTTTATTTCAACATTATTTAACATCCAAAACATGATTAAAATCAATCATAACTTAGCCAAATCAGATCTAATTTGAAAATCATTCAAAATCATCATTTAAGCTTGATTTAACCATTTTCACCAAATTAATCATGAAACCTTGTTAAGAAACATAATTAGAGAGCCAAATACATGAGAATTTTCAATAAAGAATATTGATTAGAGGAGTTGAACGAAAATTACCTCTAATCCTTGCATATTCCTTCAATTGGCAAGATTTTGTTGAAAACCTTCAAGAATCCTTTAAGGTAAATGGATGAATCACCAAGGAAATCATTTGCAAATAAAAAAGAATTGGAAAGATGAAAATCTCTGGAAGTTTTGAGAGAAAAAAGTTGTTTGGCTGATGAGAAAAGAGAGAAAATGAAAGTTACGTCAAAAATGAATTTGTACAACTAATTCTCCTTTTTAATAATACTCTTTTTAATCTTTTAAATAAATCACAATTAAAATGTGCTCAATTAAAGGAATAGCTGATTACTTTTGACTTAGTTCCCTAAAGATTCTAAGCATTGACCCTCTTTCAAAACAATAATTTAAAAACAGTTTTTCATTTTTGCGTTTTATTCACTAAATCGAATGCCGACCTTCCAAAAATCATTTTCTGAAATTGGCTTCACCTTACCTTAATATATATTTAAAGAAGATTTTAGGAATTTTTCTCATAATTTTATTGCATCCTGAACCAAGTTTTCCCTGAACCAACCCCAAACTAACCCTGATCTCTAATCTAAGTTCATCAGACCCTAAACCACATCTACAACTCCTAGACCCAAAATCGAAGCGTTACATCTTTACCTTTTCCGTCAAAAGGATAAAGCCTGCTGACCTTTTTCTTCCATTTTTCTTTGTATTATTTCGACCGTCTTTAGTAATTTTTCACTTAAATCAAAAGAAATAAATCATCCGAGATTACTACAATCGCTTCGTTTAAGACCTTATTTGATGGTAATCACTTTTTGACATCAACAAAAATAAAAAAAATTAATTGTTTGGAATAAACTCGATTGAAGCTCAAGTATAAATGAATAGAGCTGTGATCTGACCCATCATAGGCATAAGGAGAATTTATAAACGTAAACCCGTTAAAACGAGCCAAGTCAATTAAAATAGCTCATTTTACTATTAAAATAATAAAATATATCAACAGTGTTTTAATACTATTGAAAGATAAAATTATCATAAAATTAAAATATAAACAAAGGCTAGAGGGTACTTTTGTCCTTGAGTTCAACCTAAAAAAATAATTTTACCCTTCGCCGAAAAATGCATCTAATGTGTTCCCGTCCACGAAATTGATCAAATTGATCATTTGACCGACGTTAGCCGTTACGGTGATGACATCATAGTTAACGATGATGACGTTGCGGTCCACGATGTTGACTTGACAGTACACGTGGGATGATGACTTGACAGAGGGGGCTGAATTGATTATTTTAACCGAATTCGAGAGAATAATTAATTTTTTTTGCCGAGTTCAATGGCATAATTGATTTTAATTAAAAGTTAAATAACTTATTTAATATATAAGTTAAAAAAAATAAGAATTTAAGAAATTATTAAAAATTTAAAAATATTAAAACTAGATAAATAATTTGTTTAAATTTCAAGTTAATTTAATCGATTTATTTAGTTTTTGAATAAAATTGAATAAAGAATTTGGTTTTTCCATATAAACTTTTACAAATAGAACATATGAAAAATAGATTAACAAAATGGTGTAAATATTCTTTGGGTCCCAAATACTTTTAAAAATAAACAAAGTGAGGGCTCTCACAAAAAATCAAAATATTTTTTTTTATAAAAATATATAAAGTTAATAAAAATAAATAAAATATTCAAAAAAATTATTGAAAATAAAAATTATATAAATATTTAAAATGTATTAGAAATTATAAAATGACAAATTTTACATATAAAATTTAATAAAAAATGTTCATAAAGTATTAAAAAATTGAACACTTTCATCGAAAAAGTCTTGAACGTCGTCAGTCTGAGTATTACCATTCATTAAATAAATTTTCAGTGAAATCAACATTGTATTAGAGTAACAATAAAACTCAAATTTTCTATCGTCTTTCTACATCAAATTGATGCTCACAAATATTTGATGTAGAAAAATGAAAGAGAATTTTGGTTTTATTACTACTCTAATACAAGGATGTTTCAATTGAAATTAAGTTCAAAAAACATTAGTACGCTTAGCATAACGAGAAATAGTCGAAGACTTTTTCAATGGACTACAAATATTTTTAAATTTAGATTTTTTATATTTATAACTTTTTGATGTTTTTAATTTTAATGCTATTACTTAATTTTTTAAATTCATTATAGTGTTTTTATTTTTTAATATTTTTTAAATATTTAAATATTATTTAAATAATAATATTTTTATTTTTAGCTTAAATATTAAGTAAGTTGTCGAACTTTCAATTACAATTAGTTATACCCCTGAATTTGGTAAAAAAATCAATTATGCCCTCGAATTTAGTTAAAATAATTAATTCAGCCCCCTCGTCACTTCATCATCCCACGTGTACTGCCACATCAGCATCATGGACCGTCATATCAACATTGTAGCAGTCAACGTCGGTCACATGGTCAATTTGATCGATTTCGCGAACTGTGAGCCACATTAGATGCGTTTTTCGTCAAATGGTGAAATTGATTTTTTGTGTCGAACTCAGGGGCAAAAGCACCCCTTCAGCCTAAAATAAAAATTGAATTAAATGAAAATAATTTGATTTAAAAAATAATTTTAATTAAATTAAAGGGTTAAATGAAAAATAACTGCCTAAAGTATACCTCTGTTGAGCTTTAAGTGCCTAAAGCATTTTTTTTCTAAAAATAAGTGCTTAAAGTTTACACCGTTTTAATTTTAAGTGCCTAAAACTTACACTGTTGCAATTTTAGGTGTCTTACCGTTAAGGAGCTTTAAAAATTGTTTACTAATCAATGCTTAACATGTGATATTTTTATTTAATTTTTTAAAATTAAAAACTTAAAAATATCTTTAAAAATTAATATTTTAGAAAATCTCAAAAATTTGCAATTTTTATAAAATAGTCCTCAAATTCCTAAAATTCCTAAACTCAAACCCCAAATCACCACTACTTCCGCTACCGATCGTCACCCTTGAGCACACACCTTTGGTCGCCGGACCTAGGCGATCATTTCCCCCAACACGGCATGGACGAAAACGTTGAAGGGTATGCCAGTCGAATGTCGATTTTACGTTCGCCGTTCGGTTGGCACGTCGTTTGGCGTTTTCGACGACATCGTGTTGGGAGAAATGACCGCTTAAGTCCGGTGGTCAAAGGGGTGTGCTCAGGGATAGAGATCGACGACAGAAGTAGCAACAATTTGAGGTTTGAGTTTAAAAATTTTAGAATTTTGAGATTATTTTGTAAAATTTAAAAAATTTTGAAATTTTCTAAAAAACCTGAAAATTTTGGAATTTTTCTTAAAAGTTTAAAAAAATCAAATCAGTGTCACTTGTCAAATATTGATTGATTAACAATTTTTTAACATCTCTTAAGTGTAGTACATCTAAGATTGCAATGATGTGAACTTTAAAAATTTATTTAAAATTTTTTTTGAATACCTAAAATAAAAAAAATGAACTTTAAAATTTTATTTTTTTGATTTAAGCCTAAATTAAATGGTAAAAAGGAACAATAGACAAGTGAATGGCAATCCCATCTACTGTCATTATTATATTGGATTGCATTGTATTTGTAGGAGAGTAAATCTGACAAAGAGTTCATTCACATCTCTGATGTTTGTACACTCCATTTATTATTGGACCCACTGAAATCCAGACTCCTCCCACGGTGAAAAGTGAAAACACCAAAATGGTCAAAAAAAAAAAAAAGATTTTCATACAAACAAGCCTAGCCAGAGCCGAAGCTGAAGCCAAGCCTAAGTTTGGCTACATTACCCATAGGCTAATTAGAGATTTACGAAAATCACACTCCATTCCGGTAAATTCAATATATATATATTTATACATGAATAAATAAAGATCCAAAAGATAAGAGTGAAGCTTTGCTTTGCCTTGCCTTGCCTTGCCTGACATTGCTATTGCTATTGCCGGCACTCTCTTTCTTTGCTTCTTGCAGTTTCTTTGCTTTGGTTATTACATTCTTCCCCTTCTTCTTCCTTTTGTTCACCATTTGTTGTTTGTTCTCTCATTCTTTGTTCTTCTGTTAGAAAACTCCCAAAAACTAAGCTTTTTCTTTGTTGTAAATTTCATCATCTTCTTTTGTTTTGTTTTGTTTCAGATCTGTTTCCAAACTCTTTCCCCCTATCTTTCTGTTTGTTGGGTTTTGAGTATAAGAGATAAACAATGAGTAAAGAAGAGTTTATGAAGATCCAAGTATTTTTACTCTCTCATTTTCTTTCTTTCTTTTTCAAAGATTGCACCTTTACTTCATTTCTACTCAAAATCTTTTTTCATTTTTGCAGACATGTGTTCTCAAAGTTAACATCCACTGTGATGGGTGCAAGCACAAAGTGAAGAAAATCTTACAGAAGATTGAAGGTATTTCTTCTCTGAATTTACACTTTCCCCCTTGTTTTTCTTGGCTGAAAAACTGAATTTTGGGTCTTTTTTTTTTTCTGGTAGGGGTTTTTAAAACCACCATAGATTCTGAGCAAGGTAAGGTAACAGTGCTGGGAAATGTAAACCCAGATGTTCTGGTGAAGAAGCTTGCAAAATCAGGGAAACATGCAGAGCTTTGGGGGTCTTCAAAAGCTACCAACAACAACAACAACAATAACCAGAGTCACCTTGCCAACCAGTTGAAGAACATGCAGATGCTTGATAATGGCAGCAAAGGTGGAAACAACAAGAACAATAACAATAACAACAAGAAGGAAGGCCAGAAAGGGAACATCAACAACAATAACCAGCCCAAAGGAGGCCAGCCGACGCCTCAACAATTGCAGCATCTTCAACAGATGAAAGGGTTTCAAGATCTGAAGCTGCCTCAGTTTAAAGACATGAAGTTGGGTCCTAATCCTAACAACAATCACAAAGCTGTCAAGTTTGCTGAGGAGGAAGATTTTAGTGACGATGATTATTATGATGATGACTTGGATGATGATTGCGATCTCGATGATGATGAATTTGACGACGAGGATGAGTTGGATGATCCTCGACATCCGCTGAACAAGATGAAACCCGTCATGGGAAATGCTCCTAAAGGAATGCCCATCAATATGATGATGTTGAATGCTAATCATCCCCAAAATGCTGCTGCAAACGCCGGGGCTAACGGTAAAAAGGGCGGTGCCGGTGCCGGTGCCAATGGTGTGCCTGTTGCTGCTGGTAACAATGGAAACGGTGGTAAAAAAGGCGGTCCTGCCGGAGGAAACCCAAATCAAGGCGGCGGTGGTGGTAAAAACGGAGGTAAAAATGGTGGTGCTTTACCCCAGGAGGTAAACAAGAACGGTGGTGGTAACCATGGCGGTCCAAATGGGAGCAAGAAGGGAAATAATGGTGCTCCGATGGGTGTTTCGGATGGGTTCCCAACCATGGGTGCCGGCCCTAATGGTGGAAACATGGGTCTTCAAAGGGCGGCTGCCATGAATATGGCAATGGGACAAATGGGCAGCTTACCCATGAACCAAATGGGTAACATCCCAGCGGTCCAAGGCTTACCAGCAGCCGCGGCCATGAACGGCGGTGGAGGAGGTGGTGGTGGTGGGTACTTCCAAGGGGCGGGTCCAGATGTTATGCCCGGTAACCCATACCATCAACAACAACAGTACATGGCAGCAATGATGAACCAGCAACGCGCAGTGGGAGCAGCAAATGAGAGGTTTCAGCCCATGATGCATGCTAGGCCACCCCCGGCTGTCAATTACATGCCTCCATACCCATATCAATATCCATACCCGTACCCACACCCCCAGCCTCAACCCGACCCGTATACCCACTACTTTAGTGATGAGAATACCTCCAGCTGCAGTATTATGTGAAGATATTTGGATTTAATTTACCCTCCCCCAAAAAAGAAGATTTGGAAGGCAACAATGGTTAAACAAGTTTCAAGTTTGATGCCATAATGTACTTGAAAAATGGTATTTTTAATTTTTATTTTAGTTTATTTTCCCTTTTTCATTTTTTAATCCTCAGTTCAACTAGGGCTTAAATTATGATAGTCGTAATTTACAGATAATATTTTCGTTCAAGTTTTAGGGGAGAGGATGATAATGTAAGTGGCAAGTCAGTGGTGCCCTTTCCCTTTTCTATGAGAATGTTTATATAATATAATTATATACTGTGGCAGATTTAGAAATTAGAAAATAAGGCTACATTTTTTTTTCTTTCTAAATGAGTATGCATATTTTTCTATCTTTACAGCACAAGAAGAAATAAACTCTAATTTAATTATTTTAAAAGAAAAATAGAGCCTCTAAGCATCCGAGCAACACAAATAAAACTTACATACATCTCACAGATTTTGTTTTTATTTCTCTACAACAAGCTTGTTTAAAGTATAAATATTGCTATAAGTTTTAGTAATTTTGTATTATATTTTTAATCGACATTATTTCATGCTCTCTTTTTATGCCTATTTGCCTCCCAATTTATATATGAAAAAAACTAAATTGTATTATTTCTTTATTTTAGCATTACATTAAAACTGAGATAAAAAAGTAAAATAAGAACGAAGTTTTTAATATATTATAGCATTATAGTAAAACAAGATAAGAGTCATGTGATGGTGTGGGGCAGAGTGAGTGCGATGGGAGAAATAGGACCCACCATTCTTGAATACCGTGTTCTTATTGACGATTTTGTCCCTACTCTCATTCCTAATAATGATTAAAATTAGGTAACCGCTTTAACTTTTTAACCTTTTACATTTTCACTTCTCGCTTTTACAAAACATGGTAAAGATCTCCCTTGTTTGTTTGTTCCAAGTAGGGGTGTTCACTTCAGGTAAGGCTAGAAATTCGATCGAGTTGAGTTAAGTTAAAATAATTTGAGTTATTCGAATTGATTCGTCTAATTTTACCATTCAAATTTTATTTAATTTTTTTCGAACCGAGTTTTGAGTTTCTATACAAAATAATTGTAATTATTTATAATATTATACTATGTATTGATTGCAATTTAAATGACTTTCTATAATCAACCATATAAAATATATTTGTTCATGTTCTTTTCAAGTGTGTAAATAAGATTTTTGATGTTATCAATTAAATCAAATATTATATTGGCTTAATATATATTTCCCCCTAAACTTTACATGTTTTCTCAACTTGCCCCCTAAATTACATTTTGCCCACTTTCTCCCTAAAGTATTCGTCGTTACCCATTTTACCTCAGTCTGTTACCTTTTGCCGTTAAAAAAAATTCAGCCAATAACATCTTGTCACGTCTTCAACTCATTGAAGTTCATTAGGTTTATTTTTTGTTCAATTTAGTCACCGAAAAATTTATTTTTTCCCTTAAATCGACCCCTAATTATTTCTAATTTTTATATTTTTTGTTATTATTAATAATATCATTTTCAAACTATTCGGTTTTTCGGTTATTCGAACTTCCAAAATTCAGACTCGATTCGAACTCGAAATTTCAACGAGTTATTCGACTGACTCGAATAATTCAAATATCTTGACTCGAATAACTCAAAATTCGAAAAAAAAATCATTTTTTTAGTCGAGTTTTGTCCACCCTTAACTTTAGGTACCCGGTTTTTTTTGGTACTCGAGTATTAGATACTCGGTTTTTCGGGCATTGAATCTTTTAATCCGATCTCGACCTGAAATTATTGAACACATGTTAATTTGGTATCTGTAAAATTCGGGTAGCCGTAAAATTAGGTATCAGATACCTATAAAATCGAGTATCGGGTATTAGATTCATATTTTTTATTTATTTATTTTTAAATTTAAAAATTTAAAAAAATCATATAGTAAATACATAAAATTTAAAAGTTCATAATACATAATTCAAACACAAAAATTAATGATTTTATGTTAGTTTTAAAATAAAAATACTTAGATGTATATATATATTACAAATATTTTTAAAAAAATTAAAATTACATAATACAAACATAGAAAATTTAGAGATTTGAATTTAATTTTAAGGTAAAAATATTAAGAACCTAAAATAAAAATATAATTTAAAACAAAAAATAAATTAATTAAAAGTACCGGGTCTTGTACCTAGTTACAAGAAATTCGGCCCAGGCCCGATCTAACTACCCGGGAAAAATCTCCGGTCTGGTGATAGAGTTGCGCAATCGCGAATTTCGAAGCCTTCAATCAAGTGTTGCAAAAATTTAGGCGTTCTAGACTTAATCAAAGAAATTTGACTGTGTTAAAAACTCGAAATTTTCAAACCTGAAAAAATGACATGAAATATGTTAGAATAGACAGAGAACATAAAAATATGTACAATAAAAAAACAATGAAATCGGAGTTGAAATGAAAAAGATTACAAAGTTGAATAAAAATCTTTCGATAGTATGAAACATGAAATCCCTTTGTAGAAGAATGGAAAACGGTAGCATAAGCTTGAATGGAGATGGCATGTTGATATTTGAAGGATATTTTGTCCTCGACACCCTCTTAGATGCAATTATCTAAACAAGTAACTTCAAGCGGCTCTAATCCACCCTCCTAGATGCGATTACCTAGGCAAGCAAGAGTGTGAAGATGATATCCCTCACAAGAACTTGGAGAACTTATGTTGAAGAAGATTTCGAAGGAACAAGCTATCAACACTTACAAAAACGTTCTCACTAAATATTTCATATATCAAGAAAAATCTGAATTACAATAATAGATGCTTTATCCTTTTATAGGTAAAGGATAGTAAAAAAGAAACCTACTTCCACTAAAACAAGGAAAACTTAAATAATTAAAAAAATAAATAAAATCAACACATAAACTCTTTAAGTTTGATGGTGGAAGACTTGGAAAATGTTTTAGGCATGCTAGGACATTATGTATAGGGCTTTGGGCTGATTTTATGTGTTTAATTGTAGGAATAAAGCCTAAAATAAAAATATGTTTTAATTGGGCTTAAAAATAAAAACTGACCCAAACTTTTATAACATCAAATATTGGGTCTAAATACAATATAAATCCAATTTAATGGAAATCTAAGGCTCTTTGACGTTCATCTCATATTGGGCAACAAGTTGGGTTTTTGTGACCCAATAATTTTTTGAAGGATATTAAGTGTGGATTTCCTTAAAAAAATTTCATTATTTGAGGCAACTTGCAACCATTTGCTTATGAATCCTTAGATTGTTAAATTCAGCTTATCCTTGATTTTTTTGAACTTGGCTCGAGTGATTGGGCCAAGTGAGAAAGTGAATCCTTCTCGTCTTTGGACTTGCTTTGTGGTGCATGCATCATTCCCTCTCCCTCAAAAAGATTCGTCCACAAATCTTGGAGTGTTTGAAAAGCTTTTTCTTGTGCCTCTCCCCAATGAAAACCTACCATTTTTTATGATTTCTGTCAATGTTGCGACAACGGGGAAGAAATCTTTGACAAAGCGACGGTAGAAGTTTGCTAAGACATGGAAGGATTTCACCTCAATTATTGAAGATGGCGTGGGCCATTATTGAATTGCATTGACTTTTTCATCATCAACATGGATACCCTATGCACTTACTAGAAACTCTCGCAAGACGTAGTTCATCAATCTTATGACTGTGCTAGGTGCATTGGTTAAGCCGAAAGGCATGACTGTCCATTCATATAATCCAAACTTGGTCTTAAAAGCGATTTTCCATTCATCTCATCCCTTCATCCTAATTTGATGATAACCACGGTTCAAATCGTTCTTGGTGAAGATGCATGCGCCGTAGAGTTCATCAAGCATGTTGTTTAAGTGAGAAATATGATGTCTATACTTGATGGTGATTCGGTTGATCGATTGACAATCTACACACATATGGTATGGACCAAAAGTACATGAACGACACAAGGACTTAAACTCTCACAAATGTAGCCTTTGTTGAGTAGTTCTTCCACTTGCTTTCCTAATTCCTTGGTTTCTTTGGGATTGAATCTATATGCTGGTCTATTTGGAATAGAAGAACTCAGAATTAGGTCAATTTGATGTTCAATTCCTCTTAAGGGCGACAATCCATCGGGTGGATCACCTAAAACATCGTTAAAGTCATGCAAAAGAGAAACAAACACACTAGGCAAACTTTTGTTATCGTTAGTGATAGATAAAAAAAGTTTGCTTAAAGCGAATGGGGATGCAAGGTTGTTTAAGAAAATGGGCTTGTCTCTGTAACACCCCGATCCCGATTCTAAGTATTACATTTGGGTCACCCAAAAATCGACCCATTAAGTTTCCAATTTAAAACCATAAGTTTAGCCATCATTTAAAAACAATAAACATCCATAAATCCATTAAAGTGAATAAGAATTTAAATAACTTTACAAAATCGAAGCTCCGAGTTTCAAACACCAGAATCCAAAATAATATTTCAAATAGAGTTACAGACTCAACAATGGTGAGGTCCTATGAATACATTAGCCCAAACTAAAATAACAAGTATTGTACTCTAAAGTGAACGCGGTGCTGGGAAATCCCTTCTTGATGAGCTCCTCCAAGGGTGACATGTCAACCTACGCACGAAAAAAACCACACATCCGTACATTGAGCTAACAAAGCTCAGTGGTACATTTCTACTCTACCATAATCCATGATTATCATAAAATAAACATACAAGATAATTATAGTCAAGGAAGCGTAGATAAGGCTTCTACTATCTATGAGATATCGTCTAGCCGAAACTAGCTAGAATTCTTAGATCACCTATCTCAAGGTATCATTAAGTCAACAAGAATTCGTATAGGATTCACAAGCTTTGCCATACTCGAGGTCATATAGCCCATCGAATCACTCGAGCTCACATAGCCCATCGAGTAATAAACACTATACCTCGATCACTCAGCCATTGGGTACATAAGAAACCATTTAACATCCACACATCATACATAAATCCATCCATACATCATCTATATAATGGCCAAATAAGTCCTACGTTACCCGTACTCACACAACCGTCGGGTTACCCGTGCTCACACAGCCGTCGGGTTACTCGTGTTCACACAGCCGTCGGGTCAATGGACCATATCCAGATCACCATAGACACGAATATGTCCTAGACATATTTGGACCACATTACCCACAAGTAGTCTTTACATGAGGTCACTCAGCCTATCAGGTTACTCAGGTTCACTCAGCCTATCGAGTTTATTACCTTATCCAGATCACCACAGCCACAGATAGGTTTCTAACCGCACCCAGATCACTCAGGCCGTGGGTATGTCAGATGTACTTGATCACTCAGCCCGAAGTACATATCCCCTTATATAAGTATTGTAGTAATGACACTAGGACATCCAGATTCCTTTTAATAATCATAAGATAATACATGCTCATCGAGCATTCATACACCTCACCAAGAGGTAAGTGGCACCAATCTAAGCTATCAAGAAAATGCTCGAGGCATGACACCAACCAACATGTTTAACTCTCGATTTGTCATCAACAGCCCCTCAAGTGCCCATCCGACACACAAGGATAACATTATCACAATTACCTACCTTTGTGGTCACTATCATACGCAAGTCACCTTAGTAAGGACTGATAAGTTATAATCATATACTCTTTATTGTGATTAAATCCTTATATTTTGAACTTAATTGTAGAAATTATGTTTGTTTTAATTTAGGAGGTGAAAAATGAATGTCATGGTGGGAATCAGCTCGAAAGCATGATTTTAGCTTCCCATGTAAAAATCAAGTCATTTGGAAGAAAGTAGAGCTGGGTAGAAGCCCGTCTTCGATAAGGTGTGTAACTGACGCGAGTCTGGTTTTTGACATAAAAAACTGCCTTATTGAATCAAATCCGAGATAAAAGCATACTTTTATGGATATTTCCATTATTTTGGAAGTATTGGACCAAGAATCAATCTTTTTTTTATTAATTATGACCTTATATTTAGATTTTCTTTTATCCTATCTTTCCCTATTGGATTAAAACTCTTCCAACTTACTCCAAATAATTGTTTAAGCTTTCTAAGGTATTCTATGGGTCTAAAGGTGTCATTTTTCCAACTAATCAACATAAAAAATCCTTACTTGATTTCCCAAGATAAGTTTCACCCAAGCAATACCCATCAGACCATACATCAAGCAAAGATATTAATTTATGATCCTCAAGAATTAAAAGAGTCAGAGATGTACTAACATTAAGCAACCAACCCAAATTAAGCTCCCACAGAAAGCTCCTACAACTTCCCCTTTGACTCAAGCTTGGAAGAAGCTCTGCAACCCATTCCACATGCCACACAAACAAGAAATCCAAACCAAAGCTTAGTCTAACATGAATGAGGAGATTAACTCTTCGAAAATACAACCTTTAGAGTACAAGAATAACTCCAAAAATCTTTCCAAGCTTAAATCTTCTAAAAACCCATTTTTGAAACCCTTAAATTCTTACCTCAATATTATTCTCTTCTCGAAGCTCATGAAGAGGATATCAACATACTCGAATCTTGAGTCTCGGCTTAAAGGATTGATGAATAAAGCTTGAACCTTTAAGCTTTGGTGGCTATATGGTTTTTGAGAGAAAAGATGATGAGAAAATGGTGAAGATAAAAAGGAGTGATATCATATTCTCACTTTTTGTCCCCCTTCAAGGTCACGTGGAACAGGGAGAAAAGAGTGACCAGCCACTTTCCCATAAAAAAAGGGTATATTTGCCACACCAAACCTCAATATTTCATCGTTGCTACAAAAGGTCACCACACTAACCCATGAAACCTATTCCTTATCCAAAAGGCTCAAACTTGGCCCAAAGGTTCTAAAAGCCCAATCCAACACGAAGGTCCATAATTTGGGTCAACGTTCCAATGTTGACTCAGAAAAATCGGGTCGTTACAACTCTGTTGGGATTTATGGTGCTCGATTTCTTCAACCGTTCTTGCTCACCAAGTTTGGAGAAGATTGGATTTTTGGGCGATAGAGGCGTTGAAGCTGAAATGATAAAGACAATATGATTTATAGTGGTTCAACCTTCTAACCAAGGTCTACATCCACTACATTAGCTCTCCACTAAGAATTTCCAATCAATCCACTATTAATTCGTCCCCTTTTCTAGGCTTAAGAGGAAACCCCTACAAAACCGATCAAGCTTTCTACCCAAAGCTTGATCAAACCCTCTTTACAAAGAGATGACAAATAAGCAAACTCAAATCCCTCTAATATGTATTTATTTGCACAATTAAGCTCTCACCCAATCCTAAAACACTTGAGCAAATGTAACAATTTTGGCTCACTAGTGTTTGTCTATACAAGAGATTGACAATTAGGCTCTAGGACATAGGTTTGATCATATGGTGTTTGACAATTGAAGCATTAACCATTACTTGATGCTTGGATGTCCCTTTTATACTCCTAATTGAGTTTGTAGCCGTTACTAGCCATTGGGTTTGAATTGGAGCCGTTGAAGACTTTATTTCCCACCATAAATACAGTTCTACAACTCTCTATTTCGAAACACTTGACCCTGTTTTGAAACACCCTTGAAATAGAAAGAGCTGTTGCAGTCTGATGCAACACCCATTTCGAAACACCCTTGGCCGTATTGAAACGGTCGTATCAAAACGTTGATTCCCGTATCAAAACGTCCTACAATTAAAAGGTAGTTGGGAAATAGTCGTTGAAGGGTTTATGATCGTTGAGGTCATTGCCACATAGGCGTATCGAAACGGCAGTGACCGTATCGAAACGCTATGCAAAATTCTCACCCAGATCAAGTCCCGTTTTGAAACAGGCAGAGTTGTGTCGAAATGTTTTGCCACTGTAAAGCCCCGTATCGAAACACCTAGAGGCGTTTCGAAACGCCTAGATGGTTTTGTTAAATTTGGCTTCAAAAACATTTGAAAACCTTTTTGAAATATCCTATAAACATAATTTCAAGTTGTTTGGACTTAAAAATGATTTTTAATTCTTTTTAACTTTGTCCAAAACATTTTTCAATTATTATATCAAAATATTAGTTCTACAAACTTTCTCCTCCTAAAAAGAAATTTCATCCTCGAAATTTAAACGGAGGGGGTTGATGCAACCATCTTAGATCTAACCATTTCTCATCTCGCATACGTTCACTTTGATTCTAAAATTTCTCCACTAACTTCCTTAGCCAAAGCTCACAACACTGGACTACTCAACACCATTCTCATGAACTCCCAATGATTCATTTCCAACAATCAAGCCACATACACATCGAACTCTAAAGAAAAACAACTTAGGATAACCTTAACAATACTATCCAAGCATCAACACAAAGACCTCATTTCAGATGAATTTCATCCCAGTTAACAACCCTTTCTATCGACATCCGTGGTTCCAAAACTTTCGTATTCAATCTTCATCTATGTCCGAAACGCAACACCTATTCAGGGTACAGTACTAGAAACACTTCTCTGTCCTTTTATCACCACCATGACCTGACATTTCCATGAGCAAATGAAACTCCAACAATCGAACTCTACTACCAATCTATATCAAATTAACAACCCTTCTTCCTTACTTGGCTATTCAAGACGGAACTTAGCACTTCACTTAACTAGATCTCACCCCAACTCAAACGAAGGCTAACTCATAATCATAAAATCCCACAAATCAAGCCACTTTGATTCCAAAAGAAAATTGTTTCCACTCACGAACTCTACTAGAGATCAAAACTCACCCAACTATTATCGGAAGTTATATTATTCTCTTCCCAACCAACAATTTAATTCCAACGAACAATTGTACTGTAACTCTAGCAAGCCCTCGAAGATTTTCAAATGGTTCTTCCAACAAGATTTGTTGCAACCCAAGAATCCCAGTTTCATATAAACATAGCTGTTAAACCACACTTTTGCTGCACTACTCTAATAATATTCTCACTATTTTACCATACAAGTAGACAATTCATATTAAAATCTCGGTAGAGCAACCACTCAAATCATCACACTCAAGATTAGGACAACACACTCGTGAGTCCAGACCACTTCACGACTTACCCTTAAGGTCCACTCATCCCATTGAACCCAAATATTTTATCTCGCCCCCTTTTTAACCTTCGACTCTTCGACCATTTACAAGACCATCATCCCTGAGAAACGAGTAATGGTCCTTCATCGTTACACATCGACATACAACATCCAACACCACTACTCTTTGCTATACCAACATAGGCATGTCCCAAGGTGAACCACTTGGAGACAGAACTGGTATTCACTCACTTTAGAATTGGGTTCCCACTCAAGAAGTTCGGTTGTTGCCATACTATATGGTGATGAACACTAACACCAAATTCTACACTACTTCTATCATGGGGTTTCAATCCACGATCAAGAGGTAAACTCGCTCATTTCTCGATAAGCACTCCAACAACCTCTCAAACATTCATAACTCTAAAGCTTCAGACTCTTAACTCTCGTACCCAACGTGGGTGTTTACGTGTGTAATGTACTATAAATGATACGCAAATATGGTGCAAGTATACACGTCGAACGAGTAATAAAGTGATGAGTGAGTATCGTCTCCACAAGGATTGGAGGTATTCACGGTTTGCTGTAACAATATTGATTGAACTTTTTGCAGATGACAATGCTATAGTAAAAGAGATGATGTAAAATAATGCTGAAGCAAAACAATGCAGAGAAAGATAAGATATCAATATGATGAACATGTCCGCTTTCGTATGTGAAACTCACTACGGAATGACTGGCTGGGAATGATGGACAACCTAACTTAAGCTTCTTAACGACACTAAGGCTCTTCAGTTGTCTTTTATGCTAGGCGGGATTCGCTAAAAGGTGTTCCTAAACTATCTCTAGCCAGGAAACTGGAAGTCAGAAATGCTACAGCAATACCTCTCGGCGTAAACTCTTAACACTCCCCTACCCTTCACGATCTATCATTTTTAGCCCTTGAAACCTATCACTTATCTCTAAGGTAGGTTAGAGTCTGCCTCTCGACAGCCACTCCATTGCTTATGGGGGTTCAAAGGCTAGCTCTCTCAATTACTAACCTCAACACACACTTAAAGAACATCCAATTCTCGAGGGCTCTTACAAATTTAAGAAAATGAAAACACATAAGCAAAGCATATAACATGATAAACACTGAAAAGCTGTAGCATGCATTAAAAAAAATACTCAAAATAAAATCATCCATCAAATTCAAGCCACCTAAAACAGTTCGTGGTTGGGCAACATCATCCAACGTATCATTGCGATATCATCACCAAAGGTAAATATATGAAAAGGAAATGCCATAGCGACATAAAGAAAGGTGAACTCCCTCTCCACCATAGACTACCCGACTGTCTTAGGCCCACTGCCTTTCTCGAGGCCGGCGAGTCCACTCCTTGGAGCTTCAACAATGGAGGACACCAAGTGGAGAAGATGGACGCTTCTCTCTCTTCCGCCTCTCTCCTGCTATCTCCTCTTTTCAAGCTTTTCCCCTTTATATAGTGGAGGCTTCTAGGGTTTTGTGCCCTAAATATTCCTTGGTAATCCCAAGGAATATCCACCAACAAGGTCTGCCACGAGGGGACAAGGAGGATAGTCTGCAGGTGGGTACCAGCTGCTGCACATGTTAGGTCGTCCTTTTCTGCATGTTCACGTGCTTCTGCAGCTCATGTGCTGGCCAATATCCACTTCCACTATGCTATAGGAATTTCTAGCATTAGCTTTCTCTCTTGACTCATTTCCTACACACCAACAAACCCAAAACCAACCTTCCGAGCAGTACCCCTCAATATGGACCAAATACCAGCAAAGATAAAGATGCACCCAGAAGAAGAAAATGCAACCTAAATGCTATGGTATGAACTCAAGAATAGGCAAATGCTATAGCAAAAAGGTATGAAAACAAGGATATTCATGCGGTTATCACACCCCCAAACTTAAGCTATTGCTTGTCCTCAAGCAATGAGTAGAACAGAACAAAAGAATTACTATGGCAAAGATTTAACCTAGAGGATTGCTATGGCAACATCTCAGTCCTCATAAATAACTTAGGCAATTAAATATAAACAACCAGAAGTGAGATCCTTAAGAACATTCCTTAAGACTAAGCTGTTTGTGTGTGCGCGCAACTGCCTTCCTCCTATATTTAAGCTAGTAAGACAAATTTTCAAGGAAGCTCCCTAATTATACCCTAACCATGTTCTCTAGTTCTTTTCTAATTTTTTAGACTCCCATAGATATAGGTTTTCTGCTACGAAGGGTGTCAGCTCGTCACACCTACCATCCTTAACTCTAGATGAGCAAGGAGCAAACCTCTCACCCCGAGCTAGTACACAGAGTCATCCAGTGACAACTTTCATTCATTCATTTGCTATAGCAAAACTTTATTATTATTTTTTAACACTGAAAATGCTATAGCAAAGCAGAGTGTCCTTCTACAGATATGCCGTAGCATTTATTCGTTTGTTTGAGCACATGGATGTCTAGTTTTTATTAAGTTCTCTAGAGTTTACATATCAGAGTTCACTAGGGTTCTTTCCTGAAAAAATTTTCTAACGAACTTACTTATAGGAAAAGAGCAGCTGTGTAATTTTTTTTAAGAACTAGATCCTAAGGTCAGTTCTACAGATCTCAACTAGTTGTGTTTGTTCTAAACTAGTTCAAGCTTTTAAGTTTTCTTCATCAGACATCATAAATATGTTCATAGGCTGCCTCTAGACTAAACAGAATGCCATAGTAAAAAATTTGTTTTTTCCTACTATGCATATGCTAAAACAAAATACTAACTATGAACACCAACACCCCCAAACTTAAGGGATGTATTGTCATCAATGCATGAACTAATCTATACTATATTGCAATGAAGAATGATTAAAAATGAAATAAAAAAGTTAGTTACCTCTTGGGTGCGGAGGCTATGTGGTGCTGCTGGTGTTGTCCATTGATGTTCCAGACGAGTCGTGGTGGGGATCTGCGACATCGTCCACACTATCAGAGGAGACTGTCTGAGCACTTGGTGAAGATCTGACACGTCCAGCGGTATGTTTGATGCGTGTCTTTGGTCTGGATGTTGTAGCATCCTCATGTCGTGCTGGTATCAGCTCAAGTGTTTGTGCTGTGAATGTCTCCTTTTGAGGGGGGGTCCTCATGATCACTTGATATATGTTCTGGCTCAAAAAGTGGGTTTTCCGGACGTGACAGTGCTGGATTGATTGCCTTCCTGCTACGTTTCCTTTTCTTGGTCGAGGTGGGTATTGGGTCGATCTCTTTGATAGAAGGCGGAACCAAAGTAGTTTCTTTTTCTGGCTGGGCAGTAGGAGTCGTAGGGGTCTTCATTCTCGGAGTCTTCTTCTTGGAAGTGGGTTGGACTAAGCTAGGGTCACTGGGTTGCACTGGGCTCACTGTAGCAGTGGTGGGGGCTTGCAATAACTCCATGGGGAATAATGGAAAATGACACGTTCTAGTCTGGTAGGAGTTTGTTGAAGCATGATGCTATGGCACCATCACGATGATGGACATACTTGAAGTACGCCCGCTGATGTGCCTTCATCATGTTGAGCTCAGCACTCAATTCTTTCGTTGTGGCCACCAATGCTGCTACCCGTGTTGCAGCAAATATTTTTGCTCCTCCCTCCACTGTTTGCTGAGGTACATCTTCATTGAATCCTCGGAGTTCCGTGACGAGGGCTGGAGTTAGACCTGTCTTTCCTAAAATAGTTGCATCCACAAGATCGTCTATAAAGACGTCTTTTCTTTTACACAAATCAGTTATCGGGTTAGGGAAAATGAGAGGACTACGAGGCCGTTTCAGACAAGTATACACTTCATCCACTATGATCTTTCCTATGTCAATGCGTCTACCATGTAATATTGAGTGGAGAAGAAAAAAGTCTAGAGATGTGGACTGTGGCAGTGTGTAGTGTGGGCATAAGCTTATGTCGCACAAAATGGTTCCATACCTTGGCCTCAGGTTTGAGGTGTCCTCTCTCGACTGACCTATTGTTGTCGAGCACCGTTCCTTAAAAAATGTCCTCCAACACCTCGCGTTGTGTCTGCGCGTCCATAGTCATCATAAAAGTGGTGTGGTGGTCTACAATGTGCTTTAGCCCATAGAACTTGTTAATTGCTGCAACAGTAAACTTTATCTGCTCGCCTCACACATGAACCGTAGACTGCGTGGAACTTGTGAGGTGTGTGTAGAACTCCTTTACTAGTGAGGTACAGATCTCCTCAAGGTGAGCAGCAAAGGTTTTCCATTCATGCTTGCCAATGACGTCCATGACTGTCTGATCGAGCTGGTCTTCCTCCTCTTTAGGGTATTTAAACCCTAGCTCTGGAAGAACATTCCTATCTTTAAGTTTCGTCCATCGCTCCTTTGCCGCCTCATCGAAAAACTTAGAGATTTCTAGGACTAGTGGTGTTTTAGGGAGATCGTAAGTTTCAGAGGCATTCTTGCAACGAGCCATAGAGGTTTTTGTGAAAGTAGGGATGAGTGAATATGTTAGGGGGAAGTGGTGAAGGCTGTTTAATGTTTTTGGGGAGAATAGAAAAAGATGAAAGGGAAGAAGAAAGGGTTGATTGTTGAAGGAGATGAAGAAGTTGAAGGGACGGGTGATAATAATGAAGAAAATATGAGAAGTTGAAAAAGGTGATGGGAAACAGATGAATTAATGGAAGAGAGGAGTGATGGGGACGTGTGTCAGCTTTAAGGGAGAGAAAAAATGCTAGGAGTTATTGTGATAAGTGACGGCTGAAGAAAGAATATGTAAGTTTTTGTGGCTAGGGTTTTACCTCATTAGTTAGATGAATATTCTCTCTCTTGCTTTTTTGTTTTTTCTCTCTGTTTAATTCATCCTCCCCTACTTTTTAGATAAAACCTCTCATTTTTCTTTTTCTTTCCCTTTTTTTTTGTACTTCCAAAAGTAGATAAAAACAAACTCCATGTCCTTCTCCCTTTTTGCCACCAACCCTGTTGACGACACGCTTCTCCTGTCTCTGTACTTGACATTGTACTATGAAAGAGAAAGCTTGTATGAGGGTCACGTGAAAGGATAAGAAAATAAAGATAACAAAAACTGAACTAAAAAAGAAAAGCATTATTTATAAACATGCTATAGCATAAAAGGTAGAGTTTTTGAGGGGCAAACTTTTAAGGATCGTAAAGATCCAGGTGTGACTTGTCTTTGAGTATAGGAGCTCCAATGTACACCTTCAGGCGCTGGCCATTAACTTTGAAGACTTCACCATCGTCCAGCTTCTTGATATCAACCGCGCCATGAGAGTACACCTTGTGTATGATGAATGGTCCTGACCACCTTGATTTTAGCTTTCCAGGGAAAAACTTTAGCCTGGAATTGTAGAGAAGCACTTGTTGACCTTCTGAGAAATGCCTTGGCAAAATATGTTTGTCATGCCACTTCTTAGTTTTTTCCTTGTAAATGCGGGCATTCTCTTATGCTTGGGCTCTAAATTCTTCCAACTCATTAAGCTCTAGCAACCTTCTCTCACCAGCTAGTTGGGCATCCATGTTGAGTTTCTTGATTGCCTAATAAGCTTTGTGTTCAAGCTCAACGGGTAAATGACACTCATTGCCAAATACGAGCTTGAAGGGTGACATGCCCAAAGGCGTCTTGAAGGATGTTCTATATGCCAATAGTGCTTCATCCAACTTGGGGGACCAGTCTTTTCTTCTAGGGTTGACCACCTTCTCCAAGATTTGCTTGATTTCCCGATTGGAAACTTTAGCCTGTCCATTCGTCTGCGGGTGATATGCTGTAGCAATCTTGTGCCTGACTCCATATCGATGTAATGATTTAGCAATAAGCTTCTTGTCAAAGTGAGTTCCTTCATCACTGATGATGACTCGGGGTGCTCCGAACCTCGTGAAAATGTTCTTGTGAAGGAACTTCATGACCGTCTTGGAGTCGTTCCTCGGGGTGGCAACAGCCTCCACCCATTTTGAAACGTAGTCGACTGCTAGCAAAATATATAGATCTCCATATGATGCGGGAAATAGACCCATGAAGTCAATTCCCCACACGTCAAAGATTTCAACCTCCAAAATATTTTGCAATGGCATTTCATTCCGCCTGGAGATGTTCCCCGTTCTTTGGCATCTATCACAAGTCTTGAAGAACTCATGTGCATCCTTGAAAAGTGTAGGCCAATAGAATCCCGCTTGAAGAATTTTTGCAGCAGTTCTAGCACCACCAAAATGCCCTCCACGTGGCGATGAATGACAATGGTACAAAATGCTATGGTATTCTTCTGCTGGAACACTTCTCCTTATGATCTGATCAAGAAATTGCTTGAACAAGTAAGGTTCATCCCAATAGTAGAATCTTGCATCATGTCTGAATTTCTCGAGTCCCTGGCTAGATAAATCAGGAGGCAAAATACCACTAACAAGATAATTAACAATATCAGTATACCACAGAATTGTTGTAGCAGCTAACAGTTTCTCACCAGGGATTTCCTCCTTAATTTTAGTTTCACTATCCTTTGTGATAGCATTTTCTAGCCTAGATAAATGATCAGCTACCTGGTTCTCACATCCTTCCACATCTCTAACTTCCAGGTCAAATTCTTACAGCAAGAGTATCCATATAATAAATCTAGGTTTAGCATCCTTTTTAGTCACTAAGTACTTAATGGCTGAATGATCAGTATGAGCTATAACCTTAGTGCCTATCAAGTATGACATGAACTTATCAAAGGCAAATACTACATCAAGCAATTCTTTCTCAGCAGTGGTGTAATTGATTTGTGTATCATTCGAAGTGCGACTATCATAATAAATAACATGAAAGAGTTTACATCGGTGTTGTCCAAGTGTTGCACCGACGACGCAGTCACTTGCATCACACATCAGCTCAAATGGCTCGTTCCAATCAGGTGGAATGACAACTGGTGCTGAGATAAGCTTCTCCTTCAGTTCTTGAAACGCGCTATAGAAATCTTTGTCAAACACAAATGGTTGATTTTGCTGTAGATAATTGCATAGCAGCTTTGAGATCTTTGAAAAATCCTTGATGAATCTCAGATAGAAGCCAACATGCCCTAGGAAGCTTCTAACTCCCTTGACAGTAGTGGGGGGAGGTAGTTTTTCAATGACCTCGACCTTTGCTTTGTCAACTTCTATCCCTTGCTTCGAGATCTTGTGGCCTAAGACCGTTCCTTCTGTTACCATGAAATGACATTTTTCCCAATTGAGCACCAAGTCAGCTTCCTCACACCTCTTTAGAACCTTGGCAAGATTGCCCAAACATGTGTCGAAGTCATCTCCGGAGACCGAAAAGTCATCCATGAAAATTTCTAAAAAATCCTCGACCATGTCTGAAAAGATAGCCAACATACATCTTTGAAAAGTTGCTGGGGCATTGTAGAGACCAAAGGCATTCTCTAAAAAGCATAAGTTCCATAAGGGCATGTGAATGTCGTCTTCTCTTGGTCTTCGAGTGCTATAGCAATTTGATTGTACCCAGAATACCCATCGAGGAAGTAGTAGAATGCCTTGCCCGCTAGTCGATCTAACATCTGATCAATGAATGAGATGGGGGAATGGTCCTTCTTGGTTGCCTTTTTGAGCTTCCTATAGTACATGCAAATCCTCCACCCCGTGACGGTTCTAGTAGGCAATAGCTCATTCTCCTCGTTGCTTACCACGATCACGCCTCCCTTCTTCGGTACACATTGCATCGGGCTGACACATGAGCTTTCGGATATCAGGTAGATTACTCCAGCATCAAGCCACTTGATTATCTCTTTCATCACCACATTCTTCATGATTGGGTTTAATCTCCTATGGGGCTCACCAGAATTGTTGTGACAATCATCAAGCAAAATTTTGTACATACATATAGCAGGGCTTATACCCTTCAAATCAGCCATAGTCCATCCTAGGACATTTTTATGATGTAACAACATATTTACTAAACTAGTTTATTGCTTAGGTGTGAGACAAGATAAGATTATCACAGGCATAGTTTCATTGCTCCCTAAGTAAACATATTTAAGATGTGATGGCAAAGGTTGCAATTATAGAATAGGTGCATGCTCAAGGGAAGGCTTAGGAGGTACAAATTCTGAAAAATCAAGAGGTTCAAAGTGCATACCTGGTCTAGCCTCGAGTCGACTAGACTGACCCAGTTCCCTTGAGAGCTCTTCTAGGTCTGAATCATCATCTTTGCAGAGTGCTTCAAACTCTTCCATTTGCATCTCATTGCTACAACAAAATTCAGCAGTTCCATTATGTGCTGCAGCATGTATATATTGGCATATTCCCGGATTGTCTGCATACTTGAGGGTGTCATGAATAATGATCGAGACCGTTTGATCAACCACTTGCATCGTGAATTCACCCTTCTCACAATCTATTAAAGCTCGCCCGATGGCTAAAAATGGCCTTCCCAAGATAATGCGTGTGTTGCTGTCAGCTTCACAGTCGAGGATTAAGAAGTCGACTGGAAAGATAAACCGGTCCACTTTTACCATGACATCTTCAATTCTTCCTTCTGGGCGAATATGAGAATGATCTGCTAGCTGTAGCACAACCTTGGTGGGCTGTGCCTCTTGACATCCCAGTTTTAGAAAAATCGACTTAGGCATCAAGTTAGCACTTGATCCCAAATCGCAAAGTGCTCTTCCAACAAACTTATCACCAATAGAGCATGGGATAGCAAAGCTACCTGGGTCCTTCCTCTTAGGTGGCAGCTTACTCCGCATAGAATAACATTCTTTTGCTTTAGTGACAGTTTCTTGCTTCTCGGCCTTCCTTTTTTTCGTGACTATATCCTTGAGGAACTTGGCATATATTGGCATCTGATCAATGGCCTCCAGAAATGGGACATTGATATGTAATTTTTCCAGGATATCCACAAATTTCTGGAATTGAAGGTCTTCTTTCTGCTTCTTAAGCCGTTAAGGAAAAAGAGGTGGGGGTCTAACTTCATTTCTTTGGAATGGTGGAGTTACATCTTTTGTTGTAGTAAAAGCAGGCTCCTCCTCTGGTGTTTCTTTTTCTATGACTTCCTCACCATTTTCTTCAACTGGAGGATCTTGTAAGTTATCTTATTCATGAGGCAAGTTGGGCTGAGATCCCTTCTTCTCTTTCCCCCCAAACTTGTCTTCCTTGCTAATTTCCTTGCCACTCCTTAATGTGAGTGTGCTGCATTGCTCCTTGCTATGGTGCTTAGTTGCTTTAGTGTCACTAGACAGACTTCCTTGTGGTCGCGCATACAAGGTTTGAGCTATCTGACCAACTTGTGTTTCTAGGGCTCGGAGGGAAGAACTATGGCTTTTCAATAAGGCTCATTGGTTCTTAATGTTTGCTGCATGATCCTATAGCAAAACTTTCGTGGTTCCCATAAAATCTTTTGTCATAGCCATAAATTCTTTGAATGTAGTTTCCAACAAACTGTTCGATGAAGATGCTGCTCCATTATGACCTTGCCATGGCATCATCTGGTTAGAAGATGGTGTTTCGATCATATTTTTCTGTGGTGCTAGTTGTGCAGAATTGCTATGCCCTTGATTACCCCAACTAAAATTTGGATGCTGACGCCATCCTGGGTTGTAGGTATTAGAGTATGGATTGTTGTTGCTGTTATAATTCCCCACATAGTTGGTTGACTCTTGAATGTCAGGGCATTCACTCAAATGGTGATTACCATTGCATCTGAGATATGAGGTTGCGGACTTCACTTCCTTGACTTCGTTGGGACGTTGGAGGTTCTTTAGCATATTTGTGATAGCAGCTAACTAGGTGGCTACCGAGTCGTCAGCTTCACTGTCTCAAACTACTTGGTTTCTCCTCCTCGTTTCAAGCCTTGTGGTCAGAAACTGGTAATCATTATTGGCTACCCTATCAAGAATGTTGAATGCTTCCTCTGGTGATTTGTTTAACAAGGTCCCATTTTCTGAAGCATCTAACATCATCCTTGTATGAGCATTCACTCCATTATAGAACATAACCACTTGGGTCCAATCATGAAAACCATGATTTGTGCACTTCCTCAATAATCCCTTGAATAGATCGCAACACTCGTACATGAATTCATCATCAGCTTGATGAAAAGAAGCAATATCATTTCTCAACCGAGTGTTTCTATTGGGTGGATTATACCGTAGCAGAAAACTTTTGCATAGATCTGTCCAAGTCTCAATTGATCCAGTTGACACTCCACTTAGCCATGCTCTAGCACGATCACGTAAAGAATATGGAAACAATTTAAGCTTTAGCACATCCTCGTGCACTCCTAGCTGTCTGAATGAGTCACAAACTTCCAAGAAAGCACAGATATGTTGTCTTGTATCTTCGTGAGGCATACCTCCAAACTGACCAATAGTGTTCAACATGTTGAACATAACATGTTTAAGCTCGAACTAGGTTGCCTGAATTTCTGGAGCTACTATTCTGGGGTAGAGATCGTCCAAGATAGGAGTCAAATGATCTCTAGTTGCTCGAGTTCGAGCTGATTCTCCCTGGCCATTTGCCATAGCATCTTCGTTACCTTGAGGTGGTGGTATTTCTCCGTTCATGTTTCTGGTCTCTTCTCTTCGAACACGTATCTTAAGTCTTAAGAAATGCTCGATCTCAGAAATAGGTGATTGCAGGGGTCCTCTAGGTCGCCTCCTGGTCATGCACTAGCAAGATACATGAAAAAATAGAAAAATCCTAAATAAATATGTACAAGAACAAAAAGAACAAGCAATATAAACAAAAAATCGTAAACAACCAATTGCCAATCCCCAACAATGGCGCCAAAAACTTTTTTGCATGTGTATTGTACTATAAATGATACACAAATATGGTGCAAGTATATACGTCGAACGAGTAATAAAGTGATGAGTGAATATTGTCTCCACAGGGATTGGAGGTATTCATGGTTTGCTGTAACAATATTGATTGAACTTTTTGCAGATGACAACGCTATAGTAAAAGAGATGATGTAAAATAATGCTGAAGCAAAACAGTGCAGAGAAAGATAAGATATCAATACGATGAATAGTCCCCTTTCGTATGCGAAACTCACTACGGAATGACTGGCTGGGAATGATGGAAAACATAACTTAAGCTTCTTAACGACATTAAGGCTCTTCAGTTGTCTTCTATGCTAGGCGAGATTTGCTAAAAGGTGTTCCTAAACTATCTCTAGCCAGGAAACTAGGAGTTAGAAATGCTACAGCAATACCTCTCAGTGTAAACTCTTAACACTCCCCTACCCTTCACGATCTATCCTTTTTAGCCCTTCTAACCTATCATTATCTCTAAGGTAGGTTAGAGTCTACCTCTCGACATCCACTCCATTGCTTATGGGGGTTCAAAGGCTAGCTCTTTCAATTACTAACCTCAACACACACTTAAAGAACGACCAACTCTCGAGGGCTCTTAAAACTTTAAGGAAATGAAAATGCATAAGCAAAGCATAGAAAATGATAAATACTAAAAAGCTATAGCATGTATTAAAAAGTACTCAAAATAAAATCATCCATCAAACCCAATCCACCTAAAACAGTTTGTGGCTGGGCAACATCATCCAACGTATCATTGTGATAACATCACCAAAGATAAAAATATGAAAAGAAAATGCTATAGCGACAGAAAGAACGGTGAACTCCCTTTCCGCCATGGACTGCCCGACTGTCTTAGGCTCATCCCCTCTCTCGAGGCCGGCGAGGCCACTCCTTGAAGCTTCAACGATGGAGGACACCAAGTGGAGAAGATGAAGATGAACGCTTCTCTCTTCTTGCAACTTTCTCTCTCTTACACCTCTCTCCTGCTATCTCCTCTTTTCAAGCTTCTCTCCCATTTATATAGTGGAGGCTTCTAGGGTTTTGTGCCCTAAAGATTCCTTGATAATCCCAAGGAATATCCACCGACAAGGTCCCACGAGGGGACAAGAAGGACAGTCTGCAGGTGGGTACCGGCTACTGCACATGTCAGGTCGTCATTTTCCGCATGTTCACGTGCTTCTCAAGCTCACGTGCTGGCCAATATCCATTTCCACTATGCTATAGCAATTCCTGGCACTAGCTTTCTCTCTTGACTCCTTTCCTGGACACCAACAAACCCAAAACCAGCCTTCCGAGCAGTATCCCTCAATATGGACCAAATACCAGCAAAGATAAAGATGCACCAAGAAGAAGAAAATGCAACCTAAATGCTATGGTATGAACTCAAGAATAGGCAAATGCTATAGCAAAAAGGTATGAAAACAAGGATATTCATGCACTTATCAGTGGGCTAAGAACATCTTGCAGCCCACAAGACCCTCTTGGACAAACATCACAAGAACACAACTTTTGCGCTAGAGAGGCAATGGTTCATTGCATCCATTACCCACAACCTGGTTCATCTCGATCCCCAAAACTTTGAGACTCTCGCTTGAAAACCAATGCATACATTAAACTCATACGATCAATCTACTCAGAGGGTAACATCTACAAACTAGGGAGAGAGTAAATCTTACTAGTTTATGAGGACTTTTACTCTCAATCCCTACTTACCACCCACAGTAAACACATCACCGATAAGAATTTACAAAACTGACGAGCTAAACAAATCAACATCAACCTCTAGATCTCACCACAACACTTATCCATCAAGATCCGAAAGCATTATGAACGAGAGATCAAATTTCCATCAATGCAAAAACTGAAAACCAAAATGGAACATAGGTACATGACATATCATCGGTGGAAAAGCTATCCTTCCTAGCCTGAATGGAAGAAAGTCTAGCAAATGCTCGATTGTCAACTTCGATAGCGGATCTCACAAGACCTCCACCCCGATGCCCTGACGACGCCCTAGCACTGCCTCTAGAAAAGCTCTGACCATGCTGGGAAGAAGTCAACCTCTGAGACTGAACGTGTGAACCATCATCCATAATTGGGCAGTCCTTTGCCATAAGACCTAGTGCCCGATGTAGCGATTAAAAATCCGAATAAGGTATTTGTCCCCATTTTTTTTTTAAAATAATTTTAGAGGGGGTCAAAAAAACTAACTCGTATTTTGAATACAAAAATTGGAGTCGCCGTCGATCATTCAAAAAAAAAAGGATAGACCGGACACCGTAAAATAAAAACCAGAGATTTTTTTAAGAAATTTAGGTTCGGGAGTCGGTTACGGATGGAGAAGGTTTAGCACCCCCACGCCGCCCAAAATTGGTACCTAACGGTTTGTAATATATTTATTAGAAAAATTTAAAAAACTCGGCCTGATTTAATTAATAATTCCTGAGTGCATGAATGCATGGTCATACGAGACAGACAATCGAACTCGCAATCCACAATACTAAAGAAGATGATGCCCAAATGTTTGGGACGACACTCCCACTAGAATATCGGGACTATGAGTACTGACATTAATTGGTGCAACAATTTAAACATGATAATTAAACATGCATGAGCAAGATATACGAATTTAAACGAATGACAACATCAGCGGAGTAAAGAAAGAACCAACACATACATATGCAAAAACCTGGCAAAAGTAATGACATAGTATTATTTATTTCAATTCATATAATATATATATATATATTTATATATATGTTACACATGTAAAACATATTATATATATAATATGCGCATTTTGTTTTGTTTATTATTATTTTACCATCACATAATGATGATGACAAAACATTAATAACACATGGTATTTTGAACAACATATGTGTATATAAATATGTATACATAAACAAATATACAAATTATTAGCAACAACACAAGAACGAAATATAAAGCATATATCAAACGAGGAAATAAATGCTTGAATCTAAGTACATAAGATAAGGGACTGAAATTAAAGAAAAACATAACTAAAATTGAATGAAAATAAAAATTAAGGACAGAAAATAAAATAAAGTGCAGGAATTAAAAATATAAAGGACTGAAATTAAATAAAATGAAAGAAAGGTGCATAAATTAAACAAACAAATCGATTAGGGGTTCAAGGTAATTAAGCCTTTAATAATCTTATTTAATTATTAATATGGGATCAAATTAAAAAGAGGAAGAAAATTGGAGGGACCCGAAGCGAGATTTTCCCATACGGAATGGCCTTTCGTGTAATTAGCCCAGCACGGAAGGGTTTATTATACTATTATGCCATTTTTAAATTATTAAATGAGTATAAAACTCATATCAGATTGAAGGTTAGAGATTTTTTTGTGTGTTTTCTTCATCCTCTTCAACATTCACCTTTGATTCCCTCTCCCCTCTTCGACTTCTGGCCATACTCGCGTCGACGACATTCGCTAGTCGACGCCGACGAACCCAAAACTGCCCTCTTTTATTTTTTTCTTTTCTTTCGAGTCTAAACCCCATTTAGTCTCGGATCTAACCCGAAATCCCTCATTTGCTTTCCCTTTTTACTTCTATTTTTTTGTTCAAAAACCTTAACCCCTTTGGTGTTTACCTTGTTTGGCTCACCATGCAAGGCTCGGACGGGGAACCATGCGGCTGGTCATCGGAGCATGAAACGACACGGTTCAAAAGGGTAACCTTTCATATTCCCCCTTTTTTGTGTATCGAATATGTGAAAGTAAAAAAATAATTGAGATGAAAAAAGGATTACCTCTGAAACCGAGTCTCTTTTATATTGCTTGTTCTAAAGTGGTAAAAGTACATTTATTACATCGTATATATATCCGATTTACTTGCTTGTAACATTGGGTAACCATTAAAGATTTCACTGTGGATCTGACATACATTTTTTTTTATCTTTTTTCATTTTCGCAGTTTCGGCAACTTGCATGGCGGTTGCATCATGGTCGTTGGCGTCGCAGAGATGAACAGTTGGATTTTGGCTCGGGAACGGACGATCGAGATGGTGCTTCGGTGATGGCGCGATACTCTCCAGATGCAGACGCGTGGCAGGCGGAATGCCAGGGGTCTCGGCGTGCTATGCACGCGCGCGTAGAGAGACTGATGGCCAGCGCGTGTGCCATACGCGCGATTCGAAGGGGCGCCCTGGTTCGATCTTAGCCGTTGGATCAAATTTTGATCCAACAGTCCTGGGGTGGCTGAGCATAGAAAGGAAACTAATTAGGGTTTTGTTGTTTTATTAGATCGGGCCCAAACCGGGCTTTTTGCAATAAAATGGGCTTTATTTTTTAAATGTGATGTATTTTTATTTTTTTTATTGTTATTTGTTATTATTATTATTATATATTTTTTGTCTTTTTCTTTTATAATAAAAAATAACATAAACAACAAAAATTAAATGACGTTTGGGTGAAATAACCTGGATAAAATTAGTGTTTACACCAGACACCTATAGCAAACCCTTCAGAGCAAGAAGGACACCCAAGGTGATGTCGTCCACAATGCTCACAAGCTAGTGGAAGCGATGCTCCGACTGAACCATCTGTACTCCCCTTTGGAGTAGAAATCAATAAACCCCTACGAACTCTCGGTCTAGATCCCCAACCGTCCCTCAATAATTGATCAAAAGCAACTCTCTTTGAATCCCTCAAAGTATGAAACCTCTTAGATGGATCCTGAGAAGGACCTATAATGTCTCGGGTCCCCACAACATAGCCTCTAGAGTCCTCAACTTGACTCTGTGCCGAAACCTAAAGTCATTCAAGTGTCTTCGCACTGTTGGGTAGTTCAGAGAATGTCCCAAGTGGACCCGTTGTCACGTATATTTGAAGAAAAAACTCCAATCCATGTCTGAATCTCTTACACCTCAACTTCTCGGTGGCAGATAACTCCGGGGCATAACAACTCAATCATAGAAAATCTTGCTCATACAAAAACACTGTCCAGTCCCCCTAAACTAGATGCAGGATCTAATCTCTCATCTCATCCATGTGAACCTCACTGATGTACTTCTTACTTAACTCATCCAAGAAGACATCCCATGTCGGAAGTGTAGGATGTAGTCCCAACTCAATAGTCTCCCACCACTCATGTGCATTGCCCTTAAGAAGGGAGACAATGCAATCAAGGTCATCCTCCGGACTACCCCTCATCTGTCTCAAAATCCTCGACTGTCTCTTAACCACTGGTCAACCTTGACCGGGCCATCCTTACCCAAACCATCAAAGTCTTTTGGCCCCAAATGGTGAAGCCTCTTAACATGTGTCTTGCGAATCCGACTGCCTCGGGATAGCTTGCACCACTTGCACAAGAGTAGAGGTAAGATCATGAAGGTGGCTTATCCCTCCGTCTCAGGGACCTCCTGAAAGTCTTGCGTCACTAAAATCCAGGACAAACTCCTTATTGGAGTCCTTCGCTTGAGAGACATATCTCTCCTCATGACTCTCCTTGTCGCGTTTGGCATCACTCGCAATCGAGGTCTTTTTGAAACACAAGGTAACAAGGAAGCATTATTAGGATTCCAGTCTTGCAAGAGTAAAACTTAAATTTAGGGGTGTAACACCCCGTTTTTATATGCCTTGAAATGAAATTGAAAAAAAAGAAAGAAAGAAAAGAAATGGTGTTGTTGTGGGGTTTTGAACCCTTAACCCCTTGCTTGGTAAACCAAGCCCTTGCCAACTAAGCTAAGGTCACATTTGGTCTTAGTTTAGCACGATTTGTTTTTAACTGTTATGTTTTGGGTTATCCAAAATTAAATGAGGGTATGACTCCCCACCTACCTAGTGTTGACCATTCGAATCTGAGGGTGGTTGTCCTCTTCAAGCATCTCTCACCTAACCCATTCCGTCGCCACCTCTGATCTCCTCCACCGCCCGACTGTGGCCACCACCGCCACTGCCGCCTTGTCTATCGCCTTTCCCCGACGTCAACTCTGCCTCCCACTCGCGGTGAATGGTCGCCGTTCATCGTGAATATCAGTCTGAAGGTTCGACGATGAACCCAAGAGATCACCTCTGTTTTTGGCATTTTCCGGCAGCCTGAGTTACCCGTTCGTGTCGCCGACACCACCAGTGCACTCTCGGCGTTGGCGCGAGCAAGACCCTTCTTTTGACCGTCGATCTGACAACGGCAAGGGCCATATCGGAGTCGCGCATTTTTCCGACCACTTTGTCCTAGTTTTGGTAAGATCTGAAGAGTTTTTTCGACTTAGTTTTTGTCGAAATCGAGTGGGTTGGATTGCTAAGTCGGTGATATTTCTTTTTGACAGGAAAAATCGACCTTTGGGGTTATTGGAGAGGTTTTCCGGTGACTGGATCGGTGATCACAGAGTTGATTTTGGGGTAAGTATGTTGAACCGGCCTGAACCGGTCAGCCTAGTTGACCCAACCTGAGTCTAACCCAACCCGTACCCGACCCGTGACCGACCCGAACTCGACGCCCAACCCGTCTGTCGAGTCAACTCAGTCCGAGTCAGCCACTGAGTCAACTCAGCGAGTTAGCATAGTGAGTCAGTCGAGTCAACTCAGTTGACCTCAGCCTACTGACGTCAGCGTTGACCTGCTGACGTCATCGTTGACTTTGACCATTGACCAAAAAGTCAACTTTTCCAAAAACTCCCATTTCATGTTTTTTGATGTCCTAAGTCCGTTTTTGAAGCCCGTTTCGCAAAATTCCGACCCGAAAGCCTCTGAATCTGATCTTGAACCCAAAAATGCTTATACGTTTCTTGTTTAGTTTAAAGGTAGTGTGATTAAGGATTAATTGTGGTTTTTGTTTAATTGAAGGCAACCGCATATCTTCATATCCGCGTGGTTGTGGGATGTTGAATCCGAGTTCAAGTGTGTTCAAATGTCATCCACAAACCGACCGGTGTAACTCGGAGTTAAGGTAATACACTACTACCCCTTGTATGCTTTGTGTACATGTCGATATCCGGTTAACGCATGCATGCTTATGATGAAGTGTTTTGTAAAATCTGCTTAAGCCGCTTTAGATGCGAGAAATAAGTATGAAAAATTTTAAAACCAAAATATTCGAATAAGAATACTAATAGATTAGAAGTATCGAAAGTTAATAGTAATGAATAATACAATTAAATCTGCAACTCGATCAATGATGTCTAAGATTCAATGCCCATAATATGGAGTAAATGATATTGGATATGAGATTTCAGAAATACTCTTGAGGTATAAGAATGACTAAACTGCCCCTAATAAAGGAAGTGACCCGAAATCTGCATTCGAATTGATTGAAAAATCACCCCACCTAAGATGTATGTTCTACTAGAAAAGACTTCGGCATCATTATTCAAATGCGTGTGATACTAAAAGAAACTTGGATTTTCCCCCGAGCTTTGTATAACACATGAAGGTGAATTTACTGGAATTATCGTTGTATTCTTGAGCTGATCCTTACGACAGTAATGGATGAATTAATTGGAATGATCGTAATGACCAAAAGACTGTAGTGCCTTCGAGCATCGAAATTCTTAGTTAATCAGAATGACAATTTTACCCTTAAGTTCTAAAATGAGTAAACCGTCTGTAAAGGCCGAAGAGATCAAAACAACTTAATCTCTACCGAGTACGTAACGATGGAGGTGCTAAATAGTAAAATTTTACAAAAATGGTAGATTTATCCCAATTTCCAAAATGACCGAAAAGCCTTTTTGAGTTAAATAGGTAGTTATGCACTTGATGAAATTCTGAGATTTCTAATAAGACTTTAAGGGCTAAACTGTCCTAAGTGTTAGGAAGCACACTCATGTATGTTAATCACTCCTAATATTAATATAAGGTTGGAAGTTTTCCGCACAAAAATAAGTTCGGCTACTCTGTGGCAAGTCCTGTGGTGAATTATGAAATCAACTGTCAAATATATATTAAATATTCTAAATCATCATTTTATCATTACCGGGCTAAATTACAAAATCACCCCTGATAATTAAAAAGACTAAAATGCCCTCGTTCGCCAAAGTAATTAAGATGGCCCTGAATGTATCCGATATCGTGAAAGATGTTGACATATAAATCTCCGAATGCCTGATGGGAAGCTAGATGAGCAAATAGAATTTCCTGAGCGACTGTTTATGCTTTGTTGGTATAAATTACCAAAATGTGTATATGTGATAATATGACCATAATGCCCTTGTAGGCTTAAATGACTAAATAACTCATGATACGTCTAAACTCTCAAAGATCTTGATGTATCACCTCCTGAATATCTGGATTAAACCGTTAGTATGAACCCCTTTTAATAGGGGCCACGTTTCAGTAATCCGTTCAAATAGTCAAAAGTTTAATGTATCCCCTTTCGTAAATGCCAAGTATCTCCAAGAAATGATCTGTCCCACCTAGTGTGTTCCATGTGTGATATATTCTGTTGAATGGATTGTATAATGATTTAATCATTAATAATATTATGTTTGGTGAACATTTCAATTGTTATTGAGATTGCATCACTATGTTGGAAAATGAGATGAAATGATGAACTAGATATATGATGACATTCTCTGCCTACTTGATGTATATCTGCTCAATCTGTATACTTGTTATGTGATTGCTTAATCTGTGATGGTATTGCCTAACTGTCTGATGAGCTTGATAGTATGATCTGTTAGCTTGACCTATGATAGTACAATCTGTTTGCATGATGAATGATGAAAATGTATGCTCTGCTCAATGGTATGCCCATTTATCTGTCAAAAGCATGAACCTTCCGTTTCTGATACTCTGAATAGAATGTCTATCACATGTACTCTGTTACTCATGTTTGTAATCTGAACACCGATTACTATTTGGGGTATACTGTTGGGTTATGTTATGAAGTCTCTGTCGGTACAACCCTGATCCAGCTGGTAAATCCTTATGGACTCAAGGTCTCCCCTTGAGTAGGTACCAATGCTTTAGCACGAGTAAATCCTTATGGACCTAAGGTAGCCCCTTAGGTGGCACCTATGCCCATCGGACCTAGGGTAAGTCCTTATGGATGCAGTTCTGGGGGACTGCATATTGGTGTAAGGTTGGAGGGTAGTTACTAGTAAACCCTTGTATGTACTTGAACACTGCATTGAATGATTATATGTTCTCATGATATGATTGGTATGCATTTATGCCTATTTGATATGCACCATTTGGGACACACTAGACTTTAAACTCGTTGTTTCCATCTTCGTAAACTATTAACTTGTAAAATTTCCGTTTGTTACTCGATGATTGAATAAAGAACAAGTACCATTAATGTCAAGTATAACGTTACCCTGAAATAACAGAAAGGAAAAGAGGACTGTCGCTGCTTGGAACATCATGAAAATGTTATGCCTATCATATATCTGCATGAGCTTATAGCATCTTTTGGTAGTTCTGTATTACTGAGCTTTTTCAAGCTCACGTTATTTTTACTAACACAGGTTAAAAGAATATAGCATTACATAATGTTTGACATCTGTGTTCAGAGTTCCCTCGGTGTTGCCTCTGGAGTATGGTACTGTATAGTTAGTGGGCATGTATGCCATGTATGTCACGTATTGTTTTATGATAGAGTCTGTAAAGCACTTTCTGAAATTCTTGTTATGTGTTTAAATGATTTTCTGAAATAGTATTTTAAATAGAAGTTGATTTTACAGTTTAATAAGTGTTTTGAGGAAATAAAAAAATGTTTTTATGTGTATTTTTATTGCGGGTCGCTCTTGTGACCCTAATGTGACTTCCTAGGATACATTGTAACGCATAGGCGGGTCCAGGGGGTTATATTTTGTGGTATCAGAGCTTAGAGTTGTGTCTTTCTGGGTAGATCGGCCGATCGTCTGTCATAGGGTGTCTGGTATGTGCATGCCCCTAGATCCTAACCGTACTCCACCAAGCCGAGACTCTGATTTTGAATCATTTTCTGTAATATCTAAATCTAAGTTTTCTGTCCGGTGTAGCTCGTATCGTACTAACAGGGAATGTCTGCAACCTTCATCTGTGAATTGAATTAACTTAATGAATTTGAATCGGGATAGAGAACTTGAGATGGTTTATGCACGTGAAATCGAAAATCTGAATCAAGTTAAGAATAAACGTTTGATCATAGGAGGTAACCGATATAAGACTACATATAAGGTAGCTCGGTGATAATGATATGTTTGAAAATATCCTGATGAAAAAAAATGATAAATGTTGTATGAATCTTAAAGAGAGGTGTCTATGAACCTGACGAAAGAGTAAACTCGGTAGTTACTCCGTTATACAAAAAGGAAACAATTGCATGACCTTTACGCTAAAGGTAAGTGCAAATCATTTAAAACATTGGTTATGTTGGATTGGTTTGGAGGAAGAATTCACTGGAAGTGTGGCATGTTGTGTAGTTATACATATCATCTGTGACTGGCATTCGGTGTTACGTCTTGATTCTGGAAGGCTCTGTTGGAAGCCTCGAGTACTCGTCTGGATTTTAGGGACAGTTCTTCATCCGTAAATTGATGGTCAGCCTAGAAGAGTTATGAATAAAATTCTGGGTCGTATGAGTGATATCTCTGATAGTTGGGAAAGCTTATTATTCATGATTAAAACCGTTTATGATAAAAGTTATGAGACAAGTGTTTGATTAGCACCATATGAAGATCGATAAGAATCCAAATGTTTATTCTGATTAGTTGTCGGAGATGTATGATGGGATGACTTTGGGTCTAAGGATAGTTTGAGTGATTGAGGAAACTGCCAGATTGATATATGACCGACTGCGAGTTCGAGAAACGATGATGCTATGATGGAAAAGATTCAGTACAAAAGTAGATGAAAGTTCAATCTCTCTATTTCTCTGACTCTGGTAAATTTCGAGGACGGAATTTCTTTTAAGGTGGGGAGAATTGTAACACCATGTTTTTATATGCCTTGAAATGAATTTGAAAAAGAAAGAAAGAAAGAAAAGAAATGGTGTTGTTGTGGGGTTTTAAACCCTTAACCCCTTGCTTGGTAAACCAAGCCCTTGCCAACTAAGCTAATGTCACATTTGGTCTTAGTTTAGCACGATTTGTTTTTAACTGTTATGTTTTGGGTTATCCAAAATTAAATGAGGGTATGACTCCCCACCTACCTAGTGTTGACCATTCGAATCTGAGGGTGGTTGTCCTCTTCAAGCTTCTCTCACCTAACCCATTCCGTCGCCACCTCCGATCTCCTCCACCGCCCGACCGTGGCCACCACCGCCACTGCCGCCTTGTCCGTCGCCTTTCCCCGACGTCAACTCTACCTCCCACTCGCGGTGAATGGTCGTTGTTCATCGTGAATATCAGTATGAAGGTTCGACAATGAACCCAAGAGATCGCCTATGTTTTTGGCATTTTTTGGCGCCTGAGTTACCCGTTCATGCCACCAACACCACCAGTTAGGGGTGTTCGCGGTTAACCAAAATACTATAACGGTTAACCTATAAGTTATGTTCTTAGTGCAAAAGTTATATGTTCTTAATGTATTTAGAGGGAGAATGCATAGAGAATGTATCTAAAAATGCATAGAAAATTAGGGACTCATTCTTAATGGTTAACCAACGGTTAACCCTGAACACCCCTACCACCAGTGCACTCTCGGCGTTGGCGCGAGCAAAACCCTTCTTTTGACCATCGATCTGAAAACGGAAAGAGCCATATCAGAGTCGCACATTTTTTCGACCACTTTGTAACACCCCAATTTGGGCTTAGAAGTTTATGGTCTGAACCGGACCGGTCTGGGAAACGGTTCGAATATAAAAGGAGGTTTTAGGAAACACCTAGTTCGGGATGCTTTAAAAATATAGAAAAATATCTAAAAATCCTCATTTAATATATATAAGAGAGTGGTGAAATCAATTTTACAAAATAAGGTTTGGAAATACTACATTTCGGTGTAGTGACCAAAATGTGATTTTTGCAAAGTTTAGTGGTGACTGTTTTGTAAAGGATTGAAACTTTGAATCTTTAAGGAGCTAATCTACCCAAATTGTTTTTCTCCAGATTTTTCCTTAAATTGGGTGATTTAATTAATGTTTTAATTAAATTAAAGAAAGGTGAAAACAACTTTTAGATTCTCATAACTATCTTTTTCTAATTTTCTCTCATTCTTTTTTCTCTCAAAATCCTATCATCCAAACACATTTTCTCTAGCAAAATTTACATGGATCTTCACTTCAATTGATGATATTTCTATCATCTATTGGGTTCTAATCAATCTAGCAACAAATCCTTTTGATTTCTACATTGCATTTTCATGGAATTTTGCCCAAATCAAGGAGAAATCATCATTTTGAGGTAAGATTGTTCTTCTCCTCTAAATACTCAGTTCTTTACTGAAATTCCAAAGTTATCAATTCTTTATTGAAGTTTTATAAATGGATTTTATGTTAGGAACATGATTTTGGCTTAAAACTCAAGATTTTGGAAGAGATCTTGAAGATTTTCGTTGTGGATGATTAGGCTCTGTTTTGAGATAGTTCTTTAATGAATTTTGGATGTTAAATGATGTTAGAAATGAAGTTTTATCAATCCAATCCCGAATAGGTTGTGTTTCCTAAGTTTTTGCTTAAGAAAATGGTGGTTTTTGAGGTGTTCCTGGTGTTCTGTTATAGCTGGAGGTATAAGGTCGAGTTTAGGATTGTTTTTGATGGTGATTGATGTTTAGAAATGATTAGAAGTTATGGATCTTGGCTGGGTTAAATTTTGGAAGATTTTGGAGGTGATTTCGGTTGTGTTTGGTAGCCGAAATGTTGTGTTTGCTTAGAGCAGCGAGTTTAGGAGTGTTGGCTAAAGATTTCAATGCATGATGATGCATTAATCCTCTACTTTTATGTGTCTAAAACATGGGAGACATCTTCGGGTACTTTTGGAGTTGATTCGGAGGCTTAATTGGCGTTTCGGCAAGCAAGTGAAACGAAATTGGTGAGTGCGTTTGGGGATTTAGGAGAGGTTTGAAACACCTTCCAAAATCCAGAAGTAAGTATGGCTTGATTTGATCTCTCTAAAGTGGTGTTTGCCCATAAAATGCTTTTACATGCACATGGCTTGTGTTTGTTAAATTTCTACTATTTTTATGCATGTTTTAGAGCATGAAATTATGCTTGTTGAGATGTCATGAGATGGCAAATTGCATTGAATAGATTTGAGCTTTTGGTTCAAAGCAAAGTATGATTTATGATTTGAATGTGATGAGAAAACCTTTGTGTTATTTTGCATAGAAAAATAGTAGGTGTGATGATATTATAACACATTATATTGGCATAGAGGTTGAGAAACTTACCGGATAAAATTGATCGATCAATAGGATGAGAGTGCACTATAAACTAAAAATTCGTACGTGCTCTTTGGTTAAGCCAAAGGGAGATTTTCCGATGATGGGCATTCCATCGGGTAGGACTTGGTGAAATACCCAAGCTTGGTGGCGATGAGAGATTCCACCATGTGAGTACGGTGATGAGAGATTCCACCGGAAGTTATGTTGCTAGACAAGTGAGTATGGTGATGTGAGATTCCACCGGAAGCGTCTAGTGTAGAGATGTGTCCGCATATCCGAGTATTGATGAGATGCTAAATGCCAATATAAATGATGAAATGGTTTTTGTTACACATGTGCCTTATTGAAATGATTTATGTTATGAGATATGCATATGTGTTTGTTTAGAAATTCTTTGACAATACAAGCATATGAGTGGCCTTGCCATGAGATTTGCATTGGTTTAAATGCATGAGATAGAATTAAGGTACATGTGTTTTCAATGAGTTTTGCTTTGAAAGTTTTCCAAGCATGAGAAAGAGATGAGCATGTGGTTTTAAAGCTTTGATGAAGGTGTTTTCTAAATGTGCATTATTGTATTGGTTTTCTTTAGAGCATGCCTCACTAAGCATTTGTGCTTACGCTCTCTTTTACCAATAATGTAGATAATTGAGGTGTTTAAGGGCATAAAGGAAGCTAAGTCCATCCAAGGAATTCCAAACTCATGTATGGTGAAGTTTTTATACACTATTAGTTTTGATAATTTGGAAATGGGAGACTAAGATTTGTTTTGGGAGATGTGTTAAACTCTCTGAGGTTGTGGCATGTTTGCCTTGGTTATTTTGAATTGTAGATGGCCTTAATTCCTTGTTTGGAGGTTTAATTTTCCTTTTAGACTTTGATAATAGGAAGCATACCTCTAGACTTGTGAGTTATCACGTTTGTTACTATGAAGGTGTTTAGGAGTCCTAAATATGTTCCTTATATGTTTGGTGATTTGTTGATATGCTAGGGAAGTCATATGAATGTGTTGGAATGAGTTTATGCATGAAAAACCGGCTCTAGTTGCAGATTCTGGGCAAACCGTATCGAAACACCCTCTAGTGTTTCGAAACAGGGGCCTGAAAGGGCCTTCGTGTTTCGAAACGCCAGGGGATGTTTCGAAACGTTTTGGCTACTGGAGTGCCTCGTTTTGGAACTGGTCTTGGAACCAACCCGCGTATCGAAATAGTCAACTCCGTTCTGATCCTACGTTTCGATACAATAGGTGGGTGTTTCGAAACAGGTGACCGTTGGGCACTGATTTGAATGGTGCTGAAGTTTGCAAGCTTTACATTTTAGTCCCAAATGTTGATGTTGCAATTGCTTGAGTTTGAGATGTCCATTTAAGATGAAATTTGGCAGAGAAGCATGTAACAAGACTAATTTCATATTGATAACCTTAAAATCAGTAATGACCTTCTAATTTATAGAAATTACTTTTTGGTCCCTAAACTTGTAATAAGTGCAATTGAGTCCCTATATGTTGTTTGATCACTGTGCCTATCTCAAATATGTTTAAAGAGTACTCACTTAGGGTTAACGTGTATGTAGACAAGATTTAAAAGAAAAAAAGGGTCGTTAATTAAGGTTGACTTTCAGGTTGACTTTGGTTTTCCCGTGTAATCTCCGTAGTTTGGGTCAACAGTCTATGCCGGGCTAAGGGGGTTACATTTGGTGGTATCAGAGCTTAGTTCTCGTATCTTTGGGATTTGTTATGTGGATGATGTATGTGTAATTACATGATGTGCCTTTTGGGTGAATGAATGTTGTGTGAATAGTGATGCATGGCTTCAATTGTGATGTGCTTGTGATGTTATGCTATGTTGGAGTATGTTAGAGGATCCCATTGCCATATTAAAACTAATGAAAGGAATTTGTTTTCAAAAATGAGCTTGAGTACTTGGATTACTTACTTTATTGTGCTTAATTGTGTTTATTTCATTTTTGTTAGTGCATTGCTTTCTTTTTAAATGGGGCCACGTAGAGAGATGAGAGTAAATACAAGAGCCATGGCTCAGAATTAGAATGAGAATGATGAGAATGTAGATAATGTTGTGGATCTACCTCCTCCTCCTGGTGATAGGCCACCTGGTGGTGATGGTGGTGCTGGAGTTGGAAACGCTGGTGCTGGGGTCGCCGAACCTGAAGGTGTGTAGGGGCAAGCTGCTTCTGACATGATTGTGTTGATTCAGGCTATTGCCGGAGCCTTTCAGGCAGTAGTAGCTGGAGCTGCGCATCAGGATGATGCTAATGTGAGATTGCCTTTGGAACGTCTTCACAGTCTGGGAGGGACTGAGTTCAGAGGTTTATCTCCGGAAGGATCTGAGTCTTGATTGGAGAGCACCAAGAGGATTTGGGGGCAAATGAACCGCAATAATGTGCAGAAGATGGGTTGTGTGGTGTCACTGCTGCATGGTGATGCTTATACGTGGTGGACGACCACTATCTCTGGAATGGAAGATGATGAGGTGACTTGGACGTTCTTCCTGAGTGCGTTCAAGCGGAAGTATCTGGGTGTGCGGTACCTAGATGAGAAGAAAAGAGAATTTATGTCACTTGTGCAAGGAAGCATGTCGGTAGCTGAGTATGAGATCCAGTTTGTCCGCCTTAGTCAGTATGCACCTGAGCAGATCCCTAATGAGTGAGAGAGGTGTGAACGATTCTGTTATGGGTTAGTAACGGATGTGAAGACGTTTATGCTTGTAGTTGATTATACAGATTTCGATGTCTTGGTCACTAGAGCCAAGGACATTGAGTCGAATCTTGGGCTGTCTAGTCGAGCGGGTGGATCTGGCTTTGGGAAGAGAGCAGCTGAACGCGATTATGGTAGAGATCGCAACAAGAGGCATAAGGATCAGAGGCCGCATTATGATGCTAAGCGTGGAGGTGGTAACCCTGGTAAAGGTCAGCAAGGACCTAATGCTGTTTTTAAGACTCCCGAGTGTAACCGTTGTGGTAGACGGCATGGTGGCGAGTGTTGGGGTAACCTTGGTACATGCTGGAACTGTGGAAACCGTGGACATTTGAAGAAGGATTGTCCTCAACCTTTGAAGGAGGGACAAGCTCCAGTGAGAGCTGCTGAGCCACAGAGAGGTCGTGGGTGCGGTCGTGGTAACTTTCGGTGTAGAGATGATGGTGGCAGGAATGTAGCGCATGTTGTGGTTGTTCAACCCGAGGGTGGTGGTCAGGCTCGAGTGTATTCTCAGCGTGAGGGAAGGAATGATACGGATGTGATCGCAGGTACCTTTACTTTGCAATCCTTGTCATTACTTTCTTTGATTGATTATGGATCTACACACTTGTACATATTGCGTGAACATGCTCAAATGCTTGGTTTACCTGTTGAGTCTTTGGATGTTGGTATGCGTGTGACTAGTTCCTTTGGTGAGACGGTTGTAACGTGGAAGTTGTACAGAAGATGTCCCTTGAAAGTGCAAAACCATGTTTTTCTTGTTGATCTCATGGAATTGCCATTCTATGGTTTTGATTTAATCCTTGGTATGGATTGGCTTGTTGAGAGCAAGCGAGTTTTGTTGAAACTTGCGGATGATTACGAAGTGGTGGTGGTTGGTGAGAATGTGAAGTTTCTTACCAATGTGGTGTCTACATTGGAAGCGAGTCGGATGCTGAGGCAAGGCTGCGAGGCTTACCTAGCCTTTGTGATGAATCCTAGTTCAAAGGAGTTGCGCGTTCAAGATATCAGAACTATACGCGAGTTTCCTGGAGTGTTCCCGGAGGAGTTACCTGGATTGTCGCCTAGTCGAGAGGTGGAGTTTAGAATTGAGCTGTATGAAAACACAACTCCAGTGTCCATTGCTCCCTATCGCATGGCACCTAAGAAGTTAAAGGAGTTGAAGACGCAACTTCAGGAGTTGTTTGAACGCGGTTTCATTCGACCCAGTGTGTCACCGTGGGGTGCACCGGTCTTGTTCGTGAAGAAGAAGGATGTCACTATGAGAATGTGTATTGATTATCGTCAGCTGAACAAGTTGACTATCAAGAATCGGTATCCTTTGCCGAGGATTGATGATCTTTTTGATCATTTTCGGGGAGCGGCTGTGTTCTCTAAGATTGACTTAAGGTCAGGGTATTACTAGCTTAAGGTGAAGGATGTGGATGTGCCGAAAACAGCCTTTAGAACGAGGTATGGGCATTATGAATTCCTTGTAATGCCGTTTGGTTTGACGAACGCTCCTGCAGCTTTCATAGACATGATGAATAGAGTGTTCCATGAATACTTGGACAAGTTTGTTGTGGTGTTCATTGACGATATCCTTGTGTACTCTCGTACCGAGGAGGAGCATGAAGGTCATTTAAGGGTTGTCTTGCAAGCGCTTCTGGAAAATCAGCTTTATGCTAAGCTGAGCAAGTGTGAGTTTTGGCTAAAGGAAGTTGTGTTCCTTGGTCATGTGGTTTTGGCTGAGGGGATTCGTGTTGATCCTCAGAAGATTGAGGCGGTGATGAATTGGAAGCCTCCTAAGTCCGTTCATGAAGTCCGTAGTTTCCTTGGGTTGGCATGGTATTATCGGAGGTTAGTGGATGGGTTTTCGAAGGTTGTTGCACCTTTGACGAAGTTGTTGCAGAAAGATGTTAAGTATGAGTGGACAGAAGCAAGACAACAAGCTTTTGAGAAGCTTAAGGCAACTTGGACGCAAGCTCCTATCTTGGTTCAACCTGAATCAGGAAAAGAGTTTGTGGTGTACAGTGACGCATCCTACGTTGGTTTGGGGTGTGTGCTAATGCAAGAGGGTAAGGTGGTGGCTTATGCATCGCGACAGTTGAAAGTGCATGAGCGCAATTATCCTACGCATGATATTGAGTTAGCTGCAGTGGTTTTTGCTTTGAAGATTTGGAGACATTACCTGTATGGTTGTGGATCGCCTTACGAAGTGTGCACATTTCTTTCCTGTGCATACCACGTATACATTGGATAAGCTTGCAGAGCTGTACATTGCTGAGATTGTGCGTCTGCATAGTGTACCAAAATCTATAGTGTCAGATAGAGATCCAAGGTTTACATCGCGGTTTTCGGAATGTTTGCATCAAGCTTTGGGTACGCAGCTGAATTTCAGTACTTCTTATCATCCACAATCGGATGGACAGTCTGATCGTGTTATTCAAGTGCTTGAGGATATGTTGAGGTGCTGCGTGATTGAGTTTCAAGGCTCTTGGGAGAAGCACTTGCCTTTGGTGGAGTTTGCTTATAATAATAGCTATCACGCAAGTATTCAAATGGCACCTTATGAAGCCTTGTATGGGAGGAAGTGCAGAACTCCTCTTTGCTGGGCTGAAACAGGTCAAAGGTTGGTCTCGATGCCAGCTTTGTTGAAAGGAACCACCGAGAAGGTGAAGCTTATTTGTGAGCGGTTGAAGGCAGCTTCTGATCGACAGAAGTCTTACGCATATTTGAAGCGTAAGGAGATTGAGTTTGCTGTGGGTGATCGTGTGTTTTTGAAGGTTTCGCCTTGGAGGAAGGTGATGAGGTTTGGCCGGAAGGGTAAGTTAAGCCCTAGGTATATTGGGCCATATAAGGTGATTGAACGTATGGGTCATGTTGCTTATAAGATGAGATTACCACAACAGTTGGAGAAGATACATGATGTGTTTCATGTCTCTATGCTTCGGAGGTATAGATCGGATCCTTCGCATGTTATACATGTGGAGGAAGTGGAGTTGAATCCAGATTTGACTTATGATGAGGAGCCGGTTGAGATTCTGGATTCAGACATTAAAGTTCTTCGAGGTAAGACCATTGAGTTGGTCAAGGTGTTGTGGAGGCATCGTGGTGTTGAGGAAGCCTCTTGGGAAAGGAGAGATGACATGAAGAAACAAGTTCCTTACCTTTTTCCTCCAGGTAAATTTCGAGGACGAAATTTCTTAAGAGGGGGAGAGTTGTAACACCCCAATTTTGGGCTTAGAAGTTTAGGGTCTATACCGGACTGGTCTAGGAAACGGTTCGAATATAAAAGGAGGTTTTAGGGAATACCTAGTTCGGGATGCTTTAAAAATATAGAAAAATATCAAAAAATCCTCATTTAATATATATAAGAGAGTGGTGAAATCAATTTTACAAAATAAGGTTTGGAAATACTACATTTCGGTGTAGTGACCAAAATGCGATTTTTGCAAAGTTTAGTGGTGACTGTTTTGTAAAGGATTGAAACTTTGAATGTTTAAGGAGCTAATTTACCCAAATTATTTTTCTCCAGATTTTTCCTTAATTTGGGTGATTTAATTAATGTTTTAATTAAATTAAAGAAAGGTGAAAACTGCTTTTAGATTCTCATAACTACCTTTTTCTAATTTTCTCTCAAAATCCTATCATCCAAACAAATATTCTCCAGCAAAATTTACATGGATCTTCACTACAATTGATGAGATTTCTATCACCTAATGGTTTCTAATCAATCTAGCAACAAATCCTTTTGATTTCTACATTGCATTTTCATGGAATTCTGCCCAAATTAAGGAGAAATCATCATTTAGAGGTAAGATTGTTCTTCTCCTCTAAATACTTAGTTCTTTACTCAAATTCCCATGTTGTCAATCCTTTATTGAAGTTTTATAAATGGATTTTATGTTAGAAATATGATTTTGGCTTAAAACTTAAGATTTTGGAAGAGATCTTGAAGATTTTCGTTGTGGTTGATTGGGCTCTGTTTTGAGATAGTTCTTTAATGAATTTTGGATGTTAAATGATGTTAGAAATGAGGTTTTATCAATCCAATCCCGAATAGGTTGTGTTTCCTAAGTTTTTGCTTAAGAAAATGGTGGTTATTGAGGTGTTCTTGGTGTTCTGTTATAGCTGGAGGTATAAGGTCGAGTTTAGGATTGTTTTATATGGTGATTGATGTTTAGAAATGATTAGAAGTGATGGATCTTGGCTGGGTTAAGTTCTGGAAGAGACTGGAGGTGATTTCGGTTGTGTTTGGTAGCCGAAATGTTGTATTTGCTTAGAGCAGCGAGTTTAGGAGTGTTGGCTGAAGATTTCAATGCATGATGATGCATTAATCCTCTGATTTTATGTGTCTAAAACAGGGGAGACATCTTCGGACACTTTTGGAGTTGATCCGGAGGCTTAATTGGCATTTCGGCAAGCAAGCGAAACGAAATCGGTGAGTGCGTTTGGGTTTGAAGTCCATGATGACAAAAATACAAGGTTAGGGGATTTAGGATAGATTTGAAACACCTTCCTAAATCCGGAATTAAGTATGGCTTGATTTGATCTCTCTAAAGTGGTATTTGCCCCAAAAATGCTTTTACATGCTCATGGTTTGTGTTTGTTAAATTCCTACTGTTTTTATGCATGTTTTAGAGCATGAAATTATGCTTGTTGAGATGTCATGAGATGGCAAATTGCATTGAATATATTTGAGCTTTTGGTTCAAAGCAAAGTATGATTTATGATTTGAATGTGATGAGAAAACCTTTGTGTTATTTTGCATAGAAAAATAGTAGGTGTGATGATATTATAACACATTATATTGACATAGAGGTTGAGAAACTTACTGGATATAATTGATCGATCAATAGGATGAGAGTGCACTATAAACTAAAAACTCGTGCGTGCTCTTTGGTTGAGCCAAAGGGAGATTTTCGGATGATAGACATTCCATCGGGTAAGACTTGGTGAAATACCCAATCTTGGTGGCGATGAGAGATTCCGCCATGTGAGTACGGTGATGAGAGATTCCACCGGAAGTTATGTTGCTAGACAAGTGAGTACGGTGATGTGAGATTCCACCGGAAGCGTCTAGTGTAGAGATGTGTCTGAATATGCGAGTATTGATGATATGCTAAATGCCAATATAAATGATGAAATGGTTTTTGTTCCACATGTGCCTTGTTGAAATGATTTATGCTATGAGATATGCATATGTTTTTGTTTAGAAATGCTTTGACAATACAAGCATATGAGTGGCCTTGCCATGAGATTTGCATTGGTTTAAATGCATGAGATAGAATGAAGGTACATGTGTTTTCAATGAGTTTTGCTTTGAAAGTTTTCCAAGCATGAGAAAGAGATGAGCATGTGGTTTTAAAGCTTTGATGAAGGTGTTTTCTAAATGTGCATTATTGTATTGGTTTTCTTTAGAGCATGCCTCACTAAGCATTTGTGCTTATGCTCTCTTTTACCAATAATGTAGATAATTTAGGTGTCTAAGGGCATCAAGGAAGCTAAGTCCATCCAAGGAATTCCAAACTCATGTATTGTGAAGTTTTTATACACTATTAGTTTTGATAATTTGGCAATGAGAGACTAAGATTTGTTTTGGGAGATGTGTTAAACTCTCTGAGGTTGTGGCATGTTTGCCTTGGTTATTTTGAATTGTAGATGGCCTTAATTCCTTGTTTGGAGGTTTAATTTCCCTTTTAGACTTTGATAATAGGAAGCATACCTCTAGACTTGTGTACTATGAAGGTGTTTAGGAGTCCTAAATATGTTCCTTATATGTTTGGTGGTTTGTTGATATGCTAGGGAAGTCATATGAATGTGTTGGAATGAGTTTATGCATGAAAAACCAGCTCTAGTTGCAGATTCTACGCAAACCGTATCGAAACACCCTCTAGTGTTTCGAAACGGGGGCCTAAAATGGCCTTCGTGTTTCGAAACGGGGGCCTAAAATGGCCTTCGTGTTTCGAAACGCCAGGGGATGTTTCGAAACGTTTTGTCTACTAGAGTGCCTCGTTTCGGAACTGGTCTCGGAACCAACCTGCGTATCTAAATGGTCAACTCCGTTCCGATCCTGCGTTTCGATACAGCAGGTGGGTGTTTCGAAACAGGTGACCGTTGGGCACTGATTTGAATGGTGCTGAAGTTTGCAAGCTTTACATTTTAGTCCCAAATGTTGATGTTGCAATTGCTTAAGTTTGAGATGTCCATTCAAGATGAAATTTGGCAGAGAAGCATGTAACAAGACTAATTTCATATTGATAACCTTAAAATCAGTAATGACCTTCTAATTTACAGAAATTACTTTTTGGTCCCTAAACTTGTAATAAGTGCAATTGAGTCCCTATATGTTGTTCGATCATTGTGCCTATCTCAAATATGTTTAAAGATTACTCACTTAGGGTTAACGTGTATCTAGACAAGATTTAAAAGAAAAAAAGGTCGTTAATTAAGGTTGACTTTGGTTTTCCCGTGTAATCTTCGTAGTTTGGGTCAACCGTCTAGGCCGGGATACGGGGGTTACACACTTTGTCCTAGTTTTGGTAAGATCTGAAGAGTTTTCCGACTTAGTTTTTGTCGAAATCGAGTGGGTTGGATTGCTAAGTCGGTGATATTTCTTTTTGATAGGAATAATCGAAATTTGGGGTTATCGGAGAGGTTTTCCGATGACCGGATCGGTGATCACAGAGTTGATTTTGGGGTAAATATGTTGAACCGGCCCAATCGGTAAACCGGCATGAACCGGTCAGCCCAATTGACCCAACCCGAGTCTGACCCAACCCGTACCCGACCTGTGTCCGACCCGAACCCGACGCCCAACCCGTCTGTCGAGTCAACTCAGTCCGAGTCATCCACTGAGTCAACTCAGCGAGTCAGCACAGTGAGTCAGTCGAGTCAACTCAGTTGACCTCAGCCTGTTGACGTCAGCGTTGACCTGCTGACGTCAGCGTTGACTCTGACCCCGTTGACTGTTGACCTGCTGACGTCATCGTTGACTTTGACCGTTGATCAAAAAGTCATCTTTTCCGAAAACTTTCATTCTATGTTTTTCGACGTCCTGACTCCATTTTTGAAGCCCGTTTCACAAAATTCTGACCCGGAAGCCTCAGAATCTGATCTTGAACCCAAAAATGCTTATATGTTTCTTGTTCAGTTTAAAGGTAGTGTGATTAAGGATTAATTGTGGTTTTTGTTTAATTGAAGGCATCCGCATATCTTCATATCCGCGTGGTTGTGGGATGTTGAATCCGAGTTCAAGTGTGTTCGAATGTCGTCCATAAACCGACCGGTGTAACTCGTAGTTAAGGTAATACACTACTACCCCTTGTATGCTTTATGTACATGTCGATATCCGGTTAACGCATGCATGCTTATGATGAAGTGTTTTGTAAACTATGCTTAAGCCGATTTAGATGCGAGAAATAAGTATGAAATTTTTTAAAACCAAAATATTCGAATAAGAATACTAATAGACTAGAAGTATTGAAAGTTAATAGTAATGAATAATACAGTTAAATATGCAACTCGATCAATGATGTATAAGATTCAATGCCCATAATATGGAGTAAATGATATTAGATATGAGATTTCAGAAATACTCTTGAGGTATAAGAATGACTAAACTGCCCCTAATAAAGGAAGTGACCCGAAATCTGCATTCGAATTGATTGAAAAATCACCCCACCTAAGATGTATGTTCTACTAGAAAAGACGTCGGCATCATTATTCAAATGCGTGTGATACTAAAAGAAACTTGGATTTTCCCCCGAGCTTTGTATAACACATGAAGGTGAATTTACTGGAATTATCGTTGTATTCTTGAGTTGATCCTTACGACAGTAATGGATGAATTAATTGGAATGATCGTAATGACCAAAAAGACTGTAGTGCCTTCGAGCACCAAAATTCTTAGTTAATTAGAATGACAATTTTACCCTTAAGTTCTAAAATGAGTAAACCGTCTCTAAAGGCTGAAGAGAGCAAAATGACTTAATCTCTACCGAGTACGTAACGTTGGAGGTGCTAAATAGTAAAATTTGACAAAAGTGGTGGATTTATCCCAATTACAAAAATGACCGAAAAACCTTTTTGAGTTAAATAGGCAATTATGCACTTGATGAAATTCTGAGATTTCTAAAAAGACTTTAAGGGCTAAACTGCCCTAAGTGTTAGGAAGCACACTCATGTATGTTAATCACTCCTGATATTAATATAAGGTTGGAAGTTTTCCGCACAAAAATAAGTTCGGCAACACTGTGGCAAGTCCTGTGGTGAATTATGAAATCAACCGTCAAATATATATTAAATATTGTAAATCGTCATTTTATCATTACTAGGCTAAATTACAAAATCACCCCTGATAATTAAAAAAACTAAAATGCCCTCGTTGGCCAAAGTAATTAAGATGGCCCTGAATGTATCCGATATCGTGAAAGATCTTGACATAGAAATCTCCGAATACCTGATGGAAGCCTGATGAGCAAATAGAATTTCCTGAGTGACTGTTTATGCTTTGTTGGTATAAATTACCAAAATGTCCATATGTGATAAAATGGCCATAATGCCCTTGTAGGCTTAAATGACTAAATAACTCATGATGCGTCTAAACTCTCAAAGATCTTGATGTATCACCTCCTGAATATCTGGATTAAACCGTTAGTATGAACCCCTTTTAATAGGGGCCACGTTTCAGTAATCTGTTCAAATTGTCAAAAGTTTAATGTATCCCCTTCCGTAAATGCCAAGTATCTCCAAGAAATGATCTATCCCACCTAGTGTGTTCTATGTGTGATATATTCTGTTGAATGGACTGTATAATGATTTAATCATGAATAATATTATGTTTGATGAACATTTCAATTGTTATTGAGATTGCATCACTATGTTGGAAAATGAGATGAAATGATGAACTAGATATATGATGACATTCTCTGCCTACTTGATGTATATCTGCTCAATCTGTATACTTGTTATGTGATTGCTTAATCTGTGATCGTATTGCCTGACTGTCTGATGAGCTTGATAGTATGATCTGTTAGCTTGACCTATGATAGTACAATCTGTTTGCATGACGAATGATGAAAATGTATGCTCTGCTCAATGCCCATTTATCTGTCAAAAGCATGAACCTTCCGTTTCTGATACTCTGAATAGAATGTCTGTCACATGTACTCTGTTACTCATGTTTGGAATCTGAACAATGATTACTATTTGGGGTATACAGTTGGGTTATGTTATGAAGTCTATGTCGGTACAGCCCTAATCCAGCTGGTAAATCCTTATGGACTCAAGGTCTCCCTTTGACTAGGTACCGAGGCTTTAGCACGGGTAAATCCTTATGGACCTAAGGCAGCCTCTTAGGTGGCAGTTATGCCCATCGGGCCTAGGGTAAGTCCTTATAGATGCAGTTCTGAGGGACTGCATATTGGTGTAAGGTTGGAGGGTAGTTACTAGTAAACCCTTGTATGTACTTGAACATTTGCATTGAATGATTATGTGTTCTCATGATATGATTGGTATGCATTTATACCTATTTGATATGCACCATTTGGGACACACTAGACTTTAAACTCGTTGTTTCCATCTTTGTAAACTATCAACTTGTAAAATTTCCGTTTGTTACTCGATGATTGAATAAAGAACAAGTACCGTTAATCTCAAGTATAACGTTACCCTGAAATAACAGAAAGGAAAAGAGGACTGTCGCTGCTTGGAACATCATGAAAATGTTATGCCTACCATATATCAGCATGAGCTTATAGCATCTTTTGGTAGTTCTGTATTACTAAGCTTTTTCAAGCTCACGTTATTTTTACTAACGCGGGTTAAAAGAATATAGCATTACATAATGTTCGACATCAGTGTTCGGAGTTCCCTCAGCGTTGCCTCTGGAGTATGGTATTGTATAGTTAGTGGGCATGTATGTCATGTATGTCACGTATTGTTTTATGATAGAGTCTGTAAAGTACTTTTTGAAATTCTTGTTATGTGTTTAAATGATTTTTTGAAATAGTATTTTAAATAGAAGTTGATTTTACAGTTTAATAAGTGTTTTGAGGAAATAAAAAATGTTTTTATGTGTATTTTTATTGTGGGTCGCTCTTGTGACCCTAATGTGACTTCCTAGGATTCGGTGTAATGCATAGGCGGGTCTAGGGGTTACAAGGGGCTTGTGCTCACTAGACACCTTACCATGACCTCTAAACCACCTTGGGGTTTCCTAGAACCGGCTAAACCTAAGCTTTGATACTACTGGTGTAACACCTCGATCCCAATCCAGATCCTAAGTATTAGATTCGGGTCACCCAAAAATCGACCCATTAATTTTCCAATTTAAACCATAAGTTTAGCCATCATTTAAAAGTAGTAAACATCTATAAATCCATTAAAGTGAATAAGCTTTTAAATAAGTTTACAAAATCGGAGCTCTGAGTTTAAAACAATGTAATCCAAAATAATATTTCAAATAGAGTTACAAACTCAACAATGGTAAGGTCCTATGAATACATTAGCCCAACATAAAATAACAAGTAATGTACACTGAAGCGAACATGGTGCTGGGAAATCCCTTCTTGATGAGCTCCTCAAAGGGGGACCTGTCAACATACGCACGGAAAAAACCACACATTTGCATGATGAGCTAACAAAGCTCAATGGTACATTTCTTCTCTACCACAATTCGTGAACATCATAAAATAAGCATGCAAGATAAATATAGTCAAGAGAGCATAGATAAGGCTTCCACTATCTATAAGATATTGTAACACCCCTTCCCAGCCTGGTCGAGAACCGGGTCGGAGTGTGCTACCGGTGAGCGATGCGGTGATCGGTGCGATAAAATTTTAACTTAATAACAACATTTAATCAACATACACTAAGAAAACATTATCAATATACATCTTAGTCCAATTCAATCATAAGAATGCAACATTTAACCATTTAGGACCAATTTACAACTTTTACAAGTTTTAGGGACTAATTTGTAAAACTGACACATTAAAGGTCATTCGATGCATTAAACTATACTACAATGAAATTCAATACAACATTGATTAACCTGCAAAATTTCATGCATAACGGTGATCATTTAGTTATCCAATTTAATCATTTTAATCTTAGGGACTAATCTGTAAACAATGCAATCTTTTAGATTAAGCCCTTTTAACCACTTAAATTAACCCGAGTCAACTTTGTTCACTTTTCCTTCTGCCCGTATCGATATGGGCAAGTCCTGTATCGGTACGGGTTGACTTGCTTTGACTTTGACCCGTTTCGATACGCTATGAACTCCTATCAAAACAAGGGATTCTAGAGACAAAATGTTTCAGAACGATCCTAAACTGTTTCGATACGCCCTGACCCCTGGACTCAATTATGCTTACCCTTATAGAAATGCCATGACATGTTTCGATACGTCCTGACCTGTAATGACAGATTCTTGCTGGTTTTTAATCACTTTAGCTTATCAAACATTGTCCAATTGCAGTGAAACTTCATACACAACATTACAACCATAAATTATACTAGCATGCCAAAGATTAGAGCCATATGAATCCATTTACTCGGTTTTTACCTTTTAGTGCCAAAACATGCATTTAGGGCCTTTTCTTACTACATGAAGACTCAACTTTAACATAACACACTTATAACACTTAACCATAACATAGGCACATCAAAAGAGACTTAATAGACTTATACATAAACTTTTCCACCAACTAGGAGTTCAAAGGGTCAATATACATTACTTAGAGCTTGCTTGTGACTTGTGCAACGCTTCAACTTTTCCGATCACGATCCCAAAACTTGACTAATCTGAAATGGATGCAATGGAATGCATTAGGCATACTTTTCCTAGCGAGGTAGTCACAAATACAATTAACGAACATAGTATGCCAAAAAACATGCTACAATAATCATAATACTAATTATGCAATAATCATGGCATTTTCCTTATTCACAATAAAAACATAGTATCATGTCATCAATGGCAATATCATGATTTCATAGCAATTCAATATCATTAATCAATAGTTTCCTTGGATTGATTCATGGTATATGGATACATGAATTCCATCTCCTCGTCAAATCAATAAATGGTCATTCTCGCCGACATTGGCAGTAAGACCAATACTCAATATATCCCTCTGCCTCACCAATTCAATATAGGTTGTAGCCCTAGGATCGTAGTCCACTCGTACCAATGAACTCATGAATTCTATGGTATGCCAATTGTATCCAATACTTCGAATCCAAGGTCTAATAATCAATAGTTCGATATCCATGATTCATATACAATGTTTCCACATCAATATCAATAACAATAATTCGATGACAACAATATCATATCAATAAGTCAACAATCATGATTTCCATGTCAATAAGCAATAGCAACAATTCATGTCAATGATTCCTCATGTCAATGCTTCAATAATTTCCATGACAATGGTAGCAATGCTATGGACAATGATTTGATGCAATACTTACCAAAACATACCAACATGGCTTACAGTAATGCTTCATGCAATTCTCTTAAGGACAAAGGTTAGTAAATCAATAAACAATGATTCGAGATGGCACCTAGCCACTCTCGAGACTTTGACTACACTCACCTTGACAATTCAAAGCTTCTAAGGCTCCCGGATGGCGATACCCTTGTCCCTAGCTTTCAATAGAGGCGATGGATTAGTCTTTTCCACTTCTTGAGCTAGGAAAAGCAATAAGGGATCATTAGAATCAATATAACAGTATCGATGCTTGAATAACCATTAGCTATAGACAAAGCTTATCTTTAAGCTTGAAATTGATTATCTAATAATCAAGAGAATTGATGATTGACTTAGGACTTTCACTCACCCGATCGATAGCTATGACTTGGTGTTCTTAAATCAAGGAAAGCCTAAGCTTATGGCTCACAATAGAGAGGTGTATGCTTGAGCTTGGTAGAGAAGATGACAATGGAGGTGTGTGCTTGTTCTTTCCAAGCTAAAGGATGGAAATGATTCTCGGTGAAGCTAAACAATTATGAAAGCTTTCTTTTGTTCAATTCATTTTAAGGAATTATCACTTTAATCATTAACCACCTCCCAAGATAGCCAATAGGAAGCTTTCCTTCCACCAAGGGAAAGCTTAAAATATAATATCTTTTCCTATATCTTATCAATATTAAACCTTTAGATGACCACTAGTCATCTTTTCTGATTATTCACACGAGGAAAGATAAAAGCAAGCTGGTGAGTCATCACCTAAACATTTCTATTCAATTTTACCTTCAACATATTCGAAATAAGGGACCCGTTTCGAAACGTGAGGAACTATATCGAAACGGTCAAGCAAAAGTCTACTAGTTAGTTAATACAATTGGAATCGTTTCGGAATGCCTATAAACGTTTCAAGATGCCTTACTTAGGCCATTTCGGTTAGACCTGGCAAACTTGACCCGAGACCTGAAAACCGAACCGAACATGCTTACCCGAAATTTGACCTGAAACTGAACCGAACATGCTTACTCGAAATTTAACCAGAAACTCGAAACTGAACCGAAAATGAACTGATTTTTAGTTGATCCGAAATGGAACCGAACCTAATAGAACCAAACCGAATGGACCCGTATCGAAGATAACCTGAAATAAATAAAAAGATATTAATAGAAATAAAAAGATGAGATATGAACAATTGCACAACTCACCAAGAAGTCAAATACATTGGCTTTATAAAGCCATATAATGGGTGTAAAAAACTGACCAACTTAAAAACTTGATTAAAATCAACCGATCTCCCATCAACCAGAAATTGACCCGAACCGAACTGAACCAAAAATCAACCGAACCGAAAATCAACCAAACAATAGAACCGAACCGAACTGAACCGAACCAAAACCGAACTGAATCTGAACTGAATGATATTAGACCCGAAATAACCGAAACTAAAATGACCTAAACTGATTGACCCAATTGCCACCTCTTATTTCGTTGCAATTTTCCCCCTTAAGAAAAATTCGTCCTCAAATTTTCACCTGGAAATATGTCGTGATCATTGCCTCTTATGTGGTACATCTGTGCAGAAGCTTTAGATTCAGGTCGGTACGATGCTTTAGATGAACCTCCAAATTTTCCGAAGGATCCTTGCCTTGCTTTTTTGCCTCGAAAAGATTGAGCAGGGGACGAGTTAGTCGATAGAGAAATAGGCTTGTTAGGATTCACCAGGCTTTCTCGAACGAGGTGACCCAACTCTCCGCAAAAGAAACAAGCACCGGATTTCTTGCGGCATTGCCCTTCGTGTCGACTTTGACAGAAATTACACTTCGAAATTTATGTCTCTTGTCTACAACCAACATCGCTCTCAATGGGATTGACACCTGAAGGGGAACGAGCTACAACTTGAGTTTTAGCAAAATACTCGAACTGTGAAGGTTGCGAATACACATTCTCTTTCGAGCTATGATGTTTCCCTTTCTTGGAAAATCCAGAGAAATGTGATTCATCTCGATTTCTCTTTTTAGACTTGTTGGATCCACTAGTTCTCTAAGTTCTCTGTGCTCTTTCCGTAGCTTTAACTCTATTTACAAGATCTTGGAAATCAGTGATTTACAATGCAATGAACATAGGACGTAACTCATCGTTGAGTCCATCAATGAACATCCGACACTTTTCTTCCTCTTTCTTGGAAAATTTAGCGTCGTATCTACAGTACTTGCAGAAGTCATAGATGTACTGTTCGATCGGCCGTCCACCTTGTTTAATATGAAGGAAGATGCTTCGCCTCTCGGCAAGATAGAATTCAATTATGTACTTCTTATGGAATTCTTTCAGGAAGAATTCCCAATTCACGGTATCCTCAGAGATGGTAAGAATGGTAGTCTCCCACCACTGTAAAGCTTCATTAGCAAGCAATGCAAGGGCGCATTCAAGCTTATGTTCATCCGAACACCGTAGTTGCTTATTTAAGATTCTTAAGGTATTGTCTAACCAATACTCAGCAATTTCAGGATCGTCATCATCTTGACCAGTGAAAGTATAGGCTCGGTGTTGAGATAACTTATCAATAGGGGCTCGAGAAGGTTGAGCAACATGTGGTGTAGGTTGCATAACTTGATTAGTTCTTATCACATTCATGAATTGCTTGAACATATCAGCCATGTTCCGATAACACCCTACCTGAGCCTTAGGTGCTTCAGGCGCAACACCCTGAATGTGAGGGTTCTGTGGATCCAGAGGATTTCCTCCTAGTACCTCCTCGCCATGAGTTGAGGAGTCAGAAGCAAACTCATTATCACGAGCTTCGTTAGTTTGAGACATATCTATATTATAAAGAAATCGGATTAGTTGACAAGTCACAATACTCAACAGAATAGCTCCTAGGTGGAAAAGTAACATAATAAACAGTACAAACATGCATAGGTTTAGTTCAGAACCAACTAAACTCAAGCTCTGATACCACAAACGTAACACCCCCTTCCCGGCCTAGTCGAGAATCGGGTCGAAGCGTGCTACCAGTGAGCGAAGCGATGATCTGTGCAATAAAATTTCAACTTAATAACAACATTTAAAAAAAATACACAAACAAAACATTACCAATATACATCTTAGTCCAATTCAATCATAAGAAGGCAACATTTAACCATTTAGGACCATTTTACAAGTTTTAAAGACTAATCTGTAAAACTGAAAAATTAAAGGTCCTTCGATGCATTAAAATATACTACAATGAAATTCAATACAACATTGATTAAACTGCAAAATTTCATGCATAACTCAGATGATTTAGTCATCCAATTTAATCATTTTAATCTCAGGGACTAAACTGTAAATAATGCAATCTTTCAGATTAAGCCCTTTTAACCACTTAAACTAACCCTATATCGAAACGCTCAAGGCCGTTTTGATACGGGTAGATGATGGTCAACCTTGTTGACTTTCCCTTCTACTCGTATCGATACGGGCAAGCCTTGTATTGGTACGGGTTGACTTGCTTTGAGTTTGACTTTGACCCATTTCGATACGATATGAACTCGTATCAAAACAAGTTATTCCAGAGAGAAAATGTTTCAGAATGATCCTAAACTATTACGATACGCCCTGACCTCTGGACTCAATTATGCTTACCTGTATCGAAATGACATGACCCGTTTCGATACGGCATGACCCAATTGTAGTGAAACTTCATACACAACATTATAACCGTAAATTCTACTAGCATGCCAAATATTAGAGCCATATGAATCCATTTACTCAGTTTTTACATTTTAGTGCCAAAACATGTATTTAGGTGTTCTCATTTTGTGAGTGCAAGTGCACACTCTTGTCAAGTTATAGTATAAAAGATATCGTCTCCACGGGGATTAGAACAACTCCTATGATTGGGTTCCTGCACAAAGATTTAATAAATGCGCCATTAAATCTCAAGATGTGGAAATATAAAAACACAACTAAAGATAAAGATAGTGATAAGAGGAATGATAGGGGAGATTGGGCGATAAGCTGGGCAAGACAAGTGCAGCTCGGTAGCTTGTGGACTGCATTGCAGAGTCTTGAGTATGTTTCACGCTACCATGAGATGCTGCCGCGACGGGTAAGGTGGGCGGAAAACTACGACCTTGTCACCCGATTGCAGTAGTTCATTGCCGTGACAGAGGTGTATATTGCCTCGGCAGGTGGAATACGAAGAAGTCTTGGCGGCAAGTCTGGCAGTCATTCTGAGTTTTGAACTAAAGTTTCTATTTCACTAAGTACTATGGCAGAATTTACAATTTCATCTATATGCTATGAATCTAAAACAAAAAGGACTAATTCCCCCCAAACTCAAGGCTGGCATTGTCCTTAATGCCTCTACAAAACATAAAATAAAAATTAATACAGAAAAAATGAAAACATGAATAGAAAACAACACAAAAAATAAAAAAAATAAAAGGAAAATAGTGCTATAGGCTAGGGGAGTTCCCCTCTGTATCTGCCGCGTCAGCGGATGAATCTGAGGAGGCAGGCTGGACAAGGTGGCGCGTAGCGGATGGTATTTCTACGGTGCTCTTCTTCAAGCTACGTGGCGAATGGATACGGCTGGGGTGGTTTTCTTGATTTGTCTATCAGCTTCTCCACCTAGGGGTTCTGCTGCTGGCCGCTTTCGCTTTCGTGCTACCTCAGCCGGTGCATCTTCAAATGAGTCTGAAATCTCCAAGTCTGAGTAGCCGGAGTCCTGGGCAGTAGTGGCTTCTTCTTCCTTCTCGGATTCTGAGGAAGAGGTGAGGTCATAAGGCTAGATAGGGGTCAGGGAGGTTCTTCTTTTGGGGTGGTAGTGCGGCCCCTCGCTATCGTCGGCGGCAGGAGCAGCAGCAGGTCTTCGAGTGATGTGTACCAATTTGGATGTTGCTAGCTCCGTTGAAAAGGCGAGCAACTGTGGTCCGGCGTCTTGGTATTTGTCCAGCAGGTAGGCTACAAAGGCCTTATGTACGTCTGCTACATATTTGGTGAAGATCACATGCTTGTGCTCGATCTTCTGGCAACATTCCAATAGGCTGCGCAGTAGGGGAATTACGGCAGACATAAGGGCAGCATTAGTACTGCCTGCTGCGGCTGGGGTGGTGGCAGCTTGGGACGTCAGCTGGGCGGTGGAGGGTGTTTCTGGTTCTACACTATGTAACATTTGCTGACGTGCTCTTCTTTTCCATCCTTCCTTGGTAGGAAAAATTTTATCTTTTGGGTGCACTGGCACGCCAAAATTAGCACAGAGGCCTGTGATGAGTGCAGGAAAGAAGAGTGGACCTTTGGTAGCTGGTTTCTCCATGTGGGCATAGATCTTCTTTAGTATTATATCGCCAATGTTGATATGTCACCCCTTCATTATACTGCAGATAAGGGCGAGCCGCGGCTTGTTTACAGTGGATCCGTGCGTGGTTGGCATCAGGCGACGTTGAACAAAATAGCTCCAAAGTGCTGCCTCCAGCAGCAAATCTTGGCGGTTGACCGACCCGTTGTTTTTGCCTATCAGCCATTTGGTTTTTGGCTTGCAAAGCTCTTTCTTGATTTGGTTGTAGTCGTGTCCCATCATATATGATTCCCACTCCCCGTACGGGTCGCCGCTGAATTCTATACTGTAGAAGCTGTTGATTATGTCAGTAGTGAACTTTACACCCTCTCCCCGAACGTAGATAAACTGACTCTCCGGGTTTGGACGGTGGGCATAGAACTCTCATACGTGGTTGCTGTTAATCCCCTCTTGTTGCCGTATGAATTGGTCCCAACCCATATTATGGATTGTCTCGAACAGGGAAGGTTCCAACCCGAAGTAACCATCAGGTTGGGTGTAGTGGAAGACCATCTCTTCCCATAGTTGCATGTCCTTGTAGAACTTGTAGGTCTCTTCGACAGCATGTTTCAAGAACCTCTTGTATTGGGTTTTGGAGGTGGCGGCGGGTTTTTGTGATGAGGCCATTGTTCTGGGAACGGTTGTTTTTCTAAAGAGAGGAAAAAGAAAGTGAAAGAAAATAAAACAAAGAAATCTTGGAAGCAAAAGACTATAGAAAGAATTCAGAGAAAAGAAATAGCAAAGTGAAGAACGGGTGGTAGAATAGTTGACCTTATATAGTCGTTTCTCTCCACTGCCTTAGCGGGCACGCTGTCAACGGGCGGCAATTATTGTGGTGCGAATAACAGGGTTCTAGTCGTTACACAGATATCTGTTCCGCTCACTGGGGCAATTATAGCCGTTGCAGGTAGCCATTATGCTCCTCTGCCTTGGGCTACCGTGACCGCTAGTTGGGCCTCTCCTTTATTCTTTCATCTTTCTTGGTCCTTTCTTCCTTCCTAACTTGAAATAAAATAAATACAAAAATTAAATAAAAATTAAATCTATTCCTAAGAAATAAAAGTAAATTAAAAATTAAAATTTAAAGTAAAATAATAATTGGGTTATGTTGGGCTGCACTTTTCCCAAGCATAACCACTTCATGAGGGTTTTTGTGTTTAGCTATTCGTTTGGGCATGTCCTTCCCCTCCTCAGGTGGATGTTGCTGCCAACTTTGCTGTCCTGGTGGGACATACACCAAAAAAACAAAGAGGCTATATATATAATATTTTTTAAATAAATAAATAAAAAGAGATTTAATGTGCAAAAACTAAATAGAAGTGCACAAATTCAAATGTAGTTGATGTTTCCAATCCCCGGCAACGGCGCCAAAAACTTGTAGAGCGTTTAGGTGTTCTCCTTTTGTGAGCACAAGTGAACACTCTTGTCAAGTTATAGTATAAAAGATATCGTCTCCAGAGGGATTGTAGCAACTCCTATGAATGGGTTCCTGCACAAAAATTTAATAAATGCGCCATTAAATCTCAAGATGTGGAAATATAAAAACACAAGTAAAGATAAAGATAGTGATAAGAGGAATGATAGGGGAGATTGGGCGATAAGCTGGGTAAGACAAGTGCAGCTCGGTAGCTTGTGGACTGCATTGCAGAGTCTTGAGTATGTTTCGCGCTGCCATGAGATGATGCCGTGGCGGGTAAGGTGGGCGGCAAACTACAACCTTGTCACACGATCGCAGCAGTTCACTGCCATAACAGGGGTGTATACTACCTCGGCAGGTGGAATAGGAAGAAGTCATGGCGGCAAGTTTGGCAGTTATTCTGAGTTCGGCAGGATAGTCGACAATGATCCCTCCTATTTTTAGGTTAGGATGCTCAATATTGCTTAACTGGAGGACTAGTGTGGAACCAAATTACACAACTCGGTTGGTAATCCCTTTTAGCCGCTGAAACTTGTGAACTAGTGTAGAACCAAGTTAGTCACGCCTTTGTGAGTTGTGACTGTGCTTAACCCTTTCGTGAGCCTTGCACTTTTGTGCCCAACAAATAGATTTTCTCTTCAACTATCTGGTGTGGACTAATTGAACGAACAAGAATCATAGATTAAGCAAACTCAGAACTTTATTGAAACAACTCAAAACTATACAACTATATCCCAAAATACTTTACATAAACGCGCATAAACCCTAGGAAAGTTGGGCCGCGACCCCCCAACACTCCAACCTATCTAGCTAACCCCTCATCTTTACTCTCATTGGCAGATGCCGTCAATTCCTCACAACAAGCATGCCCTATACCCTTACATACATTGGGTATATATAAGGCTCTTGACCTAAGTTGAGTCCTTCTTGAAGTAGGAGTCCTAAAAGTAAATTACATTAAATATAGACTCCTTTATGCTTTAAATACAGACTCTTTGGACATTGCCTTCTTCAGTAAGTAAGGATAAGTGCTCCTACTTATCGATCTTGAATTAACTCTATCGGCCGCTACAGGCTTCAGGAAGTTGCAGGACTGGGCTAACTGGGCTTAGGAAATTGTCCTCTTGAAATCGCAACCCATCTTGGCTAAGTCGGTGTAACACCTGCCCGGGCGGCTCTTGGCGGCAGTGCTGCTTCGGCAGTGTCCTTGGCAGCAACTTGAGCTGCTTTAGTATAGCTTCTTTTGTTCCAACTTTCCTCGCCTTGTTTTGTCCTCTCCTCTACTTTCCTAGCTATAGCACCTGAAAACATAAACTAAACTAAAACAGTAACTTTTCTTTACCAATCATAAGATATTCAATAAAAGCATGGTACAAGAGAAGATGATGTTATAATGCATGCAATGCTCCTAAATATGCCTAAATGAGCTCAAGAACAACAATAATAAGGGCAGGAATGTGTACAAAATATACGACTCATGGACACTCTACAACACTTAACCATAACATAGGCACATCAAAAGAGACTTAATAGACTTATACATAGACTTTGCCACCAACTAGGAGTTCAAAGGGTCAATATACATTACTTAGAGCTTGCTTGTGACTTGTGCAACGCTTCAACTTCTCTGATCTCAATCCCAAAACATGACTAACCTGAAATGGATGCAATGGAGTGAATTAGGCATACTTTGCCTAGTGAGGTAGTCACAAATACAATGAATGAACATAGTATGCCAAATAACATGCTTCAAAGATAATCATAATACTAATTATGCAATAATCATGGTATGTTCCTTATTCACAATAAAAACATAGTATCATGTCATCAATGGCAATATCATGATTTCATAGCAATTCAATATCATTAATCAATAGTTTTCTTGGATCGATTCATGGTATATGGATACACGAATTCCACCTCCTCACCAAATCAATAAATGGTCATTCTCCCCGACATCACCAATAAGACCAATACTCAATACATCTCTCCGCCTCGCCAAATCAATATAGGTCGTAGCCCTAGGTCCGTAATCCACTCGTACCAATGAGCTCATGAATTATATGGCATGCCAATTGTATCCAATACTTTGAATCCAAGGTCCACTAATCAATAGTTCAATATCCATGATTCATATACAATGTTTCCAAATCAATATCAATAACAATAACAATAATTCGATGACAACAATATCATGTCAATAAGTCAACAATCATGATTTCCATGTCAATAAGCAATAGAACCATTTCATGTCAATGATTCCTCATGTCAATGCTTCAATAATTTCCATGACAATGGTAGCAATGCTTTGGACAATGATTCGATGCAATACTTACCAAAACTTACCAACATGGCTTACAATAATGCTTCATGCAATTCCCTTAAGGACAAAGGTTAGTAAATCAATAAACAATGATTCGAGATGGCACCTAGCCACTATCGAGACTCCAACTACACTCACCTTGACAATATGAAGTTTCTAAGGCTCCCTGATGGCGATACCATTTTCCCTAGCTTTCGATAGAGGTGATGGATTAGTCTTTTCCACTTCTTGAGCTAGGAAAAGCAATAAGGGATCATTAGAATCAATATAACAATATCGATACTTGAATAGTTGTTGAGTGTGTAAAAGTTCTATTATTTACCCCCTATTTAACCCATATTTTTGCTGCATTCAAGCATAATTCATTGCATTTAGGCTAGTTTACAGTTAGACATCACAAATATATTAAAAGGCACAGTTTCTACTGAAGTTGGTTGCTTTTGCAGGTTGCTGCTGTAGCAGATGGAGAGGCAGGCGCTGGGCAGTGAAGCAAAAGAGCTGGAACTGGACGAGCAGGCAAGGAGGACGATGCTACCATGGATGCCGCCGTGACAGCAGAGGATGACAGCAGTTTTGAGGAGAAGAAGCAAAGTGAACCTCGACAAAAAGAGAAAATTAAGCTCGTCTGTCATGGAATATCACTATATTTTCCAAGCCCTAGATCAGAATAAAAGCCAAGCCCAAAGTTCAAGGAGAGAAAATCCAAGCAAGAAGGAAGGACGAATTAAAGCCACATTCTCTGAAGATTTAGTCTTTATTAGAGTTGTACTTTAATTTAAACTTGTATTCTTGCTATTTTAGAAAACTTGGACTCAAAGCCTATATAAAGGCATGTAATTCGACCTAGGAGAGAACATCACCTATCTCTAGCCTTCTTCCCAAAACCCTAGCCGTTTTCATCCTCTCATCATGTTCTAAATTCCCCTTAGGGCCACGGGTTGATTTGTAAAGTAGTTGCAAGGGTTGCTTTTGTTTTAGGAATTTTCAGTTCAATAAAATAAACTTCAAGTTCTCTTATTCTGGTTATTAACATCTTGCAAGAGTATTGGGAGAGCATTGCGAGGTTATCTATTTACTTAATATCAGGAGAGTTAAGTATACGAAAGGAATAAGTGCTAGTTCTCTAGTTTATAGTTGAACTATCTCTGACCTAGGGATAGGACGAGGTTAAGTGGCTAAAGAAGAATTCAACAACATCGGTGTTCATCCTTCGATTCACGTTGGGAGGTATCATCAAAGACGTGTTCATCGACAAACTTGGACCTAGGGATAGGCCAAGGCACAGCAGGGATTCTTGCCAAACTTGAAGTACGGAGTTGTGTGTTCACTGCCGCGACAAGCAACAGACTGCCGCCGCGATGGATGCTGCCGCGACGGGGATGACGACAGTGTTGATTTTCCTAGACTTAGAAATACCTACACTACTGAGCAATTCAATACCAGCCCATTCTCTCTATCTTGATTACTTTACTTCTATTTTCCAGTACTCTTTATTTTTCTAGTGACAAAATCTTAAATCATTCTTTTTACTCTTGTGCAGTAATTCAAGGTGAAGCTATTAGCCCAGTCCCTGTGGAGACGATATCTGATACTTCCGTATCACTTTACTACTTGCGTCGTGTACACTTGCACTACAATTGCGATAGACACTTTTACACACAACAAGTTTTTGGCGCCGTTGCCGGGGACTGGCAACATAACTCTACCCTATCTTTTACTGCACTTTTCTTTTTTATTTTTCTGTTTTAATTTGGTTTGTTCAACTTGTGCTTTTCACAAGGTTTCTTGTTTATGCGCAGATCGAGACGAGGAGAAGAACCTGAGTATCCATTAGATCCTGAAATAGAACGTTCGTTCAATCTTAGGAACCGACTTCGTCACGTACTAGCCAGAAACGAATACCTTGAAGAATAGTTAAAGACGATGAACAACCAAGGGAATCCCCAGGTTGATAATCCTACCAGAGATGGAGAGATTATTCCTCATGTCGGTGACCCTCCTGCCGCTGCCGCACGACGGTCCTGCCGAGACTACATGCTGAATGATCATGTAGAACTAGAAACCACGGTGCCGGATATAGATGTTGACAACTTTGAGCTAAAACCTGTTATGTTCAGCATGATCAACAACACCGGTCAATTTAGTGGTGCTGCTACAGAGGATGCTAGGGAGCATCTGAAAACGTTCCAGGAAATCTGTGGTTCGTTTAGACTACCAGGAGTTAATCCGGAGATACTGAGGCTTCGGTTATTTCCCCATTCATTGAGGGACAGACCAAAGACTTGGTGGAATAAACTTACGCCGGGTTCAATTAGAACGTGGGCGGATTTGTCTCATGAATTCTTATCTCATTTTAATCCTTCACATTTATCTGAGCGATTACGTAATGAAATTGCTACTTTTCAACAGGAAGATGACGAGCCAATGCACGAGGCCTGGGACAGATTTACAACTTTTCTAAGGAACTGCCCAATGCATGGATTCCCTGTCTGAAATCAGGTAACCAAGTTTTATAATGCTGGCAATTTACAAACTCGTATTCGAATTGATTCAGCAGCAAACGGATTACTACTGGACAAAGACCCAGACGAGGCAATGCAAGTATTGAAAAATCTGGCTAAGAATGAGGAGCAGTTTCCGACAGCAAGAAGAGGGGGTAAACGGGTACTAGCTGTTAAGGATTATGAGGTCGACAGCACAATGAAATCACAGGTGGCATAACTCACTAAGGCAATGAAAAAGCTCTTGAACGATGATTCACAGCATGTATTCGTTGTCGAAGAGGTATGTGAAATTTGTGAAGGAAATCACAGTTCGGATGAATGTCCTATACAGTTAGAAGAGGGAAAGTATGTTGGAAACTACAATAAGCAGAATTATAACTCCAACAACTACAATCCCAGCTGGAGAAAGGATCCCAAGTTCTTTTGGAGTAATCCTAATAATGCCTTGAATCCTCAAGCACACAATAATCAGAATCAGGGAGGACCTAGACTGCTGACTCGACAGCAACCGCAGCAGCAACAATAGCCACCAGCTGCCACAAACAGTATACTGGAACAGACTCTGGCTACGTTTATGTCTCAGACAGGAACTTACATTGAGAACATGAATCAATTTGTCAAGAAGACGGAGACATTCATGGATAAAACAGAGATGCGGATGACAAATCATAAAGCTACTCTGAAATCGTTGGAGACACAGATGGGTCAGGTTTCCCAGCATATCAACCCAAGGCAGAATGGTGGATTTCCTAGCAATACTAAAAATGTTAGGCAGCCCACACATGAGCAGTGTAAAGCCATCACTACTAGGAGTGGGAAGAAACTACCAGGGCCTGAGAAGAAAGCTGAATCAGTTGAACCAGCCTTGGAGTCACCTGCCGAAGAAGCTGCCCTGACAGGTAACAAACAGCCTGCTGCCGAAGAGCCTGTCACGACAGCAGATTCGACAGAGAAGAAAGATGATGAGCCCAAACCTCCTTAGATCCGTATGCAGTGGGAAGGACGTATTGCTGATTATCGTCCCCCACCTCCTTTTCCTCAACGGTTACAGAAATTGAAACAAGAATCACAGCTTAAAAAGATTTATGATATTTTTTAGCAGGTTCATATAACCATTCCACTGTTAGATGCCGTTAAGGAGATGTTTGGTTATGCCAAATTTCTCAAGGATGCCATGTCGAAGAAATCTAGACTTGGGGAATTTGAAACGGTTAAGATGATAGAAGGATGCATGAGTATTCTGCACAAGCATCCACCCTAGAAAAAGAAGGATCATGGGAGCTTCATCATACCATGTGTAATCGGAGACAAATATGTGGGTAAGGCACTTTGTGATCTTGGTGCTAGTATAAATTTAATGCCAAAATCTGTTTTTCAGAAATTAGGTATTGGAAAAGCTCGACCCACAACAGTAATTCTGCAGCTGGCAGACCGCTCTTACGTTCATCTGGAAGGAAAAATTGAAGATATTATGGTAAGAGTGGATACGTTTATTTTTCCTGCTGACTTTCTTGTTTTAGATTGTGAAGCAGATGAAAACGCACCAGTCATCCTAGAGCGACCCTTCTAAGCCACGGGAAGATCACTGATTGATGTGGAAAAAGGAGAACTCACCATGAGAGTGAACTATCAAGAAATAAAGTTGAATGTTCTCCAAGCTATGAAGCATGCGGATGCAGAAGAAGAATGCAAGGTTATCACTGAAATTACCCTTGACCAACCCTGCATCAGGTCGGGCTGTCACGACATCAAAATTGGCCATTGCCTCGGCAGCCACTTACAAGACTGTCACGACAGCACCGACGACAGCAACTCCTCAGAATCTGATACATCTGATACTGAAGATCCGGAGAAGGTAAACTGGATAGGCAATTGTCCCGGTAAGTTATTCGAGCCTTTAAATTATACCTCGGATAACCATGCAATTCAAAAGCCATCAATTGTTGAGCCCCCTGTTTTAGATCTTAAACCCCTGCCATGGCAGCTAAAATATGCTTTTCTTGGTTTAAATGATACGTTGCCCGTAATCATCTCTTCCAAGTTGATGCAGGAACACGAACAACAGTTAATAGGGATGCTGCAGCAGCACAAAAAGGCTATTGGATGGACGATAGCCGATATTCAAGGCATTAGTCCGGCATTATGTATGCATAAAATCCTTCTAGAGGATGATCATAAGCCAACTATTGATACACAAAGGCGGTTGAACCATGCGATGAAAGAGGTGGTGCGAAAAGAGATAATCAAATGGCTAGATGTTGGAATCATCTATGCCATCTCGGACAGCAAATGGGTGAGCCCGATGCAATGTGTTCCCAAGAAAGGAGGAATGACCGTGGTGACCAACGAAAACAATGAGCTAATCCCAACCAGGACTGTGACCAGTTGGAGGGTTTGTATGGACTATCGGAAGCTTAACAAAGCTACCCGAAAGGACCACTTTCCTTTACCCTTTATTGATCAAATGCTTGATAGATTAGCGGGTAAACCTTACTATTGTTTTCTTGATGGTTATTCAGGTTACAATCAAATAGCTATCGCACCGGAAGATCAAGAAAAGACAACATTCACATGCCCCTACGGAACTTACGCTTTTAGGAGGATGCCTTTTGGACTCTGCAATGCACCAACCACCTTTCAAAGGTGCATGATGGCAATATTCTCTGATATGGTGGAGGACTTCCTAGAGATCTTTATGGATGACTTTTCAGTCTTTGGAGACAACTTTGAAAGCTGCCTAGGCAACCTACAGAAGGTGCTCGAAAGATGTGAAAAAGCAAACTTAGTTTTGAACTGGGAAAGTGTCACTTCATGGTGGATGAAGGGATAGTCCTTGGCCATAAGATTAGCTGTCGTGGCATAGAAGTCGACAGAGCTAAGATAGAAGTGATCGAAAAGATGCCGCCACCCACCACAGTCAAGGGCATCAGAAGTTTCTTAGGACATGTTGGTTTTTATCGGAGGTTCATTGCGAACTTTTCAAAAATCACCAAGCCCCTATGCCATCTTCTGGAGCAGAACCGACCCTTCGACTTTAACACTGAATGTACTGAAGCATTCAAGGTTCTGAAAGAAAAGCTGGTAACAGCCCCAATAGTACAGCCACCAGACTGGACACAACCATTTGAGATCATGTGTGATGCTAGTGACTATGCTGTCGGGGCAGCACTTGGGCAGCGGAGAGACAAACTTTTTTCATGTCATATACTATGCCAGCAAAACACTGAACGACGCCCAATTAACTACACCACCACAGAGAAGGAGTTATTAGATGTGGTATTCTACATTGACAAGTTTTGTTCTTATATACTTGGAATGAAGGTCATAGTGCACACAGACCACTCTGCATTGAAATATCTGTTCGCGAAAAAGGATGCAAAGCCTCGACTGATACGTTGGATCCTACTATTGGAAGAATTCGACCTTGAAATCAAGGACAAAAAGGGGACAGAGAATCAAGTGGAAGATCACTTGTCAAGGTTGGAGAAGGGACAGAGTCTACCAACAGATGAGACAAACATATTGGAGACCTTCCCAGATGAGCAGCTATTTGCTGCCACAGTCACTGTCGCGACAGCCATGGCGGCAGGTAAGTCTTCTGAACTCCCCTGGTATGCTGATTTCGTTAATTTTTTAGTTAGCGGAATAATTCCTCCTGACCTTAATTATCAAGCCAGGAAGAGGTTCCAAAACGATGTTAAGCATTATTATTGGGACGAACCTCTTTTTTTCAAAATCTCTGCAGATCAGGTTATAAGGAGATGTGTATCGCAGGAAGACATACTTCATCACTGCCATGCTTCACAGTATGGAGGACACTTAGGAGGCAACAAAACTGCTGCCAATGTTCTACAGTCAGGATTTTATTGGCCTTCATTGTATAAAGATGCTCAAGTCTTCTACAAGAGTTGTGACAAGTGCCAACGGACAGGAAACATCTCAAGGAGACACGGGATGCCGCTGCAGAACATTCTTGAAGTCGAGATTTTCGACGTTTGGGGGATCGATTTTATGGGACCGTTCCCATCATCATGTGGGAATTTGTACATCCTCCTGGCAGTAGATTATGTGTCTAAGTGGGTTGAAGCAATCGCCACGTAAAAGAATGATGCCAAGACGGTTCAAAGGTTTTTACACAAAAACATCTTTTCTAGATTTGGCATACCTAAGGCGATTATCAGTGATGAAGGGAGGCATTTCAACAACAGGGTTATCGTTGCTGCCTTGAAAAAGTATGGTGTCAAGCATCAGATTGCAACAGAATATCACCCTCAAACCAATGGACAAGCTGAATTATCCAACAGGGAAGTTAAGAACATTCTTGAGAAGATGGTTAAGCCAACTAGGAAAGATTGGTCTTTACACCTTAATGATGCGTTATGGGCCTATAGGACAACTTTCAAAACTCCATTGGGAATGTCTCCTTATCGACTGATTTACGGGAAAACATGCCATTTACCTGTCTTGATAGAGCACAGAGCATACTGGGCAATTAAGGCAGTTAATATGGACTTGGAAAAGGCAGGGCAGAAAAGGCTACTGGATCTGAACGAAATTGAAGAAATCCGGACAATGGCCTATGACAATGCAAGAATCTACAAAGATAAAACTAAGAAGTGGCATGACAAAAAGTTGCTGCCACAACAGTTCTGCCCAGGGCAGCTTGTATTGCTATTTAACTCTAGATTGAAATTCTTCCCAGGGAAGCTGAAATCTAGATGGTCTGGCCAATTCCAAGTTGTACAGGTTTTTCCCCATGGTGCCATCACGATCAGATCTTTAAAAGACGGGCATCAATTCAAAGTCAATGGACAGCGCTTGAAGCATTATCAGGGGACTGAAGCCCCAAGAATGCAGGAAGTGGTTACCTTAGGAGATGCCTCACCTGGCATCCCTAATTTAACCTAAATTCTATTTTAATTATTTTTATTATTTATTATTTATATATTAGGAAATTAGATTTATTTTATTTTTAAATAATGTTTTTATTTTTACTGTTTTTAGGAAATAAAGGAGACAAGAAGAAAAGGAGAAGTGAATGCCCACCATCCTTCCACCAGCCCAAAAAGCCCAAATTATGGAGCATGTCGTTACAGCTGCCGCGACAGACGTGAAAAATACACGCTGTCGCGACAGACACGGAAACGCGTAACAGACGCGCAGCAGACACAGAAACGCGTGATAGACGCGTCAGACACGCAAACGCGTAACAGCTGGCCTCGTTATTCACGCCTACCATTACAGCTCCAATGGGCAGCAAATTCTTCTCTATATAAACCCCGTTTCATTTTTTCATTTTCACTCACTTCTACTCTCCTTACTTGCTTCCTATAGAATCTTTTGCTTTCATTTTCATTTTCTCAACCCTTGCAACAATGTCTTCCAGAAATACCCATAAGAGTGCTGCCTCCGGCTCCACCCCACGATCCTTCTAGATCAGAGACATGTGGGAGGAAAGGAGATTCATCTACACTTCAAAGGAGGGAAATTTGGGCCTAAAGTCGTTCATTGCTCGCAAAATAAGGGCTCTACAGTGGCAGATCTTTGCCGAACAACCTGAGGAGATGAATGTCTCTTTAGTTCGAGATTTCTACGCTGGCATCAACAGCAGGACGGCAACAACAGTTACCGTACGAGGGAGGGAAGTTCCATTCGAAGCTGAATACATCAACACCTTGTACGGATTTTACGTGGGCAGCAACAACGACGGCCACCAACAGTTTCTGAACAGCCTTGACCCTGCTGCCTACGATGCTGTCATGGCAGAGCTGACTGATGAATGAACACAGTGGAACACCAACCGCAAGAACCTGAGGACGGTGAAGAGAACTCAACTCTTGCCGAAAGCCAAATTATAGAACGCTTTTATTAAAAAGCGCATCATGCCGTCCTCGCACAACACCACTGTTGATCAGCCAAGGTTTGCCTTAATCCACTCTATTTTGCATGAGAGGCCTATTAACGTGGGCAGCTTCATCCACAAAAGCATTCTGGAGTGTGCACACCGGCCGACGGGACCGCTCTACCTTCCTTACCTCATCACAGCCCTCTGCCGCGGCCATGGGGTGCCTGAAGCTGCCACCGATATTAGAGTCCAAGGGAAGGGATGGAATGACAAAAACATACTCAGCTTAATGGAGCTGACTGTTTCCACCCCTCTGTCCTCATTTGATCCCGCTGCCACGACAGTAGACACGATAGAGCCGACGGAGACTGAACCTGCTGCCACAGAAGCCAGGCAGCAACCAGCAACCAGCAGCAGCAGCCCCGACCGACTCCTCCTCCCAGATCCTTACTGCTTTACAGAAGATGGAGGAACGACAGCTCGGTCTTATGAGCTTTATCAGGGATTTCACCGGCGCCACACTACAATTCATCCAAACCTCTTTAAATTTCCCTGATGCCGTATTTCCTACTTTCCCTGCCCATTATTTTGCTGTCCCAACCCCTGCCCACACCCCAACACCTGCTGCCACACCACGGACACCTTATGCAGCATCCACACCATCACCTGCCACGACAGCCGCCCGTAGCACCCGAGCAGCTGAGACTTCTACCCGTGGAACAAAACGACGAATGCCCTCAGAAGAGCTTGATGCCTTCATTGCCGGTTTCTCTTCATCCTCCATTTGGGAGGAGAGTGACAACGAACCCTCTATTAAGAGGAATCTCTCCAAGGAGTTCACACCGGTAAAACGGCAGAAAAGAATGGCAGACAAAAACAAGCCGGATAGCGGCAGCGGCAACAGCAGTGACGGTAGTAGTAGTAAGGACAGCAGCAGCAGCTCAGAGGTCCAGGTTGTGGAGAAACCCCCTCACATCTCCCTCACCATAATTCAACCTCCGAGGGAGGCCAAAACGAAGAACACATCTACCTCCCCCATCCGCCAGCCAGTTCATAAAGCCCGTGCCCACCGCCAGCTCCGAGTCAGCAACAGCAGTGACGACAGCGCTTAAAAATTTGAGTTTCTTAACTTATTTTACTGTCTGCTTATATATTTTGTGATGTATTGTTTTTATTTTATTTTGTCATTTGCATTGAGGGCAATGCATCCCTCGAGTTTGGGGGTGGCATCCCTCCATTAATGGAGTCTAATTTAGTTTATAATTGTGTCTTTTACTTAATTTATTTTCTCTTGAAAAAAATTGATGAAAATATGAAAATTTTGGCTTAAGTCTGTGAACTGAACTTACCTACCGTGACAGCTCTGTCGTGGTAATGCCTTTAGGATAGTTTTAGGAGCAGTTTAGAGCCTGTCTATAGTTATGAAACTTAAACACCATTTGTGACTGTTATACTGCCTAGAACTCTTTTAGTTAACTAGAATAGGAAGCTTAGCACTTGAATGGCCCCTAGAGGTGCCTAACACTGGCTCTAGGAAAGAAGTTTAGTAAAAGAGACTCAATAGCCGTAGAAGTGCCCGAAAACGGCTCTAGGAAGTTAGCTAGAGGTGCCCGAAACCGGCTCTAGTAAAACTTTAGCTTAAAATAATAAAATCGAGTCAAACAAAAAAAAATCAAAGGAGCATAAGAAGTGCCTTCAAAAAGATAAACTTTGGCATAAAAATTCAAGTTAAGGGCTGAAATATTCTAGTGAAACTAAGAGAGTCTTGGCATATAATTGTTCACAAGCATACACACACTGCACGAGGACTATAGTGAGACTCCGGACAAATCCTAAGTTATCCGACAAGGAGCTGCCGTCAATAGAGAATGAATGAAGGGTAAGGGAAAGTTCACTGTTTTAAGCCAAAACAAAAATATTTTATTTTTCTTTTAGGTCTTAGTTGCTTGAGGGCAAGCAAAAACTTGAGTTTGGGGTGTGTTGAGTGTGTAAAAGTTCTATTATTTACCCCCTATTTAACCCATATTTCTGCTGCATTCAAGCATAATTCATTGCATTTAGGCTAGTTTACAGTTAGACATCACAAATATATTAAAAGGCACAGTTTCTACTGAAATTGGTTGCTTTTGCAGGTTGCTGCTGTAGCAGATGGAGAGGCAGGCGCTGGGCAGTGAAGCAGAAGATCTGGAACTGGACGAGCAGGCAAGGAGGACGATGTTTCCATGGATGCCGCCGTGACAGTAGTGGACGACAGCAGTTTTGAGGAGAAGAAGCAAAGTGGACCTCGACAGAAAGAGAAAATTAAGCCCGTCTGTCGTGGAATATCACTATATTTTTCCAAGCCCTAGATCAGAATAAAAGCCAAGCCCAAAGTTCAAGGAGAGAAAATCCAAGCAAGAAGGAAGGACGAATTAAAGCCATATTCTCTGAAGATTTAGTCTTTATTAGAGTTGTACTTTAATTTAAACTTGTATTCTTGCTATTTTAGAAAACTTGGACCCAAAGCCTATATAAAGGCATGTAATTCGACCTAGGAGAGGACATCACCTATCTCTAGCCTTCTTCCCAAAACCCTAGCCGTTTTCATCCTCTCATCATGTTCTAAATTCCCCTTAGGGCCACGGGTTGATTTGTAAAGTAGTTGCAAGGGTTGCTTTTGTTTTAGGAATTTTCAGTTCAATAAAATAAACTTCAAGTTCTCTTATTCTGGTTATTAACATCTTGCAAGAGTATCGGGAAAGCATTGCGAGGTTATCTATTTACTTAATATCGGGAGAGTTAAGTATACGAAAGGAATAAGTGCTAGTTCTCTAGTTTATAGTTGAACTATCTCGGACCTAGGGATATGACGAGGTTAAGTGGCTAAAGAAGAATTCAACAACATCGGTGTTCATCCTTCGATTCACGCCGGGAGGTATCATCAAAGACGTGTTCATCGACAGACTTGGACCTGGGGATAGGCCAAGGCACAGCAGGGATTCTTGACAAACTTGAAGTACGAAGTTTGTGTGTTCGCTGCCGCGACAAGCAACAGACTGTTGCCGTGACAGGTGCTGCCGCGACGGGGACGACGACAGTGCTGATTTTCCTAGACTTAGCAATACCTACACTACTGAGCAATTCAATAACAGCCCATTCTCTCTATCTTGATTGCTTTACTTCTATTTTCCAGTACTCTTTATTTTTCTAGTGACAAAATCTTAAATCATTCTTTTTACTCTCGTGCAGTAATTCAAGGTGAAGCTATTAGCCCAGTCCCTGTGGAGACGATATCCGATACTTCCGTATCACTTTACTACTTGCGTCGTGTATACTTGCACTACAATTGCGATAGACACTTTTACACACAACAAAGCCATTAGCTATAGACAAAGCTTATATTTAAGCTTGAAATTGATTATCTAATAATCAAGAGAATCGATGATTGACTTAGGGCTTTCACTCACCCGATCGATAGTTATGACTTGATGTTCTTAAATCAAGGAAATCCTAAGTTTATGGCTCACAATAGAGAGGTGTATGCTTGAGCTTTGTAGAGAAGATGAAAATGGAGGTGTGTGCTTGTTCTTTCAAAGGTAAAGGATGGAAATGATTCTCGGTGAAGCTAAACAATTATGAAAGCTTTCTTTTGTTCAATTCATTTTAAGGAATTATCACTTCAATCATTAACCACCTGCCAAGATAGCCAATATGAAGCTTTCCTTCCACCATTGAAAAGCTTAAAATATAATATATTTCCCTATATCTTATCAATATTAAACCTTTAGATGACCACTAGTCATCTTTTTTGATTATTCACGTGAGGAAAGATAAAAGCAAGCTGGTGAGTCATCACCTAACCATTTCTATTCAATTTTACCTTCAACATATTTGAAACATGGGACTTGTTTCGAAATGTGAGGAATCGTATCGAAACGGTCAAGCAAAAGCCCACCAGTTAGTTAATACCGTTGGAATCGTTTCAGAACTCCTATAAACGTTTCGAAACGCCTTTCTTAGGCCGTTTTGGTACGGGTCTGAGTGTATCAAAATGCCTAGCTTAAAAACACTAATTTGAGCATTCTTAAAGCAATCTCAACTAAGGATTTGGTTTACTTAAGGTCCTATGACATCATAGAAATATAATCTATGGCGAAGAGTCGACATTGCAATATTTTATTATCGATACTCCGATAATCGGAATCCAATTCTGACTAGACCGATTTTCGGGGTGTTACAGATATCGACTAGCTTACACTAGCTAGAGTTCTTAAATCACCTATCTCAAGGTATCATTAAGTCAACAAAAAGTATTACATGATTCAATAGCTTTGCCATACTCGAGGTCACATAACCCATTGAGTCACTCGAGCTAACATAGCCCATCGAGTAGTACACATAATACCCTGATCACTCAGCCATTGGGTACATAAGTAATCATTTAACATCCACACATCATACATAAATAAATCCATGCATCATCTACATAATGGTCAAATAAGCCCTACTTCACTCGTGCTCACACAGCCGTTGGGTTACCTGTGTTCACACAGCCTTCGGGGTCAATGGACCATATCCTGATCACCATAGCCAAGAATATGTCCTAGACATACTTGGATCACATTATCCACAAGTAGTCTTTACATGAGGTCGCTCAACCTATCAGGTTACTCAGGTTTACTCAGCCCATCGAGTTTATTGCCTTATCTGGATCACAATAGCCACAGATAGGTTTCTAACCGCACCCAGATTACTCAGCCCTTGGGTACATCGAATGTACTTGATCACTCAGCCCAAAGTACACATCCCCTTAAATAATTATCGTAGTACTGACACTAGGACATCCAGATTCCTTTTAACAATCATAAGATAATACATGATCATCAAGCATTCATACACCTCACCAAGAGGTAAATGCCACCAATCCAAGCTATCAAGCAAATGCCCGAGGCATGACACCAGCCAACATGTTTAACTCTCAATTTGTCATCAACAACCCCCTCAAGTGCCCATCCGATACAAAAAGACAACATTGTTACAATTACCTACCTTTATGGTAGGGCTGGTAACGAGTCGAATTTGGGTGGGTTGGATCTCCACCCACCCCATCATCCATATCCCAAATCCTCACCCAACCCACCCACCACCCGCTTGATCATTGGCCCAAATTTGCCTCACCCATCAACCACGGATGAGGCGGGTGGATCGGATCATAAATGGGTTCTATTATTAGAAAATCATATTTAAAATTACATGTAAAATCTTACTAAAAACTTTTATTATTTAATATATTAAAGTCAATAGTTATTAAAGTTCTATATTTTTGAATAATCTTACATACAACAGAACCTACATAAACAAAATTTTGATTTCCCAATAGTAAACAAAAGCTTAAAAAAGTCTAACGTTTAAAATATTTTTTAAAATTAATATTATAACAATGGATGGGGTGGGTGACGGATTAGATGATGGGTTAAAAAAATTGTTGGGATTTACGTGCTCAATTTCCTACAACTGTTCTTGCTCGCCATGTGGTGGAGAAGTTGGATATTTTGGTGATTTTGTGGGAGTTGAAAAATAGGCAAAAGACACAAGGATTTATACTGGTTTGGCCTTCTAATAAGCACCTACATCCACTACCTTAGCTTCCCACTAAGGATTTCAACAAATTCACTCTTTAATTTCTTCCCCTTTTCTAGGCTAAGGAGGTAATCTTTACAAACTCAAAGCTTTCTAACCCAAAGCTTGAGTAAACCCTCTTTACAAGAGAAATTAGAGCAAACTTGAAATCCCTCACTAGGTAGATAGTTTTCAATCATAAGCTTACTCACCCAAACCTAAACACTTGAGCAAATTTGACAATTTAGGCTCGCAAATTTGCCAATTTGACATCATATAGTTGTTGACAATTGAAGCATTAGTCTTCTTTTGATGCTTGGAGGTCCCTTTTATACTCCCAATTGAGTTTATAGTCGTTGAGGACCGTTGGGGTTGTTTTGGAGCCGTTGAAGACTTTATTTCCCACCACTAAAGATGTTCTGCAGTTTTTCATTTCGAAACAAGCGACCCCGTTTAGGAACGACCTTCTTCAGAACTAGTTGTTGAAGTTTGATGCAGCAAGTTGTATCGAAACGCCTCTGGCCGTTTCGAAACGCTCTCGATCCGTATCGAAATGGTAGCAACCCCATTTTGAAACGAGTGACCGTTGAGCTACAATTTAAGATGTCGTTGGGAAAATAGACGTTGGGCGTATCGAAACACCAAAGGGGTGTTTCAAAACAAAAGCCTTCCGTATCGAAACAAACAAGCCCTGTTTTGTTACGGGTTTTGGCAGTTTCAAACTGTATCGAAATAGGTTCCCCTGTATCAAAACGGGTACCTTGAAAACCTTGGTTTGCTTACTTAAAAACGTTTTAAACCTTACCAAAACCATTTAAAAACATCCACAAACTTATTTCAAAGTTGTTTGGACTTAAAGGCACTTTTAAAATCATTTCAATTTAGTCCAAAACTATTTTTCAATTATTATATCAAAACATTAGTTCTTTAATCTCCCCCTTTTTGATATAATAAAACCAACTTGAAAAATTGTTCGGGATTCTCCCCCTTTGATTTTAAAATTTTAAATAAGAGATTTCAGAAATTAAAAGTAGTTAAAGCTCCCCCTTATTCTCTTGAAAAATCAATTTTTCAAACCATTTCTCCCCTTTTTTGTTATATCAAAAAGAATTTAAACAACTTTAAGTTCAAGATAACTTAGGAGAAAAAATGACACAAATAAGAATTTTGCTTTTAAAATGGACCCCTTACTCAAAGCATCATCAAAAGTTAGTTTAACATATATGATAATCTAGTTGAAAAAAAAAATCAAATTAAGAAAATAAAAAACAACTGGATTTTACCACATTTGAACTCGAGGGAGGGTGTGAAGCCTTCCTTCTTCAAGTGTTCTTCCTTGTGTGCATGGAGCTCCCCCTCAAATTTGACTTGTTGATCAATCTCCATCACACCTAACATAAGACAATCAAGTAATTTTTGGTATCCAAATTGCTTTGGATCCATAGGCGTTAGTGGCACAAAATTTAGTCCCCTTAGGAATCCATTTTTCAATTTCATCATTTTTAGTTGAAGTGGTTAGTCCTTTTGGGACCCAAACACTTCTAAAACATTTTCCATTGATAAATCTGGGGCACTAGATGTCAACATAAAAGTTTGATTTTCCAAAATTATTTTTCTTTTCAAGCTCTTTGGAAATCAAATCTTTTTCTTCTTGAACTTTATGAAGCAATTTTTGTAAATCAGCACATTTTTGTTCAAACTCATTGAGTTTTGCTTCAAGTTCAATTTTTGTTTTAGAAATCAAATCATTTTGAATTTTCAAATTTGAAGCAATTTTCTTGTTTTTCAAAATGTGTTTTTTAAACTCTAAAACCAAGTCATCATAGGCATTTTGTAATTCATCAAAAAAAAATATGAACATGAGGTAGATGAATTAGAAGTTACCCTTGAATCTTCTTCGATAGCCATAAGGCAAAGGTTGGCTTGTTTATCATCGGTGGAGTCTTCATCACTCCAAGTAGCCACATATGCCTTCTTCTTATGGCTTGAAGTGTTTGCCCTCTTCTTCTTCATAGAATCACGTTTGAATTCTTTCATTGATTTCTTATGAATGGGGCACACTTCTTGAAGAGGTGAACTATCTCTTCCTCTTCATCCTCCTCCTCGCTTGTCTCAACATGGTTGCACTTGGAGGATTTGAGAGCAATGGCATTAGTGTTGATGCCAAGCTCCATGACTTTCTTCTTCCCCATCTTCTTTATCTCTTCTTTCTTCTTCTCCTCTTATTTATCTTTCTTCATGATTTGGTGAGTGAGAAGTGACCCCATGAGTTCATCAAGCTTCAAGGTCTTGATATTGTTGGCTTCAATGATGGCGGTCTTTTTTGAGTCTCATGACTCTGGAAGAGAATAGAGAAGCTTTCGGACAAGCTTTTCTTCCAGGATGACTTCTCCATAGCCTTTTAGTCTATTGATGATGGTGGAGAATCGATAGAACATCTTCTCAATGTCCTCTTTCGGATCCATCTTGAAGTTCTCATACTCTAGGTTGAGGAGACCGATCTTGGTCTCCTTTACTGCATTTGTTCCCTCGTATGTAACTTCGAGCTTGTCCTAAACTTCCTTGGCACTTTCACAAGAAGAGACTTGGGCATATACATCTGGGCCTAAAGCACAAAAGATGAAGTGCAAGGCTTTGCAATTGAGCTCTATCATCTTTTTTTCATTGGCATTCCAATCCTCCTTTCTTCTTGTTGGCACGAACGGTCCATCTTCAACATGGTCCCATAGATGATAATCTTTACCCTTATTGAAGAATGTCATCCTATTTTTCCAATAGGCATAGTGTTCACCGTTGAAGAATGATGGCTTGTCGATTGAGTGTGCCATAGCTTTGGTTGGATGGATAGATGTATCGAGCTTCCCGAATCACCTCAATAGGATGTTAATCCTCTTCGATTGAGCCAAGCTCTTATACCAATTGTTGGGATTTACATGCTCGATTTCCTACAACCGTTCTTGCTCGCAAAGTGGTGGAGAAGTTGGATATTTAGGTGATTTTGTGGGAGTTGAAAAATAGGCAAAAGACAGAAGGATTTATAGTGGTTTGGCCTTCTAACAAGCACCTACATCCACTACCTTAGCTTCCCACTAAGGATTTCAACAAATTCACTCTTGAATTTCTTCCCCTTTTCTAGGCTAAGGAGGCAACCTTTACACACTCAAAGCTTAAGTAAACCCTCTTTATAAGAGAAATTAGAGCAAACTTGAAATCCCTCACTAGGTAGATAGTTTGAAATCTTAAGCTCACTCACCCAAACCTAAACACTTGAGCAAATTTGACAATTTAGGCTATCAGTGTTGTCTATACAATGAATAAACAATTTAAGCCCTAAAGACAATTTGACATCATATAGTTGTTGACAATTGAAACATTGGTCTTCTCTTGATGCTTGGAGGTCCATTTTACACTCCCAATTGCGTTTGTAGCCGTTGAGGACCGTTGGGGTTGTTTTGGAGCTATTGGAGACTTTATTTCCCACCATTAATTTTATTCTGCAGTTGTCTGTTTCGGAACAAGTGGCCCCGTTTCATAACGACCTTCTTCAGAACTAGCTGTTGAAGTCTGATGCAGCAAGCCATATCGAAACGCCTCTGGCCGTTTCAAAATGCTCTCAATCTCTATCAAAACGGTAGCCACCCCGTTTCAGAACGAGTGACAGTTGAGCTGCAATTTAAAATGTCGTTGGGAAAATAGTCGTAGGGGAGGTTTTGACCGTTGGGCGTATCAAAATACTAAAAGGGTGTTTCGAAACGAAAGCCCTCTATATCGAAACGGACAAGCCCTGTTTCGTTACGGGTTTTGGCAGTTTCAAATTGTTTCGAAACAGGTCCCCCTGTATCGAAACGGGTACCTTGAAAACCCTGGTTTGCTTACTTAAAAACGTTTTAAACCTTGCCAAAACCATTTAAAAACATCCACAAACTTATTTCAAAGTTGTTTGGACTTAAAGGCACTTTTTAAATCTTTTCAATTTAGTCCAAAATTATTTCAAAACATTAGTTCTTCAAAATTTCACCCGAACCCATCACTCGCTCCATCCGACACCCACTTCAAACGGATCAAACACATGTTTCATCAGGTTTTCATCCATTTAGTTGGATTGGGTGGGTTGGGTGGGCTACCATCCATAGGTAATTGACGACCCTACTTTGTGGTCACTATCATAAGCAAGTCACCTCATTAAGGACTGATAAGTTATAAGCATATACTCTTTGTTGTGATTATTTCCTTATATTTTGAGCTTAACTGTATAAATTATGTTTGTTTTAATTTAAGAGGTGAAAAATGGATGACATGGTGAAAATTAGCTCGAAAGCATGATTTTATCTTCCCATGTGAAAATCAAGTTGATTGGAAGAAAGTAGAGCTCGGTAGAAGCTCGTCTTTGATAAGGCATGACCACGCCTTGTAACTGATGCGGGTCTGGTTTTTGACATGAAAAAACTACCTTATTGAATCAAATCCAAGATAAAGCTTACTTTAATGGATATTTCCATTATTTTGGAAGTATTGGACCAAGAATCAATCTCTTTTATTAATTAGGACCTTATATTTAGATTTCCCTTTATATTATCTTTCCCTATTGGATTAAAACTCTTCCAACTTACTCCCAATAATTGTTTAAGCTTTCTAAGGTATTCAATGAGTCTAAAGGTCTCATTTTCCCCACTAAACAACATCAAAAATCCTTACTTGATTTCCCAAGATAAGTTTCACCCAAGCAATACCCATCAAACTATACATTAAGCAAAGCAATTAATTTATGATCCTCAAGAATTAAAGGAGTCAAGGATGTACTGACCTTAAGCAACTAACCCAGATTAAGCTCCCACACAAAGCTCCTACAACTTCCCCTTTGACTCAAGCTTGGAAGAAGCTCTTTAACCAATTCCACATGCCACACAAACAAGAAATCCGAACCAAAGCCTAGTCTAACAGGAAGGATGAGATTAACTACGAAAATACAACCTTTAGAGTACAGGAATAACTCCAAAAATCTTTCCAAGCTTAAATCTTCCAAAAACCCATTTTTGAAACCCTTAAATTCTTACATCAATATTATGCTCTTCTCGAAGCTCATGAAGATGATATCAACGTACTCGAATCTTGAGTCTCGGCTTAAAGGATTGATGAAGAAAGCTTGAACCTTTAAGCTTTGGTGGCTATGGTGTTTTGAGAGAAAAGATTATGGAAAATGGTGAAGATAAAAAAGGATTGATATCATCCTCTCACTTTTTGTCTCTTCCCTCTTCAAGGTCGCGTGGGACAAGGGAGAAAAGAGTGACCAACCACTTTCCCATACATAAAGGGTATATTTGCCACACCAAACCTCAATCTTTCATCTTTGCTACAAAAGGTCACCACACTAACCCATGAAACATATTCCTTATCCAAAAAGGCTCAAACTTGGCCCAAAGGTTCTAAAAGCCCAATCCAACACGAAGGTCTATAATTTGGATCAACGTCCAAACGTTGACACGGAAAAATCGGGTCATTACAGTCTCACTTCTTTCTCTCTTGCATAAATATTTTGAGACATTCGTTTGTTCTCACATACAGGATCACTCACAACCCGTGGGCCTTTAGTTGTTTGGCTTTTATCACTACTGGCCTCTTTTGTCTTTTCCTTTTGTTTTTCATTTTTTTCTTCGTTCTCATCTTTTTTATTCTCACCCCCTCACAAAACTTCTTCATTCACATTTGATCTTTGTACATCTCTTTTGGAACAAGTCAAGCCAAGGTATACTTCTTGCCATGGAATACAAGTGAATACTTATTCAACTTACCATGGTGAGTTACATCACGATCATACTGCCAAGGTCGTCCTAAAAGCAAGTGAGATTCTTGCATATGGATAACATCACACCAAACGTCATCACAATATTTGCCCTAGTAAAAGTGATTAATGTACGTTTGTTTACCTTTAATTCTGATCCATCATGAAGCCACTATAAATAATATGGCTTTGGATGGCGTTGACAAGGTAGACCCAGTGCATCAACTAGATAGTTGCTCACCACATTTGCACAACTTCTGCTATCAATGATGACCAAATAAATTTTACCTTTGATCAAACACCGTGTGTGGAAAATGTTTGTTCTTTGTACATCTGTATCTTCCATTAATTGGATATTAAGTGAACGTTGAATCACCAAGTTTCTAGGATCAGGTTCACCACTGAAATAGTTCTCTGCTATGAATTCATTGTTGGACAAATCATCTTTTTCCTTCTCTGAGTCGGATGAATAGGTGTCATCGTCTCAAATGAGGAGAATTCTTGTATTTAGGCAATCCCTTTGATAGTGTCCACGACCTTTGCACTTGAAGCATTCAATATCTCGAGCCTGGTTGGATCTTTGTGTGTTTTCGGCCAATATGAGGGGTTTTGCTTTGTTTTTTTTCGTTTGATTTGGATGTTTCAATTTTCTACTTTGTTCTACTAGAGTCGAACAAAGGGTTAGAAGAATTAGAATGAGATGAGGGTTGAATGGTACCTTTATCATAATAATAATTCTTTTGCTGACATCGTTGTCTATCTTTGATCCTCTTTTTGATCGCCATGGTTGATCGGAATGCCTCTGGAAGAGTGTAATAGGATTGGAGTTCAAGTACCTCAATAATGTTGTCATTGAGTCTGACAACAAACATGTTCTATGTATCCTCTTCTTCTTCTTAAACATTGGCTATTTGCATAAATATTCCATTTTTTGAAATATTCATCAACAATTATGTAGTCTTGTTTGATCTTTTGTAACTTTTGTTTGATCTCTCATCGATACTTTTGGCAGAACAAAACGTTCTCTCATGAAATCTTTAAGTTCTTCCCATGAGTTTATCTTAGCTTCTCCATTGAGACGCCTAGTTTGGACCAACTGTGACCACCAAATTGATGTGTAGTTTGTGAATTATAGGGCCAACATTGGAACTTGATCCTCATCGGGACATCGATAATACTCGAACATAAGATCAACTATATTTTTCCAGTTACAATAAGCATCAGGCTCATACTTTCCTTGAAAAGACGACATAGTGAACTTTGGTTTGGCCAAGGTGTGTGTGTGTGGATCGTCTCGGTTCTACACGAGGGTTTTGCCTTGGTTGGTGATGTTGGCGTCTGTTCTGAATGGGAATGGGATTTGGACGCCTAGGTTCGTCATCTTCACTTGAATCATCATTGGCATCTAGTCTAGCCTTGGTCTGAGTGAGTGTGTTCACGACTCCATCGGTGTGATCAAGTTTGCTTACCAATGAAATTTACATTTCATACAAGTTTAGTTAGATTCTCTGACATTTCTGTAAGAGTCACCTCTTTTGGTTCCTCTTCTTTACATGTTCGCGACGTCATGAAACACTCAAATTTAAAAGGTGAAATGCAAAAGAAAGAAAAAAACTAGAAATCTCACTAAACACTCTAAGAAAGAAATACTTACTGAGGCAAGTAAGTCGATCTTGTGCTCTTTAAAGATCTTCCTGCCACAAGTCATAATCGGAGTTTAACCCTAACATTGAGTAATATTTGTACTATGAGTCCAATGAAAGGTACGACACCAATTGAAGTATAGTTGCAAGAAATAAGGATTGTAATGCAACTTTTAGTTCTACTCACACAAGAAAGAAAACGTGTTAATGGCGTAATAGAAAAATAAAAGCAAAACAAATGAACTTAAATAACTAAGAGTAGAAAGAATAGTAGAAAGATGATAACCCAAAACCCGAAAACAACTTGAAGAAAGAAATCCAAAGGTTGAATCATTTTCCATGAGATGCTTACGGTGGTCGATGACGGCTAAGTATGATTTTTCTCACTTTTCTTCACTATTCTTTTCTTTTTTCCTTTTCTTTTTATTTCTTTTTTTACAAGATAAATAAACTTAAAATAACGAAAATAGGGTTAAACTAGAAGGAAAACCCTAAATTTGCTCAACTAGCCTCCTTAATGGATCTAACTTCTTCAACCACTTGAGTGTCACCAAGAACACGATGAATGTTGATATAATCACCAAAGAATCATCCTAAATCTAATACGAAATGATAGAGTAGTGCAATCGTGGATTTGAAAGCCTTCGATCAAGTTGTTGCAGAAACTAGGTGTTCTAAACTTAATCAAAGAAATTTGACTAAGTGTTGAAAAATCAAAAATTTAAAACCTAAAAAAATGACATGGGATATGTTAGAATAGATAAAAACATAAAAATATGAACAATGGAAAAAGAAACAATGAAATCGGAGTTGAAACGAAAAAGATATGCAAAGTTAAATAAAAATCATGCGATAGTATGATACATGAAATCTCCTTTGTGGAAGAAGGGGAAATGGCATCAAAGGCTTGAATGGGGCTGAATGGAGATGGCATGATGATATTTGAAGGGTATTTTGTCCTCGACACACTTTTAGATGCAATTATCTAAGAAAGCAACCTCAAACGGCTCTAACCCACTCTCCTAGACGCGATTACCTAGGCAAGCAAGAGTGTGAAGATGTTCACCCTCACAAGAATTTGGAGAACTTATGTTAAAGAATACTTTCGAAGGAACAAATTATCGACACTTATAAAAATGTACTCACTGAATATTTCATATATCAAGAAAAATCTGAATTACAATGATGGAAGCTTTATCTTTTTATAGGTGAAGGATAACCAAAAAGAAACATACTTCTACTAAAACAAGGAAAACCTAAATAATTAAAATAATAAAAAATCAGCACATAAACTCCTTGTGTTTGATGATGGGTGGCTTGGAGAAGGTTTTAGGCATGCTAGGGCATCATGTATATGGCTTTAGGGCTTATTATATGTGTTTAATTGTCTAAATAAGACCTAAAATAAAAATTTGTCCTAATTGGGCTTGAAATAAAAACTGACCAAAACTTTTATAACATCAAGTATTGAGTCTAAATACAATATATATCTAATTTAATGAACCTCTAAGGGCTCTCGGACATTCATCTCACATGGGGTAGAAAGTTGGGTTTTTGTGACCCAATAATTCTTGAAGGAAGTTAAGTGTGGACTTCCTTCGAGAAATTCTTCATTCTTTGAGGCAGCTTGCAATCCTTTGTTTATGAATCCTTGGATTGTTGAATTCAACTTATCCTTGATTTGTTTGGACTTGGCTATTATGATTAGGCCAAGTGGGAAAGTGAATCCATCTCGTTCTTGGACTTCCTTTGTGGTGCATGCATAATCGAGTAATTTTTTAAAAGAATCACCCAGTTTTTTAAGGTTCGAGACGGCAGATCGATGGATCGGGTCAACATGGTGGGCTATCTTGAACACCTCTAGTTCCAAGTATATCAATCCATTTGATTTTAGTTTCTCAAAAACATGTGTTTTTTTAATTATAAAATAAAGGTTTAATAGCAAAAATAAGTGTTTATTCTATACATATTAACTTTTGGTGTCTAAATTATTTTTCTCAAAACATCTGCTTAAAATTTTATTTCGTTAGTCTAGGTGTCTGGTCCTTAAGGACAGTTAAAAAATTCATTATCCAATCAAAATATGACACATGATATGTTTTTTTTCAAATAACTTAACATTTTACATTTTTTTTATTTTTTAAAATAACTTAACAGTTTACAATTTTATAAGTCCCGAATTCCTAACTAAAAATGCCCTAAATCATCGTTGTTATCACTGTCGTTAGCCTCCTCAGAGCCCACCACTACCGTCGCCAGATGTTTTCGTCCATTTCCTCCAACCACTCATCGCCGGTAGTCTATGGCAGGTGTGTCGATCGGCTTTGTTTTGTGAGTTTGGTTTGTTTCGACGTTAGGTAAGCCATCATTGACTTCCGGCAATGCGTGGTTGTGGAAAATACGTTGCGGCATTCAGCGACGATAGTGGTGGGCTTCGGTGAGGCTATCGACGGAGATAACGACAACAATTTAGGAGATTTTAGGTTTTGAGCCAGGGGTTTGGGATTATTTTGTGAATTTTATGAAAGTTAGGGTTTTTTAAAAATTGAAGTTAAAAATAAATGACATTAAAAAAACTAAAATAAAAAATAACGGTAATTTACAATCAAACACCTAAAATTAACCAAATGAAACATTCAACGCCTACTTTTAACAAAAAAAAATAGTTTAAAAATAGTGATATAATTCTAATATTTCTATATAGTAGGTACTTTTAAGTGGGGTCATTTGCACCCTAATATTCCCACCTAGCTTTGCTCATGTCTAGAACCTATGACCCAAGGGAATATGAGGGAACAAAGATGAGCAGCTTGGCCAACCAGCCAAATGTGCTTAGTCAGATAAGAACTGTTTTTTAGAGTATTTCTTTGTAATTATACATATATGGTATATTCGAGAAACATTGTAATTAATGGGTGGGTGTAATTAGAAAAACATAAATACTAGGGATGGCAATGGATCGGACTGTATAAAGTCCAAGCCAAATCTGATTACAATCGAACTGAGACATTTTTTAAGATTTGGATTCAGATTTTTTTCAAACAGATTTAGATTGAATTTTTTTGGATCAGATTCGGATTAAACTGTTATCCCTAGTGTTGACCCGAGTTCGAGGGGTAGTTCTGCGAATTTTAACATCTTTAGGGTATATTATGTTTCAAACCTCAAATATTTTTATTTTAATGCAAATCAGTCCACAATCTTGTGTATTTAATATCTTTTGTTTTTAATTTATTTCATTTAATTATGTATTTATTCATTTTTTGTCCTTGTTTATTGACTACATTCAACTTTTTGTGTTTATTATTTCTGCTTTTAATTTACTTCCTATTTTAATTCATAATTTTAGCCTATTATATCTTAATTCTATCTTGCAATTTCACATCATTTACTATTTTATTCACTAATTTCCTTAATTTTTGGGAATTTATTAATATTTTTATTTATTTATTTCTCCATTGTATTTTTTTTGTTTGTCTATTATTTTATCTTGCATTTATTTCTTTATTCATATTGATCCATATATGCATATGATATACATAGATATATTACACTATATTAAGTTTAGCTAATAGATAAAAATCATAGTAAATATTATTATTTAACATGTATTTTTAATACATTTATATTTTTCTTATCACTTTTAATATGGATATATATATGTAAGTTAATTTTGTTTTTTTACCATTATTCCAAGTTACCTAATATATATTTATGTTTATTTTAATGTATTTAGATTGACTTTTTACTTTATATATGTTGTCTTATTGTTTTAACATAAATAGTATAAATGTTATTTTGTTTCAAAGAATTAAAAGTCATAAGTGTTCTAATTCAAATTCGGATATGGATCAGACTCGAATCGGACATAAAATTGGATCGAATTCAAACCGAATCCTGACAGTATACATATCTGACTCGTCTCTTATTAGGACTCAAACCCTTTTTAAGGATTCAAATTCGGACTTTTTCCAATTAGATTTGGATTAAAGTTTTCTTCGAATCAAATTAGATTTGAATCAGGATCATATTACATTTCAAACTCTACTAAATATATTTCCAAGGAAGGGGTTGATAATGGAGAAAATTACATGAGCAATTAGTCATAATAATTTTTTAAAAAATTAATTAGGATCTCATGAACTGTGTAATTACATTTTGTCAACTAAATATAACTAGAGAATTATATTTTCTTGTAATTATAAAATGGACATAAACATGATGACCAAAACTTGATTCAAAATTCGAAACAAACCCAGTTGAACCAAAATCAACCTGAGTTTTAGGTGGATCGATATGAACTCGTGTCGTATTTTACCCAACTAAAAACAAATTGAATCGGAAGCAACTGATACTGAAAGCAATTTAATTTAATTTATCTAAATTTAACCCGAACTGAACATCAAATTGATTTTAATCTGTAATTGAGTCAAAGTGAATGACTATTTTTTATTATTTATTTGTAGGCATAATGCCAAAAAACGCCATCAACGTGTGACTAGATAATCACTTTGGCCTCTATTCTTTTTTTAAGTACTATAACACTCAACGTTTCATTTTAGGTCAAAATGACTCCTCCGTGAATGAAAACTGTTAGTCAACAAATGACAAACGACATGAAATGACGTCACAAACCAACATGGCAATGTTATATAGACAAAAGTGCTAACTTGACGAAATAACACATCATTCAAAAAATAATTTTAAAAAATTATAGAAAACATAAAATATTTTTCCTCTGACATGTTATTTTGTCGAGTCATTTCAAACTGTTTATCGATAGTTGGCTAATAGTAAAGCAAATAGAGTTTACAGACTCAACATTTGTAAGGTCTTATGAATACATAAGCCCAAAACTAAATACTAAACATTGTACTTTGAAGCGATGCATTGTTGGAAATCCCTAAACGATGTGCTCCTCGATCACGACCACCTATTAACCTGCGAATGGAAAAAACGATTCTGAATGATGAGCTTACAAAGCTTAGTGGTACATTTCTACTCTACCACAATTCTTGATTATCATAAAACATGTATGCGAGATAAATATAGTCTAGCGAGCAAAGATAAGACTTCACTTTCTATGAGTCATCGTCTAGCCTACACTACCTAGAGTTCTTAGATCACCTATCACAAGGCATTAATAAATCTACAAGAAGTCTTATATGTTCCACAATGCTTCACAATACTCGAGACCACTTAGACTATCGAGTCTGTGAACTGAACTTACCTGCCGTGACAGCTCTGTCGTGGCAGTGCCTTTAGGATAGTTTTTAGGAGAAGTTTAGAGCCTTTCTATAATTCTGAAAACTTAAACACTATTTGTGACTGTTATACTGCTTAGAACTCTTTTAGTCAACTAGAATAGGAAGCTTAGCACTTGAATAGCCCCTAGAGGTGCCTAACACAGGCTCTAGGAAAGAAGTTTAGCAAAAGAGACTCAACAGCCCTAGAGGTGCCCGAAACTGGCTCTAGGAAGTTAGCTAGAGGTGCCTAAAACTGGCTCTAGTGAAACTTTAGCTTAAAAAAATAGTGAAATCGAGTCAAAACAAAAAAAAATCAAAGGAGCATAAGAAATGCCTTCAAAAAGATAAACTTTGGCATAAAAATTCGAGTTAAGAGCTGAAATATTCTAGTGAAACTAAGAGAGTCTTGGCATATAACTATTCACAAGCATGCACACACTGCACGAGGACTATAGTGAGACTCCGCACAGATTCTAGATTATCCGACAGGGTGCTGTCGCCACAGGGAAAGAATGAAGGGTAAGGGAAAGCTCACCGTTTTAAGCCAAAACAAAAATATTTCACTTTTCTTTTAGGTCTTAGTTGCTTGAGGGCAAGCAAAAACTTGAGTTTGGGATGTGTTGAGTGTGTAAAAGTTCTATTATTTACCCCTTATTTAACCCATATTTCTGCTGCATTCAAGCATTATTTATTGCATTTAGGTCAGTTTACAGTTAAACATCACAAATATATTAAAAGGCACATTTTCTACTGAAATTGGTTGCTTTTGCAGGTTGTTGCTGTAGCAGATGAAGAGGCAGGCGCTGCGCAGTGAAGCAGAAGAGCTGGAACTGGACGAGCAGTCAAGGAGGACGATGCTGCCATGGTTGTCACCGTGACAGTAGAGGACGACAGCAGTTTTGAGGAGAAGAAGCAAAGTGGATCTCGACAGATAGAGAAAATTCAGTCCGTCTGTCGTGTAAAACCACTATATTTTTCCAAGCCCTAGATCAGAAGGAATACCAAGCCCAAAGTTCAAGGAGAGAAAATCCCAAGCAAGAAGGAGGACAAATTAAAGTTAGATTCTTTGAAGATTTAGTCTTTATTAGAGTTGTACTTTAATTTAAAGTTGTATTCTTGCTATTTTAGAAAACTTGGACCCAAAGCCTATATAAGGGCATGTATTTCGACCTAGGGAGGACATCACGCATTCTCTAGTCTTCTTCCCAAAACCCTAGCCGTTTTCATCCTCCCATCATGTTCTAAATTCCCCTTAGGGCCACGGGTTGTTTTGTAAAGTAGTTGCAAGGGTTGCTTTTGTTTTAGGAATTTTTAGTTCAATAAAATAAACTTCAAGTTCTCTTATTCTGGTTATTAACATCTTGCAAGAGTATCGGGAGAGCATTGTGAGGTTATCTATTTACTTAATATCGGGAGAGTTAAGTATACGAAAGGAATAAGTGCGAGTTCTCTAGTTTATAGTTGAACTATCTTGGACCTAGGGATAGGACGAGGTTAAGTGGCTAAAGAAGAATTCAACAACATCGGTGTTCATCCTTCGATTCACGCCGGGAGGTATCATCAAAGACGTGTTCATCGACAGACTTGGATCTAGGGATAGGCCAAGGCACAGTAGGGATTCTTGCCAAACTTGAAGTACAGAGTTGAGTGTTCGCTGCCGCGACAAGCAACAGACTGCCACCGCGACAGGTGCTGCCGCGACGGGACGACGACAGAACTGATTATCTTAAACTTAGCAATACCTACACTACTGAGCAATTCAATATCGGCCCATTCTCTCTATCTTGATTTCTCTACTCTTTTATTTAAGTTTTCTTTATTATTCTCGTGACAACTTTCTCAATTATTTTCTTTACTCTTGTGCAGTGATTCAAGGTGAAGCTATTAGCCCAGTCCCTGTGGATACGATATCCGATACTTCGTATCACTTTACTACTTGCGTCGTGTACACTTGCACTACAATTGCGATGGACACTTTTACACGCAACAATAAGCCTAAACCTTTTCATATAATGTAGACAAAGTCGTTGGTGAATATGTTAAACTTCATGTGCTGGTGTACGGTGCCATTGATAAAATCTTTAATTATAAACTCATCTGCCACCTCGTTTATTTGCATTGTCGTCACATAGAATCTTTACACAAAATATCTTATTGTTTCATCTAGCCTCTGATATAAAGACATCAAATATGTTGATGACTTTTTCAGTACCTTATTCACAAGGAAGCGACTCATAAAGAGATCGACCAACTAATCAAAATTATGTATAGAATGTGAGGGTAACTGGAGGTACCAAGCCTGAGCAAAGTCTTTTAATGCCATTAAAAATACTCTACATTAAACTTGATTCGATGCCCCAAATAGATCCATATAATTCAAAAAATGAGACAAGTGATCTTAAGGTTCTCGTCTTCCATCGTACAGTAACTTGGGAAATTTAAAGGATGTAGACACATAGTGCTCAAGAATACTTTTAGCTAGGGGCTCATTTTTGTACCTACAGAAATCGTGCTGGAATTCTGCATATTCTAAAAATTCTTTTCGAGTTGCTCCATCTTCTCTTGTAACATTTGTTGGGTATCATCATCTTCCATGGCATAATAATCCAAACATTCGGTATCTTCATAATCCACCTCAAAATTCTCCATTTGAGGTCTCTAAAACCCTTGCATGGCCACACCCTATCCTGTTTGCTTTGCTTCTCTTCCTTGTTGTTCATCTCTAATTGATTTACCTTTCCTCTTCTCTGTTAGCTCACAAATTAATCTTTCATTCCTCTCATCGTTCAGCCTTTGTCACTCCATTTGGTCTTGAATGAATTTCTATTGTTTTTCGAATTGTCTCCTTGAAAGTAACACACATTCTTCCATTGTCTTCACTATTTCATGCATATCTACAAATTGTTGGTGAAGCTCCATTGGGTTGGTATATGTTTTCTCTTGCACTCGTAAACCATAGAGATGGTTGGCTGAGCCCACAGTTGTTGTTTCCACTGTTGCATGTTGAGGGGATTCACTTGATATGTCGGGTTAAATTATCATGTTTCCTTTCTTACCATCCCACATGGTTGCTCCTTATCCATTTCCAATTTCTCAAACGAAACTCAAAATGTAAAAAGAAAAGTCTGAAAGATCTGAAGGTCGCATCCTCTATCCACGCTCACTGCACCAATTGTTGACTAGTAAAATGATCAATGAATGTGGACAACGGTGATCGGGGATCCTAATGATGGTTGGGGGTAGCTCTAATGTTCTCTAGTATGGTCGTTTGGTGTGTCAAGGGTAGTCGTGTCATTTCTCTTTATTGCATGGTTATTTATAGGGGTTTGGACATGTGTTGTTAGAGAGTTATCATGGCCTTGTGATTGGACGTCCTAAGAGGTGACGTTCTAGACTAATTTTTTTTTATTTAAATGGGTCCATGTGTGTCCACACGTATTCACTGGTGATCGTTCGCAAGGTATGTCCACGAGCCGTGGGTGATGGCCTCGCGGTCGCTGGTGATCGTTTGCAAGGTATATCCGCGAGTCGTGGGTAATGGTCGCATGTTCGGTAGTGGTCGTTCGCATAGCAGAAGTTTGTAGTTGCCAACACTCTCTTTGTATTGGTCCATGGCCTTCCTTGTGCCTTGTACATTTCTACCAATGAATTCCATTCTCCCAACAAAAGAAAAGGCCACGAGCTGTAGGAGTGGCAAAAAAAAATCAAGATTGTGTAAGGCTACTAAATATTTTAATAATATGTTTTAACTAAACTAAGCCAGATTTAAGGTCTGTTATAAAAAAAGAATATTTATTTTTTATTATTTACATTATATTGAAAATTTTATTCTTTTATACTACTTAAAATATCTGAATTTAAAAAAAAATAATTAAGATACAATCTATTTTAAAAGGATGAGTCTACCACGTGCGACGAACATTGATGAACACCACTAACGATGAAACCGATGAACATCATTATTTTTTTAATTTTAAAAAATTAAAGGACTAAAATTATAATTAAAATTATCTCTTAAAAATAAAAATCAAATTTAATAGTTACTTTATAATATTTTTTTAATAGGTTAGAATCAAATATACCCAATTCTCCTAAACCCTAACAAAATCAAACTCTTAAAAAATAGAAATCAGTTTATAATTTTTTAATAGATTAGAATCAAAATCAATTTCTATTTTTTAAGAGGTTGATTTTGTTAGGGTTTAGGAGAACTAGGTGTATTTGATTCTAACCTAATTTTGTCACAAATATTAAACTTTTGTGAAAGATTTTTTGTGCGACACTATTAGCATAAATAATTGCAATGTATTTTTATTTGGTCACTATTATAGTAGTAATTGTGACGATTACATTTTTCACAATTAAATTCTCACAGTAAGTCTATAACTGTGACACAAATTTCATTGCCACTAAAACTTTGGCACATGATAGTGATGATATATAAAGTGGTCACTATAATTTGATATTTGTTGTGACAATGCAATTGTTTGTCACTTAAAATTTTACTTTTGTTGTGATAAATTTTGTCACCAATAAAAAAATAAACTTAATGACAAGTTATATATTGTCATAATAATAAATTTATTTTTATAATTATAGTAATAATAACAATTATAAAAAAATTGAAGTTACCATAAAGGCATAAACTAGTTTATCAAAAGGTAAAATAATTCTATTAGTCTCTACACTATGTGTAAATTGTTGTTTTAGTCATTCTATTTTGATCAATTTTAGTCCCTATATTTTTGAAATTTTAAAACTTCAATCTTAATCCAAACGGGACAACGACAATATGATTAAATTACAATGACTAAAAATGATTGAACAAAAGAATAAAAATCAAAAGTTTTACTTAACATATTTAAAGACTATCATTCATGTCAATATCGAAATTTCAAAATTTAAAAAGTACATATTTTTTTAATAGAAAGTATATAAACTTAAAGTGAACAAATTAAAGTAAAAAGACTAATATGTAATCTTGGCATAATATGTGATAGCAAAATTTTACCTTGTAAAAAAATTTACACTTGATATTTGTTTTCTTTTATTGTGGAGGTAAAATTTGTATTGTCAGTATAGTAAATAATTATCACATACAGGATAATTCTATCAATAATTTAGGTGCAAATCTTAATATTCATATGTTTATATTTTAAAACCAACTCAATTATTTTTATATATTTTCTTCAACAAACGTATTTCGTATAGGAAACCATATAAAAATTAATTAAATTATTATTATATTAATTATTATTGTAATTAATACATACTTTTAAAATAAATAAAATTAATTTCAATTACAATTTAACCTAAATAATATTTTACTTTCAAAATAATATTAAATTCCTTGTCTAGCCTAGTGGATAGACATTGCACTCTCCCCTAAAGGTTCCAGGTTCGATCCCCCACAAAACCATGCATTGTATTTATTTATTAAAAATTAACATATGAATATACCACATCATCTATAATTAACCCCCTCGCCATGGGCTAGCAGCCGAGCTACCTTGTACGGGCCATTGGGACCAAGTGGATGAACTTCTATGGACCAGTTTGGCGACAGAGGGCCTCGTATCGCGTTTGTCGCAGAAGTCAAGGGTTGGTATCTGAATAAAGATGGTTGCAACTAAAAAATATATAATTATTTTATTATTTGAAAGTGACTATGTATTTTAGACACTATTTCAATATGTATTTGTGATAAATGTTTGTCACTAATAAGAATAACATTAGTGTCTAAATTTTAGTCACTGTTATTAATCTTTTGTGTCAAAAAATATGGTCATAAAAAATACAATTTATTGTGACAAAATGCATAAAAGTTGTCATTGATATAATAGTGACAGAGTTATTAGTGACGACAGGTAACGACTAAGAAAAATAGTCACTGTAAATTTCAATGACTAAATTTAATACTTTTAGTGACTACTTTTGATGTCACTAAAAATCTATTTTCTTGTAGTGCATATTAAAAAAATATTATAAAGTAACTATTAAATTTGATTTTTATTTTTTTAATAGATAATTTTATTTATAATTTTAGTCCTTTAGATTTTTAAAATTTAAAAAAATTAATGGTGTTCATCGGTGTTCATCGTTAATAATGTTCATCAATATTCGTCACCCGTTATAGAATTTTCCATATTAAAAAGCATAAAAGTTGCGTAAGATGCGAATTATACATACAATTTGAGCCGAGATTGGGTAATATGAAAATAATCTGAAGTTAGGTTTAAAATATACAAAAGACTTAATACCTAAAATGGCTCGTGTAATATAGTGAATTTTTCACTTTAGTCATTTTACTATTTTTCTATCAGATTATCCTAATTTTTTTTATTTTTTTCTCATTTTAGCCCCTTGATCATTTCTGTTAAAAAAGTATGAAATAGTTCAATTCATGTTTTTCCACTTGTAATAAAAAATATTAAAACATTGAATTTTTTTAAAAAGAAATAGAAATTCAAGTCAAATGCAAAAATATCTTAAAAAACGATAATAATAATAATAATAATAATAATAATAATAATAATAATAATAATAATAATAATAATAATAATAACAATAATAATAATAATAATAATAATAATAGATTTGTTCAATTTCAGGATTTTTTATTTTTTTAATGTTTTTTTGAATTTTTAATTTTTAAAAAACAAATTAAGCATAATTGCAAATTTTAAAATATAAATTCAAAAATAAATTATGATTTTTTTTTGTTTTTTTAACCATGACATATTGGTTTTATTAAACACCATGAAAGATATTACAAATATACTGCATCAAAAAGAGAGAAAAAAGGACTAGTCCCCTAAAAATATCATACAAAGTGCAAAGAAAAATAAATCCTTCCATGGAGATTAGCATACCATCAAAACCTAGAAACCTTCATTAATCTCATTGTCTCTAGCCAAACGAGACATTTTACGGGATGAAAAAGGAGTGGTGAGCGAACCAAACTATCAGGCAGATTGTTCCGCTACACAATTCTAATTACATTGGCTAACAAACCATAAAACGAGTGGCGATAAATCTTTTCTATGATCACCGACAGAATCAAATCAGAAAGCTAGCGTCGTGAGGAACACTATACAAGCACCAAACGATCGATAAGGTATGCTGAAATCGTGTCAAACGACAGATAAAACGAACCACAAAAGTCAATGAAAAGTGTGCCACAAAAGCAGAGAAAACGCGTGCCACAAGAGCAGAGATTTTTATTAAATTAAAAAATAAAATATGAAAGAGTAAGAAAAACAATAAACACTGGTTAAGCAAAAAGGAGATGAGAACAGCTTGTTGTGATTATGGAGAGAAAACTTGATTTTTTTCAGAGAAAACTATGATTTTTTGGTAATTATTTTGGATTTTATTAATGTATTTAAATTTTTAATATTTATTACACGTGACATAAATTTATTAGGTCACACTATATTTTCCATAACTATAAACGTTAAGGACTAACTTGATAGATGAAATAAAAACTTAATGATTAAATTGACCGAGAATATAGTAAGAGTCCAAGTAAAAAATTTCATTAAAATACAAAGTTCATTTGAAGTACTAAACTCATTAAAATTGTGTCAAAGTGAGGCAGGTAAAAAGTATAAACTAACCAGCCCGACCCATTGGATGGGTAGATAGATAAATTAAGTGACATTTATTTAGTTAGATGGCTTTGCATAGATATAGTAATTCATGTATCTGACCTATAATTATATATAAGATAGTGTAATAAATTTGATATTTAATGTCAATTAAAACTTTAGTTCAATGGAAATCTTTTGTTATGAGTATACTTGACATGTACATCGATATTGTACTAGTGCATTTTGCCATACAATAATCATGTTTAATGTTTAGAATTGTTAATAAATTGTATTATATAACAGCCCAACGAGTATACTTAATTAGGTTTTTTTTCTCTGTCGAACCTTGCGCCGCAGGCTCTTCTTCATTTGTTTCTTTGTTCGGTGGCCAACAATCAGTATTAGTACTGATTGTCGACCACCGAGTTTATTATTTTTTTGTTTTTTTGTTTTCTATATTTTTAATAAGAATTTTTGTCCTTGTGACACGTATTTTTTCTGGTTTTATGGCACGTTTTTTTCTTTGTTTTTGTGGTTCGTTTCATCTGTCGTTTCTGCATGATTTCAGCATACCTTAGTGGTCATTTGGTGTTCGTACAAATATTTTTACGACGCTAATTTCTTATTTTTGATTCTATCAACGGTCATAGAAAGATACATCCTCATTTGGTTGATGGTTGTTTGCCAATGTAATCAGCCCTGAGTAGCGGGGCAATCTGCCTGATAGTTTGATCCGCTCACTACTCATTTTTCAACATGTAAAGCGTCTCGTTTTAGTAGAGACAGAGAGATTCAAGAAGGCTTCTGAATTTTGTCAATATGCTAATTTTTATGAAAGTATTTACTTTTCTTTGCACCTTTGAGTTTTGTATGAGATTTTGGTGGTGGATTAGTCCTTATTATTCTCCTTTCTGGATGCTTTGTATTTGAGATATCTTCTATAGTTATTAATAAAATTCAGTTGTCATTGTCAAAAATTGTATTATATAAATTTTAAAATATTTATGTGTTTATTTGTATTTATATTATTTTTCATGCGTTTATATTTATATTTTCAATTTTTTTGTTATCGTATCTATCCTAATCATATCATGATTAATATTCTCGAATTTAATTCTCTTTATAACTAAATAAATGCATGAGTTGAAGTTGAATTGTAGTTTTCTAAACCTATAGAATTTTGCTTGAAAAAGATCTATTCAAAGGCTATGGTTAATATTCCAGAAAAAAATAAAAATAAAAAGAGGAAGCATAATTGTCCAAGTTTCTAGACTTGGCATGCCTATATATAATACTATGAGTGCAACCTTTGTTTTATAATATATATATCAAGTAAAATTTCTGGAAATGATATTGCTTTTACTTTAAAAATAAAAAGAAATAGGAAAGTAAGAGAAAAATAAGCCTCCTTTTCCTTGTTGGAAGGTATTGCATAAGAAGGAAGTTCAAACCCATGATTACATGCTTGGTCATTATTATACGAGAATGAGGAAGGTACTTAATTGGATTCTTCCATTGAACCGAAAATTATAAGAATAAATTATAAAAATTAATTTTAAATCTTTTTATTACAAATGATAAAGTTTAAATTTTTAATCTCCTTATATAAATAAGAGTTATATTTTGATTCACTTTGTTTAAAAAGTTTACACAACCTTTCATATTTAAGCTATAAAATCTAAAACCTAAATCCCTAGCCCTGATATCCTAAAACCTAAACCTTTAAACCTTAAATTCTAACCATACACCTTAAATTCTACAGCCTACACATTAAACACATAAACCATAAATCCTAATCTAAATCACTAAACCCTAAAATTAAAAGGATTATGTAAACTTTAGTTTACACAAGCTTGTGTATCAAAGTATTTTCCTTTAAATAATAGTTTATATACAATCAGAGATACTCATGTGGGCCTTGGGAGGGGCTTTCATAGACTTGACAAACTTAACTCGAGAGTCGAGAACCGAACCGAGACCCGAAATTGACCCGAATACGATGACCCGAATTTGATATGAGACCCAAAATAAATCAAACCGAACCGAAAATGGACTCGAACCGATTTTCAACTGAATCGAATGGACTCAAACCAATTTTTAACCGAATTGAAAGTAACCCGAACTGAATGCAACCCGAAATAAAGAAAATATATTAAAATAAATAAATAAATAAATAAATATGAGATGTGAATTGCCGCACAACTCACCAAAAAGTCAAGTATACATGCTATATAAAGTCATATATATGGTGGAAAAACCTAACTCGGCCTGAAAATCTGACTAAAACCGATCGATCTCCTATCAACTCGATGTTAACCCGACCTGAAATCAAACGACCCGAAAATAATCGACCTGAAATCAACCGAACTAAAAATCAATCGATCCGTCGTTCTGACCCGATACCCGAACCAAAATCACCATAGACCCGAACTAGACCTGAACCGAATTTAAACCAAATATAATCAGACCTGAAATGACCCGAACTGAAATCGAACTGAATGCTTGTTTGCCACCTCTAGGCTCATGTCCCCAATGCACGAGAATTTTTTTACCTTTGTTTTGTATTATTTTAATAAAATGAATTAATTATAAATTTGTCTCTCATTTTTCAATATTTATATTTTGCCCTCTAACCTTCAATTCTTGTGTATACGTTTTTATTAATTATTTTCTATAGATTGTACTTATATAAAAGTTTCATCAAAATTATTTTAATTATTTATCAAAAAATATTTTAATTAAATAGATTAGATAAAAATTAAAAGTCTTAGGGATTCAATCACTAACCCAAAATTTCTAATTGGTTTTATGATAAGAATGAGAGAGAGAAAAGAAGTGAAATCTTTTCCTAAATCAAGTACATGGAGATTTGTTTTGTTAATTAAGCATGACTCATGAGACGTTCCTTACATAGTATGAACAAAAGAATTCCTTTATCCTTCCTTGATTTGAATATTCAACTATCCAATTATTCGTTTTAGTTGGGTTTAGAAAAATAATTTAATGATTTAAATTTGAACCGATTCATTAATTAATAATAAAAATTATCTTAAAAAAATTATACAAATTATAATATCTAAACTACTCATAAGCTTACAATCTTTAAATTAGAGACAATTACATTTGAACATTCTCAAACTTATGATTACAACAACAACAATAACAAAATCAATCAAATACCTCTGGATTAAATTATGGTATCAAAGAATAGAAAAGACTTGGGGTTCAAAACTGGTAAAGTTGCCCAACATGGCTATAAAATTTGTGCAACGAGGGGTTGCATTATTCATTTCATGAGGGAAAATATTGATATTTATGGACAACAGTCTGCCAAGCCTATGCCTTCCACTTCTTCATAAGATTTTACATTTTGCATTTGGCTTTTCCCCTCAATTATTTCCATCTACCCAAAAGAATTCCTCAATTATTTCAATAGGTTGGATCAATTAAACACACTCTAAATATTAAATAAAATAACCCGTAGAGTGGTTCCAATCGTAAAGGATTATGTATTTCATTCAAATGATCCGGTTCGAGCATTATGCGTGCACGGTGTGTGTACGCCTTTTAGCTAAAAAAAATTGAACAAATACTACCTTATAATCACACCAACACATTTAAAAAAATATTAAATAAAATTAAACACAAATAAATGTTTCTGCAATTACCTCCGATTCTAAATAGACCCTTTTTTATATTCCAAGTTTTTTTTTATAAAAACCGCTACTATTATTAAAAAGAAAAAAACATTTAAATTAGATTGAGGGTTTATAGCTATAAGCGTAAACTTAACACTTTATTCGGACATTTTTCTATAACCATTAAAACAAAAATTAAACACTTGAAATCATATAAGGAGCATACAATAAAAATGTTAAAAACTCAACTAAAAGAGTTGAATAAAAGACAATACCAGAAATCGCCCATTGAAGACGTTAAAAAAGAGTAGATATAAACAAACATATGACACGTTGATAAAACAGTTGTTACCACAACTCAATCGCAAGAAACGGTGATTATAAACGCATATCTAAATTCAACCCGATGATTTCAAAGTGAAGCAGGTTAATAGGATAACAAACAAATGTCATCTTGAATATTTGAAGTTAAAATTCGTAAAAAAAATAAGATTTTATTAATTTTTATGTAATACATTATGGTTTTTTTTTCTTCATATAATAAATATTTTTCATTAATTTTTTGGTATTATATGCTTTTTAACAAATGAAAGGTACACGAAACCTAGCCCTATTATATGCAATGATGGAAAAGGTAAAATCACGTTTATTTGCAGACCTTTCTTCTTCTTTTAGTTTGAACTTGGAACCCTTCTTTTTTACGCAAATCATTGATTATTTCTCTCTCAAAAGCCTAAAACCCTCTTGCTTTGCACTTTTCTTCTCCTCCCTTTGATGTTTGGACACTGAAGTTGTCACATTTTACTTGTAAAAAGGCATTGAATTGTGCCAAAAAATAAACTAATTAAGAAACAATTTGTTTAACTGCTAACTTAACTTTACCCTGATTTTGCTGCTTATTTTCATATGATTCTTTGGCATTCCATTGTGAAAAAGGGGCAAAACAATAGCAAACATAATAATTTTGTCTGCCAGCAGTTCACAAGGAAAACCCCAACAACTCATTTATCAAAATAATTCATAATTTAAACAAAAGTACAACTTTAATATATGTTACATTATATAATAGAGATAATATTGTGTCCAGAGTTTGAACCTTATTTTTGTTTTTTAAAAATATCTTAATATTACACCCAACCCTTACTGATTATAAATATATTCATTTTAATCTTTTGGACATGAACACATACCCACCATTGATTCTAATTTCAATCTTCATAACACACAATCCCTCCGTCACTCTTATTTTTAGTTTCACCTGAATTAATTTCGTTGTTCATCTAATACATCACACATGGTACCAATAATCAACTGGTCTAATAAAAAGATGTGTTATGTTCTTTAAATAATATTAGAGGTTTAAATCCTAATGTTGTGAATAGAAAAGGCTGGCTTAGGAAGGTCTCCCTATATTGAACCTTTACGAAATTCAATTAGAATTAATTGACTAATAAATCAAATATTGTTGATTAAACATATATATCATAAATGGTAAGAATGTGATATAATTAAATTGAATTAAGATTAAAGCAGTAGTAATATGATTAAAATGGAAGAATGAAGGGATTGAAGATGACATCACACAAGTTGTCAGAGGTTGATAGAGGCAGAATGGGAATGCCATTTATATAACAACAGAGGCAGAGAACATCACATGAACACCACATGGTTGGATCAGAACAGATGTGCAATGCCATGCATTCCCATTTCGTCCTTTACAATCTTCCCTTTTCTTCCTCTGGATTTTACGAATACTCCTATCAATATTCAATTATAATGGGATGCGGTGATAGTTGTTTTCGTTTATTTTTAATTTTTAATATTTTATTTTAGGTTAAAATAACTTTTTCGTCGATGCAATTCGTTACTAACAGTAAATAACTTTAAATGATGCGACAAACCTACATGATAGTACATATTGACATAAACAAATGTGCTAACTTGTTAAAATAATAATATTTTTTTGCTGACGTGTCATTTTGTCAAATTTTTTTATGTTATTTATCGTCATTTGACAAACGATTTTTATTTACAAAAAAAAAATATTTTAACCCTACATAAAATATTAAAAGTTAAAGTACTCATATGTGCCAAAATAACTACATAGACAAGCATTAATAACATTTTTTTTACATTAAGCTTCTTTTTAATAAAGTAAAAACTCATGGGTGAATGTTTGAGTAAAATGGTATTATGAGAAGAATGTAAGTGAAAATGTTGAGAGAAGGTGAGGGCATAATAATAAATCCACAGCGATGCTGAGTGCGTAACACTAATAATGATGAGAGCAAGAGAGGTTAGGTTGAATTAAATGCTTCTGCCTCACTCTCACCACACTTCTACATATGTACTCAAATAATGAACCCACGGCTTCCGCCTAACGCTTCTTACGCTAAATTGCTAACTCAACAAAATAAATACATGTTTGGTTTCGTGCTCAACTAGCCCTTTCAATAAAAAAAAAAAATAATGTTTACTATGAGATTTGAGTTTAATTATTTTTACTTACAAAGTGTGTTTCAAAATTCAAAAATTATAAATTGATCATTTAATTTTATTAAACTAATAAAAATAGTCATAAAATTAATCTGAATGTGGAACTATTTTATGTCCAATTATCATTTCATAATAGTTTGATAAATTTCATAATCATTTGTAATCTTCGAAAGATCAATTACCAAAACCAATCACTTTTTCAAAGTTGAGTGACTATTAATATACTTTACCCAAAATATTAAAGGATAATTGTTTCAATTATTTAAAAGTGTATTTATAGGCCAACATAATGTGGAAGCCGGACGGTTATCACTAGACTCATTTCAGTTTAGAAAATAAAATAAAAAAAATTATTTAGGATAAATTTAAAATGAAAATTATTAAATTTAAATAAAATTGATGAATTGATCTTGTTCAGATTCATATAAATTTTCTAACTATCAAATTTTTCATATTTTATTTTGGGTTAATTACACCATATTAAATTTAAATATTCATACATTAATTATAACGAATTCTTACTTTCATACAATTATTTTTTTGTTCTCTCTTTCATACATAAACTTTGTTACCGTCAACAAATTTACCTTTTTTCATCATGGAAGCCGACATCCTGGTTGGCCCATACATATTTTGACATGTGGTAAAAAAAATTAAAAAAAAATCTCTTTCTCTTTCTTTTTCTTTTCCACGTATTAGTTAAAAAAATTCTTTTGCTATTATACCCTTCCCTCTTTTCACATATTAGCTCTATGATTTATTCTTTCATAATTAACACGATTAAAAAAAGGTTTTAGGGATTTCAACAGGGATTGAAGGCAATTGCGTGAGTTCGTGTTTTCATAATCATTATTGTTTTTATCTAGATTTTCAAATAAATATTCATATGCATTTAAAAATGGAGATTCAAAATAGGGATTTCAACTCTCTAAGTTTTGTTATATCTAAGTGAAATAAAGGATGTGATTATTGTTAAAGTTACTGAGCTTGTCTGAAAGATTCTTTTTTAACGGGGTAAGTACTTCTCCCTTCTTATATTTTAATTGTTGTTTTAAGAATATTATATGATATTTTTTGTCTCATTCATGTTAAAATTTATAGTGATAGATGCGAAACAAAAAAAGTTTAATGGCTGAAAAAATAACAATAATAATGCCTTTAAGAAAAATGTTAAATCAACCACAACAAATCTCAAACAATATATACCTACACAAATATCAGCACCACCTGTATGTTCAACAAAAATTAAACCACCAAATATACAGACCAAAGGCAAGGGCAAACAATCTAGGATTAAACCATGTAGGACTGCACTTATTCAGCAAAAAAGAAAAATGAATAATGTTAATGTCAAAGAAAAGACATCGGAGAGGAAACAACCTTAGAAATGAGACGAGCTTATGATTTTTTATTTTGTGCATGTCAAACAAAGTTATCTATGGTCACTAAACTTTTAAAACATTTTGTACTATCAAGTTATTGAATGTATGTTGAACTGCTATTTTGTATCAGATTAACTTAACTCATATTTATGAGGGTATGTTTGGTTATTGGTTTTTGTAAGCTTAAACATAACTGTTGTTAGATACATGTTAGTTTTCTAATTGTTTTTGCTCTATGATGACACAATTTATTTTTTTAATTTGTTGTATTGATATTATACAGTTTCATTATGATAAATATTAAAAAAGTTTAAAAATTAGTTAAATTAGTAGAATTTACACCGGTATAATATAGACATATTAGTAAGCTATAGTTCAGTAAAATTTACACCAGTATAAGTTAGCCATAGTTAATAAACTGTAGTTCAATAAAATTTACAACAGTGTAAGTTAGCCATAATTATTTAGTTAGTTGTAGCTCAGTATAATTTACACCGATGTAAGTTGATCATAATTAGATAGTTGTAGTTAAGAAGAATTTATACGAGTGTAAATGCATTATATGTATGCACTTATACATCAATAAAATATGTAAAGTTTTTGTTGGGATTTATGATGCTCGATTTCTTTCAACTGATGGGTTTGCCAAGTTCGGAGAAGATTGAATTTTTTGGTGATTTGGTGGAAGCTAAAAATTAAGAAATAAACACAAGGATTTAGAGTGGTTTGGCTTTCTAACACAAAGCCTACATCCACTACCTTAGCTTCCCACTAAGAATTTTCAAACAAATTCACTAAGAATGTCGTCCCCATTTCTCAGCTTAGGAGGAAACCGTTACAACGATCAAGCTTTCTACCCAAAGCTTGATCAAACACTCTCTTACACAAGAAAGACTTAGCAAACTAGAAATCCCTCTAGAAGGTATATGTTTGCACAATTAAAGCTCTCACCCAAAACCTAAACACTTGAGCACATTTGACAATTAGGCTCACAAGTGTTGTCTATACAAGAAATTGAATAATAAAGCCCTAAGACATTTTTCTTATCATAATGTTGTTGAAAATTGAAGCATTAACAATCTCTTGATGCTTGGAGGTCCCTTTTATACTCCCAATTGAATTTGTAGCCATTGAGGACCGTTGGAGCTTTCATTTATCACCATAAATATAGTTCTGCAGCTTGGCGTATCGATACCCCTTCAAACTGTATCGTTATGGTTCCGATAAGGAAGTAGCCGTTGAGGACTTCAGCTAGCGCGTATCGATACGCTTGCCTAGCGTATCGGTACGGTCCTGCAATTTAAAAGACCATTGAAAAATTGACCGTTGGGGGTAGTTGGGTGTATCGGTACGTGATACAAGTGTATCGGTACGCGAACTAGCCGTTGGGTATTTTAAAGCATACCGTATCGATACGGCACGGCGTATCTGTACGAGTTTTAGCTACTGAAAAATGACTGTAGTTGAAACTCTATGGCGTATAGGTACAGTACCAGACCGTATCGGTATGGGTACTTAAAAATCATGATTTTGACTACTTTAAATTCACTTTAAATCATTTCAAAGCCTTGTAAAACCCTTAAACATATTGTCAAGTTCTTTTTTACTAAAACATATTTTTAAATTCTTTTCAATTTAGTCCAAAATATTTTTCAAATATTATATCAAAACACTTAGTTCTTCAATATCCCCCTTTTTGATATAATAAAACCAACTTAAAAAAATTGTTTGAGATTATCTCCCGTTTTGTATTTTAAAATTTGAATGAGATTAAAGCTCCCTCTTATTCTCTTGAAAGACTTGAAAAATCAATTTTTCAAACCATTTCTCCACTTTTTGTTATATCAAAAAAAATTAAAATGACATTGGGCTCAAAATAACTTAGGAGGTAAAAAGAAAATTGACACAATTAAAAAATTGGTTTTAAAATTGGCTCCCTCTTACTCAAAGCATCAAATAATGTTAGTCCAACATATATGATAATCTAGTTAAAATAAAATTAAATTAAATTAAACAAATAAAACAACTAGATTTTTACCACACTTGAACACAAGGAAGGATGTGAAACATTCATTCTTCAAGTATTCTTCCTTGTGTGCATGGAGCTCCCCCTCAAATATGGACTTGTTGATCAATCTCCATCACACCTAAACAAGACAATCAAGTAATTTTTGGTATCCAAATTGCTTAGGATCCATAGACATTAGTAACACACAAATTTTCCCCCTTAGGAATCTATTTTTCAATTCATCCTTTTTAGCTGAAGTACTTAGTCCTTTTGGGACCCAAATACTTATAAAACATTTATCGTTCACAAATCTAGGGGCACTAGATCGTCTTACATAAAAATTTAATTTTCTTAAATTATTTTTCTTTTGAAGTTCATTGAAAATCAAATATTTTTCTTTCTTAAGATCAACTTCTTTTTGATGATTTTTTTCATTGTTTGAAGCAAATTTTGTAAATCTAAAACTTTAAGTTTTTCTTCAAACTCTAAATTAGTTTTAGAAAGCAAATCATGTTCAGTTTTTAACTTTAAAATTAATTTCTTGTTTTTCGAAAAATGAAGCCTTGAATTCAAAAACTAATTCATCGCAGGCTTCTTGTAACTCATCAAAAGAATATGAATTTGAACTAGTTGAGTTAGAAGTTACCTCCCCTCATTGAGGGCCATAAAGCATAGGTGGGCTACCTCATCATCGGTGGAGTCTTCATCACTCTATATCGCCACATATATTTTTTTTGAAGATGATCCCTTTTTGTTGGACTTGTGGGAATCTTTCATCTTCTTCTTCGATTCAAGCTTGAATTTATTCATTTTGCTCTTCATGAACCGGGTGAATTTTTTGAAGAGATAGGCCATCTCTTCATCTTCGCTTTCCTTCTCACTTAGTTCTACATGATGGCTTGTAGAGGATTTGAAAGCAACGACATTTGCGTTGATTCCTGGCTCCATGAACTTCTTCTTTCCCATCTTTCTTATCCCTTCCTTCCTTTTCTCTTCTTTGTCTTTCTTCATAATTTGGAGAGTGAGAAGTGACCCCATTAATTCATCAAACTTCAAGGTCTTCAGATTTTTGGCTTCGATGATATCGGTCCTTTTCAAGTCCCATGACCCGGGAAGGGAGTAGATAAGCTTTCGGACAAGCTTTTCTTCCGGAATGACTTCTCCATAACCCTTGAGTCCATTGGTGATGGTGAAAAATTGGTGGAACATCTTCTCAATATCCTCTTCCGGATCTATTTTGAAATTTTCATATTCTAGGTCGAGGAGGCCGATCTTCGTCTCCTTTACTTCGTTTATACCCTCGTATGTAACTTCGAGTTTGTCTCAAACTTTTTTGACACTCTCGCAAGAAGACATCTTCTCGTATATATTGAGGCTAAGTGCACAAAAGATGAAGTGCACAGCCTTGCAATTTAGCTTCATCTTCTTACGATCGTCGGCACTCCACTCCGTCTTGCTTCCTTTTGGTGCAAACATGCCATCTTCAATGATATCTCAAAATTTGTAGTCTTTGAATTTGACAAAAAACATCATCATTGTCTTTCAATAAGCATAACTGGTCCCGTCGAAGAAGGATGGCTTGTCGATGGATTGCGCCATTGAGTCGATTGTTTGAGATGTTGATTGAGCTTGCCGGATCGCCTCAATAGGGTGTTAATCCTCTTCAATTGAGTCAAACTCTGATACCAATTATTGAGATTTATGATGCTCAATTTCTTTCAAACGACGGGCTTGCCAAGTTCAGAGAATATTAAATTTTTTGGTGATTTGGTGGAAGCTAAAAATTAAAAAATAAACACAAGAATTTAGAGTGGTTCGGCTTTCTAACCTAAAACTTACATCCACTACCTTAGCTTCCCACTAAATATTTTCAAACAAGTTCACTAAGAATCTCGTCCCCCTTTCCCGGCTTAAGAGGAAACCATTACAACGATCAAGCTTTCTACCCAAAGCTTGATCAAACACTTTTACACAAGAAAGACTTAGCAAATTAGAAATACCTCTAGAAGATATATGTTTGCACAATTAAAGCTCTCACCCAAAACCTAAACACTTGAACACAATTGACAATTATGCTCACAAGTGTTGTTTATACAAGAAATTGATTAATAAAGTTCTAAGACAATTTTCTTATCATAATGTTGTTGACAATTGAAGCATTAACCATCTCTTGATGCTTGGAGGTTCCTTTTATACTCTCAATTGAGTCTGTAGGCGTTGAGGACCGTTGGAGTTGTTTTGGAGCCGTTGGAGCCTTCATTTCCCGCCATAAATGTAGTTCTACAGCTTGGCGTATCGATACCCCTTCAAACCGTATCGATATGGTCTCGATAAGGAAGTAGCCGTTGAGCACTTCAACTAGTGCGTATCGATACGCTTGCCTAGAATATCAGTACGGTCCTGCAGTTTCAAAGACCGTTGAGAAATTAACCTTTGGGGGTAGTTGGGCGTATCGGTACGCGATACAAGCGTATCGGTACGCGATACAAGCGTATCAGTACGCGAACTAACCGTTGAGTATTTTAAAGCATATCATATCGATACGGCAAGGCGTATCGGTACGAGTTTTGGCTACTGAAAAATGACTGTAATTGAAACCCTATGGCGTATCGGTACAGTACCAGACTGAGGTTAATATGAAAAATTAATCGAATAAAGCTATTTTGTCAAAATAACATACAAAATTTTAAAAATTAACGTCATTATGAAAAAAATCAAAAGCCGAGGTTAACCGAACCGAAAATCAATGGTTACTAAAATAGCTTACCAAATTAATCGAAACCAAATCGTATACATCCCTAGTTAAAATTTGGTTTAAATATATCTTTAGTACAAGAACTAGGCACTTTCTTTTATGTTAGTATTTTAAAAAAAATTACTCTTAAATTAGTACATGAACTAGACGTTTTTTTTTTCTTTCAAATTGGTACTAAAAAAAATTGCTCTCAAATTGGTACTCAAACTTTATTTCCATTAATTGTTTTGGTATTTTTATTAACAGTTTTAGTCCTCAAAACTTATACATTCTATCAATTTGATCATAATTCAAAACAATTCAATAAATTTAACTTGACACTGTCAAATCAAGCGAGTCTATAATATAAAAAAACAATTAGACAATTGCATTTTACGATAAAACAAGAAGTTATTGTTAAACTTTTATTATACTAAGAAAGTTATATCATTCCGAAGAGTAGGAGAATAATAAAAAAAATTATAGAATTTTTGAATAAAATGTTAAATTTATTTATTTGTTTCGAATTTGGCCTAAATTGATAGAATGCATAAATTTTTGTACTAATTTAAAAAAATGTGCCTAGTTCAAATATCATCTAAGCAAAATTCTCTAAGAGAATATGCTTAATTTAGATACTAATTTGAGAGCATAAGTTTCTTAAGAGAAGGTGTTTGGTTCAAGTATCAAATGTATACTTTGAGCATTAAAATTATTACTTTCAAAGTTGAAACTCCCAAAGCCCAACCAAGTGTCGGATAACTTTCCCTTTATTTTCTTCCAACTTGTATGAATTCTCCCAAAAGTCAAAAAGACATTCCCGGATTTTCTTCCAGATGTTAGAACTTAAAAGCTCAACTGGCCTAGAATGTTCATCCAACACACTGCCCCTACATCTTTTCTAACCTTTTTGGAAAACATTTAAATTTACTTATAAAAACATTTTATTATCTTATTATTTTCGGGTCATCCCATGACCAATCTGAAACAACTGATCTCCAACCTGACCCAACCCGATCCATGAACACCTATACTCTCGAACAAGGATGGTAACAATTTATCGAAAGCATTACTAAAAAAAGCGTGACAAAGAATAAAGAGGAGTTTGAACACTTTACATGGTTCTCATATATTCTTCACAAATTTTAAAGCTTTCATCAAGCAGCAAACTTGGAAGGAAAAAAACTACTATAATATTCACTTCAATAATATGCATTGCTTCCTAAAGAGGAAAACCAAAGATTAAAAAAGAGAGAGTTAACTTCCAACATATGCAAGCTTTACACACACACACATATATATATATAATATCTAGGGAGTGTACTTTAGAAAGAGATGAATATGAGATCTAACTCGATTAGTTTATACAAACACTCCTAACAAAGTGTACTTCAAAAAGAGTTCACAAGAGAAATCTGAGATTTAACTCGATTGGTTTATACAGACCACTCTTAAAGAGTGACAGTAAATTTGGGGTCCAAATTTCACAAATGAAAGACCGTGAAGAATGTGATGATGAAAATATACAAAATAATTGTGGATTAGATGAAGATCACAAAAAAGAAGAATGTCATACCATACAATCAAACCTTGTAGGAGCGGAACTTTTTAGCGATCACTATTTATCTTGATTTCTATAAGTTCTTCGATGGGTTGACGGCATATTGGACATTTATTTGACTGAAGCCTCAATGCTTTAGCACATTCACTGCACATACACTGAAGCAAAACATTTCACTTGAGAATTTAGTAGAGTTTGAAAAGTTATAATTTGAGAAAATAGACAAACACATGTATCCTAGCTTCTAATCATACAAAGATTTAGAAGTTTCCAAGTACTCATTAATCAAAGTCGTTTTCACTTCTCCTAAGTTGTTAAAAGAATCAACTTAGCAACAATTTTAGACAATCTCAAATCACAAAATCCCTCATGTTACTCAGACTCCAGTGTGAGCATATGTTTAATTTTTTTGAAGTTTTTTTTTTTTTATGTATTTGGAAGTATTCGGAGGATCACATCCCCATGGTAACTTTAGTTCTGATATTTTCCATAGTAACCAATAAAGAAGCTCCAAATTCCAGACAAAACCAAAGTAAATTATTTCATCGCCAATCAACACACTCTTTCTCATAGCAAGAATGCATGTGCACCAACCATAAAAGACAAATCATGTTTTGAGGATAAGATGGTATAGTGAATGCCATGTGGAACCCACATCATAGCAGAACAATTATCCAATAACTTTCAAGTAAAATACATGACTACTCCTACAACATCCAAGTATGGCAAACACCCATACTTGAGCCTGATTCCGCATCATTTTAATCTATGCTACTCGACTCGAATGTTAATGTCATACATGGATATGTTTAATATTTTTCAATATTTCCATGTATTTGAGGGTCTTTGAAGGATTATATCTCTATACATATGTCCAAATAAGCATTAACACTTCAAGAAAAAAGAAGTCCCGGCAGCATAGATTTTAATCACAATATTCCACAAGTTATATAAGTGCTACTTTCAAACTATTATATCAGATTGACGCTCAACGTGCATTATATTCAAGGAATATGAGGAATTCTTACCATGTGGCGGCAAGGTAGAACTGCAGTATCCTTGGGTTCAGTCATGCAAATAACACACTCTTTGCCTGGGTCACTATCATCAAAGCCTTCTGCTGCTGCTGAGCTTCCTATTCCATATATCTCACGTAGTTCATAGCGAACTCCATCAACCCATAATATCTGCCGTATCACTTTCACTTGGAAAGTGTTACTGTTGTTCTTCTCTAGAATGGCTTGAGTAATTTGCATGTGGGCTGATGTACTTTGTTCGGGTGCATCAACATGCTTATCTGATAAATGTGGCGGCATACATGTTTCAGCAGAAATTACAAGAGGGAAAACATCTTCCCCGGGTGATGGTTTTGAGAGGTCATCTAATTCAAAGAAACCTAGGTCGATTCCTGTTCCAGGAGGCTGCTGGAATCTTTGGCCAAGTCCCTTCTGAAATGGGACTCTCACAGGCTCGTAGGCTTCAGGAAATACGGGAACAAATCTACAGTTCAACTCTTCCTTCGCAAAGTAGAAAATGGTGATACTGTACATTAGAAAACAACACATTTAGATAAAAGTATCCAATAGAGTTTGCATACCTTATCAGACAGTTGTAGTCCTCCTGAAAACTGGACTAGTCAGTAATGCCCATGTGAGATTTGCTTTATACGGAATAAAAACTATGTTACTCAGACTCAGATACGGGTGCCGAGTGCGGGTATATTTCTAGATGTCTGACTCGTCAGTTGCCTAGATCTTAAGACACGGTGTAAAAGGGTTCAAGAGAAGGATACAGGTGCGGGAAACAGTTTATGAGTATTTAAGTATATTATATAGTTAATTGAGTATAAAATATATAGTCAAGTACAATGGATAAAAATGTGCATGCTGAACTATATATATTATACCAAGCTCGGATGCCATATAAACTTGTATAGGGGTGAAAACTAAACATTAATTTTACTTAAGAAGGCTAATCAAATGGAGGAATTATTGCCTTTAAATAAGCTCTGGAGGACAAATAGAAGCTTGGTGTATTGAGAGAAACATTGGCCAAAACAGCCATGACTGGAGCAAGTATCCTACCTATACAATTGCTCCCACTGTAATTGCAGAGAACTCATCTCTCCCAATCACTGCTTATAAACTCAACAGGAAAAAAAACTATCACATTCTGTTCAAAAGAGCCTGATTGGGCTATCTTGATGGTACAGGTGTGAAACCAGCTAATTTTGATCCTATATGCTTGGTGTGGCTTGTGAATTCAATGGGTGATAACTGATAATGTCAGGAAGAATTATCACTACTATACATCAACAGAAAACCCTTGGGAGGCTGTCAAATTAGGATCCTCGGATCTGGAAATTTCTGCTCAAATATTTAAATTTAAGAACTAAAAAATTGGCAAAAGGAAGAGGTGAACATGATGTACCTACTGCATCAATGTAAAAAATGGCGCAAGGCGCACTAAGACGATAGGGGTCCTATAGCCTAGGCGCAAGGTGCACGCCTTACTGAAGTAAGGCGCACCTTATAAAAATTAAAGATATATTTACTAATTTGCATATATAACACTAAAATGGACCAATAAATCATATAATAGTTCAACAAAAGCTCTCTATTTCATCAATTACTTTTAACTTCCAATCAAAAAGCATATAAAATCACATTTTATCATGCAATAGGAAGCATATATACTGTAAATAGACAAACCTAGCTATATGGTAGTATCAAAAGGATATATGATAATATAACATCATGTGTAATCATCTTGAAATAACACATTATGCTCTAATATCACTGGACGAGTCATGACAAAAAGGAAGCATCGTGTGTTATAACATCATATGTATCAAAAGGATATATGATAATAGACCAAAAGGAAACGTCGTGTGTTATGCTTTAAGTTCAAATTACACATTATGCTTTAATATCGTTGGACGAGTCATATAAAAATAACTTGAACCAATATTAATATGAATTTAAATAACTCAAACTTGAAATAACTTTGCAGTGTATCAAACAATCAATTTTAATTCGAACTTGAAAATTTGATTAATGTTATTTTGTGTGGCCCAAGTTAGTATTTAAAAGATGATAAAAACAAAAACAAGAAAGACAAAAAAAAAACAATTTAAACTAGGCATTGCCTTTCAGCGCCTTTTACGCTTCATGTGCGCCTCCATGCGATTCATTGAAATCGCCTCGCCTAGACACACTTAGGCGTTTTGCACTCGCCTCGCCTTAGCGCCTAGGCTCGCCTTTTCAAACTTGTACTGCATCATTTAAGATGGAAGAAACAAAAGACTATATAATCTGGCAAAATCTCTTTATGGGTTAATACAGTCCCCATGACTTATAAGCCTAGTCAGACAAATTTACTAGGGTCACTTGACACGAAGAATATTGTCAAGCAGAAACTGATCATACCTTCTTCCATAGATATAAAGAAGATGTGCTGCTGGTTGTTATTGTAGATGTTGATATAATATTAGCGAGACACAATACAACAGAGATATTGAGGTTAAATTTGTTCCTTGCTACTGAATTTAAGATGAAACACCTAGGAACTCTAAAGTAGTTCCTAGGATGGAGGTTACAAGGAACAAGATGCATATTCGTTTTTCAATGGAAGTATAACAGGATGTAATGGCAGGTTGCAAACCAAGTGATACACCAATAATCAAAACTCAAAAATGTGGGAATTGGGATCAACGAGTTATAGCTCAGTTGATCAAGTAAGTACAGGTGTCTAGTGGGAAAGCTCATTTATTTATCCTGCACTTGGCCTCATATTACCTTTGCAGTCAGTCTTGTTAGTTCATGCACCCTCCCCACAACGAACACATGGAAATTGTTTATAGAATCTTAAAGCATCTCAAGGGGACTCTTGGAAAATGTCTATTCTATAATTTTTTTAAAGGAATGGAGCCAAGAGTGTTGAAACATTTACAAAGGCCGACTGGTCCGGTTCTGTCGATGATAGAAGGTCAACTTTATGGTTGTGGTATGCTTTTTTGGGGTAATCTAGTGATTTAAAGGAGTAAAAACAGACGCTTGTGGCCTGAATCAGTTCAGAACCAAGTTTGAAGCAGTGGCTCAAGGAATTTGTGAGTTACTATGGTTGAAAATGTTACTTGAAGAACTGAAGGTCAAGAAGAATCAACCTAAAGCTTTACCGTGAAAATAAAACTGCAATTATTATCTCACATAATTCTATGCATCAGGATAGAACAAAGCACGTTCAAGTGGAATGGTATGAGGTAACATTTGTACAGTCTATGTGCCAATGTCATGACATATTGCTGATCTACTTACGAGAGAAATTGCGAGCATTCAAGAAGCTAGTGGACAAGAGTGGAAAGTTGAATTTTTTTTCCCAACTTGAAGGGGGCTGCAGCAGAAATTAGAATCTGATAATTTTATAACAATTTAGATTCATAAGATCTTTATTTGGATTAAGAGATATTTATAGCAATCTTATCCGGATGCTTATCTGATGCAGGAGCTTATAGTATTATACTATTTATTTACTTCAGTTTTATTAAATATTAAGCGATATTTTGGAATTGGCTAGTATGATTTCCTTCATGTTTTAAATCTAAGACCAGGATTAAATTATTTTTTGTAACCCTAGTATAAATAAGCCGAAAAAAAATATTACAGCCACCACTTATCATTATTATTTTATTTGAAATAAAAGAAAACTAGAGGTTTCCTTGAACCCTAAGTTTTTCTTGAGTTCCATATTCTTTCCTACTCGTTTGTTCAGCTTTATTTCTGTTGATTACCGTTGTGTTTCTTCTTACCCACATCATTATCTTTTTTTTCTAGTTATCAAGCTAAGGTAGGCTGTTCCCAGAGTTTCATTTAAAGTGCTATAATTCATCCATTTGATTAATGTTCTGAAAAGAAGGCAATGTTTACTTTTATCTCCTATACAGGATTACACATTTCAATTACAAAGGGACTCTAAAGAGCAAGCCTTCCAATTACAATCCACATTCACTAATATAGCCTTCATAGTTCCTAATACCTGTATGATTATTTTGCTCATTGTTTGATAAGTTAAAGCTAGAAAAGCAATAACCAAAAACACAATTCCAAACTCTAATAAGAAAGTTCATCTGTTCATAAAAATATGATGCTAATTCGTATAACAACAGTTCTTCTAACTAGTAGAATGATAACTATTGCAGAGTCTTAATACTTCAGATTTGGGTTAGTTTACTGTCAATTGCAATAAGTTATAAACACTAATTTGAAATCCATATAGCATCCAGATCCTATTACATTATCTACTTCCGTATCTTTCTTTATCATCTAATAGACCCAGAAACAGTTCCTATAATGTCAATTTGGGTTTTCACATCAAACCAAAAAGGATTTCAGCTTTCATTTATTTGAATCTATTTCATCTAAAAATAAGATAATACACCTTAAACTAAACCCATCATTAATTTTACCTCTAAAAATAACAACTTCAACCACACCCAAAATTGATCCGCAAAAATAATATTTTCAAAAATAGGTAGCTTTTTACCTGCCATCAAACAAGGCATCAAAAACGAAAGAAACCAAGTGATGATCTGGGTTTTGCTCGTCTACTTCGAGCTTCAATGTATCCTTATGCACGTTCACATCATTCCTCACTTTCTTAGCATTCTGATGCTCTACATAAGGAGGTGGAGGAGGAGGAGGCGCCGCCACCATGGCATGAGCACGAATTGCGGGCCACGCACTAGTCTGGTTGGCGAAATATGGAGGGTATTGACTAGGGTAGCGACCCATGACAGGGTTCGAGTAGCAGCAGGGATTGAAGGGTGGGGAACAGTAGTAATTGTTGGGAACTGGAGGCGGTGGGGGTGGAGGGTGTGTAGAATAAGGGTTCTGGGGAACCGCCGGATAAGGGTGGCTAGTTGAAGGCGGCGGCGGTGGCGGAGGAGGAAGGGAAGTGGGTTCTTGGGGGTAATAGAAAGGAGGAGGAGGAGGAGGAGGTGGAGGGGCATGGAGGTAACTTTGATTTCTCCTCCTGTTGCTATTGCTTGTGTTGCTCCATGAGATACCCATGTTTGGAGAGAGAGAAAGTGAAAGAAAAAAGAAAGAAAATTTCCCAATAAATGGAAAGTTGAGGAATAGAGTTGTTTTTATTTATCGTTTGGTGAACCAACGAAAGTTCCTGACTCTAATTCATTATTGACTTTTTTTGCTTTGTAGTTTGTGGACTTTCTTATACATTTAATACTTCTAGAAAATTATTTATAAAATTAAATTCTTTTTCAATTAGTTAGAAATTTACGTTTTGAAAAACCTTATTTTTATAATTCAAATTTTATTTAAAATTTATAATATTTGAGTCGGATTATTTTAATTTTTTTAATTACAATTATTTATAGTATTATGATAATTTTAATTTAAATGATTTTTTGTAATCATATAATATATATATATTTCTACATATTTTGTTTGCATGTGTAAGTAAGTGTAATATTATTTAATAAATCAAATATCTTCTAAAATTATAAAATTGTTGGGAATAAAATAAAGAAGAGATAATATTCCTAATAATAAATAAATTAAATATTCTTGATAAATATTTATAACACTCCCCGATGTCTATGAAGATAATGTGGCTCGTTAAAATCTTACTAAGATAAAAACTTAGTGGGAAGAAAAAAAAATTCTTTAGTGAAGGAAAAAGAGTACACACATCTTTGATACGCATTGTAGCGACTAAAAATCTGAATATGTGTTTTCCCCACCTTTTATAAAAAATAATCTTAGGAAAAAATTTTCTTTTAAATGCTAGTGTTTTGAATAAAACACTAGAGTCGCCACCGATCGTTTTTTAAAAAAGGTAGACCGGACACCGTAAAATAAAACCTGAGATTTAAAAAAAAATGGGGAAAGTTTAACACCCCACACTGCCCAAAATTGGTACCTAATGGTTCGTAGTATATTTATTAGGAAAATTTTTAAACTCGACCTGATTTAATTAATAATTCTCGAATGCATGAATGCATGGTCATACGAGACATACAACTAAACTCACAATCCATGATAACAAAAAAAGATGACGCCCAAATATTTGGGACGACACTCCCACTAGAATATCGGGACTATGAGTAATAACATTAACTAGTACAATAAATTAAATATAATAGATAATTATGCATGATTAAGATATTAATAATGACAAAGAAAATAATCACATATAAAAATTTAAAATTTATTAATATTAAAAATCGGTGTCATGAATTATCATAGGATATACATGAAAGAAATTAAAAAACAGGATTGGTTTCATTATCATTTTTTTATATTTATATTTTGCCATTAGTGAGTTAAATGTTAACATGCACATATTATTTACGTATAAAAAATGATAAACACATATTATTCGTATTAAATCTGTATTTAACGAGCTAACATATGAATAATGGATCACGAAAAAAGTAAGTATGGAATGAATAACATTAACAACAACAAATGTGGACGAAATAAATAAAATAAAAGACTAAAAATAAAAACGGAATTAATTAAATCAATACACAATTCAAAGGTCAAAATTGTAATAAATGAAAGAATAAATGCGTAAATTAATAACACTAAGGGACTAGATTTAAATGAGATAAAAGAAGCAACGCTGAAACTAAATAACATGGAAATAAAAGAAATAATTAAAAAGCATGAATAATGGACTGAAATGAAAATAAATAAGAACAAGGTGCAAAAAAAAATAACATGCAAATCAATGAAGGGGTTTAGGGGTATTTAATCCTTAATAATCTGATTTAATTATTAATTAGGAACCAAATTAAAAAAACGAAAGAAAATATGAGGGACCGGCAGCGAGATTTCCAAAATGCGGAATGGTTGCCGGTGCGATTAGTGCAACACGGAATGTTTATGATGTAATTTACCTCTTTTAAAATTATTTTGTGAGTATAAAATTCATTTTAAAGTAAAAAATCAGGTTTTAGAAACCCTAATCTCTTTTAAACCCTCACTCTCCTCTCTCTTTGTCTCCAACCGCAAGATCATCGGCCCTTGGCCGTGCCGGTCGTCGTTAATCGACGCTACAAACACTACACCCCATCTTTTTTTGTTTTTGTTTCATTCAAACCCGAATCACTCTCGTTGTTTCCAACTTTCATCTCTGTTTCTTTTGGAAAATTCCTAACCCCTTTTGACACCCCATTTCCAATTCACATGCATGGCTCAAAGAACCGATGGGATTATCGTCGGACGGCGAGGGGAGGTGGTTCGGAAAGGTAAAAGACCCAATCTCTCGCTTTATTTTCTTTCTTTTTTGTACAAATGTGCGAATAGAAAAAAAGAAAAAGGGAAAAAGTTACCTTTGTAAACTCGCTATTTTTTCTTTATTTCGATCCGAAAGTAAGTGAAAACTACATCTATTACAGTGCTTTATATTCGATCTCTTTGCTTACAATCATCAAATAGCATTTAAAGTTTCTACTGTAGATCGGACATTGTATATTTTTTCTCATTTTTGCGAGTTTGGGCAAGTTGCATGGCGGTCATCTCGTGGTCGTCGGTGTTGCAGAGATGAACGGTCGGGATGCGGCTCGAAAATGAGCGGTCGCGATGGAGTTTTAGGGATGATGCAACGTCCTCCAGATGCTGACACGTGGCTGGCGAGATCCCAAAAGCCTCAACGTGCCTTGCACGCGCGCGTGGGGAGACGAACGGCTAGCGCGTGCATCGCACACGCGATCCAAAGGGCTGTCGAGCTTTGATCTCAGCCGCTGGATCAAACTTTGATCCAACGACTCTGGGACGGCTGCACATAGACAAGGGGATGAATTAGGTTTTTTAATTATAAGTATTAGGGCAAATAGGCCTTGTAAATGGACTGAACATTGGATAATTAAGTTGGGTTTTATTTTATTGATTTGTCTATTTTTATATCACATCTCATAATAATAATAATAATAATAATAATAATATATAATTAAGAAACACACATACATTATATATATAGATATACACATACACACACACACATATATATTGCATATATACATATCTATATACATGGTCGGACAAAAATGAGTGATTACAGTTGCCCCTCTTTGCTTGTTCTTGTGAAACGAGAACAAAGCAAAGACCAAAAGCACTCATTTTTGTCTTACTTCCTTGTTCCTGGCCTTGAAATCATGGGTTCTTCTAGAACTTTATGCTCTTCCTCGACTAATTATTTCAAGCTTCAAACTCTTCAATGTCCAAATTTGTACTCGTATCGACATCAAAAGGAAAGCCTGACATCTTGCCCGAAGGTCTCACTGATGGCCCGAAGGTCTTATCACCAATCCCGAAGGACTTATCATCATGCCCGAAAGACTTACTGATGGCTCGAATGACTTAAGATAAGGATTCAAGCCAACAGGCTATCGAAATATTTCTTAAACATGATTCACGCCAACATGCTACCAATCCCTTAAAATGATGCCCCAGTTTCTATAGGTCTTGACATCACATTAAGGTTAGCATCATGCCTGAAGGACTCACTGATGGCCCGAAGGACTTATCATCAAGCCCGAAGGATATATCATCATGCCTGAAGGACTTACCAATGACCCGAAGGAATTAGGAAAAGAATTCACGCCAATAAGCTACCAAAATATTTCTTAAACAAGATTCACGCCAACAGGCTACCAATTCCTTAAAATGACGGGTTCTTCTAGAACTTTATGCTCTTCATCGACTAATTATTCCAAGCTTCAAACTCTTCAATGCCCCAATTTGTACTCGTATCGACATCAAAAGGAAAGCTTGACATCTTGCCCGAAGGTCTCACAGATGGCCTGAAGGTCTTATCACCAATCCCGAAGGACTTATCATCATGCCCGAAAGACTTACTGATGGCCCGAAGGACTTAAGATAAGGATTCAAGCCAACAGGCTATCGAAATATTTCTTAAACATGATTCACGTCAACAAGCTACCAATCCCTTAAAATGATGCCCCGATTTCTATAGGTCTTGACATCACATTAAGGTTAGCATCATGCTCAAAGGACTCACTGATGGCCCGAAGGACTTATCATCAAGCCCGAAGGAATTACTAGTGGCCCGAAGGACATATCATCATGCCTGAAGGACTTACTGATGACCCGAAGGAATTAGGAAAAGAATTCACACCAGTAAGCTACCAAAATATTTCTTAAACAAGATTCACGCCAACAGGCTACCAATTCCTTAAAATGATGCCCCGATTTCTATCGGTCTTGACATCACATTAAGGTTAACATCATGCCCGAAGGACTAACTGATGGCCTAAAGGACTTATCACCAAGCCCGAAGGACTTACTAGTGGGCTGAAGGACTTATCATCATGCCCGAAGGACTTACTGATGGCCCGAACGAATTAGGAAAAGGATTCATACCAACAAGCTACCAAAATATTTCTTAAACAAGATTCACGCCAAGAAGCTACCATTCTCTTAAAATGATGCCCTAGTTTCTATCGGTCTTGACATCACATTAAGGTTAGCATCATGCCCGAATGACTCACTGATGGCCCGAAGGACTTATCACCAAGCCCGAAGGACTTACAAATGGCCCGAAGGACTTATATCATGCCCGAAGGACTTACTGATGGCCCGAAGGACTTAGGAAAAGGATTCACGCCAACAAGCTACCAAAATATATCGTAAACAGGATTCACGCAAACATGCTACCAATCTCTTAAAATGATGCCCCGATTTCTATCGTTCTTGACATCACATTAAGGTTAGCATCATGCCCGAAAGACTTATCACCAAGCCCAAAGGACTTACTAGTGGCCCGAAGGACTTATCATCATGCCTAAAGAACTTACTGATGGCCCGAAGGACTTAGGAAAAAGGATTCACGCCAACAAGCTACAAAAATAAAATCTTCAATAAGATCTACTTCTTCAACATGAAGCTACAGACCAAAATCTTCGGTAATCTTCAAATATCTGTTTAAAACAAAATACTTCTAAATTAGCATGCCCCTAACATAGGGAGCTCTTATATGATGCATGTAATGTCTTTTTCTCTCTTTGTTTCTTTTTTTCTTCCTGTAAAGTGTCCATAAGTTCTATTTTTCATGCATATTCCATCTCATATTATTGATATTTTCAAGTGCATTTTAGGCATAATTAGGTCATGCATTGCATAAAAACAATATTCTTTGTTTTGCCATGATTTTATTGAATATATGTTATTTGGTAAAGTAAAGATGTTTTTTTAGTGTAGATTTAGTTTTCCAGGACTAGAAGCTGTTAGAAGAATAGTAGACCAGAGGAGAGGATGCTGAGCCAGCAGATCAGGGAGCTATACTAAAACAGTTCCACACAGAGAAAATCGTTGCAGAGGACTTGCTGCCGCCATACCTGCCGCACAAGACAGCAAAGTGAGTCTGCTGCCCAGGACAACAAAGTGAGTCTGCTGCCCAGGACAACAAAGTGAGTCTGCCGCCCAGGATAGCAAAGTGAGTTTGTCGCCCAGGACAGCAAAGTGAGTCTGCCGCCCAGGACAACAAAGTGAGTCTGCCGCCCAGGGCAGCAAAGTGAGAAGTTAGTAAATTGGAGTGCGATCGACAGAGCAGAAAATCCAGATTCTAACGATGTCGTCCACTCAATTTTCTGATGCCTAGAGTAGCAGACAGAGCCACCGAAAGAATGAGCTTACTTGTGGAACAAGGCAACGGGAAAAAAAGTCCATATTTAACTCAAAGAAGTCATATTTTAAAGTTGCATTTAATGCAAAAGCCTTTTGAGGACTTCTACTCCTAGAAGGACTTAGACTAGACCTTTGCCTATATAAACTCATGTATTTAGCAAATCAAGAAAAAAACATAAGTTTAGGTTTTCCTTAAGCATAGTTTAGGTTTTCTTGCCGCCGACATGTTCTAATTCTCTTATTGGGTTTGGGTTATGTTGTAATTAGTTGTGAGAACGGTTGTTTAGGATTTCAAGTTTGTTTTTGCAAATAAAATTACAAGGTTTACTTATTCTATATTCTTCATAGTTTTCAATTAACGCGAAAGATTAGTTGAATTTTATCCATTTGTTTGGTATCGAGAGAGTCGAATTCACAAAAGGAGTAAGTACGATTTCATCTATAGACGGTGCGATCAATCCGGCCTAGACATAGGTTAAGGGTTTAAGGCAGCTAAAAGAGGACGAACCAACATTACTGTCTTTGCATGATTCACGCTGCGACTGGTATTATCTGCAGAGGGCATCAACATAACTCTAACTTAGACATAATCGGAGTCACTTTCGAAGTGTTCTGCCGAGCCTTGTAGTTATTCCGAGTTTGTCGCCGAGACACAATTCCATTCACCTACCGAGGAAGCGAGAGGGTCTCAACAGTCTACCTGCAATCCACCGCCGAGGCAGCAGAGTCTTGCCGCACAAAACAACTTGACCTATTCAATGCAGTTTCTAACTAAGAAGCAGCATAATTCCGCCCTCTCTATCAATCTGATCACTTCCTTTTTAATTACTTGTGTTTTTATTTTACTTTTCTTCTCAACAATCAAATTAACTTTGCATTTACTTTTTCTTATGCAGGAACAACAATTCGAATCAAGCTGTCCAATCCCTGTGGGAGACGATATCTTATATACTATAACTTGACAAGGGTGTGCACTTGCACTCATAAATAGAGAACACCCAAACACTCTACAAGTTTTAGCGCCGTTGCTGGGGATTGGTAACAGCGAAATTCATATTTATATTTCTGCACTTCTATTTTTATTTGCATTTAATTTTAGTTTTTATTATTCTTATTTTCATTCGAAAAAAGTTATGTGGGAAAGTGCTTATTCATGTGCCCCACGAGTTAAGGGCAGCAATATTTGGGAAAGTTCTTGCGAATTTTGTGAAGGCAATCATGCGTTCGGCAGTTGCCCTCATCTTTTTACAGAAGACATGTCGAGAAAAACCACTTGGGAGTGGATGTCTGAATATGAACAACAGATGTCGCCGCAACAACAACAGGGACAACTGATGCCTCTGCCGCAATTGCCGCCACAACAGCAAGATTTTTCATGGTGTGATAAAAAATCTTATTTTTTTACCATTACAATTTTTCTGTAAAAAGCGACATGCCGTAGGAATATAGCTATCTGCAAGAACAACTAAAATCTTTTGAGGACACACTTCGAACCTTCCATGTGCTCACAGATAAAGTGACGACTGCTATGGACGCCAACATCGCTAAGATGGATGCACGGCTGAACAATTCAATCCTCATCAATGCCATAGATGAACTGGAACAATTAAGTCTGAAGGATACTGATGTCCCAGGACAAGTGGACGAAGAGCAATGCGAGGAAAGATCTCTGATGTGTGAGGAGCAATTAGAAACTCCAAGCCAAGAGGATGTAGAACATTGCCCCGGAAGCAAGATTGACAGCTGTTCCGGTAGCTACCTTGAATCCTACCCTGAGGACGAACTGATAGCACCTGAGCAAAGCTATGCCTCAGCAGAGAGGCCCGTCATGACAGAAGTCTACATAATGACGCCCGCCTCAGCAAACACCTCAGCAGCTATGGATTATATATATCTAGAGGAGCCGATGCATGCCGATTTACACCCATCAAAATCTCTACTAATGGAGATTTTTGAGGAGCCTAAAGAGTTTTCCCTTGACCGACACAACACTATGACAGAAGACTACCACAAAAACTGGTTGCCACAACAGCTGCCTTGGTAGCAAAAGAAACTTTCATGTATGACGAACTTCAACAAAAAGGAGGTAAGTACATGGTTAGGTAGTTATATAATTTTTCCTAATCACATGTTTATGCCTTCAGGAATATGAACAAAAAGGAAGGTTCACATGGATTACAAGAAAACGAGGAAGAAGGACTCCTCCACCATGAGGATAATCACTAGATGAAGGGTGCGAATGGATTACAAGAAGTATCGAAAACGACCCTCTTGAGCTAAACCGATAAGATAGTAGTTACTTTAGGAGATGCATATCAATGCACTCCTAGAGTAACAAAAATTTTTGTATAAGTTTTTATTTTTCCACATCTTTATTGTTTTATTTAGGAGTAGATTTTACCTACTTAGCACCAGATTTTATTTGCGTTTTATTCCCGTCTCAGAACTTCTTACCCAGATTCAGACCCTAAGGAATCGAGCCGCTTAGCACAATAGAGGCAGCACTGCCGCAACCCACAACTGACGGAAGAGCAGATAACTCCTCCACATCTTCTCCACCATCTGACAGCAACTAAGCATGAGTTTTCTTTCCATTTCTCATATTTATTTTTCAGTTTTAGTTTTATTTTGTGCATTGAAGGCAATGCCTGTCTCGAGTTTGGGGGGCATAGTTCTCATATTTTTGTTCAGGCATACTTAGTAGCATGTAGTTTGCATATTGTACTTGCCTTCATATTAATCGAAAAAGAAAAATTTGTTATAACTTGTGCCTATGATAGGATAACTGATTAATTTTTCGTACCAATTAAAAATTGAACTTAAATCGAGAAAACATGAATAAACTTAGAATTTTCTATAATAACCAAAAAAATTTAACACTACCGTTACTTACTGAGTTTGATAGAATATCTGATAAACAGCGTCTGCTTTGTTTTTAGAATTCTTTGCAAAGTTCTAATAATGATTGCAGGTAGCCGCCGAGGCAAGCAAGAAAGACAGAAAAATCAAAGCAATGCCATGGCAGAGAAAAACAAAGAAAATTTGTTGTTTTACCCTAGAGGTGCCCGAAACAGGCTCTAGGAAGAATCATGTGCGAGGACATTCCGCTGCTATCAAAGTCCATGAATCTAAAATTTTTGCAATAACGGAAAAATTAACATGAGTGAATAAAAGTCTTCACGGGATGACTCTACTCCATGAGTTTGGGGTTTTGTAGTTTGCTCATATCTTAATTTCAGATCTAGAAGAGTAGTTGTGATGAGTTGGAACCCTCATTGCCATGATTAAATAATTGCGCTTAATTGTGCTGCCTCGGCAGCAACCTTATATATCATAACAACATCTTTGTTTAACTAGTTTTTCTTCATATTCAGCATGTACACAGTCCTGCACACATTGTACTAGCATTATAGATTAATTCTGAGTTATTTCTTGCTATTTTCCCTTCACTAATCTAATGTAAGTGCCACGACCTTGAGGTGCGGAATCAAGTTGAAAATAGGTTTTTCTTTCTGGTTAATATAAGAGCAAGTATGTTTAGGTTGCATTGCTTGAGGACAAGCAATTGTTAGAGTTTGGGGTGTGTAAAGTTTCCATAAGTTCTATATTTCATGCACATTCCATCTCATATTATTGTTGTTTTCAAGTGCATTTTAGGCATAATTAGGTCATGCATTGCATAAATACAATATTATTTATTTTGCCATGCTTTTATTAAATATTTGTTATTAGGTAAAGTAAAGATGTTGTTTTAGTGTAGATTTAGTTTTCCAGGGCTAAAAGCTATTAGAAGGAGAGTAGACTAGAGGAGAGGAAGCTGAGGCAACAGACTAGGGAGCTGTACTAAAAGATTTCCACACAGAGAAAGCCACTACATAGGACCTGCTGCTGCCATACCTGCCACCCAGGGCAGCAAAGTGAGCTTGTCGCCTAGGACAACAAAGTGAGTCTGCTGCCTAGGAAAACAAAGTGAGTCTGCCGCCCAGGACAGCACAGTAAGCCTACCGCCCATGACCGCCCAGGGCAGCAAAATGAGGAGTTGGTAAATTGGAATGCGATCGATAGAGCAGAAAATCTAGATTCTAATGATGTCGTCCACTCAATTTTCTGACGCCGAGAGCAGCGGACAGAGCCGCCGAAAAAACGAGCTTACTTATGGAACACGACAATGGGAAAAAAAGTCCATATTCAACTCAAAGAAGTCAGATTTTAAAGTTGCATTTAATGCTAAAGCCTTTTGAGGACTTCTACTCCAAGAATGACTTAGACTAGACCTTTGCCTATATAAACCTCATGTATTTAGCAAATCAAGAAAAAAACATAAGTTTAGGTTTTCCTTAAGCATGGTTTAGGTTTTCTTGCCGCCGACATGTTCTAATTCTCTCCTTGGGTTTGGGTTATGTTGTAATTAGTTTTGAGAACGGTTGTTTATGATTTCAAGTTTGTTTTTGCAAATAAAATTACAAGGTTTACTTATTCCATGTTATTCATAGGTTTCAATTAAGGCAAAAGATTAGTTGAATTCTATCCATTTGTTCGGTATCGAGAGAGTCGAATTCACGAAAGGAGTAAGTACGATTTCATCTATAGACGGTGCGATCAATCTGGCCTAGACATAGGTTAAGGGTTTAAGGCGGCTAAAAGAGGATGAATCAACATTGCTGTCTTTGCATGATTCACGCTGCGACTGGTATTTTCTGCAGTGGGCATCAACAGAACTCTGACTTAGATATAAGCGGAGTCACTTTCGAAGTGTTCTGTCGTGCCTTGTAGTTCTGCCGAGTTTGCCGCTGAGATACAATTCCATTTCTCTACCGAGGCAGCAAGAGGGTCTCAACAGTCTACCTGCCATCCATCGCCGAGGCAACAGAGTATGGCAGCGCAAAACAACTTGACCTATTCAATGCAGTTTCACACTAAGCAGCAACATAACCTTGCCCTCTCTATGAATCTGATCACTTCATTTTTAATTACTTGTGTTTTTATTTTACTTTTCTTCTCAACAATCAAATTAATTTTGCATTTATTTTTTCTTGTGTAGGAACAACAATTCGAATTAAGCTGTCCAATCTCCGTGGGAGACGATATCTTTTATACTATAACTTGACAAGAGTGTGCACTTGCACTCATAAATAGAGAACACCCAAACGCTCTACAAGATTTTGGCGCCGTTGTCGGGGATTGGTAACAGCAAAATTCGTATTTATATTTATGCACTTTTATTTTTTATTTGCATTTAATTTTAGTTTTTATTATTCTTATTTTCATTCAAAAAAATTATGTGGGAAAGTGCTTATTCAAGTGCCCCACGAGTTAAGGGCAACAATATTTGGGAAAGTTCTTGCGAATTTTGTAAAGGCAATCATGCTTTCGGCAGTTGCCCTCATCTTTTTGTAGCAGACATTTCGAGAAAAACCACTTGGGAGTAGATGTCTGAATATGAATAGCAGATGTCGCCGCAGTAGCAATATGGATAAGTGATGCCGCTGCCGCAGCAGCAAGATTTTTCATGGTGTGATAAAAAATATCAATTTTTTTACCATTTCAATTTTTCTGCAAAAAAGAGACATGCCGTGGGAATATAGCTATCCGCAAGAACAACCAAAATCTTTAGAGGACACACTTCGAACCTTCCTTGCGCTCACGGATAAAGTGACAGCTGCTATAGACGCCAGCATCGCTAAGATGGATGCACGATAGAACAATTCAGTCCTCATCAGTGCCATAAATGAACCGGAACAATTAAGTCTGAAGGATATTGATGTCCTAGGACAAGAGGATGAAGAGAAATGCGAGGAAAGATCTCCGATGTGTGAGGAGCAATTAGAAACTCCAAGCCAAGAGGATGCAGAACACTGCCAGGGCAACAAGATTGACATATGTTCGACAGCTACCTAGAACCCTGCTCTGAGGACGAACTGACAGCACCCGAGCAAAGCTATTCCTCAGCAGAGAGGCCCGCCACGACAGAAGTCTCCATAATGATGCCCAGCTCGACAGCAATGGATTATATGTATCTAGAGGAGATGATGTAGGCACATTTACAGCCGTCAAAATCTCTATTGATGGAGATTTTCGAGGAGCCTAAAGAGTTTTCCCTTGACCAGCACAACACTATGACAGAAGACTACCACAATAGCTGGTTGCCGCAGCAGTTGCCTCGACAGCAAAAGAAACTTTCTCCTATAAAAAATTTCGACAAAAAGGAGGTAAGTACATGGTTATATAGTTATATAATTTTTCCTAATCAAATGTTTATGCCTTCAGGAATATGAACAAGAAGGAAGGTTCACATGGATTATAAGGAAACATGGAAGAAGGACTCCTCCACCATGAGGATAATCACTAGATGGAGGGTGCTGGTGGTTTACAAGAAGTATCGAAAACGACCCTCTTGAGTTAAACCGATAAGAGAGTAGTTACTTTATGAGATGCATATCAATGCACTCCTAGAGTAACAAAATATTTTTGTATAAGTTTTTATTTTCCCACATCTTTATTGTTTTATTTGGGAGTAGATTTTACCTACTTAGGACTAGATTTTATTTGTGTTTTATTCTCGTATCACAACTACTTACCAAAATTGAGACCCTAAGGAATCGAGTCGCCGAGCATAACAGGGGCATCACTACCGCAATCCGCAACTGGCGGAAGAGAAGATAACTCCTCCACATCTTCTCCACCATCTGGCAGCAACTAAGCTTGAGTTTTCTTTCCCCTTCTCATATATTTTTTTTCAGTTTTAGTTTTATTTTTTGCATTGAGGGCAATGTCCGTCTTGAGTTTGGGGGGTATAGTTCTCATATTTTTGTTTAGGCATACTTAGTAGCATGTAGTTTGCATATTTGTACTTGCCTTCATATTATCGGAAAAGTAAAATTTGTTATAACTTGTGCCTATGATAGGACAACCGATTAATTTTTTGTACCAATTAAAAATTGAACTTAAACCAGGAAAAGCATGAATAAACTTAGAATTTTCTATAATAGCCAAAAAAATTAACATTACTGTTACATGCTGAGTTTGATAGAATATGTGATAAACACTGCCTGCTTTGTTTTTAGAATTTTTTGCAAAGTTCTAACAATGGTTGTAGGTACCCGCCGAGGCAGGCAACAAAGACAGAAAAATCAAAGCACTACCAAGGTTGAGAAAAACAAAGTCAAATTGTTGTTTTACCCTAGAGGTGCCCGAAACAGGCTCTAGGAAGAATCATGTGCGAGGACACTCCGCTTCTATCAAAGTCCATGATCTGAAAATTTTGCAATAACAAACAAATTAGCATGAGTGAATAAAAGTCTTCACGGGATGACTCTACTCCATGGGTTCAGGGTTTTGTAGTTTGCTCCTATCTTAATTTCAGACCTAGAAGAGTAGTTGTGATGAGCTGGAGCCCTCATTGCCATGATTAAATAATTGCTTTTAATTGTGCTCCCTCGTCAGCAACCTTATATATCATAACAATATCTTTGTTTATCTAGTTATTCTTCATATTCAGCATGTACACAGTCCTGCACACATTGTACTGTCATTATAGATTAATTCTGAGTTATTTCTTGCTATTTTCCCTTCAATAATCTAATGTAGGTTCCACAGCCTAGAGGTGCAAAATCAAGTTGAAAACATGATTTTCTTTCTGGTAAATATAAGGGCAAGTATGTTTAGGTTGAATTGTTTGAGGACAAAAATGGTTCGAGTTTGGGGGTGTGTAAAGTGTCCATAAGTTCTGTATTTCATGCACATTCCATCTCATATTATTCCTGTTTTCAAGTGCATTTTAGGCATAATTAGGTCATGCATTGCATAAATACAACATTCTTTGTTTTGCCATGCTTTTATTGAATATTTGTTATTTAGTAAAGTAAAGATGTTGTTTTAATGTAGATTTAGTTTTCCAGGGCTAGAAGCTGTTAGAAGGAGAGTAGACCTGAAGAGAGGATGCTGAGGCAGCAGACCAGGGAGTTGTACTAAAATAGTTCCACACAGAGAAAGCCGCTGCAGAGGACCTGCTGCTGCCATACATGCCACTCAGGACAGCAAAGTGAGTTTGCTACCCAGGACAACAAAGTGAGTATGTCGCCCAGGACAACAAAGTGAGTCTGCCGCTCAGGACAACAAAGTGAGCCTGCCGCCCAGGACATCAAAGTGAGTATGCCACCCAATGCAGCAAAGTGAGGAGTTAGTAAATTGGAGTGCGATCAACAGAGCAGAAAATCCGGATTCGAACGATGCCTTCCACTCAATTTTCTGACGCCTGGAGCAGCAGACAGAGCCGCCGAAATAACAAGCTTACTTGTGGAACAAGGCAACGAGAAAATAAGTCCATATTCAACTCAAAGAAGTCAAATTTTAAATTTGCATTTAATGCAAAAGCCTTTTGAGGACTTCTACTCCAAGAAGGACTTAGACTAGACCTTTGCCTATATAAACCTCATGTATTTAGCAAATCAAGAAAAAAAAATAAGTTTAGGTTTTTCTTAGGCATAGTTTAGGTTTTCTTTCCTCCGACATGTTCTAATTCTCTCATTCGGTTTGGGTTATGTTGTAATTAGTTTTGAGAACGGTTGTTTAGGATTTCAAGTTTGTTTTTGCAAATAAAATTACAAGGTTTACGTATTCCATGTTCATCATAGTTTTCAATTAAGGTGAAAGATTAGTTGAATTCTATCAATATGTTCGGTATCGAGAGAGTCGAACTCACGAAAGGAGTAAGTACGATTTCATCTATAGACGGTGCTGTAGCGACTAATTTTTTGAAAAACACTTACATATATGTATATGTGTATTGTGGATGGGATAGGTGTAGTAGAAAGGATATTTTAGAAATTAGGGAATATGGGTTAAAGAGGGAATTTTTGGAAATTGAGGGGTGAAAATGGATTTTAGAAAATTATTGGGAAATTGAGGGATTAAAAAAAGGATTTTGAAAAATAGAAGGAGTCGCCACCGGTCACTTTGAAATGGTAGACCGGACACCAAAAATAGAAACCAGAGATTTGAAAAGGGTTCGGGAGTCGGTTACACGCGAGGAAGGGTTAGCACCCTCGACATGCCCAAAATTGGTACCTAATCTTTACCGCTTAATTAAAACCAAATTTTACGAATTTAAGTGACAATTTTAACCGAGATTTGATTAAGTATGCGAGTAAATTTCGAAAATCCTAATATTCGGAAACGAACGTCCGAACCACCACCACTACGACTGGTACTGGCCTCGTTCGTCCCCGAATAGAAGGACATTGCACTTTTGAAAACAATTTTAGATTTGTTTTGAAAAATGAAAAAAAATGCATGAGTACAAAATTAAATCTAATCTAAAGTCCTACGACGCCAAAGGAGTCGATATCCGAGCTTTCGGAATATCGTTCCTACGCGGAAACCGGGACCGTGCGTGCTATAATTATAATGAAAAGTTAAGAAAATGCATGCTAAAATATATTCGAATAGCATGAAAGAAGCTAAGCTATGTGCACATTTAAACCAAGAATTTACGCATAATGAAACCACACATAAAAAAACAATAAACAAGACTAATATTAAAAACATACGAACCCATATAAAAAACATACATACACCACAAATTATATATTCACATCGAGCAAATGTAAATAAAAAGGCAAAAAGCATAAAACATGAATATACTATAACAAAAACAGAATACAAAGTCAAAGATTAAAAATATATATTGACATGGGCCAAGATGGTAATAATACCATCAAAAGAAAAGATTAAAAAGTAAACCTAGGACCCAATTGAAAGGACGCGGAAAGCCCCAAGGACCAAAACGGTTATTTGACAATCCGAAAGTCGATTAGAATGAAAACATGGATGAAATTGCAAGCATTAGAAAAATGGAAGGGACCACAGATGGAATTATAAGATGCGGAAGCCCCTAAAGGGGCATATTGAAAACACGGAAGGGCATATCAGTTATTAAACCATTTTAAAATGAAAAAATACTATAAAAACGTGTTTTGGGTGTTCTAGAAAGCTTTTGGCAATTTTTTAGCTTGAGGATAAAAATTCTCTGATTTCTATATCTAGAAACAAAGCCCCCTTTGCGAAACCCTATCGCCGACGAACTTCAGCTGGCGTCGACAACCCGACGCAGGAAACCCGAAAAGCTTCTCCTTTCGGAAATCTTAAAACCGAAACCCAAATTAGTTTTGAAAAACTTGAAACCGACCAAAAGCACTTCGTCATTTTTTTTAAAAAAAGAACGACGTCCCCTCCTACATCTCACCGTCGTCTCACCTTGACGGCTTATCAACGACGGGAGGCGGATCTGGTGCGAAACGACCAAAACCGAGGGTAAAACGTTCTCCCTTTTCCTTTTTTTGTGTTTTCGATGCATGCAAAGAAAGATAAAAACGACGAGATACCTTTGAAGATTTTTTGTTCTTTTTTTTGTATTGATTTTTGATAATTGCCGGGGGGGGGGGGGGTTACAATGGTTTTGGGGTTCGGTTTTTATAACCGAAGTTACAACGATAGAGAAAAAAAAACAAATGTGGCTTGCTGGGTTCTAATATTTGTCGAGTTGACTTCACTTTGATCTGCCCTGTTGCGTTCTAGTTTCTGATTTTGTTGTTTTAATTAATTTTTTTTGTCTTTGTTGCTATTTTGGGATCTCTGATGTCTTGCTTTTGTTTGTTGCATGTCGGAATTGGCTCGATCGGGGAGTGCCGGGGCGTGATCGTGGTAGAAGGGTCAGGTGTCAGACGGTGTCGGGCGTGGAGATGGCAGGTGCGTCGAACCCGGAAGGTCAACAGTGGACGTGAAAGGTCTACTGTCCGTTCATGACGACGACGTGCGCGTGGGTGATTGAAGCGTTGCGCGTGGGAAGCGTGGAGGATCTGGAGCCATCTCAGCCAGTCGATGCATTCTGGATCGAACGGTCGAGGCACGTGTGGCGGGCGATAGGAACCGGTCATCTAGGTTTTCGTCTTTGATCAAGTTTGGACCGTTGGATGAATCTCGATCCAACGGCTGGTAGGAGGTGTGACACAAGGCTGTGAGAGCTCTCTAGGGTTTCTGGTCCGGATATAATCTGGACCGTTAGATCTATCCCAGATCTAACGACTGGGAGCCGGTTGCGCAAAACAAAAGGAGACCATTAGGATTCTTTTAGATTAGGGCTATTAAATATTTGGGCCAAACGAGCTGTGTATTTTTTGGGGTTTTTAACTAATTGTAAATGGACTTCATAATATTAATGTACTTTGGGCGTAATTTTATTCTATTGGGCTTTATTTATATTAGTTTTCTTTTCATATTTTCAAATTTAATAATAATAATAATAATAATAATAATAAGTATAATACTAATAATATCGATAATAATGATAACAAATATAGGCAATAAATATAATAGTAATAATAATAGATAGTAAATAATAGTAGATAATATATTAAACTAATAGTAATGATAATATAATAAATATAATAATAATAGCGTTAAACACACAATAATATAATAGTAATAATGGTAATAACACTAATAATAATATAAAGACAAAACATATATAGGGATAATATCACGTGTATATACATATATATTCTCCTTTTCTTTTTCTTCTTTCTTTTTTTTTATTTTTTTAAATAATAATAATAATAAGCCCATTTTATTAAGCTCAACATTAATATGAACTAAAGTGAGTTTAAGGTCCGGACAAAATTAGTGATTACAGGTGCAATCAATCCGGCCTAGACATAGGTTAAGGGTTTAAGGCAGCTAAATGAGGACGAATAAACATTCCTGTCTTTGCATGATTCACGTTGCGACTGGTATTTTCTGCAGTGGGCATCAACAGAACTCTGACTTAGACAAAAGCTGAGCACTTTCGAAGCGTTCTATCGAGCATTGTAGTTCTGCCGAGTTTGCCGCCGAGACACAATTCTATTCACCTGCCAAGGCAACGAGAGGGTCTCATCAGTCTACATGCCATCCACCGCTGAGGCAGCAGAGTCTGGCAGCGCAAAAGAACTTGACCTATTCAACGCAGTTTCATACTAAGCAACAATATAACCCTTCCCTCTCTATTAATCTAATCACTTCTTTTTTAATTACTTGTGTTTTTATTTTACTTTTCTTTTCAACAATCAAATTAATTGTGCATTTACTTTTTCTTGTGCAGGAACAACAATTCAAATCAAGCTGTCCAATCCCTGTGGGAGACGATATCTTTTATACTATAACTTGACAAGAGTGTGCACTTGCACTCATAAATAGAGAACACTCAAACGCTCTACACTTCCTCTTCTCTCTTTTTCAAATCTACCTTTAAAACCCTATTCCCTGAAAGGTCATTCTAAGATTTATTCACTCCATATCTCTGCAGTATGCTCCTCAGTCTTCATCTTCATTCATTAATCTTTATCTCGCATTTGACTCGCCTTCTTTCTTGTGCGAGTAACTCTTTTTCTTCTTAATCTTCAAGGTCTCTACTCAGTTTTGTAAGTTCCTCTTCTAATCCCTTATACTACTCTTATATATGGACTTTCATCATCTCATTGCCCCCATTCAGTATCAGGCTCAACCTTTTCTTCTCTTTGACTCAATATGCAGAGTCTTTGTCTACTTCAAAATTTGGGCGAACGAAATGCCTCAATACATGTGAACTCATCTTGTAAGCTCAATCTTCTTTATTAAAACTAACGAAGCATCTCGTCAGAAACCAATTCTAGGTCCCGATGCTTTAATTCTTAATGTAAAGTAATTAACAAAAATGCCATTTTGAAAAGATGGCAGTCATTCTTTAAAAATAAAACTTGAAGAGAGTGCCAAACATTTTGAAAACCAATGTTTGGGAGAAAAATTATAGGTATTTTAAAAAAATCAAAATTTGAATAAAAAATTCAAACATTTTTTCGCCTACTGATGTTTTGAGAAAATGATAAATATTAAAAAAATTGAAATTTGGAGAAAAATGCCAAACATTTTTTTAAAACTAATGTTTGGTCGAAATCAAAATTGGAGTAAATGCCAAATATTTTTAAAAACTAATGTTCGGCCCAAAATATCAAATACAACAACACATTTGCTTTAAATTGTCAAGGATCAATCCAAATGAAGCATATGCTTAGAAGATTTTGAATGTTGTGACGATATATGTAATATATAGTCTCTTCCGATCTATTAGGCTTTTGGGAGAAACGATTCCCATACCTAATTTCTAACCCCTTTTATGTGGCTCTCTTGATCTCACTATCTCACCATGCCCAATCCTTCCTTCATTTTGTGTCGACCAGGCACTTGAAATTTGACGTTTTGAGGCAAGGTTATCCCTTTGGCGGAATGTGATATGAAGACATTCTCATTCAACTAAGACATCTATGTATGATCAGAATGGTCTTTATAGGCTTGCAATGTAGGCTTTGGTTCACAGTTACGAAAGAAGGTTTATATAGGGGTAGAGATTTAGAGTCAACACTCGACTCAAGGATCTTAAACAAAAAATGCCTGAGAAGGTATTCCTAAATGGGTGTGCCCATTATTTAAACACTCGTTTTTTTCTCTGTTGGCCCAAATAGATAGAAGAATGTCTCCACAACATTCAATCCTTTCTAAGCATATGCATCTTAGGATTAATTTTTTAGATTTGAATCAAAGTATAAAAATGATATATACATGTATGCGTATGTATGGAAAAAATGTATATGGGCATGGGAGAAAAAAGTACCATATAACAATGAATGAAATGTTTAAAGAATCGAAGAATGTAAAAATGTTTTCTAAATGAGAATAAAGAAGATACGGTTTTCCATCCTAACAAAATAAATAGACATATGTCGTTACAAAATGTTTCTACGACTTTAGGGCTTAAGCCATAGAGTTTGTTCTGTGTATTATTCCCACAAAGGGGAAACCAAAATCAAACTAGTATCTTTGCGAAAGGTAAAAAAATTCAAGCATAAGGACCATCTTATTCTGGCCTTCTTGGTGTGATGCAAACTTGCCTTAATTCTTTGTTTTCCACTGCTGAATTAATTCTTGGGTCAGGACCCCATTACCGATTAACTTCTTGACCTCTTCCATCAACGGTCTACACTTCTTGGTAGGGTGCCCCGTTACCCCCATATGGAAATCACAGGTTCTATTCGGGTCAAAATTGTGGGCAGATGGATTGGGTATATTTTTCACCGATCTGGGAGTGAGATGGCGACCTTCAACCAAATGAGGCCAAACGTCTGCAATGGATACTCCAAATACCTCTAAGTTTGCACATGTTCGAGGAATTTTCCTTGATGGCTCAAAAGAATTGGCATTTATTCCTCTTTTGAGATTACGAGGACTTTGGAAGCGACACTCATTTATCTCTCCTTCTTCTACTTCCTCGGTTTGGTACTTAGACTTAAATCCCAATTTTCCTTCTTGGATTGCATAGTCTATTCTTTCCCTTATCTTCATGAAATCCTCAAATCTGCTTCTTGATTTCTCCAGCAATTTATCAAAGAATGGGATAGGAAGAGTCGCGTGGAATAGGGGAGTCATTTCTTCTTCGATTATGGGAGGCTGAATTTGCGCCGCCAAACTTCTCCATCTTAGAACATATTCCTTGAAGGTCTCATTTGGCCTCATCTTCACGCCTTGTAGAAACTGTCGAGTCGTTGCTAAATCTAAGGCATATCTATATTGCCCAAAAATGGCACTAGCTAAATCACTCCATGATTGAATATGCTTTCTACTCAACCGATTATACCATATTGATGCCGGTCCCGCCAGGCTATCGTGGAAATAATGGATCAACAGCTTTTCATCCTTCAAGTAGCCTTCCATTTTTTCTGCAAAACATATTCAGGTGAACCCTCGGGCAACTGGTGCCACCATACTACATAAATCTGGGAGCATTGAAATATGGAGGAATGACCAAATCAGGGACTAGGCAAAGCTCTCTTGCATTAAAAACATCCATTTTTTCTTACTTCTTGAGCTCTTTCTTAAATTTTCTTCCAGTTGATCTAGTCTTTGTTCCATTCTTTCTCTCAACTAGTTTCCGAATACTGCCATTGAGCCCGTAAAATTTAATTATTTAATTAATTAATGTGTGAAATGCATCATGAATGTCTAAAATGTAAAAGGAAAATAGTAAGTATGAATTATCACAATGAATGCAAATGGAGTGTTGATTCACCAATTGTCCTTTGAGAGGATTTTTATAAAGATAGGATGTCTGCGTACAAAATATTGACAATATTCCACATGCATCTATTAGCCACCCTTCTAGGAGCAAAATGATTACTCGATGCCCCAATCCTGTCTCTTATGTATTTGCTTTTTTTGGGTTATTTCTAACCGTAGCATTATCAATCTCTGTATATTACAAAATATCTTCTATTTATAAAAATATCCTAATATGAAATATTTGTGAATCAATGAAATGTAAACATGAATGCAAGGAGATATTGGTTGCAAAGTGATCATCGTAGAAAGACTTTCGTTAAACAAAAAGGCTCGTTACATCAGACATTATTTATCCAAGCTTTACATATTCTGATGAGCCCTAACCCTATCTTTGTGGCTTGTTTCTTCTTTATTTGAAGAAATGTCAACATCCTCATCTTCGACACTATTTGAGGTTCCTTTCCATCGGGAGGCTCCACATTTCAAACAAATTACTTTTTTTTCATTTTCCTTCAAAAACAACATGTAATCATTTGGGAAAGCATGAATCTTTTCATACCCTGAACCCAATTCACGAATTATCTTTTTCATTTCATGATAAGAACTCGGCAAAGTATTATCATCCAGCAATGCAAGTTTTAACACATCCAATAAGGAATTGAAAGACTTATTTGTCCACACATTAAAACATTTAATGCGGAACAAATAAATGATAAATGACAACTTTGAAAAGTTTTTGCAATTTGGATAAAGTGGCACCCCTGCATCTTTGAGTAAATCAAAAAAATTGTCTCCTTGAAGTCTATGATTATGATCCCCAAGCCTTTTACTTGCATCTACCAAATGATAGTTACGATAATCATTATTCATAACTCACTCTGCCATCATATCATGCAAGAGGTTATGAATTTCGTGTTCAAAATCTCGTTCTTCTACATTAGTTGAAATTGGCGGCGTAGATCCGTCACATCGATCCCTATGAAAAATCAATTGAACATAACCCTTAAGAAAGCCATCACATATTAAGTGATCAAATGCATCTCTTCTAGATACTCTATAAGTGTTTACACAATTCACACAAGGACACCAAATTTTTCCATCTTCAATTCACTACAAAAAAATGTACATATACCGACGGTGGGTTATACCGACGGACAGATATCGTCGCTATAGATAATCTATACCGACAGAAAATAACACCATCGGTAAAAGTTCGGATGTATACCGACGGATAAAGAATTTGACGGTATAGATGTAATATATACCGACGGAAATTAAGAATGCGTCGGTATAGATCTGATATATAGCGACGACTTACTGAAACCGTCGGTATAGGTGTAGTTTATACCGACGGTTATTGTGACCGTCGGTATAGGTGACCCAGTTTGTCGGTATAAGTAAACTTGTGTGACGGTATAGATAAAATATTTACCGACGGTATTTACCACCGTCGGTATAGGCAGGTTAATTTTTTACCGTTTTTAATTATTTTCACGATATAGAATTCCCTAAAATCCAAATCCCTAAATTAAAATTTCACCCAAATAACTCTGCTCTCTCTCGCGCTCGTCGACGGCCGTGGCTTTGAACGCCGGTCTTGGCTCCAAGCCTACGTCTTCTGCTCTCTCTCGCGCTCGTCAACGGCCGTTGCTTTGAACGCCATCTTGGCTTCAAGCCCGCGTCTTCTGCTCTCTCTGTTTGATTCCAGGTATGCTACAAAACCTTTTCTAATAAATTATTCGTTGAAAAAGAGTGGAATGATGGGTATAGATTGACTGAAAATGGTGGGGATTATAATTCCAATTACAATTCCAGTGTCGGAAATTTGGGTATAGATGTAATATATACATTTTCTCTTATTCGTGAACCCCACATGTTAGATTGTGTTCCCCTGCCATCACCCTTTTCTCTGATGGTTTTAGAAACCATTGCCCGCAAAATTATTGCCACTAGCAAAGCTAATGCCTGAAACATTGAAGGAATATCGATTAGAGTAAAGAAACCAGAAGATTTACTGGATATTTAGGGGGGGGATCTCATCTTTTATTTCCTAATAAAAAAAGAAAATTCTTCCCATCTAGCCTTTGAATTTTGTTACAACAAATATAATATATTAACAAAAAGAAAACAGTTCAGTGCTGGCATTGAAAAGACAAGAGATGAAACTCAAAATAAATACTTTCATCTGATGAAATGCAACAGATCAAAAGTATGTACTTATTTAGTTACTGAATTTTCTTTTGAAGGGCATAATGATTGCAATCAATTGATTTAGAATGTTAAATGTAATAAACTGCATGAAAACATGGGCTAGAAAATATACTTGAATGATGACCACACCGAGGCCAACCCATTTACATATATCACTGTTCTCTTCGACAAAGGATCGGAAGCTATCAAGTTCTCCAGTTGGGTCAAATGGAAGATCCTGTCATAAAATACAATATTTAGTTGTAAATGATAATCTGCACATGATCAAAACCACAGCATCTCATGCTAAACTCAATGCACCAAGAAGTAAAAATTACCGTTTGGAGTATGAAACTAGTTGTAGACTCTAATTTTATTTTTTTAGTGACTAATTTGTGCAATTTGATGGTTTATTGGAGGTTCAGTAGTCATGATATACATAGGAAATTATCTTTTAAACTTTTCCTTAATTGAAACATTAAGAGATTGTGTGACCAGCTGATGATCATAAAATCTTTTTGCTGTTACATGGAGAATCATACAAACACAGATAATACTTTTACCATCATTCATACCCTGCTTCTTCCTAGGATTGCACTTATCTTATGTTAGGATGACAGCTTCAACGCGTAACCATTAAGTAGAATCTAAGCATCTACAAATAAAGCTTTACCAGCCACTTACTAGCTCCTGCACCACTCAACCGTAAGTTGTTTTTAGTATACAAACCTGCCTAATTTGGCTTAATAACCTTTATAAACAAAAATCTGATTTTTTTTATAGGTTAATAAGATTCTGTACTTAGACCTCCACCTTTGAACATAACTTCATTCTGTTTTAGTCTCCTTTTTAAGTTAAAACTTTCACAATTCCTTTCAACCTTCCTCTCTACACTTTCAATTTTGAAATCTATAACTATTTCTGATTTGTGAATAGGTTACATTTCTAGTTTTCTTAACTCATTTCTAGTCCGACTTTAAACAATGTCTTTATGTAAAGTACACTTTTATTATTTTTCTTCATTATTTTTAATAAAACAATTAGAATGAACAATAAAATCGGTTTAAGTACAGTCCAATTTTATTTTTACTATTCAAACTATAATATTTTTTGAAAATAATTTTACTTGTGCGATATTTATGAAAAAAATGTCAACCATAATATTTGTAGTGGCGCACATTGCCTTATTATATTTTTACTAATCCAAAATATACTCAAAACTTGGTTTGTCTTGTCTACACCGACTTACCACGATCCACAACCTGAAAAATTCTATTCCTCTGCATTAATGAAATAAAACAAACATAAGATTCATAGCTTAATGAGTGCATTGCTATAAGATATTCATTAATGCAAACATGATAAAAGTCAGAAATCTATAAGATATTCATTAATGAGTGCATTGCTATAAGATTCCTCTGCATTAATGCTTTGCAGGGCTTATAAAAATCAGAAATCTATTGCTTACAAAACCTCATATAAAAACATGCATTCTCATATCAATCCTCTTTCAAAGGCTTGACATATTGGCATTAAATATTGTGACTTAATAGTCTATATAAAAATTACCAGGTACACAGATTAAACTTATTAATTATTAGATTAAAAACCCTTTTTCGGATATGTTCTATGGTTATTAGAAACCTGCCTTTAATGGTTCACAATCAACAAATGATTTAAAGATATTCCTCATGGAATAATTTAAAGATATTAAGAGCAATGGTTAGAATGATTTACTTTCTGAGTTTAACAAAGTTTTTTAAGCTATTATTAAACTCCATCTAGTGATGAAACCAAAGTGATAGAAAATGATTTAAGAAAAAAAATTGAGTAGAAACCATTCACAAATCAATGGAAGAACTTAGGAATTTGAGAAAACTAAGAAAATAGATTTTAGAAGGAAAAGGGATTGAAGTAAACCTTTCATGAAAAATGAGTTAACCTTTAAATGAGTTTAATAAGTTATAGATTTCGAAATCTATAACTATTTCGAAATCTATAACTATTTCTGATTTGTGAATAGGTTACACTTTAAATGAGTTAACCTTTCATGAAAATAGATTTTAGTCTCCTTTTTTTTATTGGTTTAACAGTTCAATGTTTCTTTGCGGTGAATAGGTTACATTTCTAGTTTTTATTGGCATGTTTCTGTCCTACTAGCTTTGAGTTGATTTTCTCATTTGTTTGTTTGTCTTCTACTAGGTTTTGTGGAGGCTAACTAGAAATCTGGTGTTTGTTTGTCCTTGATTATTTTTCAAAGGTGCGTTGTTGAGTTATCATCTCTTGTTGGATGCAAAAGCTATTAGGTGCGTTGTTTTTTTCACTTAGGAAACAAGAACAAGAGATTAAGAGACGTAACCGAAAGAAGCGATTTTCACCATTTGAGATGCAGAAGTTGCAAAGTGAAACTTTTCATACATGGTTTCGTGATCATGTAAGTATAGAATAATTAAAATGTGAAACTTATATGATATTATTTAAACAATTAGTATTGACACTTCAACTATTTCATAGGTTGCACTTTTGGATCAACAAGTACATTCAAGTGTTGTCGATGTAGTTAAATGGCTTGCTCGAGGTCCAACCGAAGTTGTTAAGAGATACAGTGGTTACATGATAAATGGCTTTAGATTTCATACAACAAGAAGAGATAAAAACTTGAAAACTCAGAATAGTGGAGTTGTTGTTACAAGTAAGACGTGGAGCTATGCAACTACAAGAGACAAGCAACCAGTCGAAGGAGAAGTTAACTATTATGGGACTTTGAAAGATATCGTTGAATTGAATTATTCAGGTCGATTTAAAGTTGTATTGTTTAAATGTGATTGGGTTGATATCAATAGAGGTTGCAAGAAAGATAAATTTGGTTTCACGCTTGTGAATTTCTCGCATTTGGCGCACAAAGGGAACAATTTAATTGATGATCCATTTGTGTTAGCATCACAAGTTAAGAAAGTTTACTTTGTTAAGGATGAAAGACAACCCGGTTGGCAAATCGTCAAACATGCTAAGCTTAGAGATGTGTTCGATATGGGTGATGCGTCATGCTTTAACAAAGATGATGAACTTGAACAATTGATTTCAGATGATTCTACCGACACTGGTGTCTCAAGTTGGATCAGAAATGATGGTGCTAATGGATTGGATGTCACTCCTGATATGGAAAATGAAAATATAGAGGAATACCCAATTAATGAAGAAAATGGAGAAGACATGTTTTAGAGTTATATGTCATCTTTTGTACATGTTTTATTGTAGTCATGGGTTAATGGATTGGATATTATTAATACTAAATTTACTCATATTTTATATTGAATTTTGCAATTGCAAAATAAGTTTATTGTTAGTTTTTTCCTGCAATTGCAAAATAAGTTTATTGTTAGTTTTTTCCTACAATTGCAATATAAGTTTTTAATACTAAATTTGCTGACAATAAGATGTTGCTACAATATAAGTTTACTCATATTTTATATTGAATTTTGCAGGAGTTTGAACAATATGGCGAAACGAAAACGTCTTAACATTGTTTCAACAATCAGAAACTCTGAATCCCGTGCTCAAAGTGAAGAACAACGAGCCACATCTGCGCAGCATCAAGAGCAATCTCAAGCACAACAATCACAACAATCTGAAGAAGTTCAAGGAGTAGTTGGACAACAATCCCGTGAAGAACAATCACAACCTTCATCAGGTATGATATTTTCACCTCAAATCAACGGTTCAAATACAATTATTTGTTTGAGTTTCATTTGTACTTACTCATATTCATGTAGAGGACATTAATCATAAGAAAGTTCGAGGAGCAACACTTATGCCAAATATTTGGGAGCTGCCAGAGGGACAACGCGTTAATGTCAAAATTAACAATTTATATCAACCTGTGAGTGAAGAATCGACTTGCTTATGTCGCTTTATTGGAACGATGGTGCGAAAGGCTGAGTTTGCGCCAATTAGTTATTTGAATTGGCATGAGATGCCGAACAATAAGAAAGAAGAAATGTGGTCCACGATCGAGGTATGTGCACTAATTAAATATTGCATTGTTTAACATGAGATAGAGGTTTGTTATGGATCACTGCATTGTTTAACATGAGATAGAGGATTGTTATGGATCACTTACTCACATTCTAGCAAGAATTTTCTTTTGCAAAGTTAATTGCTCATGAAACCAACTTTCTGGAAGTGGTCCACCCCATCTGGCATTGAAGTATCACTTATTAGATTCAAAATTACAACACCATCATAACTAACTGAATTGTCTACATCATTTTTTTAGAAGGAAAAAAATGTCTATATCCGGGATTATTAGAATAGGCCATTAAAAGAACATTCCATCATATTGTAGATTATGCAAGTATAGGCTAAGTAGAGTTTTAATTCCTATTTATCTTGTACTCTATAACCTATCTATGAGTATTTATAGGTATGAAGGACTGTTACTTTTTGTATTTGTGAATTTTGGGTTTGTTCTTGCTTATGAAATTGTTAAGGGACTGTTTTGAGTATTTATAGGTATGAAGGACTGTTACTTTTTGTATTTGTCAGCATCTTGCTTGTTTACCTTTGGATAATAAAACACTAACTTTATCTAAATAATAATTATTCTTGGATTGTGATACCTCTTATTTTGTTAATGCAGTTAAAATTTCAATTTCAACTATTTGATTCGGAGGAAGGCGTTGATGAAGCCACATTAAAGCATGTTAAGAAATGGGTTCTCTCAGATATGAATACCAAATGGAGGCAGTGGAAAAATGAATTAAAATCTCAAATATTTGATGAGAACCAAACTGTAGAGCAGATCGTCGAAAATTGCAAGGATCCACGAGTGAATTTGGACCAATTGAAGACACTTGTTGAATATTGGTTGTCCTCAAAGGCGATGGTAAAATACTACAATTTTATAATTTCTATAACTTTAATATTTAAACTTTTGTTAACATTTATTACCTATAATTCGAATAGGAACAAAGTGCTACAAATAGATCAAATAGGTCAAAGCTAAGTGAACCACATTGCACAGGAACAAGATCTTTCCCTAGGATTGTTGAAGATTTGGTGCGTATAATTTTCTTTATTATTATCATTGATTTGAAAATTTGTTTCTAATATCTCTCGATGTTTTCTTAATGTCAGACTGCAGCATCTAATGGAATCCCACCAACACGAGCTGATGTCTATGTTCGATCTCGTACACGAAAAGATGGAAGCATCGTGAATTCTAGGGCCGCAGTTGTTGTGGTAATTTATTATTATTATTAAGTTTTGTATATGTGTTCAGTATAAATATAATATAGTTATTATATTATATGTTTAACTTGCTTATATTTTTAGGAACGCATTCAAGAGAAGAGAAATGAAAGCTCGTCTTCTGAGAATTTATCACAAACTTCTTGGTCAAATGATGTGTTTGCTCAAGTTAAGGGACCGGAAAGAAGAAGACGTGTTCGTTGTGTAGGAGCGGTTCACACCCGTTCTTCTCAAGAATCTGGACCTTCACAATCAGCTCAAAATACTGAAGAAGTGGAAGGGTTGAAATCTAAGGTTGCGAAATTAGAAAAACTTTTTGAAACTTGTTTTCTACCCTACTTTCAACAACAGCGTCCAGATCTACATGTGCCCGATATGGATGCTTTGCTTCGTATGGTTGATACAGAGGTATTCAAAATATTTTTCTTTCTTATTACTCCATTCATTTTTTATTTAAATTCATTTTTTTAATTACTTTTAATAGGCAACACTTGATGCTGGTAGTGCTTCAGCACCAGTCAATTGTATCAGTCCATCCTTGCCTTCAACAAATCAACAAAATACAAGTGGAAATGATGCTGGTAGACAATAGAGGGTGATTGTACTAAACTCGTAGGTACTTGTTTGCATATTACTTTTGTTTGTACTAAACTCGTGGGTACTAAACTCGTAGGTACTTGTTTGTACTAAACTCGTAGGTACTTGTTTTATTGATTATGTATTACATACTTTTTTTATTCGAACATTAAATCTAATATTTTCCCTTTATTAAAATGAAATTATTTTTGTTATTGTAGTTTTAGTAATTTTAATATTTAAAATAAAAAAATATTAAATAAAAAAATGGAATATTATATTAATAATTATTTAATATTTAAAAAAATAAAAAATACCAATTAAACCTATACCGACGGACAAAACTGTCAGTAAAAGATAACCGCTAGGAGCTATACCGACGGACAAACCGTCATTATAGATAACAGCTATACCAACGGACACAACCGTTGGTATAGATCTATACCCCTATACCGACGGACAAACCGTCATTATAGATAACAGCTATACCAACGGACACAACCGTTGGTATAGATCTATACCCCTATACCGACGGACAAACCGTCATTATAGATAACAGCTATAGCAACGGACACAACCGTTGGTATAGATCTATACCCCTATACCGACGGACAAACCGTCATTATAGATACCAGCTATAGCAACGGACACAACCGTTGGTATAGATCTATACCCCTATACCGACGGACAGACCATCATTATAGATAACACCTATACCGACGGACAAAACCGTTGGTATAGATCTATACCCCTATACCGACGGACAGACCATCATTATAGATAACACCTATACCGACGGACAAAACCGTTGGTATAGGTATTCTGAGCCTATACCGACGGACCGTATGCGTCGGAATATATACCTTAATTTGTCGGGGTAGTCCACACCTATACCTACGGCTGTGTCCGTCGGTATAGGTTCAGAATACCTATACCAATGGTTTTGTCCGTCGGTATAACTTTATACCGACAAGCGTATTACCGACGGCGTTTTGTCCGTCGGAATTTCCCTTTTGTCCGTCGGTAAAAGTGTTTAGGGTATATACCGACGGATTTTTGGTGTTTTACCGACAAATTTGTGTCCGTCGGTATATGTCACTTTTTTTGTAGTGATTCTCTTAAAGGCAAAGTTTAAAAAACTAGTAACCCCTCTAATGTATTCTTCACTTGCCCTTGATGTGAGATTGATCAATGTCTTATCCGTTAATGAATCCTGTATTACCAATGAACTAATGACATTTTAAATTTTATTTATTTTTACAATGATTTCAAACTATCTACTGTCCATCATGTGCAATTCTTAGTCTTACAATAAATTATCTGAGGTTATATAGTATTTAGACATTTTAAATTTGATTTTAGATTCACATAAACATAATATAGCTTAATCTAGTATATTAAAGTAAACGAAAAAATGAGTCAAAACTCTAATAGTTTTTGCATCCAACAAAATATTACATATTATAATATAGCTGCTAATTTACCTTTACTGTTTAAATTGAATATTTTACTGTGTACAGATTCTAAGCAATTCATTCAATCATATCATGAAATTAGTTATCTAGACAACAAAGAACTAAAAGGGACATGCTTGTTGAATATGAAAATGTTATGTAACCACTACAACAGAACTAGACCGACAAATGGCATATTTAGATGTCCAAAAGCCTTGTAACTCAAAGAGTATACCTTGTTTGTCTCTGCAAGTGTAAGGACTATAAGTTGCTTTAACTTGAGGACTTGATTGGGGATCAGTTGAGGAAGCCTACCGCTATTTCCTAATTAAATATGTGTAAAATTGATTGGATTATGTCATGCAGAAGAGAAACACGAACAATACAAAAATGAGAAATATAAAATATCAAATATCAAATAGTTTAATTAGGTAAAGCTGAAAGGACATTCTGCTTCCCCCTGCTCCTAGAAGAATAAAGATTACTGACAAACATTACTGAAATAAAGAAATAGAAGAAAAGAAGAGAATGACTTTGGGAGAAAAGCCAAATCATTAAGCTGGAAAATTAATATTCAAATTTGATGCCTTTTTAGTCACTAGACCTTGAAAATTCTATTAGATAATTAACTCAGTGCGATATTTTCTTTTAGAAGGTTAAGTGGAATGATAGTTTACAACTTCACATATACGGTTCCTTTCCATTTCCCTAACCTCTATGTTATCATATATTTCAATAGAAAGCGAGCACATACTTAACTTTTACAAAAGGAAAAAAACTGATGGCTCTTAATGACCAGTTTTCAGTATTGAAGTATAACTTATACAATAGTAACACATATTTACTATTAAAAATGTTAAACGAGGGAAGGAAACAATTGCATCTAAGGCATTACAAACTTTAAACCAAACAATAAAACACAGGTTTGCCAACTTACTCTTGTAATCTTTCCACGTGCCTTGAGCAAACAATCTAAGCACCTCAAGGTGCACTGAGTTGTTAGTTCCTTCAAGCTGCAAATACATTGATTTTGCGTAAATTGCATGTAAACTAAAAGAATCACACAATTTTTTTATAAAATTTTTGAAACAGATTCTGTAATGCAAACAACTTTGTTTCCTATTACATGTTCGAATTAAGAGTACAATTGGCCAATATGCCAAATATGCATGCGCTTAGATTTAATTTTAATTGTAACTGGATATTTATCTTGTGATTCAAGCTTGAAAAGGAACTGTGATCTATTAAAAAAGTTTTTAAAAATAAAAAAGAGTTCCCCCTAATACAATGGACTAACCAAGCATCCACAACTGATAAATAAGAGAGAATCTATCACCATTGCAATGTTTTAAGCCTAACAAAAACAATCAAACCCAGAAACATGAAATTGTGTGCACCAATACAATGAACTAATGTGCACCAATTAAAATTGTTTTACTGCATCAAAAAGAAAGTCATTCACTCTGCCATATAGCTCCAATATAGATTCGCAGCAAAGGTCGAAGACAAAAAATGCAAACAGGCTGACATTGACGAAAAATATGCATTACCGTAAAATTTGTTTAACTTTTTATAGAAATCTCTTTCCATTTAAATTGGTATAGTTTACATTAGTGCTCAACGTTGAAGTTGCAACAGGAAGCCAATAGCACTGATAAACCCTAAATTAAACTAACCTACAGATTAAAGAGAAAAAAGAGACTGACATCCGTTGCTTGCTTGTTGGTGCGACCGAGCGGCCTGAGGGACAACCGACGACGACAAGGAGAACAACGAGGAGAAGCATGGCGAGGAGGAGCAGGAGCAGGTGGATTTAGGGATTTTTTAACTTTCACGATTGATTTGGGGATTTCAACTTTTGGACGAATCCTAAACCGCAGAAGCAATTAAATTGTGTGTAAAAATTTTAGTCCCCTATATCGACAACCACAAATAATTGTTGTTCTAAACTAATCCTATACCGATAAACACAAAAAACCGTCAATATATGATTTACCTATACCGACGTTCACAATACATCGTCGATATATATTACATCTATAGCGACACATTTTTGTTTCCCGACGATATATATTACATATATACCGACAAATTCTGTATCTGTTGGTATACATAAGAAATTTTACCGATAGTGTTATTTTCCGTCGGTATATAGTATCTATAGCGACGACTTTTTTCCATCGATATAACCGGGCGTCAGTATATGTACATTTTTTTGTTGTGTGTGGTCCAGTGTCAGATCAATATTCTGACTTAATGGCATTGCTTCGTCAGCTAAATCTGCCACCTGTTGGGCCACTTCGCGCGCTTGAGCGATGACACTTTTCATGTCCTTGTCCCTCTTTAGTATTTCTCGCTCAGCTTTTTGTAGCTAGAGGATTATCTCTTCGACACTTTCATAGCCAGCTTGCTTATAGGCTTCGACACAGACCTCACTTGTACGCAAAGAAGTCCTAAGTTCTTTTGTTTGTTCTTTGAGTGCTTCATTCTCCAACCAAAAGGTGTTGGATATGGCCTCACTATGTTGCAAACTTGTTTTCAAAATCTCGTTCGTAGCTAAGCTGTCTTGTAACTCTTTCTGAAGGGTACTATATCAGCTCTCGGCTTCTTTCAACCTTTGTGACAATAATCGATCCCTATTTTCACTGGCCCTACCTCTCTGCTTCCACTATCCTAGGTCATTCTTTTGCTGAACGACATTCTTCTTCCATTCTTCTAAATTGTTACCCATTCCCGCCTTTTTGAACTCACAGTAGATCTCATGATGATTATCTTGTAAACTCTTCAATTTCTCGCTCAAAACATCCTTCTCCTGTCTGAGCCGGTTATACTCGAATGAATGATCCTCCTCTAAGATGCTCCCATCTTTGACCTCTGAATTTAACTTGCTAGAGTGACTCGCTTCTGTGTTATCCAAGCCTTCCCTTGGATATTGACTTCCTTCCAACTTTGCCCTTCGAGCGATTTTTGTCACAATGTAGAATCTAAGCTTCCCAGGTTTGAAACTCAATATACCTGTCTTGATAAGGTCTTCGACCTGATTCTTTAAGGCCCCACAATTCTCAGTGGTGTGACTTGAACTCCCTAGGTGATAACTGCACCTAGCACGTCCGTTGTAACCTTTCGGGTAAGGTGGTTTTCTCGAAACAGAATGAACAGGGGTGATAAGGTTTTTCTCGATAAGCATCATGAGTAGCTCGGTGTATCTCACAGGAATAGGGATGTGCTTCTTCATATCACTTGCTTTTCAGGTTTCTTCTGGACCTACTTCTGTTCCTTGAAAGCTTGACCCAGATGTATTCCTCATTGGTTTGTTGATAGGAATTACGAAAGGGTTTAACTTGTTATATTACTGACGTTATTTTGCTTAGAAGTGATATTCTGACTGTCAATGTCTTCATCCTGACTCTTGACTATCCCTTCTTCTGGTTATATAGTTCTCTTACCTTTGGCCATAATGGTCATCATATTCATCATCTCAGCCATCTGCTTCTTCAAATCTTGTATCTCAGTTTGTTCGTCACTGATGTAAGCGTCGCCTACTATGTCTGGTTCAAAGCCTTCATATGTGCCACCCTCTCTAGTATTCGGTGTATCTTTAGGACAATGCTTGGGACTTACATGTTCTATTTGATCACGAGGCCTCTTATCCATTATGATCATCTTCTAAAGTGATAGCCACTTGCGAAACTAATATCTTTATTTTATGCCATAAGGATGCAAATGCAAAGCAAATGTAAAGGAAAAAATAAACACAAAAAAAATTTGTGTCAGTATGATGGAATAATCAATGGAATAAAATTAAATAAATTAAATGACAAATGATAATAAGACAATAAGTTAAAGAAATCAAACAAAAGCAAAAATATGAATAATTCCAACAAAGCATAAACAGAGTTACCGCTAAACGAACATAGTTTCGGCATGACTCTAAAAGGTGAGCTTTATGGTTCACTATATGCGGTTTGAATCTAAAGTAAATGGTACTCGAACTATCGCCAGGACATCGATTCGAGGGGACACAGCCGATATACCATAGGGAAGCAGAGCTCCACGAAGTATAAGGACCGGATCCCAGAAACGAATTACAACACCATACGAAAGTGGCAACTTCACGGGGTGAAGTAATCGTTCCCACTTATGATGACAAAATATATCAAACACCGTGTAATCAAACAAGGTTTAAGAACCAAAGATTAAATTAGGCCGAATTTAAAATTTTCCTTAATAATTATAATATGAACCGAATCTAAGGCTTGACTCTCCTTTTGCTTTTGAAAACAAAATTTGTCCCCAGCGGAGTCGTCATGTTGTAGCGACAAAAAAAATCCGAATATGTGTTTTCCCCACCTTTTATAAAAAATTAATCTTAGGGAAAAAATTTGGGACGACACCAAAAAAGATGATGCCCAAATATTTGGGACGACACTCCCATTAGAATACCGAGACTATGAGTACTAACATTAACTAGTACAATAAATTAAATATGACAGATAATTATGCGTGATCAAGATATTAATGATGACAAAGAAAATAATCACATATAAAAATTTTAAATTTATTAATATTAAAAATCGGTGTCATGAATTATCATAGGGTATACATGAAAAAAATTAAAAAACAAGATTGGTTTCATTATCAATTTTTTATATTTATATTTGCCATCAATGAGTTAAATGTTAACATGCACATATTATTTACGTATAAAAAATGATAAACCCGTATTATTCGCATTAAATCCGTATTTAACGAGCTAACATATGAATAATGGATCACGAAAAATGTAAGCATAGATTGAATAACATTAACAATAAAAACAACTATGTGGATGAAATAAAAAATAAAGGACTAAAAATAAAAACGGAATTAATTAAATCAATACACAACTCAAAGGCAAAATTGTAATAAATGAATAAATGCGTAAATTAATAACAATAAGGGACTAAATTTAAATGAGATAAAAGAAGCAATCTTGAAATTAAATAACATGGAAACCAAAAGGGCAAAATTAAATTAAATGGAAAATAAAGTCAATAATTTAAAATGCATGAATAATGGACTGAAATAAAAATAAATAAGAACAAGGTGCAAAACAATAACATGAAAATTATTGAGGGGGGGGGGGTCAGGGGGTAATTAAACCTTAATAATCTGATTTAGTTATTAATTATGGACCAAATTAAAAAAGCGGAAGAAAATATGAGGGACCAGCGGCGAGATTTCCAAAATGCGGAATGGCTGCTGGCGTGATAGGTGCAACACGAAATGGTTTATGATGTAATTTCCCCTTTTAAAATTATTTTGTGAGTATAAAACTCATTTTAAAGCCAAAAATCAGGTTTTAGAAACCCTAATCTCTTTCAAACCCTCACTCTCCTCTCTCTTTGTCTCTAAACGCAAGATCATCGGCCCTTGGCCGTGCTGGTCATCGTTAATGGACGCCAGCAAACACTACACCCCCTCTTTTTTGTTTTTGTTTCATTCAAACCCGAATCACTCCCGTTGCTTTAAACTTCCATCTCTATTTTTTTTGGAAAATTCCTAACCCCTTTTGACGCCCATGTTCGATTCACATGCATGGCTCAAGGAACCGATGGGATTATCGTCGGACGACGAGGGGAGGTGGTTTCAAAAGATAAAAGACTCGCTCTCTCGCTTTATTATCTTTCTTTTTTTGTACAGATGCGCGAATATAAAAAAAAAAACATAAGGGGAAAAGTTACCTCTGTAACTCGCTCTTTTTTATTTATTTTGATCCGAAAGTAAGTGAAAACTACATCTATTAAAATGCTTTATATTCGATCTCTTTGCTTACAACCATCAAATATCATTTAAAGTTTCTACTGTAGATCTGACATTGTATTTTTTTAATCATTTTTGCGAGTTTGGGCAAGTTGCATGGCGGTCATCTTGTGGCCACCGATGTTGCAAAGATGAACAATCGAGATATGGCTCGAAAACGAGCGGTCGCGATGGAGTTTTAGTGATGACGCGATATCCTCCAGATGCGGACACGTGGCTGGCGAGATCCCAAAAGCCTCGGCGTGCCTTGCACGCGTGTGTGGGGAGACGAACGACCAGCACGTGCATCTTACGCGCGATTTGAAGGGCCATCAAGCTTTGATCTTAGTCGTTGGATCGAATTTTGATCCAATGGCTCTAGGGCAGCTGCGCATAGACAAGGGGCTGAATTCGAGTTTTTTTATTATAAGTATTGGGCCAAAAGAGGCCTTGTAAATGTACTGGACATTGAATAATTAAGTTGGGTTTTATTTTATTGATCTGTCTATTTTTATATTACATAATAATAATAATAATAATAATAATAATAATAATAATAATAATAATTTTTCACCTGACCCGCTCAAAACATTTTTAAAATTAGACCCGAAAACCCATCAAATTTAGTATCCCATGCTCATCCCTAATTCTAACTGCCCTAATTAACCTACTTTTTCCCCTTATTTTTCTTTCTCCTTAATTTTCAATCTCTCTCATCCTCCCGAAACCTAAGTTCTAACTGTACCAAAATAGTTACTTTCCTATCTCACAACTACTTTCAAATGGTAATTTATATTTTAGATCACTAAACTCAATATACATTTTCAATTAAATTGCAAATCTTTAGTTTAATCAAATTAAATCATTCAACTTTTATTATTTATAAATTGAATCACTTATATTGAGGTCACTAATGATTCTAATGGAAAAATATAAAATTGACAGTTCTATTTAACACATTTTTTACATATCATCAATAAATAATGTTTAATTAGTAATTTAAATACTTTTTAGAATTTATAAGAAATTTAGTTATTTTTGCTTTGAATTTATTTAAGGGTAAACTACTTAAATGACCACCAAACTATGGAATGGTTTCAATATGACCATCATACTTTCAACTATGTCATTATGACCACTTAACTATTTAAATGATATCAATCAAGTCACCTACTGTTAAAATCTAACAGAAAGAGAGACGTGGCAGTTAACAAAATTTTATATAATTACACATTTGATCTTTTATATTTACCCATCAATCAATGTGGTCTTAATTTTAATTTAATAAAATAAATTATTTATTTAATTAGATGATGACTCGTGTCGCCACCTTATTAAAGGAGGAAAATAAAAAAAATACTTGGCTCTGGAGAAATTTGAATCAGGGCAAGCATGGTATGAGTGGCGTGTCCTTATCACTGGGCTAATAACAAAAAATATATACAGATTAAGGAGACTTAAACATAACACACTTGGGATGCATAAAACATCTAAAGCACTAAAAATATAATAATTAAATTAAAGTTGACAACATATTATATATGTATTAAATTATAGTTGATGCATGATTTAAAATGAAAATTGGTTTTACAATTTTTGTATTTTTAAACTAAATTTAATATTTTTTCTTTAGATAATTATTTCATACACTAGCAGTTGAAACTAAAAGTTTCTATAATTGTCTTACTTTTAGGGTTTAGAGATTTAGTTTAGGGAGTAGGGTTTAGAGGTTTAGATTTGTGCGTTTATTATAATCACTAATTTTGTCCGGGATAGAACCATTTCTTTGGGGCTTATATGTGTGCGTGTGGCTTTGCTCAACTTTAACTTGTCCAAATTTTATATGTTATGTTACCTTCCTATTTATTATCCTACTACTACTACTACTACTACTACTACTATTATTATTATTATTATTATTATTATTATTATTATTATTATTATTATTATTATTATTATTATTATTATTATTACTTTATCTTTATTTAAATAAAAACCCAAAACATATTAATTAAATAAAAGCTCAAATAAATATAATTAATCATCAGCCCTTAAACACTTTGTTTAAAATAAAAGCCTATGTTTATTATTCAACAAGTGCCCATTTACAAGATATTAAATACCCATATATATATATGTTATACATCTTCAACCCGTTTCTGACGGCCCACAATCGTCAGATCTAATCTAGATCTGATGGCCCATATCGCACGGGTAAAGGAAGCCCTACCTGGCCTATTGTTACTCTAGTGCCGCATCGATTGCAATCGTTGGATCGGGAACACATCGAACGACTGAGATTGCACCCGACGTGCGTATAGTCCACTACCAGCCTTTCATTTCCTATACGCCCCACACACAACTCCTCAGCTCACCCCACGCCCACACGCGTCTCTCCTGCTTCCACGTCGGCCCACATCAATCTCCTCTGGTCCCCTCCCGTCCTCAGCAACAACACGTGCATACAAGCAAACAAAGGAGGTTAGAACCGACCAAAATATTTAGTACACTAGGGGAAAAACAGTCAGTGTTAGAGCCTCACCAACAATGCCAGAGCTACAATATGAATACAAACAAGATAATAGGAAACCAATATCATTTTCTTAGGTTTTTCTATTTTCTAAGAATTTTTAATTTCGGCTATAAAGCCCGAAACCAAACATTTTTAAAAAAAGTTCGAACGAGGGAAAAAAAAATTATTCTGAGGTATTTTGATCTTTCCAGTTTTTCATTTCGAATCAAAAGAAAAACATGAAGGAAATCTAAGAGATAACAGTCTTACCGAGTAAGTTTGAAGGGCCATCGTCAGATTTAAAAGGTAGATGATGGTGTCGAATCCGTCAAAAATAATTTTTACTTGTTCTTTGGATTTGTAGTAGCGGCAAGTGGGGTCGATTCTACAGAGAGCAGTAAGAAAGTAAATTCACGAACTAAAGTAATTAAAGTAAAGGGGGTGATTGGAATTCTTTTGAAAAAGGCAATTGTAAATAGGAAAACTCAATGTAAATTGGTATTCTAGTCAAGGTAGAACTTGGAATATTAAATCAAGAGCTTTGATTATAGATTTCACAAAAGATAAATCAACACCGATCTCAAATAGCTTGGTTTCAAGTTAGATGATAACCCACAAATAACTTAAATCTTTTCTTTGATAGAAAGCAATTTAATAACCCATAAATTACTAACTCTTATTATTAAGGTTAAAATTCATTAGATAACCCACTAAGAATTATAACGCATCAAATAACATTAAGAACCATAGAGACCCAAACACATATTCTTACTAAGCACTAACCCGTTAACTTATTAAGAACATGAATTCATACATTTAGAAAAATCTAACTCGAATGTCCTTACCACTTGTGTCAATAACCAATGACTTGGTTGCATGCATACGTATAACCTAACATACACGTGATGATGAAGCACAAAAGATATGAAAATTCTTGAATAAAGATGAAGATCATTTGGAAACAAGAAATCTCACTAAAAACTTGAAATAATATCCTTGTAACTACACTTGACTAGAAAATAGGGGTTTAGCCACTCACGATAGTCGACGACTGCAAGAAAAGAGGAGAGGGTTTCGACTACTCTAGGGTTTCTTTGATGATTTTCCCTTCTTCTTATGACCTTATTTATAGGGAAAAATAAGAAGAAGATATTACATTAAATGCAACAACCCTAATCTACTTTAATTATGCTAAAAGTAGAAGTCCTTCTTGTAGTAGGATTGATTATCCTCCAAGTCAAAAAGTCTGTGCTATGTTGTTGTCACGCCTTATTCCGCGACTGCTTCTGGTTTTGTGCGAATGATTTTCCATAAATAGCAAAAAAGTGCTAAAACTCCTCTTTTACGTATAAAACGTCATTAAAGCCCAAAAACATCTGCAAAATCAAATAGGAGCCGAATCAAGGCTTTTAAGATAGATTAATGTGCTAAAACATAGGATTTAATATGTGAAAAACATGCGAAATAATGACTTATCATATACCCCCACACTTAGATTATGCTTGTTCTCAAGCATATTGAAATTCAAGATAGAGGGTCTTTTTGGTAATGAAGAGAGGATAAGAGAAGTAATAAATCATGATTGCAAATTAGCACAAGCAACTAATATCCCAATTAATTATCATGAAATCAAGGATGGAATAAAATAGGCTTGAGAATATATCACATCTCCACCACTCAAGTCAAAGCATTAAAAGATACTTGCCATAGGCTTGAGAATATATCACATCTCCAGCACTTAGTTACAATGAATCACAATATCAAAAGGTCTTCAAATGGGTTGTAACGAGGATTAGGACAAGGTATGACGAGAAGGACTTTTGGGCTTTTTGAATTGAAGAACTTCACACTCTTTTTTCTTTTTTTTTTGTATCAAGCTTTTGCACAATTTAATTTTGGGAGAAATAATGATTCAATCTTTTTCACATGTTTTGTCCTTTATTTTCTTTGAATTTTCTTTTTGAACAAACAAGACATTTTTTCTTTGATTTTTTTTATTTTTCTTGTCTTCAAGATTTTCTCCCTTTCCTTTTTTCTTTTTGCTTGATTTTTCTCTTTTTCAAGTAAGGAAAGTGCGTAGTTCTCCAAATTCTGCGTGCAAATTGGGGGAAATCAACAAAAAAGAATTAGGCTTATAATGCGGTTAATTTCCAAACAAAAGGATTCGGCTCAAAAGTGGTTCTCTAGTGGTCATAATTACCAAGGTAGACTTTTTAGCTCAAGGTTCATACCTAAGTGTCTTAATCATCTCAAGTAGTTCAATCATACAATGTGGTCTCAATATGCATAACATCGCAAGTTCTAGAAGAAATTCAATCATGCTTGACAATCACTCAATGAAGAAAAATATAAAGCACAAAAGATATATGCTTGTTAAAGCTTAAATCTCACAAAGTGGTTTGTTGTGTCCAATTTTATCCATTTGACTATCTAATCAATTAATATGAGAAACAATTTACAAGTCTAACAAGATCTTATCAATCCTATTTTACTTCCCATATCAATCTCATCTTTACCTAAGGATCCAATTTTCTCAAAAATCTCAACATGTCAAGATCAAGAAAAATTTTCATGTGAAAGTAATAATTAAAGTCATCAAGAAGCATGCAATTTCACACAATATATCCCAAGTTAAGCACATCAAAATAATCTCCCACTTAAACCTAACATTGTCCCCAATGTTACCTAACCTACATGCAGAAAATAAAAGAAAGAAAGTAAAATATATAAGGTAGAAGAGTTCTCCCTCATGTGGCATGCGACGGTTTAGGGGTGTAGGGGTGTGGTGGGTCGAACTCTACGTGCTCGAAGAATGCCCTTTGGTTCGCCTCGACTCTTAGTATTTGATACTCCAAGCGAGCAAGACGTTGCTCGGTGGTCATGGTTTGAAAAGAGGAGGCTTCTTTCGTGGTTCCACATAGCGACTTCATGATTAGATTTCTGCTTGCATCCGTATCGAGCATCTTCATGGTTTTCAAGCAAGAGATGTGGATCGGTTCCATTTGTCTTACAACCTACAAGTTAGTATTTACGACAAGCAAGCCGTCTTTAAAAGCTAAATAACAAATATAAGAATCAAGGATCAAGGGTTTACTCTTCTGATTTCTTACGATGGTGAGTTGTTGTGCAAACCAATAGCCGAGGTTTACTTTTCTTCCCTTTACCATGCACCAAAGGAAGAAAAATTCAGCCTTGTTCAATATGCTTGTCGAGTGTACTCTACCGGAGAAAGAATATGCTATCAATCAATGGATGTATTTAAGCATCAGATCTTTGAGTTCATGGTTTTGAAATTCCCATTTGCACCTACCGTTTAAGCAACTGATGCATTTCTGATGAGGGTCCATCATGATTTTACCTGTAGTTATATTGTATGGAAGCATGGTTCCATCTTCCATTGCACCCCTTTATAGCAGATGTGTTGTGTGAATATGATATTTCTTCGGGCCAACTGGCTGTTGTGTCATGGTGGCTTCTAATAGATTATTTCTTGATATGCAAGGAAAAAGGATGGAAATTGTCCTTTAATGTTATGAAAAACCTCTTTTCTTTAAAGGAAGCTGGTCGAAAAACTTTGGAGGGCCTGTTCTGCTATTCGCGAAGACAAGAGAAAGTAATTGATATCAAATAGTCCATTAAAGGGTAGACTAGTAGGATACTTGACCACACCAAATACGTGAAGGTTGTAACCCCATTAGCCCGGCCTAGACGCCCGACCCGAACTAAGAAGATTAAATGGGGAAAACTGAAGTCAACTCATTAAAGTCAACCTCGATTAACGACCTTTTTTTCTTTTTATCTTCTTTAGATGCACATTAAGATCCTATGTGTTCAGCAAGACATTTAGAAGAAAACTGCACATCGATCGGAGTTCGATTAGGGGTTTAATTGCATACCTTTGACTTTTAGGGACTAAACTATAATTTCTAAGAATTACAAGAACTTTTCAGATTTTAAAGTTATCAATCCTTAATTAGTCATGTAACATGCCATCATGTCAATTAACGCCTCAAACAGATCATCCAAACTCAACTAACTAACCATACAACTTTCAGGGACCAAAATGCAACATTTCAAGACTTAGAAAGATTCTTTTAACTGAAATTAATGACCCGTATCGGTACACCTTATCCAATATCGATACGCGGGATGGCAGTAGCAAAAGATGTCAAAAAGGTATCGATACGCTTCTCCGCGTATCGGTATGACCTTCAACCATATGCCTAGGCGTATCAATATGCGGGCAACTCGTATCGGTACACCTAAGCTGAAATGCTTGAAAATAGCCTTAGCGTATGGATACACAACCCCGAGTATCGATACACATACCAGATTTGCACTTTCAACAGCCCTTAAATCAGATTAAACATCAACTAAACATGCCCCAAACATCCATACATGTTATAAACAACAATCCAATCACTTAGGCATCATCAAACACTCACAACATAAGCATCAAGCATGGCAATCCATGAAGAGACATTAACTATTCAAGCATGCTTTCAAACTCAAAACATAGCATAGCCAAAATACCAAATATAAGACCATAAACCAAATTTAGGCCATTTAGAAATCTAAAAAAATACAAATCAAACATGCTTGAGGTGTTTAACATCACCAAACATAACCGTGAGTAGAAATTAGGGGTGAGCGTTCGAGCGAGTCGAGTAAAAAAATTTCGAGTTATTCGAGTTGACGCGTCATATTTTACGGCTTGAACTTAATTTGAAATTTTTTCGATTCGATTCGAGTTTATGAAATTCGAGTCGAGTTCGAGTCGAGTCGAGTTTTCGAGTTTCTATACAAATTTAATTGTAATTATTTACCATGTTATAGTACGATCTGATTCCAATTTAAACGACTTTCTCTATTCATATAAGATATGCATATATATATATATATATATATATATATATATTTCTTCATATTATTTTTCACATGCATAAGTAAGATTTGTAATGTTATTTAATAAAAAAATATCATCTAAACTTCTAAAATATATTTATAATATTATTTTTAAATAAGGAACTTTTAAGGATAAAGTACTGATGGGGGTATAAATGAGTTAATGAATTGATGTAAAGAAAAAAATTACAAAAAAATCGGTTGAATGATCAAATTGAATAAAATATAAAGTTAAAGGGCTACATTAAAAAAAGAATACATTTGTTAAAATATGAATTGAAGTTATATAGATATTATATAGTGTTAGTGAATCATGTGGTTTAATTTTGGTAAAATAATAAACTTAAAACGAAAGAGAAATTAAAGAAATGGGAAACATTCAATGTGGAGGGGCTAAATTACAATAGTAGGAAATTTAATTTAAAAATATGAATTGAAGCTAAATAGGTACTCTAGTTTCTACATTGGTTTAGGAGCATGTGGTTCAATTTTGGTCAAAATTGACTTAAAACGAAGGAGATATTGAAGAAATTAGGAAATCATACAAAGTTAAGGGGCTGAATTGAAAAAATATGAAATTTATTTTCTAAAATATAAATTGAAGATAAATACGTATTCTACGCTAGTTTAGGAATACGTGGTTCAAATTTGGTAAAAAATGGACTTAAAATGAAGGAGGAATTCAAGAAAAATGAAATCAGTGACTAAATTGCAAAACTGTAAAATTCGGTTTTTTGATTTTTCGAGTTGGGCAAATTCTAAACCGACTCGAAATCGAAATTTTTTCGAGTTAATCGAGTTGACTCGAATAACTCGACTCGAATAACTCGAAATTGAAAAAAAAAATATCGATTTTTTCGAGTCGAGTCGAGTTTTGCTCACCCCTAGTAGAAATCCCTCCCATTGCCTCTTATTACACTAAAGTAAAACCACATACATTGCTTAGCTAAAACACTTGGATTCCCCTTGCTCTCTTGCTGCCTCAAATGCTCAATTCTCTACATTGATGAAACAAATGAGTGTAAGCATAAAGCTTAGTGAGGACCGCTATAAAACCGAACCTTCATCAATGCATTTTTAAAACCAAAATATCATTCTTTGTAAACACATGCCTTCATTTAAAACATGCACTTTAAAACACCAAATCCACATTCAAATCCACATGCTCATAGCATCACTAATTACAACAGCAAAAATCTTTGCTCATGCTTAAACCAAACATCATATGCACTATAGCATAATACTCAAGCATCACATGCTTTCTCAAATAAATGTTCATCATTAAATCATTATATCAACAACATTATATTGGCTCACAAGTGATCAATAACAAATCATATTAAAACCAACACAAATGACACAATCGGATACGCGGATTACTAGCGTTGTCCCAAACGCTTCATACACCCTACCTGACACTCAAGGCTCACACACGGGATTAGACCAGCAATCGTTGTGACACCCGTGGTGGAGTTTAACGGTATAATCACAACCCATCAACACTCGTGATGGATTTTAACGGTACAATCACAACCCCTCAACATCACTCATCGATAGTTGTATAATTCCATTAAAGAAAGCACGAGACACATACCACAAGATCCACACACGAGATTAGAGACCATCAATTGTTGTGACCTTATTCTCAATCGTTAGGGTACTTGGATGGAGTGTACGGTACAATCACAACCCTTCGACATTCAAGGCGACTTTTATTCACGGTGCACCCAATCCTATAGCCGGCTAACTATATCCGATTAAAGTAACCAAAAACAATTTCCATCACTTGTCAATATAACCATTTAACATCATCATTTCACTGTTTTACAAGCATAAATCACAATGCAATATTCACAAGCATAAACATGCTTAAACCAAATGCATTAATCACATAAACCCAAGGATCACTTACCGTGTGCATCCTCAACAAAATGGCATTAAAAACCAGCATCATCAATTCTCAAAACATGCTTTAAAGCAATGATCAAACCACATTTAATTCAAGTGCATTTTAAACCAAACACATAGCACATTACGAGAGTGACTTTCAATTTACTTACTCTTGAGCTTAGCTAACTGTTTCGAACTTACACTAAGCTCCCAAAACCACGTTCAAAACGTTTCAAAGATGAAAAATCCTTTTCCACTCACCGATACGTGAAACTTCGCTTGCCGACGCGAAGATCACTCGTTCAAAACCTCCAAAAATGCTTCGCTTGTTTCTGGATCAAGATCCCCTGTTTTTAAAGCATCAAAATAGAGATCCAAATGCATTAAATGCATTCCAACATCAGCAACAAAATACAAACTCGTTGCTCAGCAAAAGTACACCAATTTTCCATCTGAAACAACCGGAAATTCAATCGATTGCTTCCTAAGCCAAGCCCAGCCAACATACATCACTTCCAACCATAAATAATCATCAAAACACATCTAAAAACAACATAAACCCTCCCTTATACCCCCAGCTAGCATAACACCATCAAAACCCCAACTAAAACTATCATGAAACTCAAGGATCTCAAGGATTTCGGGATCTATATTATAAAAACACTTTTTCAACATCATAATCATCTCAAAACTCAATCAGAATCAATCTAAAACAGAGCTCATCAACAACACTCCGAAAATCAAGATTTAAACAATTATTTTGCAAGATTTTGATCTTAAATCAAAACTATAATAAAAACTCAGTTAAAAACAACAATTAGGAGCCAATAATATTTGGAATTTCAATAAAGAACCTAGATTAGAGGTTGAGAACGAGATTTACCTCCAATACTTGCCTTCTTTAAAGATTGACAAGTTTTTGCTTCACAAATCTTGAAGAACTTGAAGAGAATTCTTGGAAAAAGATGAGAAACTAAAGAGAGAGTGTTTGGGAGAAAAGAAATCTGGAGAAAAGTCGTTTAGAAATGTGTTTGGCTGAAATGAGGATTGAAAGTTAGTTACGTAAAATGAAATCTCTCAAATAACCATTTAATTAATTAAAATAAATTAATATCCATCTTAATCAATTATATTAAAACCCATTTAAAAGACATGTCAATTTAAGGAAAGGTGTAATTGCACAAAAGCTCCCTAAAGATTCTAAGATTTTTGACTTCTCTTTTGAAATTTGCACTTTTCCATAGTTTTAAAACATTACATTTTGGTCACTACAAAAAATGTACCTCGTCTAAAACTCATTTTGTAAAATTGATTTGACTAACCTCTTAAACATGATTTTAGAGGATTTTAGCAATTTTGTCATATTTTTATCCTTTCCTGATCCTTGATTTCCCTAAACCACCTAATATGATTCGAATTGTTTCCGACCGACCCGATTCGATGTCTAAAACATCTAGGCCCAAAACTAGGGCGTTAAAACTCTCCCCCACTTAGGAAATTTCGTCCCCGAAATTTTACATGAAGGAAAAAGATGCGGAAACCGCTTCCACCTATCTGCTTTACTTTCCCATGTGGCCTCCTCAACTCATCGGTGTCGCCACAACACCTTCACAAGTTCTATCGTCTTGCCACGAAGAACTTTTCTGCTCGAATCCATGATCCTCACCGGTTCCTCGTCATAAGACAAATCAAGATTCAGCTCTATCTCCTCAACAGGTATCACATGCGAAGGATCCGATCTGTACCTCCGCAACATCGAAACATGAAACTCATCATGAATCTTTTCCATCTCAGGAGGCAACCTCAACCGATAAGCCACGGAACCAACTCACTCCACAACCTTATAAGGTTCAAAAGCCTCGGTCCAAGCTTACCCTTATGCCCAAACCTCATCATTTTTCCAAGGCGATACTTTCAAGAACACACGTTCGCCAACCGCGAACTTAATCTCCTTACGCTTCAGATCCGTGTAAGACTTTTGCCGATCTGATGCCGCTTTCAAGCGCTCACAAATTAGTTTCACCTACCCGGTTGTCCCTTTTAACATATTCGGAATCGAAACTAACTTTTGTCCTGATTCCGCCCAACAAAGTGGCGTTCTACTCTTTCTCCCATACAAAGCCTCGTACAGAGCCATTTGTATGCTTGCTTGATAACTAATGTTGTAAGAAAACTCAACCAAAGGCAGATGCTTCTCCCAAGAACCTTGGAAATTAATAACGCAACATCTCAACATGTCCTCAAGCACCTAGATAACAAGCTCCGACTATCCATCCGTCTGAGGATGATAAGAATTACTGAAATTCAACCGTGTACTCAAGGCTTGATGCAAACATTCCCAAAACCTCACCGTGAACCTCGGATCTCTATCCGACACCATATACTTCAACCTTCCATGCAAACATACAATCTCAACAATAAGCAACTCGGCCAACCTATCCGACGTATACGTAGTATGCACTGCCAAGAAGTGTACATACTTCGCAAGACGGTTAACAATCACCCAAACAAAATTCCTCTTTGACAATGTCAAAGGTAACCCAACACAAATCCACGATAATCTTTTCCTATTTCCAATCTGGGACCCTCAACGATTGCAACAACTTAGAAGGAAACCAATGCTTAGCATCCACCCGCTAACAAACCATACATTTGCTTACACTCTTGGCAACATCCTTTTTCACCTTATCTGGTATCACCCAACTCTAAAACCACGATACAACTTCGTACTAACAAGGTGCACAACAAAAGTACCACTATGGGATTCAACCAAAATAGAGCACCTCAACTCATCGTCATTTGGCACCACTATTCAACTCCCAAACACAAAACACCATCATTATTGAAACAAAAATCCAAAGACTTACCATCTGCAATGTCCTGAACATGCGTTACTACACATCTCCGAACGACTGAACTAAGGAAGGCTTCCCTTGTAACTTGGCTATAAGCCCCTCATCACACAATATACTCAACCAAGCCAACCTCGCTCCCAACTTCACAACCACCTTCCTGCTCGACACCTCGGCCCCCAACATAGGCACTTCCAATCATGATACCTTATAATCAGACCATACTTCTTAAGCAACTCCAACCATCTTCGTTGCCTAAGATTCAACTCCTTTTGAGACATTAAATACTGTAAACTCTTGTGACCCGTGAACCCTACACACTTCTCATCATGAAAACCAAAATTCGCCCACTCACCATCTGAAAAAACATCGCCATGAGACTTTAACACTGTCTCCAACAGTTGCTTCACTTACATCAACTGTCTCAAGAAGGTTTACTTACACTCAGCCAACAGACCACCCTCTCACGAAGACCCAGCCAAAACAACATGGCTTTTGAGCTTACATTATTTATCCCACACAAACTTTAGCTACGACACTAATCTTACATGAATGATACCCAACGACAAACCTGAATCCTCTCACAAAAGCAACCGTAACAAGCCACGCATAAAGCTCATTCCCGAAGCACTTACAACTGTCTGAAGGCATACGCTACAACCTTCCCAACTTGCTTAACCACTCATCCTACAACACACACAAGAGCCATGATTTCTCTACTCAACTCAAGCTAAACCTCGATTAGAACTCTCGTCAGAACTTCATTCCAACTCCTCCAAGATCATCGTAAAAAAATCATCCACCTAAAACAACCATCCTGCTATAACTATTCAAGCAAGATTACAACAACACTTCAAAACCACGTCCGCAAACCTACAACAACCATCCAACCCAGAGAAACTACAACATCTTATTGCTATCTCAAAATGATTTTAACTACACACCAAACAACCATGACCGATTCTATCCGAAACAATCTCCTTTTCACCAGCATGTCACCTAAGACCCTTAAAATACCTAGAAACTTTACCTCATGCCAACCAAGCTAGGCCACACTCACTTCTAACGATAAAATTATTCACTTCCTAACCTCACACCCACTCCTCATCTCGTACCAAAACAAAACTTTAAACCCACAACTACCCTAATCGCAACTCATCACTATCAGATCCAATTATCTATTCGTAAGTGTGAACATTCGTATGCATGATTACCTACATGCCCTTACGAATGCCTATGCACATGTATGCAAACTTCTAATGTCATGCCAAATGTATGCATGCACCAATATATATATATATGTATGTATACAAATGATTTTAACTGTGTATGTATGTCTGTTCACACTCACTAATAACGTCCTCAAACCAAACCAGGGACATCCTCTTATCCAATTCTCAAACTTTTCCAGCTCCACCACAGCATCGACCAACACCTTGAGGTCACCATTGTCTCCTTGCTGTAAAGAACCATGACTGCACGTGCGATCACGAGGAGCTTCAATAGACATCCCACCTTGACCACCCCGAGCTAACACTGGACAATCTCGCCTCAAATGTCCAACAGACCCACACTTCCAACAAGACTCAACCATCGCACACCTCGCGTCTCTCTGCCCTCTTTGCCACCTTCGAACTCTGTCTCGGTCGTGCTCACGGCCCCATTTGAGACTCAATTGCACGCGCTGAAGCTGGTCTCGCTACCTGAGGATGAATATGCTTCACATGTCCCATCGTACCACAGCTCCAACAAGCTCCACTATCTCAGCAAACCCAGTGTCTCGCCTTCCACAACGACCACACTCTTGCGGATGAACCACCGTTCTCTGACCTTGATATACTTGATCCACACCACAACCATTCGCAAATCTCGGATCCGGACGAAACCTTCTATCACGAAGTTTCTTACGGCGCCCACTCTCGAGGCAAAAACTTACAGCTCTTTTGCTCTCATTCATATCACCATCGCCACCTGTAGCCATGCTCTCACGTTGCTTAACCCCCAAAAGCTTATCTCCCAGGTATCTCCTCTTAAAGAAAGCTAAAAATAACTCCCAATCCACATCATGGATATTCAATGCTACCGACATAGATGTCCACCAAATACAAGCATCATCCAACATTAACAAGACCATGCTTCCCAACTTACAGGCGTTGTCACACCCTTCCTGGTCCAGGATTGGAATCGTACCAGCTAACAAAGCCTCGAACGCCTCTGGCGTCGACCCATAATACTCAACAGCTCCCAACTCATACAAACGTTGTTTTGACAAACTAGTTTGTCCGACAGCCGGCACATGCGCGAGCTTTTCATTCACTGCGGCCTGAGATGCTCCAGACATCTCTTGAACCACAGATGATAAAAATTTCATCACAGGGCCAGCCCCCTCATGCCGCCCTATCGCCTCAACTTCGGATAAGAATGACCGAACATGCACATTCTCTACAGACGGAACATCGTTCCCTTGATTGTTCTGCTCGCCTATAGGTACTAACGTATTCGATCCCAACTCTCTCCTCGGACTCATTGTGCTATTTTTAACAAGGCATAATAACAAAAACAAATCCTCATCACATCATCAACATTTATCTAGTGAAATAAGGTAATGGGCACCCCGATTTCCCTCAAGCATGACATAGCATACAATAGCATATCATAATCATCACGCTTTATATCATCCGCAATCAACACACATCCTCATCACATCATCAACATACAATCATTTTAACTCCCATATGATTCAAGAAACCAAGCATGGTATAGACACCAACATTCAACCAAAAACATGATTTTTCAAACTACATGCCACTTAACATGGATTCGAACATCAAAACATACCAATTCCACTTACCATTATCCCCAATATTTCATAATCTGGTTCTGATACCAACAAATGTGACCCCCTTAGCCCGGCCTAGACGCCCGAGCCGAACTAAAAAGAATACACGGGGGAAATTGAAGTTAACTCGTTAAAGTCAACCTCGATTAACAATCTTTTTTCCTTTTATCTTCTCTAGATGCATATTAAGATCCTATGTGTTCAGCAAGACACTTAGAAGAAAACGGCACAGCGATCAGAGTTCGATTAAGGGTTTAATTGCATACCTTTAACTTTTAGGGACTAAACTATAATTTCTAAGAATAACAAGGACTTTTCAGATTTTAAAGTTACCAATCCTTAATTAGTCATGTAACATGCCATCATGTCAATTTTCGCCTCAAACAGATCATCCAAACTCAACCAAGTAACCATACAACTTTCAGGGACCAAAATGCAACATTTCAGGACTTAGAAAGATTCTTTTAACTGAAATTAATGACCCGAATCGGTACACCTTAGCCCATATCGATACGTGGGATGGCAGTAGACAAAGATGGCACATCGATACGCGGGTAACTCGTATCAGTACACCTAAGCTGAAATGCCTGAATATAGCCTTAGCGTATCGATACACAACCCCGAGTATCAATACGCATACCAGATTTGCACTTTCAACAACCCTTAAATCACATTAAACATCAACTAAACATGCCCCAAACATCCATACATGTTATAAACAACAATCCAATCACTTAGGCATCATCAAACACTCACAACATAAGCATCAAGCATGGCAATCCATGAAGAGACATTAACTATTCAAGCATGCTTTCAAACTCAAAACATAGCATAGCCAAAATACAAAATATAAGACCATAAATCAAATTAAGGCCATTTACAAATCTAAAAAACACAAACCAAACATGCTCGAGGTGTTTAACATCACCAAACATAACCATGAGTAGAAATCCCTCCCATTGCATCTTATTACACTAAAGTAAAACCACATACATTGCTTAGCTAAAACACTTGGATTCCCCTTGTTCTCTTGTTGCCTCAAATGCTCAATTCTCTGCATTGATGAATCAAATGAGCGTAAGCATAAACCTTAGTGAGGGCCGCTATAAAACCAAACCTTCATCAATGTATTTTAAAACCAAAACATCATCATTTGTAAATATATGCCTTCATTTAAAACATGCACTTTAAAACACCAAATCCACTTTCAAATCCACATGCTCATAGCATCACTAATTACAACAGCAAAAACCTTTGCTCATGCTTAAACTAAGACGCATATGCACTATAGCATAATACTCAAGCATCACATGCTTTCTCAAATAAATGTTCATCATTAAACCATTATATCAACATCATTATATTGGCTCACAAGTGATCAATAACAAACCATATTAAAACCAACACAAATGACACAATCGGATACGCGGATTACAAGTGTTGTCCCAAACGCTTCATACACCCTACCGGACACTCAAGGCTCACACACGGGATTAGACCATCAACCGATGTGACACATGTGGTGGAGTTTAACGGTACAATCACAACCCCTCAACACCCGTGCTGGAGTTTAACGATACAATCAAAACCCTTCAACATCAGTCATCGATAGTGGTATAATTTCACTAATGAGAGCATGTGACACATACCACAAGATCCACACACGAGATTAGACCATCAACCGTTGTGACCTTATTATCAATCGTTAGGGTACTTGGATGGAGTGTACGACACAATCACAACCCCTCGAAATCCAAGGCAACATTTATTCACGTTGCACCCAATCCTATAGTCGGCTAACTATATCCGATTAAAGTAACCAAAAACCATTTCCATCACTTGCCAATATAATCATTTAACATCATCATTTCACTGTTTTACAAGCATAAATCACAATGCCATTTTCACAAGCATAAACATGCTTAAGCCAAATGCATTAATCACATAAACCAAAGGATCACTTATTATGTGCATCCTTAACAAAATGACATTAAAAACCAGAATCATCAATGCTCAAAACATGCTTTAAAGAAGTGATCAAACCACATTTAATTCAAGTGCATTTTAAACCAAAACATAGCACATTTCGATAATGACTTTCAATTTACTTACTCTTGAGCTTAGCTAACTGTTTCGAACTTACACTAAGCTCCCAAAACCACGTTCAAAATGTTTCAAAGCTGGAAAATCCTTTTCCACTCACATGTACGCGAAACTTCGCTTACCGACGCGAAGATCACTCGTCCGAAGCCTTAAAAAATGCTTCGCTTGTTTTCGGTTCAAGATCCTCTATTTTTAGAGAAACAGAACAGAGATCCGAATGCATTAAAATGCATTCCAACACCAGAAAAAAACACAAACTCGTTGCTTAGCAAAACTACACCAATTTTCCCATCCAAAACAATCGAAATCTCAATCGATTGCTTTCTAAGCCAAGTCCAGCCAACACACATCACTTCCAACCATAAATAATCATCAAAACACATCTAAAAACAACATAAACCCTCCCTTATACCCCGAACTAGCATAACACCATCAAAACACCTCAAAAACCCAACTAAAACTATCATGAAACTCAAGGATCTCATGGATTTCGGGATCTATATTATAAAACACTTTTTCAACATCATAATAATCTCAAAACTAAATCAAAATCAATCTAAAACATAGTTCATCAACAACACTCAGAAAATCAAGATTTAAACCATTATTTTGCAAGATTTTGATCTTAAATCAAAACTATAATCAAAACTCAGTTAAAAACAACAATTAGGAGCCAATAATCTTGGGAATTTCAATAAAGAACCTAGATTAGAGGTTGAGAACGAGATTTACCTCCAATCCTTGCCTTTCTTAAAGATTGACAAGTTTTTGCTTCACAAATCTTGAAGAACTTGAAGAGAATTCTTGGAAAAAGATAAGAAACTAAAGAGAGAGTGTTTGAGAGAAAAGAAATTTGGAGAAAAGTCTTCTAGAAACGTGTTTGGCTGAAATGAGGATTGAAAGTTAGTTACGTAAAATGAAATCTCTCAAATAACCATTTAATTAATTAAAATAAATTAAAATTCATCTTAATCAATTATATTAAAACCCATTTAAAATACATGTAAATTTAAGGAAAGGTGTAATTTCGCAAAATCTCCTTAAATATTCTAAGATTTTTTACTCCTCTTTTAAAATTTGCATTTTTCCCATAGTTTTAAAACATTACATTTTGGTCACTACCCAAAATGTACCTCTTCCGAAACTCATTTTGTAAAATTGATTTGACCAACCTCTTAAATATGATTTTAGAGGATTTTAGCAATTTTTTTCATATTTTTATCCTTTTCCGATCCTTAATTTCCCTAAACCTCCTAATATGATTCGAACCATTTTCGACCGGCCCGACCCGGTGTCTAAAACATCTAGGCCCAAAACCAGGGCGTTACAAAGGTAATAAGAAAACTTCCAGGGGGATTCAATTTACCGTTTCGGTGAATGAGTCCTAGCAATAAGAACTTTTATCAGTGTGCTGTCGAAACTAGAGACATCCCAGTTTGGTGAACTGTCGAATAGAGATTGGCTGGATGTTCCGAAATTTATCATGCTCAAAAATGTCTTTATACACTGCCTCAAAGGGGATAATCCCAACGAGTGGAGGCAGAGGACCCTCCTCTAGTGTGGTTGGCTGACGGTTGGGCTGGCTTTATAATGTCGAATACAATTTGGCTACGATATTGTTGGGTAGGTGTGGCAATCGGGAGGGGAATAATCGAAAACCGTGGGGATCTGAACCGACGGGGTATGGGGAATAACCGAAATCTTCACCCATGGGGATGGGAACGAGGAAAATTTTATCACTGAATCTTAAATGGGGATGAGGATGATAATTTCTATATCCGAACCGTGGGGATAATCAAACTGTACCCGTATAATCACCGTGTGAATCCCCGAAAAATATCTACATGGATCTGCAATATTTTACAAAGTTGGATGGCCGAAAGGGTAATTTACTCTTTTTCAAAAAAAACCCTAATCTCCAATAACTTGAGTATGGTCGACTGGTGTAAGTTTGAAAATTCTCTGTAAATTCCATAAAATTAATTATAAAGTAGAACATACATCGTTGTAAACGTGATTCACTCTAGATTTGTTTAAATACACGATGATTGAATTCGATATGTATTTTAAAAAATATGAATATTTGAATGTTGAAATGTCATAAAAATTTGGCAGCTGATTTCTTAGAAAATAGTTTTAACATAAACTATAAAAATCACCAAAATTGTACGAAATAAATTAGGAAGTGAGCCTTCTATTTCTATAACCATAAAAAAATCTAGATTCGGTTAAAACAAATGGTTCTTGATTTCGAGTATATAATGGGAGATATTAATTTTTGAGTGAACAAAGGTCGGAAGAAAAAACAACAAACTGTTTCCAAAAAACAACAATGAAAGTGACTTCAGAAATTCGCCATAAATTGTACGAGTAAAATTAGAACATCTAATTTATATGGTTGGAAACATTATCGAATTTAGTTTCTATTAGAACAAACAAATCATGATTTGGAAGCGTAGATTATTAGTTACATATTTTCGTTTAAAGGAAGTGCAGACCGACATGTTTCAATAATTAATATTTTATTTGTGTTTTATAATTTTGAAATGGTTTATTTTTTGTTGGTAAAATTAAATTTATCATTTATGTTTGTAATTTTAGAGATTTAATCTTGAGTATTTGTTTTAATGTATTAAGTTTTGTTTATTTTTTTGGGTACGTGGAATAATCGAAAAACATGGGGATCCGTAAGGGGACGAAAAATTCCCCGAAACGTTCAATGAGGATTTCCCAAAATTGTAATCACAAATTTTAGAGACGAAGTGAGAAATGCAAAACCGTCCTCGACTCGCCCCATATTGTTGGGTGATGCCTCTAAGGAAAAGGATATGTTGGTGTCTCGTTATGGTTTTCCTATAAGGCCTTGGTTGTCTACCAGGGCTACTTGCAGATCTTTGAGAGGTCATAGAGCATCTCTTGATATCTCCGAAAGTGAATCTGTGGTAAGTGAATTGAGCGAAGAGTATAGCACAAAAGATGGGGTGGTATAATCAGAGGAAGCGAAAGATTCTGGCCCTTCGGTGGTACCCATCAAGGCAATATTGAGGAGGTGATCATAGAGGATGTAGTTGAGGCCTTCTACAATCCCTCATCACTAAATACAAGTAATTATTATCTTGTCATTAGAGAGAAAAACGAAGGGCAGACAAGAAGATCCACCTCTTTTGCAAGTATTTCGGCCGATTCTCCATTGGCCCTCTAGAGGGGAAGGTGAAGAAGACATTCTTTGGGAAGGATCCCACCAGCAGTTCTCATGCATCTAGAGTTACAGAGGGCCGTCAAGATTGTTGAGGTGGGGATTTCACTCAGGTGGACCCAATCAGGTATACTTTTCCCACACGTGGTTCCATATTTGCTTCCGTAACTGTGTTAGGTACACAGGGTCAAACCATAGTATTTTCATGGAGATATGGCTACACAGTCAGGAGGCCACCAAGCTATTTGTCAAAGATCTGGTGCATAATGAAGAAACCTTGAGCCTAGAAGACATCCGTGCTCTAGGAATGATGCCAATAAATTCATCGAAAACTCAAAGTGGCGGCAACTATTGGGATCAAAAGCTTGGTTAAACACCTAGTCAAGGAGTATACTTATGCTACCACATTTTCTACCGCGAAGCCCTTCAACGACGATTAGGTAGCTGTTGTAATTGAATTATCTATATTTTCATCACTATAAAATGAATGCTCAGCCTTTTGCCTCAATCTTTTTATCATCACTATAAATGAGCCTTTTGCTTTGTTTTGAGTTGTTTCGCTTGCCCTATCATAGTAGCCTTTAAGCGTGAAGCAGAGGCATCTGTTCAACAACATAAACTTAAGAATTCATACCTTAGAGGATGCATCTCCAATTTTTAGCCCTCAAAACCATTGATTTGATGCTCCGAATAGGCTAATAATAACATTGTTGGTAGATGGCAACTACTTGGGCAGAGGGAGGTGCTGTGTAAATAGTGACTTGATGGATGAAGTTCTGCATCGTGGCACTGTTAAATGGGAATTGTACAAGCATCTCCGTTTATTTGATCAACAAGGCCTTCATTATCGAACCAACGAAGGTATCATGTGCCAGAGCAGACATCCACACTTTTACAGATCATGTGTCATTCGAGACAAAAATGTGGGCGCCTCAACAACGTTATAGATAAGATAAAAATGTCATAACGTCAAATGAGCGGAGGCTGTTAATTCCCTTTGCTCTTCTCAATGTCATCTGTAATTTTGAACAAGCATCTCCATTTATTTGATCTACGAGGCCTTTAATGTCAGGCCAACGGAAGTATCATCTATCGGAACAAGCAACCACAATTTTGCAGGTCAGGTGTCCTTTGAGACACATAAGTGTAGGAATCTATAGCATTAAATAAGCTTAGACATCATCTGTCGAAGCAAACATCCACACTTTTGTAGATAGAGTGCCCTTTAAGACACAAAAATGCGAGAATTTATAGCGTTTAATAAGATTTGATATCATCTGCCGGAGCAGGCATCCACACTTTTGTAGATCAAATATCTTTCGAGACACATAAGTGTAAGCATCTCAATGCCTTTGAGGAATTTCACAATGTCAAAAGCACTGAAAGGCGAAAGCCAACCTCTATCGGACCAAACATTAGTTTATGAAGCAACTTCTCATTCATATGGAGCTATTCCCTGATACCCGAGGGCCCGTAGGGAAAATGCCTGCATGAGATCTTTCTCTTCCAACGTTTGGTGGGCCTCCATGCTTCCTTTTGATCTGCACATGTCCTCACACATACTGGTGTCGCGCGCTCTTGGGACTCTTGGTCGCTCATAGAGCAGATCTTCACAATTTTCCCATCCAGTAACGTGTTTCCTTAGAATGAGAAGTTGCTTCATAAACTCATTAGAGGTGACTATTTCTAGTTCCACCATAGATTCCCTTATTCTAGGTGGTAGCCATGGGTGAAACTTGGCTAGTAGCACATGCTCTCTTGGTGAGACATGACTTCTTCACGATGGTTTGCACCGTCATCGAATAATCAATCCTCAACAACGATCCTAGTGAGAAGTTGATATTCTGCCAACACCATCAAATGTATGTGGCGAGAAATCGTTAACTCATCTTTCTATTTTCTTTCGATCAAGATCCAGAAAGAAAAGTTTGCATGACAACTATGACACTTTCAAAGTTCAGTGTCACCATTGATTTGGACGTTAACGTTGTCGGGTGTAGAGATATAGTGTGCTAAGAGTGCCACTATAAAGCCACCACGACTGGTTATCTAAAGGTCACGTGTCTGGTCCACGTTCACCACAATAATTGTTGATGTCAAAATGAGGAGGCGCCGAACAAGGGAGGTGGAAAAGAGGAACACCGTGGTTGATGGCGATTTTAAACGGTTCACCTCTGTAGATTTGGGGCAGAGAGTTACAAACAATATGGTGGACGAAATCAAGACTAGAGGAGAAAGAGAAGGAACATGAAACACTCCCTTCCCGGCCTGGTCGAAAACCGAATTAAAAGGTGTCACAACCTAAAAACCAGTCTAGTCGAAATTAAATTCGAAATTTAATTATTCAGTTTATTATTATTTGAAAAAAAATAATGAAGACGTGGGTGCGGGGGAACTCACATTGAATCCGTCAAATCGAAGGAATTCAATGTGAGTTCCCCACATTATGAACATGTGGCAAGAAAATAACAAATGTGGCAACATTGCCACTAACGTGGCTTGCCACCAAGGGGCTTAAGCCCAAAGAAGGTCACGACTTTCCTTTGCCACGAGGAGAAGGCCGATTGTAGTTCAAGTATAAATAGGGAGAGGGAGTACGCATTAGAGCACGACAAAAATTAAGGAACAAACAACTATCGGTTCATTATTAGATTGATAGCTCAATTTTTGCGGTTTAGCGTTATCAAATCTCTACTAATGTTGGGGTAAGCTCAAATTCTTAGTCTAAGTTTTGGTATCAAATTTAATTAATATTTTCGTATTAATTTGATATTGTTTTATCGATTCTAACCCTTCCCTATTAATTAATTTAGCTCAATGGGTTGATAAAGAACAACCGTCATCTCCTCCGAAAATTAAAAATAAAGTCGTCGTTATCCGAGAACCCTAAAAGCGTTGGATTGTCGAGGTGAGTGTAGTTGTGTCACAGGGTCGACTAGGTGCCGTCCCATTGCATTTATTCATTTTTATTTAAATTTTGTATTTGTTTAAGGGTTCATGTAGAGAAACTATGTACGATTGGTAAATCTGGTAAGTGTTTTATATTGCTTTGATATGGTTATAAAGTATTTATGAAATAATTGAAATATGTGATTCTGTGTGAATGATCTATAAATGTGCTATGTTAAGATATCAATTTGATGTGACATTTGATACGATATGATATGTGCTTATTGAGCTATTGATATTTGAACTTTGGATTCGAAAGTATTGGATAAAATTGGCATGCCATAATATTCACGAGCTCATTAGTACGAGTATTGGGCTTTGTCCATTGGTGCGGAGGAGGGAATATAACACGACCATTATTGTTATTGTTAGTGTTGCAGTAGAATCCGTGTATCCAATTACTATGAAATCGACCTAAGGAATTGTTTGAATATTGATATCACATTAAGTATGATAAGTTAAAATTGATGTTTATACCACTATTAGATGTCATGATATATGTATATATTGTTTATGTGAAACATGTCATCAAGTATGTCACAGAAGTATATATCATTGCATATCACACTTATTATTGTTTTTGGCTACCTCACTTAAACTATGTAAGTCTAACGAACTCATTTACATTACATTTTAGGTTAAAAAAGTTACCGGTTTGAGATCAGGATCTGTTAAAAAATCGGCAAGTCACCTCGAGCTTAAAGTAAAGTATTTTGTCTCTATGAACTCCTAGAATGGTAAAAAAGTAATTAAACTAGTTGATTGTGGTGCTTTTTTATGTTTGTAAATAATTTGCTTTATAAAGCATAAAATGTTACGTTAGTTTGGCGTAAAATGTTATAAATGATCTATTTTGGCCTAAACAGTGAAAATTTAGTAAATGAATTCGAAACGTCCTAAAATGGTGTATGCTATTAAAAATATTTTTTTTAATGTTTATGTTAAAATTTGGTAAATTTTGAAAATCGTTTGGTAGATCAATTCGAATAAAAGCAGTTTTTAATAGTTTACGAAATGGTCACTAAATATTGTAACATCTAATCGGATAGGTAAATGACCTACGTTAGTAATGAAATTTCACAAGATAATTATTGGTAAGTTTATTTTAGTATGATAACATGAATTTCGGATAAAGACCCCTAATTTGTAAAATTTACGTTTTAATCCCTAAAATTTGTAAAAGTTATAAATTGGTCCTAATTGAGTAAACATTGCTTCATATTAGAATAATTAGATTTGTTATATTATTTAATAATGTTTGCTAAATCCCATTGGCACTAAAATATTGATTAATAGTTTAAGATTTATGTCTTTGATCTCCGTTTTCCTTTTTGGTAACATTGTCCGACTCAATTCTCTACCAGGCCGGGAAGCGGATTTTACAATTAGTGGTATCAGAGCTAGAGTTTAGTCGGTTCTGGACTAAACCTATGCTTGTCTGTATTATTTATTGTGTTACTTTTCCACCTAAGAATTATTTTATTAAGTATTATGACTTGTCGACTAATCTGTTCTCTTTATGTATAATATTAATTAAACTCGAATTGATGAGAATATTGCGGACTCCTCAAATTGAGGTGAGGAAGTCAGGAGGAGAAATCCTTCGAATCTGCAAGCCCCTCCAATGCGGAATCCTGAACCTGAAATACAATCTACTCAAAATGAATGTTTTAGGAACATGGCTGACATGTTCAAAATGCTCATGGCCACTATTAGGGCTGAGCAACCCTATCAAACCCCTAATATTCTCAATGTAAGCGTCCGAGCTCCCACCGATAAGCTTAAACAATATCCGATCTACACCTTCACTGGTCAAGACCTTGATAATCCTAAAATAGTCGAGTATTGGCTCGAGAAAACACTTAAGGTCCTGAATAGGCAAATGAAATGTCCCAAAGAGCACAAACTCGAATGTGCTTAGCCTTGATTTTTGAGGAGGCCCAAAGTTTATGGGATATTGTGACCCTCACCGTACCTGAACACAGAGTTACGTGGGACTTCTTCCTTCAGGAGTTTCATGAGAAATACATCAGTTGTAACCCCCTTAGCCCGACCTAGACGGTTGACCCGAACTACAAAGATTACACGGGGAAAACCAAAGTCAACCCGAAAGTCAACCTTTATTAATGACCCTTTTTTTCTTTTTAATCTTGTCTAGATGCTCATTAACCCTAAGTGTATCCTTGAGAAACAATTATGTGAAAAGCACAGCGACTGGATATCGATAAAGGACTCAATTGCACAAATCACAAATATTAGGGACCAAATTGTAAATTCTATAAATTTGAAGGTCTTAACTGATTTTTAAGTTACCAATATCAAATTAATCATATTACATGCTTCCCTGTCAAATTTCATCTTAATCGGACATCTCAAACTCATGTAATTGCAAATACAATTTTCGAGACTAAAACGTAAAGCTTGCAAACCTTAAAACCATTCAAATCAGTGCCCAACGGTCACCTGTTTCGAAACGGTGTTGACCGTTCCGAAACGCAGGTTCGTTTCGAGACTTGTTTCGAAACAGGGCCTTCCAGTGGCCAAACCGTTTCGATACGGTCACCAGCCGTTTCGAAACACCAAGGCCATTATAGGCCCCCGTTTTGAAACGCTTGTGACTGTATCGATACGGGTTGCCCAGAAGCTGCAGAATTTGCTGGTTTAACGTGCATTTAGCCACTCAAACATATCTTAATGATTTCCTAATCATGCCAACAAGTCATCATACATATAAGGTACATGTTTGCAACATCAAAACACGTTCATGGCAACAATAATGGAATTCCACAAGTCTATAGGCATCCATCCTAGTATCCAAAACCAAGCAACCAACAAAACACCAAATCAAGCATCAAAATGGCCATTTACAAATCCAAATCATCAAAGGCATCATGCCACAATTAGGGAGTACAAAACATCTCCCAAAACACAACTTAGGTTCCCATTGCCAAAATATCAAAACTAAAAGTGTTATGAAACGTCACCATACATGAGCTTAGTTTTCCCTTGGACTCTTAGCCTCCTTGTTGCCTTCAAACACTTCAATTATCTGCATTATTGGTTCAAGAGAGAGAGCGTAAGCACAATTGCTTAGTGAGACATGCTCTAAGAAACAACACAATAATGCTTTTTATAAAACACTTTTAACAAAATGTTCCATCACATAATCATCATTATTCATGCAACCTTGAATACATAAACAAGCATCTCATGCTTCATTAAAATCAAAATTGTCATATTGGCTTTCAAGTGATCATCCATAACCATTTACATCATAAAACACAATCGGATACGCGGATAACAAGCGTTGTCCCAAACGCTTCATACACACTACCGAACACACAAGGTGGAGTTTACCGGTACAATCACAACCCCGCAACACCCGTGATGGAGTTTAACGGTACAATCACAACCCCTCAACATCACTCATCAGTAGTTGTATAACTCCACTAACGAGAACACATGACACACAACACAAGATCCACACATGAACTTTTAACCACCATTGTGATCTTACCTTTCTCGTTAGTGTACTTGGATGGAGTTTACGGTACAATTACAACCCCTCAACATCCAAGGCGGCTTTATTCACGGTGCACCCAATCCTATAGCCGGCTAACTATATCCAATTCAAGTACTTTTAAACCAACACATCACTTGCCAATATATATCATTTATCATCAACAATTCATTGTTTTAAAGCATTAATCAAAGCCATTTAACATCATGAAACATTATGCATCAAATCCACATTTACAACATACCAATCCAAGGATCTCTTACCTTGAGCATCCTTCAACATATGGCTTTCAAAACCAGCATTAACCATGCTAAAACATGCTTTCAAAACAGAATTTAAACATGCAATTTATAAACAAATGCATCGAACCACTCCATGGCTCATCCAAGAGAGTTTTTCTGAAAACTTACTCTTGAGCTTAGTTAAGTTGCTTAGACTTAAACTAAGCTCCCAAAACCTTCAAACATTTGTTTCAAAGATGGAAACCCAACTTCACTCACCAATTCCGTTTCGCAAGCTTGCTGAAACGCCGATCAAGCCTCCGGATCAAAACCACAAGTGTCCGAAGATGTCTCCCCTATTTTAAACACATCAAAGCAGAGGATTAATGCATCATCATGCATTAAAATCTTCAGCCATCACACCTAAAATCGCTGCTCTAACAAATTCTAACATTTCGGCTACCAAACACAACCGAAATCCCCTTCAAACTCTTCCAAAACATAACCCAGCAAAGATCCATCACTTCTAACCATTTCTAAACATCTATTAACATCCAAAATGAACCCAAACTCGTCCTTATACCTCCAGCTATAACAGAACACCAAGATCACCCCCCAAAACCACCATTTTCATAAGCAAAAACTTAGGAAACACAACCTATTCGGGATTGCATTGATAAAACCTCATTTACACATCATTAGACATCCAAAATTCATTTAATAACCATCTCAAAACAGAGCCCAAACAATCACCACGAAATTCTTCAAGATTTCTTCCAAATCTTGAGTTTTAAGCCAAAATCAAGTTCATATCATTAAAACAATTTATAAAACTTAAATTAAGGATTGATAACTTGGGAATTTCAGTAAAGAACTGATTATTTAGAGGAGAAGAACAACCTTACCTTTAAATGTTGATTTCTCCTTGATTTGAGCCAATTTTCTTGAAATTCCACTAAGCAAATCAAAAGAATTTGATGTAGAATGGATTAGGAATTAGTTAATGATTAAAACCTCATCAATTGAAGTGAAAATCAATGGAAAAGTTGCTGGAGAAAAGTGTTTGGATGAGAGAATTTTGAGAGAAAAAGAGATGAGAAAATTTTAAGAAAAGTTAGTTATTAAAATCTAAAAAGTAGTTTCTCTTTTTCATTTAATTAATTAAAACACTTAAATCTAAGAAAAATCTGGAGAAATCATTCTTGGGTAAATTAGCTCCTTAAAGATTCAAAGTTTCAATCCTTACAAAACAATCACCACTAAACTTTTCAAAAATCGCATTTTAGTCACTATTTCATAATGTTGCATTTCCAAACCTTATTTTGTAAAATTGATTTCACCACTCTCTTATATATATTAAAAGAGGATTTTTAGATATTTTTCCATATTTTTAAAGCACCCCGAACTAGGCTTTCCCTAAAACCTCCTTTTATATCCGAACCGAAAATTAGACCAGCCCGGTTTAGACCCTAAACTTCTAAGCCAAAAATTGGGGTGTTACATCAGTGACCACTATATAGCTGAGAGGCGTAAGAAGTTTCTCCATCTGACACAAGGATAAAGACCCGTGGAGTTGTACATCCAAGACTTCTACAAATATGCAAGGTACGGTGCTCAAATCATACGCACAGAGAAGGAGAAGTGTCGAATGTTCGTGGATGGCCTTCATGATTAATTACGTCCTCTGTTTGTTGCTTTGGAGATCGAGGGCTTCCAAACCCTTGTTAATCGAGTCATTGCTACTGAAGCCTCCCAAAAATGCTATGAGAAAAGAAAAGAGGATCAAACTCGATTCGAGAAGAGGCACCGAGAGGAGTCTCAATCCTTTGAATCCTTTAAAAAAAGGGAAGCACAATGTGTATTCACAACTTCCCCAATATGAGCTTTCTCTTAATTCACAAGTGGTGACTCAGTTTTATTCTAGAACCCACCCTACAGGGAGCTTTGAAACCTCTAAGCAAGAGTCACAACATCCAACTTACAGTTTTTGCCAACGTAAGCATCCTAGAGAACAGTTTCATAAGAAATCTACAGCTTGTTTCTTTTTTTTTCTTTTTTCTTTTTTTTTTGCGAAAGACCAACCATATATATAAGCTAAGTGCCGAAAATGGCATCGTCCAGTACATCATTCTTGATACAACTTGGAACATCAAACACTTTTGTGATCCGTGTACACAATACACTTCTCACCATACAGGTAATGTCTACAAATTTTCAAGACAAAGACCACCGCAGCTAACTCTATATCATGCGTAGGATAATTGCGCTCATGCACCTTCAACTGGCGCGATGCATAAGCCACCACCTTACCCTCTTGCATCAACACACACCCCAAACCAACATAGGATGTGTCACTGTACACCACAAACTCTTTCCCTGATTCAGGTTGAACCAAGATAGGAGCTTGTGTCAAAGCTGCCTTAAGCTTCTCAAAAGCCTGATGTCTCGCTTCTGTCCACTCATACTTGACATCCTTCTGCAACAACTTCGTCAAAGGTGTAGCAATCTTTGAAAATCCATCCACGAACCTCTGGTAGTATCCCGCCAAACCAAGGAAACTACGGACTTCATGAACAGACTTAGGAAGCTTCCAATTCATCATTGCCTCAATCTTCTGAGGATCAACACGAATCCCCTCCGCAGAAACCACGTGACCAAGGAACACAACTTCCCTAAGCCAAAATTCACACTTGCTCAGCTTAGCATAAAGCTGATTCTCCAACAAAGCCTACAACACAATCCTCAAATGCCTCTCATGCTCCTCCTCAGTACGAGAGTACACAAGGATATCATCAATGAACACCACAACAAACTTGTCCAAATACTCATGGAACACTCTATTCATCATGTCCATAAAAGCTGCAAGAGCATTCGTCAAATCAAACGACATCACAAGGAACTCATAATGCTCATACCTCGTTTTGAAGGCTGTTTTTGGCACATCCACATCCTTCACTTTCAGCTGGTAATAACCTGTCCTTAAGTCAATCTTAGAGAACACAGCCGCTCCCCGAAATTGATCAAAAAGATCATCAATCCTCGGCAATGGATACCAATTCTTGATAGTCAACTTGTTCAACTGACGATAGTCGATGCACATTCTCATAGTGCCATCCTTTTTCTTCACAAACAAGACCGGTGCACCCCAAGGTGACACACTCGGCCGAATGAAACCACGATCAAGCAACTCCTAAAGTTGCGTCTTCAGCTCCTTCAACTCCTTAGGTGCCATTCGATAAGGAGTAATGGACACTGGAGTTGTGTTTTCATACAACTCAATTCCAAACTCCACCTCTCGATTAGGAGGCAATCCAGGTAACTCCTCCGGAAACACACCAGGAAACTCTCGCACAGTCCTGATATCTTAAACTCGCAACTCCTTAGAGCTAGGATTCATCACAAAGGCCAGATAAGCCTCACATCCTTGTCTCAGCATTCGGCTTCCTTCCAATGTAGACACTACATTGGCAAGAAACTTCACATTTTCACCAACCACCACTACCTCATAATCATCCGCTACCTTCAACGAAACCCACTTATTCTCAAAATCCACCACAGCTCGATGTTCAACAAGCCAATCCATGCCAAGGATTACATCAAAACCATAGAATGGCAATTCCATGAGATCAACGAGAAAAACATGATTTTGCACTACCAAAGGACATCTTCTATACAATTTCCGTGTCACAACGGTCTCAATAAAGGAACTAGTTACATGCATACCAACATCCAAAGACTCAACAGGTAAACCAAGCAATTGAGCATGTTCACGCAATATGTATGAGTTTGTAGATCCAGAATAAACCAAGGAAAGTAATGACAAGGATTGCAAAGTAAAGGTACCTGCGATCACATCCGTGTCATTTCTCCCCTCTCGCTTAGCATACACTCGAGCCTGGCCACCACCCTCAGGTTGAACAACCACCACATGTGCCACATTCCTCCCACCATCATCTCTGCGCTGGAAGTTACCACGGTTGCGCCCACGACCTCTCTGTGGTGCAACAACTCCAGGAGCACGTCCCTGACCACCACCGGCCAAAAAAGGACACTCCCTTCTCATGTGGTCTGCTGAACCAAGCTTGAATTACCGGTCACTGCCACAGGAGCCTGAACCTCCCTCGCTGCTCGAGAACAATCACGCCTCAAATGACCACACAATCCACACGTCCAGCACGTGTTCTGATCAGCTCTCATCTTGTCTCCCTAAACAGGCGCACCATGCCCTCCATTACCACGCCTAGAAGAAGACTGATACCTCTCATCTCATCCTCTCTTGTTCCGTCCACCACCGGAACTATACTCAGCAGCTCTTTTGCCCGAGCCAGAACTGACACCTCTTGAAGACAAACCCAGGTTCTGCTCAATGACCTTCGCCCTACTCACCAGCACATAAAAATCCGTGTACTCAGCTGCAAGCATAAAGGTCCTCACGTCCGTCACCAAACCATATCGGAAACGCTCACACCTCTCCCACTCATCCGGAATAAGCTCAGGTGCGTACTGACTAAGACGGACAAAATGGATCTCATACTCAGCCACTGTCATGCTTCCTTGTACAAGAGACAAGAATTCTCTTTTCTTCTCATCTAGGTATCGCACACCTAGATACTTTCGCTTGAACGCGTTCAGAAAGAACGTCCAAGTCACATCAACTTCCTCCATCCCGGAGATTGTGGTTGTCCACCAAGTATACGCATCATCATGTAACGACGATACTACACAACCTAACTTTTGCACATCATTGTAGTTGATTTGTCCAAATATCCTCTTGGTGCTTTCCAACCAAGATTTAGAACCTTCAGGAGATAAACCTCTGAACTCAGTCCCTCCCAGACTGCGAAGACGTTCCAAAGGTAATCTCACGTTAGCATCACCTTGATGCACAGCTCCGTGAGCTCGAGCTACTGCTGCCTGAAAGGCTCCAGCAATGGCATGTACCAATACAGTCATGTCAGGAGCAGCTTGCCCCTGCACAGCTTCAGGTCCAACGACCCCAGCACCAACACCAGCATTTTCACCCCCAGCACCACCACCACCGGGCGGTCCACCACCAGGAGGAGGAGGTATATCCTCAACATTCTCAATGTTTTCCTCATTCTCATTCTGAGCCATAGCTCTCGTATTCATCCTCATTTCTCTACGAGGCCCCATTTACAAGAAAAACAATGCACTGACACAAATGCGATAAACATAATCAGGCTCAACAAGGTAAGTAATCCAAGCACTCAAGCTCATTTTTCAAAAACAATTCCTTTCATTAGTTTTGATATGGCAATGGGTTCCTCTAACATGCTTCAACATAGCATAACATCACAATTGCAACATACTTTACAATTCATACATCATACTTTCATTTAAAAGGCATATCATGCAATCACACATACTTCACCCACATAACCATTCCCTTTTACATGAGAACTCAGCTCTGATACCACCAAATGTAACCCCCTTAGCCCGGCCTAGACGGTTGACCCGAACTACGAAGATTACACGGGGAAAACCAAAGTCAACCCGAAAGTCAACCTTGATTAACGACCATTTTTTTTCTTTTTAATCTTGTCTAGATGCTCACTAACCCTAAGCGTATCCTTGAGAAACAATTATGTGAAAAGCACAGCGACCGAATATCGATAAAGGACTCAATTGCACAAATCACAAATATTAGGGACCAAATTGTAAATTCTATAAATTTGAAGGTCTTAACTGGTTTTTAAGTTACCAATATCAAAATAATCATATTACATGCTTCCCTGTGAAATTTCATTTTAATCGGACATCTCAAACTCATGCAATTGCAAATACAATTTTCGGGACTAAAACGTAAAGCTTGCAAACCTTAAAACCATTCAAATTAGTGCCCAACGGTCACCTGTTTCGGAACGGTGTTGACCGTTCCGAAATGCGGGTTCGTTTCGAGACTTGTTTCGAAACAGGGCCTTCCAGTGGCCAAACCGTTTCGATACGGTCACCAACCATTTCGAAACACCAAGGCCATTACAGGCCCCCGTTTCGAAACGCCTGTGAGTGTATCGATACGGGTTGCCCAGAAGCTGCAGAATTTGCTGGTTTAACATGCATTTAGCCACTAAAACATATCCTAATGATTTCCTAATCATGCTAACAAGTCATCATACATATAAGGTACATGTTTGCAACATCAAAACACGTTCATGGCAACAATCATGGAATTCCACAAGTTTATAGGCATGCATCCTAGTATCCAAAACCAAGAAACCAACAAAACACCAAATCAAGCATCAAAATGGCCATTTACAAATCCAAATCATCAAAGGCATCTTGCCACAATTAAGGAGTACAAAACATCTCCCAAAACACAACTTAGGTTCCCATTGCCAAAATATCAAAACTAATAGTGTTATGAAACGTCACCATACATGAGCTTAGTTTTCCCTTGGACTCTTAGCCTCCTTGTTGCCTTCAAACACTTCAATTATCTGCATTATTGGTTCAAGAGAGAGAGCGTAAGCACAATTGCTTAGTGAGACATGCTCTAAGAAACAACACAATAATGCTTTTTATAAAACACTTTTAACAAAATGTTCCATCACATAATCATCATTATTCATGCAACCTTGCAACATAAACAAGCATCTCATGCTTCATTAAAATCAAAATGTCATATTGGCTTTCAAGTGATCATCCATAACCATTTACAACATAAAACACAATCGGATACGCGGATAACAAGCGTTGTCCCAAACGCTTCATACACACTACCGAACACACAAGGTGGAGTTTACCAGTACAATCACAACCCCTGAACACCCGTGATGGAGTTTAACGGTACAATCACAACCCCTCAACATCACTCATCGGTAGTTGTATAACTCAACTAACGAGAACACGAGACACACAACACAAGATCCACACATGGACTTTTAACCACCATTGTGATCTTACCTCTCTCATTAGTGTACTTGGATGGAGTTTACGGTACAATTACAACCCCTCAACATCCAAGGCGACTTTATTCACAGTGCACCCAATCCTATAGTCGGCTAACTATATCCGATTCAAGTACTTTTAAACCAACACATCACTTGCCAATATACATCATTTATCATCAACAATTCACTGTTTTAAAGCATTAATCAAAGCCATTTAACATCATGCAACACTATGCATCAAATCCACATTTATAACATACCAATCCAAGGATCTCTTACATTGAGCATCCTTCAACATATGGCTTTCAAAACCAGCATTAACCATGCTAAAACATGCTTTCAAAACAGAATTTAAACATGACAAATGCATCAAACCACTCCATGGCTCATCCAAGAGAGTTTTTTCGAAAACTTACTCTTGAGCTTAGTTATGTTTCTTAGACTTAAACTAAGCTCCCAAAACCTTCAAATATTTGTTTCAAAGCTGGAAACCCAACTTCACTCACCAATTCCGTTTTGCAAGCTTGCCGAAACACCGGTCAAGCCTCCGGATCAAAACCACAAGTGTCTGAAGATGTCTCCCATGTTTTAAACACATCAAAGAAGAGGATGAATGCATCATCATGCATTAAAATCTTCAGCCATCACACCTAAACTCGCTGCTCTAACCAATTCTAACATTTCGGCTACCAAACACAACCGAAATCACCTCCAAACTCTTCCAAAACATAACCCAACCAAGATCCATCACTTCTAACCATTTCTAAACATCAATTAACATCCAAAATGAACCTAAACTCGTCCTTATACCTCCAGCTATAACAGAACACGAAGATCACCCCAAAAACCACCATTTTCATAAGCAAAAACTTAGGAAACACAACCTATTCGGGATTGCATTGATAAAACCTCATTTTCACATCATTAGACATCCAAAATACATTTAATAACCATCTCAAAACAGAGCCCAAACAATCACCACGAAATTCTTCAAGATTTCTTCCAAATCTTGAGTTTTAAGCCAAAATCAAGTTCATATCATTAAAACCATTTATAAAACTTAAATTAAGGATTGATAACTTGGTAATTTCAGTAAAGAACTGATTATTTAGAGAAGAAGAACAACCTTACCTCTAAATGTTGATTTCTCCTTGATTTGAGCCAATTTTCTTGAAATTCCAATGAGCAAATCAAAAGGATTTGATGTAGAATGTATTAGGAATTAAATGATGATTGAAACCTCATCAATTGGAGTGAAAATCAATGGAAAAGTTGCTGGAGAAAAGTGTTTGGATGAGAGAATTTTGAGAGAAAAAGAGATGAGAAAATTTTAAAAAAAAGTTAGTTATGAAAATCTAAAAAGTAGTTTCTCTTTTTCATTTAATTAATTAAACATTAATTAAATCACCTAAATCTAAGAAAAATCTGGAGAAATCATTCTTGGGTAAATTAGCTTCTTAAAGATTCAAAGTTGCAATCCTTACAAAACAGTCACCACTAAACTTTTCAAAAATCACATTTTAGTCATTATTTCAAAATGTTGCATTTCCAAACCTTATTTTATAAAATTGATTTCTCCACTCTCTTATATATATTAAAAAAGGATTTTTAGATATTTTTCCATATTTTTAAAGCATCCCGAACTAGGCTTTCCCTAAAACCTCCTTTTATATTCGAACCGAAAATCAGACCGGCCCAGTTCAGACCCTAAACTTCTAAGCCCAAAATTGGGGTGTTACATCAGTGACCACTATATAGCTGAAAGGCGTATGAAGTTTCTCCATCCGACACAAGGATAAAGACCTGTGGATTTGTACATCCAAGACTTCTACAAATATGCAAGGTACGGTGCTCAAATCATACGCACAGAGAAGGAGAAGTGTCGAATGTTCGTGGATGGCCTTCATGATGAATTACGTCCTCTGTTTGTTGCTTTGGAGATCGAGGGCTTCCAAACCCTTGTTAATCGAGTCATTGTTACCGAAGCCTCCCAAAAAGGCTATGAGAAAAGAAAAGAGGATCAAACCTGATTCGAGAAGAGGCACCGAGAGGAGTCTCAATCCTTTGAATCCTTTAAAAAAGGGAAGAACAATGTGTATTCACAACTTCCCCAATATGAGCCTTCTCTTAATTCACAAGTGGTGACTCAGTTTTATTCTAGAACCCACCCTACAGGGAGCTTTGAAACCTCTAAGCAAGAGTCACAACATCCAACTTACAGTTTTTGCCAACGTAAGCATCCTAGAGAACAATGTCATAAGAAATCTGTAGCTTGTTTCTTTTTTTCTTTTTTTTTTGCGAAAAACCAACCATATATATAAGCTAAGTGCCGAAAATGGCATCGTCCAGTACACCATTCTCGATACAACTTGGAACATCAAAAACAAAAAAAAGGATCATTACAATCTAAAATCCAATGGGCAAGGGTATGTGCAACACAGTTTCCCTTTCGATTTATATGGAGGACCTTAAAACCAGGATTACAATGGAGGATTTGTTTTGCTTCAGTGAGGAAAATACCAGCTATCAATCTGTCTTCAACCTGGGAGTCCTGTCTATTAAGCACACCAATGGAGTCACACTCAAACTGCACCTGATTCCATCCGTTAAGTGCAGCCATCTTCATTCCCTCCAAGAGTGCCATAACTTTAGCAAGCTCAGCATTGAATGTACCTTGGAGAACACTTGCTTGGCCATCGATCATGAGCCCAAAGTGGTCATGAGCTACCACTCCAATGGTTGCTTTCCCAGAACCAGCAAAGAAGGCTTCATCAACATTAACTTTGTAAACACCTTCCGGAGGGTAACACCACCTTTCAGACCTGTTACAAGAAGTGCCAACACCAGGTAATTCCTACGAAGATTGACAATCAGAGATAAGCATTTGAACATATTCAACTGTGGCTCTAAAAGGTATAAGGATCCCTTTATGAATAAAGGTGTCCCTTCTATTCCACACATTCCGCAACAAAACACAGATAAACATGAAAAGATTAGGATCCATGTGCCTCAAACACAACTCTAACCACTATCTACAATCAAGCACATTAGAAGCAGGCAGATTCCTGGAAATATCACAATAGTCAAAAATATCCCTAACAACAGGGCAGTACCTACAGGCATGCAATAAGGTCTCTCCAGCAACACCACAATGAGGGCAAAGACCAGGTCCAATGTGGGTTGCAGCCATTTTCTCCCCTGTAGGAAGAGCATTAAAACAAAGCCTCCATATAAAGATTTTTATTTTTGGGAGTGTGTTCATCTTCTGCAAGGTTTTCCATAAAGGGGAAATGCCCCTCTCCACATTCCTACTCCTCTGAATCCAATCATAAGCAGATCTGGTTGAAGAAGAACCTGAAGAGTGATGGTCCCACTGTAAGACATCTTCATGCACTGGAGAAATAGGACATTTTAAAATCAACTCAGCATCTACCCCAGAAAAAACACTTCTGACTTTTGCTTCATCCCACAAAAGTTCACCAGGAATCATGAACTCTCCACAAGAGACATGATGAATTGCACCATCCAAATAAGAATCTTACAGCTCCACAACCTTATCACTGCCCCACTTGTTTTGGAACATGAGGCATTGACTGTCAACACCAACTCTATAATGGAACTGAACTTTCACAATCTCCTTGGCTTTAAAGATACATCTCCATATGAAGGATGGCTTATCATGAGGTTTTGCATTAAGAACATCTCCATCTGGAAAATACATAGCTGAGATAACCTTGAAACACAGTGGCTCCTTATTAACCATTAACATCCAGATTTGCTTCCCCAAAAGTGCCAGATTAAAAACCCTCAAATCCTTAAGACCAAGACCTCCATACATTTTTTGTCCTGCAAAGCTTACTCCATGCAACATGTGTCCAACCCCTACTGCCTACCTTGCCTGACCACCAGAAATTCCTCATTGATGAGATAATTGGATCCATAATGCAATCTGGTAAGAGGAAACATCCCATTGCATAGGTGGGGAGAGCTTGTGCAACTGATTTCAGCAAAACATCTCTTCCTCCATAAGAGAGCAGGTTCTTTGTCTATCCACCAATCCTTTTATCCACATTCTTGAAAAGAAAACCTAGGGAATCTGTCTTATTTTTCCCAACAATCAAAGGAAGCCCCAGGTACACACCCATATCAGTTTCTTCTCTCATTTCAAGAACATCCTTCAAGGCAACTTTATGTTCATCTTTCATCCCATTGCTGAAATATATGTAAGATTTGTCCAAGTTAACTTTTTGTCCAGAGGCAGTTTCATAAATTCCCAGAATTTCCCTCACTCTTGAAGCTTCTTCCATTGAATTCCTGATGAAGAGCAAGCAATCATTTGCATATAGGAGGTGGTTCACACGAGGGCCATGCATGCTGGTCTTCAAGCCCTTAATTTTACCTAAAGACTGTTCTTTCAGTAGCAAGGCAGATAAACCTTGTGCAGCAAGTAAGAACATGTAAGGGGATAAAGGATCCCCTTGCCTTAGCCCTCTTCCTGGAATGAAATCTTCAGAGAACTTTCCATTAATTCTAAGGCAGAACTTCACAGTGGTAACACACCTCATAATTAGCTCAACCTATTTACTGTCAAAGCCCATTTTAAGCATAATATCATGAATGAACCCCCACTCGACCCTATCATATGCTTTTTCCATGTCTAGTTTTACAGCTGCCCCCTTATTTAGACCACATCTAGCCCCTTTCAGAAAATGAAGCATCTCATGGGCTATAAAGACATTGTCAGAGATTAACCTATCTTTCACAAAAGCACTTTGGTTCTCAGAGATGCAAAAAGGAATGACAGGTTTGAGTCTATTCACCAAAACCTTAGAAACAATTTTGTAAACAACAGTGCAAAGACTGAAAGGTCTAAATTGTTTAACATGGCTAGGGTTATCTACTTTAGAGATTAGAACAAGACACAGTTGAATAAAATCATGGCCAACAACATTCCAGAATTTTCTAAAAGGGATGAGGGAAAGCAATCAATACCTGGGGCTTTTGAAGGGTGTATAGAAAGAAATGCAGCTTTGACTTCCTTAGTAGTGAACTCTGAACATAAGCCTGCATTCATGTCTGGTGTGACACATTTCTCCACACATTGAAGGACCAGTTCTGAGGGAGAGTCACCATTTGAATGGAATATATTAATAAAGAAACTTCTGGCCAGCTCAAAAACTCTCCCTTCATCTGATCGTATCACCCCATGTTCATCCTTCAAGCCTTTAATCCAATTCTTTTTCTTCCTTCCTCTAGCCTTGGCATGAAAGAAGCCAGTGTTTCTATCCCCTTCTTTCAGCCACTGAACCCTGAACCTTGGTTTCCAAAAGACCTCTTCTTTGTCCATCAACAATTTCAACTCCTTCTTTGATGCAGTCAGCTCCCTTGCTGAATTTTCAGAGATAGTTTCATTTAACAGCTTCTCAATCTTCTCTAGGAGGAAATTCTTCCTTCTTACTGCCATCAATCTCTTATATTTCTGCCATCCATGAAGTCTGTCTCCAATGGCCTTTAGTTTGTTCATTGTGAAGGAGCCTGAATCATTCCAACAGTTCATGACATTTTCAGCACATGCTTCATCTTCTACCCAACAATTTTCAAACCTGAATTGGTCCACTAATCTCTTTCCTCTTCCAGTATTTGGCTCAGTATCAAGCAGAAGGTAATGGTGATCAGAGAAAGGTGAGTGTACAGATTGCACATATCCACTACCATGGAACTGTAACCAGGCTATAGTAGCAACAAACCTGTTTAGCCTCTCCTTAACAAGGTTCTCAGGATTAGTTCCACTATGCTAGGTGAACCAACCAATATCAGGTTTAATGTCCCATAATCCATTCCTAAGCAAAGCTTCCCTAAACTCCTTCATCTCCACCCTAGGCTTCCTTCTACCCCCTTCTTTATCTGACAGATCAAGAATGTCATTTAGGTCACCTCCTAGTAACCAGGGTAAGTCAGACTTTGATCTAAGAACATCCAACAAGTCCCAATCCTCTTTCTTTTTAGATCTGTGACAGGTGCCATTCATCCTTGTGAACCTAAAACAAATTCCATCTTTTGAGATCTCAGCATCAATATGGGATTTTGAAAAGGATAACAAAGAAACTTTAATGTCTTCTGTCCACGGTAACATCAAACCCAGGCCATCTTCATTTCTTTCAACAACCACATTACCATTCATGTTTAACCTTCTTCTTACATCTTCATCTTTTCCTTTATTGAGTCTTGTATCACAGAGAAACACCAAACGGGGAGACTTTGAAGCCACAAGTTGCTTCAGGAATTGAACTGTCCTAGGGTTCCCAAGCCCTTGGCAGTTTCAACTTAAGATTTTCATAGTTCTCGGCGGGGCTGAGCTTCAGCCTCCACCGTTGGTTCTGGAGTTTTCAGGGGTGAAAGAGCCTCAACACCAACTTCCACAGTGTTGGAGATTGCAGCAGACATGGACCTTGTTTTCTTTGGTCCCATCGGGTTGCTTACTTCAAACTTTCCTTGCAAGACTCTCTTAGAGCTTCTGTTTTTTGTTGCAGAGACCATCACATTCCTTCCCCTAGCAGAGACATTACTCACATCTATGGCATTCTCTTCCACCACTTCATTTGCCTTTTTAAATCTGCCAATGTTCAAGCCTCCACTCGAAAAGTGAACCAGGCCAGGCTTTGGTGCACCTTGAGCCACACTTCTTGACTTGAAAACGACTCTCAACCAGTCTCCATATTGAAGTTGCTCATTCCTCCAATTCTCAGGTAAACCAGGACACAGTTCAAGAACATGGTCTATGATCCCACACCAAAAACAAAATTTAGGTAGCCTCTCGTACTTAGCCCAGCATACTCTAGGAAACCCATCACACTTTTTCCAAAACATCACACATCTACGCAGGGGTTTTGAGATATCAATCTCTACTCTCACTCTCATATACTGACCCAATCTCCCCTCCCCTTTTCTGAAATTAGCCATTAAACATTCCCCAAACTTACTTCCCAAAGATTTACCAATTTCCACAGTCATTCCCACAAGAGGTAAGTCATAAATACGAATTCAAATATGCAACACAGAAAAGTTGTATTCTGAGGGACTGAGTTTACCGTCGAAGGGTTGTAAAGCAAGCATATCACCATTGAAAGTCCTGGGGACGCGCTCCAGAACAAAGTCTTTGTCCTCCAACTTCTGGAACTTAAATAAGAACAAATTTGGTCCCAGCTCTGAAGCATCTTCCAGAGGTTGGCTCTTCCAGACAGCAAGGAAGACTCGAATGAGCATGCCTCCATCAACAATAGCAGGTGATACCAATAGTCCAACTAACCATTTATCAGAACTAGGGACCTCCTTTTTCAGTAACGTTTCTGAATCATCCACATCTTGCATCTCTTCCTTAGAAAACTTCAAATCACTCATGAGCCTAGCTACTTCCTCCTCCATTGAGTTCGTCATCTTCTTCAGTAGAAACAAACTCCAAATAAACACAGAGATCTTCGATTCAAAAACCCCCCTCACTATACCAGAGAAACGGCTCAAAAATGTCTATTCCTCTTCTGCAAAAGATTAACTGAGAACAACACAAAACCCTGGTCTCGACAAAGGGGAAAAATTCGGGAAAACCCCAAAATGTCCTTCCCCAAATAAAAGCAAAAAATATTCGAACAGGGGTAAAAGAGAAAAATCCCTCTTTTAATGAAATGGGGCGTTTTACCATCGAGAAAAAATTCACGAGCTCTGAGAGAGTCGTTAGAGACACGGGCCCCACCTCTGTGACAGCGCAGAAATGTTCCCCGACATTCCCTCTACATGCAATCAATTTCGCGCTCCTTGATGTTTGGCACCGCAAAACCTGACGCGCCCTACCTCGTACATCCCATCTTGTCGCGCACTCACGAGACCACCCATACACGTGAAAATTCTGTTTCATCTTCTTCACATAAAAATCATGCATAACGCCGAACACCTTCCAAGCTGAAAAACCACAAATTTTCCGGCGAACCCCAATTTCCACCGATCTACTCCTGAGACCTTCCCACCTTAGATCAAACCTCAAACATAACCATAGACCATCAAAACAACCATCTTCCACAGCCATAACCAGCAATCCCAACCCTTCGTTGGAAACTACTCCATTTCTGAAACCCTCATCGGAGACCTTGAAACTGATAAAACCCATCCAAAATAGACCAAACCTCAACTCCATTCCATTCCATTCCATGGTGACACAACCTCGCGACCAGTCCTGCAAAAGAAAAAAATAGTGGAGTAAACGATTAACACCGGCCATTAGCGCTGGACTTACCTTCATCGTCCCAATCCTGACTGCCGAGGCAACACGGGTGCCTAAGGCCACCAACAGGCCTATCTAGACTCGTCTTTCCCCGGCCGGACAATGACCGGATCATCATCGGAGCAGGCGTCGTACAAAGACACGAAATAAAGACCCTTACCGGAGCACTCAAACGGCAAACCCTTGCAAAAAATTCAGAGAGAATTTTTGAATGTATGATGTAGCTTGTTTCTTTTATGGTGAAATGGGACACCGAATCTATGAATGCCCAAGAAACAAGTATGCATCTTCATATAGTAAATCAAACTCATGCTCATTCCTTCTGAGGCAAGGGAAGGAAACAAGAATCCCTCGTACCAACCCAAGTATGAAGCTTATGCTCAAATGTATCACATGCAAGCTAAGGATCATGACAACCGTCACCCTATCAACTCAAATAAAAATTCGAGGACGAATTTTTCTTAAGAGAGAGAGTTGTCACATCCTAAAATTCAGTCTAGTCAAAATTAGGTTCAAATTTTAGTTATTTGGTTTATTATTATTATTGTTATTGTTATTATTATGAATGAAGACGTGAGTGGGGGGGGGGGGGGGCGACCCAAGTTGAATCCTTCAAATTTAAGGAATTCAATGTGAGTTCCCCAAAAATAACAAATGTGGCAACATTGCCACTAACGTGGCTTGCCACCAAGGGGCTTAAGCCCAAGCAAGGTCACGGCTTTCCTTTGCTATAGGGAGAAGGCCGGTTGTAGTTCAAGTATAAATAGGGGGAGGGAGTACGCATTAGAGCACAACAAAAATTAAGGAACAAACAACTATAAGTTCATTCTTAGATTGGTAGCTCAATTTTTACGGTTTAGCGTTATCGAATCTTTGTTAATGTTGGGGTAAGCTTAAATTCTTGGTTAGTCTAAATTTTGATATCAAATTTAATTAATATTCTCGTATTAATTCAATATCGTTTTATCAATTCTAACTATTCCCTATTAATTAATTTAGCTCAAGGGGTTGATAAAGAACAACCGTCATCTCCTCCGAAAATTAAAAATAAATGCGTCGTTATCCGAGAACCTTAAAAGCATCAGATTGTCGAGGTGAGTGTAGTTGTGTCACGGGGTCGACTAGGTGTCGCCCCATTGCATTTATTTATTTTTATTTAAATTTTGTATTTGTTTAAGGGCTCACGTAGAGCATCTATGTTCGATTGGTAAATCTGATAAGTGCTTTGTATTGCTTTGATATGATTATACGTATTTATGAAATAATTAAAATATGTGATTCGGTATGAATGATCTATAAACATGCTATGTTATGATATGAATATGATGTGATATTTGATACGATATGATATGTGCTTATTGAGCTATTGACATTTGATCATTGGATTCAAAAGTATTGGATACAATTGGCATGCCATAGAATTCATGAGCTCATTGGTACGGGTATTGGGCTTCGACCATTCGTGCGGAGGAGGGATGTGTTGTGTGTTGGTCAATTGGTGCGGAGGAAGAATATGACACAACAATTATTGTTATTTTTGGTGTTGTGGTGGATTTCGTGTATCCAATTACTATGAAATCGACCCAAGAAATTGTTTGGATATTCATATCACTTTTAGTATGATATTAATATTGATGTTAATATTGATATAACAAAACCAAGTTAGAATTTTTAAGAGTTTTGAATTTTTGAAGACGTTCTAACTCCCCCTCGATTTAAGATGGGTTTTAAGTTTTTGAAAAGATTTAAAATTCAAGTTTTAAAACTCAAAACCGACTTAAAACAAATTTTGGCTCTTATATTACTTCTCTCCCTTTTTGTTAGATCAAAAAGAATAAGAAACAAGGCTCATCAAGAGAAGAAACAAGGTTAAAAGCAATACACAACATAAAAAGGTTCATATAATTCAAATATACAAACATAAAACTTAAAGCAATAAAGTTTAAAGCTCAATTCCAAACAAAGTAATCAAAGCATAGGTTCATAAAGCATAAAGAAAATAAAGGTGCCAACTTAGTCCTAATATGATAATCTAATATGAGATGCAATAAAGACCTTAAGCCTCGTCATCGTCACCATCAACATCTGAAGAATCATCATCGTTCTTAGCTTGAGAGAGAAGAAAGGTCATCCATTGACCATAGAAGGTAGAGAATGACAAGTCTATCGATTGATGTTGATTCTCAAGGGAGGTGAGATGATTCTTCACGAATTGCAGACAAGTATTGATGGAACCAAGACCCGACTCCATCGCGGTGAGGAAAGCCATAAGAGCTTCATTGTTAGGACCCGGAGCTTGTGGTGGTGGCTCAACTTGAGGTGGAGGGGCTTGCCTATCAATGTGTTCCCATCGGCCAAGAGTGTAGTGGAACCCGAACATATGGAGAGAAGATTCACCAATCTTGTTCTTACGGGGTTCCAGAGAGTCATATGAGCAATCAAAGTTTAGCATGCCAAAGATATAGCTCAAAACAGTCCCATAAGTGAAGGATTTAAGAGCATCGGTTTCACGAAGCTTCACATTATTGACCATTTTGGCGAACATGATCTTGACAAGATTTGGCCGTTCTCCTAGGCGAAAGCACTCAAGCCAAAAATAATCAACTTGACGAATATGAGAGAATTTACCTTCTGAAGGGGGGATGAACCATGAAATCATCAAGTGAAGGAAACAGTCATGAGCATCCAAAGAAAGCACGGAACCAGTGTGAGAACCAAAGTGGGTTTCATCCTCAATGCCTTCGTTCTTAAGCCCAAGAGCATTCTCTAAAAAGAATATGTTGATAACAAACTTCCTCCCCAAGAGATATGACTCAATGCCAATGACTTCGGAGTGATCTTCATTATCAAGGAGCTGGCATTTTAGTAGAAAATGAGAACCTTGTGCTTGTAGATAATATTTGGTATGTTTAAGAAAGTCATAAGTTCTATTCTTGCAAACGCTCTAGATAACGGAAAATGAAACGCTCGGAATCAAGGAATGGGACATCAACAACACGCCCGCGACGAACAGCAATATCCTTGACATAAGAGAAACGATCCTTCATCTCTGGAGTCCGAAGACTTTTGAGAAAAGTTGGGTGAGATTAGGACGGATATTGGCTTGACTAGCAGCTTCACTCAATTGACCCGTCTTACGTTTCTTGTTAGCGTTTTCCATTGAAAAATCCTAAAAACATAAAGCAAGCAATTTTAAAATTGAAGTGTATGCATGAATATCCTCAATTCAATCAAATGACAAATCCCATTTAGGTTTAAAAAGATTTTTTTTAAAAATATTTAAGAGAAAACAACTTTTGAAAAACGTAAAAAAAATACGAGTAAAAAATAATATGTTCGAACAAAAAATTTTAAGATTTTAAATTTTTTTTACAAGTTTTGAAAAACTCAATATGCAAAATATATAATATATACAAAATTAAAATTTTCTAACCTAAATAAAATCAAAGGAAAAAGAAAAAAGAAGAAAATATACCTTAGATGAGAATTTTGGATGAATGAATGGAAAATCTTGCACAAGATTGTTGAGGCTTGGTTAGACTTGAGTTTGTGTGTAAAAGCCCTCAAGATTTGATGAAAAACAATGAGGTTTAGAGGTTTTTTATAGGGAAAAGCGGGTTACGGTTTTTAGGGTTTTTGAAGAGTTTTAATTAAAAGTGATTTTGTCATTAAAGAACCCTTTTATAGTTGTCCGCATACCTATTTCGGAACAGGCACGATCGTTCCGAAACGTGGGTACCGAAACGTTGACTGGCATTTCGAGTCCAGTTGACCGTTCCCATACAGCTTTGACCGTATCGAATCCCACGTGTTCACCCATATCGAAACTCGTTTCGATACACTTCTTGGCAGAGGCAAATCATTTCGAAACCCTTTTAAGGTGTTTCGAAACACCCTAGTCATAGATCACTCTTTTAAGACACTCGTATCGAAACATTTGGACCCTTTTCGATGCACCTAGGCCTGGAGGTGCATATGAGGCTCTAATATTACAGAAAAATGAATTTCATGAAGTCTTATATGCATAAATGACATGAATGAGCAGGAAAGACATGTATAAACAAAAACATACTCCTCCTAACTATTAGCATGGATGAAATTAGGAGTAGAAACACATAAACATGGCATTTTTCAAGAAATCAAGCAATTTAAGCACAAAAAGGTCCTAAAAGGTCAAGATAGGCTAGTTAGACCTAACTCTCTCCTAAGGGAGCAAAAACGCTCCTTATCCAAAGGCTTTGTAAAAATGTCGCCTAGTTGGTTTAAGGTGTCAACGAACTCTATAGCAACATCTTCTTTAAGAACATGATCTCTAATGAAATGATGCCTTATTTCTATATGTTTGGTTCTAGAGTGTTGGATGAGATTTTTAGTTAAGCATATGCCACTAGTGTTATCACACTTAAGGGGTATGATTTCAACTTTAATACCATAATCTAAGAGTTGTTGCTTCATTCAAAGAACTTGAGCACAACAACTCCCTAAGGATATGTAATCGACTTCGGTGGTAGATAGAGCTACACTATTTTGTTTCTTAGAGAACCAAGATATGAGCATACTACCTAAGAATTAACATGTTCTCGAAGTACTCTTCCTATCGATTTTACACCCCCCATAATCCGCATCCGAATAAGCATGGAGGTTGAAGGTTGAGTTTCTAGGGTACCAAAGACCTAAACAAGGGGTATCTCTAAGGTACCTAAAGATTCTCTAAACGGCTATAAGGTGAGACTCTCTAGGACTAGCTTGAAACCTAGCACACAAGCAAACATTAAACAAAATATTCGGTCTACTTGCGGTAATGTAAAGCAAAGATCCAATCATAGAGCGATAAAGCTTAGAATCAACACACTTAACTCCTTTATCTTTGTCAAGCTTTGTAGATGAGCTCAATGGTGTGGCTTGAGGCTTTGCAATCTCTGAGCCAAACTTCTTGAGCATATCCTTAATATACTTTGCTTGATTGATGAAGGTGTCATCCTTCCTTTATTTGATTTGGAGTCCCAAAAAGAATGAGAGCTCCCCTATCATGCTCATCTCGAATTCACCTTGCATTAACTTAGCAAACTCTTTGCAATGACACTCATTAGTAGATCCAAAAATAATATCATCAACATATATTTGTACTAATAAGATGTCATTTTTTATATCTTTATATGAAAAGTGTAGTGCCCACCATACCTTTTTCAAAACCTTTTTCAATCAAAAGGTTTGAAAGTCTTTCATACCAAGCTCTAGGAGCTTGTTTTAAACCATAAAGTGCTTTAGTTAGTTTGAAAACATGATTTGGAAATTTTGAATCTTCAAAACCCGGTGGTTGTTCCACATACACTTCCTCATTTATAAAACCATTTAAAAATGCGCTTTTAACATCCATTTGAAAAGGCTTGAAATCATGATAACATGCATATGCAAGCAACATCCTAATGACTTCCATTCTAGCTACGGATGCATAGGTTTCATCAAAATCTATTCCCTCTTCTTGAATGTAACCTTGAGCAACTAATCTAGCTTTATTACTCACAATGTTACCACTCTCATCTAGTTTATTCCTAAATACCCATATAGTTCCTATAGTAGATTGATTACTAGGCCTTTTAACTAATGTCTATACATTACTTCTCTCAAATTGATTTAACTCTTCTTGCATAGCCATAATCCAAAATTCATCTTTTAATGCTTCTTTAATGTTCTTAGGCTCTATGCATGAGATAAAAACAACATGATTTATGAGTTTAATAGAAGATCTAGTAGTTACCCCCTTGGATGGATCACCCAAGATTTCACCACCTTTGACATAGTTGTACTCCCTTGGGTAGCTCACTTCCTTTTCCTCAAGATTCAAGTCCTTCAAGAGGTGGATCTTGTGTATCTTCTTCTTTCGTTGGAATCACGTCATCCTTTGAAGTTTGTCCTTCATCAAAGGCATCAAGGATTCCTACATCATCATCATCACAAGAATCCTTCCTAGGAAGGATGTTATCATCGAATACAACATGAATAGACTCTTCTACTACTAAAGTTCTCTTATTAAATACACGATAGGCTTTAGAGTTTAAAGAATAACCTAAGAAAATAGGTTCATCACTTTTAGCATTAAATTTACCTAAGTTATCTTTTCCATTGTTTAAAACAAAACACTTGCAACCAAATGGATGAAAATAGCTAATGTTAGGCTTTTTAGATTTTAAAATCTCATATGGTGTTTTATTTAAAAGTGGCATAATCATTACTCGGTTTACAATGTATCAAGCGGTGTTTGTGGCTTCCGCCCAAAAATATTTAGGTAAATTGTTTTCACAAAGCATGGTTCTAGCCATTTCTTGTAAAGCCCTATTTTTCCACTCAACTACCCCATTTTCTTGAGAAGTTCGAGGAGCCAAAAAATTGTGGCTAATACCATTTTCATTTTAAAACAATTCAAAACCTAGATTTTGAATTCGGTTCCATGATCACTTCTAATATGAGAAATTTTAAGTTCAAGATCATTTTGAGTTAATTTTGAAAATGTGATGAATTTTTCTAAAGCCTCATCTTTAGTACTTAAGAATATAACCCAAGTAAATCTAGAATAGTCATCAACAAGTACAAATGCATACGATTTACCACCCAAGATCATAGTTCTAATATGCCTAAATAAATCCATGTGAATTAGTTGTAAACACCTACTTGTAGAAACATCATTAATAGATTTAAAGGATGATCTATGTTGTTTACCCTTAGAGCATGCATCACAAATTTTGTCATTTGAGAACTTAATTTTGGGCAAACCTCTAACTAGATTTAGGGAAACTGATTTTTTCTAAAACACTAATGATAGCATGTCCTAGTTTTCTATGCCATAGCCATGCAACATTTTCATTTTGTGCAACAAAGCATGCATGAGATGTATGAATGTCAGCTAAATGCACCATGTATATATTACCTATGTGATGACCAATGAGCATTATATTATTTGATTTAATGTCAACAATTTTGCATCCATTTTTATCAAATAAGACATTAAACCTGTTGAGTTGATCACACAATTGCAAATGGCCAAGAGGGGGGTGAATTGGCAATTAAAAATTTGTTAGGAGGTATGAGTGAAAATTAAAAGGTGACACAAGTGGTTAGAGTGGTTCAAGTTCTCCAAATGACCTCTACATCCACTACCTTAGTTCCCACTAAGGATTTTCAACCAATTCACTACTTGAATTCTTCCCCTTTTCTTGGATGAGGAGGTAACCTTACAAATTGATTAAGCTTTCTACCCAAAGCTTAATCCACTCAGTTTTACAAAGAGATGGATTTGGTAAACTCTAACAATTCTTCTCAAAGGATAAATGTTTACCCAAATACAATTTCAAACACCCCAAACTCACAATACAATATAACAATGAAATCACTAGAGTTGGGTACAAGAATTTGACTATGAAGAGCACTAGGGTTTGGATTTTTGTTTTGATGTTGCTTGTAGGTTCAATAGTTGTTGCTTGGTCAATTGAAGCTTGTTTTTATACCCTTGCATTGAATTCTAGCCGTTTGGGTAGTTGGGATCATCGATAGAGTCGTTGGGAGCAATTTTCCCGCATTAAATGTAGCTCTGCAGCCTACCGTATCGGTACTCGGGGAGGGCGTATCGATACCTGCATCAAAGAGGAAAGAGCCGTTGTGTCTGAAAATAGAGCGTATCGATACGCATAGAAGGCGTACCGGTACGGCTTTAAGGGGCGTGTCGGTACGGATGGTCGTATCGATACGGTGTTTACTCACTAGAATCCCAAGTTTGGTTTTCATAAAAAGCGTATTGATACGCATACCAAGCGTATCGGTACGGTATAACGGTCTTTTAAAAATTGGGAAACCAACCAACTGACAAGTAACAGTCGAAAAATTTAATGCTAAGATTTTTCAAAGATGTGCTTATCGTATCGATACGGTTGCAAAGCGTATCCGTACGGTTTCATTAAAAGAGTTTCCCAGATGAATATCGTATCGATACGGGGTAACACTGTATCGGTACGCTAAGCCCATCAAAATTCTAGTGGCAAAAGACAGTATCGATACACCGGGGCGTTTTTTTATAGTTTGTCTTGAAAATCAAAATTCCAGTGGCAAAAGACAGTATCGATACGCCTAAGGGTATCGATACGCCTGGGCCTTTTTGCATAGTTTGGCTTGAAAATCATAGGAAAAGACTTAGAGAATTTTTCATATATTTAAGAGCTTGTCTTGAGATATTATTTTGTTTAAAATACTTGTCAATTGTGAGACTTTAAAAAGTACTTAAAAATTTATTGTTTTGCAAATTGGTCCTTAAGTTTATATGTTATATCAAAATCAATTTTGGTTTCACAATCTCCCCCTTTTTGATATAACAAAACCACAAATAAATTTTTAAGTTTTTGAAACTTTGAAAAGCTTTCTCCCCCTTAATTTAAGATATATTTTCAAAAATAAAAAATTGACTCTATAATCCTTCTCCCTTTTTTGTTAGATCAAATATAAATATAAGGATAATAGCAACAATTTAATTCATTAAACTCAAAGCAATCATAATAGTTCAAATGCATAAACTTCACGGTAAACATAATAGTTCAAATGCATAAACTTCAAAGCAAACATAATAATCCAAACTTTAAAATCCTAAAACATAGATAATAGGCATAGACTTAGATCCTAAAAACAAGAGTGCAATAACATAATATAAAAGACTAAATGCCATAAGATGATATGCATAAACTACTCGTCCGCCTCTTCATCATCCTCGTCCTCTTCATCTTCATCATCCTTAGAGGGTTGATTCCTTCGGTTTTGGTTAAGCCAAGCACCATGGAAGGCGGTAAGAGAGATATCTATGGAGTTTTGGCGAGAAGCCATGGTTTCCATTTTCTTCTCCATACCTTTGACGCGATCTTCCAAGGATGTGAATCTAGTATCCATCGCGGTAAACCCGACTTCCGTGGAAGTGAACTTCTCATTGAGGAAAGTCATAAGAGTGCCCATGGAAGAGGAATCAAATGGAGCACGGTAAGAGCTCGAAGAAGCACGAGAAGCATCGACCCGAGCATCTTGCGAAGGATCTTGAGTGATACGAACTCATTCATTATCAACATAAGAGAAACCAGAACGAGCTAGAGAACGCTCGTCTATGGGTAGGCCAAGGGTTTCGGGATAGTCATGAGAACAATCAATGTCAAGGGAATGAAAGAGATAACTCAAAGTCGTAGAGTAGTAAAAGGATGTGACTTGTTTGGTGTGACGGTGTTGGACTAAATAGACAAGGTCGGCAAACATAATTTGACAAAGATTTGGACGTTGACCTTCTCTAAAACACCTAAGCCAAAAATCATTTGTTTGACGAATAGTTGAAAATTTCCCTCCCGATGGACGGAAAAACCAAGAGACAATAAGATGAAGGATACGGTCATGAGCATTTAAAACTTTTGTTGAGCCTAAAAGACCCGTACCCAAGGATTTTTCATCATCAATACCAATGTTTTCAAAACCAAATACATAACATAAAAGTTTTTGATCAATTGTAAAGGTTTTGCCCATAACAGAAGATTCAATAGCAATGACATTCTCCCTAGCTTCATCATGAACACATATGGCATTGGAAAAGAATACGATGACTAGATTCCTATATAGGATAGGAGGAATGCTCAAAAAAGGTAAAAACTTCCATTACTTAATTAAAGGTAGGTATTGGAATTTAAAATGGGCATAATTTAAAAACGGGACAGACACAACACATTCTTCCCTAAGGTTCATACCTTGAAAAAGTTTGTATCGTTCTATATCGCCATCATCGGGAAAACTTAATTGGATAATATAAGGAAGATTAGGTGTAGGGTTACCCTCGACATCCTCACTAGGATCGGAAGTAGAACGATGACACTTCGTTCTCTTTTTCGATGGTGCCATAACCCTGAAAACATATCAAAAAGCGATTCAAATATGTATGCAATTAATATCCTATTCAATCCAATAAATTCTAATAATTCAAGGTAATTGTAAAAAGAAATTTAATTTTAAAAAGATATTTACAATTCTGAAAAAAAAAATAGAAAAAAACAGATTAAAAAAGAATTCGAATAGAAAATATATTCGAAGGAAAAATTTTGATTTTTGAAAAAAAAATTATGAAAAGTTGAAACCCATAAAATAAAAACATGTTTTGTGCAAAAATTAAGTTGAAACAAATATAAAAATCAAACGAAAATCAAAGAAAATAAAAAAGAAGAGTTTTATACCTTGAACTTTAGATTGGATGAATGAGTTGATGTTAATGCACAAGATTTGTTGACAAAGCTTAACCTTGATGTGGAGATTAAAAACCCTCAAAGAATTTTTAAGATTAATGGTAAAAATTGAAGGATTGAGGGGGGTTTTATAGGGTATTGCGGCTAGGGTTTTGGAGAGAAAAGAGGGGTTTTTGTTTTTAAAGCTTTTTAACAATTGCAGCCCTAAATAGCCTCTCCGTCGAGACCGTATCGATACCCTTTAACCTTAATTTTTTATTCGTCGTTACTACTGTATCGATACGCGGGACCGTATCGGTACGCCTTGGCTTTGACTATTTCCCTTGACTTTAACCGTATCGATACACGGAATCGTATCGATACTCGTTTATCTTTAAAGTTTTCCCAGTTATGAACTCGTATCGATACGCTTCAGCCGTATCGATACACCTTTACCAGATTAGGCATTTTTGATAGATTTTAGTGCAAAAATCCAACTTAAAACGTCCCTAGATGCATGTAGATGTCCTATGAACAAGTTTTAATGGCTATACTTAATGCATACTCCCCCTAGCAACATGCATAGAAGCAAAAAAGAACAAATTTAACACAAGCATGAATCACAAACAATTTCAAGCAAATTTTTGACATTTTGGGGCCTAAAAGGGTTCAAGAAAGGCTAGTTAAACCTAACTCTCTCCTAAGAGTCCAAAAGTGCTCTTTATCTAAAAGCTTTGTGAATATATCTGCTAATTGGTTCAAGGTGTCAACATACTCTATAGCAACATCATTTTTCAACACATGATCTCTAATGAAATGATGTATAATTTCTATGTGTTTAGTTCTAGAGTGTTGGATGGGATTCTTAGTGAGACAAATGGCACTAGTGTTGTCACACCTAAGGGGTATGGTTTCTATTTCAACACCATAATCTAAGAGTTGTTGCTTCATCCAAAGGACTTGAGCACAACAACTCCCTAAGGATATGTACTTCGCTTCGGTGGTAGATAAGGCTACGCTATTTTGTTTCTTAGAGAACCAAGATACGAGCATACTACCTAAGAATTGGCATGTCCCGGAAGTACTTTTCCTATCTATCTTACATCCCCTATAATCCACATCCGAATAAGCATGAAGGCTAAAGGAGGAATCTTTAGGATACCAAAGGCCTAAGGTAGGTGTGTCTCTAAGGTATCTAAAAATTCTCTTAATAGCAACTAAGTGTGATTCTCTAGGACTAGCTTGAAACCTAGCACACAAGCAAACACTAAACATAATATCCGGTCTACTTGCGATAAGGTAAAGCAAAGAACCTATCATGGATCTATAAAGCTTAGAATCAACACACTTACCTTCTTCATCTTTGTCAAGCTTTATGGAAGAACTCATAGGTGTGGCTTGAGGTTTTGCATTCTCCAAGCCGAACTTTTTGAGCATATCATTCACGTACTTAGCTTGATTTATGAAGGTGTCATCTTTCCTTTGTTTGATTTGAAGTCCCAAAAAGAATGAGAGCTCCCCCATCATGTTCATCTTGAACTCACCTTGCATTAGCTTAGAAAATTCTTTACAATAACACTCATTAGTAGAACCAAAAATGATATCATCAACATAGATTTGTACTACTAAGATGTCATTGTTATATCTTTTTATGAAGAGTTTAGTGTCTACCTTTCCTTTTTCAAAACCCTTTTCAATTAAGAAATTTGAAAGTCTTTCATACCAAGCTCTAGGAGCTTGTTTTAAACCATAAAGAGCTTTTGTTAGTTTAAACACATGGTTTGGAAATTTTGAATCCTCAAAACCCGGTGGTTGTTCAACATACACTTCTTCATTTATAAAACCGTTTAAAAAGGCACTTTTCACATCCATTTGAAAAAGCTTGAAATTATTATAACATGCAAATGCTAAAAGCATCCTAATGGCTTCCATCCTAGCTACCAGTGCATTTGTCTCATCAAAATCAATTCACTCTTCTTGGGTATAGCCTTGAGCAACAAGCCTAGCCTTGTTTCTCACTATATTATCATTTTCATCTAATTTATTCCTAAATACCCATTTAGTTCCTATAGTAGATTGATTACTAGGCCTTTCAACTAATGTCCAAACTTTACTTCTCTCAAATTGATTTCATTCCTCTTGCATGGCCAAAATCCAAAAATCATCTTTTAAAGCTTCTTTAATATTTTTAGGCTCAATGCATGAAAGAAATGCAACATGGTTCATTAATTTGAGAGAGGATCTAGTAGTTACCCCCTTGGATTGATCACCCAAGATTTCACCACCTTTGAAATAGTTGAACTCCCTTGGGTAAGACACCTCCTTTTCCTCAATAGCCAAGTCCTTCAAGGCTTCAAGAGGTGGATCTTGTGTATTCTCATCTTTAGTTGGAACCTCATCCACCTTTGACGTTTGTCCTCCATCAATGGCATCAAGGATTCCTACATCATCATCATCACAAGATTCCTTCCTCGAAAGGAGGTTATCATCGAAAACAACATGTATAGACTCTTCAACTACTAGAGTTCTTTTATTAAATACACGATAGGCTTTAGAGTTTAAAGAGTACCCTAAGAAAATAGCTTCATCACTTTTAGCATCAAATTTACCTAAATTTTCTTTACCATTATTCAAAACAAAACACTTGCAGCCAAAAGGATGAAAATAGCTAATGTTAGGCTTCTTGGATTTTAAAATCTCATAAGGTGTTTTCTTCAAAATTGGCCTAATCATTACTCAATTCATAATATAGCAAGCGGTATTTGTGGCTTCCGCCCAAAAATATTTAGGTAAGTTATTTTCGCAAAGCATGGTTCTAGCCATTTCTTCTAAAGTTCAATTTTTCCTCTCAACTACCCCATTTTGTTGAGGAGTGTGAGGTGCAGAAAAATTGTGGCTAATCCCATTTTCATTTAAAAACTCATCAAAACCTAGATTTTGAAATTCGGTTCCATGATCACTTCTAATGTGAGAAATTTGAAGTTCAAGATCATTTTGAGTTATTTTAGAAAATGTGATGAATTTTTTAAAGCCTCATCTTTTGTACTTAAGAATAGAACCCAAGTAAACCTAGAATAGTCATCTACAAGCACAAATGCATATGATTTACCACCCAAACTCATTGTTCTAATAGGCCCAAAAAGATCCATATGAATCAATTGTAAACATCTACTAGTAGAGACATCATTAATGGATTTAAATTAAGTTCTATGTTGTTTACCCTTTGAACATGCATCACAAATTTTATCATTAGAAAATTTAAGTTTGGGTAAACCTCTAACCAGATTAAGGGAAATTAATTTCTCTAAGACAATCATGCTAGCATGTCCTAATTTTCTATGCCAAAGCCATGAGTAATGTTCATCATGTGCAACTAAGCATGTATGAGATGAATGGATGTCATCTAAATGCACCATGTAAATATTGTCTATTTTATGTCCTATGAGCATTAGTTGATTTGTTTTAATGTTTACAATTTTGCAACCACTTTTATCAAATAAAACATTAAAACCATTATCACATAATTAACTAATGCTCAATAAATTATGTTTAAGACCGTTGACATACAAAACATTTTCAATGAAAATAGAAGAGTGATTACTAATGGAGCCTATTCCTTCAATGTGGCCTTTGGAGTTGTCACCGAAAGTTACCACTCCACCACTTTTTGGCTTTAGTTCCACGAATCTACTCTTGTCACTGGCATATGTCTTGAGCATCCACTATCAAGGTACCATGAGTTTTGGCTTGAAGCTTTGGCCTTGTAGCAATGCTCCCCCTACAAACAAAGAAATTATGCCTTGATTTTTGGTACCCAAATCATTTTGGGTCCATGTGTGTTAGCCTTCAAAATTAGAGGTCCCTTTTATACCTTCTCATTGAATTCTAGCCGTTGGGATTGTTGCATTCATTAATATAGCTATTGTGATGTTATCTTCCCTCCATAAATGCAGTCTGCAACCACCCGTTCCGAAACGCCCGATCTTGTTTCGAAACAGACCAAAATAGAAAGAGTCGTTGTGTAATCAATAGACAGTATCGAAACGGGCACGATTGTTTCAATACGCTAAGAGCCCGTTTCGAAACTTGTTTCGAAACATTTTTCCATTGTCAAAGCCTGTATCGAAACGGCTTGGAAGCGTTTCGATACGCCATAACGACAAGCTTAAATTCAGTTGAAAACTTCAACGGTCATATTTTTAAAACCAAGTTTGAATTCCGTTTTGAAACGTTTGAGGTCATTTTGATACTACTATACCGAAACGGGTCAAACCGTTTTGATGTTCTTCATCCTTTTTGAAACCCGTTCCGAAATAGAGGTTAACAGTTTCAAAACTATTCCGGAACGCCCAAAGGCCATTCCGAAACGGTGACTCGAAAATCATTGTTTTGGCTTGATAAACACTTATAAAACATTTGACAAGTTGAGTTTTAGACTTAAACATTTTTATTTAAATATATAGAGAGGTTTTGAGGACTTAAAAATTTATTTTCCATTTTTTCAATTTAGTCCTTAAATTCTTTAGTTATATCAAAATTAATTTATCGATTTCACTGTTTTCGCCTATGTGAGCCATATATGCCATTTTTACCATCTTTTAGCCATACCAAAAGTCATTTTAGGACCTTTAATAGCATTACAACTTATACACATTACAAGCATACCAAAATAGGCACACAAAAACTAGTTCAACTACTTTGTCACCTTTCTAGGAGTTCATAGAGTCAAAATACATTACTTTTGGCTTGTAGTGACTTGTCTTGCCTCGACTTTTCCGATCTTCCACAACAGTCGATTCTTAACCTGAAATGCATGAAATGAGACACATTAGGCATACATAGCCTAGTGATGTAGCCATAAGCAATGCAAATATCAATGAATGATGCATGTACATATTCTCATGCTTATCGATATCAAAATCATATTCCAATATACAATGTTTAACATATCAAATACATTATTAACCCTTGGATTGAATCAAAATAGTGGATATGCGAATTCCTACGCCTCGCCAAATCAATAAATAGTCTAGTCCCTCCGTCTCGCCAATGTGACCAATACCAAAACACATCCCTTCGTCTCACCAAATTAATATAGGTTGTAGCCTTAGGACCGTAGTCCACCCGTACACTAAGCTCATGAATTCTATGACATGTCAATTGTATCCAAAGTCCGTTTAAATCCAAGGTTCAATATTAACATCAAATCAATGTACAATGATCAATACAATATCCAATGCTTACAATGTTTTAATTTCAATAACAATGTCCAATATCAATGTTCAATGTCTATAACAAAAATAGATGCTCAATATTCATACCATCAATGACTATGGTCAATGAATCCATTTTCTATATTTCAATAACAATAACTACATTAGTTCCAATGCACAATAGCCATGACAATATCAATGATCGTTGCACAATACTTAACTTACCAATACTTACCCAATACTTCCGACTATTAATCCGACACTATCATTACAAACGGTGTTAGTTATTTTAATCGAAATCAATACCTATAAATTTGGGAAGGCTCCTCGCCTAAACCCGAGACTCCAACTACATTCAACTTGATATTCGACGCTCTTATAGCTCTCGGGACCACTCCTTTGTTCCTAACTTTCGATGGAGATGGCAAAACCTCTCTCTCCACTTCTTGAGCTAGAAAATTAATAGAAACTTGTTAAAAATAAGATGACGATATTGTATTTTCAATAACGATATCAAAATTGATATTTGACTTCAATATAAACAACAACGTTTGATTATCCATGAATGGTCAAAACCCTAGCTTGAGATTAAGCTTGATACATCCATGGAATCCAATGATTGATAGAGGAAATAGCTTACACAATCAATGGAAATGATTCGATATCAATAAATCAAAGAGAAGCCAAGCTTGAGTTTCCCTCTAATGGAGGTGTGTGCTTGGAGGAAGATGATGAAGACAAGGGAGGTGTTTGCTTAGCTAAAATCAGGTAAGTCTCTTTTTTTTTCCTTTTCTTTATTTTATATATATTCTTTTGACAAACTAGCTTTCCTTCATATGAAGGAAAGCTCTCAGATTATTCCACGTAGTGGGATTTTAATTAAAGAGGGGTTAATCGTAAGATTAGTCCCTCAACTACTTCTATCATATAGTTTTGCACTCCAACTTACAATTTCCTCAATTAAGTCACAGATTAGGTTTCAATATTATTCGATGGGGACCTACGATAATAATTTAACTGAATTATAGTCCAATATCAAATAATTAACAAGCCGATACAATATTTAGACTTTATCGGTGTGACATTTCTCATCACCGGAACCCAATTTCGACTAGACCGGATTTTGGGGTGTTACAACTCTCCCCCTTAAAAAAATTCGTCTACGATTTTTACCTGAACCGAAAAGATATGAATACTGCTGTCTCATGGTCTCCTCTGATTCCTAGGTAGCTTCTTCAACAGAGTGGCTCCTCTAGAGCATTTTAACTAAGGAAATTGACTTGTTACGAAGCCTTTTTACATCTCTCGCCAAAATCAGAACCGGTTCTTCTTCGTTGGACATATTTGGTTGAATTTCTACAGACTCAGGTTTCACAATGTGCGAAGGATCAGAACGGTATTTCCAAAGCATCGATACATGGAAAACATCGTGAATTTTACTCAATTCAAAGGGTAATAATAATCGATATGCCACGGAGTCAACTCTTTCAATGACTTCAAAAGGTCCAATAAATCGGGGACTCAATTTTTACTTCTTGCCAAACCTCAAAACTTTCTTCCACGGTGGCACTTTAAGAAAGACTTTTTCACCAATTTCATATTCAATATCTCATCTTTTTAGGTTGGCACAGGCCTTCTATAGATAATTGGCATGTAAAATAGAAATTAGATTGTAAATTGCATAAAGTTAGGAAATTATATTCCCAAATATTTAGCTGCTAATATTTAGGAATTTAGCAATAATATAGCTATTGATTTTATGTAATTTTCCTAGATTAGTCTCCTTTGTAACCTATAAACAAGTATTACTTTTTCAATAAAAGAGATCAAGAAATACAGAGAAATAATCTTTCTTCTCTGCACATACACTTTTTTACATGGTATCAGAGAAGGTTTTAGCTCCTAAAACTTGCGATATGTATACATCTTCTGCAATCAGTTCAGAAAATACTTCAGATGATGTATTTCAACCTTTCAAAAAATTCCAGCAGCCCACTGATGTTGGCAATTTCCAGCCTTACAACAGATTTGAACAGCTCAATGTTGTTGATAACTTCCAACCATCTTCAACCTTCCAATAAAAGAAGGGCCACAAGTGTTACTCACTTGTCACTAAAAGAACCTATACCACCATGAATGTTACTTTCTTAGAAAACAATCATTTTTACTCCAAGGCTGAAATTCAGGGGGTGTAAGAAAACCTCTGCTTTTTGATGATTTTTAGTTTATTGATGATTTTAAGCCTTTTATAGCTCAACATATCATACATATACCTTCTTCAAAACCCACACAATCTCCAGTTCCTAGCTCACCACCAACTCCTCAAAAGACCCAACCTGAGCAATTTGAGATGAGGGAACTTAGTGTCTATAAAAGGAGACAAAAGCCTATTAAAGAGACCAACATACAACATGGAGATTGCCGAGAACTGGAACTCAGCCCTACAACCTCAGAACACTTGGAAGGCATGATAATTTCTCAAAATACAGCTCCTATTTCTATTATTGACATTGTTGATTTGCCCATTGCTCAAAGGAAAGGTGTGAGAAAGTGCACAAACCATCCAATTCAAAGGTTTATAGCATATGGAAACTAAATCCTTCATTCAAGGCTTTTACTGCAAATGTTGACAGAATCTTTGTCCCTAAAACAATAGAGGAAGCATTAGAAGATCCTCAATGGAAGAGGGCGGTTGATGAAGAGATTAGTGCACTTGAAGGTAATAAAACATAGACTCTTGTAGATTTACCAGCAGGTAAAAAACCAGTAGGTTGTAAATGGATATTTACAGTGAAATACAATTCTGATGGTAGTGTGGAGAGATTTAAGGCTAGACTTGTGGCCAAAGGATTTACACAATCTTATGGAATAGATTATGAAGAAACTTTTGCTCCGGTTGCAAAACTAAATTCAGTTAGAGTGTTGTTATCTTTGGCAGCAAATAAAAACTGGGAACTTCATCAACTGGACATTAAGAATGCATTCTTGAATGGGACACTGGAAGAAGAGGTCTATATGAAAATTCCTCCAGGTATGAAACTACATTGTAGTGATCAAAAGGTTTGTAAATTGGAAAAATCTTTATATGGATTAAAACAATCTCCAAGGGCCTGATTTGATAAATTTACTAAAGTCATTCATAAAAATGGCTACAAGCAATGTCAAACTGATCACACTTTGTTTGTAAAAACTGCTCCATGTGGAAAAAAGGCAATTCTAATTATTTATGTAGACGATATTAACATTACAGGAGATGATGTTTATGAAATAGAACAACTAAAGAAGATGTTGACCTTTGAATTCGAAACCAAGGATCTTGGAAATCTCAAATACTTCTTGGGAATAGAGGTAGCAAGATCCAAGATAGGCATTGTTATTAATCAGAGAAAATGTTTTAGATTTACTTGAAGAAACTGGAATGATGGGTTGTAAGCCAGTAGAAACTCCTATGGAGATCAACTTGAAGTTAAAGAAAGATGAGTTGGGAATTCCTGTTAACAAGGAATAGTACCAAAGACTTGTGGGGAAATTAATTTATCTATCACTTACACGACCATATATAGCATTTTCTGTCAGCATTGTAAGCCAGTACATGTGTGATCCGAGAGAGGAGCACCTAGATGCAGTCTACAAAATTCTAAGGTATCTAAAAATGACTCCTGACCATGGTTTGATTTTCAGAAAGAATGAAGACATAATAGTAAAAATCTTTACTAATTCAAGTTGGGCTGGAGAGTTAATGGACCGAAGGTCAACTAGTGGATATTGCCCCTTTGTTTGGAGAAATTTGCTGACATGAAGAAGTAAAAACAGTCACTTGTGTCAAGAAGCAGTGTTGAGGCAGAATATAGAGCTCTTGCTTTGGGAATATGGCTTAAGAGACTTTTGGCAAAACTGGGACTTGATAGTTGCAGTCAATTTGAATTACAAACTAATAGCCAATCATCTATTAGTATTGCTAAAAATCCAGTCCAACATGACAGGACAAAGCATATGGAGATCGATAGACACTTTATTTCAGAAAATGTCAACAATAGAGTGGTTAAACTTAACTTTGTCTCTACAAAGAAGCAGCTAGCTGATGTACTCACCAAGGCACTACCAAAAGTTACCTTTGACGAATTCATATCGAAGCTGGGTCTCTACAATATATACTCACCAACTTGAGGGGGAGTGTAGATAATTGTCATGTAAAATAGAGATTAGATTGTAAATTGCATAAAGTTAGGAAATTATATTCCCAAATATTTAGCTGCTAACATTTAGGAATTTAGCAATAATATAGCTGCTGATTTTATGTAATTTTCCTACATTAGTCTCCTTTTATAACCTATAAATAGGTACTACTTTATCAATAAAAGAGATCAAGAAATGTAGAGAAATAATCTTTCTTCTATGCACATACCACTTTTCTACACCTTCTGTCGGTCAAAGACAGCTTTCAAGCGATCATGAATGATGGTAACTCGTTCTTCAGTTTCCCGAAGTAAGTCAGGACCCAACATATTATCTTCACCAAGTTCAGACCAACACAATGGAGTCTGACATCGTCTACCATACAATGCCTCATATGGAGCCATTTGGATTAATGCTTGATAGCTATTATTGTAGGCAAACTCAACAAGAGGTAGGGATTTCTCCCAAGTTCCACCAAAGTCGATGATGCATGCTCGAAGCATGTTTTCCAAGATCTGTATAGGAAGGTTCAATAACAATACAAATTTCCAAGAATTTAATAGAAGAGTTTCGATAATTACCTAAATTACCCTTTCTGACTGGCTGTAAGATTAAGGGTGAAAGGATGTGCTAAGATTAACTCTAGTGCCTAGAGCTTCTTGTAAGGTTCTCCGGAACCGAGATGCAAAACGAGAATCTCGATCGGAAATAATAGACTTAGGTACTCCATGGAGTCGAATCACCTCCTTGATGTACAAATCAACTAATTTATGAAATGAGCTGACTTGGTGAAACGATCTACAATAACCCATAGTGATCTTCTCCCACTTCCATTGCGGAGGATCAATGGGTTGCAATAATCTGATAGGAACACAAAGTTCCGCTTTAACACGTTGGCATGTGAGACACTTAGATATGTAATCGACTATGGTCTGCTTCATGCCTGGCCACCAATAGAGTTCACGAAGGTCCTTATACATCTTCAGAGACCCGGGGTAAACAGAAAAAGAACTTGAATGAGCTTTTGAAAGGGTGTTAGTACGAAGAGATTCATAATCAGGTACACAAATCCGATCATGAAAACACAAGAGCCCTTCATAATTAATTCTGAAGTCGGGGTTGTCCGATAACTTAGAGACAATGGATTGAAGCTCAGGATCTTGCTCTTGCAAAACCTTGATTCGCGAAATGATGGTAAATGAACTTAAAGTTCAACTACAAGACAACGATGCTTCCGAAGCATAAAGTGAGCAATAATTGTCTGAGGGACTACAAGGCAACGATATTGCAACAAGTCAATGTGTCAGGCTGTAACCCCCTCGTCCCGGTCTGGCCAGATGACCGGTCCGAGTGAGCTACACGGGGAAAACCGAGTGAAAACCGCCTAAGGAATTCATTCCCCCTCGGTTAGCAACCCTATTTTTTCATTTTAAATCTTGTCTAGATGAGTATTTAATCCTATGTGATCATACAGCGGAACAACATTCACGAGGCAAACAAACGAACTCAGCTCAACATCTTACAGCCCAATTTTAAGTTTAACTACAGGCGGTATCGATACCCTTAGGGGGTGTATCGATACCCCTTGACTAGGTTTAAGCTTTAACTGCAGGCGGTATCGATACCCTTAAGGGGTGTATCGATACCCCTTGACTAGGTCAACTGGTCAAAGTCAACCCGTAGAGACCGTATCGATACACCTAAGGGGTGTATCGATACCCTCCCCAACGGTTGACTTCCCACGGTCAACGCTAAGATGACGGTATCGATACACCAGAGGCCGTTATCGATACCGAAATGGACAGTAGCTCCAGTGACCAAAATGGTATCGATACACCCCTCAAGTGTATCGATACACGAGGCCTGAAACAAGAAGGTGGTATCGATACCCCTGCAACGAACTTGCAGGTTTGAGCTAATTTAAGGCACAAGGAGGCCCTTAAATCCCTCTAAAACCCCAACCAACACACTAACATTAATCCTAAGGCAAATCAAACATAAAAGCATGCTTTAACATGAAATCCAAGGCACAATCCAACACGAGATGATACACAAACCATACAAGCACCATAAGGTTTCAAGCATAGCATTCCAACAAAAGGCATTTCAACATTTAAGGTCATACAAGGAACTCAAAGCTATAAAGGCACAAAATAAGTATACGAGAGGTTTACACCCACATCAAGGCAACCTAAACATTAAGAGACATGCTAACACACCCAACATTCATCATAGCATATCATGCTTACAAACCATAGTCAATCCAAACATCAACACATGTAAATGAGTCATACAAGCTCATACACAACCCTTGCCACATTGCTAACTAATACAAAATCACCACCGTACTTGAGTCACAAACTTGGAAGCCCTTCTTGCCTTGCCTCGAGCTAACACCACGCTAATGATCTGCATTGTTGAACATTGAGAGCGTAAGCTATAAGCTTATTGAGGGTGCTCTAAAACGAAAAAACATCAACAATGCAGGGTTCAAGCATGTAAATCCTAATCTCACATATATCAAGCTTCGACATGTAATCAAGTAGACCTAGCTAGTCTTTCAATTGGCATAGTATGGCATCTTACTTCATACTAAGCATCAAGCATCAATAATCAACAATCATAAATCAACATCACATATCACAATATATGAACAAGTTAACTGGCCACTTTAAATTGCCTCGATTGTGCGGATTTAAACCTCAACAACACTTTACCTCGGTGGGATTACACTCATCACCGGACCTTGCATGTGCGGGGTTCCACTCATCGCCACATGCCCTACGGATGGGATTCCACTCATCATCCCGTAGAAATAAATAAAAGCTTCTGGTGGAATATTACATCACCGTACTCCTCCTTGATGACTTAACGCCATCAAGGCCACGTACGTTTTGACTCAATTTGTGTGCACACTAATCCTAATGATCGATCATTTACAACCGGTAATTTATTTAGTGCCAATTATCATAACCACATTATATATAACATCAACCACACTCCATGCTCATCACGTACATATACATTTCATGATTATACAAGCATCAATTAACCACAAGCACAAGAGCATAGTCAACAGGCACATTAGCATTTAAGGAGAACAAGGCTAATTTAACTACTTGAGTTAAAAGGAAGTGGCCTACCAAGCACACTTACACACACACACTACACATACTCGAACCAAACTTTAAAACAAGTTTGAAACCACTCACCGCCCTTTCTTAGCTACCAAGTGAAACTCCTACGAACCCGGATTCAGTCCCAAAGCTTCTTCGACGACTCCTCGTGTTTCTAGCCAAGCAAAATACGTACATTACTTCACAATTCAATGCTAAAACCCAACCATTAACTCACTTTACAAACACAAGCCAAAATCCACAAATTCCCAATCCACATAATTCGCAAAATGCCAATTTTCGTGCTCCCCAACAACCTTGCTGAAATTTCCATTTCTAAACCTTCAAATGACTCTCAAATGATCCCAAAACATCCTCATAACATAGGTAGACCAACATCCCTTCAATTTCAACCTTAAACCTCCCAAAAACCCAAGTTTTAATACCTTAAAATTTTCCCTAAGACCATACTACGAATTTTCATCAAAACTCAACCAAATTGATATATGTTACACCTTTTAACATGATTAACTAAAGCCCCAACTCAATTTATTAAAACCAATTGGAAAACTCCTTAAAAACCCAAACTTTGATATGAACCCCAAATTTTCAAAACCCCATAACTTTGAAATCTAAGACCATAGATAGATAGGGGATAAAGAGGAGGTTAAGAAAACATATTTACCTTTGAAGAAAACCTTGGATTGAAGTTGAAAGCCAATGGAATAGTGTTTTAGGTTTGAAAGAGTTTTTGAAGAGAGGTTTGGGGGTTTAACGTTGGAATGGGGATAAAGGGGAAGGAAGACAACCTTTTTGTTAAAGTGGTCTTGCTTTTCAAAACCTTTGGGTAAAATTACAACCTTAGTCCCTTCCCTTTTTCCCAAAGCTCAATTAGATCCAATTTAGGTTGAAACGATTTTTAATTAAATTTTATTGACTCGAACTATAACCCGGTTAACTCCTAGGCCCAAAACACGGGTGTTACAACTCTCTCCCACTTAAGGAATTTCGTCCCCGAAATTACCTGACTGAAAGTGATACGGAAACTGCTTTTCCATATCCTCTTTCTTCTCCCAAGTGGCCTCGTCCACACCTCGACGTTGCCACCGCACTTTCACTAACTCAATCGATCTACCCCTCAACACCTTATTGTCAGAAGCTAAGATCTCAACGGGCTCTTCTTCATAAGTCAAATCCGGATTCAATTCAATCTCTTCTACGGGCATAACATGTGATGGATCGGATCTATACTTACGAAGCATCGAAACATGGAACACATCATGTATCTTCTCTAACTCGGATGGAAAACGCAACTGATAAGCAACGGGACCAACCCTCTTCGCAATCTCATACGATCCTATGTACCTCGGACTCAACTTCCCCTTTCGGCCAAATTTTATCACTTTCTTCCACGGAGACACTTTCAAGAATACTCTCTCACCCCCTGAGAACTAGACTTCCTTCCTCTTCAAATCGGAATAGGACTTCTGCCTATCCGAAGCAGCTTTCAAACGGTCACAAATCAATTTTACCATGTCGGTTGTCCCCTTGAGCAAATCCGGCATAGGTAACAATTTCTGTCCTACCTCGGCCCAACAAACTGGAGTCCTACACTTCTGGCCATACAAGGCCTCATACGGAGCCATCTGAATTCTCGACTGAAAGTTGTTATTGTACGCAAACTCCACTAGAGGCAAATGCTTCTCTCAAGTACCCTGAAAGTCAATGATACAACAACGTAACATATCTTCTAAGATCTGAATAACTCTCTCTGACTGACCATCTGACTGAGGATGATAAGAAGTGATGAAGTTCAAACGGGTACCAAAAGTTGTATGCAGACACTCCCAAAATCTAGAAGTAAACCGCGGATCTCTATCTGATACAATGGACTTCGGCACACCATGTAGTCTCACAATCTCACCAATGTACAAATCGGCCAATCTATCTAAAGTGTAAGTAGTGTTGACTGCCAAGAAGTGAGCACACTTCGTAAAACGATCCACTATCACCCAAACTGAGTTCTTCTTCGTAGGAGTCAAAGGCAAACCCGAAACAAAATCCATGGTGATGTTCTCTCATTTCCATTCCGGAATTCTCAACGGCTGTAACAAACCTGAGGGAACCTGATGTTCCGCCTTCACTCTCTGACACACTAAGCATTTACTCACAAAGTCGGCCACATCTCTCTTCAAGCCAACCCAAAAGTACTCATTCTTCAAGTCACGGTACATCTTCGTACTTCCAGGATGCATAGCAAACGGAATATTGTGGGCTTCAGTCAAGATCGTACGTCTCAAGTCACTGTCCTCTGGCACAACTATTCTATCTTTGAAACACAAAACCCCATCAGTACTGAAATTGTAGTCTGAAGATCTACCCTCGGCTATATCTTGCACGTGAGGTGCCAAAGATCTATCTAAGAGCTGTTTCTCTCTAATCAACTGACCTAGAATAGGTCTAACCTGAAGCTCGGCTATCAAGCCACCATCTCCGGACAAACTCAATCTAGCAAACATAGCTCTCAAGTCCACAACCATCTTCCTACTCAATGCATCGGCCACTACATTGGCCTTACCCGGATGGTACTCAATAGTAAGATCATAGTCCTTTAGCAACTCTAACCATCTACGTTGTCTGAGGTTCAAATCTCGCTGAGTCATAATGTACTTAAAACTCTTGTGGTCGGTGTACACTGTGCATTTCTCACCGTACAAATAATGCCTCCAAATCTTCAAAGCAAACACAACTGCAGCTAACTCTATGTCATGGGTCGGATAGTTGCGTTCATGGGTCTTCAACTGTCTTGAGGCATAAGCCACTACTCTCTTGTCTTGCATAAGAACACATCCTAGCCCTACATAAGAAGCATCGTTGTAAACTACATAGTCCTTCCCGGACTCAGGTTGTATCAAGATCGGTGCTTGGGTCAAAGCTTCTTTCAATTTCTCAAAGGCTCTCTGTCTTGCATCTGTCCACTCAAACTGAACACTCTTCTGAAGTAACTATGTCAATGGAGCGGCTAACTTAGAGAAATCCTCTACAAATCTCCTATAGTATCCGGCTAAGCCTAGGAAGCTACGTACCTCTGTCACAGACTTCGGTTGCTTCCACTCAACAATGGCTTCAATCTTCTTCGGATCAACTCTAATCCCATCGGCTGACACTACATGTCCTAAGAAGACTACCTCTCGGATCCAGAACTCACACTTGCTGAGCTTCGCATACAACTGATGATCTAGCAAAGTCTTCAAAACAAGTCTCAAGTGTCGGTCATGGTCTTCTTCAGTTCGCGAGTACACCAATATGTCATCAATAAACACAACTACAAACTGATCTAGATACTGATGAAAAATCCTATTCATCATGTCCATGAAAGCAGCCGGTGCATTAGTCAACCCAAATGGCATGACTAAGAACTCATAGTGGCCATATCTAGTCCTAAAGGCCGTCTTCGGTACATCAACCTCTCTTACCTTTAGCTGGTAGTAGCCCGATCTCAAATCAATCTTCGAAAAGACAGATGCTCCCCTCAACTGATCAAACAAGTCATCAATTCTAGGCAACGGATATTTGTTCTTCACTGTCAACTGATTTAACTATCGATAATCTATACACATTCTCATGCTTCCATCTTTCTTCTTCACAAACAACACTGGTGCACCCCAAGGTGAAGAACTAGGCCTAATAAAACCTCTATCTGTCAATTCTTGCAACTGAGTCTTCAACTCTTTCAATTCTTTCGGTGCCATGCGATACGGAGCAATCGAAACAGGAGCTAAATCAGAATAAGTCTCAATGCTGAACTCTACCTCTCTGTCCGGTGGTAATCCTGGCAACTCTTCCGGAAACACACTAGGAAAGTCACATACTGTCTGGATGTCCTGAGGTCTAACCTCACTCATGTTAGGGTTCATCACATATGCTAAGTATGCTTCACACCCCAACTCAACTAATCTCTTAGCCTCTAACACTGAAACCACATTGGACAAGAACTTCACGTTCTCACCCACCACTACAATCTCATAGTCATCTATGAGCCTCAAAGAAATCCGCTTAGTCTCAAAATCTATCCTAGCTCTATGCTCCGTGAGCCAATCCACACCCAGAATCACATCGAATCCATAGAAAGGAAGTTCCATCATATCCACTGGAAACACATGCCCCTGAACCATCAACGGACACCTTCGGTACATCTTCCTAACTACTACCGTGTCCCTAAAGGAACTAGTAACACTAACTCCTACCTCTAACATCTCACAAGGCAAATTCAAAGACCGTGCATGCTCACTCAATATGTAGGAATGTGTAGACCCAGAGTCAATCAAAGAAAGCTAACCCAAAGACTGTATCGAGAAGTTACCTGCGATCACATCGGTGTCATGCTGATCTCTGTGCTGAGCATAAACTCTGGCCTGACCTCCGCCCTCTGGCTGAACTGCAAATACATGCGCTATGTTCCTCTGACCATCGTTCCTCGGCTGGAAGTTACCTCTACCGCGCCCGCGGCCTCTCTGAAAGTCGTTGGCTCTAGCAGGAGCCTGAGCTGGTGCCTGTCCCACCTGATGTGGACAGTCACGCCTAATGTGGTCTCTAGCATCACAACTCCAACAAGAATGATAATTTCCCCAACACTCACCGGTGTGGTTCCTCCCGCAAGTAGCACATGTGGGCAACTTCCCACTAGCTCTCTGACCCTGATGGCCCCTACCGTGGTTACCGCCACCACGCCTATGATCATACTGATGTCTGTTGTCCCGATGCCTCTTGGCATCACCTCTATCAAAGTTGTTGAACCTCTTACTCGAACTAGATCCACCTGACCGCCTGGTCAAACTCAGACTGTGCTCTAAGTCCTTGGCCCTCGCGACCAAGACAACAAAATCAGTGTAATCTGAAGCTAGAGTATATGTCTTGATCTTCTCACTCAGCCCGTATCAGAAGCGGTTATAACGCTCCACCTCAGTAGGTACAAGCTCAGGTGCATACTGACTCAATCTGACAAACCGGATCTCATAATCCGTCACGGACATACTCCCTTGAAGCAATGTCATAAACTCTCTCTTCCTCTCATCGAGGTATCGCGGACCCAAATACTTCTTACGGAAAGCTGTCTCAAAGAACTCCCAAGTGATCTCGGCATCATCCATACCCGTAGTAACGGTGACCCACCAAGTGTAGGCATCACCCTGAAGCAAGGACTCAACACATCCCAACTTGCGCTCACCAGTACATCCCATCTGAGCAAGAATACAGACCGTCTTCTCAAACCATAACTCTGACCTCTCCGGAGTAGCCCCTCTAAACTCTTCGGCCCCAAGGCCCCGAAGTCTCTCTAAAGGCAATCCAGTGCCCTCACCCTGATGATGAGCTGCCTAACCTCCAGCTACTGCAGCCTGAAATGCCCCGGCTATCGCCTGAACCAACGGAGCTAAGTCTATCCTGGCCGGTCCTTGGCCACCTTGACCTCCTTGTGATCCCTCTCCTTCGGCCCCGGCCTCACCTCCCGCTCCCGGTGGTGGAGGTGGTGGAGGAGCTCCAACTCCAACCACAGGCTCTCCCACTTGAGCCTCAACTCTGACTACTGGCTTAACTCTCGGAGCCTCTGCCCGTGGTTCCGGTCGAACCATCCTAGGCCTCCCACGTGGTCTCATGCTACAGCTAGCAAGGTATAAACTACAACAAGAAACAGATAAGGATTACGTTAGTCAAAGCAAGGGTCCAATAGTGCTCAAGTACTCCTTTTTCCATAAATATTTTTTAATTATGTAATAGTAGCAATGGGCACACACTCACACCAGACACGACAATTCATGCTTCAAAACATCATACTAACAGTCAAATATTCAAGAATTCAAGGCAAGATATGCATCGGACAACACAATCATTTAATACACTAAGCTCACCTCACTTACCTGCCTGAGGTCTCGGTAACCTCAGGCTCTAATACCAACAAATGTAACCCCCTCGTCCCGGTCTGGCCGGATGACCGGTCTGAGTGAGCTACACGGGGAAAACCGAGTGAAAACCCCCTAAAGAATTCCCCCTCGGTTAGCAACCCAATTTTTTCATTTTAAATCTTGTATAGATGAGAATTTAATCTTATGTGATCATACAGCGGAACAACATTCACGAGGCAAACAAACGAACGTAGCTTAACATCTTACAGCCTAATTTTAAGCTTTAACTACAGGCGGTATCGATACCCTTAGGGGTGTATCGATACCCCTTGACTAGGTTTAAGCTTTAACTGCAGGCGGTATCGATACCCTTAAGGGGTGTATCGATACCCCTTGACTAGGTCAACTGGTCAAAGTCAACCCGTAGAGACCGTATCGATACACCCAAGGGTTGTATCGATACCCTCCCTAACGGTTGACTTCCCACGATCAACGCTAAGATGACGGTATCGATACACCAGAGGCCGGTATCGATACCAAAATGGACAGTAGCTCCAGTGACCAAAATGGTATCGATACACCCCTCAAGTGTATCGATACACGAGGCCTGAAACAAGAAGGTGGTATCGATACTGTACCGACCGTATCGATACCCCTGCTACGAACTTGTAGGTTTGAGCTGATTTAAGGCACAAAAAGGCCCTTAAATCCCTCTAAAACCCCAACCAACACACTAACATCAATCCTAAGGCAAATCAAACATAAAAGAATGCTTTAACATGAAATCCAAGGCACAATCCAACACGAGATGATACACAAACCATACAAGCAACATAAGGTTTCAAGCATAGCATTCCAACAAAAGGCATTTCAACATTTAAGGTCATACAAGGAACTCAAAGCTATAAAGGCACAAAATAAGCATACGAGAGGTTTACACCCACATCAAGGCAACCTAAACATTAAGAGACATGCTAACACACCCAACATTCATCATAGCATATCATGCTTACAAACCATAGGTAATCCAAACATCAACACATGTAAATGAGTCATACAAGCGCATACACAACCCTTGCCACATTGCTAACTAATACAAATTTACCACCGTACTTGAGTCACAAACTTGGAAGCCCTTCTTGCCTTGCCTCGAGCTAACACCACGCTAATGATCTGCATTGTTGAACATTGAGAGCGTAAGCTATAAGCTTAGTGAGGGTGCTCTAAAACGAAAAACATCAACAATGCAGGGTTCAAGCATGTAAATCCTAATCTCACATATATCAAGCATCGACATGTAATCAAGTAGACCTAGCTAGTCTTTCAAGTGGCATAGTATGGCATCTTACTTCATACTAAGCATCAAGCATCAATAATCAACAATCATAAATCAACATCACATATCACAATATATGAACAAGTTAATTGGTCACTTTAAATTACCCCGATTGTGCGGATTTAAACCTCAACAACACTTTACCTCGGTGGGATTACACTCATCACCGGACCTTGCATGTGCGGGATTCCACTCATCGCCACATGCCCTACGGATGGGATTCCACTCATCATCCTGTAGAAATAAATAAAAGCTTCTGGTGGAATATTACATCACCGTACTCCTCCTTGATGACTTAACGCCATCAAGGCCAAGTACGTTTTGACTCAATTTGTGTGCACACTAATCCTAATGATCGATCATTTACAACCGGTAATTTATTTAGTGCCAATTATCATAACCACATTATATATAACATCAACCACACTCCATGCTCATCACGTACATATACATTTCATGATTATACAAGCATCAATTAACCACAAGCACAAGAGCATAGTCAACAAGCACATTAGCATTTAAGGAGAACAATGCTAATTTAACTACTTGAGTTAAAAGGAAGTGGCCTACCAAGCACACTTACACACACACTACACATACTCGAACCAAACTTTAAAACAAGTTTGAAACCACTCACCGTCCTTCCTTAGCTACCAAGTGAAACTCCTACGAACCCGGATTCGGTCCCAAAGCTTCTTCGACGACTCCTCGTGTTTCTAGCCAAGCAAAATACATACATTATTTCACAATTCAATGTTAAAACCCAACCATTAACTCACTTTACAAACACAAGCCAAAATCCACAAATTCCCAATCCATATAATCCCAAAAATGCCAATTTTCGTGCTCCCCAACAACCTTGCTGAAATTTCCATTTCTAAACCTCCAAATGACTCTCAAATGATCCCAAAACATCCTCATAACATACGTAGACCAACAGCCCTTCAATTTCAACCTTAAACCTCCCAAAAACCCAAGTTTTAATACCTTAAAATTTGCCCTAAGACCATACTACGAATTTTCATCAAAACTCAACCAAATTGATATATGTTACACCTTTTAACATGATTAACTAAAGCCCCAACTCAATTTATTAAAACCAATTGAAAAATTCATTAAAAACCCAAACTTTGATATGAACCCCAAATTTTCAAAACCCCATAACTTTGAAATCTAAGATCATAGATAGATAGGGGATAAAGAAGAGGTTAAGAAAACATATTTACCTTTGAAGAAAACCTTGGATTGAAGTTGAAAGCCAATGGAATAGTGTTTTAGGTTTGAAAGAGTTTTTGAAGAGAGGTTAGGGGGTTTAACGTTGGAATGGGGATAAAGGGGAAGGAAGACAACCTTTTTGTTAAAGTGGTCTTGCTTTTCAAAACCTTTGGGTAAAATTACAACCTTAGTCCCTTCCCTTTTTCCCAAAGCTCAATTAGATCCAATTTAGGTTGAAACGATTTTTAATTAAATTTTATTGACTCGAACTATAACCCGGTTAACTCTTAGGCCCTAAACACGGGTGTTACACAGGCGATACATATAATTCTATATTCACTGTCAATACTTACCAGGTAAAGGTTTGCGGCTGAGTGCATCAGCTACAGCATTGACCTTGCCCGGATGATAGTCGATGACAAGATCGTAATCTTTAAGAAGTTTCATCCACCTTCGTTGCCGAAGAATTAATTCTTTTTGGGTCAATAAGCACTAAAGGCTTTTATGATCGGTAAAGAGTTAAACATTTTTCTCCGTAGAGATAATGTCTCCAGATTTTCAATGCAAAGACAACTGCAGCCAATTCAAGGTCATGAGTAGGGTAGTTTATTTCGTGCGGCTTAAGTTGTCTCGAAGCATAAGCGATTACTCTGCCTTCTTGCATCAATACACATCCTAACCCGAGATCCGATACATCATTATAAACTGTGTAGTCTTTTTCAAACTCGAGTTGGGTTAGGACTGGTGCATGGGTCAATATTTGCTTTAACTGATCGAAACTTCGTTGTTGATCCTCAGTCCAAACAAAAGGAGCTTCTTTTCTCAATAGCTTAGTCAAAAGAGCAGTTATCATAGAGAAACCCTTTACGAACCTCCTATAATAGCCAACAAGCCCAAGGAAGCTTCTAATTTCACCAATATTCTTCAGTGAATGCCAATCTACGATAGCTTGGATTTTCTTCAGGTCCACCTGAATACACGAAGCTGACACATTATGTCCAAGAAAAGGAACTTCAGTGAGCCAAAACTCACTTAGAGAATTTTGCTTAAATCTGCTTCTCCCGTAAGGTTTGAAGCACAATGCGAAGATGATATCGATGTTCCGCAACATTCTTGGAATAGATTAGTATGTCATCTATAAACACCACTACAAATTTGTTAATATAGGGCCTAAAGACCTGATTCATCAAATCCATAAAGGCTGTCGGTGGATTAGTTAACCCAAAAGGCATTACCAAAAATTCATAGTGTCCATATCTTGTACGAAAGGCTGTTTTAGGTACGTCACATTCCTTCACTCTCATTCGATATTATTTGATAGAGTCCAACGACAATAATTTAACTCGATTAAAGTCCAATATTAAATAATTAACAAGCCGATACAATATTTAGAATTTATCAGTGTGAGATTTCCGATCATCAGAACACAATTCTGACTAGACCGAATTTTAGGGTGTTACAGAACAATTTTCTTAGTTCAATCATGAACGGTAAACATCATATCCCCTCTCTCATTGAGGATATGGATATTTATAATCCTTTTAACACTATTGATAATTGGATAATTTTATGATGATAGAGATAGACCTAACTTCTGAGTACGAGGCTTTGCATGTTGGTCACGTGGACAATGTAACGTGTTGCCTGACGATGTCTATTCCCAAGGTAAACCGAGGACTCTGATAATATTAATCTCCAAAGGGGTTGCTGATGTGAGCTATCTCCAAAGCATATCAAATATAGAGGTGCTGAGGGATACTTCCGAAATTATGTGGAGGCAAAAAAATTGAGTGTAACACTGCTAAATTAAATAAAATTTTATCAAACAAATAAAGGAACATCACCTTAATTATTCATAGAGCAATGCTTTGTACCTACACAAATGAATAATTGAACTAATATGCATATATTGACATACACATTTGTAGATCAAAGCATTTCGAACCTACTTTAAACAGATCTAAATCCAATCCAATTTGAATTTGAATGGAATTGAAGGAATACCCCTAGCCTTAAACAGATTTTTCAGCTTTTCTGGATTTCATAATGTTTTTTTGCTTTTTAATCACTCACCAACGATGGAAGCCCAATGTCACGACCCACCTGTTTTCTCCCACAAGTCCAAGCCGAGGTTCAAGACATCCCTTGGGCCAACTTGACGCCAACTAGCACCAAGGAGGATGTCACAAGGGACATGGACGGCCAAGCCTCTTAGAGAGCAAGCCACAACGTTCTAGAAAGGTCCGGGACGTTCTATCCAAGTCTAGACAAACCCGGGATGCACCAGAAGGCCCCAGAAGGCTCGGGAAAGCTCGGGAAGGATCGAGACTACTCTGGAAGACCCTGGAGTTCTCTAGAACATGTTGGATAGTTGTAGATATCTATAGACATGTATAGATATGTGTAGAACACTCTAGAATAGTGTAGATATAGGCTAGATATTTTTGGAGGCAAAACTGTGACCGTCGGATCAAATCGATCCTAGTCGTCCATTAGGGAGGAGGGTGCCTATAAATAGGGCCACCCCCTCATTTTGTACTCAACTCAGAATTGAGCATTGTAAGCACTTCAAAGCATTCTTGTAAGCCTTCTACTTAAGCTAATACAAGTTCTTTACTTGTAAATCTACTAGCCTTCTCTTGTGTTTGTCTTAGCCAAGTGTTGCGAGGAACATCAAGGCTTGTTAGCATTGTCGAGAGTTGCTAACGCCGCACGGATCGGGTTTGAGAGAATACGTCCGTGACAGTTGGTATCAGAGCGTGTTACGAGACCCGGGATAATGGCCAAGACAAGAAAGAACCAAAGTGCTAGCTCAGCCGAGGCAAAAGTCGTGCATGATCGAGGGCGAGAGGAGGAGGTGGCCGACCCTAATGCGACAAAGCCAAGGGGCAAGTCGAGGGACGTGATCTCTAGCTTTGAGAACCGTCTAGCCCGCGTAGAGAAGAACGTGGGAGGCTTAGGGGCCAATGTGGACGACCTTACCCAACGGGTGGAAGGCCTTGAGGCAGAGGACGCCGAGCTCCACACCACCATGAAGGCCATGATGGTGAAGCTAGAAGAAGCCATGCGAGCAGAATTGGGACAAGTTCGCGACCTTCTCATGAGTGAGCTCTCCAAGGTACGTGCTTCTCTTCAAGAAGAGCTAGACCACACCCGTGCCCAAGTCGAGGCACTACAAGGCGATGTGGCCTTGTGTAAGCGTGCTATGGTTGCCGGTCCAAGCACCTCTTATGAGTCAAGGAAGGTTGAGGTGCCCAAACCAAAGACCTTCTCAGGAACCCGCAACGCTAAGGAAGTCGACAACTTCCTATATGGCTTGGAGCAGTACCTTGGGGCCGTTGGCATTGTGGACGAGGCCTCCAAGATCCAAACCGCTACTTTGTATCTCACCGACACTGCCATGCTATGGTGGAGGAGAAGGCGCCAAGATATTGAGAAAGGTACGTGTACTATCTCTACTCTCGATGACTTCATAAAGGAGCTTAAGAAACAATTCTACCCCGAGAATGCCGAGGAAGAAGCACGAGGCCGCTTGCGAAGGCTAAAGCACTCAGGGAGCATCCGAGATTATATCAAGGAGTTTACCAATCTAGTGCTCGAGATTCCCGACATATCCGATAAAGACTCCCTCTTCAACTTCATGGATGGACTCCAACAGTGGGCCAAAGTCGAGCTAAGGCGTAGAGGAGTGCAAACCCTTGCCGACGCCATAGCCGTAGCCGAGAGTCTTGTTGACTATTCAAGCCACAAGGAGTCGACCGCCAAGTCGAAGGACAAGAAGGGTGGTCATGCTAAAGGTGGGGGAGACAAGGGCCATCGCAAGGAGAGCCACCAAGAGGAAAGTTCGCCCAAGCACAAGGATTCATCCTCTTGGAAGAACAAAGACAGAGGCAAAGCCAAGGACACTCGAGGCACGAGGCGTCCCCCATCCAACAAATGCTTCATTTGTGATGGCGACCATTGGGTCCGAGAGTGCCCACAAAGACAAGCGCTTAACTCGCTCCTAGCCAAGCATCGAGAGGGAAGCGACACCGACAAGGATGAAGAGGGTGTCCAAATGGGTTCCCTACAACTTCTCAACGTCCTTCAATCCGCCCCAAAGACGGAAGCTAAAGGCTTGCTTTACGTGGACGTAACCATCAATGGGAAGGCGACTAGAGCCATGCTAGACACAGGTGCGTCCCACAACTTTGTTTCCATCGAAGAGGCCAAGAGGTTAGGGCTCAAGGCATCAGGAGGGGGAGGTTCTATCAAAGCAGTTAACTCTGCCGCTCGACCCATCCATGGCATAGCTCGTGGAGTCAAGACCAACGTGGGGGCTTGGTCGGGTCACATCGATTACTCAGTCGTGCCCATGGACGACTTCAAGGTTGTTCTAGGACTTGAATTCCTAGATCGAGTCAAGGCCTTCCCCGTGCCATTTGCCAACTCCATGTGCATCATGGATGGCAACCGAGCTTGTGTGGTTCCGACGACTAGGGCAACCAAACAAGATGCCAAGGTGCTCTCAGCACTCCAGTTCAAGAAAGGCATCAAAAAGAATGAGGAAAGCTATCTAGCAATCCTTCGAGAGTACGATGACGAGGAACTTTTGCCCGATGAAGATCTACCAAGGGAGGTAGCCCAAGTGCTCGAAGAATTCAAGGATGTTGCACCCCCAGAGCTACCCAAGAGGCTACCACCAAGGAGAGAGGTGGACCATGCTATCAAGTTGGAGCCAGGGACCAAGCCACCAGCCATGGGTGCTTATCGCATGACACCCTCTGAGTTGGAAGAGCTAAGGAAGCAACTCAAGGGTCTACTCGATACAGGCTTCATCCGACCATCCAAGGCACCATATGGGGCACCCGTTCTTTTCCAAAAGAAGAAGGATGGTTCTCTCAGAATGTGCATCGATTACCGAGTGCTCAACAAGGTCACCATTAAGAACAAGTACCCTATTCCTTTGATCTCAGACCTGTTCGATCAGCTTGGGCATGCACGTTACTTCACCAAGCTCGATCTTCGCTCGGGATACTACCAGGTGCGTATAGCGGAAGGTGATGAACCGAAGACCACGTGCGTCACCAGGTATGGCTCTTACGAGTTCTTAGTCATGCCCTTCGGTTTAACAAATGCCCCAGCCACATTTTGCACCTTGATGAACAAGCTGTTCCATCCCTATCTCGATCGTTTCGTGGTGGTCTACCTCGATGACATAGTGGTGTACAGCAACACCTTAGAGGAACATGTGGAACATCTAAGGGTGGTGCTCAAGGTTCTCAGGGAGAACCAATTATACATTAAGAAGGAGAAGTGCTCCTTTGCCAAGCCCGAGGTAATGTTCTTGGGGCATAAGATCAGGGATGGGCAACTCATGATGGAGGATGGCAAGGTGCGTGCCATCCAAGAGTGGGAGCCACCCACTAAGGTGCACGAGCTAAGGTCTTTCCTTGGGTTGGTGAACTACTATCGTCGCTTCATCCAAGGCTACTCCGCAAGAGCCACGCCACTCACCGAGCTCCTAAAGAAGAACAAGCCGTGGGTGTGGACAACCAAGTGCCAAGAGGCCTTTGAAGATTTGAAGAAGGCCGTGAGCGAGGAGCCAGTACTTAGCCTACCCGACCACACAAAGCTTTATGAGGTGCACACCGATGCCTCGGACTTTGCTATTGGAGGAGTACTCATGCAAGAAGGGCATCCGATTGCTTACGAGAGTCGGAAGCTCAATGACACAGAGAGGCGCTACACAGTTCAAGAAAAGGAGATGACAACCATCATCCATTGCTTGAGAGTGTGGCGACACTACCTTCTTGGGTCCAAGTTCTTGATTCTCACCGACAACATCGCTACAAGCTACTTCCAGACCCAGAAGAAGCTAAGTCCAAAGCAAGCCCGATGGCAAGACTTCTTAGCCGAGTTCGACTATGTGATGCAATACAAGTCGGGCAAGGCAAATGTGGTCGCGGATGCATTGAGTCGCAAGGCAGAGCTTGCATCTCTAAGTCAAGTCACCAGCCACATCCTCGAAAGGATCAAGGAAGGCCTCCAACACGAGCCTCTTGCCCAGAGCATTATTGCATTGGTGAACGAGGGTAAGACCCGACGATTTTGGATGAGTGATGGCCTACTATACACAAGGGGCAACCGACTCTACGTGCCCAAGTGGGGCAACTTGTGCAAGGAACTCATCAAGGAGTGCCATGATTCCTTATGGGCAGGCCACCCAGGTATGCGACGAACCTTAGCACTCCTTCAGTCCACCTACTATTGGCCTCGCATGCAGGATGCCATCGAGGAGTATGTGAGGACTTGTCTCGTATGTCAGCAAGACAAGGTGGTTCAGCACCAACCAAGTGGACTCTTAGACCCTTTGCCCATACCAGAGAGGCCTTGGGAGAGTGTCTCGATGGACTTCATTACTTGCCTACCCAAGTCCGAGGGGTTTGGAAGTATCATGGTCGTGGTGGACCGTTTCAGCAAGTACGCTACTTTCATTGCCGCCCCAACCGATTGCACCGCCGAGGAAGCAGCCAAGCTTTTCCTACGCAATGTAGTCAAGCTTTGGGGTGTCCCAACAAGCATCGTGAGTGATCGTGACCCTCGATTCACAGGAAGGTTCTGGACAGAGTTATTCAAGATGCTTGGGTCCGATCTGAATTTCTCCACCAGCTTCCACCCTCAGAGTGATAGGCAAACCGAGAGGGTCAATGCCTTGCTAGAGCTATACTTGAGGCACTATGTAAGTGCCAACCAAAGGGATTGGGCCAAGCTCCTAGATGTGGCACAATTCTCCTATAACTTGCAAAAGAGTGAGGCCACTCAACAGAGTCCCTTCGAAGTTGTCTTAGGACAACAGCCATCCACCCTTGCCACACGCCACGAAGGGAAGAGCCCTGCTGCCTTCAAGTTTGCCAAGTCTTGGCATGAACAAAACGAGTTAGCCCGAGCCGCACTTCACAAGGCTAGCAAGAGAATGAAGAAGTGGGCTGACTCCAAGCGAAGGCATTTGGAGTTCAAAGAAGGTGATCTAGTCATGCTCAAGCTCTTGCCCCAACAATTCAAGGTCTTTCGAAAGGTGCATAAGGGACTTGTCCGTAGGTACGAAGGACCATTTCAAGTAATCAAGCGAGTGGGCAAGGTGTCATACAAGCTCCAATTGCCTCCAAGGCTCAAGATCCATCCCGTCTTCCATGTCAGTTTACTCAAGCCTTATCACGAGGACATGGAAGATCCAGCACGAGGGGTGTCTAACCGAGCACCCACAGCCGTGGTCACTTCCTTTGATAAGAAAGTTGAAGAAGTCCTAGCCGATCGAGTTGTTCGAAGGAGGGGCGTTCCAAGCTACAAGGAGTATTTTATCAAGTGGAAGGGACTGCCCATTGCCGAAGCAAGTTGGGAGACCGAAGAAGCTCTTTGGCAATTCAAAGACCAACTCGACCAGTTCAACCAAGGCGCGACGAGGGCGTCGCGAGCTTAGGTGGGGGAGGATGTCACGACCCACCTGTTTTCTCCCACAAGTCCAAGCCGAGGTTCAAGACATCCCTTGGGCCAACTTGACGCCAACTAGCACCAAGGAGGATGTCACAAGGGGACATGGACGGCCAAGCCTCTTAGAGAGCAAGCCACAACGTTCTAGAAAGGTCCGGGACGTTCTATCCAAGTCTAGACAAACCCGGGATGCACCAGAAGGCCCCAGAAGGCTCGGGAAAGCTCGGGAAGGATCGAGACTACTCTGGAAGACCCTGGAGTTCTCTAGAACATGTTGGATAGTTGTAGATATCTATAGACATGTATAGATATGTGTAGAACACTCTAGAATAGTGTAGATATAGGCTAGATATTTTTAGAGGCAAAACTGTGACCGTCGAATCAAATCGATCCTAGCCGTCCATTAGGGAGGAGGGTGCCTATAAATAGGGCCACCCCCTCATTTTGTACTCAACTCAGAATTGAGCATTGTAAGCACTTCAAAGCATTCTTGTAAGCCTTCTACTTAAGCTAATACAAGTTCTTTACTTGTAAATCTACTAGCCTTCTCTTGTGTTTGTCTTAGCCAAGTGTTGCGAGGAACATCAAGGCTTGTTAGCATTGTCGAGAGTTGCTAACGCCGCACGGATCGGGTTTGAGAGAATACGTCCGTGACACCAAGCTACTGTCCCATACACAATTTTAAAGCAACTCCTCTTTCTTTTTTAAACCAACAAGCTTGATGTCAATAGCTCAAACCTAAGGAAGACTTGCACGTATATGTACTTATGTTTTAGCTATCTGAAATTTCTTTAATATCTTCATCTGTATAGGGTAATTATTCCATACACAGGTGATAAAAACAAAAAGTTCAACAAAATTCCTTTCCCAGTTCTCTAATATTTCATGTTCTGAATAAGATTCCAAGAAAACAGAACCCCTAAGCTTGAAATATTCGTACTAGATACATAGTCGAACATAACTTTAGAGATATTAAACTTCAATTCTATAAATAAATGAAAAAACCCATAGAAAAATTAAACATACCAATGTTGGACATACACCCATTTCCAACAATCATATAGGAGTGAGTCTAAGTAACACAAGTAAATGATGCACATGCAGCGAAAGAAATTGAGAACGAGCTAGCTCTAAATCAGCATATTCTCAACAATATCTCAATTGTATAATCAGCTTTTTCTATGGATAACAAACAATAGAAAAAATAATGTGAACCACAGCGTAAAAGGGAGAGAAGAATTTACAGGTAATTTTAGTTCATTTTTCATGAGTATTGTCAGTGGTGTCTATCTTAATTATAAGAGGCTGGTGGAGATTTCCAGGTGCTTCACCCACAATAGGCAACTGCGGCGAGCCTACGATGCTATCGATATCCTCATTTTCAGCCAAGGCTTTATCTAGAGCCGATTTGGCAACTTTAGTCACACAAATCATTAAAACCACTGCATAAAAATAAATACACTGAAGTCAAAAAGTTCCGAACTGTAAAAACACAGGTTATTCTTCAGTTACATAATTACAGTTTTGTTTCTTCAATTACATAATTGCAGTTTTGTGTAAATTTTAAATATTCTTGACTATCCTTTATTCTAGAATTTAAGCACTAACAAAATATAGGCGAGTAAATCATTTTCATATGGATCACCTAGCAGATCCTATATTTCTTTATCTATGTTACTAGGATTCATTTCTGTAAATTGTTTTGTACCTAACACCCATCCGAGATTGAGTGACAGAAAAATTATGGCTTAAAAGTATTAATTGAGGTGAAGGTTTGGTATTCCAAAAAATATAATGAGAGAGAGAGAGATGCAAAATATCATTTATTCAGTGCTTTGCAGCTTACCAGACACAGAAAGGCCCATTATGAGAAATGCCTGGCATCATAAAGCAAATATGGTCGTAAGAACACAAGAGAGTCACATTTTCCTGGCCTAAACGGCCACAAATGAAGCATACCTGATACTTTAGAAAAATATACAACGGGACCAACCACTTAAAAATGAAGAATACCAAGACTTACCCAACGTGCAGTAGAAAACTCGCTCCATCCATGCGTCACATCAGAAAGATCCTTAAGAGTTGTTCCGACATAAACTAAAGCAAGGGTTATCGGCTGTAACAAACACCACTCTCATTGTTAAATGTGAAACATGACAAAACCACCAAAAACTGAAACACGTATAAATAGCAGGCTGAAATTCTTGGAAAGAATAAGCAGAAGGTGATAGTAAATTGAGTTGCAAATACCATCATTCCTAACCAGGAGGCCAGCATGTATTCTAGAACTGGAACAGGAGTCACTGACAAGAGATAATTCATCATGTTGAATGGGAGTAAGGGTACAAGCCGAAGCAGCAAAACAATCTGTCCAACAACAGAAGATAATTTAGAAATCTGGCAGTGTTTCAAACAATAAATCAAGTTAACCTCTTATTTCTCAATGGTAATTATCCATTTTCTCGGTAGAACATTAATTGATACAAACTAGCATGCAGTGTTTTAAAGTCGAGATACAATCACATTTATTACCATGTTCTGATGCATTTAGCATGATTTACGCCAAACTTGTCAAATAGCTTAAATTTAATAAAGACTTTGAGACACATCCTGCAAACCAGTAAGTCTTCCTTTAGAAACTAACAAGAAGACTACAAACCTTAAAGCCAGATCTCCGTATTGCAATTGCTACTGACCGGAACTGAGGATAATCTTTTAACTTAGAAACAACAAATGATCTCCCAATCTGTATAAGAACAACATAATAAGATGGAAATTGAATGAGACGCTAGGAATAATAAATATGAAACGAAGTAACATAATGCAAGTGACAGAGTTTAGTAAAAAAGGATATTGAACATATCAATAAGTTGCTTTTGTCCATGGATGGTAAAGTAATACGACAACATTAAAAATTTCATAACAAATCAACATACCGTTCTGCCAAGAAGGAATGCTGCTCCTGCACCAAGAGTTGCACCAATAGAATCTGCAACAAATCCCACAGGCAATCCAAAAAGATAGCCACCACCAAGCTGAAATATGAAACAGTACTTGGTTAGGTTAAATTTTGTTCATTTCTTGTTTAATTTTTGGAAGGAGGTTTCAATCTACAAATGTACATGACAAGATATGTCATAACATTAGATATAGCTTGCATATAGGAATAAAACCTTGCTGGAACTCTTGCTAAGTTAGTGAAATCTTAGCTAGATTGATGATATCCTATTATGAGTGAAAGAAACAATTGATGAAAAATAGAAATGAAATGAAAAATAACCAATTAGATATAGCCTCTGTTAGATATTTTGACACTAAGGTTGTGGCTTTTCATTGCTTAACATTTTTAGGAACTTTAGGTCCTTAAAACTCACATTGCCATGTGTTTGACATGAACTAGTGTTGAAAAACTCCCCAAGTTAATGCTCGAACTAAAAATGTGGTAGTACCATATATTCACGAGCAATGAAGGGACACTCCACTACAATTACATGAGTGTATAATATGTCAAATCATGGCAAAGCCAAAAATATATGCGATGGCCTCCCTTCTAGAACTTTTAACACTCCAATGCCTAGTCTAGAAAGAAGAGAAAGGAAAAGACTTACATAAAAGTAGGGATTCAAATTGCGGTCACGGCCACGTTTTCGATCACATTGCTTTTATCGCGGTCGCTGATATAACAGATGCTATTGAGACCACAACGGGTATCGTGGTCGTGAATTATTTGAAATTCGCACAACATATTGTAAAGCATAATAATTATAATTATAAAAAGTTACTTTTATTGATTTTTGAAGTGCTTTCTAACACTTGTGAACTTTTATTAACATGAATTTTTGAAAGTAAAAGAGATATTATGTTTAGAGATTTTTGTGATTGTGTTTTGATTATTTACTATTTATTATTTACAAACTAAAATATAAAAATATACATAAGTAAAAATAAATATATTATATAAGAATATATATATGATATACTATATAACATAAATATAGAGGCTAAATGGATGTCATGGACTAAAATGCAAACATGATGAAATTAACAATCTAAATTTAAATAAAGTAAAAATAACTAAGGACTAAATTGCATGAACTCAAAGCTTACAAACCAAATTGAAAATACTTAAGGACAAAATTAAAACTAAATTAAAATTAAAAGCAAAAATTTAAATAAAGATAGAAATTGATTAAAGGACATAATTGAAACAAATATAGAATTAAAAGTATAAATCGTAAATACATAAAATGTAAAAGGGACAAAGTTGTACGAAATAAAAAGATGAAATGGCTAAACTTGTAATTATCCCATTTGCATTAAAACGTGGATCATTCAAAGCCTTTTCCATTGTTATCTTCTCCAAAACTAAAACAAAATTACAAAACCTGGACCGGTAGAGTGGTCTCAGTAGTAAAGGATGATGTATTTCATCCAGGTGACCTGGGTTCGAGCACCATGTGTGCACAGTGTGTGTGCATTATTAAAAGAGCTAAGAAAATTGAACAAATAGTCGCAACCTATAACTCTCCTTATAATCACACCAGCATATTCAAAAAAATCACAAAACCTATAACTCTCCTTTCCCACAACCAAATAGTCGCAACCGCCTTTAATCCGTCGCTCCGGTCGTCTCCCGTCGTCGGTCTAGGCACCAATCGACTCCCCTTGGCGTCATCTGTCTTTCTATCGAAATTGATTTTTTAAGAAAAGGTCTCCAAGAATCAGAAAATCCAAAGGTTCTCTTTTCAAATTTTCATTTTTTTTTTGTTTTGGTGAACTTTGGGAATAGTGGGAAAATGACGAGAATAGCCCTATCAATGCCGCAATTGATTGTTACCCATTAAATTGCAGGTGCGATCGGTGTGATTGAATTGGGACACTCTTCAATTTCATATTACTACATGAGCATAAAATTCAAATCATGATATTGCTTAGTACACTAGGGAATTCAGTGTTTGCTCCATTCTTATTTTCTAGTAAGAAAAATAGTAGTGATGAGATGAATTCTCAATAGCAAAAAGAAAATGGGAGATTGTATTTATTGTTAATTGTTCACTAATAAGTGAGAAGGTGATGAGTTCCTCAACCTTTTAAGTATTGAAATGATACAACCAGTTGCACACACTGCACATTTAGATGAATAGTCTACCTTAGGATACAATTTTATTCATTTATGGATTTAATGATTATATTATTGGTTGTTGGCACCTCATCTTGAGTGCATTGAATCTGCAAACTGAAAAATGGTTGAGGGAACTGATCCGACAGTACTATAACAAGGGTTTAATAGGTGTTGCATTAGATTAGGTTGCATAACATTATTTGAGGACGTACAATGACTTGAGTTTGGGGGTGTAATAACTCTCCGAAAGAGTTATGTTTGGTACCCTTTTACTTAGTAAATTGAATGTTCTTAAGCATTTAGTTTATGTTCTGCATTCATATTTTGAATAACTCAAGAGTTTGTTTATTTTGATGAAAATGGAGTTTTTGTGCAAAAATGACCAATAATGCAAACATTGGCGATGTCACAACACTGGAGATGTTACGGTAGCAGAAGGTTATACTCCACCAAAAGGAGCCTCGACAACATAGATGGAAATTAAAGGAAAATCATGAAATTAGAGGAAAAAGCTAATATAAGACTATTTTGACTTTGGCAAATCTAAGAGATAAATCTTCACACTTTGTATGCAACTAGGGGCGAAGTTTCTAGGAGCTAAGTACGGTGTACTTGTGATACTGAGTGAACTTAAGAGGAAGTATAACAAAAGTTGAGTAACACCAGTGGCAGATCGGAAAGCTTCCTCGACGAAGCCTGAAGATCGTTCCTGACGTAGTGGCAACACTTACCATTGGAGCTGGAGCTTGAGAATTTCATTATCTTCCTTTATTTATGTTTTAAGTTCATATGTTGTTCGTGAAAATGCTACTTACACATTATTTTGGATTATCTTTTGATTGAGCGCTGAACTAACTTGCAAATTCGCTCTTGTTAATGTTTTGGATGGTTGATTTTAGTTCTGAATTAATGTGTTGTTAATTTCTTGTTTAATTCAATCATGCTTACTCTATTTTGTTCGATAGAACAATAGATGCTCATTCTTAACTTGCTAATCGAAAGAGTTGAATTGAGATTACGCTATCATTAGTTAGATGGAGATCAACATGTCTTTACTAATTAGATTTAAGATTGATTAAACTGATTTAGGCCACTCTAGACATAGATGAGCTTAGATCGAGGATGGGGGATTTACATTGGCTTCACTTAGGACTATAGATATATAGCCTTGGTTAAGTTAGATATTCTGTTGATCAAAAGAGGTATGATTATCTTGATCCAACATTTTCTCGTGCCAATTACTCTCTTTGAATTATTTTTTTGTTGCATTCATTACTCAAATGCATTGTTGTTGCATCTTACACTTACTCGTTGCCAAGGTATTCCTTAATGTTAGATTCATTTTCATTTAATTCATCACTCTACACTCAAACATTGATCCTATTGATTCATTGAGAATGGAACATTTTAAATTCATTCACAATCCATGTGAAGAATATACTCGCTTACGAGGTGACGTGCACACTTGCACAATGTTGTAGCATCTCTGCACGCACTAGAAACTACCAAAGGATCATTTGCCACCTAATGTCGTTCTTCGGCTAAATCTGTCTTGAAAGTTGATCTTCAAAATTCCCCCAATCTAGGCCTCTTTGAGGGACACTCATCGATATGACACCACTAGGTTTACAGCTATTCTCAGGGTGTAACGACCCAAATTTCTTGAGTCAACGAATTAGCGTTGACCCGAGCCTTGGGCTTTAATTTCGAGGTGTGTAATAATAGTTCGGACCTTGGATAATGGCAATTGGGCTTGTAATGGACCTTGCTAGCATTTATGTGAAATAGGAAGGACTTGGGATGCGATTTTCCCATCTCTTGGTTGATCACCCCATGTCTTCATTAGACAAAAGGCTGCCCATTAGATCACCCCTATTCACTCATCTCCTTCATCCCAAAACTCTCTCTGTCTTACAAGAACACCAAGGAGAATTCAAGGTAAAGATTCAAACTTTATCGATCTTCCATTTTGTCCAAAATTTGTGTTTGAGGTATGTTAATCTACTCTCCACGATCTACATTTTGAGGTAAGAATTATTGGAAATGGTGGAGAGATGAGAAAGTCGGTTTTTGAGTGGTGGGTGTTTTAGGACGAATTTCATATTAAAAATTCGTTTAAAACATATTTCTAATCTTTAGAGTTTAGATAGTGTAACAAATCCATTTTTACACTTTTGATTAGTTAAAGAAGTTAAATAGCCATCTCACACCTAAGGCAATGAGAAAAAGTGATTCCTATATGACCCTATCCGTTTCTATACGGTCGTTACTATACGACCCTACCCGCTTCTATACGGCCCTACCCGTTTCTATACGGTCTTCTTATTTCACATAACAGCTCTTTCTATTTTGAGACTATTTCGAAACAGGGACACATGTTTCGATATGGGTAGTTGCAGAATTGCATTTATTGCAGGAAATAAAGACTCAAACGACTCCAAAACATCCCTAACGGCTAGTAACGGCCACAAACTCACTTGGGAGTATAAAAGGACCTCCAAGCATCAAGAAAAGTTTAATGCTTCAAATGTCAATAATATTATGATGTCAAATTGTCTTTAGGGCCTTTATTGTATATTCCTTGTATAGACAACACTTGTGAGCCTAAATTGTCAAATTTGCTCAAGTGTTTATGTTTGAATGAGTGAGCATAAAATTGCAAACTATCTACCTAGTGAGGAATTTCAAGTTTGCTCTAATTGCTCTTGTAAAGATGGTTTACTCAAGCTTCGGGTTAGAAAGTTTTGAGTGTGTAAATGTTGTCTCTTTAGCTTAGAAAAAATGAAAGAAATTCAAGAGTGAATTTGTTGAAATCTTTAGTGAGAAGCTAACGTAGTGGATGTAGGTGCGTGTTAGGTCGAACCATTATAAATCCTTATGTCCATTGTGGAATTTTTTGCTCTTACAACTTCCACCAAAAAATTAATTTTCTCCGACCTTGGCGAGCTAAATCAGTTGAAGAAAATTGAGTATATCAAGTCTAACAATTGGTATCAGAGTTTGGCTTAGTTGAAGAGGAATAACATTCTATTGAGACAAGCTCGAACAACATTTTAAAGAACCAGTTCAATAGCGAAATCCATCAACAAGCCACCCATTTTTGACGGGACCAAATATGCTTATTGGAAGACGAGAATACAGTTTGTAAAATCCATAAACTCCAAACTTGGGACATTATTGAGGATGGTCCATTCGAACCACAAAAATAGGAAGGCGGAATGAAGTGCCGACGACCGCAAGAAGATGAAACTTAATTGAAAGGCTTTGCACTTCCTCTTTTCTACACTTAGCCTCCACATCTATGAGAAGATGTTCTCATGTGAGAGTGTCAAAGAAGTATGAGACAAGTTTGAAGTTATATACGATAAAACAAACAAAGTAAAGGAGACCAAAATCGGCCTCCTCAACCACGATTATGAGAACTTCAAGATGAATGTGGAAGAGGACATTGAGAAGATGTTTCATCGATTCTCAACCATCACCAAAGAACTAAAAGGCTATAGATAAGTCATAAACGCGACTGTCGTTGCTCTCAAATCCTCCACATGCCAACACCATTATTTGAGGGAGGAGGAAAGTAAAGATGAAGAGATGACCATCTCTTCAAGAAATTCACCCGGTTCATAAAGAGGGAGTTGAAAAATTCTAAGCATGAATCAAAGAAGAAGATGAAAGATTCTCATAAGTCCAACAAAAAGGGATCATCTTTGAAGAAAGCATACGTGGCGACATGGAGTGATAAAGACTCCACCAATAAAGAGGTAGTCCACCTATGTTTTTAGGCCCTCAATGAGGGAAGGTAACTTTTAACTTGTCTATTTCTAATACATATACCTTTGATGATTTACAAAAATGCCTATGATAATTTGCTTTTGGAATTTAAAGCATCACTTTTAAAGAACAAAAAGTTGGTTTCAAAATTGAAAAAGGAAAATAATTTGCTTTCCAAAACAAATTTAGAGTTTAAAGCAAAACTTAAAGATTTTGAGCTTAAAATCTTAAACTTACAAAATTTGTTTCAAACAATTGAAAAAATCATCAAAAATAGGTAGATAATCTTAAGAAAGAAAAAAATTTGATTTTTAAAAAGCTTAAAAAGAAAAATAATTTTAGAAAATCAAACTTTTACTAAAGACAATCTAGTGCCCCTAGACTTAAAAATAGAAAATATTTTAGAAGTATTTTGATCGCAAAATAGGTGAATTTTTTTAACCTCCTAAGTTACTTTGAATTTAAAGTTATTTAAATTCTTTTTTAGGAATATTTAATTCTTAAAATCTCTTATTCAAAATTTTTAAAGAGTAAGGAGGAGAATTCTAAATAACTTTTCAAGTTGATTTTATTATATCAAAAAGTGGAGATTGTAGAACTAAATTTTTTAATATAATAATTGAAAAATATTTTGGACTAAATTGAAAAGAATTTAAAACATACTTTAAATCCAAACAACTTGAAAATAAGTTTGAGAATGTTTAAAAAGGTTTTAGCAATGTTTAAAACGTTTTTAAATAGCCAAACCAGTACTTTTAATGCAATCGTTTCGATACAAGCATAATCTGTATCGATACGTTTTAAAACTGTCAAAATCTCTTATTCAAAATTTTTAAAGAGTAAGGAGGAGAATTCTAAATAATTTTTCAAGTTGATTTTATTATATCAAAAAGTGGAGATTATAGAACTAAATTTTTTGATATAATAATTGAAAAATATTTTGGACTAAATTGAAAAGAATTTAAAACATATTTTAAATCCAAACAACTTGAAAATAAGTTTGAGAATGTTTAAAAAGGTTTTAGCAATGTTTAAAACGTTTTTAAATAGCCAAACCAGTACTTTTAATGCAATCGTTTCGATACAAGCATAATCTGTATCGATACGTTTTAAAATTGTCAAAATCCGTTCCTTTACGATCCTACTCGTTTCTATACGGTCGTTCCTATACGGCCCTACCCGTTTCTATATGGTCTTCTTATTTCATATAACGGCTCTTTCTATTTTGAGACTATTTCAAAACAGAAACACATGTTTCGATACGAATAGTTGCAGAATTGCATTTATTGTGTGAAATAAAAACTCCAACGGCTTCAAAACATCCCTAACAGCTAATAACGGCCACAAACTCATTTAGGAGAATAAAATGGACCTTCAAGCATTAAGAAAAGATTAATGCTTCAATTGTCAACAACATTATGATATCAAATTATTTTTAGGGTCTTTATTGTATATTTCTTGCATAGACAACACTTGTGAGCCTAAATTGTCAAATTTGCTCAAGTGTTTAGGTGAGTAAGGTTAATATTGCAAAGTATCTACCTAGTGAGAGATTTCAAGTTTACTCTAATTTCTCTTGTAAAGAGGGTTTTACTTAAGCTTTGGGTTATAAAGTTTTAAGTGGGTAAAGGTTGTCTCCTTAGCCTAGAAAAAGAGAATAAATTCAAGAGTGAATTTATTGAAATCCTTAGTAGAAAGCTAAGGTAGTGGATGTATGTGTTTGTTAAAATGTCAAACCACTATAAATTTTTGTGTTAATTGTCTAATTTTTTGTTCTTAAGAATTCCACCAAAAAATAAATTTTCTCCAACCTTGGCGAGCATATCGGTTGACGAAAATTAAGCATATCGAGCCTAACAATTTGTATCAGAGCTTACCTCAATTGAAGATGATTAACATCCTATTGAGGCGATCCGAAAAGCTCGAACAATATTTCAAAGAACCGGTTCAATGGCGCAATTCATCGACAAGTCACCATTTTTCGACGAGATCAACTACGCTTATTGGAAGACGAGAATGATGATCTTTGTCAAATTCAAATACTACAACTTTTGGGACATTATTGAGGATGGTACGTTCGTACCACAAAAAGAAAGGAAGAATGGAGTGCTGACGACCGCAAGAAGATGGAACTCAATTGCAAGGTTTTGCACTTTCTCTTTGTGCACTTAGCCTCCACATCTATGAGAAGATGTCTTCTTGTGAGAGTGCCAAGAAAGTACGGGACAAGCTTAAAATATGAACAATTTGGGCACCTAAGTTTAAAAAGAGTATACTTTGGACACCTATTTTTTATTTAAGCATTTATAATATTATTGTACTAATTGATTGTAAAATTTTAGAGTTGAAAAAAATAAATTTTAAAAAATCTAAAGGTGAAATTATAAAGAAACATTTTTTATTAGTAACGATAATGTTTATTTTTTTAAATTGGGGAGCAAAAATGTACATGAGATAAACTTTAAAGGCTATTGCAGGAATTTACCCTTATTTTTCGTAGTCAGGTCAGCAATCCGTCAGTGTTTAATGGCAACAAACGGCCGGGTGACCAAAAGTTTACGCCCCGAAAACGTAAGTGACCTTATTGGTCGTTTTTCAAAATTAGTGACCAACATAAGTGACTATTACATTAGTTAACCCTTTTTTAAAACCTCCTAAGTTATTTTAAACTTAAAGTTATTTAAATTCTTTTTGATATAACAAAAAATGAGAGAATTGGTTTGAAAATTTGATTTTTCAAGTTTTAAGTGTTTCAAGTTTCAAGTGAATAAGGAGAACTTCAACGGGGAGTTTCAACTTTATTTAATTTTCAAAATTTCTCATGTTCAAAATTTTTAAATACTAAGGGGAGAATCTTAGAAAAAATTAAGTTGGTTTTATTATATCAAAAAGAGGAGATTGTAGAACTAAATGTTTGATATAATACTTAAAAAATATTTTGGACTAAATTAAAAAAAATTAAAATATACTTTAAGTTCAAACAACTTGAAAATAGTTTGAGGATGTTCAAAAAGGTTTTGACTATTTCAAAATAGGGATACATGTTTCAATACAGATAATTGGAAAATTGCATTTATTGTGGGAAATAAAGACTTCAACGGCTCCAAAATATCCCTAACGGCTAGTAATGGCCACAAACTCATATGAGAGTATAAAAGGGACCTCCAAACATTAAGAAAATGTTAATGCTTCAATTGTCAACAACATTACGATGTCAAATTGTCTTTAAGGCTTTTATTGTATATTCCTTGTATAGACAACACTTGTGAGCCTAAATTGTCAAATTAACTCAAGCTTTGGGTTAAAAAGTTGAGTGTGTAAAGGTTGCCTCCTTAGCCTAGAAAATAGAAAAAAATTCAAGAGTACATTTGTTGAAACATTTAGTGGGAAGCTAAGATAGTGGATGTAGGTGCTTGTTAGAAGGTCTAACCACTATAAATTCTTGTGTCCACCAAAAAATCAATCTCTCCGACCTTGGCGAACTAAATCGGTTGAAAGAAATCGAGCATATCGAGCCTAACAAAACGACTTTTTTTAAGCATATTTTTTTATATTGGTATATATATATATATATCAGAAAAATTGAGAAACTTAACTAGAACTTAAAAATCAATCCACTAATTACTAAAAACTTCTTATTCGAGTTATTTGAATTTTTATTTTACAACTCAAACTTTATCTGAACTTTTTTCGAGTCGAGTAAGAACGAGTCGAGTTTTTCTACCTCGAGTCAAGTCAAAATTTTCAATTTTTTCAAGTCAAATCGTGTTTTGCTCACCCCTAGTTTAAAGGAGTCATAATGTGCTATTAATAATCCTAATAGTCTTTAGGAAGCATGAAACTACCTATTTTGTCAAATTTGGGAGTTTTGAGTTGAATCTTGTGGCTTGAGAAGTCATTTCTAAGCTTTAGTATCGGTAGTCGGGAGGCCAGTACCGATACCCTTTGTTAAACTTGAAGAACAAGGATGAACTAAGTGTAGCGTACCGGTACGACCTTCAACCTGTATTTGTACTCCACTCAAGTGAGTATCGTTGCAGGTCGACTTGTATCGGTACGCGTGGGTTAAAATAATTTATGTTACCACTTTTGGTATCGGTATGATGAGTGTATACCGATATCCTATCCTATGTATCGATACGGTTGGCCTAGTACCGATATAGGCCAGCTTTGCCAAATTCCATGAACATAAATTGGTATAGGTAGACGAGTACCGATACCCGAGGCTGAGTACCAATACCCACTTGGTCGTATCGGTACTCACCAATGCCACTACCCAATTTTGAGGGATTTTTAGTCACGGCTTAAATGCGACTAAATCAAATGTGATAAAATGGAATATTAAGCCTTTGGTTGAACTATGACTTTGGATGCCCTTATTAAATGATGTTTCCTTGCCATGTATCGTTATAGGCCTTGTGAGCCTTTGATCTAATTGTGATGGGATCCGGATACGCAAGGTAGGTATTGCAGTACATATTGTTATAATATTTGTATTGATATAATAATTGAAAAATGATTTTAGACTAAATTGAAAAGATTGTAAAAATAATTTTAAGTCCAAACAACTTGAAAATAAGTTAGAGTTGTTTTTTATAAGACTTTGGAAAGATTCAAAACGATTTTAAATAGTCAAACCCAAGTTTCTCGTGTATCGTATCGATACGGTCTCAATCATATCGATACAATTTAAGATTTTAGCTATAGTAATTTTCCAGTAGCCAAAAACCGTACTGATATAGACTTATTCGTATAGCGTTTCGATATGCCTGGTTTTCAAACCCCCAACGGCTATTTCCAAACAGGTCGTATCGATACGCTATGTAACGTACCGATACTTGAAGGCAGTTCAAAACTCAACGGCTAATTTCCAAGAAGGGCGTACCGATACAGGTAACCCGCGTACCGATACCCTACTGTCCAAAGCTGTATTTATTACGGAATAATGCTACCAACGGCTCCAATTCATCCCAACAGTCACCAACGACTAGAATCACATTTGGGAAGATAAAAGGGCCCTTCAAGCACTTAGAACAACTAATGATCCTCAAGTCAACAATCATTTAAGAACTGTCTTAATGCTCAATTTTCATATTTTTGCATAGACAAACACTTTTGAGCTTAATTGTCAATGTATGCTCAAGTGTATTAGGATTGGGTGAGTGCTTTAGAGTGCAAATACATACTTCAAACCCCGGATGTGCTTTAGAGTGCTTTAGGTGCTCATCATGTTTCAAGCCCGAAAGAAAAGGTGTAAAAGCTAAATCATCCATCAAACCCCGGATGTGTGACTTGACTGAACCTCAGAATATGTCATCGAGAAGACTTTCCATTTAAGTTCATCAAGTGCAATCATAATGTCTATATAGGCATTGTACTAGGACAAGTGTTCCATAGGGTCTTTGGTGTCGTCGTGCACCTCCTTCGACAATTTAAAATTGGTGGAATACGTTGTTGTCATCAAATGGGAAGCCAAAGGGTTCCTCTTCCATAATCACATTAGCAATAGGATCTTCGGTAGTTCTCAGTCCATTAAACTCTTCCATTATCATTTCAAATCTTTGTTTCCATGTCCCCTCATTAGCATTCTGTGGATGGTGATAATCATTCCCCACAATCCTTGATGTCATGCATGTTAATATTGGGCTTCGATTTAATGAGGAAAAATGTGCTCCACATGTTGATTTTGAGTTTGGATTCTAGACTGAGGAGAGGTGTCAGTGACTAATAGTTGAAGTTAGGGGTGTGCAAAATATACCGTTACCGTTAATCGTAACAATTAACCGGGATAACCATTCACTTTATATGTTAATTAACCTAACCTTTAAGGTTAAACGGTTTTAGTTAGCCGAACCGCTGAAAAAGATGGTTAATAGTTTAGGTACTTTTTTAACTAAGTATGAAGTTTGTGTTTAAAATCTCTTTATTTAAGTATATTTTTTGAAAATTTTAAAACAATATTTATCGAAAAGATAGATTATAATTCTAAAGAAATAACGAACATTTAAAAAGAAAATTGTAATAGGTTACAGGTAACCACTATAATGGTTAACCATTTAAAAAACTAATTGTTAACTATTTCTTAACGGTTAGGTTACGGTTAATAAACGTTATAACGCTTAACCAACCGTTTAAGCTAAATGGTACGGTTAACCTACCATGAACACCCCTAGGTGAAGTTGCTCCTCAGCTGCAGGGTTTCTACCATCAGTTGCTCCTCAGTTGCAGGGTTTCTACCATCAGTTGATCCATGTTCCATGGTCAATCACTTGTTAATCGCTAAGATTTAGTTCAAAGTTTTCTACATGGTCTCTTGTTATTGTTGCTGATGAAGCACCTAAAAGGCTCTGAATTGCTATATAAGCTATCTAAGCTCTACCTGTAACGCGATTAGTTGAAAAGAATTGTACTCTTGTGAAAACTAAAAACCCTTGGTGTGATGTCTACTATGACAAAGTCGCCCCTTAAAATCCAGGATAAGTTTGAAAACTCTACCTGGACTGACAAGTTTGCTACTCATGAAAACCTTGTTATCATGTTAGCTGGCTACAGACTGGGCTCAAAGATGTGTATATGTTTCTAGTAGGATGGAACTGTTCGGTGGATCTTGACTTCGGTCTTGGTTCTCCTACAACGAATCACAAATTTATGTCATGAGACAAGTTGCGGGTTTTCTCTAGATTAAGCATTTCTGTTGATTTTGTCGGTTACAAATTCCTACTCCGCACTCATCACACCAATGTTGATGAATAACATATGCGGGGCTGGTTATTGATGGATGAACAGTGGTTGTTGGTGGGAAGTTGTGGTTCACCATTTTGATTTGGGCAGAGAACCGTGTATATATTTTTTTCATATGATCCTTTCTAGTTCTTCACTTTTTACTTCCTTTCCATCTTTGCTTCTTCTCTAAACTTGTGCCTATCCGAGGATAGTTTAGAGATAAAGGCTCAAAGTCTGACATGTTGAGTTTATTCCTTTTGTTTGTGTCTGATGGCGGGCGCCCTATTTACTACCCATGTGCTTTGGGTTTTCCGATAAAAAGTGGAGGGTATAACATTAACAAATCATACATTATTCCACTCTAGTAAATGACAAACAAAATTTTGAGTTAAAATGGTTTGCTTAAGTTTTAATTTTCCAGGCAGCATGCAATTTCACCAAAAAGATGTCAATTTAACAAGAGCCCCATATCTAGATAATTACACATACCCTACTATAACTCATCTAAAGCAACTAATACTAAGTTTATTAACAGGTAATTAACTCTTCTGCATAGGGCTTGACCAACAGCTCACTAAAAGAGCCATGTATAGTAAATAATCTGGCATCAAGAATCGACAGGATTTTACTTCTAAAATAATAGACAATGGTGAATTCCACAAAGAATGAATGCAAGAATCAGGATCATTACTCCAGATCACAGGAGGGAAACAGTAATGATAAGTTAAAATAGCATGAACAAGAAAGAAATCCATACATAAAATCGTAATGATTTAGCTACAATGAAGCATCAGTATAAGAGTTTAACGCTTACAGTAAGCACTGAGGCTGGAACTGCCAAGACTGTCAAAGGAATGTAAGCAACAGCCCTGAACGTCAACAAAGAAATATGAGTTGAAAGGTAAAAAACTTCCAATACTTCAGAATTAAGTTATCCAGAGCTAATCAATTCACCAGAAAACTAGGTAATTATCAACACCAAAGCTTCAGATTCTATATAACAATGAGGTTATGATTGATACGCTACTGAATCAAATGCAACACATAAAGTAAACAAAATAATAGATGCTAATGGACGCGATAAGAAATTATAAGAGGATTTCGAGTGACTTACAGCACAAGTGGACCCCAAGGTCCAAGATCCTTGTCAACCCATAACAAAAAATCCTTCAGAATCTGCAAGAAAACTTGTTTTCATCAACTTAAAGGGGAAAACCCCCACTTGGTAATTACACTAACAGATAATATTTGGAAAGCTAGGAAGAACCGAAATCCTTAAGAATTCATGACCTTATTTAATCTTGCATTCCTCCTCATAAATCTTGCCTGATATTTAATCCAACTTTGCTATTTGTACTAGTTTCAGAAATGGTATACAACTAGATAAATACATTAGGTTCAAAGGTAGACAGGCATATAGGTAACTCATAAATTTGCACTTATAACATCATCACCTAAAATTCAAGAACAGGAAGTAATGTATACAAACAGCCCCCAAAATGCGACATATAGGTAACTCATTGTAGTAGACAACCTCAACATTCAAATCTTAATCAAAACAAAAACCCAAAAATCAACAACCAAAACGGCGAAACAGAAGAAAAAAAAAAACCAGAAAATATTTTTTTTTTAAAAGAACAAGATTACTCGAAAAAAAAAACACAAAATTAACAAATAAGGTAAATTATCAATCCAAAAAGAGAAACAAGAAATACCCAGATCAGTAAACCAAAAGAAAAACGCAAAATTAAGAATAAACAAGGGAAAATAAATAACCCAGATCAAGAAAACGTGTAAAAAGCTAGACAAAACAAACCTTTTCAACGGGGAGGGTGAAACAAGCGAAAACTATTGCAGCAAGAAGAAGGAGAAGAAACGTGATCCTGAGAGAGGAGCCCCAGTTGAATGCCATTGACAACCTACGTCGCCAAGGCCTACACTCTTGGTCGTTGCTGTTAATATCAAAGATCTCTGGTTTAAACGATGAACGAGCCCTCAATCCTTCTATGGTTGCCAGGTTTTGGGAAGTTATGAGGAAACCGAAAGAGAAAAGAAGAAAGAAGTGGGATCTTCTTGCTTTGTGTTTGGTTTCTTCCTTTAGCGGTTTTAGCTTAACGAACACTCAAATGATTTTTGGGTATTTATCTGATTGCTTGCTTTTATTTCAATTTTTCAATTGTTTTATCGGGTTTTTTTTTCATAAATAAGAAATAAAAAAGATGAATCGAAACTGTAAAGAACTTGATTTAAAACAGGTAAAAACTAGAGTACGCACAAGTCTAACAATTTAGGGCTAAAATGTGAGTAGGACGCATTGGGTGATTACAGGGGTGAATCCGTTAATTTAGGGCTAAAATGAGACTGACCTGTTGTAAAGGTAGTAAGTTTCTGCATAAAATTTTATGCGGATTTGTACATAAATGTTTACAGTAAGTGTAATAAAAATGGTATATATATAAAATTTTACGACGTAAGCATTTGTGTACATACATATTTTTTTACGATAAAACTTATTTTCTTTCAAGAACGATTAAAATTTAAGTAGGTACAGAAATTATTACAAAGTATACATAATTTCCTACATAAATCGTAAGAAAAAAGTAGGTACCGAAATCCTTATCCGAGAAAACCAAAAGGAGCTCAACTTAGGGTAAGCATTTGTGTACATACATATTTTCCTACGAGAAAACCTATTTTCTTACAAGAACGATTGAAATTTAAGTAGGTACAGAAATTATTACAACATATACATAATTTCTTACAAAAACCGTAAGAAAAAAAAGGTAGGTACAAAATCCTTGCCCCCTCGATCTAACGGCTAAGGGAGATTCGATCCAAGGGCTATGGATGAATCTCCAAGATAGAATCTCCTAACTATGGAAAGCTTATCACACAAATGCATAGTTTCCTATAATACAAAGCTATGACATCATGGCTTGGGTGGCATGGAAGACTTTCCCCAAGTATGGCTTCATGGTGGACAACTTTCCATGTGTGTTGGTCAAAGGATGACAACTCATAATGGGTCTTCGTCTCTTGGGCAGATTGGGCATTGCTAGGCCCGGTTGGCTTGTCCAAAATCCTCTCTTTAGCATGATTGGTGCTAAATCGGGCCCTAGGGGTGTGGGCAACTCGGATGGGCATCCCCTAGGCCCCTCGGTGTGCACGTCAGGTGATGTCTCGGCCTCCTTGGTGTGCACGTCGGGTGCAGGATCGGGCTCCATGGTTTGGGCAGCATGGAGGGTGCTCGGCAAGGCCCTCTTGGGTGCGTGCACCGTGCCTCCTCGAGTCCTACTCTCGTGGGCAGCACATAGGGTGCTTGTCTTGGCCCCATGGTGCACTGAAAGTGCTCCGGCTCGGCTCTCTCGGATGCGGACACCACATAAAGCATTGTGCATGGCCCATTGGTGTGTGGTGTTTCCAACTACTCGGGTCCCTCGGTCGGGTGAAGGGCGTAGTGCGCTAAGGAAAGCACCTATGGGTGCGGCTTGCTCAGTTATGGGAAGTTGGTCCGTGACATTCTCCCCCACTGAATCTATCGACGCCCTCATCGATAGGCGATGATGAGTCTCGGTCGTCTTGTCCTCGAACGGCCTCGGCTCCTCGTCAAATTCCCGCTCGGCTAAGGGAACTCTCGTGCAAGGCCTTCGTGCCTTAGCTCTCGGTTCATCTCAATGGGTGGTACCTCCTCGTCGAAGGAGACATTCGCCTTGCTTTGTGCTTGGCTCGGATTGCTCCACTCTCGGCCATCGACATCCTCGTCCAATGGCTTATGGATGATGGCAAGGTCTGCTTGCTCTCTTGATGGCCACTCGATCTCATAGGCCTTCTCGCCTACTTGTTCCACGGCTCGACTCGGCTCCTAAATTGATCTCACAAGCAACTCGTGGATGGAAACATAGCAAGTTAGACTCGAATTTTCATAAATTGGCTCACTTACCCCGGACACAATGTCCTCGTCGGGTGGTTTCACTATGCCTTGTCGATGCTCAAGGAAAGTGATGATGGCGGGGGTCGTGGAATAGCCCTATTTCGGTGCTCTCTAGCATTTGTCTCTCGGTTTGGTTGAAGGTTGGATGCTCTCGTCTTGCTCCAACCACCTCGTCACTCGATTCCTCGTTATCCTTGTCGCACGGCTTGACTAGGATAGCTGCTCGCCCCATGACTCAATTGGGATCCTCGTTCAATCTTGTAGGCATCCTACAAACATCCAAAGGACCATGGGTTAGACTTGATTCTTCATATAAAGAATCACTTACCTCGGACTCAAGGTCCTTGTCGGCTCGATCCACTATGCCTTGTCGATACCTAAGGAAAGTGTTGTTGGCATGGATTGGCCCCTCGTCAATGCTCTTGGGCATCACCTCCTCGGATTGCATGATGATTGGAGACTTTTGGCTTGCTCCTTTCATCATGGTGCTATGGCTTGGTTCCATGGGATCATACCACTCGTCCATGGACTTCGACCACTCGGCAAACTCGGCTTGAAATTCTTCATAGAAAAGTGCTAGCCCCTCTTCATCAGCTTGGATGATGTCTCGTTCACTCAGCTTTCTGATCTCGAAAGCACAAGGATGTTTTACTTGCATCGGCAACTCCTCGATGGCAAGTGCTTCATTGTTAGACTCGAACAGCTTGGTGTAGTCTAGCAACACCGTCCCTCGCTCATCCCCTTTGGCTTGATCTACTTCGCCAAACTCAAAGGATGTTATCCGTTGTTGGCCTTTTGATGGTGGCACAACACTCGAACGTGGCTCAAACTCATGAACCACCTTACTCCTTGGTGGGTTCTTAGCACGCTCCACCTCGTACCCTCGGCTTAGGGAATTGGCTACGTCATTCGACAACCTTGGGTTGCACTTCCAAGTGAAGTCGAACTTTGCAAGGATTCTTCGCCAACGAACCTGCTTGCGAGACAACTTTCCTTGGGTTAGAAAATAATTATTCAAAGGATTCTCATAATAGACAGCAAACCTTGACCCAAGTAAATGTTGTCTCTATGTGTGTAGGAAGTGCACTATGACAATCACTTCTTTCTCAAGATCCGAGTGCCTCTTCTTGGACTCGTTGAGCACTCGACTCTCTCGAGCAATCGGAACTCCCTTCTCTAAGAGAATTCCTTTGATGGTGTTGGCACTTGCGAAGGTATGGACTTTGAATGCCTCTACGTCCTCGGACTCATCAAGGACTTGTCTCATTGCCTCATGGACTCCCATAGACTCTTCCATGGTCTCGTCATCGTCAAATATCTTGGTCTTACACACTCCTTCGTGGAGATGGATGCTGGGCAACTCCTCGGCCTCCTTGTCTTCATCATGGCCCAATGTCTCAACGCCTTGTCGTCGCGAATCTGCAACATTGGCCTTCGGCAAGACAAGTGCATCAATTTGTTTTAGACAAGATAATCCAATAATGACTTCACATTCATCAAAGAAAATTTTAGATATTACTGAGATGTTGGTGGTTCCACACCAATCTCCAATTTGGTGGTTCACGTCCCATGCAACTCCTTTAACTTGACTTTTGCGGGAATTGATGGTTTCGGTCCATCCATCTACCTCCTCAACTCGAAGGTCCAACCAATCGGCAATCTGATCGGACACGATCAACAAAGATGCACTTGGATCCACTAGTGCTTTTAACTCGATGTCGAGAAACACAATTTTCACAAACTCGCGCTCCTCCTCTTCGCGGCCACTCTTGTCTTGAGGTGGGTGGATTTGTTCACTTGAACACTCCACAGAACCGGGCTTCTCTCACGGCTTTGTGGACTCGTTGCCTCTTGGCAACCTTTCGCATATCAAGACTTCATTCTCGAAGTTTGACGCCTCAACCACCATACTCACTGGCAGTTCCCCGAACAAGGAAACAAGCTTTGTGGCCTCGGTCTCATCGGGCAAGCCTTGCTTCTCGAACGCATCTACTGGACCCATTGGTAGCTCTTTACACCTCGAATCAAGCTTCAAAGCCTCGGTCTCGTCGGGCTCGTCCTGTACCTTAGACTGCTTGGTTCGGTGCGGGCAATGGATGTGTGGCTCTCCACACCTCCAACACTTCGACGACCTCCTCCTTGGGCAGTCTTTCACACCATGGTAGTCCCTACAAAGACAACAAAACCAAGGTTTCATACTAAAAAGATCACAAAATTGTGATTTGCTCACCTCGCATTCAAACGAGACATCTGGTGATTCCACGCTCATCTTTGTCGCAACGATCTTTCTTCCTTGCGCCATCTCTTGACTCGTATGGGTGCGAAAATGGCTCTGATACCACTTGTCACAGGGCTATGTTCTGACTCGCTAACCCGTGCAGCCTTAGTCATTGATCTTAAGTCGAGGACTAAGTCAACCTTTGAATATCTAAGCTAGAGCGCTTAGAACTTGATGCGGCGGAAGCTTTGTGGGAAAAGTGATGATGGCTTGGCAAGGCAAGAAAGCTTAGGCAAGACAAAGTGAAGAGAAAATGTAAACTCTTAATACTCAAAAAATGTGGAATGAAATACAATGGGTGGGGAAGGCTCTATTTATAGCCTTGGCCCCCTCGATCTAACGGCTAAAGGAGATTCGATCCAAGGGCTATGGATGAATCCCCAGATAGAATCTCCTAACTATGGAATGCTTATCACACAAGTGCATAGTTTCCTATAATACAAGGCTATGACATCATGGCTTGGGTGGCATGGAAGACTTTCCCCAAGTATGGCTCCATGGTGGACAACTTTCCATGTGTGTTGGTCAAATGATGACAACTCATAATGGGTCTTGGTCTCTTGGGCGGATTGGGCATTGCTAGGCCCGGTTGGCTTGTCCAAAACCCCCTCTTTAGCATGCTTGGTTCTAAATCGGGCCCTAGGGGGTGTGGGCAACTCGAATGGGCTTCCCCTAGTCCTCTCGGTGTGCACGTCGGGTGCTGTCTCGGCCTCCTTGGTGTGCACGTCGGGTGCAGGCTTGGGCTCCATGGTTTGGGCAACATGGAGGGTGTTGGGCAAGGCCCCCTTGGGTGCGTACAGCGTGCCCCCTCGGGTCCTACTCCCGTGGGAAGCACATGGGGTGCTTGTCTTGGCCCCATGGTGCGCTGGAAGTGCTCCGGCTCGGCTCTCTCGGATGCAGACACCACATAGGGCGTTGTGCATGGCCCCTTGGTGTGTGGTGTTGGCAACTACTCGGGTCCCTCGGTCAGGTGAAGGGCGTGGTGCGCTAAGGCAAGCACCTATGGGTGCTCGGTCGTGGGAAGTTGGTCCGTGACAATATGTACGTATATACATGAATTCTTGACTGTTTTGAACATATATACAAGTACGTACGAATTGTATTGTTCTGTCTTTATATATATAACTACTCATAAATTAGCAATTTTAAGGATGCGTAAATTAAGGACAAATGAGTAGAATAGATTTACTTGTCAACCAAGGTTAATTAATTGATCTTTGATAATTAAAGTATTAAACCACTACAAAGAAATCAAGTTACTTGTATACTAAGTAAGAAACAATTATACTACGTTCTTACTTAAAGCTAAGTAAGATAACAAATGATTCAAGGATTGTTCTGAATAAGATACAAGTATTTATGGACTGTTTTTAATTTATAAATGTATATATATGATTTAAAGGACTGTTTTGAATAAAATTCAAGTATTTATGGACTGTTTTGATTTTATAAATGTATACAAATGATTTAAGGACCATTTTGAATAAGAGACAAGTATTTATGGACTGTTTTGATTTTATAAATGTATATATATGATTTAAAGCATTGTTTTGAATAAGCTACAAGTATTTATGGATTGTTTTGATTTTATAAATGTATGGGTAGTTCTAGGAAACAACATTTATTTCAAGGCTAAATACCGGCGAACCTGATGACCGGATAAACATTTTGTACAAAGTTTGTTATAAATCATGTACATAGTTTGTTACCACTTTGTAAGAGAAAAGAGTTTGTACCGAATTTCTTACCAAAAGTTACCAAAGACCAACAGGGCTCAGTCTTGTAAGAAATTTTATACATACCTTATTTGGTACAAATGTACATAATTTCTTACAAGTTATGTAAAGATTTTTGTATGTACCGAACTTACTACAAAATGTACATAGTTTGTTACCACTTTGTAATAAAATAAGGTTTGCACCGATTTTCTTACCAAAGATTGCCAAAGACCAAAACGGCTCATGGTCTTGTAAGGATTTTTGTACATACCCTATTTGTTACAATAAAACATAATTTTTTACAAATTCTATAAGAATTTTTGTATGTACCGAACTTATTACCAAAATGTACACAGTTTGTTACCACTTTGTAATAAAATAAGGTTTGTATCGAATTTCTTACCAAAGGATTCCAAAGACCAAAAGGGTTGATGGTCTTGTAAGGATTTTTGTGCATACCGTATTTGTTACAGTAAAACATAATTTCTTACAAGTTATGTAAGGATTTTTGTATGTACCGAACTTACTACAAAATGTAAATAGTTTGTTACCACTTTGTAATAAAATAAGGTTTGCACCGAATTTCTTACCAAAGGTTGCCAAAGACCAAAATGGCTCATGGTCTTGTAAGGATTTTTGTACATACCCTATTTGTTACAATAAAACATATTTTTTATAACTTCTGTAAAGATTTTTGTATGTACCGAACTTATTACCAAAATGTACACAGTTTGTTACCACTTTGTAATAAAATAAGGTTTGTACCGAATTTCTTACCAAAGGTTTCCAAAGACCAAAAGGACTCATGGTCTTGTAAGGATTTTTGTACATACCTTATTTGTTACAATAAAACATAATTTCTTACAACTTATGTAAGGATTTTTGTATGTGCCGAACTTATTACCAAAATGTACACAATTTGTTACCACTTTGTAATAAAGTAGGGCTTGTACCGAATTTCTTACCAAAGGTTTCCAAAGACCAAAGGGCTCATGGTCTTGTAAGGATTTTTGTACATACCGTATTTGTTACAATAAAACATAATTTTTTTACTTCTGTAAGGATTTTTGTATGTACCGAACTTATTACCAAAATGTACATAGTTTGTTACCACTTTGTAATAAAATAAAGTTTGTACCAGATTTCTTACCAAAGGTTTCCAAAGACAAAAAGGGTTGATGGTCTTGTAAGAATTTTTGTACATACCCTATTTGTTACAATAAAACATAATTTCTTACAACTTATGTAAGGACTTTTGTATGTATCAAACTTATTACCCGTCCAACTGCACGATAGGTTTCGAAACTGGCCTAGTGGTTTCGGTACCGGTGTGGTAGATTCAAAATAAAGTCAATCTTTCTATAGGGGTTTCGAAATTGGCCTAGTGGTTTTGGTACCAATGTGGCAGATTCAAAATAAAGACAATCTTTCTATAGGGATTTCGAAACTAGCCTAGTGGATTCGGTACCAGTGTGGTAGATTCAAAATAAAGCAAATCTTTCTATAGGGGTTCCGAAACTGGCCTAGTGGTTTCGGTACCAGTGTGGTGGATTCAAAATAAAGCCAAACTTGATATAGGAGTTTCAAAACTGGCCTAGTAGTTTCGATACCAGTGTGGCAGATTCAAAATAAAGCCAAACTTTGTATAGGGGTTTCGAAACTTTTCTAGTAGTTTCGGTACCCGGGTTTACAAGTATAGTGTATGTACACAAATTACTACAAAATGTACACAATTTCTTACAAAATTTGTAAGAAAAACGGCATATACCAAATTTCTTACACGTATCAAACATACGCCAAAGTGGCTCAACTTAGTGTAAAGATTTGTGTACATACGTAAATTTTAACCATATATTAAATATCTGACTCCACAAAAATTTTAGTTCCAATATTAAATTCTAGATAATCAAGATCCGAAACTAATTAGACGCAAATATATTTTACATTTTATAATATAGAGTTAAATTCGAATTTCAAAATCTACAATCCCCCTTCGCATATGTAATGTAGACTTAGATAATGAATATTTGAGACGTTTATTTATATTCTCTGGACCCGCAACAGATAATAATCTTAACATCTAAATCCAAATATTATCCAAATTTGTTGTTTCTAAATCTGAAAAAGATTAATATCCTCAAATATCCGAATCCACAATCTAATTTTCCACAGGTAGGGAAAGATAATCTCGATCACTATAAAGCTTAAAAGGTTGCAAAAAATTCTGACATTTCAAATTCAATACGGCTACAAAGGTTCAAAAATGCCACCTAAAAATTTCAAGCTACATTACTAAAACTTCACAAAGGGTTAACAGTTCAACATTGCAGCATCAATGATACACCAATGAAAGGTTCCATACAAGGACCACTCCCTTTCCAACATTTTACAAACTTCAATCACACAATACTAGCATCTTCTTCATGGTTTTCTGACATAGTAGAATAAACTCATGAGGTAATGCATTGCGACACTTTTCATTCTCATGTCACTTATCGGACAGTAAAAAACTCCGATGACATAATAGCCACATCTAAGTAATCTATGATCTGCATATTGTCAACGAAAAGATAAATGACAAAGTTTGAGCATTGGTAAGAGACTAAGTCATAATGGTGCAAAGGAGATTTGACCTACCTCAAACCTAAGTTCGTATGATTCGTATGACACTAATTACAGAAGGATAAATTTCACAATATGCATGATTCGTATGATGAAGGGAAGTCTCCTTTAGCAACTAACTTGCATCCTTGGTAAGAGTGACTAGAAAGACATAGTTGTAGACATGTTTGGGGATCTAAACCAAGACATTAAAAATATAAATTTAAACCATGAAAGAAATAACTTCAATATAAAAAAGAAGACAAATGTACATTATGAAACAATACAAAGATAAGTAACATAAGCAAATTGCATTTAGTATGATTGAAAGTGCAACATAAATGGCCATAACAAGTTAATAAAAGATAAAACATAGAGACCATTCCAAACGATGGATGACAATTTTAGCAGTTAACTTAGAACACAACTAATGTGAAGAACGACAACAAATGTATGTTTCATGCACTTGCACAAGAACAAGAGTAGTGGCCATAAAGGTTATAGCTTAACAAGTATTACTATATATTAAGAACTCATAAGATAAGACATAACATTAGAAATAAAAGGTAGGACCTACCAAGATGAAAAATAGTTTTCCTAAAAAAATTGTCAAAATTAAAACATTTCTTTCATTTGTTACAATTTACAACATGCTACATTTGAAAGATTGAAAAAGCATTAAGGAAACCCAATTGTTATAGATTCCTTTATGAAATAAGCAAATACAGAAGCACTTTGAATATAATGATGAGAACTGCTGAAGTTGATATGCAAAGCATTTGTATCACCCATAATTCATAATCTTTAAAAAAATATTCCATTTCGTCCTTCTGACCTAAATCTACCATATTTATAATGCACAACCATATTGCATTCTTTGAAATCCATTTTTTATCAGTAAACACTAAAATCTTTGTCAAATTGGACACATTGAAAATCAAATGAACCTTAACCAAATTAGTTGGAGCTAAAAAACCTTTTGAAAATCAAATAAACATTAACCAACCAACAATGCCACCCATATACATCCATCACAGTTTACATATGAGTAAACAACAAAAGAAATTCTAAGAAACAAAAAAGCTCTTTTCTTTTGTCTGAGTCAGTAGTCTTATTTCTTCCTTCTCTCACAACTAAGAGTTTGTCTTCAATCAATACTTAAAAAGCTTTTTCAATCCTAACATCTATATGTTCAATGACTATGGATGAAGCTAGGTACCTCCAAAGCACTCTCTTCAAGAGCATAAAAAATTCCATGATTACTAAATACAGAAATTAAATGCACAAACTAATGTTAATAAATCAAAGCACCATAATATAATGAACAAATAGAATTTTTTTTGAATTTCTACTTAAACTCCTAAACCTTAGGGTGACATATTTCCCAAGTGTAGAAGCATGAGACTAAGGTACAATCAACTTGTTATTTCTTTCACTAGAATACAAAAACTTTCTATTATATGCATATATCTCTTGCATACTCTTGCCAAGAGCATCTTCCCAGGAAGTTGCAAACTCTACCATGACAATCCTGCAGATTGCTTGATTCTGTAAATGTGATTTTAACGTTCCTAAAACTGATACCTAAGTTAAGTTTCCAAATATCCTCCATTAACCAACTTCACCAACAATGTAGGTTTCTATGGTTCAAGGAAAAATCAAAGTGATGGAAGAACCCAAAATGATTAGCAGGGACCAATAAAACACATCCCAAGAAGAGGGCAACTTGAACATGTAATCGACTTAATAAGCTAGAAAAATGAAGCCAAAGCTCTGGCAAAAGAACATACCTTTGTGAAAACACGAAGCAAGAGAGGACAAGTCTGCATAACAGAAGAAAAGGAAATGATCATAGATCAAAGGATAATTAAGCTCCAGTAGAATCCCTATGCGACAATCACAAATTCGAGATTCTCAATGATTAAAAGCTTTGAAACCCTAGAATTTCAAATATTTAGGGATATAGAAACGAAAAGGAGTACCTTTTCGCGATCAATAGGCTCAGAGTGAGGGCGAGAGGGGGAGGTTCGCCGCCGTTGGTTCGTTGTTTATGCTCTCAGTGGGTAACCGTTTTTTTTTCAAATCGTACGGTTGTTGCTTACTCGGCTTCATCTAACGGCTGAGATTTAAGGGCCGATTTTTAGTTGTTTTTTAAGCCGTTTGTCTTTAGAATTTCCCTAAATATATATACATGATTTAAAGGACTGTTTTGAATAAGATACAAGTATTTGTGGACTGTTTTGATTTTATAAATGTATACAAATGATTTAAGGACTGTTTTGAATAATATACAAGTATTTATGGACTATTTTGATTTTATAAATGTATATATATGATTTAAAGGACTGTTTTGAATAAGATGCAAGTATAAATGGACTGTTTTGATTTTATAAATGTATACAAATGATTTAAGGACTGTTTTGAATAGATACAAGTATTTATGGACTGTTTTGATTTTATAAATGTATATAAATGATTTAAGGACTGTTTTGTATAAGATACAAGTATTTATGGACTGTTTTGATTTTATAAATGTATATAAATGATTCAAGGACTTTTTTGAATAAGATACAAGTATTTATGGATTGTTTTGATAAGTAAATCCTAGGACTGTTTTTAAAATCTTTAGACGCTGAATTATAATTCTCAAGGGCTGTTTTGGGTGTATTAAAATGGAGAAAATTGTTTTACTCATATATGAAGTATATGGACTGTTTTTGATACATAAAAACATGTATAGAAGTGTTTTGGAAACTGTTTTACACATATATGAATTCGACTTGAACTTGAGGGACTGTTTTCTCTACACGAATAAGTTTAGGATTGTTTTTGACATGTAGAAATGTGTATACAAATGTTTCGGGATTGTTTCTTATATAAATAAAAATTAAGGATTGTTTTGTTTATATGAGAAAATTATGGAATGCTTTGGATTAATATGATTCAGAAGGGGGGCTGTAAATACTCAATAAGGATTGCCTAAAGAGGATATGTGCTTGTTAGGGGCTGATTTACATTAATATGAACAAAGTTGGATTGTTTGGTGAATATACATGTATACGAATATAATGAGACTTTATTTGCATAAATGATTTGCATAGTAAGTAATCTCTATTTGGAGTATCCATTTGGGTGAATACCAAAGTTCTATTCGTTTTCTTTAATATATACATGAACACTTTTAAGCTCAAACTTATGAGAAAGGGGCCATGGTGGCCAGAGATGCAATGAATAATGGTAGTTTGTGTGTGATCGGTGGTTAGAGATTTGTTGTTTGAAGAAGATGAACAAGATATTTTCCATAGATAACAATGTGTTTCTCTGTATTTTTCTTAATTTCAAATGTATATAGAGTAAACCTTTAAATAAGCTGATATAAAGTTTTAATATAACTAAAACTATACTTTTATCTTTAATTTAAATATTACTTATTCCTAATTTAAATAAGACTTCTAGTAAATCGAAACTATTGATTAGCAATAAACTCTAATTACACATTAAATAAAAACTCTAACACTCCTCGTCAACTTACATTCCCCCTCAAGCTGGTGAGCAAGCGTAGTAGAGCACCAGCTTGGATCTTGGATGTGATGCCCTACTCATATTTGTTATGTTATTTCTTAGAGAAAAATGCTCATCGTTCTCGGGAGTCTTTTATTTGAAGAGTGAGGACAGAACCATGATGTTCTTGCGCAGCAATTGTTGATGCCATTCAACTTATGGTACGCTTGAGATGGTTGATGCATTAGTTGGAATAAAAAGACTGTTCCATAGGATGCTCCAACATGCAATTCCTGACTGAAAGGTTTGATGTGAACGATGTAGGAAGTGATCACAGGAATCTACACTCCCTTCAAGCTGGTAGTTACACATACTAGAGTTCTAGCTTGGATTTTTTATGTAAAATCCCTTAAAAATATTATCTAGTTTTTAAGGTTAAACTAAAACCTCTTCTCCCATCTTTTAGGATGGATGGCTAAGATAAAACCAAATAGTTTTTAAGGCTACACTATAACCTTTTCAACTATCTTTTTGATTGGCTAAGATAGAACCATTAAATAGAGAACAAAACAACAAAATTAAACGAGCAGAAATTTCATCAGAGAAGTAAGATTCCAACAAGAGAGAAGCCAAGGAACGAGCGTGGCCTAATGACAGCAGCGAAAAAGAAAAATAATGTGCATCTGAAAAATCAGATTATCGTCGATATGTTTCCTATTAGAGATGACAACAGTGGTGACGTCATCAAGACCGTTGTTGGCTCATGATACCATGTGAGAAAGGGGTCATGGTGGCCATAGATGCAATGAGGGTGATTTGTGTGTGACCGGTGGTTAGATATTTGTTGTTTGAAGAAGATGAATATGATATTTTTCAGAGAGAACAATGTGTTTCTCTGCATTTTATTATTATTCTTAATTTCAAATGTATACAGATTAAACCTTTAAATAGGCTGATATAGAGTTTTAATATAACTAAAACTATACTTTTATCTTTAATTTTAATAATACTTATTCCTAATTTAAATAAGACTTCTAGTAAATCTAAACTATTGTTTTAAAAATAAACTCTAATTACACATTAAATAAAAACTCTAACACTCCTCGTCAACTTACACTGCCCCTCAAGCTCTAACACTTCTCGGATAACTTACATAACCACCCATGTATAAGTGTATTTTGTGTTTCAATATCTTAACTTAGAATGGTGAACTTGTTGTACAAGTTTAAAAATTATTTGTACATGAATACAAGATCTAAATGACAGGATGGATTATTGTTTCTTGTTTTAGATGTTTTAAACTATCTCACTAAGCAAACATACTTATGCATCATTCTACTGTCTTTTAGGTTAAGTTCGCTTTCGATTAGTTTTCGAGCTTGGACAAGTTCACAAGGAGATAGGAGTATGTTTTGTAATCTTGCATTAAGAACTCCTAAATAGTGGCATATAGTTAATAAGTATGCATTGTGCATTTAGATTTCCTTTATGGCTTAGTATGTATATAAGCTTATAAGTTTTTTATTAAAAATTTTGTAATGGGCCTTAATTAATTTATAGTGGCTTGCTATTTACGCTATATGGTTGTTATGAGGATGGTAGTTGTAACCCCCTAAACTCGACCTAGGAGAAAAGACCGAATTTAGGAAGTTACAATTGAAAACTTTTCCCTCAAGAAAACTAATTTTTAAATAGATATACTTTAAATTAAAATAAAATAACATAAATTTAATAATGAATAAAAATATCATAATAGATATTCGAATAATTATATAAAATCTCTGAATTAAATTAACAGTAGATGAATGCTAAAAATAATCTCAAAATATAAATAGTCTAAAATTACATTCATGTCCCAAAATAATAAATAGAAATCTGATTAAACTAAAATAGTTTCGTATTGAATAATAAAACAACCGGATAAAATCTGAGATCCTCCAAGTACCAAGTTGCCTAGAGTCCAAGATATATGTAAAAGAAAAACTATGGGGGAGTAAGCTAAAGAGCTTAGTGTTTCTCTAAAGTGCAAGAAACTCATAATTATAAAACATAATATTATTTTGAATGAAATCTTTTAAACCATAACACAAATCACAAGCGCATTGCAATGCACCCAACTACAACCGCCATAAGAAGAGTAAGGTTCCCCAGAACCACTCACTACATCGTCACCATCCGAAGTGGAACTCAGCCCGAAGGGTGGAAACACTGATCCGAAGTGGAATTCAACCCAAAGGATGAAACCACTAAACTTCCACCGTACAAATCCCAACCCATGCTCATACATATATGATGTTTAACAATCAAATTTCATAAACACAGTTCCATAAATCCAATATTTCGTGAACATACTTCATAAATCATAGTCTATAAATCATAGTTCATAAATCGTGGTCCATAAATCACGGTTCGTAAATCATAGTAAAACATATTCTGAAAACGTATGCATGTGGTGTCAACCATAAAAATCATAATACATATAAATAATCACATAAAGGGTAAAACACCAATACATAGAAAAATAGTATATAATTTAATTATAGCACCAAAAGAAAACACACCTTAGCCAAGCTATACTCAACCTATAGAATGATGTGATTTTCATGATCAAAAGTATTGGATCCAACTGTATCGATACCTTGCCAACCAACTTTGTAGCAATAAAAAGGGTGATGGTATGCGGCACCCACAATCGAAAAAAATGACCTACCAAGTAGGGGTTCGATTAAGATTTTAGAATCAATGGGAATGATCAGCCTCCTTCGTAGGGGAATTTGAGATTACATGCATATATATAGAAGAATAGGTCATAGAGTTTCGGTGTGAATAAATTAGCCCTTATATATATGCGGTTGAATTGGCATAAACTATATGATTTCAGTGATATATACATGGGGGATTTTTGGAATAAAATAATAATATAAAGGAATTACAATTATAAAAGAAAGACAACGCCGAAATTGATTTGGATTTAAAAAGAAAATGGATTTATCATTCAAAAGGTCCACAAACTTATAATTTGTCCAATAAAGTGGCAAAATTATGATTAAAGATCATTTGACTCTCAATTTGGTCATAAGAATTTGTTTTAAAGTTTAATTTAGTCTCTTAGAAAATTAGGGTTTTTTTAATTAAAATTCTCAAATAAAAAGGGTTTTGAATTAAAAATTTTCAATTGTTTGGGTTTTCAATTAGTGATTTCAAAATTAGGTTTCTAAATTAGAGATTTTTTTTATTCTAGGGTTTACAATTTGGGCGTATTTTTTGGGTGTAACAATAGTTTAGTTAATTTATTTGTACTTTAGGTGATAGATAATCTTGTTAGTAAAGCTGTTTAAAGACTTAAACATATCAGTTGCTATGCATAGAACTCAACCATAATAGTATAGTTCACATGATTGAGTTTTGAAACAAAATGAGTGATGGATTAAAGTATATGATAATATGTTAACCAGTTAGTTAATTGATAATTAGGATATGATAGAAACATGTTCAGGACCTGGTTTGTTGTTTAAGTCATGACATATATCATTGTGTAGAGTTTTATCGTGTTAAATTTTGATTAGTTTTGTCAACGATCGTGATAGTTAAATGTTAGTAGAACTATGGATATGTTTATGAATCCAATATGTGATTGTAAAAGAATGGGTTTGGACAATTTGAGAATCTAGACAAGTTTGAATCTTTATAATTGGCTCTATAAAAGATATATTTGTTAGTATGTTTAATTAGTTTAATATTAGACTTGTTTAAACAAATGAGATTCAAGAAGTAAGATTAGGTCAGTAAGGGACCTATAATAGTTATCTACTTTTATAAGATGAGGGCTTTCTTCTAGTTATAGAAATGATGGGGGGGTTTAAATCGAATCTTAAAGATCAAGTTAGGTGCTTAAAAATATGTTCGATTGAGTTTTTGTTTGGTCACTTGTATATTATGAAGAAATGAATAATCCTCTTTATGGTTGAGTAGCTAGGTTTCGATTTGGGTTCTCGTGATATCAAAGATGTAATTGTATCTTTATAAAATAACTTGACTTAAGGTTTTAAATTTTTACTAAACTTGAGTAATTTGAGGTAAAATCTTGTCTTTGATTTATATTTGGTGCTTGGGGTTCAAGACTTATATGTGCTAAGTCATTTTTTGTTCGTTTGGAAACACTTCCAAATTCGAGTTATTCTTAAGCTGAGTTTGGGGTGTTACAGTTTTAAGCATAAATAATTGTGTGATTATGAATTTAGGGTTGTTATGGACATCTGTGAGAATATTTTGACTGGTTTGAATGTATATAATCATATTGGGAATTGTTTTGATGCACATAAGTATGCATAATAGGTGAATTGACTATTTTGAGTATGAAAATGAATAATGGACTATTTGGGGTACATAAGAAGAAATGGTGGCCTGTTTTGATGTGTAAAGGTGTACATAAGTTTAATTGCTCTGTTTTTGTGTATACATGAATGGTCGTGGACTGTTTTGGACACAAGTATGTGAGTGTATGTGATTAGGGACTATCTTGATACCTGAAACTGTTATAAGTTGTCTTGTGTTTTTATGTTTGCATACATGTAAAATAGAGTTGTTTTACAAACATTTTGTTGATAAGAATGGTTCTAATATGTGATTATACTCCTTGTGAATTGTTAGACCAAGAAGGTTGACAAGCGTCGTTTTTGTCAAATAAATATAGTCTTAATCTCAATTTAGATAAAATAAATAAACGTAATATAGAGAAGAAGGTGTCGATCCATAGGGACTAAGGAGTTTCTAATATTTGTCCGAATTGATTTTTAACCAAGAAACCTGCAAGTAACAAAAGGGGGTTTAGTGAAATGAGTTGAATAATCTAAACGAATGAAAGAAATGATAAATAAAGGGAAATAGATATTTGAAAATAATTATGATAATGTATAGCCTCCAGCTTTGCGTCGCCTCAACACGTCTCGATCACTGAAGTAAATTTTACTTCGAATTCTTGTCGGTTACAATCTACAAGTCCCAACCCTTGTAACTTGCTATTCTCTATGGTGAACTAATTTTCCAAGGTCAATCCTTAGAATTCAGTGCTTGTTTGGACTAACGTCGGCTATCGATGCTAATGCTAATGTCAATGTTGAAGTTTCTGCTGGAAAAGCACGTGCTCGGATAATTTTGTATCAACAAGAATCGTAACCGATCTTGATTTCCCTTAGCGGACCGCCACTAAGTTTGTTCTTAGGGAGTTGAATTTGCTACAAGCCTACTCTTGTCCCCAACGGTAGATCAAAACGTCGATCACACCAATTCACGCTTTTGGAATGAAAAGGTTGAGATTTTTAAAGGAAAGGCCGATTGCCAATCCAATAATGCTGAAAATCATGAAAGAAGTTGAAGGTATGAAGAACTTGCTATTCTCACGAAATGAGTTGGGTTTCACTTAACTGTTGGGTAACGGTAAATTCAGCTAAGCGTGGTTTTGGAAGAAATCATACTTAGAATTTTTTAGAATAAAGTAAAAGAAAGAAATTTATAAATTCTAAAGTGAATACTGAGCCAAGAACAAGAGATGATTTTTGAGTTTACCCCAAAGGGGGTATTTATAGTATTCTAAAAACCCTAAAATAACCCTAAAGTGATAGAAGATAAATTCTAAAATATTTAAATTAAATACAAAAGATAATTCCCAAGTTTAAATTTTAAATCCTGACTGATAAGTTATCGAAAAGTGGCTGATAACTATCTGACATCACTGACGTCATCTTCTAGAAGCTATTGACATGGCATTCAGTCAACCTTTCATGCCCATATTCATGCCCACTAATATGGCATTGACTCTAGAAAAATAAAAACTGCAGAATTCCACCTCTCTCCAGTGTATTTTCCAAAATTACTGAACATCACAAAAAACACATAATAAAATCTAAATCAACACCATATTTCAACCATTAGAGGCTTAATTAAAGATGAAATAGTGAACATTTTAGCTACTTATCAAAGGTGTTGTTGGAGAGGAGACTAGTAGATCAAAATGTAGATTATCAAAAAGGTGATTTTGATTCAGAAGCAAAATTAGCTCGGAACAAATAATGAGTGTAGTTTAAAGTCTCGGGATAAGCTAATAACTCACTTGAGCATTGCTTGTTGATTTTCTCATTTCTTTTTACTAGTTTGGATTATGTTATGTAGAAGCAAGCTTGGATCCCATGTGAGTATCTAAATATCAAGTATATTTTGCCCTGAAACTTTCGAACCAATGATATGATTGTAGTTAGATTTGTATGTGTTTGTGAAGAAATCCTTGTTATGCTATCATTAATGTAAGAAAATAATCATAAGTTGTGAACTTCTAATTTAACTTTATAAGTACTTGATGAGAAAACAATAAGATATGCTCACACTATATCATGAACAAGGAGCTATGCTCATTCAGTCTCTGATTTGATAAGATGTAAGACTTGCTTATGTGATTATATGAAATTGAAGCTAAGCTCACTTCTGTTAAGTAACAAGATATGCTCTTGATAAGATACCTTGGAGTTATGCTCAAATCTGACTTGATAATATAAGATGTAATTGTAAAGCCTTGGTTTCGAGTCAGTCATAGGTATAGATGACATGTCATAGAGTCCATAGAGCTCGTGTTTAGGGTGGACTACGATCATTATTTGGCGACAGTAGGAGGGAAGTGTTGTGGTCACTTGGCGATAGTAGGAGGGAATGACCAGTACTATGATTACCATTTTGTTTTGGCGACAGTTGGTTGGGGATTCGTGTACCTAGGATGTTATTTGATTATCAGGCTATGTTAAAGATTAAAATAAAGAAATGTGCTTTTCTAATAAATAATCTATATAGATAATTTATGAAACAAATGTCACATGCCTTTGATATATTATGATTGATATCCTATGATTCAAGTATTTATGTTTAAGAGAAGATACATGTGATGTCTTACATGTTCAGAAACTTATGTTATTGTAATTTTGTGGTTGATGACTTGTGTAATAAGTAGCTTGTGAATTATTTTTGTTATAAGTAATCAAGAAAGTGATTAAGCTAAATAAAAGACCTTTGGCAATGACTTAATGTAATACCCCAACCCAGATACAGAAGGCAAAGCCTAAAAGAACGTCGATAGACTAACTTGTCTAACAAGTTAGAAATTGAAAGGCAAAAAGGTGATTATACCTAATTACTTAAGACACAAGTAATTAATCTATCAAGCATAGAAGATTAAACATGATCATTCTAAGCAGTCATAGACATAATAAGATTGAAGCAAGAACAACATGATCATAATTCTATCACATTTGAATGCATACCAAGAAATCGAGCTATATTTTTCATCTCAAATTATTTCATCTACATGTGATTCTAGGACAATTCGAATGTTAAAACCATCTATAAAATCTCCAATTATCATTTGCAAACATGGAATTCAAGGTATGACTTTAAAAACTATACAAGGACCAATAAAACTCTACAAACTCATTTAAGCCTATAGCAAATTTAGCTATTTCATTACATGTGTGTGCTTGAAATACCAATGGTCAATTAATTATCTATTACCATACTTTATTCTCAATTTAAATTCCACATACATGATCAAGTAACTATAATATGTAATTATCAAACATTCAAAACAACTCCTAGCATGACATTGCTACATTTCAGATTGTCATCCATAGCTATTCTATCTAGATCAACCAATTACCAAATCACCAACCAAACATATGATAAATATAAGTATTGTTAGAGTATTATTTACATCCCACCGTTAATCCAACAACAAAATCCTTAAGACTAAAGTTCAAACTAGTGCCACCTTCTAAGAGTTTACATATAACAAAACAAGACATACTTTTGTTGCCTTAGTGACCTTGCAAAATCTTCCTCAAGCTTGTTCAACAATAACCTTTCCTATAATATAACAAGGTGAGTAGTTAGAATTTCTAGTATTACAATTTAATAACAGAAATTTAAGTATAACAATGTATCTAGTTCATAGTCCAACTTTTAATTCGAACAATTTAGCCATCAAGGCTAATTTCATCTATTTGACTTTTACAAAGAATACATGCCCACTTAGTAGAATAAATCACCATCAAGCAACTTCTTCAAGTTGTTCTGGAAGACAATTTAGTCTTAGCAATCAATCTATATATTCAAACACCATTGAAATCCATGGCTTTACTAGTTGTAAACCTAAGATACATAATTGATCAATATAATCATGCAATGGTAATTCCTTTACCATTGAAACATTTAATCTTACCAAATTATTCAGGGGTACCTTAGTACAAAACAAGGGACCTTAGTCCAGTTCAGGCTGAGCTCAAAGGTTTCTATTAGTATGTTAATCTTTTAGGACTAAACTATCAAGGCTCTTATGACCTTACAATAGGTCATATATTTATTCTATTAAATTTCAAGTACTAACTTCATACACAAAATATCAAATTAATCATAACATGCAAACAGTCCATGCTTCACTTTAAATTCACACAAACAGAAGTCCATACATACCTTGGGCTCTTACCTTAACAAGAAACAACAATCCCAAGCAAGTATAGGCAATTTATGCCTCACAAGACAATTAAACAATTAAACTAATTTAATAATCTATGCTTACTTAAACATAGTTATACTCACAAATATTCCAAGCTAAGCTTGATCCTGAATCACAATGTCCTTTTGTTTATCCTCTCCTTGATCAACCCCTTTCTTGTCTAATAATACAACAATAAAAAAGGTATCAAAATCAATCCCTTGAAAATTTAACTCACATATGTTTATATATAATCTCAAACAATGTCCATACATTCATGTTTTTCAATGATATTTTCTAATATCCTAAGTGACTGCTGCTACCAGTTAGACTGCGCATCACTTAATTAAAATTTCATATCTTCCATTTCGTATATCGGAATTTCAAACCATTTACACCGTTGGAAAGCTAACTCAACTAGCTTTCTAACCTTAATATTGTTATATGAAATACTTATCTATTTTGTTGAATTCTTCAGAAAGAGCTAGCCGGTAGGCAACATGGCCAATCCTTTTAATAATTTCGAAAGGTCCTATAAACTAAGGGCTAAATTTTCCCCTTTTTCCGAATCTAAACACCTTTTTCCATGGAGATACCTTGAGAACCACTTTATCTCTTACATTATAATGAATATCTCGTCTCTTTCGATCATCAAAAGCTTCATGTCGATCAGAAGCTTCTTTCAATTTGCTGCAAATAACATGTACTTGTTCTTCTATTTCCCAAAGTAATTGGGGTCCTAAAAATTTGTTTTCTCCCAATTCAAACCACCATAAATGAGTCTTACACTTTCTTCCATAAAGGGCTTCAAAGGGAGCCAATTGAATGGAAGATTGATAACTGTTTTTATACAAAAATTTGGCCAGAGGCAACGATTTCTTCCAATTCCTTCTAAAATCAATTATGCAATCTCTCAACATATTCTCTAAACTTGTATGATTCTTTCAGATTGGTCATTTGACTGTGGTTTGAAAGTTGTACTAAGTTTGGTTTTAGTTCCAAGAGCTTTCTGTAGAGATTTCCAAAATCTAGAAGTAAATCTAGAGTCCTGGTCAAAAATTATGGTTGTAGGAATACCATGTAGTCTTATAATCTCACGAAGGTAAAGTTTTGCTAATTGATCCAAGCTCATACTCATATTTATAGGAAGAAAATGAGCAGATTTCGAGAACCTATCCATAGTCACCAAAATTGCATCGTTCTTCTTTAGTGATGAAGGCAATCCACTAACAAAATCCATTGTTATTTGCTCCCATTTCCATTGTGGAGTTTCAATAGGCTGTAATAATCTCGAAGGAACTTGATGTTCTACCTATAATTTTTGACATACCAAACATTTGGATACAAAATCCGTTATAGCAGACTTCATCTCGGGCCACTAGTAGAGGCTCTTCAGGTCTTTGTACATGTTCATTGATCCAGGATGTATTGAGAAAGAACTATTATGGGCTTCATGTAGAATTTCTCTCTTTAGATTTGAGTCATTGGAGACAACACCCTATTTAGAAAATAGAGTAATTCATTTTCCTTCAGAATAAAATTTGATTCAACATTTTCATCAGGTTTGAGCTTAATTCCTTGCAATTCAGGATCCGACTATTCGTGTAACACCTGGGTTTAGGGGTCAGGTGAAAATAATATTTTAATATTTTTTCGAGTTCGGTTTTATGACTGAAATAATGTTCGGGTTTTATTTTCAAAATAAATGGTGTTGAACATATTTTACTTCGAACCCAAATAGCCATGGATCTCATTCTTTGTGAATAGTTCAATTCATTAAGGGCAAAGTGGTCTTTAGCTTTTAAATTTAAACAAAACAACTAAAACACCCATTCATCACCATCTTTCACTATTCACTCTCTTCTTCAACGTGAAAAGAGAGAGCTCTCATCCCTTTCACTATTCCATCACAAAGCTCCTTCATTTCAACCCGTTTTTGAAAGGTAACACCATTTTTGACTTCTCCTCAACTTCCTCTCTTCAAAAGTACAAGTAGTTTTTGTTTTTGTTAAAGTTTTGGAATTAGAGTTTTCAAGGGTTTTGATTAAAATTGGTGCCTTTATTATGTTTAACTTAACTTTTTGACCTAATGTTGTTAGTTATGAAGTCTAGGGGTTAAATGGTACCACATATGTGAATTTTTCTTGGTTTTAAACAAATTCCCGAAATTGGGTTTGAATGGGGTTTTTGAAGGGTTTTGGGTGAGTTTTGGGGGTTGTTTTAGGTTGTAATTGATAGGCTTTTGGTAGTGCTATGGTTAGGGGTTGATTTGGGATCATTTGTGGGTGTAAAAGGTGTTGGAAACATGGGTTTTGGATGAGGTTTTGGGGCTGCCCGAGATTGCCAAATGTGGGGTTTGTTCATGGCTTGAAACATTGTGAATTGTGTTTGAATTGTATTCCGGGTTAGTACTTTGATTCTTGGGCTGATTTGAGGTTGTTTGAATTGTATTGAGGTTGTTTAGAAGCGAGAACTTGTGTCGGAGAAGCATCAGGAAGAAATCTGGAAGCTTGAGGGTGGTTTCTTGCTTGGCTTGGAGCTTGGAAGCTTAGGTGAGTGGTTAAATGTTTAAAGTGGTTTTAAATGGTTGGTTCGAGCATGTGGACTAGGTCGGGCTTGATAGACCCACCTAGAGTTAGGATTGAGGTGGTAGCCTAATCCTAAACTTAAACTAGAGCCATTGGTTGAACTTGTATTTGATGAATATGCCTCGTAATATTTGTGATATGATTGCTTATGTATAATGTGTTATACATGTGAGATGAGGCATGATTTGTGATGCATTGTGATATGCATGTGAATGGTTCATGATTGTGATCATGGTGAGTACGTGCTAAGCACGAAATTGGTTGAAATGAATAATGTGGATTGAGTTAAATGTTGGCACTAGTATGCTTGAGTACAAATGATCGATCATTAGGATGTTAGTGTGCACACATGAGTCTAAATTCGCGCGTGGCCTTGGTGGCGTTGAGTCACCATGGAGGAGTATTGGTTCGCCCGGAAATTGTTATATATATTAGTCGATGATGAGTGGAATCCCATCGACGGGGCGTGAGGATGAGTGGAATCCCCTCCGCGAGACCGACAATGACTGTAATCCCACCGTGAGGTAAAGTGGTTGTTGGATGTGAGTTCCAACGTGTTTATCCGCGTATTCGGGTCATAGCTAGGTGCCAATATTGTTTGATATGTATATCAATGTGTTGTGGAATGTGATCTCTATTTGGATGTTTATATGTGATTACATATGTTGTAAATTAGAGCTTGTCGAGCATGGCATATAATTGGATATTGTACATGCATCTTTAACTTTTAGCTCTTGAGGATCTTTGGTAATTATGTATTTACCTTGGTTGAGATCGTGCTTGGACCATGTATTGTCGAGGTTTGTTTTTAAAGAGCTTACCCTCACTAAGCTTTATTGCTTACACTCTCTCTTTGTTCGACAATGCAGATCCTTAGTTCGTGGGTTGCCAAGTGCAAGAAGGGGGCCTCCAAGTGTGCTTCGTGGTGCTTGTTTAGCTACCAAGTATGAACTTTTAAATTAAGATGTAATGGTCAAGCAATGGGACATGTAACCGTGTTATGATGCTTTTGGATTATGTTGTTGCTAGGAGCATGCTAGACTCCTTTTATATGCCTTGTTGGTTGAGATTTAAATGCCATGTTGCTTGTAAACCATATTGGCCTTTACCTATCTTGTTTTGCCTAAGTGTATGCAATGTTGAAGCTTAGTACATTTAATGCTATGTATGGATGTATGGCTTTGTGACGTTGTGACTTTAGTGTTTAGCCTTGTTGTAATGATGTTTTAAGCATGCTTGATATGTTGGTTGCCTTAGGATTGATGTTAGTGTGATGTTGGAGGTTTTAGAGGGGTTTAGGGACATCCTTGTGCCATAAACCAGCTAAAACCAGTCTGCAGACAGAGGGCGTTTCGAAACAGGCTACCCTGTTTCGATACGGTCCCTTTGTTTTTGGCAGGGCGTTTCGAAATGCGTAGAGGTCATTTCGGTACATTTTCGCTACTGGAATTCTGAGAAATTGGCGAGATAAAGGTGTTCCGAAACGGGTCTAAGAGTTTTGAAATGGTCAAAATCTCGTTGACCATGAGAAGTTGACCATGGAGGGTGTTTCGGAACGGTTGACCTCCGTTCCGATACGGCCTCTTCGTGCAGGCTTAGAATCGTTGACCAGGTCAAGGCGTTTCGATACACCTTGAGGGTGTTTCGAAACAGTTTGCTTAATGATTTAAAAATGGACTGTTTTGCATAGGTTGATCGAGTTATTGTTTTATGAATGCTTGTCTTTCCGCTGTTATGATCACATAGGATTCGAATGAGCCTTTAGAAAAGATTAAATTAAAAAGAATTTTTCTGGATCGTTAACCGAAGAGGAACCTTAACGGGTTTCACTTCGGTTTTCCCCGTGTGGCCCACTCGGACCGGTCAGCGTCCGGACCGGGACGAGGGGGTTACAGTTCGAATTCTTGAGATTATCTCTGAGTGGATTCAAGTAGAAGCCAAGGTTCCTTGCTTCTTACCAATTTGAAGACAAGCATTGAAAGAGGATAAGGCTACAATAATTTGCAAGGGAAATATTTTATATGATATCTATATAGGTTTCGAATAGGAATTAGGGGAGGCTTAGTTTAATCGAATACTAACCACAGGAATGTTGACGATTGAGTGCATCAGCCACCACATTGGCCTTCCCCGAGTGATAATATATGATCAAATCATAGTCTTTGAGTAGCTCGATCCAACGTCGTTGCCTAAGGTTGAATTCTTTTTGAGTAAGAAGGTATTTCAAGCTTTTGTGATTGGTGTAAAGGTAGCATTTTTCTCCATAAAGATAGTGTCTACATATCTTTAAGGCAAAGATCACTGCAGCAAGTTCCAAATCATGGGTTTGATAGTTCAGTTCATGATATTTTAATTGTCGGGAAGAATATGCAACCACTTTGTCTCCTTGCATTAGAACACATCCTAATCCCAAATTAGAGGTATCACTAAACACCGTAAATTTTGTCCCTGACTCTGGTTGAATTAGAACTGGAGCTCAGGTAAGCACTTCTTTCAATTGATCAAAACTTCTTTGTTGTTCTTCAGACCGAGTGAATGTCATATCTTTATGGAGGAGTTTGGTTAAGGGTCCAGCCAAGATTGAAAAACCCTTAACAAATCTTATGTAATACTCAGCCAAGCCAAGGAAGCTTCAAATTTCACCAACATTCCTCGGGGGTCTCCATTCTATCACCAATTGAATCTTCTTCAGGTCAACCTTAATTCTCGCGGCTGAAATTACATGCTCGAGAAAGGATACTTCGGGCAACCAAAATTTGCATTTACTGAATTTGGCATAGAGTTGATTATCTCTAAGAATTTGCAACACAATTCTGAGATGTTTTGAATGTTCAGCTTCATCCTTCAAGTAGATAAGAATATCGTCAATGAATACCACAACAAACGTATCTAGATAGAGTTTGAGAACTCGGTTCATGAGATCCATAAACGCAATAGGGGCATTTGTTAGACCGAATGGCATCACTAGGAACTCGTAGTGACCATAACGAGTCTTGAAGGTGGTCTTAGGTATGTCAGATTCTTTAACCTTCATTTGGTAGTATCCCAATCTAAGGTTGATCTTGGAAAATATCGAAGAACCTTTCAATTGATCAAACAAGTCTTCAATTTTTGGAAGTGGTTACTTGTTCTTAATCGTGACCTGATTTAAGTTGCATGTAGTCTATGCACAATCTCATCGATCATTCCTTCTTCTTAACAAAGAGTATTGGGCTCCCCAAGGAGATGAGCTTGGTCGGATGAATCCCTTGTCTTGCAGTTCTTGTAATTGCTTCTGAAGCTCTTTTAATTCAATATGAACCATTCTGTAAGGGGTGATGGTTATATGGTTGATTCATGGTTGAGTCTCAATTTTGAATTCCACTTCACGATTTGGTGGCAGTCCTGAGAGTTCCTCAGGAAAAACATCAAGGAATTTAGATACAGATGGAATGGGTTTTAAGCCAAAATCAAATTCATCTCGTTTGACCATAGCGGCAAAAATGGAGGTAGGTTTCTTATCAATCAAAAGGATGGATTCTTTACCTAAACTTTGGAGAAAAAGTCTCCAATTTTGATAGTCTACCCAAGCCTGGTGTTTCCCTAACCAGTCTAGTCTCATAATTGGATCAATCTCACAAAAGGGTAGCTCATAAAGATCAATAGGAAAAGGAATATTTTAGATGTATAGGGGATAGTTTCTACAAATGAGATTTATGGTCATAATTCCTCCTATAGGGTTCGAAACTACAAGCCCTTGGTTAACAGTTTTAGATTTCAAATTCAATTTCACAAGCAAGGGAGAATAGATAAACGAATAGGTGGATCCTGAATCAATAAAACTATAAACAAAGTTTTCATTTAGCTTAACAATACATGTTATAACATCAGGTGCCTCTTCATCCTCACGATTATGAAAGTGATACATTCGAGCATCGGCTCTAGACTCTTGATGAGTGGTAGTAAGAGCTTGGTCTCGAGTCCTCCTCGAGTTTCCTGAATGATCTTGTTTTGGACCTTTGCCCCGAGGAGATGGAATTTGATTAGAATTGGAAGCCACTCTAGTCAAAGGCTTGTCTAAAGTCTAGGAAAATCTCGAACAAAATGTTCCAAGCTTCCACACCGTAAACATGCATTTGATTGCTTTCCGTATTTGCCGAAATGATAGTTCTGACAGATATTGTAGTGTCGGGATTGAGGATCCTTACCCAAGTTCCTTGAGATATTAATAGAGATTGTAGGTGCAGAAGATCTGATTATTATTTGAGGTTTTGAGATAAAGTTACCCCTCGAAGAAGCAACATAACTTGAAAAGTTTCCTCCCTAGTTCTTTGACTTTTTAGAAGGCCATGGTGGCTTGTTATCACCTTGGGGTCTTTTATTCTTCTTTCAATAGTTCTCCCTCCTTTTGTCAGCAGCTTTCATTCTGAACTCCGTAGTAATTACATGGTTCACCAAGTCTTGAATATTCATTATTCCGAGAGTCGTAAACATCTGGCTTAATTCATCATTCAATCATTCGATAAACATTCTACATTTTTCCTCCTCTTTTATGATATATTCAGACCCGTACTTGCAGTACTTACAAAAGTCACTGAGATATTATTCAATAGGCCTACCACATTGCTTCAAATGCAAGAAACGTCTCCTTATTTCAGCTAGATATTGCTCACTTACATATATCTTCTGAAACTCGGGAGCAGTAAGAATTGTGGTTTCCCACCATTGTAAGGCTTCATCAGCAAGTAAAGCCACAACACACTCCAATTTATGTGCATCAGAACACTTGACTTGTTTAGTTAGAATTCTAATGGTAGTTTCCAACCAATACTATGTTGCTTCTGGATTCTCTTCATCGTATCCTGCGAATGTATAGGCTCGATGTTGAGCCAATTTATCAATTGGGGCCCTAGGTTGAATCACTAAAGGTACAGGACGATCATTTTGCTTTAGGTTATTAACGAGTTGATTAAACACCTCAGTCATGCTGAGAAGGCATTCTTTTTTTAATTTGATTAACTTGAGGGGCTTCAGGTTGTGGTTCTGCAGCCTTTTGAGGGTCTGCTTGCTCTTGGCCCAATCTGACGCTCCCTCCTTCATTGGAGGAGCCCACCGAGCTATCTCTATTCCAGCCCAAATGTGTTTCAGACATCTGAAATTAAAATTTAAGAAAGATTCAATCAAGTAAGGTCACATGCATAATTCAATTTAACTCCTAGGTGGCACTTAACATAACTGATGACACAACTCCTAGTATGACATTGCTACATTTCAAATTGACAATTAATTATCTATTTACAATGGCCAATTAATTATCTATTTACATACTTTACTCTCAATTTAAAGTCCACACACATGAGCAAGTAACCATAATATGTAATTATCAAACATTCAAAACAACTCCTTGCATGACATTGCTACATTTCAAATTGTCATCCATAGCTATTCTATCTAGATCAACCAATTACCAAATCATCAACCAAACATAGGATAAATATAAGTATTGTTTGAGTATTATTTACATCCCACCGTTAATCCAACAACAAAATTCTTAAGCCTAACTTCAAACTAGTGCCACCTTCTAGGAGTTTACATATAACAAAACAGAACATACTTTTGTTACCTTAGCGACCTTGCAAAATCTTCCTCAAGCTTGTTCAACAATAACCTTTCCTGTAATATAACAGGGTGAGTAGTGAGAATTGCTAGTATTGCAATGTAATAACAAAAATTTAAGTATAACAATGTATCTAGTTCATAGTCTAACTTTTAATTCGAACAGTTTAGCCATCAATGCTAATTTCATCTATTTAACTTTTACAAAGAATACATGCTCACTTAGTAGAATAAATTACCATCAAGCAACTTCTTCAAGTTGTTCTAGAAGACAACTTAGTCTTAGCAATCAATCTATATATTCAAACACCATTGAAATTCATGGCCTTACTAGTTGTTAACCTAGGATACATAATTGATCAATATCATCGGGCAATGGTAATTCCTTTACCATTGAAACATTTTTTTTCAAATTGTTCAGGGGTACCTTAGTACCAAACAGGGGACCTTAGTCTAGTTCAGGCTGAGCTTAGAGGTTTCTATTGGTATGCCAATCTAGTTAGGACTAAACTATCAAGGCTCTTATGACCTTACAATAGGTCATCTATGTATTATATTAAATTTCTAGTACTAACTTTATACACAAAATATCAAATTAATCATAACACGTAAACAGTCTATGTTTAACATTAAATTCACACAAATAGAAGTCCATACATACCTTGGACTCTTACCTTAACAAGCAACATCAATCCCAAGCAATTATAGGCAATTTATTCCACACAAGACAATTAAACGGTCAATCTAATTTAACAATCTATGCTTACTTAAACATAGTTATACTCACAAATATTCCAAGCTAAGCTTGATCCTGAATTACAATGCCCATTTGTTTATCCTCTCCTTGATCAACCCCTTTCTTGTTTAAGAATACGGCAATAAGAAAAGTATCAAAATCAATCCCTTGACAATTTAACTCACATATGTTTATATATAATCTCAAAACAGTGTCCACACATTCATGTTTTCAATGATATTTTCTAATATCCTAAGTGATTGCTGCTACCAGGAAGATTGCGCATCACTTAATTAAAATTTCATATCTTCCATTCTGTATATCGAAATTTCAAACTGTTTATATCGTTGGAAAGTTGACTCAACTAGCTTTCTAACCATATATACCTTGCATTATTACTCTTTACAAATTAATACAGATTTTAATCTAAAGATACACCTCATTTTGCCACCAGGCAGATTACACTGCCTTTGAACAAATGTCTCTACGACTGTTATAGAACTCGAAATTAAGTTTCGTTTGTTTTAAATTAAACTATACATGAAAATAATTCCACTACATAAATTATAGGTTCTAATTCCACCAGTACAGTTTATGGCAATTTTTCAAAGTCACAGCTAATGCATATTTTAAAACTGTTTACAAATTATAAATCAGGGCAGTTTCTTTATAGCTCATTTCTAGGCCTTATTTTTTTCCTTCTAACAAGACTTCCAAATTCCTTAGTTAATCCTACTATCAAACCTACATAATATAGCATTAAAATTCAGCAAAACATTCATTTAGAAACCACCAAAAACAGTTTCAATCGTTGCATATAAAACAGGGCAGTCTCATAACTGTATTAAACTGAACTTAAACAGTCCCATATGCATCTATAATTAACAAAATAGCTTCGTTATCTATATAAACATATCTTATGCTCATTTAGATATTAAACTCGGGTTCTAACACAACCCAAATTATCCTAATAAAACAGTTTCAATTCAAGTTAATATCGAGCAAGACAACTTCTAAAATTCTCAACTACATCTTGTATATATTCTCAAGTTTAATACGACATTTCCAGTATGTGAATTCACTTCAATGATTCCCAATTGACATTACCATCATACAAAGTTACGCATTTCATGTTTCAATCTACATAATTTTCATTTCTATGCTAAAATTCTTTCAACTAAATCACCCAATTCAAGTGTCAATTCTATTATGCAATTTAATCAAATCAAACTACCTTAGTCTCATTACCAACTTCAAAATAAAGGAAAAATAAATGGTAACTTACATTATTGACATATAAGGATAATTCAAGCACCAAATTTCATAGCAATTTATCACCAAGGTTGCAAATTATCCTTCTCTCTTTAAAACCTCACGCTCGGCTTTTTGGGAAGAAAAAATGAAGAAGATGACAACTGTAATTACTCAATCTCTAATTCCATCATTTCCACGTGTACAACACCAAATTAAGCCACCTAATTAAGCTTCTCTTCATTCTTAAATTTACATGCAAATACCGAGTTTTCATACCTTAATATTATGGTCATCTTAATCCAATCCCCTTATTCTAGAAACGTTCAATTTTGGCCACTAAGAAATCCTATCCTTCTACTTCGGTCACCACTAAATAACACTTATTAAACTTTGCCAATGAACCTAATTTGCATCAATTGGAAAATGACATTTTAGAATGTTACAAATCCCCCCCTAAGGAAATTCGTCCATGAATTTACCTAAGGAGAAAAGATACGGATATTGCTATCTCATGGTAGATTCAGGCTCCCAAGTAGCTTCTTTACTTCCATGATTCTTCCATAAGACTTTAACAAGAGATATGGTTTTATTCTGAAGTCTCCTATCTTCATGATCAAGTATTTGTATTAGTTCTTCTTCGTAAGATAAATCTTGGTTTAATTCAACTTCATCGGGCTCAAGAATGTGAGAAGTATCAGATCGATAACTCTGTAACATTGATAGATGAAATACATTATGTATTTTGTTGAATTCTTCACGGAGAGATAGCCAGTAGGAAAAAGTGCCAAACCTTTTAATAATTTCGAAAGGTCCTATAAACCAAGGGCTAAGTTTTCCCCTTTTTCCGAATCTGAACACCTTTTCCCATGGAGATACCTTGAGAAGCACTTTATCTCCCACATTATAATGAATATCTCGTCTCTTTCGATCAACATAAGCTTTCTGTCGATTAGAAGCTTCTTTCAACCGGTTGCAAATAACTTGTACTTGTTCTTCTGTTTCCCGAAGTAATTGGGGTCCTAAAACTTTGTTTTCTCCCAATTCAGACCAACATAGATGAGTCATATTCGTGGTAGTTTTGAATACTTAAATGATCTAGATTTGTTCTAAAACCTAAACATGTATATGTCTTGTACCATATATGTTAAGCAACCCCCATTTGTGAGTTGCTAAGCTTGATATCCCACACGCTAGGAAAATCCATGCCTATGCTAAGTTGTGATAAATAATTTAGAGTGATTACAATACATACCTATGTGAAGATTGTGTAAGAAACTAGTGAGTCATAAGTTAATCTAATCCATCACTCGATAAGTGGGCACTAAGTAATACTAGCAAGTATACTATTTTTGTAGCTACAACTGAATTAAGAAGAGTTACCACTTGAAATCTTATAGCTAAAAAGGGTCTTAAATTCATTCTAATGTGTAAATTGTGTGGTTTCGGTATACGTAATAGCTATGCCATTTCGAGTCCAATAAGTAAATGATATGTAGTTGATCAAGCTTGTGATTGCCTAGATCCATTAAATTTGATAAAGAATAGAGTTTTTAAGTAGAAATTTTGAACCACGCGTTCTAGTTAATTAACTACCTCACTAAGCAAAGTGCTTACTTTATTCTTTCATCGTGTTTCAGGAAAATTTGATTTCGGTAACCTTATGAGGTTGGACGAGGTCACAAGGATCAAGGTGTATGTTTGAAATCTTATCTTGTAACTCCTAGATGGTGGCACTTAGACGTGTTATATGCATAATGCATTTTATCATTTCGTTTAGTTATATTTGTAAATAAGTAGTATAAGAATCTGTTATGGTTTGTAATGGCCCTTTTATATAATCCATGACTGCATTTGATTTGAGCTAGTTATAATGTTGTATGTTTGGTGATATGGGTATGTATATGCGCATATAGTAACTAAATCACTAGGATTCTTCATGAAAGTGTATGTTAAGGAGTATTTGTCTTGCTGTTAGGATCCTAATACACATACGTGATCTAAAGTAGAGTTTGGATAATTATATTGGTTGATTAAATTACAGAACTATGCCTTGTGAATGCTTTATTAAGTAAATTTGATAGGAATAGAATTGATTGGTCTAATTCATAGGATAAGCTTGTTACCTATATTTCTAAAATTGATCATTTACTTAATTGACTCTATTGATTTTAGATTCCCTTAAATAGTCGAACTTGGCTGCCTTGTCCTGTATCGTAAGCTAGATATATGGTTTTGCTATGTGAAAGTCATATGTAGTTGAATAAGGATGATCTATGCTTGTTGTAAACTTGATCTTTAACAATCGATTGATTAATTGAATAATGATTTAGTTAAGTCCGTTTGGCCATTCAAATATTGGTTATTATGGTTGAGTGTCTGGTCGTGTTATGAGATGCTTGAATGATCTTATTTGTTGATCGTTAGAAATGGATAGATGTATTCAAGTTTGTAACCAATTTAGAATTGATAGTATGTACGAAAGATATGAATTCATTTGTGATAGTTGAAGCAATGCAACAACCTTTGAGATATGATGTACATAGACAAAAATGTATGCTACGACCTAGAGTTCGAAACATGTTGCTTAATGTATGATTTATGTGATTGTATATGATTTGAAAGTTTTAAAAAGGTTTTAACCTACCCTTTCTTTTGAAGGCATATTTAGCTAATTGTACTAAGTTTATTAAGAAAGTTTGTATGTTATGTTTGGTAACACGTCCTAAGCTGGTTTACTTCCTAGATCGGGTAGGGGGTGTTACAGCGACAATAGGAGGGAAGTGTTGTGGTCACTTGGTGACAATATGAGGGATTGACTGATACTATGAGTACCTTTCTGTTGGCGACAGTTGGTTGGGGATTCATGTACCTAAACTATTACTTGATTCTCAAGGCTATGAAAAGTTGAATAATGAAACTTACAACTAATTCAAGGAATAAATCTAATATCTCTTGTGACAAAAATCTATGTCTATAATATTTTATGTTTATTATCTTATATGATATGTATCACTTGATTATGACATGTTATATTTGAAAACTTGTTTGATAAGAAATAGACTAGTAACTTTCGTGCTGATAGGATATGATAAAAGAAATCATGAAAGACTATATATATACTAGAAAGAAATGAACCTTATAATAACTTGCATCTTAAGCAACATTACTTAGAGATTCTCGAACTTTCTTGTGACTAAAGATATGAAATTTGTGAGTATTCCATGAGAATAAGTAAATGATTAGACTCCCCAAAATTAGAGTCCTTGCTCGATTATTATGAAAGTATATAAATTCATGCTTTGTTTGAATGACTCTAAATAGTAGGGTTATTGGCTTGAATAAAGTAGGATCTCATGCTTACTTGCTTGATGTTACTAAGCACTTTTAATTGATTTTAAGAGATTCCTATGAAAATATCTACTTTGATAGTAAATCATGTTTAAGATATGCCATGCTTGGTAGTTTACAAGATAAGTATCATATATATATCTTATTTGAAAGATTTAAGGGTTGATTTAAGTATACATATGTTTTAAACGACTGTTTTGGATAATTTCAAATATGAAATGGATTGTTTTGAGTATACAAAGTATACATATGTTTTAAAGGATTGTTTTGGATAATTTCAAATATGAAATGGACTATTTTGAGTATACATAAGTATATATGTGTTTTAAAGGATTGTTTTGGATAATTTCAAATATGAAATGGAATGTTTTGAGTATACATATGTTTTAAAGGACTGTTTTGGATAATTTCAAATATGAGATGGACTGTTTTGAGTATACATAAGTATACATGTGTTTTAAAGGATTGTTTTGGATAATTTCAAATATGAAATGGATTGTTTTGAGTATACATAAGTATACATATATTTTAAAGGATTGTTCTGGATAATTTCAAATATGAAATGGATTGTTTTAAGTATACGTATTTTTTGAAGGACTGTTTTGGATAATTTCAAATATGAAATGGATTGTTTTAAGTATACATATGTTTTAAAGGACTGTTTTGGATAAGTTCAAATATGAAATGGATTATTTTGAATCTATATTAATATTTACGTGAGTTAAGGACTCCTTTGGACACACACACACACACACAAGCTTACTCATGAAATAATGGTACTATGGATGACTTAAACAAAAGATGTACAAATGATTTAGGTTGCTTGACTTACAAGGTTATGATAAAAGAAACCACAAAAGTTTATAAGATAAATAATGATTCATGAAAATTACTTGCATGGCAAGTAACGTCTCTTTAAGTATTTAATTGGGTAAATAATATACTCTTTTCAAATAACTGTATGTACATATGAATGTGCCTAGTTCGAATCTCACATGCATAAGTGTAACTACTTGTTTGAAAGTTTTGTCCTAGAATGGTTAACTTATGGTCCAAGCTTAGAATTTTATGCACATATTTAATAGATATAAGGGAAATGATGAATTATTGTTCCATGCTTTAGCTGCTCTAAGCTACCTCTCTAAGCAAATTGTTTGCTCTATTCTTTCATCATGTTTCAGGATAATTTTGCTTTCATCTTATGAGCTTGGACGAGATCACAGGGATCAAGGTGTATGTTTGAAATTTTATCTTGTAACTTCTAGATGGTGGCACTTAGATGTGATATACGCATAATGCATTTAGTCATTTCTTTGGTTCTATTTGGAAATAAGTGATATAAGAATCTGTTAAGGTATGTAATGGTCCTTCATATGATCCATGGTTGCTTTTGGTTTGTGTTAGTTGATAAGGTTGTATGTTTAGTGATATACATATGTATATGCATATATAGTAGCTAAATCATTAGGATACTACATGTAAGTGTATGCTAGGGAGTATTTATCTTGGTGTTAGGGTCCTAATATGTATACATGATCTGAAGTAGTGTTAGTTAGTCGAATAATTACTTGACTATGCCTTGTGAATGATTTACTAAGTAACCTTGATAGGAACAAAATTGATTGGTCTAATTTAAGGGATAAGCTTGTCACGTGTATTTCTAAAATTGAACATCGACCTTAATTGACTCTCTTGATCTTCGATTTCCTTAAGTAGTCAAACTTGACTACCTTGTCCCGTATCATAAGCTAGACATATGGTATTGCTATGTGAAAGTTGTATGTAGCTGAATAAGGTTTGTAACACCCAAAAAATTACACCCAAATTTTAAACCCTATATTCAAAAAATCCTTAATTTAGAAATCTAATTTTGAAATCCCTAATTGAAAACTCTAACAATTGAGAATTTTTAATGCAGAACCCTAACTTTTTATGAGGGACTAAATAAGAATGTTTATCAAACTTGGAAGTTAATATGAAATTTCTTGAAAGTTTAAGGACTGACTCCATAAATAATCCTTTTATCAAATTGAATTTCAATTCTTAAAAGCTCACCCGTCTCTCTTTTTTTAATTTGTTTCATTTATTTTTTAACCTTTTTAATTCAAATTGAATTCTAATTCTTTTTCCCACGACTGAATTAACTCTTCTTTTTCAACTTAAATTCTTGTTTTTACTATGTTATTATTATTATTATTATTATTATTGTTGTTGTTGTTGTTGTTGTTGTTGTTGTTGTTGTTGTTGTTGTTGTTGTTATTATATTCTAAACCTAATTTGTTTAGATTACCACCGCTCAACTATATATATATATATAGTCATAGTTATTACATACAAAAATAAACCTAAGCCTTAAGTTTTAAAGTGATGCCGCTCTTAGTTGTTCCCATGCTTTATGAATTCCTCTCGGATTGACGTTGCCATCACCTTACATCGAAGCCGCAACCGCCCTTTGTTTGTCGTTAGAGCTTTATTGTTGCGAGGTGTGTTTCTTTCAGTGCTATAGTTAAATTATATGTTATTTTTGTGTTGGAGTTTTACCTTTTATGTGATTATTTATATGTATTATGATTTCTATTGTTGACATCACATGCATACGTTTTCAAAATATATTTTTTACTATGATTTATGAACCGTGATTTATGGACTACGATTTATGAACTATGATTTATGGACTTATGGACTATGATTTATGAAGTATGTTTATGGAATATCGGATTTATGGAACTTTGTTTATGAAATTTGATTTCTAATCATCATATCATTGTATGAGCATGGGTTGGGATTTGTTCGGGGAAGTTTAGTGGTTTCACTCTTCATGCTGAATTCCACTTCGGATTGGCGGTTGTAGTGAAGAGTTCTGGGGAACTTTCCTCTTGGCGGTTGTAGTTGGGTGTATTGCATTATGCTTGTGATATTGTACCATTTGTTTTATGTTTTGAAGAATTTTAAGAAAATATTACTATGTTTTTACGACTATGATTTTCTTGCGCTTTAGAGACACACTAAGCTCTTTAGCTTACTCCCCCATAGTTTTCTTTTTTCAGATATCCTGGACTCTAGGTGACTTGGTACTTGGAGGATCTCTTTATTTTATCGAATCTATTTTATCTTCAGTATGAATACACTTTACTTTTGGGAGTATTTTATTATTAAGATTATTTTAGGATTTTAATGTAATTTTGGATTTGAGACTTATTATTTTTACATTCATTTTTAGACTTAAATTTGAATGTTTTATTTAAATTATATGATTATTATTTTAACGTTCAGGCTTTAAAATTATTGAGATATTTTATATTATTATCAGAAATAATTTATTTTACGCTATTTTAATATATCATAATTCGAATTGGTTTCTTGAGGGTAAAGTTTTCAAACGTGACCTCTTAAATTCGGCTATTTCTTCTAGGCCGGGTTTAGGGGGTTACAAGGTTGGTTTATTCTTGTTGTAAATATGATCCTTGTAATTGTGCGTATCTATCACCTTTCCATGAATGGTCAATCATGCCTCGTGATAACTTGTAAAATAAATCAAGATGATATGATAATCGAATGATTAATTGATGATTTAATTAAGTTTGTTTTGCCATTCGAATACTTGTTGCTATGGTTGAGTGTCTAGTTGTGATATCTGATGCTTAATGATAAATTTTCGAATAAAAACTTTTGACTAAAAATGATACATCCTATGATTTTAAAGATCACTAAACCTTTGCTATTTACTTGAATGATATTAATCATTGATCGTTAAGTCTTAAAAATGGCTAGAAGTAACCAAATTTGTAACCAATCTAAAATTGATAATATGTATGAAAGATAAGTATTCTTATGTGATAGTTGAAGCAATGCGACAAACTCTGAGATCTGATGTACCTAGACTAAAGTGTATGCTACGATCTAGAGTTCGAAACTTGTTGCCTAATGTATGATTATTTGATTGTGTATGATTTGATGTTGGAGATAAATCTTTGAAAGTTTTAAAAAGGTTTTAATTTACTCTAACTTTTGGAAGGCATGTTTAGCTGATTTGTTCTAAGGTTCCCATGAATGTCCGTATGTTTGTATAGTAACATGTTCTAAGCCAGTTTATTTTTTAGACCGGGTTAGGGGTGTTATAGAGCATCTTCTTCTAAATCCAAACAGTGGGGAGATGGAGAAGGAGGAAGAAGGTAATACATCTTGATTCCATGTTGATCGAATGATGGATATTGTAGATCGAAGTAGTTTGAGGATTTGCGCATTTTAGGTTTTGGGTTAAGTTTTGCGAGTTTTAAAGTGATTTTGGGGAAAATCTAAATTGATAGAGTGACATGAGACAATGAGACGAATTTATTGTGTCTTGAGTAGTCGGAGAAGATATCAGATGATTATTATTTCACCGCCTGCATGACATAGGAGTGAAACTGTAAAACTTTCATATTTGAGAGAAGAAGGTAAAATAAAAAAGAACGAAAAGGTGGAAAATGACGTGGATGACATGTGGCTACCACATCAGCACATGTGATTGTCATGTCACCTTTCCATTTCTAATTTAACGTCTGAGTGACCAAAACAAGAACAAATTGAAAGTTCAATGATTATATTGAAAAATTTTAAACTTGAGTGAGTACAATAGGAGTGAGAAGAAATTTGAATGATAAATTTGTAGTTTACTCTTCAAATAAAAAAGAAAAAAAATTCAAAAGGCTTAATTGCGAAATAAGTTTTAAACTATACATTTTTTTCATTTAGATGTCTAAAGTTTTTTTTAATTAAAATAGATGTCTAATATTTTTAGACCGTTACTATTTTAAGGTACACTCGTTACGTTGTTAAAAAAGGTTACTCAATGGATATATGACATCTGACAATATTTGAAATTACATTATTATTTACATTCAAAATGAGAATAAAATTTATTTTAATTTAAAATTAATGAAAAAAACTTCTCCAACAAAGAAGACCATTCTTCTATGCTATTGTTCACACTCACTTCATCTATATCGGTCGACCATCTTCTTCGACAAAAAATGTGATATAAGCATAAGAAGGGTGAAACACTTTATTTTATACAATAAATTGAAGCTATATTTTATGGTTATAATATTGGTTGACTTGCGGTAATTTTTCGGATGAGATTCATGCATTTGTGGGTCAATATGTCTTTTTATGTATAAATCATTTTTCAATTATCTTTCTAACATTTTTTAAAACACTTCAATCGGTCGTCAGGAGCTCAAGATATATATCATTTTAGCAAAGACATCGTTTGTAGAAAACTAGATACGAGTCTAATACGAAAATTTTGTATTATTACAAAATTTTAATTAGTTTGTTGATTCTTTGTAATTAAATTCAACCTAATATTTTGACAAAAAAATTTAGATACCTAAATGAAAAATGGGTAATCTTCACTCTTGGTCCCTTTTGTTTGGAGTTTGTTCTATTTTGGTCAACCGAATTCAAAAAAAATATTCTTGTCACTTACGTTTTGAATCGTGTCTATTTTGGTCCCTTGGCCGTTGACCTCCGTTAATAAAAAAATTAAATTTTAGTTTAATCCCCAAACTTTCAAAACTTTATTTTTCATCATCTTTCCCAAAACTTGAAAATTTTATTTATCCGCCCATCACCCGATCCCGACCCTCTTTCCACCGCCATGAGTCTGCCACCCTTTCCAGGATAGGCAAAGACCTGGTACCTACCCTTTTTGTGGATGTACAAATCGTGCACCATTCATTCCTTCATCAATTGTAGGTAGAGAAGATCTTCTGAGATGGGTTCTTGTTTTCATTATTTGGCCAATGAGGTAAGGGATCAATCCCCTACACCTTCTTTTCGTTGAGAATTAGGAATACTAAATTAGGTTTTTGTAAGATGATTGATGATTCATTCTGTCATTTCATAGAAAGTAATTAATAAGAGGTTGAGAAAGAAATTAAGTGTCAAATTGCTGAGACTTATAAGCTTGCTCTCAATTTTTATCACATGAAAAACGATGTTGATGAAGAGTTACCAGAAATAAGATACTGATAAACCTGAAAATATAACTAACAACATTCAGAATATTGTAGAAATAAACCATAAAAAGCTTTCAGCAACTACTTAAGGCGTCCATAAAACTTGGAAACATTAATATATACAGATATACAGTATGTCAACCATAAAAAACTATGTTTTTGTTTCAATCTTTATCACATGAAAAACTAATAAACAAGTTAAAATGGACCGGCAAACCTTATCTCCAGGAGTCACAGAAGTACCAGAGGAGTACATTCAAATATGTGTGTTACAAGTGTTTTAAACTGAGATAAGCTTGCTAAAAGATACTTGGCTTGGGCAAGCCAACTCATGGAATCTAAGATGCAAGAACACATAATAGCTATAATGAATGGATCAATGGAAATTTGGATTGTTTACCAATAAATATGAGTGAGCCATAATTCCTACACAATCTCTTTTTAATCTTACACGAGGATCGACGCTCTGAACTACTTTTCACTCACAATTCTGATAATTTTTCCTATAAATTTGAAACAGAACATCCTAGCAGTGAATAACCAGTATACCATGTCATTACTAGTGTAACACCCCAAAATTTTGCCCCAAATTAAACTTTTAAATTCTAAATTTCCCAATTCGGAAACCCTAGATTTTGAAATCCCAAATCGATTTGACCAACCTCTTAAATATAATTTTAGAGGATTTTAGGAAATTTTATCATATTTTTTTCCTATCCCGAACCTCGATCTCCCTAAACCATCTTTTAACGGTTCGAACAACCAACACCGGTTCCACAGGCCCATCCTGACTCGCCAAAACATCTAAGCCCAAAATCGGGACGTTACAATTTTTTAAATGTTAGTAATAAAATGAGATTTTATTGCATCGATTTTTGTATTGATCATCAGATTCACCTTCCGACCCGTTTCTCGACCATACTAGGAAGGGGTTGTTACATTTGTGGTATCAGAGCTAGAGTTTAGTCAATTCTAGGACAAAACTGAAGCTTGTTACATTGATATTGTGTTACTTTTCTACCTAGAAGTTATATATTGTGTAAATTGTGACTTTTCGACTAACCCAATCTTTCATATAGATATGTCTGAGACTAACGAAGCTCACATAGACGAGCTTGCTACCGGCTACTCGACGCATTGCAAGGAGATTAGAGGAGGAAATCCTCAGAAACCACCGCAACCATAGCACCCTCCTTTTCAGGGTACCGGGCCTGCAGCACCTATCGCTCAGGCTGAGTGTTATAAGAACATGGCTGACTTGTTCAGGCAGTTTATGACTGCCATGAGGGCCGAACAAATCGTGTAATCTATCGCCCATTTTGTGCAATACACTTGAGTCCTTATCGATAAGCTTTCCCAGTATCGAGCTTATATCTTCACTGGACAAGATGATGACAACCCTAAAGCTGCTAAGTACTGGTTGGACAACACCTTGCGAATTCTAAACAAGCAACTTTAGTGCTCGGATGAGCATAAACTTGAGTGTGCCATCGCGTTGCTTACCGATGAGGCACTCCACTAGTGGGAAACTGTCATTTTAACATTTTCTGAAGATACTATGACTTGGGAGTTCTTCCTTAAAGAATTCCACAAGAAATATGTCAGTGAATTCTACATTGCCGAAAGACGAATCATCTTCCTTCATCTCAAACAATGTGGGTGACTGATCGAACAGTACATCCATGAATTCTACAAGTATTGTAGATACGATGCTGAATACATTAAGAAAGAGGAAGAAAAGTGCCGAATGTTTATTGCATGTTTTAATGATGAGTTTCACCCAATGTTCATTGCACTAGGCATTTCTAATTTCCAAGACTTGGTAAATCGAGTTAAGGCCACCAAAGCTGCACAGAAAGTCCAACGAGCTGGTGGGTCTGGGAAACCCGAGAAGAGGTTCAGAGATGACTCTCAACCTCCAAGATGGAACAAGGAGAGGAGATATCAAGGCCCCCAAATAGAATATCTATCCACAGCCCTCTGTTCCGAGAACATCGAGAGACCTCAATCTGTGACGCAGTCTTTTGTCAAAGTTGCGTCCGTTGAAAGCACTAGAGGTTCGAATTAAGGAAACCAACATCCACTATGTAATTATTGTTAGAATAGGAATCCAGCGGGTCAATGCCGTAAGCTGATAGGAGCCTGTTACTACTGTGATGAGCAGGGTCACTTTATACGTGACAGTCCTTCGAATGTAACTAAATCTATTGCTACACCGATTATTGTTGCTTCTCCTGCTCAATCCTTTCGAGGTAAGGATCATCGAGGACTTTTGGGCGATCGAGTGGTCTATGGAAACCCTTTAGCAAGCAAGATTAAAATGCTCCTACCCAAACGTATCATGTGAGGAGTAGAGAAGAAGAGGATGAACCTGATGTTATTACAGGTACCATCGAGTTATATTCTCATTCTTTATATGCATTGATTGACCCTGCTTCTACTTATTCTTTTATAACCACCATTTTAATTAAGAAATATAATATGTCTTTTGAGCCATTAGTATCGATAATTTCTATAACCAATCCCCTAGGAGATTGTGTTACCGTGAGGGAAGTGTGTAAGAACTGCCCCTTAATGATCTAAGGAATTCCTTTTCTGGCCAATTTGTTGGCTTTACCGACCTATGAATTTGATGTCATCCTAGGCTTAGATTGGCTTAGTGAGCATCAAGCCTGGGTAGATTGTTGTAAGAGGAAATTGTATCTTCGGGGTTTAGGTAAGGAGAGTGTTGTATTGATGAATGCGAGAAATCCATCAATGTACACTTTAGCGTTAGAGTCTACAGACAAGCCACAATTACGAGACAATGACACCGTATGTGAATTCATTGATGAACTTCCGAGATTGCCCCCAACCCTTGATGTGGAGTTTGGCATTGAGGTGCAACTTGGACTGCTCTAGTTTCCATTGCACCATATCGTATGGCAGCTGTGGAATCAAAAGAGTTAAAGGCACAGATTCAAGACTTATTGAACAAAGGTTTCATTCAACCGGGCTCTTCACCCTGTGGAGCCCCGATTCTCTTTGTCAAGAAGAAAGATGGTTCTATGCGATTGTGTATTGACTACTAACAGTTGAATAAAGTAACTATCAAGAATAAATATCCATTGCCTAGAATAGACGGCCTGTTCGATCAACTAAAATATGATTCTATGTTTTCCAAGATCGATCTAAGGTCGGGCTATTATCAAATGAGAGTTAAGGAGTGTGATGTACCAATGGCTGCCTTCCGTACAAGATATGGACACTAGAAATTCTTGGTGATACCCTTTGGGTTAACCAATGCACCGACATCTTTTATGGATTTGATGAATCAGGTCTTTCGACCCTATCTCAACAAGTTCGTAGTGGTGTTTATAGATGACATATTGATCTATTCCAAGAATGAAGTAGAGCACCGAGATCATCTTCGCATAGTACTTTAGACCTTGAAAGAGAAGCAGTTGTACGCGAAGTTCTCTAAGTGTGAGTTTTGGCTCACCGAAGTAGCCTTCTTGGGGCATATTGTGTCGGCTTCGGGTATTCAGGTGGACCCGAAGAAAATCCAAGCTATTGTAGACTGGCACCCACCGATAAACATTGGTGAAGTCAGAAGCTTCCTTGGTCTTGCTGGCTATTATCGTAGGTTTTTAAAGGGATTTTCTATGATAGCTGCTCCTTTGAGTAAATTGTTGAGGGAAGAAGCTCCTTTTGTTTGGACCAAGGTTCAACATTAAAGTTTTGATCATTTGAAACAAGTATTGCTCCATGCACCTGTCCTAACCCAACCCGAGTTTGGAAAGGACTACACAGTTTACAGTGATGCATCGCATCACGGGTTGGGATGTGTATTGGTGCAGGAAGATAAGGTTATCGTTTATGCTTCGAGACAAATTAAGCCGCACGAAATGAATTATCCCACCCATGACCTAGAATTGGCCGCAATTATCTTTGCATTGAAAATCTGGAGACATTACCTCTACGGAGAAAAATGTTACCTCTTAACTGACCATAAAAGCCTTAAGTATCTATTGACCCAAAAGAAGTTGAATCTCCGGAAATGGAGGTGGATGGAACTCCTTAAAGATTACGATCTGGTCATTGATTACCATCTGGGCAAGGCCAACGTTGTAGCTAATGCACTCAGCCGCAAACCTTTGCCTGGTAAACAATGACAATGAATTTGGAGTGATTAGTATTATGTAATACATTAACTCATCATAATATTTGAACTTCAAGTTCAGTCCACCATTGTTTCATGAATTAAGAATTTGCAAGAGCAAGATCCTGAACTTCAATCCATTGTCTCTAAGCTATCAAACAACTCCAACTTCATAATTAACTTTGAAGGACTCTTATATTTCCATGACCGAGTTTATGTACCTAATGATGGGACTCTTCGCACCGATATCCTATCAGAAGCTCATTCAAGTTCTTTTTTCTGTTCACCCGGGTCTGTAAAGATGTACAAGGACCTACGTGAACTCTATTGGTGGCTAGGCATGAAGCAGGCCATACTTGATTTCATTTCCAAGTGTCTCACGTGTCAAGGTTTCAAGGCAGAACATTGTGCTCCTACTAGATTATTGCAGCCTATCGATCCACCGAAATGGAAGTGGGAAAAGATCACCATGGATTTTGTTAGTGGTCTACCGTTAACTCCTGTGAAGCATGATGCTATATGGGTCATTGTAGATCGTTTCACGAAATTAGCTCATTTCTTACCGGTCAGAATGGACTACGATCTTCCTAAACTAGTTGACTTGTATATCAAGGAAGTAATCTGACTCCACAGAGTACCTAAGTTTATTATCTACGATCGAGATCCCTAAATTGCAACTCGATTTTGGAGCTCTGGGCACCAAAGTTAATCTTAGCATAGCCTTTCACCCTCAATCTGACGGCCAGTCAGAAAGGGTAATCAAGGTAATTATCGAGAAACTTGTTCATTGAAATCGAAGAAATTTTCATTGTCATTGAACGTCTCTATACAGATCTTGGAAGACATGCTTTATACATGCATTATTGACTTTGGTGGAACTTGGGAGAAGTCTTTACCCCTTGTCGAATTTGCCTACAATAATAGTTACCAAGCACCAATTCAAATGGCCCCGTATGAAGCATTGTATGGTAAGCGATGCAGAACTCCATTGTGTTGGCGAGAGCTTGGCGAGGGCATGATGTTAGGCCCTGAATTGCTTCGAGAGACTGAAGAGCGGGTCACTATTATACATGATCATTTAAAGACTGCCTTTGATCGAAAAAAGTCTTATGCTGATCTCAAGAGAAGAGACATCGAGTACGAAGTTGGTGAGAAAGCTTTCCTCAATGTATCACCATGGAAAAAGGTTTTAAGATTTGGTGAAAGGAGAAAATTGAGTCCCCGATTCATTGGACCCTTTGAATTCATTGAAAGAGTTGGCCCTGTGGTATATCGGCTATTGCTACCTTCCGAATTGAGTAAGAACCATAATGTTTTTCACATATCGATGCTTCTGAAGTATCGTTCTGATTCTTCGTACATTGTGGAGCCTGAGTCAGTAGAACTTCAGCCAAATTTGTCCTAGGAAGATGACCCGGTTCAAATTCTTGCAAGAAAAGTCAAGAGGCTTCGCAACAAAACTGTAGCGCTAGTTAAAGTGCTCTAGAGGAGCCACACCGTTGAGGAAGCCACTTGGGAACCTGAAGAGACTATGAAACAACAGTATCCACATCTCTTCAGTTCTGGTAAAAATTCGAGGACGAATTTTTCTTAGGGGGAGAGTTGTAACACCCCAAAATCCGGTCTAGTCGGAATTGGATTCCAATGATCGGAAATCACGTATCCAAACATTGTATCGGCTAGTTAATTATTGATATCAGACTCTAATTGAGTTAAAATATTGTCACCGGATTCTATCGAATAGTATTGAACCCTATATAGTGACTAAATTGAAAAAAATGCAAGTTAAGAAGTAAAACCATATATGGTGTGAGTTGTGGGACTAATCTTGTGATTAGCCCCTCCTCAATTAGAAATTGCCTACGTGGGATTGTCTGAGAGATTTCCTTCAAGTGAAGGAAAGCTAGATAGCCAAAAATGTATATAGATAAAACAAAAGGAAAGGGAATAGAAACTTACCGAGCTTTGAAAAAGAACCATCTCTATAGATATCTTCATCTTCAACTAAGTAAGCACCTCCATTGGAGATAATTTTAAGCTTTGATTTTTCTTCGTTATATAGATATCGAATCGTTGCTATCGACCGGGTAAGTTATATCCCTCAATCAATTATTGAATTCCATGGACAAAACATGGTTAATCTCAAGTTAGAGTTTTGACTATCCATGAATATTTCATCGTTATTGTTCATATTGAAATCGGATATCGATTTTGATATTGTTGTATTGATTTTGATATCGAAATATTGACCATAATCATCTCCCTATTGATTTTCTAGCTCAAGAAATGGAGAGAGGGGTTTCACCATCTCCATTAAAAGCTAGAAGTAAGGGTATTGTCATCCGAGAGCCGTAAGAGCATCGGATTTCAAGGTGATTGTAGTTGGAGTCTCGGGGTTAGGCAAAAAGCCTTCCCGAATCTTTATTTGATGTTTTAGATCATATTGCCAATATTATCATTGAAGAAATTACATTGGATGGCCAATCGGACACCTTGGTAAGTGTCGGTAAGTTCGATATTGAATATCAGATATAGATATTTGTATTGTCATCGTGCATAGTCATTGATATGGTTATTGACATCGAAACATTGTAAGAGATCATTGTATATTGATATTGATATTGAACTATGAAACATTGATAATATTGAATCATTGGCCATTGAAATCTTCATTGAACATTGAACACTGAAATGAACATTGAAAACCTTGGATTTGAATGGACATTGGATACAATTGGCATGCCATAGAATTCATGAGCCCAGTGTACGAGTGGACTATGATCCTAAGGCTACGGCCTATATTAATTTGGCAAGGCAGAGAGATGTGTATTGATATTGGTAATATTGGTGAGGCAGAGGGACTAGATCATTCATTGATTTGGCGAGGCGTAGGAATTCACGTATCCACTATCTTGATTCAATCAAAGGATTTATGATGAAAAGAATATGTTAAACATTGTATATTGTTGCATAGCATTGATATTCTTAAGCATGAGATCATATATGTATTGATACTTGACATATTGTTATTCATATTGCTTATGACTTCCTCACTAGGAAATGTATGCCTAACGTGTCTCATCTCATGCATTTCAGGTTGAAAGATCTTGTGTCGGAGGATCGGATTAGCAAGGCAAGACAAGTCACTACAAGCCTTCAAGTAATGTATTTTGATCTTGTGAACTTCTAGGAAGGTGGCAAAGTAGTTGAACTAGTCATTTATGCCTATTTTGATGTGTTTGTGAGATGCATATGATGTAATATGGTTAATGGCCCTAAATGGGCTTTTTGGTTGGTTTAAAATGGCATAAAAATACATACTTAGCTAAAAAAAAGGTAAAAACATAGTAAACGTATTCGTATGACCATGAAATTTGGTATGCTAGTAGTTTATATCATTGATATGTGGTGCGCAAAGTTTCATTGTATTTGGACATCGTTCGATAGATTAAATTGAATGAATACCAGCAAAAATCTGTTATTGCATGTCAAGCCGTATCGAAACGGGTGATGGCGTTTCGATACAGGTAAGTACAATTTGTTATGAGAAGTTGTGTGTATCGAAACAGTTTATGGCCGTTTCGAAACATTTTGTCTCTGGAATCCCTCGTTTCGATACAGGGCATGCCTGTATCGATACAGTCTAAAGGGGTAAAGTCAACAAAAGTTGACCATCGTTCACTCGTTTCAAAACAGCCCTATGGTACTTCGATACGAGGTTAGTTAAGTTAGTTAAAGGCTTATTAAACAGAATACAAGTTTCACAGTTTGGTTACTGAATGTTGTAAGGCTTAAATTGAATGAGTTAGTGATCTCCAAATTGGATGAAATTTTGCAAATATGCTATTAATGTGGTGAATTTCAATTTGGTAAAATCAATTGCATTGAAGGACCACTAGTTTTTCGAAATTACAAATTGTTCCCTAAAACTCGTAATAGTTGTGATTTAGCTCTTGAATGATTAATCATTGCTTATATGGGTGAATTGCATTGAGTTATTTGATTATGACGGTTCGATGTAAGATATGATTGATAAATGTTAATAATAAAATGAAATTTTATTGCACCAATTTCTGTGTTGATCATCAGATTCACCTTTTGACCCGGTTCTCGACCAGACAGGGAATGGGGTGTTACACTGATAATATCCAGACAACCCAAGGAAACTTCGAACTTCCGTCACTGATTTAGGCGTCTTCCAACTCATCATCGCCTCGACTTTGTGTGGATCAACCCGAGTACCTTAGGCTAACACCACATGTCCAAGTAAAACCACTTCCTTGAGCCAAAACTCACACTTGCTCAGCTTAGCATAAAGATGATTCTCCAACAACACTTGTAACACAATCCTCAAATGCTTATCATGATCCTCCTCGGTACGCGAGTACACAAGTATATCTTCGATAAACACTACCATGAACTGTTCCAAAAACTCATGGAATACCCTCTTCATCATATCCATGAATGCAATCGGTGCATTTGACAACCCAAACGACATCACTAGAAACTCATAATGACCATCCTAGTCTGAAAAGATGTCTTATGCACATCCACATCCTTAACCTTTAGCTGATAGTACCCAGACCTCAAATCTATCTTTGAAAACACCGAGGCACCACGAAACTAGTCAAACAAATCATCGATCCGTGGAAAAGGGTACTTGTTCTTAATCGTCAACTTGTTCAGATGTCGGTAATCTATGCACATACACATTGTACCATCCTTCTTTTTCAGGAACAAAACTGGCGCACCCCAAGGTGAAATACGTGGCCTTATAAATCCTCGGTCAAGCAACTCCTGAAGTTGCGTCTTCAACTCCTTGAACGCCTTAGGTGCCATGCGATAAGGAGCTATGGACACCGAAGTCGTATTCTCGTACAACTCTATACCAAACTCAACCTCTCGATTTGGTGGCAACCCAGGCAACTCTTTCGAAAAAACACCTGAAAACTCACATACGATTCGTATGTCTTGCACACGCACTTCTTTCATACCAGGATTCATCACATACGCCAAGAAAGCTTCGCATCCCAACTCCATCATCAGAATCGCTTCAAGAGCCGAAATTGCGTTAGACAAGAACTTCACGTTCTCGCCCACGATTACTACCTCGTAATCATCCGCAAGCTTCAGGGTAACTCGCTTTACATCAAAATCTACCACAGCTCGATACTTGTAACCCCTTTAGCCCGGCCTAGACGCTCGAACCAAACTAAGAAGATTACACGGGGAAAATCAAAGTCAACTCGTAAAAGTCAACCTCAATTGACGACCCTTTTTTTCTTTTTATCTTCTCTAGATGCACGATATTAACCTATGTTTCCAGCAAGACCATTAGAAAGAAACAGCACAGCGATCGAAGTTCAATTAGGGGTTTAATTGCATACTTGTGACTTTTAGGGGCCATTTGAAAATAACAGAAATTATAGGGAATTTTTAGATTTTAATGTTACCAATCCTCAATTAGTCATGTAACATGCTATCACGTCAAATTTCAGCTCAAACTGATCATCCAAACTCATCCAATTGATCAAATAATATTCAAGGACTAAAACATAACATTTCAAGACTTAAGAAGATAATTTTAATCGAATTTTAACTACATGTATCGATATGCCTGAGCATGTATCGATACGCGCGAAGACAATAGCAAAAGAAAGGAAGACCGTATCGATATGCTTCCCCGCGTATCGGTACGACCTTCAAACTTGGCTTGGACGTATCGATACGCGGGCAATCCGTACTGATACCCCTGAACCAAAAAGCCTGAAATTTGCCTTAGTGTATCGATACACTTCCCTGTGTATCGATATGCATACCAGAAAAGCTCATTCCAAAATCATTTAAAGATACTTAACCATATCCAAACAAGCTTAAATCATGCATACAAGTTATAACCAACATACTAGACATGCAGACATCAACAAACAGTAAATCATACCCATCAAACACATCAATCCATGATGATACGTTAGCTATTCAAGCATGTTCAAGAAAACAAGCTAAAGCATAGGCAAAACACCAAAAGCAAACCATGAAACCAATTATAGGCCGATTACAAGTCCAAAATCTGAAACCAAACATGCTTAAGATGGCAAACAACACCAACAAATCCAGAAAGTAAGAATTCCCACCCATTGCCTCTTATTACACGAAGGATGAACCACACACATTGCTTAACCAAAACTCTTGGAATCCCCTTGCTATTGGGCTGCCTTGAATGCTCAATTCTCTGCATTGATGAAACAAATGAGCGTAAGCATATAGCTTAGTGAGGATCGCTAAAACAACATTCATCAATGCATTTCTTAAAACCACTCCATCATCATTTGCAAACTAATGCCTTTCTTTAAAACATGCCCATTTAAGCATCAATGCACTTTTAAATTCACATGCATATAGAAAATTTCTTTACTCATGCTTAAACCAAGCATCACATGTATTCTTGCATCATCACAAGCATCACATGCTTAATCATAATCATAAACATTATATTGGCTCGCAAATGATGATTCTCAAACCATACCAAACAAATGACACAATCGGATACGTGGATTACAAGCGTTGTCACACACGCTTCATACATACTACCGGACTACGCAAGGTGGAGATCAATGGCACAATCACAACTGTTGCGTGTAAAAGAGTCTATCGCAATTGTAGTGCAAGTGTACACGACGCAAGTAGTAAGTGATACGAAGTATCGGATATCGTCTCCACAGGGATTGGGCTAATGACTTCACCTTAGTTTACTGCACGAAGTAAAGAAAATAGTTTAAAAGATTGTCACGAGAATAATAAGAAAAACGTAAATAAAAAGATTGAGATATCAAGATAGAGAGAATGGGCTGGTATTGAATTGCTCGGTAGTGCAAGTATTGAATTGCTTAGGAACTCCAGTTCTGTCGTCGCTCTCGTCGCCGACAGCACCTGTCGCGGCGGCTGTCCGTTGGCTGTCGCGACAGCGAACACCAACTCCGTACTTCAAGCTTGGCAAGAATCCCAGATCTGCCTTGTCCTATCCCTAGGTCCAAGTCTGTCGATGAACACGTCTTTGATGATACCTCCCGGCGTGAATCGAAGGATGAACACCGATGTGTATGAATTCTTCCTTAGCCACTTAACCTTGCCCTATCCCTAGGCACAAGATAGTTCAACTATAAACTAGAGAACTCGCTCTTATTTCTTTCGTATACTTAACTCTCCCGATGCTAAGTAAATGGATAACCTCACAATGCTCTCCCGATGCTCTTGCAAGATATTAAAACCAAAATAAGAGAACTTGAAGTTTATTTTATTGAACTGAAAATTCCTAAAACAAAACAACCCTTGCAACTACTTTACAAAACAACCCGTAGCCCTAGGGGAAATTTAGAACATGTCGGTGACGGGTAAACAGCAGGGGTTTTAGGTTTCGGTTATGGGGTATTCGATGATGCCTAGGTTAAATCTATGCCCTTATATAAGCTTTGGGCTCAAGTTATCTAAGGCAACAAGGATTACAACTTTAATTAAAAGTAAGATTCTAATAAAGACTAAATCTCTAAGGATTCCTACTTTGCAGCCGCCATCCTTGTTTCTAGGAATTTCCTCTCCTTGAACTTTGGCTTGACATATCTTTTGATCCGGGGCTTGGAAAAATATTTGGCTTTCGCACGACAGACGAGCAGATTTTTCTCTATCTATCGAGGTCCACTTTACTTTTCCTCTTCATAAGTCTGCTGTCACCATGCTGTCACGACAGGTCCATGGCAGCTTCGTCTTCTTCGTCTGCTTGCCCAGTTCAGCTCTCCTGCTTCTCTGCCCTGCGCCTGCCTTCAACGTCTACTATGGCAGATACCTGCAAAAATAGCCATCTTTTAGTAGAATCCGTGCTTTTGATCCATTTGTGATGTTTTACTGAAAACTAACCTAAATGCAATGCAATGATGCTTGAATGCAGCAGAAATATGGGTTAAAAAGGGTGTAAATAATAGAACTTTTACGCACTCAACACACCCCCAAACTCAAGTTTTTGCTTGCCCTCAAGCAATTAAGACTAAAAGAAAAATGAAAATTTTTGTGTTGGCCTTCAAACAGTGAACTGTCCCTTACCCGTCGCTCATTCTCTATGGCGGCAGCAACCTGTCGGAAAGGTTAGGATCTGTCCGGAATCTCCCTATAGCTCTCGTGCAGTGTGTGCATGCTTGTGAACAGTTATATGCTAAGACTCTTTTAGTTTCACTAGAATATTCAACTTCTTAACTCGAATTTTTATGCCAAAGTTTATTTTTCTAGAAGGCACATTTTCATGCTTCTTTTTCTTCTTTTTTCAAGCTAAATTTTTCTAGAGCCAGTTTTGGGCACCTCTAGTTAGCTTCCTAGAGCCGGTTTCGGGCACCTCTAGGTTTTTTTTTCTTTTGCTAAACTTCTTTCCTAGAGCCAGTGTTAGGCACCTCTAGGGGCTATTCAAGTTCTAAGCATTCTATTCTAGTTTGGCTTAAAAGAAATCTAAGCAATATAACAGTCACAAAGGTGTTTAAGTTTTCAGAACTATAGAAAGGCTCTAAACTTCTCCTTAAACTGTTCTAAAGATGCTGCCACGACAGAGACGTCATGACAGGTAAGTTAACTTCACAGTTTTAAGCCAACAGTTTTATATTTTCTGATTTTTTTAAGAGAACTTAAATAAATAAAAAGACACAACAAATAATAAAAAGATGTGCATAAGACTCCATTAATGATGGAGGGTTGCCACCCCCAAACTCGAGGGTTGCATTGCCCTCAATGCAAAATGACATGAAAAGATGAAAAAAGAAAGAAAAGTACATCACAAAAGATAAAGGCAGGCAGCAATAAGAGGAAAATAAAAACTTAAATTTTTAGTCGCTGTCCTCGCTGCTGCTGCTGACACGGATCTGACGGCGGCATCTGGGCTGTGGAGGAGGCTGGGCAGGTCTAGGGGCAGATGTAGGGGCAGGTTGCTCGACTAGCTGGACATCGGAACTGCTGCCACTGTCCCATGAGCTGCTGGTGGTGGTGCTAGCCTTGGGCAGCCGTTTCTTATCTGCCACATGCTTAATCCTCTTGACCGGCGTGAATTCTCGCTCCAAATTCCTCCGAATCAGCGGGCTGTCATCGGAGGCAGGCCTCTTTGTTCCTCGAGGAGAGGTGTCTGCTGGTGGGCTGCCAGCTGCCGTCGGGGCAGGTGATGTTGTGGAGGCGGTAGAGTGGGAATGTGGAGAGCCGAGTGGGGTGGGTGTGTGAACAGGGGTGTGGACAGGAGTGGGGATACGAAAATAATGGGCAGGAAAAGTAGGGAATTGAACATTGGGAAAATTCAAAGTTTGGGTAATAAAATTTACCGTCGAGTTTGTGAAGTCCCGAATGAACGTCATCAATCCCATTTTTCGTTCCTCTACTCGTTGTAGCGTAGCAAGGAGGAGGGAAGACTGGTCTGTCGGAGTGGTGGCGGCAGCAGGTTCCGGGGCAGGCTCCTACGATGATTCTTCTGGGGAGCCGGCTGGGTTGAAAGAGGAGACCGGTGTAGCCACGATCAGCTCCATGAGGCTGTTGATGTTATTGTCTGTCCAGCCTCTGCCCTTTCTTATTTTGTCGGAGGCTTCCTCGGGGACAGCAGCACATCGGCAAAGGGAGGTTATAGTGAACGGCAGGCAGAGGTGAGAGTCGGAGCGGAAGGCACAGTCCAGGATGATGTCCCTCATATATCGGCCCACATTGATAGGCATGTCGTGCATGATGGAATGGATGAGGGCGAGCCGCTGCTGGTTGACTGTCGTGTGGTGTGAAGACGGCAGGATACGCTTTTTGATGAAAGCGTTCCAAAGTTTTGCTTCGGGGAGGAGCTTCCCTCTATTGACGGAGTGAGAGTTCTTCTTACTGGTTGTCCATGATGTTCCCTCCTCTGTCAACTCCACCATGACAGCATCATAAGCGGCAGCATCGAGGGTGTCGAGAAATTTTTGGTGAGCATCATCATCGGGGCCAAAAAAGAGGCCAAACATGTGGTTGATGCTGTCGTCAGTGAAGGCACCTTGACACCTCGAACGATGACAGATGTCGCCGTTTTGCTGTCTATGGTAGCATAGAATTCCTGGACTAGTGTGTCATTGAGCTCTGTCGGTTGTTCCGCGAAGTGCTCCCATAGTTGAGCCGTGATAGCCCTTACAATGAACGGCCGGAGTCCCATGTGGGGTGCCTTGCGGATGTATACGAAGCCACGTTCCTCCCATAACTCCTTGTTCGCAAAGGGCGTTGCTGCTGCTGAGGAGGATGCTGAGGTAGCACTACAGCGGGTCTGTCTAGTAGACATGTTGGTTGCAAGGGATGTGAAATCTGAAGAAAGCAAATAAAACTAGAGGAGAAAGCAAAGAAGAATAAGCATAAGTGAGAAAAATGAAAATGAGAATGGGGTTTTATAGCGGTCGAGTAGCTGCCCATTTAATGCTGCAACGGCAGGCGGGAATAACGGGGCGGCAGATTGGATTTAGCTGTCTGACGTGTCTGACACGCATTTATGCGTCTGTTACGCGTCTGCCGCACGCTTCTGTGTCTGCCATGTCAGTCTGTTGACAGCCTGTCATATCCGTCCGCAGCGGCAGCCGAAACGACAGGTTTCCATAAATGGGCTTTATTGCGCTGATGGATGGGCGGTGGGCTTGGGTCACTTCTCCTTTTCTTCTTGACTCCTTTATTTCCTAAAAACTGAAATTAGAAAAACAAAACATTATTCGAATAAAATAAACCTAATTTCCTAATAAATAATAATAAATAATAAAATAAATAAAAATAAAAATTAGGTTAAATTAGGGATGCCTTGTGGGGCATCACCTAAAGTAACCACTTCATGTATTCCTGGGGCTTCAGTCCCCTGATAATGCTTGAGGCGTTGTCCATTGACTTTGAATTGGTGCCCGTCTTTTAATGATTGAATTGTGATGGCACCATGGGGAAAAACTTGTATTACTTGGAATGGGCCGGACCATCTGGACTTTAGCTTTCCTGGAAAGAGTTTAAGTCTAGAATTAAATAACAACACAAGCTGCCCTGGGCAGAACTGTCGTGGCAGCAGTTTCTTGTCGTGCCACTTCTTAGTCTTTTCTTTGTAAATCCTTGCGTTGTCGTAGGCCATTATCCGTAATTCTTCAATCTCGTTCAGATCTAATAACCTTTTCTGGCCTGCCTTGTCCAAGTCCATATTCACTGCCTTAATTGCCCAATATGCTTTGTGCTCGATCTCGACAGGCAAGTGACAGGTTTTTCCATAAATCAGTCGGTATGGAGACATGCCCAATGGAGTCTTGAAAGCTGTCCTGTATGCCCATAATGCATCATTTAGAAGTAAACACCAGTCCTTCCTAGTTGGTTTAACCATCTTTTCAAGAATGTTCTTCACTTCCCTATTGGAAATTTCAGCCTGTCCATTGGTCTGTGGGTGGTATGCTGTCGCGATCCTGTGCTTGACACCATATTTCTTCAAGGCGGCAGCAATTACCCTATTATCAAAATGTCTCCCTTCATCACTGATAATCGCCCTGGGTATGCCAAATCTAGAAAAAATGTTTTTGTGCAAAAACTTTTGGACCGTTTTGGCATCATTCTTTTGAGTGGCGATGGCTTCAACCCACTTGGAGACATAATCCACTGCTAGGAGGATGTAAAGATTTCCACACGAAGATGGAAAAGGTCCCATAAAATCAATCCCCCAAACGTCGAAGATCTCGACTTCTAAAATGTTCTGCAGTGGCATCTCGTTTCTCCTCGAGATGTTACCTGTCCGCTGGCACCTGTCACAGTTTTTGTAAAATTCCTGTGCATCTTTATATAGTGTTGGCCAGTAGAACCCTGACTGCAGCACCTTGGCAGCAGTTTTATTGCCTCCTAAGTGACCTCCATATTGTGAAGCATGACAGTGATGGAGAATGTCTTCTTGTTCGTCTTGTGGTACACACCTCCTTATAACCTGATCTGCGCACATTTTGAAAAGAAGAGGTTCGTCCCAATAATAATGCTTAACATCATTTTGGAACCTCTTCCTGGCTTGATAATTAAGATTAGAAGGTAATATTCCGCTAACTATAAAATTAACGAAATCAGCATACCAGGGAAGGTTAGAAGACTTACCTGCCGCCATGGCTGTCGCGACAGTGATTGCGGCAGCAAAGAGCTGCTCATCTGGGAAGGTCTCCAGTATGTTTGTCTCATCGATTGGTAGACTCTGTCCCTTCTCCAACCTCGACAAGTGGTCTGCCACCTGATTTTCTGTCCCCCTTTTGTCCTTGATCTCAAGGTCGAACTCTTGTAATATCAAGATCCATCGTATCAACCTAGGCTTTGCATCCTTCTTTGCGAACAGATACTTTAGGGCAGAATGGTCGGTGTGTATTATTACTTTCGTTCCAAGTATGTAAGGACGAAACTTGTCAACGGAGAATACCACAGCTAACAGCTCCTTTTCTGTGGTGGTGTAGTTCACTTGGGTGTCATTCAACGTTTTGCTGGCATAGTATATAACGTGAAATAGCTTATCTTTGTGTTGCCCAAGTGCTGCCCCGACAGCATAGTCACTAGCATCACACATAATTTCAAATGGCTGTGTCCAGTCTGGTGGCTGTACTATGGGGGCTGTCACTAGCTTTTCTTTCAGAACCTTGAATGCTTCAGTACATTCCTCATTAAAGTCAAAGGGTCGGTTCTGCTCTAAGAGAAGGCATAGGGGCTTCGTAATTTTCGAGAAATTTGCGATGAATCTCCAATAAAAACCCGCATGCCCTAGAAAACTCCTAATGCCCTTTACTGTGGTTGGCGGCGGCAGCTTCTCTATGACTTCTATCTTGGCCCTGTCGACTTCTATCCCACGGCAGCTAATCTTATGGCCAAGGACTATCCCCTCATCCACCATAAAGTGGCATTTTTCCCAATTTAGCACAAGGTTAGCTTTTTCGCATCTTTCAAGTACCTTTTGAAGATTGCCGAGGAAGCTTTCAAAATCGTCTCCAAGACGGAAAAATCATCCATGAAAATCTCAAGGAAGTCCTCTACCATATCGGAGAATATAGCCATCATGCACCTTTGGAAGGTGGCAGGTGCGTTACAGAGGCCGAACGGCATCCTCCTAAATGCGTATGTTTCGTAGGAGCATGTGAAAGTCATCTTTTCTTGATCCTCCGGTGCAATAGCAATTTGGTTATAACCTGAGTAACCATCAAGAAAATAATAGTAAGGCTTACCCGCTAATCTATCAAGCATTTGATCAATAAAGGGTAAAGGAAAGTGGTCCTTTCGGGTAGCTTTGTTAAGCTTCCGATAGTCCATACAAACCCTCCAACCGGTCACAGTCCTGGTTGGGATTAACTCATTGTTCTCGTTGGTTACCACGGTCATTCCTCCTTTCTTTGGAACACATTGCACCGGGCTTACCCATTTGCTGTCGGAGATGGCGTAAATAATACCAGCATCTAACCATTTAATTATCTCTTTACGCACTACCTCCTTCATCGCAAGGTTTAACCGCCTTTGGGCATCAATCGTCGGCTTATGATCTTCCTCTAGGAGGATTTTGTGCATGCATATTGCCGGACTAATGCCTTGTATGTCTGCTATCGTCCATCCAATCGCCTTTTTGTGCTGCCTTAACATGTCGATCAGCTGTCGTTCTTGTTCCTGCGGCAGCTTAGCAGAGATGATTACGGGCAATGTATCATTGCAACCAAGATAAGCATATTTAAGCTGCCCTGGCAGGGGCTTAAGTTCTAAGACAGGTGGTTCAACAGTAGAAGGCTTTTGGATTAAATGGTTATCCGAAGTGTAATTCAAAGGTTCGAATAACTTACCTGGACGATGATCTAACCAGTTTACCTCCTCCTGACCTTCAGTATCAGATGTATCAGATTCAGAGGAGTCACTGTCGTCAGTGCTGTCGTCGTTGCTGTCGTCATCGCTGTCGTGACAGGCTTGTAGGTGGTTGTCGCAGCAGTGACCAAATTTTATATCACGGCAGCCCGACCTGATGCAGGGGTGATCAAAGGTCACCTCAATGATGGCCTTGCATTCCTCGTCCACATCAGCATGTTTCATTGCTTGGAGAACATTTAACTTAATCTCTTGATCATTCACGCGCATGGTGAGTTCTCCTTTCTCCACATCAATCAACGATCTTCCCGTGGCTAAGAAGGGTCGCCCTAGGATAACTGGTGCGTTTTCGTCTGCCTCACAATCTAAAATAAGAAAGTCAGCAGGAAAAATAAGCTTATCCACTCTTACCAGAATGTCTTCAATTTTTCCCTCGGGGTGAACGTAAGAGCGGTCGGCTAGCTGTAGAGTAACTGTCGTGGGCCGCGCCTTGCCAATACTTAATTTCTGAAAAACAGATTTGGGCATTAGATTAACACTGGCACCAAGATCATAAAGTGCCTTACCCACAAATTTGTCGCCGATTACGCAAGGTATGATGAAGCTCCCCGGATCCTTCTTTTTCTGGGGTGGCTGCCGATGAAGAATACTCATGCAACCTTCTGTCATCTTTACCGTTTCAAATTCCCCAAGTTTAGATTTTTACGACATAACATCCTTGAGAAATTTAGCATAACCGGGCATCTCTCTAACAGCATCTAACAACGGAATATTAATATGAACCTGTTTAAAAATATCATAAATCTTTTTCAGTTGAGATTCATGCTTAGCTTGCTGTATCCGTTGAGGAAAAGGTGGTGGGGGGCGATAATCAGCAATACGCCCTTCCCACTGCATGCGAATCTGAGGACGGTAATCATCTTTTTTCTCCTCTGTCGCTTCTGCTGTCATGACAGGCTCATCGACAGCAGTCTGTTTATCACCTGTCGGGGCAGCTTCCTCGGCAGGTTTATCCAAGGTAGGTTCCTTTTCTGTTTCAGCTTCTTTTTCCGGCCCTGGTAGCTTTTTCCCACTCCTAGTAGTAATCGCCTTACATTGCTCATGTGGGGGTGGTCTAGCATTTTCAGTATTGCTAGGGAATCCTCCATTCTGCCTTGGCTTTATATGTTGCGACACCTGACCCATTTGTGTCTCTAGAGATTTCAACGTAGCCTCATGATTTGTCATTCTCATCTCGGTTTTATCTATAAAGTTTCCCGTCTTCTTGACAAACTGATTTATATTTTCCATATACGTACCGGTCTGAGACATAAAAGTGGCCAGAGTCTGTTCCAATACACTACTCGTGGCAGGTGGTGGCTGCTGTTGCTGCTGCGGCGGCAGGTGCAGCGGCAAATTCGGTGGCAGTTGCTGCGGCTGTTGCGGCGGCAGCTGCTGTCTTGTCAACAATCTAGGACCTCCCTGATTCTGATTATAAGCTTGCGGATTCAGGGAATTGTTAGGGTTACTCCAGGAAAATTTGGGATCTTTCCTCCAATTGGGATTATAGTTGTTGGAATTGTAATTTGGCTTGTAATTTCCCACATATTTTCCCTCTTCTATATTTATCGGGCACTCTTCCCTACTATGATTTCCCTCACAGATAGCACAAACTTCCTCAACAGCAAATCCTCGTAATTCATCTTCATTTAATAAGTGTTTCATTGCTTTAGTAAGGAATGCTACCTGTGATTTCAGAGTGCTGTCGGCCTCATAGTCCTTGACAGCAAGTACCCGTTTACCCCCTCTTCTAGCTGTCGGAAACTGCTCCTCATTTTTGGCCAGGTTTTTCAAAACTTGCAACGCCTCGTCCGGATCTTTATCCAATAATAATCCATTTGCTGCAGAATCAATCCGAATGCGGGTTTGTAAGTTAGCAGCATTATAGAACTTAGTTACCTGATTCCAGACGGGGAATCCATACATTGGGCAGTTCCGTAGAAGAGTAGTAAATCTGTCCCAGGCCTCGTGCATCGGCTCGTCATCTTCCTGTTGAAAAGTAGCAATTTCATTACGTAATCGCTCAGATAAATGCGAAGGATTAAAACGAGATAAAAATTCATGAGTTAGATTTGCCCAAGTCATAATAGAACCCGGTGTAAGTTTATTCCACCAAGTTTTAGCTCTGTCCCTCAATGAATGGGGGAATAACCGAAGCCTCAGTATCTCCGGACTAACTCCTGGTAGTCTAAACGAACCACAGATCTCCTGGAACGTTTTGAGATGCTCCCTAGCATCTTCTGTCGCAGAACCACTAAACTGCCCGGCGTTGTTGATCATACTAAACATGACAGGCTTAAGTTCGAAGTTGTCAACATCAATATCCGGCAGCGTGGTCTCCAGCTCTACATGATCGTTCAGCATGTAGTCACGACATGACCGTCGTCCATCTGCTGCGGGTGGGTTACCGACAGGCGGGTGGTTATCGCCAAGGGGTGGTATGAGACCGCCGGCAGGTTGGTTATGGCCCATCTTCTCTAACTGTTCCTCGAGGTATTCGTTTCTGTCTAAAAGTCGGCGAAGTTGCTTCTTGAGACTGAAGGAACGTTCGATTTCCGGATCTAATGGATACTCAGGATCTTCACCTCTTTCAGATCTGCGCATAAACAAGAAAACCTTGTGAAAAGCGAGAGTTGAAAGCACAAAAGAAAAATTAAAGAAAAATAAAAACTAAAACGAAAACAAAAAGAAAAATAAAAGCGAAAAGTGCAATAAAGAAAAGATGTAGTTATGTTGCCAATCCCCGGCAACGGCGCCAAAAACTTGTTGCGTGTAAAAGAGTCTATCGCAATTGTAGTGCAAGTGTACACGACGCAAGTAGTAAGTGATACGAAGTATCGAATATCGTCTCCACAGGGATTGGGCTAATGACTTCACCTTAGTTTACTACACGAAGTAAAGAAAATAGTTTAAAAGATTGTCACGAGAATAATAAGAAAAACGTAAATAAAAAGATTGAGATATCAAGATAGAGAGAATGGGCTGGTATTGAATTGCTCGGTAGTGCAGGTATTGAATTTCTTAGGAACTCCAGTTCTGTCGTCGCTCCCGTCGCCGACAGCACCTGTCGCGGCGGCTGTCCGTTGGCTGTCGCGGCAGCGAACACCAACTCCGTACTTCAAGCTTGGCAAGAATCCCAGATCTGCCTTGTCCTATCCCTAGGTCCAAGTCTGTCGATGAACAAGTCTTTGATGATACCTCCCGGCGTGAATCGAAGGATGAACACCGATGTGTATGAATTCTTCCTTAGCCACTTAACATTGCCCTATACCTAGGCACAAGATAGTTCAACTATAAACTAGAGAACTCGCTCTTATTTCTTTCGTATACTTAACTCTCCCGATGCTAAGTAAATGGATAACCTCACAATGCTCTCCCGATGCTCTTGCAAGATATTAAAACAAAAATAAGAGAACTTGAAGTTTATTTTATTGAACTAAAAATTCCTAAAACAAAACAACCCTTGCAACTACTTTACAAAACAACTCGTAGCCCTAGGGGAAATTTAGAACATGTCGGTGACGGGTAAACGGTAGGGGTTTTAGGTTTCGGTTATGGGGTATTCGATGATGCCTAGGTTAAATCTATGCCCTTATATAAGCTTTGGGCTCAAGTTATCTAAGGCAACAAGGATTACAACTTTAATTAAAAGTAAGATTCTAATAAAGACTAAATCTCTAAGGATTCCTACTTTGCAGCCGCCATCCTTGTTTCTAGGAATTTCCTCTCCTTGAACTTTGGCTTGACATATCTTTTGATCCGGGGCTTGGAAAAATATTTGGCTTTCGCACGACAGACGAGCAGATTTTTCTCTATCTATCGAGGTCCACTTTACTTTTCCTCTTCATAAGTCTGCTGTCACCATGCTGTCACGACAGGTCCATGGCAGCTTCGTCTTCTTCGTCTGCTTGCCCAGTTCAGCTCTCCTGCTTCTCTGCCCTGCGCCTGCCTTCAACGTCTACTATGGCAGATACCTGCAAAAATAGCCATCTTTTAGTAGAATCCGTGCTTTTGATCCATTTGTGATGTTTTACTGAAAACTAACCTAAATGCAATGCAATGATGCTTGAATGCAGCAGAAATATGGGTTAAAAAGGGTGTAAATAATAGAACTTTTACACACTCAACAACAACCCCTCAACACTCGTGATGGAGATTAATGGCACAATCACAACCCCTCAACATCACTCATCGGTAGTTGTATAATTCCACTAACGAGAGTACGGGACACATACTACAAGACTCACACACGGGATTAAACCATTCACCGTTGTGATCTTAGCCTCAATCGTTAGGGTACTTGGATGGATATTACGGTACAATCAAAACCCCTCGACATCCAAGGAGACTTTATTCACGGTGCACCCAATCTTATAGCTGGCTAACTAAATCCGATTAAAGTAACCAAAAACTATTTCTATCACTTGCCAATATAATCATTTAACATCAATATTCCATTGTTTTACAAGCATAAACACAATGCCATTTCTACAAGCATAAACATGCTTAACATCAAATGCATTTATCACATAAAACCAAGGATCACTTACCAAGTGCATCCTTAACATAATGGCATTAAAATCCAGCAATAACCATGCTTAAAACATGCTTTAAAAACAGTAATCAAAACCACATTAAACTTAAGCGCATTTCCATCAAAACATTGCACATTTTCGAGAGAGACATTCAAATCACATACTCTTGAGCTTAGCTAAGTGTTTCAAACTTACACTAAGCTCCCAAGACCATGCTCAAAGTTTTATAAAGCTGGAAAATCCATTTCCACTCACCGATACGCGAAGCCTTGCTCGCAGACACGAAGATTACTCTTCCGGAGCCTCCAAAAACGTCTCTTTTGCTTCCGGATCAAGATTCCCTTTTTTCACATCATCAAAATAGAGATCTAAATGCATTTCAACACCAGCAGCCAATCCCAAACTCGTTGCTCACCCAAACTACACCAATTTACCCATCCGAAACAATCGATCGGTTGCTTCCTAAACCAAGCCTAGCCAACATACATCACTTCCAATCAATTATAAACATCAAAACACATCTAAAATCAATCTAAACACTTCCTTATATCTCCAGCAAGCATTACTCCAACATTTCACCTCAAAAACCCAACTAGAACTATCAAGAAACTCAAGGATCTCAAGGATATCGGGATCTATATCAACAAAACCTCTTTTCAACATATTAACCACCTCAAAACATAATTAAAAACAATCCAAAACAGAGCTTAACAAAACAAGTCCGAAAAATCAAGAGTTTCATCATATTTTGCAAGATTTCAATCTCAAATCAATACTATAATGAAAACTCAACTAAAAACATTAATTAGAAGCCAAAGATCTTGGGAATTTCAGTAAAGAACCTAGATTGAAGGTTGAGAATGAGATTTACCTCCAATTCTTTCTTTCCTCAATGAATGACAAGTTTTTCTTAGCAAAAATCTTGAAGAACTTGAAAGAACTCTTGAAATTTGTTTAGAAAATAATGAGAGAGTGTTTAGGAGAAAAGAATTCTGGAGAAAATGAGTTAGAATTGTGTTTGGCTGAAAATGAGAAGAGAAAGGTAGTTACGTCAAGTGAAATCTCATTTTTCTAATTTATTAATTTTAATTTAATAAAAATCCTTTTATTAAATCACTTTAAAATCCCTTCTAAAACACGTGTCATATTAAGGAAAGGCTAAATTTCCATAAAGATCCCTAAAGATTCTAAGATTTTGGCTCCTCTTATAAAAATCACATTTTTCGACAGTTTTGATTACATTTTGGTCACTACCCAAAATGTATTACTTCCGAAACTCTTTTTGTAAAATTGATTTGACCAAACTCTTAAACATGATTTTATAGGATTTTATCAATTTTTACCATATTTTTATCCTATCCCGGTCCTTGATCTCCTTAAATCACCAAACTCGATTTGAACTGTTTCCGACCGGTCCAGTCTGATGTCCAAAACATCTAGGCCCAAAACCAGGGTGTTACAACTCTCCCCCACTTAGGAAATTTCGTCCTCAAAATTTTTACCTGAAGGAAAAAGGTGCGGAAAGTGCTTCAGCATGTCCGCCTTGCTTTCCCACGTGGCCTCCTCAACTCCCCGGAGTCGTCATAACACCTTTGCAAGTTCTAGCGTCTTACCATGAAGAACTTTGCTGCTCACATCCAGAATCCTCATTGGTTCCTCATCATATGATAGATCTGGATTCAACTCTATCTCCTCAACAGGCATCACGTGCGAAGGATCCAATTTGTATCTTCGCAACAACGAGACATGAAACACATCATGTATCTTTTTCAGCTCAGAAAGCAACCTCAACCGATATGCCACAGGACCAATACACTCCACAACCTCGTAAGGTCCAATGAACCTTGGGCTAAGCTTACCCTTATACCAAAATCTCATCACCTTTTTCCAAGGCGATACCTTCAAGAACACACTCTCTAAAGCTCACAAATGAGTCAAAATGATTCACTATCTAAAGCTAACTCAGATTTTTGAGAAAAATGTTTTAAATTTACAAGATGATTTAAAATTCTTTGAACAAGAAAATATTGATTTAAATAACCTTCTTTCTCATTGTAATGATGAACACCAAAAATTGGTGAATGAGCTAAATGAGCTCAAAAAATCTTTCAAAAATATTGGTTAATCAAGGGTTGAAAAAGGTGAATCTTTAAAAACCAACTTTGTAAAAAGAATGAATTTTAACTACAAACAAAGTGGCTCCAATAGGCATAATAGAACTAAAACAATTAGAAGTGTATGGATTCCTAAGGAACTTGTAAAATCTAATAACATTATTGCCATGTCACCATGGATTCCTAAGGGAACCAAGCTTTTGGGAGCTAACACTCATGGACCCAAAATGATTTGGGTACCAAAAATCAAAGCTTAATCTCTTTGTTTGTAGGGGGAGCATTGCTACAAGGCCAAAGCACAAAGTCAAAATTCATGGTACCTTGATAGTGGATGCTCGAGGTACATGACCGGAAACAAGAGTCGATTCATAGAATTAAAGCCAAAAAGTGGAGGAGTAGTAACATTTGGTGACAACTCCAAAGGCTACATTGAGGGTATTGGCTCCATAGGTAATCACTCTTCTATACTTATTGAAAATGTTTTGTATGTCAATGGTCTAAAACATAATTTGTTGAACATAAGTCAACTTTGTGATAAGGGTTTAATGTCATGTTTGATGTAAATGGATGTAGAATAGTTGACATTAAATCTAGTAAAACAATGCTCATTGGTCATCGCATAGGAAATATATATATGGTGCATCTAGATGACATTCATACATCCCATGCATGCTTAGTTGCACAAAATGAAAATGATGCATGGTTATGGCATAGGAAACAAGGATATGTTAGCATTAGTGTTTTGGAAAAATTAGTTTCCCTTAATCTAGTTCGAGGCCTACCTAATGTCACGCCCCATCCTTAAGCATCGAGGCCAACCGAGGCCAAATGAAGAGCTTTGGGCGTGCACAATTCACCCATGGGCGTTTTAAGGCAAAGCGTGAGCCAAGGAAGGTTCTAGAACGCCCTAGAGAGGCCTACAACTCTCTTTCAACGTCTCCAAAAGGTTCTAGGAGGTTCCAGGATGCTCCACAACCATCTGGGCCCACCCGTAAGGACCAAGAAAGCTCAGGAAGCTCAGGGAAGCATCAGGACAACTCCAGAAGGCTCGGGACTAGTCTGGACACCTCCAAAACATTCTAGAAGACTATAGACAAGTGTAGATCTATAGGAACAACTCTAGAATATTCTAGAATACTTTAGAGTCTTAAAGATAGATGTAGATAAGGATAGACTTATCTAGAATGTTGTAGTCCCTTGTGAAGATATTTTGGGAGGCAACAGTATAGCCGTTGGATCAAATAGATCCTAGCCGTCCATTGAGGAGATAGAAGCCTATAAATAGGGCCACCACTCTCATTTGTAAGACATCCCACAAATCCCACAATTCACATAAGTTCTCTCTTGTAAAGCTTTCTTAAGAGTTCAATACAAGGTTCCTTTCCTTGTAACCCTCTTGCCTTCTCCATTCTTGTGTGTGTTTAGCCATAGCATTTGCGTGGGAAAGGCTTGCTAACATTGTGTCGGGAGTGTTAGTGTCACACGGATGAGTTCGAGAGAAATAAGTCTGTGACAGTTGGTATCAGAGCAAGTTTAATTCGCTCGGGACATGGCTAAATCGGGCAAGAGCAAAGTGGTAAGCTCATATGACACGGAGGTTATGAATAAGCAATGAGGGCGCAAGGAGATGGTCGACCCTGCGACGACAAGGCCAAGGGCCAAGTTAAGAGACATGATCTCTAGCTTGGAGACCCATCTAACCCACGTCGAGGAGAATGTGGTGGGTGTGAGCACCCAGGTGGACGACCTTACCCAACGAGTGGAAGGCCTAGAGGTGGAGGATGCCGAGATCCACATAGCTGTGAGGGCAATGAGGATCAAGCTAGAGGAGACCCTATGCGCGGAGATTGGGCAAATCTGTGATCTTCTCATGGGAGAGCTCTCGAAGGTACGTGATTCTTCCCAACAAGAACTTGACAGCATGCGTGCTAAGCTTGAGGAACTACAAGGCGACCTTGCATTGTGCAAGCGCGCCATGTCCGTGGGGCCAAGCACCTCATACGAGACCAGGAGGGTCAACGTGCCCAAACCTAAGACATTTTTGAGGTCATGCGATGCTAAGGAAGTAGATAACTTCCTATATGGCTTAGAGTAATACCTTGTCGTGATGGGTATTGTGGACGAAACATCCGAGGTTCAAATTGCCTCACTTTACCTCACCGGCACCGCCATGTTATGGTGGAGGAGAAGGCGTCTGGACATCGAGAAAGTTACGTGCAACATCTCTACCTTCGGTGATTTTAAGAGGGAGCTCAAAAGGCAATTCTATCCGGAGAATGCCGAGGACGAGGCAAGAGCTCGCCTACGAAGGTTGAAGCAATCGGGGAGCATCCACGACTATGTGATGGAGTTCACTAGTTTGGTGCTCGAGATCCCCGATCTGTCTGAGAAAGACTCGCTCTTCAACTTCATAGATGGTCTCCAAAGTTGGGCCAAAGCCGAGCTAAGGCGAAGGGGGGTCCAAACCCTTGCCGATGCAATTGTCGTGGCCGAGAGCCTTATCGACTACTCTAGCCACAAGGAGACCACCCCAAATCCGAGGGATGAGAAGGGTGATCATGCTAAAGGTGGGGGAGACAAGGGCCATCACCTGGAGGGTCATCAAGAAGACCACTCGCCTAGGCGCCGAGTCTCGTCCCCTTGGAAGGGCAAACACAAGGGTAAGTCCAAGGAGTTCTAAGTAACGAGGAAGTCACGCCAAGCAGTTGCTTCATTTGCGACGACGACCATTGGACTCATGAATGTCCACAACGACGGGCCCTTAGTTCATCCTAGCCAAACATCAAGAAGGTAGTGACACCGATAGTGGCGATGAGAGTGAACAGATGGGATCCATGCAATTGATTTCAGCAATTTACTCAGTCGAGGGCACCGATAGGAACAAGGGGAGTTCCACCCATAAGGAAAATTGCGTCGAGGGACTTAAGCCAGGGTCGATGCTCAACGTGGAGCAAGAAGATGACCAACCATCTCCAAAGGCTGAAGGTAAGGCTGAGTCACCAACCAAGCTTGCACGGGGTAAGCAAGGTGGCGTCAAATAGGGTAAGCCCACGAGAGGGAATAGTGGCAAGACGAAGGCTAAGTCCACGCCAAACGCTAGCACAATGGTGAAATGCTACCTATGTGAAGGACCTCATGTGATGAGGTCATGTCCCATATGAAAGCGACTTGTTGTCGTCATCAAAGGAGTTGATGGCATGGCACAACCTGGTACGATAGCCCAGGATCGAGCTGCTAAGCCGGGGGTAAAGGCGGGGCAAGCTAGGAGTCGAGGGAAGCACTCCAGCAACATCCCAATCCATTATGGACGCGACGAGAGCGTCACGAGCTTAGGTGGGGGAGGATGTCACGCCCCATTCTTAAGCACCGAGGCCAAATGAAGAGCTTTGGGCATGCACAATGCACCCATGGGCGTTTTAAGGCAAAGCATGAGCCAAGGAAGGTTCTAGAATGGCCCAAAGAGGCCTACAACTCTCTTTCAACGTCTCCAAACGGTTCTAGGAGGTTCTAGAACACTCCATAACCATCTAGGCCCACCCAGAAGGACCTAGAAGGCTCAGGAAGCTCGGGGAAGCATCAGGACAACTCCAGAAGGCTCGAGACTAGTCTAGACACCTCCGGAACATTCTAGAATACTATAGACAAGTGTATATCTATAGGGACAACTCTAGAATATTCTAAAATACTTTAGAGTCTTAGAGATAGATGTAGATAAGGATAGACAAACTTATCTAGAATGTTGTAGTCCCTTGTGAAGATATTTTGGGAGGCAACATTATAGCCGTTGAATCGAATAGATCCTAGTCGTCCATTGAGGAGGTGGGAGCCTATAAATAGGGCCACCCCTATCATTTGTAAAACATCCCACAAATCCTACAATTCACATAAGTTCTCTCTTATAAAGCTTTCTTAAGAGTTCAATACAAGGTTCCTTTCCTTGTAACCCTCTTGCGTTCTCCATTCTCGTTTGTGTTTAGCTATAGCATTCGCGTGGGAAAGGCTTGCTAACATTGTGTCGGGAGTGTTAGCACCGCACAGATGACTTCAAGAGAAATAAGTCAGTGACACTAAGCTCAAGTTCTCATTTGATAAAATTTGTGATGCATGTGCTAAAGGTAAACAACATAGAGCTTCTTTTAAGTCCATTAATGTTGTTTCTACAAGTAGGTGTTTGCAATTGATCCATATGGATCTTTTTGGGCCAATTAGGACTACTAGTTTGGGTGGAAAATCATATGCTTTTGTTCTTTTTGGTGATTACTCTAGATATACTTGGGTTCTTTTTTTAAGCACCAAGGACGAGGCTTTAGAAAACTTTATCACATTTTCTAAAATAACTCAAAATGATCTTGAACTTAAAATTTCACATATTAGAAGTGATCATGGAACCGAATTTCAAAATATGGGTTTTAATGAGTTTTGTAATGAAAATTGGATTAGCCATAATTTTTCGGCTCGTCGAACTCCTCAACAAAACGAGGTAGTTGAGAGGGAAAATAGAACTTTAGAAGAAATGGCTAGGACTATGCTTTGTGAAAATAATTTACCTAAGTATTTTTGGGTGGAAGCCAGTAACACCACTTGATATATTATAAACCGAGTAATGATTAGGCCTATTTTAAAGAAAACACCTTATGAGATTATAAAATCTAAAAAGCCTAACATTAGCTATTTCCATCCTTTTGGTTGCAAGTGTTTTGTTTTAAATAATGGAAAAGATAATTTAGGTAAATTTGATGCAAAAAGTGATGAAGCTATTTTTCTAGGTTACTCTTTAAACTCTAAAGTCTATCGTGTGTTTAACAAAATAACTTTAGTTGTAGAGGAATATATTCATGTGGTTTTCTATGATAACCTCCTTCCAAGGAAGGATTCTTGTGATGATGATGATGCGGGGATCGTTGAAGCCAATGATGGTGAAGAACCATCAAAGGTGAATGAGATTCCATCCAAAGAGGAAAAAGCACAAGAACCGCCTCTAGAAGCATTGCAAGACATGTCTCTTGAGGAAAAAGAAGTGAGCTACCCAAGGGAGTACAACTATGCCAAGGGTGGTGAGATCTTAGGTGATCCATCCAAGGGGGTAACTAATCGCTCTTCTCTTAAAATTCTTATTCATGTTGCATTTATCTCCTGCAATAAGCCTAAGAATGTTAAAGAAGCATTAAAAGATGACTTTTGGATTATGGCCATGCAAGATGAGTTAAATCAATTTGAGAGAAGTAAAGTGTGGGCATTAGTTGATAGGCCTAGAAATAAATCTACTATAGGAACTAAATTGGTCTTTAGAAACAAACTAGATGAGAGTGGTAACATAGTGAGAAACAAGGCTAGGCTTGTTGCTTAAGGTTATACTCAAGAAGAGGGAATTGATTTTGATGAAACCTATGCACCTGTAGCTAGAATGGAAGTAATTCGGATGCTACATGCATTTGCATGTTATCATGATTTCAAGCTTTTTCAAATGGATGTCAAAAGTGCATTTTTAAATGGTTTTATAAACGAAGAAGTGTATATGGAACAACTATCGGGTTTTGAAGATCTTATTTTTCCAAACCATGTCTTTAAATTGTCAAAAGCTTTATATGGTCTAAAACAAGCTCCTAGAGATTGATATGAAAGACTTTCAAGTTTTCTAGTTGGAAAAGGTTTTGAGAAAAGAAAGGTGGACACAACACTTTTTATTAAAAACAATGGCAAAGATATCTTAGTAGCTCAAATTTATGTTGATGGTATTATATTTGGTTCTACTAATGAATTGCTTTGTCAAGATTTTTCTAAGTTGATGCAAGGTGAATTTGAAATGAGCATGATGGGGGAGCTCTCATTATTTTTGGGACTCCAAATCAAACAAATGAAGGATAGCATCTTCATCAATCAAGCTAAGTACATCAAGGATATGCTCAAGAAGTTTGGCTTGGAGCAAGCAACGCCTCAAGCTACACCAATGAGCTCTTCCACAAAGCTTGACAAAGATGAAGGATGTAAGTGTTCTAACTCTAAGTTTTATCGCTTTATGATTATTTCTTTGCTTTACCTTACCACAAGTAGACCAACTATATTGTTTAGTGTTTGCTTGTGTGCTAGGTTCCAAGCTAGTCCTAGAGAGTCTCACCTTATAGCCGTTAAAAGGATCTTTAGGTACCTTAGAGATACTTCTTGTTTAGGTCTTTGGTACCCTAGAGACTCAACCTTTAACCTGCATGCGTATTCGGATGCGGATTACGGGGGTTGCAAAATAGATAGGAAAAGTACTTCCGGCACTTGCCAATTCCAAGGTAGAATGCTCATCTCTTGGTTCTCTAAGAAAAAAAATAGTGTAGCTTTATCTACCACCGAAGCCGAGTACATATCCTTAGGGAGTTGTTGTGCTCAAGTCCTTTGGATGAAACAATAACTCTTAGACTATGGAATTAAGGTAGACACCATACCCCTTAAATGTGATAACACTAGTGCTATATGTCTTACCAAAAATCCCATCCAACACTCTAGAACCAAACACATAGAAATAAGGCATCATTTCGTTAAAGATCATGTCCTTAAGGAAGATGTTGTTTTAGAGTATGTAGACACCTTAAATCAATTAGCAGACATATTTATCGAACCTCTAGATAAGAAGCATTTTTGGTCCCTTAGGAGAGAGTTAGGTCTAACTAGCATATCTTGATCTTTTAGGACCTTTTGTGCTTAAATTTGCTTGATTTCTTGTAAAATGCCATGCTTATGTGTTTTTGATCCTAATTTCATCCATGCTTATAGTTAGGGGGAGTATGCTTGTATTTTGATATGTTTTACTTGCTCATTCATATCATTTATGCATCTAGGATCAATTAAAAGTCAATTTTTCTGCATTTTAGAGCCTCATCTGCACTTCCAAACCTAGGTGTATCAAAAGGGTCACCCTGTTTCGATACGGGTGCCTTAAAAGAGCACAAGTATACCAAGGCGTTTTGAAACACCCCAAAGGGTTTCGAAACGATTTTGTTCTGCCAAGACATGTATCGAAACGACCCCCATGTGTTTCGATACGGGCAATCTCTTTGGCTTTGATATGGTCAACATTGTATCGGAACGGTCATCTGGTTTTGGAATGTTCGTAGACGTTTCGGTATGCCTATTTCGAAACGGTCTCGCCTGTTTCGAAACGCGTTTCTAGAAAGCCTATTTTAAAGGGTTTTAAATGCTCAAGTTCACTTTTTATCAAACTATTAAAAATCCTAAAAACCCTAAATCGTTTTTCCTCTATAAAATCCCTCCAAACCTCATTGTTTTTCATCAAATCTTGAGGGCTTTTACTCCTAAACGAAAATCTAAGCAAGCTTCAACAATTAGGTGCAATTTCATCCATCAATTCGTCCAAAATCCTTCTTTCAAGGTATTTTCTATCTTTTTCTTTTGATTCTGTTCGAATATTAGGCTAGAAAATTATAGTTTTGTATAGAATATATGTTTTATATCATGGGTTTTCAAAAACTTGTAAAAATTTTCAAAATCTCAAAAAAATTTATTCGAATATATTTGATTTTAATCCTATTTTTTAGCACAGTTTTTCGAAATTGTTTTCTTCAAAAAAAATTATATATGTATATACTTTTAAAGTGGTTTTAAAACCTTAACGGGATTTTTATTGGATTGAATTAGGGTTTAAATGCATACACTCAAAATTCTTCCTTGCTTTGTTTTTAGGTATTTTTAAATGGAAAACAATAAACGAATGACTCAAGGGGGTGAAGGTTCGAGCCAAGACGACATCCGTCCAAACCTTACCCTTCTCTTTTCAAAAAGTCTTAGGAATCAAGAGGCTAGGATTCGTTTTCAAATCATTCATGATACCATTGTTCGAAGAGAACGAGTTGTAGATATAGATTTCCTTAATTCCGAGCGGTTTCTCTATATCTACATCTCTTGCAAGAATGGAGTTTCTTATCCTTCTTGAGCATTCCCGACATCGTCTACAAGAACAGGATCTTGCTCTTTTACTCAAATGTCGTTCTCATCAACAATGAGGATCGTTCCGAGGTTATAGCTATTTACTCTTACCTTTTGGGCAAGAAGTTTCGTGTTGATCCATCTGTCTTAGTGAATTTCCTTGGGCTCAAAGATGAAGGTATTGAGGATGAAAATCATTTTGGAGCTCATACCGGATCGGTTCTTACCTTAGATGCTCATGACTATTTCCTAAATATGATGATCTCATGGTTCATTCGCCCATTCGGAGGTAAATTTGCTCACATCCGCCAAGTGGATCACTTTTGGCTCGAGTGTTTTCGCCGAGCCCAACAACCGAACTTAGTAAAAATCATGTTCGTCGAGATGGTTCATCAAGTTGAGATTCGTACAACCGAATCACTCACATCCTTCACTTATGAGATCCGGGTTTCGTTACACTCTTGGTCATTGGGTTCGTGTTGATAGGAGAGCTCAAGCACCTCAAGATGAGCCTCAACCTCAAGCTCTGGCTCTCGTTGTGGCTCCCAACAATGATGCTCTTATGACCTTCCTTACCGAGAGGTTCAACACGATGGACACGAACATGGCTTCATGTTTTGGTGCTATCAACACTCGCTTGCAATCCTTGGAGGATCGTGTTTCCACTCTTGAGAATCAACAATCATCCATGGATCTCTCCTTCTCCACCTTCTATGGTGATTGGAAGCGTTTTCGCCAAGATCAAGCTAAGGACAAGGATGATTATTGGAACATTTTTTTTAGTAATATGCATGTCTACAAATTTTTATTTTAATCATTTAACTAATCAATTGTTATGATTACCGGCCCTTCGCCTTAGACAAAAAATATAATATTTAAAAAGTTGCTATAGTAATAAATTAACCCTTAAACTTTACATGTATCACTTTAATCCTAATCCTAAAAATGTCCCAAACATTTATACATTGTCATAATTTAATCATAAATTTAAACGATCCAAACAAATTTGTGATTTTTTATATAAAAAAATTGTTTAGTTTGTTTGATTCAAATCAAATCACCGTGGAAGCTACATATGGCACCACCACGCTTCTTCATCCTTTAAACCCCCAAATACATTGCTTGATCCCCTCTGAGTCTGAGTATTTCAACTAACAAAGAGCTGGTTTTAGAAAATTATTTTTTCGTCATAAATTAATGATCGGTGACAAAAAAATATTATTAGTTGAGTAACTAAAAAGTTAATTCAGTTATAAAGTAGTACTTCAGTTTAATTTTAAATTTAAATAAATTTATATATATCTACATATTACGCTATTCGAATTTGGACTAATTAGGAGGAATAATGTCTATCATTTACCCATAATGTATTTAGTTAAATGAGCTATTATATAGTTTCTGATCTTATTCATTTATTGATTTCATTTTAAACTAGTCTTTAAAGAAAATTATCAAAGATAACGACTAGAAAAGCAAATTCTAGTTACGGCCAAAAAAAGAAAAACAAATTCTAATGCAATTAATTCAACAGAATTTTCAGAAAAGTATGATAATTCTACATGCTGACAATAATACCCTTATGCTTAACTAGAACGACAGCGAGGTACATTATCTATAAACGCCCAATACGGCACCGACATGGCAAAAAGACACGGCCTTTAGATCGGGAAAGGCGTCGTTGCGGGATAAGAATGTCAATTCGCTAATTATAAAATATGGTTGTCAGATTTTATTTTTCTGGTGACAAATGTTTTCTTTCTTAAAAGAATCTGGTGACAAATGTTCACATGATATGTTGGGGACACAGTTTGTCTTTCTAGAACATTATTTTTTTTCTAAACTATTAAAGTCACTACCAAACTATTTGAACGTACTTATTTTGACTATTAAACTAAATAATTCGTTTTCAGACCATCAAACTTTTAAATTTGATTTATTTTGATCACCGTCGTTAAAAAATTAACAGAAAAATGACATAGTAATTAACTGAAATTTATATAATTACACATTTAGTCCATGTTATTAACCTATTATATCCATTTGATCTTGATTTTAATTTAATTAAAAGATAATTGCAAGTAATGTAAACCCAAAGAAAATTTACTGATAAATACATTCAGCAGATATCTAATTTACCAACTAAAACGAATAACATGAGAATGAGCGTGAGCATGTTAAAGTAACATATTAATCACAATTCCACCATATATGAGTATTATTTTCTTTACCCTGAAATTAAAAGAATTTATAAGAACTTTTAAATATGAAAATTATATAAATTAGTGGGTTTATGGTGAAATTTTTTCCCAACTTTCCCAAAATTTAAAAAAAAAAAAGAGGAACCAGAGGATAAGAAATGAGAATCTCAAACATAATACTAGAACTTAACAGTGTAAAATTCGATGAGGCAAAAAGGTATGAAGAATAACTAGGATTTAACCTCCAAGGAGCTGAGCTTGAACCGATTGGATTTTTAAGTGGCACCGAGTGTAGCCAGAGAAGCAAGGTGTCAAGTAGGAAAAAGAAAACGAAAAAGGTAATAGGGAAGAAGGGAAAACCCACCGCTCGAACAATATGCCATTAAATAAAAAAGTTAGTATATTTGAAACAATCAGAAGGTTTGGCCTAGTGGTAAAGTGGGTGTGGTTTATTATTAATGGTTGTAGGTTTGAATCCTAGACTTTTCATTTGCTTAATTTTTACCAAATCAGGTGATACAAGTCGTCATATAATTGGTTGATTAATTTTAGTTAATTAAATTAAAAACAAGGCCAAATTGATACAATAGATAAATATCATGGACTACATGTATAATTATACAAATTTCAATTAACTGTCACGTCACTCCTCTATTAATTTTTTAACAACGGTGGTCAAAACAAATTTAATTTAAAAATTTAATAGTCAAATTAACGAGTTATTTAGTTCGGTGGTTAAAATAAGTATGCTCAAATACTTTGGTGGTCACCTAAATAGTTTATTTTTTTTCGATATAATTTTAAAACAGTATCTAATGCAATGGTTGCATGTTCAATTATTATGTTGGTCATCATCAAAATTCAAGATAGGTAAATTTTATATACAACACAATTCTAAATATAAAGATATTATAAATTCTATATAAATGTACAAATTTGTTTTTCATATTTGTGTATATATATATATGGATATGTTTTTTTTATATCTATATTTTTGTAAACTTGTGTTAAATTTAATAAAATAATTATATTTATTAGGTATTAAAATCTTATGGACATACTACTTTTTGAGATATAATGGTTTGAAATTTCTTTTATAATAGATGAATAGTTAAACATTTTTTATTTATTTAAAATTAGATGCATATATTCTACATAAATAGAATATAAATATATTGATTAACCTATAAATTATATCATTTTTTGATATATAAAATTAACTTATTTTTAAGTGGATCTCTTCTTATTTATAGATAATGTAAATTTTTAGTAAATTTTATTAAAACTTATGTTGGTTTGTAATTGTTTGAATACAAATAAGATACAATTATATTAGTTGTCAAATTTAAATGTACTCTAAATCTCAAAGATTTATTTTTTATTTATTTTGTAATAAAAAAATATGATCACCTTTTGAGCGGGGATCTTTGTACAATTTCGTTGTTTTTTTATAATAGAACATTTTTTTTTAAAAAATATCATTCAGTAAAATATTTCAATTTTTAAAATACAAAATATCTATTTTATGGTCTATATTCAAGATTTATAACTCTCCTTTTCAACAATGTTGTCATCGAAGTTTGAACCCGAATTCTCCCAGAAGTGTACCTAGGCATGTGCAATATGTGTGGCCGCATAGGGCCTCAAAAATTGAGGGCCCCGAAATAAATTATTATATAATCATTTTCTAAAAAATTAGAAATCTTGTTTTTGACAGTCTTAGGTATTTTGGAAAATTAATAAGATGGGTAAGATGTGTGTTTGTATACAAGGTGGCAAAGGTATGATAGCGAGTCTAACATGAAATGGTAAAATCAAGGGATGCAAAAAAGACTTTTAGACTTAAACCGTAGAACCTTTTATACTCCATGTGGTTGTCATATTCAGTTTTGCATGACATTGCAAACACTTCGATAAAAGTGAGATTTTTTTTTTTTGAAAAAGTCAAACGTATTTATACTTTATTTGATAATTCTACAAAGAGGTGGCATGTTTTAAGAGAAAATGTGAAAGGCTTAACTCTTAAACCATTGTTGGTCATACAATGGGAAAGTTGTGTTAAAAGTGTTAGGACAATAAGATTTTAAATTGTTGAAATATAGAAATCTTACTTCAAGTATCTCATATAGATAATGATCTTAAAATACAAAAGTGAAGCTTGATATACCTTCGCATATGCCCCTAGAACTCTCACTCTCCGCACCACACCTTAGCATGCGAACATCGTGGCCTTCGAAGCTCTCGCCTCCGAATTACTTCCGATGTGACAGTCATCACATGACTAAAATGAAAATGAAGGCATATTTAACATGATCATAAATGTCAACAAGTTCATACTTATAATTTCATATACATAAACATAAAAATATCTATTAATTCCTTATATCACAAGTAATGTATGGATACATGAATTCCACCAATTGTCTCCTTTAAACAGAGAAGGTAAATACTCAACTATCACCTATGAGCACAAACATCCCTCCTAAACAACAAAGGATTGTAATTCATACCATACATGAGCTTAATGAATTCTATAGCATGTCAATTGTACCCAAAGTTAACTTATTATTCAAAGTTACCAATATAGTCCATAATTTGATTCAAAGGTGAGCTTAAAGCTCCACATCATCCTAGATCATAACTTAATTCATATGTGAGCTTAAAGCTCCATATCTTAACATATCATTAAGGTTACCATCGAAGCATCGTTTATATAAAAAATACAAAATTATCAAAGTTTATATAAGCATATTTATAAAACAAAATCAAAAGTATAAGCTTACCAAGCTTATCTCCATGCCACTTCCACTCAATGCTCTAAAGAATCTAAAGATGCACAAATAAATCAAAGCAAAATGTAACAAAGCAATATACCAAGATGACATTGAGTCATCCTGAGACAAACTACACTCATCGATTATTCTAGAGTTACGAAGTATCTCGAATCGCAATTCTAGGTTGACTTTCTTAGCTTTTCCTTTCTGAAATGAGGATTCCTTAACTATAGCTTGACCTTTTAACCTACGGAGTGTCAGGATAGATAACCACTTCCTTTGAGGACAACACCCATAGCTGACGAACCAATCTCCCTTCTCGGGCTCATCACCAACAAGCACTCAAGCCAATTCCCCTTTAGCGTTAGAAGGCCACACAATTTATCCAGTTAAAGTGCCCGGAGAAGGAACATAATCCTCCCTCATCCATGAAGTCCTGTAACTAGGGGTGGGCAAAATTACCCGACCCGATTGACCCGGCCCAAATACCCGATGACCCGAATCAAATTAGACGAGTAATACCCTAAGAAAAAATTTTTGGGTCGGGTACCCGGCCCGGTTTTTATCTCTGGTACTCGGGTCGGGACTAGGTCGAAAAAATGGTCCTAGTCGGGTACCCGGCGACCCGACTATATATATATATTTATTATAATTATAATTATAATATATTTTATATTTTATCATTTTTAATTAAAAAATCCAAATGGGAAAAAATTAACCCATCTCAATTCTCATCTGCCCCATCTCTCTCCTGACATTTTTCAATTTTCCCCCAAATCTTAAAGTAAATCCCTAATCTAGGCAGTCCCCGGCGGTCCTCCACGGCTCTACCTCCCTGTCGTTGCCGCCGGCTTCACCAGTCCACACTACTCGCCCCGGTCCGTCGTTCGCCCTCACCAGTCAACGTTCAAAAGTTCTAGTCGTTTGCACTTTGCAGTCGAGCAGAAGCCTGCCGTCGGTCCGCCGTTCGCCCACCGCTGGTCCGTCGTTCGTAAAACCTATCTATATTGTTGCAAATTTCTAGTTTCTTGCCATGAATTCTGCTAGCTTTTCATCATCAAATTTCTATTTCTTTGTTTGTAATAATGGGTAATCGGTTCATTCATTTGGTTTTTGCTATCAATAATTGTTGTCAATTAGGCTTTCATCATCAAGATCTCTGTGAGCTTTTGAGTGAGCCCATCCTTGGTGCATACCTGTTAAATATCTCACTGACTAAATTTACCAAGATTGAATTTGAAGGCTTTCATTTCTGTTGAATTAACAAACCAAAATGCACAAATTATTTGATAAATTCAATTATCTAGAACAAAATTATCATGGCAAATAAAATTATCTGGTTTATTTTGATCTAGAATAACAAGCCAACACCATCCAAGAGAAATATCATTCATACTATCGTAAACCTGAAATTATACAAATGTAGCATAAATAGATTGATTGTCATTTTTTTCCTGTATTGGAAAAGTTATTCCCCCTTTTTCATATCATTGGTTTGATTCCTGTGAGACAAAAGATGTTGGGATAATTTCATTGACACAAATTAATCTAGACGAAATAACAGATTAGATGGATCCTTGGGAGATATTTTGAGGTCAAAAGTTGCTTAAAATTCTAGACTATTCGGTGTATAAATTAGCAAACTAGGGAATGTTTTGCTGTCTAATATAATCGGGTGTTGTTTTGGTGTATTGATGTAGTTAGGGGCCGATTATAATGTACAAGATGAGCATAAATAAGAATGCCCTATTTTAAACATGTATATATATATATAAGTGTTTAGGAATAAGAAGGCTATTTTAAGTAACAGAATACATGTGGGAAACAATTTTAAGAATGCAAACTGTGAATGTACTGAAACTGGACAGTTGTTTAGAGGTTGTGTTTGGACTGTTTTAGTTCAATAAAATTGTAAGTATAAAGGCTGCCCTGTTGCGAACATAAACATGTAGTAAATTGCTATGAATGTGAACAAATGCATAGGAGCTGTTTAGTGAAATTATGTAAATGCATTCATGCATAAAAGATTGTTTGTGAACGAGTAATTAACAAAATGAACTTTGGGGCTGTTTGTGATCAAATGAGTTTTGGTTATTTGTTTTGTGAACTAGAAAGTTAAGAGAACACAAATTAATCTACACGTGTTTAAAAGAACACTAATGGATCTCATTTATAATCTTATAAAGCTGGAGGGGGGAGCTTAAAACAAGATGCATAGAGTGTAAAAGAAATAAGATTTGCTCACGTGTTACTCAAGCAATTCCAGTTATCAACCTTTCTCGCTGGTCAAATTTTTTCACCTTAATAATACCAATAAGAACTTGAAATCTGAAAAATGCACATATGAGAAAATGGCCCAAAGGTATAAAAGACTACCTAGAGGCTAGATACATCAATATCATACATGTTTATGAATGTTTAGTAATTGTTTTGTAACTCTAAAGTCTAAAGTGCAGTTTTATAATTTTGAATTTCATATTCTCCTTTTCAGATATTTCGATAACTAGAGAAAATGTTGATGTGACTCTATCTTCCTCAACTGAGTCACCTAAAGAACGTGAAAAGAATGAGGAGACTCCAACAAGTAGAACTGAAACCAAGAAAAGGAAGGGAAAGAAGCTTGTTGAAGCTTCACCAACTAAAGGAGGTAAAAGGAAAAAAACTTGTACTGCTTGTGATCATTTTAAAGCAATTGTTGGTGATGAAGACCGGGCTGAATGCATTTATTGCGCTGCAAAGATATCTTGTTCAACTTCCAATGGAACCAATGCCATGAAGTGTCACACGAATCGATGCAAGAAAGCTCCTTTTAACTTGGACAAAACACAAACAACCCTAGATTTTAAGTCCAAGACATAGTGCAACACAGATGGAACAATAGAAACAATTAGTGTTCCTAAACTTTGGCGTTTTGATCAAGAGCAGATTAGACAAGCACTCGCTAAAATGATGGTTATGGATGAGTTGTCATTTAGTTTTGTTGAACATGAAGGATTTCATATGTTTTGCAAAGTTGTTATTCCTGATTTTGTTCCTCATTCATGTGGTACTATTACAAAAGATTGCTATGCTCTTTTTATTGAAAAAATGAGAACGTTGAAGAAATTCTTCAGTAATTTATCCTCTAGGGTATGTCTTACGACAGACACATGGACATCTGCTCAGAACTTGTCGTATATGTGCCTTATTGCCCACTTTATAGATGATGCTTGGAAGCTACATAAGAAGATTATCAACTTTTGCCCAATTGCCGTTCATTCTGGAGAGCTTATTGGTAGGGCAGTTGAAAAGTTCTTACAAGAGTGGGACCTTAAGAAGATCTTAACGGTGACAGTTGATAATGCTAGTTCTAATGATCTAGCAATCAAGTATTTGAAGCAAATTCTGAACTTGTGGGATGGAAGTGTGTTGAATGGTGAATTTTTGCATATGAGATGTGATGCACATATTCTGAATTTGGTTGTTAAAGATGGGCTGAAAGATGTTGATGCTTCTGTTACGAGGGTTCGTGCTGCTGTGAAGTACGTGAGGTCCTCTCTTGCAAGACTTTAAAAGTTTCAATCTTGTGTCAAAGAGGAGAATATAGATAGCAAAGCTCTTGTTTGCTTGGATGTTGAAACAAGGTGGAATTCCACCTATTCCATGCTCAAAAGTGCTTTAGTGTTTAAGAAAGCATTTAGAAATTTGAAAACTAAGTACATTCCTTACACAAAGGAGCTTAGGAAGGTTGGTGGTGCTCATGATGATGAAGATTGGGATAAAGTTTCTTTATTCTTGCCTTTCCTTGAGATATTTTATGAGACTACATTGAGCTTCTCTAGATCAAGGTATGTGACTGGTAATACCTTTGTGGAACAAATATATGATATTGGGTATACAATTAATCGTTATGTTGATGACTTGCAATCGAGTGATGGGCTTAGGAGCTTAGCACGCCAAATGAAGTTGAAGTTTGATAAATATTGGGAGAATGTTAACAATTTGAATGTGTTGATGTTCATTGCTTTAGTTCTTGACCCTAGGCATAAGTTAAGATATGTTGAGTGGATCGTTCGTTGTTCTTATGATCCTAGCAATTCTTATGTCTTGTGTCAATGGATTAAAGATGTTTTGACATCGTTGTTTGATTTTTATGCTTATATGCAACCTTCGTCAACACAAAAGACACCTTGATCTACAAATTCTACTTCTAGTGGTCAAGATGGTGATGGAGGAATAAGGAAGTTAAAAGGAACAAATTTAAGAAAGGACTATGTGACTGAGATTGAATCTGTTGATACTTTCGAAAGAATGACTGAGCTAGACAAATATTTAGGCGATAAATGTGCTCCTGAGAGTGATGATTTTGATATCTTGGTTTGGTGGTCTATGCAAAAAAAAAACTATCCAATTCTTATGAGATTGGCACGTGATGTTCTTGCAATTCTAGTTTCTACCGTTGCTTCGGAGTCCACTTTTAGCACAGGAGGACATGTTCTTGATTCATTTCGCACGTCTTTGACTCCTAGATTGGTGAAAGCGCTTATTTGCACTCAAGATTGGATTCGTTCTTCTCATGACCCTATTGTAATAGAGGAGAACTTGCTATCATTGGAGAATATAGAAATAGGTTTGTTTTCGATTTCAAGTTTAGATTTTAAATATTTATGTTTGAAAACACACATGATAGTATATTGTTTGAACTCTTTTGACATTGTTATTGTATACATAAAATTTGTTATGCAGAGATGGAAGATTTGACATTGGAGCAACCAACAATTGTCATTGATGAGACAACTGAAGTTTCAGAGACCACACTCGAAGTGTCCTAGACTTTGGTAAGCAATAAATTCTATAGTATATTGTTTGAACTCTTTTGAGTTTTGATAAGAATAAACATGCTAATCCATGAAAGTCTCAATGCTTTGTCAAATATTTTAGTGGCTGAAAGCTATTAATTAGGAATCATATGTTAGAGTTAAATTATGCGATGTAGTAGACTTGATATGATGTTGGCAACATGTTGGATTTCGATCTCTTTGAATATATATCATTTTTCTTTTACGTATTTTTTGTGAAAATTCATTCTTTTGTGCTATTTTATAGGAGCTTGGAAAGCATTTCGAAGGATCCAATAAGCTTTGGTTATTGTGTTTAAACTTTAAACGTTTAAGTTAAAAACTTATATTTGTGTGTTTGAAACTTGTTTAGGATTATGGATTTTAATGTTGTTTGTATTTTTTATTAGGATTATTGACTCTAATGTTATTTAGGTTTGATATTTCGAATATTAAACTTTATGTTGGGATTATATAATTCGAACTTTTATTTTTTTTAGGTATATTAAAAAAACCTGGCAGGTACCCGCTACTCGATTACACGGGTACCTGAGTCTTGGGTACCCGGGTGTGTCGGGTACCCGAGTCTCGGGTACCCGGAAAAGATGGGACGAGACACGAGCCGTTATTTGAGGTACTTGGATGAATCGGGTACCCGAAAAACCGGGTACCCGACAATTCCCACCCCTACTTGTAACCGTTAGGACTATGCCCTTTGAGGCATACTTCAAAAATCCGCTGAAGGGTGATTTCCCTTCCATGATTTATCCATCTCCCTTTCCTCAAAACGACAAATTGCATCTCTTCGTCTTTCGAAAATACATGGATTGACACCCTAGAACAGTCATGTGTAAGACTATCAGATCCACCCCACCTAAGGGTGAGCATTCAATCTAGTCGAGTCGAGTCAAAAAATTTCGAGTTATTCAAGTTAACGTGTCATATTTTACAACTTAAACTTTATTTGATAATTTTTCCGATTTGAGTCAATTCGAATTTTTGAGTTCCTATACAAATTTAATTGTAATTATTTATCATGTTATAGTATAATTTAATTCCAATTTAAACAACTTTCTCTAATCATATAAGATATGCATATATATATATATATATATATATATATTTCTTCATATTTTCTCATTTGTGACATATATTTCTTCATATTTTTTATATCAATATATATTAGGAAAATTTGAGGAACTATACTCGAACTTAAAATTAATACAATAATTATTAAAAATTTAAGTTATTCAAATTTTTATTTTATAACATAAAATTTATTTTAAAAAAAATTGAGTCAAGTCGAGTTTTGCTCACCCCTAGCCCACCCCTCAATAAGGTCAACAATAAAGTCTCTCTTCTCACGATGCTTTGTTAAACTCAACAACTCTGGACCATTTGAGGGACCGGCTTAAGGGTAAATAGCCTCCTCAAAACCTTCACATATGGCTTTCATGTCTCTTCCGCGCATTTAAGAAGATAACCAATGATAAGTTACCAAGATACCCCCGTTAACTGCCACAAGACCACACCATAGTCAATTAGCAGATTGCAGACAAACAAATGAAGAGGCAAATGAAACCCAGCCACAAATAAAAAAATAGGGGCAGAAAACACCATTACATAGCCCCATCCTCTCCATCGTCGTGGTCACTGAGGTAAAACATTCCCTTCAGAACCTCGAATTCGAAATTAAAGTTTGACCATTGTAACACGCGAAATTCCAGCAACCTCTTCACATCACACTCAACTATGATGCACTCAACCTCGGGTCTGACTACACTAATGGCCTTGTACGCCTCCACCCTCCTCGCCAAAGCCTTCTCTCCTCTCAGCATTTTGGTCGACAAAGTAGAATGAGAAAAATTCGAGAAAAGCTTTCCACCGTTGTAGTTAGCAGCAAATCAATGGGAAAAAGAACCCACTCTGCCCTTAATTTATAACATAGCAAAGGTAGCGCTTCGAAATCCCTAATGACAACCTATTATCTCAGAGAACGACCCAACAAAAAGAGGCAATCAACACAACATTAGCATGCATTACTCTTCATCTCTAGCCTCAGTTTGTGTCATTTTATGACACTCCTTCAACTAAGGAAGACAAATATTTTACCTTTGAAAAATTATTGTCTCTCTCTCTCTCCCACGATGGGTGAACCACCAAATCATATCTCTGTGCCATACTCCAAGCACCACAGAGCCCATAGCTCCTCATCTGAATGCCTTCTACGCCTCTGGACCCATGAGCTCCGAAGACCTGTGCACCAAGATAAGACAGCTATAATGTTCGACTGAGCTCGCAACCTGACAGTCGTGCTACCATATGTGAGTCCATCAATAGCCATCACTAGGTTTGGCTCAATCTCATCAAACATCACTAGGCCTGTCACCTCCAAGACCAAAAACAAAGGGACGGGTCTAGACCATTCTAAATCGAACACTCCCTCTATCCTATCCACCATGACTCTGACCACCCTCTCTGCATTGCTTGCGGCTATCAGCCCTAAGTCAACCAGAGGTGAACCACCCACTTCTATAGTCCACCACTGTCTCCCGCGGCTATCTGCCCATTGTTGCAACCCTTTTTAAGGAGGGCTTCGACTTTTTGGTAAACTTAAAAAAAATGGAGTCGCCACCAATCTTTTAAAAAGTGTGATTTGTTCACTTTAAAATGGGGTTATTTTAATAAAACGTTTTGTTTTAATAATACAACGGTTTTGGTCTACGAAAAACCAGAAAAGCAGGTTCAGGGGTCGGTTACGCGTGGGGAAGGGTTAGCACCCCCACGACGCCCAAAATTGGTACCTAATTGATTTTAAAATTATTTTCAAAACTGGAATTTGCAAGTTCACAAAGGTTTGACTTTATTTGTCCGTTTAATGAATATCAAACTATTTTAACGAACTTATCGCCCGGGAGATGAACTTTAATCACCGCCAACATTTCTGGCGCTAACTCGCCATTCTCGTTTGATAAGACAACGCATTAAATTAATTTCACTTTTCAAGCATCATGGAAAATCAATGTGTTGAGCATTTTTTATTTAATTCTAGGTTTGATTATTTTTAAATCCTAAAAAAAGTTCTAAGTCTTTTATTCCTAATTAAAGGTTTAAGTGTGTCTTATTTTTTTGTGAAGTAAATCTTTCTACAAACATGTCTCTATCTAAGCCTTTAGAAACTAGCCCTAAGTTTTAACCTAATTCTAAAGAACAAACAAAAAACTTAAATTTTCTTTGTGTTTTTTACTTTTATTGTTTCTTAAAAAACCTTTTATTTATTTTATTTTACTTTAAAAATAAAGACCCTTCTTTTGCCCATTTTTTTACATCTTTTAGTTTTTTTTTATTTAAAGACTTCTTTTTCCATTTTTTTAAAAAAGAGCTTTTCTTTGAAAGATAAAAAAATATTACTGGAACCGCGAAACGATTTTCCAACTTCAATGAACATAACCTAAAATCAAACAAACACAAACACAAGAAAATAAAATTCAACCAAGAATAAGTATGGAATTCACTAAAAAAATTAAAAAAAAGAGAAGAATTTTACCGAAAAGTGAAGAACTCGAATGCGATCTTTCACGAATTGCTTCCCAAACGCCTCCGGAAAATTGACCCGAACTCGAACTTCACTCCAACAATTCCAACAAACTCAGAGAAAATTTTAAAGAATTTTCGGATTGTTTTTTAGCTTTGTTTTTGCCCTTCCAAGTGTGTTGAACAATGGGGTTTAGGAGGGTTTATACTTGAATTTTCAGCTTACAATTAAAGCCAAATTGGGATTTAATCCCCAAATTGAAGCCTAAATCCGACACAAGGCTTGATCCTCGGAAAAACTCCTCAAGAATATCCCGATTTGCTTCAAATTCGGGATCAAATTTTCCCTTGATTCGAGCATAGGTTTTGACCACTTCTCTTCCTTTTTTTTGCAGATTCCGACAGCTACAGTGGACGGCGGCGAGCGGCGTTCGTGTCGTTGGGTCAACTACGACGAGACGCGTCGTCCGACACGAACGGCGACGACAGCCGTGGCCGGTGGATGACGAACGGCCACCAACAGCCGCGTGGAGCAGGGGTTTCTAGGAACCAGCCTGCGCGCGTGTGGCACACGCGCTGGTTCCCTTTTTTTCTTTTTTCCTTTTATTTTTTTGTTGTTTTTTGCTATTTTTTTTGTTGGTTTTTTCCATTTATTATTTATTTTTTTGCTGTTTTTTATTTCTTTTTTTACATTTATTATTATTTTTGTTATTTATTATTTTTTAACTCAAATGGATTTTTTAAAGGTAGGCTTATTACGTTTTTTTAAATGGGTTTTGAAAAATGAGCCTTTTGGGATGTGCTTTTTGGGTTCTTTTATTTTAGAAGGGGTTTTTATTATTATTTTAAGAAAAAATGTTTTTATTTAGGGTAAACTACATAAATGACCATCATACTATTAGAAAAGTCGCGATTTGACCACCTTACTTTTTTTGAAGCAATTAAACCACCATACTATTAAATTAGATGCAATTTGACCACTAACCGTTAGAATTAATGGTAGGGTGATGTGGTAGTTAAAAAAATAAAGGTATAATTACACATTTGATCCTTACTATTTACACATTCTTTTAATTTGGTCCTAATTTTAATTTAATAAAGTAAGTTAATTATTTAATTAGGTTGTGACACGTGTCACCACCTTATTGGAGGACTTTTTAATTATATATATTTGGTTTATTAATTTTATTTTTCTCCTTCAATCATTTGGTGACACGTGTCACTAGATTGGAGGAAGAAAATAAAAGCAAAGAGCTCTTGCTTTTACTAGGATTCAAACCGAGGTCACCCAAGTTGGGGTGATGTGTGTTTACCACTAAGCCAAATGGGTATTTGTGATATGTAATACAAAACTTACTATATGTCTTAGTTCGGTTTTCATGCCAGAAAAAGGAATAAATATGAATTAAGGGGACTCGAACATGACACTTTTGAGATGCATAAAAACATGTAAACTATTAAAATAAATCTAATAATTAAGAAAAGGACTCGAACATGGCTCCTTGACCTCATCATTTTCCTAACATCTGCTGCTTCTCTCCATTTTCCTTGGGCAGAATATATATTAGCAAGGGTGATATGAGTCCCTGCACAATCTGGATCCATTTCAAGAAGCTTTTCTGTAGCGCGTCGTACACATTCAACATCACCATTGTTGTTCATAGTGTTCTTTCGAAGAACTTATTTGGTACTCACTACTTATTAAATTGAAGTAATAGAAGCCAAGATCAGCTAGTCCCCTGCGTGACTACAAGCAGTAAGAAGGCCAATGAAGGTCACTCAGTCTGGTTTCAGACCAACCTTGAAAAGGATCTCGAACACATCAATAGTTTTACGGATGTATCCATGTTCAGCATATCCATTAATCGTGGTTGTCCATGGCACAATATTATAATGTTGATCCTCATTGAAGACTTTTTCAGCATCTTTAGTACACCCACATTTTGAGTACATATTAACTAAAGCACTCTGTATCATTTCTTCTTGTTCTAACCCAATGGAAAGAACGTGAGCATGAAGCTGCTTCCTCTGCTCCAGAATCGTCATATTTCCGCAGACACTCAGCACACTAGCTAAAGTGTCATGTTCGAGTCCCCTTAATTCATATTTAATCTTTTTTTTTCCTGGCATGAAAATCAAACTAAAAAATATATTAATTTTTGTAATATATATCACAAAGATGCACTTGGCTTAGTGGTAAACACACATCACCCCAATCTAGGTGACCTTGGTTTGAATCCTGGTAAAAGAAAGAGCTCTTTGCTTTTATTTTCTTCCTCCAATAAGGTGGTGACACGTGTCACAACCTAATTAAATAATTAATTTATTTTGTTAAATTAAAATCATGACCAAATTAAAAGAATGTGTAGTAAGGACCAAATGTGTAATTATACCTTTATTTTTTTAACTGCCACGTCACCCTACCGTTAAATTCTAACGGATGGTGGTAAAATTGCATCCAATTTAATAGTATAGTAGTTTAATTGCTTCGAAAAAAAAGTAAGGTAGTCAAATCGCGACTTTTCCAATAGTATGGTGGTCATTTATGTAGTTTACCTTTTTATTTATTTATTTGATAATGGTGGGTGAAAATCTAGTGACAACACCCATCCTACAATAGGTGAACCGCCAATTCACACCCACCAACCACCCTTCGACAGGTGTCTCCACCTCCTTGTCTGGTATCGCTCAAAACCGGCATCAACAAGACTTTAATGTAATTTATTGCTAGGGTTTAATGCTCATTGGAATTAAGATTTTTCCTCTTATGTCTATAAATATGGAATTTAAATAAGTCATTGTACAATAACTCTACATTGGGAATACAATACAAAATTCTATCTTTATCTCTTATCTCTCTTCTACATGTTCTACTTCTACTTTATTTATAGGATAGTTGTTCTACGCTCGACGAGCAACGACGAGCACCACTATTGACGAGCACCGATTAGCACTGATAGATTATTTTATAAAATTTTTAAATCCAAATTACTTTATGAGTAATTATATTTTTTTAAAAATTAAAAGTGTAATTTAATTAAAGTATTTTTTTAGTTTTAACTTTATTTTAAATATTATTAATCAAAATAAACTATCCCAAATAAAAAAATCATAGGGTTTTTTTTGCTTTGAAATTAACCCAATTGTCGCCACACCCACCACCAACCGCCGTCGTCGTTTACAACCTTTACCACCGCTGTCACCAACAACCGCCGCCACCGTCATCAACAGTCGCCGCCAGTCCTAATCCTTCGTTGCAATTAGGTAATTTATCCCCAACTTTTGAAACCATAATTATCTTAAATTTGATTCGATTTAAGTATTTTTCACTTAATTTCCATCCAATTTATCCCCAAATCCCAAAATCAATTATAACAATCCAATTTTGTTGATTGATTCGCAAAAATAATGGCTGATTCGAACCCCCAAAAAGCGCAGTTCGTCGCGCGTACCGGTACGCCAGGCGTATCGGTACAGTTTTTAGTCACTGAATTTTTTTGTTTTGCAAGCGTACTGGTACGGTACAATTACCGTACCGGTATGCCTGGAATTTTTGGTCACTGAAATTTTTGGGCTTTTTCATTTTTTAAGTACGGTGCATGCTTCTTGAGGTTTTATTTTTACCTTTTTCTTAAGTTTCATTTGATTTAATTTTGCTTTCATTTACTTGTATTAAATTGCAGGTTTTTTCGAGATGGTTGATATCAAAGACATCGAAGATATTGGAGATCTAGAAAAAATTGAAGCTACGGAGTTCGAGCCCTATATCGAGGACAGAAAACGTGGACTTAATTTTGAAGAAGAAGAACCTGTTCATGATGTTGACGATGCAAAACAAATAGATGATGAGAAGACCCTTGACTATTTCATCGACGAAAGCATATGGGATAAGATTGGTAAATAATTAAAGGATTATGATGAGAATGATATGAGTATGATAAAGTGAAAAACTTTAGACGAATGCGTTGAATTTTACCATACTTATGCTAAAGTGAAAGGGTTCGGAGTTTGAGTCGACCAGATAGTGAAAAGTAGAGCTACAAATCAAATAATTGCAAAGAAAATGGTGTGCCGTAAGGAGCGACATAGAGACGAAAGGTGGTATAACTTGCCAAATATAAAACGTCTACAAAGATCGGACATCAAAGTTGGTTGTGGAGCATTTATTAGATTTAAATTGGACGAACGCCATCATTATTGGAAAGTTGTGAAATTCTAGGAAGAACATAATCGTGATATGGTTCACGCAACACATGTTGCATATATCAGGTATGTAATTTTTATTAATAATTCAATTGATAGATACTAAATTCTAGCTGATTATATATATTTAATGATTTTCTTTTTATTTTAGGTCATTCCGAAAAATCAGTCAGTTAGATGAGCTGAAGATAAAGAGCATGAACCACTCTGGAATTAATTCAAGTAGGATAATACGAAATTTAGTGAATGTAGGTGGTTCAATTCAGAATGTTGGTTTTCTACCCAAGGACTTGTACAACTATCTGGATAGTATTAGACGAGAAGAAGTCCAAGATGGTGATGGTGAAACAGTGATGTCATATTTATATGGGAAGCGAGAATCTGATCCTTTCTTTTTTGTTAGGCACACGAGGGATGAATCCGGACACTTGGAGAAGGTGTTCTAGTTCGATGGTGTATCACGCGTCGACTATAAACAATTTGGTCATGTACTTGCATTTGATACAACTTACAAGTGTAACACATACAACAAGCCGTTCGTTGTTTTGGTTGGTGTCAATCATCATCGAAGCACAATGCCATTTGGATGTGCATTGATTGTAAAAAGAGGATACATATGTGTGGGTATTAGAACAGTTGATCGAAACGGCAGATGGGTACAAACCGCTTATTATTATTACTAATAGAGATAAGGCTATAGCAAATGCCATTTCTCGAGTACTACCCGGGGTAAAACATAGATTGTGTTTGTGGCATATCATGAGAAACGTGCTCTCTCATATGGAACAAGATTTCCTTGATGGCTCTATGAGATGCGCTGACATGTGTAGGACACCATCTGATTTTAAAAGTGCCTGGAAAGAACTAGTGGAAAAGCACAACGTTCAAGGAAAAAATGGGTAGAGGAATTATATGAAGATAAAGAGAAATGGGCAGAAGCATATTTGCAAGAATACTTTTATGCAGGTAACATTATATACACTTTAATTTAATATATTATTTAATGTATCTAATGTAATTAATAAATATTTTTTGTATGCAGCAATGAGGACTACTCAACGATGTGAATCAATGAATAGAACACTAAAAACTTGGTTGGACAAAAAGGTGATGTTGTACTGATTCGTTGAGAACTACCATAAACAGCTGCAATCTCTAAGATGGGAGGAGTCTCATCAAGATTACAAATCAATGGATGAAGAACCATATTGTGACGGTGTGTTGGAAACTCTCAAGCACAATGCAGTCAAGGTATATACGCGAAATTCTTTTGCTACATTGTGCAAAGAAATGCCGTATGAGAGTTATTATTTTGTCAAAAAATCGAATTTCGGGATGAGTGCATGTGTTATTGGCTAGAGCATGTTGAAAAGGAGAAGTGGTATCTTGTACTTAGAAATATGACACGTGATACCATGTACTGTTGCTGTATGAAGTTGGAGTCTACTGGATTTCCATGCCGCTATATGTTTGCCGTGTTGAAATATGAAAAGGCTAAGAAAATACCATAAGGGTGCATAATAAAACGATGGACTATCTATGCGAAGAAAGATGTTGGACTTGAAAATAAGAATATAAATTTCGAAAATAGTAATCCAGCAATAATTCAAGCCAGATATTCCACTTTAGTCTCTTATTGTATGACCATATGTCACCGTGCATCACATACATTGAAGACTTTCAATGAAGTTAAAGATTAATTTGCAAAAATGTGTCTGAAATTGCAAACGGTTAAGAGGAAAACCCAAGAGAACGAAGCGTCAAGATTCATCGTCCAACCCAAAACGTGTTGCATATGATGAGGATGTCACGTTGGACTCGTATAAAATATATGAACCTTCTCCGAATAAGCCTTCAGATCAGGATACGAGCCATATTGATGAAGTTCAGAATTTTAAATTAGCTGGATACATGCCCAACACATACAAACAAAACGACATCTCGAAGGTAATTAAATATGAATTATTCAAATAATTATGCTTTCTTGTTATGTACATTGATAAATTAATATGTTTTGTGCAGCCTACTTATACTCGTGAATTGAAAAATATGGAAAAAGATCCAACCATTTTGGATTGGCAACCAAATAATGCTTGATAGTGCACGGTCTCCTCCAAAAATCAAAGTGTTTGTTCTTGTAAATCATTCATTCATTGAGTTATAAATACGGTTGTTTTAGTGCACTTGGTAATTTTTACGAATATTCTTTGTAATGATAAACAGGACAATGCATGTGCATGCCTTGATAGCATATGAGACAAGATACGAAGCAACTACTGCATGATGTACGAGGGTTGAAACTTTCATTGTTTTCTCGGTCCATTGGGAGATTTAGGATGATTAAGTTTTGATATTTTTAAATTTTTTAAAGTTGTTATTATGAAGTATATTATACATTCTTATTCGGATTATTTTTATATATTCTACAAATTTTCGATCCTCAACTTAGATTCAATGTTTATTTTTTATATATTCTACAAATTTTTTATCCTCAAATTGAGAAATATTAAGCAAATATATTATTTTCTAACAAATTTTTATATATTATACGGTTTACTTTTTAAAATTTCATTGTCTTTAATATTGTACCGGTACGGTCACTTAACTGTATCGGTACGGCTGTACCGATACGCTATTTAACAGTACTGATATTGTATTGATTTACAAATTCCAGTAACCCTTTCTCATACCGATACTCAATCTATATCAATACGATTTATACTCACTGAAATTTTTTTAATATAATACCTTATCAATACGTCTAAATTGTGTACCGATACTGTCGTACCGATACGATTAAATAACCGTACCAGTACGCGCGACACTACCCCTATAAATAGCCCCCCACTCAATTTTCCCCCAATCCGAAAACCGACTCCCCTCTCTAAAATCTGGCCATTTCACCACTGCATTGCAAATTTGGGAAGGATTGGGCATACCCAACACATTTATTTCATCTATTTCAAGAATTATTAAAGGTATTTCAAAAATCTAACCTTTATTTTCTTCGTTTTAAATGTTAGGGTTCCTTAGGGTTTTAGGTTTTTATTATTTGTTATGAATTTTTATATTATTTTAGTGTGTTTCCATCCACATTGGTATTATTTGTTAGTAAAATGGTGGTAGTAAAACAACTATTGATGAAATTCATCGTATGGAATAATGGTGATTTATATTTTGGCACAAAAATGGTGATGTATATTTTGGCCCAAAAATTTTGAATGTTAGGTTAGAGTGATTTGCAAATGGTAGGTTATTTAAGTTGGTTAAATGGTAGTAGTAAAATGCTATTACTAGTTTGCACAAATTTTGTTGAGTTAAGTTAGATTTTATTGGTTAGTAAAATGGTAGTTGTAGATAGCAGTTTATGATTTTTCGGAGTGACACTCGTGAATTTTTTTTGTTTATATACATTGTGCGTAATATTTTTGCAGGGTTTTTAGTTTGAAATGACACCAAAGTCTAAACATGGTACAAAACGACAACACAAGAACGTATCTTCTTCGAGTCAACTTAGAAACAACCCTGAACCTGAACCTCAACCCATTTTACTTAACACATTTGATTCATGTTTTGATGAACCCAGAATACAAAACCAAATGGCAAACTTTGAATGGTTCAAAAATTTTGATCTTAGGGATAAGCATGTTGTAGATTTTAACTTTATATCTGACCCTAATTTTAAATTCCCTTATATGAAGTATATAAGGCGATGGAAATTTATGCAAATACTCCAACTCAGTCCTCAAATTTATCCCACTTCAGTCTGGATTTTTTTTCCAACGCTCGGTATATTGTTGATCAAACTGGTAAGACTGTTATTGTCATAGAGTCTTACCTTATGGGGAAGTCCTTTTTGCTAGACATCGAAATCATTTGTTCTCATCTAGGTTTAGAAAATACCAGTCTAGATGATGAGGATGTATACATAGATGGCGCTCCAGACACCGGCTCTGTTACTTCCCTAAATGCCCATGACTATCTACATCTCATCGTCACTTGGTGGTTTCGGCCATCACACACTACAAAAAAAATGACATATACCGACGACGGTTTATACCGACGAACGCAATCCGTTGGTATATGCCCTATATACCGACGGAAAATATAGGTGTCGCTAAAAACTACGATTTTTACCGACGGATACAACATCCGTCAGTATAGACGATATATTTACCGACGGATTACAAAAAGGTATCGGTATAGAGTAACTGTATACTGACGGATTAAAGTTCCCGTCGGTAGAGTTGAACCCTATACTGTTGGTTTGTAATGTTTGTCGGTATAGATTTAGGTTTTATCGACGAATTTATTTGTTCGTCGGTATAGGGTATATTTTAAATTAACTTTTAAAATAATATAAAATAATATAAAAATTAAAAAAAAATACTCTTCTCTCTATTAGGCTCGTTACCCCTGCAAAATTAAAATCCCTAAATTTCCCGTTGTACGCAGGCCGTGCTCTTCTCCCTCGCGCTTGTGAAGCAAGAGGTTGTCGAATTTTCAGTTCTCTGTTTAGGTACGTGCTCTTCTCCCTAAATACTCTTTTCCAGTTCTCTGCAAAATTATTTTCATTTGTTCAACAATTCTAAAATGCCCACCGACCCCTCCTGGCGCAAAAAATCAAAATACCCATTGACTTTAAAATTCTCATTTTTTCCCAACTTGAGTTTTTTGTTTGTTTTCATTTGAAATTGCCAAAGCACCTTCCGTGCTTTTCATTTGAAATTGCCAAAGCACATGTCGTGCTTTTCATTTGAAATTGCCAAAGCACCTGTTGTGCTTTTCATTTATTTTCATTAATTATTTGAATTATAATTAATAGTAGTTTCCTATGAATTGTCAACAAAGTTTTTTTTTCCCAACTCAAGATGTTTCCATTTTTGAATTCAAATTGAAGGACCTGCTGTGCTCTAACTTGCGTTTCTGATATTGAAGGATTGCAATGAAATTATTTCTAATGTAGTTTCTATTTGCAGGCCTGCCCTCCTCACTGCATTTTGGCAAAAAAATATTTGCAGACCGTGTCATAGGAGCTCATTTTTTCAGGTTATCAAATTTATTTTAATGTGTTTGCTGCTTTGTTATTGCCTTCCCAATTCTTTATCTCTTGCAATCTTCGAATGTGTAGCTTTGGAATGGTTGTGTCATACTAAGGTCATGCATGGTGAATTATCTTGAATTTGTGTTAGTATAACTTAGTTAAGGTGGGGATGATTCGACTGAGTCTTGAATGTAACGTGAAAATGTTGTGATGCTGATTAGTACCGATTTATATAAGAGAGAATATTTTCGAAACTGTTCTGATAATTCTATGAACTATTTTGAATAATTTAGGGGTTGTTTTACAATTTAAAAACTGGAATGTTGGGCATACCAAACAGGGGTTTGTTTTACAGATTGTAGGGACTGTTTTTATATGAAAAATGTGGACTGATTTGATAAGTAAACCCTAGGACTGTTTTGAAAATCTTCAGGGGCTGAATTATAATTTTCAAGGGCTGTTTTGGTGTATTAAAAACAGAGGAAACTGTTTTACACTTATATGAAGTATAGAAACTGTTTTTGATACATAAAAATATGTATATAAGTGTTTCGTAATTGTTTTACACATATGAATTCAACATGAACTTGAGGGACTGTTTTGACACAAAAATATATATCTGTGTTCCGAGACTGTTTTCTATACATATAAAAGTTAAGGACTATTTTTGACTTCTAAAAAATGTATATACAAATGTTTCGGGGCAGTTTCCTATATAAATAAGAATTAAGGACTGTTTTTGTTTGTATGAAAAAACTATGGACTGCTTTGGATTAATATGAATCGGGAGAGGGGCTATAAATACTCAATAGGGACTGCCTTAAGAGGATATGTGCTTGTTAGGGGCTGTTTTACATTAATTTGAATAATGCTGGATATGTGCTAACTTAATGGACTGTTTTGCAAGCAACTAGAAACTGATTTGCCATTAATTAAACTAACAGGGCTGTTTTAATACATGAATTTGAACATACAAGAAATGGAGACCTGTCTTTGCTTGAATATGAGTCTTGTTGGGCTGTTTTAGAAGTCTAAAGAGAACAAAGTTGTAAAAATAAGACGTGGAATGAATTGGTAAAATTAGGGACTGTTTTGGCATGATGGAAAAGCATGTAAACTATTTTGATGTGTTTAGGTATGCATACCAATATTAAGGATTAGTTTACATTGAGTATAAAACTTAGGGGGCTGCCTTGAGTATGTATGTGTATATACATAAAAATCTAGACTGTTTTGTAATGGTTCGAATTGTTGAACTTTTGAATGTGAAATTAGTTTTGATGTCCAAAATTCTTTCGTAAATGAGAAGATCATTAGTTTATTGATAATACAGGTATTATTGATGGATAAGACGTGGATTAATCTTAGATCAAGGGCAAGTGAAGAATACATTAGAGGGGTTACTAATTTTTTAAACTTTGCCTTTGAGAGAACTGAAGATGGAAAAATTTGGTGTCCTTGTGTGAATTGTGTCAACACTTATAGAGTATCTAGAAGGGATGCATTTGATCACTTAATATGTGATGGATTTCTTAAGGGGTATGTTCGATGGATTTTTCATGGGGAGCGATGTGACGGATCTACGCCACCAATTCCAACTAATGTAGAAGAACGTGATTTTGAGCACGACATTGGTAACCTATTGCATGATATGATGGCGGAGCGAGTTATGAATAATGATAATAGTAACTATCATTCGGTAGATGCAAGTACAAGGCTTGGGGATCATAATCATAAACTTCAAGGAGACAAATTTTTTGATTTACTCAAAGATGCAGAGGTGCCACTTTATCCAAATTGCAAAAACTTTTCGAAGTTGTCCTTTATCATTTATTTGTTCCACATTAAATGTTTTAATGGGTGGACAAATAAGTCTTTCAATTCCTTATTGGAGGTTTTAAAACTTGCATTGCCGGATGATAATACTTTGCCAAGGTCTTATCATGAAATGAAAAAGATAATTCGTGAGTTGGGTTTAGGATATGAAAAGATTCATGCTTGCCCAAATGACTGCATGTTGTTTTGGAAGGAAAATGAAAAAAGAGAAATTTGCTTGAAATGTGGAGCCTCCCGATGGAAAGGAACCTCAAATAGTGTCGAAGATGATGATGTTGACACTTCTTCAAAAAAAAAGAAACAAGCTGCAAAGATTTTGCGTTGGTTTCCCCTCATTCCAAGATTGCAAAGACTATTTATGTCTTCAAATGTTGCTCCTTTGATGACTTGGCATGAAAACGGTGGTAAGAACGATGGACGTATAAGGCATCCGACAGATTCCTTGGCTTGGAAATCATTTAATTCTCGGTATCCTGAATTTTCTTCAGATCCTCGTAACATCCGCTTAGGATTGGCTTCTGATGGTTTTAATCCATTTAGAACTTTGAGTGTGACACACAGTACTTGGCCTGTTATCGTTATACCTTATAATTTGCCACCATGGATATGTATGAAGCAGTCCAATTTTATACTCTCTTTGCTCATTTCTGGTCCAAAAGGTCCAGGAAATAATATAGATGTATACTTGCAACCTTTAGTTGCAGAATTACATGAGCTATGGGAAATTGGTGTTGAAACTTTTGATGCTGCAACGAGTCAAACATTTCAACTTCGTGCAGCATTGATGTGGACCATAAATGACTTCCCAGCATATGCCAACTTATCTGGATGGAGTACTAGAGGAGAGTATGCTTGTCCTTGTTGTGGGTATAATACCGCTTCTAAGTGGTTGAAGCATAGTCGAAAGTTTTGTTATATGTGTCATCGTAGGTGGTTAGATCCTAATCACAAGTTTCGAACAGACAAGTATTCTTTTGATGGCACTGAAGAATATAGAAGTGCTCCTTCACCACCATCAGGTAGCGATGTATTGAGGCAATTGGAAGCTTTAAATGGAACCGAAGATGGCCCTTGGAAGAAAAAATCCATTTTCTTTTCTTTACCATATTGGGAGCATCAACTATTGCTCACAATCTTGATGTGATGCATATAGAGAAGAACATTTGTGATAATATTCTTGGAACATTGATTGGACAAGAGGGGAAGAATAAGGACACCTATAAATCACGACTAGACCTTGTCGAAATGGGTATAAGGAGTGTTCTTCATCCACAAACTCGAATTGGCCGTAGCACTTTGTACTTGCCTCAAGCTTCTTATCAAATGACATTGAGTGAGAAAAATTCTTTCTTGAAAGTTCTCAAGGAAATGAAAACTCCAGATGAATATTATTCTAATATCAATTGTTTCTAATATCTCATGTTGTTTTCTTAACGTCAGACTGCAGAATCTAATGGAATTCCACCATCACGCGCTGATGTCTATGTTCGAACCCGTACACGCAAAGATGGAAGTATCGTGAATTCTGCAGCTGCAGTTGTTGTGGTAATTTATTGTTAGTTTTGTATACGTGTTTTGAAAAATATAATATAGTTATGATATTATATGTTTAACTTGTTTATATTTTTAGGAACGTATACAAGAGAAGATAAATGAAGGCACTTCTTCTGGGAATTTATCACAAGCTACGTCGTGGTCAAATGATGTGTTTGCTCAAGTTAAGGGACCAGAAAGAAAAGGGCGTGTTCGTTGTGTAGGGGCAGTTCAGACTCGTTCTTCTCAAGAATCTGGACCTTCACAACCAGTCCAAAATACTGAAGAAGTGGAAGGGTTGAAAGCTAAGCTTGCGGCATTTGAAAAACTTCTTGAAACTTGCCTTCTACCCATCTATCGACAACAACGTCCAGATTTACATGTTCCTGATATGAATGCTTTACTTCAGATAGTTGATACACAGGTATACAAAATACTTAACTTTCTTATTACACCATTCATTTTTTCTTACTTAAAGTCGCTATTTTTTTTCTTACTTAAAGTCGCTATTTTTTTCTTTTAATAGGCAGCTCCTGATGCTGGTAGTGCTACAGCAGCAGTTAACACTCGATCCATGCCTTCAGAAAATCAGCATAATACAGATGATCTGAGCACACAGTAGAGGAGCCTCTTTGAAGTATTTTTAGCTTTTATTATAAATGGTATTAAGACAAACAAATATTTTGTTCCACTTTCCTTCTGCTTATAATACACTCGTAGATGTTTTATTCAATATTAAAATACAAACTTTTTAATATTTAAATACTAGTATTAGTCATTTTTATAATTATTTAAACATTCAATTAGATACTTTTTCATTGAAAATCGATACAATTCTTATTATATTGTTACTAGTAAATTTAATATTTAAAATAAAAAATAAAATAGTAATAATTAATATTTAAATTAAATAAAAATACAATAAAACCTAACACCTATAGCGACGGGCAAACCGTCGGTAAAACTAACACCTATAGCGACGGGCAAACCGTCGGTACAAGTAGAACCTATACCGACAGAAAGACTGTCGGTAAAATTGGACCTATAGCGACGGACAGGACGTCGGTAAAACTAAAGTCTATAGCGACGGACGTCCGTCGGTAAATTTCCGTCGTTATATATTAATTAGATATAGCGACGGATTTGTTCCGTCGGAATATATGTACTAAAATGTCAGGGTAGTTCGCATGTATACCTACGGTTTCGACCGTCGGTATAGGGTTTAACATCTATGCCGACGGTTATAGCCGTCGCTATAGATCTATACCGACAAGCGTATTAGCGACGGTTACTTTTCCGTCGGAATATGTCTTTTGTCCGTCGGTAAAAGGGTTTAGGACATATACTGACGGTTTTTTCGTGTTTTACCGACGGTTTAGCGTCCGTCGGTAAATGTCATTTTTTTTGTAGTGACAAGGTAAGTATTCCACCATTAGGAATGTCGATTCTTGGTGGATTCAATACTTCCGCACTGGCTATCGAATCAATCTTGCCTAGATAATTTTTACCGACCTAGTATACATCATCATCAACCGTCGAACCGGTCGTGTAACCTTCATTTATTATAGTACTGTTCTTAGCCATATCTTTGAGAAGGAGAGCATCAATACTTCCATAGATATTTCTTTCCCTTTAAAAAATACTATTGGTGATGCATCTTTTCGAAGGGCCGATTTTCAACTTATCAATGGTGAGTGGATTCATGCTCAACGACCAAATCAACCACCTCGACCCGCTCGTCGTCAGGTAGTTGCTCGAGCACCTGAGGGACAGGTTTCTTTAGCCTCACTTTCGAAGATGATCGCTCAGATGGAGGGTCACATTATGAGTCGTTTTGATGCAGTTGAGGTGTGTATAGAGTGGTTAGAGTATTCAGTTGACCTCTTTCATGATGACGGTGATGGCGACGATGGAGATGATGATGGAGATGGCAGTGACGATGCACCCGAGGCTTAGGTTTTTGTTACTTGGATTATACTTTTTATGGATTATGATAGAACTTTTTTATGGATTATGTTTGTTATTCTTTTATGATAGAACTTTTTTATGGATTATGTTGGAACTATTGGAACTTTTTAAGTTGGAGTATTCACTTGTTATTATTTTATTGTATGGATTATAAATTACGCTAGAACTTATGTTGGAGTATTCACTTGTTATTCTTTTATAGATTATGTTGGAGTATTCACTTGTTATTCACTTGGATTATTCTTTTTTATATCAAATATGTTATGGAGTTTATGAGTTATTGTATGGATTATATGAATTTCTGAATTTTTATGTATGTAACGTAAAAGGTAAAAATAACGTAATTGTTGTATAAATGAGAAATTTTTCTTCAAAAAAGTACTAACATGAATCGAAATAATAAAAAAATATAAAGTTGACAGAGTGATAAAGTGTTCAAATAAATTGAATAGTCAAAAGAAAAAGGAAATGATCCAAAAATGTTTCACTACAATTCAAAATTTCTTAATCCTCAGCTACTTCATCTTCTGTGGGCAATTTAAACAGATCAACTTCATTGTGATTGCTACAAACAAGTTCGGCTAAAATTCTCAATCGTTCAACTCCCATTTCTTTTGTCTACACAATAGAAATATAACGTTAGTCAAATATCACACTTTTTCAAAACGAAACTACATGGTATACTTTACTGTGAAAAAAATCTTCGACCAATCACTTTTGTTATCAGCTTCTATATACATTAACGTGTACATGCCACATTCACCCCCTGAATCAAATATGAAATAAATTAATCTATTAACAAAGAAAATTTTAGAAAAAAAAACATAATATATTTAAACATATATTACTTACGAATTTGGTTGCTTCGGTACTTATATGCAATTGAATGAAAATTCTACGACATCTTTAAATAATCTACCTAAATGAGCATGATCCGCAAACCAAACTAGAGCTTTAGTCAACTGTATAAACCTGAAAAAACATTAAGATATCGATAGTTAAACACTATTCATATATTAGTTCCCATAAATGAGTTAAGGACTTACTATATTTTCTACAATCTTTTTACGCGCTCTGGTAGCACCAAGAGAGTCCAACACGTAATTATGTCTCTCAACAACATCAACAACTAATAAAAACTAGTGACCTTTTGCATCATATATAAAGGCACATACATCTGCGAAATTATGTAAGTTCAAAATCACTGCCAACTATATAAAAACAAACTACAAACATGCTTAACATCAAATGCATTTATCACATAAAACCAAGGATCACTTACCAAGTGCATCCTTAACATAATGGCATTAAAATCCAGCAATAACCATGCTTAAAACATGCTTTAAAAACAGTAATCAAAACCACATTAAACTTAAGCGCATTTCCATCAAAACATTGCACATTTTCGAGAGAGACATTCAAATCACCTACTCTTGAGCTTAGCTAAGTGTTTCAAACTTACACTAAGCTCCCAAGACCATGCTTAAAGTTTTATAAAGCTGGAAAATCCATTTCCACTCACCGATACGCGAAGCCTTGCTCGCAGACACGAAAATTACTCTTCCGGTACGCATACCGTACCGATACAGTAATATCCAGCGTACCGGTACAGTAAGTTAACAATGAATTTTCGGTGGCAAAAAATTATATCGGTATACATAGCGTATCAGTACGGTATTTCCATGCGTACCGGTACGCGAAGAATATTGTACCTATATGCGCGACGAACAATAAAATTAAGGGTTTTAGATCGGCCTTTAATTTTACAATCAATCAAAAAAATTAGCTTGTTCTAATTGATTTTGGGGTCTTAGCTAAGGCGTTGAGGTTCTCAATTTTGAATTATGTAAGCCAATTAACATAATTTTGGTTAGGGTGATGATTAGGGTTTCAAAAATTGAAGATAAATTACCTAATTGCAACGAAGGATTAGGACTGGCGGCGGCTGTTGACGACGGCAGCGGCGGCTGTTAACGACGGCAGCGGCGGCAAAGGTTGTTGGGGACGGCGGCGGTTGGCGGTGGGTGCAGCGGCAATTGTGTTAATTTCAAAGCAAAAAAAAAAACTTAGGATTTTTTGATTTGGTATAGTTTATTTTGATTAATAATATTTAAAACTAAAAAAATACTTTAATTAAATTACACTTTTAATTTTTTTTAAAATTATAATTACGCATTAATTACTTTGAGTTTAATTTTTTTATAAAATAATCTATCAGTGCTCATCGGTGCTCGTCGAGCTCTATAGAATTTTCCTTATTTATAAAAACAAGTATTTTGTTTACTTTTATCAATATCTTCTTACTTCTTGGTTTATTAAAATTATCTTCTAATTGATTAAACCTCTTGTTGTAATCCAGGCTATGTATCATATTTTTTTACGATAAAATCAGACTAAACTGTTAAGGCAGTGATCAAGACTGGTTGAAGCTAACGTATCCATCAAGATGAACTAGTTTGTTCAACGACCGTTAAGTCTTCAAAGTTTAACTAAAAAGACACTTTCCGCTAACGATCTAATTCACAAAAATGGACCATTTATTTAACAAAAATATCAAATCTCGTAAAGTAGTCTTGAATTAACAATAAAATCAGTTTAAACAACAAAATGTAATGTGTACGACACATTGTAAAATATATATGATAGTAATGCCACATAAAGCTCTAGGTATTGTATTTTGACATGAAACATTAAAAATGGCCAATGTTGACTGCAATTCCATATTTAAAACAATAAGCGAAGCAGAGAATGAAGATATGAAAATCCCTTGTAATGAAGCTCTACTACCACTATCCACTGTAAAACCTCGTAGCACTAGCCACTAGCTCTACTACTATCTTGCACATACAACACATCGCTTTCGCTTAGAAAACCTCCACTTCATCTTGAGAGCTCTACCGGCTCTACTATCATCATGCGCATACAACATTAAGCAGCACATGACATAACATGAGATCAACAAAGTACTGGTGTCCGATCTCACCATCTCTCCACTTCATCTTTAGGGGAGCCCTCCCGTAATGAACACCGTCATTGCACCTATTATCGAAGTGCCATGAAAAAGTCATATCGAAGTTATCAATCACACTAGAAATCAGCCCTGCTTGCCTCAATTTCTCTAAAAATATGCCATTGAATGCTTCCATCTTGTTGGGATTAAATGCCAGCGATCTTGCATACCCACCCGTTGCAATTGTGGACCGAAAAACAATTTGTGGCACCAATAACCCTCTCCGCCTCACCGATTCCATAATGTCTTTCCAGAACGATGCTGCATACTCTGCCCCCCGAGAAAATGCTCGAATACTCGGCCAGTGAACACCATCATGCAGGCCAGAGTTCATGATGATTGTGTCTGGGACCATGCCCCCCGAGAAGTACTTCTTTACCAAATTCCGAAACCCTTCATCTTTCAAAGAATCCAAACCTAAGTAATTCTGTGTTCCATTCCAATGACCATTAAAAATGCTAGTGATCCGAACTATCTGAGACCGATCTGTAGGGTTTGAGAAGTTCATATCAAACCTTCTCGGGACTGATTTGATCTCAGGCAAACCTAACACAAAATTAAGCATATTCCTGATTGAATCAACATGGTTTGAATCACCCCAGAAGAAAATCCACCTATTCTTCAAGCAATTCCAACTAGAATTAACAGAAAACAACTGAAATGAACAATGGCTCGAATATACCCATCCGTTGCTCTCTAAAAGTCCCAATGAACCATTGCACCATGGATGTGTGCATGGAAAATCTGGTGCCAGGCATCGATATCGGCCATCGTTACTAATTTGACAATCATCATTCTTTCCATGCCTAGTCCATCTACCAGACCAAACATCTCTATTGAAATCAAATTTTCGGCAAAGTTGCAGTTGAGGCAATTGAGCTTTAGTCCTAAAGAATCTAATCCCTATATGGCGTAATTGCCTATCATACACAAATCTTGCAGGTGAAAATTTAAGTCCTTGGAAATGCCTGAAAAGCAAAATAATAGTGAGATTATAATGACCAGCAAAATCAGGATGAACTTGAAGGGAAACCGAGTAAGAACCGTTGCCGAAATCTTTCACTACAGGCCTTGATTTCCACGAATCTCCTGAAAGATCAACTTCAAAGTAATCCCCACCTAAACAACGAGCATTCCCAAATTCATCAACAGCTTGAAACATGAAATCATGGATTTCACCAGCGGATAACTCCACCAATTTCTCTTTGTCCAAACCACGAATCTTGATTTCCACAGTTTGAGAGTCCTTACAAGCCTCTCCCCTTTTACTTTTAGCCAACCATCCATTCAATAGATTTGCAGTAAAGTTGTTCTGAAGCTCAGCTGAAACCCACTTCAACTCCAAACCACTAGATTTCCTTGACTTCTCGTCACCAGATAGGGTACCATTTTTGCTTCCAAGGGAAGAATTAACACTAAAAGGGGGGAAATGGGTAGTGTTCAAAGTGGGATTTCGAAGGGAATGTGAGGGATTTTGGTAAGTTTGATTGATATTAGCCAAGGAGTTCACTTTCAAGGTAATGTAACCTTGTTTAAATTGCCATGACTTGATAATGCACCCATCTATGCTCCAAACGACCACCATCCCAACGAGAACCAAAGTTGTTAACAACTCAAAACGCCATTGATGCACTGGAACAAAGCTCCCTCCTGTCTCTGCCATCTGCAAATAAAACCAAGTGAAAAACCAGAAAGAACAATAAAAAGAAACCCTTTTCTTTTCACCACCAAGGAAGAACAACAACACACTTATTTTATTCGAAACACCAAAGAATCAACAAAGATTTATAATTTAACGACATGGCACATTCCAATAAAAGGTTTTCCAAACCACGAAGCTTTTGAGTTTATCAATGAAAAATAATATAGTAAAAAGAAGAAAAAGGGAAACAGCTGTGAACCTGCAATTTACTTCCTAAATATGCTTCTAAAATCAGAAGGAAGACGAAATTGTATACTGAGTTGATCTACTTCTTCCCTGGTTTTAGTTTACAAAACAAAAGATAAGCTTTGGTTTTGACAAGTGGCTTATGAAATCTAAGAAAAATTCTTCCTTCATTTCTCCAATATATATGTAAAAGGAGGACAAATCCAAAAACGCGTCCTAGTTTAACTTTAACTTGGTTTCTTTTTTTTTACTGAAGTGGTATTTGTTTTTGAACATAACATTTATGTGGTATTATACTATTCTGAAAATTATATAAAATTGTAGACTCGACAAGTTTGGTTTTACTAGGATTCCTGCTCAGGAATTAGGATGTCTTTGTTAGTTGTACTTTTATAAAAAAAAATTTATTTAAAGTTGGTCTAGCGAAATAGTTTTACATTTTTTAATATTTAAATTTATACTATTAAATTTACAAGCGAAAGATATTTTAAATGTTTAATAAGAGAACAATTGTTGTTCTTAGATGTCAAGGGTTTGAGCACCAGCAGCTGCAGCAGAGTGATTAAGCGTTCATTGTCAAATGATTGAGAGTATATTTAGAACATATACTACTTGTAATCATTTTAGTTTTCATAAAAAATGTTTAATAAGTAAATAACTATCATGCATAACATTTATTGAAAAATTAATTTTCTTTAACATATATTTATTGCTTTTAAAAAAATCACCCGTATTCTAATAATACTTTCAAGTCTAAATCCATACACTGTTTTAAATACGGAAATAAAAAAAGTTAAATATAATCATATATAAATTTAATGATAACATTTTATAGTAACATTTTTAAATTTAATGGAAAACGTTGTTTTTCGACATGAAAATAATTTCATTCCATAGTGTTTGGAACAATTTCTGGAATAATCTTAGTGAAATTAAAATATGACTGAATAATTTATGGGTAAATTATACATGGATCATCCAACTATGACTAAATTTGTTGTTAATTAAAAGTATACTTTTTTTTAGTAATTTGCGGATAAATTATTATTTTAACCATCCAACTAAACAATTATATTAGTTAACAGATCTAAATGGACTTCAAATCTCAAAGATTTATTTTTTATTTATTTTGTAATAAAAATTATGACCACCTTTTAATCGGGAATCTCTGTGCAATTTCGATGTTTTTGTTAGAATAAATCTTTTTGAAGAAAAAAAATATCAATAAACATTTATGACCATCAACAACCATCACTAGACTTGTCTCTGTACTATTAAATAGTGTTATTTGACTATAAATACCCGCTAAGCTGAAGAGGATAGGCAAGCCAACTCCCCACACCTGATTCTCCGTCGACTCTCTTTACTGCACTCAACATCACCTTTTTCTGTCTATCTGCCCATTCCAAAATGGGTAAATCACCAAAAACCACTACCATATTTCTTTTTGTATCAACAAAATCAGACTTAATTTTGTCGACCCATCAAGAATTGTCATTTTTTGGGTTTAACGGTGCTCGATTTCCTTCAACCAATGTGTTTGCCAAGTTCGGAGAAGATTGAATTTTTGAGTGATTTGGTGGAAGCTAAAAAATAAGAGATAAACACAAGGATTTAGAGTGGTTCGACTTTCTAACCCTAAGCCTACATCCACTACCTTAGCTTCCCACTAAGGATTTCCAAATAAATTCACTAAGAATTTCGTTCCCTTTTCTCGGCTTAGGAGGAAACTGTTACACCGATCAAGGTTTCTACCCAAAGCTTGATCAAACACTCTCTTACACAAGAAAGACTTAGAAAACTAGAAATCCCTCTAGAAGGTATATGTTTGCACAATTGAAGCTCTCACCCAAAACCTAAACACTTGAGCAAATTTGACAATTAGGCTCACAAGTGTTGTCTATACAAGAAATTGAACAATAAAGCCCTAAAACAATTTTCTTATCATAATGTTGTTGACAATTGAAGCATTAGTCTTCTCTTGATGCTTGGAGGTCCCTCTTATACTTCTAATTGAGTTTGTAGCCGTTGAGGACCGTTGGGGTTGTTTTGGAGCCGTTGGAGACTTTATTTCCCACCATAAATGTTGTTCTGCAAACGTCCGTTTTGAAACACTCGACCCCGTTTCAGAACTCTATTCTTCATAACTACCCGTTGAAGTCTGATGCAGTAGGCCGTATTGAAATGGTTACAACCCGTTTCAGTATGATTGACAGTTAGGCTGTAAATTAAATTATCGTTGGGAAAATAGCCGTTGGGGATTTGACCGTTGGGGAAATAACCGTATGGAAACGGTGAAGCCCGTATCGAAATGCTATGTAAAACCCTCACCCAAATTAAAGCCCGTTTCAAAACAGACAATGTTGTATCAAACCGTTTTGTCTCTGTGAATGGTCATTCTGAAACGTCTAGGGGTGTTTCGAAACACCTGGTGGTTTTGTAAAGTTTGACTTTAGAAATTGTATTAAAACCCCTTTAAAACTTCATTAAACATATTTTCAAGTTGTTTGAACTTAAAAGCATTTTGAAATATTTTCAATATAGTCTAAAAGTATTTTTCAATTATTATATCAAAACATTAGTTCTTTAATCTCCCCTTTCTGATATAATAAAACCAACTTGAAAAATTGTTTGGAATTCTCCCCCTTCAAGTTCAAGAATTTGAATAAGAGATTTCAAAATTGACAAGTAATTAAAGCTCCCCTTATTCATTTGAAAATGCAATTTTCCAAACCAAACTCTCCCCCTTTTTTGTTATATAAAAAAGAATTTAAATAACTTTAAGTTCAAGATAACTTAGGAGGTTTTAAAAAATTGACATAAATAGGAATTTTGGTTTAAAATGCCTCCCTTACTCAAAGCACCATCAAAAGATGTTAGTCCAACATATATGATTAAACTAGTTGAATTAAAAGAAATAAAACTAAAAAAAGAATTCAACTAATTTTACCAACACTTGAATCCAAGGGAGGATGTGAAGCCTTCCTCTTCAAGTGTCTTTCTTTGTTTGCATGGAGCTCCCCTCATTGGCTGGACTTGTTGAACACGTCCATCACACCTAATCAAGACAATCATACAAATTTTAGTATCCAAATTGCTTTGGATCCATAAACGTTAGTTGCACAAAATTTAGTCCCCTTAGGAATCTATTTTTCAATTTCATCATTTTTATGTGAAGTGGTTAGTTCTTTTGGAACCCAAACACTTCTAAAACATTTTCCATTTAAAATCTAGGTCACTAGATTGTCTTTGGTAAAATTTTGATTTTCCAAAATCATTTTTCTTTTCTAGTTCCTTGGAAATCAAAACCTTTTCTTTCTTAAGATCATCAACTTCTTTTTGATGATATTTTCCATTGTTTGAAGCAAGTTTTGTAAACTAGAAACTTGTTGCTCAATCCTTCAATTTTGCTTCAAACTCAAAATTGGTTTTCAAAAGCAAATCATTTTCGTTTTTCAACTTTGAAATCAATTTTTTTTGTTTTTTGAAAATGAAGCCTTGAATTTGAAAACCAATTATCATAGGCTTCTTGTAACTCATCAAAAGTATAAGAATTTAAAATGGATGAGTTAGAAGTTACCTCCCCCTCATTGATGGCCATCAAGCATAGGTGGGCTACTTCATCATCGGTGGAGCCTTCATCACTCCAAGTGGCCACATATGCTTGCTTTGAAGATGATCCCTTCTTGTTGGACTTGTGGGATTCCTTCATATTCTTCTTCGATTCATGATAAGATCTTTCCATTTCACTCTTCATGAACCGAGTGAATTTCTTGAAGAGATAGACCATCTCTTTGTCTTCACTTTCCTCTTCACTTGATTCAACATGGTTGCATATGGAGGACTTGAGAGCCATGACATTTGCATGGATGCCTAGCTCTATTATTTTATTCTTCCCCATTTTTCTTATCTCTTCCTTCTTCTTCTCCTCTTCTTTATCCTTCTTCATAATTTGGTGAGTGAGAAGTGACCCCATGAGTTCATCAAGCTTTAAAGTCTTCAAATTCTTAGCTTCGATAATGGCGGTCCTCTTTGAGTCCCATGACTCGGGAAGAGAATAGATAAGCTTCCAGACAAGCTTTTCTTTCGGAATGACTTCCGATAGCTATGCTATTACCTCTATATTTATGCATCTTTTCTAGCAATTGCCTGTTTTCAAGTGCATGACATTGCATGTAGGCTGTATTTTTAGTATATTATGGGTTCTTTTCAATTTATTGCTCGTGTGGAGTTGGTGCTGCGAGAAAGGTGGTTTTTGGCTGTTTGTGTGCAGGATGACAAAAGAAAATGCGAGGGAAGAAGCAAAGAACAAAATGCTATAGCAAAGAAGGAGAAAAAAGGCTAGCTGGCGGACGAAAGTACAAGTACGTGAAGTGCAGGAAAGGACGCCTGACACTGTCAGGCAGCTTTATACAGTAGCCGTACTCCATCTGCAGACCGTCCTTTCTGTCCCCTGGTGGACAGAGCTTGTCGGAACATATTCTTTGGGATCCTCAACGAGATACAAAGGCACCAAAGCCCTAGAAGACCACCATCCCACTATATAAAGGCTTCATCACATCAAGGCAAAAGAGAGGAGGGGAGGATGGACGAGAGACAAGTGTGCGAAAGGAAGCACAAAAGAGGAGAGGAGCACTTCATCATTGACCAAACTTGGTGTCCTTTATCGGGAAGCTCGAGGCATGGCCTCACTGTCCTCTTCCGAGGCGGTGAGCCTAAGGCAGTCATGGCAGTCTACCGGCGAACTGGGAGTTTATTTTTCCTTTTTGCTATAGCATTTATTTATATGGAGGGTTTTATGAGAATGATACGTTTGAATAATTCACATCCATGAACTGTCTTATATGGCTTGGGTTTTGCTGGATGATACTCTTTTTATTTTCTTAATCTCATGTTGATATTTACTATTCTCTCTTGAGCTTTGCTTTGTTTATGATATGCTTAATTTCCTTGAAGTTGTAAGAGCTTAGGGTTGTAAGTGCTTCGAGAGTTACGCCCTACCTTAAGCGCCTTCGAGAGTTGGCCTTTCTTTAGGAACAACCCAGGGTTGTAAGAGATTAGGGATGTTAGCGCCTCGAGAGATAGGCCATTCCTTATGATGCCTTCAAAAGATGGCCATTCCCTAGGTGCAGATGGGGGTAGTGATTAAGAGAGTAAGCCTTAGCCAATTATGACAATTAGAATAGTGTGTGACAACCTTCGAGAGAGGGTCATTGCTTTAGCATTAGCTAGGGGGAGTGATCGAAAGAACTAGCCTTAGATCTTCATAAACAATGGAGTAACCACCAAGGGGAAGGACTCCAACCTGCCTTAAATATAAGTGATAGGTTTAAACGGCTAAGAGGGATAGAGATTAGGAGAGTGAAGTGTTGGAGTTAAGCCGAGAGGTATTGCTGTAGCATTTTAGTCTCCCAGCCTTCTTGCTAGAGATAGTTTAGAAGCAACCTAAGTAAGTCCAGTCGAGCATAGTGAGAGAACTAGGATTCGTTAGTAGTGTTAAGAGGTTTTAGAGGATTATCCTTCAAGAGCTAGCCAGCCATTCCATGAAGAGCTTTGTATCCGAGAGAGGACCTATCTGTCATTTGATTATGTCTTCTATGTTTGCTTGTTTTGCTACAACATTTTTTCCATCCTTCATTCTGCCTCAGCATACACACATTACAATTTGGTTACTATAGCAATTTGGAAACAAAAGCGTGTTCACCTCCAATCCTTGTGGAGACGATACTCACTCATCACTTTATTACTCGTTCGACGTGTATACTTGCACCATTTGCGTATCATTTATAGTCACTGCACGAATGCAACAAGTTTTTGGTGCCATTGCCGGGGATTGGCAATTGGTTGTCCATAATTTTTATTTTCATTTTGCTTTCTATTTCCACATTGTAAATATTCACCTGTTTTGTTGTTTTACTTTTCTTTTCAGGTATTCTTCTAGTTTATGACCAGGAGAAGATAGAGTCATGGAACCAGCACCTGTTAATGCAGATGCTATGGCAAATGGCCAGGGAGTAGTAGCTCGACCACGAACCATCATAGATCATCTAATTCCTAGTATGGATGATCTTCATCCCGGTATAGTAGCTCCAGAAATTTAGGCAGCCCAATTCGAACTTAAACCTGTCATGTTCAACATGTTGAGCAACATTGGACAGTATGGCAGCTTGCCTTATGAAGATGCTAGACAACATATCCGTGCCTTCTTGGGTATTTGTGATTCTTTGAAGCAGCAAGGGGTGCATGAGGATGTGTTGAAATTAAAGCTGCTTTCGTATTCACTAAGAGATCGTGCTAGGGCATGGCTAAATGGGGTCCCAGCCGGATCAATTAAAAGTTGGATCGATTTATGCAAGAAATTTTTTCTATGGCATAGTCCGCCAGTGATGAACACCCAGTTGAGAAATGATATAGCTTCTTTTCGTCAAGCTGATGATGAATCCATGTATGAGTGTTGGGATCGATTTAAAGGATTGTTGAAGAAATGCTCTAACCATGGGTATCATGAGTGGACCCAGATGGTTATGTTTTTATAATGGTGTGAATGCGCCCACAAGGATGTTGATAGATGTTACAGCAAATGGGACATTGTTGAACAAGTCATCAGAAGAAGCATTTGATATCCTCGGCAAGGTAGCCAACAACGATTATCAATTCCCAACAACAAGGCTTGGAACGGGGAGGAGAAGACAAGCTGCGAAGGAGAGTGAAGTTGACAACTCAATACTGAACCAGTTGGCCAACATCACAGATTTGCTCAAGAATCTCCAGCGTTCCAACGAGGTGAAGGAAGTTTAGGCAGTAAAGTCATGCCTAAGAAGCGATGGCAATCACCACCTTAACGATTGCCCTGATAATCCAGAATCTTCCAACTATGTGAGGAACTATAACCATAGCAGCAGCAACACATGATGGTGTCAACACCCAAACCTGAGTTGGGATAATCAGGGGTACAACAACATTTCGGCCAATCAAATGCCATAGCAAAATCCGCAAGAGGCACACCACTTCAGCCAGAATATGACATGGCAAAAACAGAAGGGAGCAGCAACTTCAATGGAGTCTACTTTTAAGGAGTTCATGGCTATGACAAAGGATTTCATGGGAACCACTAAAGTTATGCTACATGATGCGTATCAAAAGTCCTATCACAATGTAGTGTAAGTGTACACGACACAAGTAGTAAAGTGATACACGAAGTATCAGATGTCGAATCCACAGTGAATGGAAATAACTTTATCCTTGGATTGCTGCACAAGAGAGAAAAAAAGAAGAGTTTAACTGATTTAGGAATAATATTGAAGAATATTTGATATAAAATAACGAAGTTTTCAGGGTTAAGAAATAGGCCGGTATTGATCTGCTTGGTAGTGCAGGTGTTGCACTGTATAAGAATTCATGTTCTGTCATCGTCCCTGTCGCAGCATAAGTCTATTGCTGTCGCGGCAGCGATCACACAACTCTGTACTTCAAGCTTGGCAAGAATCCATGCTGTGACTTGTCCTATCCCTAGGTCCAAGTACTGTTGATGACACTTCTCGAATGATACCTCCCGACATGAATCAAAGGGTGAGCACCAATGTTGTTGAATTCTTCCTTAGCCACTTAACCTCGTCCTATCCCTAGGTCCGAGATAGTTCAACCATAAACTGGAGAACTTGCACTTATTTCTTTCGTATACTTAACTCTCCCGATATTAAGTAAATAAATAATCTCACAATGCTCTCCCGATACTCTTGTAAGATATTGAAAACCATAATAAGCAAACTTGAAGTTTTATTTCAATGAACAGAAAATTCCTAAAAACAGTACAACCTTTGCAACTACTTTACAGAATCAACCCTTAGCCCTAGGGGAAGTTTAGAACGTGATGAAAATGGGGAAAATGACTAGGGTTTTGGGGAAGACGGCTAGAGAATGAGATATCCTTCCCTAGGTCGAATTACATGCCTTTATATAGGCCTTGGGTTCAAGTTTTCTAATAAGGTAAGAATACAAGTTTAAACTAAAGTACAACTCTAATTAAGATTAAATCTTCTGAGTAGCTGCCTTTAATTCGTCCTCTTTTCTTGCTTTGGGTTTCTTCCTTGAACTTTGGGCTTGGCCTACATTCTGATCTAGGGCTCAGAAAAATATAGGAGTGGCCCACGACAGACTGGCTTAAATTCCTCTATCTATCGAGATCCACTTCACTTTTCCCTTCACCATTGCTGTCGTCATGGCTGCCACGACAGTGGCCACGGCAGCGTCCTCCTTCTTAACTCTAGTCCTGTGTTCCAGCTCTGCTTCTTCACTGCCCTGAGTTTGCCACGGCAGCTACCTGCGAAAACAACCAAAATCAGTAGCAACTGTTCCATTTTATATAATTGTGATGTATATGTGAAATCTATCCTAAATGCAATGAATTATGCTTGAATACAGCAAAAATATGGGTTAAATAAGGGGTAAAAAGTAGAACTTTTGCACACTCAACACACCCGCAAACTCAAATTCTTACTTGTCCTCAAGCAATTATGACCTAACTAAATAAAAAGAACTTTTTGTTTGGCTTAAATCAGTAAACTTTTCCTTACCTACCATTCATGCCCTATCGCTAACAACACCTTGTTGGACAATTCTGGATTTATTCGGAACCTTGCTATAATTCTCGTGTAGTGTGTGCATGTTTTGTGAACAATTATATGCCTAGACTCTTTAAGTTTACTAGAATAGTTAAGCCACTCACTTGAATTTTTATGCCAACTTTCATTTTCTTGGAGGCAATTCTTAGGCTCCTTTAGTTTTTTCTTAGACTCGGTTTTTCTTTTCTTATTTTAAGTTTGACTAGAGCCTGTTTTGGGCACCTCTAGCTAACTTCCTAGAGTCGGTTTTGGGCACCTCTAGGTGTATTGAGTCTAAATTTTCTTAACTTCTTTTCCTAGAGCCAGTGTTAGGCACCTCTAGGGGCAACTCAAGTGTTTAAGCTTTTTCTATTCTAGTTTACCAGTAGAAGTCTAGACAACATAAGAGTCACAAAGAGTGTTTAAAGATCAGAACTATAGTAAGGCTCTAAATTGTTTCTAAAAATATCCTAAAGGCACTGACACGACAGAGTCTGTCACGGCATGTAAGTTCAATTCAAAGTCTTAAGCCAAATGAATTTTTTTGACAAAAATAAGCTGAATAACAATTAACACTTAGACACAATTTTAAAACCTAAAAGACACTTCATTACTGGAGGGATGCCACCCCCAAACTCGAGGGTTGCATTGCCCTCAATGCATAATAACAGAGATGAAAAAGAAAAAAATAAAAACAAAATACATCACAATAATAATAAAACAACAGGACAACAAAAATAAGATAGAAACTTAATTGAGAAGCTGTCATCGTTGTTGCTGCTAATCTGTAGCTGCCGGCGGGCAGTGACTTTCATTGTTGGTGCCGACAGAGTGCTAGGGGAGGCAGAGGTAGTCTTCTTTTTGGCTTCCTTTGGCGGCTGGATACGAGTAGGTGAGATCTGGGGTAGCTTTTCCAGCACTTGTACCTCATCTTCTGAGCTGCTGCTGCTACTGCTGCTGCGAGAAGACTTGCCCTGGCCAGATGATCCTTCACCAGCTTGGTTGGGCTTCTGCCTTTTCATAGGAGTGAACTCCTTTGAAAGGTTTCTAGCAACAGAGGGCTCCCCATCAGAGTCTTTCCAGATGGAGGATGATGAGAACCTTGCGAAGTAGTCGTCATCGAGTTCTGGAAGCGGCTCCTTTCGTTTCTCACCTCTGGCAGAGGCAGTGGCTGCCGCCTTCAGCTGTCACGGCCGGAGTTGGAGTTGATGCAGTAGATGGCGTTTTTGGTGTGGCAGCAAGAGTGGGAGTAGGTGTAGCTGTAGGGGCAGCAAAGTATTGCTCTGGGAAGGCAGAGAATTGTACATTTGCAAAATTTAAATTATTGTGAATAAATTGTACCGTAGCTGCTGTGAAGTCTCTGACAAAATTCATCAGACCAAGCTGTCGTTCCTCCATCTTTTTCAGTGTGGCCAGAATCTGAGTAGAGGTATCTGCTGGAGGGGCTACTGCTGCGGCAGGATCAAGCTGATTTGGGCCTGCTGACTCCTCTGCTGTGGCAGACGGGTTGAAGAAGGAGAGTGGTGTTGCTGCTTTTAGTTCCATAAGGCTGAAGATGTTACGCTCCGTCCACCCCTTCCCTCGGACTTTGAAGTGTTTGGTGATTTCTGGAACGTTGTGGCCTCGAAAGATCTCGGTGATGAGGTAAGGGAAAACAAGAGGTTCCGACGGTCGGAGGGCGCATTCCAAAATCCCTTCCCTTATGTATTGGCTGACATTTATGGGTCTTTCATTCAATTGAATGGACGAGTGCTAACCTGGGTCGGTCGACCGCGCTGTTAGGAGAGGAAGGCATGATTCTGTTCTTAATGAAGTGGTTCCATAATTTCTCCTCGGGAGTGAGTTGGGTTCTTTTCGCCGTCCACTGATGCTTGGGGTCGGTGTTCCATTCTGTTCCCTCCTCCGTTACCTCTGCCATCACATCATCATAGTCTGCCGGCGACAGACTCTCGACGAATCTCTTGTGTCCATTCTCCTTTTTGCTGACATATATGTCATAGAGGGTGTTGATGTAAGCAGGCTCGAAATTAAGTTCTTTACCTCGCACTATCATGGTCTTGGTATCCTTACTATCGACGGCAACATTAAATTCTCGGACCAACGTGACGTTCATTTCTTCAAGCTGGGCAGCAAACATCTGCCATTTGAGGGCCTTTATTTTTCGTGCAATGAAAGGTTCGAACCCGAGGTATTCCGTGCGTTTGGTGTAAAAAAACCCTCTTTCTTCCCACATCTCCCTCTTCTGGAAGGAGCGGTAATATCTGCCGTTGGAGTCGGTTGAGGAAAAGCGATTCGGGATGGCATTGTGGCTGGGTGTGCTGTCTGCTGCGGCCGAGCTAGAGTCAGCACTTCTACGAGTCTGTCTGGTAGTCATAATTGCAAGGTCTATGGAAAAAAAAGAAATTTGAGATCTAGAGAGAAAGCAAGTTGAGAGAGTAAGAGTGAGGTGAAAAATGAATAGTTAATGGGGTTTATATAGATGAATGGTTTTCTGCCCGTTGGAGCTATAACGGTAGGCGCGAATAACGGGGCTAGCAGTTACGCGGTTTTTGACGCGTCTGTCACGCGTTTCCGTGTCTCCTGCGTGTCTGTTACGCGTTTGCGTGTCTGTCGTGACAACGTGGTGACATGATGTATTTTCCGCATCTGTCACGACAGCTGATGACAGGCTGTGACGACAGACTCCTTCGTTGGGCTTTTTGGGCTGCTGCTGAGATGGTGGGCTGATTTACTTCTTCTCCTCTCCTTGTTTCCCTTATTTCCTAAATAATTAAAATCAAAACTTAGTTCCTAAAACAATAAAATAATTCTTAATTCCTAATGAATAAATAAAATACATAAATAAAAAAAATAAAATAGAATAAAATAAAGTTAAATTAGGGATGCCTTGAGGGGCATCTCCTAAAGTAACCACTTCCTGCATCCTTGGGGCTTCAGTCCCCTGATAATGCTTTAGTCTCAGTCCGTTGACTTTGAATTGGTGCCCGTCTTTTAAGGATTTGATCGTGATGGCACCATGGGGAAAAACCTGCACAACTTAGAATGGGCCGTACCATCTAGATTTAAGCTTTCTTGGAAAAAGTTTCAATCTAGAGTTAAACAACAACATAAGCTGCCCTGGGTAAAACTGTCGTGGCAGCAACTTCTTATCAGGCCACCTCTTGGTTTTGTCCTTGTAAATTCTTGCGTTGTCGTAGGCCATTGCTCGAATTTCTTCAATTTCATTCAAATCAAGTAGCCTTTTGTGCCCTGCCTTATCTAAGTTCATGTTTACTGCCTTGCTAGCCCAGTAAGCTCTTTGCTCTATCTCGACAGGTAAATGGCATGTTTTTCCATATATAAGCATGTAGGGTGACATTCCTAATGGTGTCTTGAATGTTATTCTATAGGCCCAGAGTGCATCATTGAGGTGTAAAGACCAATCTTTACGAGTAGGTTTAACCATCTTCTCAAGAATGTTCTTTACTTCCCGATTGGATATTTCGGCTTGTCCATTGGTTTGAGGGTGATATGTTGTTGCAATCCGATGCTTTACGCCGTATTTTCTCAAGGCAACAACGATTACCCTAATTTCAAAATGTCTCCCTTCATCACTGATGATCTCCTTAGGTATGCCAAACCTGGAGAAAATGTTTTTGTACAGAAATCTCTAAACAGTCTTGGCATCATTTTTCTACGTGGCGATTGCTTCAACCCATTTGGATACATAATCCACTGCCAGTAGAATGTATAGGTTCCCACATGATGCTGGGAATGGTCCCATGAAATCAATCCCCCATACATCAAAGATTTCGACTTCTAAGATGTTTTACAGTGGCATCTCATGTCTTCTTGAGATGTTCCAAGTTCGTTGGCATTTGTCACAACTTTTGTAGAATGCTTGGGTATCCTTGAATAATGAGGTCCAGTAAAAACCAGATCGCAAAACCTTGGCAGCGATTTTGTTTCCATCTAAGTGTCCTCCATATGGGGAAGCATGGCAGTGGTGAAGCACAACTTCCTACTCATCCTGTGGTACACACCTCCTGATAATTTGATCTGTACAATGTTTGAAAAGAAGAGGTTTGTCCCAATAATAATATTTTGCATCATTTTGAAACCTCTTCCTTGCTTGGTAATTAAGTTCATGAGGTAATACTCTGCTAACTATGTAATTAATGAAATCAGCGTACCAAGGAAGTTCAGAAAACTTACCTGCCGCCATGGCTGTCGTGACAGTGCTTGTGGCAGCAAACATCTGCTCGTCAAGGAAAGTCTCCAGTATGTTGGTCTTGTCTGTAGGTAGACTTTTTCCCGTCTCTAATCTTGACAAGTGGTCTGCAACTTGGTTCTCTGTCCCCTTTTTATCATTGATTTCAATGTCGAACTCTTGCAGCAGCATAATCCAACGTATCAGTCTAGGTTTTGCATCTTTTTTAGCGAACAGATACTTCAGTGCTGAGTGGTCTGTATGTACCATCACCTTCGTCCCAAGTATGCACGAACGGAACTTGTCAATTGAGAACACCACTGCTAACAATTCCTTTTCTGTTGTGGTGTAATTTACTTGGGCATCGTTTAGTGTTTTGTTGGCGTAATAAATTACGTGGAAAAGCTTGTCCTTCCTCTGCCCAAGTGCTGCCCCTACAGCGTAGTCACTGGCATCGCACATAATTTCAAATGGCAAACTCCAGTTTGGTGGCTGTACAATCGGGGCTGTTACCAGCTTTTCTTTCAGGATTCTGAATGCCTCAGTACATTCAGTATTGAAGTCAAAGGGACGATTCTGTTCCAGTAGGTGTCATAAAGGCTTGGTAATCTTCGAAAAATTTGCAATAAACCTTCGATAAAACCCAGCATGCCCTAAGAAACTCCGAATTCCCTTGACTGTGGTGGGTGGCGGCAGCTTTTCAATCACTTCTACCTTTGCTATGTCGACCTCTATGCCGCGGTAGCTTACCTTGTAGCCTAAGACTATCCCCTCATCCACCATGAAGTGACATTTTTCCCAGTTTAAGACCAAGTTCGCTTTCTCGCATTTTTCGAGCACCTTCTGTAGGTTGCCTAAATAGCCTTCAAAACTGTTTCCAAAGACAGAAAAATTGTCCATGAATATTTCTAGGAAGTCCTCCACCATGTCAGAGAATATCGCCATCATACATCTCTGGAATGTTGCTGGTGCATTGCATAGTCCAAATGGCATTCTCCGAAAAGCATAAGTGTCGTATGGGCAAGTGAAGGTTGTTTCCTCTTGATCCTCCGGTGCAATAGCTATCTGGTTATAACCTGAGTAACCATCAAGAAAACAATAATAAAGTTTCCCCGCTAATCTATCAAGCATTTGATCAATAAAAGGTAGGGGAAAATGGTCTTTCCGGGTAGCTTTGTTAAGCTTCCGATAATCCATACAAACCCTCCAACCGGTCACAGTCCTAGTTGGGATTAGTTCATTCTCTTCATTGGTCACCACGGTTATTCCTCCCTTTTTAGGGACACACTGCACTGGGCTCACCCACTTACTATCCGATATGGCATAAATTATCCCAACGTCAAGCCATTTGATAATTTCTTTTCTAACCACTTCTCGCATAGCGTCATTTAATCATCTCTGAGCATCAATAGTTGGCTTATGATCATTCTCTAGTAGAATTTTGTGCATACATAATGTCGGACTGATGCCTTGGATGTCAGCTATCGTCTATCCAATAGCCTTTTTATGCTGTTGTAGCATCCCCATTAGCTGTTGTTCCTGATTCTGCATTAACTTGGAGGAGATGATTACGTGCAACGTATCATTTAAACCAAGAAAAACATATTTAAACTGCCCTGGCAGGGGCTTAAGGTCTAAAACAAGTGGTTCTACAGTTGAAGACTTTTGGATTATGTGTTCATTCGAGGTATAGTTTAGGGGCTCGAATAAATTACCTGGACGATTTCCTATCCAGTTTACCTCTTCATGACCTTCAGTGTCAGATGTGTCTGAGTTGGAAGAGTTGCTGTCGTCGTTGCTGTCGTGACAATCTTCCAGATGGTTGTTGTGGCAGTGACCAAATTTAATGTCATGACAGTTCGACCTGATGCAGGGTTGGTCAAGGATTACTTCAGTGATGGCTTTGCATTCTTCTTCTACATCAACATGTTTAATTGCCTGGAGAATATTGAGCTTGATCTCTTGATCATTTACTCTCATTGTAAGTTCTCCCTTCTCTACATAAATCAGTGATCTGCCTGTGGCTAGGAAAGGTCGCCCCAGGATGATTTGTGCGTTCTCATCTGCTTCACAGTCTAAACCAAGAAAGTCAGTAGGAAAAATGAACTTATCCACTCTTACCAGAATATCTTCGATCTTCCCTTCTAGTTGTACGTAAGAGCGGTCTGCCAGCTGTAGCATGACTGTCGTGGGCCGTCCTCGCCCAATACCTAATTTCTGAAACACAAATTTTGGCATTAAATTAATACTAGCACCTAGATCACAAAGTGCCTTACCCACGAATTTGTCACCAATTATGCACAGTATGATGAAGCTCCCAGGATCCTTCTTTTTCTGGGGTGGATGCCTGTGCAGAATAGTCATGCATCATTCTGTCATTTTTACCGTTTCAAATTCCCCAAGTCTGGATCTTTTTGACATAGCATCCTTGAGAAATTTCGCATAATCGGGCATATGTTTGATGGCCTCTAACAGCGGTATGTTGATGTGAACCTGCTTAAAAATATCATAGATCTTTTTAAGCTGGTACTTCTGTTTCTGCTTTTGTAACTGCTGCGGAAAAGGAGGTGGAGGACGGTAATCTTCCAGACATCTTTCACATGGTATTTGGATCTGAGGAGGCTTAGGTTCTTCATCGTTCTTTTCTTTCTCCTCTGTCCCTTTTGCTGTCGTGACAAGTGTGGTGGCAGCATGTTGTTTATCTTCTGTCGAGGCAGTGTTCGCGACAGATGTTTCTAGGGTTGGTTCATCGATCGGTACGGTTTTCATCTCCGGCCCTGGCAGTTGTTTCCCACTCCTAGTTGTAATGACTTTGCACTGCTCATGTGTGGGTTGTCTAGCGACTTCAGTATCACTAGAGAATCCTCCATTTTGCCTTGGCCTAATATGCTGGGAAACCTGACCCATCTGTGTCTCCAACAATTTCAGTGTAGCTTCATGGTTAGTCATTCTCATCTCTGTTTTATCCATGAACGACTCAGTCTTCTTGACGAAGTGATCCATGTTTACCATGTAAGCTACTGTCTGTGACATAAATGTGACCAAAGTTTGCTCCAGTATACTAGGTGTGGCTGCCGGTTGCTGTTGCGGCTGCTGTTGTGGTTGCTGTCGTGTTAGAATTTTGGGTGCCCCCTGGTTTTGAGTGTTCTGCACTTGAGGATTCAGTGCGTTGTTTGGGTTACTCTAGGAGAACTTGGGGTCTTTCCTCCAGTTGGGATTGTAATTGTTGGAATCTTAATTTCTTGGCTTGTTATAGTTTCCAACATACATCCCTTCCTCTAGCTGTAACGGGCAGTCTTCTGAACTGTGATTCCCACTGCAAGTTTCACATACCTCTTCCGCAGAGTAGACTGGTTTTGAATCTTTCTTTAGCAAATTTTCTACTGCCTTTGTGAGGTATGCAACCTGTGTCTTTAGGGAATTGTCGGCTTCATAGTCTTTCACAGCGAGCACTCGTTTACCTCTCCTCACTGTGGGAAATTGCTCTTCATTCTTTGCTAGATTTTTCAATACTACCATGGCTTCGTCTGGATCTTTGTCCAACAACAATCCATTTTCTGCTGAATCTATTCTCATCCGAGTGTGTGTGTTGGCAGCATTGTAGAATTTGATGACTTGATTCCAAATGGGGAATCCGTGCATTGGGCAATTCCTCAGAATAGTGGTAAATCTGTCCCATGCCTCGTGCATTGGCTCGTCATCTTCCTGTTGAAAAGTATCAATTTCATTACATAATCGCTCAGATAAATAGGAAGGATTAAAACGAGATAAAAATTCACGAGTGAGATCCGTCCAAGTTCGTATTGAACCCGGCGTCAGTTTATTCCACCAAGTTTTCGGTCTGTCCCTCAGTGAATGAGGAAATAACCGAAGCCTCAGTATCTCCAGATTTACTCCTGGTAATCTAAACGATCCACAGATTTCTTGGAATGTTTTCAGATGTTCTCTGGCATCCTCTGTAGCAGCACCACTAAATTGGCCAGCGGAATTAATCATGCTGAACATCACAGGTTTCAGCTCGAAATTTTCAGCTTCCACGTCTGGCAGGGTGGTCTCCAGTTCCACATGATCATTGATCATGTAATCACAACAGGATCGGCGTACGACCTCGACAGCAGGCTGTCCATTCCGTTCATCTATAGGAGGATCTTCAGGATTCCTCAGGCGATTTACCCCGTTAAGCATTGCTTCTATCTGTTCCTCAAGGTAATCGTTTCTTGCTATCATAAGGCGGACTCGGTTCCTGAGATTGCATGAACGTTCGATTTTAGGGTCTAGTTTATACTCAAGTTCTTTGCCTCGTCTAGATCTGCGCATAAGCAAACGAAAAACCTTGTGAAAAGCACAGGGTAAACAGTCCCAATAAAAACAGAAAAATTAAAAAGTAAAAGTGTAGTAAAGGTAAGGGTAAAGATATGTTGCCAGTCCCCGACAACGGTGCCAAAAACTTGTTACTTGTCAAAAGTCCTATCGCAATGTAGTGCAAGTGTACACGACACAAGTAGTAAAGTGATACAAGAAGTATTAGATGTCGAATCCACAGGGACTGGAAATAGCTTTATCCTTGGATTGCTGCACAAGAGAGAAAAAAGAAGAGTTTAATTGATTTAGGAATAATATTGAAGAATACTGGATATAAAATAACGAAGTTTTTAGGGTTAAGGAATAGGCCAGTATTGATCTGCTTGGTAGTGTAGGTGTTGCACTGTATAAGAATTCATGTTCTGTCGTCGTCCCTGTCGCGGCAGCACCTGTCGCGGCAGCAGTCTATTGTTGTTGCGGCAGCGATCACACAACTCTGTACTTCAAGCTTGGCAAGAATCCATGCTGTGACTTGTCCTATCCCTAGGTCCAAGTACTGTTGATGACACTTCTCGGATGATACCTCCCGACGTGAATCAAAGGGTGAGCACCAATGTTGTTGAATTCTTTCTTAGCCACTTAACCTCGTCCTATCCCTAGGTCTGAGATAGTTCAACCATAAACTGGAGAACCCGCACTTATTCCTTTCGTATACTTAACTCTCTCGATATTAAGTGAATAAATAATCTCACAATGCTCTCCCGATACTCTTGTAAGATGTTGAAAACCAGAATAAGAAAACTTGAAGTTATATTTCAATGAATAGAAAATTCCTAAAAATAGTACAATCCTTGCAACTACTTTACATAATCAACCCTTAGCCCTAGGGGAAGTTTAGAACATGATGAAAAGGGGCAAAACAACTAGAGTTTTGGGGAAGACGGCTAGAGAATGAGATATCCTTCCCTAGGTCGAATTACATGCCTTTATATAGGCCTTGGGTTCAAGTTTTCTAATAAGGTAAGAATACAAGTTTAAACTAAAGTACAACTTTAATTAAGATTAAATCTTCTGAGTAGATGCCTTTAATTCGTCCTCTTTTCTTGCTTTGGGTTTCTTCCTTGAACTTTGGGTTTGGCCTTCATTCTGATCTAGGGCTCAGAAAAATATAGGAGTGGCCCACGACAGACTGGCTTGAATTCCTCTATCTGTCGAGATCCACTTCACTTTTCCCTTAACCATTGTTGTCGGCATGGCTGCCACGGCAACGTCCTCCTTCTTGACTCTAGTCATGTGTTCCAGCTCTGCTTCTTCACTGCTCTTAGTTTGCCACAGCAGCTACCTGCGAAAACAGCCAAAATCAGTAGCAACTGTGCCATTTTATATAATTGTGATGTATATGTGAAATCTATCCTAAATGCAATGAATTATGCTTGAATGCAACAGAAATATGGGTTAAATAAGGGGTAAAAAGTAAAACTTTTGCACACTCAACACTGTAGGATCAAACAACACACATCATAAATCAGGGAGTCCTTCTACAAAATCATAGTGCACCCTTACAAGCTTTAGAAACTCAAGTGGGTCATATAGTTCAAACCTTGCATATGCGACCACAAGGAAGTCTGCCTAGTGACATTGAAGCCACTAAGCACCATAGCAAAGAGCAGTGCAGTGCACTCGCACTGCGGACTAGCTCAGACTTTAACAAAGGTGATAAGTTTAGGGGTGGAGAGAAGGGCGAAGTCCAACCCTACTTACTACAACAACAAGCTACAACAATTTCGGCCAAACTATCTCCACGATTCTCTCAAAAACTCAAAAAGCAAGACGATCTTCAATTGGAAGGAGTATTGTTACAAAGAAGAGAAAGATGGAAAAGCACGAGATGGTTGCTATAGCAAAGGATTGCAACTACATTTGGAGAAAACACCCACCAAAACGAAAAGACCCAAGCAGCTTTATTATCCCCTGCTCTATCAGAGATAAGTTTGTTGGAAGGGCGTTGTGTGATTTGGGATCAAGTGTGAACCCGATGCCTAAATCTATATTTCAGAAACTAGGGTTAAGGGATGTCAAGACTATTGAGGTTGCGCTACAGCTCGCCGATCACTATAAAGTCCAACCAGAAGGAACAATTGAGAATATCATAGTAAAAGTTGATCATCTGGCTTTCCCGGCTGATTTCTTGATCCTGGATTGTGAAGAAGACATCAATGCCCCTATTATTCTAGGAAGGCCATTTTTAGCTACGGGGCGAGCCATGATTGACTGTGAGAAGGGTGAAGTCACACTAAGAGTGGGTGAAGAAACAATTACCTTCAATATACATATCACCCTTCATGAGAGGTCAATGAAAGATAGGTACTGCAATACTATAGCATGGGATGAGTTACAAGAACTTTGCTGTAGCATCAACATTCAGAAAAAAGCCTTAGCTGGACCAGTTCAAAAGAAAGATTTTAAAGACCTGACCAGGGAAGGAAACCCAGATGCTGAAAATCACTCATACAAAGTGGGGCTAGCTACGTCTCACCTCAACCTTCCTGACCCTTGATAGTATGTCTCCTAACTTTTTCTTTTTGCTTTAGCAATTTTCAGTAAACCATAGTTAGTTTGTTTTTGCATGTTGTTACCTATTGTTCTTATCTTAAATTGTCCTTTCTTTTAATTTATTATTCTACAAATTCCGTTTCATAGTACACGTTCTTTGTAGTATTGATCAGCCGTGCAAGTGGTACATCAAAAAGGGATTCATTCTATTGGTTGATAAAGGAGATCAGAGTTTGTAGGGAACAAAATTTGTCTTAACTTAGGAGTTGAAGCGACATAGGATAAGGAGGGGAGTAAAAAGGGCATTATAAAAAAGGGAATTACTAGAGAGAATAATCCCTAGCCACATATAACCTAGTTCTCTCTCCTACTTTTTCATCAAACATTTATGAACACTTTTCTCTCTCCTGACAAAAGACGACTCCCATCACCATCAACCTTCTCTCCTCATTAAGGAGAGTCAGAGGTTAGCCGTTTCCCAAGGAAACTTCCCACACGTTTCCCCCCACTCTCCTCTCCAACCGTCCTCACGCTTCATCTTCTTCAGTCAACCTCAACCCATTCAACTCATCTCTCTACTTTCTTCCTAACATAAAAATTTGTTCCCTTGAAAGACCAAAAGACCTACCTTCAAGCCTCCAACAATGGTCCGCTGCAAAAATGTCTCTGGTGCTGCATTCAGTTCTTAGAACCCACCATCCGTCAAGATCAAACTCTTCCACGATGAAGCAGCCCATGAAAGATGACTAAGTCTAAAAGATAGAAAGCTGCTGCCAAAGCAAGGACTCCGATTCCCTGAGGGAAACGAAGAGAACTTCGAGTTAGCCCTCCTCGATGCCATAGCCAAACACAACTAGAGAAAGCTAGTTGAGCACCCTCAAGCCATATGTGTCCCATTAGTGAAGGAGTTTTATGCGCACTTGACTAGCCCAACACAGTCAAGTGTCCACGTTAGGGGAGAACAAGTGAAATTCACTGTTGCAGCAGTGAATAAATTTTACGGCCTGAAAAACGTAGTGGGTGAGCATGGTAGTTTCATTGCTGGGGTAGACGACAAAGCGCAAGAAGAAATCGTAAAGGAACTATGTTTCAAGGGACAAAACTCAACCAGAACACCATGACAGTGGAGAGGGGGAGGCTAAAGCCTGAAGCAAAATTATGGAATCATATGCTCCAAACGGGACTGGTGCCCACGTTATACACAACCACGATACATCTATCTTGTCTGCTGATTATTCATTCCATAATTAATGGTCGACAAATTGATGTAGGGAATTTGGTGGTGGATGAGGTCTATGCATGCCTTAAGAGGAGCAAAAGCCCTTTGATTTTCCCAAATATGATAACTGCCCTCTGCCGAAGGAAGGAAGTGTTTGAAAACCTGGCTAAGAACGAGCGCATGGAAGGTAAAAAGGGGTTAATACCGGCCCATATCTCTTAGCTAAAAGGCTTTGACAAGGATGCTCCAAACGAGACCCTGGAGGGAGGAGCCAAGAGCTTTTCTGCAGCAAGGACTGCAACATTGGTTGCAAAAGCAACCCACATGGCCACAGAGCTTCACAGTTTGAGGGTGCAGCTGTGCACCTATTTTAAATACGCCAACCAAAGGGATGTGGCTATCTCACAGTTCTTCTCTGAGGTCCTACCAGGAATTGCAATCTCGTTTCCCCCATTTCCAAAGGAGCTCCTTGTCACTCCTGAACTGCAAGACCAGAATGTCGCAGCAAGTACGCCCCAACCAGCCCAAAAGAGAAAATTGACAGCTCGAAAGAATGTCAATCCAACGCCTGCTCTAGAGCCAGCTACTAGAGACCCCTCTGCTAAAAAATCACAGCAAATAGATCCTACTTCCACACCCAACAGAAAGAGAACACAAAGCACAAAACCTGCTGCAGCATCATCGCAGCCATCTAAATCGCAAAGGGAGCCAGCCACCACTTTGAGTGAAGATGAAGCCTATGGCTGAGGCTGCCCCCACAACTAGAACCAATCTCGTTGTGCCCCCATCTGAGGATGCTACCGCATCCAAGCAAAAACGTTACAAACGCACAACAGGACGCACTGTCAAACCAACTGATCCAACCCCTGCCCTATCTGATGACAGTGCAACCTCAAAAGTTCCAATGGCGCACGACGACCACTCCACAGATGACACCAGTGACAATTGACCTCAGCACCCACGAGGTACATTTTTTTAGTTTTAGTTCTTTTTAGTTTATTTTTGCATCATCATTTTGCATAACATTTTTTTTTCGTGCATCGAGGACGACGCATCTCCAAGTTTGGGGGTGTTTCGCCTTCACTTAGTTTAGGACCATAGCATTTGCATCGTAAGATTAGAAAAAAGTTTTGCTATGGCATTCTGTTTAGCTAGGAAGAAATATACAAATGTGTTGATGATGCTTAGTGATGATCATTTGAAAGGCCTGAACTGAAAATTAAAAAAAATTACAACTACATGAGACTTAATGAACTATCTTAGGAGTGAGTTTGCTATAGAAAATAATTTTAGACACATATTGCTTTCTTTCTCTACTTGATAGGTTTAGAAAAACTTTTTAGGAAGGACTTTAGTAATGCCTTACATGAAAGAATGAAAAATGAGCTTAAAAGAAAAAGAAGACTCCCCTATGCCTAAAAACCGAACATTGAATAAATGCTATAGCATAACTGTAGAAGGACACTTCGCTGTGCAGTCTTCAGGCCGACTGTTAAAAAAAAGATAGAAAAAAGAAACAAAATAAATAAGTGGAAATGAAAAGCATATGAGTGAATGAAAGTTGTCACAGGATGACTCTACCTACTAGCTCGGGGGTGAGAGGTATGCTCCCTGCTCATCTAGAGTTAAGGACGGTAGGTGTGATGAGCTGACACCCTTCGCAACAGTACCTCTTTCATTTTTGTAGGAGTCTGTAATACTTGAAAAATTTCATTGCTAAGGTATTATTATTGAGCTTCCTTGAAAATTTTTCTTCGCTTATCATGCATAGCTCGAAGGTAATCTTGCGCACACACTAACTAGAAGCTTGCTCTTAAGAGAAATTCTTGCCAGTCTCAAATAAATGTTGTTGATATTGAATGCCTATATTTTCCTAAAAGCTGAAACACTACTGTAGTATCAATTCCTTGCTAAATCTTTGCCATATCATTTTTTTTGTTTAGTTTTACTCATTGCTTGAGGACAAGCAATAGCTTAAGTTTGGAGGTGTGATAGCTATGCTATTACCTCTATATTTATGCCTCTTTGCTATAGCAATTGCCTGTTTTCAAGTGCATTACATTGCATGTAGGCTGCATTTTTAGTATATTATGGGTGTTTTTTAATTTATTGCTCGTGTGGAGTTGGTGCTGTGGGAAAGGTGGTTTTTGGCTGTTTGTGTGCAGGATGACATAACAGAATGCGAGGGAAGAAGCAAGGAACAAAATGCTATAGCAAAGAAGGAGAAAAAGGCTAGCTGGCGCACAAAAGTACAAGCACGTGAAGTGCAGGAAAGGACGTCTGGCACTGTTAGGTAGCTTTATCCAGCAGCCGCACTCCATCTGCAGACCGTCCTTTTTGTCCCATGGTGAACAGAGCTTTTCGGAGCATATTCTTTGGAATCCCTAACGAGATACCAAGGAACCAAAACCCTAGAAGACCACCCTCCCACTATATAAAGGCTTCATCACTTCAAGGCAAAAGAGAGGAGGGGGGACGGACTAGAGAAAAGTGTGCGAAAGGAAGCACAAAAGAGGAGAGGAGCACTTCATCGTTGACCAGACTTGGTGTCCTTTATTGGGAACTCCGAGGCGTGGCCTCACCGTACTCTTTCGAGGCGGTGAGCCTAAGGCGGTCATGGCAGTCCACCGACGAACTGGGAGTTTATTTTTCCTTTTTGTTATAGCATTTATTTATCTAGAGGGTTGTATGAGAATGATACGTTTGAATATTGCCCAGCCATGAACTGTCTTAGATGGCTTGGGTTTTGCTGGATGATACTCTTTTTATTTTCTTAATCTCATGTTGATGTTTACTGTTCTCTCTTGAACTTTGCTTTGTTTATGATATGCTTAATTTCCTTGAATTTGTAAGAGCTTAGGGTTGTAAGTGCTTCGATAATTAGGCCTTACCTTAAGCGCCTTCGAGAGTTGGCCTTTCTTTAGGAACAATCCAGGGTTGTACGAGATTAGGGATGTTAGCGCCTCGAGAGATAGGCCATTTCTTATGATACCTTCGAAAGATGGTCGTTCCCTAGGTGCAAATGGGGGTAGTGATTAAGAGAGTAAGCCTTAGCCAATAGTGACAGTTAGAGTAGTGTGTGACAACCTTCGAGAGAGGGTCATTGCTTTAGCATTAGTCAGGGGAGTGATCGAAAGAACTAGCCTTAGATCTTCATAAACAATGGAGTAACCACCAATGGGAAGGACTCCAACCTGCCTTAGAGATAAGTGATAGGTTTAAACGGCTAAGAGGGATAGAGATTAGGAGAGTGAAGTGTTGGAGTTAAGCCGAGAGGTATTGCTGTAGCATTTTAGTCTCCCAGGCTTCTTGCTAGAGATAGTTTAAAAGTAACCTAAGTAAGTCCCGCCGAGCATAGTGAGAGAACTCTGATTCGTTAACAATGTTAAGAGGTTTTAGAGGATTATCCTTCAAGAGCTAGCCATCCATTCCATAGAGAGCTTCATATCTGAGAGAGGACCTATCTTTCATTTGATTATCTCTTCTTTGTTTGCTTGTTTTGCTACAACATTTTTTCCATCCTTCATTCTTCCTCAGCTTACACATATTGCAATTTGGTTACTATAGCAATTTGGAAACAAAACTGTGTTCACCTCCAATCCCTGTGGAGACGATACTCACTCATCACTTTATTACTCATTCGACGTGTATACTTGCACCATTTGCGTATCATTTATAGTCACTGCATGAACGCAACAAGTTTTTAAGGATCTAAAAATTGGACAAGAACTAGAGAACATAGCTAGGTTATAACTAGGGAGCTTCCTTGAAAATTTGTCTCACCAGCTTAAGTATAAGAGGAAGGCAGCCACGCACACACGCACACACGCACACAGCTTAGTCCTAAGGAATGTTCTTAAGGATCTCATGTCTGGTTGTGTACGTTTATTTATTTGCCTAAGCTATTTCCGATGACTGAAATATTGCCATAGCAATCTCTAGGTTAAATCTTTGCCATAGTAGCTCTTTTGTTCTATTCTATTCATTTCTTGAGGACAAGCAATAGCTTAAGTTTGGGGGTGTGATAACTGCATAAATATCCTTGTTTTCATACCTTTTAGCTATAGCATTTGCTTGTTCTTGAGTTCATACCATAACATTTAGACTGCATTTAGGTGGCATTTTCTTCTTCTGGGTGCATATTTATCTTTGTCGGTTGTTGGTCCATATAGAGGGGTACTATTTGGAAGGTTGGTTTTTGGTTTTGTGATGCGCGGAAAAGGAGTTAAGAGAAAGCCGGTGCCAGGAATTGCTATAGCATGATGGAAGCGGACATTGGCTAGCACGTGAGATACATGTGAGCTGCAGAAACATGTGAACATGCAAAGAAGGACGATCTGACATGTGCAGCAGCCAGTGCCCACCTGCAGACTATCTCCCTTGTCCCCTTATAGGATACCTTATCGGTGGATATTCCTTAGGAATATCAAGGCATCTTTAGGGCACCAAACCCTAGAAGCTTCCACTATATAAAGGGGAGAGAAGCTTGGAGCAAAGTGTGGTATTTTGAGTGTTGCAAAAAGAGAGGCGGGAGAGTGAGAAAAGTAGAGAGAAGTTTCCACCTTCATCTTCTCCAGCTTGGTGTCCTCCATCGTTGAAGCTCCAAGGAGTGGCCTCACCGGCCTCGAGAGAGGCGGTGGGCCTAAGACAGTCGGGCAGTCCATGGCGGAGAGGGAGTTCACCTTTCTTTCTGTCGCTATAGCAATTTCTTGTTATATCTTTATATTTGGTGATGTTATCGTAATGATACGTTAGATGATATTGTCCAGCCACGAACTATTTTAGATGGCTTGGGTTTGATGGATGGTGTTATTTTGATTACTTTTTAATGCATGTTATGACTTTTTCAGTGTTTATCATGATTCTATGCTTTGCTTATGCTTTATCATTTCCTTAAAGTTGTAAGAGCTTAGGGTTGTAAGTGCTTCGAAAGTTAAGCCCTTCCTTAAGTGCCTTCGAGAGTGGTCGTTCTTTAAGTGTATGTTGGGGTTAGTAATCGAGAGAGTTAGCCCTAGAACCCTCATAAGCAATGTAGTGACTGTTGATAGGCAGACTCTAACCTACCTTAGAGATAAGTGATAGGTTTCAAAGGCTAAAAAGGATAGTACGTGAAGGGTAGGGGAGTGTTATGAGTTTACGCTGAGAGGTATGGCTGTAGCATTTCTGACTCCCAGTTTCTTGGGTAGAGATAGTTTAGGAGCACTCTTAGTAAATCCCGCCTAGCATAGAAGATAGCTTAAAAGCCTTAGTATCGTTAAGAAGCTTGAGTTAGGTTGTCCATCATTTCCAGCCAGTCATTCCGTAGTGAGTTTCGCATACGAAAGGGGACCTATCTATCATATTGTCATCTCATCTTTCTCTGTACTGTTTTGCTTCATCATTATTACACCATCTCTTTTACTATAGCATTGTCACCTGCAAAAAGTTCAAGCTCCATTGTTACAGTAACCGTGAATACCTCCAATCCCTATGGAGACGATACTCACTCATCACTTTATTACTCGTTCGACATGTATACTTGCACAATTTGCGTATCATTTATAGTCATTGCACGAACGCAACAACTTCTCCATAACCATTGAGTCCATTGGTGATGGTGGAGAATCGGTGGAACATCTTCTCAATATCCTCTTCCGGATCCATTTTGAACTTTTCATGCTATAAGTTGAGGAGGCCGATCTTGGTCTCCTTTACTTCGTTTGTCCCATCGTATGTAACTTCAAGCTTGTCCCAAACTTCCTTGCCACTCTCGCAAGAAGACATCTTCTCGTAGATGTTTAGGCTAAGAGAACAAAAGATGAAGTGCAATGCCTTGCAATTTAGCTCCATCTTCTTGCGGTCGTCGGCACTCCATTTCGCCTTGCTTCCTTGTGGTACGAACGAACCATCTTCAATGATATTCCAAAGCTTGTAGTCTTTAGATTTGATAAAGAACATCATCCTCGTCTTCCAATAAGCATAATTGGTCCCGTCGAAGAAGGGAGGCTTGTCGATGGATTGCGCCATTGAAACGGTTGTTGAAATGTTGTACGAGCTTGCCATATCGACTTAATAGGATGTTAATCCTCTTCAATTGAGCCAAGCTCTGATACCAATTCTTTCAACCGATGTGTTTGCCAAGTTCAGAGAAGATTTGATTTGTGGGTGATTTGGTGGAAGCTAAAAATAAGAGATAACACAAGTATTTAGAGTGGTTCGACTTTCTAACCCTAAGCCTACATCTACTACCTTAGCTTCCCACTAAGGTTTTCCAAACAAATTCACTAAGAATTCCATCCTCTTTTCTCAGCTTAGGAGGAAACTGTTACACCGATCAAGCTTTCTACCCAAAGCTTGATCAAACACTCTCTTACACAAGAAAAACTTAGCAAATTAGAAATCCCTCCATAAGGTATATGTTTGCACAATTGAAGCTCTCACCCAAAACCTAAACATTTGAGCAAATTTGACAATTAGGCTCACAAGTGTTGTCTATACAAGAAATTGAACAATAAAACCCTAAGACAATTTTCTTATCATAATGATGTTGACAATTGAAGCATTAGTCTTCTCTTGATGCTTGGAGGTCCCATTTATACTCTTAATTTAGTTTGTAGCTGTTGAGGACCGTTGGGGTTGTTTTGGAGTCGTTGGAGATTTTATTTCCTATCATAAATGCTTTTCTACAGACGTCCGTTCCGAAACACTCGACCTCATTTCGGAATTCCCTTCTTTAGAACTAGTCGTTGAAGTCTGATGCAGCAGGCCGTATCAAAACGCCTATGGTCGTTTCGAAACCCTTCTAGCCGTATCGAAATGGTTACAACTCGTTTCGGTACGATTGACAGTTAGGCTGCAAATTAAATTACTGTTGGGAAAATAGTCGTTGGGGATTTGACCGTTGGGGAAATAGTTGTATCGAAACGGTGAAGCTCGTATCGAAACGATGTGTAAAACCCTCACCCAAATTAAAGCCCGTTTCGAAACAGACAAGGCTGTATCGAAACGTTTTGTGTCTGTGAATGGTCGTTTTGAAACGCCTAGGGGTGTTTCGAAACACCTAGGTGGTTTTCTAAAGTTTGACTTTAAAAATTGTATTAAAACCCCTTTAAAACTTCTTTAAACATATTTTCAACTTGTTTGGACTTAAATGCATTTTGAAATCTTTTCAATTTAGACCAAAACTAATTTTCAATTATCATATCAAAACATTTGTTCTTCATCATTAGATCTAGCTCCATCCCATCAAACAATGCTATTTTTTTTTATAAATACTCGTTGAGCTGAAGAGGACAGTCTAGCTAACTCTTCTCACCTGATTCTCTGCCAACTCTCTCCGCTTCACTCAACATCACCATATTTGGCATTTTACATTTTACAAATAACAACAATTAGCTTAGCTTCCCTCCGTGGATCGTTTTCTGCATAATAAGAACAGGCTGTAGGGGAAAGGCATGTGCTTTCCCCGAACAGTGTAGTCGCTTCATGGGCAGGCTGTCCCCCGAGGTGCACACGGACGCTCCTGGAACAACAGTGCTAAGAAAAAATTCTTTCACATTTTGTTCATATGAAAATTCCATACGAATTTTCTCCAAAAAGAATATGTACGCGCGCGTACGTGTTACCCGAACCCGAGCCGAGCCGGTCGGACGGCAGCGGCGCGCGAGGACTTCCCTTGTTCTTTCCCACTCAACAAGGGAGGGAGGAAGCATGGGTATAAATACCCTTCCCTAGCTATTTTCCCAACCAATGTGGGATATAGCTTTGGTAACACTTGAAGCATTACCAACAAGAGGCATAACCGATTTTAATTAAAAATCCGATAACTTATTCTTTAAGCTAAAAATAAAAAATTTTAAAAAATATGTAAATAAAATTAAATATTCATATAATATATAAAAACATTATAATGAATTAAAAATTAAGTAAAAATATAAAAAATATAAAAATAAAAAAACTAAATATGTTTATAAACCATTAAAAAAGTCTTTGACTGTATCTAGTTATGCTAAGTGTACTAATATTCCTTGAACATATTCTTAATGAAACCATTCTTGTAAAACCAAAATTTGTCTTCATTTTTCTACATAAGATATTAATGAGTATCTATTTGATGTTGTAAAACCTATGTTTGATTTTGATATAACAAATAGTCTAAGAACTAAATTGCAAAGTGAATAAATTTTTAAGTATTTAAAAGTCTTTCTATTGACAATGAATTTTAAGCTAAAATGTTTCCAAGTCAAAACTTAAACCCCATAAAATTTTCTAAGTGTTTTCAAATCCAAACTTCACAAAATCACCTAGGCATTTTGATACACTATATAAGTGTTTCGATACAACCTTTCCTTTACAAAGCCAAATTCTAAAAAATTACAAAGGCGTTTCGATATGCTATATCAACATTTCGATACGGCCTCATCTTAATTGGCTACTAGAATTTCACGTTTCGATACGGCTGAGTACGTATCGATACAGGTGTTTCGATATAGCAATGCTTGTTACGATACGGCATTTCATCTGGGTTTAAGATTTTTACTTAAGTGTACCGATACGGACATATACCGTATCGATACGAGTTTAAGATTTTCAAATCTTCTCATTTATTATATGATCATTGCCTTGTCAGTTAGAAGACATAATCAAACTTTTGAATTTTAGTTACCCGTACCGATATACCCTGGTAGCGTATCGATATAGACTTTGGAAGTGTCTAAGTTTGCAAAAATTGGATCGATACGGCCTATAACTGTATCGATACGACCTTTTTATCGTTTCTATACGCCTTCCTGCGTATCGATACGCCCTCTTTATTACCTGCAACGACTCTTTCTGTTTTGAGATATGTATCGATACGAGTACCTCATGTACCGATACGATAGGTTGCATAAGTGCATTTATGGTGGGGAAAAGAGAGCTCAACGGCTCTATTGATGATGCCAACCACCCAAACGGCTATGTAAAACAAAATTTGATTTTGATATAACAAATTTTCCTAAGGACTTATTTGAAAATATAAATAAAATTTTAAGTATTTCAAAATCTCACAATTGGCAAGCCATTTGAACCAAAACTGATTTTAAGTCAAAACATTCAAACCAAAAAAAAAATTTGAAGTGTTTTCAAGCCAAGACTAAACAGTTACGCTAAGGCGTATCGATACGCTCTAGTAATATCGATACGGTTTTACGTTACTAGAATTTTAATCGAATAAAGTGTACCAATATGGTTAACCTCGTATCGATACAATTTTTAGACTAAGTTTAGTTTTAAGATATAGCGTACCGATACGGTAACCCCCATATCGATACGGTTTGGTTTGATTCAATAAACCCTTGCATTTAATAATATAGTCGTTGCTTGTCAGTTATGAAATCAGTAAATTTCAAATAGTCGTTGGACCGTATCGATACGCCCTTATAGCGTATCGATACACTTTTTGCTTAAGTTTTTCTCAGGATTCTAGTGAGCAAAATTCGTACCAATACAATCTTTGATTATCAAAACACCCCTTGTTTTACATTATAACCATTCCGATACACCTCTACGCATATCGACATGCCTCTCTTAAATGTACACAATACCTTTTTCTTATTTGGGACAAATATCTATACGAGCCTTCGTGTACCGATACGGTAAGTTGCAAAAATGCATTTATTGAGGGAAAAATTGAGCCCAACGGCTCTATTGATGATCTCAACCACCAGAACGGCTAGAAATCAATGTAAGAGTACAAAAACAAGCCTCCAAAGCTACAACAACAACTATTGAACTTATTTGCAACAATCCAAGCATACATCCAAACCCTTGAGCTTAAAGAGTCAAATTTTTGGTAACCATCACTTGTGTAATTTTCATTGTATCATTTTTCAAGTTTGGGGAGTGATTAATTGTAATTGGGCAATATATCAACCTTGTGAGAGGTATTTTTCATTTTGTCATTTCTTCTTTGTATTGAGAAAGTCTTGATTAATCTTTGGGTAAAAAGATTGACCGGTTTGTAAGGTTTCCTCCTAATCCGAGAAAATGAGAAGAATTTCTAGTTAAATTGGTAGGAAATCCTTAGTGAGAGCTAAGGTAGTGAATGTAGAGCTTGTTCTAAGATTGACCATTATAAATTGCATTTTCTTCAATTTTCACATTTTCAATTTGCTCCCTTCAATTTTAAAAAGCCAATTCACCACCTCTTGGCCAGTTTTGATTCAATTGATCCACTTAACAATTGGTATCAGAGTCTAACTCTTTGAGGAACTCACATCCACAAGAGGGGATCCTAGAAGAAGATTAATCGACTACAAATCAAGCCATGGCGTCTACCTCTGGCCAAAACCTCTTCGAGTCACAAACGATCACCAAGCCGCCTTATTTCAATGGGGATAACTATCATTATTGGAAAAATAGAATGAGACTTCTCATCAAGTCAAATGACTATGTCCTTTGGAATGTGGTGGAAGATGGACTAACCATTCCTATGAAGAGCGGAGATGACCGATGAAGATCGAAAGAGGCTTCAAGTGAATGACAAGGCTCTTCACATCATCTTTTGTGCACTTGGACCTTACATGTACGCAAAGATGTCATCGTGCATAAGTGCAAAGAAAATGTAGGACAAGCTAGAGACTACCTACGAAGGCACCAACGATGTAAAGGAGACCAATATTGGGATCCTTAATTTGAGTCACGAGAACTTCAAGATGAAGCCGGATGAGAGCGTATCCAAAATGTTTGATTGGTTCTCCATCATAGTAAATGGTCTCAAGGGCTTCGATGAGATCATCCCCGAAGACAAGCTAGTCCGAAAGCTTCTTTACTCTCTTCCAAAATCATGGGATAGGAAGAGAACCGCAATCATCAAGGCCAAGAATTTGAAGACTTTGAAGCTCGATGAGTTGGTGGGATCTCTCCTTACTCATGAGATCATGAAGCAATGAAGGGATGAAGAAAAGAAGAGAAAAGAGTGAAAAAGCAAGAGGTATAAAAGAAGAAGCAAGGAATTGCTCTCAAGGCTTCTAAAGAGGAAAACAACTCAAGTGAAGACGAGTTTGAGGAATTGGCTATGATAGCCAAGAGATTCTCTCCGTTCATGAAGTCCAACCGAGGAAAAAAGTTCCAAAGAAGAAGATACTTCAAGAACAAGAAAAAAGAAGAGGAAAAAGATCAACTAATTTGTTATGAGTGCAAGAAGTCGGGGCACATAAGATCAGATTGTCCTCAACTCAAGAAGAATGGCTTTGAGAAGAAGAAGAAACACAAAGCCCATGTTGCTACTTGAAGCGATGAAGAATCATTATCTGATGAAGAGGAGCACGAAGTGGCTAATCTTTTCCTCATGGCCATTGATGATGATCCTAAGGTAAACTCTAACTCATCTACTTTCGATTTCACGTTTGATGAACTTCAAGTTGCATATGATGAGTTGCAAGAGGTTTACGATGAGTTGGTGGAAAAATATAAGGAATCAGTTTTGAAAAACAAGAAAATAATCTCCGATTTGAAAAATGAAAACGATTCCCTTTCTACAACCAACTCGGAACTTGAAAAGAAGAATTTTGTTTTACAAGATGACTGAAAATAATTTCAAGATAAAAATGTTGATTTAAGCAATCTTCTTTCCAAAGTTCATGATGATCACAACAAAGTGGTGAATGAGCTTAAGACTTCTCTTAATGTAGATGGGAAACAAGATTTTGAAAAAAACAAGATCTTCAAAACCCAACTATGTAAAGAGGAACTTCAATAGCTACAAACAAAGAAGCTCTCAAAGGCATCCTAAAGGTAAAATAGTTAGAAGTGTATGGGTTCCTAAGAAACTAGTAGCCTCTAATAATATTCATGATATTGCTTCTTGGATCCTTAAGGGAACTAAGTATTTGGGAGCTAACTCACATGGACCCAAAATGATTTAGGTACCAAAAATCAAGAACTAATCTTTGTTTGTAGGGGGAGCATTGCTATAAGGCCAAAGCTTCAACTCAAAACACTCGGTACCTTGATAGTGGATGCTCAAGACACATGACCGGCGACAAGAGTAGTGGAGCTAAAGCCAAAGAGTGGTTGAGTGGTGACATTTGGTGACAACTCCAAAGGCCACATTGACGGTATTGATTTTATTGGTAATCTCTATTTTATTCTTATTAAAGATGTGTTATATGTCAATGGTCTTAAACATAATTTTTGAGCATTATTCAATTGTGTAATAAGGGTTTTAATGTCCTTTTTGATACTAATGGTTGCAAATTTGTAGACAATAAAACAAATAAAATAATGCATATTGGTCATCGCATAGGAAACATATACATGGTGCATTTAGATGACATTCATACATCTCATGCATGTTTGGTTTCTCAAAATGAAAATGATGCATGGTTATGGCATAGGAAATGTAACACCCCAAAATTGGGCCTATATGTTTAGAGTCTGAACCGGATCGGTCTGGAAAATGGTTCGAATCTAAAAGGGGGTTTTAGGGAACACCTAATTCAAGATGCTTTAAAAATATAGAAAAATATCTAAAAATCCTCATTTAATATATTAAAAAGAATTGTGAAATCAATTTTACGAAATAAGGTTTGGAAATGCTACATTTCGGTGTAGTGACCAAATCGCAGTTTTTGCAAAGTTTAGTAGTGATTGTTTTGTAAAGGATTGAAACTTTGAATCTTTAAGGAGCTAATTTTACCAAAATATTTTCATCAGATTTTTCCTAAATTTGGGTGATTTAATTAATGTTTTAGTTAAAGAAAATAAAGGTGATTAAAATAGCCTTTGACTTTTCATAACTACTTTTCACAAATTTTCCTTCATTTCATTTTCTCTCAAAATCCTTTCAACCAAACACTTTTTCTCCAGCAAATACACTTTGATTTCTACTTCATTTGATGAGATTTCAATCACTCTTTGATTCCTAATTAATTCCTCATCAAATCCACTTGATTTCTACATTGAATTTTCAAGAAAACTTGCCCAAATCAAGGAGAAATCATCCATTAGAGGTAATATTCATTCTTCTCCTCTAATGATCAGTTCTTTACTGAAATTCCCAAGTTATCAATCCTTTATTAATGATTTTTAAGTGGTTTTAATGTTAGAAACAAGAAATTGGTTTAAAACTCAAGATTTTGGAAGAGATCTTGAAGATTTTCGTGGTAATTGATTGGGCTCTATTTTGAGGTGGTTTTCTAATGTATTTTGGATGTTAAATGAGGTTGTATCAATCCAATCCCGAATAGGTTTGTTTTTCCTAAGTTTTGCTTGTTAAAATGATGGTTTTAGGGTGATTTTTGTGTTCTGCTATAGCTGGAGGTATAATGACGTGGTTGTGTTAGTTTTTGATGTTAATTGATGTTTAGAAATGATTAGAAGCGATGGATCTTGGCTGGGTTTGGTTTTGGAAGAGTTTGGAGGTGATTTCGGTAGTGTTTGGTAGCCGAAATGTGGATTTTGTGTAGAGCAGCGAGTTTAGGTGTGTGGCTGATGATTTCAATGCATGATGATGCATTAATCCTCTGCTCTTATGTGTTTAAAATAGGGGAGACATCTTTGGACACCTTTAGAGTTGATCCGGAAGCTTAGATAGCGTTTCGGCAAGCAAGCGAAACGTAACCGGTGAGTGCGTATGGTTTTAGAAGTCCTTGAGGGACAAAGAAACAAGGTTTGGGGATTTAGGAAAGGCTTGAAACACCTTCCTAAGTCCGGAAGTAAGTATTGGCTAGATTGCTCTCTTGAATGAGGTGAATGGCCCTAAAATGCTTTTACATGCTCATGGTTTTATATTGATAAATTCCTACTGTTTTATGCATGAATTATAGCATGAGATGATGCTTGAAATGATTTCATAAAGTAGCTTGTTGCATAGTTGAGATTTGAGCTTTTATGTTAAAGCATAGCAAATGTTATGATTTTGAAATGATATGAGAATGTTGAGATTTTAATGCACGAAAAACAGTAGGTGAGATGATGATTTGACATAATATATTGGCATAGATGTTGAGATACTTACCGACTATAATTGATCGATCAATAGGATGGGAGTGCACTATAAACTAAAAATTCGAACGTGCTCTTTGGTTAAGCCAAAGGGAGAGAACCGATGATGGGCATTCCATCGGGTAGGACTTGGTGAAATACCCAAGCTTTGTGGCGATGAGAGATTCCGCCATGTGAGTACGGTGATGTGAGATTCCACCGGAAACTATGTTGCTAGACGAGTGAGTACAGTGATGAGAGATGCCACCGGAAGTGTCTAGTGAGATGTCCGCATATCCGAGTAATAAAGAGATGTGAAATGCCAATATAAAATATGTTATGGTTTTTGATTCACATGTACCCTTGATGAAATGGTTTATGCTATGAGAAATGCATATGTGGTTTGTTTATGAAATGCTTTAGAGTACAAGCATGAGTTTGGCTTTGCCATGGGTTTTTGCATTGGTATAAATGCGTGAGATAGAGAGAAGGTACATGTGTTTTCAATGGGAAATTGCTTTGAAAGGTTTCAAGCATGAGATAGAATGAGCATGTGGTTTAAAAGCTTTTGTGAAAGTGTTTTCAAGATATGCATTATTGTGTTGGTTTTTTTTAGAGCATGCCTCACTAAGCATTTGTGCTTACGCTCTCACTTTTACCAATAATACAGATAATTGAGGTGTTTCCGGGCATCAAGGAAGCTAAGTTCATCCAAGGAAGTCCAAGCTCATGTATGGTGAAGTTTTCATACACTTTAGTTTTGATAGATTGGCAATGGGAAACCAAGAATTGTATTTGGGAGATATGCTAAACTCCATAAGGATTGTGGCATGTTTTATTTTAGCTTGCTTGGGTTGTAAATGGCCTTAATTGCTTGTTTTGAGGTTGGATTGCCTATTTGGGTTTTGAGATTAGGAAGCATGCCTCTAGACTAATGAGGTTTTGTGTTTGATGCTAAGATTGCGCTTGTATGTCCCAAATATGTTCCTTGTATGTATGATGACTTGTTGGTATGATTAGAGAGTCTTTGGGGCATGTTTATGGTGTTTCGGAACGGGGGCCTAAAATGGTCTTGGCGTTTCTAAACGTAAAGGGTTGTTTCGATACATTTTAGCTACTGGAATGACATGTTTCGGAACTAGTCTCGGAACATACCCGCGTACCGAAATGGTCAACACCGTTCCGATACGGCGTTTCGGTATTTTGAGTAGGCGTTTCGAAACGGGTTACCGTTGGACCCAAATTTGAATTGTTTTGATGTTTGCATGCTTTACATTTTAGTCCTAAATGTTGAGATTGCAATTGCTTAGGCTTGAGATGTCTTTTTAAGTTGAAATTTGGCAGAGAAGCATGTAACATGACTAATTTCGTAATGGTAATCCTAAAAACAATGAAGTCCCTCTAATTTGCAAAAATTACATTTTGGTCCCTAATCTTATGTGAGGTGCAATTGAGTCCCCATATGTTATCCGATCGATGTGCCTTTCTCAATCATTATTTGTGAGTACTCACTTAGGGTTAACATGTATCTAGACAAGATTAAAATGAAAAAAGGGTTGTGAATCAAGGTTGACTTTCGGGCTGACTTTGGTTTTTCCCGTGTAATCTTCGAGTTCGGTTCAATCGTCTAGGCCGGGCTAAGGGGGTTACATTTGTTGGTATCAGAGATTGGTTCTCGAATATTTGGGGTTTGATATATGGGTGATGTAAGTGTTTATGCATGATGTGTTTTCTTGGTGAAAGGATGATGTATGATTAGTGGTGTATGATTCAATTGAGATGTTTTTGTGATGCTATGCTATGTTTGGAGTGTGGTAGGGGATCCCATTGCCATATCAAAACTAATGAGAGGAATTGTTTTCGAAAATGAGCTTGAGTACTTGGATTACTTACCTTATTGTGCCTAATTGTGTTTATTGCATTTTTGTCAGTGCATTGTTTTCTATATAATGGGGCCACGTAGAGAGCTGAGAATCAATACTAGATCGACCGCTGGTAATGAGAATGTCGAGAATGCTGAAGACTTACCTCCTCCTCCTGGTGGTGAACCACCCGGTGGTGGTGGTGCTGGAGCTGGTAACGCTGGTGTTGGTGCTGGGGTTGCTGGACCCGAGGGTGCGCAGGGGCAAGCTGCTCCTGACATGACCATGTTGATTCAGGTTATTGATGGAGCTTTCCAGGCAGCAGTAGCTGGAACTCATGGAGCTGCGCATCAGGATGATGCCAATGTGAGGTTGCCTTTGGAACGTCTTCGCAGTCTAGGAGGGACTGAGTTCAGGGGCTTATCTCTGGAAGGATCTGAGTCTTGGTTGGAGAGCACCAAGCGGATTCTGGGTCAGATGAATTGTAATAATGTGCAGAAGCTGGGTTGTGTTGTATCACTGCTGCATGGTGATGCTTATACGTGGTGGACGACCACTATCTCTGGGATGGAGGATGACAAGGTGACTTGGACGTTCTTCTTGAATGCGTTCAAGCGGAAGTATCCGGGAGTACGTTACCTAGATGAGAAGAAAAGAGAGTTTATGTCTCTCGTGCAAGGCAGCATGTCAGTAGCTGAGTATGAAGTACAGTTTGTCCGCCTCAGTCAGTATGCGCCTGAGCTAATCCCTAGTGAGCGGGAGAGGTGCAAATGATTTTGTTATGGGCTAGTAGCGGATGTTAAGACTTATATGCTTGCGGCTGATTATACGGGTTTCGATGTCTTGGTCGCTAGAGCCAAGGACATTGAATCGAATCTTGATCTGGCTAGTCGAGCGGGTGGATGTAGCTCCGGAAAGCAAGCGGCTGAACGTGATTATGGTAGAGATCACAACAAGAGGCATAAGGATAGGATGCCGCATTATGATGCTAGGCATGGGGGTGGTAACCCTGGTAGAGGTCAGCAAGGACCTAATCTTGTTCTGAGGACTCCTGAGTGTAACCGTTGTGGTAGACGGCATGGTGGCGAGTGTTGGGGTAACCTTGGGACATACTGGAATTGCGGGAACCGTGGACATTTGAAGAAAGATTGTCCTCAGCCTCTAAGAGAGGGACATGCTCCGGTGAGAGCAGCTGAGCCACAGAGGGGTCGTGGGCGCGGTCATGGTAATTTCAGCGTAGGGATGATGGTGGCAGGAACGTAGCACATGTTGTGGCCGTTCAACCTGAGGGCGGCGGTCAGGCTCGATTGTATGCCCATCGTGAGGGAAGGAATGATACGGATGTGATCGCAGGTACCTTTACTTTGCAATCCTTGTCATTACTTTCTTTGATTGATTATAGATCTACACACTCGTACATATTGCGTGAACATGCTCAAATGCTTGGTTTACCTGTTGAGTCTTTGGATGTTGGTATGCGTGTGACTAGTTCCTTTGGTGAGATGGTTGTAACACGGAAGTTGTATAGGAGATGTCCCTTGAAAGTGAAAAATCATGTTTTTCTTGTTGATCTCATGGAATTTCCATTCTATGGCTTTGATGTAATCCTTGGTATGGATTGGCTTTTTGAGCATAAAGCTGTAGTGGATTTCGAAAGCAAGCGAGTTTCGTTTAAACTTGCGGATGATTATGAAGTTGTTGTAGTGGGCAAGAATGTGAAGTTTCTTGCCAATGTGGTGTCTACATTGGAAGCAAGTCGGATGCTGCGGCAGGGTTGCGAGGCTTACCTAGCCTTTGTGGTGAATCCTAGTTCAAAGGAGTTGCGCGTTCGGGATATAAGAACTGTACTTGAATTCCCTAGAGTGTTTCCAGAGGAGTTACCTGGATTGTCGCCTAGTCGAGAGGTGGAGTTTGGGATTGATCTGTATGAAAACACAACTCAGGTGTCCATTGCTCCCTATTGCATCACCTAAGGAGCTGAAGGAATTGAAGACGCAACTTCAGGAGTTGCTTGACTGTGGCTTCATTCGGCCTAGTGTGTCACCTTGGAGTGCACCGGTTTTGTTTGTGAAAAAGAAGGATGGCACTATGAGAATGTGCATCGATTATCGTCAGCTGAACAAGTTGACTATGAAGAACATGTATCCTTTGCCGAGAATTGATGATCTTTTTGATCAGTTTCAGGGAGCGGCTGTGTTTTCAAAGATTGACTTGAGCTCAGGGTATTGTCAGCTTAAGGTGAAAGATGTGGATGCGCCGAAAACAGCCTTTAGAACAAGGTATGGGCATTATGAGTTCCTTGTAATGCCGTTTGGCTTGACGAATGCTCCTGCTGCTTTCATGGACATGATGAATAGAGTGTTTCATGAATACTTGGACAAGTTCGTTGTGGTGTTTATCGACGATATCCTTGTGTACTCTCGTACTGAGGAGGAGCACGAAGGTCATTTGAGAGTTGTTTTGCAAGCACTCTTGGAAAATCAGCTTTATGCTAAGCTGAGCAAGTGTGAGTTTTGGCTAAAGGAAGCTGTGTTCCTTGGTCATGTGGTTTTGGCTGAAGGGATTCAAGTTGATCCTCAGAAGATTGAGGTGGTGATGAATTGGAAGCCTCCTAAGTCTGTTCATGAAGTCCGTAGTTTCCTTGGGATGGCAGGATATTACCAGAGGTTTGTGGATGGATTTCAAAGATTGTTGCCCCTTTAACGAAGTTGTTGCAAAAAGATGTTAAGTATGAGAGGACGGAAGCGAGACAACAAGCTTTTGAGAAGCTTAAGGCAGCTTTGACGCAAGCTCCTATCTTGGTTCAACCTGAATCAGGAAAAGAGTTTGTGGTGTACAGTGACGCATCCTACGTTGGTTTGGGGTGTGTGCTAATGCAAGAGGGTAAGGTGGTGGCTTACGCATCGCGACAGTTGAAGGTGCATGAGCGCAGCTATCCTACGCATGATATTGAGTTAGCTGCGGTGGTTTTTGCTTTGAAGATCTGGAGGCATTATCTTTATGGTGAGAAATGTACTGTGTTCACGGATCACAAGAGTTTGAAGTATTTGATGTCTCAGAAAGAGTTGAATCTTAGGCAGCGGCGTTGGGTGGAGTTGCTTAAGGATTACGATCTAACGATCGAGTATCACTCGAGAAAAGCTAATGTTGTGGCGGATGCCTTGAGCAGAAAAGTGGTGATAGAGTTAAGGGTTATGTTTGCTAGCTTGAGCATTTCGCGAGATGGAGGTCTTGTTGTTGAATTGCAAGTGAAACCATCTCTGGTTCAGTTGATAAAGGATAAGCAGTTGTTGGATGATTCTTCGGTGCCACATGTTCAGGATATTGTTGAGGATAGACCATCAGATTTTTGTTTTAATGATGATGGAGTTCTATATTTTGGAAATCAGATAGTAGTGCCAAATGATGTGGAGTTGAGGCGTACTATCCTGACCGAAGCTCATAGTAGTCCTTTTGCTATGCACCCTGGTAGTACGAAGATGTATCGTGATTTGAAGGATGAGTAATATTGGGTGGGTTTGAAGAAAGATGTTGCGGAATATGTGAGTAAGTGCATGGTTTGTCAGCGGGTTAAGGCTGAGCATCAGTTTCCTTCGAGGTTGTTGCAACCGTTGAGGATCCCTGAATGGAAATGGGAGAGGATCACCATGGACTTTGTGTATGGTTTGCTTTTGACGCCATCAAAGAAGAATTCTGTGTGGGTGATTGTGGATCGCCTTATGAAGTGTGCGCATTTCTTACATGTGCATACCACATATACCTTGGATAAGCTTGCAAAGCTGTACATTGCTGAGATTGTACGTCTGCATGGTGTACTAAAATCTATAGTGTCGGATAGAGATTCGAGGTTTACATCACGATTTTGGGAATGTTTGCATCAAGCTTTGGGTACGCGGCTGAATTTCAGTACTTCTTATCATCTACAGACGGATGGACAGTTTGAGCGTGTTATCCAAGTGCTTGAGGATATGTTGAGGTGATGCATGATTGAGTTTCAGGGCTCTTGGGAGAAGCATTTGCCTTCGGTAGAGTTTGCTTATAATAACAGCTACCAGGCAAGTATTCAAATGGCACCTTATGAAGCCTTGTATGGGAGGAAGTGCATAACTCCTCTTTGCTGGGCTGAAACAGATCAAAAGTTGGTCTCGATGCCGGCTTTATTGAAAGGAACCACAGAGAAGGTGAAGCTCATTTGTGAGCGGTTGAAGGCAGCTTCTGATCGGTAGAAGTCTTACGCGGATTTGAAGCGTAAGGAGATTGAGTTTGCGGTGGGTGACCGTGTGTTCTTAAAGGTTTCACCTTGGAAGAAGGTGGTGAGATTTGGTCGTAAGGGCAAGTTGAGCCCTAGGTATATTGGACCATACGAGGTGATAGAACGTGTGGGTCCTGTTGCTTATAAGTTGAGGCTACCACAAGAGTTAGAGAAGATACATGATGTGTTTCATGTATCCATGCTTCGGAGGTATAGATTGGATCCTTCGCATATTATGCTTGTGGAGGAGGTTGAGTTGAATCCAGATTTGACCTATGATGAGGAGCCAGTGGAGATTTTGGATTCGGACAGTAAGGTTCTTCGGGGTAAGACCATTGAGCTTGTTAAGGTGTTGTGGAGGCATCGTGGTGTTGAGGAAGCCACGTGGGAAAGAAAAGATGATATGAAGTAGTTTCCTTACCTTTTTCCTCTAGGTAAATTTCGAGGACGAAATTTCTTAAGAGGGGGAGAGTTGTAACACCCCAAAATTGGGCCTAGATGTTTAGAGTCTAAACTGGATCGGTCTAGAAAACGGTTCGAATCTAAAAGGGGGTTTTAGGGAACACCTAATTCGGGATGCTTTAAAAATATAGAAAAATATCTAAAACCCCTCATTTAATATATAAAAGAGAATGGTGAAATCAATTTTACGAAATAAGGTTTGGAAATACTACATTTCGGTGTAGTGACCAAATCGCAGTTTTTGCAAAGTTTAGTAGTGACTGTTTTGTAAAGGATTGAAACTTTGAATCTTTAAAGAGCTAATTTTACCAAAATGTTTTCATCAGATTTTTCCTAAATTTGGGTGATTTAATTAATGTTTTAATTAAAGAAAATAAATGTGATTAAAATAGAAAACCACATTTGAATTTTCATAACTACTTTTCACAAATTTTCCTTCATTTCATTTTCTCTCAAAATCCTTTCAACCAAACACTTTTACTCCAGAAAATACACTTTGATTTCTACTTCATTTGATGAGATTTCAATCACTCTTTGATTCCTAATTAATTCCTCATCAAACCCACTTGATTTCTACATTGAATTTTCAAGAAAACTTGCCCAAATCAAGGAGAAATCATCTATTAGAGGTAAGCTTCGTCCTTCTCCTCTAATGATCAGTTCTTTACTGAAATTCCCAAGTTATCAATCCTTTATTAATGATTTTTAAGTGGTTTTAATGTTAGAAACAAGAAATTGGCTTAAAACTCAAGATTTTGGAAGAGATATTGAAATTTTCGTGGTAATTGATTGGGCTCTGTTTTGAGATGAGTTTCTAATGTATTTTGGATGTTAAATGATGTTATAAATGAGGTTTTATCAATCCAATCCCGAATAGGTTTGTTTTTCCTAAGTTTTGCTTGTTAAAATGTTGGTTTTTGGGGTGATTTTGGTGTTCTGCTATAGCTGGAGGTATAAGGACGTGGTTGTGTTAGTTTTTTTTTTATGTTAATTGATGTTTAGAAATAATTAGAAGTGATGAATCTTGGCTTGGTTTTGTTTTGGAAGAGTTTGGAGGTGATTTCGGTAGTGTTTGGTAACCGAAATGTGGATTTTGTGTAGAGCAACGAGTTTAGGTGTGTGGCTGATGATTTCAATACATGATGATACATTAATCCTCTGCTCTTATGTGTTTAAAACAGAGGAGACATATTCAGACACCTTTGGAGTTGATCCGGAAGCTTAGATAGCGTTTCGGCAAGCAAGCGAAACGTAATCGGTGAGTGCGTATGGTTTTAGAAGTCCTTGAGGGACAAAGAAACAAGGTTTGGGGATTTAGGAAAGGCTTGAAACACTTTCCTAAGTTCGGAAGTAAGTATTGGCTAGATTGCTCTCTTGAATGTGGTAAATGGCCCTAAAATGCTTTTACATGCTCATGTTTTTAGATTGATAAATTCTTACTGTTTTTATGCATGAATTATAGCATGAGATGGTGCTTGAAATGATTTCATAAAGTAGCATGTTGCATAGTTGAGATTTGAGCTTTTATGTTAAAGCATAGCAAATGTTATGATTTTGAAATGGGATGAGAATGTTGAGATTTTAATGCACGAAAACAGTAGGTGAGATGATGATTTGACTTAATATATTGGCATAGATGTTGAGATACTTATCAGATATAATTGATCGATCAATAGGATGAGAGTGCACTATAAACTAAAAATTCGTACGTGCTCTTTGGTTAAGCCAAAGGGAGAGAACCGATGATGGGCATTCCATCGGGTAGGACTTAGTGAAATACCCAAGCTTTGTGGCGATGAGAGATTCCGCTATGTGAGTACGGTGATGTGAGATTCCACAAGAAACTATGTTGCTAGAAGAGTGAGTACGGTGGTGAGAGATGCCACCGGAAATGTCTAGCGAGATATCCACATATCCGAGTAATAAAGAGATGTGAAATGATAATATAAAATATGTTATGGTTTTTGATTCACATGTACCCTTGATGAAATGGTTTATGCTATGGGAAATGCATATGTGGTTTGTTTATGAAATGCTTTAGAGTACAAGCGTGAGTTTGGATTTGCCATGGGTTTTTGCATTGGTATAAATGCATGAGATAGAGTGAATGTACATGTGTTTTCAATGAGAAATTGCTTTGAAAGGTTTCAAGCATGAGATAGAATGAGCATGTGGTTTAAAATCTTTTGAGAAAGTGTTTTCAAGATATGCATTATTGTGTTGGTTTTCTTTAGAGCATGCCTCACTAAGCATTTGTTCTTACGCTCTCACTTTTACCAATAATACAGATAACTGAGGTGTTCCCGGGCATCAAGGAAGCTAAGTTCATCCAAGGAAGTCCAAGCTCATGTATGGTGAAGTTTTCATACACTTTAGTTTTTATAGATTGGCAATGGGAAACCAAGAATTGTATTTGAGAGATGTGCTAAACTCCCTAAGGATTGTGGCATGTTTTATTTTAGCTTGCTTGGGTTGTAAATGGCCTTAATTGCTTGTTTTGAGGTTGGATTGCCTATTTGGGTTTTGAGATTAGGAAGCATGCCTCTAGACTAATGAGATTTTGTGTTTGATGCTAAGATTGCGCTTCTATGTCCCAAATATGTTCCTTGTATGTATGATGACTTGTTGGTATGATTAGAGAGTCTTTGGGCATGTTTGAGTATGTGTTTGAGTGAAAACCAGCATTTTCTGTTGTTTCTGGGCAGGGTGTATCGAAACACCCTATGGTGTTTCGGAACGGGGGCTTGAAATGGCCTTGGCGTTTCGAAACTAAAGGGTTGTTTCGATACATTTTAGCTACTAGAATGACATGTTTAAGAACTTGTCTCGGAACATACCCGCGTATCGAAATGGTCAACACCGTTCCGATACGGTGTTTCGGTACGGTGAGTAGGCGTTTCGAAACGGGTTACCGTTGGTCCCAGATTTGAATTGTTTTGATGTTTGCATGCTTTACATTTTAGTCCTAAATGTTGAGATTGCAATTGCTTGGGCTTGAGATGTCTTTTTAAGTTGAAATTTGGCAGAGAAGCATGTAACATGATTAATTTCATAATGGTATTCCTAAAATCAATGAAGTCCCTCTAATTTGTAGAAATTACATTTTGGTCCCTAATCTTGTGTGAGGTGCAATTGAGTCTTCATATGTTATCCGATCATTGTGCCTTTCTCAATCATGATTCGTGACTACTCACTTAGGGTTAACATGTATCTAGACAAGATTAAAATGAAAAAAAGGTCGTGAGTCAAGGTTGTCTTTCAGGTTGACTTTGGTTTTCCCCGTGTAATCTTCGTAGTTCGGGTCAATCATCTAGGCCGGGCTAAGGGGGTTACAGGAAACTAGAGCATGCTAGCATAAATGTTTTAGAGAAATTGGTTTCCCAAAACCTAGTTAGAGGATTACCTAAGCTAAAATTTTCATTAGATAAAATTTTGGGTAAACTATCCTGTTGACCACCAATCTTTAGGTAAAGTTTTAAAATGACCACCTTAAAAAAACGCGTCATTTGACTACCCAAACTATTAAGATGGGATCAATTTGGCCACCTGCCGTTAAGAGGCTAACGAAAGGTGACGTGGCAGTTAAAAAATTAAAGCTATAATTACACATTTCGTCCTTACTATTTACACATTCTTTCAATTTAGTCCTAATTTTAATCTAATAAAATAAATTAATTAGGTGGTGACACGTGTCAACACCTTATTGGAAGAATTTAATTATTTATATTTAATTTAATAAATTTATTTTCATCCCCCAATCAAGTGGTGACACGTGTCACTTGATTGGAGGATGAAAATAAATGGAACTTTTGCACCCAGTGTGAATCGAACCTGGGTGGCTGGGTAACCTGGGCAAGACGTAACATGGCAAAGCCACTGGGCTAAAGCCATTTTTTGTGATACAAAGTGCAAATAATTAATATAATTCATACTTGGTGCCACCTAATTAATAAGTGCAAAGAATGGAGGAGGCAAAGAGACAAAGAGCTCAATAATTCTGGCAAGAGGGGGTTCGATAATGGCTTCAGTTCAGGTGAGTATGGTGGTCAGCTTGTAGTTTGAAAATATCTCGGCGAAACTACATTGAAAGGGTCTTTGGCAACTGTTTGGAAAATATGGCGAAATAGTGGACTCGTTTATTGCAAGTAAGCTAAGCAGAGGAGGAAAAAGGTTTGGATTCGTTAGGTTTGCTGAGAAAACAGAAGCGTAATTTGCAAAAGAGAGATTGAATGGTTTTGTGGTGAATGAATCAAGACTATTAGTATGCTTTGCAAAATTCAAGATTAGAATAGCGTTTTGGAGAAAGGTTAGACAAGACCGTCGTGGTGTAGCTGGTGGAAGCATCAGCAAGGGTGGAAAGAAAATGAATCCAAGACAGGAAGCATTACAACAAGAAAGAGATAAGAATATGGAGGTGTGCAAATGGACAATGAAATGAAAAGAAGAATTTATGGCTATGTAGAAACTGAAGAGTTATGGAAGATGAGAAGGTGCCTTGTAGGAATTATGGGATCAATTTGCAGCGTCCTTAGTATTCAAGAGAAATTGAGGTTATGGGGATTAGGGGAGATCAAGGTTTCAAGGATGGGGGGAAACATTCTTATCGAATATAGAAGATGATGAATTGCTCATGATGTTCGAAGAACTGGATTTGTCTTACTTGAAGGAAATATTCTCAGAAGTAAAGCCTTGGTCGGAGAAAATAAATCATAACGTGTCACCACCTTATTAATTAGGTGGTACCAAGTATGAATTATATTAATTATTTGCACTTTGTATCACAAAAAATGGCTTTAGCCCAGTGGCTTTGCCATGTTGCGTCTTGCCCAGGTTACCCAGCCACCCATGTTCGATTCACACTGGGTGCAAAAGTTCCATTTATTTTCATCCTCCAATCAAGTGACACGTGTCACCACTTGATTGGGGGATGAAAATAAATTTATTAAATTAAATATAAATAATTAAATTCCTCCAATAAGGTGTTGACACGTGTCACCACCTAATTAATTTATTTTATTAGATTAAAATTAGGACTAAATTGAAAGAATGTGTAAATAGTAAGGACGAAATGTGTAATTATACCTTTAATTTTTTAACTGCCACGTCACCTTCCGTTAGCCTCTTAACGGCAGGTGGCCAAATTGATCCCATTTTAATAGTTTGGGTAGTCAAATGACGCGTTTTTTAAGGTGGTCATTTTAAAACTTTACCTAAAGATTGGTGGTCAACAGGATAGTTTACCCTAGAAAATTTTATGCTTGTTCTAAAGGTAAACAAAAACGTACTTCATTTAAATCCATTAATGATGTTTCAACTAGTAGGGTTTTACAATTGATCCATATGGATCTTTTTGGGCCTATTAGGACAACTAGCTTGGGTGGAAAATCATATGCCTATGTTTTATTTGATGATTTCTCTATATACACTTGGGTTCTCTTTCTATATACGTAAGATGAGGCTTTATAAAAATTCATCACATTTTCAAAAATTACTTAAAATGACCTTGGTAAAAACATTTCTCATATTATAAGTGACCATGGAACAAAATTTCAAAATTTAGGTTTTGAGGATTTTTGTAACACTAATGGTATTAGCCATAATTTTTCCGCACTTCGTACTCCTTAACAAAATGAGATAGTTGAGAGGAAAAACCATACTTTAGAAGAAATTGCTAGAACCATGCTTTATGAAAACAATTTACCTAAGTATTTTTAGGCGGAAGCCACAAACACCGCTTGTTATATTATAAATCGAGTAATGATTAGGCCAATTTTAAAGAAAATTCCTTATGAGATTTTAAAATCAAAGAAGCCTAACATTAGCTATTTCTATTCTTTTGGATGCAAATGTTTTGTTTTAAACAATGGAAAAGATCATTTAGGTAAATTTGACGTAAAAAGTGATGAAGTTATTTTCTTTGGTTATTCTTTAAACTCTAAAGCCTATCAAGCATTTAACGAAAGAACCTTAGTTGTAGAAGAGTCTATACATGTGGTTTTCAACGATAACCTCCTTCCGAGGAAGGATTCTTGTGATGTTGATGAGGTAGGGATCATTGAAGCCAATGATGGTGGACAATCATCAAAGGTGGATGATGTTCCAACCAAAGAAAAAGAAGCTCATGATCCTCCCATAGAAACCTTGATGGATATGAATCTTGGTGAAATCTTGGGTGATCCATTCTTGGGAGTAACCACTAGATCCTCTCTTAAATTGCTTAATAATGTTGCATTCATTTCATGCATTGAGCCTAAAAATATCAAAGAAGCATTAAAAGATGATTTTTGGATATTGGTCATGCAAGAAGAGCTTAATCAATTTTAGAGGAGTAAAGTGTGGACATTAGTTGATAGGCCTAGTAATAAGTCTACTATAAGAACTAAATGTGTTTTTAGAAACAAACTAGATGAGAGTGATAACATAGTGAGGAACAAGACTAGACTTGTTGCTCAAGGTTATACTCAAGAAATGGGAATAGATTTTGATGAAACCTATACACCCACATCTAGAATGGAAGCAATTAGAATGTTTTTTTGCATTTGCATGTTATCATGAATTTAAGCCTTTTCAAATGGATGTTAAAAGTGCATTTTAAATTGTTTTATTAATGAAGAAGTGTATGTTGAACAACCACCCAGTTTTAAAGATCCAACTTATCCAAACTGTGTTTTTAAACTAACTAGAGCTTTATATGGTTTGTAACAAGCTCTTAGAGCTTGGTATGAAAGGCTTTCAAACTTTTTGGTTGAAAAATGTTTTGAAAAGGGCAAGGTGGACACTACACTTTTCATTAAAAGAAATGGCAATGACAAATTAGTAGTACAAATTTATGTTGATGATATAATATTTGGTTCTACTAATGAGTTTTATTGCCAAGAATTTTCTAAGCTAATGCAAGGTGAGTTTGAGATGAGCATGATAGGGGAGCTCTCATTCTTCTTGAGGCACCAAATCAAGCAAAGGAAAGATGGCACTTTCATCAATAAAATTAAGTACATCAAAGATGAAGGAGGTAAGAGTGTTGATTCTGATCTTTATCGTTCAATGATTAGTTCTTTACTTTACCTTACTGTAAGTAGACACGATATTATGTTTAATATTTGCTTGTGTGCTAGGTTCGAAGCTAGTCCTAGAGAATTACACCTTATAGCCATTAAGAGAATGTTTAGGTACCTTAGAGACACACCTTGTTTAGGTCTTTGGCATCCTACAGACTCTTCCTTTAACCTACATGCTTATTCCTATATAAGTGTCAATGCGTCCCTCTTAAATGTACATGTCGTCTCTTTCTTATTTGAGACATGTATCTATACGAGCCTTCGTATACCGATACGGTAAGTTGCAGAAGTACATTTATTGCAGGAAAAATTGAGCCCAACGGCTCTATTGATGATCTCAACCACTAGAACGACTAGAAATTAATGCAAGGTTATAAAACAAAGCCTCCAAAGCTACAACAACAACTATTGAACTTATTTGCAACAATCCAAGCATACATCCAAACCCTTGAGCTTAAAGAGTCAATTTTTTGTAACCCCACTTGTGTAATTTTCATTGTATCATTTTCTTTCAAGTTTGGGGAGTGATTAATTGTAATTGGGAAATATATCAACCTTGTGAGAGGCATTTTTTAGATTTTCATTTCTTCTTTTTATTGAGAGAGTCTTGATTAATCGTTGGGTAGAAAGATTAACCGGTTTGTAAGGTTTCCTCCTAATCCGAGAAAAGGGGAAGAATTTCTTTTCAAGTTTAGGGAGTTTTCTATTGTAATTGGGCAAGTATTTTACCTATTGAGAGTTCCATTTTCTATTTACTAACATTTTCTTGTAATTGAGTGATTTCGATCAAGCTTTGGGTAGAAAGCTTTGATCTTTGTAACGGTTTCCTCTTAATCCTAGAAAAGGGGAATAATTCAATAGTGAATTGGTTGAAATCCTTAGTGGGAGCTAAGGTAGTGGATGTAGAGTTTGTTAGAAGCTTGAACCACTCTAACTTGCCTTGTATTCAATTTTTATTTTACCAATTTGCTCCCTTTCATTTAAAAAGCCAATTCCCCCCCCTCTTGGCCAAATCAACGGTGTTTGATCATCTCAACAATTGATATCAGAGCTAAATTTATTGGAAGGATTAACATCCTTTTGAGTCGATTCTAGGAGAGATTGATAAACCTACAATTCAATCTATGACATCTACCTTCGGCCAAAACCTCTATGAGTCACAATCCATCACCAAATATCTTTATTTCAATGGAGATAACTATCTTTTTTGGAAGAATAGGATGATGCTCTTAATCAAATCAAACGACTAACTTCTATGGGATGTAGTAGAAGATGGTCCAGCAATTCCAATGACAAAGCATTACTCATGTTATTTTGTGCCATTGGATCGGATATGTACTCGAAGATATCTTCGTGTAGAAGTGAAAAAGAGGTGTGGGACAAGATAGAGAACACATATGAAAGAACCAATGATATCAAGGAGACCAAGATTGGGATCCTAAATTTGAGCTATGAAAATTTCAAGATAGAGCCCGATGAAAGTGTCACCAAGATGTTTGGTCGTTTCTCCGTCATAGTTAACGGTCTCAAAGGCTTCGGTGAAATTATTCCCAAAGATAAACTTGTCCAAAAACTTCTCTATTCTCTTCCCGAGTTAGATGGGAAGAGGACTGCTATCATCGAGGCAAAAGATTTGAAGCTCGATGCACTAGAGGGGTCACTCCTCACGTATGAAATCATGAAGCAAGAAAGAGAAGAAGAAAAGAAGAGAGAAGAGAAAAAATGGAGAAGAAAGAGGTAGAGAAGAAAAAGATGGGAATTGCTCTCAAAGCTTCACGAGAAGAGAGCGATTCAAGTGAATAGGAAGAGGAGAAAATGGTTATCTTAGCCAAAAAGTTCACTTGATTCATGAAGTCTAATGGAGGTAGAAAGTTCATTCGAAAATGAGACTTCAAGAACAAGAACAAGGAGGAAGAGAAGGATCAACTCATTTGTTATGAGTGCAACCGATTGCCCCCAACTCAAAAGGAAGAACTTTTGGAAGAAGAAGAAGTTCAAGGCCAACGTTTCTACTTGGAGTGATGAGGAATCATCCGATGAAGTTGAGTGTAGAGTGTCCACGAGTTCTATATTTTGTACACATTCATGCCCTTATTACTGCTATTCTTAAGCTCATTTAGGCATATTTAGGTGCATTGCATGCATAATAACAATATTTTCTCTTTTACCATGCTTTCATTGAATATTTTATGTTTGGTTAAGAAAACATAATGTTTTAGTTTAGTTTTTATTTTCAGGTGTTGTAGCTGTGTAGAGGAGCAGAGGAAAGGAGAGGATAGGAAAGCTTGGAACAAAAGGACCTGTACTGAAGCAGTTCCAGGTGCCGCTGAGGACGCCGCCATAGCAGCAATGCCGCCAAGTGCCGCCCAAATAGGAGTTACACTGACTTAGTCAAGATGAGTTGCGATTGAAAGAGGGAAATTCCATGAGCCCAGTCTTGCAATTTTATGAAGCCTATAGCGGCCAGTGGAGCTTATCTAAGATTGATAAGTAACAATATTTATCTTTACTTGCTGAAGAAGGCAACATCCAAAGAGTCCATATTCAAGTAAAAAAGGAGTGAGCATTTAATGTAAAGTTACTTTAAGGACTTTTACTCAAAGTAGGACTCAAACTTAGGCCATGAGCTCTATATATACCCATGTATGCGAGGGTATAGGGGCATGGAAGGATGCACGAATGCATAGATGCATAGCGGAGAGGTAGATGGATAGATTGGGGGTGTTGGAGGTCGCGGCCCAACTCTCCTAAGCTTTAGGATTTTGTATGTAAAGTAGTTATGAGAAACGATGGTACTAGTTTAAGTGTGTTTTCAATAAAATATCCCAAGTCTGCTTAATTCATGTTCTTCACTTCTTCAATTAGTTCCAAAAGTCCAGTTGAAGAAATCTATTTGTCGGGCACGAAACTGTAAGGCTCACGAAAGAATTAAATACGGTCTCATCATGTCGAGGTGTTGACTAATTCCGCTTAGACATAAGTTAGGATTTCAGCGACTAAAAGGAGCAACCAAATGTCGAATGCACGTGTTAGGTTTACGCTGAGAGTGCTACGTATTGCCTACATCACGTAGTGACAGAATACTTGCCTAGACATAGGAAGGATCACTTAAGAATTGCTCTACCGAACTTGGAGTATCTGCCAGACTTGCCGCCAGGACTTATTTCCATTCCACATGCCGAGACAGCGAAAGTTGCAGGGGTAGAGACCCGCTGCGGCCGCGTGACAGGGTCGTAGCTGCCGTCTGCCATTACTCGCCAGGGTAGTATATCGTGGCAACACAACACACTAGGTTCTTCAATGCAGTTTTCACACTACTTAACTACAATTACCTTCCCAATCTATCCACCTTATCTCTCCCTATCAACCCTACCATCACTATCTTTATTTTATTTGTGTTTTTATATTTCCATATTTAAAGATTTGATTGTGCAATTTACTAAATCCTTGTGTAGGAAACCATTCATAGAAGCTGCTCCAATCCCTGTGGGAGACGATATCTTTTACACTATAACTTGAAAAGAGTGTGCACTTGCGCTCAAAAATAGAGAACAACCGAACACTCTACAAGTTTTTGGTGTCGTTGTCAGGGATTGGAAATAGCAACTGCGTTTGAATTTCTGCACTTCTACTTTAGTTTTTGCACATTAAATTTCTATTTATTTTATTTTATGTATATGTTAAAAATGCCTCTTTGTTTTCTTTGGTGTATGAACCACCATGGCGGAAAAGATGGCAGCCAAAATCCACTTGAGGAGGGGAAGGACATGCCCGGACGAATAGCTAAAAGCAGAGCCCTCAGGAAGTGGTTATGATTGGGAGAAGCGCAACCCAACATAACCTGGTTTTTATTTTTATCTTTAATTTATTTTTATGTATTATGATTAGATTTAATTTTTAGTTATTTGATTTTTTTTGCAGTTAATTTATTTCAGGTTAGGAATGAAGGCAAGACCAAGAAGGATGAAAGAATAAAGGAGAAGCACAATCCAACGGCCAAGGCAGGCTAAGGCAGATGAGCATAACGGCTAGCGGCTTCATAACGGCTAGCCGCAACGACTATATTTGCAACAACTAACAGAATGGATATCTACGTAAAGGCTAGAAGCGCGAAAATTACGTTGCAATCATTATCGCCCGTTGGCAGCGTGCCCGCCAAGGCAATGGAGAGAAGAGGCTATATAAAGCCAACTATTCTTCTCTTGTTCTTCACTTTGCTCTCTCCTTTAATCTCTATTCTTCTTTTCAATCTTTGCTTTCAAGATTTCACTTGCTTTACTTTCTTGCAATTTCTTTTTATTTCTTTAGGAAAACACAACCGAACTCACGATTATGGCCACATCAAAACAAACTGCCTCCACCTCCAAGCCAACCTTTCAGAGGTTCTTAAACCATGTTGTCGCGGCCTCTTACAAGCAGCACTTCACAGAGCGACAAATTAGGGAGGAAATAGGGTTCCAATACACCAGGTCATATAGGGATTTTGGCCTCGAACCCACCATATTCGAGAGGGTTCACAACTTGGGTTGGGACATTTTCGCACGGCAGCCAGAAGGGATAAACATCAATCAGGTGCGAGAATTCTATGCCCACAAGCTTATGCCAGGAAACCCTTTTGTCTATGTCCGCGGTGAAGGAGTCAAACTCACAGCGGAAACCATCAACAACTTCTACAGCATAGAAATCAGAGGGAATCCACATGAAGAATGGAAGTCCTACTTAACGACGACTCACTATGAAAAGATCAAGATAGACACCTACCGGCCCAACACCAAATGGCTAACTGGCAAGAATAATGGTTCAGTCAACCACCATGATCTACTGCCGGAGGCCGTTCTCTGGAGCAACTTCGTCCACCACCGCCTGATGCCCACCTCGCACGGATCAACAGTCAACAGGCCGCGGCTTGCCCTTATCCATATCATTATAAAGGGGCGGCCAATCAATATTGGCAAAGTAATTCTCGAAGAGTTCTATGCCCAAGCAGACAAGCCAAACACCAAGGGACCTATCATCTTCCCTGCCCTCATCACAAGCCTATGCACCAACTTTCGCGTGCCGCCGCATCCCAAGTATACAATCATTCCTGCCAAAGAAAGGGTGGATAAGAAAGGCGTGCCTCCAGATGATGTAGGAGTTGGAGCCGGAAACACCGTCAACCGCCCAGCCGCCGTCCCAACCTGCCGCCACCCTAGCCGCAACGAGCAGTACTGAAGCTGCCCTCCCCTCCACCGGGATCCCCCTGCTGCGCAGCCTTGTCGAAAGCTGCCAAAGGATCGAGCACAAACATGTGATCTTCACCAAATATATTGCAGAGGTGCAAGAGGCCTTTGTGGCCTACATGCTTGACAAATACCATGACGGAGGCCCACAGTTTCCTGCATTCCCATCAGAGTTAGAAGCATCCAAACCGACCCAAATCACACCAAGACCAGCTACTACTCAAGCCGCCACTGACAGCGAGGGGCCGCACATCCGCCCTAAGAGAAGGACCTCACCCACTCCCATCAAGCCGTACAAACTCACCTCCTCATCAAAATCCTCCTCCGACGCAGCAACAACAGAGGGGAAATCCCCTAGTCTATACCACCTTTTCTTTTTCTTTTATTTATTTTTCTTTATTTTTATGTTCTCTTTTATTTTATCTATTTTCTTTTTATGTTTTATTTCTCTTTGTTTTTTTGTAAGGCATTGAGGACAATGCCAACCTTGAGTTTGGGGGGAAATAGTCATCTTTGTTTTAGGTTCATTTAGTAGCAGATGTAAATTCTGCCCTAAACACTTAATGAAGTAGAAACTCTTAGTTCAAAAACTTGTGCCTATGATAGTTAGCCGACCACTTACATTCGCACCATACTAATTTTTTTTTACTTAACTGTGGGAAAAGCATGAAAAACACTTAGAAAATTTTTCTTTTTTCTAATTATTCTTACACTGTTTGTTAAATGCTGAATTTTTGCTTGAGTTCTAAGTTTAACACTGCCTGCTTTACTTAATAAAAATCCCTTAATTGAATACAAGTTTGTCGCCACGGCACCATAGGGCAGCAGCATAAAAATGATGAAAACCCTAAAGGTGCCCAAAACAGGCTCTAGGAAGGATGTTCAAAAACCTTAGAGGTGCTCGAAACAGGCTCTACGAATGATCATGAGCAAGTACACTCTGCTGCTATCAAAGTCTAAGTATCTAAACCAAGTGACAGACAAATTAGCAAGAGTGAATGAAAGCCTTCACGGGATGACTCTATTCAAAGGGTTTGGAGTTTCGTAGAGTGCACCTATCTTAGCTTCAAACCCAGAGAATAGTTATGATGAGCTGAAGCCCTTAAAGCAATGATCAGAAAAAAGAGGAAAGAAATGCCTAGCTGTGCTGCCAAGACAGCAACTCGTATCCTTTTTAGGAATTTAATTAGTTTAGCATTCTTTGTTAACTTAGTATACTCAGCATCTTTTAGCAGGGACACAAACCTGCACACACTGCACTGGCACTAAGAAAATTAAAATCTAAGTTATTTCATGTCATTCCCTATCACTAACATTAAATAGGTGCCACGACCATGAGGTAAGAAATCAAGTTAAAGGCTAAGTTTCTTCTAATTTTGTGCAAGGGGCAGGTTTACTAGTTAGGTTGCATTGCTTGAGGACAAGCAATAGTTCGAGTTTGGGGTGTGTAGAGTGTCCACGAGTTATATATTTTGTACACATTCCCGCCCTTATTACTGCTATTCTTAAGGTCATTTAGGCATATTTAGCTACATTGCATGCATAATAACAGTATTTCCACTATTACCATGCTTTCATTGAATATTTTATGTTTGGGTAAGAAAAGATATTGTTTTAGTTTAGTTTTTATTTTTAGGTGATGTAGTTGTGTAGAGAAGCAAAGGACATGAGAGGATAGGAAAGCTGGGAACAAAAGGAGTTGTATTGAAGAAGTTCCAGGTGCCGCTGAGGATGTCGCCATAGCAGCAATGCCTTCAAGTGCCGCCCAGACAGGAGTTACACCGACTTAGTCAAGATGGGTTGTGATTGAAAGAGGGCAATTCCTTGAGCCCAGTGAGCCCAGTCTTGCAATTTTCTGAAGCCTGTAGCGGCCAATGGAGCTGATCCAAGATTGACAAGTAAGAGTACTTATCTTTACTTGCTGAAGAAGGCAACGTCCAAAGAGTCCTTATTCAAGTCAAAAATGGAATGAGCATTTAATGTAAAGTTACTTTAAGGACTTCTACTCCAAGGAGGACTCGAACTTAGGCCATGAGCCCTATATATACCCATGTATGCGAGGGTATAGGGGCATGGAGGGATGCACGGATGCATAGATGCATAACAGAGAGGTAGATGGATAGATTGAAGGTGTTGGAGGTCGTGACCCTACTCTCCTAGGGTTTAGGTTTTTGTATGTAAAGTAGTTGTGAGAAACGATTATAATAGTTTAAGAGTGATTTCAATAAAATATTCCAAGTCTGCTTAATTCATGTTCTTCACTTCTTCAATTAGTTCCAAAAGTCCAGTTGAAGAAATCCATTTGTCGGGCACAAAAGTGTAAGGCTCACGAAATAATTAAGTACGGTCTCATCATGTCGAGGTGTTGACTAATTTGGCTTAGACATAAGTTAGGATTTCAGCGGCTAAAAGGAGCAACCAAACGTCGACTACATGTGTTAGGTTTACGTTGAGATTGCTAGGTATTGCCTACATCATGTGGTGACAGAATCCTTGCCTAGACATAGGAAGGATCACTTAAAAATTGCTCTGCCGAACTTGGGGTATCTGCCAGACTTGTCGTTCGGACTTATTTCCATTCCACTTGCCAAGACAGCGAAAGTTACAGGCGCAGAGACTCGATGCGGCCGCGTGACAGGGTCATAGCTGCCATCCGCTATTACCCGCCGAGGTAATATATCGTGGCAGCACAACACACTAGGCTCTTTAATGTAGTTTGCACACTGCTTAACTACAATTACCTTACCCAATCTATCGACCTTATCTCTCCCTATCAACCATACCATCACTATCTTTATTTTTTGTGTTTTTATATTTCCACATTTAGAGATTTGATTTTGCAATTTACTAAATCCTTGTGCAGGAAACCATTCATAGAAGCTGCTCCAATCCTTGTGGGAGATGATATCTTTTATACTATAACTTGACAAGAGTGTGCACTTGCGCTCATAAATAGAGAACACCTGAAACGCTCTACAAGGAGCAAGAACTTGTCAACCTTTGCCTCATGGCCTTGGAGAAGGATCCTAAGGTAACCTCTAACTCATCTAACTTTTATTTTACATATGATGAGCTTCAAGAAGCATATGATGAGTTAAAAGAGGTAAATGATGAATTGGTTGAGAAATATAAGGAATCAATTTTGAAAAACAAGAAAATTATTGTTGATTTGAAAACACAAAATGATTCCTTATCAAAAACCAATTCTAAACTTGAAAAGAGGGTTTGTGCTTTAAAAGACAATTTAATATATTTTGAAAAGGAAAATATTGATTTAAACAACCTTCTTTCCGAGAATAGTGATCATCACCAAAAGGAGGTGAATGGTCTCAAAGCTTCTTTGAGCAAAGTTGAGAGTTCAAGTTTTGAAAAAGGTGAATCTTCAAAACCCAACTATGTGAAAAGAAACTTTGTTAACCACAAACAAAGAGGATTCCAAAGGCCCTTTAGAGGTAAGATGATTAGGAGTGTTTGAGTTCCTAAGAACCTAATTGCTTCAAACAATTTACATGCTATTGCTTCTTGGATTCCCAAGGGAACCAAGATTTTGGGAGCTAATGTTCATGGACCCAAAATGATTTGGGTACCAAAAATCAAGACCTAATCTTTGTTTGTAGGGGGAGCATTGCTACAAGGCCAAAGTTTCCAGTCAAAACACATGGTATCTTTATAGTGGATGCACTAGACACAAGACCGGTGACAATGGTAGATTCATAGAATTAAAGCCAAAAAGTGGTGAAGTAGTAACATTTGATAACAACTCCAAAGGCCACATTGAAGGAATTGGCTCCATTGGTAATCACTCTTCCATGCTCATTAATGATGTTTTATATGTCAATGGTCTAAAACATAATTTTTTGAGCATTAGTCAATTATTTGATAAGGATTTTAATGATCTCTTTGATATAAATGGTTGTAAAATCTTGAACATTGAAACTAACAAAATAGTGCTCATAGGTCATCGTATAGGTAATATATATATATATATATGTGTGTGTGTGTGTGTGTGTGTGTGTGTGTGTGTGTGTGTGTGGTGCATTTATATGACATACACATTTCTAATGCATGCTTTGTAGCTAAGGATGAACATGATTTATGGTTATGGCGTAGGAAATTAGGACATGCTAGCATGAGTGTTTTAGAAAAATTCATTTTCCAAGATCTAGTAAGAGGTTTACCTAAGCTAAAATTTTCTTTGAACCATATGGATCTCTTTGAACATATTTATGACGTCTCAACTAGTAGAGTATTACAATTGATCCATATGGATCTCTTTGAACCTTTTAGGACAATGAGCTTGAGTGGAAAATCATATGATTTTGTGTTAGTAGATGATTTTTCATATTAGAAGTGATCATGGAACCGAATTTCAAAACTTAGGATTTGAGGATTTTTTTAATTCAAATGGAATAAGCCATAATTTTTTCACTCCTCACACTCCTCAACAAAATAGGGTAGTTGAGAGGAAAAATTGAACTTTATAAGAAATGGCTAGAACCATGCTTTGTGAAAACAATTTGTTTAAGTATTTTTGGGCGGAAGCCACAAATACCACTTGTTATATTATAAATCGAGTAATGATTAGGCCAATTTTAAAGAAAATACCTTATGAGATTTTAAAATCTAAAAAGCCTAACATTAGTTATTTTCATCCTTTTGGATGCAAGTGTTTTATTTTATACAATGGAAAAGACAATTTAGGCAAATTTGATGCTAAAAGTAATGAATCTATTTTTCTAGGTTACTCTTTAAACTCTAAAGTCTATCGTGTATTTAACAAAAGAACTTTAGTTGTTGAAGAGTCAATTCAAGTGATTTTCGATGATAACCTCCTTCTGAGGAAGGATTCTTGTGATGATGATGTAAGAATCATTGAAGCCAATGACGGTGGACAATTATCAAAAGTGGATGAGGTTCTAAGCAAAGATGGAGAAGCACAAGATCCACCTCTAGAAGCCTTGAAGGACACGACTCTTGAGGAAAAGGAAGTGAGCTTCCCAAGAGAGTACAACTATGTCAAAGGTGGTGAGATTTTGGGTGATCCATCCAAAGGGGTAACCACTAGATCCTCTCTTAGACTTAAAAATAATATTACATTCATTTAATTCATAGAGCCTAAGCATATCAAAGAAGCATTAAAAGATGATTTTTGGATATTGGTCATGCAAGAAAAATTAAATCAATTTGAGAGGAGTCAAGTTTGGACATTAGTTGATAGGCCTAGTAATAAATCAACTATAGAGACTAAATGAGTTTTAGAAACAAACTAGATGAGATTGGTAACATAGTGAGAAACAAGGCTAGACTTGTTGCTCAAGGTTACACTCAAGGAGAGGGAATCGATTTTGATGAAACATATGCACTCCTAGCTAGGATGGAAGCCATTATGATGCTTCTTGCATTTTTCATGTTATCATGAATTCTGGGTTTTTCAAATGGATGTTAAGAGTGCATTTTAAATGGTTTTATAAATGAAGAAGTGTATGTGGAACAACCACCCAGTTTTAAAGATCCAAAATTCCTAAACCATGTTTTAAACTCTTTAAAGCTTTATACAGTTTGAAACAAGCTCTAAGAGCTTGGTATGAAAGGCTTTCAAACTTTTTGATTGAAAAGGGGAAGGTGGATACTACACTTTTCATTAAAAGAAATGACAAAGACATGCTAGTAGTTCAAATATATGTTGATGATATCATTTTAGGTTCTATTAATGAATTGTTTTGCCAATAGTTTGCTAAGTTAATGCAAGGTGAGTTTGAGATGAGCGTGATGGGGGAGCTCTCATTCTTTTTGGGACTACAAATCAAACAAAGGAATGATGACACATTCATTAATCAAGCTAAATACATCAAGGACATGCTCAAGAAGTTTAGCTTGGAGAATGTGTTGCCTAAAGCCACTCCAATAAGTTCTTCTATAAAGCTTGAAAAAGATGAAGGAGGTTAGTGTGTTGATTCAAAGCTTTATCGTTCTGTGATTGGATCTTTGCTTTACATTACCGCAAGTAGACCTGATATTATATTTAGTGTTTACTTGTGTGCTAGGTTTCAAGCCAGTCCTAGAGAATCACACCTTTTTATCGTTAAGAGAATCTTTAGATACCTTAGAGACACCTTGTTTAGGTCATTGGTATCCTAGAGATTCCTCCTTTAATTTGCATGCTTTCTCAGATGCGGGTTATGAGGGATGTAAGATAGATAGAAAAAGTACCTCCGGAACTTGTCAATTCTTGGGTAGTATGCTCATACCTTGGTTCTCTAAGAAACAAAATAGTGTAGCCTTATCTACCACGAAAGCGGAGTACATATCAGCCGGAAGTTGTTGTGCTCAAGTCCTTTGGATGAAGCAACAACTTCTAGACTATGGAGTTGACGTAGGTACCGTACCCCTTAAGTGTGATAACACTAGTGCCATTTGTCTCACTAAGAATCTCATCTAACATTCTAGAAAAAAAACACATAAAAATGAGTCATCATTTCATTAGAGATCATGTGTTGAAAAATTATGTTGTTCTAGAGTATGTAGACACCTTGAACCAATTAGTGGACATATTTATAGAACCATTAGACAAAGAGCGTTTTTGGACTCTTAGGAGAGAGTTAGGTCTAACTAGACTATCTTGTTCCTTTAAAGCATGGTTTTAGTCAAAAACTTGCTTGAATTTATTTGATTGCCATGCTCTTGTGATTTTGCTCCTTTATGCATCTTTGCTTGTTGCTAGGGGGAGTATACTTTTGTTTTAGCCTATACATGTAGATCATATGTCATACACATGCATTTAGACTCAACTAAAATAGTATTCGTTAGCCTATTGTTGCCCAAAATGCAATTTCTAGCATAGGTGTATCGAAACGGGTCAAGGCGTTTTGATATGGGCTTTTGGATACTTGACCAAACTGGTTTTTGATAAAATCGGTATCGAAACAGGTAAAACGTGTTTCTATACGGGCATCGATAGTGTTTCGGTACAGTTAAAACTTTACGGGCTCGTGTTTCCGTACGGCTTTAAAAGCATACGGGTACACTTCTTTTGATACGCCACGTGGTGTATCGGTACGCACGGACGCAGAATCATAAATGAGTCTTTAAATGGGGTTTTTAACTTTTATTTAAACTCAATCACTTTTTTCTCTCAAAATCCTAATTTTTCATCTATAAAAACCCATCAAATCCTCTTGATTTCTCACACAACTCTTCAAATTCTTTGAGGATTTTTGCTTTTCAAATCAAATATTTGCTCTCTCATCAATTTGGTGCATCATCATCAATTCATTCATCCAAATTCCATAACTCAAGGTATAAAACTGTAAACCCTTAAACCCAACCCAAAGGTTATGGTCCGAATCTAAGAAGTCGGGTTGAAAACGTGTCCCTCAAGTAAAATGATAATTAGGTTTCGAAAACTTAATATTTAAATTATTTATTAAAACGGGGTCATTTCACATTAAATTCCAATTTTCAAAATCGCGGTAGTTTAAATGAAAACATCACAAAATAAATTATTCAGAAAAATCCACATAAAAACTCTCATGCATGCTAAAACAGTTAAAAACTAAAAATGAAAACATATGTATCCGAAATTACATGAATCCCAAAATAATAATCTAAAATAAAATAAATAATCTGTAAATCCGAAATTTCCATATTGAAAACTGAAATAATCTGATAAATTGTGGTCCTCCAAGTACCAAAAGTCTAAGTCGGAGAATCTAAAACAAGAACTAAGGGGGAGTCAGCTATTAAGCTCAGTGTGTCTCTAAAGTGCATAACACGGAGTATCACAAGAATCATACAATCACATAGTCATTTCAACAATCAATTAGATACGCAGATATGCATGGCACGATGCTCCTAATACTATGTCATGTACCCATCTACATCACCGTCCGAAGAGTAAGGTTCCTCTGAACCACTCTCTACATCGTCACCAAGTCCGAAGTCAAAATCAGCCCGAAGGGTGAAACCACTGATCTTCCCCATACATTTTCCCAGCCCGAATGATATGACATGAAAATCTGATACTAATCTGAATGCAATCATAAATAATCCAAAAATGCATGAGCATTTAGTCCGATAGATATCATTTAAATTTCGATCTATGATGCAAGGCAAGTCATACACAAAGCATATCACATAACTCAGATCAGAACAAATATATTTGCAAACCAAACACCATACAATATCAAACCAAATAATATAGCATAGATAGAGAAGAAACCTCAGAAAGCTAACAGCTCAACATCGGGAGTGACGTCTTTCACACCCAGATCTAGTAACATGTTGAACAGGATCAACACCTACAAGGGTAACACTATGTAAGATTTCACTACTATGCCACAACTACTCTACAAAAACTGATTAATTTGCGTACGCGTGAAACCTGAAGGTTGAGATGCAAGAGGTCGACTAGGCAGAGGAGGAGGAAGAATCTTGGTGTCTAAATCTATGTCACTAGAACGCAAACGAAATCTTATTCAGAAACCAATTTACACAATTTCTCTCTAAGCATAAATTAATTAAAAAGGCCAAATAGTTGTTCAGGATTGAATTTGGAAAAACGAGCTGTGAATCTGGAACCGAGGAGTCGAACAACATAAAGTTGACTTTGACCCCAAAAAGTCAATGCTGACGTCATCACTGACATCATCATACTGCATCATCATCAACAACGAATGACATCATTACTGACGTCACCCGATTGGGCCACAAAGATCTGGTTCAATTCAGAGGGTCCAACTCGGTTCGGTTTAGTTCTATGACCGGTTCGGTCCAATTTTTCCCCGGTTCGGTCTAGTTCTTTCCCCCAAAATTAGATTAGGTTTTAATCCCCAATTCTTTTAATTTCCCCTAAATCCACACACCCTAGATCCAGGATCCCCGGCGGTGGCGGCCAACTACCCAACGGCGGCCGCGTTGGAGTTCTACCCCGGTCCCAACCAACAACCCGCGGCGACCACAACCATACCCACCTAAAACGGAAGAAGAAGAACGAAGGTGGCGGCGCGCGGCAACCCTAAGCTTCAGCCTCTTTTCCTGAAGAAGAATGGCGGCGCAAGGATAAAGGAGGAGAGGGTTTTAGGTCGTACGATCAAGGTGAGCACAATAGTGGTCATGATTTTGAAGAACGACCAACGATGGCCCTTGGTCGGAGGGTGAACAGAAAACACGAAGGGGTTGGGTTGTTTGGAATCGGGGAAAAACTGAGAGAGAGGGAATGAGCAGTTGAAAAAGAGATTTGGAAGCCGAAAAGCCTCTAAGGCTGAAATAAGGTGAGTTTATACCCTACTTAGTGGGTAAATTATGAAATTAGGGCTCCAAGAATGACCCGTTTACAAAATTACCCCCAAGGTTCCGATTTATCACAGATAAGCCACAAACATTCAATTAAGTATTCAGATCAAAATTCTCAAATTTTAGGGTTTCAAATTGGGGATTTAATAACTTGGGGTTTTTAATTTTAAGGGAAAATTAGGGTGTTAAAATTCTCCCCTCCTTAAAAGAAATTTCGGCCTCAAAATTTACCTGGATCAAAGAGATACGGATATTGGGCTTTGACAACGGCCTTGGGCTCCCAAGTAGCCTCATCTTGACTACGACCACGCCACAAGACCTTGACGATCTTAATTGTCTTCTTCCTAAGAACCTTCTTGTCTTGAGCAAGAATCTAAACGGGTTCCTCCTCAAAACGCAAGTCATGACGAATCTCAATCTCTTCCACTGGAAGGACATGAGACGGATCTACATGATAGCACCTCAACACAGAGACGTGGAAGACATCATGAATACGCGGAAGCTCAAGGGGCAGCTCAAGCTGATAGGAAACTGGTCTAACACGACGAATAATCCGATAAGGTTCGATGTAACGAGGCCTCAGCTTGCCTTTCCGACCAAACCGAAGTACCTTCCTCCACAGAGATACTTTCAAGAAAACTTGATCACCCACCTCATACTCGATATCTCGACGTCTCAAATCGGCATAAGACTTCTGCCGGTCAAAAGTAGCCTTAAGTCGATCTCGAATTAATCTGCCAGTCTGCTCAACCTCATGTACGATCTTAGGTCCCAACAACCTATGCTCATTCAGCTCAGTCTAACCAATAGGTGAACGACACTTACGCCCATACGGAGCCTCATTCAGCTCATTCTAACCTATGCTCATTCAGTCCAGGTTTTTCCTCATGGTGCCATCACAATCAGATCAATTAAGGACGGGCACCAATTCAAAGTCAATGGACAAAGGCTAAAGCACTATCAGGGGAATAAAGCCTTAAGAGAGCAGGAAGTAGTTACATTAGGAGATGCCCCTCAAGGCATCCCTAATTTAACTTAGTTTTATTTTATTTTAATTTTATTTTAATTTATTTATATTTTTATTGTTTTAGGAAATAAGAATTTAATATTTTGTTTATTTTAGTTTTCAGGTAAATAATAGAAGCAGAGTAAAGAGAAAGAGTGATCCAGCTCACCACACTCACAATAGCCCAAGAAGCCCAATGGTAACAAGGCTGTCGTGACAGCCGGTCACCAGCTATCGCGGCAGACGTGTAAATACAGCTTGTCACCATACTGTCGCGACAGACACAGAAACGCGTAACAGACACGTAGCAGACACGAAAACGCGTAACAGACGCGTCAGGAAACTGTGTGACTGCTGGCTACGTTTTTCACACCACCCGTTACGGCTTCAACGGGTAGAACCCCGTTCTATATAAACCACTACCTCCATTTCATTTTTCACCTCATTCTCTTCTCTCTACTATGTTTCTGAGCATTTTAGCTTTTCAAGTATTTTCTTCATTTATACAGTTCCTTACAATGACGACAAGATCGACCAGAAGAAGTGTTGCCTCTACCTTTGTCGCGGCAGTCTCCACTCATAGCCACAGCAGAATTCATAGAAGGTTCGCCTTGGCAGATTCAGAGAAAAGATACTATGAATCTTTTCAGAAACGAGAGATACGGGAGGAAATAGTCTTCACCTACACGAAGAAGACATGATATCTAGGTCTTGAAGGGCTCATTTCCAAACGAATCGTTGCTTTAAAGTGGCAGATGTTCGTGGAACAACCAGAGGAAATGAACGTTACTCTTGTCCATGAGTTTTATGTTGTCGTCACATCCAAGGATGCCACGACAGTCACTATTAGAGGTAAGGAAATCTCTCTCGAGCCAGCCTGCATCAATACTCTATATGGCATATATGTGGGCAGGAAAGAGGATGCACATAGCAGACTTATCAGCAATCTGTAATCGGCAGACTATGACGGTATAATGGTAGACCTGACAGAAGAGGGCACCAACTGGAACGTAGATCCAAAATATAGATGGACAGTGCGAAGAACCCAACTTACACCTACTGCCAAACTGTGGAACCATTTTGTGAAAAAGCGTCTCATACTAATGTCTCATAACACGAAGATCCAAAATATAGATGGACAGAAGCTTGCCCTCATACACTCCATCATTAATGAGCGGCAGATCAACGTATGTAAATGCATTCTTGACGGAATCCATGAGTGTGCACTAAGAGGAATGGGTCCCCTCTTTTTCCCCTACCTCATCACATCCCTCTGCCGAGCCAACAATGTGCCCAAAATTGATGAAGACGTGAAGATCCAAGGCAAGGGGTGGATGCAACAGAACATCCACAGGTTGATGGAACTGAAGGCAGCCACCCCAATGGCTTATGTTGATCCCTCTACTGCGACAGAACCTGTCACAGCAGAGCCTTAGCCGACAGAACCTGCACAACCAGAAGCCACCTTCTCTAACCAAATGATTCAAATGTTGAAGAAGATGGAGGCACGACAGCTGGGATTCATGGAGTACATGAGGGACTTCACCACTTCTACGGTAAACTTTATAAAAGTTGAGTTAAATTATCCAAACGTGCAGTTTCCCTCTTTTCCAGAAACCCTTCTCTCTTCCCCTACACCTACTGCCAGCCCTAAGATGCCCACACCGACAGCTGCCTCTGCTTCACCTACTGCCACGGCCAGAGACGACAGACGATCTGCCACTCCTCGAGGAACTAAACGAAAGGAACCACTACCAGAAATAGACCCAAAATATTTCGAAGGTTTCTCATCCTCCTCAGTCTGGAAAGATGACTCCGACTCTGAGCCCTCTGTCGTCCAAGAGATAGCAAAGGATTTCTATCAGATGAAGAAGAAAAAGCTTGACATTGATGTTGAGGGACCCTGTCGCGACAGAGCAGGCGGCGGCCGCAATAGCAGCAGTAGAAGTGAAAGTGAGCTCGAGGTCCTGGACAAGGCACCAAAATTTTCACCCACTAGAGTCTAGCCACCTCGAGAGGCAAAGAAGAAGGTAGCCTCACCCTCTCTGACTCCAAAACCAGCCTTTGCCGTAAAAGCAACCGTCTGACGATAGCTCTGCATCGACAGCAGCAGCGACGACAACTCCTCAACTTAAGTTCTTTTACTTCTCTGTCGTTCGTGTTTTATTTTCTATTTTGTGATGTTTTTATTTTTCTGTTTTATGTCATGCATTGAGGACAATGCAACCCTCGAGTTTAGGAGTAGGCATTCCTCTTTATTATTATTAATGAACTTAATTTAATTTGTGTTATTTTTGTGTCAAAAAATATTTGGCTTAAGTCTTTGAACTGCTTTTACCTGCCGCGACATTCTCTGTCGTGACAATATCTTTAGAGTGTTTTAGGAAGTATTTAGAGCCTTACTATAGTTCTGAACTCTTAAAAAACACATTTGTGGCTTATATGTTGTTAAGATTCTGTTAGCAACTTAGAATAGGAAGCTTAACTACTTGAGTTAGAAAGAAAACTTAAAATTAGTTTACTCCTAGAGGTGCCTAACACTGGCTCTAGGAAATTTAACTAGAAGTACTCGTAGAGGTGCCTAAAATTGGCTCTAGGAAATTTAAAACTAGAGGTGCCCAAAAACCCGGCTCTAGTAAAAATAGAAAAACTTTAGAATCAAGCTAGAGGTGCCCGAAATTGGCTCTAGTTAAGAATAATTTTCAAAAAAACTCAAGTAAGTAAAGTACTTATTCTGGTTAGTAAAGAGTCTAAACTCATATTTGTTCACAAAGTATGCACACACTCACACAAGAATTATAGTATTGCTCCGATTAAATCCATAAACATTCAAAAGGATATTGATCTTGATGGTGAAGGTGTTGTAGGTAATGATTGTTCATTGAGTTAAGCCAAAACCAAAAAGATTCATTTTAGTTAGATTGCATTTGCTTGAGGACAAGCAATAACTTGAGTTTGGGGATGTGTTGAGTGCATAAATGTTCTATATTTTAACCCTCATTTACCCATATTATTGATGCACTTAAACATGTTTAGTTGCATTTTAGGATAGATTTTGCACAAACATCACAATTGGGAAATATTGCACAGATACTGCTGATTTTGGTGTATTCTTCCAGGTACTTGTCGTGGCAATATCTAGGGCAGCAGAGGAACAAAAGATAACAGCAGAGCTGGAGTGAAGGATTGTAGGAGACGACCTACTTCAACACTGTCGCGACATCTGCCGTGGCAGAGGAGGCGACAGTAAAGACTATGGTGATGGAAAATGCAAAGTGGAGTTTGATCGATAGAGCTTTTAAAGCCTGATTTTTGTGGACCACTTGCATAACTGTCGGAGCCCAGAAGCACAAGGAAGGCATTGCCCAAAGTTCGAGGAAAAAGTCAAAGCAAGAAGATAGGGCGAATTAAAAGACATCTACTCGGAGATTTAGTCTTTAATAGAGGTGTACTTTAATTCAAACTATTATTCTTGGCCATTAAGAAAACTCAAGTCCAAGGCCTATATATATGAATGTAATTCGACAAGGCAAGATATATCTAGCTCCTAGTCGTCTTCCCCAAAAACCCTAGTCGTTTCTCTCTCTCCATCATGTTCTAAACTTCCCCTAGGGCTAAGGGTTGATCTTGTAAGGTAGTTGTAAGGATTGTAGTGTTTCTTAGAAATTTTTCTATTCAATTAATAAAAGGTTCAAGTTTATTTACTCTGGTTTCAACATCTCGTAAGAGTTTCGGGAGAGCATTGTGAGGTTATTCATTTACTTAATATCAGGAGAGTTAAGTATACGAAAGGAGTGAATACGAGTTTTCCAGTTTATGGTTAAACCATCTTGGCCTAGGGATAGGTACAAGGTTATGTGGCTAAAGAAGAATTCACAAACATCGGTGTTCATCCTTTGATTCACGCCGGGAGGTATCATCCAAGACGTGTTCATCGACAGACTTTGGGCCTAGGGATAGGACAAGTCACAACATGGATTCTTGTCAAACTTGAAGTACAGAGTTGTTGGCCGTTGCCGCGACAACAACAGACCGTTGCCGCGACAGGTGCTGCCGTGACAGGCGCAACGACAGAAGCAACAGAAGTTCCTCTGAACAGTGCAATACCTGCACTACTGAGCAAATCAATACCAGCATATTCTCTCAATCTGATTTCCTCGTTTACTTTAGTTTATTTTCAAGTTTTCCAACATCACTTTATTAAAATTATTTCTTTTCTTGTGCAGAGATTTAAGGATAGAAGTATTTCCAGTCCCTGTGGAGACGATATCCGATACTTCGTATCACTTTATTACTTGCGACGTGTATACTTGCACCCAATTGCAATAGACTATTTTACATGCAGCAAACACAACCTCCCAAAAGATATAGGTACCCTTCCATTGCCACTTATTACTATTTAGTAAATGTAAAACCATACTTGAGCTATGAAACACCCTTGGAATATTCTCTTGATTCCTCGCTGCCACAACCAAACTATTTTTCTGCATTATTGGGAAAAAGATAGCGTAAGCATAAAAGCCTAGTGAGGGACACTCAAATAAAAACCCACAACAATACATTTTAAAACCATTTCTCAAATACTAATCTTTTTTCATCATGCTCAAATACAGTTCATACTTTAAATCTCTTTCAAAGCAAAATCAATAGTCATTTGTAAAACATGTATCATCAATCTCATGCATTTACCACAATGCAAATCTCATTGCAAGCTTCTTATGCTTGAACATCATAAAGCATTTTCCAAAAAGGAATCTCATGTATACATATCATTATACAAAACCATTAAAAATCATCATACATGTAATCTCATATATTGGCATTAAAAGTGACCCGGATGAAATTACCCCCATCCTTGGATAGCACTACCCCTATCCATTCATGTTCAGATATGTGGATACCTTTATGGCACCACCCCCATCAAGTCTCATGGTGAAATCTACCCTCACCATAATCTCACTTCGGTCGAGATGGCACTACCCCCATTTTCCATTGGTGATAGAATCTACCCCTATCACTCGTAACACAATAGCGCTACTCCTATTGTGTAACCGAAGAATTTATCTCATCTACGAATTTTTTATATTATAGTGCACTTCTCATCATATTGGTCGACCAATTATATCCGATAATATTATGACTCATCACTTTGCCAATATACACTTTTAAACCATGTTACCCTACTGTTTTCAATGCATAAACATAAATCAAATTCTCATCTCATTTCAAAAGCATAAATAATGCATAGCATTATCTCAACAAGGTATATCTCTTAAAAATCATAAATCAATCTCATGGGGTCATATGCATCAAAATCACAATGCTCAAAACATGCATAAACAGTAGGTAACAAATCTTTCTCTAAAACATGAGCATGATCAACCAAAATAATGGGAAAATCGAAATACCGAGAGCGAAATCTAACATACTTACTTTTGAGCTTAGATTAACGTTTCAAGCTTAATCTAAACTCTCAAACCTTGCTTTCAAACCTTTGAAAAGCCTTTAAAATCATTTCCACTCACCGACAAAGCTTCGCTCCACTTATCGAAACGATATCAAGCCTCTGGAGCAACCAAGACCTCTTCCAAAGACATCGGATCAATCTCCCTTGCTTCTAAACAAAAAAAAAACAGAGGATTAATGCACACTCTTGCATCAAAACCCCCCTGCAACTCCACAATTCTCTTTAACAAAAACAAGCAAACGACATCCAAAATCAACCGAAGACATCAGCGAAAACACTCTAAACAATCTCCAGACAACACCCAGCAAGATTAATCATTAAACAACATCAATATACATCTAAAAATATCACCTCAACATCCTCTTACCACCAGCAACCATTAAACCAAAGTAAACAAACCATAAACTCAAAGGTTTCAACCAAAAAATCTAGCAATTCACCTAGTTTCGTGATTCAATTATTAAAACCCACTTTACCACTTTATTAAACATCTAAAATATGATTAAAACCAATCCACAACCCATCAAAACAAATTCAATTCGAAAATCACAAGATTCCATCAATTAAACTTGATTAAGCGAAATTCCATAATTAATACATTAGAACCCATTAGAAAACATATGTAAATAGCCAAGAATTTGGTAATTTCAATAAAGAACCTTACATTAGAGGAGTGAAACACAACTCACCTCTAATGGATGTTTTTCCCCTTAATCGGATTGAATTACATGAGAAAACAAGATTAAAACTATAAGGTTTAGATAGGAAACCAAAGAGAAACTATTTGACAATAAAAGATTAGAGAAATCAGAAGTTTACCTCAAGATTTTGAAGAAGAAAAGAGTGTTTGGCTGGTGAGAATTGGTGAGAAAATTTTTAGAGAGAAAGTAGTTACGTAAGTTTTGTTTTAAACCATTTAATTATAAAATAAATTCTCCCAACCTATTTATTATTTTCAAAACCATTTTAAAAATAGCTAATTAAGGGTTAAAGTCTGATACTAGATTTTGGACAAATAGCTCCTTAAGGATTTAAAGTTTTGACTCTTTTTATAAAACAGTCACTACAAACAGTTTTGCCAAAATTATATTTTGGTCACTAACCGAAATGTCTTTCTTCCAAATCTCATTTCCTAAAATTGATTTTATCAAAATCAATTATATATTAAATAATATTTTTTTAACCATTTTCTCATATTGGCACTATTTTATTATTTTTTATCTTGACATGTGATTTTTATTAATATTAAATGTCAAATGTGATTTAAAAAATAAAACTCAAACACATGAAATACCTAAAAATCCAAATCAAATCCAACTTCTTTAGTAAAAACCTAAACCCCAAGTACAAACAAGGCTCGATCTTTCCATCTTCTTGTGATATGAAATTTGGATTTATTACCATTGACGGCGCCGATAGCCGGCAACTCTAACGGTGACCATAATGGTCATATTTCCTAGCTAAAAACACACAAAACAAAGGGTTTTGATAATATAATCCATCCATTGTATAAAGAAGATGATTGTGATTTTCTCTCATAACAAGTTACTTGCTTTAAAAATAGAAGAATAGATTATCTTTATCAGAATTGGAGATGGTAATCCAGAGAACAATCTCTGCCCAAGTAAGTTTCTCAGTTCCAAACAATTTTTCTTCAAGAATTGAAAAATCAGTGCAATTATTTAGTTTATGAGCTACTTTTTTTCTTGATTTTGTGAGATTCCAAGCAAGATTTGCTTGAGAAACTATGTGGAAAAAGGATTATGTTTGTGGGGGATTCACCGAATAGAAATCAGTGGAAGTCTATAGTTTGTCTACTTCATCAATCTGATGTTTTTTATCGGAAAGAAGAGTCACGAAAAGTTTGATTCTTTAGTTATATTCCGCATTGAAGTAAATTTAGATTTTTTTATTGAAGAAGATGAATTTGATTTGGGGTTTTTTTTGGGTATTTCATGTGTTTGAGCTTTATTTTATTTATTTTATAAATCACATTTTACATTTAATATTATTAAAAATGACATGTTAAGATAATAATAATAATAATAATAATAATAATAATAATATAATCCATGACATCAATAAGTGACCAAAATATGTCAATGTATAAAGTTCAGTGAATAAATTAGTTGTTTTTAAAGTTCAGTGACCAAACTAGGTCCGAGAACAAAGTTGAGTGATGATTTAAGTATTTTATCTTTTTTATAATAAACGTTTGTACATGTGTACATGTTGTGGTGTTTCCAAGTAAAACGCTACTAAAATACAATTATTTTTATCAGCGTTTTAATCATAGGAATCCTTTTGTGTACCAAACGCCACCCTATATCAGTGTCTGTGGCGTTTCTGGGCTACAATAGGTTCATTGATATTACGACGTGGCCCAATAAAAGCCACTACATGTGTACATGTTGTAGCATTTTTAAAAAAAACGGCATGAAAGTATGATTATTTTTGTAAACATTTTAATTATAGGAACCCTTTTACGGTGTTCTGCACAGAAACGTCGCTCTGTATAAGTTTCTTGCGGCGTTTTGGGGTCAAACGCTACAATAGGTTCATTAATATTGCGGCCAATCCAATAAACGCCACAAAATTTATTTTTCATGGCGTTTTCGCTGAAAACACCGTTGGTTCTTTAAATTTGACGGCGTCCTATTTCAAAGTGGCGCTATAAACCAAGTTTCGTGATGGCAGCCATTATTAGGAAGCTACCGAATACCAACCAACCGGCCACCATTGCTTCAATGAGTCACCCACCAAAGTAAAGATAAAGATTGGTGGGTTTTAATAAAGTCAAAAAGTTTTGCTCAATCGTTGATTTTTGTTTAGGTATAAAAATATGAGACTCGGCTATCAACTCCTACCGCTCTTTCTCAGGATACTTGTGCTTTTCATTCGGTTACACAACCAAACCAAAGTGCATGGTGAAAGCTTTAAAATTTTGCCAACATATTTTCACCAGACCCATTGCATAGTTTTAATTTTTAAATGAGAAAATATATTTTCATATTCTTATAATTAAATTTATATACATTAGAAGGCAACGAATATAAACAAATATTATCATATAATTACAGCAATACATTTTAAAAAATATATACATTAAAATTATTTTTATTATTTAATTTTAGTTTGGGTGAATGTGATCCAATTTCAATGAGCAGAAGAATAATATTGAAAATGTCTATCAAAGTGTAAACAAGATCTAAATCTGGATCTTGCAGGTAGTATTTATGTGAACTCAACAGTTGTCTTACATAAATAGGGATCCAGTTGGAGGTCAACAATTACCATGGCCAAATTTTCTATCATTAGCCATATTTTTGTTACTTGTTTTTTTCCCTTCATTTCATCCAATTTAAAAAATAACAAATTAGGCTATTATCGTTAAAAAATTGACGATAAATGTTGTGGTTATTAATAAAATTCATACATTTAGCTCTAAAACTTTACGCTTTGGTGTTAATTTTAAAAAATTGTCCCAGCATTTTTAGTATCTGACAATTTATTCCATGTAATCTCGAGTTCGATTTGTATTTTAAAAAAATAAACATACAGCTATTGAAGAAAAACTTCTAATTCATTTCATTGTTTTGGTTTAAATCATTTTTCATCACCATCATCTTCATCTGATAAATTCAAGGCCCAAGGTAAGAGTCTTAGGTTTCTGTTCTTTCGTTATTTGATTTTTTAAAATAGTTTTATATTATTTTTGATTGAATTCGGAATTTTAAAATTACAAATGTATCATTATCCATTTCATGTAATATCATCAAAGAAAAGACGATATTCAAAATGGATTCTGAAAATTAGTTTGATTAACTTGCAACAAAAATCATTAAGCTCTCAAAGAAAGAGAATTGAATTGAGGTAGAGAGAAGAAATCGAAAGAATAGTACTGAGAAGAAGATAGAAAAAGAAAGATAATAGTGAAGTGGAGAAAAAAATAACCGAAAGAATAATTCATTCATCATATTTTTCATAACTCTTAAGTATGAAACCCTGATACTATTTAAAACTAATTACAAGTAGGGATGAGTCGAGTGGACTAATTCATTCATTATATTTTCCATAACTTTTCAAGTATGAAAGCCTAATACTACTTAAAACTAAGGATGACTGAGGGGTGGTGACGGTGGTCTCCCCTTAGAAATTTGAACTTCCTATATAATTTAGAAAATTTTAATAAATTTATATATATATATATATTATTAAAAATTTATTTTCATCCCCTAAAATTTTATAAATTTGTCTCCTAATATAGAATCTTGCGTTCGTCTCTGAATTTACAAGGCCTTCTAGTTAACCCAAACACATTGTTTTATTTATTAATAAAATGATGTCTTCAAGGATTAGAGAAAGTTCAAATCTTTTAAATGGTTTAACTAAACATTTTTTATTGATCGTTTTGTAAAAGAGTAAATTTTTGAAACACAAGGTGTATAAAATTAATTTTACACAAGTATGTGTATTTACACTATAAAAACCAAAATCTTAAATTCTTAATCTTAACCCTAAAAACTAAACTCTAAATTTTAAACCATATACACTAAATTATAAACACTAACTTTAAATTTTAAATCTTACAATCTAAACTCTTAAACTTTAAACCCTAAACTAAAATCTTAACCCTTAAAACTAAAAGACATGTGTAAATTAAAATTTACACGACATATGTATCAAAAAAACTTCCACTATTGTGTTATGAATAGAATTATGTTCCATCTACAAAGAAATGATAGTAATAATTTATGAATACTTAAAATTTAGAAGACTACATAGTTCAATTAGGCAACCCCTAGAAGGCTATATATGTTATGTTCTAAAACCAACCTAGAAAAGACTCAATTCATTCATTCATATCACAATGCTAATTGTTTATGTCCTGATAGCAAATATTGAAATAAAAATCATCTTAATAAAGTTTTAATTTTTTACAATCTGTCATGAATTAGTGATAACATTCATTCATATCACAGTGCTAATTGTTGCCTCCTATCTCTACAGAGTGTTGAAGTGAAGGGTTTTACACCACTGTAAAATTGAAATTTAAAAAGATGTTAGCTGTATGGTTTTACACCACTGTAAAAGTAGTAAAAGTTGTTAGCTGCTGAAGCTAAATACGTATGCAGGTTTTACACCACTGTAAAACAAATAGTAAAAATTTTACATGATAGTTCTTGCACATCCTCCTCCTCCTCCTCCTCCTCCTCCTCCTCCTCCTCCTCCTCCTCCTCCTCCTCCTCCTTCTTCTTCTTCTTCTATGCTTTGATATTATGATCAGTGGAATACAGTTAATATTTACTAAATATATACCTACATCTTACCGACACTTGCTACAGGTTCAATCTGCTACACTAGACACATGGCTTCCTGAGCAGGTTGCTTTTATTCAATGTAAGTTACTTGTTAGGTTATGAATTCGGTTAATTTAAAGTTCATGTCTTTTTGGGTTAAAGTTTCAAGCTGTAATCACTACAGGTTGGAATCAATATTGAATTTGAGATAACTGAAGTTTGATTGTTGATTATATAATAAATTGGATTCCTAGTTTATTATGTTTGAGTGTTGGTGTTATACAGTTGCTGAAGGTAAATCATGTTAGATTTGAAGTCTCTGTCGAGATTTTCTCCTTGTCTGCAACTACCAACACCACTCTAATTCATTCCCTTTCTAAAAGGCTTATATTCATGTTTTGAGTATTGAATTTGCTCTAAACTACCGACTCGATGTGAATGAAAAGGCAAACAGTTACTGGGAAGCTGAGTTACCTCCTAATTATAATAGAGTTGGAATTGAAAACTTCATCCGTTCAACACAAAACACCCACAAATTTCAACTATCAAAGCACAGTAACAAAGAATTCTAAAACCGAGAAAGAAATCCAACAAAAAGTCAAAATCTTCAAGTAAAACATCCAATTTCAAAAGCTATCGAAAGGGGGAAATTTTGAAAGGGGATAAAACAAAAGAAGCAGTTGGATTAACTGAGAAGATGAGCTCTGCTCGTTGCCGGTGAGAGCGAGTTTTCCACATGGTGAGAAGATAAGCTCTGCTCCTTGCCGGTGAGAAGATGAGAAGCTTTGAAAAATGACTTCCCCTTTTCAACACGGGAAGTTGTTTTCCGTAAAAATATTAGGGAAAATATTAGGAATTTTCCTTTGACCGGAAAACATTTTCCTTTGACCAAGAGTTTTCCTTGAACCAAACACAGAAAAACGGGAAGTTATTTTTCCGAAAATTATTTTCCTCCAAACAAACAGACCCTAAACTCAAATACACCATTTTATTAATTAATAAAATGCTTAATTCACATTTTGCCCCCTAAATTATACTTTTTTTTAGTTTGGTATCTAAAATTATTTCGCGACGAAGTGTCCTTTAAAATTTTTGACATTACTCATTTTACCCAAAAAACTAACACCGTTAAATAAGTTCGTTCTGACCAATCAGAATGTGCCACATCATTTTTGTATTTATTTTTAAATTTTAAAATAAAATAAATATATTAAAATATTTTTATTAATTTAATTATATTTCCCAAAATACAAAATCTTCTTCCCCATCCCCAAATTTCCCTAAAACATTTTAGGATTACAAGTTACAAGATTTCATCATATATCTTTTCCAGCAACTTAAACCGAAACCAGTTTCCTAACAAAAGAGGTATAGGCAAAACCTTTTGTTTAAACTTGATTAAATTTCACATTTAGTTTCGTACATAAACTCGTCTAATTTTTAAATGTATACCTGCAATTATTTTATTATAGGGACGGACACATGATTTTCTGTTAGGCGGTGAATCTATAAAATTTTATGAAGGACTTATAAAATTTTAGAGGAGGGAAAAAAATAAATTTTCAATAAGAAATACATAAAAACTTAAAAAAAATAAATCATTTATAAATTTAAAATTTTTAACGACGATTGTCCCCTCTAATCCTCTTTTGTACAATATAATTAAAGAAAATTCATTTTGGAACAATGTATAGCCAGGTATAGGCTTGACATAGAGTAGCACTTGACTAGTCGTGCAGTCGAAAACAAAATATTCCCTCATCTGTTTACATCCAAAACCAAATAACACAAAATGAAATACAAACCACAAAGATAGTTTGATCTTCTCTTTTTCCCTTTTCATTAGGAACTTTTTGAGCATTTGCTCAACATGTATTTTTCTTTCTCATTCAAAAGGAAAGAAAGTAGAGGCTCACTCGCATAAACCCTAATTATTAAATAAAGGTTCCTATTGGTTTAGGAAAAATTAGAGAAGAAGATGGGATACTTAAAAAAATATAATTAAATCAATAAATATTTTAATTTATTTATTTATTTTATATTTTAATTTATTTTAAAATTTAAAAATAAATAAAGAAAATATCGTGGCGAGTTTTGATTGGCCAGGACAGATTTTTTTAACGGCGTTAGTTTTTTTGGGTGAAATGAGTAACGTCGAAAATATTAAGGGCACTTCGTCCCAAAAAAATTAGGTACCAAACTAGGAAAAGGGGTATAGTTAAGGGGGCAAAAAGTGAATTAAACCTTAATAAAATGAGCATGTACAATACATCCTTTTTTCCCTTCTTTTTTGGTGTAAATGAACAGAGTTTTCAGCGAACCATTTGTATAACGTTCGTTTATTAAACTAAATAAACGAGTATGAACATTTTTTTTATGTTTGTTTAATAAACGAACGAACACGGACATATGTGTGTTCTATTCATTTATGTTCATGAACAAACTCGTCTATAGGCTCGTTTATACGTTTATTTATAAGCTCATTTATAGGATGAAAATGCTTGTGGATGTATCTAAATACTACCTTTTGTTGTTGCTACGGATGTTATATATAAGTTTATGTTGAAATGTAAGTTTTATTTGTTGCTTTTACTTTATTTATTTATTGTTAATTTAGTTAAAATTTCTGAACATATAACGAACATGTTCGCAAATGTATAAACGAACATGTTTGCAAACACTTAAATGAACACGTTCCAAACACTTAAAGGAACATGTTTGCAAACACTTAAATGAACACGTTCCAAACACTTAAAGGAACATGTTTGTGAACACTTAAACGAACACGTTCATGAGCACTTAAACGAACACGTTTGCAAACACTTAAACAAATACGTTTGCTTACACTTTAACGAAACACGTTTGCGAACACATTCACGAACACTTAAACGAAACACGTTTGCGAACACATTCACGAACACTTAAACGAACACATTCGTGAACACTAAACAAACGAGCAAGAATACCTTCAAAAATAAACAAACGAACACGAACATAGTCTTGTTCGTTCAAGCTCGGTTCATTTACATCCCTAACTTCTTTCTTCGTTATCAAGTATAGAGAAAACGATTCCTCAATAAAAATCTCGTTCTCTAAATTAGAATCTGAAGGCCGAAGCTATCACCCAAAACGTAGAAAGTGGAATTAGACACAAATTTTCAGCAAGGGAGCTTCAAAACCCCAACCTCGAATTAAAAAGAGGAATTGAATTATAAAATTTAGATACTTATTGAAAGATGGCATCTTTTACCCTGTTTTATAGGTTATTTAAAACTTGGATTTAACAAGGAAGATGATGACGTGAGAGGGTTTTTGGTTTCTAAACACAAATATACTCAACATGTCAATGAAAAATTGGGTGTTTTTAATGTTGTATAGAGTTTTTTTTTTTTTTTTGATCAAGAATGTTGTAAAGAGTTGAAAGCTCAGCAGTTACTTCCCAAAAAATATCCCCAACTGGAGAGAATAGCAATTCCAGCTGATCATAAATTTTTGGTTTCTTTCTCTCTCATATGTTGGGGGCTCAAATTGTCATTTTTCACAAACCATCAACACCTTAAGACTTTATTTTTCTCCGAAAACTCAATGGCTTTGTTACATTTGAAAATCCAACAGCTGAAAATCGATTCAATAATGTTTGTTTCGAAATGTTTTCGTTACTTTGTAAAATAGTTTCCATTAGTTTTTTTAGGCTTAAACCAAAAATAAGTGTACAAAGTATACATTTTTTGAATTTTAGAGGCCTAAAGTATAATTTTGTAAAAATATGTGCCTGAAATTTCTAAAGTTATCATTTTAAGTGCCTGGCCGTAAATGAGTGTTTTAAAAAAATTGTTAACCAACTAATGCTTGACACATGGCATGTTATTTTATTTGTTTAATTTTTATAAATTCCCAAAAGTTTATAATTTTTACAAAACAGTCCTTAAAATCTCCCAAATCCCAAATTGCCCCCGCTTTCGCCGCCCTTAAGCCTACCACTTTGGTCGCCGGACCTAGCCGGCCATTTCCCCCATGACGTCGTCACCGAAAACGATGAACGACGTGACAGTCGAACATCGAACACGAAATCGACGTTCGGCTGCCACGCTGTTCATCGTTTCCGACAACTACGATATGAGGAAAACGACCGGATAGGCTCAACGACCAAAGTGGTAGGCTTAAGGGCGGCGACCGATGACGAAAACAAAGACAATTGGGGGGTTTAGGTTTGGGAAATTTTAGGAATTATTTTGAAAAAATTGCAAACCTTCGAGAATTTATAAAAAAGATGAAAATTTTGGTTGTTTTCCTTTAAAAATAAAACAAATTAAATTAGTGCCACATGTCAAGCATTGATTGGTTAAGATTTTTTAACACCCATTAACGGTCAGACACCTAAAATGTAACTTTTGAAACTTCGGGCACCTAATTTTACAAAATAATACTTTAAACACCTAAAATTCGAAAAGGGTATACTTCGGACACCTATTTTTGGTTTAAGCTGTTTTTTCATTAAATAGTGGTTATTACATTCTCATGTCGAGATTCAAACCCATACAAGATGAACATCCCCAGCCACTAGGCCAATTAGTAAATCTCAATTTCCATTAATGTGCACATTGAATATAAAACTCTTAGTTTTACACGCATTTTGAATCACTGGATTAAAAAAAATGAATGGCTCAGATTAACTCTTTTTTTTAAGTGATAATCTTCACATAACCCACTCTTAATTTCAACCACCCGTTTCGCTCATCCAACGATCCAAAAAACGTATAAAAGTTAAAATCATTTACTTTGTGTAACTGGATATTATCCCTATATATGAGTAAAACTTTGATACACAGATTGTGTAAAACTAATTTACTTACACAAGCCTGCATATTTACACTATAAAACCTAAGTATTAAATTTCTAACCCTAACCCTAAACCTTAAACACTATAACCTAAACTCTAATCACTAACCTTAAATTACAAAACCCTACAACCTAAACATTTAACCTTTAAAGCCTAAACTAAAATCATAATCCCTATAACTAAAAGACACGTATAAATTAAAATTTACACGGCCCGTGTATCAAAGTTTTTTTCTCTATATATGCGCGCAGAATGCAACTCCATTGACGGGCAACGTATGTATCGACTTTCAATGAAAACAATAGGATTATTACTATAATTTGAGGAAAATGAAACGTATGTATCAACTTTTGATCGTTGCTGTTCCATGCTTTCAAATGGATTTGGTTTATTTCTTCCAGAATTGAATTATTTTGAAAGTGGGATCAGAACTGGAAACAATTCTAACCAGATTATGCCTCCGAAGCATATATGTCCCTAACAACCAATACTTGTGTTTCGTGAAAATTTTGTAACCACTGGGTTTCATTTCAAAACAACCAAACTAATCATATATGTAAAAATAACGTTTCAAACCACAATTATAGATGTAAAAATAACCAGATTCACATGATAAAGACGCCAATACAGAAATTGTCTGATCATTGCAAAGCCAAATCGTTTCTCTTGGGAGGTTTTTTTTTTTTTTTTTAATTAGAGAAACTAAAGAATCTACTCCCCCATTGCAATAAAAGGGATTCCCCTGGTAGAGATGCAAAATAAAGGCAGTATTAGTACTCAATCTTCAGCTTTCTATTGGTTTATCAGAGCTATATACTCCAACGACCAAGTTGAGATTTTTCAAAAGCACCAAAGAAAGAAAACAAATATGAACAGCACAGTATAAATGCATTTAACATCGTCAAAGATAATGTCTTTGCAATTCTCATTATTGGATTTGAGTGTGTCGAATTCGGGTATATTCAATTATTTCGAAATGTTTAGGTGAATTTGGAGGATCCTTGGAGAGTCATCTCCATACCCATTCCCGAACATATGTCACACACAGGTACTTCAGAAAGAGGGGGGAAAAATGAGCCAGAGCAACATAGGGATGAAGTATGGACGGTAGTCAACAAAGAGACAATAGATCACAATGTAGGGCTTATTTTTCATATAACTCTGGTTAGCTATCAGGAAGCCAACATACATTTCTTAATGGCTTTCCTATTGTGTTCTCCATTCAGGCTTTACTTGATAGAGTGGAAACTGGAAAAATGGAAGGAGAAGAAGAGGGAGCGGAAAAGTGGAAAGAAAAATTTTGAGTGATGCAAATTTAAATTTATGTATTTTTCAACAGCTTTATTTTTTCCTCTCATTTTTCAACCCAACTAAGCAATGGATGGAAAGAAAAATACTTTTTCTTTCAAATTTCCATCTTTCCTACCAAGCACACCAATGGAAAGAGAATGTATTTTCCATCTTTTTTTTTACTCCCTTAATTTTCCATTGTTCCAATTTTCTTTCCACTTAACCATGCAATACCTTAGGTTAAAGTAACTTTTGAGACTGCATTTCTATGTAAGCACAGCAGTTGCATCTCAAGTCTATAGTTCTGAAAGTCTCCTTTATTGCCAACAGAGCATAGCTCCAGTGATAGAGGTGGGATATTTGGTTAGATCTGACGTTTGAACCTGAAGCTCTCTCTTGAACCAAAAAAGAAAAGTCTCGTTTGTTGCCACCAGGGCATAGCTCCAATTGTAAAGGTGGGATATTTTGTTAGAGATCTTATGTTTGAGCCCTAATGACTCTCTTGAACCAAAAACAAGTCTAGTTTAATCGTGTCAGAAAATGCAGAGTAGATAGAAGTAGATAGCACTCGAACCATGAAAACAAATTCTTCCTTCTTGCTCCTCTAAATAAAATTTAAATTAAGATAAAATAAAACAAGGATTCTTACCAGCCACCATGCCTAGAGAAGTAATCATTATCCAGTGAAATAGCAAGAGCAACCGCAACTGCTCGCTCTGATAGAGTCAGTGGACGGCTTACATCCAACTCTTGGATCTGCAACAAAATCAATAAGCTTGTGAACAAAAGACCTAAAAACTTTTAATCTATATGTACAAGGAGCTATTAATCTCTGATGCAGAAATTACCATGCTAGCTGGACCAGTCTTCGAGATGGGATCAGCATTCCCAAAGCGGATAACATACTGACCAGCATCTGTAAATATCTGGCATATATTCAAATTACTCAGTGGAGATTTTAATTCATGTAATAAAATGGAATTCAGCTAGGTAGCACAAACCTGATTATGACAATAATGTTGAAATGAAACCAACCCCAGAAAAAATAAATAAACTACAACGAGCCACGCTCTAATAGCCTTAATTTTTCAAAAGGTAACACCAATTGGGGCGGAGAGTTTCTGTTCCATTGAACATTTTGGGAAGGGAATCTTATAAACAACACTAAGGTTTAGTTCTAAAGTTTGCTTCAAGAGGGAAAACAGATTTTCATTCTTCTTTTCTTTTTCTCAGATCCAACATTTTATGGCTATTTATTTATTCTGGTTAAAGGAACGACAGTAGGAATCATCTGACTGGATAAAAAAATAAAAGAAAAATGAAAAAGAAAAGTTCAAGGATAAAAGGAAAAGGAGATTAGATAAAAAGGCAATATGGAATTTTCGAAGAAATTTTGCTATGTAAGATGCTTTTAAATTGATAAGATTACGGAGAGTTGACTAACAACTAAATACTGACTATCAGAAAAGAAGCACAGAGTTTGAAACAGGGTGGACAGGAGAGAGAGTGGTATAGATCATTGCTTTCAAGAAAACTGATCCTGGAAATGCACGATAAGACCCCTCTTCATAAGAATAAAGAAACTGTTTGTCAATACCAACTACCAGTTTTCACTGAAAAATTCACTTTTACGGAAACAAATACAGAGCACACTTTTTATTTGTACAATGGGAAATGCACAAAACTCATGAATCAACAGCATCAAAGCTAATTAGTAGAATTAGCACAACTAACAACCTAACCTTTTCTCTTCCTTCCGAAACATGTAAAACCAGATTTCTACAATGATCAATCCCCATGTTTCTTCTTCTCATTCAACTCTTTTGCTGACTTTGACACAAAATCATACACTTCAACTTATTGGACATCCACTAGCATCTTTCTCACAGGATGAATAAAATCTTACAAAAGAAGTTCCTAAAGAAAACATGGGGCTCGGCCAAGTTCTTTGATCTCAAATACTACACTCCTAATAAGAGCTTTTACTTATTCTAGTATCTGAATACGAAGGAAACTCTCTTGTGGTAGAAGATAGTTGGGTGTTTCTTATGAAGTATGTTAAAGTTACAAAGCATGTGCCATTATAATTCAGAGACTATGACGAAGTAAGCTGGCCCCAGCAACTCAAAAAACCCGTGTCAGGCCAGGGATTTTGGAAATGGAACAAAGGATTAATCTTTTAAGCCTTCATCTGGATGAACCAGTAATATCTTGCAGGTAAATCCGAAAATAGAAGGATATCGAGTGTAATGAACCAGTAAACATAATTTCACATTAATAATATGTAAGCAAATACTTATTGTGGAAAATATGATAAAGGAACTAGAGTTCATGAATAAAGTGAGAATTAAGAGATGATATTTTTTAAATAAAGAAGAAAACCTCAAAGCCAAAACCCCTCCAATCACGATCTATTTCTGCCAGAACTTGTCCATCAATGTCCTTCAAAGTAAAAGTCCAATTCCATAAGCCAGGATTTTCAACCACAGCAAATTGCTTATTCCTAGGAAAAAAAGATAATCTTAGCTTTTAATGCTACATTTAAATGTAAATTAAAATTAACTAAAACTAACTAATTGCTCACTATCCTTGATGAGAGCTCTAAACAAGCAGTCAAGAGTGCATGTAGAATTCTCAAAGTAATAGTAGTTCCACAAATCTGATAGATACATAAAAAACAGAGTTATTATTTGATACACCGTCAGTGGAAAAAAATTCCACAAGCGGTGTTCAAATGATGCCAAATGTATTTTTAAGTATATTTAAAAATCTAAAAAATAAATGATGGGACCCTTGTCATCATCTGAACGCTACTTGTGGAATTTTTTTCCCACCGGCAGTGTATCTTTAATAATACACAAAGAAATCTCTTCACATGACTTTTAAGAGATAAAGAGGAAAATAAACAGTTCAATTGATTCAAATTCCTTAGGATAACAATTTTACCAGAAAATCAAGGAAAGTATATAAAGGGGGAAAGGGTGCTGGGAAGCACATTCTCTCATGATTATATGAAGAAAGTTAAAGAAATAAATAAGGGTATACACACAAATACACACTGTAATACAGAACTCGGTAGTCATAGCAAAACTATTGTACCACTGGGAGAAAGCAAAGAATACAAATAAGAAAGGAAAAGATAAAGAATGAGGGGGAAAGCCTCCCTCACTTGGATGGATTAAAGACAAGAAACATGGAAAAGGAAGAAATGAGTACATCAGACACCTTTTTTGCTTGAGGACAAAGATGAAAACCAAACTTATGTTGTTTTGCAGTAATACCCTTTATGACTTAAAAAGGAAAAAAAAATAACGGATGATACCAGTTCAATTAGAAAACAAATAAGTAGGAAAGTTATCCCTTAAAAGAATGAGAATACTACCCATAGGTATTCTAAACAACACAAGCATTCATTGTAGAATGCAGAGGTTTGGAAGTCTTATTGTAAATTAGAGTTTTACTTAAAAGTCTAATTGTAAATTAGAGTTTTACTAACTAGATTAGTCATAGTCTAATTAAAACACTTTGTATCAGCCTATTTAAGGTTTGTTTCTGTACACATTCTAAGTGAATAAAATCAGAGAAAACAGCCTTCTTCTCTGTTGATATCTATATTATCTACATTCATATATCTAAAAAGAAATGACTTCACCAAACCTTTTCCAAAAACAAAAAATACCAAGTAAAAGCTAGGCATATTTGTAGATTAATGCAGTGACTGGGAAAAAGACAGTTCATGCTATATTTAAGTGGGTTCAGACAGCTAATCAAACCATTCAGTAATCAGTACCTATAGAACCAATTGAGCATTTTCAAGGTTACAATTGTTGTTTTGCATTTTAATGGGATTTTGGGTTTAGTAAATACATATATTATTTTATTCTCAATTAGATTTTAGATATGAATATTTGAGATAATGGGATTTAGAATATCGAGATTTTCAACCTATATTGATTATTCTTGCTTTCCCCTAAATTCTGATGTTTCATCCCAAATATCCCCTGTTCTTCCCTAATCTTTCTTGTCTATTTTTGTGTTCTTCCCTAAATTTTCAAAGAATTCTCCTCTCTCTACTTATCCTACAACAGAATGCTGACAGGTGACTGTATCTTGGCAATGTTAAAAAAATATTGGACAGTTTTGTCTCTTAAAAAGGCAGTCATGCATGTAACAAAAGGATAAGAGCCCCATATCTAGTACATACCTAATCTATAAGCCAACCACATGAGAATTCTAAATTTTCCCAATATTTGAGAATGGCCCACTGATGCTACCACTAAATCGTTGTCATGTAATGACTACAATGCTAATTTCATGCTATCATGCATTGTAAGTACAGACTACAAAAACAAAGTAAAATGATACACAGATTAAGTATTTTTCCCAGATAAGGTTGAGACGTAACTTGTACACCCATGGGAATTATAACTTCAAAGAGAATTTTCAAAAATGCTAGGTACCCGTTCATGTTTTACACTGGGTTATAAGTCAGTTTTTATCGATTGGATCAACAGTTAACTTAAATCTATAGGGATCCATAATTCAAATACCAGGACTGGAAATAAACATTGCTTTCAAGCAAGTAGCCCCATCCACCATTTTTAAAAGTAAGTACTAAATTTTTTGGACAAGTCATATTTGGCAGTATTCCTGTTTAACTAATCAAATATAAATTCAACAGGAAAGTGTATCCAACCACCAAATATTCAGTAAACTAATACCAAATTATACCACAAACTTCATATACTGCTTGCTAGGATTCACTATATAAGCATAAAAATGAACTAAAACAATCTACTGCTGGTAAAGGAACTTAATATTAATATCATTTAACAAATGTTGAACATAACATTGAAAATGGCTTGTTGAGATTACCCCAAGTACAAATCATACACCCTCCTCCACAGATGCCACCTTCTGTGAACCACACCAATTTCCTAGAAAGGAATGACATTTTAAATCCTTGAAACTAGAGTCTTGTGCTAGATTCATATATACAAAAAAAGAACAACACTATTGAAAATTTGCATACCTTACCGTCAATCTCTACATAAATTGAGCTCGTTATCCACCAAAAAGGCCTACGAACCTGAATGTGTAAACCAAAGCCTTAAAGCTGAAACGATATCTTTCAATATTTAAGGGCCAAAAAACTTATACATTAGCTCAAAAGCAACTGCAGATATTCTTCTTACCCTAAACAGCTCTTGACCCATGGCATCAGTAATGTGTGCAACAAAAGGGCGCCTTGAGCGCAGCAACTACAAAAACACAAAACAGTCAACAGTATGCAACACATAATGTTAAGAAAAGAATAGCAACCATGTGGTCGAAGCAATGCAATGAAGCACAAGTCTTTAGCTATTTTCATACCAAAAACCAGAACCAGAATAGAATCCAAAATAATCATTACCCAAAGAAGATATTGAAGCCAAACAATTAAATTGGCAGACCATTCTCCCTTAATGTCACTTTGAAGAAGAATAATTCAGAAAACAGGACGACGTCAAACAATTAAGATTATCACACATCTAACCAAAGAAAATGAGGATTGGAAAAAACATCACATAATCAATCTTAATTGCTTCAAAAGAAAGGGTAGCTGGAGGAAGCTGTTGTGACTCATCATGAATGAAATGAAGCTAGGGTACTGTGGATAGAATTATATGGACAATTGCACAACTCACAGAAGAGCACATGGAAATGTAGAATATACTGTAAATATGTTAGTTCGGGTAACTTAGTTCTTATGGTAAGATATCTTAGCATTTGTATTTAGAGTAGTATCTTATGTATTTACCGAGGAATATTTAGTTTCCTAGATTACTTAGTTACTAAAGATACTTAACTAAGTCTCTGTATATATTCTCTTATTCCTATGAATAAAATTAAGAGTGTTTTTCTATTATTCTACATGGTATCGGATTAGGTCGATCCTCTCCAGTTTTTCTTTCGACCCAAAAAATCTCGTTCTCCATGGAATCTGACTCTGAAGTCAGTTCTCTCACAAACCCTCGTTCCTCTGATATTTAAATGTCAAAAAACTCTTACTCTTCGATCACATCCTGTAGACTAAATGGCAATAATTACCTGCCTTGGTCCCAATCAGTTCGTCTCTATATTATGGGCCGAGGAAAAGCTTCCTATCTCTCAGATTCCACCACAGTTCCTGCTGAATCTGATCCAACTTATCCCAAGTGGTTGAGTGAAAACACCACCCTCATGTCCTGGTTAATCAACTCCATGGTCCCTGACATCGATGAGAATTTTATGCTATATAAAACTGCTGCTGAAATCTGGACTGCATCCAGAGATACCTATTCTAGTGTCGATAACACCTCTGAGATATTTGGGGTTGAAAATCAGATCAAGGACCTTCGACAAGGAGAGATGAATGTGGCTCAATACTTTGGTGTTCTTACTAAGTGCTACAGCAGCTTGATCATTATGAGGCTAATGAATGGAAATGCAGTGATGGTATTGCCTTCTACAATCGACTTAAGAATCAAAGAAGGCTATTTCAGTTCCTCTCGGGTCTGAATGGGGAGTTTGATAATGGTAGGGGTCGGATCTTAGCAACTAAACCTCTTCCTCTAGTTAGGGAAGCATTTTCAGACATAAGAAGGGAAGAGAGTAGGAGACTGTTAATGGTGCCTCTTGTGGTTCAAGCAGATGCTTCTGCCCTTCTTACTCATGCGACCTCTGATCATGGGCAAAGGAGGGGCAGACCTTGGTGCACCCATTGCAAGAAGGCTGGTCATGTGTTGGAAAAGTGCTGGAAATTGCATGGGAAACCAACAGATTGGAAACCTTCTTCCTCTCGTTTTCATAAGGCTGCAAATCTTGCTTCTGCTGAGAATTTATCCACTGGCTTTAGCCCGCAACAAATGGAGGAGCTTCAACAAATCTTTGGTCGATTCTCCTCCTCCTCTGCTTCAACAGCCTTGACAGCTACGGAAGGTAATTCATTTTCCTTCATTCCTGTACCATCTTCCCAATGGATTGTCGATTCTGGTGCATCTGATCATATGTCAGGCAATCTTAAGTTGTTTCAGTCTTTCTCTACGCTTAGCTCACCTTGTTACATTAAGATTGCAGATGGTTCACTTTATAAAGTTACTGGAAAGGGTTCAATTCAGATTACTCCCAAGCTAATTCTTTCGACTGTTCTCTATGTTCCTAATTTGAGTTACAATCTGTTATCTGTTAGTGCTTTTGTGAGAGATGTTAATTGTGATGTACATTTTGGGGTTGATGGCTGTGTTTTTCAGGAATAGGACTCGAGAGTGGTGACTGGCAATGCTAGGTTGCATAATGGTCTCTATACCCTTGATACTCAGCCCTCTTCATCATCCGATTGCTCTAGTGCCCCTCGCAAATCTGCCCTATCTTCCAGCTTTAATTTAGATCTTGTAATGCTCTGGCATTTTAGATTAGGACATGCCAATTTTAATTATATTAAAAGGATGTTTCCTGATCTTTTTCTCAATAAGAATCCATCTTCTTTTACTTGTGCTATATGTCAATTGGCCAAACACACTCGAACAATTTATCTGCCCGCATCTTTAAAATCAACTTCACCTTTTTCCACCATTCACAGTGACATTTGGGGCCCTTCTAAAGTCCCTAGTACTTCTGGATCTCGTTGGTTTGTTTCATTCATTGATGATTTCTCTCGCACTACTTGGACCTTTTTAATGAAAGAGAAATCTGGCATTCTTCCTATCTTCCAGAATTTTTACACAATGATCCAAACTCAGTTTACTACACCTATTAAGATTGTTAGGAGTGATAATGGGAGTGAGTACCTTAGAAGTCCCTATGGAATTTCTTCAGGGAAAAGGGGATATTTCACCTTACATCTTGTGTTAATACACCCTAGCAAAATGGTGTATCTGAAAGAAAGAACAGACATCTCCTTGAGGTCACCCGTTCCCTTTTGTTTTCTGCTAATGCTCCTAAAAAGTTTTGGGGGAATGCTCTTCTTACAACCACATACCTTATTAGTAGAATGCCTAGTAAACCCCTAGGGTTTAAAATCCCTAAAAAGTTTACCTTTGTCTTCTACTCTTCCTCTAAAAGTTTTTGGTTGCACAGCTTTTGTCCATGTGCACAGTCCCAACCGCAGTAAACTTGATTCGAGATCCTTAAAATGTATTTTCCTAGGGTACTCCTCAACACAAAAAGGTTACAGATGTCACTGTCCTTCTACTCGAAAGACCTATATTTCTTCTGATGTCACATTTTTTGAAAACCAGCCCTATTTTGATAAGACTGAAATTCAGGGGAGACATACAGAGAATTTCAGTCCTTAGGTGACCTTCAACTTCATCCTATTTTGCCTATTCTGAAGGGTGACATCTCTAAGAGTTCATCCTCTTCTTCTTCACACCAATCCAATCCCCTAAATGAAGTTGATATTGTCTCTAATACTCCAGTCCCTAATCCAGAGAACATTTCCCCTGCACAACAAATCAGCTCACATCCTAGCCCTTACAAAACACCTCCTCCAACTCTCAAAGCCATTTCCAGTTTATCTCCAAACCTTGATACACCTTTTAAACCATTCAGTGTGTATACCAGAAAGAAAAGAGTTTTTCCTGAGGCTGCTATTCAACCTAACACTTGCCAAGAACTAATCTTGAGTCATACGACTATTGAAACAGAAGGTAACAATCTTACTCAGAATTCCTCCAATGCTGATTTAAATGATTTCCCTATTGCTATTAGAAAGGGAGTAAGGAAATGCACTATTCATCCCATCAATAAATATGTTGCCTATGAAAAACTTCTGCCTCATTTTAAAGCTTTTACAACCAGCCTAGACAGTGTACAAATTCCAAATACAGTAGATGAAGCACTTAAAATTCTTGAGTGGAGAAAAGCTGTGGAAGAAGAAATTAAAGCACTGGAAAAGAATAAAACTTGGAGTCTAACCAGTTTACCAGAAGGAAAGAGAGATGTTAGATGTAAATGGGTATTTGCAGTGAAATATCACTCGGATGGCAGTATAGAAACACACAAACCAAAGCTTGTAGCCAAGGGATTCACTCAATCTTATGGGGTTGATTATCAGGAGACTTTTGCACCAGTGGCTAAATTAAATACAATCAGAGTTTTGCTGTCAATTGTTGTTAACAAAGATTGAAAGTTACACGACATCAAGAATGCCTTTCTAAATGGGAATCTTGAGGAGGTATACATGGAAATTCCACAAGGCTTGAAGGAAAATTCAGCAAAGGGGACAATGTGCAAGTTGAATAAGTCTCTATATGGATTGAAGCAATCCCCTAGAGCTAGGTTTGATCGATTTGCTAGAACCATGATTAATAATGGGTTCAAGCAAAGCCAAGCTAATCATACATTGTTCAAAAGGGTAGCACCTAATAGCAAAATGACTCTCCTAATAGTCTATGTCGATGACATAATCATCACTGGAGATTCCATAGAAGAAATAGAAAGATTGAAGACTGATTTAGCAAGGGAATTCGAAACAAAAGACTTGGGAAGTCTTAGATATTTTTTAGGCATGGAGGTGGGAAGATTTGAAGAAGGATTAGTGATCATTCAGAGGAAATATATTCTGGATCTTTTGACTGAAACCAGAATGCTTGAATGCAAACCAATAGAGACTCCAATAGAGCCAGGCTTAAAATTCAGCAAGGATGAAGGCAGTCCAGTAAATAAAGAATCTTATCAAAGATTAGTGGGAAAACTAATCTATTTGTCACTTACTAGACCTGACCTTGCATATGCAGTGAGCATTGTGAGTCAACACATGAGTGACCCTCGAGAAAAACATATGGAGGCAGTGAAGAGGATTCTTAGATATCTAAAATTTTCACCAGGAGCTAGACTTATATTCAAAAAAAATCAAGATAGAACTGTGAAAGTGTACACTGATTCGAGCTGGGCAAGTGAATTAACAGATAGAATATCTGTTAGTGGTTATTGTGCATTTGTGTGGGGCAACCTGGTTACTTGGAGGAGTAAAAAACAAGCTGTAACTGTAGGATATTGCACTTGTATTTGGATTAGGATTAAACTCTTAGGAGTTTGTTATTATTTGTAACTACTGTTTTACGTAAATAGATTAGGATTAAAACTCCTAAAGAGTCCTAAGCCTTGTATAGAGTTAGAAGTTTTGTAGTTTTAGGAATCCTTATCCTAGTTGAACTCCTACGTGACTCTATAAAAGAGTCTCATGTTGTATCTTTCTAAATTATTTTTGAATAACAGAAAAAGTATTCTGTTTTCTACTCTTTCTACATGGTATCAGCTGGGGTTTCGATTCCTCAACCCTAGTCGACTTCCAAATCAAAACAAATCACCAGAAAAACCTCCTGCTCGATGGCTACTTCTTCAACCATCGATATCTCATCTTCATCAGGATTTATTTCTGGTTCTGACGACCTCAAGTTGGCAAGAACTACTGAAACGAAACTGGCCATAAAAGAACCTGCAGGTACCTCCTTCCCAACAGCCTTATTGTCTACACAGCTCAATCCAATTTGGATCATCTACTCTGGGGCTACCGACCACATGACTGGTAACAAAGGTTTATTTCTCAATTACTCAGCCTCCTCTTCGGGTAGATCAATTAGAACTGCTGATGGTTCTCTCTCACAAATTGCGGGTTCTGGTTCTATTATTATTAATCCCAATCTAGTGCTAGATGATGTTCTCTTTGTACCAAATCTTGCCTGCAATCTTATCTCTGTTAACAAGCTTTCGAAAACCTTGAAGTATTCTGCAAGTTTTAATGACTCTGGTTGTATTTTACAGGCTATGGACTCAAAAAAGACAATCGGCACTGCCAGTTTGCACAATGGTCTTTTTGCTCTCCATAGCTCTCCATCACCTTGCACCTCTTTCTCTCTTTCCTCCTTTACTGCTTTAGAACAATTTGATGATGTGTTATTATGGCCTTTTAGGTTAGGTCACCCTAATTTTCAATATATGTCAAAGTTATATCCATCTTTGTTTATCAATAAAAAGCCAAGTTTATTTAAATGTCATATTTGCCCTAAAGCATCTTATCTTCCATCTCCTTATAAACCATCTCACCCTTTTTCTTTGATCAACAGTGATATTTGAGGTCCTTCTCGGGTGAAGAATGCTGATGGCAGTAAGTGGTTTATTACATTTATTGATGACCATAGTAGAATTACTTGGACTTATTTAATGAAAGAAAAGTCTGAAACTGCGAGGGTTTTTGAGAGGTTTTATAACATGGTTCTTACTCAATTCCAAACCAAAATTCAACTGTTTAAGTCTGATAATGGGAGAGAATTTTTTACTAAGTCTTTGAGTGCATTTTTTCAAAAGCAGGGAATAGTTCAACTTAGTTCTTGTGTTGATACTCCACAACAAAACGGAATTGCAGAAAGAAAAAATAGACACCTCCTTGAAGTTGGTCGTTCTCTTTTATTTACTAGTAATGTCCCTAAATACTTGTGGGGTGAGGCCTTGTTAACCGCCACATATTTGATCAACCGCATGCCTAGTAAGGTTTTGAAATTTCAGACACCTCAATCTGTCTTCCTGGAGAGTTATCCACATTTTAAGCCTATCTCTTCTATTTTACCTCTTAAAATATTTGGTTGTACTGTCTTTATTCATAATTCAGCCCCTAATAAGTCCAAGTTAGATCCTAGATCATTAAAGTGTATACTAGTTGGTTATTCTTCACTCAAGAAGGGCTATAAATGCAATCCTCCTCCTTCTCACAGATTATTTGTTACTATAGATCTTACATTTTTTGAGCATGACCCTTACTTTCCTTAGGCTGCAATTTAGGGGGAGACTTGGGATGATTTTCAGCCTTCTCCTCACCCTCAGGTAATCTCTCCCAATATTTCTATACCACCAGATTTTGAATCCACTACTTCACCCTTATCCGAACCTACATCTCCTTTACCAACTCCTTTTAAAACACCTACACCTATTCGAAACACATTCACTCCTAAAAGTCCTCAAAACTTTTCGAAAACACCTACTACTCCTCCTAAACAAATTTTGACATTTATAAGGAAAAAGAAAACTATACCATAGGCTATTTTGCAATCTGATACTTGTCGAGAGTTGGATTTGAGTCCATTTGCCAATATAGAGGAGGAAGGTAACATAATAAGTGAGCCTACTATCCCTAATCTTGATGATTTTCCTATTGCTATTAGAAAAGAGGTTAGAAAGTGCAATAAACATCTTATTCAAAAATTTGCTGGATACAGTTCATTGAAGTCATCCTTTAAAGCCTTTACAACAAACTTAGATAAAGAGCAAATTCCTTCCACAGTTGATGAAGCTTTAAAGCATCCCAAGTGGAGAAAGGCTGTCGAAGAAGAAATCAGTGCTCTTGAGAAGAATGGTACCTGGACAATAACTGATCTTCCCCAAGGTAAAAAACATGTTGGTTGTAAGTGGGGTTTTGCTGTGAAATATAACTCTGATGGTAGTGTCCAGAGATACAAAGCAACACTTGTGACTAAAGGCTATACACAGACCTATGGGATCGACTACACAGAAACCTTTGCTCCAGTGGCAAAACTTAACACTGTTCGGGTATTACTAAGTCTAGCTGTCAATTCTGATTGGAAGCTTCACCAACTTGATGTGAAAAATACATTCCTTAATGGAAAGTTAGAGAAAGAGGTTTATATGAAGATTCCACCTGGTCTGAGATCGATTGAAAGAGATCAGAAAGTTTGTAAGCTCAACAGGTCACTTTATGGTCTGAAACAGTCTCCTCGAGCTTGGTTCGACAGATTCACCAAAGCTATTCTGAAAGATGGATACAAGCAATCATTGGCGGATCACACTCTTCATTAAGGTAACCTCAGAAAACAAAAGAGTTATCTTAATTGTCTATGTAGATGACATAATTGTGACAAGAGATGATGAGAAGGAAATCGGGTGCTTAAAAAACCTTCTACATAGAGAATTTGAAACAAAGGATTTGGGACAACTTCGATACTTCCTCGGAATGGAGGTTGCTAGATCAAGTGAAGGGTTGGTGATTAATCAAAGGAAGTATGTCCTTGATTTGCTTAATGAAGCAGGGATGCTCGGGTGTAAACCAGCAGATACACCAGAAGTCGGCTTGAAATTCACTAAAGAAACAAGCACTTTAGTTGACATAGAGAGATTCCAAAGATTAGTGGGAAAACTAATCTATCTATCCTTGACGAGGCCAAACATTGCGTTTCCAGTCAATGTGATTAGTCAGCATATGACGAATCCTAATGAAGAACACATGGCAGCAGCTAACAGAATCCTCAGGTACTTGAAGAAAACTCCTGGACATGGTTTACTGTTTAAAAAGACACAGGACAAAACTATGAGAATCTTTACAGACTCAAGTTGGGCAGGAGAACTAACTGACAGAAGATCGACAAGTGGGTACTGTGCATTTGTTTGGGGAAATCTTGTGACTTGGAGAAGCAAGAAGCAATCGGTGGTATCCAGAAGCAGTGCTGAAGCAAAATTTAGAGCTTTGGCTCTAGGAATGTGTGAAGGAATTTGGCTACTCAAGTTGCTTAAGGAATTACACACTAACCAAGAAGACAAGTTCGAGGTTTTGTGTGATAATCAATCAGCCATTCAGATTGCAAAAAATTCAATTCAACATGATCGAACAAAACATGTTGAGATAGACAAGCATTTTATTGCAGAAAAAAATCGTCAATGGGATAGCTACTTTGTCATATATTCCCACAGGAGGCCAACTAGCTGACATTCTCACAAAGGCCTTATCCAAAACAATTTTTGATGACTTTCTATCCAAGCTAGGACTATACAATATATACTCACCAGCTTGAGGGGGAGTGTAGGATATTGCACTTGTATTTGGATTAGGATTAAACTCTTAGGAGTTTGTTATTATTTGTAACTACTGTTTTATGTAAATAGATTAGGATTAAAACTCCTAAAGTGTCCTAAGCCTTGTATAGAGTTAGAAGTTTTGTAGTTCTAGGAATCCTTATCCTAGTTGAACTCCTACGTGACTCTATAAAAGAGTCTCATGTTGTATCTTTCTAAATTATTTTTGAATAACAGAAAAAGTATTCTGTTTTCTACTCTTTCTACAGTAACATCTAGAAGCAGTGCAGAGGCCGAATTTAGGGCCTTAGCCCTGGGTATTTGTGAAGGAATTTGGATTCAAAGACTTATCACTGAACTTGGACTCAATGAACATGGAGACTTTGAAATTTACAGTGATAGTCAATCAGCAATAAGTAGAGCAAGGAATCCAGTTCAACATGATCGCACTAAACACATTGAAATAGATAGGCACTTTATCTATGAAAAGGTCAATGGAGGAACAGTGAAGCTGAACTATATTCCTACAACACGTCAGATTGCTGATGTGTTTACCAAGGCACTTTCAAGAATTACCTTTGATGGCTTCTTATCCAAACTGGGTGTATATAACATATACAAACCAGTTTGAGGGGGAGTGTAGAATATATTGTAAATATGTTAGTTCGAGTAACTTAGTTCTTATGGTAAGATATCTTAGCATTTGTATTTAGAGTAGTATCTTATGTATTTACTGAGGAATATTTGGTTTCCTAGATTACTTAGTTACTAAAGATACTTAACTAAGTCTCTGTATATATTCTCTTATTCCTATGAATAAAATTAAGTGTTTTTCTATTATTCTACAGGAAACAATACAATGGAAGCATGAACCATAAACAACAGGAAAGAGAGTAGTTGGACTTATAAATTGTTTCTAGAAACTTGATCAAAATGTAAATATGAAATGAAATAGCAGTAAAGTTGATAACAGATAAACTCGTGTCCAATAAAAAAATTAGTATAATAGTTCACCTGTCGAGTAATGATGTTACTCTGCTCACGAATAAAACCCACAGGCTACAAAAATAAATCTTAAAATTAGGTGTTTCAGAAGAAATATAGGTGCACGATACTTTTTGTTCATTTTATTTATTGGGCATATTTTTTTTCATTTTGCTACATACTTTATTTTTTAGGCAAAAATGAAATAAAAGAATCTTAGAATCATACGTACTGACTGAGGGTAAAACACATCCACTATTGCATATCGGTTCTCCTGCATTTCAACAAATATGATTAGAGAACAAATAATAAAAAGTAAAAAGCAGGAGCCAAAAAGAAAACGAAGATTAAATAAATATGTATTTCTAACATCAGAATGTCCAGAGAAATTCTCCCCGATATGAAGTACTCCATTGAAAAGTTTAAAGCAATAACTCAACTAGGAAAAAGCAAACAAATGAAAGAATGAAAATGCAGGATTAAATTGAGAATCTATGGCGTTAAATCTCAGTTAAAAATAATTATTATATATAGATAGAATGGCTATGAAAGGAGAAAACCAACCTAACCAAGTATATGGAATCAAAAAATTCAAGCATCAAGCTGATATTCAAAAGAGAAGAGCAAACATTTTAAAATTTGACATGGTTCTTAAATGGGACAAAAAGAAGTTAGATCTAAAAATTGAATTATAAGCACTTTATTTGATTATTTTTGTTATTTACTGAGGCCCATTGTACTTTCTATTCTGAGGGCACTTTACAATTACACTTGGTAATTTGGGAAATATTTTAGGGTTTAGGGCTATAAGAGCCAGTGTTATTTTAATTTTCACGGATTCTGGAGTAAAGCATTGAGATTTAAGAGATCTGAATATTAAGAATTGTAATTTCTCCTTTTAGCTCTAGTATGTTCTTCCTCAAATTCCTCTACTGTCCACGTATCTTCGTCTGAATATTAAGGATTGTTCCATGCATTGCTAGATGTTGCTCATGGTCTTAGATATAAATTACTCGATCTTTGTTAAAGCTTGGATTATATTTTATGTTTGGTTATTGTCAGGAAATATGCGCATAAATTAGAGATTCTATGTATAATTAGACAGGATTCTGTAGATCCTTGTTTGTAGTTACAATCTCTAACTTTAAGGGATTTTTATGTTTCCTAGAATAGTCTTTTTCCTAACTTAAGAGTTACCTCAGTTAAAGACATAAGCTGTATATAAGAATGTAACCTCTTGTATAGAAATTAAGAGAGTTTTTCTAGTAAATTTCTCTACGTTTAACATGGTATCAGAGCTTTGTTAATCCTTTTTTGAGTTCTGCCAATCTCGATTATTCCTTTAAAAATGCTTCCTTTGAGTGTTCAGTGAAGTGTCACTGTTAACCTAGCAAAACTATGGTTGAAGGAGGCGATGTAAGCAGTACTGAGAGTGTGCAAGGAGTCACAGTGAGTGAAGGGAGTCATTCAAGTCAGATAAGTGACTTGCAAAGCATACAGACAGCCTACAGGTTGAATGGAAAAAACTATCTTAAATGGTCTCAGCTGGTTCGTACCTTTTTGAAGGGTAGAGGAAAGCTAAGTCATCTCCTTGGAACTTGACCTAAGGAGGGAGACCCTCAATTTGAGGCTTGGGAAATAAGTGACACATGTATGTTTCTCAATACAGCCCAAGAGATATGGGAGGCTGTAAAACAAACCTACTCAAAGGTTAAAGATGCTGCCCAGATCTATGAGATCAAGACCAAAATCTCGTCCACTACTCAACTTATGGGGGTAAGTTGGATCCAAGGGCATTGAAATGCATCTTTGTAGGGTACTCGTCTACTCAAAAAGGATATAAGTGCTATCATCCACCTACACGGAAACATTGTACTTTTGTTGATGTCACCTTTGTTGAGAGTGAAAACTATTTTACTCAGTCTTATCTTCAGGGGAGATTTTGTTCAAAGAAGATAAGGACAGAGATTATTTCCTTCTTCAGCCTCTCACCTTGCCTATCCAAAAGGGTTCTGAAACTGGCCAGCCTGTTCAAAATGATTCTGGATCTGTCCAAAATGATTCTAGATCTGCCCAGCCTGTCCAATCCCAGCCTGATTTTACTCAATTTGTTTGTGAATTTGATCCTCAGCCTTCTTTTGACCAGGAACAACCTGAACCCACCACACATAAGACTAGAATTCAAGATATTGCTAGTCCTCTACAAACTTACTCGAGAAAAAAGGAGACCAGTGCATGCTCAATCATCACCCTTGTCTCCTCCACAAACTGAGGTAATTACTGCACCTATCTTTGATTCAAATAATATTGAGAATACTAATCTTGATTCTGATCATAGGGATTTTGAATTTCCTATTGCAATTAGAAAAGGGAAAAGAACTTGTACCACAAAAAATCCTCTTTATTTGTTCATATCCTACAGAAACTTGTCTCCCAACCATAAAGCCTTCCTTACTAGCCTAAATTCCATTGTCATTCCTAAAAATGTATCCGAGGCTTTAGAAAATGAGAATTGGAAGAATGTTATCAAAGTTGAAATGGAAGCACTGGAAAAGAACAAAACATGAGACTTGGTGAAGTTGCCAGAAGGAAAGAAAACAGTGGGTTGTAGATTGATATTCACAGTGAAGTACAAATCAGATGGCTCATTGGAGAGATATAAAGCAAGGCTGGTGGCTAAAGGGTATTCCCAAACCTATGGGATAGATTACCTTGAAACTCTTGCCCATGTTGCAAAGATGAATACTGTAAGGATCTTGTTGTCATTGGCTGCCAATAAGGATGGAGATTACAACAGTATGACTGTATGACATCAAGAATGCCTTTTTGCATGGAGATCTTGAAGAAGTTTACATGGACATCCCTCCTGGATTTAGTCCAAACTATGGACAAATAGCTTGCAAATTGAAAAAGGCCTTGTACGGGCTAAAACAATCTCCAAGAGCCTGGTTTGGAAGGTTTACCAAGGTGATGTTGAAGCTAGGTTACAGACAAAGTCAGGGTGATCATACTTTATTTGTAAAACATTCTTCAGGGGGAGTTGTTGCCCTAATAGTCTATGTAGAACACATCATAGTCACAGGGGATGATTCGAAAGAAATTGACAACTTAAAGAGGTGTTTGATCAAGAAGTTTGAAGTCAAAGATCTTGGAAAACTAAAATACTTCCTTGGAATTGAAGTTGCATATTCACAACAAGAAACTTTCATATCTCAACAGAAATATACTCTAGATTTGCTGACAGAAACTGGCAAACTAGGGTGCAGACCAGCCGAGATACCAATAGAGGTTAATCACAAGCTTGGAGATGCAACAAATGAGGCAGTAGTGGACAGAGGCTCATATCAGAGACTTGTGGGAAGGCTGATCTATTTATCACACACTAGACCAGACATTGCCTATGCAATTGGGGTTGTGAGCCAATTCATGCATAACCCTAAAGAATCACATCTAAGGGCAGTGACTCAAATTTTACAGTACCTGAAGGGCACACCAGAAAGAGGAGTTTTATTTAGAAAGGGAAGCAATCTGACATTGGAAGCCTATACTGATGCAGATTATGCAGGGTCCTTGGTTGATAGAAGATCAACATCAAGCTACTGTACATTTCTGGGAGGAAACTTAGTGACCTGGAGAAGCAAAAAACAAAAAGTTGTGGCCAGGTCTAGTGCAGAAGCCGAGTTTAGAGCTATGGCACTTGGGATTTGCGAATTATTGTGGCTGAAGATTATCTTGGAAGATTTAAAGGTCAAGTGGGAAGGTCCAATGAAACTATATTGTGATAATAAATCAGCAATTAATATTACTCATAATCCAGTTCAACATGACAGGACAAAGCATGTTGAAGTGGATAGACACTTCATAAAAGAAAAACTTGACAGTGGCCTAATTTGTACTCCCTATGTATCAACTGGAGATCAAGTTGCAGATATTCTTACCAAGGGGCTACCTTGGAAGATTTTTCAGAGGTTAACTAGCCAACTGAAAATGGAGGACATCCATTCCCCAGCTTGAGGGGGAGTGTCAAGAAATATGCGCATAAATTAGAGATTCTATGTATAATTAGACAGGATTCTGTAGATCCTTGTTTGTAGTTATAATCCCTAACTTTAAGGGATTTTTATGTTTCCTAGAATAGTCTCTTTTCTAACTTAAGAGTTACCTAAGTTAAGGACATAAGCTGTATATAAGAATATAACCTCTTGTATAGAAATTAAGAGAGTTTTTCCAGTAAATTTCTATACGTTTAACAGTTATTAAGATGTTGTCAGCTTAATGAGAACATGCATTTGTCATAAAGTAGGATTGAAATTGAGATTCAATTAACTATGACTTAATTATACAAAAATGAGAGAATAAGAGGTAACTTAAAATGTCAGTTGAATCATGGTTCAAGAGAAGTATTTGCATCCAAGTCCTATTAATGTGAATGATTTTAGAAATCCAATTCATATAGGGTGCCATATCCTAAAGATCATAAAAACCTTTGTATCCCACACCCAACAAGTGTCCCTAAGAATTGATAACTTGATATCAATCTTAATTTTCTTAAAACTTCTTGCCTTCTTGTTCTCTCTCTAACCTAGGCACCCGAGAATTTTTATCCAAAGACTAGCAACCAAGAGAAGACACGAGAACCTTGTTACTGATACCTACTCTTTCCAGGAGATTGTTTTTCTTATAAACCTGTCATTTTGCTACACAAGATTTTATGTACCTTTGAGAAGGTCGTAGCTGAAGGTTGTACAGATAACCTTGAACACTTGGGAGGCTTTGGTGACTTTTCTTGGTGATCAAGATTCGAGCAAACCTTTGGGAACCAACTTGTGATTACTATATCTCAAGTATGTATTTTTTTGAATAACTTCTTTGCATTTCTTCAATTGTTTTAATCACCAAAAATTTGCAAATATGGCCCTTGGAAGATTCTGGAATTGTTTCTTTGCAAAAGATTATGCTTCAACGGCATATCGCTAGTATATGATACTATATGTCTCCGAAAACCACTTCTCTCCCCACTAGAGCAAGAAGTCAAAAAGTCCTTTCAACATCGACTGAAATAGATTGGGTAGCTTTTGTCGACAATCTTAGCAGGAGAGTTTCTAGGAAATCTTTATGGGATTATTTTAAGCGTCATGGTGAAGTTGTAAAGGTTTTCATCCCGTTAGTCAATTGAAAGCCGAAGTACAAGGATTCCACCTTCGCTTTTGTTCACTTTAGATGCAAGCAAGACATGGAAAACTGTTAGATAACGCAATCCTAGAGTTTGTAAATAAGTTAAAGTGTATCTTTATCTTATACCTAACAGATAGAGTTAGAGTTCAAACCTAACTAGGTCTCCTTGCAAAACTAAAAGTCCTAACCTATTTAGGATATAATCTACTGATGTAACTAAGATCGATCATTCAATGAAAACATAACAGTAATTCTGTTTCTCTTCAAAAACGCCATAGCGAATGTTAATAATGCGATTATAGACAGGAGGAAGGTATCTGTTGGAGTAGCGAAGTTTGCGAGAAGGGAGGTATTACGAGCAGGTTGGAGGAATAAAGCTGTGAAGGCCGGTAAAATCCAGACGAAGAAGAATGTTGAATCCAAACAGAAATTCATCAACAAGTTTATTAACGGATGGTCGTATAAGGAAGCTTTGGCAAATCCAAAAATTCAGGCTGTGACAGAAAAACTGGTTAATGTGGTAGTTCCAGCTAAGGAGAAAGAATGGATGAAGCACGCCCTAACTGGTGTAGTAAGGGCAGACGTAGAGCTGAGAGTAGTCCAGAGGGCCTTAAAAAATGTTGGTTTAGACGTCAAACTGGTTAGATGGGGTTTCGTGTAGGGCCGGCAATTACCCATGGATGGTGGCCCACCCAATCCAACTAAATGGACGAAAACTCGATAAAACGTGGGTTTGATCCGTTTGAAGTGGGTGGCAGATGTAGCGGGTGATGGATTTGGGTGAAAAATTTTCAACCCATTATCCGATCCGTCACCCGCCCCATCCATCGGTATAATATTAATTTTAAAATTATTTAGAACCTTAGACTTTTTTAAGCTTTTGTTTATTATTGGGAAATGAGAATTTTGTTTATGTAGGTTCTGTTGTATGTAAGATTATTTGGAAATTTAAAACTTTAATAATAGTTGACTTTAATATATTAAATATTTTTAATAAGATTTTACGTGTATTTTTAACTATAATTTTCTAAAAATAGAATCCATTTATGATCCGATCCACCCGCCTCATCCGCGGTTGATGGGTGGGGCGAATTTGGGTCAATGATCAAACGGGTGGCTTTGGTGACGATTTGGGATACGGATGATGGAGTGGGTGAAGCTCTAACCCACCCAAATCCGACCCGTTGCGAGCCCTAGTTTCGTGTGGAATTCTTGCATAATAATCTTCCCATCGGAGATGTCTTAAAGAGGCAAGGACGACCAAAAGAGATGAAATGTCCTACTGGTTTATCTGGATGGATCGATTGGTGATGGAGATTGGTGTCCCAATGGCTTTCTGCTCAGTTAAACTTACGGGTGTTCCACTAAACTGCTGGAATGATACCTTCTTCCCCAATATAGCTAGTCGATGGGGTTCACTAGTTCACACCCATGAAGAAACGTGGGACATGAAGGACATGACGGTAGCCAAGCTATTACTGAGAGTAGTTAGCCCTTTCGACGTCCCAAGTCAGATCACTATCCTAACAGATGGGAGATCGTACAAAATCATGGTAAAGATAGGTTCAGAGTCGGTGAAACCAAAGGACAATTTGGATCTATCTTACTCAGAGGTGGAGTGGGCGGATGAGGAGTCACCAGAGGATTACGACGGAGTTCGGTCAGAGTGGCAGGAGGAAGATTACGAATGGTCATTGGAAGTCATTGAATCGGGTCTCTTCGTGGCTCGAGGAGGGGTTGACAGGTGGCAACTCAAAAGCAGCCACAAATTTGCAATTATTGCAGCAGACAAAAAAGAATGAACTTAATAATGAGAAGGAGACAGATTTCATCGAAACCACAAGAAAATTTAACGGGGAGTTCGCGGGCCTAGACCTGAGGGATTTCGGCAACCCCAACTTGTGGTGCAGAAGCCCATTCTGAGAACGATGAAGAGGTTGCGAGTCCCCATTAAGAGGATCAAAATACACAAGCCCATTGTAAATACTGCGCCACTGGGCTATGGAGTAGACAACAAAGAAAAAACTGGAAATTCGAGTCAAGGGGTTTGGAGCGATCATCCGTAGGAACAGGTGGGATTGAAAAAATAATCTTTCGCTCAAAAGAACTGGTGGGGAAAGCGCGGGTAATCAGAAATTCGCTCAACAAATCTTATGGGGTGGAGATTGATGTCCCCCACGCTCAGCCGCCTATCTACAAGGAGTACCCCGGCTGGTTGGAGAGGGAGATGGTTTTCATATTTTACAAGAGATCGGCCGAAAGAAGATGCTGGTTCCGGTTAGAGAAGGATGATGAGTGCGACCAGTCGATGGAGATGGCCAGGATGGGTGGGTTAAATCCTTTGGGCTCTTTTGATAGAGTGGACCGTGACAGAATAATAAACAAGCTAGAAAGGAAAAAGTATGAGGCCCATTCTAAAAATATAAGGATGATTGGGCCAAATGTTAAGGACCAATTTGTATTTGGGAATTTAGACAAGGCCCATCAGACCGATGTTATTATTGAAAGTGTTGACCCTTTTGAGACAGATGTAGTCTACCAAAACAAAAGAGAGACAGAAGGGGTATCAGCTAATTCGAGCGATGGGATCTGCGATAGGACTCTCTAGGGATCACAGCCAACACAAGGGCCTCCTAAGTATGATGGTGAAGGATTTTGCAAGGTTAAAAAGATCGACCCAAGGATTAACAAGTCAAGGGAGGAAGATTTTCGCAGGCCTGTCTCCATTAAAGGAAATCGAAGAATCCACATGAGTGTTAGAAGAAATCTGTTGCTGGAAGCTTTAGAGAGGGTAAGTTCATCTACAACCTCATCCAACTTCAAGGAAATCATGGAAGAAGCGATGGCTACTTGGGAGGTTAGTAATATGCTGGGAGTTTCTTTTGAAGGAGGGAAGTAGGCCTTCCTGGAAAAAGTAATCAATTTGGAGATAAGGGAGAGGGAAAATGCACAATAATCCCTCGTATAAAAGTTGGGATTTAGTTATTAAATCAAATGGTTAATCTCTCTGTAGTATCGTGGAATATAAGGGGTTTGGGTAGGAAAGAGAAGTCGAGAGCAGTCGGGGATTTGATTGAGGACAGAAAACCAATTGCCGAATTTCTACAAGAGACTAAAATGGTGAAGTTCAGTCAGTCAGTTCTACGGAGGTTATTTGGGGATCGACTTTAAGATTTTTGTATTGCACCGGCGGAGGATGCAGCCGGTGGACCAGTGTTACTAGGAACGGGGGACGAGCCACCGGACACCAAACCCGGAACTACGACCCAAAACGTGAAACGAAACGCCGCCGGTATGCGATCCAGAAACGGAGAAGGACGACAAAGAATCCAGTTTATAAACGAGTTGTCAGAGTGTGTTCTCGCCGTAGCCATGGACCATGACGAAAGTTGGCTTGTAGATCTGGAATCGGCGGTGACCTGGAATCGACGGCAAGAAATCGACGCAAATTTGGAGTTGTTGAGAGGTAGAAGATGAGTTGTCGTGGGGATCCCGATTCACAAAGTTTTAATTTACCTTTTCTTTTTTTTGTTCAAAAACATTTTAATTTACCTTTTTATTTGGCTTTTTAGCAATTTAAATTTGTATGGGATAAAATTTTATTTTATTATTAGAATATTTATAGAATTTAAATTTGTATGGATAAACATGCATTTATTTGCCTTTTTATCAATTTAAATTTGTATGGGATAAGAATTTATTTTATTATTAGAATATTTATAAAATTTAAATTTATATGGATAAATATGCAAAAGAATAATTATTTTATTATTAAATTACTAGAATCAAGTGTTTTAATTTTATAATTATTCTAATATATTATGATATCAATTCTAATTTCAACATGAACTAGTTGTTAGCTTGATTCTAATTCCAATTCCAACAAGGACTAGTTGTTAGCTTAAATCAATGCATAATGGTTCTTTGTTCTCCTATTTAAACCATCCTAGCTTCTCAAATTTACGTAGGTCACAACACATACGTTAAAAAAAATCAGATTTCAAATGGTATTTGGTAAAAAAAAAAGACACGATTGGAAGGAGGACAATCACAAAATCAAAGTTCTCCGACTGATGGCATCCATGACATAGAAGAAGAAAATTATCCAATTGAGGAAGAAGTCGCGAATACAAGCACTACAATAAATTCGAGTGCATCTTCATCGGCAAATAATTGTAAGCCATTACTCGATGAAGTGACATTCACAACGAATGGGACGGGAAAAAATCCAAGAGGAACAAAGAGATGGATTTGCAACCATTGTAAAAAATCTTACAATAGTTCGTATTCCAGAATTCATCAACATTTTTTCGGTCTTGGGGTTGGAAAAAAATCAGAGGTTGCTCGTTGTCAAACTTTGTTAACCAATCGAGCAGAATTTCAAAGAATAAGGAAGAAAGTTGAAGAAGCGGAGAATGTTGGCATTTCACCGTCTTTGTCTAAATCTACTCTCAACAACAGCCACAGTAGACCAACAACTACTTGTCCCATTGCAAAATCTTTTGGGACAGTGGAGCGACATCAGGTTGATATTTTAATTGTTAGAGCTCTTTGTGCGAATGGCATCCCATTCAACGTTCTTAGAAATCCAGACTTTCTTGCCATGTTGAAGGGAGTTAATCAAACTCCAAAAGACTACAAACCCCATCATTTGATCGAGCAAGAACAACTTTGGTGGATGAGTGTCAACGACAACTTGAAAAGGAGTTAACTCCGGTGAAGGATACATGGACCACTCAAGGAACTTCCATAGTCTCTGATGGTTGGACAAATGTGAAGCGACAACCACTTATAAACGTTGTGGCATCCAACAGTTGTGGTTCCATGTTTATGTACGCTAAAGATTTTACTGGACAAGAAAAAACAGGGAAAAGCATTGCAGAGTTTCTTTTGGAATCCATTGAGGAAGTCGGGCCTTCAAATGTGCTTCAAATTGTCACTGATCATGCAGCAAATTGTAAAGTAGCAAAAAAAAAAAAGAAATTGAAAAGGTACACAAACATATCTTTTGGTCTCCTTGTGTGGTTCATACACTCAATCTCATATGTAAAGATATTGCTGCCACATTTTTATGGATGAGTGAAACATATAAAAAGGGGAAAGACATTGTTAAATATTTTTTGAACCATGAAAAGGCCAATGCAATTTTTAAAAGTCAATCTGGTCTTGAGTTGCTTAATGTAGCAAAAACAAGGTTTGCTTCTCATTATCTTCTATTAAAAAGATTGTCATGTTGTAGGTAAGCTTTAGCTACTGCTACTGTTCTTAGGTGTTGGAGGGAATGGGTCAATTCAGGGGATGAGCACACTAAGGCTCTTGGTAAGGAAGTGACATCAACAATAATTGATGAATTTTGGGAAGAAGTAGAAAATATTTTGGTAATAACACAACCAATTTACTCGATGATAAGATTTGCAGATGAGGAAGGAGAAAAAATGGGGGAAATTTATGAGAAAATGGATTGTATGATTGGAGAAATTAGGGATCTATTGATTAATAACAAACATGCGGTTGATTATGTGAAAATGGAAGAAATACTAGTATCTAGATGGGAGAAGATGAACATCACAATGCATTGTTTGGGATTTTCCCTCAACCCTTTCTTTTATGATTCTAAATATCTAAATGCTAAAGCCCCCGGTGGAATACCTAGGCGTGTTCCAAATCAAGATCGAGAAGTTGTTGCCGAAGTCCTGAAAGCTTTTGATAGAATCGGTGAAGATGAAAATGAAAAGGCCGAGTTACGTAAACAACTAGCTAAGTTCCAAAACAAGCAAGGGATGTTTGGGACAGCATGTGCTAGGATTGATGCTACAACGAAGAGTCCTATTTCTTGGTGGTCCACTTATGGTTCAGAAACTCCAGAGTTGGCGGAGATTGCAATAAGAGTTTTGTCGCAACCTATTAGCAGTTCTTCAGCAGAAAGAGTGTGGAGCACTTACTTTTACATACACAATATCAAAAGAAACCAATTAAATACTAAGCGTGCTGACAAGTTAGTGTTTATTCACTCAAATATAAGACTTTTATCTCGATTCACGACATCTTACAAAGAAGGCCCTTGTAAGAAGTGGGACATCAACCCCGAAAGTACTTATTTTGATGATTCAACCGTGAGATTGGAAGATTTGAGATGGGATGATTTAACTTTTAATTTGGTAGTCATTTTAAGCCTTTAATGGCAATTAATAATCTTAATATTTTTCTATTTATTTTATGCTGAACTTTTTAAATAAATTTGTCATATTTTAATATAATAAATGTGATTTGGTAGTCATTGTAAGTCACTAATGGCTATTAATTAATTTTTATAATTTTATGTTAAATTTTTTAAGAAATTCGTCTTAAAATTATGTAAATAAAATGTTACCTTTTTAGACTTATAATAAAATTGATTTAATATATAAATGCTTGGTCATAAAATTAATTTTGTATCACATCCCTCGTCGTACCGGATTCAGTAAAGTAACGTTCCACGTTCCCGTTTCGTATTACGTTCCGGATAACTATGCGGTGGACTGTTAAGTGCTTGGGATGAGAATTGGTTTGAGGTTACTGGAAGAACAGTGAATAATAGGTTTATTGCTTTACGGGGGAAGGTTAAGGAGATTCAATTTGAGTGTGTTTTCATTCACGTGTATGGGCCAACTGTAGAAGTGGAAAAGAAAGACTTCTTTGAAGAACTAAAGGGCTTATGTGAGGGTCTAGATATTCCTATTTGCATGGGGGTGATTTAAATGTTTACCTCTCACCGGAGGAGAAAATTGGGGCTCATCAGAATGCATCGAGTATGGAAGTGTTCAGGAACTTTCTCTTCTAAACGGAACTAGTAGACTTGCCTCTTTCTGGGGGGAAATTTACATGGAGTAATAACAGGGAGGAGCCAACCTTTGTCAGACTAGATCGATTTCTAGCAATTGTGTCTTTCTTGGAGGCCTTTTCGAACATCTACCAAGTCCTACTTCCGAGATCAATTTCAGACCACAATGCAATTGAACTGGTAAGGGACAGGATTAATTAGGGTCCCAAACCCTTCAGATTTTACAATTACTTGTTGGAAGATAAAGGGATAAAGTGTTGGTGGATATGGTTGACTCGGTTATTCTCAAAATGACAAAAAAGAACAAGGGGAAGAATACTTTTAGAATTCTTAAAGAAACAAAGCAAGAGATAAAGAAGTGGCCAGGCAACATGACTGATGAGATAAGCAAGTCAATTCAACTCTTAGAAAAAAAGACACACGAGTTGGAAAGTTCCCTGGTGCAGGGATCTTCTTGTCCAAGTGGATGGGATGAAGTTATTAAAAATAGGAAAGAACTGTGGAACTTATACAGAATTGAGGAGTATTTGGCACCATAATTCTAGATCGAAATGGGTTCAATTTGGAGATAGGTATTCAAAATACTTTCACTTGTGTGCCTCAGCAAGGAAAAGAGGGAACTCCATTAGATGCTTGAAGATTAATGGAGAACGTATCATAGATCCGACGAGAATAAAGGGCTGTGTAAGGGACTTTTTCATGAAAGCTTTCGGGGAAGCCTCTACTTTACCCGCTGAAGATATGAGCTTGGATTTTTCAAGACTGTCCGAGGTGCAAAACAGATTACTAGAGAAGGAATTTTCCGAGGAGGAAGTGTGGGAAGCTATAAACTCTTCTGATAGCAATAAAGCGCCAGGTCCAGATGGTTTAAATATGGGATTTTTCAAGAAATTTTGGTCGAGCTTAAAAGAGCCAATTTTGGGATTCTTTTCGAATTTCTACAAAGGAAAGATATGGGAACATGGGATCAACCATGCGTTCATAACTCTTATCCCTAAAAAATCAAATATGGATTGCTTGGATGACTTCAGACCAATTAGCCTAGTTGGAGGCTTATACAAAATTTTGTCGAAGGTCTTAGCAAGAAGACTGAAGTTTTGTATGAACTCTATCATCGGTGCATCACAATTCGCATTCACATCAGGTAGACAGATTTTAGATTGTATTTTTATCGCAAACGAAGGGATTGACTATTGGAGGAAAAAGGGATTCCAAGGGGTTGTGCTCAAAATGGATTTTAGAAAAGCCTACGATTCGATTGAATGGCCAATAATTATAAAAGTTATGGAGAAAATGGGGTTTGGTGATCGGTGGAAATCATGGATATATCGTTGTATATCAACAACTTCCATCTCGGTTCTCGTCAATGGAGTTCCAACGGAGGAGATCCCTATGGCTAAAGGTTTAAGACAGGGATGTTCCCTATCCCCTCTCCTTTTTAATTTGGCCGGTGAATTGCTAAATCTATTACTTACTATGGCTGTTAATTTAGGACTGTTTAATGGCTTTCGAATTGGTACTTCGGAGAAGTCATTCTTGTTGTCCCATTTACAATTCGCTGACGATCTAATAATTTTTTGTAGCGCTGCAGGTCCTCAAATAAAAAATGTTAGAAGAGTGTTGCGCATATTCGAACTCTTAACTGGGCTAAAAATAAATGGTGGAAAGAGTAAGCTAATGGGCATTAATGTGGATGAATCTGATCTTAAAGACTGGGCTACCTCCATCGGCTGCAAGACGGGCTTCTTTCCATCAGAGTACCTGGGTTTACCTCTCGGGGCGAAAAAAAAAATCAGTGGCTCTATAGGATCCAGTGATTGAGAAAGTGTAAGGAAAGCTTTCGGGATGGAAAGCAGCCTCCCTTTCAGCTGCAGGCAGATTAGTTATGGTAAAATTTGTCCTATCAGCTTTGCCATTATATTATATTTCTATTTTTCCTATGCCTGCGACTGTGTGTGGGAAACTTAATTCGCTATTTGCTAGATTCCTGTGGGGTGGTGGGATGAATGTGAACAAAATACATTGGATCAATTGGAATACAGTATGTCTACCAATAGAGAAAGGGGGGTTGGGTATCCCTAATCTTAAGATCATGAATAGGGCCTTATTGGGAAAATGGATTTGGAAGTTTGGTGTCGAAAGAGATACATGGTGGAAGAAGATAGTGTGCAGTAGATATAACATAGATGAGAAAGCTTTGATTGTCTCGAATGTTAACAACCATTCAGCCTCTTGGATGTGGAGAGGTGTGGTGAGCAACTTTACAAAGGAAGACGATGTTGGGGGCTGCCTTCGATCACATTTCCAGTTTAAAATTGGTAGGGGGGACACAATTTCTTTTTGGCACGATAGTTGACTACACAATGTCCCGTTGAGAATAGAGTATCCAAGAATGTTTATATTAGCCACAAATAAAAATGGTAAACTAGGCGAATTTGTTTCTTGCAGATCGACGGGTTGGGTTTGGGACGTTAGAATGATGAGGAATTTAGCAGACTGGGAATTGGATCTTTGGAAGGTTTTAATGTTTGATCTAAACCGTGTCATACTTGACTCCCAAGAAGATGATAGATTAGTATGGGTCGGTAATGGAGAAGGGGTGTTTACAACAAAATCTTGCAGTAAGTTATTGGCAAAAGGAGAGAGTAAAGGGAGCTCATGGAATTCATGTGTGTGGAAGGGAAGTGCTCCTCCAAGGGTGGAGTTTTTTATGTGGCAGCTGGTACATGAAAGAATCACGGTAAAGGTTGAGCTAATAAAGAGAGGGGTGCTAGCTGATTCGGAAAATCTTTGCCCGATATGCAAGTTGTTTCCAGAAACTGTCAATCATCTTTTCATTAGTTGCAAAGTGGTTTGGAACTTGTGGAATCTATTTTTTCGAGCCTGGAACTTAAATGTGGTCTTGCCAAATGATCTGAAATCATTGTTGTTCTCCTGGGATGATTTTGTCCCCAAATCCAAAATTTGGAGGTTTATTCCGGGGGCTATTCTTTGGTCTGTGTGGAAAGTAAGGAACAGTGTAGTCTTTGAAGATGGGACCTTCGACTTTCTGCAATTACCCTTCCTAACTAGAACCAGAATTGCAACCTGGTTCTTAGCTAGGGAGCCACAAACGACATTGTTGATAGATTCCCTTACGGGTGATCCTTGCTTGGCTAATTCCCTTTCGCATCATAGGAAGAAGAAGCCGATGGTCAGTGGTTGGACTCCTCCTATTGGTTACTATAAGATGAATGTGGATGGAGCAGCAGCCAGTGATTGGAAGAAGGGGGGAATAGGGGGATTATTAAGAGACTCTAAAGGTAAAACCTTACTTCACTTTTCAGAGCCCGTGGGACCTGGTCCTCCGATCCTAGCAGAGCTAAAAGCCATTAAAAAGGGACTAGAACTTTTCTTCAATTCGTACTGGTGTTCTTTGGGTCGCCTTGTGCTGGAAAGTGACTGCTCGGTAGCTTTGGACTGGATCAAAGATCGTTCTACAGGCCCATCTTGTTATGAGAGCATTGTAAGGGAGATAAAATCCCCGATGTTAGATAGGAACGTTATTTGTTGTCTAGTTGCTAGAAGTGTTAATTGTAAAGCTGATGAGTTAGCTAAAAAAGGGATTGGGTGAGTAGGAAATAGGATATAGTGAGTGTGGGGCACAGAACTTGTAGAAGAATTTGTAATTGACTGGTTGTAAGCCGTGTATTGATTTCTTCTAATAAAATTTGAGGCACCCTTTTCCTCCTTCCGCTGGCTGGACGCCCCCTTACTCAGGGGTGCAGAAAGTTAAGAAGGGGGTTTTAATGAGGCCTCCTATTCTTATAAAAAAAATACTATGTCTATCCTTGCTTGAGCACGTCAACCCACAAAACAAATTTACTTCATCCCTACTATCAAGGAAATATGTAGTAAAAAAACGTAGTTCAAGATTTCTGTTGCCTATTTTTTTCTCTAAATTTTTTAAATTCTAGTGGAGATCATCTAACAAAGAGAAATAGCACAAGAGAAGAACCAAGTCAATAGAAGAATTCCTATTTATGACTTTAGTAACAAAATCAGTTAAATTTACATAATCCATTGTAATTTCTAGTAATTATAATTTTGCGTTTCGAAACAATAGAGATTTAGAATATAGCCTACAATTGTGTATGGTACATTAGTATCTAGGAGCTTTTCAATTGTAGATTTAATATTTATAATTTTATTAAATATGTGTTACCATTTCTTCCCTTCATCCCATACAAATCTTCTGCAACCAATTTCACCTAACTGCTCTTTTTTCCCTTTTTAATGAATAGTTTCTCCCTCTTTCCCTTCCTTCTTTTGAATCAGTCATAATGGAATATCCAAAATAATTAATTCATGCAGCATTTAGAACTACAAAGTACAAACTATGTTTATATGAGATATGGTTTTCAAACTACATCAAGATCATATAAAAGATCACCAAGGAAGAAACACAATTAGGTAAACTCTTCATCCGTACCACACAATATCTAAACTCAATATGGACAGTAATATGACAAACATAAACCAATATTCCTTTTAATGGGCATTTTCGAAACACCTTCTTGTTGCCAACGAGACAAAAACAAAGAAACTGACATTGGAAAAATATCAACATTTATATTAGCATGTCAATTCATAGATCATACCACTGTAAGAAAAGAATTTGACGATTAGGGTCATTGTGATGCACATTTAGTGCAAAATTAAAGCTCTAATATCTACTGTAAAGAGAAGGGGGGATTACCTGCTCAAAACCAAGTACAAGATTTGCCCACTCAATATCCCTGGTGATTAGCAGGTTGGACCTGGCAAGAAGAGCTGCAATTTGAGCCTGAATAGTTTCAGTAACAACAATTGTCAGTTAATTTTTAGAATGTATAGGTGTTAAAACCTCCAAAAAAGAGTAATCATTAATAGAGAAATAAAGGAAATATAACATAGCAGAATTAGCATCGAAAATCCATCTCAACTGTAGGTGAATGTATTCCCCTGCTCCAAGAGCTGGGTTTGAATCTCTCTTCACTCAATGAAAAACAAAAAAGAAAAAGAAAGAAAGAAATGGAAAATACAATGGAATTTACCTCTTCTTGTGATGTTGGCCGAAGCAAACCCGAGATAGATTGACTAACCGGCTGTTGCTTGAAAACCGGTACAGCTCGATCACCAGATTCTTCTTCTTCTTTATCTCTACTGCCGGGAAAGCATTTTTCAAATGGATGCCGGAATGATTCCCGTGCCCCGACATAATTTAGGTGCTTACATTTTCTTCTTCTTTTTTCAAGATCCTTCATCATTTTTCTTTCCGCAACCCAAAGCTGTGCAAGAAAATTTCTACTTAAATAAGGTTCATTGTTAGCAGTGTTTCCATAATGGCAATATGCAGAACTCCCTTGTATCGACCAAGGAGAATTTCCTTGAACAGAGCAAGGTAGGTTCAATCTCGAAAACAGATTTCTCCCAGACATCAAACTTTCTTGAAAACCCATTCCTCCATACCCAGAACATTTCTGCTGCGAAAGTTGCTGGTGATAACACCTTTGAGCTCGAATACTATGAGGAATGCAAGGCTTTGCTGGGTCAAAGTTATCATAATGTTTTTTCTTCAAAACATGGTAATGGAAGGATGCACCTAATTTGGATTCCTTAACATCGGACAGGCAGCGAAACCACTTCGGTCGATTCATCCGGTACAGATGGAGCAATACCTGCGCAAATTGAAGACATGGTACTTATCACAATCGTGTACTGTAAACTTCAACTGAAAGAAAATAATTAACACAGGAATAGCCCTATAAAATTAAACTATAAACAACAGGTTTAGATGACGTTCCATTTTTTCTTTCTTTTCAGAAATATATATAAAAAATCCTAAATTCACTGTGTGCAAAACAAAGGAATAGCCCTATAAAATTAATGTATTTATATGGAGCAAAACAAATCAAAGAGAAGCAAATACTGAAGAATGAGACCTGATTGCTTAAACGTATTGTCTGCGTCGTAGGGTTTGGTTTAAATGGAAGGGACGGGAGCAGCAGCCATGTGAGTATAAGAAAAAAGGCGACTTAAGGGAAATGGCCGGAAACCACTGGATCAGATCATTACCGATTTCTATGTTATTTGCAAATTCCACAAATTGGACAATATTATTTTTAGGGTAAATTATGTTGGTGACCATTAAACTATGGAGTCATTCTATTTTGACCATTTAATTATAAATTTTATCAATCAATTATTTAAATGATATTATTTTGGTCCTAATTTTAAAGCTAAATGGTCAATTTTGCCCCTATAATAATCCAAAACTAGCAATGTTGCCCCAAACTTTTTTTCTCCTCAGACCAGACTAAATTAAGCAATGTCACCCCTTGACCGTTATTGACTAACGAGCCCTTTAAGTTCAGCGAAGTTGACTGTCAACGCATCTGTTATTTCCATGTGACATGTCACGTTGGACGCTGACATGTATCAATTTAAAAAAAATTAAGGCTTTTTGTAGCCCTCAAACTCGTCTATATGTCACTTCGAGTTCTAGGAGGTCACATTAAGGTCACAAGAGTGACCCACAGTAAAAATCAACACACAAAAACCATTTTTCCTTAAAACACTTATTGAACTGTAATGTTAACTTATGTTTAAAATACCCTTTCAAGAAATCATTTAAACATATAATAATATTTTTCAGAAAAAAATGTTTTACAAACACTATCACGAAACAATACATGACATGCATGCCCATTAATTGTACCAGTACAGTACTCCAAAAGCGACGCCGAAAGGACTCTGAACACTGATGTCGGTCATCATATCATGATGGATTTCTTTTAACCAGCGATGGTAAAAACAACGTGAGCTTCGAAAAGTTCAGTAATACAGAACTACCAAGAGATGCTAAAAGCACAAGCATGTATAAGGCAAGCATAACACTATCATGAAGTACTGGGCAACAAGAAGCTCAAATTACGATTCGATAATTCATTAATGTGTTATAACAAAAGGTAACAGTTGTTCCTTATTTTGGTCGCAAGAATATCATGAGATATATCTATAGCCGAAGATTCAGAAGAGATCTAGGTTTTGTTTAGGGTTAAAACAAAGAGTTTAGCGTGGTTCAATAAACGCAGATTGGAAGCATACCGAGTGTTTCAAACTTTGGTACATTAATCCAATAGAGTAGAATTATAGAAGGGAACAAAAAGTTTCATTTTAATTATCTGACCACCCTCCAACCACACACCGATATACAATATCCCAAAAAGACTTACCCTAGGCCCATTGGGCGTAGGAGCTTACAAAAAGACTCCCCTATGCCCGTTAGGCGTAGGACGTATCTTATATCCAGAAGGGCTTACCAGCAATGAGCCTACATATCTTTAATCATATCTCAAATAATATACCCCAGATAAAATTAGCTTTTGTCTAGTAAACAGTAATGTCAGAAAACAAATGTAATTTTATTTTTATGTCAAAAGATACATATCGGGAATACTTCTGGATCATAAGACAGAAGCCGGGGATTGCTTTCATTTCGAATAGCAATATCATACTTTTAATTAAGAGTAGAATAGTCTTGGTTTAAAAAACAAAGAGAATATTCATGTACACATAGAACATAGTATATGGTCCAAGTTGACACTCAAAGGTCCTTGATAATCACAGAAGGGAGACATTGAACTATCGTTCGTTCTAGACTGATTTTAGAATCATGAACCTTATTCGAAGGAATTTGATAATTATGGATTTCATCCTGGTATTCGAGAATTACGCATCATGATTATTCAGAACCCCTATTGTATCATGACTACGCATGAATTCATATATATATATATATATATATATATATATATATATATATATATATATTAGGATAGATTTTTTGGGAAGTCGAATGGATCAAGGTCAAACAGGATTCCAGATTTATCAGGAGAGTTCCAGTCGATTTTACCTATAAGGGCATTTTGGAAATTTTAATGATCAATGGCAATTCTGTAATTTAACCATGATAGGGTAAGTCAGATATTTGCTATACTGAAGATTGCTGACGACTTGTCAAGCTTTCAAGTTTATTCCATTAACCATATCTAATCAATGTATTACATTACGACCATTCGAACATGTACACCTCACACGTGTTCAATATTCAACCCTAGTTGCCACCATCACAAATTATCCTGAAACAAGCTCCGAATAGCTGAACATGCAATTGTGCAGTATTTTTATTATTGCAATAGTATTAAGGATGTCCAATTTTCATAAGTTAGGCTTAGAATCTCGTAAGGTCATTATGGTCATTTACGATCTATTAGAAATTTTAGAGGTTCCAAGCCTTCATATGGTATTCTTCCAATATCACATTAGTATCAGAGTTGACCAACAAACACGGGTTGTGTATTACAACTTTCAGAGCCATACATTTGTTTGGCTTTATTGGTATTTCTTATTCCAAGTCAAAAATATTTTCAGTCATTTTGGTAATCGAATGTATCTTAGACACATCGATGCCTGAAGGTGTTTCAATTATTCAAAGCTTTTTGGTCCTTCCAACTATTCATTCATTTCATATCTCGATGGTATATCCATCGTTTCAGATAATTTGGAAATTGGTGCCGAAAGTATTTCAATATTTTCGGTCATTATGATCATACTGATCAATACAATCTTATCAGTATTTCCAATCCTTTCAGTCATCCCAATCAATTCAGTATTTTACGCAACTTGACTAATTCGGACATACAATAAGTTTTTCGTAAATTTGCCTTTAGAGATTTATTCAAATTCAAAACAATAAGTACTTTACAATCTCGAAAGTTAAGCCTTGTTACCATACCCTCCCAAGAAACTTCAGGATTTTAGAAGAATCAGTTGTTTCACGGATCTAGTGTAGATTTCCATACCACTTTCATTATCAGATGTATTTTAGCCATTCTTATACCTCAAGGGCACTTTCGTAATTTCATATCCAAATACTTATAACATTGAATCATTTAACTCTATTGGTCAGGTTTGAAGATTATTTGGCTTCTTAATTATTTATTGAACCCTAGATCCTTCCGATTTATTAACCTTTTCATTCTAGTATTTCAATCTTATCTAAATTATCATACTTATTTTTTGTATATGATTTGACGTAAGCAAAGTTAACGGTGCGCTTCACCATAAGTGTGCATGCATTACCCGAATACCGAACATGATCATAAAGCATACAAGAGATAGTAAAGTATTACCATGAATCCTTGCTATATCGGCTGATCCATTGAAACAAAATTCAAACTCTCTTGAACCCTAATTCGACGTTCTCAACATCTCAAATACGAAGATAAACGAATACCTTCAATTAGTCAAAACCCAAAATCAATCATTAATCGCATTGCCTTTAAACTAAATGTGAAACATTTAAATATGTTCAGGTTTAAGGTCAGATTCGGAGGTTTTCAGGTTAGAATTTCACGAAACAGACTTTAAAAATGGACTCAGGACGTCGAAAAACGTAAAATAAGAGCTTTCAGAAAATTTGACTTTTTGATCAAAGTCAACAGTTAACGGGCAGGTCAACGGTCAATGCTGACGTCAACAGTCAACGCTGACATCTGCGGTCAACAAGAAGGTCAACAGTCAAAGTTGACGTCAGCAGTTAACTGGTCATAGGTCAACATGTTTGACTCAGGCGAGTTGACACACTGAGTTGAATCAAGGGGATAACTCGGATGAGTTGACTCGGTGAGCTGATTCGGTCAAGTCGGGTCAAACAAAAGCGGGTTGGGTTTGTGTCGGACTCGAGTTTGGGTCGAATATGGGTTGGGCGAATCGGATCAACCAACTGGGCTAGAACCAGATTGGGTTTGGGCTAGTTTAATCACATACACCCAAACCGTGATAGTCGGTCTAGGCCGGTTCAAACATTGGGCCATTGGTCGGCCTACTCATCTTTCGGATCCACCTTGTCGGCCGGTCATCAAAAATGGTCGCCGAAGACTCTTTTGGCACCGTTCCTGCCAGAAAATCAAGCCCGAGAATTACACAACTCATTCAAACCGGAAAAACATCCACCCAAGCCGAAATTTTTTCAAGATCTTACCCAAACCGAAACAAGGTGGCCAGAAAGTGCACAACTCCGGCGTGGCCATTGCCGGTGTCAGATCAATGATTGGTTAAGGGGGTTTTGATTGCCTCAGCATAAAGAGTTCAGATCTAGTGGTCGTGTCTTTTACGAATGACTGAGATGTCTGGAACCGATGAAGGCAAGAGGCGTGACTTATGAGCTTTTCACGGACCATTCAGACGATTCCCACGAAGAACAAGCATCAGTTCTACGCGTGGTAGTCGGGGTTTTACTCAGGGCTCGATGGCAGTCGTGGGGGTGACGGCGGTATACGCCACAAGCCGGCGATGGCTGAGATCGGAGCAAGGGCATGGGTTGGTTGGGGGTAATTTTTTAAGTCAAGGTGTTATAACTCTCCTCCCCTAAAAGAAAATTTCGTCCTTGAAATTTACTAGAGTCAGAGAAATGCAAAACTACTCTTATCCATTCTTGTACTGAAACTTATCCATCAAAGTATTGTTATTTCTCGGGACTTTCTTAAACGATCACATATCAATCTAGTAGTGTCCTCAATCACTCGGATTGTCTTTGAACCCAAAATCATGTCATCTTACACCTATGACCAACTAATCAGAATACAGTATATGAATTCATACAGAACTTCATATGAAGCCAAACAAACACTTGTCTCATAACTTTCATTATAAACGGTCTCTATTAGGGATAAAAAAACTTTTCGACAGCCATAGTAGTTAATCATACATCCCAAAATAATCCCCTCTGGAAACTGAATTACTCTACTAGGTTGACCATCAATTCACGGATGAAAAACTATACTTGAAATCTAGACAAGTACTCAAGGCCTCTAACAGAACCTTTAAGAGTCATGATGTAACATCAAATTTCAATTAGGGATGATACATAACAATACACCATGCCACATTTTAGAAAAAAATATCTTTCTCCTTGCCAATCAAACATAATCAAGGTCTTGAACATATATCGCTTACCTTCAGCGTAATATTCAGACAACTTTTTCCTTCGTATAACAAAGCCACCACAAAACTTACACTTTCGCCAAGCTCTTGGGAACCTTTCTTTTAATTTCATAATACTTTATCGAATTTCCACCAGGATATTCTCAAACATAATCATTATCACCGAATAACCTTACATGTAATCTTACATCGATTACCTCACATAGTCAAACATTTATTCTCAATTGAATCATATATGCAATTTCAAATGCATTAACCATCTCAGGTTCTTCGTCCAGATTCACATCCATCAACTTAATCTAAAACATAGAAGAACGTTACATGCATTATTTGCCAGTTCAGATCAGGCCATATTAGACAAGATACTTAGATTCACTTATTTTAGAGAAAGAATTTGACATTGGAGTTTCGGCTCAGGTGAGTACGATTATGATCTAGGGGCATGCACAAACCAAACACCCTATGACAGACAATCGGTCGATCTACCCAGAAAAACGCAACTCTAAGCTTTGATACCATTAAATGTAACCCTCTAGATCCACTTATGTATCACTTCGAGTTCTAGGAGATCACATTAGGGTCACAAGAGTGACCCGCAGTAAAAATTAACACAAAAAACATTTTTCCTTAAAACACTTATTAAACTGTAACGTTAACTTCTGTTTAAAACACCCTTTCAAGAAATCATTTAAACATATAACAATATTTTCTGGAAAAAAACGTTTTACAGACACTCTAACAAAATAATACATGACATGCATACCCACCAACTGTACTAGTATCGTACTCCAAAAGCAACGCCGAGAGGAACCTGAACACTGATGTTGGTCATCATACCATGATAGATTTCTTTTAACCTGCGATGGTAAAAACAACGTGAGCTTCAAAAAGCTCATTAATACAGAACTACCAAGAGATGCTAAAAGCACAAGCATGTATAAGGCAAGCATAACATTATCTTGAAGTACTAGGCAACAAGGAGCTCAAATTACGATTCGATAGTTCAATAAAGTGTTATAAAAAAGATAGCAGTTGTTCCTTATTTTGGTCGCAAGAATATCATGAGATATATCTATAGTCAAAGATTCAGAAGAGATATAGGTTTCGTTTAGGGTTAAACAAAGAGTTTAGCGTGGTTCAATAAACGTAGATAAGAAGCATACCGAGAGTTTCAAACTTTGGTACATTAATCCAGTAGGGTAGAATTATAGAAGCGAACAAAAAGTTTCATTTTAATTAACTGACCACCTTCCAACCACACACTGATATACAATATCCCAAAAAGACTTACCCTAGGCCCATTGGGTGTAGAAGCTTACCGAAAGACTCCTCTAGGCCCGTTAGGTGTAGGACATATCTTATATCCAGAAGGGCTTACCAGCGATGAGCTTACAGATCTTCAATCATATCTCAGATAATATACCCAGTTAAAATTAGCTTTTGTCTAGTAAACAGTAATGTCAAAAAACAGATGTCATTTTTTATGTCAAAAGATAGATATCAAAAATACTTCTGGACCGGAAGACAGAAGCTAGGGATTGCTTTCATTTCAAATAACAATGTCATACTTTTAATTTAGAGCAGAATAGTCTTGGTTTAAAAAGAGAGAGAATAGTGTTGGTCCAAGTTGAACATGCAATTGTGCAATACTTTCATTATTGCAATAGTATTAAGGATGTCCAATTTTCATAAGTCAGGCTTAGAATGTAACGCCCTGGTTTTGGGCCTATGAGTTTTAAATGATAGTTTAGGGTCTGAAGAACCTAGACTAGAGATATGGGTTGGTTCGAGAGTGGTTCAAGGAAAACACGGTTCTGAATGTGACAAAATTTTAAGAAAATTTCCTAAAATCCTCTTAAAATATATATAAATTATTGGTGAAGTCAATTTTGGAAAATGATTTTTGGAAGAGGGTCATTTCGGTTTGGTGACAAATTTGTAAAAATGTAAAAACTATTTTTAAAGGACTGTTTTGAAAGAGGGCCAACACTTAGAATCTTTAAGGAGCTAAGTAAAAAGTAATCAACTATTCCTTTAATTGAGCACATTTTAATCTTTCCAATTCTTTTTGATTTGCAAATGATTTTCCCTCCTTTCTCTTAAGCCAAACATCTATTTTCTCTCAAAACTTCCAGATATTTTCAACTTTTCAATTCTTTTTTATTTGCAAATGATTTTCTTGGTGATTCCTCCATTTATCTCAAAAGATTCTTGAAGGTTTTCAACAAAATCATGCCAATTGAAGGAATAGGCAAGAGTTAGAGGTAATTTTCATTCAACTCCTCTAATCAAGGTTCTTTATTGAAATTCCCAAGTATTTTGCTCTCTAATTATGTTTTTAACAAGGTTTCATGATTAATTTGATGAAAATGGTTAAATCAAGCTTAAATGGTGATTTTGAATGATTTTCGTATTGGACCTGATTTGGCTGAGTTATGATTGATTTTAATCATGTTTTGGATGTTGAATAATGTTAAAATAAAGGTTTGATCATATCAGTCCCGAAACAAGTTGGATCTCTAGTTGTTTAATTTAGTAGATTTGGGTTTTTGTGTTGTTTGTTGGAGGTATAAGGATGCAAATAGGTTGATTTTGGATGTTAATTGATGATTAAAAATGGATAGAAGAGTTAGGTTTTGGCTAGGCTGAGTTTGTAGTGTAATTGAAGGTGTTTTTGATTGTTTTGGATAGGCTTTTTGGTGTTTTTGGGCAGAGCAGCGGGGTAGGTTTGTTTGCTGGAGATTTTAATGCATTGTGATGCATTAATACTCTGTTCTTGTGTGGCATAAACATGGGAGAATGTATTGGAAGCAATCGGTGAATTTTCATGAGCTTTGATTGCTTGGATTCGCGTCAGCTAGTCGAGGTTGCGCGTGTCGGTGAGTGAGAACGTGAATTTCAGTTTTGATAGCTTTAAAAGATGATTTGGGAACTTAGTGGTAAGCTTGAAACACTTAACTAAGTTCGAAAGTAAGTGAAAGGAATTTTCTCTCTCGGTTGTGCTATTATGTGATGATTTATGCATTGTTTTGAATTGATGGATTTACCTACTGTTAGAGCATGTTTAAAAGAACATGGTTAATATTTTTAATGATTTGTTGTTGAAGGATACACATGGTAAGTGATCCTTGTAAGTATATGTAACGCCCCGAGTTTAGGGTCTGGAAGTTTGCCGGATTTGGTTGAAGGTTCGTTCAAGTTAGTTTTACCGGTTTAGACTAGTTTCGAGATTGATTTTAAATAAAAGGTTTTTGAAGGATTTGGATTATGGAAAAACGGTTTTAAACCATTATATATATATATGATTGTTGGTGGAAACAATTTGGAAAATTGTTTTTGGAGAATGGACATGTTAGTAATTTTAAAACTATTTTGGTGACTAGTTTGTAAAAGAATCAAAACGTTGAATCTTTAAGGGGCTATTTAGCCAAGTATAATTTCAGACTTTCCCCCTAAATATTTTAATTTCTAAAATTATTTAAAGGGGATTTTAAAATTTAATAAAAGATATTTTCAAAAGGTTATCATTTTTATGCTAAATTGACGTTATATTTCTCTCAACGTTTTCTTTCAATAGATTTCATCCAAATAGCCGTTTTCACTCAAGATTTCAAAGGTAAATCTTTATTTACATTTTTTTTCATCATTAAACTTGTTTCCAATGATTTCTCTCTAAAAATCAATCATTTTCCTTTAGTTTTCTCAAGGTTTTTCATTTGGAAGAAGGGGAAAATCCAACATTAGAGGTGAGCTACATTTTTCTCCTCTAATTTAAGTTCTTTATTGAAATTCCTACGTTATTTGTAACACCCCAATTTTGGGCTTAGAAGTTTAGGATCTGAACCGGACCGGTCTGATTTTCGGTTCAAATATAAAAGGAGGTTTTAGGGAAAGCCTAGTTCGGGATGCTTTAAAAATATGGAAAAATATCTAAAAATACTCTTTTAATATATATAAGAGAGTGGTGAAATCAATTTTACAAAATAAGGTTTGGAAATACTACATTTCAGTGTAGTGACTAAAATGCGATTTTTGAAAAGTTTAGTGGCGACTGTTTTGTAAGGATTGAAACTTTGAATCTTTAAGAAGCTAATTTACCCAAAAATGATTTCTCCAGATTTTTCCTTAATTTGAGTGAATTAATTAATGTTTTAATTAATTAAAAGAGAAGAGAAACTACCTTTTGGAAAAATCATAACTACATTTTCTTAAAATTTTCTCATTTCTTTTTCTCTCAAAATTCCATCATCCAAACACTTTTCTCCAGCAACTTTTGCATTGATCTTCACTTCAATTGATGAGAATTCTATCATCAATTAATTCCTAATCAATCTTGCATCAAATCCTCTTGGTTTCCTCATTGAATTTTCAAGGAAATTGGCTCAAATCAAGGAGAAATCACCATTTAGAGGTAAGATTGTTCTTCTCCTCTAAATACTCAGTTCTTTACTGAAATTTCCAAGTTATCAATCCTTAATTTAAGTTTTATAAATGGTTTTAATGATAAGAACTTGATTTTGGCTTAAAACTCAAGATTTGGAAGAAATCTTGAAGAATTTCGTTGTGATTGTTTGGGCTCTGTTTTGAGATGATTCTTAAATGTATTTTGGATGTCTAATGATGTGTAAATGAGGTTTTATCAATGCAATCCCGAATAGGTTGTGTTTCCTAAGTTTTTGCTTATGAAAATGGTGGTTTTTGAGGTGATCTTGGTGTTCTGTTATAGCTGGAGGTATAAGGACGAGTTTAGGTTTATTTTGGATGTTGATTGATGTTTAGAAATGGTTAGAAGTGATGGATCTTGGCTGGGTTAAGTTTTGGAAGAGTTTGGAGGTGATTTTGGTTGTGTTTGGTAGCCGAAATGTTGGCTTTAGGTAGAGCAGCGAGTTTAAGTGTGTTGGATGAAGATTTCAATGCACGATGATGCATTAATCCTCTGCTTTGATGTGTTAAAAATAGGGGAGACATCTTCAGACACCTTTGGAGTTGATCTGGAGGCTTGATCGGCGTTTAGGCAAGCTAGCGAAACGTAATTGGTGAGTGGAGTTGGGTTTCCAGCTTTGAAACAATTATTTGGAGGTTTTGGGAGCTTAGTTTAAGTCTAAACAACTTAGCTAAGCTCAAGAATAAGTTTCCGGAAGAACTCTCTCTTGGATAAGCCATGAAGTGGTGGATGCATTGGTTATAATTTGCATGTTTAAATTCTGTTTTGAAAGCATGTTTTAGCATGGTTAATGCTGGTTTTGAAAGCCATGTATTGAAGGATGCTCAAGGTAAGAGATCCTTGGTTTGACATATTGTTAATATGGTTTTGATGCATAGTGATGCATGATGTTAAATGGCTTTGATTTAATGCTTTAAAACAGTGAATTGTTGATGTTATATGATGTATATTGGCAAGTGATGTAATGGTTTTAAAGTACTTGAATCGGATATAGTTAGCCGGCTATAGGATTAGGTGCATCGTGAATAAAGTCGCCTTGGATGTTGAGGGGTTGTGATTGTACTGGTGGTTAAAAGTCCGTGTGTGGATCTTGTGTTATGTGTCCCTTGCACTCGTTAGTGGAATTATACAACTACCAATGAGTGATGTGGAGGGGTTGTGATTGTACCGGTAAACTCCATCACGGGTGTTGAGGGGTTGTGATTGTACTGATAAACTCCACCTTATGTTGTTCGGTAGTGTGTATGAAGCGTTTGGGACAACGCTTGTAATCGGCGTATCCGATTGTGTTTTGAGTTATAAATGGTTATGAGTTGTCACTTGGAAGCCAATATGATGTGTTGATTATATTGAAGCATGAGATGCTTGTTATGTATGCAAAGTTGCATGAAAAGAGTTGAGCATGTGTTTAGAAAGCTTTGTTGAAAGTGTTTTCTAAAATGCATTATTGTGTTGTTTTCTTTAGAGCATGCCTCACTAAGCAATTGTGCTTACGCTCTCTCTTTTGTACCAATAATGTAGACAATTGAAGTGTTTGAGGGCAACAAGGAAGCTAAGAGTCCAAGGGAAACTAAGCTCATGTATGGTGATGTTTTCATACACTATTAGTTTTGGTAATTTGGCAATGGGAACCTAAGATGTGTTTTGGGAGATGTTTTGGACTCCCTAGTTTGTGGCATGATGCTTTTGATGTTTTGGATTTGTAATTGGCCTTTTGATGTTTGATTTGGAGTTTGGTTGGTTGTTTGGTTTTTGGATATTAGGATGCATGCCTATAGACACGTGAAGTTTCATGTTTGACGCCATGAATGTGTTTAGGAGTTGCAAGCATGCTCTATATGTGTATGATGACTTGTTGGCATGGATAGGAAGTCATTAGGATGTGTTTGAGTTGTTTTATGTTTGAAAAACCAGCAAAATCTGCAGCTTCTGGGCAAACCGTATCGGAACGGGCACTGGCGTTCCGAAACGGGGGCCTGTAATGGCCTTCGTGTTTCGAAACGGTTGGAGGCCGTACCGAAACGGTTTGGCCACTGGTAGACCCTGTTTTGGAACTAGTCTCGAAACGAACCCGTGTTTCGGAACGGTCAACACCGTTTCGAAACGGGTGACCGTTGGGCACTGATTTGAATTGTGTTGAGGTTTGCAAGCTTTATGTTTTAGTCCCGAAAGTTGTATTTGCAATTGTATGAGTTGGAGAAGTCCAATTTAAGTGAAATTTGACAGAGATGCATGTAATATGACTAATTCAATATTGGTAACTTAAAAATCAGTTAAGACCTTCTAATTTTCAGAATTTACATTTTGGTCCCTAACATTTGTATATTGTGCAATTGAGTCCCTTATCTGAATCCGATCGATGTGCTTTATTCGTATATGTTTCTCAAGCGTTCGCTTGGGGTTAACGTGCATTTAGACAAGATTAAAAAGAAAAAAGGGTCTTTAATCAAGGTTAACTTTCGAGTTGACTTTGGTTTTCCCCGTGTAATCTTCGTAGTTCGGGTCAACCGTCTAGGCCGGGCTAATGGGGTTACATTATTGATTCTTTTATAGTGTTTAGTTAAAGATTTTATATTGGGTTTGGTGGAAATATGCTTAATCAAGCTATTAAATGTGGTTTTGTGAGATTTTCATATGGGTTTTGTTTTGTTGGGTTTGTGGATGTTAATAAATGTGTTTTTAATGTAATTATAATGTTGAAATGATGGTTTGTTAATAAAAACCCCGAAACTAGTTGAGTTGATAGTTTTTAAGGTTGGAATTCTTGAGATTTTTGCTTGGTTTTGTGGAAATCAGTGGCTGATGGTTTCTTGCCTTTGGGTTGATATTTTTAGTTGTTAATAAATGTGATTTTGATGATAATATTGTTGGGTTTTAGCTGGAGTTTGATTTAGAGTTGGTTTATTGATGTTTTCGGTTGATTTCAGATATGAATTGATGGGCGATTGATGCTAAATGCTGGGTTTTTTAGGTGCAGCAAGTTTAAGGGATTGAAATCACTCTAATGCTCTGTTTTAAATTGATTAGAAGCAGAGGAAACTGATTTGGGAACTTCGGACGCGATATCAGACAATTTAGAAGCTTAATTTGGGTGTTCGGCTAGCATTTGTGTAGCGCTAGTGAGTGGAACTGTTTTATAAATCCTTAACGTGGTTAAAGACAAGATTTTGGGGGTTTATATTGAGCTTGAAAAGCTAATATAAGCTCGAGAGTAAGTTTGGTTGTTTTTAGATTTTTATCTTGATTTTGTTGAGCCTAAATATGTTTTGTTGCAAATGATGAATTTTGTTGTTTTCATATGTGTTGAGATGTTAAGATGTTGAATCATGTAATCCCATGTTTGATTTGTGTTTTAAAGAGATATATGTTGCTGAGTACATGCTATGCATGGAAATGTGTATGAAAATGGGATGAGAAATGTGATGCTTGTGGCCTTGTAAAACAGTGGGTAAGTGTTGGTTTTGATGAGTATATTGACACTTGATGAGATTTTATTACCGGATATAATTGGTCGACCAATAGGATGAGAGTGCACTATAATGGTAAAATTCGCATGTGGCCTTAGTGATGTTAGATTCCACTAAGGAGGAGTACGATGATGGGCATTCCATCGACAACTTATATTTGCTATACGTTGTGAGTACGGTGATGGGCATTCCACCAGAAGTTGTCTAGTTGTCTTGATTACGGTGATGGGCATTCCACCGAGCGTTATCCGTATATCCGAGTAAAAGTACTAAGATGTCAATATAATCATGTGATTCAAATAGCTCTTTATGCTCTATTTGTGTTGATGATGTTGTGAAGCTTTGAGATATATGTTCCATGTGGTTATGGATATTATGCCTTGATTTGTAGTTCAAGCATGGTTATAATGAGCATATTATGTTGGAAGTTTGCTTTTGAGAAATGATTTATGGAATGGCTTTGTTTTCAAAAGCAAGTAAAATGGTTTAAAAACTACATTGTTGTTGTTTTTGTTTTGAGCACCGCTCACTAAGAATTCTTGCTTACGCTCTCTTTTCCAAAAATGCAGATCCGTAGACCATTCGTGGCAGCAAGGAAGCAAGAAGGTGTCCAAGAGTCTATATTTTTCTCAAGTATGGTTTTGGCATCAAATAATATTATGTTAGCAATGGGATATGACCTTTATGCTTTGGGAGGTTTTGTTTTGAGACTCCCTGTGTTGAGACATGTTTGTGATGCCTTTTTAGTCTTGTTTATGACCTTTAAATGTTGGATAATGGTTTGGTTTAAAGTTTGGTCTTATATGTGGTTGCTTTATCTTGTTGGATGCTTAAAGTTTTCCATATATGCTTAAAGTTTCCTATTTATGATATAATGCATTGTGGTTGGTTGTGCTAGGATCCTTTGCCTATAGAATGTTTGTTTATAATATTACCGTGTTGTATGAATCATGTATGAGTGTTTAAATTTGCTGCAGTGAGTTTGTTTCTGGTATGTGTTTTGAAACAGCTGCTACTGTTTCGATATGGTATGCATATTTGGCCTAGATGTTCTGAAACACATACGAGTCATTTTGAGACTGTAAGGCTATTTTTAGGCCTGTATCGAAACGCGAAGTCGTTTTGGTACGCCTCTGTTGTATCTGAGGCAGGGGAATCGTCCTAGGCATGAGGGTTTCGAAACATGTGAGCCCTGTTTCGGTACGTTTTGCTACTAGAATTGGTAGTTCCGAAACAGGCTTGACCTGTTCCGAAACATGTGTCTATTTTGTTAGTTATGGTTTGTTCTGAAGTTTTGTTTCTTTGCATTTTGGTCCCTAATTGTTGTAAAGGCCAATTGGACTTTGAATCGATATCCGATTGAGGCGAGGTTTTAACCGCTGCTTGTATGAACATGTAGGATTAATTTGAAGCCTCTAGAAAAGATAAAAAGTTAATAAAATGTTGTTAAAGATTGCTAATTGAAGGGAAATCTTAGCGGGTTTTTCTTCAGTTTTCCCCGTGTAGCTCACTTGGTTCGGTCTTGCGAATAGACCGAGATAAGGGGGTTACAATATATGACTTATACTTGTGCTTTTAAGCATGTTTTAATGCTTGGAATTGTGATTTATTGATGATGCTTTGAAAACAATGAGGTAGATGTTATGTAACCCCCTTAGCCCGGCCTAGACGGTTGACCCGAACTACGAAGATTACACGGGGAAAACCAAAGTCAACCTGAAAGTCAACCTTGATTCACAACCCTTTTTTTTTCTTTTTAATCTTGCCTAGATGCACATTAACCCTAAGTGAGTACTCATAAAACATATTTGAGAAAGGCACAGCGATCGGATAACAAACAGGGACTCGATTGCACTTATTATAAGTTTAGGGACCAAAATGTAATTTCTGTAAATTAGAAGGTCATTACTGATTTTAATGTTACCAATATGAAATTAGTCATATTACATGCTTCTCTGCCAAATTTCATCTTAATTGGACATCTCAAACTCAAGCAATTGCAACAATGTAAAGCTTGCCAACTTCAGCACCATCCAAATCAGTGCCCAACGGTCTCCTGTTTCGAAACATCCACCTGCTGTATCGAAACGCAGGATCGGAACGAAGTTGACCGTTTCGATACGCGGGTTGGTTCCGAGACCAGTTCCGAAACGAGGCATTCTAGTAGCCAAATCGTTTCGAAACATCCCTTGGCGTTTCGAAACACGAAGGCCATTTCAGGTCCCCGTTTCGAAACACTAGAGGGTGTTTCGATACGGTTTGCCCAGAATCTGCAACTATTGCTGGTTTTTCATGCATAAACCCATTCAAACGCATCCTAATGACTTCCCAAGCATATCCACAAGTCATCAAGCATATAAGGAACATATTTAGGACTCCTTAACACCTTCATAGCAACCAACATGAAAACTCACAAGTCTAGAGGCATGCTTCCTAATATCAAACCACAAAGGGTAATCAAACCCCCAAACAAGCAATTAAGGCCATTTACAATTCAAAACAACCAAGGCAAACATGCCACAACCTCAGGGAGTTTAACACATCTCCCAAAACAAAACTTAGTTTCCCAATGCCAAATTATCAAAACTAATAGTGTGTGAAAACTTCACCATACGTGAGCTTGGATTTCCTTGGATGGACTTAGCTTCCTTGATGCCCTTAAACACCTCAATTATCTGCATTATTGGTAAAAGAGAGCGTAAGCACAAATGCTTAGTGAGGCATGCTCTAAAGAAAACCAACACAATAATGCATTATTTTTAGAAAACACATCCATCGAAGCTTCTAAACCACATGCTCGTCTCTTTTTCATGCTTGGAAAACTTCAAAGCAAACTCATTGAAATCACATGTACCTTCATTCTATCTCATGCATTAAAACCAATGCAAAACTCATGGCAAAGCCATTCACATGCTTGTATTGTCAAAGCATTTCTAAACAAGTACATATGCATATCTCTTAGCATAAACCATTTCATCAAAGGTACATGTATAACAAAATCATTTCATCAATTATATTGGAATTTAGCATCTCATCAATACTCGGATATGCAAACACATTTCTACACTAGACTCTTATGGTGGAATCTCACATCATCGTACTCACTTGTCTAGCAACAACTTCCGGTGGAATCTCTCATCACCGTACTCACATGGCGGAATCTCTCATCGCCACAAAGCTTGGGTATTTCACCAAGTCCTACCTGATGGAATGCCCATCATCAGAAAATCTCCCTTTGGCTTAACCAAAGAGCACATACGAATTTTTAGTTTATAGTGCACTCTCATCCTATTGATCGATCAATTATATCCGGAAAGTTTCTCAACATCTATGCCAATATAATGTGTTATAATATCATCTCACCTACTGTTTTTCATGCAATAAAACTCAAAGGTTTTCTCACCACATTTCAAAACATAAATCATACTTTGCTTTAAACCAAAAGCTCAAATCTATTATATGCAACATGCCATCTCTACAAGCATAATCTCATGCTCCAAATCATGCATAAAAACAGTAGGAATTTAACAATCTCAAACCATGAGCATGTAAAAGCATTTTAGGGGCAAACACCACTTTAGAGAGATCAAATCAAGCCATACTTACTTCCGGATTTAGGAAGGTGTTTCAAACCTCTCCTAAATCCCCAAACCTTGTATTTTTTTCCTCATGGACTTCAAACCAAATCGCACTCACCAAATTCGTTTCGCTTGCTAGCCGAAATGCCAATTAAGCTTCCGGATCAACTCCAAAAGTGTCTGAAGATGTCTCCCCTGTTTTAGACACATAAAAGCAGAGGATTAATGCATCATCATGCATTGAAATCTTCAGCCAACACTCCTAAACTTGCTGCTCTAAGCAAACACAACATTTCGGCTACCAAACACAACCGAAATCACCTCCAAACTCTTCCAAAACTTAACCCAGCCAAGATCCATCACTTCTAATCATTTCTAAACATCAATCACCATAAAAAACAATCCTAAACTCGACCTTATACCTCCAGCTATAACAGAACACCAAGAACACCTCAAAAACCACCATTTTCTTAAGCAAAAACTTAGGAAACACAACCTATTCGGGATTAGATTGATAAAACCTCATTTCTAACATCATTTAACATCCAAAATTCATTAGGGAACCATCTCAAAACAGAGCCCAATCAATCACAACGAAAAATCCACAAGATCTCTTCAAATCTTGAGTTTTAAGCCAAAAATCATGTTTCTAACACTAAAACCATTTATAAAACTTTAATGAAGGATTGAAAACTTGGGAATTTCAGTAAAGAACTGAGTATTTAGAGGAGAACAATCTTACCTCTAAAAGATGATCTCTCCTTGATTTGGGCAAAATTCCATGAAAATTCAATGTGGAAAACAAAAGGATTTGATGCAAGATTGCTTAGGAACCAATGAGTGATTGAAATCTCATCAATTGAAGTGAAATTCAATGTGAATGTTGCTGGAGAAAAGGTGTTTGGATGATAGGATTTTGAGAGAAAAAAGAATGAGAGAAAATTAGAGAAAGGTAGTTATGAAAGTCAAAATTTAGTTTTCACCTTTCTTTTATTTAATTAAAACATTAATTAAATCACCCAAATTAAGGAAAAATCTGGAGAATTTTTTTTTGGGTAAATTAGCTCCTTAAAGATTCAAAGTTTCAATCCTTTACAAAACAGTCACTACTAAACTTTGCAAAAATCGCATTTTGGTCACTACACCGAAATGTAGTATTTCCAAACCTTATTTTTTAAAATTGATTTCAACACTCTCTTATATATATTAAATGAGGATTTTTAGATATTTTTCTATATTTTTAAAGCATCTTGAACCAGGTGTTCCCTAAAACCTCCTTTTATATTCAAACCGTTTCTCAGACCGGTCCGGTTCAGACCCTAAACTTCTAAGCCCAAAATTGGGGTGTTACATGTTAAATGTGAATTATATTGGTAAGTGATGTTGTGAAAATGGTTTATAAATGATATCGGATATAGTTAGTCGGCTATATGTAGAACTAATGTTTTGATATAATAATTGAAAAATGTTTTGGACTGATTTAAAAAGAATTCAAAACTATTTCCAAAGTCCAAATAACTTGAAACTATGTTTAGGGGATGTTTTTAAAGGTTTTTATATGTTTTCAAAGCCAAACTTAACAAAACCATCCAGGTGTATCGAAACACCCTTAGGCGTTTCGATATAGTGTCTTCCAGTGTTAAAACGTTTCGATACGGGTATCGAAACAGGTCTTTTCTGGATGAGATTTTTTCCCAGCGTTTCGATACGAACTATGCCATTTCGATACGCCTACGTGGCATCGACCACAACCATCATAAACCCCAACAGATATTTTCCAACTAACATTTAAATGCAGAGCGTTTCGATACAGTGCCTAGCGTTTTGGTACGGGCATTTCGATACGGCCCATGGCGTTTCGATACGGATGCTCATCAGACTGCAACGACTCTTTCTACTTGAAGAGTGTATCGAAACGAGTTCGAGCGTTTCGATACGGGTAGCAGCAGAACTGCATTTATGGTGGGAAATAAAGTCCTCAACGGCTCCAATTCAACCGCAACGGCTAGTAACAGCTACAAACTCATTGAGGAGTATAAAAGGGACCTCCAAGCATCAAGATATGGTTAATGCTTCAATTGTCAATCAACAAATGATCAAAAAGTGTCTTTGTACTTAAATTGCCATTTCTTGTATAGACAAACACTAGTGAGCCAAAATTGTCAAATTTGCTCAAGTGTTTTAGGTTTTGGGTGAGTGCATTATTGAGCAAACAAATACCTAATAGAGGGATTTAAGTTTGCATATTTCTTTAGTCTTGTAAAGAGGGTTTGATCAAGGCTTTTGATAGAAAGCTTGATCAGTGTATAAGGGTTTCCTCCTAAGCCTAGAAAAGGGGACGAATCAATAGTGGATGGATTGGAAATCCTTAGTGGGAAGATAAGGTAGTGGATGTATACCTTGGTTAGAAGGTTGAACCACTCTAAAATCATTTTGTTATCTTTATTTTAGCTTCCACACCACATCCACCCAAAATTCCACCTCTCCACCACTTGGTGAGTAAGATCGGTTGAAGGAATCAAGAACCCTACAACTCAATAATTGGTATCAGAGCTTGGCTCAATCGAAGAGGATTAACATCCTATTGAGAAGATCCGGCAAGCTCGATCATCATTTCACACAACCGGCTTAATGGCGCAATCCATCGACAAACCGCTCTTCTTCGACAAAACCTACTATGCCCATTAGAAGATAAAGATGAAGTTTTTCATTAAGTCAAGAGACTACAAGCTATGAGACATAGTTGAAGATGGTCCGTTCGTGCCTCAACGAAGTAAAGTGGAGTGGAGTGCCAACGATCACAAGAAGATGGAGCTAAATTGTAAAGCCTTGCACATTCTCTTTTGTGCATTTGGCCCAACCATCTATGAGAAGATGTCTTCTTGTGAGAGTGCCAAAGAGGTATGGGACAAGCTTGAAGTCACATACGAGGGAACCGATGAAGTTAAGGAGACCAAGATTGGGCTCCTCACCTTAGAGTATGAGAACTTCAAGATGGATCTGGAAGAAAACATCGAGAAGATGTTTGATAGGTTCTCCACAATCACCAATGGTCTCAAGGGCTATGGAGAAGCCATTCCGGAGGAGAAACTTGTCCGAAAGCTCATCTACTCACTTCCTGAGTCTTGGGACTCAAAGAGGACCGCCATCATCGAAGCCAAAAATTTGAAGACCTTGAAGCTTGATGAACTCATGGGGTCACTCCTTACTCATCAAATCATGAAGAAGAACAAAGAAGATGAGAAGAAGAGGGAAGAAATTAGAGCTATAGGAGAGAAGAATATCAAAGGGCTTGGCTTCAACACAAATGCCATTGCTCTCAAGTCCTACACTTGTCATCATATAGATTCTAGTGCGGAGGAAAGTGAAGATGAAGAGATGGCCTATCTCTTCAACAAATTTGCCCGGTTCATAAAGAGCGAAATGGAAAATTCCAAGCATTAATCGAGGAAGAAGATGAAGAATTCCCACAAGTCCAACAAGAGGGGATCATCTTCAAAGCAAGCATATGTGGCCACATGGAGTGATGAAGACTCCACCGATGATGAAGTAGCTCACCTATGCTTGATGGCCCTCAATGAGGGGGAGGTAACTTCTAACTCATCTATTTCAAATTCATATACATTTGATGAGTTGCAAGATGCCTATGATGATTTGCTTTTGGAATTCAAGGCATCATTTTCAAAGAACAAAAACTTGATTTCAAAAATAAAAATTGAGAATGATTTGCTTTCCAAAACAAATCTTGAACTTGAAGCAAAATTAAAAGATTTTGAACAAAAATGTTTTGATTTACAAAATTCGCTTCTTAAAGTTCAAAAAGAAAAAAGATTTGATTTCCAATGAACTTCAAAAGAAAAATGATTTTGGAAAATCAAATTTTTATGTAAGACAATCTAGTGCCCCTAGATTTGTTAAAGGAAAATGTTTTAGAAGTATTTGGGTCCCAAAAGGACTTAGTACTTCAATTAAAAAGGATGACATTGAAAAATGGATTCCTAAGGGGACTAAAGTTTGTGCTACTAATGTCTATGGATCCAAAGCAATTTGGATACCAAAAATTACTTGATTGTCTTTTGCTAGGTGTGATGGAGAGTGATCAACAAGTCAAATTAATGAGGGGGAACTTCATGCACACTAAGGAAAAACACTTGAAGAAGGAAGGCTTCACATCCTCCCTTGAGTTCAAGTGTGGTAAAATCTAGTTGCTTTTGTTTTTATTTGATTTATTTTTTTTATGTCAACTAGATGATCATATATGTTGGACTAACATTTTTTATGATGCTTTGAGTAAGGGGGAGCCATTTTAAAACCAAAATTCTTAATTTTGTCAATTGTTTTTACCTCTATTGTTATTTTGAACTTAAAAGTCTTTTGAATTCTTTTTGATATAACAAAAAGGGGGAGAATGTGGTTTGAAAAAATTGGATTTTCAAATGATTAAGGGGGAGTTTTATTTGATTTCATATCCTTAATCTCTTATTCACATTTATAAACTTAAAAGGGGAGAATCCCAAACAATTTTTCAAGTTAGTTTTATTATATCAAAAAGGGGGAGATTGTAGAACTAATGTTTTGATATACTAATTGAAAAATGTTTTGGACTGATTTAAAAAGAATTCAAAACTATTTCCAAAGTCCAAATAACTTGAAACTATGTTTAGGGGATGTTTTTAAAGGTTTTTACATGTTTTCAAAGCCAAACTTAACAAAACCATCCAGGTGTATCGAAACACCCTTAGGCGTTTTGATACGGTGTTTTCCAGTGTCAAAACGTTTCAATACGGGTATCGAAACAGGTCTTTTCTGGATGAGATTTTTGCCCAATGTTTCGATACAGACTATGTCGTTTTGATACGTCTACGTGGCATCGACCACAACGGTCATAAACTCCAATGGCTATTTTCCAACTAACATTTAAATGCAGAGCGTTTCGATACGGTGCCTAGCGTTTTGGTACGGGCGTTTCGATACGGCCCATGGCATTTCGATACGGATGCTCATCAGACTACAGCGACTCTTTCTACTTGAAGAGCGTATCGAAACGGGTTCGAGCGTTTCGATACGGGTAGCAACATAACTGTATTTATGGTGGGAAATAAAGTTCTCAACGGCTCCAATTCAACCCCAACGGATAGTAACGGCTACAAACTCATTGAGGAGTATAAAAGGGACATCCAAGCATCAAGATATGGTTAATTCTTCAAAATCAACAAATGATCAAAAAGTGTCTTTGTACTTAAATTGTCATTTCTTGTATAGACAAACACTAGTGAGCCAAAATTGTCAAATTTGCTCAAGTGTTTTAGGTTTTGGGTGAGTGCATTATTGAGCAAACAAATACCTATTAGAGGGATTTAAGTTTGCATATTTATTTTTTCTTGTAAAGAGGGTTTGATCAATGCTTTGGGTAGAAAGCTTGATCTGTGTATAAGGGTTTCCTCCTAAGCCTAGAAAAGGGGACGAATCAATAGTGGATTGATTGGAAATCCTTAGTGGGAAGCTAAGGTAGTGGATGTATACCTTGGTTATAAGGTTGAACCACTCTAAAATCATTGTGTTATCTTTATTTTAGCTTCCACACCACATCCACCCAAAATTCCACTTCTTCACAACTTGGTGAGCAAGACCGGTTGAAGGAATCGAGCACCCTACAACTCAACACTATAAGATTGAGTGCACTATACAAAGTCGCGTTGGATGTCGAAGGATTTGTATCCCGTGTCTCCGTCCAAGTACCCTAACGATCGAGGAGGTTGGTGTTCCGTCTCTCGTTAGTGGTTAAGCATCTAACTGATGACAGGGTTGGTGTCCCTATGGGTTGTAATTTTACCAGGTTGATAGAGTACCTTTGGTTGTGAATGTACCAATTTCGGTTAAGATGGCTTGAAGTGTCGAGTAGACACTTGTTGAAATCCGTGTATGCGATATGTAGTTTTGAGTTGTGAACTTGTTTAATGATCAATTGTAAGCTAATATAATTGATGGTGTATCATGAAATGGTTTATGTTGCATAATGTGATTTATGTATGTTACTCTTTAAGCTTTACATAAGGTAGCTATGCATGGGAAGGCTTAAATAGAGTGTAGAATTGGAATGTGTTGATAATTCATGATACATGAGCATGAGATTTAATTTGCTGATTTTTGTTTAAGGAAAGTGCATGGTTTAAAAAGGGCATGATGGTTTTCAATTGATGTTTTAGTAAATTGAAATGAGATTTCAACGTGGAAATGGAAAATGGTTTTAATGCATTGATGGTGTTTTGTTTTGAGCCTTCTCACTAAGCCATGTGTGCTTACGCTCTCATTTGTCCATCAATGCAGATAATTGAGGTTTTGGAGGCAGCAATTAGCAAGGGATCACAAGAGACTTCAATCGCAAAAGTATGTCTTGGTTAGACTATATGTAATAAGGGCAATGGGGGATCCGTTGAGTTGTTGGGAGATTTGTGTAAACTCCCTTTTGAGCAAGTTTAGTTTGATGTTTTAGACTTGTAAATGGCCTTTTGTTTTTGGTTTAAGCTTTACTTTGCATTTTGGTATCTTGCTTGGTTTGACAATAGGTTGCATGCCTAAAGTTTACCTTTTATGCAAATGCTCATGTTATGATGATGAATATGCCATGAATGATTGATGATTGATGTTTAAATATGTTGTATGCATGTTGGAATGATTTTGAATGCATTAAAGTGTGAAAACCCAACAAAAAGTATCATTACAGGCCTAGGTGTTTCGGTACGCCCAAAGTTGTACCGAAATGGTGAGCCTGAAATGGCCTATGGGTTTCGAAACAAGGAGGGGTGTTTCGATACATTTGGCTATTGGAATCCCGTGTTCCGAAACACCATAGGGGGTGTTTCGATACGAGCCTGAGCTTTGAGATGCTTGACCCTGTTCCGAAACGGGTGTTTCGATACATGGCAACTTGTACCGAAACACCTGCTGTAAAGTTGGTTAGTGGAATCTCATGAAGTTCTATTTCTTTATGTTTTGGTCCCTGAATGTTGTGGACACAATTAAATGAGCTTGAATGATTGTTTAGAGCTGAGATCTGATATAGAGACATGTAGTATGACTAATTAAAGAGTGGTAATTTAAAAAGCGAAGAAGTCCATGTAATTTGCTGAAATTACAAAAATGGTCCCTAAACTATGTTTGTATACAATTGAGTTCCTAAACGTTGCCTGATCGAGTTGCAAATTGTTCCGTTGCGATGTTTATCACATAGGGTATTAAATAGTATCTATAAAAGATAAAATGAAAAATATATGGTCATTTATTGAGGTAAACTTTTTGGTTTACTTTAATATTCTCTGTGTGATCCATTTGGTTCGGTCTTTCACCCAAACCGAGTCAAGGGGGTTACATTTGATGGTATTAGAGCCATGTTACAAAATAATGGGATAATGATAAGTCATTGGTAAGTTGATTGATGTGATTCCAAGTGAAAGATGATGTTTGCTTTGCACGTGATTATTATAATCATGTTGTAGATGAACAAATGATATTGATGCCATGCACGATGGTTGTGATGTATTTGTTCTGTTATATACATGATGATGGTATGGGCTGAATCTGATTGATTGTTGTGCACAATGCTTGTGATACGTATGTTGTTTGCCTTATGCTATGCTTAGGAGAAATTGGGATACTCATTGCCTTATTACTATAGTTAAATTGTTTTAAATTGAATTGGAAGTCTTTGATCCTTGCTTGAAGCTAGCATGATTTCTTTGTTTTGTTTTAGTATCATGCCTTAATTATAATAGCACAATGGGACTGAGGAGAAAGTTGCGATCTAGTACGATTGCTGCTGCCGGAGGGCAGGGAAATCGGGATAACGATGTTCCTCCTGGTGGGAATTTACCTCCTCCACCGCCTCCACCTGGGGTGAAGAGCAAGGACAACATGAGCAAGCTGGGCCTATGTTGGGTGATCTGACGCCTTTAGTTTAGGTGATGACTGGAGCATTCCAGGCTACTGTTGCCAAAGTGCAAGTGCAAGCACCTGCTATTGAGAAAATGGGATTGCCGTTAGAACGCTTGCATAGTTTGGGAGGTGTTGAGTATTGTGGTTTGTCGCCCGAGGCATCTGAGGCTTGGATGGCCAGTACAATCTAGATTTTGGATCAAATGGGGTGCTATGATGAACATAAGCTGGGATGCGTTGTTTCGTTGTTGCAAGGCGATGTTTACAATTGGTGGACAACTGTAACTACGGCTATGGAGTCTAATGAGGTGGATTGGGAGTTTTTCCAAGCCACCTTTAAGAAGAAGTATCAAGGAGTTAGATACTTGGATGACAAGAAACATAAGTTTATGTCTTTGGTTAAGGGTAGCATGTCTGTGGCTGAGTATGAGGTTCAGTTTGTTCGTTTGAGCCAGTATGCTCCTGAGTTGCTGCCGAGTGATAAGCATCATTGTGACCATTTTCGTTATGGATTAGTCCAAGAAGTGAAGACTTTTATGTTTGCCTCTGATTACACAGATTTTGCTGTGTTGGTGGCTTGAGCAAAGGATATCGAACAGAGTCTGGGTTTGAATTCTTGTATGGATGGTTCTAGCTCGGGTACATATTTTGGTCTTGGAGGTGGACAAAATAGAAGACATCGTGATAAGAGACATCGCACGGATGCGAAGCGAGGCGGGGAAAGGCCTGGATGTGAAGCTTATGGTCAGGGTGCTCAGGCTAGACCGACTTTTAATTCTTGTTGGGCATGTGGATCACATGAACATTTGAGGCGAGATTGTCCTCATTTGGCTCGAGAGGCGCAGACTCCTGTAGCTGTAGCGGCCAATTCTTGTTGGAGTTGTGGTGTAACGCCCTGGTTTTAGACTTAGAAGTTTTGGTAAAGGTTTTGAAGTTTCGGGTGAATTTGAGTGAGTTAAGGGAAAACCCTCTTCAGGAAGTTTTAAAGATGTGGAAAAATTATCTAAAATCCTTATTTATTATATACAAGGTGTGTGTGAAATCAATTTTGGGAAATGAGTTTCGGTAGTATGACATTTTAGTCTAGTGACTAAAACCCAAAGTTTCAAAACTGTTTTGGTGACTAGTTTGTAAAAGAATCAAAACATTGAATCTTTAAGGAGCTATTTAGCCAAGTCTAATTTCATATTTTCCCCTAAATATTTTGATTTCTAAAAATGACTTTTAAAGGGTTTTAATTAAAATAAAAGAAATTTGAAAAGCTTCATCCTTTTTACGTTATCTTTTCTCTTCCCATTTTCCTTCAAACTCTTTTCATCCAAACAACCTTCTTCAATCAGGATTTCTAAGGTAAACTCTATTTTACATTGTTTTTGCATCATTAAACCTTATCTTTAAGTCTTATCTCTAAAACCCATTGTTTTCCTCTAGTTATCTCAAGGTTTTCATTTGGAAAAAGGGGGAAAATCTACCATTAGAGGTGAGTTGCATTTTTTCTCCTCTGATGTAAGGTTCTTTATTGAAATTCCCACGTTATTGGTTCTTTTATAATGTTTATTTAATAGTCTTTCAATGCGATTTATGGAAATGAGCTAAAATGAGCTTTTTAAAGTGGATTTGTGGAATTTTATTATGGGTTCTGTTTTTCTGGGTTTGAGAATGATTTTAGTTAAGTTTTTGATGTTAAATAATGTTGGGATAATGGTTTGATTATACAAAACCCGAAACTAGGTGTGTGGGTAATGGTTGAAGTTGGAAATCTTGAGATTTTGGCTTAGATTTGTGGAAAATCAGTGGCTGGTGGTTCCTTGTTATTGGGTTGTTGTTTTTAGATGTTTATAGACGTGGTTTGACGATAATTTTGCTGGGTTCAGGTCGGAAGTTGTTTAGAGTTGATTTATTGATGCTTTCGGTTATTTTCGGTTATGAATCGATGGGTGTTTGGTTACAAGATGTTGAGTTTTTGAGTTGTTGCAAGTTGTGGGTTTGAAAACACTCTAATGCTCTGTTTTGGATTGGTTAGAAGCAGTAGAATTTGATTTGGGTATTTTGGATGCGATATCGGGTGATCCAGAAGTGTGATTGTGTGGTCGGCTAGCCTTGGGCTATAGCTGGTGAGTGGAACTATTTTTTAAAATCCTTAACGTGGTTAAGAGCAAGTTTTTGGGGGTTTAGATTGAGCTTGAAAGGCCAATCTAAACTCAAGAGTAAGTTTGGTTTGTTTTCAGCTTATTTTACCTTGTTTATGGAAAGCATGTTCTTGTTATATGCTTATCTTGTATTTTACTGTTCTCGTGCGTTTTGAGATATGTACTTGTTATATATATGATTCCACTTTTTAAATGATAGATTGTTCATGAGATATATGTGTTTGAGTACATGCTATGCATGGAAGCATGATATGAAAGAAGCCTTGACCGAAGCTCCCGTTTTGGTTCAGCCTGTGACAGGGAAAGAGTATGTAATCTGTAGTGATGCATCATATGTTGGGTTAGGTCGTGTGTTAATGCAAGAATGAAGAGTGGTAGCTTATGCATCGAGATAGTTAAAGACTCACTAAACGGAATTATCCTACACAAGATATAGAGTTGGCAGCAATTGTGTTTGATTTGAAAGTTTAGAGACATTATCTCTACGGTGAGAAATGTACAATCTATACGGATCATAAGAGTTTGAAATATTTGATGTCGCAAAAGGAGTTAAACCTTAGACATCGTAGATGGGTAGAATTTCTTAAAGATTATGATATTTCGATTAAGTACCATCCGGGTATAGCCAATGTAGTGGCTGATGCTTTGAGTAGGAAAGTGGTAGTTGAGTTGCGAGCAATGTTTGCTAGGTTAAGTTTGTCGCATGATGGTGTCTAGTGGCGGAATTACAAGTTAAACCTTCGTTGGCTCAGATGATCCGAGAAGTGTAGTTGCAAGATAGAACATTGGCACCTCATGTGCAAGATATTGCGGAAGGTAAACCATCAGACTTAAGTTTTGGTGATAATGGAGTTCTATGTTTCAAGAGTAGGATAGTCGTACCAGATGATATTGAGTTAAGACGTACAATTTTGACTGAAGCACATAGTAGTCCGTTTGCTATGCATCCGGGTAGTATGAAGATGTATCGTGATTTGAAAGTTGAGTATTATTGGGTTGGTTTGAAGAAAGATGTCGCTGAATTTGTGAGCAAGTGTATGGTTTTCCAGCATGTTAAGGCCGAACATCAATTTCCTTCTGGGTTGTTGCAACCGTTGAGAATTCCCGAGTGGAAGTGGGAGAGGATTACCATGGATTTCGTATCGGGTTTGCCTTTGACACCTTCTAAGAAGAATTATTTTTGGGTAATTGTTGATCATTTTACGAAAAGTGCACATTTCTCGGCTGTTAATACTACTTATACCTTAGATAAGTTGGCTGATTTGTACATCAGTGATATTGTGCGATTGCACGGTGTACCGAAGTTGATTGTGTCGGATAGGGGTCCAAGGTTCACAACTAGATTTTGGGAGAGTTTGCATAGTGCTTTGGGTACTCGGTTGAACTTCAACACTTCTTATCATCCTCAGACTGAAGTTCAGTCGGAAAGAGTCATACAAGTTTTAGAAGACATGTTGATATGTTGCATTATTGATTATCAAGGTACTTGGGAGAAACACCTACTATTAGTAGAGTTTGCCTATAATATGCTACCAAGCAAGTATTCAGATGGCACCTTATGAAGCTTTGTATGGCAGAAAATGTAGAACACGTAATTGTTGGGTCGAAACAGGACAAAAGTTTTTATCGTTGCCGAATATGCTAAAGGGTACTACCGAGAAAGTGAAGTTGATATGTGACCGATTGAAAGCAGCGACAGATCGGCAAAAGTCGTATGCAGATTTGAAACGTAGAGAAATAGAGTATGCCGTGGGTGAGAAAGTGTTTTTGAAGGTTTCGCCTTGGAAGAAGGTGATGAGATTCGGTAGAAAAGGTAAATTGAGTCCGAGGTTCATTGGTCCTTATGAGATAGTTGACATGAAGAAGCAGTTTCCGTATCTTTCCATCAAGTACATTTTGAGGACGAAATTTCTTAAGTGGGGGAAAGTTGTAACGCCCTGGTTTTGGGCTTAGAAGTTTTGGTAAAGGTTTCGGAGTTTCGGGTAAATTTGAGTGAGTTCAGAGAAAACCCTATTCGGGAAGTTTTAAAGATGTGGAAAAATTATCGAAAATCCTTATTTATTATATACATGGTGTGTGTGAAATCAATTTCTGGAAATGAGTTTCGGTAGTATGACATTTTAGCCTAGTGACTAAAACACAAAGTTTCAAAACTGTTTTGGTGACTAGTTTTTAAAAGAATCAAAACGTTGAATCTTTAAAGAGCTATTTAGCCAAGTCTAATTTCAGATTTTCTCCTAAATATTTTGATTTCTAAAAATGACTTTTTAAAGGGTTTTAATTAAAATAAAAGAAATTTGAAAAGCCTAATCCTTTTTACGTTATCTTTTCTCTTCCCATTTTCCTTCAAACTCTTTTCATCCAAACAACCTTCTTCAATCAGGATTTCTAAGGTAAACTCAATTTTACATTTTTTTTGCATCATTAAACCTTATCTTTATGTCTTATCTCTAAAACCCATTGTTTTCCTCTAGTTACCTCAAGGTTTTCATTTGGAGAAAGGGGGAAAATCCACCATTAAAGGTGAGCTGCATTTTTTTCTCCTCTAATGTAAGGTTCTTTATTGAAGTTCCCACGTTCTTGGTTCTTTTATAATATTTATTTAATAGTCTTTCAATGTGTTTTACGGAAATGAGCTAAAATGAGCTTTTTAAAGTGGATTTGTGGAATTTTCATATGGGTTCTATTTTGCTGGGTTTGAGAATGATTTTAGTTAAGTTTTTGATGTTAAATAATGTTGGGATAATGGTTTGATTATACAAAACCCGAAACTAGGTGTGTGTGTAATGGTTAAAGTTGGAAATCTTGAGATTTTGGCTTAGATTTGTGGAAAATCAGTGGCTGGTGGTTCCTTGTTATTGGGTTGTTGTTTTTAGATGTTTATTGATGTGGTTTGACGATAATTTTGCTGGGTTCAAGTTGGAAGTTGTTTAGAGTTGATTTATTGATGTTTTTAGTTATTTTCGGTTATGAATCGATGGGTGTTTGGTTACAAGATGTTGAGTTTTTGACTTGCTGCAAGTTGTGGGTTTGAAAACACTCTAATGCTCTGTGTTGGATTGGTTAGAAGGAGGAGAATCTGATTTGGGTATTTTGGACGCGATATCGGGTGATTTGGAAGCTTGATTGTATGATCGGCTAGCCTTGGAGTATAGCTGGTGAGTGGAACTGTTTTTTTAAAAGCCTTAACGTGGTTAAGGGCAAGTTTTTGGGGTTTAGATTGAGCTTGAAAGGTCAATCTAAACTCAAGAGTAAGTTTGGTTTGTTTTCAGCTTATTTTACCTTGTTTTTGGAAAGCATGTTCATGTTATATGTTTATCTTGTATTCTAATGTTCTCATGCGTTTTGAGATATGTACTTTTTGTATATATGATTCCACTTGTTAAATGATAGTTTGTTCATGAGATATATGTGTTTGAGTACATGCTAGGCATGGAAGCATGATATGAAATGATAAGTGAAATAATGTGTTGTGGTCATGAGAAACAATGTGTAAGTGTTGGCCTTGATGGGTATATTAACATGCAATGAGATCTTGTTTACCGAATATAATTGGTCGACCAATAGGATGAGAGTGCACTATAATGTAAAATTCACGCGTGGCCTTAGTGATGTCAGATTCCACTAAGGAGGAGTACGGTGATGTGAGATTCCACTGGAAGCTTTGTTGTTGTTATGAGTACGGTGATGTGAGATTCCACCGGAAGCCTTGTTGTTTTTATGAGTACGGTGATGTGAGATTCCACTGGAAGCTATCCGCATATCCAAGTAAAATTGTTAAAGATGTCAATATACTCATGTATGTTAAAGTTGATCTTTATGATATGTTTGCATAAATGGTGTTGTGAAGCTTGAGCTTGTCACGTTTCGTGTTGAGAATATATGGTGTTATGCTTTGATTTGTAGTGCAAGCTTGAAATGCATATGAGAATGTTGTTGGAAAGTTTTCTTGTGGAATGATTTGAAGAATGGTTTTTGTTTTCAAATGTATTAAGTGTTTCTAAAATTGCATTGTTGTTGTTATAGTTTTGAGCACCGCTCACTAAGCATTCTTGCTTACGCTCTCTTTTCCAACAATGCAGATCCGTAGACCATTCGTGGTAGCAAGAGAGCAAGGAATTGTTCAAGAGTTTACTCTGTTGCTCAAGTACGATTTAGACATCCAATAATAGTATGTTAGCAATGGGATAGGACCTTTATGCTTGGGAGGTTTTGTTTTGAGACTCCCTATGTTGAGACATGTTTCTAATGCCATTTTAGTCTTGTTTGTGACCTCTTTATGTTAAAGCATGGTTTGGATTGAAGTTTGAGTGTTTGTGGTTTTATTCTTGCTTAAGTTGCTCTCATCTAGAATCCTTCTATACTTGTTCTTATTTTGGTGGATGTTGTTGCCATGTTTGTTGAAGTTTTGTGGTAAGTCTGAGTGGTATGCATGTTTGTGTCTTGTTTGAGGGTCTTTGTGGGTTAAGATTGCAATAACCAGCCAAAAATATGTCATTGCAGGTCAAGCGTACTGATACGTTCAAGCCTGTATCGATACGGAGTACCTGAAATGGCCTTCTCGTATCGAAATGATAAGGTCCGTTCTGGTACGTTTTGTTACTAGAAACCTTAGTTTCGAAACGACCCCAAGGGCGTTTCGATAGGGGATGGTGTTCCGAACCCATCAAGTCTGTTTCGATATGCCCGTATCGATACGGGGAAACCTGTATCGATACGACCAATAGTTTTGTTAGTTGTTGGAATCTTTGAAGTTCCGTTTTCTTACGTTTTAGTCCCTATTTGATGTGCTATCGTTGTAATGTGTTCGGATGGTTGTTTTAAGTTGCATTTTGGCATGCGAACATGAAATATGACTAATTGAAGATAGGTAACCTTAATTTCATGCTAGGTCCCCGCAATGTGATAGATTTGCATTTTAGCCCCATTAATGCTTGAATCTTTTAATTGATGTCGTCTTCGTTCTCTTCCCCTGCGAGATTTTATCACATATGATATTATGGCATTTAGATAAGCTTTTAAAAAAATTAGGGCTGCTAATCAAAGTTAAACCTTAGTAGGTTTATCTTCAGTTTTCCCCATGTAACCCGTTTGGTTCGATCTAGCGGTTAGATCGGGCTAAGGGGGTTACAGTGGTTCGACTGACCATTTGAGCCGTGATTGTCTGTTGTTGGCTGGAGGTGGTCAAGTAGAGCACCAGTTGTTGCACCATAGCGAGGCCGTGGGCGCGGTCGTGGTAACTTCCAGTGTAGGGAGGATGGTCAGAGAGCTGTAGCACATCTTGTAACTATTCAACCTGAGGGTGTTGGTCCTGCGAGGGTTTACGCACATCGTGAGGGATGCAATGACACCAATGCGATTGCAGGTACATTCACTTTGCAATCCTTGTCATTGTTATCTTTGATTGATGTTGGTTCTATGCATTCATATATCTTGAGTAAACATGTACATTTGCTTGATATCCCTGTTGAGATGTTAAACGTGGGAATGCAAGTAACTAGTTCCTTTGGTGAAACTGTTGTTACGAGAAGGTTGAATAGTAGATGTCCTTTATCTATTCAAGGTCATGTGTTTGTAGTTGATTCAATGAAGTTGTCTTTCTATTGTTTTGATGTAATTCTTGGGATGGATTGGTTAACCGAGCATAGGGCTGTGGTTGATTTTGATGCTAAGCGAGTTACCTTGAAACTTGCTGATGATTACGAAGTGGTAATCGTGGGTGAGAATGTGAAAATGTTGTCCAGTGCTATTTCGGCTCTTGAAGCTAGTCGTTTGATGGAGTTGGATTACGAGGCTTTCTTAGCTTATGTTATGAATACATGATCGAAGGAAGTGCGTGTACAGGACATACATACGATATGTGAGTTTCCGGGTGTATTTCTAGAAGAGTTGCTTAGGTTTCCGCCGAATAGGGAGGTTGAGTTTGGCATAGAGTTGTATGAAAATACGATTCTGGTGTCTATTGCCCCATATCGAATGGCTTCAAAATAGTTGAAGGAGTTGAAGATGCAACTTCAGGAGTTGTTGGATCGAGGGTTCATTAGGCCTAGTGTTTCTCCTTGGTGTGCACCAGTTTTGTTTATGAAGAAGAAAGACGTCACGATGCGAATATGTATAGATTATCAACAATTGAACAAATTGATGACTAAGAATAAGTATCCTTTGCCAAGGATTGATGATTTGTTTGATATGTTTCGAGGTGCTTCAGTGTTTTCTAAGATTGATTTGAGATCTAGATATTATTAGTTGAAGGTAAAAGATGTAAATGCGCCTAAGACAACTTTTCGTACAAGGTACAGGCATTACGAGTTCTTGGTGATACCGTTTCGTTTGACGAATGCACCAGATGCATTCATGGATATGATGAATCGTGTGTTTCATGAGTTTTTAGATCAATTTGTGGTGGTGTTTTTGATGATATTCTCGTGTACTCTCGTACCGAGGAAGAACACAATAAGCTTTTGCAGATTGTGTTGCAAGTGTGAGTTTTGGCTTAGAGAAGTTCGCTTTCTTTGACACGTGGTATCGGCGGAAGGTATCTGGGTTGACCCATATAAGATTGAGGCGGTGATGAATTGGAAGACGCTTAAATCGGTGACAGAAGTTCGTAGTTTCCTTGGTTTGGCAGGTTACTATCGAAGGTTTGTGGATGGTTTCTCTAAGATTGCTGCTCCGTTAACCAAGTTGTTGCAAAAGAATGTTAATTTTGAGTGGGTGCATGTTAGACAACAAGCTTTCGAAAGGTTCAAGGAAGCTTTGATGCAAGCTCCTGTCTTGATTCAACCTGAATCGGGTAAGGAGTTTGTAGTCTATAGTTATGCATCGTATGTTTGTTTAGGTTATGTGTTGATGCAAGGTGGGAAGGTTGTGGCGTATGCATCTAGACAATTGAAGGTGCACGAGCGCAACTATCCTACTCATGATCTTAAGCTTCCAGCGGAGGTGTTTGCTTGAAAATATGGAGGCATTACCTTTACGGTGAGAAGTGTGTGGTCTATACATATCATAAGAGTTTGAAGTATTTAATGTCTCAAAAAGAGTTGAATCTTAGGCAACGAAGGTGGTTGGAGTTGCTTAATGATTATCACTTGACGATAGAGTATCACCCTGGTAAGGCCAACGTTGTGGCCGATGCTTTGAGTAGGAAGGTAGTTGTAGAGTTGAGGGCGATGTTTGCTCGGTTAAGTATATCGTGTGATGGTGGACTGATAGTTGAGTTGCAAGTGAAGCCTTCCTAGGTTCAGTTGATTAAAGAGAACCAGTTGCTTGATGATTCTTTGGTACCGCACGTCCAGGACATAGCGGATGGTAATGCAATGTACTTTTGTTTTAATGATGATGGTGTTTTATGCTTTAAGAGTCGAATAGTTGTGCCATATGATGTTGAGTTGAGGTGCACTATTTTGACTGAGGCACATAGTAGCCATTTTGCTATGCATCCTGGATTGAAGAAGGATGAGTACTATTGGATTGGGTTGAAGAAGGATGTCGTTGAATTTGTGAGTAAGTGTAGCGCGTGAAAGTTTAGCATCAATTTCCTTCCGGGTTGTTGCTGTAACTAGGGGTGTTAAAAAAACTCGGCCCGTCGACCCGCCTACCAGGTTGAAAATTACAGGGTATTTATTTGAAAATACCCGAATTTTTCGGGTCGGGTACCCGACCCGTATGTTTTCCCGAGTAGTCAGGCCGGGTCAGGGCAAAATTTTTTTTATAACCGGGTATTCGATCCGACCCGGTAATTTTAAAACATATATATTTTAAATTTTAAATTCTATTTTTATTTTATTTTTCTTACTATTTTCCCCTAAAATTAATTTTAAATCTCTAATTTATTATACTTGTATTATATACTTTTAAGTTTTAAAATTTTCAAAAACAATTATATTAATTTGTCAATATGAGATTAAAAAAAAAATCATGTTCGAGATTAATATTTTTAATACCATCTTTCGTCGATAAACTTTAATATATATATATATCCAAATATTTCTCTTTTAAAAATAATCCAAAATCAATAATTTTTGTGTTTGAAATATATATCATGAAGTTTTATGTGTTTCTTATGTATTTTTTTTTCAAAAAAATAGATTAATATATATATATATATATAAAATTGAACCGGGTACCCAAATTTTGCGGGTACCCGATTTGTATGGGCTGGGTAATGGGCCGAGGTTTCACTACTCGAAAATTTTGGGTACCCGAATTCCCAGGTACCCAGATTTGATCACCCTAGATGTAACCCCCTAAACCCGGTCTAGACGATAGACTGAACTGAATGGGTCACACGGGGAATATTGAAGTAAACCGGGAGGTTTACCTTAATAAACAACCATATTTTTTTCATTTTATCTTGTCTAGATGCTCATTATGGTCCTAAGTGATTAACATCGCAGCGGAACAATAAACAACTCGATCAGACATCGATTTAGAACTCGGTTGCATTCCATTACAAATTAGGGATCATTTTGTAATTTTATCAAATTACAGAAACTTATGCCATTTTTATGTTACCAACCTTTAATTAGTCATGTTACATGCATCTCTGTCAAAAATCAGCTCCAAACAATCATCCAAACTCATTTAATTGCATCCACAACAATCAGGGTGTAACACCCCTCGCCCGGTTAAGAATGAGAGATGTCACATTCGAACAACAAGAATCATATCTCATACATACAAACATGCTTAGCAAACTAAAGTAATAAATCCAATTCATTACTTAGAACCTATCACATGTGAATCAAACAAACATATACACAAGATCATTTAGACTAAAGTGGGCCATTTTAAATTTTTCTTAACATGTGATCTAACTTATTAGCTAACATATAGCATGACTTATTACATAACTCAACCATGTATACAATTGAACAGTCAAGCTCAATCAACCAATCTAATATATATTTGTATGCATTCGGCTAATCTTATAATAAGAGCTAATTATAAACTTATGTCCATATGTGAACTAACGTGGCAACCTAACATATTAACTCAACTTAACCTATCAATCTAACTTATACATTTCATGTTAACTAAACCAAAACATACAAATGCCAATTTGAGTTACACAATCAAATAAGTAGCCAAGACTTTCGAATCTACTTATCATCCATATAAACTATAGTCCAAATCTATCAACTATTTGCATGAATAGCCTTAAGTTTGTATTCTATAGCATATGCAACATCCATTTCATTATCTATCAACGAACTAAAGCCATGAACAAAGCAATTCTATATGCAATTCACCTAGATCATTTAAACATGTCAATTATGTACCCATATCATTCGCATCATATCATTGAACAACCATACTAGATGCATATCACCTAAATTACTCATAAGAATCACACTTGTTCATACTCAATCATTCGATTCCAACACACACATGAACTCTATAAACGTAGTCAAGTTCAATATTGACTTAAATAACTCAAACATATTTCGATCATATTACCAAATCCATATAGACATAACATTCATCAAGTCATTACATAACATAACTTGTCTTAATCTTATACAAGCCAACTATCAAAATATATGTTCCATAATGCATATGATATACTAACATTGACTATGCCACCATCTAGGAGACTAATAAAACTATATCATACTTGTGCGTAGGCTTGCGACGGCTTCTCGAAACAAAACGGATGGCTTTCAGATATTAGAGAACCTATTATTTTGGAAGAAGGAAACAACAAAGTGATAAGTACACATAATGTACTTAGTGAGGCAACCCTAAATATTACTAATTTCATATTTTAAAGTCTTATTCATGTCTTCAAGGTTACTTATCTAGGCTTAGGATACATTAGATCACCTAGCTAGTCCATCATGATCAAGTAAACTTAGCTAATTTCATAGACACATCAAGGCAAACATACATGTATATAATAATTCAAACATTCATTTCATTTGGGCAGCAAGGAATATACATGGATTAAATCATATCATGGTCATATAATCATGTCTTTAATCACATATTCACATCATACAAATAGGGTCATTACCTAACTCATTCATATTGTCTCATATCATAGAATCACATTATATTTTGCCTTGGATGATTAATGAACTAGGTATTCAAGTCTTTCATGTAACATGTAACTTTAGATACCCAAGGTATCAAAATATCTCAATAAAACATATCATATATCAGAGGATGCATAAGCATCAATGATGACTTACCACCATTCATTTATCAAGGTGACTATGTAACGCCCTGATTATGGGCCTAGAAGTTTTAGAGTTTGAATCGGGGCGGTCGAGAACAATTCGAGTCTTTAAGGGAGATTTAGGGAACACCTAGTTCGGGATGCCTTAAAATATGGAAAAATATCTAAAAATCCTCATTTATTATATGGATGATTATGGTGAAAACAATTTTACAAAATATGGTTAGGAAATGCTAATTTTACCAAAATGGTTTCAATCAGATTTCTCTTTATTTTGGGTGTTTTAATAATGATTTAATAAAGGGAATTAAAAGAGAATCCTATTTTGACTTTCATAACTACTTTACGATCTTTTCCCCTCTTTTCATTTTCTCTCAACTTCCACTCAGCCAAACACATTTCCTCCATCAATTAGCCTCTGATTTTCATCCCTTTTGATGAGATTTCAATCTCCTATGGATTCCTAATATTTCCTCATCAAATCCTCTTGTTTTCACTTTGGATTTTCAAAGAAACTTTCCAAAATTAAGGAGAAATCAACCATTAGAGGTAAGCTTCGTCCTTCTCCTCTAATGATAAGTTTTTTTACTGAAATTCCCAAGTTATCAATGCTTTGTCAATGATTTTTGAGTTGCTTTAATGTTAGAAACATGAAATTGTGTTAAAACTCAAGATTCTTGGAGAGATCTTGATGATTTTCGTAACTATTGTTTAGGCTCTGTTTTGAGGTTGATTTCTAATGTATTTTGGATGGTAATTGATGTTATAAATGAGGTTTTACCAAACAAATCCCGAATAGGTTTGGATTCCTAAGTTTTGCATGCTAGATTAGTGGTTTTTGGGGGTGATTTTGGTGTTATGTTAGAGATGGAGGTATAAGGACGAGTTTATGGTGATTTTTGGTGTTGATTGAGGTTTAGAATTGTTTAGAAGTGATAGATCTTAGCTGGGCTTTGTTTTGGGTAGCCGAAATGGTGCTTTTGAGTAGAGCAGCGAGTTTGTTTAGTTGGCTGATGATTTCAATGCATGATGATGCATTAATTCTCTTCTCTTATGTGTATTAAGTAGAGGAGACATCTTCGGACGCCTTTGGTGTTGATCCGGAAGTGCCAGGAGCTTAGATATCGTTTCGGCGAGCAAGCAAAATGAAACCAGTGAGTGCGAATGGTTTTAGAAGTCCTTGAGGGACAAAGAAACAAGGTTTGGGGATTTAGGATTGGTTTGAAACACCATCCTAAGTCCGGAAGTAAGTATGGATAGATTTGCTCCAAATACGTGGTTGTTGCCCCTAAAATGCTTTTATATGCTCTTGTTTTGAGATAGACAAATTCCTATTGTTTTATGCACGATTTGTAGCATAAGATGATGCTTTGAAGAGATTTCATGAGATAGCATGTTGCATTGATGAGTTTTGAGATTTTGACTCAATGCAAAGCATGATATATGATTTTGAAATGAGATGAGAAAGTCTTTAGAAATATTGAATAAAAACAGTAGGTGAGATGATGTTTTGACATAGTATATTGGCATAGAAGATGAGATACCTACCAGATATAATTGATCGATCAATAGGATGAGAGTGCACTATAAACTAAAATTCGTACGTGCTCCTTGGAGTCGGGCAATGGGTGTAGTGCCATCCTGATCCAAAGTGAGAATCCGATGATGAGAGATACCATTGGGATAGGACTTGGTGAAATACCCAAGCTTTGTGGCGATGAGAGATACCGCCATGAGAGTTCGGTGATGAGAGATTCCACCGGGGTAGGACTTGACCTTGAGTCAAGCTAATCTGCATATCCGAGTAAAGATGAAATGTGAAATGCCAATATAATATATGAAAATGTATTTGATTCACATGTACCAAATGTTGAGATGATTTATGCTATGAGAAATTCATATGAGATTAGTATATGAAATGCTTTAGTTTTCACAAGCATGTGTATGGCCTTTCCATGAGATTTGCATTGGTTTAAATGCATGAGATATAATAGAGGTACATGTGGTTTCAAATGAAGATTTGCTTTGAAATGGTTTTCAAGCATGAGATAGAATGATCATGTTGTTGAAAATGGCTTTTGAGAAAGTGTTTTGAATAATGCATTGTTGTGTTGGTTTTCTTTAGAGCTTGCCTCACTAAGCAAATGTGCTTACGTTCTCTTTTACAGACAATGCAGATAATTGAGACAAGTTTTGGGCAGCAACAAGGTTAAGAACATCCAAGGAAGTGTAAAGCTCATGTATGGTGATGTTTTTACATACTCTAGTTTTGATATTTGGCAATGGGGCTTCAAGGTTATTTTTGGGAGATGTATTTGGAACTCCCTATGTTTGTAGCAAGTTCGTTATGGCTTTTGAAGTTTGTAAATGGTCTTATATGGTTTGGTTTGAGGTTCATATTTGGTTCATGTGACTAAGAAGCATGCCAATAGACTCAATGGTCACTTGATTGATGCCATGCATAGCTTAGCTTCTTATATATGTTCTATAATGTCTAATCATGTTGCTTGTATGTTATGGTATGATTTGGGATATGTTTGAGTGTGTAAAGATTTGATAAAAACCAGAAAATTATTTTGTTGTAGGCCAGGGTGTATCGAAACACCCTTATCTGTTTCGAAATAGGGCCCCCGAAATGGCCATAGTGTTTCGGAACGGATGAAGGTGTTTTGGAACACTTTGGCTACTGGAGAGGCCCGTTTCGATACTGGTCTCGGAACGCACCCAAGTACCGAAACGGTCAACACCGTTTCGATACGACCGTTTCGATACCAGGGTCAGCGTTCCAAAACGGATGACCGTTGAGCTCTATTTTTGAATTGTTTCAAGTTTTCATGTTTTACATTTTAGTCATGGATGTTGTGCATGCAATCGATTAAGCTTGGAATGTCCTTTTAAGTTGATATTTGACAGAGAGGCATGTAATATGACTAATTACATATTGGTAAGCCTAAAATCTGCAAAGTTCTTATATTTTTCCAAAATTTCCGTTTTGGTCCCTAAAAGTGTAATTCTTAGAATTTAATCCCTAAATGTTTTCTGATCGTTGTGCCTTTCTTTCCTATGATTCTTGAGTAATCACATAAGCTTAATGTGCATCTAGAAAAGATAAAATGAAAAAAAGGGTATTTAATCAATGTTGACTTTCGTGTTGACTTTGGTTTTCCCCGTGTAATCTCCGTAGTTCGGGTCAAGCGTCTAGGCCGGGCTAAGGAGGTTACATTTGTTGGTATCAGAGCCAGGATAGCGAATTTTTAGGGATTTGTAAGTGGTTAATGGATGTGATTATGAATGTTTGTGACTTTTCGGTGAAAGTATGATGTATGATTGTTGATGTTTGGTTCTATTGAGATGAGTTTGAGATGCTGTGATGTGTTTGGTGTATAGTTGGGGATCCCATTGCCATATCATGACTATTGAGAAGAATTTTTTTTCAAAAATGAGCTTGAGTACTTGGATTACTTGCCTTATTGAGCCAAATTGAATTTGTTGTATTTTGCCAGTTGCATTGTTTAATTTTGGGGCCACGTAGAGAGCTTAGAATTAACACCCGTGCTGCGACTGAGAATGAGAATGTTGAGAATGTTGAGGATCTACCTCCTCCTCCCCATGGTGGACCACCCGATGGTGGTGGAGCTGGGGTTGGTGCTGCTGGAGTTGGTGCTGGGGTTGTTGGACCCGAGGGAGTTCAGGGGCAAGATGCTCCTGATATGTGTGTGTTGATACAAGCTATTGCTGGAGCTTTTCAGGCAGTAGTAGCTAGAGCTCATGGAGATGCACCACAAGATGGTGCTAATGTGAGGTTGCCAGTGGAATGACTCCGCAGTCTGGGAGGGACTGAGTTTAGAGGGTTGACCCTGGAAGGTTCCGAGTCTTGGTTGGAGAGTACCAAAAGGCTACTTGGACAGTTGAACTGCATCAATGTTCAGAAGAAGGGATGCATTGTGTCCTTGTTGCATGGTGATGCATATACGTGGTGGACAACCACAATATCGGGGATAGATGATGATGATGTTACTTGGACATTCTTCTTGAATGCATTCAAGGGAAAGTTCTTGGGAGTTCGTTACCTCGATGAGAAAAAGAGGGAATTCCTGTCACTGGTACAAGGGAGCATGACGGTGGCAGAATATGAGGTGCAGTTTGTACGCCTTAGCCAATATGCACCTGAGCTGATTCCTAGCGAGCGAGAAAGATGTGAACGATTCTGTTACGGGCTGGTGGTGGATGTGAAAACCTATATGCTCGCAGCAGACTATATTGATTTCGATGTCTTGGTCACCAGAGCCAAGGACATTGAGATGAATCTTGGTCTGGCAAGTCGGGCAGGAGGATCTAGCTCAGGGAAGCGAGCTACAAAGCGTGATCTTGGTAGAGATCGCTATAAGAGGCATAAAGATAGAAGGCCACATGTTGATGCTAGACGTGGGGGTGGCAACCCTGGGAGAGGACAACAAGGACCAAATTCTTTCTTGAGGACTCATGAGTGCAACCGGTGTGGTAGGAGGCATATTGGTGAGTGTTGGGGTAATCTTGGTACATGTTGGAACTGTGGTAATCGAGGGCACATGAAGAAAGATTGTCTTCAGCCGTTGAGAGAAGGTCAGGCTCCGGTGAGAGCAGTTGAGCCACAGAGAGGTCGTGGGTGCGGTCGTGGTAACTTTCAGCGCAAAGATAATGGTGGAAGGAATGTAGCACATGTGGTGGCTGTTCAACCTGAGAGTGGTGGTCAAGCTCAAGTGTATGCCCATCGAGAGGGGAGGAATGAAACGGACGTGATCGCAAGTACCTTTACTTTGCAATCCTTGTCATTACTTTCTTTGATTGATTCAAGATCTACACACTCGTACATATTGCGTGAACATGCTCAAATGCTTGGGTTGCCTGTTGAGTCTTTTGATGTGGGTATGCGTGTGGCTAGTTCCTTTGGAGAGACGATTGTAACAAGAAGATTGTATAGAAGATGCCCCTTAAAGGTGCAAGATCATGTGTTTCTTGTCGATCTTATGGAATTGTCATTCTATGGATTTGATGTAATTCTTGGCATAGATTGGCTTGTTGAGCATAGAGCCATTGTGGATTTTGAAAGCAAGTGAGTTTCGCTGAAACTTGCGGATGATTATGAGGTTGTGGTGGTGGGAGAAAATGTGAAGTTTCTATCTAATGTGGTGTCTACGCTTGAAGCAAGTCGGATGTTGCGTCAAGGATATAAGGCTTATCTATCCTTTGTTATGAATCCTAGTACAAAGGAGGTTTGCGTACAAGATATAAGGACCATGTGTGAGTTTCCTGGAGTGTTTCCGGAAGAACTACCTGGTTTGCCGCCTAGTCGAGAGGTTGAATTTGGAATCGAGTTGTATGAGAACACAACTCCGGTGTCCATTGCCCCCTATCGCATGGCACCTAAAGAGTTGAAGGATTTGAAGACGCAACTTCAAGAGTTGCTTGACCGAGGATTTATTTGACCTAGTGTGTCACCTTGGGGTGAACCGATCTTGTTTGTTAAAAAGAAAGATGGCACGATGAGGATGTGCATTGATTATCGTCAGCTGAATAAGTTGACCATCAAGAACAAGTATCCCTTGCCGAGGATCGATGACCTTTTTGATTAGTTTCGAGGAGTGGCTGTGTTTTCAAAGACCGATTTGAGGTCAGGGTACTATTAGCTAAAGGTGAAGATGTGGATGTGCCGAAAACAGCCTTTCGAACGAGATATAGACATTATGAATTTCTGGCAATGCCGTTCGGACTGACAAATGCTCATGTTGCTTTCATGGACATGATGAACAGGGTGTTCCATGAATTCTTAGATAAGTTCGTTGTGGTGTTCATCGATGATATCCTTGTGTATTCTCTTACTGAGAAGGAGCATGAGGGTTATTTGAGGATCGTTTTGCAAGTGCTGTTAGAGAATCAACTTTATGCTAAGCTGAGCAAATATGAGTTCTGGCTAAGGGAAGTTGTTTTTCTTGGCCATGTGGTTTCGGCTAAAGGGATTCGAGTTGATCCTCAGAAGAATGAGGCAGTGATGAATTGGAAGCCTCCTAGGTCCGTTCATGAAGTTCGTAGTTTCCTTGGATTGGCAGGTTACTACCGGAGGTTCGTGGATGGATTTTCTAAGATTGCTGCCCCTTTGACGAAGTTGTTACAGAAGGATGTCAAGCATGAGTGGACAGAAGTGAGACAACAAGCTTTTGAGAAGCTAAAGGCAGCTTTGACGCAAGCTCCTATCTTGATTCAACCTGAATCAGGAAAAGAGTTTGTGGTGTATAGTGACGCATCTAATGTTGGTTTGAGGTGCGTGTTAATGCAAGAGGGTAAGGTTGTGGCTTATGTGTCGCGACAGCTGAAAGTGTATGAGCGCAATTACCCTACGCATGACATTGAGTTAGCAGCAGTGGTCTTTGCTCTAAAGATCTGGAGACATTATCTCTATGGTGAGAAGTGTACTGTGTACACGAATCATAAGAGTTTGAAGTACCTGATGTCTCAGAAGGAGTTAAATCTTAGGCAACGATGTTGGGTGGAGTTGCTTAAGGATTACGATCTAACGATCGAGTATCATCTGGGGAAGGCCAATGTTGTGGCCGATGCATTGAGCAAGAAAATGGCGGTGGATTTAAGGGCGATGTTTGCTAGCTTGAGCATATCGCGGGATGGTGGTCTTGTTGCTGAATTGCAAGTGAAACCATCTGTAGTTCAGTTGATTAAGGATAAACAACTGTTGGATGATTCTTTGGTGCCACATGTTCAGGATATCATAGAAGGTAGACCATCAGATTTCTGTTTCAATGATGATGGTGTTTTATGTTTTGGGAGTCAGGTAGTGGTGCCAAATGATGTTGATTTGAGGCGCATTATTCTGACTGAAGCCCATAGTAGTCCTTTTGCTATGCACCCTGGTAGTACAAAGATGTATTGTGATATGAAGGATGAGTACTATTGGGTGGGATTGAAGAAAGATGTCGCTGAGCATGTTAGTAAATGCATGGTTTGTCAGCGGGTTAAGGCTGAACATCAATTTCCTTTAGGGTTGTTGCGGCCGTTAAGGATTCCTGAATGGAAGTGGGAGAGGATCACCATGGACTTTGTGTCTGGTTTGACTTTATCGCCATCAAAGAAGAATTCTGTTTGGGTGATTGTGGATCGCCTTACGAAGTATGTGTGCATTTCTTGCCTGTGCATACTACGTATACCTTGGATAAGCTTGCGGAGTTGTACATTGCTGAGATTGTACGGTTGCATGGAGTTCCAAAATCTATAGTGTCGAATAGAGATCCGAGGTTCACCGCAAGATTTTGGGATTGTTTGCATCAAGCATTGGGTACGCGACTGAATTTTAGTACTTCTTATCATCCGCAAACAGATGGACAGTCGGAGCGTGTTATCCAAGTGCTTGAGGATATGTTAAGGTGCTGTGTTATTGAGTTTCAAGGCTCTTGGGAGAAGCACTTGCCTTTGGTGGAGTTTGCTTATAATAACAGTTATCATGCAAGTATTCAAATGGCACCTTATGAAGCTTTATACGGGAGGAAGTGCAGAACTCCTCTTTGTTGGGCTGAAACGGAATAGAAGTTGGTCTCGATGCTGACTTTGTTAAAAGGAACCACCGAGAAGGTGAAGCTCATTTGTGAGTGATTGAAGGCAGCATCGGATCGAAAAAAGTCTTACGCGGATTTGAAGCGTAAGGAGATAGAATTTGTTGTAGGCGAGCGTATGTTTTTGAAAGTTTCACCTTGGAAGAAGGTAATGAGATTTGGCCGGAAGGGCAAGTTGAGCCAAAGGTTCATTGGACCATACGAGGTGATAGAATGTGTGGGTCCTATTGTCTACAAGCTGAGACTACCTCAAGAATTAGAAAAGATACATAATGTGTTTCATGTATCCATGCTTCGGAGGTATAGATCGGATCCGTCGCATGTTATGCCTATGGAAGAGGGTGAGTTGAATCCAGACTTGACGTATGATGAGGAACCTGTTGAGATTCTGGATTTGGATAGTAAGGTTCTCCGAGGTAAGACCATCGAGCTGGTCAAAGTCTTGTGGAGACACCGTGGTGTTGAAGAAGCCACATAGGAAAGGAAGGAGGACATGAAGAAGCAATTTCCTTACCTTTTTCCTCCAGGTAAATTTCGAGGACGAAATTTCTTAAGAGGGGTAGAGTTGTAATGCCCTGATTTTGGGCCTAGAAGTTTTAGAGTTTGAATCGGGCTGGTCAAGAACGGTTCGAGTCTTTAAGGGAGATTTAGGGAACACCTAGCTCGGGATGCCTTAAAATATGGAAAAATATCTAAACATCCTCATTTATTATATGGATGATTATGGTGAAAACAATTTTACAAAATATGGTTTGGAAATGCTACATTTTGGTGTAGTGACCAAATCGCAGTTTTTGCAAAAGTTGACTAGTGACTGTTTTGTAAAGGATTGAAACTTTGAATCTTTAAGGAGCTAATTTTACCAAAATGTTTTCAATCAGATTTCTCTTTATTTTGGGCGTTTTAATAATGATTTAATAAAGGGAATTAAAAGAGAAAATCCTATTTTGACTTTCAAAACTACTTTACGATCTCTTTCCCTCTTTTCATTTTCTCTCAACTTCCACTCAGCCAAACACATTTCCTCCATCAATTAGCCTCTGATTTTCATCCCTTTTGATGACATTTCAATCTCCTATGGGTTCCTAATCTTTTCCTCATCAAATTCTCTTGTTTTCACTTTGGATTTTCAAAGAAACTTGCCCAAATTAAGGAGAAATCAACCATTAGAGGTAAGCTTCGTCCTTCTCCTCTGATGATCAGATCTTTACTGAAATTCCCAAGTTATCAATCCTTTGTTAATGATTTTTGAGTTGCTTTAATTTTAGAAACATGAAATTGTGTTAAAACTCAAGATTCTTGGAGAGATCTTGATGATTTTCATAACTATTGTTTAGGCTCTGTTTTGAGGTTGATTTCTAATGTATTTAGATGGTAATTGATGTTATAAATAAGGTTTTACCAAACAAATCTCGAATAGGTTTGGATTCCTAAGTTTTGCATGCTAGATTGGTGGTTTTTGGGGTGGTTTTGGTGTTCTGTTGTAGCTGGAGGTATAAGGACGAGTTTATGGTAATTTTTGGTGTTGATTGAGGTTTAGAAATGTTTAGAAGTGATAGATCTTGGCTGGACTTTGTTTTGGAAGAGTTTGGAGATGATTTCAGTTGTTTTGGGTACCTGAAATGGTGCTTTTGAGTAGAGCGGCGAGTTTGTTTAGTTGGCCGATGATTTCAATGCATGATGATGCATTAATCCTCTGCTCTTATGTGTATTAAGCAGGGGAGACATCTTCAGAGGCCTTTGGTGTTGACCCGGAAGTGCCAGGAGCTTAGATATTGTTTCGGCGAGCAAGCAAAACGTAATCGGTGAGTGCGAATGGTTTTAGAAGTCCTTGAGGGACAAAGAAACAAGGTTTGGGGATTTAGAATTGGTTTGAAACACCATCCTAAGTCCGAAAGTAAGTAAGGCTAGATTTGCTCTCAAATATGTGGTTGTTGCCCCTAAAATGCTTTTACATGCTCTTGTTTTGAGATAGACAAATTCCTATTATTTTATGCATGATTTGTAGCATGAGATGATGCTTTGAAGAGATTTCATGAGATAGCATGTTGCATTGATGAGTTTTGAGATTTTGACTTAATGCAAAGCATGAGATATGATTTTGAAATGAGAAGAGAAAGTCTTGAGAAATATTGCATAAAAACAGTAGGTGAGATGATGTTTTGACATAATATATTGGCATAGAAGATGAGATACTTACCGGATATAATTGATCGATCAATAGGATGAGAGTGCACTATAAACTTAAATTCGTACGTGCTCTTTGAAGTCGGGCAATGAGGGGTAGTTCCATCCCGATCCAAAGTGAGAATCCGATGATGAGAGATGCCATCGAGGCAAGACTTGGTGAAATACCCAAGCTTTGTGGCGATGAGAGATACCGCCATGAGAGTCCGGTGATGAGAGATTCCACCGGGGTAAGACTTGACCTTGAGTCAAGCTAATCTGTATATCCGAGTAAAGATGAAATGTGAAAGGCCAATATAATATATGAAAATGTATTTGATTCACATGTACCAAATGTTGAGATGTTTTATGCTATGAGAAATGCATATGAGATTAGTATATGAAATGGTTTAGTTTTCACAAGTATGTGTATGGCCTTGCCATGAGATTTGCATTGGTTTAAATGCATGAGATAGAATAGAGGTACATGTGGTTTCAAATGAAGATTTGCTTTGAAATGGTTTTCAAGCATGAGATAGAATGAACATGTTTTGGGCTTGCTTCACTAAGAATTGTTGTGTTGGATTTCTTTAGAGCTTGCCTCACTAAGCAAATGTGCTTACGCTCTCCTTTGCCAGCAATGCAAATAATTGAGACAAGTTTTGGATAGCGAGAAGGTTAAGAACATCCAAGGAAGTGTAAAGCTCATGTATGGTGATGTTTTTACATACTCTAGTTTTGATATTTGGCAATGGGGCTTCAAGGTTGTTTTTGGGAGATGTATTTGGAACTCCCTATGTTTGTAGCAAGTTTTTATGGCTTTTTAAGTTTGTAAATGGTCTTATATGGTTTGGTTTGAGGTTCATACTTGGTTCATGTGACTAGGAAGCATGCCTATAGACTCAATGGTCACTTGATTGATGCCATGCATAGCCTAGCTTCTTATATATGTTCTACAATGTCTAATCATGTTGCTGGTATGTTATGGTATGATTTGGGATATGTTTGAGTGTGGAAAGATGTGAAAAAAAACCCAGAAAATTATGCTGTTGCAGGGCAGGGTGTATCGAAACACCCTTATATGTTTCGAAATAGGGGCCCGAAATGGCCATAGATTTTCGGAACAGATGAAGGTGTTTCGAAACACTTTTGCTACTGGAGAGGCTTGTTTCGGTACTGGTCTCAGAACGCACCCGAGTACCGAAACGGTCAACACCGTGTTGATACCAGGGTCAGCGTTCCGAAACGGATGATCGTTGAGCTCTGTTTTTGAATTGTTTCAAGTTTTCATGTTTTACATTTTAGTCATGGATGTTGTGCATGCAATCGTTTGAGCTTGGAATGTCCTTTTAAGCTGATATTTGACAGAGAAGCATGTAATATGACTAATTACATATTGGTAAGCTTAAAATCTGCAAAGTCCTTATATTTTTCTAGAATTTACGTTTTGGTCCCTAAAAGTGTAATTCTTACAATTTAATCCCTAAATGTTTTCTGATCGCTATGCCTTTCTCTCCTATGATTCTTGAGTAATCAGATAGGCTTAATGTGCATCTAGAAAAGATAAAAAAGGAAAAAAAGGGGCGTTAATCAAGGTTGACTTTCGGGTTGACTTTGGTTTTCCCTGTGTAATCTTCGTAGTTCAGGTCAAGCCTCTAGGCTGGGCTAAGAGGGTTACAGACTAACCACCTTACAGGTTCATAGGTGACTAACTACCATCCTGAAACATAACATATGAGCTCAATGACTCTAAGGCATGCCCTTTTTCTTATAGGCACTAATCAACCAAGGACTTAACTTATATCTTTTAGTATTTCAACAAGATCAATTGCTTGTTTACCAAACACATTTCAAGTTCATGTAGCAAGTTCATATCAACTTTGTAATAAAATCATTCAAGATCATGTTCACTAATTTTCCAGCAAACATACTTTTCCATTTCAATCATATAATCATCAAACATTAGTAACTAAACATCATTTATAAGTTCCTATCATGTAGCACCAATGGCCATCAAATCATATAGATCAATAACAAAGGTAACTAACACTAGTATGACAAATGCTATCATATGTTTCCTTTAATCATTCTTCCTTACATTTTAGGTTACCAAACCATTATTAGATTCATTGCATACCTCATTTTAAATCAACAAAGAAACATAAACACATTTTTTAGGATGCTAATCCTAACCCTAAGTTAACTACACTCAAAATACTCCAAGCTTAGTTTGTATCCTTGATTGCAATGCCTTTACCCCCTCTTTTTTAAATTGTTCAGCCCTTGATTCATCTATAGTATCTTCACCAATTTGATCTTGAACAATCAAATAACATATAAAACACACATTAGAACTCAATTCAACCATACATATTCATTTACTCAAACACAATCACTTAGACATATGAATCTGCCCCCCAAACTGGCAGTTTGAGTAACACCCACTAAACTGCCCATAACATTTTACACACAACTCCGAAGTAGGAGTTCTTTACCATTCTAGAAATTTTATTCACACACCTTTAAAACCATGTATAGTAAATATTTTATCATTTCACTATCAATACAGTTTATTGCTTGAAAACAATGCATTTACAGTGACCTATTCTGGCCACTGTTTTCAACTTGTGACTTTAGTGTTCATTTAACCTATAGTCCATTAAACATCTGATTTTGAGTTTTTAACCACATTTTTATACATCTTATAACATTACTTTAAAGTTCAAGCAACATCAAAAACAGAGCATTTAAGTCACTTAATTGTTGCATTTTCTAGATTAGTCCAAGTTAACCTTTTATGTGTTCTAACTCATTTTAACCACTCATATAAGCTAACTTTCCTTATAAACACATATGTTTTCATTCATTCAATGTATCCCCTGTTTCAAGAATAATTTTCCATAATTTATAGATGATAAAAAAATCCCTAAATTTTATTTTTATTCAAAACAGTTCACCTATTTCCAGTTTAACTCTATTCTGGACCAGTCTGTTTCTAACTTAATTTACAGCCATTTCCAGCAACATTTTCATACTCAAGAGACCTTTAGCTTATAGTATTTTCAATGATCTACAATTTTTTCCCACAAAACTTTTGCTAATTTGAACCCTAACCTATTCGAATTTTCAATTTAATCCAAGGCAGTGCAATAGTCCTAATCTGGGCAGATTCACTTCCTAGGTTAAATTCATAGCAATTTTCCAGAATTTCATCAATTCTAACATGAACCCAACAACCTATCATCAATATAAAACATCTAGAAACACATTTCCAGCAGCAATTCACAACCAAATCAACAATACAACCCTAAAACTCAAAATAGAATCGGTTAAACACAAAGTTACTTACTTGTACACTAGATGAACATGCATGCAATTGTTCTTAATTTTTCCAGCACTTAAACTCAGATTATAGCCCTTTCTCTCCCATGTTTTTCTCTAACTTTCATTGGGTTTAGAAAGATGAAGAAGATGATAAAAGAAAACCAAATGAAACAATTGTGATTCTTTTTCTATGCATGGCCGGTTATGGCTTATACAAAGACACATGGAGTGTCTCTCTACCATGCATTTTCACTCACGCTTCCACTATCATATGTAGTTTAATTATTTATTCTTTCATTATCATACTTAATCTTATATATTTCATATATATATATCATACATATCTATATTGCCCACCGAACCATATATATATATATATATGTATATATATATGTACACTAGTTTACAGTTTAGTCTTCATTATTCTAAGTTCACATACTAACTTGCATGTGATATTTATTCCAATTGTAAATTAATATAACATAACTTATACAGTTTCACTCCAATCTTAATTAAATTATACGATGTTAACATTTTCCTTGTTATTTTTCTATTGTTCCAACTAGGGTGATTTTAGAGTGTTACACAGGGACTAAAACGTAAAGAATCAGAACTTTAGAATATTCCACTAACTAACTTAACATCTTGCTGTTTCGGTATAGGTTGACCATGTATCAAAACAGGCGTACCAAAACTAGTTCACATGGCTCAGAACACGGGCCCGTATCGAAACACCCTTTGAGATGTTTCGGAACAGAGGTTTCTAGTGGAAAAATGTACCAGAACAGACCTCCCTGTTTCAAAACCCCTAGGCCATTTTAAGCTCACTGTTTCGGTACAGGCTCGAGTGTACCGAAACACTTGGGCCTTTAATGACACTTTTTGATGGTTTTTCACATTTTAATCTATACTAAACCATTTTAACATGCTTCCAACATACATACAACATATTTAGACATCAATCCCCAATCACTCATGGCATTTTCAACTTCATTTCATGGCAATTTGCATCAACGACAAACTATAGGCATGCAACCTAGCAAACAAGCTGAACAGGATACCAAAACGCATAGCAAAGCACAAACCAATAACCAAAGGCCATTTACAAGTCTAAAACAGTAAAGAACACTTGATCAAATATGGAGTTTACAAAAATCTCCTAAAACCCAACGAATCCCCCATTGCCCTTATTACTTTAGTCCAAACCGAAACATACATTCTAAAGCGATGTCTCTTGGAATCCCTTGCCTCTTGCAGCCTCCAATAACCTCAATTATCTGCATTGATGGACAAATGAGAGCGTAAGCACAAAAAGCTTAGTGAGTAGAAGCAAGGGTACACAAAGTACCGAGCCATTTACAATGAACAAGGGTACCAATCGTACCAAAAGACAAGGGACCGTAGTTCAAACTAGCGAGCTTGACGGGCTCTATGGCATGCCAATTGTGTCTAAATTAACTCGAATCAAGGCTGGTTTTATAAGTTTATTTTCGGTTGAATCAAGAGGCTTTAGATGCCTTATATCATTTATGTGATTCATTGAATTTTCTTTCAAGACTAGCTTCAACTAAATAGCAAAGTGTAACAAGAATACGTAATTACCCAAGCTTGTCTTACCTCAAGATGTTTACCTTAAGTAGCATTCGGTTACACTCTAATCAAGCCAATGTGCAATAAATTTTCTTTAATGGAATTTCATTAATTCGCTAGAATTGTATAGCCACATTCATATATCTAATCTAGGTTACACTTACAGGTGATTTTCAGCTATTGTTGCTCCTGTAATATGATTTCTTTTTGTCTATTGTTGTTGCAATCTACAACAACCCTCTCTCCTTCAATATTCTCTTGATTTTCTATTATGTAGCATTATAAAATTTATTAGTAATAAGGTTTGATATATCCATCTCTATTTAGCATAGAAGGAATGAGGGAAGATGATAACTCCTCTCCCACAAGACCAAAATAATGAAGACACCTCACTATAGACCTTCAATTATTTAGCATTTTACATGCAAACCTTAAAGTAGGATTTAGTAATAATGTTGTTGTCACTAAATTTTCACCCCATTTTTACTATTATTATTATTATTATTGTTTTAAAAAAATGGAAAAGTATTTAAAAAAAAGGTTCATTCATAAAATAATAAGGGTCCACATTCAAATAAATTAAAACCCATTTGTTTAACAAATAATAAAAGACCCAATTTTTAAAGCCCAATAAATAATAATTTTTAAAGCCCAAATTAACATATTTGTTTCCTTTTTGTAGGATTAAATAGGGGTCGTTGGATCTAGGGGATAGATATGGAGGGCTTGGATCAAATATGAAAAACGAGGGAAAAGGGGAGGACCACCCGCACCTACGCACCTGGCGCGTGGGCTGCACGAGCTCGGGTGGTCTCCTCCCTCTCCCCTCTTCGAACAACCAACAGGGGAAAGGGGTTGTTTGCTGTATCGTCCGACCGCCACAAGCTGCGGCAGCCGTCACCAAAGCCGCTGGCCGACTCCTCTCGCCGCCGCCATCATAACGCCGTCAACGCCGCTTTCATTCGTCGACGTTTGCCTGCAAAACGAGGGGAAAAAAGGGTTAAAACCCAAACTCAAAATTAGGAGAAATTTCATCCAAAATCCAAGCACTTTACTCTGGATTTTTGATAAGCATGCAAGAATTAAGTTATTTGTTTGATAATGGCGTGATTTTAGGGATGAAAATTCGTTATTCTCCTTGTGAATTCGGATTTAGAACACTATTTAAAACCCCTTAAATTCCTTTTTTCAACATGCACTCAAATCATACATACTTACTCTCAAATTCATCCGAAAATCATTGTGAAGTTCAATTTTGTTGTGGAAGAAGCATCCGAGGAAGCATTGTAATTCGAAAGAGAATTTTCAGTTGAATTGAATCAAGTGTTCTTGAAGTTCAAGCTTTGTTTCCTCCATTCTTGGTATGATTTTACTTTAATTATTCGTTTGCATCGTTTTTAAATTCGTTTTTACGTTAGATTGTTGTTAGTTTAATATGAATATTTCTAATATGTTTTGTTCGAATAAAAAACACTTTTAGATCCCTTTTTATAGAATTTTTGGATAAAAATAAAAGTGGTGTTCTTCATTTGAAGGAAAATAACTAATCATTAAATTTTGTTTGGCTCTAAAAGAATAGTTTACATGGACCCATTTTTGAATCTAACTTAAAAAAGATGAATGCTTTTCTTTTCTTTCTTTTTTAATTATTTTTTAAGGAAAAATGTTTTTTTAAAGAAAATATAATTTTTTTTTTGTCTATAAAAATATTTTTCAAGTAATAATAAAAATATCTTTTCATCATTTATTTTATTTTTTTGAAGTGATAATAAAGATGTTGACTCGTCTAAAAATAAATTTCAAAAAACGTATAAAAGAATATTTTTTTAAAAAATAAATAAAGATTTTCTTCATTTTAAAAAAAGAAAATGATAAAGTTAAAAAATAAAAAAAGTGTTTAAATGTTGATGTTTATTTCTCGCTTTTTGTTTAGATTTAGGAAGCCTTAAGATTTAAGTTCTAAAAATTTAGATAGAACCTTTTCTTTGAATAAAATGACTCTTTAAGGAAAAATAAAAAACACTTAATTAAACTTTAACCCTAAAAAATAGGTAAAATGCTTAGACTCTTTTAGGTCAATAATTTTTGAGCTTAGAAATAGTAAAAATGTTCAACACATTAATTTTATTTGTTTGTTTGTAAAGTAAAATTAATTAAAATACGGTTTCTTACCAAACGGGAATGACGTGTTAGCGCCAGAAATGTTAGCGGTGATTAAAGTTCATTTCCCGGGCGATAAGGCCGTTAAAATCGATTGATATTCATTAAATGGACAAATAAAATCTAACCTTCGTGAACTTGCAAATTCCAGTTTTGAAAACGTTTTTTAAATCAATTAGGTACTAATTTTGGGCGTTGTGGGGTGCTAACCCTTCCCCACACGTAACCGCCCCTCGAACATGTTGTTTCTAGTTTTCAGAGACCAAAATCGTTATTTTAATAAAATAACCACACTTTAAAGTGATCAATCACATATTTTCAAAAAGATTGGTGGCGACTTCGTGTTTTTTTTTAAGTTTTCCAAAAAGTCGAAGCTCGAAAAGGGTTGCGACAAATGTGGACCCTTTTCAATTTAGCTACACGGTTTAGAGCACCCTACAAATTAGTCACTTAATTCTCACATTAATTACTTTATAGTATCCTTAATATTCAAATACATCCTAGCATTCTTCTAAGCCCCTCTTTGGAATGTTACAAATCCCTCCCCCTTAAAGAAATTCGTCCTTGAATTTACCTGAAGGGAACATATGCGGATATTGATCTCTCATTATAGATTCGGGTTCCCAAGTGGCTTCGCTATTCTTGTGATTCTTCCAAAGAACTTTAACAAGAGCTGCAAACCTTTTTTGGAGTCTCTTGATTTCATGATCCAAAATCTGAACCGGTTCTTCTTCGTAAGTTAGTTTGGGATCAAGCTCCATGTCTTCGGGCTCAAGAATATGGGAGGGATCGGATCTATACTTGCATAACATAGACACATGAAAGACGTTATGAATCTTATCAAACTCGCTTGGAAGAACTAGCTTGTATGTTATGGGACCGACTCGTTCTAATACTTCAAAAGGCCGAATGAAGCGAGGACTAAGCTTTCCTTTATTTCCAAATCTGAAGATTTTCTTCCATAGGGAGACTTTTAGAAAAACTCGATCTCCCACATCATACCGAATTTCTCTTATTCTCCTATCAGCATAGGCTTTTTTCCTATCAAAAGCTTCTTTGAGTCGATTATGAATGATTTGAATTTTCTCTTGTGTTTCCTTTACTATATCAGGTCCCAACACTTTGTTTTCACACAGTTCTGACCAACAAAGTGGTGTTCTACATTTTCTACCATAAAGAGCCTCTAACGGTGCCATTTGGATAGAAGTTTGATAACTATTGTTGTAGGCAAATTCTGCTAGAGGTAAAGTGATACGGACACGGCCTCGTATACGCGAACGTTGAACTTGAGGAAGCGAATAAGGATGTTGGTGCGAATGTTGGATCGGTGAATAGATGGTTGAAGATAGGCGATGACGATGGAGATGGAAGATAAATGGATAAATTGTCCTCGGCACCCTCTTGATCGCAATTAACCAAGCAAGCAACCTCAAGCGGCTCTAACCCACCCTCCTAGACGCAGTTACCTAGGCAAGCAGGAGTGTGAAGATCAACAACAAATTCTGACGAACTTGAAGAATCGCTTCTAAAATAAAGAACACAAGTTATACTTCTTGCAAGTCTGAACTCCAAAGAGAACTTTATTTAATTATTCAAATCTTCCATTACAATGTGGTTGAAGCCTCCTTATATAAGCCTTGAAGAAGTTCTAATCCTAGTAAACTTAGGAAATTAAATACAATAAATAAATGCTGAAATCTAATCTCCTAATTACATAAGTAACTTCTAATAATAAATAAATATTAAAAATAAAATCCTAATTAAATAAATCTGATCCTAATAGATATTGAAGAATCCTATATTGATTTAAATTACAAATAATCAAATAAAATCATGAAAATTCGTAATTATCCAAAAATCTCGTATTATTCCCGTATAGGAATTTCTGCATGCGCTGTCTTCGCTAAAATAGACGTATCTTGAGTTCTAGATATTCGATTGAGGCGTTTCAAAATCCGTTGGATAGATAATTGATAGCCGGACAAGTTTCAGGAAGACATGTTGACCCATAAATGCCTGGATTTCATCCGAAAAGGGGTCGCAAGTTTACTGACGTTTCTGACTTGCAAAATAGTTTTAACTTCTTTTCCAAGATGATTAGTTTCACCCCTCTCATGCATGTATCATAAAGATTTCTCCAAATCCTTCCCGAAGTCAATTATGAAGGCCCGTAACATATCCTCAAGAATTTGAATCACTCGCTCTAACTGTCCATCAGATTGAGATTTAAAGGTAGTACTCAAGTTAATTTTAGATCCCAGGGCTTTCTGTAGAGGTTTCCAAAACTTAAAGGTGAATCATGAGTCTCCATTAGATATTATAGAGATCGAATCACCATGCAAACGAACGATCTTCTTTATATAAGTCCGAGCCAAGTGATCCAAACTTAGAGTCATTCGAATAGGCAAGAAATGAGCCGATTTGGTCAGCCTGTTAACTATTACCCACAACACATCATTTCTTCTTGGTGTCAATGGTAATCCACTAACAAAATCCATGGTAATTTGTTCTCACTTCCATTTAGGAAATTTAATAGGCTACAAGAGTCCTGTGGATACTTGATGTTCGGATTTGATTCTTTGGTAAGTTAAAAATCGGGAAACAAAATCAACAATAGCCTTCTTTATTCCTAGCTACCAATACAATTCTTTCAGGTCATTGTACATCTTAACTTTCCCGGGATGAATTGTATAGGGGATTTGGTGAGCTTCAGTTAACATATCTCTTCTTAACTTTTCATCATTCAGTACACAAACCTGATCTCTAAAGTAAAACAATCCATTCGACTTTAGGGTAAAATCATAATTGGATTAGTCTTTTAAGCTGCTCAAAATTTTCTAAATCTCGGGATCTGACTGTTGTAAGGTCTTGATTCTAGTCATTAGATCATAATTAACTTGAATCTGGGATAGAAGCTTTCGGTTCTTTTGGAGCCTCAAATGAGCATTGATGGCAATCGAAGCTACAAGACAATTTATTGAGATGTTTATTAGTATATAAGAGTGACTTAATTCAAACTCTATACGAATCAAAGATGGGTTAAAAGGTTCGACTAGAAGCACTTACCACTCGAATGTTTGCGGCTGAGTGCATCAGCTTGTAATCACTAATTTTGTCCGGGCTAATTGATTTTCATATATGTTTAAATAAAAGTGGGCTTTTATTTATATTGGGCTTTGTTTAAACCTAAAATAATCCATGTATAAATATTATACCATGTTCATAAGAAAAACCCTAAGTGTTATACGATCTTATATCACCCGGTTTCCTTTTGTTGTCGTGTTATTAATATTATTGTTATCTACTAATATTATTACTTATAATGATATCGGTTCTATTACATACTATATATTATTACCTATTATCAGTTTTGTTATCGGTATTATTTGTTTGCTTTATCCTTATTATATTAATATTATTTTCTGCGCAGGCAATTACCAGCCGTCAGATCTGGATCAGATCTGACGGCCCACACGGAGGATGACAAAAACCCTAGGAAAGGGTCCGCCTAGGTTCACGCCGCACGATCAGAGCCGTTGGATCAGATGGAGATCCAACGCTCCAGAATGCCCCTCCACAGAAACCCTAGCCTCTATCAAATGGTGCTGCGCCGCCTGAATCCGAAGGGTTGGATCAAACACGATCCAACGGCTCGGATGCAGAGAGAATTCCACGCGCGACTCCCCCAATTCTCAACACATCCACGCGAGGCGTTTGAGGTCATCACGCGCACACGTGTAGCACACGCCCGACGTTTCAGTGCACCCGAGAGCTCACTACGTCGTCCCCGTCCGATCCAACAGACGATCCAGTGGCCACGACAGTCTGCCGTACGAACCATGCACGAAAAGAAAGAGATTAGCCAATATCAAATGCAGCAAAACAAAAGGGGAAAAAGAAAAGCAAAACGAACAAAAAGGCAACATAATGGCAGGGGAATGACAAAATCACACATGAATCCGGCCAAATGAAATATACGAGCAAATAGCAATTTTCCATCTAATAAACAAAATGTAAAAACTATCGAAATTCCGGCTATAAAGCCGAATCGATACTCATTTATAAGGGATTCGTGATCTCCTGCAAAAAAAAAGCACGAAGAGCAATACCAATTCCAGATCATTCTCAGGTATATCAATTTCCATTGTTGCATGTAAAGATAGAAATACAAAAAGAAAAGTTTTTTTGTTTTTTTTTACCTTTCGTCTTCTCCGACTTCTCACTCCTAACCCGAGAATAAGCCTAGCCACTCGGTGGATCTAAATGGTGAATTGGTCAGGGGAAAACGAGAAGGGTTTCCCTTCATCTCTTGTGTCTTCATCTTCTCCTGGGTGTCTGGTAGGTTTTTTAGGGGCTTTGGTTTTTTGGGTTTTGTTTCGAAAGGAATAGGGGGTGTCAAGGTTCGTTTTTTAGGCGAGTCAGAGGTAAAGGGTTTGTCTTTGGTTTGTTTATGGGATCTTTGGGGTTATTTTCTCTGGTCGGGGTGCGTTTCAGGTCTGTCGGACGGTGAATATCACCGGCCGACATTCGGGGGGTCAAGAGAGAGTCGTTTAGTGTGACGACTAGGGTTTTGGTTTGGGCAAAAGGGTGTCTGGGCTGTTAAGGTTAGGTATTTATAGGGTTTTTAGGTTTTAGTTTTGGTTTAATCTCGCGTCTGGTCCCTCCATGTCGCGTCTTTAGCGTACTAAGGGTCTCCGTCTTCCTAAATTACACCCTAGGTCCTTAGGGTTTTGGGTCCGTGTTCAATTTCGTCCCAGATTGAGTCTGTTTTTGGTCTTATTGTTCGTCCAGTCCCCCTCCCTTCGTCCCATGTCCATCTTGGTCCTCGTTCACAGTTTTATATTTATTTCTATGTTTCTTCGAATTGGCTACTGTTTTTTGTGTTTCTTGCAATATGGTCCCATTTTGTTTTTGTTTTTATGGCATGATAAATGTGTTTGATGATCTTGATATATTTTATTTGTTTTTAATCGTATGTTTATATATGAATTATGTATGTTGTCACGATATGTTTGTTATAATTTTGTGGGTCCCGCATGGTTCGTTTATTGCTTAATTACCGTTTTATCGAATATATGTTTTTGGTTTGTTTCTACGGTCTAGAATGTTTAGTGTTTTTATGTTTTCGTGCTTGTAGCTACGTGTCAAATATATGTGTTGCCATGGCTTGTTTTTTTTATTATTCATGAGTTTTATGTATTAGTTAAACTAATGTAGAATGTCTTTTCGATTAAATTAATTAATAGATTTTTTGGGTTTTAAAATTGGGCATCGTAGTGGTTTTGATGTAGGTGTCCTTAATGTGGGCCTTTTGGGCCTTAGGATAGATAAGTTGGTTTAGTGTCTTATGGGCTTCACCTTTTTTTTAAAAAAAATGGGCTTGGGTTAGTTAGCTTAGATAAGTTATCTCGATCGGTTTAATTACTTCGATTTGTGCGCCCGCCTTATAGGGGCATGATTCGAGTAATTAGGTCGGTTCGTGATTAAGGATTTTATTAGGTTTAATCGCACCCACTACTAAAAATTAGAATTAATGTGACACTTAGACAAAAATTATAAAAGATAATCCATAATTGGTTCGAACCTTTTAATTATGATATAAACGATCTAGGGTCTAATATTAGAATCATGAGAAATGATTAAACCACTAATTAATATTCCATAACTTGGACTTTTAAGTTAGGGCCTTGGGTGGGATTTTTATGTGTTTATTTTGAGTACTTTTATGACATGCATATATACTTGTCATCCATGAGGCCCAATTATCAAGCACAATAATCAGACTTAAAATCTACCTCAAGAGATGTATTAATTAGTCCCGGTATCCGAAAAACGACAATCCTAGCTTAATCGATGTCAATCGAATACTTGGATTAATTTTCACCGTCTCTAGGTAAGCAAAAGCATAAAAATGAAAATGACATGCATCATCCTTTATTTGTTTGCATCATACATAAAGGTAACGTACGAGATCCGAACCTTAAACTAACAAGACAGTCAGTCTTATATGATGTCGGTTTAGTCTATGGTCTGGTGTACCGTCATCCTTTTTAATTAAACGTTTAATTAATTCTAAAATCACAAATTCGATAAAGCCCGTGCAAATTAAGCCACATTTTCATTTAAGAACATTTTTATTAAATTCACTTCGGTTTTTAAATAATTTCTATCGATAAAAAGGCAACAAGCAATTTGGTACTGATTTCCGGGCATGATGGGGGTGCTAATCCTTCCCCACACGTAACCAACTCCCGAACCCATTTTTAAAACGAATCTCTGGTTTTTTGGTGTCCGACCTACCTTAGTGGCCGGTGGCGACTCCAAAATTTTTTACAGTTTCCAAAGTACGAACCCCCCTTTTAAAATAAAATCCTTTTCAGAAGAAAGTGATAAGGCCTTAGTTGGTTCGGTTTTCTAAAAAAAAACCTTATCACAGTTTGGCGACTCCGCTGGGGACCAAATTTTTGTTTTTTACAAAACAAAAAATGAGAGTTAAGCCAATAAAACGGTTGATGCAATTTAATCGATAGAAAATATTTAAAATTCGAAGTGAAGCTAATAAGTTTGTTCTTTTATGAAAATACGACTTAAGTTGAACGTGCTTTGAAAATTTGTGACATTCGAATTAATTTTCCATTTAATTATTAAGGAAATCACCAACATGTGTTGCACCATGTTCATTAAGCTCTACACCCGAGCTACCCTTCTTAAGTGAGAGTGAAATGCCCATACCCACGTGAGTATCCCTCCACGGGTCGATAATTCACTTTCGGAATCCATGCCTTTTGACACGTGAGTAGCCCACCACGTCGTTAGGTCGTGCTTTCCCTCGAGCCGAAACCAATTCACAAGCCTATAATGGGCAAGAATTGGGGTTCTTATTGCCTTAGTAGGTAATGAGATAGGTTCGAGTACCCTTTGCTACAACTGAACTCATGAGTGAGAATGTAGAAAGCCCACCCATTTAGAGCCACGCGGATAACCCTAGAGTTTAGAGTGTCTAGGTTTTTCTTGATATTTGCTTGTTTCCACGCTTCTTTTTTTCATTAATGCTTGAATTTCATTGCTTGCCTTGATTTATTTTTATCATGTTACTAACCCCTTTTGCTTTCCTTCCCCTTTTCTCTTATTCTGCATATATCATCATGTCGTAAAGAGCACATTGGTTTGGGAATAGTCTAAATTAAAGGCGAGAATTATGGGGGAAATAGTGAGGAGTATGGATGAAAAGAATTCAGAGGTACAAGTGTGGGCGGAAGGAAAGCAACAACACGAAGGGGATAGCATTACCGTTGGGTTCAGGTCGGTGATGGCTAACAAGACTTTCATGAATACAGAAATCAATGATGTGTCAGGGTTGAAGCAAGTGTGGAACAGTTGGGATTCCGAAGCAAGGACCGCTTTCAAAGGTGAGTTTGGTGACATAGCGTACCTATTGTACGTCCCAGTTGATCAAGCATTACTTCGAGCCTTAGCCGGGTTTTGGAACCCAGCCTACAGTTGCTTTACGATCGGGGATTTAGACCTCACACCAACTATCGAAGAGTACCAAGATCTTGTGAATTGCAAGAAAATGCATGAGGATCGTGTTTTCTCGAAGACAAACAAGTACAAGCCTTTTCGGGAAAAACTTCTGAAGCTTTCAGATACTTTAGCATCGTGGGTAGACCAAAAAGTTGGGACATGGAACAACAAGGAGTACCTAAAGGTTGACGGGATTTTGGCCTTAGCTTAGGTACTTCCCTCAAGTATGGTTCAGCGGAATTTATTCGCACTGTTGATTTATGGGTTGGTCCTCTTTCCTAAATCCTTAGGCTTCATCCATCCGGCGGTGTTAGACTTGTTCGATAAATTGGCCGAGGGTGGTAATCCAGTTCCATTCATTCTGTTAGAAACCTTCCAGTCTCTAAGATTTTGCCAAAAGCACGGAGGTGTTAGACTTGTTCGATAAATTGGCCGAGGGTGGTAATCCGGCGGTGTTAGCCACTTTTGGACATATGTCAGTTTTTCAAGGCCGATTTATGATAGTAAGTTTTCAGCTTTAGAAGAATTTTTGAACAAAAGAAATTGGCCTACAAAGCGAACCGAGGAGGTTTGGCTTGATGTGCTTCAGAATTTGAATGTCGATGACGTAGTTTGGAGAGTCCCTTGGTTATCAACAAGAAGTATTCTCTACAGGTGCAGAATGTACTCGTGGGTACCTTTGTTGGGACTTTGGGGACACACAGCCTACGTACCTCTGTAAGTTTTAAGACAGTACGGGTCAAAGCAGTTTGTGCCAGCTACGAAGGGTTTGAATGATTTTGACGTCAACTACCAGAAAGAAAAAGGCTACAAAGGAAAGGTGTTTACCGCTTCTTCAACATGGAACAATGCAAGGCGGGTAAGGATCCTGAATGCTCCTTACATGGTCACCCCAGAATACGAAGTGTGGAGGTTTAATCGCGTCGATGATAACGTTCCCCAGTTGAACCTGGACAAGAGGAGGACCGTGAGGGAAAGGTTGGCTTCACTTCCTACCGAAGCGGACTTAATGAGGGAACAACTAGAGGAGGAACAAAAAAAGTATGCGCAGCTTGAAGAGAAGGAAAATAGAGAGAAGTTCAATTTCGAACTAGAAAGAGTGCGACATGAAGGGAACATTAAGGGATTACAAAAGAAGAATGACGAGTTACAGCTTAAGCTGAGGATGGAGAAAGAGGAAATACAAAAGTTGCAAAGGATGAACAAGGGTAAGCGAGCTAGCGAAGGTGGGGTGAGTTAGGGGGATGAACTCCGTCTCAAGGAAGAAAGGGCAAGGGCTGAAAACTACAAGAGAGGGTACCATGAGTTCAAAGACCGAGTACTTACTTTTACTCAAGAATTGGAGAGCCTACGCACCGAGTATTCAGGGCAGCTCGAGAGAGAGGTGAATTAGAATGGGACCTTGAGAGACCAAGTGAAGAATCTGGAAAAGTCTCTTTTCAGGCATAAGGGGTCAACTAGCAAACTCAAAGTGAGTGAGTCAGAAAACCAAGTCTTGAGGGATCGCATCGACGAGCTAGAAACCAAGGTGCAAGAGCTTAAAGATCGCATTGAGAGCATCAGGGGCGCAATCCAAGTATGCCCTATGCCCACTTTGGAGCAATTACACTTTGCCGCCTTTACTATTTGGAGGCAAGAACAGGAACTGGCACAGTGGGACGCCCGTGTGCGCTATGTTGCCGCGAAGTTGCAGTTTTTAGCCGAAGACACCGCCGAGCTTCATGATCAGGTAGACGACTCGAACAAGGCAGGATAGATGGTCGTATGGATTCTCAGGGAGGTTATGGATTTGAGCGCTAGGCTAGACCAATATGTATGAAGAATAAGGGTTGGAAGAAAGAAGAAGTAGCATTAGAATGACTAGGTTTTTAGTGGTTGTTAATGTAGGGCTTTTGATGTAATCAGCTTCCCCAAAAATTTGTAATCAAACATATTCCACTTAATATGAGCTATTTGAGGATGATATTCGCCAAACCCAGTGTTGCTCTTCGTATTCATACATTATACGTTCACACATTATACATTTATTTGAACATTCACACATTATACATTTATTTATTCATTCATACAATATACATTTATTCATACATTCATACATTTATTTGAAGATTCATACAATATACATTTATTCATACATTATACATCTATTTGAACATTTATTTGCACATATTGTTTAAATAACTTGAACTTAACTAAAAGACTTTGCATTTCAGATAACAATTGCATTTTGGTTCATTAAAATTTTCAACCATTCCACATTCGTACGGTACATGATCTCAGTATCGAGTCATGGAGGAAAGGTTGGATAAAGTGGAACAAGGCCAGAAGGATTTGGAGAACCGTTTAGATGGGGTTAACAGGAATATCAACGACCAGATAGCACAGTCGCAGGCATCCATCATTGCTCAGATGACTAGCTTGTTAGCCAAGATGAAGGGAAAAGAAGGAGTTTCTGTTACAGCTCACATGTGGAAGAACACGAAGGTACTACATCTCACACGAGGGTTAACCAGGAAGTGCTAGAGTCGGGGAAGAAGGTCTTCATTAACCTCACAGGGGTATCTGCTAGTCGCCCCAGAGGAGTGGCAGCAAGTCAGCCTGTTGATATAGAAGGCGACCATGAGAATGAGGTGCCAGATTTGAGCATGTTAGAAGAGGTAGAAAGGGTCAGAGCCGAGATAGAGAAGAAATACGAGGAGAAATTTCGGGCATTCGAGGAGAAGCTCAAAAGTATCCAAGAGGTGGATGAACAAGGAAACAATGCCAATGATTTGAGTCTGGTGGCAGATTTAGTGCTTCCGCCCAAGTTCAAGGTCACTGACTTTGATAAATATGATGGCACCACCTGCCCATAAGCACACATCACTATGTACTATCGGAAGATGGCCACTTTTATCAGGGATGAGAAGCTGCTTATCCACTGTTTCCAGGATAGTTTGACCGGCTCCGCTATTAGGTGGTATACTACGCTCAGCCAAGTAAATGTCAAGACTTGTAAGGACCTCTCAAAGGCCTTCATAGATCATTATAAACATGTGACAGATATGACCCCAAACGGGGTTATGTTGGAGGGAATGGTGCAAAGAGTCGATGAGAGTTTGCGCCAATACGCCCAGAGGTGGCAGGATGTGGCTGCTCAGATCTAGCCCTCGATTCCAGAACACGAGATCACCCCAATGTTCATCAACACATTGAAGGGGACATTATTTGACCGGTTGATAAATAATACTACTCAGAACTTTGCAGACATTGTAAAGACAGGGGAGTCCATTGAAGTGGCAATCAAAAGTGGGAGGATCGACAGTGGAGAAAGTCATCGCAAGAGCTATAAGAAGAAGGAAAACGAGGTGAATATTGTGAACACCTATACGACCCCGAAAAGTTTTACCCTTTCGGCACCGCAGGCTACATCAGGCGGGGGACAAAGCTTGAATAAGAAGAAGACTAGGCCTCCTAAGAAAGAGGATGAAAAGATGCATTTCACCCCGATCCCAATATCATACGCTGATTTGTACACACACTTGTACGAGGCAGAATTGGTTTGTCCCTACCATGTCACCTCATTCAAGCCGCCATTCCCGGCTTGGTATGATGAGAAAGCCAACTGCGAATATCATGGTGGTGTTCCGGGGCATACAATTGAGAATTGCATAGCTTTTAAGAAGTTTGTGCAACATTTGATTAAAACATGGGTATTACAGCTAGATGAGCCAAATACTACCAGAAGGGTACACCAGAAGGGCTAGTTTGTGCAGGTCGGGAAGTGAATGCGATCGAGAAAGGGTACACCAGAAGGGCTAAAGCCAGTGTCTGAGGTCAGATCCCCGTTACGATGGGTGTTTCAGCAGCTATGCATGGCCTGCTTAATTGACCGAGGGATGGAGAATGTGTTGAAGGGGAGTGGACCCTACTGCGAATACCACCAGCACGAGGGGCATGACATTCAGTGTTGTGGGGAGTTCAAGCAACTGGTCCAAGGAACGATGGACGATAAATAAATTGAGTTTTTTGAGAAGGATGAAGAAGGTGGGGACCTAGAGGTGTGTGCGTCTGATGACACTAAAGTCAATTTTGGCTTAGACCGACCCTTTGTTTTACCTCGCAAGGCGAAGGAGGGAAGCCTATCTGAGGGAGAATGCCCTGAACTGGCCCCGAAATTGAGGATATCTCGCCCGACGTCCTTCCCTTTTAAGGATGAAAGGAAGGTTCCATGGAACTATGCTGACCATGGCTCGGTGCCGGAGAATGTGAATCTGATGAAAGAAAGCAAGTTGCCTAGTGAGCAAGATCCAAGAAAGAGGGTGGTCCGAAGGAGTCGAAAATTGAAGTATTAAACGAGGTGGGGAATCTCATAAGAAGTGGGAGGTGTTACTTCCCAGACACTCCCAAAGAAGCAGATCCGAAGGGAAAAGAGAAGTCGTCCGAGCCGGAGAATGAAAAGTTGTTTGGAGAGGACCCTCCTCCCAAAATTAATGAACCAGTGACAGAGGCACGGGCTCAAGAGTTTTTGGGATTTTTAAAGCACAGCGAGTATAGCATTGTCGATCAACTTCAGAAGCAGTAGGCCCAGATTTTGGTGTTAGAACTGTTGTTGAATTCTGAGAAACACTGTGATGCACTCCTAAAGGTACTGAACTAGACGTTTGTCCTGGACGACATTTCGGTCAACACGCTAGACCGGATTGTAGGTCACATCGTTGCGGATAATTTCATCTCCTTCAGTGATGACGAGATCCCAGACGGAGGAATGGGGTCAACGAAGGCTTTGAATATAACTACGCATTGCAAAGGGTATGTCCTACTAGGGGTGCTTGTTGATAACGGTTCAGCTTTGAATGTGATGTCGATGGCAACTTTGCAAAGGCTGCCCATAGACAGCTCACATATGAAGCCTTGCCACAATTCAGTCAGACCTTTTGATGGGACCCAAAGGGAAGTTGTGGGGAGGATCGAGGTTCCGTTGCTAATCGGACCTACCGAGTATATGGTCGATTTTGTGGTGATGGATATCTAGCCAACCTATAACTGCCTATTAGGGAGGCCCTGGATCCATTCAGCGGGAGTTGTGCCCTCGTCATTGCACCAGAAGCTGAAGTTCTTCATTGAGGGGAAGTTAGTGAGTGTGTCTGCCGAACATGATATTATAGCATTTGTGGCTACCGCCGCTTCATATGTCCAAACTAACGAGGAAGCAATTGAATGTGCTTTTAGGGCCCTTGAATTCGTCAATGCAACATTTGTGATGGAGGGAAGCAAGATCTCATGCCCAAGATTATCTAAATGCGCCATGATGCAAGTGTGGCAGACTTTAGGATGGGGAGCAAAGAAAGGAAGAGGACTCGACAGAAACTTGCAAGGATGTTTGCGTGTCAGAGGTGTTATCAACAAACAAGACAGATTTGGGCTTGGTCATAAGCCCACATTTCAGCAAAGAAAATTGAAATGGAAGAGGAAAGCCGAACGGAGAATGACTAGACTCCGAGGAGAAGACATGTTATGAGAGCCAATTGCCTACACCGATATGAGAAACATCTTTGTGTCGGGTGGAGTCATCAACCCCGAACAGATGGTACATGAGGCCAATATAGAGAATGCCAAACTCTGTGAGGAAGAAAAGATCAGGGAGGCGCTAGGAGAATTGAATGTTAATGTGATATTCAAAGATGAGGGGAGCTCGACCTTCTTGGCAGGAATTCGTCCTTGTCTTCCGGGAGAGGCTCTTAACAACTGAACTGTTCAGGATGTGCCTGTAGTCTTTAGGTCTAAGCTAGAGTAATACTCAGAACTCACCCTATTTGCTTGTGCCCACGAGCAATAGGGATCTTTTGTAATGGGCACCTATGTTAATCTGCTCGTTTTAAATTCAATAAAAAGACGCTTTTCCAGAATTGCAATGCATCCCATTCATTTTATTCATTATTCGTTTATTATTTATTATTCCACCTACTCTATAAATAATATACATTCGTTTTCCCAATACACATTCTTTTCATAAATGTTGCAGGACCCCTATTATTAACTTTGTGAATAATGCTGAATTTAATCCCGAGGTGGATTTTGAGCAACCATTGTATCTTGCCAAAGTTGGCAAAGAAGAGGGTAATGAGGAGGAATATGAAATTCCAGAAGAATTCCTCATACTAATGGAGAGTGAAGATAGACAGATAGTCCCTCACCAAGAGGAGATAGAGATCCTAAATTTGGGGAATGATGATGAAGACCGAAAGGAGGTCAAGATTGTCACAACACTTTCGTCCGAAACCAGGGTTAAGCTAATAAGCCTGTTGTTAGATTTCAAGGACATTTTTGCATGGACCTACCAAGATATGCCAGGTCTAGACACGAGTATTGTGGTGCACAAACTACCGATCAGGCCAGAGTGCAAGCCGGTCCAACAAAAATTAAGAAGGATGAGAGCAGATACCTTGTTGAAAGTCCGAGATGAAGTAAGAAAGCAGTATCAGGTTGGGTTCTTAAAAGTGGTCGAGTATTCAGAATGGGTGGCCAACATAGTGCCTGTCCCCAAGAAGGATGGAAAGGTTCGCATGTGTGTGGACTATAGAGATCTCAACAAGGCAAGCCCAAATGATAACTTCCCTCTGCCTCATATCGATAATCTAGTAGACAACACAACGAGCCTTTCGTGGTTCTCCTTCATGGACGATTTTTAGGATACAACCAAATAAAAATGGATCCCGATGACATGACCAAGACGATATTTGTGACAATGTGGGGGACATTTTGTTATGGGGTAATGCCCTTTGGTTTGAAAAATGTCGGGGCAACATATCAAAGGGCCATGGTGTCGCTCTTCAATGACATGATGCACAAAGAAATCTAGGTCTATGTGGACGACATGATAGAAAAGTCCCAGACTGAAGGAGGTCATATACAGAACTTGAGGAAACTATTCCAGAGGTGGAGGAAGTATAAGTTGAAACTCAACCCAGTGAAATGCAGTTTTGCCGTCACATCCGGTAAGCTTCTAGGCTTTGTGGTTAGCAAGAGAGGGATTGAGATTGATCCCGTCAACGTAAAAGCTATCTAGAATCTCCCACCGCCTCGGACCCAAAAGGAAGTCCGAGGGTTCTTAGGGAGGTTGAATTACATATCTCGTTTCATCTCCTAGTTAACCGAAAAATGCGACCCTGTCTTCGGACTACTTCAGAAGAATAACCCCGGGGTTTGGGATGAAGTGTGTCAAGGGGCTCTAGATAAGATCAAGGGGTATTTGACCAATGCTCCAGTCTTATTACCCCTAGTACCAGATAGGCCGCTGATCCTATACTTAACAGTTTTTGAGAATTCGATGGGATGTGTCCTAGGGCAGCATGATGAGACCGGTAAGAAAGAAAAGGCAGTCTACTACTTGAGTAAGAAGTTTACCGAGTGTGAGACTTGATACCCGCAAATCCAGAAGTTATGTTGTGTCCTGGTATGGGCAACCAAGAGGCTCAGACAATACATGTTGTACCAAACCACGTGGCTGATCTCTAAATTGGATCCTCTAAAGTTTCTGATGGAAATGCCAGCACTCACAAGAAAGTTAGCTTGTTGGCAAATGCTGTTGTCTGAATTTGATATCATGTATGTGAGTCAGAAGGCAGTAATGGGGAGCGCTATAGCAGACTTCCTGGCAAGCCGGGCCTCAGATGATTATGAACCATTAGACTTCAGCTTCCCGGACGAGGATCTGATGTGTATAACTAAGGGGGAGAGTGACACCATTGAAGGAGAATCATGGAGGCTATACTTTGATGGGGCATCCAACACTCTAGGCCACGGAGTCGGGGCAATGCTAGTTTCTCCGGAAGAGATACATTACCCTTTCACCAGTAGACTGAACTTTTTCTGTACCAACAACATGGCTGAATATGAGGCGTGCTTCATGGGGTTGCGTGCAGCCATTGAAAGAAGGATAAAGAAACTCCATGTGTTTGAGGATTCTTCCTTGGTAATATATCAGCTCAGGGATGAATGGGAGACCAGGGATCCAAAGTTGGTCAAGTATTACAACTTGGTCCAGGGACTGATCAAGAATTTTGAGAATATCAGTTTTACTCACCACCCCAGGGAGGATAATTAGATGGGAGACGCCCTAGCAACCTTAGCTGCCACATTCAAGGTAGGCTCGGGTGCAGAGATGAGACCAATTAAGATGTGAATGTTGGAAGTACCATCCCACTATTAATGCATAGAAGAAGAGGTGGACGGTAACCCGTGGTATCATGACATCTTGCAGTACATTAGATACCAGACATACCCCCACAAAAGCTAATGAGAATGATAAAAGGACCATTAGGAGAATGGCGACTGGGTATGTCCAAGACGGGGAAATCTTGTACAAAAAGGGAAAGGACCAAGTACTGCTAAGGTGCATTAACGCTCGGGAGGCCAAAAGCATTCTGGCAGAAGTTCACGATGGGTTGTGTGGGACTCATGCCAACGGCTTCTCAATGGCCCGAAAGATCATGAGGTATGGCTACTTTTGGTCAACCATGGAAGGGGACTGTATTGACTACGCTAAGCGGTGTCATAAATGTCAGATACATGCTGATAAGATACATTCACCACCGATGCCATTGCATACCATGAATTCCCCATGATCTTTTGCCATGTGGGGAATGGACGTGATTGGCCAGATCCACCCCAAGGCTTCCAATGGACATCGCTTCATCCTTGTTGCCATTGACTACTTCACTAAGTGGGTAGAAGCTGCTTCCTATGCAAATGTTACTAGGAAACGGTGTGCAAATTCCTAAAAAGGGAGATTATTTGCCGATACAGGATGCCGGAAAGAATCATTACTGATAATGGTTCTAATCTGAATAATAAGATGATGGACGAAGTATGCGAGCAGTTCAAAATAAAACATCATAACTCCACTGCATATCACCCAAAAATGAATGGGGCAGTAGAGGCCGCAAATAAGAACATCAAGAAGATTATAGCCAAGACCACGAACACATTCAAGGATTGGCATGAGAAGTTGCCATTTGCCCTCATCGCATACCGGACATCCATACGTACTTCGACTAGGGCAACACCGTACTCTCTAGTTTATGGTACAAAAGCAGTATTGCCTATGGAGGTAGAAATCACATTTCTCAGGATACTGAATCAAGTAAAACTGGATGAAGCTGAATGGATACTGGCTCGGTTTGATCAGTTGAATCTAGATGAAGAGAAGGGACCGAGGGCCATTTGCCATGGTCAAATGTACCAGAAAAGAATGATGCGAGCATATGACAAGAAAGTTCGTCCGAGAGAGTTTCAGGAAGGAGACTTGGTGCTGCGGAAAGTATTGTCCACCCAAAGAGATTCTCAGGGGAAATGAATGCCTAATTAGGAAGGGCCCTACGTGGTTAAAATGACTATTCTGGAGGGGCACTGATCCTGATGAAAATGGATGGGAAAGAGTTGGGTAATCCAGTAAATTTAGATTCGGTCAAGAAGTACTATGCGTGAAAGACGAAGTGGGGTGAAAACCTGAAAGGGCGCAAATAAATACTTAAAGTGAAAACTCGAAAACGTCGTTTCAAGTACATATAAAAAAAGAGAGAGTGGAGTGAAAACCCGAAAGGGCGCTTCACAAAAAAAGGAAGAAGAAATCGGAGAAGAAGGGGGAATCGAAGGATAAAAACCTAAAAAGGGCGTCTTGAGATTAAAGGGGGAGTTGAGAATTGAAGAGGGGTATCCGCAAGGAAGTACAAATAAGTACACAATCAGCGGATATGATCTTTTAGAGTTCAGAAACATGCAGGATAATGCTAGCAAAGGGTCTACCTAGGTCGATGGATTACCACATCATTCACGAGGACAATGCTTAGGCTATTGCATCATTTGTTCCTTACATGCATGATATTTTCATGAACTTCAAAATATATTAATAAATATTATATGGCATCTTCATTCATCTCTTTTCAAAGAATTACTCGAGCAGTTTGAAATAGACTTACAAAGCAAATGATTTCTTGGTATTTATGTGGTTTGATCTCTTGAATGCAGGTGAATAAAAGAGGCTAAGTCGGCCCGATGTCGGATAAGTGACAAGGACCCTGAAGAAAAATTTAAAGCAGCTGACCACAGCCAGGCTTTGATGAGATAAGTGTCGCACAGACAAAACAAAAAAGAAAAAAAAAGTAAGAAAGAAAAGAAAAGAAAAAAAGGAAGAAAGAAAAGAAAAGAAAATAAAAAGAGAAGAAAAAGAACAAAAGAAAAGAAATGGAGTGAAAACCCAGAAGGGCGCTTTATAAAAAGATAAATACCAAAGTGATAACCTGAAAAGGCGCTTTGGGAGGGAAAAACCGAGGCTGGAATCCGCAAAAAGGGCTTCCTAAAAGATCTAGAGGCTAAACCCGAGTGTGAGTCAAACATCGACATCGAAGAGAAAGTACAAGATCAAGAGAGATCGGGAGAAGAAGTTGTGACACCAGGCTCATATGCGGCATACTCATTCATGCATCATCATAGGCATACATGTGCTAGGATCATGCTAACATATAGCATCATAATATTTTCCTTTTACAGATACGCGAAGGCATTTGCCGCCAAAAAGGAAGCAAAAATAACGCAAAAAGAATGAAGTTCAGGCGAAGAATTTCAAACTCGCTGCACCAGGATCTAAGAGAAAAAGAGCTCAAGGATTTTCGGGCAGAGAAGCCAGAAGGCCTACTCAGTTTGTTTTTTCCGCTTTGGGAAAACAAGTCATTTAGGGTTTATTCTTTGCCGCTTCGGAAGAATGAATCAACTGTGTCCCTTGCCATTCCGGAAGGACATACCAACACTACCAACTTTGTTCCTGCTGCTTCGGAGGAGCAAACGTAGCTTCAGGCGAGGAATTTCAGATTCGCCGCATCAGAATCTAAGAGCAAAAGAGCTCAAAGATTTTCGGGCAGAAAAGCCAGAAGGCATGCTCAGTTTTTTTTCGCCACTTTGGGTAGACAAATTATTTAGGTTTATTCTTTGCCACTTCGGAAGAATGAATCAACTATGTCCTTTGCCGTTCGAAAGGACATACCAACGCTGCCAACTTTGTTCCTGCCGCTTTGAAGGAGCAAACGTAGCTTCATGCGAAGAATTTCAAACTCGTCGCATCAGGATCTAAGAGCAAAAGAGCTTAAGGATTTTCGGGCAGAAATGCCAGAACGCCTGCTCAGTTTGTTTTTACCGCTTCAGGAAAACGAGTTATTTAGTGTTTATTCTTTGTCGCTTCAGAGGAATGAATCCATTATGTCCCTTGCCGTTCCGGGAGGACATGCCAACGATACCCACATTGTTTCTGGCATTTTGGAGGAGCAAATCACCCAAACAGGGAAGTTGGACAAAATTAGTGCTTATGGTCTTTGCTTTATTCTTGTTTCACAAGTACAAGCAAAGAGGGGCAACTGTAATAACTAATTTTGTCCGGGCTAATTGATTTTCATATATGTTTAAATAAAAGCGAGATTTTATTTATACCGGGCTTTGTTTAAACCTAAAATAATCTATGTATTAATATTATACCATGTTCATAAGGAAAAACCTAAGTGTTATACAATCTTATATCATCCGGTTTCCTTTTGTTGTCGTGTTATTAATATTATTGTTGTCTACTAATATTATTACTTATAATGTCATCGGTTCTATTACATATTATATATTATTACCTATTATCAGTTTTGTTATCGCTATTATTCGTTTGCTTTATCCTTATTATATCAATATTATTGTCTCCATTAGTATTGTTCGTTGTTATCAATATCTATTATTATTATTATTATTATCCATTATTATTATTTCTACCATATTTATTAGTGTTCTATTTGTTAGCATCATTATCATATATTATGTTATTAATATTATTATACTGTTATGTTATCATTTATTATACCATTATCGTGTACTATCATATTATTATTATTATTATTATTATTATTATTATAACTGTTATCAGAAAATCTAAAAAAAGACATATTAAATAAATAAAACCCAATTGAATAAACAAGCCTAAATTAAATAAAGAAAGAATCCAATTAAAATAATAAGCCCAATAGTTTATTAAAGTCCATTTACAATCAAGGAAATAATCTAAAAAAGGGTTTACATGACTCGTTGGCCTAATCCCCATTACAAGCCCTAACCTAATGTTGTCTGCGCAGGCAATTACCAGCCGTCAGATCTATTCCAGATCTGACGGTCCACACGGAGGTTGACAGAAACCCTAGGAAAGGGTCCGCCTTGGTTCACGTCGCACGATCAGAGCCGTTGGATCAGATGGAGATCCAACGCTCCATAATGTCCCTCCACAGAAACCCTAGCCTCCATCAGATGGTGTTGCGCTGCCCGAATCTGAACCATTGGATCAAACACGATCCAACGGCTCAGATGCAGAGAGAATTCCACGCGCGACTCCCCCATTTCTCAGCACATCCACGCGCGGCATTTGAGGTCACCACGCGCACGCGTGTAGCACACGCCCGACGTTTCAGTGCACCCGAGAGCTCGCCATGTCATCCCTGTCCGATCCAACGGACGATCCAATGGCCACGACAATCCGCCGTACGAACCATGCACGAAAAGAAAGAGATCAGCCAATATCAAATGCAGCAAAACAAAAAGGGAAAAAGAAAAGCAAAACGAACAAAAAGGCAACATAATGGCAGGGGATTGACAGAATCACACATGAATCCGGCCAAATGAAATATGCGAGCCAATAGCAATTTTCCATATGATAAACAAAATGTAAAAACAATCGAAATTCTTGCTATAAAGCTGAATCGATACTCATTTGTAAGGGATTCTTGATCTCCCGCAAAAAAAGCACGAAGAGCAATACCAATTCTAGATCATTCTCAGGTATATCGATTTCCGTTGTTGCATGTAAAGATAGAAATACAAAAAGGAAAGTTTGTTGTTTTTTTACCTTTCGTCTTCTTCGACTTCTCACTCCTCTACTGAGAATAAGCCTAGCCACCCGGTGGCTCTAAACGGTGACTCTGTCAGGGGAAAACGAGAAGGGTTTCCCTTCATCTCTTGTGTCTTCACCGTCTCTTGGGTGTATGGTAGGTTATTTAGGGGCTTTGGTTTTCTGGGTTTTGTTTCAAAAGGAATAGGGGGTGTCGAGGTTCGTTTTTGAGGAGAGTTAGAGGTAAAGGGTTTGTCTTCGGTTTGTTTCTGGGATCTTTGGGGTTATTTTCTCTGGTCGGGTGCGTTTCAGGTCAGCCAGACGGTGAATATCACCGGCCGACGTTCGGGGGTCAAGAGAGAGTCTTTTAGTGTGACGGCTAGGGTTTTGGTTTGGGAAAAAGGGTGTCCGGTTTGTTTAGGTTAGGTATTTATAGGGTTTTGAGGTTTTAGTTTTGGTTTAATCTCGTGTCTGGTCCCTCAGTGCCGCGTCTTTAGCGTACTAAGGGTTTCCGTCTTCCTAAATTACACCCTAGGTCCTTAGGGTTTTGGGTCCGTGTTCAATTTCGTCCTAGATCGAGTCTGTTTTTGGTCTTATTGTTCGTCCAGTCCCCCTCCCTTCGTCCCGTGTCCATCTTGGTCCCCGTTCAAAGTTTTATATTTATTTCTCTGTTTCTTCGAATTGGGTACTGTTTTTGTGTTTCTTGCAATATGGTCCCATTCTGTTTTGGTATTTTTATGGCATGATAAATGTGTTTGATGATCCTTAAATATTTTATTTGTTTTTAATCGTATGTTTATATATGAAATATGTATGTTGGCACGGTATGTTTGTTATAATTTTGTGGGTCTCGCATGGTTCGTTTATTGCTTAATTACCGTTTTATCGAATATATGTTTTTGGTTTGTTTCCACAGTCTAAAATGTTTAGTGTTTTTATGTTTTCGTGCTTGTAGCTACGTGTCGAATATATGTGTTGCCATGGCTTGTTTTTTATTATTCATGAGTTTTATGTATTAGTTAAACTAATGTAGAATGTCTTTTCGATTAAATTAATTAATAGATTTTTTGGGTGTTAAAATTGGGCCTCGTAGTGGTTTTGATGTAGGTTTCCTTAATGTGGGCCTGTTGGGCCTTAGGATTGATAAGTTGGTTTAGTGTCTTATGGGCTTCACCCTTTTTTTTAAAAATGGGCTTGGGTTAGTTAGCTTAGATAAGTTATCTCGATCGGTTTAATTACTTCGGTTTGTGCGCCCGCCTTATAGGGGCATGATTCGAGTAATTAGGTCGGTTCGGGATTAAGGATTTTATTAGGTTTAATCGCACCCACTACTAAAAATTAGAATTAATGTGACACTTAGACAAAAATTATACAAGATAATCCATAATTGGTTCGAACCTTTTAATTAGGATATAAACGATCTAGGGTCTAATATTAGAATCATGAGAAATGATTAAACCACTAATTAATATTCCATAACTTTGACTTTTAAGTTAGTGCATTGGGTGGGCTTTTTATGTGTTTATTTTGAGTACTTTTATTACATGCATATATACTTGTCATTCATGAGGCCCAATTATCAAGCATGATAACCGGACTTAAAATCTACCCCAAGAGAGGTATTAAATTAGCCCCGGTAACCGAAAAACGATAGTCCTAGCTTAATGGATGTCAATCGAATACTTGGATTAATTTTCACCGTCTCTAGGTAAGCAAAAGCATAAAAATGAAAATGACATGCATCATCATTTATTTGTTTGCATCATGAATAAAGGTGACGTACGGGATCCGAACCTTAAACTAACACGGCAGTCAGTCTTATATGATGTCGGTTTAGTCTTTGGTTCAGTGTACCGTCATCCTTTTTAATTAAATGTTTAATTAATTCTAAAATCACAAATTTGATAAAGCTCGTGCAAATTAAGCCGCATTTTCATTTTAGAACATTTTTATTAAATTCACTTCGGTTTTTAAATAATTTTTATCGATAAAAAGGCAACAAGCAATTTGATATCGATTTCTGGGCGTGATGGGGGTGGTAATCCTTCCCCACACGTAACCAACTCCCGAACTCGTTTTTAAAACGAATCTCTGGTTTTGTGGTGTCCGGCCTACCTTAGTGGCCGGTGGCGACTGCAAATTTTTTTACAGTTTCCAAAGTACGAACCCCCCTGTTTTAAAATAAAATCCTTTTCAAAAGAAAGTGATAAGGCCTTAGTTGGTTCGGTTTTCTCAAAAAAAACCTTATCACACAACTACAATATTAGCTTTCTCGGGGTGGTAATCTATAATCAAATTGTAGTCCTTAATCAATTCAAGCCATCTTCTTTTTCAGAGATTCAAGTCCTTTTGTCTCAAAATATACTTGAGGCTTTTATGGTCAATAAACAAGTAGCATTTTCCCTAAGCAAATAACGTCTCTGTATTTTGAGAGCAAATACAACTACCGCGAGTTCAAGATCATAAGTCAGGTAATTTAACTAGTGAGGTTTAAGTTGTCGAGATGCATATGCTACTACTTTTTCATCTTGCATAAGGACACACCCAAGATCATAAGTCCTGTAATACCCGGCTAAACCCAGGAAACTTCTAACTTCTTAGACATTTTTAGGAGGCAACCAATCTAATACATCTTGTATTTTCTTCGGGTCTACTTTAATTCCATCAGCCAAAATTACGTGGCCTAAAAAAGATACATTTGATAACGAGAATTCACACTTGCTAAACTTTGCGTAAAGCCGGTGTTCCCGAAGAGTTTGCAATATAATCTGAATGTGTTCGAAATGTTCATCCTTATTTTTGGAGTAAACAAGTATGTCATCAATAAAAACCACTACAAACTTGTCCAAGAAGGGTTTGAATACTCGATTCATTAGGTCCATGAATGTTGCTGAGGCATTAGTCAAACCGAAGAGCATGACAAGGAACTCGTAATGACTATATCGAGTCCTAAATGTTGTTCTAGGCACATCCTCCTCCTTCACTCTCATTTGATAATAACAGGATCGGAGATCAATATTCGAGAATACACTTGCACCTTTAAGTTGATCAAATAGGTCTTCAAACCGATTGAGTTGTCGGTAATCAATGCACAACCTCATCAACCCGTCCTTCTTCTTGACAAACAGAACCGGGGCTCTCCATGGAGACGAGCTTGGTCTCACGATGCCTTTATCTTGTAGCTCTTGCAACTATTTCTGGAGTTCTTTTAGTCTGACCGGTGCCATTCTATGAGAAGTAATGGATATTGGTTGAGACCCCGGTTGAACTTCAATCTTGAATTCCACTTCCCGAGTTGGTGGTAAACCCGGAAGTTCCTCGGGAAAAACATCAAAAACTCAGATATAATGGGAATGGAGTATAGGTCAAATTCAAGTTCATCTCTTTTTATCATAGCAGCAAAAATAGAAGTGGGTCTCTTATCGATTAAAATTATGGATTCTCTACCTAGCCCTCGGAGAAAAAGCCTTCTTTTATGATAGTCTACCCAAGCCTGGTGTCTCCATAACCAGTCTAATCCTAAGATTAGGCCAAATTCATCAAAGGGTAGTACTAACAAGTTTGCAGGGAAAGGGATGCCTTGGATATAAAGGAGACAATCTTTACACATTTGATTCATAGAGACCCTATCCCCTAAAGGATTTGTTACTACAATATTACAATTAGAACTTCAGGAGTCAGTTTAAATTTTTCAATCAACTTAGAGCAAATAAAGGAATGGGTTGAACCAGAATCGGACAAGGCATAGACTGGATGACTATAAAGCTCGATTGTACATGCGATGTAATTAGGAGAGTCATCTTCTTCACGTCCCCGAACATGATATACTCGAGTAGAGGCCCGAGACTTTTGGTGAGTAGAGTTTAGGAATTGGTTTCAATTTCTTCTAGAATTTCCGTACTGAGCTTGTTTTAATCCTTTACCCTGGAAAGGTTGATTTGAATTGATTGTGGAGGGTGTACGAGTAGGAGTCTTGTTTGTATTTCGTGGACAACCTTTGATGAAAAGATCTAGTCCACCACATTGAAAACATGCATTATTTTGCTTTCTACATAGACTCGTATGATAATTCTAGCAAAATTTGCAAATTCGAGATCGAGTCTCTCTCCTAGAATTTCTTGAGCTATTCACCGAGATAGTAGGTGCCGAGGACTTGATTATGGTTTGAAGCTTAGGCGAGAAATTACTCCTTGGTGGGGAAAACTGGTTCGAAAGGTTCCCTCCGTGATGCTTCGATTTCTTAGATGACCGAGAAGGCTTATCATCATTTCTTTTCCTTTTGTCTTTTATGGAGTAATTTTCCTTCCACTTATCAGCTGTCGTCATCTTCGATTTCGTGGCAATCGCTCGATTCACCAATTCTTGAAAATCAGTGATCCTGAGAGCCGTAAACATAGGGATTAGTTCGTCATTCAGTCCGTCAATGAATCTACGACATTTGTCTTCTTCTTTCTTTATATATTTTGATCCATACTTACAAAACTTGCAAAATTCACTCACATACTGCTCTATGGGTTTTCCTCCTTACTTAAGATATAAGAAACGTCTTATGCGTTCAGCTAAGTATTGTTCGCTTATATACTTCTTCCGAAACTCTTTTAGAAAAAAATCCCATGTAACTACATCTTCAGGGGTCGTGAGAGTTGTAGTTTCCCACTAGTTCAAAGCTTTATCAGATAATAGGGCCATCGCACATGCTAACTTATGTTCATCTGAATACTGAAGTTGTTTAGTTAATATTCTGGTGGTAGTTTCCAACCAATGTTCAGCTGCTTCCGAGTTCTCATCATCAGATCTCGTCAATGTATAGGCTCGATGCTGAGCTGATTTATCGAGTGGAGCCCTAGATTGAACCACTGCATGTGCAGAAAGAGTATTTTGTTTTAAGGTGGAAACAAATTGGTTGAAAATATCAGTCATGCTAAGAAAGCATTCTTTCTAAATAAGATTTAATTGAGGAGCTTCAGGTTGAAGTTCAATAGTCTTTTGGGGGTTTTGTTATTCCTGATACATCCTCACACTTCCTCCTTCATTGGAGGAAGCAGATGGACTATCTTTGTCCTTACCCATATGTATCTCAGACTATCTTTGTCCTTACCCATATGTCCTTACCCTTTTTATTTGTCTGACTTAATCTATGATATGAACAATCTCTAGGATAAAATTTCATGGGCTCATATAGTTTACCAAGACAATCACGTGGCTTACCAATAAAAACATACATATTGGAACCTAAGATTCATTCAAAAATCTGACAAATGAGAACAATAATTTCTCTTCCTAAACATGTTACTCTTTTAGTTATTTAATTATTCAGCTCTTAACAATACAATCAAGCAAAATCCACCATCCACTTAGCATAAGAGAGACATCACATTTGATCAAGCATTTAAAAGTTCTAAGGAAATTCAAGTATCATCAACAAATTAGTTAAGCATACATCTTAACTTTCTAAACTAACAATCCACAAAAACACACATTCAAGCAACAACTTTAATGTCTTCAACTCCAAATACAAACATTTTACTTTGTGAACATAACCCAAGATCATATCAAGCATCCAAACGCCATTCCAATATGATCTTGCTTAGCTCCTTTGCTCAAACAAAAGGTCTATGTTAACCTGGAACACATGAAAGAGAGATAGTTAAATTATATTCAAGGCAACTATTTAATTATAAGCTTTCACCATAGTAAATCAGGTCTCCTGATGTGTTATTACGAGCTTACATCAACTACGAACATCAAACATATGTTTTAGAAGTAGAACTATTCCATAAGTCTTTGCTAATTAGCTCTAAGCAATCTGATTAAGCTATTTGTCTAACATGAATTAATTTCATGATAATAATTAAACTCATACTTTAGCTATTTTACCATCTATCTGACTAACCTTATTTAGTTCACATCCTTACACTCACTAATCAAGCATAGTTCAATCAATTACTAGGGACACTTAGTCCAAACACTTCAAGGGATCGAAATCCATTATATATCAAGGGAAAGTGTTCTAATTTCTCATTACATGACATCCAGATTTATTAATATGATTTTTATATTTCCTTTGCCTTGATTAACAAGTTAATAGACACTCGAATCCACATAAAATGTAACATCAAGGGTACATAGTACCGAAGCAAGGGTACACAAAGTACCGAGTCATTTACAATGAACAAGGGTACCAATCGTACCAAAAGACAAGGGACCATAGTCCAAAATATCGAGCTCAACGGACTCTATCGCATGCTAACTGTGTCTAAACTAACTTGAATCAAGGCTGGTTTTATAAGTTTATTTTCGGTTGAATCAAGAGGCTTTAGATGCCCTATATCATTTATGTGATTCATTTAATTTTCTTTCAAGACTAGCTTAAACTAAATAGCAAAGTGTAACAAGAATACTTAATTACTCTAGCTTGGCTTACCTCAAGATGTTTACCTTAAGTAGCATTCAGTTACACTCTAATCAAGCCAATGTGTAATAAATTTTCCGTAATGGAGTTTCATTAATTCGCTAGAATTGTATAGACATATTCATATATCTAATCTAGGTTACACTTACAGGTGATTTCCAGCTATTGTTGCTCCTATAATATGATTCCTTTTTTGTCTATTGTTGTTGCAATCTACAACAACCCTCTCTCCTTCAGTATTCTCTTGATTTTCTATCATGTAGCATGTAATCACTAATTTTGTCCGGACCTTGAACCCCGTTAATTTGTATTTACCTTGGGCTTATTAGGGCTATTAGGTAATTAAAAAAGAGAAAATGGAAAAAAAGAAAAAATATATATACATGTATATGTATGTAGGTATAAATAATACTACTATTACCTTATATTATTACTACTATTACTATTATAAATATTATCATCATCATGACTATTATTATATGGATTGTTACTATTTACCACTATTATTATTGTCATTATTTTTATTTATTATTATATTTATCTTTATTACAATTATTATTATTAGTATACTTATTATTATTATCGGATATTACTATTATAATTATAATAAGAATTGAGCATAATAAATAAAAGCCAATTTTGATTAATAATAATAAGGTCCATTACACAAAGTCCATACATGTCCAAATAATACAATAAGCCCAGCAAGCCCAGCAGACAAAAAACCCTAAGCTAACCCTAATCCTATACTTTGTGATGCAGCCGCCACAAGCCCTGGCCGTTGGATCTGGCATGAGATCAACGTCCAGATGAAGCACGGTGTGGAGAAACCCTAGCAAACTCTTTAAGCCTTTCGCGCCGCACGATCTCAGCCGTCGGATCACGCGAAGATCCAAGGGCCCAGATCAGCTCAAGACAAAACCCTAAGGAGGGTGCCTGCCCCTCATCTCGCGCTGCACAACGTCGGTCGTTAGATCAAATCGATCTAACGGTCCCGGTTTGATGCGGAAACCTCCAGAATCCCCACGCCCACGCGCGACCCTTCGTTGCTCGACGCGCATGAGCCGTCTGACCTCTCACCTGCCACAAGCACACGTCTGTCGCGATCGTCTCCTGCAACCGGCATGCCTCCCTTCTCGATCGGGCATCTCCGACACACCTCAAACAAAAAAAAACAGTCATCAGAATCCCAAAACAGCAAAAAAAGACAACAAAGCAAAGGCAATTAATCAAAGTCAACCAGACAACAATCAGAGAGGCAGAGAGAGAATTGTTTTCTTTTTAACTTGCATGTAACTTTCGGGATATAAAAAAACCGAAACAAATATACAAGGGGAGAGAGATTTAACACGGAGAGAAACAGTGAGCACGAGAGGAGAGAAAAAATCAGCAGAGAGACATTGTAAACCCCATTCGGGATTCTTCAAAGAGAGCAATAATAACAAGAAAACTTCAGAGGTAGCACATCCTTTACTTTCGATTGCATGCAAACCCAAAACGAAAAAAAAACAGAAAAGGGTCTAGCGTTTTACCTTCGCATCTCTCCTTCTCAGCTTTTCTTCGTTTCTCCTTTGCCGACGATAAGCCATCCGACCTCATCGGTCGGGACGGATGAGCCAACGGCAGGGGTGAGCGGCGGTTTTAAGTTTCTTTCGAGGTTTCGTCTTTTGAAAAAGGGAAAAGAGTTTTTGGTTTTGGTTTCGTAAAACAAAGTTTTTTTGTTTTGGGTTTTCGGGGAAGTAAAAAAAAAACCTTTTTTAGGGTTCCGGCGCCGGCAACGGCGACCGGAACCCTTGCGGCGCCGAAGAAACAGAGAAGAAAAGGGGGAGTCTCTGTAAATTAGGGTTTACAAATGAAAAAAAGGGCTGATGTATTTTTTAATTCGGGTTTTATAACGTTTTAAAATTTTTAAATCGGTTTAATCACAATTTTAACCCCCTCTGTGTTGTTTTAATCGTGCGGGAAGGGGCTTCCGCATTTCAAAACCACGCCCGTGGTCCTCCCATTTTTCAAGCGTTTTTAATTTGATCCCTAGTCTGGTTTCAATCGATTTGCGAAGGGGAAATTTACCGTCACCGTCCCTGCAGCTTTCTGCGCTTTTTTAATTAAGTCCCTATTTCGCTTTTTAATTAGTTTTTAAATGGGTTTATTACAGCTTTGACCCCTGCCAGATTGCTCTTTTATTTCAGCATTTATTTATGTTCCTTTTATTCATGTATCGAATATGTGATTTTGCCCTTTTGTTATGCTTGTTTAATGTGGATATTGGATTTGTGGTGCATGTCATGTTTATCTTATAACATGTAGTTGTATGCTTTTTTTTTAATCTTGTTTAAGTCTGTTTATAATTCGTAGTTTAATTTTGCCATGCATGTTTTTTTTATATGTGCGTATTTTCCCTTTTCATGATGGTTCGAATATATGTGGCATGCATCCTAATATGTCATGATAGTTTGCATCTCGAATTATAAAATGCAATGCGAGCGTCTTTTTATTCGGGAACGAACGAGGCCAGTACTAGTCGTAGTGGTGGTGGTTCGGACGTTCCTTCTCGAATATTAAGACCTTTAAAATTCACTCGCTCGTATAACCAAATTTCGATACGATTCGTCACTTTAATTCGCAAAATTTAATATTAATTAAGCGGTAATGTTTTTTGTACCAATTTTGGGCACGTCGAGGGTGCTAATCCTTCCTCGCGTGTAACCGACTCCCGAACCCATTTGCAAAAAAATCTCTGGTTTTATTTCGGTGTCCGGTCTACCATTTTTAAATGGCCGGTGGCGACTCCTCTATTTTTTTTAATCCGACTAATTTTTCAAAAACAATATCAAAACCCGGTTCATCCGAGCGACACCCGAGGTATTCTGAATTTTCTGAAATTTTTTAGTCGCAACAGATGGCGACTCCTCTGGGGAGAAATTTTTTTTCAAAAGCAAAAAAGAGAGTCAAGCCAAAAAAAAACTTTACCGCTAAATTAATATTAGAAGTTGCGAATTAAAGTGACCGAGTCGATCGATATTTGTTTATAAGTGTGAGTTTATTTTAAACGCATTTAAAATTGGCATTTAAACCCGTTCGTTTAAGTGGGGGGAAAACGCTAGTGCTTTCGTGGGGATATTGTTCCTCCGTATGGGCCTAGCAAGTACCTTCGGGGCTCGAATACCCTATATCTTCGTGAGAATATCGTTTCTCCGTGCAGATATAGCTAAAGGGTCCCCTCGAATTGAACTCATTTGAGAGGAGCCTATAATGGGTGATGAACGGGGGCCTTGCTACCCTTAGAAGGGGACAGCGAGGACAGTTCGAGTATCTCCTAGAACCAAAACTGCATGTAGAGAACTAGAAAGCCCACCCTTTTTAGAGCCATGCGGATAGCCTAGGTTCATTAGATGGGATAAATAGGGTTGTTTGCTTTCATGCTTGCCTTATTTCCTTTATCATTTTAATTGTATTTATCCGACACTAACGATCTTTTGTGAACTCTTGCAATTATTCTTGCATGCATTCCATAACACAAAGGTGTTGAGTCAAGGTGGTTTTACCCATTTTAGGGCTATCATTATGGACGGGAGGTTGATAGAAAAGATGTTGTCAATTAGCAAGTCCGATATCGGTCAAAGGTGAATCAAAAAGGATAAGGGGACGAGTTTACCGAGCGAACACACAGTGTCAGATCTAGTACCCACCATTGAAGAAAGCACAACCCTTCTCTATCCCGAGGAAGTCAAGCGACATCGGATCTACTCCGAACATCCAAAGTCACGAAACTACCCGACCGAGTGCAAAGAGGCGGCCGGAAAGAGCGGGGCAACCGGAAAGGGCATGGATTAGGTCAAGAGATGGTTTCAGCTTCGAGGAAATAGCTTGTTTTCCAGGACTTGATACCAGCAGTTTTAGACGGTCTTGAATTGCTAGAGAAGAAAGCAAATCCGACCGCAACATTTTTGCCGAAATTTTCATTTCCTTGAACATGATTAGGGGGCAGGAAGGGTGCCCGTAGGACTTTTGCTATGACTATCTTGTAACAAGGAGCCTCTTTTACGTTCAAATGAAAGTTGACCTAAGGGGAATCACCTATATGACCAACACCTTTGACTTGCATACATTTGTAGCATTTATTTCATCTATCATTTCAAAGCAGCATTAAAATTGTCAGCCATGCACCCATCTCATGAGCATGCATCTGTTGATTCGAGTCCATAATACATCCATCATTGGACATTAAAATTTGCTTAAGGCATTTCATCGTACCATTACTAATTGGGGAAAACACTCATGTCAGAGAGAGAAAAGAGAGAAAAAATGGACAAAAGAACAGTTTCCAGCCAATACCGCTTCGGGAATGTGAACAACCTGGTGAGGAGAATGGATGAGCTCGAACAGTTCCACCAACAGTTAGTGTTGAACCAGAAGGAAACAATCGCATGCATGAAGAAGTTTCAAGATGAAACCAAGGAGCAGTTTGATGAGTTGAAGGCCGTGATCAGCACCTTTACCAAGAAAGGCAAAGCCCCCCAGCCCAAAGAGAGTACGGACGGGGATTCCGATATTGTGATGGAGGAGGTATTATCTGAAGAAGACCAGGCCGTCATCGACCAATATGAGGTGCACTGCTCCCATTCTGAATGCCCTATTGAGTTGGCTCTAGACAAGATCGAGGATTCACTGCGGAAAATCCTAGATGAAGAATGGGGCCGGAAGCAACAAAGACGAGTGGAGACTGCCAGGAGTGCCACAGTTTTGAAGCCCCAGGGTATGAATAAAGACCCTCTGAGCTCAAAGAAGGCAAAGAGTGCCGAGAAAGAGAAGGAAAAACTCACCCCTCTACTGACATACTCCCGAGTCTACCGCGCGGATTAGGACTGAAGACGACCTAAGGGGGGGGCAATATTTTGAAAGGGCAGTTTTTTAGAAAACGTTGATCTTCAACGTAGTCTAGGGTTTCATGTCTCCATGCATCATGTCTGTTTTACCTTTTGTTGTCGGATCTTTCCCTCGTTGAGGTGCATGTGTAAGTTTGTACTATTGGCCTGTGATAGCTAGCATCTTTTGTAAGGGCTTTTGTGATGTCCGTTTGTTTTATTTTCAATAAAGGAGACTTTTGCAATCATTTTATATTCCTTAATTTCTTTTAGACATTTCATTTATTCTTTATGGTCACAACCTTATTGTTTTTCTATTAAAAACATATATGTATATATTTTTACAAAAAATGACCTTAATACTTTGAAAAGAAAAGAAAAAAAACCAAATGTTGTGGGAATGATACGAATGGAAGCACCATCTGTTCTACTCAGGCCAAGAGAGGGGTGACAACGAGTGTTTAGGAATAATGGGCCACTCTCATTGAGTGAATTTTCCTCTCGGGCATTGTTGTCTAAGGTTCTTGAATGAAGTGATAACCCTAAAACTTCTACCACCTGAAGACCAATTTTGATATCCGTGTATGGGAGGACATTTGGCATTCCTTCAATTCCATTCACACAGAAAGAAAATAAAAAAATACCCATTGTTGTCCCCGTTTGAGCCTATCAAATTTTTTTCTTCTGATTGAACCCAAACCAAGGATCACCCCTACACTGGGGGCAGAAAAGGATAGAAGTCTATGGACAAGTAAATGACAGTGGACCCTAATTATGCTATGAGAATGATGTCTTGTGAACTAAGGGGCATTAAAAGAGAACAGATTCATTGGATACACTTTCAGTTTGAGAAGCCAAAAACATCAAAAGGAAACAGCGAAAGAAAAGTCGGTTCTCAAAGAGCTACCCAAATCAAGTCAAAAGTTACCGACATAAAAGTTGAAGAAATCAAAAGCAAAGGCACTAAATTGAAAAATGCAATTTTGAAAAGAGAGAGAAGCGAATAAAGAAAAGGGACAAGAGGATTCCCTATCCAAATGAATCTCTGCTTAGATGAGCCTCGAAAGATTGTTCACCTTTGATCAAAAGCCTGCACTAATACAATGCGAAGGTGCAATTTGACCCGGAACTACGCTTGATAAGAGGAAATGAACTCTAGGGTGAAAACCCCAACAAGAAGGGGCAGTCTAGAGCGATCCAAAGAAGTAAGAGAGGAAATAGCATTTCATCGGAGCATAATTGAGACTTCAGATTGAAAGAATTGATCCTTGGTTTCACCACCCTTAAACACTTGTTTTGGGCCTATTTACCCTTTCTTTCATAGCCGTGAGCCTTAGCCTACATTACAAGCCATAAAAGACCATTGGGACCATACGCGGAAGGATGAATTTGTCTTCAGATCACATTCCGCCTATCGGGGTTAACCTTTCTTCAAGGATTGCCACACTTCTAATGCCTGATTGAGATCAAAAAAGAGGGAAGGATGGGGCATGGTGAGTTAGTGAGGTAAAGAGAGACACCTTTAAATTGGGTAGAAACTAAGTATGGGAGTCGCTCCTCTTGGAAGCCTAATAGCCCAGAAAAGATTTCATATGCGCATCCCTGCAACATTCGGAAAATTTCACTCGGGTCGACCTTTTTTTCAAAGACCCAAAAACTTGATTTTCACTTGACATGATTCTTTAAAATGTATATTTTCATAATAAAATTATTTTTACCCAATCACTTGCATAAGTCTTCTACATGGGAATGAACAAGCAGACTGATCGTGGCTCGAGGTAAAGCCATTAGTACCCAGAGGGGCACAATCGGAGGTTCAAACTTTGCTACTAGACGACGAATACCACCAGTCGAAATGTCAAGACCGCCTTCGGTGAAATGTTGAGCTAAGAATTCCACCTTCGCTAAGAAGTGTTGGAATAGAACCTAAGGGTAGAAATTTTGACATTGAGTATCGGGGAACAGAAATTACCCTCGGAACCTAAACGTCTTGCCAGAGAATCTCCCGAAAAGGACCACGCGCGTCGCGTTGAGAGCACGCACCGAGATGAGATAGTAAATTTGATCTGAAATCAACCCGATGAAAGGCGACGAAGATATGCCTAAGAAGAAGGAAGGTAGAGGAGAAAAAGAAGAGAAGTCGAGTCGAAAACCCAAAAGGCATTTCGGGGCAAAGGAGCGAAATTCAGAAGAGGCGTTTTCGACCACAAATTTAGAGAAACAAAAGCCAAAAGGTTGTGGCATCTTTGACAGAAGACGCCATTTAAAGCAGCCGACATTAACCGAAGGTCAGTCAGAAGGTACGTAAGCCTAAAGAGTGAAGGCAAATAGAGACAAGGCTCTATGGAAAATGAGAAGACATGTGGACACCGTAAAGATGTGAAAAATTTTAAGAGTCAAAAGTTGAAGTTGACTTCATGATGAGAACTCAAAGGAGTACCCAAAAAGAGAAAAAGAAGAAGAAAGAGGACAAAGAAAAGAGAAGACACAGTGAAAACCCAAAAGACACTTTAGGGATTGAGGCGAAATTCAAGAGGAACGCTTCAGAGCACAAACTCATGGCGAAGGAGGCAGAAACTCAAAGCCAAAAAGATTTTAGAGCAAAGGAGGCAGACACTCAGAGCTCAGGGCAAAGGAGACAGAAAATCAAAGCCCGAGAACTTCAGAGCAAAGGAGGCAGATACTCAAAGCTCATGGCAAAGGAGACGGGAAATCAAAGCCAAAGGATTTTAGAGCAAAGAAGACAGATACTCAAAGCTCGAGACAAAGATATATGACATCTGCTCATCTATTCGGGCATTTGGAGAATAGAACCCGCCTATCCGTTCAGGCACTTGGAGAATGGAAATCTGCTCATTTATTCGGGCATTTGGAGAATAGGACTCGCCTATCCGTTCAGGCACTTGGAGAATGGAAATTTGCCTATCTACTCGGGCAATCAAAAATCAATAAAAATAGAAGAAGAGAAAGAAAGAAAAAAAGAAGGAAAAATAGAAGAAAGAAAGAGAGAGAGAGAGAGAGAAAGGTTCAAAGTGAAAACCTGAATGGGCACTTTGAGGCAGATAATTCCAGAAGTGAGTCAAGATGAGAAGAAAAAGAACAATGGTCCGGGAGAACCGATAGGAGAGGCAATCAAAGCAAGAACCAACACCAAAGGACACGATGTCAATAGAATTAATATGACTAAATAACTTGCAAACCCCAATCATGCATCACGAGTAGTTAGGCATCCCTAGGTTAGGAGCATGCTAACTCATACCATCATAGCATTTTATCTCTTTTCACAGATTTTTGAAAGAAAATTTGAATACCTCTCGGGACGAGGAGAAAACGATAAAGTGAGAACTAAAAGGGTCTCAGGCGAAGCCTTTCAAGCCGCCGCCCCAGAGTGTCAGGTGAAGCCTTCATGTTCGCCACTCAAGGATTTCAAATGAAAGCTTTCAAGCTTGCAGACAGATTTAAACATGAAAGATCCTACATAGAAAGGGTCTGAAAAGGTTCTATATAGGAGGAACTTACGACTTCAGGATCTCAAAAGCGGAGGATCCTACGAAGAGGAGACTTGTAGATCCTTGATTTTAGACAAGAGTTCCATAGAAAAGGAACTACTACTCGAAGAGTACGCTAAGGAAGAGGAGTTTAGTGGAGAAAAAACTCAGAATCCTAAGGCTTCAGGATCTCAAAAGCGGAGGGTCCTATAGGGAGAGGACTTGTAGATCCTTGATTTCAGAGGGGAGTTCCATAAAGAAGGAACTACTACTCGAAGAGTACGCTAAGGAAGAGGAGTTTAGTGGAGAAAAAACTCAGAATCCTAAGGCTTCAGGATCTCGGAAGCGGAGGGTCCTATAGGGAGAGGACTTGGAGATCTTTGATTTCAGAAATACGAAGACGAGAGTTCCATAGAGAAGGAACTACTACTCGAAGAGTACGCTAAGGAAGAGGAGTTCTGTGGAGAAAGAACTCAGAATCCTAAGGCTTCAAGATCTCGAAAGCGGAGGGTCCTGTAGAGAGAGGACTTGGAGATCTTTGATTTTAGAAATACGAGGATGAGAGTTCTATATAGGAAGGACTGCCACTCGAAGAATACGCCAAGGAAATGAGTTCTATGGAGAGAGAACTCATATTCTTAAGGCTTCAAGGAGGAAATTACTCGGTGTAGCGTGTTGCAGCTCCATGAGTGTAAATCGTCCAACAGGGAAGTTGGACAGATATAGTTATGACCAGTTTGCTTTACGGCCGAGAAAGGAAAGCAAATCCACTTGGACGCCCAAGATCGCCTTTCTGCCGCGAAGAGGAGGCAAAAATATTTAGAGTTTCAGCTTGCTTTTTGACCGCGAAACGGACAACTTGCTTTTAGACCGCGAAGGGAAGGCAAAGTTGTTTGGATGACTAGCTTTTCTTATGGAAAAGAGAAGACAATGATATTTGGAATCTGCTCATCTATTCGGGCACTTGGAGAATAGAACCCGCCAATCCGTTCGGGCACTTGGAGAATGGAAATCTGCAAAAAAAAACTCTCTGTCTACCTGTTCGGGGCATCCGGAGGGAGAACTCACGATTGGAAGGTTTGGGAAGAGGAATTACTTGGAATCACGTGGCTGCGTCGGGAGTAAACCGTCCAACAGGGAAGTAGGACAAAATTAATGCTTATGGTCTTTGCTTTATTATTGTTCCACAAGTATAAGCAAAGAGGGGCATCTGTAATCACTAATTTTGTCCGGACCTTGAACCCCTTTAATTTGTATTTACCTTGGGCTTATTAGGGCTATTAGGTAATTAAAAAAGAGAAAATGGAAAAAAGAAAAAATAAATATACATGTATATGTATGTAGGTATAAATAATACTACTATTACCTTATATTATTACTACTATTACTATTATAAATATTATCATCATCATGACTATTATTATATGGATTGTTACTATTTACCACTATTATTGTTGTTATTATTTTTATTTATTATTATATTTATCTTTATTACTTTTATTATTATTAGTATACTTATTATTATTATCGGATATTACTATTATAATTATAATAAGAATTGAGCATAATAAATAAAAGCCAATTTTGATTAATAATAATAAGATCCATTACACATAGTCCATACATGTCCAAATAATACAATGAGCCCAGCAAGCCCAGCAGACAAAAAACCCTAAGCTAACCCTAATCCTATACTTTGTGATGCAGCCGCCACAAGCCCTAGCCGTTGGATCTGGCACGAGATCAACGGTCCAGATGAAGCATGGTGTGGAGAAACCCTAGCAAACTCTTCAAGCCTTTTGCGCCGCACGATCTCAGCCGTCGGATCATGCGAAGATCCAAGGGCCCATATCAGCTCAAGACAAAACCCTAAGGAGGGTGCCTGCCCCTCATCTCGCGCCTCACAACGTCGGTCGTTAGATCAAATCGATCTAATGGTCCCGGTTCGATGCGGAAACCTCCAGAAGCCCCACGCCCCACGCGCGACCCTTCGTTGCTCGACGCGCCTGGGCCGTCTGACCTCTCACCTGCCACAAGCACGTGTCTGTCGCGACCGTCTTCTGCAACCAGAACGCCTCCCTTCCCGAACGGGCATCTCCAACACACCTCAAACGAAAAAAACAGTCATCAGAATCCCAAAACAACAAAAAAAGACAACAAAGCAGAGGCAATTAATCAAAGTCAACCAGACAACAATCAGAGAGGCAGAGAGAGAATTATTTTCGTTTTAACTTGCATGTAACCTTCGGGATATAAAAAAAGCGAAACAAATATACAAGGGGAGAGAGATTTAACACGGAGAGAAACAGTGAGCACGAGAGGAGAGAAAAAATCAGCAGAGAGACATTGTAAACCCCATTCGAGATTCTTCAAAGAGAGCAATAATAACAAGAAAACTTCAGAGGTAGCACATCCTTTACTTTCGATTGCATGCAAACCCAAAACGAAAAAAACAAAAAAGGGTCTAGCATTTTACCTTCGCATCCATCCTTCTTAGCTTTTCTTCCGTTTCTCCTTTGCCGGCGATAAGCCATCCGACCTCATCGGTCGAGACAGATGAGCCAACGGCAGGGGTGAGCGGTGGTTTTAAGTTTCTTTCTAGGTTTCGTCTTTTGAAAAAGGGAAAAGAGTTTTTGGTTTTGGTTTCGTAAAACAAAGTTTTTTTTGTTTTGGGTTTTCGGGGAAGTCAAAAAACCCTTTTTTAGGGTTTCGGCGCCGGCAACGGTGACCGGAACCCTTGCGGCGCCGGAGAAACAGAGAAGAAAGGAGGGAGTCTCTATAAATTAGGGTTTACAAATGAAAAAAGGGCTGATGTATTTTTTTAATTCGGGTTTTATAACGTTTTAAAATTTTTAAATCGGTTTAATCACAATTTTAACCCCTCCGTGTTGTTTTAATCGCGCGGGAAGGGGCTTCCGCATTTCAAAACCACGCCCGTGGTCCTCCCATGTTTTCAAGCGTTTTTAATTTGATCCCTAGTCTGGTTTCAATTGATTTGCGAAGGGGAAAATTACTGTCACCGTCCCTGCAGCTTTCTGCGCTTTTTTAATTAAGTCCCTATTTCGCTTTTTAATTAGTTTTTAAATGGGTTTATTACAGCTTTGACCCCTACCAGATTGCTCTTTTATTTCAGCATTTATTTATATTCCTTTTATTCATGTATTGAATATGTGTTTTTTCCCTTTTTTTATGCTTGTTTAATGTGGATATTGGATTTGTGGTGCATGTCATGTTTATCTTATAACATGTAGTTGTATGCTTTTTTTAATCTTGTTTAAGCCTGCTTATAATGCGTAGTTTAATTTTGCCATGCATGTTTTTTTTTATATGTGCGTATTTTCCCTTTTCATGATGGTTCGAATATATGTGGCATGCATCCTAATATGTCATGATAGTTTGCATCTCGAATTATAAAATGCAATGCGAGCGTCTTTTTATTCGGGAACGAACGAGGCCAGTACCAGTCGTAGTGGTGGTGGTTCGGACGTTCCTTCTCGAATATTAAGACCTTTAAAATTCACTCGCTCGTATAACCAAATTTCGATACGATTCGTCACTTTAATTCGCAAAATTTAATATTAATTAAGCGGTAATGTTTTTTGTACCAATTTTGGGCACGTCGAGGGTGCTAATCCTTCCTCGCGTGTAACCGACTCCCGAACCCATTTGCAAAAAGAATCTCTGGTTTTATTTCGATGTCCGGTCTACCATTTTTAAATGGCTGGTGGCGACTCCTCTATTTTTTTTAATCCGACTAATTTTTCGAAAACAATCTCAAAACCCGGTTCGTCCGAGCGACACCCGAGGTATTCTGAATTTTCTGAAATTTTTTAGTCGCAACATAGCATTATAAAATTTATTAGTAATAAGGTTTGATCTATCCATCTCTATTTCTATTCAACCTCATAGTTGAAACCAATCCTTTTTACCTCGAAAAAACTCAAGCATACATAACCACAACTATTCAAGGATTTCAATTAACTTTGGTTCAATTATCTTCTAGTTACTTTGCTCTATCTCTTCAAATTTAGCACATAGTATAAGTATCAAAACAGGGAAGCATCATCAAGTTAATTTACTTGGTCCTAAACAGTCCCGAGAGCTACTACAACTTAATTTAACCAAACTAGTAAGGATCATTCAATTCAAAACACTAAACCAATCTCGGTTTTCATTCTAAGTGACAGTGCAACCTTCTAAATTATTAATACACAATTTAGGTTCGTTCAATTGAATAATTTAGATTTCAAAACTGCTTAATACAGTCTTATAATGTACATTCATCTCCAATAGACACGCATGAATTTAAATCTATCAACCAATCCATTTACACACTTTTAAATACATTTTTAGTATAAAGAAAACAATTTACATACAACTTGTTTTCTCCAAGAAATGAATCCATAACTCACAATTTAAGTTAAGGGCAATCTAGCTTCTAATTCGAACATCCAACATCATTTCAACAATGAATCAAGTTTTCCATACAACCAATTCTTATTTGTTTCATTCGAAATCCTCTAGCTTCACAACCAATACAATTTTAAAGCTCATCAATAACATGCAACTCTTATTCTATTCAAATCGATTTCATTATTCAAATCTCAATCAAGTTTGAAAGAGTTAAAAAAAAGAAACATTACCTTCTAAGGAAAAGGTTAAGCCTAAAATGTGAATCTCAACTACCCGATTCTAGCCCCCTTTTCTTCACCAATTTGATATGTTGAGAGAGTTCTCTCTCTCTAAACCATTCGGCTAACATAGAAGAAATGAGGGAAGATGATGACTCCTCTCCTACAAGACCAAAATAATGAAGACACATCACTATAGCCCTTCAATTATTTAGCATTTAACATGCAAACCTTAAAGTAGGATTTAGTAATAACGCGGTCCCTTTTTAATTTAGCTACTCAGTTTAGAGCACCATACAAATTAGTCACTTAATTCTCACATTAATTACTTTATAGTATCCTTAATATTCAAATACATCCTAGCATTCTTCTAAGACTCTCTTTGGAATGTTACATAATCCATCATCATGATACATTAACACTTATATTGGCTTTCAAGTGATTATAGACCAATTTCGCTTTTCCAAAATGTTACATCGGATACACGGATTCAACAAGTTTCCCCTCAACACTTCATGCCATATCAACTGGAATTTATGGTACATTCACAATCGGGTACAATCACAACCCCAATCATCGGTTAGACACATAATCCACCAACGAGAGTTTTTTGTACCATATAACCCCTTGAACGATAGGGTACTCGTAGTGGATTATTCGATACACATAAACCACTCAACACCTAAGACGGCTTATTTATAGTGCACTATCAATCCTATGGCTGGCCAACTATATCCGAGAACATTTTAAACCACATCACTTGCCAATATAATTCATTATTAACCATGTACCTCACTGTTTTATAAGTAACAACCAAAACCATTTACAATGCATTAAATCATGCATTTACAAGTATTCCTCATACTTACATGTACCATTTTCCAAATGCATTCATCATCAATATACAATCAAAATTAGTATAAAACATACTTAAATCATTCTTAAATAGTAGGTACCATATAATTCATAAAAAAGTGCATAAAACCAATTTCACCAAAGTACGACCGAAGGAGAAATCTTAATATACTTACTTCTGAGTTTAAACCAGCGTTTCAAGCTAAGTTTAAACTCCCAAAGCAACCTTTAAACTATTTCAACATTGTAAACAACGTTCTCACTCACCGACTACGCAAAACTCCACTCGTCGATGCGAAATCAAGCGTCCAAAGCTTCTGGAACTTCCCCAATAAATGTAGGATTAATCTCCCCTTTTTTAACCACATAATAAAATATGTGTAACCCCCTTAACCCGGCCTAGACGGTTGACCCGAATTAAGAAGTTTACACGGGGAAAACCAAAGTCAACCCGAAAGTCAACCTTGATTAATGACCCTTTTTTTCTTTTTAATCTTGTCTAGATGCACATTATCCCTAGATATGATCATACAAACAGCATACTCAAAGATCATAACCATTAGAGAACATTCAGGGACCCAATTGCACAAATTAAGACTTTAGGGACCAAATTGTAAATTCTGAGAATTATAAGGACTTAACCCAAACTAAAGTTACCAACTTGTAATTAATCATATTTCATGCTTCTCTGTCAAATTTCAACTCAAACGGACGTCTCAAACTCATTTAATTGCAATAACAAAGTTTAGGACTAAAATGCAAACATTTCAAAACATATAACCAACAATTTCAGTGTCCAACGGTCGAGTGTTTCGGAACAGGGAAGACCTGTTCCGAAACGCGGGACCGTTCCGCAACTGGTACCAAAACAGGGCCTGGCAGAGGCCAAACCGTTTCGGAACAGTTCCTTCCGTTTCGGAACGCCCAGGCCGTTTCAGGCCCCCGTTCCGATACGGTAGCACCTGTTCCGAAACAGGTTGCCCAGATTGCAGAAAAATTGCTGGTTTAACACATAATTGACCTATCTAACACGCTCCAAAAGCCACCAAATTTTACCAGCAAGTCATTCAACATACAAAGAACATAATTGCATCAACCAAACATCAACATGGCATCAATTATGAAAATCCCCAATTCTATAGGCATGCATCATACTTAGAAAAAAACCATTCAAGCATCAATAAACCAAAACCATGTCACAAAGGCCAATTACAAGCTCAAACATTATCAACGTCATAAATCCAACTTAGGGAGTCCAAAACATCTCCCAAAACAACAAAATAGGTCCCCCATTGCCAAATGCCAAAAGCTAATAGTGTTTAAGAAACCTTCACCATACTTGAGCTTAGTTCACCACTTGGATTCTTGCCCTCCTTGCTGCCCTCAATGCACTTTAATGCTCTGCATTATTGGTTTAAGAAAAGAGAGAGCGTAAGCAAAAGCTTAGTGAGGAATGCTCATTTAAAACCACACAATAATGCATTTATAAAACATCTTTATAAACCTTAAATCAATCATCCTTTGCACATGCACTAAAGCATTTAAAACAAGCAATTCATGCTTCAAGTTCATATCATGTCATATTGGCAACAAGTGATACATCAACATAAGATCCACACATGGACTTTTAAACACCATGGTGATCTTATAAGTTCCAAGGACCACACATGGACTTTTAAACACCATTGTGTCCTTAACATCATCCATGGACTTTTAAACACCATGACAAGGACCACACAAGGACTTTTAAACACCTTTGTGTCCTTAACAAGAATCTCCCAAGGACTTTTAAACACCTTGGAGTTCTTAAGTAACAAGGCTTACACAAGGAATTTTAACCACCTTTGTAACCTTAACCAAGAACCAACCATGGACTTTTAACCACCATGTTGTTCTTAAATAAACAAGCCTCACTCAAGGAATTTTAACCACCTTGGTGATCTTAACCAAGAACCAACCATGGACTTTTAACCACCATGTTGTTCTTTAATAAACAAGGCTCACACAAGGACTTTTAACCACCTTTGTGACCTTAACCATCACTTGCCAATATGCATCATCAACCACAATATTCCACTGTTTTAAAGCATTTAACAAAGCCATAAACATCATGCATCTTTAAGCATCAAACCACATTATAACAATGTTCAAAAACAAGGATCTCTTACCTTGAGCATCCTTCAACACATGGCTTATAATCTCAGCAAATAAACATGCTAAATATGCTTTCAAAACATGATTTAAAACATGCAAATAAACCACATTGCATACAACCAATCCATGGTTCATCACCAAGAGAGTTTTCCGAAAACTTACTCTTGAGCTTAGCTAAGTTGCTTAGACTTAAACTAAGCTCCCAAACCTTCAAAACATTGGTTTCAAAGCTGAAAACCAAAATCCACTCACCGATTCCGTTTCGCCACTTGCCGAAACACCAATCAAGCTTCCGGATCACCACCACTAGGATCTAAAGATGACTCCCCTGTTTTAAACACATCAAAGCAGAGGATTAATGCATCATCATGCATTAATAACTTCAATGAAAGCACCTAAACTCGCTGCTTTCATCCACACTCCATTTTCGGCTACCAAACACAACCGAAAATGCATCCAAACAACTCCACAACACTACCCAGCCAAGATCCATCAAATCTAATCATCTTTACACATCAATTAACATCCAAAAAGGATCTAACATCACCCTTATACCTCCATCTATAACAGATCATCAAGATCACTCCAAAAACAACCAAGAACTCAAGCTAAACTTAGGAAAATCAACCTATCCGGGATTGCATTAATTAAACCTCAATTTCTCATCAATTTAACATTCATTTAACATCAAAAAGACACCTCAAATCACTGCCCAAACAGATCATACGAATTTTAACCAAAATCAACCAAATCTTGCATTTAATAGCCAAGATCAAGAACACAACCTTAAAACCATTTATAAAACACAAATTAAGGATTGAGAACTTGGGAATTTCAGTAAAGAACTGAGAGTTTAGAGGAGAAGGACGTTCTTACCTCCAAACTTGAGTTTTCTCCCTTTTTGGAACCAAATTCTTGAAAATCCACTTAGCAAATACAAAGGTTTTGATGAAGAGATGATGAGGGATCAAAAGAGAATTGAAATGAGTTATTTAGGTGACAAAATCAGAGGGAAAAGCTCTGGATAAAAGGTGTTTGGTTTGAGAGAAAAGATGAGAGAAAATGAAAATGGAAATTTGGAAAGTTAGTTAGAAAATGCTAAAATATCTTCCCTCCACTTTTCTTTTATTTAAAAACCATTAATTAATCATTTAATACTTTAGAAAAATCTGGAGAAACTCCCATTGGGTAAATAGCTCCTTAAAGATTCAAAGTTTCAATCCTTTTTAAAACAGTCTCACAGTTTTCAAAAATTACATTTTGGTCACTAACCAAAATGTCACACTTCCAAACCTCATTTTGTAAAATTGATTTCACCATACTCTTATATATAATAAAAGAGGATTTTAAGACATTTTTCCATATTTTTAATGCAACCCTAACTAGGCTTTCCTAAATTCACTTTTATATATTCGAACCGCACTCCGACCGAACCGGTCCGAATCCCAAAACTCCTAAGCCCAAAACCGGGGCGTTACAATATGATTAATACATCATTATGCATTCATAATCCCAATAATACAACTCCCCAACTTCACCTCACTAAAACCCATTAGTCGCCTTCCAAAACAACTGAAACACTACCAAACATAACTAAAGAAATCCAGTCACATCCCAACGTTTGAACACCTTAACAACATCAATTTACATCCAAAAAAGAAACATTACCTTCTAATGAAAAGTTTAAGCCTAAAATGCAAATCTCAACTACCCGATTCTACTCCCCTTTTTCTTCACCAATTTGATATGTTGAGAGAGTTCTCTCTCTCTCTAAACCATTCGGCTAACATAGAAGAAATGAGGGAAGATGATGACTCCTCTCCTACAAGACCAAAATAATGAAGACACCTCACTATAGCCCTTCAGTTATTTAGCATTTTACATGCAAACCTTAAAGTAGGATTTAGTAATAATGCGGTCCCTTTTTAATTTAGCTACTCAGTTTAGAGCACCCTACAAATTAGTCACTTAATTCTCACATTAATTACTTTATAGTATCCTTAATATTCAAATACATCCTAGCATTCTTCGAAGCCCCTCTTTTGAATGTTACATAATCCATCATCATGATACATTAACACTTATATTGGCTTTCAAGTGATTATAGACCAATTTCGCTTTCCAAAACGTTACATCGGATACACGGATTCAACAAGTTTCCCCTCAACACTTCATGCCATCTCAACTGGAATTTATGGTACATTAACAACCGGGTACAATCACAACCCCAATCATCGTTTAGACGCATAATCCACCAACGAGAGTTTTTTGTACCATATAACCCCTTGAACGTTAGGGTACTCATAGTGGATTATTCGATACACATAAACCACTAAACACCTGAGATGACTTATTTATAGTGCATTATCAATCCTATGGCTGGCAAACTATATCTGAGAACATTTTAAACCACATCACTTGCCAATATAATTTATTATTAATCATGTACCTCATTGTTTTTATAAGTAACAACCAAAACCATTTACAATGCATTAAATCATGCATTTACAAGTATTCCTCATACTTACATGAACCATTTTTCAAATGCATTCATCATCAATATACGATCAAAATTAGTATAAAACATACTTAAATCATTCTTAAATAGTAGGTACCGTGTAATTCAAAAAAAGTGCATAAAACCAATTTCACCAAAGTACGACCGAAGGAGAAATCTTAATACACTTACTTCCGAGTTTAAACCAGCGTTTCAAGCTAAGTTTAAACTCCCAAAGCAACCTTTAAACTATTTCAACGTTGTAAACAATGTTCTCACTCACCGACTACGCAAAACTCCACTCATCGATGCGAAATCAAGCGTCCAAACCTTCCGAAACTTCCCCAATCGATGTAGGATCAATCTCCCCTGTTTTAACCACATAATAAAAGATGATTAATGCATCATTATGCATTCATAATCCCAATAATACAACTCCCCAACTTCACCTCACTAAAACCCATTAGTCGCCTTCCAAAACAACTGAAACACTACCAAACATAACTAAACAAATCCAGTCACATCCCAACGTTTGAACACCTTAACAACATCAATTTACATCCAAAAACAATCTAACATCATCCTTATACCTTCAACATTCATTAAACATCCACAACTACCCAAAAACACATAACTAGCAACCTAGAAAATTAGAGATTCACATAGCTTCGGGATTCTAATGTTAAAACCAACTTATTAACATTATTAATCATCAAAATCATGATTAAAAATAATCAAGAGCTCAGCAACACAGATCTAAAATGAAAATCACATAATCTAATCAATTAAACCTTGATTTAAACAATTTCAATTATTAAATCATTAAAAATCATTAGAAAATAAATCAAAAGAGTCAAGAAATTAGGAATTTCAGTAAAGAACCTATGATTAGAGGAGAGAAACGAAAATCACCTCTAATAGTTGGCTTTCTCCTTAATTGGCATGATTTGAGTGAAATCCTCAAGAACAAATAAGGTTTGATGTAGAAATAAAAAGAATCAATGGAGGAATCAAAAAGAGAAATCAAGAAAGTTATTCTCTGATCATTGTAGAGTAGCAAATGTAGTTTGGATGCTGAGAAAATTGAAAGCAAAAGTAGTTACGTGAGAAAAGTGATTTGGTTAATAAAACATTCTTTTATTAAATCTTTTTTAATCACATTTAATATTCTTTTTAAAGTCATTTAAAAATAGCCTAAATTAAGGAAAAAGTCTGATTAAAATCTTTGGTAAATTAGCTCCTTAAAGATTCAAAGTTTTGACCCTTTGACAAAACATGCACTAAAACTAGTTTTACATTCTTTACATTTTGCCACTAGCCAAAATATCACATTTCCAAATTTCATTTTTCAAAATTAACTTTACCAAAAATATCCATATATTAAATAATGATTTTTAGATATTTTCCCAAAATATTTTCTCACTCAAAAATATTTAATCCGATTTTAATTCCGAATCTGACTCGAATCGCTAATCTCAGTCCATCAGATCATCTAAACAACCTAGAAACACGTAGGTCCAAAATCAGGGTGTTAAATAGCCTTTGGAGTTATCACCAAATGTCATTACTACTCCACTCTTTGGTTTTAGCTCCAAGAATCAACTCTTGTCACCGGCCACCTGTCTCGAGCATCAACTATTAAGATACCACGAATTTGCACTTGAAGCTTTATCCTTGTAGCAATGCTCTTCTACAAAAAAAGAATTGTGTCTTGATTTTTGGTACCCAAATTCTTTTGGGTACATGAGTATTAGCTCCCAAAATATCAATTCCCTTGGGAATCCAAGAAGCAATAGCATCAAAATTGTTAGAAGAAACTAGTTTCTTAGGAACCCAAACACTTCTAACCTTCTTACCATATGAGGCCCTTTGAAAGCCACTTTGTTTGTACCCACCAAAGTTTTTTTTCTTCACATAGTTGGGTTTTGAAGAAGTTCCCTTTTCAAAACTAGATTTCCCAACTTTGTTTAAAGAAGCTTTGAGATCATCCACTTCCTTTTGGTGATCATCATGAACTTTAGAAATAATGTTGTGTAAATCTTGATTTTTTCTTTTCTAAATCACTTTGTTTTGTTTGCAAATCCAAAACCTTCTTCTCAAGTTCCAAGTTGGCTTTGGATAAGGAATCATTTTGGATTTTCAAATTTGAAATTGTTTTGTTTTTCAAAAGTGACTCCTTATACTTTTCCACCAACTCGTCATAAACCTCTTGCAACTCATCATAAGCTTCTTGAAGCTCATCAAATGTAAAATCAAAATTAGATGAGTTTGAGGTTACCTTAGGATCATCTTCTAGTGCCATGAGACAAATGTTGGCTACTTCTTGCTTCTCTTCATCGGATGATTCCTTATCACTCCAAGTATCAACATGATCCTTGAGCTTCTTCTTTTTCCCGAAACTCTTGTTCTTTAGTTAGGGGCAATCGAGCTTGATGCCCCAGTTTCTTGCACTCATAGCAAACTATTTGATTCTTCTCTTCCTCCTTTTTCTTGTTCTTGAAACCCTCTCTCTGATGAAACTTCCTTCCCCGCTTGGATTTCATGAACCTTGTGAATCTCTTGGCTAACATAGCCATTTATTCATTTTCTTCCTTACTAGAATTGCTCTCCTATTGTGAAGCTTTAAGAGCAATTCCTATCTTCTTCTTCTTCTTCTTCTTCTTCTTCTTCTTCTTCTTCTTCTTCTCTACTTCCTTCTTTTCCATATAATTCTCTCCCTTTTTCTTCTCTTATTCTCTTTCTTTCTTCATAATCTCATGAGTGAGAAGAGACCCCATAAGAGCATCAAGCTTCAAGGTCTTGAGATCTTTGGCTTCGATGATGGCGGTCCTCTTTCCATCTCATGTCTTTGGAAGAGAATAGATGAGCTTCCGAACAAGCTTATCCTCCGGAATGACTTATCTATAGACCTTAAGCCCATTGACGATGACAGAGAATCTATCGAATATCTTGGTGATGTCCTCATCTGATACCATCTTGAAATTTTCATAGCTCAAGTTGAAGAGTCCAATCTTGGTCTCCTTTACATCGTTAGTGCCCTCGTATGTAGTCCCAAACTTGTCCCACATCTCTTTTGCACTAGTGCAAGAAGATATCTCAGAATACTCATCCGACCCAAGAGCGCAAAAGAGTATATGTATGGCTTTGTTGTTTACTTGCATCTTGCTCCAATCTTCATCGGTATACTCTTACCTTGCCTTGGGGATACACCATTCTCTTTCTTCTTTCTTAGGAATAAATGACCCTTCTTCTACTACATCTAGTCATTAGACTTGATGAAGAGCTTCATCCTATTCTTCCAATAAGAATAGTTATCCCCATTGAAAAAGGGTGGCTTGGTGATGGATTGTGACTCGTAGAGGTTGGTGCCAAAACTAGAGGCCATGGCTTGATCGACGATTGACTGAATCACCTTATGATCGACTCAAGAGGGTGGTAATCCGTCCAATGAGTGTAGCTCTGATACCAATTGTTGAGATGATCAATCAATGGTGAAAGGTCCAGAAGAGGTGAATTGGTACTTTAAAACAATAGTGGAGGCAAATTGGAAAGATAAAAATTGGGATACAAGAGATTTATAGTAGTTCAACCTTCTAACAAGGTTTACATCCACTACCTTAGCTTCCCACTCAGGATTTTCTAAAATTCACTATGAATTTCTTCCCTTTTTCTAGGTTCAAGAGGAAATCTTTACAACCTCAAAGCTTGTACCTCAAAACTTTGAGAAAAACACTCTTTTACAAGAAGAATGAATAACAAACTAATAAATCCTCTGAAAGGTAGAATGTATGCCCAATACAAAGTTCACTCAAACCCCAAAACTTGAATCAAAAGATTACAAATCAGCTCTCTCAAGTGGGTTACAAGATTTGACTCGAAATGGCTCAAAGATTGTTAGATATGTGCTTGAATGTTTTACACTTGATGAATAGTTGTTGTTGTTGTTGTAGCTTTGGAGACTTGATTATGTACCCCCTTATTGGTTTCTAACTGTTTGGGTAGCTGAGATAATAAATATAGCCGTTGAACTTCATTTTTCCGCAATAAATGCAGTCTACCAACACTAGGTATCGGTACTCAGGCTTCAATATCGGTACATGCTATAAGAAGAAAGAGTTGTTGTACAAAGTGGTATCCATACGCGGGAAGTCGTATCAATACGAGGAGTTCATTTTACAAAGGTGTACCGGTACGGTCCATACTATATCGGTACTTGTTTTGCTCAGAATCTAAGAAAGATGAGTATGAAAAATTGTATCGATACGCCTAAGAGGATATCGGTACGCTATAACTAATTTTCAAAGTTATGGTTCCAATAAACTGACAAGCAACGATCTGATATTTATTACAAAAGACTTGTAAAATCTTAACACCCCATACCGGTATTCATAAAGCCGTACCAATACTCGAAGACAAATTTGGTTCTCAGGTTGAATGTCGTACTGATACGACTACACGCGTATCGGTACCCTATAGCCATCTCGTTTAAATTCAAATTTCAGTAGCTAAAAACCGTATCACTACAGTCAAGGGCGTATCGATACTCATGAACCAATTTGGCTATTTTGAGCAACAAAACACTTGGAAAATATTTGGGGGTTTAAGTTTTTGACTTAGAAACATTTTTAAGTTCGAAAACTTGTCAATTTGTAAGCCTTTTTAGTACTTAAAAATTTATCCCTTTTTACAAAATAGTCCTTGAAAATCCTTGTTATATTAAAATCAAATATTAGTTTTACAATATTTAAATAAAAACAAAATTTATTACTTAGGTTTGATCCCATGATAAAGAAACTCTTATTAAAGCGTATCTTTTACATCCTTTCATATATATATATATATATATACTTTTATCTAATCTATACTTATTACTCTTAAAAGGTTTAAAACTAAATATCAACCCATATTCTATTTTTTGCTTTAAGTACTTAAAGTAATTTTTTTTATCAAAATAAGTCTCTAAACTATTATATGTAACCACTATAAGTACCCAAACTATTTTTTTTTATCAAAATACGTATATAAATTGTGTGTTTTTTGCTCTAAGAACCCAAACTATTTTTTTGGTTAAAACCACAACTTAATTTTTTTATATGTTAATGTCTCATTAGTCGCAAGAAATTTGTCTAATAAAAATGATGGGACTTGAAGTGATTACATGTAATAATTTAGGGACTTATTTTGACAAAAAATAGTTTAAGTACTTAAAGCAAAAAGAGAGCATAGTTTAGAGACTTTTTTACTTTAAGTTTTATTAAAAGGTGGTTAATAGTGTTGCTTACACGAGTTAACTCAAATGCCAACTCAGTTAGAAAATATCCAAAATAACCTCAATTGTAAATGATAGCAAATATTATATTATTGTCTTTTGTAAACAATTAAAAATCATTACTTGAGGAACCTAACAAGTGGTCCTAGTGGAAAAGTGGATGTTGTTCATCCTAGGGGATTCGAGTTCGAATCACTTTGTTTGTAAGTTGTGTGGGCATTGTCAAAGGGTTAAGAACATCTATGAACATATACTATCTTGTAATCACCTTTAGACTATAGTACATGTCTGTAAGGTGTGTGGGCATTTTCAAAGGGTTAAGAACATCTATGAAAATATATTATCCATGAATAAAACTCTTAATTATAAGCCTTTTATCATTAGACTTACAATCATTTACTTTATTAATATTTATAAACATTTTTTACATAAAATATTTCTTTTCTAATTTTAAAGATTTTAATTTTCTTGGCTATAGCACATGTCCATTTTATGGTCCATATTCAAGATTCACGACTCTCCCTCTCAAAAATGGCATTTCCAAGGTTCGAATATGAGTTTCCTCTTTGGGAGAGTGATGTGCATTTCTATTGCTCTCAACCCTCGTTGATTTAAAGATTTTAATTTTGTATTCAACAAATGTTTATTGCGGTATAGAATATAATATTTTCACTGTAACACCCCAATTTTTTCCTACTTTAAGATCCTAAATTGAATGAAATCCCTAATTAAAAAAAACTAATTTGAATTTAAATGCCTAATTTTAAACCCTAAAATTTGGGAAATTTTGAATTCAATTTTAAATTGAATTTCAGTGGCTCATTTGTAATAATCATAAATTTGGGTGACATAAGTGTGAGGCGGGAAATTGTAGGAGTCCTTATGATGTAATTTACCCCAAAATAGGGAAAAACATTTCCCCCTTTAGATTATCGCATCGTTTCAGTTTCCAGTTCCCATTTTCCCTTCGTGTTTTCATTGTACTAGAACCCACCATTCTCAAGCACCGTTCAAGCTCCGTTCATAACCAAATCGACGGTCATTTGTCGCGACAAGGCCGACCATCGTTTCCCCTCAACCGCGCGAACATAACCCCAGCGACCACACTCTGTTTCTGGCCACTGTTGTTCTTAAACAGGCCGAAAACCGTTTGATAAATCGGATGATGGGGGTGATCGATTTTGTTGTTTTTGGCCGTGATTTGAGTTGGGTAAGTGCGATTTGGGCTTGCGTGAGTTGTGGGGGGGGGGGTTCAGAAACTCGCTGAATTATGGCATGAAAGGTCGCCGGCGATGGGGAAATCGGGAAGTTGTGTGCCCCAAGATTCAATCGGTGGAATTGGGGATTTTTGGGGGTTGGACCAGGCTGAACCGGTCCATTTTGGCTAGACCAGGTTGAACCAGTTAGGTTCAACCGAACCGGATATGTTCAAAGAAAAACCAGTTCGAATGATGTTAGGGATGACTGTTGACCTTTGCCTTTTTTAGAAAAAGCCTATTTCATGTTTTTCGATGTCCTGATTCTGATTCCGCTGCCTGTTTTCCCAAATTCGAACCCGAAAGATCGTTTTGACCACTTTTATTCGATTATACTAAGTATTTAAAGATTTGAATATCGGGAAATTAATTGTATTTATTCCTATTTTCAGACGATGTTGACTTTGATACTGAGATCCTTCCTGTAAACCCCCTCGACCCAGCCTAGCTGGCAGACCGCATCGAATGGGTTACACAGGGAAACCCGAAGTGAAACTCGATAAGGCTCCACTCCGATTAGCATCCCTAGAAAATTTCTTTTAAAGTTATCTTGTCTAGATGCATTAATTATATCCTATGTGAGAGGACACGCAGTGGAATACACACATGGATACAAAACAAGCAAAACAGACAATTAAGATAACCCTTTTTAGATTTTTCAATAGGCTGTATCGGTACGCTAAAGGACTGTATCGATATGCCTATACTTGGTCAACACCCCAAGTCAAACCTAGGGAAACCGTATCGATACCCACAAGGTGCGTATCGATATGCCCTCAACAGCCAACTTACCTTGGTCAACTACGAAGACCGTATCGATACTCTCAGGACCCGTACCGATACGCCAAAATCTTGTCAATTCCTCATATTTCCATAGAGCATTTTGGGTATCGATACGCCCCCGCGTACTAGTACGCCTTGCCCAAAACAAGGGACCGTATCGATACGCCCTGCCCTGCAAAACTAATTTTAGCTGCTAAAAGCACGAGGAACTCAACACAAGATGCATTAACAAGCATTTAAGCAACCTACCAACACACATACAACACAAGGCATCCATGGATAAACATATAAAGCAATTTAAACATTTAACGATGCAACAACCAACAAGACAAGATCCTTAGAGAAAATAAGCATACATAACATTCACCAACATAGCCAAAAGCCAAGCAAAAGCATAAAATGAGAAATCAACAACATGCTTAACATGAGAATTAAAGCATCATGAGTATATTGACATTCATCGTTTTTACTCGGATAAGCGGATAGTTTCTCAAACCCACTAGACACATCCGGTGGAATATCACATCACCGGATTAATTGCATAAAACCTTTAAACCTTACTCTTGAGCTTGGATTGGCCTTTCAAGCTCAATCCAAACTCCCAAAACATTCCCTAAACCATGTTAAGGCTTTTAAAATCGATCCAATCACCAGCCAACACTCAAATGATGTTCAAGATGCCAAATCAAGCCTCCGAACTACCTGAATTTCTGTCCACGAAGCCCGAATCCAAATCCTCTACTTTGAGCAACCAAAAACTGAACGTTAGAACACTAATTCACTCACAAACACATCAAAAACCCGAAACTCAACAATCTTGCAACAACACACATCGATTCAAGCCCAAACTTCATCCAATACATATCAATTCAGTCTCAAACTATTTTCAGCCACACCCAACGAATTTACCATAAAAATTCTACCTTTTAACATCCCTAAACATCAACCCAAAGCTATCAAACCTTCAGCTGTCATTTAGACCCAAAACCCATCCAAAAACTCAAGATTTTCAACTCCCAAAATCACCCACAATACCCATTTCGGGTTTCCTATAACAACCCACCATTTTCATGTTATTTTAGCAATAATACAAAGTTAAAAACACTATCAAACTCGGCCATAGATAACCCAACAAAAAACTCATAAACCTCTTTTCATTTCAAACCAAACTTTAAAAATTAAAACAAGTTTAAACCATGAGTTTTGCAAAAATCTTAGCATTTATGACTCAAGGAAGATAAAACAAAGTTAAGAAATCATTTACCTTGAAGAAATCATTTGGATTGAAGTGTTGAAACCAATGGAATAACGGAATGGGTTTTTGAGAGGTATTGAATGTGAAAAGCAAATTAGGAGAAGATGATGGCTTCTTGAAAAACCTTTTTGGAATTACAAAATCCCTTTTTTGCCCTTCTTCCTTTAAAACACTTTGGGTGTGTCAAAATAGTTTTTCTCCAATTAAAATTTTAACCTGAATCGGTTTGACTAATCCGATTATCTCCCGACCCTAAACTCGGGGCGTTACAACTCTCCCCCACTTAAGGAATTTCGTCCCCGAAATTTACCTGGCGGAAAGAGATGCGGAAATTGCTTTCTCATGTCATCCTTCCTCTCCCAAGTGGCTTCTTCCACTCATCGGTGTCGCCACTTAACCTTAACCAACTCTATGGTCCTTCATCGCAACACTTTGTTGTCCGAAGCCGAAATCTCAACTGGTTCTTCATCGTAGGTCAAATCCGAATTCAATTATATCTCCTCAACTGGCATAACATGTGACAGATCTAATCTATACCTCCGAAGCATCGAAACATGAAACACGTCGTGAATCTTCTCTAGTTCGGTCGACAGTCTCAATATATAGGCAACGAGACCCACTCTCTCAACTATCTCACACGGACCAATGAATCTTGGGCTCAACTTACCTTTCCTACCAAACCTCATCACCTTCTTCCAAGGTGAGACTTTCAAGAACACTTTGTCGCCCACAACATACTCTATTTCTCTTCTTTTCAAATCTGCATAAGATTTCTGTCTATCCGAAGCCGCCTTCAAATGGTCACAAATCAATTGTACTTTCTCGGTAGTACCCTTAAGCATATCAGGTAAAGGTATCAAGTTCTGTCCCGCTTCGGCACAACAAACAGGTGTTCTACATTTTCTACCATACAGAGCTTCATAAGGTGGCATCTGAATGCTCGCTTGATAACTGTTATTATATGCAAACTCTACTAACGGTAGATGCTTCTCCCATGAACCCTGAAATTCAATAATGCAATATCTCAACATGTCTTCCAACACTTGTATGACTCTCTCTGACTGACCATAAGTCTGAGGATGATATGAAGTAATAAAATTCAGTCGAGTACCCAAAGCACTATGCAAACTCTCCCAAAATCCAGCCGTGAACCTCGGATCTCTGTCTGACACTATAGATTTCGGTACACCATGTAATCTCACTGATATACAGATCGACCAACTTATCAAAAGTATAAGTGGTGTGAACCGCCAAAAAGTGCGCACATTTCGTGAGATGATCAACGATTACCCAAACCGAATTCTTATTAGAAGGTCTCAACGGCAAACCCAATACGAAATCCATAGCAATTCTCTCCCACTTCCACTCGCGAATTCTCAACGATTGTAACAAACCTGAAGGAAACTGGTGCTCGACTTTAACTCGCTGACAAACCATGCACTTACTCACAAACTCGGCAACATCTTTCTTCAAACCAACCCAGAAATACTCATTCTTCAAATCGCGATACATTTTTGTACTTCCCGGATGCATAGCAAACGGACTACTGTGAGCTTCAGTTAGGATGGTGCGTCTCAAGTCTACATTTTCCGGAACAACTACTTTACTCTTGAAACACAAGACTTCATCACTACTAAAACAGAAATATATTGGTTAACCCTCTGCTATCTCTTGTACATGAGATGCTAATGATCTATCTTTCAACTTTTTCTCTTTAATCAACTGAAGCAACGAAGGTTTAACTTGCAACTCGACCACTAAACCACCATCTTTAGACAAACTCAATCTAGAAAACATTGCTCACAATTCCACTGCTACCTTTCTACTCAAAGCATCGGCCACTACATTGGCTTTACCCGGATGATACTCAATCGTGAGATCGTAGTCCTTAAGTAACTCTAGCCACCGACGCCGTCTAAGATTCAACTCTCTTTGTGTCATTATATACTTCAGACTCTTGTGTTCTGTATACAATGTGCATTTCTCACCATACAAGTAATATCTCTAAACTTTCAAAGCGAAAACCACTGCAGCCAATTCTATGTCATGCGTAGGGTAATTACGCTCATGAGTCTTCAACTGCCTAGACGCATAGGCCACCACTCTTCTCTCTTGCATAAGCACACAACCTAAGCCAACATACGACGCATCACTGAAGACTACAAACTCTTTCCCTGACACGAGCTGAATCAAAACATGAGCTTCGGTTAAGGCTTCTTTCAATTTCTCAAATGCTTGTTGTCTTGCATTAGTCCACTCAAACCGAACATCCTTACGTAGTAATTTAGTCGAAGGAGCTGCAACCTTTAAGAAACCCTCAACAAAACGTCTATAGTAACCGGACAAACCTAAGAAACTATGAACTTCGGTCACTGTCTTCGGCTGTTTCCAATTCACAACTGCCTCAACCTTCTTGGGATCCACTCGGATTCCCTCGGCTGATACAATATGACCTAATAAGACTACTTCCGTAATTCAAAACTCACACTTGCTTAACTTGGCATACAACTGATTGTCTAACAATTTCAGCAACGCCAAACGCAAATGCCGATCATGATCTTTATCAGAACGAGAGTACACTAAAATATCATCGATGAACACTACCACAAACTGATCCAAGTACTCGTGAAACACTCTATTCATCATGTCCATAAAAGTTGCGGTGCATTAGTCAAACCAAAGGGCATCACTAAGAATTCGTAGTGCCCATAACGAGTGCGGAAAATTGTCTTCGGTACATCTTGATCTTTTACTTTCAATTGATAATAATCGGATCTCAAATCTATTTTCGAGAACACTGAAGCACCTATCAACTGATCAAACATGTCATCAATCCTCGGAAACAGATATTTGTTTTGCACTTTCAACTTATTCAACTGTCGATAATCGATACACATTCTCAAACTATCGTCTTTCTTCTTCACAAACAACACCAGTGCACCCTAAGTTGAAGTACTCAAACAAATGAACCCTCGGTCTATCAATTCTTGAAGCTGTGCCTTCAACTCTTTCATTTCTTTAGGGGCCATTTGGTACGGTGCTATCGATACTGGAGATGAATCTGAATAAGTCTCAATAACAAACTCTACATCTCTATCTGGAGGAAAACCAGACAATTCTTCTGGGAATACACTCGGAAAGTCACAAATTGTTCTAATGTCTCACGGCTGTGCCTCATCCATATTCGGATTCATAACATAGGCTAGGTATGCCTGACAACCCACATCCAGTAACTTCTGAGCCTCTAAGGCTGAAACTACATTGGACAAGAACTTAACGTTCTCGCCCACTATTACTACCTCGAGATCCTCTGAAAGTCTCAAGAACGCCCGCTTTGTCTCAAAATCTACCCTAGCCCTATGCTCTACAAGCCAGTCCATGCCTAATATTACATCAAAACCATAAAACGGCAATTCCATCATATCCACGGGAAAGACATGACCCTGAACCATCAAAGGACATCTTCTGTACATCTTTCTGACCACAACTGTCTCACCAAAGGAACTAGTGACATTCATACCCATATCTAATATCTCAAATGGAATATCTAGCAATCTTGTATGCTCACTCAATATGTACGAACGCGTAGAACCGGAATCAATCAAGGAAAGCAAAGTCAAAGACTGTAACGAGAAATTACTTGCAATCACATATATGTCATTTCTGTCCTCGTTGTGTGCATACACCCTAGCTGGCCCACCTCCCTCGGGCTGAACTGCGACAACATGAGCTACATTCCCTTAATCGTTTTAAAATCCCTAATTCCTAAAACCCTAATGATTTGGGAATTTAAATAAAAACACTAATTGAGTTTGAGGTTTAAATTGAGAAAATTCAAATTTATAAGGTTTAATGTAGAAATTTAGGGATCAATTTGTAAATCATAAAAAGCATAGGTTCTCGTTTGCAAACTCTTATTAAGTTTAGTGGCTTCCCTTGTAATTACCCATTAAATTGGGTATATAAAACCTTAAACGGACCTAAAACATGTTATAAATTACATTCAGCCGCACGCCCCCTCTCCATCTCTCGACCAGTGCGAAACCTTTTTTATGTTTTTTATTTTGATCAACTTTAGTTTCGATTTAGCAAGATTCTAACGTGAGAGGTGTTCATCCTGACGTTAGAGCTATTGATGCTTAAGGTGTGTTTTCGAACAAGTGCTATATAAATGGTTTTACCGTGTGATGTTGTTTACAGTTTATGGGTATTTTACATGGAATGTGTTGTTGCATAAAGAATTTTCTATGAATTTATACTTGAGATATTTATTTTAAATAATAATTTTATGGACTATGAACTCGAATTACAGTACAGAATTGTGTAGAGATTAGAGAATTGTGATTCTATATCGTTGTGTGCCTGGGTTGAGATTGTACGGGGGAAGATTATGGTTTCGACCACTTATCGATTGGTGTGATGTAGCGAGAAGTTCTTGGGAACTTTCCTCTTATCGTTTCGTGTGTTGTAGTTGGATACGTTGTATTGTGTTTATAAAATTAAATCGTTTGTGTTGTGAATCATCATTGTTTTGAACTTAAAGATTTTATAGAAATTATTGTCTTTGTGTATAAGGTTTTTCTTGCACATTAGAGACACATAAAGATCTTTAGCTTACTCCTCCATAGTTCTTTTACAGATGTTTTGGACTTTAGGCGACGTGGTACTTGGAGGATCTCATATTTTATTTGGTTATTCTATTATTCAGATTGGAACTATTTTTATTTTTTCAAATTATTATTTATTATTTTGGAATATTGATGTATACTCCTACTTTGAGACTATTTATGTTTTGGGATTATTTTTAGTATTCATTTAATGTGCTTTTTATTTTGGAGATTTTATTTAAACATTCGAATATTAATTATGACATTTATATTTTATTTATTCCAAGTGATTTAATAAATTATTGTTATATAATATTTTAAATTGAATTAAAATATATTTTCCAAAATTGGTTCTCTTGAGGGCAAAGTTTTCAAGCGTAACTTCCTAAATTCAGACTTTTCTTCTAGGTCGGGTTTAGGGGGTTACTGTTAGTGGTATCAGAGCTATGTTTCTACCTTCGGATTGTGAGGCTCACATAAAATTTTAAGCCGAAAATAATTTTGCATGCATATTAAATAATTTTTGGGCAAAATAGAATTTTTTGATAAATTTATTATTTTAAGAATTAAAGATATGTTTTGAATAGAGAATCGAAGTACCAACTCTAATTTTAGGATTAATTCTTTTTATAGATAGACTATTATACCACCTCGTAGGAGCTCTAGATTAGCGATCGATCGTGATCATACTCGTTCTTATGAAATTGAGATCAAAGTCTATATGAAAACCATGTGTTGTCATTCGTAACCTGATCTAAAATGATCTTTTAAGCTTCTATCTGAATATTCGTGCTTTTGGGAATTTATGCGAAGTCTGAAAGATTTCGAGGACAAAATTTCTTTTAAGGGTGGGAGAGTTGTAACACCCCAAAAATTAAGCCCAAATTGTAAACCCTAGATTCGAAATATCCCTAATTTTAAAATCCCTCCTTCCTAAAACCCTAATGATTTGAGAATTTAATTAAAAAACCCTAATTGAGTTTGAGGGTTAAATTGAGAAAATTCAAATTTATAAGGTTTAATATAGAAATTTATGGGTCAATTTGTAAATCATAAAAAGCTTAGGTGCTCGTTTGCAAACTCTTATTAAGTTTAGTGGCTTCCTTTATAATTACCCTTTAAATTGGGTATATAAACCCTTAAACAGACCTAAAACATGTTATTGATTTCATTCAGCCGCACGTCCCCTCTCCATATCTTGACAAGTGCGAAACCATTTTTTATATTTTTTATTTCGGTCAAACTTTGGTTTCAATTCAGTAATATTCGAACATGAGAGACGTTTGTTCTGACGTTAGAGCTATTGATTCTAAAGGTGTGTTTTTTTACCATATTATATAAATGGTTATACTTTGTGATGTTGTTTACAGTTTATAGATATCTTACATAGAATGTGTTGTTGCATAAAGAACTATCTATGAATTTATACTTGAGATATTTATTTTAATAATAGTTTTATAGACTATAAACTCAGATTACAGTACAAAATTGTGTAGAGATTAGAGAATTGTGATTCTATACCGTTGTGTGCATGGGTTGGGATTGTAAGGTGGAAGATTGTGCTTTCGACCACTTACTGATTGGTGTGATGTAACGAGGAGTTCTGGGGAACTTTTCTCTTATCGTTTGGTGTGTTGTAGTTGGGTACATTGCATTGTGTTTATAAAATTAAATCGTTTGTGTTGTGAATCGTCATTTTTTTAACTTAAAGATTTTATAGAAAGTATTGTATGTGTGTTTACGGTTTTTCTTGCACATTAGAGACACATTAAGCTCTTTAGCTTACTCCCCCATAATTCTTTTACAGATATCTTGGACTTTAGGCGACGTGGTACTTGGAAGATCTCATATTTTATTCGGTTATTCTATTATTCAATATGGAACTATTTTTATTTATTCAAATAATTATTTATTATTTTGGAATATTGATGTATACTCATACTTTGAGACTATTTATGTTTTGGGATTATTTTTAGCATTCATTTAATGTGCTTTTTATTTTTGAGATTTTATTTAAACATTCGAATATTAATTATGACATTTAAATTTTATTTATTCCAAGTGATTTAATAAATTATTGTTATATATTATTTTAAATTGAATTAAAATATAATTTCCAAAATTGGATATCTTTAGGGCAAAGTTTTCAAACGTAACTTCCTAAATTCAGTATTTTCTTCTAGGCCGCGTTTAGGGGGTTACATTTAGTGGTATCAAAGCTATGTTCAACCCTCGAACTGTGAGGCTCACATAAAATTTTAAGCCGAAAATAATTTTACATGCATATTAAAAAAATTGCGCAAAATGGGATTTTCTAATAAATTTATTATTTTAAGGATTAAAAATATGTTTTGAATAGAGAATCCAAGTACCAACTCTAATTTTAGGATTAATTCTTTTTGTAGATAGACTATTATGGCACCTCGTAGGAGCTCTAGATTAGCGATCGATCGTGATCATACTCGTTCTTATGAAATTGAGATCAAAGTCTATCTGAAAACCTTGTGTTGTCATTCGTAACTTGATCCGAAATGCTCTTTTAAGCTTCTATCTAAATATTCGTGCTTTTGGGAATCTACACGAAGTCTGAAAGATTTCGAGGACTAAATTTCTTTTAAAGGTGGAAGAGTTGTAACACTCTAAAAATTAAGCCCAAATTGTAAACCCTAGATTCTAAATATCGCTAATTTAAAACCCTAATTTTAAAATCCTTAATTCCTAAAACCCTAATGATTTGGGAATTTAATTAAAAACCCTAATTGCGTTTGAGGGTTAAATTGAGAAAATTCAAATTTATAACGTTTAATATAAAAATTTAGGGGTCAATTTGTAAATCATAAAAAGCTTAGGTGCTCGTTTGCAAGCTCTAATTAAGTTTAGTGGCTTCTTTTGTAACTATCCATTAAATTGGGTATATAAACCCTTAAACAGACCTAAAACATGTTATAGATTTTATTCAGCCGCATGTTCCCTCTCCATCTCTCGACAAGTGCGAAACCTTTTTTATGTTTTTATGTCGGTCAAACTTTGATTTCGATTAAGCAATATTCGAATGTGAGAGGCGTTCGTCCCGACGTTAGAGCTATTGATACTTAAGGTGTGTTTTCTTACTGTGCTATATAAATGTTTTTACCGCGTGATGTTGTTTACAATTTATGTGTAGTTTACATGGAATGTGTTGTTGGATAAAGAATTTTCTATGAATTTATATTTGAGATATTTATTTTAAATAATAGTTTTATGGAGCATGAACTCGAATTACATTACAGAATTGTGTAGAGATTAGAGATTTGTGATTCTATATTGTTATGTGCATGGGTTGGGATTGTACAATGGAAGATTGTGATTTCGACCACTTATCGATTGGTGTGATGTAGCGAGGAGTTCCAGGGAACTTTCCTCTTATCGTTTGGTGTGCTGTAGTTGGGTACATTGCATTGTTTTTATAAAATTAAATTGTTTGTGTTGTGAATCGTCATTGATATGAACTTAAAGATTTTATAGAAATTATTGTCTTTGTGTTTACGGTTTTTCTTGCACATTAGAGACACATTAAGCTCTTTAGCTTACTACCCCATATTTCTTTTACAAATATCTTGGACTTTAGGCGACGTAGTACTTGGAGGATCTCATATTTTATTCGGTTATTCTATTATTTAGTATGGAACTATTTTTATTTATTCAAATTATTATTTATTATTTTGTATATTAATGTATACTCATACTTTGAGATTATTTATGTTTTGGGATTATTTTTAGCATTCATTTAATGTCCTTTTTATTTTTGAGATTTTATTTAAACATTATAATATGAATTATGACATTTATATTTTATTTATTCCAAGTGATTTAACAAATTATTGTTATATATTATTTTAAATTGAATTAAAATATAATTTCCAAAATTATTTTTCTTGAAGGCAAAGTTTTCAAACATAACTTCCTAAATTAAGTCTTTTCTTCTAGGCTAGGTTTAGGGGTTATATTTAGTAGTATCAGGGCTATGTTCAACCCTCGGACAGTGAGGCTCAGATAAAATTTTAAGCTGAAAATAGTTTTTTATGCATATTAAATAATTTTTGGGCAAAATGGGATTTTCTGATAAATTTATTATTTTAAGAATTAAAGATATGTTTTGAATAGAGACTACCAACTCTAATTTTAGGATTAATTCTTTTTGCATATAGACTATTATACCGCCTCGTAGGAGCTCTAGATTAGCGATCGATCGTGATCATACTCGTTCTTATAAAATTGAGATCAAAGTCTATTTGAAAATCATGTGTTGTCATTTGTAACCTTATTCGAAATGCTCTTTTAAGCTTCTATCTAAATATTCGTGCTTTTTGGAATCTACGCGAAGTCTGAAAGATTTCGAGGACAAAATTTCTTTTGAAGGGTGGGAGAGTTGTAACACATTAAAAATTAAGCCCAAATACTAAACCCTCGATTCGAAATATCTCAATTTTAAAACCCTAATTTTAAAATCCCTAATTCCTAAAACCCTAATGATTTGGGAATTTAATTAAAAACCCTAATTGAATTTGAGGGTTAAATTGAGAAAATTCAAATTTATAAGGTTTAATATAGAAATTTAGGGGTCAATTTGTAAATCATAAAAAGCTTAGGTGCTCATTTGCAAACTTTTATTAAGTTTAGTTGCTTCCCTTGTAATTACCCATTAAATTGGGTATATAAACCCTTAAACAGACCTAAAACATGTTATAGATTTCATTCAGTCGCACGTCCCCTCTCTATCTCTCAGTAAGTGCGGATCCTTTTTTTATGTTTTTTTTATTTCGGTCAAACTTTGATTTTTATTTAGCAAAATTCGAACATGAGAGGCGTTCGTCCCGACATTAGAGCTATTGATGCTTAAGGTGTGTTTTCTTACCGTGCTATATAATTGATTTTACTGTGTGATGTTGTTTACAATTTATGGGTATTTTACATGGAATGTTTTGTTGCATAAAGAACTTTCTATGAATTTATACTTGAGATATTTATTTTAAATAATAGTTTTATGGAGTATGAACTCAGATTACAGTACATAATTGTGTAGAGATTAGAGAATTGTGATTCTATACCGTTGTGTGCATGGGTTGGGATTGTACGGTGGAAGATTGTGGTTTCGACCACTTACCGATTGGTGTGATGTAGCGAGGAGTTCTGTGGAACTTTCCTCTTATCGCTTGGATGAATAAGCAAACCTCTGAAAAATTTCATCCTCCTTATGCTTGGATGAATAAGCAACTTCTATTCTCCTTGTGCTCGAATAGATAAGAAAATCTTCTAGAAAACTTCATCCTCGTTATGCTTGGATGAATAATCGAACTCTATTTTCATTACGCTCTAAACGAATAGGCGAATCTTTTAAAAAAAGTTCATCCTCCTTATGCTTGGATGAATAAGCAACCTCCATTTTCCTTGCGACTGGCTAGGCGAATCTTCTGGAAAAAAACTTCATCTTCCTTATGCTTGGATGAATAAGCAGATCTTCTAAAAAATATTTCATCCACCTTACACTTGGATGAATAAGCAGACTCTAAAAAGGGGTTCCATCCTCCTCATGCTCGGATGAATAAGCAGGTTCCAAAATGTGTTTCATCCACTTTACGCTTGGATGAATAAGCGGGTTCTATTCTCTAAATGCCCGAACGGATAGGCGATTTCTTTTGCTGAAAGGTCCTTCATGTACCTGAAAAATGCAATACTTAATGCAATTATGATGTGCATGCCCCTATATATGCCTAAAGCATGAATGCATGTCTCATTTCTTTTTCTTTTTGAATTAATTTTTCTACATGTTTACTCGCTTAAATCTAGATAAGCATTTGTACTTTTCCTTTGTATTTTTCCGACTCATGGAAATATCTGATCATTGCTCACTTAATCCAGTGATCTTGTACTCTTGGTTGGAAAGGCATATTTCTTCAACTGCCATTGCTTCACCATTCTCATTCTTCATATCTCTTTGCTTCATCGAAAACATTCAATCCTCGTAGGCAAATGTCTCAAGATCTTCTACCAATGTGGTTGATACATCAATGTTGAGTGAAAGGCTTCCTTTTGTGGTTTTGAAAGCTTCAAGTCTCCGTATGCCCCTAATCTAGCATCTTCATTGCTTCTTGTAAATTCTCAAATTCTTGCTCATGCAACACATCTTGAATTGCTTGTATGTGAAAGCTTATTTCCACCTTAAATATCTTCGAATGATGTTGGCGCTTCAATTTCTTCTTCTCATGCCTATTAATACCGAGGGCCTGTAGACTGCCCCAATCTAATGACATCATTTGCTTATTAAGTGCAATTCTATCTCTGTCATGCTTCTGAGCCTTTTCATTTTATATGTGGATCTTTCTTGACAACACGGCCCACTTCAAACTCTACAACGCATGTGCTTCTTCTTTTTCTTTTTACCTTCTCATGCAAGGAGATGCCCCCATTCAAACTGAGGTTCAATTGTTTTCTGAAGTGATGAAAACATTCATTCACAGTCTCCTACAGTTGAGATCAATACCAAGAAATCTTTTGCTTTTTAGTAATCTATGTCAGCCTACTTGTAGGATGCAAGAAAAGGCTAGAAATAATAGTTCAAAGGAAAAAGTCATAGCAAGGCTAAAATGGGGTTCTTAAGAAAATAGTCATGGCAAACACAAGAAAAGGGTTAAGTCAGATGCCCTAAAATTCAAAGCATGAATGATTCAAGAATCCATCAACCGGATAATACGCCATTTTGGTGGCTCTCTTTTCCTCACACACTCCCCAAATTTGAATTTTCCCACTTTACTAATCTCAATCAGACATTAGAAGCTCGAGGTCCCTGAAGAAAGGTTAACTCAATTAGGCGGAATGTGTTCTAAAGACGAACTCATTTTCTCAAGTATTCATGTGTGATCCAAATGGTCTTTTAAGGCTTGTAATGTGGGCTAGGCTCGGGTTGCCAAAGAAAGGATATAAAGGCTCAAATTCATATTTTAATGGCGATTAAACCAAGGATCAACTTTTCTGATGAAATCTCTATTCTTCTTTTATAATTCTTTGGATCACTCTAGACTGTACATTTTGGGTTTTCACCCTAGAGTTCATTTTCTTTTCTGGTACAATCTTGTTTGAAGGATTTCAAATTTTCCTTCGCATTTCTTCTTTTTCTTCATTTTTTTCTTTTTTTCTCTACTTTTTTCTTGTTTTTCTTTTTGTGTCCTTTTCATTTACAGTTTAGAACATTCAACTTAATCTAACATATTTCTTTCAAAAAACTTTTCATTTTCTTTGCCCCCGGTGTGGGGAGTGATCCTTGGTTAGGGTTAAATCACAAGAAAAATAATATCAGGCTCAAAGGGAAACAAAAAATGAATTTTCTTATTCGTGAAGGGAAATGAAGGAATGCCAAATGTCATTTCACACACAAATACCGTCGAAGAAAAGTAGTCTCCAGTTGGTAGATGTTTTAGAGTTATCACTTCATTCAAGGACCCTAACAACAATGTCTGAGAGGAAAGTACTCACATAATCTAAATATGGGATTTCCCCATTAATCCTGAACACACATTTTGCCCCTCTATCTCGAGATTAGTTTCAAGAATCATTCATACAATCAATAATTGGGACTTTGCAAAGAAGATGTATGCTTGAAAAAAATGGATAAAAATGCAAAGAAGGGAAAAAGACAAAAAGGAGAAATGTTTGCCATTTGAAGGGAAAAATTGCATCTTTAAACAAATAAACTAACATAAAAGCCCTTACAAAATATCCCTAATGCTCGTGGGAAAAAGCAAGAGGATTGGTTCTAAGCATGATCCCAATTGTCTAGAGAAAATTAAGTTTTATTCCATGAAAGCACAAATCCCAGCCAATCTTGCCTCCAACAACTTCGTGACAAAACTCTAAACGCGCTCGTCCTCGTCATCTTATTCTCTCTAGAGTCTTCTATTTCCGATGGCTGCCAATATTAACTCTCCATTCATGACCATTTCTGCAAAACCTTCGGTGGCATGATTTAACCTGTAGTCATAGTAAGGTCCATTTAATGTCTCCGCAAGCATTGGAGTAACCTCATTTTCCAATAGTTGAGGTTGAACTTGGGCTGCCACATCTCTCCATCTTCGGGCATACTGCCAGAAGCTCTCATTGGGCTATTGTTCCATACTCTGTAGCACAATCTTGCTTGGGGCCATGTCTGTTACATACTCGTACTGTTTGAGGAAGGCTTTCGATAGATCTCTCTAAGTGCGTATGTTGGCCCGACTCAATCGAGCATACCATCGGATAGCAAACCCAGATAGACTGTCTTGGAAATAGTAGATTAGCAACTTCTCATTTTCTAAATGCGGTGACATTTTCCAGTAGTACATAGTCAAGTGTGCAAATGGGCATGTAGTTCCATTGTACTTTTCAAAGCCAAGGGCTTTAAACTTTGTTGGTGCCACTAAGTCCGAAACTAGACTCAAGTCTCTAGCATCCTGTAACCCCCTCGTCCCAGTCTAGACGACAGACCAGTCCGAGTAGGTTACACGGGGAAAACTGAAGCGAAACCCGTTAAGGCTCCACTTCGTTTAACAACCCTAGAAAGCTTTTCATTAATTATCTTGTCTAGATGTTTCTTTTAAACCTATGTGATAAGCGACAGCGGAAAAGACAAAGAAGAACATTCAAATAGACGTAAGGTAATTTAAATTTACCATGTGACATGTTGATAGGATTACATGCTTACGAAGCCAAGACCCAACAAAAACGATACACACGAGGCTCACAGGAAAGCTTATGACAAACGGAACCAAAGCCCAACATTTGAGAATGTTTAAAGATGCCAAAAGCCAAATTTTCAAGCCGGTGTTTCCAAACAGGCTCTCCCGTTTCGATACACGGGCCCCATTTTGAAAGCCAGACCAGCCGTACCGATACGGTTCACCTCGTTTCGGTACGGGGGTCCATTTTGTCAAAGCATTTCGGAACTCGTTCCGAAACAGGCCTTCACAGTGGCAAACCATTTCGGTACGCGTATCGGAACATGAGCTCACAGTGTCAAACTGTATCGAAACGCGTTCCGATACATGTATCTTTGGAGATGCACCCGTTCCGAAACCAATTCACGCGTTTCGAAACACCTGCAATCTGTGTGACCCTAAAGACAGTTTTCTGCATCTCCAAAAGTTCCCAACATGCCTCAAAACCACAAGAAACAACAGCAAGCATACAGTCTATAGGCATTTCCCCCTGCTTCAAGCATGATCAAACATATAGTATACATGACAAGGCCATTCATTTAAAGAAACAAGCATCCACAATATACATTGCATAACAAGATTTACATGCCTTTAAAACAAAACACATAAGCATTCATGAAACATGGTTATAAGCCTTCAAATACAAAACATTTAAGCATCAACATAAACATGGTTTACAAATCCACATCAAAGGCATTAACAACAAAAGTCAACACATAGGAGTCTAGAAACACGCTCCTACAACACGTAGCATTTCCCATTGCTAAACTACTACATTATTTACTAAACAATACTTGAGCAACTACCACACGTTTGGACAAACCTTTCCTTGCTCCTTGCTAACTCCACACTAGTGATCTGCATTATCGAAAACGAGAGCGTAAGTTAGAAGCTTAGTGAGGGAGCTCTAAAACAAAAGCAACGACAATGCAGGGTTCAGGCATGTTATCCTTAAGGCATTTACAAAACATACATACGCATCATCATAGCAATATAATAAATCGTCACCAGAATGCATGAACATGGCATCTTACCTCATGTTATGCTAAACAAGATATAACAAATATATTATCACAACCACCATACATAAACAAGTATATTGGCAACTATTAGCTCACTCGGATATGTGGATAACTTCCGTTGGGATTTTCACCCCCAACGTACTCAACAACAACGTTACCTTCCGGTGGGATTACACTCATCATCACTGTTCCTTGCATATGGGATTCCACTCATCATCACGTAATAACATTTTCCGGTATAATATTACCTTACTGTACTCCTCCTTGATGACTACACATCACCAAGGCCACGTGAGAATTTGACTCAACCGCGTGCACACTCTTCCTAATGATCGATAATTTATACCCGGTAATTAACTAGTGCCAATCATACTAACAAGTCTCACCATGATATTACAATCATGCATTTCAACATATCAACCACCACATACCTCAATATGTATATCAACATGCATAAACAACACATACTTCACAAGTCCACATTATGCACATTAAGCAAAACTCATAAAGCACACAAAAGATTAAGCTACCAACTTAACCTCTTCCTTGGATTGGCCTACCAAGCACAATCCAACACCACAACCACACACTTGAACCAATTTAAAACCATTTTAAATGAGCCACTCACCGAACTCTCTTAAGCAAACCGAGAAAAGCCGAATCAAGTCTCCACACTTTCCGGAATCGAGCCCGAAGCTTCTCCAACGGTTTACCTTGATTCTAACCAATAAAAAAAACATTACTCAACTAAATCATCCACAAAACACTATCACAACCCAAACCACAAAGCCAATTCTCTACAATTTAAAACCATAAACCAACCAAAAAATCCTCATTTTCGAGCTCACACACAACCCAGCAGAAAACCACTAATCCCAACACCCAAATCAACATTAAAAACCTTCAAAACAACCCTCAAGCATTACTATAACATCAGCCCTACTCTTCTACACCAAACTACCTCAAAACCCCACATTTTCACCCTTTTAAAATACCCACAAAAACCCATTTCGGAATTTTTGATAAAACCCCACCATTTTGAGATATAATGTACTTAAGGGCGAGATTAAAACATATCTTAATTCTACAATTCAAAATCTAATCGAAAAGCCATTAAAGTTTCATCATTTTCTTTAAAACTTGAAAACTTCAACAATGGTGTTTATGCGAAAATAAAACCATAGAAATGTTCGGAATAAAGAGGAGAAGTCAAAAGGTGCTTACGTCGTTGAAAACACTTGGAATAGTGAAGAACTTTGATGGAATAGTGTTTTGGGTTAAAGAGAGGTTTTAGGTCGTGACTTTTTAATTTGAAGAGGGGAGGAAGAAGATGAATAGTAAAAAGCCCCCTTTTTACTTATCTTTTTCCCTTTATTTAAAAATTTACCAAAATGCTCTTAATGATCTACAAGCCCATTTTATTTAAACCAAGCCCATATTAAATTTTAAAGCAAAGCCCATTTAATTAAAACGAGCCCAACAACTCGAACTCGATTTACACACTCAACTCCCGACCCTTAAACTCAGGTGTTACAACTCTCCCCCACTTAAGGAATTTCGTCCTCGAAATTACCTGACTGAAAAAGATACGGAAACTGTCTTTCCATATCTTCCTTTCTCTCACTAGTGGCCTCGTCTAGACCTCGACGTTGCCACCTCACTTTGACCAACTCAATCGATCTACCACGCAACACCTTATTGTCTGAGGCTAAAATCTCAATTGGCTCCTCGTCATACGTCAGATCCGGATTCAATTCAATCTCTTCCACAGGCATCACATACGACGGATCTGATCTATACTTACGGAGAATCAAAACATGGAACACATTGTGAATCCTCTCTAACTCGGATGGCAAACGTAACTGATAAGCATCCGGACCAACTCGCTCCATAATCTCATACGGCCCAATGTACCTCGAACTCAATTTCCCTTTTCTGCCAAATCTCACAACTTTCTTCCACGGAGAGACTTTCAAGAACACACTATCTCCCACGGAATACTCAACTTCTTTCCTCTTTAAGTCGGCATAAGACTTCTGCCTATCCGAAGCGGCCTTCAAACGATCACAAATCAACTTCACCTTATCGGTAGTCCTCTTAAGCAAATCCGACATCGATAAGAGCTTCTGACCTACTTCGGCCCAACAAACCGGAGTTCTACACTTTCTACCATACAATGCCTCATACAGAGCCATCTGAATGCTCGACTGAAAACTGTTATTATACTCGAATTCAACCAACGACAAGTGTTTCTCCCAAGTACCCTGAAAATCAATGATGCAACAACGCAACATGTCCTCTAAAATCTGTATAACCCTCTCTAACTAACCATCTGACTGAGGATGATACGATGTGCTGAAATTCAATCAGGTATCCAAAGTTGTATGCAAACACTCCCAAAATCTGGCTGTGAATCTCAGATCTCTGTCAGACACAATCGACTTCGGCACACCATGTAGTCTCACAATCGCACCGATGTACAAATCGGTCAACCTATCTAAAGAGTAAGTCATAATAACAGCTTAAAAGTGAGCACACTTTGTGAAACGGTCAACTATCACCCAAACTAAGTTCTTCTTCGTAGGAGTCAAAGGCAAACCCGAAACGAAGTCCATAGTGATATTTTCCCACTTCCATTTCAGAATTCTCAACAATTGCAACAAACCTGAGAGAACCTGATGTTCTGCCTTAACTCTCTAGCATATCATACACTTACTCACGAAGTCGGCTACGTCTTTCTTCAAACCAACCCAAAAGTACTTATTCTTCAAATCACGGTACACCTTCGTACTACCGGGATGCATAGCAAATGGGCTACTGTGTGTTTCGGTCAAAATAGTACGTCTCAAATCTCTGTCATCCGGCACAACTATTCTATCTCTGAAACACAAGACCCCATCAATACTGAAACTATAGTCTGAAGGTCTACCCTTGGCTATATCTTGCACGTGGGGTGCCAAAGATCTATCTAAGAGTTGTTTCTCTCTAATCAACTAGCGTAAGCTAGGTCTAACCTGAAGCTCGGCCACTAATCCACCATCACCAGACAAGCTCAAACTAGTAAACATGGCTCTCAACTCAACGACTACCTTCTGACTCAAAGCATCGGCCACTACGTTGGCTTTACCCGGATGGTACTCAATCATGAGATCATAGTCCTTGAGCAACTCTAGCCACCTACGTTGTCTAAGGATCAACTCTCTTTGTGTCATGATATACTTCAGACTCTTGTGATCCGTATACACTGTGCATTTCTCACCGTACAAATAATGTCTCCAAATCTTCAAGGCAAACACAACTGCGGCTAGCTCTATGTCGTGTGTCGGATAGTTACACTCGTGAATCTTCAACTATCTCGAGGCATAAGCCACCACTCTTCAGTCTTGCATGAGAACACAACCTAACCCTATGTATGAAGCAACACTGTAGACTATATACTCTTTCCCTGACTCTGGCTAAATCAAAATTGGTACATTGGTCAAAGCTTCTTTCAATTTCTCAAAGGCTTGCTGTCTCGCATCTGACCACTCAAATTGAACATTCTTCTGAAGCAACTTTGTCAAAGGAGCAACTATCTTAGAAAATCCTTCCACAAACCTCCTATAGTATCTGGATAAGCCTAGGAAACTACGAATCTCTGTCACAAATTTTGGTTGCTTCCACTCAACAATGGCCCCTATCTTCTTCGGATCAACTCTAATCCCCTCGGTCGACACTACATGTCCTAGGAAGACTACTTCTCAGATCCAGAACTCACATTTACTAAACTTAGCGTACAACTGGTTGTCTAGAAAAGTCTGCAAAACTAACCTCAAATGCCGGTCATGATCTTCCTCGGTACGCGAATACACCAAAATGTCATCTATGAAAACAACCACAAACTGGTCTAAGTACTGATGGAAGATTCTATTCATCATATCCATGAAAGTAGCAGGTGCATTTGTCAACCCAAACGGCATAACCAAGAACTCGTAGTGACCATATCTAGTCCTAAAAGCTATCTTCGGTACATCAACCTCTTTCACCTTCAACGGGTATAACAGGATCTCAAGTCAATCTTCGAAAAGACTGATGCCCCTCTCAACTGATCGAACAAGTCATCAATACGTGGCAAGGGATACTTGTTCTTCATTGTCAACTGATTCAACTGTCTATAATCGATGCACATTCTCATACTACCGTCTTTCTTCTTCACAAACAAAATCGGAGCACCCCAAAGGGAAGAACTCGGACGGATAAAACCTTTATCTGACAACTCTTGTAACTAATCTTCAACTCTTTCAGTTCTTTCGGTGCCATACGGTACGGAGCAGTCGAAACAGGATCATAATCTGAATAAGTCTCTATAGCAAACTCTACCTCTCTATCAAGCGGTAAACCCGACAATTCTTTCAGAAACACACTCGGAAAATCACACACTGTTCTAATATCCTGAGGTCTAACTTCACTCATGTTTGGATTCATCACGTAGGCCAAGTATGCCTCACAACCCAACTCGACTAATCTCTGAGCCTCTAAAGCTGAAACAACATTCGATAAGAAATTCATGTTCGCCTACTACCACAATCTTATAATCATCCGCAACCTTCAAGAAAACCTTTTTAGTCTCAAAATCTATCCTAGCTCTATGTTCTGAAAGCCAGTCCATACCCAAAATCACATCGAAACCATAAAACGGCAACTCCATCACATCCATTGGAAATACATGCCCCTGAACCATTAACGGACACCTTCTGTACATCTTCCTAACCACTAATGTATCCCCGAAAGAACTAGTAACACTAACACCTACCTATAGTACCTCACAAGGTAAATTCAACATCTGTGCATGCTCACTAAAAATATATGAATGCGTAGACCTAGAGTCAATCAAGGAAAGCAAACTCAAAGACTGTATCGAGAAATTACCTGCAATCACATCCGTGTCATTCTATCCCTCTTGCTGAGCATAAACTCTAGCCTGACCCCCGCCCTCTGGCTGTACCGCAACCACATGTGCTATGTTCCTCTGGCCATCATTTCTCGGCTGGAAGTTACCTCAACCGCGCCCACGGCCTCTCAGATAATCAATAGCTCTAGCAGAAGCCTGAACCTGAACCGGTGCATACCCAGCCTGATGTGGAAAATCACGCCTAAGGTGATCTCTAGCTCCACAGTTCCAACAAGAATGAAAGTTCCCTCAACACTCACCGGTGTGGTTCCTCCCGCATCGAGCACACTCGGGCATACGCCCACCAGCTCTCTGGCTCTGATGGCCTCTACCGTGGTTACCACCACCACGTTTATGATCATGATGATGCCTATTGTCCCGATGTCTCTTGGCATCACCTCTATCAAAGTCGCCCGACCTCTTCCCGGAACTAGAACCACCAGATCATTTGGTCAGACCCAAACTATGTTCTATGTCCTTGGCCCTAGCGACCAAGACATCAAAGTCCGTGTAGTCCGTAGCCAAAGTGTACCTCTTTATCTCCTTGCTCAACCCGTAACGGAAACGGTCACAATGTTCCCTCCCAGTAGGAACTAGCTCAGACGCGTACTGACTCAATCTGACAAACCGTATATCATAGTCTGTCACTGTCAAGTTACCCTGAAGCAAAGACATGAACTATCTCTTCTTCTCATCAAGATAACGGGGACACGGATACTTTTTGCGAAAAGTTGACTCGAAGAACTCCCATATGATCTCGACATCTGGCATGCCCGTAGTAATGGTTACCCGCAAAGTGTAGGCATCACCCTGAAGCAACGAAACAACGCACCCAAGCATGTGTGCTCCAGTACTGCGACAAAATATGGACAGTCTTGTCAAACCAAGTCTCGGATCTCTCGGGTGCCAACCCTCGGAACTCTTCGCCTCCCAAAATGCAAAGTCTCTCAAGTGGAAAACCGGTGCCCTCACCCTGAGGTTGTGCCACTGCCAGGCCCCCAGCCACTGCTGCTTGAAAAGCCCCAGCTATCGCCTGAACTAATGGAGACAAATCTATACCGGTCGATCCTTGGACAACATGAGGTCCTACACCCTCGGCTCTCGCCTCACCTCCCTCTTGACGAGGAGGAGAAGAAGGAGGTGAAGGATCATGTGCCTCAACCACCAGCTCAACTCCCGGAGCTGCTGCCCGTGGTTCCGGATGAACCATCTTAGGCCTCCCTCTAGGTCTCATCTCACAGCTAGCAAGATAACAACTACAACAAACAAAAACATAAGGATTAAGTTAGCAAAGGCAAGGGTCCAACGTGCTCAAGTACATTCCTTTACAAAATCTTTTTAAATAAGCAATGGTAGCAATGGGAACTCGACACTACGCTTCAACACAACAATCATGCTTCCGAACACCGTGCGAACAATCAAACAACAAGCATACATGGCAAAACATTCACCTTACTACCTACACCTAAAACTTACCTCACTTACCTACTCGAGGTCGCGGAAACCTCAGGCTCTGATACCAACAAATATAACCCCCTCGTCCCGGTCTGGATGACTGACTAGTCCGAGTACGTTACACGAGGAAAACCGAAGCGAAACCCGTTAAGCCTCCACTTCGATTAGCAACCCTAGAAAGATTTTCATTAATTATCTTGTCTAGATGTATCATTTAAACCCATGTGAGAAGCGATAGCAGAAAAGACAAAGAAGAACATTCAAACAGACGTAAGGTAATTTAAATTTACCATGTGACATGTTGATACGATTGTATGCTTACAAAGCCAAGACCCAACAAAAACGATACACACGAGGCTCACAAGAAAGCTTACAAAAACGGAACCAAATCCCAACATTTGAGAATCTTTAAAGATGCCAAAGGCGAAAATTTTAGGTCGATGTTTCGAAACAGGCTCTCTTGTTTCGATACACGGGCCCCAGTTTGAAAGCCAAACCAGCCGTACCGATATGATTCACCTCGTTTCGGTACGAGGGTCCATTTTGTCAAAGCGTTTCGGAACTTGTTCCGAAACAGGCCTTCACAATGGCAAACTGTTTCGGTACGCGTATCGAAACAGGAGCTCACAGTGTCAAACCGTATCGAAACGAGTTCCGATACGGGTATCCCTGGAGCTACACTCGTTCCGAAGCCACTTCACGTGTTTCGAAACATCTGCAATCTGTGTGACCCTAAAGACAGTTTTTTGCATCTCCAAAAGTTCCCAACATGCCTCAAAACCACAAGAAACAAGAAACAACAGCAAGCATACAGTCTATAGGCATTTCCCCCAACTTCAAGCATGATCAAACATATAGCATACACGACAAGGTCATTCATTTAAAGAAACAAGCATCCACCAAATACATTGCATAACAAGGTTTACATGCCTTTAAAACAAAACACATAAGCATCATGAAACATGGTTATAAGCCTTCAAATACAAAACACTTAGGAATCAACATAAACATGGTTTACAAATCCAAATCAAAGGCATTAACAACAAAAGCCAACACATAGGAGTCTAGATACACGCTCCAACAACACGTAGCATTTCTCATTGCTAAACTACTACATTATTTACTACGCCATACTTGAGCAACTACCACACGCTTGGACGCCTCTTTCCTTGCTCCTTGCTAACTCCACACTAGTGATCTGCATTGTCGAAAATGAGAGTGTAAGCTAGAAGCTTAGTGAGGGAGCTCTAAAACAAAAGCAACGACAATGCAGGGTTCAATCATGTTATCCTTAAGGCATTTACAAAACATACATACGCACCAACATAGCAATATAACAAATCGTCGCCAGAATGCATGAACATGGCATCTTACCTCATGTTATGCTAAACAAGATATAACAAATATCTTATCACAACCACCACACATAAACAAGTATATTGGCTACTATTAGCTTACTCGGGTATGCAGATAACTTTCCTTGGGATTTTCACCCCAACGTACTCAACAACAATGTTACCTTTCGGTGGGATTACACTCATCAACGTTCCTTGCATGGATGGGATTACACTCATCATCACATGCCCTTACGGATGGGATTCCACTCATCATCACGTAATAACATTTTCCGGTGGAATATTACCTCCCTGTACTCCTCTTTGATGACTACATGTCACCAAGGCCACGCGCGAATTAGACTCAACCGTGTGCACACTCATCCTAATGATCAATTATTTATACCCGGTAATTAACTAGTGCCAATCATACTAACAAGTCTCACCATGATATTACCATCATGCATTTCAACATATCAACCACCACATACCTCAATATGTATATCAACATGCATAAACAACATATACTTCACAAGTCTACATTATGCATATTAAGCAAAACTTATAAAGCACGCAAGAGATTAAGCTACCAACTTAACCTCTACCTTGGATTGACCTACCAAGCACAATCCAACACCACAACCACACACTTTAACCAAATTAAAACCATTTTAAATGATACACTCACCGAACTCCCTTAAGCAAACCGAGAAAAGCCGAATCAAGTCTCCACACTTTCCGAAATCGAGCCCGAAGCTTCTCCAACAGTTTCACTTGATTCTAACAAATCAAAAACAGTACATTACTCAACCAAATCATCCACAAAATACTATCACAACCCAAACCCCAACCACAAAGCTAATTCTCTACAATTTCAAACCATGAACCAACCCATAAATCCTCATTTTCGAGCTCACACACAACCCAGCAGAAAACCACTAATCCTAACACCCAAATCAACATTAAACACCTTCAAAACAACCCTCAAGCATTACTATAACATCAGCCCTACTCTCCTACACCAAACTACCTCAAAAACCCACATTTTCACCCTTTTAAAATACCCACAAAACCCATTTCGTGATTTTTGATAAAACCCCACCATTTTGAGATATAATGTACTTAAGGGAAAGATTAAAACATATCTTAACTCTACAATTCAAAAGCCAATCGAAAAGCCATTAAAGCTTCATCCTTTTCTTTAAAACTTGAAAACTTCAAAAATGGTGTTTATGCGAAAATAAAACCATAGAAATGTTCGGAATAAAGAAGAGAAGTCAAAAACGTGCTTACCTCGTTGAAAACACTTGAAGTGGTGAAGAACTTTGATGGAATAGTGTTTTGGGTTAAAGAGAGGTTTTAGGTCGTGACTTTTTAATTTGAAGAGGGGAGGAAGAAGATGAATAGTAAAAATCCCCCTTTTTACTCATCTTTTTCCAATTATTTAAAAATTTACCAAAATGCCCTTAATGATCTACAAGCCTTTTTTTATTTAAACCAAGCCCATGTTAAATTTTAAAGCAAAGCCCATTTAATTAAAACGAGCCCAACGACTGGAACTCGATTCACACACTCAACTCTCGACCTTTAAACTCGGGTGTTACACATCCTTGCCACCATAAATGCTTCCTTCTTGATAAACTTTAAACATTTCCGCCAGCTTCTTGTAGCGGTCTTCCCATTTCTTCTCGACCTTTGCCATGTCAGTTTCTTCATTGAGGTTAGGCATCTTGGGGCTCTGAACCTCGTCGGTGTTGTCTTCAGCATGGGCAAAAGATTATGAGATCTTGACTTTAGGTGAAGCCACTTCCTTTTGTACGAAAGTCATTCCCAGGAAGTGTTGGTGTCTTCTCTCGCTACTAGGTCTTTGAACCCATGCATGGCTGCGATTTGGTTAACTGTTTTCTGGTGTGATATCTCAATCTCTTTTTTCAGATTATTTACCATCTTCTCAAGCTTGTCACAAATGCTCTTCTGATTTGCTTCCAGAGTTGTCAATCTTTCCTCAGTGTTCATGGCTCGATTCGTGTTTGTGTGGGATCTTTGCTATTTAAATGGAATTTTCAAAATTAATCTTTTTATTATACATGAATGAATGCAATGATTGAAATTTATTTAATGCAAACAAAAAAAACAAATGCATGGTTGCAAATATATGTATGCACAAACGAATAAACAAGTAAGCAAGAAATACATTGCAAATGCGTGAGTGCAGTCGAAGGGCCATCAATTCCAATGAAAATCTGCTCATGAAAGGAAACTCTTTATTAAATTCGAAAGATTTTATTACATCTTTTACAAATATCTTTATGCTTGAACACCTAGCTCCTTGATTTCTTCAACTAGTCACATGAGCCTTGGTCCAACTTCTCCAATGGGTTGATGTACTGACGAAGGGTTGCATCTTCAGTCGCCAATATTGTCACGTTCTTGGTTCTCCTCTTTTTTTAAAGAGCTTTCCATTCATAATTTGAACAAATTTCCAGAATCAATCCCTTCTAAATATGGGATGCATGCAATTAATAAATATGCTATAAAAACAAAACAAAACTCATACAAAAAGGGTTAGTAACAAATAAATATGCTACAAAAACAAAACTCACACACAAAAAGGTTCGTAACAAATAAATATGCTACAAAAACAAAACTCACATACAAAAAGGTTCGTAACAAATAAACATGCTACAAAACAAAACTCATATACACAAAGGTTGGTAATAAAAAACAGAAACAAAACCTAAAAGATCCAGAATAATTCAATTACATACTAATTTTGTGCCAACATTTCAACATTTCAGGACATGTCTCCACGAATTATTCATGCTACTCAACGCCCTAGGCTTTTTGCATGGCTTTATTAGCTTAAACTTGGTTTGGTTCTAAAAAGGTACCCGAGTTGTCCTTGCTGTCCTCTACTAAGAGTAGCAAGGCCCTCGATTCTCACCCATTATAGGCTACAAACGAATTGAGTTTAACTCAGGAGGACTTACCACCGAAGCCTTCTCGAAGAATCAATATCCTTACGAAGGCAAAGGGATCGAGTCCCGAAGGTACTTTGCAATGGTCATACGAAGAATCAATATTCTTACATGAGCAAAGCGTGTCCCCCCCCCACTTAAACGAACGAGACAAAGCTCGGGAATAGAGCTTGGAATTAAGTCTTAAATGCGTAAAATAGAGTTATATTCATTTAAACGGACAAATAAATAGAACCTTTGATGAACTTGCAAATTCCATATTTTTTCAAAAAACATTTTTTTGAAAATCATTTAAAACCAATTTGAGACCTGGCCCTCTTTGTTTTTATTTAAAAAAAACAAAAACATGTCCCCAGTGAAGTCGCCAAGCTATCGCAACTACCTTTTTACGGGGGGCTTCGACTATTTTGGAAAAAACTTTTTAAAATCAATGGAGTCGCCACCAATTTTTTTTTGAAAAAAAAGTGTGATTGGATCACTTTTAAAAATAGGGTTGTTTTAATAAAACGTTTTTTGGTTTTAATAAAACAACGGTTTTGGTCTGTGAAAATCAAAAAAATAGGTTCGGGGGTCGGTTACGCTTGGGGGAGGATTAAAACCCCCACGACGCCCAAAATTGGTACCTAATTGGTTTTAAAATCGTTTTCAAAACTGGAATTTGCAAGTTCAAAAAGGTTCGACTTTACTTGTTCGTTTAATGAATATTAGTCTATTTTAACGGCCTTATCGCCCGGGAGATGAACTTTAATCACCGCCAACATGTCAGGCGCTAACTCGTCATTCCCGTTTGATAAGACACCGCATTGAATTATGTTTTCACTTTTCAAGCAACAAAAAAATTTAAGTGTGTTAAGCATTTTATTTTTATTCTAATTTCGGATATTTAAAATCCCTAAAAACATCTAAGTCTTTTATTCCTAAGTTAAGGTTTAAATATGTTTAAGTATATTTTATTTTTTATGAAGAACATTTTTCAACAAAAAAAGTCTCTATCTAAGCTTTAGTCCATAATCCTAAGTTTTCACGTATTTCTAAAACAAGCAAGCAAACTTTTATTCTTTTGAATTTTACCCTTTTTATTATTCCTTTTAAAAAGCCTTTATTTCTTTTTTACTATTTATTTTCCAAGCTAAAACTCTTTTTACGTTTTTTTACTTTTTGTGTTTCTTTTGTGTTTCTTTACCTTTTCCATTTTTTTATGTTTTTTACTATTTTATGTTTTCCTTTTTCTTTTAAAAAAAGACTTTTTATTCTTTTCATTTTTTTCTAATTTTTCCTTTTAAAACTACCCATTTAAAAATAAACTTCATTTCTTCCTAAAAACTCTTTTTTTTAGCTTAAGGCTTACTCTGAAAAAAAAAAACCTAGCATGATCGGGGTTTTTGAGAACGGCGCTACCGTCCCTACTAACCCTCGCAAGCACCGTCGATTGGAGGAGAAACCACTGGACGAAGGTAGCCCATGCGAGAGGCCATGTCGTCCAACTGCACTAGAGGGTGCTAAGGACGCTCCTGACAATCCTTCTTATAAATAGTCCTTACTGCATGGAACATCTGTATCGCCACAAGAGGAGGAAGAGATTCTAGATGAGGATGATATTGAACTTGAAGAAGGGGACGTTACCCGTACTGTTATTGATGGTCTGATCTCTATTGATTTCTCTGAGAGAGTTCAGGAATTGGCTAAGAAAAGCTTTGATCATACGGTAGTCTTGAAGCTGCTAGGGCGTCGTATTGGCTACACAACGCTACGTAACAAATTGTATGATCTATGGACGCCAAAGCAGTCTTTCAAACTCATGGACATAGAAAATGATTATTTCCTTGCAACTTTTCGATTGAATTCCGACTTCTTGCATGTCCTCGCTGAGGGGCCATGGACTGTGTTTGGACATTACTTGACTGTTGAGCCATGGTCAGCTAATTTTAGTACCTCGCAACCATACCCTTACACAATCTGGTCTTGGATTCATCTACCTGGATTGCCGGCGACTCTATATAAGCGCAACCTTATTACAGCAATAGGGGGTGCATAGGGCCTGTTATAAAGATTGACTATCAGATTGAGCATGGTCAAAGGGGCCATTTTGCACGTATGGCCATTAAAATTGACCTTCGAAAGCCCCTTGTTTCTAAGTTGGTGATTAACAGGAACATCCAGATTGTGGAATATAAAGCTCTCCCGGTGATCTGCTTCCATTGTGGTAAATATGGGCACTATAAGGAAACCTTCCCCGAAGCAAAGTCTGGAAATGAGGATATTATGGCACCGGACCAGCAACAACAGGATGTGGCTGAGGCAGCCTCGCCTGTACCTACTGAAACCTCTCCCTACGGCCCCTGTATGGTGGTAGAGCGGCGTCAGAGACGACCCTTAAATAAAACTACTGATGCGGCTGCAAACCAATGGAGTGGAGCCTTCAAGGCCTCTTGCTTTAACCCTATTTATGAGCCTGAGAGTGAGACACCTAAAGAGAGTGAAATCGAAGGCAAAGGGTAAGCAAACTGGAACCCCAAAGTCCGATCCCATTCTACATGTGCGGAAGCCACTTACTCTTGTTGAGTTCCCCATTCTTTCGCGTGGCTCGCTGCGCGCCAGTACGTCGAAGTCTTCCCATGAAAACAATGCAAATGTCCTTGATAAATCCAAACATTCGGCTGTTATTGTGGATGAAAATGCGGATCCAAACATCCATAAGCCTCATGCACTTGTAGAAATCGCTGGCACCGACAATCTAGCCCTTGGTGATCCACCAAATCCTTCTAATGGGACACCTCCTATGCCACTTGAATCTGATATGTATGTAGAGATTCCAATTTGTGAAGATGAGAGCACCCATGTTCCTGGGGGAGATCATGCAGTGGCTATGCTTGAATAGCTCGTTTTTTTTCTTCCATCCTTGTTTCCTATCTTTATGGATATTAAAACATTTAGTTGGAATGTTCAGGGTTGCGGGCATTGGTGTTTCATTCCTGCAGCCAAACAATTTCTACGTGACTGCAGGCCAGATATTGTCGTCTTTGTGGAACCACGAGTTAGTGGTGTTCGAGCTTATGCTATTATAGCTGCTCTGGGTTTTCCTAACTCCTACAGGATTGAGGCTACGAGTCTTGCTGGAGGAATTTGGATTGCTTGGTGGGATTCAGTCTCCGTGGAAATTGTCTCCAATAATTTCCAATTTATTCATTGTCGCGTTATCGTCAAACGAACTAGAGTCTCTTTTCTTGCTACAGCAATATGTGCTAGCCCTTGTTCAACACAAAGAAAATTGTTGTGGGCACATGTGAGGAGGCTGGCAGCATCCATACATTCACCACGGGTCCTCTTTGGTGATTATAATGCTACACTTATGGATAATGAAAGGGTTGGTTGTGCCGCCTCTAGTATACCGAGTAAAGCATTCCAGGATCTCCTTCATGACCATGGTCTTCGTGATATGGGATACACAGGGCCAGATTTCACTTGGTCAAGGGGTAATGCTTATGTTCGTTTGGATAGATTTATATGCAATAGCTATTGGGATTATGCCTTTCTCGAATTCAGCGTGGAACACATCCTTTGCCTTCGTTTAGACTATTGACCTATTCTTTTAACTATCGGCTCTTCTTGTGGCAAGTCTCATTCCAACATGTTTCGGTATTTCTTTGGTTGGTAGACGCATGCAGACTTCCCACGCATAGTTAAGGATAACTGGAAACAAATGGGATCCATGACTGAGACTATTATTCATCTTTCTAAAGCTGCCGAAACTTGGAACAAGACAGTCTTTGTCTATATTGGTACGAGGAAAAAGAACCTAATGGCTCGTTTGCGGGGTATTCAGAAGGCGCTTTGCGCTCGATAGTCTAGCTTCCTACGACACCTCGAGGCGGACCTTCTAAATGATTTGGAGCATCTTCTAGACCAGGAAGAACTTCTTTGGAAGAAGAAATCTCGATCGGAATGGATCATACAGGGTGATCAAAATACAAGGTATTTCCATCGTAGGGCATTCTGCAGGAAGCAAAAAAATCGCATTTCATCGTTGAAACTTTTCGATGGAACGTGGAATAATGATGAATCAGTTCTTAAAGAGGAAGTCGTTCGATTCTTCTCTTCTTTATTTTCCGGGGAAGAAACTTTGACGAAGCCTTACCCTTCCTACGTCTCTTATCCCGTAGGTCCGACTGATTTGATGCAACATCTTGATGACGTGACAACTGCCTCGGAGATTTATGAGGCTCTTCGTGATATGGCACCCCTTAAATCACCGGGATGAGATGGTTTCCACGCCCACTTTTTCCAACACCATTGGGGTGCAGTCGGGCCTGCTATTTGTGCAATAGCACAAGGTGTTTTTAGAGGTGATTCTATTGAGTCAGATCTGAATCTCACAATACTTGTGCTTATTCTCAAGAAGGACTCTCCGGAGACCTTTTATGACTTTAGGTTGATTAGCCTATGCACGGTGCTATATAAGTTGATTAGCAAGGTGGTGGTTTGACGTTTGAAACCGGTCTTCCCTGCCATTATTTCACCGAACAAGACCAACTTTATTGTGGGACGATCGATCTCGGAAAATATTATTGTTAACCAACAGGTCATACACTCAATGCGTACACAAAAATCAAAACAAGGATGGATGGCCATTAAGGTGGACATAGGCTAAACTGGAACTTCATTTCAGATTCCTTGATAGCGGCAGGTTTTCCGCCGGGTATACGTCGAATTATTATGAACAACATTACCTCTTCCACGCTTCAAGTACAGTGGAATGGACAACTATCTCGGCCCTTTAGCCCTGAGCGTGGGGTGCGTCAGGGAGACCCCCTATCCCAATATATCTTTGTACTCGCCATGGAGTGACTGGGCCATCTCATTTCTGAGGCCGTGCATCAAGGTACTTGGTCACCATTTCGCTTTAATAGGCATGGCTCTCCCGTATCGCATCTTTTCTTCGTCGATGACTTAATCTTGTATGCTCGCGCAAATGTGAATCAACCAAAAGTAATTGGTGATATTCTCACGATCTTTGGGTTTTATTATGGTTATTGTGTTAATAGGCACAAGACGCAACTATATTTCTCCCCTAACACACCTCTGCCTATAAAAGATTCAATCACCAACTTTTTTGGCTATAAGCAAGTTGATACCTTGGGGAAGTATTTGGGGTGTCGGTTTTGCACCAAAGAATTCGATGTGCAGATTATGATTTTATCCTCGAAAAGATGAAGTCCAAACTAACTGGTTGGGCCGCTCGATCTCTCTCAATGACAGGGAGAATCACATTAGTGAAGTCGGTGCTTGGCACTATCCTTGTTTATTTCATACAAACCACTATGTTACCCAAGAGGATTTGCAACGAGATTGAAAAACTTATCAGACGCTTCATTTGGGGATCAAGTACAGGCATCACCAAAGCATCTTTGGTTAATTGGGAGGTCCTTTGCCAACCTGTTGATCACGGTGGTCTCGATTTCCGACATTTACATAATTTTAACTTAGCATTCATCCTGAAGATTGGATTCCAGATCATCAGTAAGCCAAGGTTGATGTTTGTCCAATTGTTGCATGAAAAAGTATAAGCTTTTTATGCTTTGCCCACTCACTGTCGCGAGGCAATCTTGCACGCCTCTTTGGCGCGCTTTATCGTCTGCATGGCCTCTCTTGCTTTCAAACTTATCATGGTCCTTGGGGAATGGAAATTTGATACATGTGCTTGATGATGTCTGGTTGTCGTACCTTTGCGCTTTGTGAGAACATCTAACAGATGACTCTATGGTTGTTTCTTTCGATCAACTCACTTTACCTGGGGGAGGTTGGGATGTAGCCAAGCTGTCGACTATGTTCACGGCTGAAGCTGTTTCGCATATCTTGGGCGTAAAAATTCCTGACTCCGCTGATGCAAATGATATGATAGTATGGAGGTGGAGCAAAAACCATGATTTTGATGTTCTTCAGCGTACTCTCTTGTGGCAAATTTTGACTGGAATGATCGGAAACCAATATGGCCTACTATTTGGAAGCTTCACGTCCCGCAACGTATCTGTCTCTTCCTTTGGTGTGCTTATCAGGAGCGCTTAATGACGAATGTTGAGCGTTGCCGACGTTCCTTTAGAAAGACTAACCTTTGCCCCCGCTGTGGTACACAGCCAGAAACTGCAATGCACACCCTTTGCGATTGCGGATTTTCTTTTGTTGTATGGCAATCGCTTTTGACATCTGATACACAGGTCAGTTTTTTCTCTACCGACTTTGTAACCCCCTTAGCTCGGCCTAGACGCTTGACCCAAACTACGAAGATTACACGGGGAAAACCAAAGTCAACCTGAAAGTCAACCTTGATTTACGACCCTCTTTTTTTTATTTTAATCTTGTCTAAATACATATTAAGCCTAAGTGAGTACTCACGAAACATGAATGAGAAAGGCACAGCGATCGGATATCATTTAGGGATTTAATTGCACTTTATTTAAGATTAAAGACGAAATTGTAATTTTTGTAAATTAGAGGGACTTCATTGATTTTAGAGTTACCAATATGAAATTAATCATGTTACATGCTTCTCTGCCAAATTTCAGCTTAAAAAGACATCCCAAGCTCAAACAATTGCAATCACAACATTTAGGACTAAAATGTAAAGCATGAAGACTCAAAGCAATTCAAAACTGTGTCCAACGGTCGCCCGTATCGGAACACCTACCCACTGTACCGAAACGCTTGTATCGAAATGGTCTTGACCGTTTCGGTACGCGGGTATGTTCCGAGACCAGTACCGAAACATGGCATTCCAGTAGCCAAACTATTTCGAAACAGTCTCAGACGTTTCGAAACACAAAGACCATTTAAGGCCCCCATTTTGAAACACTAGAGGGTGTTTCGATACACATTGCCCAGAAACAGCAGCTATTGCTGGTTTTTCATCCTTAAACACACTCAAGCATGCCTCAAAGACTCCCAAATCATACCAGCAAACCATTATACATATACGGAACATATTTAGGACATTCTAACACGAACATGGCATCAAACACAAATTCACATAGTCTAGAGGCATGCTCCCTAATCTCAAATCCAATATAAGTAATCCAACCTTAAACAAATCATATAAGGCCACTTACAACCCAAAAATGTCAACATAAACCAGCCTCAAACTTAGGGAGTTCAAACAAGTCTCCCAAACACAACTTTGGTTTCCCATTGCCATTATGTCAAAACTAAAGTGTGTGAAAACTTCACCATACATGAGCTTGAACTTCTATGGATGATCTTAACCTCTTTGATGCCCGGAAACACCTCAATTATATGCATTATTGGTAAAAGAGAGCGTAAGCACTAAAGCTTAGCGAGGCATGCTCTAAAGAAAAACCAAGTCAATAATGCATATCTTGAAAACACTTTCTCAAAAGCTTTTAAACAACATGCTCATTCTATCTCATGCTTGAAAACCATTCAAAGAAAATTCTCAACGAAAACACGTGTACCTTCATTCTAACTCATGCATTTAAACCAATGCAAAACTCATGGCCACGCCATACTCATGCTTGTACACTAAAGCATTTCATATACAAATAACATATGCATTTCTTATAGCATAAATCATTTCATCAAAGGTACATGTGAATCAAAAACCATTTCATATTTTATATTGGCATTTCACATCTCATTATTACTCAGATATGCGGACATCTCACTAGACACTTCCGGTGGCATCTTGTGAAACCAAAATTAATTTTGATATAACATATAAACTTAAGGACCAATTTGCAAAACAATAAATTTTTAAGTACTCTTTAAAGTCTCACAATTGACAAGTATTTTAAACAAAATAATATCTCAAGACAAGCTCTTAAATATATGAAAAATTCTCTAAGTCTTTTCCTATGATTTTCAAGCTAAACTATGCAAAAATGCCCAGGCGTATCGATACCCTTAGGCGTATCGATATTGTCTTTTGCCACTAGAATTTTGATTTTCAAGCTAAACAATACAAAAACGCTCAGGCATATCGATACACTTAGGTGTATCGATACGGGCTTTTTCCACTAGAATTTTAATGGACTTAACGTACTGATACGGTGTTACCCCGTATCGATACGATATTCATCTGGGCAACTCTTTTAATGAAACCACACCGATACGCTTTGCAACCGTATCGATACGATAATCATATCTTTGAAAAATCTTTGCATTTAATTTTTCGACCGTTACTTGTACGTTGGTTGGTTTCCCAATTTTTAAAAGGTCGTTATACTGTACTGATACGCTTGGTATGCGTATCGATATGCTCTTTAAGAAAACCAAACTTGGGATTCCAGTGAGCAAACACCGTATCGATACAGCCATTCGTACCAATACGCCCCTTAAAACCGTACCAGTACGCCTTCTATGCGTATCGATACGCTATGTTTTCAGTCACAACGGCTTTTTCCTCTTTGATGCAGGTATCGATACGCCCTCTTCGAGTACCGATACGGTAGGCTGCATAGCTGCATTTAATGCGGGAAAAATGCTCCCAACAGCTCTATTGATGATCCCAACTACCCAAACGGCTAGAATTCAATGCAAGGGTATAAAAACATGCTTCAATTGACCAAGCAACAATATTGAACCTACAAGCAACCTCAAAGCAAAAATCCAAACCCTAGTGCTCTTCATAGTCAAATTCTTGTACCCAACTCTAGTGATTTTATTGTTATCTTGTATTGTGAGTTTGGGGGGTTTGAAATTGTATTTGGGTAAACATTTATCCTTTGAGAGGAATTTTTAGAGTTTACCAAATCCATCTCTTTGTAAAAGTGAGTGGATTAAGCTTTGGGTAGAAAGCTTAATCAATTTGTAAGGTTACCTCCTCATCTAAGAAAAGGGGAAGAATTCAAGTAGTGAATTGGTTGAAAATCCGTAGTGGGAACTAAGGTAGTGGATGTAGAGTTCATTTGGAGAACTTGAACCACTCTAACCACTTGTTTCACTTTTTATTTTTCACTCATACCTCCTACCAAATTTTTAATTGTCAATTCACCCCCTCTTGGCCATTTGCAATTGTGTGATCAACTCAACAATTGGTATCAGAGCTACACTCATTGGAAGGATTACAACCCTCTTGAGTCGTTTCTAGGAGAGTTTGATCAACAACTAGTCAAGCAATGGCATCCACTTCCAACTCCAACCTCTACGAGTCGCAATCGACCACCAACCACAATTCTTCAATGGGGATAACTACCCATATTGGAAGAATAAGATGATGCTCTTCATCAAGTCCACCGACCATATGGTGTGAGATATGGTTGAAGAAGGTCCATACATTCCCATAAAGAGAGATAGTGAAGCAAGACTTGTCCCAAAAGTAAAAGCCGAAATGACGGAAGATGAACGAAGAAGGATGCAAGTGAATGATAAAGCTCTTCATGTCATATTTTGTGCACTTGGTCCGAATATCTACACCAAGGTGTCTTCGATCGAAAATGTCAAGGAGGTTTAGGACACCCTCGAGACAACATATGAGGGAACTAGTGATGTCAAGGAAACAAAATTGGGCTACTCAATCTAAGCTACGAAAATTTCAAGATGGATCCCGATGAGAGTGTTTCCAAGATGTTTGATCGATTCTCGGTCATTGTCAACAGATTGAAGGGTTTCGGTGAGATCATCCCCGAAGACAAACTAGTAAGGACATTGTTGTACTCTCTTCCGGAGTCATGGGATAGCAAGAGAACGGTTATTATTGAAGCTCGAGATTTGAAGACTCTCAAGCTTGATGCTCTTGTTGGATCTCTACTCGCCCATGAGATCATGAGGAAGGGAAGATAAGAAGAAAAGAAAATGGTTGAGAAGAAGGATGTTGAGAAGAAGAAGGTTGGAATCGCTCTTAAAACTTCATATCATGAAAGCGATTCAAGTGAAGATGAAGATGAGGAGATGGCCATGTTGGCCAAACGATTTACTCGCTTCATGAAGTCCAATCGTGAGAGAAAGTTCATTAGAAAAGGAGACTTCAAGAGCAAGAGTAAGGAAGAGGAGAAGGACCAAATCACTTGCTATGAATGCAAAAAGCCTGGCCACATCCGTTCCGAATGTCCTCAATTGAAGAGGAAGAGCGTTGGGAAGAAGAACAAGCTTAAAGCTCAAGTAGCAACTTGGAGTGATGATGAGTCATTCGAGGAGGAGGAGGAGGAGGAAGTGGCCAATCTTTGTCTCATGGCCATTGATGATAAACAAAAGGTAAATCCTAACTTATCTAATTTTGATTTTACCTTTGATGAGCTTCAAGATGCTTATGATGAATTGCAAGAGGTTTACGATGAGTTAGTAGGAAAATATAAAGAATCTATTTTGAGAAACAAGAAAACCATTTCTGATTTGAAAAATCAAAATGAAACATTTCAAATACTAACTCTGAATTGGAAAAGAAAGTTTTGTTTTTAGTAAATCTTTCAAATGATCTTAAAACGAAAAATCTTGAACTTGAAAAACTTCTTTCCGATTTTCAAGATTATCACACAAAGGAAGTGGATAATCTTAAAACATCAATTGCTATTGGGAAAAACAATTTTGAAAAAGGAAATTCTTCTAAATCCCAATATGTAAAAAGAAAACTTTTTATTCCTAAACAAAGAAACTTTCATAAGCAATCTAGAGGTCAAAAGGTTAGAAGTGTTTGGGTTCCTAAGGAACTCATTATTTCTAATAATATGAATGCTATTGCTTGTTGGATTCCTAAGGGAACAAAAATTTTGAAGGCTAACACACATGGACCCAAAATGATTTGGGTACCAAAAATCAAGGCCTAATTTCTTTGTTTGTAGGGGGAGCATTGCTACAAGGCCAAAGCTTCAAGCCAAAACTCATGGTACCTTGATAGTGGATGCTCAAGACATATGACCGGTGACAAGAGTAGATTCGTGTAACTAAAGCCAAAGAGTGGTGGAGTGGTAACTTTCGGTGACAACTCCAAATGCCACATTGAAGGAATAGGCTCCATTGGTAATCACTCTTCTATTTTCATTGAAAATGTTTTGTATGTCAACGGTCTTAAACATAATTTATTGAGCATTGGTCAATTATGTGATAAGGGTTTTAATGTTTTATTTGATAAAAGTGGTTGCAAAATTGTGAACATTAAAACAAATCAACTAATGCTCATAGGACATAGAATAAGCAATATCTACATGGTGCATTTAGATGACATCCATTCATCTCATACATGCTTAGTTGCACATGATGAACATGACTCATGGCTTTGGCATAGAAAATTAGGACATGCTAGCATGAGTGTCTTAGAGAAATTAATTTCCCTTAATCTAGTTAGAGGTTTACCCAAACTTAAATTTTCTAATGATAAAATTTGTGATGCATGTTCAAAGGGTAAACAACATAGAACTTCATTTAAATCCATTAATGATGTCTCTACTAGTAGATGTTTACAATTGATTCATATGGATTTTTTGGGCCGATTAGAACAATGAGATTGGGTGGTAAATCATATGTCTTTGTTCTTGTAGATGACTATTCTAGGTTTACTTGGGTTCTATTCTTAAGTACAAAAGATGAGACTTTAGAAAAATTCATCACATTTTCTAAAATAGCTCAAAATGATCTTGAACTTAAAATTTCTCACATCAGAAGTGATCATGGAACCGAATTTCAAAATCTAGGTTTTGATGAGTTTTTAAATGAAAATTGGATTAGCCACAATTTTTCCGCGCCTCGCACTCCTCAACAAAATGGGGTAGTTGAGAGAAAAAAATCGAACTTTAGAAGAAATGGCTAGAACCATGCTTTGCGAAAATAATTTACCTAAATATTTCTAGGCGGAAGCCACAAATACCGCTTGCTATATTATAAATCGAGTAATGATTAGGCCAATTTTGAAGAAAACACCTTATGAGATTTTAAAATCTACGAAGCCTAACATTAGATATTTTCATCCTTTTGGTTGCAAGTGTTTTGTTTTGAATAATGGTAAATAAAACTTAGGTAAATTTGATGCTAAAAGTGATTAAGCTATTTTCTTAGGGTACTCTTTAAACTCTAAAGCCTATTGTGTATTTAATAAAATAAATCTAGTAGTTGAAGAGTCTATACATGTTGTTTTCGATGATAACCTCTTCCGAGGAAGGAATCTTGTGATGATGATGATGTAGGAATCCTTGATGCCATTGATGGAGGACAAACGTCAAAGGTGGATGAGGTTCCAACTAAAGATGAGGATACACAAGATCCACCTCTTGAAGCCTTGAAGGACTTGGCTCTCGAGGAAAAGGAGGTATCTTACCCAAGGGAGTTCAACTATGTCAAAGGTGGTGAAATCTTGGGTGATCAATCCAAGGGGGTAACTACTAGATCCTCTCTCAAATTAATGAACCATGTTGCATTTCTTTCATGCATTGAGCATAAAAATATTAAAGAAGCTTTAAAAGATGATTTTTGGATTTTGGCCATGCAAGAGGAATTAAATCAATTTGAGAGAAGTAAAGTTTGGACATTAGTTGAAAGGCCTAGTAATCAATCTACTATAAGAACTAAATGGGTATTTAGGAATAAATTAGATGAAAGTGGTAGTATAGTGAGAAACGAGGCTAGGCTTGTTGCTCAAGGCTATACCCAAGAAGAGGGAATTGATTTTGATGAGACATATGCACCCGTTGCTAGGATGGAAGCCATTAGGATGCTTTTAGCATTTGCATGTTATAATGATTTCAAGCTTTTTCAAATGGATGTGAAAAGTGTCTTTTTAAACGGTTTTATAAATGAAGAAGTGTATGTTGAACAACCACCGGGTTTTGAGGATTTAAAATTTCCAAACCATGTGTTTAAACTAACAAAAGCTCTTTATGGTTTAAAACAAGCTCCTAGAGCTTGGTATGAGAGACTTTCAAATTTCTTAATTGAAAAGGGTTTTGAAAAAGGAAAGGTGGACACTACACTCTTCATAAAAAGATATAAGAATGACATCTTAGTAGTACAAATCTATGTTGATGATATCATTTTTGGTTCTACTAATGAGTGTTATTGTAAAGAATTTTCTAAGCTAATGCAAGGTGAGTTCGAGATGAGCATGATGGGGGAGCTCTCATTCTTTTTGGGACTCCAAATCAAACAAAGGAAAGATGGCACCTTCATATATCAAGCTAAGTACGTGAATGACATGCTCAAAAAGTTGGGCTTGGAGAATGCAAAACCTCATGCCACACCTATGAGCTCTTCCATAAAGCTTGACAAAGATGAAGGAGGTAAGTGTATTGATTCTAAGCTTTATAGATCCATGATAGGTTATTTGCTTTACCTTACCACAAGTATACCGGATATTATGTTTAGTGTTTGCTTGTGTGCTAGGTTTCAAGCTAGTCCTAGAGAATCACACTTAGTTGCCATTAAGAGAATTTTTAGATACCTTAGAGACACACCTACCTTAGGCCTTTGGTGTCCTAAAGATTCCTCCTTTAGCCTTCATGCTTATTTGGATGCGGATTATGGGGGATGTAAGATAGATAGGAAATGTACTTCCGGGACATGCCAATTCTTAGGTAGTATGCTCGTATCTTGGTTCTCTAAGAAACAAAATAGCGTAGCCTTATCTACCACCGAAGCGGAGTATATATCCTTAGGGAGTTGTTGTGCTCAAGTCCTTTGGATGAAGTAACAACTCTTAGATTATGGTGTTGAAATAGAAACCGTACCCCTTAGGTGTGACAACACTAGTGTCATTTGTCTCACTAAGAATCCCATCCAACACTCTAGAACTAAACACATAGAAATTAGACATCATTTCATTAGAGATCATGTGTTGAAAATGATGTTGTTATAGAATATGTTGACACCTTGAACCAATTAGCGGATATATTCACAAAGCCTTTAGATAAAGAGCGCTTTTGGACCCTTGGGAGAGAGTTAGGTTTAACTAGCCTTTCTTGACCCCTTTTAGGTCCCAAAATGTCAAAAATTTGCTTGAAATTGTTTGTGATTCATGCTTGTGTTAATTTTGTTCTTTTTGCTTCTATGCATGTTGCTAGGGGAGTATGCATTAAGTTTAGCCATTAAAACTTGTTCATAGGACATTTACATGCATTTAGGGACGTTTCAAGTTGGATTTTTGCACTTAAATCTGTCAAAAAGGCCTTATCTAGTAAAGGCGTATCGATACGGCTGAAGCGTATCGATACGGGTTCATAACTGGGAAAACTTTAAAGCTGAACGAGTATCGATACGACCCCTCGTATCGATACGGTTAAAGTAAAGGGAAATAGTCAAAGCCAAGTCGTACCGATACGGTCCCGCGTATCGATACGGTAGTAACGACGAATAAAAAATTAAGGTTAAAGGGTATCGATGCGCGTGTATAGCATATCGATAATGTCTCGACGGAGAGGCTATTTATGGCTGCAATTGTTAAAAAGCTTTAAAAACAAAAACCCCTCTTTTCTCTCCAAAACCCTAGCCGCAATATCCTATAAAAACCCCCCTCAATCCTTCAATTTTTACCATCAAACTTAAAAAATCTTTGAGGGTTTTTAATCTCCACATCAAGGTTAAGCTTTGTCAACAAATCTTGTGCATTCACATCAACTCATTCATCCAATCTAAAGTTCAAGGTATAAAACTCTTCTTTTTTATTTTCTTTGATTTTAGTTTGATTTTTATATTTGTTTCAACTTATTTTTTGTACAAAACATGTTTTTATTTTATGGGTTTCAACTTTTTCATAAAAAAAATTCAAAAATCAAAATTTTTCATTTGAATATATTTTCTATTCGAATTTTTTTTAATCTGTTTTTTTTTAATTTTTTTCAGACTTGTAAATATTTTTTTAAAATTAAATTTCTTTTTACAATTACCTTGAATTATTAGAATTTATTGGATTAAATAGGATGTTAATTGCATACATATTCGAATCGCTTTTTTATGTGTTTTTAGGGTTATGACACCATCGAAAAAGAGAACTAAGCATTATCGTTCTACTTCCGATCCTAGTGAGGATGACGAGGGTAACCCTAAACCTAATCTTCCATATATTATCCAATTGAGTTTTCCCGATAATGGTGATATAGCTCGGTACAAACTATTTCAAAGCATAAGCATTAGGGAAGAACGTGTTGTGTCAGTCCCATTCTTAAGTTTTGCCTGTTTTAAATTCCAATACCTACCTTTAATTAAGCAATGGAATTTTTTACCTTTTTTGAGCATTCCTCCTATCCTATATAGGAATCTAGTCATCATATTCTTTTCCAATGCCTTATCTGTTCATGATGAAGCTAGGGAGAATGTCATTGCTATTAAATCTTCTATTATGGGCAAAACCTTTCAAATTGATCAAAAAACTTTATGTAATGTCTTTGGTTTTGAAAATATTGGTATTGATGATGAGAAGTCTTTAGGTACGGGTCCTTTAGGCTCAGCCAAAGTTTTAAATGCTCATGACCGTATCCTTCATCTTCTTCTCTCTTGGTTTTTTCGTCTATCGGGAGGGAAATTTTCGACTATTTGTCAAGTAGATGACTTTTGGCTTAGGTGTTTTAGGGAAGGTTAGCGTCCAAATCTTTGTCAAATTATGTTTGTCGACCTTGTCTATTTAGTCCAACACCGTCATACCAAACAAGTCACATCCTTTTACTACTCTACGACTTTGAGTTATCTCTTTCATTCCCTTGACATTGATTGTTCCCATGACTATCCCAAAACCCTTGGCCTGCCCATAGATGAGCATTCTCTAGCTCGTTCTGGTTTCTCTTATGTTGATAATGAATGGGTTCGTAACACTCAAGATCCTTCACAAGATGCTCCAGTCGATGCTTCTCGTGCTTCTTCGAGCTCTCACCGTGCTCCGATTGATTCCTCTTCTATGGGCACTCTAATGACTTTCCTAAATGAGAAGTTCACTTCCATGGAAGCCGGGTTTACCGCGATGGACACTAGATTCACATCCTTGGAAGATCGCGTCAAATGTATGGAGAAGAAAATGGAAACCATGGCTTCTCGCCAAAACTCCATGGATATCTCTCTTACCGCCTTCCATGGTTCTTGGCTTAACCAAAACCGAAGGAATCAACCCTCTCAAGATGATGAAGATGAAGAGGACGAGGACGATAATGATGAAGAGGCTGATGAGTAGTTTATGCATATCATCTTATGGCATTTAGTCTTTTATATTATGTTATTGCACTCTTGTTTTTAGGATCTAAGTTTATGCCTATTATCTATGTTTTAGGATTTTAAAGTTTGGATTATTATGTTTTCTTTGAAGTTTATGCATTTGAACTATTATGATTGCTTTGAGTTTAATGAATTAATTGTTACTATTATCCTTGTATTTATATTTGATCTAACAAAAAGGGGGAGAAGGATTATAGAGTCAATTTTTTATTTTTGAAAATCTATCTTAAATTAAGGGGGAGAAAGCTTTTTAAAGTTTCAAAAACTTAAAAATTTATTTGTGGTTTTGTTATATCAAAAAGGGGGAGATTGTGAAACCAAAATTGATTTTGATATAACATATAAACTTAAGGACCAATTTGCAAAACAATAAATTTTTAAGTACTCTTTAAAGTCTCACTGGACACTTCCGGACTTAGGAAGGTGTTTCAAACCTTTCCTAAATCCCCAAACCTTGATTTTTGGTCCCTCAAGGACTTCTAAAACCATACGCACTCATCAATTACGTTTCGCTTGCTCGCCGAAACGCTATCTAAGCTTCCGGATCAACTCCAAAGGCGTCCGAAGATGTCTCCCCTATTTTAAACACATAAGAGTAGAGGATTAATGCATCATCATGCATTGAAATCATCAGCCACACACCTAATCTCACTGCTCTACACAAAAACCACATTTCGGCTACCAAAAACACCTCCAAACTCTTCCAAACCCAGCCAAGATCCATCACTTCTAATCATTTCTAAACATCAATTAACATCAAAAACCAACACAAACTCGTCCTTATACATCCAGCTACGACAGAACACCAAAATCACCCCCAAAACCATCATTCTAACAAGCAAAACTTAGGATAAAAAACCTATTCGGGATTTGATTGATAAAACCTCATTTGTAACATCAATTAACATCCAAAATACATTAGAAAACCATCTCAAAACAGAGCCCAAACAATCACTACGAAAATCTTCAAGATCTCTTCCAAAATTTTGAGTTTTAAGACAATTTCTTGTTTCTAACATTAAAACCACTTAAAAATCATTAATAAAGGATTGATAACTTGGGAATTTCAGTAAAGAACTGGTCATTAGAGGAGAAGGACGAAGCTTACCTCTAATGGATGATTTCTCCTTGATTTGGGCAAGTTTTCTTGAAAATTCAATGTTGAAATCAAGTGGATTTGATGAGGGATTGATTAAGAATCAAAGAGAGATTGAAATCTCATCAAATGAAGTGAAAATCAAAGTAAATTTTCTGGAGAGAATGTGTTTGGTTGAAAGGAATTTGAGAGAAAATAAAATGAGGGAAAATTTGTGAAAAGTAGTTATGAATAGTCAAAGGTGGTTTCTAACTTAATCAACCTTCATTTTCTTTAATTAAAACATTAATTAAATCACCCAAATTAAGGAAAATCTAATGAAAACATTTTGGTAAAATTAGCTCCTTAAAGATTCAAAGTTTCAATCTTTTACAAAACAATCACTACTAAACTTTGCAAAAACTGCGATTTGGTCACTACACCGAAATGTAGTATTTCCAAACCTTATTTTTTAAAATTGATTCCACCATTATCTTTCATATATTAAATGAGTATTTTTTTAGATATTTTTCTATATTTTTAAAGTATCCCGAACTAGGTATTCCTTAAAACTCCCTTTTAGATTCGAACCGTTCTCTAACCGGTCCGATTCGGACTCTAAACATCTAGGCCCAAATTTAGGGTCTTACAGACTTGCAAACATGGCTGCAACAAAATATCGGGGCTGCCTCTACCATTATGGATTTGCCTTGGCACTCTACATTTGCCTCGATTCTGTGGCAATTATGGAAGAGTCGCAATGAATTGGTGTTTGCTACCACCCTATGTTCATCGACCTCAATTGTGCATCGTGGTCTGATTTTGGCTCGATATTATAAAGACGCTCCTTGCCCCTCTCGACAGGTCATTGCACCTGGAGAATTGCATTTTTCTGAGGCTCGCTCGTGGAAACGCCCCCTTCCAGGGTGGGTGTGCATTAATGTTGATGGAGCAGTTCGATCTTCATCTGGTTTGGGAATGATAGGGGGACTTATTCGTGACAGTGATGGTTGCTGGATTTTGGGATTTCAACAAACATTGGGAGTCTCTTCGGTATTGAATGCAGAACTTTGGGCAATCTATACAAGGCTTAAATTTGCATAGGACAACGGGTTTGAATATGTGCACCTACAATCTGATTGTCGTAATGTTGTTACTATGGCTGGAGATCGTATTGCTTCCTCGAGTCCAAACTCTGTCATCAGAGCAATCGGTGCACTGCGAAAACGAAGTTGGGTGGCTGAAATCCAATGGATATCTCGTGACAGCAATGCACCGGCGGATAAACTTGCCAAGGAGTAAGATGGCTCCAGTTGATCCCTTATTACTCTCGATTTGTCGCCCTCTTTTTTAAGCCCTTTTCCTTGAAAGGGATGTTATTTCTCCTGTAACTCCACGTGCTCTATAGTTTTTGTCTTTCTTCCCTTTTTAATTAAAAAAACTCTTTTTTAAGTTTTTCCCTTTTCAAAAATTTATTTAAATCCTATACCCTAATTTTTACTTTAAAACCCTTTTTGTTTTCTTTTTTATCTTGAAAACTTATTTCTTTTTATTTTTCCTTTTCCAAAAAAAACATTTTTATTTAATTTTCTCCTTTAAAATAATTTTTGCCCATCTATTATTTAAAACTAAATTTCACAAAAATCTTTTTTTTTATTTTCTAAAATCAAGCTCTTTATTATCTAACACCTCACATTATTATTTCTTCTAATTAAATCCCTAATTTCAAGTTTTTCAAATTAACCACATTTATTCATTTTTATTTCATGCATTTAAAATCTAAACAGTTTTTAAATTATTTTCTACATTTCTAAAGATCAAAATCACCTTAACAACATTTTTAAAAGCATGCAAACAATCTAAACGCCAAGGTGAGTTGGCGTAAACCTTATTAGATTTCATGTGTGTTTAACATCCTGTTTGTTGAATGCTATCCTGGATTGAATTGGACTTGGTTACTTGATTTGGTTAATGCTTATGTTAGCATTATGTTTCCTGTAATTCTTGTCAGTTTGTTGAGTTTTCTGCCTAGAATTGTGTCTAGGTCTGGTCTAGTTCATTGGCATTCCAATAGAGTAAATCTGAGCTCAGCCTGAAAAGTTTGGACTAAGGTCCCCTGTTAGGTACATGAGTACCCCTGAAATATTCGATATGAATCCTGAAATTCAATGGTAACCAAGACCATTGTTTGTAATAGCATGATTGAGTGTAAAGTACTAGAGTTATAGCTAACGTAGCTATTCTGTTCAGCTATGGTGCTTGCTATGGTCTAATTGGATGAGATAATATGTTATTGAATGCTCAACTCGAAGGAGTTGCTTGTTAATGTTGAATTCAAATGTGATGTATGCAGTTGCTCATTGATAAAGTTAAGCTTGGGTATGTTTGCTGCTAAATGAGTCAAAAGTATGATGCTTACATGAATAAAGCTAGTTAATTGCTCTAAGTACATAAACAACTTAAGGGTTGCTTGAAATAACATGTTACTCTTGTAATCCATTTGAAATTATACATTGTTAGCTTGGACAAGCTTCTGCCTATTATAATGTATACTTTAGCTTCTCATATCTTTATTGAAAATTTCTTGTACAACAATTCTGATCACTCACCCTGTTTCTTCCCTAGGAAAGGTAGATTATCAAGCCCGTTGGGAATCAAATCAAGGTCAGCAGTAGCACAAGAGTATGTGACATTTTGTATAGATCTAACTTCTAGAGAAGGTGGCACTAGGTTGAACATTAGGCTTAGAACCATTTGGTTACTTTGGGGTATTGTAATTTCTAAGACTTCATGGTTGGTATATTTGGTTTATGACCTAATATTGTTAATGTGTGAACTACTCGTTCTTGGTTGAGATGTTTATATGGAATACCTCGATCTTATAGTATGTGAATGTCATATACCTTGTTGAATTGTATGATTTGATGACCATAATGGCCTAAATAATATTGATGATCTTGAAGCCGAATGCTAGATTAAAAATGTTGGAAACTTTAGATACTATAGAAATGATGCTTGAACAAATGTATAGTTGCTCTTGTTGCTATGAATCATAAATTGTAGTTTTGTAACTACAGAGTGCTTAAGTGTTACTCATCAAATTCTATAGGCATTATAATAAGCCGCTAGGTTTCACTTCCTTCCATAAGTTTGAACTTGACTAAATGATAATTTGCTTTATGACCTTTTGTTTTTGTGCTACAAATGTTGAAGGGTAAATCGACTTTATTTAGTTCATGGCCATGTAAACTGTGTATCTCTTGAGAAAGATGTCTAAATGTTTCTTAAGTGAATATGTTTTGCTAATGTTTGAATTTGATGATGCCCTTCAATTGATCATGCGTATGCCTCCCTAGCTTCATGCTTATTCGATTGAATCTTTGGATGCATTCTAGTTCGATTCCCTTGATACATATATTTGATTGGTTTGCCTTTAAAGGTTTCTTAGTGAGACCTTTCCCGATTTGTTGGCTAACTTGTCAGACAAGTTAGATGCTATTTCTCCTAGAATCATATTTTCTTCTAGGCCAGAGTTTGGGGGTTTACATTAGAAGAATTAATTGGTAATTATAACATAAGATAGGGAATTCAAAAGATATCTTGAGTACTAAGCTATGTTAACATGTCTTTGATTATAACCTGTAAAGTAAGTTGTGAACCCACTAATTGATTATTGAATTGATGGTTCGGATATTTGATAGTTTCTTTGGGTATATTGATGTATGATCGAATTACTATGTTTTGTATAAGATGTGGGAAATAACATTATAAGTATGGCTCGATCTATTAATGATAATGAACAAGTTCATGATTGAATGATGGACTAAGTATTTGTGTATTTCGAATTAAGCTATGTTAAATGTCTTGTGTTGTTAAGTAGTTGTGAATTGATTGGTTGTATAATAAGATAGTTATTAAGGTAAAGCTTTGGATGAATATAGTAATTATATCACATGGGTGATAAGGCATATGTTTTCTTCATAAAAGGAATTTATATGTTCCTAAAGAAGAATGTTCTAATCATAGGCTTGCTCGATAAGCAATATTAGCATGCTCAAAATATGATATGTGACTAAAGTTGTTTTAATAGTGATTGGGACATTCATGCCTTAAATATTTGTTAAATAATAAAGGTCGAGGTCATGGGTTAAACATTGCAGTCTAACAACTGAGATAACCTAATAAAGCACTACTAAATTGGTAATAAATTAAAGTTTTATTTGTTAAATAAAACTTTAAGGATCCCATCGATCCCCTTTTGAACTTGTGTTAGAATGAAATAGTAATGTGTATCATTAGAGCTTTTGTCTTGATGACATTAAAGTATTGAATAAGAAAAGAATGACTTTTATATTGAGACTTTGAACTTTGGCCAGAGCTTAAATAAGAATTGAATTGACTATACAAATGATAATGATAAAAATAGGCTCTATCATTGTTATGCAATGGAATGTTCTATCTGACTATGTTGTATAACAAATTTGAATGAGGCTAGGTTAATTGATCCGAAGATGGATGTGACTATGTTAATTGTTGCTAAGCAGTTAAGGTAAAATATGTTAAAAGATTTTGTGATCTTTGGAGTTGCTATGGTTAATTTAGACAAAATGACTTTTAGTGAAATGCTTTGAATTAAGAATAAACATCATGGCCTAAGTTTATATCATGATTTTCTAATTGTGATAGTATTTCAAGATAAAATATTTTGTCAGTCTTGAGTAACAAGGGGATATAACTCAGATGGTTTAAGATCAATAATATCTATGATGTTAAATGTTTTATTTACAAGACAAGCCTTTCTTAACGGGGTCGAACTCCCAAAATATTAAGAGATAGATTGTTAGCCCTCTTTTGCTAATGGAAAAAGAAAACAATCATGTGTTCATATGTGACTTATGAATGGATATGAGTAGATGTAAGTCTAGTGGAGATTTATGTGATCAATTTGTGATCAACATTTCTTAATAAATTAATACTTCAAAGAAAGTAGAATCCAAGAAAGTTTATAGGAGCGGGAAGTACGAGTGCAATATGTCCAAGGATTAGCAATAAGGTGGCAGATGCTATGGCCAAGTTAGCCCCGAGTGATGTGATGGATTGTAATCGATTTGATCAACCTTCGGACCCTTTGCTTGTTTTACTTACTACATTCAAATGGTTCTGCTTATGGATGGACCGAGGGGGGCGGTCGTCCCTTTAAAAATTTAAAATTCTTATACGATTTAGAAATTTTGTAGAATTTTTCTATGTATTTTCTATTGAAAATATATTTTCGCCCCTCTAATTTTTATAAGTTCACCTCCTAACCTAAATTCGTGCGCTCGTCCCTGGTTTTACTTCTTGAGGTGTCTGATGGTTAGTGTTTTTGGTTTTTGGGTTTTTGCATGTAATTGTTGGTCGAGGCCTATCTTGTGATTTATTTGCTATTTTCATGTGTACTCTTTTCCTCCGACTAAATTTAAGGGAGTTTTAATGAGGCATGTGAAATAATTTATTTTTTTATCAAAAATAATATATATATATATATATATATATAGTTATTAATAGTAGATTTGTTTGTTGAATTAAACACGAGACTTGTTGCAAAATATTCACCGATTATCATTTAAATATATTCAATCGTAAAAATCATAAACAAATATAATTTAAGATATTATAATAATTCATACACCAATCACATGAATCACAAAAAAAATGCACTAGTTAAAGTAGGAGTTATTTTTTGATATACAAGTTATGTAAAAAAATTACACAACCCTTTATATTTAAGTTATAAAATCTAAAACATAAATCTTTAGCCCTAAAACCTAAACCTTTAACCCTAAATTTTAAATTCTAAAATTTAACCATAAACTTTAAATTCTATCCCTACAACCTATACTCATAAACCCTAACTTAAACCCTTAAACCCTAAAATTGAAAGGCTTATGTAAACTAAAATTTACACATACTTGTGTATCAAAGTATTTTCCAATATTAACTTACCTGAACAATTTAATCCATGCGGCCATGCCACAAACTTATTTATTTATTTACCTTTCATAAAACCTACCCCAAAATCATAAACATAGGCGTTTTATTGGTTCGCAAAATCAAATTAAAAAGCCGTGAAAAAATATCGATAAACATGTCATGATATTTTAAAATTATAATTTAGTCACTCAATTAAATTCCGATTATAAACATGTTATTTTGTTGTTAAAAATGAAATTAACGTTAAATATTTTATAATATAATAACAATTATAGTCCCCAACAGTTATACATTCTATCAAATTGGTTCTAATTTAAAATAATTCAATAAATTTAACCATTCATATTTTAAAAAATATATATCACTCTAGTCCTTATTCTTCTCCAAAATTCATTGTCCTTCAGTGTTCATCATTATCCCTACTTGGGTACCATAGTTAACAGTTGAGTACTTCATTTAAAATCTTTAATTAATATAATACACTCATTTGTAAATGTAAAATGTATTTACAATTATTTTTTATTGTTAGATCTTTGATTAGTATCTATGGTAAGATTAAATACTCATTTAAGTTTTCTAAGAAAATGTTCAGACTTTCAAATTATTATAATGTTTTATTAGTAATGATTTTATATTTCTCTTTTATTTTAAAATAAACTAATAATTAAAAATTTTAAGTCACTAAAAGTTTCATTATTAAATAGATTTTTTAAATTTTTATACAACTTTATATTTCATTAAAAAGTTGTATAAGTTTTGCAATAATTTTATTTTTTTTCTTATTTACAATTCACTATTTGTTAAACAATTTTTATTATTGCAAGAATCTATAAAAAATATTCATGTTTAAAGTAAGACACATATTACATAATGAACATAAACATGCAGAAAACATGGGCATGTATATTTCCATTACATTAACATTTATATGATTTTTTATGTAATTAATTCTAAGATGTGGCTTACCAATGTTGATGCACCTAAGTTGGTTATACTTATAAATATTGATTATTGATGTTATTGCATGTATTTATAATATTGTTTTTTTGTAAGGTTCTAATTTATTTAAATAATTAAAAAACACAAGCATTTATTATAAAATTACATTATATATAAATCCACTTTTATAGTTATAATCATCTTGCATATTATATATATATATATATATATATATTAAGATTCATATACATAATTATTTTTTAATTTGTTTTAAATTATATTTTATAATATGAAGTACTAGATCCGTATAAAATGATATAAATATATTACTCAAAACATAATAATAATAATAATAATAATAATAATAATAATAATAATACAAAAAGTTACATGTTTAAGATCAATTAAAAATATCAAGTTTGATATAACTCTGGTTAACGAGGGTATCCAAGTAGGGATGATGATGAACACTGAAGAAAAATAAATTTGGGAGAAAAACAATGACTAAATCGATATAGATTTTTAAATATGAATGTTAAGTTTATTAAATCATTTTGAATCAGGACCAAAATGATAGGATATATAAATTTTGGGATTAAAATTATTATTATACCAAAACAATATTTACCTTGGGTTTTATTTCTAACATCCAAATACCGAAATTTGATCAGGTGAGTAAATTACAATTTAAAAAAATAATAATAATAATAAATGAGGACCGATTGAAATGGAACACATGAATGAGTATTTTTAAACAATAATAAACTTAAAGCATGCCTGTATCAGTAGATATCCTCCGAAGACGAGGATAAACAGGGAATTTCGTATTGTGAATGTTGAGTTGAGGCATTTACGTGGTTCTGGAAAACTAAAAACGAGAGCGAGAGAAAGAGAAAGTAAGGAGGGAGTGTTTGGGTATGTTTTGTTAATTGCCGCTCTCATGCATCGGCGAATAGGTGTTTAAAGGTCTGCGGTTGTATTATTATGAAATACTAATTAATGATAATAATCAATGTGACGTATCATTTTCTGAAACGGACACTGCGATGATCGACTATCTGCAATTGTGGAGACTGGAGAGAAGGAAGGGATGCATTTGGTGCCATTGATAAAGCGAGAAGGAAGACGATTCGTTTCGCATTTATGCGTTGAAGGATCACCTCCTTCGATCTGAATCTAATCACAAACAATGGTCCGCATTTGTTTTTATTTCTCTTTTCCTGTTTTTGCTTCTTTTTTTTTTTAATTAAATATACCCTTAATTAATTGTTCTGTTGTTTTTGGATTCGGTGTCGTGACTCGTGATTGAAGAGGCACCGCATTTAGCTCCAATGAACTAATTCAATTGGGAAATTATATATTTCTTTCTTTTCTTGAATGTTGTTTGTGTCCTCCACTTTGTTGTTGGGTTGATTTAGAAATGGTGCACTACTGTACTTAAATTTGAATTGCTGGGTTTCCAGCTTCGTTTTTTTATAAATAGAATTCATTTTAGTTATTGAGGAAATTTAATTTTCTTGATTGAACTCATTCCAGTTTCTAGAGCTGCATTTTTTTGGGGTCGGAAGGTTTCTTAATGGATGGTGACTTAAGAAATTGTTATTTGAAATCAACTGACAAATAGCACTATCATAATTTGCTTAATGCAATTCAATCAACAGTTTCCCTACAGCAGTGTGAGCACACTAGCCTCTTGTGAAGTCGCTAGCTTACTAAAACTTTGGCAGATAGGGTGTTCACAGCCTCGGCCCTGTTATTCTAAGAGTTCGTTTTATTGACTTGAATATGTGTTTTCCAAGTGAAAGTTCAATCATATTTTACTCGTTAATTGAAGGATGTAATAAAATTGTTTTAGAGAATTATAGGGTGAGAGAAATGTAGAGAAACCAAAGAATAAGTTCACCAATGTGGCATTGGATGGTGGTCACAAAATGCACTGTATAGCCCTTTTTCTGGCCCTATATATAATTCTAGAAGTACAACTTATTTTTATGTTTCATTGTTTGAGATGAGTCTCTATCCCTTCGCATTGACTTGCTGATGATTTGACATGGCGTCACAGGTTGCTCCATCCAGTATTGTTGTCGGATCTATCGTTTGGGTGGAGGACCCCGAGGCAGCTTGGCTAGATGGGGAAGTTAAAGAAATTAACGGGGAAGAGATTACAGTAAAATGTAAAGAGAAAACGGTGGGTGTTTGTTTTACCTTTTATGTTATGCAAGAACTAAAACATAATATTTCTATTACCATTTATTGTCAAATATGTTAAACTTCCATCCAACAGCAGTTTAGTTGCAAACCAATGATTTACTTATTTCATGAAGGGCTTTTTGCTTTGTTTCTTGCAGTCATGAAACTTGTATATGTGTATTATTAGATAGCATTGAATAGAAAATCACCACCATCCTAGTTTCACGAGCTTGGAAGTTTTAAGTTATATCACTAAATTTCCTTCATGAGATTATACGATTTTCATTATGTTTATTGAACACCTAGAGATTATGGCTAAGACATGTTATTCTATACATAAGATAAAGCTGTAGCAAGCATGGAAGACCATAGAGGATGTTATTGGTCTCTAGTACTTGGTTGTCAATGGTTTACTGTATGTTACAAGATAAGCTGGTGTAATTGAGTTTAAGCAGGGGATTCTATTGACCTTGTTGATAGATATTTTTAGGTCAAATGGAATAAAAGCTCATCTAGAGAACCTGGAAATAAAACCCTCTAACTTCTGAATTTTGATAAGTTTGCTGCTCAAAATTACTCTCAGACCATTATGCTAGTGCTGATGGTATAAGTTTTTTTGCGCCTACCTAATGTTTTACTCATGAGTTTTTTTTTAATGCATATGTTATGCCATCGTGTTATCTAATGCTATGGACTGTTGCTTGATACAAGGGCTCCTTCGCTAAGTCATATAGTGTAGGGTGTTAATTTTTTGTAACTGGAAGTGCAAGGAGGTGTTGGCGTCATGAACCAAATTGTTTGTAGGTGTGGTCTGCAAACCCTTCAAATTATGGCATATTGCTTATGCGCGATTGTTGGGTCAGAAAGCAAAATGCAAATTCTATTTTAGAATATGAGCTAGTGACGAGAAATCAGAACTATTTAAATGTCTAAGACTACACGAGATAACTATTTTTTGAACAAGAAAAAGGTGGTAGAATGAAAAATAGATTCTGATTATGTATCATTTGTTTTAAAATATGCTCTAGGAAGTTACATTTCATAACTCTTATTCTGTTACCTATTCATGTTGGATATTTAGATCTCCAACTGTTCATTCCCTGCAAAAGAACAAACAAATAAAGAAAAGAGGCTTTCCCTTCATTCAAGATACTGCAATAAGCAAACTAATCCTAGAAATGTTTTATAGTTTAGACTAGGACCAATTGTAATCACTAATAAGTTAATTAGAGTAGGAAGCAAGATCTTTACTATAGAAGTGACTTTAGGAAATATATTATGGCTCACGATTCGGCTAGGGTATAATCTGGTAGAGATAACAAAAGGTTTGAATTGTTCCTTATATTTACTTTTTCTTCTAACTTTCTTCTAGGAGCTCATGCTTTATTGATGCTGCTGGTTTAACGCTTCTTGTTCAACTTATATTGTGTACAATGTAGACTTTTCAATGGTTAAACATATTTTCTTTAGATTATGGAAACCATTTATCACTTTCACTGCATGGCATCTTTCATCTTTTTAAGCTCTAATTTTCCTTCACTATATAGCATGAAATCAGAGTTTGAAAGGCTTGTGGCTTATTTATTGCTTTCATCTTTTGTAGATTGTGGCCAAGGCATCTAATGTCCATCCAAAGGACCCTGAATTTCCTCCCTCTGGTGTTGAGGATATGACAAAGCTAGCATATTTGCATGAACCAGGAGTTTTGGAGAATTTAAAATGTCGATTTGATGTTAATGAAATTTATGTAAGTACAATAGATGATTTGCATCTCTTTAGCATTTTCTTTTTCTTGTTATACTTGTTTTAGAGTTGGTAAAGGTTACTCAGTGATGAGAGATAATTTTTTTGAGAAAAAAGGGGAGTTTCTTACTCTCTCTCATTTGTTTTGTTAGTTACGGTAGCCTCCATTTATGTGTGGTAAAATAACTAAAACAAAATATTAGGGGCCTCATAGTGGTCACAAAGTACAACAATTACTCCTAAAGTATCTCTTCCAAAAACCAGTCAACTCAATTACTCTAAAATATCTCTACCAAACATCAGTTGTCTATAATTTGCTACATGGACTTCAAGCTCTTGAAAATATTTCAATACCAGCAACACAATTGGTGGCCCTAGCATTTCTAGTCGTCTTCCCCAAGTCCAAGACCTGAAATTCACACATATTTGGGAGGAATTTAGCAACACAATAGGTGGCTTTAGTAAACTTATAGATAACAGATTATGGTCAAGATTGGGCACAAACGGTAATGTACCAAGAGATATATCCCTGGAGATAATAACTGAAGCTGGTCCAGCGACATTATGGAGACCAATTCACAATAAGTACCTGTGCACAATCACAAAATAGACTGTATATATGAAACATAGTGACATCTTGTCATATGATTGAATGCCCTTGAATCCATGATCCACATGCTAGTTTTCCCAAGAAGGGTAATTACAATTTTTTTTTCTATTGAGATTCTCAGATAGAACTTTATCTCTGATATTGAGTTTCCTCTGTTGTTGGCCATAACTGACTTTAGGATTTTCTTTTTGTTGGCCCTAATTTTTCTGTCATATAAGGTTTTCTTAGTTACAGTAACATCTTTCTGTGCATGCTTAAAATCCAAAACAGGAAACTGTCACAAAACATATATTTATAGTGCCTAATAATTGACACAAATACTACAGTTACTCTTAAAATATCTTTACCAAATTCCTGCCAACTAAAATTACTCCAAAAATATCTCTAAATACCAATCAACATCCTTGATTTCTACACTTAGATTATTTGTTCCATAGCATGTTTGTCAAATGGCATTCCTTTCGTTCTTGTTTGATTTAATGCTTACTCAGATTAGTTATTTCACATCCTGTTTCACATATTTTAGTCCTATTGAGTGTGGTTTATGATTGGCCAAGTGCCAATATGTGGCTTTAATTTATTGAACGGCTGTTTCTTTTTTAGTCTATAGATAAGGCATTGTTTTCTGAAGCTAAATGAACTGATGTGCTCTTCCAGACCTATACAGCAAATATATTGATTGCTGTAAATCCTTTTCAAAGGCTGCCACATTTATATGCAAGTAACATGATGGAAAAGTACAAAGGGGCAGCTTTCGGTGAACTGAGCCCACATCCATTTGCTATTGCAGATTCTGCCTATAGGTAGACTGTTTCTGTGTTCTTTCTTTTGCATTGTTGATGTGCATTATTTGTGTAATTAATGTTGTGAACAGACAGATGATTAAGGAGCGAATAAGCCAAGCAATTTTGGTAAGTGGGGAAAGTGGAGCCGGTAAAACAGAGAGTACGAAGAGTCTTATGCAGTATCTAGCCTTTATGGGAGGGCAAGAAAAAAACCCAGAGAAACGTTCTGTGGAGCAAAAGGTCTTGGAGGTAGCTCAAATTCCATAACTTGTTCAGTTTTGCAATATGTGAAATTTTATCAATTTGATGTTTCATTCTATAATGTGAGGCTCCCCCTCTTGCTTCTTGGAAACTGAGATTTCTTGATTGCAAATACTCTTTTCACAGCTTTTTTGTTCTTACATTTGTAGTCAAATCCTGTTCTGGAAGCATTCGGCAATGCGAAGACTGTCAGAAACAATAATTCAAGGTAGGAAATCTTTTCTCATAATTTATTCCTAATGTTTGTGTAAGTCTCTTGCTTTATTTGAAGAAAGACTGCCACTGATTGAATGTGATGTATTTGTAGTCGCTTTGGCAAATTTGTTGAAATTCAATTCAATGAAAAGGGTAGAATTTCTGGAGCTGCAATAAGGACTTATTTGCTAGAACGATCTCGAGTTTGCCAAGTGTCTGATCCAGAGAGAAACTATCATTGCTTTTACATGCTTTGTGCTGCACCGCCGGAGGTAATAGTTCTTTGAGTTTGTAATCTTAGTAGAAAACGTATTTCTCTTGTATGTAATTCATAAAGTATATAGGGGTATATATACAAATCTAGTTAGCCTAAACTAGGTAACATAATATATCACATTAAATACAACATATTCTAGCCTAAGAAACAGCCTAAGAATCTGTAACACTCCCCCTCAAGTTGGATTATAGATATTAATCATGCCCAACTTGTTACATAGATAATTGATTCGGATTCCATTGAGAGCTTTTGTGAAGATATCTCCTAGTTGTTCTCTGGTTTCCACATAACCACTAGAGATCAACCCTTGTTGTATCTTTTCGCGAATGAAGTGACAATCAATTTCAACGTGTTTCGTCCTTTCATGAAAAACAAGATTTGAAGCAATGTGTATCGCAGCCTGATTATCACACCAAAGTTTTGCAAGTACTGAAACTTTAATTCCTATCTCATCGAGGAGCTGATATACCTATATAATTTCACATACAGACTTGGCCATTGCTCTATATTCAGCTTCTACACTAGATCGTGAGACCACATTTTGTGTCTTATTCTTCCATGAAACCAAGTTTCCTCCAACGAACACACAATATCCAGAAGTGGATCTTCTATCTTCCTTGCATCCTGTCCAATCCGAGTCGAAAAAAATTCGATTCTAGTATGACCATGATTGCCATAAAAAATTCCACACTCAGGAGCACTTTTCAAATAATGTAAAACTTGCTCTACTGCTTTCCAATGATCGACAGTTGGTGATGACATATATTGTCTCAGAACACTCACTGGATAAGATATATTAGGATGCGTTACCGTGAGATAATTTAATTTTCCACTAAGTCTTCTGTATCTTTTAGGGTCATCAAATAATTCACCTTCTTTGGTTAATTGTAGATTAGGGACCATTGATGGATTATAGAACAAACTATGATATTCTCAAGAAGTAACCCTCAAAATCAACTTAATTTATTGACAAGATAGAAGACCTATATATTGGGAATACAAGGAAGTTGTTGCTTTAATAACAGAATGCTTTAACAGAATAACTATCTTTAACAGACTTTAGTAGGGATGGCAACGGGGCGGGGCGGGGCGGGTTTTTGGCCGCCCCGAACCCGCCCCGACCTACAAAATACTATACCCGACCCCGCCCCGCCCCGAATTAAAATATTAATTTACCCGCCCCGCCCCGATACAATAACCCTTGAACCCGACCCCGCCCCGACCCGCCCCGAAAAATTAAAAAAAATTAATCTTCGTCGACGGTAAATGTTAGATTCGACCAATCTTCCACCACAATCACAAATTATGGTTTCAAAGGACTTCAAACTTATATAAAAAATAAAATAAAACCAACTTTAAATTATCCACGTGTTAAACTACATATTTAAAAGAATAAACTTGAATCATTGACCGTTAGAATCGAATATATTAAAACTTGAACAACATCTAACAAAATTTTACAAAATGTACGAACCAAAACAAAAACAAAAACAAAAAATAGCTTAAAACACATAAAAGTGTTTAAATATAATGATATTTTTTTATAAATATAATAAAAATATATCGGGGCGGGGTGGGGAATTTCTAGCAAATACCCGAACCCGCCCCGACTTCATGCTTTTCCCGCCCCGCCCCGATCCCCGAAATTTTAGAAAAATACCCGGTCGGGGCACCTCGGGTCGGGTCGGGGCCAGGTATTTTTTCAATCCCTAGACTTTAGGCTGTTTAACTGAACCTAGGATGTTCTACAGAAGGTTCAACTATACATCTTACATACTTTCTATCCTGTTCTTCTTTTAGACAGAGAACACAACTCTTTGACAAACAAAACTTTCAACTTGTGTATTTTCTGAATTCTGATGCTATAAGAAAGTTGACCACTTAATCTTCAACACCTGAGTCTCCTGAACTTTGTTGTTGCAAAACTGAAAAATCTTGAAACCTAAGGTCTTCAGCAGATAGGACTTTTAATTGTTGTCGAAGTTTAACAAAAAAGGATGCTGATAACGGCTTGGTGAACACATCCGCAATTTGACCTATAGCAGGAACATAATTGATCTGAAAGATTCCATTGACCACTTTCTCCCTAACAAAACTAAGATCCAACTCAACATGCTTGAGTTTAACATGATGAATCGGATTGGCAGAATGTGCAATTGCACTAGTATTATCACACCAAATGACAGGTGTTGCAGAGAGTTGTATACCAAGTTCAGACAGTAAAGATTTTATCCACATAGCTTCACACATTACATTAGCTATACCCTTGAATTTTGCCTCAGTAGAAGAGCGAGAGACTACCCCTTGCTTCTTCGAACACCAAGTAACCAGATTATTACCAAGAAACAAACAGTAACTTGCTGTAGATTTTTTGTCATCGGAGCACGTTCCCCAATTTGAATCTGTGTATCCAACCAATGTAGTGAGTGTTGGTGTAGCATGAAAAAATAGTCTATATTCCAAAGTACCTTTGAGATATCGAATAATTCTCCTATCAGCTTTCCAATGCTTATCCAAGGGATTTTGCATAAACTGGCTAACCTTGTTAACTACATATTGAATGTCAGGCCATGTGGTTGTAATATGCTGAAGCGTCTCTACCACTTGTCGAAACAAAGTTACATCATAAAAGGGATCACCATCAACTGAAGATAATTGAGGTGAAGTGACCATTGGTGTAAGCGTGAGAACTGCATCAACCATCTTAGTCTTTTCAAGAAGCTCAGAAATATGCTTCTTCTGACTTAAAATTATCCTCTGAGCAACATGTTGGACAGTCATACCAAGAAAGAAATCCAATTTGCCTAAATCTTTCAAAGAAAAACCAGAGTTTATCTCCTTGATTATAGCTTCTACTTCAACCAGATTATCTCCTGTAGCCACTATATCATCCACATAGACCATAATATATATTTTGTTGCCATTTTGCTCTCGAATATAAAGAGAAGCATCATGTAAAGATTCAGTAAATCTAAGATCATTGACCAAATGAGCTCGAAATTTTTCAAACCAGGCCCGAGGAGCATGTTTGAGTCCATATAAAGACTTTTTAAGGCGACAAACTAACTGACCTTCATTTGAATCTGTCAATTCGAAACCTGGAGGTTGCTCCATGTAGACTTCTTCAACTAAGTCTACGTTCAGAAAAGCATTATCCACGTCAATTTGTCTGAGTGGCCAACCTTTACTGAGAGCTAAGCTTAAAATAATTCGAACTGTTATAGGCATAACTACTGGACTGTAGGTCTCACTGTAGTCGAAGCTTGCTTGCTGAGAATAGCCTTTGGCTACTAACCTCACTTTAAAACGAGCCACACTCCCATCTGAATTTTTCTTCACCTTAAAAATCCATTTGCACCCAATTGGAATTCTGTCAGGTGGTAACTTGACTAAATCTCATGTGCCTTTTTGAACTAAAGCACTGATCTCTTTTTCAACAGCATCTCTCCACTCAGCAATACCCATAGCTTGATGAACGTTCTTGGGTTCATGTAGATCAAGCTCTGTATAAAGGGCCTTAGGTTTAAACACTCCTGATTTAGACCTTGTAACCATATGTTGTCGATTTCCTTCAGACACAGAAGAAGTTGTAATAGAGCTAGAAGAACCAGAGGATGAACTAGTAGACGAACCATGAAGATGCAACCTTTACGTGTTACCTTCATTTGCAGAAACATGATCAGACGAATGCAACTGCTGTCCTTCACCCTCAACAGGTGGTGTAGAAACGGAAGAAAGAAGATTTAATTGTTGAAGATTTTGTGCTCCATCTTTATTAGTAGTGACGAACTCAAAAGGATGCATTTGCTGATCTCCTTCTTCAAAGGAAGCAGAAACAAGAGGATGAGACAGCCTTGACTGAGAGATTATATTTTCCCTTCCATCAAGAGGGGAAGGATTAGAGATTTGTTGAGAATGTTGTCTTTCAGATTGAGCAAGGGCACGTCGTTTCCTTGAATAAACCAAGCCACATGGGCTTGCGGGAGTTAAAGTTTGTAGTCTTGAGGGAGTATTCAAAGCTTGCATGCTACCTTGATGAGGGCTGACTCCTTCATTAGTTGAAGTAGGTTGAATCGAAGTGGGCTGACATACTGCTGGGCTGAGCGAACCATTAATTTGAGAAAAAATTTCAACAATCAGAGCTGTTGATTTACTGCAGAGATTAGTAATTCCAGAACTAGAAAATTTGGAAGACACAAACAATTGATCTTCTTTTTGTGACTTGAAACCTCCAGAGTCTTTGGCAAATGGAAAAACATCTTCATTAAACCTTACGTATCTGGAAACATAAACCTTAGTTTTCAGAGGCGCTAGGCGCAAAAGGTCTATGGAGCCGAAGCGCTAGGCGCTAGGCGAAGGCGTGCGCCTTTCGTAGGCGAAGCGCCCCTTAAATTAAATAGTATAAATATTTTTTATATTAATTTAAATATAAATAAAAAAATAAAATGAAAATGTAAAAAGTATATTCTTTATTAAGTGATGATGAAAATAGCCAAGTATATTATTGTAATGATTTTAGATGCTTAAATCAAAAATACTTTAATTAAATGTAGTTTTAAAAACTATTAAATATGAATATTTTAATATATTAATACATTTATATTACTTAAATATGTAATTTTAATATTTTATTTAAATTAATAATTAGAAATAAATTTAATTTATTATATTAATTGACTTCAAGATTAGTATTAAAATATTATTCTCAATCTAGATTAAGTCTTTAAATCACAATAATATTAATAATAATAAAACCTAACAAAAAGAGTTAAAGTAGTAAAAAAAATCCTATTTAAAAAAAATAATAATAAAATAAAAAAGAAAAAGGCAATGGTTCGGTGAACCATGCCACAAAAACTATAATTAAAACATTTTATTGGGCCCATAAGAGCCATAAATAACAATTAAAGAAAATAAAATAAAAGGCTTTACTTTTTTAAGTTAAGTCATTTTCCTAGAGAAATGAAAAGCACTACTTAATGGCCAGCTGTACCACAATTGAAGACCTAGGGAATCAAAACAAATTAAAAAATTATTAAAAAATTTTGCTTCTTCTTCTTCAACACGAAGAAGAGAACAGAAACTAAAGAACAGAGGAATAAGTGAAAAAACAAAAGAATGCTTGGGTTTTTCTTCTTCTTCCCAGAGGCGTAAAAAGCGCCGCGCCTAGCGCCTTCTTGCGCCTTCGGTACCTCGTTGTGCTTTTACAGGCAGAGGCGTTTTCCTCAGCGCCTCCATGCGCCCAACGCTTTAGGCGCGCCTAGGCGCGCTTTTTAAAACTAAGACATAAACCCTTCCATCTTTGGACAAACACTTGTATCCTCGTTGATTCGAACTATACCCAAGAAAAACACACGGCTGTGATTTATAATCCAACTTATGTTGATTATATGGTATGAGAAAAGGGTAGCATAAACACCCAAAAACCCTTAACGAACCGAAATCTGGACTTATTCGAAACAACTTTTCATGAGGCGACTTTCCTTCTAACACCTTAGATGGTAACCTATTAATAAGAAAAAACAACAGTATAAAAAGCACCAGTCCAATATTTAAAAGGAATCGAAGTTTGAGCCATTAAAGTGAGACCAAGCTCGACAATATGTCGGTGTTTACGTTCGACAATACCATTTTGTTCGGACGTATAAGCACAAGTGTGTTGAAACACAATCCCTTGTTGACTAAACTAAGATTCTAACTTATTAAACTCAGAACCACAATCAGCTTGCACAACCTTTAGTTTATAACCAAGTTGTCTTTCAGCCATTTTATGAAAATTCATCACAATTTTACATGCATCAGATTTTCTATTTAGAAAATATATCCAAGTATAACGGGTATAGGCATCTATAAAGCTGATATAATAACTAGAATTACTAGAAATAAGAGGAGCAGGTCCCCATAAATCAATTTAGACTAACTGCAAAGGTTTCTAATATATAGTAACAAATTTGGAAAATTGAAGCTTGTGAGATTTCCCCAAATGACAAGCATTACAGAAAACATGATCTTTATTATTAACAGAAACATTACAAGACTTCAAAATCCTTTGTAACACATCACTAGAAGGATGTCCAGCCCTTCTATGCCATAACTCCAAACTATTTACAACAACAACGTTACAACTAGAAACTTCAACAGTAGAACTATCAACAGAATTAAAACCATCAACCGAAACAAAATTAGAAGAAGTAAAATTTCCAGATTGATCATTTGCAGAAGAACAGTAATTGACAGATTGTATATCAGCAACACAACTCTTATCAGCAACAATATTGCAAATCTTAGGCAAACCATTCAAGGAAGAAAGCTTGTACAACCCATTACTTTTCGAACCTCACAGGATCATTTGCTGAGTTTCCAGGTCCTTCACAACACAAAAGTTAGGATAAAACTCAATAGAAACATTATTGTCTTTCGTGAATTTTGAAACAGATAGAAGATTTTTTCTAATTGTAGGAACATGTAACATATTGTTCAAAACTAAGGGTCTAGACTGAGATTGCAAAGTAGCTTTACCAATTTTAGAAATCGAGACTGACATACCATTAGCTACTGCTACCATACCTGACCCTAAATAAGGCGAGGGATTAAGGACCATACCTGCGTCAGGAGTGAGATGGGTTGTAGCACCAGAATCGGGATACCAAGCTGCATCCTCGTATCCTGAAAATCCATACTCATTAGCCATAACAACAACCGAATTGTTAGGATCAGAAGCCGACTCAACTCCCTGTTATTCAACCACTTCATCAGTGAAGATGCAATTGTTGGCAGTCAGATTAGAAACAGATACCCCATCAAACGACTGATCAAAACGGAAAAAACACCTATTGGCTAAATGCCCAATTTTCCTGCAAATTTGACATTGAGCACGAGTTCTTCCACCATAGCCACGACCTCCGCGACCGCGAAATGAGCCTTCCCGATTGTAAGAAGGAACTCCTCGAAAACCCTGATCTTGGAACATTCTTTGAGAAGGAAAGAACTGATTTGAAGTACCACCAGCTTGAGTGTTTCCAGAAAAGAATTGAGTGCCACCTTGAGTATTTCCAGAAAAGAACTGAGCACCACCTTGAGATCCTCCATTTAAAAACTATTTGAAGCACCCCCATTCTACGTATTGTTAAAGACACCATTCTGATTACCACTGAACCCATTATAACCCTGGGTTGTAAATAGGCTCTGCGGGCCTTGTCTTATAGGAGGGCCATTGGGAAAAGACCCTTGCATAAGATTAACCGAGAGATTATTTCCCAAGAACTCTTGTTGACGAGCCTCTGTGTCCAGAAGAACACCGCAAACTCATTCCAACTTGTAAGGCTGTTGACTCGAGGTGATAACAGCCACCACCGGCTCATATTCCGGTGGTAACCCCGAAAGGATTGCAGAAATATGCATAGTTTCTATCAAGGGATTCCCACACACTGCAAGATTGTCGCATATGGCTTGAATTTGAGCCAAATACTCCATGTTCTGATCACGTTTGCGAAGACTCTTCAAAGAACAATGCAGATGCATTATCTTTGTTGTTGAAGAAACGGAAAAATTATGTTGAATTTTTCCCAAATATCAAAAGCAGTCTTGCAATTGACCAAAGAAGGCAAAATGGATGAGCTAATGGAAGAAAGAAGCCAGGAGCATAAAGCACTGTCTTGCTGTTTGTAAACCATATACTCGACATTAGCAGCCTTAACACAATCTTGCCCAAGAACATTGAGGAGGAATGGTAATGGTGCCATCAACGTGATATACCAAGGCAAGGCTCTCTATAGCAAAAAGAACCTGTTGATGCCAAAGAAGATAGTTGTTATCATCCAACCGAATGGAAATAGTTTTATTTGTAAACGGCTTAGCACCACCTCCTCCTCCTCCAGTTGCAGCAGCGACGTATCCTGCAGAAGCTGAAATAAGACCCTCTGATACCATGATGGATTATAGAACAAACTATGATATTCTCAAGCAGAAACCCTCAAAATCAACTTACTTTATTGATAAGATAGAAGACCTATATATGGGGAATACAAGGAAGCCGTTGCTTCAATAACAGAATGCTTTAACAGAATAACTATCTTTAACAGACTCTAGGTTGTTTAACTGAACCTAGGATGTTCTACAAAAGGTTCAACTATACATCTTACAACCATTGGGGTACTACAAGGTTTGGCTCCCAATTTTCCCGATTCAAATAATAGATCAAGCACATACTTCCTTTGGGATAGGAAGATTCCTTTTTTACTTCTGTTCACCTCAACTCCCAAGAAGTATTTCAACATTCCCAAATCTTTGTCGTGAAACTGAGTATGGAGAAAATTCTTCAGAGAGGAAATTTCGCTAGTGTCACTCCCAGTGAGTACAATATCATCCACATATACGACTAATAGGATAATGCCCCCATCAAACTTTCTACAGAAAATAGAATGGTCTGACTCGCTTTTTTGCATTCCAAACTTTTCAATAGCCTGACTAAGCTTTCCAAACCAAGCCTGAGGACTCTGCTTTAGACCGTATAGAGACTTCTTTAGACGACATACTTTCCCATACTTCCTCCTGAGGTCACCATGGAGGAAAGCATTCTTGATATCCAACTGATGCAAAGGCCAATAAATAATGGCTGCAAGGGAGATAAATAACCTGACAGAAGCAAATTTGGCAACATGAGAGAAATTATCATAATAATCCATGCCTTACATCTGAGCATATCTGAAGATAAATAAAAAACTCTTATGTTTATTAGATGATAAAAATCTCATAATTAATTACAGAGTACATACAGACTTTATAGGCTTAGGACTTTATGTTAGACAAGGAGTCTTACTAGGTTTATTCTTCTAATTCTATCAGATAAACTTTGTACAACTACAACACTTTTAATAATAGATTAACTCCTATACAAACTAGAAGACTATGCGCATTCTTACACTCCCCCTCAAACTGGTGAATATACGTTGTATAATCCTAGTTTGGAAAAAAATTTGTTGAAAAGAGCTTTTGGCAGAGGCTTTGTGAGAGTGTCTGCCACTTGTTCTTCTGTAGGGATGTAGTTTAGAGACACTGTCCCTTTAGCTAATTTCTCAGCAATGAAGTGTCTGTCGATTTCAATGTGTTTCGTCTTGTCATGTTGTACATGATTCTTAGCTATCTTGATAGTTGATTGGTTATCACACAAAATTTCAAAACTTTCCTCCTGTGTCATTCCCAAATCTCTAAGAAATTTCAATAGCCGAATTCCTTCACATATTTCCAAAGCCAGGGCCCTGAATTCTGCTTCAACACTACTTCTTGCAACCACTGTTTGTTTCTTGCCCTTCCAAATCACCAGATTTCCCCAAACATAGGAACAATACCCACTAGTTGACCTCCTGTCAGAGAGCTCTCCTGCCCAGCTTGCATGAGTGTAAATCTTTACAGTTCTGTCTTGATTTTTCCTGAAAAATAGGCCATGTCCTGGTGTACCTTTTAGATACTTCAAGATCCTCTTTAGGTGTTTGAAAATTTAATACTTTACTAGGCATACGATTAATAAGGTAAGTAGAAGTCAACAATGCCTTACCCCACAAGTATTGAGGAACATTGTTGGAGAACATTAGGGCTCGGGTTACCTCCAAAAGATTTCGATTTTTCCTTTATGCAATCCCATTTTGTTGGGGAGTATCAACACATGAACTAATGTGAACAATGCCTTTATGTTTAAAGAATTCACCTAAGGATTTAGTGAAAAATTCCCTTCCATTGTCAGACTTAAAAATTTGAATTTTATTCTCAAATTGGGTTTCAACCATACTATAGAATTGTCCAAAGACTCGACTGACTTCTAATTTTTCTTTTAACAAGTATGTCCAAGTATGTCTATTATGATCATCAATAAATATGACAAACCAACGACCCCTAATAATATTCTTCACACGAGAAGGACCCCAAACATCATTGTGTAAAAAAGAAAAGGGATGTGAGGGTTTATAGTTAGAGGGTTAATATGAATGTCTTGTTTGTTTTGCTAAAGGACAAATATCAAATTTAAAAGAAGAATTTTTTTATTATGAAATAATTGAGAAAACAATTTGGAAAGATAGAAAAAACTTGGATGACCTAACCTAAAATGCCACAATATAATATCATCTTGTCCTAAGGAAGAAAAACAAGCTGTAGAAGAAAGGTGTTGAGTGAACTGAGTATTGGAGAAGACATATAAACCATTCCGCAAGCTAGCACTGCCAATCATCTGCTTCCTGTCCAGTTCCTGTAAAACACAATCAGAACCTTTAAACTTCAAGACACAATTGATATCCTTGGATAATTTACTCACTGACAATAAGTTGCACTTTAGATCAGGCACAAATAACACGTCTTTCAGAAGTAAATCTTGAGTAAGAAAGACGGAACCTTTTCCTTCGATTTTATAGTAAGACTCATCGGCTATCTTAATAGAGTTCTTAAAGGAAGAGGAATGGAAATGAAAGAACAGTTCCTTATTACCAGTCATATGGCCAGTGGCTCTAAAATCAACAATCCAAGTAGGTGTATTTGAAGTTGAAAGAAAAGCAACAGAGGAGGAATTGTAATCCATACCTTCAGGTTCTGTACTGGCCAAATTACCTTCAACACTACCAATTAGTGTACGAAACATCTTTTGCAACTGAGCCATTTGTTGCTTAGTAAAACCCCCTAAAGTATTATTTGGACCATCATCAGAAGAGGAGGCAGATTGGGTTTTACCATTGTCAGGCATTTTTAGCAACTTTCCTTTAAATGGTTGTAGAGCGTTAGGGTGTTCTCCATTTATGAGCGCAAATGCACACTCTTGTCAAGTTATAGTATAAAAGATATCGACTCCCACAGGGATTGGAGCAGCTCCTATGGTTGGTTTCCTGCACAAAGATTTAGTAAATGCGCAATTAAATCACACGTTGTGGAAATATAAAAACACAAATAAAATAAAGATAGTGATGAGAGGAATGATAGGGAGAGATTTGGGCGATAGATTGGGCAACACTAATGTAGCTTAGTAGCATGTAGACTGCATTGTAAAGTTGGAGTATGTTTTGCGCTGCCATGAATTGCTACCTCGACGGGTAAGGCGGGCGGCAAACTACGACCCTGTCACGCGGCCGCAGCAGGTCACTACCACTACAGGGGTGTACTGTCTCGGTAGGTGGAACGGAAAGAAGTCCTGGCGGCAAGTCTGGCAGACATTCCAAGCTTGGCAGGATAATCGACACCGATCCCTCATATTTTTAGGTTAGGATGCTCGAACACTCACGTGATGTAGGCAATACCTAGCAATCTCAGCGTCAACCTAACACAGGCAAGTCCATTCGATTGGTGATCCCTTTTAGCCGCTGAAACTTGTGGACTAGTGTGGAATCAAGTTAGTCACGCCCCAACAAGTTGTGACTGTGCTTAACCCTTTCGTGAGCTTTGCACTTTCGTGCCCGATAAATGAATTTTCTCTCAACTGACTGGTGTAGACTGATTGAAAGAACAAAGAGCATAGATTAAGCAAACTTTAGAATTTTATTGAAAACAACTCAAAACGATTGCAACCGTTTCTCTCAAACTACTTTACAAACACGCGCCTAAACCCTAGGAGAGTTGGGCCGCGACCCCCAACAACTCCGACCTATCTAACTACATCTCCGTTGTGCGGTTGCTTAGGCTCGCATCCCCTCACCCTCGTTATGCATCTATACCCCTACATACATTAGGTATATATAGGGCTCATGGCCTATATTTGAGTCCTTGAAGTAGGAGTTCTAAAAGTAAATTACATTAAATATGGACTCTTTGGACGTTGCCTTCTTCTGCAAGTAAAGATAAGTGCTCCTACTCATCGATCTTGGAATAACAGTAGAATGGGAACCGTCGGCTAAAGTAACAGGAGTGAGAGAAGGATGGGTTGTAAAGTTAGAAAGAAGATTGGGGTTACCTGTCATGTGGTTTGTAGCACCAGAATTAATGACCTATTTGGAATAGGTGGAAACAAGACATGTATTGGGTTTACCTGACTCAACAACGGGAGAAACGGGATCGAAAGATTGTTTTATAGTTTCTTGAAGTAAAAGGAACTTGGCATACTCATCCACGAATATTGAAACAACTGGTGAAGAAATGTTTACACTCGAAGCAACATGAGCAAATAGAGTTTTCTTAAACTGCAGCTTTCGGCAATTACGATTAATATGTCCCGATTTATGACAGTAATGACATACAACCTCGCCGTGCTCCTGTCCACGAATGATCAAATTTGTTGGGCCCAAACCCCATGTATTTTATTAGGGCCACCACTCTTGAAATGTTGCTTTCCAGATTCGGAAGTGGGAACGCGACTGAGCTAAACACTGACATGTTGAGGAGACGGGGCATGCAAAGAATTCTCAGTACGACGGACCCTCCGAAAAATATCATCGAGACTAAAAATCTCCGAACTAGAGAGGATCTAAGATTTTGCAGTCTCATCTTCTAGCGGAAGACCGACTAGAAAACTCAAAACCACAATTTTCTCTCGTCGGATCCATTGGACCTCTATATCAGCACTAAAGGGAAGACACGTATTAACCTCTTCATATGTCTTTTTGAAGTCCATAAAATAATTAGTTAGAGTCCGATCCTCTTTGTCAGCCCTGTAAAAACTCTGACAAACATCATAGATACGAGAAAAATTTCCCTTGCTAGAATATAAAAATTGCAAATAGTTCAACTGTTTCACTGTCTTGCAATGATTAACCAGACCTACTGCCACACTATCAGTTGAGTTACGAATTTGGATATATAGGTGAGCATCTTCTCTCATCCAAGGAAGGCGAGAATTATCCGTAGGAGGATCATTAGTCAAATGATTATCCATAGAAAGACTAAACAAATATAACTCAATTGTATGGTTCCAATCGAGAAAATTAAAACCATTCAATTTATGATCAGTAATTTTAGAGGTATCCCGAACTATATCAGACATAAATTCAACCTTGTTAGCCATTAGTACAAAGAAGAAAAAAACCACAAAAACAGTGAAAGCCAAAAACCAAACGATATAAAAAATAAGACACCCAACCCAAAAATGATCCGGAAGCAAGGACCGGCCGCAGGGTTGTGGTCCGAATCAGGCGGTGACGTCGACGGTGGAAAACGTATCCACACGCTCTCACGAGCCGACGCGTGAAGATTGTGTGAAACCTTGTGACGGTGCGTGTGACTGACGCGTAGGGACTTTGGTGGTCGAAATCTCCAGATCGACGGCTGGCGGAAGAGGATCGGCGGTGTCGACAAAAGGTCCTCCAAAGGTTGCCGATGAAGAACGACCAAAACCCCTTTATTTTGATACTCAACAGCCTAAGAAATTGAAAAAAAAATATTTAAGAACACTCAAATATACCTAGGATATCTGATACCATGTAATCTTAGTAGGAAACGTATTTCTCTTGTATGTAATCCATAGATTATATAGGGGTATATATACAAATCTAAATAGCCGAAACTAGGTAACATAATATATCACATTAAATACAATATATTTTAGCCTAAGAATCAGCCTAAGAATCTGTAACAGAGTTTAATCATTAGCTTCAAGTTTAAGATGTTCTTTTTAGGAAGTCGTATAAGAAAGTGACACATGTCTAGACCTTAGGATCAAAGGGGGAACTTGAAGGGGGATGGACCATCATCTTTCATGGATAAACTAACCAAAGATGTTAATTGGGAAGATAAGGTTGATGCTAGTGTGATGTGGAATAAGATATGAGTTTGTGTTAACATGTGGTTAAGGAAGAACTTGGCGAAATCAAAGGGCATGGCTCAGCATGTAGGGGACACATCATGGTGGAATGAGGAGATAAATGCAACTATTAAGAAAAAGTGAATTTACTGGATAAACTTAGGAAGTAATATCGATACAATGAGTTTTGAGAAATCAAGGGAAGAAAAGGAGACTGAGAGAGTTGTAAGGGATGTGTAGTTGACATGAGAATGTTAAGATGGATGTGTAATAAAACTTGGAAGGATAGAGATAGAAATGAGGATATTTTTCTCCAAATTGTATTAGCTCTCACATAGGATAAGGTGAGAGAACTGTTAATGGTAGTTTGGTCAGATAGGGTACAGATCGAGGGATTCAATTTGTTATAAGGACTGAGCAAATTGACATTGCAAAGGGCAAAAGGTTGGAGGAGGAACTCCTAAGAATTTTTTTTTTGGATGTGATGCATAATGATATGAAACGATTAACATTTAAAGTGAGGATGGCGGCAGATAGGAATGATAGGGTGGAGAATTTGTGTATCCGAATAAATGTTTCTATGTCTTGGTCAAGGTATAAAAAGGAGCACTTGAGGCGCGCCTAGGCGCTAAAGCTCTGGGCGCCGCGTTCTGAACGCCCATTTGAATTCAGGCGAGTCGATTGTGATGAAGTGAACATAAGGTGCTAGAGGCGGGTGAGGTGTTGCTTTTCCACGCTTAATCTAAACTTAGGGGAAACTGAAAATAACTTTGGGAAATTGAAAAGGAAAATAAAAAAGAACCCACAAGGATCCGTTGAAGAAGAAGAATAGGTGGTAGAGAAAGAAACCAGAGAACTCAAAAAGAGAATAATGAGTTGTGTGGCTTGCAGTCTATTGAAGAAAATAGAAGAAGATGAAGAGCAGAAAGAAACCGATGGGTAAATGGATGGTGAGGTGTGGGTCCCACTGCTTGGATATTTTTGACAAGTTTGTCCCACATCCTCTCTTCCACCGACCCATTCGGATTGAATAATAAAAAAATCACTTCAAATAAATAGATCTTTAACTATAATTTTATTATTTTTATAATTTAATAATTATTTTATAATTTTTATAAATTCAGTTTCAAAATATTCTCATTAAATAATAAATAACAATATAATATAATTAGATATTTATCAATCTAAAACTATATACTTACACAATCAGAAACAACATAAAAAAGAATGGAAGAAACAATGAGTGATAATTAGAATCTTTAATTTTTAAAAAGTGTGCCTCACTTCGATGAGGCGCGCCTTACGCCTTGGTTATAGGACCCCTGTCGCATTAGTGCGCCTTGCGCCATTTTTAACACTGGTCTTGGTTCTTGTAGAAGTCCTGTGTGCATTAAGCTTGCTCTGTTTTTAGTTAGATATTTTCTTAAAACAAATGACTATTCTTTTAGACTGAAATGTTGGGTAGAAGCAAAGGGATGATCGATAACTTGCTTGAACGGGTCTCTAATAATCTAGCTTGCAGCACTTTCAAACTCTATGGGCTAGGGGTTATGAAATTCTGATTATGTTATTTTAAATATTTGTTTTACAAGCCAAAAGGTATTATAACAGCCATGTTTTAGAGCTCCATAATCTAGGTTTGCAAAGGATATGGTTGATGCTATATGTGAAGAAAACATTTTTAGCCCTGATGATATCTGTAGCGTTAAAAGAGTCAGCTCCATTAGTCTAGCATCAGACATTATTTGTGCCTGCATTGAATGTTTTTTGTTCCCCAAAAGGCATCTAAGACTTTTCTGGTTTTATTTCCTAATACATGTTATCAGGATATTGAGAAGTACAAATTGGGAAACCCACGAACTTTTCATTATTTGAATCAGTCAAATTGTATTGAGCTGGAAGTACTAGATGATTCTAAAGAGTATCTTGAAACTAGGAGAGCTATGGAAGTTGTTGGGATCAATCAGGCAGAGCAGGTAATGCATCTTGGTCATTATTGCAGCTGGACTTTGTTTTTTTCTTTTCTTTTAATTCTCTGCTTGCTTGCTACTATCTCAGGAGGCAATATTCCGAGTTGTTGCTGGCATTCTACATTTAGGAAATGTTCAGTTTGCAAAGGGAAAGGAAGCAGATGCTGCTGAACCTAAAGATGATAAATCTAGGCTCCATTTAAAAATTGTTGCAGAATTATTCATGTGAATTGTCATTGCTATTGTTATCCTTAGACATCCATATGATATCCTCAAGAGTACATTTGAATGGGAAAACTCTAATATGTCTCTCTTGTATAGGTGTGATGAAAAGTCTCTTGAAGACTCGTTAGTTAAACGTGTTATTGCGACTCGTGGCGAGAGCATTACAAAAGCACTTGATCCTGATACTGCAACTCTAAGCAGAGATGCTTTGGCCAAAATTGTTTACTCAAAATTATTTGACTGGTAACTTTCTATGTACCATATAGATTCATTCTGGAGAGAAACACACAGAGACACATGCAAAACACATCTTATATATGATATTTTTCTTGACATTTTGCACTTTGGTTTCACAGGCTTGTTGAGAAGATAAATATTTCTATTGGTCAGGATCCGGAATCAGCATTCTTGATTGGTGTTCTGGATATTTATGGATTCGAGAGTTTCAAGACAAACAGGTGCTTAACTGGTATGCTTTGTTTTCATCATTTACAGATATCGGTTTCTTTCATGATATCCCTGTGCTTTTTTCATGATTGGGATGTCTAGATAGGGTAATTCATTATTTGAAGGCCGTGATTTTTAAAACTTTCCTCAAAGAATATGCAGGGTCTATACTGTTGATTAGATTTGTGGGTATTACCACTGCTCTCTCTTGGCTAGTCTGGACTCATCCTTCCTGCACATTGTTTCTGTTATTCAAGTTTTACGGTGTGCAGAACTGTTGATCATGTACCCATGTTTGGCTGTGTCAATACCTACATAACTTTTGAAAATTTCATCGTATGCAGCTTTGAGCAGTTTTGCATCAATTTGACGAATGAAAAGCTGCAGCAGCATTTTAATCAGGTTTATTCATTAGGTTGATGCTAGTGTCTTTAGGGTATTTTAGGCTTTTAGCTTTCAAAGCAATACTTAACTTGACCATGTTGTCACTTTTCCAGCATGTTTTTAAGATGGAGCAGGAGGAATATAAAAAGGAGGAAATTGACTGGAGTTATATAGAGTTTGTTGATAATCAAGATATTCTTGATCTTATTGAAAAGGTATAGCACAACCCCTATTCCGTTTATCATTTTTATGACTTGCATCTTACTTCCAATATATGCAATTTATGTATCCACCTGGTATCTTGTTAACTAGAGGTTTTATGACTTATATCTTACTTCCAATATGCATTTTGAATGAAAGAAATACAGGTTTTAGACACACACACACACACACACACATATACACATATATAATACACATCATATATGTACATAATGCCTTCAATGTCTTTGTCTGTGTATACTTATGTGTTTACCATGTTTGTATCCTCGATCCTCTTTGTTTTCTTCAATTCTTTTGGGGGAAGAATTTGGGGGAGGGGGAATAGCTTTGCCTCTATCTGGACTCAGTTGGTGCCTTGTTTGATAGATATCATGTTTATGATTAAGCTCCACAAAGAATGAGTTTGTTGTGCTTCAATAGTTCTGGTTCTGTATCATCGTGTGATTTGATTTTGTCACCAGAAATCTGACTTTCTGCTATTATGCTTTGTTAGTTTGGAAGAGATCTATATTTCATGAATATCTTTGATGAATAAATTATATATCACATCTTGGTCTCTGTTCATTTGGTGAACGATACGTTTAATTCATTGATTTTGATCCTTACACAGCCTTCATTATTATTGTTTCGAAGAACATGGAAATTTAAGCCATGCTTTTGGATTGAAATTTCCATGCATCTTGTTAACTAGAGGTTTTAGACTATGCTTCAGTATTTATCATGTTTCCTGGTAATGCCTAATGCCTGAACTGTATTTTAGTTACTTGTGCGTTGTGACAGAAAACAATTATCTCCACCAAAATGTCTCCACCTGTATTTATTATTTATCTGTTTTTTCTTTGATAATACATTTATGAATTGAATGAAAGAAATACTCCATACATGTCAAAATGTTTTCCATTGATCTTTTTTAACTTTCCTTTTATTTTGAAATAGATGAAAAATATATCTTGTTAGAGTTGGGAATAAGATTATATGGATCTCAATTTTGTTTTATTGGTCTCATTATAAGGCTTGTGAAATTAAAGCTGCAGAGGAACTTTTGGAAGAAGGGAGGGGGAGAGATTCATTTGTCATGATGAGTGATATATTTTCACCAACTAATGTTTACATTTGTGCTTACAGAAACCTGGTGGCATCATCGCTCTTCTTGACGAGGCTTGGTACGTATCAGACATAACAATGTTAAACCAACATTTCCATTTTATCTAACTTTAGTTTTCATTTGCTTCTATAACCTGTGAAATTGTGACAATAACTTCTGTTATTTTTCCATAGCATGTTTCCTCGATCAACACATGAGACATTTGCCCAAAAGCTCTATCAGACTTTTAAAGACCATAAACGCTTCATTAAGCCTAAGTTGGCACGCACTGACTTCACCATTTGTCATTATGCTGGTGATGTAAGTATCTTTATGCTATGCATTATTATGAACCACATTTAGGAATCTCACTTAATGTTAAGCTTCTGGAAACATCTGTTATGCTCCACTAAGTTTAGATTATGTGGTATATGTTTCTGCTTATGACACCTTGTATGATGATGTCCGGCTTGTAAAAGACAGGTTAAACTTGACCATAGCAAGTACAGCTCTAAACTGGTCAAGATTAAAGGACCAGACCCAATTAGCTAATTCTACTCAAATAATGAATGACAATCCATTTTAGCAAATGGTAAATCTCCTAAAAAGCCTCGGTCCAGGATATTAAATAACATAAACTGATAGCATTGTTTAATACTGTAAGTAATTAAACTGATAATATTGGATCTTAAATAAACATAAAGTGGTCCCAATATTAGCTAGAGACGAATTGTTCCAAGAGTGAACCATTTAGTACTGGTTTGAGTGCTGTTGACCTGCAGGCTATAGTGAATTTTAATAGGTACTATTAAACATGGCACAATGCCAGTTAGATACCTTGGAATTCCGTTGGTAGCTAGAAATCTTAAGGAGTGGGATTGTAAGAATCTCATTGAAAGGATAACTCAGAGAATTAGAAGCTGGACTACCAAATTCTTGTCGTTTATGGGAAGGCTTCAGCTTATACTATATGTTATTTTTAGTGTTCATAACTTTTGGTCTAGGATAGTTCTTTTGCCTACCAAGTTTTTAAAACAGATTGGTAAGTTGTGTGCAGGTTGTGTAAAACTCCAAATCCAACCCTGCCCATCCGGAGGATCCGAGATGCCACATTGAGTCACCGAAGCAACCCGTCACATTTTGAAACCATAGTTTAGTTGAATAATTTAAACCATTCTCGTAACAAAGCATACCACTATATAAAATCATTAAATGAGTATAGAAATGTAAGCTCCACTGAATGTCCAGAGTCTACTATCACACGAACGGAAAACATTGAATGTTGAGCTTTACAAGCTCAGTGACACACTTATACTCTACTATACTTCATGCAATTTATAAACATAAGTATTCATGCAAGTATGAGCAGAAAGACAAAGATGATAACATGTGACGCGAATCATAGCCGTCTAACAACCATGGCACAATGCCAGTTAGATACCTTGGAATTCCGTTGGTAGCTAGAAATCTTAAGGAGTGGGATTGTAAGAATCTCATTGAAAGGATAACTCAGAGAATTAGAAGCTGGACTACCAAATTCTTGTCGTTTATGGGAAGGCTTCAGCTTATACAATATGTTATTTTTAGTGTTCATAACTTTTGGTCTAGGATAGTTCTTTTGCCTACCAAGTTTTTAAAACAGATTGGTAAGTTGTGTGCAGGTTGTGTAAAACTCCAAATCCAACCCTGCCCATCCGGAGGATCCGAGAATGCCACATTGATTCACCGAAGCAACCCGTCACATTTTGAAACCATAGTTTAGTTGAATAATTTAAACCATTCTCGTAACAAAGCATACCACTATATAAAATCATTAAATGAGTATAGAAATGTAAGCACCACTGAATGTCCAGAGTCTACTATCACACGAACGGAAAACATTGAATGTTGAGCTTTACAAGCTCAGTGACACACTTATACTCTACTATACTTCATGCAATTTATAAACATAAGTATTCATGCAAGTATGAGCAGAAAGACAAAGATGATAACATGTGACGCGAATCATAGCCGTCTAACAACCATGGCACAATGCCTGTTAGATACCTTGGAATTCCGTTGGTAGCTAGAAATCTTAAGGAGTGGGATTGTAAGAATCTCATTGAAAGGATAACTCAGAGAATTAGAAGCTGGACTACCAAATTCTTGTCGTTTATGGGAAGGCTTCAGCTTATACAATATGTTATTTTTAGTGTTCATAACTTTTGGTCTAGGATAGTTCTTTTGCCTACCAAGTTTTTAAAACAGATTGGTAAGTTGTGTGCAGGTTGTGTAAAACTCCAAATCCAACCCTGCCCATCCGGAGGATCCGAGATGCCACATTGAGTCACCGAAGCAACCCGTCACATTTTGAAACCATAGTTTAGTTGAATAATTTAAACCATTCTCGTAACAAAGCATACCACTATATAAAATCATTAAATGAGTATAGAAATGTAAGCTCCACTGAATGTCCAAAGTCTACTATCACACGAACGGAAAACATTGAATGTTGAGCTTTACAAGCTCAGTGACGCACTTACACTCTACTATACTTCATGCAATTTATAAACATAAGTATTCATGCAAGTATGAGCAACTATATTCATATCATCATAACATCATCAATACATCAATCAAATAACCACATAACAATAAGTTCTAAATGAGACTTGGTGTCACGTAGCCTCAGGAGTGTACACTCAACTTATAGTACTTAGAACCATACCTTGAGTACCTTCGAATGAGTTTTAGTGTCACATAGCCTCGAAAACATACATTCGGTTACTTAGAGCCATGCATAGATGAGACACGAGGTCACATAACCTTAAGAGCTTACATCTCACAATTGTTTCGTCTCGGTACTACAAGACTAACACTTGGTATCCGAATCTTACACATACAATAACGCAACCAAGTAATGCCCTCAAGGCCACACCATCATCACATAAGTCATGACCAACTATAGTTGCTACACATCATCATATGTTTTATTATCACTCATTGATTATCAAGCTTTTAATACGTCATGAAAGGGCAATTATTCATTTCTTATCAATTGAACATTATTAGAAGTCGTACGTATCTTTATCGAATTATTACAAGCTCATTTACCATTAAACACAATGAGTATTGATACTTGCCATGAGTATTGGTACTGACCTAAGGGTAGAGATACTCACATACGAGTATCAGTACTAAATAATCCTTCTATGTTTTAATCCACAATTCTGTATCGATATCCCTATAAGTATCAATACTCACATACGAGTATCGATAATAAAATATGCTTAGATGTTTTTACAATTTATTCAGTATCGATACCACATATTGAGTATCGGTACTAAAAAACATTTGATGTTTTAATAATGGGTAAAATACTTAAATCATCACTCAACTTCACTCTCTAACCTTTTTTGGTCACAGAACTTTCAAAACGTTCAATTTATTCATTGAACTTTACTTTCTGACCTATTTTGATCACTTTGATTTATTTTATTAATATTTTGATATGAGGTGACATATTTTATTATTATTAAATATACAAAATAATTTAAAATAAAAATAAATTTCTTTTATTACTATTTAATTATAAATATAATTTAAAAATAAAAAATAATTAAAATCTCTATCACCATCATCATCAAACCACCCTAACCCACATACCAGCGGGCATTGCCCTTCACCATCATCATCGAACCATCCTTCGGCTTCTACTCGAACCTACACACAATCCTAATATTTTGTTGCCAATACTAAAGTACCCTCACTGCCCAATACAAAACTTGTACATCCCCATCTCTAAACCATTAAAGACCACCACTCATCCCCAAACGCTTACCCAACTGGAGTGTTGAAAGACAAATCCCAATAGTGAGGGCGAAGCTCAAAAAAGGAAGAACAACATAGCTTGGTTAGGACTCCATCCGACGGTGAATGGTGGAGATTCGGTATGAGAAAGGTTCAAAGTCAGATGGGGATCGAAACGAAATCTATATAAGCCGGCGTCGTTGCATGGGCACCAAAATGAAATCGCGTACGTATGTCATACAATCAAATACAAAAAAATTGAAACACAAAATTTACATACAGAAATATCAAAACAACATAACTTACCAAATCTCTCATAACAAATTTCAGAATCACAGGACGTCTCGATTCTCGAGAGAAAACCACTCGAGTCAAATTATTGCTGTCAAGCCTTACAAAGGATTCGAACATCTTCGAAACAACAAATAACTAAATCTTAACTTCACTCGCTCGAGGTACACTCAGAAGCATTCTTCAACTGCGTGGCACGCCTACGTGTCGATCAACCACTTTTTAAGGCTCGACAAACACCCCGAACTTGTCTATAATCACATCCAAACCATCCCAAAAGGTTACTAAAGTTTACCAAGTTATTTATGGGTATTCCTGGGTCTCTTAACAACATTTTTAACATCAAAAATCTTACTTTGATTTCCCAAGACATGCTTCACCAATCCAACACCCATAAATACTATAGTATCAAGCAAAGCATCAATTTATGATCTTCAAGAATGCTTAAGAGTTAGAGATGTACAGACCTTAAGCAAGATTCCCGAATTTTCTCACCCCACTTACTTTCCTCAACTTTCCCTTTTTACCTCATGAATGATCTTTTCTTGAAGCTTGAATAAAACCCCAAATCACTTCTTCTTGTTATAAAAATATGGAAATCACATCAACACTTGAACCAAGGGTTTAGGTAGGATTTATTACGAATTTTCAACCTTAGAAATCAAATGAAATATTATCTCAAGCTTTGAACTCCAAAAACCCATTATTGAAAACCTTACCTTTTTACCTCATGAATGATCTTTTCTTGAAGCTTAAGAGAAGATGATTAAGAATCTATAAATCTTAAATCCCGAATGAGAAATTTGGAGTATAAAATTTGGGTTTTTAGAGTGAAAAAAATAGGTATAAAAATGGAAGAAGAAAGGGTGTAGGAAAAGATGGAAGAGATATAGAAAAATGGTGAGGTAAGTGAAGAAACTGATGAAAACAATATGTTTTCTCAGTGTATTATATTTCTCATTTTCGTAAAACTTACAGTGATAGTCTTTTAAAGACTTCAATACAAGAGTTAAACTATAACTAGGAGTTCTAAGTATTTACAACTCTAATCTCTTATCTCTTAGAGTTAGGATAGGATTAATCTAATCTATTTACATTCAAATTATAGAATCCTAATCTTATATAACTTACACTCCCCCTCAAGCTGGTGAATATACACTGTATAATCCCAGCTTGGATATAAATTCATCGAAAATCTGTTTAGGCAGTGCTTTAGTAAGTAAATCAACTAGTTGCTCTTCAGTAGGAACATAAAACAGATCTGCTATACCACCATTCACTTTTTCAGAAATGAAATGCCTGTCTATTTTAACATGCTTAGTTCGATCATGGTGAACTGGATTTTTGGCAATCTGAATAGCAGATTGGTTATCACTTAGAACTTCAAATTTTCCTCCTTGTTCCATCTCTAACTCTTTTAGTAATCTCAGTAACCACATTCCTTCACACATCCCAAGCGCTAGAGCCCTGTACTCTGCTTCTGCATTGCTCCTAGACACCAGTGTTTGCTTCTTGCTTCTCCAAGTTACAAGATTTCCCCACACAAATGTGCAGTAACCACTAGTTGACTTCCTTTCAGTGAGTTCTCCTGCCCAACTGGAATCTGTGTAGACTTTAACAGACCTGTCTTCTGATTTTTTAAAGAACAAACCGTGACCTGAAGTTCTCTTTAAATACCCCAGAATCCTATGTGCTGCTTCAAGGTGTTCCTCTCTCGGGTTTGTCATGTGCTGACTAATAATATTAATAGGATAAGCTATATCAGGACAAATATATCAGCTTCCCTACTAACCTTTGGAAACTTTCTTTGTTTACTTGAGCACCCATCTCTTTCTTATTAAACTTCAAGTTAGTCTCCATAGGTGTGTCTGCAGGTTTACAGCCCAGCATGCCAATTTCAGCTAATAAATCTAGTACATACTTCCTCTGGTTTATCACAAGTCCCTTACTGGATCTCGCAACTTCCATACCCAGGAAATACCTAAGTTTTCCCAAGTCCTTTGTTTCAAATTCACCATTCAACAAACTTTTCAACCTATTAATCTCGCTGTAATCATCTCCCGTAATCACTATGTCATCAACATACACAATTAAAATAACTCTTTTCTGCTCAGAAGTTACCTTGATGAAAAGTGTATGATCTGCTTGGCACTGTTTATAACCATCTTGAATGATGACCTTAGTGAATCTATCAAACTAGGCTCTTGGTGATTGTTTCAACCCGTAAAGTGATTTGTCAAGTTTGCACACCTTTTGAGCTCCCAAATCACCCTTCAATCCAGGAGGCATTCTCATATAAACCTCTTCTTTTAACCGACCATTCAGAAATGCATTTTTTATATCTAATTGGTGAAGATCCCAATCTTTATTCACTGCTAAGCTGAGTAAGACCCTAACAGTATTGAGCTTCGCCACAGGTGCAAATGTTTCCTTGTAATCAATCCCATATGTTTGAGTGAAGCCCTTAGCTACAAGCCTTGCTTTGTACCTCTGAATGTTGCCATCAGAGTTATATTTAATGGCAAACACCCATTTACAGCCAACATGTTTCTTTCCTTGTGGTAAATCTGTTACTGTAAGTTAGTAACGTGTAAATACTAGCTCTAATCTGATCTTAATTAGTGTTCTAATTGTTTAGGAACTCTAACTACTCTAAGGATAAGAGACTAATCATATAGAAAGTCTAGTATTAGTGAAACTCTTGTATTAAGTCTATAAAAGGACTTTACCTCTGTAAATATTTTTTAAGAGAGATAATATAAACAGAGAATAATTTCTCTTCTCTGAAAATTCTCTATTTTCCACATGGTATCAGATTAGGTTTGATCCTAAGTCTCTCTCACAAAACCATGGTCACGCCAGAAATATCTGAGGTTAGTTCTCCATCTGGAACTCGATCATCTGATTTGAGTTTCTCAGATATTTCTCTTCCTCCGATCACTTCATACAAATTAAATGGCACCAATTACCTACCATGGTCTCAATCAGTGAGACTTTACATCACTGGCAGAAGAAAGGCTTCATATCTCTCGGAATCCATGACAATTCCAGAGGAATCTGACCCCGCTTACAGCACTTGGCTGAGCGAGAACAACACAATCATGTCATGGCTGATTAATTCGATGATGCCTGACATAGGAGAGAATTTTATGCTCTATAAGACAGCAGCTGAGATCTGGACTGCAGCAAGGGATACTACTCCAGTGCAGACAATACATCAGAACTGTTTGGGGTTGAAAATCAGATAAAAAACCTTCGCCAAGCAGATATGACAGTGACTCAGTATTTCGGAGTTTTGACAAGGTGTTGGCAACAGATGGATTTATATGAGGCCAACGAATGAAAGTGTCCAGATGATGTCATCTTCTATAACAAACTGAAGAATCAAAAAAGGGTCTTCCAGTTTCTGTCTGGCTTAAATGATGAGCTCGATATGGCCAAAAGTAGAATTTTGGCTACAAAGCCTTTTCCCCTTGTTCGAGAAGCTTTTTCAGATATCAGAAGAGAGGAGAGCAGACGTGTTTTGATGATCCCTAGTGTAGTGCATTCTGAAGGATCTGCTCTCCTTACCAATGTTAGTTCTGGCAGCAGACAAAAAAATGGAAGGTCGTGGTGTGATCATTGTAAGAAGATTGGCCACATGAGGGATCAATGTTGGAGGCTGCATGGGAAACCAGCAGATTGGAAACCTCAGAGATCGCAGGCTCCAAGAGATGCACAAGCAAATATGGCTATTCCTGACGGATCGGCTAGTGCCTTCAGCAAAGAACAACTAGATGAACTTCAGCAACTTTTCAGCCATTTACCTCCTAAGTCTGCAACTTCTGCTTTTACTGCTATTGAAGGTAGTGTTTCTTGTTTGGCTACATCTAATACGTCTTGCTGGATTGTGGATTCTGGTGCATCTGACCATATGACAGGGGATCTCAGCTTGTTTCATGATTACAAACCTGTGCCTACTCCTTCTTCTATCAAAACAGCAGATGGGTCTCTTTCCATTGTCAAAGGAAGTGGTTCACTCAGAGTAAATGAGCATTTGGTGTTATCTGATGTGCTTTATGTGCCTAACCTTGCATGCAATCTATTATCTATCAGTAAACTTGTCACTGGTTTCCGTTGTAGTGCTAATTTTGGGGTGCATGGTTGTGTTTTTCAGGCACAGGAATCGGGGATGGTGATTGGCAATGCTAGGCTACATAATGGACTCTATATTCTTGATGGATTATTTCCTCGTAAACAAGTTATTTCAAGTTGTTTGTTTTCCAAATCTTTGTTTTCTAGTAATATAATGCTTTGGCATTTTAGGTTAGGACATCTGAATTTTCACTACCTTGCTAAATTGTTTCCTACATTATTTCTGAATAAAAATCCATCTTCCTTTACTTGTGATATATGTTAGCTTGCAAAACACACCAGACAATCTTATGCACCATCTAAATTCAAACCTTCTTCACCTTTTACCCTAATCCACAGTGACATTTGAGGCCCTTCTAAAGTACAAAGTATTTCTGGATCAAGATGGTTTATAACATTCATTGATGATCATTCAAGAACCACATGGACCTATCTTATGCGAGAAAAATCCGAGGCAGGAACTATTTTTAAAATTTTTTATCAGATGATTGAAAATCAGTTTGAGAAAAAGATTAAAATTCTGAAGAGTGATAATGGTAGTGAATACCTTACTAAGTCTCTTGGTTCTTACTTTAAAGAAAAGGGTATTCTTCATCTTACATCTTGTGTTAATACCCCTCAACAGAATGGGGTCGCTGAAAGAAAAAATAGACATTTGCTAGAGGTTACTAGGTCCCTTCTTTTTTCTGCTAATGCACCTAAATATCTTTGGGGAGAGGCTCTTCTTACTGCCACATATTTGGTCAATCGTATGCCTAGTAAAACAATTGGACTACGTGTTCCCAGGGATGTTCTTTTAACTGTTTTTCCACACTTTAAGCCTCTCTCTTCTACTCTTCCCTTCCGAGTGTTTGGATGCATAGCATTTGTTCATGTGCATAGTATTTTTAGGGGAAAACTTGACCCTAGGTCCTTAAAGTGTGTATTTCTAGGTTACTCCTCAAGTCAGAAGGGTTACAAATGTTACTCACCTATTTCTCGAAAATTTTATACCTCCCTTGATGTTACCTTCTTTGAAAATCAACCATATTTTGATAAGCCTGCAATTCAGGGGGAGAAGCTTAAGGAATTCCAGCCGTTAAATATTTTTCAGCCTTCTCCTCAACCTTCTTTATCTATTCTTGATGAAACACATGACCAAATTACTCCAATACCTCCACAACAACCCACTATACCTTCAGATCCAGTTAATTTGTCCTCTCCAAAACCTAAAACTCCAAGCTGCCATAACTCTCCGGTTTCAACACCTAAATCCATCCCATGGAAATCTTCTACTCCACAACTTGAAGGTAAACAACTTAGTGTTTATACAAGGAAAAAAAAGTCTATTATTCAGCCTAGCATCTGCCAAGAGCTGGAACTAGATCCTGCTGCCTTGGAGGAAGAAGTAAGTAATGATACCTCTCAAATTTCTGCTCCTCCTGTTGATATAGATAATCTGCCCATTGCTTTAAGAAAAGGAGTAAGAAAATGTACTAGCCATCCTATTGAGAGATTTATTGCATATGGTAAATTGATGTCTGATTTTAAGGCATTTACAGCTAAGGTTGACAGTGTCAAGATACCTAAGACTATAAAAGAGGCATTAGAAAGTCCTGAATGGAGAAAAGCTGTTGAAGAGGAAATTAAAGCACTACAACAGAATCATACATGGAGCCTAACAGAATTGCCAAAAGGAAAAAAGGTGGTGGGCTGCAAATGGGTATTTACTGTCAAATATCACTCAGATGGGAGCATTGAAATGTTTAAGGCTAGGCTGGTGGCCAAGGGATTTACTCAGTCCTATGGAGTAGATTATCAAGAGACCTTTGCACCAGTAGCTAAATTAAACACGATCAGAGTGTTACTTTCATTGGCTGCCAACAAAGACTGGAAATTGCATCAACTGGACATAAAAAATGCTTTTTTAAATGGGAATCTTGAAGAGGAAGTATATATGGAAATTCCACCAGGTTTGGAATGTCACTCAACAAACCAGAAGGTGTGCAAGTTGAATAAGTCCTTGTATGGATTGAAACAATCCCCGAGAGCATGGTTCGATAGGTTTGCTAAGGCTGTTTTGAGGAATGGATACAAGCAAAGTCAGGCAGATCACACTTTGTTCAAGAAGATTGCATCAGATGGCAAGAAAACCTTCCTGATCGTTTATGTTGATGATATAATTATTACTGGTGACAATTCAGAAGAGATTGGGAGGTTGAAGACATTCTTAGCAAGGGAATTCGAGATAAAGGACCTTGGAAATCTCAGGTATTTCCTGGGAATGGAGGTGGCAAGATCTACAGAAGGAATTGTCATCAATCAAAGGAAGTATGTCCTAGATTTGCTCTCGGAAACAGGAATGCTTGGCTGTAAACCAGTAGACACTCCCATGGATCCAAATCTAAAAATTAGAAGAGATGAATTGGGAAATCCGGTAAGTAAGGAGTCTTACCAAAGACTTGTTGGGAAACTAATTTATCTCTCTCTCACTCGGCCAGACATAGCATACTCAGTGAGTATTGTAAGTCAGTACATGAGTGATCCTAGAGAAGAGCACATGGAGGCAGTCAATAGGATCCTAAGATACTTGAAGTTCACACCTGGTTTTGGTCTTATTTTCAGGAAAAATCTGGACAGATCAGTGAAAATCTACACAGATTCTAGCTGGGCAGGGGAACTTACGGACAGGAAGTCTACAAGTGGATATTGCTCGTTTGTTTGGGGAAACCTAGTGACTTGGAGGAGTAAAAAGCAGGCTGTAGTATCTCGAAGTAGTGCAGAGTCAGAGTTTAGAGCAATGGCATTGGGAATCTGTGAAGGAATGTGGCTAAAGAAGCTTCTTGCTGAACTTGAACTCGATGAAAGTCAGGGTTTTGATTTGTTCAGTGATAGTCAATCAGCTATGAGTATTGCGAAAAATCCTGTACAACATGACAGAACTAAACATGTTGAAATAGATAGACATTTTATCTATGAGAAAGTCAACAACAATGTTGCGAAGTTGCATTATGTTCCTACAAAGAGTCAACTTGCAGACATCCTAACCAAGGCACTACCAAGAACGATATTTGATAACTTTACATCCAAGCTGGGAGTATACAACTTATACTCAACAGCTTGAGGGGGAGTGTAAGTTAGTAACGTGTAAATACTAGGCTCTAATTTGATCTTAATTAGTGTTCAAATTGTTTAGGAACTCTAACTACTCTAAGGATAAGAGACTAATCCTATAGAAAGTCTAGTATTAGTGAAACTCTTGTATTAAGTCTATAAAAGGACTTTACCTCTGTAAATATTTTTTAAGAGAGATAATATAAACAGAGAATAATTTCTCTTCTCTGAAAATTCTCTATTTTCCACAGTTACAGTCCAAGTATCATTTTTTTCTAGTGCCTCGATCTCCTCTTCAACTGCCTTCCTCCATCTAGGATCTTGCAAAGCTTCCTCAATGGTTGCTGGAATTTTATGGCTATCTAAATTGACTGTGAAAGCTTTAAATGAAGGCATTAGATGTCCATAAGCAACAAATCTCTCTATTGGGTGCTTAGTACATTGTCTCACACCCTTTCTTTTAGCAATGTGCAAATCATCAATATCCAAAGTAGGTACATGAATTTGAGAAGTTTCATTACCTTCATTACCTTCTGGAGCACATGGACTTAGTTCCGACTCTTGGCAAATGTCAGACTGCAAAATGTCCTCAGGAATAACTTTCTTTCTTCTTGTATAAACACTTAGGTTTTTGGTAGGAGTTTGTGTATGTAAAGGAACTGTAAAAGGAGAGTTTTGAGGGGCTGCAGGCAAGTAATAGGTGATGGAACACAAGGATTTATAAGAGTTTTAGGTTCTGGTGATGACAGATTATTAGAAGGAGTTCTAGGAAAGGTATGTAAAGGTTTAGTAGAAGATATAAGGGGTGAAACCTGATTATAACTTGAACAGTTTAAGGGCTGAAATTCATCACAAGTCTCCCCCTGAATGACAGCCTTGGTGAAGTAAGGGTCCTGTTCAAAGAAAGTCACATCTAAAGAAACAAAAAACTTTTTAGTGGGAGGATGGTAACATTTGTAGCCCTTCTTAAGAGAAGAATAACCCAACAAAACACACTTGAGGGATCTAGGATCAAGTTTTGACTGAGAAGGATTATTATTATGAACAAACACTACACAACCAAAAATTCTCAAGGGAAGTACATATGACATAGGTTTAAAATGAGGATAATTCTCCAAAAACACAGACCTAGGTGTTCTGAATTTTAAGACTTTACTAGGCATTCGGTTGATCAAATATGTAGCAGTTAGTAAAGCCTCGCCCCAGAAATGTTTAGGAACATTATTTGAAAACAGTAAGGACCTAGTAACTTCCAACAAGTGTCTGTTTTTTTGCTCGACAATCCCATTCTGTTGTGGTGTATCAACACAAGAACTAATTTGCACAATCCCTTTCTCTTTGAAAAAATCACCTAAAGACTTAGCAAAATACTCTCCCCCATTATCAGATTTAAAAATCTGAATTTTACTAGCAAATTGGGTTTCAATCATAGTATAGAATCTCTGAAAAATAGAAGCAGTTTCAGATTTGTCTCTCATTAAATAGGTCCAAGTAGTTCTACTGTGATCGTCTATAAACGAGATAAACCATCGACAACCATTTATATTCTTTAATTTAGAAGGGCCCCAAATATCACTATGAATAAGAGAAAAAGGTTGCGAAGGTTTTTATATAGATGGTGAATATGTTGTCTTTGTGTGTTTAGCAAGTTGGCAGACATGGCATTTAAAGAACTTTGGCTTTTTATTAATAAACAATGCAGGAAAAAGTTTAGCAAGATAAAAGAAACTTGGGTGGCCTAACCTAAAATGCCATAGCATAACATCATCAAGCTGTCCTAAGGAAGAAATAGAACTACTAAAAAGAGCTTGAGGAAACAAAGGTTGTTGGCTATGTAGAATGTAGAGCCCATGATGCATCCTAGCATTGCCAATCATCTTCTCTGAGTCCATTGCCTGCAATACACACTTATTATCAGTAAACTTTGAAACACACTTCAAATCTCTAGAAAGTTTACTAACGGACAGAAGATTGCAGTCCAACTTGGGAACAAAAAGAACATCATGTAACAACATATTCTCATTTATAAACACAGAACCACTTCCTCTTATAGGAGACAAGGAGCCATCTGCTGTCTTTATTGATCTCTTGGGAGAGGTAGGCACAAAAGTATGAAACAAATCTCTATTCCCAGTCATATGATCAGATGCTCCTGAGTCTATGATCCATGTTGGAGCAATTTGTGCAGAAAGTAGGACAGTATGAAAAGAATTGCTCTTTATACCTTCTGGTTCTGTCAAGGCTAGATTAGCCTCACTAGATGCACCAAATTTGCCAAATAGCTGCTGCAATTCCTCAATTTGCTTTTTGGTGAAACTACTAACACTACCAGCCATTGCCAAATTGGATTGGGAATCCCGAGAGCCCTTTGGTTGAGGGGGCTTCCAATCTGCTGGTTTTCCATGGAGCTTCCAACACTTCTCTCGATAATGACCAACCTTCTTGCAATAATCACACCACGACTTCCCTTGTTTGTTATTACTGGAAGAGGAAGATTGGGTGATTAGGACAGATCCATCATGTGAAGGAGGATCAGGAAGCATCAGAGTCCTCCGACTTTCTTCCCTTCTTAAAGCAGAAAACACTTCTCGAAGGAATGGGAGATTCGTGCTACCAAGTATTCTGCCCCTCACCGCATCCAAGTCTTTATTCAGTCCATTAAGAAACTGAAAAATCCTTCTTTGAGCAATAATCTTCTTGTATAAGGCTCCATCATTCGGAGTCTCCCACTCGTTTGCCTCATAGAGATGGATCTGCTGCCACAAATTAGTTAGAGTGTTATAATATAAAGTAACACTCATGCTTTCCTATTTCAGATTTGATGCTTGACTCTCAATTCCAAAGAGTTCAGAGGTATTATCAGTGCTAGAATAGGTTTCCTGGACAGCACGCCAAATTTCAGAGGCCGACTCATACAAAAGAAAATTTTTCCCCACTATAGGAGCCATAGAATTCAACAGCCGAGACATTACTCTGCCATTCTCTTGCATCCATTTGGCATAACTTGGATCTTTAGCATCAGGTTTTTGATTCTCCCCTGAGATATAACCTAATTTACCTCGCCCAAAAATAAAAATCTTCACTGACTGTGACCATTCCAAGTAGTTATTGCCAACCAGTCTATGACAAGTAACTACTGAACTAGAGGAATCAGAAACATCATCATAACCATTAATAGGTTCTGTCACAGAATCAATTTCGGAGGAAGAAGAAGTATGGGCCATCGACTAGAGTTTAGAAATCGAAACCTAATCTGAGAAAAGGTTGAAAGTCTTTTTGTTTTCTCAAGAAGAAGGAAGGATCGAACCTAAATTGATACCATGAAGAAACTGATGAAAACAATATGTTTTCTCAGTGTATTATATTTCTCATTTTCGTAAAACTTACAGTGATAGTCTTTTAAAGACTTCAATACAAGAGTTAAACTATAACTAGGAGTTCTAAGTATTTACAACTCTAATCTCTTATCTCTTAGAGTTAGGATAGGATTAATCTAATCTATTTACATTCAAATTATAGAATCCTAATCTTATATAACTTACAGTAAGCTTGCCCCCTTCAATCACATGGAAGACAGATAATAAAGGATGGTCAACCTTTATTTTAAAAAGGGGTAAAATTGCCACACAAAACCCTTTAATTTCACCTTGTTACAATTTGGTCACTTTCCAAGCCCATGTAGCTCAATTCTCATCCAATAGGGCCCAAACTTGGACCAAGGGGTCCGATTACCCAATCTAACACAAAGGTCCATAACACGAGTCAAACGCCCAACCGTTGACTCAGAAATTCGAGTTGTTACAAGTGACTAACTAGGGTAGTTTTAGTTCTAATAGAACTATTGTAAGCAACCTATTTAAAGGCTTTACACTACATTATTTTCGGTGCACATGCTAGCAGCTGAGTAAAGCTCGAAAGAAAATGGTGTCAATTTGAGAATTAATTCGGTGTGTTTGTATTTTAGGGACCAAAACTTAAAATTGAATAACCGAGAGGAATTTGTTAAATTTAAGATTATCAAATCTTAATTAATCAAGTTACATGCTTACTCGTCAAAATTCATCATCAAACGTTCACCCAAACTCATACAATTGCTTTCACAAAGATTATGGACTAAAATGAAAGAATCAAAAACTCACAAGAACACACTAATTGAAATAACAGTATCCCGTATCAGTACACGAGCATGTGTATTGGTACCATATTAAATTTCCACAAATTCTAGATTTCAATAGCTCAAAACCGTATCGATACACCTTCTCCCGTATCGATACGCTATGCCCAAAATACAAAGGTTGTACTGATACAAGTCTCTGTGTACCGAGCCCAGCCTCAGAAAACACTTACCTGTATCGGTACAGAGACACATTTACCGATACGCCTGGGCCTGAAATGTCCACTTTTGCTGGTTTTTCGTACTTTTATGGATTCATGCACAACTGAACATGCTTCAATCAACATACGAACACCAACTCATCATCATATGAACCAAAAGACATCATCATACCATAAATCCTCATATGCAAGTTCAAGAATCAAAACATGGAAATCATCAATGAGATCCTATAGGCATGCTCATTACCCAAACAAGCAAAAGCCATCACAAGCCCCAAGTCAAACATCAAACATCACAAAATACATCCATGACAGTATAGAAAAATGCTCAAAACCAGGGAGAAACACATTACAAATCCCCCAATACCCAAGGCTTACTTATCTGCAAGCATGAGAGTAGAGCGTAAGCACAATATGCTTAGTGAGGGATTCTTAAAATCACTCGCCAATGCAATTAAAATCTTTAGATAAAACAAGCTTTGAGGCTAAATAAGTATTTGATAAATCAATAATGCTTTTGTAAATATCCTTCAAAATATACAAACCAAATGCTTTTCAATGTATCATGGATTACATGCATAGTCTTATATGCAAAATCTCGACTTAAGCTTCCATAGGCATAAACATTTCGAATAGCATAGCTGAAGGAGCATCATCATCACAAATCACAACATATTCATCTTTCATATTCATCAAGATACATTTGTTTATACACATATATATCGGCATTATAGTGACCCAAAACCGTTACATCACGTTTTTAAGAAAACGCATCGGATACTCGAATTTCCATGGTGGTACCTTTAAACACACCTTTGTATCCACCAACCGGAGTAACCCCTCAACGATTGCGGTTCTCAATAGTTGGAGCAACCCCTCAACAAACCATGAGGCGACTTATTATAGTGCACTTTAAACCCTATGGCTAGCCAACTATATCCAATAACTTTTAACCATTGCCACTTGCAAATATACCCAAATAAAACATGTTACCTCACTGTTTTACAAATGCATCAATCAAAATAATTTCTAATACATTAAACTATGTATTTAGGCATTCCTTAAATTCTTTTGCAACCATTTTTCATATTCATAAATCATCAATATATGATCATTTGCAACATCTTTCATTGCTAAAACATGCACATAGCATTAGGTAATCAAAACTAATAATAAGAGCATGAAAAGCACTTTCCCAAAACCGAAAACGAGAGCAAGAACGTCTAATACTTACTTTCGAGCTTAGACAAGCGGTTCGAGCTTTAAATCTTGATTCCACTCACCGGCAATGCAAAGCTTCCCTCGCCAATGTGAATTCAAGCTTCCGACGCCTCCAAATCTTCGCCAAACGCTGTAGGATTAATCTCCAAAAACTTAATAACACCATTAACACCACAAAATCCAACTATTCACAACATAGAAAATTAGCAATTCAATTTGTTTCGAGATTTTTTTTTGTAAATCTCATCTTTCAACATTAAAATACTCTTTAGAAGTAACCTAAATCAATCAATATCAAAATTATTCAGACTCACAACAAAGATCTATCAATTCCTTAATTAAACTAACATTAAACTTTTAAATCTTGATTTAATTACCAGCACATGTTAAAAATCGATTAAAGGATCAAAAACTTGGGAATTTCAGTAAGAACCTTAGATTAGAGGAGAGAAACAAAAATCACCTTTAATTATAGACTTCATTCTTAATTGGCTTGATTTTTGATGAAATCTCCAAGGTAATGTGGTGTAGACTCAAGAAAATCAATTGTTGAAATCAAAAGCAAGATTAGAAAATGAATCAATGGGATTCTTAGTGAGAAAATAGTAGTTTGGTTGCTGAGAATTTGAGAGAAAAAGTTTGGAGAAAAGAAGTTACGTAAGAAAATATTTTGTAGGTTGTTAACGTGTAAATAGAAGAGTTTTAGTTAATTTGTATTAAGTCAGTAGTTTAAATTTAGTCCAACTCTTATCCTACATATAGATATAGATAACTTAGAATAGTCCTAATTAGACTAAACTACTTGTATAGTCTTTTAAAAAGGCTCTTTTGTATAGTGAATTAATTAATTAAAACTACAGAGAATAAATCTGATATTTTCTCTGTTCAAAACCTCTATTCTTCATGGTATTCGATTATGTTTTTTTTCTTATCAATCCATAATTAAAAACCTAGACTATATGGCCAGTAAGGAGAGTTCTGCATCTAGTCCATCCTAAACCAACATTAGTGATGCATCTCCTACTACCATCACTTCTCATAGACTTATTGGAAATTATTATCTTCCTTCTACTGAAGATTTCCAGAAAATTTTCAGCCAAATGACAGAAACCAGCACCTTAGCTCTTACTTCTTGTGTGAGCTTGGCTAGTCTTGATACTCTATCCAGTTGGATTGTTGATTATGGGGCTTCTAACCATTTGACAGGGAATATCACCTTGTTCAAAAGCCTTCAAAAATTGAGTTCTTCTTCATACATCAAAACAGTAGATGGCTCCTTCATACACCAAAATACCTTTAGGAGGAAGCCATCCTTACTGCTACCTATCTCATTAATAGGATGCCTAGTAAAACCTTGAAATTTCAGGTTCCTAGAGATGTGCTACTTGAATATCTTCTACTTTACCTTTGAGAGTGTTTGGGTGTACAATCTTTGTCTATAATCATCAAAAGTCCAACAGTAAGTTAGATCCTAAATCTACCAAGTGTGTGTTTTTGGGATATTCTTCAACTCAGAAGAGCTACATGTGTTACTCACCTATTACCAAAAAGACATACACCTCCATGAATGTTACTTTTTTCGAAAACAAACTTTTTTACCAAATCTGAAATTCAGGGGGAGAATACTAATGATGAATTTCAGTTTTTTTTGACAAATTCTAACAGCCCACTACTGTTGATAATTTCTAGTTGAGTTCAACTCTCCAGCAGCCCACTATTGTTGGTTATTTACATCCCAAATCAGCCATCCAGCAGCCCACTGCTGCTGTTGATAATTTTCAGCCGAGTTCAACCCTCCAGTAGCCCATTGCTGCAGGCTATTTTGGACTCCCTAAAACTCCTTAAGGAACTCAAAATACAGCTCGTGAAAGAGGAGAAATCAATGTCTAAAAAAGGAGAAAAAGGCCAATTTTGGAATCTGCCATACAACCTGGCTTCTGCTAAGAACTCAACTTCAATCCTACTGCCTTTGAAGATCAGGAAGGTAATGAGTTACCTAGTAAGGATTCAATTAATAATGACGTTCATATTCCTTTTATCGATACTACTGGCCTTCCTATTGCTCAGAGGAAAGGTGTAAGGAAGTGCACTAATCATCCCATACAAAGATTTATTGCATATGGAAAATTGCAGCCTTCTTTTCGAGCATTTACAACTAAAGTTGATAGCATTCAGATTCCACAAACAATTGAGGAAGCTTTGAGAGATCCTAAATGGAGAAAGGCTCTTGAGGATGAGATAAAGGCTCTTAAAAGTAATGAAACTTGGACCTTGACTGATTTACCACGAGGGAAAAAACCGATTGGCTGCAAATGGGTATTTACAGTGAAGTACAACTTTGATGGAAGTGTGGAGAGATTCAAGGCAAGGTTAGTAGCAAAAGGATTCACAGTCTTTTGGGGTAGATTATCAGGAAACTTTTGCTCCTGTTGCAAAGTTAAATAAAGTATGGGTTCTATTATCCTTGGCTGTAAATCAAGACTGGAAACTCCATCAGTTAGATATTAAAAATGCCTTCCTTAATGGCAACCTAGAGGAAGACGTCTACATGCAAGTGCCTCTAAGAATGGAAGAAAAAGCAAGTGACCAGGAAGTTTTCAAGCTAAGGAAGTCCTGATAGCCTAAAATAGTCTCTAAGGTCTTGGTTTGAGAGGTTCACCAAAGCTGTTGTTAAAGATGGTTGCAAACATTGTCAAACCGACCACACATTGTTTGTAAAATTGGAACCAAGTGGATAAAGGATCATCTTAATTGTCTATGTCGATGAGATTATCATTACTGGAAATGATGTTGTCGAAATAGAGAATCTGAAGAAGCTATTATCCAAGGAATTTGAGATTAAAGACCTTGGAAGTCTCATATACTTTCTTGGAATGGAAGTAGCAAGATACAAAGCTGTGATTTTTATTAAATAGAGGAAGTACATCCTTAACCTACTCTCAGAAACAGGAATGTTGGGATGCAAACCTGTAGAAACTCCTATGGACAACAACTTAAGCCAAGGAGGGAGGAAATGGGAGTTCCAGTAAATAAGGAACAATATCAAAGACTCATAGGTAAAACTAATTAACGTGTCTTTGACCAGACCTGACATTGCTTTCTCTGTTGTAATTGTAAGCCAACATATGAATGATCCGAGGGAAGAACACCTCGATGCAGTCTACAGAATATTGAGGTACCTTAAAATAACCCCTGGACATGGTTTGATTTTCAGGAAAAGTGATGATAGAACAATAAAGATTTTCATTGATTCCAGTTGGGTTGGAGAACTAACTGACAGGAGATCAATAAGTGGTTATTGTTCCTTTGTTTGGGGTAACCTAGTGACATGGAGGAGCAAAAAGCAATCGGTGGTAGCAAGAAGCAATGCTGAAGCTGAGTATAGATCACTAGCTCTCGGAATTTGTGAAAGAATTTGGCTGAAAAGACTACTTTTATAATTGAAATTTAATTGTAGCAAAGAAATTGAGCTACAAAGAGATAATCAATCAGCTATCAGTATTGCTAAAAATCCAGTTCACCATGACCGAACTAAGCATATTGAGATAGATAAACATTTTATCTCAGAAAAGGTGAACAATGGAGCAGTCAAACTCAACTTTGTACCTACTAAAAGTCAAGTAGCTGATGTTCTCACCAAGGTCCATCCAAGAAGCACCTTTGACGAGTTTACATCCAAGTTGGGACTCTACAGCGTATATTCACCAACTTGAGGGGGAGTCTAGGTTGTTAATGTGTAAATAGAAGAGTTTTAGTTACTTTGTATTTTATTAAGTCAATAGTTTAAATTTAGTCTAACTCTTATCCTACTTATAGATAGAGATAAATTAGAATAGTCTTATTTAGACTAAACTACTAGTATAGTCTTTTAAAAAGACTTTTCTGTAAAGTGAATTAATTAACTAAATTATAGAGAATAAATATGATATTTTCTCTGTTCAAAACCTCTATTCTTCAACTTTGGCTAACTAAAACAAAACTTATTAAAATCCTTTTATTTTCTTTTGTTAAACCTTTTTAAAACTAGTTTAAAATAACCAAAATTAAGGAAAAAGTCTGATAAAACCAAGGGGTTTAATAGCCCCTTAAAGATTCTAAGTTTTGACCCTTTTATAATTTAGTCCCAAAAAAGTTTTCAAATCTTTATAATTTAGTCACCAAACTCAAAATGTCATTAATCCGAATTTATTTTATTAAATTGACACCTTCAATATGTTTAATGAAGATAAACAGAAAACTCTTCTATTTATTAGATGATCGAAATATATGATTCAATACAAAGATACTTACAGCCTTATATAGGCTAGGACTTTAAGTTAGATAAGGAGTCCTACTAGGTTTAGTCTTCCTACTCTATCTAAAAGACTTAGAGTACTACTACAACAATTAAACTAATAAATTAACTCACCAACAAGGGTTGGGTGCATTGGTAAGGCACATTGCACTCCCAAGGAGAGGACATCAGTTCGAATCTTGGAGACGACATTGTTGGGAGGGGAAGCCACGCACCCCGAACATGGACCGTAAGACAGATATTCATATAATAAAAAAACTAATAAATTAACTCCTATATAAATTAGGATTACTATGGTCGATTTTAATGTGCTTTGTCCTGTCATGTTCTACAAGATTCTCGGCTATCTGAATAGTGGATTGGTTATCACAAAAAATTTCAAAACTTTCATCTTGTGCCATTCCCAACTCTCTAAGAAATTTCAATAGCCAAATTCCTTCACATATTCCCAAGGCTAGGGCCCTGGATTCGGCCTCAGCACTGCTTCTTGAAACCACCGTTTGTTTCTTACTCTTCCAAGTCACCAAATTTCCCCAAACAAAGGAACAATATCCCCAAACTTTCACAGTTCTTTCTTGATTTTTCTTAAAAAATACCTTGTGTCCTGGTGTCCCTTTTAAATACCTCAAGATCTTTTTTGATGCCTCCATGTGTTCTTGTCTAGGGTCTGTTATATATTGACTTATGACATTACTGGAAAGGAGATGTCGGGTCTGGTGAGGGACATGTAAATCAATTTACCTACTAATCTTTGGTAGAGTCCTTTGTCAGCCGCAAGACCAGTTCCTCGTTTGTTGAATTTTAGGCCTGCCTCCATTGGTGTGTCTGCAGGTTTGCAACCCAGTAAACCAATTTCTTTAAGAAGATCTAGGATATACTTTCGTTGGTTGATAATTAACTCTTTGCTGGTCCTTGCTACATTCATGCCTAGGAAGTATCTCAAACTCCCAAGATCTTTGATTTCAAATTCTCTACTTAAGAAGTTCTTCAATTTGCTAACTTCTTCTTCATCATCTTCTGTCATAATTATGTCATCCGCGTACACAATTAAGATTACTCTTTTATTGGAAGAAGTTACCTTACTGAACAAGGTGTGATCGGCCGAGGATTGCTTGAACCCATTCTTCAATATAACCTTGGTGAATCTTTCAAACCAAGCTCTAAGTCCATAGAGTGATTTTGCTAGTTTGCAAACTTTCTGAGGCTGTCCTGCACCTTTTACACCTGAAGGAATTTCCATGTAAACTTCCTCCTCAAGATTAGATGATCGAAATTTATGATTCAATACAAAGATACTTACAACCTTATATAGGCTAGGACTTTAAGTTAGATAAGGAGTCCTACTAGGTTTAGTCTTCCTACTCTATCTAAAAGACTTAAAGTACTACTACAATAATTAAACTAATAAATTAACTCCTATACAAATTAGGATTACTATGCGTATTCTTACATTTAATACATTAATTAAACATTTTAGGATATTTTTCCATATTTTACTTTAGAAAAAAAACCATTTATTTGAATTTATTTCCCGAAACCAATTTGAACTAACTAATCTGGTTCACCCAAACCGTCTAACCTATCTAGCTAACTTCCAGGCCCAAATTCGAGGCGTTATATTCGGAATAAGAAAAAGCAGAGAATACTCTTTCTTCTCTGTTCCAAATCCCTATCCTATCAGAAATACTTGTTGACTACATGATTCTCAAATCTAGTTTTGAAATGGACGATTTCTAAGTATTCACTATGAAGTGATTTTTGCTACAGGTGACTTACCAGACTGATCTCTTCCTGGAGAAGAACAAAGATTTAGTTGTTCCAGAGCACCAGGCACTCTTGGGTGCTTCCAGATGCTCTTTCCTTTCAAGCTTGTTTCCTCCTGTACCTCAAGAAACATCTGGCAAATCATCAAAGTTGTCCTCAATAGCTGCTGGATTCAAGGTTTGTTGCTGCTTCGGTGTGTCTATACAAAGGCAGATCATATGTGTCATATATTTTATTTGATTTTGACTTGTACTATATGTTTATACAGCTACAACTCCAAACTTTACTTGATACTTTGAGTGCCACTGAACCACACTATGTTCGTTGCGTAAAGCCAAATAATGCTCTTAAGCCGGGAATATTTGAAAAAATCAATGTACTTCAACAACTTCGTTGCGGGGTGAGTTGTCATATTTTGGTCAATCCTTGCTTAACCAACCTGTCCATAAGATGGTTTGGTACATTTTTTATTCCAGGGAGTGTTGGAAGCAATTAGAATTAGTTGTGCTGGATTTCCCTCTCGAAAGCTGTTTCGTGAATTTATAGATCGGTTTTCCATATTGGCTCCAAAGGTTCTCAATGGAAGGTAGCTTTTCCAAGATTTCTATTGTAGTTCAAAATTATTACCTCTCTTTTATACTTTAATCCATGATTTACCTGTTTTGATGGTAGCTATAATGAGGTTGCTGCTTGCAAGAAGATTCTGGAAAAGAGTAACCTCATTGGTTGTCAGGTACATCTTATATTTACAGAGTTTCTTAAAACAAATTTGGGACAGTTTTTGCCATTCCATGTTCCTCTTAAATAGTTGTTGAATATCATGTATGTCACATCTCCTGTAGGCTGGTCAATCATATCAGTTTTTGCATCTATTGCATTTTGATATTGTTTCTTCCTCTATGCTCCTCCACTATTTCATAGTTTGGCTGCTGTTTCAGGTTGGTAAAACAAAAGTTTTTCTGAGGGCTGGTCAGATGGCTGAACTCGATACACGTCGAAGTGAGATTTTAGGAGTATCAGCAATAGTTATACAGAGAAAAGTCCGTGCATATTTGAAATACAAAAACTTTAAATTGTTGCGGTTATCTTCCATAAAAATTCAAGCCTTCGCTAGAGGTAATAAGAATTTCATATAGGGCATTTGTGTCAGTATCATTAGTTATAACTGCTGCCCTGTCTCTATTGACTTGTTTGTTTTCTCCAACCTGGTTGCAGGACAAGTGGCACGCTATCAGTATGAGAGGGTCAGAAGAGCAGCTGCTTGTCTGAATATTCAAAAACATTCACGCAAGTTTCTTGCCAGGAAAGCATACAAGAATTTGTACTTCTCGTCCGTTTCCATTCAAGCAGGCATCCGTGGGATGACTGCTCGTAAACAACTTCTGTCCAAGAAGCAGATGAAAGCTGCAGTAGTAATTCAGGTAATGATAAAAACCTTTCGTTTAATGAAATATTAATAGCTACTAGTTTTCCTTTTATTTCTGGTTTTACTCCTTTCTAGGAATTTTCATTTCTATTCAATGAAGTGTTATCTTAGTTGTGTTGCAATATACGTTGATGCTGGTTGGTTCAGCAAAAGAAAAAATGCTGATGCTTTGTATTTTTGCAATGTCCGGTTGCTATTTCTGCTATATCAGTATACCGATAACATGTGATTTCATGTCTATGACAGAGTCAATGTCGTCGATTCTTGGTGAGCCGTTATTACTCAAGGTTAAAGAAAGCTGCACTCGCCGCACAATGCATTTGGAGAGGAAAACTTGCACGTAGAGAATTACGTAAACTAAAAATGGTGATTTTCATTTCTTAAATTAGTTTAAGCTCATGTGATGTCTTGCATAGGTGTGTTCTCAATTTGCTTCAACAAGTTCTTCAAAGATGGTGATTTTGACTAATGTACTCTATTGCCATGTGATATTAAATCCATGATTTCTAGGAAACCAATTTACATTTTCCAATACAACCCGCATGCTAGTGTGTACCGGTTATGCATTCCCAACTTGTCTGCTAATGCTTTAAACTTGTTACTTTGTAACCCAGTTGAAAAGATATCTACAAATTTCCATTTTGTGTTTACAGAAGGAGTTATTAGTTTCCTTGCTTCGGTCTTCTCCTTTATGAATTTCCCGTCTATTTAACCATGCTTGTTCCTACCGTATTGAACTGGATTATGAGCAATGCTGATGGGTCTTTGTTGTCACAATTGGATCTTTGCCTAACCCTTTTGTTAAAATGTCTGCAACTTGCTTATTGGTAGAGATGTATACAAATCAATCCATTATCTATTTTTTTTCTTTAATGTAGTGTTTATCAACTCCAGCATGTTTAGTTGTATCATGAAAAAATGGATTATGAATAATGGATATTGCTGTTTTGTTGTCACGATACACCTTTATAGGTAATGGACTAGAGATCTTTAAGTCTTCTAATTCACAAGACTACACATTCAATAAGCAATTGATCTAAATTCAGCCTCCACAGTACTTGCAACAACACATTTTAAGGTCAACTATCTCCACAGTGCAACTCTTTTTCAGTCAATTGGATTGGTAATCAATAAGAAAATACCCATTCAAATTTTAGTCCTTATTCTCCATGTCAATCAATAGGAAAATTTCAATTACTGATGGTTCAGTCACCATAGTGGCAGGAATAGGATACATCCAAGTTAATCTACCATTGGTTCTAAAAATGTCTTCCCTTATCTGTTGGTTCAGTTAACTCTTTTCTTCTCTAAAACTGCTAACTTCCATTGTGGATGATCAAGAGATTCCTGTACACTTTTCCAGTGTATTCACCTGTCTGATATGATGTTTTCATAGGCTTTTCCATGAGGTGACAGTATGTGCATAATTGTTTCAATTGATTCTCCATGTTTGTCTGCAGGCTGCCAAGGCAACTGATGCCCTCCTAGAGACCAACAATAAGCTGGAAAAGCAAGTTGAAGAACTTACATGGCAGTTGCAGAAGTTGGAACGTGAACTAGTTAAGGAACATGGTGGCGCAAATAACACTGCCGGACAAGTTCCTGTCATTCAGGGGGTCCCGGTTGTTGATGATGAATCGATGAAGAAACTTACTGCTGAAAATGAACAACTTAAGGTATTGTTAGATATTTATGACTTCTGAATAAGGAGCTTACTTGGACCGAAGGCTTGGTAAATGCCATTTAAATTTAGTGATTTTTCATTTATTTTTCTTGAAATATTCTTTTTTACCAAAATGCCATTTCAGGCTCAGGTAGCTGCGACGGAGAAGAAATATGAAGAAACAAACAAGCAGGCTATGGAGGCTGAGAAGAAGATAATTGAGCTAAAAACTGCAATGCAAAGGTTTTATCCCTATTTTGTGCTGTGGTAATAGAAGTTTGATGTTTATGCTAGTATGAATGTTTAGTCAATTGGATTGTTCATTCTTTAACTTGAGCTGCTTATCTTCCATGCAAATAATTGTCTACATCTTTTAACAGGTTAGAAGAAAAGATTTCGGACTTGGAAACCGAGGACAAGGTTTTGAGACAGCAAGCTTTACTGAGTGCGTCTGGTAGAAAAATGTCATCTCAAGTGTCATTTACAACACCTGCAGTAAGCCATGTTTAAACTTGGTGTTGTTATCTTTCTTGAGTCATTTTTTTTGTTGTGATTATTTTTCACATTCCTTATTTTTCTTTGTTGGTCCTTATTTTCACTTTGCAGCCTGTGCAGAATGGTCAGCAAGTAAGGGAAGAATGAAGAGGCTTTATGATTAACTTTACTTCAGTTTTATCAGTTATATCAGCATCCTTGATTCTTTGTTGCTTTATGACCCTGAGATAGAAAGCTCTTTTTGACAGGCACAACTGAATTCTGGTCCATCGTTAAGGTTTGGTAGAGATGATAGTAAAATGCGGACATCTAAGATTGAAATGCCGCCACAAGTATGAACTAGAATGATATGGAACTCATTTTTCCTTTTCTACTTTTTCTCTCTCAAGATTTTGTATTGGATGAAGTTTCTAGGGATGAAATTTTGTTGTATGTATCACTCAGGCACAGGAAGGCGTTGACTCTCTAATAAAATGTTCGGAGCAGAATCTTGGATTCAGCCAAGAAAAGCCTGTTGCAGCATTTACAATATACAAATGCCTTGTTTACTGGAGATCATTAGAAACTGAGAAAACAAGTGTATTTGATAATCTTATTCAGATGATTGGCTCTGCACTAGAGGTAACTTATTTATCACAGAAAGCTCATATTTAGTGTAGTCCCAAATCTTTATCATCAATATTAACTGCCCTTTTTCTTGCTGATAACTATGATATTACTGTACTAATGTCTATGATAAAATTATTGTAGCAATTCCTTGTGTTGTCGATTGTTCAAACTACGGTAATTTCCTTGTAGGTTCATACCTTAATAATAAAACTGACAATAAGTATTTATTTATTGCTTCCTCTAAGAAAATGGACCAAAGTTGTTTCAAGTAGATAGTAGTCTAACTAGATAAGTTAGCTGGCTCTAATTAGGACTGTATCTCTGATGTAACTCAGCCTATTTTTTTATTAATTAGAGAGATATTTACATTCCCAAGGCAAATGCCGGGATTCAAACCCATACAAGTTGGGCAACATGCCTTGACCACTCGGCCAATTAATGGATCTCTAACTCAGCCTACTTTAAATAGGCATTTAACCTGTGTAATCAGAGAACAAATTATTCTCTGTTCCAGAAAATATCTTCAAGATGTTTTTATTCCTCGAGTCATTGTACTCTCGGTAGTTGTTCTGATGGCAGAGCTTTCTACCTCAGTTTGGTTTCTGGATCTCTTATCTCCATTGAAGGCTGTTTTAACCATGTTGTTATTGGAGAATTAACCCAGCTCTAGATTCCATGAAAGTTTTATAACGTGAAGAACTCGGCGTTTAAATAGAAACAACTTACAACTTAAAGTGGAGAAAAGTAAATCCTTTATTCTAGTAAACTACTAAAAGATAAAAAAAAAAAGTCCTAAAAGATCTCAATTACCATAAATATAGGAGTTCGGAAAATATTTCGACAGTTAGTTGTTCCCTTTATTACCCACCAACTCTCGAATTTGTTTTTGGTTCAAAATGTTGTCATTGTTTTCGTCATTTTTAGCTTTTTCTGTTGCACCCATGTTCACATTTCGCTTTTGACAGCAAGAAATAAGTATCAACATCAATCACTTGTATCTTTTTTTTTTTGTTGGATTTAGAAGACACAATTATGGTTTTCTCCTATGCTGGAAAGTAATTATTCATATATGTGAACACTGGGAATGAATGTTAGAATTCCTCTTTGCTAGGGACCTATGTCGCATTACATTAACTCATTCTTAAGTTACGATTGAGAAGGTATAAGCAACTTAGAAGAGGAGGATAAATAAATCAAACATAACATCATGATCTCATTTGATGTGTTGCAGAATGAGGACGACAATGATCACATGGCATATTGGCTGTCGAACTTATCTGCATTGTTGTTTTTGCTTCACAGTAGTATGAAAAGTGCAGCGAGACCTCCTGTTCCAACATCATTTTTTTCAAGGATGACTCAAGTATTTAAATAATTCATTTACAATGTCTCTAAATAGTTTGCATGAAGTGGTCATGATTTAGAATCTTTTTGTGAAATGATTCTACAGCTTATGCAGGAAAATTATATGATAAGGTGTTGTTGTTTTTCAGAGTTTTCGTTCATCTTCTTCCAATCTTGCAATTGGTGTAATACGCCAGTTTGACGCCAAGTATCCAGCTATACTTTTTAAGCAGCAGCTCACAGCATATGTAGAAAAGATCTTTGGAATCATTAGAGACAACTTGAAAAAGGAATTGTCATTGCATATTTCTCGTTGTATCCAGGTATAAGGAGCTATACAGAACTTCCCCAGTGATTTATTTTGTTAATTGCTATATATAGCGGAAAAGTGTCATTCTTGAACAATTTGCTTGGGAGCAAGCAGCTTTATCTTGGAATTGTAGTTGTTTTTGTTTATTTTTGTTGCTAATGCATTACCCTACATATCAGGTACCTAAGACATCAAAGGGAACTGCTATTAACCCGTTTGAAGAGTCACAGGACAATTGTTCTCCCGCTAGTCACTGGGAAGGAATTGTTGTGTCCCTGAACAAGTTTCTAGGCACATTGAAAGAAAATTTTGTATGTAATTTACTGCTTTTATGAAATTGAAGTGGACTAGTACCATCATTTTAATGTTGAACTTATGCTTACAGATTCTTTTCAGGTGCCTCCAGTGCTTGTTCAGAAAATTTTCACTCAAATATTTGCATATATAAACACACAGTTCTTTAATAGGTAAATCAAAGTTTCATCTTTCTGTTCCTGTTAGATAAAATGATAAGACTATATTACAAAATATGATGTGAATATCTTCTATTACAGCTTTCTTATCCGTAGAGAGTGCTGCACACTTAGCAATGGGGAGTATGTGAAGTATGGCCTAATTGAATTAGAACTATGGTGTGCCCAAGCGACCGAAGAGGTAATTTCTTATTTCCAATTAAAGATTGTTGTTGAAGGTGGCATTTTCAAGTATGAACATGCATGCCACCAAGGAATTTTTTTTCCTTTTCTGCTTACGGAATTTCGATAACATGGTGGTTTGGTGATTCCTCTAATTACAGTATGCAGGCTCATCATGGGGTGAACTCAAGCACACAAGGCAAGCAGTTGCTTTCTTGGTATGTTTCTTCTATTCATTTAGGAGGATTAGTGCTCGAATTTTACCAAGTACCAAAATCCACACAATAATCCTTGAATTCCCTCTTAATAATGGAGAAGTTAGTCTAGTTTGCGTTTAAGCCGATCCAGCTAGCACAACTCCTTATATGTCTATTATAATTAATGTAAGAATTGTCTCTTAATGATGCATTCTTAATAATGTAAGAATGATGAGCCAGTTTAGATGCATCAAATTCAAATTACAAGAAATTCTCGAATGCATTAATAAAAGAAATAAATGATTACAAAAAGTCGAGCTAAATGTAAAAATGATCTATCAAATCTGATAGTTAACCCTCTAACTCATAACAACTTTGAGTTCCATTGCTTCCAAGATTTTTGCTCAAATTGGTTCCTAGCAGTTCTTTTGCAAGATTTTTATAATTATTTTGAGTATTAAAAGAACTGCAATGGAGTAACCACTAATTGTTTCATGCTTCGATTCTTCCGATTTCTTTCATTTCTCCAATTTGAGCATCTGTTATTGTTTTGTCAGGTTCTGCAAGAAAAATCCACCATCTCCTACGATCAAATAACAAATGAACTTTGTCCTGTAAGTGTCTTTTTCTTTCTTCAGCCACAACTGGATGATGGGGATTGTGAAGAACACGGTTTCATAGAACATTCCACTGATAAATCACTAAGAAAAGGTTCTTTAAAGAGCTAGTGCGAATCACTAGTGATAATGAGAGGGCATGCATTTAGGTTGTACATGTATTTCTCCGCTTTCTCTTACGTTGTTTCCTGCACCAGGTTCTGAGCGTTCAACAACTTTTTCGGATATGCTGGCTTTTTAGGGATGACAAGCACAACACTCCAAATGTTTCACCAACTGTAAGTCACACCAAAATTAAATTGTAGACATCTATTCTCTCCTAAAACTTTCTATTGACAAAGGCTTCCTTTCTACTCCTTCAACCGAACAGGTCATTGCCAGCATGAAACATCTAATGTCGGATGGTTCAGAAGACGATGGTGGCAGCACCTTTCTGTTGGAAGATGATATCAGGTAAGATAACTAAAGGGAAAGTCGGAAACGGGGAAATGCTTTTTAGTTCCTCTAATATTGAAGGTTTCATGTTTAAATGTAGCATTCCGTTCACCACGGAGGACGTTATCGGTTCTATGCAAGTAAAAGAATTTGCACATGTAAATCCTGCTGCAGAACTTGTGGAGAATCCAACTTTCCAATTTTTACTACAGGATTAAGCCACAGGTTCTACTACCAATTTCTCTCTTCTTTTTTTTTATGTATACATTACATTTATTTTATTTTTTTTCCTGAAAAAGAAGAATCAACTTCATCATGGTAAATGCAGCAGCCCCATTGTATAGGAATGGTATCCTTCACTACAAGATCCACTGCCTCCAAAGTGTAATATAGCTCTTAGACTTGCATCATTTCATTAGGGTATGTAGGTAGTCATTTGGTTATTGTGAGTAGCATCTTTCTGGACTGATGTAGGACCTCATGAAATTTTTAATATAGTTCTGTCCCTTTAATTTTCATCCTGTACAAAGAAGTTTGAATTATTATTACCCCCTTTTCAGATAGCTGAATTAAAAATTAGTTTGGTTGATTGAATAAAAAACAAATTGGCTTATTTGATTTAGTAACACACATAAAACAGAGAAGAAAAAAAAAAGTGAGTAGAGATTTTTATTATTTTCAATTTCAGATATATCTTAATGCAGAATTTAGGATTATTTAAGGACTAATAATTTTAATTTTATAGGACCTAACCATCGGCTGAAGCGTTTTTGTATTAAGTAATTGTTGCATTTAACATTTACTCCTATTTAAAATTAAAATTTGATTGAACTAGCCGGCGAGTATTGCATATGACTATTTTTCCATTCAAATATGGAAGTAAAGAGAAATGGGCATCTAACAAATTAACTACATCATAGTTTACCTGACACAACCAAGTAGAGTAAATACTAATCCAGATGATAGAGAAAAATTACACTAAATTTCATTTGCAAATACCAATTACAAAAACCATATTTTTGAAAGAATGCATAAGTGCAAATTCTGCCTTTAACGTTTACATTTTTTTTTGTTTTTTGTTCATTCTTTTTTAGTTAAATTTGGTCCTCAACTTTTTTAAGAAAGTCAAATTTAGTCCTTAATCTTTCTAAAAAGAGTCGATTCATTATTTTATTTTAAATAGAAATACTTGGTAAAAAGTTAAATTTATAATGCCATCGACATGTAATCCTGAATGACAAAATATGTATACTTCATGATATTTTAATTTTTTAATATTTTTTTTGAAGTTTTTATATTTCTTTTAGAATTTTATAATTTAAATTATTTGTTTACATGAGATATATAACAAATAGTTCTATGTTAGCATGAAATATATTGAGACTGGCACTTCAAGATTGTTAAAAATCAATGTTTCGTTCAATATTTTTATTATAAAACGATTGTTACATTTTTAAAAGATTAATGATTAAATTTAATTAAAAAGGAATAAAGATAAAATTGACATAATGAATAAATTGTTGTAAATAAAATAAAAGAACAAGAAGAAAAGAGAAAGAGGAAGATTTGTGTTTATTCTCAATATTGAAGTTGTGTACAATGCTTTCTCCAAACTCTATATTTATAGGCATAAGATAAAAATTCTAATTCTAATGGGTATTAAACCATAATAATAAAGTACACTAAAGTCTCCTTCATTACATGGATATTCACCATAAATAAATATTCATAACACTTCCCCTTGGATATCCATGAAGATAATGTGTCTCGTTAAAACCTTATTAAAATAAAACCCCGCGGGGACAAAATTCTTAGTGAAGGAAAAAGAGTACACACATCTTTGATACACATAATATGTAACCTTATTAAAAACCTTACTGGGAAAACTTATTGGGACAAAAACTTTGTTAAGGGAAAATGAGTGCAACACGTATTTACTCCCCCTCATGAAAACAAAAAGAGTGCAACGTGTATTTACTCTCCCTCATGAGAACATCACATAAGATCTTTTGTTGGGTTTTTAAGTGCTCAATTTCCTTCAACCATTCTAGCTTGCCAAATGTGGAGAAGTTGAATATTTGGGTGTTTTAGTGGGAGGTGAAAAATAAGCAATAAACACAAAGATTTATAGTGGTTCTGCCTTCTAACAAGCACCTACATTCACTACCTTAGCTCCCTACTAAGGATTTCAACAAATTCACTCTTGAATTTCTTCCCCTTTTCTAGGCTAAGGAGGCAACATTTACACACTCAAAGCTTTCTAACCCAAAGCTTGAGTAAACCCTCTTTACAAGAGATATTCTTAAGCAAACTTGAAATCCCTCAAATAGATATTTGTTTGCACTATGAAACTCTCACCCAAAACCTAAACACTTGAGCAAATATAACAATGTTTAGCTCACTAGTGTTGTCTATACAAGAAAATGAACAATTAGGCTCTAAGACAATTTATTGATCATTATGTTGTTGACTATTGAAGTATATAAGTCTTCTCTTGATGCTTGGAGGTCCCTTTTATACTCTCAATTAAGTTTGTAGCCGTTGAGGACAGTTGGGGTTGTTTTGGAGCCGTTAGAGACTTTATTTCCCACCATTAATGTTGTTCTGCAGACGTTCGTTTCGAAACAATCAAACCCGTTTTGGAATGTCCTTCTTCAGAACTAACCGTTGAAGTCTGATGCAGCAAGACGTTTCGAAATGCTTCTAGCCGTTTCGAAACACTCTTGATCCGTATCGAAATGGTAGCAACCCTATTTCGAAACAGGTGACAGTTGAGCTGCAATTTAAAAAGCCGTTGGGAAAATAGTCGTTGGGGAGGTTTTGACCGCTAGGCGTATCGAAACACCAAAGGGGTGTTTCGAAACGAAACCCTATCCGTATCGAAACATGCAAGCCCTGTTTCGGTACAGGTTTTGGCAGTTTCAAAATGTTTCGATACATGTCACCCTATTTCGAAACGGTTGCTTTGAAAATCCTAGTTTGGCTACTTAAAAGCATTTTAAACATTGTCAAAATCATTTAAAACATCCACAAACTTATTTTCAAGTTGTTTGGACTTAAAGACACTTTTGAAATCTTTTCAATTTAGTCCAAAACTATTTTTCAATTATTATATCAAAACATTAGTTCTTCATCTTTGAATTTTCATAGTTAAATTTTAAATACAATCTTGTAATGTTGAAGTTGACTATGCATTGGTGAATAAATCTTTCAAATTATTTATTGAAAGAATTCATCGAATACTATTCTTTTGAAGATCACGGGGGACGAAAATTTGGAGAAATATGTTTTCGTTTTGGTACATTTGATGTATCCATCTTTCAATTGAGATATAAAATTTTCATTATCTCCACACAAGATATCTTGCATCTTATCTTGTGAAAGCAATTTACGTATGTTCTGGATATATATAGCCAAACACATATTTCGTCTTTCCCTTGTACATAACAATTATCTACATGATTTGATGAAGCATCGAGTTTTAAAAGATCTAAAGGTAATGATCTTTGTAACATTTAGATGGTACTTCTAGTCCAACTCAGATACGATCCTTCTAGACCAAGAAAATAAATAAAAATTATATTTATTATTATCCAACAATCTTAGAATTATTGGGGGTACTTAATAGATATGCTTTATTTATATTTATTTTTTAAGATTCTTTCAGCATGTGTACATTCATGGACAAAAATTCATATTTATGTGCTTGATCTTCAGTCGAGACAATATTTGATTTCTCTCGTTACATAATCAAATGCTTTTGAAATTCTTCAGGAGTTTCCAATACGAAGCTCTTTAGGAGATCAAATTATCAATATATATATATATATATATATATATATATATATCATAACAAATCTTGATACAATGTACATAGAAATAATATCATTCTTATAGTATTTTCTAAACAAGTACTCATTGAGGCGATTATACCTAATGCGCCAAAATATAAATATTCAAATGGGTATGTCTAAATAAATTTCCTAGGAAATTTGCAAATGCTTATGACATTTTAAATCCTTCAAGGGTAAATTTTACTATACAGGGATCCACAAAATAATTAGACGCATATAAGTATTTCATAACTACAAAATTAATTACATCCACAATGAAGTAATTAGAAATTCTTCATAATTCAAGTCTTGTTATATTTCATAACTACTTATTTGTACCCCACTTACATTACAACTTTAGGTGTTTGGACTACTAGTCTAAAAACCTCACTTTTAGAAGTTCAAAGCTTCTTTCTATATTGAACAATCATTTTAATATCTATAGATTTTTAAACAAGATCATCATTTTATTTCTTTACTTTTATAGAAGTATTCTATGTAAAATTATTGTCGACAACTTTTTTATTTCGGTTATGTTCTTTTCTCAGAGTAACATAACTCATCGAGATCTCTTTTCGAGATTTTATTCTTTATTTTAGGTACTTGAAACTCTTTTAGATTTTTATTATTAGTTATGTCTTGGGTCTCTAGAGGAGCACTCACCTTCATTATATGATCATCTCATACTACTTTCTATTTATGAGAATTTTAAACATTGGAGCCAATTTTAACTATCATGCTTCAGACATGATTTACATTCATTCACTCTTTACCTTCTTCTAGGAGCTCATGCTTTATTGATGCTGCAGATTTAAAACTTCTTGTTCAACTTATATTGTGTACAATGTAGACTTTTCAATGGTTAAGCATGAAATCACTTTCACTGCATGTCATCTTTCATCTTTTATGCTCTAATTTTCCTTCACTATATAGCATGAAATCAGAGTTTGAAAGGCTCGCGACTTATTTATTCCTTTCATCTTGTGTAAATTGTGGCCAAGGCATCTAATGTCCATCCAAGGACCCTGAATTTCCTCCCTCTGGTGTTGAGGATATGACAAATCTAGCATATTTGCATGAACCATGAGTTTTGGAGAATTTAAAATGTCAATTTGATATTATTGAAATTTATGTAAGTACAATAGATGACTTGCATCTCTTTAGCATTTTCTATTTCTTGTTATACTCGTTTTAGAGTTGGTAAGGGTTACTTAGTGATGAGAGAATTTTTTTTGAGAGAGAAAAGGGAGTTTCTAATTAAAACATTTAGAGCTTAAAATTTCTTAAACTGGGTTTAGCCCAAAAAATTATTTTCTAAAACATTTAGATCTAATAGTTGAAAACGTAGATAAACAATTTAAATCGTTACAAAGGAGCTCCACTTTAAATTAAAACATTTAAATATTCGACTTGATAAATACAATTCCAAAATTAAGAATTACAGACTTGCCCACGTAAGGTCCTATGAATACATAGCCCACTATACACATGCATCATACTCTAAAAACCTCCACATGCTGGAATCACGTGCTAATAGTGCTCCTCAAACCCACGATCGGACAATCAACCTACGGACAAAAACAATGATTCTGAGCATTGAGCTTACAAAAGCTCAGTGATACACATCTACTCTATTATACTTCATGCTAATCATATACATAAGCATGCAAGCTAGGATGAGCAATAAGGATAGATAAATAAAAATGTAAGTCAACTAGGGGAGTTAAGAACATTCTTGAGAAGATGGTTAAGCCAACTAGGAAAGACTGGTCTTTACTCCTCAATGATGCGTTATGGGCATATATGACAACTTTTAAAACTCCATTGGGAATGTCTCTGTACCGATTGATTTATGGGAAAACATGTCATCTACTTGTCGAGATAGAGCACAGAGCATACTGGGCAATCAAGACAGTGAATATGGACTTGGACAGGGCAGGGCAGAAAAGGCTGTTAGATCTGAACGAAATTGAAGAAATACGGACAATAGCCTACGACAATGCAAGAATCTACAAGGATAAAACGAAGAAGTGGCATGACAAAAAGTTGCTGCCACGACAGTTCTGCCTAGGGCAGCTTGTATTGTTGTTCAATTCTAGACTGAAACTTTTCCCAGGGAAACTGAAATCTAGATGGTCTGGCCCGTTCCAAGTCGTACAGGTTTTTCTCCATGGTGCCATAACAATCCGATCATTAAAAGACGGGCACCAATTCAAAGTCAACGGACAGTGCTTGTTATCAAGGGACTGAAGCCCCAGGAATGCAGGAAGTGGTTACCTTAGGAGATGCCCCACCTGGCATCCCTAATTTAACCTAATTTTTATTTTTATTATTTATTAGGAAATAAGAATTATTTTATTTGAATAATGTTTTTATTTTTATTGTTTTTAGGAAATAAAAGAGTCAAGAAGAACAAGAGAAGTGAACTCAGCCCACCATCCATCCATCAGCCCAACAAAGCCCAAATATTGAAGCCTGTCGTTACAGCTGCCGCGACAGACGTGGAAAATACAGGCTGTCATCACGCTGTCACGACAGACGCAGAAACACGTCATAGACGCGTAACAGACGCAGAAACGTGTGTCAGACGCGTCAGACACGCTAACGTACAATAGCTGGCCCCGTTATTCGCGTCTGCCGTTACAACTTCAACGGGCAGCAAATCCTTTTCTATATAACCCCGTTTCATTTTCATTTTCACTCACTTCTACCTTTCTTACTTGCTCTTCCTCTTTAGTTTTCACTTGCTTTCATTTGCTTTTCACAACCCTTGCACAAATATGTCTTCTAAGAAAACCCGACGCAATGCTGCCTCCAGCTCAACACCGGCAGCAACTCCCCCACGTTCCTTTGCTAGCAGAGACATGTGGGAAGAGAGAGGCTTCATCTACACACCAACGGAGGAAAATCTGGGCCTCAAACCATTCATAGCCCGGAAGGTTAAAGCTTAACAGTGGCAAACCTTTGCGGAGCAGCTGGATGAAATGAATGTTACGTTGGTTCGAGAGTTCTATGCTGCCATCAGCAGCAGGACAGCGACATCAGTGTTCGTTCGAGGGAAGGAGGTGCCATTTGAAGCAGAATACATTAATACCCTCTATGGCTTCTACATCGGTATCAATGACGACGTCCACCAGCAATTCCTGAATACACTAGACACTGCTGCCTACGATGTTGTCATGGCAGAGTTGACCAATGCTGGGACTCAATGGAACACCAGCAGAAAAAATCCAAGGACTGTGAGAAGGATCCAGTTGCTGCCGGAGGCAAAGTTGTGGAATGCCTTCATAAAGAAGAGGATCATGTCGTCATCCCACAACACCACCGTCGACCAACCAAAGTTAGCGTTGATACACTCTATTCTACATGAACGGCCCATTAATGTGGGCAGCTTTACTCGAGAAAGTATTTTGGAGTGTGCGCATAGACCGACTGGTCCCCTCTACCTGCCGTACCTCATTACCTCGCTCTGCCGCGACCATAATGTCCTCGAGGTGCACAGTGATATGATAGTCGAAGGAAGAGGGTGGACTGAAAAGAACATCCTCAGCCTTATGGAGCTGACTGCTGCCACCCCTCTATCGTCATTCGACCCCGCTGCCGCCACAGCAGAAACGACAGAGCAGCAACACACTGAACCAGCTGCCGCAGCAGCTGCCCCGACAGACTCCTCCGCCCGGATATTAGCTGCCATTCAGAAGCTGGAGGAACGACAGCTAGGCTTAATGACTTTCATCAGGGACTTTGCTGCCTCTACGGTAACATTTATACAAAATTCTTTAAATTTTCCTGATGCTGCCTTCCCTACTTTTCCTGCCCATTACTTTACTGTCACTACTCCTGCCCATACCCCTACACCTGCTGCTACCCCACGAACGCCTTCTGCCACCTCCACACCATCGCCTGCCCCGACAGCAGCAGGCAGCACCCATGCTGAACCATCTGCCCGAGGCACAAAACGTCGTATGGCATCGGAGGATCTAGATGCCTTTGTTGATGGGTTCTTCTCCTCTTCTGTTTGGGCCGCCAGCGATACTGAACCCTCTATAAAGAGGAATTTGTCAAAGGAATTCTCCCCCGTGAAGAGGCAGAAGCGGATGGCCGATAAGAACAACATGCCAAGAGCCAGCAGCAGCAACAACAGTGTTAGTAGCAGCGGGGAGAGCAGCAGCAGTGATAGCAGTAGCGGGGAGAGCAGCAACAGCAGCTCGGAAGTCCAGGTTGTGGAGCAACCCCCTCACATCTCCCCAACCAGAGTCCAGCCACCACGGGAGGCCAAGAACACATCCGCCTCACCCGTGCCCCAGCCCGCCCCGAAAGCCAGAGCCCGCCGCCAGATCCGCCTCAGCAGCAGCAGCGAAGACATCGACTAAATTTAAGTTTCTTATCTTATATTTTGCTGCCTGCTATATATTTTGTGATGTACTGCCTTATATTTTGTTTTTAATTGTCATTTGCATTGAGGGCAATGCAACCTTCAAGCTTGGGGGTGGCAACCCTCCATTAATGGAGTACATCTTAGTTTAAAAATTTGTGTCTTTACTTAGTTTATTTTTATCTTAAAAAAAATAAATAAATGATGAAAATATTGAAAACTTTGGCTGAAAACTGTGAACTGAACTTACCTGTCGTGACAGTTCTGTCGTGGCAGTAACTTTAGGATAGTTTTTAGGAGAAGTTTAGAGCCTTTCTATAGTTCTGAAAACTTAAACACAATTGTGACTGTTATACTGCCTAGAACTCTTCTAGTCAACTAGAATAGGAAGCTTAGCACTTGAATAGCCCCTAAAGGTGCCTAACACTAGCTCTAGGAAAGAAGTTTAGCAAAAGAGACTCAACAGCCCTAGAGGTGACCGAAACTGGCTCTAGGAAGTTAGCTAGAGGTGCCCAAAACTAGCTCTAGTGAAACTTTAGCAAAAAAAAAAGAGAAATCGAGTCAAAACAAAAAACCAAAGGAGCATGAAAAAGTGCCTTCAAAAGATAAACTTTGGCATAAAAATTTGAGTTAAGAGCTGAAATATTCTAGCGAACTAAGAGAGTCTTGGCATATAACTGTTCACAAGCATGCACACACTGCACGAGGACTATAGTGAGACTCCGGACAGATCCTAAATTATCCGACAGGTTGCTGCCGTCACAGGGAATGAACGACGGGTAAGGGAAAGTTCACTATCTGAAAGCCAAAACAAAAATATTTCATTTTTCTTTTAAGTCTTAGTTGCTTGAGGGCAAGCAAAAACTTGAGTTTGGGGGTGTGTTGAGTGTGTAAAAGTTCTATTATTTACACCTTATTTAACCCATATTTCTGTTGCATTCAAGCATTATTTATTGCATTTAGGTCAGTTTACAGCAAAACATCACAAATATATTAAAAGGCACAATTTCTACTAAGAATGGATGTTTTTGCAGGTTGCTGCCGTAGCAGACGGAATGGGCAGGTGTTGGGCAGTGAAGAATAAGAGCTGGAACTGGACGAGCAGTCAAGGAGGACGATGCTGCCATGGTTGCCGCCGTGACAGCAGAGGACGACAATAGTTTTGAGGGGAAGAAGCAAAGTGGACCTCGACAGATAGAGAAAATTCAGCCCGTCTGTCGTGTGAAATCCCCATATTTTTCCAAGCCCAGATCAAAAGGAATGTCAAGCCCAAAGTTCAAGGAGAGAAAATCCCAAGCAAGAAAGATGACGGCTGGAAAGTAGATTCCTTGAAGTTTCAGTCTTTATTATAATTATACTTTCATTTAAAGTTGTATTCTTGCTATTTTAGATAACTTGGACCCAAAGCTTATATAAGGGCATATATTTTGACCTAGGAGGCATAACCGATTACCCTAGCTTCCTTCCCAAAACTCTAGCCGTTTTCCTTCCCACAACATGTTCTAAATTCCCCCTAGGGCCACGGGTTGATTTTTAAAGTAGTTGCAAGGGTTGTTTTGTTTTAGGAATTTTCAGTTCAATAAAATAAACATCAAGTTCTCTTATTTTGGTTATTAATATCTTGCAAGAGCATCGGGAGAGCATTGTGAAGTTATCTATTTACTTAGCATCGGGAGAGTTAAGTATACGAAATAAATAAGAGCAATTTCTCTAGTTTATAGTTGAACTATCTCAGACCTAGGGATAGGACGAGGTTAAGTGGCTAAAGAAGAATTCATCGACATCGGTGTTCATCCTTCGATTCACGTTGGGAGGTATCATCAAAGACGTGATCATCGACAGACTTGGACCTAGGGATAGGCCAAGGCACATCTGGGATTCTTGCCAAACTTGAGGTACTGAGTTGATTGTTCGCTGTCGCGACAAGAAACGGACTGTTGCCGCGACAGGTGCTGCCGCGACGGGGACGACGACAGAACTGAAGTTCCGAGACTTAGCAATACCTGCACTACTGAGCAATTCAATGCCAGCCCATTCTCTCTATCTTGATTCTTCTATTCTTTTATTTACGTTTACTTTATTATTTTTGTGACAACTTCTCAAATATTTTCTTTACTTTCGTGCAGTGAATTAAGGTGAAGCTATTAGCCCAATCCCTGTGGAGACGATATCCAATACTTCGTATCACTTTACTACTTTCGTCGTGTATACTTGCACTACCATTGCGATAGACTATTTTACACGCAACACTTGTCAAGATTTTTCTTCTATCTTTTTAAACTTCTTTTGCTTTAACTATTTTCTCAATTCTGGTAAAATGTTGGTCATCAATTCCAGCCCAACTAACATGAGTTTTCTTTAGACCTTGCGCAAGTAAGAAAGCTAGCTTCACCTTGTCTTTCAATTCTAAATGGCTTTACCAATTTCTTCCACCATTCCTTGGAAGAAAGCCTCCACCATTGCCTACTTTTACTAGGTAGAAATTGGAGTTCACCAAAACGCCACAAGGCCACAACATGAGTCTAGCACCATAAACACTTTTGTTTTTTTACTTCATTTGAAAACGTTTTTGATCTTTTGCATACACAATCTTGCACTCTTGACTGGAAGGAGTGACTTTATCTTCACATCCTGTAACCCCCTTAACCCGGCCTAGACGGTCGACCCGAATTAAGAAGATCACACGGGGAAAACCAAAGTCAACCCGAAAGTCAACCTTGATTAACGACCTTTTTTTTTTCTTTTTACTCTTGTCTAGATGCACGTTAACCCTATATTTGTTCACGAGATCATCATACTCAAACATCATAACAAACAGAGAACAAACAGGGACTCAATTGAACAAATTACAACTTTAGGGACCAATTTGTAATTTCTGAAAACTTTAAGGACTTAACCAAATTTTAAGTTACCAACTTGAAATTAATCATCTTTCATGCATCTCTGCCAAATTTCAACTCAAACGGGCATTCTGAACTCATACAATTGCATAAACAAGATTCGGGACCAAAATGCAAACATTTCAAAACATATAACTGCCAATGTCAGCCCCCAACGGTCAGGTGTTCCGAAACAGGGAAAACCCGTTTCGAAACGCGGGACCGTTCCGCAACGTGTTCCGAAACGAGGGCTGGCAGAGACCTTTCCGTTTCGGAACGGTATCATCCGTTTCGAACGCCTGGGCTATTACAGGGCCACCATTCCGAAACGGTAGCTCCCGTTCCGATACGGCCTGCCCAGATTGCTGAATAAAGCTTGCTTAAACACACAATTGGCCAACCATTTATGCTCCAAATGCAACCAAACTTTACCAGCAAGACATACAACATGCAAGGAGCATAAATGCATCATCCGATCATCATCATGGCAACAAATATGAAAAGCCCCAAATCTATAGGCATGCTTCCTACTAGGCAAACCGTTCAAGCATCAATTTGATTAAACCAACTCATAAAGACCAATATATGTGTTCCAACATTAACAACAACATAATACCAATCTTTCCAACATACACAAACTCATTAACATCAACATAAGAGATTCTTCCCCCATTGCCTTTATTATCTATAGCTATTAACCGAGACATACATCTCAAGTGGAGCTTCCCTTGAATCCCTTGCTTCCCGCTGTTCCAACTTCAAAGATCTGCATTGATGGACAGAAAAGGAGCGTAAGCACATATTGCTTAGTGAGGAATGCTCAAAACCAAAACACCATCAATGCAGCGAATCATAAAACCACTTTTAAAAGCAAACTCAATTCGATAAACCAAAGCATTGTTTGAAAACCCTTTTCAACAACTTGCTTAAAATCATGCATTGCTCAAACTTGAAAACCAACCCTTAGCTTAGAAAGCTTAGAAATCCCTTTTCAAACATAAACTTGCAATACCATCAATTTAACTATCCATGCATGAACATCATATGCAAAGTTAAATTCAAAACCATGGAAATCACTTCCACTTCACAACATACCTTTCTCATACTTGAAAACCGTTTTTAGGCAAGAGACCTTTTAAAACCATTTACTCATTCAATCTAACATGTGCATTAAACAATTGCAACATATGAACCACATCATCAAAGTTTGCATCATATGCCTTTAAAAACAAGTCTTAGCAAGACTTCAATGCACTAAAGAGATTTCATGCACACATGCACCATTCTCAATAGATAATCAACCCTTGTTCAAGCTAACAAGTAAACATGCATTCATAGGTCACTACACACTTCTCATGCAACCATGCATCATTTCAAGCATCTCATGCTTCATCATAATCAAGAACATTACATTGGCTTCCAAGTGATAAACCAAATCCACTTTTCAACTCAACATCCAATCGGATACGCGGATCACAAGCGTTGTCCCCACGCTTCATACACACTACCAATCCAAGGTCCCCAAATGGAATTTTAACCACCATTTGACCTTACAACACACAAGGTCCTCTTATGGAATTTTAACCACCATATGACCTTAACATTTACAAGGTTCCCATATATGGAATTTTAACCACCATATAACCTTAACATTCACGAGGTTCCCATATATGGAATTTTAACCACCATATAACCTTAACATTCACAAGGTTCCCATATATGGAATTTTAACCACCATATAACCTTAACATTCACAAGGTTCCCATATATGGAATTTTAACCACCATATAACCTTAACATTCACAAGGTTCCCATATATGGAATTTTAACCACCATATAACCTTAGCATCACCGATTGGTAGTTGTATAACATCACTAACGAGATCCGGGACACCCCTACACAAGATCCACACATGGACTTTACACCACCATTGTGATCTTAACAAGCACAAGGTCCTCAAATGGAATTTTAACCACCATTATTACCTTTGCTTACCCAAGGTCCTCGAATGGAATTTCAACCACCATTATGACCTTAACCATCTCGTTAGGATACTTGGATGGAGTTACCGGTTCACTCTTAACCACTCCACATCCAAGTCGACTTTATTCACGGTGCACCCAATCCTATAGCCGGCTAACTATATCCGATTCAAGTAACCAAGAACCATTTACATCACTAGCCAATATAACCATCTTACCTCATTAACCCATCATTTTACAAGCATAACCAAAATGCATAAACCACCATTTACCATCATCAATCCACTGTTTTTAAAGCATTACTCAAAGCCATTAAACAACATGCAACACCATGCATCAATTCTACAATTCCAATGTACCAAACCATGAATCTCTTACCTTGAGCATCCATAACTCATGGCTTTCAAAACCAGCATTAATCCATGCTAAAATATGCTTTCAAAACAGGATTTAAAACATGCAAATCACACGCATTGCATCCAACAAACACAAGTGCTATGAAAACCAATTCATACACAAATCAAGTGAGAAATTCCATTTACTTACTCTTGAGCTTAGCTAAGTTGTTTAGACTTATACTAAGCTCCCAAAACCTTCAAACCTTGGTTTAAAAGCTGAAAACCCAACTTCACTCACCGATAAACCAAACAAGGCTAGCCAACAAGCCTTCCAAGCATCCGAAACCTTCCACACCACCTCTAATGCTCACGGATCAAACTCCCCTGTTTCAAGCACACAACAACAGAGGATTAATGCATCATTATGCATTAATAGCACCAACAACACAACTAAACTCGCTGATCTACCCAAATCCAACATTTCGGCTACCAAACACAACCGAAATTACCTCCAAATACTTCCAAAACTTAACCCAGCCAAGATCCATCACTTCTAACCATTTATAAACATCAATTAACATCCAAAATGATCCCAATCACGTCCTTATAACTCCAGCAATAACAGATCATCAAAAACACTCCAAAAACAACCAAAAACTCAAGCAAAACTTAGGAAAATCAACCTATTCGGGATTGCATTGATTAAACCTCAATTACTCATCAATTTAACATTCATTTAACATCAAATTGACACTTCAAAACACTGCCCAAACAGATCATACGAAATTCCATCCAAAATCAAGCAAATCTTGCATTTTAAAGCCAAAATCAAGATTACAATTGTAAAACCTTAAATAAATCACAAATCAAGGATTGAGAACTTGGGAATTTCAGTAAAGAACTGAGAGTTTAGAGGAGAAGGACGTTCTTACCTCCAAACTTGAGTTTCTCCCTTTTTAGAATCAAAAAGCTTGAAGATCCAATTAGCAAATGGTGAGGTTTTGTTGATGAGATGATTAGAAATCAAAGGAGAATTGAAAAGAGATATTTAGGTGACAAATTCAGAGAAAAAAGCTCTGGAGAAAGATGTTTGGCTTGAGAGAAAAATGAGAGAAAAAAAAAGAAAATGGAAAAGTTAGTTGGAATTAGGAAAACATCTTCCCTCCACTTTTCTTTTGTTTAAAAAATCAGAAATAAATCATTTAATATCTTAGAAAAATCTGGAGAAACTCCCATTGGGTAAATAGCTCCTTCAAGATTCAAAGTTTCAATCCTTTTTAAAACAGTCACGAAATTTTCAAAAATTACATTTTGGTCACTAGCCAAAATGTCACTCTTCCAAACCTCATTTTGTAAAATTGATTTCACAGTTCACTTATATATATTAAAAGAGGATTTTAGGAAATTTTTCCATATTTTTAATGCAACCCGAACTAGGCTTTCCTAATTTCACCTTTTTATATTCGAACAGCACTTTGACCGAACCGGTCCAAGCCCAAAACTTCCAAGCCCAAAACCGGGGCGTTACACATCCCATCCTTTGCTTCATTGAAAACATTTGATTCATGTCTGCCATCATTGGTTAATGCATGTGTATTCAGAGGCAAGCCTCTTCTAGAGCATGATTGGAAATCCTTAAGTCAAGCTTTGACATTTCCAATCTCTGTAAAATTGTTCTCAGTATCATGTAAGAAAGATCGATGATCAGGAAAGACACTTGTAAGGCTTTTCAAGAATCTTCACTTTTCTTCATGTGTTGGTTCATTTACTTTGAAAACTTTTGCAGCAAGGCTTATTTCCACTTTGAATGATTTCATATTGACGTCACATGGCCCAAGCTATAATCTTAATCATGAAACGCCTCATAGTCCCTGTACTTTTCAAAACTTTCTGAAAGTAATGTCCAAAAATCTTTTGTATGTCTAAATGATTGTCAAACCCATTAATTATCATTTCAAAACAATATGCCAAATAATATTAGGGAAGAAAACAAGAAAGAAAAAAAGAAGGTCCATGAAACAAAAATTATTATTGTTGTGGCAAACACAAGAAAATTTATAAGAAAGGAAAGGTAAACAAGTATTCAGATATCAACAGTCTAAACTCCTTCTATCAAACACTGGAAAAAATCTTGAATGCCACCCTCTTTGAGGAGTCTTTGAGTATGAAGCATAAAGCTACGAAGCCCCGAAAACTATCTTGCGAATTACCTGAGCCGCCCTTTATGGCTTTTCAACTCAGATCCTCCCTTAGTTTCAAAACGCCCTTTGTGAGTTTTCATTTTGAACCCTCATTTTTCTTTTTTCTCTTTTTTCCTTTTCCTTTTCCTTTTTTCCTTTTTTTCTTTTTTTTTTCAAGCATAATACCTCTTAACGTAATCTAAGTTTACCGGGTTTTGAAACTCATCTCCATCCATCTCAGCCAAGATCAATGCTCCGCCTGAAAAATCCTTTCTCACAATGTAAGGCCCTTCCCAATTGGGGGCCCATTTTCCTTGGGGATCGCTTTGCATTGGTAGCTTCTTCTTTGATACCAAATCACCTTCTTGGAATTCCCTAGGGTGAACTTTCTTTTCATGGGCCCTTATCATTCTTCATTGGTACATTTGACCATGGCATAAGGCTTTCAACCTATTTTCTTCAATTAAATTGAATTGGTCATACCTTGCCTGAACCCATTCAGCTTCATCTAACTTGGCCTCCATCAAGACACACAGTGATGGTATCTCAACCTCAATTGGTAGCACGACTTCTACTTCGTATACTAATGAGAATGGAGTTGCCCCAGTAGATGTTTGTACCGTTGTTTGGTAAGCATATAAGGCGAACAATAACTTTTCATGCCAATATTTATAAGTGTCAGTCATTTTTGCAACTATCTTCTTGATATTTTTATTGGCAGCCTCTACTGCTCTATTCATCTTCGAACGATACACCACTGAGTTGTGGTACTTAATGTTAAATTGTTCACAGACCCCAACAATCATTATGTTATTCAAGTTGGAGGCATTATCGGTGATTATGCTCTTTGATAAACCATATCGACAAATGATCTTCTTCTTTAAGAAATTGCAAACAATGGACCTAGTGACATTTGCGTACGAGGCTGCTTCCACCCATTTTGTGAAGTAATCAATAGCTACTAGAATAAAACGATGCCAATTTGATGCTTTTGGATTAATCTGCTCAATAACGCCTATGCCCCACATAGAGAATAGTCAGGGAGATGACATGAAATGGAGAGACTGAGGAGGCGCGTGGACCTTATCAGCGTAAACCTGGCACTTGTGAAATTTGTGAGAGTAATTAATGCAATCACCCTCCATTGTTGACTAGTAATATCTGAACCGCATAATTCTTCTTGCCATAGTGAAACCACTAAGGTGAGTTCCGCAGATTCCCTCACGAACCTCTTCTAGAATCAACCGAGCTTCTTTTGCATCCACACATCTTAAAAGCATCTGATATCGACTTCGTTTATAAAGGATTTCTCCATCAAGAATGTATCCTGATGTCATTTTCCTAATCATCTTCTTTTCATTTTCTGAAGCCTGTACTGGGTATTGCTGAAACTTTATGTACTGCAAGATGTCATGGTACCACAACAAGCTGTCTGCCTCTTCCTCTACGTTGTAACAGTGAGCTGGGGACTCCAACATTTGCAACTTAATAGGCATCATCTCGGACACATCACTTTCTTTAAACATGGCAGCTAAAGTAGCTAAGGCATCGACCATCTAGTTGTCCTCTCTTGGGAGAGGCTTAAAAGTGATCACATCGAATTCTTTATTTAGTTCAAGGACCAACTTGTAATATTCTATTAATTTTGCATCCTTTGTTTCCCATTCACCACGAATTTGATAGATGATCAGCGTTGAGTCCCCATAGACCTTCAAATTTTGGATCTTTCTTTCAATGGCCTCTCTTAGACCTAATATGCATGCCTCATACTCTGCCATGTTATTGGTGTAAAAGAATTTCAAATGGCAAGTGAAAGTGTAATGATTCCCTTCCAGTGATGCCAAAATTGCCCCAATGCCTCGTCATAAAGCATTTACGGCACCATCAAAGTGCATGACCCAGGATTCTATTGGTGGCTTATCATTTTCTAAAATACACATCAAATCTTCATCAAGGAAATTGAAATTTAATGCCTCATAATCATCTTGAGCACGACTTGCTAGAAAATCAGCTCTGACACTTCCTTCCACTGCTTTCTGACTCACATACTGAATATCGTACTCTAAGAGCAACATCTGCCATCATGCTATTCTTCCCCATAAGGCTGGAGCTTCCATCATAAACTTTAGCGGATCCAGCTTCAAAAGCAACCATGTGGTATGATACAACATATATTGCTTAAGCCGATTAGTAGCCCATACCAAAGCGCAACATAGCTTTTCAATCGGGGTATATCTTGTTTCATTGTTGGTGAACTTTTTGCTCAAGTAGTATATTGCCTTTTCCTTCCTTCCAGTTTCATCATGCTGCCCCAACACGCAACCCATTGAGTTTTCATACACCGTCAAATAAAGTATCAACGATTTTCTTGGGACAGGTGGTACTAACACTAGAGGGTTAGTTGACTGCTCCTTGATCTCTTCTAAGGCTGCCTGACATTCTTAATTCCAAGTCCCCAAATTATTTTTTCTATGTAACCTGAATATTGGATCACATTTATTCGTTAATTAGAAGATGAAATGGGCTATGTAATTTAACCTTCCCAAGAATCCCCGAACTTGCTTCTGTGTTTGGGGTGGTAGAAGCTCTTGTATGGCCTTTATCTTATCAAGGTCAATCTCAATTCCTCTTATGCTGACTACAAAGCCTAACAACTTTCCAAAAGTAACCCTGAATGTGCTCTTTGTAGGATTAAGCTTTAGCTGAAACTTTCTCAACCTTTGAAAAAGCTTTCTTGGGTTCACTAGACGTTCCTCCTCGGTTCTGGACTTGGCAATCATATCATCAACATAAACTTCTATTTCCATGTGCATCATGTCATAGAAAAGAGTAATCATAGCTCTCTGATAAGTTGCCCCCGCGTTTTTCAATCCGAAAGGCATTACTTTATAGCAAAAAGTTCCCCAAAGTGTTACAAAAGTAGTCTTTTCCATATCTTCCAGTCACATCTTTATTTGGTTGTATCCAGAAAATCCATCCATGAAAGAGAAAAGGGAATGACTGACTCTATTATCTACCAAGGTATCGATATGCGGGAGCAGAAAGTTATCTTTGGGACTTGCCCTATTAAGATCCCTGTAGTCGACACACATCCTTACTTTTCCATCTTTCTTAGGTACTGGAACAATGTTTGCCACTCATTATGGATATTTAGCCACCTCGAGGAATCTTGCATTGTATTGCTTTTTTACTTCATCTCTAATTTTCAGAAGTGTGTTAGCCTTCATCCTTTTGAGCTTTTGCTTTACAGGCTAACATCCCACCCCTTATAGGTAGTCGATGCATAACAATATTTGTATCAAGGCTAGGCATATCCTGATACGACCAAGAAAAAATTCTTTATACTCTTGCAGAAGCTCAATCAAGCATTGTCGTGTCTTAACTGAGATGGTGGTACCAATCTTCACTTCACGCTTCTCTTCTTCGGTTCCAAGGTTCAAAACCTCTAATTCTTCTTTGTGGGGTAGAATGTGCTTTTCCCCTCCCTCTACCATTCTAAGCAAATCATTGGACAAGTCATATTCTTTTTCATCATTAATATTCCCAACTTCCTCCAAACATAGTGGTAACTCAAAATTAACCTCAGAGTCTGACACGAAATCATTTGTACCGTTGATATCTAAAGACATGCAATGAAAAAAAAGCAAAGAATATATACCAAGAAAGAAAGAATGGATGAAATGGTATGATTCGTTTTAAGGTTTGCTTTTTGGTTTTCATTTTACGATCTTTTATTTTTTGGTTTTGCTTTGCGAAGGAAATTTTGCCACACAATTATTGGAAAATGTGCATCTTTTATTGAAATAAGAAATATAGTTTTGACATAGACCCTTTTACATAAGATCACTAATTACCCCAGGCCTAAGGGTAAAAGAGTTGGTTTTGAGAATTACTTTGAGGCGGTCTTAAAAACTTTAGGGATTACTTCAGCAGTCCAATTGTTCAGCTCAGCACTGGGGCAAATTTTGAACAAGTATTTGTTTTGCCCTCCTTCCTCTTCTGTGACAACATTAATGCTTAAATTCTCAAAAGCCTCACACAAGTCATTCTTCCCTTTCTCTTCCTTTAAAACCTATGTTTGATTTTCATATAACAAAGTGTTTTAAGGACCAAATTGTAAAACTTAAAATGAACTTTTAAGTCTCTCAAAAGGTTTCAAATCAACAAGGCTTAGCTCTAGTTTGAAAAACTCAAACTCCTAAACCTTTTCTAAGTGTTCCAAAGCCAAAATGCTCAAAAACGTCTATGAGTATCGATACGCTTCTTACCGTATTGATACCTTCTTTACAAACATGGATACTGGAGACAAACGTTTCGATACGCCTCTTACCGTATCGAAATAGGGTATCGAAATAGATTCTATCTGTATCGATACGTTCTCTCTACAAAATCACAAGGAGTTTGAATCGAGTACCGATACGGTTTAAAATGTTTTAAAAATTTTAGAGCCTTACATATTTTGACCGTTGCCTTGTCAGTTGGTAGGTAACCAAATTTTAAAGTGGTAGTTAATGAGTATTGTAACTTCCTTAACCCGGCCTAGACGGTTGACCCGAATTAAGAAAGTCATACGGGGAAAACCAAAGTCAACCCGAAAGTTAACCTTGATTAACGACCCTTTTTTTTCTTTTTAAACTTGTCTAGAGGCATATTAATCCTAGTTATGATCATACAAACAACAAACTCAAAGATCATAAACATCAGAGATCAAACAGGGACCCAATTGAACAATTTACAACTTTAGGGACCAAATTGTAAATTCTGTAAATTATAAGGACTTCATCCAAATTAAAGTTACCATCTTGAAATTAGTCAGGTTTCGTACTTCTCTGTCAAATTTCAGCTCAAACGGACATCCCAAACTCACACAATTGCATAAACAAGATTCAGGACCAAAATGTAAACTTTCCAAAACATTTAACTACCATTGTCAGCACCCAACGGTCACGTGTTCCGAAACAGGTAGAGCCCGTTTCGAAACGCGGGGCCGTTCCGCAATGCGTACCGAAACGAGGGCTGGCAGTGGCCTTTCCGTTTCGAAATGGTGCCTACCGTTTCGGACGCCTGGGCTTATTCAAGGCACCCGTTCCGAAACGGTGTCCACTGTTCCGAAATACCCTACACAGAATGCAGCAAAAAGCTTCCTTAAACATGCAATTGATCATCCAAACATGCTCCGAATACAACCAAACTTTACCAGCAACAAATTCAACATACAAGAGACATGTTTGCATCAACCAATCAACATATTAACCACATATAAGAAAAGCCCCAATTCTATAGGCATGCTTCCTACACAAGCAAACCATTCAAGCATAAAACTTCCAATTCAAACATGTAGAGGCCAATTACAAAACCAGCATTTCCAACATCATTCAACATACTTAGGGAGTTCTAAACATCTCCCAAAACATACACATAGGTCCCCCATTGCCAAATTGCCAAAAGCTTAAGTGTTTAAGAAAACCTTCCATACTTGAGCTTAACTTCCTCTTGATTGCTTGCCTTCCTTGCTGCCCTCAAGTACCTTAACGATCTGCATTATTGGTTTAAGAAAAACGGTAGAGAGCGTAAGCAAAAGCTTAGTGAGGAATGCTCATTAAACCACTCAATAATGCATTTGTAAATCTCATTTGCAAAACATACTTTCAATATCATTTGTACATGCTCAAAAGCAATTTAAACAAGCAACACATGCTTCCATATCCATTCATGTCATATTGGCCACAAGTGATAAGTTTCATCTTTTTAAAAACAAGTTCAACATAAGACTCACATATGGACTTTTAAACACCATTGTGATCTTATAATAAACAAGAACCACGCAAGGACTTTTAACCACCTTCGTGTTCTTCCCAAGGACTTTTAAACACCTTGGCCCCAAGGACTTTTAAACACCTTGGCCCATGGACTTTTAAACACCATGGCAAGGACCACACAAGGAATTTTAACCACCTTTGTGTCCTTAACAAGAACCATCCAAGGACTTTTAACCACCTTGATGTTCTTAAGTAACAAGGTTCACTCAAGGACTTTTAACCACCTTAGTGACCTTAGCAAGAATCAACATGGACTTTTAACCACCATGAAGTTCTTAGAATCCACAAGGCTCACTCAAGGACTTTTAACCACCTTAGTGACCTTAGCCTTTTCCAAAACATCACTTGCCAATATACATCTTTATCATCAAATAATCCACTGTTTTAAAGCATCAAACCACATTTAATCAATGTTCAAAAACAAGGAACTCTTACCTTGAGCTTCCTTCAACATATGGCTTACAAAATCAGCAATAACCATGCTAAATCATGCATTCAAAACAGAATTTAAAACATGCAATAAACCACATTGCACAACAACCAAGTCATGGCCACCACTTAGAGAGTTTTTCCGAAAACTTACACTTGAGCTTAGTAAAGTTGTTTAGACTTAAACTAAGCTCCCAAGACATTGGTTTCAAAGCTGAAAACCCATTTTCACTCACCGATTCCACTTCGCCTCTTGCCGAAGCACCAATATCAAGCTTCCGGATCACCAACACTTGGATCCAAAGATGACTCCCCTGTTTTAAACACATCAAAGCAGAGGATTAATGCATCATCATGCATTAATAGCTTCAATGAAAACATCTAAACTCGCTGCTCTCATCCACACTCCATTTTCGGCCACCAAACACAACCGAAAATGCCTCCAAACAACTCCTCAACAAAGCCCAGCCATAAACCATCAAAACCAAACATCCTTTAACATCATTTAACACCTAAAAAGAACCTAACAACATCCTTATACCTCCAGCAACATCAGATCCACAAGATCACCTCAAAAACAACCAAGAATCACAAGCTAAACTTAGGAAACTCAACCTATCCGGGATTGCATTAATCAAAACTCAATTCCATATCAAATTAATGTTCACTAATCATCAAAAACACATCTCAAATCACAGCTTTAACAAATCAAACGAAAATTGACCAAAAATCACCAAATCTTGCATTTTAAGCCAAAATCCATTTCATAACTTTAAAAGCCATTTATAAAACATCAATTAAGGATTGAGAACTTAGGAATTTCAGTAAAGAACTGATAGTTTAGAGGAGAAGGACGTTCTTACCTCCAAACTTGAGTTTCTCCTTTTTTGGAACCAAAAAGCTTGAAGAAACAACTTGCAAATGGTGAGGTTTTGTTGATGTGATGATCAAGAATCAAAAGAGAATTGAAAAGGAAGATTTAGGTGACAAAATCAGAATGAAATCTCTGGAGAGAAAGTGTTTGGGTTGAGAGAAAATGAGAGAAAAGGAAAATTGGAAGTTAGTTACAAAATAGCCAAAATGATTTTCCCTCCACTTTTCTTTAGCTTTAAAAATCAGAATTAAACCTTAAAATATCTTAGAAAAATCTGGAGAAACTCCCTTTGGGTAAATAGCTCCTTAAAGATTCAAAGTTTCAATCCTTTCTAAAACAGTCACGCAACTTTCAAAAATTACATTTTGGTCACTAGCCAAAATGTCACCCTTCCAAACCTCATTTTGTAAAATTGATTTCACAGTTCACTTATATATATTAAAAGATGATTTTAGAACATTTTTCCATATTTTTAATGCAACCCGAACTAGGCTTTCCTAATTTTACCTTTTTAGATTCGAACAGCACTTTGACCGAACCGGTCAACGCCCAAACTTCTAAGCCCAAAACCGGGGCGTTACAACTCTCCCCCCCTTAAGAAATTTCGTCCTCGAAATTTACCTGAAGGAAAGAGATAAGGAAACTGCTTCAGCATGTCTTCCTTCCGCTCCCACGTGGCTTCCTCAACACCTCGATGCTTCCACAACACCTTTACCAACTCGATGGTCTTGCCACGAAGAACCTTGCTATCCGAATCCAGAACCTTCACCGGTTCCTCATCATAGGTCAAATCCGGATTCAATTCCACTTCCTCCACATGCATCACATGCGAAGGATCAGATCTATACTTCCGGAGCATAGAAACATGGAACACATCATGAATCTTCTCCAACTCTTGAGGTAACCTCAACCGATACGCAACAGGACCCACACGCTCAACCACCTCATATGGTCCAATGTACCTAGGGCTCAACTTACCCTTCCGGCCAAACCTTATCACCTTCTTCCAAGGTGAAACCTTCAAGAACACACGATCTCCCACTGCATACTCTATCTCCTTACGCTTCAAATCCGCATAAGACTTCTGCCGATCAGAGGCTGCCTTCAACCGCTCACAAATGAGCTTCACCTTCTCGGTGGTTCCTTTCAACAAAGCCGACATCGAAACCAACTTTTGACCAGTTTCAGCCCAACAAAGAGGAGTCCTACACTTCCTCCCGTACAAAGCCTCATAAGGTGCCATCTGTATACTTGCCTGATAACTATTGTTATAAGCAAACTCCACCAAAGGCAAATGCTTCTCCCAAGAACCTTGAAACTCAATCACGCAGCACCTCAACATATCCTCCAAAATCTGGATAACACGCTCTGACTGACCATCCGTCTGAGGATGATAGGATGTACTGAAATTCAACCTTGTACCCAGAGCTTGATGCAAACACTGCCAGAAACGCGATGTGAACCTCGGATCCCTATCCGACACAATCGACTTAGGCACACCATGCAGCCGCACAATCTCAGCAATGTACAGCTCCGCAAGCTTATCCAGAGAAAACGTAGTATGCACAGGCAAGAAATGCGCACACTTCGTCAGGCGATCCACAATCACCCAAACCGAATTCTTCTTCGACGGAGACAAAGGTAAACCAGATACAAAATCCATGGTAACCCTCTCCCACTTCCATTCAGGAATTCTCAACGGTTGCAACAAACCTGATGGAACCTGATGCTCAGCCTTAACTCGCTGACACACCATACACTTGCTCACAAACTCTGCAACATCCTTCTTCAAACCCACCCAATAGTACTCATCATGAAGATCACGATACATCTTAGTACAACCAGGGTGCATAGCAAAAGGACTACTATGACCTTCAGTCAGAATAGCACGCCTCAACTCAGCATCATTAGGCACTACTATTCGACTTTCAAAACACAACACACCATCATCATTAAAGCAGAAATCCGATGGTCTACCCTCCGCTATATCCTGAACATGAGACACCAAGGAATCGTCCAGCAACTGCTTTTCCTTGATCAACTGAACCATAGATGGTTTCACTTGCAACACAGCTACAAGACCACCATCACGCGATATACTCAAGCTGGCAAACATAGCCCTCAGCTCAACAGCTACCTTCCTACTCAAGGCATCCGCAACCACATTAGCTTTTCCAGGATGGTACTCAATCGTCAGGTCATAATCCTTGAGTAACTCCAACCAACGCCGCTGCCTAAGATTCAACTCTTTCTGAGACATTAGATACCTCAAACTCTTGTGATCCGTGTACACAGTACACTTCTCACCATACAGATAATGTCTCCAGATCTTCAGAGCAAAAACCACTGCAGCCAACTCAATATCATGCGTAGGATAATTGTGCTCATGCACTTTCAACTGCCGTGATGCATAAGCCACAACCTTACCCTCTTGCATCAGCACACATCCCAAACCAACATAGGATGCATCACTATAGACCACAAACTCTTTCCCTAATTCAGGCTGAACCAAGATAGGAGCTTGCGTCAAAGCCGTCTTAAGCTTCTCAAAAGCCTGCTGTCTCGCTTCCGTCCACTCATACCTAACATCCTTTTGCAACAACTTCGTCAAAGGTGCGGCAATCTTAGAAAAACCATCCACAAACCTCCGGTAGTATCCCGCCAAACCAAGGAAACTACGGACCTCATGAACAGACTTAGGGACCTTCCAATTCATCACCGCCTCAATCTTCTGAGGATCAACACGAATCCCTTCAGCAGAAACTACATGCCCAAGAAACACCACCTCCTTAAGCCAAAACTCACACTTGCTCAGCTTAGCATAAAGCTAATTCTCCAACAAAGCTTGCAAAACAATCCTCAAATGCTCTTCATGCTCCTCCTCAGTACGCGAGTACACGAGGATATCATCAATGAACACCACAACAAACTTATCCAGGTATTCATGAAACACACGGTTCATCATGTCCATGAAAGCTGCAGGAGCATTTGTCAAACCAAACGGCATCACAAGGAACTCATAATGCCCATACCTTGTCCTGAAAGCTGTCTTAGGCACATCCACATCCTTCACCTTCAACTGATAATACCCTGACCTCAAGTCAATCTTAGAGAACACAGCTGCTCCCCGAAATTGATCAAAGAGATCATCAATCCTCGGCAAAGGATACCGATTCTTGATAGTCAACTTGTTCAGCTGACGGTAATCAATGCACATTCTCATAGTGCCATCCTTCTTCTTCACAAACAAGACCGGTGCACCCCAAGGCGACACACTTGGCCGAATGAAACCACGATCAAGCAGCTCTTGCAACTGCGTCTTCAGCTCTTTCAGCTCCTTAGGTGCCATTCTATAGGGAGTAATGGACACGGGAGTTGTATTGTCATACAGCTCAATTCCAAACTCCACCTCGCGATTAGGAGGTAAACCAGGCAACTCCTCAGGAAACACACCAGGAAACTCCTTCACTACTCTGATATCTTGCACCCTTAACTCCTTAGAGCTAGGATTCATCACAAAAGCTAGATAAGCTTCGCAACCTTGCCTCAGCATCCTGCTTGCCTCCAAGGTAGACACCACATTGGCAAGAAACTTCACATTCTCACCAACCACAACAACATCATAATCATCCGCTAGTTTCAGCGAAACTCGCTTATTTTCACAATCCACAACAGCACGATGCTCAGCAAGCCAATCCATACCAAGGATCACATCAAAACCATAGAAAGGCAGCTCCATAAGATCAACATGAAAAACATGTTCTTGAACAACCAACAGACACCTTCTATACAACTTTCGAGTCACAACAGTCTCATCAAAAGAACTAGTGACACGAACACCAACATCCAAAGACTCAACAGGCAAACCAAGCAATTCAGCATGTTCACGCAAAATGTATGAATGCGTAGATCCAGAATCTATCAAGGAAAGTAATGACAAGGATTGCAAAGTAAAGGTACCTGCAATCACATCCGCGTCATTCCTCCCCTCCCGCTGAGCATACACCCTCGCTTGACCTCCACCTTCAGGCTGAATAGCCACAACATGGGCCACTCCACGACCACCATCCTCTCTCCGCTGGAAATTACCACGGCCGCGCCCACGACCTCTCTGTGGTGCAGCCACAACAGGAGCACGCACTTGGCCACCAGCCAACATAGGACAATCTCGCCTCAAATGGTCCGCAGATCCACAATTCCAGCATCCATTTCCAGCTGCCGCAACAGGAGCTTGCACCTCCCTCACAACACGAGGACAGTCACGCTTCATGTGACAACGTGATCCACAAATCCAACAAGCACTCGGATCAGCTCTAGCATTGCCTCCCCGAGTAGGTGCACCACCACCTCTCTTAGCTGAGGACTGATACTTCTGATCGCGTCCCCTCTTGTTCCGTCCACCACCGGAACTAAACTCAGCAGCTCGCTTACCAGAACTTGCTCCAGCACCTCTAGCAGATAAACCCAAGTTCATCTCAATATCTTTAGCTCGGCCCACCAACACATCAAAATCATCATACTCGGTGGCCAGCACATACATCTTCACATCCGTCACTAAACCATAACGGAATCTTTCGCACCTTGTCCGCTCATCAGGTACCAGCTCAGGTGCATACTGACTAAGTCGCACAAACTGCACCTCATACTCAGCCACAGTCATGCTCCCCTGGGTAAGAGATATGAACTCACGCTTCTTTTCATCAAGATATCTCACACCAAGATATCTCCTCTTGAACGCATTCTGAAAGAATGTCCAAGTCACATCAGCTTCAGCTATCCCAGCTATAGTGGTCGTCCACCACGTATATGCATCATCCTGCAGCAAGGATACAACACAACCCAGCTTTTGCACATCAGTGCAACTCATCTGACCCAAGATCCTCTTGGTACTCTCTAACCAAGCTTCAGAACCCTCAGCAGACATACCCCTGAACTCAGTCCCACCAAGACTGCGTAAACGCTCCAAAGGTAGTCTAACACCAGCATCTCCCTGATGCCCAGCTCCTTGAGCTCCAGCTACTGCTGCACGAAAAGCACCCGCAATAGCTTGTACCAACATCGACATGTCGGGCATAGCTTGCCCCTGACCAACCTCAGGTCCAGCAGCTCCAGCACCAGCTGCAGCTTCAGCTCTTTCACCCTCAGCACCACCACCAGGTGGAGGAGGAGGTAACACCGCACTACCCGTGTTTTCCTCGTTCTCATTCTCATTGGGAGCCGTAGCTCGCACATTACTTCTCAACTCTCTACGTGGTGCCATACTCTAACCATGCAATCACAATGCAAATAAACAAAGTCAGGCCCAGCAAGGTAAGCAATCCAAGTACTCAAGCTCAATTTCATTTAAAAACAACATCATTTCATTAGCTTTGATTTGGCAATGGGTACCCACAACATGCTTCACCACAGCATACATCTCAATTACAACACGTATACAATTCACTCAACATGCTTTCACTCAACAAGCATACCAAGCATACATGTTCAAATCAACCATACAACCATTCCCAATTACTCGAGAACTCAGCTCTGATACCACCAAATGTAACCCCCTTAACCCGGCCTAGACGGTTGACCCGAATTAAGAAAGTCACACGGGGAAAACCAAAGTCAACCCGAAAGTTAACCTTGATTAACGACCCTTTTTTCTTTTTAAACTTGTCTAGAGGCATATTAATCCTAGTTATGATCATACAAACAACAAACTCAAAGATCATAAACATCAGAGATCAAACAGGGATCCAATTGAACAATTTACAACTTTAGGGACCAAATTGTAAATTCTGTAAATTATAAGGACTTCATCCAAATTAAAGTTACCATCTTGAAATTAGTCAGGTTACGTACTTCTCTGTCAAATTTCAGCTCAAACGGACATCCCAAACTCATACAATTGCACAAACAAGATTCAGGACCAAAATGTAAACTTTCCAAAACATTTAACTACCATTGTCAGCCCCCAACGGTCACGTGTTCCGAAACAGGTAGAGCCCGTTTCGAAACGCGGGGCCGTTCCGCAATGCGTACCGAAACGAGGGCTGGCAGTGGCCTTTCCGTTTCGAAACGGTGCCTACCGTTTCGGACGCCTGGGCTTATTCAAGGCACCCGTTCCGAAACGGTGTCCACTGTTCCGAAACACCCTGCATAGAATGCAGCAAAAAGCTTCCTTAAACATGCAATTGATCATCCAAACATGCTCCGAATACAACCAAACTTTACCAGCAACAAATTCAACATACAAGAGACATGTTTGCATCAACCAATCAACATATTAACCACATATAAGAAAAGCCCCAATTCTATAGGCATGCTTCCTACACAAGCAAACCATTCAAGCATAAAACTTCCAATTCAAACATGTAGAGGCCAATTACAAAACCAGCATTTCCAACATCATTCAACATACTTAGGGAGTTCTAAACATCTCCCAAAACATACACATAGGTCCCCCATTGCTAAATTGCCAAAAGCTTAAGTGTTTAAGAAAAACTTCCATACTTGAGCTTAACTTCCTCTTGATTGCTTGCCTTCCTTGCTGCCCTCAAGTACCTTAACGATCTGCATTATTGGTTTAAGAAAAACGGTAGAGAGCGTAAGCAAAAGCTTAGTGAGGAATGCTCATTAAACCACTCAATAATGCATTTGTAAATCTCATTTGCAAAACATACTTTCAATATCATTTATACATGCTCAAAAGCAATTTAAACAAGCAACACATGCTTCCATATCCATTCATGTCATATTGGCCACAAGTGATAAGTTTCATCTTTTTAAAAACAAGTTCAACATAAGACTCACATATGGACTTTTAAACACCATTGTGATCTTATAATAAACAAGAACCACGCAAGGACTTTTAACCACCTTCGTGTTCTTCCCAAGGACTTTTAAACACCTTGGCCCCAAGGACTTTTAAACACCTTGGCCCATGGACTTTTAAACACCATGGCAAGGACCACACAAGGAATTTTAACCACCTTTGTGTCCTTAACAAGAACCATCCAAGGACTTTTAACCACCTTGATGTTCTTAAGTAACAAGGTTCACTCAAGGACTTTTAACCACCTTAGTGACCTTAGCAAGAATCAACATGGACTTTTAACCACCATGAAGTTCTTAGAATCCACAAGGCTCACTCAAGGACTTTTAACCACCTTAGTGACCTTAGCCTTTTCCAAAACATCGCTTGCCAATATACATCTTTATCATCAAATAATCCACTGTTTTAAAGCATTAAACCAAGCCATATTCATCATGCATTTTAAAGCATCAAACCACATTTAATCAATGTTCAAAAACAAGGAACTCTTACCTTGAGCTTCCTTCAACATATGGCTTACAAAATCAGCAATAACCATGCTAAATCATGCTTTCAAAACATAATTTAAAACATGCAATAAACCACATTGCACAACAACCAAGTCATGGCCACCATTTAGAGAGTTTTTCCGAAAACTTACACTTGAGCTTAGTAAAGTTGTTTAGACTTAAACTAAGCTCCCAAGACATTGGTTTCAAAGCTGAAAACCCATTTTCACTCACCGATTCCACTTCGCCTCTTGCCGAAGCACCAATATCAAGCTTCCGGATCACCAACACTTGGATCCAAAGATGACTCCCCTGTTTTAAACACATCAAAGCAGAGGATTAATGCATCATCATGCATTAATAGCTTCAATGAAAACATCTAAACTCGCTGCTCTCATCCACACTCCATTTTCGGCCACCAAACACAACCGAAAATGCCTCCAAACAACTCCTCAACAAAGCCCAGCCATAAACCATCAAAACCAAACATCCTTTAACATCATTTAACACCTAAAAAGAACCTAACAACATCCTTATACCTCCAGCAACATCAGATCCACAAGATCACCTCAAAAACAACCAAGAATCACAAGCTAAACTTAGGAAACTCAACCTATCCGAGATTGCATTAATCAAAACTCAATTCCATATCAAATTAATGTTCACTAATCATCAAAAACACATCTCAAATCACAGCTTTAACAGATCAAACGAAAATTGACCAAAAATCACCAAATCTTGCATTTTAAGCCAAGATCCATTTCATAACTTTAAAAGCCATTTATAAAACATCAATTAAGGATTGAGAACTTAGGAATTTCAGTAAAGAACTGATAGTTTAGAGGAGAAGGACGTTCTTACCTCCAAACTTGAGTTTCTCCTCTTTTGGAACCAAAAAGCTTGAAGAAACAACTTGCAAATGGTGAGGTTTTGTTGATGTGATGATCAAGAATCAAAAGAGAATTGAAAAGGAAGATTTAGGTGACAAAATCAGAATGAAATCTCTGGAGAGAAAGTGTTTGGGTTGAGAGAAAATGATAGAAAAGGAAAATTGGAAGTTAGTTACAAAATAGCCAAAATGATTTTCCCTCCACTTTTCTTTATCTTTAAAAATCAGAATTAAACCTTAAAATATCTTAGAAAAATCTGGAGAAACTCCCTTTGGGTAAATAGCTCCTTAAAGATTCAAAGTTTCAATCCTTTCTAAAACAGTCACGCAACTTTCAAAAATTACATTTTGGTCACTAGCCAAAATGTCACCCTTCCAAACCTCATTTTGTAAAATTGATTTCACAGTTCACTTATATATATTAAAAGATGATTTTAGAACATTTTTCCATATTTTTAATGCAACCCAAACTAGGCTTTCTTAATTTTACCTTTTTAGATTCGAACAGCACTTTGACCGAACCGGTCAACGCCCAAACTTCTAAGCCCAAAACCGGGGCGTTACAAGTATCGATACGCTATAACACGTATCAATACGATTTCCTCTAGTGAGCTATGTTGAAAAAATTGCATCGATACGGTCTTACTCGTATCGAAACGGTTCCCTAACCCGTACTGATACGTCTGAACATGTATCAATACGCCTCTCTTATATTTGTGCAACGTCTCTTTCTTCTTTGAGACATGTATCGATACGCTTCCTCGAGTACCGATACGGTAGGCTGCAGAAGTGTATTTATGGTGGAAAGAGAGGGTTCCAATGGCTATAATCAATTCCCTAACAACCCAAACGGCTATAATTAATGGAGAAGGTATAAAAACAAGCACATTGAAGACTAGCAACAACTATTGAATCCTAGAGAAACATCTATACACAAAATCCAAGCTCAAGTGCCTAAATTCTCATTCTTGTAAAAATCCCAAATTGTATTGAGTGTAAATCTTATCTTGTATCTTCAATTTGGGTTGAGTGCTTGTATTCAAAGGGGTAAATTTGTATTAAGAGATATTCTTATTGCCTTCAAATTCTTCTTTGTAACCAAGTGAGGGTTTGGTCCATTTCGGGTAGAAAGTTGACCGGTTTTGTAAATGTTTCCTCCTAAGCCTAGAAAAGGGGAAGATCAACTAGTGAAGTTGTTGGAAAATCATTAGTGGGAGCTAAGGTAGTGGATGTAGAGTTCATTTGGAACTTGAACCACTATAATTGCCTTGTTCTTCATTTTTATTCAATCCATTTCACTTCAAAAATTTTAAAAACCCAATTCACCACCCTCTTGGCTTTGATCAATTCTTTGATCCAATTAACAATTGGTATCAAAGCCTACCTCTTTGAAGGATTAACAATCGAAAGAGAAGATTCTAGGAAGAGTGTGATCATCAACAAAGCAAGTCATGACATCTACCTCCGGCTCTAGCATGTACGAGTCTCAATCGATCACAAGATCGCCTTTCTTCAATGGTGACGACTATCCTTATTAGAAGAACTAGATGCGCCTCTTCATAAAGTCAAGTGATTTGCTTGTTTGGGATGCTATAGAGGACGGTCCCATCATTCCGATGAAGAGAGACGATGAAGGAAGATTAGTGCCAAAAAGAAAAGCGGAAATGAGTGAAGATGATCGAAAGAAGCTTCAAATCAATGATAAAGCTCTTCACATGCTATTTTGTGCTCTTGGACCGGATATCTACTCCAAGGTTTCTTCCATCGAATGTGCTAAAGAAGTGTGGGATACACTTGAGACAACCTATGAAGGGACAAGCGATGTGAAGGAACCAAAGATTGAAATTCTCAATCTTAGCTATGAGAATTTCGAGATGGAGCCCGACGAAACCGTATCTAATATGTTTGATCATTTTCAACCATCGTCAATGGGATAAAAGGTTTTGGAGAGATCATCCCAGAGGACAAGCTAGTCTGGAAGCTACTCTACTCTCTTCCCGAGTCTTGGGATGGGAAAAGAGCCGTTATCATCGAGGCAAAGAACTTGAAGACGCTAAAACTTGATGAGCTAGTTTATTCTCTCCTAACTCATGAAATCATGAAGCAAGGAAGGAAAGATGAAAATAAGAAAAATAAAAAAAGAGTGGAGAAGCTTGAGGTAGACAAGAAGAAGAAACTAGGAGTGGCTCTCAAAGCTTCTCTACATGAGGAGAGCACTTCTAGTGAGGAGGAAGATCTTGAAGAATTGACTATGATAGCCAAGATATTCTCACGGTTTATGAGGTCCAACAGAGGTAGAAATTTTCAAAGAAAGATGGGCTTCAAGGCCAAGAACATAGAGGAAGAAAAGGATCTGATCATATGCTTTGAGTGCAAGAGACCAAGTCACATCCGTTCCGAGTGTCCTCAACTCAAGAAAAAGGGTTTTGAGAAGAAGAATAAGCTCAAAGCCAAGCTTGCTACTTGGAGTGATGATGAATCATTCGAGGATGAGGAACAAGTAGTGGCCAACCTTTGCCTCAAGGCTCTTGAGGAGTATTATATGGTAACCCCTAACTCATCTACTTTTGAATTTACTTATGATGAAATTCAAGATGCTTATGATGAGTTGCAAGAGGTATATGATGAGTTGGTTGAAAAATACAAGAGTCAGTTTTAAAAAAATAAGAAAATGATTTCGGTTTTAAGGACCCAAAATGACTCCCTTTCTAAAACCAACTCGAAATTAGAAAAGAAGGTCTTGATTTTACAAAATTCATCAAATGAGTTTGAAAAGAAATCAAATGATTTAAACGACCTTCTTGAAAAATACCATGTTTACCACCAAGAGGAGGTGAGTAAACTCAAAGCTTCTCTAACCAATGTTGGGAAAAATGGTTTTAAAAAAGCATATTCTTCAAAATCCCAACATGTGAAGAGAAACTTTGTTAACCACAAACAAAGAGGCTCCCATAAGTATAACAAGAACAAGAAAGTTAGAAGTGTATGGGTTCCAAAGGAACTTGTAGTTTCTAACAATATTGTAGCCATTTCATCTTGGATTCCTAAGGGAACCAAGTATTTGGGAACTAACACTCATGGACCCAAAATGATTTGGGTACCAAAAATCAAAGATTAACTCTTTGTTTGTATGAGGAGCATTGCTACAAGGCCAAAACACAAAGCCAAAACTCATGGTACCTTGATAGTGGATGCTCGAGGCACATGACTGGAGACAAGAGTCGATTCATGGAATTAAAGCCAAAAAGTGGAAGAGTAGTAACATTTGGTGACAACTCAAAAGGCCACATTGAAGGTATTGGCTCCAAAGGTAATCACTATACCATACTCATTGAAAATGTGTTGTATGTCAATGGTCTAAAACATAATTTATTGAGCATTAGTCAATTGTGTGATAAAGGTTTTAATTTCTTATTTGATAAAAATGAGTATAAAATTGTTGACATTAAATCTAATAAAACAATGTTCATTGGTCATCGCATAGGAAACATATATGTGGTGCATTTAGATGACATTCATACATCTCATGCATGCTTTGTTGCACAAAATGAAAATGATGCATGGTTATGGCATAGGAAACTAGGAAATGCTAGCATTAGTGTTTTAGAAAAATTAGTTTCCCTAAATCTTGTTAGAGGTTTACCTAAGATTAAGTTCTCAAATGATAAAATATGTGATGCATGCTCCAAGGGTAAACAACATAAATCATCCTTTAAATCCATTAATGATGTCTTTACTAGTAGATGTTTACAATTGATTCATATGGATCTTTTTGGGACTATTAGAACTATGAGCTTGGGTGGTAAATCGTATTCTTTTATACTTGTTGATGACTATTCTAGGTTTACTTGGGTTCTATTCTTAAGTATAAAAGATGAGGCTTTAGAAAAATTCATCACATTTTCTAAATTAACTCAAAATGATCTTGAGCTTAAAATTTCTCACATTAGAAGTGATCATGGAACCGAGTTTCAAAATCTAGGTTTTGAAGAGTTTTTAAATGAAAATGGTATTAGCCACAATTTTTCGGCACCTCGAACTCCTCAACAAAACGGGGTAGTTGAGAGGAAAATAGTACTTTACAAGAAATGGCTAGAACCATGCTTTGTGAAAACAATTTACCTAAATACTTTTGGGCGAAAGCCACAAATAACGCTCGCTACATTGTAAGTCGAGTAATGATTAGGCCAATTTTAAAGAAAACACCATATGAGATTTTAAAATATAAGAAGCCTAACATTAGCTATTTTCATCCATTTGGTTGCAAGTGTTTTGTTTTAAACAATGGAAAAGACATCTTATGTAAATTTGATGCTAAAAGTGATGAAGCTATTTTCTTAGGGTATTCTTTAAACCTTAAATCCTATCGTGTATTTAATAAAAGACTTTTAGTAGTAGAAGAGTCTATACATGTTGTTTTCGATAATAACCTCCTTTCGAGGAAGGATTCTTGTGATAAATGATGATGATGTAGGGATCATTGAAACTAATGATGGTGGAGAATCATCATAGGTGGATGAGATTCCAACTAAAGAAGAAGATGCACAAGATCCACCTCTTGAAGCCTTGAAGGGCTTGGCTCTTGAGGAAAATGAGGTATCTTACCCAAGGGAGTTCAACTATGTCAAAGGTGGTGAATTCTCGGGTGATCCATCCAAGGGGGTAACTACTCGCTCTTGTCTTAAAATGCTTAATCATGTTACATTTATCTCATGCATTAAGCCTAAGAATGTTAAAGAAGCATTAAAAGCTGATTTTTAGATTATGGCCATGCAAGAAGAATTAAACCAATTTGAGAGGAGTAATGTATGGACATTAGTTGAAAGGCCTAGTAATCAATCTACTATAGGAACTAAATGGGTATTTAGGAATAAACTAGATGAGAGTGGTAACATAGTGAGAAGCAAAGCTAGACTAGTTGCTCAAGGTTACACTCAAGAAGAGGGAATAGATTTTGATGAAACCTATGCACCCGTAGCTAGAATGGAAGCTATTAGGATGTTGCTTGCATATTCATGATTTCAAGCCTTTTCAAATGGATGTAAAAAGTGCATTTTTAAATGGTTTTATAAATGAAGAAGTGTATGTGGAACAACCACCGGGTTTTGAGGATTCAAAATTTCCAAATCATGTTTTTAAGCTAACCAAAGCCCTTTATGGTTTAAAACAAGCTCCTAGAGCTTGGTATGAAAGGCTTTTAAACTTTTAAATTGAAAAAGGTTTTGAAAAAGGTAAGGTGGACACTACACTTTTCATAAAAAGATATAAAAATGACATCTTAGTAGTGCAAATCTATGTTGATGATATTATCATTAGCTCTACTAATGAAAGTTATTGAAAAGAGTTTGCTAAGTTAATGCAAGGTAAATTTGAGATGAGCATGATGGGGGAGCTGTCATTCTTTTTGGGACTCCAAATCAAACAAAAGAATGATGACACATTCATAAATCAAGAAAAGTATGTGAAAGATATGCTCAAGAAGTTTGGCTTGGAGCAAGCAAAGCCTAAAGCTACATGAATGAGCTCATCTACAAAGCTTGACAAAGATGAAGGAGGTAAGTGTGTTGACTCTAAGTTTTATCGCTCTATGATTGGATCATTGTTTTACCTTACCGCAAGTAGACCAGATATAGTGTTTAGTGTATGCTTGTGTGCTAGGTTTCAAGCTAGTCCTAGAGAGTCTCACCTTATAGCCGTTAAAATGATCTTTAGGTACCTTAGAGATACTTCTTGTTTAGGTCTTTGGTACCCTAGAGACTCAACCTCTAACCTTCATTCTTTCTCGGATGCGGATTATGGGGTTGTAAAATAGATAGGAAAAGTACTTTCGGCACTTGCCAATTCCTAGGTACTATGCTCATATCTTGGTTCTCTAAGAAGCAAAATAGTGTAACTTTGTCTACCACCGAAGCCGAGTACATATCCTTAGGGAGTTGTTGTGCTCAAGTCATTTGGATGAAAAACCAACTCTTAGATTATGGAGTTAAAGTAGAAATCATACCCCTTAAGTGTGATAACACTAGTGTAATTTGTCTCACCAAAAATACCATCCAACACTCTAGAACCAAACACATGGAGATAAGGCATCATTTGATTAGAGATCATGTCCTTAAACAAGATGTTGTTATAGAGTATGTTGACACCTTAAATCAATTAGCGGACATCTTTACTAAGCCTTTAGACAAATAGCGTTTTTGGTCCCTTAGGAGAGAGTTAGGTCTAACTAGCCTACCTTGACCCTTTAGGACTCTTTTTGAGGTTAAAATTGCTTGATCTTGTTAAAATTCATGTTTATATGTTGTTGATCTTGATGGTAACCATGCTTGTAGCTAGGGGGAGTATGCTTCTATTAGAACATGCTTAGATCTGCTCATTCATCATTTGCATACATTTAGAAGATGTCAAAGTCGAGCCTTTGGTTGTTCTAAAGACCAAAAATGCATTTCTAGGCATAGGGTATCGATACGGCCTTATGTGTATCGATACGACTACCTCATTAGCTTTCCAGATTGCATTTCCTCTCTTGTGGGTATCGATACAATTAAATATGTTTCGATACGAGTTGTGAGCGTTTTGATACGAATGTCTTCTATTTCAATACGGTATCTTGATACGTGGTTCCAAGGAATTACCATTGTATCCCCGTATCGATACCGCCTTTAGGCGTATCGATACTCGATCGCGCAGAAGCTTTAATTAGGCATTAAAAGACTTTCACTATTACCAAAACTCTTTTTCAAAACCCTAATCGTTTTTCATCTATAAAAGGGCCCTCAACCCTTCATATTTTCATCACAAAACTTAAAGTTTCTTGAGGGTATTTTTCAAAATCAAGCCAAGTCTTAGGCACTCCATCAATTTGGTGCAAAATCTTCATACATTCCTCCCTCTCTCAATATCAAGGTATAAAAACTTCTTTTCTTTCTATTTTCTTTATTATTTTTGTTTTAAAATTTTTGTTTTGATTTGTTTGTTCTTTCAAAAGATTTTATTAAACGTTTTTTTGTTTTTTCTTTCAAAATATTTTTCTTTACCTTGATCGTTGATTTATCCATGGGGTTGAATGTGAAAATTAATGCATACACACATTGTTTTAATCAATTTTTCTAGACTATGGCCCCTAAAAAGAGAGCACGCACTACAAGCGAAGTTGGTGAAGGATCAAATCCTGGCAATGGCACTCGTCCAAATTTGACCCTAATCTATCAAAGGTGCTTTTCGAACTCCCGATGAACTCAACAATTTTCGATCTTTTCAAAAATACAAGATTCGACCGGAGAGGGTAATTTCCATTCCTTTTCTCAATTCGAAGCATTTCGAGTTTGCTTATTTACCTTTGCTCCAAGAATGGAAGTTTATGGATTTTCTTCAAATTCTGGGATTTTTCTTTTGAAATTTGGTTTTGATCTTTTATGCCAATGCCAAGTGTGTTGCCAATGCCGAGGGTAATGTCATTGTCGTTAATTCCTATCTTATGGGCAAGAAGATTACCATCAATGTCAAGACCCTTTGTGATGTTTTTGGATTTGAGTATGAGGGTATTGATGATGAAGGTGAGCTTGGACATGTTTTATGGGGATCCGTCACCGTTCTAAATGCTCATGACCGCATCTTACATTTGATGATCACTTGGTGGTTTAGGCCTTCCAGAGGGAAATACTCAACAATCCACCAAGTTGATGATTTTTGGATTAGATACTTTCGTGATAGGAAACGTCCTAACCTTGCTCGCATTATGTTTGCGGAGATTGTCTTCCTCGTTCAACATCATCACACCACTCTTGTTGCTTCATTCACCTATGGCACCGCTTTGAGCTACTTATTCACTAAGAAGGAGATTTATTGCTCTCATGATTATCCGACAAATCTCACCGTTCCGATTGATGAGAGGTCTCTATATCGGGGCAAGTTTCATTATTTCAATGGTAATTGGCTTCGCCTTTTCGAGCTTCCTAGTGATGCTATACCCGAAGAGATTGCAAATCCTACCGTAGCTCCTCAAGCTCCTGTTCCATCCATGGATTCTCTCATGACCTACCTCAATGAACAATTCACAAGCTTACGCACGAGAATTGGTTCTATTGATCAAGTCATGAATTTCGGGTTTGCCGCCATTGATACTCGCTTCACAAGCTTGGAAGATCACATGACTAATGTGGAGAAGCGTATATCTTCTATTGAGGCCGAGCATAATTTTATGAATATCTCTCTTATGACCTTCCATGATGAATGTCATCAATCAAGGAGGAACGATGATGCCAATGAATATGAGGATAATGAAGATGGTGATGGAGACGAGTCATAGATTAGTCTTTGCATCTCATTCATGTCATCTTAGGATTTACTTTCATGCACTTTGATTTATGCTTTTAGGATTAAGTTTGTCATTTAAAACCTATGCTTTGATTTTTGTTGTTTGGATTTTAGTTTGATGTTTCTTTCATTTATGAACTATATGATTATCTATTAAATGTTGCTTGGTTTATTGTTATGCCTTTATAGCCTATGTCTCTTATTTTTGATCTAACAAAAAGGGGGAGACGGAAGTTCACAAGCTCACTTAAAACTTAAACTTAAAAATTTACCTAGCTAACATTAAGGGGGAGTTGTTTTCCAAATTTTTCAAAAGACTTAAAAAATTTAAGCTTTGGTTTTGTTATATCAAAAAGGGGGAAATTGTAAAACCTATTTTTGATTTTGATATAACAAAGTTTTTTAAGGACCAAATTGTAAAAATTAAAATGAATTTCTAAGTCCCTCAAAAGGTTTCAAATCAACAAGGCTTTGTTCTGGTTTGAAAAACTCAAACTCCTAAACTTTTTTTAAGTGTTCCAAGGCCAAATTGCTAAAAAACGTCTATGAGTATCGATACGCTTCTTACCGTATCGATACCTTTTTTTCAAACTTGGATACAAGAGACAAACGTTTCGATATGTCCCTTACCGTATCGAAATAGGGTATCGAAATAGATTCCATCTATATCGATACGCTCTCTCTATAAAATCACAAGGAGTTTGAATCGAGTACCGATACGGTTTCACTCGTATCAATACGGTTTAAAATGTCTTAAAAAATTCAGAGCCTTAAATGTTTCGACCGTTGCCTTGTCAGTTGGTAGGTAACCAAATTTTAAAGTGGTAGTTAATGAGTATCGATACGCTATAACACGTATCGATACGATTTCCTCCAATGAGCGATGTTGAAAAAATTGCATCGATACAACCTTACCTGTATCAAAATGGTTCCCTAACCCGTATCGATACGCCTGAACATGTATCGATGTGCCTCTCTTATATTTGTGCAACAACTCTTTCTTCTTTGAGATAGGTATCGATACGCTTCCTCGAGTACCGATACGGTAGGCTACAGAAGTGTATTTATGGTGTAAATAGAGGGTTCCAGCGGCTATAATCAATTCCCTAACCACCCAAACGGCTAGAATTAATGGAGAAGGTATAAAAACAAGCCTATTGAAGACCAGCAACAACTATTGAATCCTAAAGAAACATCTATACACAAAATCCAAGCTCAAGTGCCTAAATTCTCATTCTTGTAAAAATTCCAAATTGTATTGAGTGTAAATCTTATCTTGTATCTTCAATTTGGGTTGAGTGCTTGTATTCAAAGGGGCAAATTTGTATTGAGAGATATTCTTATTGCCTTCAAATTCTTGTTTGTAACCAAGTGAGGGTTTGGTCAATTTTAGGTAGAAAATTGACCGATTTTCTAAAGGTTTCCTCCTAAGCCTAGAAAAAGGGAAGATCAACTAGTGAATTTGTTGGAAAATCCTTAGTGGGAGCTAAGGTAGTGGATGTAGAGTTCATTTGGAACTTGAACCACTATAATTGCCTTTTTCTTCATTTTTATTCATTCAACTTCACTTCCAAAATTTTAAAAACCCAATTCACCACTCTCTTTGCTTTGATCAATTCTTTGATCCACTCAACACTTCCTTATCAAAGCGGGCATTAGGGTCTTGGAATCCTCTTGTCCTGAAAGTGTGACTCAAGGGTGGGTACATCATTGGCTCCTACTCGATTTCCCTACCGCACAACTTCGCCTTCCTTTTTTCTTATTGTTTTTTGAACTTTGGTTTCTTTTCATTTAGTGGGCTTGAAGCCCAAGCAAAACCGGTCCTTTATTATTGGGATCTTCACGGTGTACATCCTTCTCTGATGGTTCTTTCCAAATCCAATTCCTACCTTAGCTCCTTTTTCTAGTGTTTGTTTTACTTGTATCTTTACACAGCTTGACAATTCTGGTTCTGGAAACTTGCTCCATTGAGTGACAAAGGTTGCATTGACTAGCTCTAATGTCCTGAAATGACACTCGAGCGCCCCCTCGTCCACCTTAATGTATGGCGCATCAGTGACTACTGATGTATTAATTTCCTCTTCCGCACCAATCGTGACCAACTGTCCATCAATCACAATTTCAACTTCTGGTGAAGGGTAGAAAGTACCGTGCTTGCTGTATGAATCCATGGACGCCCAAGCAAGCAACTATAACTGGGGTTTATATCCATAACCACGAAGTCTATCTCAAAAGTTGATGTTCCAATTTTTAAAGGAACTTCAATTTTCCCTAACACATCCCTTTAGGTCCCTTCAAAGGCCCGTACGACATTTTGATAAGCTCCCATGTGAGAAATATCAATAGGAAACTTTTTCAACGTTGCCAAAGGGAGAATATTCAAAGTCGACCCATTGTCAATAAGGACTCCTGGCAGCACATATCCCTTGCATCTTGTGGAAATATGGAGGGGTTTGCATGATCCCATTCTCTCCGTAGGTATTTCTTCATCATTGAATGATATGAATTTATTAACAACAATATTATTGACCAACATGTCCATCTTGTCAGTTGTGATCTCCTTCGACACAAACGTCCCGTTTAGAACTTTCAACAAGGCGTCCCGGTGACCCTCGGAACTCAGTAGCAATGAAAACAGAGAAATTTGAGCCGGAAGTTTATGTAGCTGCTCCACCACATTGTACTCATTGTGCTTGAGTATTTTCAGGAACTCTTAGGCCTCCGCTTCTTTCACTGGCTCATGAATCACTGGTGTTTTCTCTTGAAAGAAATATTTTCCCCTTTCTTGTCTTGTTGATTAGCAGCCTTTCTCTTCACTGCATCTCTATCTTGGGCATCTGGTGCAGAATAGAGTCTTCCACTTTTTATGAAATGGCCTACTTCATTGACATGTTCTTCTTTTCGTTCTTCTTCAGCTGTCAAGCTCCTCGGATCTGTCACTGCACAAGCATAGTTCCAAGGAACTTGTCTACTATCTTTATATGGGAATGGGATCGATGCCTTTACAACCAATCGTGGGGTCACACCCTTAGCTTGTTCACTAACTCTTACTTTGGTCTTGATCACCAAAGGCATCCTTCCTGTATAAATCTTTTTAGAGAATGATTCCTTTGACGCACACACTTCCATCTTCTGTTCTTCAGTTCCTTGCTCCATAAATTCTAACTTTTTATTGTCAATTTTTGCCTGCACTAACTTCTTAAACTCTAAGCAATTTTCAATTTCATGCCCCTCCTTCTGTGTAATGGTTGGGCAAGAATTTTGAAAGAAAGGAGATTTCAGAAGCAGAAAGAATTTGGATTGTAGGGAAAGATGACGTTTTTCATTAATTTCAGCATAAGAAAAGAACATTACAATACTCCTTTGTAATATCATATGGACACTCTAATTATTTAATGACAAGTGTCATGCTCTCCGACATTCTCTCTAACGGAATTACAACACATTTTGAGCAGTACAATGACCCTATGACGATAACATTTCCTGAGCCATTGAATTTGGGTTTTCTTTAAAAACCTTCTCCTGGGCCGAGCTATCCAATCCAGGTCCTATAACTTGGCCGCTCGAAACGCTTTCGTTCCTACTCTCATTTTTAATTTCATTTTCAGTCTTCCTGCCCTTCTCTTTAGTGATACAATTCGATTGCCCTACTTCCCAAATTTCTTCCCCTTTTGCTTCGATCATGAAAATACCCCCTACTCCAGACGATTCTTGTCCCCAGGGATCAAAATTCGGAAACTGCGATTGAAGGACGGTGAAATCTTCCCAAGTGGCGTTCTCAGATCCCATGTTTGCCCACTAAACCAGAAGTTGAGTGACGGGGCAGTTCTACCGTTTGACGATACGTTTGTCCAAGAATTGTAAAGGGTAAATCTTCAGTTGACCATCGTTAGCCACCTCTGGGGGGTCGAGAGAGGTAATAGTCTTGGAACCTATCTTCTTCTTCAATAAGCTGACGTGGAAAACATGATGAATTTTTGCAGTCGGTGAAAGCTCAAAGTGATAAGCATATGACCCAATTTTGTTGATGATCTTGTAGGGACCATAGAAGCGGATAATCAGCTTTAAGTTGGAACGCAGAGCAATCGAAGATTGTTTGTAAGGTTGGAGATTCAGGTACACTTCATTTCCAATCTGAAAGTGTCTTTCTGGTCGTTGTTTGTCTACATAAAATTTCATCATCTATTGTGCCTTGAGAAGATTCTCTTGTAGCAATTTGCATGTATGTTCTCTGTTAGCTAGTATGTCATTTACTCCCTGTACTGTAGAGTCTTCTGCCTAATGTAATATGTTAGGCTTGTAGCCATATAAGGCTTAAAAAGGTATTATGCCCAAAGCTATGTGAAAATTGGTGTTGTACTACCATTTAGCTTGGGGTAACCAAGTGGCCCAAGTCTGGGGCTTTAGGAAACACAGTGCTCTCATGTACTGTTCCAGACATTGATTGAGGTGTTTAGTCTGGCCATCTGACTCGGGGTGGTAAGCTGAGTTGATGTGAGGAGTGGTACCTAGTTTCTTCATGAGCTCTTTCCAAAAGGTACTAGTAAAAATTCTCTCTATTAGAGATGGCTATAGTAGGACTGCCATGGAGCTTAAAGATCTAATCCAAGCATAATTGTGCAACCTCAATAGCTGTAAATGGGTGAGCTAAAGGTAGGAAAAATGCATACTTGGTGTATTTTTCAATCACCACTAGAATAGAACTGAATTTCTTAGAAAGAGGTAATCCTTCCATAGAGTAGTGTCCCAAGCCTATGTAGGGATAGGTAAGGGCTGCAAGAGACCAGGTTTATGGAGGTGTTCATCCTTAACTCTCTAGCAAGTGTCACAGTGAAGCACATATTCCTTGACTTGCTTTTATTGGCCAGGCCTCAAAAAGCAAGATTTAATTCTTTGATAAGTAGCTTGGATACCTGAATGCCCACCCACAGGAGAATCATGTAATTGGATGAGCAATTGTTGTCGTAAGGTTCCATTAGTACCAATATAGACTCTCTCTTTATACCACTCGATCCCCTAGAAAAAGTCCACTTCTGATCTACAAGTGAGTGAATAGTACCAGTAGTAATCTTCTCTTTGGCAATGGCATCATTCTGGTTACTAAATTCTACTTCTTTAACCTATAAGGGAATGATGGTGGTAGAGGTCATTTGAAATAAGGAAGGGTCTTGTCTGGAAAGGGCATCAAAACCACAATTTAACCTGCCTTTTCTGTACTGAATAGTGTAGTCTAACCCCATGAGCTTTGTAAGACCCTTTTTCTGCACTGTAGTTGTCAATTTCTGCTCTCAGAGGTGCTTCAAAGCCTCATGATCAATTTTAATGACAAAAGGGTTACCCTCTAAGTAATGCCTCTAGTTGGTGATAGCCATAAGGATGGCTAAGAATTCCCTTTCATAAACTGACATATCTGCATGGCGAGGGCCTAAGGCTTTGCTTAAGAAAGCAATAGGTCTAGCTTCCTGTGACAACATTGCCCCAATTCCTCTAGAGCTAGCATCATTTTCCAAGTACAAAGTTTTTTGAAAGTTGGGAAAGCGAGAACTGAAGAAGAGCACATTGCAGTTTTTAATTCTGTGAATGCATTTTCTGCTTCAGTAGACCAATGCAAATTGTCTTTCTTTAAGAGAGTAGTCAAGGGTCGGCTGATGGAGCCATAATTTCTGATGAAACGTCTGTAGTAGTCAGTCAATCCCAAAAAATCTTCTAAGGGCTTCCAAAGTTTTAGGAAGTGGCCAGTGCTGAATGGGTTCAATTTTGGAGCTGTCAATAGCAACTCCATGGGCATAAATGATGTGTCGCAAATATTCCACTTGCTCCTGTCCAAAAAATCACTTGGATCTCTTTGCAAATAACTTGTGAGTCCTTAAAATTTGAAGAACTAACTCCAAATGGTGAGAGTGAGTGGGAAGATCATTGTTGTAAACCATAATGTCATAAAAAAACTAAGATAAACTTTCTTAAATAGGGCTAAAAAATGACATTCATGAGAGACTGAAAAGTGGCAGGAGCGTTTGTCAAACCAAAGGGAATCACTTAGAATTCAAAGTGGTCATGGTGAGTCCTGAAAGCTGTCTTGTAAATGTCTTCTTCTTTCACTCTAATCTGTCAATACTCTAATCTTAGATCAATTTTTGAAAAACAATTTGCCCCTGTTAACTCATCCAACAAGTCCTCCACCACTGGAATTGGGAACTTGTTCTTGATGGTTTTGTCATTTAGTTGCCTATAGTCCACACAAAGCCTCCAAGAGCCATCATTTTTCTTCACCAGCAAGCAAGGAGAGGCAAAAGGACTTTTACTAGTCCTTATAATTGAGGCAGAAAGCATATCTGAAATCTATTTTTCCAATTCAGTTTTCTGATGATGGGGAAACCTATAGGGCCTAAGGTTTACTAGTTGTGCTCCTTCTTTAAGGACAATGGCATGGTCTTTAGTTCTTTCAAGAGAAATCTGCTTTGGTGTACTGAAAACATCCTAAAATTTGTCCAAATCTGGCTTCAGTTCAACCCTTACTTCACTGTCATATTCTTCAGCACTCAAGAGATATATTTCACCCACTAAGTCCACATTCTTCTCAGTCAACTTTTGAAGTCTTTCTCTAGAAACGAGTTTAAAACTAGCAGGTTTAACTCCCCCTTTCAAGGTTATCAACTCCCCATCTTTCTGAAAGCTCATGGTCATCAAGTTGAAGCCCATACTAACAGGGCTGTATCTTCTCATCTAGTCTACTCCTAAGACCATATCACTCCATCCCAAACACAAGACCCTGAAGTCATGTTCAAACTGGTAACCCTACATCTTCCACTATAGTTGTTTAGACTTTGCATTGTTGTATAATTTTTTTCCGTTAGCTACTGTTATTACTAAAGGATTGGTAGTTATCACTTCCAAACCTTCTTTGGCCCATCCATGATTAATGAAACTATGTGTGTTGCCACTGTCCACTAAGATGCTTAGAGGTCTGCCCTTGATAGATCCTAGAATTCTGAGTGTGTTGTGGCCAACAGAAACAGTCAAGGCATTAATAGAAATTTCTAGTTCTTCTTCCACTGTTTTATCTTGGATTCCTTCAAGTTCTCCTTCCTCTTCCATATGTTCCCTTTCTAAGGTTGGTTCTTCTTCCTCCATGGAATTGAATTACTTCCCCTTACATTGGTGGCCAGGTGTGAATTTCTCACCACATTTAAAGCATAAATTGTGACCCCTCCTATAGTTCATTAGGGATTGTTTGGTTGTATTTTGAGTAGTGGTTTTCTGTGGAGGGTTTTGGTTGGAAGGCCAAGCTTTTTGTAGGATAGTTTGTGGGGTGTAAGTGTAAGGTTTTGGTTTAAGCCTTTTTGTTTCAATCTCCAAAGCTAGTTCATGCAATCTAGCTAGTCTGTAAGCTTCATCCAATGTAGTGGGGTTACTGATTTTAACTCTATGGCTCAATTCCTCCTTGAAGCCACTAAAGAAACTGGAAACAAAGTAGATCTCCTCTTTGTAGGGATTTTGATGTAGGATATAGGGCTTAAGCTCTTCAAATTTTTCTTGATATTCTTCCACATATCCTTTCTGAATTAACTTGTTGAATTCTTCAATGACATTCATATAAGTTCTATGTTTTTGCAGGATGTAACTATCAAACCAGGTTTCAGCTCTGCCCTCTAAATGTATAGAGATCAAGTCCATCTTGTGTTCTCTAGGGATTTCCAACAGGGTAAAGTATTTTTGAAATTTTTTATCCACCCCCTAGGATTAGTACCATCAAACATTTTCAACTCTAACTTTGGTCTGAAACTGCCACCTCTGGTGTTACTGCTAGGATTAGACAAGTGTGGATCTAAACTGGGGTTCCCATCCTTAGCAGTGTCCTCAGCTTTCATTTTAGTTTTTGTTAAGGTGTAGGGGTGTGAGTAGGGTTAGATAGTATTCCAGGCTCTTCCGGTTTAAAAGAGTACCTTTCATGCTCATCTAATATAGTTACTATAGTGGGAAACTTACTTGTATTCCCAAGTTTTATTTTGGTTGCAGCTGGTGTTGGTTTTGTTGTGCTATCAGGGCTAGTCTCTCCAGCTTTTTCTTTGACAACTTGTAAGATTTGCTCCAAGTATCCCTGTGTATTGTCCATTCGGTTCTCCAACTTAGACACCCTCTGGTCAACATTGCCTTGATGTTTGGTCCACCATTTAGGAACTCCATCTTCATGGTCTAGATCTTTGAGTCGGCTTTGAATGGTAACCAATTGCTTTTGTATGGCTGATAGATCAGTGTTTTCTACCATTTGTTGAGTTTTCTTTGATTTTCCCAGTTTGCAGGGGATCACAACAGGCTCTCGATACCAATTTCTAATGGTTGGGCAAGAATTTTGGAAGAAAGAAGATTTCAAAAGTAGAAAGAATTTGGATTGTAGGGAAAGATGGTGTTTTTCATTAATTTCAGCATAAGAAAAGAACATTACAATACTCCTCTGTAATATCCTATGAACACTCTAATTATTTACTGAAAAATGTCATGCTCTCCGACATTCTCTCTAATAGAATTACAGCTCATTTTGAGCAGTACAATGACCCTCTGGCGATAACATTTCTTGAGCCGTTGGAATTGGGTTGTCTCTGCAAACATTCTCCTGGGCCGAGCTATCCAATCCAAGTCATGTAACATGGCCGCTCGAAACGATGTCGTTCCCACTCTCATTTTTAATTTCATTTCAGCCAGCACATCTTCAGTCTTCCCGCCTTTCTCTTTAGTGATACAATCCGATTGCCCTACTTCCCCAATTTCTTCCCCTTTTGCTTCGATCATGAAATTTTGATGGTACTCAAAGTACAATCCTTCGATCGTCACTTCTTCAAACCTTGGTTCCAACACCCCAACTTTCACCATTTGGGTCCATACGTATTTTATAGATACTTTAACCTCAGCAACATGTTTCTTGTTTGTTTTAGCTTCCTCCTCTATAACAACATTTATTTCGGCCTTCTGGTGGTTTCGTAGAGGATTTTTTTTCTTCGGATGTTTCAAATGTCAGCATGCCTGATTTCCTAAAGTCATCTACCACCCTTTTGAATGCAGTGCAGTTCTAATTGGTATGCCCCTTTACTCATGCATGGTATTCGCATTGGGCCTTCTCATCGTACTATGGCGGATTTGGAGGTGAGAACGGAGGAACATGTCTTGGAAACACCATCTATGATTTGACCAACTCAGCAAATAGGTCCACATACGTCATTGGGATGGGAGGAAAGTAGGGTCTTGAGTTCCCTCGATATCTTCGCTCTCCTTTTGGGGCGTTTGCAACTGTCGGGGCTACAACTGGGGTGTTGGGCTTGTTAAACACCACGCCCGTTAAATAGATAGGGTTGTAGACATTTGTAGCATTGACTTCATTATATGTTATTTGTTTCTATGTTCTTTGTTTCTTTGTTCATTAGCATGTCCGCAATGCTCTTCGTGGCATGATTGAGCATGCGATCATAGAAGGGACCCTTTAGTGTTTCCACGAACATTGGGGCAATTTCATTTTCTAGCAGTGGTGGTTGTACTTGTGTTGCTACGTCCCTCCATCTTTGTGCGTACTGTCAGAAACTCTCATGATGCTTTTGCTCCATCCCTTGCAAGACCAAACGGGTTGGAACCATGTCTCAGATATGCTTTTATTGTTCACTGAAGGCTCTGGATAGATCTTTCCATGATTTGATATTTACCCGACTCAGTTGTGAATACCAGCGCGCAGCTGATCCCACTAAATTGTCTTGGAAGTAATGAATGAGCAGTTTCTCATTATCAAGGTACAATGACATCTTTCTACAATACATGGTTAAATGTGTTGATGGGCATGTGGTTCTGTTGTATTTCTCAAAATCTGGGACCTCAAATTTTGGCGGCGCAACCAAGTCAGTTACCAAGCTCAGGTCCTTGGCATCCATTCAGCCATGATCAACTTCATCCTGGAAGGATTTGATCATGCCTTCTAACTTCTCATGCTTGTCTTCCCACTTCTTCTCGGTCTTAACCTTGTCAGCAATTTTGTCGAGGTCATGTACCTCGTAATCATTAGCTTCTCTGTTTGGAATACGAGAAGAGGATTCAGCAACGTGGATAGGGGTTTTGGCTTTGGCTGCGGCCTCCTTCCCAAAGGTCATTCCGGGAAACTGTGGGAGTGTACCGGTGTTTCCACCTTCTTCAACCGCATCTGGATCCTTGAATCCTAGCATGGCAGCTATTGAACCGAATTTCCTTTGATGAACTTACTCAATTTGTTGTTTCAGGTCAATCTCCATCTTCTACAACTTGTCTTGAGTGCTCTTTTGATTTACCTCCAAAGTTGTCAACCTTCCTTCAGTGTTCACGACTCGAATTTGGGCACATTCTTAACTTCTTCTATAAGTCACATAAGCCTCGGTCCAACTTCTCCAATAGGCTTAATGTAGTGGCGAAGAGCTACAGCTTTAGTTGCCAACATTGTCACATGCTTGGCCACATCCTAGACTTGTGTCATCGCCAACCTATCGAACTCATCTCGATCTCGGAACCTCCGAGCATTATCTCTGAGGCAAGTGAACCAATAATCATTTCCTCCTTCGACGACATTTTCAAGAACTAAAATCTTTGTTTTGTACTCTTGGAGAAGGTTATTCATTTCTTCAATTCGCTCTTTTAAGAAGTCATTCTCGCTCAAACTAGCTTGGAGCTCCTCATAGGTATGGTCATCTTGTATCTTGTGAATTGTCTGGTTCAAGTCCTCTATCTTGGCCTCTAACTTAGGGATAAAGGTCTGACTTTGCTTCAACTTCTTACAGGCTTCGTCATAGGCTGACTATAACTCTAACAAATGCATCTTGTTGTCATGAGCCTTCCTTTTCCATGCAGCCAAATTTTCCATCTCTTTCTCTCGAAGCCGCTTGCCCTTCTCATTCTCCACCGCTTGTTTCCCTTTCTTTCTTTCTTCGGCCAAGGCTCGCTGGAACTTCTCAACTTCCTTCTTACTGCGTTCCTTCTCTTTCCCTACAACTTGCTCTATCTCCTGCCTCCACTGTTCTGGGCTTTTTCTGAGGTCATCATATCAAACGGTATCTTGAAACTTGAGGAAGTCAACCCTTTGAATCTCATATTTTTCCTCTAAATTCACGTACATCTTTGTCACTCGGTTGGCTTCTCCCTTTTACTTTTCTACGTCAAGGTTGGCTTCAAACTTGTCTCGATGATTATGTTCTTTGAGAGCTTCGATTTCCAACTTAGGTCGTCTTAGCTCTTCTCTTAGAATGTCGACCTCAGAAGGAATCACCTTCAAATGTTCTTCTAAAGATTTGGCAGGCCCAAGGGAAGGTAGCATGATCTTGTCATTCATTCTCGTATGCCTCAAAATATCATAATCAGGAGTGTACATGCAATGCTTGTCGGGCTCCAACTTCATATAGTAACAATCCTTCCATGAATCACTAATTTCTTACACCTTATGTCTAAATTCTCTTTGAAACGTAAACTCCGATATGCCAAGCTCGATGGTGAAAACAATGAACTATCGTGATCCATACTGACGTGAAACTAGCAAGGGAGCGCAACCAATTCCTCCCCATAATCACAATAGCATCAAGAAGTTATAATCTTTGCATTTGTACCTTACTTTGGCATGACCCATCCATGGAACCCGCTATTTGATATCTTCATCACGATGATCCCTGAAGATGTCTACCCACTTGCTTCTCTTAACACTCGGCCAATCTTGTGCCAAAAATTCCCAAAGAGGGGAAAAGTTCGGAGAAAACACATTCGGCAAGGCCAAAGTCAGACACTGCCAGAAATGGCTAAGGGCCCAAATCTGAAGCAAAGAATCACATCCCCCGAAATGCACACCCTCTATTTTCCGACAAGCATTTAAAGAAATGAAGGTTTTAGCTAACACCACAAGTATTGGATTGACTTTTCTCTTCAATTGCTCAAAGAAATCTAACAAGGCCACGTCAATATTTCCCAACACCTTCGGAAAAATTACTAGGCCATAGATTGCGATAGCCAGGAGATCCACTCTTTTTTCTATATCTGGATGAACATAAATGATGTTTCGAATCCATGACCAGGGAAAATTAAAACTTCCCCCTCTCTTTCGCATCAACCCTTCAACCCATTCATCGCTCATTCTAGCAAATATGACAAGTCGCGAGTGTGAATTCTTGTTTTTAAGAGGCTTTGCATACACCAAATTCTCCTTCACATTGGGCATATTGAACAAGACCAAGTACTTTTCGAAAGTATGCATCATATCCTCTCCAATGAAGGTGAAGCAACAGTACCCGGGGTTCCAAAACTGGATCAAATCCTTTAGAAACAGCTCATCTACCTTTACATACAGAAGATATATGATGTCATCATAGAACTCACAGAACAAATGCTTGGTTTTATAATCAAAACGGTCACAAATATCTCGTAGCTCTTGTACATTGTTTTACTTGACACTAATATGGGCATATTCTGAAGTTTTGTCTCATGACCCGCAACTAAAATGTCTCCATGTGCTTTTTGGTTGACCTCATACTAGTGACGCACCATTGCATTCTCATATTCATTCTTCAAGAGTCTTCCGTTCATAGTAAGAGTTTTTTTCTTTGAGCAATTTTCTAGAATCAACCCCTTCTAGATATGGAATGATGCACATGCAAAACAAGCAAGATAGGGAACAAAGATTAAAAGCAATAAAGGAAAAAGAAGAAGTCCGAAATAAATTAATTGCATAATAATTCTTGGCAGCCATTCTAACATTACGAGAAATGAACTTTAATCACCGCCAACATTTTTAGCGATAACCCATCATTCTCGTTTGACAAGACACTGCATTAAATTAATTACGCTTTTCAAGCAACAAAGAAATTTGATGTGTTGAACATTTTTTATTTATTCTAAATTAAAATTTACCCTAAAAGAATCTAAGTCTTTTATTCCTAATTAGGGGGGGTTTGATTTTATTAAGTGTGTTTTATTCTTTGAAGAAAGTTTTTTTCACAAATAAGTTTCTAATCTAAGCTTGAGGAACCTAGTCCCAAGGCTAAACATATCTCTATCAAAGCAAACTTGAAACTTTTTTTTGATTTTTTCCTTTATATTTTTTATTGAAGAGGATTTTTATCATTTTATTCATTTTCTTTGTTTTTAAGTCTTGAAATCTAAACCTTTCTTATTTAATATTTTTACTTTTAAAAATACTCGCTTTCAAAAAATTTATTTCTTCTTCAAAAAGATTCTTTAAAATATTTTATGCTTGAAACATTCTTTAATTTTAAAACTTTTTATTATTTGATTTTTTTTACTTTTTATGATTTATGGTTTTCTGTTTTTAAAGGTATTTTTAGATTCCATTTTTATGTTTTTATTTTCAAACCTTTTATTATTTAAAACCCCTTTCTTTTAAAGAAAAAGTTTTAAAACCCTTTTTATCTCTAAAAAATTCACATCATAAACTTTTGGTGTTTTCTTTTTTTAAAAAAACTTTTTATTAGAAATGTTTTTGATTCTTCTTTTGAAATTGTTTTTTATTTGAAAATTTTCATTTTATTTTTACACCTTTATTTTCCTTATTTTATCTTTTAAAAAACCTTTTATTCTCTAATTTCCTAAGGGATTCAAAAAAATAGAAATCAAATTTTCTTTAAAGCCCTTTATTTTTAAAATTTCTTTACTTTCAACCACCTTTATTCACGCATTTTTAATTTTTAATAAAGAGTAAATTTCAATTTTTTTTCTAAAAAACTAATTTCCAACAACTTCAATTTTTAATTTTTAAAGATGTAAATGGATTAAAACCTCCAAAACATGATTTTTGCCTTTTATAAGAACATGAAAGATTAAATCAAAAATTAAAACAAAATTATAAACGAAATTATTACCCAAACTCAAGAATCGATCCTCCAATTCCAACAAACGCAACCTAAAAACACAAGCAAGCACACAAAAAGTAAAATTCAACCAAGAACAACAAAGAAACACACTAAAATATTTAAAAAAAAAGGAGAAAAGAAGCTTTACCGGAAATTAAGAATTCGTGTATGATTCCTTCTCGAATAGCTTTCGAACGTCTCCAAAAAGTGATCTAAATCTCGAACACGCTCCAAGAATTTTTCCAAAAATTTAAGTAAAGATTTCAAAAAAATCGGATTTTTAAGCCTTTTTTTGCCTTTTCAAGTGGTGATAAACAAAGGGGTTTCCGGAGGTATTTATACTAGCATTTGAGCTTGAGAATCAAGCAAAATTCGGATATTAATCCCTGAATTGGAGCCAAAATCATAGAGAGGGAATAATTGTCGGAAAAACCCCTCTAAATTCATTCGATTTGGTTTTGACCATTTGATTCGATTTTTTGTAGATTTCGGCAGCGGCGAGCGGTGCTGGCACCGTTAGGTCGGCGACGGCGAGATGCATCGACTAGTACAAACGGCGTCGCCGGCCGTCGCTCAAAGTCGGCAGAAAGAAGCCCAGCAGATGGCCTGGGGCTGAATCGAGCGCGCGTTAGGCGCATGGCCGTGCGTTTGACCCCCTCGTTTTTTTTTTGTTTTTTACTTTTCCTTTATTTTTTTGATCCATTCTTGGCTCTTGATTCTTATTGCTCATAATCTAATGGCCAAGTTTAATCTTGAAAAAAACAAATGGGTTATTGGGCCAATTTATTTGAGAATGGGCTCATAAAATGAATGGGTTATTATTTTGGGATGGGTTTAAAATAAATGGGTTTATGGTTTTATTATATTTTTGGAAATTTATATTATTATTATTATTTAAAAAAAGATTTTTCTATATATTTTTTTAAATGAGTGAAAAAAATGAATAGCGATAATGAGTGAAAATCTAGTGACAACAAAGGTTTGTCCCTGATTTACACTAATCGCCAAACACCGGAAGTTAGCCACACTCACCTGCTGTAACACCCCAAAACAGGGCTTAGAAGGAAGTCACTACCTTGGATTTATAATAGATTATTTTATTATGCATTGAGTGACTAACTAAAACAAAAATTGGACCAAAATGAAATGAAAGTAAAATTGAGCAGCTCAAGTAAAAAGGGTCCAAGTTGTGTAGCAATTGAAACTTTGTGGTTGCATGCCGATTTAGAAATTGATAAGGGACTAGGACACATGTGGGCTGGAGAGAGACACACATGTGAGAGGAAAATCAGCTATGTAGGGAGAAACATTCATTTCATCTTCTTTCTATATTGGAAAATTCCATGGGCGAAGAGTTTGAGAGCTGGAACCGAAACAGGAAAATGTAAAGGTTTGGCTGAGGAAATTAAGGTCTTTAAACTATTAATTGTGAGCAAAGGAAGCAAGTAAGTATTCCTCCTCTCCATGATGTCTAGAATATAGTTCAAAAAGCTTGAATTGCTAAATTATTGTGTGAATTGTTTGAATATGATTGATTAAGAAGATCACTAGTTAGCTATCTTAAATCAAAAGAAGAATATATGCTCTTGTTTGGAAACTACGAACCATTCATGAAGGAAGATTAAGTATACCTTGAATTTTCAGCTTTGGTTTAAGTTGTTCATAACTCTTGATAATTTGAATGATTTAACTATCAAGATATCATGTTCTTGTAATTTTAGAATGTGATTTGATAACCAATGTTATTAGATTTTAAGTCCCACGGTTATAGGTTGATTTAAGGGATTTCGGATTTAATTAGGATTATGTCATTGTAGTTGAATTGAAAATAGATACAAGGATGTTTAAATGCTGATCAAGATCTGTTTTGATTTTGAATATACATGTTGAGGCTGTTTAAGTAGACAATTTTTCCAGTTATATGTAAGCTGCCTAAGGTGCATAGAAGCATGAAGTTGGGATTGTTTTTAATGGACCTTCTCAAGTAGGTCAAAATAAGGGAGATTCTTTGAAAATGAGTTGCTTGGGGTCTATTTTACATCATTTTGGGGACTGTTTTTCCAGCTTAAACTTGGGCAGTTTAAAAGAAGGCTAAAGGGGTACTTTTGCCCCTGAGTTCGACCCAAAAATGCAACTTCGCCCCTCGCCGAAAAGTGCACTCAATGTGGCCCTCCAGTTCATGAAATCGATCAAATTGACACTTTGACCGACGTTGACCATTACGGTGCTGACGTGGCAGTTAACGGTGATGACGTGGCAATCCATGATGCTGACGTGGCGGTCAACGATGCTGACGTGGCAGTACACGTGGGATGATGACGTGGCAGGAGGGACTGAATTGATTATTTTAACTGAATTCGAGGGCATAATTGATTTTTTTTTTCCTGAGTTTAGGGGCATAATTGATTTTAATGAAAAGTTCGATAACTTATTTAATATTTAAGTTTAAAAATAAGAATTTATGAAATTATTAAAATTTTAAAATATTAAAACTAGATAAATAAATTTATTAAGTGAAAATAATTTAAAAAAACAAAGTGAAAACTCTTACAGAAGATCAAAATATTCTTCAATTTATTTTATAAAATTTCATAAAGTTAATAAAAATAAATAAAATATTCTAAAAGTTACTGAAAATAAAAATTATATAAAAAATTAAAATATATTATGAATTAAAAAAAGATAAAATTTAATCTAAAAACTTAATATTTTTTTTATAAATTATTAAAAAATTAAACACTTTTTTCGAAAAAAATTCGACTTCGTCATTTTGAGTATTAATATTTTGATGCTCATTAATATTTGATGTACAGAAATGAAAGAGAATTTTGGCTTTATTAATACTTTAATACAAGGATGTCTCAATTGAAAATATGTTCAAGAAGCATTAGTACGCGTAGCATAACGAGAAACAATCGAAAGATTCTCTAATGGTTTATAAATATTTTTAATTTTTTTATATTTATAACTCTAATGTTTTTACTTATATTTAATTCATTATGGTGTTTTTATTTTTTTTAAATATTTTATGAATATTGAAATATTAATATTTTTTATATTTTTAGTTTAAAGATTAATAAGTTATCGAATTTTTAATTTTGCCCTAAACTCAGGAAAAAAATCAATTATGCCCTTGAATTCGGTTAAAATAATCAATTCAGCCCCTCCTGCCACATCATCATCCCACGTGTACTGCCACGTCAACATTGTTGACCACCACGTCAACATCATGAACTGCCACGTCATCACCGTTAACTGCCACATTAGCAATGTAACGGTGAACGTCGGTCAAAGGGCCAATTTGATCGATTTCATGGACTGGAGGGCCATATTGAGTGCACTTTTCGACGAGGGGCGAAATTACATTTTTGGGTCGAACTCAGGGGCAAAAGTACCCCTTTAGCCTTAAAAGAATAAAAATTGGACCATTCGTATGTACATACATGTGTAATTGTGGACACATAGAATGTTTTATATACATGTAAGAAAATCCATGAAATTTGGACAGCATTACTTAGTTGAAGGCAATAATTAAGTGAATTAATATTAGTGTTTTGTTATTTGATTAAAGGTATACTATATGTTAAGGAAAGGGAATTATGGCTGGAAGATTGGAAATAAGAGAAATCGATTTAGCAATATAAGGAAGTGAGGATTCAGGTATCTCGTAACTTTGGGATAGCATGTGAGTGCATTTCTAAATCTCGGGATGATTAAACATATCCTGAGTATGTTTTTATCTTAATTTATCTTGTTAATCATTAAGGTACAATACGCATGTGCTTCTAAGCTTGGATCCAAGGTATGTAATTGACTTGTAAGTGTTATATGACCTCAATAACTGAACAACAAATCATTGTATGTTAGTTCGAAATTTATGTGCATAATCTATGAGAAATAAGTTTGATCGAATGATATAGATTTAATTTGTCATTATGCTATATTTTTTATAAGTATAAGGCATTGAGACTATGATCATTGTTGTTGAGTGGATCGTTGAATCGATAAATGCCAAGAGGGGGTGAATTGATTTTTTTAATTTGGTTGATAGGGAAGTGGTAAATAAAAATGAGGACAAAGGTAATTATAGTGGTTCATGTTCCAAATGAACTCTACATCCACTACCTTAGCTCCCACTAAGGATTTTCCAAACAACTTCACTAGTTGATCTTCCCCTTTTCTAGGCTTAGGAGGAAACCTTTACACAAATGGTCAATTTTCTACCCAAAATTGACCAAACCCTCTCACAAGTATACAAATAAGAATGTGACAAATACAATGTATCTCTCAAGACTAATATTGCCCAAATTACAAGCACACAACCCAATTGAATTTGAAAAATAGCAAATTACAAGGATTGACGATTGGGGTTTTACAAGGATATAGGAATTTAAGGAATTGAGCTTGGATTTAATGTAGACTTGTTTCTCTTAGGATCAATACTTGTTGCTAGTTGTTTTTAGACTCCCTTTTATACCTTCTCATTCGATTCTAGTCGTTGGGGTGGTTGCCATTATAAATAGTCATTGGGATGCAATCTTCCCACCATAAATGCACTTCTACAACTACATGTTTCGAAACACATGCACTTGTTTCGAAACAGACCAAAATAGAAATAGCCATTGGGGTGTAATTAAGACACCGTATCAAAACGGATACGATCATTTCGATACGCTAAGAGCTCGTTTCGAAACGGCTTCATATAGTTTCGGAACAATTTGAAACTATCAAAACCTGTATCGAAACGTGCTTAAATCGCTTCGATACGCCTTAACCGTTTTGTAAAAATTAGTTATAAAATTGCAACGGTCATAAATTTTAAATCCAAGTTTCGAAACATTTGGGATCGCTTCGATACAGCCGTATCAAAACGGATTTGCCCGTTCCTTTGTTCTTCATCCATTTCGAAACATAGTTTCTTGTTTCGATACTATCGTATTGAAACGGGAAGACTCGTTCCAAAACCAAGTTTAACAATTTCAAAACGTTTCGAAACACCTAAGGGCTGCTTCGAAACGGTGACTCGAAAATCACTATTTTGACTTTGAAAACACTTAGAAAAATTTGTATAACCATTTGGTTTTGACCTGACCATTTTACTTAAAAGTTTTGGAAAGTTTTGAGGACTTAAAAATTTATTTTCTATTTTCAATTTAGTCCTTAAAACTTTTGTTATATCAAAATCAATTCTTTGGTTTTACAATCTCCCCCTTTTTGATAAAACAAAACCAAGTATAAATTTTTAAGTGTTTTGAAATCTTTGAAAAACTTTTAACTCCCCCTCAATTTTAGATAGGTTTTAAAGTTTTGAAAAGTTGAAATTTAAAGCACTTGAAACTTAAAAACAAACATAAAAACACTTAGGCTCTTAGGAATTACTTCTCCCCCTTTTTGTTAGATCAAACATATAATCAAGGCTGAATGAGAATAAAAGAGGCATAAATCATAAACTAAACAACATAATAGCATAGATAGCATTAAGTTCATGAAACAAAATCAAACATAAAATCAAACTCAATCCTAAAAATATGAAATCAAAGCATAGGTCTTAAAATAAACAAATAGAGATAGGTGCATACACTCAGTCCTAATATGACAAAATAAAATGATATGCAATAAAACTAAGGTGTCTCATCGTCTTCATCGCCTCCAAGGTCATCCAAGAAATCATCCTTGTTCTTCTTTTGATCCTTGCGAAAACGCCTCCAATCACCATAGAAGTTGGTGAAGGAGAGATCCATGGATGATTGTTGACTTTCAAGGGAGGTAAGGCGATTCTCCGTGCCAAGAACACGATCCTCCAAAGATGTTAATCGAGTGTTGATAGCTGCATACCCGGAAGCCATGTTTGTATCCATGGTGTTGAACCTCTCGGTGAGGAAGGCCACGAGAGCGTCATTGTTAGAAGCCACAATGGGAACTTGAACTTGTGGTTGAGGCTCTTCTTGATGAGCTTGAGCTCTATGATCAACTCGAATCCATTCACCATTAGTGTATCGAAATCCGGATGTTACGAGAGAAGACTCGCCAAGCTTTTGCTTGTGTTGTTCCAGAAAATCGTATGAGACATCAAGGCCAAGGTGAACAAAAATGTAGCTCAAAGTTGTCTCATAGGTGAAAGAGGTGATGGATTCGGATTGACGATGCGTTACTAGATGGACCATCTCGGCAAACATTATCTTCACCAAGTTAGGTTGTTGTGCTTGTCGGAAAAACTCGAGCCAAAAGGTGTCAACTTGACGGATATGGGAAAATTTTCCTCTGGATGGGCGAAAGAACCAAGATATGATTAAGTGCAAGAAACGGTCGTGGGCATCCAAAGTGAGAACCAATCCAATTTTTGAGATCCAAAGTGGGTTTTATCCTCAATACCCTCATCAACAAGCCCAAGAAGGTTCACTAAGGTGGATGGTTCAAGGCAAAACTTCTTTCCCAAGAGGTAAGACTCGATAGCAATAACTTCGGAATGATCCTCATTGCTAATAAGATGAGCATTGGAGTAGAAAAGCAATACCATGTTTTTGTAGACAATGTCATGAATATTCATGAAGTTTAGGAAACCCCATTGTTGCAAAAGAGGTAGGTACTTGAAGTAGAAACGCTCGGAATCAAGGAATCTCATGTCAACAACTCTTTCTCGTCGAACAACATCATCTTGAAGAATTTTAAACCGATTCCTAGCCTCTTGGTTTCTAAGACTTTTGGCATAAAGGAGGGTAAGGTTTGGACGAACATCGTCACCGGGGTTCAAACCTTCACCCCCTACAGTCTTTCTTTTCTTACGTGAATCAATTAGAAACACTTAAAAACAAAGCAAGCAATAAAATTTAAGTGTATGCATTAAATCCTAATTCGATCCAATAAGAATCCCATTAAGGTTTTTAAAAATACTTTGAAAGCATATACAAAAAAATTGATGAAAACAAATTTGAAAAACAATGTTAAAAATACGATTAAAATAATATATATTCGAACAAAAAAATTTGAGATTCGAAAATTTTTTACAAGATTTTGAAAATCGAAAAGAAAAAGATAGAAAATACCTCAAATATGTGATTTTGGAGTAATTTGTGGATGAAATTGCACAAAATTGATGAAGCTTGCTTAGATTGATGTTTAGGAGTAAAAGCCCTCAGGTTTTGATGAAAAACAAAGAGATTTGAAGGGTTTTTATAAATGAAATCGATCTAGGGTTTTGAGGGGTTTTGGGTTTAATTAAAAGACTCTTTAAGAATTTAAAACCCTTTAAATTTGTCTTTTTCGGATACACATTTCGAAACATGAGAGGTCGTTTCAAAACAATCGTACCGAAACGCTTTCGTACGTTCCGAAACTTATTGACCATTTCGATACAGGTTTGACTGTATTGAAGCCCAAGATATTCCCGTATCGAAACGGAGTGTTGAGTGGATCAATGGATTGATCAATGCCAAGATGGGGTGAATTGGGCTTTTAAAAAATTGTTGGAGAAAAATGATTGCTAAAAATGAAGAACAAAGGATTTTAGAATGGTTCAAGTTCCAAATGAACTCTACATCCACTACCTTAGCTACCACTAAGGATTTGCAACAATTCACTAATTTGTTCTTCCCCTTTTCAAGGCCTAGGAGGTAACCTTTACACAACCGGTCAAGTTTTCTACCCAAAATTTGACCAAACCCTCACAAGTGAACAAAGAAGAAATTAGGCAAGAAAGATATCTCTCAAATACAATATTGCCCCTTTCAGTACAAACACTCAACCCAAATTTGAGATAGGATAGGAATTGAATACAACACAATTTGGGGTTTACAAGAAATTGGAAAATAAGCACAATGAGCTTGGATTTTTGCTTAGATGTTTATCTTTGATGCAATAGTTGTTGCTGGTCTCCAATAAGCTTCAATTTATATCTTCTCTATCATTTCTAGCCATTTGGGTGGTTAGGGTATTGATTATAGCCGTTGGGACCCTCTCTTTACGCCATAAATGCACTTCTGCAGCTATCTGTATCGGTACACGAAGACCCATATCGATACATGTCTCAAAACAGAAAGAGTCACTGCACATAATAAAGAGGGCGTATCGAAACGCGTGTAAGCGTATCGGTACGAGACATGGACCGTTTCGATACAGATAAGACCGTATCGATACCTTTTTCTCAACATAGCTCACTGGAAGTTTCCGTTTCGATACGGGTAACACCGTATCGATACGGGACAACTGCCACTTTAAAATGTTAGTTACCTAATGACTGACACCAACGGTTGAAAACATTTAAACCTCTTTGAATTAAAAATTTCGTTAAAACCGTATCAATACGGGTGGAGCCGTATCGGTACACCATTCAAACTCCTTCAGATTTTACAGAGGGGCGTATCGATACAGATTGAATCTGTTTTGATACGTTGTTTCGATACGGTTAAGAGCGTATCAAAACGCGTCTTTCCAACAGCCAACTTTGTAAAAAAGGTATCGATACAGCTTCAAGCGCATCGATACGCCTGGACGTTTTTCAACACTTGGCTTTGGAACACTTAGAAAATATTTGGAGTTTGAGTTTTTTAAATTAGATTAAGGTGTTGGTGATATAAAAATCATTTAAGGGACTTAGAAATTTATTTCAAGTTTTCAATTTAATCCTCAACATACTTAGTTATACCAAAATCAAACATAGGTTTTACAATCTCCCCCTTTTTGTTATAACAAAACCAAAACTTGAAATTTTTTATACTTTGAAAAACTTTGCAAAATAACTCCCCCTTAATATTAGCTAGGTAACTTTTAATTTTGAAAATCAAAATTTTTAAGTGTTGTGAGCTTCCCTCTCCCCCTTTTTGTTAGATCAAAAATAATTGAGACATAATGGAAAGTGCATAAAGGCAAAAGGTATAAATAACCAAGCAACATAATATCATTAAGTTCAAATAAAAGATAACATCAACTTAAAATCCAAATAACAGAAAATCAAAGCATATGTTTTAGAATAATTCAAACTTAATCCTAAAAACATAAATCAATGGTGCATAAATAAATATCCTAAATGATATGAATGATATGCAAAGATAGGCTACTATGCATCTCCATCACCTTCTTCATCATCTTCCACAATTGCATCATCATTCCCCCTAGTTTGACGCCACTCGTCATGGAAAGCGGTGAGAGAGATGTTCATTGAGTTGTGACCGCCTTCAAGGGAAGTGAGTCGAGTCTCCACATTCTTCATTCAATCTTCAAGGCTTGTAAACCTTGTATCAATAGTGGTAAATCCCGAATTCATCACTTGATCTATTGAGGCCATTCTCGTGCGCAAACCCGTGAATTGCTCATTGAGATAGGTCATGAGGGATTCCATAGAAGGTGGAGGAGGAGCTTGAGGAACTTGATCAACTTGAGGATTAGCAAATTGTTCCGCGACCTCACTAGGGAGCTCGGATAGACGAAGCCAACTACCACTAAAGTAATGGAACTTACCCCTTGCAAGAGATCGTTCATCGATAGGATCGGTGAAGGGAGTTGGGTAGTCATGCGAGCAATCTATCTCTTTTTGTTGGAAGAAGTAACTTAAGGACGTACCATAGGAGAAAGAAGTGACGAGTGTAGTGTGGCGATGTTGCACGAGATAGACAATCTCCGCAAACACAATTTGAGCAAGGTTCAGACGTTTTCTCTCACGGAAGCATCGAATCCAAAAATCATCAACTTGGCGGATAGTGGCATACTTCCCTCCCGAGGGCCTAAACCACCAAGAAATCATCAAATGGAGGATCTGATCCTGAGCATTAAGGGCGATGATGGAACCACTTAGGACATGGCCAAGGGCATTCTCATCATCATAGCCTTCATCCTCCAACTTAAACACATCACAAATGGATTAAACATCTATAGTGATATTTTTACCCATAAGATGAGAATTAACGGCCGTAACAACACCATCTCGATTGGCACAACACTTAGCATTAGCATAAAAGATCAAAACTAAGATGCGAAAGAAAAACCCGGGAATTTGGAGAAAATCCATAAACTTCCATTCTTGGAGGAAAGGTAGATATTCAAATTTGAAATGCTTCGAGTTAAGAAAAGGAATAGAGATTACCCTCTCCGGACGGATCTTATAGTTTTGAAATTGGCGAAAATAGGTGAGTTCTCCGGGGGACTTAAAGGAGTGTTGATAGATAAGAGTGAGGTTCGGGCGAGCACCACCTCCGGTATTGGATCCTTCACCGGCTTCACTAGTACGTGCTCTCTTTTTAGGTGCCATGAACTAGAGAAAAGATTAAAAACAGTGTATGCATTAAGTTTTCTTCATTCAACTCATTGAAAACCAATAATCAAGGTTTAAAAAAAATTATAAATAAAAAAATTTTGAAAAAAGATTTTGATTTGAGAAGACAAAACAAAAACAAACAAAAAATTGAAACGAAAGTTAAAAGAAAAATTAAAAGTAAAAAAGAAAGAGTTTTACCTTGATATTGATTAGAGAGGAATGGAAGAAGAGCTTAGCACCCAATTGATGAAAAGCTTAAAAGCTTTGCTTGATTTTGAAAAATCTCTAGAGATTTTGAGTTGTGGTGTGAAAATATGAGAGATAGAGAGGCTATTTATAGAGTGAAAACGGCTAAGGTTTCTAGGATTTTGAGAAAATTCAATTTTGGTAAAAGTTGAACTCTTTTAATGCCAATTGATAGTTGTCTGCGCAATCGCATATCGATACGCCTGAGGGTGTATCGATACGGTGGTAAAAATGTAATTCCATTTAAAATGCCCGTTGAAGGTTCGTATCAAAACGGATGCAATTCGTATCGAAACGATTGTTGCTCGTATCGAAACGAGTTTAACTGTATCGATACCCATTTTAGGAAAAATGTAATCTGGGAAGCTAATATAGTACTTGTATCGATACGCTTAAGGCTGTATCGATACCCTATGCCCAGAAATACATTTTAGGCTTTAAGAACAACCAAAAGCTCGATTTTAACATCTCATAAATGAATGCAAATGATGAATGAGTAGTTCTAAGCATATTTTAACAGAATCATATTCCCCCTAGCTATAAGCATGGATATTTTCAAGAGCTACAACACATTAACATGCAATTTCACAAGATCAAGCAATTTTAACTTCAAAAGGGTCCTAAAGGGTCAAAGAAGGCTAGTTAGACCTAACTTTCTCCTAAGGGACCAAAACCGCTCTTTGTCTAAAGGCTTTGTAAAGATGTCTGCTAGTTGGTTTAAGGTGTCGACATACTCTATAACATCTTCCTTAAGGACATGATCTCTAATGAAATGATGCCTTATCTCTATATGTTTGGTTCTAAAGTGTTGGATGAGATTTTTAGTCAAGGATATGGCACTAGTGTTATCACACTTAATGGGTATGGTTTCAACTTTAATACCATAATCTAAGAGTTGTTGCTTCATCCAAAGGACTTGAGCACAACAACTCCCTAAAGATATGTACTCGGCTTCGGTGGTAGAAAGAGCTACACTATTTTGTTTCTTAGAGAACCAAGATATGAGCATACTACCTAAGAATTAACAAGTTCCCGAAGTACTCTTCCTATCGATTTTACACCCCCCATAATCCGCTTCCAAATAAGCATGAAGGTTGAAGGTGGAGTCGCTAGGGTACCAAAGTCCTAAACAAGGAGTATCTCTAAGGTACCTAAAGATTCTCTTAACGGTTATAAGGTGAGACTCTCTAGGACTAGCTTGAAACCTAGCATACAAGCAAACACTAAACAAAATATATGGTCTACTTGCGGTAAGGTAAAGCAAAGATCCAATCTTAGAACGGTAAAGCTTAGAGTCAACACACTTACCTCCTTCATCTTTATCAAGCTTTGTAGATGAGCTCATAGGTGTGGCTTGAGGCTTTGCATTCTCCAAGCCAAACTTCTTGAGCATATCTTTGATGTAATTTGCTTGATTGATGAAGGTGACATCCTTCCTTTGCTTGATTTGGAGTCCCAAAAAGAATGAGAGCTCCCCCATCATGCTCATCTCGAATTCACCTTGCATTAACTTAGCAAACTCTTTGCAATGACACTCATTAGTAGATCCAAAAATAATATCATCAACATAAATTTTTACTACTAAGTTGTCATTTTTATACCTTTTTATGAAAAGTGTAGTGTCTACCTTACCTTTTTCAAAACATTTTTAAATCAAAAAGTTTGAAAGTCTTTCATACCAAGCTCTAGGAGCTTGTTTTAAACCATAAAAAGCTTTAGTAAGTTTGAAAACATGATTTGGAAATTTTGAGTCTTCAAAACCCGGTGGTTGTTCCACATACACTTCCTCATTTATAAAACCATTTAAAAATGCGCTTTTAACATCCATTTGAAAAAGCTTTAAATCATGATAACATGCATATGCAAGCAACATCCTAATGGCCTCCATTCTAGCTACGGGTGCATAGGTTTCATCAAAATCTATTCCCTCTTCTTGAGTGTAACATTGTGCTACTAATCTAGCTTTATTTCTCACAATGTTACCACTCTCATCTAGTTTGTTCCTAAAGACCAATTTAGTTCCTATAGTAGATTGATTACTAGGCCTATCAACTAATGTTCAAACATTACTTCTCTCAAATTGATTTAACTCTTCTTCCATAGCCATAATCCAGAAGTCGTCTTTTAATGCTTCTTTTATATTCTTAGGCTCTATGCATGAGATAAATGCATCATGGTTCATAAGTTTAAGAGAAGATCTAGTGGTTACACCCTTGGATGGATCACCCAAGATTTCACCACCTTTGACATAATTGAACTCCCTTGGGTAGCTCACATCCTTTTCCTCAAGAGCCAAATCCTTCAAGGCTTCAAGAGGTGGATCTTGTGTATCCTCTTCTTTTGTTGGAATCTCACCCTCCTTTGAAGTTTGTCCTCCATCAAAGGCATTAATGATTCCTACATCATCATCATCACAAGAATCCTTCCTTGGAAGGAGGTTATCATCGAATACAACATGTATAGATTCTTATACTACTAAAGTTCTCTTGTTAAATACACGATAGGCTTCAGAGTTTAAGGAATATCCTATGAAAATAGCTTCATCACTTTTTGCATCAAATTTACCTAAGTTGTCTTTTCCATTATTTAAAACAAAATATTTGCAACCAAATGGATGAAAATAGCTAATGTTAGGCTTTTTAGATTTTAAAATCCCATATGGTGTTTTCTTTAAAAGTTGCCTAATCATTACTCGGTTTACAATGTAGCAAGCGGTATTTGTGGCTTCTGCCCAAAAGTATTTAGGTAAATTGTTTTCACAAAGCATGGTTCTAGCCATTTCTTGTAAAGTTCTATTTTTCCTCTCAACTACCCCATTTTGTTGAGGAGTTCGAGGAGCCGAAAAATTGTGGCTAATACCATTTTCATTTAAAAACTCTTTGTAACCCCCTTAGCCCGGCCTAGACGGTAGACTCGAACTACGAAGATTACACGGGGAAAACCAAAGTCAACCCGAAAGTCAACCTAGATTAGTGACCCTTTTTTCTCTTTTTATCTTTTCTAGATGCACATTAAGCCTAGGTGAATACTCAAGAATCATATGAGAAAAGGGCACAACGATCGAAAATCATTTAAGGACTCAATTGCATGAACTACACTTTTAGGGACCAAAATGTAAATTTTTACGAAATATAAAGACTTTGCAGATTTTAAGTTTACCAATATGTAATTAGTCATATTACATGTTTCTCTGTCAAATTTCAACTTAAAAGGACATTCCAAGCTCAAGTAAATGCATTCACAACATTCAGGACTAAAATGTAAAACATGTGAACTCAAACAATACAAAAACATCATCCAATGGTCATCTGTTTCGGAACACAGTCCTTCGTATCGGAGAACGACCGTATTGAAACGATGTTGACCGTTTCGATACTCAGGTGCGTTCCGAGACCGGTATCGAAACAGGCCTCTCCAGTAGCCAAAATGTTTCGAAACACCTTTAACCGTTCTGAAACACTATGGCCATTACAGGCTCCTGTTTAGAAACAGTTAAGGGTGTTTCGATACACCCTGCCCTGCAGCAGCACTAATTGCTGGTTTTTCAACTCTAAACATGGTCATACAACTCCCAAATTATACCATAACATATCAGCAACATGATTAAACAACAAGGAACATATTTGAGAAGCATAAGCTCAAACATGGCATCAAACACATGAACATTCCATCTATAGGCATGCTTCCTAGCCACAAAACCAAATATAAGCATTCAACCCTCCAACCAAACCATTAGGACCATTTACAACCCATAAAACACATCACAAGCACGCCACAAACTTAGGGAGTTCAAAACACGTCTCCCAAATACAACCTTGGAGTCCCATTGCCAAATATCAAAACTAAAGTATGTAAAACATCACCATACATGAGCTTTGCACTTCCTTGGATGTTCTTAACCTTTTTGCTGCCCAAAAAACACTTCAATTATTTGCATTGTTGGGAAAAGAGAGCGTAAGCACATTTGCTTAGTGAGGCAAGCTCTAAAAAAAACCAACACAACAATGCATTATTCAAAACACTTTCTCAAAAGCCTTTTCTACAACATGCTCATTCTATCTCATGCTTGAAAACCATTCCAAAGAAAAACTCCATTGAAAACACATGTACCTCAATTCTATCTCATGCATTTAAACAAATGCAAATCTCATGGCAAGGCCATACACATGCTTGTGAAAACTAAAGCATTTCATATACAAATCTCATATGCATTTCTCATAGCATAAATCATCTTATCAATAGGTACATGTGAATTAAAAGCATTTTCATATATTATATTGGCATTTCACATCTCATTATTACTCGGATATACGGACAACATTCTCAAACCACTAGACTCTTCCAGTGGAATCTCACATCACCGTAATCACTTGTCTAGTAAACATAATTTTCGGTGGAATCTCACATCACCGTACTCACATGGCGGAATCTTTCATCGCAACAAAGCTTTGGTATTTCACCAAGTCCTACCCGATGGAATGCCTATCATCGGTCTCTCCCTTTGGATTGAATCCAAAGAGCACGTACGAATTTTTGGTTTATAGTGCACTCTCATCCTATTGATCGATCAATTATTTTTGGTAAGTATCTCATCTTCCATGCCAATATATTATGTCAAAACTTCATCTCACCTATTGTTTTTAATGCAACATTTCTCAAAGCTTTCTCATCACATTCAAAATCATAACATTTGACATGCTTTAAATCAAAAGCTCAAAACTCATCAATGAAACATGTTATTTCATGAAATCTTTTCAAGCATCATCTCATGCTACAAAACATGCATAAAAATAGTAGGAATTTATCTATCTCAAAACATGAGCATGTAAAAGCATTTTAGGGGCAACCACCACATATATGAGAGCAAACTAGTCAATACTTACTTCCGGACTTAGAAAGGTGTTTCAAACCTTTCCTAAATACCCAAACCTTGTTTCTTTGTCCCTCAAGGACTTCTAAAACCATTCGCACTCACCGATTACATTTCGCTTGCTCGCCGAAACGCTATCTAAGCTCCTAGATCAACACCAAAGGCGTCCGAAGATGTCTCCCATGTTTATAACACATAAGAGCACAGGATTAATGCATCATCATGCATTGAAATCATCAGCCACACACCTAAACTCGTTGCTCTACTCAAGAACCTCATTTCGGCTACCAAAAACAACCGAAATCATCTCCAAACTCTCCCAAAACAAAGCCCAGCCAAGATCCACCACTTCTAATTATTTCTAAACATCATTCAACATCAAAAACTACCACAAACTCGTCCTTATACCTCCAACTATAACAGAACACCAAAACCACCCCAAAAACCACCATTCTAGCATGCAAAACTTAGGAATCCAAACCTATTCGGGATTTGTTTGATAAAACCTCATTTATAACATCAATTACCATCCAAAATACATTAGAAAACAACCTCAAAACAGAGTCTAACCAACAACCACGAAAATCATCAAGATCTCTCCAAAAACCTTGAGTTTTAATACAATTTCTTGTTTCTAACATTAAAGCAACTCATAAATCATTAACAAAGGATTGATAACTTAGGAATTTCAGTAAAGAACTAATCATTAGAGGAGAAGGATGAAGCTTACCTCTAATGGCTGATTTCTCCTTGATTTGGGCAAGTTTTCTTGAAAATCCAATGTGAAAACTAGAGGATTTGGTGAGGAAAAGATTAGGAATCAAAAGGAGATTGAAATCTCATCAAAAGGAATGAAAATAAGAGGATAATTGATGGAGGAAATGTGTTTGGCTGAAAAGAAATTGAGAGAAAATGAAATGAGAGAAAATTGACGTAAGGTAGTTATGAAAAGTCCAAGATGGGTTTTTTTAATTATCTTTATTTCCTTTAATTGAAACAGTATTAAAATCACCCAAAATAAGGAGAAATCTGATTAAAAACATTTTGGTAAAATTAGCTCCTTAAAGATTCAAAGTTTCAATCCTTTACAAAACGGTCACTATTTAACTTTTGCAAAAACTGCAATTTGGTCACTACACCGAAATGTAGTATTTCAAAACCTTATTTTGTAAAATTGTTTTCACCATAATCATTCATATAATAAATGAGGATTTTTAGGCATTTTTCCATATTTTTAAAGCATCCCGAACTAGGTGTTCCCTAAATCTCCCTCTAAGATTCGAACCGTTCTCGACCGGTCCGATTCGAACTCCAAAACATCTAGGCCCAAAATCGGGATGTTACAACTCTCCCCCTCTTAAGAAATTTTGTCCTCGAAATTTACCTGGAGGGAAAAGGTAAGGAAATTGCTTCTTCATGTCTTCCTTCCTTTCCCACATGGCTTCCTTAGCACCACGATGTCTCCACAACACTTTGACCTGCTCAATGGTCTTACCGCAGAGGACCTTACTATTCGAATCCAGAATCTCAACCGGTTCCTCATCATATATCAAATCTGGATTCAACTCAACTTCCTCCACAGGCATAACATGCGAAGGGTCCGATCTATACCTCTGAAGCATGGATACATGAAACACATTATGTATCTTTTCTAACTCTTGAGGTAGTCTCAGCTTATAAGCAACATGACCCACACGTTCTATCACTTCGTATGGTCCAATGAACCTTGGGCTCAACTTGCCCTTCCGACCAAATCTCATCACCTTCTTCCAAGGTGAAACTTTCAAAAACACACGGTCACCCACCGCAAATTCTATATCTTTACGCTTCAATTCCACATAAGACTTTTGCCGATCCGATACTGCCTTCAATCGCTCACAAATGAGCTTCACCTTCTCGGTGGTTCCCTTTAACAAAGCTGGCATCAAAACCAACTTTTTTCCCGTTTCAGCCCAACAAAGAGGAGTTCTGCACTTCCTCTCGTACAAAGCTTCATAAGGTGCCATTTGAATACTCGCCTGGTAACTGTTATTATAAGCAAACTCCACCAAAGGCAAGTGCTTCTCCCAAGAGCCTTGAAATTCAATGACACAACACCTCAACATATCCTCAAGCACTTGGATAACACGCTCCGACTGTCCATCCGTTTGCGGATGATAAGAAGTACTGAAATTCAGTCGCGTACCCAATGCTTGATGCAAACACTCCCAAAACCTTGCAGTGAACCTCGGATCTCTATTCGACACTATAGATTTTGGTACACCATGCAAACGTACAATCTCATCAATGTACAACTCTGCAAGCTTATCCAAGGTGTACGTAGTATGCACATGCAAGAAATGCGCACACTTCGTAAGGCGATCCACAATCACCCAAACAGAATTCTTCTTTGATGGCGATAAAGGAAAACCAGACACAAAGTCCATGGTGATCCTCTCCTATTTCCATTCAGGAATCCTTAACGGCTACAACAACCCTAAAGGAAACTGATGTTCAGCCTTAACCCGCTGACAAACCATACATTTGCTTACATACTCAACGACATCTTTCTTAAATCCCACCCAATAGTACTCATCCTTCAGATCACGATACATCTTTGTACTACCAGGGTGCATAGCAAAAGGACTACTATGAGCTTCGGTCAAAATAGTGCGCCTCAACTCAACATCATCCGGCACCACTATCCGACTTCCAAAACATAAAACACCATCACCATTAAAACAGAAATCCGATGGCCTATCTTCAGCAATATCTTGAACATGTGGCACCAGGAATTATCCAACAATTGTTTATCCTTTATCAACTGGGATTAGAGATGGTTTCACTTGCAATTCAGCAACAAGACCACCATCTCGCGATATGCTCAAGCTAGCAAACATCGCTTTTAACTCCACTGCCACTTTCCTGCTCAAAGCATCGGCCACAACATTGGCCTTCCCTGGATGATACTCGATCGTTAGATCGTAATCCTTAAGCAACTCCACCCAATGTCGTTGCCTAAGATTTAACTCATTCTGAGACATCAAATACTTCAAACTTTTGTGATCCGTATACACAGTACACTTCTCACCATAGAGATAATGTCTCCAAATCTTTAGAGCAAAAACCACTGCAGCCAACTCAATGTCATGTGTAGGATAATTGCGCTCATACACTTTCAACTGTCGCGATGCATAAGCCACCATCTTACCCTCTTGCATTAACACACACCCCAAACCAACATAGGATGCGTCACTATACACCACAAACTCTTTCCCTAATTCAAGTTGAACCAAGATAGGAGCTTGTGTCAAAGCTACTTTTAGCTTCTCAAAAGCTTGTTGTCTAGCTTCCATCCACTCATACTTAACATCCTTTTGCAACAACTTCATCAAAGGGGCAGCAATCTTAGAAAATCTATCCACAAACCTCTGGTAGTACCCTGCCAACCCAAGGAAACTACGGACTTCATGAACAGACTTAGGAGGTTTCCAATTCATCACCGCCTCAACCTTTTGGGGATCAACTTGAATCCCTTCCGCCGAAACCATATGACCAAGGAAAACAACTTCCTTTAGCCAAAACTCACATTTGCTCAGCTTAGCATAAAGCTGATTTTCCAACAACGCTTGCAAAACAATCCTCAAATGACCTTCATGCTCCTCCTGAGTATGAGAGTACACAAGGATATAGTCGATGAACACCACAACGAACTTGTCCAAGAATTCATGGAACACCCTATTCATCATATCCATGAAAGCAGCAGGAGCATTTGTCAATCGAAACGGCATCACAAGGAACTCATAATGCCCATACCTCGTTCGAAAGGTTGTTTTCGGCACATCCACATCCTTCACCTTTAGTTGATAGTACCCTAACCTCAGATCAATCTTTGAAAACACAGCCGCTCCCCGAAACTGACCGAAAAGATCATCAATCCTCGGCAAAGGATACTTGTTCTTGACGGTCAACTTATTCAACTGATGATAATCAATGCACATCCTCATCGTGCCATCTTTCTTTTTAACAAACAAGACCGGTGCACCCCAAGGTGACACACTAGGCCGAATAAACCCACAGTCAAGCAACTCCTGAAGTTGCGTCTTCAACTCTTTCAACTGTTTGGGTGCCATACGATAGGGAGCAATGGACACCGGAGTTGTGTTCTCATACAACTCAATTCCAAATTAAACCTCTCGACTAGGCGACAAACCAGGTAATTCCTCCGGAAACACTCCAGGGAACTCACACACGGTTCTTATATCCTGGACGCAAACCTCCTTTGAACTGGGTTTCATAACAAAGGCTAGGTAAGCCTCACATCCTTGACGCAACATCCGGCTTGCTTCAAGCGTCGACACCACATTAGCTAAAAACTTCACATTTTCTCCCACCACCACAACCTCATAATCATCCGCAAGTTTCAACGAAACTCGCTTGCTTTCAAAATCCACAACGGCTCTATGCTCAACAAGCCAATCCATGCCAAGAATTACATCAAAACCATAGAATGGCAATTCCATAAGATCAACCAGAAACACATGATCTTGCACCTTTAAGGGGCATCTCCTATACAACTTTCTTGTTACATCCGTCTCACCAAAGGAACTAGTCACACACATACCAACATCCAAAGACTCAACAGGCAAACCAAGAATTTGAGCATGTTCACGCAATATGTACGAGTGTGTAGATCCAGAATCAATCAAAGAAAGTAATGACAAGGATTGCAAAGTAAAGGTACCTGCGATCACGTCCATGTCATTCCTTCCCTCACGATGGGCATACACTCTAGCCTATCTGCCACCCTCAGGTTGGACAGCCACTACATGCGCCACATTCCTTCCACTCTCATCTCTGCGCTGGAAATTACCACGGCCGAGCCCACGACCTCTCTGTGGCTCAGCTTCTCTCACCGAAGCTTGTCCCTCTCTCAACGGCTGAGGACAATCTTTCTTCATATGCCCCCCATTTCCACAGTTCCAGCATGTACCAAGGTTACCCCAACACTCACCAGCATGTCTCCTACCACATCGATTACACTCAGGAGTCCTCCAGAAAGCATTTGGTCCTTGCTGACCTCTTTCAGGATTACCACCCCCGCGTCTAGCATCAAAATGCGGCTTTCTATCCTTATTCCTCTTATTGCGATCTCTACCAAAATCACGTTCCGCAGCTCGCTTCCCCGAGCTAGATCCTCCTGCTCGACTCGCCAAACCCAGATTCAACTCAATGTCCTTGGCTCTAGTGACAAAGACATCGAAAGCAGTATAATCGGCTGTGAGCATATAGGTTTTCACGTCCTCCACCAGCCCATAACGGAATCGTTCACATCTTTCTCGCTCACTAGGAATCAGCTCAGTTGCATATTGGCTAAGGCGAACAAACTGAATCTCATATTACGCCACCGTCATGCTCCCTTCCACAAGGGACATAAACTCCCTCTTTTTCTCGTCGAGGTAGCGAACTCCCAAATATTTCTGCTTGAACGCATTAAAAAAGAACGTCCAAGTCACCTCATCATCCTCCATTCCCGCAATAGTGGTCGTCCACCACATATATGCATCACCATGCAGTAGTGACACAATGCATCCCAGCTTCTGAACATTATTGCAATTCAGTTGTCCAAGTATCCCCTTTGTACTCTCTAACCAATACTCGGAACCTTCCTGGGTCAACCTCATAAACTCAATCCCTCCCAGACTGCGAAGACGCTCCAACGACAATCTTACATTAGCACCATCATATGGTGCAGCTCCATGAGCTCCAGCTATTGCTGCCTGAAAAGCTCCAGCAATAGCTTGTATCAGAACATACATATCAGGAGCAGCTTGCCCTTGAACTCCCTCGGGTCCAGCAACCCCAGCACCAACTCCAGCAGCACCAACCCTAGCTCCACCACCACCAAGTGGTCCACCAGGGGGAGGAGGAGGTAGATCCTCAACATTCTCTACATTCCCATTCTCAGCCATATCTCGAGTATTTATCTAAGCTCTCTGCGTGGCCCCATAATAAAACAATGCACTGACAAAATAGAACAACTCAATTAGGCATAGTAAGGTAAGTAATCCATGTAATCAAACTCATTTTTGAAAATAATTCTTCTAATTAGTAATGATATGGCAATGAGATCCCCAACTATACCCCAAACATAGCATAGCATCACAAATTCATCTCAATTGAATCATACATCAATATCCATATATCACACCTTCACCGAAAAGTCACAAACATACATAACCACATACATTAACCACTTACCAAGCCCCAATTATTCGTTAACCTGGCTCTGATACCAGCAAATGTAACCCTCTTAGCCCGGCCTAGACGCTAGACCCGAACTACGAAGATTACACGTGGAAAACCAAAGTCAACCCGAAAGTCAACCTTGATTAGAGACCTTTTTTTTCTCTTTTTATATTTTCTAGATGCACATTAAGCCAAGGTGAATACTCAAGAATCATATGAGAAAAGGGCACAACGATCGGAAATCATTTAGGGACTCAATTGCATGAACTACACTTTTAGGGACCAAAATGTAAATTTTAGGAAATATAACGACTTTGCAGATTTTAAGTTTACCAATATGTAATTAGTCATATTAAATGCTTCTCTGTCAAATTTCAACTTAAAAGGACATTCCAAGCTCAAGCAAATGCATTCACAACATTCAGGACTAAAATGTAAAACATGCGAACTCAAACAATTCAAAAACATCATCCAACAGTCATCCATTTCGGAACACAGCCCTTCGTATCGGAACGCCCGTATCGAAACGGTGTTGACTATTTCGGTACTCGAGTGCGTTCCGAGACCGGTATCGAAACATGCCTCTCCAGTAGCCAAAATGTTTCGAAACACCTTCAACCGTTCCGAAACACTATAGCCATTATAGGCCCCCGTTTCGAAATAGTTAAGGGTGTTTCGATACACCCTGCCCTACATCAGCACTAATTGCTGGTTTTTCACCTCTAAACATGCTCAAACAACTCCCAAATCATACCATAACATATCACCAACATGATTAAACATCAAGAAACATATATGAGAAGCATAAGCTCAAACATGGCATCAAACACATGAACATTCCATCTATAGGCATGCTTCCTAGCCACAAAACCAAATATAAGCATTCAACCCTCCAACCAAACCATTAAGACCATTTACAACCCATAAAAGCCACCACAAGTACGCCACAAACTTAGGGAGTTCAAAACACATCTCCCAAATACAACCTTGGAGTCCCATTTCCAAATATCAAAACTAAAGTATGTAAAACATCACCATACATGAGCTTTGCACTTCCTTGGATGTTCTTAACCTTCTTGCTGCCCAAAAAAACACTTCAATTATCTGCATTGTTGGTAAAAGAGAGCGTAAGCACATTTGCTTAGTGAGGCAAGCTCTAAAGAAAACCAACACAACAATGCATTATTCAAAACACTTTCTCAAAAGCCTTTTCTACAACATGTTCATTCTATCTCATGCTTGAAAACCATTCCAAAGCAAAACTCTATTGAAAACACATGTACCTCAATTCTATCTCATGCATTTAAACCAATGCAAATCTCATGGCAAGGCCATACACATGCTTGTGAAAACTAAAGCATTTCATATACAAATATCATATGCATTTCTCATAGCACAAATCATCTCATCAATAGGTATATGTGAATCAAAAGCATTTTCATATATTATATTGGCATTTCACATCTCATTATTACTCGGATATGCGGACAACATTCTCAAACCACTAGACTCTTCTGGTGGAATCTAACATCACCGTACTCACTTGTCTAGTAAACATAGTTTCCGGTGGAATCTCACATCACCGTACTCACATGGCAGAATCTCTCATCGCCACAAAGCTTGGGTATTTCACCAAGTCCTACCTGATGGAATGCCCATCAACGATCTCTCCCTTTGGATTTAATCCAAAGAGCACGTACGAATTTTTAGTTTATAGTGCACTCTCATCCTATTGACCGATCAATTATTTTCGGTAAGTATCTCATCTTCCATGCCAATATATTATGTCAAAACATCATCTCACCTATTGTTTTTAATGCAACATTTCTCAAATATTTCTCATCAAATTCAAAATCATAACATTTGCCATGCTTTAAATCAAAAGCTCAAAACTCATCAATGCAACATGTTATTTCATGAAATCTTTTCAAGCATCATCTCATGCTACAAAACATGCATAAAATAGTGAGAATTTATCTATCTCAAAACATGAGCATGTAAAAGCATTTTAGGGGCAACCACCACATATATGCGAGCAAACTAGACAATACTTACTTCCGGACTTAGGAAGGTGTTTCAAACCTTTCCTAAATCCTCAAACCTTGTTTCTTTGTCCCTCAAGGACTTCTAAAATCATTCGCACTCACCGAATACGTTTCGCATGCTCACTGAAACACCATCTAAGCTCTCAGATCAACACCAAAGGCGTCTGAAGATGTCTCCCATGTTTATAACACATAAGAGCAGAGGATTAATGCATCATCATGCATTGAAATCATCAGCCACACACCTAAACTCGATGCTCTACTCAAGAACCTCATTTTGGCTACCAAAAACAACCGAAATCATCTCCAAACTCACCCAAAACAAAGCCCAACCAAGATCCATAACTTCTAATCATTTCTAAACATCATTCAACATCAAAAATCACCACAAACTCGTCCTTATACCTCCAGCTATAACAGAACACCAAAACCACCCAAAAAACAACCATTCTAGCATGCAAAACTTAGGAATCCAAACCTATTCGGGATTTGTTTGATAAAACCTCATTTATAACATCAATTGCCATCTAAAATACATTAGAAAACAACCTCAAAAGAGAGCCTAACCAAAAACCTATTCGGGATTTCTTGTTTCTAACCTTAAAGCAACTCAAAAATCATTAACAAATTATTGATAACTTGGGAATTTCAGTAAAGAACTGATCATTAGAGGAGAAGGACGAAGCTTACCTCTAATGGCTGATTTCTCCTTGATTTGGGCAAGTTTTCTTGAAAATCCAATGTGAAAAACAGAGGATTTGGTGAGGAAAAGATTAGGAATCAAAAGGAGATTGAAATCTCATCAAAAGGAATGAAAATCAGAGGCTAATTGATGGAGGAAATGTGTTTGGCTGAAAAGAAATTGAGAGAAAATTGACGTAAGGTAGTTATGAAAAGTCAAAGATGGTTTTTCCTCTTAATTATCTTTATTTTCTTTAATTGAAACATTATTAAAATCACCCAAAATAAGGAGAAATTTGATTAAAAACATTTTGGTAAAATTAGCTCCTTAAAGATTCAAAGTTTCAATCCTTTACAAAACAGTCATTATTTAACTTTTGCAAAAACTGTGATTTGGTCACTACATTGAAATGTAGTATTTCCAAACCTTATTTTTGTAAAATTGTTTTCCCCATAATCATTCATAAAATAAATGAGCATTTTTAGGCATTTTTCTATATTTTTAAAGCATCCCGAACTAGGTGTTCACTAAATCTCCCTCTAAGATTCGAACCATTCTCGACCGGTCTGATTCGAACTCCAAAACATCTAGGCCCAAAATCGGGGCATTACACTGTTCAAACCCTAAATTTTGAAATTTGGTTCTATGATCACTTCTAATATGAGAAATTCTAAGTTCAAGATCATTTTGGGTTAATTTTTAAAATGTGATGAATTTTTCTAAAGCCTCATCTTTAGTACTTAAAAATAGAACCCAAGTAAATCTAGAAAAATCATCAACAAGTACAAATGAATAAGATTTATCACCCAAGCTCATAGTCCTAATAGGCCCAAATAAATCCATGTGAATAAGTTGTAAACACCTACTTGTAGAAACATCATTTATGGATTTAAAGGATGACTTATGTTGTTTACCCTTAGAGCATGCATCACTAATTTTATCATTTGAGAACTTAATTTTGGGTAAACCTCTAACTAGATCTAGGGAAACTAATTTTTCTAAAACACTAATGCTAGCATGTCCTAGTTTCCTATGTCATAGTCATGCATCATTTTCATTTTTAGCTACTAAACATGCATGGGATGTATGTATGTCATCTAAATGCACCATGTAAATGTTACCTATGCAATGACCTATGAGCATAATATTATTTGATTTAATGTCAACAATTTTGCACCCATTTGTATCAAATAAGACATTAAATCCTTTATCGCATAATTGGCTTATGCTCAACAAATTATGTTTTAGACCATCGACATACAAAACATTTTCAATAAGAATGGTAGAGTGATTACCTATGGAGCCAATACCTTTAATGTGGCCTTTGGAGTTGTCACCAAATGTCGCTACTCCTCCACTTTTTGGCTTTAAGTCCATGAATCTACTCTTGTCTCCGGTCATAGCCTCGAGCATCACTATCAAGGTACCATGAATTTTGACTTTGTGCTTTGGCCTTGTAGCAATGCTCCCCCTACAAACAAAGATATTAAACTTTTGTTTTTGGTACTCAAATCATTTTGGGTCCACGTGTGTTAGCTCCCAAAAGCTTGGTTCCCTTAGGAATCCAAGGTGACATAGCAACAAAATCCTAGGTTGGTTTGTTTTAGATGATTCACCTTTTTCATGCTTCACATTACCAACATTTTTGAAAGACTCTTTGAGCTTGTTAAGCTCATCTAACACATTTTGGTGTTCACTATTGCATTGAGAAAGAAGATTATTTAGGTCTACATTTTCATCTTAGAAGAATTTAAGTTCATCTTTCAAACCTAAAATCTTTTTCTCAAATTTTAATTTAGCTTGAGAAAGTGAGTCATTTTTATCATTTAATTCTGAAATAATTTTCTTATTTCTAATGACTGACTCTTTGTACTTCTCAACTAACTCATCATAAACCTCTTGCAACTCATCATATGCATCATGCAATTCATCAAATGTAAAGTCAAAGGATGATGAGTTAGAGGTTACCATGGATGAATTCTCCTCAAGTGCCATGAGGCAAAGGTTGGCCACTTCGTGTTCGTCATCCTCGAATGACTCCTCGTCACTCCAAGTAACAAGCTTGGCTTTGAGCTTCTTCTTCTTCTCAAAGACCTTCTTCTTGAGTTGAGGGCACTCCGAACGAATGTGACCGGGATTTTTGCACTCATAGCAAATGATTTGATCCCTCTTCTCTTCTTTGTTTTTACCCTTGAAGTCCATTTTTCTTTGAATCTTCCTTCCTCGATTGGACCTCATGAATCGTGAGAATCTTTTGGCTATCATAGCCAATTCTTCTAAATCATCATCCTCACTAGAAGTGCTCTCCTCATGTAATAAAGCTTTGAGAGCCACTCCTATTTTCTTCTTCTTTTCTACTTCTAGCTTCTCCACTCTTTTCCCTTCCTTCTTTTCATATTCCCTTCCTTGCTTCATTATCTCATGAGTAAGGAGAGAACCCACTAGCTTATCAAGTTTTAGTGTCTTCAAGTTTTTAGCCTCGATGATGGCGGTTCTCTTCTAATCTCAAGATTCAGGAAGTGAGTAGAGTAGCTTCCGGACAAGTTTGTCTTCGGGATTGTCTCTCCAAAGCCCTTAAGCCTATTGACGATAGTTGAGAAGTGATCGAACATCTTGGACACGGTTTCGTCGGGCTCCATCTTGAAATTCTCATAACTAAGATTGAGAATTCCAATCTTGGTCTCCTTCACATCACTAGTTCCTTCATTGGTGGTCTCTAGTGTGTCCCATACTTCTTTGGCACTTTCAATGGAGGAGACTTTGGAGTAGATGTCGGGACCGAAAGAATAAAAGAGCATGTGAAGAGCTTTGTCATTGATTTGGATCTTCTATTTTGACTTTGAAAACACTTAGAAAATTTTGTATAACCATTTGGTTTTGACTTGACCATTTTACTTAAAAATTTTGAGGACTTAAAAATTTATTTTCTATTTTCAATTTAGTCCTTAAAACCTTTGTTATATCAAAATCATTTCTTTGGTTTTACAATCTCCCCCTTTTTGATAAAACAAAACCAAGTATAAATTTTTAAGTGTTTTGAAATCTTTGAAAAACTTTTAACTCCCCCTCAATTTAAGATAGGTTTTAAAGTTTTGAAAAGTTGAAATTTAAAGTACTTGAAACTTAAAAACAAACTTAAAAACACTTAGGCTCTTAGGAATTACTTCTCCCCCCTTTTTGTTAGATCAAACATATAATCAAGTAAATATGAGAATAAAAGAGGCATAAATCATAAACTAAACAACATAATAGCATAGATAGCATTAAGTTCATGAAACAAAATCAAACATAAAATCAAACTCAATCCTAAAAGTATGAAATCAAAGCATAGGTCTTAAAATAAACAAATAGAGATAGGTGCATAAACTCAATCCTAATATGACAAAATAAAATGATATGCAATAAAACTAAGGTGCCTCATCGTCTTCATCGCCTCCAAGGTCATCCAAGAAATCATCCTTGTCCTTCTTTTGATCCTTGCGAAAACGCCTCCAATCACCATAGAAGTTGGTGAAGGAGAGATTCATGGATGATTGTTGGGTTTCAAGGGAGGTAAGGTGATTCTCCATGCCAAGAACACGATCCTCCAAAGATGTTAATCGAGTGTTGATAGCTGCAGACCCGGAAGCCGTGTTTGTATCCATGGTGTTGAACCTCTCGGTGAGGAAGGCCATGAGAGCATCATTATTAGAAGCCACAATGGGAACTTGAACTTGTGGTTGAGGCTCTTCTTGATGAGCTTGAGCTCTACGATCAACTCAAATCCATTCACCATTAGTGTATCGAAATCCGGATCTTACGAGAGAAGACTCACCAAGCTTTTGCTTGTGTTGTTCCAGAAAATCGTATGAGACATCAAGGCCAAGGCGAACAAAAATGTTGCTCAAAGTTGTCTCATAGATGAAAGAGGTGATGGAGTCGGATTGACGATGCCTTACTAGATGGAGCATCTCAGCAAACATTATCTTCACCAAGTTAGGTTGTTGTGCTTGTCGGAAAAACTCGAGCCAAAAGGTGTCAACTTGACGGATATGGGAAAATTTTCCTCCGGATGGGCGAAAGAACCAAGATATGATTAAGTGCAAGAAATGGTCGTGGGCATCCAAAGTGAGAACCAATCTAGTTTTTGAGATCCAAAGTGGGTTTTATCCTCAATACCCTCATCAACAATCCCAAGAAGGTTCACTAAGGTGGATGGTTCAAGGCAAAACTACTTTCCCAAGAGGTAAGACTCGATAGCAATAACTTCGGAACGATCCTCATTGCTAATAAGATGAGCATTGGAGTAGAAAAGCAATACCATGTTTTTGTAGACAATGTCAAGAATATTCATGAAGTTTAGGAAACCCCGTTGTTGCAAAAGAGGTAGGTACTTGAAGTAGAAACGCTCAGAATCAAGAAATGCCTTGTTAACAACTCTACCTCGTCGAACAACATCATCTTGAAGAATTTTAAACTGATTCCTAGCCTCTTGGTTTCTAAGACTTTTGGCATAAAGGAGGGTAAGGTTTGGACGAACATCGTCACCGGGGTTCAAACCTTCACCCCCTACAATCTTTCTTTTCTTACGTGAATCCATTAAAAACACTTAAAAACAAAGCTAGCAATAAAATTTAAGTGTATGCATTAAATCCTAATTCGATCCAATAAGAATCCCATTAAGGTTTTTAAAAATACTTTGAAAGCATATACAAAAGATAGAAAATACCTCAAAGATGGGATTTTGGAGGAATTTGTGGATGAAATTGCACAAAATTGATGAAGCTTGCTTAGATTGATGTTTAGGAGTAAAATCCCTCAGGTTTTGATGAAAAACAAAGAGATTTGAAGGGTTTTTATAAATGAAATTGGTCTAGGGTTTTGAGGGGTTTTGGGTTTAAGTAAAAGACTCTTTAAGCATTTAAAACCTTTTAAATTTGGCTTTTCCGGATACGCGTTTCGAAACAGGAGAGGTCGTTTCAAAACAATCGTACTAAAACGCTTCCGTATGTTCTGAAACTTATTGACCATTTCGATACAGGTTTGACTGTATCGAAGCCCAAGATATTCCCATATCGAAACGGAGTGTTGAGTGGATCAATGGATTGATCAATGCCAAGAGGGGGGTGAATTGGGCTTTTAAAAAATTGTTGGAGAAAAATGATAGCTAAAAAAGAAGAACAAAGTATTCTGGAGTGGTTCAAGTTCCAAATGAACTCTACATCCGCTACCTTATCTACCACTAAGGATTTGCAACAATTCACTAATTTGTTCTTCCCCTTTTCAAGGCTTAGGAGGTATCCTTTACACAATCGATCAAATTTTCTACCCAAAATTTGACCAAACCCTCACAAGTGAACAAAGAAGAAATTAGGCAAGAAAGATATCTCTCAAATACAATATTGCCCCTTTCAGTACAAACACTCAACCCAAATTTGAGATAGGATAGGAATTGAATACAACACAATTTGGGGTTTACAAGAAATTGGAAAATAAGCACAATGAGCTTGGATTTTCGCTTGGATGTTTATCTTTGATGCAATAGTTGTTGCTGGTCTTCAATAAGCTTCAATTTATACCTTCTATATCAATTCTAGCCATTTGAGTGGTTAGGGTATTGATTATGGCCGTTAGGACCCTCTCTTTCAACCATAAATGCACTTCTGCAGCTATCTGTATCGGTACACGAAGACTCGTATTGATACTTGTCTCAAAATAGAAAGAGCCGTTGCACATAATAAAGAGGGCGTCTCGAAATGCATTTAAGTGTATCGGTATGGGAAAGGGACCGTTTCGATACGGATAAGACCGTATCGATACCTTTTTCTCAACATAGCTCACTAGAAGTTTCTGTTTCGATACGGGTAACATCGTATCAATACGAGACAACTGCCACTTTACATGCTAGTTACCTAACGACTGACACCAACGGTCGAAAACATTTAAACCTCTTTGAATTAAAAATTCCGTTAAATTGTATCGATACGGGTGGAGCCGTATCGGTACACCATTCAAACTCCTTCAGTTTTTACAGAGGGACGTATTGATACAGATTGAATCTGTTTCGATGCGCTGTTTCGGTACGGTTAAGAGCGTACCGAAACGCGTCTTTCCAGTAGCCAACTTTGTAAAAAAGGTATCGATACGGCTTCAAGCGTATCGATACGCCTGGACGTTTTTCAACATTTTGGCTTTGGAACACTTAAAAAATATTTGGAGTTTGAGTTTTTCAAATCAGATTAAGGTGTTGGTGATTTAACAATCATTTAAGGGACTTAGAAATTTATTTCAAGTTTTCAATTTAATCCTTAACATACTTAGTTATATCAAAATCAAACATAGGTTTTACACGGAGAGGGGTCGTTTCGATACAAGTTTTAATAGAATTAAAATGTTTCGAAACACTTGGGAACATTTTGAAACAGCTTGGTCCATATGTGTTCTTTAAAGGCAGCCCGTATCGAAACAGGGTGACCCGTTTCGATACCAATAGCCATGGAAGAGCAAATAAGGCTCTAAAATGCAGAAAAAAATGAACTTTGATTGAACCTAGATGTATGAATGAGATGTGTGAGCAAGTTTAACATATCAAAGCATAAACATACTCCACCTAACTATAAGCAAAGATGCAATTAAGATCAAAAACACATAAGCATGGGATTTAACGAGAATTCACGCAATTTTAAGCACAAAGGTCCTAAAAGGTCAAGATAAGCTAGTTAGACCTAACTCTCTCCTAAGGGACCAAAAACGCTCTTTATCTAGAGGTTTGGTAAAGATGTCCGCTAATTGATTTAAGATGTCTACATACTCTAAAATAAATCTTTATTAAGGACATGATCTCTAATGAAATGATGCCTTATTTCTATGTGTTTGGTTCTAGAGTGTTGGATGGGATTTTTTGTAAGACAAATGGCACTAGTGTTATCACACTTAAGGGGTATGGTGTCTACCTCAATTCCATAGTCTAAGAGTTGTTGTTTCATCTAAAGGACTTGAGCACAATAACTCCTAAGGATATGTACTCCGCTTCAGTGGTAGATAAAGCAACACTATTTTGTTTCTTACAGAACCAAGATATGAGCATACTACCTAGGAATCGACAAGTGCCGGAAGTGCTTTTCCTATCTATCTTACAACCCCTGTAATCCGCATCTGAATAAGCATGAAGGTTAAATGTTGAATCTCTAGGATACCAAAGGCCTAAACAATGAGTATCTCTAAGGTACCTAAAGATCTTTTTAACGGCTATAAGGTGTGACTCTCGAGGACTAGCTTGGAACCTAGCACACAAGCAAACACTAAAAAATATATCTGGTTTACTTGCGGCAAGGTAAAGCAAAGACCCAATCATAGAGCGATAAAGATTAGAGTCAACACACTTACCTCCTTCATCTTTGTCAAGCTTTGTGGATGAGCTCATTGGTGTAGCTTGAGGCTTTGCTTGCTCCAAGCCAAACTTCTTGAGCATATCTTTGATGTACTTAGCTTGATTGATGAAGATGTCATCCTTCATTTTTTTGATTTGGAGTCCCAAGAAGAATAAGAGCTCCCCATCATGCTCATTTAAAATTCACCTTGCATCAACTTAGAAAAATCTTGACAAAGCAACTCATTAGTAGAACCAAAAATAATATCATCAACACAAATTTGAACTACTAAGATATCTTTGCCATTGTTTTAATAAATAGCGTTGTGTCCACCTTTCCTTTTTCAAAAACCTTTTTCAATTAGAAAACTTGATAATCTTTCATACCAAACTCTATGAGCTTTTTTAAACCATATAAAGCTTTTGACAATTTGAAAACATGGTTTGGAAAAATGGGATCTTCAAAACCCAGTGGTTGTTCCACATACACTTCTTTGTTTATAAAGCCATTTAAAAACACACTTTTGACATCCATTTGAAAAGGCTTGAAATCATGATAACATGCAAATGCAAGTAACATCCTAATTGCTTCCATTCTAGCTATGGGTGCATAGGTTTCATCAAAATCAATTCCCTCTTCTTGAGTGTAACCTTGAGCAACAAGCCTAGCCTTGTTTCTCACTATGTTACCACTCTCATCTAGTTTGTTTCTAAATACCCATTTAGTTCCTATAGCAGATATGTTTCTAGGCCTATCAACTAATGTCCATAATTTACTTCTCTCAAATTGGTTTAACTAGTCTTGCATGGCCATACTCCAAAAGTCATCTTTTAATGCTTCTTTAACATTCTTAGGCTCAATGCATGAGATAAAAGGACCATTATTAAGCATTTTAAGAGAAGAACGAGTAGTTACCCCCTTGGATGGATCACTCAAGATCTCACCACCTTTGACATAGTTGTACTCCCTTGGGTAGCTCACTTTCTTTTCCTCAAGAGACATGTTTTGCAATGCTTCTAGAGGCGGTTCTTGTGTATCTTCCTCTTTTGTTGGAATCTCATTCACCTTTGATGATTCTCCACCATCATTGGCTTCAATGATCCCTACATCATCATCATCACAAGAATCTTTCCTTGGAATGAGGTTATCATCGAAAACCACATGAATAGATTCCTCTACAACTAAAGTTCTTTTGTTAAACACACGATAGGCTTTAGAGTTTAAAGAGTAACCTAGAAAAATAGCTTCATCACTTTTTGCATCAACTTTACCTAAATTATCTTTTCCATTGTTTAAAACAAAACACTTGCAACCAAAAGAATGAAAATAGCTAATGTTAGTCTTTTTAGATTTTAAAATATCATAAGAATTTTTCTTCAAAATGGGCCTAATCATTACTTGTAAAGTGTCTAGAAGTTCTATTTTATTTGCACATTCCTGCTCATATTATCGTTGTTCTTGAGCTCATTTAGGCATAATTAGGTGCATTCATGCATATTTATAGTATTCTTTACTTTACCATGACTTTATAGAATATATTTTGTTTTGGTGAGAAAAAGATAACGTTTAGTTTAGTTTTATGTTTTCAGGTGCTGGGAGTTGATCAGAGGAAGAGAAGACAGGAAGGCAGAGAGCAGAAGGAGCTGTACTGAAACAGTTCCTGGGCCGTCGCCATCGTAGAATGCCGCCAAGGACGCCGCCAAATGCCGCCTAAGCAGCATTACACTGACATAGTCAAAATAGGTTGCGATTAATAGAGGACATTTTTCTGAGTCCATTGAGCCCAATCTTGCATTTTTTAGGCCTGGAGCGGTATATAGAGCTGATTGAAGATCGATAAGCAAGGTGGCTTACACTTACTTGTTGAACTAGGCAACGTCCAAGGAGTCCATAATCAAGTCAAGAAGGATTTCTACTCCAAGAAGGACTTCTACTCCAAGAAGGACTTAGACTAGATCTTTTCCTATATAAACCTCATGTATTTAGCAAATCAAGCATAGAGATAGAGAGAGAGAGAGAGAGTCGGCTATGTTCTAAACTCCCTAGGGTTTAGGTTTTTGCTTGTAAAATAGTTGTGAGTAACGGTTGTAAAGTTTTTGAGTTTATCAATAAATATTCCAAGTTTGCTTAATATGTGCACTTCATTCTTTCAATTATTCTACACCAGTCAGTTGAGAGAATCCATTTGTCGGGCACGAAAGTGCAAGGCTCACGAAAGGGTTAAGTACGGTCACAACATGTTGGGGCGTGACTAACTTGGTTCTACACCAGTCCACAAGTTTCAGTGGCTAAGAGGGATTACAAACTGAGTTGCCTAGCCTGTGTTAGGTTGACGCTGAGATTGCTAGGTATTGCCTACGTCATGTTAGCTCTCGAGCATCCTTACCTAGAAATAGAAGGGATCACTATCGACTATCCGTCGAACTTGGAGTATCTACCAGACTTGCCACCAGGACTTATTTCCGTTCCACCTGCCGAGACAGCGAAAGTTGCAGGGGCAGTGACCTGCTGCGGCCGCGTGACAGGGTCGTAGCTGCCGCCCAACATACCCGCCGAGGCCGCAATCAAGGCAGTGCAAAAATAACTTTACTTCTTCATAATGTAGTCAACACACTCTTGAGCAACAATAACCTGGCCCATTCTAACACTCTTATCTTCCCTTCTTTAATTAATTGTGTTTTTAGTTTTATTCCTTTAACCAAACCTGAAATTAATTGTGCATTTAAATTTCTTGTGCAAATACACACTCGAAGGAACTATTAAAATCCTTGTGGGATTTGACATCTTTTATTCTATAACTTGGCAGGAGTGTACACTTGCGCTCTCACAAAAAGTGTAACGCCCCGGTTTCGGGCTCAGAAGTTTTGGACGTTGACCGGTTCGGTCAAAGTGCTGATCGAATATATAAGAGTGAATTTAGGAAAGCCTAGTTCGGGTTGCATTAAAAATATGGAAAATGTTCTAAAATCATCTTTTAATATATAAAAGTGAACTGTGAAATCAATTTTGGAAAATGAGGTTCGGAAGGTTGACATTTTGGCTAGTGACCAAAATGTAATTTTTGAAAGTTGCGGGACAGTTTTATAAAGGATTGAAACTTTGAATCTTTAAGGAGCTATTATTCCAAAAAGAATTTCTCCAGATTTTTCTAAGATATTTTAAGGCTTTATTCTGATTTTAAAGATTATGAAATGTGGAGGGAAAATCATTTTCACCATTTCTTAACTAACTTTTCATTTTCTCTCAATTTTCCTTTTCTCTCATTTTCTCTCCACCCAAACATATTTCTCCAGATTTTCTTCTCTGATTTTGGTATCTAAATCTCTCATTTCAACTCTCTTTTGATTCCTAATCATCTCATCTACAAAACCTCTCAATTTGCAAGTTGTTTCATCAAGCATTTTGGCTCTAAAAAGGAGAAATTCAAGTTTGGAGGTAAGAACGTCCTTCTCCTCTAAACTATCAGTTCTTTACTGAAATTCCTAAGTTCCCAATCCTTGATTTGTGTTTTGTTAATGGCTTTTTAATTGAAATCTTGATTTTGGCTTAAAATGCAAGATTTGGTGATTTTGGTGAAATTTTCGTGTGATCTGTTTGGGCAGTGTTTTGAAGTGTCAAAATGATGTTAAATGAATGCTAAATTGATTAGAAGTTGAGGTTTAATCAATGCAATCCCGGATAGGTTGAATTTCCTAAGTTTGGCTTGAGTTTTTTGTTGTTTTTGGAGTGTTTTTGGTGATCTGTTATACCTGGAGGTATAAGGATGTGTTTGTGATCATTTTGGATGTTAATTGATGTTTAAAAATGGTTAGAAGTGATGGATCTTGGCTGGGTTAAGTTTTGGAAGTGTTTGGAGATGATTTCGGTTGTGTTTGGTAGCCAAATTGTTGGATTTGGGATGAGCAGCGAGTTGAGTCTTGTTGCTGGTGTTTTTAATGCATAATGATGCATTAATCCTCTGTTGTTGTGTGCTTGAAACAGGGGAGTTTGATCCGTGAGCTTTGAAGGTGTTGCGGAAGGTTTTCGGATGCTTGGAAGGCTTGTTGGCTAGCCTTGTTTTGTGTATCGGTGAGTGAAGTTGGGATTTCAGCTTTTAAACCAAGGTTTGAAGGTTTTGGGAGCTTAGTTTAAGTCTAAACAACTTTGCTAAGCTCAAGAGTAAGTGATTGGATTTTCGCTCTTGAATTGTGTTGTGAAATTGGCTTTTAAGCAATTGTGGTTGATGTTTGAAATGCATGTGTTTTGCATGGTTTAAATCTGTTTTGAAAGCATATTTTAAGCATGGTTTAATGCTGGTTTTGAAAGCCATATGTGAAGGATGCTCAAGGTAAGAGATCCTTGGTCTTATACATTGAAAATGTGGATTTGATGCATGGTGTTGCATGATGTTTAATGGCTATGTGTAATGCTTTAAAACAGTGAATTAAAGATGGTAAATGATGGTTTTTGCATTATGGTTATGCATGTGAATCATTGGACTATTGTGGTAAGGTGGTTATATTGGCAAGTGATGTAAGTGGATTCTTGGTTCGTTGATCAGATATAGTTAGCCGGCTATAGGATTGGGTGCACCGTGAATTAAGTCGCCTTGGAGGTGGAGTGGTCAAGAGTGGACCGGTAAACTCCCTTCAAGTATCCTAACGAGATGGTTAAGGTCATAATGGAGGTGTTGCCCATTCGAGGACCTTGGTTGAGCAAAGGTTATATGGTGTTTAAAAGTCCATATAGGAGAACCTTGTGCTTGTTGAGATCACAATGGCGGTGTTAAGTCCATGTGTGGATCTTGTGTGGGGTGTCCCGGATCTCGTTAGTGATGTGATACAACTACCAATCGGTGAATGCAAAGGTTGTATGGTGTTTGAAAGTCCATACCTAGGAACCTTGTGCATGTCAAGGTTGTATGGTGTTTAAAAGTCCATACATGGGAACCTTGGGAAAAGTGGAGGTTGTAAGGTGGTTGAAAGTCCATACATGGGAACCTCGGGAAAGCTAAAGTTGTATGGTGTTTAAAAGTCCATACATGGGAACTTTAGGCTTGTAAGGTCAAATGGTGTTTAAAAGTCCATTTGGGAGACCTTGGATTGGTAGGGTGTATGGAGCGTAGGGACAACGCTCGGAATCCGCGTATCCGATCGGGTGTTGAGTTGAAAAGTGGATGTGGATGATATTGGAAGCCAATGCAATGTTCTTGATCATAAGGAAGCATGAAATGCTTGAAAGGATGCATAATTGCATGAGAAGCATGAGATGCTTGAAAAGATGCATGGTTGCATGAAAAGTATATAATGCTAGTGAATGCATGTTTACTTGTTGGGTTTAACAAGTGTTGGTTATCATTTGGTAAATGATGCATGTGGGCATGGAAACTTTTAAATGCATTGGAGTCTTGTTAAGACTTGTTTTAAAAAGGCATCTGGTGATAATGATGTGATTCATAAGTTGTCTTTGTTTAATGCATGAATTGGATTGTTTGAATAATGGCTTAAAAGGGGTTTCTTGCTTGAAATGATGTTCAAGTTTATGAATGGGTAATATGAAATGGAAGTGACTTCCAAGGTTTTAATTTAGCTTTGCATATGGTGTTTATGCTTGAGAAGGTTTACTTAGCTTGCTAAGCTAAGGTTTGATTTCATGTGTGTGCAATGCATGGTTTAAGCATGTTGTTGAAAAGGGTTTTCAAACATGGTTTTGGTAACAAATCGGGTTTGTTTTTAAAGTGATTTTAATGACCCGCTGCATTGATGGTGTTTTGGTTTTGAGCATTCCTCACTAAGCATTATGTGCTTACGCTCCTTTTTGTCCATCAATGCAGATTCTTGAAGTTTGGACAGCAAGGAGCAAGGGATTCAAGGTGGACTCCAATTGAGATGTATGTCTCGGTGAATAGCTATAGTTAATAAAGGCAATGGGGGTAGAATCTTTCGGATTGATGTTTTTGTGTTCGTATATGTTCGAACAAGTATGTTTTAATGTTGGTGATGTTGCTGAATCATGTATTGGCTTTAATGAGATTGAATTGGAAAGTTTGTGCTTAAATGGTTGCTTGTGTAGGAAGCATGCCTATAGATTTGGGGCTTTTTGCATATGAAGTTAAATTGTTGTTTTGATGATGCCTACAAGTCATATATATGTTGAATTGCATGCTGGTAAAGTTTGGTGACATTTGGAGCATGTTTGAATAATTAATTGCATGTTTTAGAATGCATTTTGCTGCAATCTGTGCAGGGCGTTTCGGAACAGTTGACACCGTTTCGGAACGGGTGCCTTGCATGAACCCAGGCGTCCGAAACGGGTGCCACCGTTCCGGAACGGTTTGGCTACTGCCAGACCCCCGTTGCGGTACGCGTTGCGGAACGGCCCCGAGTTTCGAAACGGGCTTTGCCTGTTTCGGAACGGGAGACCGTTGGGGGCTGACATGGGCGGTTAAATGTTTCAAAATGTATGCATTTTGGTCCTGAAACTTGTTTGTGCAATTGTATGAGTTTGGGATGTCCGTTTGAGCTGAAATTTGGCAGAGAAGCATGAAACCTGATTAATTTTAAGTTGGTAACTTAAAATTTGGTTAAGTCCTTAAAGTTTTCAGAATTTACAATTGGGTCCCTGTTTGATCTCTGATGTTTGTGATCTTTGAGTATGTTGTTTGTGTGATCACATCTAAGGTTAATGTGCATCTAGACAAGATTAAAAAGAAAAAAAACGGGTCGTTAATCAAGGTTGACTTTCGGGTTGACTTTGGTTTTCCCCGTGTGACTTTCTTAATTCGGGTCAACCGTCTGGGCCGGGTTAAGGGGGTTACAAAAAGGGAACACCTATACGCCCTACAAGATTTTGTCGTTGTTGCCGGGGATTGGCAATAGCGACTTCGTTTTGTTTTCTGCACTCTTTATTCAATTGCATTTAAATTTCAAGCTTTTAACTTTTTTTCTTTTGTATATATAAAAAAATTCAGGTACGCTACAAGCCAAGGGCATCACAATGTCGACGAAAACTATACGGGAGCTAATGTTTGAACATGAACAGCAGATGTTGCAGCAGCAGTTGCCGCCGTGGCAGCAGACAATACAACAAATACCGCTGTCGCAACAGCAAAAAATTTCATGGTATGATCAAAATTGTCCAAAAAACTCTACCATAACAATTTTGTTGCATAAACAAACATGCTAGGGCAAGGTGGCCAGCTTTAAGAGCAATCAAGAGAAACCACTCGAGAGCTGATGTTTGAAAATTCTTGCAATCTATGTGAGGGAAATCTTGTGTTTGAAAATTGCCCTTTACTTATCGGAGAAGACATATGGGACCAATAGCAGGAGAAGCCACAACAGCAACTAGGATAGCAGATGCACATGTCGTAGTATCTGCCGCTGCAGCAGAATTTTTCATGGTATGATCAACAACCTCAAAAAAAATTTACCATGACAATTGTGTTGCTGCAACAGCAAATATACCCTGGAAGTGTAGTCCTCCGCAAGAACAATCACAAACCTTGGAGGACATGCTTCAAGTATTGCATCCTTTATTGAATCCACTTAAAGGCTTTAACAGAAAATGGATACAAGGATGGCCCAGTGGGATTCAACCTTATGGGATACAGCAGATCGATTGGACACATCCACAAATGCCATGAATGAAGGAAATGTCCCAGCAACTTCTGCCTTGGCAACCATTGATCACCAACAAGTCAGTCCTAAGGATATTGATGTCCCAAGGCAAGAGGACGAAGAAATATGCGAAGAAAGTTCTCCGATGTGTGAGGAACAACTAGAGGATGAAGAAAACTGCCCAACACATGATAAGCCTATGCGAGAAATTGCCCTAGCAAGGATTGAGGAAACTACACAGGGCAGTTTTGTGACAACACCTAGTTTTGCGACAACATTGCACTCCTCAGCAACAGTCTCGGTACCTATGCCAGCCACGATAGAGGCCTCAGCAACGCTGCCCGCCTCGGAAAAAATCTTGACAATTATGGAATATGTATATCAAGAGGAGCCGATGCTGGCAGATCTAAAGCCATCACAATCTATACAGATGGAGATGTTCGAGGGACCTGAAGAATACAGTGTTATGGATGATGAAGCCCTTCGATGTGTCGAGCTTTTCCTTGACTTGAACCACATTATCACAAACTACTGCCCCGACAGTTGGCCGCCTGAACAGCTGCCTTGGCAGCAAAAGCCATCCTCCACCATAACAAATCAGGACAAAGATAAGGTAAGTGCATGGTTTGATAGTGGTATAATTTTTACTAATCACATGTTCATGCCTTCAGAAAAAGAAACAAGGTGGAGGATTCGCATGGATTATAAGGGAACGAGGAAAAAAGACTCCCCCACGAGAATAGTTACTCGATGGAGGGTGCGGGTGGACTATAAGAAGTATCAGAAACGAACCCGTTGTAACATAATTTTAGTTTTTCCACATCTTTACCGTTTTCTTTAGGAATTGATCTTAATAAGCTTATGACCATATTTTATTTTCAGTTATATTATTTTTATTTAGTCCGTCTCACAACTACTTATCTAGATTCAGACCCTACTATAAAAGGCAAGCCACCAAGAAATATGAGGAGTAAACAAGGACAGCCGCCCAAGCGGCAGAGATGACAGCAAAAGAGATAGCCCAGACCACTGATTCCCTTGACGAGGAGGTGTCTGATTCCTCCGATGATACAGAGCCGGCCAAGGTATCAAAGAAAAGAAAAGAGGCACGTGATAGCGACCAAACCAGAGGATGAAAGGTCAGAGACTGGGCTGGAGCAGCAACCAAAGAGACTCACTCCCATCAGAGTCCAGCCAGCTCGCAGCCAGAAGCAGAGCCTCACCACCAAATCACCCGCCATTCGCCGCCTAGTCCTCCCATCTTCCTCCAAGTCCACCGAGTTAAAAGACAACTCGGGCAGCTTCTAGCACCATTATTTTCTTTATTTTTTGCTTTATTTTATGTTTTTCTGTTTAGAATTTATTTTGTCTAAGGCATTGAGGGCAATGCCCGCCTTGAGTTTGGGGGGTTAGTCCTCATGTTATTTTGTTAAGCATGTAGTTGCATATAGTTTCATTGTAAATCCTACCTAGTACTTAATGAGAATTGGAAATCTGGGTTAAACAATGTGTGCCTATGATAGTTAGCCGATTCTATTTTTGCACCACACTTAAAATTAAACTTAATCTTGGGAAGAAGCATGAAAAAAACCTTAGAAAAAAATTAGTTGCCAAACTTTAATTACACTTTTATTAAGTGTTGAATATAGTTTGAGTTTTAAGTGTACATTGCGTGCTTAAACTTAATAAATATTCTTATATTGGATGCAGGTACGCCGCCGCGGCAGCACAGGGCAGCAAAGTAAAATAAAAAGCAATGCCGCTACGGCCTCAAAACAAAGAAAAGGTTGAATGCCCTAGAGGTGCCCGAAACAGGCTCTAGGAAGGATCATGAGCAAGAACACTCTGCTGCTATAAAAGTCCATGTATCTGAAATTCTTTGAAGTGATGGACAAATTAGCATGAGTGAATGCAAGCCTTCACGGGATGACTCTACTCAAAGGGTTCGGAGTTTCGTAGTACGCTCCTATCTTAGCTTCAGACCTATAGAGTAGTTGTGATGAGCTTAAGCCCTTAAAAGCCATGATTAGAAAAAGGAAGAAAAGAAGTGCTTAAATGTGTTGCCAAAGCAGCAACTCTATATCCCTTTTCTTTAACTTTTACAACATTCTTTGTTTACTTAGTATACTTAGCATATTCAGCATGTAAACAGACCTGCACACACTACACTGGCACTAGAATTAAATTTCTAAGTTATTTCATGTTATTCCCTCTCACTAAACTAATACAGGTGCCACATCCTTGAGGTATGAAACCAAGTTAAAAACTAGGTTTTCTTTTTTATTTATGTACAAGGACATGTTTACTAGTTTAGGTTGCATTTCTTGTGGACAAGCAATAGTTCGAGTTTGGGGGTGTGTAAAGTGTTTAGAAGTTCTATTTTATCTGCACATTCATGCTCTTATTATCGTTGTTCTTAAGCACATTTAGGCATAATTTGGTCAATTCATGCATATTTAAAGTATTCTTTACTTTACCATGACTTTATAGAATATATTATGTTTTGGTGAGAAAAAGATATCGTTTAGTTTAGTTTTATGTTTTCAGGTGCTAGGAGCTAATCAGAGGAAGAGAGGACGGGAAGGCAGAGAGCAGAAGAAGATGTAATGAAGCAGTTACAGTGTTGTCGCCGCCAAGGACGCCGCCGCCCCCGCCAAATGCCGCCCATGCAACATTACACCGACATAGTCAAAATGGGTTGTGATTAATAGATGACATTTTACTAAGTCCATTGAGCCCAATCTTGCATTTTTCTGAGGCCTGGAGCGGTATATAGAGTTGATTGAAGATCGATAAGCAAAGTGGCTTATACTTACTTGCAAAACAAGGCAACGTCCAAGGAATCCATAATCAAGTCAAGAAGGATTTCTACTCTAAGAAGGACTTATACTCCAAGAAGGATTACTACTCCAAGAAGGACTTCTACTCCAATAAGGACTTAGACTATATCTTTGCCTATAAAAACCCCATGTATTTTGCAAATCAAGCATAGAGATAGAGAGAGAGAGTCGGCTATGTTCTAAACTCTCTAGGGTTTAGGTTTTTGCTTGTAACGTAGTTGTGAGAAACAATTGTAAAGTTTGTGAGTTTATTTTTGCAATAAATATTTCAAGTTTGCTTAATATGTGCACTTCATTCTTTCAATTATTCTACACCAGTCAGTTGAGAGAATCCATTTGTCGGGCTCGAAAGTGCAAGGCTCACGAAAGGGTTAAGTACGGTCACAACATGTTGGGGCGTGACTAACTTGGTTCTACACCAGTCCACAAGTTTCAGTGGCTAAGAGGGATTACAAACCGAGTTGACTAGCCTGTGTTAGGTTTACGATGAGATTGCTATGTATTGTCTACGTCACGTTAGCTCTAGAGCATCCTTACCTAGAAATATGAGGGATCATTGTCGACTATCTCGCCGAACTTGGAGTATCTTCCAGACTTGCCTCCAGGACTTATTTCTATTCCATCTGCCGAGACAGCGAAATTTGCAGGGGCAGTGACCCGCTGCGGCCGCGTGATAGGGTCGTAGCTTCCGCCCGCCATACCCGCCGAGGCCGTAATCGAGGCAGTGCAGAAATAACTTTATTTCTTCACAACGCAGTCAACACACTATTGAGCAGCAATAACCTGGCCCATTCTATCACTATGATCTCCCCTTCTTTAATTAATTGTGTTTTTAGTTTTATTCCTTTAACCAAATCTAAAATTAATTGTGCATTTAAATTTCTTGTGCAGATACACACTCGAATGAACTATTCCAATCCTCATAGGATTCGACATCTTTTATACTATAACTTGGCAGGGGTGTACACTTGCGCTCTCACAAAAAGGGAACACCTACACGCCCTACATTACTTAGTTTATAACGTAGCAAGCGGTGTTAGTGACTTCCACCCAAAAATACTTAGGTAAATTATTTTCACAAAGCATAGTCCTAGCCATTTCTTCTAAAATTCTATTTTTCCTCTCAACTATCCCATTTTGTTGAGGAGTGCGAGGAGCCGAAAAATTATGGCTAATCCCATTTTCATTACAAAAATCTTCAAAACCCATATTTTGAAATTCGGTTCCATGATCACTTCTAATATGTGAAATTTTAAGTTCAAGGTCATTTTTGATTATTTTTTAAAATGTGATGAAGTTTTCTAAAGCCTCATCTTTGGTGCTTAAAAAGAGAACCCAAGTATACCTAGAGTAATCATCAACAAGTACAAATGCATATAATTTTTCACCAAAGCTAGTAGTCTTAATTGGCCCAAAGAGATCCATATGGATCAATTGCAAACATCTACTTTTAGAAACATCATTAATGGACATGAAAGAGGCTTTATGTTGTTTACCTTTAGCACATGCATCACAAACTTTATCTAATAAGAACTTGAGCTTAAGTAGGCCTCTAACTAGATTAAGGGAAACTAATTTTTCTAAAAGGCTAATGCTAGCATGTCCTAGATTCCTATGCCATAATCATGCATCATTTTTATTTTGTGCAACTAAGCATGCATGAGATGTATGAATGTCATCTAGATGCACCATATAAATATTGCCTATGCGATGACCAATGATCATTTTTTTGTTAGATTTAATGTCTACTATTCTACACACATTTACATCAAACATGACATTAAACCATTTATCATATAATTGACTAATGCTCAACAAATTGTGTTTTAAACCATTGACATACAAGACATTTTCAATAAGTATGGAAGAGTGATTACCTATGGAGCCAATACCTTCAATGTGGCCTTTGGAGTTGTCACCAAAAGTTACTACTCCTCCACCTTTTGGCTTTAATTCCATGAATCGACTCTTGTCTCCGGTCATGTGTCTCGAGCATCCACTATTAAGGTACCATGAATTTTGACATTATGTTTTGGCCTTGTTGTAATGCCCCCTACAAACAAAGAGTTTAAACTTTGATTTTTGGTACCCAAATCATTTTGGGTCCATGAGTGTTAGCTCCAAAAAGCTTGGTTTCCTTAGGAATCCAAGATGACAAGGCATTAACATTATTAGATTTTACAAGTTCCTTAGGAATCCATACACTTCTAATCTTTTTATTCCTAGAGTTCCTATAGGAGCCACTTTGTTTGTAGTTCAAATTCTTTCTTCTTGTAAAGTTGGTTTTTGAAGATTCACCCTTTTCAAGCTTTGAAAATCCAACACTTTTGAAAGAATTTTTGAGCTCATTGAGCTCATTCACCAAATTTTGGTGTTCATCATTACATTGAGAAAGAAGGTTGTTCAAATCAATGTTTTGTTTTTCAAAGAACTTTAGATCATCTTGCAAGCTTAAAACCTTTTTTCTCAAAATCTGAGTTAGTTTTAGAGAGTAAATTGTTTTGAGCTTTCAAATCCGAAATGACCTTTTTGTTTTTCAAAACGAACTCCTTGTATTTTTCTACAAACTCGGCATATACCTCTTGTAACTCATCATATGCATCATGTAATTCATCAAATGTAAAATCACAGCAAGATGAGTTACAAGTTACCATAGAATCCTCCTCAAGAGCCATGAGGCAAAGGTTGGCCACTTCGTGTTCCTCATCCTCGGATGACTCCTCATCACTCCAAGTAGCAATCTTGGCTTTGAGCTTCTTCTTCTTCTCAAAGCCATTCTTCTTGAGTTGAGGGAAATCAGAACGAATATGACCCGGCTTCTTGCACTCAAAGCAAATGATAGGATCTTTTTCCTCTTCTTTGCTCTTGTTCTTGAAGTCTCTCTTTCTTTGAAATTTCCTCCCTCGGTTAAACATCATGAATCGTGAGAAGCGTTTGGCTATCATTGCCAACTCCTCGAAATCATCCTCCTCACTAGAAGATATCTCCTCTTGTAGAGAGGCCTTGATAGCAACTCCTAACTTCTTTTTCTTGTCCACCTCTTGCTTCTCTATTCTCCTTTCTTCTTTCTTCTTTTCCTCTTCTCTTCCTTGTTTCATAATTTCATGAGTAAGGAGAGAGCCAACTAGATCATCAAGCTTCAAGGTCTTCAAATTCTTAGCTTCGATGATGGTCGTTCTTTTACCATCCCAAGATTCTAGGAGATAATATAGAAGCTTCCTAACTAGCTTGTTTTCGGGAATCACTTCACTGAATCCTTTTAGACCATTGACGATGATCGAAAAATGATCAAACATCTTGGATACACTCTCATCGGGATCCATCTTGAAGTTCTCATAACTTGTAACACCCTTAAAAGTACATTTATATAAATGTTAAAAAAATGGAATCTTGCAAATAAGGAGAGTTGAACCCACGGCCTAGGTGTTGAATGCATGAGTCTTAGCCATTTGAGCTAAGACCATTTATAATATTATCCTACATCTATACATTTATAAGTGGTACATGAAATGTTTGAAACATAAAAAATATAATAAGAAAAATATCTCAACTACCATGTTGGTTCTTTTAATGCGGGTTTATCCAACTCGGGGAAAAAAGGAGAGAACCGAAAAAGTTCCAGACTCCTCATCTTTCAAATACTAAAACCCCGATAGCCTCCTTGATCTCCTCCCACTGCTCATCAGTATCGTGCACCGCCAGCACCCCCACGTTCGTTGTCGTACCCCGACCTCGGCCACGAAAACCACAAGCATAACGGCACAACCATTCAGCCTCTGATCTCTCTCACCACTCGATCGTAGTTACCACTGTCGCGAACGGTGTTTTTGTCATCGTTCCCCCGTTTGTCACTCGCGTAATAGCGTCGTCGGTTGCTGCCAAATAATGTCAGAAGAAACTGATTCATGCAAGTTAAAGAAACCGATTCAGCATCCGAAGAATAATGTTTTTGAACCGGGATCTTTCAGTCCTGGAAACTCCAACTTTACATATTTAGGGATATGGTACATGTTTGATTCCAAACAATTGTTTGGGTTGCTAATATAGATAGGCTAGCATCAGACAGAAATGGAGTTTTAAGTATCGAAGTCATCAAAAAATTAGTCATCCGGAACGAAAGTAACAGTTTAGTATGGTCATCGAATGTTTCTGGTTCATCAATCAACATTGCAGCAAAACTGTGGAATAATGGAAATTTTGTGTTGTCAATAGATAATCGTATTAGTGATATCAGCAAGGCCCCATCTTTCTGAATTTGGTAAGATGTTATCCATTAGAAGCTTGTAACAAATTTCTTTAGATTGCAGTAATAATACTAGCTATGTGGTCATAATTCTAGGAATATTGGTGCTTTAAATTAGGCATCAAAAATCAAATTTTAAACAATGGACGTATAAGACATCTTGTACAACATATACTAACACCTTTTGCTTGTCACTTCGAATGTAGATCACCGAAGGAAGATTTCCAATCTTATAGTATTTTTACAATCAATCAGAAGTAGTGATTGCCTAATTACTAGGGAAAAAACTTGGGTTTTAATGCTTAATTAGATATTGGGTACCTTTTCGGTGCTTTTACACTAAAGAATATGCATATGGTTCTTTATTTTGATGTCAAAATCTCTTCGAATCTCAGTTTTCATGAGAACATAATTAAAACAATTCATTTGGTTGGTTCAATGTATTGAAAAATATTTTGGTCTTTCTATCTTTTCGATCGATGCCATCTTAAAGCCAGATAGTGGTTAGTACAATATGTTTTACTTCTTCAAGATATATGTTTCCACCAATTCTACTTTTTTATGTTCACAATAGGCTAGATCTAATGCATGGAGTTCAAACATCTGCTTGGAATTTGCCAACTACCCTTTGAAATGACATTTTATTTCTAGACTCTTGTGCATGTTTTAAAACGTTCTGTGAGTTACTATATATATATATATATTGCTTAATTTTCACATCACATGTAGTTTGATCAGATTGTCGAACTTTTTTCCTATGTATCATGTTATTAATCGAACTTAAGTTTTTGATAGGTTTTTCAGATTTCAAATTGTTCTGTAGTGTTAATAGGCCATCTAGGTCGCATGTGGTGAGCGTGCGTCGCCTAAGGGTGGATTTTCGGCCACAATGTTGGAAACCTTCTGATCTAGACCAATCGAACCGGTCTAGCCTTGAACCAAGCTAGTTTAGCTTGACCCAGTCTTTCGAACCCAAACATGTTCGAACCGAGCCCGAACCGATCCATCCAACCCGACATGTCTGCCCGACCCGTTGATTGAGTCTGATTTTGAAGCTCGTTTTAGGATATTTAAACTCGTTAAGCTGTTTTCAGCATTTAATCCTCCGATATATTTTGTTTATCACTAATAAGCCTCATTTCTGATACGATTCGTATTGTCATGTGTATAAAATATCATTGGTGGTCCAATTTATGCACGAGGGTGGTCGAATGGAGCTTCGAGGGTCGAGCAGTGTAGCTTGGAGTCGAGGTAATACCCACTAATCCTTGTGTACTATAGTGAACATGAAAATTAATGGTTAATGTATGAAATATCAAACGAAGTAGAATATAGTATAAGAATAATAATAATAAGGACCATTGTGACAAAATTAAGGATTATATGGCATGTATAAATTTTTTAGATCGGTAAATTAAATGATGAGTCGGTTATCTCTAAATACATGTTAAAACCTCACTTAACGAAATCATATATATGAGATTCAATTCAAAGTGAATTTGATGGGTGACAAATTGTATGGTGTTATCGAGGATGTGGTAAGAAATTAAAGCATAATGAACGGCCCTTATTCGATTGGTGCCCGTATTCATGGTTAAGGACATGACCCCAATGGGATGAGTAGAAAATATATACATAAGTTGATTTTTACCTTACTAATATAAAACTGAATTACATCCTTGATATTATTAAAGGTCTCTTCAAGTTCAGTCTAATCAAGCTGGTAATTTCGCCCGTACTCGGTTCGTCTACTTCGGTGAGGGTAATTCTGCCCGTATTCGATTCCTCTACTTCGGTGAGGGTAATCCCGCCTGTATTCGATTCCTCTACTTCGGTGACGGTAATCCTACCCGTATTCGGTTCCTCTACTCCGATGAGGGTAATCCCACCCGTATTCGGCACCTCAGCTTTTATAAGGGTAATTCCATCCGTATAAGGTTCTTATGCTTCGGCTAGGGTATCTCCTTACCATTATTGTACAGGTTTCTATGCTTCGGCTAGAGTAATTCCTTACCTTTATTTTTCAGGTTCCTATACTTCGGCTAGGATAAATCCTTGTCGTTATTGTTCAGGTTCCTATGCTTCGGCTCGTTCAGGTTCCTATGCTTCGGCTAGGGTAATTCCTTACTGTTATCATACATGTTCCTATGCTTCGGCTGGGTAATTCCTTATCGTTATTGTTTAGGTTCCTATGATTTGGCTAGGGTAATTCCTTATCGTTATCTTTCAAGCTACTATACTTCGACTAGAGTAATTTCTATCGGACCTAAGGTATTCTTTTAGGAGGATACCTAAGTTTTAATGGGCTTGCGTTAATGCCTGTATAGAGGCAGTTTTGATGAAATGCATACTCGAGTTTGGTTGAAGGGTAGATAGTGAATTAAAATGAACGTTACCATGTACTTTATCGCTACTATTCTGTGTCCGTAAAATAAAATGTACATTACATTGTTCCTTTGTATGTGTTAATTTTGCACGGTTGGAATACATGGTAAACTATCTGGTTCAACTTTCGTAATCGAATTTTTTTTAGGTTTTACCGTGGGTTATTCATGTGACCTCTTAGGATCCGTGGTAATGCATAGGCGGGTCTAGGGGGTTACATTTAGTGGTATCAGAGCTTAGTGTTGCGTTCTTCTGGGTAGATCGACCGATCTTTTGTCATATGGTGTCTGGTCTATGCATGCCCCTATATAATAAATGTACTCCACTGAGCCAAAATTCCGAAGTCAAATCTTTTTTTCTGTAATAAGTGCACCTTGCCATTTTGTTCTTAATAGCTCAATCTACACTAGCAATGAATGTTTATAACATTCGTCTATGATTTGGATTAACCTAATGGATGTGAATCTGCATAAAGAATCTGAGATAAATGATACATGTGAAATTGAAGATCGGATTCTGATTGAGAATAAATGCTTAATTATGTTAGTTAATCGATATAACATTACCTATAAGGCTATTTAGTGATAATGTTTATGTTTGAGAATATTCTAATGGGAAATTTGATAAAGTATTATGAATTTGAAAGAAATGTGTCCGTGGATGTGGCGAAAGTGTAAATTCTGTGGTGACTCCGTTGTATACTAAGGAACTAATTCCCTGAATATTATGCTGGAAGTAAGTGGTAATCGTTTAAAAACTTTGTTATGGTTGATCAGCTTGAGGAAAGACATTTAAAAAAAAGTGGCACGGTGTACCATCATATGCATCCTACTGATTGAAATATGATGTTTACATCTTGATTCTAGAAGGCCCTATTGGAGGCCTAGAGTATTCGTTTAAGCTACAATCACAGTTCTTCATTTGTAAATTGACATACAATCGAGTAGAGTAATTCAGATCATAGAGGAAATACTCCAAGGTTATATGATTGACTTATGTGGTTGTTTGGAATGTTTCTTATCCCTGACTGAGACCGTTTATAATAAAAGTTATGCGACAAGTGTTTGCATGGATATGAAGTTCGATATAGATTCAAATATTATATTCTGATCAGTTGGTTCGAGATGTACGATGTGATGACCTTAGGCCCAAAGACAGTTCAAGTGATTGGAGACACTAGCAAATTTATCAATGACGGTCTGAGAGTCCCGAGAAACAAAGATAGAAGAATGATTAGTTTTGGCATTTCTCTAATTCTGGTAAATTTCGAGGACGAATTTTCTTTTAAGGGGGAGAGAGTTGTAACACCCTTAAAAGTACACTTATATAAATGTTAAAAAAATGGAATCTTGCAAATAAGGAGAGTTGAACCCACAGCCTAGGTGTTGAATGCATGAGTCTTAGCCATTTGAGCTAAGACCATTTATGATATCATCCTACACCTATACATTTATAAGTGGTACTTGAAATGTTTGAAACAGAAAAAAAATATAATAAGAAAAATATCTCAACTACCTCGTTGGTTCTTTTAATGCGGGTTTATCCAACTCGGGGAAAAAAGGAGAGAACCCAAAAAGTTCCAGACTTTTCATCTTTCAAAAACTCAAACCCCGTTGCCTCCTTGATCTCGTCCCACCACTCATCGGTATCATGCACCACCAACACCCCGACGTTATCTGTCGTACCCCGACCTCGGCCATGGAAACCACTCGCGTAATGGCATAGTCGTCCACCGTGGAGAGCCTTCTTCTCCAACCCAGAAACTATTCAACCTCCGATCTCTCTCACCGCTCGATCGTAGTTGCCACCGTCGCCACCAATATTTTTGTCATCGTTCATCGAATACAACCATGTTTGTCACTCGCTGTAACCCCCTTAACCCGGCCTAGACGGTTGACCCGAATTAAGAAAGTCACACGGGGAAAACCAAAGTCAACCCGAAAGTCAACCTTGATTAACGACCTTTTTTTTTCTTTTTACTCTTGTCTAGATGCACATTAGTCCTAATTGTGATCACACAAACATCATGCTCAAAGATCACAAGCATCAGAGATCAAAAAGGGACCCAATTGAACAATTTACAACTTTAGGGACCAAATTGTAATTTCTGAAAACTTTAAGGACTTAACCAAATTTTAAGTTACCAACTTAAAATTAATCAGGTTTCATGCTTCTCTGCCAAATTTCAGCTCAAACGGACATCCGAAACTCATACAATTGCACAAACAAGTTTCAGGACCAAAATGCAAACATTTTGAAACATTTAACCGCCCATGACAGCCCCCAACGGTCACCCGTTCCGAAACAGGCAAAGCCCGTTTCGAAACTCGGGGCCGTTCCGCAACGCGTTCCTCAACGGGGGTCTGGCAGAGACCAAACCGTTTCGAAACGGTGCATACCGTTTCGGACGCCTGGGTTCATGCAAGGCACCCGTTCCGAAACGGTGTACACTGTTCCGAAACGCCTGCACAGATTGCAGCAAAAAGGCATTTCAAAACACGCATTTAATCACTCAAACATGCTCCAATTGCCCCCAAACTTTACCAACATGCAATTCAACATATATATGACTTGTAAGCATCATCAAATCAACAAAACAACATCATATGCAAAAAGCCCCAAATCTAAAGGCATGCTTCCTACACAAGCAACCACTTAAGCACAAACTTTCCAAATCAATCTCATTATAGCCAAATCATGATTCAGCAACATCAACAACATTAAAATATACTTGTCCGAACATATACGAATACAAAAAACATCAATCCGAGAGATTCTACCCCCATTGCCTTTATTAACTATAGCTATTCACCGAGACATACATCTCAATTGGAGTCCACCTTGAATCCCTTGCTCCTTGTTGTCCCAAACTTCAAGAATCTGCATTGATGGACAAAAAGGAGCGTAAGAACATAATGCTTAGTGAGGAATGCTCAAAACCAAAACACCATCAATGCAGCGGGTTACGAAACACTTTCAAAACAACCCGATTTGACAAACCAAAACCATGTTTGAAAACCCTTTTCAACAACATGCTTAAACCATGCATTGCACATACATGAAAACCAACCCTTAGCTTAGCAAGCTAAGAAAACCATCTCAATGTACAACTTGCAAGAACATCCATTTAACCATTTCATGCATAAACACCATATGCAAAGCTAAATTAAAAACCTTGGAAAACACTTCCGTTTCAAATTACTCATTCATAACCTTGAACATCATTTCAAGCAAGAAACCTCTTTTAAACCATTACTCAAGCAATCCAATTCATGCATTAAACAAAGACAACTTATGAATCACATCATCATCACCACATGCCTTTCAAAACAAGTCTTAACAAGACTCCAATGCATTAAAGAGATTGCATGCACACATGCATCATTTACCAAATGATAATCAACACTTGTTCAACTTAACAAGCAAACATGCATTCACTAGCATCATACACTTTTCATGCAACCATGCATCTTTTCAAGCATCTCATGCTTCTCATGCAATCATGCATCATTTCAAGCATTTCATGCTTCCTTATAATCAAGAACATCATATTGGCTTCCAAGTGATCAACCACATCCACTTTTCAACTCAACATCCAATCGGATACGCGGATTTCGAGCGTTGTCCCTACGCTCCATACACCCTACCAATCCAAGGCCTCCCAAATGGACTTTTAAACACCATTTGACCTTACAAGCCTAAGGTTCCCATGTATGGACTTTTAAACACCGTACCACCTTAGCTTCTCCCGAGGTTCCCATGCGTGGACTTTTAAACATCATACAACCTCAACTTTTCCCAAGGTTCCCATGTATGGACTTTCAAACACCATACAACCTTGACTTTTCCCAAGGTTCCCATGTATGGACTTTTAAACACCATACAACCTTGACATGCACAAGGTTCCTATGTATGGACTTTCAAACACCATACAACCTTTGCATTCACCGATTGGTAGTTGTATCACATCACTAACGAGATCCGGGACACCCCACACAAGATCCACACATGGACTTAACACCGCCATTGTGATCTCAACAAGCACAAGGTTCCCCTATATGGACTTTTAAACACCATATAACCTTTGCTCAACCAAGGTCCTCGAATGGGCAACACCTCCATTATGACCTTAACCATCTCGTTAGGATACTTGAAGGGAGTTTACCGGTCCACTCTTGACCACTCCACCTCCAAGGCGACTTAATTCACGGTGCACCCAATCCTATAGCCGGCTAACTATATCCGATCAAAGAACCAAGAACCACTTACACCACTTGCCAATATAACCACCTTTCCACATTAGTCCAATGATTCACATGAATAACCATAATGCAAAAACCATCATTTACCATCTTTAATTCACTGTTTTAAAGCATTGCACATAGCCAGTAAACATCACGCAACACCATGCATCAAATCCACATTTTCAATGTATAAAACCAAGGATCTCTTACCTTGAGCATCCTTCACAAATGGCTTTCAAAACCAGCATTATACCATGCTTAAAATATGCTATCAAAACAGATTTAAACCATGCAAAACACATGCATTTCAATCATCAACCACAATAGCTTAAAAGCCAATTCACAACAAAATTCAAGAGCGAAAATTCATTCACTTACTCTTGAGCTTAGCAAAGTTGTTTAGACTTAAATTAAGCTCCCAAAACCTTCAAACCTTGGTTTAAAAGCTGAAAACCCAACTTCACTCACCGATACACAAAACAAGGCTAGCCAACAAGCCTTCCAAGCATCCGAAAACCTTCCGCAACACCTTCAAAGCTCACGGATCAAACTCCCCTGTTTCAAGCACACAACAACAGAGGATTAATGCATCAATATGCATTAAAAACACCAGCAACAAGACTCAACTCGCTGCTCATCCCAAATCCAACAATTTGGCTACCAAACACAACCGAAATCACCTCCAAACACTTCCAAAACTTAACCCAGCCAAGATCCATCACTTCTAACCATTTTTAAACATCAATTAACATCCAAAATGATCACAAACACGTCCTTATACCTCCAGGTATAACAGATCACCAAAAACACTCCAAAAACTACCAAAAACTCAAGCCAAACTTAGGAAATTCAATCTATCCGGGATTGCATTGATTAAACCTCAACTTCTAATCAATTTGGCATTCATTTAACATCATTTTGACACTTCAAAACACTGCCCAAACAGATCACACGAAAATTTCACCAAAATCACCAAATCTTACATTTTAAGCCAAAATCAAGATTTCAATTGAAAAAGCCATTAACAAAACACAAATCAAGGATTGAGAACTTAGGAATTTCAGTACAGAACTGATAGTTTAGAGGAGAAGGACGTTCTTACCTCCAAACTTGAATTTCTCCTTTTTAGAGCCAAAATGCTTGATGAAACAACTTGCAATTTGAGAGGTTTTGTTGATGAGATGATTAGGAACCAAAAGAGAGTTGAAATGTGTGATTTAGATGACAAAATCAGAGAAGAAAAATCTGGAGAATTGTGTTTGGGTGGAGAGAAAATGAGAGAAAAGGAAAATTGAGAGAAAATGAAAAGTTAGTTAAGAAATGGTAAAAATGATTTCCCTCCACATTTCATAATCTTTAAAATCAGAATAAAGCCTTAAAATATCTTAGAAAAATCTGGAGAAACTCTTTTTGGAATAATAGCTCCTTAAAGATTCAAAGTTTCAATCCTTTATAAAAATATCCCGCAACTTTCAAAAATTACATTTTGGTCACTAGCCAAAATGTCAACCTTCCGAACCTCATTTTTCAAAATTGATTTCACAGTTCACTTTTATATATTAAAAGATGATTTTAGAACATTTTTCCATATTTTGAATGCAACCCGAACTAGGCTTTCCTAAATTCACTCTTACATATTCGATCAGCACTTTGACCGAACCGGTCAACGCCCAAAACTTCTGAGCCCAAAACCGGGGCGTTACAACTCTCCCCCCTTAGGAAATTTCGTCCTCGAAATTTCAACCGGAGAAAAGAGAACAACAACCTTCTCAAACCAACACACAAGGCAACACAACAGCCTCAACTACCACTGAACACATTCCACACAAAACCTCCACCAAACCTAGCACCTCCACACACTATTCACAAAATCCAGAACACTTAAAGATAGCCACAACTTAACCTTTCACATAACCGGACCGTACACAGCCCCAACCTCAACCTGAAGAACCTCAACTTTTACAGCACACCACACTGTAACACACAACCTCCAAGACTTGTTTACACAGTGACAACAACCAATCCAAAACAGCCACTATGCAAACCTTTCTGCTTCTAAAACTCTTGCAAACTCCCAAACCTCTTCCAAGGATTTTCCCAACAAGCAGAAATCCTTAAACGTCAACTGGTTACTCAAACTCTTCAACGAAAACTGATAATCTTTTACATCTGCCGCTAACATCACCATAACAACTCACCAGGACTACTCACCCAGATTCCAAGAATTACATCACAACCCCAACTTGACTCCACCAGCTGACTACATAAGAAATTCACATACTCACAACCAGCCAACCACTCCTCACAAGAACCCAAACAACCAACAAAAACCTTTGATCTTTCATAACCCTTTCACTTCAACTTCAACCATAACACTTGCATTACCAGAACATTGCTTATCCAAAACACACATAACAGCTTCTGAACTCCTCAAAGGTCACTAAGAACCAGCACTTACCAACACAACCCTTCCACAACAACTTAAAAGCTAAGCTACCTCAGCACTTGGAAACACAACCACTAAACTGCAACATCACTTAGCACCAAGGAGCTACCCCTTCCACTTAGCTATTCAAGCCACTAAACTCTTTAAGCAACAAACACTATCCTTCCACCAACAGGCTATACCACTCTCAACATCGCTGGCAACTAGCTTAATATTACTTTTAACTCTCACTCAGCACCAAAACAACCTCTAAAAACCCATCATCCAAACCAACCACCACACTAACAGATTCGATTAGGTATTAACGAGTGTGAACATCGTATGCATGATCACCTACATGCCCTATCAATGCCTGATGTACATGCATGCAAAGCCTCTAATGTCATGCCACATGTATGCATGGACCAACATATATAATATAGCATACAACAATGATTTTAACTGTGCATGAATGCCAGTTCACACCCTCCAATAACATCCTCAAAATCCGTCTAAGAATAACCTCCTTCCTCACTTCTAGCTCATCTAACTCCATCATACCCTCAACCATTATCCACAAGATACTCACTAAGCCTTCTTCACACAAGATAATTCCAAACTACAACTATTACCCTCAACAAGCTAGCAACAAGACTAAACTTACCACACAAGGAAAACCAACAGAAACCAAACTAAGATAACTAAAGCAAAGATTACTTAACAAGGTTACCTGAAAACACAACACCACCCTGAAGACTCATCAGACGAGCTTTCTTCCTCGCGGAACCATCATCTTCTTGCCGCACCACTGCAGCACCAGCTAGCACACTAGGGTCACCATCAACTCCTTGCGGTAAGGAACCTTGGCTGTTCCGAGACAACCTCAAACAATCACGTCTCATGTGTCCAGCAGACCCACATTTCCAGCAATTCTCTTTTCCCAAACTCTTCACAACCTTCTGCTCTTTTTGCCACCTCTGAACCTTGCCTCGGCCGTGCCCACGACCTTTCAAAGACCCTTTGGCTAACACCAAAGCTGACTTCACCTCAAGAGGACAATCACGCTTAACATGCATTTTAGAACCACAATTCCAACAAACACCTGCGCCCCAACAACCTCCAACATGGTTCCTTCCACAATGGTCACACACCGGTGGCTGAGCTTCCACTCCTTGCTCAAGCAACACTTGCTCCACAACAGCACTATCTTCACCTTGTTCAATCCTTGGAAATTCCCTTCCAAGATACCTTTCACAAAAAGCAGATACAAAGAAATCCCAATCAATATCATCGATATGTGACGCCACCGCCACAGATGTCCACCAGGCACGCGCATCCTCCAACATCAGAGAAACAACACTCCCCAACTTACAGGCATAATCACAGCCCTCCTGATCCAAAATCAGAACCACACTGGCCAACCAGGCATCAAACATCCCTGGTGTAGAACCATGATACTCCACAGCACCCAAATCAAGCAAACGCTGCTTCGGCAAACTCACACATCCCACAGCCAGCTCATCCACTGACTTTACCTTTACCACAGCCTGAGATGTTCCCAACAGCTCCTGAACAACAGATGATGAACTCTTCATCACAGAACCAGCTTCTTCCTTCTACCTTAACTCCTCAACCCCAGGCACATAAGACTGAGACAAAACACCTCTACAGAAAGGTGAATTCCATGCCCTAGCAACCTGCCCCAAGGCAGCAACCATCTCACCCAACTGCCATTCTTCCATCGACTTTGCCATACTACTAACAACAACAACAATCACAACAAGCAAAACAAACCAGTTAGACCAGCATTAAGCAAGGATTCAAACTCCAACTCCAAAATAACACAATAGATATATTAATAAGGCAATGGGTATCCCGAATCCTCCCCTTTACATGACATAACAGTCAACACAACATGGATATCACAACATCAAGCATATCAAACAACATACTTTGATCATGCTTACATCAAACAGCATCCACTTGCAACAGCATATTATCAACATAACATACTCATTACACTCCCAACATGCATAACATCAGCTCACAACATCAGCACACTTCCACATATACTCAACCAATATCATAACTATAAAACATGCTCGAAAACATCAGCAACATGCTCAGAAACATCAACAGCATACTCAGAAACACGTATTTCAACCAACCTTCAACCATACATCAAGGTAAACAACAAGCACACATTACAACAACTTACCGTTTTCCCCAAGCATTCGCAACCTGGCTCTGATACCACCAAATGTAACCCCCTTAACCCGGCCTAGACGGTTGACCCGAATTAAGAAAGTCACACGGGGAAAACCAAAGTCAACCCGAAAGTCAACCTTGATTAACGACCCTTTTTTTTCTTTTTACTCTTGTCTAGATGCACATTAGTCCTAATTGTGATCACACAAACATCATGCTCAAAGATCACAAGCATCAGAGATCAAACAGGGACCCAATTGAACAATTTACAACTTTAGGGACCAAATTGTAATTTCTGAAAACTTTAATGACTTAACCAAATTTTAAGTTACCAACTTAAAATTAATCAGGTTTCATGCTTCTCTGCCAAATTTCAGCTCAAATGGACATCCCAAACTCATACAATTGCACAAACAAGTTTCAGGACCAAAATGCAAACATTTTGAAACATTTAACCGCCCATGACAGCCCCCAACGGTCACCCGTTCCGAAACAGGCAAAGCCCGTTTCGAAACTCGGGGCCGTTCCGCAACGCGTTCCGCAACGGGGGTCTGGCAGAGACCAAACCGTTTCGAAACGGTGCATACCGTTTCGGACGCCTGAGTTCATGCAAGGCACCCGTTCCGAAACGGTGCACACTGTTCCGAAACGCCTGCACAGATTGCAGCAAAAAGGCATTTCAAAACACGCAATTAATCACTCAAACATGCTCCAATTGCCCCCAAACTTTACCAACATGCAATCCAACATATATATGACTTGTAAGCATCATCAAATCAACAAAACAACATCATAAGCAAAAAGCCCCAAATCTAAAGGCATGCTTCCTACACAAGCAACCACTTAAGCACAAACTTTCCAAATCAATCTCATTATAGCCAAATCATGATTCAACAACATCAACAACATTAAAATATACTTGTCCGAACATATACGAATACAAAAAACATCAATCCGAGAGATTCTACCCCCATTGCCTTTATTAACTATAGCTATTCACCGAGACATACATCTCAATTGGAGTCCACCTTGAATCCCTTGCTCCTTGCTGTCCCAAACTTCAAGAATCTGCATTGATGGACAAAAAGGAGCGTAAGCACATAATGCTTAGTGAGGAATGCTCAAAACCAAAACACCATCAATGCAGCGGGTTACGAAACACTTTCAAAACAACCCGATTTGACAAACCAAAACCATGTTTGAAAACCCTTTTCAACAACATGCTTAAACCATGCATTGCACATACATGAAAACCAACCCTTAGCTTAGCAAGCTAAGAAAACCATCTCAATGTACAACTTGCAAGAACATCCATTTAACCATTTCATGCATAAACACCATATGCAAAGCTAAATTAAAAACCTTGGAAAACACTTCCATTTCAAATTACTCATTCATAACCTTGAACATCATTTCAAGCAAGAAACCTCTTTTAAACCATTACTCAAGCAATCCAATTCATGCATTAAACAAAGACAACTTATGAATCACATCATCATCACCACATGCCTTTCAAAACAAGTCTTAACAAGACTCCAATGCATTAAAGAGATTTCATGCACACATGCATCATTTACCAAATGATAATCAACACTTGTTCAACTTAACAAGCAAACATGCATTCACTAGCATCATACACTTTTCATGCAACCATGCATCTTTTCAAGCATCTCATGCTTCTCATGCAATCATGCATCATTTCAAGCATTTCATGCTTCCTTATAATCAAGAACATCATATTGGCTTCCAAGTGATCAACCACATCCACTTTTCAACTCAACATCCAATCGGATACGCGGATTCCGAGCGTTGTCCCTACGCTCCATACACCCTACCAATCCAAGGCCTCCCAAATGGACTTTTAAACACCATTTGACCTTACAAGCCTAAGGTTCCCATGTATGGACTTTTAAACACCGTACCACCTTAGCTTCTCCCGAGGTTCCCATGCGTGGACTTTTAAACATCATACAACCTCAACTTTTCCCAAGGTTCCCATGTATGGACTTTCAAACACCATACAACCTTGACTTTTCCCAAGGTTCCCATGTATGGACTTTTAAACACCATACAACCTTGACGTGCACAAGGTTCCTATGTATGGACTTTCAAACACCATACAACCTTTGCATTCACCGATTGGTAGTTGTATCACATCACTAACGAGATCCGGGACACCCCACACAAGATCCACACATGGACTTAACACCACCATTGTGATCTCAACAAGCACAAGGTTCCCCTATATGGACTTTTAAACACCATATAACCTTTGCTCAACCAAGGTCCTCGAATGGGCAACACCTCCATTATGACCTTAACCATCTCGTTAGGATACTTGAAGGGAGTTTACCGGTCCACTCTTGACCACTCCACCTCCAAGGCGACTTAATTCACGGTGCACCCAATCCTATAGCCGGCTAACTATATCCGATCAAAGAACCAAGAACCACTTACACCACTTGCCAATATAACCACCTTTCCACATTAGTACAATGATTCACATGCATAACCATCATGCAAAAACCATCATTTACCATCTTTAATTCACTATTTTAAAGCATTGCACATAGCCATTAAACATCACGCAACACCATGCATCAAATCCACATTTTCAATGTATAAAACCAAGGATCTCTTACCTTGAGCATCCTTCACAAATGGCTTTCAAAACCAGCATTATACCATGCTTAAAATATGCTATCAAAACAGATTTAAACCATGCAAAACACATGCATTTCAATCATCAACCACAATAGCTTAAAAGCCAATTCACAACACAATTCAAGAGCGAAAATTCATTCACTTACTCTTGAGCTTAGCAAAGTTGTTTAGACTTAAACTAAGCTCCCAAAACCTTCAAACCTTGGTTTAAAAGCTGAAAACCCAACTTCACTCACCGATACACAAAACAAGGCTAGCCAACAAGCCTTCCAAGCATCCGAAAACCTTCCGCAACACCTTCAAAGCTCACGGATCAAACTCCCCTGTTTCAAGCACACAACAACAGAGGATTAATGCATCAATATGCATTAAAAACACCAGCAACAAGACTCAACTCGCTGCTCATCCCAAATCCAACAATTTGGCTACCAAACACAACCGAAATCACCTCCAAACACTTCCAAAACTTAACCCAGCCAAGATCCATCACTTCTAACCATTTTTAAACATCAATTAACATCCAAAATGATCACAAACACGTCCTTATACCTCCAGGTATAACAGATCACCAAAAACACTCCAAAAACTACCAAAAACTCAAGCCAAACTTAGGAAATTCAACCTATCCGGGATTGCATTGATTAAACCTCAACTTCTAATCAATTTGGCATTCATTTAACATCATTTTGACACTTCAAAACACTGCCCAAACAGATCACACGAAAATTTCACCAAAATCACCAAATCTTACATTTTAAGCCAAAATCAAGATTTCAATTGAAAAAGCCATTAACAAAACACAAATCAAGGATTGAGAACTTAGGAATTTCAGTACAGAACTGATAGTTTAGAGGAGAAGGACGTTCTTACCTCCAAACTTGAATTTCTCCTTTTTAGAGCCAAAATGCTTGATGAAACAACTTGCAATTTGAGAGGTTTTGTTGATGAGATGATTAGGAACCAAAAGAGAGTTGAAATGTGTGATTTAGATGACAAAATCAGAGAAGAAAAATCTGGAGAATTGTGTTTGGGTGGAGAGAAAATGAGAGAAAAGGAAAATTGAGAGAAAATGAAAAGTTAGTTAAGAAATGGTAAAAATGATTTCCCTCCACATTTCATAATCTTTAAAATCAGAATAAAGCCTTAAAATATCTTAGAAAAATCTGGAGAAACTCTTTTCGGAATAATAGCTCCTTAAAGATTCAAAGTTTCAATCCTTTCTAAAACTGTCCCGCAACTTTCAAAAATTACATTTTGGTCACTAGCCAAAATGTCAACCTTCCGAACCTCATTTTCCAAAATTGATTTCATAGTTCACTTTTATGTATTAAAAGATGAGTTTAGAACATTTTTCCATATTTTTAATGCAACCCGAACTAGGCTTTCCTAAATTCACTCTTACATATTCGATCAGCACTTTGACCGAACCGGTCAACGCCTAAAACTTCTGAGCCCAAAACTGGGGCGTTACACTCGCGCAATAGCATCGTCGGTTGCTGCCAAATATTGTCAGAAGAAACCGATTCATGCAAGTTAAAGAAACCGATTCAGCATCCGAAGAATAATGTTTTTGAACCGGGATCTTTCAGTCCTTGAAACTCCAACTTTACATATTTGGGGATATGGTATGTAACGCCTTGGTTTTGGGCTTATATGTTTTAGATATCGGATCGAATCGGTCGGAAACGGTTCGAATCGCGTAAGGTGATTTAAGGAAATCAAGGATCAGGATATGATAAAAATGTGGTAAAAATTTCAAAAATCCTCTAAAAATATGTTTAAGAGGTTGGTCAAATCAATTTTACAAAAAGAGTTTTGGAAGATGTACATTTTGAGTAGTGGCCAAATTGTAAAGTTTCAAAATTGTGGAAAATGTGATTTTTAAAGTAGAAGCCAAAATCTTAGAACCTTTAGGGAGCTTTATGGCAATTTAGCCTTTCCTTAATATGACATGTGTTTAAAATGGTTTTAATTAAATAGTTTTAATTTGCTTTTATTTTATTTAATTAATTAGGTGGTTAATTAGTGAGATTACATCACGTAACTACCTTTATCTTCTCCTTTTCAGCCAAACACAGTTCTAACTCATTTTCTCCAGAATTCTATTCTCCCAAACACTCTCTCAATATTTCCTAAACAATTTTCAAGAAATCCTTTCAAGTCCTTCGAGTTTTGTGAAGCAAAAACTTGTCATTCATTGAGGAAAGCAGGGATTGGAGGTAAATCTCATTCTCAACCTCTAATAAAGATTCTTTATTGGAATTCCCAAGATCTTTGGCTTCTAATTAATGTTTTTGGTTGAGTTTTCATTATAGTTTTGATTTGAGATTGAAATCTTGCAAAAATAAGATGAAATTCTTAATTTTCGGACTTGTTTTGTTAAGTTCTATTTTGGATTGATTTTAATTGAGTTTTGAGATGGTTAATATGTTGCAAAAAGGTTTTGTTGATATAGATCCCGAAATCCTTGAGATCCTTGAGTTTATTGATAGTTTTAAGTGAGTTTTTGAGGTGAAATGGTGGAATCATGCTTGCTGGAGGTATAAGGATGGGTTTAGATTGTTTCTAGATGTGTTTTAATGTTTATAAATGGTTGAAAGTGAAGTATGTTGGCTGGGTATTGTTTAGGAAGCAATCGATTGAGTTTTTGGTTGTTTCGGATGGGTAAATTGGTGTAGTTTGGGAGAGCAACGAGTTTTTGATTTGTTGCTAGTGTTGAAATGCATTTTAATGCATTTAGATCTCTATTTTGATGATGTGAAAATAGGGGATCTTGATCCTGAGCAATCGAGGTGATTTTGGAGGCTCCGAAAGGGTGATTTGCGTGTCGGCGAGCGAGGCTTCGCGTATCGGTGAGTGGGAATGGATTTTCCAGCTTTGTAACGCTTTGAGCGTGATCTTGGGAGCTTAGTGTAAGTTTGAAATACTTAGCTAAGCTCAAAGTAAGTGATTCGAAAGTCTCTCTCGGAAATGTGTTATGTTTTGATGGAAATGCACTTAAGTTAAATGTGGTTTTGATTACTGTTTTAAAGCATGTTTTGAGCATGGTTAATGCTGGATTTTAATGCCATTATGTTAAGGATGCACTAGATAAGTGATCCTTGGTTTTATGAGATAAATGCATATGATGTTAAGCATGTTTATGCTTGTAGAAATGGCATTGTGTTTATGCTTGTAAAACGGTGGAATATTGATGTTAAATGATTATATTGGCAAGTGATGAAAGTGGTTTTGGTTACTTTTAATCAGATATAGTTAGCCGGCTATAGGATTGGGTGCACCGTGAATAAAGTCGCATTGGATGTCGAGGGATTGTGATTGTGCCGTAATCTCCATCCATGTACCCTAACGATTGAGGCTAAGATCACAGTGGTGAATGGTTTAATCTCGTGTGTGAGTCTTATGGTATGTGTCACGTACTCTCGCTAGTGGAATTATACAACTACCAATGAGTGATGTTGAGGGGTTGTGATTGTGCCATTAAACTCCACCACGGGTGTTGAGGGGTTGTGATTGTGTCATTGATCTCCACCTTGTGTAGTTCGGTAGTATGTATGAAGCGTGTGGGACAACGCTTGTAATCCGCGTATCCGATTGTGTCGTTTGAGTTGGTTTTGGTATGGTTTGAGAATTGATCACTTGTAAGCCAATATAATGTTGTTAACTAATGGTTTAAGCATGAGATGCTTTTGAATTATGCTAGAATGCATGTGATGCTTGGTAAAGCATGAGCAAATGTTTATTTGTTGTTTTTAAGTGATGCATACAAACATGTGTTTTAAAAATTGAATTTGATGCCTTGAGAGGGCATGTTTTAAGTAAAGGCAATTGTTGATAAATGGTGATTTTCCGGTTGTGTGAAATGTCTTGATGAATGTTGTTTTAGCGATACTCACTAAGCTTTGTCTTACGCTCATTTGTTTCATCAATGCAGAGAATTAGGCTTTGAGGCAGCAAGAAAGCAAGGGGATTCCAAGCATTTTGGTCTAGCAATGTATGTGGTTTTACTTTGGTGTAATAAGAGGCAATGGGTGGGATTTCTACTCTTGGATGTTTGATGATGATGTTAAGTACTTTGTTCATGTTTGGTTTGGTATTTTGGGTTGTTTATGGCCTTTGAGGAATGATTTGTGCTTGAATGTGGTTTTTAGCTTTGTATGGTTTTGAAGACTATGAAGCATGCCTATAGTTTTAATGCTTGCATGAATGATGCTATGCTTTAGCTTGTGCTTCATGATTGTGGTCTCTGATGTGTATGCAAGTTGTATGTGGGTTGTAACATGTGTAGGAATGTTTTCGGACGTGGAAAGTTGTTTAAAACCAGCAAAATCTGTTGTTGCAGGGCAGGACGTTTCGAAACGCCCTCATCTGTATCGAAACGATGGCCTGTATTGGCCAGGGGGTTTCGGAACGGGTGCAATCGTTTCGGAACATTATGCTACTGTGAGACATGGTTTCGAAACTGGTTTCGGAACGCACCCGAGTATCGAAACGGTAAACATGGTTTAAAAACAATCGTTTCAATACGGGGTGCAATGTTCCGGAACAGGTGACCATTGGATTTGAATTTGAATTGTTTCAGGTTTCTGTTTTCTTACGTTTTGGTCTCTGAGTCTTAATTGCTTAATTGAATGAGTTTGGGTGATCCGTTTACGATGAATTTTGACATGATGGCATGTTACATGATTAATTTTGGATTGGTAACTTTAAAACTTGATTAGTTCTTATAATTCTGGAAATTTACAAATTAGTCCCTAATAGTCGTTTGTTTACAATTAAACCCCTAAATGAGTTATGTTTGCTGTGTTGCTTTCGCTAAATTGAATTGCTATTCAAATAGGTTAATAATGTGCATCTAGAAAAGTTAAAAGAAAAAAAGGGTCGTTAATCAAGGTTCAGTTTCACGAGTTGACTTTGGTTTTCCCCGTGTAATCTTCCTAGTTCGGGTCAGACGTCTATGCCGGGCTAAGGGGGTTACATGGTACACATTTGATTCCAAAGCAATTGTTTGGGTTGCCAATAGAGATTGGCTAGCATCAGACAGAAAGGGGGTTTTAAGTATCGAAGTCGTCAAAAAATTTGTCATCCAGAACAAAAGTAACAGTTTAGTATGGTCATCGAATGTTTCTGGTTCATCAATCAACACTGCAGCAAAACTGTGGAATAATGGAAATTTTGTGTTGTCAAGAGATGGTCATATTAGTGATATCAACAGGGCCCCATCTTTCCGAATTTGGTAAGCTATTATCCATTAGAAGCTTGTAACAAATTTCTTTAGATTGCAGTAACATACTAGCTATGTGGTCATAATTCTAGGAATATTGGTGCTTTAAATTAGGCATCTAAAATCAAAGTTTAAACAATGGACATCTAAGACATCTTGTACAACATATACTAACACCTTTTTCTTGTCACTTTGAATGTAGATCACTAAAGGAAGATTTCTAATCTTATAGTATTTTTACAATCAATCAGAAGTAGTGATTGCCTAATTACTAAAAAAATGGGTTTTAATGCTTAATTAGATATTGTGTACTTGTTTGGTGCTTTTAAACTAAATAATATGCATATGGTTCTTTATTTTGATGTCAAAGTCTCTTCGAATCTCACTTTTCATGAGAACAAAATTAAAACAATTTAGTTGGTTGGTTTAATGTGTTGAAAAATATTTTGGTCTTTCTATCTTTTCGATCGATGCCATCTTAAAGCCAGATAGTGATTAATACAATATGTTTTACTTCTTCAAGATATATGTTTCCACCAATTCTAGTTTTTTATCTTTACAATAGGCTAGATCTAATGCATGGAGTTCAAACATCTGCTTGGAATTTGCCAACTACCCTTTGAAATGACATTTTATTTCTAGACTCTTGTGCATGTTTTAAAACGTTCTGTGAGTTATATATATATATATATATATATATATATATATATATATATATATATATATATATATATATATTGCTTAATTTTCACATGACATGTGATTTGATCAGATTGTCGAACCTTTTTACCTATGTATCATGTTATGAACCGAACTTAAGTTTTTGATAGGTTTTTCAAATTTCAAATCGTTCAGTAGTGTTAATAAGCCATCTAGGTCGCACGTGGTGAGCGTACGCCGCCTAAGGGTGGATTTTCAGCCACCATGTTGGATACCCTCTAATCTAGACCGGTCGAACCGGCCTAGCCTTGAACCGAGCCAGTTTAGCTTAACCTAGTCTTTCGAACCCAAACTTGTTCGAACCGAGCCCGAACCAATACATCCAACCTGACACGTCTGCCTGACCCGTTGATTGAGTCTGATTTTGAAGCCTGTTTCAGGATATTCAAACTCGTTAAGCGGTTTTCAGCATTTAATCTTCCGATATATTTTGATTATCACTAATAAGCTTTATTTCTGATACGATTCGTATTGTCATGTGTATGAAATATTATTGGTGGTCCAATTTACGCACGAGGGTGATTGAATGGAGCTTCGAGGGTCGACAGGTGTAGCTCGGAGTCGAGGTAATACCCACTACTCCTTGTGTACTATAGTGAACATGTCAATTAATGGTTAATGCATGAAATTTCAAACGAAGTAGAATATAGTATAAGAATAATAATAAGGACCATTGTGACAAAATTAAGGATTATATGGCACGTATAAATTTTTTAGATCTGTAAATTTAATGATGAGTTGGTTATCTCTAAATACATGTTTAAACCTCAGATAACGAAATCATATATATGAGATTCAATTCAAAGTGAATTTGATGGGTGACAAATTGTATGGTGTTATCGAGGATGTGGTAAAAAATTAAAGCATGATGAACGACACCTATTCGATTGGTGCTCGTATTCATGATTATGGACATGACCAGAATAGGATGAGTAGAAAATATATGCATAAGCTTATTCTTACCTTACTGATTTAAAACTGAATTACATCCTAGATATTATTAAAAGTCTCTTCAAGTTCAGTCTAATCAAGTTGGTAATCTCGCCCGTATTCGGTCCCTCTACTTCAGTGATGGTAATTCCGCCCGTATTTGGTTCCTCTACTTCGGTGAGGGTAATTCCTTATCATTATCTTTCAATCTACTATACTTCAGCTAGAGTAATTTCTATCGGACCTAAGGTATTCTTTTAGGAGGACACCTATGTTTTAATGGGCTTGTGTTAATGCATGTATAGAGGCAGTTTTGATGAAATGCATACCCGAGTTTGGTTGAAGGGTAGATAGTGAACTAAAATGAACGTTGCCATGTACTTTATCGCTACTATTATGTGTTCGTAAAATAAAATGTACATTGAACCGTTACTTTGTATGCGTTAATTTTGCACGGTTGGAATACATGCTAAACTATCTGGTTCAACTTTCGTAATCAAATTTTGTTTAGGTTTTACCATGGGTTATTTCTGTGACCCTAATGTGACCTCTTAGGATCCGTGGTAATACATAGACGGGTCTAAGGGGTTACATAACTCAAATTTAGTAGCCCGATCTTCGTCTCCTTAACATCGCTAGTTCCTTCGTATGTTGTCTCAAGAGTGTCCCACACTTCTTTGGCGCATTCGATTGAAGAAACCTTAGAATAGATGTTTGGACCAAGTTCACAAAAGATGATGTACAATGCTTTATCGTTGACTTGCATCCTTCTTTTATCTTCTTCGGTCATCTCCGATTTCTCCTTCGGGACATGTCTTTCTTCATCATTTCTTTTCATCAGAATGTAAGGCCCTTCTTCAACTACACCCCAAACCATGTAGTCGGTGGATTTGATGAAGAGACACGTCCTATTCTTCCAATATGGGTAGTTGTCCCCATTGAAGAATAGTGGTTTAGTGGTGGATTGAGACTCATAGAGGTTGGAGGTTGAGGTAGATGACATGGCTTGACTAGAAATTTGATCACACTCTTCTAGGATCTTTTCTTGTGGTTGTTAATCCTTCAAAAGAGGTGGGCTTTGATACCAATTGTTGAGTGGATCGTTGAATCGATAAATACCAAGAGGGGGTGAATTGGATTTTTTTTAATTTGGTTGGTAGTGAAGAGGTAAAATAAAAATGAGGAAAAAGGCAATTATAGTGGTCCAAGTTCCAAATGAACTCTACATCCACTACCTTAGCTCCCACTAAGAATTTTCCAAACAACTTCACTAGTTGATCTTCCTCTTTTCTAGGCTTAGGAGGAAACCTTTACACAAATGGTCAATTTTCTACCCAAAAATGACCAAACCCTCTCACAAGTATACAAAGAAGAATGTGGAATATACAATGTATCTATCAAGACTAATATTGCCCAAATTACAAGCACACAACCCAATTGAATCTGAAAAATATGAAATTACAAGGATTGACTATTGGGGTTTTACAAGAATATAGGAATTTCAGAACTTGAGCTTGGATTTGATGTAGAATTGTTTCTCTTAGGATCAATAGTTTTTGTTGGTTGTTTTTAGACTCCCTTTTATACCTTCTCGTTCAATTCTAGCTGCTGGGGTGGTTGCCATTATAAATATAGTTGTGGGGATGCAATCTTCCCACCATAAATGCACTTCTGCAACTACCCGTTTCGAAACAGACCAAAATAGGAATAGTCATTGCGGTATAATTAAGAGATCGTATCGAAACGGATACGATCGTTTCGATAAGCTAAGAGCTCGTTCTGAAAGGGCTTGATATTGTTTCGAAACAATTTGAAACTGTCAAAACCTGTATCGAAATGTGTGTAACGCCCTGGTTTTGGGCCTAGATGGTTTAGACTTCGGATCGGACCGGTCGAGAACGGTTCGAATCGTGTAAGGTGATTTAAGGAAATCAAGGATCGGGATAGGATAAAAATGTGGTAAAATTTTCTAAAATACTTTAAAAATATGTTTAAATGGTTGGTCAAGTCCATTTTACAAAAAGAGTTTCAAAAATGGGACATTTTGAGTAGTGACCAAATTGTAAAGTTTCCAAACTGTGGAAAATGTGATTTTAAAGAAGAAGCCAAATTCTGAGAATTTATATGGGGCTTTATGGAAATTTAACCTTTCCTTAATATGACATGTGTTTAAAATGATTTTTAATTAAATAGCTTTAAATGATTTTGATTTAATTAATATAGGTGGTTAACTTGGGATTTCTAATTACGTAACTATCAACTTCTCTTCATTTTCAGCCAAACACTATTTTCATCCATTTTCTCCAGAATTCTTTTCTCCTAAACACTCTCCCAATATTTCCTAAGCAATTTTCAAGAAAACCTATCTAGTTCTTCAAGATTTTTGCAAGGAAAACTTGTCATCCATTGAGGAAAGCAAGGATTGGAGGTAAATCTCGTTCTCGGCCTCTAATCAAAGTTCTTTATTGAAATTCCCAAGATATTTGGCTTCCAATTAATGTTTTTGGTTGAGTTTTCATTATAGTTTTGATTGGAGATCAAAATATTGTAAAAATGTGGTTGAAATCTTAACTTTCGGACTTGATGTGTTCAGCTCTATTTTAGATTGACTTTAATTGAGTTTTAAGTTGGTTATTAAGTTGAAATGAGGTTTTGGTAACATAGATCCTGAAATCCTTGATTTTCTTGGTTGATTTAAGTGAGTTTTTGAGGTGAAATGGTGGAATCTTGCTTGTTGGAGGTATAAGATTGGGTTAGGTTGTTTGTTAGATGTGTTTTGGTGTTTATAATGGTTTGAAAGTGATGTATGTTGGCTGGGCTTGGTTTAGGAAGCAATCGATTGGGTTTTCGGTTGTTTTGGATGGGTTATTTGGTGTAGTTCTGGTGAGCAACGAGTTTGTGAATTGTTGCTGGTGTTGAAATGCATTTTTAATGCATTTAGATCTTTGTTTTGATGATGTGAAAACAGGGGATCTTGATCCGGAAGCAAACGAGGTGTTGTTGGAGGCTCCGGAAAAGTAACTTTCGCGTTGTCGAGCAAGGCTTCGCGTATCGGTGAGTGGAAATGGATCAAGCTTTGTAACGCTTTGAGCGTGGTCTTGGGAGCTTAGTGTAAGTTTGAAACACTTAGCTAAGCTCAAGAGTAAGTGAATAAAGTCGCCTTGGATGTCGAGAGGTTGTGATAGTGCCGTAATCTCCATCCAAGTACCCTAACAATTGAGGTTAAGACCACAACAGTAAATGGATTAATTCTGTGTATAAGTCTTGTATATGAGTCTCGTACTCTCGTTAGTGGAATTATACAACTACCGATGAGTGATGTTGAGGGTTTGTGATTGTGCCATTAATCTCCATCACGGGTGTTGAGGGGTTGTGATTGTGCCATTGATCTCCACCTTGTGTAGTCTTGTAGTATGTATGAAGCGTGTGGGACAACGCTTGTAATCCGCGTACTCGATTGTGTCTTTTGTGGTATGGTTTATGGATTATCACTTGTGAGCCAATATAATGTTAAAGATTAATGTGAAGCATGAAATGCTTGTAAATGGTGCAAGAATGTATGAGATGCTTGGTAAAGCATGAGCAAAGGTTTATTTGTTGCTTTAAAATGTTGCATATGAACATGTGTTTATAAGGTGCATTGATGTCTTGAGAAGACATGTTTTATGAAAAGGCACGTGTTGAAAAGTGGTGGTTTTACAAGTCATGTGTCATGCATTGATGAATGTTGTTTAGCGATCCTCACTAACCTTTGTGCTTACGCTCATTTCTTTCTTCAATGTAGAGAATTAGGAGTTTGAAGCAGCACACAAGCAAGGTAATCCAAGCATTTTTTTAGCAAAGTATGTGGCTTTACTTTGGTGTAATAAGAGGCAATGGGTGGGATTTATACTCTTTGTTGGTTGTGGATGTTCCTTTTTACTTGGAGCATGTTTGGTTGTTGATCCTTGAGTTGTAAATGGCCTTTATGGACTGATTTATGTTTAAATGTTGATTTTAGCTTTGTATGGCCTTGGTGGATTAGGGAGCATGCCTATAGTTTCATCATTTACTTGATTGATGGTATGCTTTAGCTTTGGTTTTATAATGATGATCTTTGATGCATAAATATGTTATATATATGTTGGGTCATGTTTTGGAATGTATTCGGATATGAAAAGATGTGAAAAACCAGCAAAATCTGCTGTTGTGGGGCAATGCGTATCGGAATGCCCTTGCCTGTTTTGAAACAGAGGCCTGAAATGACCATGAGGTTTCGGAACGGGCAAGAACGTACCGAAACGATTTTGCTACTAGAAAGGGGTGTTTCGATACGGGTCTTAGAATGCACCCAAGTATCGAAACGGTCAACCTGGTTTTGAAACGACCATTCCGATACAGGTCTCTGCGTTTCGGAACACCTGACCGTTGAAGTTTGAATTTGAATTATTTCAGGTTTTTGTTTCTTACATTTTGGTCCCTAAATCTCACGTTCTTAATTAAATGAGTTTGGTTTATCTTCTTAAGTTGAAATTTACCATGTTGGTTTATTATAAGTCTAATTTTGGTTTGGTAACCTTTCGTCTTGTTAAGTCCTCTAAATTCTGGAAATTTATGTTTTAGCCCCTAAATGTCGTTTCTATATAATTGAACCCCTGTTTGAGTTCTGTTCGCTGGATTGCTTCCGCTGAAATGTTTTGCTAATCGCATAGGTTAATAAATTGCATCTAGATAAGATAAAATGAAAAAAAAGGTTGTTAATCAAGGTTGACTTTCGGGTTGACTTTGGTTTTCCCCGTGTAATATTCGTAGTTCGGGTCGGGCATCTAGGCCGGACTAAGGGGGTTACATTTGTTGGTATCAGAGCCAGGTTACGAAAGATTTGGGGATATTGGTATGAGAAGTTGATATGTGTTGGTGTACGTTGTGTGAAAAGCATGCAATTGGTTGAATTTTGAAGTTTATGATATGCTGAATTGATGTGAGTCGCATGCGAAATGAATACAATTGCGTGATGATGATGCAATGTTGTTATGTGCTGATTTTGGATGATGGAAAGCATGTTGAGCATGATGTTTTATTGTAAGCTATGCTATGTTGAGGGAAATCGGGGTGCCCATTGCCTTATTACACTAATCAAATGTTTTTGCAAACTTGGATTCTTGCTTGCAGTTGGCCTAAATAGTATGACTTGTTTTTGTTGTTATGCTTGTTTAATATAGCACAATGGGTCCGAGAAGAGAGTTGAGGTCGAATACAATAGTACCTCGGGGTGACCAGGGTGAGCAAGGGGCTGATGTCCCTCCTGGTGGGAATCTACCTCCTCAGCCACCACCTGAAGGTGGGGAGCAGGTGCAACAAGGACATGCTGGTCCAGGTTTGGGTGATTTGGCGCCACTGGTTCAGGCGATCACCGGGGCGTTTTAGGCTGTTGTGGTCGGAGCGCATGTACAGGCCCCTGCAGTTGGGCAGACGGGTTTACCTTTGGAAAGGTTGAGGAGTCTGGGAGCTGTGGAGTTTTATGGTATGTCTCCTGAGGCGTTAGAAGCCTGGTTAGAAAGTACGATCCATATCATGGATCAGATGGGCTGTAATGATGTGCGCAAGCTGGGATACGCAGTTTCTTTGTTGCAAGGCGATGCCTACAGCTGGTGGACGACTACCACTGCTGGTTTGGAACCCGATGAGGTTGATTGGGAGTATGTTAGAGGTGCCTTTAAGAGGAAGTATCTAGGGGTGAGATACTTGGACGAAAAGAAACGTGAGTTTATGTCGGTAGTTCAGAGCAACCTATCAGTGGCTGAGTAAGAGGTTCAGTTCGTGCGCTTGAGACAGTATGCTCCTGAGCTGATACCTAGTGAAAGGCGCTGATGTGATCGCTTCTGGTACGGGCTGGTACAGGAAGTTAAGACGTATTTGATGGCTGCAGATTATACTGACTTCGATGTGCTTGTGTGTCGAGCCAAAGACATCAAGCAGAAGTTGGGATTGTCGTCTCGAGGTGTTGGTTCTAGCTCTGGGAAGAGAGCAGTTGTGTACAGTGCCGGAGGTGGACGGAACAAAAGAGGTCAAGATAGGAGACATCAGCCTGAGGGGAGGCGTGGTGCTCCGGGTCGAGGTGGTCAGGCCTAGGGAGGTCGTGTGAGATCTGAGCAGCATACGTGTTGGACATGCGGTTCGAGGGACCATTTGAGGCGAGATTGTCCTCGAGCGGGTAGAGAGGTCCAGGCTCCGGTTGTGGTAACAGGAAATTCATGTTGGAATTGTGGTTCGGCGAATCACATGAGGAGGGAGTGTCCCTTGTTGGCTGGTGGTGGCCAAGGACGTGCTCCTGTAGTAGCTGCACCTCAAAGAGGTTGTGGGCGCGGCCGTGGGAACTTTCAAAAGAGAGACGAGGGACAACAAGGTATTTCTCATGTAGTGGCCGTTCGACCTGAGGGAGGTGGACCAACGAGGGTTTATGCTCAGTGCGAGGAGCGCAATGATACAAATGTCATCGCAGGTACCTTTTCTCTTCAGTCTTTATCTTTGTTGGCTTTGATTGATTCTAGATCCATGCATTTTTATATCTTCAGTGAGCATGTGCATTTTCTTGATATACCTGTTGAGTTGCTTGAAGTAGGAATGCAAGTGACTAGTTCTTTTGGTGAGACTGTAGTCACTAGGAAGTTGTATAGAAGATGTCCTTTATCTGTGCAAGGACATGTTTTTCTTGTGGATTTGATGGAGTTACCCTTCTACGGATTTGATGTAATCCTTGGCATGGATTGGTTGATGGAGCATAGGGCGATGGTTGACTTTGATGTCAAGCGAATCACCTTAAAGTTGACCGATGATTAAGAAGTTGTGGCAGTAGGCAAGAATGTGAAATTCTTGCCGAATGTGATTCCGGCTTTGGAAGAAAACCGTATGAAGAGGTTGGGTTGCGAAGCTTACCTTGCCTATGTGATGAATCTTGGCACCAAGGATGTGCATGTGCAGGACATTCGAACTGTTCGCGATTTTCCGGGTGTCTTTCCGAAAGAATTGTTTGGGTTGCCACCAAACAGGGAAGTTGAGTTAGGTATCGAGTTCTACGAGAATACGACTCCGGTGTCCATTGCTCCTTATCGCATGGCACCTAAAGAGTTAAAAGAGTTGAAAATGCAATTGCAGGAGTTGTTGGATCGAGGTTTCATCCGGTCGAGTGTGTCACCTTGGGGTGCACCAATCTTGTTTGTAAAGAAGACGGATGGGACAATGCGGATGTGCATAGATTATCGGCAACTGAACAAGTTGACAATCAAGAACAAGTATCCCTTTCCTAGAATTGATGATCTCGTTGATCAGTTCCGAGGAGCCTCGGTGTTTTCTAAGATAGATTTGAGATCGGGGTATTACCAACTAAAGGTGAAGGATATGGACGTACCTAAGATAGCTTTTTGGACAAGGTACGAGCATTACGAGTTCTTGGTGATGCTATTTGGTTTGACCAATGCGCCTGCTGCTTTCATGGACATGATGAATCGTGTATTCCATGAATTCTTGGATCAGTTTGTGGTGGTGTTCATCGATGATATCCTTGTGTATTCGCGTACTGAAGAGGATCATGATAGACACTTGAGAATTGTTTTGCAAGTGTTGTTGGAAAATCAGTTGTATGCCAAGTTAAGTAAGTGTGAATTTTGGCTTAGAGAGGTGGTTTTCCTTGGACATGTTGTGTTAGCTGAGGGTATTCGCGTTGATCCGCACAAGGTAGAGGCTGTGATGAGTTGGAAGGTACCTAAATCAGTGACAGAGGTACGAAGTTTCCTTGGTCTAGCTGGGTATTATCGTAGGTTCGTCGAGGGTTTCTCGAAGATAGCAGCACCTTTGACCAAGTTGGTGCAGAAGAATGTTCGCTTTTAGTGGACGGATGCGAGACAAAAAGCTTTTGAAAAGTTGAAGGAAGCTTTGATGCAAGCTCTTGTTCTGATTCAACCTGAATCTGATAAGGAGTTTGTGGTCTATAGCAATGTGTCCATAGTTGGTTTGGGCTGCGTGTTGATGGATGAGGGTAAGGTAGTGGCCTATGCATCTAGGCAGTTGAAGGTGCATGAGCGCAACTACCCTACTCATGATCTTGAGCTTGCAGCTGTGGTGTTTGCCCTGAAGATTTGGAGGCATTACTTGTACGGTAAAAGAGTGTGTGTTCACAGATCATAAGAGCTTGAAGTATCTTATGTCTCAAAAGGAGTTGAATCTTAGGCAGCATCGCTGGGTAGAGTTGCTTAAAGATTATGATCTGACGATCGAGTACCACCCAAGCAAGGCTAATGTTGTGGTCGATGCTTTGAGCCGGAAAGTGGTTTGTGGAGTTGAGGGAAATGTTTGCTCGCTTGAGCATTTCGCGTGATGGTGGTCTTATTGCGGAATTGCAAGTGAAACCACTTTGATTCAGTTGATCAAAGATAAGCAGTTACTTGATGATTCTCTTGTTTCACATGTTTAGGACATTGTGGAGGGTAGACCTTCGGATTTCAGCTTTAGTGATGATGGTGTTCTGTGCTTTGGGAGTCGAATAGTGGTGCCGGATGATGTTGAGTTGAGGCGCACTATCCTTACTGAAGCCCATAGTAGTCCTTTTGCTATGCACCCTGGTAGTACAAAGATGTATCGTGAATTGAAAGATGAGTACTACTGGGTGGGGTTGAAAAAGGATGTGGTTGAGTTCGTTAGTAAGTGCATGGTGTGTCAGCGAGTGAAGGCTGAACATCATGTTCCTTCTGGGTTGTTGCAGCCTTTGAGAATCCCAGAATGGAAGTGGGAGAGAATCACTATGGATTTTGTGTCTGGATTGCCTTTGTCGCCGTCAAAGAAGAATTCAGTTAGGATGATTGTAGACTGGCTCACGAAGTGAGCACATTTTCTGTCTGTGCATACGACGTATACCTTGGATAGGTTGGCTGAGCTGTGCATAGCTGAGATTGTGCGGTTGCACGGTGTGCCAAAGTCTATAGTGTCGGATAGGGATCCGAGGTTCACAACGTGATTTTGGGAATGTTTGCACCAAGCCTTGGGTACACGGTTGAATTTTAATACTTCTTATCATCCTCAGACGGATGGACAGTCAGAATGTGTGATCCAAGTGCTTGAGGATATGTTGATATGTTTTGTGATAGATTTCCAGGGTTCTTGGGAGAAGAATTTTCCGTTGGTTGAGTTTGCGTATAATAACAGTTACCAGGCGAGTATTCAAATGGCTCCATACGAGGCTTTGTATGGGAGACGTTGTAGAACTCCTCTCTGTTGGGCAGAAGCTGGGCAGAAGCTGGGAAAAAGTTGATCTTGATGCCAGCTATGCTAAAGGGAACCACCGAGAAGGTGAAGCTCAATTGTGAGCTTTTGAAAGCAGCATCAGATAGGCAAAAGTCTTACGCTGATCTAAAACGTAAAGAGATTGAGTTCGCGGTTGGCGAACGTGTGTTTTTGAAAGTGTCGCCTTGGAAAAAGGTGATGAGATTTGGGCGTAAGGGTAAGCTTAGCCCAAGGTTCATTGGACCTTACGAGGTTGTGGAGCGTATTGGTTCTATGGCATATCGGTTGAGATTGCATGCGGAGTTGGAGAAGATACATGATGTGTTTCATGTCTCTATGTTACGGAGGTACATATCGGATCATTCGCATGTGATGCCTGTTGAGGAGATAGAGTTGAATCCGAATCTGTCATATGATGAGGAACTAGTGAAGATTGTGGATGTGAGTAGCAAAGTTCTTCGTGGCAAGACGATAGAGCTTGTGAAGGTGTTGTGGCGACACTGATGAGTTGGGGAGGCCACGTGGGAAAGCAAGGCGGACATGCTGAGGCAGTTTTCGCACCGTTTTCCATCAGGTAAAATTTCGAGGACGAAATTTCCTAATTGGGGGAGAGTTGTAACGCCCTGGTTTTGGGCCTAGATGTTTTAGACATCGGATCGGACCGGTCGAGAACGGTTCGAATCGCGTCAGGTGATTTAAGGAAATTAAGGATCGGGATAAGATAAAAATGTGGTAAAAATTGCTAAAATCTTTTTAAAATATGTTTAAGTGGTTGGCCAAGTCAGTTTTACAAAAAGAGTTTCGGAAATGGGTCATTTTGAGTAGTGACCAAATTCTAAAGTTTCAAAATTGTGGAAATGTGATTTTAAAGAAGCCAAATGCTTAGAATCTATAGGGGCTTTATGGAAATTTAGCCTTTCCTTAATATGACATGTGTTTAAAATGATTTTTAATTAAATAACTTTAAATGATTTTGATTTAATTAATATAGGTGGTTAACTTGGGATTTCTAATTACGTAACTACCAACTTCTCTTCCTTTTTAGCCAAACACTAATTTCGTCCATTTTCTCCAGAATTCTTTTCTCCCAAACACTCTCCCAATATTTCCTAAGCAATTTTCAAGAAAACCTATCTAGTTCTTCAAGATTTTTGCAAGGAAAACTTTTCATCCATTGAGGAAAGCAAGGATTGGAGATAAATCCCGTTCTCAACCTCTAATCAAAGTTCTTTATTGAAATTCCCAAGATATTTGGCTTCCAATTAATGTTTTTGGTTGAGTTTTCATTATAATTTTTATTGGAGATCAAAATCTTGTAAAAATGTGGTTGAAATCTTAATTTTCGGACTTGATGTGTTGAGCTCTATTTTAGATTGACTTTAATTGAGTTTTAAGTTGGTTATTAAGTTGAAATGAGGTTTTGGTAACATAGATCCCGAAATCATTCAGATCGTTGAGTTTTTTTGTTGATTTAAGTGAGTTTTTGAGGTGAAATGGTGGAATCTTGCTTGATGGAGGTATAAGGTTGGGTTAGGTTGTTTGTTAGATGTGTTTTGATGTATAATGGTTTGGAAGTGATGTATGTTGGCTGGGCTTGGTTTAGAAAGCAATCGATTGGGTTTTTGGTTGTTTTGGTTGGGTTATTTGGTGTAGTTTGGGTGAGCAACGAGTTTGTGAATTGTTGTTGGTGTTGAAATGCATTTTAATGCATTTAGATCTATGTTTTGATGGTGTGAAAACAGGGGATCTTGATCTGGAAGAAAACGAGGTGTTGTTGGAGGCTCCGGAAGAGTAACTTTCGCGTCGTCGAGCAAGGCTTCGTGTATCGGTGAGTGGAAATGGAATTTTCTGCTTTGTAATGCTTTAAGCGCGGTCTTGGGAGCTTAGTGTAAGTTTGAAACACTTAGCTAAGCTCAAGAGTAAGTGATTCGGAAATCTCTCTCTCGGAAATGTGTTATGTTTTGATGAAAATGCACTTGTATAATTATGGTTTTGATTACTATTTTAAAGCATGATTAAATGCTGGTTTTTAATGCCATTGTGTTAAGGATGCACTAGGTAAGTGATCATTGGTTTTCATGTGATGAATGCATATGATGTTAAGCATGTTATGCTTGTGGAAATAGCATTGTGTTTATGCTTGTAAAACAGTGGGTTAATGAGATTAAATGATTATATTGGAAAGTGATGGAAATGGTTTTTGGTTGTGTTAATCGGATATAGTTAGCCAGCTAGAGGATTGGGTGCACCGTGAATAAAGTCGCCTTGGATGTCGAGGGGTTGTGATAGTGTCGTAATCTCCATCCAAGTACCCTAACGATTGAGGTTAAGACCACAACGGTGAATGGTTTAATTCCGTATGTGAGTCTTGTGTATGAGTCTCGTACTCTCGTTAGTGGAATTATACAACTACCGATGAGTTATGTTGAGGGGTTGTGATTGTGCCATTAATCTCCATCATGGGTGTTGAGGGGTTGTGATTGTGCCATTGATCTCCACCTTGTGTAGTCCGGTAGTATGTATGAAGCGTGTGGGACAACGCTTGTAATCCACATATCTGATTGTGTCTTTTGTGGTATGGTTTATGGATTATCACTTGTGAGCCAATATAATGTTAAGGATTAATGTGAAGCATGAAATGCTTGTAAATGGTGCAAGAATGCATGCGATGCTTGGTAAAGTATGAGCAAAGATTTATTTGATGTTTTAAAATGTTGCATATGAACATGTGTTTATAAGGTGCATTGATGTCTTGAGAAGACATGTTTTATGAAAAGGCACGTGTTGAAAAGTGGTGGTTTTACAAGTCATGTGTCATGCATTGATGAATCTTGTTTAGCGATCCTCGCTAAACTTTGTGCTTACGCTCATTTATTTCTTCAATGCAGAGAATTAGGAGTTTGAAGCAGCACACAAGCAAGGGAATCCAAGCATTTTGTTTTAGCAAAGTATGTAGTTGTACTTTGGTGTAATAAGAGGTAATGGGTGGGATTTATACTCTTGGTTGGTTGTTGATGTTCCTTTTTACATTGAGCATGTTTGGTTGTTGATCCTTGAGTTGTAAATGGCCTTTATGGACTGCTTTATGTTTAAATGTTGATTTTAGCTTTGTATGGCCTTGGTGAACTAGGGAGCATGCCTATAGTTTCATCATTTGCTTGATTGATGCCATGCTTTAGCTTTGGCTTTATAATAATGATCCTTGATGCATAAATATGTTATATGTATGTTAGGGCATGTTTTTGAATGTATTCGGATATGAAAATATGTGAAAAACCAGTAAAATATGTTGTTGCAGGGCAAGGCGTATCGGAACGCCATTGCCTGTTTCGAAATAGAGGCTTTAAATGGCAATGAGGTTTCGGAACGGGCAAGAATGTACCGAAACGATTTTGCTACTGGAAATGGGTGTTTCGATACGGGTCTCGAAACGCACCCGAGTATCGAAACAGTCAACCTGGTTTCGAAACGACCGTTCTGATACAGGTCTCTGCGTTTCGGAACACCTGACCATTAAAGTTTGAATTTGAATTATTTCAGGTTTTTGTTTCTTGCATTTTGGTCCCTGAATCTCACGTGCTTAATTAAATGAGTTTGGTTGATCTTCTTAAGTTGAAATTTACCATGCTGGTTTATTATAAGTCTAATTTTGGTTTGGTAACCTTTCGTCTTGTTAAGTCCTCTAAATTCTGAAAATTTACGTTTTAGTCCTTAAAAGACATTTCTATGTAATTGAACCCCTGTTTGAGTTCCGTTCGCTGGGTCACTTCCGCTGAATTGTTTTGCTAATCGTATAGGTTAATATAGTGCATCTAGATAAGATAAAAAGAAAAAAAAGGTCGTTAATTAAGGTTGACTTTGGTTTTCCCCGTGTAATCTTCGTAGTTCGGGTCGGGCGTCTAGGCCGAGCTAAGGGGGTTACAATGTGCTTAAATCGTTTCGATACGCCTTAAGCGTTTTGTAAAAATCAGTTATAAAATTGCAACGGTCATAAATTTTAAATCCAAGTTCAAATCTCGTTTCGAATGTATCGAAACGGATCTGCCCGTTCCGTTGTTCTTCATCCGTTTTGAAATATACTGTCCTGCTTCGATACTATCGTATCGAAACGCGAAGACTCGTTCCGAAACCAAGTTTAACAGTTTCAAAACGTTCCGAAACACCTAAGGGTTGTTTCGAAAGGTGACTTGAAAATTCCTGTTTTGACTTGGAAAACACTTAGAAAAATTTGTATAACTATTTGGTTTTGACTTGACCATTTTGCTTAAAAGTTTTGGGAAGTTTTGAGGACTTAAAATTTTATTTTTTATTTTCAATTTAGTCCTTAAATCCTTTGTTATATCAAAATCTATTCTTTGGTTTTACAATTGTTAACTAGAACCGAGATGTACTCCTTGAATATGTGAAGTTGTAAGCATTAGAATGTTTGTTATGATATACTAGATTATATTGATTCCTTGATAAGCTCGTAAGCTAACTTTATTATGGAATCACTTGAATAAAATGTTAACTCTTGAAAATTGTATGACCTGGGTACATGCTTGATAGGAAGGACCTGAGTTTTGCTGCTTAATATTCAATTATGATAGTGTACTCACACGAAAAGTAGTAAAGCATAATGTTCGAACACATTGCTCACAATGAATATAATTGAATGTGAGAATAGGATGGTAATTAAGTAAATGAATAATTCTTATAATGACTTGAAGTTATGCTCACTGTGATCAATGAAAGAAAAATTAAATTAAGCCTTGATTCGAGTTAGTTTAGATACAATTGAAATATCATAGAGTCTGTATAGCTCGCTAGCTCGGACTACGGTCTATTTGTTGTTAAAAGATTGAATGGTCTATTTAGTACTATCGTTGTACCCCTGTTTTGGTATTATTTGTATACCTTTGTATTGGTACTTGGTGTACCCCTGTTTTGATACTTTGTGTACTCTACTTGTTATCCCGATTTTGAATTCGAGTGTCTAGGTAACTTGTTAATTAAGGCTAAGATTAAATTGATTATTCAATAATGAATCTGGAGAAAGTGAAATAAGAAATTGGACTTTGTTCCCTTGGTACTTGTCAGATATGAAATAAATTATTGTATCCCTAGTAATGTCTCGATATGAGCTTAAATGTGATGATATTTGGATAAACATGAATATTATTCTTGAAAGATCATTTGATATGGAAACGTTATGAAACTAATATCAAACCATTTTCATGAAACTGATTAAACAAAATGCATTCATGCTTGTTTGAATGTGGATTGTGAAATAAGAAATCCTTAATTAGAGTGTCAATCTTATATGAAATGAATTGTTTACATGGATAGAACTTTCAAACTGTTTTTTTATGTGAAGTTGTTACTTGAAGAATTGAGACATAAAGAAATGAACTTAGAGTTGTATATTGTGATTGTATGAAACTGGGAATTTGTTTTAAAGATTGATGAGGTTTCTTTGTTGATTAGAGTTGCATGCTTATCAACATCTAAAGAGATATTGGAAAGAGCTAATGCGGTGTGATATTTTCGAATCACATATTAAAGTTTAGTGATAATTTTGAGCAATTTTAAAGTTTGGTAACATTTTCGACTCAAAAATCATAGTTGAATGGTATGTGGTATATTTACCCTAATTATTATTAAATCAGATATGATCCAACGGTCGAGTTCATATCGAGAGACCCTTCAGCTGCTGGAAAAAATTGGAGAATAATCCAAATAAAAATAAATATTTGAAATGTAGGGGATATTAAAGAATATTTGGAGATATAGACCATTTTCTACAGTGCACAGGGGACCTCGCCATGTGCAGGTGGCGAGGTCTAATTTTTTAATATTTTTTTCTCGAACCTCGCCATGTGCAGGTGGCGAGGTCCAATTTTTTAATAATTTTTTTCTCAAACCTCGCCATGTGCAGGTGGCGAGGTCCCCGTGTCCTGTAGAAAATGGCCTATATCCTCAAATATTTTCCAACATCCCCTATATTCTAAATATTTACTTCCATTTGGCCTAAAAATCCAACCTAGCCTCAGCTGCTACTCAAAAACATTACAACCCATTTACCGTTCTTCACTGCCATCTTTCATCTTCACATCCAACCACTAAACAACACCCAAGGCTACTCATTCACCCTACTGCCCATTTCATGAAACCATAATCTTCACGCATAAATTACTCACCCATAACCCCTCATTCATCCAAAAAAAAAACCTTGAGCACAACCCCACCATTTCGTTCTACACCCGACAAGCTACCCAAATAAACCAAACCAACATCAACAACAAACGGTCAGTATTCAGAACCAAACAAAATCATAGCAAAGTAAAAATAAAGAGGATAAAAAGAGAGCTCACCCATTCGGCCATGGTGGTTTCCGGCGACCGGGACCTCCGACGGATGATCTGAACGGCGGAAGGGGTCGTCTCGACGAGGAGAGGCACATACTTCAGAACCGTGATGATCCAACGGCCGAATTCTTAGATCGACGTTGGAGAAGTTGGAAGCACTCAAGGAATTTTCCGACGATCGGAATGTTTGATCGACGATCCCAACGGTAGAGGGGTTCCACTTGGCGAGGAGAACAATATATCTTGAAACCAAGCCGATCTAACGGCCGGTTACTCAGATCGGCGGCGAAAGCATCCGACAGCCTTATGAGGATTTCGTGACTCTCGACTGTTTTCTGGGAGAAACCATGCCTGTAGAATGAAATAGGGGAACAAGAAGAGTCCGTTGGTGGCGGTGGAGATCGGAGATGACCATCGGACGACGACCTGGCGTCGTTTCGAACCCGACGGCATGAGAGCATGTAACCAAGAGCCGAGGGTTTTGCATTTGAAAAATGAGTTTGGAATTAACAATCACCCTATACAGGGTAATTTTTTTTTTAGAATATGCTGGTGTGATGCAAGGGTAGCATCTGTTCAATTTTCTTTTAATTTTTTTTTTTAACGAAGGCATACAGAGCATGCAATACTGGTGCTCGATCTCGGGTCTTAAGGGACGATGAACATCAACCTATACAGGGTAATTCTAAAATGAGGCCTCTGAAGTTTAAAAAAAGCGCAACTGAAATTTTTATATTTTTTATAAAATAATTTACATATACCAAAAATTTTACACTTTTAAAATTTTTAATGTTTATTTTATATTTTTTTGTAAAAATTTAGTGTATATTGAAAAACCGATGCCGAAATTTATAAAATTTTTGTAAGAGTTTCAGTTGTGCCTCATTTTAAAGCACATTATCTTAGAATTTCCCTCTTATGTCTCTCCTAGTTTTATGTCTTTTTCTTTTTTTATCCTTTTTTCTTGCTTTTGTTAACGTGTTACTGTTATAAATTGAGAAAATTTTGCCACTAACGACGAGCACCGATGAGTACCATTAATTTAATTTATAAAGATAAAATATTTAAAGGGCTCATCGTATTATTTAAAAATTAAAAGGTAAATTATTTAAAATATATTATTTTGTTTTTAAAATTTTTTTAAACATAGATTAAACTATTTATTTACCCCTAAATTACAAAACTTTAATTTTTGTTCATCTAAAATTCAAGCCGCCGTCGATGTCTTCTGTTGTCGTTGCCTCATGCATGGTCGTTGTTCCTCACTGATGAACAATATTTAAATAGCGTAAAAAAATTTAAAACCCTAATCGATTAGAGTTTGAAATTGTTTGAATGATTTGGAATTGTTCATCGATTGCATGGTCGTCGTTACCTATCTTTTCATTTACTGAAACATCGTCGCATGGCAGGGGCGGCGGCTTGAATTTTAAATGAAAAAAAATTAAAGTTTTGTAATTTAGGGGTAGATAAGTATTTTAATCTATATTTAAAAGAAAATTTAAAATAAAATAATATATTTTAATTAATTTATCTTTTAATTTTTAAATAATTTATAATTATACGGTGAGTCTTTAAAATTTTAATCTTTATAAATTAAATTAATGATGTTCATCGGTGCTCGTCGAGCGTGGCAGACTCATCATATAAGTTATTTCACTTTTCAATTATTATTTTTTTCAATTATTTATCATTATATTGCGTATTAAATATATATATATATATTATCGTAATACATATTACTTTATTATATATATATATATATATATATCTCGTAGTTTTATATGTGTAGCATATTTTTATTTTATAATGTCTACACATTGTCACGGGGTCAGAGTCTTGGCGCAAGGACATCTCCCCCGTACGGCATCTCAGGGCTCCCACACGCCCGAGGCTCAGCCTTTTCCACTCCGATGCTTAGTGGTTTCGCCCTCCCATGGGCTCATCAGGAAAGCGGGGACAGCTCCCGACCAGTGTGGTGCCTAACCAGCACGCTCATCCGAGGACTGGACGGCTGTACGGCACATACTACACCCTTATTATTATCCTGCATCTTGCATTAAGCACAACCAGCAAGCATCTCGTCACGGTCCCGCATATCACGACAAACGGACCGTGACAATCTCCCTCACTCAATTCATGCACGCCCTCGTGCATGGGGAGAAAACTCTTTCCCTCTTCTTTGAGGAATTAGCCCAGATCTCGTGTGCAATTCCCTGCCTGCTCGCCCTCTTCACTGAGGCTCCGACACATGCAACTACGAGTGCTTGGCGAACTTTTGTTGCGGCTTCCTGCCTACCCGTCCTCGTCTCAATCTCATTCTAGAGGACCCACTCGCGAACACCCCCTCTTATTAGGGTGCGAGGCACATGCTCGTCCACTTGACTCGCTACGCAGTACAAGGAGCGCTTGGTAAACTCACATCTAGCACACAGACTAATTCTGAAACCATCTGTCACGGGGTCAGAGTCTTGGCGCAGGGCATCTCCCCCGTGCGGCACCTCAAGGCTTCTACACGCCCGAGGCTCGGCCTTTTCCACTCCGATGCTTACTGGTTTCGCCCTCCCATGGGCTCATCATGATACATGCATGAGACGGGTGAAACTAATCATCTTGGAAAAGAAGTTAAAACTGTTTTGCAAGTCAGAAACGTCAGTCAACTTGCTACCCCTCTTCGGATGGGATCCAGGCATTTATGGATCGACATGTCTCCTTAAAACTTGTCCGGCTGTCAATTAGCTTTCCAATGGATCTTGAAACGTCTCAATCGGACATCTAGAGCTCAAGATATGTCTATTTTAGCAAAGACAGCGCATGCAGAAATTCTTATACGGGATTAATACGAGATTTTTTGATAATTACGAATTTTCAAGATTTTATTTGATTATTTGTAATTTAAATCAATATAGGATTATGCAATATCTATTAGGATCATATTTATTTAATTAGGATTTTATTTTGAATATTTATTTATTATTATAAGTTACTTATGTAATTAGGATATTAGATTTCAACATTTATTTATTGTATTTAATTTCTTAAGTTTACTAGGATTAGAACTTCTCCAAGGCTTATATAAGGAGGCTTCAACCAAATTGTAATTCAGATTTGAATGATTAAATAAAGTTCTCTTTTGAGTTCAGACTTGCAAGAAGTATAACTTGTGTTCTTTATTTTAGAAGCGATTATTCAAGTTCGTCAGAATTTGTTGTTGATCTTCACACTCTTGCTTGCCTAGGTAACTGCGTCTAGGAGGGTGGGTTAGAGCTGCTTGAGGTTGCTTGCTTGGTTAATTGCAATCAAGAGGGTGCCGAGGAAAATTTATCCATTTATATTTCATCTCCATCGTCATCGCCTATATTCATCCATCTTTTCCCCAATCCAACATTCGCGCCAACATCCTTATCCGCTTTCGCAAGCTCAACGTTTGCGTATACGGGGCCGTGTCCGTATCAATTGGTATCAGATTCAGATCGTTCTTGAGGATGTCATTGAGCAATGTATTGAATTTTACTCTTTTAGGGACTCGATGTCATTATTGTTGTCGACTAGATCATTCCGAGTATGATTGTCCAGATAAGTCTTATTTTTAAGAAAACATTTTGAGAGATGTGTTGTCTGAAATCATGTATTCTAATCATATTGAAATTTGTGATTCGGAACATGATAAAGAAATTTGTTCTCCTAAATAACATGAAGAAGGCGATACCATCGAGAATTTATCCTTGCCTATTGATGAGGAAGAAATTCTATGTAGTGTGTTTGGTTCTAGTGACAAACCTACTATTTTGGTTCAAGATGATCATCAAACGACAAACACCGACGAAGGTGCGCTACAATCAAAAGGTACCATTGATTGTTTTCAAATTTCTTTTTATGCTTATTCTTCTTCTAGCATTGATAACAATTTTGAAGATGAGAATGAGTCACTTTGCAACCAAAAGAACAATAATGATGATCTCAACGAAAAGGAAATTGTAAATTACATTGCAAAAAGAGACTATGCACAAGGATCCTTCAAGACATCTTCTATTTCCTGGTACTTTGATGAACTTCCTCCAATTACCGGTTTAGATTCGAGGGAGAATCTTTTTGAGGAGTGGGGGAATGATACATGCATAAGACGGGTGAAACTAATCATCTTGGAAAAGAAGTTAAAACTGTTTTGCAAATCAAAAACGTCAGTCAACTTGCGACCCATTTTCGGATGAGATCCAGGCATTTATGGGTCGACATGTCTTCTTGAAACTTGTCCGGCTGTCAATTAGCTTTCCAACGAATCTTGAAATGCCTCAATCATACATCTGGAGCTCAAGATACGTCTATTTTAGCAAAGACAGCGCATGTAGAAATTCTTATACGGGATTAATACAAGATTTTTGGATAATTACGAAATTTCAAGATTTTATTTGACTATTTGTACTTTAAATCAATATAAGATTCTGCAATATCTATTAAGATCATATTTATTTAATTAGGATTTTATTTTGAATATTTATTTATTATTATAAGTTACTTATGTAATTAGGATATTAGATTTCAACATTTATTTATTGTATTTAATTTCTAAAGTTTACTAGGATTAGAACTTCTCCAAGGCTTATTTAAGGAGGCTTCAACCACATTGTAATTCAGATTTGAATGATTAAATAAAGTTTTCTTTTGTGTTCATACTTGCAAGAAGTATAACTTGTGTTCTTTATTTTTAGAAGCGATTATTCAAGTTCGTTAGAATTTGTTGTTGATATTCACACTCTTGCTTGCCTAGGTAACTGCGTCTAGGAGGGTGGGTTAGAGCCGCTTGAGGTTGCTTGCTTGGTTAATTGCAATCAAGAGGGTGTCGAGGACAATTTATCCATTTATCTTTCATCTCCATCGTCATCGCCTATATTCATCCATCTTTTCCCCAATCCAACATTCGCGCCAACATCTTTATCCGCTTCCGCAAGCTCAACGTTTCCGTATACGGGGCCGTGTTCGTATCATTTGGTATCAGTTTCAGATTGTTCTTGAGGATGTCATTGAGCAACGTATTGAATTTTACTCTTTTAGGGACTCGATGTCATTATTGTTGTCGACTAGATCATTCCTGGTATGATTGTCCAGATAAGTCTTATTTTCAAGAAAAAATTTTGAGAGATGTGTTGTCTGAAAAATCATGTCTTCTAATCATATTGAAATTTGTAATTCGGAACATGATAAAAAAATTTGTTCTCCTAAAGAACATGAAGAAGGCGATACCATCGAGAATTTATCCTTGCCTATTGATGAGGAAGAAATTCTGTGTAGTGTGTTTGGTTCTAGTGACAAACCTACTATTTTAGTTCATGATGATCATCAAACGACAAACACCGACGAAGGTACGCTACAATCAAAAGGTACCATTGATTGGTTTCAAATTTCTTTTTATGCTTATTCCTCTTCTAGCATTGATAACAATTTTGAAGATGAGAATGAGTCACTTTGCAACCAAAAGAACAATAGTGATGATCTCAACGAGAAGGAAATTGTAAATTACATTGCAAAAAGAGACTATGCACAAGGATCCTTCAAGACATCTTCTATTTCCTGGTACTTTGATGAACTTCCTCCAATTACCGGTTTAGATTCGAGGGAGAATCTTTTTGAGGAGTGGGGGAATGATACATGCATGAGACGGGTGAAACTAATCATCTTGGAAAAGAAGTTAAAACTGTTTTGCATGTCAGAAACGTCAGTCAAATTGCAACCCCTTTCCGGATGAGATCCAGACATTTATGGGTCGACATGTCTTCTTGAAACTTGTTCGGCTGTCAATAAGCTTTCCAACGGATCTTGAAACGCCTCAATCGGACATCTGGAGCTCAAGATACGTCTATTTTAGTAAAGACATCGCATGCAGAAATTCCTATACGGGATTAATACGAGATTTTTGGATAATTACGAATTTTCAAGATTTTATTTGATTATTTGTAATTTAAATCAATATAGGATTCTGCAATATCTATTAGGATCATATTTATTTAATTAGGATTATATTTTGAATATTTATTTATTATTATAAGTTACTTATGTAATTAGGAGATTAGATTTCAACATTTATTTATTGTATTTAATTTCTTAAGGTTACTAGGATTAGAACTTCTCCAAGGCTTATATAAGAAGGCTTCAACAAAATTGTAATTCAGATTTGAATGATTAAATAAAGTTCTCTTTTGAGTTCAGACTTGCAAGAAGTATAACTTGTGTTCTTTATTTTAGAAGCGATTATTCAAGTTCGTTAGAATTTGTTGTTGATCTTCACACTCCTGCTTGCCTAGGTAACTGCGTCTAGGAGGGTGGGTTAGAGCCGCTTGAGGTTGCTTCCTTGGTTAATTACAATCAGGAGGGTGCCGAGGACAATTTATCCATTTATCTTTCATCTCCATCGTCATCGCCTATATTCATCCATCTTTTCACCAATCCAACATTCGTGCCAACATCCTTATCCGCTTCCGCAAGCTCAACGTTTGCGTATACGGGGTCGTGTCCGTATCACTCAGCCTTTTCCACTCCGATGCTTACTAGTTTCGCCATCCCATGGGCTCATCAGGGAAGCGGGGACAGCTCCCGACCAGTGTGGTGCCTAACCAGCACGCCCATTCGAGGACTGGACGGCTGTACGACACATACTACACCCTTATTGCTATCCCGCATCCTACATTAAGCACAACCAGCAAGCATCTCGTCACGGTCCCGCATATCATGACAAATGGACCGTGACAATATGCATTTTATTTGTTTACATATCATCTCCCCCTTTGTGAAATTGAATAAAGAGGAGCTTTATTTGATTTCAAATCTTATTTCTCTTATTTCACAAAGGAGGAGAAATCTCAAACAATTTTCAAGTTAGTTTTATTATATCAAAAAGGAGAGATTGTAGAACTAATATTTTGATATAATAATTGAAAAATGTTTTGGACAAATTTGAAAAGAAATTAAAACTTGTCCTTAAGTCCAAACAACTTGAAAATATGTTTGAGGCATTTAAAAAGATTTTTGGCAAAGTTTTTAATGATTTAAATTAGCCAAACTTGAGTTTTTAGCAAGCCCGTACTGATACGGTGTACCCCGTATCGATACACTTTCACCCAGGTTTTGATTCTGCCAAAACCCATATCGATACGGATAGGGATCGTTTCGATACGCCCCTTAAGCGTACCGATCCCTGTTTTAACGTCCTCAACGGCTATTTCCCAACGGTATTTTAAATGACATATCGTACCGATACGCCCTCAAGCATATCGATACGCTTAGGCTGGTAAGAGTCCAACGGCTAGTTTCTGAACAAGAGCATACCGATACGGGTCTTCGTGTATCGACACGGAAGGCTCCAAAACAACATTAAAGATGGGAAATAAAGTCTCCAACGGCTCCGATTCAACCCCAACGGCTAGTAACAACTACAAACTAAAATAGGAGTATAAAAGGGACCTCCAAGCATCTAGTAATTGTTAATGCTTCAATTGTAATACAACATATGATCAAAATGTGTCTTAGTGCTTAGGTGCTCGATTCCTTCAACCGTTCTTGCTCGCCAAGTGGTGGAGAAGTGGAATTTTTGATAAAAGAGGTGTGGAAGCTAAAATGAATAAAGACAAGATGATTTATAGTGGTTCAACCTTCTAACCACGGTCTACATCCACTACTTTAGCTTCCCACTAAGGATTTCCAATCAATCCACTATTGATTCGTCCCCTTTTCTAGGCTTAGGAGGAAACCCTTACAAACCGATCAAGCTTTCTACCCAAAGCCTTGATCAAACCCTCTTTACAAAGAGATAAAAATAAGCAAACTCAAATCCCTCTAATAGGTATGTGTTTGCACAATTAAGCTCTCACCCAATCCTAAAACACTTGAGCAAATCTAACAATTTTGGCTCACTAGTGTTTGTCTATACGAAGAATTGACACTTAAGCACTAAGACAGATTTTGATCATATGTTGTATTACAATTGAAGCATTAACCATTACTAGATGCTTGGAGGTCCCTTTTATACCCCTCTTTGAGTTTGTAGTTGTTACTAGCCGTTGGGGTTGAATTGGAGCCGTTGTAGACTTTATTTCCCATCTTTAATGATGTTCTGGAGCCTTCTATATCGATACGACCCGTATCGGTACGCTCTTCTTCAGAAACTAGCCGTTGGACTCTTGCTAACCTAAGCGTATCGATACGCTTGAGGGCGTATCGGTACGGTATGTCATTTAAAAGACTGTTGGGAAATAGCCGTTGGGGATGTTAAAACAGGGATCGGTACGCTTAAGGGGCGTATTGAAACGATCCCTATCCGTTTCGATACGAAAAAGCGTGTATCAATACGAGTTTTGGCAGAATCAAAACCTGGGCAAAAGTGTATCGATACGAGGTACACTGTATCGGTACGGGCTTGCTGAAAACTCAACTTTGGCTAATTTAAATCATTAAAAACTTTGCGAAAAACCTTTTTAAATGCCTCAAACATATTTTCAAGTTGTTTGGACTTAAGGACAAGTTTTAAATTCTTTTCAAATTTGTCCAAAACATTTTTCAATTATTATATCAAAACATTAGTTCTACAATCTACCCCTTTTTGATATAATAAAACTAACTTGAAAAATTGTTTGGGATTTCTCCCTCTTTGTGAAATAAGAGAATTAAGATTTGAAATCAATTAAATCCCCCCTTATTCATTTGAAAATTCAATTTTTCAAACCATTTCTCCATCTTTTTTGTTATATCAAAAAACATTTAAAAACACTTTTAAGCTCAAGATAACAATAGAGGTTTAGATTTTGAAAAAAATTAAAATGTTTGGTTTTAAAATGGCCCCCCCTTACTCAAAGCATCATCAAAATGTTAGTCCAACATATGTCATAATCTAGTTGAAATAAAAAATAAATCAAATAAAAGCAAAAACAACTAGATTTTACTACACTTGAACCCAAGGGAGAATGTGAAGCCTTTCTTCTTCAAGTGTTCTTCCTTGTGTGTATGGAGCTTCCCCTTAATGTTGGACTTGTTGATCAATCTCCATCACACCTATTAAAAGAAAATCAAGTAATTTTCGGTATCCAAATTGCTTTGGATCCATAGACGTTAGTAGCACAAAATTTAGTCCCCTTAGGAATCCATTTTTCAATTTCATCCTTTTTAGTTGAAGTGGTTAGTCCTTTTGGGACCCAAACACTTCTAAAACATTTACCATTTACAAATCTAGGGGCACTAGATTGTCTTACATAAAATTTTGATTTCCAAAATTATTTTTCTTTTCAAGTTATTTGGAAATCAAATCTTTTTCTTCTTGAACTTTATGAAGAAAATTTTATAAATTAAAACATTTTTGCTCAAACTCTTCGAGTTTTGCTTCAAGTTCAAGTTTGGTTTTAGAAATCAAATCATTTTGAATTTTCAACTTTGAAATCATTTTATTGTTTTTCAAAATGTAATTTTTAAACTCTAAACCAAATCATCATAGGCATCTTGTAGTTCATCAAAAGAATATGAACATGAAGTAGATGAATTAGAAGTTACCTTTGAATCTTCTTCGATGGCCATAAGGCAAAGGTTGGCTTGTTTATCGTCGGTGGAGTCTTCATCACTCCAAGTAGCCACATATGCATTCTTCTTATGGCTTAAAGTGCTTGCCCTCTTCTTTTTCATGGATTCTCGTTCAAGCTCTTTCAAGGCTTTCTTCATGTAATGGACACACTTCTTGAAGAGATGAACAATCTATTCTTCTTCATCCTCCTCTTCACTTGAATCTACATGATGGCATGTTGAGGATTTGAGAGCAATGACATTTGTGTTGATGCCAAGCCCTTTGAGCTTCTTCTCCCCCATAGCTCTAATCTCTTCCCTCTTCTTCTCCTCTTCTTTGTTCTTCTTCATAATTTGGTGAGTGAGAAGTGATCCCATGAGCTCATCAAGCTTCAAAGTTTTAAGATTCTTGGCTTCGATGATGGCGGTCCTTTTTGAGTCCCATGACTCGGGATGGGAGTAGATGAGCTTCCGAACAAGTTTCTCGTCTGGGATGGCTTCTCCATAACCTTTAAGTCCATTGGTGATGGTGGAGAACCTATCAAACATATTCTCGATGTTCTCTTCCGGATCTATCTTGAAGTTTTCATACGCTAGGTTGAGGAGCCCGATCTTGGTCTCCTTTACTTCGTCGGTTCCTTCGTTTGTGACTTCAAGCTTGTCTCATACCTCCTTGGTACTCTCACAAGAAGACATCTTCTCATGGATGTTTGGGCCAAAAGCACAAAATAGGATGTGCAAGGCTTTGCAATTAAGCTCCATCTTCTTGCGATCTTCGGCACTCCAATCCGCCTTGCTTTGTTGAGGTACGAACGGACCATCTTCTACTATGTTCCAAAGCTTGTAGTCCTTTAACTTTATGAAGAACTTCATCCTTGTCTTCCAATAGGCATAGTGTGTTCCTTCGAAGAAGGGCGGTTTGTCGATGGATTGCGCCATTGAGCCGGTTGTATGAAATGTTGATCGAGCTTGTCGAATCTTCTCAATAGGATGTTAATCCTCTTCAATTGAGCCAAGCTCTGATACCAATTGTTGGGTTTATAGGTGCTCGATTCCTTCAACCGTTCTTGCTCGTCAAGTGGTGAAGAAGTGGAATTTTGGGTTAAAGAGGTGTGAAAGCTAAAATGAATAAATACAAGATGATTTATAGTGGTTCAACCTTCTAACCAAGGTCTACATCCATTCCCTTAGCTTCCCACTAAGGATTTCCAATCAATCCACTATTGATTCGTCCCCTTTTCTAGCCTTAGGAGGAAACCCTTACAATTCGATCAAGCTTTCTACCCAAAGCCTTGATCAAACCCTCTTTACAAAGAGATATAGATAAGCAAACTCAAATCCCTCTAATAGGTATGTATTTGCACAATTAAGCTCTCACCCAATCCTAAAACACTTGAGCAAATCTAACAATTTTGGCTCATTAGTGTTTGTCTATACGAAGGATTGTCACTTAAGCACTAAGCCACATTTTGATCATATGTTGTATTACAATTGAAGCATTAACCATTACTAGATACTTTGTTGAGTGGATCAAAGGATTGGTCAAAGCCAAGAGAGGGGTGAATCGGGTTTTTAAAAGTTGTTGGAGTAAATGAAATGGCTAAAAATGAAGAACAAGGAATTTTAGAGTGGTTCAAGTTCCAAATGAAATCTACATCCACTACCTTAGCTACCACTAAGGATTTCCAACAATTCACTAATTTGTTTTTCCCATTTTCAAGGCTTAGGAGGTAACCTTTACACAACCGGTCAAATTTTCTACCCAAAATTTGACCAAACCCTCATAAGAGTACAAAGAAGAATTAAAGGCAAGAAAGATATCTCTCAATACAATATTGCCCCTTTAAGTAGAAACACTCAACCCAAATTTGATAATAAGATTAGAATTGAACACTACACAATTTGGGGTTTATAAGAGATTGGAAAATAAGCACTTTGAGCTTGGATTTTTGCTAGGATGTTTAACTTTGATGCAATAGTTGTTGCTGGTATTCAATTAGCTTCAATTTATACCTTCTCTATCAATTCTAGCCGTTTGGGTGGTTAGGGTATTGATTATAGCCGTTGGGACCCTCTCTTTTCACCATAAATGCACTTCTGCAGCTTACCGTATCGGTATGCGTAGACATGTATCGATACCTGTCTCAAAACAGAAAGAGTCGTTGCACAATTACAAGAGGGCATATCGATACGCGTGTAAGCCTATCGGTACGGGACAGGGACCGTTTCAATATGGGTAAGACCGTATCGATACCATTTTCTCAACTTAGCTCACTGGAAGTTTCCGTATCGATACGACTAGGAGCGTATCGGTACGGGACAACCACCACTTTAAATTTCAGTTACCTAACAACTGACACCAACGGTCAAAAACATTAAAAGCTTTTTGAATTTAAAAATCCCTTAAATCCGTATCGATACGGGTGTATCCGTATCGGTACGCTATTCAAACTCCTTCAGTTTTGATAGAGGGGCGTATCGATATGGATTCTATCTGTTTTGATACGCTGTTTCGATATAGTGAGGGGCGTATCGAAACGCGTCTTTCCAGTAGCCAACTTACTAAAAAAGGTACCGATACGGCTGGAAGCGTATCGATAAGCTTGGACATTTTTCAATACTTTGGCCTTAGAACACTTAAAAAATATTTGGAGTTCGAGTTTTTCAAATCAAATTAAAGTCTTGGTGATTTATAAATCATTTGAGGGACTTAGAAATCTATTTCAAGTTTTCAATTTAATCCTCAACATACTTAGTTATATCAAAATCAAACATAGGTTTTACAATCTCCCCCTTTTTGATATAACAAAACCAAAACTAGAAATTTTTGACACTTTGAAATATTAGCTAGGTAAACTTTAAGTTGAAGATCAAAATATTTTAAGTGTGAGCTTGTTCCCTCTCCCCCTTTTTGTTAGATCAAAAAAATAGAGACATTGATAAACATGGGCAAAAGGCATATATAATAACCAAGCAACATAATATTGATAATCATTAAGTTAAAAATAAAGATAACATCAACATAAAATTCAAATAACAGAAAATCAAAGCATAGGTTTTAGAATGTAAACTTAATCCCAAAAACATAATTCAAAGTGCATAAATAAATATCCTAAATGACATGAATGATATGCAAAGATAAGCTACTATGCATCTCCATTGCCATCTTAAACATCTTCATCATCCTCCTCATTTGCATCATTATTCCTCCTAGATTGACGCCACTCGTCATGGAAAGCGGTAAGGGATATGTTCATTGAGTTGTGACCGCCTTCAAGGGAAGTGAGACGCGTCTCCACATTCTTCATTCGATCTTCAAGGCTTGTAAAGCGATTGTCAATAGTCGTAAACCCTATATTCATTGCTTGATCCATAGAGGCAATTCTCATGCGCAAACCCGTGAATTGCTCGTTTAGAAAAGTTATGAGAGTATCCATGGAAGGTGGAGAAGGAGCTTGAGGAGCTTGAGCGGCTTGAGGATTAGCAATTTCTTCCGGAACGACATCGCTAGGGAGCTCAGATAGACGAAGCCAACTACCATTAAAGTAATGAAACTTTCCCCTTGCAAGAGATCTTTCATCGATAGGATCGGTGAGGGAAGTTGGGTAGTCATGTGAACAATCTATCTCCTTTTAAGTGAAGAAATAACTCAAAGTCGTACTATATGTGAAGGAAGTGACGAGTATAGTGTGGCGATGTTGAACGAGATAGACAATCTTCGCAAACATAATGTTTTGATATAATAATTGAAAAAAGTTTTGGACTAAGTTAAAAAGAATTCAAAACTATTTCTAAAGTCCAAACAACTTGAAACTATGTTTAGGAGATGTTTTAAAAGGTTTTTACATGTTTTCAAAGCCAAATTAAACAAAACCTTTCAGGTGTTTCGAAACACCCCTAGGTTTTTCAATATGGGGTCTTACAGTGTCAAAACGTTTCGAAACGGGTTTCGAAATGGTCTTTTCTAGATGAGATTTTTGCCAAGCGTTTCGATACGGGCTATGCCGTTTTGATACACCTACGTGGCATCGACCACAACGGTCATAAATCCCCAACGACTATTTCCCATCTAACATTTAAATGCAGATCGTTTCGATACGGTGATAAGCATTTCGATATGGGTGTTTTGATACGGCCAAGGGCATTTCGATACGGGTGCTGCATTAGACTACAACAGCTCTTTATACTTGAAGAGCGTTTCGAAACGGGTTCGAGCGTTTCGAAATGGAGAGCTGCAGAACTACATTTATGGTGGGAAATTAAGTCTCCAACGGCTCCAATTCAACCCAACGACTACAAACTCATTAAGGAGTATAAAAGGGACCTCCAAGCATCTAGTAATGGTTAATGTTTCAATTGTAAAAGAACATATTATCAAGAAAGTTTCTTAGTGCTTAATTGTCATTTCTTTGTATAGACAAACACTAGTGAGCCAAAAATGTTAGATTTGCTCAAGTGTTTTAGTTTTTGGGTGAGAGCTAAATTGTGCAAACAAATACCTATTAGAGGTATTTGAGTTTGCTTATCTTTTCTCTTGTAAAGAGGGTTTGATCAAGGCTTTGGGTAGAAAGCTTGATCGGTGAATAAGGGTTTCCTCCTGAGCCTAGAAAAGGGGACGAATCAATAGTTGATTGATTGGATATCCTTAGTGGGAAGCTAAGGTAGTGGATGTAGACCTTGGTTAGAAGGTTGAACCACTATAAATCATTGTGTCCTTAATCTTTTTAGCTTCCACACCACTTACACCCAAAATTCCACTTCTCCACCACTTGGCGAGCAAGAACGGTTGAAGGAATCGAGCCTCCTAAATCCCAACAATTGGTATCAGAGCTTGGCTCAATTGAAGAGGATTAACATCCTATTGAGAAGATTTGGCAAGCACGATCATCATTTTACTCATCCGGCTCAATGACACAATCCATCGACAAACCGCCATTCTTCGATGGAACTCACTATGCCCATTGGAAGACAAAGATAAAGTTCTTCATAAAGTCAAGGGACTACAAGCTATGGGATATAGTTGAAGATGGTCCGTTCGTGCCTCAACGAAGCAAAGCGGAATGGAGTGTCGAAGATCGCAAGAAGATGGAGCTTAATTGCAAAACCATGCACATCCTATTTTTTGCTTTTGGCCCAACCATCTATGAGAAGATGTCTTCTGGTGAGAGTGCCAAAGAGGTATGGGACAAGCTTGAAGTCACATACGAAGGAACCGATGAAGTAAAGGAGACCAAGATCGGCCTCCTCAATCTAGCGTATGAGAACTTTAAGATGGATCCGGCAGAGAACATCAAGAAGATGTTTGATAGGTTCTCCACTATCACCAATGGTTTCAAAGGCTATGGAGAAACCATCCCGGAAGAGAAGCTTGTCTGGAAGCTCATCTACTCACTTCCTGAGTCATGGGACTCAAAGAGGACTGCCATCATCGTAGCTAAGAATTTGAAGACCTTGAAGCTTGATGAACTCAAAGGGTCACTTCTTAATCATCAAATAATGAAGAAAAACAAAGAAGATGAGAAGAAGAGGGAAGAAATTAGTGCTATGGGGGGAGAAGAAGCTCAAAGGGCTTGGCATCAACACTAATGTCATTGCGCTTAAATCTTCCACATGTCATCATGTTGATTCAAGTGAAGAGGAGGATGAAGAAGAAGAGATAGTTCATCTCTTTAAGAAGTGTGCCCCGTTCATGAAGAAAGCCTTGAGAGAGCTTGAACGATAATCCATGAAAAAGAAGAGGGCAAGCACTTCAAGCCATAAGAAGAATGCATATGTGGCTACTTGGAGTAATGAGGACTCCACCGACGATGAACAAACCAACCTTTGCCTTATGGCCATCGAAGAAGATTCAAGGGTAACTTCTAATTCATCTACTTCATGTTCTTATTCTTTTGGTGAATTACAATATGCCTATGACGATTTGGTTTTAGAGTTTAAAAATCACATTTTGAAAAACAATAAAATGATTTCAAACTTGAAAATTCAAAATGATTTGATTTCTAAAACCAAACTTGAACTTGAAGCAAAACTCTAAGAGTTTGAACAAAAATGTTTTGATTTACAAAATTTGCTTCATAAAGTTCAAGAAGAAAAATATTTGATTTCCAAAGAGCTTCAAAAGAAAAATAATTTTGGAAAATCGAATTTTTATGTAAGACAATCTAGTGCCCCTAGATTTGTAAATGGTAAATGTTTTAGAAGTGTTTGGGTCCCAAAAGAACTAACCACTTCAACTAAAAAGGATGAAATTTAAAAATGGATTCCTAAGGGGACTAAGTTTTGTGCTACTAACGTCTATGGATCCAAAGCAATTTGGATACCAAAAATTACTTGATTGTCTTTTGATAGGTGTGATGGAGAGTGATCAACAAGTCAAAAATTGAGGGGGAGCTCCATGCACACAAGAAAGACACTTGATGAAGGAAGTCTTCACATCCTCCCTTGGATTCAAGTGTGGTAAAATCTTGTTGATTTTGCTTTTATTTGATTTATTTTCATTTATGTCAACTAGATGATCATATATGTTGGAATAACACTTTAATGATGCTTTGAGTAAGGGGGAGCCATTTTAAAACCAAAAATTCTAAATTTTGTCATCTTTTCAAACCTCCTAAGTTATTTTGAACTTAATGTCATTTGAATTCTTTTTTATATAACAAAAGGTGGGAGAAATAGTTTAAAAAATAGATTTTTCAAATGAATAAGGGGGAGCTTTAATTGATTTCAAAATTTTCATCTCTTATTCACAATTTTAAACTTGAAATGGGAGAATCCCAAACAATTTTTCAAGTTGGTTTTATTATATCAAAAAGGGGGAGATTGTAAAACTAATGTTTTGATATAATAATTGAAAAATGTTTTGGACTAAGTTAAAAAGAATTCAAAACTATTTCTAAAGTCCAAACAACTTGAAACTATGTTTAGGAGATGTTTTAAAAGGTTTTTACATGTTTTCAAAGCCGAATTAAACAAAACCTTCCAAGTGTTTCGATACGAGGTCTTACAGTGTCAAAACGTTTCGAAACAGGTTTCGAAACTCTCTTTTCTGGATGAGATTTTTGTCAAGCGTTTCGATACGGGCTATGTCATTTCGATACGCCTACGTGGCATCAACCGCAACGGTCATAAACCCCCAACGGCTATTTCCCAACTAACATTTAAATATAGATCATTTCGATACGGTGATAAGCATTTCGATACAGGCATTTCGATACGGCCAAGGGCGTTTCGATACGGGTGCTGCATCAGACTACAACGACTCTTTCTACTTGAAGAGCGTTTCAAAACGGGTTCGAGCGTTTCGAAACGGAGAGCTGCATAACTACATTTATGGTGGGAAATTAAGTCTCTAACGGCTCCAATTTAACCCCAACGGCTAGTAACGGCTACAAACTCATTAAGGAGTATAAAAGGGACATCCAAGCATCTAGTAATGGTTAATGTTTCAACTGTAAAACAACATGTGATCAAGAAAGTGTCTTAGTGCTTAACTGTCATTTCTTTGTATAGACAAACACTAGTGAGCCAAAATTGTTAGATTTGCTCAAGTGTTTTAGGTTTTGGGTGAGAGCTAAATTGTGCAAACAAATACCTATTAGAGGGATTTGAGTTTGCTTATATTTTCTCTTGTAAAGAGGGTTTGATCAAGGCTTTGGGTAGAAAGCCTGATCGGTGCATAAGGGTTTCCTCCTAAGCCTAGAAAGGGGGACGAATCAATAGTGGATTGATTGGAAATCCTTAGTGGGAAGCTAAGGTAGTGGATGTAAACCTTGGTTAGAAGGTTGAACCACTATAAATCATTATGTCCTTAATCTTTTTAGCTTCCACACCACTTACACCCAAAATTCCACTTCTCCACCACTTGGCGAGCAAGAACGGTTGAAGGAATCGAGCCCCCTAAATCCCAACATGCTTGGAGGTTCCTTTTATACTCCTCTTTGAGTTTGTAGCTGTTACTAGCCGTTGGGGTTGAATTGGAGCCGTTGGAGAATTTATTTCCCATCTTTAATGTTGTTCTGGAGCCTTTCGTACCGATACGCGACGCGTATCGGTATGCTCTTCTTCAGAAAATTGCCGTTGGACTCTTGCCAGCCTAAGTGTATCGATATGCTTGAGAGCGTATCGGTACGGTATGTCATTTAAAAGACCGTTAGGAAATAGCCGTTGCGGACGTTAAAATAGGGATCAGTACGCTTAAGGGCATATCGAATTGATCCCTATCTGTATCGATACGGCAAACCCTGTATCGATACGAGTTTTGGCAGAATCAAAACCTGGTCAAAAGTGTATCGATACAGGGTACACCGTATCGGTACGAGCTTGCTGAAAACTCAAGTTTGGCTAATTTAAATCGTTAAAAACTTTGCCAAAAACCTTTTTAAATGCCTCAAACATATTTTCAAGTTTTTGGACTTAAGGACAAGTTTTAAATTCTTTTCAAATTTTTCCAAAACATTTTTCAATTATTATATCAAAATATTAGTTCTACAATAACTCATGTTCCCTAGTTAACTTGGCCTCAGACAAACCTTTCTAACGCACCAAGTATTCGGTGTAGCTTGGACGACTCCCTCGTTTCAAAATTACTCGATGCGCGATAACCTCATCTACATCAAGGTCATGAGTAGTAGTGACCGCGGTAGGAGCCCTCTTTGATTCACCCCTACTTGGGTCTTCTTCATCAGTATGATAAGGTTTTAAGAAACTTACATGGAACACGGGATAAAACTCAAGGTGAGATTGTAAAGTGGTGCGGTAAGTGAGCTTTCCGATCCTTTTCTCCATAGGAAATGGTCTCCCGTACCTCTTAAGTAGTCCTTTATGTGTTTTACCATAATTTCGGATGGTATGTGAAAGTAGCTTCACCATGACTAAACCTCCTTCTTCATACTCCACGTGCCCCCTCTTTTGTATCGGCCCATTTCTTCATTCTCTTTGTGGCCTTTGCCAAGCATTCCTTTGCTAATTCAGAATTTTCTCGCCATCTCTTAGCAAATAGAAAGGCACCATGACTCTTCCCTGCATAAGAATTTACCATAATGTTGGGAGCTAAGGGTTGCTGACCTGTTGCTAACTCAAATGGACTAGCTTCTGTTGAATCGCTCTGCTGCATGTTATACGAGAATTGGGCAATATCAAGTTACTTTACCTAATCTTTTCTGTTGGCACTCACAAAATGCCTTAGGTAAATCTCTCATTTTTATATTTTAACAAACATAAAATGTGATGTTTTATTTATTTCGCATAAATAGGTTTAACGTGACAAAAATAGTTATTTTCACTCATTGTTATATACCTTATGTCTTATATGACAATTTTACAAGATATTGTATGATTATGTCACTTAATGTTTGACACCATAAATTAACACAAAAAATGAAGGAGAAATGTTAGAGTGACATCTCTTTTACGTCACTAATTTAAAATTTTATTAGTGATGGATTTTCAATTATATGTAAGACTTCTTTTGTTAAAAATATATGTTTACATGTAATCTTTTGTTGTTTAGTTTAGTATAAATAAATACAATTTATTTTTCTAATAATTCTTAGTGGGTTTTGAAGTAAAACCATAAGGAATTTACGATTAAAATGAGAGATATTTATTTATAATTATGATTAATTGATAAAGATTGTTAGAGACTGAGACCCAAGTTTCGTTTGATCCGTCTGGAAAAATTCAAGGTGTGACATGGTATTTTACTCCAATAACCATCTAACTGAAACATGTATTTCTTTTGTGCATATTTTACTCTTTGTTATTTTGTTAATTTTAATGATTAATTTTATAGTACTTTGTTGAATAATTTTGTATATTAAATTATTTTTTTGTTTATTAATTTATTTATCATTTTTATTTATAAATTATAAATTATTATTTAATAAAATAAAAAATTATATAATAGTTACTAAAATAATTAAATAAATATATAATTTATTAAGTACTCAAGTTAAAATTTAAACATTAATATTTTGTAATAAAAAACTTAAAACCACAATGTTTCATTTCCTTTTCAATTTTTTTTTATCTTTCTCTCACTGTTTTTTATCTTCATTTTCTACTCATCGCCCAAATATCTTAATCTCATAATAACCCTAATTCAATCGTAAGCAGTCATGGACTCAATCAACCTTAGCCCAACAACCATTCCTCCTTCTCTGGTGATACAGATTTGTGTTCTTTTAACGCTCGTTTTCTTAATACTCCTTTTAATAGTTTAACATTTAATAATAAAATTCTTTTGATTGGGCAAAAAATATTAGAAATAATCTTTCTCGTTGGAGGAGACAACTGAAGGAGAACTAGTTTGATGGAGTGCCTAGGAACGATGATTATGTTTGTTGATGTGTTATTAAACTTGAATCGATTATAGAGATTTTGTGTTGGAACTAAGGGTGTGTTTTTAAGAGACTATTAGACTTTGGTTGGTAGAGAGGAAAAGTGGAAGAGAGAAATGAGGGAAGAGAATATTGGAAAGAAAATAAATTTAAGAATTGCTTGGTAGAGTGAAAAATTAGAAGAAAAGGGAAGAAGAGTAGAGACAATTTTTCTTGCTATTGTACAAATAATTTTCTCTCCAAGTTGGGTGCAAAATAAGAAAAAAAAAAGTGAAAGCTATCTCACTCTAATAATAAAAATTATGAAATTATGTTTAAAATTTTTTAATTTTATTTTAAGTATATTTATAATTAATTTTTATAGTTTTATTTTGCTCAATTTAGTCCCTAAAAATTTTAGGGTAAACTATACAAATGACCACTCAACTATGGGGTTGGTGTCGATCTGACCACTATATTTTCAATTGCGTTAAATAAACCACGTAACTATTTAAGTGGTTCCAATGTTGCCACCTGCCAATAAAAAATAGACGGCACAGCTGAGGTGGCTGTTAACTGAGTAACGGAATGAATGATGTGTATTTTAAAATTATAAAATTTCCACGTTGGAAAAAAACCCAAAACGACACAAACAAAGTCATTATACTTCTCGACAAAGTCATTAATCTGACTTTTACTTTCAAACCCAAAAAAAATTTGACGATTGGAGAAAATCAGCAAAACTTTTCAAGGACGATTCATCTCTGAAGAAATCTGTGGGAGAAGTTGAAAATGAATGAAGTTCTTCGCGAAAAAGATGAACCCAGTCCGATATACGGTAAGTAATCTTCTTCTTATTGTTATGTTGTTTGTCTGATTTGGGATTAGGGTTCATAACCTGGGTTTAATATTCAAATTTAGCGTTAATACTAAAATTATGGGTTAATAGTTTAGGGATTAGCGTTAATACTAAAGTTATGTTTCGAATTAGGGTTAATAGTTGAAATATGGGTTTAGGGTTAATATTTCAGTTTAGGGGTTTATAAACGATTCAAGAGTAAATACTTTAGTGTTAATATATAGGTTAATAAATGGGTTAAAATGTGTTTAATTTGCATCTTTGATTGTTTAGGATTAATATAAACCGTGGTTGAAGTCAACATTAAAGAAAAAAGAAAAAGAAACTGATTTGTGGTCCTGTTATGGTTTGCACGTGCTTTCACTAGTAGTAAATTAGATTGTATAATAATGGTAGGGTCATTTTTTGGTTGTTTTAGGGGATCTCTCAGACATAATTGTCTGTTGTTTTGCTTCTCTATTTGTCTTCTAGTAGACATAATACAGACAGAATGGTAGGGTCTTTTTTTGGTTTAGTAGACATAAAACAGAACATGTTCTTCTAAAGCTTAATATAATATTGGTTTAGGGCTTGTATTCATCTTTAATGTTTAGTAGACCTTAACTTATTTACAAAGTTATTGCTTGATATAATATTGGTTTAGGGCTTGTATAATACAGACATGATGCTTATCTATTATGTTAATTGGTTTGTCTCTTTGATTTGGTTTAGGGTTTAGGGCTACTATTTTGAATGAAATGCATGCTTTTTTGAATGATTAGTAAACTGTAATTGTTGTAGGGTTTAGGGCTACTATTTTGAATGAAATGCATGCTTTTTTGAATGATTAATGATGGTTATATGTCTGTATTTTGGTGTATACATAGTAGGATTATTTGAACAAAAACTGAACATGTTTTAAATTGTTTTAATTAACAGGGGTCAATTCAGACATGTTCAGCATTGTAGTACATCATGGTGGCTTTATTGTTAGGAGGCCTAGGGTTAAATATACTGAGAAATTAGTGAATTATTTTGACTACTGCAATGTTGATAAAATGTCTATGTTTGAAGTTACTGGTATGATTGAAGCATTAAAGATTAGTTGTGCAGTTAAGGTCTTTTGGAAATTAGCAGATAATCCACTAGAAGTAAAACAATTAAAAACTGATGCTGATGTGATGGAAATGGTTAGTAAATTACCTAGAGATCATTATGTTCACATGTACTTAGAAGAAGTTGTAGAACATGTTCAGCCTGAACCTGAAATGAATTTTGCTGATGCTGATAATGATGTTTTTGAATCTGAGGTTAGGATAGAAACTGAATATGAGTCTGACTCAGAAGATGAAGAATTTGTTGCTGCTCAATCTGAGTCAACCACTGATGTGTCTGAGTTTTCTGACAATGAAAATGAATATATTAGTTCAGAGGATGAAGTGTATAATGTGAATGTAGGGTTAGACACTGATGAAGTAGGGGTTGAAAGTGACAGTGAACATTCTGACTCACTACACAGTGTAGATGAGTCAGATTCAGATGGTCCACCAAAAAAACCTAAGTTTCCTAAGTTTAATAGTATGTCAGACATGTCTAACCCTACACTGAAGGTTGGTTTGATATTTGCAAGTAAGGCTGTATTGAAAGAAGCAATTAAGATGTATAGTATTAAAAATAGATACAATGTGAAGTTGAAAAGAAATGATAATAAAAGGATCCAAGTAACATGTAAGGGAGGGTGTCCATGGGTTTTATGGGCAACTCCAATTAATGGTGAAGACCTTTCTTTAGGTACTTGGCAGATTAAGTCAGTGCATGGTGAACATAATTGTCTTAGGGAGTTTCTGAATCCTAATGTAACTGCTAAGTGGATAGCCGAGAAGTACTTCAACAATTTTTATGTTGATCCTACTTTTTCAATTAACTCTTTGAAACAAGCTGTTCACCAAGATTGGGGGATTACAGTACACAAGAGTAAGTGTGTTAGGGAAAAAAATTTAGCTCTAGAAAAATTGCATGGGAACTTTCATGACCAGTATGCTAAACTGTATGATTACATTGGTGAATTGAAGTACTCAAATCCAGGGACAACAGTAATTTGTAAGTTAGATGAGAGGAAATTTGAGAGACTATATTTTGTATGCAAGCAATGAAGGATGGATTCAAGGCTGGTTGTAGGCATATTATTGGTTTGGATGGATGCCACTTAAAGGGGTATTATCATGGTCAACTGCTGGCAGCTATTGGGGCAGATGCAGATGATTTAATTTATCCAATTGCATTTGCTGTTGTGGAGAGTGAGTGTCAATCATCTTGGTGTTGGTTTCTGGAAATATTAGCCCCTAATTTAGAAATAAACAATTCTCACAGGTTCACCTTCATGACTGATAGACAAAAGGTATGGTTACTTTTATTTATTTATTTTGTTAATTATATTTTGCAGTTTAATTTTGTTAATTAACTTTTTATTTTATAATGTACAGGGGCTAATGGAAGCTGTGTCAGAACTGTTCCCTTATTCTGAACACAGAACCTGTGTTAGGCATTTGTACTCTAACTCTAAAACTATGGTTTTGTTGGAAAAGCACTTAAGGATCAACTATGGAAAGCTGCAAAGGCAACATATCCTAGGGAGTTTGAATCTGCCATGGCTGAATTGAAGGTATATTATTTGAATTTTAAAATCATTTTTATATTTTACTGAATTATATATGAATACTAACTTTCACTTTTTGTAGGGTTTGTCAGAAAAAGCTTGGAAATGGTTGGCACCTAAAGACCCAAGGATGTGGTCCAAGTCACACTTTTCTATCACATGCAAGTCAGACATGCTTCTGAATAACAACTGTGAATGTTTCAATAAGGTTCTTACTGTAAATTAGTTATTTACAAATATACAAATAATTTTGTACTAACTTTGTACTGTTTTGTATGATCAGTTAATTGTTGAAGCTAGAGACAAACCAATTATCACATTGGTGGAGGTAATCGGAACAAAAATGATGCAAAGGTTAGCTAAAAGAAAAGATTTGGCTGAAAAATGGACTAGAGTTCTGTGCCCTAAAATTCAAAAGAAGCTTGACCATGCAACATCACTAGCACATAGGTATAATTAGTTACTTAAAATAATATTTATTTTTTGTTTAAGTTGTGCTAACTTTTCATTTTTATTGCAGTTGTTGGCCTATTTATGCTGGTGGACACATGTACCAAGTTTCATGTGGTCCTTCAACTCAACATTCTGTTAACATTCAAGCTTGGACATGCTCTTGCAGAAAATGGGAACTAACAGGTTTAAGTAGAAAATGTGGTATTTGGACTGATTTTTAATATTTGGACTGATTTTTTAGTATAGTTAAGCATGTGTTTTATTTGGACTGATTTATTAGTATAGTTAAGCATGTGTTTTATTTGGACTGATTTTTAATATTCTGTTACCCTTTTTTTATTTGGACTGATTTTTTAGTATAGTTAAGCATGTGTTTTATTTGGATTGATTTATTAGTATAGTTTACCCTTTTTTATAATTGTTTATAATTGTTTATACAATAGTAGAATGCCCTAAGTTATAACTGTTTATAACTGTTTATACAATAGTAGAATACCCTTTGTTAATTTAATATTTGTTCCATGCAGGCATTTCTTGTGTGCATGCACTTTCTGTCATTTTATCACTTCCAGATAGGCCAGAAAAGTATGTTCATCCTTGTTATTTCGTGGAGACTCAAAGGGCTATTTATTCTCACTTGATAAGTCCAGTGAGATGTGAGAAACAATGGAGTAGTGAACAAACATTGGAGCCTATCATACCACCTACATTTAGAAGACCTCCAGGAATACCACACAAGAAAAGAAGAAGAGAGGCTGATGAACCACCATCTCAGCCTGGTAAGCTGTCAAAGAGGGGTGTCAAAATTTACTGTAAAAAATGTAAAGGAAGTGGACATAATATTAGAACTTGTAAGGGGAAGGTTGGTGGCAATATCAGAAGACAAGCATCTTCATCTTCTGCAAGAGCTCCCAGAATTTCAAAACTGCCAGTAAGATTTACCTTTTTAAATCAAATGCATAATTTCATTTTTTTGGATTTACTTGGTTGAAGAATTTGTCACTTTTTTGCAGATTAAAAGACCTGGAACAACCCCAACAACAAGCCATACTAAAATCACCCCAACAACAACCAGCCATGCTGGTACCTCAACTCCAAGATCAACTCCACAAGTCCATACTGTTAGATGGATGCCCACCCCCACTACACATATGAGCCAGGAAAGTAGTGCAAGTCAACCATCTTCAAGGGTTGATCATTGAGTCTGTTCACAACATATTCTTTTTGTTCTTTTTTGTGTATTGCAAACATTTGACCAAACTAGGTTATATTGTTGTGAAAACAAATATCACATGTATTTTGTTTGACTTGCTTTACTAGGTCAATTTTTGGAGTGATGTATGAATTACATGCTCAAACACGTGTATTGGTCAAAAATTATGTGATGTATGGATTACATTCCAAACATAATGGTTAATGCAATTATGTATTCTTTTTTATATTGTAGCAATTATTTACATTATTTTTGTTTGACATACTTCATTTTAAACTTTAGATATACATATATGAATGGTCAATATATTTACTACACTTACATTATGTAATTATCAGTTATTAAGTTCTAATGAACTACATTTGTTTTATGTAATTTCTTGTACACAATCAATAAGTTCTAATGAATGGTCAATAATGCATTCATCAAACTGATTTTTTCATTGCACAAGTAGAATCATTTTACATAACCTAAACACAAAATACAGTTACCTAAATTCAGAAGAAAAAAAAAACTAATCCAGTTACTATAATCTGGATTTACATAATACCAAGACCTAAAATTCCCAGAATTCCCACAACATCAATACCCAAAATTAAGAGAATTTTCAGAATTCCAATTAAGAGAATAATGTTCTAAAAAAAACAAAAAACACAACAAGAAGACCCAAAATGCCCAGAATTCTTTCTTTCTTCCTTTGATTCTCCATAGCAACAATCCTTCTACGAAGACCAACAATGGCAGCTTTCAACCTAGCATTCACTAGTGGATCATACCAGCAAAAAAACTTACAGCCCTTAACGCCTTTTCCATAATTTCCACAACCCCAAAAACTCATACATGGATTTTCATCAGTCCAACCTGTTGTTAGCGTAGAACGAACTCCACAATAGCATACCCAGTTCATCTCTGCCTCCATAACCCGCTACAACCTTGAACAAATTTTTTTCTTGGTGAAATCGTAAGAATGGGTGAAAATTCAGACATTAGGGATTAGGGTTTCTTTAAATAGACAAAACCCAACGTCTATTTTATTATAAATGTTGAGGTGGCATATAAATATTTATTTTATATATCCAACGTGGAAAAAAATAAGCAAAATATTCCACATCAGCTGTGCCGTTTATTTTTTAACGGCAGGTGGCAACATTGGAACCACTTAAATAGTTACGTGGTTTATTTAACGCAATTGAAAATATAGTGGTCAGATCGACACCAACCCCATAGTTGAGTGGTCATTTGTATAGTTTACCCAAAATTTTATTCAATCTAAAATTTACCCTTATTTATTTTTAGGGAAAACTACACCAGTGACCACCGAAGATATTGGGGATACCTATTTGCACCACCGAACTAAAAAAAACGTCAATCACACCACCAAACTTATGAAATCAACCTATTTTGACCACCGCCGTTAAAAACCTAACGGTGGAGTGACGGAACTGCCACGTGGCAGTTGATGGGTATATTTAAAAATTACACATTTGGTCCCTGTTATTTACACATTCTTTCAATTTAGTCCTAATTTTCAATTAATAAAATAATAAATTATTTAATTAAGTGGTGACACGTGTCAAGACCTTATTGGAGGATTTTAATTATTTATATTTAATTTTATTAATTTGTTTTCCCCCTCCAATCAGGTGGTGACACGTGTCACCACCAATTTAGAGGAGAAAAACAATAATTCAATGACTTGCGTGCTGGGGGACTCGAACCTAAGTCTCCCAGGTGTAAGTGCGTCATCACTGCCACTACACCAAGCACATCTTTGTGCTATAATTCTCCACATATAATATATATCTCTTATTAGTTTCTACATTTATAAGCCAAAAGCTCAAACCCTAAACACTAATTTCACATGCATAAATCCTAAAACATAAACTCTAACCCTAAATATTTCAAATTAAACCTCAAACCCTAAAATTTTTAAATTAATTCCACACTAAATATCCTAAACCTTAAACCCCAAACCCTAAAAAATTCAAATTAATTTCACGCTAAATATTTTAAATTAAGCCTTAAACCCTAAACCCTAAATATTTCAAATTTTTTTACGCTAAAAATTTCAAATTAAACCCCAAACCCTTAACCTTAAACCCTAAAAATTTCACATTAATTACACGCTAACTATTTTAATTTAAACCCTAAACCCTAAATATTTCAAATTAATGTCACGCTAAATATTTCAAATTAAACCCTAAATATTAATCGTGTAATTGATTTTAAATTTAGGGTTTAAGGTTAGGGTTTGGGGTTTAATTTGAAATATTTAGGGTTTAGGGTTTAAGGCTTAATTTGAAATATTTAGCGTGTAATTAATTTGAAATTTTTAGGGTTTGGGGTTTAGGGTTTAGGATTTTAGTGTGGAATTAATTTAAAAATTTTAGGGTTTGAGGTTTAATTTGAAATATTTAGGGTTAGAGTTTAGGGTTTAGGATTTATATATGTGAAAATAGTGTTTAGGATTTTAGCTTTTGGCTTATGAATGTAGAAACTAATAAGAGATATATATTATATGTGGAGAATTATAGCACAAAGATGTGCTTGGTGCAGTGGTAGTGTTGATGCACTTACACATAGGAGACCCAGGTTCGAGTCCCCCAGCATGCAAGTGAGTGAATTGTTCTTTTTCTTCTCTAAATTGGTGGTGACACGTGTCACCACCTGATTGGAGGGGAAAACAAATTAATAAAATTAAATATAAATAATTAAAATCATCCAATAAGGTCTTGACACATGTCACCACTTAATTAAATAATTTATTATTTTATTAATTGAAAATTAGGACTAAATTGAAAGAATGTGTAAATAACAGGGACCAAATGTGTAATTTTTAAATATACCCATCAACTGCCACGTGGCAGTTCCGTCACTCCACCGTTAGGTTTTTAACGGCGGTGGTCAAAATAGGTTGATTTAATAAGTTTGGTGGTGTGATTGACGTTTTTTTTAGTTCGGTGGTTCAAATAGGTATCACAATATCTTCGGTGGTCACTGGTGTAGTTTTCCCTTATTTTTATTTTATTACTAAATTCAATAATATTAATAAAATAATATTTTTATTCACTTTTAGTCCCTAAAATATTTATTTAATCTAAAATTAAACCCTATTTGTTTTTAATTTTTATGATTTTATCTAATATTTTTACTATAATTTTAGTTTTTTCAATTTAATACCTAAAATTTTATTTTATTTAGAATTGACTTCTATTTTATAATTCTGTCTATTACTTATAATAGCAAACTTTACATTTCAATCACTAATTTTATAATTGCAATTAAGGACTTGTTTTAGCTCAGATTAACCTGAAACTCGGTCTATATGTCAATGATGATATTAATTTCATAAAGGAAGATTTAATTTCACTTTTTGAAAAACTGGCCCCTGTATTTTATGAATGTTTTCAAAATGGCCCATAACTACTTATTTTTTGCAATTAACACTCTATTTCAAATTCGATTTCAACACGAATTTAACATTAAGTCTAATTGGAATTAATGAGTCTAAAACGGACCTGAAATTGAGTTTTTAAATTATACCTCATCTTATAAATTATTTACATTTTAGTCCCTAATCCCGGATCGGTTAAATTTACTTCGATTAAAGAAATGCTTCCCCAAAATCGTGTTTGCGGTTGGCAATGAACATTGCTAATTTTTATTCAATTCAATTCAAGTCCATTAAAGACCTAATTGCAATCTTAATATTAAAATTAATTTAATCACAAAAATATATAATTTACAATATAATTGATTTTATTGATTGGGTTGAAGTTGTAAGTCAACTCGGTATCAACATAAACAAATTAAAAATATCTTCCTTTGAATATTATTAATATTATTATTAGTGCATAATGTCAAAAAAATTCGTCTAATATTTGACTGAATAGTCATTTTGTCACATATTCTTTTTTAAGCACTTTAACCATCAATGTTTTATTTTAGACCAAAATGATATTTTCATGGATAAAAGTTGTTAGTCAACAGACGATAAGTGGCTTGAAATGATGTGGCAAACCTACATGGCAATCAGTAGGGGTGAGCAAAACTCGACTCGAAAAAATTAAAATTTTTGACTCGACTCGAAAAGATTTCAAATAAAGTTTGAGTGGTAAAATGGAAATTCGAATAACTCGAAATTTTTAGCAATTAGTGGATGATTTTGAGGTTTGAGTCGAGTCCCTCAATTTTTCTTACTATATATATACTGATATAAAAATATGAACAAATATATGCCACGTATGAAAAAAATATGAAGTAATATATATAGAGGTGGAAATCGGGTCGTTCGATTCGGGTTCGGTTCGGGTCTAATTCGGGTCTGTGATGAGTCGGATCCGATTCAGGTATTGGATCGAGTCAAAATCGGATCAGTTATTTTCGGGTTGGATCAAAATCGAATCGGTCGCTTTCGGTTCGAGTCAAAATCAGGTTGTTCGAGTCGGGTCAAAATCAGGTCGTTCGGGTCGGGTCAACATTTGAATTTTCGGGTCAATTTGGTTTGCGTTGGGTTTACGGTTTGAGGTTTAGTATTTATGGTTTAGTTTAGAGTTATTGGTGTATGATTTAATTCTGATTCAACTTGTTAATCTATGCATTTGAATTTGATTAAATATTTAAATCAAAGTTTCATGTATCCATATCAAAATTTTGTGTATAACTATATTAAATCAAAATTTATTATATGTAATAATAATAATAATGATGATGATGATGATGTCTGAAATGAATTAATTTATTAAACTTAGGATCTAATTGAACTAACTAAAATCTAGAAGCGTAAATCAAAAACATAATTAAAATAATTTTAAAACTAAATGTGAAATTTCAATTAAATTAATCTAAATTGAAACTCAATTAAATTAAGAAAAAAAAGAGAAAGACAATTAGTAAAAAATAAAGAAGGAAAAGACAAAATTTTGGAGGGAAATAAGCCACCAATTTTTTAAGCTCGATTGAAAAAAAAAAGAAAAAGAAAAAGACAATTGGTAAAAATAGAGAGGGAAAAGACAAAATTTTGGAGGGAAATAAGCCATCAATTTTTTAAGCTAGAGATTAATTACTTTTTAGATCATGTTGCATTTAAAATGCTACATTTTAGTACTAATATTCAACTTTAAGTTTTAGTTTAATTTAATTTAGTCACAAGTATCCCCACAGTTTAGACTTCAGATAGAGAAATCTCTTCCCCATAGTGATATTTAGTCTCTAAAAATTTACTTTTAGTCGAAATTAACTAATCTTTGTAATTTAGTCTATTAATTTAATATAATGATATTTTTGTTCATTTTAATTTCTAATATTTAATTTATAGCTAAAATGACATAAAATGTTATTATACCGCAACTTTGACAACAACAATTGTCTCTTCCGTGATATAGTACAAAAAGATAATAAAACATTTTATTATTTATTATATTGTTAAAAATAGATAATATTAAAAATAAATTATTCATTTATTTCACCTTAATTTTTGGGTTAAAATCGTGTCGATATTCGGTTCAGGTAGCATTTGGTTCGGGTCAAATCGGTTCGGGTCCATTTCGGTTCAACAAAAAAATTTGGGTCAGTTTTGGTTCGGTTTATTTCGGGTTTCAGGTCAACTTCGGATCATCATGTTTGAATCAAAATCAAGTCTCAGTTTGGGTAATTCGGTTCGGGTTTCGGGTCTCGGGTTTCGGGTCAAGTTTGACAGGTCTAAATATATATATATATCTTATATGATTAGAGAAAGTCGTTTAAATTGAAATCAAATTATATTATAACATGATAAATAATTACAATTAAATTTGTATAGGAACTCGAAAACTCGAACTCGACTCGAATTTCATAAACTCGAATCGAATCGAATTTTTTTTAAATAAAGTTTAATTTGTAAAATATGATGCGTCAACTCGAATAACTCAAAAAAAATTGTTTTGGCTCGACTTGATCGAACGCTCACCCCTAACAATCAGGTATGTTTCTGTGATTTTTGTGGCCCATGGCAGACCTAAAATTTTGGCCCCTGATAACAAGTATTGAAAAAAATTAGATTTTAAACCTAAACCCATAATAACAGGTCGTGGGAAAAATTAGTTCTCTAAAAATAAGTACCGGAAAGAAAATTAACTTTTAAGAGTATGTTCCTAATAACAAGTACTAGAAAGTTATTGGACACTTGATAACAAATATTAAAAAAATAACTTTTAAGAGTAGGCCTCTAATAACAAATATTAGAAAAAAAAATTGAACTCCTAATAACAAATATTGAGAAAAAATTGAGCCCCTAGTGAAAAATGAATTTTAGTAGTAGGCATCTAATAACAAGTATTGAAAATATTAAATTTGAAGATACGTCCCTAATAAAAAGTATCGGGAAATATACTCTTCGATAAAAAGTATCAGGAAAAATTTAGGCTCTTAATAACAAATATTTGAAAAAATATTGACATCTAATAACAAATATTGAGAATAATATATTTTAGGAGTAGACCCCTAACAACAAATATTAAGGAAAAAATTAAACCTCTAATAACAAGTATTAAAAAATTAGATCTAAATCAACAATCTCTAGAACAAATAATTAAAAGCTTTAGTTGACAATCTCCTCTCTCTTATGTTGTGGATTCAACACTCATTTGGAGCAAATTATCCTAGGAACTTTTTTTTAAAAGGATCTAATAACAAGCATTGAAAAATTTGAAACTCAAAAACTCATCGAATTGAAAAAAATTCAAATAAAGTTTGAGTTCTAAAATATGACGCGTCAACTTGAATAATTCAAAATCTCTTGACTCGACTCGATCAAACGCTTCCCTACCTTCTTTTATGCTTCCCTACCTTCTTTTATTTATCTTAAATATCAATCACTGACGCCTGATGATTTTTTAACTATATTTGCAGAGTTAGTAAAAGCTAGAAAAACTTGGGTCTCTACAACAATAGTAAGGGTTGGAAAATGAAAACTTGGGGAAAGCAAAGTTCAAGCTAGAAATGAAAATAGCATTTGCAATATAATTAGTATATAGTTTTTTCACACTAAATCAAAACCTTCAAAAATTCATATTAAGAATCATCAACTTTACATGGTATTCTTCTAGATCTGCTGTCAAAATCTAAGAAAATAATTGATGTGTTATCCTTTGTTCGCTGTGTTCTAGCCTCATTCAACAAAACATTTGCCGTCTTCTCTGCAAAATTATCCGACTCCTCCCTCATCTGACCACAACACCCCAAAGATTTGTCATTTATTTGGAAAAAAAACCCAGCCATAAGATTTAATAATATTATGTTATAATGAAATACCTGCGCAACTAACTGGATTGCCTTCTTAACACTAACAACATCCCAGAATCCATCACTGCAATAGGCACGCAAAAGTGGGATACTTATTTGAACAAAATAAGGACAAAAATGCCAAATGTTCATAGAATACGGGCAAGAAAGTATGCGTTAAGCAGAGAAAAGTATATCGAATAGATTGTTTTCATCAAAATCAACCGAGAACAGTCGCAATATGTTTTCACATGCAAAATTATAAACAGGAAAGGATTGATAGAATCACCTTGCTAGTAGTGCAAACGCCCCACTTGTTTGATTGATATACACAGGTTGACTTATGTAAGGCTCGGAACTAAAACGTGAATCTTGCTGCTTCAGAAACTTGTCTCCGAGCATCCTTGCAAGGTTCAAACCTGAATCAAGGGAGCAATTATGTGGCCAAGTCCTGTCTCCTGACCATAATCACTATATACATAAATTTACACATACCGCATAGACGTGTTTCCCCATCTTTTAACGGTTCCCCTATTCCTTCGATGCGGAGTCTTTCAGAATAACTAGTTAATTTATGGTCTTCTGTCATCTTAATTTGCTTACCTCCGAGACTGTCCCAATAAAATTGGATTTGGTGGTAAGTACAACAAAAAAAAGCATTATGATGATAAATTTCATTTCAAATAAGCGAGAACAGAATATATATGTATATGAAAGAACAGAAAATGGTGAGAATATTCTGTAGAAAGTAAGACAGCAATATGACCGGATGCCACTACAACAAGCAAAAGACATAGCATTGACACTACAGTGGTCAAATTATCTATATTGCTCAGACTCTTTATGTTTCTTGAAGTGCTCGTGTCCAACACCTACGTTTGATGTATATCTGGATACAATTATAGAGATATGACCCTCCAAAGACCCTCTAAATATAAGAAAAACCTTTGCAAAATTGAACACTCATGTCGCACACATACTTGTATTCGAGTTTCACACCTGAGTACAAGTAACATAGGTGATTATCACAAGTATACAATATCAGGTAATAGTTAGATGAATTAAAGACTTAAAGTACACCAATTAGCATGAGTAGCTTATGACAGATGCGAATAGATTTCTCATGAATTGTTGATGGAAATTTATTCTATATTTTAACTTACAGATTACAACATTACCTAAGATTAACAGAAAAATTCTCAAGTATGATTATGAATAAGGCATGATCAAAGTGATCAATCTTTTCAAGACTCCAAGAAATAGACTTTCATCGTAAAATACCCTAATAACCCAAGAAATCCTACAACTTGAAACAATAAGAACGAAACGCGTACTTAGTAAGACAAGCTGAATCCCCAACGTTTGCACATTGTGCATAGAACTTTTCACCATCATCGGTCCAAACCAGAAGAACTGTTGCAGTACAGCCCTGCAAGGAATTAATTATTATGATGTGCACACCATAAACTTCAAAGGCAGAAGAAAGAGATCCAGTACTTGACAACAACCCATTAAATTATCATAGAATACTGAAAGGACATGCAAAGTGGATGGAAACTGTAGAATTGTATGAAATTCTCTCACTATTATTCACAAGAAAACTTAGAATATATACACATAGTTGACTCTCTGATAAAGGAAACTAAATATTCTCTAATAACTATAGAGATGTTATTCTAAGGAATATCTATAAAGGTTTACATGCCATAACTAACAGATACAGACTTTAGTACATAGAATATTTCCATTCTAACTAGTATTAACCTACACTCCCCCTCAAACTGGTGTGTATATGTTGTATACACCTAGTTTGGATGAAAAACCGTCAAAAATTACTCTTGGAAGTGCTTTGGTGAAGATATCAGCAATCTGATTAGTAGTAGGAATGTAGTTAAGCTTCACAGTCCCATTATTAGCCTTCTCAAAGATGAAATGTCTATCTATTTCGATATGTTTGGTTCTATCATGCTGCACCGGATTTTTAACAATACTTATTGCTGATTGACTGTCACTGTAAATATCCAGTTCTGATTTTTCACCCAGTTCTAACTCAGTGATGAGTTTTTTAATCCACATCCCTTCACAAATTCCAAGGGCCATTGCTCAAAACTCTGCCTCTGCGCTGCTTCTAGATATCACAGACTGCTTCTTGCTTCTCCACGTGACCAAATTGCCCCATACAAATGTACAATAGCCACTTACTGACCTTCTATCTGTTAATTCACCTGCCCAACTTGAATCTGTGTAAACCTTTACTGTTCTGTCCTCGTTTTTTCTGAAAATGAGTCCAGAGCCTGGTGTGAATTTTAAATACCTCAAGATCCTATTTACCGCTTCCATGTGTTCTTCTCGAGGATCACTCATGTATTGACTTACTATGCTCACTGAATAGGCAAGATCAGGTCTTGTGAGTGATAGATAAATTAATTTCCCTACCAAACGTTGGTAAGATTCTTTGTTCACTGGATTCCCAAGTCTATCTTTTCTGAATTTCAGACCTGGTTCCATTGGAGTGTCAGCTGGACTACACTCAAGCATCTTGGTCTCTGCAAGTAGATCTAAAATATATTTTCTTTGGTTAATGACTAACCCTTCTTTAGATCTAGCTACCTCCATTCCCAAGAAGTATCTAAGATTCCCCAAATCCTTTGTCTCAAACTCCTTTGCTAGAGCAATCTTTAGTCTTTCTATCTCCTCTTTATCATTTCCTGTGATAACCATATCATCGACATACACAATTAGGAGAGTCATTTTACCATTTGGCGTAATCTTTCTGAACAAGGTATGATCTGCTTGGCTTTGTTTGAAATCATTTTGAACCATGGCTCTAGTAAATCTGTCAAACCATGCTCTTGGAGATTGTTTCAATCCGTACAAGGATTTATTCAGTTTGCATACGGTCCCTCTTGTTGTGCTTTCCTTTAAACCTGGTGGAATGTCCATGTATACTTCCTCCTCGAGGTTCCCATTGAGAAAAGCATTTTTGATGTCCAACTGATGCAACTCCCAGTCTTTGTTAACAGCCACTGAGAGTAACACTCTGATGGTGTTTAACTTAGCAACTGGTGCAAACGTTTCTTGATAATCCACTCCATATGACTGAGTGAATCCTTTCGCTACAAGCCTCGCCTTATATCTTTCAATATCTCCATTGGAATGATACTTGACTGTGAAAACCCACTTACACCCAACCACCTTTTTTCCTTCTGGTAGACTGGTTGGACTCCAGGTATTATTCTTCTGCAGTGCTGTGACTTCATCCTCAACTGCTTTCCTCCACTCAGGACTTTTGAAAGCTTCTTCCACTGTCCTTGGAATTTGCACATTGTCAATGCTGGCTGTAAAAGCTTTCAAACCAGATAACAATTTTCCATAGGCCACAAATCTATTAATTGGATGAGCAGTACATTTCCTTACCCCCTTTCGAATAGCAATAGGAAAATCATCCAAATCAACAATAATAGATTCTTGAGGGATACTATTACCTCCTGTTTCCACGGCAGTAGGGCTCAAAGCTAGCTCTTGGCAAGTGTTAGGCTGACTAACAACTTCAGGAAGTGTTCTTTTCTTTCTTGTATAAACGCTGAATTGTTTATCTGTAAGTTGAGGAGTTATAAGGTCTGGAGAGGTGTGTGGGACAGATTTAAGAGTTGGAGGAGGTGTAGTATAAGGGCTAGACATTTTTGACAAAGGAGAAGGTATATCCGCTGGATTACTAGTGTTAGTAATCTCAGCTTCATTTGAAGGAACAAGTTGTTGGGAAGAATCAGAACTAGTGATTTCAGCATCGAGAGTTGGCAACGCTGGATTACTAGTGTCAGTAATCTCAGCTTCATTTGAAGGAACAAGTTGTTGGGAAGAATCAGAACTAGTGATTTCAGCATCGAGAGTTGGCAACATAAGCAAGGGTTGTGAAACTGATGGGGACTGAAATTCTCTGTATTTCTCCCCCTGAATAGCAGTCCCTGAAAAATAAGGCTGATGCTCAAAGAAAGTAACGTCAAACGAGATATAGGTTTTTCTGGTTGTGGGAGAGTAACATTTGTAACCCTTCTGACTCGAGGAGTACCCAATAAAAACACATTTTAAGGACCTAGCATCAAGTTTACCTCTATTAGGGGCTTGCACATGAACAAAGGCTGTACAGCCAAAGACACGAAAAGGAAGAGCAGAAGAGAGGGGTTTAAAGTGAGGAAAAAGTTGGAAAAGAGTTTCAGTAGGAACCTTAAAACCAAGAGTTTTGCTAGGCATCCGGTTAATGAGGTAGGTGGCAGTTAGAAGGGCATCCCCCCAAAGATACTTAGGAGCATTGGCTGAAAACAAAAGAGAGCGGGTGACTTCAAGGAGATGACGATTTTTTCTCTCAGCCACACCGTTCTGCTGAGGTGTGTTAACACAAGAAGTGAGATGAAAAATTCCCTTTTCCCGGAAAAAACTCCCAAGAGATTTGCTAAGATACTCACTCCCATTGTCACTCTTCAAAATTTTAATAGGGGTAGCAAATTGAGTGTGGACCATTTGATAAAAATCTTTAAAGATGCGCTCAATGTCAGATTTATCTTTCATCAAGAATGTCCAAGTTGTCCTAGAAAAATCATCTATGAAGGACACAAACCACCTAGAACCAGCAATACTCTGAACCTTAGAAGGGCCCCAAATGTCACTGTGTATAATCGAAAAAGGAGAAGTAGGCTTAAAGTGGGAAGGCACATAAGATTGCCGAGTGTGTTTAGCCATTTGACAGATTTCACATGTAAAAGAAGAAGGATCTTTATTGATAAATAATGTAGGTAACAATCTCTTAAGATAAGAAAAATTGGGATGTCCCAATCGAAAATGCCACATCATTATCTCATTGGAAAGTAAATTTGAAGGGAAAACAGAGGTATGGAGGCCACTGGAACAAGAAGAAGGTGAGGAGGACAAAGCATCAAGGACATATAAGCCATTATACAACCTAGCATTGCCAATCACCATTTTTGAACCCTGCTCCTGAAAAACACAACCAGTAAGACCAAAGTGAACATCACAGATTCCATCATTAATCAATTGTCCAACCGATAACAAATTGCATTTGAGATTAGGGACATAAAGAACTGAAGTAAGTAGAATTTTATCACTCAATCGAATGGAACCCTTGCCAAGCACTGTTGAGAAAGAACCATCAGCAATCTTAATGGAGGAATTAGAGTTGGAGCTCGAAAAAGAATGAAACAGACTGAAATTTCCTGTCATATGGTCAGAAGCACCAGAATCGACTATCCAACTAGAAGAGGATACTGAAGACAGGGATGGAAGACTACCTTCAGTTGTTGTCAAAGCAGTAGTGGTAGGTGGAGCAGAGAGGCGACTAAAGAGGTGCTGAAGTTCAGCAATCTGTTCAGGACTAAAATTGCTGGGCAGTGTGTCAGAAGTTGCAACATAAGCTTCTTTCAAAGGTCGAGATTTAGGATTTTTCCATTGGGACCAAGGAAGGTAATTATTTCCATTTAGTTTGGAGGATGTTATCGCAGAATAAGAATGTTCTGACATTGGAATATCAAAAGAACCATGGTTGGGTAGAAAACTGACTTCAGAATCAGATTCCATGGAGATTTAGAGATTTGATCGGAAAAAAAAATGGAGAGGATCGACCTAATCTGATACCATGTAGAATTGTATGAAATTCTCTCACTATTATTCACAAGAAAACTTAGAATATATACACATAGTTGACTCTCTGATAAAGGAAACTAAATATTCTCTAATAACTATAGAGATGTTATTCTAAGGAATATCTATAAAGGTTTACATGCCATAACTAACAGATACAGACTTTAGTACATAGAATATTTCCATTCTAACTAGTATTAACCTACAGAAACAAGTGTCATAACCTGAAAAGAATATGATTCAACAAAAGTTGTAGCACATATACAAATGATAACAGCAGAAATACAGTACAGACAGATAGATGCTGGGGGGGGGGGGGGGGGGGGGACAGTACAGCACACTCTTGACAGATTTACAAACTAAACGGCAATAAATGCTGATAGAAGGAATAACAAAGAAAAGAAGAGAAGGCAGGTGAGGGAAAAACCTCATAATAGTTATTCATGCTCGCTTCTGTTCGAGAGAATGCATCTTTAAGAACATCGGAGGCATCATGTTGTGACAAAACCCTCTCTCTTTTTACAGAATCTGATAAAATGGTAGCAAGCATCTCAGGCAGAATCCTGGACATCAAATTCTTGAAACTTTAGTAAAATAATTAAGTCAATATGCAGCTAAAATGAGCAGTTTCGCTAGTTTTTTTTTTTTCAAATCAGAAACCTTAAATCTTAAACTGAAAGCTTCATGTTGCAAGGATAATGCAGTTCAGGTTTTCAATCGATAATTGCTAGTTTGAAGAACAATTTTTCCTCCTTTAATATGTGTGTGTTTGTATTTATAGCCAAAGAAGATAAGATTGGAACAATGCAGAGAAGATATGTATAGCCAAAGGGAACAAAAGAAAACAGAATCTACTAATATGATCAGATTTAAATCCTCCATCTGTTTGTCACTTGAATTCATACACAAAAGTGGAGAGAAAGCTAAAGAAAAAAAGGACAGATAAAGAAAGAAACATGAAACTTCTCTCAATTCCCTTAAATTTTTAAGCCTCCAACAATCTCTTTCACCAATATGATCAGGGTTTGAGGAAGGTCTTGGTGTACACGACCTTTCTCTATGAGCACTGAGACTGTTCCTAGAATTTGAACCCATGACCAAGTGGATAGCAAGTAGACACTTGAGCCCACTCTGGTATTCAATAATTCTTCCTTGCCTTTTTACTATGCAATTCTAACCAGTTTCCACAGCAAATAGATTGACAATTTCTCACTAGTAATTTTCCAAATTTCAACTATTCATTAAATACTCTAGCACCACATGCACTATTGCTTCATGACCATATAAACACTTGATTGCCAATTGTTTAATAAAAGGAAAACAATAAAATTCATTCAGGCATACGTATAAAGGTAATGGCTATAATGTCAGCTATTAAGCAGTCTAAGTTATCATGGAAGTAAAGGTATGGATGAAGAAACAAAAATTTTATGAAGAGTGCTCAAAGTTTTACTCTAAGCAAAATCTCAAGAATTAATTATCTATCATATAGCTAGAAGGTGTTTAAGAAAAACAAATAGCACCTAAACACCTAAATAATTCATAATCTCTCAAGATATATCTAACTTTAACCCAGAACTATCCCAGGAAACCAGTGAAAAGTGTACTGGTTCAATGGGTGGAGTTTGCCAGATCTGAAATCTTCTAATACTAACCAACGACTAATGTGTCATAACTCATAAGAATAAAAGGTATTGACAAAAAGATCACAAGATAATATTAAATGAATAAATCAAGCCAATATTTAGCTTTTTCTAGTTAAGAAGGATAGAAAGGAGTAAAAATGAAAATTTTATTAATCAAATGGTTAAGCTAGAAAGTAGGAAGGTGGTTATGAAATCTACCAAGTAAAGCCTAAGTCAGCATTTATCATATATCAGAAGCTCATGAAAATCATACTGTCTGAATTTAAACAAACACAACAGAAACAGATAGACAGAAGGGAAAAGATGCATAATACTTTGTGACAAGCTTTGAAGACAAGGAAACACTCTAGGACATGCCATTAAGATATGGGAAATAAAAGTGTATCGGATAATTCATTGAAATATGAAATATCAATGAATCAACCAGAAACCATGTCTAGGAAGCACACTAAAAGATGTAATAGGAAGACTAACTTGCTCGCAGCTTGAGCAGCCTGAACACCACCATGCCCATCACAGATACCAAACACCCCGAACTGCAATGTCAGCACAAATATAAGATTCATCGCTTTTGATAGAAGGATAAAAACATCGGATAAAAATCCCCTGCCCCTTTTTGGTGCCCCTTTTTGGTGCCCCAACACTAAAAAACTAAATACCAAGCCCTAACCCTAAATTCTAAATCCTAAACCGTACACCCTACAAAATACACCCTACCCTAAATTCCATAAACCCTAACCATAAACCCTAAACCTAATTTTTAGTGCGGGGGCATAAATAGGGGCACCGAAAAGGGGCAGAGGATTTCTATTCAAAAACATCAACTAAATACTTAATAACTTGAAAACCTTATCAATGCCAGGAAGAGGCCATTGATAATAGCAAACATCTTCCATGGGAAGCTTCTTTCCTCCTCGACGCAACGACATAGGGTCCGAAATCATACCAACTCCAAAAGGCATCACACACTCATTTTGGGATGAAATATGAACCTGTCACAGAAGACAACATGCAAAATCAATAAAATTAGCTCCACTAAATCAAATATTTCCATGCATTACAAACTGAAATGGACATTGTTCTATCTGCAATGAGTACATAAGAGAAAACACTTAACCACAATGGTCTATCAGAAAACTAAAGCAGCTGCCACACAAACAATCGTGTCTACAATCCTAACCGTATGGGATTTTATCTTATGTGGATAGTCTATCAACTGTTAACTGAAAGTGCAACATTAATGTTCAGTTCTTCAATTTACCTCTGCACTCTTGAAAGATAGTTATGAACAGAGGTAAATGAGAGTTCCATGAGAATAAATAAATGACACTGAAAAAATAAAAAAGCACAAAAATTATGTACTTCTAGGATGTTAGAAGTGGATGTGGCTTGTGGTATATGACATTCTTATAGGGTATTTTATATCAAAAGGATGATTCTGACAGTCAAAATATACAAAAACAAGTTTTGAACAGCTCTTGTTCGTTCATATAGACTTGCATGTATGTTTGAGGTTGTTCCAAGTGTTATTGTGTCTCCACTTGAAAGTTCCATTGGGTGGCCACATTGCCTACTTCCAGAATCAGGATGATTAATTGGTCGAGAATTCAATAGTGTTCCATTGAGGCTACCCATGTCTACCAGCTCCCATTTAAGTTTCTGCAGAAGTTTATAACAATAGGAACAATTAATACACCACACACATAGCATACAGCCAAATGCAAACTAATGTCATACAACTTTTGAGAAGTTTACATTTGAATTCCAAGTTATCATTGCATGCTTTCCGGATACCTCCGCATCCTTCAATAATAAATGACTCGGAGAAACCCTCCCTAGGATCAAAGGCAACCTTAAAGTGTTTGTTGACTGTACAGAACAACAAGTACCACGAGAGGGACCAGAGACAACCTCAAGAGAAAGGCAACTTCCTGCACTTCTAACAGACAGATATAATTACATGCTTTATGCATTTAATAGATTGAAAGAAAGCAATGCACTAATCGCTTTATAGAAGTGATAGAAAACAGAAATTACGTTGATCACTGATAGCCTGGGGCACAAATTCTTTTACAGTGTTTTGACTTCGATTTTCAGGTCTACCAAGTTTTAGTGCTTCAACTAGGTGCTCTGTGGCTGATGGGCGCTTTAATGTCTGCCCAACCAAAATATCCTCTGAGGGATCAGATATTACATCTAGAACCAAGCTATCACCTGTACAAAGTATATCATTAGTATTGGATTTGCTTAAGCAGAAGAGTTAAAGCATAATTATAAGAGAAAAACAGTAAAAGATTAATACCCAGAGGCAAATGGGGTGAAGTAGGGGGGATCCGCTGTTTGTGAACAAGTCCCTCATTACGAGGTGGACGCAGAAGATCTTCATTTTGGTAACATGCTCCCTCTAAATCATAATTTCTTGTCAAATCATTGCTTTGATCTCGAGTGAGATTGGCATCATCTGACACTAGAGGCCTCTCAACGTCATCAACCTACAAATCCATCAAATGAAAGATGATCACAAGAGATTCAAACAGAAAGCAAGCTTCAACAGTTTCCTAGTATTCCCCTATACTAAATGGAAAGAAAACATAAATCTATATGCAAAAATGCTATGACAAAGTTTAGTATTTAGATACACAAACACGTGAAGGGTTTAAAATAAAGATCCCAACTCTTGCTTCCATCACATGCATTTAAATTGTATGGATTCAGACAAGAAAAGATAAAGGAAGAGAAACTGAGAGTAATCATCTAAAAGTAAATTTTTATTTCATATATAGTTGGTTGGAGATACGATAAAAGAAATCTAGGAAAATGAGATACTTATATGATATTAGGATTGTTGTTCAACAATTGGAACAAGTCTATATACTTGAAAAATCAATCTATCCGTTGATTTCATAGACTTCCAAATTTATCACTTGAGAAGAGACTGCAAAAATGACTTATAAGATAACTTCAAATTGATAGCCAAGTTATCCTCTTTCCTTTTTGTCTCCAGATTTTTCCAGCTAAGGAAAGAAATCAACGAAGTTCTTGATGAAGACCCTACACTACAACAATGGATGCATATATTTCTAAAAACGGAAGATTCACAAACTGTCTCTAGGATACAACACCCATTGCCATCTATTCTTAGTGGATGAGCGTTAAGTGATCCATCATTGTTGACAGACTCAGAATATATGCCATTAATTTCCAAACAGATTTCCTAGGTATTAAATCCGCTAAACTACATGCCATATCGGGTATTCATGATTGAAATCCACCCACAATCTGCTAAACTAGAAAATCAGTTACTCCTCTAGCATCAACATAAATCTATAATCACCGCAGAAGAATACCAAAAGTAATTCAATTAAATGCATCTCTCCAGTTCAACGAACCAAGAAAATCCGCATTGCATTCCCACGGATTTCAGCAAACTGCAAGCTGAACCATAGAATCCTCTAATATTTATTCAAAACATCATCAATTAGCACCAAAAAGAAAATTACTAAACAAACTCGCCGCATTGATTCATTGCACATAAAGAACTGATAAATGGGTCAACCTAAAGCTATACAATTAAATCCATCAAGAAACCAAAATAGGAAAAAAAAACATAGCTCGTAACTACCAAAAAATTAAACAAAAAAACTCAAAGAAGAAATCCAGCTCCACCTAAGCTCAAAAGGCAATGATCCGCAATCAGAAACATGGAATCAAACCTAAATCAATGCTGGAAACTAGATTTCTTACTTAAATCGAAGGAAGAAAATAGATCAACGGAATTGATGGTACCTTGATGGTGCGAGAGCGAGAAGAGAAGGATAGAAGGGAGAGGGAGAAGGAGAAGAAACGCCATGGTTTGAAGGCGATAAGGATGAGGATAAGGATGAGGATGAGCATAAGGAGAAGGAGGGTGAAAACGACAATGCTTTCTAGCATCGCCATAGTCGTTCAGCGCTCTCTCTCTGTCCCAAACTCAAACACAAGGATTTCAGATTGGTCTCTTCTTCGCGACAACCTCGCTTTGAATTGATCGCTCCTCATTCATTTTCCCCAATTTCCCCCAATTAAATTAATTCTTATTATTAGTCCTATTTTCCTCAACGTATCTATTAAATTCTTTTTGTTTTTTTATTTGCAGGAATTTCTTGGTGACGTGTGGTTGCATGACACGTGGTATTTATGAATGAGGTTTAAGGATGTAATAGCTCAGAAGTCGTCAGAAGTTCTTTAACTTTTGAAAAATAATTAAGTTTAGGCTTTTTTTTTCATCTAAATCAATCAACTGTATCAATTAAATCTTTTAAAGAATATTGAATCTTGAATCTAATAAAAAATTATCATTTGGTACAACGTGTTGTGTCAAAATGTTGTCACTTGATCTACAAATTTTTTATTTTACTTACAAAATTCTTTAAAAGTTTTAAAAATTTTAAAAAAACTTATAAAAAATATAAAAATATTTTTTTTGAAAATCTATAAATGCAACATAATAGAATTGTAATATATAATTAATATCTAAAAAAAATTGTTAAAATTTAATAGTCAAAATTGATAAAAAAAAATCAACTGATTCAATTTTTTGATTAAGTACATGTTGTTTATAAATTTTAACATTTGTTGTGAATATAATAACAAGAACAACGAACAAGAATAAAAGAACAAAGAGATTAGAGAAAGAAAGAGATTTGTATTATTTCAAATATAGACTTGTGTGCAACGTCTTTAGTAAATCATCTATTTATAGGCATAAGAAGTACATAATACATTAAACTCTAATTAATGTAGATAATATTCCTAATGATAAAGTAAGACAAATCTCATTGATAAAGTTCTTATCATGATAGACATCCACATAGATAAATATTCATAACACTCCCCATTGGACGTTAAAACCTTACTAAGATAAAAACCCAATGGGAAAAAATATCTTTAGTGAAGGAAAAATAGTACACACATCTTTGATACGCATAACATGTTTCCTCATTAAAAACCTTACCAGGAAAAACCCATTGGGACAAAACCTCGGTTAAGGGAAAAAGAGTGCAACGCGTATTTACTCCCCCTCATGAAAACATCACATAAGATATTTGAATCTTAATAATTCAATCTTAAATACTATTATTTCTAAAGATCGTGAGGGATGAGACTTTGGAGTAATATGTTCCATGATGTATCCGCCTTTCGATTGAGATATACATCTTGCATTATCTCTACACAAGATAGCTTTCTATTGTATCTTGTGAAAGTAAATCACATATCTTCTGGATATGTTGGGTCAATGGTCTTAGACAAACATTTTTGGGTTGCCTCGTGCATAACAATTATTTCTACAAGATTTGAGGAGACATCGACGAATGTTTGAAGATCTAAAGGCAATGATCTTTGTATATCCATGGATATTTCTTGACCAACTAATATATGGTGCTTCAAGACCAAGAAAAGATATAATTATCTTTACTCACACCCAACAATCTTACAATAGATATGTTTTATCCATATTGAATCTTCTTTAAGATTCTTTCAACTTATGTCCACTCATAGAAAAAACGCATATTTAAGTGCTCGATCTTTAGGTCGAGACAAAACCACATCTCAAGATTTTTTCTCTCAAATACTTTCATTAAATACTTTGAAAACTCTTCATGAGTTTCCAATTTGAAGCTCTTTAGGAGTGCTAATGATATAATGAATCTTGATTCAAAATCCTTTATAAAATACATAAGGAAATATGACCATTCTTATAGTATTTCCTCAATTAGTACCCACTAAGAGGATTATACCAAATGCACCAAAATATGAATATTCAAGAGGACATATCTAAATAAATTTCTTCGAAAATTTCCAAATCCGTCACAAATAACTTTCCTTTTATAGGGATTCACAAAATGATTAGACACATATAAAATGTTCCATAACTGCCAAAGTAATTGCATCCATCATGAAGTAATTAAAATTCTTCATAAATCATAATTTAAGTTGTATTTACGACTACTTATTTGTGCCTCACTTGCATTACACCTTTAGGTGTTTGGACTGTCGGTCCACATACTTCTCTTTTAGAAGTTCAAATCGTCTTTCTATATTGGTCAATTCAATATCTATACTTTTGGATAGATTTCTACACAAGATCATCATTTTTTTCTTTACTTCTATAGAAGTATTGTATGTAAAATTGTTTGTAAAATTGTTTTCGACAACTATTCAATTTTTTGGTTCCATTCTCGTAATGACATAACTCATCGAGATCTCTCCAAGATTTCAATCTTTATTTCAGATACCTGAAACTCTTCTAGAGTTTTATTATTAGCTATGTCTTGGGTCTCTTCAGGAGCACTCGCCTCCAATATATGACCATCTCATATTACTTTCTATTTACTAGAATTTTGATAATTGGAACCATTTCAACTATCATGCTCTAGGCATTATTTACATTCTCTCGCTCTAACATGTAATTTAAACTTAGAGCATTTCAGCTGGTATATGAGACTTAATTACTCTCATTAGGTTAGTAAATATGTCTGGCAGTTGACATATAATAACATGAATTATCTTATGAACTTCTAGTTCATATATGAGGATCTAGATAATGATAATTCATTTTCCTCTATCCAGCTAATTATTATCTCATCCTAATGTTGAGAAAAATCATGTCATAAATGATTCTTCAATTAATGTTTAAGAATTTAAGCATAAAAGGAGACTCGTACTCAATATATATTCTCAACCCTTTTTATTTACCCATTTTGTGCGTTGTGGTAGAGCAATTCATATCGCACATTCAAAAATCATAAAATGGGAAATGTATGGTTTCTGACCAAAAACCAATTATAACTGAGAGTTTATTATAACTCGTTGGCTTGATGCGTATAAGTGTTGTTATATGGAAACACCATATAAATAATAACTCTTTTTTTTCTCATAGGTTAGCTATTAAATAGGAGGCATCCAATTGAAATTTTCCTAAACTATATTTTTCATAATCAATAGGCTTTGTAACAACTGATATAGCCTAAAATATAAACCCACTAGCTTTTGCAAGACGAATAGTCTAACTGCATAATCCGAATCCTTTATAATCAATCTCACAAACATCTGGTTGTAAGTTGATAAAACAATGTAGATGCATCTACTAAAATCATATAAAACTTTCCACATTTGCGGATATATAAGCCCATATTTCGTTTAGATATGCAAGACATGCAGTCTCAACTTCAGCACAAGAACTTCAAGTTCTAATTCTTTTGGTAAGTGGGATCAACTATATCCTTTGAGAACAAACAACACAAGAACTTCAAGTTCTTTTAGTAAGTGGAATTTAATCAATTCTATTAAGCAACACAAGAACTTCATGTTCTTTAATAAGTGGAATTTAATCAATTCCTTTGAGAATAAGCACCACAAGAACAACAGGTTCTTTTAATACATGTGCATGTAAATCTCAATAATTTCTGCACCATTATTGATCAGGATGGTCTAACCGATCATGCCAACTATATATATGTGTGTATATATCTCTAAATTTGTAAACTTCTTGTTTACCATAACATGTAATTCAATCTCACTCGTACATGTCTAGTACGGTCATAAAAATCGTTCCTTTAAATAGGAATATATTTAGCTCTTTCGGAGCTTTCAATTGAAATTATCTTTTGGTAGCAATATATAACTCTTCTAGAGCTTTCAACTGACTTTTTGGCTACCGGAACTTATATCCATATTGGCTTATTTCAAATGTCAATCGATAACATATGTTATCTATAATTCCCAAAGGGATATTTTGCGAACTCATATTGCTCTCTTAAAATTTTCACTTATAATGGTGACGATATTATTACCATTAGTGGTAATTATTGCAATATTCACAATTCTGCACTTTTCATAATGTGCTTTCTCTCAAGAATTTATTGCTCTTCTAGAGCATCAATATTTTCAGTACTTTGAGATATAGTACTCACATTATTCCCTTGCATTTAAATGGGAAAATATATCTTATGCTTATGTTGAGCATAAATCGTCACCATAGATTGTATTTGACAAGTAATCATGATAAACACAATAAATAAATATCATAATATATAAATATAAATATATAACGTAAATAATTAATGTGTGTAAAATAAATAAACGTAAAGCAAAATAAATAAAAATAAATAAATAATTCTCTTCAAAGTTATGATAATAATTATAAGATGATTTATTCCTTTCGAGGGTTATAAGAAAATCAACAATGTCCAAATGAGTTGGACCAACAATGTCCAAATAAAGTTGGACCAGTATCATCTTCGTCATGTTTCGCAAACAAAAATTGCTTCTATTTTCTTTCCTTTATCATTAAATTATTCTTAATTTTTCAACGTACAACACGTACGAGACCAATGGTTTATAACATCACATTGGTAATAAGAAGAGTTTTACTTCAATAGAATGATCTTTATCACTCTTTTCATCCTTATAACCTCACTACCGATGGGTAGAAGTATTCTTAAAATGACCATATTTTTCATGTATATATTCATAGCCTCGACCACGACAACAACTTCTAATGTGGTTTTTATTCCTTTCATAATATAATATCACATTCACTTCAGGGAATGGAGTAGAGTCAGTGAGCCTTTGAAACCTTTTTCACATATCCTTATCACGGAGAACAAAGATTTAATCCTCGTACGCGACATTGTTAAACCTGTCCACAAGGTCCTTTAAAAACCTCATTTGAGACCAGTAGCCTCGCAGAACGGGATGTCCAGCCAATATACTTGGATTATATCGAAATTATGTCTCTAATTGAATAATGATTTACCATGTTTGCATTCACTTCAGGGAATGAAACAGTTCCAATAATCGTATGGAATAAACATCATGCTTGCATTCACTTCAGGAAATGCTCCATCATTGATAATCGCATGGAATAAACATCATGCTTTGCATTCACTTTAGGGAATGCCTCCCATAAAACTTTTTGGATCAAGACGAATTTTTGTACCTTGAAATTGGGAGAAGTCTATGGTCGAGTTTTTCCGATGTAGAATAAATATTGCTTTCAAGCACATATACTTTATAACAGTCTTTTTGTAGATTCAAAATCACCATGATTTATCGCACTTTAAAATCGTAGTTTAAAGAATAAAAATAAAAGTATAATTTACCGATAATGATTTTCCTCTCGAGAACGATGGAGAAATAACAAATGACCGAGACAGCTTCTCATAATCCCTTTATGTCATTTCTCTTTCCAAGCCATTTAAGCATATCATATAAAACTAAAAAATATGGTTAAAAACATAAACTCTCATGAAAATAATAACATAAATATATATATTGATTTTAATTATAATATAATATAAATATCATAATGACCATGGAGTGGTTAATCATACCCGACTTTAAACAATAGATGAAAATAATTAGATCAGTGATAAAAATCTACGAGAAGAACAAGGATAAATAAAACAATGACCATGACAATGTTTCAACGGCTCGTGGAGTGGTTAATTAAAACAAGGATAAAAATAATTAGATCCAGTCCCTCCGAAAGCAAGAAGAACACGAATTATTACTTATTCATAAAGTAGTTTTGTGGGCATCTATGAGTCGTATAGTGGTTTTTTGTGTAAAGCACAATATTGCTCATTCGATCCAGTCCCTCGAAAAACATGGATAAAAATCACATGTCATTAATCAAAACATTAGAAACATAATTATATATATATATATATACAAACATAAATAAATAAAACAATACCGAGCAGTGGCCACGAGACCACTTTGCACGTGTTTTTCTAATGCCTTTAATGACATGTAGTTCGATTCAATTTTCGTTCTCCATCTTGATTCAAGCGCATGACTTTTCTATTTGATTGGAGCACTGGTGCTAATAACGTGTTGTGAATAAAATAACAAGGACAACGAACAAGAATAAAAGAACAAAGAGATGAGAGAAATAAGGAGATTTGTATTATTCTCAAATATAAACTTATGTACAATGCCTTCAATAAATCATCTATTTATAGGCATAAGAAATACATAATACATTAAACTCTAATTAATGTAGATAATATTCCTAATGAGAAAGTAAGTCAAATCTCATTGATAAAATTCTTATCATGATAGACATCCACATAGATAAATATTTATAGCAACATTTTAAATTTTTCATATATCAAATTCAATCGGTTCTTATATAAAAATATTTGGCAAAGTGTACGGAATAAAATAATACACCTAAAAGTATAGGTTTTCTAATTCAATTGTAGTTTTTCTTTACTTTTTACTTTTATAGTAGTTCTTTAGACTTAGGATTTGTTTTTATCTAATTGTTTTATGGATTTATATCTAACACCGGTGGTGAAAAACTTTTAATTTTCATAAGTGTCTTAGCTTTAAGGTTTAGGGATTTAGTTTAGGGTGTAGGGTTTATGAATAGGGGTTTAGAATTTAGGGGTTTATGGATAGGGATTTAAGTTTTAGAATAATATGTTGATGGTTTAGGTTTTAACCTATAAACCCTAAATTATAACCCTGAACACTAAACTCTATTCACAGTCCCTAAATTCTAAAATACTAAACCTAAACCCCTAAATTTTAAACCTTAAACTGAGTCCATAAACCCTAAAACTAAAGCGCTTGTGGAAACTAAAAGTTTCCACCGCTAGTGTATCAAATAATTATCCTTGTTTTGTTTAAAGGATTTATATCCAATACACTAGCGGTGGGAACTAAAACGGTGGAAACTTTTAGTTTCCACAAGTGCCTTAGTTTTAGGGTTTAGGGACTCCATTTAGGGTGTATGATTTAGGTATAGGGGTTTAGAATTTAGGGGTAATGGTTAGAATTTTGGGATTAGGATTAAGATTTAAGGTTTAGGTTTTAAGATAATATGTTGAGGATTTAGGTTTTAATCTATAAACCATAAATTCTAACCCTAAACCCTAGATTCTATTCACAACCAATAAATTCAAAACTACTAAACATAAACCCATACACCCTAAAGTCCCTAAACCATAAAACTAAGGCACTTGAGGAAATTAAAAGTTTACACCGTCGATGTATCAAATAATTATCATTATTTAAAAGGGTAACTATCCCATGCACAAGCGCTTGTGTAAATAAAGTTTCCACAAGTGCCTTAGTTTTAGGGTTTATGGACTCTATTTAGGGTTTATGAGTTTTAAATGTAGTAGTTTTGAATTTAAGCGGTGTTAATCAAATTTCAAGTTTAGAGTTAATTTTAGGGTTTATAGGTTAAAATCTAAACCATAACCATATTTCCCTAAAACCTACACTTTACACCCTAAAATTTAACCTATACCCTAAACTGAAAAACTAAACCGCTTGTGGAAATTAAAAGTTTCCACCGCCAGTGTATCAAATAATTGTCCTTATTTAAAAGGTAATTATTCCATGCACAAACTCTTGTGTAACAAACGCCTTAGTTTTAGGGTTTATGAACTCTTTTTAGGATTTAGGAGTTTAAGTGTGTAAGAGTATGCCCAAAGACCAATCATAAGATGATTATAAATTATATTTATTTTACCTAGTTTATTCATAAAAAGACATTGTCATTATTATTTTCAGTTACAATTCTGTGTGCGTAAATAAACTGAATTATAATAAAGTCCTTAGAATAATATGGTTATTCTTAAATGTGTTTAATCGAGTATTATTGTGCGTGTGGACATCAATAATGCATTAAGACTAATATGTAGTTGATTGATGACAAAGTGTTGTCATTGACATGGAGATATCAAAATCAATACATAAGTATGTGTTAGAGAACGACATACTGGACTGACCTACTATGAGCATGTTTCTTGGATTATTATGTGACAGTCACAACATTGCTCGCGGTAATAACTACATGTATGATCCTCAGACTTGAGATCATCATTATTTCAACAACGTGAGTGACATATTTTGATACAGTCAAACGTGTGTCGTAACTGACTACACTATAAAGACTGATATTGGATATGTCACAATCTATGTAGTGGGATATGGTTGATCAAGATAGGATTTGTCCCTCCTACATAATAGGAGTAATACCGTATGCCATATGATTGAGTGAGACTAGAAATGCATGAACATGCTCGAATAAGTTGATATGAGATATCATAGTTATTCGTTTATAATAGTCTACTCAAGATATCAAGAAATATTAGATGTGATATATAAGTGTGACTATTTCATGACTTGTGTCCAATCTAGATATAAGGACAAAAGGATGTAATAGATGAAAAGAGTTAATCACAAAGAGGTTATGTCGAATCATGATTTCTTGTAACTTAGGTGACAATGACATATTGCTAAATGTCACTGATTGTTTGTAATATTAGAAATGTTCTAATATTTACTACTAACGTCACATGAACCTACAGGGTCACACCCACAATTGAAATGAGCACATATTAAATGGATTATATATGTACAAATTTGTTGAACAAAAATTTAGTTAAATTAATATATATTTGATATATAATTAATTTAACTATTGGTAAATTTTAAAAGAAAAATAATTATTATAATTATGACTCTTTTAATATATAAATAATATAACTCGATTTAAATCAATATATTGTTATGAATATTTATCTATGTGGATGTCTATCATGATAAGGATTTTTTCAAGGAGATTTAACTTACTTTATCATTAGGAATATTATCTACATTAATTAGAGTTTAATGTATTATGTACTTCTTATGCCTATAAATAGATGATTTATTGAAGGCATTGTACACAAGTCTATATTTGAGAATAATAAAAATCTCTCTCTTTCTCTCATCTCTTTGTTCTTCTTTATTTTATTCACAACACATTACAAGCACGAGCTTCTAATCAACTAAGATCTTCGTCGTTCGAATCTAAAAAAATTATTAGAAAGAATACGATTCTAGGGTGAACTAAAGATAAGTTTTTTTCTTCTTCTTCAATTTTTTTTTGTTACTCATTACCTTTCTCTTTATATTTTAACTTGGTTTTTAATTTTTTTTTTGAAAAACCAAAGAGGGGCGTGTTCGATTGTATTTAAGCATTGGATAAAGATGAATTTGTGGTTTCTCACAAATCAAAGGACGAATTAACAGAGATGGGTATACCATGATTGGTTGTATTTTAATTTCAGTATCAATCGATTATTTTTTTATTTTGTTAGCGCTTTTCACCGTTTCGATAAAAAAATAGTTTCTTATGTTGTGTTTTGCATATGCGCAAACTTTAAGAGAAAATTGTAAATTTCTATCAAGTTCTTCATATTTTTCTGGTTTATTTACTTTAGTCCCTACATACTTGTTGTGATTTATTTATCAATATTTACTTTATTTTATCCTATTGATGATATTTGATATTTTTAACCGTGTTTTGCGTTTTATATGATATGTTTAAATGGCGCGGTAAGAGACATGACAGAAAGAGATTATGAGAAGTTGTTTTAGCCGTTTGCTATGTCTCCATTATCCTTAAAAGGAAAATCAACATCGGTAAATTTTAATTTTATTTTTATTCTTTAAATTATATTTTAAAATCCGATAAATCATGGTGATTTTGCTTAAAAGCAATATTTATTCTACGTCGAAAAAATCGACTATAGACTTATCCCAAGTTTATATTACAAAAAATTCATCTTGACAAGAATTTCCGTGGGAGGAATTCCCTGAAGTGAATGCAAAGCATGATGTTTATTCCATGCGATTATCAATGATGGGGCATTCCCTGAAGTGAATGCAAGCATGATGTTTATTCCATGCGATTATTGGATCTGTTTCATTTTGTGAAGTGAATGCAAACATGGTAAATCATCATTCAATTAGAGACATAATTTCGATATAATCCAAGTATATTGGCTGGACATCCCGTTCTGCGAGGCTACTAGTCTCAAAGGAGGTTTTTAAAGGACCTTGTGAACTGGTTTAACAATGCCGTGTACGAGGATTAAATCTTTGTTCTTTGTGATGAGGATATGTTAATAAAAACATACTCCACTTTTCACGACAAATAATGTTGTCCTCAGACACAATATCGTGAAAAAGTTTTTAAAGGCCCACTGGCTCTCCTCTATTCCCTGAAGTTAATGCGAGATTTTATAATAGAAAGAATAAATGTCACATTAGTAGTTGTGGTCACGGTCGAGGCCATATACATAGACATTATAGTCATTTTAAAAATACTTCTACCCACCAGTAGTGAGGTTATAAGGATGCCAAGAGCGATAAAAGATCATTCTAAGGAAGTAAAATCTTTTTTATTACCAATGCGATGTAATAACCCATTGGTCTCGTACTTGTCGTACACTGAAAAATCAACAATCATTGAATGAAAATGGAAAGAAAATAGAAGAAAATTTTGTTTGCAAAAAATGATGAAGTTGATATTGGTCCAACTTATTTGGACATTGCTAGTCCAACTAATTTGGACGTTGTTGATTTCCTTATAACCCCCGAAGGGAATAAATCATCTTCTAATTATTCTCATAACTTTGAAGAGAATTATTTATCTTTTTATTTATTTTGCTATTTATTTACTTTACATATTAATTATTTACATTTTATATTTATATATTATGATATTTATTTATTTATTTTGTTTAACATGATTATTTATCAAATACAATTTATGGTGACGGTTTATGCTTAGCAGAAGCATAAGATATATTTTCCTATTTAATGCAAAGGAAAATGTGAGTACTATATCTCAAAGTACTGAAAATATTGATGCTCCAGAAGAGCAATAAGTTCTTGAGAAAAAGCACATTATGAAAAGTGCAGAATTGCGAACATTGTAAAAGTTACCGTTGATGGTAATAATATCGTCACCACTAGAAGTGGAAATTTTAAGAAATCAATATGAGTTCGCAAAATAATCCTTCGAGAATTATAGATAACATATATTGTCAATTGACATTTGAAATAAGTCAATGTGGATATAAGTTCTAGTAGCCAAAAGTCAGAGGAAAGCTCTATAAGAGCTATATATTGCTACCAAAAGATAATTTCCATTGAGAGCTCCGAAAGAGCTAAATATATTCCTATTCAACGGAACAATTTTGATGGTTGTACTAGACATGTACGTGTGAAATTGAATCACATGTTATGATAAACCAGAAGTTTACCAAATTCAGAAATATATATAGACACATGTATATAGTTGGCATGATCGGTTAGACCATCCTGATCAATAATGATGCAGAAATTATTGAGATTTACATGCACATATATTAAAAGAACCTTGATTCTTGTGGTGCTTATTCTCAAAGGAATTAATTAAATTTCGCTTATTAAAGAACATGAAGTTCTTGTGTTGCTTCAATAAATTGATTAAATTCCACTTACTAAAAGAACATGAAGTTCTTGTGTTGTTTGTTCTTAAAGGATTTAGTTGACCCTACTTACCAAAAGAACTAGAACTTGAAGTTCTTGTACTGGAGTTGAGACTGCATGTCTTGCATATCTGAATGAAATATTGGCCCATATATCCACAATTGTGGAAAGTTTTATATGATTTTAGTAGATGCATCTACATTGTTTTATCAACTTACAACCATAAGTTTGTGAGATTGATTCTAAAAGGATTCAGATTATGCAATTATACTATTCGTCTTGCAAAAGCTAGTGGGTTTATATTTTAGGCTATATCAGTTGTTACAAAGACTATTGATTATGAAAAATACAGTTTAGCAAAATTTCAATTGGATGCCTCCTCTTTAATAGCTAAACTATGAGAACAAAAGAGTTATTATTTATATGGTGTTTCCATATAGCAACACTTATACACATCAAGCCAACGGGTTATAATAAACTCCCCGCTATGATTGGTTTTTGGTCAGAAGCCATACATTTCTCATTTTATAATTTTTAAATGTGCGATATGAATTGCTCCACCACAACGCACAAAATGGGTAAATAAAAAGGGTTAAGAATATATATTGAGTACGAGTCTCCTTTTATGTTTAAACTCTTAAACATTAATTGGAGAATCATTTATGAGATGATTTTTTCTCAACATCAAGGGGAGAGAATAATCAGTTGGATAAAGAAAGAAAATGAATTATCATTATCTAGATCCTCGAATATGAACTAAAAGTTCATAAGATAATTCAAGTTATTGTATGTCAACTGCCAGACATATTTGCTAACCTAATGAGAGTAATCAAGTCTCATATATCAGCTGAAAATGCTCTAAGTTTAAATTACATGTTAGAGCGAATGTATGTAAATCATGCATGAAGCATGATAGTTAAAATTGGTTCCAATGATCGAAATTCTCGTAAATAGAAAGTAGTATGAGATGGTCATTTATTAGAGGCGGGTGCTCCTGAAGAGACCCAAGACATAACTAATTATAAAACTATTGAAGAGTTTCAGGTACCTGAAATAAATATTGATATCTTGAAGATATCTCAATGAGTTATGTCACTACGTGAATGAAACCAAAATAGAAAAGTTGTCGACAACGAATTTACAAACAATTTTACACGAGCTTCTATAGAAGTAAAGAAAGATAGTGATGATCTTTTATAAAAATCTATCCAGATGTATAGATATTGAATTAGCCAATATAGAAAGACGCTTTGAACTTCTAAAAGAGAAGTATTTGGACCAACAGTCCAAACACCTAAAGGTGTAATGCAAGTGAGACACAAATAAGTAGTCATAAATACGACAAAATTATAATTTATGAAGAATTCTAAATACTTCATGGTGGATGCAATTACTTTGGCAGTTATGAAATATTTTATATGTGTATAATCATTTTGTGGATCCCTATAAAAAGAAAGTTATCCTTGACAGATTTAAAAATGCTAGAAGCATTTGAAAATTTTTGAGGAAATTTATTTAGACATGTCTCATTGAATATTTTGGCGCATTTGGTATAATCGCTTTAATGAGTACTAATTGAGGAAATACTATAAGAATGATCATATTTCCTTATGCTTTTTGTAAAAGGAGTTTGGATCAAGATTCATTATGATAATTTAAATATTATTAGAACTCCTAAAGAGCTTTCAGAGCATTTGGTTATTTAAGGAAATGATTTGAGAAAAAGAATATTGAGATGTGGTTTTGTGTCGACCTAAATATCGAGCACTTAAATATGCGTTTTTGTCTATGAATTGACATAAGTTGAAAGAATCTTAAAGAAGACTCAATATGGATAAAGCATATCTATTGTAAGATTGTTGGATGTGAATCAAGATAATTATATCTTTTCTTGGTCTTAAAGCACCATATATTAGTTGGTCAAGAAATATCCATGGATATACAAAGATCACTACCTTTAGATCTTCAAACATTCGTTGTGCCCTCTAAAATATCGTAGAAATAATTGTTATGCACGAGGCAAGCCAACACTACAAAAAAATGACATATACCGATAGACAAAAAATCGTCGGTAAAACACTTAAAATTTGTCGGTATATGGTTCAAAACCCTTTACCGACGGACAAAAGAGTTATTCCGACAGACAAATCGCCGTCAGTAAAACGCTAGTCGGTATATCTCTATACCGACAGATACAACCGTCGCTATAGATGTAGGGACCCTATATCGACGGACAAATTCGTAGGTATAAGTATGGCCTACTCCGACATATTAGTGTATCTATTCCGACGGTAAATTTCTGTCCCAATTGATTTAAACTTTTACCGACAGTTTTGCCCGCTGGTATATGTATCATGTAGATTTGTTCAAGATACATATACCGACGGACAAAACCGTCGGTATATGTTTAATTGGCATTTATTTTTTTAAAATATTAATAATTATTAATACTATTGTTATTTTTTATTTAATATTATTTTTTATTTAAAATATTAAAATTATTAATACTTGTAATGTTGGATAAAGTTATAACAAAAAAATTTCACTTTTAAAAAGGAAAATGTTGTTTGATATTCGAATAAAAAAGTATGTAATACATAATCACTAAAACATGTACAAGTCTATTACAAGCACAAGAAATATGTAAGCAAATATTTGTGTTCTTGATAACGTACATAATAAAAGCAAAAATAATTCGAAGATTCTCCTTTATTGTGTGCTTGAATCATTTTAATCTATATTCTGTTGATTTGTTGAAGGCAAGGATCGACTATTGCAATTGTCTTCAATTGTCGTGCTACCACAGAAAAAAATGCATTAGAATCAATTCCATACCTAATCAGTTAACAAATTGTTGTCACTAAACATCCCCGAAGAAAACTGTTCATAATACATGATAAATGTAAAGAACTGTGGATAGAGAGGAGCACATCGAAGCCTCTAAACATAATATTATTATGCAAATTTTCAACTAAAATTTACAACATGGTTCTTTGAAAAGTTGATAGAGATCTTACTAGTATCTTCTTGTAGGTAATATGACAATGGCATGTGCCTTATTGGCTACTGCTCTTTGAAATGATTTTGTCAAATTAAGCCTACAACTGCGAAAGTAAAAGCCAATGTTTAAGAAACGATAGCAACTTATGAGAAACACTATCTACTAAGGTGGGGGTAAAGGTAGCAGCTTATGAGAAACATGATCTACTAAATTTTGACATGCAAACCTAAGACATTTATTTTAGCTCTCCAATCAGCATCTTTTAGAAGAATCTCTTCCATTACCACCAAATTTTCAAGTTTAAAGTGTAAGTTAGCCAAATTTCAAGATTGACCTGTAGCTTTCTAAAAGCTCCCTAACTTTCCATTGATGAGGGAAAAGAAAGATTAAGTATATGCTAAACAATAAAATTAAATTAAAAAAGGAACTAAAATTAAATTCTTCCTCATCCATTTAAAAGAACAATTAATGCAAACTATTCTTGATAAAATTAAAGAAGAAATAAACTCGTAATTGGAAACCTTACTTCTTCTTTATATTATTAGCAGACATATTTAGGTTTGCTCCTATAACATTACACAGACTATCAGGTTCAGCTCCCATAATTCTCGTGACTTGCTCAAGTAAAAAAGAAGCAATTGAGTTAGCATATACAAATAACTGATTATCCATACAACCATAATGCATCAAGTCAAGAAATGCTTATCATATAAGTTCATAGGTAACTGAACCAAAAGATGTGAAAAATCAGCAAACATGTGACAAATGATGCTTGTAGAGACTAGGAAGAAGGTAATTGAGTAATTACAACTGATAGACCATGAGTTAATTTAATGGTTTTAAAACCACCAACTGAACATTTAAAAGAGGACAAAAGGAAGAAAAATTGTTTCCACTATAAAAGTTGATAGCTAGGTAGAATTTCAAAAATCTCAAGACTGGAAGTGTAATTGCATAATACCACAGGTACAAAAATAAATGTCATGTTTTATTTATTCTAAATAGGCTTGCATATTTGAACCATAAGTACCAAAGTTAAACTTAATAAGAAGAAATATGAACCTGTATTTTATCTGGCAACTGAACTATTTTTGAACGTAGATTTGCATTTTCTTGGACACTTTGAACCAGGTCAAACTCAGCCTTAGAAATCTGTAAAGAGGAAGCATGTCAATGTAGAAGGCAATGATAGATAACACTAATAATGCTTAAAGTGGGGAAACTAAAATGCATGTAAAATGTAAAAATCAAAGTGAACATAAAACTTCAAAACTGTTATTTGTAAAAGGGGAGGATCAAAGGGTGGTCTAACCATAAATGAAAGAAGATCCTTCACACAAATGAAGAATATGATGTATGTTTCTCATCATTTGAATAGAAACCTAGATCAAACACTACTATGAAAATTCCTTTAGGTTCAAAGACACAAAACAGTTGGGTGAAAATACATTGACAACAAACCAAAGAAATCTTTAGTCAACCATAATTTATAGACATAGTAGAGATATAAATCTAAGCATGTACTATGGTTAGGTTTGAGTATGAGTATTCTCTTCAATGTCGATCAAAAAACATAGATAGGTTACCCTCCACATAAAATTGAACACTTGTCAGCCATGCCTAAATTAGTGAAATAAAGCTTTAGCAAAAAGTGATAACATTCTAACCTTCTCATCCATTTGCCCATTCTTCTTCTTCAAATTCCGAATAGAAGTTCTCAGTGACATCTGATTACTGTTGAAGCCAGCAATCATCTCACGCAATTCTTTAACTTTTGACTCTACCTCTTGAACTAGGGGTAGTTCCCTTTCTCTAGCTTCACTATAACTTGCAATCTCTGAATTCAACTGCATGGAAGAGATATTGTGAAAATTGATCTTTACGCTAAAGTATCACAAGTCATTCTGCATATACCTGAGAAATCTTAGTCTCTTGCACCTTCCACTGATCCTCTAGAAGGTTCATTTCCTCTACGATGAGTCTTAGAAGATCCATTTTTGTGTCCCTAAAATGGAAACCAATAGAATACCTTAACGCATGAAAGGTTGGAAAATATTGGAGAACTGATTAGAGGAAATTTTCTATGACAAACTGTTAGATGAGAACTAAAATTACTAATAAATGACTGTCAGAGAAGAGGACTAATCTACTAAAATTGGGATTAATAATATACATATACAAAAAAAAGTGCTAACCCGCTTCCACTTGCTCATGTCTAAATCCACTCCAATAGTTGTCTAGTCTCCCAATTTAACCAATTTATAACTTTCATACCCGAGAGCATTAGACCATTAGTGTTAAAGAATATAAACATGGGAAAAGCAGTTATACGAGTCATCATGGAACTGTGCACAACTTTTCTTTAAAACTGCAGCTTGATAATGTTCTGATAGTTACTGAAGATGTATGCTCTAACCCATAAAGATCATTACGCAAGTTAGACCACAACAAAAACAAAAGCTAGGGTTTATCTTCCATTTTCATTCAAAAAAAAGCTAGGGTTCATCTTCCATTTTTATTCAAAACAGAAAGTTAGGGTTTTCAAAAGTTTACCTTTGATTTAGGGTTGGGTTCGGAGTATTTGGACGCGAAACATCATTCGTCGCCGCCGCTTGAACCAACGTTGTGAGGTTGGCCGCCGATGAACGGCCATGGGTTTTTTGCTTCGATAAGCAGAAATCGAGCGAGAGAACAAGAGGAAAGTTGTTTGTATTTTGCTTTAGAAATCAAATGAAAAGCTTTTTTTATTTAATTAAATATGTATTATTAAATACAAAAAATAATGAAAATTTTAAACTTACTATACCGACAGCAGAAAACATCCGTAGGTATATAGTTTACCTATACTGACAAATATATTCAACCGTCAGTACACACTACAACCTAAACCGACAGATACAATTTACCGTCAGTAAAAATTATATCTATACCGACACACAGAATCAACCATCGATATATAGTTTATTTATACCAACAGTTATTATAGTTTAACGGTATAAATTACATCTATACTGACGGTTTCTTGTCTTCCGTCGGTATAAACAACATCTACACCGACAGATAAAATATTCGTCGGTAAAAATCAGAACTTTTACCGACACCTTTGTGTTCCATCGGTACATACTGTTTATACCGACGGATTTTAGGCGTCGGTATAACTAAGCGTTAGTATATGTACATTTTTTTGTAGTGCAAAAATGTGTTTGGCTAAGAACATTGACCCAACATATCCAAAAGATACGTGGATTTACTTTCACAAGATATGATAAATCTTGTGTGAAGATAATGCAAGATGTATATCTCAATTTGAAAGGCGGATACACCACGAAACATATTACTCCAAAGTTTCATCCCTCACGTTCTTTAGAAAAATAATATTCAAGATTGAATTATGAAGATTCAAAGATCTTCTGTGATGTTTTCATGAGAGGGGTAAATACGCGTTGCACTATTTTTCCCTTAACCGAGGTTTTGTCCCAATGGGTTTTCTTGGTAAAGTTTTTAATGAGGCAACATGTTATGCGTATCAAAGATGTGTGTACTCTTTTTCCTTCACTAAAGAAAGTTTTTTTCCCACTGGGTTTTTATCTTAGTAAGGTTTTAACGAGACACATTATCTTCATATACATCCAAGGGGGAGTGTTATGAATATTTATCTATGTGGATGTCTATCATGATAAGGACTTTATCAAGGAGATTTAACTTACTTTATCATTAGGAATATTATCTACATTAATTAGAGTTTAATGTATTATGTACTTCTTATGCCTATAAATAGATGATTTATTGAAGGCATTGTACACAAGTCTATATTTGAGAATAATAAAAATCTCCCTCTTTCTTTCATCTCTTTGTTCTTCTTTATTTTATTCACAACATATATATATATATATATATATATATATATATATATATATATATATATATATATTGAAATACTAATTGAGTTGAATTGAGATTATATATATTTAATATATATATATATATATATATATATATATATATATATTGAAATCCTAATTAAAGTTGAATTGAGATTATATATATATATATATATATATTGAAATCTTAATATGAGTTGAATTAGGATTACAAAGGCTATATAAAGACATAAAAGATCTAGTAGTCATTAATGCTTTTTGGGAAAGACCTCCAAAATAGTTTAGATAGTTTTTATATGCTCATTCATTTCTAAATAGTTGAGAGTTTTATATGCTCGTTTTAACTGGGTGAACTACGTAGAGGTCGAAGCGTTATCATTGCGACTTAAGAATCGACATCGTGGAATTGTGATTGGATGTGCATCTTCTCCAAATTCAGAATTACATGTTTTAAACATGTAAATCTTCACCCTTATCCACCTCAATTCGTTCCTCGTACATGGATCTCTGGTGGTGATCGCCGGATAATTTTTCTGCTGCGCCATGAGGTGTACCGACGTGACCCAATAAAGTGTAGTAGTTTTGAATTTAAGCGTTGTTAACTGAATTTTATGTTTAGGGTTAAATTTTAAGGTTTATAGGTTAAAAGTTAAATCCCTAACCATATTACCTTAAAACCTAAACCATAACCTTAAACCCTAAAATTTTAACCATAAACCATAAATTCTAACCATGAACCCTAATTTCTAAACCGCTACTCTAAACCTTAAACAAAACCCCTAAACCCTAAAATTAAGGCGCATGTGGAAATAAAAAGTTTCCATTGTCTGTTTAAAATATAATTATTATCCCATACACAGGTGGTGGAAAACTTTTTGTTTTCATAAGAACCTTAATTTTAGAGTTTAGGGTTTTAATTCAGAGTTTAGGCATTTTAGTGTAGCGGTTTATAATTTAGGTTTTAGGGTTAAAATTTACGGTTTAGGTTTTAAGGTAATATGATTAGGGATTTATGTTTTAACTTATAAACCCTAAAATTTAACACTAAACCTAAAATTCTATTAACAATCCCTAAATTTAAAACTACTACACTTAAACCTCTAAATCATAAACAGAGTTTCTAAACCCTAAAACTAAAGCGCTTGTGCAAACATAATTTCCACAAGCACTTGTGCATTGAATAATTACCCTTTAAAATATTATAAAAATTAAAAGATAAAAATTCCCATTCAATATTATTTAGGATTAATATCTTATACACTGGCGGTGGAAACTGAAAGTTTCCACAAGCGCCTTAGTTTTAGGGTATATGGAGTTAGTTTAGGGTATAAGGTTTAGGGGTTTAGGTGTAGGGGTTTAGAATTTAGAGATAGTTGTTTCAATTTAAGGTTTAGGGTTATAATTTAGGGTTTATAGGTTAGGGTTTAGTTTTTAGGGTAATATGGCGAGGATTTAGGTTTTAACCTATAAACCCTAAATTATAACCCTAAACCTTAAATTGAAACAACTATCCCTAAATTCTAACCCATGCACCTAAACCCCTAAACCTTATACCCTAAATTAACTCCTTATACCCTAAAATTAAGGCGCTTGTGGAAACTTTCAGTTTCCACCGCCTGTGTATACAATATTTATCCTATTATTTATGGAAAATACTTTGATGCACAAGCTTGTGTAAACTTTAGTTTACACAAACCCTTTAATTTTAGGGTTTAGGGTTTAGGGTTTTAGGTTAGGGTTTAGGGGTTTAGTATGTAGGGTATATAATTTAAGGTTTATGGGTAGAATTTAGAATTTAGAGTTTAGGATTTAGGGCTTAGGTTTTAGGTTGCTAGGGTTTGTGATTTAGATTTTAAATTTTATAAAAGGAATGTGTAAAAAAAATTTACACAGCTTGTGCATCAAAATAAAACCCATTATTTATTGAGTTGTGGAGAGTGATTTTTTAATGAATCCACGTAAATTGATTTACAACTCACTTTAAAAAATCTGTGTATATAAATAGATAATAATATAGATTTATTTAATCAAAATATATTAAAATCTTATTTAAAAAATTAACAAAATATTACTTAAAATATTTTATTTTTTAAAAGTAAAAGATTTCATAATTAAAGACCTAAGGTTCAACTACTATAACATTACATAAATATTTAATTGAGAATTACTATAAAACTTATGAAGATATCCTATCTTATGTTTTCTGGAAAAATAGTTATTTAATATATTATTTTTGTTGAATAAAAATGAATAAATACAGTTTTTCTTTTTAAAATATCACATTAATTTGAGTTACCAATCATTTGTAAAAAAATTTCATAAAATTATATTTGATTGGTACCTAGATGTTTTATCGGAATATTATATAATTTAAATATGCAATTATTTTTTCTCTTTTTTCTTGCAGATTTCAGTAAACATTTATAGACAAATTCTAATTTGATAATGCAATGAGTGTTTGTTAATTGAGTCATTCTTAATCTTTAAGTAAAATCAAATAATTCTTGCTTTTAATGATTTAGAGAGCCTTTTATACTAAAATAAAGCTTTATCTTAAATAACGGTTTTCACCTGCTTTATTATTTCTACTATTGTTGGGTTGAATATCAAAACAATAATTAAATACCAATGTGTACGCTAATATGCTATGATATAAATACATATATGTAAGAAGTTATATAACAAAATTAATATATGTCAATGAGTACATAAATATATAATAACATAAGCACAATCGAAAGGCAACAAGTGTCTCATTGGAAAAATGTATGATATTCATCTTAGGAGACACATGTTCGAATCACTTTGTCTAAATCGAATCGAATGGATTACACGGGGAATATTGAAGTAAATCGGGAAGTTTACTCCAATAAACAAACCTAATTTTTTTATTTTATCTTGTCTAGATGCTCATTATTATCATAAGAGATAAACTTCGTAGCAGAACGATTTGCAACTCAACCAGAAACGATTAGGGACCCAATTATTTACAAACACATTTTAGGGACCATTTTGAAATTTTACCAAATTACAAGAAATTATGCCATTTTTATGTTACCAACCCTTAATTAGTCACATTACATGCCACTGTGTCAAATCTCAGCTCAAACGGACACCAATAGAGCATTCAATTACAATCACAAACATTTAAGGACTAAATTGTAAATATGGTAAATTATAAGGATTTACTTGAAAAAATGTTTACCAATCCTTAATTAATTAGGTTTCATGCATACATGTACAGTTTTAGCTCTAAAAGATCATCCAAACCCAATCAATTGCATGCATGACAATCAGAGACCAAAATAGAAGAATCCAAACCTTTGATAACCAAAATAACCAACTTACCTACTAAGCGTATCGATACGGCTCCATAGAGTATCGATATGTAACGCCCCGGTTTTGGGCGTTGACCGGTTGGTCAAAGTGCTGTTCGAATCTAAAGAGGTGAAATTAGGAAAGCCTAGTTCGGGTTGCATTAAAAATATGGAAAAATGTTCTAATCATCTTTTAATATAATTAAGTGAACTGTGAAATCAATTTTGGAAAATGAGTTTTGGAAGTGTGACATTTTGGCTAGTGACCAAAATGTAATTTTCGCAAGTTTGGTGGCTGTTTTATAAAGGGTTGAAACTTTGAATCTTTAAGGAGCTATTTACCCAAAGGGGAGTTTCTCCAGATTTTTCTAAGATTTTATAAGCTATATTCTGATTTTTAAAGATATTAGAAGTGGAGGGAAAGCCATTTGGCTATTTTCTTAACTAACTTTCCAATTTTCTTTCTCTCATTTTCTCTCAACCCAAACACTACTTTTCCAGAGAATTGGATCTGATTTCTTCACCTAAATCCCTCCTTTCAACTCTCATTTGATTCCTCATCATTGTATCTTCAAAACCTCTTCAATTGCTACTTGTTTCAACAAGGATTTTGATTGCAAAAAGAGGAGAAACTCAAGTTTGGAGGTAAGAACGTCCTTCTCCTCTAAACTATCAGTTCTTTACTGAAATTCCTAAGTTTTCAATCCTAAATTGATGTTTAATTAAAGGCTTTTAAGTTGATTAATGGATCTTGGCTTATAATGCAAGATTTTGATGATTTTTGATGACTTTCGTTAGATCTGATTAATCTGTGATTTGAGAGGTGTTTTTGATGTTAAATGATCTCTAAATTGATAAGCAATTGAGTTTTGATTGATGCAATCCCGGATAGGTTGAGTTTCCTAAGTTTAGCTTGTGTTTCAAGGTTGTTTTTGAGGTGATCTTGGTGATCTGTTGTTGCTGGAGGTATAAGGATGTTAATAGGTTGTTTTTAGATGTGTTATATTGTTTATGGAATTGTGGTTTTGCTGGTTTATGGCTGGGCTTTGTTTAGAAGTGGTTTGGATGCATTTTCGGTTGTGTTTGGTGGCCGAAAATGGAGGTTGGATGAGAGCAGCGAGTTTAGGTGCTTTCATTGAAGCAATTAATGCATGATGATGCATTAATCCTCTGCTTTGATGTGTTGAAACAGGGGAGGCATCTTTGGATCCAAGAGTGGTTGATCCGGAAGCTTGATTTGGTGCTTTGGCTTGAAGCAAAGTGGAAATCGGTGAGTGAAGTTGGGTTTACAGCTTTTAAACCAAGGTTTGAAGGTTTTTGGGAGCTTAGTTTAAGTCTAAACAACTTTGCTAAGCTCAAGTGTAAGTTTTCGGAATTTCTCTCTAGTGGTGGCCATGATTTTGATGTGGTGCAAAATGATTATTTGCATGTTTTAATTACTGTTTTGAAAGCATGTTTAAGCATGGTTTTTGCTGATGATGTAAGCCATATGTTGAAGGTAACTCTAGGTAGGAGTTCCTTGATTTTGTACATTGAAATGATGTGGTTTGATGCTTTGAAATGCATGATGAAAATGGCTTGGTTTAATGCTTTAAAACAGTGGATTAAATGATGAATATGATGTATATTGGCAAGTGATGTTTTGAAAAAGGTTAAGGTCACTAAGGTGGTTAAAAGTCCTTGAGTGAGCCTTGTTACTTAAGAACATCAAGGTGGTTAAAAGTCCTTGGATGGTTCTTGTTGCGGACACTAAGGTGGTTAAAAGTCCTTAGGTGATCCTTTCCATGGTGTTTAAAAGTCCATTGGGCCATGGTGTTTAAAAGTCCATGGGGCCAAGGTGTTTAAAAGTCCTTGGGGCCAAGGTGTTTAAAAGTCCTTGGGGTGATTCAAGCTTTGGACACAAAGGTGGTTAAAAGTCCTTGTGTGGTCCTCATTCATGGTGTTTAAAAGTCCATGGCCAAGGTGTTTAAAAGTCCTTGGGGCCAAGGTGTTTAAAAGTCCTTGGGAAGTTGATGAACTTGTTTTAAGAAATGGAATTTATCACTTGTGCCAATATAACATGTTATGTATATTATGAAGCATGAGATGCTTGTTTTAAGGTTGTTATGAAACATGAGATTGCTTGTTTTAAGTATGCTTTTGAGCATGTGCAAAGGTTGATTTAAAGCATGTTTTATTAATGTTTTTAATTGCATTATTGAATGGTTTTTAAAGAGCATGCCTCACTAAGCTTTTGCTTACGCTCTCCTTGTTTTCTTAATTCAATAATGCAGAACATTAGTGAGCTTTGAGGGCAGCAAGGAGGACAAGAATTCAAGTACAAGTAAAGCTCAATGTATGGAAGGTTTTTGTTAAACATTTTAGCTTTTGGGTGGTTTGGCAATGGGGGACCAATGTGAATGTTTTGGGAGGTGTTTGGAACTCCCTAAGTATGTTGAATGATGGTTTGAATGCTTGTTTTTGAATTGGATCATTATATGCTTGTATTGGAAGTTTGGTGTTTGATTAGCTAGCTTGTGTAGGAAGCATGCCTATAGAATTGGGGCTTTTTGCATATGATGTTAGATTGTTGTTTTGATGATAGCTATAAGTCATATATATGCTGAATTGCATGCTGGTAAAGTTTGGTGACATTTGGAGCATGTTCGAATGATCTATTGCATGTTTTGGAATGCTATTTTGCTGCAATCTGTGCAGGCGTTTCGGAACAGTGTGCACCGTTTCGGAACGGGTGCCTTGCATGAACCCAGGCGTCCGAAACGGTATGCACCGTTTCGAAACGGTTTGGCCTCTGCCAGGCCTGTGTTTCGGAACCCGTTGCGGAACAGCCCGTGTTTCGGAACGGGGTCTACCTGTTTCGGAACGGTCGACCGTTGGGGGCTGACATTGGCAGTTATATGTTTTGAAATGTTTGCGTTTTGGTCCTGAATCTTGTTTGTTCAATTGCATGAGCTTGGGAAGTCCTTTTGAGCTAAAATTTCACAGGGAAGCATGAAACCTGATTAATTTCAAGTTGGTAACTTTAATTTGGGTTAAGTCCCTATAATTATCAGAAATTACAATTTGGTCCCTAAAGTTGTAATTTGTTCAATTTGGTCCCTCTGATGTTTGTGATCTTTGAGTATGATGTTTGTGTGATCACAATTAGGACTAATGTGCATCTAGACAAGAGTAAAAAGAAAAAAAGGGTCGTTAATCAAGGTTGACTTTTGGGTTGACTTTGGTTTTCCCCGTGTGACTTTCTTAATTCGGGTCAACCGTCTAGGCCGGGTTAAGGGGGTTACATTTGGTGGTATCAGAGCTGAGTTTGCGAGTAATTGGGAATGAGTGTATGCATGATTGAAGCATGTTTGCTTTGTATGCTTGTTGTGTGAAAGCATTTTCAGTGGTTTGAGATGTTGATGCAATTGAGTTGTATGTTGTGATGTTGCATGTTGAGGGTACCCATTGCCAAACAAAAGCTAATGAAATGATGTTGATTTTGAATGAAATTGAGCTTGAATACTTGGATTGCTTACCTTGCTGGGCCTGACTTGTTTTATTTTGCATTGTGATTGCATGGTAAAAGTATGGCACCACGTAGAGAGTTAAGGGGTAGTGTGCGAGCTACGACTCCCAATGAGAACGAGAATGAAGAGAACACGGGTAGTGCTGTGTTACCCCCTCTTCCGCCTGGTGGTGGTGCTAGAGGTGAGAGAGCTGAAGCTGCAGCTGGTGCTGGAGCTGCTGGACCAGAGGTTGGTCAGGGGCAAGCTATGCCTGATATGTCTATGTTGGTACAAGCTATTGCGGGTGCTTTTCGAGCAGCAGTAGCTGGAGCTCAAGGAGCTGGGCATCAGGGAGATGCTGGAGTTAGGCTACCTTTGGAACGTCTGCTCAGTCTTGGTGGGACTGAGTTCAGAGGTATGTCTGCTGAAAGTTCGGAAGCTTGGCTAGAGAGTACCAAGCGTATCTTGGGTCAGATGAGCTGCACGGATGTGCAAAAGTTGGGATGTGTTGTGTCCTTGCTGCAGGACGATGCGTATACGTGGTGGACGACCACCATAGCTGGAATGGCTAAAGCTGATGTTACTTGGACATTCTTTCATAATGTGTTCAAGAGGAGATATCTAGGAGTGAGATATCTTGATGAGAAAAAGCGTGAATTCATGTCTCTTATCCAAGGGAGCATGAGTGTGGCTGAGTATGAAGTGCAGTTTGTACGGATCAGTCAGTATGCACCGGAGCTGATACCTGATGAGCGGGCAAGGTGCGAGAGGTTCTGTTATGGTCTTGTGACGGATGTAAAGATGTATGTGCTGGCCACTGAATATGATGATTTTGATGTGTTGGTGGGCCGAGCCAAGGACATTGAGATGAACTTGGGTTTATCTGTGAAAGGTGCTGGAGCGAGTTCTGGCAAGAGAGCTGCTGAGTTTAGTTCCGGAGGTGGACGTAACAAGAGGGGACGTGATCAGAAGTACCAGTCCTCAGCCAAGAGAGGTGGCGGTGCACCTGCTAGAGGTGGTTATGCTAGAGCTGATCCTAGTGCTTGCTGGATCTGTGGTTCTCGTGGTCACATGAAGCGTGACTGTCCTCGTGCTGTGAGGGAGGTGCAAGCTCCTGTTGCGGCAGCTGGTAATGGATGTTGGAATTGTGGTTCTGTTGACCATCTGAGGCGAGATTGTCCGAGGTTGGCTGGTGGCCAAGAGCGTGCTCCTGTTGTTGCTGCACAGCAGAGAGGTCGTGGGCGCGACCGTGGTAATTTCCAGAGGAGAGAGGAAGGTGGTCGTGGAGTAGCCCATGTTGTGGCTATTCAGCCTGAAGGTGGAGGCCAAGCTAGGGTGTATGCTCAGCGCGAGGGAAGGAATGATGCAGATGTGATTGCAGGTACCTTTACTTTGCAGTCCTTGTCATTGCTTTCTTTGATTGATTCTGGATCTACGCATTCATATATTTTGCGTGAGCATGCTGAATTGCTTGGTTTGCCTGTTGAGTCTTTGGATGTTGGTGTTCGTGTCACTAGTTCTTTTGGTGAAACTGTTGTGACTCGAAAGCTTTATAGAAGGTGTCCTTTGGTTGTTCAAGAGCATGTCTTTCATGTTGATCTTATGGAGTTGCCCTTTTATGGTTTTGATGTGATCCTTGGAATGGATTGGCTTGCTGAGCATCGTGCTGTGGTAGATTGTGAAAATAAGAGGGTTTCGCTTAAGCTTGCGGATGATTATGAAGTTGTGGTGGTTGGTGAGAATGTGAAGTTTCTTGCCAATGTTGTGTCTACCTTGGAGGCGAGTAGGATGTTGAGGCAAGGTTGCGAAGCTTATCTAGCCTTTGTGATGAATCCTAGCTCTAAGGAGTTGAGGGTGCAAGATATCAAGGTTGTGAAGGAGTTTCCTGGTGTTTTTCCTGAGGAGTTGCCTGGTTTACCTCCTAATCGTGAGGTGGAGTTTGGAATTGAGCTGTATGAGAATACAATTCCCGTGTCCATTACTCCCTATAGAATGGCACCTAAGGAGCTGAAGGAGCTGAAGACGCAGTTGCAAGAGTTGCTCGATCGTGGTTTCATCCGGCCGAGTGTGTCGCCTTGGGGAGCACCGGTCTTGTTTGTGAAGAAGAAAGATGGCACTATGAGGATGTGCATTGATTACCGTCAGCTGAACAAGTTGACTATCAAGAATCGGTATCCTTTGCCGAGGATTGATGATCTCTTTGATCAATTTCGGGGAGCTGCTGTGTTCTCTAAGATTGACTTGAGGTTAGGGTATTATCAGTTGAAGGTGAAGGATGTGGATGTGCCTAAGACAGCTTTCAGGACAAGGTATGGGCATTATGAGTTCCTTGTGATGCCGTTTGGTTTGACAAATGCTCCTGCTGCTTTCATGGACATGATGAATCGTGTGTTTCATGAATACCTGGACAAGTTCGTTGTGGTGTTCATTGATTATATCCTTGTGTACTCGCGTACTGAGGAGGAGCACGAAGAGCATTTGAGGATTGTGCTGCAAGCTTTGTTGGAGAATCAGCTTTATGCTAAGCTGAGCAAGTGTGAGTTCTAGCTTAAGGAGGTGGTGTTTCTTGGGCATGTGGTCTCAGCTGAGGGGATTCGTGTTGATCCTCAGAAGATTGAAGCAGTGATGAATTGGAAAGTTCCTAAGTCTGTTCATGAGGTCCGTAGTTTCCTTGGTTTGGCGGGATACTACCGGAGGTTTGTGGATGGTTTTTCCAAGATTGCTGCTCCTTTGACGAAGCTGTTGCAAAAGGATGTTAAGTATGAGTGGACAGAAGCGAGACAACAGGCTTTTGAGAAGCTGAAGGCGGCTTTGACGCAAGCTCCTATCTTGATTCAGCCAGAATCAGGGAAAGAGTTTGTGGTCTATAGTGATGCATCCTATGCTGGTTTGGGATGTGTGCTGATGCAAGAGGGTAAGGTTGTGGCTTATGCATCGCGGCAGTTGAAAGTGCATGAGCGCAACTATCCTACGCATGATATTGAGCTGGCTGCAGTGGTTTTTGCTCTTAAGATCTGAAGACATTATCTGTATGGTGAGAAGTGTACTGTGTACACGGATCACAAGAGTTTGAGGTATCTGATGTCTCAGAAGGAGTTGAATCTTAGGCAGCGGCGTTGGTTGGAGTTGCTCAAGGATTATGATCTGACGATTGAGTATCATCCTGGAAAGGCTAATGTTGTTGCGGATGCCTTGAGTAGGAAGGTAGCTGTTGAGCTGAGGGCTATGTTTGCTAGCTTGAGCATATCGCGAGATGGTGGTCTTGTTGCTGAGTTGCAGGTGAAACCATCTTTGGTTCAGTTAATCAAGGAAAAGCAGTTGTTGGATGATTCCTTGGTGTCTCATGTTCAGGATATCGCGGAGGGTAGGCCTTCGGATTTCTGCTTTAATGAGGATGGTGTGTTGTGTTTTGGTAGTCGGATAGTAGTGCCTGTTGATGCTGAGTTGAGGCGTGCTATTCTGACTGAAGGTCATAGTAGTCCTTTTGCTATGCACCCTGGTAGTACTAAGATGTATCGTGATCTTCGTGATGAGTACTATTGGGTGGGTTTGAAGAAGGATGTTGCAGAGTTTGTGAGCAAGTGTTTGGTGTGTCAGCGAGTTAAGGCTGAACATCAGGTTCCTTCTGGTTTGTTGCAACCGTTGAAAATCCCTAAATGGAAGTGGGAGAGGGTTACCATGGATTTTGTATCTGGTTTACCTTTGTCTCCGTCGAAGAAGAATTCTGTTTGGGTGATTGTGGATCGCCTGACGAAGTGTGCGCATTTCTTGCCTGTGCATACTACGTTTTCTTTGGATAAGCTGGCAGAGCTGTACGTTGCTGAGGTTGTGAGGTTGCATGGTGTGCCTAAGTCGATTGTGTCGGATAGGGATCCGAGGTTCACATCGCGTTTCTGGCAGTGTTTGCATCAAGCTCTGGGTACAAGGTTGCATTTCAGTACATCCTATCATCCTCAGTCGGATGGTCAGTCTGAGCGGGTTATCCAGATTTTGGAAGATATGTTGAGGTGCTGCGTGATTGAGTTTCAGGGTTCTTGGGAGAAGCATCTGCCTTTGGTTGAGTTCGCTTATAACAATAGTTATCAGGCGAGTATACAGATGGCACCTTATGAGGCTCTGTATGGGAGGAAGTGTAGGACTCCTCTATGTTGGGCTAAAACTGGTCAAAAGTTGGTTTTGATGCCGGCTTTGTTGAAAGGGACCACCGAGAAGGTGAAGCTCATTTGTGAGCGGTTGAAGGCTGCTTCTGATCGGCAAAAGTCTTACGCGGATTTGAAGCGTAAGGAGATAGAGTATGCGGTGGGTGACCGTGTGTTCTTGAAGGTTTCGCCTTGGAAGAAGGTGATGAGGTTTGGCCGGAAGGGTAAGTTGAGCCCTCGGTACATTGGACCATATGAGGTGGTTGAGCGTGTGGGTCCTGTTGCGTATCGGTTGAGGTTACCTCAGGAGTTGGAGAAGATTCATGATGTGTTCCATGTTTCTATGCTGCGGAAGTATAGATCTGATCCTTCGCATGTGATGCCTGTGGAGGATGTGGTTTTGAATCCGGATTTGACCTATGATGAAGAACCGGTGAAGGTTCTGGATTCGGATAGCAAGGTTCTTCGTGGCAAGACCATTGAGTTGGTGAAGGTGCTGTGGAAGCATCGAGGTGTTGAGGAAGCCACGTGGGAGCGGAAGGAAGACATGCTGAAGCAGTTTCCTTATCTCTTTCCTTCAGGTAAATTTCGAGGACGAAATTTCTTAAGGGGGGGAGAGTTGTAACGCCCCGGTTTTGGGCTTAGGAGTTTTGGGCGTTGACCGGTTGGTCAAAGTGCTGTTCGAATCTAAAGAGGTGAAATTAGGAAAGCCTAGTTCGGGTTGCATTAAAAATATGGAAAAATGTTCTAAAATCATCTTTTAATATAATTAAGTGAACTGTGAAATCAATTTTGGAAAATGAGTTTTGGAAGTGTGACATTTTGGCTAGTGACCAAAATGTAATTTTCGCAAGTTTGGTGGCTGTTTTATAAAGGGTTGAAACTTTGAATCTTTAAGGAGCTATTTACCCAAAGGGGAGTTTCTCCAGATTTTTCTAAGATTTTATAAGCTATATTCTGATTTTTAAAGATATTAGAAGTGGAGGGAAAGCCATTTGGCTATTTTCTTAACTAACTTTCCAATTTTCTTTCTCTCATTTTCTCTCAACCCAAACACTACTTTTCCAGAGAATTGGATCTGATTTCTTCACCTAAATCCCTCCTTTAAACTCTCATTTGATTCCTCATCATTGTATCTTCAAAACCTCTTCAATTGCTACTTGTTTCAACAAGGATTTTGATTGCAAAAAAGAGGAGAAACTCAAGTTTGGAGGTAAGAACGTCCTTCTCCTCTAAACTATCAGTTCTTTACTGAAATTCCTAAGTTTTCAATCCTAAATTGATGTTTAATTAAAGGCTTTTAAGTTGATTAATGGATCTTGGCTTATAATGCAAGATTTTGATGATTTTTGATGATTTTCATTAGATCTGATTAATCTGTGATTTGAGAGGTGTTTTTGATGTTAAATGATCTCTAAATTGATAAGCAATTGAGTTTTGATTGATGCAATCCCGGATAGGTTGAGTTTCCTAAGTTTAGCTTGTGTTTCAAGGTTGTTTTTGAGGTGATCTTGGTGATCTGTTGTTGCTGGAGGTATAAGGATGTTAATAGGTTGTTTTTAGATATGTTATGATGTTTATGGAAGTGTGGTTTTGTTGGTTTATGGCTGGGATTTGTTTAGAAGTGGTTTGGATGCATTTTCGGTTGTGTTTGGTGGCCGAAAATGGAGGTTGGATGAGAGCAGCGAGTTTAGGTGCTTTCATTGAAGCAATTAATGCATGATGATGCATTAATCCTCTGCTTTGATGTGTTGAAACAGGGGAGGCATCTTTGGATCCAAGAGTGGTTGATCCGGAAGCTTGATTTGGTGCTTTGGCTTGAAGCAAAGTGGAAATCGGTGAGTGAAGTTGGGTTTACAGCTTTTAAACTAAGGTTTGAAGGTTTTTGGGAGCTTAGTTTAAGTCTAAACAACTTTGCTAAGCTCAAGTGTAAGTTTTCGGAATTTCTCTCTAGTGGTGGCCATGATTTTGATGTGGTGCAAAATGATTATTTGCATGTTTTAATTACTGTTTTGAAAGCATGTTTAAGCATGGTTTTTGCTGATGATGTAAGCCATATGTTGAAGGTAACTCTAGGTAGGAGTTCCTTGATTTTGTACATTGAAATGATGTGGTTTGATGCTTTGAAATGCATGATGAAAATGGCTTGGTTTAATGCTTTAAAACAGTGGATTAAATGATGAATATGATGTATATTGGCAAGTGATGTTTTGAAAAAGATTAAGGTCACTAAGGTGGTTAAAAGTCCTTGAGTGAGCCTTGTTACTTAAGAACATCAAGGTGGTTAAAAGTCCTTGGATGGTTCTTGTTGCGGACACTAAGGTGGTTAAAAGTCCTTAGGTGATCCTTTCCATGGTGTTTAAAAGTCCATGGGGCCATGGTGTTTAAAAGTCCATGGGGCCAAGGTGTTTAAAAGTCCTTGGGGCCAAGGTGTTTAAAAGTCCTTGGGAAGTTGATGAACTTGTTTTAAGAAATGGAATTTATCACTTGTGCCAATATAACATGTTATGTATATTATGAAGCATGAGATGCTTGTTTTAAGGTTGTTATGAAACATGAGATTGCTTGTTTTAAGTATGCTTTTGAGCATGTGCAAAGGTTGATTTAAAGCATGTTTTATAAATGTTTTTAATTGCATTATTGAATGGTTTTTAAAGAGCATGCCTCACTAAGCTTTTGCTTACGCTCTCCTTGTTTTCTTAATTCAATAATGCAGAACATTAGTGAGCTTTGAGGGCAGCAAGGAGGACAAGAATTCAAGTACAAGTAAAGCTCAATGTATGGAAGGTTTTTGTTAAACATTTTAGCTTTTGGGTGGTTTGGCAATGGGGGACCAATGTGAATGTTTTGGGAGGTGTTTGGAACTCCCTAAGTATGTTGAATGATGGTTTGAATGCTTGTTTTTGAATTGGATCATTATATGCTTGTATTGGAAGTTTGGTGTTTGATTAGCTAGCTTGTGTAGGAAGCATGCCTATAGAATTGGGGCTTTTTGCATATGATGTTAGATTGTTGTTTTGATGATAGCTATAAGTCATATATATGCTGAATTGCATGCTGGTAAAGTTTGGTGACATTTGGAGCATGTTTGAATGATCTATTGCATGTTTTGGAATGCTATTTTGCTGCAATCTGTGCAGGCGTTTCGGAACAGTGTGCACCGTTTCGGAACGGGTGCCTTGCATGAACCCAGGCGTCCGAAACGGTATGCACCGTTTCGAAACGGTTTGGCCTCTACCAGGCCTGTGTTTCGGAACCCGTTGCGGAACGGCCCGTGTTTCGGAACGGGGTCTACCTGTTTCGGAACGGTCGACCGTTGGGGGCTGACATTGGCAGTTATATGTTTTGAAATGTTTGCGTTTTGGTCCTGAATCTTGTTTGTTCAATTGCATGAGCTTGGGAAGTCCTTTTGAGCTGAAATTTCACAGGGAAGCATGAAACCTGATTAATTTCAAGTTGGTAACTTTAATTTGGGTTAAGTCCCTATAATTATCAGAAATTACAATTTGGTCCCTAAAGTTGTAATTTGTTCAATTGGGTCCCTATTTGATCTCTGATGTTTGTGATCTTTGAGTATGATGTTTGTGTGATCACAATTAGGACTAATGTGCATCTAGACAAGAGTAAAAAGAAAAAAAAAGGGTCGTTAATCAAGGTTGACTTTCGGGTTGACTTTGGTTTTCCCCGTGTGACTTTCTTAATTCGGGTCAACCGTCTAGGCCGGGTTAAGGGGGTTACACGATACGTGAGGGCGTATGGATACAATCTCGATAGTTTATCAATACGGTATTTTCTAGAACCCAAAGGGCGTATCGATACACCTTCGACCGTATCGATACGTGTCCAAAAATACACTATACTGTATCGATACCCTTTTGACTGTATCGATACCCCTAGGCGTAAAATGCCCCAAATGCTGGTTTTTCACACTTTAATCCAAACTTAACCATTCCAACATGCTTCCAACATGTATACAACATATTTAAAGCATCAAACCACAATCATACATGGCAAAAACAATATCATAGCATGTCCATATGCATCAAAGGAATCTATAGGCATGCAACCTATGCAAAATAGCCATTTAAGAGTCAAAACACAAACTAAAGCATAAACCAACAACTAAAGGCCATTTACAAGTCATTAAGGGCATTTCAAACTTGCCACAAAATAGGGAGTTTCAAACACATCTCCTAAAACAACAAGGTATCCTCCCATTGCCAACTATTATTATTAATAAGCAAATGTAAAATCATACTTGAGCTTATTCCCACTCCTTGGAATCCTTCTTGCCTCTTTGCTGCCCAAATATGCTAATTCTCTGCATTGTTGAAAAAAGAGAGCGTAAGCACAAATGCTTATGAGGGATGCTCAAAACAAACCAATCACAACAATGCATTGTAAAACCTTTTCTCATTTAGAAATCTCTATCTCATCATGCTTTTTCTATCTCATGCTTGAAATCATTTTCAAAGCAATACCACATCATTTAAACCACATGTACCATCTATATCTCATGCCTTCATCAAATGCAAAATCTCAAGACAAAGCCTCACATGCTTAAATATCATAAAACATATCTCAAAACATGAACTCATATGCATTCTCATTTCATTTAAATCATTTATAAACAAGGTACATGTGAATCTCATATATTGGCATTTTAGCAACATTAGTCGGATATGCGGATAACTTAACTAAAATGTCAAGTCCTACCCTGGTGGAATCTCACATCACGAGACTCTCATGGCGGCATCTCTCATCGCCACAAAGTTTGATGGAATCTCTCATCATCAAGATCTACCAAGATGCAATCTCACATCCCCACACTCTCACTTTGGAGCGGTATGGCACTACCACCATTGTCCAAACCAAAGAGCACTCTCACCTATTGGTCGACCAATTATATCCGGTAACAATAATCTCATATCATGCCAATATACACATTTTAAACATCATTACCTACTATTTTCAATGCATCATTATAAATCATTCTCATCCCATTTCAAAAGCATAAACAATGTGTAACGCCCCAGTTTTGGGCCTAGGTGTTTTAGGCATCGGTTTGGGTTAGTCGAACCTAGAGTTGGAGATTCAAGTTTTTAAGGACGGTCTAGGGAAATCATGGTTCGGGATAAGGTAAAAATATGGGAAAATTTTCTAAAATCATCTAAAATGATATAGATGGGTTTGGTAAAATCAAATTTTATAAAATGGATTTTGGAACGTGTACATTTTGGGCAGTGGCTAAATTGTAAAGATTTTAAAATGTGTAAAAAGTGTGATTTTTAAAAAGGTGTCAAATTCTTAGAATCTTTAAGGAGCTTTATGGCAATTAAGCCTTTCCTCTAATTTGCCATGTGTTTTAAATGTTTAATTAAAGATTAAAGAGTGGCTTTATTAATTAAAGAAGAGGTGATTATTTTGCTAAACAAAATTTGACGTAACTCTTTTATTTCTCATTTTCTCTCCAGCTAATCACTCTCTCTTTTCTCTCAATTTCCAGATTTCTTCCTCTTTCTTTTTCTCACTTAATTTCCAACTCTTTCCTTAAGATTTCTCTTGATTTTCCTCAAGTTTGAAGTGAAAACTTGCCAAATTAGAAGAATATCAAGAATTGGAGGTAACTTCATGCTAACCCTCTAATCAAGGTTCTTTAATGAATTTCCAAAGATATTTGACTCTTGATTTGTGTTTTTGATTGAGGTTTTATTGTTGATTTGTTAAAATGTTGTAATCTTGCTAAAAGAAGAGTTAAAAATGTGATTTTCGTATTTGTTTTGTTTTGATTTATTTGAGATGGGTTCTAATCATGTTTTGAAAGATTTGTGATGTGGATAATGAGCTTTGATCATAAAAATCCCGAAATCAATGAGATCTCTAATTTTCTAGGTTGTTAGTTTTGGGTTTTTGGCATGGAAATGTGAAATTTGAGTTGCTGGAGGTATAAGGATGAAATGAGGATGTTTTTGGATGTTGATTGATAGTCAAAATGGGTTGGAAGTGTTTGTTGATGGTTGGGTTGAGTTTAATGACCAATCGAATGTGATTTCGGTTGTTTTGGATGGGTATTTCGATGCCTTTGGGCAGAGCTGAGGGATTTTAGTGTTTGCTGATGGTTTTAATGCATTGAGATACATTAATCCTCTGTTTTTATGTGGTATAAACATGGGAGGATTCTTCGGAAGCTTTGGGCAAAGTTTCGGGGGCATTGGATGCTTGAATTTTGCGTCGACATTTGAGGTTTCGCAAGTCTGTGAGTGGAAATGTGATTTCCAGCTTCGAAACATCTTAACAGTTGTTATGGAAACTTAGTGTAAGCTTGAAACGCTTTGCTAAGTTCAGAAGTAAGTAAAGTGATTTTCTCCCTCGAATTGTGCTATTACGAGCTTATGGATGCACTTGTTTTTAAATGTGTTTACCTATTATTTTAAAGCATGATTTGAGTATATGATATGTTGTTGATGATGCCATATGGGTTAAGGATGCACTAGGTAAGTGATCCTTGTATACATGTTTTTATACATGGTTTTTGAAGCATGGTATAATGCTTGGAATATGGCTTATTGTGAATGCTTTGGAAAATAGTGAGGTTTGCATTAAAAGTGAATTATATTGACAAGTGATGTTGTGTAAAGTGTTTTGTAAATGAAATCAGATATACTTAGCCGACTATAGGATTGAGTGCACTATAAACATGTCGCCTTATATGTTGAGGGGTTGTAATTGTACCGAAAACTCCATCCAAGTACCCTAACGATTGAGGAAATTGAGTTGTGTCACGTCTCTTGTTAGTGGGGTTATACATCTACCGATGAGTGGTGTTGAGGGGTTGTAAGGTACCAAATACTCCACCACGGGTGTCATAACGATGGAGGGTAGCTCCCGTGTGTGAACCTTGAGATGTCAGTGAGAATGTATGAAGTGTTTGGGACAACACTTGGTAGTCCGTGTATCCGATATGTTTTGGGAAATGAGAATGTTGTTGATCACTTGTGAGCCAATATAATTGATTGAATTGTCATGGAAATGTTTATGATGCATAATATGAAAAATGCATGTTTTACTTTAAAAGCTTTGCATATTGGTAGATATGCATGAAAGGCTTGATATACATGTTATCTATGGATTTTGTTGTTGAAGTATTTGATACTTGTTGCATGATGTATAACATGCTGATTTTAATGATGAAATGCATGGATTTCAAAGAGGGCATGATGGTTTTCAAAAGTGGGAGAATGGTTTTAAGCATTGATGGTGATTTTGGTTTTTGAGCATTCCTCACTAAGCTTGTAAGCTTACGCTCTCTTTTGTCCATCAATGCAGATAATTAAGTGTTAGGAGGCAGCAACTTGCAAGGGGATTTGAGAAGACTTCACTTTGAAAGTATGATTCGGTTATGAACTAGAGTAATAATGGCAATGGGGGATTTCAAGTTTTGTTTGGGTGATGTGTATGAACACCCTTTGAGCTTGTTTGCTATTTGTTTTTATACTTGTAAAAGACCTTTAATTGGTGTTTGAAGTTTTGGTTTGAGTTTTGACTCTTGAGTGGTTTATTTGCTAGGTTGCATGCCTTTAGATTTCCTTTGATGCTATTAGCCATGCTTGAAGGCTAAAACTGTTGTATATGTTTGAGGAATAATGTTTATGTATGATGTATGCATGTTAGAAACATGTTGGATTGGTTTAAGTTGGAATTTTGGGTGAAAAACAAGCAAAATCTGTCATTACAGGCCCATGTGTTTTGAAACACTTGAGCCTTAGTGTTCAGAAACAGGTGGTAGTTAAATTGGTTAATGGCATGTTCCGAAGTTCTGTTTCTTTGCATTTTAATCCCTGAATGTTGTGGATGCAATTCAATGAGCATGAATGTTTTTTTTTATCTGAGATTTGACATAGATGCATGCAATGAGATTAATTAATGGTTGGTAACACGAATTTGACTTAAGTCTCTACGAATCGGGAAAATTACAAAATGGTCCTTAAAAGTTGTAATCTGATAAATTGATGTATGATTGAATTTGCAAATGATCCGCCGCAATGTAAAACATATAGGAACCTAATGTGCATCTATACCAGATAAAAAGAAAAAAATAGGGTTGTTTATTGAGGTAAACCCTCCCGGTTTAGTTCAATATTCTTCGTGTGACCCATTCGGTTCGGTCTATCGGCTAGGCTGGGTTGAGGGGGTTACATTTGGTGGTATTAGAGCCCAGTTTAGAAAGAATGAGATGATGATAAGTTGATGGTAAGTCAATGTGATGTAATTGTATGTATTTGGTGATGTTTGTTTTGCGCGATGAATGTTATAAGCATGTTAATGTTGATCAAGTGATGGTGATGCTATGTATAGTGATTGTAATATGAATGTGAGCTATTATATGTGATGATAAATTGGGCTGAATCTTAATGCTTGTGATGCATGATGGTTGTGACATGTACGTAGTATGCTTTATGCTATGTTTGGAGGGGAAATTGGAATGCCCATTGCCTTATTACTATAGTGAAATGTTTTAAATTGAATTTGAAGTCTTGGATCCTTGCTAGAAGCTGGCCTGATTTCTTGTTTGTTTCATATTCATGCCTTAATGATAATAGCACAATGAGACCGAGGAGAGCACTACGTTCAGAGTCAGTTGCTCCCGTTGGTGAGCAGAGGAATTAGGAGAACGAGGTTCTTGTAACCCCCTTAACCCGGCCTAGACGGTTGACCCGAATTAAGAAAGTCACACGGGGAAAACCAAAGTCAACCCGAAAGTCAACCTTGATTAACGACCCTTTTTTTTTCTTTTTAATCTTGTCTAGATGCCCATTAGTCCTAATTGTGATCACACAAACATCATACTCAAAGATCACAAACATCAGAGATCAAACAGGGACCCAATTGAACAAATTACAACTTTAGGGACCAAATTGTAATTTCTGATAAATAGAAGAACTTAACCCAAATTAATCTTACCAACTTGAAATTAGTCAGGTTTCATGCTTCTCTGTGAAATTTCAGCTCAAAAGGACTTCTCGAACTCATACAATTGCACAAACAAGTTTCAGGACCAAAACGCAAACAATTCAAAACATTTAACTACCAATGTCAGCCCCCAACGGTCGACCGTTCCGAAACAGGCTGTACCCGTTTCGAAACACGGGCCGTTCCGCAACGGGTTCCGGAACACGGGCTGGCAGTGGCCAAACCGTTTCGAAACGGTGCCTACCGTTTCGGACGCCTGGGTTCATTCAAGGCACCCGTTCCGAAACGGTGCACACTGTTCCGAAACGCCCTGCACAGATTGCAGCAAAATGCATTCCAAAACATGCAATTGATCATTCAAACATGCTCCAATTGCCACCAAACTTTACCAGCATGCAATTCAACATATATAAGACTTATAAGCATCGTCAAATCAACAAATTAACTTCATATGCAAAAAGCCCCAAATCTATAGGCATGCTTCCTACACAAGCTAGCTATTGAAGCACAAACTTCCAAAACAAGCATGTAATGATCCAACACAAAAACCAGCATTCTTATCATCATTCAACATACTTAGGGAGTTCCAAAAACACCTCCCAAAACATACACCTTGGTCCCCCATTGCCAAATTAAAAAAAGCTAAAATGTACTAACAAAACCTTCCATACATTGAGCTCTACTTTCACTTGAATGCTTGCCTTCCTTGCTGCCCTCAAGGTTCCTTAATGTTCTGCATTATTGAATTAAGAAAACGGAAGAGAGCGTAAGCAAAAGCTTAGTGAGGAATGCTCTTAAAAACCATTCAATAATGCATTTAAAAACATTTATAAATCATGCTTAAAATCAACCTTTGCACATGCTCAAAAGCATACTTAAAACTAGCATCTCATGCTTCTTAAAATAACATGTCATATTGGCTCAAGTGATAGATTCCATATCTTTAAAACAAGTTCATCAACTTTCCCAAGGACTTTTAAACACCTTGGCCCCAAGGACTTTTAAACACCTTGGCCATGGACTTTTAAACACCATGAATGAGGACCACACAAGGACTTTTAACCACCTTTGTGTCCATAGCTTGATTCACCCAAAGGACTTTTAAACACCTTGGCCCCAAGGACTTTTAAACACCTTGGCCCCATGGACTTTTAAACACCATGGCCCCATGGACTTTTAAACACCATGGAAGGGATCACCTAAGGACTTTTAACCACCTTAGTGTCCGCAACAAGAACCATCCAAGGACTTTTAACCACCTTGATGTTCTTAAGTAACAAGGCTCACTCAAGGACTTTTAACCACCTTAGTGACCTTAACTCTTTTTAAAACATCACTTGCCAATATACATCATTTTCATCATTTAATCCACTGTTTTAAAGCATTAAACCAAGCCATGTTCATCATGCATTTAAAAGCATCAAACCACATTTAATCAATGTACAAAAACAAGGAATTCTTACCTAGAGTTTCCTTCAACATATGGCTTACAACATCAGCAAAAACCATGCTAAATCATGCTTTCAAAACAGTAATTAAAACATGCAATAAACCACTTTGCATCACAACAAAATCATGGCCACCACTAGAGAGAAATTCCGAAAACTTACACTTGAGCTTAGCAAAGTTGTTTAGACTTAAACTAAGCTCCCAAGACATTGGTTTCAAAGCCGAAAACCCAATTTTCAAATACGCACTCACCGATTCCACTTTACTTCAAGCCAAAGCACCAAATCAAGCTTCCGGATCAACAACTCTTGGATCCAAAGATGCCTCCCCTGTTTCAACACATCAAAGCAGAGGATTAATGCATCATCATGCATTAATTGCTTCAATGAAAGCACCTAAACTCGCTGCTCTCATCCACACACCATTTTCGGCCACCAAACACAACCGAAAATGCATCCAAACCACTTCTAAACAAAACCCAGCCATAAACCAACAAAACCACACATCCTTTAACATCATATAACATCTAAAAACAACCTAATAACATCCTTATACCTCCAGCAACATCAGATCCACAAGATCACCTCAAAAACAACCTTGAATCACAAGCTAAACTTAGGAAACTCAACCTATCCGGGATTGCATTAATCAAAACTCAATTCCTTATCAATTTAGAGTTCATTTAACATCAAAAACACATCTCAAATCACAGATTAATCAGATCTAACGAAAATCATCAAAAATCACCAAATCTTGCATTATAAGCCAAGATCCATTTCATCACTTAAAAACCTTTAATAAAACATCAATTAAGGATTGAAAACTTAGGAATTTCAGTAAAGAACTGATAGTTTAGAGGAGAAGGACGTTCTTACCTCCAAACTTGAGTTTCTCCTCTCTTTTGGAATCAAAACCTTGTTGAATCAAGTAGCAATTGAAGAGGTTTTGTAGATATGTTGATTAGGAATCAAATGAGAGTTGAAAGGAGGGATTTAGGTGAGAAAATCAGATCAAATTCTCTGGAGAGAAAGTGTTTGGGTTGAGAGAAAATGAGAGAAAGAAAATTGAGAAAATAGGAAAGTTAGTTAACCAAAATAGCCAAATGGCTTTCCCTCCACTTTTAATATCATTTAAAATCAGAATTAAGTCACAAAATATCTTAGAAAAATCTGGAGAAACTCCCTTTGGGTAAATAGCTCCTTAAAGATTCAAAGTTTCAACCCTTTATAAAACAGTCACCAAACTTTCGAAAATTACATTTTGGTCACTAGCCAAAATGTCACACTTCCAAAACTCATTTTCCAAAATTGATTTCACAGTTCACTTAATTATATTAAAAGATGATTTTAGAATATTATTCCATATTTTTAATGCAACCCGAACTAGGCTTTCCTAATTTCATCTCTTTAGATTCGAACAGCACTTTGTCAAAACCGGTCAACGCCCAAAACTTCTAAGCCCAAAACCGGGGCGTTACAACTCTCCCCCCCTTAAGAAATTTCGTCCTCGAAATTTACCTGAAGGAAAGAGATAAGGAAACTGCTTCAGCATGTCTTCCTTCCGCTCCCACGTGGCTTCCTCAACACCTCGATGCTTCCACATCACCTTCACCAACTCAATGGTCTTACCACGAAGAACCTTGCTATCCAAATCCAGAACCTTCACCGGTTCCTCATCATAAGTCAAATCCGGATTCAAAACCACTTCCTCCACAGGCATCACATGCGAAGGATCAGATCTATACTTCTGGAGCATAGAAACATGGAACACATCATGAATCTTCTCCAACTCTTGAGGTAACCTCAACCGATATGCAACAGGACCCACACGCTCAACCACCTCATATGGTCCAATGTACCTAGGGCTCAACTTACCCTTCCGGCCAAACCTCATCACCTTCTTCCAAGGCGAAACCTTCAAGAACACACGGTCACCCACCGCATACTCTATCTCCTTACGCTTCAAATCCGCGTAAGACTTTTGCCGATCAGAGGCAGCCTTCAACCGTTCACAAATGAGCTTCACCTTCTCGGTGGTCCCTTTCAACAAAGCCGGCATCGAAACCAACTTTTGACCAGTTTCAGCCCAACAAAGAGGAGTCCTACACTTCCTCCCGTGCAGAGCCTCATAAGGTGCCATCTGTATACTCGCCTGATAACTATTGTTATAAGCGAACTCAACCAAAGGCAGATGCTTCTCCCAAGAACCTTGGAACTCAATCATGCAACACCTCAACATATCCTCCAAAATCTGGATAACCCGCTCAGACTGACCATCCGACTGAGGATGATAAGATGTACTGAAATGCAACCTTGTACCCAGAGCTTGATGCAAACACTGCCAGAAACGCGATGTGAACCTCGGATCCCTATCCGACACAATCGACTTAGGCACACCATGCAGCCTCACAACCTCAGCAATATACAGCTCTGCCAGCCTATCCAAAGAAAACGTAGTATGCACAGGCAAGAAATGCACACACTTCGTCAGGCGATCCACAATCACCCAAACAGAATTCTTCTTTGATGGAGACAAAGGTAAACTAGATACAAAATCCATGGTAACCCTTTCCCACTTCCATTCAGGGATTTTCAACGGTTGCAACAACCCAGAAGGAACCTGATGTTCAGCCTTAACTCGCTGACACACCAAACACTTGCTCACAAACTCTGCAACATCCTTCTTCAAACCCACCCAATAGTACTCATCACGAAGATCACGATACATCTTAGTACTACCAGGGTGCATAGCAAAAGGACTACTATGACCTTCAGTCAGAATAGCACGCCTCAACTCAACATCAGCAGGCACTACTATCCGACTACCAAAACACAACACACCATCCTCATTAAAGCAGAAATCCGAAGGTCTACCCTCCGCGATATCCTGAACATGAGACACCAAGGAATCATCCAACAACTGCTTTTCCTTGATCAACTGAACCAACGATGGCTTCACTTGCAACTCAGCAACAAGACCACCATCTCGCGATATGCTCAAGCTAGCAAACATAGCCCTCAGCTCAACAGCTACCTTCCTACTCAAGGCATTCGCAACAACATTAGCCTTTCCAGGATGATACTCAATCGTCAAATCATAATCCTTGAGCAACTCCAACCAACGCCGCTGCCTAAGATTCAACTCCTTCTGAGACATCAGATACCTCAAACTCTTGTGATCCGTGTACACAGTACACTTCTCACCATACAGATAATGTCTCCAGATCTTCAGAGCAAAAACCACTGCAGCCAGCTCGATGTCATGCGTAGGATAGTTGCGCTCATGCACTTTCAACTGCCGCGATGCATAAGCCACAACCTTACCCTCTTGCATCAGCACACATCCCAAACCAACATAGGATGCATCACTATAGACCACAAACTCTTTCCCTGATTCAGGCTGAACCAAGATAGGAGCTTGCGTCAAAGCCGCCTTAAGCTTCTCAAAAGCCTACTGTCTCGCTTCCGTCCACTCATACTTAACATCCTTTTGCAACAGCTTCGTCAAAGGAGCAGCAATCTTGGAAAAACCATCCACAAACCTCCGGTAGTATCCCGCCAAACCAAGGAAACTACGAACCTCATGAACAGACTTAGGAACTTTCCAGTTCATCACCGCCTCAATCTTCTGAGGATCAACACGAATCCCCTCAGCTGAGACCACATGCCCAAGAAACACCACCTCCTTAAGCCAGAACTCACACTTGCTCAGCTTAGCATAAAGCTGATTCTCCAACAAGGCTTGCAAAACAATCCTCAAATGCTCTTCGTGCTCCTCCTCAGCACGCGAGTACACGAGGATATCATCAATGAATACCACAACAAACTTGTCCAGGTATTCATGAAACACACGATTCATCATGTCCATGAAAGCAGCAGGAGCATTTGTCAAACCAAACGGCATCACAAGGAACTCATAATGCCCATACCTTGTCCTGAAAGCTGTCTTAGGCACATCCACATCCTTCACCTTCAACTGATAATACCCTGACCTCAAGTCAATCTTAGAGAACACTGCAGCTCCCCGAAATTGATCAAAGAGATCATCAATCCTCGGCAAAGGATACCGATTCTTGATAGTCAACTTGTTCAGCTGACGGTAATCAATGCACATCCTCATAGTGCCATCTTTCTTCTTCACAAACAAGACTGGTGCACCCCAAGGTGACACACTCGGCCGGATAAAACCACGATCTAGCAGCTCTTGCAACTGCGTCTTCAGCTCCTTCAGCTCCTTAGGTGCCATTCTATAGGGAGTAATGGACACAGGAGTTGTATTCTCATACAGCTCAATTCCAAACTCCACCTCGCGATTAGGAGGTAAACCAGGCAACTCCTCAGGAAAAACACCAGGAAACTCCTTCACAACTCTGATATCTTGCACCCTCAACTCCTTAGAGCTAGGATTCATCACAAAAGCTAGATAAGCTTCGCAACCCTGCCTCAGCATCCTACTCGCCTCCAAGGTAGACACCACATTGGAAAGAAACTTCACATTCTCACCAACCACAACAACTTCATAATCATCCGCAAGCTTCAGCGAAACACACTTATTTTCACAATCTACCACAGCACGATGCTCAACAAGCCAATCCATACCAAGGATCACATCAAAACCATAGAAGGGCAACTCCATAAGATCAACATGAAAAACATGTTCTTGAACAACCAAGGGACACCTTCTATAAAGCTTTCGAGTCACAACAGTTTCACCAAAAGAACTAGTGACACGAACACCAACATCCAAAGACTCAACAGGCAAACCAAGCAATTCAGCATGCTCACGCAAAATGTATGAGTGCGTAGATCCAGAATCAATCAAAGAAAGAAATGACAAGGATTGCAAAGTAAAGGTACCTGCAATCACATCTGCATCATTCCTTCCCTCACGCTGAGCATACACCCTAGCTTGGCCTCCACCTTCAGTCTGAATAGCCACAACATGGGCTACTCCACGGCCTCCTTCCTCTCGCCTCTGGAAATTACCACGGCCGCGCCCACGACCTCTCTACGGTGCAGCAACAACAGGAGCACGCTCTTGGCCACCAGCCAACCTCGGACAATCTCGCCTCAAGTGGTCTGCGGATCCACAATTCCAGCATCCATTACCAGCTGCCGCAACAGGAGCTTGCACCTCTCTCACAGCACGAGGACAGTCACGCTTCATGTGACCACGTGAACCACAGATCCAACAAGCACTCGGATCAGCTCTAGCATTACCTCCTCTAGCAGGTGCACCACCACCTCTCTTGGCTGAGGACTGATACTTCTGATCACGTCCCCTCTTGTTCCGTCCACCTCCGGAACTATACTCAGCAGCTCTCTTGCCAGAACTCGCTCCAGCACCTTTCGCAGATAAACCCAAGTTCATCTCTATATCCTTGGCTCAGCCCACCAACACATCAAAATCATCATATTCAGTGGCCAGCACATACATTTTCACATCCGTCACAAGACCATAACGGAACCTCTCGCACCTTGCTCGCTCATCAGGTATCAGCTTCGGTGCATACTGACTGAGTCGCACAAACTGCACCTCATACTCAGCCACACTCATGCTCCCTTGGGTAAGAGACATGAATTCACGCTTCTTCTCATCAAGATATCTCACACCAAGATACCTTCTCTTGAACACATTCTGAAAGAATGTCCAAGTAACATTAGCTTCAGCCATCCCAGCTATAGTGGTCGTCCACCACGTATACGCATCGTCCTGCAGCAAGGACACAACACAACCCAGCTTTTGTACATCCGTGCAGCTCATCTGACCCAAGATACGCTTGGTACTCTCTAGCCAAGCTTCAGAACTCTCAGCCGACATACCCCTGAACTCAGTCCCACCAAGACTGCGCAGACGTTCCAAAGGTAGTCTAACTCCAGCATCTCCCTGATGCCCAGCTCCTTGAGCTCCAGCTACTGCTGCTCGAAAAGCACCCGCAATAGCTTGTACCAACATAGACATATCAGGCATAGCTTGCCCCTGACCAACCTCTGGTCCAGCAGCTCCAGCACCAGCTGCAGCTTCAGCTCTCCCACCTCCTGCACCACCACCAGGCGGAGGAGGGGGTAACACCGCACTACCCGTGTTCTCTTCATTCTCGTTCTCATTAGGAGCCGTAGCTCGCACACTACCTCGTAACTCTCTACGTGGTGCCATACTTTTACCATGCAATCACAATGCAAATAAAACAAGTCAGGCCCAGCAAGGTAAGCATTCCAAGTATTCAAGCTCAATTTCATTCAAAATCAACAACATTTCATTAGCTTTTGTTTGGCAATGGGTACCCTCAACATGCTACATCACAGCATACATTTCAATTACATCCAAAACACAAGCCACTAAACATGCTTTCGATCAACAAGCATACAAGGCAAACATACTTCAATCACGCATACATTCATTCCCAATTACTCGAGAACTCAGCTCTGATACCACCAAATGTAACCCCCTTAACCCGACCTAGACGGTTGACCCGAATTAAGAAAGTCACACGGGGAAAACCAAAGTCCACTCGAAAGTCAACCTTGATTAACGACCCTTTTTTTCTTTTTAATCTTGTCTAGATGCCCATTAGTCCTAATTGTGATCCTACAAACATCATACTCAAAGATCACAAACATCAGAGATCAAACAGGGACCCAATTGAACAAATTACAACTTTAGGGACCAAATTGTAATTTCTGATAAATAGAAGAACTTAACCCAAATTAATCTTACCAACTTGAAATTAGTCAGGTTTCATGCTTCTCTGTGAAATTTCAGCTCAAAAGGACTTCTCGAACTCATACAATTGCACAAACAAGTTTCAGGACCAAAATGCAAACAATTCAAAACATTTAACTACCAATGTCAGCCCCCAACGGTCGACCGTTCCGAAACAGGCTGTACCCGTTTCGAAACACGGGCCGTTCCGCAACGGGTTCTGGAACACGGGCTGGCAGTGGCCAAACCGTTTCGAAACGGTGCCTACCGTTTCGGACGCCTGGGTTCATTCAAGGCACCCGTTCCGAAACGGTGCACACTGTTCCGAAACGCCCTGCACAGATTGCAGCAAAATGCATTCCAAAACATGCAATTGATCATTCAAACATGCTCCAATTGCCACCAAACTTTACCAGCATGCAATTCAACATATATAAGACTTATAAGCATCGTCAAATCAACAAATTAACTTCATATGCAAAAAGCCCCAAATCTATAGGCATGCTTCCTACACAAGCTAGCTATTGAAGCACAAACTTCCAAAACAAGCATGTAATGATCCAACACAAAAACCAACATTCTTATCATCATTCAACATACTTAGGGAGTTCCAAAAACACCTCCCAAAACATACACCTTGGTCCCCCATTGCCAAATTACCAAAAGCTAAAATGTACTAACAAAACCTTCCATACATTGAGCTCTACTTTCACTTGAATGCTTGCCTTCCTTGCTGCCCTCAAGGTTCCTTAATGTTCTGCATTATTGAATTAAGAAAACGGAAGAGAGCGTAAGCAAAAGCTTAGTGAGGAATGCTCTTAAAAACCATTCAATAATGCATTTAAAAACATTTATAAATCATGCTTAAAATCAACCTTTGCACATGCTCAAAAGCATACTTAAAACTAGCATCTCATGCTTCTTAACATAACATGTCATATTGGCTCAAGTGATAGATTCCATATCTTTAAAACAAGTTCATCAACTTTCCCAAGGACTTTTAAACACCTTGGCCCCAAGGACTTTTAAACACCTTGGCCATGGACTTTTAAACACCATGAATGAGGACCACACAAGGACTTTTAACCACCTTTGTGTCCATAGCTTGATTCACCCCAAGGACTTTTAAACACCTTGGCCCCAAGGACTTTTAAACACCTTTGCCCCATGGACTTTTAAACACCATGGCCCCATGGACTTTTAAACACCATGGAAAGGATCACCTAAGGACTTTTAACCACCTTAGTGTCCGCAACAAGAACCATCCAAGGACTTTTAACCACCTTGATGTTCTTAAGTAACAAGGCTCACTCAAGGACTTTTAACCACCTTAGTGACCTTAACTCTTTTTAAAACATCACTTGCCAATATACATCATTTTCATCATTTAATCCACTGTTTTAAAGCATTAAACCAAGCCATGTTCATCATGCATTTAAAAGCATCAAACCACATTTAATCAATGTACAAAAACAAGGAATTCTTACCTAGAGTTTCCTTCAACATATGGCTTACAACATCAGCAAAAACCATGCTAAATCATGCTTTCAAAACAGTAATTAAAACATGCAATAAACCACTTTGCATCACAACAAAATCATGGCCACCACTAGAGAGAAATTCCGAAAACTTACACTTGAGCTTAGCAAAGTTGTTTAGACTTAAACTAAGCTCCCAAGACATTGGTTTCAAAGCCGAAAACCCAATTTTCAAATACGCACTCACCGATTCCACTTTACTTCAAGCCAAAGCACCAAATCAAGCTTCCGGATCAACAACTCTTGGATCCAAAGATGCCTCCCCTGTTTCAACACATCAAAGCAGAGGATTAATGCATCATCATGCATTAATTGCTTCAATGAAAGCACCTAAACTCGCTGCTCTCATCCACACACCATTTTCGGCCACCAAACACAACCGAAAATGCATCCAAACCACTTCTAAACAAAACCCAGCCATAAACCAACAAAACCACACATCCTTTAACATCATATAACATCTAAAAACAACCTAATAACATCCTTATACCTCCAGCAACATCAGATCCACAAGATCACCTCAAAAATAACCTTGAATCCCAAGCTAAACTTAGGAAACTCAACCTATCCGGAATTGCATTAATCAAAACTCAATTCCTTATCAATTTAGAGTTCATTTAACATCAAAAACACATCTCAAATCACAGATTAATCAGATCTAACGAAAATCATCAAAAATCACCAAATCTTGCATTATAAGCCAAGATCCATTTCATCACTTAAAAACCTTTAATAAAACATCAATTAAGGATTGAAAACTTAGGAATTTCAGTAAAGAACTGATAGTTTAGAGGAGAAGGACGTTCTTACCTCCAAACTTGAGTTTCTCCTCTCTTTTGGAATCAAAACCTTGTTGAATCAAGTAGCAATTGAAGAGGTTTTGTAGATATGTTGATTAGGAATCTAATGAGAGTTGAAAGGAGGGATTTAGGTGAGAAAATCAGATCAAATTCTCTGGAGAGAAAGTGTTTGGGTTGAGAGAAAATGAGAGAAAGAAAATTGAGAAAATAGGAAAGTTAGTTAACCAAAATAGCCAAATGGCTTTCCCTCCACTTTTAATATCATTTAAAATCAGAATTAAGTCACAAATATCTTAGAAAAATCTGGAGAAACTCCCTTTGGGTAAATAGCTCCTTAAAGATTCAAAGTTTCAACCCTTTATAAAACAGTCACCAAACTTTCGAAAATTACATTTTGGTCACTAGCCAAAATGTCACACTTCCAAAACTCATTTTCCAAAATTGATTTCACAGTTCACTTAATTATATTAAAATATGATTTTAGAACATTTTCCATATTTTTAATGCAACCCGAACTAGGCTTTCCTAATTTCACCTCTTTAGATTCGAACAACACTTTGACCAAACCGGTCAACGCCCAAAACTTCTAAGCCCAAAACCGGGGCGTTACAGTTCTGCCTGGTGGGAATTTACCTCCTCTACCGCCACCACCACCTGGGGGAGAAGAGCAAGTGCAACACGGACATGCTGGTCTGGCGTTGGATGATTTGACGCCTTTGGTACAGGCGATGACTAGAGCATTCCAGTTATCGTGTTGCTAGAGTGCAAGTGCAAGCACCTGCTGCTGGGCAATTGGGTTTGCCGTTGGAGCGCTTGCGAAGTTTGGGAGGTGTTGAATATCGTGATTATTCTTCTGAGTCATTCTAGGCTTGGATGGCCAGTACGATCCGAATTTTGGATCAAATGGGGTGCAACGATGCACGTAAGCTGGGATGTGTTGTTTCGTTGTTGCATGGTGATGCATATGCTTGGTGGATGACTGTGACCGTGACCATGGAACCTAATGAGGTGGATTGGGATTTCTTCTAGGCTTCCTTTAAAAAGAAGTATCTATGAGTTAGATACTTGGATGACAAGAAGCGTGAGTTCATGTCCTTGGTGCAAGGAAACACAATTGTAGTTGAGTACGAGGTCTAGTTCATACGTTTGAGTTAGTATGCTTCAGAATTGGTGCTAAGTGATATCCATCGATGTGATAGCTTCCATTATGGCTTGGTGCATGAAGTGAAGACGTTCATGTTAGCATTTGATTATACTGATTTTGATGTGCTGGTGACGCGAGCCAAGGATATAGAGCATAGTTCGGGTTTAACCTCTCGCGCTGGTGGTTCTAGCTCGAGTATGAGAGATTTAGATTCTGGTTCTAGTGGTGGACAAAATAAGAGGAACCGTGACCATATGTATCGGCTTGAGGCGAGGTAATTTTGGGCGAGGTGCGCCAGCTCAGGGTAATTGAGTGAGGTTTGAGCAGAATACTTGCTGGTCATGTGGATTGTGAGAGCACTTGAGGCGAGATTGTCCTCGCGTGGCTCGTGAGATGCAGGCTCCTATGGATTGGCCTAATTCTTGTTGGAACTATGGATCAATTGATCATATGAGACGTGAGTGTCCTTTTCTAGCTGGAGGTGGTCAGGGTCGAGCACATGTTGTGGCACCAAAGAGAGGCCATGGTAATTTCAAAAGAAGGGAGGGTGGACAAAGAGGTGTGACTCATGTTGTTGCTGTTCAACTAGAGGTTGGTGGTCCAGCGAGAGTGTATGGACATCGCGAGGGACGTAACGACACCGACATGATTGCATGTACCTTCACCTTGTAATCCTTGTCTTTGTTAGCTTTGATTGATTCTGGATCTACGTATTCATACATCTTGAGTGAGCATGCACATTTGCTTGATTTTCCTATTGAGATGCTAGATGTAGGAATGTAAGTAACAAGCTCTTTTGGTGAAACTGTTGTTACAAGAAAACTATATAGAAGATGTGCTTTATCTGTTCAAGGCCATGTGTTTTCAGTTGATTTGATGAAATTGCCTTTCTATGGTTTTAATGTGATTCTTAGAATAAATTGGTTGACTGAGCATAGAGTTGTAGTTGATTTTGATGTTAATCACGTTACCTTGAAACTTGCTGATGACTACGAAGTAGTAATCGTAGGCGAGAATGTGAAATTCTTGTCCAATGCAATTTCGGCTCTTGAAGCGAGTCGGATGGTGGAGTTGGGTTGCGAAGCTTTCGTAGCTTATGTGATGATCCTTGATACAAAAGAAGTATGAGTACAAGACATACGAATGGTATCTGAGTTTTCGAGTGTCTTTTCGAAAGAGTTGCATGGTTTGCCACCAAATAGAGAAGTTGAGTTTGGCATTGAGTTGTATGAAAATACGGCTCCAGTGTCTATTGCTCCTTATCGGATGGAACCTAAGGAATTGAAGGAGTTGAAAATGCAACTTCAGGAGTTGCTTGATCGAGGGTTCATTAGGCTAAGTGTTCCACCTTGGGGTGCACCGGTCTTGTTTGTAAAGAAGAAGGATGGCACGATGCGTATGTGTATAGATTATCGACAACTTAATAAGTTGACGATTAATAACACGTATCCTTTGCTAAGGATTGATGATTTGTTTGATCAATTTCGAGAAGCTTCAGTGTTTTCAAAGATTGATTTGAGGTCTGAGTATTTTCAACTGAAGGTTAAGGATGTAGATGTACCCAAGACAACTTTTCGGACAAGGTACGACTATTATGAATTCTTAGTGATGCCGTTTGGGTTGACAAATGCACCGGCTGCATTCATGGATATGATGAATCATGTATTCCATGAGTTCTTAGAATAGTTTGTGGTAGTGTTTATCAATGATATTCTCGTGTACTCGCGTACCGAAAAAGATCACAATAAGCATTTAAGGATTGTGTTGCAAGTGTTGTTGGAGAATCAGCTTTATGCTAAGCCGAGCAAGTGTGAGTTTTGGCTCAGAGAGGTTGTCTTCCTTGGACATGTAGTGTCAGCCGAGGGTATTCGGGTTGATCCACACAAGATTGAGGCTGTGATGAATTGGAAAACGCCTAAATTAGTGACGAAAGTGCGTAGTTTCCTTGGGTTAGCTAGATATTATCGAAGGTTTGTTGAGGGTTTTTCTAAGATTGCTGCTCCTTTGACTAAGTTGATGCAAAAGAATGTTCACTTTGAATGGATGGATGTTAGGCAACAAGCTTTTGAGAAGTTGAAGGAAGCTTGGACGCAAGCTACAGTCTTGATTCAACCAGAATCGGGTAAGGAGTTTGCAGTTTATAGCGATGCATCATATGTTGGTCTAGGTTGTGTGTTGATGCAAGGTGGGAAGGTTGTGGCATATGCATCTAGACAGTTGAAGGTGCATGAACGCAACTATCCTACCCATGATCTAGAGCTTGATGCGGTTGTGTTTGCTTTAAAGATTTGGAGACACTACCGTTATAGTGAGAAGTGTGTGGTTTACACCGATCATAAAATTTTGAAGTATCTAATGTCTCAAAGGGAGTTGAATCTTAGGCAACGAAGATGGTTGGTGTTGCTTAAGGATTATGATCTGACGATTGAGTACCATCCTGGAAAGGCTAATGTGGTGGCTAATGCTTTGAGTAGGAAGGTAGCTGTTGAGTTGAAAGCGATGTTTGCTCGGTTGAGTATATCACGTGATGGTAGGTTGATAGCCGAGTTGAAAGTGAAACATTCCTTGATTCAATTGATTAGGGATAAGCAGTTATTTGATGATTCGTTGGTGCCTCATGTTCAGGATATAGTTGATGGTAATGTGACAGATTTCTATTCCAATGATGATGGTGTTTTATGCTTTAAAAGTCGAATAGTTGTGCCGGAGGATGTTGAGTTGAGGTGGACTATTTTGACTGAAGCTCATAGCAGTCCTTTTTCTATGCATCCCGGTAGTACAAAGATGTATCGTGGTTTGAAAGATGAGTACTATTGGGTGGGGTTGAAAAAGGATGTTGCTAATTTTGTGAGCAAGTGTATGGTTTGTCAGTGTGTGAAAGCTAAGCATTAATTTCCTTTTGGATTGTTGCAACCTTTGAGGATAACATAATGGAAATAGGAAAGGATTACGATGGATTTTGTGTCTGGTTTTCCTTTGACACAGTCCAAGAAGAACTCCATTTGGGTGATTGTGGATCGTCTTACAAAGTGTGCGGATTTCTTGGTTGTGCATACTACGTATACGTTGGATGAGCTAGCAGAGTTGTATATTGCTGAGATTGTGCGTTTGCATGGTGTGCCTAAGTCTATAGTGTCGGATAGAGATATGAGGTTTACATGAAGATTCTGGGAGTGTTTACACCAAGCGTTGGGTACGCGCTTGAATTTCAGCACTTCATATCATCCTCAATCGGATGGATAGTCGGAGTGTGTTATCTAGGTGCTGGAGTATATGTTGAGATGTTGTGTGATAGATTTCCAAGGTTCTTGGGAAAAACAGTTGCCTTTGGTGAAATTTACCTATAATAATAGTTTCCAGGCAGGTATACAAATGGCTCCGTATAAAGCTTTGTATGGAAGAAAGTGTAGAACGCCTCTTTGTTGGGTGGAGGCGGGGAAAAAGTTGGGTTTCTTGCCGAATTTGCTTAAGGGAACAACTGAGAAAGTTAAGCTCATATGTGAACGTTTGAAGGCTGCTTTGGATCGTCAAAAGTCTTACGCGGATTTAAAGCGTAAGGAGATTGAGTTTGCGGTTGGAGATCGCGTGTTCCTAAAGGTATCACCTTGGAAGAAGGTGATGAGATTTGGACATAAGGGTAAGCTTAGTCCAAGATCTATCAGACCTTATGAGGTTGTGGAGCGAGTTGGTCTTGTTGCATATTGGTTGAGGTTGCCTCCTGAGTTGGAGAAGATTCTTGATGTGTTTCATGTTTCGATGTTGCAAAAGTATAGATCAGATCCATCTCATGTGATACTTGTCGAGGAGATTGAGCTGAATCTGAATTTATCTTATGATGAGGAACCATTGGGGATCCTTGATTCTAGTAGTAAAGTTCTTCGCGGTAAGACGATTGAAGTTGTGAAGGTGTTGTGGCGACATCGAGGAGTTGAGGAGGCCACGTGGGAGAGCAAGGTGGACATGTTGAAGCAGTTTTCGCACCTTTTTCCTTCAGGTAAAATTTCAAGGACGAAATTTCCTAAGTGGGGGAGAGTTGTAACGCCCTAGTTTTGGGCCTAGGTGTTTTAGGCATCGATTTGGGTTAGTCGAACCTAGAGTTGGAGATTCGTGTCTTTAAGAATGGTTCAGGGAAATCATGGTTCGAGATAAGGTAAAAATATGGGAAAATTTTCTAAAATCATATAGATGAGTTTGGTAAAATCGATTTTATAAAATGGATTTTGGAACGTGTACATTTTGGGCAGTGACTAAATTGTAAAGATTTAAAACTGTGTAAAAAGTGTGATTTTTAAAAGGGAGTCAAATTCTTAGAATCTTTAGGGAGCTTTATGGCAATTAAGCCTTTTTTCTAATTTAGCACGTGTTTTAAATGTTTAATTAAAGATTGAGTGGTTTTATTAATTAAAGGAGAGGTGATTATTTTGTTAAACGAAATTTGACGTAACTCTTTCATTTCTCATTTTCTCTTCAGCCAATCACTCTCTCTATTCTCTTAATTTCCAAATTTCCTCCTCTTCTTTTCTCACTTAATTTCCAACTTTTTCCTTTAAGATTTCTCTTGATTTTCCTCATGTTTCTTGAAGTGAAAACTTGCCAAATTAGAAGAAAAGCAAGGATTGGAGGTAATTTCATGCTAACCCTTTAATCAAGGTTCTTTAATAAAATTCCAAAGATATTTGACTCTTGATTTGTGTTTCTGATTGAGGTTTTATTGTTGATTTGTTAAAATGTTGTAATCTTGCTAAAAGAAGAGTTAAAAATGTGATTTTCGTATTTGTTTTGATTTATTTGAGATGGGTTCTAATCATGTTTTGAAAGATTTGTGATGTGGATAATGAGCTTTGATCATAAAATCCCGAAATCAACGAGATCTCTAATTATCTAGGTTGTTAGTTTTGGGTTTTGGCATGGAAATGTAAAATCTGAGTTGCTAGAGGTATAAGGATGAAATTAGGATGTTTTTGGATGTTGATTTATAGTTAAAATGGCTTGGAAGTGTTTGTTGATGGCTAGGATGAGTTTAATGATCAATCGAATGAGATTTCTGTTGTTTTGGATGGGTATTTTGGTGCCTTTGGGCAGAGATGCGAGATTTTAGTGTTTGCTGGTGGTTTTAATGCATTGAGATGCATTAATCCTCTGTTCTTATGTGGAATAAATAGAGAAGGATTCTTCAGAAGCTTTGGGCAAAGTTCCGGGGGCTTTGGTCGCTTGAATTTCGCGTCGGCATTTGAGGTTTCGCAAGTCTGTGAGTGGAAATAGGATTTCCAGCTTTGAAACATCTTAAAAGTGGTTATGGGAACTTAGTGTAAGCTTGAAATGCTTTGCTAAGTTCGGACGTAAGTAAAGTGATTTTCTCCCTCGGATTTTGCTATTATGTGATTATGGATGTACTTGTTTTTAAATGTGTTTACCTACTATTTTAAAGCATGATTTGAGTATATGATATGTTGTTGATGATGCCATATGGGTTAAGGATGCACTAGGTAAGTGATCCTTGCATGCATGTGTTTATACAAGGTTTAATGCTTGGAATATGGCTTATTGTGAATGCTTTAGAAAATAGTGAGGTTTGCATCAAAAGTAAATTATATTGGCAAGTGATGTTGTGTAAAGTGTTTTGCAAATGAAATCGGATATAGATAGCCGACTATAGGATTGATTGCACTATAAACAAGTCGCCTTGGATGTTGAAGGGTTGTGATTGTATCGAAAACTCCATCCAAGTACCCTAACGATTGACGAAATTGAGTTGTGCCATGTCTCTCGTTTTTGGGGTTATACATTTACCGATGAGTGGTGTTGAGCGGTTGTAAGGTACCGAATACTCCACCACGGGTGTCACAACGATGGATGGTAGCTCCCGTCTGTGAACCTTGAGATGCCGATTAGAATGTATGAAGTGTTTGGGACAACACTCGATAATTCGTGTATCTGATATGTTTTGGCAAATGAGAATGTTGTTGATCACTTGTGAGCCAATATAATTGATTAAATGGTAATAGAAATGTTTATGATGCATAATATGAAAAATGCACGTTTTACTTTAAAAGCTTTTCATATTGGTAGATATGCATGAAAGACTTGATATACATGTTAGCAATGGATTTTGCTGTTGAAGTATTTAATACTTGTTGCATGGTGTATAACATGTTGATTTTAATGATCAAGTGCATGGATTTCAATGAGAGCATGATGGTTTTCAAAAGTGGGAGAATGATTTTAAGTATTAATAATGTTTTTTTTGTTTTTGAGCATTCCTCACTAAGCTTGTAAGCTTACACTCTCTTTTGTCCATCAATGCAGATAATTAAGTGTTAGGAGGCGTCAACTTGCAAGGGGATTTGAGAAGACATCATTTTGAAAGTATATTTCTGTTATGAACTATAGTAATAATGACAATGGGGGATTTCAAGTTTTGTTTGGGTGATGTGTATGAACACCCTTTGAGCATGTTTGCTATATGCTTTTATACTTGTAAAAGGCTTTTAATTGGTGTTTGAAGTTTTGGTTTGAGTTTTGACTCTTGAGTGGTTTATTTGCTAGGTTGCATGCCTCTAGATATCCTTTGATGCTATTAGCCATGCTTGAATGCTAAAACTGATGTATATGCTTGAGGAATAATGTTTATGTATGATGTATGCATGTTATAATCATGTTGGATTGATTTACGTTGGAATTTTGGGTGAAAAACCAGCAAAATCTGTCATTACAGGCCCAAGTGTTTCGAAACACTCGAGCGTGTATCGAAACATGGTGCCTGAAATGGCCTTGGTGTATTGAAACAAGCAAGGTCTGTTCCGGTACGATTTGCTACTGGAAACCATGGTTTCAAAACACTTCAATGGCGTTTTGGTATGAGCCCGGGTTTCGAAATAGGGCTACAATATATCGGAACAAGTGACAATTATGGTAGTTATTGGAATGTTATGTGTTTCAGAACATGGCCTTAGTGTATGATTGAATTTGCAAATGATCCGCTGCAGCGTAAAACACATAAGAACCTAATGTGCATCTAGACAAGATAAAAAGAAAAAAATAGGGTCGTTTATTGAGGTAAACCTTTACTTCAATATTCCCCGTATGACCCATTCGGTTCGGTCTATTAGCTAGGCCGGGTCGAGGGGGTTACAAATTGCATAACATTTCTTAAATAGTTCTATCTCTTTAAAATAACAATTCGATCTCATGGGATCACGTAAATCATTACATCATTACTCAAAACATGCATAAAACAGTAGGTTTAATTCTATCTTCAAAACAAGAGCATGATCATAAAACCAATGGGATAAAAACCGAGAAACGAGAGCGAAACATCTCAAACATACTTCCGAATTTAGTTTAGTGTTTCAAACTCAACCTAAACCCCCAAACCTCGCTTTCAACTCTTTGAAAGACTTTTAAAACCAATTCCACTCACCAACAACGCCGCGCTCGCGTTGTTGAAGTGTAATCAAGCTTTCAGAGCTCCCGAAACTTCACCAATCTCGTCTGTTATATTCTCCCCTGTTTATAACACACAAGAACAGAGAATTAATGCATCTCAATGCATTAAATCCACCAGCAATAAAAGCTATCTCGCAGCTCTACCCCAAAACACAAAAACGACTATCCGAAAGAAACAAAACACCTTCGATTATTCTACAACCTTTACCCAGCCAAAACCCAACACTTACATCCAATTTTAATCATCAAATAACATCTAAAAACATTATAATTTCATCCTTATACCTCTAGCAACACTAGAACCACATTAACTTCACAAAAACCCCAAATCTAACCATCTAACAACTAGAGATCCAAACCAATTCGGGATTATTATGATAAAATCTTTATTTCAACATCATTTAACATCCAAATCATAATTAATATCAGCCTCAAATCAAGTAAAATAGCAACATTACGAAAATCACAAGATTTCAATAAATAATCTTCAATTTAACCAAACTTCCATGATTAACTCATCAAAACAACTTAGAAAACATATGTAAAGGATTGATAACTTTGGAATTTTAGTAAAGAACTGATCATTAGAGGAGGAGAATGAACCTTACCTCTAATGGATGAAATCTCTTTCAATTGGATGTGTTTTTCTTGAAAAAAATTAAAGGAAAAACAATAAGGTTTTGCAAATCAAGATCAAAGAATCCTTTAGAAATCAAAAACTCAGTAAATCAAGAGCATTGCTTCAAGTTTCTTGAAAATGGAGAGTGTTTGGCCGAAGGAAAATTTTGAGAGGAAATAGAGTGAGAGAAAATGACGTAAAATGAGTTTTAATGAAATAACTAACTCTCTTTTTATTAAACCCTTTTAATCCTTAATTAAAACCTCTTAAAATGCTTCAAATTAAGAGAGAAATCTGATAAAAACAAATAGGTAAAATAGCTCCTTAAAGATTCAAAGTTCAATCCCTTTACAAAACAATCACTAAATCACCTTTGTAAAAATCGCGTTTTGGTCACTAACTCAAAATGTCCCACTTCCAAAATCCCTTTCTTAAAATTGATTTTACCAAAATCATTTATATAATTAATAATGATTTTAAGCATTTTCTCATATTTTATCATAACCTAAACCTTGTTTTCCCTAAACTGCTCCCAAAAACTCGGATCTCTAGTCTACACCCTACGAACCTCAAATTGACCTCAAATTCTTCTAGGCCCAAAATCGGAGCGTTACAACTCTCCACCACTTAAGAAATTTCATCCTCGAAATTTTACCTGATGGAAAAAGATAAGGAAAATGCTTCTTCATGTCATAATTCCTTTCCCACGTGGCTTCCTCAACACCACGATGTTGCCACAAGACCTTGACCAACTCAATGGTCTTACCACGAAGAACCTTGCTGTCCGAATCCAAGATCTAAACTGGTTCTTCATCATAGGACAAATCCAGATTCAACTCAATCTCCTCAACAGAAATAACATGAGACGGATCCGATCTATATCTCTGTAGCATGGATACATAGAAAACGTCATGTATCTTCTCCAACTCGGAAGGCAACCTCAACCTATAAGCAACAGTTCCAACACGCTCAAGCACCTCATACGATCCAATAAACCTTGGACTCAACTTACCTTTCCGACCAAATCTCATCACCTTCTTCTAAGGTGAAACCTTCAATAACACCTTATCTCCCACAACATACTCAATCTCCCTACGCTTCAAATCCACGTAAAACTTTTGCCGATCCGAAGCGGCTTTCAACCCCTCACTAGTAAGCTTCACTTTTTCCATAGTGCCCTTAAGCACATTATGCAAAGAAACCAACTTCTGCCCTGCTTCCGCCCAACAAAGAGGCGTTCTACGCTTCCTTCTATACAAGGCCTCATAAGGAGCCATTTGAATGCTCGCTTGATAACTATTATTGTAAGCAAACTCCACTAAAGACAATTGTTCTCCCAAGAACCTTAGAAATCAATGATGCAACATCTCAACATATCCTCCAACTCTTGGATAACTCGCTCAGATTGACCATTCGTCCGAGGATGATACGCAGTACTAAAATTCAAACGCGTACCCAACGCTTGATGAAGACTCTCCCAAAACCTTGCTGTGAAACACGAATCTCGACCTGAATCAATGGACTTAGGCACTCTATACAACCTCACAATCTTAGAGATGTACAAATCCGGCAACTTATCTAACGTATACGTAGTAAGCACTGCCATAAAATATACACACTTCGTAAAACGATCAACAATCACCAAAATGGAATTCTTTTTGGACGGTGTCAAGGGTAAACCCGTCACGAAGTCCATGGTGATTCTCTCCCATTTCCATTATGGAATTTTCAATGGTTGCAACAATCCAGAAGGAAATTGATGCTCAACTTTAACTCCTTGACAAACTATGCACTTACTAACAAAATCAACAACGTCTTTCTTCAAGCCAACCCAATAGCACTCATCCTTCAACCCACGATACATCTTTGTACTACCAGGGTGCATAGCAAAAGGACAGCTATGAGCCTCGGTTAAGATAGTGCGCCTCAGCTCAACATCCTCCAGCACAACTATTGTAGAGCGTTTGGATGTTCTCTAAATAGGAGCGCAAGTGCACACTCTTGTCAAGTTATAGTATAAAAGATATCGTCTTTGTTAGGTTTTTAGGGGGCTCGATTCCTTCAACTGTTCTGGCTCGCCAAGTGGTGGAGAAGTGAAAATTGGGTGATAGTGGTGTGGAAGCTAAAAAGATTAATGACACAATGATTTATAGTGGTTCAACCTTCTAACCAAGGTCTACATCCACTAGCTTAGCTTCCCACTAAGGATTTCCAATCAATCCACTATTGATTCGTCCCCTTTTCTAGGCTTAGGAGGAAACCCTTATACACCGATCAAGCTTTCTACCCAAAGCCTTGATCAAACCCTTTTTACAAGAGAAAAGACAAGCAAACACAAATCCCTCTAATATGTGTTTGTTTGCACAATTTAGCACTCACCCAAAAGCCTAAAACACTTGAGCAAATTTAACAATTTTGGCTCACCAGTGTTTGTCTATACAAAGAAATGACAATTTAGCACTAAGACAAATTTTTGATCATTTGTTGATTGACAATTGAAGCATTAACCATTACTTGATGCTTGGAGGTCCCTTTTATACTCCTTAATGAGTTTTTAGCCGTTACTAGCCGTTGGGGTTGAATTCGAGCTGTTGGAGACATACTTTCCCACCATAAATGCAGTTCTGCAGCTACCCGTATCGAAATGCTTGAACATGTTTCGATACGCTCTTCAAGTAGAAAGAGCCGTTGCAGTCTATGCAGCACCCGTATCGAAACGCTCTTGACCGTATCGAAACACCCGTATCAAAACGCTCGTCCTCATATCGAAACGATCTGCATTTAAATGTTAGTTGGGAAATAGGCGTTTGGAGTTTATGACCGTTGTGGTTGATGCCATGTGGGCGTATCAAAACGACATAGCCCGGATCGAAACGCTTGGCAAAATCCTCATCCAGAAGAGACCTATTTTGAAACCCATTTCGAAATGTTTTGACACTGTAAAACCCCGTATCGAAACACCTAGGGGTGTTTCGAAACGCCTTGAAGGTTTTGTTTAATTTGGCTTTGAAAACATGTGAAAACCTTTGAAAACATCCCCTAAACATAGTTTCAAGTTGTTTGGACTTTAGAAATAGTTCTGAATTCTTTTTAACTTAGTCCAATACATTTTTCAATTATTATATCAAAACATTAGTTCTACAATCACCACCTTTTTGATATAATAAAACCAACTTGAAAAATTGTTTGGGATTCTCCCCCTTTAAGCTTAAAAATGTGAATAAGAGATGAGAAATTTGAAATCAATTTGAGTTCCCCCTTTCTTCATTTGAAAATTCAAAATTTTAAACTATTTCTCTCCCTTTTTGTTATATCAAAAAGAATTCAAAATGCTTTTATGTTCAAAATAACAATAGAGGTAAAGAAAAATTGACAAAATTAAGAATTTTTGTTTTAAAATGGCTCCCCCTTACTCAAAGCATCATAAAAATGTTAGTTCAACATATATGATCATCTAGTTGAATTAAATGAAAAATAAATCAAAATAAAAGCAAAAACAACTAGATTTTACCACACTTGAACCCAAGGAAGGATGTTAAGCCTTCCTTCTTCAAGTGTTCTTCCTTTGTGTGCATGGAGCTCCCCCTCAATTTATGACATGTTGATCACTCTCCATCACACCTATCAAAAGAAAAACAAGTAATTTTTGGTATCCAAATTGCTTTGTATCCATAGACATTAGTAGCACACAATTTAGTCCCCTTAGGAATCCATTTTTCAATTTCATCCTTTTTAGTTGAAGTACTAAGTCCTTTTGGGACCCAAACACTTCTAAAACATTTACCTTTTACAAATCTAGGGGCACTAGATTGTCTTACATAAAAATTTGATTTTCCAAAGTCATTTTTCTTTTGAGGTTCATTGGAAATCAAATCTTTTTCTTTTTGAACTTTAAGAACCAAATTTTGTAAATCAAAACATTTTTGTTCAAAATCTTTCAATTTTGCTTCAAGTTCAAGATTTGTTTGGGAAGCAAATCATTCTCATTTTGTATTTTTGAAATCAACTTTTTGTTCTTGGAAAATGATGCCTTAAATTCCAAAAGCAAATCATCATAGGCATCTTGCAACTCATCAAATGTATATGAATTTGAAATAGATGAGTTAGAAGTTACCTCCCTCCTCATTGAGGGCCATCAAGCATAGGTGGGCTACTTCATCATCGGTGGAGTCTTCATCGCTCTATGTGGCCACATATGCTTGCTTTGAAGATGATCCCCTCTTGTTGGACTTGTGGGATTTATTCATCTTCTTCCTCGATTCATGCTTGGATTTTTCCATTTCGCTCTTCATGAACCGGGTAAATTTGTTGAAGAGATAGGCCATCTCTTCATCTTCACTTTCCTCCTCACCTGAATCTTCATGATGGCATGTGGAGGATTTTATAGCAACGACACTTGCATTGATGCCAAGCTCCATGATTTTCTTCTTCCCCATAGCTCTAATTTCTTCCTTCTTCTTCTTCTCCCCTTCTATGTTTTTCTTCATTATTTGGTGAGTGAGAAGTGACCCCATGAGCTCATCAAGCTTCAAAGTCTTGAGATTTTTGGCTTCAATGATGGCAGTCCTTTTTGAGTCCCATGACTCGGGAAGTGAGTAAATGAGCTTTCGGACAAGCTTTTCTTCCGTGATGGCTTCTCCATAGCCTTTAAGACCATTGGTGATAGTGGAGAACCTATCGAACATCTTCTCAATCTCTTCTTCCGGATTCATCTTGAAGTTCTCATACTCTAAGGTGAGAAGCCAAATCTTGGTCTCCTTAACTTCGTTGGTTCCCTCGTATGTGACTTCAAGCATGTCCCATACCTCCTTGGCACTCTCACAAGAAGACATCTTCTCATAGATGGTTGGGCAAAAGCACAAAAGAGGATGTGCAAGGCTTTGCATTTAAGCTCAATCTTCTTGCGATCTTCGGCACTCCATTTCGCTTTACTTTGTTGAGGCACGAACAAACCATCTTCAACTATGTCACATAGCTTGTAGTCTCTTGACTTAATGAAGAACTTCATCTTTGTCTTCCAATGGGCATAGTGAGTCCGTCGAAGAAGGGCGGTTTGTCGATGGATTGCACCATTGAGCCGGTTGTGTAAAATGATGATCGAGCTTGCCGAATCATCTCAATAGGATGTTAATCCTCTTCAATTGAGCCAAGCTCTGATACCAATTGTTGGGTTTTTAGGGGGCTCGATTCCTTCAATAGTTCTTGCTCGCCAAGTGGTGGAGAAGTGAAATATGGGTGATAGTGGTGTGGAAGCTAAAAAGATTAATGACACAATGATTTATAATGGTTCAACATTCTAACCAAGATCTACATCCACTACCTTAGCTTCCCACTAAGGTTTTCCAATCAATCCACTATTGATTTGTCCCCTTTTCTAGGCTTAGGAGGAAACCCTTATACACTGATCAAGCTTTATACCCAAAGCCTTGATCAAACCCTCGTTACAAGAGAAAAGATAAGCAAACACAAATCCCTATAATAGGTGTTTGTTTGCACAATTTAGCACTCACCCAAAAACCTAAAAGACTTGAGCAAATTTAACAGTTTTGGCTCACTAGTGTTTGTTTATACAAAGAAATAGCAATTTACCACTAAGACAAATTTTTGATCATTTGTTGATTGACAATTGAAGCATTAACCATTACTTGATGCTTGGAGGTCCCTTTTATACTCCTTAATAAGTTTGTAGCCGTTGCTAGCCGTTGGGGTTGAATTGGAGCCGTTGGAGACATAATTCCCACCATAAATGTAGTTCTACAACTACCCGTATCGAAACGCTCGAACCCGTTTTGATACGCTCTTCCAGTAGAAAGAGCCGTTGTAGTCTAATGCAGCACCCGTATTGAAACGCTCTTGGCCGTATCGAAATGCCTGTATCGAAACGCTTATCACCGTATCGAAATGATCTGCATTTAAAGGTTAGTTGAGAAATAGCCGTTGTGGGTTTATGACCGTTGTGGTCGATGCCACGTGGGCGTATCGAAACGACATAGCCCGTATCGAAACGCTTGGCAAAATCCTCATCTAGAAAAGACCCGTTTTGAAACGTTTTGACACTGTAAGACCCCATATCAAAACACCTAGGGGTGTTTCAAAACGCCTGGAAGGTTTTGTTTAATTTGGCTTTGAAAACATCCCCTAAACATAGTTTCAAGTTGTTTGGACTTTAGAAATAGTTCTGAATTCTTCTTAACTTAGTCCAAAATATTTTTCAATTATTATATCAAAACATTAGTTCTACAGCCTCCCACAGTGATTGGACAACTTATTCGAGTTGAGATTCCTGCACAAAGAAAATTAAATGCACAAATGAATTTTAGTTTATAAAAGAATAAAAAGTAAATAAAACACAAGTAATTGATAGAAAAGATCATGGTGATAGGATGGGTTAGATTATGCTGCTCCATAGTGTGAAACTGCGTTGAATAGGTTAAGATTCTTTGCGCTGCCCGACTTTGCTGCCTCAGCGGAGGATGGCAGATTGGCTGCTTTGACGCTTTCGCTGCCTCGACGGTGGAACGGATGATTGGCTCGGCGGCACAGTTGGCAGACCTTCAAGGCTCGGCAGAACGCTTCAATATAGAACCTGCTTATGTCTAAGTTAGAATACTATTATTGCTCAGTGCAGATGATACTCGTCACGACGTGAATCTTGCAAAGAAGGCAACGTTGGTTTGTCCTCTTTTAGACGCCTTAAACTTGTACCTATGTCTAGACCAAATTGATCAACACCTGATTAGGATGAGGATCATACTTATCCCTTTCATGAGTTCGACTCTCTCGATACCGAACAAATAGATAGTTGACAACTAATCTTTCGAACATAACTGAAAACTATGAAGAGCATGGAATAAGAAAACCTTGAAGTTTTATTGCAAAAAACAAACTTAATTCCTAAACAACCGTTCTCACACTAGTTTACAACATAACCCAAACCCAAAAGAAAATTTAGAACATAACTGGCGGCAAGAAAACCTAAACTATGCCTAATGAAAAACCTAAGTTTTTTTAAACTACAAAATATGTCAAGTATATATAGGCATTAGCTTGGTCAAGTCCTTCTTGGAGTAGAAGTCTTCAAAGTAGCTTTTGCATTAAACGCAACCTTTAATTTTGACTTCTTTGAGTTGAATGTTGACTTCTTCTCGTTGCCTTGCACCGCAAGTTATCTCGGTTTCCTCCTTCGACGGCTCTGTCCGCTGCTTCAGGCGTCAGAAAATTGAGTGGATGGCATCTCTAGAATCATGATTTTTTGCTCTACAGATCGTACTCCAATTCTCCAATTTCTCAACTACCTGCCCTGGGCGGCAAGTATGGCGGCGGTAGCTACTTGACAACACTTATCTCTGTCTGGAACTGCATCAGTACAACTCCTGATGTGCTCCCTCAACATCAGCTCCTCAGCTCCTCTCTCCTTTTGCCAGCTTCTAGTATCTGAAACTAAATCTAAACTAAAACATCTTTTCCTTACCAAATAAAAGATAATCAATAAAAGCATGGCAAAGTAAAGAATTCTGCAATATGCAATGCATGATCGTAATTATGCCTAAAATGTACTTAAGATCAACAATAATATGAGATGGAATGAGCACAAAATATAGAACTTATGAACACTTCACATACCCCCAAACTCGAACTATTGCTTGTCCTCAAGAAATGCAAACCTAAACATACTTGCCCTTTGAACTAATCGGAAAGAAAAACTTGTTTTAAACTTGATTTAACACCTCAAGGCTGTGGCACCTAAATTATATTAGTGAAAGGAGAAGAGCATAAATTACTTCAGAATCAAACTATAATGCCATTGTACTGTGGTGCTGAAACTGTGTACAAGCTGAATCTGAAGAATATTCTAAGTAAACAAGGATGTTGTCATGGTATATAAGGTTGCTGCCGAGGAAGCACATTCAAGCACAATTATTTAATCATGGCAGTAAGGGCTTCAACTCATCACAACTACTCTCTAGGTTTGAAATTAAGATAGGAGCAAACTACAAAACCACAAACCTTTTGAGCAGAGTCATCCCGTGAAGACTTTCATTCACTCATGCTAATTTGTTCGTCACTTCAAAGTTTTTTAGATTCATGGACTTTGATAGCAGCGGGGTGTCCTTGCACAGGATTCTTCCTAGAGCCAGTTTCAGGCACCTATAGGGAAAGATATCATAAAAAAATTTCTTTCCTGCCATGGCAGTGCTTTTCTTTTTCTGTTTGTTGCCTGTCGCGATAGCTTCCTGCAACCAATGTTAGAATTTTGCAAATAATTCAAGCAGACAATGTTTATCAGAAATTCTAACAAATTCAACAAGTAACAATAGTGTTTTTAATTTTTGGCATTAATAGAAAAATTCTAAGTTTACTTCATGCTTTCCCCAAAATTAGGTTCTTTTTAATTGGTGCGAAAATTGAAAGTCGGCTATCCTATCATAGGCACAAGTTATAACAAAAATTTTCTCTTGATTAATTCTTTAAGGCAAGTACATTATGCATCATATATGCACTAGAATATGCCTAAACAAAATGAGTGCTACCCCCTAAACTCAAGATGGGCATTGCCCTCATTGCACAAAATAAATTATAAGAGAAAAAGTAAAAACAGAAAAGGAAAAGTACAAAAAAGATAATTAAACATAAAAATAAGCAAGTAAGAAAGAAAAGAAAAGAAATAACGCTAGAAGTTGGCGGAAGGTTGAGAAGAAGCTGGGGTCTTCTCGGCAGAGAAAGAAGATAAAGATTGGATGACAAGGCGACGACTGGATGGTGTCCGGGCGGCAGACTTGACAGGCGATATCTTTCTTGTTCGCGGCGGCTGGACTCTCTTAGGAGTGGGGCGAGGAGCTGCACTTTGGTCTAGCTCAGATTCAGACTCCTCTTCCTCTAGCTCGGCAGAGATGATGTGCCGCTTCCTCTTCCTAGTTGCTTATTCCATTGGTTTTGCCAGAGGATCCTCTGTTGCCATGGGTGCCACTGTTGCTGCCGTCTGCTGCTCTACCTCGTTAGACTGGCAGCTGTTTGCCACATTTTCTATTGTGTGAGATGGAGAGCAATGTTGTTGATGCCTCTCGGAAGTGTCTACCACCGTGTTGGAAGCGAAGGTTGCAGAGTAGGACGGGTAATATGTTGGAGAGGGCATCTGGCGGCGGAAGGCGGCATGGCGCACAGCTGCTTCTGATGGTGTTCCTTCTCTGGGTTCGGCTGCGGCAGCTAGTTCTATAGGGAGTGTGGGCAGAGAGGGGCCGTCATTTGGGAATTTCTGAAGAATATAGGCCACAAAGGCCTCTTGGACCTCCCCCACTTACTTCATGAACATCAATTGCTGATGCTCTATCCGTTTGTTGCTGTCGATAAGAGTGCAGAGCAGAGCAATAACTTCATTGTTCTGGGCAGCATCAGTACTACCCTTTGATTTCCAGAAGCAGTTGTGGATTTCCTTACAGATTATTTCTCCAACATTGATCAGCCTGTTCACCATGATGGAGTGAATGAGAGCAAGACACGGCCGATCTACGGTGGAGTTATGGGAGGTGGGCAACATACACCGTTTGATGAATGTGTGTCACAACATCGACTCGGGCAGCAGTCAACGGCATTGCACTAAGCCGCCATGTTTTCCTGCCAACCAAGGAGTGTTGGGTTCGTACAACTGGGTCTTGATTCTGTCATAGTTGGCAGCCGTCAGTGACTGCCTCCATTCTTCGTGTGGGTTACCGTTCATCTCGAGCCCATAGAAGCTATTTATCACTGTCGCGTTGAGCTTGACGGGTTCTCCTCGAACAAACACGAATGGCAACTCAGGGCGGGGCGGTGGGCGTAAAATTCTCTAACCATTGTGATGTTTGCTGCCTTTGGCTATCGTGCAAATATCTCCCAATCCTTGCTGTGGATTTTGTCAAATAGGGCGGGCTCAAGTTCGAGATCCCATGTCTGCTGAGAGTAATGGAACCCTTATTCCTCCCATATGGCTTGCTTTGTGAACTGGGTTCTATACCGTCTTGCATCTTCATTGGAGAAGAAGCGTTGGAATGTGGGTTTGGATTGTGATGCTGATGCCATGTTTGAGACGGTTTGTTGTAATCTAAAACTAAAATAAGAAAATGAGAAAGAGAGTAGTGGATTCAAGAATAAGATAACAAGGAGATGAAAGTAAAGTAAATGAATGGGAGAACTGAGGTTTATATAGATGGTGCCGAGAGATTCCCTGGCGACATTAAATTCCCAATGGGCAGATTTCTTTACGCACGTTACGAGTTTTATGCTCGTTATTTTGTAGTCATTGGCAGCTAGCCGTTACGCTATTTCTGTGCTGGGTCGCCCTCAGCTGTCTTGGCGGGATGGTGGGCAGGCTCCTTGCTGGGCCTTTTCTTGGTTCGGCTCTTTTATTCCCAAAACCTGAAATGAAAATAAAATAATTAAATAACTTATAAGAAATAAAAATGTGGAGAATAATTTTAACTTAATTTAAAATCTAATCCTAAGAGAAAATAAATTGCAATAAATTAAATTCTATTCCTAAAACAAGAAAGTAAATAAAAAGAGAAAGTAAAATTAATTATGTTATGTTGGGAGTGCATTAGGATGCATCTCCCAGACATAACCACTTCCTGAGGTGATGTGTTGTTCTCCCTCCTGGGGGGTCCTCTTGTTCTTTTGGGTTCTTTTGTCTGTTATGCTGCCTGCCCTGGCGGCTACTGTCTTGCCATGTCTCAGTGCTGATCTTAGAAACCTGTGCATCTAGGCATCATGCTTTATCCTTTGTTGAGGGTTGTAAAACATTTAGCTTGATGCTTTGATTGTCTACCCTCATTATCAGCTCCCCATGCTCCACATCTATTAACGTTATGCCCGTGGCCAAGAATGGTAGCCCGAAGATGATAGGGGCGTTTTCATCAGGCTCACAGTCTAAGACGAGGAAGTCTACTGGAAAAATAAGGCTGTCCACTCAAACTAATATATTTTCGATTTTACCCTCCGGTTGTACGAATGAGTGATCAGCAAGTTTCAACATAATGGAGGTAGGTTTGGCTTGCCCAATACCTAGCTTGTCGAAAACTAACTTAGGCATCAGGTTGATGCTGGCTCCTAAGTCGCACAAGGCTATCGTTGCATGGTTGCTGCCTGTTCTGCATGGTATAACGAAACTGCCCGAATCTGTCTTTTTGGTTGGCAGCTTGTTGTGTAGCATTGCCATGCACTCCTCTGTCAGAACTACGGTTTCGAACTCTCCAATTATCTTCCTCTTAGAAACCATGTCCCTTTGGTATTTTGCATAATTGGGCATGTTCTTGATGGCTTCGATGAGAGGGATATTTATGTGCACATGTTTCAGAATATCCAGAACTGGTGCTTTTGCTTCTATTGCTTAAGCCTATGGAGGAAAAGGGGCAGCATGCAGATTTCCTCTATGTGCTCCTTGCATGGGAACTTGATCGTTGGAGAGTCATCTTCCTCAGGGCTGCTGTCAGTCTCATCTGTTGGGGTAGCTGGTATTGATGCTGCCGCGGCAAGCAGTTCTTTTTGTGCTGGCTGTTCATCTGCTGGCTTTTCCAGTCTGGGTTCATCCAACTGTTTCCCACTTCTGTTTGATATGGCTTTGCATTGCTCGTACGTGGGTTTAGCTGCGCCTTTGTACTGCTGGATGCTGCACCCATTGTCATGTTGCTTATTATTTCCGTGAATTGCCCAAACTGGGTTTCCAGGTTCTTTATCCCAGCTTTCTAGTTGTTCATCCTCATCTCAGTCTTGTCCATAAACGACTCAGTTTTATCAAAAAATTTGTTAGTACGAACAATAAAATCAACGGTTCGAGACATAAAAGTATGTAAAGTATTTTCGAGTGAGTTATTGCTCGTATTCTGTTGCTACTAGGGCGGCTGTCTTGACAGGTTCTGTTGGTATCCTCCTGGTTGCTGAGTTGGGTTGGCAGTTGTGTTTGGATTACTCTAGGAGAAGTTCAGATGCTTCTTCCAGCCAGGGTTGTAAGTGTTTGTGTTAGGCCTGCTCTTTCTCTCATAGGTTCCCATGAAGTTGGCGGATTCGTTGCACTTAGAGGATTCATGATTACCCCCATACTCATTACAAAAAGGCTCCACAACCTTGGCCTCATATGTCTTTCCTTTGGCCAAACTCATCACTAGATGTGTCAGCTTGTCCAGGCGGGCATTAACATATTCTGTGGCCTCTACTTCATTCACAACAGCTGGCCGCCTTACGCCGCCGCGGCGGGCTGTAGGGAGCTTGTAGTCATTTTTAGCAATTATGTTCAGGATCTGTAGTGCCTCGTCAGGTGGTCGGTCGAGGATGATTCCGTTGGTGAAAGCGCCGAGCATCATTCGAGTTGGGTAGTTCACCATATTGTAAAACACCGACACTTGCGTCCACGCCGAAAAACCATGAAGCCGGTAGTTATTGAGCATCTGTTGGTACCGCTCCCATGCTTCATACATTGGCTCGTCACCCCCTAGTCTAAAAGTTGTGATCTCATTTCTCAATCTTTCTGTGACGTTTGAAGGACTGAAACGTTCTACGAAATCCTTGCACAACTCTGTCCAAGTATTAAATGAACCTTCCGGCTGGTTGTTCAACCACTACTTTGCCCTATCCCTCAGTGAATAGGGGAATAACCTCAGCTTTAGCACATCTTGGTGGGCTCCGTGTATTTTGAAAGCTCTGCATATGTATATGAATCCTCTCAAGTATCGTCGAGCATCTTCTGTGGCAGTTCCTCCAAATTGCCCCAGTGTGTTGATCATATTGAACATCACGATCTTTAACTCAAAGCGATCTGCTTCAATTTCAGGCTCTACAACAATTGGGTCAAATCCCCTAAAGTCATGCTCAAAATAGTCCCTGGTGGTTCGTACATACTGTTGCTGCCTGGGCGGAATTCGGGGTTGCTGCCTAGGTGGAACTTGCTGCTGTTCTCTGGACGGAGGATCTTGCTACCCATCCCTGCCGTTTCGAGCATCAATGGCAGGGTTGTCGTCTTGGCCGTTATGCACGGTTGCTTTTACTTTTCCCTCTTCCTTGGCTTTCCCTAGGGCTTCTCTCACTTCTTTCGTAAGTTCTCTTGCTCTTCGTTCGATGTCGTCAAAGAAAACAGTTTTGCCCTTTGGATTTGCTCTAGTCATGCACTAGACAAGAAAATTGTAAATTTTTTCTGAATATAATAAAAAAACTAAAAATTATATGCAAATTAAAATAGAAGTATAGAAATATAAAAACGAATTTACTGTTGCCAATCCCCGGCAACGACGCTAAAAACTTGTAGAGCGCTTCGGTGTTCTCTAAATAGGAGCACAAGTGCACACTCTTGTCAAGTTATAGTATAAAAGATATCGTCTCCCAAAGGGATTGGACAACTTATTCGAGTTGAAAATCCTGCACATAGAAAATTAAATGCACAAATGAATTTTAGTTTATAAAAGAATAAAAAGTAAATAAAACACAAGTAATTGATAGAAAAGACAGGGTGATAGGATGGGTCAGATTATGTTGCTCCCTAGTGTGAAACTACGTTGAATAGGTTAAGTTGCTTTGTGCTGCCAGACTTTGCTGCCTTGACGGAGGATGGTAGATTGGCTACTTTGACGCTTTCGCTGCCTCAGCAGTGGAACATACGATTGGCTCGGTGGCAAACTCAGTAGACCTTCAAGGCTCGGCAAAACGCTTCATTAGTGATCCTGCTTATGTCCAAGTCAGAATAATGTTGTTGCCAACTGCAGATGATACCCGTCACAGCGTGAATCTTGCAAAGACAACAACCTTGGTTCATCCTCATTTAGCCGCCTGAAACTCGTAACTATGTCTAGGCCGAATTGATCAACACCTGATTAGGATGAGGATCGTACTTATCCCTTTCGTGAGTTCGACTCTCTCGATACAGAACAAATAGATAGTTGACAACTAATCTTTCAAACTTAATTGAAAACTATGAAGAGGATGGAATAAGCAAACCTTGAAGTTTTATTGCAAAAACAAACTTAATTCCTAAACAACCGTTCTCACACTAGTTTACAACATAACCCAAACCCAAGAGAAAATTTAGAACATAATTTGTTGTAAAAAAACCTAAACTATGCCTAAGGGAAAACCTAAGTTTTTTTAAATTACAAAATATGTCAAGTATATATAGGCATTAGCTAGGTCAAGTCCTTGTTAGAGTAGAAGTCTTCAAAGTAGCTTTTGCATTAAACACAACCTTTAATTTTGACTTCTTTAAGTTGAATGTGGACTTCTTCTCGTTGCCTTGCACCGTAAGTTATATAGATTTCCTCCTTCGGTGACTCTGTCCGCTGCTCCAGGCGTCAGAAAATTGAGTGGATGGCATCGTTAGAATCAGGATTTTCTGCTCTACAGATCGCACTCCAATTCTCCAATTCCTCAACTAGCTGCCTTGGGCGGCAGATATGGTGGCGACAGCTACTCGATAGTACTTATCTCTGTTTGGAACTGCATCAGTACAACTCCCTGATCTGCTTCCTCAGCATCATCTCCTCAGCTCATCTCTCCTTCTACCAGCTTCTAGTACCTGAAACTAAAACTAAATAAAACATATTTTCCTTACCAAATAAAAGATAATCAATAAAAGCATGGCAAAGTAAAGAATACTGTAATATGCAATGCATGAACCTATTTATGCCTAAAAGTTACTTAAGATCAGCAATAATATGAGATGGAATGTGCATAAAATATAGAACTTATGAACACTTTACAACTATTCGACTCTTAAACACAAAGCACCATCATCATTTAATCAAAAGTCCGTTGGATTTCCTTTTGCAATGTCCTGAACATGCGGTATCAACGAATCATCCAACAACCATTTCTCCATAATCAACTCCACCAACAAGGGTTTCACTTGTAACTCAGCAACTAAAACTCAATCTCATGATATACTCAACCGAGCAAACATCGCCCTTAACTCTAGAGCCACCTTCCTACTCAAAGCATTGATTACAACATTAGCCTTCTCGGGATGGTACTCAATCGTCAAGTCGTAATCTTTAAACAACTCAAGTCACCTTCGTTGCCTAAGATTTAACTCTTTTTGGGACATCAAGTACTTCAAACTTTTGTGGTCCGTGAACACTGTACACTTTTCACCTTAAAGGTAATGCCTCCAAATTTTCAAGGCAAACACCATACCAACTAACTCGATGTCATGTGTAGGGTAATTACGCTTGTGCACCTTCAATTGCCAAGATGCATAAGATACCACCCTACCTTCTTGCATCAACACACATCCCAAACCATCATAGGATGCATCACTATAAACCACAAACTCATTACCCAATTCAGGTTGAATCATAATAGGAGCTTACGTCAACTTCCTTCAACTTCTCAAAAGCTCGTTGCCTAACCTCCGTCCACTCAAACTTAACATCCTTTTGTAACAACTTTGTCAAAGGAGCAGCAATCCTAGAGAAACCATCTATGAACCAATGGTAGTATCCCGCCAAACCAAGGAAACTACGCACCTCATGAACCGACTTAGGTGATTTCCAATTCATCACCGCTTCAGCCTTTTGAGGATCAACTCTAATCCCTTCGGCCGACACCACATAACCAAGGAAAACAACATCCCTAAGCTAAAACTCGCACTTTCTCAACTTGGCATAAAACTGATTTTCTAACAAAACTTGCAACACAATCGGCAAATGCTTCCAATGATCCTCCTCGGTACAGGAGTACACGAGAATATCATCGATAAACCCAACTACAAACCTATCCAAAAACTCATGGAACACGCGATTCATCATATCCATGAACGCAGTAGGGGCATTAGTCAAACCAAAAGGCATCACTAAAAACACATAATGCCCGTACCTCGTACGAAAAGCAGTTTTAGGCACATCCACATCCTTTACCTTCAACTGGTAATATCCGGATCTCAAATCAATCTTAGAAAACACCGAGGCACCTCGAAACTGATCAAAAAGATCATCAATCCTTGGCAAAGGACACTTGTTCTTAATTATCAACTTGTTCAATTAAGGATAATCTATACACATGCGCATCGTGCCATGTTTCTTCTTCACAAACAAGACCAGTTCACCCCAAGGTGAAACACTAGGCCTAGTGAAACCTCAATCAAGAAACTCCTGAAGTTGCATCTTCAACTCCTTGAACTTCTTAGGTGCCATTCGATATGGAGCAATAGACATTGGAGTCGTATTTTCATACAACTCAATGCCAAACTCAACCTCTTTGTTCGGTGGCAATCCATGCAACTCTTCCAAAAATACACCCGGAAACTCACATACTGTACGAATGTCCTATACTCGCACATTCTTTGTACTTGGATTCATCATATAAGCTAGGAAAGCTTCACATCCTGAACGCATCAACCGACTCTCTTCAAGAGCCGAAACCATATTAGATAAGAACTTCACAATCTCACCTACAACCACCACCTCATAATCATCGGCAAGTTTCAACGAAAATTACTTGGTCTCAAAATCAACCACAACCCTATGCTCAGATAACCAATCCATAACAAGGATTGCATTGAAACCATAGAAAAGAAACCCCATAAGATCAACCTCAAACACATGACCTTGAACCGAAAAAGGACATCTCCAATGTCGCAACTTTAGCAACGACATTACAACTTAACAAAATTTCCTCAACATACTTCATTAGCAACAACTAATCCCATAAAAGACCTCGTATCCCAAACATTGACCCCATAATCCACTTTAAACACCTCTTTTACTCCTCAAGATTTTAAAGAATCTCTTTTTTTTTGCGAAAGCTACGTACATCTTATCTTCATCAGTCTCCGAGAAATCCTCTATAAGTGTGAACATATACATGTATGCCAACTACATGCCCTCATATATGCCTATGCATATGTATGCAAAATTTCTAGTGTCATGCCCAAATGCATGAATGTAATGATGTATTTAAATATATACACATAAGTGCTTTGTACTATGCATGATTAACGATTCACACTTACCAACAATATTCTCAAACCGATCACTTGCAACTAAATTCAAATTCCCAAAGCACATCAGACATCTTCGCCAAAATTTGCACCTATCCACCTCTTAAATGAAAGCTTCGACATAAAGACTACTCCACATCTTGATTTTCAGTCAAGATTTGCTTTAGTGCATCATTGCACATGAAACCGCTACTACTCTTGTTAAACTTAAACCCAAGTATTCGATAAATACTTGGTTCTTCGCAACCTCGAATGCCACTAGGACATTCATCATCTACTCACCAAAAATACTAAACCAAAGCAACACCATTATCGATGATTATCGCGCTGATGCTACAGGAAATGAACTCACGTACAAACATTCCTACAACCACATTCTCATCTTACGCACTGCTTTAATCAAACCACGTCAAAAGGCTCACATCACTTGCATTCATCAGTCGCTAGATCTAGTGCTCGCTAGTTCATCCGCACAACTAAACCTCATATTCGGAAACAATCATGTTTCCTTGCACCAAAGACATAAACTCTTGCTCCTTTTCTTCAAGATAGCGAACATCCAAATACTTCCTCTTGAAAGCATTTCCAAATAACTCCCAAGTAACATCGATAGGTTCCATACCCGCAGTGATGGTCATCCACCATGTATATGCATCTCCGTGAAGCAAAGAGAGAACACAACCCAACTTTTGCACATCATTGCAACTCATCTAATCAAGAATCTTTTGGGTTCTCTCAACATTCTCATTAATCTCATTCTCAACCATGTTATGCACATTGCCTCTAAGCTATCATCTCCGTCCCATTATCAAAACAATATAGGTAAAAAGAATGCAATAATTAAAACAATCAGGCTAGCCAAAGCAAGAATCCAAGGTGCTCAAGTTTTACTTTTCAAAACCAAAATTCTCTTTACATTTGTAATAATATGGCAATGGGTACCCTTAACCTCCTCCCCAATAACATATAACAATAATAATTCATGTTATTAAACACTGTGCATCTCACATAGATCAAAAAAGATCAAATCATGGCATAATCACTCACCGTGCATAACATTAATCAAGAATTCAACCAAACAACAAAATCACATCAACCTTACCTCCCAATTCATTCAAAACCTGGCTCTAATACCACCAAATGTAACCCCTCGCCCCGGTCTAGGTGAAAGACCGAACCGAACGGATCACACAGGGAATTTTGAAATAAACTGAGAGGTTTACCTCAATAAACAACTATATATATATATATATATATATATATATATATATATATATATATATATATATATATATAGAGAGAGAGAGAGAGAGAGTACCATTTTAGAAGAGAGAGCAATATGAGTACCCGCTCAGGGTTCTATTTTATACCTTTACAAGTTTAATAATTTTTCAAGTGACAATTTTGTAAGTTAGGGATTATATCTTATTGTTTTAGTTGTATATAAGATGTTTTCTTAACAAAACAATGAAATAATGTGTTTGACAAAGTTTAATCATGTTTCTATAGTTTATTAATGAAATATTAAATTAATTTCACAAAGTAATGACATGTACTTTTGTTTATAGCAATTTATTTTGGTGTGATTACATAATAGTATTTATATATATAAGTGAAGAAGAAAACTAATGGCACATCATGGGCTAACTATTAAAATCATTATGTGGTATATGCTCTTTCACAATCATAATATATAAAGTACATTAATATGATTATGAACCAATGAAATTACCTTGCGCTATGATTTCATTAAATGGGAAGTATAATAATTATTTTTGTTTGGCATAAAAGCAAAGAATCTTTAAGTTTCTATTCCAGTATATGATATGAAACCAAGCAATCTTTTGGGGGAAGAAAATAAATGGTGTTTGGTGGAAAACGAGAGAGGTGGGTTTTGGTTGTTATTTTTATGTTCAATTTTGATTTGATTTGAGAAAAAATGTTTTAGTTAACGATAAGTGTTGGGTGTAATGACATACATTGTACTCTTAAGGAGATAGCTTAAGTTCGAAATTTGGAGACGACACTGTTAGAAGGAAAAGCCATAAAATCCAAAACATGAAATAAACATGAATTACACATTTTAGTTTTGTTTTTTGTTGAAGTCAATTCAATTTCGATTCTAATAACAAGTAAATGTTTTCGGTAATTAAGTTTTAAAAAATCAAATCAAAGTGAGTTGAATTGAATCAGATCGATCTGAATTTTATTTTTAATTGGTTTCACCTCATATTATAAAAATAAAAATATTATTTCTAAACTAGTAAAATAATCTTAAATAAATTATATAAAACTATATTTTTCACTCTTTTAAAAAATCGACCAAACAGGCTGATTGAATGGTTTGAACTTCTGGTGATTGGTTTCTTTGGTATATGAATCATACCGACTTGGGTTTTGAAAAACTAGAACACTAAACATCAACCTTTTTAAAATCAAATCAAACCTTGTTGATGCCTAAATTACGAGAGACTAGACAAAGGAGGTGAAGAAGACGACTAGGGTGGTTGATGGCGGTATCAGGTGGTTCTCCCTAGTTAATTTAGGGCAGAAAGCCTCAAACAATATAGTGGTTGGAGGCGGTTCATCCTAGTTGATTTGGAGCGGAGAGCCACAAACAATATGACGGTCGATGCAAAGGCGACATAGGATGAGCGAGATGTGAGTCATTTCAAGATGATTGTCACTTTTTCTTGCATTGCCTTCCCTCTTCGGTTGCGTGAGTATTTATAGCCCCATGATATTGTTAGTGATTGGACGGTGTTAGGCCTAGTGATAACCTATGGACGGGTTGACAGAGGTATGTCCAACTTCCAAGTATTAGGCTTTGCAGTTCGGTCACATGGGTGGAAGTCTTTGACAATGTCTATTCCTAAGACTGCCTAGGCCTATAGTTTTATCATCTCTGATGTTGAAAGGCTCTGAGGTCCTCCGGAGTCACCAGGTGCAGAGGAACTGAGGGTTATTTTCAAAATTATACAGAGGTAGAGATGCTGTGTATAACACTTGTCCCCCCAGTAGTTAGAAGAGCACCATAAATCGGTACAATATAAAACGTTTGAAGAAACCTATTCTTGTGACCATTGGAACTCCAAGAGGTGTTTAAATTAACTCAGACCATTATGATGATCTGGCATGTGGCTGCGAGAGGACACATATGTCATTATGTATTGATGTCGTTTCGTAATGTGAAACAATAAGTCATTCTAGGGAGACGAGTTCTCTAGTTATAAATACCCACTAGAATTAGAGAAATTTACATTTCCAATCTTTGGTTCACTTTGAAACTCCTCATGTTTTCAAGTTTCCCCCTGATTCCTTTTGGAGCAATTAGTCTCTTAATACTTCTTGAAAGTTAGCATGGAACAATGGTGAGAGGAAAGAAGACTATAGAGAAGAAGATTGCTGCAAATCGTTCTAAGCTGATGATTTGGATCTTGTTCGATTCTAAAGTTGACCAGGGTTAAGTGGTGGAGTTGTTGCGATGTTGGGGCCTGATGTCGGAGAATTATGAGTCCGGCTTCAAAATTTCCGTCAAGACCTACTGTATAAGCAATTGTCATGTTTCTAACAAGGGTTAGTCGTGATTTTATCTATCGTACATCTTGGAGGTGGGGTTCCACCTTATATGTCATTTGTGTTTTGCGAGTACGATATTGCTCTAGGCCAACTGACTGAATTGTCGTGGTGCCATCCGATTTATTATTTCCTTGTATGCAAGAAAAAAGGGTTGAAGCCATCTGCTACAATTCTGAATAATCTCTTCTCTTTAAACGAAGTCAGTTAGAAGACTTCTGAGGGCCTGTTCAGCTTTTCATAGAGGCAAGATAAGGGAGTTGCTATTAAAGATTCCATCCAAGGGTGGAATAATGAAATGAAGTTGGGTCCGAACCGCACCAAGTATATAAAAGTTACGAAAAAATCTCCCCCGAGGCTTCAATTTTCCATTGTGGTGGATGAACACTAGCAAGACCTAAAGGACCTCTATGAGTGAGTTGTTGAAGCTTTAGGCAGCTGAGTTGGATGAACTGTCGAAGTGGGATTGGCTGGATGTTCTGAAATTTATCACACTTCAGAATGTATTTAAATATTTTCTCAGAGGGGATATTGCTCCAATGGGTGGAAACAAAAAGATCTAATTCCTGGTAATGACCTTCTTCAAGTGTGATGGGCTGCTAGTTAGCTTGTCCCTATAATGTTGAGGACGACCTTGCCATGATATTGTTGGGCAAAGGTATCGAGGAACCAAACATCTTGGTGTCTTGTTGTGCTTGTGCTTCGAGGCCTTGGATGTTGGCCAAAGCTGCTAGCAGGCCTTCAAAGGGTTACAAACCACTTTATGATATCTCTGAGAGTGGATCTCAGGTGAAAGAGTTGGGTAGAGAGTATAGTGTTGAAGACAATATGGTGGATTCAGAGCATTTTCTCAGTGAGGACGCGAGTGACATTGCTGAAAGGGGGTTGTTAATGATTCTGATGTCATTGGTCAAGGAAAATTTCGTGAGGGTGGTCCGAAAAATGCAGTTAGACCTCCAGCGCTCCCTCAATGCCAAACATAGGTAATAACTTTTCCCATAATATCTTTTGATCGGTGAGTGGAGCGGAGGGAGGACGAGAAGGGCATCCTAATTCGAAAGTGTCGTACCCTACCCCTTTCTAAGTCATCTTCTTTCTCGGAGAGAAAAAGTAAGGCAATTTAATGAAGGTATAATTTGTGTTTTGGGGTGGAGCTGGTAGAATTACTTGCTTCTTACTGGTGCTAATGATGGTCGTTCAGCCATTGAAGCCTTCTTGGTGGAAGCTGGGGTGATAATGGCTATTGGTCTCGTTGCTTTGGAGGAAATACCCTTAGTAGAGGTTGCCCCATCATTCCTACGCTGGATTGAGAATTGGAATCAAGTCTCCAAGTGACATATTCCTTAGTGCAGGAATGAAAAGGAGGTCTGCTAGTTTCCTATAAGAAATATTAAAAGATCTTAAGCTAGGGAGGAACCTTCTAACACAAAAAAATCTCTAATTTAAAACCCTAAATTAATTTGGAAATTACCGATTAGAGATCCTAGAAATTGGGAATTAAAATTTTGAAACCCTAATTGAAAATTTAAGACTTAACTATGTTTAATCAGATTTAGTGGCTTGATTGAAATAATTCAGAATATTTGGGGTCTATTATGAACCTCGGGTTAAATTAAAGGCCCTTACCCTATGTTTCACCCATTTCTATAGGGTATTAATCTCAATTTTAAACCCTAGACCTTCCATATGCTATTATCTCTCTGCATCCACAAGCCTTACTCTCCATCTCCCCACGAAAGAATCACCCATTCCCTTTTGTGTTATTTTTCTCGATCAAGCTCCGGTGATCCTTCGTTCACTCTTCATGCATCACACCACAACCTCTTTTTTGTTCCCCATTGTTCCATGAACAAACCCTGTAACCCCCTTAGCCCGGCCTAGACGCTTGACCCGCATCACGAAGATTACACGGGGAAAACCAAAGTCAACCTTGATTAACGACCCTTTTCCCCTTTTAATCATTTCTAGATGCACATTAAGCCTATGTGAACACTCAAGAATCATGGAAGAGAAAGGCACAATGTTCGAGAATCATTTAGGGACTCAATTGCATAAATTACACATTTAGGGACCAAAGTGTAATTTTTAGAAATTATAAGGACTTTGCAGACTTTAGGTTTACCAATATGTAATTAATCAAGTTTCATGCTCCTCTGTCAAATTTCAGCTTAAAAAGGCATTCAAAGCTCAGGCAATTGCATCCACAACATTTAGGACTAAATTGTAAAGCATGAAAACATAAAACAATTCAAAACAACATCCAACGATCAACAGTATCGGAACACCCACCCTTCGTACCGAAATGCACGTATCGAAACGGTGTTGACCGTTTTGGTACTCAGGTATGTTCCGAGACCGGTATCGAAACAAGCCTCACCAGTAGCCAAATTGTTTCGAAACAACTTCAATCGTTCCGAAACACTATGGCCATTACAAGCCCCCGTTTCAAAACAGTGGAGGGTGTTTCGATACACTTTGCCCAGTGATAGCAGAAATTGCTGGTTTTTCACCTTTTAAACCAATCAAACATGTCTCAAAGAGCATCAAACCATACCAGCAACTCATTATGATACTAAGGAACTTATTCAAGACCCCTAAGCTAGAGCATGACATCAAACACAAAAACACACAATCTAAAGGCATGATCTCTAGTCTCAAAACCAATATAAGCAACCAAACCTCAAACCAAACGTTTAGGACCATTTATAACCCATAAATACCATCACAAACATGCCACAAACTTAGGGAGTTCAAAACACATCTCCCAAATACAACCTTGGTTTTCCATTGCCATATATCAAAACTAAGGTGTATAAAAACATCACCATACATGAGCTTTGCACTTCCTTGGATGTTTTTAACCTTCTTGCTGCCCGAAAACACCTCAATTATCTGCATTATTAGTAAAAGAGAGCGTAAGCTCAATTGCTTAGTGAGGCATGCTCTAAAGAAAACCAACACAATAATGCATTTTTTGAAAACACTTTCTCAAAAGCTTTTTCTACAATATGCTCATTCTATCTCATGCTTGAAAACCATTTCAAAGCAACTTCTCATTGAAAACACATGTACCTTAATTCTATCTCATGCATTTAAACCAATGCAAATCTCATGGCAAGGCCATACACATGCTTGTAAAACCAAAGCATTTCATATACAAATATCATATGCATTTCTCATAGCATAAATCATCTCATCAATAGGTACATGTGATTCAAAAGCATTTTCATATATTATATCGGCATTTCACATCTCATTATTACTCGGATATGCAGACATCATTCTCAAACCACTAGATGCTTCCGGTGGAATATCACATCACCATACTCACTTGTCTAGTAACATAGTTTCTGGTGGAATCTCACATCACCGTACTCACATGGCGGAATCTCTCATCGCCACAAAGCTTGGGTATTTCTCCAAGTCCTACCCGATGGAATGCCCATCATTGGTTCTCTCCCTTTGGATTAACCAAAGAGCACGTACAAATTTTTAGTTTATAGTGCAATCTCATCCTATTGATCGATCAATTATATCCGGTAAGTATCTCATCTTCTATGCCAATATAGTATGTCAAAATATCATCTCACCTACTGTTTTTCATGCAACATTTCTCAAATCTTTCACATCTCATTTCAAACCATAACATTTGCCATGCTTTAAAACAAAAGCTAAAATCTCAACTATGCAACATGTTATTTCATGAAATTATTTCAAGCATCATCTCACGCTACAAATCATGCAAACCTTGATTCTTTGTCCCTCAAGGACTTATGAAGGTGTTTTAGGGGCAACCACCACATATAAGAGAGCAATCTAGCGAATAATTACTTCCGGACTTAGGAAGGTGTTTCAAACCTTTCCTAAATCCCCAAACCTTGATTCTTTGTCCCTCAAGGACTTCTAAAACCATACGCACTCACCGATTACATTTCGCTTGCTCCTCGAATTGCTATCTAAGCTCCCGGATCAACACCAAAGGCATCCGAAGATGTCTCCCCTATCTATAACACATAAGAGCAAAGGATTAATGCATCATCATGCATTGAAATCATCAGCCACACACCTAAACTCGCTGCCCTACTCAAAAACCACATTTCGACTACCAAACACAACTGAAATCATCTCCAAACTCTTCCAAAACAAAGCCCAGCCAAGATCTACAATTTCTAATCATTTCTAAACATCAATTTAAATCAAAAACCACCACAAACTCGTCCTTATACCTCCAGCTATGACAGAACACCAAAACCACCATTCTAGCATACAAAACTTAGGAATCCAACCCTATTCGGGATTTGTTTGATAAAACCTCATTTATAACATCAATTAACATCCAAAATACATTAGAAAAGAACCTCAAAACAGAGCTTAACCATCAACCACGAAAATCATCAAGATCTCTCCAAAAACCCTGAGTTTTAATACAATTTCTTGTTTCTAACATTAAAGCAACTCAAAAATCATTAACAAAGGATTGATAACTTGGGAATTTCAGTAAAGAACTGATCATTAGAGGAGAAGGATGAAGCTTACCTCTAATGGCTGATTTCTCCTTGAATTGGGCAAGTTTTCTTGAAAATCCAATGAAAAAAACAAGAGGATTTGATGATGACAAGATTAGGAATCAAAAGGAGATTGAAATCTCATCAAAAGAAATGAAAATCAAAAGATAATTGCTGGAAGAAATGTGTTTGGCTGAAAAGAAATCGAGAGAAAATGAAATGAGAGAAAATTGATGAAAGGTAGTTATGAAAAGTCAAAGATAGTTTTCCTTCTAATTAATCTTTATTTCCTTTAATTAAAACATTAATAAAATCACCCAAATTAAGAAGAAATCTGACTAAAAACATTTTGGTAAAATTAGCTCCTTAAAGATTCAAAGTTTCAATCCTTTACAAAACAGTCACTATTTAACTTTTGCAAAAACTGCGATTTGGTCACTACACCGAAATGTAGTATTTCCAAGTTGGCCGACTAATACACGTTGATAGTTGACGTGACCGTTCACCATTGACTTTGATTGTTGACTTACTTAGTCAATGTTGACCTTGTAGTTTTTTATGTCCCGAGTTTGAATTCACAACCTGATTCGCCTAATTCGAACCCAAATGACTAGTTTTACTAATTGCAATTTATTTTGTACTGAGTAATTTTGAAACAACATCAAATCTAAGGATGGCGTGTTACCTCCACCAGCTCCATCTCTGCATACTGCCCTTACACACACTATGAGAGCTACGTGTGAGTAGTTTCTTTATGTTAGAATTTGAGTTTTGGTAGGTGGCATAGTGTTTAGAATGTGTATTAAAGCAAAACTTTGCCTCGTAGATTCTAATTCAGCTAGACCTAGAGCTAGTTTTGATCATGGGAGACGTCATCATCGACGTTAGAGCTTTTGGTCGCTAGAGGTGTGTTTTCTTATTGCGCTACACATTTTGTGAAATGATGTTTTCAATTTGTATGACTATTTCTGTTTTGTGATTATGAAAGTTTTGGATATCTTGCATACCATGTCAGAATGTGATTTAATTAAACTATTAGGATATTTGAACTGTGATCCTCGTATTTAGTACGATATGGTTGTGATGTGATTTAGTTTTTAAAAAATTATTGCCATGTCATTATGTGAATGAGATGTGATTGTAAGGAGGAAGTACTGTTTATCACCCCGTCAAATAGGTGATATAAGATCACATAGTGATTAGTGAAAAGTTGGTGAGGGGTTTAGGGAACTACCTCCACTATGAACGATATGTTTTTCCACCACTATGATTAGAGTAAGTAGTTTGGTATTGCGTTGTGATTGAAACATCATCATATTGTGTTATTATTTTTCGTGTTTTATTAAATATTTTTCATAAAATAATTGTGAAAATAAGACTATGGTTGTTTGCACTTTAGAAACACAATGAGATCATTAGCTCACTCCAATATAGTTTCTCTTATAGATACCTTTGGACTCTAGGCGTCTTGGTAAACGAAGGATGTCTTGTGTTATCAATTCAATTCCTCTCCAATATAGATTATATTATTTCCAGAATGTGTTTATTATTATTACTTTATTTTGATACTTTGATATAATTTGGACTTCACACTATTATGGGATTTGGGACATATTTTTCAGAATGCAATCTTAGACTTTATAATCGGGTGTTTATTTAAATTTTAAGAATATTATTGTAACATTGGGATTTTATAAACTATTGAGATACCTTATATTATTGTAAAGGATTTGTTTTATGTTACTTAAATATAAATTATAGTATATTTATCTTCAAAGTGGTTACTTGAAGGAGACGTTAAAATTGTGACTTTCTAAATTTGGCCTTTTCTTCTAGGTCAATGTTAGGGGGTTACATTTAGTGGTATTATAGTGGAGTTCAACGCCCTGACTATGAGACTCACACCAATTGTTTTAAAAAAAATCTAACTATTTGCATGCATTAAGTATTTTGGGTAAATTGGAAGTTTTCTAAATAATCTATTGCCAAATTATTATTTTAAATTGTGTTTTAAAACTCGAGACTCTGATATCAATTCTGATTTTAGTTCATTGTCTTTTATAGATAGTTGATTATGCCACAATGTAGGTGTTCTATGCTTGCTTCTGATCGAGGTCGAGGCTGAGGTCGTGCTACTACTATCGTTAGTGAACCACCACCTCCAATTTATCCCACGAAAGATCAATAGGAGATGTAGAATTTTTAGGAGAACATGGGGGACAATAGACTAGTGGTCAACATACTGATGATGAGGACTCTCATGATGAGTAGACACATGGTGATGATCTGCTTGATTTTAATGACAATGAGATTTTTGGGACGAATAATGCTTCCGTTAAACAAGAGTTATTGTTATATTTTCATGACCGATAGGAGGGTTCGAAGAAACCTATATCCATAGTGTTTTAACGTGTCAGGATGAAAGTCTTCGAGGGTGTGTTCAGCGCACACATCTTTGATGTTGAGTTATGGATGGAAGATCTGAATAGACCTTTTGAGGAGATGAAGTATCCAACCAAAAAGAAATTGAGAGTTGTGGTTTCACTACTCCATGGTGATGATGGCTGATCAGTTGTCATGGAAGACATTTCTTCAAGCATTCCAAAGTTGTTATGTGAGAGAGCAATATCTTGCATACCACCAAAAAGAGTTCATGGATCTTAAGAAGCATGACATGATTGTATATATTTATGAGATATAGTTTTTGGAGTTAGCTCGGTATGCACATGGGTTAATAGACACCAAAAATGAAAAATGTTGGTGGTTCTTGAAGGTTCTTCGTATTTAGATTCAAGGACATGTAGCTCGCATCAAGACAAGGTGTTGAATGATCAGGTTAATCGAGCTAATACCATTGAGTGAATGAACGCACTCACGAGAAATTAGATGGCTCAAGAAAAGGATCGAAGCAAGGAATAACCAATCTTATTAGTTCAACATGGTTTTTTTAGTTATTTTTGGTAAAAGAGTTAGAGAAAAGTCTGATCAACAGAATTTTTAGAGGGTGAGACCATCAGGTTCGACATCTTTCCGACCTTTGCATATTTGCTTTTATTGTACTAAGAAGCACAATGGGGAGTGTAGAAGAGAGATTGGCGATTGCTTCAGATGTGGATCACAAGATCATTTATTTAGTGCTTGTCCACACCCTATTACAGCTTCATTTGTGAAGAGTCAGTCTCAGACATCCGTTCAGACACCAAGTGTGGGCAGAGGGAAAGAAAGTCAAGTTGCTTCGGGTACTACTAGTAAAGCAAACCAATTCAGAGTACTAGTGCAACTAGATCTGGGGTTAGAGAGTTGAGTTTGATATACTCCACTAGGACGCATGAGAATCGTGATCAGCTGAACGTCATAACAAATACATTATTCATCCACTATATTTCATATTTTTCTTTTATTGACAGTGGTTCTACACACTCCTATGTAGTGAGTACAGTATCTGGAGTCCAAGAGATTCCAGTTGGAGAGACCAATTTTGCAGTAACTGTTCAGAGTTCTGTAGGTAATCCGGTTGAGGTTAGCAAAATTTATCACAATTTTCCACTAGAGATTCAAGGGAAAAACTTTCCTGCCAATCGGATGGAGCTTTCATCCAATGAGTTTGATCTAATCTTGGGATAGATTGGCTATCCACACTCCGATTGAATTTAAATTGTGAGAAGAAGAGAGCAACCTTGAAGACTTCTAATTACTAAGAGGTGATTCTTGCGGGAGGGCGTAAAGGATTATTATCTAATGTGATATCGGCCCTCAAAGCTAAGAAGATGATCAAGAAGGGTTCTGTAGCCTATCTAGCATATATTCTTGATCCGAGACAATCAGACTCTGGGATGGAAAAGATTCGAGTTGTGCAAGACTTTTTTTTATGTTTTCTGAAAGAATTGCCTGGGGTACCTCCAAGCGTGATGAGTTTGGCATTAAGGTCTATATGGTTACAACTCGTGTGTCTATGGCACCTTATCTGATGACACCTAGGGTGCTCAAGGAGTTGAAAGTCCAGTTGTAAGAATTTTTGGATAGAGGATTCATCCGACCTATTGTTTCACCATGAGGAGCTCATGATCTGTTTGTTAAGAAGAATGGTGAGACATGTAATGACCTGATTTTCAGATTAGTAATTGGGTATTGGACTCAGATTTTGGATCTTTTAAGTGGGCAATAAAGAATAAAATAATTAGTTTGAAAAATTTATTTGAATGAGAGAGGGGTGGTAGAGGAAGGAAAATCAAATTTTCCTCTCTCTATCACGCTCTCACTTTTCCTTTTCTCTTTCTTCCCCATTTTCTATCTTTTCCTCCATCAAAGTTTCATGCTCGATCCATCGTCATCAGAGTATCCGTGGTTGACACATCATATTCCATTTCGTTCATCTCGCCATGAAGAGTCGGTCGGTACCAGCAGTGTCGTCACCGGAGCCATCGTCGGAGGAGGTGAGAGGAAACAAGTTATGGGTTGCTTGAAAAGAGATAGTCTCGGTGGCTAAATTTCAAAATGAAGGTCATTGGCATCGGGACAACGAGTCTAGTGGTTGCCGCTGCCGTCTAAAAACTAGAGAGCACCCCACACGCCTCATGTGTCGCTCCTGAGAGTGGGCGTGTGTCTGCCTCAAATGAGTGCTCCATGATCCAGTGTACCGCGTCGTACTGGATCCCGCTCGGCTAGGTGCACTTGCTCCTTGCCGTACTAGATCACTACGCGCGTGTGCACCCTTGTTACCTTGCACCGTGTCGCACCAAATCCACAAGTCATTGGCCGAACGTTGACTTTTTCTAGGGACCCTACCTGAGGGTTTTTCAATATTTTGAGTCTGTTGGCACAATCGATTTTGTCAAACTCGAACCTAGTAAGATATTTTTACGCGTTGGACCTTGTGAATTAGTTAGTGAATAGATGAAATTAATATATCTTGTATTCATAATTCTGTGAGGATTGTTCGGGGTCAGATACCGGATCAAGAGAAACGTATGAGGAACTCAAGTAAGGATTTATCGATAATCGCTTGAGGTTAGTACACTTCGAACTCCTAATGCTTCATGAGCATCATAAACGTAATCGCTTTACGTGTTAGTGTCTGTAAAATAGTTAGATGATAACTAAGCATGTGTTGAGACTTGTATTACAAGACTTGGTAACTATGAGATGCCTGATGAGTTTGAGAATATTTCGAGACTCGTATGAGCTTTAGAGACCATGTAGGGTAGTTTGAATATTCATATAATTATCTGATTGGTTGAGTTACATGTTTTTTTGCTTGAGTCCTTAAGATATGAAATTGACATGTTCGAAGGATATTATACTTAATGGACTGATAATTGGTAATATTCGAATAAATGATCATAAAGACAAGAATTGAAATTAAATGATTAAATGCATTAGTAAACAAACCCTGATGACTTTCATAAGCTTTAGGGATCAAATAAAACCTCGTAACTTTATAATTCAGTAATATGGTTTGAGCTCGTGATTTGAGCATAGGTACGGGTTTTGACTTTATCGATATGTTAATCGATGTTGTATCGGTACCACTTGACCCGTACCGGTACTTGGGGAAATTTGAGATTCTAGTGAGCTATTTCGGTATCGGTATGTTGTGAGTACTGATACGCGAAAACCCGTACCGGTACCCATTGACATTCTACCCAAAAACGCAAAATTTTGCTCGGAACGTTGAAAAATTATAATGTCCGTTCCAATAGACCCCTAATGACCTAGAATGAGTTGTAAAATTGTAAAGTGTCCATATGTCCTCTATTTCATGCACATTCCAACTCTTATTATTACTATTTTAAGCACATTTTAGGCATAAGTAGGTGCATGCATAGCATTTTACAGTATTTCAGTGCTCTGCCTTGCTTTTATGAATTATCATTTATTTGGTGAACAAGAGATATTGTTTTAGTGTATTCTTGAATGTAGGTACTAACAGCTGAAAGAGGGAACCAAGGAGCTGAGGGCACAAGGCTGAGGAAGCATACCTAGGAGCTGTACTGAAGTAGTTCCAGCAGAAGACAGTTGCTGCTGAGTACCTGCCGAGTAGAGTTTAGGCCGACCTTGCTGCCTACGGCAGTTGACTATGGAAGTTGGAGGAACTGGAGCGCGATCTGTAGAGATAAAAATCCTGAATCTATCACCGGTATCCATTTGATTTTCCGACGTCTATAGGAGCGGCCAGGGCTGCCGAAGCAAAAATATGAAGCTTACTTGCGGACTAAGGCAAACGGGATAAAGTCCAAATTTCACGCAAAGAAGTCAGAGTTTAATGTCATATTAAAGATGGAAAGATACTTTCGAGGACTTCTACTTTAAGGAGGACTTAACCTAGTCTTTAGTCTATAAATACCCATTGTAGTCCTAGTTCAAATCATCTTGGATTTTCTATAGACTTTTCTAGTGTTCTCTGCCGCCGCCATGTTCTAAACTCCACTTGGGTTAGGGTTATGTTGTAAACTAGTTGTGAAACGATTGTTTTAGGTCATGAGATATTTTACAATAATATATTCCAATTTTTCTTAATCCATTGCTCTTCATTCTTTCAATTATTCTACACCAGTCAGTTGCGAGAATCCATTTGTCGGGCACGAAAGTGCAAGGCTCATGAAAGGGTTATGTATGGTCACAACGTGCTGAGGCGTGACTAACTTGATTCTACACCAGTCCACAAGTTTCAGCGGTTAAAAGAGATTACCAACCGAGTTGACTACCCTGTGTTAGGTTGAGGCTGAGATTGCTAGGTATTTCCTACATCACGTTAGCTCTCGAGCATCCTAACCTAGAAATAGGTTGGATCACTGTCGACTATCCTGCCGAACATGAAGTATCTGCCAGACATGTCGCCAGGACTTTTCTTCATTCCACCTGCCGAGACAGTACACTTCTGCAGTGCTAGTGACCCGCTGCGGCCGCGTGACAGGGTTGTAGCTTGCCGCCTGCCATACCCGCCGAGGCAGCTTGTCGTGGAAGCACAAAATAACTCATTCCTTTTACAACGTAGTTTTCACACTAAGTGGGAGCATAACCCTGCCTGTTGTATCAACCTGCTTCACTCCTTCATTACTTGTGTATTCATTTACTTTTCATCTCAACCATCCATTTACTTGTGCTTGTACTTTACCTTGTGCAGGGATTACGAAATGGGATAAGCTGTCCAATCCTCGTGTGATTCGACATCTTTTATACTATAACTTGGTAGGAGTGTTCACTTGCGCTCTCACAAAAAGGGAACAGCTACACGCCCTACAAGTTTTTGGCGCCGTTGCTGGGGATTGGTAACATCGAATTTTGTTTTTCAATTTCTGCACATTTCATTTACTTTTTATTTTTATTTTATTTTTAATAGAAAAAAATTTACCGTGTCCTTTGCAAGTGCATAACCAGGGCCAACCCTAAAGGAAATCTCCTCATTTACGACGATCTCGAACGTGAAACAAGAAGGATTAAGAGTGAGCTTAGGGAAGTCCTTAAGAGAAACCAAGAAGACAATGGAAAAGCAAAAGAAGAACCAATGGTAAATGAGGACCCACCAAACGATGCCGTACATGGCAGTGGCAGACATCACGACTTGCCACCCAGAGCACCACAAGATCAACAAAGGTAGGACCCCCTGATTTGCCCAGGCGGCACCATGTTCGAACAACTAGAGATTACCTGGAACATGACTTCCAAAGGTTTGAACCAATTGTGAGAGAACCAGACATAGGGCAGACCATTTCGAGCTAAAAGCCGTCATGTTCAACATGATAAATACGCTCGGGCACTTTGGAGGGACTGCCACAGAAGATGCGCGACAACATTTACGAGGATTTCTGGACATTTGTCGAGCATGTAAGATACATGGGGTTCACCAGGATGTACTACGGCTGAGGCTATTTCCTTATTCACTGAGGGATAGGGCTAAACAGTGGTTGAATAACCAACTAGCTGGATCCTTCAACACATGGACGAAACTCTAAAAAGACTTTCTAGACCGTTTTAGCCCATCCAACATCACTAATAGTCTACAGAATGAGATCACAGCCTTTAGACAAGGGGATGACGAGCCAATTTATAAGGCATGGGAGCTGAATAACTGTCCGCTACATGGTCTGCCGGTGTGGAATTAGGTATATATATTCTATAACGGGGTTAACTACCCAACTCAGATGATGATAGATGCCTCAATCAATGGGATCATCCTAGATAGACCTCCAGACGAAGCACTGCGACTGCTGAACATAGACGCTAAAAACGATTACAAGTACCCCACAGCCCGCCGAGGCGACATAAGGCGGCCAGCCACTGCAAACGAGGTAGAAGCCTCAGAATCTGTTAACGCCCGCCTCGATACACTGACAGAGATGGTGATGAAGATTGTGCAATCCCCTGGAAAGGTCCATGAAGTAAAAGTTGTTGAGCCATTCTGTGGCGAATGTGGGGGCAACCATAATTCCTCTTCCTGCACTGCATCTGCAAACTATATGGGAGGATACGAGAGGAATAGCAGGCCTACTTAGAACACCTATAATCCTAGCTGGAGGAACCATCCCAACTTCTCCTGGAGCAACTCAAAGATAGCTGCAAACCCACAACAACTACAGAGAGGCTACCAGCAGAACCTTTCCCGGCAGCAGACTCAGCCGCCACAACACAATAATTCACTAGAAGCAGCTCTGCAAACTTTTATGAAACAAACTAGTGAATTTATTGTTCATACAAATAAATTTATTGAAAAACTGAGTCTTTTATGGCCAGGACGAAGATGAAGATGAACACCCATGAGGCTGCCATAGAGAACCCGAAGACCCAATTTGGGTAGTTCAATGAAATCTACAACAACCGGACTATAGGTGCATCATCTAGCAGCTCGCAAGCAGCCAAACCCACCTATAAGCATTGCAAGGCTATATCAACGAGAAGTGGGAAGCAATTAGATGAGCCCAGGATGGTAGAACAACTAGAAGTGCAACCGGACCAGATAAGCAAGCCTGCCCCAGCAACACCAACCCTAGCCGCCCCAGCAGCAACACTAGCTGCCCTAGCAGCAAAACATGAAAGTGGCCCTGAAAGGGATGATCCTCCCCGAACTAAGCCCCTAATAAAGGAGCACATATAGGACATCCGTTTACCAACACCATTGCCCCAAAAGCTCAAGCAACATCAACATGAGCACCAGTTCAGAAAATTCCTGGATATTCTGAAACATTTGCATATTAATATACCCTGATAGAAGCCATACAAAGCATGCCAAACTACGCCAAGTATCTCAGAGACATGGTTTCTAAGAAGAAGAGGATAGGGGAATTCGAGAAAGTAGCTGTAACTAAAGAGTGCATGGCTATGCTGCATAACAAGCTGTCGCCCAAGCAAACAGATCTGAGCATCTTCGTTATCCCATTCAGGCTAGGCAGCAAACACGAGACCAGAGCCATGTGTGACTTGGGAGCCAACATCAACCTGATGCCAAAGGTCGTCTTCGATAAACTAGGTATTGGGCCTTCCAAACCAACCTCCGTCATGCTTAAACTAGTTGACCATTCATTTGTACAACCGGAGGGAAAGATCGAAGATATCCTAGTAAAGGTGGGCAATCTGATTCTCTACGTTGACTTCCTCATCTTAGATTGTGAGGCCGACGAGAAAGCCCCTATCATTCTTGGGCGACCCCTCTAGGCCACGGGCAGAATGTTTATAGATGTGGAGCTCGGGGAGCTGACAATGAGGGTAGAGGACCAGAGTATAATGATGAACGTGCTACAACCCTCGAAAGAAAGGGACAGGGAGCCAAGATGCGAGAGCAGCCAAAATCGGTGTGGAAACAGGCCAGGGCAGTAGCTGTCACGACACGCCCAAGGGCAGACTTAAGGACTCCATAACACAACATCTGAAACAACAAGAGGACCCCCCCCAGGAGCGAGGAAAAAGTTAAACCGCCTCAGGAAGTGGTTATGTCTGGGAGATGCACCCAAATGCACTCCCAACATAACTTAATTTTTATTTTATTATTATATTTTATGTATTAGGATTAGAATTTATTTTTATTTTAGGATTAGATTATTTTTAGAATTGTATTTTTTTAGAAATTATTTAATTATTTTTATTATTTCTATTTTTTAGGTTTAAGAATAAAAGAGCATGATCATGAAGGAGGCCCAGCAAGAAGCCCACCCACAATCCTGCCGAGACAGTAGCTCGTGCGGCAACGCGTAACAACTAGTTGGCCATTAATGGCTAGCTGCCAACAGCTCTGAAAATAACGGGCAGAAAAATCTGTAATGTGAGCAAGAAAATTGCACCGTTGGGCATTTAATGCCGCCCCAGAACCTCTTGGCAGCTCCTATATATTCCCCACTCACTCATTTCATTTTACTTTACTTCCACCTTCTTGCTATATTCCTTTGTTTCCCTTGCTATCACATTCATTTTTCTTTCTACTTTCAGTTATACACAACCGTTCACATGGCATCAACATTAACCCAAAAACCCATCTATAAAAGATTTTGCTACAAGGAGGACGAGGACAGATACATAAATAAGTTCTCCAAGCAGGCAGTATGTGAGGAACAAGGCTTTCACTACACGCGGCAAATGAGAGACTGTGGTTTAGAGCCCGCCTTGTTCCACACCATCCACTACAAAGGATGTGAGATGTTCGCGCAGTAGCCAGAGATAGCGAACATCACTATAGTTAGGGAATTCTACTCCCATCAGCCCTGCCCGGAGAAGCCATTTGTCTACGTCCGGGGGGAGCTGGTCAAACTAAATGTTGTTGTCATCAACAGGTAATACAGCCTTGATATGACGAAAACCCTCATGAAGAGTGGAGACAATCACTAACGGCTGCAAACTATGAGGAAATCAAGGCTAAACTTTGCAAGCCCAACACGCCATGGCTGGGAGGCAAACATGTGGGAACTGTTCAGTGCCGCCACCTGCTACCAGAAGCCATGCTATGGAACACCTTTGTAAAAAGGTGTATGCTGCCCACATCCCATAACTCAATCGTTGATCCGCCGAGTCTCGCTTTAATTCATAGTATTCTAATGAATCGGCCGATAAACGTAGGGGAAATTATCTGCACAGAAATCCACAACTGATTCAAGAAGAAGAAAGGCATGTTGTACTTCCCGTCACTCATTAGAGGTCTCTGCACCAACTTCGGTGTCCCAGCAGAACCCACATATGAGCTTACAACTGCCAAAGAGGGCTGGAGCAAAAAGGTCTGCATTCAGATGATACAGGATGCAGAGAAAGAGCCTGCAATGCCCAGCCAGCCCTCATCCACCCAATTTGAAACTCCACCTGCCCTGACAATACTAACGCTACCATAGACAAAGAAGTCATCCCACTGCTGCACACTCTTATAGACAACACAAAGCGCATCGAGCAGCAGTAGCTGGACTTCATAAACTATGTGGGGGAGGCCCAAGAAGCCCTTGTGGCCTATTTTCTGCAGAAATTCCCCGGTGATGTGCCTACCATGCCACCATACCATGCAGAGCTTGCAGCAGCATCCCAAGCACAAAGAGCTCCACCAGCCACTGCTGCCCGCTAGACAGACCACCAGGTGTCCTCTCCTATGCATTCTTCGACTTACTTAGTCGCCACACCATCCAACACAGTGGCAGATTCGCCTGAGAAGCACCAGCATCATCTCTCCCCTGCCTACACAGCAAATACAGTGGCAAAAACCTCCTCCTTAGAGAAGATTGAGCAGCCACCCCCAAAGCTTGAAACAATAGTGGTGGCAGCAACAACAACCATCCAAATGGCGTTCATACCTCCGGCAGCACCACCGGAGGAAGGAACCAGGAATAGGAAGCGACATATAATAGCTGAAGAAGCTGTGGACTTTGAGACAGAGTCAGAAGAGAGCGATGCCTCTCCAGAAGCTTCCCCTGCCAAACCGCAAGAAGAGCAACAACATACGCCGAAAAGAGTCCAGCCGCCGCAGAAAGCAAAAATCTCACCTACTAGAACAGCCGCCAAGGCATCTACTGGCCACCGCTTCGTCATCCAAACATCTTCCTCCTCCTCAGCTGACATGAATCCAGCCTCCTCCCATCCCTCATCAAACTTTTAGTTTATTTCCTTTTTCTTTTTCTTTTCTTTTCTTTTTCTTTTATTTTATTTTTATCTTTAACTTGTATTTTGTATTTGTATCTTATCTGTTTTGTGCATTGAGGGCATTGCCCATGTCGAGTTTGTGAGGGATAGCTCTCACATCATTTTTAGGCATCTTTAGTTGCATTTAGGTTGCATTGTACTTGCCTTAGTAATAATCGAAAAAGAAAAGTTTGCTATGACTTGTGCCTATGATAGGATAGCCGACTAATTTATTTTTGCACCTAATAAAAATTGAACTTAATCTTGGGAAAAAGTATAAAATATGACTTAGATTTTTTTCTCTTTATGTCTGAAAATGTTAAACATCTTTGTTACTTGTTGAATGTGTTAGAAAATTTGATGAACATTGCATGTTTGTTTTTAGAATTCTTTGCAAAATTCTAATGATGATTACAGGTAGGCGCTGAGGCAGGCTAAAGAAACAGAAAATGCAAGTACTACCACGGCAGCAGAATCAAAAACAAGGAACATTGTTGTTTACCCTAGAGGTGCCCGCAACAGGCTCTAGGAGAAATCATGTGCGAAGACACTCCGCTGCTATCAAAGTCCATGAATCTAAAAGCTTTAAAGTGACGAACAAACTAGCATGAGTGAATCAAAGCCTTCACGGGATGACTCTACTCCAAGGGTTCAGGGTTTTGAAGTCTGCTCCTATCTCAACGTCAGACCTGGAAGAGTAGTTGTGATAAGCTGAAGCCCTCACTACCATGATTAAGATTATTGTGCTTAAACTGTGCTGCCTCGGCATCAACCTTTAAATCACAACAACATCTTTGTTTGATTATTTATTCTGCGTATTCAGCCCGTTTACAGATATGCACACACAACACATGCATGATAAATTTAAAATCTGAGTTATTTTCTGCTTATTTCCTTTCACTAACTTAATATAGGTGTCACGGCCTTGAGGTAGAAAATCAGGTTAAAAGCTAGTTTTTCTTTCAGACTATTATTAGAGCAAGTATTTTAGGTTGCATTGCTTGAGGACAAGCAATAGTTCAAGTTTGGGGGTGTGTAAAGTGTCCATAAGTCCTATATTTCATGCACATTCCAACTCTTATTATTACTGTTTTTAAGCACATTTTAGGCATAAGTAGGTGCATGCATAGCATTTTACAGTATTTCATTGCTCAAACTTGCTTTTATGAATTATCATTTATTTGGTGAACAAGAGATATTGTTTTAGTGTATTCTTGTATGTAGGTACTAACGGCTGAAAGAGGGAATCGAGGAGCTGCGGGCGCAAGGCTGAGGAAGCATACCTAGGAGCTATACTAAAATAGTTCCAGCAGAAGACAGTTGCTGCCGAGTACCTGCCGAGTAGAGTTGTATCCGACCTTGCTGCCCACGGCAGCTGACTATGGAAGTTGGAGGAACCGGAGCGCGATCTTTAGAGCTAAAATTCCTGAATCTATCGTCGGTATCCATTTGATTTTCCTCCATCTGTAGCAGCGGCCAGGGCTACTGAAGCAAAAATCTCAAGCTTACTTGTGGACTAAGGCAAACGGGATAAAGTCCAAATTCCACACAAAGAAGTTAAAGTTTAATGTCATATTATAGATGGAAAGCTACTTTTGAGGACTTCTACTTTAATGAGGACTTAATATAGTCTTTAGTCTATAAATACCCATTGTACTCCTAGCTCAAATCATCTTGGGTTTTCTATAGACTTTTCTAGTGTTCTATGCCGCCGCCATGTTCTAAACTCCACTTGGGTTAAGGTTATGTTGTAAACTAGTTGTGAAGCAGTTGTTTTAGGTCATGAGTTATTTTTCAATAATATATTCTAATTTTGCTTAATCCATTGATCTTCATTCTTTCAATTATTCTACACCAGTCATTTGCGAGAATCCATTTGTCAGGAACGAAAGTGCAAGGCTCACGACAGGGTTAAGTACGGTCACAATGTGCTGAGGCTTGACTAACATGATTTTACACCAGTCCACAAGTTTCAACGGCTAAAAGGATTACCAACTTAGTTGACTAGCCTGTGTTAGGTTGACGATGAGATTGCTAGGTATTGCCTACATCGCGTTAGCTCTCTAGCATCCTAACCTAGAAATATGAGGGATCACTGTCGACTATCCTGCCGAACTTAGAGTATCTGCCAGACTTGCAGCCAAGACTTTTCTCTATTCCACCTGCCGAGACAGTACACTCCTGCAGTGGTAGTGACCCGGTGTGGCCGCGTGACAGGGTCGTAGCCTGCCGCCTGCCATACCCGCCGAGGCAGCATATCGTGGCAGCACAAAATATCTCATTCCTTTTACAACACAGTTTTCACACTAAGTGGCAGCATAACCCTGGCTGCTCTATCTACATGCTTCACTCCTTTATTACTTTTGTTTTCATTTACTTTTCATCTCAACCAACCATTCACTTGTGCTTTTACTTTACCTTGTGCAGGGATTACGAAACATAATAAGCTGTCCAATCCTCGTGGAATTTGACATCTTTTATACTATAACTTGGCAGGAGTTTGCAATTGCGCTCTCACAAAAAGGGAACACCTACACGCCCTACAAAACTGAAAAACTGAGAAATCTTCTTATACTCGAACATAAATATTAAGAACTCAGTAAATGACTTATGTGACTTATATGTTAATAGCAACTATTTCGTGGTATGATTATATGATGATGTTGTGTGCCTTGTGAGAACTTGGTTGATGGGATCCGGATACCCAATGAAAGAGTTGCAACACCATGGTTTGAGATGCCGAATGTATGTTCCCAATGCTATGTGGCATCGAGCATAGAGTGTACATTCCCGACGCTGTGTGGCATCGAGTATAGAGTGTACGTTCCCGACGTTGTGTGGCCTTGGGTCTCACTCAAGTATTGTAGAGTTTAGAGCGCACGTTCCTGATGTTGTATGGCCTTGGGTCTCGCTCAGAGTGTACGTTCTCGATGTTGTGTGGCCCTGGATCTCACTCTAGGTTTGTGGTTCTAATTTTTGTGCTTTTTCCTAGATGATCTGATGAGATCTCGAGTATGGTTGGGCCTTGTGAGCCATGTATAATGACTTGCATGATTTGACCTTGTGTTTAGGCGATTAGTGGTGGCGCCACGTGTTTAATTATCTCTCCTTATTGCTCATACTGGCTTGCATGCTTATGTTTATTATTAGAATGAAGTATAGTATAGTATATGTGTAACATTGAGCTTTGTAATCTCAGCGCTCGAAATCGTTGTTTTTGTTTGTGGGTTGTTCGTTGAATCGCGGGATTGAGGATCACTATTAGAATAGGATTCTAGCAAGCGGTGATTATTTGAGTACAACACTTGTATTTAATGGGTGTGTATTCACAAGACCTTACGTGGTCGAGTCTGTAACTCTTATTTTGAAATTGTATTGATCACGTCAAATGTTTTAAATTAAATTGGAGCTCCTTAGTAACATTTTAAATCATTTATCTATAGTTTCATCTATTAGTTTTAAATGTTTTTGGAAAAATATTTTTGTTGGGATTAACCATGTTTGAGAAATTTTATGGTAACTGGTTGGGCTTAAGGCCAAAATATGACATATGAGTTTAGGGTGTTATATTTAGTGGTATCAGAGCTTAGGTTTAGCCGGTTCTAGGAAACCTCGGGGTGGTATAGGTGTTGTAGTAAGATGTCTAGTGAATACAAGCCTTTAAATTAAGTTTGTTCTCCTTAAGACTGGAATCCAAATGGTACGTCCAATATTGCAACGTTAAGATAGTTACGATCATGGCTAAGAAGGCCGAGTTAAGATTTGAGCCGCCCATGATAGCAATTCCGGGGGTGAGATCGTCCCAGTTTATTGTGATGCCAGTTAGTTGAAAGATGTCGGAGTGGATGATGTATCCTCTTCCCGCGACCGGAGTGTTGTTTTCGTTTCTAGCAATAGTCTTTCTGAAGCTTTCAAATACATTATGAGAGTTGCGATAGAGAATCTTTACCGATTTGCGTAGATAACCCTTATGATATGGGTATGGATAACTCGCTCTCGAAGTTGATCAATGCATGCACGTTAGTTAGAGGACTTTTTGTTCCCTTAAAAAGGAGTCCTGTTGATACTTTAGAAGTATCATCGCCCATATCGAGGGTTTTTCTTAGAGATAGTAGACTTAGGATCCACTAGTTCGTCTGAGTGTAACATAGGTGAGACATTTTTACAAGTTCGATAGAGACGCCTTCTTCAGGGTTTTACCATATACACTGATTTGGTTAATCAAGCGTGACACTGGATTATGATGTGGAGAGCCGTGCTCGAGGCTTCGAGACCTCGAGGGAACCCAACTTTTTGTAATGAGAATGTTGAATCGTTGTCCTTCTACCGTAATTTTTGTAGTGGTCATTTAGTGAATGGCTCAACGGGGTTGTGAAACATGTTTGACCGTTCGATAGATGTCAATATAGACGATTCAACGCTTAAGATCTTTCAGACTGTTAGAGTATTCGTTTATGCTTCATAAATGACTAGTCGACACTTCCTTCTTGTAAGGGACGTGAGTGGATGTTAATGTAAGGCCCAATTTGGCGTCGATGACCATTGCTTTTATTGAAGGACACCGACCTAATTCAGAGAGTCAAAGGTTCAGTTGCGAGGGCGCAACTCGAACGCGGTTTCTTTTTTGAGTGTTTCACCCAATGGTGAACCAGACTTGTTCGCTTATGAGAATTGGTTCGTGGAAGAGATGCTGAAATCTTTGACAGCTTGTTAAGTGGCAGTGGGAGACCGTTATCTACCCCTTTATGGTTAAAGTGTTAGAGGCTAGTAATTTTTAAAGGATGCTCGAAATAAGGTTTTCTCTCTGTAAGATGTGTTGTAGTAACGTTTGATGTCGGCATTGACGTACGAGATGTTTTAGCGATGTCAGGATGGGGCCACCAGATTGTCTCTCGAATATCGATTTGATGCTTTGCTTGACACATGTGAATGTATAAGGATTTTGGAAATGGGAGCGATGACAATGTAATTATCGAAATTCCCCTATGTGTTGAAAAAGATAATTACCCACTTGATTAGCTTATGAGATTTAAGGCTTGAAACTTCGTAAAAACTTTTGATTTTGATCGCAATTTCCTGGGATCGAGTTGAGGAACATTAAAGGAGATTTGAGCTGCTTGAGAGCGTTATGTTCGTGACAGTAGTGCTGACTCGAATGAGTCGTGGGAGATTTCGAAATATTTGAGAATATTTTGTTGTTTTCACAATGATGTATTTTGGGCCTGGTTTTGGGCCTAGATATTTTAGACATCGGATCAAGCCGATCGGGAACAATTTGAATCTTTTTGAGTGGTTTAGGGAGATCAATGTCCAGGATAGGATAAAAATGTGACAAAAATTGTTAAAATCCTCTAAAATTATGTTTAAGTGGTTGGTCAAATCAATTTTACAAAATTCATTTTGGAAGTGGTACATTTTGGGCAGTGACCAAAATGTAAAGTTTTAAAACTGTGGGAAAATGCAATTTTCAAAAGAAGAGTAAAAATCATAGAGTCTTTAGAGAGATTTTGTGCAATTAGGCCTTCCTTTAATTTGTCATGTGTTTTAAATGGTTTTTAAATAAATAGTTTTATTTGGCTTTTATTTAATTAATAAGTAAATCAGATAATTTGGGAAGTTTCAATAACGTAACTAATTTTTCAACTCTCATTCAGCCAAACACATTTCCCAATCTCTTTTCTCCAGATTTCTTTTCTCTTAAACTCTCTTTATCATTTCTAAGCTCATTTCTAAAGATTCTTCATATTTTTCTTCAAGATTTTGAAAGATAAACTTGTCAAATTGCTAGGAAGGCAAAGATTGGAGGTAAATCCCGTTCTCAACCTCTAATCAAGGTTCTTTATTGAAATTCCCAAGATTATTGACTCTTTAATGATGATTTTGATTGAGTTTTAATGGTAGTTTTGATTTGAGATTGAAATATTGTAAAATGATGCTTTAATTTCCAATTTTCGTAATGATTATGATGTGATTTGTTCATGATTGGTTTTAATCAAGTTTTAAGTTAATCTTGATGTTGAAAATGAGTTTTGAGAATATAGATCCCGGAATCCTTGAGATCCTTGAGTTTTATGATAGTTTTGGTTGAGTTTTTGATGTGATTTGATGGTTATATTATTGCTGGAGGTATAAGGAAGGGTTTAGGTTGTTTTCAGATGTGATTTGATGAATATTAATGGTTGGAAGTGATGATTGTTTGCTGGTCTTGGTTTAGGAGGCAAGCGAATGAGTTTTCAGTTGTTTCGAATGAGTAAATTGATGTAGTTTTGCTAAGAAACGAGTTTGTGTTTAGTTGCTGGAGTTGGAATGCATTTTAATGCTTAGATCTCTGTTTTTGATGCTTTAAAAGCAGGGGACATTGATCCGGAAGCAAGCGAAGCAATTTTGGAAGCTTCAGACGAGTGATCTTTGCGTTGGCAAACGAAGTTTCACATATCGGTAAATGGAAAAGAGTTTTCTAGCTTTGAAATGTTTTGAACATGGTTTTGGGAGCTTAGTGTAAGTTTGAAACACTTAGCTAAGCTCAAGAGTAAGTAAAGCGAAAGTCTCACTCAGATTGTGCTATGTTTTGGTTTAAAATGCACTTGATTTAAATGTGGTTTGATTATTATTTTAAAGCATGTTTAGAGCAGTGTTGTTGTTGGTTTTAAATGCCATTTTGTTAAGGATGCACATGGTAAGTGATCCTTGTGTTTATGCGATTTAATAATTGATTTAAGCATGTTTTTGCTTGTGTACAATGGCATTGTGGTTTATGCTTGTAAAAAGTGAATTAATGATGATTGATGATTATATTGGCAAGTGATGGTAAATGATTCTGGTTACTTGAATCAGATATAGTTAGCCGGCTATAGGATTGGGTGCATCGTGAATTAAGTCGCCTTGGATGTCGAGGGGTTGAGATTGTACCGTACACTCCATCCAAGTACCCTAACGATTGAGGTTAAGGTTACAACGATTGATGGTCTAATCTCGTGTGTAGATCTTGTGGTTTGTGTCCCGCTCTCTGGTTAGTGGAATTATACAACTACTGATTAGTGGTGTTGAGGGGTTGTGATTGTACCGTTAAACTCCACAATGGGTGTTACAACGGTTGATGGTCTAATCTCGTGTGTGAGCCTTGAGTGTCTGGTAGGGTGTATGAAGCGTTTGGGACAATGTTTGTAATCCGCGTATCCGATTGTGTCGATTGTGTTGTGTTTTGATATGGTTTTTGTTATTGATCACTTGCAAGCCAATATAATGGTGTTGATATAGTGAATTTATGATGAAAGCTTATTTTGAGAAAGCATGTGATGCTTGAGATTTATGCTAGAGTGCATGTAATGCATGGTTTAAGCATGAGCAAAGGTTTTGCTGTTGTAATTAATGATGCTATGAGCATGTGGATTTGAAAGAGGAAATGATGTTTTTATGTGCATGTTTTAAAGGAAGGCATGAGTTTACAAAGAATGATGATTTGGTTTTTAAAATGCATTGATGAATGTTTTGGTTTTATAGCGGTCCTCACTAAGCATTATGCTTACGCTCATTTGTTTCATCAGTGCAGAGAATTGAGCGTATTTGGCAGCAAGCAAGCAAAGGATATCCAAGTGTTTTGGCTAAGCAAAGTATGTGATTTACTTTAGTGTAATAAGAGGCATTGGGAGGGATTTCCACTCTTGGATTATTTAGTGAAGTGAAAGACCTTGAGCATATTTGGTTCGTGTTTTGAGACTTGTATTTGGCCTCTATATGGTTTATGGACTTTTATTTGGTATTATTGCTATGCTATGGTTAGTGCCTAAAGGCATGCTTATATAGTTCTATACTCTTCATGAATTGCCATGTCTAATGCTTGAAATATGCTTAGATGTTGATACATATGTGTTAGATATACTTGTCCTAGCATGTATCAATGTTTTGGATGAAATTGACTGATGTAAAATGTGAATTGAAGGTTTTTCGAAGTGCATATATGGTCTGGGTATCGACACTCGAAGGGAAAACTTAGGCTAAATAACACAGGGGTATCGATACGAGTTGGGAGTGTATTGATACGCTTGTGCAAAGTTTGAAGGGCGTATCGATACGCGTGGAAGGGTATCGATACCTTTTTCACAACTTTTTCTACTGCCTTCCCGCGTATCGATAAAGACTTAAGGGTACCGATACCTGACCATTATTTTCAGTTAAAAGCATCTTCTTAAGTTCTGAAATGTTACATAATGGTCCCTAAATGTTGAGCATGAAATTGGATGAGTTTGGATGATCCGTTTGTGATGAAAATTGACATGCTTCCATGTTACATGACTAATTAAGGATTGGTAATCTTAAAATTGGATTAATTCCTGTAATTTTCAGAAATTACATTTTAGTCCTTAAAAGTTAAATGTATGCAATCGAACCCCTAATCAAACCTCGATCAATGTGCTGTTTTCTTCTAAGAGTTTTGTTGAACAAATATATGACTTAAATTGCATAAAAAGGGTCGTTAATCGAAGTTTTCTTTAACGAGTTGACTTTGGTTTTCCCCGTGTTATCTTCTTAGTTCGGGTCGGGCGTCTAGGCCAGACAAAGGGGGTTACAAATTCTGACTTGTAGAGGTTATGTTTTTGGGGCACATAGTTTTTGTTGAGGGTATTCAGGTTAATCCAAGGAAGATGGAAGCCACTATGGGCTGGAAGCAACCCAAGAGTGTTCTGTAGATTTGAAGTTTATTTGGTTTAGCTAGTTATTATAGGAAGTTTGTGGAGGGTTTCTCAATCATTACAACTTCGTTTATTATGCTTCTGCGAAAGAATGTTATTTTTGTCGGCACTAAGGCCCAACAGTCTAGCTTCGAGAAACTGAAGTTAGTGTTGACTAAAGCATCAGTTTTGATCCAACTTGAGCCAGAGAAGGCTTATACCGCTTATAATGATACTTCTCAACTAGGTTACGTTGTGTTCTTATGTAGGATGGGAAGGTAGTGGCTTATGCGTCTCATTAGTTGAAAATGCTTGAGTACAACTACCCTACACATGACCTTGAGCTAGCAGTGGTGATCTTTGCTCTCAAAATTTGGAGACAGTATCTCTACGGAGAGAAGTGATATATCTACATAAACGTAAGAGTCTGAAGCATTTTCTCACCCAGAAAGAACTTAGTCTAAGATAGTGTCGTTGGCTTGAACTTCTTAAGGACTACAAATACGAGATTGAGTATCACCCGAGCAAGGCTAATATGGTGGATGACGCCTTGAGTCGCAATGCTATTACAGATTTGAGAACTTTATTTGCTCATATGAGTTTGTATAAGGACGACAATCTTTTGGTAGAGCTTCAAGTTATTGCTACTATGATTTTTTAGATTAAAGTTGAGAAACCTAATGACGCCTTCTTGATGCGTCGTTTGAGAAAGGTTAGAGAGGGTATATCTAGGGATTTCTCTTTCGATTAGGTTTTTTATTAAATTTTCAAGGACGGTACTACATTCTGAGGAATTATGGGCTAAACTAGCTTATTCTTTTTGAAGCCCATGACAACCCTTATTCTATGCATCCTGGTGGGGACAAGATGTATAGGAATCTCTGAGAACGATACTGGTGGAAATGTCTCAAGAGAGATGTTGTTGACTTTGTATCCAAGTGCCTAACTTATTAGAAAGTGAAGGCAGAACATCAACGTCCATCTGGGTTATTACATCATATTGAGATTCCACAGTGGAATTGGAAGCGCTTGACTATGGACTTTGTTAGTGGTCTTCCTTTGACTCTATCAAAGAAAGACTCTATTTGGGTTATCATCGATCGTCTTTGTAACCCTCTCGACCCGACCTAGTCACGAGACCGAACTGAATGGGCCACATGGGGAATATTGAAGTAAATCAGGAATGTTTACTTAATAAATGATCCTATTTTTTTCTTTTTATCTTATCTAGATGCACGTTGTTACTCTAAGTGTTTAGACTCACAGCGGAAGAAATATCAACTCAAAAAGTCATCAATTTGGCATTTAATTGATTACAAACATGTGAAAGGAACCAAAATGTAATTTTAGAAAATTACAAAGGCTTTCTCTAATTTTAAGTTACCATCCTTTAATTAGTCATATTACATGCCTATGTGTCAAATTGTAGCTCAAACTGATCATCCAAGCACATTTAATTGCATCGACAACATTCAAGGACTGAAACGTAAAGAAACAAAACTTCAAAAGTTTCTAATTAACTACTTAACAGCTTGGTGTATTAATACACTCAATCTTGTATTGATACACACTGTTTCGGGACAGCTCTGGGTGTTTCGAAACATAAACCTGTATCGATACAGTCTCCAAGGCGTATCGGTACACAAAATTCCAGTAGCTAATTTATTCGAGCTTATTTCGATACACTTGGGCTTATAATGTCACATTTTACTGTTTTTAAACTCTTTAATGCATCCCAAACCCGTCAAGCATGTTTCCAATATATACACAACATATCCAAATATCAAACCTCAGTCAAACATAGCATATTCAACGTCATCTCATGGCAATTTTGCATCAAAGAGAAACTATAGGCATGCAACGTAATAACCAAGCCAAGCAAGATACCAAAACACATAGCAAAGCACAAACCAAATACCAAAGGCCATTTGCAAGTCTAAAACAACATTATAAACTTGCTCAAATAGGGAGTTTGCACTCCCAAAATCACAATGGATCTCCCATTGCCCTTATTACTTATAGTCTAACTCGAAACATACTTTCAAGAATGAAGTCTCTCTTGATCCCTTTCTCAACGATGCCTTCTGAACCTCAATTCTCTGCATTGATGGACAAAATAGGGCGTAAGCATACAAGGCTTAGTGAGGAGTGATAAAAAACAAAACAACATCAATGCATTTAAAACCATTTTACAAGTCCACATTGAAATCTCATTTCAATTACTTCAAAGCATCATTTGAAAATCATCACGCCCTCAAAACCATGCACTTTATCTAATCAAAAATTAACATAATAAACCATGTGCAACATGTATCATGAACTAACAACAAGTCCCATTGCTAATACTCAATTTAAGCCTTCCGATGCATAGCTACCATATGCAAAGCTTAAAGAGTAAACATGTATAAATCAAATTATACAACATAAACCATCTCATGATATATCATCAATTATATTGGCTTACAAGTGATCATTAAACAAGTTTCATTTCTCTACACAACATATCAGATACACAGATTCAACAAGTGATCTTAAAACACTTCAAGCTATATTAACCAGAATAATGGTACAATCCCAACCAAGTGGTACAATAACAACCAGGTACAATCAAAACCCATAGGGACACCAACCCCAACCATCAGTTAGATGCTTAACCCACTAACGAGAGACGGGACACCAACCTCCTCGATCGTTAGGGTACTTGGACGAAGACACAGGACACCAACCCCTCGACATCCAAGGCGACTTTTTATAGTGCACTCAATCATATAGCCGGCTAACTATATCTGATAACATTTATAAACTATTTTCATAACATCATTTGCCAATATAATTCACATTTAACCACATACCTCACTGTTTTAAAAGCGTCATCAATAAATCATTTTCCAAAGCATTAAACCATGCTTTAAATCACAAGTATAAGACGTATACTTACAAGGATCACTTACCACGTGCATCATTCATCATCTCATCATTAAAAACAGTAAACCACATACTATAAACATGATTTAACGGTAGGTAACATGAATTCAAAACAATGTGCACAAAAACCATTCCATAATAGCAAAACTGAGAGAGAAATTCCCACTACACCAAAACAGGGTTTTAGCGGAATTTTTATCCCTTTAACAGCATTTTTAAGCTCCGCTAAAAACTCTCTCGGTGCTAAAAAAAGCGACACCAAGAAGTGCCTTTAAAACCAGCGCTGCAATAGTTCGCGGCGTTTGTGCGTAGAAAACACCGCAACATATCATGATATATAGCGACATTTGATTACCAAATCACCGCAAAAAATGCCACGAATAACTATTCTTTAGTGGCGTTTGTATTTAAAAATGTCATGAATAACTTTTCTTTAGTGGCATTTGAAAACACAAACACTACGAATAATTGTTCATTAGTGGACTTTGTATTTCCAAATGCCCCGAATAACTGTTCTATAGCGGCGTTTGTATTTGAAAACGCCTTGAATAATTGTACGTTAGTGGTGTTTATATTTACAAATGTCACGGATAACAGTTCGTCAGTGGCGTTTGTATTTACAAACACCGCGAATAACACCATTTTCAACTAAAAAAACTCAAATCCAATCCACATTCCTTTGAAAAATATAATAATTTAAAAATGCATTCGAATACATTATGCAAAGTTAATATGAAATAAAATTGGAACGGAAGAATCCATTCAAATCAGACATGGTGAATCTAATACATAACCAGTACAAAACCAGTTGTTACTTGAAACAAAGGCTAGATATCTCACCCATCCCAAATGGCCACTGATGACCTGCATTAACCATTTCAACATGTCAAGTAATCTACAAAACTGGGAGACAAAGAAGCAACCCTGAAAGATATTCGAAAGGAAACAACAAATGAAATCATTTGTCATTATACAAAAGTGAAATTAGTGAATAATATTCTCGTTGTAGCTTTAGTTATAAACATGTTTATCAAAAGACTAGGAGATATAATCAACACAATGGACAAGAAATTAACTTGATGGAAGAAAGGGGAAGTGTCCAAAAGTGCTTGTTTATGCATGTGACCCCAAGCAGAAATAAAAAGTGAAGATAACATTTCTATTACATTTCACATGACTATAAAATCAACAACAAACTCCACTAACATCAACTACCATTATATAGAAAATTTCTTCCATGTAACAGAAACGTGTTCCAAAAGAATAAGGATGCCATGGCCTATACATCATAAAATCAATCCCATTTAACAATGAACCACGTCTGTTATTTCATAATGGAAAATTGTACCAGAATCAACATATAGAACATTTAGAGAAAGAGAACTTACAACCCCTTTGGGTTCAAAGATGGACCAACAACTAAAGCATCTTGAGCACCTTCCTTGAGTGAATTCCTAGAGCCAGCTGGACTTGTTCCAATTAGAATTACAATTAGGGTTCATAAGGCAGAAGCAAAATCATTAGGAAAGACTGTAAGAGGCAAAAATCATATGAGCTTTGAATATTAAAAAAGAAACCATCAGCTTAGTCATATATAAATGGTTCACAGTGGCTACTAAATCAGGAGGAAGAGTTGCCTCTTGCGTTAATATTTGTAGCACCTTGACAGAAAACATAATCACTATCAGTTTCATTCAAGAATAAATAGAATAAATATAGTTCGAAAGCTGAAATAGATTTCAGAATAGAAATGGAGATAGAGTGTGCCGGTAAAAGTTACATTTATATGGCGATGAAAATCCTACAACAACAAATAGAAATAAAGCTTATTACAATGGCTATATGGTGATGAAAAGCCTCCAACAACAAATAGGAATATGGTGATGAAAAGCCTCCAACAACAAATAGGAATATGGTGATGAAAAGCCTACAACAACAAGTAGAGATGAAAGCTCAAGCATCCAAAAAGAAAATTTTTTCATATAAGGATCTTATATCATGAAGGTTTTGAAAAGAAGAATTGGGCCAATCTAGACAACATCCAACAAAATTTCACAAATTTTTTTACATACCAGTGTGTTTCATAGGCATGGAAACTACAACAAGCCAATTGTAACTAGTCTATTCTTTTCTCAAAGAGATGAAACAAGAGAAATAAGCAAGACACATATAATAAAAGGGTAAACAAGCCTGACCTCATCTTATATGCTGTAGAACTAATGTTTTGATATAATAATTGAAAAATATTTTGGAGTCATTTGAAAAGTATTTAAAACAATTTCCAAAGTCCAAATAACTTGAAACTATGTTTAGGGAAGTTTTTAAAGATTTTTACATGTTTTCAAAGGTCAAACTACACAAAACCTTCTAGGCGTTTCAAAACACCTTAGGGCGTTTCGATACGGTGTATTCCAGTAGCTAAAACGTTTTGATACTGGTATCGAAATAGGCTTTTCCTGGATGAGGATTTTGCCCAGCATTTCGAAACGGGCTCTGTCGTTTTGATACGCCTACGTGGCATTGACCACAACGGTCATAAACCCCAACGGCTATTTCCCAACTAACATTTAAATGCAGGGCGTTTCGATACGGGTCTAGGCGTTTCGATACGTGTTCCGAAACGTCCAGGAGTGTTTCGAAACGGGTGCCTTGTCAGATTTCAACGACTCTTTCTACTAAAAGTGTGTTTCGAAACGGGTTCGAGCATTTCGAAACGGTGAGCTGCAGAACTGCATTTATGGTGGGAATTAAAGTCCTCAACGGCTCCAATTCAATCCCAACGGCTAGTAACGGCTACAAACTCATCAAGGAGTATAAAAGGGACCTCCAAGTATCAAGTGAAGGCTAATGCTCATATTGTCAATCAACAAATGATCAAGAATTGTCTTAGAGCTTAAATTGTCATTTATTGTATAGACAAACACTAGTGAGCCAAAATTGTCAAATTTGCTCAAGTGTTTTAGGTTTTGCATGAGTGCTAAATTGTGCAAACAATTACCTATTAGAGGGATTTAAGTTTGCTTATTGTTTCTCTTTGTAAAAGAGGATTTCAATCAAGGCTTTGGGTAGAAAGCTTGATTGTGCATAAGGGTTTCCTCCTAAGCCTAGAAAAGGGGATGAATCAATAGTGGATTGATTGGAAATCCTTAGTGGGGAGCTAAGGTAGTGGATGTGGACCTTGGTTAGAAGGTTGAACCACTATAAATCATTGTGTCAATTATCTTTTTAGCTTCCACAACCCTTCCACCCAAAAATCCACCTCTCCACCACTTGGTGAGCCTTATCGGTTGAACGAATCGAGCCCCTCACATATCAACAATTTGTATCAGAGCTTGGCTCAATCGAAGAGGATTAACATCCTATTGAGAAGATCCAGCAAGCTTGATCACTATTTTATCAACCGGCTCAAATGGCACAATCAATCGACAAACCGCCTTTCTTCGACGGAACCCACTATGCCCATTGGAAGACAAAGATGAAGTTCTTCATCAAATCTAGAGATTACAAGCTATGGGACATAGTTGAAGATGGCCCGTTCGTGCCTCAACGAAGCAAAGCGGAATGGAGTACCGACGATCGCAAGAAGATGGAGCTTAATTGCAAAGCCTTGAACATCTTGTTTTGTGCTTTTGGCCAAACCATCTATGAGAAGATGTCTTCTTGTGAGAGTGCCAAGGAGGTATGGGACAAGCTTGAAGTCACATACGAGGGGACCGATGAAGTCAAGGAGACCAAGATTGGGCTCCTAACCTTAGAGTATGAGAACTTCAAAATAGATCCGGAAGAGAACATCGAAAAGATGTTTGATAGGTTCTCCACTATCACCAATGGTCTCAAAGGCTATGGAGAAGCCATCCCGAAGGAAAAGCTTGTTCGAAAGCTCATCTACTCACTTGCCGAGTCTTGGGACTCAAAGAGGACCGCCATCATCGAAGCCAAGAATTTGAAGACCTTGAAGCTCGATGAACTCATGGGGTCACTCCTTACTCATCAAATCATGAAGAAGAATAAAGAAGATGAGAAGAAGAGGGAAGAAATTAGAGCTATGGGAGAGAAGAAACTCAAGGGGATTGGTGTTGCGTGTAAAAGAGTTTATCGCAATTGTAGTGCAAGTGTACACGACGCAAGTAGTAAAGTGATACGAAGTATCGGATATCGCTCCACAGGGATTGGGCTAATGAATTCACCTTGATTTACTGCACGCAAGTAAAAGAAATATTTGAGAGTTGTCACGAGAATAATAAGATAAAAACGCAAATAAAAGATTGAGTTATCAAGATAGAGAGAATGGGCTGGTATTGAATTGCTCGGTAGTGCAGGTATTGAATTGCTTAGGATCTCCAAATCTGTCGTCGCTCCCGTCGCCGACAGCACCTGTCGCGGCGTCTGTCCGTTGGCTGTCGCGGCAGCAGACACACCAACTCCGTACTTCAAGTTTGGCAAGAATCCCAGATCTGCCTTGCCCTATCCCTAGGCACAAGTCTGTCGATGAACATGTCTTTGATGATACCTCCCGGCGTGAATCGAAGGATGAACACCGATGTGTATGAATTCTTCCTTAGCCACTTAACCTCGCCCTATCCCTAGGCACGAGATGGTTCAACTATAAACTAGAGAACGCACTCTTATTTCTTTCGTATACTTAACTCTCCCGATGCTAAGTAAATGGATAACCTCACAATGCTCTCCCGATGCTCTTACAAGATATTAAAACCAAAATAAGAGAACTTGAAGTCTATTTTATTGAACTGAAAAATCCTAAAACAAAGCAACCCTTGCAACTACTTTACAAAACAACCCGTAGCCCTAGGGGGAATTTAGAACATGTCGGTGACGGGTGGACGGCAGGGGGTTTAGGTTTCGGTTATGGGGAAATCGGTTATACCTCCTAGGTTAAAACTATGCCCTTATATAAGCTTGGGGCTCAAGTTATCTAAGGTAACAAGGATTACAACTTTAATTAAAAGTAAGATTCTAATAAAGACTAAATCTCTAAAGACTCCTACTTTTTAGCCGCATCCTTGCTTTTAGGAATTTCCTCTCCTTGAGCTTTGGCTTGACATATCTTTCGATCCGGGGCTTGGAAAAATATGTGGCTTTCTCACGACAGACGAGCAGATTTTTCTCTATCTATCGAGGTCCACTTTGCTTTTCCTCTTCATAAGTCTGCTGTCACCATGCTGTCACGACAGGTCCATGACAGCTTCGTCTTCTTCGTCTGTTTGTCCAGTTCAGCTCTCCTGCTTCTCTGTCCTGCACCTGCCTTCAACATCTACTAAGGCAGATACCTGCAAAAATAGCCATCTTTCAGTAGAATCCGTGCTTTTAATCCTTTTGTGATGTTTTACTAAAAACTAACCTAAATGCATTGCAATGATGCTTGAATGCAACAGAAATATGGGTTAAAAAGGGTGTAAATAATAGAACTTTTACACACTCAACACACCCCCAAACTCAAGTTTTTGCTTGCCCTCAAGCAATGAAGAAAGAATTTTTTTTGTGTTGGCCTTCAAACAGTGAACTGTCCCTTACCCGTCGCTCATTCTCTATGGCGCCAGCAACCTGTCGGAAAGGTTAGGATCTGTCCGGAATCTCCCCATAGCTCTCGTGCAGTGTGTGCATGCTTTTGAACAGTTATATGCTAAGACTCTCTTAGTTTCACTAGAATATTCAACTTCTTTACTACAATTTTTATGCCAAAGTTTATTTTTTTAGAAGACACATTTTCATGCTTCTTTTTCTTCTATTTTCAAGCTAAATTTTTCTAGAGCCAGTTTCGGGCACCTCTAGTTAGCTTCCTAGAGCCGGTTTCGGGCACCTCTAGGTTTTTGATTTTCTTTTGCTAAACTTCTTTCCTAGAGCCAGTATTAGGCACCTCTAGGGGCTATTCAAGTTCTAAGCTTCCTATTCTAGTTTGGCTAAAAGAAATCTAAGCAATATAACAGTCACAAAAGTGTTTAAGTTTCAGAACTATAGAAAGGCTCTAAACTTTTCCTTAACCTGTCCTAAAGATGCTGTCACGACAGAGCCGTCATGACAGATAAGTTAACTTCACAGTTTTAAGCCAACAGTTTTAATTTTATGATTTTTTTAAAAGAACTTAAATAAATAAAAAGACACAACAAATAATAAAAGATGTGATAAAGACTCCATTAAAGATGGAGGGTTGCCACCCCCAAACTCAAGGGTTGCATTGCCCTCAATGCAAAATGAAATGAAAAATAAAAGGAAGAAAAAAGTACATCACAAAATATAAAAGCAGGCAGCAATAAGAGGAAAATAAAGACTTAAATTTTCAATCGCTGTCCTCGCTGCTGCTGCTGACGCGGATCTGATGGCGGCGTCTGCGCTGTGGAGGGAGCTGGGCAGGTTCAGGAGCAGGTAGAGGGGCAGGTTTCTCCACTAACCGGACGTCAGAACTGCTGCCACTATCCCAGCTGCTGCTAGTGGTGGTGCTGGCTTTGGGCAGCCGTTTCTTATCTGCCACGTGCTTGATTCTCTTGACCCTCGTAAAGTCCCTCTCCAAATTCCTCCGGATAAGAGGGTTGTCATCAGTGGCAGGTATTTTGGTGCCTCGAGGGGAGGTGTCTACAGGAGGGCTGTCGGCTGCCGTCGGGGCAGGTGATGGTGTGGAAGTGGCAGAATATGTATGGGGAGAGACAGGTGGTGTAGAAGTAGGGGAGGGGATATGGAAATAATGGGCGGGGAAGGTGGGGAAGATGACATCCGAAAAATGTAAAGTATTAGTAATGAAATTTACCGTTGCATTTTAGAAATCGCGGATGAAAGTCATCAAACCCATTTGCCGCTCCTCGACCCGTAGGATTGCAGCAAGGATGTGTGCCGACTGGTCTGTCGGAGCGGTGGCGGTGGCAGCTTCAGGGGCAGGCTCGGTGGCAGGTTCCTCATCCGAGTCAGCAGGTGGTGCATTTGGATCAAAGGCGTTGATGGGTGTTGCAGCTACGACCTCCATGAGGCTGGAGATGTTACTGTCGGTCCAGCCATTACCTTGGTGTAGTTCGTCGGAGGGCTCCTCTGGTACAGTAGCACAACGGCAGAGGGCTGTGATGGTGAACGGCAGGCAGAGTCGTGAGTCTGAGCAGAAGGCACAGTCGATGATGTTGTCCCTCATGTACCTGCCCACGTTGATGGGCCTGTCATGCATAATAGAGTGAATGAGGGCCAGCCGCTGCCGGTTGACTGTCGTGTGGTGGGACGAGGGCAGGATACGCTTTTTGATGAAAACGTTCCACAGTTTTGCTTCGGGGAGGAGCTGCCCCCTAGTGACGGAGTGGGGGTTCTTCTTGCTGGTAGTCCATGTCGTACCAGCTTCTGTCAGCTCCGCCATGACAGCCTCATAGGCAGCAGCATCAAGGGTGTCTACAAATTTTTGGTGAGCATCATCATCGGGGCCAAAGAAAAGGCGGAACATATGGTTGATGCTGTTGGCGGTAAAGGGTACTTCCACTCCTCGGACGGTGACAGATGTCGCCGTTTTGCTGTCGATGGCCTCGTAAAACTCCCGGACCAAAGTATCATTTAACTCTGCCGGCTGTTCGGCAAAGTCCTCCTATAGCTGTGCCGTTATGGCCTTCACAATGAACGGCCAGAGTCCCATATGAGGAGCATTTTTGTTGTAAATGAAGCCACGCTCCTCCCATAATTCCTTGTTGGCGAAGGGTGACGCTGCTGCTGAAGAAGAAGCGGCAGCAGTGCTACGACGGGTTTGTCTCGACGACATTTTGGTTGCAAGGGCTGTGAAAGAGAGAAAACAGATAAAACTATAGGAGAAAGTAAGAGAGAAAAAACAGAAGTGATGAAAAATGAAAATGGGAAGGGGTTATATAGCGGTCGTCTATCTGCCCATTTAATGCCGCAACGGCAGGCGGGAATAACGGGGCGGCAGATCAGATGTAGCGTGTCTGACGCGTCTGACACGCATTTATGCGTCTGCTATGCGTCTGCCGCACGCTTCTGCGTCTGTAGTGTCAGTCTGTTGACAGCCTGTCAAGTCTGTCTGCGTCGGCAGTCGAAACGACAGGTTATCATAAATGGGCTGTATTGGGCTGGTGGATGGGCGGTGGGCTTGGGCCACTTCTTCTTTCCTTCTTGACTCCTTTATTTCCTAAAAACTGAAATTATAAAAACAAAACATTATTTAAATAAAATAAACCTAATTCCTACTAAATAATAATAATAATAATAATAATAAATTAAAACTTAGGTTAAATTAGGGGTGCCTTGTGGGGCATCTCCTAAAGTAACCACTTCCTGAATTCCTGGGGCTTCAGTCCCCTGATAGTGCTTGAGGCGTTGTCCATTGACTTTGAATTGGTGCCCGTCCTTTAATGATTGAATTGTGATGGCACCATGGGGAAAAACTTGAACTACTTGAAACGGGCCAGACCATCTAGACTTTAGCTTTCCTGGGAAGAGTTTAAGTCTAGAATTAAATAACAACACGAGCTGCCCTGGGCAGAACTGTCGTGGCAGCAGTTTCTTGTCGTGCCACTTCTTAGTCTTTTCCTTGTAGATCCTTGCGTTGTCGTAGGCCATTGTCCGTAATTCCTCAATCTCGTTCAGATCTAATAACCTTTTCTGGCCGGCCTTGTCCAAGTCCATATTCACTGCCTTGATTGCCCAATATGCCTTGTGCTCGATCTCGACAGGCAAGTGACAGGTTTTCCCATAAATCAGTCAGTATGGAGACATGCCCAATGTAGTCTTGAAAGCTGTTCTGTATGCCCATAATGCATCATTCAGAAGTAAAGACCAATCTTTCCTAGTTGGTTTAACCATTTTTTCAAGAATGTTCTTCACTTCCCTATTGGAAATTTCAGCCTGTCCATTGGTCTGTGGGTGGTATGCTGTCGCGATCCTGTGCTTGACACCGTATTTCTTCAAGGCGGCAGCAATTACCCTATTATCGAAATGTCTCCCTTCATCACTGATAATCGCTCTGGGATGCCAAATCTAGAAAAGATGTTTTTGTGCAAAAACTTTTGGACCGTTTTGGCATCATTCTTTTGAGTTGCGATTGCTTCTACCCACTTGGAGACATAGTCCACCGCTAGGAGGATGTACAAATTCCCACATGAAGACGGGAATGGTCCCATAAAATCAATCCCCCAAACGTCGAAGATCTCGACTTCTAAAATATTCTGCAGTGGCATCTCGTTTCTCCTCGAGATGTTACCTGTCCGCTGGCACCTGTCACAGTTTTTTTAAAATTCCTGTGCATCTTTATAAAGTGTCGGCCAGTAGAACCCTGACTGCAGCACCTTGGCAGCAGTCTTATTGCCTCCTAAGTGACCTCTATATTGTGAAGCATGACAGTGATGGAGAATGTCTTCTTGTTCTTCTTGTGGTATACACCTCCTTATAACCTGATCTGCGCACATTTTGAAAAGAAGAGGTTCGTCCCAATAATAATGCTTAACATCATTTTGGAACCTCTTCCTGGCTTGATAATTAAGATTAGTAGGTAATATTCTGCTAACTATAAAATTAACGAAATCAGCATACCAAGGGAGGTTAGAAGACTTACCTGCCGCCATGGCTGTCGCGACAGCTATTGCGGCAGCAAATAGCTGCTCATCTGGGAAGGTCTCCAGTATGTGTGTCTCATCTAAAGGTAGACTCTGTCCCGTCTCCAACCTCGACAAGTGATCTGCCACCTGATTTTCTGTCCCCTTTTTGTCTTTGATTTCAAGGTCGAACTCTTGTAATAGCAAAATCCATCTTATCAACCTGGGCTTCGCATCTTTTTTGCGAACAAATACTTGAGGGCAGAATGGTCGGTGTGTATTATTACTTTCGTTCCAAGTATGTAGGGACGAAACTTGTCGATGGAGAACACCACAGCTAACAGCTCCTTTTCTGTGGTGGTGTAGTTTACTTGGGCGTCATTTAACGTCTTGCTGGCATAGTATATGACGTGAAACAGCTTATCTCTGCGCTGCCCAAGTGCTGCCCCGACAGCATAGTCACTAGCATCACACATGATCTCGAATGGCTATGTCCAGTCCGGTGTCTGTACTATGGGGGCTGTCACTAACTTTTCCTTCAGAACCTTGAATGCTTCAGTACATTCCTCATTAAAGTCAAAGGGTCGGTTCTGCTCTAAGAGATGGCATAGGGGCTTGGTGATTTTCGAGAAATTGGCGATGAATCTCCGATAAAAACCCGCATGCCCTAAAAAACTCCTAATGCCCTTGACTGTGGTTGGCGGCGGCAGCTTCTCTATGACCTCTATTTTTGCCCTGTCGACTTCTATCCCACGGCAGCTAATTTTATGGCCTAGAACTATCCCTTCATCTACCATAAAATGGCATTTTTCCCAATTAAGAACAAGATTAGCTTTTTCACATCTTTCAAGTACCTTTTGAAGGTTGCCGAGGCAGCTCTCAAAATCGTCTCCAAAGACGGAAAAATCATCCATGAATATCTCAAGGAAGTCCTCTACCATGTCGGAGAATATAGCCATCATGCATCTTTGGAAAGTGGCAGGTGCGTTGCAGAGGCCGAACGACATCCTCCTAAATGCGTATGTTCCGTAGGGGCATGTGAAAGTCGTTTTCTCTTGATCTTCCGGTGCAATAGCAATTTGGTTATAACCTGAGTAACCATCAAGAAAACAATAGTAAGGTTTACCCGCTAATCTATGAAGCATTTGATCAATAAAGGGTAAAGGAAAGTGGTCCTTTCGGGTAGCTTTGTTAAGCTTCCGATAGTCCATACAAACCCTCCAACCGGTCACAGTCCTGGTTGGGATTAACTCGTTGTTTTCGTTGGTTATCACGGTCATGCCTCCTTTCTTGGGAACACATTGTACCGGGCTTACCCATTTGCTGTCGGAGATGGCGTAAATAATACCAGCACCTAACCATTTAATTATTTCTTTACGCACTACCTCCTTCATCGCAAGGTTTAACTGCCTTTGGGCATCAATAGTCGGCTTATGATCTTCCTCTAGGAGGATTTTATGCATGCATATTGCCGGACTAATGCCCTGAATGTCTGCTATCGTCCATCCTATCGCCCTTTTATGCTGCCTCAACATGTCGATCAGCTGTCGTTCCTGTTCCTGCGGCAGCTTAGCAGAGATGATTACAGGCAGTGTGTCATCACAACCAAGATAAGCATATTTAAGCTGCCCTGGCAGGGGCTTAAGTTCTAAGACAGGTGGTTCAACAGTAGAGGGCTTTTGGATTAAATGGTTATCCGAAGTGTAATTTAAGGGTTCGAATAACTTACCTGGACGATGGTCTAACCAGTTTACCTCCTCATGACCTTCAGTATCAGATGTATCGGATTCATAAGAGTCGCTGTTGTCGGTGCTGTCGCCGTTGCTGTCGTGACAGGCCTGTAGATGGCTGTCACAGCAGTGACCAAATTTTATATCACGGCAGCCTGACCTGATGCAGGGTTGATCAAAGGTCACCTCAATGATGGCCTTGCATTCCTCATCCACATCGGCATGTTTCATCGCTTGGAGAACATTCAACTTAATTTCTTGATCGTTCACGCGCATGGTGAGTTCTCCTTTCTCCACATCAATCAATGATCTTCCCGTGGCTAAGAAGGGTCGCCCAAGGATGACTGGTGCGTTCTCATCTGCCTCACAATCTAAAATAAGAAAGTCAGCAGGAAAAATAAGTTTATCCACTCTTACCAAAATATCTTCAATTTTTCCCTCGGGGTGAACGTAAGAGCGGTCGGCTAGCTGTAGGGTAACTGTCGTGGGCCGCGCCTTGCCAATACCTAGTTTCTGAAAAACAGATTTGGGCATTAGATTAACACTGGCTCCAAGATCACAAAGTGCCTTACCCACAAATTTGTCGCCGATTACGCAAGGTATGATGAAGCTCCCCGGATCCTTCTTTTTCTGGGGTGGCTGCCGATGAAGAATACTCATGCAACCTTCTTGCATCCTTACCGTTTCAAATTCCCCAAGTTTAGATTTTTTAGACATAACATCCTTGAGAAATTTAGCATAACCGGGCATCTCCCTAACAGCATCTAACAACGGAATGTTAATATGAACCTGTTTAAAAATATCATAAATCTTTTTAAGTTGAGATTCATGCTTAGCTTGCTGTATCCGTTGAGGGAAGGGTGGTGGGGGACGATAATCAGCAATGCGTCCTTCCCACTGCATGCGAATCTGAGGACGATAATCATCTTTTTTCTCCTCTGTCGCTTCTGCTGTCGTGACGGACTCATCGGCAGTAGTCTGTTTATCACCTGTCGGGGCAGCTTCCTTGGCAGGTTTATCCAAGGCAGGTTCCTTTTCTGTTTCAGCTTCTTTTTCCGGCCCTGGTAGCTTTTTCCCACTTCTAGTAGTAATCGCCTTACATTGCTCATGTGGGGGTGGTCTAGCATTTTCAGTATTGCTAGGGAAACCTCCGTTCTGCCTTGGCTTAATATGTTGCGACACCTGACCCATTTGTGTCTCTAAAGATTTCAAGGTAGCTTCATGGTTTGTCATCCTCATCTCGGTTTTATCTATAAAATTTTCCGTCTTCTTGACAAACTGATTTATATTCTCCATATATGTATCGGTCTGAGACATAAAGGTGGCCAGAGTCTGCTCCAATACACTACTCGTGGCAGGTGGTGGTTGCTGTTGTTGCTGCGGCGGCAGGTTCTACGGCTGCAGTTGCTGTCGCATCAACAATCTAGGACCCCCCTGATTATATGCTTGCGGATTCAGGGCATTGTTAGGGTTACTCTAGGAAAATTTGGGATCTTTCCGCCAGTTGGGATTATAGTTGTTTGAGTTATAATTCGGTTTGAAATTTCCAACATATTTTCCCTCTTCTATATTTATCGGGCACTCTTCCCTACTATGATTTCCCTCACAAATAGCACAAACTTCCTCAACAGCAAATCCTCGTAATTCCTCTTCATTCAATAAGTGTTTCATTGCTTTAGTAAGGAATGCTACCTGGGATTTCATAGTGCTGTCGGCCTCATAGTCCTTGACAGCAAGTACCCGTTTACCCCCTCTTCTAGCTGTCGGAAACTGCTCCTCATTCTTGGCTAGATTTTTCAGAACTTGCAATGCCTCGTCCGGATCTTTATCCAATAATAGTCCATTCGCTGTAGAATCAATCCGAATACGAGTTTGTAAGTTAGCAGCATTATAGAATTTAGTTACCTGATTCCAAACAGGAAATCCATGCATTGGGCAGTTCCGAAGAAGAGTAGTAAATCTGTCCCAGGCCTCGTGCATCGGCTCATCGTCTTCCTGTTGAAAAGTAGCAATTTCATTACATAATCGCTCAGATAAATGTGAAGGATTAAAACGAGATAAAAATTCACGAGTTAGATCTGCCCAAGTCATAATGGAACCCGGTGTAAGTTTATTCCACCAAGTTTTAGCTCTGTCCCTCAATGAATGGGGGAATAACCGAAGCCTCAGTATCTCCGGACTAACTCCTGGCAGTCTAAACGAACCACAGATCTCCTGGAACGTTTTGAGATGCTCCCTAGCATCTTCTATCGCAGAACCACCAAACTGCCCGGCATTGTTGATCATACTAAACATGACAGGTTTAAGTTCGAAGTTGTCAACGTCAATATCCGGCAGTGTAGTCTCCAGCTCTACATGATCGTTCAACATGTAGTCACGACATGACCGTCGTCCATCTGCCTTCGGCGGGTCATCGAAAGGTGGTACACCGTCACCAACAGGCTGGTTACGTGCCATCTGCTCTAGCTGTTCCTCGAGGTATTCGTTCCGGTCTAAAAGGCAGCGAAGTTGTTTCTTGAGATTGAAGGAACGTTCGATCTCCGGATCTAATTTATACTCAGGATCTTCACCTCTTTTAGATCTGCGCATAAACAAGAAAACCTCGTGAAAAGCGAGAGTTGAAAACACAAAAGAAAAATTAAAGAAAAATAAAAATGAAAATAAAAATAAAAATAAAAACGCAAAGTGCAATAAAAGAAAGATGTAGTTATGTTGCCAATCCCCGGCAACGGCGCCAAAAACTTGTTGCGTGTAAAAGAGTCTATCGCAATTGTAGTGCAAGTGTACACGACGCAAGTAGTAAAGTGATACGAAGTATCGGATATCGTCTCCACAGGGATTGGGCTAATGAATTCACCTTGATTTACTGCACGCAAGTAAAAGAAATATTTGAGAGTTGTCACGAGAATAATAAGATAAAAACGCAAATAAAAGATTGAGTTATCAAGATAGAGAGAATGGGCTGGTATTGAATTGCTCGGTAGTGCAGGTATTGAATTGCTTAGGATCTCCAAATCTGTCGTCGCTCCCGTCGCTGACAGCACCTATCGCGGCGTCTGTCCGTTGGCTGTCGCGGCAGCAGACACACCAACTCCGTACTTCAAGTTTGGCAAGAATCCCAGATCTGCCTTGCCCTATCCCTAGGCACAAGTCTGTCGATGAACACGTCTTTGATGATACCTCCCGGCGTGAATCGAAGGATGAACACCGATGTGTATGAATTCTTCCTTAGCCGCTTAACCTCGCCCTATCCCTAGGCACGAGATGGTTCAACTATAAACTAGAGAACGCGCTCTTATTTCTTTCGTATACTTAACTCTCCCGATGCTAAGTAAATGGATAACCTCACAATGCTCTCCCGATGCTCTTGCAAGATATTAAAACCAAAATAAGAGAACTTGAAGTCTATTTTATTGAACTGAAAAATCCTAAAACAAAGCAACCCTTGCAACTACTTTACAAAACAACCCGTAGCCGTAGGGGGAATTTAGAACATGTCGGTGACGGGTGGACGGCAGGGGGTTTAGGTTTCGGTTATGGGGAAATCGGTTATACCTCCTAGGTTAAATCTATGCCCTTATATAAGCTTTGGGCTCAAGTTATCTAAGGTAACAAGGATTACAACTTTAATTAAAAGTAAGATTCTAATAAAGACTAAATCTCTAAAGACTCCTACTTTTCAGCCGCATCCTTGCTTTTAGGAATTTCCTCTCCTTGAGCTTTGGCTTGACATATCTTTCGATCCGGGGCTTGGAAAAATATGTGGCTTTCTCACGACAGACGAGCGGATTTTTCTCTATCTATCGAGGTCCACTTTGCTTTTCCTCTTCATAAGTCTGCTGTCACCATGCTGTCACGACAGGTCCATGACAGCTTCGTCTTCTTCGTCTGTTTGTCCAGTTCAGCTCTCCTGCTTCTCTGTCCTGCACCTGCCTTCAACATCTACTAAGGCAGATACCTGCAAAAATAGCCATCTTTCAGTAGAATCCGTGCTTTTAATCCTTTTGTGATGTTTTACTAAAAACTAACCTAAATGCAATGCAATGATGCTTGAATGCAACAGAAATATGGGTTAAAAAGGGTGTAAATAATAGAACTTTTACACACTCAACAATTGGCATCAACACCAATGCCATGGCTCTCAAATCCTCCACTTGCCATCATGTTTATTCAAGTGAAGAGGAGGATGGAGAAGAAGAGATAGTTTATCTCTTCAAGAAGTGTGCCCCGTTCATGAAGAAAGCTTTGAGATAGCTTGAACGAGAATCCAAGAAAAAGGTGAGGGCAAACACTTCAAGCCATAAGAAGAAGGCACATGTGGCTACTTGGAGTGATGTGGACTCCACCGACGATGAACAAGCTAACCTTTGCCTTATGGCCATCGAAAAAGATTCAAGGGTAACTTCTAATTCATCTACTTCATGTTCTAACTCTTTTGATGAATTACAAGATGCATATGATGATTTGGTTTTAGAGTTTAAGAATCACATTTTGAAAAACAATAAATTGAATTCAAAGTTAGAAATTCAAAACGATTTGATTTCTAAAACCAAACTTGAACATGAAGCAAAACTCGAAGAGTTTGAATTAAAATGTTTTGATTTACAAAATTTGCTTCAAAAAGTTCAAGAAGAAAAGGATTTGATTTCCAAAGAGCTTGAAAAGAAAAACAATTTTGGAAAATCAAATTTTTATGTAAGACAATCTAGTGCCCCTAGATTTGTAAAAGGAAAATGTTTTAGAAGTGTTTGGGTCCCAAAAGGACTAACCACTTCAATTAAAAAGGATAACATTGAAAAATGGATTCCTAAGGGGACTAAAATTTGTGCTAATAACGTCTATGGATCCAAAGCAATTTGGATACCAAAAATTACTTGATTGTCTTTTGCTAGGTGTGATGGAGATTGATCAACAAGTCCAATTAATGAGGGGGAGCTCCATGCACACTAAGGAAGAACACTTGAAGAAGGAAGGCTTCACATCCTCCGTTGAGTTCAAGTGTGGTAAAATCTAGTTCCTTTTGATTTTATTTGATTTATTTTTATTTATGTCAACTAGATGATCATTTATGTTGGACTAACATTTTCAATGATGCTTTGAGTAATGGGGAGCCATTTTTAAACCAAATTCATATTTTTGTTAAACTTTACCTCTATTGTTATTTTGAACTTAATGTTTTAAATTCTTTTTGATATAACAAAAAGGGGGAGAAATGGTTTGAAAATTTGAAATTTTAAATGAATAAGGGGGAGCTTTATTTGATTTCATATCCTTAATCTCTTATTCACATTTTTAAAGTTAAAGGGAGAGAATCTCAAACAATTTTTCAAGATAGTTTTATTATATCAAAAAGGGGGAGATTGTAGAACTAATGTTTTGATATAATAAGTGAAAAATGTTTTGGACTGATTTGAAAAGTATTTAAAACAATTTCCAAAGTCCAAATAACTTGAAACTATGTTTATGGAAGTTTTTAAAGGTTTTTACATGTTTTCAAAGGTCAAACTACACAAAACCTTCCAGGCGTTTCGAAACACCTTAGGGCGTTTCAATATGGTGTATTCCATTAGCTAAAACGTTTCGATACTGGTATCGAAACGAGCTTTTCCTGGATGAAGATTTTTCCCAGCGTTTCGAAACGGGCTCTACCGTTTCGATACGCCTACGTGGCATTGACTACAACGGTCATAAACCCCAACGACTATTTCCCAACTAACATTTAAATGCTGAGCGTTTCGATACGGGTCTAAGCGTTTCGATACGTGTTCCGAAACAGCCAGGGGCGTTCCGAAACGGGTGCCTTGTCAGACTACAACGTCTCTTTCTACTTAAAGGGTGTTTCGAAACGGGTTCGAGCGTTTCGAAACGGTGAGCTGCAGAACTGCATTTATGGTGGGAATTAAAGTCCTCAACGGCTCCAATTCAATCCCAACGGCTAGTAACGACTACAAACTCATCAAGGAGTTTAAAAGGGACCTCTAAGCATCAAGTAAAGGCTAATGATGATATTGTCAATCAACAAATGATCAAGAATTCTCTTAGAGCTTAAATTGTCTTTTATTGTATAGACAAACACTAGTGAGCCAAAGTTGTCAATTTGCTCAAGTGTTTTAAGTTTTCGGTGAGTGCTAAATTGTGCAAACAAATACCTATTAGAGGGATTTAAGTTTGCTTATTGTTTCTCTTTGTAAAAGAGGGTTTCAATCAAGGCTTTGGGTAGAAAGCTTGATTGTGTATAAGGGTTTCCTCCTAAGCCTAGAAAAGGGGACAAATCAATAGTGGATTGATTGGAAATCCTTAGTGGGGAGCTAAGGTACTGGATGTAGACCTTGGTTAGAAGGTTGAACCACTATAAATCATTGTGTCAATTATCTTTTTAGCTTCCACAACCCTTCCACCCAAAAATCCACCTCTCCACCACTTGGTGAGCCTTATCGGTTGAACGAATCGAGCCCCTCACATCTCAACATATGCAAATAACAAATACAATCTGCAAAACTTATGCAACGATTATTATAGTCTCTTTTCTCCATGATACCAATTAAGCATTATAACTAGATGACTAAGGCATATAATTCTACCAACAACACAATCACAAAGGCAACAAGCATCAATAGCAAAAAAAAAATTTATTCAACTAGAACAAGCTAAATTTGAGGAATGTATACAGAAAATTAATTTTCTTGGTGCCAGCTAGAATGAGGCGTTCTAAGTTGTATAAGGGTGTTAATCACAAAACCTTGACTAAAACCATTGTCATTAATTGTTCAAATTATCCTCCTTTTTCAAAAATAGTGGTAACAAATTGCAGCCATGGTTGAGAAGTTTCCATGTCAAATTAAAACTTACCCAATACTAGGATTACAATTAAATAATACCCTTCTCTAACACACACTCACACAAGAAAAACAATCCCAAAATTTCTTTCTCAAAAGAATTGTAAAGGCTTTAAAAAGGACCCACATTACTAAGTGCTAAACTTACATCTTTTAAAGCAGGCTGAAGGACTTGCTTTGATGATTCCAAGGAATCTAGAATGGGCCTTACAACAGCTGGTAAGAAGAGATCTGCATATTTTTTTACGGAAGTGTGAGCTTAAATAGGGGAAAACAATCCCAAAATTTCTTTCCTTCACTTTCTATTCCTCTCTTGATTTTCAACTTCTCCATTATGTTTTCTCTCAAATTTATTCAAGGTTCTTGAAAGCTAAATGATCAGTGCATAAAAGTTCTATATTTTAACCCTAATTTATCCATATTTTTGTTGCACTCAAGCATGTTTATCTGTATTTTAGGATAGAATTTGCATACACATCACAAATAGAAAATATTGCACAGATGCTGCTGATTTTGGTCTATTTTTGCAAATACCTGTCGTGGCAGCATCCAGGGCAGCAAAGGAGCAGAAGCGAAATGCGGAGCTGGAGTGAAGGGCTGAATAACACTGCCTGTCATAACCGCCGCTGTGGCAGAGGACACCCCCGCCGCAAAATGCCGTCCAGACGATAATACGCCGACATAGTCAAGATGGGTCTCCTTTGATAGAGGGCATTTTTCTGAGTCCATTGAGCCCAATCATGCATTTTTCTGAGGCCTAGAGCGGTGCAAAGAGCTGATTGAAGATCGATAAGCAAGGTGGCTTATACTAACTTGTTGAACAAGTAAACATCCAAAGGAGTCCGTATTTAAGTCAAAATTGAATGAAGCATTAAATAAAGATATTTTATCATCAATGAAGACTTCTACTCCAAGGAGAATTTAATCTTAGACCAAGCCCTATATATACCCATGTATGTAAGGGTATAAGTAGGACATAGAGGGAGAGAGAAGAAAAGAGAAAGGGAGTCGGCTAGATCTAATGTTCTAGTTCTCCATAGGCTTTGGGATTGATATTGTAAAGTAGTTGTAAGGGTTGTTTTGTTCTTGGGATTTTTATGCTCAATGAAATAAAACTTCAAGTTTGCTTATTCTGGTTTCAACATCTTGCAAGAGTATCATGAGAGCATTGTAAGATTATCTATTTACTTAATATCGATAGAGTTAAGTATACGAAAGGAGTAAGTACTGGTTCTCTAGTTTATCGTTGAACTATCCTGGACCTAGGGATAGGATGAGGTTAAGCGGCTAAAGAAGAATTCATAAACATCGGTGTTCATACTTCTATTCACGCTGGGAGGTATCATCCAAGATGTGTTCGCCGACAAGCTTGGATCTAGGGATAGGACAAGTCAATCCAGGGATTCTTGCCGAACTTGAAGAAACTGAGTTCCTTATCGCTGCAACGACAACAACAGGCCGCTGCCACTACAGGTGCTGTCATGACAAGAGCCAGACCCATAACAGAAGTCCTTGAACAGTGCAATACCTGCACTACGGAGCAATTCAATTCCTACATGTTTTATAATTCTGATTTTTTTCTCTTTACTTGATTTATTCGTGACACTCTTCAATCAAATTATAAAAAGTTCTTCTTTCTTCTGTGCAGATAGTTAAAAGATAGAAGTATTCCAGTCCCTGTGGAGACGATATCGGATACTTAGTATCACTTTATTACTTGTGACGTGTACACTTGCACTCAATTGCGATAGACTCTTTTACACGCAACAAGTTTTGGCGCCGTTGCTGGGGACTGGCAACATACCTCTACCTTTAATTACTGCACTTTTTATTTATTTTTATTTTTATTTTTATTATCTATTTCTGGTTGTTGTATCTCAGGTACAATACAGGTTCAAGGGCATCAACATGTCAGGAAAAACCATTCGAGAGTTGATGTGGGAAAGTTCTTGCAATTACCGTGAAGGTAATCATGCACTTGAAAGTTGTCCTCGTCTTTTCAATAAATATATGGACAACCCACGATGGGACTAACAAGGACATGATAAGCCACCACAACAGCCGGCACCATCCACGAGCATAATAGAGCAGACCCTAGCAACCTTCATGTCTCAAACTGGAGCATACATGGCCAATGTCGACCAATTTGTCAAGGAAACTAAAACCTTCATGGATAAAACAGAGGAGAGAATGAGAAATCAAGAGGCCACTCTAAAATCATTAGAGATACAGATGGGACAAGTTTCTTAGATAATAAACACCAGACAAGATGGAAGATTCCCTACTGATACTGAGGTCACTAAAAACCCACACATGAGCAATGCAAGGCAATTACAACGAGAAGTGGGAAACAAATACATGGACTGAGAATAAAGGAAACACCCAGTAAGGACCCGATCCTAGAGACACCTATTGAGAACACTGCCTCGACAGATGAAAAGCAAGCTACTGTCACCAACCTTGTCACGGAAGAAACCACTTTCGAGGTATTAGAAGAACCAACACCGGTAGACTCAGAATCATCGAAGTCTCTACTGATGGAGACCTACGAGTGACCAACAGAATTTGATATTAAGAGTTATGGTACTTTCAAATGTCCCCTTAACCTGCAAAGTAACCTAACAAAGGACTATCAAAATAACTGGCTGCCACATCAGCAGACACGGCAAGAAGGGCTACATTCAACCACAACAACATTCAACAAAAACAAGGTAAGTTTGTGGTCGAATGCCAATTTAATTTTTTCTAATCATATATTCATGCCCTCAGAAACATTACCAAGAATGGAGGACTTCATGGACTACAAAGGGAAGAGAAAGAAAGGAGCCTCCACCATGAGAATAATCACCAGATGGAGGGTACAGATGGACTTCAAGAAGTACCAGAAACGACCCCTCAAGCATCAATAGAACTGGGAGTAGTTACTTTAGGAGATGCCTCTCAAGGCACTCCTAATTTAACTTATTTTATTTTATTTTATTTTATTTTATTTTTATCTTATTTTATCTTTATTGTTTTAGGAATTAGAAATTTAATATTATTTTTTAGTTTGTTTGTGTTATTAGGTAAACAGAGAAAACCCTCACAACGACGCTACAATCAACCCGAGAAAACTCTGCCCCGACCCCTGCCGCGGAAGCACTCATACTCCCCCAGATGAATTCTAAAGTGACTTCCGCTAACAGCAGTGATGACAGCAACGCAAGTTAAGTCTCTTTTTCTCCTCTCTGTTTTCTGCGGTTTATATTATCTATTTCGGATGTTTTTCTTTTTGGTTTTCATTTTTATTTTTGATGTCATGCATTGAGGGCAATGCAACCCTTGAGTTTGGGGGTAGGCAGTCCTCTCATTATTAACATAATATCTACATTTTATATCTTGTTATTTTTGCATCGAAAAAATGGCTTAAAATTTTGAACTTTTCTTATCTTCTACGGTTTTCTCTATTGTGACAACATCTGTAAGTTGTTTAGGAAATACTTAGAGCCTCACTATAGTTCTAAAAATCTTAACATTTTGTGACTTGCATGATGTTTAGGCTTCTTTTAGCAAACTTAGGATAGAAAACTTAGCCACTTGGAGTAGAAAGAAACTTAGACTCAGGTTACTCCTAGATGTGCCTATCACTGGCTCTAGCAAAATAACTAGAGAAACTTCTAGAGGTGCCTATCATCGGCTCTAGAAAGTAACTAGAGGTGCCTATCACTGATTCTAGTAAAATAAGAAAAAGAAAAACCTCTAGAGGTGCCTATCACCAGCTCTAGAAAGTAACTAGAGGTGCCCGAAACTGGCTCTAGTAATGAATTGTCTTGAAATAAAACTCTAAGTAGGCTAAGTAAATATTTTGGTTACTAAAGAATCTAAACTCATGTTTGTTCACAAAAACTTGCACACACTCACACGAGAACTATAATATTTCTCTAGATAATTCCTCTAACAATTGAACATGTATTGTTTTTTTATAGTGAAGGTGTCGTGGGTAAGGATTGTTCATCAAGTTAAGCCAAAGCCAAAAAAAATCATGCTTAGTTAGGATTGCATTTGCTTGAGGACAAGCAAAGATTCGAGTTTGGGGGTTTGACCAGTGCATAAAACTTCTATATTTTAACCCTCATTTATCCATATTTTTGCTACAGTCTAGCATGTTTATCTACATTTTAGGATAGAATTTGCATACGCATCACAAATAGAAAATATTGCACATATACTGCTGATTTTGGTCTATTTTTGCAGATACCTGTCGTGGCAGCATCCAAGGCAGAAAGGAGCAAAAGTGAATTGCAGAGCTGGAGTGAAGGGCTGAAGAACACTGCCTGTCGTAACCGCCGTTGTGGTAGAGGACGTCGCCGCCGCAAAATGCCACCCAAACGATAATACACCGACATAGTCAAGATGGGTTTCGTTTGATAGAGGACATTTTTCTGAGTCCATTGAGCCCAATCTTGCATTTTTTAAGGCCTGGAGCAGTGTAAAGAGCTTATTGAAGATCGATAAGCAAGGTGGCTTATACTAACTTGCTGAACAAGTAAACATCCAAAGGAGTCCATATTTAAGTTAGAATTGAATGAAGCATTAAATAAAGATATTTTATCATCAATGAAGACTTCTACTCCAAGGAGGATTTAATCTTAGGCACAACCCTATATATACCCATGTATGTAAGGGTATAAGTAGGATATAGAGGGAGAGAGAAGAAAAGAGAAAGGCAGTCGGCTATATCTAATGTTCTAGTTCTCCATAGGGTTTGGGGTTGATATTGTAAAGTAGTTGTAAGGGTTGCTCTGTTCTTAGAATTTTCTGTTCAATGAAATAAAACTTCAAGTTTGCTTATTCTGGTTTCAACATCTTGAAAGAGTTTCGAGAGAGCATTGTAAGATTACCTATTTACTTAATACCAGGAGAGTTAAGTATACGAAAGGAGTAAGTACTGGTTCTCCAGTTTATGGTTGAACTATCTTGGACCTAGGGATAGGACGAGGTTCAGCGGCTAAAGAAGAATTCATGAACATCAGTGTTCATACTTTGATTCACGACGGGAGGTATCATCTAAGACGTGTTCGCCGACAAGCTTGGATCTAGGGATAGAACAAGTCAATCCATGGATTCTTGCCGAACTTGAAGGAACTGAGTTGCTTATCGCTGTTGCGACAACAACGGACCGCTACCACGACAGGTGCTGCAGTGACAAGAGCCAGACCCAGAATAGAAGTCCTTGAACAGTGCAATACCTGCACTACGGAGCAATTCAATTCCTACATGTTTTATAATTCTGATTTTTTCTCTTGATTTATTCGTGACACTCTTCAATCAAACTATTAAAACTCTTTCTTCTGTGCAGATATTTTAAGGATAGAAGTATTCTAGTCCCTGTGGAGACGATACCCGATACTTAGTATCACTTTATTACTTGCGACGTGTACACTTGCACTCAATTGCGATAGACTCTTTTACACGCAACACTAAACCTGCCAAAGTAGAAGAGAAGCAAGGATTGGAGGTAAATTTTGTGCTAACCCTCTAATCAAGGTTCTTTAATGAAATTCCAAAGATATTTGACTCTTTATCTATGTTTTTTTATTGAGGTTTCATTGTGGTTTGGATAAAATGATGAAATCTTGTTGAGAAAGATGATTTAATGAGATTTTTGGAGTTGTTTTGATTTGATCTGTTTGAGGTGGTTTCTAATTGAATTTTGAAAGATTTATGATGTTGAAATAGAGTCTTAATCATATTGATCCCGAAATCCTTGCGATCTTTAGTTTTTAAGGTGTTTATGGTTCGATTTATGGAGTGTTATGTGGGATTTGAGTTGCTGGAGGTAGGATGGTTTTAGGTTGTTTTTGGATGTTGATTTATGGTTGAAATGTGTTCGTTGATGGCTAAGCTGAGGTTAGAGATCAATCGATTGAGTTTTCGATTGTTTCAGATGGGTAATTTGATGTTTTAGAGCAAGGTTGTGGGTTTCCTTTTGAGTGATGGCGTGTGGATGCATTATGATGCATTGAATCTCTGTTTTTAATATGTTGAAAGCATAGGATTGTGTTTCGGAATTGAACGGAGTGGTTTTGGAGGCTTCGAACGGTTGATTGTTGCGTCGTGAATGTGGTTTCGCAAGTCGGTGAGTGGAAACTGATTTTCCAGCCTAAAATCATTTTAGAAAAGGTTTTGGGAACTTAGTAGGAGCTTGAACGCTTCACTAAGTTTAGAAGTAAGTAAAGTGAAATTCTTTCTCGGTTTTTGCTATTGTGAGCTTTTGGATGCACTTGTTTTATTGTGATTAACCTGTTGTTTTAAAGCATGTCTTGACTTTATTAAATGTGATTGATGGTGCTATATGGATTAAGAATGCACTAGGAAAGTGATCCTTGTATGCATGTGTTGATGCATGAGTTTTGAAGCCTGGTTTAATGCTTGAAATATGGCTTCATATGAATGCTTTGGAAAAATAGTGAGGTGTGCATGAAATGTGGATTACATTGGCAAGTGATTATGTGTAAAGTGTTTTATAAATGAAATGAATATAGTTAGCCAGGTATAGGATTGAGTGCACTATAAACAAGTTGCCTTGGATGTTGAGGGGTTGTGATTGTACCAAAAACTCCATCCAAGAACCCTAACGATTGAGGAATGCTTAAGGTTGCAACGGTTGAGGGTAGCTCCCGGGTGCGAACCTTGTATATGTCTCGTCTCTTGTTAGTGGGCTATACATCTACCGATGAGTTGTGTTGAGGGGTTGTAATTGTACCGAATACTCCACCATGGGTGTCACAACGATGGAGGGTTGCTCCCGTGTGTGAGCCTTGAGATGCTGGTAGAGTGTATGAAAGGTTTGGGACAACCCTTGGTAATTCGTGTATCCAATATGCTTTTTGAGAAGTGAGAATGTTGTTAATCACTTGAAAGCCAATATAATGGATTGATATGTTATGGAAATGTTGATGATGCATAGATTGGAAATGTGTGTTTTACTTTAAGCTTTGCATATTGGTGAGTATTCACGGAAAGCTTGATTTTTTTCTAGCAATGGTTTAATTGCTGTGAGGTACTTGGATTTTCAAAGAAGGCATGATGGATTTGAAAAGAGTGAATAATGGTTTTGTGCATTGATGATGTTTTTGGTTTTGAGCATCCATCATAAATGGGAGGAGCGTACCAATACACTGGGGCATATCGATACCCTTCTGGCCACTAGTCGAGGGTGTATCGATACAGTGCCTTAGCGTACCGATACGGTCTTGTGATGCAGGGCCTAGGAAGCCTGATCATCGGAGACATATCGATACCCTCCCTAAGGGTACCAATACGTTGTTCATTAATTTGGTTAAAACTCATCTTTGAATGTTCTGAATCTTTATATTTTGGTCCATGTTCCTTATGGATGCAATTAAATGTGTTGTAGTGGTTATCTTGAGCTGAGTTTGTACAGAGAAGCATGTAATGAACTTAATTAAAGGATGTGTTGAGTGGATCAAAGGATTGATCAAAGCCAAGAGGGGGTGAATTGGGTTTTTAAAAGTTGTTGGAGTAAATGGAATGGCTAAAAATGAAGAACAATGAATTTTAGAATGGCTCAAGTTCAAAATGAACTCTACATCCACTACCTTAGCTACCACTAAGGATTTCCAACAATTCACTAATTTGTTCTTCCCCTTTTCAAGGCTTAGGAGGTAACCTTTACACAACTGGTCAAATTTTCTTCCCAAAATTTGACCAAACTCTCACAAGAGTACAAAGAAGAATTAAAGGCAAGAAGTATAATTCTCAATACAATATTGCCCCTGTAAGTACAAACACTCAACCGAAATTTGATAATAAGATCAGAATTGAACACTACACAATTTGGGGTTTACAAGAGATTGGAAAATAAGTACTTTGAACTTGGATTTTTCCTAGGATGTTTATCTTTGATACAATACTTGTTGTTGGTCTTCAATTTATACCTTCTCTATCAATTCTAGTCGTTTGGGTGGTTAGGGTATTGATTATAGCCGTTGGGACCCTCTCTTTCCATCATAAATGCACTTTTGCAGCTTACCGTATCGATACACGTGGACCTATATCGATACTTGTCTAAAAAAAGAAAGAGTCGTTGCACAATAACAAGAGGGTATATCGATACGTATATAAGTGTATCGGTACGAGACATGGACTGTTTCGATATGGGTAAGACCGTATCGATACCTTTTTCTCAACTTAGCTCACTGGAAGTTTTCGTATCGATATGGCAAAGAGCGTATCGGTACGGGACAACCACCACATTAAATTCCAGTTACCTAACAACTGACACCAACGGTCGAAACCATTAAAAGCTTTTCGAATTTAAAATTCCCTTAAATCTGTATCGATACAGGTGGAACCGTATAGGTACGCTATTCAAACTCCTTTAGTTTTACAGAGAGGCATATCGATACAGATTCAATCTGTTTCGATAAGCTGTTTCGATGGTGAGGGGCGTAACGAAACACGTCTTTCTAGTAGCCAACTTAGTAAAAAAAGGTATCGATACGGCTGGAAGCGTATCGATACGCCTGAACGTTTTTCAATACTTTGGCCTTGGAACACTTAGAAAATATTTGGAGTTTGAGTTTTTCAAATCAGATTAAAGTCTTGGTGATTCATAAATCATTTGAGGGACTTAGAAATCTATTTCAAGTTTTCAATTCAATCCTTAACATACATAGTTATATCAAAATCAAACATAGGTTTTACAATCTCCCCCTTTTTGATACTTCGTAGGAAACTACAATATAAGAAATAACATGTCACCAAACACATACAATCTTGGTTGGAAGAGGCATTCAAACATTTCTTGGAGTAATCCCAATAATGCCCTGAATCAGCCCAACTAGACGAACCAACCCCAAGGATTCTTATAGAATCAGTCGCGGTAGCAGCCGCCGCAGGAGCAACTAGCAGCACCTGGTTCTCTAGTTTTCACAATGATTGAACACTCGACAAATATGAAGACTTCCCAACGATACTAAAGTCGCAATGAGACCCACTCATGAGGAGTGCAAATCAATCATAACTAGAAGTGGGAAACAACTCGAAGAAATCGGTGCTGATGAACGAAAAGAGAAACAACTAAGCGAGCAAGCCACCTCGGCAGACGTTGATGCTACTCCCTTGGCAGAACCAGGGCCCTCTGTTTCGGCAACCAAACTTGTTGAGACCATAGAGCAAATGCCAAATTATGCTAAGTTCCTCAAGGATATGGTATCAAAACGAGTAAGGATAGGGAAATTCGAAATTGTTTCCATGACATAAGGTTGCATGGCAATGTTGCACAATCGAGCCCCACCTAAGCTGAAAGATCCAGACAACTTTCTCATTGCATGTGCCATCGGAAATCATTACGTGGGAAAGGCTTTATGTGATATTAGGGCAAACATCAACATAATGCCCAATTTAGTGTTCAAAAAGTTGGTCATTAGGAAAGCTCGGCTCAACACTGTCATGCTCTAACTGGCTGACCGCTCTTACGTACACCCTAAAAGAAAAATCGAAGACATCTTGGTAAGAGTGGATAAGTTTATATTCCCTGTTGTGTAAGGCCCTGGTTTTGGGCTTTGATGTTTTGGCGAGTCAGGTTGGGCCGGTGGAACCGGTGTCAGTTGTTCGATCTGCTAAAAGGTGGTTTAGGGAAATCAAGGTTTGGGATGGGATAAAATATGGTAAAGGTTCCTAAAATCCTCTAAAATTATATTTAAGAGGTTGGGTAAATCATTTTTACAAAATGGGTTTTCGAAAGTATTCATTTTGGGTAGTGACCAAAATGTAAATAGTTAAAAGTTAGGAAAAGGCGTTTTTCCAGAAGAGTCAAAATCTTAGAATCTTTAGGGAGCTATTTGGCAATTATGCCTTTTACCTAATTTGGCATGTGTTTTAAATGTTTATTAAATAATTAAAAGGGCTTTTAATTAATTAATTAATTAATTAATTAAATGAGAGTTAACAAAATTTTTGACGAGCTTTTCATTTTTCACTTTCACTTCAGCCAAACACTCTCCATTTTCTCTAAATTTTCCATAAAATATTTTCTCTCAAATCCTCTTTTGATTTCCATCTTTTACTTCAAGCTAATCTTGCCAAATTAGTGGAGAAACAAGTATTGGCGGTAAATTTCATGTTAACCCTCTAATCTAGGTTCTTTAATGAAATTCCAAAGATATTTGACTCTTTATTAGTGATTTTGATTGAGGTTTTGTTGTTAGTTTGATAAACTATTGAAGTTTTCTTAGAAAATAGATTTTAATGTGATTTTTGGATCTTGTTTGATTTGACTGGTTTGAGGTTGTTTCTAAATCACTTTTAAAAGGTTTTTGGTGTTGAAATGGAGTCTTAATCCTAGTGATCCCGAAATCCTTGAGTTTCTTGATTTTTGAGGTGTTTTTGGTTGAGTTTTGGCGGTGTTCTTGAGGGATTCGAGTTGCTGGAGGTATAAGGATTATTTTAGGTTGTTTTTGGATGTTGATTAGTGCCTAAAATGTGTTGGATGAGTTGGGTAATGGCTGGGTTGATGTTAGAGGTCAAATGATTTAGTTTTCAGTTGTTTCGGATGGGTGTTTTGATGCTTTAGAGCGGGGATGCAGGATTTCTTGTGAGTACTGGTGTTTTGGATGAATTTTAATGAATTGAATTTCTTTTTTAGTGTGTTGAAAACATGTGATATTATTCTGGAAGCAAACGAAGTGGTTTTGGAGGTTTCGAACGATCGATAATTGCGTCGACAAGCGTGGTTTCACAAGTTGGTGAGTGGAACTTGGTTTTCTAGTGTGGAAACATTTTAGAAAAGGTTTTGGGAACTTGGTAAGAGCTTGAAACGCTTTACTAAGTTCGGAAGTAAGTAAAGTGAAAATTTACTCTCGGATTGTGCTAGTTTTGAGCCAATGGTTGCACTTGATTTTAATTGCATTTACCTATTGTTTTAAAGCATGTTTTGAATGTATAAAATGTGTATGATGATGCCATGTGGTTTAAGGATGCACTAGGTAGGTGATCCTTGTATGCATGTGTTGATTCATGAGATTTGAAACATGGTTTAATTCTTGATTTATGGCTTATCATGAATGCTTTGTAAAAAAAATGAATTATGCATGAGTCATGGGTTATATTGGCAAGTGATGTTGAATAAAGTGTTTTATAAATGAAATCGGATATAGTTAGCCGGCTATAGGATTGAGTGCACTATAAACAAGTTGCCTTGGATGTTGAGGGGTTATGATTGTACCGAATACTCCATCCAAGTACCCTAACGATTGAGGATTGTTTAAGGTTGCAACAGTTGAGGGTAACTTCCGGGTACGAACCTTGTGTGTGTCCCGTCTCTCATTAGTGGGTTATACATCTACCGATGAGTGGTGTTGAGGGGTTGTGATTGTACCGAATACTCCACCACGGGTGTCACAACGATGGAGGGTCGCTCTCGTGTGTGAGCCTTGTAATGTCGATAGAGTGTATGAAGGGTGTGGGACAACCCTTGGTAATCCTTTTATTCGATATATGTTTTGAATTGTTGCTTGTCATATGTGAGCCAATATAATGAAATGAGTTATTGTGGAAAAAGATGTTAATGTATATTTTGAAAGATGCATATTTTGATTAAATCTTGACATAATGGTGTTTATGCTTGGAAGGCTTTGAATACATGTAGCAATGGTTCAATTGCTGAATTTATATGAATCATGTTGCATGATGTTTAGTACGATGAGATTGATGTCAAAGTGCATGTTTTTTCAAGAAAGGCATAATGGTTTTGAAAGAATGAAATATGGTTTTGTGCATCGATGATGCTTGTAATTTTGAGTAATCCTCACTAATCTTGTATTCTTATGCTCTCTTTGTTTATCAATGCAGACGATTAAGCTTTTGGAGGCAGTATCTTCAAGGGAATCTTACCAAGACATTTTCTAAAAGTACGTTGTGTTCTTGAACTAGTGTAATAAAGGCAATGGGGTGTCCAATGCAATGAATGTTATTGGTTTGTTAATTTATGGTTTTGTGCAAGTTTGAGATGCATATTTGGACTTGTAAATGGCCTTTGAGTTTTGGTTTATGCTTGCATTTGGATTTTGGCCTTTTGGTGTTTTTAACTCTTAAGAAGCATGCCTCTAGTCTCATTGCTTTTGTGAATGATGCTATATTGTTGCCTATGCTTCGTGTAAGTCGTCTTTGACGAGTATTTGAGTTTCCATCTTGGTTTGGCATGTGTCGAGATGGTTTTGGACGGTTTAAATCGAGATTAAACAGCTTTTTGAAACGTTGTAGGCCTAGGTGCTTCGAAACACCCTTGCCTGTTTTGAAACGGTGGCCTGAAATGGCCTTGGTGTTTCGAAACAGTGACGCCTGTTTCGAAACATTTTGCCTCTATAAACCAGCATTCTGAAACAAGCATGAGAGGTTTCGAAACTAACCCGCGTATAGAAACGGTCAGCTCTATTTCAAAACGACTGTTCCGATACGGGGCTCTCTGTTCCGAAACATTCGATCGTTAGTGTAGTTTTTGAATTGTTTTGAGTTTCTGTTTCATACATTTTTGTCCATGTTTACCTCGTATGCAATTGGATGGGTTCTAGATGAAGTTTTGAGCTAAGATTTCACCGAGAAGTATTTAATGAATCTAATTAAAGGTTGATAATCTGAATTTGCTAATAACCCTTATATTTTTTTATCAAATTTACGAAATGGTCCCTAAACATTAATTTCGTTGAAATCAAAGGGCGATTGTGTTGTTGTTTAATCTGTTGCTTATGTTTTTACACTTAGGAACCTAATTGCATTTAGACAAGATAAAAGAAAAAAGGTCATTTATGTAACGCCCCGGTTTTGGGCTTAGAAGTCTTGGGCGTTGACCGGATGGTCAAAGTGCTGTTCGAATCGTAAGTGGTTAAATTAGGAAAACCTAGTTCGGGTTGCATTAAAAATATGGAAAAATGTTCTAAAATCATCTTTTAATATAATTAAGTGAACTGTGAAAACAATTTTGGAAAATGAGTTTTGGAAGGTTGACATTTTGGCTAGTGACCAAAATGTAATTTTCGCAAATTTGGTGGCTGTTTTAAAAAGGATTGAAACTTTGAATCTTTAAGGAGCTATTTGCCCAAAAGTGAATTCTCCAGATTTTTCTAAGATATTTTAATCCTAAAATCTGATTTTAAAGGTTTGACAAAAGGAGGGAAACTCATTTTACTATTTTTTTTCTTTCTTAACTTCCTATTTTCTTTTCTCCTTTTCTCTCCAACCAAACATCACCATTTTCAGAGATTTTGATCTGATTTCTTCATCTAAAATCATCCTTTCAACTCACAATTGATAGCTAATCATTGTGCAAACAAAACCTACTCAATTGCTACAAGTTTCAACAAGGTTTTCATCCCAAAAAGTGGAGAAATCACAAGTTTGGAGGTATGAACGATTCTCCTCTGAACTTTAAGTTCTTTAATGAAATTCCTAAAGTTTTCAATCCTAATTTGATGTTTAATTAAAGGTTTGCAAGTTGATTTATGGATCTTGGCTAATTATGCAAGATTTTGATGATTTCACTTGATTTTCGTTTGATCTGTTAAATCTGAGTTTTGAGAAGTGTTTTTGATGTTAAATGATTATTAAATTGATGTGGAAATGAGTCTTGATTGATGCAATCCCGGATAGGTTGTTTTTCCTAAGTTTAGCTTGTGTTTTAAGGTTGTTTTTGAGGTGATCTTGGTGATCTGGTGTTGCTGGAGGTATAAGGTTGCTTTTAGGTTGTTTTTAGATGTGTTTTGGTGTTAATAGAAGTGTGGTTTTGCTGGTTTATGGCTGGGCTTTGTTTAGAAGTGTTTTGGATGCAATTTCGGTTGTGTTTGGTGGCCGAAATTGGAGTTTGGATGAGGGCAGCGAGTTTAGGTGCTTTCATTGAAGCAATTAATGCAAGGTGATGCGTTAATCTTGTGCTTTGATGTGTTGAAACAGGGGAGGCATCCTTGGATCCAAGAATTGTTGATCCGGAGGCTTGTTTTGGTGCTTTGGCTTGAAGCGAAGTGGTAATCGGTGAGTGAAAATGGATTTACAGCTTTAAAACCAAGGGTTGAAGGTTTTGGGAGCTTAGTTTAAGTCTAAACAACTTTGCTAAGCTCAAGTGTAAGTTTTCGGATTTCCTCTCTAAGTGGTGGCCATGTTTTGGTGCAATGTAAAATGATGATTTTTGCATGATTTGTTTACTGCTTTGGAAGCATGTTTAAGCATGATAATTGCTGATGTTTTAGCATGATATATGCTGATGTTTAAAGCCATGTGTTGAAGGTGTCTCTAGGTAAGAGTACCTTGTTTTTATGCATTGTTAAATGATGATTTAATGCTTTGAAATGCATGATGAAATGGCTTGGTTTAAATGCTTTTAAACAGTGGATTATATGATGTATAAAGTGTATATTGGCAAGTGATGGTTTGTAAAAGTGAAGGTCACTAAGGTGGTTAAAAGTCCTTGAGTGAGCCTTGTTACCTAAGATCATCAAGGTGGTTAAAAGTCCTTGGATGAATCTTGTTGCGGACACTAAGGTGGTTAAAAGTCCTTAGGTGCTCCTTTCCATGGTGTTTAAAAGTCCATGGGGCCAAGGTGTTTAAAAGTCCTTGGGGCCAAGGTGTTTAAAAGTCCTTGGGGTAATTCAAGCTACGGACACAAAGGTGGTTAAAAGTCCTTGTGTGGTCCTTTCCAAGGTGTTTAAAAGTCCTTGGGGTCCAAGGTGTTTAAAAGTCCTTGGGGAAAGTTGTTGAACTTGATTTCATAAATGAAATGTATCACTTGAGCCAATATGACATGTATAGTACATGAGATGCATGAGATGCATGTTTTAACGTTTATGTTGAAGCATGAGATGCTTGTTTAAATGAAATGTGGAAGCATGATATTGCTTGATTTTAAAGTATGCCTTGAGCATGTGTAAAGGTTGTTTACAAGCATGTTTTACAATGGTTTTAATTGCATTATTGAATGGTTTTTAAAGAGCACTCCTCACTAAGCTTTGGCTTACGCTCTCTCGTTTTCTTGATTCAATAATGCAGAGCACTAGAGTACATTGAGGGCAGCAAGAGAAGGCAAGCATACAAGTTCAAGTAAAGCTCAATGTATGGAAGGTTTTGTTAAACATTTAGCTTTTGTATGTTTTGGCAATGGGGGACCAATGTGTATTTGTTTTTGGGAGGTGTTTGAGACTCCCTATGGATGATAATTGTTGTTTGAATTGCTGGATTTTGGATTGATTTCCTATTGCTTGCTTATGAAGGTTTATTGCTTGAATGATAGCTTAAGTAGGAAGCATGCTATATGAATTGGGGTTTTTCTTATGTGTTGTTTAAATGTTGAATTGTTGGTGCAATTGAGGTCCTTGCATGTTGTATGATTAAGTGATATGGTTTGGTGATGTTAATTTGGTGCTTAATGCATGATTGATGTTGTTTTTGAGCTGTTTTCAGGCAGGGGTATCGATACTCGGGCATGGGGTATCGATACACCTGAGCCAAATATGCATGTTTCTGCCCAGGGGTATCGATACCTCTGAACAGGTATCGATACCATATGAGTGGAGTATCGATTCCAGGGGGAGGGTATCGATACCTCTGCTAGAGTTTGGTTTCTGCCTTCCCCGAGTATCGATACTACATGTGGAGTATCGATACCCGACCGTTAAAATCAGTTAAAAGTATCTTTGGATGTTTCGTTTTGTTCACGTTTTGGTCCTGAATCTTGTATGATCAATTACATGAGCTGTGGTTGTTCTTTTGAGCTGAAATTTCACAGAGAAGCATGAAACCTGACTAATTCCAAGTTGGTAACCTTAATTTGGGTTAAGTCCTTTAATTTATTAGAAATTACAGTTTGGTCCCTAAAGTTGTAATTTGTTCAATTGGGTCCCTGTTTGATCTCTGATGTTTGTGATCTTTTAATATGCTGTTTGTATGATCACACATAGGTGTAATGTACATCTAGATAAGATTCAAAAGAAAAAAAAAGGGTTGTTAACCAGAGTTGACTTTCGGGTTGACTTTGGTTTTCCCCGTGTAATCTCCGTAGTTCGGGTCGGGCGTCTAGGCCGGGCTTCGGGGGTTACATTTGGTGGTATCAGAGCTGAGTTCTTGAGTAATTGGGAATGTTGTTGTGCATGATTGAAGCATGGTTTGGTTTGTATGCTTGTTGAGTGAAAGCATGTTCGGTGAATTATGTTGATGATGTTTTTGTGAAGTATGTTGTGATGATGCATGATAAGGGTACCCATTGCCAAACAAAAGCTAAAGAAATGATGTTGATTTTGAAAGAGATTGAGCTTGAATACTTGAAATTGCTTACCTTGCTGGGCCTGACTTGTTTTAATTTTGCATTGTATTTGCATGGTAAAGTATGGCACCACGTAGAGAGTTAAGGAGTAACGTAAGAGCTACGACTCCTGAAGGGAATGTGAATGATGAGCACACTGGTAGTGCTGTGTTACCTCCTCCTCCACCTGGTGGTGGTGGTGCGGAGAGGGGAAGAGCTGGAGCTGAGGCAGCTGGTGCTGGAGCTGCAGGACCTGAGGTTGGTCAGGGGCAAGCGATGCCTGATATGTCTGTGCTTGTCCAAGCTATTGCGGGTGCGTTACGAGCAGCAGTAGCTGGAGCTCAAGGAGCTGGGCATCAGGGAGATGCTGGTGCTAGACTACCCTTGGAACGTTTGCGCAGTCTTGGTGGGACTGAGTTTAGGGGTATGTCGGCTGAGAGGTCAGAAGCATGGTTGGAAAGTACCAAGCGCGTCTTGGGACAGATGAGTTGCACTGATGTGCAAAAGCTGGGATGTGTGGTGTCACTGCTGCAAGGTGATGCGTATACGTGGTGGACGACCACAATCTCTGGGATGGCTGAAGCTGACATCACTTGGACATTCTTCCTGAATGCATTCAAGAGGAGATATCTGGGAGTGAGATATCTGGATGAAAAGAAGCGTGAATTCATGTCTCTGACTCAGGGGAACATGAGTGTGGCTGAGTATGAGGTACAGTTTGTACGCCTTAGCCAGTATGCACCGGAGCTGGTACCTGATGAGCGTGAGAGGTGCGAAAGGTTTCGTTATGGCTTAGTGCCGGATGTTAAGACCTATATGTTGGCAGCTGAGTACAATGATTTTGATGTGTTGGTTGGTCGATCCAAGGATATTGAGTTGAATCTGAGCTTGTCTGCGAAAGGTGCTGGAGCTAGTTCTGGGAAGAGAACTGCCGAGTATAGTTCCGGAGGTGGACGGAACAAGAGAGGGCGTGATCAGAGGTTTCAGTCTTCAGCTAAGAGAGGTGGAGGTGCACCTGCTAGGGGAGGTTTTGCTAGGGCTGAGCCTAGTGCTTGTTGGATTTGTGGTTCCCGTGGTCACTTGAGGCGTGACTGTCCTCGTACTGGAAGGGAGGTGCAGGCTCCTGTTGTGGCAGCTGGTAATGTTGGTTATGAGTGCTGGAATTGTGGTTCTGCTGACCACTTGAGACGTGATTGTCCGAGGATGGCTGGTGGCCAAGAGCGTGCTCCTGCTGTTGCGGCACCGCAGAGAGGTCGTGGGCGCGGCCGTGGTAATTTCTAGAGGCGTGAGGAAGGTGGCCGAGGGGTAGCTCATGTTGTAGCTATTCAACCTGAGGGTGGAGGCCAGGCGAGGGTGTATGCTCAGCGCGAAAGAAGGAATGATGCTGACGTGATTGCAGGTACCTTTACTTTGCAATCCTTGTCATTGCTTTCTTTGATAGATTCTGGATCTACTCATTCATACATTTTGCGTGAGCATACTGAGTTGCTTGGTTTGCCTGTTGAGTCTTTGGATGTTGGTGTTAGAGTCACTAGTTCTTTTGGTGAAATTGTTGTGACTCGTAAGCTGTATAGAAGGTGCCCTTTGGTTGTTCAAGAGCATGTCTTTCATGTTGATCTTATGGAGTTTCCCTTTTATGGTTTTGATGTGATCCTTGGTATGGATTGGCTTGCTGAGCATCGTGCTGTTGTGGATTGTGAGAATAAGCGGGTGTCGCTTAGGCTTGCGGATGATTATGAAGTAGTGGTGGTTGGTGAGAATGTGAAGTTTCTTGCCAATGTTGTTTCTACCTTGGAGGCAAGTAGGATGCTGAGGCAAGGTTGTGAAGCCTATCTTGCCTTTGTGATGAATCCTAGCTCTAAGGAGTTGAGAGTGCAAGATATCCGCGTGGTGAAGGAGTTCCCTGGTGTTTTTCCTGAGGAGTTGCCCGGTTTACCTCCTAATCGCGAGGTGGAGTTTGGTATTGAGCTGTATGAGAATACCACTCCTGTGTCCATTACTCCCTATAGAATGGCACCTAAGGAGCTGAAGGAGCTGAAGACGCAGTTGCAAGAGTTGCTTGATCGTGGTTTTATCCGGCCGAGTGTGTCGCCTTGGGGTGCTCCTGTCTTGTTTGTGAAGAAGAAGGATGGCACTATGAGGATGTGCATTGATTACCGTCAGCTGAACAAGTTGACTATCAAGAATCGGTATCCTTTGCCGAGGATTGATGATCTCTTTGATCAATTTCGGGGAGCTGCTGTGTTCTCTAAGATTGACTTGAGGTCGGGGTATTATCAATTGAAAGTGAAGGATGTGGATGTGCCTAAGACAGCTTTCAGGACAAGGTATGGGCATTATGAGTTCCTTGTGATGCCGTTTGGTTTGACAAATGCTCCTGCTGCTTTCATGGACATGATGAATCGTGTTTTTCATGAATACCTGGACAAGTTCGTTGTGGTGTTCATTGATGATATCCTTGTGTACTCGCGAACTGAGGAGGAGCACGAAGAGCATTTGCGGGTGGTTTTGCAAGCTTTGTTGGAGAATCAGCTTTATGCTAAGTTGAGCAAGTGTGAGTTTTGGCTTAGAGAGGTGGTGTTTCTTGGACATGTCGTTTCAGCTGAGGGGATTCGTGTTGATCCTCAGAAGATTGAAGAGGTGATGAGCTGGAAGGTTCCTAAGTCTGTTCAGGAGGTCCGTAGTTTCCTTGGTTTGGCGGGATACTACCGGAGGTTTGTGGATGGTTTTTCCAAGATTGTTGCTCCTTTGACGAAGCTTTTGCAAAAAGATGTTAAGTATGAGTGGACAGAGGCGAGGCAGCAAGCTTTTGAGAAGCTGAAGTTGGCTTTGACGCAAGCTCCTATCTTGATTCAGCCTGAATCAGGGAAAGAGTTCGTAGTCTACAGTGATGCATCCTATGTTGGTTTGGGGTGTGTGCTGATGCAAGAGGGTAAGGTTGTGGCTTATGCGTCGCGGCAGTTGAAGGTGCATGAGCGCAATTATCCTACGCATGATATAGAGTTGGCTGCAGTGGTTTTTGCTTTGAAGATCTGGAGGCATTATCTGTATGGTGAGAAGTGTACTGTGTACACAGATCACAAGAGTTTGAGGTATCTGATGTCTCAGAAGGAGTTGAATCTTAGGCAGCGACGTTGGCTGGAGTTGCTCAAGGATTATGATTTGACGATTGAATATCATCCTGGAAAGGCCAATGTTGTTGCGGATGCTTTGAGTAGGAAGGTAGCTGTTGAGCTGAGGGCGATGTTTGCTAGCTTGAGCATATCGCGGGATGGTGGCTTTGTTGCTGAGTTGCAAGTGAAACCTTCGTTGGTTCAGTTGATCAAGGATAAGCAGTTGTTGGATGATTCCTTGGTGTCTCATGTTCAGGATATCGCGGAGGGTAGACCTTCAGATTTCTGCTTTAATGAGGATGGAGTGTTGTGCTTTGGTAGTCGGATAGTTGTGCCTGCTGATGTTGTGTTGAGGCGTGCTATTCTGACTGAAGGTCATAGTAGTCCTTTTGCTATGCACCCTGGTAGTACCAAGATGTATCGTGATCTTCGCGATGAGTACTATTGGGTTGGTTTGAAGAAGGATGTGGCAGAGTTCGTGAGCAAGTGTTTGGTGTGTCAGCGGGTTAAGGCTGAACATCAGGTTCCTTCTGGTTTGTTGCAACCGTTGAAAATCCCTGAATGGAAATGGGAGAGGGTTACCATGGATTTTGTATCTGGTTTACCTTTGTCTCCATCAAAGAAGAATTCTGTTTGGGTGATTGTTGATCGCCTGACGAAGTGTGCGCATTTCTTGCCTGTGCATACTACGTTTTCTTTGGATAAGCTGGCAGAGCTGTACATTGCTGAGATAGTGAGGTTGCATGGTGTGCCTAAGTCGATTGTGTCGGATAGGGATCCGAGGTTCACATCGCGTTTTTGGCAGTGTTTGCATCAAGCTCTGGGTACAAGGTTGCATTTCAGTACATCCTATCATCCTCAGTCGGATGGTCAGTCTGAGCGAGTTATTCAGATTTTGGAGGATATGTTGAGATGTTGCGTGATTGAGTTTCAAGGTTCTTGGGAGAAGCATCTGCCTTTGGTTGAGTTCGCTTATAACAATAGTTATCAGGCGAGTATACAGATGGCACCTTATGAGGCTCTGTATGGGAGGAGGTGTAGGACTCCTCTTTGTTGGGCTGAAACTGGTCAGAAGTTGGTTTCTATGCCTGCTTTGTTGAAAGGGACCACCGAGAAGGTGAAGCTCATATGTGAGAGGTTGAAGGCTGCCTCTGACCGGCAGAAGTCTTACGCGGATTTGAAGTGTAAGGAGATAGAGTTTGCGGTGGGTGACCGTGTGTTCTTGAAGGTTTCGCCTTGGAAGAAGGTGATGAGGTTTGGTCGGAAGGGTAAGTTGAGCCCTCGGTACATTGGACCGTATGAGGTGGTTGAGCGAGTGGGTCCTGTTGCGTATCGGTTGAGGTTACCTTAGGAGCTAGAGAAGATTCATGATGTGTTCCATGTTTCTATGCTCAGGAGGTATAGATCTGATCCTTCGCATGTGATGCCTGTTGAGGATGTGGTTTTGAATCCGGATTTGACCTATGATGAGGAACCGGTGAAGGTTCTGGATTCAGATAGTAAGGTTCTTCGTGGCAAGACCATTGAGTTGGTGAAGGTGCTGTGGAAGCATCGAGGTGTTGAGGAAGCCACGTGGGAGCGAAAGGAAGACATGTTGAAGCAGTTTCCTTATCTCTTTCCTTCAGGTAAATTTCGAGGACGAAATTTCTTAAGGGGGGGAGAGTTGTAACGCCCCGGTTTTGGGCTTAGAAGTCTTGGGCGTTGACCGGATGGTCAAAGTGCTGTTCGAATCGTAAGTGGTTAAATTAGGAAAACCTAGTTCGGGTTGCATTAAAAATATGGAAAAATGTTCTAAAATCATCTTTTAATATAATTAAGTGAACTGTGAAAACAATTTTGGAAAATGAGTTTTGGAAGGTTGACATTTTGGCTAGTGACCAAAATGTAATTTTCGCAAATTTGGTGGCTGTTTTAAAAAAGATTGAAACTTTGAATCTTTAAGGAGCTATTTGCCCAAAAGTGAATTCTCCAGATTTTTCTAAGATATTTTAATCCTAAAATCTGATTTTAAAGGTTTGACAAAAGGAGGGAAACTCATTTTACTATTTTTTTTCTTTCTTAACTTCCTATTTTCTTTTCTCCTTTTCTCTCCAACCAAACATCACCATTTTCAGAGATTTTGATCTGATTTCTTCATCTAAAATCATCCTTTCAACTCACAATTGATAGCTAATCATTGTGCAAACAAAACCTACTCAATTGCTACAAGTTTCAACAAGGTTTTCATCCCAAAAAGTGGAGAAATCACAAGTTTGGAGGTATGAACGATTCTCCTCTGAACTTTAAGTTCTTTAATGAAATTCCTAAAGTTTTCAATCCTAATTTGATGTTTAATTAAAGGTTTGCAAGTTGATTTATGGATCTTGGCTAATTATGCAAGATTTTGATGATTTCACTTGATTTTCGTTTGATCTGTTAAATCTGAGTTTTGAGAAGTGTTTTTGATGTTAAATGATTATTAAATTGATGTGGAAATGAGTCTTGATTGATGCAATCCCGGATAGGTTGTTTTTCCTAAGTTTAGCTTGTGTTTTAAGGTTGTTTTTGAGGTGATCTTGGTGATCTGGTGTTGCTGGAGGTATAAGGTTGCTTTTAGGTTGTTTTTAGATGTGTTTTGGTGTTAATAGAAGTGTGGTTTTGCTGGTTTATGGCTGGGCTTTGTTTAGAAGTGTTTTGGATGCAATTTCGGTTGTGTTTGGTGGCCGAAATTGGAGTTTGGATGAGGGCAGCGAGTTTAGGTGCTTTCATTGAAGCAATTAATGCAAGGTGATGCGTTAATCTTGTGCTTTGATGTGTTGAAACAGGGGAGGCATCCTTGGATCCAAGAATTGTTGATCCGGAGGCTTGTTTTGGTGCTTTGGCTTGAAGCGAAGTGGTAATCGGTGAGTGAAAATGGATTTACAGCTTTAAAACCAAGGGTTGAAGGTTTTGGGAGCTTAGTTTAAGTCTAAACAACTTTGCTAAGCTCAAGTGTAAGTTTTCGGATTTCCTCTCTAAGTGGTGGCCATGTTTTGGTGCAATGTAAAATGATGATTTTTGCATGATTTGTTTACTGCTTTGGAAGCATGTTTAAGCATGATAATTGCTGATGTTTTAGCATGATATATGCTGATGTTTAAAGCCATGTGTTGAAGGTGTCTCTAGGTAAGAGTACCTTGTTTTTATGCATTGTTAAATGATGATTTAATGCTTTGAAATGCATGATGAAATGGCTTGGTTTAAATGCTTTTAAACAGTGGATTATATGATGTATAAAGTGTATATTGGCAAGTGATGGTTTGTAAAAGTGAAGGTCACTAAGGTGGTTAAAAGTCCTTGAGTGAGCCTTGTTACCTAAGATCATCAAGGTGGTTAAAAGTCCTTGGATGAATCTTGTTGCGGACACTAAGGTGGTTAAAAGTCCTTAGGTGCTCCTTTCCATGGTGTTTAAAAGTCCATGGGGCCAAGGTGTTTAAAAGTCCTTGGGGCCAAGGTGTTTAAAAGTCCTTGGGGTAATTCAAGCTACGGACACAAAGGTGGTTAAAAGTCCTTGTGTGGTCCTTTCCAAGGTGTTTAAAAGTCCTTGGGGTCCAAGGTGTTTAAAAGTCCTTGGGGAAAGTTGTTGAACTTGATTTCATAAATGAAATGTATCACTTGAGCCAATATGACATGTATAGTACATGAGATGCATGAGATGCATGTTTTAACGTTTATGTTGAAGCATGAGATGCTTGTTTAAATGAAATGTGGAAGCATGATATTGCTTGATTTTAAAGTATGCCTTGAGCATGTGTAAAGGTTGTTTACAAGCATGTTTTACAATGGTTTTAATTGCATTATTGAATGGTTTTTAAAGAGCACTCCTCACTAAGCTTTGGCTTACGCTCTCTCGTTTTCTTGATTCAATAATGCAGAGCACTAGAGTACATTGAGGGCAGCAAGAGAAGGCAAGCATACAAGTTCAAGTAAAGCTCAATGTATGGAAGGTTTTGTTAAACATTTAGCTTTTGTATGTTTTGGCAATGGGGGACCAATGTGTATTTGTTTTTGGGAGGTGTTTGAGACTCCCTATGGATGATAATTGTTGTTTGAATTGCTGGATTTTGGATTGATTTCCTATTGCTTGCTTATGAAGGTTTATTGCTTGAATGATAGCTTAAGTAGGAAGCATGCTATATGAATTGGGGTTTTTCTTATGTGTTGTTTAAATGTTGAATTGTTGGTGCAATTGAGGTCCTTGCATGTTGTATGATTAAGTGATATGGTTTGGTGATGTTAATTTGGTGCTTAATGCATGATTGATGTTGTTTTTGAGCTGTTTTCAGGCAGGGGTATCGATACTCGGGCATGGGGTATCGATACACCTGAGCCAAATATGCATGTTTCTGCCCAGGGGTATCGATACCTCTGAACAGGTATCGATACCATATGAGTGGAGTATCGATTCCAGGGGGAGGGTATCGATACCTCTGCTAGAGTTTGGTTTCTGCCTTCCCCGAGTATCGATACTACATGTGGAGTATCGATACCCGACCGTTAAAATCAGTTAAAAGTATCTTTGGATGTTTCGTTTTGTTCACGTTTTGGTCCTGAATCTTGTATGATCAATTACATGAGCTGTGGTTGTTCTTTTGAGCTGAAATTTCACAGAGAAGCATGAAACCTGACTAATTCCAAGTTGGTAACCTTAATTTGGGTTAAGTCCTTTAATTTATTAGAAATTACAGTTTGGTCCCTAAAGTTGTAATTTGTTCAATTGGGTCCCTGTTTGATCTCTGATGTTTGTGATCTTTTAATATGATGTTTGTATGATCACACATAGGTGTAATGTACATCTAGATAAGATTCAAAAGAAAAAAAAAAGGGTTGTTAACCAGAGTTGACTTTCGGGTTGACTTTGGTTTTCCCCGTGTAATCTCCGTAGTTCGGGTCGGGCGTCTAGGCCGGGCTTCGGGGGTTACAATTTATTGAGGTAACCCTTCTCGGTTTACTTCAATATTCCCCGTGTGATCCGTTCAGTTCGGTCTATCGACCAAGCCGTGTCGAGGGGGTTACATGATGACTTCCTTGTTTTGGATTGTGAGGCAGATGAACATGCACCGATCATACTGGGGAGACCATTCCTAGCCATGGGTAGAACTCTGATCGACGTGGAGAAGGTAGAATTAACCATGAGGGTAAACGACAAGCACATAAAGCTTAATGTATTTCAGACCCTCAAGCAAGCTAATAGCAAAGAGGAGTGCCAGCTGGTTCAAGCAACAACGAAGGTAAATCTCACACGGGATACCCCCTGCCTCAGCAGCCACTACCTCGGCAAAGATTCTGGACACTGCTTCAGCAACTACCTTGAGGATTGCCTAGACACCTACCTCGACAGCCATCCTGAAGACTTCCTTGATGAACTTGAAGAGGTAAACTGGACCGATACTCGTCCTGGTAAGTATTTTTTGCCCATTAAATACACAACAGAAGAGAGTACCATTGAAAAACCATCTATTGAGCGGCCACCCAAACTGGAAGTTAAACCACTGCCCGAGAAGCTTAAATACGTTTATCTTGGACATAATGATACTTTGCCCGTAATTATTTCTTCCAAGTTAACGCATGAACAGGAACGGCAGTTGGTTAAGATGCTCGAGCAGCACAAACAATCCATTGGATGGACTATTGCTGATCTAAAAGGAATCAGTCCAACAGTTTGTATGCATAAGATCCGTCTAGCGAACAATTATAATCCGACAGTCGATGCCCAAAGGTGGCTAAATGAGGCCATGAAGGATGTCGTGAGAAAAGAAGTAATCAAGTGGCTTAATGCCAATATTATTTACCCCATATCCGAAAAGCACATGGGCAAGCCCGGTCCAATGTGTGCGTAAGAAAGGAGGGATGACATTCATCACAAACGAAGATAACGAGTTAATCCCAACTCAGACTGTGACCGTTTGGAGGGTTTGTATGGACTATCAAAAGCTGAATAAAGCAACTTGGAAAGAGCACTTCCCCTTACCTTTCTTAGATCAAATGTTAGATAGATTTGACGAAAAACCTTACTATTGTTTTCTTGATGGTTACTCAGGTTACAATCAGATTGCAATCGCTCCGGAAGACTAAGAGAAAACTACCTTCAGCTGCCCGTACGGAACATACGCATTCAGAAGGATGTTGTTTGGACTTTGCAATGCACCGGCAACCTTCCAAAGATGTATGATGTCCATTTTCTCCAATATGGTAGAAGATTTCCTGGAAATATTCATGGATGATTTTTCAGTTTTTGGAGACAATTTTGACAAATACCTCGACAACCTGGAAAAAGTACTCAAAAGATGTGAAGAATCTTACTTGGTCTTAAAGTGGGAGAAATGCCACTTTATGGTAGATGAGGGCATTTTTCTGGACCATAAAATCTCCCACCGCGACATCGAGGTTGAAAGATCCAAATTCGATGTTATCGAAAAATTGCCTCCACCTACCACTGTTAAAGGGATCAGGAGTTTTCTGGGACACGTTGGTTTTTATAGTCGTTTCATTGAAAACTTTTCGAGAATAACTAAACCATTGTATTCTCTACTTGAACAGGATAAACACTTTAACTTTGATGACAAATGCACTGAGGCATTTGAAACCCTGAAGAAGAAACTTGTAGCCACTCCCATTGTAGTACCACTAGAATGGAAGTTGCCCTTTGAGATAATGTGTGATGCCAGTGACTATGCCGTCGGGGCAATGCTAGGGAAGAGGAAAAACAAAATCTTCCATTTCATCTAATATGCCATCAAGACGCTCAATGAGTCCCAAGTTAATTATACCACCACTAAGAAGCAGATCTTGGCAGTAGATTTTTCTTTTAATAAGTTTCGAGCCTATCTCATCGGAACAAAGGTGAAAGTGCACACAGACCATTCAGCCATAAAATACCTTTTCTCCAAGAAAGATGCAAAACCAAGATTGATACGATGGATTCTTCTCCTTCAAGAATTCGATGTAAAAATCATGGACAAAAAAGGGACCGAGAAACAAGTGGCTGATCATCTGTCACGACTATAGGGAAGACCCACATACACGACTAAAATTCAAGAAAACTTCCTAGATGAGCAGATCCTAGCCACCTCAGTAGTAGACGTCATAGTTGCCTAGGAAGCATATACCATAGCCGCCGCGGCAGAACCTCTGGCAGCCATGACGACCTCCACCACACCCTTGTACGATGATCTTGTAAACTTCTTGGTTAGTGATATTTTTCCTCATAACATGAATTACCAAGGGAAAAAGATATTCCAAAATGATGCAAAACATTATTATTGGGATGAACCTCTTTTATTTAAGCAATGTGCAGACCAGGTGATTCAGAGATGTGTACCAGAGTAAGAACAACAAGAAGTCCTCCACCATTGCAACAACTCACCGTATGGGGGGGACATTTTGGAGGAACAAGAACTGCTGCCAAGGCTCTCCAATCGAAACTCTATTGGTCGACACTATTTTGAGATGCCCATGCATACTACAAACAATGTGACAGATGCCAACGGACGGGCAACATCTCAAGCAGGAACGAGATGCCACTGTAGAATATTCTAGAAGCCAAAATGTTCGATGTATGGGGAATCGAATTCATTGGCCCGTTTCAATCATCTTGTGGGAACTTATACATATCGGTATCAGTGGATTATGTGTCCAAGTGGGTGGAAGCCATTGCTACACCAAAGGTTGATTCCAAAACCGTTCTGAAATTTCTCCAAAAGAATATTTTTACACGGTTTAGAATACCTAGAGCCATCATTAGTGACGAGAGGAGACACTTTGACAACAAACTGATTGCCACGACATTGAAGAAATTTGGTGTCACACACAAAGTGGTTGAAATATCAAACAAGGAACTAAAGAGCATTCTCAAAAAGGTGGTTAATCCATCTATGAAAGATTGGTCTCTTCGAATCCATGATGCATTATGGGCATATAGAACAGCCTACAAGACCCCATTGGGCATGTCACCCTATCGGCTCGTATATGGAAAAACCTTCCACTTTCTCGTTGAGATTGAACATAAGGCAATTTGGGCTACCAAGGCAGTAAACCTAGATTGGGACAAAGCCGGGAAAAAGAGACTCATGGACCTGAATGAGATCGAAGAATTTAGAGCCTTGGCATATGACAATGCGAGAATATACAAGGAGAAAACCAAAAAATGGCATGACAAAAGTTGCTACCAAGGCAGTTTATTCCCGGGCAATAATTACTCCTCTTCAATTCTTGATTGAAATTATTCCCAGAGAAGTTGAAATCAAGATGGTCTAGCCCGTTCGAGGTAGTTAAAGCATTCCCACATGGTGCAGTCACGATCAAATCTACTAAGGATGAGCATGAATTTAAAATGAATGGGCAGAGGTTAAAACACTACACAGGAACTCATGTTGAAAGAAACAAGGAAGTGGTCATGTTAGGAGACGCATCCAAATGCACTCCTAATATACCCTAAAATTTTTCAGTTTTTAATTTTCTATTTTTAGGAATTAGATTTAAATTTCTTGCATCTATTTTATTTTTCTAACACATAATTTTTACTTTTCCTTTTTAGGCATTAGATTTAATTTTAGCATGCATTTTATTTTTCAAGCACTAATAATTTTATTTCAGTTTATTTTAGGAGAAACAAAACCCAGAGGAGAGAGAAGAATCAAGCCCAACCCATCAACCAATCAAGCCCAAAACTAGTCGTTGTAGATAAAGTTGTTCCGTTCCAACGGCTCTCTGCCCAGGCAATAGATTCCTCGGTAGACGAAACGACAACAACTCTTCACCCAGCCACTTTCATAGTGACGTAATATTTCTTCACTTAATAATAGTATGAATGACGATAATACATAACGTCACCTTATACTTTGTATTAGGTGACAACTAATTACATTACAAAATTATATAAAAATTTATTATTGATAATTAATTTCGTCACCAATATCTCTAATGTATAAATGAAGAAATTAACGTTATTAGTTTCTTCATAATTGTAAAATTGGTAATAAATAAAAATTTTGATTGAATGACATTTAGATTCATATTTCTAATTTTGGACTTTTAAGTTATTTAAAATAATTTCTAATTATTTAATTTAAAATAAAAAAATAAAAAAAATCCTAAACATTTTACAAATTACAATGAAATCCCAAAATGATACAATCATTACAATTTGATCCCTTCCCTCTAAAATGTCAAAAACCAGTACACTTGCTAGTACAATGGGGGCAACTGGCAGCGATGGTCATTTGATTTCATCATCCGCTCCAAGCCTCATAAAAAGCAGCACCTAAAATCAAGACTGCCTAGGATGAGTAACCAAGCTCCTTTGACGAATACAAATAAGCTCCTCATGAAATAAAATTGCATCTATACAGTGTAATTGATACAACTCTAACATACCATTCTATTTGGCAATCACAAGGTAAATATATGATTATATCAATTTGACTATTGAGTGGTCCAAATGAATGATCATGGATTGTTCTACTAATGCAATCAAACATCCTTGGTACATTTTACAAATTCCAAATAAATATATATCACATTCCAATTCTGAACTTAAGAAATTCTAGTGTATACAATACTCGCTTGATTTACTTTCACACCATGAAGGCAAAATTGAATATTTTAGCATGAAACTGATAGGTTTTTAGTTACTGTTTTGACGTGTTTCAGTTAATATTTTCATAATATAATCACACATTATGACTCGAAACAGGTTACGCTTTTTCATCTTAGAAGGTCTTGGCAACCAAACCTTAACTAAAATATGTTGTTGTTTTGGATATATAATGCAACAGCAGATTGCTATTTTTAAGTTAAAATAGCTACTGCTTTGCATGGAAACTAAACACTACAACATCCACCTGACTTAAACTATAACTACTGTTGTCTACCTCTGCTAGCTACTGATTTTATTACAGTTTACAGCCTTATCTGCAGCATATGAAGTGAACTACAATTCAACAGGATTATGGGCAAATTTGGTGGTAAACCGAGTCACTTATTTAGGCATTTTAACACTCAAACATGTATGCATAGAACAATTATGTTAAAGGTAGTTCTACCAAAATTCCCAGCAGCTAAGCATCATGTTTTGGCAATTTGGTTCATTAGATAAAAAATATTTACCTTTTTTCCCAAGACGAGATTATACCGATCAAAAACCACCCTACATCCACCCTTTGATCGGTCTTGTTCTCCCTTCTTCCTTTTCTCCCTGTTTTACCCTTCATGTCCCCTTTATCTAGGTGTTGATTGTTCTCCATTTTACCGGTTGTGTCTCGATAAGTAGTGGATGTGTAGTCATATATCTCATTGACAACTAACCATACTACCCAGTCCTTTCCTTCTAAATTGATGCACATACATTGTTTTCCCCTTGTTCAACAGTTGTCCACCCATTTAAACATTTCAGTTTATCGTTATTTTAGCATTGACACACACCGGTTATACACACATCACAGTGAATGTAATTTATTGAATAAAACAATGATCTTCAAAATACCAGCAGAAAGCAGAGAATAGAATATCAATATACAGCTATGCAACCATGACACCGGTAATGTTGGGATCAAATTCCAGAACAGGAGATTGAAACAAAAACAATATCATACAAATTCAACAACTTGCTAATAACCACAAGCATAACAAGAATTGCAGTTCAAGAAGACAAATATATGAAATATTAATAATATAAAGCTTACTTTAAAACAAGAAGAGATTTTTGAAATCTAGGGAGATTTTTTCAGGATTATTGACAAGCTCTATTAACATCAATTTCTCACAAAAAAACAACCACAAAAATAAAATTACCTTTGGGTTTTTGCTTCAAATCCCTTGTTATCACTTCATTCATCTTAAAACCTTCTCCAAATTTATCCAAAACCCGTTTCCCTTTCTATAAACTCAACGAATAATCAACTAAATCAGGTTTTTGCGAAGGTATTTTTCTCCATCATCGAGCAATTACCGTGACTCCTTTTAAACCCACTAATCTTTTAACCAACTCAATCAAGAATCGTTCCATTAAAAATAAGAACCCATCGGAGAGTCAAAAGGAAAAACGTAATAGAGAAGGGAAAAGATACAGGAAAGGGATTCAAATGTTTCAGTTCGGCTAGGGTTTAGAGAGAAATAAAGGAGGTAACCGTTTTGGGTGCCGAGATAAAGAACGAGAAAGAAAGACGAAGCAAATCTAGAGGTGTTTTGCTGTGAGGTCGAATAGAGTCTATGTAAAATGACTTATGGAGAATTAATCCGCCAGTCATTTTATAGGTAAGGACAATATTTTAGGTTAACTTGTTACTTGTCAACCATTTTATATTGCACAAACAAATATCGTATAATAATAAAATGATAAATATTCTATACACAGTCGGTGGAAACTAAAAGTTTCAACAAGCGCCTTCATTTTAGGGTATAGAGAGTTAATTTAGGGTATATGGTTTAGGGGTTTAGGTGTAGGGGTTAGAATTTAGGTGTAGAGGGTTAGAATTTAAGGTTTAGGATTATAATTTAGGGTTTACAAGTTAAAACCTAAATCCTCACCATATTACCCTAAAAACTAAACCTTAATATATAAACCCTAAATTATAACCCTAAACCTTAAATTGAAAAAACTATCCCTAAATTCTACACCCCTACACCTAAACCCCTAAACCTTATACCCTAAACTAACTCCATATACCCTAAAACTAAGGCGCTTGTGGAAACTTTTAGTTTCCACCGCCAGTGTATATGATATTAATTCATAATAAAAATATATTTTTGAAAAATGACTTACATGAAATAAATACATTCTAAAAAAATAAAATTGTTATCTTATGCATAAAAATAATTTTTTAAAGATTATATACTGAAATTTATCATATCTAAAAGATTTAAGCTATTCACTTTAAATAAAAAGATTTTATAAATCTAATTGAGTTTAGTTGAATTGATATCGATGTCGGTTCAACATATAGAGAAGATGAGATCAAGCATGCTTAAGCACTCAATATCTTTTGATTTAAGAATGGAGAGGGGCTAGATAGTCTAGGCATTGTATTTACAAATTTGAATAAAATCAAGACAACATGAATTTCAATTAATTATTTAAGTTTTATTATATTTTAAAAATATTTTATTTTTCGATAGTAAAACGAGTGTCGCCCCGATCAAACTCACCCATAAAATAAATATGGGTAATTTTTATTTTAGATCACTAAACTTAGCATCCACTTTCATTTACATCACAAATCCTTAATTTAATTTAATTATATAATTTAACTTTTATTATTTATAAACTAAGGTTATATTGACACCGAAAAATAATTCTAATGAAAAAAATTGTATTTGACATTTTTATTTAACATGTGTTTCACAATATCATCACTAAATAATGTTTAATTAGTAATTTAAATATTTTTATTAGGATTTTTATGAAATTTAGTTATTTTTCTTTTGAATTTATTTAAATAAAATGTATCAAAAATTCTTAAAGAAAATTACTAAAATTATCAATTAAATATTATTTGAGGATGATATGTGAAAAATATGTTAAGTAAAAGTGTCAGTTTTAATTTTTTTGGTTATAATTATTTAACGATGTTAGTATAAGTGAATTAGTTTATTAATAATTAAAGTTCAATGATGTAATTTGATTAAATTTAAGATTTATGATGTAAATGAAAGTGGGTGTTAAGTTTAGTGATTTAAAATATAAATTACCCAATAAATGCTACCCTTAATTATTTTTCAATGAATATTTTCATTTAAAATGATAATAAATTAGAGTTCAGTAATATTTTGAATTGAAAATAAATAATTTTTAAGTTAGTATTATTTTTAATGATGACGATTTCTAAAATTAGAAGTTTAAAACTTTTTATTTTTATTACTTTTACTATTATAGTTTAAATTTATTTTATTTTGAACTAGGGAATCACGTTATAGAACTATATAATTAAACTAATAATTTGTATTATACAAACATATAGGTCAAATATTACCATTAGTTCGCAATAATCTCATGATGTTTTTGAAAAATCGTCATATAAAACATAAGAAATAATAATGAGTGACAAATAGTAGTTTCGTCACATTAAACCATTTTTTGTGACACGAATAAAACGTCACATTTTATGTCTTTTAATATTTGACAAATCATATCGTCACAAATAAAAGCTTATTGGTGATGAAATTGTAACGTCACCAATTAACATTGAATCGTCATAATAATAATTCGTCACTAATACTTTCAATTCATTAGTGACGACGTGAGAACGTCACCATTTTGTCTAAACGTCATTAAAATATTTCCCTCCAAAAAAGTTTTAGGCGCCAAACTTATAGTGACGAAAATCAATGGCGTTTTATAAAATTGCCACAAAAGATATACCATTATTCACTAATTATGACGAAAATAAAAAATCGTCACATATATAGTATATTTTGTGACGTTATACATAACGTCATGTAGAAATTTCGTCATAAATTAATAAATTTGTTGTAGTGTTTTAGGAATTTTTCTGTTCAATAAAATAAACTTCAAGTTTGCTTATTCTGGTTTTCAATATCTTGCAAGAGTATCGGGAGAGCATTGTGAGATTACACATTTACTTAATATCAGGAGAGTTAAGTATACGAAAGGAATAAGTATGGGTTCTCCAGTTTATGGTTGAACTATCTTAGACCTAGGGATAGGACGAGGTTAAGTGGCTAAGGAAGAATTCAATAACATCAGTGTTCATCCTTCGATTCACGTCAGGGGGTATCATCAAAGACGTGTTCATCGACAGACTTGGACCTAGGGATAGGCCAAGGCACAACAGGGATTCTTGCCAAGTTTGAAGTACAGAGTTGTGTGATCGCTGCCGCGACAGGCGCAACGATAGAACAGAGATTCCTAGACCTTGCAACACCTACACTATTGAGCAATTCAATACCGGCCCATTCTCTCTATCCTAGATTCTTTACTCTTTTATTTCAATATTCTTTATTATCTCGTGACAACATTTAAACTATTTCTTTTCCCCTTTGTGTAGAAAAATAAGGTTGAAGCTATTAGCTCAGTCCCTGTGGAGACGATATCCGATACTTACGTATCACTTTACTACTTGCGTCGTGTACACTTGCACTACATTGCGATAGACACTTTTACACGCAACACCAGCATTCTAAGATATCATTTTCCTTATTTATCTAATCTATGTTTTATTTTAAGTATGTAGGCATGCATTGAAGACAATGCTCCTCTCGAGTTGGGGTGTAACACCCTATTTTAGCCCTAATTTTAAAATCCCTAATTGTGAGAATTCCCAATTGGAAACCCTAGAATTTGGGGAAAAATCGGAATTTAACCTAATCTAAAAAGGGGACCAAATTGAATAAATCAAAAGTTGGTGGCTATTTTGTTAGGCGGGCAAAAGTAGAGACCCTCCTTTCGTAATTTGCCCATTTAACTAGGGTAAACTCTGTTTTGTTCTATTTGAGTGTATATGCGCCGCTCTTCCTTGTTGCTATTAAAATAATATTAAAAAAAAAGAGATATACAAAGCTTACCGAAAACCCTTTCCCCATCCCCGTGTTGTTTCCGTCGAAGCTCCGATCAGGGGCTAGCTTTGGTCGTTCGTCGTTTCGCGATCACCAGTGGGATCCTTGTGGCCATCCGATCAAAACTCGCCGTAGGGTGTTCCGTTCGCCGCCTCCCATCATCGAAACGGTGAGCTGAAAGCTTCGACTCCTTGCTTTCTGCCGCCGTTGTCACCGGAAACATTTGGGTTTCCTTCGAGAACTCTTGTCGCCGCCGTCCTCTGTGAACGCCGCTACAGTCTCGGGATTAGGGTGAGTTTTTGGATCGAGTCCGTTGGGCTCCGGGGTTGTTGTCGCCGTCTTGTGACCATTGTCGGGCCGTGGCCGCCGTCGTGTTGGTTGTGGCCGGTAAAGCTGTGGCCGTCGTTGGGTTCACGGGTTGCGCAGTGGGGGTTGGTGCGCCGCCGGGGACATGGTTTTAGGGTTTGATATATTGGGGTTAGGGTTTTGCTGATTTGGGGGTTGTTGGATCTGTACCGGCTGGTTGTATTGGTGAACCAGACGGCTGGGCTGAACCGAACCGGACCAGTGGGCTGATGCAACGATGACATCATCCGCTGTTGCAGTGCTGATGCAACGATGATGTCATCTGCTGTTGCAGTGCTGATGCAGTCAATGATGACGTCATCGCAGTCAATCATGACGTCAGCGTTGACTTATGGTTGACTTTTTCGGCTGAGTCAACTCTCAAGTTTTTCGACGTTCCGGTTCCGTTGCCGCTGTTCGTTTCTTCAAATTCGGACCCGAAATGCTTTTTTGATCAAGTTTATATGTTAACCTCAGATTTTTGTAAGTGTTGCATCGGAATTTGACTCGAATATTTTCTTGTGTTCAGGTGACGTGGATTCTGACCCCGAGATATTACCTCCTTCTCCGCCAGGCAGACCTCCAGTGGCAAAGTCTTCGAGATCTGCTAGTAAGTTATCTGATAAGCGTAATTATTCGAATGTGGCATAGTAGAAAGTCTTATATGGTGTTCTTGTTTTTTTAGGAGTTGATTTTGTTCGACCTTCCACTAGAGCTGAGCGTGGAAGACGTCACTATCGACGTTGACTATTTAGCTGCCTAAGGTGTGTTCTCTGTCTGTGCTACATGTATGTGTTACCTGATTGTGTGATCTGTATGAGAAATGTTTTGTGTTATCTTGTTCGGTTGATTGAGAAATATTTTATGTGTTATTCTGCTCTGTTATCTGATAAATATTGCATGACTCGTCTGTATGTCATTCTGCTCTGTTATCTGATAAATAATGTATACTCGGATGATATGATAATGTTATGTAACACATATCGGAATCGGATTATTTTGTACATGCATCTTAGTTATTTAACAAGATTGCATTCGGACTCTGAAATCGGATTACATGTCATATCATTGGGTTGGGATATTGTACGGAGGAAGCTCAGCGACTTCATCCTTCGGGTTGAACTTCGCTTCGGATCAGTAGTTCCATCCTTCGGGATGAGTTCTGCTTCGGACATGGTGTTGAGGTGCAGAGTGGTTCAGGGGAACCTTACTCTTCGGACAGTGATGTAGTTGGGTGCATGTCATGCCATGATATATGTATGCTCTGCTTGTATACTTCGGAATATCTGTAAATTCGTGATATGTTGTTTGACTGTTGGATTGACTTTTGTTATGCACTTTAGAGACACACTGAGCTTTATAGCTGACTCCCCCTTAGTATCTGTTTCAGATTCCCAGACTTAGGTTTCGGTACTTGGAGGATCTCGTTCGAACATTATTTGATATTATTTATCAGTATGTTTTGTTCTAGACTTATATTTAATTATTTAAGTATTTTCGGATTTGGTTGAAAAAGTGGACTTTGGACATTTAATGTTTTTGGGGTTTGATAAACTATTTTAGCATGCTTGTTTTACTCTGAAACATTTAAGGATATCTTTTATAATTGAATAATAATTTCGGCATAATTTTTATAAATAATCTTACTTGAGGCGAAAGTCTCCAATTTGTCAATTTCAATTTGTTATAAACCCTTAGGTCAAAATAGGGGGTTACATTTAGTGGTATCAGAGCCTAGGTTACACCCTCGGCCTGTGAGGCTCGATAAAAAAATTGATTTTAAAGAAAAATGCATGCATAATAAATGTTTTCGGAAACTACGAGATTTTCAGATAAATGTCTGGATTTAAAAAAAAAAAGTAATATATGTTTTAATTAAAGTCTCCAAGTACCAATTTTGACTTTAGGGCTCTTCTTTTGTAGATAGACTACTATGCCACCCCGTAGGAGTACTAGAGCTACGACCGGCCGAGGTCGAGGCCGTAGACGACGTCGTACCGCTGCTAATACGAGTGACGTTAATCCTCCTGAGCATTCGCCACCACATCAGGAGGACCCACAACATGAGCAGGCTGAGGAGCAGCATGAGGTTCATACGAGTGGTCAACAGACCGATCACTCTGATCAGTAGACTCAGAGTGACGGTCCCCGTGCAGCCGGTAACAGTGAGACTGTTGGAGTTGATGTTGCTGCTGTGCATTTGGAGCTACTTGAGTATCTTCGACAGGGTTCTAGGAGACCCATATCTGTCGAGTTTTTGTCTGCTGGTATGTCGATGTTTGATGGTAATACGGTTGCAGATCCAGCTGACGCTGAGTATTGGTTGAAGAAACTACAACAGTTATTTGATGAGATGGACTACCCTGCCGACAGAAAATTAAGAGCTGTTGTATCTTTATTGAAGGGTGAAGCCCTGAACTGGTGGGAGGCTGAGAAGACCGTTATTTCTGCTAGTCGGATTACTTGGGATCATTTCCGTCAGGCTTTCCGAGACAGATATGTTGGGGCTGAGTATCTAGCCAAGTGTCGTGAGGACTTTTTAAATCTGAAACAAAATGAGATGACTGTGAATCAGTATGAGATTGAGTTTCTGAGGCTGGTACAGTACGTCCCTGGGTTAGTTACTACAGAGGAAGAGAAGTGCAGCTGGTTTCTAAAGGGTCTGCGACCTTCGATCAAGACTGGTGTGTCTTTACATTTGGACAAAGAGTACAAGGCTATTACTTTGCGAGCTAGGACTGCAGAACGCAATGAAGCAGAGTTGAGGCAAGCTGAGTCTCATGGTATGGATCGGGGTAAGAGGCAGTCGACCACGACAGTTCAGTATAGTCAGGGTAGCCAGACCAGGAAGAGGGCAAGAGATGAGAGTGACTATCAGAGTTATTCCAGAGCCAGACCAGTGACCACTGTTGTTCCGACTTCTAGTGTTGGAGGATCGTCTAGCACGCGGGGGCCACCACTGTGTTCTTTCTACAAGAAATGGCATTCTGGGGAGTGTAGGAGACAGTATGGGGCTTGTTTTCGATGTGGGTCTTTTGATCATATTTTCAGAGATTGTCCGCATGCACCTCCGTCAGCTCATATGACGGCTCCGTCACAGACATCAGTACAGACTCCAGCTAGGGGTAGAGGTCGAGGTAGACCCGATTTTACAGTTTCTGCTGGTAGAGGTAGGCCAGCTCAGAGTGGAGGATCAGCTAGATCCGGGGTGAGACAACCAGGTTTGGTTTATGCTACCAGGCGACATGAGGATCGTGATGAGCCATATGTTATTGCTGGTACTTTTTCTATCCACTCTATTCCGTATTTTGCTTTATTAGATATTGGTTCTACCCATTCATATGTTGCGAGTTCGGTATCTGGGGGACTTGAAATTCCAGTTGAGAATACTGGGAACGCGGTTTCCGTTTATAGTCCAGTGGGTGATCATGTTAAGGTTACCAAGGTGTACAAGAATTGCCCTTTGGATATTCAAGGGAAAACATTCTCCGCCGATTTGATGGAGTTACCTTTCAGAGAGTTCGACCTTATTCTCGGAATGGACTGGTTATCCACTCATCGAGTCCATTTAGATTGTGAAAAAAAAGGCGACTCTGAAAACCTCAGATGGGTGCGAGGTGATTATGGTTGGAGAGCGTAGAGGTTATATGACCAATGTTGTTTCGGCTCTCAAAGCAGAAAAGATGATTCGACATGGGGCTACTGCTTACCTTGCTTATATTCTTGACTCGAGGCAGTCAGATTTTGGTTTGGATAAGATCCCGGTGGTTAGGGATTTTCCAGATGTTTTTCCGGAGGAATTGCCAGGGGTACCGCCAAAACGTGACGAGGTTGAGTTTGGCATAGATGTATATCCGGGTACAGCTCCTGTCTCTATGGCTCCTTACAGGATGGCTCCGAAAGAGCTTAAAGAATTGAAGTTTCAGTTGCAGGAATTGTTGGATAGGGGTTTCATCCGACCTAGTGTTTCTCCTTTGGGAGCCCCTGTTTTGTTTGTGAAGAAGAAGGACGGATCACTTCGGCTTTGTATTGATTATCGGAAGCTGAACAAGCTGATGATTAAGAACAGGTACCCACTTCCTCGTATTGATGACTTGTTCGATCAGTTCCGGGGAGCTACAGTATTTTCTAAGATAGACCTGAGATCGGATTATTACCAACTCAAGGTTAAGGATTCTGATGTGTTCAAGACCGCTTTTCGGACTCGTTATGGTCATTACGAGTTTCGGGTGATGCCGTTTGGATTGACTAATGCCCCTGTAGCCTTTATGGATATGATGAACAGGGTGTTTCAACCCTATCTGGACCAGTTCGTGGTGGTTTTTATTGACGACATACTGGTTTATTCTAAATCGGAGGCAGAACATGAGGAACATCTCCGGGTTGTCCTACAGACTTTGCGTGAGAAGCAGTTGTATGCAAAGTTCAGTAAATGTGAATTCTTGTTGACCGAGGTTACCTTCTTGGGACACGTGGTTTCTGCTAATGGTATTCAGGTTGATCCAAAGAAGATTGAGGCTATTATGGGTTGGAAGCAGCCCAAGAATGTTCCTGAGATTCGAAGCTTCTTGGGTTTAACTGGCTATTATCGGAGGTTTGTGGAAGGTTTCTCGATTATTGCAGCTCCTCTAACTAAACTACTGAGGAAGGATATTCCTTTTGTCTGGACTGAGGCTCAGCAGACCAGTTTTGAGAAACTTAAGACCGTGTTGACTGAAGCACCGGTTCTGATTCAGCCTGAGCCTGGGAAGGCCTATACGGTATACAGTGATGCCTCTCACACAGGATTGGGATGTGTTCTGATACAGGAGGGGAAGGTAGTGGCCTATGCATCTCGTCAGTTGAAAGTGCATGAGTGTAACTACCCTACCCATGATTTGGAGCTTGCTGCTGTGATCTTTGCTCTGAAAATCTGGAAACACTATCTCTACGGAGAGAAGTGCTTTATCTTCACCGATCACAAGAGTTTAAAATACCTCCTTACACAGAAAGAGTTGAATCTGAGACAGCGTCGCTGGTTGGAGCTTCTTAAGGATTATGACTGTGAGATAGAGTATCACCCGGGAAAGGCGAACGTGGTTGCCGACGCCTTGAGTCGTAATGTTATCTCAGATCTGAGGACCTTGTTTGCTCGGATGAGTTTGTTTGAGGATGGTAGTTTGATGGCAGAACTTCGGGTCATTCCTATGCTGATATCTGATATTCGAGCTGAGCAGCCTACGGATCCTTTTCTTATGCATCGTATCAGAGAGGTTTCTGAGGGTACATCTGTGGATTATACTATTGATCAGGATGGTGTTTTGTGTTTCCGAGGCCGGCACTGTATTCCGAGGAAATCTGGGTTGAAACAGGTTATTCTTCGTGAGGCACATGATAGCCCATACTCTATGCATCCTGGTGGTGATAAGATGTATAAAACCCTTCGTTAGAGGTATTGGTGGAAGGGTCTTAAGCGGGATGTTGTCGGGTTTGTGTCTAAGTGTATGACTTGTCAGAGAGTCAAGGCAGAGCATCAGCGTCCATCTGGGTTGCTTCAGCACATCGAGATTCCTCAGTGGAAGTGGGAGCGTGTGACTATGGATTTTGTCAGTGGTCTTCCGATGACTCCGTCCAAGAAGGACTCTGTCTGGGTTATAGTGGACCGTTTGACTAAGTCTGCTCATTTCATTCCGGTTCGAGTCAACTATCCTTTGAATAAGTTGGCTCGGCTCTATATTTCTGAGATCGTTTGACTTCATGGGGTACCGCTATCGATTATTTCTGATCGTGATCCGAGGTTTATAGCGAAGTTCTGGAAGGCACTTCACTCTGCTTTGGGTACTCGGTTGAATTTCAGTACATCTTATCATCCGTAGACTGACGGGCAGTCCGAGCGTGTGATTCAGATTCTTGAGTACATGTTGAGAGGTTGTGTTCTCGATTATAGTGGTAGTTGGGAGGATTTCTTGCCGCTCGCAGAGTTTGCATATAATAACAGCTATCAGGCCAGTATCAAAATGGCACCGTATGAGGCTCTGTATGGACGTAGGTGTAGGTCACCGATTGGGTGGACTGAACTTAATGAGCATAGATTGTTGGGACCAAACCTAGTCCGTGAGGCCGAGCAGACAGTCAGATTGATTCGAGACCGGCTTAAGGTTGCTTTTGACAGACAGAAGTCCTATGCTGACTTGAGACGTCGAGATCTTGAGTTTGAGGTCGGTGATGGGGTTTTCCTGAAAGTATCTCCTTGGAGGAAGGTACTTCGGTTTGGTCGGAAGGGCAAGCTGAGTCCTCGTTATATTGGTCCTTATCGGATTCTTCGTCGGGTTGGACCTGTTGCTTATCAGCTCGAGTTACCACCAGAGCTTCAGCGTATTCATGATGTTTTCCATGTTTCTGTGTTGAGACGCTATCATACTGATCCGTCTCATGTTTTACCTGTGGAGGAGATTGAGATTCGTCCTGATTTGCGTTTTGAGGAGGAGCCTATCGAGATTCTTGCTCAGGATAAGAAAGTTCTCAGAAGGAAGACCATTAAGATGGTCAAAGTCTTGTGGCGTGGTCGCAGTCATGATGAGGCTACTTGGGAGCCCAAAGCTGTCATCAAAGCTCAGTATCCGCATTTGTTTGCTCCAGGTAAATTTCGAGGCCGAAATTTCTTTTTACGGGGGGAGAGTTGTAACACCCCATTTTAGCCCTAATTTTAAAATCCCTAATTGTGAGAATTCCCAATTGGAAACCCTAGAATTTGGGGAAAAATCGGAATTTAATCTAATCTAAAAAGGGGACCAAATTGAATAAATCAAAAGTTGGTGGCTATTTTGTTAGGCGGGCAAAAGTAGAGACCCTTCTTTCGTAATTTGCCCTTTAACTAGGGTAAACTCTGTTTTGTTCTATTTGAGTGTATATGCGCCGCTCTTCCTTGTTGCTATTAAAATAATATTAAAAAAAAGATATACAAAGCTTATCGAAAACCCTTTCCCCATCCCCGTGTTGTTTCCGTCGAAGCTCCGATCAGGGGGCTAGCTTTGGCCGTTCGTCGTTTCGCGGTCACCAGTGGGATCCTTGTGGCCGTCCGATCAAAACTCGACGTAGGGTGTTCCGTTCGCCGCCTCCCATCATCGAAACGGTGAGCTAAAAGCTTCGACTCCTTGCTTTCCGCCGCCGTTGTCACCGGAAACATTTGGGTTTCCTTCGAGAACTCTTGCCGCCGCCGTCCTCTGTGAACGCCGCTACAGTCTCGGGATTAGGGTGAGTTTTTGGATCGAGTCCGTTGGGCTCCGGGGTTGTTGTCGCCGTCTTGTGACCATTGTCGGGCCGTGGCCGCCGTCGTGTTGGTTGTGGCCGGTAAAGCTGTGGCCGTCGTTGGGTTCATGGGTTGCGCAGTGGGGGTTGGTGCGCCGCCGGGGACATGGTGTTAGGGTTTGATATATTGGGGTTAGGGTTTTGCTGATTTGGGGGTTGTTGGATCTGAACCGGCTGGTTGTATTGGTGAACCAGACGGCTGGGCTGAACCAAACCGGACCAGTGGGTTGATGCAACGATGACATCATCCGCTGTTGCAGTGCTGATGCAACGATGATGTCATCTTCTGTTGCAGTGCTGATGCAGTTAATGATGACGTCATCGCAGTCAATGATGACGTCAGCGATGACGTCAGCGTTGACTTATGGTTGACTTTTTCAGCTGAGTCAACTCTTAAGTTTTTCGACTTTCCGGTTCCGTTGCCGCTGTCCATTTCTTCAAATTCGGACCCGAAATGCTTTTTGGATCAAGTTTATATGTTAACCTCAGATTTTTGTAAGTGTTGCATCGGAATTTGACTCGAATATTTTCTTGTGTTCAGGTGACGTGGATTCTGACCCCGAGATATTACCTCCTCCTCCGCCAGGCAGACCTCCGATGGCACAGTCTTCGAGATTTGCTAGTAAGTTATCTGATAAGCGTAATTATTCGAATGTGGCATAGTAGAAAGTCTTATATAGTGTTCTTGTTTTTTTTAGGAGTTGATTCTGTTTGACCTTCCACTAGAGCTGAGCGTGGGAGACGTCACTATCGACGTTGACTATTTAGTTGCCTAAGGTGTGTTCTCTGTCTGTGCTACATGTATGTGTTACCTGATTGTGTGATCTGTATGAGAAATGTTTTGTGTTATCTTGTTCGGTTGATTGGGAAATATTTTATGTGTTATTCTGCTCTGTTATCTGATAAATATTGCATGACTCGTCTGTATGTCATTCTGCTCTGTTATCTGATAAATAATGTATACTCGGATGCTATGATCATGTTATGTAACACATATCGGAATCGGATTATTTTGTACATACATCTTAGTTATTTAACAAGATTGCATTCGGACTCTGAAATCAGATTACATTTCATATCATTGGGTTGGGATATTGTACGGAGGAAGCTCAGCGACTTCATCCTTCGGGTTGAACTTCGCTTTGGATCAGTAGTTCCATCCTTCGGGATGAGTTCTGCTTCGGACATGGTGTTGAGGTGCAGAGTGGTTCAGGGGAACCTTACTCTTCGGACGGTGATGTAGTTGGGTGCATGTCATGTCATGATATCTGTATGCTCTGCTTGTATACTTCGGAATATCTGTAAATTCGTGATATGTTGTTTGACTGTTGGATTGACTTTTGTTATGCACTTTAGAGACACACTGAGCTTTATAGCTGACTCCCCCTTAGTATCTGTTTCAGATTCCCAGACTTAGGTTTCGGTACTTTGAGGATCTCGTTTGAACATTATTTGATATTATTTATCAGTACGTTTTGTTCTAGACTTATATTTAATTATTTAAGTATTTTCGGATTTGGTTGAAAAAGTGGACTTTGGACATTTAATGTTTTTGGGGTTTGATAAACTATTTTAGCATGCTTGTTTTACTCTGAAACATTTAAGGATATCTTTCATAATTGAATAATAATTTCGGCATAATTTTTATAAATAATCTTACTTGAGGCGAAAGTCTCCAGTTTGTCAATTTCAATTTGTTATACCCTTAGGTCAAAACAGGGGGTTACATGGGGGGAATTAGTCCTATTTTTTTATTCTCTATTTTTTTTGTTTTCATTATGTTACATGTAGTCACATAGTTAGAACCATACACGACATTGTGTAACTACCTTTATTTAAAATTGAAAGAAAATGTTAGTTTGAAAAAAATTGAGTAGCCTTTACCTGTTGCGGCAGATTACCCGCCGTAACAGCAACCTTAGCATGACTTTGGAAGTATTCAGAATCCAAGTTTGTTCTAAACTTAAAGAAACATCCCCTGTGACTGATTTGATTTTAGGACTTCTAGGAAACTTAGGTAATTCACTTAGTAAAGTTGGGTAGAGCTTGAATTAATAAGAAAAAAGGATATATTCTAGAGGTGCCCAAAACTGGCTCTAGAATAAGCTAGAGGTGCCCAAAATTGGTTGTAGTAAGATTCTTACATAAAATCATTAGAGGTTCCTATCATCGGCTCTAATGGTTTAAATTCTTTATTTTTCTGTTAAATTTGACTATAAATTGAAAAAAACTAGAGATACGTAACATTGGCTTTAGTGAAGGAAACTTTGAAGAAACCCAAGGGAATTAATGTGTTTACTGGAGTTTACTTAGAAGTCGAATAATCATTCTTGTCACAAGACCAGTACACACTCACGAAAAGCATAGTTCGGTTCCGGGTAAGTCCGTTGTCATTCGAAGGGTTGTTGTCATATGTGTAGTTGCAAGGTATGTAAAGGTCGCTCAAGGTATTTTATGCTAAGTTTTCGTAAGATTTTAAGTTTTGGCATGTTACTATTAGATTGCATTTCTTGAGGACAAGCAATAGATCAAATTTGGGGGCGTGTTAAATGGGTAAAAGTACAAGTTTTTAGCCCTAGGATAGCTCAATTATTGTTTGACTTAAGCCCATTTTAGTTGCATAATTAGTTAAACATACACAAAACTGCATAGATTAGATAATCTACCTTGTTTGATGAATTTTACTATTTTCTATATAAAAAATACTGCTCAGGCATGTGTTTTACTGTGCGTAGATACCCGCCCAGACAGGCCATACCGAGGCAGTAGGAAGGAGCTGGACAATCGATGGAAGATGATGATTTACCTACTGAAGAGATTATGATTTACTCTCCAATTTCCACGCGCACGTGAAGGACTCTTTGCCTTCCACGCACCCACGGCCATCGAAAATTGTGCTGGCAATCTCGGCTTTCTTCAACCACCGCCTGGAAACAACAAAAAAGGAGAAAGTCATAGATCTTATTACCAAACCAAATTAGATCCAACAGTAAGGCTATGTAAAAAAAATTAAATCCCTAAGGGCTATGTAAGGAAATCCGATTATAAACTGAAAAAATCTTTGTAATTAGTAGATCAAGAATAAATAAAAAAAGAGAAATTTTCTGAGGTTTTTTTGTCTCTTATTTCTGGGTTTGAATAAAAAAGAAGGGGGGAGAAAGGGAAGTTATACCTTCGTTTTTTAGCAGTCTCCGACGACCGAAGGTCCCGACGGGCGAACCCCACGATAAACGGGGAGCCTAGGTCATGGTGAGCATCATAGTTTGGATTCGAGCCGATCCCACGGTGGAATGTGTAGATCAGCGGTGGAGAACTTGACACGCTGAAACGCTTATCCCTTGCGACCACGATGATTCCGACGATCGGAGTCTTTAACCGACGATCCAAACGGTAGAAACGTTCTACGGAGTGTGAGGAAGCACATACTGTGATCAAAGGACGATCCGATGGTTGTTTTCTCAGATCAGTGGTGAAGAAGCTCGATGGACCTACGGAGATCTCGTGACGTTTAAGGCCTTTTAGGAAGAAATCAAGCCGCCAGTAAGGAAGAAGAGTGCAAGGGCTTCACGAGGGTGACCTTGGTTCGCTGGAAATTTATCGGACGGTGATGAAAAATGTGGACGGCTGTTAGGTTTTTTCGAGTAGGTGAAAAGCTTTTTTCCCTTTAAAAAAAAACGGATAAAATGAAAACATGTTAACTATATTCTTCTTTATGTCCTTTTCTTCTTTTCGTAGGATTAATCATAAATTAATCCCTGAATATTTGCTTCTTCTTCCTTTTTGGTCCCTTATTTCCTTTTTGGTTGTTCCCTTCTTTATTTTAATTTTTGTTGTGATTTAGTGTCCTTTTTAATTGTGTTTCAGTGATTAATTTTTCAACATATCTACATTAATATGGTTTAGTTATTCGTTTGATTTTATGCCTTTAACTTAGCTTTTCCACTTAGCATGCCTTGTGTTTACATATATGTATGTTAGTCTACTATGTGCACGTATATAGTTTTCTTCTAACTTCGTTTAAATATTTGTAATTCTTTTCTTCCATGCATTTATTTTGTCATGTACTTAATTGTTATTCACATGACTTCCATATGTTTGATTGCATGTTAATTAACCTAAACCTTAAAAAGAGGCATTCATTATTTCCGATATTTTAGTTGTAACAGTCCGGGCTTAAAGGATGTTGGCTAAATATTCAAATTAATTATTGTCGTCCCAAGGTAAACTATAATTAAAATCGACAATATCATGTCATCTTGTTTGAATGGTTATGTCATGCATAAAGGTGACATGTGAATATCGAACCATAAATTAACACGACATGCAGGCTTATTCGATGCCGGTTTAATCTATGTTCGATGTATCGTCATCCTTATTAATTAAATATCTAATTAATTCGAGTCCATTAATTTAATAAAGCACGTTCAATTAAAGTCAATCTCCAATTAAGTACACTAAATTAAAATTTATTTTAATTTCAATAAGTTTCCTCGATTAAAAGCAACAAATATTTTGGTACCGATTTTCGGGTATGTTGTGGATGTTAAACCTTCCCCACACGTAACCAGCTCCCGAACTCTTTTCAAAATGAATCTCTGGTTTTATGGTGTCCGACCTACCTAAGTGGTCGGTGGTGAATCCAAAACCCTACTTGAAAAAAAGCTAACATAAATAACTCGTAAGAGATTTCCAACACCTACTTGAAAAAAAGTTGTTACAACATGGCAACTCTGCTGGGGACGTATTTTTGTTTTAAAAAAATAAAAGAGATATTTTTGTTTTACAAAATAAAAGAGAGCTAGGCCGAAAAAAATATTTGTTGTTTTTAATCGAAAGAAACGATTGAAATTTAAATGGAAGTTAATTTAGGGTACTTATGGGGAATTTGATCCAAATTGAACGAGCTTTGATAATTGGTGGTTATCGGATTAATTTTTCATTTAATTTCTAAGGAATCATCGGCATGTGCTGCATCATGATAATCAAGCTCTATACCCGAGCTCTGTCCCTTAAGTGGGAGTGAAATGCCTATACCCACATGAGTAGCCCTCCACAGGTCGGTAAATCACTTCTGGTATCCACACATTTTGACACATGAGCAGCCCTCCACGTCATTAGGTTGTGCTTACCCTCAAACCGAAACCAATTCGCAAGCTTTTAATGGGCTAGAATTGGGGTTCTTGTCGCCTTAGTAGGTAACAAGATAGGTTCGGGTACCCTTTATTAGAACCGAACACATGTATGAGAATATAGGAAACCCACCCCATTAGAGCCATGCGGATAATCATAGCAAACTATATTTTTGTGTGGTTAGGGTTCTTTATGTGTCCGCCATTTGTTTAATCTATTTACATTCATCTTTTTCTGCATTTCCACATTTATTATTATTTCTTGACTGACGCTTCTTTGTGTTTTGTCCTTTTTCTTTTTACCTATTTATTTATTTATTTTGCATATTATGTCATATCATAAAGAGCACATTAAGTCAGAAATAATCTAAAATTAAAACCAAATCAATGGGAGCTTTGGTTCGTAGCAATAGTGAAAAGAATCTCAATCTACAAATATGATCTGAAGGAAAGCAACTACATGACGAAGACAGTAGTTCTGCCAGGTTTAGGTCTGCGACATCAGCCAAGACTCTCATGAACACGAAATTCAGTGATGTGTCCGAATTAAAATTAACATGGAGCAATTGGGATTTTGAGACAAAAATGCTTTCAAGAGCGAGTATGGCGACATCACATATTTGTTAAATATTCCGATCCATCAATCACTACTTCAACTCTTGGTAAGTTTTTAGAATTCGGCCAACAATTGTTTCACAATTGGCCACCAGGATTGGACCGCACCAATTAAAGAATAGTAAATTCTCATAAACCGCAAGAAGATCGATGAGAACCGTATCTCCTCTAAACCTAACAAAAGTAAATCTTTTCGAGGTGAGTTTTTTTGATTCTCGAACATGGTGTCATCTTGGATCGAAGATCAAGTTACAACTTAGAACTAGGGGGAGTATCTCAAGGGGAAAGAACTCTGATCTCAGCTTCAGTACACCTCGAAAGTTGAGTTTAGCAGGACCCTTTCAGGGGCAGTTCGATCGTACCAAATACCGACCTTAGAGGAATTACAATTTTCTGCTTACAATGTATGGAAGCCGTAGCAAGAATGGGTACATTTGATGACTCAGATGCAAGAGGCCGCCCGAAAGTGACATTTTTTAGCAGAAGGTGCTGCCGAGCATTAAAGTCCAAGGAAGGAGAAGGGACCGATTGAATCGTGAAAGATATTATCAACCTAGATGCTATCTTAGGATCATATGTATTGGGTTTTCTATGATTATTGTAATGAAACAATATTCCCATTAATGCAAGTCGTTTAATGATGATATTTGCTGAGTTCAGTGTTGCTTTTTGCATACATTCATGTTTTCATAATAGCATTACTCCATGACATAACATCCTTATATATATATATATATATATTCAAATAATATGTTTGTAACGCCCTAGTTTTGGGCCTAGATGTTTTAGATATCAGATCGGACCGGTCGAGAACGGTTCGAATCACGTAAGGTGATTTAAGGAAATCAAGGATCGGAATAGGATAAAATTGTGATAAAAATTGCTAAAATCCTCTAAAAATATGTTTAAAAGGTTGGTCAAGTCAATTTTACAAAATGGATTTCGGAAATGGGACATTTTGAGTAGTGACCAAATTGTAAAGTTTGGTAACTTTAAAATCTTGGAAGTCCCTGTATTTCATGGAAATTACAGTTTAGTCCCTAAAAGTCAAATGTATGCAATTGAACCATTAATTGAACTCCGATCGCTGAGCCGTTTTCTTCTGAGTGTCTTGCTGAACACATAGGATAATAATGAGCATCTATATAAGATAAAAAGAAAAAAATGGTCGTAAATCAAGGTTACCTTTGGTTTTCCCCGTGTATTCTTTGTAGTTCGGGTTAAACGTCTAGACCGGGCTAAGGAGGTTACATTTGTTGGTATTAGAGCATGGTTACGAAAGAATTAAGAATGTTGGCATGTGAAATTGTCATGTGTTGAAGTATGATGTTTGAAAAGCATGCGATTGGTTGAATTTTGAAGTTTATGCTATGCTTGATCTATGTGAATTGGATGTGGAATGAATGTGATTGTGTGGCGATGATGCAATGCTGTTATGTGCTGATTTTGGATGATGAAAAGCATGTTGAGCATGATGTTCCATGTATGCTATGATGTGTTGAGGGCAATTGGAGTACCCATTGCCTTATTACACTAATCAAATGTTTTTTAAACTTGGATTCTTGCTTGCAGCTGACCTAAATGATTTGATTTGTTTTTGTTGTTGTGTTTTGTTTAAAATAGCACAATGGGACCTAGAAGGGAGTTGAGGTCCAATACGATTATACTTGCAGCTAAGCAGGGTGACCAGGGTGAACAATGGGCTGATGTCCCTCCTGTGGAAATCTACCTCCTCCGCCACCACCTGGAGGTGGGGAGCAGGTGCAGCAAGGACCTGCTGGTCTTGGTTTGGGTGATTTGGTGTCATTAGTTCAGGCGATCACCAGAGCGTTTCAGGCTGTTGTTGCTAGAGCGCATGTTAAGGCCCCTGCAGCTGGGCAGGTGAGCTTACCGTTAGAAAGGTTGAGGAGCTGTAGAGTTCTTTGGTATGTCTCCTGAGGCTTTTGAGGCCTGGTTAGTGAGTACGATCCGTATCATGGATCAGATGGGCTGTAATGATGTGCGCAAGCTGGGATGCACAATATCCTTGTTGCAAGGCGATGCCTACAGCTGGTGGACGACTACCACGGCTGGTATTGAACCCAATGAGGTTGATTGGGAATTTTTCAGAGGTGCCTTCAAGAGGAAGTATCTAGGGGGTGAGATACTTAGATGAAAAGAAATGGGAGTTTATGTCGCTTGTTTAGGGCAACCTATATATGGCTGAGTACGAGGTCTGGTTCGTACGCTTGAGCCAGTATGCTTCTGAGCTGGTACCTAGTGAGAGGCACCGATGTGATCGTTTTAGGTACAGGTTGGTACAACAAGTTAAGACGTATATGTTGGCTGCAGACTACAATGATTTTGACGTACTTGTTTGTCGAGCGAAGGACATTGAGTAGAACTTGGGATTGTCGTCTCGGGGTGTTGGTTCTAGCTCTGGTAAGAGAGCAGCTGGGTACAGTTCCGGAGGTGGACAGAACAAAAGAGGACGTGATAGGAGACATCAGCCTGAGGGAAGGCGTGGTACTCTGGGTCGAGGTGGTAAGGCCTAGGGAGGTCATGTGAGATCTGAGCAGCATACATGCTGGACATGTGGTTTGAGGGATCATTTGAGGCGAGATTGTCCTTGGGCGGCTAGAGAGGTTCAGGCTCCAGTTGTTGTGACAGAGAATTCTTGTTGGAATTGTGGTTTGGCGAATCACATGAGGAGGGAGTGTCCTTTGTTGGCTGGTGGTGGCCAGGGACGTGCTCCTGTGGTAGCTGCTTCTCAGCGAGGTTGTGGGCGCGAGTGTGGGAACTTTCAGAGGAGAGATGTGGGGCAGCAAGGTATTGCTCATGTTGTAGCTGTTCGACCTGAGAGAGGTGGACCAGCGAGGGTATATGCTCAGCCCGAGGAGCGCAATGATACTGATGTCATCGCAGATACCTTTGCTCTTTAGTCTTTATCTTTGCTGGCTTTGATTGATTTTGGATCCACGCATTCTTATATCTTGAGTGAGCATGCACATTTGCTTGATATACCTGTTGAGATGCTTGAAGTGGGAATGCAAGTGACTAGTTCTGTTGGTGAGACTGTAGTCACTAGGAAGTTGTATAAGAGATGTCATTTGTCTGTGCAAGGTCATGTTTTTCTCGTAGATCTGATGGAGTTACCTTTCTACGGATTTGATGTAATCCTTGGCATGGATTGGTTGTCGGAGCATAGGGTGGTGGTTGAATTTGAGGTCAAGCGAGTCACCTTAAAGTTAGTCGATGATTATGAAGTAGTGGTAGTAGGCGAGAATGTGAAATTCTCGTCGAATGTGATTTCGGCTTTGGAAGCAAACTGTATGATGAGGTTGGGTTGCAAGGCTTACCTTGCCTATGTGATGAATCTTGGCACCAAGGATGTGCGTATTCAGGACATCCGAACTGTTCACAATTTTCTGGGTGTCTTTCCGGAAGAATTGTCTCGATTGCCACCAAATAGAGAAGTTTAGTTTGGTATAGAGTTGTACGAGAATACAACTCCGGTGTCCATTGCTCCATATCGCATGACACTCAAAGAGTTAAAAGAGTTGAAAACGTAATTGCAGGAGTTGTTGGACTGAGGTTTCATCCGGCCGAGTGTGTCACCTTGGGGTGCACCGGTCTTGTTTGTAAAGAAGAAAGATGGGACAATGCGGATATGCATAGATTATCGGCAACTGAACAAGTTGACGATCAAGAACAAGTATCCCTTGCCTAGAATTGATGATCTCTTTGATCAGTTCCGGGGAGCCTCATTGTTTTCTAAGATATATTTGAGATCGGGGTATTATCAGCTGAAGGTGAATGATGTGGACGTACCTAAAACAGCTTTTCGGACGAGGTACGAACATTATGAATTCTTAGTGATGTTGTTTGATCTGACCAACGCGTCTGTTGCTTTCATAGACATGATGAATCGTGTATTCCATGAATTCTTGGATCAATTTGTGGTGGTGTTCATCGATGATATCCTTGTGTATTCGCGTACCGAGGAGGATCATGATAGGCACTTGAGAAATGTTTTGCAAGCGTTGTTAGAAAATCAGTTGTATGCCAAGCTGAGTAATTGTGAGTTTTGTCTTAGGGAGGTGGTCTTTCTTGGGCATGTTGTATCAACTGGGGGTATTCGCGTTGATCCACACAAGGTAGAAGCTGTGATGAGTTGGAAAGTGTCTAAGTCAATGACAGAGGTACAGAGTTTCCTTGGATTGGCTGGGTACTACCGTAGGTTTGTCGAGGGTTTCTCGAAGATAGCAGCGCCTTTGACCAAGTTGTTGCAAAAGAATGTTCGCTTTGAGTGGACGGATGCGAGACAACAAGTTTCTGAGAAGCTGAAAGAAGCTTTGACGCAAGCTCCTGTTCTGATTCAACTTGAGTCTGGTAAGAAGTTTGAATTCTATAGTGATGTGTCCATTGTTGTTTTGGGCTACGTGTTGATGCAGGAGGGTAATGTAGTGGCCTATGCATCTAGCCAGTTGAAGGTGCATGAGCGCAACTACCCTACTCATGATCTTGAGCTTTGCGGCTGTGGTGTTTACCTTGAAAATTTGGAGGCATTACATGTACGATGAAAAGTGTGTTGTGTTTACAGACCATAAGAGCTTGAAGTATCTCATGTCTCAAAAGGAGTTGAATCTTAGGCAACTTTGCTTGGTAGAGTTGCTTAAAGATTATGATCTGATGATTGATTATCACCCGGGTGAGGCTAATGTTGTAGTCGATGCTTTGAGCAGGAAAGTAGCTTTGGACTTGAGATAGATGTTTGCTCGTTTGAGCATATCGCGTGATGGTGGTCTTATTGCGAAATTGCAAGTGAAACCATCCCTGATACAGTTGATCAAAGATAAGCAGTTTCTTGATGATTCTCTTGATTCGCTTGTTCAGGATATTGCGGAGGGTAGACCTTCGGATTTCAGCTTTAGTGATGATGGTGTTATGTGCTTTGGGAGTCGAATAGTGGTGCCAAATGATGCTGAGTTAAGGCACACTATTCTGACTGAAGCTCATAGTTGTAACGCCCCGGTTTTGGGCTTAGGAGTTTTGGGTTTCGGACCGGTTCGGTCGGAGTGCGGTTCGAATATATAAAAGTGAATTTAGGAAAGCCTAGTTCGGGTTGCAATAAAAATATGGAAAAATGTCTTAAGAATCCTCTTTTAATATATATAAGAGAGTGGTGAAATCAATTTTACAAAATGAGGTTTGGAAGGGTGACATTTTGGCTAGTGACCAAAATGTAATTTTCGAAAACTGTGAGACTATTTTAAAAAGGATTGAAACTTTGAATCTTTAAGGAGCTATTTACCCAAAGGGAGTTTCTCCAGATTTTTCTAAGATATTAAATGATTTAATTAGTGGTTTTTAAATAAAAGAAAAGAGATGGAAGATATTTTCCTAAATTTCCAACTAACTTTCCAAATTTCTATTTCCATTTTCTCTCATCTTTTCTCTAAAACCAAACACATTTCTCCAGAGCATTTCTTTCTGATTTTGATATCCAAACATGAGATTTTAATTCTCTTTTGATCTCTAATCATCTCTTCAACAAAACCTCACCATTTGCTAATTGGATTTTCAAGATTTTGGTTCCAAAAAGGGAGAAAACTCAAGTTTGGAGGTAAGAACGTCCTTCTCCTCTAAACTCTCAGTTCTTTACTGAAATTCCTAAGTTCTCAATCCTTAATTTGTGTTTTATAAATTGTTTTACGGTTGTGTTATTGATCTTGGCTTTTAAATGCAAGATTTGGTTGATTTTGATGAAATTTCGTATGATCTGATTGGGTAGTGTTTTGAGGTGTCAATTTGATGTTAAATGAATGTTAAATTGATGAGAAATTGAGTTTTAATTAATGCAATCTCGGATAGGTTGAATTTCCTAAGTTTAGCTTGAGTTCTTGGTTGTTTTTGGAGTGATCTTGTGGATCTGTTGTTGCTGGAGGTATAAGGATGATGTTAGATCCTTTTTGGATGTTAAATGATGTTTAAAGATGTTTAGATTTGTTGGATCTTGGCTGGGTAGTGTTGTGGAGTTGTTTTGATGCATTTTCGGTTGTGTTTGGTAGCCGAAAATGGAGTGTGGATGAGAGCAGCGAGTTTAGATGCTTTCATTGAAGATATTAATGCATGATGATTCATTAATCCTCTGCTTTGATGTGTTTAAAACAGGGGAGTCATCTTTGGATCCTAGTGGTGGTGATCCGGAAGCTTGATTGGTGTTTCGGCAAGAGGCGAAACGGAATCGGTGAGTGGATTTTGGTTTTCGACTTTGAAACCAATGTTTGAAGGTTTGGGAGCTTAGTTTAAGTCTAAGCAACTTAGCTAAGCTCAAGAGTAAGTTTTCGGAAAAACTCTCTTGGTGATGAACCATGGATTGGTTGTATGCAATGTGGTTTGTTTGCATGATTTAAAATCTGTTTTGAAAGCATATCTAGCATGTTTATTTGCTGATATTATAAGCCATGTGTTGAAGGAAGCTCAAGGTAAGAGTTCCTTGTTTTTTAACATTGTTTTAATGTGGTTTGATGCTTAAAAATGCATGATGTTTATGGCTTTGTTAAATGCTTTAAAACAGTGGAATATTAATGTTAATGATGCATATTGGCAAGTGATGGTTAAGGTCACAAAGGTGGTTAAAAGTCCTTGTGTGAGCCTTGTTTATTTAAGAACATCAAGGTGTTTAAAAGTCCTTGGATGGTTCTTGGTTAAGATCACAAAGGTGGTTAATAGTCCTTGTGTGAATCTTGTGAATTTTAAGAGCAACATGGTGTTTAAAAGTCCATGGTTGGTTCTTGATTAAGGTTCAAGGTGGTTAAAATTCCTTGTGTAAGCCTTGTTTACTTAAGAACTCCAAGGTGTTTAAAAGTCCTTGGATGATTCTTGTTAAGGACACAAAGGTGTTTAAAAGTCCTTGTGTGGTCCTTGCCATGGTGTTTAAAAGTCCATGGGTTAAGGACACAATGGTGTTTAAAAGTCCATGTGTGGATCTTATGTGGAATGTATCACTTGTTGCCAATATGACATGTAATGAAATGGAAGCATGAATTGCTTGTTTTAAAATGCTTTAGTGCATGAATAAAGGTTGTTTTGAAGTATGGTTTTGATATGATCTCGGTTATGGATTCCGAGTCATATACGAAGTTGCCCGATCATGATTCTAGTAAGAACTTAATTCCCGAAAGCTTGAACTCTTGAAATTGCAAAATAAAGATGTAAGAAGGATAAATATGATAATAATGATAAATGAAGGGTGAAATAAGGGATTGTAGATGTTGTTTGATGGTTATGGAAGAGTGATGGATTTGGGGTAAAATGAAAGAAAGGAAAATTGATGGTGAAGGTGGCGTGGACTATATAGATATGTAAGGATGACGGATTGTGACCCGTTAGCTATAGAAAGCTAGGAACCAACAATATAAAAGTATGGAATTGAAGTGCTAGGAGTATGGAACGAGACCCACTAGCTATAAAGGAGCTAGGAACCAACGTTATAAACAAGTGGAATGGATGAAGACTACAAGCACAACTTGAAGCCGATAGAGTTCTTGCAAGAACTAAAATGAAAGCAACCTTTCAAAGGAGTTTTTATAAAATCAAAGTCTATCTTTACAATGAACCTAAGCTACCTATTTATAGTATTTTGGGCAGCATATGAAAAGGTTTACAAAAGATGAAAACAAATGCACTTGAATGCTTTGTCATGCACTTGAATGCATTGTAATGCTCTTGAATGCTTTGTCTTTCTTATCTCCAAGCTTTGGCTGAATATTCTAGATCAAATGGTGATGAATCTAGATATTTTTAAGATGAATGTGGCCTCAATTTCGTCCAAAAGGAGGAGTGACTCTTGGGCTACCTTGCTTTTCTTGATTAGGAGATAAAATGACTTGAATGGAGGCCTTGAATGGTTGTAATGATCTTGCTGTCCACTTTGGAGTGTCTCTTCCCATTCTATACTGATTTATATCACTAAATTGTAGTATTAAGTGAAATAATTCAGCCTTCAATGCATGTCACCTTGCTAGAACGTGAACAACATCCAAAGGTGATGAATTCAGCCTTAAAAAGGTGAATTAATAAGATTTGAATGCATTGTTCTTGGTGGAATATGAACAGCCTTGAAAAGATTATAAGAATTCAGCCTTGAATTGGTTTGAATATGAGCATTAAGATAGCCTTCGATTGCATGTCTCATGGATGAAGATGAAAGGACTCTTCCTTGGCTCAAACTCATCCAAATCATCCTTGTACAAATTCCCGTAATGAAAATTCCAGCCTGCATTGTCTTCAGTAAATCGATCATATCTCAAGCTCCCGATATCGGATTGAGGTGATTCAAAATGCGTTGGAAAGCTAAGAGATAGAGGAATAATTTCCAAGTGATCTCAAGACCCTAACATGTCTTTATCGCATCCAGAAGTTGAAAACATTCTGACTGAAATTCTTGCATTTATTGTGACTGTTCGTCTCCCTTCATGCACCTAGACACAAAACAAGCAAATGTTCATGCTAAATTGAAAAGATAATTAAATATGTCATGCAAAAAAAATTAAAGGAGCTAGTTTAATTAATGAACTAGCTTTATTGAATGAACTACATGTATTAATGAACTAAATGCTTTAAATGAAATGCATGCCTTTAATGGGCAGCATGTTTATTAATGCCAATGGATGTTATGCCACTATGAATTGCTCATGCAAATAAATTATATCATATGATAAGACATAATGCATAAATGAGCAAATAGAGGATGAAGTAAGGTAAAACTCCCTTCGATTGAGCTTGATAGTTTGTCAAAGATGTGAGCACGTCATGAAGAAAATTGGTGCTGGTCAAGATCACATCAGGTTTATAAAGGTGTTTTATAAATGCATTATTGTGTGGTTTTAAATGAGCATTCCTCACTAAGCTTTTGCTTACGCTCTCTCTCTTTTCTTAAACCAATAATGCAGAGCATTAAAGTGCATTGGGGGCAGCAAGGAGGGCAAGCATCCAAGTGGTTAACTAAGCTCAAGTATGGTGAAGGTTTCTTAAACACTATTAGCTTTTGGCATTTGGCAATGGGGGACCTATGTTGTTGTTTTGGGAGATGTTTTGGACTCCCTAAGTTGGATTTATGATGTTATTAATGCTGGTACTTGTAATTGGCCTTTGTGAAGTGGATTTGGTATTTTGATGCTTGAATGGTTTGTTAAGTAGGATGCATGCCTTTAGAATTGGGTATTTCTTATTTTGATGCCATGTTGACGTTTGGTTGATGCAATTATGTTCCTTGTATGTTGAATGTCTTGCTGGTAAAATTTGGTGGCTTTTGGAGCATGTTTGGTAGGTCAATTGAGTGTTTAAGCAGCAACTTTTCTGCAATCTGGGCAGGCCGTATCGGAACGGGAGCTACCGTTTCGGAACGGGGGCCCTGTAGTGGCCCAGGCGTTCGAAACGGAAGGTACCGTTCCAAAACGAAAATGTTTCTGCCAGGCCTCGCTTCGGAACACGTTGCGGAACGGTCCCGCGTTTCGAAACAGGCTCTCCCTGTTTCGGAACACCTGACCGTTGGGGGCTGACATGGGCGGTTATATGTTTTGAAATGTTTGCATTTTGGTCCTGAAACATGTTTATGCAATTAAATGAGTTTGTGATGTCCGTTTGAGCTGAAATTTGACAGAGAAGCATGAAATATGATTAGTTTCAGGTTGGTAACTTTAAATTGGATTAAGTCTTTATAATTTACAGAATTTACATTTTGGTCCCTAAAGTTGTAGTTTGTGCAATTGGGTCCCTGGATGTTCTCTGATGGTTATGATCTTTGAGTATACTGATTGTATGATCATAACTAGGGTTAATGTGCATCTAGACAAGTTTAAAAAGAAAAAAAGGGTCGTTAATCAAGGTTGACTTTGGTTTTCCCCGTGTGATCTTCTTAATTCGGGTCGACCGTCTAGGCCGGGTTAAGGGGGTTACAATAGTAGCCCTTCTGCTATGCATCCTGGTAGTACAAAGATGTATCGTGACCTGAAAGATGAGTACTATTGGGTGGGGTTGAAAAAGGATGTGGCTGACTTTGTTAGTAAGTGCATAGTGTGTCAGCGAGTGAAGGCTGAGCATCATGTTCCTTCTGGGTTATTGCAGCCTTTGAGAATCCCAGAATAGAATGGGAGAGAATCACCATGGATTTTGTGTCTGGATTGCCTTTGACACCGTCAAAGAAGAATTCAGTTTGGGTGATTGTTGATCGGCATACCAAGTGTGCACATTTTCTGCCTGTTCATACTACATATACTTTAGATAGGTTGGTTGAGCTATACATAGCTGATATTGTGCGGTTGCACGGTGTGACAAAGTCCATTGTGTCGGATAGAGATTTGAGGTTTACAACACGATTTTGAGAATGTTTGCACCAAGCTCTGGGTACACGGTTGAATTTCAGTATTTCTTATCATCCTCAGACAGGTGGACAATCAGAACGTGTGATCCAAGTGCTTGAGGATATGTTGAGGTGTTGTGTGATAGATTTTCAGGGTTCTTGGGAGAAGCACTTTCCGCCGGTTGAGTTTGCGTATAATAACAGTTACCATGCAAGTATTTAAATGGCTCCATACGAGGCTTTGTATGGGAGAAGATGTAGGACCCCTCTCTGTTGGGCAAAAGCTGGACAAAAGTTGATTTCAATGCCAGCTATGCTTAAGAGAACCACCGAGAAGGTGAAGCTCATTTGTGAGCATTTAAAGGCAGCATCGGATAGGCAAAAGTCTTACGCGGACTTGAAGCGTAAGGAAATTGAGTTCGCGGTTGGCGAACGTGTGTTTTTGAAGGTGTCACCTTGGAAGAAGGTGATGAGGTTTGGGCGTAAGGATAAGCTTAGCCCAAGGTTCATTGGACCTTACGAGATTGTGGAGCGTATTGGTTCTATGGCATATCAGTTGAGATTGCCTGCAGAGTTGGATAAGATACATGATGTGTTTCATGTCTCCATGTTACGGAAATATAGATCGGGTCCTTCGCATGTGATGCTTGTTGAGGAGATAGAGTTGAATCTGGATCTATCGTATGATGAGGTACCAATGAAGGTTCTAGACGTGAGTAGCAAAGTTCTTTGTGGCAAGACGATATAACTTGTGAAGGTGTTGTGGCGACACCGAGGAGTTGAGGAGGCCATGTGGGAAAGCAAGGCGCACATGCTGAGGCAATTTCCGCATCTCTCTCAATCAGGTAAGAATTTCGAGGAAGAAATTTCCTAAGTGGGGGAGAGTTGTAATGCCCTGGTTTTGGGCCTAGATGTTTCAGATATCGGATGGGACCGGTCGAGAACGGTTCGAATCGCGTAAGGTGATTTAAGGAAATCAAGGATCGGGATAGGATAAAATTGTGATAAAAATTGCTAAAATCCTCTAAAATTATGCTTAAGAGGTTGGTCAAGTCAATTTTATAAAACAGATTTCGGAAATGGGACATTTTGAGTAGTGACCAAATTGTAAAGTTTCAAAACTGGAAAATGTGATTTTTAATGTAGAAGCCAAAATCTTAGAATCTTTAGGGGGCTTTAAGTCAATTTGACCTTTTCTCAATATGACATGTGTTTTAAAAGGCTTTTAATTAAATGGATTTAATTAGATTTATATTAATTAATTAATATAGTTAGTTAAAGTGAGATTTCTAATTACGTAACTACCAGCTCTTTCTCATTTTCAGCCAAACACTAATTCTCTCATCTTTTCTCAGAATTCTTTCTTCCAAAAACTATTTCAACATTTTCTAAACCATTTTCAAGAGATCTTTTATAATTCTTCAAGATTTTGCTAAGGAAAACTTGTCATTCATTGAGAGAAGCAAGGATTGGAGGTAAATCTCATTCTCAACCTCTAATCTAAGTTCTTTATTGAAATTCCCAAGATATTTGGCTTCTAAATACTATTTTTGGTTGAGTTTTCATTATAGTTTTGATAGGAGATCAAAATCTTGTAAAAACATGATTGAAATCTTGATTTTCAGACTTGTTGAGTTAGGCTCTATTTTGTGTTGATTTTAATTGAGTTTTAAGTTGATTTATATGTTAAAAGGAGGTGTTGATAACATAGATCCCGGAATCCTTGAGATCCTTAAGTTTCTTGGTAGTTTTAAGTGAGATTTTGGGGTGAAATGGTGGAATCTTGATTGCTTGAGGTATAAGGATGATTTAGGTTGTTTATTAGATGTGTTTTGATGTTGATAATTGTTAGGAAGTGATGTATGATGGCTGGGCTTGGTTTAGAAAGCAATCAATTGAGTTTTTGGTTGTTTTGAGAGGGTATTTGGTGTAGTTTGGGTGAGCAACGAGTTTGTGAATTGTTGCTGGTGTTGGAATGCATTTTAATGCATTTAGATCTTTGTTTTGATGATGTGAAAATAGGGGATCTTGATCTAGAAGCAAACGAGCTGATTTTGGAGGCTCCGAAGGGGTAATTTTCGTGTCGGCGAGCATGGCTTCGCGTATCGGTGAGTGGAAATGCAATTTTCTGCTTTGTAACGCTTTGAGCGTGGTCTTGGGAGCTTAGTGTAAGTTTGAAACACTTAGCTAAGCTCAAGTGTAAGTGATTCGGAAATTCCTCTCTTGGAAATGTGCTATGTTTGATGAAATTGCACTTGAATTAAGTGTGGATTTGTTTATTATTTTTAAGCTTGTTTAACCATGGATTAATGTTGGAATTTTAATGACATTATGTTAAGGATGCACTAGGTAAGAGATCCTTGGTTTGCATGTGTTGAATGCATATGATCTTAAGCATGTGATGCTTGTGGAAATGGCATTGTAGTTATGCTTGTAAAACAGTGGGTTAATGTGGTTAAATGATTATATTGGCAAGTGATGAAATGGTTTTTGGTTACTTTAATCGGATATAGTTAGTCGGCTATAGGATTGGGTGTACTGTGAATAAAGTCGCCTTGGATGTCGAGGGGTTGTGATTGTTCCGTAATCTCCATCCAAGTACCCTAACGATTGAGGTTAAGATCACCACGGTGATTGGTTAGTCCCGTGTGTGAGTCTTGTGTATTTGTCCCATACTCTCGTTAGTGGAATTATACAACTACCAATGAGTGATGTTGAGGGGTTGTGATTGTGCCATTAATCTCCACCTTGTGTAGTCTGGTAGTGTGTATGAAACGTGTGGGACAACACTTGTAATCTGTGTATCCGATTGTGTCTTTTGTTGAAATGGTATATGGATTATCACTTGCGAGCCAATATAATGTAAATGAATAATGTGAAGCATGAGTTGCTTGTAAATGATGCACGAGATGCTTGGTAAAGCATGGGCAATGGTTTATTTGTTGTTTTAGAGTGATGCATATGCACAAGTGTTTATAAAGTGCATTGATGTCTTGTGGAGGCATGTTTTATGAAAAGGCATGAGTTGTAAAATGGTGATTTTGCCAATAATGTGAAATGTATTGATGAATGATGCATAGCGGTCCTCACTAAGCTTTGTGCTTACGCTCTTTTGTTTCATCAATGCAGAAAACTAGGCTTTCAAGGCAGCAAGTAAGCAAGAAGAATCCAAGCTCTTGATCTTGCAAAGTATGTGGCTTTACTCCGGTGTAATAAAAGACAATGGGTGGGAATTATACTTTGGAATGGTTGAAGATGTTTCCCTTTACTTTGAGCATGTTAGATTGCTTATACTTGAGTTGTAAATGGCCTTTGATGTTTGGATTTTGGTTTGATTGTTGTTATAGCTTGTTGTGGTTTTGGTGGACTAGGAAGCATGCCTTTAGTACCTATGATTGCGTGAGTGATGTTATGTTCTAGTTTATGATTCATAGATATGGTCCTTGATGCATATGTGAGCTGTGTGTATGTTGTGGCATGTCTCGAAAATGTTTCGGATACGAAAAGACATGAAAAACCAGTAAAATATATTTTTGCAGGGCATGGTGTATCGAAACGCCCTTGTCTGTTTCGAAACAGAGGCCTGAAATGGCTAAGAGGTTTCAAAACAGGTGGGGTCGTATCAAAACATTTTTGCTACTAGAGGAGGGTGTTTCGATACGGGTCTCGAAACATACCCAAGCATCGAAACGGACAACCCTGTTTCAAAACAACCGTTTCGGTACAAGGCCATCCGTATAGAAACGCCTGACCGTTGGGTTTGAATTTTGAACTGTTTCAAGTTTCTGTTTCTTACGTTTTGGTCCCTAAATTTGGAGTGCTTAATTGAATGAGTTTGGATGGTCTGTTTGAGTTGAAATTTGGCTGGTTGGCATTTTACCTGAATAATTAAAGTTTGGTAACTTTAAAATCTTGGAAGTCCATGTATTTCATGGAAATGACAGTTTAATCCCTAAAAGTCAAATGTATGCAATTGAACCATTAATTGAACTCCGATCGCAAAGCCGTTTTCTTCTGAGTGTCTTGCTGAACACATAGGATAATAATGAGCATCTAGATAAGATAAAAAGAAAAAAGGGTCGTAAATCAAGGTTGACTTTTAGGTTGACTTTGGTTTTCCCCGTGTAATCTTCGTAGTTCGGGTTAAACGTCTAGACCGAGCTAAGGGGGTTACAATGTTTTTGTACACTCACTACTTCATATGCATTACTAATTGGGGAAAACTTTTGTCAGAGAAAGAAGAAGTGAAAAGAGAATAGCTTTTAACCAGTTCAACTTCGAAAATATGAATAACTTAGCATCTAGGGTGGTTAGGCTGAGAATCAAAAGGAACTGATTGCGTGTGTGGAAAAGTTCTAGGAAGAGACTAGGTGGCAGGTCAACGAGTTGATGGGCATGGTAGCCACCATGACTAAAGGATAGGGTGTGAAGGAAGACTCTTTTATGCCAAAAGAGAGCGAACGTTTGGATCACGACTTCATGATAGAAAAGGTCTTATCTGATGAGGATCAAGTCGTCATCAACCAGTACAAGGTAGCTTTTACCGCTTCTGAATGTCCTATCGAATTAGTGCTAGACAAGATTGAAGACTCTCTCTGGAAAGTCATGTCTCCTCCAATGGGTACAAAACTAGACCGGAGGAAATCTAAGGAAGGGGATCTTGAGGAGGCACCGAAGAACCTCACTGCCCCCCATTTTCAAGCTATAATCGGGGACGCCCAAAGTTTAAAAAGGAAAGAAACAATGAGGCCGACGAGGAAAAACGAGGGATTCACCATGTTGCCTATTTCGTATAAGGAGTTGTATTCACAACTATATAAGGCATATTTGGTTCAACCTTATCACGTGACTCCCTTTAACCCACCCTACCGTTCTTGGTACGATGCCAATGCTCGTTGTGTAACGCCCTGATTTTGGGCCTAGAAGTTTTAGAGTTTGAATTGGGCCGGTCGAGAACGTTTCGAATCTTTAAGGGAGATTTAGGGAACGCCTAGTTCGTCATGCTTTAAAAATATGGAAAATATCTAAAAATCATCATTTATTATATGAATGATTATGGTGAAAACAATTTTACAAAATATGGTTTGGAAATGCTACATTTCAGTGTAGTGACCAAATCATAGTTTTTGCAAAACTTGACTAGTGTATGTTTTCTAAAGTATTGAAACTTTGAATCTTTAAGGAGCTAATATTACCAAAATGGTTTTTATCAGATTTCTCTCTAATTTTGGGTGTTTTAATAATGATTTAATATAGGGAATTAAAAGAGAAAATCCTATTTTGACTTTCTTAACTACTTTACGGTCTTTTCCCTTCTTTTCATTTTCTCTCAACTTCCACTCAGCCAAACACATTTCCTTCATCAATTATCCTCTGATTTTCATTCCTTTTGATAAGATTTCAATCTCCTATGGATTCCTAAACTTTTCCTCATCAAATTCTCTTGTTTTCACTTTGGATTTTCAAGAAAACTTGCCCAAATTAAGGAGAAATCAGCCATTAGAGGTAAGCTTCGTCCTTCTCCTCTAATGATCAGTTCTTTATTGAAATTCCCAAGTTATCAATCCTTTGTTAACGACTTTTGAGTTGCTTTAATGTTAGAAACATGAAATTGTGTTAAAACTCAAGATTCTTGGAGAGATCTTGATGATTTTCATAACTATTGGTTAGGCTCTGTTTTGAGGTTGATTTCAAATGTATTTTGGATGGTAATTGATGTTATAAATGAAGATTTATCAAACAAATCTCGAATAGGTTTGGACTCCTAAGTTTTACATGCTAGATTGGTGGTTTTTGGGGTGGTTTTGGTGTTCTGTTGTTGCTGGAGGTTTAAGGTCGAGTTTAGGGTGATTTTTGGTGTTATTTGAGGTTTAGAAATGATTAGAAGTGATAGATCTTGGCTGGGCTTTGTTTGGGAAGAGTTTGGATATGATTTCAGTTGTTTTGGGTAGCTGAAATAGTTGTTTTTAGTAGAGGAGGGAGTTTGTTTAGTTGGCTGATGATTTCAATGCATGATGATGCATTAATCCTCTGCTCTTATGTGTAATTAACAGGGGAGACATCTTCAGACGCTTTTGGTGTTGATCCGGAAGTGCCGGGAGCTTAGATATCGTTTTGGCGAGCAAGCGAAACATAATTGGTGAGTGCGAATGGTTTTAGAAGTCCTTGAGGGACAAAGAATCAAGGTTTGGGGATTTAGGATTGGTTTGAAACACCATCCTAAGTCTGGAAGTAAGTATGGCTAGATTTACTCTCAAATATGTGGTTGTTGCCCCTAAAATGCTTTTACATGCTCTTGTTTTGAGATAGAAAAATTCCTATTGTTTTATGCATGATTTGTAGAATGAGATGATGCTTTGAAGAGTTTTGAGATTTTGATTTAATGCAAAGCATGTGTTATGATTTTTAAACGAGATGAGAAAGATTTGAGAAATGATGCATTAAAAATAGTAGGTGAGATGATGTTTTGACATAATAAATTGGCATAGAAGATGAGATACTTACCAGATATAATTGATCGATCAATAGGATGAGAGTGCACTATAACTAAAATTCTTACGTGCTCTTTGGAGTCGGGCAATGGGGGTAGTGTCATCCCGATCCAAAGTGAGAATCCGATGATGAGAGATACCATCGGGGTAGGACTTGGTGAAATACCCAAGCTTTGTGGCGATGAGAGATACCATAATGAGAGTCCGGTGATGAGAGATTCCACCGGGGTAGGAATGGACTTTGAGTCAAGCTAATCTGCATATCCGAGTAAATATTGTTGAGATTTAGGGGGCTCGATTCCTTCAACCGTTCTTGCTCGCCAAGTGTGGAGAAGTTGGATAATTTGGGTGTAATTGTGGGTAGGAAAAGATAGACAATTTACACAAAGATTTATAGTGGTTCAACCTTCTAACCAAGGTCTACATCCACTACCTTAGCTTCCCACTAAGAATTTTCAACCAAATTCACTAAGAATTTCGTCGGATTAGGATGAAACCGTTACAACGATCAAGCTTTCTACCCAAAGCTTGATCAAACACTCTCATACAAGAGAAAGACTTAGCAAAATAGAAATCCCTCTAATAGGTATGTGTTTGCAATACTAACCACTCACCCAAAACCTAAACACTTGAGCAAATTTGACAATGTTAAGCTCACAAGTGTTGTCTAAGCAAGAAATACACAATTTAAGCTCTAGACAAATTTTGACATCATAATGTTGTAACAATTGAAGCATTAACCATTACAAGATGCTTGGAGGTCCCTTTTATACTTCTTGATGAGTTTGTGGTTGTTACTAGCCATTAGGATTGAATTGGAGCCGTTGGAGCCTTTATTTCCCACCATAAATGCAGTTCTGCAGCTTGGCGTATCGATACTCGTCAAACCGTATCGATACGGTCCCGATAAAGAATTAGCTGTTGGGCTTCTTCAGCTGATGTGTATCGATACGCTTACCTAGCGTATCGATAGAGCCCTGCAAATTAAAAGACCGTTGGGAAAATGACCGTTGGGGTAGTTAGGCATATCGGTACGCGACACAACCGAATCGGTACGCGACTAGCCGTTGGGTTATTTCAAAACACACCGTATCGACACGGCTAAGCATATCGGTATGGATTTTGGCTACTAGAAAATTAATGTAGTTGAAACCCTAAGGCGTATCGGTACGGTCCAAGACCGTATCGGTACGGGCACCTGAAGTTCTTGGTTTTGACTACTTTAAATGTACTTTAAATCATTCCAAAGCCTTGTAAAACCCTTAAACATATTTTCAAGTTGTTTTTCACTAAAAACACATTTTAAATTTTTTTCAATTTAGTCCAAAACATTTTTCAAATATTATATCAAAACACTTAGTTCTACAATCTCCCCCTTTTTGATATAATAAAACCAACTTGAAAAATTGTTTGGGATTCTCTCCCCCTTTGTTTTAAAAAAATTGAATAAGAGACTTAATATTTAAATTTGATTAAGGCTCCCCCTTATTCTCTTGAAAAATTTGAAAATCAACTTTTCAAATCAATTCTCCCCATTTTTGTTATATAAAAAAATTAAAATGACATTGAGCTCAAAATAACTTAGGGGATAAAAAGAAAATTTGACACACTTAAAAATTTTGGTTTAAAAATTGGCTCCCCCTTACTCAAAGCATCACAAGAATGTTAGTTCAACATATATGATTATCTAGTTGACATAAATGAAAATACATCAAATAAGACCCAAAAAACTAGATTTTACCACACTTGAACTCAAGGGAGGATGTGAAGCCTTCCTTCTTCAAGTGTTCTTCCTTTGTGTGCATGGAGTTCCCCCTATAATTTTTGACTTGTTGATATTTCTCCATCACACCTAGCAAAAGACAATCAAGTAATTTTTGGTATCCAAATTGCTTTGGATTCATAGACATTAGTATCACAAAATTTATTCCCCTTAGGAATCCATTTTTCAATTTCATCCTTTTTAGTTGAAGTGGTTAGTCCTTTTGGGACCCAAACACTTCTAAAACATTTACCATTTACAAATTTAGGGGCACTAGATTGTCTAACATAAAAATTTGATTTTCCAAAACTATTTTTCTTTTCAAGTTCATTGGAAATCAAATCTTTTTTCTTTTTGAACTTTAAGAAGCAAATTTTGTAAATCAAAACATTTTTGTTTAAAATCTTTCAATTTTGCTTCAAGTTCAAGATTTGTTTTGGAAAGCAAATCATTTTCAATTTTTATTTTTGAAATCAACTTTTTGTTTTTTTGGAAAATGATGCCTTGAATTCCAAAAGCAAATCATCGTAGGCATCTTGTAACTCATCAAATGTATATGAATTTGAAATAGATGAGTTAGAAGTTACCTCCCCCTCGTTGTGGGCCATCAAGCATAGGTGGGCTACTTCATCATCGGTGGAGTCTTCATCACTCCATGTTGCCACATATGCTTGTTTTGAAGATGATCCCCTCTTTTTGGATTTGTGGGAGTCCTTCATCTTCTTCTTCGATTCATGCTTGGATTTATCCATTTTGCTCTTCATGAACCGAGTGAATTTGTTGAAGTGATAGGCCATCTCTTCATCTTCACTTTCCTCCTCACTTGAATCTACATGTTGGCATGTGGAGGATTTGAGAGCAATGACACTTGCATTGACGCCTAGCTCCATGATCTTCTTCTTCCTCATCGCTCTAATCTCTTCCTTCTTCTTCTCCTCTTCTTTGTTTTTCTTCATTATTTGATGAGTGAGAAGTGACCCCATGAGTTTATAAAGCTTCAAGGTTTTGAGATTCTTGGCTTCGATGATGGTGGTCCTCTTTGAGTCCCATGACTCAGGAAGGGAGTAGATGAGCTTTCAGACAAGCTTCTCTTCCGGGATGGCTTCTCCATAACCTTTGAGTCCATTTGTGATAGTGGAGAACCTATCAAACATCTTCTCGATGTTCTCTTCCGGATCCATCTTGAAGTTCTCATACTCTATGGTGAGGAGCCCGATCTTGGTCTCCTTTACTTCATTCGTCCCTTCGTATGTGACTTCAAGCTTGTCCCATACTTCCTTGGCACTTTCACAAGAAGACATCTTCTCATAGATGGTTGGGCCAAAAGCACAAAATAAGATGTGCAAGGCCTTGCAATTTAGCTCCATCTTCTTGCGATCTTCGGCACTCCATTCCGCTTTGCTTTGTTGAAGCACGAATGGACCATCTTCAACTTTGTCCCATAGCTTGCAGTCTCTTGACTTCATGAAGAATTTCATCTTTGTCTTCCAATGGGCATAGTGATTTTCGTCGAAGAAAGGCGGTTTGTCGATGGACTGCGCCATTTGAGCGGGTTGGTGAAATGATGATCGAGCTTGCCGGATCTTCTCAATAGGATGTAAATTCCCTTCGATTGAGCCAAGCTCTGATACCAATTGTTGAGATTTAGGGGGCTTGATTCCTTCAACCGTTCTTGCTCGCCAATTGTGGAGAAGTTGGATAATTTGGGTGTAATTGTGGGAAGGAAAAGATAGACAATTTACACAAGGATTTATAGTGGTTCAACCTTCTAACCAATGTCTACATCCACTACCTTAGCTTCCCACTAAGGATTTTCAACCAAATTCACTGAGAATTTTGTCGGATTAGGAGGAAACCGTTACAACGATCAAGCTTTCTACCCAAAGCTTGATCAAACACTCTCATACAAGAGAAAGAATTAGCAAAAATAGAAATCCCTCTAATAGGTATGTGTTTGCAATACTAAGCACTCACCCAAAACCTAAACAGTAGAGAAAATTTAACAATGTTAAGCTGACAAGTGTTGTCTAAGCAAGAAATATACAATTTAAGCTCTAGAAGAATTTTGACATCATAATGTTGTAACAATTGAAGCATTAACCATTACAAGATGCTTGGAGGCCCCTTTTATACTCCTTGATGAATTTGTGGCCGTTACTAACGTTGGGATTGAATTGGAGCCGTTGAAGCCTTTATTTCTCACTATAAATTCAGTTCTGTAGCTTGGCGTATCGATACTCGTCAAACCGTATCGATACGGTCCCGATAAGGAATTAGCTGTTGGGCTTCTTCAGCTGATGCGTATCGATACGCTTACCTAGCGTATCGGTACGGTCCTGCAAATTAAAAGACCGTTGGGAAAATGACCGTTGCGGTAGTTAGGCGTATCAGTATGCGACACACCTGTATCGGTATGCGACTAGCCGTTGGGCTATTTCAAAACACACCGTATCGATATGGCTAAGCGTATCGGTACGGGTTTTGGCTACTGGAAAATTCATGTAGTTGAAACCCTAAGGCGTATCGGTACGGTCCAAGACCGTATCTGTACGGGCACCTGAAGTTCTTGGTTTTGACTACTTTAAATGTACTTTAAATCATTCCAAAGCCTTGTAAAACCCTTAAACATATTTTCAAGTTGTTTTTGACTAAAAAAACATTTTTAAATTCTTTTCAATTTAGTCCAAAACATTTTTCAAATATTATATCAAAACACTTAGCTCTGCAAAGATGAAATGTGAAATGCCAATATAATAAATAAAAATGTATTTGATTCCCATGTACCAAATGAAGAGATGTTTTTATGCTATGAGAAATGCATATGAGAGTATGATATGAAATGCTTTATTTTCATTTATCATGTGTATGGCTTTTCCATGAGATTTGCATTGGTTTAATGCATGAGATAGAACAAGGGTACATGTGTTTTCAAATGGAGATTTGCTTTGAAATGATTTTCAAGCATGAGATAGAATGAGTATGTTGTTGAAAATGGCTTTTGAGAAAGTGTTTTAAATAATGCATTGTTGTGTTGGTTTTCTTTAGAGCTTGCCTCACTAAGAAAATGTGCTTACGCTCTCTTTTACCAACAATGCAGATAATTGAGACGATTTGGGCAGCGAGAAGGTTAAGAACATCCAAGGAAGTGAAAAGCTCATGTATGGTGATGTTTTTACATACTCTAGTATTGATATTTGGCAATGGGGCTTCAAGGTTGTTTTTGGGAGATGTATTAGGGAGTCCCTATGTTTGTAGCAAGTTTGATATGGCTTTTGAAGTTTGCAAATGGTCTTATATGGTTGGTTTGAGGTTTGAGGTCCATATTTGGTTCATGTGGTTAGGAAGCATGCCTATAGACTAAATGTTCATGTGTTTGATGCCATGTTTTAGCTTAAGCTTCTTAAATATGTTCTTTTATGTCTAATCATGTTGCTGGTATGTTATGGTATGATTCGGGTTATGTTTGAGTGTGGAAAGATGTGAGAAACCATAAAATTATGCTGTTGCAGGGCAGGGTGTATCGAAACACCCCTATCTATTTCGAAACAAGGGCCTAAAATGACCATAGTGTTTCGGAACGGATGAAGGTGTTTCGGAACACTTTTGCTACTGGAGAGGCTTGTTTCGATACTGGTCTCGAAACGCACTCGAGTACCAAAATGGTCAAATCTGTTTCGATACCAGGGTCAGCGTTTCGAAACGGTTGACCGTTGAGCCGTGTTTTTGAATTGTTTCAAGTTCTCATGTTTTACATTTTAGTCCTGGATGTTGTGCACGCAATTGATTGAGCTTGGAATGTCCTCTTAAGCTGAAATTTGACAGAGATGCATGTAAAATGACTAATTACATATTGATAATCTTAAAATCTACAAAGTCATTATATTTTATAAAATTTACATTTCGATCCATAAAAGTGTAATTCTTACAATTGAATCCCTAATTGCTTTCCGATCGTTGTGCCTTTCTCTCCTATGAATCTTGTGTAATAACATAGGCGAGATGTTCATCTAGAAAAGATAGAAAGAAAAAAAAAAGGTCGTTAATCAAGGTTGACTTTGGTTTTCCCCGTGTAATCTTCGTAGTTCGGGTTAGGCGTCTAGGTCGGGCTAAGGGGGTTACATTTGTTGGTATCAGACCCAGGTTAGCGAATGTTTGGGGCTTGGTAAGTGGTTAATTTATGTGATTATGAATGTTTTGGACTTTGCGGTGAAAGTATGATGTATGATTGTTGATTGGTTCTATTGAGATGAATTTGTGATGCTACGCTGTGTTTGGGATATAGTTAGGGATACCATTGTCATATCATTACTATTGAGAAGAATTGTTTTCAACAATGAGCTTGAGTACTTGGCTTACTTGCCTTATTGTGCCTTATTGTTTTCAACACTCGTGCTACGGCTAAGAATGAGAATGTTGAGAATGTCGAGGATCTACCTCCTCCTCCCTCTAGTGGACCACACGGTGGTGGTGGAGCTAGGGTTGGTGCTGGGGTTGCTGGACCCGAGGGAGTTCAGGGGCAAGCTGCTCCTGACATGGCTGTGTTGATACAAGCTATTGCTAGAGCTTTTCAGGCAGCAATAGCTGGAGCTCATAGAGCTGCACCTCAGGATGGTGCTAATGTGAGGTTACCGTTGGAGCGACTTCGTAGTCTGGGAGGGACTGAGTTCAGAAGGTTGATCCCGGAAGGTTTCGAGTCATGGCTAGAGAATACCAACAGGATTCTCGGACAGATGAACTGTAATAATGTTCAGAAGTTGGGATGTATTGTGTCCCTGTTGCATGGTGATGCATACACGTGGTGGACGACCACAATTGCGGGAATGGAAGATGATGATGTGACTTGGACATTCTTCTTGAATGCATTCAAGAGAAAATACCTGGGAGTTCGCTACCTTGATGTGAAAAAGAGAGAATTCATGTCCCTTGTGCAAGGGAGTATGACGGTGGCAGAATATGAGGTTCAATTTGTACGCCTTAGCCAATATGCACCTGAGCTGATTCCTAGCGAGCGGGAAAGATGTGAACGATTCCGTTATGGGCTAGTGGCGGATGTGAAAACCTATATGCTTGCGGCAGACTATACCAATTTTGATGTCTTGGTCACCAAAGCCAAGGACATTGAGCTGAATCTTGGTCTGGCAAGTCGAGCAGGAGGATCTAGCTCAGGGAAGTGAGCTGCAGAGCGTGATCTTGGTAGAGATCGCTATAAGAGGCATGAGGATAGAAGGCCACATGTTGATGCTAGACGTGAGGGTGGTAACCCTGGGAGAGGTCATCAAGGACCAAATGTGTAACCCCCCAAATTTGGGCTTAGAAGTTTAGGGTCTGAACCAGATCGATCTGGAAAACGGTTTGAATCTAAAAGAGGGTTTTAGGGAACGCCTAGTTCGGGATACTTTAAAAATATAGAAAAATATCTAAAAATCCACATTTAATATATATAAGTGAATGGTGGAATCAATTTTAAAAAATGAAGTTTGAAAATACTACATTTCGGTGTAGTGACCAAATCGCAGTTTTTGCAAAAGTGAAATAGTAACTGTTTTGTAAAGGATTGAAACTTTGAATCTTTAAGGAGCTAATTTTACCAAAATGTTTTCATCAAATTTTTTCTTAATTTGGGTAATTTTATTAATGTTTTAATTAAAGGAAATGGAGGTTAATTAAATGAGAAACTAACTTTGACTATTCATAACTACTTTTCACAAATTTTCCCTCTCTTCATTTTCTCTCAAATTCCTTTCAACCAAACACATTTTCTCCAGAAAATATACTTTGATTTTACACTTCATTTGATGAGATTTCAATTCCTCTTTGATTCCTAATCAATCTTTCATCAAATCTATTTGATTTCTACATTGAATTTTCAAGAAAACTTGCCCAAATAAAGGATAAATCATCTTTTAGAGGTAAGCTTGTTCTTCTCCTCCAAATACTCAGTTCTTTACTGAAATTCCCAAGTTGTCAATCCTTTATTAAAGTTTTATGAATGGTTTTAATGTTGGAAACAAAATTTTGGCTTAAAACTCAAACTTTGGAAGAGATCTTGGAGATTTTCGTGGATCTTGGTTAGGCTCTGTTTTGATGTTGTTTTCTAATGTATTTTGGATGTTAATTGATGTTACAAATGAGTTTTTATAAATCAAATCCCGAATAGGTTTGTTTTCCTAAGTTTTGCTTGCTAGATTGGTGGTTTTTGGGGTGGTTTTGGTGATCTTTTGTTGCTGGAGGTATAAGGTCATGTTTATGTTGCTTTTTGATGTTAATTCATGTTTAGGAATGTTTAGAATTGATAGATCTTGGATGGGCTTTGTTTTGGGAGAGTTTGGAGGTGATTTCGGTTGTTTTTGGTAGCCGAAATGAGGTTCTTGAGTAGAGCATCGAGTTGGGTTGTATTGCTGGTGATTTTTGTAACGCCCCGGTTTTGGGCTCAGAAGTTTTGGGAGTTGACCGGTTCGGTCAAAGTGCTGATCGAATATATAAGAGTGAATTTAGGAAAGCCTAGTTCGGGTTGCATTAAAAATATGGAAAAATGTTCTAAAATCATATTTTAATATATAAAAGTGAACTGTGAAATCAATTTTGGAAAATGAGGTTCGGAAGGTTGACATTTTGGCTAGTGACCAAAATGTAAATTTTGAAAGTTGCGGGACAGTTTTATAAAGGATTGAAACTTTGAATCTTTAAGGAGCTATTATTCCAAAAAGGATTACTCCAGATTTTTCTAAGATATTTTAAGGCTTTATTCTGATTTTTAAGTTTATGAAATGTGGAGGGAAATCATTTTAACCATTTCCTAACTAATTTTCCATTTTCTCTCAATTTTCCTTTTCTCTCATTTTCTCTCCACCCAAACACATTTCTCCAGATTTCCTTCTCTGATTTTGGCATCTAAATCACACATTTCAACTCTCTTTTGATTCCTAATCATCTCTACAACAAAACCTCTCAATTTGCAAGTTGTTTCATTAAGCATTTTGGCTCTAAAAAGGAGAAATTCAAGTTTGGAGGTAAGAACGTCCTTCTCCTCTAAACTATCAGTTCTTTACTGAAATTCCTAAGTTCTCAATCCTTGATTTGTGATTTGTTAATGGCTTTTCAATTGAAATCTTGATTTTGGCTTAAAATGCAAGATTTGGTGATTTTGGTGAAATTTTCGTGTGATCTGTTTGGGCAGTGTTTTGAAGTGTCAAAATGATGTTAAATGAATGCTAAATTGATTAGAAGTTGAGGTTTAATCAATGCAATCCCGGATAGGTTAATTTCCTAAGTTTAGCTTGAGTTTTTGGTTGTTTTTGGAGTGTTTTTGGTGATCTGTTATACCTGGAGGTATAAGGATGTGTTTGTGATCATTTTGGATGTTATTTGATGTTTAAAAATGGTTAGAAGTGATGGATCTTGGCTGGGTTAAGTTTTGGAAGTGTTTGGAGGTGATTTCGGTTGTGTTTGGTAGCCAAATTGATGGATTTGGGATGAGCAGCGAGTTGAGTCTTGTTGCTGGTGTTTTTAATGCATAATGATGCATTAATCCTCTGTTGTTGTGTGCTTGAAATAGGGGAGTTTGATCCGTGAGCTTTGAAGGTGTTGCGGAAGGTTTTCGGATGCTTGGAAGGCTTGTCGGCTAGCCTTGTTTTGAGTATCGGTGAGTGAAGTTGGGTTTTCAGCTTTTAAACCAAGGTTTAAAGGTTTTGGGAGCTTAGTTTAAGTCTAAAAACCTTGTCTAAGCTCAAGAGTAAGTGATTGGATTTTCGCTCTTGAATTGTGTTGTGTTTGGTTTTAAAAGCTATTGTGGTTGATGATTGAGATGCATATGTTTTGCATGGTTTAAATCTGTTTTGAAAGCATACTTTAAGCATGGTTTAATGCTGGTTTTGGAAGCCATTTATGAAGGATGCTCAAGGTAAGAGATCCTTGGTTTTGTACATGGTAATTGTGATTTTGATGCATGATGTTGCATGTTGATCTATGGCTTTGTATGATGCTCTAAAACAGTGGATTGATGATGGTAAATGTTACTTTTTGCATATTGGTTATGCATGTGAATCATTGGGTTAATGAGGTAATGGTTTTGCATATTGGTTATGCATGTGAATCATTGGACTATTGTGATGATGGTTTTTGCATTGTGATTATGCATATGAATCATTGGATTATCATGGTAAGATGGTTATATTGGCAAGTGGTGAAAGTGGTTTTTGGTTCGTTGATCGGATATAGTTAGCCGGCTATAGGATTGGGTGCACCGTGAATTAAGTCGCCTTGGAGGTGGAGTGGTCAAGAGTGGACCGGTAAGCTCCCTTCAAGTATCCTAACGAGATGGTTAAGGTCATAATGGAGGTGTTGCCCATTCGAGGACCTTGGTTGAGCAAAGGTTATATGGTGTTTAAAAGTCCATATGTGAGAACCTTGTGCTTGTTAAGATCACAATGGCGGTGTAAGACCATGTGTGGATCTTGTGTGGGGTGTCCCGGATCTCGTTAGTGATTTATACAACTACCAATCGGTTATGCAAAGGTTGTATGGTGTTTAAAAGTCCATACAAGGAGACCTTGTGCATGTTGAGGTTGTATGGTGTTTAAAAGTCCATGCATGGGAACCTCGGGAAAAGCGAAGGTTGTATGGTGTTTAAAAGTCCATACATGGGAACTTTAGGCTTGTAAGGTCAAATGGTGTTTAAAAGTCCATTTGGGAGGCCTTGGATTGGTAGGGTGTATGGAGCGTAGGGACAACGCTCGGAATCCGCGTATCCGATTGGGTTGTTGAGTTGAAAAGTGGATGTGGTTGATCACTTGGAGGCCAATCTAATGTTCTTGATCATAAAGAAGCATGAGATGCTTGAAAAGATGTATGGTTGCATGAAAAGTGTTTAATGCTAGTGAATGCATGTTTACTTGTTATGTTGAACAAGTGTTGATTATCATTTGATAAATGATGCATGTGTGCATGAAATCTCCTTAATGCATTGGAGTCTAGTTAAGACTTGTTTTAAAAGGCATGTGATTATAATGATATTGTGGCTCATGAGTTGCCTATGGTTAATGCATGTGTTGGATTGCTTGGATAATGGTTTAAAAGGGGTTTTCTTGCTTGAAGTGATGTTCAAGGCTATGAATGAGTAATTTGAAATGGAAGTGTTTTCCAAGGTTTTTAATTTAGCTTTGCATATGGTGTTTATGCATGAAATGTTTAAATGGATGTTCTTGCAAGTTGTACTTTGAGATGGTTTTCTTAGTTTGCTAAGCTAAGGTTTGGTTTCATGTAAGTGCAATGCATGGTTTAAGCATGATGTTGAAAAGGAGTTTTCAAACATGGTTTTGGTTTGATAAATCGGGTTGTTTTAAAGTGTTTTGTAACCCGCTGCATTGATGGTGTTTTGGTTTTGAGCATTCCTCACTAAGCATTATGTGCTTACGCTCCTTTTTGTCCATCAATGCAGATTCTTGAAGCTTGGACAGCAAGGAGCAAGGGATTCAAGGTGGACTCCAATTGAGATGTATGTCTCGGTGAATAGCTATAGTTAATAAGGGCAATGGGGGTAGAATCTCTCGGATTGATGTTTTTGTATTCGTGTATGTTCGGACAAGTATGTTTTAAAGTTGTTGTGGTTGCTGAAACATGTTTTGGCTATATTGAGTTTGGTTTGGAAAGTTTGTGCTTAAGTGGTTGCTTGTGTAGGAAGAATGCCTTTAGATTTGGGGCTTTTCATATATGATGTTAAATTGTTGATTTGATGATGCCTACAAGTCATATATATGTTGAATTGCATGCTGGTAAAGTTTGGTGACATTTGGAGCATGTTTGAATGATTAATTGCATGTTTTGGAATGCCATTTTGCTGCAATCTGTGCAGGCGTTTCGGAACAGTGTGCACCGTTTCGGAACGGGTGCCTTGCATGAACCCAGGCGTCCGAAACGGTATGCACCGTTTCGAAACGGTTTGGTCTCTGCCAGACCCCCGTTGCGGAACGCGTTGCGGAACGGCCCCGAGTTTCGAAACGGGCTCTGCTTGTTTCGGAACGGGTGACCGTTGGGGGCTGACATGGGCGGTTAAATGTTTCAAAATGTTTGCATTTTGGTCCTGAAACTTGGTTGTGCAATTGTATGAGTTTGGGATGTCCGTTTGAGCTGAAATTTGGATGAGAAGCTTGAAACCTGATTAATTTTAAGTTAGTAACTTAAAATTTGGTTTAGTCCTTAAAGTTTTCAGAATTTACAATTTGGTCCCTAAAGTTGTAATTTGTTCAATTGGGTCCCTGTTTGATCTCTGATGATTCTGATCTTTGAGTATGCTGTTTGTATGATCACATCTAAGGTTAATGAGCATCTAGACAAGATTAAAAAGAAAAAAAGGGTCGTTAATCAAGGTTGACTTTCGGGTTGACTTTGGTTTTCCCCGTGTAACTTTCTTAATTCGGGTCAACCGTCTGGGCCGGGTTAAGGGGGTTACATTTGGTGGTATCAGAGCTGTGTTGCGAATGCTTGGGGAAAACGGTAAGTTGTTGTGATGTGTGCTTGTTGTTTACCTTGATGTGTGGTTGAATGGTTGTTGAAACACGTGTTTCTGAGCAATTGATGGTGTTTCTGAGTATGCTGCTGATGTTTCTGAGCATGTTGCTGATGTATGCAAGCATGTTTTATGGTTATGAATCTTGGTTGAGTTTATGTGGATATGTGCTGATGTTGTGAGCTGATGTTATGCATGATGGAAGTGTACTGAGTATGTTATGTTGCTTTTATGCTGATACAAATGGATGATGTTTGATGTAAGCATGATCAAAGTATGTTGTTTGATATGCTTGATACTGTGATATCCATGTTGTATTGACTGTCATGTCATGTAAAGGGGGAGGATTCGGGATACCCATTGCCTTATTAATATAGCTATTGTGTTATTTGGAGTTGGAGTTTGAATCCTTGCTTAATGCTGGTCTAACTGGTTTGTTTGCTTGTTGTGATTGTTTGTGTTGTTAGTTGTATGGCAAAGATGATGGGAGAATGGCAGTTGGGTAAGATGGTTGCTGCCTTGGGGCAGGTTGTTAAGGCTTGGAATTCACCCTTTTGTAGAGGTGTTTTGTCTCAGTCCTCTGTGCCTGGAGTTGGGGTGGTAAGGCAGGGGAAAGAAGCTGGTTCTGTGATGAAGAGTTCATCATCTGTTGTTCAGGAGGTGTTGGGAACATCTCAGGCTGAGGTAAAGGTAAAGTCAGTGGATGAGCTGGCTGTGGGATGTGTGGGTTTGCCAAAGCAGCGTTTGCTTGATTTGGGTGCTCTGGAATATCATGGTTCGACACCTGAGGCATTTGAGGCCTGGTTGACCAGTGTGGTTTTGATCTTGGATCAGGAAGGCTGTGATTATGCCTGTAAGCTGGGGAGTGTTGTTTCTTTGATGCTGGAGGATGCGTGTGTCTGGTGGGCATCCGTGGCGGAGGCGTCACATATTTCTGATATTGATTGGGATTTCTTTGTATCAGCTTTTTGTGAAAGGTACCTTGGAAGGGAATTTCCAAGGGTTAAGCAAGGTGAAGATAGTGCTGTTGTGGAGCGAGTGTTGCTTGAGCAAGGAGTGGAAGCCCAGCCACCAGTGTGTGATCGTTGTGAAAGGCGCCATGTTGGAGGTTGTTGGGGCATGGGTGTTTGCTGGAATTGTGTTTCCAAAATGCATGTTAAGCGTGATTGTCCCCTTGGAGTGAAGTCAGCTTTGGTGTTAGCTAATGGGTCTCTGAAAGGTCGTGGGCACGGCCGAGGCAGGGTTCGGAGGTGGCAAAAAGAGCAGAAGGTTGTGAAGAGTTTGGGAAAAGAGAATTGCTGGAAATGTGGGTCTGTTGATCACATGAGACGTGATTGTATGATGTTGGCTCGGAATAGCCAAGGTTCCTTACCGCAAGGAGTTGATGTTGACCCTGGTATGTTAGCTGGTGCTGCAGTTGTGCCGCAAGAGGATGATGGTTCCGCAAGGAAGAGAGCTCGTCTGATGAAGCTTCAGGGAGGTGTTGTGTTTTCAGGTAATCTTGTTAAGTAATCTTTGCTCTAGTTGCCTTAGTTTGGTTTCTGTTGGTTTTCCTTGCGTGGTAAGTTTAGTCTGGTTGCTAGCATGTTTGGGGTAATGGTAGTTGTTTGGGAACATCTTTGGTGTGAAGAAGGTTTGGTGAGTATCTTGTGGTTAGTGGTTGTTGGTATGATGGAGTTAGATAAGTTAGGAGTTGGGAGGTTGTTCTTAGACGGATTTGAGGATGTTATTGGAGGGTGTGAACTGGCATTCATGCACAGTTAAAGTCATTGTTATATGCTATATTATATATGTTGGTCCATGCATACATGTGGCATGACATTAGAGGTTTTGCATACATGTACATCAGGCATTGATAGGGCATGTAGGTGATCGTGCATACGATGTTCACACTCGCTAATAACTAATCGAATCTGTTAGTGTGGTGGTTGGTTTGGATGATGGGTTTTAGAGGTTGTTTTGGTGCTGAGTGAGAGTTAGAAGTAATATTAAGGTAGTTGCTAGCAATGGTGAGAGTGGTATAGCCTGTGGTGGAAGGATAGTGTTCGTTGCTTAGAGAGTTTAGTGGTTTGGTGGTGAAGGGTACCGGTTGAGGCTAATATCGGTTAAGTGGTTTGTGTGGCTAAAAGGAAGTGGTAGTTCCTTGGTGCTAGTGATGTTGCAGTTTTGTGGTTGTGTTCCCAAGTGCTGAGGTAGCTTAGTTTTTAAGTTGTTGCAAAAGGGTTGTGTTGGTAAGTGCTGGTTCTTGGCAACCTTTGGGGAGTTGAGGAGCTGTTATGTGTGTTTGGATAAGCAATGTTCTGGTAATGCAAGTGTTATGGTTGAAGTTTGAAGTGGAAGGATTATGAAGGATCGAAGGCTTTTGTTGGTTGTTTGGGTTCTTGTGAGAAGTGGTTGGCTGGTTGTGAGTATGTGAATTTCTTGTAGTCAGCTGGTGGTGTATGAAACGGCTGGTGGAGTCAAGTTGGGGTTATGATGTAATTCTTGGATTTTGGGTGAGTAATCCTGGTGAGTTGTTATGGTGATGTTAGCGGCGGATGTAAAGGATTGTCAGCTTTTGTTGAAGAGTTTGAGTAATCAGTTGACGTTTAAGGACTTCTGCTTGTTGGGAAAATCCTTGGAGGAAGTTTGGGGGTTTACAAGAGCTTTTGAAGCAGAAAAGTTTGCATAGTGGCTGAATTGGATTGGTTGTTGTCTCTGTGTAAATAAGTTTTGGAGTTGTGTGTTACAGTGTGTGTGCTGTAGGAGCTGAAGTTCTTCAGGTTGATGTTGGGGCTGTGTACAGACCGGGTATGTGAAAGGTTAAGTTGTGGCTATCGTTGAGTGTTCTGGGTTTTGTAAACTGCATGTGGTGGTGTTGTGTTCGGTGGAGTTTTGTGTGGGAAGTGTTCAGTGTTGGTTGAGGCTTTTGTGTTGCCTTGTGTGTTGCTTGGAGTAGGTTGTTGTTCTCTTTTCGCCGGTTGAAATTTCGAGGACGAAATTTCCTAAGGGGGGAGAGTTGTAACGCCCCGGTTTTGGGCTCAGAAGTTTTGGGAGTTGCCCGGTTCGGTCAAAGTGCTGATCGAATATATAAGAGTGAATTTAGGAAAGCCTAGTTCGGGTTGCATTAAAAATATGGAAAAATGTTCTAAAATCATATTTTAATATATAAAAGTGAACTGTGAAATCAATTTTGGAAAATGAGGTTCGGAAGGTTGACATTTTGGCTAGTGACCAAAATGTAAATTTTGAAAGTTGCGGGACAGTTTTATAAAGGATTGAAACTTTGAATCTTTAAGGAGCTATTATTCCAAAAAGGATTTCTCCAGATTTTTCTAAGATATTTTAAGGCTTTATTCTGATTTTTAAGTTTATGAAATGTGGAGGGAAATCATTTTAACCATTTCCTAACTAATTTTCCATTTTCTCTCAATTTTCCTTTTCTCTCATTTTCTCTCCACCCAAACACATTTCTCCAGATTTCCTTCTCTGATTTTGGCATCTAAATCACACATTTCAACTCTCTTTTGATTCCTAATCATCTCTACAACAAAACCTCTCAATTTGCAAGTTGTTTCATTAAGCATTTTGGCTCTAAAAAGGAAAAATTCAAGTTTGGAGGTAAGAACGTCCTTCTCCTCTAAACTATCAGTTCTTTACTGAAATTCCTAAGTTCTCAATCCTTGATTTGTGATTTGTTAATGGCTTTTCAATTGAAATCTTGATTTTGGCTTAAAATGCAAGATTTGGTGATTTTGGTGAAATTTTCGTGTGATCTGTTTGGGCAGTGTTTTGAAGTGTCAAAATGATGTTAAATGAATGCTAAATTGATTAGAAGTTGAGGTTTAATCAATGCAATCCCGGATAGGTTGAATTTCCTAAGTTTAGCTTGAGTTTTTGGTTGTTTTTGGAGTGTTTTTGGTGATCTGTTATACCTGGAGGTATAAGGATGTGTTTGTGATCATTTTGGATGTTATTTGATGTTTAAAAATGGTTAGAAGTGATGGATCTTGGCTGGGTTAAGTTTTGGAAGTGTTTGGAGGTGATTTCGGTTGTGTTTGGTAGCCAAATTGATGGATTTGGGATGAGCAGCGAGTTGAGTCTTGTTGCTGGTGTTTTTAATGCATAATGATGCATTAATCCTCTATTGTTGTGTGCTTGAAATAGGGGAGTTTGATCCGTGAGCTTTGAAGGTGTTGCGGAAGGTTTTCGGATGCTTGGAAGGCTTGTCGGCTAGCCTTGTTTTAAGTATCGGTGAGTGAAGTTGGGTTTTCAGCTTTTAAACCAAGGTTTGAAGGTTTTGGGAGCTTAGTTTATGTCTAAACAACTTGGCTAAGCTCAAGAGTAAGTGATTGGATTTTCGCTCTTGAATTGTGTTGTGTTTGGTTTTAAAGGCTATTGTGGTTGATGATTGAGATGCATATGTTTTGCATGGTTTAAATCTGTTTTGAAAGCATACTTTAAGCATGGTTTAATGCTGGTTTTGGAAGCCATTTGTGAAGGATGCTCAAGGTAAGAGATCCTTGGTTTTGTACATGGTAATTGTGATTTTGATGTATGATGTTGCATGTTGATCTATGGCTTTGTATGATGCTCTAAAACAGTGGATTGATGATGGTAAATGTTACTTTTTGCATATTGGTTATGCATGTGAATCATTGGGTTAATGAGGTAATGGTTTTGCATATTGGTTATGCATGTGAATCATTGGACTATTGTGATGATGGTTTTTGCATTGTGATTATGCATATGAATCATTGGATTATCATGGTAAGATGGTTATATTGGCAAGTGGTGAAAGTGGTTTTTGGTTCGTTGATCGGATCTAGTTAGCCGGCTATAGGATTGGGTGCACCGTGAATTAAGTCGCCTTGGAGGTGGAGTGGTCAAGAGTGGACCGGTAAGCTCCCTTCAAGTATCCTAACGAGATGGTTAAGGTCATAATGGAGGTGTTGCCCATTCGAGGACCTTGGTTGAGCAAAGGTTATATGGTGTTTAAAAGTCCATATGTGAGAACCTTGTGCTTGTTAAGATCACAATGGCGGTGTAAGACCATGTGTGGATCTTGTGTGGGGTGTCCCGGATCTCGTTAGTGATTTATACAACTACCAATCGGTTATGCAAAGGTTGTATGGTGTTTAAAAGTCCATACAAGGAGACCTTGTGCATATTGAGGTTATATGGTGTTTAAAAGTCCATGCATGGGAACCTCGGGAAAAGCTAAGGTTGTATGGTGTTTAAAAGTCCACACATGGGAACTTTATGCTCTTAAGGTCAAATGGTGTTTAAAAGTCCATTTGGGAGGCCTTGGATTGGTAGGGTGTATGGAGCGTAGGGACAACGCTCGGAATCCGCGTATCCGATTGGGTTGTTGAGTTGAAAAGTGGATGTGGTTGATCACTTGGAGGCCAATCTAATGTTCTTGATCATAAAGAAGCATGAGATGCTTGAAAAGATGTATGGTTGCATGAAAAGTGTTTGATGCTAGTGAATGCATGTTTACTTGTTATGTTGAACAAGTGTTGATTATCATTTGATAAATGATGCATGTGTGCATGAAATCTCCTTAATGCATTGGAGTCTAGTTAAGACTTGTTTTAAAAGGCATGTGATTATAATGATATTGTGGCTCATGAGTTGCCTATGGTTAATGCATGTGTTGGATTGCTTGGATAATGGTTTAAAAGGGGTTTTCTTGCTTGAAGTGATGTTCAAGGTTATGAATGAGTAATTTGAAATGGAAGTGTTTTCCAAGGTTTTTAATTTAGCTTTGCATATGGTGTTTATGCATGAAATGTTTAAATGGATGTTCTTGCAAGTTGTACTTTGAGATGGTTTTCTTAGTTTGCTAAGCTAAGGTTTGGTTTCATGTAAGTGCAATGCATGGTTTAAGCATGATGTTGAAAAGGAGTTTTCAAACATGGTTTTGGTTTGATAAATCGGGTTGTTTTAAAGTGTTTTGTAACCCGCTGCATTGATGGTGTTTTGGTTTTGAGCATTCCTCACTAAGCATTATGTGCTTACGCTCCTTTTTGTCCATCAATGCAAATTCTTGAAGCTTGGACAGCAAGGAGCAAGGGATTGAAGGTGGACTCCAATTGAGATGTATGTCTCGGTGAATAGCTATAGTTAATAAGGGCAATGGGGGTAGAATCTCTCGGATTGATGTTTTTGTATTCGTGTATGTTCGGACAAGTATGTTTTAAAGTTGTTGTGGTTGCTGAAACATGTTTTGGCTATATTGAGTTTGGTTTGGAAAGTTTGTGCTTAAGTGGTTGCTTGTGTAGGAAGAATGCCTTTAGATTTGGGGCTTTTCATATATGATGTTAAATTGTTGATTTGATGATGTCTACAAGTCATATGTATGTTGAATTGCATGCTGGTAAAGTTTGGTGACATTTGGAGCATGTTTGAATGATTAATTGCATGTTTTGGAATGCCATTTTGCTGCAATCTGTGCAGGCGTTTCGGAACAGTGTGCACCGTTTCGGAACGGGTGCCTTGCATGAACCCAGGCGTCCGAAACGGTATGCACTGTTTCGAAACGGTTTGGTCTCTGCCAGACCCCCGTTGCGGAACGCGTTGCGGAACGGCCCCGAGTTTCGAAACGGGCTCTGCCTGTTTCGGAACGGGTGACCGTTGGGGGCTGACATGGGCGGTTAAATGTTTCAAAATGTTTGCATTTTGGTCCTGAAACTTGTTTGTGCAATTGTATGAGTTTGGGATGTCCGTTTGAGCTGAAATTTGGATGAGAAGTATGAAACCTGATTAATTTTAAGTTGGTAACTTAAAATTTGGTTTAGTCCTTAAAGTTTTCAGAATTTACAATTTGGTCCCTAAAGTTGTAATTTGTTCAATTGGGTCCCTGTTTGATCTCTGATGATTGTGATCTTTGAGTATGCTGTTTGTATGATCACATATAAGGTTAATGAGCATCTAGACATGATTAAAAAGAAAAAAAAAACGGTCGTTAATCAAGGTTGACTTTCGGGTTGACTTTGGTTTTCCCCGTGTGACTTTCTTAATTCGGGTCAACCGTCTGGGCCGGGTTAAGGGGGTTACAATTTTAATGCATGGCGATGCATTAATCCTATGGTTTTGTGTGTTAAATATAGGGGAGAATGATCCAGAAGCGATAGAGGTGGCGTTGGAGGTTTCGGACGCTTGGGAGGCTTGTCGGCTAGCATAGTTTTGTGTATCGGTGAGTGAGATCGTGTTTTCTAGCTTTGGAATGATTTGAAAAGACGTTTGGGAACTTAAATTTAGGCTTGAAACGCCGGTTTAAGTTTGGAAGTAAGTAAAGTGGAATTCTCTCTCAATTGTGCTATTATTGTTTTGAAAACCATCAAAATGGGTTTTGATGTGATTGTTTTGACAATGTGGTTTAATTTGTTGTTTGAGCATGGTTTTAAAGCATGTGAGTTGGTTGTCAAACTTGGTTTGAGAAAAGATGCATGAAATTGATATTCCTTGTGAGTATGAGTTGTCAATTTGTGTCTCAATTGCTTTGTTCGGCTTTTTGGTCTTGAAGGTGTTGCATGCTTTAAAAACAGCGAATGTGTTGATGTTTAACATGATATATATTGGCATAGATGATGTAAAGATTACCTGATATATTGATCGATCAATAGGATGTAGAGTGCACTATAAACTAAACATTTGTACGTGCTCTTTGTATCGTCCCAAAGAGAGAGACCAATGATGGGCATTCCATTGGAGTAGGACTTGGTGAATTATCCAAGCTTTTGGCAACAAGAGTTATTTCCATAAGACCGATGATGGGCATTCCATCGGAGTAGGACTTGGTGAGAGATAAAGCTTTTTGGCAACAAGAGTTATTGCCATGTGAAATCGATGAGGGGCATTCCATCGTAGTAGGACTTGGTGAAATACCCAAGCTTAGTGGCGAGGGTAGATACCGCCATGAGAGCCGGTGTCGAGATCCCACCGGGGTAGGACTTGACCTCGAGTCAAGTTGTCCGCATATCCGAGTATAATAGAATATGAAAATGCCAATATATGAGAATGAAATGTGTCACATGTACCAATGCTTGAGATGTTGTATGTAATGAGAAATGCATATGAGATAATAATTTTATGAAATGCTTTTGTGTATCAAGCATATGTGGCCTTTCCATGAGATTTGCATAGGTTGTATGCATGTGTTAGCTAGATGGTACATGTGGTTTTCAAAATGGAGTTTTGCTTATGCAAATGAGGTTTTAAGTTTATAAAATGCTTTTGAGTAACAAGCATGTGTGTCTTTGCCATGAGTTTTGCATTTGTTGAATGCATGAGATAGATAGAAGGAACATATGGTTTCCAAAAGGGTATTTTGCTTTGAAACGATCATCAATCATGAGAAAAGTATAGTGTGAAGTGGAAGGGATTTCCAAGGAAGTTGGTTTAAACTTTGCATGAAGTGTTTATGCATGGAAAGTTTTAAATGATAGTAATTGCAAGAATGTTGTTTAGGGTGAGTTGTTTAGTGTATCAAATTTAAATGTTGGTTTTCTTGTTGAGCAATGGTGTTTCAAAGGAGATTTTCAATCAATACTTTGGTTTATTGGGTTGTGATTACATTTTAAGAAGGTTTTATGATTCGCTGCATTGATGGTGTTTTGGTTTTGAGCATTCCTCACTAAGCATTATGTGCTTACGCTCCTTTTTGTCCATCAATGCAGACAATTGAAGTTGGGACAGCAAGATGCAAGGGATTCAAGAAGATCTCCACTTGAGAAGTATGTTTGGTTTATAGCTATTGATAATAAAGGCAATGGGGGAACTTTTTTTTGAAAGGTATGATAGGCCTCGTTAAAAACCCCCTCTACACCTAAATAGGGGGAAAAGAGTGCCTACACGTTTTATTAATCCGCAAAACATTCATACAAGCTTACATAACCCAATCAAAGCGGTAGGGAAGCAAAACTCCCTAGATGAAAACATAAAAAGATAATTCTAGCCAATACCAGCCTTAGCTAATACGTCCGCGCGAGAGTTACAATTCCTAGGGACAAGCTTTAATACCGCCCCAAGTTTATCCAGCAAGAGCTTTACCTTAGCCACCTTCTCCCCAAATGCAGCTGGCGGATCAACGTTACCGGCTAACCAATCCAGCGCTATCTTGCAATCAGTCTCCACGACCAGCCTAACTTTGGTTCCACAACCTGAATCGAAAAAATGACCCAATCCCCTCTCAATTGCCAATAATTCTGCTAAGGATGGGGGAACACACCCACAAGGTTCAGAAAATTGGAAGATTATATCACCATTATTGTCTTTGCACACTCCCCCGATACACCCTTTAGAGTCAACTTTCGATACCGCTCCATCCACATTTAGCTTAACCCAACCAAGAGGGGGAACTGACCAAGCTGCCTCCGATTTCGATGAGGGACTGACTAAAGCTATATCCGTTGCTAGAAGTGGATCAGCCATTAACGCCTCTAGAGGAATAACACAATCCGCAAATCGACCTTTAATCCAGAAAGCTAATATGCACCTCACTAGATGGTCTACCTGTAACAAGTCGAAGCTTTTGCCTATGAAAGTCATCTCGTTCCTGAAGAGCCAAAGAGTCCACACTATCGCAAATGGAATTAATCACCAAAGAATCATGTACCATAGAGGAGCAACTCCCCCCCCCCCATCCTTCCAAGCAACGTGCAGGGTCTGAATGGAACACACTGCTCAGCTTTAGTTTCGCACAAAACTTAGTCCATAACAACCAACTAAATTGGCAGCTGAAGAAAATATGACTAATCGACTCGGGAAAGCCTTTGCAAAACGGGCATAGAACATCTGATATGCCATTTACACCTCTCTTAATTAGCTCCATCTTAACAGGAATCCGCTGCTGCACGACCAACCAAATGAAGAGTTCAACTTTGGGCGGAGCAATCCCAACCCAAACGAAATTCTTCCAGAAACTGTTCGCCGGAATCGCCCCCACAATCATAGACTTCAACGACTTAACAGAAAAGGAACCATCCCCCGAACCAGCCCACTGGATCCAATCTCGCTCAAAGTTGGAGGAACGAAATGATCCTAAGCACTCCAAAAAATCAGTCCACTGCTGCTGTTCCCAACTAAACACGTTTTTGCGCAAAGTAACCTGCCACTGCCACTTGTCGTCCACTTTGACTCCAAAATCGGCAATTGCACCTGTTTTCTTAATCGAAAGGGCATAGATTCTAGGGAACCTTGCTCACAAAGCTATATTTCCCAACCACATATCATCCCAAAACGAAACAGACTCACCACGTCCAACTTGGATTGTCAAATTAGAGCGTAGGGACAAACCCACAACATCATTAGAATAAAATGACTTTAGTATGCCATTCCATATCCAAGACGAAAATCTTGGGGCGGAATTAACCAGCAATAACTTACCCTCACTGTTTGGGATTTTTCATTCCAAGATACGTCTCCGTAGACCATCGAATTCGTTGCTGAATCTCCAGCACCATTTTCCAAGCAAGGCTCGGTTCACTAACGACAAATCCGCCACCCCTAAACCCCCTAACTCCTTAGGTTGGCAAATGGTCTGCCATTTTACCCAATGAATTTTTGAGTTAGCATCCGAACTAACCCATAGAAATCTTGCCATTATGCTATTTAGTTTGTTGGAAACCACTGAAGGTAAACGAAACATGGATAGAAAATAAATCGGAAGGCTAGATAGGACAGTTTTGATCAAAACTAATCTTCCACCGATAGATAAGAATCTAGGTTGCCATCCTTCTAACTTTGCTTTGAACTTCCGTATAACCGGATCCCACATGGTCACAGAGTTCCTATTGGCACCCAATGGAAGGCCAAGGTAAGATGTCGGAAGGGTATCAGCCTTACACCCTATAACTTCCGCCCACCTCTCAAGCAAGCCTTGCTCCACACCTATCCTGAACACCTTGCTTTTGGCCAAATTCGGTTTCAAACCCGATGCTAACTCAAAGACACGCAAAACCCTTTTGACATTCTGCACCTCCCTCAACGCGGCACCACAAAAAATAATAAGATCATCGGCGAACTGTAAGTGCGATACGTTAACCGAATTACCTCTTCTGCCCACCTCGCATCCATCGAACAGACCTTTGCTTACTGCCTTGTCTAACATTAAATGCAACGCTTCCCCCACTTGATTAAAGAGGAGAGGGGAGAGCGAACATCCTTGTCTCAATCCTCTCGACGTAGTGAAAGCTTCGGTAGATGCATCATTCACCAACACTGAAATGTAGGCAGTCGAGATACACTTATAAATCCAACCGCACCAACGCTCACTAAACCCACAGCGCCTAAGAATTAATAACAAAAAATCCCAGCTTACTGAATCGTAAGCTTTCTGAAAATAATTCTTGAATACTACACCCTTTCTCCTTTCCTTCCTCAGGAAATCAATGACTTCGTTCGCAATCAAAGAACAATCCAGGATTTGTCTACCCGGAAGAAAAGCGAACTGAGATTCACCCACTAGGCTTCCCATTACCTCGCGTAATTTTTTGTGAGAACTTTGGATAGCAATTTGTACATCCCATTGACTAAGCTAATAGGACGGAAATCATCAAGGGATACCAGATTCAAAACTTTGGGGATCAGAGTTATAAATGAATGATTCATGCCCATCTCCCATTCCTCTCCTTCATGGAATTTGTCAAAGAAACGCATAATATCACCTTGTAATTCGCCCCAAAATTTCTTGAAAAAGCCAAAGTTCATACCGTCCGGACCGGGGGCTTTGTTGCTATCGGAAGAGAAAATAGCTGACCGCACCTCCTCTACACAAAATTTCCGATCCAAAGCTTGAGCTTGCTGCTCGGATATAGAGGAAAACTCTAGGTTGCAAACGTCAATTTCCAGTGCATTACTGGAATTATAAGCAATATTGAAGTGATCCCTAACAACAGCTTTAATAGCATTCGGCTCAATTAGCATTTCACCACCAACCTTCAATGAAACAATGTTATTTACTCTCCTCCTTGCCGAGACAGCCAAGTGAAAATAATGTGTATTTTTGTCGCCCTCTTGGAACCATTTAAGTCGGGATTTTTGTAACCACTGACTCTCCTCCCTGCGATATTCCTCCCATAACTTAGCACGGCGGGATTGCAATCTCGCGTAATCCATATTCGACCCAACATCCCCATGCATAGCTTCTTCCAACATAGTAATTTCCCCTTCCAATTTGATAATCACCGATTTGGATCCCTGAGCAAACCTCCCTGCCCATTTTTTAATAGCCAGCTTAGAAGACTTCAATAGCTCGCCGATATCCGTCCCAACATTGCTATTTCTTTTGACTCTCCAGGCTTTCACAACAGTCTCAGCGAACCCCTCTTCTGTAAACCAATAATTTAAAATTCTAAAGAGTTCATCACCCCAATTGCTAGCATCCGTCTTCAACCAAATTGCATTGTGATCCGATAGCGACTTCTCCACCAAACACTGTGACAACCCGGGAAATACCGTTGCAAAGTTTGGAGAAACTAGAAATCTATCTAATCTCACAAACGTTGGCGGATCACGATTGTTACACCAAGAGAAGCGCCCTCCATTGAGTGGTAAATCCAAAACTTCTGCTTCATCAACAAAGGTTTTGAATAGCTCCATCGAAGCCCTATTCAAAGATAATCCAATTTTCTCGTCTTCATGGAGGATCATGTTCCAATCGCCCCCTAAGCACCAAAGGACATCCCGGGACAAAATTAGATTGAGAATCTCCGATAAAAACTCCCTTTTTTCCGCATCGACCGAAGGCCCGTAAACATTCATTACACCACATTTGCTCTCAACACTACTAAAAGTACCAAATAAAGCGATATATCTGGGGTTAACCACCACTTCTTCCACACAAAAAAAAATCAGAATCCCATAAGCTAATCAAACCCCCTGCAGACCCATTCGCCGGTGAAAAGGCAGACTTCATCGCCACATTACTCCATAACTTGGAAAAACAGATTACTTGAAATATGCTCTAGTTTTGATTCTTGAAGTAAAACCACCTTTGCACAGCATTTACCAATCACTTTCCGCACTGCTCGAATTTTCTCAGGTATCCTAACTCCTCTAATATTCCAAGACACGATTGACAGATTCATTTGAAATAATTATAACCCTTCAAAAATACACAACCCAAAAAAGTTTACATACCTGCTCTGGCTCCTCCTTCTAGAGCGCAGACTCTGTTCATTACCACTTCTCTACCCCCTTTAAACGAAATCTCCGAAATCATACTAACCTCCCACACGGCTTCCGCCTCGATTTTTTCCAGCGAGATAGCTTCTGTAGACTCAGAAATTTTGCACTTGCATGAATTTGAAAAGAACCCATCATCAATTGAATCCCCGACATGTCTCCTCAAGTTTCTCCGATAGCTAGCTCTAAAAAAACCTTTCACCCGATTACCCCCACCAGGCTGAGAATCTGAAGAACGGAACTGACTCCCAAACTTTGCGAAGCTATCAGGAACAAACAATTCCAGACTTGAACTCCTAACAGACAAGACTGAAGTCGATTTGGGGTGGATATCCATTCCCTCAATATTAAACATACTGCCCGATTAGCAATTGGCTTGGGCCAATTCCAAATGACTGGAATCCAGACCCCCACTGTACATGGCCCTATTAGAAATGCCAACACTATCCATCATCCCTTGGTGGACCGGCCCAGCTTTCTCTGGCCCAACGGAGGAAGACTTTTGAAGAGGAACCACGTCATCAGGTCCCTTGTCCAAATTTGCCAACCCAACCGGTTTTTGGGAATTCATCACGTGCCCATTTCATCCCAAATCAGCCTCGAAGCACTCCCCCACATTATCTCAGAAACTGGATGAGTCAGTGTCCTCCACCTGATTACGAGGAATGGGAGACGGAAAGACGGGGTCATCAGATCGCTCCACCGCCTAGTCACCAGCCAGATCAAGATTGCCAGCGGTACCATCATCAGCCTCCGGGAAATAACTCATGTTTTCTTGATTATCATCTTCATAACCTTCTTGCCAATCGTCTCCATTGTTATCCTCTTCATTATCCTGGAAAACACCCTCTAAATCTTCATCTGCAAAACCCAGCTTCACATTGATGTTATGTTGTGACCTAAAAGCTAATACCTTCATCGACTCCGGTATATTCGAAATACTAGCAACTCTCAGTGTCACCATTGCAGAATCCAACCAAGATTTTTGTTCTGTACATGCTTCCATGCTCACGAACCTCCCCCATCTATTGCATAATTCCACAAAAAAGTTTAGACTCCAACAATTCAGAGGGACACCACCCAACTGAATGTTGACGAACTGGAGTGGGCAATCTTCTATAAGGAGTGGAGCTAAATGCTTAAACCAAAAGTTAATAGCTTCTTTTTTATCTTCCCAATTCATCTTTATCTCACCCTTCGAATCGAACCGAATCACGTAAGAATTATCATCTGACCCCCATTTGATGATTCTCGCCTTAATTCCTTCGAAATCGAAAGCTTGTTGCGCAATGCCAACTTCATATGAGCTCTTCAGAATGCCAACCAAGCAGTTCTTTAACCACTCATTATCCTCCAAACTAATGTTCACCCCGAAAATGTTTCCATCGTTGCATGCAATTTGAACGTTGGCCGATCTGGCCTCCTCCGCTGCCATAAGGATCGAATCAGACTTCATATTTGCCTGCAGGGCCTCTATGTAAGTAAACTTCCTCGAAGTAGACCCACCATTCCTAACGCCCACTTTCGGATCAAAGCCTTCCTTATTGTTATCTTTGTGTGTAACTGGCCTGTACACCCTTCTCTCCCGCCCATGAGTAGCTGAGGATCTAGGATACTTGGCCTGTGAAACGCTAATCAGACCCCCATCGACATAGGTATTGTGCAAGCTCTCAATAACCTTTTCCATATCTCTTCTGGAATCCATAGTTACAAAGGCAAAGGTTGACCTCTTATATCTAGCTCTCCTGTTAACCTCTGGGATAAACACCCTTCTTACCTTTCCATGATAATTGACCAACTCCCTGAGTACATTTCTTGATACTCTTTTGCTTAAATTATCCACGAAAATAACCCATTCTCTGTGTTGAACTCCCACTCCGGTAGATCCTACCTTGCTTGCATTGACCTCTCGTCTCCATGTATGCTGATGATGAAAACCTCCCGCCGCCATGTTTTTCTTACAATCTATTCGTATTTTATTCCACACTACGCAATGGGGGAACTTTTATGTTGTTGTGTAACGATATTGTTTATCATGACCATGTTCGGTTTATGGTTTGATACTTGTTGTTGATCGCTTTGCAATGTTTGGATCTTCTTCATATGTTGATATAGCTATGTTCTTGAGTTAAAGTAAGATCTTGTGTTGAATGTGATTAGGGAGTTGGTGTGCCTAATGCTTGTTTTGTATCTAGCCTTTGATGCAATTTGATGATTATAATCCTTAGCATGTTGTTGATATGTTATGTAATGTTTTAAAGTATGTTTGAGGGTGTCTTAAGGTGAAAACCAGAATTTTCTGCTGTTTCTGGGCAGGGTGTATCGAAACACCCTTGGCTATTACGAAACGGGTGCTTGAAATGGATTGGCGTTTCGGAAAGGCTAGAAGTGTTTCGAAACACTTTAGCTACTGGAAGTGTCTATTTCGAAACTAGGTTCGGAACATACCCGCGTACCAAAACGGCGTTCGATACGGGTGTTTCGATGCGGTTGACAGTATTTCGAAACGGGTGATCGTTGGACACAGTTTTGAATTGCTTTGAAGTCTGCATGCTTTACATTTTAGTCCTGAAAGTTGTAATCGCAATTGCTTGAGCTTGAGATGTCTTTTTAAGCTGAAATTTGGCAGTGAGGCTTGTAATATGATTAATTGATGTTTGGTAAAACTAAAATCCTGAAAGTCCTTTTATTTCCAAAATTTACATTTTGGTCCCTAAAAGTGTATTTCTTGCAATTGGGTCCTTAAACGTTTTCCGATCGTTGTGCTTTTCTCTTCCAAGGTTCTTGGGCTTTCACATAGGTTTAATGTGTATCTAGAGAAGATAAAATAAAAAAAGGTTCGTTATTCAAGGTTGACTTTCGGGTTGACTTTGGTTTTCCCTGTGTGATCTTCGTAGTTCGAGTCTAGCGTCTAGGTCGGGCTAAGGGGGTTACAAAATGCTTTCATTAGGACTCTTGAGTGCAATCGGTGTGGTAGGAGGCACACTGGTGAGTGTTGGGGTAATCTTGGTACATGCTAGAACTGTGGTAATCGAGGACACATGAAGAAAGATTGTCTTCAACCGTTGAGAGAGGGTCAGGCTCCGGTGAGATCAGCTAAGCCGCAGAGAGGTCGTGGGCGCGACCGTGGTAACTTCCATTGCGGAGATGAAAGTGGAAGGAATGTAGCACATGTGGTGGTTGTTCAGCCTGAAGGTTGTGGCCAGACTCGAGTGTATGCCCATCGAGAGGGGAGGAATGACACGGACGTGATCGCAGGTACCTTTACTTTGCAATCCTTGTCATTACTTTCTTTGATTGATTATGTATCTACACACTCGTACATATTGCGTGAACATGCTCAAATGCTTGGTTTGCTTGTTGAGTCTTTGGATGTTGGTATACGTGTGACTAGTTCCTTTGGTGAGACAGTTGTAATAAGAAGATTGTATAGGAGATGCCCTTTAATGGTGCAAGATCATGTGTTTCTTGTTGATCTTATGGAGTTACCATTTTATAGTTTTGGCGTAATTCTCGGCATGGATTGGCTTGTTGAGCATAGAACTGTTGTCGGTTTTTAAAGCAAGCGAGTTTTGCTGAAACTTGCGGATGATTATGAGGTTGTGGTGGTGGGAGAAAATGTGAAGTTTCTAGCTAATGTGGTGTCTACGCTTGAAGCTAGCCGGATGTTGCATCAAGGATGTGAGGCATATCTAGCTGTTGTTATGAATCCTAGTACAAAGGAGGTTCGCGTACAGAATATAAGGACCGTGTGTGAGTTCCCTGGAGTGTTTCCGGAGGAATTACCTTGTTTGCCGCCTAATCGGGAGGTTAAATTCAAAATTGAGTTGTATGAGAACACAACTCCGGTGTCCACTGCTCCCTATCGCATGGCACCCAAAGAGTTGAAGGAGTTGAAAACGCAACTTCAAGAGTTGCTTGACCGAGGCTTTATTCGGCCTATTGTGTCACCTTGGGGTGCACCGATCTTGTTTGTTAAAAAGAAAGACGGCACGATGAGGATGTGCATTGATTATCGTCAGCTGACTAAGTTGACCATCAAGAACAAGTATCCTTTGCCGAGGATTGATGATCTTTTTGATCAAATTTGAGGACCGACTGTGTTTTAAAAGATCGATTTGAGGTCAGGGTACTATCAGTTAAAGGTGAAGGATGTGGATGTACCAAAAACAGCCTTTCGAACGAGATATGGGCATTATGAATTTCTAGTGATGTCGTTCGGATTGACGAATGCTCCTGCTGCCTTCATGGACATGATGAACAGGGTGTTCCATGAATTCTTAGATAAGTTCGTTGTGGTGTTCATTGATGATATCCTTGTGTACTCTCGTACTGAGGAGGAGCATGAGGGTCATTTGAGGATCGTTTTGCAAGCGCTGTTGGAGAATCAGCTTTATGCTAAGCTGAGCAAATGTGAGTTCTGGCTAAAAGAAGTTGTTTTTCTTGGCCATGTGGTTTCGGCTGAAGAGATTCGTGTTGATCCTCAGAAGATTGAGGCGGTGGTGAATTGGAAGCCTCCTAGATATGTTCATGAAGTTCGTAGTTTCCTTGGGTTTGCAGGTTACTACCGGAGGTTCGTGGATGGATTTTCTAAGATTATTGCCCTTTTGACGAAGTTGTTGCAGAAGGATGTTAAGTATGAATGGACGGAAGTGAGACAACAAGCTTTTGAGAAGTTAAAGGCATCTTAGACGCAAGCTCCTATCTTGGTTCAACCTGAATCAGGAAAAGAGTTTGTTGTGTATAGCGACGCATCCTATGTTGGTTTGGGGTGTGTGTTAATGCAAGAGGGTAAGTTAGTGGCTTATGCATCGCGATAGTTAAAAGTGGATGAGCACAATTACCCTACGCATGACATTGAGTTGGCTGCAATGGTTTTTTCCTTAAAGATCTAGAGACAATATCTCTATGGTGAGAAGTGTATTGTGTACACGGATCATAAAAGTTTGAAGTACCTGATGTCTCAGAAGGAGTTAAATCTTAGGCAACGACGTTGGGTGTAGATGCTTAAGGATTATGATCTAACAATCGAGTATCACTCGGGGAAGGCCAATGTTGTGGTCGATGCTTTGAGCGGGAAAGCGGCGGTGGAGTTAAGGGCGATATTTGCTAGCTTGAGCATATCGCGGGATTCGTGTTGATCCTCAGAAGATTGAGGCGGTGGTGAATTGGAAGCCTCCTAGATCTGTTCATGAAGTTCGTAGTTTCCTTGGGTTGGCAGGTTACTACTGGAGGTTCGTGGATGGATTTTCTAAGATTGCTGCCCCTTTGACGAAGTTGTTGCAGAATGATTTTAAGTATGAATAGACGGAAGTGAGACAACAATCTTTTGAGAAGTTAAAGGCAGCTTTGACGCAAGCTCCTATCTTAGTTCAACCTGAATCAGGAAAAGAGTTTGTGGTGTATAGTGACGCATCCTATGTTGGTTTGGGGTGTGTGTTAGTGCAAGAGGGTAAGGTAGTGGCTTATGCATCGCGACAGTTGAAAGTGCATGAGCGCAATTACCTTACGCATGACATTGAGTTGGATGCAGTGGTTTTTGCCCTAAAGATCTGGAGACATTATCTCTATGCTGAGAAGTGTATTGTATACACGGATCATAAAAGTTTGAAGTACATGATGTCTCAGAAGGAGTTAAATCTTAGGCAACGACGTTGGGTGGAATTGCTTAAGGATTGTGATCTAACAATCGAGTATCACTCGGGGAATGCCAATGTTGTGGTCGATGCTTTGAGCGGGAAAGTGGCGGTGGAGTTACGGGCGATGTTTGCTAGCTTGAGCATATCATAGGATGGTGGTCTTGTTGTTGAATTGCAAGTGAAACAATCTCTAGTTCAGTTAATAAAGGACAAACAATTGTTGGATGATTCTTTGGTGCCACAAGTTCAGAATATTGCAGAAGGTAGGCCATCGGATTTCTGATTCAATAATGATGGTGTTTTATGTTTTGGGAGTCGGATAGTGGTGTCGAATGATGTTGAATTGAGGCGCGTTATTCTAACTAAAGCTCATATTAGTCGTTTTGCTATGCACCCTGGTAGTACAAACATGTACTGTGATCTGAAGGATGAGTACTATTGGGTGGGATTGAAGAAAGATGCCGCTGAGTATGTTAGTAAATGCATGGTTTGTCAGCAGGTTAAGGCTGAACATCAATTTCCTTCAAGGTTGTTGTAGTTGTTAAGGATTCCTGAATGGAAGTGGGAGAGGATCACCATGGACTTTGTGTTTTGTTTGCCTTTATCGCCATCAAAGAAGAATCCTATTTGGGTGATTGTGGATCGGCTTACGAAGTGTGCGCATTTCTTGCCTGTGCATACTACATACAATTGGATAAGCTTGCGGAGTTGTACATTGCTGAGATTGTACGATTGCATGGAGTGCCAAAATCTATAGTTTCGGATAGAGATCCAAGGTTCACCGCAAGGTTTTGGGAGAGTTTGCATCAAGTATTGGGTACGCACTGAATTTCAGTACTTCTTATCATTCACAGATGGATGGACAGTCGGAGCGTGTTATCCAAGTGCTTGAGGATATGTTGAGGTGTTGTGGTATTGAGTTTCAAGGCTCTTGGGAGAAGCACTTGCCTTTGGTGGAGTTTGCTTATAATAACAGTTACCAGGCAAGTATTCAAATGGCACCCTATGAAGCTTTATATGGAAGGAAGTGCAAAACTCCTCTTTGTTGGGCAGAGACGGGACAAAATTTGGTCTCGATGTCGGCTTTGTTAAAAGGAACCACCGAGAAGGTGAAGCTCATTTGTGAGCGGTTGAAGGCAACATCGGATTGGCAAAAGTCTTACACGAATTTGAAGCGTAAGGAGATAGAATTTGTTGTGGGCGAGCGTATGTTTTGAAAGTATCACCTTGGAAGAAGGTGATGAGATTAGGCCGGAATGGCAAGTTGAGCCCAAGGTTCATTGGACCATACGAGGTGATAGAACGTGTGGGTCCTGTTGCCTACAAGCTGAGACTACCTTAAGAGTTAGAAAAGATACATAATGTGTTTCATGTATCCATGCTTCAGAGGTATAGATCGGATTTATCTTATGTTATGCATGTGGAAGAGGTTGAGTTGAATCCAGACTTGACGTATGATGAGAAACCTGTTGAGATTTTGGATTCGGATAGTAAGGTTCTTCGAGGTAAGACCATCGAGTTGGTTAAAGTCTTGTTGAGACATCGTGGTGTTGAGGAAGCCATGTGGGAAAGGAAGGAAGACATGAAGAAGCAATTTCCTTACCCTTTTCCTCTAGGTAAATTTTGAGGACGAAATTTCTTAAGAGGGGGAGAGTTGTAACACCCAGATTTTGGGCCTAGAAGTTTTAGAGTTTGAATCGGGCCAGTTTAGAATGGTTCGAATCTTTAAGGGAGATTTAGGGAACGCCTAGTTCATGATGCTTTAAAAATATGGAAAAAATATCTAAAAATCCTCATTTATTATATGAATGATTATGGTGAAAACAATTTCACAAAATATGGTTTGGAAATGCTACATTTCGGCGTAGTGACCAAATCGTAGTTTTTGCAAAAGTTGACTACTGATTGTTTTGTAAAGGATTGAAACTATGAATATTTAGGGAGCTAATATTACCAAAATGTTTTTATCAGATTTCTCTCTAATTTTGGGTGTTTTAATAATGATTTAATAAAGGGAATTAAAAGAGAAAATCCTATTTTGACTTTCTTAACTACTTTACGATCTTTTTCCCTCTTTTCATTTTCTCTCAACTTCCACTCAGCCAAACACATTTCCTTCATCAATTAGCCTCTAATTTTCATTCCTTTTGATAATATTTCAATCTCCTATGCATTCCTAAACTTTTCCTCATCAAATCCTCTTGTTTTCACTTTGGATTTTCAAGAAAACTTGCCCAAATTAAGGAGAAATCAACCATTAGAGGTAAGCTTCGTCCTTCTCCTCTAATGATCAGTTATTTGCTGAAATTCCTAAGTTATCAATCCTTTGTTAATGGTTTTTGAGTTACTTTAATGCTAGAAACATGAATTTGTGTTAAAACTCAAGATTCTTGGAGAGATCTTGATTATTTTCCTAACTATTGGTTAGGCTTTGTTTTGAGGTTGATTTCTAATGTATTTTGGATGGTAATTGATGTTATAAATGAGGTTTTATCAAACAAATCCCGAATAGGTTTGGATTCCTAAGTTTTACATGCTAGATTGTTGGTTTTTTGGGTGGTTTTGGTGTTCTATTGTTGCTGGAGGTTTAAGGTCGAGTTTAGGGTGATTTTTGGTGTTGGTTGAGGTTTAGAAATGATTAGAAGTGATAAATCTTGGCAGGGCTTTGTGTTGGAAGAGTTTGCAGATGATTTCGGTTGTTTTGGGTAGCCGAAATGGTTCTTTTGAGTAGAGCAGCGAGTTTGTTTAGTTGGCTGCTGATTTCAATGCATGATGATGCATTAATCCTCTGCTCTTATGTGTAATAAACAGGGGAGACATCTTCGGATGCTTTTGGTGTTGATCCGGAAGTGCCGGGAGCTTAGATATCATTTCGGAGAGCAAACGAAACGTAATTGCTGAGTGCAAATGGTTTTAGAAGTTCTTGAGGGACAAAGAAACAAGGTTTGGGGATTTAGGATTGGTTTGAAACACCATCCTAAGTCCAGAAGTAAGTATGGCTAGATTTGCTCTCAAATATGTGGTTGTTGCCCTTGAAATGCTTTTACATGCTCTTGTTTTGAGATAGACAAATTCCAACTGTTTTATGCATGATTTGAAGCAAGAGATGATGCTTTGAAGATATTTCATGAGATATCATGTTGCATTGAAGGGTTTTGAGATTTTGATTTAATGCAAAACATGTGTTATGATTTTGAAATGAGATGAGAAAGATTTGAGAAATGATGCATTAAAAACAGTAGGTGAGATGATGTTTTGACATAATATATTAGCATAGAAGATGAGAAACTTACCGGATATAATTGATCGATTAATAGGATGAGAGTGCACTATAAACTAAAATTCGTACGTGCTCTTTGGAGTCGGGCAATAGGGGTAGTGCCATCCGGATCCAAAGTGAGAATCCGATGATGAGAGATACCATCGGGGTAGGACTTGGTGAAATACCCAAGCTTTGTGGTGATGAGAGATACCGCCATGAGAGTCTGGTGATGAGAGATTCCACCAGGGTTGGACTTGAGTTTGAGTCAAGCTAATCCATATATCCGAGTAAAGATGAAATGTGAAATGCCAATTTAATATATAAAAATGTATTTGATTCCCATTTACCAAATGAAGAGATGTTTTTATGCTATGAGAAATGCATATGAGAGTATGATATGAAATGTTTTATTTTCATTTATCATGTGTATGGCTTTGCCATGAGGTTTGCATTGGTTTAATGCATGTGATAGAACAAGGGTACATGTGTTATCAAATGGAGATTTTCTTTGAAATGATTTTCAAGCATGAGATAGAATGAGCATGTTGTTGAAAATGGCTTTTGAGAAAGTGTTTTGAATAATGCATTGTTGTGTTGGTTTTCTTTAGAGATTGCCTCACTAAGAAAATGTGCTTACGCTCTCTTTTACCAACAATGCAGATAATTGAGACGATTTGGGCAGCGAGAAGGTTAAGAACATCCAAGGAAGTGAAAAGCTCATGTATGGTGATGTTTTTACATACTCTAGTATTGATATTTGGCAATGGGGCTTCAAGGATGTTTTTGGGAGATGTATTTGGGACTCCTATGTTTGTAGCAAGTTTGATATGGCTTTTGGAGTTTTTAAATGGTCTTATATGGTTGGTTTGAGGTTTGAGGTCCATATTTGGTTCATGTGGTTAGGAAGCATGCCTATAGACTAAATGTTCATGTGTTTGATGCCATGTTTTAGCTTAAGCTTCTTAAATATGTTCTTTTATGTCTAATCATGTTGCTGGTATGTTATGGTATGATTTGGGTTATGTTTGAGTGTGGAAAGATGTGAAAAACCAGAAAATTATGTTGTTGCAGGGATGGGTGTATCGAAACACCCCTATCTGTTTCGATACAGGGGCCCGAAATGGCCATAGTGTTTTGGAATGGATAAAGGTGTTTCGGAACATTTTGGCTACTAGAGAGGCTTGTTTCGATATTGGTCTCGAAACGCACCCGAGTACCGATACAATCAACTCTGTTTCGATACGACCGTTTTGATACCAGGGTCAGCGTTTCGAAACGGTTGACCGTTGAGCCGTGTTTTTGAATTGTTTCAAGTTCTCATGTTTTACATTTTAGTCCAAGATGTTGTGCACGCAAATTATTGAGCTTGGAATGTCTTCTTAAGCTAAAATTTGACAGAGATGCATGTAAAATGACTAATTACATATTGATAATCTTAGAATCTGCAAAGTCCTTATATTTTACAAAATTTACATTTTGGTCCCTAAAAGTGTAATTCTTACAATTTAATCCCTAATTGCTTTCTGATCACTGTGCCTTTCTCTTCTATGATTCTTGTGTAATCACATAGGCTTAATGTGCATCTAGAAAAGATAAAAAGGAAAAAAGAGGTTGTTAATCAAGGTTGACTTTCGGGTTGACTTTGGATTTTCCCTGTGTAATCTTCGTAGTTCGGGTCAAGCGTCTAGGTCGGGAAAAGGGGGTTACACGTTGTGAGTATCACGCTAATGTTCAAGTTCATTATATTGAAAATTGTGTGGCATTTAAGAAGCTAGTCTAGAATATGTTGGGGTCCGGGGTAGTGCAGTTGGGTGAGTCAAGTGCAACCGCTCCAAGGGGACGTAACTCCCTAGTTGATATGAAGAGTTCTCGCTCAAGCACTCGGTCTCTTGGTCGCTCCCATAGTCAGTCATCCTTGTATGAAAGCCTCTGAAGGTTCTTCATCCGATTTCGATGTCCTACACGGAACTGCTCCCAATACTTATGGAAGCGAAGCTTTTAACTCCAGTTCAGTCCGTACCGAAATATCCTCCATATCCTGATAGTTGTGATGCTAATGTTGTTTGTGACTACCACGTTGGAGGTGCGGGAGACACCATGGAGAATTGTGGAGCTTTAAGGAACAAGGTTCAAAGTCTGATTGAGAGCGGCATTCTGAAGCTTTGAGAAGAAAGGTGGTGAACATGACTGTTGGAGGTGCTAATTCCTGGTTTAGTTTTAGAAGTTCATGTCGCATGTGGAATTTCCTATTGTTGCACTTTGCTATTGTTGTATGAAGATAGCGAAGATCTTTTGTAAGGGCTTACATCATGTTCGCTTGTTGTAATTTCAATGAAAAGGACCTTCACATGCATTTCATTTGTCAAGCATTTTATATTCTTTAGTCTCTTTTAAACATTTCGTTTACTCTTTATTATTGTGAGCTTACTTTTGTTTTCCAATTACACATGTATATACCTTTTGTAAGATTAACTTCAATTCAAAACAATGTTGCTAGGACATTACAAATGTAAAAAACCTTCTATTCTACTTAGGCAAAGGGAGGAAACACAGAGTGTTCAGGATTAATGGGCAGACCCATTGAGTGAATTTGCCACTCAGGCATTGTTGTTCAAGATCTTTGAATGAAGTGATAACCCTAAAACATCTACCACCTGAAGATTATTTTTGATATACATGTATGGGATGACAGTTGGTGTTCCTTCATTTCCCTTCACAAAGAAAGAAAATAAGACTGAATGAATAACACTGAGTTCTGATTATGCAATGAAGATGATGCTTCGTGAATTAGAGGGGGTAATAAAGTAGGATGAATGCCTTGAATAGAATTTTTAGTTGGAACGATAGAAAAATCAAAAGAAATGGCAAAGGAAAAGTTTACGCTCAAAGTGCCGACCCGAATCAAGTTAAAAGTTATCTGTTACACATCAAAAGTCCTATCGCAATGTAGTGCAAGTGTACACGAAACAAGTAGTAAAGTTATACTTGGAGTATCGGATATCGTCTCCACAGGGACTGGAAATAGCTTTATCCTTGAATTGTTGCACGAGAGAGAAAAAAGAGTTTAAATTGTTTTGAAGGTAATATTGGAGAATAATGAATATAAAAGATAGAAGATTCAGGGTTAAGAGATAGGCCGTAATTGATTTGTTCGGTATTGTATGTGTTGTACTGAAGAGAAATTCATGTTCTGTCGTCGTCCCTGTCGCAGCAGCAGTTGTCGCGGCAGAAGTCTGTTGTTTTCGCGGCAGCGATCTCACAACTTTGTGCTTCAAGCTTGGCAAGAATCCCTGCTATGACTTGTTCTATCCCTAGGCCCAAGTGATGTTGATGAATACTTATTGGATGATACCTCCCGGCGTGAATCGAAGGGTGAACACCAATGTTGTTGAATTCTTTCTTAGCCACTTAACCTCATACTTATTCTTAAGTCGAGATGGTTTAACCATAAACTAGAAAACTCGTATTTATTACGTTCCTATGCTTGACTCTCCCGATATCAAACAAATAAGTAACCTCACAATGCTCTCCAGAATAAATAAACTTGAAGTTTTATTGCTTTGAACAGAAAATTCCTAAAACAGTACAATCCTTGAAACTACTTTACAGAATCAACCCTTAGCCCTAGGGGAAGTTTAGAACATGATGAGAAAGGGGTAAACGACAAAGGTTTTGGGGAAGACGGTTAGAGATGAGATATCCTTCGCTAGGTCGAATTACATTCCTTTATATAGGCCTTGGGTCCCAGTTTTCTAATATGGCAAGAATACAAGTTTAAATTAAAGTACAACTCTATTGGAGATTAGATCTTATGAGTATATGCCCTTAATTCGTCCTCTTTTCTTGCTTTGGGTTTCTTTCTTGGACTTTGGGCTTGGCCTTCATTCTGCTCTAGGGCTCATAAAAATATAAGAGTGGTCCACGATAGACCGACTTGAAATCCTTTATCTGTCGAGCTCCATTTCACTTTTCCCTTTCACCAATGTTGTCGTCATAGCTGCCAAGGTAGTGGCCATGGCAGCATCTTGCTTCTCGACTCTAGTCCTATGTTCCAGCTCTACTCCTTCGCTCTCCTGAGTTTTCCACAACAAATACCTGCAAAAGTAGCCAAAATCAGTAGAAATTGTGTTATTTTATGTAATTGTGATGTATATGCGAAACTTTACCTAAATGCAATAAATTATGCTTGAATGCAGCAGAAATATGAGTTAAATAAAGGGTAAAATATAGAACTTTTACACACTCAACACACCCCAAACTCAAGTTCTTGCTTGCCCTCAAGCAAATATGACCTAACTAAAATTAAAATTTATTTTTTTTGTCTGGCTTAATTCAGCGAACTTTTCATTACCTACCACACATGCCCTATCACGAGAAATACCTTGTCGGATGTTTCTGGATTTATTCAGAATCATGCTATAGGTCTTGTGTAGTGTGTGCATGTTTTATGGACAAATATGTGCCTAGACTCCTTTAGTTTACTAGAATAGTTAAGCTACTCACTTGAATTTTTATGCCAAATTTCCTTTTCTTGGAGGCAATTCTTAGGCTCCTTTAGTTTTTTTTCTTCAGAATTAGACTCGGTGTTTTCTTATTTTGAGTTGACTAGAGCCTGTTTTTGGTCACCTCTAGCTAACTTCCTAGAGCCGGTACTGGGCACCTTTAGGGGTATTGAGTCTAAATTTTCCTTTTCTTATTTTCTTTTCTTAGAGCCAGTGTTAGGCAACTCAAGTGGTTAAGCTTTCCTACTCTAGTTTACAAATAGAAGTCTATACAGCATATAAGAGTCACAAAGGGTGTTTAAAGATCAGAACTATAGCAAGGCTCTAAACCGTTCCTAAAAACATCCTAAGGCACTGCCACGACAGAGTATGTCGTGGCAGCTAAGTTCAGTTCAAAAGACTTAAGCCAAATTTTTGTTTTTTTCACAAAAAATTAACTAAATAATAACTAATAGTTAGACAAAAATTTAAGACACAACTAACACTTCATTACTGGAGGGATGCCACCCCCAAACTCGAGGGTTGCATTGCCCTCAATGCATGATAGGATGAGAATAAAAACAAAAAAACAAAATACATCACAAAATAAATAAAACAGCAAGACAACAAATATACGATAGAAACTTAAGTTGAGGAGCTGTCATCGCTGCTGCTGCTAATCTGGAGCTGTCGGCGGGCAGTGACTTTCATGGTAGGGGTCGACAGTGTGCTGGGGGAGGTAGAAGCTATCTTCTTCTTTGCTTCCCGAGGTGGATGGACACGTGTTGGTGAGATATATGGGGGCTTCTCTAAAACCTCGACCTCATCGTCGAAGATGATGCTACTGCTGTTGGCAGATCTGCCTTGGCCGGAAGGGCCTTCACCCGTCTCGTTGAGCTTCTTCTTCTTCATTTGCATGAAATCCTTGGAGAGGTTTCGAGCAACTGAGGGCTCCCTGTCAGAATCCTGCCAGACGAAAGAGGAGGAGAACCCTTCAAAATATTCTTTGTTGAGTTCTTCAGGGGCTCTTTTCTTTTCTCGCCTCTGGCAGTGGCAGGTTGGCTGCCGCCTTCAGCTATCGTGGCTGGTGTAGGTGTAGAGGCAGGAGACGGAGTTTTAGGGCTTGCAACAGGGGTAGGTGTAGGTGTAGAGGCAACAGACGGAGTTTTAGGGCTTGCAGCAGGGGTAGGTGTAGGTGTAGGGGCAACAAAGAACTATTCTGGGAAGGAGGGGAACGACACATTTGTAAAATGTAAATTATTATGAATAAAATTACTGTTGCTACCGTGAAATCCCTCATGTAGTTCATCAGTCCGAGCTGCCTTTCCTCCTTTCTTTTAAGCATCGATAGAATCTGGGCAGAAGTATCTGGTGGAGGAGCTGTTGCCGTTGGCTGTTGTTCTGTTGCGGCAGGTTCAGTGGAGATGGGGCCTGTTGTCTGCTCTACCGTGGCAAAGGGGTTGAAGTAGGACAGTGGGGTGGCAGCTTTCAACTTCATGAGGCTGAAAATGTTCTGCTCCGTCCACCCTTTCCCTCAGACTTTTACGTTTTCAGCAATTTCTGGTACATTTTTGGCCCCGACATATGGTGGTGATGAGGTATGGGATGACAAGGGGTCCCGATGGTCGGAGGGCACATTCAAGAATTCCCTCCCGTATGTAGCGGCCGACATTTATTGATCTTTCATTTAAAGTTGAATGTACAAGGGCTAACCTTGGTCTGTCGACGGTATTGTTGTGGGAGGATGGCATGATGCGCTTCTTCACAAAGTGATTCCATAATTTGGCTTCGAGAGTCAACTGAGTTCTCTTCACCGTCCATCGTTGTTTTGGGTTGGTGTTCCACTCCGTCCCTTCCTCGGTGAGTTCTGCTATGACCGTGTCGTAGTCTGCCGGTGACAGACTATTGACGAATCTCTTGTGGGAGACCTTCTTCTTACTCACATATAAGATGTAGAGGGTGTTGATGTAGGAAGGCTCGAAGGAGAGTTGTTTACCTCGAACCGTTACCATCGTGGTGTCTTTGCTGTCGACGGCAGCGTAGAATTCTCTGACTAGTGTAATGTTCATCTCCTCCGATTGCACAGCAAACTGCTGCCATTTGAGGGCATGGATTTTTCTAGCTATGAAGCTTTCAAGCCCTATGTCTCATGTGGATTCTGTGTAGAGAAACCCTTTTTCCTCCCACATGTCCTTCTTCTTGAAGGAGCTGTGGTATCTCGTGGCGGAGTCGGTGGAGGCGAAACGGTCTGGAATGGCGTAAAGGCTTGGGGTGGAGACTGCTGCGGCAGAACTGGATGCAGCACTACGGCGGATTTGAATGCTAGTCATTTTTGCAAGGAAGGTGGAAAATGTAAGAAAAATCTTAAAGATCTTAAACAGAGGAAACAAGTGTAGAAAATGAGAATGAGGTGAGAAATGAATAGTGAATGGGGGTTTATATAGAAGGGTGGTTTTCTGCCCGTTGGAGTTGTAACGGTAGGCGCGAATAACGGAGTTGTTACGCGGTTTCTGATGCGTCTGTCACGCGTTTCTGTGTCTGCTGTGCGTTTGTTATGCGTTTGCGTGTCTGTCGCGACAGCTTGGTGACAGGCTGTTTTTTCTGCGTCTGTCGCGATATCTGATGACAAGCTGTGACGACAGATTCGTCCGTTGGGCTTTTTGGGATGCTATGGGTATGGTGGGCTTGTTCATTCCTTCTCTTCGGCATGTTTCCTTTGTTTCCTAAAAATTGATAAATAAAATAAAATATTAATTCCTAAAATAAAATAAATCTTAATTCCTAATAAATAAATAAAATAAAGTAAAATAAAACTAAGTTAAATTAGGGATGCCTTGAGGGGCATCTCCTAAAGTAACTACTTCATGCATCCTTGGGGCTTCAGTCCCCTGATAATGCTTTAGTCTCTATCCATTGACTTTGAACTGGTGCCCGTCATTTAGGGATTTGATTGTAATGGCACCATGAGGGAAAACCTGGACAACTTGAAAATGGATCGGACCATCTAGATTTAAGCTTTCCCGGGAAAAGTTTTAACCTAGAGTTAAACAACAACATCTGCTGCCCTGGGCAGAACTGTCGTGGCAGCAGTTTCCTGTCGTGCCACCTTTTGGTTTTATCTTTTTATATCCTGGCATTGTAGTAGGCCATTGCTCGAATTTCTTCAATTTCATTCAAGTCAAATAGCCTATTTTGTAATGCCTTATCCAAGTCTATATTTATTGCCTTGATAGCCCAGTAAGCTTTGTGCTCTATCTCAACAGGTAAGTGGCATGTTTTCCCATAGATAAGCCTGTAGGGTGACATTCCCAATGGTGTTTTGAATGTTGTTCTATAGGCCCAGAGTGCATCATTGAGGTGTAAAGACCTTTCGAGTAGGTTTAACCATCTTCTCAAGTATGTTCTTTACTTCCCGGTTGGATATTTCGGCCTGTCGATTGTTTTGAGGGTGTTATGTTGTTGCAATCCGGTGCTTTACTCCGTATTTTCTCAAGGCAGCAGCAATTACCCTATTAGCAAAATGTATCCCTTCGTCACTGATGATCGCCTTAAGAATGCCAAATCTGGAGAAAATATTCTTGTGCAGAAATCTCTGAATAGTTTTGGCGTCATTTTTATGAGTGCCGATCGCTTCTACCCACTTGGACACATAATCCACTGCCAGTAGGTTATAGCTGGTGCCCTTAATCGAAAACATACCCCTCCTCCGAGATGTTTGAATGCTCATTCCCTACTCAAGGAGCATGGAAAGTTGTCATCAGAACTAAGAGTCCAGTCAACCATTTTATCCCGAATCAAGGCACTCCAAAAATCTGACAAGAAGTTGCGAACCCTTATTTCTAAGATTAAGGACAAATCAATTCATGGCCTTGTTATGAATTCCAAAAGGTTATTATGTTTTCAAAATTGTATATGTATTATCAATAATGATGATCTTTGGAATAAGATTCTAAGCAAAGCCCACCCTAGTCCTTCTTCTGTTCACCTTGAAATTACCAAGATATACAAGGATCTAATGGAGTTATTCTAGTGCTCTAGTATGAAAGGTGAAATCACGGACTTTGTAGCTAAGTGTTTTCCCTGCCAACGAGTTAAACCCAGTACAAAGTGTCTGCTGGTCTCTCGCAATCCATGGAGCTCTCACAGTGGAAGTGGGAACGTAATACGATGTATTTTGTAGGAGTCATAAGAAACTATGCAGAAACAGTATTCCCATCTTTTTGCCTAAAGTGAAAATTCGAGGACGAATTTTCTTTAAAGGGGGAGAGAGTTGTCACATCCCAAAAACCGCTCTAGTCGGAATTAGGTTCCGATGACCGAGTATTTTATATCGGTTCTATAAGTTATTCGATCTTATTAGAATATTCGGGTCAATTTATAAATCCGAGGTTAAGTTCCAACAATCAAATATTTTTGGTTCGATTATAAGTTGGTTTGATCTTGTTTCTAAATATAAATAATAAGTATTCGTGTTGGTTTATTATTATTATTATTATTATTATTATTATTATTATTATTATTATTATTATTATTATTAAAAAAGAATGATGGGACCCACGACAATTCCTTCAAATTGAAGGAATTCACCGTGGAACTCCCACCTCAGGAAACATATGGCAAGTGCCAAATTAAGGTGGCAAATGGCCATTACGTGGATTGCCTAAGGACCATGATCACCTTAATGCATGCCACGACCTAAGGACCACGTGGAGCTTGAAGAATTCAACAAGGGAGGCTGGTTTTGAGTATAAATAGGTAGATGATACACGGGAAGACACACGAAAATTAAAGATAATAAGGGAAATCAAAATGGCCATGTAAAGCCATTCGTGGGGCATTAGGGACCCGGTCCTCAATTATAAATACGGGAGGGGGATTCGAATTGTGCAATAGAAAATTTAGGGAGAAATAAATAATACAGTCCAATGTTCGATTGGTGATCCGATAAATTCGATATAACAATATCGAATCTCTACCGACGTTGGGGTAAGTTCAAATCCTTGATTGGTCTAAATTTCGGTATCGAGTTTGATTAATATTTTCATATTTATTCGATATTATCTTGTCGGTCCAAACCCATTCATATTTAATCTAGTTCAAAAAGTCGATAAAGGACAACCGTCAACCAAGGGAAAAAATGTCATTATAAGGGAATCCTAATATCGAGGTGAGTGTAGTTGTGTCAAGGGATAGTCTCGGTGCTGTCTCGTTGCATTATTTATGATTATGTTTGCATTTGTTAAGGGCTCTTGTAGAGCAACTATGTTCGAATGGCAAATTTGGTAAGTGCCTTGCATTACTTTGATATGCTCGAATATGACTATGATATGCTACATGTATGTGAAAATAATATGAAATGCTACCAGATATGGAGCTACGGCTCATCTTGTTATTTGATATGATATGATCTGAAAATCATGAACTATGTAAATTTGTGTATTTATGGACATTGGATACAATTGGCATGCCATAGAATTATTCGAGCTCACCATGTAAGGGAGGATTACGGTCCAGGGCTACGACCTATATGTGGGAGATAAAAAGATGGATGTGTAAGGGATATATGGAGCTACGGCTCAGAGCTACAACTCATTTTTCGATTTATGATACACTGTACAGGGAATCCGCGTATCTAATAGTACCAATATAATATGTGTTTGATACGTTCTGCCATGCCATGCTCATGATGTGATATTATGCTTTGTTATAAATATGAAGTATGCCATGTTATTGCATAATTAGCATTATGATCATTTTTGGAAGCATGCAACATGACATAATATGTTCATTTATTGTCATGACTACCTCACTAGGCTATGTAAGCCTAACATGTGTGTCTCATGCATTTTCAGGACCCTGATAGATTCCAACCTCTCATCGTGTGGTGCAGTTGCAAGTCACTTCTACAAATCACATGTATGTTAATCTTCTGCATTGAACTCCTAGTATGGTGGCATGTGGTCTAGACATGTCATATATGTTCTTTCGGATAGTCTAATGTTGTGCATGAGTTAAATATGGTTTTTTATCATGTTCGAGAGTGGTTAAAACTAGTAAAATAAGCTTATACGTGCTAAAAGGTGAAAACTAGGTAAATTGATTCCAAATGTCTTAAAACTTGACATACTATTAGAAATATAAATTTTATACTTTCTGATAAAATTTGGTAAGATTTGGAATTCGTTTGATAGGTTAATTCGAATGGGAACTATTTTGAACAGTTTACAAAATAGTCACTAAATAATGTATCGTCTAATCGAATAGGTAAATGACATCTGTTAGTAATGAAATTTCACATGATAATAATTAGTAAGTTTAATTTCAGTAAGATAACACGAAATTCAGATAAGTACCCCTAATTTATAAATATTACGTTTTAGACCCTAAAACTTGTAGGATCCAAGTAGATTGGTAAATGATATTGGAATAGTATGAAAATGTACAGATGTGTTGTTTATAAATTGAATTTCGTGGCAATAAGATTAATTTCAGATAAGAACTCTTAAAATACTAAAATCACAGCTTAGTCCCTAAAATTCGTAAAATCCCGAAAATGGCCTTCAATGTTAGTTCCGCATTTTAATAAATTGGTTGAAGATTAATATCCGGTAATTTGTAACAAGGGATATTTTTAGTAAAGCCTTAGTAAAGAATTAAAATTTAGGCAACAAGTCTAAAAATTTCATACCTCCGATTTCCGTTCTGTTTCCGATAACACTCTCCGAACCGGTTCTCGACCAGGCCGGGTGGGGGGTGTTACAACTACAGGTGATCATTTTAAGTCACGCGAGTAGAAATTTGGCAAGACATATGAGTATCATTGTCATGTAAGCGAAAATGGAAGGTATATGATCAAAGGCCCTTGCTTTGAAAAGATCAAAAGTCACTTACAAAGGGTTTTAGGAGATGATAATGTTCTTGTTGTCAAGTTTAATAGATAACATAAAAGTTCATTCAACAGAGGTTTTGATGAGTTAAAAAAAGTTGTAAAAGACGGAATTCTTGTCGATTTACGACCTCGCCGATTTTGATAGCGGTAAAGCATCACAAAGAACCCGCGAAAGTTTTCCCTAGCATTTATAAAAAAAGATTTCATACATCATACTTAGTTAGGCGTCCCTAAGTAGGAAGAATGCTAACTCATTCTGTCATGGCATTTTATCTCTTTTGACAGAGATTTGAAAGATAAATCGGATGCCTCCGAGAAGAGAAGTAAAAACCCGCAAAGATTTCCAAGCATAGAATTTCAAACTTGCTGCTTCACAACAGAAGAGACAGGACAACCAAATCTTTTAGAAAAGAGAAGAAAATTAGCTTATCTATCAAAACTTGTGAAGAAAGGTAACCCTCATTTTGGCTTATGGCTTATCCAAAAGGTTCCAAGATGAAGGGGACCTCCATTCCAAGAGTTGTTATTTGTTCACTATCGCTTTAGGAAGAACGAAAAGCAAAGTCATTGGGACACATGGTTTGCTTTTTGACCACGAAGGGAAAGCAAACTTACCAATGCCACCCACTTGTTTTCGACCGCTCCGGGAAAACGTGACATGTATTTTGTTCGTACCAACTTGCTTTTTGACCATGAAGGGAAAGCAAAGTCATTTGGGACAACTGGTTTGCTTTTTGACCACGAAGGGAAAGCAAAGTTACCAGTGCCACCCAATTGTTTTCGACTGCTCCGGAAAAACAGGACTTGTATTTGTTCGTACCAATTTGCTTTTTGACCACGAAGGGAAACAAAGGTATTGGGACACCAGATTTACTTTTTGACCACGAAGGGAAAGCAAAGTTACCAGGGCCACCCAGTTGTTTTCGACCGCTCCGGGAAAACAAGACTTGAATTTGTTTGTAGCCATTTCGGAAGAACAAATCGTCGACAGGAAGGCCGGACAAAATAGGTGTTATTCGTCTTTGTTTTATCCTTGTTCTACAAGGACAAGCAAAGAGGGGCAGCTGTAATCACTTATTTTTGTCTGGCTGCGTATGTATATATATATATATATATTGTTATTATATATGTTCTTTTTAGTATATTAATATACGTACGTGTTATGTGTATATGTGCTAATGTTTGGGTATTATATAAGTATATTTATAAATATGTATGTAAGTTAGTATGTTGTATCATATTATATGTTATTACTATTATTATTGATGTTTTTACTATTATATGTAATTTAATATGCGTATGTGTATTATTATTATTATTATTATTATTGTTGTTGTTGTTGTTGTTATTAAAATAGAAAATCAAGAAAAAGACTAGTTAAAATGTATTAAAGAGTCGAAGTTTATTAAATAAAACCCAACTACAATTAAAACCCCAAAAAAATGTTATATACATGGCCCAATAGGCCCTAAATAAAAGAAAACCCTAAAACCCTAATCTATACCTAATTTGTCTATCTCTTGCAGCAGCAGTCGCCGACCAAGATCTGATCCAACGATCCAAATCAAACCCGGAGGACCTTCAAGAAGGCGCGTACATCCCACCGCCCGGCAACTCGGATACCACACGCGCCAGGCATAGACTCTCCAGTTTCCACGCGCGCGTGAAGACCACGCGCAGACTCTTTGCCTTCCATGCGCCACGGCCACTGAAAATTGCGCCGACAATCTCGGCTTTCTTCAACCACCGCCTGGAAACAATAAAAAAAAGGAGAAAGTCATAGATTTTATTACCAAATCAGATCCAACAGTAAGGCTATGTAAAAAAACATAAATTCTTAAGGGCACATTTGGTTCACGGAATGAAAGATTACCTCTGGGAATAAGATTTATGGAATGTAACATTACCTGGCATATTACTGGGAATGTTGCATTACCTTGTTTGGTTTATTTGGTAGAAATGTAAGATTACTGTGTTTGGTTGGAGGTAAATAAGATTATCTAAAAGTGAAATTTACTAAATTGACCATGTGTTATATTTTCTTTTTAACATGTTAAACTCTCAATATTAAATTAAAAACATATGCACAAAAAGTTGTAGAATTATTTTTGTTACACTATTTAAAATTTATAAAAATATATATTTATCATATTATTAATATAATTATTATATTAATTATTTTTAATAAAAATATAATTTATATTTACATACTCTCGTTACCTTCTATTAAAATATTTTTGTGAAAATTTAAATGCTAAACTTTTAATATGCTCAATTTTTTTAATTTTTTATTACTTGTGACAGATTGTCAAGTAAATTAAAGTAAATAAGTTGTATAATACTATAAAAAATTATATTATAAGTATATACTAAAATATTTTATAAGATGATAAACATCTTATAAATAAAAGAATATTGTCTGAAAATATTACATCTTAACTTATTAATTTACATCACACATATTTAATCATCTAATTAAATAAAGGATTCATGTGAACAAAATTCATTAACATGAGGGTAATATGGTCCAAATAGTGGGAATAGACAAATACCTAAGAAAACGAAGGGAATCATATTCCCACCGTTTAATGAAAAAAAGGCTACTGTTGGGAATACAATATTACCCTTTGGAAAGAATGCTCTCCAACCAAACGTAGGTTTGTGATTCTGGAAAAGAACATTCCTCCAAGTAATAATCTTTTCCGCGAAACAAACGCCCCCTAAGGGCTATGTAAGGAGACCCGGTTATAAACCGAAAAAACTCTTTGTAATTGGTAGATCAAGGATAAATAAAAAAGACAAAATTTTTGAGGTTTTTTTTGTCTCTTATTTATGGGTTTGAATAAAAAAAAAGATGAAGAAAAGGGAAGTTGTACTTTTGATTTTCTTAGCAGTCTCCGATGACCGGAGGTCCCGACGGACGAACCCCACGATAAACGAAGAGCCTAGGTCATGGTGAGCATCATAGTTTGGATTTGAGTTGATCCAACGGTGGAATGCGTAGATTGGCGGTGGAGAAGTTGACACGCTCAAACGCTTATCCCTTGCGGCCACAGTGATTTCCGAAGATTGGGGTCTCTGACCGACGATCCCAACGGTAGAAACATTCTACGAAGTGTGGTGAAGCACATACCGTGAACGGAGGCCGATCCGACGGTTGTTTTCTCAGATCGACGATGAAGAAGCTCGATGGACCTAAGGAGATCTCGTGATGTTTAGGGCCTTTTCGGAAGAAATCAAGCCGGAATGAAGGGAGAAGGGTGCAAGGGCTTCACGACGGTGACCTTGGTTTGCCGGAAAATTACCGGACGGCGACGGCAAATGTGGACGGCTGTTAGGTTTTTTGAGAGATTGTGAAAAGCTTTATTTCCTTTTTCTAAAAAAAACTGATAAAATGAAAAAGTGTTAACTATATTCTTTTTTATGTCTAAATATTTGCTTCATCCTCCTTTTTCGTCCCTTATTTCCTTTTTGGTTGTTCCCTTCTTTATTTTAATTTTTGTTGTGATTTAGTTTCTTTTTAATTGTGTTTCAGTGATTAATTTTTTCAACATATCTGCATTAATATGGTTTAGTTATTCGTTTGATTTTATGCCTTTAACTTAGCTTTTCCACTTAACCACGCCTTATGTTTACATATATGTATGTTAGTCAACTATGTGCACGTATATAGTTTTCTTCTAACTTTGTTTTAAAATGTGTAATTCTTTTGTTCCCTACATTTATTTTGTCATGTACTTAACTGTTATTCACATGACTTCCCAATATTTGATTGCATGTTATTTAACCTAAACTTTAAAAGGAGGCATTTATTAATTCCAATATTTGAGTCGTAATAGTCCAGGCTTAAAGGATATTGGCCAAATATTCAAATTAATTCTTGTCGTCCCAAGGTAAACTATAATTAAAATCGACAATATCATGTCATCATGTTTGAATGGTCTCATCATGCTTGAAGGTGACATGAGAATATCGAACCATAAATTAACACGGCAGTCGGACTTATTCAATGTCGGTTTAATCTATGGTTCGATGTATCGTCTTCCTTATTAATTAAACGTCTAATTAATTCGAGTCCATTAATTTAATAAAGCTCGTTCAATTAAAGTCAATGCCCAATTAAGTACACTAAATTAAAATTGATTTAAATTTCAATAAGTTTCCTCCATTAAAAGCAACAAATATTTTGGTACCGATTTTCGGGCGTGTTGGGAGTGTTAATCCTTCCCCACACGTAACCAACTCCCGAACCCTTTTCGAAACAAATCTCTGGTTTTATGGTGTCCGCCCTACCTAAGTGGCCGGTGGCGACTCCAAAACCCTTTTTTGTTAAAAAAAATATCTGATGTTTTAAACTTTATCATTTTCATAACAAAGAAGCATAAATGAATTTTTAAAAACAAAATAAATTAAATGACTCGTAAACGATTTTCGATTTCGATTTGAAAAAAAAAAGTCGATGCACAAGGAAATAAAACTATGAAACCAAAATTGATTTTGATATAAAAATTTAACTTAAGGACTAAATTGTAAAATTATAAATTTTTAAGTGTTTTAAAAGACTCATGATTTGACAAGTCATTTTAAACCAAACACTATTTCAAGTCAAAACATATTTAAAGGTTCGATTTTCACTAAGTCTTTTCATGAGTTTCTAAGCCAAACTTCAACAAAACGCCTAGGCGTATCGATATCCTTATGCGTATTGATACAGTCTAACCTCGTACCGATACGATATTCATCTGGGCAAGACTTTAAGCTATAGCGTATCGATACGCATCGGGACCGTATCGATACAGTTTTCATATAAAAATATTCTTTTGCTATAGCGTACTGATACGGTATGTGGTCGTATTGATACGATATGCTGACTTTTGCAAAAATCTTTGCATTTAATTTTCAATCGTTGGCTTGTTAGTTATTGGAATCTCAAATTTTAAATGACCGTTGAACGATATCGATACGCTAAGGTAGTGTACTGATACGCTTTTCAGCAAAAATTAATTTAGGATTCCAGTGAGCAAAATCTGTATCGATACGTCTAACTGTATCAATACACCCCCTTAATATCGTACCGATACGCCCTTTAAGCGTATCGATATGCCATTTTTTCAGTCACAATGACTCTTTCTTCTTTGAGACAAATATTGATACACCCACGAGTCGTACCGATACGGTAGGTTGTTGAGGAGCATTTTTGCGGGAAATTGCAGCCCAACGGCTCTATTAATTATCTCAACCACCCAAACGGCTAGAAATCAATATAAGGGTATAAAAACAAGTCTCAAATGCTACAACAACATCTATTGAGCCTTAAAGCAAAAACAAAGCATTCAAATTCAAACTTTGTTCATTTTAGAGTCAAATCTTTGTACCCAGCTCAAGTATGTTTTCATTGTAATTTTTATTGAGAGTTTGAGAAGTGTTTGATTGTATTTGGGTAAACATCAACCTTTGAGAGGTACTTGTAAGGTTTACCAAAATTCCTTCGTTGTAAAGAGAGTGTTGGATTAAGCTTTGGGTAGAAAGCTTAATCGGTATTGCAAGGTTTCCTCCTCATCCAAGAAAAAGGGAAGAATCAATAGTGGATTAGTTGAAAATCCTTAGTGGGAGCTAAGGTAGTGGAAGTAGAGTTCATTTTTGGAACTTGAACCATTATAATTGCCTTGTGTCAAATTTTCATTCATCCAATTTCCACCCTCAAATTTTTAATTGCCAATTCACCCCTTATTGGTCATTTGCAATCGTTTGATCAACTCAACAATTGGTATCAGAGCTACACTCATCAGAAGGATTACAACCCTCTTTAGTCGATTCTAGGAGAGTTTGATCAACAACAACTTCAAGCAATAGCATCCACCTTCGACCCCAACCTCTATGAGTCTCAATCCACCCCAAACCACCTTCAATGGGGATAGCTACCCATATTGGATGAATCGGATGTGTCTCTTCATCAAATACAACGACTACATGGTATGTGACGTTGTAGAAGATGGACCGAGCATTCCTATGAAGAGAGATGGTGAAGGAAGATTATTCCCAAAGGTCAAAGCCGAGATAACTGATGAAGATAGAAGTCGGTTGCAAGTTAATGACAAAGCCTTGCATATGATCTTTTGTGCTCTCGGTCCCGATATTTACTCAAAGGTGTCTTCCCTTGAAAGCGCCAAGGAAGTTTGGGATACCCTCGAGATGACATATGAGGGAACTAGCGATGTTAAAGAGACAAAGATCGGGCTGCTCAATTTAAGCTATGAGAATTTCAAGATGGATCCCGATGAACGCATCTCCAAGATGTTTGATCGGTTCTCAGTTATCGTCAACGATTTAAAGGGCTTCGCTGAAGTCATCCTCGAAGACAAGCTACTTAGGAAACTCCTATATTCTCTTTCGGAATCTTGGAATAGAAAGAGAACGGTCATCATCGAAGCTAGAGATTTGAAGACTCTCAAGCTTGATGCCCTTGTTGGATCTCTACTCACTCATGAGATCATGAAACAAGGAATGGAAGAAGAGAAGAAAGTTTAGAAGAAGAAGATTGGAATCATACTTAAAGCTTCATACAACAATAGTGATTCAAGTTTAGAGGAAGATGAGGAGATGGTCATGTTGGCCAAAAGATTCACACGATTCATGAAGTCCAATCGGGGAGGAAAATTCAATAGAAAGGGGAATTCAAGAATAGAAGTAAAGAAGAAGAGAAGGACCAAATCACTTGCTATGAGTGCAAGAAGACCGACCATATCCGATTCGAGTACCCTCAATTGATAAAGAAAAGCTTTAAGAAGAAGAACAAGCTCAAAGCTCAAGTGGCAACTTGGAGTGACGAGGAGTCATCCGAAGAGGAGAAGGAAGTGACCAACCTTTGTCTCATGGCATTTGAGGAGGAACCAATGGTAAACCCTAACTCATCATCTTTTACTTAACATGAATTATATGATGCTTATGATGAGTTACAAGATGTTTATGATGAGTTAGTTGAAAAGTACAAAGAGTCTATTTTGAAAAATAAGAAAAACATTTCCGATTTGAAAAATCAAAATGAGTCTCTTTCAAAAAATTGATTTAGAAAAACTTCTTTTCGATTTTCAAGATTATCATACCAATGAGGTGGATAATCTTAAAACCTCTATTACTATTGGGAGAAATAATTTTGAGAAAGAAAATTCTTCTAAAACCCAATATGTAAAAAGAAAATCTTTTTATCCTAAACAAAGAAAATTTTCAAAGCAATCTAAAAAAAAAAAAAAATAGGAGTGTTTGGGTTCCTAAGGAACTAGTAACTTCTAAGAATTATGATGCTATGTCTCTTTGGATTCCTAAGGGAACCAAGGTTTTGGAGGCTAATGGACCCAAAATTATTTGGGTACCAAAAACCAAAGCCTAATTTCTTTGTTTGTAGGGGGAGCATTGCTACAAGGCCAAAGCTTCAAGTCAAAACACATGGTACCTTGATAGTGGATGCTCAAGACATATGACCGGAGGCAAGAGTAGATTCAAGGAGCTCAAGCCAAAGCATGGTGGAGTAGTGATATTTGATGACAACTCCAAAGGCCATATTGAGGGTATTGGCTCCATTGGTAACCACTCTTTCATATTCATTGAAAATGTCTTATATGTCAATGGTCTTAACCATAATTTATTGAGCATTAGTCAATTATGTGATAAAGGTTTTAATGTTCTCATTGATAAAAATGGTTGCAAAATAATGAACATTAAAACAAGTCAATTGATGCTCATAGGGCATAGGATAGGCAATATCTACATGGTGCATTTATATGACATTCACACATCTCATGCATGTTTAGTTGCATATGATGAACATGACTCATGGCTTTGGCATAAGAAAATAGGACATGCTAGCATGAGTGTTTTAGATAAATTAGTTTCCCTAAATCTAGTTAGAGGTTTACCCAAACTCAAGTTCTCTAATGATAAAATTTGTGATGCATGCTCTAAGGGAAAACAACATAGAACCTCATTTAAATCCATTAATGATGTTTCTACTAGTAGATGCTTACAATTGATTCATATGGATCTTTTTGGGCAATTAGGACTATGAGCTTGGGTGGTAAATCATATGCTTTTGTACTTGTTGATGACTATTCTAGGTTTACTTGGGTTCTATTCTTAAGTACAAAGGATGAGGCTTTAGAAAAATTTATCACATTACAAAAATAACTCAAAATGATCTTCAGCTTAAAATCACTCAGATTAGAAGTGATCATGGAACTGAGTTTCAAAATTTGGGTTTTGAAGAGTTTTTAAATGAAAATGGGATTAGCCACAATTTTTTTCGCACCTCGCACTCCTCAACAATTTTTCCGCACCATGATTTGTGAAAATAATTTACCTAAATATTTTTGTTTGGAAGCCACAAATACCGCTTGCTACATCATAAATCGAGTAATGATTAGGCCAATTTTGAAGAAAACACCATATGAGATTTTAAAATCTAAGAAGTCTGACATTAGTTATTTTCATCCATTTGGTTGCAAGTGTTTTGTTTTAAACAATGGAAAAGACAACTTAGGTAAATTTGATGATAAAAGTGATGAAACTATTTTCTTAGGATATTCTTTAAACTCTAAAGTCTATCGTGTATTTAATAAGAGAACTTTAGTAGTAGAAGAGTCTATGCATGTTGTTTTCGATGATAACCTTTTTTCGAGGAAGGATTCTTGTGATGGTGATGATGTAGGGATCGTTGAAGCCATTGATGGAGGACAACCATGCAAGGTGGATGAGATTCCAACCAAATAAGAAGATGCACAAGATCCACCTCTTGAAGCCTTGAAGGACTTGGCTCTTGAGGAAAAGGAGGTGACATACCCAAGGGGGTAACTACTAGATCATCTCTCAAATTAATGAACCATGTTGTATTTATTTCATGCATTAAGCCTAAAAATATCAAAGAGGCATTAAAAGATGATTTTTGGATTTTGGCCATGCAAGAAGAACTTAATCAATTTGAGAGAAGTAAAGTATGGACATTAGTTGAAAGGCCTAGTAACCAATCTACTATAGGAACTAAATGGGTTTTTAGGAATAAACTAGATGAGAGTGGTAACATAGTGAGAAACAAGGCTAGGCTTGTTGCTTAAGGTTACACTCAAGAAGAGGGAATTGATTTTGATGAAACATATGCACCCGTAGCTAGAATGTAAGATATTAGAATGCTTCTAGAATTTGCATGTTACCAAGATTTCACGATTTTTCAAATGGATGTAAAAAGTGATTTTCTAAATGGTTTTATAAATGAAGAAGTGTATGTTGAACAGCCACCGGGTTTTGAGGATCCTAAATTTCCAAATCATGTTTTTAAATTAACCAAAGCTCTTTATGGTTTAAAACAAGCTCCTAGAGCTTGGTATGAAAGGCTTTCGAACTTTTTGATTGAAAAATGTTTTGAAAAAGGCAAGGTGGACACTACACTCTTCATAAAAATATATTGTAATGACATCTTAGTAGTGTAAATTTATGTTGATGATATCATTTTTGGTTCTACTAATAAATGTTATTGCAAAGAATTTTCTAAGCTAATGCGAGGTGAGTTTGAGATAAACATGTTGGGGGTGGGGGGGCTCTCATTCTTTTTGGGGCTCCAAATCAAACAAATGAAGGATGGCACCTTCATCAATCAAACAAAGTAAGTGAACAAAATGCTCAAGAATTTCGGCTTGGAGAATGTGAAGCCTCAAGCCACTCATATGAGCTCTTCTATAAAGCTTGACAAAGATGGAGGTAAGTGTGTCGATTCTAAGCTTTATAGATTTACGATAGGTTCTTCCTTTTACCTTACCGCAAGTAGACCAGATATTATGTTTAGTGTTTGCTTGTGTGCTAGGTTCCAAGCTAGTCCTAGAGAATCACACTTAGTAGCCACTAAGAGAATTTTTAGATACCTTAGAGACACACCTAACTTAGGTCTTTGGTATCCTAAGGATTCTTCCTTTAGCCTTCATGCTTATTCGGATCCGGATTATGGGGGATGCAAGATAGATAGGAAAAGTACCTCCGAAACATGTCAATTCTTAGGTAGTATGCTCGTATCTTGGTTTTCTAAGAAACAAAATAGCGTAGCCTTATCTACCACCGAAGTAGAGTACATATCCTTTGGGAGTTGTTATGCTCAAGTCCTTTGGATGAAGCAACAACTCTTAGATTATGGTGTTCATGTAGATGTCATACCTCTTAGGTGTGACAACACTAGTGCCATTTGTCCCACTAAGAATCCCATCCAACACTCTAGAACCAAACATATAGAAATTATACATCATTTTATTATAGACTATGTGTTGAAAAATGATGTTCTAGAATATATTGATACCTTGAACAAATTAGCGAATATATTTACCAAACCTTTAGATAAAGAGCATTTTTTGGACCCTTAGGAGAGAGTTAGGTTTAACTAGCCTTTCTTGACCCATTTAGGTCCCAAATGGTCAAAATTTTGCTTGAAATTGGTTGATATTGATGCTTATGTTAATTTCCCTCATTTTGCTTCTATGCATGTTGCTAGGGGAGTATGCATTAATTTTAGCCATAAAATCTTGTTCATAGGTCATTCACATGCATTTAGGGACATTTAAATTTGGATTTTTGGACTTGAAACTAGAAAAATTGCACTATCTAGTAAAGGCGTATCGATATGGGTTTGTCAAGGGAAGTGATACATGTCAAATTGTATCGATACGATCATGCGTATCGATACGGTATTGAAATCAAATTTAAAATTAGGGCAAGATGTATCGACACGCTCTACAAGCGTACCGATACGGTTTCGACGGAAAGTTAAAAAAGGGCTTTTAAATGAGAAATCACTTTTACACAAAACTTCCCCTCTTTATTCTCTAAAAACCCTAGCCGCAAATACCTATAAAACCCCCCTCAATCTCTCAAAATTTTCACATCAAACTTTAAATTAATTGAAGGTTTTTCATCAACACATCAAAGTCAAGCTTCGCTAGCAATCTTGTGCATTCACATCACCCCATTCATCCATTCTCATAACTCAAGGTATAAACTTTTTTTCCTTTTTCTTTTTAATTTTCGTTTATTTATTAGTTTTTTCACTTAATTTTTGTGTAAAACATATATATGTGATATGGGTTTTCAAACTTTTACATAAACTTTTCAACATCTGAAATTTTTTCATTCGAATATAATTTTATACCGTATATTTTTATAAACTCTTTTTTCGAGAAAAAAAAATCACTAAACTTTTCTTTTATATTTGTATATATTTTTAACATTGAAATTGTTTTTTACTACCTTGAATTATTGGAATTTATTGTTGGATTGAATGAGAAGATAATTGCATACATATTCGAATTGTTTTGATGTTTTCAGATTATGGCACCCAAAAAGAGAGTGAAACGATACTTAGCCTCTTCCTCTATCGATCCTATCGATGACGACGTGGGTAATCCTAAACCTAACCTCCCTTACATAATCCAAAATAGTTTTCCACACCCTTCGAATATGTCACATTATAAAATATTCAAAGGTTTTACTCTTAGGGAAGAATTTGTCGTGTCAATCCCATTTTTGAACTCTGAACGTTTTAAATTTGAATATCTTCCTTTGAATCAAAGATGGAAAGTTATAAACTTTTTAAACCTTCCTCTATTTTATATCGAAATTTGGTCATAATTTTCTTTTCCAATGCCAAATGCATTCACGATGGAAAGAGCGAACACATTGTTGCTAAAGAGTCTCATCTTATGGGCACAAATTTTCGAGTCCCTCGAGCCCCTCGCCAAGATGTTCAAGTCGATGCTCCACAATCTCCTCAAGGCTCTCAAGGTGCTCCTATTGCTTCATCCTCCATGGACACTCTCATGATATTCCTTAATGAGAAATTCAAAAACATGGAAGTCGGGTTTGCTGATATTGACACTCAATTCACATCATTGGAAGATCGAGTCAAGGGCCTTGACACTCGCTTCACATCTGTAACCCCCTCGACCCGGCCTAGCCGATAAACCAAACTGAACGGGTCACACGGGGAATATTGAAGTAAATTGGGAAGGTTTACCTCAATAAACAACCCTTTTTTATTTTTATCTTGTCTAGATGCAAATTAGGTTCCTATCTTTTCAACAACACATCGGATCAAACTACAACTCGAACACACATCGATTATTACCAAATTTAGTTTCAGGGACCATTTTGTAAACTTAACAAATTACAAGGGTTTATCTCATTTTCATTTTACCAACCTTTAATTAAACTCATTTCATGCATCTCTGTAAGAACTCGGCTCAAATTAACCATTAGAATTCATTTAATTGCATACATGACAAATAGGGACCAAAACGCAAAGAAACAGAACTTCAGAATATTCCAAAAACTGTCGTAACAGCCAGCCGTTTTAGAACAGCAAGCCTCGTATCGGAACGGGTGTATCGAAACAGAGGCACCTATTTCGAAATGTGGGCTCGTATCAAAACTACTCTTGTCTCGTTCTGAAAGAGGGTTTCACAGTAGCTAAACGTACCGAAAAGGACCTCCTTGTTTTCATACCCCAAGGCATTTTCAAACACCCGATTCGAAACGGACAAGGGTGTTTCGAAACACCTTGGCCTGCAAAGTATGATTTTGCTGGTTTAACACCACAAAAACCATCCCAAACCATTCCAACATACATACAAACATGCATACAACCAAAATATACCAACTACCAAGTTCACATGGCAACAACATTGTCAAAGCAACACTAACATCAATGATGGATTCTAGATGCATGCTTCCTAGGACATTTAAGCATCAAAAGCTAAATCTCAAATCCAAGCATAAACCAACATTTAAAATCCAATTACATATCCAAATATGCATACCAAACTTGCACCAAACCAAAAAATACCAAAACAACTAACATTCATAGCATCAGACACCCCCATTGCCTTTATTACACTAGTTCAAAACCGAGACATACATTCAATGAAGTCTCTTCGAAATCCTTGGAAAGTTGCTGCCTCAAATCACTTAATTATCTGCATTGATGAACAAAAGAGAGCATAAGCATACAAGCTTAGTGAGGAATGCTCTAAACCAAAAACACCATTAATGCTCAAAACCATTTTCACTCTTTGAAAAACCATCATGTCCTATTTAAAAATCCATGCACATCATCATTAAAATCAGCATACTAACCATCATGCAACAAGTTTCACATACTTCTCAGCAATTAAACCATTGCTAGCCAAAAATCAAGCCTTTCAAGCATACTCACTATTTTGCAAAGCTTAAAGTAAAACATGCATTTTCCACAACATGCATCATCAATGTTTCCATAACATTTCAATCCATTATATTGGCTTACAAGTGATTAACAACATTCTCATTTCTCAAAAAGCATATCGGATACACGGATTACCAAGTGTTGTCCCAAACACTTCTTACACTTTATCGGCATCTCAAGACCCACACAGGAGAGCAACTCTCCACCGTTGTGACACCCATGGTGGAGTATTCAGTACAATTACAACCCCTCAACACCACTCATCAGTAGATGTATAGCCCACTAACGAGAGACGGGACACATACAAGGTTCGCACCCCAAGAGCTACCCTTTATCGTTGCAACCTTAAACATTCCTCTATCGTTAGGGTACTTGGATGGAGTTTTCGATACAATCACAACCCCTCAACATCCAAGGCGACTTGTTTATAGTGCACTCAATCCTATAGCCGGATAACTATATCTGATTTCATTTACAAAACACTTTATACCATATCACTTGCCATTATAATCCAAATTTCATGCATACCTCACTATTTTTCCAAAGAATTCATAATAAGCCATATCTCAAGCATTAAACCATGCTTCAAAGCTCATGCATCAACACATGCATAAAAGGATCACTTACCTAGTGCATCCTTAAACCATATGGCATCATCAACCACATTTTATAAACTCAAAACATGCATTAAAACAGTAGGTAAACACAATAAAAAATAAGTGCATCTGAAGGCTCACAATAGCACAAACCGAGGGACAATTTCACTTTACTTACTTTCGAACTTAGTAAAGCGTTTCAAGCTCTTACTAAGTTCCTAAAACCTTTTATAAAATGTTTCCAAGCTGGAAAATTCGTTTCCACTCACCGACTTGTGAAACTATACTTGCCGATGCAATAATCAACTGTTCGAAGCTTCTAAAACAACTTTGATCGATTCTGAAACATTATCCCATGTTTTCAACAACAACACTCAAAAGGAAACTCGCTGCCCTGCTCTAAAGCATCAAATTACCCATCCAAAACAACCGAAAACTCAATCGATTGATCTCCAAACACAGCCAAGCCACAATTCAACACTTCCAACACATTTTTAGCATAAATCAACATCCAAAAACAACCTAAAACCTTCCTTATATCTCCAGCATCTCAAATCTCACATAACACCCCAAAAACATATTTAAAAACAAAGATTACATGGATTTCGGGATTAATATGGTTAAGACTCTATTTCAATATAATTAACCTTCCAAAACCTGATTAGAAGCCATCTCAAATAAATCAAATCAAAACAACTCCGAAAAAAACCTCAAATAATCCATTCTAACAAGATTTCATCATTTTATCAAAACCACAATGAAACTTTAATCAAAAAACATAAATAAAGAGCCAAATATCTTTGGAATTTCATTAAAGAACCTTAATTAGAGGGTTAGCACAAAAATCACCTCCAATCCTTGCTTCTCCTCTAATTTGGCAAGTTTTTCTTTCAAGAATCTTGAAGATATTTAAGAGAAATCACAAGAAAGATGTTGAAAATCAAAAGAGAAAATAAAAGTGAAAGAAATCTGGAAAATGAGAGAATGGGAGAGTGTTTGGCTGATGTGAAAATGAAGAAAATGAAATGATCATCAATTTTGCTAATCAAAATAACTACCTTTTTAATTAAATCAATAAAAGCTACTTTTAATATTTAATAAACCATTTAAAACACATGCCAAAATAGGGAAAAGGCTTAATTACCATTAAGCTCCCTAAAGATTATAAGATTTTGACTCTTTTTGAAAAACATCATTTTTCCATAATTTTAAAACCTTACATTTTTGTTACTACCCAAAATGTTGTAACGCTCTGGTTTTGTGCCTAGATGTTTTAGACATCAGATCGGACCGGTCTGAAACGATTCGAATCGTATTAAGAGGTTTAGGGAAATCAAGGATCGGGAAAGGATAAAAATATGGTAAAAATTGCTCAAATCCTCTAAAATCATGTTTAAGATACTGGTCAAATCAATTTTACAAAAAGAGCTTCGGAAGTGGTACATTTTGGGTAGTGACCAAAATGTAAAGTTTCAAAATTGTGGAAAATTGTAAAATTTCAAAAAGGAGTCAAAATCTTAGAATCTTTAGGGAGCTATGGTGCAATTATACCTTCCTTAAATTTACATGTGTTTTAAAAGGATTTTTAGATAATTAAAATAGAAATGATTTTATTTAATTAAAATTGGTTAATTGGGGAAATTGAGATTTCATTTCACGTAACTAACTTTCATTTCAGCAAAACCATTTTCCCAACTCTTTTCTCTAGATTTCTTTTCTCCCAAACAATCTCTCTTTAATTTCTAAACCAATTTCAACAGTTCTCTTCAAATTCTTCAAGCTTTGTGAAGAAAAAACTTGTCAATCACTAAGGCAAGCAAGGATTGGAGGTAAATTCCGTTCTCAACCTTCAATCTAGGTTCTTCATTGAAATTCCCAAGATCTTTGGCTTATAAATGTTGTTTTTGGCTGAGTTTTTATTATAGTTTTGATTTGAGATCAAAATCTTGCAAAATTATGTTGTAAATCTTGATTTTCGGATAGGTATTGATGAGCTCTGTTTTGGATTGGTTTTAATTGAGTTTTGAGTTGATTATTATGTTGAAAAAGGGTTTTGATAATATCGATCTCGAAGTCCTTGAGATCCTTGAGTTTCTTGATGGTTTTAGTTGGGTTTTTGAGGTGAAATGATGAAGTTATGCTTGTTGGAGGTATAAGGTTAGGTTTAGGTTGTTTTTAGATGTGTTTTGATGTTTATAAATGGTTGAAAGTGATGTATGTTGGCTGAGCAAGGTTTTGGAAGCAATCGATTGAGTTATTGGTTGTTTCAGATGGGTAAATTGGTATAGTTTTGGTGAGCAACGAGTTTGTGTTTAGTTGCTGGTGTTGAAATGCATTTTAATGCATTTAGATCTCTGTTTTGATGCTCTAAAAATAGGGATCTTGGTTCGGAAGCAAACAAAGCATTTTTGGAGGCTTCGGAAGGGTAATTTTCGCATCGGTGAGCAAGGTTTTGCGTATCGGTGAGTGGAAATGAATTTTCCAGCTTTGTAACGCTTTGAGCGTGGTGTTGGGAGCTTAGTATAAGTTTGAAGCGCTTAGCTAAGCTCAAGAGTAAGTGATTCGAAAGTCTCTCTTGGAATTGTCTAAGTTTTGTCGGAAATACACTTGAATTAAATGTGGTTTCAATTACTATTTTTAAGCATGTCTTGAGCATTGATTATGCTAGTTTTAATGCCATTTTGTTAAGGATGCACATTGTAAGTGATCTTTGGATTTATGTGGTTAATGCATTTGATTTAAGCATGTTTATGCTTGTGAAAATGGGATTGTGTTTAATGCTTGTAAAACAGTGGAATATTGATGTTAAATAATTACATTGGCAAGGGATGGAAATGGTTTTTGGTTATCTTAATCGGATATAGTTAGCCGACTATAGGATTGCGTGCACCGTGAATAAAGTCGCCTTGGATGTCGAGGGGTTGTGATTGTGCCGTGAACTCCATCCAAGTACCCTAGCGATTGAGGAATTGGCGTCACCACGATGGAGGATGGCTCTCGTGAGTCGACTTGGTTAAGCATCACAACGGTGGAGGATTGCTCCCGTGTGTGAGCTTGGTTAAGGTGGTTACAATGGTTGAGGTAACTTCCATGTGTAAGCCTTTTTTGTGTTCCTGGCTCTCACTAGTGGATTATACACCTACCGATGAGTGATGTTGAGGGGTTGTGATTGTGTCGTTAAACTCCACCGATGAGTGATGTTGAGGGTTTGAGATTGTGCCACTAATCTCCATCACGGGTGTTGAGGGGTTGTGATTGTGCCATTAATCTCCATCACGGGTGTTGAGGGGTTGTGATTGTGTCATTTAACTCCACCTTGTGTAATCTGGTAGTGTGTATGAAGCGTGTGGGACAACGCTTGTAATCCACGTATCTGATTGTGTCATTTGTGTTGGTTTTGATATGGTTTGAGATTGATCACTTGCAAACCAATATATTGTTGATGAATAATGATTAAGCATGAAATGCTTGGAAATTAAGCTAGAATGCATGCAATGCTTGGTTTAAGCATGAGCAAAGGATTTTGTTGTGGTTTTAACGATGCTATGAGCATGTAGTTTAAAAGTGCATTGATGCTTTAGAGAGCATGTTTTAAAGGAAGGCATGAGTTTGCAAATGATGTTATCTTGATTTTATAAAATGCAATGATGAATATTTGGTTTTAGCGATCCTCACTAAGCTTTATACTTACGCTCATTTGTTTCATCAATGCAGAGAAGTAAGCATTTGGGGTAGCAAGAAAGCAAGTGGAATCCAAGCATTTTTTATTAAGCAATGTATGTGGTTTTACCTTAGTGTAATAAGAGGCAATGGGACGGATTTCTACTCTTGGTCTTTTGGTGATCTTAAACACCTTGAGCATGTTTAGTTTGCTTTTTCGGTTTTAAAAATGGCTATTGAGTGATTGTTTGAGCTTGAATATGGTTTTTTGCCTTCTTTTGTTTTGACAACTAGGAAGCATGACTATAATCCTATAGCTTGCAAGAATGGTGCTATGTTATAGCTTGTGCTTCGTATATGTGGTCCCTGATGTTTATTCATGTTATATGTGTGTTTAAACAAGTGTCGAAATGATTCCAGAGTTGAAAACTTGATAAAAACCAGCAATTTGGAAAGTTGCAGGCCCAAGAATTTCGGAACGCCCTTGTCCGTTTCGGAACGGAGGCCTATAATGACCATGGTGTCTCGTAACAAGAAGGCACGTTCCGGAACATTTCGCCACTGTGAACCAACGTTTCGTAACGGGTTCCTTAAGGTTTCAGAACGCCCCTGCGTATCAAAACCGTCACTTTGGTTTCGAAACGACCATTCCAATACAGGGTTTCCCGTTCCAAAAGACTTGATCGTTTGATGCTGAATTTGAATTGTTCTGAGTATTAGTTTCTTACGTTTTGGTCCATGTGTATTGATTGTTCAATTGGTTGAGTTTGGATAGTCCGTTTGAGATGAGATTTGATGTGTTGGCATGTTATATGACTAATTTTGGATTGGTAACTTTAAAATCTGGATAGACCTTGTAATTCCTGAAATTTACGATTTAGTCTCTAAAAGACAAATGAATGCAATTGAACCCCTAATCGAACTTCGATCGTTGTACCGTTTTCGCCTAATCGATTTGCTAATCATATAAGATGATAATGTGCATCTAGAAAAGATAAATAAAAAAGGGTCGTTAATTGTGGTTGACTTTTACGAGTTGACTTCGCTTTTCCCTGTGTAACCTTCTTAGTTCGAGTCGGGCGTCTAGGACGGGCTAAAGGGGTTACAAATGTACACTTTCCCAAAACTTGTTTTGCAAAATTGATTTAACCAACCTCTTAAACATCATTTTAGAGGATTTTAGAAAATTTTACCACATTTTTATTCCATCTCGAACCTGTAACCCCCTTAGCCCGGCCTAGACGCTTGACCCGAACTACGAAGATTACACGGGGAAAACCAAAGTCAACCCGAAAGTCAACCTTGATTAACGACCCTTTTTTATTTTAATATTGTCTATATGCGCATTAAGCCTATGTCAATACTCACGAATGATGGTAGAGAAAGGCACAATGATCCGAAAACATTTAGGGACTCAATTACACAAATTACGCGTTTAGGGACCAAGATATAATTTTTGGAAATTAGAAGGAATTAGCTGATTTTAGGTTTACCAATTTGAAATTAATCATGTTACATGCTTCTCTGTCAAGTTTCGGCTTAAAAAGACATCCCAAGCTCAAGCAATTGCATCCACAACATTCGGGACTAAAATGTAAAGCATGGAAACTTAAAATAATTCAAAACAGCATCCAACGGTCAACTATATCGGAACGCCCACCCTTCGTACCGAAATGCCCGTATCGAAACGATTTTGACCGTTTCGGTACTCGGGTATGTTCCGAGACCAGTATCGAAACAGGCTTCACCAGTAGCCAAACTGTTTCGAAACATCCTCATTCGTTCCGAAGCACCATGGCCATTACATACCCCCGTTTCGGAACAGGTGAGGGTGTTTCGATACACCTTGCCCAGTGACAGCAGCAATTGCTAGTTTTTGACATTTCAAGCAATTCAAATACACTTCAATGAGCATCAAAACATACCAGCAACTCATTTAGCCACTCAAGAACATAATTAAGACCCCTAAACTAGAGCATGGCATCAAACACAAAAGCACACAATCTAAAGGCATGCTCCCTAGTCTCAAAACCAATATAAGCAACCAAACATTTAGGACCATTTACAACCCTTAAATGCCATCATAAACATGCCACAAACTTAGGGAGTTCGAAACATATCTCCCAAATACAACCTTGGTTTCCCATTGCCATATATCAAAACTAAAGTGTATAAAAACATCACCTTACATGAGCTTCGCACTTCCTTGGATGTTCTTAACCTTCTTCCTGCCTGTAAACACCTCAATTATCTGCATTATTGGTAAAAGAGAGCGTAAGCACAATTTCTTAGTGAGGCATGCTCTAAAGAAAACCAACACAATAATGCATTATTCAAAACACTTTCTCAAAAGCCTTTTTCTACAACATACTCATTCTATCTCATGCTTGAAAACCTTTCGAAGCAACTTCTCATTGAAAACACATGTACCAAAATTCTAACTCATGCATTTAAACCAATGCAAATCTCATGGCAAAGCCATACTCATGCTTGTAAAACCAAAGCATTTCATATACAAATCTCATATGCATTTCTCATAGCATAAATCATCTCATCAAAGGTACATGTGAATCAAAAGGATTTTCATATTTTATATTGGCATTTCACATCTCATTATTACTCGGATATGCGGACATCTCTAACCACTAGACGTTTCCGGTGGAATCTCACATCACCGTACTCACTTGTCTAGTAACATAATTTCCGGTGGAATCTCATATCACCGTACTCACATGGCGGAATCTCTCATCGCCACAAAGCTTGGGTATTTCACCAAGTCCTACCCGATGGAATGCCCATCATCGGTTCTCTCCATTTGGATTAAACTAAAGAGCACATACAAATTTTTAGTTTATAGTGCACTCTCATCCTATTGATCGATCAATTATATCTGGTAAGTATCTCAACATCTATGCCAATATATTATGTCAAAAAAACATCTCACCAATTGTTTTTCATGCAACATTTCCAAATCATTCTCATCTCATGTCAAAACCATAACATTTTCCATGCTTTAAAACAAAAGCTCAAATCTCAACTATGCAACATGTTATTTCATGAAATCATTTCAAGCATCATCTCATGCTACAAAATCATGCATAAAAACAGTAGGAATTTATCTATCTCAAACCATGAGCATGTAAAAGCATTTTAGGCGCAACCACCGCATTTAAGAGAGCAATCTAGCCAATACTTACTTTTGGACTTAGGAAGGTGTTTCAAACCTTTCCTAAATCCACAAACCTTGTTTCATGTCCCTCAAGGACTTCTAAACCATTCGCACTCATCGATTACGTTTCGCTTGCTCGCCGAAACACTATCTAGGCTCCTGGATCAACACCAAAGGCGCCCGAAGATGTTTCCCCTGTTTATAACACATAAGAGCATAGGATTAATGCATCATCATGCATTGAAATCATCAGCCACACTCCTAAACTCGCTGCTCTACTCACAAACCACATTTCGGCTACCAAACACAACCGAAATCATCTCCAAACTCTTCCAAAACAAAGCCCAGCCAAGATCTACCACTTCTAATCATTTCTAAACATCAATCAACATCAAAAATCACCACAAACTCGTCCTTCTACCTCCAGCTATGACAAAACACCAAAACCACCCCAAAAACCATCATTCTAGCATGCAAAACTTAGGAACCCAAGCTTATTCGGGATGTGTTTGATAAAACCTCATTTATAACATCAATTAACATCCAAAATACATTAGAAAACAACCTCAAAATAGAGCCTAACCATCAACCACGAAAATCATCAAGATCTCTCCAAAAACCTTGAGTTTTAAGACAATTTCTTGTTTCTAACATTAAAGCAACTAAGAAATTATTAACAAAGGATTGATAACTTGGGAATATCAGTAAAGAACTGATCACTAGAGGAGAAGGACGAAGCTTACCTCTAATGCTTGATTTCTCATTGAATTGGGCAAGTTTTCTTGAAATTCCAATGTAAAAACAAGAGGTTTTGATGAGGAAAAGATTAGGAATCAAAAGGAGATTGAAATCTCATTAAACTGAGAGAAAATGAAAGGTAGGTATGAAAAATCAAAGGTTAATTGCTGGAGGAAATGTGTTTGGTTGAAAAGAAATTGAGAGAAAATGAAATGAGAGAAAATTGATGAAAGGTAGTTATGAAAAGTCAAAGGTAGTTTCCTTTTAATTAATCTTTATTTTCCTTTAATTAAAACATTAATAAAATCACCAAATTAAGAAGAAATCTGATTAAAACATTTTGGTAAAATTAGCTCCTTAAAGATTCAAAGTTTCAACCCTTTACAAAACAGTCACTATTTAACTTTGTAAAAACTACGATTTGGTCACTACACCGAAATGTAGTATTTCCAAACCTTATTTTGTAAAATTGATTTCACCATAATCATTCATATATTAAATGATGATTTTTAGATATTTTCCCATATTTTTAAAGGATCCCGAACTAGGTGTTCCCTAATTCTCCCTTTAAGATTCGAACTGTTTATGACTGGTCTGATTCGGAATCTAAAACATCTAGGCCCAAAGTTGGGGTGTTACAACTCTCCCCCTCTTAAGAAATTTCGTCCTTGAAATTTACCTGGAGGAAAATTGTAAGGAAACTGCTTCTTCATATCTTCCTTTCTTTCCCACGTGGCTTCCTCAACACCACGATGTCTCCACAACACCTTAACCAGCTCAATGGTCTTACCCCGGAGAACCTTACTGTCCGAATCCAAAATCTCAAATGGTTCCTCATCATATGTCAAATCTGGATTCAACTAAACTTCCTCCACAGGCATAACATGCGAAGGATCCGATCTATACCTATGAAGCATGGATACATGAAACACATTATGTATCTTTTCTAACTCTTGTGGTAGCCTCGGCTTATAAGCAACAGGACCCACACGTTCTACCACCTTGTATGGTCCAATGTATCTCGGGCTCAGCTTGCCCTTCCGGCCAAATCTCATCACCTTCTTCCAAGGTGAAACTTTCAAGAACACACGATCACCCACTGCAAATTCTATCTCCTTACGCTTCAAATCCGCGTAAGACTTTTTCCGATCCGATACTTCCTTCAACCGCTCACAAATGAGCTTCACCTTCTCGGTGGTTCCTTTCAACAAAGCCGGCATCGAGACCAACTTTTGTCCCGTTTCAGCCCAGCAAAGAAGAGTTATGCACTTCCTCCCGTACAAAGCTTCATAAGGTGCCATTTGAATACTTGTCTGGTAACTATTATTATAAGAAAACTCCACCAAAGGCAAGTGCTTCTCCCAAGAGCCTTGAAACTCAATAACACAGCACCTCAACATATCCTCAAGCACTTGGATAACACGCTCCGACTGTCCATCCATCTGCGGATGATAAGAAGTACTGAAATTCAGCCGCGTACCCAATGCTTGATGCAAACACTCCCAAAACCTTGCAGTGAACCTCAAATCTCTATCCGACACTATAGATTTTGGTACGTCATGCAAACATACAATCTCAGCAATGTACAACTCTGCAAGCTTATCCAAGGTGTACGTAGTATGCACAGGTAAGAAATGCGCACACTTCATAAGGCGATCCACAATCACCCAAATAGAATTCTTCTTTGATAGCGTTAGAGGCAAACCAGACACAAAGTTCATGGTAATCCTCTCCCATTTCCATTACGGGATCCTCAACGGTTGCAACAACCCCGAGGGAAACTGATGCTCAGCCTTAACCCGCTGACAAACCATACACTTGCTCACATACTCAGTGACATCTTTCTTCAAACCCACCCAATAATACTCATCCTTCTGATCACGATACATCTTTGTACTACCAGGATGCATAGAAAATAGACTACTATGAGCTTCGGTCAGAATAGTGCGCCTCAACTCAACATCATTCGACACCACTATCCGACTCCCAAAACATAGAACACCATCATCATTAAAACAGAAGTCCGATGGTCTATCCTCAGCAATATCCTGAACATGTGGCACCAAGGAATCATCCAACAGCTGCTTGTCCTTTATCAACTGGACCAGAGATGGTTTCACTTGCAATTCAGCAACAAGACAACCATCTCGCGATATGCTCAAGCTAGCAAACATCGCCCTTAACTCCACCGCCACTTTCCTGCTCAAAGCATCAGGCACAACATTGGCCTTTCCCGAGTGATACTCGATCGTTAGATCGTAATCCTTAAGCAACTCCACCCATCGTCGTTGCCTAAGATTCAACTCTTTCTGAGACATCAAATACTTCAAACTCTTGTGATCCGTGTACACAGTACACTTCTCACCATAAAGATAATGTCTTCAAATCTTTAGAGCAAAAACCACCGCAGCCAACTTAATGACATGCGTAGGATAATTGCGCTCATGCACTTTCAATTGATGCGATGCACAAGCCACCACATTACCCTCTTGCATTAACACACACCCTAAACCAATGTAGGATGTGTCACTATACACCACAAACTCTTTCCTTAATTCAGGTTGAACAAAGACAGGAGCTTGCGTCAAAGCTGCTTTAAGCTTCTCAAAAGCTTGTTGTCTCGCTTCTTTCCACTCATACTAAACATCCTTTCGCAACAACTTTGTTAAAGGTGCAGCAATCTTAGAAAATCCATCCACAAACCTCCGGTAGTATCCTGCTAACCCAAGAAAACTACGGACATCATGAATAGACTTAGGAGGCTTCCAATTCATCAACGCCTCAACTTCCTGGGGATCAACTCGAATCCCTTCGGCCGAAACCACATGACCAAGGAAAACAACTTCCTTTAACCAAAACTCACATTTGCTCAGCTTAGCATAAAGCTGATTTTCCAACAGCGCTTGCAAAACAATCCTCAAATGACCTTCATGCTCCTCCTCAGTACGAGAGTACACAAGGATATCGTCGATAAACACCACAACAAACTTGTCCAAGAATTCATGGAACACCCTATTCATCATGTCCATGAAAGCGACAAGAGCATTTGTCAACCCAAACGGCATCGCAAGGAACTCATAATGCCCATACCTCATTCTAAAGGTTGTTTCCGACACATCCACATCTATCACCTTTAACTGATAGTACCCTGACCTCAGATCAATCTTTGAAAACACAGCCGCTCCCCGAAACTGATCAAAAAGATCATCAATCCTCGGCAAAGGATACTTGTTCTTGACGGTCAACTTATTCAGCTGACAATAATCGATGTACATTCTCATCATGCCATCCTTCTTTTTCACAAACAAGACCGGTGCACCCCAAGGTGACACACTAGGCCGAATGAAGCCACAGTCAAGCAACTCTTGAAGTTGCGTCTTCAACTCCTAAACTCTTTGGGTGCCATGCGATAGGGAGCAATGGACACCGGAGTTGTGTTCTCATACAACTCAATTCCAAACTCAACCTCTCAAGTAGGCGGCAAACCAGGTAATTCATCCGGAAACACTCCAGGGAACTCACACACGGTCCTTATATCCTGAACGTGCACCTCCTTTGAACTAGGATTCATAACAAAGGCTAGGTAAGCTTCACATCCTTGCCGCAACATCCGGCTTGCTTCCAACGTTAACACCATATTGGCAAGAAACTTCACATTTTCTCCCACTACCACCACCTCATAATCATCTGCAAGTTTCAACGAAACTCGCTTGCTTTCAAAATCCACAACGGCTCTATGCTCAACAAGCCAATCCATGCCAAGGATTACATCAAAACCATAGAATGGCAATTCCATAAGATCAACAAGAAAAACATGATCTTGCACCTTTAAGGGACATCTTCTATACAACTTCCTTGTTACAACCGTCTCACCAAAGGAACTAGTCACATGCATACCAACATCCAAAGACACAACAAGCAAACCAAGCATTTGAGCATGTTCACGCAATATGTACGAGTGTGTAGATCCAGAATCAATCAAAGAAAGTAATGACAAGGATTGCAACGTAAAGGTACTCGTGATCACTTCTGTGTCATTCATTCCCTCACGGTGGGCATACACTCGAGCCTGACCACCACCCTCAAGTTGGACATCCACAACATGTGCCACGTTCCTTCCACCATCATCCCTACGCTGAAAATTACCACGACCGCGCCCACGACCTCTCTATGGCTTAGCTGCTCTAACCGGGGCATGTCCCTCTCTCAGCGGCTGAGGACAATCTTTCTTCATATGCCCTTCGGTTTCCACAATTCCAGAATGTCCCAAGGTTACCCCAACACTCACCACCGTTTATCCTACCACATCGGTTACACTCAGGAGTCCTCAAGTAAGCATTAGGTCCTTGTTGACCTCTACCAGGGTTACCACCCCCCTGTCTAGCATCATAGTGCGGCTTTCTATACTTATGCCTCTTGTTGCGATCTCTACCATAATCGCGTTCTTCAGCTTGCTTTCCCGAGCTAGATCCACCAGCTCGGCTCGCCAAACCAAGATTCAATTCAATGTCCTTGGCTCTAGTGACCAAGACATTGAAATCAGTGTAATCAGCTGCAAGCATATAGGTCTTGACATCCACTACCAGCCCATAACGGAACCGTTTGCACCTTTCCCTCTCGCTAGGAATTAGCTCAGGTGCATATTGGCTAAGGCGAACAAACTTAATCTCATATTCAGCTACATACATGTTCCTTGCATAAGAGACATAAACTCCCTCTTCTTCTCGTCGAGGTAGCGAACTCCCAGATATTTCTGCTTGAACGCATTCAAGAAGAATGTCCAAGTCACCACATCATCCTCCAATCCGGATATAGTGGTCGTCCACCACGTGTAAGCATCACCATCCAGTAGTGACACAATGCATCCCAGCTTCTGCACATTGTTGCAGTTCAACTGACCAAGAATCCTCTTGGTGCTCTCCAACCAAGATTCAGAGCCTTCAAGTGTCAAAGCTCTGAACTCAGTCCCACCCAGACTTCGAAGACGCTCCAACGACAATCTCACATTAGCACCATCCTGAGGTACAGCTCCATGAGCTCCAGCTAATGCTGCCTGAAAAGCTCCAGCAATAGCCTGTATCAACATGGTCTTGTTAGGAGCAGCTTGCCCTTGAACACCCTCGGGTCCAGCAACCTCAGCACCAACTCCAGCAGCACCAGCCCCAACTCCACTACCACTAGGTGGTCCACTAGGGGGAGGAGGAGGTAAATCCTCAGCATTCTCTACGTTCTCATTCTCAGTCGTAGATCTAGTATTGATTCTCAACTCTCTATGTGGCCCCATAATAAAAACAACGCACTGACAAAAATGCAATAAACACAATTAGGCATAATAAGGTAAGTAATCCAAGTACTCAAGCTTATTTTTGAAACCATTTCTTCTCATTAGTAATGATATGGCAATGGGATCCCCAACCACACTCCAAACATAGCATAGTGTCACAATTTCATCTCAATTGAATCATACATCACTATTCATACATCATACTTTCACCGAAAAGTCACAATCACGCATAATCACATACAACAACCACATACCAAACCCCAATTATTCGATAACCTGGCTCCGATACCAACAAATGTAACCCTCTTAGCCCGGCCTAGACGCTTGACCCGAACTACGAAGATTACACGGGAAAACCAAAGTCAACTCGAAAGTCAACCTTGATTAACAACCTTTTTTATTTTAATCTTGTCTAGATGCACATTCAGCCTATGTGAATACTCACGAATCATGGAAGAGAAAGGCACAACGATCGAAAAACATTTAGGGACTCAATTGCACAAATTACGTGTTTAGGAACCAAAATGTAATTTTTGGAAATTAGAAGACCTTAGCTGATTTTAGGTTTACCAATTTGAAATTAATCATGTTACATGCTTCTCTGTCAAGTTTCATCTTAAAAAGACATCCCAAGCTCAAGCAATTGCATCCACCACATTCGGGAGTAAAATGTAAAGCATGGAAACTTAAAACAATTCAAAACAACATCCAACGATCAATTGTATCGGAACGCCCACCCTTCGTACCGAAACGCCCGTATCGAAACGGTGTTGATCGTTTCGGTACTCGGGTATGTTCTGATACCAGTATCGAAATAGGCTTCACCAGTAGCCAAACTGTTTCGAAACAACTTCATCTGTTCTGAACCACCATGGCAAATACAGGCCCCTGTTTCGGAACAGGTTAGGGTGTTTCGATACACCCTGCCCAGTGACAGCAGCAATTGTTGGTTTTTGACATTTCAAGCCATTCAAACACACTTCAATGAGCATCAAAACATACCAGCAACTCATTTAGCCACTCAAGAACATAACTAAGACCCCTAAACTAGAGCATGGCATCAAACACAAAAGCACACAATCAAAAGGCATGCTCCCTAGTCTCAAAACCAATATAAGCAACCAAACCTCAAACCAAACATTTAGGACCATTTACAACCCTTAAATGCCATAATAAACATGCCACAAACTTAGGGAGTTCGAAACATATCTCCCAAATACAACATTGGTTTCCCATATGCATATATCAAAACTAAAGTGTATAAAAACATCACCATACATGAGCTTCGCACTTCCTTGGATGTTCTTAACCTTCTTGCTGCCCTTAACCACCTCAATTATCTGCATTATTGGTAAAAGAGAGCGTAAGCACAATTTCTTAGTGAGGCATGCTCTAAAGAAAACCAACACAATAATGCATTATTGAAAACACTTTCTCAAAAGCCTTTTTCTACAACATGCTCATCCTATCTCATGCTTGAAAACCTTTCAAAGCAACTTCTCATTGAAAACACATGTACCACAATTCTAACTCATGCATTTAAACCAATGCAAATCTCATGGCAAAGTCATACTCATGCTTGTAAAACCAAAGCATTTCATATTCAAATCTCATATGCATTTCTCATAGCATAAATCATCTCATCAAAGGTACATGTGAATCAAAAGAATTTTCATATTTTATATTGGCATTTCACATCTCATTATTACTCGGATATGCAGACAACATTCTCTAACCACTAGACGCTTCCAGTGGAATCTCACATCACCGTACTCACTTATCTAGTAACATAATTTTCGGTGGAATCTCACATCACCGTACTCACATGGCGGAATCTCTCATCGCCACAAAGCTTGGGTATTTCACCAAGTCCTACCCGATGGAATGCCCATCATCGGTTCTCTCCCTTTGGATTAAACGAAAGAGCACGTACAAATTTTTTGTTTATAGTGCACTCTCATCCTATTGATCGATCAATTATATCCGGTAAGTATCTAAACATCTATGCCAATATATTATGTCAAAACATCATATCACCTATTGTTTTTCATGCAACATTTCCAAATCATTTTCATCTCATGTCAAAACCATAACATTTGTCATGCTTTAAAACAAAAGCTCAAATCACAACTATGCAACATATTTTTTCATGAAATCATTTCATGCGTCATCTCATGCTACAGATCATGCATAAAAATAGCAGGAATTTATCTATCTCAAACCATGAGCATGTAAAAGCATTTTAGGGGCAACCATCGCATTTAAGAGAGAATTCTAGCCAATACTTACTTCTGGACTTATGAAGGTGTTTCAAACCTTTCTTAAATCCCCAAACCTTGTTTCATGTCCCTCAAGGACTTCTAAACCATTCGCACTCACCGATTACGTTTCGCTTGCTCACCGAAACGCTATCTAGGCTCATGGATCAACACCAAAGGCGTCCGACGATGTCTCCCCTGTTTATAACACATAAGAGAACATGATTAATGCATCATCATGCATTGAAATCATCAGCCACACTCCTAAACTCGCTGCTCTACTCACAAACCACATTTCATCTACCAAACACAACCGAAATCATCTCCAAACTCTTCCAAAACAAAGCCCAGCCAAGATCTACCACTTCTAATCATTTATAAACATCAATCAACGTCAAAAATCACCACAAACTCGTCCTTATACCTCCAGCTATGACAGAACACCAAAACCACCCCAAAAACCATCATTCTAGCATGCAAAACTTAGGAACCCAAGCTTATTCGGGATGTGCTTGATAAAACCTCATTTATAACATCAATTAACATCCAAAATACATTAGAAAACAACCTCAAAACATAGCCTAACCATCAACCACGAAAATCATCAAGATCTCTCCAAAAACCTTATGTTTTAAGACAATTTCTTATTTCTAACATTAAACCAACTCAAAAATCATTAACAAAGGATTGATAACTTGGGAATTTCAGTAAAGAACTGATCACTAGAGGAGAAGGACGAAGCTTACCTCTAATGGTTAATTTCTCCTTGAATTGGGGAAGTTTTCTTGAAATTCCAATGTAAAAACAAGAGGTTTTAATGAGGAAAAGATTAGGAATAAAAAGGAAATTGAAATCTCATCAAAAGGAATGAAAAATCAAAGGTTAATTGCTGGAGGAAATGTGTTTGGCTGAAAAGAAATTGAGAGAAAATGAAATGAGGGAAAATTGATGAAAGGTGTGAAAAGTCAAAGGTAGTTTCCTTTTAATTAATCTTTATTTTCCTTTAATTAAAACATTAATAAAATCACCCAAATTAAGAAGAAATCTGATTAAAAAAATTTTGGTAAAATTAGCTCCTTAAAGATTCAAAGTTTCAACCCTTTACAAAACAGTCACTATTTAACTTTGTAAAAACTGCGATTTGGTCACTATACCGAAATGTAGTATTTCCAAACCTTATTTTGTAAAATTGATTTCACCATAATCATTCATATATTAAATGAGGATTTTTAGATATTTTTCCATATTTTTAAAGCATCCCAAACTAGGTGTTCCCTAAATCTCCCTTTAAGATTCGAACCGTTTATGACCGGTTCGATTCATACTCTAAAACATCTAGCCCCAAAGTTGGGGTGTTACAGAATCTTGATTTCCCTAAACCACCTCTTATCGAATCGAACAACCAATTACTGATTCCATTAGCCTAACCCGACATGCAAAACACCAAAGCCCAAAATCAGCGCGTTACAACTCTCCCCCACTTAGGAAATTTCATCCTCGAAATTTTACCTGAAGGAAAAAATGCGGAAATTGATTCAACATGTCCGCCTTGCTCTCCCACGTGGCCTCCTCAACTCCTTGACGTCTCCACAACACCTTCACAAGTTCAATGGTCTTACCACGAAGAAATTTGCTACTCGAGTAAAGAATCCCAACTGATTTCTCATCATAGAATAAATCCAGATTCAACTTAATCTCCTCAACTAGCATCACATGAGATGGATCCGATCTATACCTCTGAAACATAGAACATGAAACACATCATGGATCTTCTCCAACTCGGGAGGCAACCTCAACCGATAAGCCACAGGACCAACTCGCTCCACAACCTCATAAGGCCCAATAAACCTCGGACTAAGCTTACTCTTACGTCCGAACCTCATCACCTTATTCCAAGGCGATATCTTTAGGAACAAGCGATCTCCAACCGAAAATTCAATCTCCATACGCTTTAAATACGCGTAAGACTTTTGATGATCCGATGCAGCCTTCAACCGTTCACAAATGAGTTTCACTTTCTCAGTTGTTCCCTTAAGCATATTCGGCAAGGAAACCAAATTTTGCCATGCCTCAGTCCAACAAAGAGGCTTTCTACACTTTCTCCCATACAAGGCCTCATACGGAGCCATTTGTATATTCATCTGAAAACTATTAGTATAGGCAAACTCAACCAATGGTAACTGTTTTTCCCAAGAACCTTGGAAATCTATCACACAACATCTCAACATGTTTGTAACCCCCTTAGCCCGGCCTAGACGCCCGAACTGAACAAAGAAGATTACACAGGGAAAACCGAAGTCAACTCGATGAAGTCAAACTCAATTAACAAACCTTTTTTATCTTTTCTAGATGCACATTATTATCATATATGTTCAGCGAAGCAATTAGGCGAAAATGGCACAACGATCGGAGTTCGATTAGGGGTTCAATTGCATACATTTGACTTTTAGGGACTAAATTGTAATTTCCAGAAAATACAGAGACTTTTCAGATTTTAAAGTTACCAATCCTTAATTAGTCACGTAACATGACAACATGCCAAATTTCAGCTCAAACGAGTCACCCAAACTCATCCAATTGAACATACAACATTCAGGGATCAAAAAACAACATTTCAGAAGTTGAAAAGATTCTTTTAACTGAAATTAACGAACTCGTATCGGTACGCCTTAGCCTGTATCGATATGCAAAATGGCAGTAGCTGAAATTGAAAAAAGGGTGCGTACTGGCTTACACGTACGAACTGGACCTCGTACTCAGCCACAAATAGATTTCCCTGAACAAGCGACATGAATTCGCGCTTCTTCTCATCCAAGTATCTCACACCAAGATACTTCCTCTTAAAGGCACTTCTAAAGAACTCTCAATGTACCTCATTGGGTTCCATTCCGGCAGTGATTGTCGTCCACAACCTATAAGCGTCACCCTGGAGCAAACAAAATGTGCATCATAGCTTGCGCACATCGTTACATCCCATTTGATCCATAATACGGATCGTACTACTTAACCAGGCTTCTGACGCCTCAGGAGACATTCCATGGAACTCAACAGCTCCCAAACTCCTCAGCCTTTCCAAGGGCAAACCTGTCTGCCCAGCTGCAGGGACCTGAGCATGCGCTCCGGCTACCATAGCCTGAAACGCTCCGTGATCGCCTCAACCAGTGGCGCTAGATCACCCAATCCTGGACTAGCCTGTCCATGTTGCTTCGGCTCCCCACCACCAGGTGGTGGAGGTGGAGGTAGAGTCTCATCATCTGGGTTCTCAACCCCCTGATTGCCATGGTTACCCTGCTCAGGCGCAAGCACGATCGTATTCGACCTAAGCTCTCTCCTCGGACCCATTGTGCTATTTTTTAACAAGGCATAACAACAAAAACAAATCAAACCATGATTTAAGCCAGCCTCAAGAGAGGATCCAAGTTCACAAAAACATTTAACTAGTGCAATATGGCAAAGGGCACCCCGATTTCCCTCAAACATAACATAGCATACAATAGCATAACATATTCAGCATGCTTCACATCATCCACATCATCAACATACAATCATATTTAACTTCCATATGATTCACAACAACCAAGCATGGCATAAAGTCCAACATTCGACCCAAAAAACATGCTTTTTTTTCAAACAACATGCTATTCAACATTGAATCGAACATCAAAACATACCAATTTCACTGACCATCATCCCTAATTCTTTCGAAACCTAGCTCTGATACCAACAAATGTAACCCCATTAGCCCGACCTAGACGCCCGACCCAAACTAAGAAGATTACACGAAGAAAACCAAAGTCAACCTCGATTAATGACCCTTTTTTATCTTCTCTAGATGCACATTATTATCCTATATGTTCAGCGAAGCGATTAGGGGAAAATGGCACAGCGATCGGAATTCGATTAAGGGTTCAATTGCAAACATTTGACTTTTATGGATTAAATTGTAATTTCTAGAAAACACAAGGATTTCATATTTTAAAGTTACCAATCCTTAATTAGTCACGTAACATGCCAACATGCCAAATTTTAGCTCAAATGGATCACCCAAACTCATCCAATTGAGCATACAACATTCAGGGGTCAGAAAGCAACATTTCAGTAGTTGAAAAGATTCTTTTAACTGAAATTAACGAACCTGTATCGGTACGCCTTAGTCTGTATCGATACGCAAAATGGTAGTAGCCAGAACTGACAAAAGGGTATCGATACACTCAAGCCCGTATCGATATGGCCTTCAACCTTTTGCCTAGGCGTATCGATACGCGGGCAATTCGTATCGGTACACCTAAGCCAAAAAGCCTGAATTTAGCCTTAGTGTATCTATACTCTTCCCCGAGTATCGATACGCATACCAGATTTTCACATTCAACAGCCTTGAAATCACACTTAACCTCAACTAAACATGCTTAGAACATCCATACATGTTATAGACAACTTACTAAACACATAAGCATTAACAAACAACATAACATAATCATCAAGCATATCAAATCATGGTGAAAATATGTAACCCCCTTAACCCGGCCTAGACGGTTGACCCGAATTAAGAAAGTCACACGGGGACAACCAAAGTCAACCTTGATTAACGACCCTTTTTTTTCTTTTTACTCTTGTCTAGATGCACATTAGTCCTAATTGTGATCACACAAACATCATACTCAAAGATCACAAACATCAGAGATCAAACAGGGACCCAATTGAACAAATTACAACTTTAGGGACCAAATTGTAATTTCTGATAATTAAAAGAACTTAACCCAAATTAAAGTTACCAACTTGAAATTAATCAGGTTTCATGCTTCTCTGTGAAATTTCAGCTCAAAAGGACTTCCCAAGCTCATGCAATTGAACAAACAAGATTCAGGACCAAAACGCAAACAATTCAAAACATATAACCGCCCATGTCAGCCCCCAACGGTCGACCGTTCCGAAACAGGTAGACCCCGTTCCGAAACACGGGCCGTTCCGCAACGGGTTCCGAAACATGGCCTTGGCAGAGACCAAACCGTTTCGAAACGGTGCATACCGTTTCGGACGCCTGGGTTCATGCAAGGCACCCGTTCCGAAACGGTGCACACTGTTCCGAAACGCCTGCACAGATTGCAGCAAAATGGCATTCCAAAACATGCAATAGATCATTCAAACATGCTCCAAATGTCACCAAACTTTACCAGCATGCAATTCAACATAAATAAGACTTGCAAGCATCATCAAATCAACAATCTAACATCATATGCAAAAAGCCCCAATTCTATAGGCATGCTTCCTACACAAGCTAGCTATTCAAACACAAAACTTCCAAAATAAGCATATAATGATCCAATTCAAAAACCAGCATTCAAATCATCATTCAACATACTTAGGGAGTCCCAAACACCTCCCAAAACATACACATTGATCCCCCATTGCCAAATCACCCAAAAGCTAAAATGTTTAACAAAAACCTTCCATACATTGAGCTTTACTTGTACTTGAATTCTTGCCTTCTTGCTGCCCCTCAAGGTACTCTAATGCTCTGCATTATTGAATTAAGAAAACGTAGAGAGCGTAAGCAAAAGCTTAGTGAGGTATGCTCTTTAAAAACCATTCAATAATGCAATTAAAAACATTTATAAAACATGCTTTAAATCAACCTTTGCACATGCTCAAAAGCATACTTTGAACAAGCAATCTCATGCTTCATAACAACCTTAAAACAAGCATCTCATGCTTCATAATATACATAACATGTTATATTGGCACAAGTGATAAATTCCATTTCTTAAAACAAGTTCATCAACTTCCCAAGGACTTTTAAACACCTTGGCCCCAAGGACTTTTAAACACCTTGGCCATGGACTTTTAAACACCATGAATGAGGACCACACAAGGATTTTTAACCACCTTTGTGTCCAAAACTTGAATCACCCCAAGGACTTTTAAACACCTTGGCCCCAAGGACTTTTAAACACCTTGGTCCCATGGACTTTTAAACACCATGGCCCCATGGACTTTTAAACACCATGGAAGGATCACCTAAGGACTTTTAACCACCTTAGTGTCCGCAACAAGAACCATCCAAGGACTTTTAACCACCTTGATGTTCTTAAGTAACAAGGCTCACTCAAGGACTTTTAACCACCTTAGTGACCTTAACCTTTTTAAAAACATCACTTGCCAATATACATCATATTCATCATTTAATCCACTGTTTTAAAGCATTAAACCAAGCCATTTTCATCATGCATTTCAAAGCATCAAACCACATCATTTCAATGTACAAAATCAAGGAACTCCTACCTAGAGTTACCTTCAACATATGGCTTACATCATCAGCAAAATCCATGCTAAAACATGCTTTCAAAACAGTAATTAAAACATGCAAATAATCATTTTGCATCACATCAAAATCATGGCCACCACTTAGAGAGAAAATCTGAAAACTTACACTTGAGCTTAGCAAAGTTGTTTAGACTTAAACTAAGCTCCCAAAACCTTCAAACCTTGGTTTAAAAACTGAAAACCCAACTTCACTCACCGATTTCCACTTTGCTTCAAGCCAAAGCACCAAATCAAGCTTCCGGATCAACAACTCTTGGATCCAAAGATGCCTCCCCTGTTTCAACACATCAAAGCAGAGGATTAATGCATCATCATGCATTAATTGCTTCAATGAAAGCACCTAAACTCGCTGCTCTCATCCAACCTCCATTTTCGGCCACCAAACACAACCGAAAATGCATCCAAACCACTTCTAAACAAAGCCCAGCCATAAACCAGCAAAACCACACTTCCACAAACATCAAAACACATCTAAAAACAACCTATTAACATCCTTATATCTCCAGCAACATCAGATCACCAAGATCACCTCAAAAACAACCTTGAAACACAAGCTAAACTTAGGAAACTCAACCTATCCGGGATTGCATCAATCAAAACTCAATTGCTTATCAATATAGAGATCATATAACATCAAAAACACCTCTCAAATCACAGATTAATCAAATCTAACAAAAATCATCAAAAATCATCAAAATCTTGCATTATAAGCCAAGATCCATTAATCAACTTAAAAGCCTTTAATTAAACATCAATTAAGGATTGAAAACTTAGGAATTTCAGTAAAGAACTGATAGTTTAGAGGAGAAGGACGTTCTTACCTCCAAACTTGAGTTTCTCCTCTTTTTGCAATCAAAATCCTTGTTGAAACAAGTAGCAATTGAAGAGGTTTTGAAGATACAATGATTTGGAATCAAATGAGAGTTGAAAGGAGGGATTTAGGTGAAGGAATCAGATCCAATTCTCTGGAAAAGTAGTGTTTGGGTTGAGAGAAAATGAGAGAAAGAAAATTGGAAAGTTAGTTAAGAAAATAGCCAAATGGCTTTCCCTCCACTTCTAATATCTTTAAAAATCAGAATATAGCTTATAAAATCTTAGAAAAATCTGGAGAAACTCCCTTTGGGTAAATAGCTCCTTAAAGATTCAAAGTTTCAACCCTTTATAAAACAGCCACCAAACTTGCGAAAATTACATTTTGGTCACTAGCCAAAATGTAACACTTCCAAAACTCATTTTCCAAAATTGATTTCACAGTTCACTTAATTATATTAAAAGATGATTTTAGAACATTTTTCCATATTTTTAATGCAACCCGAACTAGGCTTTCCTAATTTCACCTCTTTAGATTCGAACAGCACTTTGACCAAACCGGTCAACGCCCAAAACTCCTAAGCCCAAAACCGGGGCGTTACAAAATATTAGCTACTCTAGCATGCTTTAGAGTATAAGCCATAACATAGCCAAAACACTATAAGCAAGCCCACAAACCAATTAGACACCACTTACAAGTCCAAAAACATAAACCAATCATGCCTAAGGTGTTTAACATCACCCACAAAACCATGAGTGGAAATCCCTCGCATTGCCTCTTATTACACTAAAATAAAACCACATACATTGCTTAGCCAAAATACTTGGAATCCTCTTGCTTTCTTGTTGCCTCAAATGCTCAATTCTCTGCATTGATGAAACAAATGAGCGTAAGCATATAGCTTAGTGAGAACCGCTATAAATCAAACATTCATCAATGCATTTTGGAAACCATATCATCATCATTTTGAAAACATATGTCTTCCTTAAAAACATGCACTTTGGACACCAATCCGCTTTCAAACCACATGCTCATAGCATCACTAATATAACAGCAAAAACCTTTGTTCATGCTTAAACCAAGCATCACATGCATTCTAGCATAAGTCCCAAGCATCACATGCTTAAATCATTATTCAACAACATTATATTGGCTCGCAAGTGATCATTAACAAACCATTTCAATACCAAGCACACTTGACACAATCGGATATGCGGATTACAAGCGTTGTCCCACACGCTTCATACACACTATCGGACCCTTAAGGCTCACACACGGGATTAGACCATCAACGGTTGTGAAGCTCGTGGTAAAGTTTAACGGTACAATCACAACCCCTCAACACCACTCATCGGTAGTTATATAATTCCACTAACGGGAGCACGAGACACAAACCACAAGATCCACACACGGGATTAGACACAAACCACAAGATCCACACATGGAGTGTATGGCACAATTACAACCCCTCGACATCCAAGACGACTTTATTCACGGTGCACCCAATCCTATAGCCGGCTAACTATATCCGATTAAAGTAACCAAAATCCTTTTCCATCACTTGCCAATATAATCATTTAACATCATTATTCCACAGTTTTACAAGCATAAAACACAATGCCATTTTCACAAGAATAAACATGCTTAAACCAAATGCATTAATCACATAAATCCAAGGATCACTTACCATGTGCATCCTTAACAAAATGGCATTACAAACCAACATCATCAATGCTCAAAACATGCTTTAAAACAATAATAAATCCACATTCAAATCAAGTGCATTTTAAACCAAAACATAGCACCTTCCGAGAGAGACTTTCATTTTACTTACTCTTGAGCTTAGCTACGTGTTTCAAACTTACACTAAGCTCCCAACACCATGCTCAAAGCGTTACAAAGCTGAAAAATCCTTTTCCACTCACCAATACGCGAAACTTCGCTTGCCGACGCAAAGATCACCCTTCTGAAGCCTCCAAAAATGCTTCGCTTGCTTCCGGATCAAGATCCCATGTTTTTAAAGCATCAAAACAAGCATTAAAATGCATTTCAACACCAGCAACTAAACACAACTCGTTGCTCACCAAAACTACACCAATTTACCCGTCCGAAACAACCGATAACTCAATCGATTGCTTTCTAAACCAAGCCCAGCCAACATACATCACTTCCAACCATTATTAAACATCAAAACATATCTAAAAACAACCTAAACCCTTCCTTATACCTCCAGCAAGCATAACACCATCAAACCACCTTAAAAACCCAACTAAAACCATCAAGAAACTCAAGGATCTCAAGGATTTCTAGATCTATATCATCAAAACTCTTTTTCAACATAATAATCAACTCAAACTCAATTAAAATCAATCCAAAACAGAGCTCATCAACAACACTCTGAAAATCAAGATTTAAACCACTAATTTGCAAGATTTTGATATTAATCAAAACTAAGCCAAAAAAAACAATTAGGAGCCAAAGATCTTGGGAATTTCAATAAAGAACCTAGATTGAAGGTTGAGAACGGGATTTACCTCCAATCCTTGCCTTCCTTAAGGTTTGACAAGTTTTTGCTTCACAAACCTTAAAAATCTTGAAGATAACTCTTGGAAATGATTTTGAAATCAAAGAGAGAGTGTTTGGGAGAAAAGAAATCTGGAGAAAGAGTTGAGAAAAATGGGTTTGCTGAAATGAGAGTTAGTTATGTAAAATAAAATCACAAATAACCATTTAATTAATTAAAATAATTATAAATCCATTTTAATCAATTAAAATAACTCATTTAAAACACATGTCAATTTAAGGAAGGAGTAATTGCACCATAGATCCCTAAAGATTCTAAGATTTTTTACTCCTCTTTGAAATTTACAATTTTCCACAGTTTTAAAACTTTACATTTTGGTTACTACCCAAAATGTACAACTTCCAAAACTCATTTTGTAAAATTGACCAACCTCTTAAATATGATTTTAGAGGATTTTAGAAATTTTTAGCATATTTTAATCTTTCCCGATCCTTGATTTCCCTAAACCACCTAATACGATTTGAACCGTTCTCGGCCGGTCTGATCCGATGTCTAAAACATCTAGGCCCAAAACCAGGGCGTTACAACACTCCCCCAATTAGGAAATTTCGTCCTCAAAATTTTACCTGAAGGAAAAAGGTGTGGAAACTGCTTCAGCATGTCCGCCTTGCTTTCTCAAGTGGCCTCTTCAACTCCTCGGTGCCGCCACAAAACCTTCACAAGCTCTATCGTCTTGCCATGAAGAACTTTGCTACTCACATCTAGGATCCTCATCGGTTCCTCGTCATAAGACAAATTCGGATTCAACTATATTTCCTCAACAAGCATCACATGCGAAGGATCCAATCTGTACCTTCGCAACATCAAGACATGAAACACATCATGAATCTTTTCCAACTCGGGGGGCAACCTCAACCGATAATCCATAGGACTAATACGCTCCACAACCTTATATAGTCCAATAAACCTCGGGCTAAGCATACCCTTATGCCCAAATCTCATCACCTTCTTTCAAGGCGATACCTTCAAGAACACACGTTCGCCAACCGCGAACTCAATCTCCTTACGCTTTAGATCTGCGTAAGACTTTTGTTGATCTGATGTTGCCTTCAAACGCTCACAAATGAGCTTCACCTTCTCGGTGGTTCCTTTCAACATAGCCGGCATCAAAATCGACTTCTGCCCCATCTCTGCCTAACAAAGAGGAGTTCTACACTTCCTCTCATACAAAGCCTCGTATAGAGCCATTTGAATGCTTGCCTGATAACTATTGTTATAAGCAAACTCAACCAACGGTAGATGCTTCTCTCAAGAACCCTGAAAATCTATAACGCAACACCTCAACATATCGTCAAGCACCTGGATAACACATTCTGACTGTCCATCCATCTGAGGTTGATAAGAAGTACTGAAATTTAACCGTGTACCTAAGGCTTGATGCAAACATTCCCAAAACCTTGATGTGAACCTCGGATCTCTATCCGACACTATAGACTTTGGCACACCGTGCAACCGCACAATCTCAACAATATACAGCTCTGCCAGCTTATCCAAGGTATATGTGGTATGCACAGGCAAGAAATGTGCACACTTCATAAGGCGATCCACATTCACCCACACAGAATTCTTCTTTGATGGTGACAAAGGCTATCCAGACACAAAATCCATGGTAATCCTTTCCCATTTCCATTCTGGGATTCTCAAAGGTTGCAACAACCCAGAAGGAACCTGATGTTCAGCCTTCACTCGTTGACACACCATGCACTTGCTAACGAATTCGGCAACATCCTTTTCAACCCCACCTAGTAGTACTCATCCTTCAAGTCACGATACATCTTTGTACTACCAGGGTGCATAGCAAAAGGACTACTATGAGCTTCAGTCAGAATAGTGCGCCTCAACTCAACATCATCTGGCACCACTATTCGACTCCCAAAAGACAGAACACCATCATTATTAAAACTGAAATTCGAAGGCTTACCATCCGCGATATCATGAACGTGAGGAACAAGAGAATCATCAAGCAACTGCTTATCCTTGATCAACTGGATCAGAGATGGTTTCACTTGCAATTCGGCAACAAGACTACCTTCTCGCAATATGCTCAAGAGAGAAAACATCACCCTCAACTCCACACCCACCATCTTGCTCAAAGCATCGGCCACAACATTAGCCTTTCCAAGATGGTACTCGATCGACAGATCATAATCCTTAAGCAACTCCACCCAACGATGTTGCCTAAGATTCAACTCCTTCTGAGACATAAGATACTTCAACCTCTTATGATCTGTGAACACCACACACTTTTGATCATACAGATAATGCCTCCAAATCTTCAAGGCAAACACAACAGCCGCAAGCTCAAGATCGTGAGTAGGGTAGTTATGCTCATGCACCTTCAACTGCCTAGATGCATATGCCACTACCTTACCCTCTTGCATCAACACACAGCCTAAACCGACAATGGACGCATCACTATAGACTACAAACTCCTTACCAAACTCAACTTGAATCAGGACAGGAGCTTGCGTCAAAGCTTCCTTCAGCTTCTCAAAAGCTTGTTGCCTCGCATCTGTCCACTTAAAGTGAACATTTTTCTGCAACAACTTAGTCAAAGGTGAAACAATCTTCGAGAAACCTTCGACAAACCTACGGTAATATCCAACCAAGCCAAGAAAACTTCGCACCTCCGACATTGACTTAGGCACCTTCCAACTCATTATCTCATCTACCTTATGCGAATCAACATGGATACCCTCGGCCGATACAACATGTCCAAGGAAGACCACCTCCCTAAGCCAAAACTCACACTGGCTCAGCTTAGCATACAATCGGTTCTCCAATAACACTTGCAAAACTATCCTTAAGTGTCTATCATGATCCTCCTCGGTACGAGAGTACACAAGGATATCATCGATGAACACCACCACAAACTGATCCAAGAACTCATGGAATACACGATTCATCATGTCCATGAAAGCAGCAGGCGCGTTGCTCAAACAAAACGGCATCACTTGGAACTCGTAATGCTCGTACCTTGTCTGAAAAGTCGTCTTAGGTACGTCCACATCCTTTACCTTGAATTGTTAATACCCTAACCTCAAGTCTATCTTAGAAAACACCGAGGCTCCTCGAAACTGATCAAAGAGATCATCAATCCTAGCCAAGGGAAACTTGTTCTTGATCGTCAACTTGTTATGTTGCCGATAATCTATACACATCTGCATTGTCCCATCTTTCTTCTTTACAAACAACACCGGCGCACCCCAATGTGACACACACGACCAGATAAACCCTCGATCAAGCAACTCCTGAAGTTGCGTCTTCAGCTCCTTCAACTCTTTCGGTGCCATTCGATAAGGAGAAATGGACACTAGAGTCGTATTATCATACAACTCGATACCAAACTTAACTTCTTTGCTTGGTGGTAACCCAGGCAATTCTTCCGGAAAGACACCCAAAAAATTGCAAATGGTTCTAATGTCCTGCACATGTACATCCTTTGTACTAGGATTTATCACATGTGCAAGATATGCATCACAACCCATCCTTAGTATACGGCTTGCTTCCATAGCCGAAAACCACATTTGACAAGAATTTCACATTCTCGCCTACTATCACCACTTCATAATCATCAACAAGCTTTAAGGTGACTCGCTTAACTTCAAATTCAACCACTACTTTATTCTCATACAACCAATCCATACCAAGGATCACATCAAATCCATAAAAGGGTAACTTCATCAAATCCACAAGAAAGACATGACCCTGAACAGAAAAGGGACACCTTCGATACAACTTCCTAGTGACTATAGTCTCACCAAAAGAACTAGTCACTTACATTCCTACCTCAAGCAACTAAACAGATATATCAAGCAAATGTGCATGCTCACTCAAGATATAAGAATGTTTGGATCCAGAATTAGCCAAAGCCAACAATGATAAAGATTGTAGAGCAAAGGTACATGCGATGACATCGGTGTCGTTGCGCTCCTCGTGCTAAGCATAGATCCTCGCAGGACAGCCTCCCTCAGGCCGAACTGCCACCACATGAGCGATACCACACTGACCCTCATCTCTCCTCTGAAAATTCCCTCAGCTGCGCCCACGGCCTCTCTGAGGTGCAGCCACAACAGGTGCACGTCCCTGGCCTCCTCCAGCCAACAGAGGACACTCACGCCTCATACGATCTGCTGAACCACAGTTCCAGCAAGAATTCATTGTCATCACAAGCATTAAGGTTCAGCCCAAGCTAACATCACATATGATAGTTCACATTCATATTACAATCACCATACATAGCATCACCATCATATACTAAACATTAACATGCTTAAGACATTCACCGGACAAAACATACATCACCGAAAACACACATTCACGTCACAATTACTTACCAACAACTTACCATCACCCCAACCTTTCGTAACCTGGCTCTGATACCACCAAATGTAACCCCCTCGACCCGGCCTAGCTGATAGACCGAACCGAACGGGTCATACGGGGAATATTAAAGTAAATCGGGAAGGTTTACCTCAATAAATGACCTTTTTTTCTTTTTATCTTGTCTAGATGCAAATTAGGTTCCTATGTGTTCAATAGAACAACGGATCAAACGACAACTCGAACACACATCGATTATTACCAAATTCAGTTTTAGGGACCATTTTGTAAACTTAACAAATTACAAGGGTTTATCCCATTTTCATTTTACCTACCTTTAGTTAAACTCATTTCATGCATCTCTGTAAGAACTCAACTCAAATTAACCATTAGAACTCATTTAATTGCACATGACAAACAGGGACCAAAATGCAAAGAAACAGAACTTCAGAATATTCAAAAATTGTCGTAACAACCAGCCGTTTCAGAACAACAAGTCTCGTATCGAAATGGGTGTATCGAAACAGAGGCACTTGTTTCAAAATGCGGGCTCGTATCGAAACTACTCTTGACTCGTTTTGAAATAGGGTTTCACAGTAGCTAAATGTACCGAAACAGACCTCATCGTTTCGATACCCCAAGGCATTTTCAAACACACATTTCGAAATGGGCAAGTGTGTTTCGAAACACCTGGGCCTGCACATCATCATTAAAATCAGCATGCTAACCATCGTGCAACAAGTTTCACAGACTTCTCAGCAATTAAACCATTGCGAGCCAAAAACAAGCCTTTCAAGCATACTCACTATTATTCAAAGCTTAAAGTAAAACATGCATTTTCCACAACATGCATCATCAACGTTTCCATAACATTTCAATCCATTATATTGGCTTACAATTGATTAACAACATTCTCATTTCTCAAAAAGCATATCGGATACACGGATTACCATGTGTTGTCCCAAACACTTCATACACTCTACCGACATCTCAAGTCTCACACACGGGACCAACCCTTCACCGTTGTGACACCTATGGTGGAGTATTCAGTACAATTACAACCCCTCAACACCACTCATCGGTAGATGTATAGCCCACTAATGAGAGACGGGACACATACAAGGTTCGCACCCGGGAGCTACCTTATATCGTTGCAACCTTAAACATTCCTCAATCGTTAGGATACTTGGATGGAGTTTTTGGTACAATCTCAACCCCTCAACATCCAAGGCAACTTTTTTATTATGCACTCAATCCTATAGCCGGCTAACTATATCTGGTTTCATTTACAAAACACTCTATTCAACATCACTTGCCAATATATTCCACATTTCATGCATACCTCACTATTTTTCCAAAGCATTCAGAATAAGCCATATCTCAAGCATTAAACCATGCTTCAGAACTCATGCATCAACACATGCATACAAGGATCACTTACCTAGTGCATCCTTAAACCATATGGCATCATCAACCACATTTTATAAACTCAAAACATGCTTTAAAATAGTAGGTAAACGCAATAAAAACAAGTGCATTCAAAGGCTGACAATAGCACAAACCGAGGGAGAAATTCACTTTACTTACTTCCAAACTTAGTAAAGCATTTCAAGCTCTTACTAAGTTCCCAAAACCTTTTCTAAAACGTTTATAAGCTGGAAAATCAGTTTCCACTCATCGACTTGTGAAACTACACTTGTTGACGCAATAAGCAATCGTTCGAAGCCTCCAAAACTATTTCGATCGATTCCGGAACACTATCCCTTATTTTCAACATATTAAAAAAAGAGATTCAATTCATCATAATGCATCCAAACACCAACACTCAAGAGGAAACCCGCTGCCCTACTCTAAAGTATCAAATTACCCATCCAAAACAACTAAAAACTCAATCGATTGATCTCCAAACTCAGCCTGGCCACAATTCAACACTTCCAATGTAACACCCCAATTTTGGGCTTAGAAGTTTAGGGTTTGCTCGGACCGGTCTGAGAAACGGTTCGAATATAAAAGGAGGTTTTAGGGAAAGCCTAGTTCAGGATGCTGTAAAAATATGGAAAAATATCTAAAAATCCTCTTTTAATATATATAAGAGAGTGGTGAAATCAATTTTACAAAATAATGTTTGGAAATACTACATTTCGGTGTAGACCAAAATGCGATATTTGAAAAGTTTAGTAGTGACTATTTTGTAAAGGATTGAAATTTTGAATCTTTAAGGAGCTAATTTACCCAAAAATGTTTTCTCCAGATTTTTCCTTAGTTTGGGTGATTTAATTAATGTTTAATTAAAAAAAGAAAGGGAACCTACTCTTTGGATTTTCATAACTACCTTTTCCTAATTTTCTCTCATTCCTTTTTCTCTCAAAATTCCATCATCCAAACACTTTTTCTCTAGCACAATTTACTTTGATCTTCACCACATTTGATGAGTTTTCCAGCACTCATTGTTTCATAATCAATCTAGCAACAAATCCTTTTGATTTCCACATTGAATTTTCATGGAATTTTGCCCAAATCAAGGAGGAATCACCATTTAGAGGTAAGATTGTTCTGCTCCTCTAAATACTCAGTTCTTTACTGAAATTCCCAAGTTGTCAATTCTTAATTTAAGTTTTATAAATGGTTTTAATGTTAGAAACATGATTTTGGCTTAAAACTCAAGATTTTGGAAGAGATTTGAGGTGGTTCTTTGATGTATTTTGGATATTAAATGATGTTAGAAATGAGATTTTATCAATCCAATCCCGAATAGGTTGTGTTTCCTAAGTTTTTGGTCAAGAAGATGGTGGTTTTTGGAGGTGTTCTTGGTGTTATGTTATAGCTGGAGGTATAATGATGAGTATAGGTTTGTTTTTTATGGTGATTGATGTTTAGAAATGATTAGAAGTGATGGATCTTGGCTGGGTAAAGTTTTGGAGGAGTTTGGAGGTGATTTCGGTTGTGTTTGGTAGCCGAGATGTTGGTTTTAGGTAGAGCGGCGAGTTTAGGTGTGATGGCTGAAGATTTCAATGCATGATGATGCATTAATCCTCTGCTTTGATGTGTCTAAAACAGGGGAGACATCTTCGAACACCTTTGGAGTTGATTTGGAGGCTTAATTGGCGTTTCGGCAAGCAAGCGAAACGTAATTGGTGAGTGGAGATGGTTTTCTAGCTTTGAAACAATTATTTGGAGGTTTTGGGAGCTTAGTTTAAGTCTAAACAACTTAGCTAAGCTCAACAGTAAGTTTTCGGAAAAACTCCCTCGGATGTGCTAAGATGTGGTTTGATGCATTAGTTATAAATTGCAAGTTTATTTACTGTTTTGAAAGCATGTTTTAGCGTGGTTAATGTTGGTTTTGAAAGCCATGTATTGAAGGATGCTCAAGGTAAGAGATCCTTGGTTTGACATGATATTAATTTGGTAATGATGCATGGAGATGCATGTTGTTTAATGGCTTTGATTAATGCTTTAAAACAGTGAATTGATGATGGTATTCGATGTATATTGGCAAGTGATGAAATGGTTTTAAAGTACTTGAATCGGATATAGTTAGCGGGCTATAGGATTGGGTGCACCGTAAGTAAAATCACCTTGGATGTTGAGGGGTTGTGATTGTACCGTAAACTCCATCCAAGTACCCTAACGATTGAGGTAAGATCACAACGGTGGTTGAAATTCCGTGTGTGGATCTTGTGTTATGTGTCCTTTACTCTCGTTAGTGGAATTATACAACTACCGATGAGTGGTGTTGAGGGGTTGAGATTGTACCGTTATACTCCACCACGAGTGTCACATCAATAGAGGGATTGCTCTTGAGTGTGAACCTTGTGTAGTCCGGTAGTGTGTATGAAGCGTGAGGGACAACGCTTGTAATTCGCGTATCCGATTGTGTTTTGTGTTGAAATGGTTACGAACTATCACTTGAAAGCCAATATAATGTATTGAATATAATGAAGCTTGAGTTGCTTGTAAAGTATGCATGGTAGCATGAGAAAGAGATGAGTATGTGGTTAAAAAGCTTTGTTGAAAGTGTTTTCTAAAAATGCATTATTGTGTTGGTTTATTTAGAGCATGCCTCACTAAGCTTTTGTGCTTACGCTCTCTTTTGTACCAATAATGCAGAGAATTGAAGTGTAAGGAAGCTAAGAGTGTCCAAGGGAAACCAAGCTCATGTATGGTGATGTTTTCACACACTATTAGTTTTGGTAATTTTGCAATGGGAATCTAGACTTTGTTTTGGGAGATGTATTAAAATCCATGTGGTTGTGGCATGTTTACCTTGGTTGTTTTGAATTGTAAATGGCCTTTAATGCTTGATTGAGGTTTGGATTGCTTATTGGATTGCTTGACTAGGAAGCATGCCTCTAGAAATATGAGTTTATCATGTTTGATGCTATGAATATGTTTAGGAGTTCTATACATGTACCATTTATGTATGATGATTTGTTGACATGATTAAGGAGTCATTTGGTAGTGTTTAAATGGGTTTATGTATGAAAAACCAGACTTTTCTGCTGAATCTGGGCAAACCGTATCGAAACACCCTCTAGTGTTTCGAAACGGGGGCCTAAAATGGCCTTCGTGTTTCGAAACGCTAAGGGGCGTTCCGAAACGTTTTGGCTACTGGAAGGCCTTGTTTCGGAACCAGTCTCAGAACCAACCCGTGTTTTATAACGGTCAACGCCATTTCGAAACAGGTGACCGTTGGGCACTGATTTGAATGGTATTGAAGTTTGCAAGCTTTACATTTTAGTCCCAAATGTTGATGTTGCAATTGCTTGAGTTTAAGATGTCCAATTAAGTTGAATTTTTGCAGAGAAGCATGTAATGTGACTAATTTCATATTGGTAACCTTAAAAACAGCTATGACCTTCTAATTTACAGAAATTACATTTTGGTCCCTAAACTTGTAATAAGTGCAATTGAGTCCCTCTTATTTGTTCGATCGTTGTGCCTTACTCATATATGTTTCATGAGTATTCACTTAGGGTTAACACGTATCTAGACAAGATGAAAAAGGAAAAAAGGTCGTTAATCAAGGTTGACTTTCGGGTTGACTTTGGTTTTCCCCGTGTAATCTTCGTAGTTCGGGTCAATCGTCTAAGCTGGGCTAAGGGGGTTACATTTGGTGGTATCAGAGCTTAGTTCTCGTGTAAATGGGAATGGTTATGTGGGTGATGTATGTGTATTTGCATTATATGCCTTTTGGGTGAAAGAATGTTGTCTGAATTGTAATGCATGGTTTTAATTGTGATGATATGCTATGTTGGAATGTGTTAGGGGATCCCATTGCCATATCAAAACTAATGAAAGGAATTGTTTTCGAAAAAGAGCTTGAGTACTTGGATTACTTACCTCATTGAGCCTAATTATGTTTATTGCATTTGTGTCAGTGCATTGTTTTCTTGTAAATGGGGTCGCGTAGGGAGATGAGAATGAATACAAGAGCTATGGCTCAAAATGAGAATGAGGAGAATGCTGAGAATGTTGTGGATTTACCTCCTCCCCTTGGTGGTGGTGGTGCTGGAGGTGATAATGCTGGTGTTGGTGCTGGTGCTGGGGTCGCTGGACCTGAAGGAGTGCAGGGGCAAGCTGCTCCTGACATGACTGTGTTGATTTAGGCTATTGCTGGAGCCTTTCAGGCAGCAGTAGCTGGATCTCATGGAGCTGCGCATTAGGGTGATGCGAATGTGAGATTGCCTTTGGAACGTCTTTGCAGTCTGGGAGGGACTGAGTTCAGAGGTTTATCTCTGGAAGGATTTGAGTCTTGGTTGGAAACCACCAAGAGGATTTTGGGGCAAATGAACTGCAATAATGTGCAGAAGTTGGGTTGTGTGGTGTCACTACTACATGATGATGCTTATACGTGGTGGACGACCACTGTCTCTGGAATGGAGGACAATGATGTGACTTGGACGTTTTTCTTGAATGCGTTCAAGGGGGAGTATCTGGGTGTGCGATACCTAGATGAGAAGAAAAGAGAATTTATGTCTCTTGTGTAAGAAAGCATGACGGTAGCTGAGTATGAGATCCAGTTTGTCCGCCTTAGTCAATATGTGCCTGAGCTAATCCATGATGAACGAGAGAGGTGTGAACGTTTCCGTTATGGATTGGTAACGGACGTGAAGACTTTTATGTTTGCGGCTGAGTATACAGATTTTGATGTGCTTGTGAGTAGAGCGAAGGACATCGAGCAGAACTTGGGTTTGGCTTCTAGAGGCGTTAGTTCTAGCTCGGACAAAAGAGCTGTTGATCATAGTTCTGGTGGTGGACGGAACAAGAGAGGACGAGATAAGAGGTATCAGTCTTCTGGTAGGCGTGGTAATGGAAGACATGGTGCGCCTGTTCAGAGAGATAGGATGAGGGCTGATCAGAACACGTGTTGGACGTGTGGATCTCGTTGCCATTTGAGGCAAGATTATCCTTGAGCAGCGAGGGAGGTTCAGGCTCCTGTTGCAGTGGCAGGTAATTCATACTGGAATTGTGGTTCTGCAGACCACATGAAGAGGGAGTGTCCTTTGTTGGCCGATGGTGGTCAGGGACGTGCTCCTGGGGTAGTTGCACCACAGAGAGGTCGTGGGCGCGGCCGTGGTAACTTCCAGTGCAGAGATGATGGTGGGAGGAATGTGGCGCATGTGGTGGTTGTTCAGCCTGAGGGTGGTGGCCAGGCTCGAGTGTATGCTCAGCGTGAGGGGAGGAATGATACGGATGTGATCGCATGTACCTTTACTTTGCAATCCTTGTCATTACTTTCCTTGATTGATTCCGGGTCTACACACTCATACATATTGCGTGAACATGCTCAAATGCTTGGTTTACCTGTTGAGTCTTTGGATGTTGGTATGCGTGTGACTAGTTCCTTTGGTGAGACAGTCGTAACACGGAAGTTGTTTAGAAGATGTCCCTTGAAAGTGCAAAACCATGTTTTTCTTGTTGATCTCATAGAATTGCCATTCTATGGTTTTGATGTAATACTTGGTATGGATTGGCTTGTTGAACATTGAGCTGTAGTGGATTTTGAGAACAAGCGAGTTTCGTTGAAACTGGCGGATGATTACGAAGTAGTGGTGGTTGGTGAGAATGTGAAGTTTCTTGCCATTGTGGTGTCTACGTTGGAAGCAAGCCGAATGCTGAGGCAAGGTTGTGAGGCTTACCTAGCCTTTGTGATGAATCCTAGCTCTAAGGAGTTTCACATTCAAGATATCAGGACTGTGCGAGAGTTTCCTGGAGTATTTTCGGAGGAGTTACCTGGATTGCCGCCTAGTCGAGAGGTGGAATTTGGAATTGAGTTGTATGAAAACACAACTCTAGTGTCCATTGCTCCCTATCGCATGGAACCTAAGGAGTTGAAGGAGTTGAAGACGCAACTTCAGGAGTTGCTTGATCATGGTTTCATTCGGCCGAGTGTGTCTCCTTGGGGTGCACCGGTCTTGTTCGTAAAGAAGAAGGATGGCACTATGAGAATGTGCATCGATTATCGTCAGCTAAACAAGTTGACTATCAAGAACCGGTATCTTTTGCCGAGGATTGATGATCTTTTTTATCAATTTCGAGGAGCGGGTGTGTTCTCTAAGATTGACTTAAGGTCAGGTTACTACCAGCTTAAGGTGAAAGATGTGGATGTGCCAAAAACAGCCTTTAGGACGAGGTATGGGCATTATTAGTTCCTTGTAATATCGTTTGGCTTGACGAATGCTCCTACAGCTTTTATGAACATGATGAATAGAGTGTTCCATGAATACTTGGACAAGTTTGTTGTGGTGTTCATTGATGATATCCTTGTGTATTCTCGTACGGAGGAGGAGCATGAGGGGCATTTGAGGATTGTGTTGCAGGCGCTGTTGGAAAATCAGCTTTATGCTAAGCTGAGAAAATGTGAGTTTTGGCTAAAGGAAGTTGTTTTCCTTGGTCATGTGGTTTCTGCTGAAGGGATTCGTGTTGATCCTCAGAAGATTGAGGCGGTGATGAATTGGAAGCCTCCTAAGTCTGTTCATGAAGTCCGTAGTTTCCTTGGGTTGGTAGGATATTACCGGATGTTTGTGGATGGATTTTCGAAGATTGCTGCTCCTTTGAAGAAGTTGTTACAAAAGGATGTCAAGTATGAGTGGACAGAAGCAAGGGAGCAGGCTTTTGAGAAGCTTAAGGCAGTGTTGACGCAAGCTCCTATCTTGGTTCAACCTAAATCAGGGAAAGAATGTGTGGTGTACAACGACGCATCCTATGTTGGTTTGGGATGTGTGCTAATGCAAGAGGGTAAGGTGGTGGCTTATGCATCGCGCTAGTTGAAGGTGCATGAGCACAATTATCCTACGCATGATATTGAGTTAGCTACGGTGGTTTTTGCTTTGAAGATTTGGAGACATTATCTGTATGGTGAGAAGTGTACTGTGTACACGGATCACAAGAGTTTGAAGTATCTGATGTCTCAGAAAGAGTTGAATCTTAGGCAACAACGTTGGGTGGAGTTGCTTAAAGATTATGATTTGACGATCGAGTACCATCCGGGAAAAGCTAATGTTGTAGCGGATGCCTTGAGTAGGAAGGTGGCAGTGGAGTTAAGGGCTATGTTTGCCAGCTTGAGTATTCCGCAAGATGGAGGTCTTGTGGCTGAGTTGCAAGTGAAACCATCTTTGGTTCAGTTGATAAAGGATAAGAAATCGCTGGATGGTTCTTTGGTGCCACATGTTCAGGATATTGCTGAGGATAGACCATCGGATTTCTATTTTAATGATGATAGAGTTCTATGTTTTGGAAGTCGGATAGTAGTGTCGAATGATGCAGAGTTGAGGCGTACTATTCTGACTGAAGCTCATAGTAGTCCTTTTTCTATGCACCCTGGTAGTACAAAGATGTATCGTGATCTGAAGGATGAGTACTATTGGGTGGGTTTGAAGAAAGATGTTGCGGAGTACGTAAGTAAGTGCATGGTTTGTCAGCAGGTTAAATCTGAGCATCAGTTTCCTTTAGGATTGTTGCAACCGTTGAGGATTCCTGAGTGGAAGTGGCAAAGGATTACCATGGACTTTGTGTCTGGTTTTCCTTTGTCGCCATCGAAGAAGAATTCGGTGTGGGTGATTGTAGATCGCCTTACGAAGTGTGTGCGTTTCTTACATGTGCATACTACGTATACCTTGGATAAGCTTGCAGAGTTGTACATTGCTGAAATTGTGCATTTACATGGTGTACTAAAATCTATAGTGTCGGATAGAGATCCGAGGTTTACATCGCGTTTTTGGGAGTGTTTGCACCAAGCTTTGGGTACGCAGTTGAATTTCAGTACTTCTTTTCATCCACAGTCGGATGGACAGTCTGAGCGTGTTATCCAAGTGCTGGAATATATGTTGAGGTGTTGTGTGATTGAGTTTCAAGGTTCTTGGGAGAAGCATTTGCCTTTGGTGGAGTTGGCTTATAACAATAGCTACCAGGCAAGTATTCAATTGGCACCTTATGAAGCCTAGTATGGGAGGAAGTGCAGAACTCCTCTTTGCTGGGCTGAAACAGGTTAGAAGTTGGTCTCGATGTCGGCTTTTTTGAAAGGAACCACCGAGAAGGTGAAGCTCATTTGTGAACGGTTGAAGGTAGCTTCTAATCGACAGAAGTCTTACGCGGATTTGAAGCGTAAGGAGATTGAGTTTGCGGTGGGTGACTGTGTGTTCTTGAAGGTTTCGCCTAGGAAGAAGGTGATGAGGTTTGGCCGGAAGGGTAAGTTGAGCCCTGGGTATATTGGACCATACGAGGTGATTAAACGTGTGGGTCCTGTTGCGTACAAGCTGAGGTTGCCGCAAGAGTTGGAAAAGATACATGATGTGTTTCATGTCTCTATGCTTCGGAGGTATAGATCGAACCCTTCACATGTTATGCCTGTGGAGGAAGTGGAGTTGAATCTAGACTTGACCTATGATGAAGAGTGTAACACTCCAAAAATTATAGCCAAATTATAAACCCTAGATTTGAAAGTCCCTAATTTAGAAACCTAATTTTAAAATCCCAAAATTCAAAACCCTAATTATTTGGGAATTTTAATTTAAGAACCCTAAATTTATTTGAAGGGACTAAATAAGAATTTTTATGAAACTTAAAAGTTAATTTGAAATTTCATGAAAAATCAAGGACTGATTTCGTAAATAATTTTGTTTTATGAAATTGAATTCTAATTCAATTGGGTTTAAGCCGCCAGTGTCTTCCTTTTTTTAATTATATTATTATAATTAATATTAATTTACCTTAATTAATTATAATTCTATTTCCTAGTTTACTTAACCTACATCTGCCCTATATATAGTTGAAGTTATACGGCACCTAAGGAATAAAATATACAAGTGTCACTCATCCTTTTTCCCTTTTCTCCAATTCCACCGTTCCACCCTCAAACTTCAACCAACACCCTTGCCCCTATTGATTCACGGTGTCATCAACCGAATTTCATGTGAACTTGATGTATCGTGGGTTGCGCACAGCCCATTCTTCAGAATATTCCCCTGCCGTTCATCACTTGATTTGGTCTTGTGAACAATATTAAAGTTTGACTCGAACTATCCGATTGATTTTACCTGAATCGTTTAATATAGTCGTGTCTTCAATTAATTTGAAGATCAATGGTACTGATACAGTTGGACCTAATACTTCTAATCGTGGGTAACACATTATTCAATAGGTTGAGGTTGCTTTGGCTAAGGTGTGTTTTCTTACTATGCTACATGTTTTCTCTGGGTTGATGCATTATTGTTTGTATGGTTGACATTGCATGCATATGATTTCAGAATGTGTTTTAAGTATGATTTATGAAACATCGGATTTACGAAACTATGATTTATGGATTTATGGACTATGATTTATGAATTATGTTTATGGAATATCGAATTTATGGAATTAGTTTTTATGGAACTTGAATTTTAAACATCATATGTGTATGAGCATGGGTTGGGATTTGTAAGGAGGAAGTTCAGTGGTTTCACCCTTTGAGATGAATTCCACTTCGGATTAGCGAACGTAGGGAGGAGGTTATGGGAACCATCCTCATTTATGGCAGACGTAGTTGGGTGCATTGCATTACGCTTGTGATATTGTATCATGTTTTCAAAGGATTTTAAGAAAATAATACTATGTTTTACGATTATGATTTTCTTTCACTTTAGAGACACACTAAGCTCTTTAGCTTACTCCCCCATAGTTTTCTCTTACAGATATCTTTGGGCTTTAGGCGACGTGGTACTTGGAGGATCTCAGATTTTATTTGGTTAATTTATTATTCAGTACGAAACTATTTTAGTTTAATCAGATTTCTATTTATTATTTTCGAACATGGATGTAATTTTAGACAATTTATGATTTGGGATTATTTTTAGCATTCATTTACTATTATTTTAATTCAGAGATTTTATACAATCATTCGAACACTTATTATGGTATTTATATTTATATTATTAAATTTATGTTATTTTATTTTAATTAAAGTATAATTTTCAAAATTGGATTTCTTGAGGGAAAGGTTTTCAAACGTGACTTTCTAAATTCGGCTATTTCGTTTAGGCTGGGTTTAGGGGGTTACAAAGAGCCAGTTGAAATTCTGGATTCGGACAGTAAAGTTCTTCGAGGCAAGACCATTGAATTGGTTAAGGTGTTGGGAGGCATCGTGGTGTTGAGGAAGCCACGTGGGAAAGAAGGGATGACATGAAGAAACAGTTTCCTTACCTTTTTCCTCCAGGTAAATTTCGAGGACGAAATTTCTTAAGAGGGGGAGAGTTGTAACACCCCAATTTTGGGCTTAGAAGTTTAGGGTTTGGTCGGACCGGTCTGAGAAACGGTTCGAATATAAAAGGAGGTTTTAGGGAAAGCCTAGTTCGGGATGCTTTAAAAATATGGAAAAATATCTAAAAATCCTCTTTTAATATATATAAGAGAGTGGTGAAATTAATTTTACAAAATAAGGTTTGGAAATACTACATTTCGGTGTAGTGACCAAAATGCGATTTTTGAAAAGTTTAGTAGTGATTGTTTTGTAAAGGATTGAAACTTTGAATCTTTAAGGAGCTAATTTACCCAAAAAAAAATTCTCCAGATTTTTCCTTAATTTAGGTGATTTAATTAATGTTTAATTAAATAAAAGAAAAGGGAAACTACTTTTTGGATTTTCATAACTACCTTTTCCTAATTTTCTCTCATTCCTTTTTCTCTCAAAATCCAATCATCCAAAAACTTTATCTCCAGCACAATTTACTTTGATCTTCACCTCATTTGATGAGATTTCCATCACTCATTGTTTCATAATCAATCTAGCAACAAATCCTTTTGATTTCCACATTGAATTTTCATGGAATTTTGCCCAAATCAAGGAGGAATCACCATTTAGAAGTATGATTGTTCTTATCCTCTAAATACTCAGTTCTTTACTGAAATTCCCAAGTTGTCAATACTTAATTTAAGTTTTATAAATTGTTTTAATGTTAGAAACATGATTTTGGCTTAAAACTCAAGATTTTGGAAGAGATTTTGAAGATTTTCGTTGTGATTGATTGAGCTCTATTTTGAGGTGGTTATTTGATGTATTTTGGATATTAAATGATGTTAGAAATGAGATTTTATCAATCCAATCCCGAATAGGTTGTGTTTCTTAAGTTTTTGGTCAAGAAAATGGTGGTTTTTAAAGGTGTTCTTGGTGTTCTGTTATAGCTGGAGGTATAAGGACGAGTTTAGGTTTGTTTTTTATGGTGATTGATGTTTAGAAATGATTAAAAGTGATGGATCTTGGCTGGGTAAAGTTTTGGAGGAGTTTGGAGGTGATTTCGGTTGTGTTTGGTAGCCGAAATGTTGGTTTTAGGTAGAGCAGCGAGTTTAGGTGTGTTGGCTGAAGATTTCAATGCATGATGATGCATTAATCCTCTTCTTTGATGTGTCTAAAACAGGGGAGACATCTTTGGACACCTTTGGAGTTGATTTGGAGGCTTAATTGGCGTTTCGGCAAGCAAGCGAAACGTAATTGGTGAATGGAGATGGCTTTCCAGCTTTGAAACAATTATTTGGAGGTTTTGGGAGCTTAGTTTAAGTCTAAACAACTTAGCTAAGCTCAAGAGTAAGTTTTCGGAAAAACTCCCTCGGATGTGCTAAGATGTGGTTTGATGCATTAGTTATAAATTGCATGTTTATTTATTGTTTTGAAAGCATGTTTTAGCGTGGTTTATGCTGGTTTTGAAAGCCATGTATTGAAGGATGCTCAAGGTAAGAGATCCTTGGTTTGACATGATATTAATTTGGTAATGATGCATGGAGATGCATGATGTTTAATGGCTTTGATTAAAGCTTTAAAACAGTGAATTGATGATGGTATTCGATCTATATTGGCAAGTGATGAAATGGTTTTAATGTACTTGAATCGGATATAGTTAGCCGGCTATAGGATTGGGTGCACCGTAAGTAAAGTCGCCTTAGATGTTGAGGGGTTGTGATTGTACCGTAAACTCCATCCAAGTACCTTAACGATTGAGGTAAGATCACAACGGTGGATGAAAGTCCGTGTGTGGATCTTGTGTTATGTGTCCCTTACTCTCGTTAGTGGAATTATACAACTACCGATGAGTGGTGTTGAGGGGTTGAGATTGTACCGTTATACTCCACCACGGGTGTCACATCAAAGGAGGGATTGCTCTTGAGTGTGAACCTTGTGTAGTTCGGTAGTGTGTATGAAGCGTGTGGGACAACACTTATAATCCGCGTATTAGATTGTGTTTAGTGTTGAAATGGTTACGAACTATCACTTGAAAGCCAATATAATGTATTGAATATAATGAAGCATGAGATGCTTGTAAAGTATGCATGGTAGCACGAGAAAAAGATGAGTGTGTGGTTAAAAAACTTTGTTGAAAGTGTTTTCTAAAAATATATTATTGTGTTGGTTTATTTAGAGCATGCCTCAATAAGATTTTGTGCTTATGCTCTATCTTGTACCAATAATGCAGAGAATTGAAGTGTTTAAGGGAAACAAGGAAGCTAAGAGTGTCCAAGGGAAACCAAGCTCATGTATGGTGATGTTTTCACACACTATTAGTTTTGGTAATTTGGCAATGGGAATCTAGACTTTGTTTTGGGAGATGTATTAAACTCCCTGTGGTTGTGGCATGTTTGCCTTGGTTGTTTTGAATTGTAAATGGCCTTTAATGCTTGATTGAGGTTTGGATTGCTTGACTAGGAAGCATGACTCTAGAAATATGAGTTTACCATGTTTGATGCTATGAATATGTTTAGGAGTTCTAAACATGTACCATTTATGTATGATGATTTGTTGACATGATTAGAGAGTCATTTGGTAGTGTTTAAATGGGTTTATGTATGAAAAACCAGACTTTGCTGCTGAATCTGGGCAAACCGTATCGAAACACCCTCTAGTGTTTTGAAACGGGGGCCTGAAATGGCCTTCGTGTTTCGAAACACTAAGGGGCGTTTCGAAACGTTTTGGCTACTGGAAGGCCTTGTTTCGGAACCAGTCTCGGAACCAACCCGCATTTCGGAACGGTCAACGCCGTTCCGAAATAGGTGACCGTTGGGCACTGATTTGAATGGTGCTGAAGTTTGCAAGCTTTACATTTTAGTCCCAAATGTTGATGTTGCAATTGCTTGAGTTTGAGATGTCCAATTAAGTTGAATTTTGGCAGAGAAGCATGTAATGTGACTAATTTCATATTGGTAACCTTAAAATCAGCTATGACCTTCTAATTTACAGAAATTACATTTTGGTCCCTAAACTTGTAATAAGTGCAATTGAGTCCCTCTTTGTTGTTCGATCGTTGTGCCTTACTCATATATGTTGCATGAGTATTCACTTAGGGTTAACATGTACCTAGACAAGATTAAAAAGGAAAAAAAGGGTCGTTAATCAAGGTTGACTTTCGGGTTGACTTTGGTTTTCCCCGTGTAATCTTCGTAGTTCGGGTCAACCATCTATGCTGGGCTAAGAGGGTTACATCCAACACGTTTTTAGCATAAATCAACATCTAAAAAACCATAAACCTTCCTTATATCTCGAGCAACTCAGATCTCACATAACACACCAAAACCCAACCAAAAATACATTTAAAAACAAAGATATTAAGGATTTCGGGATTAATATGGTTAAGACTCTATTTCAACATCATTAACCTTCCAACACTTGATTAGAAACCATCTCAAACAAATCAAATCAAAACAACTCTGAAAAACACATTAAATCATCCTTTCCAATAAGATTTCATCATTTTATCAAAAACATAAATAAAGAGCCAAATATATTTGGAATTTCATTAAAGAACCTTGATTAGATGGTTAGCACAAAAATTACCTCCAATCCTTGCTTCTCCTCTAATTTGGCTAGTTTTGCTTTCAAGAATCTTAAAGAGATTTGAGGAAAGTCACAAGAAAGATGTTGAAAATCAAAAGAGAAAATAAAAGTGAATGAAAACTGGAAAATGAGAGAATGGGAGAGTGTTTGGCTGATATGAAAATGAAATGATCATCAATATTGTTAAGCAAAATAACTACCTTTTTAGTTAAATCAATAAAAGCCACGTTTAATATTTAATAAACCATTTAAAACACATGCCAAAATAGGGGAAAAGATTAATTGCCATTAAGCTCCCTAAAGATTCTAAGATTTTGACTCTTTTTGAAAAACATCATTTTTCCACAATTTTAAAACCTTACATTTTGGTTACTACCCAAAATTTACACTTCCCAAAACTTTTTTGCAAAATTGATTTAACAACCTCTTAAACATCATTTTAGAGGATTTTAGAAAATTTTACCACATTTTTATTCCCTCACGAACCTTGATTTCCCTAAACCACCTCTTAACGTCTCGAACAACCGATTACCGGATCCATTAGCCTAACCCGACACGCAAAACACCTAGGTCCAAAATTGGGACGTTACAACATCTTGGAGGATCAAGTCAAAGTCGTTGCTCTTCAACAAAATTTTATGGATGTCTCTCTCGCCGCTTTCCATGGTGCTTGACTCAACCAAACTAGGAGGCCTCAACTGAATCAAGATGATGAGGATGAAGAGAACGAGAATGACGATAATGGTGGGAACGAGTAGTTATGCATATCATCACATATCATTTAGTTTTATTGTTTATGCACCTATCTATTAGAACACTATGCTTTTATTTATATTGTTAGGATTTGAGTTTGGATTTATGTTTTTTGAACTATTGGTTGCTTTAAATTCTTAAGTTTGTAATTGAATTTAATGATATTATGTTGCTATTATCCTACCTTGTGCTTTTATGTTTGATCTAAAAAAGGGGGAGAAGTATTATATAGAGCCAATTTTGAAAACTTGAAACTTAATTATGAAAACCTATATTAAATTAAGGGGGAGTAAGCTTTTAAAATGTTTCAAAACTTAAAAATTTATATTTGGTTTTGTTATATCAAAAAGGGGGAGATTGTGAAACCAAAATTGATTTTGATATAACAATTTAACTTAAGGACTAAATTTTAAAACAATAAATTTTTAAGTGTTTTCAAAGACTCACAATTTGACAAGCCTTTTTGAACCAAACACTATTTCAAGTTAAAACATATTTAAAGGTTCGATTTTCACTAAGTCTTTTCATGAGTTTTCAAGCTAAACTTCAACAAAATGCCCAGGCGTATCGATACCCTTATGCGTATCGATATAGTTTTTCAACACTAGAATTTTAATCATTCACAGCATACCGATACGGTCTAACCCCGTATCGATAAGATATTCATATGGGCAAGACTTTAGGCTGTAGCATATCGATACGCATCGGGTCCGTATCGATACAGTTTTCATAAATAAATATTTTTTTGATAGAGCGTACCGGTACGGCATGTCACCGTATTGATATGATATGTTGACCTTTGCAAAAAAACTTTGCATTCAATATTCGAACGTTGGCTTGTCAGTTATTGGAATCCAAAATTTTAAATGACCGTTGAACGGTATCGATACGTTAAGGTAACATATCGATACACTTTTTAGCAAAACTTAATTAAGGATTTCAGTGAGCTAAATTTGTATCGATACAACTAACCGTATCGATACACCCCTTAATATCGTACCGATACGCCTTTTAAGCATATTGATACGCCTTGTTTTTCAGTCACAAAGGCTCTTTCTTCTTTAAGACAGGTACTGATACGCCCACGAGCCATACCGATACAGTAGGTTGTTGAGGAGCATTTATTGCGAGAAAATTCAGCCCATTGGCACTATTGATGATCTCAACCACCCAAACGGCTAGAAATTAATGCAAGGGTATAAAAGCAAGTCTCAAATGCTACAGCAACAACTATTGAGCCTTAAAGCAATAGCAAAGCATTCAAATTCAAACTTTGTTTATTTTAGAGTCAAATCTTTGTACCCAACTCAAGTGTGTTTTCATTGTAATTTTTTATTGAGAGTTTGGGAAGTGTTTGATTGTATTTGGGTAAACATCAACCTTTGAGAGGTACTTGTAAAGTTTACAAAAATTCCTTCATTGTAAAGAGTGTGTTGGATTAAGCTTTAGGTAGAAAGCTTAATCGGTATTGTAAGGTTTCCTCCTCATCCAAGAAAAGGGGAAGAATCAATAGTGGATTGGTTGAAAATCCTTAGTGGGAGCTAAGGTAGTGGAGGTAGAGTTCATTTAGGAACTTGAACCACTATAATTGCCTTGTGTCAAATTTTCATTCATCCAATTTCCACCCTCAAATTTTTAATCGCCAATTCATCGTCCTCTTGGCCATTTGCAATCGTTTGATCAACTCAACAAAAACCTTCAAACAACTACATAAAAATGTAGGGGTGTCTTACAAAGGTAATATTTCCATTACCGAAGTAAATGAAAATAAGTGGACTATATTTTCATTAACTATGTATAACATAGTAATGGATGTCAATTTCTTCTGTACAAATAGATTCACAAGAATGTGATAATAAAAACAAAGAATGACTCATTCTTTGAAAATATATTTCCTATATATTTAGGGAAATTGATCCAAGTTCAAAGAAACGAACTTTGGAAACTATCAATGGAAAATAGTCTATATGTTCAACAAAAGGTTGAAACTAATACATTATCAAATAAGAGTGTGACAAATGTGTGTATTTTTATACGTAACAATGAAATGGTAAAACGTACCAAAAACATGTTAAATTCAAAATTTTACATGGAAAATATGAGAATGACATAATTGATTTTGGGCATCAAAATCAAACGGTCATCTCAAGGTCGAATATTGACTCAGTCACACTATGTGGACAAGGTCCTTGAAAATTTGGCAATAATGATTTTGGTATAGCCAAAACTCCAATAGACACATGCCAATATTTGTCTAAAAACAAAGGTCAGAGTGTTGACCAAGTGGAATATGCAAGGGTCATAGGCAGTCTAATGTACCTTATGAACTGCACTAGACTGGATATTGCTTTTACTATGAGCAGTTTAATCAGATTTACAAGCAATCCAAGTGAAAACCACTGGAAAGCAATTGTAAGGTGTAACCCCCTTAACCCGGCCTAGACGGTTGACCCGAATTAAGAAAGTCACACGGGGAAAACCAAAGTCAACCCGAAAGTCAACCTTGATTAACGACCCTTTTTTTTTCTTTTTAATCTTGTCTAGATGCACATTAGTCCTAATTGTGATCACACAAACATCATACTCAAAGATCACAAACATCAGAGATCAAACAGGGACCCAATTGAACAAATTACAACTTTAGGGACCAAATTGTAATTTCTGATAATTAAAAGGACTTAACCCACATTAATGTTACCAACTTGAAATTAATCAGGTTTCATGCTTCTCTGTGAAATTTCAGCTCAAAAGGACATCCCAAGCTCATGTAATTGAACATACAAGATTCAGGACCAAAACGCAAACAAATCAAAACACATAACCGCCCATGTCAGCCCCTAACGGTCGACCGTTCCGGAACAGGCTGACCCCGTTCCGAAACACGGGCCGTTCCGCAACGGGTTCCGAAACACAGGCTTGGCAGAGGCCAAACCGTTTCGAAACGGTGCATACCGTTTCGAAACGGTGCATACCGTTTCGGACGCCTGGGTTCATGCAAGGCACCCGTTCCGAAACGGTGCACACTGTTCCGAAACGCCTGCACAGATTGCAGCAAACTAGCATTCCCATTCATGCAATAGATCATTCAAACATGCTCCAAATGCTACCAAACTTTACCAGCATGCAATTCAACATATATATGACTTAGAGGCATCATCAAATCTACCAAACAACATCATATGCAAAAAGCCCCAATTCAATAGGCATGCTTCCTACACAAGCTAGCTATTCAAAACACCAAACTTCCAAAACAAGCATGTAATGATCCAATCCAAAAACCAGCATTCAAAACAACATTCAACATACTTAGGGAGTCTCAAACACCTCCCAAAACATACACATTGGTCCCCCATTGCCAAATCACCCAAAAGCTAAAAAGTACTTATAAAACCTTCATACATTGAGCTTTTCTTGAACTTGATTTCTTGCCCTTTCTTACTGCCCCTCAAGGTACTTTAATGCTCTGCATTATTGAATTATGAAAACGAAGAGAGCGTAAGCAAAAGCTTAGTGAGGCATGCTCATTTAAAACCATTCAATAATGCAATTAAAACCATTTATAATCATGCTTAAAATCAACCTTTGCACATGCTCAAAAGCATACTTAGAACAAGCACTCTCATGCTTCAACATAAACATTAAAACAAGCATCTCATGCTTCACAATATACTTAACATGTCATATTGGCTCAAGTGACAAATTCCATTTCATAAAACAAGTTCAACAACTTTCCCAAGGACTTTTAAACACCTTGGCCATGGACTTTTAAACACCATGAATAAGGACCACACAAGGACTTTTAACCACCTTTGTGTCCAATGCTTGAATCACCCCAAGGACTTTTAAACACCTTGGCCCCAAGGACTTTTAAACACCTTGGCCCCATGGACTTTTAAACACCATGGCCCCATGGACTTTTAAACACCATGGGAGGATCACCTAAGGACTTTTAACCACCTTAGTGTCCGCAACAAGAATCATCCAAGGACTTTTAACCACCTTGATGTTCTTAAGTAACAAGGCTCACTCAAGGACTTTTAACCACCTTAGTGACCTTAATCTTTTCAAAACATCACTTGCCAATATACATCATTTTCACCATTTAATCCACTGTTTTAAAGCATTAAACCAAGCCATTTTCATCATGCATTTTAAAGCATCAATCCACATTTAAACAATGTACAAAAGCAAGGTACTCCTACCTAGACTTACCTTCAACATATGGCTTATATCATCAGCAAAATCCATGCTAGAACATGCTTTCAAAACAGTAATTAAAACATGCAAATCATCATTTTGCATCACATCAAAAACATGGCCACCACTAGAGAGAAAAATCCGAAAACTTACACTTGAGCTTAGCAAAGTTGTTTAGACTTAAACTAAGCTCCCAAAACCTTCAAACCTTGGTTTTAAAGCTGAAAATCCAATTTCCACAAATGCACTCACCGATTTCCACTTTGCTTCAAGCCAAAGCACCAAATCACGCTTCCGGATCAACAATCCTTGGATCCAAAGATGCCTCCCCTGTTTCAACACATCAAAGCAGAGGATTAATGCATCATCATGCATTAATTGCTTCAATGAAAGCACCTAAACTCGCTGCTCTCATCCAACCTCCATTTTCGGCCACCAAACACAACCGAAAATGCATTCAAACCACTTCTAAACAAAGCCCAGCCATAAACCAGCAAAACCACACATCCTTTAACATCATAACACATCTAAAAACAACCTATTAACATCCTTATACCTCCAGCAACAACAGATCACCGAGATCACTTCAAAACTACCTTGAAACACAAGCTAAACTTAGGAAACTCAACCTATCCGGGATTGCATCAATCAAAACTCAATTGCTTATCAATTTAGAGATCATTTAACATCAAAAACACCTCTTAAATCACAGATTACTCAGATCTAACGAAAATCATCAAAAATCATCAAAATCTTGCATAATAAGCCAAGATCCATAAATCAACTTAAAAGCCTTTAATTAAACATCAATTTAGGATTGAAACTTAGGAATTTCAGTAAAGAACTGATAGTTTAGAGGAGAAGGACGTTCTTACCTCCAAACTTGTGTTTCTCCACTTTTTGGAATGAAAAACCTTGATGAATCAAGAAGCAATTGAAGAGGTTTTGAAGATATGTTGATTAGGAATCAAAAGAGAGTTAAAAGGAGAGATTTAGGTGAGAAAATCAGAAACAATTCTCTGGAAATGGAGTGTTTGGGTTGAGAGAAAATGAGAGAAAGAAAATTGAGAAGTTAGTTAAGAAATTAGCCAAATGGCTTTTCCCTCCTTTTTGATATACTTTAAAATCAGAATTATAACTCAAAATATCTTAGAAAAATCTGGAGAAACCACTTTTGGATTAATAGCTCCTTAAAGATTCAAAGTTCCAACCCTTTATAAAACAGCCACCAAACTTGCGAAAATTACATTTTGGTCACTAGCCAAAATGTCACACTTCCAAAACTCATTTTCCAAAATTAATTTCACAGTTCACTTAATTATATTAAAAGATGATTTTAGAACATTTTTCCATATTTTTAATGCAACCCGAACTAGGCTTTCCTAATTTAACCACTTAAGATTCGAACAGCACTTTGACCAACCGGTCAACGCCCAAAACTCCTAAGCCCAAAACCGGGGCGTTACAACTCTCCCCCCCCCCCTTAAGAAATTTCGTCCTCGAAATTTACCTGAAGGAAAGAGATAAGGAAACTGCTTCAGCATGTCTTCCTTCCTCTCCCACGTGGCTTCCTCAACACCTCGATGCTTCCACAGCACCTTCACCAACTCAATGGTCTTGCCACGAAGAACCTTGCTATCCGAATCCAGAACCTTCATCGGTTCCTCATCATAGGTCAAATTCGGATTCAAAACCACTTCCTCCACAGGCATCACATGCGAAGGATCAGATCTATACTTCCGGAGCATAGAAACATGGAACACATCATGGATCTTCTCCAACTCCTGAGATAACCTCAGCCGATACGCAACAGGACCCACACGCTCAACCACCTCATATGGTCCAATGTACCTAGGGCTCAACTTACCCTTTCAGCCAAACCTCATCACCTTCTTCCAAGGCAAAACCTTCAGGAACACACGGTCACCCACCGCATACTCTATCTCCTTACGCTTCAAATCCGCGTAAGACTTCTGCCGATCAGAGGCAGCCTTCAACCGCTCACAAATGAGCTTCACTTTCTCGGTGGTCCCTTTCAACAAGCCGGCATCGCAACCAACTTTTGACCAGTTTCAGCCCAACAAAGAGGAGTCCTACACTTCCTCCCATACAGAGCCTCATAAGGTGCCATCTGTATACTTGCCTGATAACTATTGTTATAAGCGAACTCAACCAAAGGCAGATGCTTCTCCCAAGAACCTTGGAACTCAATCACGCAGCACCTCAACATATCCTCCAAAATCTGAATAACCCGCTCAGACTGACCATCCGACTGAGGATGATAGGATGTACTGAAATGCAACCTTGTACCCAAAGCTTGATGCAAACACTGCCAGAAACGCGATGTGAACCTCGGATCCCTATCCGACACAATCGACTTAGGCACACCATGCAGCCTCACAATCTCAGCAATGTACAGCTCTGCCAGCTTATCCAAAGAGAACGTAGTATGCACAGGCAAGAAATGCGCACACTTCGTCAAGCGATCCACAATCACCCAAACAGAATTCTTCTTCGACGGAGACAAAGGCAAACCAGATACAAAATCCATGGTAACCCTCTCCCACTTCCATTCAGGGATTTTCAACGGTTGCAACAAACCAGAAGGAACCTGATGTTCAGCCTTAACTCGCTGACACACCAAACACTTGCTCACAAACTCTGCAACATCCTTCTTCAAACCCACCCAATAGTACTCATCATGAAGATCACGGTACATCTTAGTACTACCAGGGTGCATAGCAAAAGGACTACTATGACCTTCAGTCAGAATAGCACGCCTCAACTCAGCATCAGCAGGTACTACTATCCGACTACCAAAACACAACACACCATCCTCATTAAAGCAGAAATCCGAAGGTCTACCCTCCGCGATATCCTGAACATGAGACACCAAGGAATCATCCAACAACTGCTTTTCCTTGATCAACAGAACCAAAGATGGTTTCACTTGCAACTCAGCAACAAGACCACCATCTCGCGATATGCTCAAGCTAGCAAACATCGCTCTCAGCTCAACAGCTCCTTTCCTACTCAAGGCATCCGCAACAACATTAGCTTTTCCAGGATGATACTCAATCGTCAGATCATAATCCTTGAGCAACTCCAACCAACGCCGCTGCCTAAGATTCAACTCCTTCTGAGACATCAGATACCTCAAACTCTTGTGATCTGTGTACACAGTACACTTCTCACCATACAGATAATGTCTCCATATCTTCAGAGCAAAAACCACTGCAGCCAGCTCAATGTCATGCGTAGGATAGTTGCGCTCATGCACCTTCAATTGCCGCGACGCATAAGCCACAACCTTACCCTCTTGCATCAGCACACATCCCAAACCAACATAGGATGCATCACTATAGACCACAAACTCTTTCCCTGATTCAGGTTGAATCAAGATAGGAGCTTGCGTCAAAGCCGCCTTAAGCTTCTCAAAAGCCTGCTGTCTCACTTCTGTCCACTCATACTTAACATCCTTTTGCAACAGCTTCGTCAAAGGAGCAGCAATCTTGGAAAAACCATCCACAAACCTCCGGTAGTATCCCGCCAAACCAAGGAAACTACGGACTTCATGAACAGACTTAGGAACTTTCCAATTCATCACCGCCTCAATCTTCTGAGGATCAACACGAATCCCCTCAGCTGAGACCACATGCCCAAGAAACACCACCTCCTTAAGCCAAAACTCACACTTGCTCAACTTAGCATAAAGCTGATTCTCCAACAAAGCTTGTAGCACAACCCTCAAATGCTCTTCGTGCTCCTCCTCAGTACGCGAGTACACGAGGATATCATCAATGAACACCACAACAAACTTGTCCAGGTATTCATGAAACACACGATTCATCATGTCCATGAAAGCAGCAGGAGCATTTGTCAAACCAAACGGCATCACAAGGAACTCATAATGCCCATACCTTGTCCTGAAAGCTGTCTTAGGCACATCCACATCCTTCACCTTCAACTGATAATACCCTGACCTCAAGTCAATCTTAGAGAACACAGCAGCTCCCCGAAATTGATCAAAGAGATCATCAATCCTCGGCAAAGGATACCGATTCTTGATAGTCAACTTGTTCAGCTGACGGTAATCAATGCACATCCTCATAGTGCCATCTTTCTTCTTCACAAACAAGACAGGAGCACCCCAAGGCGACACACTCGGCCGGATGAAACCACGATCTAACAGCTCTTGCAACTGCGTCTTCAGCTCCTACAGCTCCTTAGGTGCCATTCTATAGGGAGTAATGGACACAGGAGTTGTATTCTCATACATCTCAATTCCAAACTCCACCTCGCGGTTAGGAGGTAAACCAGGCAACTCTTCAGGAAAAACACCAAGAAACTCCTTCACAACCTTGATATCTTGTACCCTCAACTCCTTAGAGCTAGGATTCATCACAAAAGCTAGATAAGCTTCGCAACCCTGCCTCAGCATCCTACTCGCCTCCAAGGTAGACACAACATTGGCAAGAAACTTCACATTCTCACCAACCACAACAACTTCATAATCATCCGCAAGCTTAAGCGAAACCCGCTTATTCTCACAATCCACAACAGCACGATGCTCAGCAAGCCAATCCATACCAAGGATCACATCAAAACCATAGAAAGGCAACTCCATAAGATCAACATGAAAGACATGTTCTTGAACAACCAATGGACACCTTCTATAAAGCTTTCGAGTCACAACAGTTTCACCTAAAGAACTAGTGACACGAACACCAACATCCAAAGACTTAACAGGCAACCAAGCAATTCAGCATGCTCACGCAAAATATATGAATGCGTAGATCCAGAATCAATCAAAGAAAGCAATGACAAGGATTGCAAAGTAAAGGTACCTGCAATCACATCTGCATCATTCCTTCCCTCGCACTGAGCATACACCCTCGCTTGGCCTCCACCCTCAGGCTGAATAGCCACAACATGGGCTACTCCACGGCCACCTTCCTCTCTCCTCTGGAAATTACCACGGCCGCACCCACGACCTCTCTGCTGTGCAGCAACAACAGGAGCACGCTCTTGGCCACCAGCCAACCTCGGACAATCTCGCCTCAAATGGTCAACAGAACCACAGTTCCAGCATCCATTACCACCAGCTGCCGCAACAGGAGCTTGCACCTCCCTCACAGCACGAGGACAGTCACGCTTCATGTGACCACGAGAACCGGAGATCCAACAAGCACTAGGATCAGCTCTAGCATAACCACCTCTAGCAGGTGCACCGCCACCTCTCTTGGCTGAGGACTGATACTTCTGATCACGTCCCCTCTTGTTCCGTCCACCTCCGGAACTATACTCAGCAGCTCTCTTGCCAGAACTCGCTCCAGCACCTTTCGCAGCTAAACCCAAGTTCATCTCAATGTCCTTGGATCGGCTAACCAACACATCAAAATCATTGTACTCAGCAGCCAACATGTAGGTCTTTACTTCCGTCACCAAGCCATAACGGAACCTTTCGCACCTCTCTCGCTCATCAGGTATCAGCTCCGGTGCATACTGACTGAGGCGCACAAACTGCACTTCATACTCAGCCACACTCATGCTCCCTTGGGTAAGAGACATGAACTCACGCTTTTTCTCGTCAAGATATCTCACTCCCAGATATCTCCGCTTGAACACATTCTGAAAGAATGTCCAAGTCACATCAGCTTCAGCCATCCCAGCTATGGTGGTCGTCCACCACGTATACGCATCGTCCTGCAGCAAGGACACAACACAGCCCAACTTTTGCACATCCGTACAGCTCATTTGACCCAAGATACGCTTGGTACTCTCTAGCCAAGCTTCCGAACTCTCAGCAGACATACCTCTGAACTCAGTCCCACCAAGACTGCGCAGACGCTCCAAAGGTAATCTGACTCCAGCATCTCCCTGATGCCCAGCTCCTTGAGCTCCAGCTACTGCTGCTCGAAAAGCACCCGCAATAGCTTGTACCAGCATAGACATATCAGGCATAGCTTGCCCCTGACCAACCTCTGGTCCAGCAGCTCCAGCACCAGCTGCAGCTTCAGCTCGCTCACCTCCAGCACCACCACCAGGCGGAGGAGGGGGTAATACTGCACTACCCGTATTCTCTTCATTCTCGTTCTCATTGGGAGTCGTAGCTCGCACACTACCTCTTAACTCTCTACGTGGTGCCATACTTTTACCATGCAATCACAATGTAAAATAAAACAAGTCAGGCCCAGCAAGGTAAGCAATCCAAGTATTCAAGCTCAATTTCATTCAAGATCAACATCATTTCATTAGCTTTTGTTTGGCAATGGGTACCCTCAACATGCAACATCACAGCATACATCTCAATTGCATCCAAATCACAAGCCACTGAACAAGCTTTCACACAACAAGCATACAAAGCAAACATGCTTCAATCATGCATACATTCATTCCCAATTACTCGAGAACTCAGCTCTGATACCACCAAATGTAACCCCCTTAACCCGGCCTAGACGGTTGACCCGAATTAAGAAAGTCACACGGGGAAAACCAAAGTCAACCCGAAAGTCAACCTTGATTAACGACCCTTTTTTTTCTTTTTAATCTTGTCTAGATGCACATTAGTCCTAATTGTGATCACACAAACATCATACTCAAAGATCACAAACATCAGAGATCAAACAGGGACCCAATTCAACAAATTACAACTTTAGGGACCAAATTGTAATTTCTGATAATTAAAAGGACTTAACCGACATTAATGTTACCAACTATAAATTAATCAGGTTTCATGCTTCTCTGTGAAATTTCAGCTCAAAAGGACATCCCAAGCTCATGTAATTGAACATACAAGATTCAGGACCAAAACACAAACAAATCAAAACACATAACCGCCCATGTCAGCCCCCAACGGTCGACCGTTCCAGAACAGGCTGACCCCGTTCCGAAACACGGGCCGTTCCGCAACGGGTTTCGAAACACAGGCTTGGCAGAGGCCAAACCGTTTCGAAACGGTGCATACCGTTTCGGACGCCTGGGTTCATGCAAGGCACCCGTTCCGAAACGGTACACACTGTTCCGAAACGCCTGCACAGATTGCAGCAAACTAGCATTCCAATTCATGCAATAGATCATTCAAACATGCTCCAAATGCTACCAAACTTTACCAGCATGCAATTCAACATATATATGACTTAGAGGCATCATCAAATCTACCAAACAACATCATATGCAAAAAGCCCCAATTCAATAGGCATGCTTCCTACACAAGCTAGCTATTCAAAACACCAAACTTCCAAAACAAGCATGTAATGATCCAATCCAAAAACCAGCATTCAAAACAACATTCAACATACTTAGGGAGTCTCAAACACCTCCCAAAACATACACATTGGTCCCCCATTGCCAAATCACCCAAAAGCTAAAAAGTACTTATAAAACCTTCATACATTGAGCTTTTCTTGAACTTGATTGCTTGCCCTTTCTTGCTGCCCCTCAAGGTACTTTAATGCTCTGCATTATTGAATTATGAAAACGAAGAGAGCGTAAGCAAAAGCTTAGTGAGGCATGCTCATTTAAAACCATTCAATAATGCAATTAAAACCATTTATAATCATGCTTAAAATCAACCTTTGAACATGCTCAAAAGCATACTTAGAACAAGCACTCTCATGCTTCAACATAAACATTAAAACAAGCATCTCATGCTTCACAATATACTTAACATGTCATATTGGCTCAAGTGACAAATTCCATTTCATAAAACAAGTTCAACAACTTTCCCAAGGACTTTTAAACACCTTGGCCCCAAGGACTTTTAAACACCTTGGCCATGGACTTTTAAACACCATGAATAAGGACCACACAAGGACTTTTAACCACCTTTGTGTCCAATGCTTGAATCACCCCAAGGACTTTTAAACACCTTGGCCCCAAGGACTTTTAAACACCTTGGCCCCATGGACTTTTAAACACCATGGCCCCATGGACTTTTAAACACCATGGGAGGATCACCTAAGGACTTTTAACCACCTTAGTGTCCGCAACAAGAATCATCCAAGGACTTTTAACCACCTTGATGTTCTTAAGTAACAAGGCTCACTCAAGGACTTTTAACCACCTTAGTGACCTTAATCTTTTCACAACATCACTTGCCAATATACATCATTTTCACCATTTAATCCACTGTTTTAAAGCATTAAACCAAGCCATTTTCATCATGCATTTTAAAGCATCAATCCACATTTAAACAATGTACAAAAGCAAGGTACTCCTACCTAGAGTTACCTTCAACATATGGCTTATATCATCAGCAAAATCCATGCTAAAACATGCTTTCAAAACAGTAATTAAAACATGCAAATCATCATTTTGCATCACATCAAAAACATGGCCACCACTAGAGAGAAAAATCCGAAAACTTACACTTGAGCTTAGCAAAGTTTTTTAGACTTAAACTAAGCTCCCAAAACCTTCAAACCTTGGTTTTAAAGCTGAAAATCCAATTTCCACAAATGCACTCACCGATTTCCACTTTGCTTCAAGCCAAAGCACCAAATCACGCTTCCGGATCAACAATCCTTGGATCCAAAGATGCCTCCCCTGTTTCAACACATCAAAGCAGAGGATTAATGGATCATCATGCATTAATTGCTTCAATGAAAGCACCTAAACTCGCTGCTCTCATCCAACCTCCATTTTCGGCCACCAAACACAACCGAAAATGCATTCAAACCACTTCTAAACAAAGCCCAGCCATAAACCAGCAAAACCACACATCCTTTAACATCATAACACATCTAAAAACAACCTATTAACATCCTTATACCTCCAGCAACAACAGATCACCAAGATCACTTCAAAAACTACCTTGAAACACAAGCTAAACTTAGGAAACTCAACCTATCCGGGATTGCATCAATCAAAACTCAATTGCTTATCAATTTAGAGATCATTTAACATCAAAAACACCTCTTAAATCACAGATTACTCAGATCTAACGAAAATCATCAAAAATCATCAAAATCTTGCATAATAAGCCAAGATCCATAAATCAACTTAAAAGCCTTTAATTAAACATCAATTTAGGATTGAAAACTTAGGAATTTCAGTAAAGAACTGATAGTTTAGAGGAGAAGGACGTTCTTACCTCCAAACTTGTGTTTCTCCACTTTTTGGAATGAAAAACCTTGATGAATCAAGAAGCAATTGAAGAGGTTTTGAAGATATGTTGATTAGGAATCAAAAGAGAGTTAAAAGGAGAGATTTAGGTGAGAAAATCAGAAACAATTCTCTGGAAATGGAGTGTTTGGGTTGAGAGAAAATGAGAGAAAGAAAATTGAGAAGTTAGTTAAGAAATTAGCCAAATGGCTTTTCCCTCCTTTTTGATATACTTTAAAATCAGAATTATAACTCAAAATATCTTAGAAAAATCTGGAGAAACCACTTTTGGATTAATAGCTCCTTAAAGATTCAAAGTTCCAACCCTTTATAAAACAGCCACCAAACTTGCGAAAATTACATTTTGGTCACTAGCCAAAATGTCACACTTCCAAAACTCATTTTCCAAAATTGATTTCACAGTTCACTTAATTATATTAAAAGATGATTTTAGAACATTTTTCCATATTTTTAATGCAACACGAACTAGGCTTTCCTAATTTAACCACTTAAGATTCGAACAGCACTTTGACCAACCGGTCAACGCCCAAAACTCCTAAGCCCAAAACCGGGGCGTTACATAAGGATACTGAGATATCTCAGATATACTCGAGACTACGAATTGCATTATTCCAAAGATCATGCTATGTTGAAAGGATACTCTGATTCCAGTTGGACATCTAATATTCAAGATACCAAGAGCACAAGTGGATTAGTCTTCACTTTGGGAGGAGGAGTCGTGTCGTGGAAATCCTCAAGACAAACGATCATAACCAGATCCACAATGGAATCTAAGTTTGTTGCTCTGGATAAATCCGGAGAAGAAGTAGAATGGCTAAGGCAATTTCTTGACGATATTCATAAATGGCCAAAACATGTGCCCACAGTATGAATATATTGCGATAACCAAGCAACGATTGCTAGGGCACAGAGTTGTATGTACAACGGTAAGTCCAGACATATGTGTCGTCGACAAAATATCGTTAGAAAACTGATCTCAAATGGAGTTATCTTTGTTGATTATGTAAAATTAAAGGATAACGTTGCGGATCAGCTAACCAAAGGGTTAAATTGAGATCAAGTTGAGAAAACATCAAAAGGAGTGTGACTAAAGCCCAAGAAAATCCAAGGCGCTATGTGAAGGAAACCCCTACCTAGTTGACTGGAGATCCCAAAATCTAGATTCAAAGGGAGAACCTACATGCATAGACCTTGTGCGGTCACTGTGGAACGGGTTAAGCAATGCTTTTAATGACCATTGTGTGTCTCGGTGAGCCGAACAAAATAAGTCACCTATGTAAGAGTGAAGTGGGGTCATTTCGAGGAGACTATTGGGCATAGTTCTCTCAAACTCTCGCAGAACAAGGCGATGTCCATGGCTATACGGACATACCCATGAGAACTAAAAATTTTACCAGAGAAATAGTTGTGTGAAGTATGCCATCGTTTACACAAACGAAAGAACAGTTCAAGGACATCACGTCTACTGGCCAGCCAGTAAAGTAAATATACTTTCACAAGGGAAGGTTCAAGGGTGGACACCTACATATCCTATGCAACTATCGATCGTAGAATCTATCACCACATCGAGTCAAAATGATTTTAAAACATCAATTTCATTCATGTGAGGGATTATTGGAAAATTGTGATCATATGGGAACTTTAAGGCATAATTTCAATGGGTAAAGATGGAGAATCTGTAACACCCCGAAAACTGGTCTAGTCGAAATTGGATTCCGATGATTGGAGTATTGATATTAAAATATTGAAATATCGAATCCTTGCTATAGATTATGTTGTTAAAGTACTCTAATTGAACCAAGTCCTTAATTAAGATTGCTTTGAGAATGCTCAAATTAATGTTTTTGAGCTAGGCATTTCGATACACCCAGACCCGTATCAAAACGGCCTAGGTGAGGCGTTTCGAAACGAGTATAGGGCATTCTGATACGATCATAATTGTATTAACTAACTTTTGGACTTTTGTATGACCGTTTCGATACGGTTTCACTCGTTTCGAAATGGGTCCCCTGTTTCGAATATGTTTGAAAGTTAAAATTAAAAGAAAATGATGATATAATGTTTCACCTATTTCTTTGCCACCCTCCACGTGATTTTGGTCAGAAAAGATGACTAGAGGTCATCTATATATCTAGTTTAAAAAGGGATAAAGAAAAGATAGAAAATATTATTAAATAGCTTACCTTAGGTTGAGGAAAAACTTTCTATTGGCTAAAGGTGAGGTGGGAAATGATTAAGGTTTTAGTTCTCTTAAAATGAACGCCAAAACCACCCCAAAAACCAGCAATCTAACATGTAAAACTTAGGAATCCAAACCTATTCAGGATTTGTTTGATAAAACCTCATTTATAACATCAATTACCATCCAAATACATTAGAAATCAACCTCAAAACCGAGCATAACCAATAGTTACGAAAATCATCAAGATCTCTCCAAGAATATTGAGTTTTACCTTAATTTCATGTTTCTAACATTAAAGCAACTCAAAATTCATTAACAAAGGATTGATAACTTGGGAATTTTAGTAAAGAACTTATCATTAGAGGAGAAGGACGAAGCTTACCTCTAATGGTTGATTTCTCCTCAATTTGGGCAAGATTTCTTGAAAATCCAAAGTGAAAACAAGAGGTTTTGATGAGGTAAAGAATAGGAATCCTTAGGAGAATGAAATCTTAACAAAATGAATGAAAATCAGAGGTTAATTGATTAAGGAAATGTGTTTGGCTGAGTGGAAGTTGAGAGAAAATGAAATGAGAGAAAAACCAACGTAAGGTAGTTATGAAAAGTCAAAATAGATTTTTCTTTTTAATTCTCCTTTATTCCCTTAATTAAAACATTAATAAAAACTCCCAAATTAAAGAGAAATCTGATGAAAAACATTTTGGTAAAATTAGCTCCTTAAAGATTCAAAGTTTCAATCCTTTACAAAACAGTCACTATTCAACTTTGCAAAAACTACGATTTGGTCACTACACTGAAATGTAGTATTTCCAAATCATACTTTGTAAAATTGATTCCACCATAATCATTTATATAATAAATGATGAATTTTAGATATTTTCCATATTTTTAAAATATCCCGAACTAGGCGTTCCCTAAATCTCCCTTAAAGATTCGAACCGTTCTCGATCGGCCCGATTCAAACTCTAAAACATCTAGGCCCAAAATCAGGGCGTTACAAGGTGAGTGTAGTCGGAGTCTCGAGAGTGGCTAGGTGCCATATCGAATCAATGTTTATTTATTTACTAACCATTGATTTTAATGGATTTGCATTAAGCATTATTGTAAGCCATGTTGGTAAGTTTTGGTGAGTATAGCATCGAATTATCATTTGTAACATTGTTATTGTAGTCATTGAAATCATTGAAGCATGTTCATATAGAATCATTGATTATTAAGTATTAAAAGAAGCATTGGAATATCGATTTATGAATTATTGTCATTGGATATTATGTTGAATCATTGCTATTGTTATTGATATTGTACTATTGAACTATGGATTATTGGACCTTGGGATCGAAGTATTAGATACAATTGGCATGCCATAGAATTCATGAGCTTAGTGTATGGGTGGACTACGGTCCTAGGGCTACGACCTATATTGATTTGGCGAGGCGGAGGGATGTATTGTGTATTGATCTTATTGGCGATGTCGGCGGGTTGACCATTTATTGAAGCATGTTATATGGCATACCATTTTCATCCATTTTAATTGTGACTACCTCACTAGGAAAAGTATGCCTAATGCATTCCATTGCATCCATTTCAGTTTAGTCAAGTTTGAGGATCGAGATCAGAGGAGTTGAAGCATTGCACAAGTCACAATCAAGCTCTAAGTAATGTATATTGACCCTTTGAAACTCCTAGTTGGTGGCAAGGTCTATGTATAAGTCTATTAAGTCTCTTTTGATATGCCTATGTTATAGTTAAGTGGTATAAGAGTGATACGTATAGGACAAGTCTTTTATCTAATGAGAAATGGCCTTAAATGCATGTTTTGGCACGAAAAAGGTAAAATCCGGGTAAACGGATTCATATGGATCCAAAATTTGACGTACAAGTAGAATTTATGGTCATAATGTTATGTGTAAAGTTTCACTGCATTTGGACACTGTTTGATAAGTTAAAATGAATAAAAACCAGAAAGAATATGTCATTACAGGTCAGGTCGTATCGAAATGGGTGATGGCGTTTCGATACAAGTAAGCATAAGAAAAAAGGGTGTACCAGAACGGATTAGGGTCGTATCGAAACATTTTGCCACTAGAACCCTTTGTTTTGATATGGGTTCATAGCGTATCGAAATGTCTCAAAGTCAAAGTCAAAGGAAGTCAACACATACCGATACAAGGCTTACCTGTATCAATACGATATGAAGAGAAAATTCAACAAGGTTGACCATCATCCACCCTTATCGAAACAGCCTTGAGTGTTTCGATACAGGGTTAGTTAAAGTGGTTTTAAAGCTTAAACTGAAGGTCTGCATTGTTTACAGTTTAGTCACTGATTTTGGATGATTAATTGGATGAGTAAACGACCACTGTTTTGCATGAAAATTTACATACCTGTTAATGTTGTACTGAATTTCACTGTGGTGTAGTCTATTGCATTAAAGGAGCTATAATTTATCAGAACTACGAAATAGTCCTCAATGGTTAATTATTGTTTTCTATTGAGTGAATTGGACTAAGATGTATATCCATTAATGTTTTGTTGGTATAATATTGTTAAGACTTGAAATTGGAATGAAATTTTATTGTACTGATCACCGCATCACTCACCGGTAACACGCTCTGACCCGGTTCTCGACAAGGCCAAGAAAGAGGGGTGTTACATTTGTGGTATCAGAGCTAGAGTTTAGTCGATGGACTAAACCTATGCATGTTTGTATTGTTTGTTGTGTTACTTTGCCACCTAGGAGTTATTTTGTTGAGTATTGTGACTTGTCAACTAATTTGATCTCTTTATAATATAGATATGTCTCAAACTAACGAAGCTGGTGATAGTAAGCTTGCTACTGGCTCTTTGACTCATGGCGAGGAAATACGAGGAGGAAATCCTTCGAATCTTTTGAATCCACAGAACCCTCTTGTTCATGGTATGGAGCTTGATGCACCTACGGCTCAAGCAGAGTGTTACCGGAACATGGTTGACATGTTCCAGTAATTTATGAATGTGATGAGAACTAATCAGATTGTGCAACCTGCGCCACCTGTTGTTCAACCTCCTCGAGCCCTTATTGATAAGTTATCTCAATATCAAGCCTACAGCTTCGTTGGGCAATTTATGTCAACGACGACAAGAAGGGCAATGTTGTAAGAAATCCGGTGCTTGTTCCTTTTGCGGAGAGTTGGGTCACCTTATTCGAGAATGCCCAGAGAACCCTAACAAGCCTGCTTCTGTATCGACTGATCCGTCCCCTGCTCAATCTTTTCGAGGCAATAGAGTAAGGCAATGATCCTTTGGAAAATATAGAGGTTCATCTAAAGCATACATGAATCTAAAGTTTCTGCACATATGTATCATGTAAATGGCAATGAGCAAGTGGATGATCACGACATAATTCCAGGTAAAAATTTGAGGACGAATTTTTCTTAAGGGGGAGAGTTGTAACACACCGAAAATCGGTCTAGTCAGAATTGGATTCTGATGATCGGAGTATTGATATTAAAATATTGAAACATCGAATCATTGCTATATATTATGTTGTTAAAGTACTCTAATTGAACCAAGTCCTTAATTAAGATTGCTTTGAGATTGCTCAAATTAATATTTTTGAGCTAGGCATTTCGATACACTCAGACCCGTATCGAAACGGCCTAGGTGAGGCATTTTGAAATGAGTATAGGGCGTTCTAGTACAATCATAATCGTATAAACTAACTTTTGGACTTTTGTATGACCGTTTTGAAACGGTTTCACTCGTTTCAAAATAGGCCCCATGTTTCGAATATGTTTGAAGGTTAAAATTAAAAGGAAATGATGAGATAATGTTTCACCTATTTCTTTGTCACCCTCCGCGTGATTTTGGTCAAAAAAGATGACTAGAGGCCATCTATATGTCTAGTTTGAAAATGAATAAAGAAAAGATAGAAAATATTATTAAATAGCTTACCATAGGTTGAGAGAAACCTTTCTATTGGCTAAAGGTGTGGTGGGAAATGATTAAGGTTTTAGTTCTCTTAAAATGAACAAAAAGAAAGCTTTCACATTTGTTTTGCTCTATCGAGACTCATTTCTACCTTTTATCTTTGAGTTATTAAGCACACACATGTATTGTCTTCAACCTTGAGCTCCTAAGCATACACCTCTCCAGTTGAGAACCTTGAGCTTAAGCTTTCCTTGATTTAAGAACACCAAGTCATAGCTATCGATCGGGTAAATGACAGCCCTAAGTTAATCATCGATTCTCTTGATTATTAGATGATCAACTTCAAGCTTTAAGATAAGCTTTGTCTAATAGCTAATGGTTATTCAAGCATCGATATTATCATATTGATTCTAATAATCTCTTATTGCTCTTCCTAGTTCAAGAAGTGGAAAAGATTAATCCATCGCCTCCATCGAAAGCTAGGGATAAGGGTATCGCCATCTGAGAGCCTTAGAAGCTTCAGATTATCGATGTGAGTGTAGTCGGAGTCTCGAGAGTGGCTAGGTGCCATCTCGAATCATTGTTTATTGATTTACTAACCATTTATTTTAAGGGATTTGCATGAAGCGTTATTGTAAGTAATGTTGGTAAGTTTTGCTGAGTATAACATCGAATTATCATCCGTAACATTGTTATTGTAGTCATTGAAATCATTGAAGCATGTTCATATAGAATCATTGATTATTGAGTATTAAAGGAAGCATTGGAATACCCATTTATGAATTATTGTCATTGGATATCATGTTGAATCATTGCTAATATTATTGATATTGTACTATTGAACTATTGATTATTGGACCTTAGTTTCGAAGTATTGGATACAATTGGCATGCCATAGAATTCATGAGCTCAGTGTACGGGTGGACTACGGTCCTAGGGCTACGACCTATATTGATTTGGCAAGGCGAAGGGATGTATTGTGTATTGGTCTTATTGGCGATGTCGGCGGGTTGACCATTCATTGATTTGGCGAGGAGGTGGAATTCGTGTATCCATATACCATGAATCAATCCAAGGGGACTATTGGTTATTGATATTGTTTTGCTATGAAATCATGAAATTGCTATTGATGACATGATACTATGTTTTTATTATGAATAAGGAGTATGACATGTTTATTGCATAATTAATATTATGATTATCATTGAAGCATGTTATATGGCATACAATGTTCATCCATTGTAATTGTGACTACCTCACTAGGCAAAGTATGCATAATGCATTCCATTGCATCCATTTCAGGTTAGTCAAGTTTTGGGATCAAGATCAGAGGAGTTGAAGTGTTGCACAAGTCACAATCAAGCTCTAAGTAATGTATATTGACCCTTTGAAACTCCTAGTTGGTGGCAAGGTCTATGTATAAGTCTATTAAGTCTCTTTTGATATGCCTATGTTATGGTTAAGTGGTATAAGAGTGATACGTATAAGACAAGTCTTTTATCTAGTGAGAAATGGCCTTAAATGCATGACCCTTAAATGCACGAAAAGGTAAAAACTGGGTAAACGAATTCATATGGCTCTAAAATTTGACGTACAAGTAGAATTTATGGTCATAATGTTGTGTGTAAAGTTTTATTGCATTTGGACATTGTTTGATAAGTTCAAATGAATAAAAACCAGAAAGAATATGTCATTACATGTCAGGCCGTATCGAAACGGGTGATGGCGTTTTGATACGGGTAAGCATAATTTAACCTGAGAAAATAGTGCGTACCGGAACGGATTAGGGTCGTACCAAAACATTTTGTCTCTGCAATCCTTCGTTTCGATACGGGTTCATAGTGTATCAAAACGGGTCAAAGTGAAAGTCAAAGGAAGTCAACCTATACCGATATGAGGCTTACTTGTATCGATACGGTATGAAGAGAAAAGTCAACAAGGTTGACCATCGTCCACCCGTATCGAAATGCTCACCCGTATTGAAATAGCCTTGAGCGTTTCGATACAGGGTTAGTTAAAGTGGTTATAAAGCTTAAACTGAATGTCTGCATTGTTTATAGTTTAGTCACTGAGTTTAGGATGATTAATTGGATGAGTAAATGATCACCGTTTTGCATGAAAATTTACAGACCTGCTAATGTTGTATTGAATTTCACTTAGGTGTAGTCTATTGCATTAAATGACCTATAATTTATCAGATCTGCGAAATAGTCCTCAATGGTTAATTATTGTTTTCTATTGAGTGAATTGGACTAAGATGTATATCCGGTAATGTTTTGTTTGTATAATATTGTTAAGACTTGAAATTGGAATGAAATTTTATTATATCGATCACCGCATCGCTCACTGGTAACACGCTCCAACCCGATTCTTGACCAGGCCAGGAAGGGGGTGTTACAGAATCGAATCATGAATTTACGTCTTCGTATTCTACTCCATGAGATCTTTACAACGATATCTCATATGCTCAAATCGGTTGAGTGGTGAATGAGAAATTGATGATGAAAGTAGACAACTTGCAAAGATTGGAGAGGAAATAGTAAGCTTGAATCCCACATTGGTTAGAGACCAAATGTGAAAGGTGTATATGTAACGAAAACAACCAAGAGGTTGTTGAATAAGCTTACCAAAGATAGATATTATCAAATAATATTTTTTTTGAATTTTAAATTATGAATTTGTGTTCAATTGTGATTAGAACACTATCATTGCTCGCCTATAAAAAGAGGCTTCAGCAAGAAGTGAAATCACAACAACTCACAATGAGTATTGCAAGTGAAGAACATTTTCTCTCAACTCTTCCATTTTTCTAAAAATCATCATGCATTTGGTTTTTTTATTGTTTTCCACGGTGGTAGAAGAAAGCAAGTTTTCAATTCGTGATCTCTGCATATGTGCTAATACAGTTGATCAGTTTGTTGTTGTATCCTGGAGATAGACGTCCAACGTATCTCAAGTACCATAGGAGTGGACGAATCTGTTTTAAGGAAATTGTGTTTCACAAGCCTCAACAAATCGATTCATTCGAAATGTTGCACGGATACAAGTAAATGGTTCTAATTTATTGGTTTAACATTTGATTTATATTTCAAATATTATTTTATAATTTTTTTGTTATGTCTGTTATAATAATAATTTTATCATATTTATTTTATACTAATTATTATTATTTCCTTAGATTATTAACGCCCCTTTTCTAACATAAACTAAATAAACGAGTATGAACAAAAATTTATGTTCGTTTAATAAACGAACGAACATGAAAAGAGGTATGCTCGGTTCGTTTATGTTCAAGAACAAGCTCGTTTATAGGTTCGTTTATAAGCTCGTTTAAAGGAAGAAAATGTTTGTGGGTGTATCTAAATACTAATTTTTGTTGTTGCTAATGTATTATATAAGTTCATTTTGAAATGCAAATTTTATTTTGTTGCTTTTGCTTTATTTATTTATTTACTTATTTATTGTTAATTTTGTTAACATTTCTGAACATATAAACAAACATGTCGGTGAACACTTAAACGAACACATTCGCGAGCACTTAAACGAACATGTTCATAACACTAAACAAACGAACATGAACACCTTCAAAAATAAATAACCGAACACGAACACAACATTAAAAATTTAAACCAACATGAACCGAACATGAACACCTTTAAAAATAAACAAACAAACACAAACATAGTCTTATTCGTTCAAGCTCGGTTCATTTACACTCGTATCTATGGCTAAGCTCACATCATTTTCCTTATAACTCTTTATTACTCAATTCTTTTCTCATTTCATCGTTTAGTTAATTTGTGCCATTATTTCCATTTTTTTCATTTCATTTCTTCTCTTCATATTTTTTATTGAAAGTTAAAAATATTTGTCTTCATTAATTATTTTCACGGTCAAGTCGTCATGTAAAGTTGTTTGTGAAGAAGTTAAAGAGTAAGAAGAGGAACAAGAAGAAAACTGAATTCTTAAATCGATTTGACAATTTAGGTATTGGGTTTCGATTTGTTTATGCAAAATTTTGAGTAATATTTTTACATTCGGTTCTGCTTTGAACGATTGAAACCCTAGGCTTGTATCAAATATGTCAATAAATTGATTTTAGGATTATGTACAATTTTAGTTTTTTTTAATTCTGGAGATTTACAACTCTTTTAGTATTGGACCATTTTTAGATTAGTTGATAAATTTGTTTGATTCCTAGACAGATAAACATGCTTTTTGACCAGAAATGGACAAAAATTGATTAATGTCGGAACGGGTCGATTTGTGATGGGTATTTACATAAAAATACCAGGGTGGGTTCGGTGCGGGTTAAAACCTTTTAAATATCGGGTCAAGTTCGGTTGGATTTTTGTTTGAATTATTTTATTGGGGTCGAGTCGTTCAAAAACCTACCATGTTCCGTTGTCATTCATAAAATATCATAAAAAATAGTAAAAAATAATGAGTTGTTTGCGAACTTATTGAGTCGAGTTGAGCTTTATTTGACTCAACCCGCTAAGATTTTGAGTCGGGCGTTGACCAAACTGAACTCGAGCTGTTTGCGAGCTGCTCAACTCGATCAGCACCCTAGTCAATCTCATTTTATTTTGTGTTAGTAACTTAGCTTATCTTAAATATATTTTTCATTGAAAATTTTGTAATAATCAAGCTTAGTGTCACGGACATGCCACCTATGGCTCGGTTCCTGATCATCCATTATGTGAGGCACTCGAAAGGGGTGTTACCCAGATAAGTCAACTTTTATCGCGTCCTTTATCCAATGACTTATCTCGATAGTGTCGTCTCATGATCCTTCAGGCGACATGCACATTGATATCATATTTCGCGGGGCGTAGCGAATGCTAGCTACCAATTCTTGACTTCCGCGTTGAGCGTGATATGGAGCCTTCTGGCCCCAAACCGTCCCTAGGAGGTCCTCCTAGAGAGACATTGTGCCATCCGCTTAGCCCCAATGTTCGCACACCTAGGCCCCACATGAGCCTAAGAGAAGGTCACTTGCACCAAAAAAACTCGGTCGCTAGCCCAGACGAGGAGGATGCTGGAGACCCAAGACGAGACCGCTTCTCCGTAAATAGCTAAATAAACTTATTAGGAATAAACGTCAGTAGATGTTACAATGTCCCAAACGAGGACACTTTCTGGATATAGTCTTCATGAAGCATCTTGACTTGTGTCTCTTACCAGTACACCATGGAAATTGCTTATCCTTTGCTCAAGTTTGTATCTACTCGTCTACAACGGGGTTGTCGAGGCGAGATAATAGACTAACGCGAGATGGCCTTGAAACTTAGCTTAGTGGCTAAGTGCCTGGTTATTAATGTTAGATGTCCAAATTTTAATTTTCACTAAGCTATTTTAGCTTTATTATGTTTCTTTGTTTTTCTTTGTTAAAAAGGTGGTGATACATGTTAGTGGTCGATTAAATTTAAAGAAAAGTAATGTGAATGAGAGAGAAAAATACAAATAAAAAAATAAAAAATAGTATTGTCGTTAATTTTTTAACGGTCGGTGACTAAAGTAGAAAAAATATATAAAATTAGTGACAATTTTTTTAAAAAAAAAGATCGATAACCAAAACGAAAAATATATAACTAAAGTCAAAATTCAAAAATGCCCTAAAAATCAACAATGGCGTTTTATTTAATAGGGATATCGGGAGTAATAAATAATCAAAGTTCAAAATTTTAAATAGCAAAGGTCAAATTGTAAATAATTTATTAAGATGGAGTGCATTTACAATTTTTTTTTGGCTTAAAGGCCTATTTGCCCCTTAAACTATACATTTTTTTTCAAACAAGGCCTTAAAGTATTTTATGAAACGTTGTACCCCTTAACTAAAAATCGTTATTTCATTTGGATTCCTCTGTTAGACGTTGTTAAATAAATTCTCACGGGCCAATCAGAACGTGCCACATGTTATTATATTAAAAAAATTAAACTAACTTAAATAAAAGGAGTGAATTGCACATTAGGTATGCCAAATTTTATTTTTTTGTTCATTTTAGACCCGTTCATTTCTTCCTCAGCAAACTCCCAGACTTTCCTCAGCAAGCCCATTTTGAACGTAAATTGCAACCATTGAATTCCAAGACACTAAATTCTGCTATGGTATGTTTCTGTTTTCTGGTGGATCAGACAAAGGAAGTGAGCAAAAGTAAGCCGGCGGCAGGGTTTTGCTCTTGGAAGGCCATTGTCTGCACTTTTTTGTGGAGCCATTCTTCAATCTTACCGTTGAATATTCATTGTAACATGTTTGATCTTCATTCTTTAATAATTAGTTCAAGGACTGATTTTCATCCACATGTAACAAAGCTTTCTCTTTATACATATATATAGAAGAAATTGTAATTTGGGGTTTAGAAAGGTTGCAGTTGTAGATCAATGGAAAACATCGATTTGGTTCATCTGTGAATTACAGTCATGGATTCATCAGTGATCAGTTGGTTACAAATTATGCAAAATTAGGATATCCAGAAGATGGACAGAATCTGTTTGATGAAATGCCTGAAAAAGATTTGGTGTTCTGGAATTCTTTAATTTCAGGGTTATCACGAAGTGGGTTTACAGCTAGATGCATGAGTGCCTTTTGTAGAATGAGATTTGAACTAGATACGCAACCAACTTTTGTCAGTTCTCTATCTATGATCTCAGCTTGTAGTGATAAGGGAGCTTTAAGTGAAGGCAAGTGCATTCATGGCTTTGCGGTGAAATTGGGTATGCTAAATAAAGTGAAAATTGTGAATGCTCTTTTGAATATGTATGGAAAGTCTGGATATTTGCTTGAAGCTTGTTCGTTATTTGAAGCAACTACATGGCAGAATTTAGTGTCTTGGAATTCAATGGTTGCTGGAAAGTCTGGGAGTTTGCTGAGGAAGAAGATGAACGAGACCAAATTGAACAAAAAAATAAAATTTGGCACACTTAATGTGCAATTCACCCCTTTTATTTAAGTTAGTTTATTTTTTTGTTAGTAAAATGACACGTGACGAGTTCTTATTGGCCCATAAAAAAATTTAACGGCGTCTAACGGAGGAACCAAACGAGATAACGATTTTTAGTTAAGGGAGCACGTCTCAAAAATTACTTTAGGGGTCTGTTCGGAAAAAGTGTATAATTTCGGGGGCAAATGAGTCTTTAAGACATTTATAAGCACCAAATTTTGACCTGATCAAACACTTAGCCCGAATCAAATTAAATCCAAGTAAGTCCAAACATATCTGAACCCAATACATCTTCCTAAAATATCCCTCAGTCAAATTCGATTCCCCTGCATCTCCATTCTCACGAAAATCTCTCAAGATCTCATAGTAAAACTAAACCAACCACCCTTGAATATCTCAATTCACATTCCCACAATATCTGGGATTTTATTTTGGTGAAGCACTTATAAATAGATGAATTAAAAGATGAAAAATGGGGGGAGAGAACTCAAACGAAAAAAGCTCCCGGCCATGGCTCCCATCGAGCCTCATCACCACACTGAGCTGCTGCTTTGCCTGAGCATTGCCTTCTATCAACACACCACACTCGACAACCACTATTCTCGAGGCTTTCACCCCCTAAACCTCACCATCAATTCCTACGTGACCACCTCCATTACATCTAAATTTTCAACGTCTGACGTACACCATTGAGCCTTACGCGCACACTGCCCAGTGCCCACCACCAATCTGAAACCCAAACTAAGAACAAAAGGGAAGAAGTCGGACAATGAAAAATCGAAAATGAAGAAGGTAAAGGAAATAATATTTACCCATTCGGTCGGAGTTCGTCACCTGTGATCGAAATCTCGTTTCACAAAACTGAACGGTGAGGAGGAAGCCCAGACAACAAAGAGTGACACACTCTGAAATCAAGTCGATCTGACAGTGGAGGATGGAGATCGATGAGGAAGAAGCCGAAGAGTTCAATGTCGAATTCGAGGAGTTTGAAGCGTTTTTCGACGAAATTGGGCCTAGATTCGAACTTGGGGCGTTGTGACAAGTTTCCTAGTAAAATTTGAAGTTGACTGGCTGCCTTCGACGGCCAGCAGCGACGTGAATAGTGGCCGGAGATGGCAGAGTACAATCGTCGAAGAGAGCTCTCTATTTAATTTGAAATGAAAGAATAAAATTAATTAAAAACGTTAAAAACTCTTTTAATGAGAATTGGGAAATGGTGTAGTGTTGGGGAAGGGGTTCACGCAAATCAACACGCCTGCATTAAGGTTAAGGTTTATTTACACCTTAAGTCCTCCTTCTTTTAGGTGCTTTGCATTTATATTTTTTTATCCTTTAGGTTTTGGTTTAATTAATATTAGTCTCAATTTTCAATTTAATTTAATTATTTTTTGGCCTTTAGGTTTAGGTTCTTTCTTTGATTAGATCGTCTTTCATAAAATTAATTAATAATTAAACATTTTAATTCAATTTAAATTTGCTTTGGTTATTGATTGACTTTAATAATTTGGTTAATTTGTGAATTGGTTTCTAATTAAGTTTAGTTAAGTCTAGTTAGTTGAATAATTTTGAATTTGATTAATAATTTAATTTTAATTTTTGATTAAGTTCAATTTTATTCTTTTCTGATTTAATTTATTTTGTTTGTGTAATTCTTTTCTCCCATGCATTTGCATTTTTGATCATACCACGTTATTTTTCATATTTTTAGCAACATAATATTTTTTTAGTAGTACTATTAACCCCTTTGCTTGAGATCCAGTTTTTGACAACCAATACCTTTAGGTACCAAATTTGGGCGTAGTGGGGTGATATAACCTTCTTCACTCGTAACCGACTCCCGAACCCGACGACGAACTCGGTGTTGACGCGGACTAGTCTTATAGGTTTTTCGATCGTACCCATCCCAAAACGACCGATGGCGACTCCAACAGTTTGACGGGCTTTTAAAGGCCAAAATTATCTTGGCCCGGATGAAAAACGGTGTCTACAGCTTGGCGACTCCGCTGGGGACATTAGAGAGTCAAGCCACAAAGGGTAAATGTTGTCTAAAAAAAGGAAAAAGGAATTTGAAATATTGGTGAATGCAAAAATGAAAGGTTTTTGTATTTTTACGAAGATTGTTCAATAATGGTCACCTCGTGTTCAATGTTCCTTCGCGCACGAGCATATCATAAGCTCTCAATCCGAGTTTCGCCATGCTTAAGTGGATGCAATCGCTACCATTCGAGAGGTTAATCCTTCATACAAGAATGTGTGCTGCTTTTGGGGTTTACATACTTTTTGTCTTCGAGAAGTCAATCCTCCGTACAAGCTTAAAGAAGTAAGCCCCCCTAAATTGAACTCGGTCCATAGGAGCCTATAATGGGTGAAGATCGAGGTCTTTGTTGACCTTTATAGGTCAGTAAAGACAGTTTAGGTACCCATCTTTTAGAACCTTGAACCACATGTAGTGAGCCGTAGGAGCCCACCCTATTAGAGCCACGACGAACCTGAATTATTAGTGGTCACCTACATATGTACATGCACACACTTTTACCATGCATTAAATTTATGTTTGCACATATACATTTGTTTATGATGTACTAACCATGTTTTTGTGTTTTTTTTTGCACACATGCATCAAGTTTATAATGTCTAATAAAGGGATGTTGACATACGATTAACCGTTTAAAATAGAAGGTTTTCGTAATTGAAGTTATGAAAATTGTTCTATGAATGGTCAATTCTAAATCAACACCTTTTATGCATTTATGCATTTAAATATTAGCATTGCCTTTGCATGCATTCATAATTCATATGGGTCGATGATCGAGCAGTGATGTGTGATTAAGAATAAAAAAAAATTAAGAGGAAGATTTTTCGATGCCCACACGAGGGAGACACTTGTCATTTTTTTTATTAAAATTTGTTTTGAGAAATCATTTTTGTAAATAAATTTTGTGCAGTGAATAAATGATGATATTTTCAAAAATGAGCTTTCAAGCAATAGGCTACAAACAATGAACCAGATTTTTATATTTTGAAGTTCTTTGAAAATCGAATGAATGAAATGCTTTTTTAAGAATTGAGATTATAGAGCTTTGACATACGATAAGATTAACCTTTCATATTCCACTTGAAACCAAAAACAAGATTCCTTGGTCTTTTATCCCAAATTCCTCATGATCAATACTGGAAAAGTCAAACCTTCTAAGGAAGACGGTCATCGAGTAACATCATTGTTTTCTGAAAGTTCGACCTAAAGTCAACTTTTTTACAAGATTAGCTTTCTGAGGAAGACGACATACAAGTCACGCCTTTGTTTTTGAAAGTTCGACCTACTGTCATCTTTTTTTGGCCAATACCTCAAAGACATAAAAATCAAAATGTTCACTAGTGTACGAATCTTCCAACAAGAAGACAAGGTAGGGCATCTTGTGTTGATTCTGTGAATGAGCTCAAATAGTTGGGGCATGTATGAAGAAAAAGAAAAAAGGAGAAGAAAGATTAACTTTATCATTCATTATTTGTTTTTAGATGATTCTGTGAATACATGAGTTAATTTTGAATACCTATTATTCTAAGGGTAACTCTTTTGCAAAAACATCTATGTATGAAATGACATTTGGCATTCCTTCATCATCCCTTCACAAAAAGAGAAAATTATCATTTGTTGTCCCCGTTTGAGCCTTATAATTTTCTTTGATTTGAACCCTAACCAAGGATCACCCTCCACACTAGGGGGAAAAGGTGAAGAAATATCTGTTTATATGAATAAATTGTCGATTCTGATCATACTACGAGGATGAAGCCTTATAGACCAGGGGTCAAGAACAAAAAACGTGTTTCAACCACAAGAGGTGATTTGGGCTCAAATCAAAATAAAATTCTAAATTCATGAAAAAAAGAACGAAAAAGAGAAAAGAGAAGAAAATAAAAAATATGAAATGAATAGAACAGAACAAGGAGCACACATGTGGAGTCCCTCTTCAAAAATGATTATCTTGAGTCCAGCTATCTTCAAGATGAAGCGTACGACACAATATTGTTCGAAGTTCTGGTTCCAACATTCATGGAAATATCATGAATTCTTGAAGATAAAAAAGATATAAAGGAAATGGACTCTAGGGTGAAAACCCAAAAATGGGCAGTCTAGAGTGATCCGAAAAAGAAAATATGTGGAAGCAGATTCAAGTTGAGCAAAGTGAGATTCCAACGAAAACAATCGATCATTGGTTATCGACCCTTAAACACTTGTTTGAGCCTATGTATCCTTTCTTTCATAACCCTGAACTATAACCTACGTTACATGCCTATAAAGTCTATTTTGATCGTACATAGATATTTGAGTTAAAGAGTCCATTTTAGAATTGATACCTCCTCTTGGAGTTAAATCGTTTGTCTGAAGAAGATTTCTAAACCTTATAATGAATGGTGAATAATCAAAAGAAAAAAATAAAAGAATGGTTCCAAATGAAAACCCGCAAAGGGCATTTTGAACCAATGGTGAATTCGGGTTAAAAACCTGAAAAGGCGGCTCGAATATGAAGTCAAATATACATGAATGGCATGCGGGAGATGATCCCCTAGAAGTTCAATGAAGTTTCGCACACTCTAAAATCATGAGAAAGGGTTTGAAGTTAGTGAACAGTTCCAAAAGTCGCACACGAAGCTTCCAAGATCATTCAATCATTTCTGAACAAATCAATGAACATTTAAAGAATCATGTATCATTCAAAACAACCGATCCCAAAATACATTGTACTCCAAACCGACTCATACCTTGAAATCACCAATAGCCTTGACACATGTCAAAGAGCTATAGTTTTGAAAGATTGACATAGTAATTGATTTGTTTGATCTTCAATGAACTTAAATTTTTATAAAATGTTTCAGTTGTGAGCCTTGAGTGTGGGGCACATTTCCTTTTGCAAAAATATTTTTGAATGCTCTTTATGATTTGAAAAATATTTTAAAATAAAATCTCTTGAGAGTGAAAAAGATTCTTTTGACAAGGTTCACTCAGATTTGAATATCCTAGAATCAAGAATGAGGCAAGTAAAAGAAAAGACGAAAGTTTGGAGACAAATTTGTTGGGGGGAAATGAATTGTCACAATCTGGAAATGATGAATTTAGGCGCAATTAGAGGAAAAAAAGAAGTCGAGGTGATCAAGCTTGGTTCGAGAAGAAAGACTTCCCAATTATCTTTGCATCACCTTTAACCATAAAAGCATGCATTTACATCATTGATATACATGTTTCCGTATGCATTCTTTGCACATTAATTATCAAATAGGTACAAACAGAACCTTGACCAAGCACGAATCAGTGGTTCTACATCCAATCCTGACTCAAGAACGAATGAGTGCATCTTCATTTATCAAACCTTGCCCTAATCACGAGTAAGCGATTCCACATCAAATCCCGCTTCAAACACAAATGATCAGATCTTCGCCTCCAAGATGGAGTGCCACTATTACCTCCAAGAGGGAGTATCACCATTTGCCTTCAAGATGAAGTGCTACCCTAAAGCCTCCAAGATGAAGTGCCAACATTAAGCTTCCAAGATGGAATGCCACCATTTGCCTCCAAGATGGAGTGCCCCCCATTTTCCTTCAAGATGAAGTGCCACCAATGACCTCTGAGATTAAGTGTCATCATGTTTCCAAGATGGAGTGCCACCATTTGCCTTCAAGATGAAGTGCCACTAATACCTCCAAGATAGAGTGTCACCATTACCCCCAAGATGGAGTCTCGTCAAGCATCCAAGATAGAGTGTCATCAAATTACCTTTCGAGGTGAAATGTCAAGAATTACCTCAAAGATGAGTGTTATCATATCTAATTACTTCGAAGATGAGTAAATGAAGTTGTCAAGCTATCGCCCCCAAAGATGAGGGAGTGGAGTCTTACAACCAAATTAGAATTTGACCCAACATCCTCAGGTTTGAAGGAGTGGAGTCAGATTTGGCATCCTCGGGTTTGAAGGAGCTAATCAAATTTTCAACTCAGTATCCTTGGTTTTGAAGGATCAGAGTTTCCGACATAGCATCCTCGAGTTAAGGATGAAGTTTTACATCAAGAAATGAATTCTCAAATTCTAGTGCCCTTGAGACGAGCTGGGTACATATTACAGCACCTTTGAGACGAGTAGGGTGCATATTATATCAGGAAATGAGTTCTTAAATTCCAGTACCCTTGAGACGAGCGGGGTACATCTTACAGTGCCCTTGAGACGAGAGGGGTGCATTCTACATTGAGAAATGAATTCTCAAATTCAAGTGCCCTTGAGACGAGCATGGTGCATCTTACATCAATAAATGAGTTCTTGAATTCCAATGCCCTTGAGACGAGCGGCGTATATTGAGTTCCTGAATTAAAATGCCCTTGAGACGAGCGGGTATATTGAGTTCCAGAATTTCAGTGCCCTTGAGACGAGCGGGGTACATCTTACAACGCCCTTGAGACGAGCGGGGTGCATCTTACATCGAGAAATGAATTCTCGAGTTCTAGTGCCCTTGAGACAAGCGGGGTGCATTCTATATCGAGAAATGAAACCTTGATTTAATTTATTTTGCTTGTGTAATTCTTTTCTCCCATGCATTTGTATTTTTTATCATACCACGTCATTTTTCATATTTTTATCAGCATAATATTTGTTTAGTAGTACTATTGACCCCTTTGCTTGAGATTCTGTTTTAGACAACCAATACCTTTAGGTACCAATTTTGGGCGTAGCGGGGTGCTATAACCTTCTTCACTCGTAACTGACTCCCGAACCCGACAACGATCTCGGTGTTGACACGAACCAATCTTACAGGTTTTTCGGTCGTACCCAACCCAAAACGACCGATGGCGACTCCAACAGTTTGACGGACCTTTGAAGGCCCAAATTATCTTGGCCCGGACGAAAAACGGTGTCTACAACATTTTTGGGGGATTAATTTTTTTTACTAAAAATTTTGCATTACCGTTAATTTTTTTCAACGGTCGGTGACCAAAGCAGGAAAAAAACATAAGATTAGTGACAATTTTGCCAAAAAAAAATAGCTCGATGACCAAAACAAAAAAGAAGCAATAATTTGGTGACTACCGGTGTAGTTTACCCTTAAAAATAACTAAAGTCAAATTTTAAAAATTGCCTAAAAATCAACATTGACGTTTTATTTAATAGGGATAGTGGGAGTAATAAATAATCAAAGTTCAAAATTTTAAGTAGCAAAGGTCAAATTGTAAATAATTTATTAAGAGGGGGGACTAAACATAAAATGTGTTATTTACTAATTTAATCTGATTTTTTTTACCAATTGAATAGAGGTTTCCTCAGAACTGGATAGAATACTTATTCAATTGGCCATTCAAGTCTGCTTATTATTCCACGGAATCAGTTGTGAATAATCCTTTATGTATCCCCTCATGTTTAATGGAAAAACAAACGCAAAAGGCATACACAAATACTTATAAACTGATTTTGCTGAAATACTAATGCATATGTATACATTATTAACTATGTTGTTCCGACTTCATTTTTCTTAAAATACTTATGTCCAAGACATATGGACATGGATATGAGGGCATGACCCTTCCAAACATGATTTAAAAATAAGTTGAATATACTCATCAAATAGATTACAGAACAGAAAAGTTAGATGCATTTACTTGCCAGAAAATGCAGATCGTAATTGTTCTCTTTGTCCAAATAGAAACTTATGCTTTGGAGATGATGTCTTCCGCAGCATCTCTGCAATAGAAATTTGCTTGTTATGTATCCGAAGAGGACTAAACTTTATCTAATTGCATATTAGCTTTTAACTAAACATAGAACAAGCACAATTGTGATAACGAGATGAAAATAATAACATGCCTCGCTTCCGTTCAAGCTCTTGGTCAAGCTCTTCCTTCCACCTCCTTTGTCTCTCCGAAAAGCTCATGCTACAATGCCATTTGCAAGATTAGAGAATAGGACATGAATTTTTTTCACACACAAACATAAGCTAAAGCAGATCACAAAAGAGTATTAGCAAACCTAGGACTAATTGTCTCCTGCTGGGCATTGAGCCCTTTCCATTCCCCGACAGTCGGCTGAATTTCTTGTAAAGTCCGATCATCAGCAACTGCCGAGAGTCTTCTGCTAGGCAGCCTCTTAGGTGACCTGCTTTTAGGAGGTAAGCTCAAAATATTTTCACCATTTGCCGTTCCAACAGAAGTTGGAAGACTACCATTCAACGTGTTGTAAAACTCTTCGTACAGAGGAGATTGCAGCTTCTTCAGTTCTAGAGCCTGGTCAAATGATATTACATAATTAGCTTCTCTCAAACAACACAACATATCAAGGGAAACAATAAATAAAAAAGAACCTATCAATCATCCATAAAAGAAAGATCATTGCATTTATAAGCAACTCATACCTTTTCATCCAGAAAGGCTCTAATTTTTATCTCAGTAACTTCATCATCATCATCAGCTGCTGGCAGTCCACGCAGAAAAGTGAAGCCGTTCTCCTTAGCAGACATTCCAAGAGTGCCAGTAGCTTCTATTGTTTCATCCAAGGGCAAGTCTTCGGTAGGTTCACTCATGGGATTAAAACTCTGATACAAATAAATAATTAAACTATTTAATTCGACCTAATTATAAAAATCTGACAAGAATGGGAGACTCCCAAGAATAGTTGATTACTTTATTCAAGTCGGCAGATGCTAAAACAGAGCTGAACTTCACTGAAGTGCCAAATTCAAGATCATCATTGTCATCTATCCGACACATGCTATTGTCACAACTGTTGTCCCTCCAATAGGCTCCTGGTTCTGAGAATTTCCCAAGATATGATGTAGAGCAATTCACATTACCCATTTCACAAACATCCTTTAAACCTATACTTGTTGATCTGATCCCAAAATTTATTCTGTGATATCAATATTTGTTACTAATGTTAAGTTCAACCCACGTACATAAGAAATAAATAATCATTGTTCATGAAATTTGGACACATACGAGCTCCTCAGGTTAATCCCAGATGCCATCTCCAGATTTTCAGGTTCCTGATAGATTGATTGATCAAGGAAGGTCAATAAAATAGAAACATCAAATAATAAAGCTTAATGCAATCAGACTTACCATAATTGAGCTACGAACTGCATGTTCCTGATAGTTCCCAGTCACAAATGGGTGCTGCATTTATATTGATGAAGACATTAAATTACACGTGAGCAGAATACTATATATGTGGTCATATCCACGGCTAAATGCATGCATTACAACCGGCATATGACTATTTTATGAAGAATTCAGGCAAAACGGGTCAATGATTTCAAATTACCTGAAGCAAATCTGATGCACTAGATCTCAGTTCTGGTTCTCTAGCACCAAAAATAAGGGTTGGTTAAAAAATTGAAATTATTAGGAAAAAGGTTCTTGCAATTTATGCATGATTCAACTATTTCATTGACCTTTTTGAGAAACAGAATGGATGGAGAAAATATGAAAGTCTATCAACACAACAAAATAGATATCAAGAATGTACTTTTGTAGGCATTTTAACAAGAAGTCTTTAGCCTCAAAGGAGAGATGCTCAGGGATCGGTGGATGAGATTTAGTTGTCCCAATATGGAAGAGAGCAGCAACCTGAAAAAAAACACCAGATCAGCATTTAAAATAAGGAAAAATCAAGCCTAACCTAGTCTATAATTGGATTATTCTTATATATCATTCGTATGATGGTTTTCAAACAGCTTCTAATACACACCTCCTGATATTGCTGGCTCCATGGAGGCTTTCCAGTAGCCATCTCAATTATGGTACAACCGACACTCCATATATCAGCAGAGCTAAGAAAAAGAAGACAGAAGCAAAAAAGCTCCCAATATCAGATAGCAAGTACTACAAGCAATATACTTTAGTTCAATCCAAGCAAGTATTTTTTGTACATGTATGCATCTTAAGAGGTTCTTGTAATGATTTATTATAAGCTGTTTCTATCATTTACAAGCATGAAGTTGCGTGAATTTCTTACAAGCTATGCCCTGTTTGAAGAATAACTTCAGGAGCCATCCAATATGGAGTTCCCTTCATTGATTTGGCTCCGTTTATTGTAGCCTGAAGAAGCAGAAAACCATCACTCCAAATGAAGACCTTTAAGGCATGGGTGGAAAAGAAAGGAAAATAGCTTTCTTACCAACTCGACAACTTTTTTGGATGCACCAAAGTCCGCAAGTTTGATACACCCCTTGTTATCCACAAGAATGTTTGCTCCCTGAATAAAAGCACAACACTATATCAAACAGATGCATGTAAACAAGCAACGGTTTTTCAATGAGAAACAAATGAAGTACCTTGATGTCTCTATGCACGATTCTATTCTTATGAAGATATTCCAATCCCAACAAAAGTTGTTTTGTATACTTTCTTATAACCTGTTTTTGAGCAAATTAATGAGTAAAATAAGAAAACCACCGGATAGGGGAAAGGGGGAAACGCCAGAGTTTCTAAAATTTAAACACAAAACAATAACTTACAGGTTCAGGGAAAGATCCAAACTTCCCCAAAAGTGAGGAAATGGATCCACCCGGTACAAACTCTAATAAAATATTCAACGATTCGTCCTCCCTTGCAGTGCCCAAATATCTCTAACAAACACAAAAATAGTAAATGATGGTTTATGAATTACCCACATTAAATTTTAAATAGAGTTCCAGAAATCACACTTACAACTATGTTTGGATGTGATAGATTCTGTAGTAGCTTCACTTCTTCTTCGAGCTCTTTAATTTGAGCCTACCCATGATCAATTCAATTAAAGAAACAAAAATTAAGGACTGTTTTCTGATTCAATTTATAATGTTAAAACACTTTCAAAAAACATTAAAAAATCCTTTTGTACCTGTGTTTTCTCCTTCGAAGCATTTGCGGCTATCAAAACCTTCACCAACAAAAACATAATAAAAATAATATATATAAGAAAAAAACAAAACAAAACAAAAAAGAAGTTACGCACTCAATTGAGAGTAACTCACCTGTTTAACTGCTAATAACTCGCCCGAGTCAAGATTCATCCCCATGTAAACACGACCAAAGGCGCCACAACCAATCAACTCTCCCTTCCGCCACCGGATCGACGAAGCGTCCGTTTTTTTAACAGGAGGAAGAGCGGGAAGCGCAGGTGGCTTAGCGAACAAGCCGACTCGCGATCTGCGAATGCTGGCGCCGATCTTCTCAACAAAGCATCCAAGTCGTCCACCGCCATCTTCGCCGGACGTCGAAGACCTAAAGACAAAGGATCGGCGAACGGATCCAACAAAGTCCTGCATTTAGAGTAGAACAATCTTTGTCGCTTTCTTCACCTCTTAAGATCCGTTTGCTCAAAGATTTGGATGCTTTAGGGTTTGAGAAAGAATGAGAGACTGAGGAAAATTTGAATAGAGAGGGAAAACTTTTCTGTTTTCTTTTTGAAAAAAATAAAGAAATGGGCAAAATGATGGGTCTCGGCCTCGGGTTGCAGATCAAAATTTCAATTATTTTGGAATTTTTAAATTTATTTTTCTGTTTTTAAAAATGTTTTCGACCGTTATGCTTATATTCGGTGGTGGTTGTGCTGGGAAAGTCAAAAGAGACGGACTTCTTATTTTTTTAAGAATTTTCGGTCCATTTTGATTTTGGTTCAGTTTAGCATTTAACTATGGGATTAAGGGCCACTTTTACCTTTCTGATAGTCGTAATTTATCAAGTTTGTCTATATGATATTTTCGCATTAATTTAGCTCATATGATAGTCGAATTGTATCGCTATTTATCTTTTGACTAACGGAAGTTAACATTGATCGTTACAGTGTTGATGTGGAGGTTAATGGGGCTGACATGACAGTCCATGTGTAAAGATAACGTGGAAGAGGGGAAAATTAATTTTCTAGTTGAGTACGAGGTCAAAATTAATTTTTAGGTAAAAAATAGAATTTAAGAAAATATTAAAAAAAATACTAAAATGATGTAAAAATAGTAAAATATTTAAAAATATTTTATTAATATATGGCTAAAAATAACAAAAATTAAAAAAAATCTAAAAATAAATAAAAATTATAAAATTAAAATATCAAAAGCTATTAAATTATAAATTATTCAAAAATTAAAATTTAAAAATAAATTCTACATTCTAATCTTAATTTCTAAATTTGAAACCCTAAAAATCTCAAACACTAAATTGCAAACCTTAAATCCTAAATCTTAATTGAAAATTTTATCAATATAAAGTGGCTATGATTCAGAAAAGTATGTGTATAAATTTAATCAAGTAAAGGGTTTAAATTTTAGAGTTTTAAGGTTTGTGATTTAGAACTTAGACTTAGAGTGTGGAGTTTAATTGTTTAGTATCGAGAGATAGGGACACCAAAAAAGATAAAAGATTTTTGTTCGGTTGAGAGAATCACATACACTCTAGTTTAAAATTTTTTCCTTACCTTCTTTAAAGAGAAAGAAAACTAAAATCGGCCAAATTTTTTATAATAAAAGTTTTTATATTTTTTTAATACTTTAAAAATATTTAAAATTTTAATTATTGAATAATTTATAATTTATTAGCTTATAATATTTTAATTTTATAATTTGTATTTTTTTGATATTTTTAATTATTTTATTTTATTTTATTTTTAGTCATATATTAATAAAATATCTTAAACATTTTTTTATTAATTTTTATGTTATTTTAGTATTTGTACTCATATTTTTTGTTGCATAAACATCAATTTTGTCCTTGAACTCGCTTGAAAAATTAATTTTGTCCCTCTGCCACGTCATCTTCACACGTGGAGTACCATATTAACATCGTAAACTGCCACGTTAGTACCGTAACGGTCAACATTGACTTTCGTCAGTCAAGGGGCAAACAATTATGCAATTTGACTACTTCAAGGGCTAAATAGATGCGAAAATACCATAAGGGCGAAATTGATAAATTGAGACTACTACAAGGCAAAAGTGACCCTTAAACCTAACTATGGTATTAATTTTTGGGTAAACTACATTCTTTAGTCATGTAACTATGATTGTGTAGGTTATTAAACTTTTTTTTTTGACAAAATCGTCACTGCTAGTTAGGGTGTTCAAATTCGGGTACCCGAATCGTCGAAGAGTCCTATGGTCGGTCCGTGTCCTGACCCGGGTGTTGCGGGTACCCGGAAAATTGGGTGCTTGGTACCCGAATATAAAAAATATGTATTTTAAAATAAAAATAATTTATTAGTTTGATATAAAAATATGTATTTATTAGTTTAATAAAAAATATGCATTTATTAAATATAAAAATATAAAAAGATTAAGATTTTTATTAGTTTAATATAAAAATATTTATTGAATAAAAAAATAATTTTAAATATATTCTGAAAAATTTCGAATTTTGTGACCCGGGTACCCGACCCAAGTAAAAAAAATTATGGGTAAATACCTAGTTATTTATGTTTGGGTAGTCGGGTCGGTCGGTCGTGTATTTTTTAACACCCCTACTGCTAGTATGTTTTAATTCTATTTTAATATCCGCCGTTAAAAAATTAACGAAAATAATGACGTGTCCTAATATAATAATAATTGTAGTCCTTAAAACTTGTGGAATCTATCAATTAGATTCTAATTTAAACAAGTCATCAAATATTCGGATAAAACCCTAAGTATCACATCCCCTCTCATCCTCCTCTGCAACTTCTTTTGTTCCTTCAAAGATCGTATGTTTTAAAAACATTGCAATAACTCGTACTAATAAATAAATAGATAAGGAATGATGGTAACAAAAAAAGTGGAATTATAAACAAAAGCTAGCGTCTCGAGTCACAACGCAGTTTTAAGTTATGATAGCAGACTGCTTAAGCTTTGCTTTTCCATCAACAATCCTTAATTGAAAAATTAATGGCGTCCTTCGTTTCCTGGGCAAAATATAGAGAAACTGATGAGTTTTCATGCTTTTGTTTCTCTATCAATGTCCCACGGTCCCTGCCTCTCTCTTTGAGGAATATTTCTTTTTTCTTTCATATTTGTAATTAAAATTTTAAATTTACAATCTGTAAACAACATATTATTTCTTCTAACATTTTAGTAAAGTATTGAATTGGGTGCAATGACAAGACATAGTCTTTATTAGAGAGTCTAATTAAGGTTATTTTGGCTCTTGTTTTCTACTCGATTTCTTTTGCGTAGTTGTCATGTTAGGCCAAGTGTATAAAAATTAAAGATCCTCCAATAGTTTCCTTAGTTCTATTCATTGCATATTTCTTATGTTTAAAGATTTTTTTTGTAATGCTTTTCTTTAAGCTTTGAAGGAACAAAAAAAGAAAAAGTCGTAGGGAAAAAATGGGTGAGATATTTAGGGTTTGGTCCAAATAGATGACTTTTTTAAATTAGAACCTATAAAATTTATAAGTTTTAAGGACTACAATTGTTATTAGGATAAACTTCATCAGAAGTCCCTTATGTTTAGGGTTTGTTCTATTTTGGTCGCTTAATTTGAAAAATATTATTTTAGCTACTTATGTTTTCGACCGTTAATGTTTTGGTCACCAGGCCGTTAACGTCTGTAAACACCCGTTAATATGATGACGTGGCACGTTAATAACAAAGTTAATTTCTAATTTAACCATAACCTTTTAAAACTATATATTTTCACCATCTCCGTCTTCAAGACCATCCTCTTCATCTTCCCTTATTTTACTTCTTCTTCATCATCATCTTTTCATTTTTTGACTTCTTTTTCTAACTATTGTTTCTTGACTAAGCATTAAGTAATAGAGGTGAAACATTCTGCATGGATAATGAACTCCCCACTCTTCTAGGCTCGGAAAGGACATCAGCTTTCTTCTCACAGACCCAAAAGTTAGAATAGTTGTAAATTGTAGAAACCAATACCCTCAATCGATTTGCTTGCCAAGTGGTGGAGAAGTGGTTTTTTGGGTGATGGTGTTGGAAGCAAAAAAGAAAAAAAAATAAACACAAGAATTTAGAGTGGTTCAACTTTCTAAGCAAAGCCTACATCCACTACCTTAGGTTCCCCACTAAAAATTTCAACCAAATTCACTATGAATTTCTTCCTCCTTTTTTAGGCTTAGGAGACACCCCTTTACAACCCTCAAAGATTTCTACCCAAAGCTTTAGCAAACCCTCTTATACAAAGAGAAAGACAGCGCAAATTGAAGTCCCTCACAAAGGTATGTGTTTTCACTCTAAATGTAACACCCTCTTCCCGGTCTAGTCGGGAACTGGGCCGGAAGGTGTAACCGACGTTCGAAACATGAATCAGTACAATAAAATTTCATTTCTATTATTAACATTTTAAACTATGTCATACAGCTAATCATCACAACAGATAACTTAGACCAGATTACCCAATTAAGCAACAATTAATCATCCATGGGCCAATTCGAAATTATTACAAGTTTTAGGGACCAATTTGTAAATATGGAAAACTAGAAGTCTTACGATGTAATTGACTTTACCATATTGAATTTAACTACTCAAAAGTCAGGTCTACAAAATTTCATTCAATTTGGAGGTCATTAACCCATTCAAATTAGCCTTACAATATTCAGTGACTAAATCGTGAATCAAGCAATTTGTTCAATAAGCCTTTAACTAACTTACCTAGTCTCGTATCGAAACACCCTTAAGTTGTTTCGAAACGGGTGGGCGTAGATCATCCTCTGTTGAGTTTACCCTTTGACCGTATCGATACAAGCTTGACATGTATCGAAACGGATTGACCACTTTGACTTTGACTCGTTTCGATACGCTATGAACCCGTATCGAAATGTTGGTCTCTAGAGACAAAATGTTCCGAAATGGCTCAACTCCGTTTCGATACATCCTTACCCTTAGGTTCAATATTGTACACCTATATCAAAATGTCATCATCCATTTCGATACATCCTGGCCTGTAATGACAAATTTTTGCTGGTTTTTATTCGATTTAACCTATCGAACAATGTCCAAATGCAATGAAACTTTACACGCAATATTTCAATGGTATAAACTACCAACATGCCAAATTTCATGACCATATGAATATATTTACTATGTTTTTACCTTTTTGAGCTATGTATGCAATTTCCATCCATTTTAAACTTCACCAAAAGGCCATCTTAAGCTATATAACTTATTACAACTTAGGCAATACAACAACATATCAAAATAGGAACAAATAACTAGTTCGACTACTTTGCCACCTTCCTAGGAGTTTATAAGACAAAAACACATTACTTGGGGCTGGTAGTGACTTGTCTTGCTTGCCAATCCGATCATCTGGCACACAAACATTCTTAACCTAAAAAATGCATGAGATGAGACACATTAGGCTTACTTTGCCTAGTGAGGTAGTCATAAACAACATGAATAACAACAATGCCATGAATATACTTAATCATAATCTCATGCCAAACAATATCAATGTTGTTCATTAATATACAATGTATAAACATGTTCATTTCAATCTTAATCCTTGGATTGAATAAAGATCGTGGATACGCGAATTCCTACGCCTCGCCAAGTCAATGAATGGTCTAGTTCCTCCGCCTCGCCAATATGACCAATATTCATACACATCCCTCTGCCTCGCCAAATCAATATAGGCCGCAGCCTTAGGACCGTAGTCCACCCGTACACTGAACTCATGAATTCTATGGCATGCCAATTGTATCCAATGTCCATTCCAATCAAAGGTTGCAATGTTCATATCCATTTCAATAACCAATAGTATTCCGATGTCCGATTATTTCAATATTACCAATGACAAATATATGTATCTCATAATCAATATTTCATAATTCAATTTCAATAACAATGTCCAATGATCTCAATACAATAACTCGATGACAATGACTATATCAATGACAATGCACCATGACAATAACAATGCCTGTGTCCAATGCTGAATAACAACTTACCGACACTTACCAAAGTGTCTGATTTACCATCCAATGCAATTTCTCCAACAACAATGTTAGAGATGCAATCTAAAATATCAAATAATGATCCAGGAAGGCCTTTCGCCTGAACTTGAGACTCCGACTACACTCACCTTGATAATATGAAGCTTTCAAGGCTCTAAGATAACAATCCCCTTGTTCCTAGCTTGGGATGGAGATGATAGATTCCCTTTATCAACTTCTTGAGCTAGGAAATCAATAATGTAATGCCCTAGTTTTGGGCCTAGATGTTTTAGACATCGGACCAGACCGGTCGAGAACGGTTCGAATCGCGTAAGGTGATTTAGGGAAATCAAGGATCGGGGTAGGGTAAAAATGTGGTAAAAATTGCTAAAATCCTCTAAAAATATGTTTAAGAGGTTGGTCAAATCAATTTTACAAAAAAGAATTTCGGAAATGGGACATTTTGAGTAGTGACCAAATTGTAAAGTTTCAAAACTGTGGAAAATATGATTTTTAAAGGAGAAGCCAAATTCTTAGAATATTTTGGGGGCTTTATTGCAATTTAACCTTTCCTTAATATGACATGTCTTTTAAATGGCTTTTAATTAAGTGGCTTTAATTGGTTTTTATTTTAATTAATTAAAATGGGTAGTTAATGTGAGATTCCATCACGTAACTACCACTTTCTCATCATTTTCAGCCAAACACTATTGTCAATCACTTCTCTCCAGATTTCTTTTCTCCCAAACACTCTCCTAATTTTTTCTAATCAATTTTCAAGAAATCCTTTCAAGTTCTTCAAGATTTTGCTAAGGAAAACTTGTCATTCATTGAGGAAAGCAAGGATTGGAGGCAAATCTCGTCCTGAACCTCTAATCAAAGTTATTTATTGAAATTATCAAGATCTTTGGCTTCTAATTAATGTTTTTGGATGAGTTTTCATTTTAGTTTTGATTGGAGATCAAAATCTTGTAAAAATATGGTTGAAATCTTAATTTTCGGACTTGTTTTGTTAAGCTCTGTTATGGAATGATTTTAATTGAGTTTTAAGTGGGTTAATATGTTGAAATGATGTTTTGATAACATGGATCCCGAAATCCTTGAGATCCTTGAGTTTCTTGTTAGTTTTAAGTGAGTTTTTGAGGTGAAATGGTGGAATCTTGCTTCCCGTAGGTATAAGGTTGGGTTATGTTGTTTATTAGATGTGTTTTGATGTTTATAATGGTTTGGAAGTGATGTATGTTGGCTGGGTTTGGTTTAGGATGCAATTGATTGAGTTTTCGGTTGTTTCTGTTGGGTTAATTGGTGTAGTTTGGGTGAGCAACGAGTTTGTGAATGGTTGCTGGTGTTGAAATGCATTTTAATGCATTTAGATCTCTGTTTTGATGATGTGAAAACATGAGATCTTGATCTAGGAGCAAACGAGGCGTTATTAGAGGCTCTGGAGGAGTAATTTTCGTGTCGACGAGCAAGGCTTCGCGTATCGGTGAGTGGAAATGGATTTTCCAGCTTTGTAACACTTTGAGCATGGTCTTGGGAGCTTAGTGTAAGTTTGAAACACTTAGCTAAGCTCAAGAGTAAGTGATTCGAAAGTCTCTCTCGAAAATGTGCTATGTTTTGATGAAAATGCACTTGAGTTTTATGTGGTTTTGGTTACTGTTTTGAAGCATGTTTTAAGAATGAATAATGTTGGATCTTAATGCCATTGTGTTAAGGATGCACTAGGTAAGTGATCCTTGGTTTTATATGATAGATGCATATGATGTTAAGCATGTGGAAATGGCATTGTTTTTATGCTTGTAAAACAATGGCTTATTGATGTTAAATGGTTATATTGGCAAGTGCTGAAAGTGGTTTTTGGTTACTTGTAATCGGATATACTTAGCTGGCTATAGGATTGGGTGCACCGTGAATAAAGTCGCCTTGGATGTTGAGGGGTTGAGATTGTGCCGTAATCTCCATCCAAGTACCCTAACGATTGAGGCTAAGATCACAATGGTGGATGGTTTAGTCCCATGTGCGAATCTCGTGGTTGTGTCCCTTACTCTCGTTAGTGGAACTATACAACTACCGATGAGTGATGTTTAGGGGTTGTGATTGTGCCATTAATCTCCATCATGGGTGTTGAGGGGTTGTGATCGTGCCATGTATCTCCACCTTGTGTAGTCCGGTAGTATGCATGAAGCGTGTGGGACAACGCTTGTAATCCACGTATCCGATTGTGTCTTGAGTTTGTTTTGTTATGGTTTGAGAAATGATCACTTGTAAGCCAATATAATGTTGTGAATAATGGATTAAGCATGAGATGCTTTTGATTTATGCTAGAATGCATGTGATGCTTGGTAAAGCATGAGCAAAGGTTTATTTGTTGTTTTTAAGTGATGCATATGAGCATGTATTTTAAAAAAGTGCATTGATGCCATGTGAGGGCATGTTTTATGTAAAGGCATGTGTTGATAAACGATGATTTGCCAATTGTGTAGAATGCATTGATGAATGTTGTTTAGCGATCCTCACTAATCTTTGTGATTACGCTCATTTGTTTCATCAATATAGAGAACTAGGCATTCAAAGCAGCGAGTAAGCAAGGGGAATCCAAGCACTTTGGTCTAGCAAAGTATGTGGTTTTTCTTTGGTGTAATAAGAGGCAATGGGTGGGATTTCTACTCTCGGATGACTGTGGATGTTGATTATTACTTTGGTCATTTTCGGTTTGGTATTATTGAGTTGTAGTTGGCCTTTGAAGTTTTATTGATGCATGATTGTGGTTTTTAGCTTTTGTTTGGTTTTAAAGTCTAGGAAGCATGCCTATATAACCAATGCTTGCTCGAATGATGTTATGTCCTAGCTCGTACTTTACAATGTTGATCTTTGATGCCTGAACATGATGTATGTATGATGTGGCATGAATTGGAATGTTTTCGGGGGTGTTTAGGAGTGAAAAACCAGCAAAATCTGCTGTAAGGTTCTCCAAAAATGAGATGCAAATCGGGGATCTCGATCGGAGATAATAGACTTAGGTACTCTGTGGAGTCGGATTACTTTCTTGATATAAAAATCAGCTAGTTTAGGAAGACCGTAGTCCATTCTAACCGGTACAAAATGAGCTGACTTTGTGAAACGATCTATAATGACCCATATAGCATCATGCTTTGCAGGGGTCAACGGTAAACCACTAATAAAGTCCACAATTATCTTTTCTCACTTCCATTTTGGTGGATCGATAGGTTGTAATAGTCCAGTAGGAGCACACTGTTCTGCCTTAACACGTTGGTACGTGAGACACTTGGAAATGTAATCAACTATGGCCTGCTTCATGCCTGGCCACCAATAGAGTTCGCGTAGATCTTTATACATCTTTAGAGATCCAGGGTGAATAGAGAAAGAACTCGAATGGGCTTCTGAAAGGATATCATTGTGAAGAGAGTCATCATTAGGTACACAAACTCGATCATGGAAACATAAGAGTCCTTCATAATTAATTTTGAAGTCAGGGTTGTCCAATAACTTAGAGACAATAGATTGAAGCTCAGGATCTTGCTCTTGCAAATCCTTGATTCGTGAAATGATGGTAGACTGAACTTGGAGTTCAACTACAAGACAATGATGCTTCCGAAGTCGGAAGTGAGCGTTAATTGCTCGAGGGGCTACAATATAACAACATTATGATGAGTTAATGTACTTCACAATACACAAACATTCAAGTCTATTATTAATGCTTACCAGGCGAAGGTTTGCAGCTGAGTGCATCAGCTAAAACATTGGCCTTGCCCGGATGGTAATAAAAGATCAAGTTGTAATCTTTAAGGAGTTCCATCCACCTCCATTGCCGAAGGTTTAACTCCTTCTGGGTCAACAAATATTTGAGACTTTTATAGTTGGTGAAAAGATAGCATTTCTTAACGTAGAGATAATGCCTCCAGATTTTCAATGCAAAGACAACCACAACCAATTCAAGGTCGTGTGTGGGATAATTCATTTCCTGTGGCTTAAGTTGTCTCAAAGCATAAGCAACATCTTTGCCTTCTTGCATCAAAACACATCCTAACCCAATATGCGATGCATCACTGTATACTGTATAGTCCTTTCCAGACTCGGGCCAGGTCAAGACAGGTGCATGAGTCATAACTTGTTTCAACTGATCAAAACTTCATTGTTGGGCCTCGGTCCAAACAAAAGGAGTTTCTTTCCTCAAGAATTTGGTTAAAGAAGCGGCTATCATAGAAAATCATTTCACAAATTCGTGGTAATAGCCAGCAAGCCCAAAGAAGCTTATGACTTCACCAATGTTCTTCGGGGGATGCCCTTCTACAATGGCTTGAATTTTCTTCGAGTCTACTTGAATGCCCAAAGTCGACACAATATGCCCCAGAAAGGCAACTTCGGTGAGCCAAAACTCACACTTAGAGAGCTTCACGTACAACTATTTCTCTCTTAGAGTCTGAAGTACAATGCGAAGATGATCTTGATGCTCAGGTTCATTTGGAATAGATCAAGATGTCATCTATAAAAACCACTACGAATTTATCAAGATAGGGTCTAAATACTCGATTCATCAAATCCATAAAAGCCGCCAGTGCATTAGTTAGCCCAAAAGGCATCACTAAGAATTCGTAGTGTCAATATCTTGTACGGAAAGTAGTCTTTGGCACATCACATTCTTTAACTTTCATTTGATAGTAGCCCGACCTCAATTCGATCTTGGAAAAAATAGAGGCATCCTTTAATTGATCGAACATGTCGTTTATTCTACACAATGGATATTTATTCTTGATGGTTACTTTATTTAATTGTCTGTAGTCGATGAACTAATGCATATAACCATCCTTCTTCTTAACAAAGAGAACCAGAACTCCCCAAGGTGAAGAGCTCGGTTGAATGAAACCCTTGCTAAACAAGTCTTGAATCTGAGCCTTTAATTCTTTCAACTCCACAACTGCCATTCGATATGGTGCAATGGAAACTGGAGCAGTCCCAGGTTGCACCTAAATGCCAAATTCCACTTCACAGGTTGGGGGCAATCCCGGAAGTTCATTAGGAAAAACATCAGGAAATTCACGTCCGATGTCAATGTCTTGTAGTTGCGGCTCACTTTTGGTTTCCAATGACAAAGCATACAACGATGGATTCCTCGCATTCATCAGTACAACACTTTCTTTACCCAAACCCCTAAGATACAATTTTCTTTTACAACAATCTACCTAGGCTTGATGTTCACTAAGCCAATCCAAACCTAGGATAACATTAAATTCATGGATCGGTAAAGCCAACAAATTGGCCGGAAAAGGAATCCCTTGAATCATTAAGGGACAGTTCTTGCATACTACCCTCACGGTGACACAATTTCCTAGGGGATTGGTTATAGAAATTCTCGATGCTATTAGTTCAAAAGACATGCTATAGTTTTTAACTACATTGGTGCTTATGAAAGAATGAGTAGAGCCAGGGTCAATTAATGCATATAAAGGATGCGAATATAACTCAATGGTACCTGCAATACCATTAGGTTCATCCTCTTCTTCCCTGCTCTTCACATGGTACATTTGAGCAGAAGCCTTCGAATCTTGTTTGTTGAAGGGCTTCCCTGGACCACTCGATCGTCCAAAAGTCCCCGATGATCCCTGCTTCGATCCCTTACCCCAGAAGAATTGAGCAGGAGAAGCAACAGTAGTTGGTGTGACCACATATTTGGTTGCATTCATAGGACAATCACGAATAAAGTGACCTTGCTTACCACAGTAATAACAAGCTCCAGTCTACTTACGAAATTGTCCCACCGGATGCTTGTTTTGACAATAATTACACAATGGATGATGGTTGCCTCAGTTTGAACCTCCAATACTATCAACGGATGCTGCTTTGGCAAAAGACTGCGTCACAGACTAAGGTCTCTCAATATTCCTGAAATGGGAAGGCTTTGGGTAGACATTCTGCTTGGGGCCTTGATATCTCCTCTTTTTGTTCCATCCCGGAGATTGCGTATCATCCCTGAACCTCTTCTCAAATTTTCCAGACCCACCAGCTCGTTGAGCTCTCTGGGCAGCTTCAGTGGCCTTGACTCGGTTCACCAAATCCTGAAAGTTGGTGATACCAAGGGCTGTAAATATAGGTCGTAATTCATCACTAAGGCCAACTATGAACATTCTGCACTTATTTTCCTATTTCTTTATAAACTCTGCTCCGTATCAGCAATATTTACAGAAATCATGGATATATTACTTGATAGGTCGCCCTCCTTGCCTCAAGTGAAGGAAGGTGTTTCGCCTTTCCGTGAGATAATACTCACTGATGTATTTATTTTAGAATTCTCAAAGAAAGAACTCCCAGGTAACTGATTCTTTAGGAGCTGTTAGAATAGTAGTTTCCCACCACATAAGAGCTTCATCGGTCAACAATACAATAGCACATTCCAACTTGTGTTCATCCGAACACCACATCTGTTTATTCAAGATACATAGCGTGTTTTCCAGCCAATATTCGGCAACCTCAGGATTATCATCATCCTGTCCGGTGAAAGAGTAGGCTCGGAGTGAAGCTAGCTTGTCCACAGGGGCTCAGACATACTGGACAACATGAGGGGTAGACTGAACTGATGGTGTTGCTTGCATCGCAGCCATAAACTGTTTGAACATGTTAGCTATGTTCTAATAGCATTCAGCCTGAGTGGTAGGTGCTGCAGGCTCAGTATCCTAAACAGAAGGGTCCTATGGTTGCGGCGGATTCAGAGGATTTCCTTCTCTCATCTCATCGCCATGTGTCGAGGAGCCAGTAGTGAGCTCGTCAATATGAGCTTCGTTGGTCTCAGACATATCTATATGAAAGATCGGATTAGTCGACAAGTCATAATATACGCAATATAAAACTCCTAGGTGGAAAAGTAACACAATAGCAATGCAATAAACTTCGGTTTAGTCCTAGAATCGACTAAATTCTAGCTCTGATACCACAAATGTAACACCCTCTTCCCTGTCTGGTCAGAAACCGGGCCGTAAGGTGTAACCGACGTTCGAAACAGGAATCAATACAATAAAATTTCATTTCTATTATTAACATTTTAAACCATGTCATACAGCTAATCATCACAATAGATAACTCAGACCAGATTACCCAATTAAGCAACAATTAATCATACATGGGCCAATTTGCAACTATTACAAGTTTTAGGGACCAATTTGTAATTTTGGCAAACTAGAAGTTCTACGATGTAATTGACTTTACCATATTGAATTTCACTACTCAAAAGTCAGGTCTACAAAATTTCATTCAATTTGGAGGTCATTAACCCATTCAAATTAGCCTTACAATATTCAGTGACTAAATCGTGAATCAAGGAATATGTTCAATAAGCCTTTAACTAACTTACCTAATCCCGTATCGAAACACGATTAAGTTGTTCCAAAACGGGTGGACGTAGATCATCCTATGTTGACTTTACCCTTTGACCGTATCGATACAGGCTTGACCTGTATCAAAACGAATTGACCACTTTGACTCGTTTCGATACGCTATGAACCCGTATCAAAACGTTGGTCTCTAGAAACAAAATGTTCCGAAACGGCTCAATTCCGTTTCGATACATCCTTACCTTTAGGTTCAATATTGTACACCCGTATTGAAACGCCATCACCCGTTTCGATACGGCCTGGCCTGTAATGACAAAGTTTTACTAGTTTTATTCGATTTAACCTATCGAACGATGTTCAAATGCAAAGAAACTTTACACGCAATATTTCAATGGTATAAACTACTAGCATGCCAAATTTCATGACCATATGAATACGTTTACTATGGTTTTTCCTTTTTGAGCTATGTATGCAATTTCCATCCATTTTAAACTTCACCAAAAGGCTATCTTAAGCTATATAACTTACTACAACTTAGGCAATGCACCAACATATCAAAACAGGCACAAATGACAAGTTTGACTACTTTGCCACATTCCTAGGAGTTTATAAGACAAAAACACATTACTTGGGGCTGGTAGTGACTTGTCTTGCTTGCCAATTCGATCCTCCGACACACAAACCTTCTTAACCTGAAAAATGCATGAGATGAGACACATTAGGCTTACTTTGCCTAGTGAGGTAGTTATAAACAACATGAATAACCAAAATGCCATGAATATACTTAATCATAATCTTATGTCAACAATATCAATGTTGTTCATTAATATACAATGTATAAACATGTTCATTTCATTCTTAATCCTTTGATTGAATAAAGATCGTGGATACGCGAATTCGTACGCCTTGCCAAGTCAATGAATGGTCTAGTCCCTCTGCCTCGCCAATATGACCGATATTCATACACATCCCTCCGCCTCGTCAAATCAATATAGGCTGTAGCCTTAGGACCGTAGTCCACCCGTACACTAAGCTCGTGAATTCTATGGCATGCCAATTGTATCTAATGTCCATTCCAATCAAAGGTTGCAATGTTCATATCCATTTCAATAACCAATAGTATTCTGATGTCCAATGATTTCAATATTATCAATGACAAATATATGTATCTCATCATCAATATTTCATAATTCAATGTCAATAACAATGCCCAATGATCTCAATACAATAACTCGATGACAATGACTATATCAATGACAATGCGCCATGACTATAACAATGACTATGTCAAATGCTCAATAACAACTTACCGACACTTACCAAAGTGTCTGATTTACCATGCAATGCAATTTCTGCAACAACAATGTTAGCGATGCAATCTAAAATATCAAATAATGATTCGGGAAGGCCTTTCGTCTAGATCCGAGACTTCGAATACACTCACCTTGATAATTTGAAGCTTTCAAGGCTCTCGGATAACAATCCTCTCGTTCCTAGCTTGGGTTGGAGACGATGGATGCCCTTTATCAACTTCTTGAGCTAGGAAATCAATAAGGAGATTGTTGGGGTCGATATTTCGATATCAAAATCAATATAACAATATCAAAATCGATAACCGATCTCAATAGAGATGACACAGATAAGATATCCATGGATAGTCAAAACCCTAGCTTAAAATTAATCATGTTTTATCCATGGAATTCAATAATCGATTAAGGATTATAACTTACCCGATCGATAGCAACGATTCGATATCGATAAAACAAAGAAATAGCAAAGCTTAAAATTCCTCCAATGGAGGTGTGTACTTGAGGTTGAAGATGAAGAAGATGAAGGTGCTAGCTTAAGGATTTCTCGAGTAAGTTTTCTATGCTTTACTTCTTTTGTTTTACAAAATCAATTTTAAGCTTTATAGCTTTCCTTATCTTGAAGGAAATCTCTCAAACAAATCCACGTAGGAGATTTTTAATTGAGGAGGGGCTAATCGCAAGATTAGTACCTCAACTCTCACTATACTATTGTTTTGCTTCCCAACTTGCACTTTCTCCAATTTAGTCACTATATAGGTTCAATATTATTCAAAAGAGTCTGATAACGATTTTTAGCTCAATTAGTGTTTGATATCAATAATTTACTAGTCGGTACAATATTTAGACTCTATCAATGTAGAATTTCCGATCACCGGAACTAAATTCCGACTAGAACAGATTTTGGGGTGTTACACTAAAGCTCTCACCCAAACCTATTACACTTGAGCAAATATTACAATTAAAACAAGTGTTTGTCTATACAAAAATATGCAATTTGAGTACAAAGACACATTTTCAATCATAGTGATTGTAACCCCCTTAGCACGGCCTAAACGCTTGACCCGAACTACGAAGATTACACGGGGAAAACCAAAGTCAACCCGAAAGTCAACCTTGATTAACGACCCTTTTTTCTTTTTATCTTTTCTCAATGCAAGATTAAGCCTATGTGATCACACAAGATCATAGGAAGGGAAGACACATCGATCGGAATTCATTTAGGGGTTTAATTGAAAGAATTAGACTTTTAGAGACCAAAATGTAAACTTTGCAGATTGTGAGAACTTTGCAGATTTTAAGCTTACCGATATGTAATTAGTCATTTTTCATGCATCTCTGTCAAATATTAGCTTAATTGGATATTCCAAACTCAACCAATTGTATCCATAATCAACAAGGACTTAAAATGTAAGAAAAGAGAACTTGAAACAATTCAAAATGCAGACCAACGGTCAACCGTTTCGAAACGCTGACCCTGGTATCGAAACGGAGTTGACCGTTTCGGTACTCGGGTGCGTTTCAAGACCAGTATCGAAAAAGGCCTCTCTAGTAGCTAAAGTGTTCCGAAACACTATTACCTATTCCGAAACACAATGGCCATTTCAGGCCCCTGTTTCGAAACACACAAGGGTGTTTCGATACACCCTACCCTGCAACCATACAATTTTCTGGGTTTTCACCTCTTTACACCTTCAAACACATCCAAACTCACACCATAAGAACTAACAACATGATTGAACATCAAAGATCACTATTTTGTAGTTTGAGCTAAAGCATGGCATCAATCACATGAACATGGAGTCAATAGGCATGCTTCCTAACCATGAAACCATATAAAGGCCTCAATCCTCAAACCAAACCAAATAGGACCATTACAACCTCCAATTACCATAATAAACTTACAGCAAGCATAGGGAGTTCAAAACACATCTCCCAAAACCAACTATGGATCCCCATTGCTAAATATCAATACTAAAGCATATGAAAACTTCACCATACACGAGCTTCTCACTTCCTTGGATGTCCTTAGCCTTCTCGCTGCCTAAACTCGTCTCAATTATCTGCATTGTTGGTAAAAGAGAGCGTAAGCATATTTGCTTAGTGAGGCAAGCTCTAAGGAAAACCAACACAACAATGCATCTATAAAACTATTTCTCAAAAACCATTTTCAACAACATTCACTTTCTATCTCATGCCTGAAACCGTTTCAAAGCAAATCTCCATTTGAAAACACATGTACCTCCATTCTATCTCATGCATTTAAACCAATGCAAATCTCATGGCAAAACCATACACATACTTGTAAAAACTAAAGCATTTCATACACAAATCTCATATGCATCTCTCATAGCATAAATCAACATTTGGTACATGTGAATCAAATACAATTTCATAAACTATATCGACATGTCATATTACATCTTTACTCGGATATGCGGATTAGCTTGACTCGAGGTCAAGTTCTACCCTGGTGGAATCTCACATCACCGGATTTTCATGGCGGTATCTCTCTTCGCCATAAAGCTTGGATATTTCACCAAGTCCTACCCTGATGGTATCTCTCATCATCAGATTCTCACTTTGGAACGGGATGACACTACTCCCATTGCCCGACTCGAAAGAGCACGTACGAATTTTTAGTTTATAGTGCACTCTCATCCTATTGATCTATCAATTATATTCGGTAATTATCTCATCTTCTATGCCAATATATTATGTCAAAAACATCATCTCACCTATTGTTTTGATGCAACATTTCTCAAATCTTTCTCATCTCATTTCAAAACCAAAACTCATGCTTTGCATTAAACCAACATCTCAAAACTCTTTAATTCAACATGCTATATCATGAAAACTCTACAAAGCATCATCTCATGCTAAAAATCATGCATAAAACAGTAGGAATTTGTCTATCTCAAAACAAGAGCATCTAAAACCATTTAGGGGCATTAACCAAATATTTGAGAGCAAATCTAGCCATACTTACTTCCGGACCTAGGATGGTGTTTCAAACCAATCCTAAATCCCCAAACCTGGTATCTTTGTCCCTCAAGGACTTCTAAAACCATTCGCACTCACTGATTACGTTTCACTTGCTTGCCGAAACGATATCTAAGCTTCCGACACTTTCGGATCAACACATAAAGTGTCTGAAGATGTCTCTCCTGTTTATTACACATAAGAGCAGATGATTAATGCATCATCATGAATTGAAATCATCAGCTACACAAACAAACTCGCTGCTCTACTCAAAAGCACCATTTCGGCTACCCAAAACAACCGAAATCACCTCCAAACTTCCCCAAAACAAAGCCCAGCCAAGATATATCAATTCTAATCATTTCTAAACCACAATCAACACCAAAAATCATCATAAACTCGTCTTTATATCTCCAGCAACAACAGAACACAAAAACCACCCCAAAAACTACAAATCTAGCATGAAAAACTTAAGAATCCAAACCTATTCGGGATTTGTTTGATAAAACCTCATTTATTACATCAATTACCATCCAAAATACATTAGAAATCAACCTCAAAACAGAGCCTAACCAATAATTACGAAAATTATCAAGATCTCTCCAAGAATCTTGAGTTTTACCTCAATTTCATGTTTCTAACATTAAAGCAACTCAAAAATTATTAACAAAGGATTGATAACTTGGGAATTTCAGTAAAGAACTGATAATTAGAGGAGAAGGACGAAGCTTACCTCTAATGGCTGATTTCTCCTCAATTTGGGCAAGATTTCTTGAAATGCCAAGGTAAAAACAAGAGGTTTTGATGAGCTAAAGATTAGGAATCTTTAGGAGAATGGAATCTTAGCAAATGAGATAAAAATAAATGATTAATTGATAAAGGAAATGTTTATGGCTGAGTGGAAGTTGAGAGAAAATGAAATGAGAAAAAACTAACGTAAGGTAGTTATGAAAAGTCAAAATAGATTTTTCCTTTTTAATTCTCCTTTATTCCCTTAATTAAAACATTATTAAAACTCCCAAATTAAAGAGAAATCTGATGAATTTTTTTTGGGTAAAATTAGCTCCTTAAGGATTCAAAGTTTCAATCCTTTACAAAACAGTCACTAGTCAACTTTTGTAAAAACTATGATTTGGTCACTACACCGAAATGTAGTATCTCCAAATCATATTTTGTAAAATTGTTTTCACCATAATCATTTATATAATAAATTAGGATTTTTAGATATTTTCCATATTTTTAAAATATTCCGAACTAGGTGTTCCCTAAATCTCCCTTAAAGATTCGAACCATTCTCGACCGGCCCGATTCAAACTCTAAAACATCTAGGCCCAAAATCAGGGTGTTACAACTCTCGCCATCTTAAGAAATTTCGTCCTCGAAATTTACTTGGAGGAAAAAGGTAAGGAAATTGATTCTTCATGTCATCCTTCCTTTCCCATGTGGCTTCCTCAACACCACGATGTCTCCACAAGACTTTGACCAGCTAAATGGTCTTACCTCGGAGGACCTTACTATCCGAATCAAGAATCTCAACGGGCTCCTCACCATACGTCAGGTCTGGGTTCAGCTCAACCTCTTCAACAGGCATAACATGAGACGAATCCGATCTATACCTCCAAAGCATGGATACATGAAACACATTATGTATCTTTTCTAACTCTTGAGGTAGCCTCAACTTATAGGCAACATGACCCACACGTTCTATCATCTCGTATGGTCCAATGAACCTTGGACTCAATTTTTTTCTTCCGGCCAAATCTCATCACCTTCTTCCAAGGTGAAACTTTCAAAAACACATGCTCGGTCACAACAAATTCTATCTCCTTACGCTTCAAATCCTAGTAAGACTTTTGCCGGTCCAACGCTACCTTCAAACGCTCACATATGAGCTTCACCTTCTCGGTGGTTTCTTTTAATAAAGCCGGCATTGAGAAAACTTTTGTCTCGTTTCAGCCCAACAAAGAGGAGTTCTGCACTTCCTCCCGTATAAAGCTTCATAAGGTGCCATTTGAATACTTGCCTGGTAACTGTTATTATAAGCAAACTCCACCAAAGGCAAGTGCTTCTCCCAAGAGCCTTGAAAATCAATAACACATCACCTCAACATATCCTCAAGCACTTGGATAACACGCTGCGACTGTCTATCCGTTTGCGGATGATAAGAAGTACTGAAATTCAGCCGCGTACCCAAAGCTTGATGTAAATATTCCCAAAACCTTGCGGTGAACCTCGGATCTCTATCCGACACTATAGATTTTGGCACTCCATGCAATCATACAATCTCAACAATGTACAAATCCGCAAGCTTATCCATGGTATACGTAGTATGCACTGGCAAGAAATGCGCACACTTCGTAAGGCGATCCACAATCACCCAAATAGAACTATTATTTGATGGTGATAACGGCAAACCATACACAAAGTCCATAGTGATCCTCTCCCATTTCCATTATGGGATCCTCAACGGTTGCAACAACCCTGAAGGAAATTGATGTTCAGCCTTAACCCGCTGACAAACCATGCATTTGCTAACAAACTCAGCAACATCTTTCTTCAATCCCACTCAATAGTACTCATCCCTCAAATCACGGTACATCTTTGTACTACCAGGGTGCATAGCAAAAGGACTACTATGAGCTTCAGTCAGAATAGTGCGCCTTAACTCAATATCATTCGGCACCACTATCCGACTCCCAAAACATAAAACACCATCATCATTGAAAAGGAAATTTGAAGGCCTACTTTCTGTTATGTCCTGAACACGTGGCACCAAAGAATCATCCAACAGTTGTTTGTCCTTTATCAACTGAACTATAGATGGTTTCACTTGCAATTCAGCAACAAGACCACTATCTCACGATATGCTCAAGCTAGCAAACATCGCCCTTAATTCCACCACCACTTTCCTACTCAAAGCATTGGCCACAACATTGGCCTTCCCCGGATGATACTCGACCGTTAGATCGTAATCCTTAAGCAACTCCACCCAATGTCGTTGCCTAAGATTTAACTCCTTCTGAGACATAATGCACTTCAAAATTTTATGATCCGTGTGCACAATACACTTCTCACCATAGATATAATGTCTCCAGATATTTAAAGCAAAAACCACCGCTGCTAGCTCAATGTCATGCGTAGGGTAATTGCGTTCATGCACTTTCAACTGTCGCGATGCTTAAGCCACTACCCTACCCTCTTGCATCAACACACACCCCAAACCATCATAGGATGCATCACTATACACCACAAACTCTTTTCCTGATTCAGGTTGAACCAAGATAGGAGCTTGCGTCAAAGCTTCCTTCAGCTTCTCAAAGGCTTGTTGTCTCGCTTCCGTCCACTCATACTTAACATCCTTCTGTAACAACTTCGTCAAAGGGGCAGCAATCTTAGAAAATCCCTCCACGAACCTCCGGTAGTAACCTGCCAACCCAAGGAAACTACGAACTTCATGAACAGACCTAGGAGACTTCTAATTCACCACCACCTCAATCTTCTGAGGATCAACACGAATCCATTCAGCCGAAACCACATGGCCAAGAAAAACAACTTCCTTTAGCCAAAACTCATATTTTCCCAGCTTAGCATAAAGCTGATTCTCTAACAGCACTTGCAAAACGATCCTCAAATGTTCCTCATGCTCCTCCTTAGTACGAGAGTACACAAGGATATCATTGATGAACAGCACAACGAACTTATCTAGGAATTCATGAAACACCCTGTTCATCATATCCATGAAAGCATCAGGAGCATTCGTCAATGCAAACGACATTACTAGAAATTCATAATGTATGTATCTCGTTCGAAAGGTTGTTTTCGGTAGATCCACATCCTTCACCTTTAACTGATTAAATCCTGACCGCAAATCTATCTTTGAAAACACAACCGCTCCTCGAAACTATCAAAAAGATCATCAATCCTCGGCAAAGGATACTTGTTCTTGATAGTCAACTTATTCAGTTAACGATAATCAATGTACGTCCTCATCGTGCCATATTTCTTTTTAACAAACAAAACTGGTGCACCCCAAGGTACACACTAGGCCGAATAAAGCCTCGGTCAAGCAACTCTTGAAGTTGCGTCTTCAACTCCTTGGGTGCCATACGATAAGGAGCAATGGACACCGGAGTTGTGTTCTCATACAACTCAATTCTGAATTCGACCTCTCAACTAGGCGGCAAACCCGGTAATTCCTCCGGAAACACTCCAGGGAATTCACACACGGTCCTTATATTCTGTACACGAGCCTCCTTTGTACTAGGATTCATAACAAAGGCAAGATAAGCCTCGCATCCTTGGCGCAACATCCGGCTTGCTTCAAGCGTCGACACCACATTAGATAGGAACTTCACGTTGTCTCCCACCCCCACAACCTCATAATCATCCACAAGTTTCAACGAAACTCGCTTATTTTCAAAATCCACTACGTCCTTATGCTCGACAAGCCAATCCATACCAAGAATTACGTCAAATCCATAGAATGGTAATTCCACAAGATCAACAAGAAACACATGATCTTGAACCTTTAAGGGGCATCTCCTATACAATCTCCTTGTTACAACCGTCTCACCAAAGGAACTAGTCACACACATACCCACATCCAAAAACTCAATAGGAAAACTGATACAGACACAACCCCGTATACGCGAACGTTGAACTTGCGGAAGCGAATAAGGATGTTAGCGCGAATGTTGGATCGGTGAAAAGATGGTTGAAGATAGGCGATGACAATGGAGATGGAAGATAAATAGATAAATTGTCCTCGGCACCCTCTTGAATGAAATTAACCAAGCAAGCAACCTCAAGTGGCTCTAACCCACCCTCCTAGACGCATTTACCTAGGCAAGCAGGAGTGTGAAGATTAACAAGAAATTCTGACGAACTTGAAGAATCGCTTTTAAAATAAAGAACACAAGTTATACTTCTTGCAAGTCTAAACTCAAAAGAGAACTTTATTTAATCATTCAAATCTGAATTACAATGTGGTTGAAGCCTCCTTATATAAGCCTTGGAGAAGTTCTAATCCTAGTAAACTTAAGAAATTAAATACAATAAATAAATACTGAAATCTAATCTCCTAATTAGATAAGTAACTTCTAATAATAAATAAATATTAAAAATAAAATCCTAATTAAATAAATCTGATACTAATAGATATTGCAGAATCCTATATTGATTTAAATTACAAATAATCAAATAAAATCTTGAAAATTCGTAATTATCCAAAAATCCCGTATTAATCCCGTATAGGAATTTCTGCATGCGCTGTCTTTGCTAAAATAGACATATCTTGAGTTTCAGATGTCCGATTGAGGCGTTTCAAGATCCGTTGGAAAGCTAATTGACAGCCGAACAAGTTTCAAGAAGACATGTCGACCCATAAATGCCTGGATCCCATCCGAAAAGGGGTTGCAAAGTGACTGACGTTTCTGACTTGCAAAACAATTTTAACTTCTTTTCTAAGATGATTAGTTTCACCCCTCTCATGCATGTATCATTCCCCCACTCCTCAAAAATATTCGCCCTCGAATCTAAACCGGAAAATGGAGGAAGTTCATCAAAGTACCAGGAAAGAGAAGATGTCTTGAAGGATCCTTGTGCATAGTCTCTTTTTGCAATGTAATTTACAATTTCCTTCTCATTGAGATCATCACTATTGTTCTTTTGGTTGCAAAGTGACTCATTCTCATCTTCAAAATTGTTATCAATGCTAGAAGAGAAATAAGCATAAATAGAATTTTGAAAACAATCAATGGTACCTTTTGATTGTAGCGTACCTTCGTCGGTGTTTGTCGTTTGATGGTCATCTTGAATCGGAATAGTAGGTTTGTCACTGGAAACAAACACACTACTTACAATTTCTTCCTCATCAATAGGCAAGGTTAAACTCTCGATGGTATCGCCTTCCTCATGTTCTTTAGGAGAACAAATTTCTCCATCACGCTCCAAATCACAGATTTCAATATCATTAGAAGACATGAATTCAGACAACATATCTCTCAAACTTTTTTTTTTGAAAATAAGACTTATCTGGACAATCATACCCGGAATGATCTAGTCGACAACAATAATGACATCGAGTCCCCAAAAGAGTAAAATTTAATACGTTGCTCAATGACATCCTCAAGAACGATCTGAATCTGATACCAAATGATACGGACACAACCCCGTATACGCGAACGTTGAACTTGCGGAAGCGAATAAGGATGTTAGCGCGAATGTTGGATCGGTGAAAAGATGGTTGAAGATAGGCGATGACAATGGAGATGGAAGATAAATAGATAAATTGTCCTCGGCACCCTCTTGATTGGAATTAACCAAGCAAGCAACCTCAAGCGGCTCTAACCCACCCTCCTAGACGCAGTTACCTAGGCAAGCAGGAGTGTGAAAATTAACAACAAATTCTGACGAACTTGAAGAATCACTTCTAAAATAAAGAACACAAGTTATACTTCTTGCAAGTCTAAGCTCAAAAGAGAACTTTATTTAATCATTCAAATCTGAATTACAATGTGGTTGAAGCCTCCTTATATAAGCCTTGGAGAAGTTCTAATCCTAGTAAACTTAAGAAATTAAATACAATAAATAAATACTGAAATCTAATCTCCTAATTAGATAACTAACTTCTAATAATAAATAAATATTAAAAATAAAATCCTAATTAAATAAATTTGATCCTAATAGATATTGCAGAATCCTATATTGATTTAAATTACAAATAATCAAATAAAATCTTGAGAATTCGTTGGAAAGCTAATTGACAGCCGAACAAGTTTCAAGAAGACATGTCGACCCATAAATGCCTGGATCCCATCCGAAAAGGGGTTGCAAATTGACTGACGTTTCTGACTTGCAAAACAGTTTTAACTTCTTTTCCAAGATGATTAGTTTCACCCCTCTCATGCATGTATCACAAACCAAGCATTTGAGCATGTTCACGCAATATGTACGAGTGTGTAGATCCAGAATCAATCAAAGAAAGTAATGACAAGGATTGCAAAGTAAAGGGACTTGCAATCACGTTCGTGTCATTCCTCCCTTCTCGATGGGCATACACTCTAGCCTGGCCACCACCTTCAGCCTGAACAGCCACCACATGAGCTACATTCCTTCCACCTTCATCTTTGTGCTGGAAGTTGCCACGACCGTGCCACGACCTCTCTGTGGCTGAACTACTCTCATTGGAGCCTGACCTTCTCTCAACGGCTGCGAACAATCCTTCTTCATGTGCCCATGATTACCACAGTTCCAGCATGTACCAAGATTGCCCCAACACTCACCAATGTGCCTCCTACCACACCGATTGCACTCAGGAGTCCGCATGAAAGCATTTGATCCTTGCTGGCCTCTTCCAGGGTTACCACCCCACGTCTAGCATCGACATGTGACCTTCTATCCTTATGTCTCTTTTACCGATCTCTACCAAGATCACGTTCCGCAGCTCGTTTCCCTGACCTAGATCCTCTCGCTCGACTTGCCAAACCAAGATTAAGCTCAATGTCCTTGGCTCTAGTGACCAAGACATCAAAATCAGTATAGTCTGTTGCGAGCATATAGGTTTTCACATCAGCCACTAGCCCATAACGGAATCGTTCACATCTTTCCCGCTCACTAGGAATCAGCTCGGGTGCATATTGGCTGAGGCGTACAAATTGTGCCTCATATTCCACCACTATCATACTCCCTTGCACAAGGGACATGAATTCCATCCTTTTCTCATCGAGGTAGCGAACTTCTAAATACTTTCGCTTGAATGCATTCAAGAAGAATGTCCAAGTCACCTCATCATCATCCATCCCCTCTATTGTGGTTGTCCACCACGTATATGCATCACCATGCAATAGGGACACAATATATTCCAACTTCTGAACAATGTTACAGTTCAGCTGCCCGAGAATCCTCTTGGTACTCTCTAACCAAGACTCAGAACCTTTCGGAGTCAACCCCCTAAACTTAGTCCCTCCTAGACTGTGGAGTCGCTCAAACGACAACCTCACATTAGCACAATCCTGAGGTGCAGCTCCATGAGCTCCAGTTACTGCTGCCTTAAAACTTCCAGCAATAGCTTGTATCAACACTGACATATCATGTGCAGCTTGCCCCTGAACTCCCTCAGGTCTAGCAACCCCTACACCAGCTTCTGCAGCACCAACCCCTGTTCTACCACCACCGGGTGGTCCACCAGGAGGAGGAGGCAGTAAATCCTCAACATTCTCAACATTCTCGTTCTCAGACGTAGTACGAGTATTAATTCTAAGCTCTCTACGTGGCCCCATATGAAAACAATGCAACTGACAAAATACAATAAATTCAATTAGGCAAAATAAGGCAAGTAATCCAAGTACTCAAGCTCATTTTTTCCAAAACAATTCTTTCCAATAGTAATGATATGGTAATGGGATCCCCAACTATACCCCCAAACACAACATAACATCACAAATTCATCTCATTAGAACCAAACATCAACAATCATACATCATGCTTTCACCAAAATGTCATAATCATTCATAATCACACACATTAACCACTTACCAAGCCCCAAATATTCGCTAACCTGGCTCTGATACCAACAAATGTAACCCCCTTAGCCTGTCTTAGACACTTGACCCAAACTACAAATATTACACGGGGAAAACCAAAGTCAACCCGAAAGTCAACCTTGATTAACGACCTTTTTTTTCTTTTTATCTTTTCTAAATGCAAGATTAAACCTATGTGATCACACAAGATCATAGGAAGGGAAGGCACAACGCTCAAAATTCATTTAGGGGTTTAATTGAAAGAATTAAACTTTTATGGACCAAAATGTAAACTTTGCAGATTGCGAGGACTTTGCAGATTTTAAGCTTACCGATATGTAATTAGTTAATTTTCATGCATCTCTGTCAAATATCAGCTTAATTGGACATTCCAAACTCAACCAATTGTATCCACAATCAACAAGGACTAAAATGTAAGAAATGAGAACTTGAAACAATTCAAAATGCAGACCAACGGTCAACCGTTTCGAAATGCTGACCCTGGTATCAAAACGGTCGTATCGCAACGGAGTTGACCGTTTCGGTACTCGGGTGCATTCCGAGACCAGTATCAAAACGGGCCTCTCTAGTGCTAAAGTGTTCCGAAACACTATTACCCGTTCCGAAACACTATGGCCATTTCAGGCCCCTGTTTCGAAACAGACAAGGGTGTTTCGATACACCCTGCCCTGCAACCATACAATTTTCTGGTTTTTCACCTCTTTACTCCTTCAAACTTCTCCCAACTCACATCATAACACACTAACAACATGATTGAACATCAAACATCACTATTTTGTAGTTTGAGCTAAAGCATGGCATCAATCACATGAACATGAAGTCTATAGGCATGCTTCCTAACCATAAAACCATATAAAGGTCTCAAACCTCAAACCAAACCAAATAGGACCATTACAACCTCCAATTACCATAATAAACTTGCAGCAAGCATAAGGAGTTCAAAACACATCTCCCAAAACCAACTATGGATCCCCATTGCCAAATATCAATACTAAAGCATATGAAAACTTCACCATACATGAGCTTCTCACTTCCTTGGATGTCCTTAGCCTTCTCGCTGCCCAAACTCGTCTCATTTATCTGTATTGTTGGTAAAAGAGAGCGTAAGCATATTTGCTTAGTGAGGCAAGCTCTAAGGAAAACCAACACAACAATGCATCTATAAAAACTCTTTCTCAAAAACCATTTTCAACAACATGCTCTTTCTATCTCATGCTTGAAACCGTTTCAAAGCAAATCACCATTTGAAAACACATGTACCTCCATTCTATCTCATGTATTTAAACCAATGCAAATCTCATGGCAAAGCCATACACATGCTTGTGAAAACTAAAGCATTTCATACACAAATCTCATATGCATCTCTCATAGCATAAATCATCTCAACATTTGGTACACGTGAATCAAATACAATTTCATAAACTATATTGGCATTTCATATTACATCTTTACTCGGATATGCAGATTAGCTTGACTCGAGGTTAAGTCCTACCCCAGTGGAATCTCACATCACCAGATTCTCATGGCGGTATCTCTCTTTGCCATAAAGCTTGGGTATTTCACCAAGTCCTACCCCGATGATATCTCTCATCATCGGATTCTCAGTTTGGAACGGGATGACACTACTCCCATTGCCTGACTCGAAAGAGCACGTACGCATTTTTAGTTTATAATGCACTCTCATCCTATTGATCTATCAATTATATTCGGTAATTATCTCATCTTCTAGGCCAATATATTATGTCAAAAACATCATCTCACCTACTGTTTTGATGCAACATTTCTCAAATCTTTCTCATCTCATTTCAAAACCAAAACTCATGCTTTGCATTAAACCAACATCTCAAAACTCTTTAATTCAACATGCTATCTCATGAAAACTCTACAAAGCATCATCTCATGCTACAAATCATGCATAAAACAATAGGAATTTGTCTAACTCAAAACAAGAGCATGTAAAAGCATTTAGGGGCATCAACCACATATTTGAGAGAAAATCTAGCCATACTTATTTCCAGACTTAGGATGGTGTTTCAAACCAATCCTAAATCCCCAAACCTTGTATCTTTGTCCCTCAAGGACTTCTAAAACAATTCGCACTCACCGATTACATTTCACTTGCTTGCCGAAACGATATCTAAGCTTCCGGCACTTCCGGATCAACACCAAAAGCGTCCGAAGATGTCTCCCTTGTTTATTACACATAAGAGCAGAGGATTAATGCATCATCAGGCATTGAAATCATCAACTACACAAACAAACTCGCTGCTCTACTCAAAAGCACCATTTCGGCTACCCGAAACAACTGAAATCACCTCCAAACTTCCCCAAAACAAAGCCCATCCAAGATTTATCAATTCTAATCATTTCTAAACCTCATTCAACACCAAAAATCTTCATAAATTCGTCCTTGTATCTCCAGCAACAACAGAACACAAAAACCACAAATCTAGCATGAAAAACTTAGGAATCCAAACCTATTCGGGATTTGTTTGATAAAACCTCATTTATAACATCAATTAACATCCAAAATACATTAGAAATCAACTTCAAAACAGAGCCTAACCAAGAATTACGAAAATCATCAAGATCTCTCCAAGAATCTTGAGTTTTACCACAATTTCATGTTTCTAACATTAAAGCAACTCAAAAATCATTAACAAAGGATTGATAACTTGGAAATTTTAGTAAATAACTGATCATTAGAGGAGAAGGACGAAGCTTACCTCTAATGGCTGATTTCTCCTCAATTTGGGCAAGATTTCTTGGAAATCCAAGGTAAAAACAAGAGGTTTTGATGAGCTAAAGATTAGGAATCCTTAGGAGAATGAAATTTCAGCAAATGAGATGAAAATCATGTAACGCCCCGGTTTTGGGCTTAGGAGTTTTGGGCGTTGACCGGTTGGTCAAAGTGCTGTTCGAATCTAAAGAGGTGAAATTAGGAAAGCCTAGTTCGGGTTGCATTAAAAATATGGAAAAATGTTCTAAAATCATCTTTTAATATAATTAAGTGAACTGTGAAATCAATTTTGGAAAATGAGTTTTGGAAGTGTGACATTTTGGCTAGTGACCAAAATGTAATTTTCGAAAGTTTGGTGACTGTTTTATAAAGGGTTGAAACTTTGAATCTTTAAGGAGCTATTTACCCAAAGGGAGTTTCTCCAGATTTTTCTAAGATATTTTAAGTCTAAATTCTGATTTTAAAAGATATTAAAAGTGGAGGGAAAGCCATTTGGCTATTTTTGGATTTTGTAACCAACTTTTCTCAATTTTCTTTCTCTCATTTTCTCTCAACCCAAACACTTCCTTTCCAGAGAATTGGTTCTGATTTCTTCACCTAAATCCCTCCTTTCAACTCTCATTTGATTCCTAATCAACATATCTTCAAAACCTCTTCAATTGCTACTTGATTCAACAAGGATTTTGATTCCAAAAAGAGGAGAAACTCAAGTTTGGAGGTAAGAACGTCCTTCTCCTCTAAACTATCACTTCTTTACTGAAATTCCTAAGTTTTCAATCCTTAATTGATGTTTTATTAAAGGTTTTTGAGTGGTGAAATGGATCTTGGCTTATAATGCAAGATTTGGTGATTTTTGATGATTTTCGTTAGATCTGATTAATCTGTGATTTGAGATGTGTTTTTGATGTTAAATGAACTCTAAATTGATAAGGAATTGAGTTTTGATTGATGCAATCCCGGATAGGTTGAGTTTCCTAAGTTTAGCTTGTGATTCAAGGTTGTTTTTGAGGTGATCTTGTGGATCTGATGTTGCTGGAGGTATAAGGATGTTAATAGGTTGTTTTTAGATGTTATATGATGTTAATGGAAGTGTGGTTTTGCTGGTTTATGGCTGGGTTTTGTTTAGAAGTGGTTTGGATGCATTTTCGGTTGTGTTTGGTGGCCGAAAATGGAGGTTGGATGAGAGCAGCGAGTTTAGGTGCTTTCATTGAAGCAATTAATGCATGATGATGCATTAATCCTCTGCTTTGATGTGTTGAAACAGGGGAGGCATCTTTGGATCCAAGAGTTGTTGATCCGGAAGCTTGATTTGGTGCTTTGGCTTGAAGCAAAGTGGAATTGGTGAGTGCGTTTGTGAAAATTGGGTTTTCGGCTTTGAAACCAATGTCTTGGGAGCTTAGTTTAAGTCTAAACAACTTTGCTAAGCTCAAGTGTAAGTTTTCGGAATTACTCTCTAGTGGTGGCCATGATTTTGTTGTGATGCAAAGTGGTTTATTGCATGTTTTAATTATTGTTTTGAAAGCATGATTTAGCATGGTATTTGCTGATGTTGTAAGCCATATGTTGAAGGAAACTCTAGGTAAGAGTTCCTTGCTTTTGTACATTGATTAAATGTGGTTTGATGCTTTTAAATGCATGATGAATATGGCTTGGTTTAATGCTTTAAAACAGTGGATTAAATGATGAAAATGATGTTTATTGGCAAGTGATGTTTTAAAAAAGATTAAGGTCACTAAGGTGGTTAAAAGTCCTTGAGTGAGCCTTGTTACTTAAGAACATCAAGGTGGTTAAAAGTCCTTGGATGATTCTTGTTGCGGACACTAAGGTGGTTAAAAGTCCTTAGGTGATCCTTTCCATGGTGTTTAAAAGTCCATGGGGCCATGGTGTTTAAAAGTCCATGGGGCCAAGGTGTTTAAAAGTCCTTGGAGTGATTCAAGCTTTGGACACAAAGGTGGTTAAAAGTCCTTGTGTGGTCCTCATTCATGGTGTTTAAAAGTCCATGGCCAAGGTGTTTAAAAGTCCTTGGGGCCAAGGTGTTTAAAAGTCCTTGGGAAGTTGATGAACTTGTTTTAAGAAATGGAATTTCTCACTTGAGCCAATATGACATGTTATGTTAATGTTGAAGCATGAGATTGCTTGTTTAAAGTATTCTTTTGAGCATGTGCAAAGGTTGATTTAAAGCATGATTTGTAAATGTTTTTAATTGCATTATTGAATGGTTTTTAAGAGCATTCCTCACTAAGCTTTTGCTTACGCTCTCTTCCGTTTTCTTAATTCAATAATGCAGAGCATTAGAGAACCTTGAGGGCAGCAAGGAGGGCAAGTATTCAAGTGCAAGTAGAGCTCAATGTATGGAAGGTTTTATAAGTACTTTTTAGCTTTTGGGTAATTTGGCAATGGGGGACCAATGTGTATGTTTTGGGAGGTGTTTGGAACTCCCTAAGTATGTTGAATGATGATATGAATGCTGGTTTTTGAATTGGATCATTACATGCTTGTTTTGAAAGTTTTGTGCTTGAATAGCTAGCTTGTGTAGGAAGCATGCCTATAGAATTGGGGCTTTTTGCATATGATGTTGTTCTGATGATTTGATGATGCTTGCAAGTCTTATATATGTTGAATTGCATGCTGGTAAAGTTTGGTAGCATTTGGAGCATGTTTGAATGATCTATTGATGTTGTTTGGAATGCATGTTTCGGAACAGTGTGCACCGTTTCGGAACGGGTGCCTTGCATGAACCCAGGCGTCCGAAACGGTATGCACCGTTTCGAAACGGTTTGGCCTCTGCCAAGCCCATGTTCCGGAACCCGTTGCGGAACGGCCCGTGTTTCGAAACGGGGTCTACCTGTTTCGGAACGGTCGACCGTTAGGGGCTGACATTGGCAGTTATATGTTTTGAATTGTTTGTATTTTGGTCCTGAAACTTGTTTGTGCAATTGCATGAGCTTGGGAAGTCCTTTTGAGCTGAAATTTCACAGAGAAGCATGAACCTTGACTAATTTCAAATTGGTAACCTTAATTTGAGTTAAGTCCTTTTAATTATCAGAAATTACAATTTGGTCCCTAAAGTTGTAATTTGTTCAATTGGGTCCCTGTTTGATCTCTGATGGTTGTGATCTTTGTGTATGATGTTTGTGTGATCACAATTAGGACTAATATGCATCTAGACAAGATTAAAAAGAAAAAAAAGGGTCGTTAATCAAGGTTGACTTTCGGGTTGACTTTGGTTTTCCCCGTGTGACTTTCTTAATTCGGGTCAACCGTCTAGGTCGGGTTAAGGGGGTTACAAATCAAAGGTTAATTGATGAAGGAAATGTGTTTGACTGAGTGGAAGTTGAGAGAAAATGAAATGAGAGAAAACTAACGTAAGGTAGTTATGAAAAGTCAAAATAGATTTTTTTTCTTTTTAATGCTTCTTTATTCCCTTAATTAAAACATTATTAAAACTCCCAAATTAAAGAGAAATCTGATGAAAAACATTTTGGTAAAATTAGCTCCTTAAAGATTCAAATTTTCAATCCTTTACAAAATAGTCACTAGTCAACTTTTGTAAAAACTGCGATTTGGTCACTACACCGAAATGTAGTACTTCCAAATCATATTTTGTAAAATTATTTTCACCATAATCATTTATATTATAAATGAGGATTTTTAGATATTTTTCCATATTTTTAAAATATTCCGAACTAGGTGTTCCCTAAATCTCCCTTAAAGATTTGAACCGTTCTCGACCGACCCGATTCAAACTCTAAAACATCTATGCCAAAAATCAGGGCATTACAATGATGTTGGCTATTGAGTCATTAGTTGTTCCAAGTGCTTGAAAGGTCGTTTTATCTTCCCAAATGTGATTCTAGTCATTGGTGACCGTTGAGGATGAGTTAAAGCCATTGGGGTTCATTCCATGAATTTATCAATCTAAACAATGAGCATGTAAAGCATTTAAGGGGCAATCACTACATTCTGGAGAGAAATCTAGCCAATACTTACTTCTGGACTTAGGAAGGTGTTTCAAACCTTTCCTAAATCCCCAAACCTTGATTCTTTGTCCCTCAAGGACTTCTAAAACCATACGCACTCACCGATTACGTTTCGCTTGCTTGCCGAAACGCTATCTATGCTTCCGGATCATCTCCAAAGGTGTCCGAAGATGTCTCCCCTATTTTAAACACATAAGAGCAGAGGATTATTGCATCATCATGCATTGAAATCATCAGCCACACACCTAAACTCGCTGCTCTACACAAAATCCACATTTCAGCTACCAAACACTACCAAAATCACCTCCAAACTCTTCCAAAACCAAACCCAGCCAAGATCCATCACTTCTAATCATTTCTAAACATCAATTAACATAAAAAACTAACACAACCATGTCCTTATACCTCCATCTATAGCAGAACACCAAAATCACCCCAAAAACCACCATTTTAAAAAGCAAAAACTTAGGAATAACAACCTATTCGGGATTGTATTGATAAAATCTCATTTCTAACATCATTTAACATCCAAAATACATTAGAAAACCATCTCAAAATAGAGCCCAATCAATCACCATGAAAATCTTCAAGATCTCTTCCAAAATCTTGAGTTTTAAGCCAAATTCTTGTTTCTAACATTAAAACCACTTAAAAATCATTAATAAAGGATTGAGAACTTGGGAATTTCAGTAAAGAACTGATCATTAGAGGAGAAGGACGAAGCTTACCTCTAATGGATGATTTCTCCTTGATTTGGGCAAGTTTTGTTGAAAATACAATGTAGAAATCAAGTTGATTTGTTGAAGGATTGATTAGGTATCAATGAGTGATGGAAATCTCATCAAATGAAGTGGAAATCAAAGGGAATTTGCTGGAGAAAAGTGTTTGGTTGATAGGATTTTGAGAGAAAATGAAATGAGAGAAAATTAGTGAAAAGTGGTTATGAAAAGTCAAAGGTAGTTTTTCTATTTTAATCACCTTTATTTTCTTTAATTAAATCACCCAAATTAAGGAAAAATCTGATGAAAACATTTTTGGTAAGTTAGCTCCTTAAAGATTCAAAGTTTCAATCCTTTACAAAACAGTCACTACTAAACTTGCAAAAACTGTGATTTGGTCACTACACCGAAATGTAGTATTTCCAAACCTTATTTTGTAAAATTGATTTCACCATTCTCTTTTATATATTAAATGAGGATTTTTAGATATTTTTCTTTATTTTTAAAGCATCCCGAACTAGGTGTTCCCTAAAACCCCCTTTTAGATTCGAACAGATCCCCAGACCGATCCGGTTCAGACTCTAAACATCTATGCCCAAATTTGGGGTGTTACATGCAACCTCCATGAATGACCCATTTTGACCGAACCTTCTAACACAATGGCTTTCCTTTTGCTCCAAAACAATTTCCAACCGTGACCTCGATTGTTTCCTCAAATTAATAATGAAATCCAAATGAGCAACAAGCAAAGCCTTATATATTCCCCGCACTCTAGCCAACAATATTTTTCTTCTTTTTGTCGATGTGCCCAAACACCTCCAAATTCCACACTGATACCATCAAACGAAAGGAAGCCCGATTATCATCGAGAGATGCATCCCCTTCCAAACTGGCTGTAAGAACTCCTGGATGTTAGGGCAGTCATGACAAGCTGCAATGTAACGAAATAGATGATTACTATTATTATGAGTATGCTCAAATAAAGGAATCAATAAAGGGCTATGATCTAAACCAAGCCTTTCGAAATGTAAAACATAAGAGTTCAAGAATAAAGAGTTCCAAACATCAATTACCAGAAAGGGATCCAATATTTGGTGTAGATTCCCACAAGACCAAGTGAAAGAAGGTCCCTAAAAAACTCAAACCAAGCAAACCATAATTATGAAAAAACTTAGCTACCCCTTACATGCTGGTCCAAACCACCCATCCATTCACTTGTTACCATAATGACATTGAAATCACCTCCAACAACCCATGGAATACTAACTCCATGATCAAGGGTTTCAAGCTGCTTCCATAAATACTTACGCTTAGACCCATGCAGACTAGCATAAATGACATTGAAATAAATCCAAGAACCACTAATATCAATACAAATTTTTGCCACTAATGAATTGATTCGAAATATAAGTAATATCCATGATCATAGAGCCATCCCATAACAACCAAATTACATTTCTAAATTCATGAGCTTTGACACAGAAAGATTGTGAAAACCCGAGCTTAGTGAAAACATTATCAACATTTCTTCCAATCAATCGGGTCTCAAACAACGCTGCTACTGAAGGTTTATGCTCACACATAAAAGATTTAGAGAAATGTTTAAAATTTCGGTTAGTGGCACCTTAACAATTCTAGAACATTAAGATAGTCATTAAAATGAATTAGATAGAAAGCGAATCTTACTGTTTGTAACACCCCTTACTCGGTCTAGAGGAAAACCAGATCAGAAATGTTACAAGAAAAAATTTAGAGTAATCAAGCATACAAATCGAATATCAAACATCCAAATAAATAAAACAAGTGCAAATCATACTTAATACCATAGTAAAATCTCTATCATCAAAGATCAGTATCCAAACCATTCTAATTTTTAGTGTTTAAGGGCTAGATTGCAAAATTTCGAAGTTCGAGACTAAAGTGTGGATTTAAAAAAGTTTAGGGACTTAAAAACTTTTAAAAATTCATAGTATTATAGATTTGGGTCCTTTTATGGCTTACAGATGAAGAAAAATTATCATCACATAGATCAATCTTTATCATTTAGGAACTAAACAATAAAGTTTCAAATCTTTAGGGACCTATTTGTAAATTTCTAAACGTTATAGGACCAAAGGAATGCCCATTTTATTAATAGGTGTTATTCTTAATTTCATGTCCATCTCAAAATATGACTTAAAAAACGACGACCGAATCGGAGTTCAAATAAAGAAGTTATGAAATAATGACAAGAATGTAAAAATTCAATCTTTTAGGGATGGTTCCGAAACCTTTGAAAAAGGTTTTGAAACCTCTGTCACATATTAAAAAATTTGACATTCTGGACTGAATGTTTCGATACCTCTTGGTGTTGTAGTCACTAGATTTTTACCCGACTCTCTTTATTATTATTATTATTATTATTAGATATAAAACCCATTAAAATTTTAAAAAAAGAGTCCATTTATGTTGGTGGCTCAATTAGCCCAAAAATATTAAAACTCTACCTGACTTATTATTCCCCCATGCGCAGCTCAATCTCAGCCGTTGGATCAGTGCAAGATCCAATGGTCTAGATCTGGTTCGGAGAGGTAGCCCCTCAGCCTATGGCGCGTACATGTCATGCACGAGATTTCCAGGTCGTTCGGCTCTCACGTCTGCAACGCCACACCACCGCCAGCCGCCAAGCAACGTCGATGATTGTCTCACCCTCCATCCCCCCCGGTGTTTCACGTCTGCCGGCGACTTTCGTACCACCGAACAGCTGCTCCCTCACCGTTTGTAGCTGCAACACTTTAGAAAACGATACAAAACTAGAAGAGGTGTAACCCCTTTAGCCCGGCCTAGACGATTGACCCGAACTACGAAGATTACACGGGGAAAACCAAAGTCAACCCGAAAGTTAACCTTGATTAACGACCCTTTTTTTATTTTTAACCTTGTCTAAATGCATATTAACCCTAGGCGTACTCTTGAGATAAGCATATTCAAAAATCACAGCAATTAGAAAACAATAAGGGGCTCAATTGCACAACATACGAATTTAGGGACCAAAATATAAAATCTAGAAATTAAGAGGACTTTACAAATTTTTAAGATACCATTATGAAATTAGTTAGGTTATAAGCTTCTCTGTCAAATTTCATCTTAAACGGACATCTCGAACTCAAGCAATTGGACATACAAAAATCAGGACTAAAACGTAAAGCTTGCAAACCTCAAAACAATTCAAATCAGTGCCCAACGGTCAAGTGTTTCGAAACGGAAATTGACCGTTCAGAAACGTGGCTTGGCAGTAGCCAAAGTGTTTCGAAACACCTCTGCCCGTTTCGAAATGCCCAGGCCAACTCATGCACCTGTTTCGAAACAGGCAAGGGTGTTTCGATACACCCTGCCCAGAAACAACAGAAAAACCTGATTTTACACATCAAAACACCATCAAACATACTCTAAATCAATCCTCAACATATCAACAACAGGCCAAACATCATAACTACCCAAATTGCATTAAAATCTAGATGCAAAGCAAACCTTGGGTGCACCAACTCTTCAACACATCCAACACTTGATCATGCCTTTAAAACAAGAAGCATAGTATAGCCACTTAAGAATAAAAAGATTCAAACCACAAACCAAATACGGACAACACACTCAATCTCATTACATATCAATATAAAAGACTCCTCCCCCACTGCCTTTATTATCTATAGCTATTAATCGAGACATACTTCTCAAGTGGAGCTCTCCTTGAATCCCTTGCTTCTCGCTGCCCCAACTTCAAATATCTGCATTGATGGACACAAAGGAGCGTAAGCACATAATGCTTAGTGAGGATTGCTCAAAACCAAAACACCATCAATGCGGTAAATCATAAAACCCTCTTCCAAAGTAAGTGCAATTCAATAAACCAAAGCTTTGTTTGAAAAACCCCTTTTTAAACAACATGCTTTAAATCATGCTTTGCTCAACCATGAAAACCAACCCTTAGCTTAGAAAAGCTAAATAACTCACTTCAAAGTACATTCTTGCAAAACCATCAATTAAAACCTTTCCAAGCACGAACACCTTATGCGAAGTTAAACTCAAATTCCTTGAAAAACATTTCCTCTTCATAACATACTTATCTCATGCTTAATGATCATTTCAAGCAAAAATCTTTGGAAAACCATTTGTCCCCTCTAACAATCTCATGCATTCAACAAATGCACAATACATGAACTACCAAAAGCAACATTTACATTTCATGCCTTTCTAGACAAGTCTTCACAAGACTTCAATGCATTAAAGAGATTTCATGCACATATACACCATTCACAAAAGAAGATAAACACTTGTTCAAGCTTAACAAGTACTCATGCACTCTAAAACCATTACACACTTCCCATGCATCCTTGCATCATTTCGAGCCTCTCTCGCTTCATTACATTCAAGAACATTACATTGGCTTCCAAGTGATACTTCTCAAACCATTTCAACTCAAGACACAATCAGATACGCGGATTACAAGCGTTATCCCACACGCTTCATACACACTACCGAACAACACAAGGTGGAGTTTACCGGTACAATCTCAACCCCTCAACACCCGTGATGGAGTTTAGCGATACAATCACAACCTCTCAACATCACTCATCGGAAGTTGTATAACTCAGTAGCGAGAGCTGGGACACACCACAAGGCATACACATGGGAGCTACCTCAATCATTGTAATCACCTTAACCAAGCTCACACATGGGAGTTACCCTCCACCGTTGTGACGCTTAACAAGGTCCACCCACGAGAGTCATCCTCCATCGCGGTGACACTTAACAAAGTCCACCCACGAGAGCCATCCTCCATCGCGGTGACACTAATTTCCTCAATCGCTAGGGTACTTGGATGGAGTTTATGGTACAATCGCAACCCCTCAACATCCAAGGCGACTCAATTCACGGTGCACCCAATCCTATAGCCGGATAACTATATCCGATTAAAGTAACCAACAACCACTTACATCACCTGCCATTATAACCATTTTACCACATTAATCCACTGTTTTTACAAGCATAACCAAAATGCCAAATCCACAAGCATCACATGCTTTAATCATATGCACCCAACACATGCAAGTCAAGGATTACTTACCTTATGCATCTTTAACATAATGGCATTAATAACCAACATTAAACCATGTCCAAACATGCTTAAAACAGTAAATTAAACACAATCATCCCAAGTGTATTTAAAAACCAAAGCATAGCCCAAACCAAGAGAGAAATTCCATTTACTTACTCTTGAGCTTAGCTAAGTTGTATAGACTTAAAATAAGCTCCCAAAGCCTCATCCAAAATGTTCAAAGCTGGAAAACTCTTTACCACTCACCGATACACAAAACTACGCTAGCCGTCGAGCCTTCCAAGCATCCGAAACCTCCAACGCCACCTCTATTGCCTTCGGATCATTCTCCCCTGTTTTAAACACATAACAACAGAGGATTAATGCATCCTCATGCATTAAAATCACCAGCAACACACCTAAACTCGCTGCTCTACACAAATCCAACATTTCGGCTACCAAACACAACCGAAATCACCTCCAAACTCTTCCAAAACTTAACCCAGCCAAGATCCATCACTTCTAACCATTATTAAACATCAATAAACATCCAAAATGAACCCAAACTCGTCCTTATACCTCCAGCATTAACAAAACACCAAAATCACCCAAAAAACCACCATTTTCACAAGTAAAAACTTAGGAAAATCAACCTATTCGGGATTGCATTGATTAAACCTCCATTTCATATCTTTTAAACATCCAAAAGACATCAAAAAGACATCTCAAAACAGAGCCCAATCATCTATTACGAATTTCTTCAAAATTAAATCCAAATCTTGCATTTTAAGCCAAAATCAAGATCACAACATTAAAACCTTTAATAAAACTCAATTTAAGGATTGAGAACTTGGGAATTTTAGTAAAGAACTGAGTATTTAGAGGAGAAGGACGTTCATACCTCTAAATGTGGATTTCTCATTGTTTAGAGCCAAAATCCTTGAAAATTCATTAAGCAAATGGTGAGGATTTGATGTAGAAATGATTAGGAATCATTTGGGGATTGAAAACTCTTCTTTAGGTGTGAAAATCAAAAGGAAAGTTGCTGTGGAAATGTGTTTGGCTGAGGGGATTTTGAGAGAAAATGAAATGGGAAAAATTTTGGTAAAAGTTAGTTATGAAACTAAAATATCACTTTTCCCTCTTTTCTTTTTTATTAATTAAACACTAAATGAGTCTTAAAAATCAAGAAAAATCTGGAGAAATCCTCCCTTGGGTAAATTAGCTCTTTAAAGATTCAATGTTTCAATCCTTTTAAAACATTCACGAACTTTTCAAAAATTACATTTTAGTCACTAACTCGAAATGTCATATTTCCAAACCTCATTTTGTAAAATTGATTTCACCACTCTCTTATATATATTAAAAGAGGATTTTTAGATATTTTTCCATATCTTTAATGCATCCTGAACTAGGCTTTCCCTAAAACCACCTTTTATATTCAAACCGAAAATCCGACCGGTCCGGTTCAAACCCAAAACTTCTAAGCCCAAAATTGGGGTGTTACAACTCTCACCCTCTTAGGAAATTTCGTCCTCGAAATTTCAACCGGCGAAAAGAGCACAACCAAACTTCTCCAGGCAACCTACAAGGCAACACATGAGACTTAACCACCACTGAACACTCTCCACACAAAACTCTACAAACCAACTCCTCCACAAATCGACTTACACTATAACCAAACCCAACACCACCACATACTGTTCACAAATTCCAGAACACTCAGATGTCAACCACAGCTTAACCTTTCACACTTCCGAACTGCGCATAGTCCCAACAACAACCCGAAGAACCTCCAAACTTTTACAACACACACCACCTTTACTCATAACTCCCAAAACTCGCACACACAGTGACACCAACCCATCCAGTTCAGCCACCATGTGACCCACAACCTTCACTGCTTCTAAAACCCCTTGCAAAACTGCTCAACCTCTTCCAAAGGTTACCACATCAAGCAAAATTTTAATCAACAACTGCTTACTCAAACTTCTCAATGTATTGATGACATTCCTCCACATCCGCCACTATCATTACCATAACGACTCACCAAAACTTACTCACCCATCACTCGAAATCCACACCGCAAAACTCCAACCTTAACTCTGTCATCTATTCCACGTACCCCTAGCTGACTTTAGAAAGGATTTACTTATACATGATAAACATACCACTTCTCACTAGAACCCGTCCAACCAACAATGGCCCTTGAACTTACATTGTCTTTCCACTTCAAGCTTTGACTACAACACTAGCCTTACTAGGACACCGCCCATTCTATACATACATTTTAAGATTACGAAACTTCTACTCTCCCCAGGCCAAACCTTTTCTACAACCCTCAACATAACCTCTTCTCAACTCCTCAAAGGCTGCCACGAGCCATCACCTACATAAACACCCTCCTATTACCACATCAATGCCAAGTCACCTCAGCACTCAGGAGACACATCCACTAACCTACTACATCACTTAACACAGAGAACCACCACATCTATTAGCTATTCAAAACCACCTGACCGGTTCTAACTCCAACCGGTAATCTCCTCACCATCATACCGCTAAACCCTTTAAGCACCAAAACACTTCCCTTCTGTTAACTATACAAGATCACAGCCACTATTACTGACAACTCACCTACTGCCCTCCATTACTTCTAACATTCTCCTAGCACCGTAACAACTCTTAAAACCCACCATCCAACCTAATCCTACCACAACACTAACGGACCCGATTAACTATTAGCAAGTGTGAACGTTCGTATGCATGGTCACCAATATGCCCTATCAATGCCTGTGTACATGTATGCAAACCTCTAATGTCATGTCGCATGTATGCATGTACCAACACACACACATATATATAATATTATATAACAAATGGTTTTAACTGTGCATGTATGTCAGTTCACACCCACCAATAACATCCCCAGAGTCCGCCTAAGAACAACCTCCTACCTCACTTCTAACTTGTCCAACTCTACCATTCTAACAACCCACTAATGCCCTCTTCACACTAAAGTTGTTTTCAAAACAACACCAACTACTACTCCAAACTTGCTAGCTATAAGACCATACCCACTACGCAAGGGAAAACCAAACCGAAACCAAACAAAGATAACTAGGGTAAAGATTACTTAACAAGGTTACATGTAAACATCTCACTGCCTTGGGGCTTCAACAGACAAACTCCCTTCTTCGCAGAACCATCATTCTCTAGCCGCACTGTAACCCCCTTAACCCGGCCCAGACGGTTGACCCGAATTAAGAAAGTCACACGGGGAAAACCAAAGTCAACCCGAAAGTCAACCTTGATTAACGACCTTTTTTTTCTTTTTAATCTTGTCTAGATGCACATTAACCTTAGATGTGATCATACAAACAGCATACTCAAAGATCACAATCATCAGAGATCAAACAGGGACCCAATTGAACAAATTACAACTTTAGGGACCAAATTGTAAATTCTGAAAACTTTAAGGACTAAACCAAATTTTAAGTTACCAACTTAAAATTAATCAGGTTTCATGCTTCTCATCCAAATTTCAGCTCAAACGGACATCCCAAACTCATACAATTGCACAAACAAGTTTCAGGACCAAAATGCAAACATTTTGAAACATTTAACCGCCCATGTCAGCCCCCAACGGTCACCCGTTCCGAAACAGGCAGAGCCCGTTTCGAAACTCGGGGCCGTTCCGCAACGCGTTCCGCAACGGGGGTCTGGCAGAGACCAAACCGTTTCGAAACGGTGCATACCGTTTCGGACGCCTGGGTTCATGCAAGGCACCCGTTCCGAAACGGTGCACACTGTTCCGAAACGCCTGCACAGATTGCAGCAAAATGGCATTCCAAAACATGCAATTAATCATTCAAACATGCTCCAAATGTCACCAAACTTTACCAGCATGCAATTCAACATATATATGACTTGAAGGCATCATCAAATCAACAATTTAACATCATATATGAAAAGCCCCAAATCTAAAGGCATTCTTCCTACACAAGCAACCACTTAAGCACAAACTTTCCAAACCAAACTCAATATAGCCAAAACATGTTTCAGCAACCACAACAACATTAAAACATACTTGTCCGAACATACACGAATACAAAAACATCAATCCGAGAGATTCTACCCCCATTGCCCTTATTAACTATAGCTATTCACCGAGACATACATCTCAATTGGAGTCCACCTTGAATCCCTTGCTCCTTGCTGTCCAAGCTTCAAGAATCTGCATTGATGGACAAAAAGGAGCGTAAGCACATAATGCTTAGTGAGGAATGCTCAAAACCAAAACACCATCAATGCAGCGGGTTACAAAACACTTTAAAACAACCCGATTTATCAAACCAAAACCATGTTTGAAAACTCCTTTTCAACATCATGCTTAAACCATGCTTTGCACTTACATGAAACCAAACCTTAGCTTAGCAAACTAAGAAAACCATCTCAATGTACAACTTGCAAGAACATCCATTTAAACATTTCATGCATAAACACCATATGCAAAGCTAAATTAAAAACCTTGGAAAACACTTCCATTTCAAATTACTCATTCATAACCTTGAACATTACTTCAAGCAAGAAAACCCCTTTTAAACCATTATCCAAGCAATCCAACACATGCATTAACCATAGGCAACTCATGAGCCACAACATCATTATTATCACATGCCTTTTAAAACAAGTCTTAACTAGACTCCAATGCATTAAGGAGATTTCATGCACACATGCATCATTTATCAAATGATAATCAACACTTGTTCAACATAACAAGTAAACATGCATTCACTAGCATTAAACACTTTTCATGCAACCATGCATCTTTTCAAGCATCTCATGCTTCTTTATGATCAAGAACATTACATTGGCCTCCAAGTGATCAACCACATCCACTTTTCAACTCAACAACCCGATCGGATACGCGGATTCCGAGCGTTGTCCCTACGCTCCATACACCCTACCAATCCAAGGCCTCCCAAATGGACTTTTAAACACCATTTGACCTTACAAGCCTAAAGTTCCCTTGTATGGACTTTTAAACACCATACAACCTTAGCTTTTCCCGAGGTTCCCATGCATGGACTTTTAAACACCATACAACCTCAACATGCACAAGGTCTCCTTGTATGGACTTTTAAACACCATACAACCTTTGCATAACCGATTGGTAGTTGTATAAATCACTAACGAGATCCGGGACACCCCACACAAGATCCACACATGGTCTTACACCGCCATTGTGATCTTAACAAGCACAAGGTTCTCACATATGGACTTTTAAACACCATATAACCTTTGCTCGACCAAGGTCCTCGAATGGGCAACACCTCCATTATGACCTTAACCATCTCGTTAGGATACTTGAAGGGAGCTTACCGGTCCACTCTTGACCACTCCACCTCCAAGACGACTTAATTCACGGTGCACCCAATCCTATAGCCGGCTAACTATATCCGATCAACGAACCAAGAACCACTTTCACCACTTGCCAATATAACCATCTTACCATGATAATCCAATGATTCATATGCATAATCACAATGCAAAAACCATCATCACAATAGTCCAATGATTCACATGCATAACCAATATGCAAAACCATTACCTCATTAACCCAATGATTCACATGCATAACCATTATGCAAAAAAGTAACATTTACCATCATCAATCCACTGTTTTAAAGCATCATACAAAGCCATAGATCAACATGCAACATCATGCATCAAAATCACAATTACCATGTACAAAACCAAGGATCTCTTACCTTAAGCATCCTTCACAAATGGCTTCCAAAACCAACATTAAACCATGCTTAAAGTATGCTTTCAAAACAGATTTAAACCATGCAAAACATATGCATCTCAATCATCAACCACAATAGCTTTTAAAACCAAACACAACACAATTCAAGAGCGAAAACCCAATCACTTACTCTTGAACTTAGCAAAGTTGTTTAGACTTAAACTAAGCTCCCAAAACCTTCAAACCTTGGTTTAAAAGCTGAAAACCCAACTTCACTCACCGATACTCAAAACAAGGCTAGCCGACAAGCCTTCCAAGCATCCGAAAACCTTCCGCAACACCTTCAAAGCTCACGGATCAAACTCCCCTGTTTCAAGCACACAACAACAGAGGATTAATGCATCATTATGCATTAAAAACACCAGCAACAAGACTCAACTCGCTGCTCAACCCAAATCCAACAATTTGGCTACCAAACACAACCGAAATCACCTCTAAACACTTCCAAAACTTAACCCAGCCAAGATCCATCACTTCTAACCATTTTTAAACATCAAATAACATCCAAAATGATCACAAACACATCCTTATACCTCCAGGTATAACAGATCACCAAAAACACTCCAAAAACAACCAAAAACTCAAGCCAAACTTAGGAAATTCAACCTATCCGGGATTGCATTGATTAAACCTCAACTTCTAATCAATTTAGCATTCATTTAACATCATTTTGACACTTCAAAACACTGCCCAAACAGATCACACGAAAATTTCACCAAAATCACCAAATCTTGCATTTTAAGCCAAAATCAAGATTTCAATTGAAAAGCCATTAACAAATCACAAATCAAGGATTGAGAACTTAGGAATTTCAGTAAAGAACTGATAGTTTAGAGGAGAAGGGCGTTCTTACCTCCAAACTTGAATTTCTCCTTTTTAGAGCCAAAATGCTTGATGAAACAACTTGCAATTTGAGAGGTTTTGTAGATGAGATGATTAGGAATCAAAAGAGAGTTGAAATGTGTGATTTAGATGCCAAAATCAGAGAAGGAAATCTGGAGAAATGTGTTTGGGTGGAGAGAAAATGAGAGAAAAGGAAAATTGAGAGGAAATAGAAAGTTAGTTAAGAAATGGTGAAAATGATTTCCCTCCACATTTCATAATCTTTAAAAATCAGAAAAAGCCTTAAAATATCTTAGAAAAATCTGGAGAAATCCTTTTTGGAATAATAGCTCCTTAAAGATTCAAAGTTTCAATCCTTTATAAAACTGTCCCGCAACTTTCAAAAATTACATTTTGGTCACTAGCCAAAATGTCAACCTTCCGAACCTCATTTTCCAAAATTGATTTCACAGTTCACCTTTCTATATTAAAATATGATTTTAGAACATTTTTCCATATTTTTAATGCAACCCGAACTAGGCTTTCCTAAATTCACTCTTATATATTCGATCAGCACTTTGACCGAACCGGTCAACTCCCAAAACTTCTGAGCCCAAAACCGGGGCGTTACAACTCTCCCCCCCTTAGGAAATTTCGTCCTCGAAATTTCAACCGACGAAAAGAGAACAACAACCTACTCCAAGCAACACACAAGGCAACACAAAAGCCTCAACCAACACTGAACACTTCCCACACAAAACTCCACCGAACACAACACCACCACATGCTGTTTACAAAACCCAGAACACTCAACGATAGCCACAACTTAACCTTTCACATACCCGGTCTGTACACAGCCCCAACATCAACCTGAAGAACTTCAGCTCCTACAGCACACACACAACTCCAAAACTTATTTACACAGAGACAACAACCAATCCAATTCAGCCACTATGCAAACTTTTCTGCTTCAAAAGCTCTTGCAAACCCCCAAACTTCCTCCAAGAATTTTCCCAACAAGCAGAAATCCTTAATCGTCAACTGATTACTCAAACTCCTCAACGAATGCTGATAATCCTTCACATCTGCCGCTAACATTACCATAACAACTCACCAGGATTACTCACCCAGATTCCAAGAATTACAACATAACCCCAACTTGAATTCGTCAGCCGCTCCACACACCACCAGCTGACTTCAAACGGAACTTCCTTAACCACAACCAGCCAACCAATTCTCACAAGAACCCAAACGACCAACAAAAATCTTCGATCTTTCATAGCCCTTCCACTTCAAACTTCAACCATAACACTTGCATTACCAGAACATTGCTTATCCAAAACACACATAACAGCTTATGGACTCCTCAAAGGCTGCTAAGAACCAACACAACCCTATCAAAACAACTTAAAAACTAAGCTACCTCAGCACTTGGAAACACAACCTCAAAATTGCAACATCACTAGCACCAAGGAACTACCACTTCCTTTTAGCCACACAAACCACTTAACCGATATTAGCCTCAACCGGTACCCTTCACCACCAAACCACTAAACTCTCTAAACAACAAACACTATCCTTCCACCACAGGCTATACCACTCTCACCATTGCTAGCAACTAGCTTAATATTACTTCTAACTCTCACTCAGCACCAAAACAACCTCTAAAACCCATCATCCAAACCAACCACCACACTAACAGATTCGATTAGTTATTAGCGAGTGTGAACATCGTATGCATGATCACCTACATGCCCTATCAATGCCTTATGTACATGTATGCAAAACCTCTAATGTCATGCCACATGTATGCATGGACCAACATATATAATATAGCATATAACAATGACTTTAACTGTGCATGAATGCCAGTTCACACCCTCCAATAACATCCTCAAATCCGTCTAAGAACAACCTCCCAACTCACTCCTAACTTATCTAACTCCATCATACCAACAACCACTAACCACAAGATACTCACTAAACCTTCTTCACACCAAAGATGTTCCCAAACAACTACCATTACCCCAAACATGCTAGCAACCAGACTAAACTTACCACGTAAGGAAAACCAACAGAAACCAAACTAAGGCAACTAGAGCAAAGATTACTTAACAAGATTACCAGAAAACACAACACCCCCTGAAGCTTCATCAGACGAGCTCTCTTCCTTGCGGAACCATCATCCTCCTGCGGCACAACTGCAACACCAGCTAACATACCAGGGTCAACATCAACTCCTTGCGGTAAGGAACCTTGGCTAGTCCGAGCCAACATCAAACAATCACGTCTCATGTGATCAGCAGACCCACATTTCCAGCAATTCTCTTTTCCCAAACTCTTCACAACCTTCTGCTCTTTTTGCCACCTCCGAACCTTGCCTCGACCGTGCCCACGACCTTTCAGAGACCCATTAGCTAACACCAAAGCTGACTTCACTCCAAGGGGACAATCACGCTTAACATGCATTTTGGAACCACAATTCCAGCAAACACCCATGCCCCAACAACCTCCAACATGGCGCCTTTCACAACGGTCACACACTGGTGGCTGGGCTTCCACTCCTTGCTCAAGCAACACTCGCTCCACAACAACACTATCTTCACCTTGTTCAATCCTTGGAAATTCCCTTCCAAGATACCTTTCACAAAAAGCAGATACAAAGAAATCCCAATCAATATCAGGAATATGTGACGCCTCCGCCACGGATGCCCACCAGACACACGCATCCTCCAGCATCAAAGAAACAACACTCCCCAGCTTACAGGCATAATCACAGCCTTCCTGATCCAAGATCAAAACCACACTGGCCAACCAGGCCTCAAATGCCTCAGGTGTCGAACAATGATATTCCACAGCACCCAAATCAAGCAAATGCTGTTTCGGAAAACTCACACATCCCACAGCCAGCTCATCCACTGACTTTACCTTTACCTCAGCCTGAGATGTTCCCAACACCTCCTGAACAACAGATGATGAACTCTTCATCACAGAACCAGCTTCTTTCCCTTGCCTTACCACCTCAACTCCAGGCACAGAAGACTGAAACAAAACACCTCTACAAAAGGGTGAATTCAATGCCTTAATAACCTGCCCCAAGGCAGCAACCATCTTACCCAACTGCCATTCTCCCATCATCTTTGCCATACAACTAACAACACAAACAATCACAACAAGCAAACAAACCAGTTAGACCAGCATTAAGCAAGGATTCAAACTCCAACTCCAAATAACACAATAGCTATATTAATAAGGCAATGGGTATCCCGAATCCTCCCCCTTTACATGACATAACAGTCAATACAACATGGATATCACAATATCAAGCATATCAAACAACATACTTTGATCATGCTTACATCAAACAGCATCCATTTGCATCAGCATAAAAGCAACATAACATACTCAGTACACTTCCATCATGCATAACATCAGCTCACAACATCAGCACATATCCACATAAACTCAACCAAGATTCATAACCATAAAACATGCTTGCATACATCAACAACATGCTCAGAAACATCAGCAGCATACTCAGAAACACGTGTTTCAACCAACTTTCAACCACACATCAAGGTTAACAACAAGCACACATCACAACAATTTACCGTTTTCCCCAAGCATTCGCAACTCAGCTCTGATACCACCAAATGTAACCCCCTTAACCCGGCCCAGACGGTTGACCCGAATTAAGAAAGTCACACGGGGAAAACCAAAGTCAACCCGAAAGTCAACCTTGATTAACGACCCTTTTTTTTTCTTTTTAATCTTGTCTAGATGCACATTAACCTTAGATGTGATCATACAAACAGCATACTCAAAGATCACAATCATCAGAGATCAAACAGGGACCCAATTGAACAAATTACAACTTTAGGGACCAAATTGTAAATTCTGAAAACTTTAAGGACTAAACCAAAATTTAAGTTACCAACTTAAAATTAATCAGGTTTCATGCTTCTCATCCAAATTTCAGCTCAAACGGACATCCCAAACTCATACAATTGCACAAACAAGTTTCAGGACCAAAATGCAAACATTTTGAAACATTTAACCGCCCATGTCAGCCCCCAACGGTCACCCGTTCCGAAACAGGCAGAGCCCGTTTCGAAACTCGGGGCCGTTCCGCAACGCGTTCCGCAACGGGGGTCTGGCAGAGACCAAACCGTTTCGAAACGGTGCATACCGTTTCGGACGCCTGGGTTCATGCAAGGCACCCGTTCCGAAACGGTGCACACTGTTCCGAAACGCCTGCACAGATTGCAGCAAAATGGCATTCCAAAACATGCAATTAATCATTCAAACATGCTCCAAATGTCACCAAACTTTACCAGCATGCAATTCAACATATATATGACTTGAAGGCATCATCAAATCAACAATTTAACATCATATATGAAAAGCCCCAAATCTAAAGGCATTCTTCCTACACAAGCAACCACTTAAGCACAAACTTTCCAAACCAAATTCAATATAGCCAAAACATGTTTCAGCAACCACAACAACATTAAAACATACTTGTCCGAACATACACGAATACAAAAACATCAATCCGAGAGATTCTACCCCCATTGCCCTTATTAACTATAGCTATTCACCGAGACATACATCTCAATTGGAGTCCACCTTGAATCCCTTGCTCCTTGCTGTCCAAGCTTCAAGAATCTGCATTGATGGACAAAAAGGAGCGTAAGCACATAATGCTTAGTGAGGAATGCTCAAAACCAAAACACCATCAATGCAGCGGGTTACAAAACACTTTAAAACAACCCGATTTATCAAACCAAAACCATGTTTGAAAACTCCTTTTCAACATCATGCTTAAACCATGCTTTTCACTTACATGAAACCAAACCTTAGCTTAGCAAACTAAGAAAACCATCTCAATGTACAACTTGCAAGAACATCCATTTAAACATTTCATGCATAAACACCATATGCAAAGCTAAATTAAAAACCTTGGAAAACACTTCCATTTCAAATTACTCATTCATAACCTTGAACATTACTTCAAGCAAGAAAACCCCTTTTAAACCATTATCCAAGCAATCCAACACATGCATTAACCATAGGCAACTCATGAGCCACAACATCATTATTATCACATGCCTTTTAAAACAAGTCTTAACTAGACTCCAATGCATTAAGGAGATTTCATGCACACATGCATCATTTATCAAATGATAATCAACACTTGTTCAACATAACAAGTAAACATGCATTCACTAGCATTAAACACTTTTCATGCAACCATGCATCTTTTCAAGCATCTCATGCTTCTTTATGATCAAGAACATTACATTGGCCTCCAAGTGATCAACCACATCCACTTTTCAACTCAACAACTCGATCGGATACGCGGATTTCGAGCGTTGTCCCTACGCTCCATACACCCTACCAATCCAAGGCCTCCCAAATGGACTTTTAAACACCATTTGACCTTACAAGCCTAAAGTTCCCATGTATGGACTTTTAAACACCATACAACCTTAGCTTTTCCCGAGGTTCCCATGCATGGACTTTTAAACACCATACAACCTCAACATGCACAAGGTCTCCTTGTATGGACTTTTAAACACCATACAACCTTTGCATAACCGATTGGTAGTTGTATAAATCACTAACGAGATCCGGGACACCCCACACAAGATCCACACATGATCTTACACCGCCATTGTGATCTTAACAAGCACAAGGTTCTCACATATGGACTTTTAAACACCATATAACCTTTGCTCGACCAAGGTCCTCGAATGGGCAACACCTCCATTATGACCTTAACCATCTCGTTAGGATACTTGAAGGGAGCTTACCGGTCCACTCTTGACCACTCCACCTCCAAGGCGACTTAATTCACGGTGCACCCAATCCTATAGCCGGCTAACTATATCCGATCAAGGAACCAAGAACCACTTTCACCACTTGCCAATATAACCATCTTACCATGATAATCCAATGATTCATATGCATAATCACAATGCAAAAACCATCATCACAATAGTCCAATGATTCACATGCATAACCAATATGCAAAACCATTACCTCATTAACCCAATGATTCACATGCATAACCAATATGCAAAAAGTAACATTTACCATCATCAATCCACTGTTTTAAAGCATCATACAAAGCCATAGATCAACATGCAACATCATGCATCAAAATCACAATTACCATGTACAAAACCAAGGATCTCTTACCTTGAGCATCCTTCAAAAATGGCTTCCAAAACCAACATTAAACCATGCTTAAAGTATGCTTTCAAAACAGATTTAAACCATGCAAAACATATGCATCTCAATCATCAACCACAATAGCTTTTAAAACCAAACACAACACAATTCAAGAGCGAAAACCCAATCACTTACTCTTGAGCTTAGCAAAGTTGTTTAGACTTAAACTAAGCTCCCAAAACCTTCAAACCTTGGTTTAAAAGCTGAAAACCCAACTTCACTCACCGATACTCAAAACAAGGCTAGCCGACAAGCCTTCCAAGCATCCGAAAACCTTCCGCAACACCTTCAAAGCTCACGGATTAAACTCCCCTGTTTCAAGCACACAACAACAGAGGATTAATGCATCATTATGCATTAAAAACACCAGCAACAAGACTCAACTCGCTGCTCAACCCAAATCTAACAATTTGGCTACCAAACACAACCGAAATCACCTCCAAACACTTCCAAAACTTAACCCAGCCAAGATCCATCACTTCTAACCATTTTTAAACATCAAATAACATCCAAAATGATCACAAACACATCCTTATACCTCCAGGTATAACAGATCACCAAAAACACTCCAAAAACAACCAAAAACTCAAGCCAAACTTAGGAAATTCAACCTATCCGGGATTGCATTGATTAAACCTCAACTTCTAATCAATTTAGCATTCATTTAACATCATTTTGACACTTCAAAACACTGCCCAAACAGATCACACGAAAATTTCACCAAAATCACCAAATCTTGCATTTTAAGCCAAAATCAAGATTTCAATTGAAAAGCCATTAACAAATCACAAATCAAGGATTGAGAACTTAGGAATTTCAGTAAAGAACTGATAGTTTAGAGGAGAAGGACGTTCTTACCTCCAAACTTGAATTTCTCCTTTTTAGAGCCAAAATGCTTGATGAAACAACTTGCAATTTGAGAGGTTTTGTAGATGAGATGATTAGGAATCAAAAGAGAGTTGAAATGTGTGATTTAGATGCCAAAATCAGAGAAGGAAATCTGGAGAAATGTGTTTGGGTGGAGAGAAAATGAGAGAAAAGGAAAATTGAGAGGAAATAGAAAGTTAGTTAAGAAATGGTGAAAATGATTTCCCTCCACATTTCATAATCTTTAAAAATCAGAAAAAGCCTTAAAATATCTTAGAAAAATCTGGAGAAATCCTTTTTGGAATAATAGCTCCTTAAAGATTCAAAGTTTCCATCCTTTATAAAACTGTCCCGCAACTTTCAAAAATTACATTTTGGTCACTAGCCAAAATGTCAACCTTCCGAACCTCATTTTCCAAAATTGATTTCACAGTTCACCTTTCTATATTAAAATATGATTTTAGAACATTTTTCCTTATTTTTAATGCAACCCGAACTAGGCTTTCCTAAATTCACTCTTATATATTCGATCAGCACTTTGACCGAACCGGTCAACTCCCAAAACTTCTGAGCCCAAAACCGGGGCGTTACACGCACCACCGCAGCATCAACCAACACCTTAGGGTCATCTCCATCTCCCTGCGGTAAAGAACCCTAACTACCCCGAGCCAACTTCAAACAATTTCGTCTCAAATGTCCAACAAATCCACAATTCCAACAAGATTCATTCCCTAAGCTCCTCACACCTTTCTGCCCTTCCTGCCACCTTCGAACTTTGTCTCGGCCGCACCCACGACCCTTCTGAGACCCTTTTGCTACCACTAAAGCTGATCTCACCACTTGAGGACAATTTCGCTTCACATGCTCCTTAGAACCACAGTTCCAACAAACTCCCGTGCCCCAACAACCCCAACATGACACCTTCCACAACGGTCACACTTCAGCAACCGAGCTACCACTCCTTGGTCATACTGCACTTGACCTACATCTACACCACCACCCAGACTTCGATCCAAGCAAAACCTTCTATCACATAGCCTCTTACGCTGACTGCTCCCGAAATCAGTACCCACAGCTCTCTTGTTAAAACTTTTCCCACCTTCATATTCTGAAACCACACCCCCACGTTGCTTAACCCTTGGAAATTTCCCTCCAAGGTACCTTTCATAAAAGGCAGACACAAAGAAGTCCCAATCTATATCGTGGATATGCGCTGCCACCGCCACAGATGTCCACCAGGCACAGGCGTCCTCCAACATCAATGAGACAACACTTCCCAGCTTACAGGCGTAGTCACACCCTTCCTGATCCAAAATCAGAATTACACTGGCTAACCACGCCTCGAACGCCTCAGGTGTCGAACCACGATACTCCACAACTCCCAAATCATATAGGCGCTGTTTTGACAAACTCGCGTGTCCTTTAATCGTCACGTCTTCAAGCCTCACTTTCACCATGGCCTGAGATGTTCCCGACACCCCTTTAACTATAGGTGATGAACTCTTCATCTCAGAACCAACTTCCTCCTCATGCCTTACTATCTCAACTCCAGACACTGTAGGCTGAAACGAAACACCTCCACCAAAAGGTGAATTCCAAGACTTAACAACCTGCTCTAAAGCAGCAACCATCTCACCCAACTGCCATTCTCTCATCGATTCCATCGCGCTAATAACAACAAGCAATCATAACAAAACAAACAAAACCATCAAGCCAGCTTCAAGCAAGGATTCAAGACTCCAACTCCAACATAACACAATAGCTATAATAATAAGGCAATGGGTATCCCGAATTCTCACCTTTTACATGACATAACAATCAATAAAAACATGGATATCACAACATCGAGCATACCAATCAACATACTTCGATCATGCTCTCATCAAACAACATTCACCCGCAACAGCATAACATCAACATATCATACCCATCACACTTTCATCATTCATAAAATCAGCTCACAACACCAGCATATCATCAGTACAAATTCACATTAGCTCAATGAGGATTCATAACCAAAAAGCACGATAAAAACATCAACAATTCGCTCAAAGACACACATTTCAACCAATTTTCAACCACACATCAGAATAAACATCAAACACTTGTTATAACAACTTACCAAAAACTCATCATCGCCCCAAACATTCGCAACTTAGCTCTGATACCACCAAATGTAACCCCCTTAGCCCGGCCTAGACGGTTGACCCGAACTACGAAGATTACACGGGGAAAACCAAAGTCAACCCGAAAGTCAACCTTGATTAACGACCCTTTTTTCTTTTTAACCTTGTATAAATGCATATTAACCCTAGGCGTACTCTTGAGATAAGCATATTCAAAAATCACAGCAATCGGAAAACAATAAGGGGCTCAATTGCACAACATACGAATTTAGGGACCAAAATGTAAAATCTGCAAATTAAGAGGACTTTACAAATTTTTAAGATACCATTATGAAATTAGTTAGGTTATAAGCTTCTCTGTCAAATTTCACGTTTAACGGACATCTCAAACTCAAGCAATTGCACATACAAAAATCAGGACTAAAACGTAAAGCTTGCAAACCTCAAAACCATTCAAATCAGTGCCCAACAGTCAAGTGTTTCGAAACGGAAATTGACCGTTCAGAAACGTGGCTTGGCAGTAGACAAAGTGTTTCGAAACACCTCTGCCCGTTTCGAAATGCCCAGGCCAATTCATGCACCTGTTTCGAAACAGGCAAGGGTGTTTCGATACACCCTGCCCAGAAACAGCAAAAAAACCTGATTTTACACATCCAAGCACCATCAAACATACTCTAAATCAATCCTCAACATATCGACAACAGGCCAAGCATCATAACTACCCAAATTGCATTAAAATCTAGATGCAAAGCAAACCTTGGGTGCACCAACTCTTCAACACATCCAACACTTGATCATGCCTTTAAAACAAGAAGCATATTATAGCAACTTAAGAATAAAAAGATTCAAACCAAAAACCAAATACGAACAACATACTCAATCTCATTACATATCAATATAAAAGACTCCTCCCCCATTGCCTTTATTATCTATAGCTATTAACCGAGACATACTTCTCAACTGGAACTCTCCTTGAATCCCTTGCTTCTCGCTGCCCCAACTTCAAATATCTGCATTGATGGACACAAAGGAGCGTAAGCACATAATGCTTAGTGAGGATTGCTCAAAACCAAAACACCATCAATGCGGTAAATCATAAAACCCTCTTCCAAAGTAAGTGCAATTCAATAAACCAAAGCTTTGTTTGAAAAACCCCTTTTTAAACAACATGCTTTAAATCATGCTTTGCTCAACCATGAAAACCAACCCTTAGCTTAGAAAAGCTAAATAACTCACTTCAAAGTACATTCTTGCAAAACCATCAATTAAAACCATTCCAAGCATGAACACCTTATGCGAAGCTAAACTCAAATTCCTTGAAAAACATTTCCTCTTCATAACATACTTATCTCATGCTTAATGATCATTTCAAGCAAAAATCTTTGGAAAACCATTTGTTCCCTCTAACAATCTCATGCATTCAACAAATGCACAATACATGAACTACCAAAAGCAACATTTACATTTCATGCCTTTCTAGACAAGTCTTCACAAGACTTTAATGCATTAAAGAGATCCCATGCACATATACACCATTCACAAAAGAAGATAAACACTTGTTCAAGCTTAACAAGTACTCATGCACTCTCAAACCATTACACACTTCCCATGCATCCTTGCATCATTTCGAGCCTCTCTCGCTTCATTACATTCGAGAACATTACATTGGCTTCCAAGTGATACTTCTCAAACCATTTCAACTCAAGACACAATCGGATACGCGGATTACAAGCGTTGTCCCACACGCTTCATAAACACTACCGAACAACACAAGGTGGAGTTTACCGGTACAATCTCAACCCCTCAACACCCGTGATGGAGTTTAGCGGTATAATCACAACCCCTCAACATCACTCATTAGAAGTTGCATAACTCACTAGCGAGAGCCGGGACACATCACAAGGCATACACATGGGAGCTACCTCAACCATTGTAATAACCTTAACCAAGCTCACACACGGGAGTTACCCTCCACCGTTGTGACGCTTAACAAGGTCCACCCACGAGAGCCATCCTCCATCGCGGTGACACTTAACAAAGTCTACCCACGAGAGCCATCCTCCATCGCGGTGACACTAATTTCCTCAATCGCTAGGGTACTTGGATGGAGTTTACGGTACAATCGCAACCCCTCAACATCCAAGGTGACTCAATTCACGGTGCACCCAATCCTATAGCCGGCTAACTATATCCGATTAAAGTAACCAACAACCACTTACATCACTTGAAAATATAACCATTTTACCACATTAATCCACTGTTTTTACAAGCATAACCAAAATGCCAAATCCACAAGCATCACATGCTTTAATCATATGCACCCAACACATGCAAGTCAAGGATTACTTACCTTATGCATCTTTAACATAATGGCATTAATAACCAACATTAAACCATGTCCAAACATGCTTAAAACAGTAAATTAAACACAATCATCCCAAGTGTATTTAAAAACCAAAGCATAGCCCAAACCAAGAGAGAAATTCCATTTACTTACTCTTGAGCTTAGCTAAGTTGTATAGACTTAAACTAAGCTCCCAAAGCCTCATCCAATATGTTTCAAAGCTGGAAAACTCTTTACCACTCACCGATACACAAAACTACGCTAGCAGTCGAGCCTTCCAAGCATCCGAAACCTCCAACGCCACCTCTATTGCCTCCAGATCATTCTCCCCTGTTTTAAACACATAACAACAGAGGATTAATGCATCATCATGCATTAAAATCACCAGCAACGCACCTAAACTCGCTGCTCTACACAAATCCAACATTTTGGCTACCAAACACAACCAAAATAACCTCCAAACTCTTCCAAAACATAACCCAGCCAAGATCCATCACTTCTAACCATTATTAAACATCCATAAACATCCAAAATGAACCCAAACTCGTCCTTATACCTCCAGCATTAACAAAACACCAAAATCACCCCAATAACCACCATTTTCACAAGTAAAAACTTAGGAAAATCAACCTATTCGGGATTGCATTGATTAAACCTCCATTTCACATATTTTAAACATCCAAAAGACGTCAAAAGACATCTCAAAACAGAGCCCAATCATCTATTACGAATTTCTTCAAAATTAAATCCAAATCTTGCATTTTAAGCCAAAATCAAGATCACAACATTAAAACCTTTAATAAAACTCAATTTAAGGATTGATAACTTGGGAATTTCAGTAAAGAACTGAGTATTTAGAGGAGAAGGACGTTCATACCTCTAAATGTGGATTTCTCCTTGTTTAGAGCCAAAATCCTTGAAAATTCATTAAGCAAATGGTGAGGATTTGATGTAGAAATGATTAGGAATCATTTGGGGATTGAAAACTCTTCTTTAGGTGTGAAAATCAAAAGGAAAGTTGCTGTGGAAATGTGTTTGGCTGAGGGAATTTTGAGAGAAAATGAAATGGGAAAAATTTTGGAAAAAGTTAGTTATGAAACTAAAATATCACTTTTCCCTCTTTTCTTTTTTATTAATTAAACACTAAATGAGTCTTAAAAATCAAGAAAAATCTGGAGAAATCCTCCCTTGGGTAAATTAGCTCTTTAAAGATTCAAAGTTTCAATCCTTTTAAAACAGTCACGAACTTTTCAAAAATTACATTTTAGTCACTAACTCGAAATGTCATATTTCCAAACCTCATTTTGTAAAATTGATTTCACCACTCTCTTATATATATTAAAGGAGGATTTTTAGATATTTTTCCATATCTTTAATGCATCCCGAACTAGGCTTTCCCTAAAACCACCTTTTATATTCGAACCGAAAATCTGACCGGTCCGGTTCAAACCCAAAACTTCTAACCCCAAAATTGGGGTGTTATAAGAGGAAGGTTAAAGGGCCAAATCGAATATGGAAAGGAAAATCAATCAAGAATAAAAAGGGAAATCATTCCCCAAATCAATTCAAATTTAGAATCAAAGTAACATGGAAAGTAGAACACCGAAAATTAGGGATTTTTATTCCGATTTTCTTTGTAATTTTGGTATGAAAGTACCTATATAAAGCCCGATTCATCCTTTGTAATTTTTTACCACGAACTTTTAAAAGGAATACAAGAAGCAAGCAAGCAAGTTTTCTAGGTATTCTATTGTTATTATTTATTTTTTTATTATTGTTGTTTCTAATCTAAAAAGAAAAGGGGATACTCTTTTTCCTTTTTTTTCATCCATTTTCGCTGGTGTTCGAGTAAGTTCATCAAATTTTGGTTTTTTTTAAAAAGTGGGGTTAGTTTCAAAATTTTTTTTTTATCCCGGTTCGTTTTGGTTTATATTGTTTTTGGTGATTTTGATGGCAGATTTGGGCTGTGGAACTTGAAAGGATTCAAAAAGTTTATTTTTAAACTTTCCACCACCAACGGACATCGGCCAGCGCCAGTGGATCGCGGCCGACACGGTGGTTGTTCCCCCCTGATCTTCATCCCATGAAAAATATGAAGAACACTTGAGATAAAATAAAAGGTGGTGTTTTGATCCAAAATTTTTAAAAGAAAATATTGAAAGGTGTTTATAAATGTTGGGTTTTATACCCACATGTTTTAAAACAATATTGGCTAATTACTCTCATTAAATCTCTCTGCGCTATTCTTTTTTGCTCCGCAAGATACCAAGTTTTTCATTATTTCAAAACAATCAGTTTTTGTTAAATTTGGCTTCTGATTTTGATATTTTCTCAATTTGGTCACTTTTTTAGTCTTCATTTTTTAATTTGAATTATGCTTATTATTTTAACTCAGACCCTTTTTATTATATCATTTTTTATTCTCACCTTTTTTTTACAATTTGTATTTTCTTGTGAATCCGACTCATATGCCGAGGTTAATCCGTTCTAGGGAATGATGCGCATTTCTTTAAAAACCTTTTGCCTCACCCATTTCGTTTAATATACATTTAATTTCATGTAATTTAATTTCAAGTTTTTATTATTACGTGTTTAGATTAATTCCCTAGAAAATCTTAAAATGAAAACATCTTTTAATTAAACTTTTAAGTTAGTTGTAAAACTTTAGGAATATGTTCTTTAGTTTAAGTTTTAATTTAATTTTAGAAATCTTTTAGTTAAAACATTTAGTATAGTTTAGTTGCCTTTTTAATCATACTGTAGAACTAATGTTTTGATATAATAATGGAAAAATGTTTTGGACTGATTTAAAAAGTATTTAAAACATTTCCAAAGTCCAAACAACTTGAAATTATGTTTAGGGAAGTTTTTAAAAGGGTTTTACATGTTTTTCAAAGCCAAACTTCACAAAACTGTCCAGGCGTTTCGAAACACCTTAGGGCGTTTCGATACGGGAATCCCAGTAGCAAAAACGTTTCGATACGAGTATTGAAACGGGCATTCTCTGGATGAGATTTTTGCCCATTGTTTTGAAACGGGCTATGCCGTTTCGATACGCCTACGTGGCATTGATCACAACGGTCATAAACCCCAACGGCTATTTCCCAACTAACTTTTGAATGCAGGTCGTTTCGATACGGGGATAGGCGTTTCGAAATGGGTGTTTCGAAACGGACTAAAGCGTTTCGATACGGGTCCACGTCACAGTGCAATGACTCTTTCTACTTAAAGGGTGTTTCGAAACAAGCACGGCTGTTTCGAAACGGGGAGCTGCAAAACTGCATTTATGGTGGGAATTAAAGTCCTCAACGACTCCAATTCAATCCCAACGGCTAGTAACGGCTACAAACTCACCAAGGAGTATAAAATGGACCTCCAAGCATCAAGTAAAGGCTAATGCTCATATTGTCAAACATCAAATAATCAAGAATTGTCTTAGAGCTTAAATTGTAATTTATTGTATAGGCAAACACTAGTGAGCCAAAATTGTTAAATTTGCTCGTGTTTTAGGTTTTGGGTGAGTGCTTAATTGTGCAAACAAATACCTATTAGATGGATTTAAGTTTGCTTATTGTTTCTCTTTGTAAGAGAGGGTTTCAATCAAGGCTTTGGGTAGAAAGCTTGATTGTGTATAAGGGTTACCTCCTAAGCCTAGAACAGGGGACGAATCAATAGTGGATTGATTGGAAATCCTTAGTGGGGAGCTAAGGTAGTGGATGTAGACCTTGGTTAGTAGGTTGAACCACTATAAATCATTGTGTCACATTTCATTTTAGCTTCCACAACCCTTCCACCCAAAAATCCACCTCTCCACCACTTGGTGAGCCTTATCGGTTGAACGAATCGAGCCCCACACAACTCAACACATAGAATTAATCTCCTTTAATGGGCACTTAACAAAATTTGGACCTTTAAAGTAAAATTCATCTAGACTATCTTTTACTAGGTTAATAATATTTACATCACGATAGGTGTTACCTCTCTAAAAGTACTGTTTTTATTGCCAATTTTATAATGCTCTTGCTTGTTTTTAGGTACATTTAGTTGCATTAGGTTGTTAAAATCATGCATTTACATAATGAGTTTAGTTTGCTATCTATGCTAGTGTGAAATGTTGTTTTGGTGGCTATTTTGCAGGTTTGGCAAAGGTTTCGACACAGTTTAGGAACACAGTTAGGCCTGCTAATGTGAATGCCAAATGTTGTTGGCGTAGAAGGACCAGATAGTGCCAAGCACTTGTTGGCAGAGAAGTGAACTTGATACCACGCCAAGAGGCTGTTGAACCCCGAAAAAATAGGATAAGACCAGGCTCTGAAAATATAGCAATTGGATCAACCTCTGAAAAAATAACAGATAAAGTGGTGCCAAGTTATGTTGGCAAAGACATGCAAAGCTTGGTTGCCAAGGCAGCGCTGGCACGATGACATCAACCCTAATCGGATCAGCTTATCACATGTCTTGATCTACTTATCAAGGATAAGATAACTGCATCCTTATCCTGTAATGCCCCAGTTTTGGGATTAGATGATTTGACGAGTCGGGTTGGGCTGGTGGAACCGATGTCGGTTGTTTGATCCGTTAAAAGGTAGTTTAGGGAAATCAAGGTTTGGGATGAGATAAAAATATGATAAAAATTCCTAAAATCCTCTAAAATTATATTTGAGAGGTTGGTTGAAACAATTTTACAAAATAGGTTTTTCAAAAGTATACATTTTGGGCAGTGACCAAAATGTAAAGATTTAAAAGTTGGAAAAAGATGATTTTTCAAGAAGAGTCAAAATCATAGAATATTTAGGGAGCTTTTTGGCAATTATGCCTCTTCCCTAATTTGACATGTGTTTTAAATGTTTATTTAATAATTAAAAAGGTTTTAATTAATTAATTAATTAAATGAGAGTTAGTTAATCAGTTAACAAAATTTTTGACAAGCTTTTCATTTCTCTCTTTCACTTCAACCAAACACTTTCCATTTTCTCTCAAATCTCCAGAATCTCTTTACTCTCAAATCTTCGTTTGATATTCATCTTTTCCTTGCCGATTTCTTCCATTTTCCTTCAAGTTTCATCAAGCAAATCTTGCCAAATTAGAGGAGAAGCAAGGATTGGAGGTAAATTTCGTACTAACCCTCTAATCTAGGTTCTTCAATGAAATTCCAAAGATATTTGACTCTTTATTAATGAATTTAATTGAGGTTTTGTTGTTAGATTGATAAACAATTGAAATCTTGTTAGAAAAATGGTTTTAATTTGATTTTCGGATTTTGTTTGATTTGGCTGGTTTGAGGTTGTTCTAAATGAGTTTTAAAATGTTTTTGGCGTTGAAGTGGAGTCTTAATCATAGAGATCCCGAAATCCTTGTGTTTCTTAATTTTTGAGGTGTTTTTAATTGAGTTTTTAGGGTGTTCTTGAGGAATTCGAGTTGTTGGAGGTATAAGGATGGTTTTAGGTTGTTTTTGGGTGTTGATTATTGCCTAAAATGCTTTGGATTAGTTGGGTAATGGCTGGGCTGAGGATAGAGGTCAATCGATTGAGTTTTCGGTTGTTTCGGATGGGTGTTTTGAGGCTTTAGAGCCGGGCTGCGGGATTTCTTGCGAGTGCTGGTGTTTTGGATGCATTTTAATGCATTGAACCTCTGTTTTGGTGTGTTGAAAACATGGGATATTATTGCGGAAGCAAACGAAGGGGTTTTGGAGGCTCTGAATGGTTGATAGTTGCGTCGGCAAGCGTGGTTTCGCAAGTTGGTAAGTGGAACTTGGTTTTCCAGCGTGGAAACATTTTAGAAAAGGTTTTGGGAACTTAGTAAGAGCTTGAAACACTTTAAAAAGTTCAGAAGAAGTAAAGTGCATTTTACTCTCGGATTGTGCTAGTTTTGAACCAATGGTTGCACTTGATTTTAATTGCGTTAACCTACTGTTTTAAAACATGTTTTGAATGTATAAAATGGGTATGATGATGCCTTGTAGTTTAAGGATGCACTAGGTAAGTGATCTTTGTATGGATGTGTTGATGCATGGGATTTGAAACGTGGTTTAATGATTGAATTATGGCTTATCATGAATGCTTTGTAAAAATTGTGAGTTATGCATGATGTATGGGTTATATCGGCAAGTGATGTTAAATAAAGTGTTTTATAAATAAAATCGGATATAGTTAGCCGGCTATATGATTGAGTGCACTATAAACAAGTCGCCTCGAATGTTGATGGGTTGTGATTGTACTGAATACTCCATCCAAGTACCCTAACGATTGAGGATTGTCTAAGGTTGCAACGGTTGAGGGTAGCTCCCAGGTGCGAACCTTGTGTGTGTCCCGTCTCTCGTTAGTGGATTATACATCTACCGATGAGTGGTGTTGAGGGGTTGTGATTGTACCAAATACTCCACCACGAGTGTCACAACGATGGAGGGTCGCTCTCGTGTGCGAGCCTTGTAATGCCGATAGAGTGTATGAAGGGTGTGGGACAACCCTTGGTAATCAGTGTATCCGATGTGTGTTTTTGAGATTATTGTTTATCACCTGTGAGCCAATATAATGAAATGAGTTATTGTGGAAAATGATGTTAATGCATATTTTAAAAGATGCATGTTTTGGTTTAAGCTTAGCATAATGGTGTTTATGCTTGGAAGGCTTGGAATATCATGTTGCATGATGTTTAATACAATGAATATGATGAATAAGTGCATGGTTTGTCAAGAAATGCATAATAGTTTTGAAAGAATGAAAGTTGGTTTTGTGCATTGATGATGTTTGTGGTTTGAGCAATCCTCACTATGATTGTAAGCTTATGCTCTCTTTGTTCATCAATGCAGACAATTAAGCTTTTAGAGGCTGCATCTTCAAGGGAATCTTACCAAGACACTTGCTAAAAGTATGTTGTGTTTTAAACTAGTTTAATAAGGGTAATGAGGGTGTCCAATGCAATGAATGATATTGGTTTGTTACTTTCTGGTTTTGTGCAAGTTTGGGATGCATGTTTGGACTTGTAAATGGCCTTTGAGCTTTGGATTATGCTTGCATTTGGATTTTAGCCTTTTGGTTTGTTTAACTCCTAGGAAGCATGCCTCTAGTCTCATTGCTATTGAGAATGATGCTATGATGTTGCCTATGCTTCGTGTAAGTCGCCATTGATGTATATTTAAGTTACCAATATGTCAGGGTATGTGTCGAGATAGTTTTGGACGGTATAAACTGATTTAAACCAACTTTTTAGAACATTGCAGGCCCGGGTGTTTCGAAACACCCTTTCATGTTTCGAAACGGAGGTCTGGAATGGCCATGGTGTTTCAAAACAGTGAGGCCTATTTCTGAAACTTTTTGCCTCTGTGAACCATCGTACCGAAACATATCTTGGGGAGTTTCAAAATGAACCTACATATCGAAACGATCAGTTGTTTTTCGAAACGGCCATTCCGATACGGGGCAATCTGTTCCGAAACATGTGACCGTTGAACCTGTTTTGAATTGTCCTAAGTTTATGTTTCTTACTTTTTGGTCCCTGTTTGCCTTGTATGCAATTGGAAGGGTTTTAAAGGTCGTTTTAAGCTGAGATTTCACCGAGAAGCATGTAACGAATATAATTAAAGATTGATAACCTGAATTTCCTGGTAACCCTTGTAATTTAGCAAAATTACAAAATGGTCCCTAAACCTTAATCGACTTTAATTAATAGGCAATTGTGTAGGTGTTTTATCTGCTGCTTGTGTACATATACTTAGGAACCTAATTGCATTTAGACAAGATAAAATAAAAAAGAGGGTCGTTTATTGAGGTAAACCTTCCTGGTTTACTTCAATATTCCCCGTGTGATCCGTTCGGCTCGGTCTATCGGCCAGGCTGGGTCGAGGGGGTTACATTTGGTGGTATCAGATCCAGGTTACGAAAGGTTGGGATGATGGTAAGTTGTTGGTAAGTGACGTTATTGTGATCATGTGTGTTTTGGTGATGTTTGCTTTGGTTGGTGAATATTAAAGCATCTTAATGCTAAGTATGTGATAGAAATGTGATTTATATGTTGAGTAAATACAAATACAAGTTGTTATGACGTTTGATTGGGCTGAATCTTGATGCTTGGGTCGCATGATGGTTGAGATATTCATGTATTATGCTTTATGCTATTGTTACGGTCCGTTCGTCGTGACAGGCGGGACCGCACGAGATGCTTTCTGGTTATGCTTAATGCGGGATGCGGGACAGTAATAAGGGTATAGTACGTGTCGTACAGCCGTCCAGTCCTCGGATGGGCGTGCTGGTTAGGCACCACACTGGTTGGGAGCTGTCCCCGCTTCCCTGATGAGCCCATGGGAGGGCAAAACCAGTAAGCATCAGAGATTGAAAAGGCTTAGCCTTGGGCATGTGGGAGCCCTGAGGTGTCGCACGGGGGAGATGTCCCTGCGCCAAGACTCTGACCCCGTGACAAGTGGTATCAGAGCCAGATTGTGTGCTAGCTATGAGTTTACCAAGTGCTCCTTGTGCTGCGTAGCGAGTCAAGTGGACGAGCATGTGCCTCACACCCTAATTAGGGGGTGTTCGCAAGTGGGTCCTCTAAGAAGAGATTGAGACGAGGACGGGTAGGCAGGAAGTCGCAGCGAAAGTTCACCAAGCACTCGTAGCGGCATGTGTCGGAGCCTCAGTGAAGAAGGCGACCAGGCAGGGAATTGCACACGAGATCCAGGCTAATTAAAAGAGAAGAGGGAAAGAGTTTTCTCCCTATGCACGAGGGCGTCCATGAATTGAGTGGGGGAGATTGTAACGGCCCGTTCGTCGTGACTGGCGGGACCGCACGAGATGCTTTTTGGTTGTGCTTAATGCGGGATGCGAGATAATAATAAGGGTGTAGTACGTGCCCTACAGACGTCCAGTCCTTGGATGGGCGTGCTGGTTAGGAACCACACTGGTCGGGAGCTTTCCCCGCTTCCCTAATGAGCCCATGGGAGGGCGAAACCAGTAAGCATCATATGGAAAAGGCTTAGCCTCGGGCGTGTGGGAGCCCTGAGGTGCCGCACGGGGGAGATGTCCCTGCGCCAAGACTCTGACTCCGTGACACTATATTGGGGGGAAATTGGAATGCCCATTGCCTTATTACCTAGTGAAATGTTTAAAATTGATTTTGAAAGTGTTGGGATCCTTGTTAAAAGCTGGCCAGATCTTTTGTTTATTTTATGTTCATGCTTTAATGTTAACTAGCACAATGGGACCAAGACGTGAGTTACGTTCTGGAACGATAGCTCCTGCTGAGGGACAGCGTGACCAGAAGAACGAGGTTCTGCCTGGTGGAAACTTACCTCCTCCTCCGCCACCACCACCTAGGGGTGGGGAGCAGGAGTAGCAAGGACAAGCTGGTCCGGGGATTGGAGATTGGACGCCTTTAGTGCAGGCAATGACAGGAGCATTTCAGGCTGCTGTTGCTGGAGTGCATGTACAGGCTCTTGCTGCTAGGCAAGTGGGATTGCCACTACAGCGATTGAGGAGTTTGGCAGGAGTAGAGTTTCGCAGATTATCTCTCAAGGCGTCTGAGAAATGGCTGGCCAGTACGATTCAAATATTGGATCAGATGGGGTGCAATGATGCACGGAAGCTGGGCTGCGCAATATCGTTGTTACATCGTGATGCATATACATGGTGGACGAATGCGACCGCAACTCTGGAGTCAGAAGAGGTAGATTGGACGTTCTTCCGGTCTGTTTTTAAGAGAAAGTATCTTGGAGTTAGATTCTTGGACGAGAAAAGGAGAGAATTTATGTCTTTGGTTCAGAGGAATATGACTGTAACTGAGTATGAGGTCCAGTTCGTACGACTGAGCCAATATGCTCCGGAGTTGGTGCCGAGTGATAGGCATCGATGCGATCGTTTTCAGTATGGTCTGGTGCAGGACGTGAAGACGTACATGCTAGCCACTGATTATATAGATTTTGATGTGCTCGTGAGTCGAGCCAAAGATATAGAGTAGAGCTTGGGTCTGACCTCGCATTGGGGTGGTTCTGGTTTGGGTAAGAGAGCTGCTGATGCTAGATCTAGTGGTGGGCAGAATAAGAGGAACCAAGACCGTAGATATCAGCCTGCGGCTAAACATGGTAACTTTTGGCGAGGTGCACCGGCTCAGGGCAACAGGCAGAGGTTGGAGCAGGGTACATGTTAGACGCGTGGTTCACGATAGCACTTGAGAAGAGATTTCCATCGTGCGTCTCGTGAGGTGCAGGCTCCTGTGGTTGGAGCTAATTCATGTTGGAACTGTGGATGCACCGACCATATGAGGCGTGAGTGTCCCCTTTTAGCGCGAGGTTGTTAGGGTCGTGCACCAGTTGTTTCTCAGTAGAGAGGCCGTGGGCGCGACCGTGGTATTTTTTAGAGGAGAGTGGATGGTGAGAGAGGTGTGGCACATGTGGTTGCTGTTGAGCCAGAAGAATGTGGTCCTGCGAGGGTGTATGCACATCACGAGGGACATAACGACACCGATATGATTGCAGGTACCTTCACCTCGCAATCCTTATCTTTGTTAGCATTGATTGATTCTGGATCCAGACATTCATACATCTTGAGTGAGCATGCACATTTTCTTTATATTCATGTTGAGATGCTTTATGTAGGAATGCAAGTTACAAGTTCTTTTGGTGAGACTGTGGTTATAAGGAAATTGTATAGGAGGTGCCCGTTGTCTATTCAAGGTCATGTGTTCTCCGTGGATTTGATGGAACTACCTTTCTATGGTTTTGACGTGATTCTTGGAATGGAATGGTTAGTTGAGCACCGAGCTGTGGTGGATTTTGATGTTAAGCGGGTTACCCTAAGGCTTGCAGATGATTACGAGGTCGTAATCGTGGGCAAGAACGTGAAGTTCTTGTCTTATGAAGTTTCAGCTTTGGAAGCGAGTCGGATGTTGGAGTTGGGATGCGAAGCTTTCTTAGCATATGTAATGAATTCTGGTACGAAGGAAGTGCGTGTGCAAGACATACGAACTGTATGCGAGTTTCTGGGTTTCTTTTCGGAAGAGTTGCCTTAATTGCCACCCAACCGAGAGGTTGAGTTTGGTATCGAGTTGTATGAGAATACGACTCTGGTGTCCATTGCTCCTTATCGCATGACACCTAAGGAGTTGAAGACGCAACTTCAGGAGTTGCTTAATCGGGGGTTCATAAGGCCAAGTATTTCACCTTGGGGTGCGCCGATCTTGTTTGTGAAGAAGAAGGATGGTACCATGCGTATGTGCACTGATTATCGGCAACTGAACAAGTTGACAATTAAGAACAAGTACCCTTTACCGAGGATCGATGATTTGTTCGACCAGTTTCATGGTGCTTAGTGTTTTCAAAGATAGATTTGAGGTCTTGGTAGTACCAGCTTACGGTTAGGGATGTGGATGTACCTAAAACTACTTTTCGGACTAGGTACGGTCATTGTGAGTTCTTAGTGATGCTGTTTAGGTTGACAAAAGCACCAGCTGCGTTCATGGACATGATGAATAGGGTGTTCCGTGAGTTTCTGGATCAATTTGTGGTTGTGTTTATCAATGATATTCTCGTGTACTCGCGTACCGAGGAGGGTCATGATAAGCACTTGAGAATTGTGTTGCAAGTGTTGTTGGAAAATCCATTTTATGCTAAGCTTAGCAAGTGTGAGTTTTGGCTCAAAGAAGTGATTTTTCTTGGACATGTGGTGTCGGCCGAAGGTATCCGGGTTGATCCACACAAGGTTCAGGCGGTGATGAGTTAGAAGACGCCTAAGCCAGTGACAAAAGTGCGTAGTTTCCTTGGGTTGGCTGGTTACTACCGAAGTTTTGTCGAGGGTTTTCTCTAAAATTGATGCTGCTTTGACCAAGTTGTTGCAAAAGAATGTTCACTTTGAGTGGACGGATGTTAGGCAACAAGCTTTTGAGAAGTTGAAGGAAGCTTAGGCGCAAGCTCCTGTCTTGATTCAACCAGAATCGAGTAAAGAGTTTGTAGTCTATAGCGATGCATCATATGTTGGTTTGGGTTGCGTGTTGATGCAGGGTGGGAAAGTTGTGGCTTATGCGTCTAGACAGTTGAAGGTGCATGAACGCAATTACCCTACTCATGATCTAGAGCTCGCAGCGGTGGTGTTTTCTTTGAAGATTTGGAGACACTACCTTCATGGTGAAAGGTGTGTGGTTTATACTGACCATTAGGTTTTGAAGTATCTTATGTCTCATAGAGAGTTGAATCTTAGGCAGCGAAGATGGTTGGATTTGCTTAAGGATTACGATCTGACCATTGAGTATCATCTGGGAAAGGCCAATGTTGTGGGTGATGCTTTGAGTAGGAAGGTAGCGGTTGAGCTGAGAGCTATGTTTGCTCGTTTGAGTATATCGTGTGATGGTGGCTTGATAGCCGAGTTGCAAGTAAAACCTTCCTTGATTCAATTGGTTAAAGAGAAGCAGTTGTTGGATGATTCGTTGGTGCCTCATGTCCAGGATATAGCTGATGGCAAGGCTACGAACTTCTACTTTAATGATGATGGAGTTTTATGTTTCAAAAGTCGGATAGTGGTGCCAGAAGATGTTGAGTTGAGGCACACTATTTTGACTGAGGCCCATAGCAGTCCTTTTGCTATGCACCCTGATAGTACAAAGATGTATCATGGCTCGAAGGATGAGTACTATTGGGTGGGGTTGAAAAAGGATATGGTTGATTTTGTAAGCAAGTGTATGGTTTTCCAACGAGTGAACGCTGATCATCAATTTCCTTCCAGTTTGTTACAACCTTTGAGGATACAAGAGTGGAAATGGGAAAGGATTACGATGGATTTCGTATGAGGGTTGCCTTTGTCACCATGAAAGAAGAACTCCGTGTGTGTGATTGTGAATCGTCTTACGAAGTGTGCACATTTTTGAGCTGTGCATACTACGTATACGTTGGATAAGTTGGCAGATTTGTATGTTGCTGAGATTGTGCATTTGCACGGGGTGCCCAAGTCCATAGTGTCGGATAGGGATCTGAGGTTCACATCGAGGTTTTGGGAATGTTTTCATCAGGCGTTGGGTACGCGGTTGAATTTTAGCACGTCATATCATCTGCAATCGGATGGCCAGTCGGAACGAGTTATCCAGGTGCTGGAGGATACGCTGTGATGTTGTGTGATTGATTTCCAAGGTTCTTGGGAAAAAGCATTTGCCGTTAGTTTAGTTTGCTTATAATAACATCTTTTAGGCAAGTATACAGATGGCACCGATATCTAGGATTCTCTCAACTTCCACTCAGCCAAACACATTTTTCTCACTAAATAATTTTTGATTTTCATCTCTTTTGCTGAGATTTCATTCTCCTAAGGATTTCAAATCTTTAATTCATCAAATCCTTTTGTTTTTACTTTGGATTTTCAAGAAATCTTGCCCAAATTTAGGAGAAATCAGCCATTAGAGGTAAGTTGCATCCTTCTCCTCTAATGATCAGTTATATACTGAAATTCCTAAGTTATCAATCCTTTGTTAGTGATTTTTTTTTGCTTTAATGTTGGAAGCATGGAATTGTTGTAAAATTCAAGATTCTTGGTGAGATCTTGATGATTTTCGTAAATCTTTGTTAAGCTCTGTTTTGAGGTTGATTTCTAATGTGTTTTGGATGATAATTGATGTTAAGAATGAGGTTTTAACAAATGATTCCCGAATAGGTTTGGATTCCTAAGTTTTAGATGATAGATTTGTGGTTTTTGGAGTGTTCTTGGCGTTTTGTTGTTGCTGGAGATATAAGGACGTGTTTGTGGTGATTTTTTTGTTGATTGAGGTTTACAAGTGTTTAGAATTGATAGATCTTAGCTGGGCTTTGATTTTAGAAATTTTGGAGGTGATTTCAGTTATTTCAGATAGCCGAAATGGTGGTTTTGAGTAGTACAGCGAGTTTGAATGAGTGGCTGGTGATTTCAATGCATGATGATGCATTAATCCTATGCTTTTATGTCTGATAAATAGGGGAGACATCTTTGGACGCTTTTGGTGTTGATCCGGAGGTGCCAGAAGCCTAGATATCGTTTCGGCCGAATAAAGCCTCGGTCAAGCAACTCTTGAAGTTGCGTCTTTAACTCCTTCAACTCCTTAGGTGCCATGCGAAAAGGAGCAATGGACACCGGAGTTGTGTTCTCATACAACTCAATTTCGAATTCAACCTCTCGACTAGGCGGAAAACCCAGTAATTCCTCCGAAAATACTCCAGGGAATTCACGCACGGTCCTTATATCTTGTACACGAACCTCATTGGTACTATAATTCATAACAAAGGCTAGATAAGCCTCGCATCCCTGACGCAACATCCGGCTAGCTTCAAGCGTCGACACCATATTAGACAGGAACTTCACATTTTCTCCCACCACCACAACCTCATAATCATCAGCAAGTTTCAGCGAAACTCGCTTATTTTCAAAATCCACAACGACCTTATGCTCAACAAGCCAATCCATATAAAGGATTACATAGAATCCATAGAATGGAAATTCCATAAGATCAACTAGAAACACATGCTCTTGCGCCTTTAAGGGGCATCTCCTATACAATCTTCTTGTTTCAACCGTCTCACCAAAAGAACTAGTCACACGCATACCTGCATCCAAAGACTCAACAGGAAAACCAAGCATTTGAGCATGTTCACGCAATATGTACGAGTGTGTAGATCTAGAATCAATCAAAGAAAGTAATGACAAAGACTGCAAAGTAAAGGTACCTGCGATCACGTCAGTGTCATTTCTCCCTTCTCGATGGGCACACACTCTAGCCTGACCACCACCTTCAGGCTGAACAACCACCACATGTTCTACATTTCTCGCACCTTCGTCTATACGCTGGAAATTGCCACGGCCGCGCCCACAACCTCTTTGTGGCCAAGCTGCTCTTATCGGAGCCTCACCTTCTCTCATCGGCTGCAGACAATCCTTTTTCATATGCTCACGATTACCGCAATTCCAACATGTACCAAGGTTTCCCCAACACTCACCAGTGTGACTTCTACAACACTAATTACACTTAGGAGTTCGTATGAAAGCATTTGGTCCTTGCTGACCTCTTCCAGGGTTACCCCCTCCACGTCTAGCATCCATATGTGACCTTCTATCCTTAGGTCTCTTGAACCGATCTCTACCAATGTCACGATCTGCAGCTCGTTTCTCCGAGCTAGATCCTCCCGCTCGACTTGCCAGGCCAAGGTTCAGCTCAATGTCCTTGGCTCGGGTGACCAAAACATCAAAATGATTATAGTTAGCTGCAAGCATATATGTTTTCACATCAGCCACCAACCCATATCGAAATCATTCACATCTCTCCCGTTCACTAGGGATCAGCTCGGGTGCATACTGGCTAAGGCGTACAAACTGCACCTCATACTCCGCCATTGACATACTTCCCTGCACTAGGGACATGAACTCCCTCTTTTTCTAATCCAGGTAGCGGACTCCCAAGTACTTTCACTTGAACACATTCAAGAAGAACGTCCAAGTCACCTCATCATCATCCAACCCTGCTATTGTGATTGTCCACCACGTATACGCATTAGCGTGCAGTAGGGACACAATACATCCCAATTTCTGAGCATTGCTACAGTTCAGTTGCCCGAGAATCCTCTTGGTACTTTCCAACCAAGACTCATAACCTACCGGGGTCAGCCCCCAGAACTCAGTTCCTCCAAGACTACGGAGTCGCTCTTACGACAGACTCACACCAGCACCAGCCTGAGGTGCAGCCCCATGAGCTCCAGCTACTGCTGCCTAAAAAGCTCCAGCAATAGCTTGTATTAGGACTGACATATCAACAACAGCTTGCCCCTGTACTCCCTCGGGTCCAGCAACCCCTACTCCGGCTCCCGCAGCACCAACCCCAGCTCCACCACCACCAGGTGGTCCACCAGGAGGAGGAGGCAGTATATTCTCAACATTCTCATCATTATCATTCTCAGCCATAGCACGCGCATTAATTCTAAGCTCTCTACGTGGCCCCATTTGAAAACAATGCAACTATCAAAATGCAATAAATTTCAATTAGGCAATGTAAGACAAGGAATCCAAGTACTCAAGCTCATTTTTCAAAACAATTCTTTCTAACAGTAATGATATGGCAATGGGATCCCCAACTATACCCTAAACATAACATAGCATCACAGATTCATCTCAATCCACCATCTTGCATGCATTACATCTCATTAAAGCTAGAATACCAACAATCACACAACATGCTTTCACAACAAGTCAAAACCGTTCATATTCACACCCATTACCAACTTACCAAGCCCCAAAAATTTGCAAACCTGGCTCTGATACCAACAAATGTAACCCTCTTAGCCCGACCTAGATGCTTGACCCGAACTACGGAGATTACACGGGGAAAACCAAAGTCAACCCGAAAGTCAACCATGATTAACGACCCTTTTTTTCTTTTTATCTTTTCTAAATACATTATTAGTCCTATGAGATCACCCAAGATCATAGGAAGGAAAGGCACATCGATCGGAATTCATTTAGGGGTTTAATTGTAAGAATTAGATTTTTAGGGACCAAAACGTAAATCTTGCAAATTACGGGGACCTTGCTGATTTTAAGTTTACAATTATTCAATTAGTCATATTCCATGCCTCTCTGTCAAATATCAACTTAACCAGACATTCCAAACTCATCCAATTGCATCCACAATCAACAGGGACTAAAATGTAAGAAGTAAGAACTCGAGACAGTTCAAAATCCAAACCAACGGTCGGGCGTTTCAAAACGCTAAGCCCTGTATTGAAACGGCCGTATCAAAACTGGGTTGACCGTTTTGGTACTCGGGTGTGTTTTGAGACCCGTATCGAAACATGGCTCTCTAGTAGTCAAAATGTTCCGAAACACTCTTACCCATTCCGAAACATTATGGCCATTTCAGGCCCCTGTTCTGAAACAGATAAGGGCGTTTTGATACGCCCAACCCTGCAACTACACACTTAGCTGTGTTTTCACACTCAAACACATTCATTTGAAAATCACATGTACCTTCAATCTAACTCATGCATTTAACCAATGCAAATCTCATGGCAAAGTCATACACATGCTTAATGAAAACGAAAGCATTTCATGAACCACCATTCTCATATGCATTTCTCATAGCATAAAACATCTCAACATTTGGTACATGTGAATCAAATACAATCTCATATATTGGCATTCCATATTACATCTTTACTCGGATATGCGGATTAGCTTGACTTAAAGCCAAGTCCTACCCCGGTGGAATCTCACATCACCGGACTCTCATGGCAGTATCTCTCTTCGCCACAAAGCTTGGATGTTTCACCAAGTCCTATCCCGATGGTATCTCTCATCATCAGATTCTCACTTTGGATCGGGATGGCAATACCCCCATTGCCAGACTCCAAAGAGCACATACGAATTTTTAGTTTATAGTGCACTTTCATCCTATTGGTCAACCAATTATATCCAGTAATTATCTCATCATTTATGCCAATATATTACATTAAAATCGTCATCTCACCTGCTGTTTTGATGCAACATTTCTCAAATCTTTCTCATCTCATTTCAAAACCATAACTCATGCTTTGCATTAAATCAAAATCTCAAAACTCTTTACTACAACATGCTATCTCATGGAATCAACACATAGCATCATCTCATGCTACAAATCATGCATAAAACAGTAGGAATTTGTCTATCTCAAAACAAGAGCATGTTAAAAGCATTCAGGGGCATCAATCACACATCGAGAGCAAATCTAGCCATACTTACTTCCGGAATTAGGTTGGTGTTTCAAACCAATCCTAAATCCCCAAACCTTGTTTCCTTGTCCCTCAAGGACTTCTAAAACCATTCGCACTCACCGATTACATTTCGCTTGCTTGTCGAAACGATATATAGGCTTCCGGCACCTCCGGATCAACACCAAAAGCGTCCAAAGATGTCTCCTCTGTTTATCACACATAAGAGTAGAGGATTAATGCATCATCATGCATTGAAATCAGCAGCCACTCATTCAAACTCGCTGCACTACTCAAAACCACCATTTCGGCTATCCGAAATAACCGAAATCACCTCCAAACTTTCTCAAATCAAAGCCCAGCCAAGATCTATAAATTCTAAATACTTCTAAACCTCAATCAACAACAAAAATAACCACAAACACGTCCTTATATCTCCAGCAACAATAGAACACCAAGAACACTCCAAAAACCACAAATCTAGCATCTAAAACATAGGAATCCAAACCTATTCGGGAATCATTTGTTAAAACCTCATTCTTAACATCAATTATCATCCAAAACACTTTAGAAATCAACCTCAAAATAGAGCTTAACAAAGAGTTACGAAAATCATCAAGATCTCACCAAGAATCATGAATTTTACAACAATTCCATGCTTCCAACATTAAAGAAACTCAAAAATAATTAACAAAGGATTGATAACTTGGGAATTTCAGTAAAGAACTAATCATTAGAGGAGAAGGTTGAAGCTTACCTCTAATGGTTGATTTCTCCTCAATTTGGGCAAGATTTCTTGAAAATCCAAAGTAAAAACAAAAGGATTTGATGAAGTAAAGATTAGAAATCTCAGCAAAAGAGATGAAAATCAGAGATTATTTGGTGAGAAAAATGTGCTTGGCTGAGTGGAAGTTGAGAGAAAATGAAAAGAGGGAAAATATCGTAAAGTAGTTATGAAAGGTCAAAATGGAATTTCTCTCTTAATTCCTTTAATTAAAGCATTATTAAAACTCCCAAATTAAAGAGAAATCTAATGAAAAACATTTTGGTAAAATTAACTCCTTAAAGATTCAAAGTTTCAATCCGTTACTAAACAGTCACTAGTCAACTTTTGCAAAAACTACAATTTGGTCACTACACCAAAATGTAGTATTTCCAAATCACATTTTGTAAAATTGTTTCCACCATAACCAATTATATAATAAATGATGATTTTTAGATATTTTTCCATATTTTTAAAGCATCCCGAACTAGGTGTTCCCTCAACCACCCCTAATGGATTCGAACCGTTCACAACCGGCCCAATCCAACCTCTAAACCATCTAGGCCCAAAACTCGGTCGTTACATTTACCCAATCCTATCACTTACAACCTTATCACCTTAGCCCTTTTCAAATCAAATATTTTTATTTTCCATCATTATCCCCATTTATTCGGCTACCATTATTACACCCCATTAAAAACTCAACCTTTTCACTTTCTTACCCTAATCGATTTTAAAGAACTAAATCTCTCCCACTTTTCTTTTTTTATCAAGCAAAAACCAATCACATATTCGTCTTTTCTTCTTCATCCTTTGTTCCAAACCGTTCAAAATTCTTGTCACTACCATGGCATATTCATCTACTCCCTTCAACAGATTTTTCAACGAAGAGATTCAGAAAAAGTTTGAAGCAAACTTTGCTAAAAAATTGGAGATCTATGCTACCATTGTCAAAGAATTCTACGCTCATCTTGTGACCAAAGATTCACCCTTCTTGATGATTCGAGTTACGTGTGTCCGTTTTGATGAAGGGTATATTAACACTATGTTTGAGTTGAACGGTGCAGGGGATGATAATTTTGAGTATGCCAAGTCGATGAATGCCGCCAAGCGAAAGAAGTTGTTGGCAGACTTGTGTGAGCCTGGCAGAACATGTACAATGTCATCAAATGGTGAAATGGTTGGCATTGAAGCCTCAACTGAGAGGATGGAATCACTTTTTAAGGGGAATCTAATGCCTACAACACACAATGAAACCGTCTCGGAAGATAGGCTGATCCTATTGCACTCCATCATGATGGGACGTATGATTAATGTTGGCAGGATCATCATCGATGAAACCTATAAATGTGCAAGAAGAGGTAATGACAGTTTGTTCTTTCCTTTGTTAATTTCTATCATTTGCATGCTCCATGGTGTGCCCAAGCTTGATATAGATAAAGGCTAAACAATCCAGGGAACAAAAATTTTAGCTGCTATATGGAAAAACCTCACCGTTATCGAGCCAAAAGAAAAAGGCAAGGGGAAGGAAAAAGTGCCCACGACAAAGCCAAAGGTGCCAAAGGCAGAGCCAGACACCATGTTAGCCAGTTCGTTGGCAGTGCTTTCTCAAATCTACCATCGCTAGGAGATCATTCTATGTAAACTAGAGAAAGTCGAGGAGCTTAATGTCTAGATGCGACATTACACGCAGGCCAGGGATGCTATAATCAGGGAGGTTCTTGAAAAAAATGTCCCCTGATTTTGTGCCAAAATTTCCAGAATCCTTTACCTAGCACATTGCAAGTGATGATGACATGACAGCTAGTCCAGCCAATACCCCATTTGATGCCACAGTGTCTCTATCTCTAGTTATAGTTGAATATGCCAATACAAATTCCTAAGTTGAACCAAAGGAAACCAAAGCCAATTCCACCAAAGCAAAGCCATCTACATCGTCTGTTGAAACTGCTCAATCCAATGCCACCCTTATCGCATCAGGACCTGCTAGAAGAGTGGAGAAAGTTGGAGCCTCCACTGTTGCAAAACTAGCCATGACAAGAGTTAAACGCAAAGCCCCTAATCATGGAAACTTTGTCAAGAGAAAGACCCACATCATACGAGAAGTCTCCAAAGGGGAGTCCTCCTCTTCCTAAACTCCTTGCATTACATTTCATTTCATTTCATTTACATGACCATGCATTTTAATTTTGCTGTTTTAATTTTATATTTGCGTTGTTTTCATGCATTAGGGACAATGTACATCTTGGGTTTGGGGATGCACGTTTCCTCACGTTTATGCCATGCCATGTATTCATGTTTTAATTTATGTTTTCATGCCATCTAGGTCATATAGATTAGATGCATACCGAACCTTAAAAAAATGAAAAAGAATATGAACAATTATTAACTTGGGTCTTCGTGGTTTGCTCCCTCTTAGTTCTCAAGCCAACATGACTTAGGGTATGAGTGTAATAAGTTAGTGATGTAATCTGGACTTACATGAGTATTCGTTGTATGAGCTTTCTTATATCTCACGCCAAACAGTGCAAGACTGTACCCTAATCTAATGCCAGTAATAAGAAGAAAAAATCGTATACCTTTGATAGAATAACAAAAAGGAAAAAAATCAAAGTTTGGGTAGTAAAATTTTCTAAGTTAAGTAAGTTTGATGCAAATCACCTGCTTGGCATAATTTCACTAAGATACCGAGGACAGAAATAAAGCCAAATTCTGCTTGCCAACATTTGTTGGCATTCCAACCAAAATTTTGTCGAGGTAACTTTTTCATAATTTTTATTTTCTTTCTTTACATTACTTGAGGACAAGCAATGAGTTAGGTATGGGGGTTTGTTACCTCTCCAAAAGTACTATTTTAATGCCAATTTTATAATACGCTTGCTTGTTTTTAGGTATATTTAGTTGCATTAGGTTGTTAAAATCATGCATTTTCATAAGGAGTTTAGTTTGTTATATATGCCTGTAACCCCCTTAGCTCGGTCTAGACGGATGACCTGAACTAAGGAGCTATACGGGGAAAACTAAAGCCAACTCGTTAAAGTCGACTTCGATTTGCGACCCGAACGTTAAAAGATGCTTTTAACAGATTTTAACGATCGCGTATCGGTACACCTATGGGTCGTATCGATACACGAGAAAGTAGTGGCCAAACATGGAAAAACGGTATCGATATCCATTCTCGAGTATCGATACACCCTTCAAATTCTGCCTAGACGTATCGATATGCTTCCCATTCGTACTGATAGCCCTGGACCATTTGGCACAAATTTTTCTTACGCGTATCGATACACAAGCCCGAGTTTCGATACGCATACTAGAAGCATACCAAAAACTGCAACAAATTCACATTAAACATCACCAAAACATATGGATATGTTAACAACATCAAAATTAACATAAAGGCACCCAATTCTAAGCACATGGCAAGCATTTGATAGATCATCACAAAGATGCAAGGCATATAAAAGAACATGCTTAAACTACAAACCATAAGCATCCAAAAAGGCAAGGTAAAGCAACAAAACAAATATAATGGCCTTCTACAAACCCAAAAGAGCATATACAACTTCCTACAACTCAAGGGAGTTCAAAACACATCTCCCTAAACAAACCATTAACTCCCATTGCCATATTTCATTACTAAAGGTGAATATAAAACATCATACTTGAGCTTATCTATTCCTTGGATTCTTTTAGGCCTCCTTGCTGTCCAAGATGTCTCAATTTCTGCATTGTTGGTAAAAAAGTGCGTAAGCACAAAAGCTTAGTGAGGCATGCTCTAAAAACACCAACACAACAATGCAAGATTTTAAAACATTAACTTGAAATCCATTTCTAAAAGCATGCTCTTTCTATCTCATGCTTGAAATCCATTTCAAAGCAAAACTCCATTTGTAAACCACATGTACCATCTATCTATCTCATGCATTCAACCAATGCGAAACTCTTGGCAAGGCCACACATGTGAATCATAGCTCATTCTCATATATTGGCATTTCATTTTCTATCTTTACTCGGATATGCGAAATCTATCTTCGCCACAAAGCTTGGGTGTTACACCAAGACCTACCCCGTTGGAATCACTCATCATCAGACTCTCACTTTGGATCGGGATGGCACTACCCCCATTGCCCGACTTCAAAGAGCACGTTCGAATTTTAGTTTAGAGCGCACTTTACATCCTATTGGTCGACCAATTATATCCGATAACATCTCATCAATTATGCCAATATATTATATTAAAATCATCATCTCACCTACTGTTTTGATGCAACATTTCTAAACCAATCTCATCCCATTTCAAAATCAAGGTCCATGCATAGCATTTAGTCAAAAATCTCAAAACTCTTTGCAACATTGTTCAATCTCATGGGGTCAATATAAAACATCATCTCATGTCATAAATCATGCATAAAATAATAGGAATTTATCTTTCTCAAATCAAGAGCATGTCAAAAGCATATAAGGGCATCATCCACATTTCGAGAGCAAATCCAAACGTACTTAATTCCAGACTTAGGATGGTGTTTCAAACAAATCCTATATCCCCAAAACTCGTTTCCTTGTCCCTCAAGGACTTCCAAAACCATTTTTGACTAACCGATGACGTTTCGCTTGATTTCCGAAATGATTTCTAAGCTTCTGGTACTTCCGGATCAACACCAATCGCGTCCGATGAAGTCTCTCTTTTTCAAAACACATAAGAGCATGGGATTAATGCATCACCATGCATTAAAATCACCAACCACTCAATCCAACACACTGCTCTACTCAAAACTAGCATTTCGGCTATCTGAAATAACCGAAATCACCTCCAAACTTCCACCAAACAAAGCCCAGCAAAGATCTATCAATTCTAACCTTTTATAAACTTCAATCAACATAAAAAATCAGCATAAACACGACCTTATACCTCCAGCAATAGCATAACATCAAAAACATCTCAAAAACCACAAATCTAACATCTTAAAACTAGGGACCCAAGCCTATTCGGGATTTATTTGTTAAAACCTCATTCTTAACATCAAATAACATCCAAAATATGTTGAAAATCAACCTCAAATCAGATCATTACTTGGAAATACGAAAATCACCAAGATCTCATCAAGAATCTTGAATTTAACAACACTTTATTGTTTATAACATTTAAACAACTCAAAAACCATTAAGAAAGGATTGATAACTTGAGAATTTCAATAAAGAACTGATCATTAGAGGAGAAGAACGAAGCTTACCTCTAATGGTTGATCTCTCTTCAATTTGGGCAAGTTTTCTTGAAAAATCCAAAGCAAAAACAACGTGATTTGATGAAACAAAGTTGGAGAATCATTTAGAGAATGAAATCTCAGCAATCAAGGTGAAAAATCAAAGGTTATTTGATGAGAGAAAAGTGTTTGGCTGAATAGAGGTTGAGAGAAAATGAAAATAGAAAAAAACTAACGTGAAATTGGCTATGAAAAGTCAACTTTTGGTTTCTTTTTTAATTCCCTTTATTTTATTATAAGATCATTTATTAAAAGCTCCCAAATTAAAGAGAAATCTGATGAAAATAATTGGTAAAAATAGCTCCTTAAATATTCAAAGTTTCAATCCTTTATAAAACATTCACTAGCCAACTTTTGCAAAAACTACATTTTGGTCACTGTATCAAAATGTAATATTTCCAAAACTCATTTTGTAAAATTGTTTTTACCATAATCATTTACACAATAAATAATGATTTTTAGATATTTTACCATACTTTTAAAACATCCCAAACTAGGTTTTCCCTAAACCGACCTCAAGGAATCAAACCGTTCCTGACTGGCCCAATCCAAAGTCTAAAACAACTAGGCCCCAAACCAGGGCGTTACAACTCTCCCCCACTTAACAAATTTCATCCTCAAAATTTACCTGGTGGAAAGAGGTAAGGAAACTGCTTCTTCATGTCATACTTTCTTTCCCATGTAGCTTCCTCGTCGTCACGGTGTCCCCATAAGACCTTAACCAACTCGATGGTCTTACCCCGGAGAACCTTACTATCTGAATCTAGGATCTCAACAGGCTCCTCATCATATGTTAAGTGTGGATTCAACTCAACCTCTTCTATAGGCATAACATGAGACAAATCTGATCTATACTTCCGAAGCATGGATACATGGAACACATTATGTATCTTTTCTAACTTCGAAGGCAACCTCAACTTGTAAGCTACAAGGCCTACCCGCTCCATCACCTCATATAGTCTAATAAACCTCATACTCAATTTGCCCTTCTGGCCAAATCTCATCACCTTCTTCCAAGGTGAAACTTTCAAAAACACACGTTCGCCAGCTGCGAAACTCAATCTCCTTACGCTTCAAATCTGCGTAAGACTGTTGTCGGTCTGATGCTGCCTTCAAGCGCTCACAAAAGAGCTTCACCTTCTCAGTGGTTCCTTTCAACAAGGCCGACATCGAAATCAACTTTTGCCATGTTTTAGCCCAACAAAGAGGATTCCTACACTTTCTCCCATATAAAGCCTCATATGGTGCAATTTGAAAGCTTGCCTAGTAACTATTATTATAAGAAAACTCAACCAAAGGCAAGTGCTTCTCCCAAGAACCTTGGAACTCAATAACGCAACATCTCAACATGTCCTCAAGCACTTGGATAACACGCTCCGACTGTCCATCCGTTTGAGGATGATAAGAAGTACTAAAATTCAACCGTGTACCCAAGGCTTGATGCAAACATACCCAAAACCTCGATGTGAAACTTGGATCCCTATCTAACACTATAGACTTCGACACCCCGTGCAAACGCACAATCTCAGCAATATACAACTCGGCTAACTTATCCAGAGTATACGTAGTATGCACAGGCAAGAAAAGCGCACACTTCATAAGGCGATCAACAATCACCCAAATAGAATTCTTCTTTGATGGTGATAAGGGCAAACCGGACACGAAATCCATGGTAATATTTTCCCACTTCCATTCTGGAATTTTCAACGGTTACAACAACCCAGAAGGAACCTGATGTTCTGCCTTCACTCGCTGACAACCATGCATTTGCTAACAAATTCGGCAACATCCTTCTTCAACCCCACCCAATATTACTCATCCTTCAAACCACAATACATCTTCGTACTACCAAGGTGCATATCAAAAGGACTACTATGAGCCTCAGTCAGAATAGTGCACCACAACTCTCAACATCATTTGGCACCAGTATCCGACTCCAAAAACATATAACACCATCATCTTGAAACTATAACGCCCAGATTTTAAGCCTAGATGTTTTAGAGTTCGAATCGGACCAGTCGAGAACGGTTCGGATCTTAAAGGGAGATTTAGGGAACACCTAGTTCAGGATGCTTTAAAAATATAAGAAAATACCTAAAAATCCTCATTTATTATATGAATGATTATGGTGAAAATTTTTTTACAAAATAAGGTTTGGAAATACTATATTTCGGTATAGTGACCAAATCGCAATTTTTGCAAAAGTTGAATAGTGACTGTTTTGTAAAGGATTGAAACTTTGAATCTTTAAGGAGCTAATTTTACCAAAATGTTTTTAATCATATTTCTCCTTATTTTGGGTGATTTTAATAATGTTTAATTAAGGGAAATAAATATAATTAAAAGGAAAACCAATCTTTGACTTTTAATAACTACCTTACGTCAATTTTCTCTCATTTCATTTTCTCTCAATTTCTTTTCAGCCAAACAAATTTCCTCCATCAATTAGCCTCTGATTTTCATTCCTTTTGATGAGATTTCAATCTCCTTTTGAATCCTAATCTTTTACGGACCAAATCCTCTTGTTTTCACATTGGATTTTCAAGAAAACTTGCCCAAATTAAAGAGAAATCAACCATTAGAGGTAACCTCCGTCCTTCTCCTCTAATGATCAGTTCTTTACTGAAATTCCCATGTTATCAATCCTTTGTTAATGATTTTTGAGTTGCTTTAATGTTAGAAACAAGAAATTGTATTAAAACTCAAGGTTCTTGGAGAGATTTTGATGATTTTCGTGGTTGTTGGTTAGGCTCAATTTTGAGGTTGTTTTCTAATGTATTTTGGATGGTAATTGATGTTATAAATGAGAATATTTCAAAAAAATCCCTAATAGGTTTGGATTCCTAAGTTTTGCATGCTAGAATGGTGGTTTTTGGGGTGGTTTTGGTGTTCTGTTATAGCTGGAGGTATAAGGACGAGTTTGTGGTGGTTTTTGATGTTGATTGATGTTTAGAAATGATTACAAGTGATAGATCTTGGCTAGGCTTTGTTTTGGGAGAGTTTGGAGATGATTTCTGTTGTTTTTGGTAGCCGGAATGAGGTTCTTGAGTAGAGCATCGAGTTTAGGTGTGTGGCTGATGATTTCAATGCATGATGATGCATTAATCCTCTGCTCTTATGTGTTATAAACAGAGGAGACATCTTCGGACGCCTTTGGTGTTGAACAGGGAGCTTAGTTAGCGTTTCGGTGAGCAAGCGAAACGTAATCGGTGAGTGCGAATGGTTTTAGAGGTCATTGAGGGACAAAGAAATAAGGTTTGGGGATTTAAGAAAGGTTTGAAACACCTTCCTAAGTCCAGAAGTAAGTATTGGCTAGATTGCTCTCATATATGTGGTGGTTGCCCCTAAAATGCTTTTACATGCTCATGTTTTGAGATAGATAAATTCCTACCGTTTTTTATGCATGATTTGTAGCATGCGATGATGCTTGAAAAGATTTCATGAAATAACATGTTGCATTGATGAGTTTTGAGCTTTTGATTTAAAGCTTGGCAAATGTTATGTTATTGAAAGAGATGAGAAAGCTCTGAGAAATGTTGCATTAAAAACAGTAGGTGGGATGATGTTTTGACATAATATATTGGCATAGAAGATGAGATACTTACCGGATATAATTGATCAATCAAGAGGATGAGAGTGCACTATAAACTAAAAATCCGTACGTGCTCTTTGGATTCAATCCAAAGGGAGAGACCGATAATGGACATTCCATCGGGTAGGACTTAGTGAAATACCCAAGCTTTGTGGCGATGAGAGATTCCGCCATGTGAGTGCGGTGATGTGAGATTCCACCGGAAATTATGCTTACTAGACGAGTGAGTACAGTGATGTGAGATTCCACCGGAAGTGTCTAGTGGGTTTGAGAATGTTGTCCGCATATCCGAGTAATAATGAGATGTGAAATGCCAATATAATATATGAAAATGCTTTTGATTCTCATGTACGTATTGATGAGACTATTTATGCTCTGAGAAATGCATATGAGATTTGTATATGAAATGCTTTAGTTTTCACAAGAATGTGTATGGCCTTGCCATGAGATTTGCATTGGTTTGAATGCATGAGATAGAATTGAGGTACATGTGTTTTCAATGGAGTTTTGCTTTGAAATGATTTTCAAGCATGAGATAGAATGAGCATGTTGTAGAAAAAGGCTTTTGAGAAAGTGTTTTGAATAATGCATTGTTGTGTTGGTTTTCTTTAGAGCTTTCCTCACTAAGCAAATGTGCTTACGCTCTCTTTTACCAACAATGCATATAATTGAAGTTTTTTTGAGCAGCAAGAAGGTTAAGAACATCCAAGGAAGTGCAAAGCTCATGTATGGTGATGCTTTACATACTTTAGTATTGATAATTGGCAATGGGGTTTCATGGTTCTAGTTGGGAGATGTGTTTTGGAACTCCCTATGGTTGTAATAAGTTTGGTGTGGCTTTTGGAGTTTGTAAATGGTTTTGTTTGTGTGATTCGAGGTTTGAAAGCTTATATTTGGATTTGTGGATAGGAAGCATGCATATAGATAGAATGTTCATGTGTTGATGCCATGCTCTAGCTTAAGTTTCCTAAATATGATATCTAATGTCTAGACAAGATGCTGGTATGATATGGTATGATTTGAAGCATGTTTGAGTGGGTTAAAAGGTGAAAAACCAGAATTTTCTGCTGTTGCAGAGCAGGGTGTATCGAAACACCCCTAACTGTTTTGAAATGGGAGCCTGTAATGGCCATAGTGTTTCGGAACGGTTGAAGGTGTTTCATAACATTTTTGCTACTGGAGAGGCCTGTTTCGATACCGGTCTCGGAATGAACCTGAGTACCGAAACGATCAACACCGTTTCGATACAGGAGTTTCGGTATGAAGCTCTGTGTTCCGAAACGGATGACCGTTGGATGATTTTTTTGAATTGTTTTAAGTTTCATGTTTTACATTTTAGTCATGAATGTTGTGGATGCAATTGCTTGAGCTTGGAATGTCCTTTTAAGATGAAATTTGATAGAGAGGCATGTGATATGACTAATTACAATTTGGTAATCTTAAAATATATTATGTCCTTGTATTTTCCAAAATTACATTTTGGTCCCTAAAAGTGTAGTTCATACAATTGAGTCCCTAAATGATTTCCGATCGTTGTGCCCTTCTCTCATATGATTCTTGAGTATTCACATAGGCTTAATGTGCATCTAGAAAAGATTAAAAAGAAAAAAGAAGTGTCGTTAATCAAAGTTGACTTTGGGGTTGACTTTATTTTCCCCCATATAATCTTCGTAGTTCGGGTCAAGCATCTATGCCAGGCTAAAGGGGTTACATTTGTTGGTATCAGAGCCAGGTTTGTGAATGTTTGGGGTTTGGTAAGTGGTTAATGTATGTGGTTATGAATGTTTGTGACTATTCGGTGAAAGTGTGATATATGAATATTGATGTATGATTCAATTGAGGTGAATTTGTGATGCTATGCTGTGTTTGAAGTATAGTTGGGGATCCCATTGCCATATCATTACTAATGAGAAGAATTGTTTTCAAAAATGAGCTTAAGTACTTGGATTACTTACCTTATTATGCCTAATTGAGTTTGTTGTATTTTTTCAGTGCATTGTTTTATTATGGGGCCACGTAGAGAGCTTAGAATCAATAATCGAGCTATGGCTGAGAATGAGAATGTAGAGAATGCTGAGGATCTACCTCCTCCTTCCCCTGGTGGACCACTTGGTGGTGGTGGAGCTGGGGTTGGTGCTGCTGAAGTTGGTGCTGGGGTTGCTGGACATGAGGGAGTCTAGGGGCAAGCTGCTCTTGATATATCTGTTCTGATACAAGCTATTGCTAGAGCTTTCCAGGCAACAATAGCTGGAGCTCATGGAGCTACACCACAAGATGGTGCTAATGTAAGATTGTCATTGGAGCGTCTTCGCAGTCTGGGAGGGACTGAGTTTAGGGGGTTGACCCCGGAAGGTTCCGAGTCTTGGTTAGAGAGTACCAGGAGGATACTTGGACAACTGAACTGCAACAAGGTTCAGAAGCTGGGATGCATTGTGTCACTATTGCATGGTGATGCATATACGTGGTGGACGACGACAATTGCAAGAATGGATGATGATGAAGTGACTTGGACATTCTTTTTGAATGCGTTCAAGCAGAAATATTTGGGAGTTCGCTACCTCGACGAGAAAAAGAGGGAGTTTATGTCCCTTGTGCAAGGGAGCATGACGGTGGCGGAATATGAGATTCAGTTTGTTCACCTTAGCCAATATGCACCTGAGCTGATTCCTAGTGAGCGAGAAAGATGTGAACGATTCCGTTATGGGCTGGTGGCGGACGTGAAAACCTATATGCTCGCAGCAGATTATACTGATTTCGATGTCTTGGTCACTAGAGCCAATGACATTGAGTTGAATCTTGGTTTGGCGAGTCGAGCATGAGGATCTAGCTCGGGGAAGCGAGCTGCATAACATGATTTTGGTAGGGATCGCAATAAGAGGCATAATGATAGAAGGTCGTATATTGAGGCTAGACGCGGGGGTGGTAACCCTGGAAGAGGTCAGCAAGGACAAAATGTTTTCTTGAGGACTCTTGAGTGAAACCGGTATGGTAGGAGACATGCTGGTGAGTGTTGGGATAACCTTGGTACATGCTGGAATTGTGGTAATCGAGGGCATATGAAGAAAGATTGTCCTCAGCCGTTGAGAGAGGGACAGGCTCCGGTGAGAGTAGCTAAGACACATAGAGGTCGTGGGCGCGGCCGTGGTAATTTCCAGCGCAGAGATGAGGGTTAAAGGAATGTGGCGCATGTAGTGGCTGTCCAACCTGAGGGTGGCAGACAAGCTCGAGTGTATGCCCATCGTGAGGGAAGGAATGACACGGACGTGATTGCAGGTACCTTTACTTTGCAATCCTTGTCATTACTTTCTTTGATTGATTATGGATCTACACACTCGTACATATTGTGTGAACATGCTCAAATGCTTGGTTTGCATGCTGAGTCTTTGGATGTTGGTATGCGTGTGACTAGTTCTTTTGGTGAGATAGTTGTAACAGGAAATTTGTATAGGAGATGCCCCTTAAAGGTGCAAGATCATGTGTTTCTTGTTGATCTTATGGAATTGCCATTATATGGTTTTGATGTAATTCTTGGCATGGATTGGCTTGTTGAGCATAGAGCCGTTGTGGATTTTGAAAGCAAGCGAGTTTTGTTGAAACTTGCAGATGATTATGAGGTTGTGGTGGTGGGAGAAAATGTGAAGTTTCTAGCTAATGTGGTGTCGACGCTTGAAGCAAGACGGATGTTGCGTCAAGGATGTGAGGCTTACCTAGCATTTGTTATGAATCCTAGTTCAAAGGAGGTTCGCGTTCAGGATATAAGAACCGTGTGTGAGTTCCCTGGAGTGTTTTCGGAGGAATTACATGGTTTGCCGTCTAGTTGAGAGGTTGAATTTGGAATTGAGTTGTATGAGAACACAACTCCGGTGTCCATTGCACCCTATCGCATGGCACCCAAAGAGTTGAAAGAGTTGAAGACGCAACTTCAGGAGTTGCTTGATCGTGATGTGCATTGATTATCGTCAGCTGAATAAGTTGACCGTCAAGAACAAGTATCCTTTGCCGAGGATTCATGATCTTTTTTATCAGTTTCGGGGAGCAGCTGTGTTTTCGAAAATTGATTTGAGGTCATGGTACTATCAGTTAAAGGTGAAGGATGTAGATGTGCCGAAAACAACCTTTAGAACAAGATATGGGCATTATGAGTTCCTTGTGATGTCGTTCGGATTGACGAATGCTCCTGCTGCTTTCATGGATATGATGAATAGGGTGTTCCATGAATTCTTAGACAAGTTCGTTGTGGTGTTCATCGACGATATCCTTGTGTACTCTCGTACTGAGGAGGAGCATGAAGGTCATTTAAGGATTGTTTTGCAAGCGATGTTGGAAAATCAGCTTTATGCTAAGCTGAGCAAATGTGAGTTTTGGCTAAAGGAAGTTGTTTTCCTTGGTCATGTGGTTTCAGCGGAAGGGATTCGAGTTGATCCCCAGAAGGTTGAGGCAGTGATGAATTGGAAGCCTCCTAAGTCCGTTCATGAAGTCCGTAGTTTCCTTGGGTTGGCAAGATACTATCGGAGGTTTGTGGATGGATTTTCTAATATTGTTGCCCCTTTGACGAAGTTGTTGCAAAAGGATGTTAAGTATGAGTGGACGGATGCGAGACAACAAGCTTTTGAGAAGCTAAAAGCAGCTTTGACGCAAGCTCCTATCTTGGTTCAACCTGAATCCGGGAAAGAGTTTGTGGTGTATAGTGATGCATCCTACGTTGGTTTGGGGTGTGTGTTAATGCAAGAGGGTAAGGTGGTGGCTTATGCATCGCGACAGTTGAAAGTGCATGAGCGCAATTATCCTACGCATGATATTGAGTTGGCTGTAGTGGTTTTTGCTCTAAAGATTTGGAGACATTATCTTTATGGTGAGAAGTGTACTGTGTATACGGATCACAAAAGTTTGAAGTATTTGATGTATCAGAAGGAGTTAAATCTTAGGCAACGACGTTGGGTGGAGTTGCTTAAGGATTACGATCTAACGATCGAGTATCATCAAGGGAAGGCCAATGTTGTGGCCGATGCTTTGAGCAGGAAAGTGGCGGTGGAGTTAAAGAGCGATGTTTGCTAGCTTGAGCATATCACGAGATGGTGGTCTTGTTGCTGAATTGCAAGTGAAACCATCTCTAATCCAGTTGATAAAGGATAAACAACTGTTGGATGATTCCTTCGTGCCACATGTTCAAGATATTGCTGAAGATAGGCCATCGGATTTCTGTTTTAATGATGATGGGGTTTTCTGTTTTGGAAGTCGGATATTGGTGCTGAATGATGTTGAGTTGAGGCGCACAATTCTGACCGAAGCTCATAGTAGTCCTTTTGCTATGCACCCTGGTAGTACAAAGATGTATTGTGATCTGAAGGATGAGTACTATTGCGTGGGATTGAAGAAAGATATCGCTGAGTACGTTAGCAAATGTATGGTTTGTCAGCGGATTAAGGCTGAACATCACTTTCCTTCAGGGTTGTTGCAGCCGTTAAGGATTCCTGAATGGAAGTGGGAGAGGGTCACCATGGACTTTGTGTCTGGTTTGCCTCTATCGCCATCAAAGAAGAATTATGTTTGGGTGATTGTGGATCACCTTACGAAGTGTGCGCATTTCTTGCCTGTGCATACTACGTACACCTTGGATAAACTTGCGGAGTTGTACATTGCTGAGATTGTACGTTTGCATGGTGTACCAAAATCTATAGTGTCAGATAGAGATCCGAGGTTCACTGCAAGGTTTTGGGAGTGTTTGCATCAAGCATTGGGTACGCGGCTGAATTTCAGTACTTCTTATCATCCGCAAACGGATGGACAGTCAAAGCGTGTTATGCAGGTGCTTCAGGATATGTTGAGGTGCTGTGTTATTGAATTTCAAGGCTCTTGGGAGAAGCACTTGCCTTTGGTGGAGTTTGCTTATAATAACAGTTACCAGGCGAGTATTCAAATGACACCTTATGAAGCTTTGTACGGGAGGATGTGCAGAACTCCTCTTTGTTGGGCTGAAACGGGACAAAACTTGGTTTCGATGTCAGCTTTGTTAAAAGGAACCACCGAGAAGGTGAAACTCATTTGTGAGGTGTTGAAGGAAGCATCAGATCGGCAAAAGTCTTACGCGGATTTGAAGCGTAAGGAGATAGAATTTTTGGTGGGTGACCGTGTGTTTTTTAAAGTTTCACCTTGGAAGAAGGTGGCGAGGTTTGGCCGGAAGGGCAAGTTGAGCCCAAGGTACATTGGACCATATGAGGTGATAGAACGTGTGTGTCATGTTATGCCTACTTCGGAGGTATAGATAATGTGTTTTATGTATCTGTGCTTCGGAGGTATAGATCGGACCCTTCGCATGTTATGCCTGTGGATGAAGTTGAGTTGAATCCATATTTGACATATGATGACAAACCTGTTGAGATTCTGGATTCGGATAGTAAGGTTCTCCGTGGTAAGACCATTAAGCTGGTCAAAGTATTGTGGAGACATCGTGGTGCTGAGGAAGCCACGTGGGAAAGGAAGGAAGACATGGAGAAGCAATTTCCTTACCTTTTTCTTCCAGGTAAATTTCGAGAACGAAACTTCTTAAGAGGGGGAGAGTTGTAACGCCCCAATTTTGGGCCTAGATGTTTTAGAGTTCGAATTGGACCGGTCGAGAACGGTTCAAATCTTAAAGGGAGATTTAAGGAACACCTAGTTCGGGATGCTTTAAATATATGGGAAAATACGTAAAAATCCTCATTTATTATATGAATGATTATGGCGAAAACAATTTTAAAAAATAAGGTTTGGAAATACTACATTTCGGTGTAGTGACAAAATTGCAGTTTTTGCAAAAGTTGAATAGTGACTGTTTTGTAAAGGATTGAAACTTTGAATCTTTAAGGAGCTTATTTTACCAAAATGTTTAAATCAGATTTCTCCTTATTTTGGGTGATTTTAATAATGTTTTAATTAAGGTAAATAAAAATAATTAAAAGGAAAAACCATCTTTGACTTTTCATAACTACCTTACGTCAATTATCTCTCATTTCATTTTCTCTCAATTTCTTTTCAGCCAAACACATTTCCTCCATCAATTAGCCTCTGATTTTCATTTCTTTTGATGAGATTTCAATCTCCTTTTGATTCCTAATCTTTTCCTCACCAAACCCTCTTGTTTTCACATTGGATTTTCAAGAAAACTTGCCCAAATCAAGGAGAAATCAGCCATTAGAGGTAAGCTTCGTCCTTATCCTCTAATGATCAGTTCTTTACTGAAATTCCCAAGTTATCAATCCTTTGTTAATGATTTTTGAGTTGCTTTAATGTTAGACACAAGAAATTGTATTAAAACTCAAGGTTCTTTGAGAGATTTTGATGATTTTCGTGGCTGTTGGTTAGGCTCTGTTTTGAGGTTGTTTTCTAATGTATTTTGGATGGTAATTGATGTTATAAATGAGGTTTTATCAAACAAATCCCGAATATGTTTGGATTCCCAAGTTTTGCATGCTAGAATGGTGGGTTTGGTGTTCTGTTATAGATGGAGGTATAAGGACAAGTTTTGTGGTGGTTTTTTATGTTGATTGATGTTTAGAAATGATTAGAAGTGATAGATCTTGGTCGGGCTTTGTTTTGGTAGAGTTTGGAGATGATTTCGGTTGTTTTTGGTAGCCAAAATAAGGTTCTTGAGTAGAGCAGCGAGTTTAGGTGTGTGGCAGATGATTTCAATGCATGATGATGCACTAATCCTCTGCTCTTCTGTGTTAAAAACATGGGAGTCATCTTTGGATGCCTTTGGTGTTGATCCAGGAGCTTAGTTAGCGTTTCGGCGAGCAAGCGAAATGTACTCGGTGAGTGCGAATGGTTTTAGAGGTCCTTGAGGGACAAAGAAACAAGGTTTGGGGATTTAGGAAAGGTTTGAAACACCTTCCTATGTCCGGAAGTAAGTATTGGCTAGATTGCTCTCATATATGTGGTGGTTGCCCCTAAAATGCTTTTACATGCTCATGTTTTGAGATAGATAAATTCCTACTGTTTTTATGCATGATTTGTAGCATGAGATGATCCTTGAAAAGATTTCATGAAATAACATGTTGCATTGATGAGTTTTGAGCTTTTGATTTAAAGCATGGCAAATGTTACGTTTTTGAAAGAGATGAGAAAGCTTTGAGAAATGTTGCATTAAAAACAATAGGTGGGATGATGTTTTGACATAATATATTGGCATAGAAGATGAGATACTTACCAGATATAATTGATCGATCAATAGGATGAGAGTGCACTATAAACTAAAAATTTGTACGTGCTCTTTGGAGTCAATCTAAAGGGAGAGACCGATGATGGGCATTCCATCGGGTAGGACTTGGTGAAATACCCAAGCTTTGTGGTGATGAGAGATTTCGCCATGTCAGTACGGTGATTTGAGATTCAACCGGAAATTATGCTTACTAGACGAGTGAGTACGGTGATGTGAGATTCTACCGGAAGTGTCTAGTGGGTTTGAGAATGTTGTCCGCAAATCTGAGTAATAATGAGATGTGAAATGCCAATATAATATATGAAAATGCTTTTGATTCACATGTACCTATTGATGAGACGATTTATGCTATGAGAAATGCATATGAGATTTGTATATGAAATGCTTTAGTTTTCACAAGCATATGTATGGCCTTGCCATGAGATTTGCATTGGTTTAAATGCATGAGATAGAATTGAGGTACATGTGTTTTCAATGGAGTTTTGCTTTGAAATGGTTTTCAAGCATGAAATAGAATGAGCATGTTGTAGAAAAGGCTTTTGAGAAAGTGTTTTGAATAATGCATTGTTGTGTTGGTTTTCTTTAGAGCTTGCCTCACTTGGCAAATGTGCTTACGCTATCTTTTACCAACAATGAAGATAATTGAAGTGTTTTTGGGCAGCAAGAAGGTTAAGAACATCCAAGGAAGTGCAAAGCTCATGTATGGTGATGTTTTACATACTTTAGTATTGATAATTGGCAATGGGGTTTCATGGTTGTAGTTGAGAGATGTGTTTTGGAACTCCCTATGGTTGTAATAAGTTTGGTGTAGCTTTTGGAGTTTGTAAATGGTTTTGTTTGTGTGATTCGAGGTTTGAAAGCTTATATTTGGATTTGTGGCTAGGAAGCATGCATATAGATAGAATGTTCATCTGTTGATGCCATGCTCTAGCTTAAGTGTCCTAAATATAATATCTAATGTCTAGACAAGTTGCTGGTATGATATGATATGATTTGAAGCATGTTTGAGTGGGTTAAGAGGTGAAAAACCAGAATTTTCTGCTGTTGCAGGGCAGGGTGTATCGAAACACCCATAACTGTTTCGAAACGAGGGCCTATAATGGCCATAATGTTCCGGAACGGTTGAAGGTGTTTCGGAACATTTTGGCTACTGAAGAGGCATGTTTCGATACCGGTCTCGGAACGCACCAGAGTACCGAAAAGTTCAACTCCGTTTCGATACGGGCTTTTCAGTACGAAGGTTTTTGTTCCGAAACGGATGACCGTTGGATGATGTTTTTGAATTGTTTTAAGTTTCATGTTTTACATTTTAGTCATGAAAGTTGTGGATGCAATTGCTTGAGCTTGGAATGTCCTTTTAAGCTGAAATTTGACAGAGAGGCATGTGATATGACGAATTACAATTTTGTAAGCTTAAAATCTATTATGTCCTTGTATTTTCCAAAATTACATTTTGGTCCCTAAAAGTGTAATTCATACAATTGAGTCCATAAATGGTTTCCGATCGCTGTGCCCGTCTCTCATATGATTCTTGAGTATTCACATAGGCTTAATGTGCATCTAGAAAAGATTAAAAAGAAAAAAGAAGGGTTGTTAATCAAGGTTGACTTTCGAGTTGGCTTTGGTTTTCCCCGTGTAATCTTCGTAGTTTGAGTCAAGCGTCTAGGCTGGGCTAAGAGGGTTAAAGAAACTGAAATCCGAAGGCTTACCATCCGCAATATCCTGAACGTGAGGAACAAGAGAATCATCAAGCAACTACTTATCCTTGATCAACTGATTCAAGGATGGTTTCACTTGCAATTCGGCAACAAGACCAGCATCTCGCGATATGCTCAAGCAAGCAAACATCGCTCTCAACTCCACAGCCAACTTCCTGCTCAAAGCATCGGCCACAACATTGGCCTTCCCAGGATGATACTCGATTGCCAAATCATAATCCTTAAGCAACTCCACCCATCGTGTTTGCCTAAGATTCAACTCCTTTTCAGACATAAGATACTTCAAACTCTTGTGATCCGTATACACAGTACACCACCGATAGCTCGATATCATGCGTGGGATAGTTACGCTCATGCACCTTCAACTGTCGCGATGCATAAGCCACCACTCTACCCTCTTGCTTCAACACATACCCCAAACCAACATAGGATGCGTCACTATAAACTACAAACTATTTTCTCGATTCAGGTTGAATCAAGATAGGAGTTTGCGTCAATGTTTCCTTTAGCTTCTCAAAGGCTTGTTGTCTGGCTTCTGTCCAATCAAACTTAACATCCTTCTGCAACAACTTTGTCAAAGGTGCTGCAATCTTGGAAAATCCATCAACAAACCTCCGGTAGTAGCCCGCCAAACCAAGGAAAGTACAAGCTTCAAGAACAGACCTAGGAGGCTTCCAGTTCACCATCGCCTCGATCTTCTGAGAATCAACACAAATTCTTTCGGCCGAAACCACATGACCAAGGAAAACAACTTCCTTCAACCAAAACTCACATTTACTTAGTTTGGCATAAAGCTGATTTTCTAGAAAGACTTGCAAAACAACCCTCAAATGCTTCTCATGCTCTTCCTCAGTACGAGAATACACAAGGATGTCATCGATGAACACCACCACAAACTTATCCAAAAACACATGAAACGCTCTGTTCATCATACCATGAATGTAGCAGGAGAATTCATCAGACCAAAAGGCATCACATGGAACTCAAAATGCCCACACCTAGTCCGAAAAGTAGTTTTTGGCACATCCACATCCTTAACTTTCAATTGATAGTACCCAGACCTCGAATCAATCTTCGAGAAAACTGCCGCTCCACAAAACTAATCAAAATGATCATCAATTCTTGGCATAGGATACTTATTCTTAACAGTCAACTTATTCAACTAACGATAATCAATACACATCTTCATCGTGCCATCTTTCTTCTTTACAAACAAAGTCGGTGCACCCTAAGGCGACACACTAGGCCGAATAAAGCCTCGGTCTAGCAACTCCTGAAGTTGCGTCTTCAGCTCCTTTAACTCTTTAGGTGCCATACGATATGTAGCGATAGACACCGAAGTCGTATTTTCATACAACTCAATTCCAAACTCAACCTCTCGACTAGGCGACAAACCAGGTAACTTCTCCGGAACCACCCCAGGGAATTCACATATAGTCCTTATATCTTGTACTCGAACATCCTTTACGCTTGGATTCATTACGAAAGCTAAATAAGCTTCACCTCCCTGACGCAACAACCGGTTCGCTTCAAGAGTCGAGACCACATTAGATAAAAACTTCACATTCTCTCTCACGACTACAACTTCGTAGTCATCAACAAGTTTCAACGAAACTCGCTTATTCTAAAACTCCACAACAACCGTGTGCTGGACTAAGCAATCCATACCAAGGATTACATAAAATCCATAGAAAGGCAATTCCATGAGATCAACCATAAACACATATTCTTGCACCATTAAGGGACATCTCCTATATAACTTCCTTATTACAATCATTTCACCAAAAGAACTACTTACACGCATACCAATATCCCAAGATTCAATAGGCAAACCAAGTATTTGAGCACGTTCACGCAATATGTATGAACGTGTAGACCCAGAGTCAATCAAAGAAAGTAATGACAAAGGCTGCAAAGTAAAGGTACCTGCGATCACGCCAATGTCATTCCTCCTCTAACGATGTGCATAAACTCTGGCCTGACCACCGCCCTCAGGCTGAACAACTACCACATGTGCCATCTCTGTGCTGAAAGTTACCACGGCCGCGCCCACGGCTCCTTTGTGGCTCAACTGCTCTCACCAGAGCATGTCCCTTTCTCGCCTGCTAAAGAACAATCTCGTTTCATGTGCCCATGAGAACCGAAATTCCAGCATGTACCAATGTTGCCTCAACACTCTTCCGTGTGCCTCATACCACACTGGTTACATTCAGGTGTACGAACAAAAGCATTCGGTCCCTACGGACCTCTCCCTGGGTTACCTCCCCCGCGTATAGGATCCAAATGAGACCTTCGATCCTTATGCCTCTTAAAATGATCCCTCCCAACATCACGATCTACAGCTAGCTTCCTTGACCTAGATCCTCCTGGTCGACCCGCCAAACCAAGGTTCAGCTCGATATCCTTAGCTCGTGTGACCAACACTTCAAAATCAGAGTAATCCGATGCAAGCATATATGTCTTCAATTCTGTCACCAATACATAACGGAAATGCTCGCACCTCTCCCGCTCATTAGGAATCAACTCAGGTGCATACTGACTGAGACGCACAAATTGTACTTCATATTCGTCCACGGACATACTTCCTTGCACCAGAGACATAAATTCCCTCTTCTTCTCATCCATGTAACGAACACCCAGGTACTTCCTCTTGAACGCATTTAGAAAGAACGTCCCAGTCACCTCATCAGCCTCCAATCCTACAGTAGTGGTCGTCCACCCCGTATAAGCATCACCGTGCAACATGGATACATTGCATCCTAGCTTCTAGACATCATTACAATTCATTTGTCCAAGGATCCTCTTGGTTCTTTCCAGCTAAGACTCAGAATTCTCAGGGGTCAGCCCCCTAAACTCTGTCCCACCAAGACTGCAGAGTAGCTCTAACGGCAGGCTCACCGGCTAAGGCGCATCCACTTGAGTACCAGCTAGTGTTGCCTAAAAGGCTCTAGCAATAGCCTGAATCAGCACATTCATATCAGGAGCATCATACCCTCGTGCTCCTCCGGGTGCAGCAACCCCTACTTCAGCTCCAGCACCAGCCCCCGCTCCACCACTACCGGGTGGTTCACCAGGAGGGGGATGTGGTAAATTCTCTACTCGCTCGTCTGTCTAATTCTCAGCTGAGCTACGAGTGTTAATTCTAAGCTCTCTTTGTGGCCCAATTAGAAATAATGCAACTAGAAAAATGCAATAAAACTCAGTTAGGCAATTCAAGGCAAGAAAATCCAAGGTGCTCAAGTCGCATTTTCAAAACAATTTCTTCCATTAGTAACGATATGGCAATGAGTTCCCAATTTATACCCCAACCATAGCATAGCAACACAATTTAATCTCAAACAACAAAATTGCATGTATTCCATCTCAATCAAGCTCAAACATTGCACAAGTACACAACATGCATTCACAGAATTTTAACACAACTCGTATTTAAACTTACAAACCACTTACCAACGCCCCAATTGTTCACAAATCTGGCTCTGATACCAACAAATGTAACCCCCTTAGCCCGGTCTAGACGGATGAACTGAACCAAGAAGCTACACGGGGAAAACCGAAGCCAACTCGTTAAAGCCGACTTCGATTAGTGACCCTTTTTTCTATTTTTATCTTTTCTCGAAGCAATTAGATTACATGTGATCATCAAAGAGCATAGGAAGAAACGACACAACGATCGGATTTCATTTAGGGGTTTAATTGCATAAATCAAGCATTTAGGGACCAAAATGTAAATTCTGTAAAGTACAACAACATTTTTTATTTTAAGGTTACCAATATTCGATTAGTCATATTTCATGCTTCTCTGCAAAATTCCATCATCATCAGGACATCCAAACTCACCTGATCGCATACACTTAGTTTAGGGACTAAAACGTAACATTTTAGAACTTTAAAAGATGCTTTTAACAGATTTTAACGGTCGTGTATCAGTACACTTATGGGTCCTATCGATACACGGGAAAGCAATGGCCAAACTTGGAAAAATAGTATTGATACCCATCCCCAAGTATCGATACGCCCTTCAAATTCTGCCTAGGCGTATCGATACGCTTCCCATTCGCACCGATACCCCTGGACCATTTGGCACAAATTTTGCTTACGCGTATCGATACGCAAGCCGGAGTATCGATACGCATACCAGAAGCATACCAAAATCCGCCACAAATTTACATTAAACATCACCAAATCATCACCAAAACATATGGATTTGTTAACAACATCAAAACTAACACAAAGAAAACCAATTCTAAGCACATGGCAAGCATTTGATAGATCATCACAAAGATGCAAGGCATATAAAAGAACATGCTTAAACCACAAACCATAAGCATCCCAAAAGGCAAGGTAAAGCAACAAAACAAATATAACGGCCTTCTACAAACCCAAAAGTGCACATACAACTTGCTACAACTCAAAGGAGTCCAAAACACATCTCCTTAAACAAACCATTAACTCCCATTGCCATATTTCATTACTAAAGGTGAATGTAAAACATCATACTTGAGCTTACCTATTCCTTGGATTCCTTTAAGCCTACTTGCTGCCCATGATGTCTCAATTATCTGCATTGTTGGTAAAAGAGAGCGTAAGCACAAAAGCTTAGTGAGGCATGCTCTAAAAACTCCAACATACCAATGCTAGCTTTTAAAACATTAACTTGAATTCCATTTCTAAAACCATGCTCTTTCTATCTCATTCTTGAAATCCATTTCAAAGCAAAACACCATTTGAAAACCACATGTACCATCTATCTATCTCATGCATTCAACCAATGCAAAACTCATGGCAAGGCCACAGATGCTTGTTATACAAAAGCATTTCATGATCTCAAAATCTCATATGCATTTCTCATAGCATAAAAATCATTTAAAAACATTGGTACATGTGAATCATAGCTCATTCTCATATCTTGGCATTTCATTTTCTATCTTTACTCGGATATGCGAATTAGCTTGACATAGAGTCAAGTCCTACCCCGGTGGAATCTCGCATCACCAGACTCTCATAGCGGTATCTATCTTCACCACAAAGCTTGGGTGTTTCACCAAGACCTACCCCGATGGGATCTCTCATCATTAGACTCTCGCTTTGGATCGGGATGGCACTACCCCCATTGCCCGACTCCAAAGAGCACATACAAATTTTAGTTTAGAGTGCACTTTACATCCTATTGTTCGACCAATTATATCCGATAACATCTTATCAATTATGCCAATATATTAATTTATAATCATCATCTCACCTACTATTTTGATGCAACATTTCTAAACCAATCTCATCCCATTTCAAAATCAAGGTCCATGCATAGCATTTAGTCAAAAATCTCAAAACTCTTTGCAACATTGTTCAATCTCATGGGATCAATATAAAACATCATCTCACGTCATAAATCATGCATAAAACAGTTGGAATTTAACTTTCTCAAATCAAGAGCATGCCAAAAGCATATAGGGGCATCATCCACATTTCGAGAGCAAATCCAAACATACTTACTTCAGGACTTAGGATGATGTTTCAAACCAATCCCAAATCCCCAAACTCATTTTCTTGTCCCTTAAGGACTTTCAAAACCATTTTTCACTCACCGATGACGTTTCGCTTGATTGCTGAAACGATTTCTAAGCTTCCGGTACTTTCAGATCAATACCAATCGCGTCCGATGAAGTCTCCCATGTTCAACACACATAAGAGCAGAGGATTAATGCGTCAACATGCATTAAAATCACTAGCCACTCATTCCAACACGTTGCTCTACTCAAAACTAGCATTTCGGCTATATGAAATAACTGAAATCACCTCCAAACTTCCACCAAACATAGCCCAGCCAAGATCTATCAATTCTAACCTTTTCTAAACTTCAATCAACATAAAAAATCAACATAAACACGACCTTATACCTCCAGCAATAGCAGAACATCAAAAACACCTCAAAACCACAAATCTAACATCTTAAAATTAGGGACCCAAGCCTATTCGGGATATATTTGTTAAACCTTCATTCTTAACATCAAATAACATCCAAAATATGTTGAAAATCAACCTCAAATCATATTATTACTTAGAAATACGAAAATCACCAAGATCTCAATAAAATATTGAATTTAACAAACCTTTTTTGTTTGTAACAATAATACAACTCAAAAACCATTAACAAAGAATTGATAACTTGGGAGTTTTAGTAAAGAGATGATCATTTGAGGAGAAGAATGAAGCTTACCTCTAATGGTTGATCTCTTTTCAATTTGGGCAAGTTTTCTTGAAAAACCCGAAGCAAAAACAATGTGATTTGATGAAACAAAGTTGGAGAATCCTTTAGAGAATGAAATCTCAGCAATCAAGGTGAAAATCAAAGGTTCTTTGATGAGAGAAAAGTGTTTGGTTGAATAGAAGTTGAGAGAAAATGAAGATAGGAAAAACTAACGTGAAATTGGTTATGAAAAGTCAACTTTTGGTTTCCTTTTTAATTCCCTTTAATTTATTATAAGATCATTCATTAAAAGCTCCCAAAATAAAGAGAAATCTGATGAAAATAATCGGTAAAAAATAGCACCATAAAGATTCAAAGTTTCAATCTTTTACAAAACAGTCACTAACCAACTTTTGCAAAAACTACTTTTTGGTCACTATATCAAAATGTAATATTTCCAAAACTCATTTTGTGAAATTGTTTTTACCATAATCATTTACATAATAAATAATGATTTTTAGATATTTTCCATACTTTTAAAACATCCCGAACTATGTTTTCGCTAAACCGACCTCAAGGATTCGAACCGTTCCAGACCGACCGATCCAAAGTCTAAAACATCTATAGCCAAAACCAGGGCGTTACAATGCCAATGTGAAAGGTTGTTTTGGTGGCTATTGTTGAGTGTATAAAATTTCTATATTTTACCCCTCATTTACCCATATTTCTGCTGCATTCAAGTATATTTCATTGCATTTATGATAGATTTCTACATAAACATCACAATTAGATAAAATGGCACAGTTGCTACTGAATTTGGCTACTTTTGCAGCTATCTGTTGTGGCACACTCAGAGCAGCAAAGGAGAAGAGCTGGATCACAGGACTGGAGTCGAGGAGCAAACGCTGTCGTGGCCACTGCCGTGGCAGCCATGACGACAATATTGGTGAGGTGGAAGAGTGAAGTGGAGCTCGACAGATAGAGGAATTCAAGCCGGTATGTCGTTGACCACTTCTATATTTTTCTGAACCCTCGGCAGAATGAAGGCCAAACCCAAAGTTCAATGAAGAAACCCAAAGCAAGAAAAGAGTACGAATTAAAGGCATCTACTCAGAAGATTTAATCTTTAATAGAGTTTTAATTTAGTTTTAACTTGTATTCTTGCCATATTAGAAAACTTGGACCCAAGTCCATAATAAAGGCATGTAATTTGAACTAGGGAAGGAGATCTGATTCCTAACCATCTTCCCCAAAACCCTTGTCGTTTTCCCTTCTCCATCATGTTCTAAATTTTTCCTAGGGCTAAGGGTTGATTCTGTAAGGTAGTTGCAAGGATTGTTCTGTTTAGGAACTTTCTGTTCAAGCAATAAAAACTTCAAGTTTATTTATTATGGTTTTCATATCTTACAACAGTATCGGGAGAGCATTGTGAGGTTATCCATTTGTTTGATATCGAGAGAGTCAAGCATACGAACGAAATAAATACGCGTTTTCCAGTTTATGGTTAAACCATCTCGTCTTAGGGATAAATACGAGGTTAAGTGGCTAAGGAAGAATTCGACAACATTGGTGTTCACCCTTCGATTTACGTATGGAGGTATCATCTAAGAAGTGTTCATCAACAACACTTGGGCCTACGGATAGGACAAGTCATAGTAGGGATTCTTGCCAAGCTTGAAGTACACAGTTGTGTGATCGCTGTCGCGACATCAACAGACTTCTGTCGCGACAGGTGCTGCCGCGACAGGGACGACGACAGAACATAAGTTCTCTTACAGTGCAACACCTACACTACCGAGCAAATGAATACCGGCCTATTTCTTAAACCTGGTCTTTTACTCTTTTATTTTAGTTATTATTCACGATTACTCTACAATCAAAATAAACTCTTTCCCTCTCTTGTACAACAATTCTAGGATAAAGTTATTTCCAGTCCTTGTGGAGACGATATTCGATACTCCAAGTATCACTTTACTACTTGCGTCGTGTACACTTGCACTATTTGCGATATGACTCTTTTACACGCAACAAGTTTTTGGCGCCGTTGCCGAGGACTGGCAACATATCTTTACCCTTACTCTTACTGCACTTTTTCTTTTTAATTTTCTATTTTTATTGGCATTATTTACCATGTGCTTTTCACAATGTTTTTTGTTTGCTTATGCGTAGATCTAGATGAGGTAAAGAACCTAAGTACGAACTAGACCATGAAATCGAACGCACTTGACAACCCAGGAACCGAGTCAGACTCTTGATAGCAAGAAACAACTATCTTGAGGAACAACTAGAAGCAATGGTGAACAGAATGCATAACAACGTGGTAGATGATGACCAGAGGGTTGCCGAAGATCCTCCCCAAGTTGTCCAGAATGAACGGCCTGCTGCCGCTGCCACACGGCACTTCTGCCGCGACTACATGGTCAATGACCATGTTGAACTGGAGACCACCTTGCCAGACGTGGAAACTGAGAACTTCGAGCTGAAACCTGTTATGTTCAGCATGATAAATTCCGCTGGCCAGTTTAGTGGTGCTGCAACTGAGGATGCTAGGGAACATCTGAAAACGTTCCAAGAAATCTGTGGATCGTTTAGATTGCCAAGAATAAATCCGGAAGTATTGAGGCTCCAGTTATTTCCTAATTCATTGAGAGATAGAGCTAAAACTTGGTGGAATAAACTAACGCCGGGTTCAATATGAACTTGGGTAGATCTCTCTCGTGAATTCTTATCTCGTTTTAATCCTTCTCATTTATGTGAAAGATTGCGTAACGAAATTGCTACTTTTCAATAGGAGGATGACGAACCAATGCACGAGGCATGGGATAGATTTACAACTCTTCTTGAGAACTGCCCAATGCATGGATTTCCCGTGTGGAACCAGGTCATCAAATTCTACAACACTGCCAATGCACATACTCGTCTGAGAATAGATTCAGCTGCAAATGGGCTAATACTGGACAAGGAACTAGACGAAGCAATGATAGTGTTGAAGAACTTAGCGAAAAACGATGAGCAATTTCCTACAGCTAGGAGAGGGGGCAAACAAGGGATATCCGTGAAGGATTATGAAGCTGACAATTCGATGAAATCACATGTTGCGTACCGCACAAAAGTAGTGTAAAATGCAGCGGAAAGATTCCAAAGTCGTATATTCTGTAGAAGATGTATGTGAAACATGTAGTGGGAATCCCAGTTTAGAAGACTGTCCTTTACAGCTGGAAGAAGGGATGTATGTTGGGAATTATAACAAGACAAGAAACTATGATTCCAACAATTACGATCCCAACTGGAGGAAAGATCTTAAGTTTTCCTGGAGCAATCCGAACAATGCACAGAATCCTCAAATGCAGAACAACCAAAACCAAGGGGTACCCAGAATCTTGTAACACCCCAAATTTGGGCCTAGATGTTTAGAGTTTGAACCGGATCAGTCTGGAAAACGGTTCGAATCTAAAAGGGAGTTTTAGAGAACACCTAGTTTGGGATACTTTAAAAATATAGAAAAATATCTAAAAATCCTCATTTAATATATAAAAGAGAATTATGAAATCAATTTTACAAAATAAGGTTTGGAAATACTACATTTAGGTGTAGTGACCAAATCGTAGTTTTTGCAAAGGGAATGGTGAATCTTTAAACAGCTAATTTACCGAAAATGTTTTCATCAGATTTTCCTTAATTTGGGTGATTTAATTAAATAAAATAAAGGAGATAAACTTCCTTTGACTTTCATAACCACTTTTCTCTAACTTTCTCTCATTTCATTTTCTCTCAAAATCCTATCAACCAAACATTTTTTCTCCAGCAAATCTTTCTTTGATTTCCACTTCATTTGATGAGAATTTCATCACTCATTGATTCCTAATCAATCTTTCATCAAATCTATTTGTTTTCTATGTTGAATTTTCATGGAAACTTGCCCAAATCAAGGAGAAATCATCTTTTAGAGGTAAGCTTGTTCTTCGCCTCTAAATACTCAGTTCTTTACTGAAATTCCCAAGTTGTCAATCCTTTATTAAAGTTTTATGAATGGTTTTAATGTTGGAAACAAGAATTTGGCTTTAAACTCAAGATTTTGGAAGAGATATTGAAGATTTTCGTGGTAATTGATTGGGAGCTGTTTTGAGATGGTTTTCTAATGTATTTTGGATGTTAAATGATGTTAGAAATGAAGTTTTATCAATCCAATCCCGAATATGTTGTTTTTCCTAAGTTTTTGCTTGTGAAAATGGTGGTTTTTGGGGTGATTTTGGTGTTCTGTTATAGATGGAGGTATAAGGACGAGTTTAGGGTTGTTTTTGATGTTAATTGATGTTTAGAAATGTTTAGAATTGATAGATCTTGGCTGGGCTTTGTTTTGGGGGAGTTTGGAGGTGATTTCAGTTGTTTTTGGTAGCCGAAATGAGGTTCATGAGTAGAGCAGCGAGTTGGGTTGTATGGCTGGTGATTTTAATGCATGATGGCGCATTAATCCTCTGCTTTTATGTGTTAAAAACATGAGAGAGTGATCCGGAAGTGATTGAGGTAGTGTTGGAGGTTTCGGACGCTTGGGAGACTTGTCGGCTAGCATAGTGTTGTGTATCGGTGAGTGAGATCGTGTTTTCCAGCTTTGGAATGATTTTGAAAAGAGGTTTGGGAACTTAAATTTAGGCGTGAAACGCCGGTTTAAATTCGGAAGTAAGTAAAGTAGAATTCTCTCTCAATTGTGCTATTATTGTTTTGAAAACTATCAAAATGGGTTTTGATGTGATTGATTTGACAATGTGGTTTAATTTGTTGTTTGAGCATGGTTTTAAAGCATGTGAGTTAGTTGTCAAACTTGGTTTGAAGAAGGATGCATGAAATTAATATTCCTTGAGAGTATGTGTTGTTAGTTTGCATTTTAAGGCAATGTTCGGCATTTTGGCCTTGAAGGTGTTGCATGCTTTAAAAACAGTGAGTGTGTTGATGATTTTAACATGATATATTGGCATAGATGATGTAAAGATTATCGGATATATTGATCGATCAATAGGATGTAGAGTGCACTATAAACTAAAATTCGTACGTGCTCTTGGGATTCATCCCAAAGAGAGAGACCAATGATGGGCATTCCATTGGAGTAGGACTTGGTGAAATATCAAAGCTTTTTGGAAACAAGAGTTATTGCCATTAGACCGATGATGGACATTCCATCGGAGTAGGACTTGGTGAAACATCCAAGCTTTTTTTTCAGAAAGAGTTATTGCCATGAGACGGATGTGGGGCATACCATCGGGGTAGGACTTGATGAAATACTCAAGCTTTTGGCGAAAGTAGAATCCCTATGAGAGTACGGTGTGGTAGAAGCCACCGGAAGATTATGTTCTAGACGGGTGAGTACGGTGATGGTTGATGCCACCGGAAGTGTCTAGTGAATTGTCCGCATATCTGTGTACAATAGAGTGTGTAAATGCCAATATATGAGAATGTGTGTCACATGTACCAATGCTTGAAATGTTTTATTCTATGAGGTTTGCATATGAATAATGAAATTATGAAATGCTTTTGTGTAAACAGGCATGGGTGGCTTTGCCATGAGTTTTGCATAGGTTGTAAGCATTAGATAGCTAGATGGTACATGTGGTTTTCAAATGGAGATTTGCTTATGCAAAAGAGTATTGAGTTTATGAAATGCTTTTGAGTAACAAGCGTGTGTGGCCTTGCCATGGGTTTTGTATCGATAGAATGCTTAAGATAAATATTTGATACATGAGATTTCAAATGGTGCTTGCTTTGAAATGGTTTTCATGTATGAGAAAGGAAGAGTGTGGAATGGAAATGGTTTCCTAGGAAATTGGTTTAAACTTTGCACAAAGCACTATTGCATGAAATGGGTTAAGTGGAAGTTATTGCAAGAATGTTGTTTGGGGTTGAGTTGCTTAATGCATTTGAGTTTAATGTTGATCTTATGTTAAGTAATGCTTAATTATAAGGTGTTGGTGTTTTATATGAGGTTTTCAAACAATACTTGGTTTATAAAGGTGTGACTGCTTTTGAAAAGGGTTTTAAGGTTTGCTACATTGATGGTGTTTTGGTTTTGAGCATTCCTCACTAAGCATTATGTGCTTACGCTCCTTTTTGTCCATCAATGTAGATAAATGAATTTGGGACAACAAGAAGCAAGGGATTCAAGAAGAGCTCCACTTGAGAAGTATGTTTTGGTTTATAGCTATAGATAATAAAGGCAATGGGGAGGGTCGTTTACATTGATGTGTAATGAGATTGTTTATCTTGAGCAAGTTCGGTTTTTGGTTTGATACTTGTTGATGATCGTTTTGCGATATTTGGATCTTCTTCTCCATATTTTTTTATAGCTATGTTCTTTGTCTAAAGGTAAGATCATGTGTTTAATGTGATAAATGAGTAGGTGTGTTTAATGCTTGTAATGTATCTAGCCTTTGATGCAATACGATGGCTTTAATGCTTAGCATGTTGCTGATATGTTGAGGAATGATTTTAAGTATGTTTGATGGTGTTTTGAAGTGAAAAACCAGAAGTTTCTGCTGTTTCTAGGCAGGGTGTATTGAAACACACTTAGCTGTTTCGAAACAGGTGCCTGAAATGGCCTGGGCGTTTCAGAACGGCTAGAAGTGTTTCAAAACACTTTGGCTACTGGAAGTGTCTGTTTTGGAACTAGTTTCGGAACATACCCGTGTATCAAAACGGTCAACAGCGTTTCGATACGGGTGTTCGACACGGGTGTTTCGATACGGTTGTCAGTGTTTCGAAACGGGCGACCGTTGAACACAGATTCTGCATGCTTTACATTTTGGTCCTGAAAGTTGTAATTGCAATTGCTTGAGCTTGAGATGTCTTTTTAAGATGAAATTTGACATAGAGGCTTGTAATATGTTTAATTAAGGTTCGGTAAGATTAAAATCTACAAAGTCCTTATGTTTTCCAAAATTTACATTTTGGTCCCTAAATGTGTATTTCTTGCAATTGAGTCCTTAAACGTTTTCCGATCGATGTGCTTTTCTCTTCCAAGGTTCTTGAGCATTCACATAGGCTTAATGCGCATCTAGAAAAGATAAAACAAAAAAGGTCGCTAATCAAGGTTGACTTTCGGGTTGACTTTGGTTTTCCCTGTGTGATCTTCGTAGTTCGGGTCTAACGCCTAGGCCGAGCTAAGGGGGTTACATTTTTTGGTATCAGTGCTAAGTTGCAAACTTTTGGGGCAATGATAAGTTTGTGGTAAGTTGTTATGGTAAGTGTTGGATGTTTAATCTAATGTGTGGTTGAAAGTTGGTTGAAAAATATGTCTTTGAGTGAATTGCTAATGTTTTTATCTTGCTTTTTGGTTATGAATCTTCTGCGAGCTAGTGTGAACATGTATTGGTGGTATGCTGATGTTGTAAGTTGATTTTGAATAATGAGAATGTGATGGGTGTGATGTGTTGATATTATGTTGTTGAGGGTGAATGTTGTTTGATGGGAGCATGATTGAAGTTTTGCTGATTGATATGCCGATATTTGTGATATCAATGTTTTTATGGATTGTTATGTCTTGTAAAATGGAAAACTCGGGATACCCATTGCCTTATTATTATAGCTATGTGTTAGTTTGGAGTTGGAGTCTTGAATCCTTGCTCGAAGCTGGTCTGATCGTTTTGTTTGTTTTGTTATTGTTGCTTTGTTAATAATAGCACAATGGAATCGTTGAGAGAGTGGAAACTGGGTACGATGGTTGCTGCTTTAGAGCAGGTTGTTAAGGGGTGGAATTCACCTTTTGGTGGATGTGTTTCGTTTCAGTCAATTGTGCTTGGAGTTGAGGTGGTAAGGCATAATGAGAGAGTTGGTTCTGTGATGAAGGATTCATCATCTGTGGGACATGAGAGTTTGTCAAAGCAGCGTTTGCATGATTTGGGGACTGTGGAGTATCATGGTTCGACACCTGAGGCGTTCGAGGCTTGGTTAGCCAGTATAATTCCGATTCTGGATCGGGAAGGGTGTGACAACGCCTATAAGATGAGAAGTGTTGTCTCGCTAATGTTGGAGGATACTTGTGCTTGGTGGACATCGGTGTCGGTGGCAACGAATATCTGTGATATAGATTGGGAGTTCTTTGTGTCTTCCTTTAATAGAAGATACCTTGGAGATAGGTTTTCAGGGATTAAGCAACGTGTGAGTGTGGGTTCAGTTTGTGATGGTGAGAAAACTACAAGCAAAAGAGCTGTGAGTACCGACCTTGAGAGTGTTCAGCGTAAGAGGTTACACAACAGAAGGGTTCGCCTGAACCAAGGTTTTGGTGGTGGTGCTGATGTGGGTCAAGTGCAATATGACCAATGAGTGATAGTTCGCTTGCCGAAGTGTGATCGTTGTAGAAGGCATCATGTTGGAGTTTGTTGGGGTGTTGGAGTTTGTTGGAATTGTGGTTCTAAGGAGCATGTGAAGCGGGATTGTCCTCAAGTAGTGGGATCAACTTCAGTGCATGAAAAAGGATCTCAGAAGGGTCGTGAGCGCGACCGATACAGAGTATGGAGGTGGCAAGAAGAACATGGAGGTGTGAGGTGTTTGGAGGATGGATCTTGTTGGAATTGTGGGTCCATTGGACATGTGAGACGAAATTGTTTGAAGTTAGCTCGGGGTGGACAGGGTTCTTTGCAGCAGGGAGTCGGTGATGACCTTAAGGTGTTGGTTGATGCTGCGATAGTACGGCCAGAGAATAGTGGTTCTGCGGGGAAGGGAGTTTGTCTGTTGGAACTCCGGGGTGATGAGGTGAGTGCAGGTAATTTTGTTAAGTAATCTTTGCCCTAGTTATCTTTGTTTGGTTCTAGTTTGGATTTCTTTGTGTAATGAGTAAAGTCTTATAACTAGCAAGTTTAGGTAGTAGCCGGTGTTGTTTTTGAAAACAACTTTAGAGTGAAGAGGGTATTAGTGGAGTATTTTGTAGTTAGCAAATTGTTAGAGTGGTGGGGCTGGAAAAGTTGGAAATGAGGTAAGAGGTTGTTCTTAGGCGGATTCTGAGGATGTTATTGGTAAGTGTGAACCAACATACATACATAGTTAAAATCATTTGATTATATATTATATATATGTTGGTACATGCATACATGTGACATGACATTAGAGGTTTTGCATACATATGCACAGGCATTGTTAGGGCATGCTGGAGACCATGCATACGAACGTTCACACTTGCTAATAGCTAATTGGGTCTGATAGTGTTGTGGTAGGATTATGTTGGGTTGTGGGTTTAAAGTGTTGTTTTGGTACCAGATGAATGCTAGAAGTAGTAGAAGATAGTAAACATGTTGTCAGTAGTAGTGGGTGTGATCTAGCATGTTGGAAGAATGAAGGTGTTTGGGTGCTTAAAGAGTTTAGCGGTGTGGTGATAAGGAGGTGATCGTTTGGAGTTAGAATCGTTTGAGGTGGTTTCAAATAATAGATAAGTGTTGTAATTCTCTATGCTGGGTGATTGTTGTAGGATAGTGGATGTATTTCCAGAGTGTGGAGGTATCTTGCGTTGATAGTTGCCATATGTTTTTATATGTAGGTGATGGTTCGTAGTAACCTTAGGGAAGTTGGAAGGAGGTTATGTTGAGAGCTTTAGATGAGGTTTAGCTTGGGATGAGTAGAGGTTTCATGATCTCAATATGTTTGTATGTGAATGGAATGAGTGGTATCCAGGTAAGATTAGTGTCATAGTCAAAGCTTGTTGTGGAAAGGCAATGTAAGTTCAAGGGCCATTGTTGGTTGGTCGGGGTTTTGTGAGAAGGTGGTTAGTTAGTCGTGCACAAGTAAATCTTCCTAAGACAGTTGGGGCAAGTGAAACAACTGATGAGTTAGGGATGTAGTCTCGTGATGTGGATTTTGGGTGTTGTGTGGGCAGTGTTTGATGGGCTGTTAAGTCGGGTGATGGTAACGAATGTGGAAGAATGTTGTCAATACATTGGGAAATGTGAGCAAGCATATGTTGCTTAAGAAATTTTTGCTTGTTGTGGTAATCTTTGAAAGGAGTTGAGCGGTTTTGCAAGGGGTTTTAGAAGCAGAGTAGGTTGTGGGTCACATAGAGGCTGAAAAATGGATGGGTTGGTGTTATCGTGTGTGTGAGTTTTGTTGAAGGAGTTATGAGGTGAGGCGGTGTATGTTGTGAAGGCTTAAGAAGTTCTTCGGGTTGTTGAGGGCATTGCACAGTTTGAAAGTGTGAAAAGCTAAGCTAAGATTAGTAATCGTGTGTGTTAGAAGTCTTGCACCGTGAGTAGTGGAGTTGGAATTGGGTATAGAGTAAGTTTGATATGAGAATGTGTTGGTTTCGTTGTGTTTTGGGTTGAGGATGTTTCTGTGGTGGTTAAGTCTCTTGTGTTACATTGCGTATTGCTTTGGGAGGTTTGGTACCATGCTCTCTTCGCAAGTTGAAATTTCGAGGACGGAATTTCCTAAAAGGGGGAGAGTTGTAACACCCCAAACTTGGGCCTAGATGTTTAGAGTTTGAACCGGATCAGTCTGGAAAATGGTTCGAATCTAAAAGGGAGTTTTAGGGAACACCTAGTTCGGGATACTTTAAAAATATAGAAAAATATCTAAAAATCCTCATTTAGTATATAAAAGAGAATGGTGAAATCAATTTTACAAAATAAGGTTTGGAAATACTACATTTTGGTGTAGTGACCAAATCGTAGTTTTTGCAAAGTTTAGTAGTGATTGTTTTGTAAAGGATTGAAACTTTGAATCTTTAAGGAGCTAATTTACCAAAAATGTTTTCATCTGATTTTTCCTTAATTTGGGTGATTTAATTAAATAAAATAAAGGAGATAAACTACCTTTGACTTTCATAACCATTTTTCTCTAATTTTCTCTCATTTCATTTTCTCTCAAAATCCTATCAACCAAACACTTTTTCTCTAGCAAATCTTACTTTGATTTCCACTTCATTTGATGAGAATTTCATCACTCATTGATTCCTAATCAATCTTTCATCAAATCTATTTGTTTTCTACATTGAATTTTCATGGAAACTTGCCCAAATAAGGAGAAATCATCTTTTAGTGGTAAGCTTGTTCTTCTCCTCTAAATACTCAGTTATTTACTGAAATTCCCAAGTTGTCAATCCTTTATTAAAGTTTTATGAATGGTTCTAATGTTGGAAACAAGAATTTGGCTTAAAACTCAAGATTTTGGAAGAGATCTTGAAGATTTTCGTGGTAATTGATTGGACTCTATTTTGAGATGGTTTTCTAAAGTATTTTGGATGTTAAATGATGTTAGAAATGAAGTTTTATCAATCCAATCCCGAATAGGTTATTTTTCCTAAGTTTTTGCTTGTGAAAATGGTGGTTTTTGGGGTGATTTTGGTGTTCTATTATAGCAGGAGGTATAAGGACGAGTTTAGGGTTGTTTTTGATGCTAATTGATGTTTAGAAATGTTTAGAATTGATAGATCTTGGATAGGCTTTGTTTTGGGGGAGTTTGGAGGTGATTTTGGTTGTTTTTGGTAGCCTAAATGAGGTTATTGAGTAGAGCAGCGAGTTGGGTTGTATGGCTGGTGATTTTAATGCATGATGGTGCATTAATCCTCTGCTCTTATGTGTTAAAAACAAGGGAGAGTGATCCGGATGCGATTTAGGTAGCGTTGGAGGTTTCGGACGCTTGGGAGACTTGTCGGCTAGCATAGTGTTGTGTATCAGTGAGTGAGATCGTGTTTTACAACTTTGGAATGATTTTAAAAAGAGGTTTGGGAACTTAAATTTAGGCTTGAAACGCCGGTTTAAGTTCGGAAATAAGTAAAGTGGTATTCTCTCTCAATTGTGCTATTATTGTTTTGAAAACTATCAAAATGGGTTTTGATGTGATTGATTTGACAATGTGGTTTAATTTGTTGTTTGAGCATGGTTTTAAAGCATGTGAGTTAGTTGTCAAAATTGGTTTGAAGAAGGATGCATGAAATTAATATTCCTTGAGAGTATGTGTTATTAGTTTTCATTTTAAGGCAATGTTCGGCATTTTGGCCTTGAAGGTGTTGCATGCTTTAAAAACAGTGAGTGTGTTGATGATTTTAACATGATATATTGGCATAGATTATGTAAAGTTTACCGAATATATTGGTCGATCAATAGGATGTAGAGTGCACTATAAACTTAAATTCGTACGTGCTCTTGTGATTCATCCCAAAGAGAGAGACCAATGATGGGCATTCCAATGGAGTAGGACTTGGTGAAATATCCAAGCTTTTTGGCAACAAGAGTTGTTGCCATGAGACCGATGATGGGCATTCCATCGGAGTAGGACTTGGTGAAACATCCAAGCTTTTTGGCAACAAGAGTTATTGCCATGAGACCGATGAGGGGCATACCATCGGGGTAGGACTTGATGAAATACTCAAGCTTCTGGCGAAAGTAGAATCGACATGAGAGTACGGTGTGGTGGAAGCCACCGAAGATTATGTTCTAGACGGGTGAGTACGATGATGGTTGATGCAACCGGAAGTATCTAGTGAATTGTCTGTATATCCGTGTACAATAGAGTGTGTAAATGCCAATATATGAGAATGTGTGTCACATGTACCAATGCTTGAAATGTTTTATGCTATGAGGTTTGCATATGAGATAATGAAATTATGAAATGCTTTTGTGTAAATAGGCATGGGTGGCTTTGCCATGAGTTTTGCATAGGTTGTATGCATGAGATAGCTAGATGGTACATGTGGGTTTCAAATTGAGATTTGCTTATGCAAAAGAGTATTGAGTTTATGAAATGCTTTTGAGTAACAAGCGTGTGTGGCCTTGCCATGGGTTTTGTATCGGTAGAATGCTTAAGATAAATATTTGATACATGAGATTTCAAATGGTGTTTGCTTTGAAATGGTTTTCATGTTTGAGAAAGGAAGAGTGTGGAATGGAAATGGTTTCCTAGGAAATTGGTTTAAACTTTGCACGAAGCACTATTGCATGAAATGGGTTAAGTGGAAGATATTGCAAGAATGTTGTTTGGGGTTGAGTTGCTTAATGCATTTGAGTTTAATGTTAATCTTATGTTAAGTAATGCTTAATTATAAGGTGTTGGTGTTTTATATGAGGTTTTCAAACAATACTTGGTTTATAAAGGTGTGACTGCTTTTGAAAAGGGTTTTAAGGTTTGCTACATTGATGGTGTTTTGGTTTTGAGCATTCCTCACTAAGCATTATGTGCTTACGCTCCTTTTTGTCCATGAATGTAGATAAATGAATTTGGGACAGCAAGAAGCAAGGGATTCAAGAAGAGCTCCACTTGAGAAGTATGTTTTGGTTTATAGCTATAGATAATAAAGGCAATGGGGGGGAGAGTCTTTTACGTTGATGTGTAATGAGATTGTTTATCTTGAGCAAGTTCGATTTTTGGTTTGATACTTGTTGATGATCGTTTTGCGATATTTGGATCTTCTTCTCCATATTTTTATATAGTTATGTTCTTTGTCGCATCAACAGCCACAACAGCAGCCACAACAGCAGCCGGCAACTGCACCTAGTATACTAGAGCAGACATTGGCAACATTCATGTCACACACAGGAGCTTACATGGCTAACTTGGATCACTTTGTCAAGAAAACTAAGTCATTCATGGACAAGATAGAGATGAGGATGGCAAACCACGAGGCTACACTGAAATCACTAGAGCCACAGATGGGCCAGGTTTCCCAGCATATCAAGCCAAGGAAAAACGGAGGATTCCTTAGTGATACTGAGGTCACTAGAAAACCCACACTTGATTAGTGTAAAGCAATCACAACTAGGAGTGGGAAACAGTTACAAGGGCCGGAGATGAAGAGCATACCAAGTAAGGAACCGACCATAGATTTATCTGGCGAGAACACTGCCCCGGCAGAGGAATAACAACCTGCTGTCGACACACCTGCCGCGACAACAAAAGGGACAGAGGAGCAAATAGAGGATGCTGAAGAACCTAAACTTCCTCAGATCCGAATACCATGTGAAGGACGTCTTGAAGATTACTGTCCTCAACCTCCTTCTTCACAGCGGTTACAAAAACAAAAACATGAGTACCAACTCAAAAAGATTTATGATATTTTTAAGCAGATACACATTAACATACCGCTATTAACAGAAGGATGCATGACTATCTTGCACAGCCATCCACCCCAGAAGAAGAAGGATCCTGGGAGTTTCATCATACTGTGCATAATTGGTGACAAATTCGTGGGTAAGGGACTTTATGATCTTGGTGCTAGCATAAATTTAATGCAAAAATTTGTGTTTCAGAAATTAGGTATTGGACGAGCAAGGCCCACGACAGTCATGTTGAAGCTGACAGACCGCTCTTACGTACAACTAGAAGGGAAGATCGAAGATATTCTGGTAAGAGTGGATAAATTTATTTTCCCTGCTGACTTTCTTGTTTTAGACTGTGAAGCAGATGAAACGCACCGATCATCCTTGGGCGACTATTGCGTGTAAAATAGTCTATCGCAATAGAGTGCAAGTGTACACTACGCAAGTAGTAAAGTGATACACGAAGTATCGGATGTCGAATCCACAAGGACTGGAAATAGCTTTATCCTTGAATTGTTGCACGAGAGGGAAAGAAAAGAGTTTAATTTATTGAGGAATAATAATGAAGAATATTGAATAAAAAATAACGGAGTTTTCAGGGTTAAGAAATAGGCCGGTATTGATTTTCTCGGTAGTGCAGGTGTTGCACTGTATAGAAATTCATGTTCTGTCGTCGTCCCTGTCGCGGCAGCACCTGCGGCGGCAGCAGTCTGTTATTGTCGCGGCAGCGATCACCCAACTATGTACTTCAAGCTTGGCCAGAATCCATGTTGTGACTTGTCCTATCCCTAGGTCCAAGTCTCTCGATAAACACGTCTTGGAGGATACCTCCCAGCGTGAATCGAAGGATGAACACCGATGTTGTTGAATTCTTCCTTAGCCACTTAACCTCGTCCTATCCCTAGGTCCGAGATAGTTCAACCATAAACTGGAGAACCCGCACTTATTCCTTTCATATACTTAACTCTCCCGATATCAAGTAAATAAATAATCTCACAATGCTCTCCCGATACTCTTGTAAGATGTTGAAAACCAGAATAAGAAAACTTCAAGTTTTGGGTTTAATTCGTCCTCTTTTTAAGATTACAACTCTAATTAAGATTAAATCTTCTGAGTAGATGCCTTTAATTCGTCCTCTTTTCTTGCTTTGGGTTTCTTCCTTGAACTTTGGGCTTGGCTTTAATTCTAATCTAGGGCTCAGAATAATATAGGAGTGGCCCACGACAGACCGGCTTAATTTCCTCTATATGTCGAGCTCCACTTCACTTTTTCCTTTACCATTGTTGTCGTCATGGCTGCCACTGCAGTGGCCACGACAACATCCTTCTTCTTGACCCCTTTCCTGTGTTCCAGCTCTGCTCCTTCAATGACTGAGTCTGCCACGACAACTACCTGCAAAAACAACCAAGATCAGTAGCAACTGTGCCATTTTATATAATTGTGATGTATATGTGAAATCTATCCTAAATGCAATGAATTATGCTTGAATGTAGTAGAAATATAGGTTAAATAAGGGGTAAAAAGTAGAACTTTTGCATACTCAACACACCTCCAAACTCAAGTTCTTGCTTGTCCTCAAGAAATTATGACCTAACTAACTACAAAATTAAAAGAATTTTTTTGTTTGGCTTAAATCAGTGAACTTTTCCTTACATACCATTCATTCCCTATCGCGAACAACACCTTGTTGAATAATTCTAGATTTATTTGGAACCTTGCTATAATTCTCGTGTAGTGTGTGCATGTTTTGTGAACAATTATATGCCTAGACTCTTTTAGTTTACTAGAATAGCTAAGCCACTCACTTGAATTTTTATGCCAACTTTCATTTTCTTGGAGGCAATTCTTAGGCTCCTTTAGTTTTTTCTTAGACTCGGTTTTCATTTCTTATTTTAAGTTTGACTGGAGCCTGTTTTCAAGCACCTCTAGCTAACTTCCTAGAGCCAGTTTTGGGCACCTCTAGGTGTATTGAGTCTAACTTTTCTTAACTTCTTTTCCTAGAGCCAATGTTAGGCACCTCTAGGGGCAACTCAAGTGTTTAAGCTTTGCCTATTCTAGTTTACCAGTAGAAGTCTAGACAGTATAAGAGTCACAAAGGGTGTTTAGAGGTCAGAACTATAGTAAGGCTCTAAACTGTTCCTAAAAATATCCTAAAGGAACTGCCATGACAGAGTCTGTGACGGCAGGTAAGTTCAGTTTAAAGACTTAAGCCATTTTTTGACAAAAATAAACTTAAAAAATAATCAACACTTAGACACAATTTTAAAACCTAAAATACACTTCTTTACTAAATGGATGATACCCCCAAACTCGAGGGTTGCATTTCCCTCAATGCATGATGACAGAGATGAAAAAATAAAAACAAAATACATCACAATAATAATAAAACAACAAGAAAGCAAAAATAAGATAGAAACTTAATTTCAGGAGTTGTCATCGATGCTGCTGCTAATCTGTAGCTGTCGGGGGGTAGTGACCATCATTGTGGGTGCCGACAGAGTGCTAGGAGAGGCGGAGGCAGTTTTCTTCTTGGCTGGATACGAGTGGGTGAGATCTGGGGTGGCTTTTCCAGCACTTGTACCTCATCTGATGAGTTGCTGCTGCTGCTGCTATTGCTGCTGCTGGCAGACTTTCCCTGGCCGGATGGTCCTTCACTAGTGTTGGGCTTCTGCCTTTTCATAGGAGTGACTCCTTGGAAAGGTTTCTAGAAACAGATGGCTCCCCGTCAGAGTCTTGCCAGATAGATGAAGAAGAAAACCCTACGAAGTAGTCGTCGTCGTGTTCTGGCAGCGGCTCCTTTCGTTTCTCACGTCTGGCAGAGGCTGTGGCAGTGTGGCTGTCACCTTCAGCTGTCGCGGCGAGAGTTGGACTAGATGCAGCAGATGGTGTTTTTGGTGTGGCAGCAGGAGTAAGAGTAGGTGTAGGTGTAGGGACAACAAAGTATTGCTCTGTGAAAGCAGGAAATTGCACATTTGCAAAATTTAAATTATTTTGAATGAAATGTACCATGGCTGCCGTGAAGTCTCTGATGAAACTCATCAGACCAAGCTGCCATTCCTCCATCTTTTTCAGTGTGGCCAGAATTTGAGTGGAGGCATCTGCTAGAGGGGCTGCTGCTGTTGGCTCCTGCTGCTCTACCGCGGGAGGTTCTGGCTGAGTGGGGCCTGCCGGCTCCTCTGCTGCGACAAACGGGTTGAAAAAGGAGAGTGGTGTAGTTGCTTTCAGTTCCATTAGGCTGAAGATATTACGCTTCGTCCATCCCTTCCCTCGAACTTTGAAATCTTCAGGGATTTCTAGAACGTTGTGGCCTCGGAAGATCTTGGTGATGAGGTACGGGAAGACGAGAGGTCCCGACGGTCGAAGGGCACATTCCAAAATCCCCCCCTTATGTACCAGCCGACATTTATGGGTTTCTCATTTAAAATTGAATGAACGAGAGCTAACCTGGGTCGGTCAACCGTGCTGTTATGGGAAGAAGGCATTATCCTCTTCTTTATGAAGTGGTTCCATAATTTGGCCTCGGGAGTGAGTTGAGTGTGTTTCACCGTCCCGATGCTTGGGGTCAGTATTCCACTCTGTCCCTTCCTCCGTTACCTCTTCCATTACAACATCGTAGTCTACCGGTGATAGACTCTCGACGAATCTCTTGTGTTCGTTCTCCTTTTTTGCTGACATCGATGCCATAGAGGGTGTTGATGTAAGCAAGATCGAAAGTAACTTCATTACATCGCACTGTCACGGTCTTGGTATCCTTGATGTCGACGGCAGCGTAAAATTCTCGGACCAACGTGGCATTCATCTCCTCTGGTTGGGCAGCAAACATCTGCCATTTGAGGGCCTAGATTTTTCGTGCAATGAACGATTCTAGCCCATTGTCTTCAGTGCGTTTGGTGTAAAGAAACCCTCTTTCTTCCCACATCACCTTCTTCTGGAAGGAGCGGTAATATCTGCTGCCGAAGTCAGTGGAGGCGAAGCGGTTAGGGAAGGCACTATGGCTGGGTGTGCTGGCTGCTGCGGCAGAGATGGAGGCAGCACTTCTACGAGTCTGTCTGGTAGTCATAGTTGTAAGGCTGTGGAAAATAAAAGAGATTTGAGATCTAGAGGGAAAGCAAGTTGAGAGAGTAGAAGTGAGGTGAAAAATGAATAGTAAATGGGGTTTATATAGATGAATGGTTTTCTACCCGTTGTAGCTGTAACGGCAGGCGCGAATAACGGGGCCAGCTATTACACGGTTTCTGACGCGTCTGTCCCACATTTCCGTGTTTGCTGTGTGTCTGTTACGCGTTTGCGTGTCTGCCGCGACAGCATGGTGACAAGCTGTATTTTTCGCGTCTGTCGCGACAGCTGATGACAGGCTGTGACGACAGACTCCTCCGTTGGGGTTTTTGGGCTGCTGTTGAGATGGTGAGCTGTTTCACTTCTTCTCCTCTCCTTGTTTCCCTTATTTCCTAAAAATAATTAAAATCAAACTTTAGTTCCTAAAAATAAAATAATTCTTAATTACTAATAAATAAATAAAATACATAAATAATAGAAATAAAATAATAATAATAAATTAAGTTAAATTAGGGATGCCTTGAGGGGCATCTCCTAAAGTAACCACTTCCGGCATCCTTGGGGCTTCAGTCCCTTGATAATGCTTTAGTCTCAGTCCGTTGATATTAAATTGGTGCCCGTCTTTTAAGGATTTGATCGTGATGGCACCATGAGGAAAAACCTGCACAACATGGAATGGGCCAGACCATCTAGATTTAAGCTTTCCTGGGAAAAGTTTCAACCTAGAGTTAAACAACAACACAAGCTGCCCTGGGCAGAACTGTCGTGGCAGCAACTCCTTGTAATGCCACCTTTTCGTTTTATCTTTGTAAATTCTTGCGTTGTCGTAGGCCATTGCTCGAATTTCTTCAATTTCGTTCAAGTCAAGTAGCCTCTTATGTCCTGCCTTATGTAAGTCCATGTTTACTGCCTTGATAGCCCAGTAAGCTCTGTGCTCTATCTCGACGGGTAAATGGCATGTTTTTCCATATATCAGCATGTAGGGTGACATTCCCAATGGTGTCTTGAATGCTGTTCTATAGGCCCAGAGTGCATCATTGAGGTGTAAAGACCAGTCCTTTCGAGTATGTTTAACCATTTTCTCAAGAATGTTCTTTCCTTCCTTGTTGGATATTTCGGCCTGTCCATTGGTATGAGGGTGATATGCTGTTGCAATGTGGTGCTTTACGCCATATTTTCTTAAAGTAGTAGCGATTACCCTATTGTCGAAATGTCTCCCTTCATCATTGATGATCGCCTTAGGTATGCCAAACCTAGAGAAAATGTTTTTGTGCAGAAATCTCTGAACAGTCTTGGCATCATTTTTCTGTGTGGCAATCGCTTCAACCCATTTGGATACATAATCCACTGCCAGTAGGATATATAGATTCCCAAATGATGCTGGGAATGGTCCCATGAAATCAATCCCCCATACATCGAAGATTTCGACTTCTAGGATGTTTTGCAGTGGCATCTCATGTCTTCTTGAGATGTTCCCAGTCCGTTGGCACTTGTCACAGCTTTTGTAGAATGCTTGGGCATCCTTGAACAGTGAGGGCCAATAAAAACCAGATTGCAAAACCTTGGCAGCGGTTTTGTTTCCACCTAAGTGACCTTCATATGGGGAAGCATGGCAGTGGTGAAGCACAACTTCCTTCTCATCCTGTGGTACACACCTCCTGATAATTTGATCTTTATAATGTTTGAAAAGAAGAGGTTCGTCCTAATAATAATGTTTTGCATCATTTTGGAACCTCTTCCTTGCTTGATAATTAAGTTCAGGAGGTAGTACTCCGCTAACTATGTAATTAACAAAATCAGCGTACCAAGGAAGTTCAGAAAACTTACCTACCGCCATGGCTATCGCAGCAGTGCTTGTGGCAGCAAACAGCTGCTCGTCAGGGAAAGTCACCGGTATGTGGGTCTTGTTTGTCGATAGACTTTTTCCCATCTCTAATCTTGACAATTAGTCTGCAACTTGGTTTTTTGTCCCCTTTTTATCCTTGATTTCGATGTCGAACTCTTGTAGCAACAGAATCCAACGTATCAGTCTAGGTTTTGCATCTTTTTTAGCGAAGAGATACTTCAGTGCTGAGTGATCTGTGTGGACCACCACCTTTGTTCCAAGTATGTATGAACGGAACTTGTTAATTGAGAACACCACTGCTAACAGTTCATTTTCGGTTGTGGTGTAATTTACTTGGGCATCGTTTAGTGTTTTGCTGGCGTAGTAAATTACGTGGAATATCTTGTCCTTCCTTTGCCCAAGTGTTGCCCATACAGCATATTCACTGGCATCACACATAATTTCAAATAGCAAACTCCAGTCTGGTGGTTGTACAATTGGGGCTGTTATCAGCATTTCTTTCAGGATTCTGAATGCCTCAGTACATTCAGTATTGAAGTCAAAGGGACGATTCTGTTCCAGTAGTTGGCATAATGGCTTGGTAATCTTCGAAAAATTTGCAATAAACCTTCGATAAAACCCAGCATGCCCTAGGTAACTCCGAATTCCTTTTGTAACCCCTTAGCCCGGCCTAGACAGTTGACCCGAACTACGAAGATTATACGGGGAAAACCAAAGTCAACCTGAAAGTCAACCTTGACTAATGACCTTTTTTTTCTTTTTAATCTTGTCTAGATACATGTTAACCCTAAGTGAGTACTCATGAAGCATATGAGAAAAAGGCACAGCGACCGGATTTCAAAAAGGGACTCAATTGCACAATATACCAATTTAGGGACCAAAACCTAATTTCTGAAAATTAGAAGGTCTTTACTGATTTTTAAGTTACCAATATGAAATTAGGCAAGTTACATGCTCCTCTGCCAAAACTCAACTTAAATGGACATCTCAAACTCAAGCAATTGCAACATCAACATTTGGGACTAAAATGTAAAGCTTGCAAACTTCAGCACCATTCAAATCAGTGCCCAACGGTCACCTATTTCGAAACGGCGTTGACCGTTCCGAAACGCGGGTTGGTTCCGAGACTGGTTCCGAAACAGGGCCTTCCAGTAGCCAAATCGTTTCGGAACGCCCCTTAGCGTTTCGAAACACGAAGGCCATTTCAGGCCCCCGTTTCGAAACACTAGAGGGTGTTTCGATACGATTTGCCCAGATTCAGCAGCAAAGTCTGGTTTTTCAAGCATAAACCCATTCAAACACTTCCTAATGACTCCCTAATCATGTCAACAATCCATCATACATAAATGGTACATATTTAGAACTCCTAAAAACATTCAAAGCATCAAACATGATAAACTCATATTTCTAGAGGCATGCTTCCTAGTCAAGCAACCCATTAAGCAATCCAAACCTCAATCAAGCATTAAAGGCCATTTACAATTCAAATCAACCAAGGCAAACCTGCCACAACCACGGGGAGTTTAATACATCTCCCAAAACAAAGTTTAGATCCCCATTGCCAAATTACCAAAACTAATAGTGTATGAAAACATCACCATACATGAGCTTGGTTTCCCTTGGACACTCTTAACTTCCTTGTTGCCCTTCAACACCTCAATTATCTGCATTATTGATAAAAGAGAGAGTGTAAGCACAAATGCTTAGTGAGACATGCTCTAAGTAAACCAACACAATAATGCATTTTTAGTAAACACTTTTAACAAAGCTTTTAAACCACATACTCATCCCTTTCTCATGCTACCATGCATACTTTACAAGCATTTCATGCTTCATTATATTCAATACATTATATTGGCTTACAAGTGATAGTTTGTAACCATTTCAACACAAAACACAATCGGATACGCAGATTACAAGCGTTGTCCCACACGCTTCATACACACTACCAGACTACACAAGGTTCACACTCAAGAGCAATTCCTCCATTGATGTGACACCCGTGGTGGAGTATAATGGTACAATCTCAACCCCTCAACACCACTCATCGGTAGTTGTATAATTCCACTAAGGAGAGTAAGGGACGCATAACACAAGATCCACACACGGACTTCCAACCACCGTTGTGATCTTACCTCAATCGTTAGGGTACTTGGATGGAGCTTACGGTACAATCACAACCCCTCAACATCGAAGGCGACTTTACTTACGGTGCACCCAATCCTATAGCCGGATAACTATATCCGATTCAAGTACATTAAAACCATTTCATCACTTGCCAATATACATCAAATATCATCAACAATTTACTGTTTTAAAGCATTAAACAAAGCCATTAAACATCATGCATCTCCATGCATCATTACCAAATTAATATCATGACAAACCAAGGATCTCTTACCTTGTGTAACCCCCTTAACCCGGTCTAGACGGTTGACCCGAATTAAGAAAGTCACACGGGGAAAACCAAAGTCAACCCGAAAGTCAACCTTGATTAACGACCCTTTTTTTTCCTTTTTAATCTTGTCTAGATGCATGTTAATCCTAATTGTGATCACACAAACATCATACTCAAAGATCACAAACATCAGAGATCAAACAGGGACCTAATTGAACAAATTACAACTTTAGGGACCAAATTGTAATTTCTGATAAATAAAAGGACTTAACCCAAATTGAAGTTACCATCTTGAAATTAGTCAGGTTTCATGCTTCTCTGTGAAATTTCAGCTCAAAAGGACATCCACAGCTCATGCAATTGATCATACAAGATTCGGGACCAAAACGTAAACAATTCAAAACATATAACTACCATGTCAGCCCCCTAACGGTCGTCCGTTCCGAAACAGGTTGACCCTGTTCCGAAACACGGGCCGTTCCGAAACAGGTTCCGGAACGTGGCTCGGCAGAGGCCAAACCGTTTCAAAACGGTGCACACCGTTTCGGACGCCTGGGTTCGTGTAAGGCACCCGTTCCGAAACGGTGCATACTGTTCCGAAACGCCTGCACAAATTTCAGCAAACAAGCATACCAAATCATGCAATTGGTCACTCAAACATGCTCCAAACATCACCAAACTTTACCAGCATGCAATTAAACATATTTAAGACTTATGGGAATCAACAAACCAACATCATATGCAAAAAGCCCCAATTCAATGGTCATGCTTCCTACACAAGCTAGCCACTCAAGCATCAAACTTGCAAAACAAGCATATAAGGTTCAATCCAAAAACCAGCAACAACAACAACATTTAACATACTTAGGGAGTCTCAAACACCTCCCAAAACATACACATTGGTCCCCCATTGCCAAATCAACCAAAAGCTAAAAAGTTTAACAAAACCTTCCAAACATTGAGCTCTACTTGTACTTGAACTCTTGCCCTTCTTGCTGCCCTTCAAAATAGTCTAGTGGTCTGCATTATTGAATAAAGAAAACGAGAGAGCGTAAGCAAAAGCTTAGTGAGGAGTGCTCTTTAAAAACCATTCAATAATGCAATTAAAACCATTTATAAAACATGCTTATATCAACCTTTACACATGCTCAAAGCATACTTTAAATCAAGCAATTCCATGCTTCAAAATACATTTAAACAAGCATCTCATGCTTCAACATAATCATTAAAACAAGCATCTCATGCTTCATAATATTCTCATCATGTCATATTGGCTCAAGTGATACATTTCATTTGTGAAAACAAGTTCAATAACTTTCCCCCAAGGACTTTTAAACACCTTGGTCCCAAGGACTTTTAAACACCTTGGCCATGGACTTTTAAACACCATGAATAAGGACCACACAAGGACTTTTAACCACCTTTGTGTCCAATGCTTGAATTACCCCAAGGACTTTTAACCACCTTGGCCCCAAGGACTTTTAAACACCTTGGCCCCATGGACTTTTAACCACCATGGAAAGGAGCACCTAAGGACTTTTAACCACCTTAGTGTCCGCATCAAGAACCATCCAAGGACTTTTAACCACCTTGATGTTCTTAGTAACAAGGCTCACTCAAGGACTTTTAACCACCTTAGTGACCTTCACTTTTACAAAACATCACTTGCCAATATACACATTTCACATCATATAATCCACTGTTTTAAAGCATTAAACCAAGCCATTTCACCATGCATTTCAAAGCATCAAATCCACATTTAAACAATGTATAAAAATCAAGGAACTCCTACCTAGAGTTACCTTCACCACATGGCTTAAAACATCAGCAAATATCATGCTAAATCATGCTTACAAAACAGTAATTAAAACATGCAAATCATCACTTTGCAAAACATCAAGTCATGGCCACCACTAGAGAGAAAATCCGAAAACTTACACTTGAGCTTAGCAAAGTTGTTTAGACTTAAACTAAGCTCCCCAAAACCTTCAAACCTTGGTTTTAAGCTGAAAATCCATTTTCACAAATGCACTCACCGATTTCCACTTTGCTTCAAGCCAAAGCACCAAATCAAGCCTCCGGATCAACCAAACTTGGATCCAATGATGCCTCCCCTGTTTCAACACATCAAAGCAGAGGATTAATGCATCATCATGCATTAATTACTTCAATGAAAGCACCTAAACTCGCTGCTCTCATCCAACCTCCATTTTCGGCCACCAAACACAACCGAAAATGCATCCAAAACACTTCTAAACAAAGCCCAGCCATAAACCAGAAAATCCACACTTCCTTTAACATCAAAACACATCTAAAAACAATCTATTAACATCCTTATACCTCCAGCAACAACAGATCCACAAGATCACCACAAAAGCTACCTTAAAACACAAGCTAAACTTAGGAAACCCAACCTATCCGGGATTGCATCAATTAAAACTCATTTCCACATCAATTTAGGGATCATTTAACATCAAAAACACCTCTCAAATAACAGATTTAACAGATCAAACGAAAATCATGTGAAATCATCAAAATCTTGCATAATTAGCCAAGATCCATAAATCAACTTAAAAGCCTTTAATTAAACATCAATTTAGGATTGAAAACTTAGGAATTTCATTAAAGAACTTGAAGTTCAGAGGAGAAGGACGTTCTTACCTCCAAACTTGAGTTTCTCCTCTTTTTGGAATGAAAAACCTTGATGAAACTTGTAGCAATTGAAGAGGATTTGGAAGAACAATGATTAGGAATCAAATGAGAGTTGAAAGGAGGATTTTAGATGAGAAAATCAGAAACAAAACTCTGTAAATGGAGTGTTTGGGTTGAGAGAAAAAGAGAGAAAGAAAATGAGAAGTTAGTTGAGAAAAATGACTAAATGAGATTTCCCTCCTTTTGTTTTACTTTAAAAATCAGAATTATAACTCAAAATATCTTAGAAAAATCTGGAGAAACTCCCTTTGGGTAAATAGCTCCTTAAAGATTCAAAGTTTCAACCCTTTATAAAACAGCCACCAAACTTTCAAAAATTACATTTTGGTCACTAGCCAAAATGTCACCCTTCCAAAACTCATTTTCCAAAATTGATTTCACAGTTCACTTAATTATATTAAAAGATGATTTTAGAACATTTTTCCATATTTTTAATGCAACCCGAACTAGGCTTTCCTAATTTAACCTCTTACGATTCGAACAGCACTTTGACCAACCGGTCAACGCCCAAGACTTCTAAGCCCAAAACCGGGGCGTTACAACTCTCCCCCCCTTAAGAAATTTCGTCCTCGAAATTTACCTGAAGGAAAGAGATAAGGAAACTGCTTCAGCATGTCTTCCTTCCGCTCCCATGTGGCTTCCTCAACACCTCGATGCTTCCACAGCACCTTCACCAACTCAATGGTCTTGCCACGAAGAACCTTACAATCCGAATCCAGAACCTTCACCGGTTCCTCATCAAAGGTCAAATCCGGATTCAAAACTACATCCTCAACAGGCATCACATGCGAAGGATCAGATCTATACTTCCGGAGCATAGAAACATGGAACACATCATGAATCTTCTCCAGCTCCTGAGGTAACCTCAACCGATACGCAACAGGACCCACTCGCTCAACAACCTCATACGGTCCAATGTACCGAGGGCTCAACTTACCCTTACGGCCAAACCTCATCACCTTCTTCCAAGGCGAGACCTTCAAGAACACACGGTCACCCACCGCATACTCTATCTCCTTACGCTTCAAATCCGCGTAAGATTTCTGCCAATCAGAGGCAGCCTTCAACCTCTCACAAATGAGCTTCACCTTCTCGGTGGTTCCTTTCAACAAAGCAGGCATCGAAACCAACTTTTGACCAGTTTCAGCCCAACACAGAGGAGTCCTACACTTCCTACTATACAGAGCCTCATAAGGTGCCATCTGTATACTTGCCTGAAAACTGTTGTTATAAGCGAACTCAACCAAAGGCAGATGCTTCTCCCAAGAACCTTGGAACTCAATCACACAGCATCTCAACATATCCTCCAAAATCTGAATAACCCGTTCAGACTGACCATCCGACTGAGGATGATAGGATGTACTGAAATGCAACCTTGTACCCAGAGCTTGATGCAAACACTGCCAGAAACGCGACGTGAACCTCGGATCCCTATCCGACACAATCGACTTAGGCACACCATGCAACCTCACTATCTCAGCAATGTACAGCTCTGCCAGCTTATCCAAAGAGAACGTAGTATGCACAGGCAAGAAATGCGCACACTTCGTCAAGCGATCGACAATCACCCAAACGGAATTCTTCTTTGATGGAGACAAAGGCAAACCAGATACAAAATCCATTGTAACCCTCTCCCACTTCCATTCAGGGATTTTCAACGGTTGCAACAAACCAGAAGGAACCTGATGTTCAGCCTTAACTCGCTGACACACCAAACACTTGCTCACAAACTCTGCCACATCCTTCTTCAATCCAACCCAATAGTACTCATCACGAAGATCACGATACATCTTAGTACTACCAGGGTGCATAGCAAAAGGACTACTATGACCTTCAGTCAGAATAGCACGCCTCAACTCAACATCTGCAGGCACTACTATCCGACTACCAAAACACAACACACCATCCTCATTAAAGCAGAAATCCGAAGGTCTACCCTCCGCGATATCCTGAACATGAGACACCAAGGAATCATCCAGCAACTGCTTTTCCTTGATCAACTGAACCAACGATGGTTTCACTTGCAACTCAGCAACAAGACTACCATCTCGCGATATGCTCAAGCTAGCAAACATCGCCCTCAGCTCAACAGCTACCTTCCTACTCAAAGCATCCGCAACAACATTAGCTTTACCAGGATGATACTCAATCGTCAGATCATAATCCTTGAGCAACTCCAACCAACGTCGCTGCCTGAGATTCAACTCCTTCTGAGACATCAGATACCTCAAACTCTTGTGATCCGTGTACACAGTACACTTCTCACCATACAGATAATGTCTCCAGATCTTCAGAGCAAAAACCACTGCAGCCAGCTCAATATCATGCGTAGGATAGTTGCGCTCATGCACCTTCAACTACCGCGACGTATAAGCCACAACCTTACCCTCTTGCATCAGCACACATCCCAAACCAACATAGGATGCATCACTGTAGACCACAAACTCTTTCCCTGATTCAGGCTGAATCAAGATAGGAGCTTGCGTCAAAGCCAACTTCAGCTTCTCCAAAGCCTGCTGTCTCGCTTCTGTCCACTCATACTTAACATCTTTCTGCAACAACTTCGTCAAAGGAGCAGCAATCTTGGAAAAACCATCCACAAACCTCCGGTAGTATCCTGCCAAACCAAGGAAACTACGGACCTCATGAACAGACTTAGGAACTTTCCAGTTCATCACCGCCTCAATCTTCTGAGGATCAACACGAATCCCCTCGGCTGAGACCACATGTCCAAGAAACACCACCTCCCTAAGCCAAAACTCACACTTGCTCAGCTTAGCATAAAGCTGATTCTCCAACAAAGCTTGCAGCACAATCCTCAAATGCTCTTCGTGCTCCTCCTCATTACGCGAGTACACGAGGATATCATCAATGAACACCACAACGAACTTGTCCAGGTATTCATGAAAAACACGATTCATCATGTCCATGAAAGCAGCAGGAGCATTTGTCAACCCAAACGGCATCACAAGGAACTCATAATGCCCATAACTTGTCCTGAAAGCTGTCTTAGGCACATCCACATCCTTCACCTTCAATTGATAATACCCTGACCTCAAGTCAATCTTAGAGAACACAGCAGCTCCCCGAAATTGATCAAAGAGATCATCAATCCTCGGCAAAGGATACCGATTCTTGATAGTCAACTTGTTCAGCTGACGGTAATCAATGCACATCCTCATAGTGCCATCTTTCTTCTTCACAAACAAGACAGGAGCACCCCAAGGCGACACACTCGGTCGGATGAAACCACAATCAAGCAGCTCTTGCAACTGCGTCTTCAGCTCCTTCAGCTCCTTAGGTGCCATTCTATAGGGAGTAATGGACACAGGAGTGGTATTCTCATACAGCTCAATTCCAAACTCCACCTCGCGATTAGGAGGTAAACCAGGCAACTCTTCAGGAAAAACACCAGGGAACTCCTTCACAACCTTGATATCTTGCACCCTCAACTCCTTCGAACTAGGATTCATCACAAAAGCCAGATAAGCTTCACAGCCTTGCCTCAGCATCCTGCTCGCTTCCAAGGTAGAAACAACATTGGCAAGAAACTTCACATTCTCACCAACCACCACCACTTCATAATCATCCGCAAGCTTAAGCGAAACCCGCTTGTTCTCACAATCCACAACAGCACGATGCTCAGCAAGCCAATCCATACCAGGGATCACATCAAAACCATAAAAGGGCAACTCCATAAGATCAACATGAAAGACATGTTCTTGAACAACCAAGGGACACCTTCTATAAAGCTTACGAGTCACAACAGTTTCACCGAAAGAACTAGTGACTCTAACACCAACATCCAAAGACTCAACAGGCAAACCAAGCAACTCAGCATGCTCACATAGAATATATGAATGCGTAGATCCAGAATCTATCAAAGAAAGCAATGACAAGGATTGCAAAGTTAAGGTACCTGCAATCACATCAGCATCATTCCTTCCCTCGAGCTGAGCATACACTCTCGCCTGGCCTCCACCCTCAGGTTGAATAGCCACAACATGAGCTACTCCGCGACCACCTTCCTCACGCCTCTGAAAATTACCACGGCCGCGCCCACGACCTCTCTGCGGTGCTGCAACAACAGGAGCACGCTCTTGGCCACCAGCCAACCTCAGACAATCACGTCTCAAGTGGTCAGCAGAACCACAGTTCCAGCACTCATAACCAGCTGCCACAACAGGTGCTTGCACCTCCCTTCCAGCACGAGGACAGTCACGCTTCAAGTGACCACGGGAACCACAAATCCAACAAGCACTAGGGTCAGCTCTAGCATTGCCACCCCTAGCAGGCGCACCTCCACCTCTCTTAGCTGAGGACTGAAACCTCTGATCACGTCCCCTCTTGTTCCGTCCACCTCCGGAACTATACTCAGCAGCTCTCTTCCCAGAATTCGCTCCAGCACCCTTCGCAGACAAACTCAGATTCATCTCTATGTCCTTGGATCGACTAACCAACACATCAAAATCATTGTACTCAGCAGCCAACATGTAGGTCTTTACTTCCGTCACCAAGCCATAACGGAACCTTTCGCACCTCTCACGCTCATCCGGTATCAGCTCCGGTGCATACTGACTGAGGCGTACGAACTGTACTTCATACTCAGCCACACTCATGTTCCCCTGGGTCAGAGACATGAATTCACGCTTTTTCTCATCCAGATATCTCACCCCCAGATATCTCCTCTTGAACGCATTCTGAAAGAATGTCCAAGTGATGTCAGCTTCAGCCATTCCAGAGATTGTGGTCGTCCACCACGTATAAGCATCACCTTGCAGCAAAGACACCACACATCCTAACTTTTGCACATCAGTGCAGCTCATCTGTCCCAAGACACGCTTGGTACTCTCCAGCCAAGCTTCTGACCTCTCAGCTGACATACCCCTAAACTCAGTCCCACCAAGACTGCGCAGACGCTCTAAGGGTAGTCTAGCACCAGCATCTCCCTCATGCCCAGCTCCTTGAGCTCCAGCTACTGCTGCTCGGAAAGCACCAGCAATAGCTTGTACCAGCATCGACATGTCAGGCATCGCTTGCCCCTGACCAACCTCAGGTCCTGCAGCTCCAGCACCAGCTGCCTCAGCTCCAGCTCTTTCCCTCTCCGCACCACCACCACCAGGTGGAGGAGAAGGTAACACAGCACTACCAGTGTGCTCTTCATTCACATTCCCCTCCAGGGTCGTAGCTCTCACACTACTCCTTAACTCTCTACGTGGTGCCATACTTTTACCATGCATAACAATACAAAATAAAACAAGTCAGGCCCAGCAAGGTAAGCAATTTCAAGTATTCAAGCTCAATCTCTTTCAAAATCAACATCATTTCTTTAGCTTTTGTTTGGCAATGGGTACCCTCTTCATGCATCGTCACAACATACATCACAAAAGCATCAACATTTCAAATCACTGAACATGCTTTCATTCAACAAGCATACAAGCCAAACCATGCTTCGATCATGCATAACAACATTCCCAATTACTCGCAAACTCAGCTCTGATACCACCAAATGTAACCCCCTTAACCCGGTCTAGACGGTTGACCCGAATTAAGAAAGTCACACGGGGAAAACCAAAGTCAACCCGAAAGTCAACCTTGATTAACGACCCTTTTTTTTTCCTTTTTAATCTTGTCTAGATGCACGTTAATCCTAATTGCGATCACACAAACATCATACTCAAAGATCACAAACATCAGAGATCAAACAGGGACCCAATTGAACAAATTACAACTTTAGGGACCAATTTGTAATTTCTGATAAATAAAAGGACTTAACCCAAATTGAAGTTACCATCTTGAAATTAGTCAGGTTTCATGCTTCTCTGTGAAATTTCAGCTCAAAAGGACATCCACAGCTCATGCAATTGATCATACAAGATTCGAGACCAAAACGTAAACAATTCAAAACATATAACTACCATGTCAGCCCCCTAACGGTCGTCCGTTCCGAAACAGGTTGACCCTGTTCCGAAACACGGGCCGTTCCAAAACGGGTTCCGGAACGTGGCTCGGCAGAGGCCAAACCGTTTCGAAACGGTGCACACCGTTTCGGACGCCTGGGTTCGTGTAAGGCACCCGTTCCGAAACGGTGCATACTGTTCCGAAACGCCTGCACAAATTTCAGCAAACAAGCATACCAAATCATGCAATTGGTCACTCAAACATGCTCCAAACATCACCAAACTTTACCAGCATGCAATTAAACATATTTAAGACTTATGGGAACCAACAAATCAACAAACCAACATCATATGCAAAAAGCCCCAATTCAATGGTCATGCTTCCTACACAAGCTAGCCACTCAAGCATCAAACTTGCAAAACAAGCATATAAGGTTTAATCCAAAAACCAGCAACAACAACAACATTTAACATACATAGGGAGTCTCAAACACCTCCCAAAACATACACATTGGTCCCCCATTGCCAAATCAACCAAAAGCTAAAAAGTTTAACAAAACCTTCCATACATTGAGCTCTACTTGTACTTGAACTCTTGCCCTTCTTGCTGCCCTTCAAAATAGTCTAGTGGTCTGCATTATTGAATAAAGAAAACGAGAGAGCGTAAGCAAAAGCTTAGTGAGGAGTGCTCTTTAAAAACCATTCAATAATGCAATTAAAACCATTTATAAAACATGCTTATATCAACCTTTACACATGCTCAAAGCATACTTTAAATCAAGCAATTCCATGCTTCAAAATACATTTAAACAAGCATCTCATGCTTCAACATAATCATTAAAACAAGCATTTCATGCTTCATAATATTCTCATCATGTCATATTGGCTCAAGTGATACATTTCATTCGTGAAAACAAGTTCAATAACTTTCCCCCAAGGACTTTTAAACACCTTGGTCCCAAGGACTTTTAAACACCTTGGCCATGGACTTTTAAACACCATGAATAAGGACCACACAAGGACTTTTAACCACCTTTGTGTCCAATGCTTGAATTACCCCAAGGACTTTTAACCACCTTGGCCCCAAGGACTTTTAAACACCTTGGCCCCATGGACTTTTAACCACCATGGAAAGGAGCACCTAAGGACTTTTAACCACCTTAGTGTCCGCATCAAGAACCATCCAAGGACTTTTAACCACCTTGATGTTCTTAGTAACAAGGCTCACTCAAGGACTTTTAACCACCTTAGTGACCTTCACTTTTACAAAACATCACTTGCCAATATACACATTTCACATCATATAATCCACTGTTTTAAAGCATTAAACCAAGCCATTTCACCATGCATTTCAAAGCATCAAATCCACATTTAAACAATGTATAAAAATCAAGGAACTCCTACCTAGAGTTACCTTCACCACATGGCTTAAAACATCAGCAAATATCATGCTAAATCATGCTTACAAAACAGTAATTAAAACATGCAAATCATCACTTTGCAAAACATCAAGTCATGGCCACCACTAGAGAGAAAATCCGAAAACTTACACTTGAGCTTAGCAAAGTTGTTTAGACTTAAACTAAGCTCCCCAAAACCTTCAAACCTTGGTTTTAAGCTGAAAATCCATTTTCACAAATGCACTCACCGATTTCCACTTTGCTTCAAGCCAAAGCACCAAATCAAGCCTCCGGATCAACCAAACTTGGATCCAATGATGCCTCCCCTGTTTCAACACATCAAAGCAGAGGATTAATGCATCATCATGCATTAATTGCTTCAATGAAAGCACCTAAACTCGCTGCTCTCATCCAACCTCCATTTTCGGCCACCAAACACAACCGAAAATGCATCCAAAACACTTCTAAACTAAGCCCAGCCATAAACCAGAAAATCCACACTTCCTTTAACATCAAAACACATCTAAAAACAATCTATTAACATCCTTATACCTCCAGCAACAACAAATCCACAAGATCACCACAAAAGCTACCTTAAAACACAAGCTAAACTTAGGAAACCCAACCTATCCGGGATTGCATCAATTAAAACTCATTTCCACATCAATTTAGGGATCATTTAACATCAAAAACACCTCTCAAATAACAGATTTAACAGATCAAACGAAAATCATGTGAAATCATCAAAATCTTGCATAATTAGCCAAGATCCATAAATCAACTTAAAAGCCTTTAATTAAACATCAATTTAGGATTGAAAACTTAGGAATTTCATTAAAGAACTTGAAGTTCAGAGGAGAAGGACGTTCTTACCTCCAAACTTGAGTTTCTCCTCTTTTTGGAATGAAAAACCTTGATGAAACTTGTAGCAATTGAAGAGGATTTGGAAGAACAATGATTAGGAATCAAATGAGAGTTGAAAGGAGGATTTTAGATGAGAAAATCAGAAACAAAACTCTGTAAATGGAGTGTTTGGGTTGAGAGAAAAAGAGAGAAAGAAAATGAGAAGTTAGTTGAGAAAAATGACTAAATGAGATTTCCCTCCTTTTGTTTTACTTTAAAAATCAGAATTATAACTCAAAATATCTTAGAAAAATCTGGAGAAACTCCCTTTGGGTAAATAGCTCCTTAAAGATTCAAAGTTTCAACCCTTTATAAAACAGCCACCAAACTTTCAAAAATTACATTTTGGTCACTAGCCAAAATGTCACCCTTCCAAAACTCATTTTCCAAAATTGATTTCACAGTTCACTTAATTATATTAAAAGATGATTTTAGAACATTTTTCCATATTTTTAATGCAACCCGAACTAGGCTTTCCTAATTTAACCTCTTACGATTCGAACAGCACTTTGACCAACCGGTCAACGCCCAAGACTTCTAAGCCCAAAACCGGGGCGTTACACCTTGAGCATCCTTCAATACATGGCTTTCAAAACCAGCATTAACCATGCTTAAAACATGCTTTCAAAACAGAAATTAAACCTGCAATTTATAACCAATGCATCAAACCACTTCTTAGCACATCCGAGGGAGTTTTTCCGAAAACTTACTCTTGAGCTTAGCTAAGTTGTTTAGACTTAAAATAAGCTCCCACAACCTCCAAATAATCGTTTCTAAGCTGGAAAACCATCTCCACTCACCAATTACGTTTTGCTTGCTTGCCGAAACGCCAATTAAGCCTCCAAATCAAATCCAAAGGTGTCCGAAGATGTCTCCCCTGTTTTAGACACCTCAAAGCAGAGGATTAATGCATCATCATGCATTGAAATCTTCAACCAACACACCTAAACTCGCTGCTCTACCTAAAACCAACATTTCGGCTACCAAACACAATCGAAATCACCTCCAAACTCTTCCAAAACTTTACCCAGCAAGATCCATCACTTCTAATCATTTCTAAACATCAATCACCATTAAAAACAAACCTAAACTCGACCTTATACCTCCAGCTATAACAGAACACCAAGAACACCTCAAAAACCACCATTTTCTTGAGCAAAAACTTAGGAAACACAACCTATTCGGGATTGGATTGATAAAACCTCATTTCTAACATCATTTAATATCCAAAATACATTAAAGAACCACCTCAAAGTAGATCCCAAACAATCACAACGAAATTCTTCAAGATCTCTTCCAAAATCTTGAGTTTTAACCCAAAATCATGTTTCTAACATTAAAACAATTTATAAAACTTAAATTAAGGATTGACAACTTGGGAATTTCAGTAAAGAACTGAATATTTAGAGGAGAAGAACAATCTTACCTCTAAATGGTGATTTCTCCTTGATTTGGGCAAAATTCCATGAAAATTCAATGTGAAAATCAAAAGGATTTGATGCAAGATTGATTAGGAACCAATAGATGATAGAAATCTCATAAATTGAAGTGAAAATATATGTGAAAGTTGCTGGAGAAAAAGTGTTTGGATGATGGGATTTTTAGAGAAAAAGGAATGAGAGAAAATTTGGAAAAGGTAGTTTTGAGAATCTAAAAGTAGTTTCCATCTTTATTTTATTTAATTAAAACATTAATTAAATCACCCAAATTATGGAAAAATCTGGAGAAAAACATTTTTGTTAATTAGCTCCTTAAAGATTCAAAGTTTCAATCCTTTACAAAACAGTCACTACTAAACTTTTCAAAAACCACATTTTGGTCACTACACCGAAATGTAGTATTTGCAAACCTTATTTTGTAAAATTGATTTCACCACTCTCTTATATATATATTAAAAGAGGATTTTTAGATATTTTTTTATATTTTTAAAGCATCCCGATCTAGGCTTTCCCTAAAACCTCCTTTTATATTCGAACCGTTTCTCAGACCGGTCTGACCAAACCCTAAACTTCTAAGCCCAAAATTGGGGTGTTACACCTTTGACCGGGGTGGGTGGCAGCGGCTTTTCAATCACTTCTATCTTTGCTCTACCGACCTCTATGCCGCGACAGCTTACCTTGTGGCCTAGGACTATCCCCTCATCCACCATGAAGTGATATTTTTCCAAGTTTGATACCAAGTTCGCTTTCTCGCATCCTTCGAGCACCTTCTATAGGTTGCCTAAACAGCCTTCAAAACTATCTCCAAACACGGAAAAATCATCTATGAATATTTCCAGGAAGTCCTCCACCATGTTAGAGAATATCGCCATCATACACCTCTGGAATGTTGCTGGTGCATTGCAGAGTCCATATGGCATTCTCCAGAAGGCATAAGTGTCGTATGGGCAAGTGAAAGTCGTTTTCTCTTGATCCTCTGGTGCAATAGCTATCTGGTTATAACCTGAGTAACCATCAAGAAAACAATAATAAGGTTTCCCCGCTAATCTATCAAGCATTTGATCAATAAAAGGTAAGGGAAAATGGTCTTTCTGGGTAGTTTTGTTAAGCTTCCGGTAATCCATACAAACTCTCAAACCGGTTACAGTCCTGGTTGGGATTAGTTCGTTCTCTTCATTGGTCACCACGGTTATCCTCCCTTTTTAGTAACACACTACACCAGGCTTACCCACTTACTATCCGAGATCGCATAAATTATCCCAACGTCAAGCCATTTGATAATTTCTTTTCTCACCACTTCTCACATAGCATCGTTTAAGCGTCTCTGGGCATCAATGGTCGGCTTATGATCATCCTCTAGGAGAATTTTGTGCATATAGAGTGTCGGACTGATGCCTTGGATATCAGCTATCGTCCATCCAATAGCCTTTTTATGCTGCTGCAGCATCCCTATCAGCTGTTGTTCCTATTTCTGCATTAACTTGGAAGAGATGATTACGGGTAACGTATCATTTAATCCAAGGAAAACATATTTAAGCTGCCCTGGATGGGGCTTAAGGTCTAAAACAGGTGGTTTTACAGTTGAAGGCTTTTGGATTATGTGTTCATTCGAGGTATAATTTAGGGGCTCGAATAACTTACTTGGACGATTTCCTATCCAGTTTACCTCCTCAAGACCTTCAGTGTCGGATGTATCTGAATCGAAGGAGTTGCTATCGTCGTTGCTGCCGTGACAGTCTTCCAGATGGCTGCTGAGGTAGTGACCAAATTTAATGTCATGGCAGCTCGACCTAATGCAGGGTTGGTCAAGGATTACTGCAGTGATGGCCTTGCATTCTTCTTCTGCATCATCATGTTTAATTTCCTGGAGAACATTGAGTTTGATCTCTTGATCATTTACTCTCATTATAAGTTATCCCTTCTCTACATCAATCAGTGATCTGTCTGTGGCTAGGAAGGGTCGCCCCAGGATGATTGGTGCTTTCTCATACGCTTCACAGTCTAAAACAAGAAAGTCAGTAGAAAAACTGAACTTATCCACTCTTACCAGAATATCTTCGATCTTTCCTTCTAGTTGTACGTAGGAGCGGTCTGCCAGCTGCAGCATAACTGCCGTGGGTCGTGCTCGTCCAATACCTAATTTCTGAAATACATATTTTGGCATTAAATTAATACTAGCACCTAGATCACAAATTTCCTTACCCACGAATTTGTCACCAATTATGCACGGTATGATGAAGCTCCCAGGATCCTTCTTTTCTTGGGGTGGATGTCTGTGCAAGATAGTCATGCATCCTTCTATCATTTTAACCGTCTCAAATTCCCCAAGTTTGGATCGTTTCGACATAGCATCCTTGAGAAATTTTGCATAACCGAGCATCTTCTTGATGGCCTCTAACAACGGTATATTGACGTGAACCTACTTAAAAATATCATGGATCTTTTTGAGCTGGTACTCCTGTTTTTTCTTTTGTAATCGCTGTGGAAAAGGAGGTAGAGGACGGTAATCTTCCAGTCGCCCTTCACATGGTATTCGAATCTGAGGAGGCTTAGGTTCTTCATCATTCTTGTCTTTCTCCTCTGTCCCTTCTGCTGTCATGACATGTGTGGCGGTAGCAGGTTGTTTATCTTCTGTCGGGGTAGTGTTCGCGGTAGATTTTTCTAGGACTGGTTCCTCAATCAGTACGACTTTCATCTCCGGCCCTGGTAGTTGTTTCTGACTCCTAGTTGTGATAGCTTTGCACTGCTCATGTGTGGGTTTTCTAGCGACCTCAGTATCGCTAGGGAATCCTCCTTTTTGCCTTGGCTTAATATCCTGGGAAACCTGACCCATCTGTGTCTCGAGTGATTTCAGTGTAGCTTCATGGTTACTCATTCTCATCTCTGTTTTATCCATGAACGACTCAGTCTTCTTGACGAAGTGATCCATGTTTGCCATGTAAGCTCCTGTCTGTGACATAAATATGGCCAATGTCTGCTCCAGCATACTAGGTGCGGCTGTCAGCTGCTGTTGCGGTTGCTGCCGTGTCAGAATTCTGGGTGCCCCCTTGTTTTGAGTGTTCTGCACTTGAAGATTCAGTTCGTTGTTTGGGTTACTCCCTGAGAACTTGGGGTCTTTCCTCCAGTTGGGATTGTAATTGTTGGAGTCGTAATTTCTCGACTTGTTATAGTTTCCAACATACATCCCTTCCTCTAGCTGTAACGGGAAATCTTTCGAACTGTGATTCCCACTGCAAGTTTCACATACCTCTTCCGCAGAGTAGACAAGTTTTGAATCTTTCTTTAGAAAATTTTCTACTTCCTTTGTGAGGTACGCACCCTGTGTCTTTAGGGAATTGTCGGCTTCATAGTCTTTCATAGCTAGCACTCGTTTACCTTTCCTCATTGTGGGAAATTTCTCTTCATTCATTGCTAGATTTTTCAGTACTACCATGGCTTCGTCTGGATCTTTGTCCAACAACAGTCCATTTGCTGCTGAATCTATTCTCATCCGGGTATGTGTGTTGGCAGCATTGTAAAATTTGATGACTTGATTCCAAATGGGGAATCTGTGCATCGGGCAATTCCTCAGAAGACTGGTAAACCTGTCCTATGCCTCGTGCATTGGCTCGTCATCTTCCTGTTGAAAAGTAGCAATTTCATTATGTAATCGCTCAGATAAATGGGAAGGATTATAACGAGTTAAAAATTCACGAGTGAGATCCGCCCAAGTTCGCATTGAACCCAGCGTTAGTTTATTCCACCAAGTTTTTGCTTTGTCCCTCAGTGAATGAGGAAATAACCGATGGCTCAGTATCTCCGGATTTACTCCTGGTAATTTAAACGATCCACAGATTTGTTGGAACGTTTTCCGATGTTCTCTGGAATCCTCTGTAGCAGTACCACTAAATTGGCCAGCAGAATTGATCATGCTGAACACATAGGTTTCAGCTCAAAATTTTCAGCTTCCACGTCTGGCAAGGTGGTCTCAAGTTCCACATGATCATTTATCATGTATTCACAGCATGACCGTCGTGCGGCCACGACAGCGGCAGGCTGTCCGTTCCCTTCATCCACGAGAGGATCTTCAGGATTCCTTGGGTTGTTTCCCCCCGTTATGCATTGCTTCTAACTGTACCTCAAGATAATCGTTTCTGGCTATCAAAAGACGGACTCGGTTCCTGAGATTGCATGATCGTTCGATTTCAGGGTCTAGTTTATACTCAGGTTCTTTGCCTCGTCTTGATCTGCGAATAAGAAAATGAAAAACCTCGTGAAAAGCACAGGGTGAACAGTCCCAATAAAAACAGAAAAATTAAAAAGAAAGTGCAGTTAAAGTAAGGTAAAGATATGTTGCCAGTCCCCAGCAACGGTGCCAAAAACTTGTTGCGTGTAAAATAGTCTATCGCAATAGAGTGCAAGTGTACACGACGCAAGTAGTAAAGTGATACACGAAGTATCATATGTCAAATCCACAAGGACTGAAAATAGCTTTATCCTAGAATTGCTGCACGAGAGAGAAAGAAAAGAGTTTAATTTATTGAGGAATAATAATGAAGAATATTAAATATAAAATAACGGAGTTTTCAGGGTGAAGAAATAGGCCGATATTGATTTGCTCGGTAGTGCAGGTGTTGCACCATATAGAAATTCATGTTCTGTCGTCGTCCCTGTCGCGGCAGCACCAACAGTGACAGCAGTCTGTTATTGTCGCGGCAGCGATCACACAACTCTGTACTTCAAGCTTGGCAAGAAACCCTGTTGTGACTTGTCCTATCCCTAGGTCCAAGTCTGTCGATGAACACGTCTTGGATGATACCTCCCAGCGTGAATCGATGGATGAACACCGATGTTGTTGAATTCTTCCTTAGCCACTTAACCTCGTCCTATCCCTATGTCCGAGATAGTTCAACTATAAACTGGAGAACTCGCACTTATTCCTTTCGTATGCTTAACTCTCCCGATATTAAGTAAATAAATAATCTCAAAATGCTCTCCCGATACTCTCGTAAGATGTTGAAAACCAGAATAAGCAAACTTGAAGTTTATTTTATTGAACAGAAAATTCCTAAAAACAGTACAATCCTTGCAACTACTTTACAGAATCAACCCTTAGTCCTAGGGGAAGTTTAGAACATGATGAGAAGGGGGAAAACGACTAGGGTTTTGGGGAAGACGGCTAGAGAATGAGATATCCTTCCCTAGGTCGAATTACATGCCTTTATATAGACCTTGGGTTCAAGTTTTCTAATAAGGTAAGAATACAAGTTCAAACTAAAGTACAACTCTAATTAAGATTAAATCTTCTGAGTAGATGCCTTTAATTCGTCCTCTTTTCTTGTTTTGGGTTTCTTCCATGAACTTTGGGCTTGGCCTTTATTCTGATCTAGGGCTCAGAAAAATATAGGAGTGGCCCACGACAGACCGACTTAATTTCCTCTATCTGTCGAGCTCCACTTCACTTTTCCCTTTACCATTGCTGTCGTCATGGCTACCAGGGAAGTGGCCACGACAACATCCTTCTTCTTGACTCCTTTCTCGTGTTCCAGCTCTACTCCTTCACTGTTCTGAGTCTGCCACGACAACTACCTGCAAAAACAACCAAGATCAGTAGCAACTATGCCATTTTATATAATTGTGATGTATATGTGAAATCTATCATAAATGCAATGAATTATGCTTGAATGCAGCAAAAATATGGGTTAAATAAGGGGTAAAAAGTAGAACTTTTGCATACTAAACAGCGACCCTTCCTAGCCACATACAGAACTGTGATCGATGTGGAGAAAGGAGAACTGGTCATGAGATCAAGAAATCAAACTCAATGTTCTCCAAGCAATTAAACATGCTGATGCAGAAGAAGAGTGCAAGGCAATCTCTGAAGTGATCCTTGACCAACCCTGCATCAGATCCAGCTGCCACGACATGAAGATTGGTCACTACCACAACAGTCACCTGGAAGACTGTCACGGCAGCAACGACGACAGTGACTCCTCCGACTCAGAAATATCCGAGACTGAAGGTCCTGAGGAGGTAAATTGGATAGGCAATCGTCCAGGTAAGTTCTTCGAGCCTCTTAATTATACCTCGAATGAACATATAATCCAGAAACCTTCGATTAAAAAGCCACCTGTTCTAGTTCTTAAGCCCCTGCCAGGGCAGCTTAAATATGTTTTTCTTGGTTTAAATAATATGTTGCCCCTAATCATCTATTCCAAGTTCATGCAAAAACAAGAGCAACAACTAATCAGAATGCTACATCAGCATAAGAATGCCATTGGATGGACTATAGCTGATATCCAAGGCATCAGTTCGGCATTATGCATGCACAAGATTCTCTTGGAGGATAATCATAAGCTCACTATTGATGCCGGAGATGTTTGAACGAGGCTATGCGAGAAGTGGTGAGAAAAGAGATTATCAAACGGCTTGACGCTTGAATCATATACGTCATCTCAAATAGCAAGTGGGTGAGCCCGGTGCAGTGTGTACCCAAAAGGGAGGCATAACCGTGGTAACCAACGAAGAAAACGAGCTAATCCCAACCAGGACTGTGACCGGTTGGAGGGTTTGTATGGATTACTGGAAGCTTAACAAAGCTACCCGGAAAGATCATTTCCCCTTACCCTTTATTGATCAAATGCTTGATAGATTAGCGGGGAAACCTTACTATTGTTTTCTTGATGGTTACTCAGGTTACAATCAGATAGCAATTGCACCGAATGACCAGGAGAAAACTACCTTCACATGCCCGTACGACACCTATGCTTTTCGGAGAATGCCATTTGGGCTTTAAAATGCACCATCAACCTTCCAAAGGTGCATGATGGCAATATTCTTCGACATGGTGGAGGATTTACTAGAGATTTTCACGACAGAGAAGGAACTGTTAGCAGTGGTGTTCTCAATCGACAAGTTACGTCCGTACATACTTGGAACAAAGGTGGTGGTCCATACAGACCATTCTGCACTAATGTATTTGTTCACAAAAAAGATGCAAAACCTAGATTAATACGTTGGATTCTGCTGCTGCAAGAATTTGATATTGATATCAATGATAAAAAGGGAACAGAGAACCAAATAGCAGACCACTTGTCGAGGCTGGAAATCAGAAAGGAGTCAATCCACAGACCGGGCCAACATATTGGAGACCTTCCCAGATGAGCAGTTGTTTGTTGCCACCAGCACTGCCTCGACAGCCATGTCAGCATGTAAGCTTTCCGAAACCCCTTGGTATGCTGATTTTGTTAATTACATTGTTAGTGGGGTACTACCTCCTAAACTTAATTATCAAGCAAGGAAGAGGTTCCAAAATGATGCAAAACATTATTATTGGGACGAACCTCTACTTTTCAAACACTCTGCAGATTAGATTATTAGGATATTCATACCACAGGATGAACATGAAGTTGTGCTTCACCACTATCATGCTTCCTCTTATGGAGGACACCTAGGTGGAAACAAAACCGCTGCCAAAGTTCTGCAATTTGGTCTCTATTGGCCCACACTGTTCAAGGATGCACAAGCCTTCTACAAAAGCTGTGACAAATGCCAAAGGACTGGGAACCTCTTGAGAAGACATGAGATGCCACTTCAGAACATTTTAGAGGTCGAAATCTTCGATGTATGGGGAATCGACTTCATGGGACCATTCCCATCATCTTGTGGGAACCTGTACATCCTACTGACAGTGGATTATGTGTCCAAGTGGGTAGAAGCGATCTCCACTAAGAAAAATGATGCCAAGACTATTCAATGATTTCTTCACAAGAACATCTTCTCCAGATTTGGCATCCCAAGGGCGATAATTAGTGATGAAGGGAGACACTTCGATTACAGGGTAATTGATGTTGTGTTTAGAAAATATAGAGTAAAGCACCAAATTGCAACAACATATCACCCTCAGACCAATGGGCAAGCTGAGATATCCAACAGAGAAGTAAAGAACATACTTGAGAAGATGGTTAAACCCACTCGAAAGGATTGGTCTCTACATCTAAATGATGCACTCTGGGCTTATAGAACAACGTTCAAAACACCATTGAGGATGTCACCCTATAGACTCATCTATGGGAAAACCTATCATTTACCTGTTGAGATAGAACACAGAGCTTACTCGGCTATCAAGGCAGTAAATATGGACTGAGATAAGGCGGAACATAAAAGGCTATTAGACTTGAATGAAATTGAGGAAGTTCGAGCAATGGCCTACGAAAATGCCACGATCTACAAGGACAAAACCAAGAAGTGGCACGACAGGAAGTTGCTGCCACGACAGTTCTGCCCAGGGCAGCAGGTGTTGTTGTTCAAGTCTAGGTTGAAGCTTTTCCAAGGAAAGCTTAAATCTAGGTGGTCTGGTCCTTTCCAGGTTGTCCAAGTTTCCCCCCATGGTGCCATTACAATAAAATCCCTAAAGTATGGGCACCAGTTCAAGGTCAATGGACAGAGACTCAAGCAGTATCAGGGGACTGAAGCCCCAAGGATGCATGAAGTAGTTACTTTAGAGATTTCCCTCCCAAGACATCCCTAATTAAACTTAGTTTTATTTTATTTTATTCTATTTTATTTTATTTATTAGGAATTAAGATTTTATTTATTTATTTATTTATTTATTTATTTTAGGAACCAAGATTTTAATTTAGTTTATTTATTTAATTATTTTTAGGAAATAAAGGAAGCAAAGCAAAGAGAAGGAATGAACTAGCCCACCGCATTCACAACAGCCCAAAAAGCCCAACGGATGAGTTTGTCATCACAGCCTGTCATTAGCTGTCATGTAACCCCCTTAACCCGGCCTAGACGGTTGACCCGAATTAAGAAAGTCACACGGGGAAAACCAAAGTCAACCCGAAAGTCAACCTTGATTAACGACCCTTTTTTTTCTTTTTAAACTTGTCTAGATGCACATAAACCCTAGTTATGATCATTCAAACAACATGCTCAAAGATCATAAACATCAGAGATCAAACAGGGACCCAATTGAACAATTTACAACTTTAGGGACCAAATTGTAAATTCTGTAAGTTATGAGGTCTTAACCCAAATTAATGTTACCAACTTGTAATTAGTCAAGTTTCATGCTTCACTGTCAAATTTCAGCTCAAACGGACATCCCAAACTCATACAATTGCACAAACATGTTACAGGACCAAAATGCAAACATTTCAAAACATTTAACTGCCAATGTCAGCCCCCAACGGTCGGATGTTTCGGAACAGGGAGAGCCTGTTCCGAAACGCGGGGCCGTTCCGCAACGTGTTCCGAAACGAGGGCTGGCAGAGGGCTTCCCGTTTCAGAACGGTGTCTCCCGTTTCGGACGCCTGGGCTACTACAAGGCACCCGTTCCGAAACGGTAGCCACTGTTCCGATACGGCCTGCACAGAATGCAGAAAATTGCTTGCTTAAACACACAATTGACCAACCAATCATGCTCCAAATGCTACCAAACTTTATCAGCAAGATATTCAACATACAAGAGACATATTTGCACCAACCATTCATCATAATATCATCATATATGAAAAGCCCCAAATCTGAAGGCATGCTTCCTACTCAAGCAAACCATTCGTGCACTAAAACCTCCAAACTAAACACATAATGGCCAAATACAAAATCCAGCATTATTAACAACTTTAAGCAAACTTAGGGAGTTCAAAACATCTCCCAAAACATCCACATAGGTCCCCCATTGCCAAATGCCAAAAGCTAAAACTGTTAAGAAACCTTTCCATACTTGAGCTTAACTTCCACTTGATTGCTTGCCTTCCTTGCTGACCTCAATGCACCTTAATGCTCTGCATTATTGGTTTAAGAAAAGAGAGAGAGCGTAAGCAAAAGCTTAGTGAGGAATGCTCATTTAAAACCATTCAATAATGCATTTATAAAACTCATTAATGAACCATTCTTCAAGCAACATTAACCATGTTCTTAAACATTTAAAACAAGCATCTCATGCTTCAAGTATCATTAAACATGCTCATAACATTTCAACAAGCATCTCATGCTTCATGTTCATAACAAGTCATATTGGCAACAAGTGATACATTTCACATAAGATTCACACATGGACTTTTAAACACCATTGTGATCTTATCCCCATGGACTTTTAAACACCATGGACCCATGGACTTTTAAACACCATGGCAAGGACCACACAAGGACTTTTAACCACCTTTGTGTCCTTAACAAGAATCTCCTAAGGACTTTTAAACACCTTGGAGTTCTTAAGTAACCAAGGCTTACACAAGGACTTTTAAACACCTTGAGCCTTAACCAAGAACCAACCATGGACTTTTAAACACCATGTTGTTCTTAACCTTTCCAAGATCCACACAAGGACTTTTAACCACCTTTGTGATCTTAACCAAGAACCATCCAAGGACTTTTAACCACCTTGATGTTCTTAAATATACAAGGCTCACACAAGGACTTTTAACCACCTTTGTGACCTTAACCATCACTTGCCAATATGCATCATTATCATCAATATATCCACTGTTTTAAAGCATAAAACTAAGCCATAAACATCATGCATCTTTAAGCATTAAACCACATTTAAACAATGTTCAAAAACAAGGAACTCTTACCTTGAGCTTCCTTCAACACATGGCTTAAAATCTCAGCAAATAAACATGCTAGATATGCTTTCAATACAGATTTAAAATCATGCAAACAACACATTGCATACAACCAAAAACCATGGCCATCACCAAGAGAGTTTTTCTGAAAACTTACTCTTGAGCTTAGCTAAGTTGCTTAGACTTAAACTAAGCTCCCAAACCTCCAAAACACTGGTTTCAAAGCCGAAAACCAAATTCCACTCACCGATTCCGTTTCGCCTCTTGTCGAAACACAAATCAAGCTTCCGGATCACCACCACTTGAATCCAAAGACGACTCCCCTGTTTTAAACACATCAAAGCAGAGGATTAATGCATCATCATGCATTAATAGCTCCAATGAAAACACCTAAACTCGCTGCTCTCATCCACACTCCATTTTCGGCTACCAAACACAACCGAAAATGCATCCAAACAACTCCTCAACAATGCCCAGCCATAAACCATCAAAACTAAACATCCTTTAACATCATTTAACATCTAAAAAGGACCTAATAACATCCTTATACCTCCAGCAACATCAGATCCACAAGATCACCTCAAAAACAACCAAGAATCACAAGATAAACTTAGGAAATTCAACCTATCCGGGATTGCATTAATTAAAACTCAATTCCTTATCAAATTAACATTCATTTAACATCAAAAACACACCTCAAATCACTGCTTTAACAGATCAAACGAAAATTCATCAAAAATCACCAAATCTTGCATTTTAAGCCAAGATCCATCACACAACTTTAAAACCATTTATAAATCATCAATTAAGGATTGAGAACTTAGGAATTTCAGTAAAGAACTGAGAGTTTAGAGGAGAAGGACGTTCTTACCTCCAAACTTGAGTTTCTCCTCTTTTAGAACCAAAAAGCTTGAAGAATCAAGTAGCAAATGGTGAGGTTTTTTTGATGAGATGATTAGCAATCAAAAGAGGATTGAAAAGAGAGATTTGAGTGACAAAATCAGAAGAAAAACTCTGGAGAAAAGGTGTTTGGGTTGAGAGAAAATGAGAGAAAGGAAAATGAGATTTTAGGAAAAATTAGTTAGAAATAACTTCCCTCCACTTTCCTTTTGTTTAAAAATCAGAATTAAATCATTAAATATCTTAGAAAAATCTGGAGAAACTCCCTTTGGGTAAATAGATCCTTAAAGATTCAAAGTTTCAATCCTTTCTAAAACAGTCACGCAGTTTTCAAAAATTACATTTTGGTCACTAGCCAAAATGTCACCCTTCCAAACCTCATTTTGTAAAATTGATTTCACAGTTCACTTATATATATTAAAAGAGGATTTTAGAACATTTTTCCATATTTTTAATGCAACCCGAACTAGGCTTCCCTAATTTCACCTTTTTATATTCGAACAACACTTTGACTGAACCGGTCAACGCCCAAACTTCCAAGCCCAAAACCGGGGTGTTACAACTCTCCCCCCCTTAAGAAATTTCGTCCTCAAAATTTACCTGAAGGAAAGAGATAAGGAAACTGCTTCAACATGTCATCCTTTCGCTCCCACGTGGCTTCCTCAACACCACGATGCTTCCACAGCACCTTTACCAATTCGATGGTCTTGCCACGAAGAACCTTGCTATCCGCATCCAGAACCTTCACCGGTTCCTCATCATAGGTCAAATCCGGATTCAATTCCACTTCTTCCAAAGGCATCACATGCGAAGGATCAGATCTATACTTCTGGAGCATAGAAACATGAAACACATCATGAATCTTCTCCAACTCTTGAGGTAGCCTCAGCTTGTACGCAACAGGACCCACACGCTCAACCACCTCATATGGTCCAATGTACCTAGGGCTCAACTTACCCTTCCGGCCAAACCTCATCACCTTCTTCCAAGGCGAAACCTTCAAGAACACACGGTCACCCACCGCATACTCAATCTCCTTACGCTTCAAATCCGCATAAGACTTTTGCCGATCAGAGGCTGCCTTCAACCGCTCACAAATGAGCTTCACCTTCTCGGTGGTTCCCTTCAACAAAGCCGGCACCGAAACCAACTTTTGACCCGTTTCAGCCCAACAAAGAGGAGTCCTACACTTCCTCCCGTACAAAGCCTCATAAGGTGCCATTTGAATACTCGCCTGATAACTATTGTTAAAAGCAAACTCCACCAAAGGCAAATGCTTCTCCCAAGAGCCCTGAAACTCAATCACGCAGCACCTCAACATATCCTCCAAAATCTGGATAACACGCTCTGACTGACCATCCGACTAAGGATGATAGGATGTACTGAAATTCAACCTTGTACCCAAAGCTTGATGCAAACACTGCCAGAAACACGATGTGAACCTCGGATCCCTATTCGACACAATCGACTTAGGCACACCATGCAGCCGCACAATCTCAGCAATGTACAGCTCCGCAAGCTTATCCAAGGAAAACGTAGTATGCACAGGCAAGAAATGCGCACACTTCGTCAGGCGATCTACAATCACCCAAACCGAATTCTTCCTCGATGGTGATAAAGGTAAACCATATACAAAATCCATGGTAACCCTTTCCCACTTCCACTCAGGGATTCTCAACGGTTGCAACAATCTTGAAGGAACCTGATGCTCAGCCTTAACCCGCTGACACACCAAACACTTGCTCACAAACTCCGCAACATCCTTTTTCAAACCCACCCAATAGTACTCATCCCGAAGATCACGATACATCTTAGTACTACCAGGGTGCATAGTAAAAGGACTACTATGACCTTCAGTCAGAATAGCACGCCTCAACTCAACATCATTGGGCACTACTATTCGACTCCCAAAACAAAACACACCATCATCATTAAAGCAAAAATCCGAAGGTCTACCCTCCGCGATATCCTGAACATGCGGTACCAAGGAATCATCCAGCAACTGCTTTTCCTTGATCAGCTGAACCAAAGATGGTTTCACTTGCAACTCAGCCACAAGACCACCATCACGCGAAATACTCAAACTGGCAAACATAGCCCTCAGCTCAACAGCTACCTTCCTACTCAAGGCATCCGCAACAACATTAGCCTTTCCAGGATGGTACTCAATCGTCAGATCATAATCCTTAAGCAACTCCAACCAACGCTGCTGCCTAAGATTCAACTCCTTCTGAGACATCAAATACCTCAAACTCTTGTGATCCGTGTACACAGTACACTTCTCACCATACAGATAATGTCTCCAGATCTTCAAAGCAAAAACCACTGCAGCCAACTCAATATCATGCGTAGGATAATTGCGCTCATGCACCTTCAACTGCCGCGATGCATAAGCCACCACCTTACCCTCTTGCATCAGCACACATCCCAAACCAACATAGGATGCATCACTGTAGACCACAAACTCTTTCCCTGATTCAGGCTGAACCAAGATAGGAGCTTGCGTCAAAGCCGCCTTAAGCTTCTCAAAAGCCTGCTGTCTCGCCTCCGTCCACTCATACTTAACATCCTTTTGCAACAACTTTGTCAAAGGTGCAGCAATCTTAGAAAACCCATCCACAAACCTTCGGTAGTATCCCGCCAAACCAAGGAAACTACGAACCTCATGAACAGACTTAGGAACCTTCCAGTTCATCACCGCCTCAATCTTCTGAGGATCAACACGAATCCCCTCAGCAGAAACTACATGCCCAAGGAACACCACCTCCTTAAGCCAGAACTCACACTTGCTCAACTTAGCATAAAGCTGATTCTCCAACAAAGCTTGCAACACAATCCTCAAATGCTCTTCATGCTCCTCCTCAGTACGCGAGTACACGAGGATATCATCAATGAACACCACAACGAACTTGTCCAGGTATTCATGAAACACACGATTCATCATGTCCATGAAAGCAGCAGGAGCATTTGTTAAACCAAACGACATCACAAGGAACTCATAATGCCCATACCATGTCCTGAAAGCTGTCTTAGGCACATCCTCATCCTTTACCTTCAACTGGTAATACCCTGACCTCAAGTCAATCTTAGAGAACACAGCTGCTCCCCGAAATTGATCAAAGAGATCATCAATTCTCGGGAAAGGATACCGATTCTTGATAGTCAACTTGTTCAGCTGACGGTAATCAATGCACATTCTCATAGTGCCATCCTTCTTCTTCACAAACAAGACCGGTGCACCCCAAGGTGACACACTTGGCCGAATGAAACCACGATCAAGCAACTCTTGCAACTGCGTCTTCAACTCCTTCAGCTCCTTAGGTGCCATTCTATAAGGGGTAATGGACACAGGAGTTGTATTCTCATACAGCTCAATTCCAAACTCCACCTCGCGATTAGGAGGTAAACCAGGCAACTCCTCAGGAAACACACCAGGAAACTCCTTCACAACTCTGATATCTTGCACCCGCAACTCCTTTGAACAAGGATTCATTACAAAAGCTAGATAAGCTTCACAACCTTGCCTCAGCATCCTGCTTGCCTCCAAGGTAGACACCACATTGGCAAGACACTTCACATTCTCACCAACCACAACAACTTCATAATCATCAAGCAAGCTTCAGCGAAACTCGCTTATTTTCACAATCCACAACAGCACGATGCTCAGCAAGCCAATCCATACCAAGGATCACATCAAAACAATAGAAAGGCAGCTCCATAAGATCAACATGAAAAACATGTTCTTGAACAACCAAAGGACACCTTCTATACAGCTTTTGAGTCACAACAGTCTCACCAAAAGAACTAGTGACACAAACTCCAACATTCAAAGACTCAACAGGCAAACCAAGCAATTCAGCATGCTCACGCAAAATGTATGAATGCGTAGATCCATAATCTATCAAGGAAAGTAATGACAAAGATTGCAAAGTAAAGGTATCTGCAATCACATCCGCATCATTCCTCCCCTCTCGCTGAGCATACACCCTAGCTTGACCTCCACCCTCAGGCTGAATAGCCACAACATGGGCCACTCCTCGACCACCTTCCTCTCTTCGCTGAAAATTACCACGGCCGCACCCACGACCTCTTTGCGGTGCAGCAACAACAGGAGCACGCACTTGGCCACCAGCCAACATAGGACACTCTCGCCTCAAGTGATCCGTAGATCCACAATTCCAGCACCTGTTACCAGCTGCCACAACAGGAGCTTGCACCTCTCTCACAGCACGAGGACAATCATGCTTCATATGACTACGTGATCCACAAATCCAACAAGCACTCGGATCAGCTCTAGCGTTCCCTCCCCGAGCAGGTACACCACCACCTCTCTTGGCTGAGGACTGATACTTCTGATCACGTCCCCTCTTGTTCCGTCCACCACCGGAACTATACTCAGCAGCTCGCTTTCCAGCACTAGAACCAGCACTTTTGGCAGATAAACCCAAGTTCATCTCAATATCCTTTGCTCGGCCCACCAACACATCAAAATCATCATACTCGGTGGCCAGCACATACATCTTCACATCCGTCACTAAACCATAACGGAATCTTTCACACCTCGCCCGCTCATCAGGTACCAGCTCAGGCGTATATTGACTGAGTCTAACAAACTGAACTTCATACTCAGCCACAGTCATGCTCCCTTGGGTAAGAGACATGAACTCTCGCTTCTTTTCATCCAGGTACCTTACACCAAGATACCTCCTCTTGAACACATTCTGAAAGAATGTCCAAGTTACATCAGCATCAGCCATCCCAGCAATAGTGGTTGTCCACCACGTATAAGCATCATCCTGTAGTAAAGATACTACACAACCCAGCTTTTGCACATCAGTGCAACTCATCTGACCCAAGATCCTCTTGGTACTCTCCATCCAGGATTAAGAACTTTCAGCAGACAAACCCCTGAACTCAGTCCCACCTAGACTGCGTAAGCGCTCCAAGGGTAGTCTCACTCCAGCATCTCCCTGATGCCCAGCTCCTTGAGCTCCAGCTACTGCCGCTCGAAAAGCACCAGCAATAGCTTGCACCAACATCGTCATGTCAGGCATAGCTTGCCCCTGACCAACCTCAGGTCCAGCGACCCCAGCACCAGCTGCAGCTTCAGCTCTTTCACCCTCAGCACCACCACCACCAGGTGGAGGAGGTAACACCGCACTTCCCGCATTCTCCTCATTTTCATTCTCATTCGGAGCCGTAGCTCGCACATTCCTCCTCAACTCTCTACGAGGGGCCATACTTTAACCATGCAATCACAATGCAAATAAACAAAGTCAGGTCCAGCAAGGTAAGTAATCCAAGTACTCAAGCTCAATTTCATTTAAAATCAACATCATTTCATTAGCTTTGATTTGGCAATGGGTACCCAACAACATGCTTCACCACAACATACCACTCAATTGCATCAAATTTACAAACCACTCATCATGCTTTCACTCATCAAACATACAGAGCATACATACTTCAATCATGCACACATTCATTCCCAATTACTCGAGAACTCAGCTCTGATACCACAAAATGTAACCCCCTTAACCCGGCCTAGACGGTTGACCCGAATTAAGAAAGTCACACGGGGAAAACCAAAGTCAACCCGAAAGTCAACCTTGATTAACGACCCTTTTTTTCTTTTTAAACTTGTCTAGATGCACATTAACCCTAGTTATGATCATTCAAACAACATGCTCAAAGATCATAAACATCAGAGATCAAACAGGGACCCAATTGAACAATTTACAACTTTAGGGACCAAATTGTAAATTCTGTAAGTTATGAGGTCTTAACCCAAATTAATGTTACCAACTTGTAATTAGTCAAGTTTCATGCTTCACTGTCAAATTTCAGCTCAAACGGACATCCCAAACTCATACAATTGCACAAACATGTTACAGGACCAAAATGCAAACATTTCAAAACATTTAACTGCCAATGTCAGCCCCCAACGGTCGGATGTTTCGGAACAGGGAGAGCCTGTTTCGAAATGCGGGGCCGTTCCGCAACGTGTTCCGAAACGAGGGCTGGCAGAGGGCTTCCCGTTTCGGAACGGTGTCTCCCGTTTCGGACGTCTGGGCTACTACAAGGCACCCGTTCCGAAACGGTAGCCACTGTTCCGATACGGCCTGCACAGAATGCAAAAAATTGCTTGCTTAAACACACAATTGACCAACCAATCATGCTCCAAATGCTACCAAACTTTATCAGCAAGATATTCAACATACAAGAGACATATTTGCACCAACCATTCATCATAATATCATCATATATGAAAAGCCGCAAATCTAAAGGCATGCTTCCTACTCAAGCAAACCATTCGTGCACTAAAACCTCCAAACTAAACACATAATGGCCAAATACAAAATCCAGCATTATTAACAACTTTAAGCAAACTTAGGGAGTTCAAAACATCTCCCAAAACATCCACATAGGTCCCCCATTGCCAAATGCCAAAAGCTAAAAGTGTTAAGAAACCTTTCCATACTTGAGCTTAACTTCCACTTGATTGCTTGCCTTCCTTGCTGACCTCAATGCACCTTAATGCTCTGCATTATTGGTTTAAGAAAATAGAGAGAGCGTAAGCAAAAGCTTAGTGAGGAATGCTCATTTAAAACCATTCAATAATGCATTTATAAAACTCATTAATGAACCATGCTTCAAGCAACATTAACCATGTTCTTAAACATTTAAAACAAGCATCTCATGCTTCAAGTATCATTAAACATGCTCATAACATTTCAACAAGCATCTCATGCTTCATGTTCATAACAAGTCATATTGGCAACAAGTGATACATTTCACATAAGATTCACACATGGACTTTTAAACACCATTGTGATCTTATCCCCATGGACTTTTAAACACCATGGACCCATGGACTTTTAAACACCATGGCAAGGACCACACAAGGACTTTTAACCACCTTTGTATCCTTAACAAGAATCTCCTAAGGACTTTTAAACACCTTGGAGTTCTTAAGTATCCAAGGCTTACACAAGGACTTTTAAACACCTTGAGCCTTAACCAAGAACAAACCATGGACTTTTAAACACCATGTTGTTCTTAACCTTTCCAAGATCCACACAAGGACTTTTAACCACCTTTGTGATCTTAACCAAGAACTATCCAAGGACTTTTAACCACCTTGATGTTCTTAAATATACAAGGCTCACACAAGGACTTTTAACCACCTTTGTGACCTTAACCATCACTTGCCAATATGCATCATTATCATCAATATATCCACTGTTTTAAAGCATAAAACCAAGCCATAAACATCATGCATCTTTAAGCATTAAACCACATTTAAACAATGTTCAAAAACAAGGAACTCTTACCTTGAGCTTCCTTCAACACATGGCTTAAAATCTCAGCAAATAAACATGCTAGATATGCTTTCAAAACAGATTTAAAATCATGCAAACAACACATTGCATACAACCAAAAACCATGGCCATCACCAAGAGAGTTTTTCCGAAAACTTACTCTTGAGCTTAGCTAAGTTGCTTAGACTTAAACTAAGCTCCCAAACCTCCAAAACAATGGTTTCAAAGACGAAAACCAAATTCCACTCACCGATTCCGTTTCGCCTCTTGCCGAAACACAAATCAAGCTTCCGGATCACCACCACTTGAATCCAAAGACGACTCCCCTGTTTTAAACACATCAAAGCAGAGGATTAATGCATCATCATGCATTAATAGCTCCAATGAAAGAACCTAAACTCGCTGCTCTCATCCACACTCCATTTTCGGCTACCAAACACAACCGAAAATGCATCCAAACAACTCCTCAACAATGCCCAGCCATAAACCATCAAAACTAAACATCCTTTAACATCTAAAAAGGACCTAATAACATCCTTATACCTCAAGCAACATCAGATCCACAAGATCACCTCAAAAACAACCAAGAATCACAAGCTAAACTTAGGAAATTCAACCTATCCGGGATTGCATTAATTAAAACTCAATTCCTTATCAGATTAACATTCATTTAACATCAAAAACACACCTCAAATCACTGCTTTAACAGATCAAACGAAAATTCATCAAAAATCACCAAATCTTGCATTTTAAGCCAAGATCCATCACACAACTTTAAAACCATTTATAAATCATCAATTAAGGATTGAGAACTTAGGAATTTCAGTAAAGAACTGAGAGTTTAGAGGAGAAGGACGTTCTTACCTCCAAACTTGAGTTTCTCCTCTTTTAGAACCAAAAAGCTTGAAGAATCAAGTAGCAAATGGTGAGGTTTTTTTGATGAGATGATTAGCAATCAAAAGAGGATTGAAAAGAGAGATTTGAGTGACAAAATCAGAAGAAAAACTCTGGAGAAAAGGTGTTTGGGTTGAGAGAAAATGAGAGAAAGGAAAATGAGATTTTAGGAAAAATTAGTTAGAAATAACTTCCCTCCACTTTCCTTTTGTTTAAAAATCAGAATTAAATCATTAAATATCTTAGAAAAATATGGAGAAACTCCCTTTGGGTAAATAGCTCCTTAAAGATTCAAAGTTTCAATCCTTTCTAAAACAGTCACGCAGTTTTCAAAAATTACATTTTGGTCACTAGCCAAAATGTCACCCTTCCAAACCTCATTTTGTAAAATTGATTTCACAGTTCACTTATATATATTAAAAGAGGATTTTAGAACATTTTTCCATATTTTTAATGCAACCCGAACTAGGCTTCCCTAATTTCACCTTTTTATATTCGAACAACACTTTGACCGAACCGGTCAACGCCCAAACTTCCAAGCCCAAAACCGGGGTGTTACATGTCACGACAGACGCAGTGAAGACAACCTGTCACGGAGCTGTCGCGACAGACACGCAAACGCGTAACAGACGCACAACAGACACGCAAACGCGTGACAGACGCGTCAGAAATCGTGTAACAGCTGGCCCTGTTATTCGCACATGCCGTTACAAACCCAACGGGCAGAAATCCCTGTTCTATATAAACCCCCACTCACTATTCATTTTTCATCTCATTCTCATTCTCTCAATTTGCTTTCTCTGTTTTAGATCTCAAAATTTTCTTCTCATTTTTCTACAGTCCTTGCAAATGGCTAGTAGACAAACCCGCCGCAGTGTTGCCTCCACTTCCGCCACGACAGTATCAACCCCGAGTCATAATGCCATTCCAAACAGTTTCGCCTCCACCAAATCTGCCACGTGGTACTACAGTTCCTTTCAAAAGAGGAACATGTAGGAGGAACGAGGGTTTATCTACACACAACCCACGAGAGATCTAGAGCTAGAGAGCTTCATATATAAGAAAATTCAGGCCCTCAAATGGCAGCAATTTGCTGCCCAACCCGAGAAGATGAACATAACCCTCGTCCGAGAGTTTTACGATGCCGTCGACAACAAGGATGCCAAGACAGTAACCGTTCGAGGCAAGCAACTCTCTCTCGAGCATGCGTACATCAAGACACTCTACGGATTGTACGTGAGCAAGAAGGAGGACTCCCACAGAAGGTTCGTGAATAGTCTGTCACCGACAGACTATGATGCTGTGATGGCAAAAGTTACAGAAGAAGGGACAAAGTGGAATGACGACCCTAAACACTGATAGACCGTGAGGAGACCCCAGCTGACTCCACAAGCCAAACTGTTGAATCACTTTTTCAAGAAGCGCATCATGCCATCCTCCCACAACAGCACTATCGACAGACCAAGGTTAGCCATTGTTCATTCTATTTTAAACGAGAGGCAAATAAATGTCCGCCGCTACATACGAGATGGAATCCTTGAGTGTGCCCTCCGACCGTCGGGTCCCCTCGTTTTCCTCTACCTCATCACCACCATCTCCCGGGGCTACAATGTACCAGAGATTGATGAAGATGTAAAAGTCAAAGGAAAGAGGTGGACGCATCGAAATATTTACAGCCTAATGGAGTTGAAGGTTGCCACCCCTCTGTCCTACATCAACCCCTCTGCCACGACAGAGCCGACGGCAAGCCTCAGCTCCCCAGAACCTTTCACAGCAGAACCTCCAGTAGACACCTCCGCGTAGATTCTCTCGACGTTGAAAAGGATGGAGAACGACAGCTCGGACTGATGGGCTTCATGAGGGACTTCACAGCCGCAAAGGTAAATATTATTCAAAATGAGTTACATTTTACCCAAGTGCCATTCCCCTCCTTCCCAGACCACTTCTTTGTTGCCCCCAAACCTACCCCTGCTGCAAGCCCCAGAACTCCATCTGTTGCCTCCACACCTACACCTGCCACGACAGGCGAAGGCGGCAGGAAGTCTGCCACAGCCAGAGGAGAGAAGAGAAAGGACCCCCTCTCGAAAATCGACCCCAAATATTGGGAAGGGTTCTCCTTTTCTTCCGTCTGGCAGGATTCTGACTCCGAGCCATCAGTTGCCCGAGACATCTCCAAGGACTATCCTCTGATGAAGAGGAAGAAGCTCAATGAGACTATCGAAGGACCCTCCGGCCAAGGCAGATCTGCCAGAAGCAACAACAACAACATCAGCTCCGATGATGATATCGAGGTTCTGGACCATCCCCCACACATCTCACCGACACGTGTCCAGCAACCTCGGGAAGCAATAAAGAAGACGACCTCTGCCACCCCAGCACACTGCCAGCCCCTGCCATGAAAGTCACTGCCCGCCGACAACTCCAAATCAGCAGCAGCAGCGACAACAACTCCTCAAATTAAGTTTCTTTCTTATATTTTGTTGTCTTAGTTGTTTTATTTATTTTGTGATGTATTTGCTTTTTCTGTTTTTATTTTTCATCCTGTCATGCATTGAGGGCAATGCAACCTTCGAGTTTGGGGGTGGCATCCCTCCATTAATGACTTGTTAGTTGTGTCTTAAATCGTGTCTAATTATTAGTTTATTTTTAAGTTTATTTTTGTGTCAAAAAATGAAAATAAAAACAAAAAATTGGCCTAAGTCTTTGAACTAAACTTACCTGCCGCGACATACTCTGTCGTGATAGTGCCTTTAGGAAGTTTTAGGAAGTGTTTAGAGCCTTGCTATAATTCTGATATGTAAAACACTCTTTGTGACTCTTATGCTATCCAGACTTCTATAGTGCACTTGAATAAGAATGTTTACCCACTTGAGATTGCCCTTAGAGGTACCTATCACTAGCTCTAGGAAAGGAATAAAGGAAAGAAAGAATTCAGACTCGTTGCTTGCAAAACGGCCTTGCACTGATTTAGGGAGATTTCTCTTTGAGCTTAAGTTAGAAAAACTAAAAGAGCCTAAGAATTGCCTCCAGAAAAGATGTAGTTAAATCAAGAGTCAGAAAAAACTAAAGGAGCCTAAGAATCGGCATAAAAAACTCAAGTTTGTATGCATCACTATTCTGGTAAATTAAAGGAGTCTAGGCACATATATGTTCACAAAACATGCACACACTACACAAGAACTATAGCATAGTTCCGAATAAATCCAGAAACGTCGGACAAGGTATTGCTCTTGATAGAGAATGTGTGGTAGGTAATGAAAAGTTCACTGAATTAAGCCAAACCAAAAAGTTTTTATTTTTAGTTAGGTCATATTTGCTTGAGGGCAAGCAAGAACTTGAGTTTGGGGGTGTGTTGAGTGTATACAAGTTCTATATTATACCCCTCATTTACCAATATTTTTACTGCATTCAAGGATATTTCATTACATTTAGGATAGATTTCTACATAAATATCAAAATTAGATAAAATGGCACAGTTGCTACTAAATTTGGCTACTTTTGCAGATATCTGTTGTGGCAGACTCAGGGCAGCAAAGGAAAAGAGCTGGATCACAGAACTGGAGTCGAGGAGCAAACGCTGCCGTGGCCACTACCGTGGCAGCCATGACGACAGCATTTGTGAGGTGGAAGAGTGAAGTGGAGCCGACAGATAGCGGAATTCAAGCCGGTCTATCGTGGACCACTTCTATATTTTCTGAACCCTGAGGCAGAATGAAGGCCAAGCCCAAAGTTCAAGGAAGAAACCCAAAGAAAGAAAAGAGGACGAATTAAATGCATCTACTCAGAAGATTTAATCTTTAATAGAGTTGTACTTTAGTTTTAACTTGTATTCTTGCCATATTAGAAAACTTGGACTCAAGGCCTATATAAAGGCATGTAATTTGACCTAGGGAATGAGATCTCATTCCTAACCATCTTCCCCCAAACCCTTGTCGTTTTCCCTTCTCCATCATGTTCTAAATTCCCCCTAGGGCTAAGGGTTGATTCTGTAAGGTAGTTGCAAGGATTGTACTGTTTAGGAATTTTCTGTTCAAGCAATAAAAACTTCAAGTTTATTTATTCTGGTTTTCATATCTTACAAGAGTATCGGGAGAGCATTGTGAGGTTATCCATTTGTTTGATATTGGGAGAGTCAAGCATACGAACGAAATAAATAAGAGTTTTCCAGTTTATGGTTAAAATATCTCAGCTTAGGGATAAATACAAGGTTAAGTGGCTAAGGAAGAATTCGACAACATTGGTCTTCACCCTTCGATTTACGCCAGGAGGTATCATCTAAGAAGTGTTCATCAACAAAACTTGGGCCTAGAGATAGGACAAGTCATAGCATGGATTCTTGCCAAGATTGAAGTACAGAGTTGTGTGATCGCTACCGCGACATCAATAGACTTCTGCCGCGACAGGGACGACGACATAACAGAAGTTCTCTTACAGTGCAACACCAGCACTACCGAGCAAATCAATACCGACCTATTTCTTAAACCAAATCTTTTACTCTTTTATTTTAGTTATTATTCACGATTACTCTACAATCAATATAAACTCTTTCCCTCTCTTGTGCAGCAATTATAGGATAAAGTTATTTCCAGTCCCTATGGAGACGATATCTGATACTCCAAGTATCACTTTACTACTTACATCGTGTACACTTGCACTATTTGCGATAGGACTCTTTCACATGAAAAAAACTATTTTGCAAGTTTGGCAAAGGTTTTGACACAGTTTAGGAACACATTTAGGTCTGTTAAGGAGAATGCCATGCGTTGTTGGCGTAGAAGGACCAGACAGTGCCAAGCCCTTGTTGGCAGAAAAGTAAACTTGATGCCACGCCAAGAGGCTGTTGAACCCCGAAAAATAGGATAAGACATGGCTCCGAAAAGATAGCTATTGGATCAACCTTCGAAAAAATAGAGAATAAGGTGGTGCAAAGTTATGTTAGAAAAGACATGCCAAGCTTGGTTGCCAAGACAGCGTTGGTACGATGACGTCAACCCTAATTCGACCAGCTTATCACACGTCTTGATCTGCTTATCAAGGATAAGATGACTACGTCCTTATCCCTTGGACGTTCAAATTCAAATCAAAGACTTATCCTACTCGTCCTACATGTATATTTAAAGATTCCAATCATCAAACCGAAAACAAGCTTCATTGATCACGATCAGCTTGGAGAAGCTTCACCGAGTAAGGGTGGTTCGACCAACTTGATCGAGGGTTAGGACCGTGAAGAGCTGCATCTAGATACCTCCTTCTCGCCTACTCTCTTTGGTTTATTTGTTTTTATTTTTATTTTAGTGATTTTTTAAGCAAAACGATGAAGGTTTTATAGTTGATATCCTCACCAGGAACTAATTGAATAGTTGGTGAGGGATGTTTGCGTTGAACGCTATTTTGAATATTTAGTTTTTAATAAATCGACACTGCCTCGACACTATTTTTCTATCTGGCATGTTTATTGTTTTCTAATTGTATGCCAAGAGAGAGTTGGCATTACTGTTTTCTAAATACTTTGTCAAACAAGAGCTGGCATTGTTGGCCTATTGTTACTCAATATCTTAATATACTTCGGTGGCAACGATCAGTTGCTGGATACTAAGGCGAGATAATTCGAGAGAAGATGTTCAAGTAAATGAAGTTACTTCGGAAGTGAGATCTACTCCTCAGGAGTTTAGATTGGCACTTAATCAAATCGGTTTTTGAGAAAACATTCACTATAGAGATATAAGGGTTTTTACATGACCGATTTAAGGCAATGACCCTCAAGAGAGGCTTTGCTAATTTGAATATTCTCGGCAAACAATGCCAAGACAAGATTTATTAAATGCTAGCATGGCATGATTAGCGTGAAAACCAGACATCCCTTGGCAACGCTCATCATTCATTTAAACACTCTCCTTGCCAAAGTTTTTACTTTACTTTAGTTTATTTCTTTTCTTTTTTGTCACTCCCGAACCATTTTCAAATCAAAACATCTTTTTCCCAAGACAAGTAATCAATCAAAGCAATCGAATTCCATGTCAATCACCGTGGGATCGATTCTCCGCTTACTATTGTATTACTTGCAGACTGTTTATACTTGCACGCAAAAGACTCGTGTCATTGCTTTATATTTTCCCATTATCTATAAATTACCTCTTTTCCCAGCATTACTTTACAAATCTCCCTAAAGAGTCAACAATAGGGTAAAATAAAAAAACATTAATTTTATAATAAATCTCTTTGTATGCTATGTTTAATTTATAACATAATTAAATTCCAATGCGGCGCCCCACCAAAAGGGTAAACAGGTTAGCGTGAGAAGCGTTGGCGATGATTATAGTTTATTCTCCAGATGGTGGGGCCGTTAAAATAAGCTCATATTCACAAATGGGTAATAATTTAAATTTTACATGAACTTGCAAATTCCGACATTAGGACAACTTGTAATCGGCTAGGTACCAATTTTTGGGTGTTTTGGGGGTGCTCATCCTTTCCCACGTGTAACCGACTCCCAAACCCGTTGTGTTGTGTTTTCACAAACCAAAATTGTTGTTTTATTAAAATAAAATGTTTTTATTAAAATCACTCATTTTTAGGTGATCCAATCACACCTCGAAAATATATTGGTGGTTATTCTGTTTTTTTAGTCATCCGAGTCCTTGATGCGACAACTTGGCGAATCCGCTGGGGACATTTTTTGTTTTTACAAAAAAAAAGAGTTTAGCCACAAGCCGATTACACTTTGTCTTAATGTCGGAGTTTGCTAAAGTTCGTGTAAAATTTAATTTAATTATACATTTATGAATATAATTTCATTTTACCCATTTAAAATTTGGCATAACAAGCTCTATACTCTTGTGGGAATATTGATTCTTCGTATGGGCCTAGCAAGTACCTTCAGGGCTCATATACCCTATGTCTCCGTGAGGATATTGATTCTCCGTATGGACATAGGAAAATGGATCCCCTTGAGTTGAACTTGATTCATAAGAGCCTATGATGGGTGAGGATCAAGGGCCTTGCTACCCTTAGAAGGGGACATCGAGGACAACTCGGGGACCTTTCTAGAACCATACTTTTGTGTGAGAATCTAGGAGCCCACCCCAATCGAGCCATGCGGAATACCGTAGAATTAGAATTAGATCAAAATTATTTTGTGAGAATGATTTGTCGAGATGTCTCCAAAAGTGTTGGATTTCTCTTCCTAGTTATTATTCGAACATTGAAATTATTTTGGACCTTTATGTTTTATTTCTATTATTTTCGAGAGCACTAATCCATTCTCTTTCTTGTCTTGTTTTGTTTTGCATATTTTCTTTTTGCCTCCTTATTTCATACTTCTAAGGGGTTGGTTCTCAAGCCAATTGTTCAATTATAAAAAGTGTATGCCATGGATGGAAGGCACCAAAAGAATGAGGAAGACAATGCAATTGTATGTCATTGGTCTGAAGTTAACCAGCGGGCAAAGGGGGTAGTTTGTCAGTAGATCACATGACAGAAATGACTGAGTATGCACACATCAATGTCAAGGAGATTGATGTGCATGAGTTGCAAGTGATTTGGGATCATCAACCAAACGATTATTGTTGCGTGTAAAATAGTCTATCGCAATAGAGTGCAAGTGTACACGATGCAAGTATTAAAGTGATACACAAAGTATCGGATGTCGAATCCACAAGGACTGTAAATAGCTTTATCCTTGGATTGCTGGACAAGAGAGAAAGAAGAGAGTTTAATTGATTGTAGAAGAATATTGAAGAATATTGAATATAAAAGATTAAAAGATTCAGGGTAAAGAAATAGGTTGGTATTGATTTGCTCGGTAGTGTAGGTGGTGCACTGTATAGAAATTCATGTTCTGTCATCGTCCCTGTCACGACAATAGCTGCGGCGGAAGCAGTCTGTTGTTGTCGTGACAACAATCACACAACTCTGTACTCCAAGCTTGGCAAGAATCCCTGATGTGACTTGTCCTATCCCTAGGTCCAAGTCTGTCGATGAACACGTCTTAGATGATACCTCCCGGCGTGAATCGAAGGATGAGCACCGATGTTGTCGAATTCTTCCTTAGCCACTTAACCTCGTCCTATCCCTAGGTCCGAGATAGTTCAACCATAAATTGGAGAACTCACACTTATTCCTTTCGTATACTTAACTCTCTAGTTATTAAGTAAATGAATAATCTCACAATGCTCTCCCGATACTCTTGTAAGATGTTGTAAACCAGAATAAGCAAACTTCATGTTTATTTTATTGAACAGAAAATTCCTAAAAATAGTTCAATCCTTGCAACTACTTTACATAATCAACCCCTTAGCCCTATGGGAAGTTTAGAACATGATGAGAAGAGGAAAAGGACTAGGGTTTTTGGGGAAGACGGCTAGAGAATGAGATGTCCTTCCCTAGGTCGAATTACATGCCTTTATATAGGCCTTGTGTTCAAGTTTTCTAATAAGGTAAGAATAAAAGTTCAAACCAAAGTACAACTCTAATTAAGATTAAATCTCCAAAGAAGATGCCTTTAATTATTCATCTTTTCTTGCTTTGGGTATCTTCCTTGTACTTTGGGCTTGTCCTTCATTCTGATCTAGGGCTCAAAAAAATATAGGAGTGGTCCACGATAGACCGGCTTAATTTCCTCTATCTATCGAGCTCCACTTCACTTTTCCCTTCACCATTGCTGTCCTCATTGGCTGCCACGACAACGTCCTTCTTCTTGGCTCCAATCCTGTGTTCCAGCTCTGCTTTTTTACTGCCCTAAGCCTGCCACAAAAGCTACCTTTAAAAACAGCCAAAATCAGTAGCAATTGTGCCATTTTTTATAATTGTGATGTATATGTGAAATCTATCCTAAATGCAATGAATTATGCTTGAATGCAGCAGAAATGTGGGTTAAATACGGGGTAAAAAGTAGAACTTTTGCACACTCAACACACCCCCAAACTCAAGTTCTTGCTTGTCATCAAGCAATTATGACCTAAAAATAAAAAAAAAGATTTTGTTTGGCTTAAAACAGTGAACTTTTCCTTACCTACCATTCATGCCCTATTGCGAACAACACCTTGTTAGACATTTCAGGATTCATTTGGAACCTTGCTATAATTCTTGTGTAGTGTATGCATGTTTTGTGAACAATTATATACCTACACTCTTTTAGTTTACTAGAATAGCTAAGCCACTCGAATTTTTATGCTAGCTTTCATTTTCTTGGAGGCAATTCTTAGGCTCCTTTAGTTTTTCTTAGACTCGGTTTTGTTTTCCTAATTTATGTTTGACTAGAGCTTATTTCGGGCACCTCTAGCTAACTTCCTAGAGTCGGTTTTGGGCAGCTCTAGGTGTATTGAGTCTAACTTTTCTTAACTTCTTTTCCTAGAGCCAATGTTAGGCACCTCTAGGGGCAATTCAAGTGTTTAAGCTTTTTCCTATTCTAGTTTACCAGTAGAAGTCTACACAGTATAAGAGTCACAAAGGGTGTTTAAAGATTAGAACTATAGTAAGGCTCTAAAATGTTCCTAAAAATATCCTAAAGGCACTGCCACGACAGAGTCTGTCACGGCAGGAAAGTTCAGTTCAAAGACTTAAAGCCATTTTTTTGACAAAAATAAACTTAAATAATAATTAACACTTAGACACAATTTTAAAACCTAAAAGACACTTCATATTACTGGAGGGATGCCACCCCCAAACTCGATGGTTGCATTGCCCTCAATGCATGATAAAAAAGAAAATAAAAACAAAATACATCAAAATAAAAATAAAATATCAAGACAACAAAAATAAGATAGAAACTTAATTTTAGGAGCTGTCATTGCTGCTGCTGCTGCTAATCTGTAGCTACCGGTGGGCAGTGACCTTCATTGTGGGTGTCAGCAGAGTGCTAGGAGAGGCGAAGGCAGTTTTCTTCCTGGCTTCCCTTGGGAGCTGGATACGAGTGGGTGAGATCTGGGGTCGCTTTTCCAGCACTTGTATCTCATCTGATGAGCTGCTGCTGCTGCTGCTGCGGGCAGACTTGCCCTGGCCAGATGATCCTTCACCAGTGTTGGGCTTCTGCCATTTCATATGAGTGAACTCCTTGGAAAGGTTTCTCGCAAAAGATGCTCCCCGTCAGAGTCTTGCCAGATAGATGAAGAGGAGAACCCTACGAAGTAGTCGTCGTCGAGTTCTGGCAGCGGCTCCTTTCGTTTCTCACATCTGGCAGAGGCTGTAGCAGTGTGGCTGCCGCCTTCAGCTGGCGCGGTCGTCGTTGGAGTGGATGCAGCAGATGGTGTTTTTGGTGTGGTAGCAGGAGTGGGAGTAGGGGTAGGTTTAGGGGCCGAAAAGTATTGCTCTGGAATGAAGGAAATTGTACATTTGCAAAATTTAAATTGTTTTGAATGAAATGTACCGTGGTTGTCGTGAAGTCTCTGACGAAACTCATCAGACCAAGTTGTCGTTCCTCCTTCATTTTTAGTGTGGCCAGAATCTGAGTGGAGGAGTCTGCTGGAGGTGCTACTGTCGTTGGATGCTGTTGCTCTGCGGCGGCAGGTTCTGGCTGAGTGGGCTCTACTGGCTCTTCTACTGCAGCAGACGGGTTGCAGAAGGATAGTGGTGTGGCTGCTTTCAGTTCCATTAAGCTGAAAATGTTGCACTCCATCCATCCCTTCCCTCGGACCTTGAAATCTTCGGGGATTTCTGGAACGTCGTGGTCGCGGCAGATCTCCGTGATGAGGTACGGGAATACAAAAGGTCCCGATGGTCGAATGGCACACTCCAAAATCCCCTTCCTTATGTATTGGCCGACATTTATGGTTCTATCATTTAAAATTGAATGAACGAGAGCTAACCTGGGTCAGTCGACCGTGCTGTTATGGGAAGAATGCATTATCCCCTTCTTCACGAAGTGGTTCCATCGTTTGGCCTCGGGATTGATTTGAGTGCGTTTCACTGTCCACCGATGCTTGTGGTTGGTGTTCCATTCTGTTCCTTTCTCCGTTACCTCTGCCATCACAGCATCATAGTCTTTCGGCGACAGACTCTTGACGAACCTCTTGTGTCCGTTCTCCCTTTTGCTGACATTGATGTCATAGAAGGTATTGATGTAAGCAGACTCGAAAGTAACTTCTTTACCTCACACTGTCACGGTCTTCGTATCCTTGTTGTCGACGGCAGCGTAAAATTCTCGGACCAACGTGACATTCATCTATTCTGGATGGGCAACAAACATCTGCCATTTGAGTGCCTTAATTTTTCGTGCAATGAACGGTTCGAGCCCGAAATCTTCCGTGCGTTTGGTGTAAAGAAACCCTCTTTCTTCCCACATCTCCCTCTTCTAGAAGGAGCGGTAATATCTGCCGGCGGAGTTGGTTGATGCAAAGCAGTTAGGGATGGCACTCTGGCTGGGTGTGCTGGCTGCTGCAGTAGAGCTGGAGGCAGCACTTCGACGTGTCTGTCTGGTAGTCATAGTTGCAAGGCTGTGGAAGATAAAAGAAATTTGAGATCTAGAGAGAAAGCAAGTTGAGAGAATAAAAGTGAGGTGAAAAATGAATAGTAAATGGGGTTTATATAGATGAATGATTTTCTACCTGTTGGAGTTGTAACGGCAGGCACAAATAACGGGGCCAACTGTTACGCGGTTTCTGACGCGTCTGTCACGCGTTTCCGTGTCTACTATGCGTTTGTTACGCGTTTACGTGTCTGCCGCGATAGCGTGGTGACATGCTATATTTTATGCGTCTGTCGCGACAGCTGATGACAGGCTGTGACGACAGACTCCTCCTTTGGGCTTTTTAGGTTGTTGTGGAAGTGGTGGGCTGATTCATTTCTTCTTCTCTCCTTGTTTCCCTTATTTCCTAAAAATTTATTAAAATAAAAACTTTGTTCCTAAAATAATTCTTAATTACTAATAAATAAATAAAATACAGAAATAATAGAAATAAAATAATAATAATAATAAATTAAGTTAAATTAGGGATGCCTTGAGGGGCATCTCCTAAAGTAACCACTTCCTGCATCCTTGGGGCTTCAGTCCCTTGATAATGCTTTAGTCTCTGTCCCTTGACTTTAAATTGGTGCCCGTCTTTTAAGGATTTGATCGCGATGGCACCATGGGGAAAACCTGCACAACTTGGAATGGGTCAGACCATCTAGATTTAAGCTTTCATGGGAAAAGTTTCAACCTAGAGTTAAACAACAACTCAAGCTGCCCTGGGCAGTACAGTCGTGGCAACAACTTCTTGTCATGCCACCTTTTCGTTTTATCCTTGTAAATTCTTGCATTGTCGTAGGCCATTGCTCAAATTTCTTCAATTTCATTCAAGTCAAGTAACCTCTTCTATCCTGCCTTATCTATGTCCATGTTTACTTCCTTGATAGCCCAGTAAGCTCTGTGCTCTATCTCAACATGTAAATGACATGTTTTTCCATATATCAGCCTGTAGGGTGACATTCCCAATGGTGTCTTGAATGTTGTTCTATAGGCCCAGAGTGCATCATTGAGGTGTAAAAACCAGTCCTTTCGAGTAGGGTTAACCATCTTCTCAAGAATGTTCTTTACTTCCTTGTTGGATATTTCAGCATTTCCATTGGTCTGAGGGTGATATGTTCTTGCAATGTGGTGCTTTATGCCGTATTTTCTTTAAGGCATCAGTGATTACCCTATTGTCGAAATGTCTCCCTTCATCACTGATGATCGCCTCAGGTATGCCAAACCTGGAGAAAATGTTTTTGTGCAGAAATCTCTGAACAGTCTTGGCATCGTATTTCTATGTAGCGATCGCTTCAACCCATTTGGATACACAATCCACTGCCAGTAGGATATATAGATTCCCACATGATGCTGGGAATGGTCCCATGAAATCAATCCCCATACATCGAATATTTCGACTTCTAGGATGTTTTACAGTGGCATCTCATGTCTTCGTGAGATGTTCCCAGTCCGTTGGCACTTGCCACAGCTTTTGTAAAATGCTTGGGCATCCTTGAATAGTGAAGGCCAATAAAAACCAGATTGCAAAACTTTGGCAGTAGTTTTGTTTCCACCTAAGTGTCCTCCATATGGTGAAGCATGGCAGTGGTGAAGCACAACTTCCTGCTCATCCTGTGGTATACACCTCCTGATAATTTGATCTGCACAATTTTTGAAAAGATGTGGTTCGTCCCAATAATAATGTTTTGCATCATTTTGGAACCTCTTCCTTGCTTGGTAATTAAGTTCAGGAGGTAGTACTTCGCTAACTATGTAATTAAGAAAATCAGCGTACCAAGGAAGTTCAGAAAACTTACCTGCCGCTATGGCTGTTGCGGCAGTGCTTGTGGCAGCAAACACCTGCTCGTCAGGGAAAGTCTCCAATATGACAGTCTTGTCTGTCGGTAGACTTTTTCCCATCTCTAATCTTGACAAGTGGTATGCAACTTGGTTCTTTGTCCCCTTTTTATCCTTGATTTCAAAGTCGAACTCTTGCATCAGCAGAATCCAACGTATCAGTCTAGGTTTTGCATCTTTTTTAGCAAACAAATACTTCAGTGCTGTGTGGTCTGTATGGACCACCACCTTCGTTCCAAGTATGTACGAATAGAACTTGTCAATCGAGAACACCACTGCTAACAATTCCTTTTCGGTTGTGGTGTAGTTCACTTGGGCATCCTTTAGTGTTTTGCTGGCATAATAAATTACGTTAAAAAGCTTATTATTCCTCTGCCCAAGTGCTGCCCCTACAGCATAGTCACTGGCATCACACATAATTTCAAATGGCAAACTCCAGTCTGGTGGCTGTACAATTGGGGCTGTTACCAACTTTTCTTTTAGGATTCTGAATGCCTCAGTACATTCAGTATTGAAGTTAAAGGGACGATTCTGTTCCAGTAAGTGGCATGAAGGCTTGGTAATCTTCAAAAAATTTGCAATAAACTTCGATAAAACCTAACATATTTTTCCCAGTTTAATACCAAGTTCGCTTTCTCGCATCTTTTAAGCACCTTCTGTAGGTTGCCTAAACAACATTCAAAATTGTCCCCAAAGATGGAAAAATCGTCCATGAATATTTCCAGGAAGTCCTCCACCATGTCAGAGAATATAGCCAACATACACCTCTGGAATGTTGCTAGTGCATTGCAGAGTCAAAATGGCATTCTCCGGAAAGCATAAGTGTCGTATGGACAAGTGAAAGTCATTTTCTCTTGATCCTCCGGTGCGATAGCTATCTGGTTATAACCTGAGTAACCATCAAGAAAACAATAATAAGGTTTCCCCGCTAATCTATCCAGCATTTGATCAATAAAAGGTAGGGGAAAATGGTCTTTTCGGGTAGCTTTGTTAAGCTTCCGGTAATCCATACAAACCCTCCAACCAGTCACAATCCTGGTTGGGAGTAGTTCGTTCTCTTCATTGGTCACCACGGTTATTCCTCCCTTTTTCGGAACACATTGCACCGGGCTCACCCACTTACTATCCAAGATGGCATAAATTATCCCAACATCAAGCCATTTGATAATTTCTTTTCGAACCACTTCTCACATAGCGTCGTTTAATCGTCTTTAAGCATCAATTGTCGGCTTATGATCATCTTCTTGGAGAATTTTGTGCATACATAGTGCTGGACTGATGCCTTGGATATTAGCCATCGTCCATCCAATAGCCTTTTTATGCTGCTAAAGCATCCCTATAAGATGTTGTTCTTGTTTTCTGCATTAACTTGGAAGAGATGATTACGAGCAACGTATCATTTAATCCAAGGAAAACATATTTAAGCTCCCTTGGCAGGGGCTTAAGGTCTAAAAGAGGTGGTTCTACATTTGAAGTCTTTTGGATTATGTGTTCATTCGAGGTATAGTTTAGGGGCTCGATTAACTAACCTGGACGATTTCCTATCTAGTTTACCTCCTCATGATCTTCAGTGTCAGATATGTCTGAATCTGAGGAGCTGCTGTCATCGTTGTTGCCGTGAAAGTCTTCCAGATGGTTAATGTGGCAGTGACCAAATTTGATGTCATGGCAGCTCGACCTGATGCAGGGTTGGTCAAGGATTACTACAGTGATGGCCTTGCATTCTTCTTCTGCATCATCATGTTTAATTGCCTGGAATCATTTACTCTCATTCTCAGTTCTCCCTTCTCTACATCAATTAGTGATCTGCTTGTGGCTAGGAAGGGTCACCCCAGGATGATTGGTGCATTCTCATCTGTTTCACAGTCTAAAACAAGAAAGTCAGCAGGAAAAATGAACTTATCCACTCTTACCAGAATATCTTCGATCTTCTATTCTGGTTGTACGTAAGAGCGATCTGCCAGCTGCAGCATAACTGTCGTGGGTCGTGCTCGTCCAATACCTAATTTCTGAAATACAGATTTTGGCATTAAATTAATACTAGCACCTAGATCACAAAGTGCCTTACCCACGAATTTGTCAGCAATTATGCATGTTGTGATGAAGCTCCCAGGGTCCTTCTTTTTCTGGGGTGGATACTTGTGTAAGATAGTCATGCATCCTTCTATCATTTTTACCGTTTCGAATTCCCCAAGTCTTGATCTTTTCGACATAGCATCCTTGAGAAATTTCGCATAACCGGGCATCTTATTGATGGCCTCTAACAACGGTATATTGATGTGAACCTGCTTAAAAATATCATAGATCTTTTTGAGCTGGTACACGTGTTTCTGCTTTTGTAACCGCTGTGGAAAAGGAGGTGGAGGACGGTAGTCTTTAAGACGTCCTTCACATGGTATTCAGATTTGAGGAGGCTTAGGTTCTTCATTGTTCTTGTCTTTCTCCTCTATCCCTTCTGCTGCCGTGACAAGTGTGGCGGCAGCAGGTTGCTTATCTTCTGCCGGGGTAGTGTTCGCGGCAGATGTTTCTAGGGCTGGTTCCTCAATCGGTACGGCTTTCATCTCCGACCCTGGCAGTTGTTTCCCACTCCTAGTTGTAATGACTTTGCACTGCTCATGTGTGGGTTGTCTAGCGACCTCAGTATTGCTAGGGAATCCTCCGTTTTGCCTTGGCTTAATATGTTGGGAAACCTGACCCATCTCTGTCTCCAGTGATTTCTCTATAGCTTCATGGTTAGTCATTCTCATCTTTGTTTTATCCATGAACGACTAAGTCTTTTTGACAAAGTGATCCATGTTTGCCATGTAAGCTCATGTCTGTTACATAAATGTGGCCAATGTATGCTCCAGTATTCTAGGTGCGGCTGTCGGCTGCTGTTGTAGCTACTGTTGCGGTTGCTGCAGTGTTAGAATTCTGGGTGCCCCCTAGTTTTGAGTGTTCTGCACTTGAGGATTCAGTGCGTTGTTTGGGTTAATCCAGGAGAACTTGGGGTCTTTCCTCCAGTTGGGATTGTAATTATTAGAATCGTAATTTCTCGGCTTGTTATAGTTTCCAACATACATCTCTTTCTCTAGCTGTAACGGGCAGTCTTCCGAACTGTGATTTCCCTGCAAGTTTCACATACCTCTTTTACAAAGTATACAAGTTTTGAATCTTTCTTTAACAAATTTTCTACTGCCTTTGTGAGGTACGCAACCTGTGTCTTTAGGGAATTATCAGCTTCATAGTCCTTCACAGCTAGATCTCGTTTACCTCTCCTCACTTTGGGAAATTGCTCTTCGTTCTTTGCTAGATTTTTCAATACTACCATGGCTTCGCCTCGGTCTTTATCCAACATCAGTCTATTTGCTGCTGAATCTACTCTCATCCGGGTATATGTGTTGGCAGCATTGTAAAATTTGATGACTTGATACCAAACACTCTGTCCCTTAGTGAATGAGGAAATAATCGAAGCCTCAGTATCTCCGGATTTACTCCTGGTAATCTAAACGAACCACATATTTCTTGGAACGTTTTCAGATGTTCTCTGGCATCCTCAGTAGCAGCACCACAAAATTGGCCAGCGGAATTGATCATGCTCAACATCACAGGTTTCAGCTTAAAATTTTCAGCTTCCACGTCTAGCAGGGTGGTCTCCAGTTCCACATGATCATTGATCATGTATTCACGACATGACCGTCGTGCGGCCACGGCAGCAGCAGGTTGTCCATTCCCTTCATCCATGATAGGATCTTCAGGATTCCTTGGGCGATTCTCCCCGTTATGCATTGCTTCTATCTGTCCCTCAAAGTAATCATTTCTGGCTATCAAAAGGCGTACTGGATTCGTGAGATTGCACGAGCGTTCGAATTCAGGGTCTAGTTTATACTCAGGTTCTTTGCCTCGTCTTGATCTGCGCATAAGCAAAAAAAAAAACCTTGTGAAAAGCATAGGGTGAACAATCCCAATAAAAACAGAAAAATTAAAAATAAAGTGCAGTAAAAGTAAGGGTAAAGATATGTTGCCAGTCCCCGGCAACGGCGCCAAAAACTTGCTGTGTGTAAAATATTCTATCACAATAGAGTGCAAGTGTACACGACGCAAGTAGTAAAGTGATCTACAAAGTATCGGATGTCGAATCCACAGGGACTGGAAATCGCTTTATCCTTGGATTACTGCACAAGAGAGAAAGAAGAGAGTTTAATTGATTGTAGAAGAATATTGAAGAATAATGAATATAAAAGATTAAAATATTCAGGGTAAAGAAGTAGATCGGTATTGATTTGCTCGGTAGTGCAGGTGTTGCACTGTATAGAAATTCTTGTTCTGTCGTCGTCCCTTTCGTGGCAGCACTTGCGGCGGCAGCAGTCTATTGTTATCCCGTCAACGATCACACAACTCTGTACTTCAAGCTTGGCAAGAATCCCTGTTGTGACTTATCCTATCCCTCGGTCCAAGTATGTCGATGAACACGTCTTATATGATACCTTTCGACGTGAATCGAATGATGAGCACCGATGTTGTTGAATTCTTCCTTAGCCACTTAACCTCGTCCTATCCCTAGGTCCGAGATAGTTCAACCATAAACTGGAGAACTCGCACTTATTCCTTTCGTATACTTAACTCTCCCGATATTAAGTAAATGAATAATCTCACAATGCTCTCCTGATACTCTTGTAAGATGTTGAAAACCAGATAAGCAAACTTCAAGGTTATTTTATTGAACAGAAAATTCCTAAAAACAATACAATCCTTGCAACTACTTTACAGAATCAACCCTTTAGCCCTAGGGAAAGTTTAGAACATGATGAGAAGGGGAAAACGACTAGGGTTTTTGGGGAAGACGGCTAGAGAATGAGATGTCCTTCCCTAGGTCGAATTACATGCTTTTATATAGGCCTTGGGTTTTAAGTTTTCTAATAAGGTAAGAATAAAAGTTCAAACTAAGTACAACTCTAATTAAGATTAAATCTCCATAGAAGATGCCTTTAATTCTTCCTCTTTTCTTGCTTTGGGTTTCTTCCTTGAACATTGGGCTTGGCTTTCATTCTGATCTAGGGCTCAGAAAAATATAGGAGTGGCCTACGACAGACCGACTTAATTTCCTCTATCTGTCGAGCTCCACTTCACTTTTCCCTTCACCATTGTTGTCGTCATTGGCTTCCACGGCAGCGTCCTTCTTCTTGGCTCCAGTCTTGTGTTCCAGCTCTGCTTCTTTACTGCTCTGAGTCTGCCACAACAGCTACCTTCAAAAACAGCCAAAATCAGTAGCAACTGTGCCATTTTATATAATTGTGATGTATATGTGAAATCTATCCTAAATGCAATGAATTATGCTTGAATGCAGCAGAAATATGGGTTAAATACGGGGTAAAAAGTAGAACTTTTGCACACTCAACAATTATTCTACAATACCGACATCAATATAGCTTATCTGTAACGTGTGAGGGTGGGTGAGACGTTCCTCAAGGCATTAGTCTAAATTTAGAACCTAGGGTATTGATGTTTCACTTTCAATGGGGGAGGAGATGATGCCCACAGTCAAAGAGTATTTAACATTGTTCAATTTACGCAATGTGGTGGAGAACTGGGATTATGCAAAACCCCCTAAAAACAAGAACACTCACACCAGGCTCAGATCCTTTGCTGGAATGAGTGAAGAATGGGTCAATGGTTTGGTACGGAAGAAAGGGGGCAACTTCTCGTTTGCAGGGACTGTAACACCCCAAATTTGGGCTTAGATGTTTAGAGTCTGAACCGGATCGGTCTGGAAAACGGTTCGAATCTAAAAGGGAGTTTTAGGGAACACCTAGTTCGGGATGCTTTAAAAGTATAGAAAAATATCTAAAAATCCTCATTTAATATATAAAAGAGAATGGTGAAATCAATTTTACAAAATAAGGTTTGGAAATACTACATTTCGGTGTAGTGACCAAATAACAGTTTTTGCAAAGTTAAGTAGTGATTGTTTTGTAAAGGATTGAAACTTTGAATCTTTAAGGAGCTAATTTTACCGAAAATATTTTCATCAGATTTATCCTAAATTTGGGTGATTTAATTAATGTTTTATTTAAAGAAAATGAAAGTGATTAAATGAGAAAACCACCTTTGACTTTTCATAACCACTTTTCACAAATTTTCCCTCATTTTATTTTCTCTCAAATTCTTTTCAACCAAACACTTTCTCTCCAGCAAATTTACTTTGATTTTCACTTCATTTGATGAGATTTCAATCACTCTTTGATTCCTAATCAATTCTTCATCAAATCCACTTGATTTCTACATTGAATTTTCAAGAAAACTTGCCCAAATCAAGGAGAAATCATCCATTAGAGTTAAGCTTCGTCTTTCTCCTCTAATGATCAATTCTTTACTGAAATTCCCAAGTTATCAATCCTTTATTAATGTTGTTTAATAGGTTTTAATGTTAGAAACAAGAAATTGGCTTAAAACTCAAGATTTTGGAAGAGATCTTGAAGATTTTCTTGGTGATTGATTGGGCTCTGTTTTGAGATGGTTTTCTAATGTATCTTGGCTGGGTTTGGGTTTGGAAGAGTTTGGAGGTGATTTTGGTTGTGTTTGATAGCCAAATTGTGGTTTTTGTGTAGAGCAGCGAGTTTAGGTGTGTAGCTGATGATTTCAATACATGATGATGCATTAATCCTCTGCTCTTATGTGTTTAAAACAGGGAAGACATCTTCAGACACCTTTGGAGTTGATCCGGAAGCTTAGATAGCGTTTCGGCGAGCAAGTGAAATGTAATCAGTGAGTGCGTATGGTTTTAGAAGTCCATGATGGACAAAGAATCAAGGTTTAGGGATTTAGGAATTGTTTGAAACACCTTCCTAAGTCCAGAAGCAAGTATTGGCTAGATTGCTCTCTAGAATGTGGGGATAGCCTTTTAAATGCTTTTACATGCTCATGGTTTTAGACTGATAAATTCCTACTGTTTTATGCATGAATTATAGCCTGAGATAATGGTTGAAATGATTTCATAAAGTACCATGTTGCATAGTTGAGATTTGAGCTTTTATGTTAAAGCATAGCAATTGTTATGATTTGGAATGAGATGAGAATGTTGAGATTTAATGCATGAGAAACAGTAGGTGAGATGATGATTTGACATAATATATTGGCATAGATGTTGAGATACTTATAAGATATAATTGATCGATCAATAGGATGAGAGTGCAATATAAACTAAAAATTCGTACGTGCTCTTTGGTTAAGCCAAAGGGAGAGAACCGATTATTGGCATTCCATCGGGTAGGACTTGGTGAAATACCGAAGCCAAAGGGAGAGAACCAACATGTGAGTACGGTGATGTGAGATTCCACCGGAAACTATGTTGCTAGATGAGTGAGTACGGTGATGAGAGATGCCACCGGAAGTGTCTAGTGAGATGTCCGCATATCCGAGTAATAAAGAGATGTGAAATGTCAATATAAATAATGTAATGGTTTTTGATTCACATGTACCTTTGATGAAATGGTTTATGCTATGAGAAATGCAAACGTGGTTTGTTTATGTAATGCCTTGGAGTACAAGCATGAGTTTGGCTTTGCCATGAGTTTTGCATTGGTTTAAATGCATGAGATAGAATGAAGGTACATGTGGTTTCAATGAGAAATTGCTTTGAAAGGTTTCCAAGCATGAGATAGAATGACCATGTGGTTTAAAAGCTTTTGAGAAAGTGTTTTCAAGATGTGCATTATTGTGTTGGTTTACTTTAGAGCATGCCTCACTAAGCATTTGTGCTTACGCTCTCTCTTTTACAAATAATGCAAATAATTGAGGTGTTTTCGGGCATCAAGGAAGCTAAGTTCATCCAAGGAAGTTTAAGCTCATGTATGGTGAAGTTTTCACACACTTTAGTTTTGATATAATGGCAATAGGAAACCAGGAATTGTATTTGGGAGATATGTTGAACTCCCTAAGGTTGTGGCATGTTTGCTTAAGCTTGTTTGAGTTGTAAATGGTCTTAATTGTTTGATTTGAGGTTGGATTGCTTATTGTAATTTTGAGATTAGGAAGCATTCCTCTAGACTAATGAGATTTTGTGTTTGATGTTATGTCCGTATTAGAATGACCCAAATGTTTTCCTTATATGTATGTTGGACTGTTGGTATGTTTTGAGAGTCTTTGGGGCATGCTTGAGTATGATTTTGAGTGAAAAACTAGCATTTACAGCTGTTTCTGGGCAGGGTGTATCGAAACAGCTAATGGTGTTTCGGAACAGGGGCCTGGAATGGCCTTGGCGTTTCAAAATGTAAGGGACTGTTTCGATACATTTTGGCTACTAGAATGACATGTTTCAGAACTGGTCTCGGAATATACCCCCATACCGAAATGGTCAACGCCGTTCCAATACAGCATTTTGGTACGGTGAGTAGGCGTTTCGAAACGGGCTACCGTTGGACCTAGATTTGAATTGTTCTGATGTTTGCATGCTTTACATTTTAGTCTTAAATGTTGTGATTGCAATTGCTTGAGCTTGAGATGTATTTTTAAGATGAAATTTGGTAGAGAAGCATGTAACATGAATAATTTCATACATGTAATCCTAAAATCTATGAGGTCCCTCTATTTTCTAGAAATTACTTTTTGGTCCCTAAATTTGTATTAAGTGCAATAGAGTTCCTAAATGTTATTCGATCATTGTGCCTTTCTCAATCATGATTCGTGGGTACTCACTTATGGTTAACATGAATTTAGACAAGATTAAAATGAAAAAAAGGTCGTTAATCAAGGTTGACTTTCGGGTTGACTTTGATTTTTCCCGTGTAATCTTTGTAGTTCGGGTCAAGCGTCTAGGCCGAGCTAAGGGGGCTACATTTGTTGGTATCAGAGCTAGGTTATCGAATAATTAGGGTTTGATATGTGGGTGATGTAAGTGTTTATGCATGATGTGCCTACTTGGTGAAAGAATGATGTATAATTAGCGGTGTATGATTCAATTGAGATGATTTTGTGATGCTATGTTGTGTTGTAGTGCGGTTGGGGATCCCATTGCCATATCAAAACTAATGAGGAGAATTGTTTTCGAAAATGAGCTTGAGTACTTGGATTACTTACCTTATTGTGCCTAATTGTGTTTATTGCATTTTGTCAGTGCATTGTTTTCTTTATAATGGGGCCACGTAGAGAGCTGAGAATCAATACTAGATTGATGGCTGATAATGAGAATGTCGAGAATGCTGAAGATTTACCTCCTCCCCCTAGTGGAGGACCACCCGGTGGTGGTGGTGGTGGTGGTGGTGGTGCTGGGGTTGCTGGACCCGAGGGTGTGCAGGGGCAAGCTGCTCCTGACATGACCATGTTGATTCAGGCTATTGCTAGAGCTTTCCAGGCAGTAGTAGCTGGAGCTCATGGAGCTTCTCATCAGGATGATGCTAATGTGAGGTTGCCTTTAGAACGTCTTAGCAGTCTAGGAGGGACTGAGTTCAGAAGCTTATCTCCGAAAGGATCTGATTGTTGGTTGGAGAGCACCAAGAGGATTCTGGGTCAGATGAACTGCAACAATGTGCAGAAGTTGGGTTGTGTTGTGTCACTACTGCATGGTGATGCCTATACGTGGTGGACGACCACTATCTCCGGGATGGAGGATGACGAGGTGACATGAACATTCTTTTTGAATGCGTTCAAACAGAAGTACCTGGGAGTACGATACCTCGATGAGAAGAAAAGAGAGTTTATGTCTCTCATGCAAGGCAACATGTCAGTAGCTGAATATGAAGTTCAGTTTGTTCGCCTCAGTCAGTATGCGCATGAGCTAATCCCTAGTGAGCGGGAGAGGTGTGAACGATTCCGTTATGGGCTAGTAGCGCATATAAAGACTTATATGCTTGTGGCTGACTATACGGGTTTCGATGTCTTGGTCACTAGAGCCAAGGACATTGAATTGAATCTTGGTTTGGCAAGTTGAGCTGGTGGATCTAGCTCTGGGAAGCGAGTGGCTGAACGCGATTATGGTAGAGATCGCAATAAGAGGCATAAGGATAGGAGGCCGCATCAGATGCTAGGAGTGGGGGTGGTAACCCTGGTAGAGGTCAGCAAGGACCTAATGTTGTTCTGAGGCTCCTGAATTTAATCGTTGTGGTAGAAGGCATGGTGGTGAGTGTTGGGGTAACCTTGGGATATGCTGGAATTGTGGTACCCGAGGGCATTTGAAGAAAGATTGTCCTTAGCCGCTGAGAGAGGGATAGGCTCCTGTGAGAGCAGCTGAGCCACAGAGGGGTCGTGGGCGCGGCCGTGGTAATTTTCAGCGTAGGGATGATGGTGGCAGGAACGTAGCACATGTTGTGTCCGTTCAACCTGAGGGTGGTGGTCAGGCTCGACTATATGCCCATCGTGAGGGAAGGAATGATACGGATGTGATCGCAAGTACCTTTACTTTGCAATCCTTGTCATTACTTTCTTTGATTGATTCTGGATTTACACACTCATACATTTTGCGTGAACATGCTCAAATGCTTGGTTTACCTGTTGAGTGTTTGGATGTTGGTATGCGTGTGACTAGTTCTTTTGGGGAGATGGTTGTAACGCGGAAGTTGTATAGGAGATGTCCCTTGAAAGTGCAAAATCATGTTTTTCTTGTTGATCTCATGGAATTGCCATTCTATGGCTTTGATGTAATCCTTGGCATGGACTGGCTTGTTGAACATAGAGCCGTGGTGGATTTCGAAAGCACGCGAGTTTCGTTGAAACTTGCGGATGATTATGAAGTGGTGGTAGTGGGCGAGAATGTGAAGTTTCTTTCCAATGTGGTGTCTACATTGGAAGCAAATCGAATGTTGTGGAAGGGTTGCGAGGCTTACCTAGCCTTTGTTATGAATCCTAGTTCAAACGAGTTGCGAGTTCAGGATATAAGGACTGTACGTGAGTTCCCTGGAGTGTTTCCGGAGGAGTTACCTGGATTGCCGCCTAGTCGAGAGGTGGAGTTTGGGATAGAGTTGTATGAGAACACAACTCCGGAGTCCATTGCTCCCTATCGCATGGCACCTAAAGAGATGAAGGAGTTAAAGATGAAACTTCAGGAGTTGCTTGACCGTGGTTTTATTCGGCCTAGTGTTTCACCTTAGGATGCACCAGTCTAGTTTGTGAAGAAGGATGGCACGATGAGATTGTGCATCGATTAACGTCAGCTGTACAAGTTGACCATCAAAAACAGGTATCCTTTGCCGAGGATTGATGATCTTTTTGATCAGTTTCGGGGAGCGGCTGTGTTTTCAAAGATTGACTTGAGGTCAGGGTACTATCAGCTTAAGGTGAAAGATGTGGATGTGCCGAAAATAGCCTTTAGAACGAGGTATGGGCATTATGAGTTCCTTGTAATGCCATTTGGCTTGACGAATGCTCTTGCTGCTTTCATGGACATGATGAATAGAGTGTTCCATGAATACTTGGACAAGTTCATTGTGGTGTTCATCGATGATATCCTTGTGTACTCTCGTACTGAGGAGGAGCATGAAGGTCATTTGAGAGTTGTCTTGCAAGCGCTTTTGGAAAATCAGCTTTATGCTAAGCTGAGCAAGTGCGAGTTTTGGCTAAAGGAAGTTGTGTTCCTTGGTCATGTGGTTTCGGCTGAATGGATTCGAGTTGATCCTCAGAAGATTGAGGCGGTGATGAATTGGAAGCCCCCTAAGTCTGTTCATGAAGCTCGTAGTTTAATTGGGTTGGCAGGATATTATTGAAGGTTTGTGGATGAATTTTCAATGATTGCTGCTCCTTTAACGAAGTTGTTGCAAAAAGATGTTAAGTATGAGTGGACGGAAGCGAGACAGAAAGCTTTTGAGAAGCTTAAGGTAGCTTTGACGCAAGCTCCTATCTTGGTTCAACCTGAATCAGGAAAAGAGTGTGTGGTGTACAGTGAAACATCCTACGTTGGGTTGGGGTGTGTGCTAATGCAAGAGGGTAAGGTGGTGGCTTACGCATCGCGACAGTTGAAGGTGCATGAGCGCAATTATCCTACGCATGATATTGAGTTAGCTGCGGTGGTTTTTGCTTTGAAAATCTGGAAACATTATCTTTATGGTGAGAAGTGTACTGTGTACACGGATCACAAGAGTTTGAAGTATTTGATGTCTCAGAAAGAGTTGAATCTTAGGCAACGATGATGGGTGGAGTTGCTTAAGGATTACGATCTAACGATCGAGTATCACCCGAGAAAAGCTAATTTTGTGGCTGACGCCTTGAGCAGAAAGGTGGCGGTGGAGTTAAGGGCTATGTTTGCTAGCTTGAGTATATCGCGAGATGAAGGTCTTGTTGCTGAATTGCAAGTGAAACCATCTCTGGTTCAGTTGATATAGGATAAGCAGTTGTTGGATGATTCTTTGGTGCCACATGTTCAGGATATTGCTAAGGATAGACCATCGGATTTTTGTTTTAATGATGATGGAGTTCTATGTTTTGGAAGTTGGATAGTAGTGCCGAATGATGTGGAGTTGAGGCGTACTATTCTGACCGAAGCTCATAGTAGTCCTTTTGCTATGCACCCTGGTAGTACAAAGATGTATCGTGATCTGAAGGATGAGTACTTTTGGGTGGGTTTGAAGAAGGATGTTGCGGAATATGTGAGCAAGTGCATGGTTTGTCAGCGAGTTAAGGCTGGGCATCAGTTTCCTTCGGGGTTGTTGCAACCGTTGAGGATCCCTGAATGGAAATAGGAGAGGACCACCGTGGACTTTGTGTCTGGTTTACCTTTGACGCCATCAAAGAAGAATTCTGTGTGGGTGATTGTAGATCGCCTTACGAAGTGTGCGCAATTCTTACCTATGCATACTACATATAGCTTGGATAAGCTGTCAGAGGTGTACATTGCTGAGATTGTACGTCTGCATGGTGTACCAAAATCTATAGTGTCGGATAGAGATCTGAGGTTCACGGCAAGGTTTTGGGAGTGTTTACATCAAGCATTGGGTACGCGGTTGAATTTCAGTACTTCTTATCATCCGCAGACGGATGGACAGTCTGACCGTGTTATCCAAATGCTTGAGGATATGTTGAGGTGCTGCGTGATTGAGTTTCAAGGCTCTTGGGAGAAGCACTTGCCTTTGGTGGAGTTTGCTTATAATAATAGCTACCAGGCAAGTATTCAAATTGCACCTTATGAAGCTTTGTATGTGATGAAGTGCAGAACTCCTCTTTGCTGGGCTGAAATGGGACAAAAGTTGGTCTCGATGTCGGCTTTGTTGAAAGGAACCACTGAGAAGGTGAAGCTCATTTGTGAGCGGTTGAAGGCAGCTTCAGATCGGCAAAAGTCTTATGCGGATTTGAAGCGTAAGGAGATAGAGTTTGCAGTGGGTGACCATGTGTTCTTAAAGGTTTCACCTTGGAAGAAGGTGATGAGACTTGGCCGGAAGGTTAAGTTGAGCCCTAGATATATTCGACCATACAAGGTGATAGAACGTGTGGGTCCTGTTGCTTATAAGCTGAGGCTACCACAAGAGTTAGAGAAGATACATAATGTGTTTCATATATCTATGCTTCGGAGGTATAGATCGGATCCTTCGTATGTTATGCATGTGGAGGAAGTTGAGTTGAATCCAGATTTGACCTATGACGAGGAGCCAGCTGAGATTTTGGATTCAGACAGTAAGGTTCTTCGAGGTAAGACCATTGAGCTAGTTAAGGTGTTGTGGAGGCATCGTGGTGTTGAGGAAGCCATGTGGGAAAGAAAAGATAATATGAAGAAGCAGTTTCCTTACCTTTATCCTCCAGGTAAATTTCGAGGGCGAAATTTCTTAAGAGGGGGAGAGTTGTAACACCCCAAATTTGGGCTTAGATGTTTAGACTCTGAGCCAGATCGGTCTGGAAAACGTTTCGAATCTAAATGGGAGTTTTAGGGAACACCTAGTTCAGGATGCTTTAAAAATATAGAAAAATATCTAAAAATCATCATTTAATATATAAAATAAAATGGTGAAATCAATTTTACAAAATAAGCTTTGGAAATACTACATTTCGGTGTAGTGACCAAATCGCAATTTTTGCAAAGTTAAGTAGTGACTGTATTGTAAAGGATTGAAACTTTGAATCTTTAAGGAGCTAATTTTACCAAAAATATTTTTATCAGATTTGTCCTTAATTTGGGTGATTTAATTAATGTTTTAATTAAAGAAAATGAAAGTGATTAAATGAGAAAACCACATTTGACTTTTCATAACCATTTTTCATAAATTTTCTCTCATTTTATTTTCTCTCAAATTCCTTTCAACCAAACACTTTATCTCCAGCAAATTTAATTTGATTTCCACTTCATTTGATGAGATTTCAATCACTCTTTGATTCCTAATCAATTCTTCATCAAATCCACTTGATTTCTACATTGAATTTTCAAGAAAACTTGCCCAAATCAAGGAGAAATCATCCATTAGAGGTAAGCTTCATCCTTCTCCTCTAATGATCAGTTCTTTACTGAAATTCCCAAGTTATCAATCCTTTATTAATGGGTTTTAAGAGGTTTTAATGTTAGAAACAAGAAATTGGCTTAAAACTCGTGATTTTGGAAGAGATCTTGAAGATTTTCGTGGTGATTGATTGGGCTCTGTTTTGAGATGGTTTTCTAATGTATTTTGGATGTTAATTGATGTTATAAATGAGGTTTTATCAATACAATCTCGAATAGGTTTGTTTTTCCTAAGTTTTGCTTGCTAGAATGTTGGATTTTGAGGTGATTTTGGTGTTCTACTATAGCTGAAGATATAAGGACGTGGTTGTGTTGGTTTTTGTTGTTAATTGATGTTTAGAAATGATTAGAAGTGATGGATCTTGGCTGGGTTTGGTTTTGGAAGAGTTTGGAGGTGATTTCGGTTGTATTTGGTAGCCGAAATATGGTTTTTGTGTAGAGCAGCGAGTTTAGGTGTGTGGCTGATGATTTCAATGTATGATGATGCATTAATCCTCCGCTCTTATGTGCTTAAAACATGGGAGACATCTTCGGACACCTTTGGAGTTGACCCGAAAGCTTAGATAACGTTTTGGCGAGCAAGCGAAACGTAATCGGTGAGTGCGTATAGTTTTTGAAGTCCTTGAAGGACAAAGAATCAAGGTTTGGGGATTTAGGAAAGGTTTGAAACACCTTCCTAAGTCTGGAAGTAAGTATTGGCTAGATTGCTCTCTAGAATGTGGTGATAGCCCCTTAAATGCTTTTACATGCTTATGGTTTTAGACTGATAAATTCCTATTGTTTTTATGCATGAATTATAGCATGAGATGATGCTTGAAATGATTTCATAAAGTAACATGTTGCATAGTTGAGATTTGAGCTTTTATGTTAAAGCATAACAAATGTTATGATTTTGAAATGAGATGAGAATGTTGAGATTTAATGCATGAAAATTAGTAGGTGAGATGATGATTTGACATAATATATTGGCATAGATTTTGAGATACTTACCAGATATAATTGATCGATCAATAGGATGAGAGTGCAGTATAAACTAAAAATTCGTACGTGCTCTTTGGTTAAGCCAAAGGGAGAGAATCGATGATGGGCATTCCATCGGGTAGGACTTGGTGAAATACCCAAGCTTTGTGGCGATGAGAGATTCCTCCATGTGAGTACGGTGATGTGAGATTCCACCGAAAACTATATTGCTAGACGAGTGAGTACTATGATGAGAGATGCCACCGGAAGTGTCTAGTGAGATGTCTACATATCCGAGTAATAAAGAGATGTGAAATACAAATATAAAATATATAATGGTTTTTGATTCACGTGTACCTTTGATGAAATGGTTTATGCTATGAGAAATGCATACGTGGTTTGTTTATGTAATGCCTTAGAGTACAAGCATGAGTTTGGCTTTGCTATGAGTTTTGCATTGGTTTAAATGCATGAGATAGAATGAAGGTACATGTGGTTTCAATGAGAAATTGCTTTGAATGGTTTCCAAGCATGAGATAGAATGAGAGTGTGGTTTAAAAGCTTTTGAGAAAGTGTTTTCAAGATGTGCATTATTGTGTTGGTTTACTTTAGAGCATGCCTCACTAAGCATTTGTGCTTACGCTCTCTCTTTTACCAATAATGCAGATAATTGTGGTGTTTTCAGGCATCAAGGAAGCTAAGTTCATCCAATGAAGTTTAAGCTCATGTATGGTGAAGTTTTCACACACTTTAGTTTTGATATAATGGAAATGGGAAACCAAGAATTGTATTTGGGAGATATGTTGAACTCCCTAAGGTTGTGGCATGTTTGCTTAAGCTTGTTTGAGTTGTAAATGGCCTTAATTTTTTGATTTGAGGTTGGATTGCTTATTGTGGTTTTGAGATTAGGAAGCATGCCTCTAGACTAATGAGATTTTATGTTTTTGTCTTTAGCGCATGTTTGAGTATGATTTTGAGTGAGCATTTACTGCTGTTTCTGGGCAGGGTGTATCGAAACACCCTATGGTGTTTCGGAACAGGGGCCTCAAAATGGCCTTGGCGTTTCGAAACGTTAGGGATTGTTTCAATACATTTTGGCTACTGGAATGACATGTTTCGGAACTAGTCTCGGAACATACCCGCGTACCGAAACGGTCAACGCCGTTTTGATACAGCGTTTCGGTACGGTGAGTAGGCGTTCCGAAACGGGTTACCGTTGGACCTAGATTTGAATTGTTCTGATGTTTGCACGCTTTACATTTTAGTCTTAAATGTTGTGATTGCAATTGCTTGAGCTTGAGATGTCTTTTTAAGATGAAATTTGGCAGAGATGCATGTAACATGAATAATTTCATACTGGTAATCCTAAAATCTATGAGGTCCCTCTATTTTCTAGAAACTACTTTTTGGTCCCTAAATTTGTATTAAGTGCAATAGAGTCCCTAAATGTTATCTGATCGTTGTGCCTTTCTCAATCATGATTCGTGAGTACTCACTTAGGGTTAACATGTATTTAGACAAGTTTACAATGAAAAAAGGGTCGTTAATCAAGGTTGACTTTCGGGTTGACTTTGGTTTTTCCCGTGTAATCTTCGTAGTTCGGGTCAAGCGTCTAGGTCGGGCTAAGGGGGTTACATGGACAAGCATTCATGATATAATCAGGACTCATCCAGAGAGGGTAAAGAGAGTTGATCTCCTATCCATAGCAATATACGGCCTGGTTATCTTCCCAAGGGTGCTAGGTAATATTGATGTAGCTATGTTGGACTTTTTTGAGAAACTGAAGAGGGAAGTTAATCTGGTACCATATGTACTAGTAGAAACCTTCATCTCTTTGAATGCATGCCAAAATCTTGAAGGTCCGCATTTTAGAGGATGTGCTCCTTTGCTCTAGGTTTGGGCCCTTTGCTATTTCTCGAAGTGTTCGACTCTAGTGTTGTCCAATGTCTTCTCCCTGAACTTTTCTCCGCTCCACGAATTTTTGGAAAAGAAGTGGCCAATAGCCAAGATAAGAAAGTGGGTGGACATTTCCCGAGATTATCGTGACCAAGAAATCGTGTGGAGAGTTCTGTGGATGGGCCACACCAAGGTCATGTACAAATGCGAGGATTATGATTATCTGATGTTGTTAGTTCTCTAGGGTGGAATCGGTTGTGCTTATTTACTAGTATCGCGACAATATGGCTCTTGGCAGTTCACCTACTTCACTTCCGGTCTTGATTCATCTGTAACGGCCCGATTTTTGGATTAGAATTTAACCGGGTTCGGCTAAGAGGTTTGGGTGAACCGGTTCAAGTCAGTTATGCTAGTTTCGGGATTAATTTGAAATAAATGGTTTTTGTGGGAGATAAAATATGGAAAAATATTTTATAATCTTAAAATAATATTCTTAAGGTTTTGGAGAATTCAATTTGATGATATTTAACTGATTTCATTGGTATTTTGAAAATGGTGATTAATTTGTAAAAATTGCAAAATATGTTTTAATGACTAAATTTAAGATGGCCAAAACATAGAATCCTTAGGGAGCTATTACACCAAGGTGTTATCAACCTTTTCCCTTGATTTTGTGTTTTTAAAATTATTTAATTAATTGTTTTGTTAAATGGGATTTGATAAAAAGGATTTTAAAAAAGGTAAAACATTTTCTTATCTAACTACTTTTCTCCTAAACTTTTCTCTCAACTTTCCCATCAGACAAACTATCTTTCCATCACTAAAATCTCCAAACATTTATCTCTTTTCATCCGCTTTTGATTTCTAAATGATTCTCATGGATTTCTACATCAACTAGCTATGAATTTCTTGAAGGATTTCCACTAAATCATTGCAAATCAAAGGGAAAAGCTTGTGTTAGAGGTGATCTTTCATTTCTCTCCTCTGATCAAGGTTCTTTATTAAAATTCCCAAGTCTTTTGCTCTCTAATTATGTTTAATAACAAGGTTTTATAATCTAATTGATGAAAATGGCTAAATCAAGCTTTGGAAGGTGATTTCGCAAGATTTTCGTAATGGTACTATTTTAATTGATTTGATATTGATTTTAATCATGTTTTGGATGTTAAATGATGTTGAAATAAAAAGGATATGGTTTTGTTGGAAGGTTATTTCTCAAGATTTTCGTAATGGTGATTTCTCTAATTTTTAGATTATTAGATTTTGGGTTTTTGTGGTGATAATGTGGATCTGGTGTTTTTGGAGGTATACGGATGTAATTAGGTTGTTTTTTGATTTTAATTAATGTTTAAAAATGGATGAAAGTGATAGGTTTTGGCTGGGCTGAGTTTGTAGTGTAATCGAAGGTGTTTTTGGTTGTTTCAGATAGGCATTTTGGTGTTTTTGGGCAGAGCAGCGGGGTAGCTTTGTTGCTGGAGATTTTAATGCATTGTGATGCATTAATCCTTTGTTCTTGTATGTTATAAACATGGGAGAATGTATCGGAAGCAACCAGAGAAGGTTCGTGAGTTTTGATTGCTTGGATTCACGTCAACTAGTCGAGTTTGCACGTGTTGCTGAGTGAGAACGTGAATTTCAGTTTTGAAAGCTTTAAAAGATGATTTGAGAACTTAGTGGTAAGCTTGAAACGCTTAACTATGTTCGGAAGTAAGTGAAAGGAATTTCCTCTCTCGGTTATGCTATTATGTGATAATTTATGCACCATTTTGAATCAATGGTTTTACCTACTGTTAAAGCAAGTTTATAAGATTGTGGTTATTGTTTTTAATGTTTTAAAGTTGAAGGATGCACATGATAGATGATCCTTGTAAGTATTTGACTTATACTTGTTATTTTAAGCATGGTTTAATGTTTGAAAATGTGATTTATTAATGATGCTTTGAAAATAGTGAGGTATATATTAAATGTGAATTATATTGGCAAGTGATGTTGTGATATGGTTTATAAATGATATCGGATATAGTTAGCCGGCTATAGGATTGAGTGCACTATAAACAAGCCACGTTGGATGTTGAGGGGTTTATACGGTTTACCAAATACTCCATCCAAGTACCCTAACGATTGAGGAAAGTGTATGGTGTCTCGTCTCTCGTTAGTAGAGTTATACATCTATCAATGAGTGGTGTTGAAGGGTTTATACGGTGTACCGAATACTCCACCACGGGTGTCACAACGACGGTGGGTAGCTCTCGTGTGTGAACCTTGAGATGTCGATGAGAATGTATGAAGTGTTGGGACAACACTTGTGAATCCGCGTTTCCGATGTTGTTATGAGAAATGAGCATGTTAATGATCACTTGTAAGCCAATAAAATTGATGATGTATTATGAAATAGTCTATGATGCATAATATGTAAATACATCTTTTACTCTTTAAGCTTTGCATATGGCAGCTATGCATAAGAAGGCTTAAATTGGGTGTTAGCAATGGAATTTGCTATTGGATTCAAAATACATGTTGCTTGAAGTTTATAGGCTGATTTTTTTTTTAAGGAAAGTGCATGGTTTGAAGGCATGAAGTTTTAAACTTTATGTTTTGAAGTAAATGAAATGAGTTTTCAATGTGCTTTGGAAAACAATTTTTATGCATTGATGGTGTTTTGTTTTTTAGCACTCTTCACTAAGCCTCGTGTGCTTACTGTCACGGACTTATTCTCTCGAGCTCAATCCGTGCGGCACTAGCACTCCCGACACAATACTAGTAAGGACGCAACGATATGGCTAAACAAGTGAGAACTTAAGAAAGGAAGCTTTATTAGCTTGGAGAAAGCTTTACATGAGAGAACTTGTAAGATTTCTAGGATGTTTTACAAATGAGCCAAGCTAGCCTATGTATAGTCTCCAACCTCCTCAATGGAGGGTGGAGATTTATTTGATCCAACGGTTAGGATCTTGCCTCTAAAAATATCTACAAGGCCTAGGATTATCTAGATAATTCTATACTTACCTAGTTATATCCTAAATGGTCTAAAAGCTCTACAATATTCTAAAGTCTTCTAGAATATTCCGAAGATGTCTGGAGTTGTCCTGAGCCTTCCGGACTTGTCCCGAGCCTTCCCGATCACTCTTGGGTCTTCTAGGTTCCTCTAGATGAGCCTAGAGTGTTGTGGAACATTCTTGAACCCCTCGAACTTGTGTGGAGACGTTTGGGGCTCTCTAGGCCGTTCTAGATCCTTCTTTGGATCATCCTTAGCTATAAAATGCCCAAGGCCTCTCATTTTACCTTTGTTGGCCTGTGAGCACCTAGGTGGGGCTCCTCGGGCGTGCGTTGCGCACCTAGGTGAGGCACCTTGGTGCTTCTCGGTGAACCCTGGCGGGGGTGCCCCTCGGTTGGCTGTAGTGCGCCCTGGGGGTGCGTGACATCCTCCCCCAACTGATCTCGTGATGCCCTCGTCGCGTCTCGGTTGAGCTGCTAGGGCGTTGCTGGTGTGCCTCCTTCAGCTCCTAACTTGCATCGTCTTCACCCTCGGCTTGACATCTCGATCTTGGGCGATCGTATCCGGTTTTTCCTTACCTAAACCCCTTTGATGAAGGCAACAAGTTTCTTTCGTATTGGACAGGACCTCATCACATGAGGTCCATAACATAGGTAGCACTTCACCTTTGTGCTAGCCTTTGGCGCGGACTTAGCCTTTGTGTTGCCACGATTCCTTCTCGTGGGATTGACCTTGGTGACCCCATCTTGCTTACCCCGTGCAAGCTTTGTCGGTGACTCGTCCTTACCCTCGGCCTTTGGAGATGATGGGTCACCCTTGTGCTCCACGTCGAGCATTGACCATGGCTTAAGTCCCTCGGTGCCATATCCCTTAATAGTGGAACTTCCCTCGTTCCTATTGGTGTTCTCAACCGATCAAAGCCCTGAAATCATCTGCATGGATCCCATTTGTGCACCTTCATCACCACTGTCGGTGTCACTACTTTCTTGGTGCTTGGCTAGAAGTGAACTAAGGGCTTGGCGTTGTGGGCACTCGCGAGTCCAATGGTCACCTTCGCAAATAAAGAAATTGCTTGGTGGTGACTTCCTCGTTCCTTAGAAATCCTTGGACTTTCATTGTCCCTGCCCTTCCAAGGGGACGAGTCTCGGTGCCTTGGTGAGTGGCTTTCTCGATAGCCCTCCTTCTGATAGCCCATCCCTCGGCTTAGGGGTGGTCTCCTTGTGGCTAGAGTAGTCAATGAGACTCTCGGCCACAAAAATGGCATCGACAAGGGTTTGGACTCCTCGAAACCTTAAATTGGTCTTGGCCCAGCTCTGGAGACCATCTATGAAGTTGAAGAGCGAGTCTTTTTTCGGACAGATCGGGGATCTCGAGCACCAAACTAGTGAACTCCATCACATAGTCGTGGATGCTCCCCGATTGCTTCAACCTTCGTAGGCGAGCTCTTGCCTCATCCTCGGCATTCTCCGGATAGAATTGCCTTTTGAGCTCCCTCTTAAAATCACTGAAGGTAGAGATGGTCCACGTACCTCTCTCGATGTCCAGACGCCTTCTCCTACACCATAACATGGCGGTGTCGGTGAGGTAAAGTGAGGCAATTTGAACCTTGGATGCCTCCTCCACAATACCCATCGCGACAAGGTATTGCTCTACACCATATAGGAAGTTATCTACTTCCTTAGCGTCGTGTGATCCTGCAAAGGTTTGAGGCTTGGGCACCTCGACCCTTCTAGCCTCCACGGTGATGCTTGGCTCGGCTGCCATAGCACGTTTACACAAGGCTAGGCCGCCTTGCAACGCATCTAGTTGGGCTTGCATGTTGGCAAGTTCACGTTAGAAAGACTCACGTACCTTTGTGAGCTCTCCGAAGAGTGTGTCGTGGACTTCCCCCATTTCCGCACGCAAGGTCTCCTCTAGCTTGATCTTCATGGCCCTCACGGCCGTGTGGATCTCGGCATCCTCCGCCTCGAGGCCTTCTATCCGCTCTTGAAGGTCGTCCACATGGACACCCATGCCCGAAACGCTTTCCTCCACGCGAGTCAAGCACAACTTCAAGCTAGAGATCATGTCTTTGGATTTAGCACGAGTCCTTGTCTCCGCAAGGTCAGCCTTTACTTCATGCCCACCTTGGTCATGCGTGATCTCGGTCTCCGACGGGCTAGCAACTTGATTCTTGTCGGTCATGGCCATGCTCCCAAGGATCATAACATGCTCTGATACCAACTGTCACAGACTTATTCTCTCAAGCTCAATCCGTGCGGCACTAGCACTCATGACACAATGCTAGTAAGCCTTACTCACGCAACGATATGGCTAAACAAGTGAAAACTTAAGAAAGAAAACTTTTATTAGCTTGGAGAAAGCTTTACAAGAGAGATAACTTGTAGGATTTCTGAGATGATTTACAAATGAGCCAAGCTAGCCTATTTATAGTCTCCAACCTCCTCAATGGACGGTGGAGATTTATTTGATCCAACTATTAGGATCTTGCCTCCAAAAATATCTATAAAGCCTAGGATTATCTAGACAATTCTAAACTTATCAAGTTATATCCTAAATGGTCTAAAAGCTCTACAATATTCTAACGTCTTCTAGAATATTCCAGAGATGTCCGGAGTTGTCCCGAGCCTTCCAGACTTGTCTTGAGCCTTCCCGATCACTCCTGGGTTTTCTAGGTTACTCCGAATGAGCCTAGAGTGTTGTGGAACATTATTTAACCCCTCGGACTTGTGTGGAGACGTTTGGGGCTCTCTAGGCCGTTCTAGATCCTTCTTTGGATTATCCTTGGCCTTAAAATGCCCAAGGCCTCTCATTTTAACTTGGTTGGCCTGTGAGCACCTGGGTGGGGCTCCTCGGGCGTGCGTTGCGCACCCAGGTGAGGCACCTTGGTGCTTCTCGGTGCATCCTGGTGGGTGTGCCCCTCGGTTGGCTGCGGTGCGCCCTAGTGGTGCGTGACATTACGCTCTCATTTATCCATCAATGTAGATAATTGAGGTTTTGGAGCTAGAAAGTGGTAAGGGATTCCAAGAGACTTCGCTTAAGAAAGTTTGTTTCGGTTTAGACTAAAGTAATAAGGGAAATGGAGGATTCGTTGAGTTGTTGGGAGATTTGTGTAAACCCCTTTTGAGCAAGTTTGATTTGCTGTTTTATACTCGTAAATGGCTATTGGTACTTGGTTTATGCTTTACTTTGCATTTTGGTATCTTGCTTGGTTGGGTAATAGGTTTCATGCCTTTAGTTTACCTTTGATGCAAATGCTCATGTTATGATGACGAATAGGCCATGGATGTTTGAGGATTGATGGTTATATATGTTGTATGCATGTTGGATTGTTTTAGATTGGATTAAGGTGTGAAAAACCATCAAAAATGTTATTACAAGCTTAGGTGTTTATGTACACCTAAGCCTGTACCGAAACAGTGTGCCTGAAATGGCCTAGGGGTTTTCGAAACAGGGAGGGGCATTTTGGTATGTTTGGATACTGGAATTCCCTATTCTAAAACACCTCATATAGTGTTTTAATACGGTCCTGACCTTCGAGATGATGGACCCTATTCCAATACGAGCATTTCGATACAGGGCAACCTATACCGAAACACTCAGTTGTTAAGTTAGTTATTGAAATCTTTTGAAGTTCTATTTCTTTACGTTTTGGTCCTTGAATGTTCTGAATGCAATTAAATGAGTATGCATGATTGTATTGAGCTGAGATTTAACAAAGATGCATGTTACATGACAAATTCAAGGTTTGTAATGTAAAATGTGAATAAGCCCATGTATTTTGGTAAAATTACAAAATGGTCCCTAAAATGCATTTACATGCATTTTGAGTCCCTAATCGATGTCTGATCGAGTTTCAAATTGTTCCACTGCGAAGATTATCACATAGGGTGTTTATGAGTATATAGAAAAGAAAAAATTAAAAAAATAGGTTCGTTTATTGAGGTAAACTTCCCAGTTTACTTTAGTATTCTCCGTGTGACCTGTTCGGTTTAGTCTTTCGCCCAGACCGTGTCAAGGGGGTTACATTTGGTGGTATCAGAGCCATGTTGCGAATGTATAGGATGATGCTAAGTTATAAGTAAGTTGATGCGATGTAATTCTAAGTGAATGATGATGTTTTCTTTGCACGGTGATTGTTATAGTCATGTTGTTAATGAACAAATGATATTGATGCCATGCATGATGGTTGTGATGTATGTGTAAGTTGTTATATACATGATGATGTTATGAGCAGAATCTGGTTGATTGCTATGCACGATGCTTGTGATACGTGTGTTGTATGCCTTATGCTATGCTTGAGGGAAATTGGGATACCCATTGCCTTATTACTATAGTTAAAGTGTTTTAAATTGAATTGGAAGTATTGGATCCTTGCTTGAAGCCGGCATGATTTTTTTATTATCATGCCTTAATTATAATAGCACAATGAGACCGATGAGAGAGTTACGTTCGGGTACGATTGCTACTGCTGGAGAGCAGCGAAATTTAGAGAATGAGGTTCTTCCTGGTGGGAATTTACCTCCTCCGCCGCCTCCACCCGGGAGTGAGAAGCAAGGACAGGGTGAGAAAGATGGGCCTATGATGGGTGATTTGACGCCTCTAGTTCAGGCGATGACTGGAGCATTCAAGGCTGTTGTTGCTGGAGTTCAAGTGCAAGCACCTAATGCAGGGCAATTGGGATTACCATTAGAATGCTTGTGTAGTTTGGGCGGAGTTGAGTACTGTGGTTTGTCGCCCGAGGAATCCGATGCTTGGATGGCTAGTACGATTCAGATTTTGGATCAAATGAGGTGCAATGTTGCACAAAAGTTGGGATGTGTTGTTTCGTTTTGTAACGCCCCGGTTTTGGGCTCAGAAGTTTTGGGCGTTGACCGGTTCGGTCAAAGTGCTGATCGAATATATAAGAGTGAATTTAGGAAAGCCTAGTTCGGGTTGCATTAAAAATATGGAAAAATGTTCTAAAATCATCTTTTAATATATAAAAGTGAACTGTGAAATCAATTTTGGAAAATGAGTTTTGGAAGGGTGACATTTTGGCTAGTGACCAAAATGTAATTTTTGAAAGTTGCGTGACTGTTTTATAAAGGGTTGAAACTTTGAATCTTTAAGGAGCTATTATTCCAAAAGTATTTTCTCCAGATTTTTCTAAGATATTTTAAGGATTTATTCTGATTTTAAAACATATAAAAAGTGGAGGGAAAGCCATTTTGGCCATTTTGATAACTAACTTCCTATTTTCCTTTCTCTCATTTTCTCTCAACCCAAACACTTTCTTTCCAGAGAATTGTTTCTGATTTTCTCACCTAAATCCCTCCTTTCAACTCTCTTTTGATTCCTAATCAACATATCTACAAATCCTCATCATTTGCTACTTGATTCATCAAGGTTTTTGATTTCAAAAAGAGGAGAAACTCAAGTTTGGAGGTAAGAACGTCCTTCTCCTCTAAACTATCAGTTCTTTACTGAAATTCCTAAGTTCTCAATCCTTGATTTGTGATTTGTTAAAGGCTTTTCAATTGAAATCTTGATTTTGGCTTAAAATACAAGATTTGCTTGATTTTGGTGAAATTTTCGTGTGATCTGTTTGGGCAGTGTTTTGATGTGTCAAATTGATGTTAAATGAATGCTAAATTGATTAGAAGTTGAGGTTTTATCAATGCAATCCCGGATAGGTTGAATTTCTTAAGTTTGGCTTGAGTTTTTGGTTGTTTTTGGAGTGTTTTTGATGATCTGTTATACCTGGAGGTATAAGGATGTGTTTGTGATCATTTTGGATGTTAATTGATGTTTAAAATTGGTTAGGAGTGATGGATCTTGGCTGGGTTAAGTTTTGGAAGTGTTTGGAGGTGATTTCGGTTGTGTTTGGTAGCCGAAATGTTGGATTTGTGATGAGCAGCGAGCTTGGTTGTGTTGCTGGTGTTTTTAATGCATAATGATGCATTAATCCTCTGTTTTTGTGTGCTTGAAACAGAGGAGTTTAATCCGTGAGCTTTAGAGGCATTGCGGAAGGTTTCGGATGCTTGGAAGGCTTGTTGGCTAGCCTTGTTTTGTGTATCGGTGAGTGAAGTTGGGTTTTCAGCTTTTAAACCAAGGTTTGAAGGTTTTGGGAGCTTAGTTTAAGTCTAAACAACTTTGCTAAGCTCAAGAGTAAGTAAATGGTTTTTCGCTCTTGGTTGTGTTGTGAATTGGCCTTAAAAGCAATTTTGTTTGATGGTTGCAGTGCATGTGATTTGCATGGTTTTTATTCTGTTTTGAATGCATATTTTAAGCATGGTTTGATGCTGGTTTTGAAAGCCATATGTGAAGGATGCTCAAGGTAAGAGATCCTTGGTTTTGTACATTGAAAATGTGGTTTTGATGCATGGTATTGCATGATGTTTCATGGCTTTGTGTAATGCTTTAAAACAGTGGATTGATGATGGTAAATGATGGTTTTTGCATATTGGTTATGCATGTGAATCATTGGACTAATGTGGTAAGATGGTTATATTGGCAAGTGATGTAAGTGGTTCTTGGTTCTTTGATCGGATATAGTTAGCCGGCTATAGGATTGGGTGCACCGTGAATAAAGTCGCCTTGGAGGTGGAGTGGTTAAGAGTGAACCGGTAAACTCCCTTCAAGTATCCTAACGAGATGGTTAAGGTCATAATGGAGGTTGAATGCCCATTCGAGGACCTTGGTTAAGCAAAGGTTATATGGTGGTTAAAAGTCCATATATGGGAACCTTGTGCTTGATAAGATCACAATGGTGGTGTAAAGTCCATGTGTGGATCTTGTGTAGGGTGTCCCGGATCTCGTTAGTGATGTTATACAACTACCAATCGGTGAATGCAAAGGTTGTATGGTGGTTAAAAGTCCATACATGGGAACCTTGTGCATGTCAAGGTTGTATGGTGTTTAAAAGTCCATACATGGGAACCTTGGGAAAAGTTAAGGTTGTATGGTGTTTGAAAGTCCATACATGGGAACCTTGTAAAAAGCTAAGGTTGTATTGTGATTAAAAGTCCATACATGGGAACCTTAGGATGGTGAGGTCAAATGGTGTTTAAAAGTCCATTTGGAGACCTTGGATTGGTAGTGTGTATGAAGCGTGGGGGACAACGCTTGTGATCCGCGTATCCGATTGGATGTTGAGTTGAAAAGTGGATGTGGTTGATCACTTGGGAGCCAATATAATGTTCTTGATTGTGATTAAGCATGAGATGCTTGAAAAGATGCATGGTTGCATGAAAAGTGTTTAATGCTTGTGAATGCATGTTTACTTGTCAAGTTGAACAAGTGTTGATTATCATTTGGTAATGATGCATGTGTGCATGTAATCTCTTAAATGCATTGGAGTCTTGATAAGACTTGTTTTAAAAGGCATGTGAAGATGATGTTGTGGTTCATATATTGCCTTGGTTTAATGCATGTGTTGGATTGTTTGTGTAATGATTTTAAAGGGTTTCTTGCTTGGAATGATTTTCAAGTATAAGAAGGGGTGTGTTGTGAAATGGAAATGTTTTCCAAGGTTTTGAATTTAACTTTGCATATGGTGATTATGCATAGAATGGTTAAATGGATGATTTTGCAAATTATGCTTTGAAAAGGTTTTCTTAGCTTGCTAAGCTAAGGGTTGGTTTTCATGTTTGAGCAATACATGGTTTAAGCATGTTGTTGAAAAGGGGTTTTCAAACTTTGTTTGGTAAACAAATCGAGTTGCTTTTCAAAGAGGTTTTATGACTCGCTGCATTGATGGTGTTTTGGTTTTGAGCATTCCTCACTAAGCATTATGTGCTTACGCTCCTTTTTGTCCATCAATGCAGATTCTTGAAGTTTGGATAGCGAGAAGCAAGGGATTCAAGGAGGACTCCATTTGAGATGTATGTCTCGGTGAATAGCTATAGTTAATAAAGGCAATGGGGTAGAATCTCTTGGGTTGATGTTTATGTGTTCGTATATGTTCGGACAAGGATGGTTTCATGTTGTTGATGTTGTTGGAACATGTTTTGGCTTATATAAGATGGATTTGGAGATTTGTGTTTAAATGGTTGCTTGTGTAGGAAGCATGCCTATAGAATTGGGGCTTTACGTATATGATGATAATATGTTGAATTGTTGATGCAAGTATGTCTCTTATATGTTGAATTGCATGTTGGTAAAGTTTGGTGGCTTTTGGAGTATGTTCGGATGGTCAATTGTGTGTTTAAGCATGTCTTTTTCTGCATTATGTGCAGGGCGTTTCGGAACAGGGACTACCGTTTCGGAACGGATGCCCTGAATCAGCCCAGGCGTCCAAAACAGTAGACACCGTTTCGAAACGGAAAGCATTCTGCCAGCCACCTGTTTCGGTACGCGTTGCGAAACGGCCCCGTGTTTCGAAACGGACTCTACCTGTTTCGGAACACGTGACCGTTGGGGGCTGCAGTGGCAGTTAAATGTTTTGGAATGTTTGCATTTTGGTCCTGAAACTTGTTTGTGCAATTGTATGAGCTTGGGATGTCCGTTTGAGCTGAAATTTGGCAGAGAAGCATGAAACCTGATTAATTTTAAGTTGGTAACCTAAAATCTGGTTAAGTCCTTTAAGTTTTCAGAATTTACAGTTTGGTCCCTAAAGTTGTTAATTGTTCAATTGGGTCCCTATTTGATCTCTGATGTTTAAGATCTTCGAGTATGTTGTTGTGTGATCACATCTAAGGTTAACGTGCATCTAGACAAGTTTAAAAAGAAAAAAAAGGGTCGTTAATCAAAGTTGACTTTCGGGTTGACTTTGGTTTTCCCCGTGTGACTTTCTTAATTCGGGTCAACCGTCTGGGCCGGGTTAAGGGGGTTACATTTGGTGGTATCAGAGCTGTGTTGCGAATGCTTGGGGAAAAAGGTAAGTTGTTGTGATGTGTGTTGATGTTTACCTTGTTGTGCGGTTGAAATTTGGTTGAAACACGTGTTTCTGAGTAAGTTGTTGATGTTTTCAAGCATGCTTTATGGTTATGAATCTTGGTTGAGCATATGTGGATTTGTGCTGATGTTGTGAGCTGGTGTTATGCATGATGAACGTGTAATGAGTATGTTATGTTGCTAATATGCTGTTGCAAGTGGATGCTGTTTGATGAAAGCATGATCGAAGTATGTTGTTTGATATGCTTGATGTTGTGATATCCATGTTTGTGTTGACTGTTATGTCATGTAATAGAGGGGGGATTCGGGATACCCATTGCCTTATTATTATAGCTATTGTGTTATTTTGGAGTTGGAGTTTGAATCCTTGCTTAAAGCTGGTCTAACTGGTTTGTTTGTTTGTTGTGATGTTTGTTGTTGTTAGTAGTATGGCGAAGTCGTTGATAGAATGGCAGTTGGGTGAGATGGTTGCTGCCTTAGGGCAGGTTGTTAAGGCATGGAATTCACCCTTTTGTAGAGGTGTTTTGTCTCAGTCTTCTGTGCCTGGAGTTGAGGTGGTAAGGCAGGAGAAAGAAGCTGGTTTTGTGATGAAGAGTTCATCACCAGTTGCTCAAGAGGTGTTGAGAACATCTCAGGCTGTAGCAAAGGTAAAGTCAGTGGATGTGCTGGCTGTGGGATGTGCGGGTTTGCCGAAGCAGCGTTTGTTGGATTTGGGTGCTGTGGAGTATCATGGATCGTCACCTGAGATGTTTGAGGCTTGGTTGGCCTGTGTGATTCTGATTCTGGATGAGGAAGGTTGTGATTATGCTTGTAAGCTGGGAAGTGTTGTCTCTTTGATGTTTGAGGATGCATGTGTCTGGCGGACATCTGTGGCGGTGGCGTCACATATCCCCGATATTGACTGGGATTTCTTTGTATCTGCCTTTTGTGAAAGGTATCTTGGAGAGAAGTTTCCAAGGGTTAAGCAATGTGAAGGTAGTGCTGTTGTGGAGCAAGTGTTGCTTGAGCAAGGAGTGGAAGCTCAGCCACCGGTATGTGACCGTTGTGAAAGGCGTCATGTTGGAGGTTGTTGGGGCGCGGGTGCTTGCTGGAACTGTGGTTCTAAAGTGCATGTTAAGCACGATTGTCCTCTTGGGGTGAAGTCAGCTTCAGTAATAGCCAAAGGGTCTCTGAAAGGTCGTGAGCACGGCCGAAGCGAGGTTCAGAGGTGGCAGAAAGAGCAGAAGGTTGTGAAGAGTTTGGGAAATGAGAATTGCTGGAAATGTGGGTCTGCTGGGCATAGGAGGCGTGATTGTTTGATGTTGGCTCGGAATAGCCAGGGTTCTTTACCGCAGGGAGATGGTGATGACCTTAAAGTGTTAGCTGGTGCTGCAGCGGTGCGGCAGGAGGATGATGGTTCCGCGGGGAAGAGAGCTCGTCTGATGAAGCTTCAGGGTGGTGATGTGTTTCCAGGTAACCTTGTTAAGTAATCTTTGCTCTAGTTACCTTGGTTTGGTTTCTGTTGGTTTTCCTTGCGTGGTAAGTTTAGTCTTGTTGCTAGCATGTTGGGGGTAATAGTTGTGGTTTGGAAACATCTTTTGTGAAGAAGGCTTTAGTGAGTATCTTGTGGTTAATGGTTGTTGGTACGATGGAGTTAGACAAGTTAGAAGTGAGTTAGGAGGTTGTTCTTAGACGGATTCTGAGGATGTTATTGGAGGGTGTGAACTGGCATTCATGCACAGTTAAAATCATTGTTATATGCTATATTATATATGTACTGGTCCATGCATACATGTGGCATGACATTAGAAGTTTTGCATACATGTACATCAGGCATTGATAGGGCATGTAGGTGATCATGCATACGACGTTCACACTCGCTAATAACTAATCGAATCTGCTAGTGTCATGGTTGGGATAGGTTGGATGATGGGTTTTTAGAGGTTGTTTTGGTGCTGGGTGAGAGTTAGTAGCAATGGAGTATATTAAGCTAGTTGCTAGTAATAGTGAGAGTAGTATAGTCTGTTGGTAGAAGGAAAGTGTCTGATGCTTAAAGAGTTTAGTGGTTTGGTGGTGAGGAGTACCGGTTGAAGTTAGAATCGGACAAGTGGTTCGAATAGCTAAGTGGAAGTGGTAGTTCCTTGGTGCTAAGTGATGTTGCAGTTTAGTGGTTGTGTTTCCAAGTGCTGAAGTAGCTTAGCATTTAAGTTGTTGTGGAAGGGTTGTGGTTGTAAGTGTTGGTTCTTAGCAACCTTTGAGGAGTTGAGAAGTTGATATGTATGTTTAGGTTGGACGAAGTTCTGGTAAAGCAGGTGTTGTGGTCAAAGTTTGAAGTGGAAAAGCTATGAAAGGTCGAAGGCCAGTGTGGTTTGAAAGGATTCTTGTGAGAAGTGGTTGGCCGGTTGTGAGTATGTGAATTTCTTTTGTAGTCAGCTGGTGGTGTATGGAACGACTGGTAGAGTTGAATTGGGGTTGTGATGTAAAGTTTGGATTGTGGGTGAGTAGTCCTGGTGAGTCGATATGGTAATGTAGCGGCAGATGTGAAGGATTATCAGCACTCGTTGAGGAGTTTTAGTAAACAGTTGATGTTTAAGAATTTTTGCTTGTTGGGAAAATCCTTGGAAGAGGTTTGGGAGTTTGCAAGAGTTTTAGAAGCAGAGAAGTTTGCATAGTGGCTGAATGGGTTTGGTTAGTGTCACTGTGTAAACAAATCTTGGGAGTTGTGTGTTACAGTGATGTGTGTTGTAAAAGTTGAAGTTCATCAGGTTGATGTTGGGGCAGTGTCCAGTCTGGATATGTGAAAGGTTAAGTTGTGGCTATCTTTGAGTGTTCTGGATTTTGTGAACAGTATGTGGTGGTGTTGAGTTGGTGGAGTTTTGTGTGAAATGTGTTCAGTGGTGGTTGAGGCTTTTGTGTTACCTTGTGTGTTGCTTTGGGAAGGTTGTGGTTCCCTTTTCGTCGGTTGAAATTTCGAGGACGAAATTTCCTAAGGGGGGGAGAGTTGTAACGCCCCGGTTTTGGGCTCAGAAGTTTTGGGCGTTGACCGGTTCGGTCAAAGTGCTGATCGAATATATAAGAGTGAATTTAGGAAAGCCTAGTTCGGGTTGCATTAAAAATATGGACAAATGTTCTAAAATCATCTTTTAATATATAAAAGTGAACTGTGAAATCAATTTTGGAAAATGAGTTTTGGAAGGGTGACATTTTGGCTAGTGACCAAAATGTAATTTTTGAAAGTTGCGTGACTGTTTTATAAAGGGTTGAAACTTTGAATCTTTAAGGAGCTATTATTCCAAAAGTAGTTTCTCCAGATTTTTCTAAGATATTTTAAGGATTTATTCTGATTTTAAAACATATCAAAAGTGGAGGGAAAACCATTTTGGCCATTTTGATAACTAACTTCCTATTTTCCTTTCTCTCATTTTCTCTCAACACAAACACTTTCTTTCCAGAGAATTGTTTCTGATTTTCTCACCTAAATCCCTCCTTTCAACTCTCTTTTGATTCCTAATCAACATATCTACAAAACCTCATCATTTGCTACTTGATTCATCAAGGTTTTTTATTTCAAAAAGAGGAGAAACTCAAGTTTGGAGGTAAGAACGTCCTTCTCCTCTAAACTATCAGTTCTTTACTGAAATTCCTAAGTTCTCAATCCTTGATTTGTGATTTTTTAAAGGCTTTTCAATTGAAATCTTGATTTTGGCTTAAAATGCAAGATTTGCTTGATTTTGGTGAAATTTTCGTGTGATCTGTTTGGGCAGTGTTTTGATGTGTCAAATTGATGTTAAATGAATGCTAAATTGATTAGAAGTTGAGGTTTTATCAATGCAATCCCGGATAGGTTGAATTTCCTAAGTTTGGCTTGAGTTTTTGGTTGTTTTTGGAGTGTTTTTGATGATCTGTTATACCTGGAGGTATAAGGATGTGTTTGTGATCATTTTGGATGTTAATTGATGTTTAAAATTGGTTAGGAGTGATGGATCTTGGCTGGGTTAAGTTTTGGAAGTGTTTGGAGGTGATTTCGGTTGTGTTTGGTAGCCGAAATGTTGGATTTGTGATGAGCAGCGAGCTTGGTTGTGTTGCTGGTGTTTTTAATGCATAATGATGCATTAATCCTCTGTTTTTGTGTGCTTGAAACAGGGGAGTTTGATCCGTGAGCTTTAGAGGCATTGCGGAAGGTTTCGGATGCTTGGAAGGCTTGTTGGCTAGCCTTGTTTTGTGTATCGGTGAGTGAAGTTGGGTTTTCAGCTTTTAAACCAAGGTTTGAAGGTTTTGGGAGCTTAGTTTAAGTCTAAACAACTTTGCTAAGCTCAAGAGTAAGTAAATGGTTTTTCGCTCTTGGTTGTGTTGTGAATTGGCTTTAAAAGCAATTTTGTTTGATGGTTGCAATGCATGTGATTTGCATGGTTTATATTCTGTTTTGAAAGCATATTTTAAGCATGGTTTGATGCTGGTTTTGAAAGCCATATGTGAAGGATGCTCAAGGTAAGTGATCCTTGGTTTTGTACATTGAAAAGGTGGTTTTGATGCATGGTATTGCATGATGTTTCATGGCTTTGTGTAATGCTTTAAAATAGTGGATTGATGATGGTAAATGATGGTTTTTGCATATTGGTTATGCATGTGAATCATTGGAATAATGTGGTAAGATGGTTTATATTGGCAAGTGATGTAAGTGGTTCTTGGTTCTTTGATCGGATATAGTTAGCCGGCTATAGGATTGGGTGCACCGTGAATAAAGTCGCCTTGGAGGTGGAGTGGTTAAGAGTGAACCGGTAAACTCCCTTCAAGTATCCTAACGAGATGGTTAAGGTCATAATGGAGGTTGAATGCCCATTCGAGGACCTTGGTTAAGCAAAGGTTATATGGTGGTTAAAAGTCCATATATGGGAACCTTGTGCTTGTTAAGATCACAATGGTGGTGTAAAGTCCATGTGTGGATCTTGTGTAGGGTGTCCCGGATCTCGTTAGTGATGTTATACAACTACCAATCGGTGAATGCAAAGGTTGTATGGTGGTTAAAAGTCCATACATGGGAACCTTGTGCATGTCAAGGTTGTATGGTGTTTAAAAGTCCATACATGGGAACCTTGGGAAAAGTTAAGGTTGTATGGTGTTTGAAAGTCCATACATGGGAACCTTGTAAAAAGCTAAGGTTGTATGGTGATTAAAAGTCCATACATGGGAACCTTAGGATGGTGAGGTCAAATGGTGTTTAAAAGTCCATTTGGAGACCTTGGATTGGTAGTGTGTATGAAGCGTGGGGGACAACGCTTGTGATCCGCGTATCCGATTGGATGTTGAGTTGAAAAGTGGATGTGGTTGATCACTTGGGAGCCAATATAATGTTCTTGATTGTGATTAAGCATGAGATTCTTGAAAAGATGCATGGTTGCATGAAAAGTGTTTAATGCTTGTGAATGCATGTTTACTTGTCAAGTTGAACAAGTGTTGATTATCATTTGGTAATGATGCATGTGTGCATGTAATCTCTTAAATGCATTGGAGTCTTGATAAGACTTGTTTTAAAAGGCATGTGAAGATGATGTTGTGGTTCATATATTGCCTTGGTTTAATGCATGTGTTGGATTGTTTGTGTAATGATTTTAAAGGGTTTCTTGCTTGGAATGATTTTCAAGTATAAGAAGGGGTGTGTTGTGAAATGGAAATGTTTTCCAAGGTTTTGAATTTAACTTTGCATATGGTGATTATGCATAGAATGGTTAAATGGATGATTTTGCAAATTATGCTTTGAAAAGGTTTTCTTAGCTTGCTAAGCTAAGGGTTGGTTTTCATGTTTGAGCAATACATGGTTTAAGCATGTTGTTGAAAAGGGGTTTTCAAACTTTGTTTGGTAAACAAATCGAGTTGCTTTTCAAAGAGGTTTTATGACTCGCTGCATTGATGGTGTTTTGGTTTTGAGCATTCCTCACTAAGCATTATGTGCTTACGCTCCTTTTTGTCCATCAATGCAGATTCTTGAAGTTTGGATAGCGAGAAGCAAGGGATTCAAGGAGGACTCCATTTGAGATGTATGTCTCGGTGAATAGCTATAGTTAATAAAGGCAATGGGGTAGAATCTCTTGGGTTGATGTTTATGTGTTCGTATATGTTCGGACAAGGATGGTTTCATGTTGTTGATGTTGTTGGAACATGTTTTGGCTTATATAAGATGGATTTGGAGATTTGTGTTTAAATGGTTGCTTGTGTAGGAAGCATGCCTATAGAATTGGGGCTTTACGTATATGATGATAATATGTTGAATTGTTGATGCAAGTATGTCTCTTATATGTTGAATTGCATGTTGGTAAAGTTTGGTGGCTTTTGGAGTATGTTCGGATGGTCAATTGTGTGTTTAAGCATGTCTTTTTCTGCATTATGTGCAGGGCGTTTCGGAACAGGGACTACCGTTTCGGAACGGATGCCCTGAATCAGCCCAGGCGTCCAAAACGGTAGACACCGTTTCGAAACGGAAAGCATTCTGCCAGCCACCTGTTTCGGTACGCGTTGCGAAATGGCCCCGTGTTTCGAAACGGGCTCTACCTGTTTCGGAACACGTGACCGTTGGGGGCTGCAGTGGCAGTTAAATGTTTTGGAATGTTTGCATTTTGGTCCTGAAACTTGTTTGTGCAATTGTATGAGCTTGGGATGTCCGTTTGAGCTGAAATTTGGCAGAGAAGCATGAAACCTGATTAATTTTAAGTTGGTAACCTAAAATCTGGTTAAGTCCTTTAAGTTTTCAGAATTTACAGTTTGGTCCCTAAAGTTGTTAATTGTTCAATTGGGTCCCTGTTTGATCTCTGATGTTTAAGATCTTCGAGTATGTTGTTGTGTGATCACATCTAAGGTTAACGTGCATCTAGACAAGTTTAAAAAGAAAAAAAAGGGTCGTTAATCAAAGTTGACTTTCGGGTTGACTTTGGTTTTCCCCGTGTGACTTTCTTAATTCGGGTCAACCGTCTGGGCCGGGTTAAGGGGGTTACATTTGGTGGTATCAGAGCTGTGTTGCGAATGCTTGGGGAAAAAGGTAAGTTGTTGTGATGTGTGTTGATGTTTACCTTGTTGTGCGGTTGAAATTTGGTTGAAACACGTGTTTCTGAGTAAGTTGTTGATGTTTTCAAGCATGCTTTATGGTTATGAATCTTGGTTGAGCATATGTGGATTTGTGCTGATGTTGTGAGCTGGTGTTATGCATGATGAACGTGTAATGAGTATGTTATGTTGCTAATATGCTGTTGCAAGTGGATGCTGTTTGATGAAAGCATGATCGAAGTATGTTGTTTGATATGCTTGATGTTGTGATATCCATGTTTGTGTTGACTGTTATGTCATGTAATAGAGGGGGGATTCGGGATACCCATTGCCTTATTATTATAGCTATTGTGTTATTTTGGAGTTGGAGTTTGAATCCTTGCTTAAAGCTGGTCTAACTGGTTTGTTTGTTTGTTGTGATGTTTGTTGTTGTTAGTAGTATGGCGAAGTCGTTGATAGAATGGCAGTTGGGTGAGATGGTTGCTGCCTTAGGGCAGGTTGTTAAGGCATGGAATTCACCCTTTTGTAGAGGTGTTTTGTCTCAGTCTTCTGTGCCTGGAGTTGAGGTGGTAAGGCAGGAGAAAGAAGCTGGTTTTGTGATGAAGAGTTCATCACCAGTTGCTCAAGAGGTGTTGAGAACATCTCAGGCTGTAGCAAAGGTAAAGTCAGTGGATGTGCTGGCTGTGGGATGTGCGGGTTTGCCGAAGCAGCGTTTGTTGGATTTGGGTGCTGTGGAGTATCATGGATCGTCACCTGAGATGTTTGAGGCTTGGTTGGCCTGTGTGATTCTGATTCTGGATGAGGAAGGTTGTGATTATGCTTGTAAGCTGGGAAGTGTTGTCTCTTTGATGTTTGAGGATGCATGTGTCTGGCGGACATCTGTGGCGGTGGCGTCACATATCCCCGATATTGACTGGGATTTCTTTGTATCTGCCTTTTGTGAAAGGTATATTGGAGAGAAGTTTCCAAGGGTTAAGCAATGTGAAGGTAGTGCTGTTGTGGAGCAAGTGTTGCTTGAGCAAGGAGTGGAAGCTCAGCCACCGGTATGTGACCGTTGTGAAAGGCGTCATGTTGGAGGTTGTTGGGGCGCGGGTGCTTGCTGGAACTGTGGTTCTAAAGTGCATGTTAAGCACGATTGTCCTCTTGGGGTGAAGTCAGCTTCAGTAATAGCCAAAGGGTCTCTGAAAGGTCGTGAGCACGGCCGAAGCGAGGTTCAGAGGTGGCAGAAAGAGCAGAAGGTTGTGAAGAGTTTGGGAAATGAGAATTGCTGGAAATGTGGGTCTGCTGGGCATAGGAGGCGTGATTGTTTGATGTTGGCTCGGAATAGCCAGGGTTCTTTACCGCAGGGAGATGGTGATGACCTTAAAGTGTTAGCTGGTGCTGCAGCGGTGCGGCAGGAGGATGATGGTTCCGCGGGGAAGAGAGCTCGTCTGATGAAGCTTCAGGGTGGTGATGTGTTTCCAGGTAACCTTGTTAAGTAATCTTTGCTCTAGTTACCTTGGTTTGGTTTCTGTTGGTTTTCCTTGCGTGGTAAGTTTAGTCTTGTTGCTAGCATGTTGGGGGTAATAGTTGTGGTTTGGAAACATCTTTTGTGAAGAAGGCTTTAGTGAGTATCTTGTGGTTAATGGTTGTTGGTACGATGGAGTTAGACAAGTTAGAAGTGAGTTAGGAGGTTGTTCTTAGACGGATTCTGAGGATGTTATTGGAGGGTGTGAACTGGCATTCATGCACAGTTAAAATCATTGTTATATGCTATATTATATATGTACTGGTCCATGCATACATGTGGCATGACATTAGAAGTTTTGCATACATGTACATCAGGCATTGATAGGGCATGTAGGTGATCATGCATACGACGTTCACACTCGCTAATAACTAATCGAATCTGCTAGTGTCATGGTTGGGATAGGTTGGATGATGGGTTTTTAGAGGTTGTTTTGGTGCTGGGTGAGAGTTAGTAGCAATGGAGTATATTAAGCTAGTTGCTAGTAATAGTGAGAGTAGTATAGTCTGTTGGTAGAAGGAAAGTGTCTGATGCTTAAAGAGTTTAGTGGTTTGGTGGTGAGGAGTACCGGTTGAAGTTAGAATCGGACAAGTGGTTCGAATAGCTAAGTGGAAGTGGTAGTTCCTTGGTGCTAAGTGATGTTGCAGTTTAGTGGTTGTGTTTCCAAGTGCTGAAGTAGCTTAGCATTTAAGTTGTTGTGGAAGGGTTGTGGTTGTAAGTGTTGGTTCTTAGCAACCTTTGAGGAGTTGAGAAGTTGATATGTATGTTTAGGTTGGACGAAGTTCTGGTAAAGCAGGTGTTGTGGTCAAAGTTTGAAGTGGAAAAGCTATGAAAGGTCGAAGGCCAGTGTGGTTTGAAAGGATTCTTGTGAGAAGTGGTTGGCCGGTTGTGAGTATGTGAATTTCTTTTGTAGTCAGCTGGTGGTGTATGGAACGACTGGTAGAGTTGAATTGGGGTTGTGATGTAAAGTTTGGATTGTGGGTGAGTAGTCCTGGTGAGTCGATATGGTAATGTAGCGGCAGATGTGAAGGATTATCAGCACTCGTTGAGGAGTTTTAGTAAACAGTTGATGTTTAAGAATTTTTGCTTGTTGGGAAAATCCTTGGAAGAGGTTTGGGAGTTTGCAAGAGTTTTAGAAGCAGAGAAGTTTGCATAGTGGCTGAATGGGTTTGGTTAGTGTCACTGTGTAAACAAATCTTGGGAGTTGTGTGTTACAGTGATGTGTGTTGTAAAAGTTGAAGTTCATCAGGTTGATGTTGGGGCAGTGTCCAGTCTGGATATGTGAAAGGTTAAGTTGTGGCTATCTTTGAGTGTTCTGGATTTTGTGAACAGTATGTGGTGGTGTTGAGTTGGTGGAGTTTTGTGTGAAATGTGTTCAGTGGTGGTTGAGGCTTTTGTGTTACCTTGTGTGTTGCTTTGGGAAGGTTGTGGTTCCCTTTTCGTCGGTTGAAATTTCGAGGACGAAATTTCCTAAGGGGGGGAGAGTTGTAACGCCCCGGTTTTGGGCTCAGAAGTTTTGGGCGTTGACCGGTTCGGTCAAAGTGCTGATCGAATATATAAGTGTGAATTTAGGAAAGCCTAGTTCGGGTTGCATTAAAAATATGGACAAATGTTCTAAAATCATCTTTTAATATATAAAAGTGAACTGTGAAATCAATTTTGGAAAATGAGTTTTGGAAGGGTGACATTTTGGCTAGTGACCAAAATGTAATTTTTGAAAGTTGCGTGACTGTTTTATAAAGGGTTGAAACTTTGAATCTTTAAGGAGCTATTATTCCAAAAGTAGTTTCTCCAGATTTTTCTAAGATATTTTAAGGATTTATTCTGATTTTAAAACATATCAAAAGTGGAGGGAAAACCATTTTGGCCATTTTGATAACTAACTTCCTATTTTCCTTTCTCTCATTTTCTCTCAACACAAACACTTTCTTTCCAGAGAATTGTTTCTGATTTTCTCACCTAAATCCCTCCTTTCAACTCTCTTTTGATTCCTAATCAACATATCTACAAAACCTCATCATTTGCTACTTGATTCATCAAGGTTTTTGATTTCAAAAAGAGGAGAAACTCAAGTTTGGAGGTAAGAACGTCCTTCTCCTCTAAACTATCAGTTCTTTACTGAAATTCCTAAGTTCTCAATCCTTGATTTGTGATTTTTTAAAGGCTTTTCAATTGAAATCTTGATTTTGGCTTAAAATGCAAGATTTGCTTGATTTTGGTGAAATTTTCGTGTGATCTGTTTGGGCAGTGTTTTGATGTGTCAAATTGATGTTAAATGAATGCTAAATTGATTAGAAGTTGAGGTTTTATCAATGCAATCCCGGATAGGTTGAATTTCCTAAGTTTGGCTTGAGTTTTTGGTTGTTTTTGGAGTGTTTTTGATGATCTGTTATACCTGGAGGTATAAGGATGTGTTTGTGATCATTTTGGATGTTAATTGATGTTTAAAATTGGTTAGGAGTGATGGATCTTGGCTGGGTTAAGTTTTGGAAGTGTTTGGAGGTGATTTCGGTTGTGTTTGGTAGCCGAAATGTTGGATTTGTGATGAGCAGCGAGCTTGGTTGTGTTGCTGGTGTTTTTAATGCATAATGATGCATTAATCCTCTGTTTTTGTGTGCTTGAAACAGGGGAGTTTGATCCGTGAGCTTTAGAGGCATTGCGGAAGGTTTCGGATGCTTGGAAGGCTTGTTGGCTAGCCTTGTTTTGTGTATCGGTGAGTGAAGTTGGGTTTTCAGCTTTTAAACCAAGGTTTGAAGGTTTTGGGAGCTTAGTTTAAGTCTAAACAACTTTGCTAAGCTCAAGAGTAAGTAAATGGTTTTTCGCTCTTGGTTGTGTTGTGAATTGGCTTTAAAAGCAATTTTGTTTGATGGTTGCAATGCATGTGATTTGCATGGTTTATATTCTGTTTTGAAAGCATATTTTAAGCATGGTTTGATGCTGGTTTTGAAAGCCATATGTGAAGGATGCTCAAGGTAAGAGATCCTTGGTTTTGTACATTGAAAATGTGGTTTTGATGCATGGTATTGCATGATGTTTCATGGCTTTGTGTAATGCTTTAAAACAGTGGATTGATGATGGTAAATGATGGTTTTTGCATATTGGTTATGCATGTGAATCATTGGAATAATGTGGTAAGATGGTTTATATTGGCAAGTGATGTAAGTGGTTCTTGGTTCTTTGATCGGATATAGTTAGCCGGCTATAGGATTGGGTGCACCGTGAATAAAGTCGCCTTGGAGGTGGAGTGGTTAAGAGTGAACCGGTAAACTCCCTTCAAGTATCCTAACGAGATGGTTAAGGTCATAATGGAGGTTGAATGCCCATTCGAGGACCTTGGTTAAGCAAAGGTTATATGGTGGTTAAAAGTCCATATATGGGAACCTTGTGCTTGTTAAGATCACAATGGTGGTGTAAAGTCCATGTGTGGATCTTGTGTAGGGTGTCCCGGATCTCGTTAGTGATGTTATACAACTACCAATCGGTGAATGCAAAGGTTGTATGGTGGTTAAAAGTCCATACATGGGAACCTTGTGCATGTCAAGGTTGTATGGTGTTTAAAAGTCCATACATGGGAACCTTGGGAAAAGTTAAGGTTGTATGGTGTTTGAAAGTCCATACATGGGAACCTTGTAAAAAGCTAAGGTTGTATGGTGATTAAAAGTCCATACATGGGAACCTTAGGATGGTGAGGTCAAATGGTGTTTAAAAGTCCATTTGGAGACCTTGGATTGGTAGTGTGTATGAAGCGTGGGGGACAACGCTTGTGATCCGCGTATCCGATTGGATGTTGAGTTGAAAAGTGGATGTGGTTGATCACTTGGGAGCCAATATAATGTTCTTGATTGTGATTAAGCATGAGATGCTTGAAAAGATGCATGGTTGCATGAAAAGTGTTTAATGCTTGTGAATGCATGTTTACTTGTCAAGTTGAACAAGTGTTGATTATCATTTGGTAATGATGCATGTGTGCATGTAATCTCTTAAATGCATTGGAGTCTTGATAAGACTTGTTTTAAAAGGCATGTGAAGATGATGTTGTGGTTCATATATTGCCTTGGTTTAATGCATGTGTTGGATTGTTTGTGTAATGATTTTAAAGGGTTTCTTGCTTGGAATGATTTTCAAGTATAAGAAGGGTATGTTGTGAAATGGAAATGTTTTCCAAGGTTTTGAATTTAACTTTGCATATGGTGATTATGCATAGAATGGTTAAATGGATGATTTTGCAAACTATGCTTTGAAAAGGTTTTCTTAGCTTGCTAAGCTAAGGGTTGGTTTTCATGTTTGAGCAATACATGGTTTGAGCATGTTGTTGAAAAGGGGTTTTCAAACTTTGCTTGGTAAACAAATCGAGTTGCTTTTCAAAGAGGTTTTATGACTCGCTGCATTGATGGTGTTTTGGTTTTGAGCATTCCTCACTAAGCATTATGTGCTTACGCTCCTTTTTGTCCATCAATGCAGATTCTTGAAGTTTGGACAGCGAGAAGCAAGGGATTCAAGGAGGACTCCATTTGAGATGTATGTCTCGGTGAATAGCTATAGTTAATAAAGGCAATGGGGTAGAATCTCTTGGGTTGATGTTTATGTGTTCGTATATGTTCGGACAAGGATGGTTTCATGTTGTTGATGTTGTTGGAACATGTTTTGGCTTATATAAGATGGATTTGGAGATTTGTGTTTAAATGGTTGCTTGTGTAGGAAACATGCCTATAGAATTGGGGCTTTACGTATATGATGATAATATGTTGAATTGTTGATGCAAGTATGTCTCTTATATGTTGAATTGCATGTTGGTAAAGTTTGGTGGCTTTTGGAGTATGTTCGGATGGTCAATTGTGTGTTTAAGCATGTCTTTTTCTGCATTATGTGCAGGGCGTTTCGGAACAGGGACTACCGTTTCGGAACGGATGCCCTAAATTAGCCCAGGCGTCCGAAACGGTAGACACCGTTTCGAAACGGAAAGCATTCTGCCAGCCACCTGTTTCGGTACGCGTTTCGGAATGGCCCCGCGTTTCGAAACGGGCTCTACCTGTTTCGGAACACGTGACCGTTGGGGGCTGACAGTGGCAGTTAAATGTTTTGGAATGTTTGCATTTTGGTCCTGAAACTTGTTTGTACAATTGTATGAGCTTGGGATGTCCGTTTGAGCTGAAATTTGGCAGAGAAGCATGAAACCTGATTAATTTTAAGTTGGTAACCTAAAATCTGGTTAAGTCTTTTAAGTTTTCAGAATTTACAGTTTGGTCCCTAAAGTTGTTAATTGTTCAATTGGGTCCCTATTTGATCTCTGATGTTTAAGATCTTCGAGTATGTTGTTGTGTGATCACATCTAAGGTTAACGTGCATCTAGACAAGTTTAAAAAGAAAAAAAAGGGTCGTTAATCAAAGTTGACTTTCGGGTTGACTTTGGTTTTCCCCGTGTGACTTTCTTAATTCGGGTCAACCGTCTGGGCCGGGTTAAGGGGGTTACACGTTTGTACAAGGTGATGCTTACAATTGGTAGACAACTGTAACTGCGGCTATGGAGCCCAATAAGGCGGATTGGGAGTTCTTCCAAGCTGCCTTTAAGAAGAAGTATTTAGGAGTTAGATACTTGAATGACAAGAAAAATGAGTTTATGTCCTTCGTTCAGGGTAGCATGGTTGTGGTTGAGTATGAGGTTTATTTTGTTCGTTTGAGCCAATATGCTCCTAAGTTGGTGCCAAGTGAAAGGCATCGTTGCAAACGTTTCTCTTATAGATTGGTACAAGAAGTGAAGACTTTCTTGTTGGCCTCTGATTACATAGATTATGATGTGTTGGTGATGCGAGAAAAGGATATCGAGCAGAGTTTGGGATTGTCCTCTCACGTGGGTGGTTCTAGCTCGGGTAAGAGAGTTGCGAATTTTGGTCGTAGTGGTGGACAATTTAAGAGGCATCGCGATTGTAGGTATCGGCCTGAGCTGAGGTGAGGTAATGTTGGGCGTGGTGCGCTAGTTCAAGGTAACTGGGTGAGGTCTGAGAAAAATGCATGTTGGGTTTGTGGATCGCGCGAGCATTTGAGGCGGGACTTCACTCGTTTGGTTCGTGAGGGATAGGCTCCTTCGGCTATAGCAGCTAACTCTTGTTCAAGTTGTGGATTGGATGATCATCTAAGGCGTGATTGTCCACTGTTGGCTGGAGGTGGTCAGGGTAGAGCACATGTTGTTGCACTTCAACGAGGCCGTGGGCGCGTTTGTGGTAACTTCTAGAATAGGGAGGATGGTCATACAACCGTAGCACATGTTGTAGCTACTCAATCTGAGGGTGGTGGTCCTGTGAGGGTGTACACACATCGCCTGGGACGCAATGACACGGATGTGATTCTAGGTACTTTCACTTTGCAATCTTTGTCATTGTTATATTTGATTGAGTATGGTTATCTGCATTCATATATCTTGAGTGAGCATGCACATTTGCTTGATATCCTGTTGAGATGTTAGATGTGGGAATGAAAGTAACTAGTTTCTTTGGTGAAACTGTTGTTACGAGAATGTTGTATAGGAGATGTCCTTTATCTGTTCAAGATCATGTGTTTGCAGTTGAATTAATGGAGTTGCCTTTCTATGGTCTTGATGTAATCCTTTGGATGGATTGGTTAACCGAGCATAGGGTTGTGGTTGATTTTGATGCTAAGCGAGTTACCTTGAAACTTGATGATGATTACGAAGTGGTAATTGTGGGCGAGAATGTGAAATTCTTGTCCAATTTTTGTTTCGACTCTTGAGGCGAGTCGTTTGGTGGAACTAGGTTGCGAGGCTTTCTTAACTTCTGCGATGAATCCTGGATCGAAGGAAGTGCATGTGCAGGACATATGTATTGTATGTGAGTTTCTAGGTGTATTTTTGGAAGAGTTATCTGGGTTGCTGCCGAATAGAGAGGTTGAGTTTGGCATATAGTTGTATGAAAATATGACTCCAGTGTCTATTGCTCCCTATAGAATGGCTCGAAAAGAGTTGAATGAGTTGAAGGCGCAACTTCAAGAGTTTCTTGATCGAGGGTTTATTAGACATAGTGTTTCACCTTGGGGTGCACCGGTCTTGTTTGTGAAGAAGAAAGATGGCACGATGCGTATGTGTATAGATTATCGGCAACTAAACAAGTTGACGATTAAGAATAATATCCTTTTCCAAGAATTCATGATTTGTTTGATCAGTTTAGAGGTGCTTCAGTGTTTTGTAAAATTTATTTGAGATCCGGATATTATCAGTTGAAGGTAAAGGATGTGGATGTGCCTAACACAGCTTTTCGTATAAGGTACGAGAATTATGAATTCTTGGTGGTGTTGTTTGGTTTGATGAATTCACCTGCTGCATTCATAGACATGATGAATTGTGTGTTCCATGAGTGTTTGTATCAGTTTGTAGTTGTGTTTATTGATGATATTCTCGTGTACTCTCGTACCGAGGAGGATCATGATCAGCATTTGCGGATTGTGTTGCAAGTGTTGGAAAATTAGCTTTATGCCAAGTTGAGTAAGTGTGAGTTTTGGCTCAGAGAAGTTATCTTTCTTGGACATGTGGTGTCGGCCAAAGGTATATGGGTTGATCCATATAAGATTGAGGCGGCGATGAATTAGAAGACACCTAAATCGGTGACGAAAGTTCGTAGTTTCCTTGGCTTGGTGGGTCACTATCGAAGGTTTGTGGATGGTTTCTCTAAGATTGCAGCTCCGTTAACCAAGTTGTTGCAAAAGAATGTTCATTTTGTGTGGATGTATGTTAGAAAACAAGCTTTTGAGAGGTTGAAGGAAGCTTTGACGCAAGCTCCTGTCTTGATTCAACCTGAACCAGGTAAGGAGTTTGTAGTTTATAGTGATGCATCATATGTTGGTTTAGGATGTGTGATGATGCAAGGTGGGAAGGTCGTGACGTATGCATCTAGACAATTGAAGGTGTACGAGCGCAACTATCCTACTCAGGATCTAGAGCTTGCTGCAGTTGTGTTTGCTTTAAATATTTGGAGGCATTACCTTTATGGTGAGAAGTGTGTGGTTTATATGTGTAGCACCCCAATTTTGGGCTTAGAAGTTTAGGGTCTGAACCGGCCGGTCTATTTTTCGGTTTGAATATAAAAGGAGGTTTTAGGGAAAGCCTAGTTCGGGATGCTTTAAAAATATGGAAAAAATATCTAAAAATCCTCTTTTAATATATATAAGAGAGTGGTGAAATCAATTTTACAATATAAGGTTTGGAAATACAACATTTTGAAATAGTGACTAAAATGCAATTTTTCAAAAGTTCAGTGGTGACTGTTTTGTAAGGATTGAAACTTTGAATCTTTAAGGAGCTAATTTACCCAAGAATGATTTCTCCAGATTTTTCTTAGATTTAAGTGATTTAATTAATGTTTAATTAATTAAATGAAAAAAGAGAAACCACTTTTTAGATTTTCATAACTAACTTTTCTTAAAATTTTCTCATCTCTTTTTCTCTCAAAATTCTCTCATCCAAACACTTTTCTCCAACAACTTTTCCATTGATTTTCACTCCAATTGATGAGGTTTCAATCATCAATTAATTCCTAATCAATTCTACATCAAATCCTTTTGATTTGCTCATTGGAATTTCAAGAAAATTGGCTCAAATCAAGGAGAAATCAACATTTAGAGGTAAGGTTGTTCTTCTCCTCTAAATACTCAGTTCTTTACTAAAATTCCCAAGTTATCAATCCTTAATTTAAGTTTTATAAATGGTTTTAATGATATGAACTTGATTTTGGCTTAAAACTCAAGATTTGGAGGAAATCTTGAAGAATTTCGTTGTGATTGTTTGGTCTCTGTTTTGAGATGATTCTTAAATGTATTTTGGATGTCTAATGATGTGTAAATGAGGTTTGATCAATGCAATCCCGAATAGGTTGTGTTTCCTAAGTTTTTGCTTATGAAAATGGTGGTGTTTGGGGTGATCTTGGTGTTCTGTTATAGCTGGAGGTATAAGGACGAGTTTAGGTTCATTTTCGATGTTAATTGATGTTTAGAAATGGTTAGAAGTGATGGATCTTGGCTGGGTTATGTTTTTGAAGAGTTTGGAGGTGATTTCGGTTTTGTTTGGTAGCTGAAGTGTTAGAATTGGTTAAAGCAGCGAATTTAGGTGTGATGGCTGAAGATTTTAATGCATGATGATGCATTAATCCTCTGCTTTGATGTGTTTAAAATAGGGGAGACATCTTCGGATATCTTTGGAGTTGATCCGGAGGCTTGATCGGCGTTTCAGCAAGCTTGCGAAACGGAATTGGTGAGTGAAGTTGGGTTTCCAACTTTGAATCAAATGTTCGAAGGTTTTGGGAGCCTAGTTTAAGTCTAAGCAACTTAACTAAGCTCAAGAGTAAGTTTTCGGAAAAACTCTCTTGGATGAGCCATGGAGTTGTTCGATGCATTTGTTTATAAATTGCATGTTTAAATTCTGTTTTGAAAGCATGTTTTAGCATGGTTAATGCTGGTTTTGAAAGCCATATGTTGAAGGATGCTCAAGGTAAGAGATCCTTGGATTGGTATGTTGAAAATGTGGATTTGATGCATAGTGGTGCATGATGTTAAATGGCTTTCTTTAATGCTTTAAAACAATAAATTGTTGATGATAAATGGTGTATATTGGCAAGTGATGTGTTGGTTTTAAAGTACTTGAATTGTATATAGTTAACCCGGCTATAGGATTGGGTGCACCATGAATAAAGTCGCCTTGGATGTTAAGGGGTTGTAATTGTACCGTAAACTCCATCCAAGTACACTAACGAGAAAGGTAAGATCACAATGGTGGTTAAAAGTCCATGTGTGGATCTTGTGTTGTGTGTCCCGTGTTCTCGTTAGTGGAGTTATACAACTACCGATGAGTGATGTTGAGGGGTTGTGATTGTACCGGTAAACTCCACCTTGTGTGTTAGGTAGTGTGTATGAAGCGTAGGGGACAACGCTTGTAATCCGCGTATCCGATTGTGTTTTATTTTGTAAATGGTTATGGATGATCACTTGAAAGCCAATATGACATGTTGATTTTTAATGAAGCATGAGATGCTTGTTATGTATGCAAGGTTGCATGAATAATGATGATTATGTGATGGAAGGCTAAATTAAAAGTGTTTTATAAAAACCATTATTGAGTTGTTTCTTTAGAGCATACCTCACTAAGAAATTGTTCTTACGCTCTCTCTCTCTTGAACCAATAATGCAGATAATTGAAGTGTTTGAGGGCAACAAGGAGGTTAAGAGTCCAAGGGAAGCTAAGCTCATGTATGGTGATGTTTTCATAACACTATTAATTTTTGATATTTTGGCAATGGGAACCTAGGTTGTGATTTGGGAGATGTTTTGGACTCCCTAATTGTGGCATGATGCCTTGAATGTTTTGGATTTGTAAATGGCCATTTTAAACTTGATTTGGTGTTTTGTTGGTTGCTTGGTTTTGGATACTAGGATGCATGCCTATAGACTTGTGGAATTCCATGATTGATGCCATGAACGTGTTTTGATGTTTCAAACATGTACCTCATATGTATGATGACTTGTTGGCATGATTAGGAAGTCATTAGGATGTGTTTGAGTGGTTAAATGCATGTTAAACCAGCAAATTCTGCAGCTTCTGGGCAACCTGTATCGATACACCAACATGCGTTTCGAAACGGGGGCCTGTAATGGCCTTGGTGTTTCGAAATGGCTGGTGACCGTATCGAAACGGTTTGGCCACTAGAAGGCCCTGTTTCAAAACAAATCTAGAAACGAACCCGTGTTTCGGAATGGTCAACCCCGTTTCGAAACAGGTGACCGTTGGGCACTGATTTGAATGGTTTTGAAGTTTGCAAGCTTTAAGTTTTGGTCCTGAAAATTGTTTTTGCAATTGCATGAGTTTGAGATGTTCGATTAAGGTGAAATTTGACATGGAAGCATGTAATATGATTAATTTAATATTGGTAACTTAAAAATCAGTTAAGACCTCCTAATTTCCAAAATTTGCAATTTGGTCCCCAATGTTTGAATTTAGTGCAATTGAGTTCCTTATCGATATCTGATCGCTGTGTTTTTCTTATAATTGTTTCTCAAGAATATGCTTAGGGTTAATGAGCATCTAGACAAGATTAAAAAAAGGGTCGTTAATCAAGGTTGACTTTCGGGTTGACTTTGGTTTTCCCCGTGTATTCTTCGTAGTTCGGGTCAACCGTCTAGGCCGGTGTATCACCCCAATTTTGGGCTTAAAAGTTTTAGGTTTGAAGTGGACCGGTCGGATTTTTGGTTCGAATATAAAAGGTGGTTTTTAGGGAAAGCCTAGTTCGGGATGCATTAAAAATATGGAAAAATATCTAAAAATCCTCTTTTATTATATATAAGAGAGTGGTGAAATCAATTTTGCGAAATGAGGTTTGGAAATAAGACATTTCAAGTTAGTGACTAAAATGTAATTTTTGAAAAGTTGGTGACTGTTTTCTTAATATTAAAAAAGGGGAAATAGATATTTTTGACTTCATAACTAACTTTTGTCAAAACTTTCCCATTTCTTTTTCTCTCATTTTTCTCTCAGCTAAACACATTTCCCCAGCCATTTTTCCTCTGATTTTTACATCTAAATATGAGATTTTAATCTCTATTTGATCTCTAATCATTCCTACACCAAATTCTCATCATTTGTTTATTGAATTTTCAAGAATTTTGGCTCTAAACAAGGAGAAACTCACATTTAGAGGTATGAACGTCCTTCTCCTCTAAATACTTAGTTCTTTACTGAAATTCCCAAGTTCTCAATCCTTGATTTGAGTTTTATTAAAGGTTTTGATGTTGAGATCTTGATTTTGGCTTAAAATGTAAGATTTGGATTTAATTTTGAAGAAATTCGTAATAATTGATTGGGCTCTGTTTTGAGATGTCTTTTTGATGTAATTTGGATGTCTAAATGATATATAATTGAGGTTTGATCAATGCAATCCCGAATAGGTTGATTTTCCTAAGTTTTTACTTGTGGAAATGGTGGTTTTTGGGGTGATATTGGTGTTTTGTTAATGCTGGAGGTATAAGGACGTGTTTGGGATCATTTTGGATGTTAATTGATGTTTAAAAATGGTTAGAAGTGATTGATCTTGGCTGGGTTAAGTCTTGGAAGTGTTTGGAGGTGATTTCGGTTGTGTTTGGTAGCCGAAATGTTGGATTTGCAAAGAGCAGCGAGTTTAGGTGTGTTGCTGGTGTTTTTAATGCATTATGATGCATTAATCCTCTGTTGTTGTGTGTTTGAAACAGGGAAGAATGATCCGTGAGCAATAGAGGTGGCGTTGAAGGTTTCGAATGCTTGGAAGGCTTGTTGGCTAGCCTTGTTTTGTGTATCGGTGAGTGAAGTTGGGTTTTCAGCTTTAAAACCAAGGTTTGAAGGTTTTGGGAGCTTAGTTTAAGTCTAAACAACTTAGCTAAGCTCAAGAGTAAGTAAATGGAATTTCTCTCTTGGTTGTGTTATGAATTGGTTTTTAAAGCACTTGTGATTGTTGGATGCAATGCATGTGATTTGCATGTTTTAAATTCTGTTTTGAAAACATATTTTAGCATGGTTTAATGTTGGTTTTGAAAGCCATGTGTGAAGGATGCTCAAGGTAAGAGATCCTTGGTTTTGTACATTGGAATTGTGGAATTGATGCATAGTGTTGCATGTTGTTTAATGGCTTTGTGTAATGCTTCAAAAACAGTGGATTGATGATGGTAATTGGTGGTTTTGGCATTTTGGTTATGCTTGTAAAACAATGGATTAATGTGGTAAAATGGTTATATTGGCAAGTGATGTAAGTGGTTCTTGGTTACTTTAATCGGATATAGGATTGGGTGCACCATGAATTGAGTCGCCTTGGATGTCGAGGGGGTTGTGATTGTACCGTAAACTCCATCCAAGAATCCTAGCGATTGAGGAAATTGGTGTCACCACGATGGAGGTTGGCTCTCGTGAGTGGGCTTGGTTTAGTGCCACTACGATGGAGGTTGGCTCTCGTGGGTGGGCTTGGTTTAGTGCTACCATGATGGAGGATGGCTCTCGTGGGTGAACCTTGTTAAAGTCTCCATGATGGAGGTTGGCTCTCATGGGTGGACTTTGTCAAGCGTCACAACGGTGGAGGGTTGCTCCCGTGTGTGAGCTTGGTTAAGGTGATTACAATGGTTGTGGTAGCTTCCATGTGTAAGCCTTGTGATGTGTCCCCGCTCTCGCTAGTGTATTATACAACTTCCGATGAGTGATGTTGAGGGGTTGTGATTGTACCGTTAAACTCCATCACGGGTGTTGAGGGGTTGTGATTGTACCGGTAAACTCCACCTTGTGTTGTTCGGAAGTGTGTATGAAGCGTGTGGGACAACGCTTGTAATCCGCGTATCCGATGGTGTCTTGCGTTATGATGGTTTGTGAATTATCACTTGGAAGCCAATATAATTTTATGGAATATGATGAAGCATGAGATGCTTGAAATGATGCATGGTTGCATGAGAAGTGTGTAATGTTCTATGAATGCATGTTTTACTTGTTAGCTTGAACAAGAGTTTATCTTCTATTGAGAATGTTGCATTGTGTGCATGGAATCACTTTGGTGCATTGAAGTCTTGTGAAGGCTTGTTTTAAAAAGGCATGTAATGCAAATGTTGATTTTGTGGTTCATGTATTGCATTTGTTTAATGCATGAGATAGAATTGAGGGTGTAAGTGGTTTTTAAAGGTTTCTTGCTTTGAAATGATTTTCAAGTATGAGAAAAGTATGATGTGAAGTGGAAGTGTTTTCCAAGGATCTTGTATTTAACTTTGCATATGATGTTCATGCATGGAATGGTTAAATTGATGGTTTTGCAAGGTTGTGCTTTGAAGTGAATTACTTAGCTTTTCTAAGCTAAGGGTTGGTTTTCATGTTTGAGCAATGCATGATTTAAAGCATGTTGTTAAAAAGGGTTTTCAAACATTGCTTTGGTTTATCGGATTATGTTTACTTTTAAAAGAGGTTTTATGACTCGCTACATTGATGGTGTTTTGGTTTTGAGCATTCCTCACTAAGCATTAAGTGCTTACGCTCCTTTTTGTCCATCAATGCAGATATTTGAAGTTGGAACAGCGAGAAGCAAGGGATTCAAGGAGAGCTCCACTTGAGATGTATGTCTCGGTTAATAGCTATAGATAATAAAGGCAATGGGGGGAGAATCTCTTATGTTGATGTTTAATGAGATTGTGTATGTTGGACAAGTTTGGTTTATTATTTTGAACTATGTGGTTTAACGCTTGCAACGTTTGAATCTTCTTATTCTTAAGTCGTTATGCTATGCTTCTTGTTTTAAAAGCATGTTTGAGTGTTGGATGTGTTGAATGAGTTGGTGCACCTAGGGGTGGTTTTGTATCTAGATTTTGATGCAAATTGGTAGGTATGATGCTTGGCATGTTGTTGATTTATTGTGGAATGGTTTGGAGCATGTTTGATGGGGTTTAAAGGTGTTAAAACAAGCCTATCTGTTGTTTCTGGGCAGGGTGTTTCGAAACACCCTTGCCTGTTTCGAAACAGGCCCTTGTTTTGGCCTGGGTGTTCCTGAACGGCCTAGACCGTTTCTAAACACTTTGGCTACTGCCAAGGGGTGTTCCTGAACGGCCTAGACCCGTTTCGGAACACTTGACCGTTGGGCATAAAATTTGAATGGTTTTGAGGTTTGCAAGCTTTACGTTTTAGTCCTGATTCTTGTATGTGCAATTGCTTGAGTTTGAGATGTCCGTTTGAGATGAAATTTGGCAGAGAGACATGAAACATGACTACTTTCATAATGGTAACTTAAAAATTGGTAAAGTTCTCTTAATTTTCAGAATTTACAAATTAGTCCCTAAATTCGTATTTTGTGCAATTGAGTCCCTTATCGTTTTCTGATTGTTGTGATTTTTGAATATGCTTATCTCAAAACTATGCCTAGGTTTGGTGTGTATCTAGACAAGTTTAAAAAGAAAAAAAGGGTCGTTAATCAAGGTTGACTTTCAGGTTGACTTTGGTTTTCCCCGTGTAATCTTCGTAGTTCGGGTCAACCGTCTAGGCCGGGCTACGGGGGTTACAGCCGGGCTAAGGGGGTTACATTTGGTGGTATCAGAGCTGAGTTCTCGAGTAAATAGGAATGGATATATGGGTGATGTATGTGTGATTGCATGATATGCCTTTTAAATGAAAGTATGTTGTATGAATTGTAAAGTATGTTGCAATTGTGATGTTATGCTATGTTGAAGCATGTTAGAGGAACCCATTGCCATATCGAAACTAGTGAAAGGAATTGTTTTTGAAAAATGAGCTTGAGTGCTTGGATTACTTACCTTGTTGAGCCTGATTATGTTTATTGCATTTGTGTCAGTGCATTGTTTTTCTTGTAATGGGGCCTCGTCGAGAAATGAGGATGAATACGAGAGCTATGGCTCAGAATGAGAAAGAGGAAAACATTGAGAATGTTGTGGATATACCTCCTCCTCCTGGTGGTGGACCGCCCGGTGGTGGTGGTGCTGGAGGTGAAAATGCTGGTGTTGGTGCTGGTGCTGGGGTCGTTGGACCTGAAGCTGTGTAGGGGCAAGCTGCTCCTGACATGACAGTTTTAATTCAGGCTATTGCTGGAGCCTTTCAGGCAGCAGTAGCTGGAGCTCACGGAGCTGTGCATCAGGGTGATGCTAATGTGAGATTACCTTTGGAACGTCTTTGCAGTCTGGGAGAGACTGAGTTCAGAGGTTTATCTCCTAAAGGTTCTGAATCTTGGTTAGAAAGCACCAAGAGGATATTGGGACAAATGAACGACAATGATGTGCAGAAGTTAGGTTGTGTAGTATCATTGTTACATGATGATGCATATACTTAGTGGACGACCACAGTCTTCGGGATGGAGGAAGTTGATGTGACTTGGACGTTCTTTTTGAACGCGTTCAAGCGAAAGTATCTAGGTGTGTGATACCTGGATGAGAAGAAAAGAGAATTCATGTCTCTTGTGCAAGGAAGCATGACGGTGGCTGAGTATGAGATCCAGTTTGTCCGCCTTAGCCAGTACGCACCTGAGCTTATCCCTGATGAGCGGGAGAGGTGTGAGCGTTTCCGATATGGTTTGGTGACGGACGTGAAGACCTTTATGCTTGCAGTTGAGTACACGCATTTTGATGTGCTGGTGAGTAGGGCAAAGGACATTGAGCAGAAGTTGGGTTTGTCTTCCAGAGGTGTTAGTTCTGGCTCAGGCAAAAGAGCTGCTGAGTATAGTTCCGGTGGTGGACAGAACAAGAGAGGACGAGATAAGAGGTATCAGTCTTCTGCTAGGCGTGGTAATGGAGGGCATGGTGTGCTTGTTCAAGGAGACAGGATGAGAGCTAAACAGAACACGTGCTGGACGTGTGGATCGCGTGGTCATTTGAGGCGTGATTGTCCTCGAGCAGCGAGGGAGGTTCAGGCTCCTGTGGCAGTGACCGATAATTCGTGCTGGAATTGTGGTTCGGCAGACCACATGAGGAGGGAGTGTCCTTTGTTGGCCGGTGGTGGTCAGGGACGTGCTCCTGGAGTTGTTGCACCACAGAGAGGTCGTGGGCGCGGTCGTGGTAACTTCCAGCGCAGAGATGATGGTGGGAGGAATGTGGCACATGTCGTGGCTGTCCAACCTGAGGGTGGTGGCCAGACTCGAGTGTATGCTCAGCGAGAGGGGAGAAATCACACGAATGTGATCGCAGGTACCTTTACTTTGCAATCCTTGTCATTACTTTCCTTGATTGATTCTGGATCTACACACTCATACATATTGCGTGAACATGCTCAATTACTTGGTTTGCCTCCTAATCGAGAGGTGGAGTTTGGAATTGAGCTGTGTGAAAACACAACTCCAGTGTCCATTACTCCTTATCGAATGGCACCTAAGGAGTTGAAGGAGCTGAAGACGCAACTTCAGGAGTTGCTTGATCGTGGTTTCATTCGGCCGAGTGTGTCACCTTGGGGTGCACCGGTCTTGTTTGTGAAGAAAAAGGATGGCACTATGATAATGTGCATCGATTATCGTCAGCTGAACAAGTTTACTATCAAAAATCGGTATCCTTTGCCAAAGATTGATGATCTTTTTGATCAGTTTCGGGGAGCGGCTGTGTTCTCTAAAATTGACTTAAGGTCAGGTTATTACCAGCTCAAGGTGAAGGATGTGGATGTACCGAAGACAACCTTTAGAACGAGGTATGGGCATTATGAGTTTCTTGTGATGCCGTTTGGTTTGACGAATGCTCCTGCAGCTTTTATGGCCATGATGAATAGAGTGTTCCATGAATACTTGGACAAGTTTGTTGTGGTATTCATTGATGATAACCTTGTGTACTCTCGTACTGAGGAGGAGCGTGAGGGGCATTTGAGGATTGTGTTGCAGGCTTTGCTGGAGAATCAGCATTATGCTAAGCTGAGCAAGTGTGAATTATGGCTGAGGGAAGTTGTGTTCCTTGGTCATGTGGTTTCTGCTGAGGGGATTCGTGTTGATCCTCAGAAGATTGAGGCAGTGATGAATTGGAAGCCTCCTAAGTTTGTTCATGAAGTCCGTAGTTCCCTTGGTTTTGTGGGATACTACCGGAGGTTCGTGGATGGATTTTCAAATATTGCTGCACCTTTGACGAAGTTGTTGCAGAAGGATGTCAAGTTTGAGTGGACAGAGGCGAGATAGCAGGCTTTTGAGAAGCTTAAGGCAGCTTTGACACAAGCTCCTATCTTGGTTCAACCGAAATCAGGGAAAGAGTTTGTGGTGTTTAGTGACGCATCCTATGTGGGTTTGGGGTGTGTGTTGATGCAAGAGGTTAAGGTGGTGGCTTATGCATCGCGTCAGTTGAAGGTGCATGAGCGCAACTATCCTACGCATGATATTGAGTTAGATGTGGTGGTCCTTGCTTTGAAAATTTAGAGACATTACATGTATGGTGAGAAGTGTACTGTGTACACGGATCACAAGAGTTTGAAGTATTTGATGTCTCAAAAAGAGTTGAATCTTAGACAATGACATTGGGTGGAGTTGCTTAAAGATTACGATCTGACGATCGAGTACCATCCGGGAAAAGCTAATGTTGTAGCGGATGCCTTGAGTAGGAAGGTGGCAGTGGAGTTGAGGGCTATGTTTGCCAGTTTGACTATTTCGCGTGATGAAGGTCTTGTGGCTGAATTGCAAGTGAAACCATCCTTGGTTCAGTTGATCAAGGATAAGCAGATGTTGGATGATTCCTTGGTGCCACATGTTCAGGATATTGTTGAGGATAGACCATCGGATTTCTGTTTTAATGATGATGGGGTTCTATGATTTGGGAGTCGAATAGTAGTGCCCAATGATGCTGAGTTGAGGCGTTCTATTCTGACTGAATCTCATAGTAGTCCTTTTGCTATGCACCCTGGTAGTACAAAGATATATCGTGATCTTAGGGATGAGTACTATTGGGTGGGATTGAAGAAAGATGTTGCAGAGTATGTGAGTAGGTGCATGGTTTGTCAGCGAGTTAAGGCTGAGCATCAGTTTCCTTCTGGGTTGTTGCAACCGTTGAGGATTCTTGAGTGGAAGTGGGAAAGGATTACCATGGACTTTGTGTCTGGTTTGCCTTTGTCGCCATCGAAGAAGAATTCGGTGTGGGTGATTGTGGATCGCCTTACGAAGTGTGCTCATTTCTTGCCTGTGCATACTACATACACTTTGGATAAGCTTGAAGGGTTGTACATTGCTGAGATTTTGCGGCTGCATGGTGTGCCAAAGTCTATTGTTTTGGATAGAGATCCGAGGTTTACATTGCGTTTCTGGGAATGTTTGCATCAAGCTTTGGGTACACGACTGAATTTCATTACTTCTTATCATCCACAGTCGGATGGACAGTCTTAGCGTGTTATCCAAGTGCTGGAAGATATGTTGAGGTGCTGTGTGATTGAGTTTCAGGGTTCTTGGGAGAAGCATTTGCCTTTGGTGGAGTTTGCTTATAACAATAGCTACCAGGCAAGTATTCAAATGGCACCTTATGAAGCCTTGTACGGGAGGAAGTTGGTTTCAATGCCAGCTTTGTTGAAACATGTCAGAAGTTGGTTTCAATGACAGCTTTGTTGAAAGAAACCACCGAGAAGGTGAAGCTGATTTGTGAGCGATTGAAGGCATCTTCTGATCGACATAAGTCTTGCGCAGATTTGAAGCGTAAGGAGATTGAGTTTGCAGTAGGTGATCGTGTGTTCTTGAAGGTTTCGCCTTGGAAAAAGGTGATGAGGTTTGGCCGAAAGGGTAAGTTGAGCCCTAGGTACATTGCACCATACGAGGTGATTGAACGTGTGGGTCCTGTTGCGTACAAGCTGAGATTGCCGCAAGAATTGAAAAAGATTCATGATGTGTTTCACGTCTCCATGCTTTAGAGGTATAGATCAGATCCTTCGCACGTTATGCTTGTGGAGGAAGTGGAGTTGAATCCAAACTTGACCTATGATGAGGAGCCGGTGGAAATTCTGGATTCGGACAGTAAAGTTCTTTGAGGCAAGACTATTGAATTGGTTAAGGTGTTGTGGAAGCATCGTGGTGTTGAGGAAGCCACATGCGAAAGAAAGGATGACATGAGGAAGCAGTTTTCGTATCTCTATCCTCCAGGTAAATTTCGAGGACGAAATTTCTTAAGGGGGGGGGAGAGTTGTAACACCCCAAATTTGGGCTTAGAAGTTTAGGGTCTGAACCGGGCCGGTCTATTTTTCGGTTCGAATATAAAAGGAGGTTTTAGGGAAAGCCTAATTCGGGATGCTTTAAAAATATGGAAAAATATCTAAAAATCCTCTTTTAATATATATAAGAGAGTGGTGAAATCAATTTTACAAAATAAGGTTTGGAAATACAACATTTTGAAATAGTGACTAAAATGCGATTTTTGAAAAGTTCAGTGGTGACTGTTTTGTAAAGATTGAAACTTTGAATCTTTAAGAAGCTAATTTACCCAAGAATGATTTCTCCAGATTTTTCTTAGATTTAAGTGATTTAATTAATGTTTAATTAATTAAATGAAAAAAGAGAAACCACTTTTTAGATTTTCATAACCAAGTTTTCTTAAAATTTTCTCATCGCTTTTTCTCTCAAAATTCTCTCATCCAAACACTTTTCTCCAACAACTTTTCCATTGATTTTCACTCCAATTGATGAGGTTTCAATCATCAATTAATTCCTAATCCATTCTACATCAAATCCTTTTGATTTGCTCATTGGAATATCAAGAAAATTGGCTCAAATCAAGGAGAAATCAACATTTAGAGGTAAGGTTGTTATTCTCCTCTAAATACTCAGTTCTTTACTGAAATTCCCAAGTTATCAATCCTTAATTTAAGTTTTATAAATGGTTTTAATGATATGAACTTGATTTTTGCTTAAAACTCAAGATTTGGAGGAAATCTTAAAGAATTTCGTCGTGATTGTTTGGGCTCTGTTTTGAGATGTTTCTTAAATGTATTTTAGATGTCTAATGATGTGTAAATGAGGTTTGATCAATGCAATCCCGAATAGGTTGTGTTTCCTAAGTTTTTGCTTATGAAAATGGTGGTTTTGGGGGTGATCTTGGTGTTCTGTTATAGCTGGAGGTATAAGGACGAGTTTAGGTTCATTTTCGATCATAATTGATGTTTAGAAATGGTTAGAAGTGATGGATCTTGGCTGGGTTATGATTTGGAAGAGTTTGGAGGTGATTTCGGTTGTGTTTGGTAGCCGAAGTGTTAGAATTGGTTAGAGCAGCGAATTTAGGTGTGATGGCTGAAGATTTTAATGCATGATGATGCATTAATCCTCTGCTTCGATGTGTTTAAAATAGGGGAGACATCTTCGGATATCTCTGGAGTTGCTCCGGAAGCTTGATCGGCGTTTTGGCAACCTTGCGAAACGGAATTGGTGAGTGAAGTTGGGTTTCCAGCTTTGAAACAAATGTTCGAAGGTTTTGGGAGCCTCTTTTAAGTCTAAGCAACTTAACTAAGCTCAAGAGTAAGTTTTCAGAAAAACTCTCTTGGATGAGCCATGGAGTGGTTCGATGCATTTGTTTATAAATTGCATGTTTAAATTCTGTTTTGAAAGCATGTTTTAGCATGGTTAATGATGGTTTTGAAAGCCATATGTTGAAGGATGCTCAAGGTAAAAGATCCTTGGATTGGTATGATGAAAATGTGGATTTGATGCATAGTGGTGCATGATGTTAAATGGCTTTCTTTAATGCTTTAAAACAGTAAATTGTTGATGATAAATGGTGTATATTGGCAACTGATGTGTTGGTTTTAAAGTACTTGAATCGGATATAGTTAGCCCGGCTATAGGATTGGCTGCACCGTGAATAAAGTCGCCTTGGATGTTGAGGGGTTGTAATTGTACCGTAAACTCCATCTAAGTACACTAACGAGAAAGGTAAGATCACAATGGTGGTTAAAAGTCCATGTGTGGATCTTGTGTTGTGTGTCCCGTGTTCTCGTTAGTGGAGTTATACAACTACCGATGAATGATGTTGAGGGGTTGTGATTGTACCGTTAAACTCCATCACGGGTGTTGAGGGGTTGTGATTGTACCGGTAAACTCCACCTTGTGTGTTCGGTAGTGTGTATGAAGCGTAGGGGACAACGCTTGTAATCTGCGTATCCGATTGTGTTTTATGTTGTAAATGGTTATAGATGATCACTTGAAAGCCAATATGACATGTCGATTTTTAATGAAGCATGAGATGCTTGTTATGTATGCAAGGTTGCATGAATAATGATGATTATGTGATGGAAGGCTAAATTAAAAGTGTTTTATAAAAACCATTATTGTGTTGTTTCTTTAGAGCATACCTCACTGAGCAATTGTGCTTACGCTCTCTCTCTTGAACCAATAATGCAGATAATTGAAGTGTTTGAGGGCAACAAGGAGGTTAAGAGTCCAAGGGAAGCTAAGCTAATGAATGGTGATGTTTTCATAACACTATTAGTTTTTGATATTTTGGCAATGGGAACCTAGGTTGTTATTTGGGAGATGTTTTGGACTCCCTAATTGTGGCATGATGCCTTGAATGTTTTGGATTTGTAAATGGCCATTTTAAACTTGATTTGGTGTTTTGTTGGTTGCTTGATTTTGGATACTAGGATGCATGCCTATAGACTTGTGAAATTCCATGCTTGATGCCATGAACGTGTTTTGATGTTGCAAACATGTACCTCATATGTATTATGACTTGTTGGCATGATTAGGAAGTCATTAGGATGTGTTTGACTGGTTAAATGCATGTTAAACCAGCAAATTCTGCAGCTTCTGGGCAACCCGTATCGATACACCAACAGACATTTCGAAACGGGGGCCTGTAAATGGCCTTGGTGTTTCGAAATGGCTGGTGACCGTGTCGAAACGGTTTGGCCACTAGAAGGCCCTGTTTCAAAACAAGTCTCGAAACGAATCCGTGTTTCGGAATGGTCAACCCCGTTTCGAAACAGGTGACTGTTGGGCACTGATTTGAATGGTTTTGAGGTTTGCAAGCTTTACGTTTTGGTCTTGAAAATTGTTTTTGCAATTGCATGAGTTTGAGATGTCCGGTTAAGGTGAAATTTGACAGGGAAGCATGTAATATGATTAATTTAATATTGGTAACTTAAAAGTCAGTTAAGACCTCCTAATTTCCATAATTTGCAATTTGGTCCCTAATGTTTGAATTTTGTGTAATTGAGTTCCTTATCGATATTCGATCGTTGTTTTTTTTCTTATAATTGTTTCTCAAGAATACGCTTAGGGTTAATGAGCATCTAGACAAGATTAAAAAAAAGGGTCGTTAATCAAGGTTGACTTTCGGGTTGACTTTCGGGTTGACTTTGGTTTTCCCCGTGTAATCTTCGTAGTTCGGGTCAACCGTCTAGGCCGGGCTAAGAGGGTTACAATACGGATCATAAGAGTTTGAAATATCTAATGTCTTAGAAAGAGTTGAATCTTAGGAAACAAAGATGGTTGGAGTTGCTTAAAGGTTACGACTTGACGATAGAGTATCACCCAAGAAATGCTAATGTTGTGGCCGATGCCTTGAGTTAGAAGGTGGCTGTAGAGTTGTGCGAGATGTTTGCTTGGTTGAGTATATTGTATGATGGTGGATTGATAGCTGAGTTACAAGTGAAACCTTCCTTGGTTCAGTTGATTAAAGAGAAACAATTGCTTGATGATTCTTTGGTGCCTCATGTTCAGGATATAACGGATGGTAATGCAACATACTTTTGTTTCAATGATTATGGTGTTTTGTGCTTTAAAAGTCGAATAGTTGTGCCGGAGAATGTTGAGCTGAGGCACACTATCTTGACTGAGCCTCATAGCAGTCCTTTTTCTATGCATCATGGTAGTATAAAGATGTATCATGGGTTGAAAGACGAGTACTTTAGGATTAGGTTGCAGAAGGATGTTTTTGAATTTGTGAGTAAGTGTATGGTTTGTCAGCGCGTGAAAGCTGGGCATCAATTTCCTCTCGAGATGTTGCAACCTTTGAAGATACTAGAATGGAAAAGGGAGAGGATTACGAAGGGTGATTATGGACCGTCTTACGAAATGTACGCATTTTATAGTTGTGCATAATACATATATGTTGGATAAGCTGGTAGAGTTGTATATTGCGGAGATTGTGAGGTTTCATGGTGTACCTAAATCCATAGTGTATGATAGAGATCTAAGGTTTACAACAAGGTTTTGGGAGTGCTTGCATATAGCTTTGGGTACACGGCTTAATTTCAGTACCTCATATCATCCTCAGACGGATGGTCATTTTGAGCGAGTTATCCAAGTGCTTGAGGATATTTTGAGGTGTTGTGTTATAGATTTCCAAGGTTCTTGGGAGAAACAGTTGCGTTTGGTGGAGTTTGCTTATAATAATAGCTATCAAGAAAGTATAAAAAAGGCTCTCTCGAGGCCGGCGAGGCCTCTCCTTGGAGCTTCAATGATGGAGGACACCAAGTTGAGAAGATGAAGATGAACGCTTCTCTCTCCTTTCAACTTTCTCTCTCTTTGTGCTCTTCCGCCTCTTTTTTTTCTATCTCCTTTTTCCCAAGGATTCTCTCCCTCTTTATATAGTGGATGCTCTAGGGTTTTGTGCCCTAAAGATTCCTTCATAATCCCAAGGAATATCCACCCCCAAGCTTTGCCACGAGGGGATAAGGAGGACAGTCTGCAGGTGGGTATTGGCTGCTGCACATGTCAGGTTGTCCTTTTTTGCATATTCACGTGCTTCTCACGTGTTGGCCAATATCCACTTCCACTATGCTATAGCAATTCCTGGTGCCAGCTTTCTCTCGTTCGACCCCTTTCCTGCGCATCATCAAACCCAAAACAAACCTTCCGAGCAGTACCCCTCAACATGGACTAATAACCAGCGAAAGTAAAGATGCACCCAGAAGAAGAAAATATAGCCTAAATGAAGTCTAAATGTTATGGTATGGGTTCAAGAAAAGGCAAATGCTATTGCAAAAAGGTATGAAAACAATGATATTCATGCAGTTATCACACCCACAAACTTAAGCTATTGCTTGTCCTCAAGCAATGAGTAGAACAGAACAAAAGTAATACTATTGCAAAGTTTTACCCTAGAGAGTTGCTATGGCAAAATATCAGTCCTTAGAAATGGCATAGGCAATTAAAATATAAACAACTAGAAGTGAGATCCTTAAGAACATTCCTTAGGACTAAGCTGTGTGCGTGTGTGCGTGGATGCCTTCCTCATATACTTATGCTAGTAAGACAAATTTTCAAGGAACCTCCCTAGTCATACCCTAACCATGTTCTCTAGCTCCTTTCTAATTTTCATACTCCCGAAGATATGGATTTTCTACTTCGAAGGGTGTCAGCTCATCACACCTACCGTCCTTAGCTCTAGATGAGCAGGGAGAAAACCTCTCACCCCTGAGCTAGTAGGTAGAGTCATCTCGTGACAACTTTCATTCACTCATATGCTATAGAAAAACTTTATTTCTCCTTCTTTTTATAGCATTCTATAGCAAAGCGAAGTGTCCTTCTACAGATATGCTGTAGCATTTATTCATTTGTTTTAGCACAGAGACGTCTAATTTTTTCTTAAGTTTTCTAGAGTTAACATATCAGAGTTCACTAGGGTCCTTCCCTAAAAATATTTCTAACGAACTTGTTGCGTGTAAATAAGACTATCGCAAATAGTGCAAAGTGTACACAACGCAAGTAGTAAAGTGATACTAGAGTATCGGATATCGTCTCCATAGAAACTAGAAATAACTCTATCCTTAGATTGCTGCACAAGAAAAAAGAAATAGTTTAAATGATTGTTTGGAGAAATCTTAAGTAATAACTAAAGTAAAAGATAAGGTAATCAGGTTGATAGAATAGGCCAGTATTGATTTGCTCAGTACTGCAGGTGTTGCACTATTTAGAGGAACTTATGTTACTTTGTCGTCGTGCCTATCGCGGTATAGGTCCGTTGATGTCACGGCAGCGATCAACAACTATGTACTTCATGTTTGGCAAGAATCTCTGTTACGACTTGTCCTATCCCTAGGTCCAAGTTATGTTGATGAACACGTCTTGGATGATACCTCCCGACGTGAATCAAAGGTTGAACACCAATGATTGTGAATTCTTCTTTAGCCAGTTAACCTTGTACTTATCCCTAAGCCAAGATGGTTTAACCATAAATTGGAAAACACATATTCACTCATTTTTAATACTTAACTCTCCCGATATCAAGCAAATGGATAACCTCACAATGCTCTCCCGATGCTCTTATGAGATGTTGAAAATCAGAGTAAATAAACTTGAAGTTTTATTACTTGAACAAAAAATCCTAAGAACAATACAATCCTTACAACTACTTTACAAGATCAACCCTTAGCCCTTGGGGAAGTTTAGAACATGATGGAGAGAGAAATGACTAGGGTTTTGGGGGAAGACGGCTAGGAGCTAGATATCTTTCCCTAGGTCGAATTACATGCCTTTATATAGGCCTTGGGTCCAAGTTTTCTAATATGGCAAGAATAGAAGTTTAAATTAAAGTACAACTCTATTAAAGACTAAATCTTCTGAGTAGATGCCTTTAATTCGGTCTCTTTTCTTGCTTTGACTTTCTTCCTTGAACTTTGGACCTAGTGTTCCTTCTACTTTAGGGCACAAAAAAAATATGGGAGTGATTCACGACGGACCAGCTTGAAATCCTCTATCTGTCGAGCTCATCTTCACTTTTCCACCTCAGTGTCTCTCTGTCGTCATTGCGGCCACGCCAGGTGTCACGACAGACAGTGCTTTTTGTCCTTCAATTCCAGCTCCGCAACTCGCCTCTGCTTATTTGCTACCCATGATTGTTGTCGCACCAGATACCTGCAAAAGTGACCAAATTCATCAGCATCTGTGCAGTTTTATCTAATTGTGATGTGTATGCAAAATATCTATCCTAAATGCAATAAATCATGCTTGAGTGCAGCAAAAATATGGGTAAATGAGGGGTAAAATATAGAACTTTTATGCACTCAACACACCCCCAAAGTCAAGTTGATGCTTGTCCTCAAGTATATTAAACCTAACTAAGAATGAATTTTTTTGGCTTGGCTTAATTTAGTGAACTATCATTACATACATCCCTTCACTATCAAGAGCAGTACCTTTTTGGTTGTTTATGGGTTTATCCGAAACCATGCTATAATTCTTGTGTAAGTGTGTGCAGGTTTTGTGAACAAATATGTGCCTAGACTTTTTTAGCAACTAGAATAGTTATGCTACTCACTTGATTTTTATGCCAAACTAATTTTTTCTTGGAGGCAATTCTTATGATCCTTTAGTTTTTTTTCCGAATTAAGACTCAAATTTTTCTTATTTTGTTTTTACTAGAGCCAGTTTTGGGCACCTCTAGCTAACTTCGTAGAGCCGATGTTAGGCACCTCTAGGGGTACTGAGTCTAAGTTTTTCTTTTCTTTTATTCTTTTCCTAGAGCCAGTGTTAGGTACCTCTAGGGCAACTCAAGTGATTAAGCTTTTCTACTCTAGTTTACTAATAGAAATCTATACAGTATATCAGTCACAAAAGTATTTTTGAAGTTAAGAACTATAGCAAGGCTCTAAATAATTCCTAAAACATCCTAAAGGCACTGCCACGACAGAGATTGTCGCGGCATGTAAGTGCAGTTCAAAGACTTAAGCCAAATTTTTTTAACAAAAAAATAACTAAGAAGAGACACAAATTAAAGAGACAAATTAAAAAGTTCATTTAATAACAGAGGACTGCCTACCCCCAAACTCAAGGGTTGCATTGTCCTCAATGCATGACAACAAAATAAAAACAATAAAGCATCACAAATAGATAAAATAAATAGCAAAAACAACAAGCATAATAGAAAAACACTTAAGTTGATGAGCTGTCATCGATGATGTTGCTGATGCGGAGCTATCGGCGGGCAGTTACCTTGATGGTAGAGGTTGGCTTGGGGCTGGGAGATGGTGAGGATACCTTCTTTTTGGCCTCTCGAGGTGGCTAGACTCGGGTAGGTGAGATCTTTGGGGCCTTGTCCAGGACCTCGAGGTCGTCATCAATGTTGTTGTTTCTGCTGCCGTTCGATCTGTCGTAATAGGGTCCCTCAACAGTTTCATTCAGCTTCTTCTTCTTCTTCATTGGAGGGAAGTCTTTAGCTATTTCCCATACGACAGATGGCTTCGAGTCAGAATCATACTACCAGATTGAGGATGAGGAGAAACCTTCAAATACTTTGGGTCGATCTTCGGTAGTGGTTCCTTCCGTTTTTCTCCTCAAGGAGTGGAAGATCGCCTGTCGCCATCTCTGGTCGTGGCAGGTGGTGTGGTGGAGGTAGCATTGGGCGTTTAGGGGCTGGCAGCAGGTGTAGGGTGGCAAAAAGAGTTTCTGGGAAATAGGGAAACTGCATGTTGGGATGATTTAAATTAATTTTAATGAAATTTACCGCGGTAGTAGTGAAATCCCTCATAAATCCCATGAAGCCCAGTTGTCGTTCCTCCATCTTCTTCAACATGTGCAGGATTTGGTTGGAGGTGTCTGTCAGATGTGCGGCCTCGGTCTGCTCCGGCTTTGCCGCGACATGCTCTGTGGAGTCAGGCTCTGTTGTTGGTTCTGTCGTGGCAGATGGATCCACATAGGCCAAGGGGGTTGCTGGCTTTAGCTCCATAAGGCTGTATATGTTTTGTTGCGTCCATCCCATGCCTTGTACTCTGATATCTTCATCAATTTCTGTAACTTTATTTGCCCGGCAGAGAGAGGTGATGAGGTATGGGAAGAAAAGGGGGCCCATTGGTCTGAGAGCACATTCGAAAATGCCTTCGAGGATATATCTACCAACGTTGATCTGCCACTCGTTGATGATTGAGTGCACAAGGGCGAGTCTCTACCGGTTCACTGTGGTGTTGTGCGAGGTTTGCATAAGGCATTTCTTCACAAAATGGTTCCAGAGCTTTGATTTCGGTGTGAGCTGGGTCCTTCGCATTGTCTATTTGTGCTTGGGATCATCATTCCACTGGGTGCCTGATTTCGTTAAGTCTGTCATGATAGCATCGTAGTCTGTCGGTGATAGACTGTTGACAAACCTCCTATGTGGATCTTCCTTTCTTTCTACATAAATTCCATACAGTATGTTGATGTAGGCTGGTTCAAGGCAGATTTCCTTTCCCATGACAGTCACTGTCTTGGCATCTTTTGAGGGGATGGCAGCATAAAATTCTTGGACCAAAGTGACGTTCATCTCCTCTAGTTGGACGACGAACATCTGCTATTTGAGGGTAATAATTTTCTTGGAGATGAAACCTTCGAGCCCTAGGTCTCCCGTGTTTGTGGTGTATGTGAAACCTCTCTCTTCCCATATCTCTTGTTTCTGGAACGAGCCATAGTATCTCTTCTCCGAGTCTGCTGATGCAAACCGTCTCGGGATTCTGCTGTGGCTGGGTGTAGATACTACCGTGGCAGAGGTGGAGGAATCACTCATTTGGGTTAATCGAGTAGTCATTGCAAGGAAACTGTGAAAAAATGAAAGAAAATTTATGTGAGCTAAAGTTCTTGAGAGAAATGTAAAGAGAATGAGAATGAGGTGAAAAGAAATGGAAGTAGAGATTTATATAGAACGGGGTTTTCTGCCCATTGGAACGTGGTTTCCTGACACGTCTGTCACCCGTTTTCGTGTCTACTGCGCGTCTATTACGCATTTCCGTGTCTGTCGCGACAGATCTATGACAAGCTTTATTTTCCGCGTCTACCCCGACAGCTGGTAATAGGCTGTCACAATAGGTTTGTTTCGTTGGGCTTTGTGGGCTGTTGTGAATGTGGTGGGCTGGTTCATTCCTCATCTTTGCTTTGCTTCCTTTATTTAACTGAAAAATAAACAATAAATTAAATTCTTATTTCCTAGAAATAAATAAATACTATAAAGAAATTAAAATAAAATAAAACTAAGTTAAATTAGGGATGCCTTGACGGGCATCTCCTAAAGTAACTACTTCCTGCATCCTTGGGGCTTCAGTCCCCTGATAATGCTTTAGCCTTTGTCCATTGACTTTGAATTGGTTCCCATCCTTGATTGATCTAATTGTAATGGCACCATGGGGAAAAACTTGGAAAGCGCCAGACCACCTAGATTTAAGCTTCCCTGGAAAGAGCTTCAACCTAGAATTGAACAACAACACCTTCTGCCCTGGGCAGAACTGTCGTGGAAGCAGTTTTCTGTCGTTCCACTTCTTTGTTTTGCCCTTGTACATCTTTGCGTTTTCATAGGACATGGCTCGAGTTTCTTCCTTTTCATTCAAGTCCAGTAGCCTTTTCTATACTGCCTTGTCCCAGTCCATGTTAACTGTCTTGATAGCCCAATATGCTTTGTGTTCTATCTCGACAGGTAAATGAAAAGTTTTTCCGTAAATGAGGCGGTAGGGTGACATTCCCAATGGCGTTTTAAATGCAGTCTTGTAGTCCCAGAGTGCATCATTTAGGTGAAGAGACCAGTCCTTTCGAGTTGGTTTTTCCATTTTCTCTAGGATATTCTTTACTTCTCTATTTGAGATTTGGATCTGTCCATTGGTTTGAGGGTGATATGATGTTGAAATTCGGTGCTTTACTCCGTATTTCTTTAGTGAACTAGCAATTACCCTATTGTCAAAGTGCCTACCCTCATCGCTAATGATCGCTCTTGGGATGCCAAACCTTGAGAAGATGTGCTTGTGGAGAAATCTTTGCAACATCTTGGCATCATTCTTGTGAGTGGCGATAGCTTCTACCCACTTAGACCATAGTCTACTGCCAGTAGGATGTATAGATTCCCACAAGAGGCTGAGAATGGTCCCATGAAGTCAATTCCCCAAACATCAAAGATCTCGACCTCAAGAATGTTCTGCAATGGCATCTCATGCCTTCTAGATATATTTCTAGTCCTTTGGCATTTGTCACAGCTTTTGTAAAAAGCTTGTGCATCCTTGAACAGTGTAGGCCAATAAAAACCAGATTGCAGAACCCTGGCAGCAGTTTTATTTCCTCCCAAGTGTCCTCCATAAGTAGCAGCATGGCAGTGATGAAGCACTTATTTTTGTTCCTCCTGTGGTATGCATCTTCTGATGATCTGATCTGTACAATGCTTAAAAAGAAGAGGTTTGTCCTAATAATAATGTTTCGCATCATTTTGGAACCTCTTCTTAGCTTGATAATTAAGTTCAGGAGTTAATAAACCACTTACAATGTAGTTGAGAATGTCAGCATACCAAGGGGTTTTAGGAAACTTACATGCCGCCATGGCTGTCGCAGCAGTGCTGGTGGCAGTGAACAACTGCTCATGTGGGAAGGTTTCCAGTATGATGGTTTTGTCTTTCTCTTGATTCCTTCCCGTCTCTAGTCTTGACAAGTGATCCGCAACTTGGTTTTTTGTCCCCTTTTTGTCCTTGATGTCAATTCTTGCAGTAGCAGAATCCAATGTATCAATCTTAGCTTGACATCCTTTTTGGTGAACAGATATTTGAGTGTTGAGTGATCTATATGGACCACCACTTTTGTTAAAGTATATATGGTCGGAACTTGTCAATTGCAAACACCACTGCGATTAACTCCTTTTCTGTTGTGGTGTAATTTATCTGGGCATCGTTTAGGGTTTTGTTGGCATAGTAGATCACATGGAAGAGTTTCTCATTCCTCTGCCCTACTGCTGCCCCGACAGCATAATCATTAGCGTCATACATTATCTTGAATGGTAGGCTCCCGTCTGGTGGCTGCACTATTGGGGTTGTTAGCAGCTTTTCCTTCAGTATCCTGAATGCTTTAGTACATTCAGTGTTAAAGTCGAAGGTGCGATTCTATTCCAACAGAAGACATAGGGGTTTAGTAATTTTCGTGAAATTGGCAATAAATCTTCGATAAAACCCTACATTGCCCTAAGAAACTTCTTATTCTGTAACCCCCTTAACACGGCCTAGACGGTTGACCCGAATTAAGAAAGTCACACGGGGAAAACCAAAGTCAACCCGAAAGTCAACCTTGATTAACGACCTTTTTTTTTAAACTTGTCTAGATGCACATTAATCCTAATTGTGATCACACAAACATCATACTCAAAGATCACAAACATCAGAGATCAAACAGGGACCCAATTGAACAAATTACAACTTTAGGGACCAAATTGTAATTTCTGATAATTAAAAGGACTTAACCCAAATTAAAGTTACCATCTTGAAATTAATCAGGTTTCATGCTTCTCTGTGAAATTTCAGCTCAAAAGGACTTCCCAAGCTCACACAATTGAACAAACAAGATTCAGGCCAAAACGTAAACAATTCAAAACATATAACTGCCAATGTCATCCCCTAACGGTCGGACGTTCCGAAACCGATCAACCCCGTTCCGAAACACGGGCCGTTCCGAAACCGATCGACCCCGTTCCGAAACACGGCCTTGGCAGAGACCAAATCGTTTCGAAACGGTGCACACCGTTTCGGACGCCTGGGTTCATGTAAGGCACCCGTTCCGAAACGGTGCATACTGTTCCGAAACGCCTGCACAGATTGCAGCAAACAAGCATACCAAAACATGCAATTGATCAATCAAACATGCTCCAAATGTCACCAAACTTTACCAGCATGCAATTAAACATATTTAAGACTTATAGGAATCATCAAAACAGCAAACTAACATCGAATGCAAAAAGGCCCAATTCTATAGGCATGCTTCCAACACAAGCTAGCTATTCAAACTCCAAACTTGCAAAACAAGCATATAAAGATCCAATCCAAAAACCAGCATTTAAAACATCATTCAACATACTTAGGGAGTCCCAAACATCTCCCAAAACACACATATTGGTCCCCCATTGCCAAATTACACAAAAGCTAAAATGTACTTATAAAACCTTCATACATTGAGCTTTACTTGAACTCGATTGCTTGCCCTTTCCTTGCAGCCCCTCAAGGTACTCTAATGCTCTGCATTAATGAATTAAGAAAAACGTAGAGAGCGTAAGCAAAAGCTTAGTGAGGCATGCTCATTAAAAACAATTCAATAATGCAATTAAAACCATTTATAAACCATGCTTAAAATCAACCTTTGCACATGCTCAAAAGCATACTTAAAACAAGCAATCCCATGCTTCAACATAAACATTAAAACAAGCATCTCATGCTTCACAAATTGCTTAACATGTCATATTGTCTCAAGTGATACATTTCATTTCTTAAAACAAGTTCAACAACTTTCCCAAGGACTTTTAAACACCTTGGCCCCAAGGACTTTTAAACACCTTGGCCATGGACTTTTAAACACCATGAATAAGGACCACACAAGGACTTTTAACCACCTTTGTGTCCAATGCTTGAATCACCCCAAGGACTTTTAAACACCTTGGCCCCAAGGACTTTTAAACACCTTGGCCCCATGGACTTTTAAACACCATGGGAATGGATCACCTAAGGACTTTTAACCACCTTAGTGTCCGCAACAAGACTCATCCAAGGACTTTTAACCACCTTGATGATCTTAAGTAACAAGGCTCACTCAAGGACTTTTAACCACCTTAGTGACCTTAATCTTTTCAAAACATCACTTGCCAATATACATCATATTCATCATTTAATCCACTGTTTTAAAGCATTTAACCAAGCCATTTTCATCATGCATTTTAAAGCATCAATCCACATTTAAACAATGTACAAAATCAAGGTACTCCTACCTAGAGTTACCTTCAACATATGGCTTATATCATCAGCAAAATCCATGCTAAAACATGCTTTCAAAACAGTAATTAAAAACATGCAAATCATCATTTTGCAACACATCAAGTCATGGCCACCACTAGAGAGAAAATCCAAAAACTTACACTTGAGCTTAGCAAAGTTGTTTAGACTTAAACTAAGCTCCCAAAACCTTCAAACCTTGGTTTTAAAGCTGAAAATCCAATTTCCACAAATCCACTCATCAATTTCCACTTTGCTTCAAGCCAAAGCACCAAATCAAGCTTACGGATCAACCAAACTTGGATCCAAAGATGCCTCCCCTGTTTCAACACATCAAAGCAAAGGATTAATGCATCATCATGCATTAATTGCTTCAATGAAAGCACCTAAACTCGCTGCTCTCATCCAACCTCCATTTTCGGCCACCAAACACAACCGAAAATGCATCCAAACCACTTCTAAACAAAGCCCAGCCATAAACCAGCACAACCTCACTTCCATTAACATCATACAACATCTAAAAACAGCCTATTAACAACCTTATACCTCCAGCAACATCAGATCACCAAGATCGCCTCAAAAACTACCTTAAAACACAAGGTAAACTTAGGAAACTCAACCTATCCGGGATTGCATCAATCAAAACTCAATTCCACATCATTTTAGAGATCATTTAACATCAAAAACATCTCTTAAATCACAGATTACTCAGATCTAACGAAAATCATCAAAAATCATCAAAATCTTGCATAATAAGCCAAGGTCCATAAATCAACTTAAAAGCCTTTAATTAAACATCAATTTAGGATTGAAAACTTAGGAATTTCAGTAAAGAACTGATAGTTTAGAGGAGAAGGACGTTCTTACCTCCAAACTTGTGTTTCTCCACTTTTTGCAATCAAAATGCTTGTTGAAACTTGTAGCAATTGAAGAGGTTTTGAAGATATATTGATTTGGAATCAAATGAGAGTTGAAAGGAGGAATTTGGGTGAGAAAATCAGAAACAAAACTCTGGAAATGTAGTGTTTGGTTTGAGAGAAAATGAGAGAAAGAAAATGAGAAGTTAGTTATGAAATTAGCCAAATGGCTTTTCCCTCCTTTTTGATATACTTTAAAATCAGAATTATAACTCAAAATATCTTAGAAAAATCTGGAGAAATCACTTTTGGATTAATAGCTCCTTAAAGATTCAAAGTTCCAACCCTTTATAAAACAGCCACCAAACTTGTGAAAATTACATTTTGGTCACTAGCCAAAATGTCACACTTCTAAAACTCATTCTCCAAAATTGATTTCACAGTTCACTTAATTATATTAAAAGATGATTTTAGAACATTTTTCCATATTTTTAATGCAACCCGAACTAGGCTTTCCTAATTTAACCTCTTAAGATTCGAACAGCACTTTGACCAACCGGTCAACGCCCAAAACTCCTAAGCCCAAAACCGGGGCGTTACAACTCTCCCCCCCTTAAGAAATTTCGTCCTCGAAATTTACCTGAAGGAAAGAGATAAGGAAACTGCTTCAGCATGTCTTCCTTCCGCTCCCACGTGGCTTCCTCAACACCTCGATGCTTCCACAGCACCTTCACCAACTCAATGGTCTTGCCACGAAGAACCTTGCAATCCGAATTCAGAACCTTCACCGGTTCCTCATCATAGGTGAAATCCGGATTCAAAACCACATCCTCTACAGGCATCACATGCGAAGGGTCAGATCTATACTTCGGGAGCATAGAAACATGGAACACATCATGAATCTTCTCCAACTCCTGAGGTAACCTCAACCGATATGCAACAGGACCCACTCGCTCAACCACCTCATATGGTCCAATATACCGAGGGCTCAACTTACCCTTCCGGCCAAATCTCATCACCTTCTTCCAAGGCGAAACCTTCAAGAACACACGGTCACCCACCGCATACTCTATCTCCTTACGCTTCAAATCCGCGTAAGACTTTTGCCGATCAGAGGCAGCCTTCAACCTCTCACAAATGAGCTTCACCTTCTCGGTGGTCCCTTTCAACAAAGCAGGCATCGAAACCAACTTTTGACCAGTTTCAGCCCAACACAGAGGAGTCCTACACTTCCTCCCATACAGAGCCTCATAAGGTGCCATCTGTATACTCGCTTGATAACTATTGTTATAAGCGAACTCAACCAAAGGCAGATGCTTCTCCCAAGAACCTTGGAACTCAATCACGCAGCATCTCAACATATCCTCCAAAATCTTAATAACCCGTTCAGACTGACCATCCGACTGAGGACGATAGGATGTACTGAAATGCAACCTTGTACCCAGAGCTTGATGCAAACACTGCCAGAAACGCGATGTGAACCTCGGATCCCTATCCGACACAATCGACTTAGGCACACCATGCAACCTCACTATCTCAGCAATGTACAGCTCTGCCAGCTTATCCAAAGAAAACGTAGTATGCACAGGCAAGAAATGCGCACACTTCGTCAAGCGATCCACAATCACCCACACAGAATTCTTCTTTGATGGAGACAAAGGCAACCCAGATACAAAATCCATGGTAACCCTCTCCCACTTCCATTCAGGGATTTTCAACGGTTGCAACAAACCAGAAGGAACCTGATGTTCAGCCTTAACTCGCTGACACACCAAACACTTGCTAACAAACTCTGCAACATCCTTCTTCAAACCTACCCAATAGTACTCATCACGAAGATCACGGTACATCTTAGTACTACCAGGGTGCATAGCGAAAGGACTACTATGACCTTCAGTCAGAATAGCACGCCTCAACTCAACATCAGCAGGCACTACTATCCGACTACCAAAACACAACACACCATCCTCATTAAAGCAGAAATCCGAAGGTCTACCCTCCGCGATATCCTGAACATGAGACACCAAGGAATTATCCAACAACTGCTTTTCCTTGATCAACTGAACCAAAGATGGTTTCACTAGCAACTCAGCAACAAGACCACCATCTCGCGATATGCTCAAGCTAGCAAACATCGCCCTCAGCTCAACAGCTACCTTCCTACTCAAAGCATCCGCAACAACATTAGCTTTACCAGGATGATACTCAATCGTCAGATCATTATCCTCGAGCAACTCCAACCAACGTCGCTGCCTAAGATTCAACTCCTTCTGCGACATCAGATACCTCAAACTCTTGTGATCCGTGTACACAGTACACTTCTCACCATACAGATAATGTCTCCAGATCTTCAGAGCAAAAACCACTGCAGTCAGCTCAATATCATGCGTAGGATAGTTGCGCTCATGCACCTTCAACTGCCGCGACGCATAAGCCACAACCTTACCCTCTTGCATCAGCACACACCCCAAACCAACATAGGATGCATCACTATAGACCACAAACTCTTTCCCTGATTCAGGCTGAATCAAGATAGGAGCTTGCGTCAAAGCCGCCTTCAGCTTCTCAAAAGCCTGTTGTCTCGCTTCCGTCCACTCATACTTAACATCCTTCTGCAACAACTTCGTCAAAGGAGCAGCAATCTTAGAAAAACCATCCACAAACCTACGGTAGTATCCTGCCAAACCAAGGAAACTACGGACTTCATGAACAGACTTAGGAACTTTCCAGTTCATCACCGATTCAATCTTCTGAGGATCAACACGAATCCCCTCAGCTGAGACCACATGCCCAAGAAACACCACCTCCCTAAGCCAGAACTCACACTTGATCAGCTTAGCATAAAGCTGATTCTCCAACAAAGCTTGCAGCACAATCCTCAAATGCTCTTCGTGCTCCACCTCAGTACGCGAGTACACGAGGATATCATCAATGAACACCACAACGAACTTGTCCAGGTATTCATGAAAAACACGATTCATCATGTCCATAAAAGCAGCAGGAGCATTTGTCAAACCAAACGGCATCACAAGGAACTCATAATGCCCATACCATGTCCTGAAAGCTGTCTTAGGCACATCCACATCCTTCACCTTCAACTGATAATACCCTGACCTCAAGTCAATCTTAGAGAACACAGCAGCTCCCCGAAATTGATCAAAGAGATCATCAATCCTCAGCAAAGGATACCGATTCTTGACAGTCAACTTGTTCAGCTGGCGGTAATCAATGCACATCCTCATAGTGCCATCTTTCTTCTTCACAAACAAGAGAGGAGCACCCCAAGGCGACACACTCGGCCGGATGAAACCACGATCAAGAAGCTCTTGCAACTGCGTCTTCAGCTCCTTCAGCTCCTTAGGTGCCATTCTATAGGGAGTAATGGACACAGGAGTTGTATTCTCATACAGCTCAATTCCAAACTCCACCTCGCGATTAGGAGGTAACCCAGGCAACTCTTCAGGAAAAACACCAGGAAACTCCTTCACAACCTTGATATCTTGCACCCTCAACTCCTTAGAGCTAGGATTCATCACAAAAGCTAGATAAGCTTCGCAACCTTGCCTCAGCATCCTACTCGCCTCCAAGGTAGACACAACATTAGCAAGAAACTTCACATTCTCGCCAACAACAACAACTTCATAATCATCCGCAAGCTTAAGCGAAACCCGCTTATTCTCACAATCCACAACAGCACGATGCTCAGCAAGCCAATCCATACCAAGGATCACATCAAAACCATAAAAAGGCAACTCCATAAGATCAACATGAAAGACATGTTCTTGAACAACCAAGGGACACCTTCTATAAAGCTTTTGAGTCACAACAGTCTCACCAAAAGAACTAGTGACACGAACTCCAACATCCAAAGACTCAACAGGCAAACCAAGCAATTTAGCATGCTCACGCAAAATGTATGAATGCGTAGATCCAGAATCAATCAAAGAAAGCAATGACAAGGATTGCAAAGTAAAGGTACCTGCAATCACATCAGCATCATTCCTTCCCTCGCGCTGAGCATACACCCTCGCTTGGCCTCCACCCTCAGGCTGAATAGCCACAACATGAGCTACTCCGCGACCACCTTCCTCTCTCCTCTGAAAATTACCACGGTCGCGCCCACGACCTCTCTGCGGTGCAACAACAGGAGCACGATCTTGGCCACCAGCCAACCTCGGACAATCTCGCCTCAAATGGTCAACAGAACCACAGTTCCAACATCCATTACCAGCTGCCGCAGCAGGAGCCTGCACCTCCCTCACAGCACGAGGACAGTCACGCTTCATGTGACCACGCGAACCACAGATCCAGCAAGCACTTGGTTCAGCTCTAGCAAAACCACCTCTAGCAGGTACACCACCACCTCTCTTGGCTGAGGACTGATACTTCTGATCACGTCCCCTCTTGTTCCGTCCACCTCCGGAACTATACTCAGCAGCTCTCTTGCCAGAACTCGCTCCAGCACCTTTCGCAGCTAAACCCAAGTTCATCTCAATGTCCTTGGATCGGCTCACCAACACATCAAAATCATTGTACTCAGCAGCCAACATGTAAGCCTTTACTTCCGTCACCAAGCCATAACGGAACCTTTCGCACCTCTCCCGCTCATCAGGTATCAGCTCTGGTGCATACTGACTGAGGCGTACAAACTGCACTTCATACTCAGCCACACTCATGCTCCCTTGGGTAAGAGACATGAATTCATGCTTTTTCTCATCCAGATATCTCACTCCAAGATATCTCCTCTTGAACGCATTCTGAAAGAATGTCCAAGTAACATCAGCTTCAACCATCCCAGCTATAGTGGTCGTCCACCACGTATATGCATCGTCCTGCAGCAAGGACACAACACAGCCCAACTTTTGCACATCCGTGCAGCACATCTGACCCAAGATACGCTTGGTATTCTCTAGCCAAGCTTCCGAACTTTCAGCAGACATACCTCTGAACTCAGTCCCACCAAGACTGCGCAGACGCTCCAAAGGTAATCTGACTCCAGCATCTCCCTGATGCCCAGCTCCTTGAGCTCCAGCTACTGCTGCTCGAAAAGCACCCGCAATAGCTTGTACCAGCATAGACATGTCAGGCATAGCTTGCCCCTGACCAACCTCTGGTCCAGCAGCTCCAGCACCAGCTGCAGCTTCAGCTCTTTCACCTCCAGCACCACCACCAGGCGGAGGAGGGGGTAACACTGCACTACCCGTATTCTCTTCATTTTCGTTCTCATTGGGAGCCGTAGCTCGCACACTACCTCTTAACTCTCTACGTGGTGCCATACTTTTACCATGCAATCACAATGCAAAAATAAAACAAGTCAGGCCCAGCAAGGTAAGCAATCCAAGTATTCAAGCTCAATCTCACTCAAAATCAACATCATTTCATTAGCTTTTGTTTGGCAATGGGTACCCTCAGCATGCAACATCACAACACACATCTCAATTGCATCAACATCACAAGCCACTTAGCATGCTTTCAAACAACAAGCACACAAGCCAAACATACTTCAATCATGCATACATTCATTCCCAATTACTCGCAAACTCAGCTCTGATACCACCAAATGTAACCCCCTTAACCCGGCCTAGACGGTTGACCCGAATTAAGAAAGTCACACGGGGAAAACCAAAGTCAACCCGAAAGTCAACCTTGATTAACGACCCTTTTTTTTAAACTTGTATAGATGCACATTAATCCTAATTGTGATCACACAAACATCATACTCAAAGATCACAAACATCAGAGATCAAACAGGGACCCAATTGAACAAATTACAACTTTAGGGACCAAATTGTAATTTCTGATAATTAAAAGGACTTAACCCAAATTAAAGTTACCATCTTGAAATTAATCAAGTTTCATGCTTCTCTGTGAAATTTCAGCTCAAAAGGACTTCCCAAGATCACACAATTGAACAAACAAGATTCAGGACCAAAACGTAAACAATTCAAAACATATAACTGCCAATGTCAGCCCCTAACGGTCGGACGTTCCGAAACCGATCAACCCCGTTCCGAAACACGGGCCGTTCCGAAACCGATCGACCCCGTTCCGAAACACGACCTTGGCAGAGACCAAATCGTTTCGAAACGGTGCACACCGTTTCGGACGCCTGGGTTCATGTAAGGCACCCATTCCGAAACGGTGCATACTGTTCCGAAACGCCTGCACAGATTGCAGCAAACAAGCATACCAAAACATGCAATTGATCAATCAAACATGCTCCAAATGTCACCAAACTTTACCAGCATGCAATTAAACATATTTAAGACTTATAGGAATCATCAAAACAGCAAACTAACATCGAATGCAAAAAGCCCCAATTCTATAGGCATGCTTCCAACACAAGCTAGCTATTCAAACTCCAAACTTGCAAAACAAGCATATAAAGATCCAATCCAAAAACCAGCATTTAAAACATCATTCAACATACTTAGGGAGTCCCAAACATCTCCCAAAACACACATATTGGTCCCCCATTGCCAAATTACACAAAAGCTAAAATGTACTTATAAAACCTTCATACATTGAGCTTTACTTGAACTCGATTGCTTGCCCTTTCCTTGCAGCCCCTCAAGGTACTCTAATGCTCTGCATTAATGAATTAAGAAAAACGTAGAGAGCGTAAGCAAAAGCTTAGTGAGGCATGCTCATTAAAAACAATTCAATAATGCAATTAAAACCATTTATAAACCATGCTTAAAATCAACCTTTGCACATGCTCAAAAGCATACTTAAAACAAGCAATCCCATGCTTCAACATAAACATTAAAACAAGCATCTCATGCTTCACAAATTGCTTAACATGTCATATTGGCTCAAGTGATACATTTCATTTCTTAAAACAAGTTCAACAACTTTCCCAAGGACTTTTAAACACCTTGGCCCCAAGGACTTTTAAACACCTTGGCCATGGACTTTTAAACACCATGAATAAGGACCACACAAGGACTTTTAACCACCTTTGTGTCCAATGCTTGAATCACCCCAAGGACTTTTAAACACCTTGGCCCCAAGGACTTTTAAACACCTTGGCCCCATGGACTTTTAAACACCATGGAATGGATCACCTAAGGACTTTTAACCACCTTAGTGTCCGCAACAAGACTCATCCAAGGACTTTTAACCACCTTAGTGACCTTAATCTTTTCAAAACATCACTTGCCAATATACATCATATTCATCATTTAATCCACTGTTTTAAAGCATTTAACCAAGCCATTTTCATCATGCATTTTAAAGCATCAATCCACATTTAAACAATGTACAAAATCAAGGTACTCCTACCTAGAGTTACCTTCAACATATGGCTTATATCATCAGCAAAATCCATGCTAAAACATGCTTTCAAAACAGTAATTAAAAACATGCAAATCATCATTTTGCAACACATCAAGTCATGGCCACCACTAGAGAGAAAATCCAAAAACTTACACTTGAGCTTAGCAAAGTTGTTTAGACTTAAACTAAGCTCCCAAAACCTTCAAACCTTGGTTTTAAAGCTGAAAATCCAATTTCCACAAATCCACTCATCAATTTCCACTTTGCTTCAAGCCAAAGCACCAAATCAAGCTTACGGATCAACCAAACTTGGATCCAAAGATGCCTCCCCTGTTTCAACACATCAAAGCAAAGGATTAATGCATCATCATGCATTAATTGCTTCAATGAAAGCACCTAAACTCGCTGCTCTCATCCAACCTCCATTTTCGGCCACCAAACACAACCGAAAATGCATCCAAACCACTTCTAAACAAAGCCCAGCCATAAACCAGCACAACCTCACTTCCATTAACATCATACAACATCTAAAAACAGCCTATTAACAACCTTATACCTCCAGCAACATCAGATCACCAAGATCGCCTCAAAAACTACCTTAAAACACAAGGTAAACTTAGGAAACTCAACCTATCCGGGATTGCATCAATCAAAACTCAATTCCACATCATTTTAGAGATCATTTAACATCAAAAACATCTCTTAAATCACAGATTACTCAGATCTAACGAAAATCATCAAAAATCATCAAAATCTTGCATAATAAGCCAAGATCCATAAATCAACTTAAAAGCCTTTAATTAAACATCAATTTAGGATTGAAAACTTAGGAATTTCAGTAAAGAACTGATAGTTTAGAGGAGAAGGACGTTCTTACCTCCAAACTTGTGTTTCTCCACTTTTTGCAATCAAAATGCTTGTTGAAACTTGTAGCAATTGAAGAGGTTTTGAAGATATATTGATTTGGAATCAAATGAGAGTTGAAAGGAGGAATTTGGGTGAGAAAATCAGAAACAAAACTCTGGAAATGTAGTGTTTGGTTTGAGAGAAAATGAGAGAAAGAAAATGAGAAGTTAGTTATGAAATTAGCCAAATGGCTTTTCCCTCCTTTTTGATATACTTTAAAATCAGAATTATAACTCAAAATATCTTAGAAAAATCTGGAGAAATCACTTTTGGATTAATAGCTCCTTAAAGATTCAAAGTTCCAACCCTTTATAAAACAGCCACCAAACTTGTGAAAATTACATTTTGGTCACTAGCCAAAATGTCACACTTCTAAAACTCATTCTCCAAAATTGATTTCACAGTTCACTTAATTATATTAAAAGATGATTTTAGAACATTTTTCCATATTTTTAATGCAACCCGAACTAGGCTTTCCTAATTTAACCTCTTAAGATTCGAACAGCACTTTGACCAACCGGTCAACGCCCAAAACTCCTAAGCCCAAAACCGGGGCGTTACAACTCTCCCCCCCTTAAGAAATTTCGTCCTCGAAATTTACCTGAAGGAAAGAGATAAGGAAACTGCTTCAGCATGTCTTCCTTCCGCTCCCACGTGGCTTCCTCAACACCTCGATGCTTCCACAGCACCTTCACCAACTCAATGGTCTTGCCACGAAGAACCTTGCAATCCGAATTCAGAACCTTCACCGGTTCCTCATCATAGGTGAAATCCGGATTCAAAACCACATCCTCTACAGGCATCACATGCGAAGGGTCAGATCTATACTTCGGGAGCATAGAAACATGGAACACATCATGAATCTTCTCCAACTCCTGAGGTAACCTCAACCGATATGCAACAGGACCCACTCGCTCAACCACCTCATATGGTCCAATATACCGAGGGCTCAACTTACCCTTCCGGCCAAATCTCATCACCTTCTTCCAAGGCGAAACCTTCAAGAACACACGGTCACCCACCGCATACTCTATCTCCTTACGCTTCAAATCCGCGTAAGACTTTTGCCGATCAGAGGCAGCCTTCAACCTCTCACAAATGAGCTTCACCTTCTCGGTGGTCCCTTTCAACAAAGCAGGCATCGAAACCAACTTTTGACCAGTTTCAGCCCAACACAGAGGAGTCCTACACTTCCTCCCATACAGAGCCTCATAAGGTGCCATCTGTATACTCGCTTGATAACTATTGTTATAAGCGAACTCAACCAAAGGCAGATGCTTCTCCCAAGAACCTTGGAACTCAATCACGCAGCATCTCAACATATCCTCCAAAATCTTAATAACCCGTTCAGACTGACCATCCGACTGAGGACGATAGGATGTACTGAAATGCAACCTTGTACCCAGAGCTTGATGCAAACACTGCCAGAAACGCGATGTGAACCTCGGATCCCTATCCGACACAATCGACTTAGGCACACCATGCAACCTCACTATCTCAGCAATGTACAGCTCTGCCAGCTTATCCAAAGAAAACGTAGTATGCACAGGCAAGAAATGCGCACACTTCGTCAAGCGATCCACAATCACCCACACAGAATTCTTCTTTGATGGAGACAAAGGCAACCCAGATACAAAATCCATGGTAACCCTCTCCCACTTCCATTCAGGGATTTTCAACGGTTGCAACAAACCAGAAGGAACCTGATGTTCAGCCTTAACTCGCTGACACACCAAACACTTGCTAACAAACTCTGCAACATCCTTCTTCAAACCTACCCAATAGTACTCATCACGAAGATCACGGTACATCTTAGTACTACCAGGGTGCATAGCGAAAGGACTACTATGACCTTCAGTCAGAATAGCACGCCTCAACTCAACATCAGCAGGCACTACTATCCGACTACCAAAACACAACACACCATCCTCATTAAAGCAGAAATCCGAAGGTCTACCCTCCGCGATATCCTGAACATGAGACACCAAGGAATTATCCAACAACTGCTTTTCCTTGATCAACTGAACCAAAGATGGTTTCACTAGCAACTCAGCAACAAGACCACCATCTCGCGATATGCTCAAGCTAGCAAACATCGCCCTCAGCTCAACAGCTACCTTCCTACTCAAAGCATCCGCAACAACATTAGCTTTACCAGGATGATACTCAATCGTCAGATCATTATCCTCGAGCAACTCCAACCAACGTCGCTGCCTAAGATTCAACTCCTTCTGCGACATCAGATACCTCAAACTCTTGTGATCCGTGTACACAGTACACTTCTCACCATACAGATAATGTCTCCAGATCTTCAGAGCAAAAACCACTGCAGTCAGCTCAATATCATGCGTAGGATAGTTGCGCTCATGCACCTTCAACTGCCGCGACGCATAAGCCACAACCTTACCCTCTTGCATCAGCACACACCCCAAACCAACATAGGATGCATCACTATAGACCACAAACTCTTTCCCTGATTCAGGCTGAATCAAGATAGGAGCTTGCGTCAAAGCCGCCTTCAGCTTCTCAAAAGCCTGCTGTCTCGCTTCCGTCCACTCATACTTAACATCCTTCTGCAACAACTTCGTCAAAGGAGCAGCAATCTTAGAAAAACCATCCACAAACCTACGGTAGTATCCTGCCAAACCAAGGAAACTACGGACTTCATGAACAGACTTAGGAACTTTCCAGTTCATCACCGATTCAATCTTCTGAGGATCAACACGAATCCCCTCAGCTGAGACCACATGCCCAAGAAACACCACCTCCCTAAGCCAGAACTCACACTTGCTCAGCTTAGCATAAAGCTGATTCTCCAACAAAGCTTGCAGCACAATCCTCAAATGCTCTTCGTGCTCCACCTCAGTACGCGAGTACACGAGGATATCATCAATGAACACCACAACGAACTTGTCCAGGTATTCATGAAAAACACGATTCATCATGTCCATAAAAGCAGCAGGAGCATTTGTCAAACCAAACGGCATCACAAGGAACTCATAATGCCCATACCATGTCCTGAAAGCTGTCTTAGGCACATCCACATCCTTCACCTTCAACTGATAATACCCTGACCTCAAGTCAATCTTAGAGAACACAGCAGCTCCCCGAAATTGATCAAAGAGATCATCAATCCTCAGCAAAGGATACCGATTCTTGACAGTCAACTTGTTCAGCTGGCGGTAATCAATGCACATCCTCATAGTGCCATCTTTCTTCTTCACAAACAAGAGAGGAGCACCCCAAGGCGACACACTCGGCCGGATGAAACCACGATCAAGAAGCTCTTGCAACTGCGTCTTCAGCTCCTTCAGCTCCTTAGGTGCCATTCTATAGGGAGTAATGGACACAGGAGTTGTATTCTCATACAGCTCAATTCCAAACTCCACCTCGCGATTAGGAGGTAACCCAGGCAACTCTTCAGGAAAAACACCAGGAAACTCCTTCACAACCTTGATATCTTGCACCCTCAACTCCTTAGAGCTAGGATTCATCACAAAAGCTAGATAAGCTTCGCAACCTTGCCTCAGCATCCTACTCGCCTCCAAGGTAGACACAACATTAGCAAGAAACTTCACATTCTCGCCAACAACAACAACTTCATAATCATCCGCAAGCTTAAGCGAAACCCGCTTATTCTCACAATCCACAACAGCACGATGCTCAGCAAGCCAATCCATACCAAGGATCACATCAAAACCATAAAAAGGCAACTCCATAAGATCAACATGAAAGACATGTTCTTGAACAACCAAGGGACACCTTCTATAAAGCTTTTGAGTCACAACAGTCTCACCAAAAGAACTAGTGACACGAACTCCAACATCCAAAGACTCAACAGGCAAACCAAGCAATTTAGCATGCTCACGCAAAATGTATGAATGCGTAGATCCAGAATCAATCAAAGAAAGCAATGACAAGGATTGCAAAGTAAAGGTACCTGCAATCACATCAGCATCATTCCTTCCCTCGCGCTGAGCATACACCCTCGCTTGGCCTCCACCCTCAGGCTGAATAGCCACAACATGAGCTACTCCGCGACCACCTTCCTCTCTCCTCTGAAAATTACCACGGTCGCGCCCACGACCTCTCTGCGGTGCAACAACAGGAGCACGATCTTGGCCACCAGCCAACCTCGGACAATCTCGCCTCAAATGGTCAACAGAACCACAGTTCCAACATCCATTACCAGCTGCCGCAGCAGGAGCCTGCACCTCCCTCACAGCACGAGGACAGTCACGCTTCATGTGACCACGCGAACCACAGATCCAGCAAGCACTTGGTTCAGCTCTAGCAAAACCACCTCTAGCAGGTACACCACCACCTCTCTTGGCTGAGGACTGATACTTCTGATCACGTCCCCTCTTGTTCCGTCCACCTCCGGAACTATACTCAGCAGCTCTCTTGCCAGAACTCGCTCCAGCACCTTTCGCAGCTAAACCCAAGTTCATCTCAATGTCCTTGGATCGGCTCACCAACACATCAAAATCATTGTACTCAGCAGCCAACATGTAAGCCTTTACTTCCGTCACCAAGCCATAACGGAACCTTTCGCACCTCTCCCGCTCATCAGGTATCAGCTCTGGTGCATACTGACTGAGGCGTACAAACTGCACTTCATACTCAGCCACACTCATGCTCCCTTGGGTAAGAGACATGAATTCATGCTTTTTCTCATCCAGATATCTCACTCCAAGATATCTCCTCTTGAACGCATTCTGAAAGAATGTCCAAGTAACATCAGCTTCAACCATCCCAGCTATAGTGGTCGTCCACCACGTATATGCATCGTCCTGCAGCAAGGACACAACACAGCCCAACTTTTGCACATCCGTGCAGCACATCTGACCCAAGATACGCTTGGTATTCTCTAGCCAAGCTTCCGAACTTTCAGCAGACATACCTCTGAACTCAGTCCCACCAAGACTGCGCAGACGCTCCAAAGGTAATCTGACTCCAGCATCTCCCTGATGCCCAGCTCCTTGAGCTCCAGCTACTGCTGCTCGAAAAGCACCCGCAATAGCTTGTACCAGCATAGACATGTCAGGCATAGCTTGCCCCTGACCAACCTCTGGTCCAGCAGCTCCAGCACCAGCTGCAGCTTCAGCTCTTTCACCTCCAGCACCACCACCAGGCGGAGGAGGGGGTAACACTGCACTACCCGTATTCTCTTCATTTTCGTTCTCATTGGGAGCCGTAGCTCGCACACTACCTCTTAACTCTCTACGTGGTGCCATACTTTTACCATGCAATCACAATGCAAAAATAAAACAAGTCAGGCCCAGCAAGGTAAGCAATCCAAGTATTCAAGCTCAATCTCACTCAAAATCAACATCATTTCATTAGCTTTTGTTTGGCAATGGGTACCCTCAGCATGCAACATCACAACACACATCTCAATTGCATCAACATCACAAGCCACTTAGCATGCTTTCAAACAACAAGCACACAAGCCAAACATACTTCAATCATGCATACATTCATTCCCAATTACTCGCAAACTCAGCTCTGATACCACCAAATGTAACCCCCTTAACCCGGCCTAGACGGTTGACCCGAATTAAGAAAGTCACACGGGGAAAACCAAAGTCAACCCGAAAGTCAACCTTGATTAACGACCCTTTTTTTTAAACTTGTATAGATGCACATTAATCCTAATTGTGATCACACAAACATCATACTCAAAGATCACAAACATCAGAGATCAAACAGGGACCCAATTGAACAAATTACAACTTTAGGGACCAAATTGTAATTTCTGATAATTAAAAGGACTTAACCCAAATTAAAGTTACCATCTTGAAATTAATCAAGTTTCATGCTTCTCTGTGAAATTTCAGCTCAAAAGGACTTCCCAAGATCACACAATTGAACAAACAAGATTCAGGACCAAAACGTAAACAATTCAAAACATATAACTGCCAATGTCAGCCCCTAACGGTCGGACGTTCCGAAACCGATCAACCCCGTTCCGAAACACGGGCCGTTCCGAAACCGATCGACCCCGTTCCGAAACACGACCTTGGCAGAGACCAAATCGTTTCGAAACGGTGCACACCGTTTCGGACGCCTGGGTTCATGTAAGGCACCCATTCCGAAACGGTGCATACTGTTCCGAAACGCCTGCACAGATTGCAGCAAACAAGCATACCAAAACATGCAATTGATCAATCAAACATGCTCCAAATGTCACCAAACTTTACCAGCATGCAATTAAACATATTTAAGACTTATAGGAATCATCAAAACAGCAAACTAACATCGAATGCAAAAAGCCCCAATTCTATAGGCATGCTTCCAACACAAGCTAGCTATTCAAACTCCAAACTTGCAAAACAAGCATATAAAGATCCAATCCAAAAACCAGCATTTAAAACATCATTCAACATACTTAGGGAGTCCCAAACATCTCCCAAAACACACATATTGGTCCCCCATTGCCAAATTACACAAAAGCTAAAATGTACTTATAAAACCTTCATACATTGAGCTTTACTTGAACTCGATTGCTTGCCCTTTCCTTGCAGCCCCTCAAGGTACTCTAATGCTCTGCATTAATGAATTAAGAAAAACGTAGAGAGCGTAAGCAAAAGCTTAGTGAGGCATGCTCATTAAAAACAATTCAATAATGCAATTAAAACCATTTATAAACCATGCTTAAAATCAACCTTTGCACATGCTCAAAAGCATACTTAAAACAAGCAATCCCATGCTTCAACATAAACATTAAAACAAGCATCTCATGCTTCACAAATTGCTTAACATGTCATATTGGCTCAAGTGATACATTTCATTTCTTAAAACAAGTTCAACAACTTTCCCAAGGACTTTTAAACACCTTGGCCCCAAGGACTTTTAAACACCTTGGCCATGGACTTTTAAACACCATGAATAAGGACCACACAAGGACTTTTAACCACCTTTGTGTCCAATGCTTGAATCACCCCAAGGACTTTTAAACACCTTGGCCCCAAGGACTTTTAAACACCTTGGCCCCATGGACTTTTAAACACCATGGAATGGATCACCTAAGGACTTTTAACCACCTTAGTGTCCGCAACAAGACTCATCCAAGGACTTTTAACCACCTTAGTGACCTTAATCTTTTCAAAACATCACTTGCCAATATACATCATATTCATCATTTAATCCACTGTTTTAAAGCATTTAACCAAGCCATTTTCATCATGCATTTTAAAGCATCAATCCACATTTAAACAATGTACAAAAGCAAGGTACTCCTACCTAGAGTTGCCTTCAACATATGGCTTATATCATCAGCAAAATCCATGCTAAAACATGCTTTCAAAACAGTAATTAAAAACATGCAAATCATCATTTTGCAACACATCAAGTCATGGCCACCACTAGAGAGAAAATCCGAAAACTTACACTTGAGCTTAGCAAAGTTGTTTAGACTTAAACTAAGCTCCCAAAACCTTCAAACCTTGGTTTTAAAGCTGAAAATCCAATTTCCACAAATCCACTCACCAATTTCCACTTTGCTTCAAGCCAAAGCACCAAATCAAGCTTCCGGATCAACCAAACTTGGATCCAAAGATGCCTCCCCTGTTTCAACACATCAAAGCAGAGGATTAATGCATCATCATGCATTAATTGCTTCAATGAAAGCACCTAAACTCGCTGCTCTCATCCAACCTCCATTTTCGGCCACCAAACACAACCGAAAATGCATCCAAACAACTTCTAAACAAAGCCCAGCCATAAACCAGCACAACCTCACTTCCATTAACATCATACAACATCTAAAAACAGCCTATTAACAACCTTATACCTCCAGCAACATCAGATCACCAAGATCACCTCAAAAACTACCTTAAAACACAAGCTAAACTTAGGAAATTCAACCTATCCGGGATTGCATCAATCAAAACTCAATTCCACATCATTTTAGAGATCATTTAACATCAAAAACATCTCTTAAATCACAGATTACTCAGATCTAACGAAAATCATCAAAAATCATCAAAATCTTGCATAATAAGCCAAGATCCATAAATCAACTTAAAAGCCTTTAATTAAACATCAATTTAGGATTGAAAACTTAGGAATTTCAGTAAAGAACTGATAGTTTAGAGGAGAAGGACGTTCTTACCTCCAAACTTGTGTTTCTCCACTTTTTGCAATCAAAATGCTTGTTGAAACTTGTAGCAATTGAAGAGGTTTTGAAGATATGTTGATTTGGAATCAAATGAGAGTTGAAAGGAGGAATTTAGGTGAGAAAATCAGAAACAAAACTCTGGAAATGTAGTGTTTGGTTTGAGAGAAAATGAGAGAAAGAAAATGAGAAGTTAGTTATGAAATTAGCCAAATGGCTTTTCCCTCCTTTTTGATATACTTTAAAATCAGAATTATAACTCAAAATATCTTAGAAAAATCTGGAGAAATCACTTTTGGATTAATAGCTCCTTAAAGATTCAAAGTTCCAACCCTTTATAAAACAGCCACCAAACTTGTGAAAATTACATTTTGGTCACTAGCCAAAATGTCACACTTCCAAAACTCATTCTCCAAAATTGATTTCACAGTTCACTTAATTATATTAAAAGATGATTTTAGAACATTTTTCCATATTTTTAATGCAACCCGAACTAGGCTTTCCTAATTTAACCTCTTAAGATTCGAACAGCACTTTGACCAACCGGTCAACGCCCAAAACTCCTAAGCCCAAAACCGGGGCGTTACATATTCCCTTGGCTATGGTGGGTGGCGGCAGTTTTTCAATAACTTCGATTTTAGCTCTGTCTACCTCTATGCCGCGGCAGCTAACCTTATGTCCCAACAATATGCCCTCGTCCACCATAAAGTGGCATTTTTTCCAGTTTAAAACAAGGTTTACCTCTTCACATCTTTCAAGCACCTGCTGTAAATTGCCTAAGCAACCGTCGAAACTGTCTCCAAAGACGGAAAAGTCATCCATGAAGATCTCTAGGAAATCATCCACCATGTCGAAGAATATTGCCATCATGCACCGTTAAAAGGTTGCAAGTGCATTGCAAAGTTCAAATGGTATTCTTTGAAAGGCGTATGTGTTGTATGGGCATGTGAAGGTTGTTTTCTCTTGGTCCTCCAATGCTATTGTGATTTGGTTATAACCTGAGTAACAATCAAGAAAGCAATAGTAAGGCTTCCCCGCTAATCTATCTAACATTTGGTCGATAAAGGGTAAGGGAAGTGGTCCTTTCGGGTAGCTTTATTAAGCTTTCAGTAGTCCATACAAACCCTCCAACCAGTCACAGTCCTGGTTGGGATCAGTTAATTGTCCTTGTTTGTTACAACGGTTATGCCTCCCTTTTTGGGTACACATTGCACCGGGCTCACCCACTTGTTATCCGAGATGGCGTATATTATTCCAGCACCAAGCCACTTGATGATTTCTTTTCGTACCACCTCTTGCATAGCTTCATTCAGTCGTCTTTGAGCATCAATTTTCGGCTTATAGTCATCCTCCAAGAGGATCTTATGCATGCACAATGCCGGACTGATGCCTAGGATATCATCAATGGTCCATCCAATCGCCTTCTTATGCTGCTGTAGCATTTTGATTTGTTGTTGTTCCTGTTCCTGCATCAACTTAGAAGAGATGATTACGGGCAACGTATCATTTAAACCAAGAAAAACGTATTTAAGTTGCCCTGGCAGGGGTTTAAGGTCTAAAACAGGTGATTGTTCAATGGAAGGCTTTTGGATTACATGTTCATTCGAGGTATAATTCAAAGGCTCGAAGAACTTACCTGAACGTGTGCCTATCCAATTTACCTCCTCAGGACCTTCAATATCGGATTCATCTATGTCTGAGGGGTCACTGTCATCGACGCTGTTGTGACAGTCTTCAAGGTGACTGTGGTGGCAGTGACCAAATTTCCTGTCGTGACAGTTCTATCCGATGCAAGGTTGGTCTAGGAATACTTCTGAAATTGCCTTGCACTCTTCCTCTGCATCAGCTTGTTTCATTGCTTGGAGAACATTGAGCTTTATTTGTTGGTCATTGACTCTCATAGTCAGTTCTCCTTTCTCTGCGTCGATCATTGTTCTGCATGTGGCTAGGAAAGGTCACACCAGGATGATCGGTGTATTTTCATCTACATCACAATCTAAAACAAGAAAGTCGGCAGAAAAATAAACTTATCTACTCTTACCAAGATATCTTCAAATTTCCTTCCGGTTGTACGTAAGAGCGGTCTGCCAGTTGCAGCATGTAGGAGTGAGAAAAACTCGACTCGACTCGAAAAAACCAAATAACTCGACTCGACTCGAGGCAAAAATACTCGACTCGTCTTGACTCGACTCGAAATTTCATAAACTCGAATAACTCGAAAAAATTTCAAATAAAGTTTGAGTTGTAAAATAGAAATTCGAATAACGCGAATAACTCGAAATTCTTAGTAATTAGTGGATTTATTTTTAAGTTCGAGACGAGTCCCTCTATTTTTTATGATATATACATACTGATATATAAAAATATGAAGAAATATTGTCACATGTGAAAAAAAAATATATGTGCATATCTTATATGATTAGAGAAATAAGTTTAAATTGGAATCAAACTCTACTATAACAGGATAAATAATTACAATTAAATTTTTATAGGAACTCGAAAACTCGACTCGACTCGACTCGAATTTCTTAAACTCGACTCGAATCAAAAAAAATTCAAATAAAGTTTGAGTTGTAAAATATGACTCGTCAACTCGAATAACTCGAAATTTTTTTACTCGACTCGATCGAACACTCACCCCTAGCAGCATGACTATCGTGGGTCTCGCTTGTCCAATACCTAGTTTCTGAAATACAAATTTGGGCATTAGATTAATGCTAGCTTCAAGATCATAGAGTGCCTTACCCACAAACTTGTCACCAATTATGCAAGGTATGACGAAGCTTCCAAGATCCTTCATCTTTGGGGGTGGACGCTTATGTAGGATTGCCATGCATCTTTCTGTCATTATCACTGTTTCAAATTCCCCAAGTCTGGATCTCCAAGACATTGCATCCTTCAGAAACTTTGCATAACCAGGCATCTGCTTAATGGCTTCTAACAGCAGAATGTTGATGTGTACTTGCTTAAAGACATCATAGATTTTCTTAAGTTGATACTCTTGTTTCTGTTTCTTTAACCACTGCGAAAAAAGGGGTGGAGGACGGTAATCTTCAAGGCGTCCTTCACATGGAAGTCGGATCTGAGGAGGCTCAAGATCTTCAGTTTATTCTTTTTGCACCTCCGTTTCTTCTGCTGTCGTGGCATGTGTGACGACAACAAACTATTTTTCCTCTACCGGGGCAGTGGTCACGGCAGTTGTATGTCGGGTCGGTTCCTTACTCAGTGTTTCTTTTATTATCGACCCTTGTAGTTGTCTCCCACTCCTCGTAGTAATAGCTTTGCACTGCTCATTTGTGGGTTTTCTAGTGACCTTAGTATCACTAGGGAATCCTCCATTCTACCTCGGGTTTATGAACTGTGAAACCTGGCCCATCTGTGTCTCTAAGGATTTTAGGGTAGCCTCATGGTTTGTTATTCTCATCTTTGTCTTGTCCATGAAGGATTCAGTTTTCTTGATAAAGTGATCTATGTTTGCCATATATGCTCATGTTTGAGAGATGAACGTGGACAGGGTCTGCTCCAGTATGCTCATTATGGCTATCGGTTGCTGTTGTGGCTGATGCAGTGGTTGATGTCGTGACAGAATCCTAGGACCTCCTTTGTTCTGGTTATTCTGGACTTGAGGGTTTAGTGCATTGTTGGGGTTACTCCTGGAAAACTTGGGGTCCTTCCTCCAGTTTGGATTTTAATTGTTGGAGTTATAGGTTTTATTACGGTTATAGTTTCCAACATACATCCCTTCTTCCAGTTGTAAAGAACACTCCTCTGTACTTTGGTTTCCGCTACAGGTTTCACACACCTCTTCAGTAGAAAAAAACAGCTTTAGAATCTTTCCGCTGTAGATTTTCAACTATTTTAGTGAGGTATGCAATCTGAGTTTTGACCAAGTTGTCAGCTTCGTATTCCTTTACAGATATTCCTCGTTTACCTCCTCTTCGAGCTATAGGAAACTGCTCATCGTTCTTTGCTAACTTTTTCAACACCAGCATTGCATCGTTTGGTTCTTCATCTAGTAATAACCCATTTGCCATTGAATCTATCCTTATTCGAGTGTGTGCATTGGCAGCATTGTAGAATTTGACAACCTGATTCCATACAGGGAATCCATGCATTGGGCAGTTTCGTAAGAGAGTCGTAAATCTATCCCGCGCCTCATTCATTAATTCGTTATCTTCATGTTGAAAAGTAGCAATCTCGTTACGTAATCTTTCAGATAATTGAGAAGGGTTAAAACGAGAAAGAAATTCAGGACAGAGATCCACCCAAGTTCTTATTGAAGCCGGCGTTAACTTATTCAAACATGTTTTTGCACTATCCCTCAATGAATGAGGAAATAGCCGGAGCCTCAGTACTTCCGGGCATATTCATGGTTGTCTGAACGATCCACAAATCTCCTGGAAAGTTTTTAGATGTTCACGTGCGTCTTCAGTAGCAGAACCACCAAATTGACCAACTGAATTTATCATGCTGAACATTACTGGTTTCAGTTCGAAGTGTTTAGTTTCCACATCCGGTAGCGTAGTTTACAGTTCAACATGGTCGTTATCCATGTACTCTCGACAAGTTTGTCATGCTGCTGGGGCAGCAGGCGGTAGTAGATCGTTTCGAGGGTCATTAAGAGTATCCACATTTCCCCTGGGGTTGTTGTTGTTGTTGTTGTCATCTTCCCTATTGCATTGTCTTCCGTTCACCATTGCTTCCAGTCTCTCCTCAAGATAGTTGTATCTTTCAATCAAGAGTCGGGCTTGGTTCCTGAGTTGACATGTGCGTTTGATTTTTGGGTCTAATTCATACTCAGGTTCCTGAGAGAACATTGTGAAAAGCACGGGGAAAATAAAACACCTAAAAACTGAAATTAAAAAAATAAAGTGTAGTAATTAAAAGGAAAAGGTATATTGCCAGTCCCCGGCAGCGGTGCCAAAAACTTGTTGCGTGTAAATAAGACTATCGCAAATAGTGCAAGTGTACACGACGCAAGTAGTAAAGTGATACTAGAGTATCGGATATCATCTCCACATGGACTGAAAATAACTTTATCCTTAAATTGTTGCACAAGAAAAAGAAATAGTTTAAATGATTGTTTGGAGAGATCTTGACTTGAGTAATAACTAAAGTAAAAGATAAGGAAATCAAATTGAGAAAATAGTTTGGTATTGCTTTGCTTAGTAGTGCAGGTGTTGCACTGTTCAGAGGAACTTATGTTGCTCTGTTGTCGTGCATGTCACGGCAGCACCTGTCACGGTAGACGTCCGTTGTTGTCGCGGCAGCGATCAACAAATCCATACTTCAAGTTTGGCTAGAATCCCTGTTATGACTTGTCCTATCCCTAGGTCCAAGTTTTGTTGATGAACACGTCTTGGATGATACCTCCCGGCGTGAATCAAAGGGTGAACACCAATGTTTGTGAATTCTTCTTTAGCCACTTAACCTTGTACTTATCCCTAAGCCAAGATGGTTTAACCATAAACTGGAAAACATGTATTTACTCCTTTCGAATGCTTAACTCTCCTGATATCAAGAAAATGGATAACCTCACAATGTTCTCCCGATGCTCTTATGAGATGTTGAAAACCAGAGTAAATAAACTTGAAGTTTTATTACTTGAACAGAAAAATCCTAAGAACAATGCAATCCTTACAACTACTTTACAAGATCAACCCTTAGCCCTTGGGGAAGTTTAGAACATGATGGAGAGAGAGAAACGACTAGGGTTTTGGGGGAAGACGGCTAGGAGCTAAATATCCTTCCCTAGGTCGAATTAGATGCCTTTATATAGGCCTGGGGTCCAAGTTTTCTATTATGGCAAGAATAGAAGTTTAAATTAAAGTACAACTCTATTAAAGACTAAATCTTCTAAGTAGATGCCTTTAATTTTTCCTCTTTTCTTTCTTTGACTTTCTTCCTTGAACTTTGGACCTAGCCTTCCTTCTGCTTCAGGGCTCAGAAAAATATGAGAGTGATTCACGACGGACCGGCATGAAATCCTCTATCTGTCGAGCTCCACTTCACTTTTCCACCTCAGTGTCTCTCTGTCGTCATTGCTGCCACGGCAGGTGTCACGACAGATAGTGCTCTTTGTCCTTCAATTCTAACTCCGCAACTCGCCTCTGCTCCTTTGCTGCCCTGGATTGTTGTCGCAGCAGATACCTGCAAAAGTTACCAAATTCAGCAACATCTGTGCAGTTTTATCTAATTGTGATGTGTATGCAAAAAATCTATCCTAAATGCAATAAATCATGCTTGTGTGCAGTAAAAATATGGGTAAATGAGGGGTAAAATATAGAACTTTTATGCAGTCAACAGAACTTACTTATAGAAAGAGAGTAGCCGTGTAAATATATTTTAACAACTTGACCCTAACGTTAGTTCAATAGATCTCAACTAGTTGTGTTTGTTCTAAACCAATTCAAGCCTTTAAGATTTCGTTGTTAGACACCATAGATATATTCATAAGTTGTCTCTAGACTAAACAGAATGCCACAGTAAAAATTTTGTTCTTTCCTACTATGCATATGGTAAAGCAAAATACTAAGTATGAACACCAACAACCCAAACTTAAGGGATGCAGTGTCCTCAATGCATGAACTAATCTATACTATATGCAATGAAGAGTGATGAAAAATGAAATAAATGAAAAAAATGTTAGTTACCTCCTGGGTGCGGAGGCTATGTGGTGTTGCTGTTATTGTCCATGGATGTTTCAGACGAGTAGTGGTGGGAATTCACGAGATCGTCCACACTCTCGGAGGAGACTGGCTGAGCACTGGGTGAAGATCGGACACAACCAACGGTATATTTGATGTGTGTCTTTGGTTTGGGTGCTGTAGCATCCTCTATTTGTGCTGGTGTCGGCTCAGGCGTATATACTGGGGTTGTCTCATTTTAAGGGGGTCCTCATGATCACTCGGTATATGGTCCAGCTCAGGTAGTGGGTTATCTGGACGTGAAGGTGCAGGGTTGGTTGCCTTCCTGATGTGTTTTCTTTTCTTGGTCGGGGTGGGCGCAAGGGTGGTTTCTTCGACATGAGGTGGAACCAAGAGAGTTTCTTTTTCTGGTTTGACAGTAGGAGTCACAAGCATCTTCTTTCTTGTAGTCTTTTTCTTAGTAGCGGGCTGGACTGAGCTATGGTCAACATTGCTTTGACTGGGAGGCACTGTGCTTGTTGTGGCAGTGGTGGGGGCTTGCAATAACTCCAGGGGAAATAGAGGAAATGACACGTTTTGGTCCGGGAGGAGTTCAGTGAAGCAAGATGCTATATCACCATCACGATGGTGGGCATACTTAAAGTCCGCCCGCTGATGTGCCTTCATCAGGTTGAGCTCAACGCTCTATTCTTTTGTTGTGGCCACAATTGCTGCTACCCTTGCTGCAGCAAAACTTTTAGCACCTCCTTCCATCGTCTGCTGAAAGACATCCTCGTTGAATCCTCTAAGCTCAGTGACTAGGGCTGGTGTGAGACATGTTTTTCCTCAAATTTTTGCATCCACAAGATTGTCTACAAAGACGTGTTTTCTCTTACACAGGGAAGTTATTAGGTTAGGAAATACTAGAGGACTATGAGGCCTTTTTAAGCAAGCATAAACTTCATCCACAATGATTTTTCCTATATCAATATGCCTACCATGCAATATAGAGTGGAGAAGAAATAGCCTAGAGATATTGACAGCAGCAGTGTGCAATGTTGGCATAATCTTATGTCGCACAAAGTGATTCCATACCTTATCCTCTGGCTTGAGGCGGCCTCCCTCTACTGATTTGTTGTTGTCCACCACTGTTCCTTCAAAACAAATGTCCTCCAACACCTCACGATGTGTTTGTGCGTCCTTAGTCATCACAAATTGTGTGTGATGGTCCACAATTTGCTTAGCCCGTTGTACTTGTTAATTGTTGCCGTGGTGAACTTGATCTGCTTGCCTCGCACATGGACAGTGGACTGAGTAGGGCTTGTGAGATAGGCATAGAACTCCTTTACCAGTGAAGTGCAGATTTCCTCAGGGTGGGCAGCGAATGACTTCCATTCATGCCTATCGATGATGTCCATGATTGCTTGGTCAAACTGGTCTTCCCCCTTCTTTAGGGTATTTGAACCCTAACTCCGGAACGACATTTCTATCTTTTAGTTTCTTCCAATGTTCCCTTGCTACGTTATCGACAAACTTAGTGATTTCCTGGACTGGGGGTTCATTAGAGTGGTCGGAAGTTTCATGAGCATTCTTGCAACGAGCCATTGAGGTTTTTGTGAATGTAGGGAAGAGTGAATATGTGAATGGAAAGTGATGAAGGCTTTTTTGTGTTTTGGGAGAAATAGAAAAGATGAAATGGAAGAAGAAAAGGTTGAATGTTTGGGAAGACGAAGAAGATGAAGGGACTGGTGAAGATGAGAAAGTGTAGGAAGTTGAAAAAGGTTAGGGGAAACATACAAATTAAATGGAAGAGGGGAGTGATGGGGACGTGTGTCAGCTTTAAGGGAGAGAGAAAAAGCTAGAAGTTAATGTGATGGGTGACGGCTGGAGAGAGAATAAGTAGGTTTCTTGGCTAGGGTTTTACCACATTAATTGTGTGAATATTCTCTCTCTTGCTTTTTGTTTTTTTCACTCTTTTTTAATTCATCCTCCCCCGCTTTTCGGATAAAAACTCTCATCCTTCTCTTGTTTTCTTTTTTTGTACTCCCTAAAGTAGATAAAAAAACTTTATGTCTTTTGCCTCTTTTTGCTACCAACACTATAGATGACCATGCTCTTCTGCCTCTATACCTGACATGGTACTATGAAAGAGAAAGCTTGTACGAAGGTCACGTGAAAAGATAAGAAAATAAAGACAAAGATAACACAAAAACTAAACTAAAAAGAAAAGCATTATTTATGAACATGCTATAGCATAAAGGATAAAGTTTAGAGAAACAAACTTTCAAGGATCGTGAAGATCCATGTGTGACTTGTCTCTGAGGATAAGGGCTCCACTGTACACCTTCAGGCGTTGGCCATTGACTTTGAAGACATCGCCATCGTCTAACTTCTTGATATCAACCGCGTCATGAGGGTACACCTTGTGTATGATGAATTGTCTTGACCACCTTGATTTCAGCTTTCCAGTGAAAAGCTTTAGCCTGGAATTATTGAGAAGCACTTGTTGACCTTCTGAGAGATGCCTTGCCAAAATATGTTTGTCATGCCACTTCTTGGTTTTCTCTTTGTAAATGTGGCATTCTCACATGCTTGGTCTCGAAATTCTTCCAGCTCATTAAGCTCTAGAAACCTTCTTTCACCAGCTAGTTGGGCATCCATGTTGAGTTTCTTGATTGCCCAATAAGCCTTGTGTTCAAGCTCAATGGGTAGAAGACATTCCTTTCCAAATACGAGCTTGAAGGGTGACATGCCCAAAAGTGTCTTGAAGGTTGTTCTGTACGCCCATAGTGCTTCATCCAACTTGAGGGACCAGTCTTTTCTCCTAGGGTTGACCACCTTCTCCAAGATTTGCTGATTTCACGATTGGAAACTTCAGCATGTCCGTTTTTCTGTGGATGATATGATGTAGCAATCTTGTGCCTGACTCCATATCGATGTAATGCTTTAGCAATAAGTTTGTTGTCAAAGTGAGTTCCTTCATCACTGATGATGGGTCGGGGTGCTCTAAACCTTGTGAAGATGTTCCTGTGAAAGAACTTCATGACCGTCTTGGAGTCGTTCCTCGGGGTGGCAACAGCCTCCACCCATTTTGACACGTAGTCGACTGCTAGCAAAATATATAGATCTCCATATGATGTGGGAAATGGGCCCATGAAGTCAATTCCCTACACATCAAAGATTTCAACCTCCATAAAATTTTGCAATGGCATTTCATTCCGCCTTGAGATGTTCCCCGTTCTTTGGCATCTATCACAAGTCTTGTAGAACTTGTGTGCATCCTTGAAAAGTGTAGGCCAATAGAATCTTGCTTGCAGAATCTTTGCAGCAGTCCTAGCGCCACCAAAATGCCCTCTACATGGTGATGAATGACAAAGGTACATAATGCTATGGTATTCTTCTTCTAGAACACATTTCCTTATGATCTAATCAGGACATTGCTTGAACAAGTAGGATTCATCCTAATAGTAGAATCTTGCATCGTGTTTGAATTTCTTGAGTCCCTGGCTGGATAAATTAGGAGGAAAAATACCACTAAGAAGATAATTAACAATATCAGCATACCACGTAATTGTTGTAGTAGATAACAGTTTCTCATCAGGGAATTCCTCCTTAATTTCATATTCACTACCTTGTATGATAGCATTTTCTAGCCTAGATATATGATCAGCTACATGGTTCTCACATCCTTTCTTATCTCTAACTTCTATATCAAATTCTTGCAGCAAGAGTATCCATCTAATAAGCCTAGGCTTAGCATCCTTTTTAGTCACTAAGTACTTAATGGCTGAATGATCGGTATCAACTATAACCTTAGTGCCTATCACGTATGACCTAAACTTATCAAAGGTAAATACTACATCAAGCAATTCTTTCTCTGTAGTGGTGTAATTGATTTTTGCATCATTCAAAGTGCGACAAGCATAATAAATAACATGGAAGAGTTTACCTAGGCGTTGTCCAAGTTCTGCACCGACGGTGTAGTCACATGCATCACATATTAGCTCAAATGGCTCATTCCAATCAGGTGAACTAAAAATTGGTGTTGAGATAAGCATCTCTTTCAGTTCTTGAACGCGCTATGCAATCTTTGTCAAACACAAATGGTTGATTTTGTTGTAGCAAATTGCATAGCGGCTTTGAGATCTTCAAAAAGTCCTTGATGAATCTTCGATAGAAGCCAACATGCCCTAGGAAGCTTCTTACTCCCTTGACAGTAGTGGGGGAGGTAGTTTTTCAATGACCTCGACCTTTGCTTTGTCAACTTCTATCCCTTGCTTCGAGATCATGTGGCCTAAGATCGTTCCTTCTGTTACCATGAAATGACATTTTTTCCCAATTGAGCACCAAGTTGGCTTCCTCACAGCTCTTTAGAACCTTGGCGAGATTAGCCAAGAATGTGCCAAAGTCATCTCCGGAGACCGAGAAGTCATCCATGAAAATTTCTAAAAAATCTTCGACCATGTCTGAAAAAATGGCCAGCATACATCTTTGAAAAGTTGTTGGGGCATTGTAGAGACCAAAGGGCATTCTCCAGAAAGCGTAAGTTCCATAAGGGCATGTGAAAGTTGTCTTCTCTTGGTCTTCAGGTGCTATAGCAATCTGATTGTACCCAGAATACCCATCGAGGAAGCAGTAGAATGCCTTGCCCGCTAGTAGATCTAACATTTGATCAATGAATAGGAGGGGAAAATGATCCTTCTTGGTTGCCTTGTTGAGCTTCATGTAGTCCATGCAAATCCTCCACCCCGTGATGGTTCTAGTATGCAATAGCTCATTCTCATCGTTGCTTACCACGACCACGCCTCCCCTCATCGGTATGCATTGCACCGGGTTGACGCATGAGCTATCGGATATCGGGTAAATTACACCAGCATCAAGCCACTTAATTATCTCTTTCATTACTACATTCTTCATGATTGTGTTTAATCTTCTCTGGGGCTCTACATATTTCTGTGACAATCATCAAGCAAAATTTTGTGCATATATATAGCAGGGCTTATACCTTTCAAATCAGTCATAGTCCACCCTAGCGTATTTTTATGTTGTAACAACATATTTACTAAGCTAGTTTCTTTCTTAGGTGTGAGACTAGATGAGATTATCACAGGCAAAGTTTCATTGCTCCCTAAGTAAACATATTTAAGATGTGATGGCAAAGGTTTCAGTTCTAAAATAGGTGCATGCTCAAGGGAAAGCTTAAGAGGTACAAATTCTGAAAAATCAAGAGGTTCAAAGTGTGTACCTGGTCTAGCTTCGAGTCGACTAGACTGCTCCAGTTCCCTTGCGAGTTCTTCTAGGTCTGAATCATCATCTTTGCAGAGTGCTTCAAACTCTTCCATTTAAATCTCATTGCTACAGCAAAACTCAGCAGTTCCATTCTGTGCCGTAGCATCTATATATTGGCATACTCCTGGATTTTCTGCATACTTGAGGGTGTCATGAATATTGATCGTGACCGTCTGATCAGCAACTCGCATCGTGAACTCACCCTTCTCACAATCGATTAAAGCTCGCCCGGTGGCTAAAAATGGCCTACCCAAGATAATGGGTGTGTTGTTGTCAGCTTTACAATCAAGGATTAAGAAGTCGACTGGAAAAATAAATCGGTCCACTTTGACCAAGACATCTTCAATTCTTCCTTCTGGGCGAACATGAGAGTGATCTGCTAGTTGTAGCACGACCTTGGTGGGCTGCGCCTCTTGTATTCCCAATTTTAGAAAAATTGACTTAGGCATCAAGTTAACGCTTGATCCCAAATCGCAAAGTGTTCTTCCAACGAACTTATCGCCAATAGAGCATGGGATAGCAAAGCTACTTGGGTCCTCCCTCTTAGGTGGCAGCTTACTCTATATAGAATAGCATTCTTTTACTATAGTGACAATTTCTTGCTTCTCGACCTTCCTCTTTTTTGTAAATATATCCTTAAGGAACTTGGCATATGTTGGCATCTGATCAATGGCCTCTAGAAATAGGACATTGATATGTACTTTGTCTAGGATATGTACAAATTTCTAGAATTGAATGTCTTGTTTCTACTTCTTAAGTTGTGGAGGAAAAGGAGGTGGGGGACTTACTTCATTTATCTGGAATGGTGGGGTTGCATCTTTTGTTGTAGCAAAAGCATGCTCCCCCTCCGGTGTTTCTTTTGATGTGACTTCCTCACCCTTCTTTTCAACTGGAGGATCTTGTGAGTTATCTTCTTCGTGAGGCAAGTTGGGCTGAGATTCCTCCTTCTCTTTTCCCCCCAAACTTGTCTTCTTTGTTGATTCCTTTCGACTCCTTAATGTGAGTGCGTTGCATTGCTCCTTGCTATGGTGCTTAGTGGCTTCAGTGTCACTAGTCAGACTTCCTTGTGGTCTCGCATGTAAGGTTTGAGCTATCTGACCAACTTGTGTCTCTAGGGCTCTGAGAGAAGAACTATGGCTTTACAATAAGGCTCCTTGATTCTTAATGTTTGCTTCATGGTCATGTAGCAAAACGTTCATGGTTCCGATGAAATATTTTGTCATAGCCATAAATCCTTTGAATGTATTCTACAGCAAACTGTTAGATGTAGATGTTGCTCCCTTGGGACCTTGCCATGGCATCATCTGGTTAGAAGGTGGTGCTTCGATTAGATTTTGTTGTGGCGCTGGCTCTGCATAATTGTTGTGCCCTTGATTACCCCAACTGAAATTTGGATGCTGACGCCATCCTGGGTTGTAGGTATTTGAGTATGGATTGTTGTTGCAGTTATAATTCCCCACATAGTTGGCTGACTCTTGATTGTCATGGCATTCACTCAAATGGCGATTGTCATCGCATCAGAGACATGAGGTTGCAGACTTCACTTCCTTGACTTCGTTGGGACGTTGGAGGTTCTTTAGCATATTGGTGATAGTAGCTAACCGGGTGGCTACCGAGTCATCAGCTTCACTCTCTCGAACTACTTGGTTTCTCCTCCCCGTTCCAAGCCTTGTGGTCAGAAATTGGTAATCATTGTTAGCTACCCTATCAAGAATGTCGAATGCTTAACCAAATCCACCCACGAGAGCCATCCTTCATCGTGGTGATGCTAATTCATCAATCGCTAGGGTACTTGGATGGAGATTACGACACAATCACAACCCCTCGACATCCAAGGCGACTTAATTCACGGTGCACCCAATTCTATATCCGATTAAAGTAACTGAAAACCATTTTCATCACTTGCCAATATAATCATTTAACATCAATATTCCATTCTTTTACAAGCATCAACACAATACCATGATCACAAGCATAACCATGCTTAATATAATATATATACATTTCTCAAATCCAAGGATCATCTACCAAATGCATCCTTAACAACATGGCATTAAACACCAGCATTATCAATGCTCAAACATGCTTTAAATAGTAAATAAAATCACATTTACTCTTGAGCTTAGCTAAGTGTTTCAAACTTACCCAAAGCTCCCAAGACCACCCTCAAAGCATTACAAAGCTGGAAAATCCAATTCCACTCACTGATACGCAAAACCTCGCTCGCCGACGCGAAGATCACCCCTCTGAAGCCTCCAAAAGTCCTTCGTTTGCTACCGGATCAAGATCCCTTGTTTTCGCATCATCAAAATATAGATATGAATCATTAAAATCCATTTCAACATCAACAACTAAACTCAAACTCGTTGCTCACCCAAACTACACCAATTTACCCATCCGAAACAACCGAAAACTCAATCGATCGCTTCCTAAGCCAAGCCCAACCAATATATATCACTTCCAAACATTTATAAACATCAAAACATATTTAAAATCAACCTAAACCCATCCTTATACCTCCAACAAACATAACTTCATCATATCACCTCAAAAACTCAACTAAAACCATCAAGAAACTCAAGGATATCAAGGATTTCGGGATATATATCAACAAAGCCCTCTTCCAACATAATAACCAACTTAAAACTCAATTAAAATCAATCCAAAACAGAGGTTATCAAATCAAATCCGAAAATCAAGATTTTAATCATATTTTTGCAAGATTTTGATCTCCAATCAAAACTATAATGAAAACTCAACAAAAAACATTAAATAGAAGCCAAAGATCTTGGGAATTTCAATAAAGAACCTAGATTGAAGGTTGAGAACAGGATTTACCTCCAATCCTTGCTTTCCTTAATGAATGACAAGTTTTCCTTAGCAAAAATCTTGAAGATCTTGAAAGAACTCTTGAAATTTGTTTAGTAAATATTGAGAGAGAGTTTAGGAGAAAGAAATTCTAGAGAAAATGAGTTAGAATTGTGTTTGGCTAAAAATGAGAAGAGGAAGGTAGTTACATGATGAAATCTCACTAATTAACTACCTATTTAATTAAATAAAATAAAAGTCAATTAAAACTATTTAATTAAAGCAATTTTAAACACATGTCATATTAAGGAAAGGCTAAATTTCCACAAAGCTCCCTAAAGATTCTAAGAATTTGGCTCCTCTTTTAAAAATCACATTTTCCATAATTTTGAAACTTTACATTTTGGTCACTACCCAAAATCTACCTCTTTTGGACTCTTTTTGTAAAATTGATTTGACCCATCTCTTAAACATATTTTTAGAGGACTTTAGCAATTTTTACCACATTTTTATATATCTTGATCCTCGATTTCCTTAAATCACCTAACGCGATTTTAACCGTTTTCGACCGGTCCGGTCCGATGTCCAAAACATCTAGGCCGAAAACCAGGGCGTTACACTTCTCCTTGAAACAGTTCAAAAGAACTCTCCGAACAAAACATCAGGTTCTATGCCCACAACCACAGTTGTCCACCAACTAAACACATCTCTATATAACCGAGATACAACTTATCTTTACGCTATGAGCATCACTACACTCCATTTATTCCATAATCTTATTCATACAGGTCATCCACTCCATGGATACCTCCGGTGACAATCCTCACGTTCATCTTCTACTCAAATTACGTAAGCGCTAATCGCAGCTCACAACGTCCACCACGTAGTGTAGTCACATGCACTTCAGCATTTACAGCTTTACAAGATCTAGACATTGCCTACATATATGGCGCCATACAATCCAACACTTACCCAACAAACACAAGTTGTACTTACATCGAGGCGTCGAACCCCCAGGAGACTTTACACACTCCTTTATTCCTTGCCCAAAGGCAACAACAATCACACCAGATCGTTATTCTCTCCTCGATTTATTGTGTTATTATTTTTAAGTCATGGTAACCACTTACAAAGCAAACAAAACAAATTGCTCAGGCCAGCTCCAAGCAAGAATCCTAGACTTTGATTTCAACTTAAAGTATTTCACTAGGTAATAAAGCAATGGGCATCCCAATTTACCCTAGCATAGCACAAAGCATACAACATGTATGTCACAACCATCATGCATTAGAAGCATTAAAATTCAGCCCAATCTATCATCATACAACAGCTCACATTCCTATCACAATCACCCTTTATAGCCTCAACATCACATACTCAACATTTGCATGCTTAAATCATTCACCGGGCAAAGCAAACATTACCAATATCACACTTTCACATCAAAATCACTTACCAACAACTTACCATCATCCCAACCTTTCGAAACCTAGCTATGATACCACCAAATGTAACCTCCTCGACTCGGCCTGATCGATAGACCAAACTAAATGGATTACATGGAGAATATTGAAGTAAACCGGGAAGGTTTACCTCAATAAACGACCTTTTTTCCTTTTTATCTTGTCTAGGTGCAACTTAGGTTCCTATGTGCACGCACACAAGTAGCGGATGAAATTTCGTCACAATCGCCTAATAACTATAGCCAATTAAGGTTGTAGGCACCATTTTGTAAACTTGATAAATTAGAAGGGTTATTACCGAATTCAGGTTACCAATCCTTAATTAAGTTCATTACATACTTCTCAGTGAAATCCGAGCTCAAAATGACCTTTAGAACCCATCCAAATTCATACAAGGCAACCAAGGACCAAAACGTAAGAAACATAAACTCAGAGCAATTCAATAACTGCATTAACTGTAATACATTTCAAAAAGGAGAGCCCCGTATCGAAACGACCATTTCAAAACACAGTTGACCGTTTCAATACGCGGGTTCATTTCAAAACACTTTAAAACTCGTTTCGAAACGATGATTCACATAGGCAAAATGTTCCAGGATAGACCTCACTGTTTCAAAACACCAAGGCCATTTCAAGCCACCGTTTTGAACCAGGCAAGGGTGTTTCGAAACACCTGGGCCTGCAATGTTTGAAAATGCTACTTTAACTCAATTTAAACCATCCGAAACTATCCCGATACATGTCTAAACATATTAGCAATTGAAAAAAACATCAACAACGACTTATACGAAGCATAGACATATTCAGAGGATCATTCACAAAATCAAGAGCGCTATAGGCATGCTTCGTAAGCGTTAAATGCACCAAAAGGACAAATTGCATATCCAAGCATAAACCAAAGTTTAAAGGTCATTCACACAACGAAATATGCTTATCAAACTTGCACAAATACGGAAAACACTAAAGCAACCAACATTTATAACACCAGATGCCCCTTTTCTGTTATTACACTAGTTCCAAAACCAAAACTTACATTCAATCAAAGTCTTCCACTGATCTCTTGCAAGTGCTGCCTCCAAAGCTCAAATTGATTGCATTGATGAACGAAGAGAGCATAAGCATACAAGGTTAGTGAGGATTGCTCAAACCAAAAACATCATCAATACACAAAACCATTTTTCACTCTTTTTAAAACCATCATGCTTCCTTTGACAAAACATGCACTTTATCCTCAAAACCACTATAATAAACATCATGCAACATGATACATATAAACCCATCAATTAAACCATTACTACTCATAATACAAGCCTTCCAAGCATAATCACCTTTATGCTAAGCTTAAACCAAAACATGCATCTTTCAAATTATGCATTAACAACATTTTCCACAATGTTTGATTTCATTATACTGGCTCACAAGTGATAATAACATTCTCAAAAACATATCGGATACACGGATTACTAAGGGTTGTCCCAAACCCTTCACACACCCTACTGGCATCTCAAGGCTCACACACGGGAGTGACACTCCACCATTGTGGCACCCGTGGTGGAGTATTCAGTACAATCACAACCCCTCAACATCACTCATCGGTAGTTGTATAACCCACTAGCGAGAGATGGGACACACATAAGGTTCGCAACTAGGATCTTCCCTCAACCGTTGCAACCTTAAACAAACCTCAATTGTTAGGGTACTTAGATGGAGTTTTCGGTACAATCACAACCCCTCAACATCCAAGGCGACTTGTTTATAGTGAACTCAATCCTCTAGCTGGCTAACTATATCCAATTTCATTTATAAAAAACTTTATTCACATCACTTGCCAATATAATCCACATTTCATGCATACCTCACTGTTTTTACAAAGCATTCATGATAAGCCATAAATCAAGCATTAAACCATGCTTCAAACCTCATGCATCAACACATGCATACAAGGATCATTTACCTAGTGTATCCTTAAACCACATGGCATCATCAACCACATTTCATATACTCAAAACATGCCTTAAAACAGTAGGTTAACACAATTAAAACAAGTGCATTAGAAATCTCACAATGGCACAATCCATGAGAAAGATTCACTTTACTTACTTCCGAACTTAGTAAAGCATTTCAGGCTCTTACTAAGTTCCTCAACCCTTTTCTAAAATGTTTCCATGCTGGAAAACCAAGTTCCACTCATCGGCTTGCGAAACCACGCTTGCTGATGCAACTATCGATCGTCCGAAGCCTCCAAAATCACTTTGTTTGATTCCAGACTATTATCCCCTCCGATCCTTGCTTCTTCTCTAATTTGGCAAGATTTGCTTGAAAAAAACTCGGAGAAAATGAAAGAAATCAACAACAAAAAGATGGAAATCAAAAGAGGATTTGAGAGTGAAGAAATTCTAGAAAATTGAGAGAAAATGGAGAGTGTTTAGCTGAAGTGAAAGAAAGAAATGAAAAGCTCGTCAAAGTTTTTGTTAAATGATTAACTAACTCTCATTTAATTAAACTAATTAAAAGCCTTTTTAATTTTTACTAAACATTTAAAACACATGCCAAATTAGAGAAATGACATAATTGCCAAGTAGCTCCCTAAGGATTCTAAGATTTTGACTCTTCTTGAAAAACACATTTTCCCAACTTTTAAATATTTACATTTTGGTCACTACCCAAAATGTACACTTTCGAAAACCCATTTTGCAAAATTGATTTAACCAACCTCTTAAATATAATTTGAGGATTTTAAAAATTTTTGTCATATTTTTTATCCCATCTGGAACCTTGATTTCCCTAAACCATCTTTAAATGGTTCGAACAACCGATACCGGTTCCACTGGCCAAACCCGACTTGCAAAACACCTAGGCCCAAAACCGAGGCGTTACAGGCTCGACGGCAAACTCGGCAGACCTTCAAAGCTCAGCAGGATACTTCGATATTGATCCTGCTTATGTTTAAGTTAGAATATTGTTGTTGCCCACTGTTGATGATACTCGTCATGACGTGAATCATGCAAAGACAACAACTTTGGCTCGTCCTCTTTTAGCCGCTATAAACGTGTACCTATGTCTAGGCCGAATTGATCAATACCTAATTAGAAAGAGGATCGTATTTATCTCTTTCATGAGATCGACTCTCTCGATACCGAACAAATAGATAGTTGACAACTAATCTTTCGAACTTAATTGAAAACTATGCAGAGAATGGAATAAGCAAACCTTGATATTTTATTGAAAAATAAACTTAATTCCTAAACAACTGTTCTCACACTAGTTTACAACATAACCCAAACCCAAGAAAGAATTTAGAACGTAATGGCGGCAAGAAAACCTAAATTATGCCCAAAGGAAAATCTAAGTTGTCTACAATTACAAAATATGTCAAGTATATATAGGCATTAGCTAGGTCAAGTCCTCCCTGGAGTAGAAGTCTTCAAAGTAGCTTTTGCATTAAATGCAACCTTTAATTCTGACTTCTTTGAGTTGAATGTGGACTCCTTCTTGTTGCCTTGCACCGCAAGTTATCTTGATTTCCTCCTTCGGTTGTTCTGTTCACTACTCCAAGTGTCAAAAAATTGAGTGGTTGGCATCTTTGGAATCAGGATTTTCTGCTCTACATATCGCACTCCAATTCTCCAATTCCTCAGCTTGCTGTCCTGGGCGACAGTTATGGCGGCGGTAGCTACTCGGTAGATGCTTTCTCTGCTTGGAATTGCATCAGTATAGCTCTTTGGTTTGCTGCCTCAGCATCAGCTCCTCAACTCCTCTCTCCTTCTACCAGCTTCTAGTACCTGAAACTAAAACTAAACTAAAACAACATCTTTTCCGTACTAGATAAAAGATAACCAATAAAATCATGGCAACGTAAAGAATACTATAAATATGCAATGTATGAACCTAAATATGCATAAAATGTACTTAAGAACAACAATAATATGAGATGGAATGCATATAAAATATAGGACTAATGAGCACTTTACACACCCCTAAACTCAAACTATTGTTTTTCCTCAAGCAATGCAAACCTAAACATACTTGCCCTTCAAACTAATCAGAAAGAAAAAACATGTTTGAAACTTGATTTAACACCTCAAGGTCATGGCACCTACACTACATTAGTAAAAGGAGAAGACCATAAATTACCTCAGAATTAAACTACAATGCTAGTGCAATGTGTGCAGAAACTGTGTACAAGCTGAATCTAAAGAATATTCTAAGTAAACAAGGATACAATCATGGTCTATAAGGTTGCTGCCGAGGCAATATAATTAAGCACATTTATTTAATCATGGCAGTAAGGGCTTCATCTCATCACAATTACTCTATAGGTCTGAAATTAAGATAGGAGCAAAATGCAAAACCCTGAACCCTTTGAGTAGAGTCACCCCGTGAAGACTTTCATTCACTCATGCTAATTTGTCTGTCACTTCAAGGATTTTCAGATTCATGGACTTTGATAGCAGCGGAGTGTCCTTCCACATGATTCTTCCTAGAGACGGTTTCGAGCACCTCTAGGGAAAGACAACATAAAAATTTATTTCTTGTCGTGGAAGTGCTTTTCTTTTTCTGTTTGTTGCATGCTGCGGCAGCTTCCTGCAACCATGTTAGAATTTTACAAATAATACAAGCAGACAATGTTTATCAGAAATTATAATAGATTCGACAAGTATCAATAGTGTTTTAATTTTTTGGCATTTATAGAAAAATTCTAAGTTTACTTCATTCTTTCCCCAAAATTAAGTTCTTTTTAATTAGTGTGAAAAAATTTAAAATCGGCTATCATATCATAAGCACAAGTTCTAACGAAATTTTTCTTTTTCAATTAATTTTTAAGGCAAGTAAATTATGCAACCTAATATGCACTAGTTATGCCTAAACAACATGAGTGCTAACCCCTCAAACTCGAGATGAGCATTGCCCTCAATGCACAAAATAAATACAAAACAAAATAGAAAAATTAAATACAAGAAAGATAATTAAAACATAAAATAATCAATAAAGTAAAGAAAAGAAATAGCAATAGAAGTTGGCGGAGAGCTGAGAAGAAGCTGGGGTCTTCTCAGAAAAGGATGAAGACTGGATGACAAGGAGGCGACTGGTAGGTGTCCGGGCGGTAGACTTGACAGGTGAAATCTTTGTTGTCTGCAGCGTCTGAACTCTTTTAGGAGTGAGGCGAGGAGCTGCACTTTGGTCTGGCTCGGATTTACACTCCTCTTCCTCTGGCTTGGAAGAGATGATGTGTCGCTTTCTCTTTTTGGTTGCTTCTGCCATTGGTCCTGCCGGTGGATCCTCTGTCGCCATGGGTGCCGATGTTGCTGCCGGCTGCTACTCTACCTCGTTGAACTGGGAGCTATTTGACAACTTTTCAGCTGTGTGGGCTGGAGAGTAATGTTGTTGGTGCCTCTCGGGAGTGTCTACCACCGTGTTGGAGGCGGGGGTGGCGGAGTAGGATGGGTAATGTGTTGGAGAAGGCATCCGACGATGAAAGGTAGCGTGGCGGGCAGCTGCTTCTGATGGTGTTCCTTCTCTGGGCTCGGCCACGGCAGCTAGATCTGCAGGGAATGTGAGCAGGGTGGGGCCATCATTGGGAAATTTTTGAAGGAGATAGGCCACAAAAGCTTCTTGGACCTCTCCCACGTAATTCATGAATGCCAATTACTGCTGCTCTATGCGTTAGTTGCTGTCGATAAGAGTGCGGAGCAGAGCAACGACTTCATTGTAATGGGCAACGTTAGTACTGCCTAGTGCTGTTGGTGTAGTTGGCTTGGCGGCGGAGGGCTAGCTCGGAGTGATTGGTTCTGTCTCTTTGGAGTGCATCATCTACAGACGTACCTTTTTGGTCTGGCCCTGCTTGGCGTCTATCATCTCATTGTTTGGATCTGACGGGACATTGAAATTGGCACATAGGTCTGTGATGAGGAATGAGAAGTACAACTGACCTTTTAACTTCCGGAAGCAGTTGTAAATCTCCTTGCAGATTATTTCTCCAACGTTTATTGGCATGTTCACCATGATGGAGTGGATGAGAGAAATACGCGGCCGATCTACGGTGGAGTTATGAGAGGTGGGCAGCTGACGCCTTTTGATGAAGGTGTTCCATAGTATCGGCTCGGGCAGCCGTCGGCGGCGTTGCACTGAGCCACCATGTTTTCCTGCCAACCAAGGGGTGTTGGGTTCGCACAATCGGGCTTTGATTCTGTCATAGTCGGCAGCCATCAGTGACTACCTCCATTCTTCGTGTGGGTTTCCGTCCATCTCGAGCCCATAGAAGTTATTGATGACGGTAGCGTTTAACTTGACAGGCTCTCCTCAGACAAACACGAGTGGTAGGCATAGAATTCTCTAACCAACGTGATGTTTTCCGCCTCCGGCTACCGTGCAAATATCTCCTAATCTTTGTTGTGGATTTTCTCGAATAGGGCGGGCTCAAGGCCGAGGTCACCTGTTTACTGGGAGTAATGGAACCCTTGTTCCTCCTATATTGCTTGTTTTGCGAACTGGGTTCGGTACCGTTTTGCATCTTCAAAGGAGAAGAACCTTTGGAAGGTGGGTTTGGATTGGGATGCTGATGCCATGTGTGAGACAGATTTTTGTTGTAATCTGAAACTAAAGAGAAGATAATGAGAAAAAGAGTAGTGGATTCAAGAATAGGATAACAAGGAGATGAAAGTTAAGAAAATGAATGGGAGTAATGGGGTTTATATAGATGGTACCGAGAGATGACGTGGTGGCATTAAATGTCCAACGGGCAGATTGCTTCGCGCATGTTACGGGATTTCTGCCCGTTATTTTGTAGCCATTGGCAGCTAGCCGTTATGCGATTTCTGCGCTGGGCCGCCCGCAGCTGTCTTGGCGGGATGGTTGGCGGGCTCCTTGTTGGGCCTTTTTCTTGATCCGACTCTTTTATTCCTAAAACCTGAAATAAAAAAATAAAAATAATTAAATACTAAAAAATAATTCTGAAAAATAAAAATGTGGATAATAAATTTAACTTATTTAAAATCTAATCTTAAAAGAATTGCAATAAATTAAACTCTATTCCTAAAACATAAAAATAAAGAAAATAAAATATGAAATTAATTAAGTTATGTTGGGAGTGCATCGGGGTGCATCTCTCAGATATATCCACTTCCAGAGGTGATGTGTTGTTCTTCCTCTTGGGGGTCCTCTTGATCTTTGGGGCTCTTCTGCATGTCCTGCTGCCTGCCCTGGCAACTATTTTCTTGCCCTGTCTCAATGCTGACTTTAGAAACTTGTGCATCTAGGCGTCCTACTTTTTCCTTATCTAAGGGATGTAGAACATTTAGCTTGATGCTTTGATTGTCTACCCTCATTATCAGCTTCCCGTGCTCCACATCTACTAACGTTCTGCCCATGGCCAAGAATGGTTGCCCAAGGATGATAAGGGGCATTTTCATCGGCCTCACAGTCTAAGATGAGGAAGTCTGCTGGAAAATAAGGTTGCCCACTCGATCTAAGATGTCTTCGATTTTACCCTTCGGTTGTACGAATTAGTGATCAGTAAGTTTCAGTATAATGGAGGTAGGTTTGGCTAGCTTGTTGAAAACTGCCTTGGGTATCAGGTTGATGCTAGCTCCTAAGTCGCACAGGGCTCTCGTTGCATGGTTGCTGCTGATTCTGCATGTTATAACAAAACTGCCCAAATCAGTCTTTTTGGCTGGCAGCTTGTTGTGCAGCATAGCCATGCACTCCTCTGTCACAGCTATGGTTTCGAACTCCCCAATTCTCTTCCTCTTAGAAACTATGTCCCTTAGGTATTTTGCATAATTGGGAATGTTTTGGATGGCTTCGATGAGAGAGATATTTATGTGCACATATTTCAGAATATCCAAGAATTTCTAGAATTTGTGCTCCTGCTTCTGTTGCTTAAGCCTCTGGGGGGAAAGGTGGCAGCATGTAGATGTCCTCTATACGCTCCTTTCATGGGAACTTGATCTGTGAAGGATCATCTACCTCAGGGGTGTTGTCCGTCTCATCTGCCAGGGTAGCTGGTATTGGTGCTGCCGCGGCAGGCAGTTCTTTTTGTGCTGGCTATTCATCTACTGGCTTTTCTATTATGGGTTCATCCTACTGTTTCCCACTTCTGGTGGATATGGCTTTGCACTGCTCATAGGTGGGTTTGGCTGCTGCCTCTGTTCTGGTGGATGTTGAACCCTTTGTCATGTTTCTTATGATCTCTGTGAATTGCCCAAACTGGGTCTCTAGGTTCTTTATCGCAGCTTCCTGGTTGTTCATCCTCATCTCAGTCTTGTCCATAAACGACTCATTTTTATCAACAAATTTATTGGTACAAACAATAAAATCACTAGTTCTAGACATAAAGGTATGTAAAGTATGTTCGAGTGAGTTATTGCTCGTATTCTGTTGCTACTGAGGCGGCTATCTTGCCAGGTTCTGTTGGTATCCTCCTAGTTGCTGAGTTGAGTTGGCAGCTATGTTTGGATTAATCCAGGAGAAGTTTGGATGCTTCTTCCAGCCAGGGTTGTAAGTGTTTGTGTTGGGCCAGTTATTCCTCTCATAGGTTCCCATGAAATTGGCAAATTCGCTGCATTCAGAGGAATCGTGATTGCCCCCAGAATCATCACATAAAGGCTCCACAGCTTTGGCCTCAGATGTCTTTCCTTTGGCCATAGTCATCACCAGCTCAGTCAGCTTGTTCAGGCAAGCATTAACAGATTTTGTGGCATCTACCTCATTCACAACAGTTGGCCGCCTATGCTGCTGTCACGGGCTGTAGGGAACTTGTAGTCCTTTTAGCAATTTTGTTCAAAATCTGCAGTGCCTCCTCAGGTGGTCTATCGAGGATTATCCCGTTGGCGGTCGCGTCGAGCATCATTAGAGTTGGGTAGTTTACCCTATTGTAAAACATCGACACATGTGTCCAAGCCGGAAAACCTTGAAGCTGGCAGTTATTGAGCATCTATTGGTACCACTCCCATGCTTCATACATTGGCTCATCATCCCCTAGTCGGAAAGTTGTTATCTCGTTTCGTAGCCTGTCTGTGACATTTGAAGGACTGAAATGATCTAGAAAATCCTTGCACAGCTTCGTCCAAGTATTGAATGATGGCTGGTTATTCAACCACTGTTTCGCCCTATCCCTCAGCGAATAGGGGAATAACCTCATCTTTAGCACATCTTGGTGAACTCCATGTATCTTGAAAGCCCTGCATATGTCTAGGAATCCACTCAAGTGCTGCCGAGCATCTTCTGTGGCAGTTCCTCCAAATTGCCCCAATGTGTTGATCATGTTGAACATTACTAGCTTTAACTCAAAGTGATCCGCTTCGATTTCAAGCTCTGCAACAGTTGTGTCAAATCCCCTGAAGTCGTGCTCCAAGTAATCCTTGGTAGTGCGCACATACTTTTGTTGCCTGGGTAGAATTGGGGGTTGCTGCCTAGGTGGAACTTATTGCTGCTGTCTGGGCAGCAGATCTTGTTGCCCATCCCTACCGATACGGGCATCATTGGCAGGGTTGTCTTCTTGGTCGTTCACCATTGTTTCTTTTGCTTTTCCCTCTTCCTTGGCTTTCTCTAGGGCTTGTGTGACTTCTTTCTTGAGTTCACTTGCTCTTCGTTTGATGTTGTCAAAGAAAACAATTTCAACCTTTGGATTTGCTCTGGTCATGCACTAGCAAAGAAAACTGTAAAATTCTTTTTTCAAATATAATAGAAAAATAAAAACTAAACATTAAATTCAAATTAAAATAAAAGTGCAGAAATACAAAAATGAATTTACTGTTGCAAATCCCCTGCAACAGCGCCAAAAACTTGTAGAGCGTTTGGGTTTTCTCTAAATAGGAGCGCAAGTGCACACTCTTGTCAAGTTATAGTATAAAAGATATCGTCTCCCACGGGGATTGGACAGCTTACTCTAATTGTAATTCCTGCACAAAGAAAATTAAATGCACAAGAAGATTTAGTTTATAAAAGAATTGAAAGTAAATAAAACACACGCAATTGATAGAAATGATCAGGGTGATAGAATGAGTTAGATTATGTTGTTCCCTAGTGTAAAACTGTGTTGAATAGGTTAAGTGGCTTTACACTGCCAGACATTGCTACCCCGGCGGATGATGGCAGATTCGATGTTTTGACGCTTTTGCTACCTCGTCAGTCGAATGGAAGATTGGCTCGGCGGTAAACTCGGCAGACCTTCAATGCTTAGCAAGACGCTTCGATATTGATCCCACTTATGTCTAAGTCAGAATATTGTTGTTGCCCACTATAGATGATACTTGTCACGGTGTGAATCTTGCAAAGACAACAAGTTTGGCTCGTCTTCTTTTAGCCGCTTTAAACTCGTACCTATGTCTAGGCCGAATTGATCAACACCCGATTAGGATGAGGATCGTACTTATACCTTTTGTGAGTTCGACTCTCTCGATACCGAAAAAAATAGATAGTAGACAACTAATCTTTCGAACTTAATTGAAAACTATGAAGAGAATGGAATAAGCAAACCTTGAAGTTTTATTGAAAAAACAAACTTAATTCCTAAACAACCATTCTCACACTAGTTTACAACATAACCCAAACCCAAGAAAGAATTTAGAACATAATGGCGACAAGAAAAACTAAACTATGCCCAAAGGAAAACCTAAGTTGTCTACAATTACAAAATATGTCAAGTATATATAGGCATTAGCTAGGTCATCTCCTCCTTGGAGTAGAAGTCTTCAAAGTAGCTTTTGTATTAAATATAACCTTTAATTATGACTTCTTTGAGTTCAATGTGGACTCCTTCTCGTTGCCTTGCACTGCAAGTTTCTTGATTTCCTACTTCGACGGTTCTGTTCAGTGCTCCAAGCGTAAAAAAATTGAGTGGTTGACATCATTGGAATCAGGATTTTCTGCTCTACATATCGCAGTCCAATTCTCCAATTCCTCAGCTTGCTGCCCTAGGCGGCAATTATGGTGGCAGCTGCTACTCGGCAGATGCTTTCTCTGCTTGGAATTGCATTAGTACAGCTCCTTGGTTTGCTGCCTCAGCATCAGCTCCTCTCTCCTTCTATCAGCTTCTAGTACCTGAAACTAAAACTAAACTAAAACAACATCTTTTGCTTAGTAAATAAAAGATAATCAATAAAATCATGGCAAAGTAAAAAATACTGTAAATATGCAATGCATGAACTTAAATATACCTAAAATGTACTTAAGAACAGCAATAATATGAGATGGAATGCATATAAAATATAAGACTAATGAGCACTTTACACCATGCTTCATACATTGCCTCGTCGTCAGCCTATCGGAAAGAGGTAATCTCACTGCGTATACGGTCAGTGACATTTGATTGATTGAAACGAGCCAAAAAATCTCAACACAGGTCTGTCCAGGACTCGATAGAACAAGTCGTATGACTATTTAACCAGGTTTTCGCCCTATCCCTTGGTGAATAGAGGAATAGCCGCAACTTCAGAACATCATGGGGTAATCCATGAATTCTAAAAGACTTACAAATCTCTAAGAATGACTTCATGTGCTGCCTAGCATCCTCATTTGATGTGCCCCCAAATTGTCCCAATTTATCGATCATATTGAACATAACTAGCTTGAGTTCAAAATGATTAGCAACGATGTTTGGTTCTATGACTGCATAGTCATGGTTGTCTATGTCCTCTTCCATGTAGTCTTGAGTAGTACGGATTTGTCTTTGCTGGCCGGGAGGAAGAGGTGGTGGCTGTTGATCCTACCGCTTACCATTTGCCGTGGGGTCTGCCACGACGGCATTATTGCCATCATTACCATTATACATTGCTTCTTCTGCAGTTCCTGCTGCTTTTGTTGCTACTAATGCCTCACGTGCCTCTCTTCTGAGTTTTCTTGCTTCTCGTTCGATCTCGTCAATAAACAGGTGTTTAGACGATAGATTTTCTCAGGTCATAAACTAAAACAAAGAAGTTGTGAGATTTTTTAAGAAAATAAAGAAAAACTAAACTAGAAATTAAATGTAATAAAGGAAAAGTGCAAGAAAGTAAAGACGAAGTTGTTGTTGCCAGTCCCCTATAATGGTGCCAAAAACTTGTAAGCTGTGAAACAATACTGCTTTAAGTGCAAGCGTACATTGATGCCTAGTTGTAATATAAAAGATTATCGTCTCCTCAGGGACTAGATAGCTACTTCAAGATTAAACTCTTGCACAAGAAAAAGTAAAAACACAATTGACTTGGATTTGGTTCGAGAAAGTGCATAAAACTTAAAGTAAAAGAATAATAAAAAGATTGAGTAATCAGAATAAGAAGATGGGTCAGATTGAGTTGTGTCGTAGTGTGAAACTGCGTTGAACTCATAAAAGTCTTGTAGTGCAAAGTCAATATCCCTGCCACGGCGGGTGACGAATAGAACACTGCCGCGGCGGGGAACTCGGCGAGCCTTCAAGGTTTGGCAGAACGTCCTAATCTGATTCCAACTTATCTCTATGTTTTGAATATTGTTGATGCACACTCTTTGACAATACCTCTCGGCGTAAATCAAGATTGAACAGCAACCTTCCCACATTCCTTCTTAGCCGCCTTAAACCTAGACTTATCTCTAAGCTAAGTTGATTCTCACCTTAATTGGAGGGAATCGTGTTTATCCCTTTCTTGAGTTTTAACTCTCTCAAATTGAAACAAATAGATGTGCTCACAAAGATCTCTCGATTCTATTGTAAACAAAGATGAAGAACATAGGATAAACAAACCTTGAAATGAATTGCATAAAAAACTTTAACTAATTACAACCGTACTCACAACTACTAAACAAAACAATCTTAACCCTAATGAAAGTTTAGAACATAATATGAATAAGAAAACTCAAAAATAAATTATAAACCCTATTTGGGGAAGAAGTCTCTCATTGGGATGAAGTTAAGTTAGAATTAAATATTGTTAAATGTCTGATTGTTAAATGTCAGTACAGTTCTTTTCTACAACGATGGTTGGTCTTGTGTGACTGAATATGATCATTCTGCTTTCTCCTCCTCTCCCATCATTTTTCTTCTATGCTGTCGCGCGGGTGCCGGCGGCAGTCTCCTGTAACCTGTAATGCAAATGCAACCAAAAACAGTGTCTTTTCTCCTCATATAATCGTAAATACGATCATAAGCTGAGAGACGGAAAGATACTGTAAAATATGCATGGAAACTTAAGTATGAACTAAAATTGGCTTAAGAACAGTGACAATATAAGCTAAAATTGGCATAAAATATAGTCGTTCACGAACTGTAGCCGTTGGGGTGGGTTATAACCGTTCGCGAACTATAGTTGTTGGGGCGGCTTGTTGGGCGGCTATATGGGTGGCTTAATGGGCTACTTATTTAAACACAGTCTCTCTTCCTAAAAAACGAAAAGAATTTATTAATCAACTAAAATAAACTTAAATTACTAAATGCTGCAATTGAAAATCTAACCCTAACAAAAATAGGAAAAATGTGGAAAAAGAAAAATAAATAAAACTCATGTCACAATAGGAGTGCATTGGATTGCATCTCCTAAGGTAACTACATCCTTGTCTCTTCTGACTGGTGCTCCATTGTAATGCTTGAGCCGCTACCCATTGACTTTGAACCGCTGCCTATATGTTTTGGATCTGATCGTAACAGCTCTATGTGGGAATGTCTTGACAACGTCGAAGGGCCTGGACCATCTGGACTTCAGTTTTCCAGGGAATAACTTCATGCGGGAGTTGAACAGTAACACTAGCTGCCCTGGCAGGTACTACCACCGCAGAATCTTGTTATCATGCCATTTTTTAATTTTTTTCTTTGTAGAGCTTGGCATTCTCATATGCTTCCCTTCTGAATTCTTCCATCTCATTAAGATCTAGAAGTCTCTTTTCCCCAGCTTGATCCCAATCCATGTTGACAACTTTTATTGCCCAATAGGCCTTGTGTTCAATCTCGACTAGTAGGTGACAGACTTTTCCATACACAAGTCTGTAGGGTGACACACCTGGAGGGGTTTTGAACGTTGTCCGATATGCCCATAATGCATCATCCAGTCTAAGGGACCGATCTTTCCTAGTTGGGTTGACTACCGTTTCTAGGCTGTTCTTCAGTTCCCTATTTGAAATCTCGACCTCCACATTAGTTTTGTGGATGGTACGCCGCGGCAACCTTGTGACAGACACCAAGTCTCTTTAAAACTGTAGTGATGAGCCTGTTATCAAAATGCTTACCTTCATCACTAATTATCTCCCTTGGGATTCCAAACCTGATGAATATGTTCTTGTGAAGGAATCGATGGTCGATTTTTGCATCATTCTTCGAGGGTGCCACAACTTCAACCCATTTCGACACGTAATCAACAACAAGGATGATGTATAAGTTACCATATGAATATGGGAAAGGTCCCATGAAATATATCCCCCAAACATCAAATAGCTCAACCTCAAGAATAGGTTGTAGGGGCATCTCATTCCTCCTAGATATATTCCCGGTTCTTTGGCAACTATCACATTGCTTGTAAAAAGCTTAGACATCCTTGTAAAGAGTGGGCCAATAGAAATGGGATTGGAGTACCTTTTCTGTTGTCTGTGTACCTCCAAAATGTCCTCCATAAGGGGTGGCATGGCATTGGTAGAGCGCTGCATGTTGTTCTTCTTCTAGAATACATCTCCTTGTAACCTGATCTGCACAATGTTTGAACAAAAGAGGTTCGTCTCAAATATAATGCTTAGCATCATATTGGAATTGCTTCTTGCCTTGATAGTTAAGGTTACAAGGTAAAACACCAGTAACTAAATAATTTACAATATTAGTATACCAGGGTGTTGAGGGAATGGTTGCCGCCAATGTGTCTGCCGCGGTGGCGTGTGCATCAATCAATGCCATGACAATGCTCTGCATAATGGTGGATGCTAAAAGCATATGTTCATCTAGAAATGCATCTTGGATATTTGTACTGACGGAGGTGTTGTCGCCCTATTCCAGGCGTGACAAGTGGTCGGTAACTTGGTTCTCTGTACCTTTTATGTCTCTGATATCAATGTCGAACTCTTGTAGTAACAGAATCCAATGAATCAATCGTGGCTTGGCATCTTTCTTCGCGAATAGGTACTTGAGAGCCGATTGATCTATGTGGAAAATTACCTTTGTTCTAATTAAGTACGGTCGAAATTCGTCAAAGGCAAAGACCACTGCTAACAGTTCTTTCTCGGTGGTGGTGTAGTTGACTTGGATAAGATTTAGGGTTTTACAAGAATAGTAAATATACACTGCTATCAGAATAAGAAGATGGGCCAGATTGAGTTGCATCGTAGTGTGAAACTGCGTTGAACTCGTAAAAGCCTTGTAGTGCAAAGTCAATATCCCTGCCACGGCGGGTGACGAATAGAACACTGCCACGACGAGGAACTCGGCGGGCCTTCAAGGTTCGGCAGAATGTCCTAATTTGATTCTAACTTATCTCTATGTTTTGAACAATGTTGATGCCCACTCTTTGACAATAACTCTCGGCGTAAACCTAGGTTAAACAACAACCTTCCCACGTTCCTTCTTAGCCGCCTTAAACCTAGACTTATCTCTAAGCTAAGTTGATTCTCTCATGAATTGGAGGGAATTGTGTTTATCCCTTTCTTGAGTTTTAACTCTCTCTGATTGAAACAAATAGATGTGCTCACAAAGATCTCTCGATTCTATTGTAAACAAAGATAAAGAACATATGATAAACAAACCTTGAATTGAATTACATAAAAAAACTTTAACTAATTACAACTGTACTCACAACTACTAAACAAAACAATCTTAACCCTTAGGAAAGTTTAAAACATAATGTGAATAAGAAAACTCAAAAATAAATTCTAAATTCTAATCTCTCTCATTGTTGTCTTCCAATCGGTCAAGCCCTCTTTTTATAGGCGGTTACATGTGAAACCCTATTTGGGGAGAAGTCTCTCTTTAGGAGGAAGTTAAGTTGGAATTAAATGTTGTTAAACGTCTGGTTGTTTTATTCCAAAATAACTCCTCTTTTGGGCTTTTCTTGTGCCGCAAGCTTCTTCTTTGTTTGGGTCTTCTCACGTCATCTCTAGACGCTCCTGGGCTCCATTCGTCATGTGGCTTGGTTCTGCTGATTCAGGAAATTCTCCTCTTCCTATTGCACTCCCTTTTGGCCAATCTCCAATGTGCCGTCGCGACGATAGTGTTGGCGGCAATCTGTCTCGGTGGCCCATTCTTTGAACTGCGTCAGTACAGTTCTTTTCTGCAATGATGGTTGGTCATATGTGACTGGATGTGATCAATATTCTTTCTCCTCCTCTTCGATCATTCTTCTGCTCTACTATCGCGGCGGGTGCCGGCGACAGTCTCCTGTAACCTGTAATGCAAATGCAACAAAAAATAGTGTCTTTTCTCCACATATAATCGTAAGTGCTGTAATAAGCTGAGTGAAGGAAAGATGCTGTAAAATATGCAAGGAAACTTAAGTATGAACTAAAATGGGCAAAATAATAGTGACAATATAAGCTAAAATGGGCATAAAATATAGGACTTTTAAGCACTTTATAACGTACATTTCCCTGTGATAGAAAGAGGCGCCTTGCATCTTAGTGCTCAATTTCTTGCTATAGTAGGCCAATGGACGATTGTCTTGGAGTAATACAGCCCCAATTCCCACTCCTGAAGCATCGGTTTCAATCACGAAATCTTTTACAAAGTTTGGTAGCCCCAAAATTGATTCAAACAGAGGCAAGTCTTCAAATGTGTCATGTGGTGACACGTGTCACGTCATTCTCAATAATAATAAGGACCAAATGTGTAATAATAGGGACCAAACGTGTCATGTGTCACCACGTGATTGGAGGACTTTATTTATTTTATTTAATTTAATTTAATAATAAGGACCAAATGTGTAATTATACCAGTTTATTTAACAGTCACGTCATTTTTTCCGTTAGTTTTTAACGTTTGGTGACCTGATTGGAACCAATTAAATAGCATAGTAGTATATTTGCCAAAATTGAAAATATGATGGTTATTTCGACACAAAACCCATAGTTAAGTGGTCATCTATGTAGTTTACCCTAAAAAATTGAACTCTCATGCCTTAGAGATAGGAACTTCGACCGATCAATTGGGAACAAAAAAACGTGTTCAACTTTTTTCAAATTGTTTTGTAATTAATGAGATTTTAACATTTAAACTCTTAGTTATATAAAAAGGTAATTATTAATTAATTTAATTATTTATTTTACATAAAATAAGTGTTACATATTAAAAACAAAACTATAATCATAATCGAACATCGGAAATGGGCAGATAAATTCTATTGGTTATAAGGTGGGCCTGAGACGGAGGAGTCGATACATGAGAGCGCCTGAAACAGCTCCAATTACGGGAGCCGTGAGATATATCCAGATTCTATGGAAATTCCATGAAACGATTGCAGGTCCCAGTGACCTTGCAGGGTTGAGTGATCCTCCTGAGATAGGCCTGCATCATTTGCAAACAAAATATGAATGTTGATTCAGATCAGTTCAGCCCAAAGCCAATAAAAATGAAGTACAAAGTGAAAGAGTTAGGAGCATGCACCCTGTGATAAGGACTGCAAGCCCAATGGCCATTCCAATTACCAATCCAGACAATGGACCAACCTGCTTAAATTCACAAAGAGTTTTAGATTGGATCCCTACAATGATAATTCATGGTGTATCAATTATCAGAAGCCTTACGGAACGTGATTGTCGGTTGACTGCGACAATCACAAACACGACGATGAAACTGGCAATCAGCTCCACCATGAAAGCCGCTTGACAGCCTTGCCCAGGCCGGGTTGTGAGAAGATCCGATTTAGTGCCGTAGACAAACTCTCCCACTAATGTTGCCAGAATAGAACCCAGAACTTGGGCCAATATGTAAAGTGGTACCTGTGGGAAAATAAAACAAAGGGTACCAAGATTAGTGGAATTGTTTGATTCGTAGTCTGTAGAGAATGGACAATTAAAGTACCCTGGACCAAGGGAAAAAGCCAAATACTGCAAAGGCTATGGTGAGTGCGGGGTTAACATGAGCACCGGATATGGATCCTATGGAGTAAACGATTACCACAATTGTTAACCCTGCCGTGGTGGCATATTCCAGCAGAACTGGTCCACCTCCGCTGAGCCTAGTGCTTGTTATAATCCCACAAATGCAAAGCACTAAAATAAAAGTCCCCACCACCTCAGCCATAATCTGCATCATGTTTCAACCAAATTCAGTTCACGAGCTGCACTAACCAACCTTGTAAAGGTAAGAAGGATAAAAGATTAACATTAAAAAAATCTAAAGCAGGTTGAAGTAAATTATTTGGTCATATTTTGTAAAAGGTCCTTGTACTACAAATAAAGTTTTTACCGCCCGGACAGGGTTTAGATATTCGGCAAGCGTAAATCCGCGAGACGCAGAGTTTTGGAGCGAAACCGAAGTATCTCCATTTCCCGAGGAACTGCTGGAGCCCCCCACTTGACCATCTCTAGGAAGGGAAAGATCAGGTTTGAAAAATTGTTTGATTTTCAGAAGCCAACCTGTCATGACAAGAGAGTTGATGAGTAGGATAAATGTATTCATACATGTATAAAATAAAACTATATAAAGCCCAAAGACAAGGTGTAAAGAACATGTACAACAGAAAAACTGGCCAACTTGTTTCTTGTTTAAAAGGAAAGGGTCATTGATATTGCAAGGGAGAATTTTTAGTATGCTCAGCTTGTTTGTTCTTCACACACATTCAGCAGCTAAAGCGGATTGAGAAGAAATTTAGACCATTGCGATGTGAAAATCAGGATAGGGGTTAGATTTTGATTAATGTTAAGGGTTTTTTTCCCTCTCGTACTGCATTTTGTTTGACAAAATTAGTATTCCCAGACATCTATCATGATGAATAATTTATAATAAATGCAGAATTAAATCATTTCTTGATTATAATCAGATTTTGATTGGTCAAAGACAAATTATATAATTATGAATTACTGTATTTGCTGCAGTACTATCATCACGTTTGGCTGTTTATAATAAAAGAATTGTGGGAAAGGGATGAATGGGAAGAGAATGGTTATTATGGAGTTTGGTTGATTAAATAAATCTTTAAGTTCAATGATGTTAGGAAATAGTTTAGGAATTGATAAATTGTGTGAAAATAAAATACTTATTTAATCTTAATGGAACGGAAGGGAAAAATAATACTAGTTAGCGTAGAATTTGATTGATTAAAGGGTAAATTATTCAAATGACCACTTTACAGGACTGGTGTTGATATGATTATTATATTTTTAATTTTGACAATTTTACCACTTAGCTATTTAAGTGATTTCAATCAAGTCATCAACCGTTAAAACATAATAGAGAGGTTGATGTGGCTGTAAAATAAAACTGGTATAATTACACATTTGATCCCTATTACTTACGTATTATATCAATTTGGTCCTAATTGAGAAAATATTTTTTAATTTAATGAATTTATACTCTAAACAGATAGTGACATGTATCCGGACCTAATTGGTAAAATACTTTTTTATTTAATTTTATTTAACTAATATTTTCTATCTAATCATATAGTGACACGTGTCAATCAAATTGAATGAAAATTGTTGAACCCAAAATTTTAACTCATCTGGTTTTGAGCTTGGGACTAGGGCATTAAGTGAAGTGAGGTAAACTAAACCAATGAGCCAAGCGATAACAGTTGTACTAATTTTACAACTTTTCATATTTAAAGTCCTCATTTGGGCATTAATTAAAGGAAAAATAAAGAAGACAATCATTGCTTGCGAGTGGACCTGTGCTCTGCAATGCTTCACCATTTTCAATAAACCAAACCGAAGGCAAACGAATCCAAAACGATCCAACTTCGATGAAGGTTGCTTAACGGACAAAATCGTCATCCAGCTGAAAACAACACAAGAATACCCAACGACAGTCCCTCGTCGGAAATAGTCGATCTTAAACTGTTGAATAAAGATATGGTATGTTCCCAACACGAGCAAACCGGACAATACGACCAAAACAAGCGTATAATGAAGATAATAAGCAACTCCAAGACGCAAATGTCCCTTTGTTATGTTGGATTAAAATCCTTAATTATGGGCACATATGTAAAATGTATGATGCTATTATAAACTGTGACACAAAATTAAGTTACCAATTATGTTAGGCGTGTCATAGGTATTAAAGTGTCATAGAAATAAAATGTAGATACCATAAGAAATATTTATAATTCAATGAGGGCCATAGTTATAAATATTTAATAGTTTAATTTAATAATTAACTATATAAAGAGGTGGTGGTCCCCAAGAAATAGGTTAACTTGTATTACTCTTCTCTCCGTCAAAGAGTTTTTACGACAATGGCTAACCTATCTTCTTGGAAGATCACAACCACCTTTTAGGCGATCTTCATCAAAAGATTCAAGGTTTTTAGTCTATCAATGAATTCATGTACGCTTCCACGTTCAGTGTATTCGATTTACCCGTCAGAGAATTAAAGATTGATTGTTTTGAATTCGGTTTTAATTTCGGCAAATGCATGCTTAAGGAATATTTTTTTTTTGAGAAACAGTCGAAGATTTCGATTTATTCGATTTCTGATAGCCCCATTTAGACAACCTTACTTTGGATTATTTCGGAAAATTAAGTGTTATCAGAAATTTTAGTTTTGACTGTTACAAATTTTAAATTTGGATATATGTATATTTGTTGTATATATTTTAAAATAATTTAATTGAAACATTAAGTCACCAAAGTGACCTCTATTGTGGAAATTATTTTATTTTAAAATATAGAAAGTTTTGTGCATGTAAGTCGAATTATATTAGTATTAATCGACCCAAATGAAGGTTAATAATTAACATTATTACATGTGCAACTGTGGTAATAAACATGTGATAATTATAAGTTTTATATGTGAGCAATAAATCAGCCCAAAGGAAGATTTTTGTTTGACATGTTCTTATTATCAATGCTTGATTACCATACAAAGATATCACTTGCAAGTTAATGTTTTGTCTAAAGATGAAATATTAATGGAGTGTCTAGTATCTTGACATTAGGTTTACCTTTATTCAAATTTATTATTATTATGATTATCTTTTAATTTCATTGAAAGATAAAATTAAGACAAACATTTTGAAACAATTAAATTCATATTTTGGCTTCGGATGTCTAATATTTTAATGGAATAATTGAAACATAATGTCACCAAAGTGACCGCTTTTTGTGTAGATTAGTTTATTTAAAATATTAAGATAATTATGGGTTTTTGTAATTCATGCGTTTATTAATTGGTCCAAAGAAAAGTTAATATTTGGTAGATTTACAACGACAACTATGGCAATAAATGTGTGACAATTATAAGGTATTTTATGTGAGCAATACGTTAGTTCAAAGATTAACCTATTGTTTGACATAGTTTATTGTCAATGTTTGATTGCAACACCAAGAGTACCGCTTACAGTTAATATTACTGTCCAAAGACTTGATATTAATGTTGTGCATGGTATCTTGAGGGGAACTGGCCATTATTTTTAATTTATTTGTTTACGTATGAATATTTATGTGAGCTTTTTTATTTTATTTATTTATTTTTGTTCTATATTTAGGTAATCTATCTTTTCTGTCATAATATCTGTTAATAACATTTTACAGTAATGTTTAGTGAAACTAATTTCAAGGAATAGAAGAGACACTTACATATAGTGTTTAGTTGTATGAGCATAGACTTTGCACTAAGGAAAGAACATCTTGCACCTCCCACTGTGGTAAGCACTCATAATAGGTATTTTGAGAGGTGAGATCGTTCGAATCGCATGAGTCTAATGATCATAAAACACAACATTCTAGATGTCTTTAGGAGCACAAATCTAAAATGATTACTCATACTAAGTGTTTCCTTGACGAAATTAAGAAATGTTTTACCCAAAACATTAAGGTTAAGATGACATAACTTATGCCTTCTTTGATTGTCTATAAAATATAAGGGTCAAGGAAATGTGTAACCCCCTTAACCCGGCCTAGACGGTTGACCCGAATTAAGAAAGTCACACGGGGAAAACCAAAGTCAACCCGAAAGTCAACCTTGATTAACGACCCTTTTTTTCTTTTTAATCTTGTCTAGATGCACATTAACCCTAGTTATGATCGTTCAAACAGCATGCTCAAAGATCATAAACATCAGAGATCAAACAGGGACCCAATTGAACAAAACACAACTTTAGGGACCAAATTGTAAATTCTGAAAACTTTAAGGACTTAACCGGATTTTAAGTTACCAACGTAAAATTAATCATGTTTCATGCTTCTCTGCCAAATTTCAGCTCAAACGGACTTCTCAAACTCATGCAATTGCAATAACAAGATTCAGGACCAAAACGCAAATATTTCAGAACATATAACTGCCAATGTCAGCCCCCAACGGTCAGATGTTCCGAAACAGAATGAACTTGTTTTGAAACGTGGGACCGTTCTGCAACGCGTTCCGAAACAAGGGCTGGCAGAGGGCTTTCCGTTTCGGAACGGTGTCTTCCGTTTCGGACGCCTGGGCTACTACAGGGCACCCGTTCCGAAACGGTAACTCCCGTTCCGATACGGCTTGCACAGATTGCAGCAAAAAGGCTATTTAAACACCAAATTGACATACCAAACATGCTTCAAATGCAATCAAACCACACCAGCAAGTTACTCAACACACAAGGAACATATATGCATCAAAATCTAGATACATGATCACCCCTAGGTGCACCAACACATTAAACTCATTCAAAAGTCATTCATGCTTATAACAAGAAGCATAGCAATACAACTTAAGCACAAGGAGATCCAAAACGTTGCAACATTAATCTACATGATTCAACATCATATACCAAACATGTCCAACATACACAATCTCGTTATACATCAACATAAGAGATTCTTCCCCCATTGCATTTATTAACTATAGCTATTAACCGAGACATACATCTCAAGTGGAGTCCTCCTTGAATCCCTTGCTCCTCGCTGTCCCAACTTCAATTGTCTGCATTGATGGACAAAAAGAAGCGTAAGCACATAATGCTTAGTGAGGAATGCTCAAACCAAAACACCATCAATGCAGCGGGTCATAAAACCACTTTTGAAAACAAACCCGATTTGATAAACCAAAGCAATGTTTGAAAACCCTTTTCAACAACAAGCTCAAAATCATGCATTGCTCAAACATGAAAACCGACCCTTAGCTTAGCAAGCTAAGTAAACCTTTTCAAAGAACCACTTGCAAAAACATCAATTTAACCATTCTATGCATAAACACCAAATGCAAAGTTAAATTCAAAACCTTGGAAAACACTTCCACCTCACATCATACCTTTCTCATACTTGATTATCATTTCAAGCAAGAAACCATTTAAAATCATTTACTCAATCACTCCAACACATGCATTAAACAAGTGCAACATATGAACCACATCATCAACATTTGCATCATATGCCTTTAAAAACAAGTCTTAGCAAGACTCCAATGCACTAAAGAGATTTCATGCACACATGCATCACTCTCAATAGATAATCAACACTTGTTCAAACTTAACAAACAAACATGCATTCTTAATACATTATACACTTCCCATGCAACCATACATCATTCCAAGCATCTCATGCTTCATTATAACAAGAACATCATATTGGCTTTCAAGTGATAATCCAAATCCACTTTTCAACTCAACATCCAATCGGATACGCGGATCACAAGCGTTGTCCCTACGCTTCATACACACTACCAATCCAAGGTCCCCAAATGGACTTTTAATCACCATTTGACCTTACCATTCACAAGGTTCCCATATATGGACTTTTAATCACCATATAACCTTAACTTACACAAGGTTCCCATGTATGGACTTTTAATCACCATACAACCTTAACTTACACAAGGTTCCCATGTATGGACTTTTAATCACCATACAACCTTAACTTACACAAGGTTCCCATGTATGGACTTTTAATCACCATACAACCTTAACATGCACAAGGTTCCCATATATGGACTTTTAATCACCATATAACCTTAGCATTCACCGATTGGTAGTTGTATAACATCACTAACGAGATCCGGGACACCCTACACAAGATCCACACATGGACTTTACACCACCATTGTGATCTTAACAAGCACAAGGTCCTCAAATGGAATCTCAACCTCCATTATGACCTTAACCATCTCGTTAGGAAACTTGGATGGAGTTTACCGGTTCACTCTTAACCACTCCACATCCAAGGCGACTTTATTCACGGTGCACCCAATCCTATAGCCGGCTAACTATATCCGATCAAAGAAACCAAGAACCACTTACATCACTTGCCAATATAACCATCTTACCATATTAGTCCTTTGATTCACATGCATTACCATAATGCAAAAACCATCATTTACCATCATCAATTCACTATTTTTAAAGCATTACACAAGCCATTAAACAACATGCAACACCATGCATCCAAAACCACAATTTCCATGTACAAAACCAAGGATCTCTTACCTTGAGCATCCTTCACATATGGCTTTCAAAACTAGCATTAAACCATGCTAAAATATGCTTTCAAAATAGAATTCAAAACATGCAAATCACATGCATTGCAACCATCAATCACAATTGCTTTTAAAGCCAAATACACAACACAAACCAAGAGCGAAAATCCATTTACTTACTCTTGAGCTTAGCAAAGTTGTTTAGACTTAAACTAAGCTCCCAAAACCTTCAAACCTTGGTTTAAAGCTGAAAACCCAACTTCACTCACCGATACACAAAACAAGGCTAATCAACAAGCCTTCCAAGCATCCAAAACCTTCCGCACCACCTCTAATGCTCACGGATCAAACTCCCCTGTTTCAAGCACACAATAACAGAGGATTAATGCATCATTATGCATTAAAAACACCAGCAACACAACTAAACTCGCTGCTCTTAGCAAATCCAACATTTCGGCTACCAAACACAACCGAAATCACCTCCAAACACCTCCAAAACATAACCCAGCCAAGATCCATCACTTCTAACCATTTGTAAACATCAATTAACATCCAAAATGATCACAAACACGTCCTTATACCTCCAGCTATAACAGATCATCAAAAACACTCCAAAAACAACCAAAAACTCAAGCAAAACTTAGGAAATTCAACCTATTCGGGATTGAATTGATAAAACCTCAATTCCTTATCAATTTAACACTCATTTAACATCAATTTGACACCTCAAAACACTGCCCAAACAGATCACACGAAATTTCACCAAAATCAAGCAAATCTTGCATTTTAAAGCCAAAATCAAGATTCCAATTGTAAAACCTTTAATAAATCACAAATCAAGGATTGAGAACTTGGGAATTTCAGTAAAGAACTGAGAGTTTAGAGGAGAATGACGTTCTTACCTCCAAACTTGAGTTTCTCCCTTTTTGGAACCAAAATCTTGAAAATCCAATAAGCAATTGCTAAGGTTTTGTTGAAGGATTGATTAGAAATCAAATGAGAGTTGAAATCTAGTCTTTGGAAGTCAAAATCAGAGAGAATTTTTCTGGAGAAATGTGTTTGGGTTGAGAGAAAAGAAAATAGAAAATTTGAGAAAGTTAGTTAAAATGACAAAATATCTTCTTCCCTCCTTTTTACATTATTTAAAATACATTTATTAAACCTTAAATATTTTAGAAAAATCTGAAGAAACTTCATTGGGTAAATAGCTCCTTAAAGATTCAAAGTTTCAATCCTTTTTAAAACAGTCACACAGTTTTCAAAAATTACATTTTGGTCACTAACCCAAAATGTCACTTTTCCAAACCACATTTTGCAAAATTGATTTCACAGTTCACTTATATATAATAAAAGAGGATTTTAGAACATTTTTCCATATTTTTAATGCAACCCGAACTAGGCTCTCCTAATTTCACCTTTTTACATTCGAACAACACTTTGACCGAACCGGTTAACGCCCAAAACTTCTAAGCCCAAAACCGGGGCGTTACAAAATGTGAGGGAGTACATTGTAAAAATATTTAATATTACTTCAAAACTTAAGGAACATAAGATCAAACTCTATAATAATTGTTTGTTCTTATGATTTTGGCATCGCTTCTTATACAATTTAACCAATTCAAGTTACAATTATCAAAGGGGGAAATAGACTCTATTTGGGCTCATTTCTCATTGTTTTCAAGAGGAATAAAAGTTGAAGCATTATAAGTGTAAAAGTGTTAATTTAATTAGTGCTCATTTAGTTAGTGTCTCTAGAATAAGGACAGTAAAAAAAATATTAGAATAAAGTTGCTAAGGGTCCCAGTCAAAAGAAACAATAATAAGTTACAAAGTGTTGATTCTTTTGTTAAGTTATGACATATGTGAAGTAATTAAACTTCAAAAGTAAGCAACTACTTCATTTATTTTGAGTGATCCATGGGCTGTAAATTTTATAATCCCACAAAGAAGATTACTTTAAGGAGATATTTTGTAACTTTTTTAGGATGTTGAGTTTGGAGGGAGAAATAAGGTTAGATGTATTGTTATTGAGGAGAAATTGAATTATAATTTAATTCATACTATCCATTTTGATGATGTTTAGGTTTTCACACCTATCATTAATCAAGAAGTGAATCAAGTACCTCAGCAAAATAATGTTGAACAACTCTCATTCAAGATAAGTTGATTGTTTCAGAAGAACAAACTCAACAACCTTTAAAAAAACAAGTGTCATTAAAGATGTCCACGAGAGGAAGATGAAATACTATTCCAGATTATTATGTTGTATTTCTTCTAAAAAATAAGGTAACAATGGAATGATAGAAAATGTTCAATAATTTTTTATCAGGCCATAATAGTTCTAACTCTCAAAAGTGGATTGGTGTCATTCAAGAATAGTATAATTTTATGCAAGACAATAAAGTTAAGGAACTTGTCTCATTACCTAAAGGTGCAAACCAATTAGTTGTAAATGAATATTTAAAACCAATAGAGATGGAAATGTGAATAAGTATAAATCACGTATTGTATCTAAAGTATATACTATAAAAGAATACATTGATTTTGCAGAGACTTTCTCTCAAGTTTTATTGAAAGAATCTTTCAAGATAATTATTACACTTATTTCTTGTTTTAGTTTTAAGCTACATTAGATAGATGTTAAGCTTGTTTTTTCAATGGCGACAATGAAGAAACTATTTACATGGTACAATCATAGAGTTGTGTCTTATGATACAATATCAATGATATGTAAATTAAAGAAATCTATCTATGAGCTTAAGTAGGACTCTAATAGTTAAATTATAAATTTCATATTATTATCTCATTTGATTTTGAGATAAATTTGGTTGACAATTGTATATACTACAAGTTCAGTGGGAGTAAAACCAAGTGGTACTCATATTGTTAAAAAAGAAAAATTTAGTCTTACTCAATGCCCTAAAAGTAACCTTGAAATTTAGAAAAATCCAAAAGAATCTCTATGCATAAGCTATTGAGAATCTAATTTATGCTTAAGTATGTATGCGTTCGGAAATTGTGTACATTGTTTGAATGTTAGACAGATATTTGAGGAATCATATTATGGACCATTGGCTGAAGGTGTTCAACATCACCAAATAAATCCAAGAGTAGAAATCTCACTCATTGCCTCTTATTACACTTAGGTAAAACCACATACTTTGTCTAGGCAAAAGAGCTTGGATTTCCCTTGCTTCTTGCTACCTCAAAAGCTTAATTCTCTGCATTGATGAAACAAATGAGCGTAAGCATGAAGCTTAGTGAGGATCAATAAAACCAAACATTCATCAATGCATTTTACAAACCGAAAATATCATCAATTGTCATCTCATGCCTTTCCTTCAAACATGCCTTTAAAAGCATCAATGCACTTTTTAAACCAAATGCTCTTAGCATCATCAAAATAACAACAAATAATCTTTTGCTCATGCTTAAACCAAACATCTAATGCACTCTAACATAAACCATAAGCATCCCATGCTTAAACCATTAATCAATAACATTATATTGGCTCGCAAGTGATCAATTCTCAATCCATACCAAAACCAACACAAATGACACAATCAGATACGCGGATTACAAGCGTTGTCCCACACGCTTCATACACACTATCGGACTACACAAGGCTCACACACGAGAGCAACCCTCTATCATTGTGACACTCGTGGTGGAGTATAACGGTACAATCACAAACCCTCAACACCACTCATCGGTAGTTGTATAATTCCACTAACGAGAGCACGAGACACATACCACAAGAACCACACACGGGGTTAACCATCCACCATTATGATCTTAGCCTCAATCGTTAGGGTACTTGGATGGAGTATACATGTAACAACCCAAATTTGGGCTTAGAAGTTTAGGGTCTGAACCGGACTGGTCTGAGAAACGGTTCGAATATAAAAGGAGGTTTTATGGAACGCCTAGTTCGAGATGCTTTAAAAATATAGAAAATATCTAAAAATCCTCATTTAATATATAAAAGAGAATGGTGAAATCAATTTTACAAAATGAAGTTTGGAAATATTACATTTCAGTGTAGTGACCAAATCGCAGTTTTTACAAAAGTAAAATAGTGACTGTTTTGTAAAGGATTGAAACTTTGAATCTTTAAGGAGCTAATTTACCCAAAATGTTGTTCTCCAGATTTTTCCTTAACTTGGGTAATTTTATTAATGTTTTAATTTAAGGAAATGAGGTTTAATTAAATGAGAAACTAACTTTGACTATTCATAACTACTTTTCACAAATTTTCCCGCTCTTCATTTTCTCTCAAATTCCTTTCAACCAAACACATTTTTTCCAATAAATTTACTTTGATTTTACACTTCATTTGATGAGATTTCAATTCCTTTTTTATTCCTAATCAATCTTGCATCAAATCTATTTGTTTTCTACATTGAATTTTCATGGAAACTTCTCGTCTAAATACTCAGTTATTTACTGAAATTCCCAAGTTGTCAATCCTTTATTAAAGTTTTATGAATGGTTTTAGTGTTGGAAACAAGATTTTGGCTTAAAACTCAAGATTTTGGAAGAGATCTTGGAGATTTTCGTGGATCTTGGTTAGGCTCTGTTTTGAGGTTGTTTTATAATGTATTTTGGATGTTAATTGATGTTACAAATGAGGTTTTATCAATCAAATCTCGAATAGGTTTGTTTTCCTAAGTTTTGCTTGCTAGAATTGTGGTTTTTGGGGTGGTTTTGGTGATCTGCTGTTGCTGGAGGTATAAGGTCATGTTTATGTGTCTTTTTGATGTTAATTGATGTTTAGAAATGTTTAGAATTGATATATCTTGGCTGGTCTTTGTTTTGGGAGAGTTTGGAGGTGATTTCGGTTGTTTTTGGTAGCCGAAATGAGGTTATTGGGTAGAGCAGCGAGTTGGGTTGTGTTGCTGGTGATTTCAATGCATGGTGAAGCATTAATCCTCTGTTGTTATGTGTTTAAAACAGGGGAGAATGATTCGGAAGCAATAAAGGTGGCGTTGGAAGTTTCGGATGCTTGGGAGGCTTGTCGGCTAGCATAGTTTTGTGTATCGGTGAGTGGAGATGATTATGAGGTAGTGGTGGTGGGTGAGAACGGGGGCTGACCGTTCCGAAACTCGGGACCGTTTCGAAATCTGTTCCGAAACAGGGCTTGGCAGACCAAATGTAACCCCCTTAGCCCGGCCTAGACGGTTGACCCGACCTACGAAGATTACACGGGGAAAACCAAAGTCAACCCGAAAGTCAACCTTGATTAACGACCCTTTTTTTCTTTTTAAACTTGTCTAGATGCACATTAACCCTAGGCGTACTCTTGAGATAAGCATTCTCAAAAATCGCATCAATCGGAAAGCAATAAGGGACTCAATTGCACAACATACGAATTTAGGGACCAAATTGTAAATTATGGAAATTAAGAGAACTTAACTGATTTTTAAGATACCATTATGAAATTAGTCATATTACATGCTTCTCTGTCAAATTTCATGTCAAACGGGCATCTCAAACTCAAGCAATTGCATAAACAAAATTAAAGACTAAAACGTAAAGCTTGCAAACCATAAACCATACAAATCAGTGCCCAACGGTCAAGTGTTTCGGAACGGGGGCTGACCGTTCCGAAACGCGGGACCGTTTCGAAACCTGTTTCGAAACAGGGCTTGGCAGTAGCAAAAGTGTTTCGGAACGGCCTCTACCTGTTTCGAAACACCAAGGCCATTTCAGACCCCTGTTTCGAAACGGTAGTGCCCGTTCCGATACGGACTGCCCAGAAAGTGCAGAATTTTCTGGTTTAACATACATTCGACCAATCAAACACATCCCTATGACCTTCTAATCATGCCAACAAGTCATCATACATTAAAGGAACATGTTTGCATCAACAAAACAAATTCATGGCATCAATTAGGAAAAACCTCAATCTATAGGCATGCAACCAAATACTCAAGACCAACCCAACATCAAATCATCAAGGCAAACACCAAAATGGCCAATTACATATCCAAAACATCATAGGCATCATGCCAAACTTAGGGAGTCCAAAACGTCTCCCAAAAACACAACCTAGGTTCCCATTGCCAAATACCAAAATCTAATAATGTTGTAAAAATAGTCACCATACATGAGCTTAGTCTTTCTCTTGGATTCTTGGCCTCCTTGCTGCCCTTAAAGCACTTCAGTTCTCTGCATTATTGGTTCAAGAAAGAGAGCGTAAGCACATATGCTTAGTGAGGCATGCTCTAATGAAACAACACAATAATGCACTTTATAAAACACCTTTCAAAGGCCTTTAAATTCATAAACATCATTACTCCTGCAACAATGCACACAAAACAAGCATCTCATGCTTCGTTACATCAACATGTCATATTGGCTTTCAATTGATAATCCATAACAATTTTCAACACAAAACACAATCGGATACGCGGATTACAAGCGTTGTCCCATACGCTTCATACACACTACCAAACACACAAGGCGGAGTTTACCTGTACAATCACAACCCCTCAACACCCGTGATGGAGTCTAACGGTACAATCACAACCCCTCCACATCACTCATTGGTAGTTGTATAAAACCACTAACGAGAACACGGGACACACAACACAAGATCCTCTCATGGCATTTTAACCACCATTACGATCTGAGACATCTCGTTAGTGTACTTGGATGGAGTTTACGGTACCATTACAACCCCTCAACATCCAAGGCGACTTTATTCACGGTGCACCCAATCCTATAGCTAGCTAACTATATCCGATTCAAGTACTTTTAAACCAACACATCACTTGCCAATATACATCATTTACCATCATCAATCCACTGTTTTAAAGCATTAAACAAAGCCATTAAACCATCATGCATCACTATGCATCAAAACCACATTGGCAAGAAACTTCACATTCTCACCCACCACCACTACCTCATAATCACCCGCAAGCTTCAGCGAAACTCGCTTGTTCTCAAAATCCACCATAGCTCGATGTTCAACAAGCCAATCCATACCAAGGATTACATCAAAACCATAGAAAGGCAATTCCATAAGATCAACATGAAAAACATGGTTTTGCACAAACAAGGGACATCTTCTATAAAGCTTTCATGTCACAACGGTCTCACCAAAAGAACTAGTTACTCGCATACCAACATTCAAAGACTCAACAGGTAAACCAAGAAATTGAGCATGCTCATGCAATATGTATGAGTGCGTAGATCCAGAATCAATCAAGGAAAGTAATGACAAGGATTGCAAAGTGAAGGTACATGCGATCACATCTGTGTCATTTCTTCCCTCTCGCTGCGCATACACTCGAGCCCGGGCTCCACCCTCAGGTTGGACAACCACCACATGAGCCACATTCCTTCCACCATCCTCTCTGCGCTAGAAGTTACCACGACTGCGCCCACGACCTCTCTGCGGTGCAACAACACCAGGTGCACGTCCCTCACCACCACCGGCCAACAGAGGACAGTCCCTCCTTATATGATCTGCCGAACCACAATTCCAGCACGAATTACCAGCTACAACAACAGGAGCTTGCACCTCTCTCGCTGCCCTAGGACAATCACGCCTCAAGTGACCACGCGATCCACACGCCCAGCATGTGTTCTGATCAGCTCTCGCCCTGTCTCCCTGAACAGGTGCACCTTGCCCTCCACCACCACGCCTAGCCGAAGACTGATACCTCCTATCACGTCCTCTCTTGTTCCATCCACCACCAGAACTATACTCAGCCGCTCTTTTGCCCGCACTAGAACCAACACTCCTAGAGGACAAGCTCAGATTCAGCTCAATATCCTTCGCTCTACTAACCAGCACATCAAAGTCAATGTACTCAGCGGCAAGCATAAAGGTCTTTACATCCGTCACCAACCCATACCAGAAACGCTCACACCTCTCTCGCTCATCAGGAATAAGCTCAGGTGCGTACTGACTGAGACGGACAAACTGGATCTCGTACTCAGCCACAGTCATGCTCCCTTGCGTAAGAGACATGAACTCTCTTTTCTTTTCATCCCGGTATCACACACCCAGATACTTCCTCTTGAACGCGTTCAGAAAGAACGTCCAAGTTACATAAGCTTCCTCTATTCTGGAGATAGTGGTCGTCTACCAGGTATACGCATCATCATGCAACAGCGATACCACACATCCTAGCTTCTGCACATCATTGCAGTTCATCTGTCCCAATATCCTCTTGGTACTTTCCAACCAAGACTCGGAACCCTCAGCAGACAACCCTCTGAACTCAGTCCCTCCCAGACTGCGCAAACGTTCCAAAGGTAGTCTAGCATTAGCATCTTCCTAATGCCCAGCTCCATGAGCTCCAGCTACTGCCGCCTGAAAGGCTCCAGCAATAGCTTGTATCAACACTGTCATGTCAGGAGCAGCTTGCCCCTACCCAGCTTCATGTCCAGCGACCCCAGCACCAGCACCAACACCAATCCATCACCTCCAGCACCACCACCACCGAGCGGAGGAGGTAAATCCACTACATTCTCATCATTCTCGTTTTGAGCCATAGCTCGCGTTTTAATCCTCGTCTCTCTACGAGGTCCCATTCACTAAACAATGCACTAACACAAATGCAATAAACATAATCAGGCTCAGCAAGGTAAGAAATCCAAGTACTCAAGCTCATTTTTTAAAAAAAAAACAAGTCATTTCATTAGTTTTGATATGGCAATAGGTCCCTCTAACATGCTTCACCACAACATACATCACAATTGCAACATACTTACAATTCACACATCATACTTTCACTCAAAAAGCATACAAAGCAATTATACATATATCACCAACATAACCATTCCCAATTACTCGAGAACTCAGCTCTGATACCACCAAATGTAACCCCCTTAGCCCGGCCTAGACGGTTGACCCGACCTACGAAGATTACACGGGGAAAACCAAAGTCAACCCGAAAGTCAACCTTGATTAACGACCCTTTTTTTTCCAAATGTAACCCCCTTAGCCCGGCCTAGACGGTTGACCCGACCTACGAAGATTACACGTGGAAAACCAAAGTCAACCTGAAAGTCAACCTTGATTAACGACCCTTTTTTTTGACAAGTTTAAAAAGAAAAAAAGGGTCGTTAATCAAGGTTGACTTTTGGGTTGACTTTGGTTTTCCCCGTGTAATCTTCGTAGGTCGGGTCAACCGTCTAGGCTAGGCTAATGGGGTTACATATAAGGTCATGTTTATGTTGCCTTTTGATGTTAATTGATGTTTAGAAATGTTTAGAATTGATAGATCTTGGCTGGGCTTTGTTTTGGGAGAGTTTGGAGGTGATTTCGGTTGTTTTTGGTAGCCGAAATGAGGTTCTTGGGTAGAGCAGCGAGTTGGGTTGTGTTGCTGGTGATTTTAATGCATGGTGATGCATTAATCCCCTGTTGTTATGTGTTTAAAACATGGGAGAATGATCCGGAAGCAATAAAGGTGGCATTGGAAGTTTCAGATGCTTGGGAGGCTTGTCGGCTAGCATAGTTTTGTGTATCAGTGAGTGGAGATGGTTTTCCAGATTTGAAACGATTATTTAGAGGTTTTGGGAGCTTAGTTTAAGTCTAAACAACTTAGCTAAGCTCAAGAGTAAGTTTTTGAAAAAATTCCTTCGGGTGTGCTATGTTGTGGTTTGAAGAATTGGTTATGAAATGCATGTTTAATTACTGTTTTGAAAGCATATTTTATCATGATTAATGCTGGTTTTGAAAGCCATGTATTGAAGGATACTCAAGGTAAGAGATCCTTGGTTTGACATGTTGTTAATAAGGTTATGATGAATGGAAACGCATGATGATAAGTGGCTTTGATTAATGCTTTAAAACAATAAATTGATGATGGTACTTGATGTATATTGGCTAGTGATGAAATGGTTTTAAAGTACTTGAATCGGATATAGTTAGCCGGCTATAGGATTGGGTGCACCGTAAGTAAAGTAGCCTTGGATGTTGAGGGGTTGTGATTGTACCGTAAACTCCATCCAAGTACCCTAGCGATTGAGGAAATTGGCGTCACCACGATGGAGTATGGCTCTCGTGGGTGGACTTGGTTAAGCATCACAACGGTAGAGGATTGCTCCCGTGTGTGAGTTTGGTTAAGGTGATTACAATGGTTGAGGTAGCTCCCATGTGTAAGCCTTGTGTTGTGTCCCGGCTCTCGCTAGTGGGTTATACAACTATCGAAGAGTGATGTTGAGGGGTTGTGATTGTACCATTAAACTCCATCACGGGTGTTGAGGGGTTGTGATTGTACCGATAAACTCCACCTTGTAAAGTCAGTAGTGTGTATGAAGCGTGTGGGACAACGCTTGTAATCCGCGTATCCGATTGTGTCTTGTGTTGAAATGATTTGTGAACTATCACTTGAAAGCCAATATAATGTATTTGAATGTAATGAAGCGAGAGATGCTTGAAAATGATGCAAGGTTGCATGGGAATTATGTAAATGATACAAGAATGCATGTGTTACTTGTTAAGCGTGAGCAAAAGTATATCTTCTATTGTGAATGGTGCATATGTGCATAGAACCTCATAAGTGCATTGAAGTCTTGTGAAGACTTGTTTTAAAAAGGCACATAATGTAAATGTTGCTTTTGTAGTTCATGGGTTTTGCATTTGTTGAATGCATGAGATAGATAGAAAGAACAATTGGTTTTCAAAAGGCATTTTGCTTTGAAATGATCATCAAGCATGAGAAAAGTATGGTGTGAAGTGGAAGTGATTTCCAAGGAAATTGAGTTAAACTTTGCATGAAGTGTTCATGCATGGAAATGTTTAAATGATAGTATTTGCAAGAATGTGGTTTGGGGTGAGTTGTTTAGCATTTCAAAGTTAAAGGTTGGTTTTCATGTTAAGCAATGCATGATTTAAAACAATGTTGTTTCAAAGGAGGTTTTCAAACAATGTTTTGGTTTATTGAATTGTATCTACATTTAGAGAGGGTTTTATGATTCACTGCATTGATGGTGTTTTGGTTTTGAGCATTCCTCACTAAGCATTATGTGCTTACAATCCTTTTTGTCCATCAATGCAGATATTTGAAGTTGGGACAGCAAGAAGCAAGGGATTCAAGAAGAGCTCCACTTGAGAAGTATGCCTTGGTTTATAGCTATAGATAATAAAGGCAATGGGGGGGGGAGATTCTTTTATGTTGTTGTGTAATGAGATTGTGTATGTTGACCATGTTCGGTTTATGGTTTGAACCTTGTTGTTGATCGCTTTGCCATATTTGAATCTTCTTCTTCCTAAGTTGATATGCTATGCTATTTGATTAAAAGCAAGATCATGTGTTGGATGTGATGAATGAGTAGGTGTGCTTAATGTTTGTAATGTATCTAGTCTTTGATGTAATTTGATAGTTATAATGCTTATCGTGTTGATGATATGTTATGGAATGATTTCAATTATGTTTGATGGTGTTTTGAAGTGAAAAACCAGAATTTTCGGCTATTTTTGGGCAGGGTGTATCGAAACACCCTTGGCTGTTTCGGAACGGGTGCTTGAAAAGGCTTGGACGTTTCAGAACGACTAGAAGTGTTTCAAAACACTTTGGCTACTAGAAGTGACTGTTTCGGAACTGGTTTCGAAACATACCCGTGTATCGAAACGGTCAACACCATTTCGATACGGGCGTACGACACGGGTGTTTCTATACGGGTGTCAATGTTTCGAAACAGGTGACCATTAGAGTTGTAAATGCAATTGCTTGAGCTTGAGATGTCTTTTTAAGTTGAAATTTGGCAGAGAGGCTTGTAATATGTTTAATTGAGGTTTGGTAAAACTAAAATCTTGAAAGTCCTTTTATTTTCCAAAATTTACATTTTTGTCCCTAAAGGTGTATTTCTTGCAATTGAGTCCTTAAACGTTTTCGATCGCTGTGCTTTTCTCTTTGTTGCGTGTAAAAGTGTCTATCGCAATTGTAGTGCAAGTGTACACGACGCAATTAGTAAAGTGATACGGAAGTATCAGATATCGTCTCCACAGGGACTGGGCTAATAGCTTCACCTTGAATTTCTGCACGAGAGTAAAAAGAATAGTTAAGATGTTGTCACGAGAATAATAAAGAGTGCTGGAAAATAGAAGTAAAGTAATCAAGATAGAGAGAATAGGCTGGTATTGAATTGCTCAGTAGTGTAGGTATTGCTAAGTCTAGGAAAATCAGTTCTGTCATCGTCCCCGTCGCGGCAACGCGTGTCGCGGCGGCAGTCCGTTGCTTGCCGCGGCAGCGAACATACAACTCCGTACTTCAAGTTTTGCAAGAACCCCTGCTGTGCCTTGGCCTATCCCTATGTCCAAGTCTGTCGATGAACACGTCTTTGATGATACCTCCCGGTGTGAATCGAAGGATGAACACCGATGTTGTTGAATTCTTCTTTAGCCACTTAACCTCGTTCTATCCCTAGGTCCAAGATAGTTCAACTATAAACTAGAGAACTCGCACTTATTCCTTTCATATACTTAACTCTCCCGATATTAAGTAAATATATAACCTCGCAATGCTCTCTCGACACTCTTGCAAGATGTTAATAACCAAAATAAGAGAACTTGAAGTTTATTTTATTGAACTGAAAATTCCTAAAACAAAAGCAACCCTTGCAACTACTTTACAAATCAACCCGTGGCCCTAAGGGGGATTTATAACATGTTGAGAGAAGGAAAACAGCTAGGGTTTTGGGAAGGAAGCTAGAGATAGATGATGTCGTCTCTTAGGTCGAATTACATGCCTTTATATAGGCTTTGGGTCCATGTTTTCTAAAATAGCAAGAATACAAGTTTAAATTAAAGTACAACTCTAATAAAGACTAAATCTTCAGAGAATATAGCTTTAACTCGTCCTCCTTCTTGCTTGGATTTTCTCTCCTTGAACTTTGGGCTTGGCCTTTATTCTAATCTAGGGCTTGGAAAAATATAGTGATATTCCACGACAGACGGGCTTAATTTTCTCTTTATGTCGAGGTCCAGTTTGCTTCTTCTCCTCAAAATTGCTGTCGTCCTCTGCTGTCACGGCAACATCCATGGCAGCATCGTCCTCCTTGACTGCTCGACCAGTTCCAGCTCTTCTGCTTCACTGCCTAGTGCCTGCCTCTCCATCTGCTATAGCAGCACCCAGCAAAAGCAACCAATTTTAGTAGAAACTGTGCCTTTTAATATATTTGTGATGTCTAACTGTAAACTAGCCTAAATGCAAGGAATTATGCTTGAATGCAGCAGAAATATGGGTTAAATAGGGGATAAATAATAGAACTTTTACACACTCAACACACCCCCAAACTCAAGTTTTTGCTTGCCCTCAAGCAACTAAGACCTAAAAGAAAAATAAAATATTTTTGTTTTGGCTTAAAACAATGAACTTTCCCTTACCCTTCATTCATTCTCTGTCGACGACAACACCTTGTTGGATAACTTAGGATTTTTCCGGAGTCTCACTATAGTCCTCGTGCAGTGTGTGCATGCTTGTGAACAATTATATTCCAAGACTCTCTTAGTTTCACTAGAATATTTCAGCCCTTAACTCGAATTTTTATGCCAAAGTTTATCTTTTTGAAGGCATTTCTTATGCTCCTTTGAATTTTTTGTTTTGACTCGATTTCATTATTATTTTTTAAGCTAAAGTTTCACTAGAGCCAGTTTCGGGCACCTCTAGCTAACTTTCTAGAGCCGGTTTCGGGCACCTCTAGGGCTATTGAGTCTCTTTTGCTAAACTTCTTTCCTAGAGCCAGTGTTAGGCATCTCTAGGGGCTATTCAAGTGCTAAGCTTCCTATTCTAGTTAACTAGAAGAATTCTAGGCAGTATAACAGTCACAAATAGTGTTTAAGTTTTCAGCACTATAGAAAGGCTCTAAAATTCTCCTAAAACTATCCTAAAGGCACTGCCACGACAGAGCTGTCACGGCAGGTAAGTTCAGTTCACAGACTTAAGCTAAAATTTTCATATTTTCATCATTTTTTAACCAAAAATAAACTAAGTAAAAGACATAATTTTAAAACTCAATTAGACTCCATTAATGGAGGGATGCCACCCCCAAACTCGAGGGTTGCATTGCCCTCAATGCAAATGACAAAATAAAATAAAAACAGTACATCATAAAATATATAAGCAAACAACAAAATAGGTTAAGAAACACAAATTTTTAAGCGTTGTCGTCACTGTTGCTGCTGACTTGGAGCTGGCGGCGAGCACGGGCTTTCTGAACTGGTTGGCGAATGGGGGAGGCAGATGTGTTCTTCATTTTGGCCTCCCTCGGAGGTTGAATTCTGGTAGGGGTGATATGAGGGGGGTTTCTCCACAACCTGTACCTCCGAAATCCTTTGAGATTCCTCTTAACAGAGGGTTCGTTGTCGCTTTCTGCCCAAACGGAGGAAGAAGAGAAACCGGCAATGAAGGCGTCAAGCTCTTCCGAGGGCATTCTGCGTTTCGTTCCACGGGTAGAAGTCTCAGCACGGTTGCTGCTAGCGGCTGTCGGAGCAGGTGTTGGTGTGGATGCTGCAGAAGGTGTCCGTGGTGTGGCAGCAGGTGTTGGGGTGTGGGCAGGGTTGGTACAACAAAATAATGTGCAGGGAAGGTAGGAAAGACAACATCATGGAAATTTAAAGAGGTTCGGATAAAGTGTACCGTAGATGCAATGAAATCCCTGATGAAGCTCATACGACTGAGTTGTCGTTCCTCCATCTTCTGGATAGCAGCAAGGATCTGGGAGGAGGAGTCAGTCGGGGTTGCTGCTGCTGGTTGCTACCTGGCTTCTGTGGCAGCAGGTTCATTATCCGTCGGCTCTATCGTGTCTGCTGTCGTGGAAGTAGGATCAAATGAGGACAGAGGGGTGGCAACAGTCAGCTCCATTAAGCTGAGGATGTTTTTGTCAATCTATCCCTTCCTTAGACTCTAATATCAGTGACAGCTTCAGGTACCCCATGGCCGCGACAGAGGGCTGTGATGAGGTAAAGAAAGGTAGAGCGGTCTCGTCGGCCGGTGTGCGCACTCCAAAATTCTTTCGCGGATGAAGCTGCCCACGTTAATAGGCCTCTCATGCAATATTGAGTGGATTAAGGCTAACCTGGGCTGATCGACAGTGGTGTTATGCGAGGACGGCATGATGCGCTTTTTGATAAAAGCGTTCCACAATTTGGCTTCCGGCAAGAGTTGAGTTCTCTTCACTGTCCTCGGGTTCTTGCGGTTGGTGTTCCACTGTGTTCCTTCATCAGTCAGCTCTGCCATGACAACATCATAGGCAGCAGGATCAAGGCTGTTTAGAAACTATTGGTGACCGTCGTCATTGCTGCCCACGTAAAATCCATACAGGGTGTTTGAGTGTCTGACGCGTCTGTCACGCGTTTCTGTGTTTGCTGCGCGTCTGTTATGCGTTTCCGTGTCTGTCGTGATAGCGTGTCGACAGCCTGTATTTTCCGCGTCTGTCGCGGCAGCTGTATCGACGGGCTCCAAAATTTGGGCTTTTTGGGCTGGTGGAAGGAAGGTGGGCTGAATTCACTTCTCCTTTTCTTCTTGTCTCCTTTATTTCCTAAAAATAGTAAAAATAAAAACATTATATAAAAATGAAATAACTCTAATTCCTAATATATAAATAATAAATAATAAAAATAATTAAAATAAAATTTAGGTTAAATTAGGGATGCCAGGTGGGGCATCTCCTAAGGTAACCACTTCCTGCATTCTTGGGGCTTCAGTCCCCTGATAATGCTTCAAGCACCGTCCATTGACTTTGAATAGGTGCCCATCTTTTAAAGATCTGATCGTGATGGCACCATGGGGAAAAACCTGTACAACTTGGAATGGGCCAGACCATCTAGATTTCAGCTACCCTGGGAAGAGTTTCAATCTAGAGTTAAATAGCAATACAAGCTGCCCTGGGCAAAACTGTCGTGGCAACAACTTTTTGTCATGCCACTTCTTAGTTTTATCTTTGTAGATTCTTGCATTATCATAGGCCATTGTCCGGATTTCTTCAATTTCGTTCAGATCTAGTAGCCTTTTCTGCCATGCCTTTTCCAAGTCCATATTAACTGCCTTGATTTCCCAGTATGCTCTGTGCTCTATCTCGATAGGTAAATGGCATGTTTTCCCGTAAATCAGTCGGTAAGGAGACATTCCCAATGGAGTTTTGAAAGCTGTCCTATAGGCCCATAACACATCATTAAGGTGTAAAGGCCAATCTTTCCTAGTTGGCTTAACCATCTTTTCAAGAATGTTCTTAACTTCCCTGTTGGATATTTCAGCTTGTCCATTGGTCTGAGGGTGATATGTTGTTGCAATCTGATGCTTGACACCATACTTTTTCAAGGCAGCAGCTATAACCCTATTGTTGAAATGCCTCCCTTCATCACTGATGATCTTCTTAGGGATGCCAAATCGGGAAAAAAATGTGTTTATGTAAAAACCTTTGGACCGTCTTGGCATGATTCTTTTGAGTGGCGATAGCTTCTACCCACTTAGATACATAATCTACTGCCAGGAGGATGTATAAATTCCCACATGAAGATGGGAATGGTCCCATAAAATCGATCCCCCAAACGTCGAAGATCTCGACTTCAAGAATGTTCTGCAGCGGCATCTCGTGTCTCCTTGAGATGTTTCCTGTCCGTTGGCACTTGTCACAATTCTTGTAGAAGATTTGAGCATCTTTATATAATGACAGCCAATAGAATCCGGACTGCAGAACCTTGGCAGTAGTTTTGTTGCCTCCTAAGTGTCCTCCATACTGTGAAGCATGATAGTGATGAAGTATGTCTTCCTGCTCATCCTGTGTTGCGCATCTCCTTATAACCTGATCTGCACAGATTTTGAAAAGAAGAGGTCAGTCCCAATAATAATGCTTAACATCATTTTGGAACCTCTTCCTGGCTTGATAATTAAGGTCAGGAGGAATTATTTCGCTAACTAAAAAATTAACGAAATCAGCATACCAGGGGAGTTCAGAAAACTTACCTGCCGCCATGGCTTTCGCTGCAGTGACTGTGGCAGCAAATAGCTGCTCATCTGGGAAGGTCTCCAGTATGTTTGTCTCATCTGTTGGTAGACTCTGTCTCTTCTCCAACCTTGACAGGTGATCTGCCACTTGATTTTCTGTCCCCTTTTTGTCCTTGATTTCAGGTCGAATTCTTGCAATAGCAGGATCCAACGTATCAGTCGAGGCTTTGCATCCTTTTTCGCGAACAGATACTTCAATGCAGAGTGGTCTATGTGCACTATGACCTTCGTTCCAAGTATATAAGAACGAAACTTGTCAATGGAGAATACCACAACTAATAACTCCTTCTCTGTGGTGGTGTAGTTCACTTGGGCGTCGTTCAGTATTTTGCTGGCATAGTATATGACATGAAAAAGTTTGTCTCTCCGCTGCCCAAGTGCTGCCCCGACAGCATAGTCACTAGCATCACACATGATCTCGAACGGTAGTGTCGAGTCTGGTGGCTGTACTATTGGGGCTGTTACCAGCTTTTCTTTTAGAACCTTGAATGCCTCAGTACATTCAGTGTTAATGTCAAAGGGTCAGTTCTGCTCCAGAAGATGGCATAAGGGCTTGATGATTTTTGAAAAGTTCGCAATGAACCTCCGATAAAAACCAGCATGACCCAAGATGCTTATGATTCCCTTAACTGTGGTGGGTGGCGGCAGCTTTTCGATCACTTCTATCTTAGCTCTGTCGACTTCTATGCCACTACAGCTAATCTTATGGCCAAGGACTATCCCTTCATCCACCATGAAGTGACATTTTTCCCAGTTCAAAACTAGGTTTGCTTTTTCACATCTCTCGAGCACCTTTTGTATGTTGCCTAGGAAGCTTTCAAAGTTGTCTCCAAAGACTGAAAAATCATTCATAAAGATCTCTAGGAAATCCTCCACCATATTGTAGAATATTCCCATCATGCACCTTTGAAAGGTGGCTGGTGCATTGCATAGTCCAAAAGGCATTCTCCTAAAAGCGTAAGTTCCGTAAGGGCATGTGAATGTCGTCTTTTCTTTATCTTCCGGTGCGTAAGCTATTTTATTATAACATGAATAACCATCATGAAAATAATAGTAAGGTTTACCCGCTAATCTATCAAGCATTTGATCAATAAAGGGTAAAGGAAAGTGGTCCTTTCGGGTGGCTTTGTTAAGCTTCCGATAGTCCATACAAACCCTCCAACCGGTCACAGTCCTGGTTGGGATTAGCTCATTGTTTTCGTTGGTTACCATGGTCATTCCTCCTTTCCTAGGAACGCACTGCACCGGGCTCACCCATTTGCTGTCCGAGATGGCGTAGATTATTCCAGCATCTAGCCATTTGATTATCTCCTTTCGCACCACCTCTTTCATCGCATTATTCAGCCGCCTTTGTGCATCAATAGTCGGCTTATGATCATCCTCTAGAAGGATTTTATGCATACATAATGCCGAACTAATGCCTTGAATATCAGCTATCGTCCATCCAATAGCCTTTTTGTGCTGCTGCAGCATCCCTATTAACTGTTGTTCCTGTTCCTGCATCAACTTGAAAGAGATGATTACGGGCAACGTATCATTTAAACCAAGAAAAGCATATTTTAGATGCCCTGGTAAGGGCTTAAGATCGAAAACAGGGGGCTCAACAATTGATGGCTTTTGAATTGCATGGTTATCCGAGGTATAATTTAAAGGCTCGAACAACTTACCTAGACGATTGCCTATCCAGTTTACCTCCTCTTGATCTTCAGTATCAGATGTATCAGATTGTGAGGAGTTGCTGTCGTGACAGTCTTGTAAGTGGTTGCCGAGGCAGTGACCAATGTTGATGTCGTGACAGCCCGACCTGATGCAGGGTTGGTCAAGGGTAACTTCAGTGATAACCTTGCATTCTTCTTCTGCGTCAGCATGCTTCATAGCTTGGAGAACATTCAACTTTATTTCTTGACCGTTCACTCTCATGGTGAGTTCTCCTTTTTCCACATCAATCAGTGATCTTCCCGTGGCTAAGAAGGGTCGCCCCAGGATGATTGGTGCATTTTCATCTGCTTCACAATCTAAGACAAGAAAGTCAGCAGGAAAAATAAACTTATCCACTCTTACCGGAATATCTTCAATTTTTCCTTCCGGATGAACGTAAGAGCGGTCTGCCAACTGCAGAATTACTGTTGTGGGTCGAGCTTTTCCAATACCTAATTTCTGAAAAACATATTTTGACATTAAATTTATACTAGCACAAAGATCACAAAGTGCCTTACCCACATATTTGTCTTCGATTACACATGGTATAATGAAGCTCCAAGGATCCTTCTTTTTCTGGGGTGGATGCTTGTGCAGAATACTCATGAATGCTTTTGTCATCTTGACCGTTTCAAATTCCCCAAGTCTAGATTTCTTCGACATAGCATCCTTGAGAAATTTGGCATAACCGGACATCTCACTAACGGCATCTAACAGCGGGATGTTGATATGAACCTGCTTAAAATTATCATAAATCTTTTTAAGATGTGATTCTTGCTTTAATTTCTGTAACTGTTGAGGAAAAGGAGGTGGGGGACGATAATCAACAATACGTCTTTCCCACTGCATACGGATCTGAGGAGGTTTGGGTTCGTCATCTTTCTCCTCTGTCGCTTCTGTTTTCGTGACAGGCTCATCGGCAGCAGGCTGTTTGTTACCTGTCGGGGCAGCTTCCTCGGTAGGTGATTCCAAGGTTGATTCAACTGATTCAGCTTCCTTCTCTGGCCCTGGTAGTTTCTTCCCACTCCTAGTAGTAATGGCTTTACACTTCTCATGTGTGGGCTGCCTAGCATTTTCAGTATTGCTAGGAAATCTGCCATTCTGCCTTGGGTTGATATGCTGAGAAACCTGACCCATCTGTGTCTCCAAATATTTCAGAGTAGCTTCATGATTTGTCATATGCATCTCTGTTTTATCCATGAACGTCTTTGTCTTCTTGACAAATTGATTCATGTTCTCAATGTAAGTTCCTGTTTGAGACATAAACGTAGCCAGAGTCTGCTCCAGTATACTATTTGTGGCAGCTGGTGGCGGTTGCTGTCGAGTCAGCAATCTAGGTCCTCTCTGATTCTGATTATTGTGTGCTTGAGGATTCAGAGCATTATTAGGATTACTCCAAGAGAACTTTGGATCCTTTCTCTAGCTGGGATTGTAGTTGTTGGAGTTATAATTCTGCTTATCGTAGTTTCCAACATACTTTCCCTCTTCTAACTGTATAGGACATTCATCTGAACAATGATTTCCTTCACAAATTTCACATACCTCTTCAACAGTGAATACAGGCAGTGAATCATCGTTCAAGATCTTTTTCATTCCTTGGTGAGGTATGCCACTTGTGATTTCATTGTGTTGTCGGCCTCATAGTCCTTAACAGCTAGGACCCGTTTACCCCCTCTTCTTGCTGTCGGAAACTGCTCCTCATTCTTAGCCAAAATTTTCAATACTTGCATTGCCTCATCTGGGTCTTTGAACAGTAGTAATCCGTTTGCTGTTGAATCAATTCGAATACGAGTTTGTAAATTGGCATCATTATAAAACTTGGTTACCTGGTTCGAGACGGGGAATCCATGCATTGGGCAGTTCCTTAGAAGAGTGGTAAATCTGTCCCAGGCCTCGTGCATTGGCTCGTCATCTTCCTGTTGAAAAGTAGTAATTTTGTTACGTAATCACTCAAATAAGTGTGAAGGATTAAAACGAGATAATAATTCACGAGACAAATATGCCCAAGTTCTAATTGAACCCGTCGTAAGTTTATTCCACCAAGTCTTTGCTCTGTCCCTCAATGAATGGGGAAATAACCGAAGCCTCAGTATCTCCGGATTAACTCCTGGTAGTCTAAACGAACCACAGATTTCCTGGAACGTTTTCAGATGCTCCCTAGCATCCTCTGTAGTAGCACCACTAAATTGGCCGGCGTTGTTGATCATGCGAAACATAACAGGTTTCAGCTCAAAGTTGTCAACATCTATATCCGGCAGCGTGGTTTCTAGTTCTACATGATCATTCAGCATGTAGTCTCGGCAAGACCATCGTGCGGCAGCGGCAGGAGGGTCGCCGACAGGAGGAATAATCTCTCCATCTCTGGCAGGATTATCAACCTGAGTGTTCCCTTGATTGTTCATTGCTTCTAACTATTCTTCAAGGCACTTGTTCCTGGGTAGTACGTGACTAAGTCGGTTCCTACTATTGAACGAACGTTCTATTTCAGGATCTAATGGATACTCAGGTTCTTCTCCTCGTCTCGATCTGCGCATAAACAAGAAACCTTGTGAAAAGCACAAGTTGAACAAACCATAATAAAATAGAAAAATAAACAAGAAAAGTGCAGTAAAAGATAGGGTAGAGTTATGTTGCCAGTCCCTGGCAACGACACCAAAAACATGTTGCGAGTAAAAGTGTCTATCGCAATTGTAGTGCAAGTGTACACGATGCAAGTAGTAAAGTGATACGGAAGTATCAGATATCGTCTCCACAGGGACTGGGCTAATAGCTTCACCTTGAATTTCTGCATGAGAGTAAACAGAATAGTTTAAGATGTTGTCACGAGAATAATAAAGAGTGCTGGAAAATAGAAGTAAAGTAATCAAGATAGAGAGAATAGGCTGGTATTGAATTGCTCAGTAGTGTTGGTATTGCTAAGTCTAGGAAAATCAGTTCTGTCGTCATCCCTATCGCGGCGGCAGTCCGTTGCTTGTCGCGACAGCGAACACACAACTCCGTACTTCAAGTTTGGCAAGAATCGCTGTTGTGCCTTGGCCTATCCCTAGGTCCAAGTCTGTCGATGAACACGTCTTTGATGATACCTCCCGGTGTGAATCGAAGGATGAACACCGATGTTGTTGAATTCTTCTTTAGCCACTTAACCTCGTCCTATCCCTAGGTCCGAGATAGTTAAACTATAAACTAGAGAACTCGCACTTATTCCTTTCGTATACTTAACTCTCCCGATATTAAGTAAATATATAACCTCGCAATACTCTCCCGATACTCTTGCAAGATGTTAATAACTAGAATAAGAGAACTTGAAGTTTATTTTATTGAACTGAAAATTCCTAAAACAAAAGCAACTACTTTACAAATCAACCCGTGGCCCTAAGAAGGATTTAGAACATGTTGAGAGAAGGAAAACGGCTAGGGTTTTGGGAAGAAAGCTAGAGATAGATGATGTCGTCTCCTAGGTCGAATTACATGCTTTTATATAGGCTTTGGGTCAATGTTTTCTAAAATAGCAAGAATACAAGTTTAAATTAAAGTACAACTCTAATAAAGACTAAATCTTCAGAGAATATAGCTTTAACTCGTCCTCCTTCTTGCTTGGATTTTCTCTCCTTGAACTTTGGGCTTGACCTTTATTCTGATCTAGGGCATGGAAAAATATAGTGATAATCCACGAAAAACGGGCTTAATTTTCTCTTTATGTCGAGGTCCACTTTGATTCTTCTCCTCAAAATTGCTTTCGTCCTCTGCTGTCACGGCGGCATCCATGGCAGCATCGTCCTCCTTGACTGCTCGACCAGTTCCAGCTCTTCTGCTTCACTGCCCAGCGCCTGCCTCTCATTCCGCTACAGCAGCACCCTGCAAAAGCAACCAATTTTAGTAGAAACTGTGCCTTTTAATATATTTGTGATGTCTAACTGTAAACTAGCCTAAATGCAATGAATTATTCTTGAATGCAGCAGAAATATGGGTTAAATAGGGGTTAAATAATAGAACTTTTACACACTCAACACTCTTCCAAGGTTCTTGGGCTTTCACATAGGTTTAGTGCGCATCTAGAGAAGTTTAAAAAGAAAAAAGGGTCGTTAATCAAGGTTGACTTTGGTTTTCCCCGTGTGATCTTCGTAGTTCGGGTCTAGCGTCTAGGCCGGGCTAAGGGGGTTACATTTGTTGGTATCAGAGCTAAGTTGTGAATATTTGGGGCGATGGTAAGTTTGTGGTAAGTTGTTATGGTAATTGTTGGATGTTTATTCTGATGTGTGGTTGAAAGTTGGTTGAAAATGTGTCTTTGAGCGAATTGTTGATGTTTTTATCATGCTTTTTGGTTATGAATCTTCTGTGAGCTAGTGTGAACATGTATTGGTGATATGCTGGTGTTCTGAGTTGATTTCTTGAGTAATGAAAATGTGAAGGTTATGATATGTTGATATTATGCTGTTGAGGGTGAATGTTGTTTGATGAGAGCATGATTGAAGTTTGTTGATTGACATGCTCGATGTTGTGATATCCATGTTTTTATTGATTGTTCTGTCATATAAAAGGGGAGAATTCGGGATACCCATTGCCTTATTATTATAGCTATTGTGTTATGTTGGAGTTGAAGTCTTGAATCCTTGCTTGAAGTTGGCCTGATTGTTTTGTTATCATTGCTTTGTTAATATTAGCACATTGGGATCGATGAGAGAATGGAAGTTGGATACGATGGTTGCTGCCTTAGAGTAGGTTGTTAAGGGGTGGAATTCACTTTTTGGTGGGAGTGTACCGCTTCGGTCAACAGTGCCTGGAGTTGAGGTTGTGGGGCAGGAGGAGAAAGCTGGTTATGTGATGAAGGATTTATCACCTGTGGTTCAAGAGGTGTCAGGAACATCTCAGGCCGTGGTGAAAGTGAGGCCTGTAGACGTGCCTACTGTGGGACATGCGAGTTTGTCAAAACAACGTTTATATGATTTGGAAGCTGTGGAGTATCATGGTTCGACACTTGAGGCGTTCGAGGCTTGGTTAGCCAGTATAATTCCGATTTTGGATCAGGAAGGGTGTGACAACGCCTGTAAGTTGGGAAGTGTTATCTCGTTAATGTTGGAGGATGCTTGTGCTTGGTGGACATCTGTGGTGGTGGCAACGAATATCCGCGATATAGATTGGGAGTTCTTTGTATCTGCCTTTAATGGAAGATACCTTGGAGTGAAGTTCTCAGGGGTTAAGCAATGTGGAGGAGTGGCTTCAGATTTTGATGGAGAGAAAAGTATAAGCAAAAGAGATGTGAGTACTGACCTCAAGAGTGGTCAGCGTAAGAGGCTACGCGACAGAAGGGTTTGCTTGAATCGAAGTTTAGGTGGTAGTGCTGATGTGAGTCAAGTGCTACATGATCAAGGAGTGGTGGTTCGGTTGCCAATGTGTGACCGTTGTAGAAGGTGTCACGCTGGAGTTTGTTAGGGTGTGGGAGTTTGTTGGAACTGTGGTTCTATGGAGCATGTGAAGCGGAATTGTCCTCAAGTGGTGGGATCAACTTCAGTGGGTGCAAAAGGGTCTCAGAAGGGTCGTGAGCGCGGCCGAGACAGAGTTCGGAGGTGGCAAGAAAGGCAAAAAGGTGTGAGGTGTTTGCAGGATGGATCTTGTTGGAATTGTGGATCTGTTGGACATTTGAGACGGAATTGTTTGAAGTTAGCTCGGGGTAGTCAGGGTTCTTTACCGCGGGGAGACGGTGATGATTTTAAAGTGTTGGTTGATGCTGCGGCGATGCGACCGGAGAATAATGGTTCTGTAAGGAAGAGAGTTTGTTTGTTGGAGCTCCGGGGCAATAAGGTGATTACAGGTAACCTTGTTAAGTAATCTTTGCCCTAGTTTATCTTTGTTTGGTTTCGGTTTTGATTCCCTTGCGTAGTGGGTAAGGTCTTATAGCTAGCAAGTTGGGGTAGTAGCCAGTGTTGTTTTGAAAACAACTTTAGTGTGAAGAGGGTATTAGTGGAGTATTTTGTAGTTGCGAATTGTTAGAGTGGTAGAGAGCTGGACAAGTTAAAAGTGAGGTAAGAGGTTGTTTTTAGGCGGATCCTGAGGATGTTATTGGTAAGTGTGAACCGACATACATGCACAGTTAAAACCATTTGTTATATATTATATATATATATATGGTGGTACATGCATACATGCGACATGACATTAGGGGCTTTGCATACATGTGCACAGGCATTGAAGGGCATATTGGTGACCATGCATACGAACGTTCACACTTGCTAATAGTTAGCTGGGTCCATTAGTGTTGTGGTAGGATTAGGTTGGATGGTGGGTTTTTAAGTGTTGTTTTGGTGTTAGGTGGATGCTAGAAGTGGTGGAAAGTAGTAGGCAAGTTGTCGGTAGTAGTGAGTGTGATCTAGCCTGTTGGCAAAAAGGAAGGTGTTTAGGTGCTTAAAGAATTTAGCGTTGTGGTGGTAAGGAGGTCACCATTTGGAGTTAGAATCGGTTAAGGTGGGTGTGGATAGCTAATAGATGTGGTAGTTTCTTTGTGTTAGATGATGTTGTAGGCTAGTGGATGTGTTTCCGGAGTGTTGAGGCGTCTTGGCATTGATGCTTGCAATAGGAGGGTTGTTTATGTAGGTGATGGTTCGTAGCAATCTTCGAGGAGTTGAGAGGAGGTTGTGTTGAGATATGTAGATAAGGTTTGGCTTGGGGGAGTAGAGGTTTCGTAAATCTTAATATGTTTGTATGGAATGGGTGGTATCCAGGTAAGGTTAGTGTTATGGTCAAAGCTTGAAGTGGAAAGGCAATGTAAGTTCAAGGGCCATTGTTGGTTGGCCGGGTTCTTTTGAGAAGTGGTTTGTTGGTTGGGGTGTAAGTAGATCTTTTCTAAGTCAGCTAGGGGTGAGTGGAACAGCTGGCGGAGTTAAGGTTAGAGTCTTGTGACGTGGTTTTCAGATGTTGTGTGAGTAGTTTTAATGAGTTGTTATGGTAGTGATAGTGGCAGATGTGAAGGAATGTTATCAATATATTGAGATGTTTGAGTAAGTAGTTGTTGCTTAAGAAATTTTTTCTTGTTGTGGTAATCATTGAAAGGAGTTGAGCGGTTTTGCAAGGGGATTTAGGAGCAACGAAGGTGGTGGGTCACATGGTGGCTGAAAAATGGATACGTTGGTGTCACCGAATGTGAGAATTTTGTTGAGGGAGTTATGAGATAAGGCGGAGTATGTTGTAAAGATTTGAGAGTTCTTCGAGTTGTTGGGGCTATGCACACTTCGAAAGTGTGAAAAGTTAAATTGAGGTTAATAACCGAGCGTTCTGGAGGTCTTGAACCGTAAGTGGTGGTGTTGGATTTGGGTATAGTGTGAGTTTGATTTGAGGATGTGTTGGTTTCGTGGTGTTTTGGGTTGATGATGTTTTAGTGGTGGTTAAGTCTCATGTGTTGCGTTGTGTGTTGCTTTGGGAAGTTTGGTATCGTGCTCTTTTCGCAGGTTGAAATTTCGAGGACGAAATTTCCTAAGAGGGGGAGAGTTGTAACACCCCAAATTTGGGCTTAGAAGTTTAGGGTCTGAACCGGGCTGGTCTGAGAAATGGTTCGAATATAAAAGGAGGTTTTAGGGATCGCCTAGTTCGGGATGCTTTAAAAATATAGAAAAATATCTAAAAATCCTCATTTAATATATAAAAGAGAATGGTGAAATCAATTTTACAAAATGAAGTTTGGAAATATTACATTTCGGTGTAGTGACCAAATCGCAGTTTTTGCAAAAGTAAAATAGTGACTGTTTTGTAAAGGATTGAAACTTTGAATCTTTAAGGAGCTAATTTACCCAAAATACTGTTCTCCAGATTTTTCCTTAACTTGGGTAATTTTATTAATGTTTTAATTTAAGGAAATGAGGTTTAATTAAATGAGAAACTAACTTTGACTATTCATAACAACTTTTCACAAATTTTCCCTCTCTTCATTTTCTCTCAAATTCCTTTCAACCAAACACATTTTTTCCAGCAAATTTACTTTGATTTTACACTTCATTTGATGAGATTTCAATTCCTTTTTTATTCCTAATCAATCTTGCATCAAATCTATTTGTTTTCTACATTGAATTTTCATGGATACTTGCCCAATTCAAGGAGAAATCATCATTTAGAGGTAAGCTTGTTCTTCTCCTCTAAATACTCAGTTCTTTACTGAAATTCCCAAGTTTTCAATCCTTTATTAAAGTTTTATGAATGGTTTTAGCGTTGGAAACAAGATTTTGGCTTAAAACTCAAGATTTTGGAAGAGATCTTGGAGATTTTCGTGGATCTTGGTTAGGCTATGTTTTGATGTTATTTTCTAATGTATTTTGGATGTTAATTGATGTTACAAATGAGGTTTTATCAATCAAATCCTGAATAGGTTTGTTTTCCTAAGTTTTGCTTGCTAGAATTGTGGTTTTTGGGGTGGTTTTGGTGATCTGCTGTTGCTGGAGGTATAAGGTCATGTTTATGTGTCTTTTTTATGTTAATTGATGTTTAGAAATGTTTAGAATTGATAGATCTTGGCTGGGCTTTGTTTTGGGAGAGTTTGGAGGTGATTTCGGTTGTTTTTGGTAGCCGAAATGAGGTTCTTGGGTAGAGCAGTGAGTTGGGTTGTGTTGCTGGTGATTTCAATGCATGGTGATGCATTAAACCTCTGTTGTTATGTGTTTAAAACAAGAGAGAATGATCCGGAAGCAATAAAGGTGGCGTTGGAAGTTTCGGATGCTTGGGAGGCTTGTCGGCTAGCGTAGTTTTGTGTATCGGTGAGTGGAGATGGTTTTCCAGCTTTGAAACGATTATTTGGAGGTTTTGGGAGCTTAGTTTAAGTCTAAACAACTTAGATAAGCTCAATAGTAAGTTTTTGAAAAAACTCATTCGGATGTGCTATGTTGTGGTTTGAAGCATTGGTTATGAAATGCATGTTTAATTACTATTTTGAAAGCATATTTTATCATGATTAATGCTGGTTTTAAAAGCCATGTATTGAAGGATACTCAAGGTAAGAGATCCTTGGTTTGACATGTTGTTAATAAGGTTATGATGCATGGAAACGCATGATGATAAGTGGCTTTGATTAATGCTTTAAAACAGTGAATTGATGATGGTACTTGATGTATATTGGCTAGTGATGAAATGGTTTTAAAGTACTTGAATCGGATATAGTTAGTCGACAATAGGATTGGGTGCACCGTAAGTAAAGTCGACTTGGATGTTGAGGGGCTGTGATTGTACCGTAAACTCCATCCAAGTACCCTAGCGATTGAGGAAATTGGCGTCACCACGATGGAGTATGGCTCTCGTGGGTGGACTTGGTTAAGCGTCACAACGGTAGAGGATTGCTCCCGTGTGTGAGCTTGGTTAAGGTGATTACAATGGTTGAGGTAGCTCCCATGTGTAAGCCTTGTGTTGTGTCCCGGCTCTCGCTAGTGGGTTATACAACTATCGATGAGTGATGTTGAGGGGTTGTGATTGTACCGTTAAACTCCATCACGGGTGTTGAGGGGTTGTGATTGTACCGATAAACTCCACCTTGTAAAGCCGGTAGTGTGTATGAAGCGTGTGGGACAACGCTTGTAATCCGCGTATTCGATTGTGTCTTGTGTTGAAATGGTTTGTGAACTATCACTTGAAAGCCAATATAATGTATTTGAATGTAATGAAGTGAGAGATGCTTGAAAATGATGCAAGGTTGCATGGGATTATGTAAATGATACAAGAATGCATGTGTTACTTGTTAAGCGTGAGCAGAAGTATATCTTCTATTGTGAATGGTGGATATGTGCATAGAACCTCATAAGTGCATTGAAGTCTTGTGAAGACTTGTTTTAAAAAGGCACATAATGTAAATGTTGCTTTTGTAGTTCATGGGATTTGTATTTGTTGAATGCATGAGATAGATAGAAAGAACAATTGGTTTTCAAAAGGCATTTTGCTTTGAAATGATCATCAAGCATGAGAAAAGTATGGTGTGAAGTGGAAGTGATTTCCAAGGAAATTGAGTTAAACTTTGCATGAAGTGTTCATGCATGGAAATGTTTAAATGATAGTATTTGCAAGAATGTGGTTTGAGGTGAGTTGTTTAGCATTTCAAAGTTAAAGGTTGGTTTTCATGTTAAGCAATGCATGATTTAAAACAATGTTGTTTCAAAGGAGGTTTTCAAACAATGCTTTGGTTTATTGAATTGTATCTACATTTGAAGTTGGGACAGCAAGAAGCAAGGGATTCAAGAAGAGCTCCACTTGAGAAGTATGCCTTGGTTTATAGCTATAGATAATAAAGGCAATGGGGGGGCAGGGGGGCGGGGAGAGAGTCTTTTATGTTGTGTAATGAGATTGTGTATGTTGACCATGTTCGGTTTATGGTTTGAACCTTGTTGTTGATCGCTTTGCCATATTTGAATCTTCTTCTTCCTAAGTTGATATGCTATGCTATTTGATTAAAAGCAAGATCATGTGTTGGATGTGATGAATGAGTAGGTGTGCTTAATGTTTGTAATGTATCTAGTCTTTGATGTAATTTGATAGTTATAATGCTTATCGTGTTGATGATATGTTATGGAATGGTTTCAATTATGTTTGATGGTGTTTTGAAGTGAAAAACCAGAATTTTCGGCTATTTCTGGGCAGGGTGTATCGAAACACCCTTGGCTGTTTCGGAACGGGTGCTTGAAAAGGCTTGGGCGTTTCGGAACGGCTAGAAGTGTTTCGAAACACTTTGGCTACTGAAAATGTCTGTTTCGGAACTGGTTTCGGAACATACCCGCGTATCGAAACGGTCAACACCGTTTTGATACGGGCGTACGACACAGGTGTTTCTATACGGGTGTCAGTGTTTCGAAACGGGTGACCGTTGGACACAGATTCTGCATGCTTTACATTTTAGTCCTGAAAGTTGTAATTGTAATTGCTTGAGCTTGATATGTCTTTTTAAGCTGAAATTTGGCAGAGAGGCTTGTAATATGTTTAATTGAGGTTTGGTAAAACAAAAATCTTTAAAGTCTTTTTATTTTCCAAAATTTACATTTTGGTCCCTAAAGGTGTATTTCTTGCAATTGAGTCCTTAAACGTTTCCGATCGCTGTGCTTTTCTCTTCCAAGGTTCTTGGGCTTTCACATAGGTTTAATGCGCATCTAGAGAAGTTTAAAAAGAAAAAAGGGTCGTTAATCAAGGTTGACTTTTGGGTTGACTTTGGTTTTCCTCGTGTGATCTTCGTAGTTCGGGTCTAGCGTCTAGGCCGAGCTAAGGGGGTTACAATACAGTACAATTACAACCCCAAGACATCCAAGGCAACTTTATTCACGGTGCACCCAATTCTATAGCCGGCTAAATATATCCTATTAAAGTAACCAAAAACCATTTCCATCACTTGCCAACATAATCACTTATCAACAACAGTCCACTATTTTACAAGCATAAATCACAAAGTCATTTCCACAAGAATAAACATGCTTAATCTCAAATGCATATATTTCTCAAATCCAAGGATCATCTACCAAATGCATCCTTAACAACATGACATTAAACACCAACATTATCAATGCTCAAAACATGCGTTAAACAACAAATAAAACCACATTTAAATCAAGTGCATTTTCCAACAAAAACATAGCACATTCCGAGAGAGACTTACGAATCACTTACTCTTGAGCTTAGCTAAGTGTTTCAAACTTACACTAAGCTCCCAAGACCACGCTCAAAGCGTTACAAAGCTGGAAAATCCATTTTCACTCACCGATACGCGAAACCTTGCTCACTGATACGAAAAAAAGAGATCCAAATGCATTAAAATGCATTTCAACACCAGAAACTAAAAACAAACTTGTATCTCACCCAAACTACACCAATTTACCCATCCGAAACAACTGAAAACCCAATCGATTGCTTCCTAAACCAAGCCCAACCAACATACATCACTTTCAACCATTTATAAACATCAAAACACATCTAAAAACAACCTAAACCCATCCTTATACCTCCAGCAAGCATTACTACATCATTTCACCTAAAAAACCCAACTAAAACCATCAAGAAACTCAAGGATCTCAAGGATTTCGGGATCTATATCATCAAAGCCCTCTTTCAACAAAATAATCAACTTAAAACCCAATTAAAATCAATCCAAAACAGATCTTAACAAATCAAATCCGAAAATTAAGATTTTAATCATATTTTTGCAAGATTTTGATATCAAATGAATACTATAATGAAAACTCAGCCAAAAATATCAATTAGAAGCCAAAGACCTTGGGAATTTCAATAAAGAACCTAGATTGAAGGTTTAGAACGGGCTTTACCTCCAATCCTTGCTTTCCTCAATGATTGACAAGTTTTCCTTAACAAAATATTAAAGAGAACTCTTGGAATTTGTTTAGAAATAAAAGGGAGGGTGTTTGAGAGAAAAGAAATCTGGAGAAAAGAGGTGGGAAAATGATTTTGCTTAAATGAGAGGTAGTTACGTCAAATGAAATCTCAATTTCTCATTTTATTTAATTTTTATTAAATAAAACCTTTTATTTAATCATTTAAAACCCTTTTAAAACACTTATGAAATTAAGGAAAGGCTAAATTTCCATAAAGTTCCCTATAAATTCTAAGATTTTAGCATCTCTTTTAAAATTACATTTTCCACAATTTTGAAACTTTACATTTTGGTCACTACCCAAAATGTACCACTTCTGAAACTCATTTTGTAAAATTTATTTTACCAACCCCTTAAACATGATTTTAGAGGATTTTAGCAAAATTTACCATATTTTTATCCTATCTCGATCCTTGATTTCCCTAAACCACCTAACGCGATTTGAACCGTTTTCGATCGGTCTGATCCGATGTCCAAAACATCTAGGCCCAAAACCAGGGTGTTACAACTCTCCCCCACTTAGGTAATTTCGACCCCAAATTTTACCTAAAGGAAATAGGTGCGGAAACTGCTTCAGCATGTCCGTCTTGCTTTCCCACGTGGCCTCCTCAACTCCTTGGTGTCGCCACAACACATTCACAAGTTCTATCGTCTTGCCACGAAGAACTTTGCTGCTCACATCCAGAATCCTCAATGGTTCCTCATCATATGACAAATCCGGATTCAACTCTATCTCCTCAACAGGCATCACATGCGAAGGATCCGATATGTACCTCCGCAACATCGAGACATGAAACACATAATGTATCTTTTCCAGCTCCGACGACAATCTCAACCGATATGCCACAAGACCAATACGCTCCACTACCTCATAAGATCCAATAATCCTCGGGCTAAGCTTACTCTTACGCCTAAATCTCATCACCATCTTCCAAGGCGATACTTTCAAAAACACACGTTCACCCACCACGAACTCAATCTCCTTACGCTTCATATTCGCGTAAGACTTTTGCCGATCCGATGGCCTTCAAACGCTCACAAATGAGCTTCACCTTCGGGTGGTTCCTTTCAGCATAGCTGGCATCGAAATCAACTTTTGCCCAACTTCTGCCCAACAGAGAGGGGTTCTACATCTTCTCCCTTTCAAAGCCTCATATGGAGCCATTTGAATATTGGCCTGGTAACTATTGTTGTAAGCGAACTCAACCAATGGGAAGTGCTTCTCCCAAGAACCCTGGAAATCTATTACGCAGCACCTCAACATGTCCTCAAGCACCTACATCACATGTTCCGACTGTCCATCGATCTGAGGATGATAAGAAGTACTGAAATTAACACGTATACCCAAGGCTTGATGCAAACATTCCTAAAATCGCAATGTAAACCTCGGATCCCTATCCGACACTATGGACATTGGTACACCATGCAACCGCACAACCTCAACAATATACAACTCCGCCAACCTATCCAAGGTATATGTAGTATGCACAGGCAAGAAATGTGCACACTTTGTAAGGCGATCAACAATCACCCAAACCTAATTCTTCTTTGACGGTGAAAAAGGAAAACCAGACACAAAATCCATGGTAATCCTTTCCCACGTCCACTCTGGGATTCTCAAAGGTTGCAACAACTCCGAAGATACCTGATGTTCAGCTTTCACTCGCTGACACGCCATGCACTTACTAAAGAACTTAGGCACATTCTTTTTCAACCTCACCCAGTAGTACTCATCCTTCAAATCACGATACATCTTTGTACTACCATGGTGCATAGGGAAAGGACTACTATGAGCTTCAGTTAGAATAGCGCGCCTCAACTTAACATCATCTGGCACCACTATTCGACGTCCAAAACACAGAACACCATCATCGTTAAAACTAAAATATGAAGGCTTACCATCCGTAATGCCCTGAACATGAGGAACAAGGGAATAATCAAGCAACTGCTTATCCTTGATCAACTGAATCATAGATGGTTTCACTATCAATTCAGAGATAAGACAACCATCACGCGATATGCTCAAGCGAGCAAACATCGCCATCAACTTCACGACCACTTTCCTGCTCAAAGCATTGGCCACAACATTAGCTTTGCCCGGGTGATACTTGATCGACATATCATAATCCTTAAGCAACTCCACCCAACGACGTTGCCTAAGATTCAACTCCTTCTGAGATATGAGATACTTCAAGCTCTTATGATCCGTGAACACTACACACTTCTCGTCGTACAGATAATGCCTCCAGATCTTCAGGGCAAACACAACAGCCGCAAGCTCAAGATCGTGAGTAGGGTAGTTACGCTCATGCACCTTCAACTGTCTAGATGCATAGGCTACTACCTTACCCTCCTGCATCAACACACAACCCAAACCAACGATGGTCACATCACTATAGACCAAAAACTCCTTACCCGACTCATGCTGAATCAGAACAGGAGCTTGCATCAAAGCTTCCTTCAGCTTTTCATAAGCTAGTTGCCTCGCATCAGTCCACTCAAAGCGAACATTTTTCTGCATCAACTTGGTCAAAGGTGCAACAATCTTTGAGAAACCCTCGACAAACCTACGGTAATACCCATCTAAACCAGGGAAACTTCGTAATTATCACAACCTCTACTTTATGCGGATCAACGTGAATACCCTCAGCTCATACAACATGTCCAAGGAAGACCAACTCCTTAAGCCAAAACTCACACTTACTTAGCTTGGCATACAACTGGTTCTCCTGCAATGCTTGCAAGACGATCCTCAAGTGTCTATGATAATCCTCCTCGGTACGCGAATACACAAGGATATCATCGATGAACACCACCACAAATTGATCCAAGAACTTGTGGAACAGACGATTCATCATGTCTATAAAAGCGGCAGGTGCGTTGGTCAAACCAAATGACATCACTAGGAACTCATAATGCCCGTACCATGTCCGGAAAGCCGTCTTAGGTACGTCCACATCCTTTACCTTTAACTGGTAATACCATGACCTTAAGTCAATATAAGAAAACACGGAAGCTCCTCGAAACTGATCAAAGAGATCATCAATCATTGGCAAAGGATGCTTGTTCTTAATCGTCAACTTGTTCAGTTGCCGATAATCTATGCACATCTGCATCGTCCCATCTTTCTTCTTTACAAACAACACTGGTGCACCCCAAGGTGACACACTCGGCCGGATGAACCCTCGGTCCAGCAACTCCTGAAGTTGCGTTTTCAATTCCTTCAGCTCTTTAGGTGCCATGCGATAAGGAGCAATGGACACCGGAGTCGTATTCTCATACAACTTGATACCAAACTCAACTTCTTTGTTTGGTGGCAACCCAGGCAATTCTTCCGGAAAGACACCTGGAAAATTGCAAATGGTTCTGATGTCCTGCACACGTACATCCTTTGTGCTAGGATTCATCACATAGGCAAGGTAAGCCTCACAACCCAACCTTAGCATACAGCTTGCTTCCAAAGCCGAAATCACATTCGACAAGAATTTCACATTCTCACCTACTACCACCTCTTCATAATCATCGGTAAGCTTTAAGGTGACCCGCTTGACATCAAAATCAACCACCGCTCTATGCTCAGTCAACCAATCCATACCAAGGATCACATCAAAACCGTAAAAAGGTAATTCCATCAAATCCACAAGAAAAACATGACCTTGCACAGACAAAGGGCATCTCCTATACAACTTCTTAGTGACTAATATCTCACCAAAAGAACTAGTCACTTGCATTCTTACTTCGAGCAACTCAACAAGTATATCAAGTAAATGCGCATGCTCACCCAAGATATAAGAATGCGTAGATCCAGAATCATCAAAGCCATCAATGATAAAGACTGAAGAACAAAGGTACCTGCAATAACATGTGTATCATTGCGCTCCTCTCGAAGTGCATAGACCCTCGCAAGACCGCCTTCCTATGGTCGAACTACTAAAACATGAGCAATGCCCCGCTGCCCCTCATTTCTCCTCTAAAAGTTCCCTCGGCCGCACCCACGACCTCTCTGCGGTGTAGCCATAGCAGGTGCACGTCCTTGGCCTCCACCAGCCAACAAAAGACACTCTCGCCTCATGTGATATGCCGAACCACAGTTCCAGGAAGTATTCCCTGTCACCAAAACAAGAGCCTGAGCTTCCCTAGCCGCACAAGGACAATCTCGCCGCAGATGACCTCGAGAACCATACGTCCAGCACATGTTCTGTTATGTCCTCATCCGGTCTCCCTGAGCCGGTGCACCATGTCCGCATTACCTCACCTAGCAGGCTGATATCTCCTATCTCGTCCCTTCTTGTTCCGTCCACCACCGGAACTAGACTCAGATGCTCTCTATCCAGAGCTAGAACCAACTCCTCCAGATGCCAAACCCAAGTTTTGTTCAATGTCTTTGGCTCGACATACATGCACATCGGAATTAGTTTAATCCACGACCAACATGTATGTCTTGACTTTCTGCACCAGCCCGTACCTGAAGCGATCACAATGATGCCTCTCACTCGACATCAGCTCAAGGGCGTACTGGCTCAGACGTACAAACTGGACCTAGTACTCAACCACCGAGAGATTCCCCTGAACAAGCGACATGAATTCACGCTTCTTCTCATCTAAGTATCTCACATCTAGATACTTTCTCTTAAAAGCGCCTCAGAAAAACTCCCAATCGACCTCATTGGGTTCCATACTAGCGGTGATGGTCGTCCACTAGCTATAGGCATCACCCTAGAGCAGAGACGCCTCAGGAGACATTCCAAAGAACTCCACAGCTTCTAGACTCCTCAACCTCTCCAAGGGTAAACCCGCATGCCCAGCTGCAGGGGCCTGAACATGCACTCTGGCTACCACAGCCTGAAACGCTCCGGTGATCTCCTGAACCAATGGAGTTAGATCACCCAAAACAGGACTAGCGTGTCCTTGTTGCTCCTGCTCCCCACCTCCCGGTGGTGGCGGAGGAGGTAAGTTTCCACCAGGAGAGACATCAGCCCCTTGCTTACCCTTGTCACCCTGCTCAGCCGCAGGCACTACCGTGTTCGACCTTAGCTCTCTCCTCGGACCCATAGTGCTATTTTTAACAATGCATAACAATAAAAGAAAGCAAACCATTTAGGCCAGCCTCAAGAAATGATCCACGTTCACAAAAACATTTAATTAGTGTAATAAGACAATGGGCACCCCGATTTCCCTCAAGCATAACATAGTATACAATAACATATCTTGTTCATCATGCTTTCTATCATCCAAAATCAGCACATATCAATATCACATCATCAACATACAATCATATTCATCTCACATATGATTTACTTCAATCAAGCATGGCATAAACTCCAACATACAATCAAAACATGTTTTTTCACACATTCATACACCAAACATACCAATTTCACTTACCATCATCCCAAATTATTTCGAAACCTGGCTATGATACCAACAAATGTAACCCCCTTAGTCCGGCTAGACGCCCGACCCAAACTAAGAAGATTACACGGAAAAACTGAAGTCAACTCGTTAAAGTTAACCTCGATTAACGACCTTTTTCATTTTTATCTTTTCTAGATGCACATTATTATCCTATATGATTAGCATTTTGTTTTGGCGAAAGCGACACAGTAACCGGAGTTCAATTAGGGGTTCAATTGCATACAAACGTCTTCTAGGGACTAAATTGTAAATTTCCAAAATTGTAAGAACTAAAAAGATTTTAAAGTTACCAATCCAAAATTATCCATAAAACATGCTAGCATATCAAGTTTCATCTCAAACGAACCTTTCAAACTCATTTAATTAAGCATACAATATTCAGGGACCAAAACGTAAGAAACAGAAACCTTAAACAATCAAATTCAACACACAACGGTCAAGTGTTTCGAAACACAAGACCCCGCATTGGAACAACTGTTTCGAAACCAGGTTTACCATTTCGATATACGGGTGCATTCCGAAACCCGTATTGAAATAATGCTTCACATTGGCGAAATGTTCCGGAACGTGCCTATTTATTCCGTAACACCATGACCATTACAGTCCATCGTTCCGAAACAGGTAATGGCGTTCTGAAACGCCTTGCCCTGCAATTTCCCAAATTGCTGGTTTTACTCAACTATTCACCTCTGAAATCATCCCAATACATGCCACATCACACATACAATATGAATAGGCATCAAAGATAACCATTACGAACCACAAGCTAAAACATAGCATCAAACTTGCAAGCTTAAGAACTATAGGCATGATTTCTAGATGTAAAAACCACACAAAAGCTAAAAACCGCATTCAAGTTCAAACCAACATTCAAAGGCCATTTACAAACCAAAATAAGCAAACCAAACATGCTCAAAGTGTTCAACATCACCAAATAAATCCAAGAGTAGAAATCCCACCCATTGCCTCTTATTACACATAGGTAATACCACATACTTTGTCTCGTCAAAAGAGCTTGGATTTCCCTTGCTTCATCCTGCCTCAAAAGCCTAATTCTCTACATTGATGAAACAAATGAGCGTAAGCATGAAGCTTCGTGAGGATCACTGAAACCAAACATTCATCAATGCATTTTACAAACCAGAAATATCATCAATTGTCATCTCATGCCTTTCCTTAAAACACACCTTTAAAAGCATCAATGCACTTTTTCAACCACATGATCTTAACATCATCAAAATAACATCAAATAATTTTTTGCTCATGCTTAAACCAAGCATGTCATGCACTCTAACATAAACCATAAGCATCTCATGCTTAAACCATTAATCAATAAAATTTTATTGGCTCGCAAGTGATCAATTCTCAATCCATACCAAAACCAACACAAATGATACAATCGGATACGCAGATTGCAAGCGTTGTCCCACATGCTTCATACAAACTACCAGACTACACAAGGCTCACACACGAGTGCAATCCTCTATTGTTGTGACACCCGTGGTGGAGTATAACGGTACAATCACAACCCCTCAACACCACTCATCGATAGTTGTATAATTCCACGAACGAGAGCACGCGACACATACAACAAGATCCAAACACGGGGTTAACCATCCACTGTTGTGAACTTAGCCTTAATCGTTAGGGTACTTGGATGGAGTATTCGGTACAATTACAACCCCTTGACATCCAAGGCGAATTTATTCAAGGTGCACCCAATCTTATCACTGGCTAACTATATCCGATTAAAGTAACCAAAAACCATTTCCATCACTTGCCAATATAATCACTTATCAACAACATTCCACTATTTTACAAGCATAAATCACAATGCCATTTCCACAAGCATAATTATGCTCAATCTCAAATGCGTACATTTCTCAAATCCAAGGATCATCTACCAAATGCATCCTTAACAACATGGCATTAAACACCAGCATTATCAATGCTCAAAACATGCTTTAAACAGTAAATAAAACCACATTTAAATCAAGTGCATTTTCCAACAAAAACATAGAACATTCTGAGAGAGACTTTTGAATCACTCACTCTTGAGCTTAGCTAAGTGTTTCAAACTTACACTAAGCTCCCAAGACCACGCTCAAAGTGTTACAAAGCTGGAAAATCCATTTCCACTCACTGATACGTGAAGCCTTGCTCGCCGACATGAAAATCACCCTTCCGGAGCCTCCAAAATCGTCTCGTTTGCTCCCAAATCAAGATCCCATTTTTCGATCACCAAAACAGAGATCCAAATGCATTAAAATGCATTTCAACACCAGCAACTAAACACAAACTCGTTGCTCACCCAAACTACACCAATTTACCCATTCGAAACAATCGAAAACTCAAGCGATTGCTTCCTAAACCAAGCCCAACCAACATACATCACTTTCAACCATTTATAAACATTGAAACACATCTAAAACAACCTAAACCCATCCTTATACCTCCAACAAGCATTACTACATCATTTCACCTCAAAACCCAACTAAAATAATCACGAAACTCAAGGATCTCAAAGATTTCGGGATCTATATCATCAAAGCCCTCTTTCAACATAATAATCAACTTAAAACCCAATTAAAATCAATCTAAAACAGAGCTTAACAAATCAAATCCGAAAATCAAGATTTTAATCATATATTTGCATGATTTTGATCTCAAATTAAAACTATAAAGAAAACTCAGCCAAAAACATCAATTAGAAGCCAAAGATCTTGGGAATTTCAATAAAGAACCTAGATTGAAGGTTGATAACGAGATTTACCTCCAATCCTTGCCTTCCTAAATGATTGACAAGTTTTCCTTAACAAAATCTTGAAGATAACTCTTGGAATTTGTTTAGAATCAAAGGGAGAGTGTTTGAGAGAAAAGAATTCTGGAGAAAAGAGGTGGGAAAATGATTTTGCTTAAATGAGAGGTAGTTACGTCAAATGAAATCTCAATTTCTTATTTTATTTAATTTTAATTAAATAAAAAACATTTTATTTAATCATTTAAAACCCTTTTAAAACACATGTACAATTAAGGAAAATCTAAATTTCCACAAAAATCCCTAAAGATTCTAAGATTTTTGGCTTCTCTTTTAAAATTACATTTTCCACAATTTTGAAACTTTACGTTTTGGTTGCTACCTAAAATTTACCACTTCCGAAACTCTTTTTGTAAAATTAATTTGACTAACCTCTTAAACATGATTTTAGGGGATTTTATCTATTTTTACCATTTTTTATCAAATATTGATCCTTGATTTCTCTAAACCACCTAACGCGATTCGAACCGTTTCCTGCCCGTCGGATCCGATGTCTAAAACATCTAGGCCCAAAACCAGGGCGTTACAGAGTTTTTACGGTAATGGCTAACCTATCTTCTTGGAAGATCACAACCACCATCTAGGAGATCTTCATCAAAAGATTCAAGGTTTTCAATCTATCAATGAATTCAGGTACACTTCCGATTCAGTTTATTTGATTTATTGTTCTCGATGATTTAACATGATAGATCCTGGTATTAGGTTTCATATTAATTTATGATTTGTTTCTAACATGTTACACCAAGACACCGAACTGCACTCATGTTGTAAAAAGGACGTTTAACACTTATATGCGACAAAGCAAAAGTAATTGTGACCTTCAACGAAGGTTTCATAACTTAAGCCGACATGTTGATAACCAATATTCTTCTTTTGTATGTAAAATCAAATTGAACTGTTGGAAAAAATGTGAGGAAACAGTTACTTTGAGCCATATTTCGAATAAGTAAAGGCATAGTTTCAAATAAAGTACCATTACAGTCTTATTCTACTTTGCACGACCTTTACAACGGTATCACATAAGCTCAAAACGGATGAGTAATAAATGAAAAATTAATTCTCAAAGTAAGATGGTTGTGAATTGGAAAAGGAAATGAAAACCCTAAATCCCACATTGATGGGATAAAAGGCGTAGGAATAGTTTATTTAAACTTCCTCACATTGTGGTTATTTAATGACTTGTATCAACATTATGCTGCTTGTGCAAGGGGTGTGAAATAATTCTCAATTGGGTTAGGCTTAGGCTTGCCAATATTTTACCCATTACGAATTCATTTTTTCCTTAGATGAGCATATCTGATAAGATAATATTTCGAATTTAAATTTTTTAAATTCAAATATTAACAGATAATGCTAGATATTCGTAGAGAAATATTTTGATAATTAATGGCCATAATTAATCCAATATATTTTATGGTTTCCCACGTTTAACCTAACTCTTCCCTATAAATACACGACTTTCTCTTTGTTTTTAACAATCTCAAAATCAAGTTTTCCCTCCAAAAAAATTCTCTTTATTTTCGGTGATAGTCGAAGGCAAGTTTCTGTTCGTCATTTCTCCAGTAGTGTTGCTGCACAAAATCAACCACTATTGTATCCTGGGAGACTAACGATCAAAGAACTCTAGCACTGAGGAGTGGTCGAAACTGTCTTAAGGAAACTGCGTTTTTGCAGGCGTCTGTCAACTGATTTGGATTATTTTTCGAAACTGTTTTTCGATTAAATTTATTTCGTTTATTTTTGTTAATTTTCCATATTTATTGTTTTTTATTATTTTGTATTTAACCTTGATTTGTCTAACAATCTTAAGACATATCTCTTCATTCTTTTCAAGGTGATTCGATTTAATCAAAGTTTGGAGAGAAGAAAATAAATTCGTTTTCGGGAATACTCCTACCGTATTAAACAAATTTTTGCTTAAAATCTCAAAAATAAACGAGGACAGATTTGTTGTACAGAATATGTCAATAGAAGTAGCCTCAGTTACAATGAATAAACGAAACTAAGTTTTAGATTATCGAAATTATTGCCAATTATAGGATTTTTTGTTTCTTTTTTAGTAGAAACAATGACTACTAAGGTTACAGATTTTGGGAAAATCAAAATAAAAAATAAACAAAATTAAGATTTCGGTTTATCGAAAATATTATTGATTTCGGTTTTGTTTCTTCTTGTTCTAGAACAAAGAAAAGAAAAAAGTTTGTTTCCAAGTAGATCCTCAAATAAGAGATGGATCTCGAAAAAGAATATTGTATTCTTGTGGTATAATAATAATTATTTAAATTATTATTATTTGTGCTTTTGGCAACACTATGAAATATTATAATTTTTTTTAAAAAAATTATAGAGACGAACAAGTTACTCAGGCAAAATTTGGGAAACTAGATCTCGTAAAGAATTTGTTTTGTGATTTAATTTTTGCCTTTTTAACGGATTTACGTTATATTTTCCAAAACAAGAATTAACAAAAATTAAACGATTAGTTCCTTTTGAATTTTGTTGCCTTTATATCTATGCTTTAGATTTTAGTGCTACTAATCCCAATGTTTAACAGAAGATATTACAAGGAAATAAATTAATAAATTTATTTCTATGCTAGATTTGATTCAAAAATGTTAAGGAAAATAAATCGTTGGATTTAATTTCGTGGGAATCTAGAATGATTGAATCTTGAAATAAATTGGTGAATTTATTTTGGAAAAGAAATAACTCAAATTTATTATTTCTTAAGAATCAAAGTATGGTTCTATTTTGGAAATAAACCAGTGAAGTTATTTCTGGAAGTAACATTGGTTATCGAATTCAAAGCGTTGATTCCAACCGAGATCCCGAATCAATGCATAGAAGAACTTTGTTCTCGTTGTCAAAATGAAATTCTTAAAGCCTATTATGATGCATGGTATGAAGCGCAAAATGTTTAAAAATGACAAAAGAATTGTGAGGGTCGTTTGGACCATAAATACAAAATGGAGTGATCATCATTGAAAAGAATTTCAAACGTGGCAACAAAAGAAGTTGTATATTTGACCATGATAAATTCGGTCAAAGATCTGAAGGATGACCCTCCTATTATTTAGAGAGGATAAGGTAAATTTGTTACCACCTTCAAATGCTATTAAGGTAAATATTGCTAAGGAAAATATTTCCATGGCAAACGTAGTGAAAATAAAAAATGACTTCGAATCGCAAATTAAGCAGTGTGTTCAAGAAACAAAAGTTTCATGAGAAATGTTTCAAGTGCCATAAAATGTGGAACAAGTATTCGAACTATAGATCAATGTTATGACAATATTTTCTTGATATGGCAAACAAGTGTTTGAAGGAAAAATTATTACCTTCATGATAGAACAAACTATTATTTTGCTCAAAAGCAAAGATGCTATAGAAGAATTATTCTCTAAAAGTAGAATGTTGAAATCACAATATAACAAATTGATTAATTTGGAGAAAAACTCTACGTGAGTAACGCTACAACATTAAAAGAAACAATGATTTTGAAGATAACTACTGAATAGAATTGGATATTCAAAATGTGTCTAACTTGGGGGAAAGTTGTTCTATCAACTTAGACACCGTATGAGTTATGGAAGGATATAAAATCCTCCTACAACTACATAAAAATGTGGGTGTGTCTTGCAAAAGTTAATATTTCGATTACCAAAGTAAATGAAAATAAGTGGACTATATTTTCATTAACTATGTAGAACATAGTAACGAATATCAATTTCTTGTGTACAAATAGTGTAACACCCCGAAAACCGGTCTAGTCGGAATTGGATTCCAATGATCGGAGTAATGCTATTAGAATTGTAACACCCCAATTTTGGGCTTGGAAGTTCAGGGTCTGAACCGGACCGGTCTGATTTTCGGTTCGAATATAAAAGGTGGTTTTAGGGAAAGCCTAGTTCGGGTTGCATTAAAAATATGGAAAAATATCTAAAAATCCTCTTTTAATATATATAAGAGTTTGGTGAAACCAATTTTACAAAATAAGGTTTGGAAGTGTGACATTTCGAATTAGTGACTAAAATGTAATTTTTGAAAAGTTCAGTGGTGACTGTTATGTAAGGATTGAAACTTTGAATCTTAAAGGAGCTAATTTACCCAATATTGATTTCTCCAGATTTTTACTTAGTTTTTAATGATTCATTTAAGGTTTAATTAATTAAAGGAAGATGGGAAAAACCAATTTTGAGATTTCATAACTAACTAACTTTCTTGAAATCTTTCTCATCTCATTTTCTCTCAAAATTCCCTCAGCCAAACACATTTCTACAACAACTTTTCTTTTGATTTTCACACCAAATGATGAGATTTCAATCATCAAATGATTCCTAATCCTTTTTACATCAAATCCTCTTCATTTGCTTATTGAATTTTCAAGGATTTTGGCTCTAATCAAGGAGAGATCTACATTTAGAGGTAAGGATGTTCTTCTCCTCTAAATACTCAGTTCTTTACTGAAATTTCCAAGATCTCAATCCTTAAATTAAGTATTATTAAAGGTTTTAATGTTGTGATCTTGATTTTGGCTTAAAACTCAAGATTTAGATTAAATCTTAAAGAAATTCGTGGTGATTGTTTGGGCTCTGTTTTGAGATGGCTTTTTAATGTATTTTGGATGTTTAATGATGTGTAATTGAGGTTTAATCAATGCAATCCCGAATAGGTTGATTTTCCTATGTTTTTCTTGTGAAAATGGTGGTTTTGGGGGTGATCTTGGTGTTCTGTTATAGCTGGAGGTATGTGGACGAGTTTAAGTTCTTTTTGGATGTTAATTGATGTCTAAGAATGTTTAAAAGTGATGGATCTTGGCTGGGTAATGTTGTGGAAGAGTTTGGAGGTGATTTTGGTTGTGTTTGGTAGCCGAAATGTTAGTTTTGGTGAGAGCAGTGAGTTTAGGTGTAATGGCTGAAGATTTTAATGCATGATGAGGCATTAATCCTCTACTTTGATGTGTTTAAAACAGGGGAGACATCTTCGGATCCTTGTGGTGTTGATCCGGAGGCTTGAACGGCGTTTCGGCAAGCTTGTGAAACGGAATTGGTGAGTGGAGTTGAATTTCCAGCATTGTATCGAATATTTGAAGGTTTTGGAGCTTAGCTTAAGTCTAATCAACTTAACTAAGCTCAAGAGTAAGTTTTCGGAAAAACTCTCTTAGATGAGCCATGGATTGGTTCGATGCATTTGTTGATAATTGCATGTTTAAATTCTGTTTTTGAAAGCTTGTTTAGCATGGTTAATGTTGGTTTTGTAAGCCATTTGTTGAAGGATGCTCAAGGTAAGAGATCCTTGGTTTGATTTGTTAAAAATGTGGATTGATGCATAGTGATGCATGTTGTAAATGGCTTTGTTTTAGATGCTTAAAACAGTGGATTATTGATGATAATTGATGTATATTGGCAAGTGATGTGTTGGTTTTAAAATACTTGAATCGGATATAGTTAGCCGGCTATAGGATTGGGTGCACCGTGAATTAATTCGCCTTGGATGTTGAGGGGTTGTAATGGTACCGTAATCTCCATCCAAGTACACTAACGAGATGTTTAAGATCACAATGGTGGTTAAAAGTCCATGTGTGGATCTTGTTTTGAGTGTCCCATGTTCTCGTTAGTGATGTTATACAACTACCGATGAGTTATGTGGAGGGGTTGTGATTGTACTGTTAAACTCCATCACAGGTGTTGAGGGGTTGTGATTGTACCGGTAAACTCCACCTTGTGTGTTCGGTAGTGTGTATGAAGCGTATGGGACAACGCTTGTAATCCGCGTATCTGATTGTGTTTTATGTTGTAAAAGGTTATGGTTTATCACTTGGAAGCCAATATGACAAGAATGATATTGAAGCATGAGATGCTTGTTGTGAATGCAATGTTGCATGAATGATGTTGATGTGTGTTGAAAGGCTTTATGGAAAGTGTTTTTATAAAGTGCATTATTGTATTGTTTTATTAGAGCATGCCTCACTAAGCATTTGTGCTTACGCTCTCTCTCTTGAACCAATAATGCATATAATTGAGGTGTTTGTGGGCAGCAAGGAGGCTAAGAATCCAAGGGAAAGCTAAGCTCATGTATGATGTCTATTTCACAACATTATTAGATTTTGGTATTTGGCAATGGGAACCTAGGATGTGTTTTTGGGAGATGTTTTGGACTCCCTTGTTGTGGCATGATGCCTTAATGTGTTGGATATGTAAATGGCCATTTTGGTGCTTGCTTTGATGTTTTGATGGTTGTGTGCTTTGGACATTAGGATGCATGCCTATAGTCTTGTGATTTTTCCTAATTGATGCCATGAATGTCTTTTGATGATGCAAACATGTACCTAATATGTATGATGACTTGTTGGCATGATTAGGAAGTTATTAGGATGTGTTTGAGTGATTAAATGTATGTTAAACCAGCAAAATCTGCACTTTCTGGGCAGTCCATATCGGAACGGGCACTAACGTTTTGAAACGGGGGCCTATAATGGCCTTCGTGTATCGAAACGGGTAGAGGTCGTTCCGAAACGCTTTTGCTACTGCCAAGCCCTGTTTCGGTACTGGTCTCGAAACGAACCCGCGTTTCGGAACGGTCAACCCCCGTTCCGAAACACTAGACCGTTGGGCACTTATTTGAATGGTTTAAGGTTTGCAAACTTTACGTTTTAGTCCTGAATTTTGTATTTGCAATTGTTTTAGTTTGAGATGTCCTTTTGAGCTGAAATTTGATAGGGAAGCTTGAAATGTGATTAATTTGATATTGGTAATATAATAATCATCTAAGTCCTTTATCTTTCCAGAATTTACATTTTGGTCCCTAACTTTGTATGTTGTGCAATTGAGTCCCTTATTGCTTTCCGATCGCTGTGATTTTCAAGTATGCTTTTCTCAATAGTACGCTTAGGGTTAATGAGCATCTAGATAAGATTAAAAAGAAAAAAAGGGTCGTTAATCAAGGTTGACATTCGGGTTGACTTTGGTTTTCCCCGTGTAATCTTCGTAGTTCGGGTCAACCGTCTAGGCCGGGCTAAGAAGGTTACAAGAATATTGAAATATCGTATCTTTATTATAGATTATATTGATATAGGATCTTAATTAAGCCATGTCTATAGTCAAGATTGTTTTATGAAGGCTCAAACTAGTGTTTTTAAGCTAGGCGTTTCGATACAATCAGACTCGTATCGAAACGGCCTATGCAAGATGTTTTGAAATGTTTATATGCGTTCCAATACAATTCCAATGGTAATAACTAACATTTGGACTTTTGCTTGACCGTTTCGATACGGTTCCTCTAGTTTTGAAACGAGTCCCCTTTTTCGAATGCGTTTGAAGGTGTAAATTGAAAAAAATGAAAATATGGTTGTTCACCTGTCGAGGGCTGCCCTTCCCACATGAATATAGTTAGAAGAAATGACTTATAGTCATCTATATGTCTATTTTTGGTAAGGATAAGGGATAGCTAAATAATATTATTAAATAAGCTTACATTAGTTGGGAGGAAAGCTTCCTATTGGTTACATGGGAGGTGGGTAATAATTAAAATAATATTTCCCTTAAAATGAATTGATCAAAAGAAAGCTCTCATCTTTGTTTAGAGTTTCACCGAGACAAACACCCATCTTTTATTCAAAAATAATAAGCAAGCACAGCCATTGTCATCTTCTCCACCAAGCTCAAGCACACACCTCTCCATAGCTATCGATCGGGTAAGTGAAAGCCCTAAGTTAGCCATCAATTTTCTTGGCTATTGAATGATCAATTTCAAGCTTTAAGTTAAGCCTTGTCTATAGCTAATGGCTATTCAAGCATCGATATTTTCATATTGATCCTAATTATTCCTTATTGCTTTTCCTAGCTCAAGAAGTGGAAAAGACTAATCCAACGCCTTCATTGAAAGCTAGGGATAAGGGTATTGCCATCTAAGAGCCTTAGGAGCTTCAGATTGTCAAGGTGAGTGTAGCCGGAGTCTCGAGAGTGGCTAGGTGCCATCTCGAATCATTATTTATTGATTTACTTACCATTGATTTTAAGGGATTTGCATAAAGCATTATTGTAAGCTACGTTGGTAAGTTTTCGTAAGTATTGCACCGATTCATTGTTCATAGCATTGTTATCATTGTCATGGAAATCATTGAAGTATTTACATGTAGAATCATTGACATGAGTTATTGCTATTTGTCATAAGATTATTGATATGATGTCATTGCCATCGAATTATTGTCGTTGATATTGATGTGGAATATTGTTAATGAATCACTGACACTGAACTATTGATTATTGGACCTTGGATTTGAAGTGTTGGATACAATTGACATGCCATAGAATTCATGAGCTCATTGGTACGGGTGGACTACGGTCCTAGGGCTACCGCCTATATTGATTTCGCGAGGCGGAGGGATGTATTGTGTATTGGTCTTTGGCAATGTCGGCGGGATGACCAATTATTGATTTGGCAAGGAGGTGGAATTCGTGTATTCAAATACCATGAATCGATCCAAGGGAACCATTGATTATCGATATTGTTTACTATGAAATCATGATATTGCCATTGATGACATGATACTATGTTTCTAATATGAATAAGGAACGTGTTACATTTATTGCATAATGAAGATTATGATTATCTATGAAGCATGTTATATGGCATTCATGTCATCCATTGTATTTGTGACTACCTCACTAGGCAAAGTATGCCTAATGCATTCCATTGCACCCATTTCAGGTTGCCAAGTTTTGGATCGAGATCAGAGAAGTTGAAGCGTTGCACAAAGTCACAATCAAGCTCTAAGTAATGTATATTGACCCTTTGAACTCCTAGTTGGTGGCAAAGTCTATGTATAAGTTTTTTAAGCCTCTTTTGATGTGGCTATGTTATGGTTAAGTGTTATAAGTACAATAAGTTTAAATTGAGTCTTTTATGAAGTGAAAAATGGCCTTAAGTGTATGTTTTGGCACTAAAAGGTAAAAACCGAGTAAAAGGATCCATATTGCTCTAAATTTTGACATGCTAGTAGAATTTATGGTTATAATGTTGTGTGTGAAGTTTCATTGGATTTGGACATTGATTGATAAACTAAAATGAATAAAAAACTAGCAAGAATTTGTCATTACAGGTCAGGCCGTACTGAAACGTGTGATGGCATTTCGATACATGTAAGCATAATTGAACCTGAGAAAGCAGGGTGTACCGAAACAGGTTAGGGCATTTTTAAACATTTTGTCTCTGGAATTCCTTGTTTCGATACGAGTTCATAGCGTATTGAAACGAGTCAAAGTCAAAGTCAAAGGTATTCAACCTGTACCGATACATGGCTTCCTCTTATCGATACGGTCAAAAGGGAAAAGTCAACAATGTTGACCATTTTGCACCCGTATCAAAACGGCTCTAAGCGTTTCGATACAAGGTTAGTTAAAGTGGTTAAAGCCTAATCTGAAAGTCTGCATTGTTTACATTTTGGTCACTAAGTTTTGCATGAGTAAATTGAATGGATAAATGATCACCATTATGCATGAAATTTTGCTAGGTAATCAATGTTGTACTGAATTTCATTGTGGTATTGTCTAATGCATCGATGAACCTCTAGTTTGTATGATTTACAGATTAGTCCCTAAAACTTGTAAAAGTTATAAAATAGTACTAAATGGCTAAATGTGGTCCTTTTATGAATGAAAGGAATTAATATGTATATTGGTAATGTTTGTTTCTATAATATTGATTACATGTTATTAATAAGTTGAAATTTTATCACACCGATCACCATAATGTTCACCGGTAACACACTCCGACTCGGTTCCCAACCAGGTCGGGAAGGGGTGTTACAAATAGATTCACAAGAATTTGATAATGGAAAAAAAAGAATGACTCATTCTTTGAAAATATATTTCCTATATATTTAGGGAAGTCAACCCAAGTTTAATGAAACGAACTTTGGAGACTATCAGTGGAAATTAGTCCATACGTTCAACAAAAGGTTAAAACTAATACATTGTCTTGATGACGAATAAGAGTGTGACAAATGTGTGTATTGTTATACGTAACAATGAAATGATAAACCTACCAAAGACATGTTAAACTCAAGATTTGACATAAAGGATATGCGACTAAATGACATGATTTTGGACATCCAAATCAAATGGTCACACGAAGATCTCATATTTATTTAGTCACACTATGTGGATAATTTCTTGAAAAATTTGGCAAGGATGATTTTGGCTTAGCCAAAACTTCTATTGACTATGTAAAGTCAAAGGATAACGTTAGACAACTAATCTCAAATGGAGTTATCTCTATTGACTATGTAAAGTCAAAGGATAACATTGTAGATCCGCTAACCAAAGGGTTAAATCGAGATCAAGGTTAGATTACATCAAAAGGGATGGGACTAAAGCTCATGGAAAATAAAGGTGCTATGTGAAGGAAAAACCCTACCTAGTTGACTGGAGATCCCAATATCTAGGTTCAAACAGAAAACCTAATTGTATAGACTTGTGCGGTCATTGTGGGGGTTCCTCTCCCAAGTTCATTCCTATGATGTAAACAATGCCTAAAATTGAATAGGCTAAGCAAAAGCTTTTAATGATCATTGAGTGCTTTGGTGAACCAAACAACATAAATCACCTATGTAAGAGTAAAGTGGGGCCACTTCAAGGAGACTATTAGGGCATAGTTCTCTCAAACTCTTGTAGAGCCATGGAGATGTCCATGGTTATATGGACATAACCATGAGAACAAATACTCTTGTCAAAGAGGTATTTGTTGCATGTAAAATAGTCTATCGCAATAGAGTGCAAGTGTACACGACGCAAGTAGTAAAGTGATACACGAAGTATCGAATGTCGAATCCACAGGGACTGGAAATAGCTTTAACCTTGGATTGCTGCACAAGAGAGAAAGAAAAGAGTTTAAATTGTTGGTAATTGATAATGAAGAATATTGAATATAAAATAACGGAGTTTTCAGGGTAAAGAAATAGGCCGATATTGATTTGCTCGGTAGTGCAGGTGTTGCACTGTATAGAAATTCATGTTCTGTCGTCGTCCTTATCGCGGCAACACCTGCGGCGGCAACAGTCTATTGTTGTCGCGGCAACGATCACACAACTCTATACGTCAAGCTTGGCAAGAATCCCTGATGTGACTTGTCTTAGATGATACCTCCCGGCGTGAATCGAAGGATGAACACCGATGTTGTTGAATTCTTCCTAAGCCACTTAACCTCGTCCTATCCCTAGGTCCGAGATAGTTCAACCATAAACTAGAGAACCCACACTTATTCCTTTCGTATACTTAACTCTCCCGATATTAAGTAAATGAATAATCTCACAATGCTCTCCCGATACTATTGTAAGATGTTGATAACTAGAATAAGCAAACTTGAACTTTATTTTATTGAATAGAAAAATTACTAAAAACAGTACAATCCTTGCAACTACTTTACAGAATCAACCTTTAGCCCTAGGGAAAGTTTAGAACATGATGAAAAGGGAGAAAACAACTAGGGTTTTTGGGGATGACGGCTAGAGAATGAGATGTCCTTCCCTTGGTCGAATTACATGCCTTTATATAGGCCTTGGGTTCAAGCATTCTAATAAGGTAAGAATAAAAGTTTAAACTAAAGTACAACTCTAATTAAGATTAAATCTCCTGAGTAGATGCCTTTAATTCGTCCTCTTTCCTTGCTTTGGGTTTCTTCCTTGAACTTTGGGCTTGGCCTTCATTCTGATCTAGGGCTCAGAAAAATATAGGAGTGGCCCACGACAGACTGGCTTGATTTTCTCTATCTTTCGAGCTCCACTTTACTTTTCCCTTTACCATTGTTGTCGTCATTGGCTGCCACGACAGTGGCTACGACATCGTCTTCCTTCTCGACTTCAGTCATGTGTTCCAGCTTTGCTTCTTCACTGTCTTGAGTCATCCACAGCAGCTACCTGCAAAATCAGCCAAAATCAATAGCAACTGTTCCATTTTATATAATTGTGATATATATGTGAAATCTATCCTAGATGCAATGAATTATGCTTGAATGCAGCAGAAATATGAGTTAAATAGGGGGTAAAAAGTAGAACTTTTGCACACTCAACAGTAGTTATGTGAGGTATATCATCGTTTACACAAACTACAAAACAGTTCAAAGATATCGTGTCTACTGGGTAGCATGTAAATTAAATATACTTTCACAAGGGGGGTTCAAGGGTGGACACCTACCTATTCGATGCAGCTATCAATCGTAGAAGCTATCACCACATCAAGTCAAAATGTTTTGATAAAATCATCAATTTCATACATGTGGGGGGTTGTTGGAAAAAATGTGAGGAAACAATTACTTTGAGTCATATTTCGAATAAGTAAAGGCAAAGTTTCAAATAAAGTACCGTTACGTTCTTATTCTACTCCATAAGACCTTTACAACGATATCTCATAAGCTCAAAAAGGATGAGTAATGAATGAGAAATTGATGCTCAAAGTAAGGTGGTTGTGAATTGGAAAAGGAAATGAAAGCCCCTAATCCCACATTGATTGGATAAAAGAGTGGGAAGTGTTTATATACACTTACTCACATTGTGGTCGTTGAATGACTTGGGACCAACATTGTGCCTTGCGCATAGAGGGTGCGAATCGAATCCCATTTGGGTTGGGGCGCATTCGCATGACGTGGGCGACACGAATGTCCAGACCCGTTGGGATCTGCGTGGGCCTGCGAATATTTAACCCACTAGGAATTAATTTTTTTCCTTATATAAGCATATATGATAATATAATCTTCTGAATTTAATTTTTTTAAATTGAAATATTAACAGATAATACTAGATATTCATAGAGAAATATCTCGATAATTTGTGGCCAGAATTAATCCGGAATTATTTATGGTTTCCCACGTTTAACCTAACTCTTCCCTATAAATACATGACTTCCTCTTCGTTTTTAACAATATCAAAATCAGGTTTTCACTCTTAAAAAATTCTATTTATTTTCGGTGATAGTCGAATGCAAGTTTCTGTTCGTGATTTCTCCAGTAGTGTTGCTGCAGAAAATCATCCACTGTTGTATCATGGGAGACTTACGATCAAAGAACTCTAGCATTGAGGAGTGGTTGAATCTATCTTAAGGAAACTGCATTTCTATATGCATTTGTCAACTAATTTAGGTTATTTTTCGAAAATGTTTTTTGATTAAATATATTTCATTTATTTTTGTTAATTTTCCAAATTTATTATTTTTTATTATTTCATATTTAACCTTGATTTGTCCAACAATATTAAGACATGTCTCTTCATTCTTTTCAAGGGGAATCGATTTAATCAAAGTTTGGAGATAAGCAAACAAGGTATAGTTATTATATAAATATCATTACGTGGTTCAATAGTTTGGTTTGTCTTGCTTCATGCTCTTAACCTAGGATCAAATCCTTCTTAGCTAAATTATGGGTTCAAAATTTCCTCATGCAATTTGAGTGTGACACATGTCACCTTTTGATTGAATGAAAAATATTAGTTATAAAAAAATAAAATTAAGAAAAATATTTCACCAATCAGGTGATGACACAAGTCACTATCTGATTAGAGGATAAATTTATTAAATTAAGTTAAGTTTAGTACCATATTTATAGAATACGTAAGTAATATGGACTAAATGTGTAATTATACCATTTTTCTTTAAAAACCAGTCAACTTCTCCGTTATGTTTTAACAGTTGATGGCTTGATTCAAACAAGATTTAATAGAATGATCAGTCAGCTATAGTCAAGTTATGGAATAGTTTTTTTTTTAATATGTTGGTGTGATTACAAGGTAATATATGTTCAATTTTCTTAGCCCTTTAATAACGCAAACACATCGTGCACACATTGTGCTCGAACCCTGGTTACTTGGATAAAATACATCATCCTTTACCACTGGGACCATTCCACATGTTCCATGTTACGGAATAGTTAAGAATTAATAAAATCTCAACTTTACCTTGAGATAGTATTTTTTTGTGAACTTCACTGGTGGTCCTTTTGTTTAGGGGATGTTTTATTTTGATCATCGAATTCGAAAAAGTATTAAATCAGCCATTAATGGTTTCAACTTATAGCATTTGGTCACCCGATCGTTAACCTCATTAACTCAATTAACAAAGATCTGACCTAGCACATTAAAAATAAAATAAAAGTCACATTTTTTCTAGCTATAATACACGAAGATCTCTATTTTAAATTCGATCTTTAAAATATTAAAAATTCATTTTTACGCTCTTTCTTTCCAAAAAAATCTCTTTAACCCAAATATTTATCTTTCCTTTCATAACAACCACACTCTTTCCTCCATTGATGAAAAAGCTTCATCTTTTGTTTTAGTTCATGTCATCAATGTTGACACTCTCATCGAGAATCGAAATCAGCATGGTTTCTAGTCTCACTAGTTTCATTCTCAACTTCATCCAATTTAGTTTCGGCATAAAGTTAAAAACGCCCCCAATGTTTGACTGATAGTCACTTAGGCCCCTATTTTTTGTACCATTTCAATCTTTAACGTTTTATTTTAGGTCAAAATGATCCCTTTGCGGATAAAAAATTGTAAGTCAACTGATGGTAAATGACTTGAAATGACGTGACAATCATATATGGCAGTGCACGCTGACATGACACACTACACCAGAGTTGTTCTATGGCGGCAGTTTTCGCTGCGTTTTAGAAACAAACGACACCAATATTTTAATTCTTACGGTGTTTGAGGGAGAAACGTCACTAAACGGGAAAATTCACGACATTTCTTTATAAAACGTCGCTATAGAGTGAAAAATAGTGGCGCTTTTTGCTCATAAACACCGAAATAGGTTTGTGTTAGTTGCGTTGTAACGCCCTGGTTTTGGGCCTAGATGTTTTAGACATCGGATCAGATCAGTCGAGAACGGTTCAAATCACGTAAGGTAATTTAAGGAAATCAAGGACCGGATATGATAAAATTGTGGTAAAAATTGCTAAAATACTATAAAAATATGTTTAAGAGGTTGGTCAAGTCAATTTTACAAAACGGATTATGGAAATGGGACATTTTTGTGTAGTGACCAAATTTTAAAGTTTCAAAACTGGGAAAAAGCGTGATTTTTAATGTAGAGGCCAAAATCTTAGAATCTTTAGGGGGCTTTAAGTCAATTTCACATTTCCTCAATATGACATGTGTTTTAAAAGGTTTTTTATTACATGACTTTAATTGGATTCATATTAATTAATTAATTAAAAGGTAGTTAATGTGAGATTTTCAATTACGTAACTACCAACTCTTTCTCATTTTCAGCCAAACACTAATTCACTCATCTTTCTCCAGAATCCTTTCTTCCAAAAACTCTCTCAACATTTCCTAAATCATTTTCAAGAAATCTTTCCTAGTTCCTCAAGATTTTGCTAAGGAAAACTTGTCATTCATTGAGGGAAGCAAGGATTGGAGGTAAATCCCGTTCTCAACCTCTAATCAAAGTTCTTTACTGAAATTCCCAAGATCTTTGGCTTCTAATTAATGTTTTTGGTTGAGTTCTCATTATAGTTTTGATTGGAGATCAAAATCTTGTAAAAATATGGTTGAAATCTTAATTTTCGGACTTGTTGAGTTAAGCTGGGTTTTGTGTTGATTTTAATTGAGTTCTAAGTTGATTTATATGTTAAAATGAAGTGTTGATATCATAGACCTCGAAATCCTTGAGATCCTTGAGTTTCTTGTTAGTTTTAAGTGTGTTTTTGGGGTGAAAGGGTTGAATCTCGATTGCTGGAGGTATAAGGTTGGGTTAGGTTGTTTGTTAGATGTGTTTTGATGTTTATTATGGGTTGAAAGTGATGTATGTTGGCTGCGCTTGGTTTAGGAAGCAATCAATTGAGTTTTCGATTATTTTGGATGGGTATTTTGGTTTAGTTTGAGTGAGCAACGAATTTGTGAACTGTTGCTGGTGTTGGAATGCATTTGAATGCATTTAGATCTATGTTTTGATGATGTGAAAACAGGGGATCTTAATTCGGAAGCAAACGAGGTGTTGTTAGAGGCTCCGGAAGAGTAGTTTTCGTGTTGGCGAGCAAGGCTTTGCGTATCGGTGAGTGGAAATGAAATTTCCTGCTTTGTAACGCTTTGAGCGTGGTCTTGGGAGCTTAGTGTAAGTTTGATACACTTAGCTAAGCTTAAGAGTAAGTGATTCAGAAATCCCTCTCTTGGAAATGTGATATGTTTGATGAAATTGCACTTGAGTTAAGTGTGGATTTGTTTAATGTTTTAAAGCATGTTTTAAGCATGGATGTTGCTGGATTTTAATGCCATTATGTTAAGGATGCACTAGGTAAGTGATCCTTGGTTTTTCATATGAATAAGCATATGATGTTAAGCATGTTATGCTTGTGGAAATGACATTGTGGTTATGCTTGGAAAACAATGGATTACTGACGTTGAATGATTATATTGGCAAGTGATGAAAATGGTTTTTGGTTACTTTAATCGGATATATTTAGCCGGCTATAGGATTGGGTGCACCGTGAATAAAGTCGCCTTGGATGTCGAGGGGTTGTGACTGTGTCGTAATCTCCATCCAAGTACACTAACGATTGAGGTTAAGACCACAACGGTGAATGGTTTAGTCCCGTGTGTGAGTCTTGTGTATGTGTTCCATACTCTTGTTAGTGGAATTATACAACTACCGATGGGTGATGTTGAGGGGTTGTGATTGTGCCACTAATCTCCATCACGGGTGTTGAAGGGTTGTGATTGTTCCATTGATCTCCACCTTGTGTAGTCCGGTAGTATGTATAAAGCATGTGGGACAATGCTTGTAATCCGCGTATCCGATTGTGTCTTTTGTTGGAATGGTTTATGGATTATCACTTGTGAGCCAATATAATGTTAATGATTAATGTGAAGCATGAGATGCTTGGTAAAGCATGAGCAAAGGTTTATTTGTTGTTTTAAAATGATGCATATGAGCATGTTTTTGTAAGATGCATTGATGTCTTGAGAAGACATGTTTTATGAAAAGGCATGTGTTAATAGTGGTTGTTTTTCCAAGTCATGTGAAATGCATTGATGAATGTTGTTTAGCTATCCTCACAAAGCTATATGCTTACTCTCATTTGTTTCATCAATGCAGAGAATTGAGCATTTCAAGGCTGCCCAAAAGCAAGGGGTTTCCAAGGCTTTGTTGAAGAAATGTATGTGGTTCACCCTTAGTGTAATAAGTGGCAATGGGTGGGATTTCTACTACCTGAATTTGTTGTTGATGTTTGTTGTTTAAGCGTGTTTTACTTCTGAATGTGGACTTGTAATTGGCCTCTATACGGTTCCTTGGTTTTCTTATGGTATTTTACCTTTGCTATAGCTTGGTATTTTATGCATGCTTGGATAGGTTAATTGTCACCTTAGTATGATGTGGTTGATGAGTGTGTTTTGCTGTTTGATGAAGATTTTATGTCTATTAGATAGATTATATCCAGTATGCATGTTTTGAGCTTGTTTAAATGTGTTCTAGTGTGTTTAAATGATGTTGGAATGAGCCATTCTGGTACGCGTATCGATACATGAGGAAGTGTATCGATACGCTAAGGCAAAATTGAGGCTTTTTGGTACAGGGGTATCGGTACGGATTGCCCGCGTATCGATACGCCTAGGCCAAGTTTGAAGGTCGTACCGATACACGGGGGAGCATTTCGATACGCTCGTCCCTTCTTTAGCTACTGTCTTCATGCGTATCGATACAGGATCAAGTGTATCGATATGGGTAGTTAAAATTCAGTTAAAAGTATATTTGTAAGTCTTAAAATGTTACGTTTTGGTCCTTGAATGATATTTGGCTAATTGGATGAGTTTGAATGATCGTTTTGAACACAAATTGGGCATGATGACATGTTACATGTTTAATTAAGATTGGTAACTTTAAAATCTGAAAAGTCCTTGCAATTTCTATAATTTGCAAAATGGTCCCTAAAAGTCATAAGTACGCTTTTCAACCCCTATTGAACTCCGATCACTATGCCGTTTTCATCTAACTGCTTCGTTGAACATATATGATAATAATATGCATCTAGAGAAGATAAAAAGAAAAAAATGGTCGTTAATCGAGGTTGACTTTAACGAGTTGGCTTCGGTTTTCCCCGTGTAATCTTCTTAGTTCGGGTCGGGCGTCTAGGTCGGGCTAAGGGGGTTATATTTGTTGGTATCAAAGCCAGGTTATGAAAGGATTGGGGATGTTGGTATGAGAGATTGATATGTGTTGAAGTATGTTTTGTGAAAAGCATGCAATAGGTTGAATTTTGAAGCTTATGCCATGCTTGATTTATGTGAATTGCATGTGGAATGGATATGATTGTATTTTGATGATGCAATATTGCTATGTGCTGAATTAGGATGATGAAAAGCATGATGAGCATGATGAGCATGATGTGTCATTGTATGCTATGCCATGTTGACGGAAATCGAGGTGCCCATTGCCTTATTACACTAATCAAATGTTTTCTTTTGTAAACTTGGATCCTTGCTTGAAGCTAGCCTAAATGGTTTGATTGTTTTTGTTGTTATGCTTTGTTTAAAATAGCACTATGGGTCCAAGAAGATAATTGAGATCGAATACGATAATGCCTATGGCTGAGTAGGGTGAACAAGGGGCTGATGTCCCTCATGGTGGAAATCTACCTCCTCCGCCAACACCTGGAGGTGGGGAGCAGGTGCAGCAAGGACCTGCTGGTCCTGGTTTGGGTGATTTGACGCCATTGGTTCAGGCGATCACCAGAGCGTTTCAGGCTGCTGTTGTTGGAGCGCATGTACATGCCCTTGCAGCTGGACAGACGGGCTTACCGTTGGAGAGGTTGAGGAGCCTAGGAGTTGTGGAGTTCTTTGGTATGTCTCCTGAGGCGTCTGAGTCCTAGTTAGCAAGTACGATACGTACCATGGATCAGATGGGCTGTAATTTTTTCCACAAGCTGGGATGAGTAGTATCTTTGTTGCAAGGTGATGCATACAGCTGGTGGACGACTAACACGGCTGGTATGCAACCCAATGAGGTTGATTGGGAGTTTTTCAGAGGTGCCTTCAGGAGAAAGTATCTAGGGGTGAGATACATGGACGAAAAGAAATGTGAGTTTAAGTATCTTGTTCAGGGAAACCTTTCTGTGGCTGAGTGTAAGGTCCAATTCGTACTCCTGAGCCAATATGCTCCTGAGCTGGTACCTAGTGAGAGGCACCGATGTGACCGTTTCCGGTACGAGCTGGTACAAGATGTTAAGACGTATATGCTAGCCGCAGATTATACTGATTTCGATGTGCTTGTGTGTCGAGCGAAAGACATCGAGCAGAACTTGGGATTGTCGTCTCAAGGTGTTGGTTCTAGCTCTAGGAAGAGAGCATCATAGTACAGTTCCGGGGGTGAACGGAACAAAAGAGGCCGAGATAGGAGACATCATCCTGAGGGGAGGCGAGGTGCTCCTGGTCGAGGTGGTAAGGCCCAGTGAGGTCGTGTGAGGTTTGAGCAGCATACATGCTGGACATGTGGTTCGAGGGACCATTTGAGGTGAGATTGTCCTCGAGTGGCTAGAGAGGTTCAGGCTCCTATTGTGGTGACATGGAATTCCTGTTGGAATTGTGGTTCGGCGGATCACATGAGGAGGGAGTGTCCTTTGTTGGCTAGTGGTGGCCAAGGACGTGCTCATGTGGCAGCTGCACCTCAGAGAGGCTGTGGGTGCGGCCGTGGGAACTTTCAAAGGAGAGACGAGGGGTAGCAAGGTATTGCTCATGTAGTAGCCGTTCGACCTAAGGAGGTGGACCATCGAGGGTTTATGCTCAGCGCGAGGATCACAATGATACTGATGTCATCACAATTATCTTTGTTCATCAGTCTTTATCTTTGCTGCCTTTGATTTATTCTGGATCCACGCATTCTTATATCTTGGGTGAACATGCGCATTTGCTTGATATACATGTTGAGTTACTTGAAGTAGGAATGCAAGTGACTAGTTCTTTTGGTGAGACTGTAGTCACTAGGAAGTTGTATAAAAGGTGCCCTTTATCTGTACAAGGACATGTCTTACTTGAGGATTTGATGGAGTTACCCTTCTATGGTTTCGACGTAATCCTTGGTATGGATTGGCTGATGGAGCATAGGGTGGTGGTTGAATTTGATATCAAAAGGGGGACCTTAAAACTGGCCGATGATTATGAAGTAATGGTAGTAGGCGAGAATGTGAAATTCTTGTCGAATGTGATTTCGGCTTTGGAAGCAAACCGTATGATGAAGTTGGGTTTCAAGGCTTACATTGCATATGTGATGAATCTTGGCGCCAAGGATGTGCATGTGCAGGACATCCGAACTGTTCGCGATTTTCCAGGTGTCTTTCCGGAGGAATTGGCTGGGTTGCCACCAAACAGGGAAGTTGAGTTTGGTATAGAGTTGTACGAGAATACGACCCCAATGTCCATTACTCCATATCGCATGGCACCTAAAGAGTTAAAAGAGTTGAAAACGCAATTGTAGGAGTTGTTAGATCGAGGTTTCATCCGTCCGAGTGTGTCACCTTGGGGTGCACTGGCCTTGTTCGTTAAGAATAAGGATGGGACAATGCGGATGTCCATAGATTATCGGCAACTGAACAAGTTGACGATCAAGAACAAGTATCCCTTGCCTAGGATTGATGATCTCTTTGATCAGTTTCGGGGAGCCTCAATGTTTTCTAAGATATATTTGAGATCGAGGTATTATCAGCTGATGGTGAAGGATGTGGACGCACCTAAGACAGATCTTCGGACGAGGTACGGGCATTATGAATTCTTTGTGATGTCGTTTGGTTTGACCAACGCGCCTGCTGCTTTCATGGACATGATGAATCGTGTATTCCATGAATTCTTGGATTAGTTTGATGTGGTGTTCATCGATGATATCCTTGTGTATTCGCGTGCCGGGGAGGATCATGATAGACACTTGATAATTGTTTTGCAAGCGTTGTTGGAAAATCAATTGTATGCCAAGTTGAGTAAGTGTGAGTTTTGGCTTAGGGAGGTGGTCTTCCTTGGACATGTTGTGTCAGCTGAGGGTATTCACGATGATCCGCACAAGGTAGAGGTTGTGATGAGATGGAAAGTACCTAAGTAAGTAACGGAGGTGCGGAGTTTCCTTGGTCTAGCTGGGTATTACCGTAGGTTTATCGAGGGTTTCTCAAATATAGCAGCACCTTTGACCAAGTTGTTGCAGAAGAATGTTCGCTTTGAGTGGATTGATGCGAGACAACAAGCTTTTAAAAAGTTGAAAGAAGCTTTGATGCAAGCTCCTGTTCTGATTCAACCTGATTCTGGTAAGGAGTTTGTGGTCTATAGTGATGCGTCCATTGTTGGTTTGGGCTACGTGTTGATGTAGGAGGGTAAGGTAGTGGCCTATGCATCTAGGCAATTGAAGGTGCATGAACGCAACTACCCTACTCATGATCTTGAGCTTGCGGCTGTGGTGTTTTCCTTGAAGATTTGGAGGCATTACCTGTACGGTGAGAAGTGTGTTGTGTTTACAGATCATAAGAGCTTGAGGTATCTTATGTCTCAAAAGAAGTTGAATCTTAGGCAGCGTCGTTGGGTAGAGTTGCTTAGAGATTATGATCTGACGATAGAGTACCATTGTTGCGTGTTAAATAGTCTATCACAATAGAGTGCAAGTTTTCCCGACGCAAGTAGTAAAGTGATACACGAAGTATCAGATGTCGAATTCACAGGGACTGGAAATAGATTTAACATTGGATTATTGCACAAGAAAGAAAGAAGAGAGTTCAAATGTTTGTAGAGGAATAATAAAAAATACTGAAGATAAAAGATTAAAGGATTCAGGATAGAGAAATAGGCTGGTATTGAATTCCTCAGTAGTACAGGTGTTGCACTGTATAGAACTCCATGTTTTGTCGTCGTCCCTGTCACGACAGCACCTGCGACGGCAGCAGTCTGTTGTTGTCGCGACAGCAATCACACAACTTTGTACTTCAAGCTTGGCAAGAATCCCTGTTGTAACTTGTCCTATCCCTAGGTCCAAGTGTTGTCGATGAACACGTCTTAGATGATACCTCCCGGCGTGAATCGAAGGATGAACACCGATGTTGTTGAATTCTTCCTTAGCCACTTAACCTCGTCCTATCCCTAGGTCCGAGATAGTTCAACCATAAACTGGAGAACCTGTACTTATTCCTTTCATATACTTAACTCTCCCGATATTAAGTAAATGAATAATCTCACAATGCTCTCCCGATACTCTCGTATGATGTTAAAAACCAGAATAAGAAAACTTGAAATTTATTTTATTGAACAGAAAAATCCTAAAACAGTATAATCCTTGCAACTACTTTACAGAATCAACCCTTAGCCATAGGGGAAGTTTAGAACATGATGAGAAGAGGAAAACGACTAGGGTTTTAGGGAAGACGGCTAGAGAATGAGATGTGTTTCCCTAGGTCGAATTACATGCCTTCATATAGGCCTTGGGTTGAAGTTTTCTAATATGGCAAGAATACAAGTTTAAACTAAAGTACAACTCTATTAAAGACTAAACTTCAGAGTAGATGCCTTTAATTCGTCCTCTTTTCTTGCTTTGGGTTTCTTCCTTGAACTTTGGGCTTGACCTTCATTCTGATCTAGGGCTCAGACAAATATAGGAGTGGCCCACGACAGACTGAATTAATTTCCTCTATCTGTCGAGCTCCACTTCACTTTTTCCCTTCACCATTACTGTCGTCATTGGCTGCCATGGCAGTGGCCACGGCAGCGTCTTCCTTCTTGACTCAGTCACGTGTTCCAGCTTTGCTTCTTCACTGCCCTGAGTCTGCTACAGCAGCTACCTGTAAAAGTAACCAAAATCAGTAGAAACTGTGCCATTTTATATAATTAAGATGTATATATTAAATCTATCCTAAATGCAATAGATTATGCTTGAATGTAGCAGAAATATGGGTTAAACAGGGGGTAAAAAGTAGAACTTTTTCACACTCAACACACCCCCAAACTCAAGTTCTTGTTTTTCCTCAAGCAATTAAGACCTAAAGAGAAAAATTAATAAAACTTTTTGTTGGCTAAAAATAGTGAACTTTTCCTTACCTACCATTCATGCCCTATTGCGAACAACACCTTGTTGGACATTTTAGGATTCATTCGGAACCTTGCTGTAATTCTCGTGTAGTGTGTGCATGTTTTGTGAACAATTATATGCCTAGACTCTCTTAGTTTACTAGAATAGCTAAGCTACTCACTTGAATTTTTAATGCCAACTTTCATTTTCTTGGACGCAATTCTTAGGCTCCTTTAGTTTTTTTCTTAGACTCGATTTTCTTTTCTTAATTTAAGTTTGACTAGAGCATGTTTTGGGCACCTCTAGCTAACTTCCTAGAGCCAGTTTAGGGCACCTCTAAGTGTATTGATTCTACTTTTCTTACTTCTTTTCCTAGAGCCAGTGTTAGGCATCTCTAGGGGCAACTCAAGTGTTTTAAGCTTTTTCCTATTCTAGTTTACCAGTAGAGTTCTAGATAGTATAAGAGTCACAAAGAGTGTTTAAGGATCAAAACTATAGTAAGGCTCTAAACTGTTCCTAAAAAATATCCTAAAGGCACTGCCATGACAGAGGCTGTTACGGCAGGTAAGTTCAGTTCAAAGACTTAAGCTATTTTTTTGGACAAAAATAAACAAATAATAATTAACACTTAGACACAATTTTGAACTTAAAACATTTCATATTACTGAAGGGGTGCCACCCCCAAACTCGAGGATTGCATTGCCCTCAATGCATGATGACAGAAAAAACTGAAAATAAAAACAAAATACATCACAATTATAATAAAAAACAAGACAACAAAATAAGATAGAAACTTAATTTCATGTGTTGTCGTCGCTGTTGCTGCTGCTAATATGTAGCTGCCGGCGGGCAGTGACCTTTGTTGTGGGTGCCGGCAGAGTGATCGGAGAGGCAGAGGCAGTCTTCTTCTTAGCTTCCCTTGGGGGCTGGATGCGAGTGGGTGAGATCTGAGGTGGCTTTTCCAACACTTGTACCTCATCTGATGAGCTGATGTTGCCACTGCTGCTGCTGCTGCAAGACTTGCCCTGGCCGGATGATACTTCACTTGTGTTGGGCTTCTGCCTTTTCATTAGAGTAAACTCCTTTGAAAGGTTTCTTTTGACAGAGGGCTCTCCATCAGATTCTTGCCAGATGGAGGAGGAATAGAACCTGACAATAAAATCATCAAGTTCGGGCAGTGGCTCCTTTCGTTTCTCTCCTCTGGCAGAGGCAGTGGCAGTGTGGTTGCCGCCTTCAACTGTCGCGGCCGGGGTTGGAGTGGATGTAGCAGAGGGTGTTTTTGGTGTGGCAACAGGAGTAGAAGTATGGGCAGGTGTAGAGGCAGCAAAGTGATGCTCTGGGAAAACAGAAAATTGTACATTTACAAAATTTAAATTGTTTTGAATAAAATGTGCCGTTGCTGCTGTAAAGTCTCTGACAAAACTCATCAGACCAAGTTGTCGTTCCTCCATATTTTGGAATGTGGCTAGGATTTGAGTGGAGGAGTCTGCTGGAGGAGCTGCTGCAGCTCTGCGGCAGCAGGTTTTGGCTGAGTGGGCTTTGCTGGCTCTTCTGCTGCGCCAGATGGGTTGAAAAAGGAGAGGGGTGTTGCTATTTTCAGTTCCATCAAACTGAATATGTTGCGCTTCGTCCATCCCTTTCCTCAAACCTTGAAATCTTCAGGGATTTCTAGAACGTTGTGGCCGTGACATATCTCGGTGATGAGGTACGGGAAGGCAAGGGGTCCCGATGGTTGAAGGGCACACTCCAAAATTCCCTCTCGTATATATCGGCCGACATTTATAGGTCTCTCATTTAAAATAAAATGAACGAGAGCTAACCTGGGTCTGTCAACCGTGATGTTGTGGGAAGAAGGCATTATCCTCTACTTGACGAAGTGGTTCCATAGTTTTGCCTATGGAGTGAGTTGAGTGCGTTTCACTGTTCAACGATGCTTGGGATCTATATTCCACTCTGTCCCTTCTTCAGTTACCTCTTCCATGACAGCATCGTAGTCTGTCGGCGACAGACTTTCCATGAACCTCTTGTGTTCGTTCTCCCTTCTGCTGACGTAGATTCATAGAGGGTATTGATGTATTCGCGCTTGAAAGTAACTTCCTTACCTCACACTGTCACTGTCTTCGTATCCTTGCTGTCGATAGCAGCGTAGAATTCTCTAACTAGCGTGACATTCATCTCCTCTGGCTGGGCAGCAAACATCTGCCATTTGAGGGCTTTGATCTTTCGAGCTATGAACGGTTCGAGCCCGAAATATTTCGTGCGTTTGGTGTAAAGGAACCGCCTCTCTTCCCACAACCCCCTCTTTTGGAAGGAGCTGTAGTATCTGTCGACGAAGTCGGTAGTGGCAAAGAGGTTAGGGAGTCTATTGTGGTTGGGTGTGTCGGCTGCTGTGGCAGAGCTGGAGGCAGCACTTCGTCTTGTTTGTCTGGTACTCATAGTTGCAAGGCTATGGAATATGAAAGAAATTTGAGATCTGGAGAGAAAGCAAGTTGAGAGAGTAAAAGTGAGGTGAAAAATTAATTGTAAAGTGGGATTTATATAGATGAATGGTTTGCTGCCCGTTGGAGCTGTAACGGCAGGCGCGAATAATGGGGTGGTTTCTGACGCGTCTGTCACGCGTTTCCGTGTTTGCTGCGCGTCTGTTACGCGTTTGCGTGTCTGCCGCGACAGCGTGTTGACAAGATGTATTTTCCGCGTCTGTCGCGACAGGTGTTGACAGGCTGTGACGACAGACTCCTCCTTTGGGCTTTTTGGGCTGCTGGTGAGATGGTAGGTTGGTTCACTTCTTCTCATCTCCTTGTTTCCCTTATTTCCTAAAAATAATTAAAATAAAAACTTAGTTCCTAGAAATAAAATAATTCTAATTTCCTAATAAATAAATAAATATATAAATAATATTAATAATAATAAAAATAAAATTAAGTTAAATTGGGGATGCCTTGAGGGGCATCTCCTAAAGTAACCACTTCATGCATCCTTGGGGCTTCAGTCCCCTGATAATGCTTTAGTCTATGTTCGTTGGCTTTAAATTGGTGCCCGTCTTTTTAGGATTTGACCGTGATGGCACCATGAGGAAAAACTTGCACAACTTGGAATGGGCCGAACCATATAGATTTCAGCTTCCCTAGGAAGAGTTTCAACCTAGATTTAAATAACAACACAAGCTGCCCTAGGCAGAACTGTCGTGGCAGCAACTTCTTGTCATGCCACCTCTTTGTCTTTTCCTTGTAAATCCTTGTGTAAAACCTATGTTTTATTTTGATATAATTAGATCTTTAAGGATCAATTTGAAAAACTTAAAATTGTTTTTGTAAGTCCCTTAATAAGTTTTAAATCACCAACTCTTTAAAACTGATTTGAAAAACTCAAACTCAAAATATTTTCTAAGTGTTCCAAGGCCAAAACTATTGAAAAACGTTCAGGTGTATCGATACACTCCCAAGCGTATCGATACCTTTTTACCAAAGTTGGCTACTGGAGGAACACGTATCGATACGGCAAACCCTCGTATCGATAATGCCTTAATAATTTTTAAATATAAGTCGGTTTAATATTTGTGACCGTTGGTGTCAGTTGGTTGGTAACCAAATTTTAAATGGTCGTTGACCTGTATCGATACGCCTAACCCCCGTACCGATACGGATATCGACAGTTAGCTAAGTTGAGAAAAAGGTATCGATACGGCCTTTACCGTTTCGATACCCCGTACCGATACGCTTACGCGCGTATCGATACCCCTTATTTATTGCACACAACGGCTCTTTCTTTTCTGAGATAGGTATCGATACACCTCCCCGCGTACCGATACGCATAGCTGCAGAAGTGCATTTATGGTGGTAAGAGAGGGTTCCAAGGGCTCCATTTATGTTCCCAACCACCCAAACGGCTAGAAATCAATGAGAAGGTATAAAAGAGACATCCAAAAGCTACAACAACAACTATTGATCTTCAAGAAAACATCTATTCATCAAATACAAGCAATTGTGCAAAAATCTCATATTGTCTAGAAACCCCAATTGTAATTTTCATTCTTATCTTGTTCAATTGGATTGAGTGCTTGTAATTGGGCAACACTTTGTATTGAGAAATACTCTATTAGCCAACAAATTTCTTTGTTATCTTGTTGTGAGGATTGGGTTAAATTTTGGGTAGAAAATTTAACCGAAATTGTAAGGGTTGCCTCCTTAGCCTAGAAAAGGGGAAGAGCAATTAGTTGAATTGTTGCAAATCCTTAGTGAAGCTAAGGTAGTGGATGTAGAGTTCATTTGGAACTTGAACCACTCTAAAATCCCTTGTCTATCTTTTTAATTTGCAATTTCCACCACAAAATCTTTAAAAATCCAATTCACCTCCCTCTTGGTTTATATCGATCTTTCGATCCACTCAACAATTGGTATCAGAGCCTACCTCTTTGAGGATTAACAACCACAAGAGGAGTTCCTTGGAAGACTGTGATCATCAAAATATCAAGAGATGACTTCAACCTCCGGTTCCGGCATGTATGAGTCTCAATCCACTACAAAGCCTCCCTTCTTTAATGGTGATAACTATTCTTTTTGGAAGAATAGAATGCGTCTCTTCATCAAGTCAAATGACTACCTAGTGTGGGATATCATTGAAGATGGCCCTTATATTCCATTGAAGCAAGATGGTGAAGGCAAGATGGTCTTAAAGAAAAAGATGGAGATGAGTGAAGAAGAAAGGAAAATGATTCAAGTCAATGACAAAGCTCTCCACATGCTATTTTGTTCTTTCGGTCCGGACATCTATTCTATGGTTTCATCCATCGAAAGTGCCAAAGAATTGTGGGACACTCTTGAGATTGGAATTCTCAATCTTAGTTATGAAAATTTCAAGATGGAGCCCGATGAGACGGTGTCCAAGATGTTTGATCGTTTCTCCACTATTGTCAATGGGCTAAAGGGTTTTGGAGAAATCATACCGGAAGACAAGCTTGTCCGGAAGCTACTCTATTCACTTCCCGAGTCTTGGGATGGGAAGAGAACCGCTATCATTGAAGCTAAGAATTTGAAAACTTTGAAGCTTGATGAGCATGTGGGTTCTCTCCTTACTCATGAGATCATGAAGCAAGGAAGGGAAGATGAGAAGAAGAAAGAAGAAAAAAGGGTAGAGAAGCTTGAGGTTGAGAAGAAGAAGAAGATGGGAATAGCTTTCAAAGCTAAAGCTTCACAACATGAAGAGAGCTCTTCTAGTGAGGAGGACGAACTAGAAGAATTGGCTATGATAGCCAAACGATTCTCATGTTTTATGAGGTCCAACCGGGGAAGAAAAATCCAAAGAAAGATGGACTTTAAAAGCAAGAACAAAGAAGAAGGAAGGGATCCTATCATTTTTCTTTGAGTGCAAACAACCCGGCCACATACGTTCGGAGTGCCCTCAACTCAAGAAGAAGGGCTTTGAGAAGAAGAAGAAGCTCAAAGCCAAGCTTGCTACTTGGAGTGATGAGGAGTCATCGGAGGATGACGAACAAGAAGTGGATAACCTTTGCCTCATGGCACTTGAGGAAGATTCCTCCATGGTAACCTCTAACTCATCTACTTTAGATTATGAAGAATTGAATGATGCATATGATGAGTTACAAGAGGTCTATGATGAATTAGTTGAGAAATATAAAGAGTCGGTCATTAGGAACAAAAAGATTATTTTGGAACTAAATGAGAAAAATTACTCACTCACTCAAGCTAATTCAAAATTTGAGAAAAAGATATTAGGGTTAAAAGATGAACTAAAATTCTTTCAAGATGAAAATCTTGACCTTAATAATGTTTTGTCTCAACGTAATAGTGAACACCAAAAGGTGTTGAATGAGCTAAATGAGCTCAAAAAGTCTTTGAAAAATGTTGGTAGTGTCAAGCATGAAATAGGTGAATCCTCAAGAACACACCAATCTAAGAAAAAGACTAACTACTACAAACAAGGTAGTTATCCTAGACATAGTAGAGCTAAAAGAATTAGAAGTGTATGGGTTCCTAAGGAACTTGTAAAATCTAACAATGTTATTGCTATGTCATCTTGGATTCCTAAGGTAACCAAGGTTTTGGGAGCTAACACTCATGGACCCAAAATGATTTGGGTACCAAAAACAAAAGCTTAATATCTTTGTTTGTAGGGGGAGCATTGCTACAAGGCCAAAGCACAAAGTCAAAACTCATGGTACCTTGATAGTGGATGCTCAAGGCATATGACCGGAGACAAGAATAGATTCATGGATCTAAAGCCAAAAAGTGGAGGAGTAGTGACATTTGGTGACAACTCCAAAGGCCACATTAAAGGTATTGGCTCCATAGGTAATTACTCTACTATTCTCATTGAAAATGTCTTATATGTCGATGGTCTTAAACACAATTTATTGAGCATAAGTCAATTGTGTGATGAAGGATTTGATGTTTTATTTGATAAAAATGGATGCAAAATTGTACACATTAAATCTAATAATATTATGCTCATAGGTCATCGCATAGGGAACATATACATGGTGCATCTAGATGACATTCATACATCTCATGCATGCTTAGTTGCACAAAATAAAAATGATGCATGGTTGTGGCATAGGAAACTAGGACATGCTAGCATAAGTGTTTTAGAAAAACTAGTCTCCCTTAATATAGTTAGAGGTTTACCCAAGATAAAATACTCAAAAGATAAAATTTGTGATGCATGCTCAAAGGGTAAACAACATAGATCTTCCTTTAAATCCATTAATGATGTTTCTACTAGTAGATGCTTACAACTTATCCATATGGATTTATTTGGGCCAATTAGGACTATGAGCTTGGGTGGTAAGTCTTATACTTTTGTACTTGTTGGCGATTTTTCTAGATTTACTTGGGTTCTATTTTTAAGTACTAAAGATGAGGCTTTGGAAAAATTCATCACATTTTCAAAATTAACCCAAAATGATCTTGAACTTAAAATTTCACATATTAGAAGTGATCATGGAACCGAGTTTCAAAATTTGGGGTTTGATGATTTTCTAAATGAAAATGGTAGTAGCCATAATTTTTCGGCTCCTCGAACTCCTCAACAAAATGGGGTAGTTGAGAGGAAAAATAGAATTTTGCAAGAAATGGCTAGAACTATGCTTTGTGAAAACAATTTACCTAAATATTTTTGGGCGGAAGCCACAAACACCGCTTGCTATATTGTAAATCGAGTAATGATTAGGCCAATTTTAAAGAAAACACCTTATGAGATTTTAAAATCTAAAAAGCCTAACATTAGCTATTTTCTCCCTTTTGGTTGCAAGTGTTTTGTTTTAAATAATGGAAAAGACAACTTAGGTAAATTTGATGCAAAAAGTGGTGAAGCTATTTTTATAGGTTACTCTTTAACCTCTAAAGTCTATTTAGTATTTAACAAAAGAACTTTAGTAGTAGAAGAATCTATTCATGTTGTATTCGATGATAACCTCCTTCCTAGGAATGACTCTTGTGATGATGATGATGTAGGAATCATAAATGCCTTTAATGGAGGACAAACTTCAAAGGAGGATGAGATTCCAACAAAAGAAGAGGACACACAAGATCCACCTCTTGAAGCCTTGAAGGACTTGGCTCTTGAGGAAAAGGATGTGAGCTACCCAAGAGAGTTGAACTATGTCAAAGATGGTGAAATCTTGGGTGATCCATCCAAGGGGGTAACCACTCGATCTTCTCTTAGATTAATGAATCATGTTGCATTTATCTCATGCATAGAGCCTAAGAATATTAAAGAAGCATTGAAAGATGACTTTTGGATTATGGCTATGCAAGAAGAGTTAAATCAATTTGAGAGAAGTAACGTTTGGACATTAGTTGATAGGCCTAGTAATCAATCTACAATAGGAACTAAATGGATCTTTAGGAACAAGCTAGATGAGAGTGGTAACATTGTAAGAAATAAAGCTAGACTAGTAGCACAAGGTTACACTCAAGAAGAGGGAATAGATTTTGATGAAACCTATGCACCCGTAGCTAGAATGGAAGCCATTAGGATGTTGCTTGCATATGCATGTTATCATAATTTCAAGTTTTTTCAAATGGATGTTAAAAGCGCATTTTTAAATGGTTTTATAAATGAAGAAGTGTATGTGGAACAACCACCGGGTTTTGAAGACTCAAAATTTCCAAATCATGTTTTCAAACTTACCAAAGCTCTTTATGGTTTAAAACAAGCTCCTAGAGCTTGGTATGAAAGACTTTCAAACTTTTTAATTGAAAAAGGATTTGAAAAAGGTAAGGTGGACACTACACTTTTTATAAAAAATGTATAAAAATGACATCTTAGTAGTTCAAATTTATGTTGATGATATTATTTTTGGTTCTACTAATGAATGTCATTGTCAAGAGTTTGCTAAGTTAATGCAAGGTGAATTTGAGATGAGCATGATGGGGGAGCTCTCATTCTTTTTGGGACTCCAAATCAAGCAAAAGAAGGATGGCACCTTCATCAACCAAGCAAAATACATAAAGGATATGCTCAAGAAGTTTGGCTTGGAGAATGCAAAGCCTCAAGCCACTCCTATGAGCTCATCTAAAAAGCTTGACAAAGATGAAGGAGGTAAGTGTGTTGACTCTAAGCTTTATCGTTCTATGATTGGATCATTGCTTTACGTTACCACAAGTAGACCGGATATCTTGTTTAGTGTTTGCTTGTGTGCTAGGTTTCAAGCTAGTCCTAGAGAGTCTCACCTTATAGCCGTTAAGAGAATCTTTAGGTACCTTAGATATACTCCTTGTTTAGGTCTTTGGTACCCTAGAGACTCTACCTTCAACCTTCATGCTTACTCGGATGCGGATTTTGGTGGTTGCAAAATCGATAGGAAAAGTACTTCGGGAACTTGTCAATTCCTAGGTAGTATGCTCATATCTTGGTTCTCTAAGAAACAAAATAGTGTAGCCTTATCTACCACCGAAGCCGAGTACATATCCTTAGGGAGTTGTTGTGCTCAAGTCCTTTGGATGAGCAACAACTCTTAGATTATGGAATTAAAGTTGAAACCATACCCCTAAAATGTGACAACACTAGTGCAATATGTTTAACAAAAAATCCCATCCAACACTCTAGAACCAAACACATAGAAATAAGACATCATTTCATTAGAGATCATGTCCTTAAAGAAGATGTGGTTATAGAGTATGTAGACACCTTAAATCAATTAGCGGACATATTTACAAAACCTTTAGACAAAGAGCGTTTTTGGTCCTTTAGGAGAGAGTTAGGTCTAGCTAGCCTATCTTGACCTTTTAGGACCTCTTTTGTGCTTAAATTTGCTTGATCTTGTGAAATGCCATGTTTGTGTGTTTAGACTCCTAATTTCATCCATGCCTATAGTTAGGGGGAGTATGCTTCTATTAAAATATGCTTAGAACTACTCATTCATCATTTGCATACTTTTAGGAGATGTTAAATTCGAGCCTTTGGTTGTTCTAAAGACCAAATATGCATTTCTGGGCATACGGTATCGATACGGATCGACGCGTATCGACACGTGTTCTTCATTATGTTTCCCAGAATTTCTTCGCTTACACGGGTATCGATACGATTAAACTCGTATCGATACGGGTCGTTTCGATACGGACCTCATCTGTTTCGATACGACTCTCCAACGGGCATTTTTGCGGAAATGACGATTCTACCCCCGTATCGATACACCCCCAGGCGTATCGATACTCGATTGCGCAGACAGCTTTAAATTTGGCTTTTAATGTGTTCAACTTTTACCAAAATTAAAACTCTTCAAAACCTAATAAACCCTAGCCGTTTTTCCTATAAAAAGGCTCTTCCTCCTTCATATTTTTGCCACCTCAACTCAAATCTAAAAGAGTTTTTCAATCAAGCAAAGCTTTGAGCTCTCTCTTTCATCTATTGTGCTAGAATTTTCTTCAATCTCTCAAGTTTCCATCAAGAAAATCTTTTTTTTTTCTTTTTCATTTTTTTGTTTTGTTGTTTTATTCCTTTTAAAAAAAAACTTTTGTTCTTCAAAATTTTTCTTCAAATTTTTCTTAAATTTTTTTTTACCTTGGTTTTTACTCAAAATTGAAGAAATCCTTTGCTTAATCTCTCTTTTAGATCATGGCACCAAAGGAACCATCGAGGAAGCGTACAAGGGTTTCTCAAACCGGTGAATAATCCACCCTTGGAGCGATTGCTCGTCCGAACTACTCTACCATCTATGAGCAATCCTTTGAAGGTCCCACGGGTCTAACTCATTTTCGTCAATATGAGAATTATAAGATTCGTGCCGAAAGGGTAATATCCATTCCCTTTCTCGACTCCGAGCGTTTTAAGTTTGAATATCTTCCTTTGTTTCGTCGTTGGAACTTCATGGATTTCATATCTATTCCCGGTTTTTATTATCGCCTTTTGGTTTTGATTTTCTACTCTAATGCCAAATGTATTACTCATAATGAGGAAGTTGTTGCCATAAGATCTTATCTCATGGGAAAGCAAATCATCCTTGATGTCAAATCCATTTGTGAAGTCTTTAAATTAGAGGATGAAGGCATTGATGATGAGCATGCTTTGGGGCATGTTCTTAGTGGATCCGTCACCGCCCTAAATGCTCAAGACCAGATCTTACATTTGATGGTGTCTTGGTGGTTTCGTCCCTCCGTAGGAAAATATTCCACCATTTGTCAAGTGGATGATTTTTGGATACGTTGCTTTCGTGAGCGAAAGCGCCCAAATCTTGCTCGACTCATGTTCGCGGAGATCGTCTACCTCGTGCAAAATCGTCACACAACTCTCGTCACCTCCTTTACATATGGTACGGCTTTGAGTTATTTCTTTATTAAAAAGGATATTGATTGCTCTTTTGACTACCCAACTCCCCTCACTGATCCCATTGATGAGCGATCTCTTGCTCGGGCAAAGTTTCAATATTTTAATGGTGAATGGGTACGTCTTGCCGAGTTACCACCCGAGGCCACCGCCGTATTTGAAGATCCTCAAGCTCCTCAAGCTCCTAAAGTTCCATAACCCTCCATGGATGCTCTCATGACTTACCTCAATGAGCAATTTACCGGGTTGCGCACGGACATGAACACTCGTCTTACTTCCCTTGAAACAACTTTTGATACAAGGATGACGGGTATGGAGAATCGCCTCACATCCCTTGAAAGCGGTCACAATTCTTTGAATATTTCTATCGCCGCTTTCCATGATGAGTGGCGCAATAGCATGCAGGATAATGAGCCAATGGGAGTTGATGATGAAGATGATGAAGACGACGAAGACGATGCCTAGACATTTCTTCTTGCATCTCATATCATTTAGGATTTTCTATTTTATGCACCTTTGATTTATGTTCTTAGGATTAAGTTTGTTTTAGGATTAAACCTATGCTTTGATTTTCTGCTTTTGTTTGGATTTTAAGGATTGATGCTATGATGAATAATATAAGTGTTGCTTATTTATACCTTTGCCTATGTTTATGCACTTAATTGTCTCAATATTTTTGATCTAACAAAAAGGGGGAGAGAAACTAGCTCAACACTTCAAATATTTTGATTTTAACTCAAAGGTTACCAAGCTTATATTAAGGGGGAGTTAACTTTGTAAAGATTTTTCAAAATGTCAAAAATTTTAAGTTTTAGTTTTGTTATATCAAAAAGGGGGAGATTGTAAAACCTATGTTTGATTTTGATATAATTAGATCTTTAAGGATCAATTTGAAAAACTTAAAATTGTTTTTGTAAGTCCCTTAATAAGTTTTAAATCACCAACTCTTTAAAACTGATTTGAAAAACTCAAACTCAAAATATTTTCTAAGTGTTCCAAGGCCAAAACTATTGAAAAACGTTCAGGTGTATCGATACACTCCCAAGCGTATCGATACCTCTTTACCAAAGTTGGCTACTGGAGGAACACGTATCGATACGGCAAACCCTCGTATCGATACACCCATGTGTTAAAATCTAAAGAGTTTGAATGGCGTACCGATACGGTAAACCCTCGTATCGATACGGCCTTAATAATTTTTAAATATAAGTCGGTTTAAATTTTGTGACCGTTGGTGTCAGTTGGTTGGTAACCAAATTTTAAATGGTCGTTGACCCGTATCGATACGCTTAACCCCGTACCGATACGGATATCGACAGTGAGCTAAGTTGAGAAAAAGGTATCGATACGGCCTTTACCATTTCGATACCCCGTACCGATACGCTTACGCGCGTATCGATACCCCTTATTTATTGCACACAACGACTCTTTCTTTTCTGAGACAGGTATCGATACACCTCCATGCGTACCGATACGCATAGCTGTAGAAGTGCATTTATGGTGGTAAGAGAGGGTTCCAACGGCTCCATTTATTTTCCCAACCACCCAAACGGCTAGAAATCAATGAGGAGGTATAAAAGAGACATCCAAAAGCTACAACAACAACTATTGATCTTCAAGAAAACATCTATTCATCAATTCCAAGCAATTGTGCAAAAATCCCATATTGTCTAGAAACCCCAATTGTAATTTTCATTCTTATCTTGTTCAATTGGGTTGAGTGCTTGTAATTGGGCTACAATTTGTATAGAGAGATACTGTATTAGCCAACAAATTTCTTTGTTATCTTGTTGTGAGGATTGAGTTAAATTTTGGGTAGAAATTTTAACCGAAATTGTAAGGGTTGCCTCCTTAGCCTAGAAAAGAGGAAGAGCAATTAGTGGAATTGTTGCAAATCCTTAGTGAAGCTAAGGTAGTGGATGTAGAGTTCATTTGGAACTTGAACCACTCTAAAATCCCTTGTCTATCTTTTTAATTTGCAATTTCCACCACAAAATCTTTAAAAATCCAATTCACCCCCTCTTGCTTTATATCGATCTTTCGATCCACTCAACACCTTGCGTTGTCGTAGGCCATTGCTCGAATTTCTTCAATTTCATTCAAGTCAAGTAACCTCTTCTGTACTCCCTTATCTAAGTCCATGTTCACTGCCTTGATAGCCCAGTAAGTTCTGTGCTCTATCTCAACAGGTAAATGGCATGTTTTTCCATATATCAGCCTGTAGGGTGACATTCCCAATGGTGTATTAAATGATGTTCTATAGGCCCAGAGTGCATCATTGAGGTGTAAAGACCAGTCCTTTAGAGTAGGTTTAACCATCTTTTCAAGAATATTCTTTACCTTCTTGTTGGATTTTTCGGCATGTCCATTGGTCTAAGGGTGATATGTTGTTGCGAGTCGGTGCTTTATGCCGTATTTTCTCAAGGCATCAGCGATTACCCTATTGTCGAAAGGTCGCCCTTCATCACTGATGATCGCCTTAGGTATGCCAAATCTGGAGAAAATATTCTTGTGCAGAAATCTCAGAAATAGTCTTGGCATCGTTTTTCTGTGTGGCGATCGCTTCAACCCATTTGGATACATAATCCACTGTAAGTAGAATGTAGAGGTTCCCACATGATGTTGGGAATGGTCCCATGAAATTAATCCCCCATACATCGAAGATCTCGACTTCTAAAATGTTTTGTAGTGGCATCTCAATTCTCCTTGAGATGTTTCCAGTTCGTTGGCATTTGTCACAGCTTTTTTAGAATGCTTGGGCATCCTTGAACAGTGAGGGCCAGTAAAAACTAGATTGCAAAACCTTGGCAGCGGTTTTGTTTCCACCTAAGTGTCCTCCATATTGTGAAGCATGGCAGTGGTGAAGCACATCCTCCTTCTCATCTTGTGGTACACATCTGCTGATGATTTGATCTGCACAATGTTTGAAAAGAAGAGGTTCGTCCAAATAATAATGTCTTACATCATTTTGGAACCTCTTCCTTGCTTGGTAATTCAGTTCAGGAGGTAATATTCCGCTGACTATGTAATTAACAAAATCAGCATACCAAGGAATTTCAGAAAACTTACCTGTCGCCATGGCTGTCGCGGCAGTGCTTGTGGCAGCAAACAACTGCTCGTCAGGGAAGGTCTCTAGTATGAGTGTCTTGCCTGTTGGCAGACTCTTTCCCCTCTCTAATCTTGACAAGTGGTCTGCAACTTGGTTTTCTGTCCCGTTTTTATCCTTGATTTCAATGTCAATTTCTTGCAGCACCAGAATCCAACGTATCAGTCTAGGTTCTGCATCTTTTTTAGCGAACAGATAATTCAGTGCTGAGTGGTCTATGTGGACTACCACCTTCATTCCAAGTATGTACGAACAAAACTTGTCAATCGAGAACATCATTGCTAACAATTCCTTTTTTGTTGTGGTGTAATTCACTTGGGCATCATTTAGTGTTTTGCTGGCATAATAAATTACGTGGAATAGCTTGTCCTTCCTCTGCCAAAGAGCTGCCCCTACAACATAGTCACTGGCATCACACATGATTTCAAATGGAAAACTCCAGTCTTGTGTTCGTTCTCCTTTCTGCTGACGTAGATTCCATAGAGGGTATTGATGTATTCAGGCTCGAAAGTAACTTCCTTACCTCGCGCTGTCATTGTCTTCGTATCCTTGCTGTCGATAGCAGCGTAGAATTCTCTAACTAGCGTGACATTCATCTCCTCTGGCTGGGCAGCAAACATCTGCCATTTGAGGGGTTTGATCTTTCGAGCTATGATCGGTTCGAGCCTGAAATCTTCCGTGCATTTGGTGTAAAGGAACCGTCTCTCTTCCCACAACCCCCTCTTTTGGAAGGAGCTGTAGTATCTGTCGACGGAGTCGGTAGTGGCAAAGAGGTTAGGGAGTCTGTTGTGGTTGGGTGTGTCGGCTGCTGCGGCAGAGCTGGAGGCAGCACTTCGTCTTGTTTGTCTGGTACTCATAGTTGCAAGGCTATGGAAAATGAAAGAAATTTGAGATCTAGAGAGAAATCAAGTTGAGAGAGTAAATGTGAGGTGAAAATTTAATAGTAAAATGGGATTTATATAGATGAATGGTTTGCTGCCCGTTAGAGCTGTAACGGCAGGCGCGAATAATGGGGTGGTTTCTGACGCGTCTGTCACGCGTTTTCGTGTTTGCTGCGCGTCTGTTACGCGTTTGCGTGTCTACCGCGACAGCGTATTTACAAGATGTATTTTTTGCGTCTGTTGCGACAGGTGTTGACAGGATGTGACGACAGACTCCTCCTTTGGGCTTTTTGGGCTGCTGGTGAGATGGTGGGTTGGTTCACTTCTTCTCAACTCCTTGTTTCCCTTATTTCCTAAAAATAATTAAAATAAAAATTTAGTTCCTAGAAATAAAATAATTCTAATTTCCTAATAAATAAATAAATATATAAATAATAGTAATAATAATAAAATAATTCTAGAAAATATTCTTGTGCAGAAATCTCTGAAATAGTCTTGGCATCGTTTTTCTGTGTGGCGATCGCTTCAACCCATTTGGATACATGATCCACTGCCAGTAGGATGTAAAGGTTCCCACATGATGTTGGGAATGGTCCCATGAAATTAATCCCCCATACATCGAATATCTCGACTTCTAAAATGTTCTGTAGTGGCATCTCAATTCTCCTTGAGATGTTTCCAGTCCGTTGGCATTTTTCACAGCTTTTGTAGAATGCTTGGGCATCCTTGAACAGTGAGGGCCAGTAAAAACCAGATTGCAAAACCTTGGCAGCATTTTTTTTCACCTAAGTGTCCTCCATATGGTGAAGCATGGCAGTGGTGAAGCACAGCTTCCTGCTCATCTTGTGGTACACATCTTCTGATGATTTGGTCTGCACAATGTTTGAAAAGAAGAGGTTCGTCCCAATAATAATGTTTTACATCATTTTGGAACCTCTTCCTTGCTTGGTAATTCAGTTCAGGAGGTAATATCCCGCTGACTATGTAATTAACGAAATCAGCATACCAAGGAATTTCAGAAAACTTACCTGTCGCCATGGCTGTCACGGCAGTGCTTGTGGCAGCAAACAACTGCTCGTCAGGGAAGGTCTCTACTATGAGTGTCTTGTCTGTTGGCAGACTCTTTCCCCTCTCTAATCTTGACAAGTGGTCTGCAACTTGGTTTTCTGTCCCTTTTTTATCCTTGATTTCAATGTCAATTTCTTGCAGCACCAGAATCCAACGTATCAGTCTAGTTTCTGCATCTTTTTTAGCGAACAGATACTTCAGTGCTGAGTGGTCTGTGTTGAGTACCACCTTCGTTCCAAGTATGTACGAACAAAACTTGTCAATCGAGAACATCACTACTAACAGTTCCTTTTTTGTTGTGGTGTAATTCACTTGGGCATCATTTAGTGTTTTGTTGGCGTAATAAATTACGTGGAATAGCTTGTCCTTCCTCTGCCAGAGTGCTGCCCCTACAACATAGTCATTGGCATCACACATGATTTCAAATGGCAAACTCCAGTCTGGTGGCTGTACAATTGGGGTTGTTACCAGCTTTTCTTTCAAGATTCTGAATGCCTCAGTACATTCAGTGTTGAAGTCAAAAGGACGATTTTGTTCCAGTAAGTGGCATAGAGGCTTTGTAATCTTCGAAAAATTTGCAATGAACCTTCGATAAAACCCAGCATGCCCTAAGAAACTTCGAATTCCCTTGACTGTGGTGGGTGGCGGCAGCTTTTCAATCACTTCTATCTTGGCTCTGTCGACTTCTATACCGCGGCAGCTTACCTTGTGGCCCAGGACTATCCCCTCATCCACCATGAAGTGGCATTTCTCCCAGTTTAAAACCAAGTTCACTTTCTCGCATCTTTCGAGTACCTTCTGTAGGTTTCCTAAGCAACTTTCAAAACTGTCTCTAAAGATGGAAAAATCGTCCATGAATATTTCCAAGAAGTCCTCCACCATGTCGCAGAATATCGCCATCATACACCTCTCGAATGTTGCTGGTGCATTACAGAGTCCAAATGGCATTCTCTGAAAAGCATAAGTGACGTATGGGCAAGTGAAAGTCGTTTTCTCTTGATCTTCCGGTGCGATAGCTATCTGGTTATAACCTGAGTAACCATCAAGAAAACAATAATAAGGTTTCCCCGCTAATCTATCAAGCATTTGGTCAATAAAAGGTAGGGGAAAATGGTCTTTCCGGGTAGCTTTGTTAAGCTTCCGATAATCCATACAAACCCTCCAACCGGTCATAGTCCTAGTTGGGATTAGTTCGTTCTCTTCATTGGTCACCACAGTTATTCCTCCCTTCTTAAGAACACACTGCACCGGGCTCACCCACTTACTATCCGAGATGAAATAAATTATCCCAGCATCAAGCCATTTGATAATTTCTTTTCGAACCACTTCTCGCATAGCGTCATTTAAGCATCTCCGGACATCAATTGTCGGCTTATGATCATCCTCTAGGAGAATTTTGTGCATACATAGTGCCAGACTGATGCCTTGGATATCAGCTATCATCCATCCAATAGCCTTTTAATGCTGATGTAGCATTCCTATCAGCTGTTGTTCCTATTTCTGCATCAACTTGGAAGAGATGATTACGGGCAAGAAAAACATATTTAAGTTGCCCTGGCAGGGGCTTAAGGTCTAAAATAGGTGGTTCTACAGTTGAGGGCTTTTGGATTATATGTTCATTCGAGGTATAGTTTAGGGGCTCGAATAACTTACCTGAACGATTGCATATCCAGTTTACCTCCTCTTAACCTTCAGTGTCAGATATGTCAGAATCTGAGGAGCTGCTGTCGTGACAGTCTTCCAGATGGCTGCTGTGGCAGTGACCAAATTTAATGTCATGGCAGCTCGACCTAATGCAGGGTTGGTCAAGGATTACTTCAGTGATAGCCTTGCATTCTTCTCCTACATCAGTATGTTTGATTGCTTGGAGAACATTTAGCTTGATCTCTTGATCATTCACTCTCATTGTAAAGTTCTCCCTTTTCTACATCAATCAGTGATCTGCCTGTGGCTAGGAAGGGTCGCCCCAGGATGATTGGTGCGTTTTCATCTGCTTCACAATCTAAAAAAAGAAAGTCAGCAGGAAAAATAAACTTATCCACTCTTTCCAGAATATCTTCAATCTTCCCTTCTAGTTGTACGTAAGAGCGATCTGCCAGCTGCAGCATAACTGTCGTGGGCCGTGCTCGTCCAATACCTAATTTCTGAAATGCATATTTTGGCATTAAATTAATACTAGCACCTAGATCACAAAGTGCCTTACCCACAAATTTATCATCAATTATGCACGGTATTATGAAGCTCCCAGGATCCTTCTTTTTCTGGGGTGGATGCATGTGCAAGATAGTCATGCATCCTTCTGTCATTTTAACCGTCTCAACTTCCCCAAGTCTGGATTTTTTCGACATAGCATCCTTGAGAAATTTGGCATAACCGGGCATCTACTTGATGGCCTCTAACAACGGTATATTGATGTGAACCTGCTTAAAAATATCATCGATCTTTTTGAGCTGGTACTCATGTTTATGCCTCTGTAACCGCTGTGGAAAAGGAGGTGGAGGACGGTAATCTTCAAATCGTCCTTCACATGCTTTCCGGATCTGAGGAGGTTTAGGTTCTTCATCCTTCTTGTCTTTCTCCTCTTTCTCTTCTGTTGTCGTGACAGGTGTGGCGGCAGCAGGTTGTTTATCGTCTGCCGAGGCAGTGTTCGCGGCAGTCGATTCTAGGGATGGTTCCTCATCTGTTATGGCTTTCTTCTCTAGCCCTGACAGTTGTTTCCCACTCCTTGCTGTAATGGCTTTGCACTGCTCATGTGTGGGTTGTCTAGCGACCTCAGTATCGCTAGGGAATCCTTCGTTTTTCCTTGTCTTAATATGCTGGGAAACCTGACCCATTTGTGTCTCCAGTGATTTCAGTGTAGCTTCATGGTTAGTCATTCTCATCTATGTTTTATCCATGAATGACTCAGTCTTTTTGACGAAGTGATCCATGTTTGCCATGTAAGCTCCTGTCTGGGACATGAATGTGGCCAAAGTCTGCTTTAGTATACTAGGTGCGACTGCTGGCTGTTGTTGCGGTTGCTGACGTGTCAGAATTCTGGGTACCCGCTAGTTTTGAGTGTTCTGCACTTGAGGATTCAGTGCGTTGTTTGGGTTACTCCAGGAGAACTTGGGGTCTTTCCTCCAGTTGGGATTATAATTGTTGGAATCGTAATTTCTTTGCTTGTTATAGTTTCCAACATACATCCATTCTTCTCGCTGTAATGGGCAGTCTTCCAAACTGTGATTCCCACTGCAAGTACCACATACTTCTTCTACAGAGTAGACATGTTGTGAATCTTTCTTCAACAAGTTTTCTACTGCCTTTGTGAGGTACGCAACCTGTGTCTTTAGGGAATTGTCGGCTTCATAGTCCTTCACAGCTAGCACTCGTTTACCTCTCCTCACTGTGGGAAATTGCTCTTCATTCTTCGCCAAAATTTTCAATACTACCATGGCTTCATCTGGATCTTTGTCCAACAACAGTCCATTTGATATTGAATCTATTCTCATACGGGTATGTGCGTTTTCAGCATTGTAAAATTTGATGACTTGATTCCAAACGAGGAATCAGTGCATCGGGCAATTCCTTAGAAGAGTGGTAAACATGTCTCGCGCTTCATGCATTGGCTCGTCATCTTCTTGTTGAAAAGTAGCAATTTCGTTACGTAATAGCTTAGATAAATGGGAAGGATTAAAACGAGATAAAAATTCACGAGGTAGATTCGCCCAAGTTCGTATTGAACACTGTGTTATTTTGTTCCACCAAGTTTTCGCTCTATCCCTCAATGAATGAGGAAATAACCGAAGACTCAGTATATCTCCGGATTTACTCCTGGTAATCTAAACGATCCACAGATTTCTTGGAACGTTTTCAGATGTTCTCTGGCATCCTCTGTAGCAGCACCACTAAATTGGCCAGTGGAATTGGTCATGCTGAACATCACAGGTTTCAGCTTGAAGTTTTCAGCTTCCACGTCTGGCAAGGTGGTCTCCAGTTCCACATGATCATTGATCATGTAATCACGGCATGACTGTCGTGCGGCCACGACAGCGGCATGATGTTTGTTTCCTTCATCCCGATAGGATCTTTAGGATCTTCGGGATTCCCTTGGTTGTTCCTCCCGTTATGCATGGTGTAACACCCCAATTTTGGGCTTGGAAGTTTAGGGTCTGAACCGGACCGGTCTGATTTTCGGTTCGAATATAAAAGGTGGTTTTAGGGAAACCCTAGTTCGGAATGCATTAAAAATATGGAAAAATATCTAAAAATCCTCCTTTAATATATATAAGAGAGAGGTGAAATCAATTTCAGAAAATAACGCTTGGAAGTATGACATTTTGAATTAGTGACTAAAATGTAAGTTTTGAAAAGTTTGTGACTGTTTTGAAAGGATTGAAACTTTGAATCTTTAAGGAGTTAATTTACCCAAGGGAGGATTTCTCAAGATTTTTCTTGATTTTAAGGACTCATTTAATATTTAATTAATAAAAAGAAAAGAGGGAAAATCATATTTTAGTTTCATAACTAACTTTTGCTAAAATTTTCTCATTTCATTTTCTCTCAAAATTCCCTCAGCCAAACACATTTCCACAACAGTTTTTCTTTTGATTTTCACACCAAATGATGAGATTTCAATTTCCAAATGATTCCTAATCATTTCTACATCAAATTCTCTTCATTTGCATATTGAATTTTCAAGGATTTTGGCTCTAAACAAGGAGAAATCCACATTTAGAGGTATGAACGTCCTTCTCCTCTAAATACTCAGTTCTTTACTGAAATTCCCAAGTTCTCAATCCTTAAATTAAGTTTTATTAAATGTTTTAATGTTATAATCTTGATTTTGGCTAGAAACTTGAGATTTTGATCAAATCTTGAAGAATTTCGTGGAGGTTGTTTGGGCTCTGTTTTGAGATGCCTTTTTAATGTATTTTGGATGTTTAATGATGTGTAATTGAGGTTTAATCAATGCAATCCCGAATATGTTGACTTTTCTAAGTTTTTACTTGTGAAAATGGTGGTTTTGGGGTGATTTTTGTGTTCTGTTATAGCTGGAGGTATAAGGACGTGATTAGGTCCTTTTTGGATGTTAATTGATGACTAAGAATGTTTAGAAGTGATGGATCTTGGTTGGGTAATGTTGTGGAAGTGTTTGGATGTGATTTCGGTTGTGTTTGGTAGCCGAAATGTGAGTTTTGGTGAGAGCAGTGAGTTTAGGTGTATTGGCTGAAGATTTTAATGCATGATGATGCATTAATCCTCTGCTTTGATGTGTTTAAAACATGGGAGACATCTTCGGATCTTTGTGGTGTTGATATGGAGGCTTGAACGGCATTTCGGCAAGCTTGCGAAACGGAATTGGTGAGTGAAGTTTGGCTTTCAGCTTTGAAACCAATGTTTGAAGGTTTTGGGAGCTTATTTTAAGTCTAAGCAACTTAACTAAGCTCAAGATTAAGTTTTCGGAGAAACTCTCTCTTTGATGAACCATGAGATGGTTGGATGCAATGTGTTTAATTTGCATGTTTAAATTCTGTTTTGAAATTATATTTTAGCATGTTTAATGCTGGTTTTGAAAGCCATGTGTTGAAGGATGCTTAAGGTAAGAGATCCTTGATTTGACATTGATGAATGTGGTTTGATGGATAGTGATGCATGATTGTTTAATGTCTTTGTTTAATGCTTTAAAACAATGGATTGATGATGGTAAATGATGTATATTGGCAAGTGATGTGTTGGTTTAAAAGTACTTGAATCGGATATAGTTAGCCAGCTATAGGATTGGTTGCACGGTGAATAAAGTCGCCTTGGATGTTGAGGGGTTGTAATTGTACCGTAAACTCCATCCAAGTACACTAACAAGATGTCTAAGATCATAATGGTGGTTAAAATGCCATGTGAAGATCTTGTGTTGTGTGTCCCGTGTTCTCATTAGTGATGTTATACAACTACCAATGAGTGATGTGGAGGGGTTGTGATTGTACCGTTAAACTCCATCACGGGTGTTGAGGGGTTGAGATTGTACCGGTAAACTCCACCTTGTGTGTTTGGTAGTGTGTATGAAGCGTTTGGGACAACGCTTGTAATCCTTGTATCCGATTGTGTTTTGTGTTGAAAAATGGTTATGGATTATCACTTGAAAGCCAATATGACATGTTGATGTAATGAAGCATGAGATGCTTGTTTTGTATGCATTGTTGCAAGGGAAATGATGATTATAAATTTAAAGGCCTTTGAAAGTTGTTTTATAAAGTGCATTATTGTGTTGTTTCATTAGAGCATGCCTCACTAAGCATATGTGCTTACGCTCTCTTCCTTGAACCAATAATGCAGAGAATTGAAGTGCTTTAAAGGCAGCAAGGAGGTCAAGAATCCAAGATAAAGACTAAGCTCATGTATGGTGACTATTTTTACAGCACTATTAGTTTTTGGTATTTGGCAATGGGAACCTAGGTTGTGTTTTTGGGAGATTTTTTGGGCTCCATAAGTTTGGCATGATGCCTATGATGTTTTGGATATGTAATTGATCATTATGGTGTTTGCTTTGTTGGTTTGATGTTTGGTCGGTTTGGAGTAATAGGTTGCATGCCTATAGATTGAGGTCTTCCCTAATTGATTCCATGAATATGTTTTGTTGATGCAAATATGTTCCTTTTATGCATGATGACTTGTGGGCATGATTAGGGGGTCATAGGAGTTTGTTTGATGGGTCGAATGTGTATTAAACCAGAAAATTTCTGCACTTCTGGGCAGCCCGTATCGGAACGGGTACTACTGTTACGAAACAGGGGTCTGAAATGGCCTTGGTGTTTCGAAACGGGTAGAGCCGTTCCGAAACACTTTTGCTACTGCCAAGCCTTGTTTCGGAACGAGTTTCAAAACGGTCCCGCGTTTCGGAACGGTCAGCCCCCATTTCGAAACACTTGATCGTTGGGCACTGAATTGTATGGTTTTATGTTTTGCAATCTTCATGTTTTAGTCTTGAACTTTGTATATGCAATTGCGGGAGTTTGGGATGTCCGTTTGAGGTGAAATTTGTCAGAGAAGTTTGTAATATGACTAATTTCATATTGGTATCTTTAAAATATGTAAAGTCCTCTTAATTTACAGAATTTACAATTTGGTCCCTAAATTTGTATGTTGTGCAATTGAGTACCTTTTTGCTTTCCGATTGCTGTGATTTTTGAGTATGCTTATCTCAAGAGTACGCCTAGGGTTAATGTGCATCTAGACAAGTTTAAAAAGAAAAAAAAGGGTCGTTAATCAAGGTTGACTTCCAGGTTGACTTTGGTTTTCCCCGTGTAATCTTCGTAGTTGGGGCAACCGTCTAGGCCGGGCTAAGGGGGTTACATTTGGTGGTATCAGAGCTGAGTTCTCGTGTAATTAGGAATGATTGTGTGGGTAATGTATGTATGATTGCATGATGTGCTTTGTGAATAAATTATGATGCGTGAATTGTAAAGAATGTTACAATTTTGATGTATGCTGAGATGAAGCATGATAGAGGGACCCATTGCCATACCAAAACTAATGAAATGAAGCGTTTTTATTTGAAAAGGAGCTTGAGTACTTGGATTTCTTACCTTGCTGAGCCTGATTATGTTTATTGCATTTGTGTTAGTGCATTGTTAGTAAATGGGACCTCGTAGAGAGACAAGGATTAATACGCGAGCTATGGCTCAAAACGAGAACGAGGAGAATGCTGAGAATGTAGTGGATTTACCTCCTCCGCCCGGTGGTGGTGGTGCTGGAGGTGATGGAGCTGGTGTTGGTGCTGGGGTCGCTGGACCTGAAGCTGGGCAGTGGCAAGCTGCTCCTGACATGACAGTGTTAATACAAGCTATTGCTGGAGCCTTTCAGGCGGCAGTAGTTGGGGCTCATGGAGCTGGGCATTAGGGCGATGCTAATGCTAGACTACCTTTGGAACTTTTGCGCAGTCTGGGAGGGACTGAGTTCAGAGGGTTGTCTGCTGAGGGTTTCGAGTCTTGGTTGGAAAGTACCAAGAGGATACTAGGACAAATGAACTGCAATGATGTGCAGAAGCTAGGATGTGTGGTGTCGTTGTTGCATGATGATGCGTACACCTGGTGGACTACCACTGTCTCCGGAATGGATGAGGCGGATGTAACTTGGACATTCTTTCTGAACGCGTTCAAGAGGAAGTATCTGAGTGTGCGATACCTGGATGGAAAGAAAAGGGAGTATATGTCTCTTACTCAAGGGAGCATGTCAGTGGCTGAGTACGAGTTCAGTTTGTCCGTCTCAGTCAGTACGCACCTGAGCTTATCCCTGATGAGCGGAAGAGGTGTGAACGTTTCCGTTATGGTTTGGTGACGGACTGGCCGCTGAGTACACTGACTTTGTTGTGCTGGTTAGTAGAGCAAAGGATATTGAGCTGAATCTGAGCTTGTCCTCTAGAAGTGCTGGTTCTAGTGCGGGCAAGAGAGCTGCTGAGTATAGTTCCGGTGGTGGACGGAACAAGAGAGGGCGTGATCGGAGGTATCAATCTTCGGCTAGGCGTGGTGGTGGAGGGCAAGGTGCGCCTGTTCAGGGAGACAGGGCGAGAGCTGATCAGAACACATGTTGGGCGTGTGGATCGCGTGGTTATATGAGGCGTGATTGTCCTCGGGCAGCGAGAGAGGTGCAGGCTCCTGTTGTGGTGACCGGTAATTCGTGCTGGAACTGTGGTTCAGCGGATCACATGAGGAGGGAGTGTCCTCTGTTGGCCGGTAGTGGTCAGGGACGTGCTCCTGGAGTTGTTGCACCACAGAGAGGTCGTGGGCGCGACCGTGGCAACTTCCAGCGCAGAGAGGATGGTGGAAGGAATGTGGCTCAAGTAGTAGCTGTTCAGCCTGAGGGTGGTGGCCAGGCCCAAGTGTATGCTCAGAGGGAGGGGAGGAATGACACGGATGTGATTGCAGGTACCTTCACTTTGCAATCCTTGTCATTACTTTCCTTGATTGATTCTAGATCTACACACTCATACATATTGCGTGAACATGCTCAATTGCTTGGTTTGCCCGTTGAGTCTTTGTATGTTGGTATGCATGTAACTAGATCTTTTGGTGAGACTGTTGTGACACGAAAGCTTTATAGAATATGTCCCTTGGTTGTGCAAAACCATGTTTTTCATGTTGATCTTATGGAATTGCCTTTCTATGGTTTTGATGTAATCCTTTGTATGGATTGGCTTGTTGAACATCGAGCTGTGGTTGATTTTGAGAATAAGCGAGTTTCGTTGAAGCTTGCGGATGACTATGAGGTAGTGGTGGTGGGTGAGAATGTGAAGTTTCTTGCCAATGTGGTGTCTACATTGGAAGCAAGCCGGATGCTGAGGCAAGGTTGTGAAGCCTACCTAGCCTTTGTGATGAATCCTAGCTCTAAGGAGTTGCGAGTGCAAGATATCAGGACTGTGTGAGAGTTTCCTGGTGTGTTTCCGGAGGAGTTACCTGGATTGCCTCCTAATCACGAAGTGGAGTTTGGAATTGAGCTGTATGAAAACACAACTCCAGTGTCCATTACTCCTTATCGCATGACACCTAAAGAGTTGAAGGAGCTGAAGACGCAACTTCAGGAGTTGCTTGATCGTGGTTTCATTCGGCCGAGTGTGTAACCTTGGGGTGCACCGGTCTTATTTGTGAAGAAAAAGGATTGCACTATGAGAATGTGCATCGATTACCGTCAGCTTAACAAGTTGACTATCAAGAATCGATATCCATTGCCGAGGATTGATGATCTTTTTGATCAATTTCGGGGAGCCGCTGTGTTCTCTAAAATTGACTTAAGGTCAGGGTATTACCAGTTGAAGGTGAAGGATGTGGATGTGCCAAAGACAGCCTTCAGAACGAGGTATGGGCATTATGAGTTTCTTGTGATGACGTTTGGTTTGACGAATGCTCCTGTAGCTTTCATGAACATGATGAATAGAGTGTTCCATGAATACTTGGATAAATTTGTTCTGGTGTTCATTGATGATATTCTCGTGTACTCTCGTACTGAGGAGGAGCATGAGGGGCATTTGAGGATTGTGTTGCAGGCTTTGTTGGAGAATCAGCTTTATTCCAAGCTGAGCAAGTGTGAGTTTTGGCTTAGAGAAGTTGTGTTTCTTGGTCATGTGGTTTTTGCTGAAGAGATTCGTGTTGATCCCCAGAAGATTGAGGCAGTGATGAATTGGAAGCCTCCTAAGTCTGTCCATGAAGTTCGTAGTTTCCTTGGTTTGGCGGTATACTATCGGAGGTTCGTGGATGGGTTTTTGAAGATTGCTGCACCCTTGACGAAGTTGTTGCAGAAGGATGTTAAGTATGAGTGGACAGAAGCGAGACAACAGGCTTTTGAGAAGCTTAAGGCAGCTTTGACGCAAGCTCCTATCTTGGTTCAACCTGAATCAGGGAAAGAGTTTGTAGTGTATAGTGACGCGTCCTATGTTGGCTTGGGATGTGTGTTGATGCAAGAGGGTAAGGTGGCGGCTTATGCATCGCGCCAGTTGAAGGTGCATGAGCGCAATTATCCTACGCATGACATTGAGCTAGCTGTGGTGGTTTTTGCTTTAAAAATTTGGAGACATTACTTGTATGGTGAGAAGTGTACTGTGTATACGGATCACAAGAGTTTGAAGTATCTGATGTCTCAGAAAGAGTTGAATCTTAGGCAACGACGTTGGGTGGAGTTTCTTAAGGATTACGATTTGACGATCGAGTATCATCCGGGTAAAGCTAATGTTGTAGCGGATGCCTTGAGTAGGAAGGTGGCAATGGAGTTGAGGGCTATGTTTGCTAGCTTGAGCATTTCGCGTGATGGTGGTCTTGTGGCTGAATTGCAAGTGAAACCATCCTTGGTTCAGTTGATAAAGGATAAGCATTTGTTGGATGATTCCTTGGTGCCACATGTTCAGGATATTGCTGAGGATAGGCCATCGGATTTCTGCTTTAATGATGATGGAGTCTTATGCTTTGGAAGTCGGATAGTAGTGCCCAATGATGCTGAGTTGAGGCGTGCTATTCTGACTGAAGCTCATAGTAGTCCTTTTGCTATGCACCCTGGTAGTACTAAGATGTACCGTGATCTTCGTGATGAGTACTATTGGGTGGGTTTAAAGAAGGATGTTGCTGAGTTTGTGAGCAAGTGCATGGTAAGTCAGCGAGTTAAGGTTGAGCATCAGTTTCCTTCAGGGTTGTTGCAACCGTTGAGGATTCTTGAGTGGAAGTGGAAAAGTATTACCATGGACTTCGTGTCTGGTTTGCCTTTGTCGCCATCGAAGAAGAATTCGGTGTGGGTGATTGTGGATCGCCTTATGAAGTGTGCGCATTTCATACCCGTGCATACTACGTATACTTTGGACAAGCTTGCGGAGCTGTACATTGCTGAGATTGTGCGGCTTCATGGTGTGCCAAAGTCAATTGTGTCAGATAGAGATCCGAGGTTTACATCGCGTTTTTGGCAGTGTTTGCACCAGGCTTTGGGTACACGGTTAAATTTCAGTACTTCTTATCATCCACAATCGGATGGACAGTCTGAGCGACTTATCCAAGTGCTGGAGGATATGTTGAGATGCTGTGTGATTGAGTTTCAGGGCTCTTGGGAGAAACATTTACCTTCGGTGGAGTTTGCCTATAATAATAGCTATCATGCAAGTATTCAAATGGCACCTTATGAAGCTTTGTACGGGAGGAAGTGCAGAACTCCTCTTTGTTGGGCTGAAACAGGTCAAAAGTTGGTTTCGATGCCAGCTTTGTTGAAAGGAACCACCGAGAAGGTGAAGCTCATTTGTGAGCGATTGAAGGCAGCTTCTGATCGACAAAGGTCTTACGCGGATTTGAAGCGTAAGGAGATTGAGTATGCGGTGGGTGATCGTGTGTTTTTGAAAGTTTCGCCTTGGAAAAAGGTGATGAGGTTTGGCCGAAAGGGTAAGTTGAGCCCTAAGTACTTGGACCATACGAGGTAATTGAGCGTGTGGGTCCTGTTGCGTACAAGTTGAGGTTACCACAAGAGTTGGAAAAGATTCATGATGTGTTTCATGTCTCTATGCTTCGGAGGTATAGATCGGATCCTTCGCATGTTATGCTTGTGGAGGAAGTGGAATTGAATCCGGATTTGACTTATGATGAGGAACCGGTGGAGGTTCTGGATTCGGACAGTAATGTTCTTCGAGGCAAGACCATTGAGTTGGTAAAGGTGTTGTGGAAGCATCGTGGTGCTGAGGAAGCCACGTGGGAACGGAAGGATGACATGATGAAGCAGTTTCCATACCTTTTTCCTCCAGGTAAATTTTGGGGACGAAATTTCTTAAGGGGGGAGAGTTGTAACACCCCAATTTTGGGCTTGGAAGTTTAGGGTCTGAACCGGACCGGTCTGATTTTCGGTTCGAATATAAAAGGTGGTTTAGGGAAAACCTAGTTCGGGATGCATTAAAAATATGGAAAAATATCTAAAAATCCTCTTTTAATATATATAAGTGAGTGGTGAAATCAATTTCACAAAATAAGGCTTGGAAGTATGACATTTTGAATTAGTGACTAAAATATAATTTTTGAAAAGTTCATGACTGTTTTGAAAGGATTGAAACTTTGAATCTTTAAGGAGCTAATTTACCCAAGGGAGGATTTCTCCAGATTTTTCTTCATTTTAAAGACTCATTTAATATTTAATTAATAAAAAGAAAAGAGGGAAAAATCATATTTTAGTTTCATAACTAACTTTTGCTAAAATTTTCCCATTTCATTTTCTCTCAAAATTCCCTCAGCCAAACACATTTCCACAGCAGCTTTTCTTTTGATTTTCACACCAAATGATGAGATTTCAATTTCCAAATGATTCCTAATCATTTCTACATCAAATCCTCTTCATTTGCATATTGAATTTTCAAGGATTTTGGCTCTAAACAAGGAGAAATCCACATTTAGAGGTATGAACGTCCTTCTCCTCTAAATACTCAGTTCTTTACTGAAATTCCCAAGTTCCCAATCCTTAAATTAAGATTTATTAAATGTTTTAATGTTATGATCTTGATTTTGGCTTGAAACTTGAGATTGTGATCAAATCTTGAAGAATTTCGTGGAGGTTGTTTGGGCTCTGCTTTGAGATGCCTTTTTAATGTATTTTGGATGTTTAATGATGTGTAATTGAGGTTTATTCAATGCGATCCCGAATAGGTTGATTTTCCTAAGTTTTTACTTGTGAAAATGGTGGTTTTGGGGTGATTTTGGTGTTCTGTTATAGCTGGAGATATAAGGACGTGATTAGGTCCTTTTTTGATCTTAATTGATGTCTAAGAATGTTTAGAAGTGATGGATCTTGGCTGGGTAATGTTGTGGAAGTGTTTGGATGTGATTTCGGTTGTGTTTGGTAGCTGAAATGTTAGTTTTGGTGAGAGCAGCGAGTTTAGGTGTATTGGCTAAAGATTTTAATGCATGATGATGCATTAATCCTCTGCTTTGATGTGTTTAAAACAGGGGAGACATCTTCGGATCCTTGTGGTGTTGATCCGGAGGCTTGAACGGCGTTTCGGCAAGCTTGCGAAACGGAATTGGTGAGTCAAGTTTGGCTTTCAGCTTTGAAACCAATGTTTGAAGGTTTTGGGAGCTTAGTTTAAGTCTAAGCAACTTAACTAAGCTCAAGAGTAAGTTTTCGGAGAAACTCTCTCTTTGATGAACCATGAGATGGTTGGATGCAATGTGTTTAAATTGCATGTTTAAATTCTGTTTTGAAAGCATATTTTAGCATGTTTAATGCTGGTTTTGAAAGTCATGTGTTGAAGGATGCTCAAGGTAAGAGATCCTTGGTTTGACATTGATGAATGTGGTTTGATGCATAGTGATGCATGATTGTTTAATGGCTTTGTTTAATGCTTTAAAACAATGGATTGATGATGGTAAATAATGTATATTGGCAAGTGATGTGTTGGTTTAAAAGTACTTGAATCGGATATAGTTAGCCGACTATAGGATTGGGTGCACCGTGAATAAAGTCGCCTTGGATGTTGAGGGGTTGTAATGGTAATGTAAACTCCATCCAAGTACACTAACGAGATGTCTAAGATAATAATGGTGGTTAAAATGCCATGTGAAGATCTTGTGTTGTGTGTCCCGTGTTCTCGTTAGTGATGTTATACAACTACCAATGAGTGATGTGGAGGGGTTGTGATTGTACCGTTAAACTCCATCATGGGTGATGAGGGGTTGAGATTGTACCGGTAAACTCCACCTTGTGTGTTTGGTAGTGTGTATGAAGCGTTTGGGACAACGCTTGTAATCCGCGTATCCGATTTTGTTTTGTGTTGAAAAATGGTTATGGATTATCACTTGAAAGCCAATATGACATGTTGATGTAATGAAGCATGAGATGCTTGTTTTGTATGCATTGTTGCATGGGAAATGATGATTATGAATTTAAAGGCCTTTGAATGGTGTTTTATAAGGTGCATTATTGTGTTGTTTCATTAGAGCATGCCTCACTAAGCATATGTGCTTACGCTCTCTTTCTTGAACCAATAATGCAGAGAATTGAAGTGCTTTAAAGGCAGCAAGGAGGTCAAGAATCCAAGAGAAAGACTAAGCTCATGTATGGTGACTATTTTTACAACACTATTAGTTTTTGGTATTTGGCAATGGGAACCTAGGTTGTGTTTTTGGGAGATGTTTTGGACTCCCTAAGTTTGGCATGATGCCTATGATGTTTTGGATATGTAATTGACCATTATGGTGTTTGCTTTGTTGGTTTGATGTTTGGTTGGTTCGGAGTAATAGGTTGCATGCCTATAGATTGAGGTCTTCCCTAATTGATGCCATAAATATGTTTTGTTGATGCAAATATGTTCCTTTTATGCATGATGACTTGTGGGCATGATTGGGGGTCATAGGTTTGTGTTTGATGGGTCGAATGTGTATTAAACCAAAAAATTTATGCACTTTTGGGCAGCCCGTATCAGAACGAGTACTACTGTTTCGAAACAGGGGTCTGAAATGGCCTTGGTGTTTCGAAACGGGTAGAGCCGTTCCAAAACACTTTTGCTACTGCCAAGCCTTGTTCCGGAACGGGTTTCGGAACGGTCAGCCCCCGTTCCGAAACACTTGACCGTTGGGCATTGAATTGTATGGTTTTATGTTTTGCAATCTTCACGTTTTAGTCCTGAACTTTGTATATGCAATTGCGGGAGTTTTGGATGTCCGTTTGAGGTGAAATTTGTCAGAGAAGTTTGTAATATGACTAATTTCATATTGGTATCTTTAAAATTGGTAAAGTTCTCTTAATTTCCAAAATTTACAATTTGGTCCCTAAATTCGTATGTTGTGCAATTGAATACCTTTTAGCTTTCCGATTGCTGTGATTTTTGAGTATGCTTATCTCAAGAGTACGCCTAGGGTTAATGTGCATCTAGAGAAGTTTAAAAAGAAAAAAAGGTCGTTAATCAAGGTTGACTTCCGGGTTGACTTTCGTTTTCCCCGTGTAATCTTCGTAGTTCGGGTCAACCATCTAGGCCGGGCTAAGGAGGTTACACATGGCTTCTAATTGTTCCACAAGATAATCGTTTTTGGCTATCAAAAGACGGACTCGGTTCCTGAGATTGTACGAGCGTTCGATTTCAGGATCTAGTTGATAATCAAGTTCTTTGCCTCGTCTCGATCTGCGCATAAGCAAACGAAAAACCTTGTGAAAAGCACAGGGTGAACAGTCCCAATAAAAATAGAAAATTAAAAAGAATGTGCAGTAAAAGTAGGGTAAAGATATGTTTCCAGTCCCCGACAGCGGCGCCAAAAACTTGTTGCATGTAAAATAGTCTATCGCAATAGAGTGCAAGTATACACGACGCAAGTAGTAAAGTGATACACGAAGTATCGGATATCGAATCCACAGGGACTGGAAATAGCTTTAACATTGGATTGCTACACAAGAACGAAAGAAGAGAGTTCAAATGTTTGCAGAGGAATAATAAGAAATACTGAAGATAAAAGATTAAAGGTTTCAGGATAGAGAAATAGGCCGGTATTGAATTGCTCAGTAGTGCAGGTGTTGCACTGTATAGAACTCCATGTTCTGTCATCGTCCCTATCGCGGCAGCACCTACGGCGGCAGCAGTCTGTTGTTGTCGCGGCAGCAATCACACAACTCTGTACTTCAAGCTTGGCAAGAATCCTTGTTGTGACTTGTCCTATCCCTAGGTCCAAGTGTTTTCGATGAACACGTCTTAAATGATACCTCCCGGATGAACACCGATGTTGTTGAATTCTTCCTTAGCCACTTAACCTCGTCCTATCCCTAGGTCCGAGATAGTTCAACCATAAACTGGAGAACCTGTACTTATTCCTTTCGTATACTTAACTCTCCCGATATTAAGTAAATGAATAATCTCACAATGCTCTCTTGATACTCTCGTAAGATGTTGAAAACCAAAATAAGCAAACTTGAAGATTATTTTATTTAATAGAAAAATCCTAAAACAGTATAATCCTTACAACTACTTTACAGAATCAACCCTTAGCCCTAGGTTTTGGGGAAAACGACTAGGGTTTTGGGGAAGCCAGCTAGAGAATGAGATGTGTTTCCCTAGGTCGAATTACATGCCTTTATATAGGCCTTGGGTTCAAGTTTTCTAATATGGCAAGAATACAAGTTTAAACTAATGTACAACTCTATTAAAGACTAAATCTTCAGAGTAGATGCCTTTAATTCGTCCTCTTTTCTTACTTTGGGTTTCTTCCTTGAACTTTGAGCTTGGCCTTCATTCTGATATAGGGCTCAGAAAAATATAGGAGTTGCCCTCGACAGACCGGCTTAATTTCCTCTATCTGTCGAGCTCCACTTCACTTTTTCCCTTCACCATTATTGTCGTCATTGGCTGCCACGGCAGTGGCCACGACAGCATCTTCCTTCTCGACTCAGTCCTGTGTTCCATCTTTGCTTCTTCACTGCCCTGAGTCTGCTACAGCAGCTACCTGCAAAAGTAACCAAAATCAGTAGCAAATGTGCCATTTTATATAATTGTGATGTATATGTGAAATCTATCCTAAATGCAATGGATTATGCTTGAATGTAGCAGAAATATGGATTAAACAGGGGGTAAAAAGTAGAACTTTTGCACACTCAACAACCATCCGGGCAAGGCTAATGTTGTGGTCGATGCTTTGAGCCAGAAAGTGGTTGTGGTGTGGAGGGAGATGTTTGCTCGCTCGAGCATATCGCGTGATGGTGGTCTTATTGCAAAATTGCAAGTGAAACCATCTCTGATTCAGTTGATTAAAGATAAACAGTTGCTTGATGATTCTCTTGTTTCGCATGCTCAGGATATTGCGGAGGGTAGACCTTCAGATTTCAACTTTAGTGATGATGGTGTTTTGTGCTTTGGAAATCGAATAGTGATGCCAGATGATGTTGAGTTGAGGCGCACTACTCTGACTGAAACTCATAGTAGTCATTTTGCTATGCATCCTGGTAGTACGAAGATGTATCATGACTTGAAAGATGAGTACTACTGGGTGGGGTTGAAAAAGGACGTGGTTGAGTTCGTTAGTAAGTGCATGGTGTGTCAGCGAGTGAAGGCTGAACATCAGGTACCTTCTGGGTTGTTGCAGCCTTTGAGAATCCCAGAATGGAAGTGGGAGAGGATCACCATAGATTTTGTGTTTGGATTGCCCTTGTCGCCATCGAAGAAAATTTTGTTTTGGGTGATTGTAGATCGGCTCACGAAGTGTGCACACTTTCTGCATGTGCATACTACGTATACCTTGGATAAGTTTGTTGAGTTGTACATAGCTGATATTGTGTGGTTGCACGGTGTGCCAAAGTCCATTGTGTCGGATAGGGATCCGAGGTTTACAACGCGATTTTGGGAATGCTTGCATCAAGCCTTGGGTACACGGTTGAATTTCAGTACTTCTTATAATCCTCAGACGGATGGACAGTCGGAACGTGTGATTCAAGTGCTTGAGGACATGTTGAGATGTTGTGTGATAGATTTTAAGGGTTCCTAGGAGAAGCACTTGTCGTTGGTTGAGTTTGGCTTCTAATTAATGTTTTTGGCTTCTAATCATCCTCTAATCGAAGTTCTTTACTGAAATTCCCAAGATCTTTGGCTTCTAATTAATGTTTTTTGGTTGAGTTTTCATTAGAGTTTTGATTGGAGATCAAAATCTTGTAAAAACATGGTTGAAATCTTAATTTTCGGACTTGTTGAGTTAAGCTCTTTTTGTGTTGATTTTAATTGAGTTCTAAGTTGATTTATATGTTAAAATGAAGTGTTGATAACATAGACCCCGAAATCCTTGAGATCCTTGAGTTTCTTGTTAATTTTAAGTGAGTTTTTGGGTTGAATGGTGGAATCTTGATTGCTGGAGGTATAAGGTTGGGTTAGGTTGTTTGTTAGATGTGTTTTGATGTTTATTATGGGTTGGGAGTGATGTATGTTGGCTGGGCTTGGTTTAGGAAGCAATCGATTGAGTTTTCGGTTGTTTTGGATGGGTATTTTGATATAGTTTGAGTGAGCAACGAGTTTGTGAATTGTTGCTGGTGTTGGAATGCATTTTAATGCATTTAGATCTCTGTTTTGATGATGTGAAAACAAGGGATCTTGATCCAGAAGCAAATGAGGTGTTGTTGGAGGCTCCAGAAGAGTAGTTTTCGTATCGGCGAGCAAGGCTTCGGGTATCGGTGAGTGGAAATGAAATTTCCTGCTTTGTAATGCTTTGAGCATGGTCTTGGGAGCTTAGTGTAAGTTTGATACACTTAGCTAAGCTCAAGAGTAAGTGATTCAGAAATACCTCTCTTGGAAATGTTCTATGTTTGATGAAATTGCACTTGAGTTAAGCGTGGATTTGTTTACTGTTTTAAAGCATGTTTTAAGCATGAATGTTGCTAGATTTTAATGACATTATGTTAAAGATGCACTAGGGATTGGAGGTGTTTTGAGGTATGCTTAAGCACACAAGTGTCACGAAATGTAAATGGAGAATGATGTGGCAAATCAAGACAGAATGATGAATGTTGTAGCAAATCAGAGCAGAGATGTAAATGATGTAGTAAATAAAGATAAATGATAGCATGCTGAAATCAGTAGACAAACAGGTCCTCTTACGCGTGTGAAACTCTCTTGGGAATGACTGGCTGGGTTGCCTGGTTTACCTATGTTTTAGCTCTCTACTAGGGTTTACCTCTCTAACTTAGTCTATGCTCGACAGGATTTACTCAAGGTGCTCCTTAACTATCTCTAGCAAGGAAACTGGGAGCAGGAAATGCTACTGCAATACCTCTCAGCGTAAACTCTAACACTCCCCCTACCCTTAAAGATTTATCTCTCTTAGCCATTAAAACTCAACACTTATCTCTAAGGTGGATTAGAGTTGTGCCTCTCAGCATCCAACTCTATTGTATATAAAGGTTAAAGAAAGCTCTCTCGACCACTAACCTTAACTAACACCTAAGGAAAGGCCAACACTCGAAGGCTCTTAAAACCCTAAGCATATAACAACATAGACAAAGCATAGATACGAGCAAGAGATAAATAAACATTCATAAAAGAAAATAAAGCATAGTTCATCCAAACAACCCTAGCCTCCTAAATAAGTTCATGGTTGGGCAAATATCATCCAAAGTATCTTCGTTTATACCACCCATTTTTCAAGATATAAAATAAATGCTAAAGCAACAGAAGGGGAGATGAGAACTCCCAATCCGCAATGGACTTGCAGCGCCACGAAGCGCCCTAGGCTTGCCACCTCTCTTATGGTCAGCAAGGTAAGACCCTTGGAGCTTCTATGATGAAGGATACCAAATGAGGAGGAGGAAGAAGAAAAGAGGCGCCTTTAGCTTTCTCTCCTTAGCATTTTTGTCACCTTTTCACGCTCTCCCTTAAATGAGGGTCTTGTGTCCTTTATATAGTGGAGGCTTCTAGGGTTTTGTGCCCTAAAAATTCTCTAGTGTCCAGGGAATATTCTCTATGCATGTAGGGCACAAACAGACAAAAAGAGGGTTTGCACATGTGGGCGATCAACATGTGCGCGCTACTTTGTCTTTTTCCGCGCCCAACATTGCTGTCCAATTTGCTATAGCATTTTCCTTCCTTTTTTTGTGTAGGGCGTGTAGGTGTTCCATTTTTATGAGAGCACAAATGCACACTCCTGCAAAGTTATAGTATAAAAGATGTCGAATCCCACGAGGATTGGACATCTTGTTTCGTTTCGTAGTCCCTGCAAATGTAAAATAAGAACACAAGTAAAGTGATTGTTGGATAGAAGAGTAACGTAAAGTAGATCACACATAATAAAGGAGGTGATCAGGTTCATTGAGCAGGCAGGGTTATGCTGCCACTTCGTGTAAAAAGTGCGATGTAAAAGGATTAAGTTGTTTCATGCTGCAGCTATATGCTACATCAGCGGATATGGTGGGCGGCAGGCTATGACCATGTCACACGGACGGAGCGGGTCACTGCCCCTGCAACTTTTGCTGTCTCGGCAAGTGGAACGGAAATAAGTCTTGACGGCAGATCTGGCAGATACTCCAAGTTCGGCGGGATAGTCAACAACGATCCTTCCTATTTCTTGGCAAGGATGCTCGAGAGCTAACATGACGTAGGCAATACCTAGTAGTCTCAGCGTAAACCTAACATAGACTAGTCAACTCGGTTGGTGATCCCTTTTAGCCGCTGAAACTTGTGAACTGGTTAGGAACCAAGTTAGTCACGCCCCAACATGATGTGACCGTGCTTAACCCTTTCGTGAGTCTTACACTTTCGTGCCCGAAAAATGGATTCTCTCAACTGACTAGTGTAGACTAATCGAAAGAATGAAGTGCAAAGATTAAGCAAACTTGGAATATTTTATTGAAGAAAACAACTCAAAACCTAAAACAATCGTTTCACAACTAATTTACAACATAACCCTAACCCAAGTGGTGTTTAGAACATGGTGGCGTCAAAGAACACTAGCTAAGTTTATAGAAAACCTTAGATGATTTGAACTAGGAGTACAATGAGTATTTATAAACTGATGACTAGGTTAAGTCATCCTTATAGTAAAAGTCCTCAAAAGTAGCTTTCCATCTTTAATACGACTTTAAACTCTAACTTCTTTGCGTGGAATATGGTCTTTATCTCGTTTGCCTTAGCCTGTAAGTAACCTTGAGACTTTTGCTTCGGCGGCTCTGGCTGCTGCAGATGTCGAAAAATCAAATGGATGCCGATGATAGATTTAGGGTTTTTAGCTCTAAAAATCGCACTCCGGTTCTCCAACTTCCATAGTCAGCTTCCGTGGACAGCAAGGTCTGTGGAAACTTTTCTCGGCTTGTTTGTTGTGTTTGTTGTGTAGGCAGGGAAGAGATACTATGCAAGCAGGGAAGAGATGCTACTGGTGCCTCTCAGGCGAGTCTTCCACTGTGTTGGATGGGGTGGTGGATGAGTAAGTCGGATAATGCGTAGGAGAGGGCACCTGGCGGCCAGTCTGGCGGAGAGCGACGACTGATGGAGTTCTTTGTGATTTGGCTATCGCTACAAGCTCCGCAGGGTATGAAGACATTGTGGGCACATCACCGGGTAGTTTCTACAAAAAATAAGCTGTTGCTCGATGCGCTTTGTGCTGTCTAGAAGGACTTCTTTGTCTGGGGCAGCTTCAGCACTGCCGGGGTGGCTGGAGTTTCAGGACATGTGGCTGAAGGCTGGCTGGGCGTTGCTGGCTCTTTCTTCGCATCCTGCATCATCTGAATGCGGGCCTTTTTGGTCCAGCCCTCTTTGGCAGTCGTTAGCTTGTCTGTGGGCTTTGTCGGGTCACCGAAGTTTGTGCAGAGACTTGTGATGAGGGACGGGAAGTACATCATGCCTTTCTTCTTTTTGAAGTAGTTGTGGATTTCTATGCAAATAATTTCCCTTATGTTTATCGGCCGGTTCATCAGGTTACTGTGAATTAGAGCGAGGCGCGGCCGATCAACGGTTGAGTTGTGGGATGTGGGAAACAGACGCCTTTTTACAAACATGTTCTATAACGTGGCCTCGAGAAGCAGATGGCGGTGCTAGATATATCCCACATGTTTGCCTCCCAGCCATGGCGTTTTGGGCTTGCAGAGTTTAGCCTTGATTTTTCTCATAATCGACAGTCGTTAGTGACTGCCTCCACTCTTCGTGAGGGTTATTATCCATATCAAGGCTGTAGTACCTATTGATGACAGCAACATTTAGTTTGACTGGCTCCCCGCGGACATAGACGAATGGCTTCTCTGGGCAGGGCTGATGGGAGTAGAATTCCCTGACTATGGTGAAGTTTGTTGTCTCTGGCTGCTAAGCGAACATCTTTCATCCCTTGTTGTGAATGGCTCGGAACATGGCAGGCTCTAGACTATAGTCTCCCGTTTTCCGTGTGTAATGGAAGCCTTGCTCCTCCCATACTGCCTGCTTGGATAATTTGTTTCTGTATCTTTCCTCGTCTTCCTTGTAGCAAAATCTCTCGTAAATGGGTTTTTGGTTTGATTCTGATGTCATGTGAATGATTGTATGTAGCTGAAACTAGAAAGAAAAATAATGAGAGAGCAGGGGAATCAGAAAGAAGATAGCAAAAAGATGAAAGTAAAGTAAAATAAAGTAAGTGAGTGGGGTATATATAGGAGTTGCCGAGGGATGTCGGGGCGGCATTAAATGGCCAACGGTCCGATTTTCTTGCGCACGTTTCAGATTTTTTCCCCCATTATTTTCGGAGCTGTTGGCATCTAACCGTTACGCGTTGCTGCGCTGGCTACTGTCTCAGCAAGATGGTGGGCGGGCTTCTTACTGGGCCTCCTTCTTAATCCTGCTCTTCTGTTCCTAAACCTAAAAATAGAAATAATAATGAAAATAATTAAATAATTTATGAAAAATAAAATTCTGAAAACTAATCTAATCATAAAATAAAATAAATTCTAATCCTAATGCATAAATATAAAAATAAAATAATAAAGTAAAAATTAAGTTATGTTGGGAGTGCATTTGGGAGCATCTCCCAGACATAACCACTTCCTGAGGTGGTTTGACTTTTTCTTCCCTCTTGGAAGGTCCTCATGTTCCTTCAAATGTTGCGTTATTGGGTCCTTAAGTCTGCCCCTAGGCATGTCCCAGCAGCTGCTGCCCTAACATGTTTCCATGCTGATTTTGGCATCTCTTGCATCTGAGCTTCCTTTTTCCTTCCTCTGAGGGTTCTAGCACGTTCATCTTGGTGCTCTGGTCCTCTACCCTCATTGTCAGCTCCCAAGTTCCACATCTATAAGCGTTCTGCCCGTGGCCAAGAATGGTCGCCCAAGGATAATATGGGCTTTTTCGTCTGCCTCACAATCTAAGATGAGGAAGTCAGCGGGGAGAACCAGGTTGCCCACCTTTACCAAGATGTCTTTGATCTTTCCCTTCAGTTGTACAAATGAGTGGTCAGCGAGTTTAAGCATGACGGATGTAGGTTTGCCAGACCCAATACCTAGTTTAACGAAGACAACTTTGGGCATCATGTTGATACTGGTTCCCAAGTCACACATGGCTCTGGTCTCATGCTGCCTATCCTACATGGGATAACAAAGCTACCTGGATCTGTCTGCTTGGGCGCCAGCTTGTTATGCAGCATAGCCATGCACTCTTCAGTGACAGCCAATGTCTAAAATTCCCAAATCCTCTTCTTCTTAGAAACCATGTGCCTGAGATGTTTGGCATAGTTTGGCATACTTTGTATGGGTTCTATCAGAGGTATATTGATATGCACTTATTTCAGAATATCCAGGAATTTTCTGAATTGGTGCTCTTGTTTCTGTTGCTTGAGCTTTTGGGGGAATGGTACTGGCAGATGGATGCCCTCTGTGTGCTCCTTGCTTGGAGGCTTAGTATGGGAAGGATCATCTGTTTCAGGGTCGTTGTCGTGTTCTTCCGCTGGGGCGGCTGGTGTTGTTTCTGCTGTGCCAAGCTTACTTTTCTGGTTCAACTGGACTTTCGGCTGTTTCGCCATCCTAGATTCGTCCAACTATTTCCCACTTCCTGTTAAGATAGGCTTGCAATGTTCATAAGTGGGTTTGGCTGCTGCTTGGGAGCTGCTGGATGAAGCACCCATTGTCCGACTGTTGTAGAGTTTAGTGAACTGCCCTAATTGGGTCTCCAGGTTCTTAATGGTAGCCTCCTGGTTTTTCATCTTCATCTCCATCCTATCCATAAAAGACTCAGTTTTTCAATAAATTTATTTGTATGAACAATAAATTCACTAGTTCTAGTCATAAAAGTTTGAAGGGTTGCTTCTAGTGAGTTATTGTTTTGTGGCTGCTGAGTCTGCTCTCAGGACTGAATCTGTTGGTAGCCTCTCTGTAGCTGTTGTGGGTTTGCTGCTTTCTTTGGGTTAGTACAGGAGAAGTTGGGATCGTTCTTCCATCCAGGATTGTATGTGTTCTGTGCAGGCCTGCTATTCCTCTCGTATCCTCCCATATAATTTGCAGATGCAGTGCAGACAGAGGAATCGTGGTGGCCTCCACACTCGTCATAGAACGGCTCCACAACCTTTGCCTCATAGACCTTCCCAGGGGGTTGCACAATCTTCATTACCATCTCCGTCAATGTGTCTAGGCGAGAATTAACAGATTCTGAGGCTTCTACCACATTTGCAGTTGCTGGCTGCCTTGTGCTGCCCCGGTGGGCTATCGGGTACTTGTAATCATTTTTAGCGGCAATGTTTAGCAGCCGTAGTGCTTCCTCTAGAGGTTTGTCTAGAATGATCCCATTGACCAAGACATCTATCATCATTAGAGTTGGGTAGTTAACCCCATTATAAAATATAGATACCTGAGTCCAAGCCGGTAAACCATGTAGCAGACAGTTATTTTGCATCTGTTGGTACCGCTCCCATGCCTCGTACATTGGCTCGTAATCCCCTTGTCTAAAGGATGTAATCTCATTCCGCAGCCTATCAATGACATTGGACGGGCTGAAACGGTCTAGAAAATCTTTGTAGAGCTCCGTCCATGTACTAAAAGATCCTGCTGGCTGGTTATTCAACCACTGTTTAGCCCCATCCCTCAGTGAATAGGGAAATAACCTCAGCCATAGTACATCCTGGTGAGCCCCATGTATCTTAAGTGCTCGGGAAATGTCCAGGAATCCTCGTAAATGCTGCCAAGCATCTTCTGTAGCGTGTTTATCATGTTGAACATGACGGGCTTTAATTCAAAATGGCCTGCCCTATGCCAGGTTCCGTCACGATCAGTTCGAACCTTTGGAAGTCATGTTCTAGATAATCTCTTGTTGTTCAAATCTGGGGCGGCCTAGGCGGATGAGAGGGGTCCTGCCGTGGTAGATCTTGCGGACCTTTGGGCGACAAGTCCTGCGGCCTGCCCCCGCCATGTACGACATCGTTTGGTGGGTCTTCAATTACCATTGTTTCTTCCTTTGCTTTTCCCTTGTCTCCTTTGTTACTCTTTAGGACTTCCCTAAGCTCCTTCTTAATCTTTCTCGTTTCACGTTCGAGATCGTTGTAAATGATGATATTTCCTTTAGGGTTTGCCCTGGTCATGCACTTGCAAAGGACACGGTAAATTTTTTAAAAATTAAAAATAACGATAAAATAAAAAAGTAATTGAAAAGTGCAGAAATTGTAAAAAGAAATTCGTTGTTACCAATCCTCGGCAACGGTGCCAAAAACTTGTAGGGCGTGTAGGTGTTTCCTTTTTGTGAGAGCGCAAGTGCAAACTCCTGCCAAGTTATAGTATAAAAGATGTCGAATTCCACGAGGATTTGACAGCTTGTTTCGTTTCGAACTCCCTGCACAAGGTAAAATAAGAACACAAGTAAAGTGAATGTTTGATAGAAGAGTAACGTAAAGTAGAGCACAAACAATAAAGGAGGTGATCAGGTTGATAGAGCAGGCAGGGTTATGCTGCCACTTAGTGTGAAAATGCGTTGTAAAAGGACTGAGTTGTTTTGTGCTGCCACTATATACTGCCTTGGCGGGTATGGTGGGCGGCAGGCTACGACCCTATCACGCGGCTGCGACGGGTCACTGCCCCTGCAACTTTCACTTTCTCGGCAGGTGGAATGGAAATAAGTCTCGGTAGCAGATCTGGGAGATACTCCAAGTTCAGCGGGATAGTCTACAGTGATCGTTTCTATTTCTAGGAAAGGATGCTCGAGAGCTAACGTGACATAGGCAATACATAGCAATCTCAGCGTAAACCTAACACAAGCTAGTCAACTCGGGTGTTGATCCCTTTTAGCCGCTGAAACTTGTGAACTAGTTAGGAAACAAGTTAGTCACGCCCCAACATGTTGTAATCGTGCTTAACCCTTTCGTGAGCCTTACACTTTCGTGCCTGAAAAATGGATTCTCTCAACTATCTTGTGTAGACTAATCGAAAGAATGAAGTGCAAAGATTAAGCAAACTTGGAATATTTTATTGAAGAATACAACTCAAAACCTAAAACAACCGTTTCACAACTAATTTACAACATAACCCTAACCCAAGTGGAGTTTAGAACATGGTGGCGGCAAAGAACACTAGCTAAGTCTATAGAAAACCTTAAATGATTTGAACTAGGAGTAAAATAGGTATTTATAGACTGATGACTAGGTTAAGTCCACCTTAAAGTAGAAGTCCTCGAAAGTAGCTTTCCATCTTTAATATGACTTTAAACTCTGACTTCTTTGCGTGGAATATTGACTGTATCTCGTTTGCCTTAGCCCACAAGTAACCTTGAGATTTTTGCTTCGACAGCTCTGGCTGCTGCTGCAGACGTCGAAAAATCAAAAGGATGCCGGCGATAGATTCAGGGTTTTTAGCTCTAACTTCCATAGTCAACAGCCGTGGGAGCAAGGTCGGTGACAACTTTTCTCGGCAACTACTCGGCAGCAACTATCATCTGCTAGAACAATATCAGTATAGCTCCTAGGTTTGTTTCCTCAGCCTTGAATCCTCATCTCCTTGGTTCCCCCTTTCAGCCTTGAGTACCTAAATACAGAATTACACTAAAACAATATATTTTATTTACCAAATAAACGTTAATCTATAAAAGCAGGGTAAAACAAAGAAATACTATAAATGCCATGCATGCACCTACTTATGCCTAAAATAGGCTTAAATACAGTAATAATAAGAGGTGGAATGTGTATGAATTATAGGACTTGTGGACACTTTACACTTTGCTTCAGCATTAGCCTGCACAACACATCTGGGAAAGCGAGGGAAAGTAAATCAAAACCTACTACAACATTTATAATATAAAACGCCACTAACACATGATCTATTGTGGCGTTTAAAGGAAACACGCATGTAACTCCCTTAGCCCAGCCTTGACGCCCGACCCGAACTAAGAAGATTACACGAGAAAAACCAAAGCTAATTTGTTAAAGTCAACCTCGATTAACGACCCTTTTTTCTTTTTATCTTCTCTAGTTGCCTATTATTATCATATATGTTCAACGAAGCGGTTAGATGAAAACGGAACAGCGATCGGAGATCAATAAGGGTTCAAAAGCATACTTATGACTTTTAGGGACAATTTTGCAAATTACAGAAATTGCAGGGACTTTTCAGATTTTAAAGTTACCAATCTTAATTAAACATGTAACATGCCATCATACCTAATTTTAGTTCAAAACGATCATTCAAAATCATCCAATTAGCCAAATATCATTCAAGGACCAAAACGTAACATTTCAAGACTTACAAAGATACTTTTAACTGAATTTTAACTACTTGTATCGATACACTTGAGCCTGTATCAATACACGGGAAGACAATAGCTAAAGAAGGGAAGAGCGTATTGAAACACTTCCCCGCGTATCGGTACGACCTTCAAACTTGGCCTAGGCGTATCGATACGCGGGCAATTCGTACCGATACCCCTGTACCAAAAGCCTCTATTTTTCTTTAGCGTATCGATACACTTCCCCGTGTATCGATATGCGTACCAGAATGGCTCATTCCAACATCATTTAAACACACTAGAACACATTCAAACAAGCTCAAAACATGCATATTGGATATAATCTATCTAACAGACTTAAAAACATCATCAAACAACAAAACATACTCCTCAACCAAATCATACTAAGGTGACATTTAAGCTATCCAAGCATGTGTAAGATACCAAGCTATAGGAAAGGTAAAATACCATAAGAAAACCAAGGAAACATATAGAGGCCAATTACAAGTCCACAATCAGAAGTGAAAACATGCTTAAACAACAAACATCACCAACAAATTCAGGAAGTAGAAATCCCACCCATTGCCACTTATTACACTAAGGGTGAACCACATATATCTCTTCAACAAAGCCTTGGAATCCCCTTGCTTTTGGGCTGCATTGAAATGCTCAATTCTCTGTATTGATGAAACAAATGAGCGTAAGCATATAGCTTAGTGAGGATCGCTAAACAACATTCATCAATGCATTTCACATGACTTGCAAAACCACCACTTTTAACACATGCCTTTTCATAAAACGTGTCTTCTCAAGACATCAATGCACCTTATAAACAAATGCTCATATGCATCATTTTGAAATAGAAAATAAACTTTTGCTCATGCTTTACCAAGCATCTCATGCATTCTTGCATCATTTACAAGCATATCATGCTTCACATTAATCATTAACATTACATTGGCTCACAAGTGATATTCCATAAAACATTCCAACAAAAGACACAATGGGATACGCGGATAACAAGCGTTGTCCCACGCGCTTCATACATACTTCCGAGGATATGTGTGACTCTTTCTGTCAACAAGGGATGCACGAGGATGTGTTGAAACTCAAACTCTTTCCTTATTCTTTGCGTTATCGAGCACGAGAATGATTGAGTGGTGTGCCAGTCGTTTCATTGGAAACATGGACAGATTTGTGCAAGAGCTTTTGCTGCGGTATAATACACCAAATAGGAACACTCAGATGAGGAATGATATCGCCTCCTTTCGTCAGTCTGATGACGAATCAATGTATGAGTGTTGGGACAGATTTAAGGGATTATTGCACAAGTGAACTAATCACGGTTTTCATGATTGGACACAAGTGGTTATGTTCTACTATGGTGTTAATGCTCCCACCAGAATGATGTTAGATGCCTCAGCAAATAAGACATTGCTAGACAAGTCACCCGAGGAAGGCTTTGACATCCTCGATAGAATATCCAACAACGATTATCAATTTCCCTCATCAAGACTTGGAATGGGGAGGAAAACTCAAGTATCACGTGATACAGATATGGATGCCTCAGTAGCAGCCCAATTGACCACTATCACGACCATGCTAAAGAATCTACAAAACCCTAGTGAGGTGAACGAAGTACGAGTGCCATCAACTTGCCTTCCTTGCAATGGGAACCACCACTTGAGCGAGTGCCCGGACAATCAAGAATCTGCTAACTATGTAGGGAATTCCAATTGGAATAACAATCCCTACTCGAACACCTATAATGATGGATGGCGTCAGCATCCTAACCTCTCTTGGGGAAATCAAGGGAATAGCAGTAATGGGAACGCAAATCAGCATAATATGGGAGAATCACACGGATTACAGGAGAATATGTTGTGGCCAAACAACAAGGGTTTTGCATCTTCATCCAACAACAATTCATTGGAAGCTACACTCAAGGATTTCATGACATCTAGTAAGGAATTTATGGCATCTAGTAATACATTGCTTCAAGATCACTCCATGACCATTAAAAATCAAGGAGCTTTGCTGCAAAGTCACAGTTCATCCTTGTGACCATTGGAAACACAGGTAGCTCAAATTGCTCAAGCATTACATGTGCGATCTTAAAGAAATCTGCCAGTGATGTTGAAGTCACTGAGAAGCATGGAAAAGAGCAATGCAGTTCTCTTACATTGAGGGGTGGTACCCAACTTAACACTGAAGATAAGTTTGAGGGGAAACAAGAAAGAAGACTCTGCTCCTAAAGAAGTGCAAGAGGAACCAGATTTGCAAGCTGACACATCTTGTGAGAAGAAGAAGGACGAGGATTTGATGAATGAAACTATTGATGAAAGGGAAAATGCTACGGAAAAAGAGAAACATGCATCGATAGAGGAAGAAGTTATGTAACACCCCAATTCATGGTCTAGAAGATTCGGTAAGGTTTCGAGGTCCGAAAGACCGGTGTTGGGAGTTGTGGGTGAGTTCAGGGAAAGTTGTCTCCGGATGGTTAGAATAATATGAAATAAATTTCTAAAATCCATAAATATTATATATAAGGCTTTGGTAAAAACAATTTTGGAAAAATGTTTTTCTAACCATGACATTTTGGTCTAGCGACCAAAATGTAAAGATTAAAAAATATGTTTTTAGTGATCATTTTGTAAAAGAGTCAAAACATAGAATCTTTAAGGAGATAAATTTTATGGGCCAATATAGTTATTTTCCCCTTTATTTTTTGCTAATCAAATATTTTAAAAATGGTTTTATAATTAAAACTAAAAGGTTTTCTCTTATTTCCTCGTTTTACTTCAAAACTCCATTTTGAAGCTCTTCTCATTTTCTCTTCAGCCAAACATCCATCTAGGCTTAATTTCTTAAAGGTAAATAATGTTTCTTATTGATTAAATGCTTTCAAAAGGTTTTCCTATCTTCTATCTCTAAAATCCATGTTTTATTTCTAGTTTTCTCAAGCGTTCTTTGCTAATCAAGGGGGAAATACTATCATTGGAAATGAGCAACGAAATTCTTCTCTGATGTAAGATTCTTTATTGATATTCCTATGTTTTTGATTTTTTTATTAATTAAGGTTAAGGTTTTCCTAAAGATTCCTAATGAAAATTTGGTAAAATGAGCTCTTTGGGTTGATTTTCGTGGAGATATGTTAAAGTTTGGTTTAATTTTGTTTTGGGCTTTGCTTTTGATATGGAATAATGTTGTGATGATGGGTGAATGATAGGAATCCCGAAATTTGGTGTTGTGTTAAAGTTTGATGGGTGAAAAGTGAGTTTTTGAGTGAGTTTTGTGGTAAATCAGTAGCTGATGGTATTCTGATGTTGGGTCGATGTTTTTAGATGTTTATTCATGTGTTTTGATGAATTATAATGTTTGGTTTTTTCTGGAAGTTGTCCGAGTTGAGTTTTTCGATGTTTTCGGTTTGTTTCAGAAATGTTTCGATAGGCTATTTGATTGGGTTGTTGAATCTCTGTTTTCCAGAAAGTTAGAGTGTTGAAAATATCTCTAATCCTCTATTTTGGGTTGGTTATAAGTAAGGGTGGAAGATCTGGAATTGTTGGATACATTTGTGAGCGAACCGGGAAGCTAGAAAAAATTTCGGCTTGGTTTTGGTAATCGCTGGTGAGTGAAAATGTTTTTAATGCCTTAACAAGGTTAAAGAAGTATTTCGGGAGTTTGAGTTGGGCCATTAGGCCAATCCAAGCGCAAGAGTAAGTTTTGAGTTATTTTGGTATTTTCGTCGTTTTGCATGTGGATAATGTTTTGATCATGAGCATACCAGTTTAAATGATGTTTATCCACTATTGTTGTGCATCAAATTCATGTTGGTTTTGTCCCATGAGAATACCATGTGATTTAATAAAGTGTTGCTTGTGTTCATGCTACGCATTGCTTGTGTTTATGGTATTTGGGATGTGCTTGGGGATATGTTTATCCCCGGTGTAAATCAGTGGATTGGGATGTTGCGCTGAGTATATTGACACATGGGTTATATCGAATAGATTGATTGATCAATAGGATGTGAAGTGCACTATAAATACAAAATTCGCGCGTGAGATAAATTCTTCGGTTTCACAATAGGGGTTGTGCTATTGTGATGCGAGTGACATGGGTTGTGCTATCACCAATGGGCAATGCGGGTTGTGGCATCCCGACCGAAGTGAGATTGGGGTGACGGTTGTTTCACCATGTTGCTTGATGGGGGTTGTGCCATCAAGGTGTCCGCTTATCCGAGCAACGTGTCAATGATGTCGGTATACTCATTCGCTTATGGTTTTAAATATGAGCTTGGTAAACTCATATGGATATGTTTATATGCTTGAAGCTTGTGAGTTGAATTGGAGCCGATAGGCTTTGTTTGCATATGTGGTTTACATATGGTTAATGCATGTTTTGTGCCTATGGCATGTGTTGTTGCAATTGCTTATACTTGATTTAAGTATGGTATGTTTGAAAGGAAGTGGTTTGTAAAAGTTATTTTAAGAAAGTGTTTTGGTTTCCAAAATGATGATGGTTTTCAAAAATGCATTTTTGTAGCTTGGTTTTGAGCCCCGCTCACTAAGCTTCATAGCTTACGCTCTCTTTTCCAACAATGCAGATCTGTAGGCCATCTCGGAAGGAAACTATGCAAGGGAGGTGATCCAAGTGTCCGCTTCAAGCTTAAGTATGGTTTCATTTAGATAATATTGTGTGTGGCAAAGGGAGTAGACATTGTTTATGTTTTGGGAGTGTTTTGTAAACTCCTTGTGTTGAGAGTATGTTTGTTATGCCTTGGTTGGCTTGTTTTTACCTTGAGCTTTATGGTTTCGGCTTTCTAGCTTGTTTTGCTTATTACATGGATCTTGATGTTTGTATCTTCTCGTTTGTTAATCATGAGATGGACCTCTTGCTTGAATGTATGTTTGATTGCTTGGTCTTGGTGTTTGTATGCCTATCTTATTGTTATGTTGTTTCTTGTGTTGATTGGAACCAAGGGAAATGACCTTGGAGATGCTTGGCCTGTAGTTTTCCTGTCACTGCAACAAGGTGTTTCGAAACGGGCTCGATGTTTTTGGAACGACTCTTGTTTTGGCCTTTGCGTTTCGGAACGAGTATCGAAACAGGCTTTGCAGGGCCAGAACGGGTCTGAGCCGTTTCAGAACAGAAGCTCTCTGGGCAGACCTGTATCGAAACCAAAGTGGGTGTTCTGAAATAGGGGTCGTTGGAAGTTAGTTAAGAGCATCTTTGAAGTTGTTTTTCTTGCGTTTTGGTCCAAGCTTGATGTGTTATCTCTTGTGTTTGATTGTGGGCTTGTTTTGCGTTACATTTCAGCATGGAAGCGTGAAATGAGATTAATTTCAATGTGATCACCTTAATTTCATCATAGGTCCCTATTTTATGTTAGTTTTGCATTTTGGTCCCTGGTTGCTCGGTTGATCATTCGGTGCTCGTTTTGTCGTTTTTTCTTTCACTGTGTGATCTCAAATATATGGTTTAATTCGAGCATCTAGAAAATATAATAATCAACGCATTTAGGGTTGCTAATCGGAGAGAAATCTTCGGATCTTTCTTCGTTTAGTCCTGTGTGATCCACTCGATACGGTATGGTGGCTAGGTCGAGTCGAGGGGGTTACAAGTTAGACCCCCTCCTCCCTTCCCTCAACGATTGAAGGAACAAAATGAGAATCTCCAAATTAGGAAATTCATGGATGTTTTATACCAGATGCATATTAAGGTCCCGTTCTTAGAATCCATTCATCAGATGCACACTTATGCTAAGTTTCTCAAGGGCATCATCAGCGAGAAAAGAAAGGTCGAGCGGTATGCGACAGTTGCTACATCAAATGAATGCTATTCTGTGTGGAGCAAATTGCCTCCTAAGATACAGGATCCTGGCAGCTTTATTATATTGTGTTCAATATGTGATAATTATGTGGGAAAAGCCTTGTGTGACCTTGGATCTAGTGTAAATCTCATGCCAAAGTTAGTCTTCATGAAGCTCGGCATAGGAGATGTAAGGCCAATAATGGTTATCTTGCAATTGGTCGACCGATCTCATGTATGCCCGGAAGGAAGAGTAGAAGATGTAGTAGTGAAGGTGGACAAGTTCATCTTTGCAGTTGACTTCTTTATTCTTGATTACGAGGCGGATAATAACGCACCCATTATCTTGGGGCGACCATTTCTAGCAACCGGTAGAATTCTGATAGACTGTGAAAACGGTGAGTTTACCATGAGGGTGGCTGATCAAGAGGTGACAATCAATGTTTTCAACACTCTCAAATATGTTGATGAATATGAAGAGTGTCAATACACGGATGCTACAAAAAAGGAGACTGCAGACTTTTGCTGCAACAATATTTTAGAAATGGATGAATATGAGCAGATTCAAGAGGAAGACAATATGAAGGATTGCAAGATCGAGTTTGAGGAATTCGAGGAATTATCTGAAGAGGTGGAGCAATCGAGCCTGGTCGAAGCCAAACCAAGTACACACTTTGAACCTCTTGATTGATTTTTCAGAATTTATTCCTCCTAAACCTTCACTTGAACATGCTCCAACATTAGAGTTAAAGCCATTGCCATCTTATCTTAAATATGCTTATTTGGGTAGTAATGAAACTCTGCATGTGATAATCTCATCTAATTTTACACCTAAGCAAGAAGCTAGTTTGATAAATATGTTATCGCAATATAAAAGAGCTTTAGGTTGGACTATGGCTGACTTAAAGGGGATTAGCCCTACTATTTGCATGCAAAAAAAAATCTTGATGATTGTCACAACAATTCCATTGAACCCCAAAGAAGGCTCAAGCCAGTCATGAAGAAGGTGGTGATGAAGGAGATAATCAAGTGGCTTGACGCTGGTGTAGTCTACCCCATATCGAACAGCTCATGGGTTAGTCCAGTCTAATGTGTGCCTGTAGAGCGTTTGGGTGTTCTCTATTTATTAGCGTAAGTGCACACTCTTGTCAAGTTATAGTATAAAAGATATCGTCTCTCAAATGGACTGGAGCAGCTTCTATGAATGGTTTTCTGCAAAAAGATTTAGTAAATGCATAATTAAGTCTCACAATGTGGAAATATAAAAACACAGATAAAATAAAGATAGAAATGAGAAGGAGGATAGGGAGAGTTTTGGACGATAGATTGGGTAAGACAATTGTAGCTCAATAGTGTGTAGACTGCATTGTAAAGCCTAAGAGTGTTTTGCGCTGCCATGATTTGCTGCCTAGGCGGGTAATGGCGGGCGGCAGCTACGACCCTATCACGTGGCCGTAGCAGGTCATTGCCCTTACAATTTCGCTGTCTCAGTAAGTGGAATGAGAATAAGTCCTGGCGGCAAGTCTGGCAGTCATTCCAAGTACGACGGGATGGTCGACAGTGATCCTCCCTATTTCTAGGGAAAGATGCGCGAAAGCTAGCGTGATGTAGGCAATACCTAACAATCTCAGCGTAAACCTAACACATGCTAGTCAGTTCGGTTGGTGATCCCTTTTAGCCGCTGAAACTTGTGAACTTTTGGGAACCAAGTTAGTCACGCCCCAACATGTTGTGACGGTGCTTAAGCCTTTCGTGAGCCTTACACTTTCGTGCCCGACAAATGGATTATCTCAACTGACTGGTTAGGACTAATTGAAAGAATGAAGTGCATAGATTAAGCAAACTTGGAATTTTATTGAAAACAACTCAAAGCTATTACAACAGTTTCTCACAACTACTTTACATACAAATGCCTAAACCCTAGGAGAGTTGGGCCGCGACCCCCAACAACTCCCATCTATCTAGCTACCTCTCCATCTATCCGGGATGATATACTCTCTCGATATGTGAGATGCCCCTATACACTTACATACATTGGGTATATATAGGGCTCATGGCCTAAGTTTGAGTCCTCATTGAAGTAGAAGTTCTTAAAGTAATTTACATTAAATACATACTCCTTTTTGAATTAAATGTGGACTATTTGGACGTTGCCTTCTCCCGCAAGTAAGGATAAGTACTCCTACTTATCAATCTTGGACCAGCTCTACCGGCCGCTACATGCTTCAGAAAATTGCAAGACCGGGCTCATTGGGCTCAGGGAATTGCCCTCTTTCACTCGCGACCCATCTTGGCTAAGTCGGTGTAACTCCTGCCTGGGCGGCACTTGGCGGCAATGCTGCGTCGGTACAGCTCCTATTGTTTCCAACTTTCCTATCCTCTCCTGACCTCTCCTCCTTTACACAGCTATAGCACCTGAAAATAAAAACTAAACTAAACAGTATCTTTTCTTAACCAATCATAAAATATTTAATAAAAGCATGGTGAAAGAGAAAATACTATTATTATGCATGCAATGCACCTAAATATGCCTAAATGAGCTTAAGAATAACAATAATAAAGGCAGGAATGTGTACAAAAATAGAACTCGTGGACACTCTACACACCACCAAACTCTAACTATTGCTTGTCCTCAAGCAATGCAACCTAACTAGTAAATCTGCCCATTGCATAAAATTAATAGAAACTTTATCCTTTAACTTGATTTCTTACCTCAAGGTCGTGGCACCTATTTTATGTTAGTGATAGAGAATGACATGAAATAACTTAGATTTTAATTTTCTTAATGACAGTGCAATGTGTGCAGGTCTGTGTCAATGCTAAGCATGTCGAGATGGCTAAGATGACAAAGAATGCCTCAAATAATTAAATTATTATAGAGGATACGAGTTGCTTCCTTGGCAGCACAGTTAGGCCCTTCTGTCTTTTTCTTCTGATCATGGCTTTAAGGGCTTCAACTTATCACAACTATTCTTCGGGTCTGAAGCTAAGATAGGTGCACTCTACAAAACTCCTAACCCTTCGAATAGAGTCATCCCGTGAAGGCTTTCATTCACTCTTGCTAATTTGTCCGTCACTTGGTTTAGATACGTGGACTTTGATAGCAGCGGAGTGTCCTTGCTCAAGATCCTTCCTAGAGCCTGTTTCGGGCACCTCTATGGTATTAAACATCCTGCCTAGAGCCTGTTTCGGGGACCTCTAGGGTTTTCACCATCTTTGTGTTGCTGCCATGTGCTGTCGTGGCGGCAAACCTGTATCCAATCAAGGAATTTTTATTAAGTAAGGCAGGCAGTGTTAAACATAGAATTCAAGCAAAAAATCAGCATTTAACAGATAATATGAGAATAATTGGTGAAAAGAAAAAATTTCTAAGTACTTTTCAAGCTTCTTCCTATAGTTGGGTCAATTTTTAAGTATGGTGCGAATATAAGTAATCGACTAACTATCATAGTGTAATTACTCATTTTTATCTACCTCTATATAATATTATTAATATTAATATGGGTGTCTAATATGTATTAGATTTGTATGCATGTATATTAGTATTATCATTATTCTTATTTTTATTATTAATATAATAATTATTATTATTACTATTATTATTATTAAAAAAAAGAAAAAAGACAAAAATGATAATAATAATAATAATAATAATAATATAATGGATAATAAAAAATGAAAATAAATTACAATTAATATATATATATATATATATATAATGTCCATTTTCAGTCCATTACAAAAAAGGAGCTCGTTTGGGCCAAATCTAAATTAAATCAGAAACCCTAATCCATTTTCCCCTATGTGCAGCTGCCCCAAAGCCGTTGGATCAAAATCTGAGAGAGATGTTTGTCTTCCCACGTGCGCGTGCCTGTCACGCCGAAGCTCCTCGAATCCAGCCTGCCACGTGTCCGTATCTAGAGAGAGTCGTGTGGTGCCCACAACGAATCTCGACCGTCCATTCCCGAGCCGAATCCGACCGTCCATCGCCGCGAAATCAACGGCTGGGATGCGGCCGACATGCAAGTGGCCGAAAATGAAGATTAGATTGTCAGAAATAGTGAAAAAATAATCATTGTAAAAATCTCTATAAGAAACCGAGATTTTAAATGTAAAAGGAAGAGTTTTACTGCGAATCAAAAATAACAAAAAAAGTCTTGAGATCTCGAGGTAATCTCTTTCTTTTTTTCTCGTTTTATATTTTTCATTTCGAATGCAAAAAAAAAGAGACAAAAAAGTTACGTTTCGAACCATGTGTTTTCATGCTCCGATGACCAAGCCTAGCTATGTTGCCGTCTTGAATGATGTTTAGAAAACAAACAGGTAAAAAGGAAGAAAACATAGATGTAAATGAGAGGAGGGGGATTTGATTTTCTTTTTTTTCTTACCGAAATCTAGGCTCCAAATTGATTTAGGATGCGGTTTTAGGTGAAACAAAGAGAAAAAATAAAAAGGGGGGTTTGGGGGCTCGCCGACGTCGACCAGCGATGGCCAGCGAGGCATGTGGCGCCGGAAAATAGGATGATGAGGAGAGAACCCTAGGGTTTCGGTTTGAGGAAGATGAGAACCAAGTGAATCTAATTTTTAAAATGGCTTTTATATTATCAATTTAATAAAAAATGGTGTAATTGCCTAATAAATCCTTTCGCGTCGGGTTAATCACACAAGAGGCCCTTCCACGATTCAAAATCCCTCTCCCGGTCCTCTTGTTTTCTTTTCGCTTTGCAATTTGATCACTAATAATAATTAAACAAGATAATGACGTGCTAATTACTTTAGAAATCCCTGAGAAATTTGTATGTTTCAATTCTGCATCCCTTCTTTATTTTATTTAATTTCAATCACCTTTTTTCTCTTTAGTTTATTATTTATTTAATTTCTACTTCCTATTTCTATTGTTGAGTGTATAAAAGTTCTATATTTTACCCCTCATTTACCCATATTATGTTGCATTCAAGCATAATTTATTGCATTTACGATAGATTTCTGCATATACATCACAATTAGATAAAATGACACAGTTGCTATTGATTTTGGTTACTTTTGCAAGTATCTGCTGCGGCGGACACAGGGCAGCAAAGGAATAGAGGTGGATCACAGAACTAGAGTCGAGAAGCAAATGTTGTCGTGGCTACTGCCACGGCAGCCATGACGACAGAATGGTGATGTGGAAAAGTGAAGTGGAGCTCGACAGATAGAGGATCTCAAGCCGGTCTATCGTGGATCACTCCTATATTTTTCTGAGCCATGAGGCAGAATGAAGGCCAAGCCCAAAGTCCAAGGAAGAAACCCAAGGCAAGAAAAGAGGACGAATTAGAGGCATCTACTCAGAAGATTTAATCTTTAATAGAGTTGTACTTTAGTTTAAACTTGTATTCTTGCCAAATTAGAAAATGTGGACCCAATGCCTATATAAAGGCATGTAATTCGACCTAGGGAGGGATATCTCATTCCAAGCCTTCTTCCCCTAAACCTTTGTTGTTATGCTCTCTTCATCATGTTCTAAACTCCCCCTAGAGCTAAGGGATGATTCTATAAAGTAGTTGCAAAGATTGTATTGTTTTAGGAATTTTCTATCAAGTAATAAAAAGCTTCAAGTTTATTTATTCTAGTTTTTCATATCTCGCAAGAGTATCGGGAGAGCATTGCGAGGTTATCCATTTGTTTGATATCGGGAGAGTCAAGCATACGAACGGAATAAATACGTGTTTTTCAGTTTATGGTTAAACCATCTCGGCTTAGGGTTAAGAACGAGGTTAAGTGGCAAAGGAAGAATTCAACAACATTGGTGTTCACCCTTCGATTCACGTCGGGAGGTATCATCCAAGAAGTGTCCATCAACAGAACTTGGGCCTAGGGATAGGACAAGTCATAGCAGAGATTCTTGCCAAGCTTGAAGAACAGAGTTGTTGATCGCTGCCGCGACATCTACAAACCTCTTCCGTGACAGGTACTGCCGCGATAAGAACGACGACAGAAGACATAAGTTCTCTAACAGTGCAAAACCTGCACTACTGAGCAATTCAATATCGGCCCATTTCTTAAACTTGATTACTTATTCTTTTACTTTAGTTGTTTATCAAGATTATTTCACCAATCCAATTAAACTATTTCTTTCTCTTGTGCAGCAATTCAAGGATAGAGTTATTTCCAGCCCATGTGGAGACGATTTCAAGTATCACTTTACTACTTGTGTCGTGTACACTTGCACTATTTGCGATAGGACCAGAAAGTTAATGCTGATCCTCCCCAGGATGCCTGGAACGAACGTCTTGCCGCCGCTACCGCACGGCATACCTGTCATGACTACATGGACAATGACCATGTTGAACTGGAAACCACCTTGCCAGACGTGGAAGCTGAAACCTTCGAGCTGAAACCTATCATGTTCAGCATGATAAATTCCGCTGGCTAGTTTAGTGGTTCTGCAACCGAGGATGCTCGAGAACATCTAAAAACGTTCTAAGAAATCTGTGGATCGTTCAGACTATCAGGAATAAATCCGGAAGTACTGAGGCTCCGGTTATTTCCCAATTCATTGAGAGATAGAGCTAAAACTTGGTGGAATAAATTAACGCCGGGTTCAATAAGAACTTGGACAGATCTCTCTCGAGAATTCCTTTCTCATTTTAATCCTTCTCATTTATCTGAAAGATTGCGTAACGAGATTGCTACTTTTCAACAGGACGATGACGAACCAATGCACGAGGCATGGGACAGATTTACAACTCTTTTACAGAACTTCCCGATGCATGGATTTCCCATGTGGAATCAGGTCGTCAAATTCTACATCGCTGGCAACGCACATACTCTACTGAGGATAGATTCAGCAGCAAATGGGCTATTACTGGATAAGGAACCAGACGAGGAAATTATAGTGTTGAAAAAGTTAGCAAAGAACGATGAGCAATTTCCTACAGCTAGGAGAGGGGGCAAACGAGGAATATTTGTAAAGGATTACGAAGCTGATAATTCGAGGAAATCACAGGTTGCAAACCTCACAAAGATAGTCAAAAATATACAGCAGAAAGATTCTAAAGTCGTATATTCTGCAGAAGAAGTATGTGAAACCTGTAGTGGGAATCACAGTTCAGAGGACAGTTCTTTACAGTTGGAAGAAGGGATGTATGTTGGGAACTACAACAAGCCAATAAATTATGATTCCAACAATTACAATCCCAACTAGAGGAAGGATCCAAAATTTTCCTAGAGCAATCCGAGCAACGCCCTGAATCCTCCAGTGCAGAACAACCAAAACAAAGGGGTACCCAGAATTCTTTCACGAACGCAGCCACAGCAGTAGCCGTAACAGAAGTCGGCAGCCACACCTAGTATACTGGAACAGACCTTGAAAACTTTTATGTCACAGACAGGAGCATACATGTTGAACATGGATCACTTTGTCAAGAAAACTGAGTCATTCATGGACAAGACATAGATGAGGATGACAAACCATGAGGCTACCTTAAAATCTATGGAGACACAAATGGGCTAAGTTTTACAATATATCAAGCCGAGGTAGAACGGAGGATTCCCTAGTGTTACTGAGGTCACTAGAAAACCCACACATGATCAGTGTAAAGCAATTACAACTAGGAGTGGGAAACAGTTACAAGGGCCGGAGATAAAGGACGTACTAAATGAGGAACCGACCCTAGAAATACATGCCGTGAACACTGCCCCGGTAGAGGAAGAACAACCTACTGTCGACACACCTGCCGCGACAGCAGAAGGGACAGAGGAGCAAACAGAGGATGCTGAAGAACTCAAGCCTCCTCAGATTCTAATTCCATGTGAGGGACGTCTTGAAGATTGCTGTTCTCCACTTCCTTTTCCACAGCGGTTATAGAAGCAAAAACAGGAGTACCAGCTTAAGAAAATTTATGATATTTTTAAGCAGGTACACATTAACATACCGCTATTAGAGGCCATCAAGCAGATGCCTGGTTATGCAAAATTTCTCAAGGACACAATGTCAAAAAGGTCCAAACTTGGGGAATTTGAGACGGTGAAGATGATAGAAGGATGCATGACAATCTTGCATAAGCATCCACCCCAAAAGAAAAAGGATCTTGGGAGCTTCATCATACCGTGCATAATTGGCGATAAATTCATGGGTAAGGCACTTTGTGATCTTGGTACTAGAAAAAATCTAATGCCCAAATCTGTGTTTCAGAAATTAGGTATTGGACAAGCAAGGCCCACGATAGTCATGCTGCAGCTGGCAGATCGCTCTTACGTACAACCATAAGGGAAGATCGAAGATATTCTAGTAAGAGTGGATAAATTTATTTTTCCTGCTGACTTTCTTGTTTTAGACTGTGAAGTAGATGAAAACGCACCGATCATCCTGGGGCGACCCTTCCTAGCCACATGCAGAACTGTGATCGATGTTGAGAAAGGAGAACTGACCATGAGAGTGAATGATCAACAAATTAAACCCAATGTTCTCCAAGCAATAAAACATGCTGATGCAGAATAATAGTGCAAGATAATCTCTGTAGTAGTCCTTGACCAACCCTGCATTAGGTCGAGCGGCTAGAATAGACAGTTTGGTCACTACCACCGCAGTCACCCGGAAGATTGTCACGACAGCAACGACGACGGTGACTCCTCAGACACAGAAATATCCGACACTGAAGGTCCTGAGGAGGTAAATTGGATAGGCACACGTCCTAGTAAGTTCTTCGAGCCATTAAATTATACCTTGAATGAACATGTAATCCCGAAGCCTTTTATTGAAAAGCCACATGTTCTAGATCTTAAACCCCTGCCAGGGCAGCTTGAATATGACTTTCTTGGTTTAAATGATACGTTGCCCGTAATCATCTCTTCCAAGTTATTGCAGGAGCAGGAGCAACGCCTAATCAAAATGCTACAGCAGCATAAAAGGCCATTTGATGGACTATAGCTGATATCCAATGCATCAGTCCGGCGTTATGCATGCACAAGATCCTCTTGGAAGATGATCATAAGCCGACCATTGATGCCTAGAGACAACTAAACGAGGCTATAAGAAAGGTGGTGAGGAAAGAGATTATCAAGTGGCTTGATGCTGGAATCATATACACCATCTCGGATAGCAAATGGGTTAGCCCGGTGCAATGTGTGCCCAAAAAGGGAGGCATAACTGTGGTAACCAACGAAGAAAACGAACTAATCCCAACCAGTACTGTGACCGGTCAGAGGGTTTGTATGGATCACCGGAAGCTTAATAAAGCTACCCGGAAGGACCATTTCCCCTTACCTTTTATTGATCAAATGCTTAATAGATTAGCGGGGAAACCTTACTACTTTTTTCTTGATGGTTACTCAGGTTATAACCAAATAGCAAACGCACCGGAGGACCAAGAGAAAACTACCTTCACATGCCCGTACGGCACCTATGCCTTTCGGAGAATGACATTTGGGCTCTGCAATGCACCAGCAACCTTCCAACGGTGCATGATGCAATATTCTCCGACATGGTGGAGGATTTCCTAGAAATTTTCATGGATGACTTTTCCGTCTTTGGAGGAAGCTTTGAAGGTTGTTTAGGCAACTTACAGAAGGTTCTTGAGAGAGGCGAAGAGGCGAACTTGGTTTTGAACTGGAAAAAATGCCACTTCATGGTGGATGAAGGAATAGTACTGGGCGACAAGGTAAGCTGCCGCGGAATAGAGGTGGACAGAACTAAAATAGAGGTCATCGAAAAGCTATCGCCACCCACCACAGTCAAGGGGATTTGAAATTTCTAAGGGCATGCAGGGTTTTATCGACGATTTATAGCCAATTTTTCAAAGATTACAAAGCCCCTATGCCACATGTTGGAACAGAATTGCTCCTTTGATTTTAATGTTGAATGTACTGAGGTATTCAGAATACTAAAGGAGAAGCTAGTAACAGCCTCGATCGTACAGACACCAGACTGGAGTTTGCCAGTTGAAATAATGTGTGATGCCAGTGATTACGTTTTCGGGGCAGCATTAGGGCAGAGGAAGGATAAGCTCATCCATGTGATTTACTATGCCAGCAAAACACTGAATGATGCCCAAATCAACTACACCACGACAGAGAAGGAGCTATTAGAAGTGGTGTTATCAATCAACAAGTTTCGTCCGTATATACTTGGAACAAAGGTGGTGGTCCATACAGACCATTCAGCACTGAATTATCTGTTCAGGAAAAAGGATGCAAAACCGAGATTGATACATTGGATTCTGCTGCTACAAGAATTTGACATTGACATCAAGGATAAAAAGGGAACAAAGAACCATGTAGCAGACAACTTTTCAAGGCTGGAGACGGGAAGGAGTCAATCAACAGACAAGACCAACATATTGGAGACCTTCCCAGATGAGCGGTTGTTTGCTGCCACCAGCACTGCCGCGGCAGCCATGGCGACAGGTAAGCATTCTGAAACCCCTTGGTATGCTAAAATTGTTAATTACATTGTAAGTGGGTTATTACCTCCTGAACTTAATTATCAAGCAAGGAAAAGATTCTGAAATGATGCAAAACATTATTATTGGGACGAACCTCTTCTTTTCAAACACTGTGCAGATCAGATTATCAGGAGATGCGTACCACAGGACGAACAGAAAGCTGTGCTTCACCATTGTCATGCTTCTCCTTATGGAGAACACCTAGGAGGAAAGAAAACAGCTGCCAAGGTTCTACAATCCGGTCTCTATTGGCCCACACTATTCAAGGATGCACAAGCTTTTTACAAGGGTTGTGACAAGGGCAAAAGGACTGGGAACATATCGAGAAGGCATGAGATGCCACTGCATAACATATTGGAGGTCGAAATCTTTGATGTATGGGGAATCGACTTCATGTGACCGTTCCCAGCATCTTGTGGGAATTTGTACATCCTACTGCAGTGGACTATGTGTCAAAGTGGGTAGAAGCAATCGCCACTCAGAAGAACGATGCCAAGACTGTGCAAAGATTTCTTCACAAGAACATCTCTTCCAGATTTGGCATTCCAAAGGCGATAATTAGTGATGAGGGGAGACACTTCGATAACAGGGTGGTAGCTAATGCCTTAAGGAAATACAGAGTAAAGCACCGAATAGCAACAGCGTACCACCCTCAAACCAATGGGCAGCCTGAGATATCCAACGGAGAAGTAAAGAACATACTAGAGAAGATGGTTAAACCCACTCGAAAGGATTGGTCTCTACATCTCAATGATGCACTCTAGGCCTACAGAACAGCGTTCAAAACACCATTGAGGATGTCACCCTATCGACTCATCTACGGGAAAACATGTCATTTACATGTTGAGATAGAACACAGAACTTATTGGGCTATCAAGACAGTAAATATGGACTTGGATAAGGCAGGACAGAAAAAGCTACTAGACTTGAATGAGATTGAGGAAATTCGAGCAATGGCCTACGACAATGTCAAGATATATAAGGACAAAACCAAGAAGTGGCACGACAGGAAGTTGCTGCCACGACAGTTCTGCCCAGCGCAACAGGTGTTGTTGTTCAACTCTAGGTTGAATCTTTTCCCAGGAATGCTTAAATCTAGATGGTCCGGTCCTTTCCAGGTTGTCCAAGTTTTCCCTCATGGTGCCATTACAATCAAATCAATGAAGGATCGGCACCAATTCAAGGTCAATGGACAGAGGCTCAAGCATTATCAGGGGACTAAAGCCCCAAGGATGCAGGAAGCAGTTACTTTAGGAGATGCTCCTCAAGGCATCCCTAATTTAACTTAGTTTTTATTTTATTTAATTTATTTATTAGGAATTAAGAATTATATCTATTATTTATTTTAGGAACTAAGATTTTAATTCAGTTTCTTTATTTCATTATTTTTAGGAAATAAAGGAAGGAAAGGAAAAAGGAGGAAATGAACCAGCCTATCGCATTCACAACAGCCCAAAAAGCCCAACAGACAAGCTTGTCGTCACAACCTGTCACCAGCTGTCGCGACAGACGCAGAAAATACAACATGTCACGGAGCTGTCATGACAGACACTTCAGAAAACGCGAAATAGTTGGCTCCGTTATTCGCGTCTGTCGTTACAGTCCCAACGGGCAGAAAAACCACGTTCTATATAAACCCCCACTCCCTTTTCATTTTTCATCTCATTCTCATTCTCTCAACTTGCTTTCTCTATTTTAGATCTCAGGAAACTTCTTTTTTCATTTTTGATACAGTTCCTTGCAATGGCCAGTAGAAACACCCAACGCAACGCTGCCTCCACCTCTGCCACGGCAGTGTTAACCCCAAGCCACATCGGCCTACCCAACCGGTTCGCATCCACAGATTCAACATCGAGGTACTACAGTTCTTTCCAGAAGATGGAAATGTGGGAGGAACGAGGGTTCATTTATACCCAACAAACGGGAGAGCTAGGGCTAGAAGGTTTCATTGCTAAGAAGATACAAGTTCTTAAGTGACAGAAATTTGTTACCCAGCCCGAGGAAATGAATGTACGTGAGCAAGAAGGACGACGCCCTATATGGGTTGTACATGAGCAAGAAGGACGACGCCCACTGGAGGTTTGTGAATAGTTTGTCACCGGCAGACTATGACGTTGTCATGGAAGAAGTGACATAGGAAGGTAAGGAGTGAAACGAAGATCCAAAGCATCGGTGGACCGTGAGGAGGACCTAGCTGACCTCACAAGCCAAGTTGTGGAACCATTTTGTCAAGAAACGCCTCATGCCTACCTCCCACAACACCACTGTCGACCGGTAGAGGTTAGCACTCGTCCACTCCATCCTAAACGAAAGGCAAATCAACGTTGGTCGCTACATCCGAGACGAAATTCTCGAGCGTGCTCTACGACCGTCCGGCCCCCTAGTCTTCCCCTATCTCATCACCACAATCTGTCGGGGCAACAACGTTCCAGAAATCAATGAGGACGTGAAGGTCCAAGGGAAAGGGTGGACACAGCAGAATATCTACAGTCTGATGGAATTGAAAGCTACCATTCCTTTGTCATACATAAACCCTTCTGTCGCGACAAAACCGACGGTAGACCCTAGTTCCCCTGAAGCTGTCGCAGCAGACCCAGAGCAGACGGCAGCAGCACCACCGGCAGACACCTCCAGCCAGATTCTGACGATGCTGCAAAGGATGGAGGAACGACAGCTCAGCCTGATGGGTTTTATGAGGGACTTCATTGCCGCAATGGTAAATTTTATTAAGAATGATTTAAATTTTACCCATGTGCAATTCCCCTCCTTCCCAGAAAATTTCTTTGTTGCACCCACGCCTGCTGCAAGTCCCAGAACTCCCTCTGCTGCCTCCACACCCACACCTGCCACGATCGGCGAAGGCGACAGAAAGTTAGCCACTGCCAGAGGAGGGAAGAGGAAGGACCCCCTGCCGGAGATCGACCCCAAATACTTTGAAGGGTTCTCCTCCTCCTCCGTATGGCAGGACTCTGACTCTCAGCCATCTATAGCCTTAGACATCTCCAAGGACTTCCCTCTGATGAAAAGAAAGCAGCTGAGCGAGACCGTCGAAGGACCCTGCCCCGATAAATCTGCCAGCAGCATCAGCAATGATGATGATCTCGAGGTCCTGGACCAACCCCCACACATCTCACCGACTAGAGTCCAGCCACCTCGAGACACAAAAAAGAGGATGGCCTCTGCGTCCCCCAGCAACCTGCCAGCCCCTAATGTTAGGTCACTGCCCGCCGGCAACTCCAAGTCAGCAGCAGCAGCGACGAAAGCTCCTCCACTTAAGAGCTTTTACTTAAAAAATTGATGTCTTTGTTGTTTTATCTATTCTGTGATGTATTTTCTTTTCGGTTTTTCATTTTATTCTGTCATGCATTGAGGGCAATGCAACCCTCGAGTTTGGGGGTGGGCATCCCTCCATTAATGAAATTGTTAGTTGTGTCTTAATTTGTGTCTAATTGTTAGTTTATTTTGTGTCAAAAAAATGAAAATAAAAACAAAATTTTGGCTTAAGTCTTTGAATTGAACTTTCCTGCCGCGACATACTCTGTCGTGACAGTGCCTTTAGGATGTTTTAGGAACTGTTTAGAGCCTTGCTATAGTTTTGATCTTTAGAACACCCATTGTGACTCTTATGTTGTCTAGACTTCTGTAGTGCACTGGAATAGGAATGTTTACCCACTTGAGTTGCCCCTAGAGGTGCCTATCACTGGCTCTAGGAAAGGAATAAAAGAAAGAAACATTTCAGACTCACTTGCTTGCAAAACTGCCTTACAGTGATTTTAGGAAGATTTTTCTTTGAGCTTTAGTTAGAAAAAACTAAAGGAGTCTAAGAATTGGCTCCATAAAAGATGAAGTCTAAGGTAAGAAAAAACTAAAGGAGCCTAAGAATTGCCTGCAGAAAAAATGACTTGGCATAAAACTCAAGTTTGTAAGCATAACTATTCTGGTAAGCTAAGGGAGTCTAGGCACATATTTGTTCACAAGACCTGCACACACTACACAGGAACTATAGAATTGTTCCAGATAAATCCAAAAAATGCCCAACAAGGTACTACTCTTGATAGTGAATGTGAGGTAGGTAATAGTTGTTCACTGAATTAAGCCAAACCAAAAAGGTTTTATTTTTAGTTAGGTCGTAGTTGCTTGATGACAAGCAAGAACTTGAGTTTGGGGGTTGTGTTGAGTGTATAAAAGTTCTATATTTTACCCCTCATTTACCCATATTTCTGCTGCATTCAAGCATAATTTATTGAATTTAAGATAGATTTCTGCATATACATCACAATTAGATAAAATGGCACAATTGCTACTGGTTTTGGTTACTTTTGCAGGTATCTACTGCGGCGGACATAGAGCAGCAAAGGAACAGAGGTGGATCACTGAACTGGAGTCGAGAAGCAAACGCTGTCGTGGCTATTGCCGTGGCAGACATGACGACAGAATGGTGATGTGGAAAAGTGAAGTGAAGCTCGACAGATAGAGGATCTCAAGCCGGTATGTCATGGATCACTCCTATATTTTTCTGAGCCTTAAGGCAGAATGAAGGCCAAGCCCAAAGTCCAAGGAAGAAACCCAAGGCAAGAAAAGAGGATGAATTAAAGGCATCTACTCAGAAGATTTAATCTTTAATAGAGTTGTACTTTAGTTTGAACTTGTATTCTTGCCAAATTAGAAAACTTGGACCCAATGCCTATATAAAGGCATGTAATTCGACCTAGAGAGGGATATCTCATTCCTAGCCGTCTTCCTCTAAACCTTTGTCTTTTTTTCCTTTTCATCATGTTCTAAACTCCCCCTAGGGCTAAGGGTTGATTTTGTAAAGTAGTTGCAAGGATTGTACTGTTTTAGGAATTTTCTGTCAAGTAATAAAAAGCTTCAAGTTTATTTATTCTGGTTTTTCATACCTCGCAAGAGTATCAGGAGAGCATTGTGAGGTTATCCATTTGTTTGATATCGGGAAAGTCAAGCATACGAATGGAATAAATACGTTTTTCCAGTTTATGGTTAAACCATCTCGGCTTAGGGATAAGAACGATGTTAAGTGGCTAAGGAAGAATTCAACAACATTGGTATTCACCCTTCGATTCACGCCGGGAGGTATCATCCAAGAAGTGTCCATCAACAGAACTTGGGCCTAGGGATAGGACAAGTCATATCAGGGATTCTTGCCAAGCTTAAAGAACATAGTTGTTGATCGCTGCCGCGACGTCAACAGACCTCTACCGTGACAGGTGCTGCTGCAACAGGAACGACGACAGAAGACAGAAGTTCTCTAACAGTGAAAAACCTGCACTACTAAGCAATTCAATACTGGCTCATTTCTTAAACCTGATTCCTTATTCTTTTACTTTAGTTGTTTATCAAGATTATTTCACCAATCCAATTAAACTATTTCTTTCTCTTGTGCGGCAATTCAAGGATAGAGTTATTTCCAGTCCATGTGGAGATGATATTTGATACTCCAAGAATCATTTTACTACTTGCGTGTGTACACTTGCACTATTTGCGATATGACTCTTTTACACGCAACATCTATTTTTTATTTAAGTTCTGTTTCTTTTATTTTTTATGCATTTATATATTTTTTGTTTAATGCATGTTATATATTTTATTTTTATTATTATTGTTGTTGTTGTTGTTGTTGTTGTTGTTGTTGTTGTTGTTGTTGTTGTTGTTGTTGTTGTTGTTGTTGTTGTTGTTATTATTATTATTATTATTATATATGTTAACAATATAAATATGTTGTTTAGAATATTATTCATTAATATTTTGATTATTATTATGGCATGGGCTTATATTTGTATATATTAAAAATAACTAGAATTAAAATAAATAAAAAATATATAAATCCAATTTGTATAACAATTTTATATACGATCTAAAATATGTTTACATTCTTTTATTTAATAAATAATGCTTTATTGCTTGCTATGATTAATAATTTGTGTTTTTCATCTATTTTGTTAATTATCATAATTTATTTCATATGTGTTGTTCATGCACGATTAATCATCATATTTAATTAATTAATTTTAGTACTCAAAATCTTGGTATTTTGTTGGGAGCATCGTCCCAATTATTTGGGCATCATCTCTTTTGGTACTGTAGGTCGAGAGTTAGGTTGTTCAATTTGTATGATCATGCATTCATTCATTTAGGAAATTATTAATTAAATTGGGCCGAGTTTTAAAATTTTTCTAATAAATATATTACGAACCGCTAGTTACTAATTTTGGGCACTGTGGGAGTGCTAATCCTTCCCCACACGTAACCGACTCCTGAACCCAAATATTTTTTAAATCTCTGGTTTCATTTTACGGTGTCTGGTTTACCTTTTTTGAATGATCGGTGGCGACTCCCAATGTTTTATTCGAACACTAGCATTTCTAAAAAAAAGAATAAATTTTCCCCTTAAGATTAATTTTCTATAAAATTGGGAAAATACATATTCGGATTTTTTTTAGTCACTACACATAGGCACAAGTTTTAAGCTAAAAATTTCTGCTTCATTGAATGTAGAGGGCAAAATTTACATAAGACCCTATATGCTGCTAAATGAACCTAAAGATAAAGAGGATTATTGCCCCCCAAACTCAAGGTTATCATTGTCCTCAATGCCTTTACAAAATTAAAAAGAAAACAGAAAATAAAACATAAAACATAAAAATAAAATAAAAACAGAAAAATAAAATAAAACATAAAAAGAAAATTAAAAAAAAAGAAAAAGAAAAAAAAAGAAAAGGGTGTTATAGATTAGGGGATTTCCCCTCTGTTGCTGCTGTGTCAGAGGAGGATTCGGAGGAGGAGGGCATGACTAGGCGGGCGGGTGGCATATGGTCTAGCGGCTGGGCTCTTTTTTCTTGCCACGCAACAGCTGGATGCGGCTAGGGGTGGGTTTCTTGGATTGTCCTTCAGGTCCTCCACCCTGAGGCTCGGTTGCTGGCCGCTTTCTCTTCCTTACCGCCTCTACTGGTTCGTCATCGAAGGAGTCTGAGATCTCCATGTCTGAATCATCGGCATCTTTGGCAACGGCCTCTTTTGCTGCTGGGGAGGCGGCGGTGGTCTCCTCTTCTTTTCCTAACTCGGATAAGGAGGTGAGGTAGTACGGATGGATGGGAGTAGGTGAGGTCCTTCTCATTGGGCGAATGTGCAGCCCCTCGTTGTCGGCTGCGGCTGGAGTAGCAGTTGGTCTGGGTGTTATATGGATCGACTTGGATGCTGCTAACTCCGATGGGAATGCGGGCAATTTTGGGTTGCCTTCATGGTACTTGTCAAGCAAGTAAGCCACAAAGGCCTCTTGCACCTCCGCGATATACTTGGTGCAGATCACCTATTTGTGCTTGGTCCTTTGGCAGCTTTCGACGAGGCTATGCAGTATTGGGATCACGGCGGAGGAGAGGGCAGCTTTAGTACTACCCGCTGTGGTTGGGGTGGCGGCAGGTTGGGACGGCGGCTGGGCGGTTGAAGGTGTTTCTGGCTCTGGATCCTGCATCATCTGTTGGCGTGCCCTTCTTGTCCATCCTTCCTTGGCATGAAGAATTGTGTCCTTGGGGTGCGGTGGCACGCGAAAATTGGCGCATAGGCCCGTGATGAGTACAGGGAAGACGACGGTTCACTTGGCGTTTGGCTTGTCTGTGTGGGCATATATTTCCTCTAGGATTACTTCGCCAACATTGATTGGCCGCCCCTTCATAATGTTGTAGATAAGGGCCAGCCGCGGCTTGTTAAATGTTGATTCGTGCGTGGTGGGCCTCAAGCGGCGTTGGACGAAATCGCTCCAAAGGACTGCCTCCGACAGCAGATCGCAGCAGTTGACTAACCCTTTGTTCTTTCCTGTAGCCACTTGATGTTGGGCTTGCAGATTTCTTTCTTGATCTTGTCATAGTCAGCCGCCATGAGGTAGGACTCCCATTATTCATGCGGATTGCCGCGGATTTCTATGCTGTAGAAACTGTTGATGGTATCCACTGTGAACTTAACACCTTCTCCACGGACATATACGAAAGGATTTCTCGGTGTAGGCTTGTGGGCATAAAACTCTCGCACCTGGTTGCTGTTTATCCCTTATGGTTGACGTGCGAACAAGTCCCAGCCCAAGTTGTGAATCCTTTCGAATAGGGAGGGTTCGAGACAAAAATCCCCATCAGGCTTGGTGTATTTGAACCCTATTTCCTCCCAAATTTGCCGCTCCGCGTAGTACTTCTTGTAGGTTGCCTCGACAATTGGGATCAATAACCTTTGGAAAAGAGGCTTGGAGATGGAGGCGATTTGTTTTGATGTGGCCATAGCTGTGAGACGATTGTATTTTCCTAAAGAACGAAAAAGAAACTAAAAGAAAACAAAGCAAGTGAAATCTTGAAAGCAAAGATGGCAGAAAGAATTGAGAGTAAAAGAGAGAAAAAAGTGAAGAATGAGGAGAGAATAGTTGGCCTTATATAGATGCTTCTCTCTGCTGCCTTGGCGGGCACGCTGCTAATGTGCGGCAATTATTGCTGCACAAATAACAGGACTCTAGCTGTTATACAGATAGTCGTTCCTCATGCTACTACAAATGTAGCCGTTGTGGCAAGCCATTATGAAGCTGCTAGCCGTTATGCTCATCTGCCTTGGGCTGCCTTGGCTTTTGGTTGGGTTTCTCCTTTATTCTTTCATCTTTCTTAGTCTTGCCTTCATTTCTAACCTGAAATAAATTAAAAACAAAAAAATAACTGAAAAATAAATCTAATCCTAATGCAATAAAAATCAAATAAAAATTAGGTTATGTTGGGTAGCGCTTTTCCCAAACATAACCACTTCCTGAGGGCTTTGCATTTGGCTTTTCGTCAGGGCATGTCCTTCCCCTCCTCAGGTTGGTGTTTGCTGCCAACTTTTCCGCCCTAGCGGGACATACACCAAAGGAACAAAGAGGATATATATATATATATATATATATATGAAGCAATAAAATAAACAAAGACTTAATGTGTAAAAATTAAAGTAGAAGTGCCAAAATTCAAACATGGTTGATTTTGCCAATCCCCGGCAACGGTGCCAAAAACTTGTAGAGCGTTTGGGTGTTCTCTATTTATGAGCTCAAGTGCACACTCTTGTCAAGTCCCCAACAAGAGCCCCACTACTACTCAACCTTCTTCACAGAACCAGGATATAGATGCTACAACAAGACCGCTACCCAGGAAAAGAAAGAGAACAGGAAAACCTACCAAAGTTTCCCCAGCAAAGGAACCATCCGTTGAGCCTGTCAATCCAGTGACAGTTGGATCAGAGGATGATGAGCCTACACATTCTATGCCAGCGCAATCATCGGCACAAACTCTGAGCGCTACCCCATCCATGAGAACAAGAAGTAAGCGCACTGACAGAACGAGTTTGGAGTACACCATTCGAGGAAAACGAATCCGACACAAGTTCCACCAACCAAGGAACCCCATCTGAACCAAAACAGACCCCTCCACTGGTGCAAGACGAGGTTGAACCGCCAATCGCCTCCTTTAAGTCTTCCGGAGTCAAGCACAAAGCCACGAAGACCACCACCACCAAGAAGTGAGGTACTTCTTAACCTTGCATTGCATTTAGTTAGTTGCATATCATTTTATCTTGTTGCATTGAGGACAGTGTACTCTTTAAGTTTGGGGGTGTTAGTGCCCTTTAGTTAGGCATTTGCATTTCATTAATAGGTAGAAACAAATATTTTGCTATGGCATTTTGTTTAGCTCCATGACAGTTGTATGAATAAGTTAATGAAACCCGATGATGAACAAATTTTTATGGCTATGGATTGATGTATGACTATTGAGATTGGTAGAATTAATTCTATGGTTTGATGCTTAATCTTTGTTTTGATACATGATTGTATGCTTTTCAGGTTTGAAAGTGTTAGAGAAACATTTTTTAGAACTTATACTTATCTTTGTGAAATTGAACTGAAATGAGCTTAAAAAAGAGAGAGAGAGAAAAGAGCTTAGCTAATCTCCCTTGTGCCTAATAGAATATAGCAAACTGTGAATAAATGCTATGGCATATTTTAGATGGACACTCCACTTTGTGTTGCACTGCCTGGAAATCAAGCTTAAATAAATGGCAGCAACATCAAATGTGTGAATGAAAGTTGTCAAAGGATGACACTACCTACTAGCTCGGGGGTGAGAAGTTTTCTCCCTGCTCATCTAGAGTGAGGGATGGTAGTTGTGATGAGCTGACACCCCTTTAAAAACAGGAAAAAAAGTAGTCCACTTATGGGAGTAAAACTTTAAGCTAAAATAGTTCAAACACTAGGATGAACTTGGGTTTTATTAAGAAATTTTTCTACCACTGTTAAGCCTAAATTGTATGTAATCACGCACACACTAACAAGGGATCTCACCCTAGGAAATCATTCTTAAATTCTCAAATGTGTCTTAAATGTTAAAGCCTTACTTCTCTAGGGGTTAAAATTTTGCCATAGCATCTGTCTCGAGCTAAATTTTTACCACAACATTTTCTTTGTTTTTTTATATTCATTGCTTGAGGACAAGCAATAGCATAACTTTGGGGGTGTGATGACTTTTTAAAATGCTTATATTTTACACCTTTTTGCTTAAGTATTTGTTTGTTCTCGAGGTCATTCCATAGCATGTAGGTGCATTTAGAGCATATAGTTGCATGTATCTTTACTTGTTGGTGCTATGGTTTTATTTCATGAGACTAGATGCTGCTTGAAGGGTGTTTGTTAGTATGGTGTTGTGCAGGCTGATGCTGAAGCAAAGCAAGGAAGGAAAATGCTATAGCAAATTGGTCAACAATGCTGGGCGCGTAAAAAGACAAAGTAACGTGCACACGCAGATTGCCCACATGTGCAAACCCTCTTTTGTATGTTTTTGCGCCACATGCATATGGAATATTCCCTGGACGCTAGAGAATTTTTAAGGCAAAAAATCCTAGGAGCTTCCACTATATAAAGGACACAAGACACTCATTTAAGGGAGAGCGTGAAAAGGTGACAAAAAGGCTAGGGAGAGAAAGCTAAAGGCAGTTGTTTTCTTCTTTCTCCTCCTCACTTGGTGTCCTCCATCGTAGAAGCTCCAAGGGTCTGACCTTGCTGACCTTGAGAGAGGTGGCAAGCCTAGGGCGGTTCATGGTGCTGCAAGTTCATCGCGGATTGGGAGTTCTCCTCTTCCCTTTTTGTTGCTTTAGCATTTATTTTATATCTGGAAAAACGGGTTGTATGAACGAAGATACTTCGGATGATATTTGCCCAGCCATGAACTGATTTAGGTGGCTAGGGCTATTTGGATGATCTATGTTTTATTTTCTTTTATGAATGTTTATTTATCTCTTGCTTGTATCTATGCTTTGTCTATGTTGTTATATGCTTAGGGTTGTAAGAGCATTCGAGAGTTTGCCTTTCCTTAGGTGTTAGTTGATGTTAGTGGTCGAGAGAGCTTTCTTTAACCTATATAGACAATGGAGTTATATGCTAAGAGGCACAACTCTAATCCACCTTAGAGATAAGTGTTGGGTTTCAACGGCTATGAGGGATAGATCTTTAAGTGTAGGGGGAGTGTTAGAGTTTACGCTAAGAGGTATTGCAGTAGCATTTCCTGCTCCCAGTTTCCTTGGTAGAAATAGTTAAGGAGCACCTTGAGTAAATCTTGCAGAGCATAGACTAACTTAGAGAGGTAAACCCTAGTAGAGAGCTAAAACATAGGTAAACCAGGCAACCCAGCCAGTCATTCCCAAGAGAGTTTCACACGCGTAAGAGGACATGTTTGTCTACTGATTTCAGCACGCTATCTTTTATCTTTATTTGCTACAACATTTATATCTCCGCTCTGATTTGCTACAACATTCATCATTCTGTCTTGATTTGCCACAGCATTCTCTGTTTACATTTCGTGACACGTGTGTGCTTAAGCTTACCTCAAAACACCTCCAATCCCTATGGAGATGATACTCACTTACCACTTTATTACTCGTTCGACGTGTATACTTGCACCATATTTGCGTGTCATTTATAGTACATCACACGCAACAACAGAGACGGTAAGCATCTAAATCTATGTACGACACGTAACTAATGTATAACTATTCTTGTTTTAATATATCAACAATATTAATGCTAACTAAATTACCTTTTACGTGTTATAGGTTTAGGGTAGGAGAGAAGTTGGTGAAGAAGTTAAATGGCTTTCTCAAGGTCCAGACAGAAGTTTTAAAAGATATAATCCCTTTCTCATTAATGGGTTTAGGTTCCGCACGAATTCTTGAGAAAGATTACGGAGGTCACAAAATTGTGGAGTAGTTGTTACTTTTTCAACTATAAGTTATGCTAGTGTTATGGGCAATCATCCTGTAGAAGGAGATGTTGAATATTATGGAATTCTTACAGACATTATTGAATTGGATTATTATGGCAAACAAAAGGTTGTGTTATTTCGCTATGATTGGGCTGATGTAAATACTACTCGATGCAGCAAAAGAGATCAATTTGGTTTCACAATGGTGAACTTCTCTCGATTAATTCACACAGGTCAACAATTAATGGATGAACCATATGTATTTTCTTCTCAAGTCAAACAGGTTTTCTATTGCCATGATCCATTAGATAAGGGTTGGTCTGTTGTACTCTGTAACACCCCTAGAGACTTGATAGACATAGGGGATGGAAGTAGAGATGACATTGAAACAAGATCAGAAACTTTTCCTTTTGCAGCACAAAACATAGATGAAACAATCAGTTGTTCTAGTTCCCAATTCCAATGGGTTCGAGATGACATGGATGAAGATTTTAATGAAAATTGAGTACATAACAATGTAGTGAGATTTATTTCTTAATTTATTAATTTATAATGTTCAACGTCTAACTTGATGTTGAATACATACATTAATAGTATTGTCATTTGGTAGTAAAAACTTTTGTTTGTTTATTGCAGATATTATGCTTAGGCAAACGTTAAGTGATCTGCGGATGATTCAAGTTCCTCGAGCAGAAGAAACAGTAAATAATGAGAGTTCTTTCACTGTTGGATCTTTAGAAGTTTCGGAAACAGTTGAGAATATGGAAATAGAAGGTATTGTTCAACACTTTATTATAACTTCTAACTATTGACTTGATATTAAAAATTGTACTGAATCATTTCTTATGTAGGTGACAATGGTCGAAGGCGCAAGACTAGAGGGCACACGACATTGAATGAATTGTACGAGCTTCCTCTTGGGGAATGTGTGAAAGTTTCACGTAATGATATCGTCCAACCAATTGGGGAAGAATAACATGTTTTGGCCAGTTACTTAGGTGTTGCACGTAATGCTACAATTTCGCCAATCAATTATGAGTCATTGTGTCAAATGCCGAATAGTAACAAAAACCAGGCTCTAGATCTGGTTAAGGTAATAATGTCATTGAAATATATAATTCATTACAGTTACATAATAATGATATTTACTTTAACTGTGTAATTTGTAGGATAAATTTTCTTTGGAGGTTTCTGAAGAACTAATGTTTTGATATAATAATTGAAAATTAGTTTTGGACTAAATTGAAAAGATTTCAAATATGTTTTTAAGTCCAAACAACTTGGAAATAAGTTTGTGGTTGTTTTAAATGGTTTTGGCAAGGTTTGAAACGTTTTTAAGTAGCCAAACCAGGGTTTTCAAGGCACTCGTTTCGATACAGGGTAACATGTTTTGAAACAGTTTGAAACTACCATAACTCGTACCGAAACAGGGCTTGCCCATTTCGTTATGGAGGGTTTCGGTTTCGAAACACCCCTTTGGTGTTTCGATACGCCCAACGGTCAAAACCTCCCAACGGCTATTTCTCAACGACTTTTTAAATGCAGCTCAACAATCACTCATACCGAAACAGTTTGTAATCGTTTCGATACAGTTCATATCGTTTTCATACGGCCAGAGGCGTTTCGATACGGCTTGCTGCATCAGGCTTCAACGGCTAGTTCAGAAGAAGGTTGTTCCGATACGAGCTCGCGTGTTTTGATACGAACAGCTGCAGAACATCATTAATGGTGGGAAATAAAGTCTCCAACGGCTCTAAAACATCCCTAACGGCTAGTAACGGCCACAAACTCAATTGGGACTATAAATTGAAGGCTGGAACACTTGAAGAATGTTAGAGACAACATCCAAGCAATATGGTCAAGAGAATTAGAGTCTAAATCTTTATTTTACTATTCTCTTGTACATAGTCTTTAGAGAGTGAGCTTTATTGTAAATCTTTCTACTCTTGTGAGCTTAAATTTGTGTAAACACCCACCTTGTGAGGTATTAAGTTTACCAAACAAATCCTATGTAAATGGAGAGGTTCTAGTTTAGCCTTGAGAGAAAAACTAGGGTTGGTTCTATCTTAGCCAAGTCCAAAAAATAAGGTTGTAATGGTTTCCTCCTAAACCGGGAAAGGGGGACAAATTCATTGTTGAGTGAATTAGGAAATCCTTAGTTGTGTCCTAAGGTAGTGGATGTATGTACTTGTTAGAAGGTCAAACCGCTCTAAAATCATTGTGTCACTTGTCTACCTTTATTTCAATTTTAGCCAATTCAACAACCAAACATTTACAACCATCCTTGATGGTTTCGGTGATCGATTCGAGCGTGCTACAAACCCAACAGTTTCAGATGACTATTTGAAAAATGCACTAGGAAAGAAATGGAGAGACCATAAGAGCGCATTGAAGAAGACATATTTCAAAAATAATCTCAACCTTCAAGAAAAGCTACAAAATGTCCCACAAGGAATGCTCTGATATCAGTGAGAAGATGAAGTTAGGTTTTGGAGTTCAACTAAAGGAGAGGTAAGATTGATCCACTTTAAAAAATAATAATACTATGTCATTATAACATTGACTTTATACGTAATGTAAATTTTAAATTGTAGGAGCGAGAGCGCATTGGAATTGCTAGCAGACAGCAACAAAAGTTTACTCACACTGCTGGGTCGGAGAGCTTTACTTGTATAGCTAATGACGAGGTATTTTTTAACTATTGATTGTTTCAATGTATTACTTTTTCGTAAGTACTAATTTCTATTATATGTTGTAGCAAGTTGCGACCGGTACTAGTGTTGGACGGATAATGCTCTTCGAGATTACACACACCAAAAAGGATGGGTCTCCTATGACTCCTGAAGCTGCAGACATTATGGTATATTTGTTGGAAAAAATATGGATTATGTTATAATTATATCAGTAGTATAACATTTTTATTTTAAATAATCTTTTGAATTTGTTAACAATTTTTATTTGATTATCAGGCGAAATTGGGGGGAAAAGTACGGAGTATGAAGCTACGGCTTCAACTGATGGTTCTACTAATGTGCATGAGATGGAAAATCAATTTATTGCTGATGTTTTGGGTCCTAAAAGATATGGTCGGATTCGTTGTCAAGGATCATTCATTACTCTAACAAGTTATTTTGGACCTAGCTCATCTCAGTACATGCCATCACAGAGCCAGTCTTCGCAAGCAGAAGTTAATCGTTTAAAAAATAGTTAGCTCAATTTAAAGTCGAAGTAGCAGCGAAGGAAGCTGATAGAGAAGCGAAGGAACTTGAGAGAGAAGAGAGAGAAGCTGCGAGAAAAGCTAAGAGACAAACGAGAGACGCTGAAAGAGAAGCAACTTATCAGGCTCTCCAGAATCAATTTCAAAAATGATGGCGAAGTTAAAGAAGAATCCTCCATCTTAGTTGATTTTAGATTCGTTCATGTGTGCATTGTAATGAACTTTGAATTATATTTTAAACGTTGAACATTTTAAATGTTGAATTACATTTTAGTATTATTTCTACTTCATTTGCTTTGGTTGGTTGATAAGTATTTCTACTTCATTTTACTATTATTTATTATAGGTTAAATTTGGGTACTATAACATCAAAAATGAGGTTTTGTAAAGACAGTAACCTTAGTGGCGTTTGCTAACAAAAGCGCTACTAAAGCATTGCTTTTTGCAGCGTTTGTGTACCAAAACGCCGCTATAGGTCATGATTTTTGTGGAATTTTTTAACATAAACGCGGTTATCTTTTGCGGTGGCGCTTACAGTGGCACTTTTTGCGGCGCTTTGACTAGCGCCACCAATTTTTTTAGCGGCGCTTAAAAACGCCACTATAGAGCAAAAAAATGTCGCTAAAAATCCAATCTGGTGTAGTGACAGTATCGTATAAACAAATGTGTTTAACCTGAGAAAACGTTACATCAATCAAAAAATAATTTTATAAAATATAAAATAATTTTTTCTGTTGACTTATCATTATGTCAAGTCATATTAAACTGTTTACTATCAGTTCTCGAACAATTTTCATCCACAGATGGGTCATTTTGATCCAATATAAAACGTTGAAGGTTGAATTGCTCCAAAAAAAAATAGAGACCAAAGTGACTATTTAGTCAAACGTTGGAATTATTTTTATTTTTTTGACTTTATGCCTTTATTTTCTTCGGATTCCTAACTATACCAAAAAAGTCTTCCTTGTCTCTGAGCTCCCTACTACTCTTATCATTGTCCTTATTAAAGGCCCAAATTCATACTTCTAATTGTTATTTGGATTGTCATCACCATCCTTTTCATGAAGCCTCTCATCAACCTCTTCAGAGCCATCCTCACTAATAATGAATGTATCGAAAACAAAATCATGCTTCATCTCAATTCCTTTTCATTATAATTTGGGACATCTTGTTCTTTGATTAACTTGAGTAGAGTGATTGGTCTCAAAGTTAAATGTTAGAGGTATAAGAAGAAAATATAATTTTAATAAACAACAACAGCGTTTTCAAATATAAAAATCGACGGTACCATATATATTACATTCCCAATAAAATTGCCTTGAGGAATTAGTATACAAAGTATCTTGGTTTCCTTCGAAACTGCAACTATAGAATACTAATAAAATAGCATGTTTTGAACTGCTACCGCCTGGTGCTTGATCACTCTAGCGGTATTCTAGAAAGTTATGTTTAAATCCTTATGGAACTCCACTTCTCTTTTTAGAAATTTGTTGAAGAGTAGCAAACTTAGGTTGAGTAAAATTTTCTTTCTATGCATGTTTTCTTTACAACCAGTCTCTTATCGTTTTTTACATAGTAGAATCTCTTCTCTTTTACGCGCGGTTTTTCCTTTTAGATTTTTCACATAAATTCTTAGTGTTATTTTTCTACGTTTCCATTTATTTAATTATATCGTCATTATTGTCCCGATAGTATAACATCTATTGTGCATAAGGGTGTAAATGAACAGAGCGTTCGACGAACCGTTCGTGAACCATTCGTTTATGTTCGTTTATTAAGTTAAATAAACGAGCATGAACAAAATTTTTATGTTCGTTTAATAAACTAACGAACACAAATAGAGGTGTGTTCGGTTCGTTTATGTTCATGAACAAGCTCGTTTATAGGATCGTTTATGGGCTCGTTTATAAGCTCATTTATAGGATGAAAATGCTTATGGATGAAAATGCTCCTTTATAAGATCGTTTACAGGTAAGTTTTATTTTGTTGATTTTGTTTTATTTATTTATTTATTGTTAATTTAGTTAACATTTCAGAACATATAAACGAACATGTTCGCAAACGAATAAATCAACACGTTCGTGAACACTTAAGCGAACACGTTCACGAACACTAAACAAACGAACACGAACACCATCAAAAATAAATAAACGAACACGAACACAATATTAAAAATTTAAACGAACACGAACCGAACATGAACACCTTCAAAAATAAACAAACGAACACGAACATAGTCTTGTTCGTTCAAGTCCGGTTCATTTACTCCTAATTGTGCAGTTTCACTTACACATGTAGTTATTGAATAACTCACCAAAGGTTGCAGAGTTAAATGTTGTCCAACTCCACCCATTAACAACGTTATAGTTTCCGGTTATAACCGCCTGATTGAATATTCCATCACCGACCATCATCAAATATCTTTTGTATTCTTGATAAGTGGTTGACTGTGGTGAAGGGGTTAGGGTTTGGGTTATAACTATATTTTTCAAAAAAAGGATGTTTTTTTTTGTTTTTTTTTTTTGTGAAAATGGTGAAGAATAAATTTTTTAAAAATTGAGAGACATTTAAAATTAGTTTTTTTCTATTAGCGTGTCACGTCATCATATTAACTAAGGTTAATGTGCTAGGTCAGATATTCGTTACTTGGGTAACGAAAGTTAACGACCGAGTGACCAAAATAATATACGTCGAAAACAAAATTGGTTAACTTAGCACATTTTTAAATCTGGTGACTAAAATAAAATACCCTTAAGCAAAACGCCACCCGTGAAGTTTACCTTTTTTTGGTTTAAAGACATCGTTGCCCCTTAAGCATACCCTTCTTATAGAGTTGACTCTTAAAGAAATTTTTTGAACGTTTTTTCCTCTAAACTAAATTTTTTTTACCTCATATGCTTCAACTGCAAACCTCTGTTAAAAAAATATTGACCAATCACGAAATGCCACATCACCACATATTTTGGAATTCATAAATATTTATCCGAATAAAAGAAAAATTGATTAATATTAAAATAAATAATATTTTAATCATAAATAACATAAATAAAAGAGACAAACCCCTTTTCTTCTCATTCAATCTAAACCTAGGTTTTCATTTTATGAAATTCTTTCTTATATTTGTTCATTAGCAGTGGGTTTTCTAACATCAAATCTTCTTGCAAAGTCATGTGTTTGATTTATTAGTTTGAACTTTGAATTTTCAGATGTACCATGTCTACTAAAAGTTCAAAATCGGTTGTGGAGGAAAAGGTTGTTCAATGTAACTGTGGATTGAGATCACAGATTTGCACTTCAACTTTCCCTTGGAGCAAAGGGAAGAATGTTATGGTTGTTCTAGAGGGAATGGGGTAATCTTTTATGAATTGAAAGATGGTTATTTTATATGTTTTAATTTGATTTTTTCTTATGCATAGAATCACAGTGATTTTTTCCAATGGATTGATAAAGATGATGGAAAATCAAACGATGTTGATGAATTGAGAAGTAAAGTTAAAATGCTATTGTCTGAAAATAGGAACATTCAAATTAAAAATTATGAATTGAAGAAAATGGCGAAGATTGGTGAAGTGGAAAGTTCGAAGGAGAAGGTGATGAAGACTAAAGAGAAATTAAGAACATGTAAAATCCAAATGACAAAGTATATTGACGACGCAATGTTGTACAAGACTGCATTTATTGTTTCATGACTAATTTATGTTATGATAAAGATAGCCCTTTAATGTAGTGATTTAGTGTTAGTGTTTTCATTGGTTTGGATGCAATTGATGTAGGGAAATTGTTGTTGGATGCAATTGATTTTAAAGTTAGCCCTTTAAAATGCCATTGTTGTAAAATTGGGGGTTTCTTTTGAAATGGTATGAATTTAAAGCTGACATTGATGAATTGCAAGACTTTGTATTGGTATGAATTGCAAGATTGTGAGGGCAAAAGTCCTATAATATTTTCATTCATAAAAGTTACAAAAAGTTTCATACTGACATGTTGCCACAGAACGTACAAAGAAAAGAGGTCATGGTCGACTAAGACCGCATAAGAATAAGGTGTTTGTTGGTATGCTTTGTTGAGTTGAGGGTATTTTTAAAATTTTTCGATTTTGATATGATATGTTTTTAAGCAATTAGGGGATTGTGTTGTGTTTATGGGAAGAGGTGTTTAAAATTGGGCATCCGGTTCCTCGGGTAGCAATTTTTTGGCCCGTGTCCCGTACCAAAGTTATCGGGTACCTGCTAACGGGTACCCGTAAAATTAGGTACTGGATACCTAGTTCATATCTTTTATTTACTTTTGAAATTAAAAAATTTAAAAAATCACATAGTGAAATTTAAAAGTTTATAATACATAATCTAAACACAAATATTAGTGATTTAAAGTTAGTTTTAAGATAAAAATATTTGGTGGATATATATATATATATGAGTTTATCACCAAAAGAAGATATTAAAAATATTAATCTCGTTTTTTCCTTTGAATCTTATATTAACAAATTAATGCAAATATTTTTAAAAAGTTTAAAACTTAATAGTACATAATACAAATATAAAAAGAATATAAAGATTTAAATTTAGTTTTAGGATAAAATTAATAATGAACCTAAAATAATAATATAATTTAAATATATATATATATATATATATATATTAAAATACCGGGTCAGGTAGCAAGTTACAAAAAAAATCCAGCCCAAACCTGATCCAACAATCGGGAAAATTCAGGGTCAATTACCCGGCCCGGTCGAATAATTTTTTTTAAATACCCAATTTTGATCGTGGAGCTGTTGATTTCAGCTTGTTCTGCATTGATTTTTTTTTGGATATTAATCATATTATGCTATTTCTTTAGCGTTTTGTTACTTTTTTTTGTCTTGGTATTTTTTATAGAGGCTTTTTATGAAATACATAATAATATTCATTTGTACGATTTTTTATTCTAATAAAATTATATTTGCTGGTAAAAAAAACTATAAATACTATATTATTTGTAAATATTTTTAAAATATAATTAATATTGTAAACATACAAAATATAACATAACAATATTATAAATAAAAAATTATAGATTTGATTATGATATATATTAAGATTTTTTGGTGTTCATATTTTTTAAAGAAATGCCAATGATAAATAACAATAATATTCTAGTTAGATTTGTTGAATTTGAGATATTTTTTAGTGAAATGGACAACGAATTTGCGTTTATGAGGCCACAAAAAGAGCACTGAAAATTTTGAGATCTAACGATTGTTGATGACGATGACCGGTGGCAATCGGTGGTGACTAACGACCATGGTGAGGGATGGACTTTAATGGAGACTTTGATTGAATTAGGGGTCATTAATATTTTATCTAAAGTTTAGAGGGTTAAAATGATGTTTCATCTAAAGTTCATGTGTTAAATTAGTATTCTATCAAAATGTCAAGTGTCATATTAAAAAAAATTAACTCCTTTTACCAACAAGTGTTGGGTGCATTGGTAAGGCACATTGCACTCCCAAGGAGAGAATGTGAGCTCGAACTTTGGAGACGACTTTGTTGGGAGGGCAGTCACGCACCCCGAACATAGACGGTAAGACAGACATACATATTACCAAAAAAAAATTAACTCCTTTTACCAACGTGTCACGTCATCAAATCAATAGGTGTTAACAACTCAATGATCAAAATATAATAAATCAATAATACAAGTGGTTAAAATGTAATAAATCTGAAAAATAAGTGACCAAAATATAACTTTTTTAAAATCGGTGACAAAAATAAAACCTTATGAAACAGAAGTGAGCATTCTTATAGTTTACGTTAAAATTAAAGAACTGATGATGGTTTCCGAGAATAGGGAGGTGTGGGTGTGTAAATAGGGTGATAATGGTCAGTTACATATAGAGGTGGTAAATGGGTTATTCGGTTCGTGTTTGGTTCGGATTATTTCAGTTTCAGTTATTTTGGGTCTGATTATTTGGTTTAGTTTCATTTCCAGTCCGATTGTAATTCGGGTCATTTTAAGTTGGTTGATTTTCGTTTCGGTTGAATTTGGTTCGGGTTAATTTCGGGTCAACGGAGATCGGTCGATTTTAATCAAGTTTTTAGGCCACTCAATTTTTTACACCATATATGTGACTTTATAAAGCCAATATTTTTGACTTTTTGATGAGTTGTGCGGTTGTTCATATCTCATATTTCTTTATTTCTATTAATATCTTTTATTTATTCGGGTTGTCTTCGATTCAGGTCTATTTTCGTTCAGCTAAAATTCAGTTCGATTCGATTCGATTTATTTCAGATTTTGAGTCGATTTTGAGTCATGTTTTGGTTTGATTTTAGGCCTTTGGATGTACATCGAGTGGAATGCGTCTCCAATTTGTCAAGTCATTGAAACTTGAGATGTACATCGAGTGGAGGAAAATTGGTTGAAATTAACCTCGGATTCAATCAAAGAAATGCCTTTGGATGTACATCGAGTGGAATGCGTCTCCAATTTGGCAAGTCATTGAAATTTGGGATGATAATCAAGTAGAGGAAAATTGGTTGAAATTAACCTCGGATTCAATCAAGGAAAGGCCTTTGGATATACATCGAGTGGAATGCGTCTCCAATTTTACAAGTCATTGAAACTTGGGATGATAATCAAGTAGAGGAAAATTGGTTGAACTTAACCTCGGATTCAATCATGGAAAGGCCTTTGGATGTACATCAAATGGAATGCGTTTTCAATTTGGCAAGTCATTGAAACTTGAGATGATAATTAAGTAGAGAAAAATTGGTTGAAATTAACCTCAGATTCAATCAAGGAAAGGCTTTTGGATGTACATCGAGTGGAATACGTCTCCAATTTAGAAAATCATTGGAAATTGGGATGATAATCACGTAGAGAAAAATTGGTTGAAATTAACCTCGGATTCAATCAAGGAAAGGCCTTTGGATGTACATCGAGTGAAATGCGTCTCCAATTTGGCAAGTCATTGGAACTTGGGATGATAATCAAGTAAAGAAAAATTCGTTGAAATTAACCTCGGATTCAATCAAGGAAAGATCTTTGGATGTACATCGAGTGGAATGCATAATGAAAGGGAATGCGATTAATTATTTAGTCAAGTAGTTAAAAATATTTATATTATTTTATTTTGTATGAGTTCAAATCTTAACATTTACTTTATGAATTTAACTATTTTATATTTTATAAAGAAAAAAATCATATAGTGGGTGAGGAGATAGAAAATAGGCATTTGTTTGGACCAAATAATGTCCAACAAATCTAGAAAGATAGACCCAAAGCCTTTGGGTGCGGAATACTTCATAACCGACATAATAAAACATTTGGGCTATTTTGAAAAGGGTAATTGTTCTATACACAAGCGCTTATGGAATTTTTTTTACACAAGCGCCTTAGTTTTAGGGGTTAGGGACTTCGTTTAGGGTTTAAAATTTAGGGGTATAAGTGTAGTAGTTTTGAATTTAGGGATTGTTGATTGAATTTTGGGTTTAAGGTTAAAATTTAGGGTTTATAGGTTAAAACTTAAATTCCCACCCATATTACCCTAAAACTAAACCCTAACCCTAAACCCTAAATTCTAACCCTAATTCCTAAATTCTAAACATGAACCCTAAATTCTAAACCTTTACACTAAAACCCCTAAACCCTAAACCCTAAACACTAACCCTAAACCTTATAATTGAGGCGCTTGTGGAAATAAAAACTTTCCACCGCCAGTGTATAAGATATTAATCCTTTTGAAAATTACCATAAACTTTTTATTTCGGTCCAAAACTAAAATCTAGAGGAATCACAAAAGAAAATATAAGAGGTCGTCCGAGAAAAACATAACAAAGGATAGACATTAGTAATGGATTATTATCATTATCAGATGTTTATTACATATTCACGAATTAATTGGGTTGAAAACAATAGGGAATGAGGAAGCAATTTTAAAAGGCATTGCGATTGGGGTCACAAAAAAATAGGTATTGTAGGAAGTACAATAAAAGAGTAAATGTGATACGGCGTTGATTTAAGAATCTTAAACGAGTAAGGTGTATTGTTTAATTACTGAATTGAACTCATGTTTGACGACCTCTTGGTCGTGGGAAATTTTGGGAATGCTTTAAACAAATTAATTTGAATTGTGTCTGTTTTTGGTTAAGCAAATGGTTTGGCAAATGCCCTAACTAAGGGAGGCATTGATCGATGTTTTTGGTTTCAAGTGTTGTGCAGTTGTGTTTATTATGGATGGAAATGCTCTACCCCTTTTCGGTGTTCCTACTTATGTTCTCACACTCAAAATTAAGTTTAGGGTTTAGGGTTTTAGGTTAGAGGTTATGGGTAGGGTTTAGAGAATTTATTGTAAGGTGTATTTTTTAGGGTATAGGGTGTAGGGTTTATGATTTAGAATTTAGAGTTAGAGCTTAAAATTTAATTTTGTTGTGATTTTTAGTGTTGGGCATAAGTAAGGGCATCGAAACGGGGCAAATGATTTTTATCCGTTTTTTTAATTGCTAATAAAATAATCAACTTGCTGAGTTAAAAAAAAAAGCAACCTAATATGCTCTTAAGAACAAACTATCCTTATACCCCACTAAACTAGAAACACCAGAACTTGTTTGCTTTCATCATTTATTTTCAACAAAATAACAAAAGCAGCCATGACCAGTCCCGTAGCGATGAAAATGAAATATAAGGCGCAACTTTATTGTGGTCTGGGATCAAACAACCTTAACATCAGTCCTGATGTCATCGTGTGGCACGAAAGAACGCCAGAACCAGTGGTGCTTCCACACTTTTTCAAGCATGGAATCAACCGGAACCCCTTTAGTCTCAGGCAACAAGAACCAAGTGAAGACTCCCATTATGAGAATCCATGCGGCGAAGAAGAAGAAGATCCCAGCTTGCATGCGGCACAGCATTGAGAGGAAAGCTTGAGCAACCACGAAGGTGAAGAGCATGTTGGAGCTGACTGCAAAAGCAAAACCGGCGGATCTAGTCTCCAGAGGGAATGTCTCACTCGGAATTAACCAGCCAAGAGGCCCCCATGACCACGCAAACCCCATCACAAACACACACACCATCATCACCACAAAGATTGCTTCCCCTTTGGAAATATTATCACCCATGGGTTTCAACTCTTTCACCAGGATTATACCTATCATAACCTGCATCAATGCACCACATTAGCATATACCCATATACATTCTAAGTTTTAATTCATTCGGGTATTCAAGGAGACCTAACCTGGGAAATAAGCATCTGGACACAAGCTTCAAGTAGCAGAAGTCTCCTACCAACCCTATCTACTAAATATACTGAAACTACAGTACTAAACACATTAACAAGGCCAGTAATAACGGATGAAAGCAATGCAGCCTCGTTCCCAAATCCCACGGTCTGGAAGAGAACCGGAGCGTAGAACATTATAGCGTTGATTCCAGTAAATTGCTGGAATATTTGCAAAGAGATGGCAATCACTAGTGGGGGTCGGCTCACTGGCTTCATTAGTTCGCGGAAAGGCTCCTTTACTTTTCTTGCCCTCTCACAAGCCTGTAGAATCGAATCGAACTCGTCGTCAACATTCTCGACACCACGGATTTTCCTAAGAACGTTTATTCCTTTCTCGACTTTATTCCGCTCAATAAGGCTGGTTGGAGTCTCACAAATGAGTATAGATCCCAGGCAAAGCATCAAAGCCGGGAGAGCAGCAATAGCAAGGGAAATTCTCCAACCATAAGGGTGGATATCTGATGTGAAGTAGTTTATCAAATTAGCCATCAAAATTCCAATAGTAATGCAGAGTTGAAAACTAATGTTGAGTGCTCCACGAATTCTAGTTGGAGCTATTTCGGATAAGAAGAGTGGTACCGCCTGAAATTATTTATATTATTGGGTGAATTGATTAATGTTGGACCAGTACTAATGAAAAAGGGTCCAATTATTGAAACTAGTTAGCTTACTTGGTTGGCAAACCCAACACCAAAGCCAAGAAAAATTCTCCCAAAAATTAGCATCTCAAGGTTGACACCTCCAGAGGTTAAAATTGCTCCTGTTAAGAAGAAAATTGAAGCAATCTGCATGGTGGGTTTCCTGCCAGCTTTTGAGCACACCTTTGAAGCCACAAAACTAGCGATGAGAGCAGCAAGGTACAGGCTCGACGTGAACAACTGGAGGACCTGGTTATTGAATTTACAGTAATTGTTTTGGAGAGCATGGATTTTCTTTCTGTACACAGCAGGAAAGAATTTTTCCAAGAAATCATCCATGGATATTACTCCACCTGTCAATCCGAATCAAATTGAGCGAAAACAAACATTCATAAAGCAAAACAAGACAATTACTGCAAATACCTGAAATGCCAATGTCATATCCAAACATCAAACCTCCAAAGGCTGATATGACCACACAAACTATGACATAGACTGTTATTCTTCCTTCATAATCTGTGTTCTCACCAGAGTCGCTTACTACGACTGCCGGCGCCATTTTCTGTTAGGGCGAAGAACAATGATTTCTTTTCTGAGAAGAAGTGATAAAACAAAAAGAGCAGTACTAGTATTACTATTTACTTGTGATAAATGAAAGTTCAGTATCTCACACCTTGTTTTAGCATGGTTTATATACAGGAGTTGAGAATACAACAAAAATCTAAATTTGGCATTTTACTCCAACTAAAATCACGATAAGATGTCCCAACTGTTTCTCTAATTTTAACCTTGAACTGATTTTATTCTGACGCGGAGTGATAAAAATATGCTAAAACCCGACCCCAAACTCATATTCCCGATCCATCATTTTCGATGTTCACAATGGATTACTTACACTAAACAGTTACTAATCCACCGTAACCAACCCAATTCCACATCATTTCTTTCTAAGAGTGTATCCCAATTTCTATCTATGCCTATATCATTAGATATTTTGGTTTGTGTCGGTTTAATACCAAGATTTCTATTCACCAAAATATTGGCATAACATCAACAATTTTAGTATTTGGGCTTACATATTTTCGGTAAAGTGTTAAAACATTTTGTAATGCTATAGGAATTTCGGGTATTTGGATAAACTACATTAATTTTCGTTTGATTACTACATTTTTTTATGAAAACTAAATCTTTTGGTAATGGAGATAATTTGTGATATTCACTTACATAATTTGAAAAGCGTTAAATATTTTGGTGTATAAATTTTTTTGGTAATTCATTAATAATGATGAGATATTCATAAAAGTATACAAGTATATAATTTGGTATACGGTAGACATTGGTGTCAAGTAACATATTTCTGTATTATTAGAAACTTTTGTATTGTTAGAAAATTAGGTTCCTTTTATAAATTAGTGTATGTGTATGTAAGGGCGGATGCATCATTTTGCATGACGGGTTAAGTAACCCACCATTAAAAAAAATAGGATAAATCATAACGACAATCACTAAAATTTTAGCGCGATTTTACTTTGATCATTGAAATAAAAAATCCTTTATTGTAGTCACTAATCTTTTAATTTACGTTCATTATAGTCATTGTTGTTATCTCCATCAAAAAATATTGATGTGACATGATAAACTCTTCTTCCCAAAAAGAACCTTTTTTTCTTCAAATCTACAACTACTTTCATGGTCATAATTTCAATTAAAAGAACGGTCATCGATCAATCCCAACGGTGAAAAGATTCGTTTTGCTAGAAGTTTAACATAGTTTAGTTTCAAGTTGATCTGATAATTAATATTGGTGAATCAAACTAAAAATATCAATTGAAATTAAAAATTAACTTTACGATCTGCCGTTGTTAACCGTTAGATCAATTTTGTTAAACTAATGATTTTGAAATAACAAAAGATTTTAATTTGATAAAATATTTTAAATATATACTTAAGATTGTAATAACTCACAAAGTATTAAGACGATATGCATTTAATAAAAATTGTCTTGATTCAATAAGTCAAAATTGTTTCTAAGCCAATTAAAATATTTTAAAAATGTTTTTCAAGTAAAAAGGTACACAAAATGCCTTTCGGGAAAAGAGTATTGGTACGGCTTGACTACGTACCAATACGCCCTGAAGAAAATTTTGTGAAATACATTTTGAGTATCGGTACGATACTCAACTTACCGATATCGTAACGTTCCAAAGAATTACAGTGAGATATTTCAGTACCGGTATGCACCATCAATCAGTACCCCTAATTCCGTACCGATAGTCTCTCTTTGAATACCGATACGCCCCTAATAGACAACAACTATTTCTTTTTGTAGTAGGTACCGATACCCTAGTTCGAGTATTGATACTCATTACTTCAAAAGTGCATTTAATGCAGAAAAAACTCCCTCTAACAGTTATAATTATGATCCCAACAACCGCAATGGTTGAAAATTAATGAGAAGGTATAAAATCAAGTCTTCAAATGTTCTTCAACAACACAAAAACATTCTCAAAGCATCCAATCCAAATTCAAAACATTTTAGAGTTTTATTGTCAAATTTCTTGTAAAGCACTTTTGTGAGTTTTCATTGAAATCTTTAATTATCAAGTGTTTGGAGAGTTAGTGAGCTTAAATTTTGTAAATAATTTTTTAAGGATTTTCATAGTCTACTCATTTGTATTGATGTTTTGGAAAGGGTTCATGAATTGTCTAAAGTTATCTAAAAAAGAAAGAAAAATTAGTGGATTTGTGAAATCTAAACGAAAAGACAAATTAGTCGATTCGTGAAATACTTAGTGTGGCAAGTAAGCTAGTGGATTTAAACTCCAATTACGGAGCTAAGCCACTCTAGATCTCCTTTCAAATTTCTATGCTTTTGCAATTAGTTTCACCAATTTTTAAATTTCCAATTCACACCCCTTGATAGAGGTGGCAAACGGGTCAATCGGTTCGGGTTCGGTTCGGGTCATTTCGGTTTCGGTTATTTCGGGTCTGATATCATTCGGTTCAGATTCGGTTCGGTTTGGGTTCGGTTCGGTTCCAGTTCGGTTCTATTGTTCGGTTGATTTTCGGGTTGGTTGATTTTCGGTTCAGTTGATTTTCGGTTCTGTTCGGTTCGGATCGGTTCGGGTCAATTTCTGATTGATGGGAGATCGGTCGGTTTTAATCAAGTTTTTAGGTTGGTCAGTTTTTTTACACCCTTTATATGGCTTTATAAAGCCAATATATTTAACTTTTTGGTGAGTTGTGCGATTGTTCATATCTCATCTTTTTTTATTTCTATTAATATCTTTTATTTATTTCGGGTTGTCTTCGGTTCGGGTCCATTCGGTTCGGTTTCATTCAGTTCGGTTCCATTCGGTTCGGGTCTATCGGTTCGGGTCCATTTCGGTTCAACAAAAAATCAGTTCATTTTCGGTTCGGTTTCGGTTCGGTTTCGGGTTTCGGGTCAAATTTCGGGTAAGCATGTTCGGTTCGGTTTCGGGTTCGGTTCGGGTAAATCGGTTCGGTTTTCGGGTCTCGGGTCAAGTTTGCCAGGTCTACCCCTTGACTTATATCGATTGATCGTTTCACTCAACAATTGGTTTCAGAGCTAGTCGCATTTGAAGATCTTATAACCGCTTGAGAAGATCCAAGGAGTGTTCCATCATATACCAAGTCATCCATGGACTCAACTTCTGAAAACTACTTCTTGAAGGAGTCCCAATTCATCTCTAAGCCTACATACTTCAATGGATCGAACAATGATTGTTGGACAAAATAGGATGGTATTATTTCTTCAAGCCAATGACTACTTCTTATGGGATGTAGTGATATAAGATTCATCTTTTCCTCAAAAGAAAGAAGGTGGCATTTATGTTCTCAAGAGAAAAGGAGAATTGAATGGAGAAGATAAGAAGAACGTGTAACTTAATGCTAAAGCCATCCACATCCTCTTTGTCCCAAAGCAAAAGAAATTTGGGATAAACTTGAAGTCACGGTTGAAGGTACAAATGAGCTGAAGGACACAAAGATTGGTCTTCTAATTCTTAGCTAGGAAAACTTTAAAATGGATCCAAATGAAGATATCATGATGATATTCGATCGATTCTTCGTTATTGTGAATGGGCTCAAGGGATATGTAGAAGTCATTCCAGAGGATAAGCTTGTAAGAAAGCTCATATAATGTCTTCTCGACTCATGGGATTTTAAATATACTACCAACATAGAAGCAAAGTTGTAATGCCCCAGTTTTGGGCCTAGGAGTTTGCAGGTTGGGTTTAGGGTCTGTTGGATCGAGACTAGAGATCTGGATTAGTTCGAGATTGGTTCAGGGAAAACCTAGTTTGAGAAGTGATAAAAATATGAGAAAATTTTCTAAAATCCTTTTTAAATGTATATAAGGTGGACATTAAGGTTTAGTGACTGAATCGTAAAATGGAAAATAGTTTTTATTGGCTATTTTGTAAAAGAGCCAAAACTTAGAATCTTTAGGGAGCTAATGCAAGTATAATCAGATATTCCCTCAATTTGACATGTTTTAAATGTGTTTAATTAAAATGATTAAAAAGGGTTTTGATTAAAAGGGAATTAAGCTTTACAAACTTATTTTGACGTAACTTCCATTTCTCTCTTTTCTCATCAGCCAACCACCCATTTTTTTACAAACTTATTTTGACGTAACTTATTTTGCGAAATGTCATTTTTCAGAATTGACTTCACCAAACCCTTATATATATTCGAAGGAATAACAAGAGATTAGAAGTAATTTTCGCACTTCTCCTCTAATCAAGGTTCTTTAATGAAATTCTCAAGTATTTGGCTCTTTAATTATGTTTCTTAACAACATTTTATGATTGATTTGAAGAAAAATGGCTAAATCAAGCTTTAATTGATGATTTTGTGCAATTTTCGTAATGAGTCTGTTTTGACTGATTTATGATTGATTTTAATCATGTTTTGGAAGTTTATTAATCTTAAAATTGAGGTTTAAGCATAGAAATCCCGAAACTATGTGGATCTCTAGTTGATTAAGTTGTTAGAATTGAGTTTTTGTGGTGTTAATGTGATTTTGTGAATGCTGGAGGTATAAGGTTGATAATATAATGATTTTGGATGTTAATCAATGTTAATAAATGGATGGAAGTGTTAGGTTTTGGCTGGGTCGAGATTGTAGAGTAATCAATGGTGTTTTTGGTTGTTTCGAATAGGAGTTTTGGTGGTTTTGGGCAGAGCAACGTGGTAGGATTGCTTGCTTGAGTTTTTAATGCACTGAGATACATCAATCCTCTGTTCTTATGTGGTTAAAATAGGGGAGAACGTTTCAGAAGCAACCGATAAGGTTTCGGGAGTTCGAATGCTTAATTTCGTGTCGGCTATCAAGGTTTGGCGTGTCGGTGAGTGAGAATGTGGATTACAGTTTTGAAATTTAATGAAGGTGGTTTTGGGAACTTAGATGTAAGCTTGAAACGCTTGTCTAAGTTCGAAAGTAAGTATAAGGAATTTCTCTCTCGGTTGTGCTATTTACGAAATGATTTTTATGCACATGGTTTTGAATACATGTTTACCTACTGTTAAAGCATGATTATAGCATGTGGTTTGTTGTTTTTAATGTTGAAATGATGAAGGATGAACATGGTAAGTGATCCTTGTAAGTATATGCTTTATACTTGTGATTTAAAACATGGTTTAATACTTTGGAAAATGATTTATTGATGGTGCTTTGAAAACAGTGAGATATGTGGTTAAATGTGAATTATATTGGCAAATGATGTTGTAAAAATGGTTTATAAATGAAATCGGATATAGTTAGCCGACTATAGGATTGAGTGCACTATAAACAAGTCGCCTTGGATGTCGAGGGTTTTTTACGGTGTACCGAATACTCCATCCAAGTACCATAACGATTGAAGTATGTTTATATGTTGTCCCGTCTATCGTAAGTGGGGTTATACATCTACCGATGAGTGATGTTGAGGGGTTTATGTAGTGTACCAAATATTCCACCACGGGTGTCTCAATGGTGGAGGGTAGCTCCCGTGTGTGAACCTTGGGATGCCGGTGAGAATGTAAGAAGTGTTGGGACAACACTTGGGAATCCGTGTATCTGATATGTTGTTTTGAGAAATGGACTTGTCTAATGATCACTTGTAAGACAATATAGTTGATGATGTATCACGAGATGGTTTATGTTGAATATTATGATTTATACATAATTTACCCTTTAAGTTTTGTGTTGCGTGTAAAAGAGTCTATCGCAATAGAGTGCAAGTGTACACGACGCAAGTAGTAAAGTGATACACGAAGTATCAGAAGTCGAAACCACATGGACTGGAAATAGCCTTAACCTTGAATTGCTGCACAAGAAAGAGAAGATAATTTAATTGTTTGTAGGGTAATACTAACGAATACTGAAGATAAAGGATTAAAGGATTCATGATAGAGAAAATAGGCTGGCATTGATTTGCTCAGTAGTGCAGGTGTTGCACTGTATAGGACTCTCTGTTCTGTCGTTGCTCCTGTCGCGGCAGCACCTGCGGCAGCATCGGTCTATTGTTGTCGCGACAGCGATCACACAACTCTGTACTTCAAGCTTGGCAAGAATCCCTGTTGTGACTCGTCCTATCCCTAGGTCCAAGCCTGTCGATGAACACGTCTTTAATGATACCTCCCAGCGTGAATCGAATGATGAACACCAATGTTGTTGAATTCTTCCTTAGCCACTTAACCCATACTTATTCCTTTCGTATACTTAACTCTCCCGATATTAAGTAAATGTATAATCTCACAATGCTCTCCTGATACTCTTGCAATATGTTGAAAGCCATAATAAGCAAACTTGAAGTCTATTTTATTGAACAGAAAAAATCCTAAAACAATGCAATCCTTGCAACTACTTTACAGAATCAACCCTTAGCCCTAAGGGAAGTTTAGAACATGATGAGAAGGGGGAAAACGACTAGGGTTTAGGGGAAGACGGCTAGAGAATAAGATATCATTCCCTAGGTCGAATTACATGCCTTTATATAGGCCTTGGGTTCAAGTTTTCTACTATGGCAAGAATACGAGTTTAAATTAAAATTACAACTCTATTAAAGACTAAATCTTCAGAGTAGATGTCTTTAATTCGTCCTCTTTCCTTGCTTTGGGTTTCTTCCTTGAACTTTGGGCTTGGCCTTCATTCTGACCCAGGGCTCAGAAAAATATAGGAGTGCTCCACGACACACCGGCTTAATTTCCTCTTTCCGTCGAGCTCCACTTCACTTTTTCCCTTCAACATGGTTGTCGTCATTGGCTCCCATGGCAGCGGCCACGACAGCGTCATTCTTCTCGAATGCAGTCCTGGGTTCCAGCTCTACTTCTCCATTGTCCTGAGTCTGCTGCAACAACTACCTGCAACAGTAACCAAAATCAGTAGCAACTGTGCCATTTAATATAATTGTGATGTATAAATGAAATCTATCCTAAATGCAATGAATTATGCTTGAATGCAGCAGAAATATGGGTTAAATAGGGGGTAAAATATAGAACTTTTACACACTCAACACACCCCCAAACTCAAGTTTTTGCTTGCCCTCAAGCAAATATTACCTAACTAAAATGATATATATATATTTTTTGTTTTGGCTTAAATCAGTGAACCCTACATTATCTACCACTTATATCCTATCAAGAGCAATACCTTGTCGGGCATTTCTGGATTTATTCGAAACCATGCTATAATTCTTGTGTAGTGTGTGCAGGTTTTGTGAACACTTATGCATCTAGACTACCTTAGTATACTAGAATAGTTATGCTTACAAACTTGAGGTTATGCCAATTCAATTTTTTCTGGAGGTAATTCTTAGGCTCCTTTAGTTTTTTCTGACTCTTGAATTAACTGCATCTTTTCTAGAGGCAATTCTTAGGATCCTTTAGTTTTTTCTAACTTAGCTTAAAAAGAAATCTCCTAAAATAAGTGCAAGGCAGTTTTGCAAGCAATTGAGTCTAAATATTTTTTCTTTCTTTTCTTGTTTTCCTAGAGCCAGTGATAGGCACCTCTAGGGACAGTTTCAAGTAGGTAAACATTCCTATTCCAGTATACTAAAGTAGTCTAGAAAGCATAAGATTCACAAAGAGTGTTTTACAGGGTAGAATCATAGCAAGGCTCTAGACAGATCCTAAAATTTCCTAAAGGCACTGTCACGACAGCATATGTCGCGGCATGTAAGTTAAGTTCAAAGACTTAAGCCAAATTTTCTCATTTTTTAAGCAAAATAAACTAAACACTTAGACACAATTTCTAAACATAATAGACAGTTCATTAATGGAGGGATGCCACCCCCAAACTCAAGGGTTTCATTTCCCTCAATGCATGATAACAGATAAAAAACAGAAAATAAAAACATCACAATTATAATAAAATAGCAGACAACATAGATAAGATAGAAACTTAAATTTAAGTGTTGTCATCGATGATGCTGATCTCTAGCTGTCGGCGGACAGTGACTTTCGTTGTGGGTGCCGGCAGAATAATTGGAGAGGCAGAGGCAGTCTTTTTCTTGGCTTCCCTCGGGTGCTGGATTCGAGTAGGTGAGATCTGGGGTGGTCTTTCTAGCACATGTACCTCCTTAGAAGAGCTGCTGCCACTGCTGCTGCTGTCAGACTTCCCTTGGTCGGATGGTCCGTCACCGGTGTTGGGCTTCTGCCATTTCATCTGAGTGAATTCCTTGGAAAGGTTCATCTTGACAGAGGGCTCGCCATTAGATTCCTCCCAAATTAAGGAGGAAGAGAAACCACCAATAAACTCATCAAGGTCAGACGGTGGCTCCTTTCGCTTCTCTCATCTGGCAGAGGCAGTGGCGGTGTGGCTACCACCTGCAACTGTCGCGACCGGGGTTGGAGTGGACGCAACAGAGGGTGTTCTTGGTGTGGCAGGAGGGGTTGGGGTATGGGCAGGTGTAGGGGCAGCAAATTAGTGTTCGGGGAAGACATGGAACTGTACATTTACAAAATTTAAATTACTTTGAATGAAATGTATCATTGCTGCTGTGAAGTCTCGGACAAAGCTCATTAGGCCCAACTTTCGTTCCTCCATCTTCTGCAGGGTAGCTAAGATTTGAGTGGATGAGTCTACTGGGGGAGCTGCTGCTGTGGGCTGCTGCTGCTCTGCGGTGGCAGGCTCTGTCTGCGTGGGCTCTGCTGGCTCCTCTACCGCGGTAGACGGGTTGAAGCAGAAGATTTGTGTGGCAGCTTTCAGCTCCATCAAACTGAAGATATTTCTCTCCATCCATCCTTTACCTCGAACCTTGTGATCTTCAGCAATTTCAGGGACGCTGTAGCCACGACAGATTTCAGTGATGAGGTAGGGAAGACAAGGGGTCCCGATGGATGAAGTGCACAGTCCAAAATCCCCTCCCGAATATAATGGCTGACATTAATGGGTCTCTTGTGTAAAATGGAATGAACGAGACCTAACCTGGGTTGATCAACTATGTTGTTGTGGGAGGAAGGCATAATCCTCTTCTTCACGAAGTGGTTCCACAGTTTTGCCTCGGGAGTGAGTTGAGCGCGTTTCATCGTCCGTGGGTGTTTTGGGTCTGTATTCAACTAGGTCCCTTCCTCTGTCAGTTCTGCCATGATAACGTCGTAGTCCTCTACCGACAGACTCTCTACAAACCTCTTATGCCCATCTTCCTTCTCGCCGACGTAGATTCCGTAGAGGGTATTGATGTATTCCAGCTCAAGAGGGATTTCCTTACCACGCACTGTCACGGTCGTCGTGTCTTTGTTGTCAATGGCAGCATAGAATTCTCTGACCAAATTGACATTCATTTCCTATGGTTGGGCAACAAACATCTGCCATTTAAAGGCTCTGATCTTGCGAGCGATGAATGGTTCGAGCCCAAGGTTCTCCGTGCGTTTGGTGTAGATGAAACCCTCTCTCTTCCCACATCTCCCTTTTTTAGAATGAAGTGTAGTAGCGGTCATTGCAGTCAGAGGTGGCAAAATGGTTTGGGATTCTTTCATGGTTGGGTGTGCCTGCTGCTGCGGCATAGCTGGAGACATCACTTCTTCTTGTGTTTCTAGTACTCATAGTTGTAAGACTGTAGAAAAATGGAAAGAAAATATTCTGAGATCTAGAGAGGAAACAACTTGAGAGAGTAAAAATGAGGTGAAAAATGAATAGTAAAACGGGGTTTATATAGATGAAGGGGTTGATGCCCGTTGGAGCTGTAACGGCAGGCGCGAATAACGGGGCCAACTGTTACGCGGTTTCTGACGCGTCTGTTACGCGTTTCTGTGTGCGCTGCGCGTCTGTTACGCGTTTGCGTGTCTGCCGCGACAACGTGGTGACAGGCTATCTTTTCCGCGTCTGTCGCGACAGCAGTTGACAGGCTGTGACGACAGACTCCTCCTTTGAGCTTTTTGGGCTACTGGTGAGATGGTGGGCTGGTTCACTTCTTCTCCTCTCCTTGTTTCCCTTATTTCCTAAAAATAATTAAAATAAAAAACTTAGACCTTAAATAAAATAATTCTAATTTCCTAATAAATAACAATATATATATATATATGTAAATATTAATAATAAAAATAAAATTAAGTTAAATTAGGGATGCCTTGAGGGGCATCTCCTAAAGTAACCACTTCCTGCATTTTTGGGGCTTCAGTCCCCTGATAATGCTTCAGTCTTTGTCCGTTGACTTTAAATTGGTGCCCGTCTTTTAAGGATTTGATCGTGATTGCACCATGAGGAAAAACTTGCACAACTTTGAATGGGCCGGACCATCTAGATTCCAGCTTCCCTGGGAAGAGTTTCAACGTAGATTTGAATAACAACACAAGCTGCCCTGGGCAGAACTGTCGTGGCAGCAACTTCTTGTCATGCCATCTCTTTGTCTTGTCCTTGTAGATCCTTATGTTGTCATAGGCCATTGCTCGAATTTCTTCAATCTTATTCAAGTCAAGTAACCTTTTCTGTCCTTCCTTTTCTAGGTCCATGTTCACTGCTTTGATGGCTCAGTATGCTCTGTGCTCTATCTCAACAAGTAGATGGCATGTTTTTTCATATATCAGCCGGAAGGGTGACATTCCCAATGGAGTCTTAAATGATGTTCTGTAGGCCCAGAGTGCATCATTGAGGTGTAAGGACAAGTCCTTTCAAGTTGGTTTAACCATCTTCTCAAGAATGTTCTTTACCTCATTGTTTGATATTTTGGCCTGTCCATTGGTCTGAGGGTGATAAGCTGTTGCGATCCGATGTTTAACGCCATATTTTCTTAAGGCAACAAATATTACCCTATTGTTGAAATGTCTCCCTTCATCACTGATGATCGCCTTAGGAATGCCAAATCTGGAAAAACTGTTCTTATACAGAAATCTCTGAACAGTCTTGGCATCGTTTTTCTGTGTGGCGATCGCTTCAATCCATTTGGACACGTAGTCCACTGCCAGGAGGATATATAAATTTCCATATGATGCTGGGAACGGTCCCATGATATCAATCCCCCAAACGTCGAAGATTTCGACTTCAAGGATGTTTTGCAGCGGCATCTCATGTCTCCTTGAGATGTTTCCAGTCCGTTGACACTTGTCACAACTTTTGTAGAATGCTTGGGCATCCTTGAACAGTGAAGACCAATAAAAACCAAACTGCAAAACCTTGGCAGCAGTTTTATTACCTCCTAAGTGTCCTCCATATGGTGAAGCATGGCAGTGGTGAAGCACAGCTTCCTGTTCATCCTGTGGTACACACCTCCTGATAATCTGATCTGCACAATTTTTGAAAAGAAGAGGTTAGTCCCAATAATAATGCTTAACATCATTTAGGAACCTTTTCCTGGCTTGATAATTAAGTTTAGGAAGAAATATTCCGCTAACTATATAATTAACGAAATCAGCATACCAGGGGAGTTCAGAAAACTTACATGCCACCATGGCTGTTGCGGCAGTGCTGGTGGCAGCAAAAAACTGCTTGTCAGGGAAGGTCTCCAGTATGCGTGTCTTGTCTGTTGGCAGACTCTTTCCCCTCTCTAATCTTGACAAGTGATCTGCAACTTGGTTCTCTGTCCCCTTTTTATCCTAGATTTCAATGTCGAACTCTTGCAGCAGCAGAATCCAACGAACCAGTTTAGGTTTTGCGTCTTTTTTAGCAAACAAATATTTTAGTGCAGAGTGGTCTGTGTGGACCACCACCTTCGTTCCAAGTATGTATGAACGGAACTTGTCAATCGAAAACACCACTACTAACAGTTCCTTTTCTGTTGTGGTGTAGTTCACTTGGGCATCATTTAGTGTTTTGCTGGCATAATAAATCACGTGGAATAGCTTGTCCTTCCTCTGCCCAAGTGATGCCCCTACAACGTAATCACTGGCATCACACATGATTTCAAATGGCAAACTCCAGTCGGGTGGCTGTACAATTGGGGCTGTTACCAACTTCTCCTTTAGAATTCTGAATGCCTCAGTACATTCAGTATTGAAGTCAAAGAGACGATTCTGCTCTAGTAGGTGGGATAATGGTTTGGTGATCTTTGAAAAATTTGCAATAAACCTTCGATAAAACCCAACATGCCCTAAAAAACTTCGAATTCCCTTGACTGTGGTGGGTGGCGGCAACTTTTCAATCACCTCTATCTTTGCTCTGTCAACTTCTATGTCGCGGCAGCTTACCTTGTGGCCTAGGACTATCCCTTCATCCACCATGAAGTGACATTTCTCCCAGTTTAATACCAAGTTTGCTTTCTCGCATCTTTCGAGCACCTTCTGTAGGTTTCCTAAGCAACTTTCAAAATTGTCTCCAAAGACAGAAAAATCGTCCATAAATATCTCCAGGAAATCCTCCACCATATCGGAGAATATCGCCATCATACACCTCTGGAAGGTTGCTGGTGCATTGCAAAGTCCAAATGGCATTCTCCGAAAAGCGTAAGTACCGTATGGGCAAGTGAAAGTCGTTTTCTCTTGATCCTCCGGTGCGATGGCTATTTGGTTTTAACCTGAGTAACCATCAAGAAAACAATAATAAGGTTTTCTCGCTAATCTATCAAGCATTTGATCAATAAAAGGCATGGGAATATGGTTCTTCCGGGTACCTTTGTTAAATTTCTGGTAGTCCATACAAACCCTCCAACCAGTTACAATCCTGGTTGGGATTAATTCGTTTTCTTCATTGGTCACCACAGTTATTCCTTCTTTCTTAGGAACACACTGCACCGGGCTCACCCACTTACTATCCGAGATGGCATAAATTATCCCAGCTTCTAGCCATTTGCTAATTTCTTTTCGAACCACTTCTCGCATAGCATCATTAAAGCGTCTCTAGGCATCAATGGTCGGCTTATGATCATCCTCTAAGAGAATTTTGTGCATGCATAATGCCGCACTGATGCCTTGGATATCAGCTATCATCCATCCAATAGCCTTTTTGTGCTGCTGCAGCATCCCTATTAGCTGTTGTTCCTGTTCCTGCATCAACTTCGAAGAGATGATTATGGGCAACGTATCATTTAATCCAAGGAAAACATATTTGAGCTGCCCTGACTGGGGCTTAAGGTCTAGAACAGGTGGTTATACAGTTGAGGGCTTTTGGATGATGTGTTCATTCGAGGTATAGTTTAAGGGCTCGAATAACTTTCCTGGACGATTGCCTATCCAGTTTACCTCCTTATGACCTTCAGTGTCAGATATGTCAGAATCTGAGGAGCTGCTGCCATCGTCGTTGCCATGACAGTCTTCCAGGTTGCTACTGTGGCAGTGACCAAACTTGACGTCATGACAGCACGACCTGATGCAGGGTTGATCAAGGATTACTTCTGTGATAGCCTTGCATTCTTCTTCTGCATCAGCGTGTTTTATTGCTTGGAGAACATTTAGCTTGATCTCTTGATCATTCACTCTCATTGTAAGTTCTCCATTTTCTACATCAATCAGTGATCTGCCTGTGGCTAAGAAGGGTCGCCCCAGGATGATTGGTGCATTCTCATCTGCTTCACAATCTAAAACAAGAAAATCAGCAGGAAAACTAAACTTATCCACTCTTACCAAAATATCTTCAATCTTCCATTCTGGTTGCACGTAAGAGCGGTCTACCAGCTGCAGCATAACTGTCGTGGGTCGTGCTCGTCCAATACCTAATTTGTGAAATACAGATTTTGGCATTAAATTAATACTAGCTCCTAGATCACAAAGTGCCTTACCTACGAATTTATCACCAATTATGCACGGTATTATGAAGCTCCCAAGATCCTTCTTTTTTTGGGGTGGATGCTTGTGCAGAATAGTCATGCATCCTTCTGTCAATTTAACCGTCTCAAATTCCCCAAGTCTGGATTTCTTCGACATAGCATCCTTTAGAAATTTGGCATAACCGGGCATCTCCTTGATGACATCTAACAACGGAATATTGATGTGGACATGCTTAAAAATATCATAGATATTTTTACGCTGGAACTTCTGTTTCTATAACCGTTGTGGAAAAGGAGGTGGAGGACGATAATCTTCAATGCGTCCTTCCCATGGTATTCAGATCTGAGGAGGCTTAGGTTCTTCATCCTTCACCTCTGTCCCTTCTGCTGTTGTGACAGGTGTGGCGGCAGCAGGCTGTTTATCGTCTGCCGGGGCAGCGTTCGCGGTAGTCGGTTCTAAGGTTGGTTCCTTAACTGGTTCAACATTCTTCTCCGGCCATGGTAATTGCTTCCCACTCCTAGTTGCGATAGCTTTGCACTACTCATGTGTGGGTTGTCTAGCGACCTTAGTATCGCTAGGGAATCCTCCGTTCTACCTTGGCTTAATATGTTGGGAAACCTGACCCATCTGTGTCTCCAGTGATTTCAGAGTAGCTTCATGGTTAGTCATTCACATTTCTGTTTTATCAATGAACGACTCTGTCTTCTTGACGAAGTGATCCATGTTTGCGATGTAAGTTCTTGTCCGTGACATAAATGTGGCCAAGGTCTTCTCCAGTATACTAGGTGTGGCTGCCGGCGGCTGTTGCCAAGTTAGAATTCAAGGTGCCTCCTGATTTTGAGTGTTCTGTACTTGAGGATTCAGGGCGTTGTTTGGGTTGCTCCAGGAGAACTTGGGGTCTTTCCTCCAGTTGGGATTGTAATTGTTGGAGTCATAGTTTATTTGCTTGTTATAGTTTCCAACATACATCCCTTCCTCTAGCTGTAGCGGGCAATCTTCCGAACCATGATTCCCACTGCAAGTTTCACATACCTCTTCTGTAGAGTAGACATGTTTTGAATATTTCTTTAGCAAATTCTCTACTGCCTTTGTGAGGTACGCAACTTGTGTCTTTAGGGAGTTATCGGCATCGTAATCTTTACAGCTAGCACTCGTTTACCTCTCCTCAACGTGGGAAATTGCTCTTCATTCTTCGCCAAATTCTTTAACACTACCATGGGTTCATCTGGATCTTTATCCAACAGCAACCCATTGGCTGCTAAATCAATTCTCATACGAGTCCGTAGGTTGGCAACATTGTAGAATTTGATGACTTGATTCCAAACAGGGAATCCGTGCATCGGGCAATTCCTCAGAAGAGTAGTAAACCTGTCCCATGCCTCGTGCATTGGCTCGTCGTCTTCCTGTTGAAAAGTAGCAATTTCGTTATGTAATCGCTCAGATAAATGGGAAGGATTAAAATCGAGATAAAAATTCACTAGTTAAATCTGCCCAAGTTCGTATTGAACCCGACGTTAGTTTGTTCCACCAAGTTTTTGCTCTATCCCTCAATGAATGAGGAAATAACCGAAGCCTCAGTATCTCGGGATTTACTCCTGGTAGTCTAAACGATCCACAGATTTCTTGGAACGTTTTCAGATGTTCTCTAGCATCCTCTGTAGCAGCACCACTAAACTGGCCAGGGAAATTAATCATGCTGAACATGACAAGTTTAAGCTCAAAGTTTTCAGCTTCCACGTCTGGCAGGGTGATCTCCAGTTCCACATGATCGTTGATCATGTAATCACGCAGGACCGACGTGCGGCCACGGTAACGGCAGGCTGTCCGTTTCCTTCATTCCCGATAGATCTTCAGGTCCTTCGGGATTTTCTTGGTTGTTCCTCCCGTTATTCATGGCTTCTAATTGCTCCTCAAGGTAATCGTTTCTGGCTAACAAGAGTCGGACTCGGTTCCTAAGATTGCACGAGCGTTCAATTTCAGGATCTAATTGATACTTAGGTTCCTTGCATAGTCTCAATCTGCGCATAAGCAAACGAAAAACCTTGTGAAAAGCACAGGGTGAACAATCCAAATAAAAACAGGAAAATTAAAAGAGTGTGCAGTAAAAGTAGGGTAAAGATATGTTGCTAGTCCCCGGCAACGGCGCCAAAAACTTGTTGCGTGTAAAAGAGTCTATCGCAATAGAGTGCAAGTGTACACGACGCAAGTAGTAAAGTGATACACGAAGTATCAGATGTCGAATCCAGAGGGACTGGAAATAGCCTTAACCTTGAATTGCTACACAAGAAAGAGAGAAGACAATTTAATTGTTTGTAGGGGAATACTAACGAATACTGAAGATAAAAGATTAAAGGATTCAGGATAGAGAAAATAGGTCGGTATTGATTTGCTCAGTAGTGCAGGTGTTGCACTGTATAGGACTCCCTGTTCTATCGTTGCTCATGTTGCAGAAGCACCTACGGCGGCAGCGGTCTGTTGTTGTCGCGGCAGCGATCACACAACTCTGTACTTCAAGCTTAGCAAGAATCCCTGCTGTGACTCGTCCTATCCCTAGGTCCATGTCTGTCGATGAACATTTCTTTGATGATACCTCCCGGCGTGAATCGAAGGATGAACACGGATGTTGTTGAATTCTTCCTTAGCCACTTAACCTCGTCCTATCCTTAGGTCCGAGATAGTTCAACCATAAACTGGAGAACCCGTACTTATTCCTTTCGTATAATTAACTCTCCCGATATTAAGTAAATATATAATCTCACAATGCTCTTCCGATACTCTTGCAAGATGTTGAAAGCCAGAATAAGCAAACTTCAAGTCTATTTTATTGAACAGAAAAAATCCTAAAACAATGCAATCCTTGCAACTACTTTATAGAATCAACCCTTAGCCCTAGGGGAAGTTTAGAACATGATGAGAAGGGGGAAAACGACCAGCGTTTAGGGGAAGACGGCTAGAGAATAAGATATCCTTCCCTAGGTCGAATTACATGCCTTTATATAGGCCTTGGGTTCAAGTTTTCTAATATGGCAAGAATACAAGTTTAAATTAAAGTACAACTCTATTAAAGACTAAATCTTCAGGGTAGATCTCTTTAATTCGTCCTCTTTCCTTGCTTTGAGTTTCTTCCTTGAACTTTGGGCTTGGCCTTCATTCTGACCTAGGGCTCAGAAAAATATAGGAGTGCTCCACGACAGACCGACTTAATTTCCTCTTTCTGTCGAGCTCCACTTCACTTTTTCCCTTCAACATGGCTGTCGTCATTGGCTGCCATGGCAGTGGCCAGAGCAGCGTCATTCTTCTCGACTGCAGTCCTATGTTCCAACTCTGCTTCACCACTATCCCGAGTCTACTGCAACAGCTACCTGCAACAGTAACCAAAATCAGTAGCAACTATGCCATTTAATATAATTGTGATGTATAAATGAAATCTATCCTAAATGCAATGAATTATGCTTGAATGCAGCATAAATATGGGTTAAATAGGGGTAAAATATATAACTTTTACACACTCAACATTTTTCATATGGTAGTTATGCATGGGAAGGCTTAAATTGAGTGTTACCAATGAGACTTGTTGTTGATTCACGATACATGTTGCATAAGGTTTATTATGCTCATTTTTTTATTAAGGAAATGCATGGTTTTAAAGGCATGAAGGATTTCAAATGATGATTTAAGTTAGTTGAAATGAGATTTCAACGTGGACGTGGAAAATGGTTTTAATGCATTGATGGTATTTTGTTTTTGAGCACTCCTCAATAAGCCTTGTGTACTTACGATTTAATTTTTCCATCAATGCAGAGAATTGAGGTTTTAGAGGCAGCGTGGAGCAAGGTATCACAAGAGACTTCATTTAAGAATGTATGTTTCGGTTTAGACTATAAGTAATAAGTGCAATGGGGGATCCATTGTGTTTTTGTGAGATTTTTGTAAACTCCTTCTTTGATCAAGAGTTCATTGCTTTTTTAGACTTGTAAATGACATTTGGTTATTGGTTTGTGCTTTGCTTTGCATTTTGGTATCTTGCTTGACTTGTTTACTAGGTTGCATGCCTATAGTTTACCTTTGATGCAAATTATCATGATATGATGTTGAATATGTCATGAATGAATGGGGCTTGATGTTTGGATATGTTATATATATGTTGGAAGCATGCTTGAGTGGTTATGGGTGCATTAAAGTGTGAAAAACCAGCAAAATGTGACATTACAGGCCCAAGTGTTTCGATTCGCCTAAGGTTGTATCAAAACGATGAGCTTGAAATGGGCATGGGGTTTTGAAACAAGGAAGGGTGTATCGAAACATACTTTGTTAAGTTGGCTACTAGAATTTTGTAACCCCCTCGTCCCGGGCTAGACGACAGACCGGTCCGAACGAGTTACACGGGGAAAACCGAAGCGAAACCCATTAAGGTTCCACTCCGATTAGCAACCCTAGAAAAACTTCATTCAATTATCTTATCTAACTTTTACATTTAGTCCTATGTGTGAAAACGTCAGCGGAAAACGATATAGAGAACAACCCAAGAAGAACATGAGTCAACTTTAAATTTACCGAGTGACATGTTAGTCCAATTCCATGCTTACGAAGCAAAACCATACATAAAAGGTACACACGAGCCTAACAAGGAAACTTACAAACAAACGGGACTAAAACAAAACATTCGAGAACCTTTGAAGATGCCATAAAGTCAATTTACATGCATGCGTTTCGAAACAGGCTTGCCCGTTCCGAAACACGGGCTCCAGTTTAAAAGCCAGACCAGGCCGTACCGATACGGTCGACTTCGTTCCGGTACGAGGGTCTCTAGTGTCGAAACTGGTTCCGAAATATGCACTAACAGTGGCAAACATATCGAAACGTGTACCGAAACGGGAGCTCACAGTGTCAAATCAAATGGAAACGACACCACCCCCGTTTCGATACGAGTATCCCTGGAGCTACAACCGTTTCGAAACAACCACGAGCGTTTCAAAACGCCCGTACACAGAGTGACTCTGAAAATAGTTTTTTGCATCTTCAAACATTCCCAAACATGCTCCAAGACAAGAAGAATAAAAAAACAACAACCATGCATACAATCTAAAGGTATTACATCCTACCACATGCATTATCAAACACATAAGCATACATGACAAGTCAATTTCATTCATAGGAAACATACATCCACAAAAGCATAACATAAAACAAGGATTATATGCTTCTCACACAATACATAAGCATCCATAAAACATGAGTTACATATCCTCAACCCAAAAGCATTAACAACACAGGAGTCTAACACATGCTCCTACAACACGTAGCATCCCCATTGCTAACTATTACATTATTCAATAAAACTATACTTGAGCAACCACACACGCGCTTGGATGCCCCTTCCTTGCTCCTTCCTAACTTCCAAACTAATGATCTACATTGTCGAAAACGAGAGCGTAAGCTAGAAAGCTTAGTGAGGGAGCTCGAAAACAAACATCGACAATGCAGGGTTCAAAGCATGTCATCCATAAAACATCCACAAGGCATACATTTACACCAACATATCGACATAGCCAACTACTACATGAATGCATGAACATGGTATCTTACCTCATGTTATGCTAAGCACAAATGCAATAGAACATCTTATCACAATAACCAAACGTAAACAAGTACATTGGCAACTATATAGTTTACTTGGATATGCGGAAAACTTTCGTTGGGATTTTCGCCCCAACATACTCAAACAACCATATTACCTTATAGTGGGATTACACACATCACTGTTTTCATTTACATATGGGATTTCACTCATCATCATACACATATGTTTTCCGGTGAAATGTTACTCAACAAAGAACTAACCAAAAGCTAACCCAGATCTTCATTTTAAGACATACATACAACCCAGCAAAAACTTATCGATTCCAACACCCAAAATCATCACTAGACACGCTCAAAACAACCCCAAGCATCACCACACCATCAGCCCAACTTTCACTCACAAAACTACCTCAAAAACCCAAGTTTTCTACCCTTTAACACACCCACAAAACCCATTTCGGGATTTTCAACAAAAACTTACCATTTTAAGATATGATACACCTAAGGGCATGATTATAACATATATTATCTTTATAAATCAAAAACCAAACAAAAACCCATTAAAGCTCCTACCTTTTACTTAAAATTTTAAAACATGAAATGTCACAAAAATGGGGTTTATGAAAATCTAAAGCTATAGAAATGTTAAAAATGATGAGGAGAAGTCAAAAACGTATTTACCTTGATGAAAGCTCATGAAATCGGTGGGGAAATGAATGGAATAGTGATTTGGGGCTGGGGAGGTTTAGTTGTAGTGATTTTAGTTTGAAAGGGGAGGAAGAAGATGACTAGTAAAAAGTCCCTTTGTACTTAGCTCATTTCCTTTATTTAGAAATTTACTATTTTATCCTTAATGAAGTCTCAAGCCCTTTTTAAATAAAACCAAACCCACTTTAATTTAAAACAAGCACACGGATCGAACCCGATTCACACACTTAACATTCGACCCCTAAACCCGGGTGTTACAACTCCCCCCCACTTAAGGAATTTCTTCCCCAAAATTACCTGACTGGAAGAGATACGGGAACTGCCTCACCATACCCTCCTTTCTTTCCAAAGTGGCCTCTTCCACGCCTCGACATTTCCACTTCACTTTGACCAACTCAATCCGTCTACCACGCAACACTTTGTTGTCAGATGCCAAGATCTCAACTAGTTCTTCATCGTACTTCAAGTCTGGATTCAACTCAATCTCTTGCACAGACATAACATGTGACAGATCTAGTCTATACTTACGAAGCATCGAAACATGGAACACATTGTGAATCTTCTCTAACTCTGATGGAAAACGTAACTGATAAGTAACCAGACCGATTCGCTTCACAATCTCATACGACCCAATGTATCTCGGACTTAATTTCCCGTTTTTGCCAAACCTTAAAACTTTTTTCCACAGAGAGACTTTCAAGAAAACTCTATCTCCCATGGCATACTCAACTTCTTTCCTCTTCAAATCGGCATAGGATTTCTGCCTATCCGAAGTTGCCTTCAAACGATCACAAATTATCTCCACCTTATTGGTAGTTCCCTTAAGCAAATCTGGCATCGGTAACAGCTTTTGACCTGCTTCGGCCCAACAAATCGGAGTTTTACATTTTCTACCATAAAGTGCCTCATACGGAGCCATCTGAATGCTCGACTGATAACTATTATTGTATGCGAACTCGACCAACGACAAGTGTTTCTCCCAAGTACCCTGAAAATCAATAATGCAACAACGCAACATGTCCTTTAAAATCTATATAACCCTCTATGACTGACCATCTGACTGAGGATGATACGACGTAATGAAATTCAATTGGGTACCCAAAGTAGTATGTAAACTCTCCCAAAATCTGGCTGTAAATCTCGCATCTCGGCCAGACAATCGATTTCGGCACACCGTGCAATCTCACTGATGTATAAATCGGCTAACTTATCTAAGAAGTAAGTTCTATTAACAACTAAAAAGTGAGCACACTTTGTGAAGCGGTCAACTATAACCCAAACTGAGTTCTTCGAAAGAGTTAAATGCAAACCCGAAACGAAGTCCATGGTGATATTTTCCCACTTCTATTACGGAATCCTCAACGGTTGCAACAAACCTGATGGAACCTGATATTCTGCCTTAACTCTCTGGCATGCCATACATTTACTCACGAATACAGATATGTCTTTCTTCAAACCAACCCAATAATATTCATTCTTCAAATCATGATACATCTTCGTATTACCATGGTGCATAGCTAACGAGTTACTGTGTGTTTCGGTCAAGATAGTACGTCTCAAATCACTGTCATCTGGCACAACTATCCTATCTTTGAAACACATGACCCCATCAACACTGAAACTATAGTCCGATGGTCTACCCTCGGCTATATCTTGCATACGAGGTGCCAAAGATCTATCTAACAACTGTTTTTCTCTAATCAACTGGCCTAAGGTAGGTCTAACCTGAAGCTCCGCCACTAGACCACCATCACCAGACAAGCTCAAACTAGAAAACATGGCTCTCAACTTAACGACTACCTTCCTACTCAAGGTGTAAAACCCCAAATTTGGGATTAGATGTTTTAGAGTCCGAATCGAACCGGTCAGAGAACGGTTCGAATTTTAAAAGGAGCTTTAGGGAGCACCTAGTTCGGGATGCTTTAAAAATATGGAAAAATATATAAAAAAACCTCATTTAATATATGAAAGATTATGGTGAGATCAATTTTACAAAATAAGGTTTGGAAATACTACATTTCGGTGTAGTGACCAAATCGCAGTTTTTACAAAGTTAAATAGTGACTGTTTTGTAAAGGATTGAAAATTTTAATTTTTAAGGAGCTAATTTTACCAAAATGTTTTTAATCAGTTTTCTTCTTAATTTGGGTGATTTTATTAATGTTTTGATTAAAGAAAAACAAGGATTAATTAAAAGGAAACTACCTTTAACTTTTCATAACTACTTTACGTCAATTTTCTCTCCTTCCATTTTCTCTCAAATTCTTTTTAGCCAAACACTTTTTCTCCTTCAATTGGTTGCTGATTTTCATCCCATTTGATTGGATTTCAATTCCTTTTTTATTCATAATCTTCTCCTCATCAAAACCTCTTGATTTCACATTGGATTTTCAAGAAAACTTGCCCAAATCAAGGAGAAATCAACCATTAGAGGTAAGCTTCACCCTTCTCCTCTAATGATCAGTTATTTACTGAAATTCCCAAGTTATCAATCCTTTGTTAATGATTTTTGAGTTGCTTTAATGTTAGAAACAAGAAATTGTCGTAAAACTCAAGATTTTTGGAGAGATCTTGATGATTTTCGTGCTTGATGGTTAGGCTCTGTTTTGAGGTTGTTTTCTAATGTAATTTGGATGTTAATTGAAGTTATAAATGAGGTTTTATCAAACAAATCCCGAATGGACTTGGATTCCTAAGTTTTGCTTGCTAGAATGATGATTTTTGGGGTGGTTTATGTGTTCTGTTATAGCTAGAGGTATAAGGACGAGTTTGTGGTTATTTTTGATGTTGATTGATGTTTTTGGATGAGTTTGGAGGTGATTTCGGTTGTGTTTGGTAGCCAAAATGTGGTTTTTGAGTAGAGCAACGAGTTTAGGTGTGTGGATGATGATTTCAATGCATGATGATGCATTAATCCTCTGCTCTTATGTGTTATAAACATGGGAGACATCTTCAAACGCCTTTAGTGTTGATCCGGGAGCCTAGATAGCATTTCAGCAAGCACGCGAAACGTAATCGGTGAGTGCGTATGGTTTTAGAAGTCCTTGAGGGACAAAGAATCAAGGTTTGGGGATTTAGGAAAGGTTTGAAATACCTTCCTAAGTCTGGAAGTAAGTATTGGCTAGATTGCTCTCTTAAATGTGGTAGTTGCCCCTAAAATGCTTTTACATGCTCATGGTTTGAGATAGATAAATTCCTACTGTTTTTATGCATGATTTGTAGCATGAGATGATGCTTGAAAGGATTTCATGAGATAACATGATGCATAGTTGAGATTTGAGCTTTTCTTTTAAAGCATGGAAAATGTTATGGTTTTGAAATGAGATGAGAATGATTTGGAAATGTTGCATGAAAAACAGTAGGCGAGATGATGATTTGTTATAATATGTTGGCATAGATGTTGAGATACTTACCGGATATAATTGATCGATCAATAGGATGAGAGTGCACTATAAACTAAAAATTCGTACGTGCTCTTTGGTTTAATCCAAAGGGAGAGAACTGATGATGGGCATTCCATCGGGTAGGACTTGGTGAAATACCCAAGATTTGTGGCGATGAGAGATACCGCTATATGAGTATAGTGACTGTAGATGCCACCAAAAATTATGTTACAAGACGAGTGAGTACGGTGATGGTAGATGCCACCGGAAGTGTCTAGTGAGTTGTCCGCATATCCGAGGAATAATGTGATGTGAAATGCCAATATAAAATATGAAATTGTTTTTGATTCACATGTACCTTTGATGAGATGATTTATGCTATGAGAAATGCATATGAGATTTGTATATGAAATGCTTTGGTTTTACAAGCATGAGTTTGGCTTTGCCAAGAGATTTGCATTGGTTTTAATGCATGAGATAGAATTGAGTTACATGTCTTTTCAATGAGAAGTTGCTTTGAATGGATTTCAAGCATGAGAAATGAGCATGTTGTGGAAAAAAGGTTTTGAGAAAGTGTTTTCGAGAAATGCATTATTGTGTTGTTTTTCTTAGAGCATGCCTCACTAAGCAAATGTGCTTACGCTATCTTTTACCAATAATGCAGATAATTGAGGTGTTTTCGGGCATCAAGAAGGATAAGAACATACAAGGATAAGAACATATTTGGGAGATATGTTTGAACTCCCTAAGTTTGTGGCATGTTTATGTTGGCATTTATGGGTTGTAAATGGTCCTAAATGTTTGGTTTGAGGTTTGGTTGCTTATATTGGTTTTGAGACTAGGGAGCATGTCTTTAGATTATGTGATATTGTGTTTGATGTCATGATCTTGTTAGAGAGTCTTAAATGTGTTCCTTAGTAGTAATATGAGTTGTTGGTATATTGAAGTGCTCTTTAAGGTGTGTATGGTTGGCTTAAAACATGAAAACCAGCCATATCTGCTGTCACTGAGAAAGGTGTATCGAAACACCCTCAATTGTTTCGAAACGGGGGCCTATATTGGTCATGGTGTTTCGAAACGGTTGAAGTAGTTTCGAAACAGTTTAGCTACTGGTGAAGCCTGGTTCGATACTGGTCTCAGAACATACCCGAATACCGAAACGGTCAACACTGTTTCGATACAGGCATTTCGGTACGGTGGGTAGGCGTTCCGATACAATTGACCGTTGGATGCTGATTTGAATTGTTTTGAGTTTCCATGCTTTACATTTTAGTCCTAAATGTTGTGGATGCAATTGCTTGAGCTTGGAATGTCTTTTTAAGCTGAAACTTGACAGAGAAGCGTGTAAAATGATTAATTTCGTATTGGTAATCCTAAAGTCAGCAAAGTCTTTCTAATTTCCAAAATTACAATTTGATCCCTAAATGCGTAATTTAAGCAATTGAGTCCCTAAATGTTATCCGATCGCTGTGCCTTTCTCTTCCATGATTCGTGAGTTCCCACTTAGGTTTAACATGCATCTAGAAAAGATTAAAATAAAAAAGGGTCGTTAATCAAGGTTGACTTTCGGGTTGACTTTGGTTTTCCCCGTGTATTCTTCGTAGTTCGGGTAAAGCGTCTAGGCCGGGCTAAGGGGGTTACACAAGGCATCTGCCACTACATTGGCTTTACTCGGATGGTACTCAATCGTGAGATCGTAGTCCTTGAGCAACTCTAGCCACCTACGCTGTGTAAGGTTCAACTCTCGTTGTGTCATTATATACTTCAGACTCTTGTGATCCGTATACACTGTGCATTTCTCACCATACAAATAATGTCTCTAAATCTTCAAGGCAAACACAACTGCGGCTAGCTCTATGTCGTTTGTCGGATAATTATGCTCGTGATTCTTTAACTGTCTCGGGGCATAAGCTACAACTCTTCCGTATTGCATTAGCACACAACCTAATCCTACATATGAGGCATCACTGTACACGACATAATCTTTCCCCGACTTTGGTTGAATCAAAATCGGCGCATCTGTCAAGGTTTCTTTCAGTTTCTCAAAGCTTGCTGTCTCCCATCTGACCACTCAAACTGAACATTCTTCTGAAGCAATTTTGTCAAAGGAGTAACTATCTTCGAGAATCCATCCACAAACCGCCTATAATAAGCTAGTAAGCTTGGGAAACTACAAATTTCCGTCACAGAATTTGGTTGCTTCCACTCAACAATGACTTCTATCTTCTTCGGATCAACTCTAATCCCTTCTGCTGACACTACATGTCCTAGGAAGACTACTTCTCTGATCCAGAACTCACACTTACTCAATTTAGCATACAACTGGTTGTCTAGCAAAGTCTGCAAAACTGACCTCAAATGCATGTCATGATCTTCCTCGGTACGCGAATACACCAAAATATTATCTACGAATACAACCACAAACCGATCTAAGTACTGATGGAAAATTATGTTCATCATGTCCCTGAAAGTAACCGGTGCCTGTGTCAACCCAAACGACATAACTAAAAACTCGTAGTGACCATATCTAGTCCTAAAAGCACTCTTCGGCACATCAACCTCTTTTACCTTCAACTGGATCTCAAATCAATCTTCGAAATGATTGATGACTCTCTCAACTGATCAAACAAATCATTGATACGCGGCAAAGGATACTTGTTTTTCACTCTCAACTGGTTCAACTGTGTATAATCAATGCACATCCTCACACTACCGTCTTTCTTCTTCACAAACAATACCAGAGCGCCCCAAGGCGAAGAACTCAGACAGATAAAACCGCTATCTGAAAACTATTGTAACTGAGTCTTCAACTCTTTCAGTTCTTTCGGTGCCATACAATACAAAGCAATAGAAATGGGAGCAGAATCCGAATATGTCTTTATGGCAAACTCTACCTCTTTATCGAGCGGTAAACCATGTAATTCTTCCGGAAATACACTCGGAAAATCACACACTGTCCTGATATCCTGCGGTCTAACTTCATTCATGTTCGGATTCATCACGTAGGTAAAGTATGCCTCACAGCCCAACTCAACTAACCTTTGAGCCTCTAAGGCTGAAACAACATTCGATAAGAACTTTACATTCTCCCCTACTACTACAATCTCATAGTCATCCGCAAGCTTCAAGTAGACTCTCTTTGTTTCGAAATCTATCCTAGCCGTATGCTCTGTAAGCCAGTTTATACCCAAAATCACATCGAAGACATAGAATGGTAACTCCATCATGTCCTCTAAAATATATGTCCCTGAACCATTAATGGACACATTCTATACATCTTCCTAACCACTACTGTATCCCCGAAGGAACTAGTGACACTAACACCTACCTCTAGTACCTCACAAGGTAAATTCAACATCTTTGCATGCTCACTCAATATGTATGAATGCGTAGACCCGAAGTCAATCAAGGAAAGAAAACTCAGAGACTACATTGATAAATTACCTGCAATCACATTCGTGTCGTTTTTCCCTCTCGCTGAGCATAAACTCTAGCCTGACCTCCGCCCTCTGGCTGAACCGCAACCACATGTGCTACATTCCTCTTGCCGCCGTTCCTCGACTGGAAGTTACCTCGATCGCGCCTACGGCCTCTCAGATACTCAATAGCTCTAGCGGGAGCCTAAACTTGAACTGGTGCAAACCCAACCTGATGTGGACAATCACGCCTAAGGTGATCTCTAGCTCCACAATTCCAACACGAATGAAAGTTTTCCCAACACTCTTCGGTGTGATGCCTCCCGCATCTAGCACACTCGGGCAACCGCCCACCAGCTCTCTTCCCCTGATTGCCTCTCCCGTGGTTACCACCACCACGTCTATGATCAAAATGATGCCTATTGTCATTGTGGCTCTTAGCATCACATCTATCAAAGTCAACAGACCTCTTCCCTAAACTAGAACCACCTGAACATTTGGTCAGACCCAAACTGTGCTCTATGTCCTTGGCCCTAACGACCAAGACATCGATGTCTGTGTAATCCATAGCCAAAGTATACCTCTTCACTTCCCCACTCAACCCGTAACGGAAATGGTCGCATCAACCCCTCTCAGTATGAACTAACTCGGACGCTTAGTGACTCAATCTGACAAACCGTATCTCATACTCGGTCACTGTCATGTTACCCTAAAGCAAATCCATGAACTCTCTCTTCTTCTCATCAAGATAGCGGGGACCCATATACTTCTTGCGGAAAACAGACTCAAAGAACTCCCAAGTAACCTCGGAATACGGCATGTCTGTAATAGTGGTGACCCACAAAGTGTAGGCATCACCCTGAAGCAGAGAAACAACACATCCCAGTCTGCGTGCTCTAGTACAACCCATCTGAGAAAAAATACGGACGGTCTTGTCAAACCAAGCCTCTGATCTCTCGGGTGCCAACCCTTGGAATTCTTCACCTCCCAAACTACGGAGCCTCTCTAGTGGCAAATCGGTGCCCTCACCCTGAGGTTGTGCTATTGGAGTATGCCCAAAGACTAATCATATGATGTTTGAATAGACATACTATTTTACTGGATTTATCAAGTAATGGCATTGCCGTTATTATCATTTGGTATGTTTCTGTGCATCAAACTAACCATTGGATAATAATGTCCATACAATAATACGATTATTGTTAAATAGGATCCTTAGTCGAATATTATTACGAGTATGGACAATGATAATATATAAAGACTAATATGTGGTTGATTGCTAACAAGTGTCGTCATTGACATAGAGATGTCAAATCAACACATAAGTATTTGTTAGAGAACAACATACTGGATTGACCCGCTATGAGCATGTTTCTTGGGTAATTATGTGACAGTCACAACATTTCTCATGATAAACATATGTATAATCCTCAGACTTGAGATCAACATGATTTCAACATAAAGATTTACGTATTTTGACATAGTCAAACGTGTGTCGTAATTAACTACATTATAAAGACTGATGATTGGATACGTGATGACCTATGTAGTGAAATATGGTTGATCAAGAAATGATTTGTCCCTCCTACATAATGGGAGAAATATCTTCGGCCACTTGATTGAGTGAGATTAGAAAATGCATGGCCATGCTCGAATATTATGATATGAGATATCATAGAGATTTGTTTATAATAATCTACTCAAGACATCAAGAAACACTAGATGGACAACGCAAGTGTGACTAACCTATGACTTGTGTTCATCTAAGATATAAAGGACAAAAGGATGAAAAAAAATCAAGGAAGTTTATTCAGGAATTAGGAAAGTCAAACCATGACTTCATGCAACTTAGGTAGCAATGATGTATTGCTAGATGCCACTCATTGTTTGTAAAATTAGAACAGTTCTAATTTTGCTGCTAATGTTGCATGAGCCTACAAGGGTCACACCCTTCGAATGAAACGAACAAAAAAAATTGGAAACCATACTCCCTATTTTAGGGAGGTTGCCGAAAATCCCATATGGGATAGGGGAAATCGGCAACTCCCTTAAATGGGAATAATATTGGATAAATATTCTATTCATCATATATTATTTAGAGTATGTAAAATATTTAGAGACTTAAATATTATAGAATAATATTCTAGAAATTTAAATATATATATTTGGAATTTGTATAATGTGTATTTAATTCCAAGTTTATGTAGAATTAGATTCTACATAATTAAAAATATATATTTAAATTCAAGTAAAAATAGAATGTGATTCTATATAATAAATATATATATATGGATTAAATATAATGTATATTTAAATCCATGTTTTATGTAGAATAAGATTCTGCATAGTTAAATATTTATGTTTCATTTAATATTATTAAATATAATGTATATTTAATATAAACCAATTTCAAGTAGAATTAGATTCTATGAATTTTGGTTGAACTTGGATTTAAGGAATTCAACTAGAATCAAGTCTCTGAATACTATTTAAAGGGACAAGGGTTAGCAACCAAATCATCCTTATTCTTCCTTGTAAATTTCGACATATCCCTGGGAATTCCCTTCTGGAATTTTTGACAAGTCCCAGATTTCTTCTGAGAAGTTGTTCGATATTTTTCTGGTGTTCCTCTTGCCCCCTGGCAAATTCTTGGCGATTTCCTAGTTCGAATCCAAGTCCCGGTAGAAGCCCTGATCGATTTCAGACTCCCTCTAGAATCCCTGGAGGGATTTCGATTTCTCCCTGGAAGGTGTTCAAACCTGTCGAAATTTATCCCTAAGTGTTAGGGAGGCGGAAACTTTGTTCGTTTTGTTTGGGTGGACTCCGTAGAGGCCGTTGCGAACCTGTGACGATTCCAGTTTTACTTGACGTGGTTATTCCGACATACCGTCGGTTTTCCAGTTTCCAGAGTTTTAAAAGGTAACTCTTCATCTTTTCACCCCGGATTCGTTCCTGTACATGGATCCTGGCTGGATTACGTCGGATTAATTTTTCCGCTGCGCGACGGGGCGTGCCGACGTGACCCAACAGTGGTATCAGAGCCAGGTTGTATAATACGAATTCAGACTTAAATTCTTGGGGGATGTTTATGTATGAGATGCATGTTGTTTGATTCGATTTAGATATTTATCGTTTATCGTATGACACCTAATAAAGACTTATTTCGATTATCACTGAATGATTAAGAGTTAATCATAACTATGTTAGGTTGCTTCAATGTTAAATGTTAACATGTTGAGACTAATAGTTAGTCTAGAGAACAAGTAGTTGCTCGTAGTTTCATAGATTTATGAAATCTCTGAAAGGGCTTCTAATTTGATAAAAGTTATCAAACTATCTTTCACAGCGAATCCATAAGAGTCATGGTTAGACGTTATGAAAAATGCATGTCTAGGATTGACATCATCAAAGACCTGGTACTTAAGTGTGCCTAGTGCCCCACCTCTCTTTCATGTTGACCTACCTGGTGCATTTGTTCGTTAACGCAAATGGTTTATGAAACCTCGTGATCCTTCTTTGGCCCATTAACTGCAATATAGGGATAATCAGTTTAAAACTCCGTAAACACGTCGTTACTTTGATCGCATGATGTTTGAAATGCATGTTAGATTGCACGGTGTTTGTTTTTCATGGTTATAGCCCATAGCCTTTATAGTTTTTGTTTTTATAAATACGGCCTGCGCGTCATGCCTTTCTCTATCTTCTATTGTACTTCTCTTCTCATGCCACTCCCTCGCATGTAACGCGAGTTTCTGAAAATTGTAAATACTCATGGAGATAAAGCAAGGACCAACATAGCAGCGTGGTGGGCCTTCCCTGGTGGACCAGGCGTTTCAGCAGCAGATTCTATCTTCAGTAGAATGGTCCTCTCATTGGCTTGGGACGGGTCACCTTAGGTTAAGAAGGGCTATAATCATTACATATTTATTTACCGCTTATTTTTACCTTGTATGTGATGCAATGGATGTTTTATAAGCATGATTAAACATAGTTCTATTGATCGGATCAATGTTAAAATGATGAGATAATTAAGTAAATCCCTCACTATAATTCTAAGTCTATGTTAACCATCCAATATTTACCCTCGTTAAAGCTTCGATCGATATAATGCGAGCTTTGCCAAAGCAATGTCACATTTATCTATCTTAGTTAAACGCGAAGAATAAGCTAGTGATATTCGCTGGTTGAGATATTGACATTGACTTAGCTGGGTTGTTCTAATAAGATTAGAAAACCTAGTGGTTAAAAGTTTTGGTTAATCATAAGATGATTTAAAGAACAATAGTTGTTCGCCAAAAGATGAGGAATTGCATGAGATGTAATTAGTAAGGTGTTACTTACCTAAATAACCATTTCCTAAAGACTGGCCAAAGCTGATTTAGGAATGGTGAAATACGGATTCTCACTCACTAGAAAAACTATCGAAACGTTTTTCCGAAATTAAAACTAGAGGGTTTTTAATTTTGAAGAAAATAGTGGGAGTAAATTTATAGTAAAGACCTATCTATAAATTTTAAAATTTAGTAAAATTTATGTAGCATATTTTCTTTGTTGTAGAATTAATGGCAAATAATACTCTATCTCTACGATCTATCCTTGAGAAGGATAAGCTCAATGGCATAAACTTCCTTGACTGGTTTAGCAATTTGAGAATTGTTCTCAAACAGGAAAAGAAGGAATATGTCATTGAAGAACTTGTTCCTGATGAACCGGTTGCCAATGCTTCCAGAGCTGACAAAGACATGTTTAAGAAACACATGGACGACATGCTGGATCTCGGTTGTCTTATGCTTGCCTCCATGACCCCTGAGCTTTAGAAGCAACATGAGGGCATGGTAGCTTATGATATGATTCAAATCTCAAGGAGATTTATGAAGGACAAGCTTGTCAAGAGAGGTACGAGACCTCTAAAGCTCTGTTTCAATGCAAGATGAGTGAGGGATCTCCCGTAAGAGCTCACGTCATCAAAATGATGGGCTACATCCAAACGTTGGAGAAGCTCGGCTTTCCACTAAAAGACGAATTACCTACTGATGTCATCCTGCAATCGTTGCCGGATAGTTTCAATCAGGTCATCCTTAATTTCAATATGAATGAAATTAACAAGACGCTGCCACAGTTGCTCGACATGTTGAGAACTGCTGAAATCAACCTGAAGAAGGTAGGACCTAAACCTGTTCTAATGGTCCGCAAGGGCAAGAAGAAAGGTAAATCGACAGCAAAGTCTAAAGGTGATGGTAAGACCAAAACCGATGGAAAGGAGGCATTGAAACCTAAGAAGGGAATCAAGAAGGGTGGAAAATGTTTCCATTGCAACAAGAATGGACATTGGAAGAGAAACTGCCCCACACACCTACAAGAAGTCAAGAAAGCAAAAACGAGTGAGGCATCAACCTCAGAGGCTTCTAAAGAGAAGGCATCATAATAGACATGGACCTGCGAATGGAAATAAAGCAAGAGTTGCTACATCATCCATTAGGACATGTGTTTTTGCTTAAATAGATTTGTTTTAGTTTTTAAGATTATTATTTTGTGCCTAAGTTTTAGTTATCTTGTAAGGACAAGATATTTTAATTTTAAGATTATTTAAATAAATATTATTCTTTTAATCTCTTATGGCACAACGAATCAATGATCTTTAAACTAATCAAATCAATAATATTTATAAGATAAATAAAACAAATGACTAATCTCAAACTCGTAAAAAGTATTAAGGTAATTTGATGAGATCAAATTCAAGAATATTTAAAGTTTGATGAACTTTCAAAGAATATGGGATTGTCCCATAATTGATGTAACCCCCTTAACCCGGCCTAGACGGTTGACCCGAATTAAGAAAGTTACACGGGGAAAACCAAAGTCAACCCGAAAGTCAACTTTGATTAACGACCCTTTTTTTTCTTTTTAATCTTGTCTAGATGCCCATTAATCCTAATTGTGATCACACAAACAACATACTCAAAGATCACAAACATCAGAGATCAAACAGGGACCCAATTGAACAAATTACAACTTTAGGGACCAAATTGTAATTTCTGATAATTAAAAGGACTTAACCCAAATTGAAGTTACCATCTTGAAATTAATTAGGTTTCATGCTTCTCTGTGAAATTTCAGCTCAAAAGGACTTCCCAAGCTCACACAATTGAACAAACAAGATTCAGGACCAAAACGTAAACAAAACAAAACATATAACTGCCAATGTCAGCCCCCAACGGTCGACCGTTCCGAAACAGGTAGACCCTGTTCCGAAACACGGGCCGTTCCGAAACGGGTTCCGAAACATGGCCTTGGCAGAGACCAAACCGTTTCGAAACGGTGCATACCGTTTCGGACGCCTGGGTTCATGTAAGGCACCCGTTCCGAAACGGTGCACACTGTTCCGAAACGCCTGCACAGATTGCAGCAAACAAGCATACCAAAACATGCAATTGATCATTCAAACATGCTCCAAATGTCACCAAACTTTACCAGCATGCAATTCAACATATATATGACTTATAGGAGTCATCAAAACAATAATCTAACATCATATGCAAAAAGCCCCAATTCAATAGACATGCTTCCTACACAAGCTAGCTATTCAAAACACCAAACTTCCAAAACAAGCATGCAATGATCCAATCCAAAAACCAGCATTCAAAATAACATTCAACACACTTAGGGAGTCTCAAACACCTCCCAAAACATACACATTGGTCCCCCATTGCCAAATCACCCAAAAGCTAAATGTTTAACAAAAACCTTCCATACATTGAGCTTTACTTGAACTTGAACTCTTGCCCCTCTTGCTGCCCTTCAAGATACTCTAATGCTCTGCATTATTGAATTAAGAAAACGAAGAGAGCATAAGCAAAAGCTTAGTGAGGAAAGCTCTTAAAAACCATTCAATAATGCAACTTAAAACATTTACAAAACATGCTTTAAATCAACCTTTGCACATGCTCAAAAGCATACTTAAAACAAGCAATCTCATGCTTCAACATAAACATTAAAATAAGCATCTCATGCTTCACAATGTACTTAACATGTCATATTGGCTCAAGTGATACATTTCATTTCTTAAAACAAGTTCATCAACTTCCCAAGGACTTTTAAACACCTTGGCCCCAAGGACTTTTAAACACCTTGGCCATGGACTTTTAAACACCATGAAAGAGGACCACACAAGGACTTTTAACCACCTTTGTGTCCAATGCTTGAATCACCCCAAGGACTTTTAAACACCTTGGCCCCAAGGACTTTTAAACACCTTGGCCCCATGGACTTTTAAACACCATGGCCCCATGGACTTTTAAACACCATGGAAGGATCACCTAAGGACTTTTAACCACCTTAGTGTCCGCAACAAGACTCATCCAAGGACTTTTAACCACCTTGATGATCTTAAGTAACAAGGCTCACTCAAGGACTTTTAACCACCTTAGTGACCTTAATCTTTTCAAAACATCACTTGCCAATATACATCATATTCATCATTTAATCCACTGTTTTAAAGCATTTAACCAAGCCATTTTCATCATGCATTTTAAAGCATCAATCCACTTTATTTCAATGTATAAAAGCAAGGTACTCCTACCTAGAGTTACCTTCAACATATGGCTTACAACATCAGCAAAATCCATGCTAAAACATGCTTTCAAAACAGTAATTAAAACATGCAAATCATCATTTTGCAACACATCAAAGTCATGGCCACCACTAGAGAGAAAATCCGAAAACTTACACTTGAGCTTAGCAAAGTTGTTTAGACTTAAACTAAGCTCCCAAAACCTTCAAACCTTGGTTTTAAAGCTGAAAATCCAATTTCCACAAATGCACTCACCGATTTCCACTTTGCTTCAAGCCAAAGCACCAAATCAAGCTTCCGAATCAACCAATCTTGGATCCAAAGATGCCTCCCCTGTTTCAACACATCAAAGCAGAGGATTAATGCATCATCATGCATTAATTGCTTCAATGAAAGCACCTAAACTCGCTGCTCTCATCCAACCTCCATTTTCGGCCACCAAACACAACCGAAAATGCATCCAAACCACTTCTAAACAAAGCCCAGCCATAAACCAGCAAAACCTCACTTCCATTAACATCATATAACATCTAAAAACAACCTATTAACAACCTTATACCTCCAGCAACATCAGATCACCAAGATCACCTCAAAAACTACCTTGAAACACAAGCTAAACTTAGGAAACTCAACCTATCCGGGATTGCATCAATCAAAACTCAATTCCACATCATTTTAGAGATCATTTAACATCAAAAACACCTCTCAAATCACAGATTACTCAGATCTAACGAAAATCATCAAAAATCATCAAAATCTTGCATAATAAGCCAAGATCCATAAATCAACTTAAAAACCTTTAATCAAACATCAATTAAGGATTGAAAACTTAGGAATTTCAGTAAAGAACTGATAGTTTAGAGGAGAAGGACGTTCTTACCTCCAAACTTGTGTTTCTCCACTTTTTGGAATGAAAATCCTTGATGAATCAAGAAGCGATTGAAGAGGTTTTGAAGATATGTTGATTTGGAATCAAATGAGAGTTGAAAGGAGGAATTTAGGTGAGAAAATCAGAAACAAATCTCTGGAAATGTAGTGTTTGGTTTGAGAGAAAATGAGAGAAGGAAAATGAGAAGTTAGTTGAGAAAAATTGCCAAATGAGCTTTTCCCTCCTTTTTGATATCTTTAAAATCAGAAAATAGCTTATAATATCTTAGAAAAATCCGGAGAAACCACTTTTGGATTAATAGCTCCTTAAAGATTCAAAGTTCCAACCCTTTATAAAACAGCCACCAAACTTGCGAAAATTACATTTTGGTCACTAGCCAAAATGTCACACTTCCAAAACTCATTTTCCAAAATTGATTTCACAGTTCACTTAATTATATTAAAAGATGATTTTAGAACATTTTTCCACATTTTTAATGCAACCCGAACTAGGCTTTCCTAATTTAACCACTTAAGATTCGAACAGCACTTTGACCAACCGGTCAACGCCCAAAACTCCTAAGCCCAAAACCGGGGCGTTACAATTGAATCCCACAAGTGGAACGAAAAGTCTTTGAAAGAGAATCAAATATGTTAGACATGTTTTGATTCAGAACAAGTCATTTTCGACTTCTTTACACAATAGAAAAACAACTCTCATACTTAATCGTTTTTTTTTGTTCGAAACACCATATAAGATATGGACTAAGAATTGTTCTAGAATACCTTTGAAGTTTTAAGGTTACTTACATGTTAAAATGTTTACAAAGTTCGAACCTTAAAAAATCCATTTGTTGTTTATCCTAACGAGAACAAAGCGTTTGCTTCTCAAACGATAGTTTATCTTGAAAGAGAATACTTATCACTAAGGGATTTCATTTTTCAAGGAGAACAAAATGTTTGTTGCTTAAACGAGAGTTTCTCTCGAAAGAGATTACCTCTCACAAAAGGGAAAAAGGAATTTGGAATGTGAAGAAATTTTAGACAACAAATTTATGAACGAAAGATTGAGAATGTTCCACAAATGATCAAGGAACATTGGAACAAAACACAACCATTGTGTTGATCCTTTAAAGAATACCATATACTTGAGAAATAGGGATTTCTCACTATCCGTACATGGAAAAACTCTTCTTTTCGGATCAAGATAAAGACTAGGTCTTATTAGAAAGCAATGGTGAGCCCAAAATTCGAGAAATGGCTAAGAGCCATGAGATATGAGATGGTATCCATGTCTAAAACCAAGTATAGACTTTGGTTACCTAAAAGGGTAAAACCTAAGAGATATGTATGAGTTTTTCAAAAAGGAAAAACTAACATGGATGATAAAACATACAAAGGATGATTCGTCGCTAAAAGTTTTCGACAAACTTCATCGTATAGACTATGATAAAGCATCTTCCTTGTAGCTATGTTTAATTCATCTTAATATCACTTGCAAGTAGTTACATACGATGATTATGAAATCAAATAAAGGAATGTCAAAACCACATTCCTAAGGGAAAACTTGAAATAGATGTATACATGACACATTCAGAAGGTTTTGTCACTCCAGTAAACACTTGGAAGGTATGTAAGCTACAAAGGTCTGTCCGTAGACTAAGGCAAGCTTCTCGAAGTTGGGATATTCGTTTCAGAAGATACAATCAAAAGGTTTGGTTTATCTAGAAACAAAGGGGAGTCTTGTTTTCAAAAGAGCTAGTAAGAGCATTGTTACTTTCCTAAGTATTGTATGTAGATGACATACTCATCAAAAGGAACTAAAGATCGCAATATGTTTTGCATTAATAAAAGATACTGTGAGTTAGCAACATGAGACAATATCTAACTCTACAACATAGGCTGAATGTATTACAGTAGACATAGCAATAAAGAAGGATGTTTGGATCTAAAGGGTTCACTTATGAACTAAGGGTTGTTCCCAGCATATTAAATGCTACATAACTCTGTTATGACGGAACCTTTGCGTAAGCAAATAAAACCCAGATCTCATCAATAAATCCAAACATATTCTAAAGTGCTTACATCTTGGAGATGTGAAAGTATGCAACATACGCACAAAGTTGATAACTTTGTCAACTCCCTGACAAAGCTTTTGACACATCATAAGCATGTCAGTTACACTAAGCCATATCGTATTAGATACGAGAATGATTGGTCTTAGTGCCAGTGGGAGATTGTTGGAGTATGCCCAAAGACCAATCATATGATGATTGAATAGACATATTATTTTACTGGATTTATCAAGTAATGACATTGCCGTTATTATTATTTGGTATGTTTCTGTGCATCAAACTAACCATTGGATAATAATGTCCATACAATAATACGATTAATTTTAAATAGGATCCTTAGTCGAATATTATTACGGGTATGGACAATGATAATATATAAAGACTAATATGTGGTTGATTGATAACAAGTGTCGTCATTGACATAGAGATGTCAAAATCAACACATAAGTATTTGTTAGAGAACAACATACTGGATTGACCCGCTATGAGCATGTTTCTTGGGTAATTATGTGACAGTCACAACATTGCTCATGATAAACATATGTATAATTCTCAGACTTGAGATCAACATGATTTCAACATAAAGATTTACGTATTTTGACATAGTCAAACGTGTGTCGTAACTGACTACATTATAAAGATTGATGATTGGATACGTGATGACCTATGTAGTGAAATATGGTTGATCAAGAAAGGATTTGTCCCTCCTACATAATGGGAGAAATATCTTCGGCCACTTGGTTGAGTGAGATTAGAAAATGCATGGCCATGCTCGAATATTATGATATGAGATATCATAGAGATTTGTTTATAATAATCCACTCAAGACATCAAGAAACGCTAGATGGACAACGCAAGTGTGACTAACCCATGACTTGTGTTCATCAAAGATATAAAGGAAAAAAGGATGAAATACATAAAGGAAGTTTATTCAGGAATTAGGAAAGTCAAACCATGACTTCATGCAACTTAGGTAGCAATGATGTATTGCTAGATGCCACTCATTGTTTGTAAAATTAGAACAATTCTAATTTTGCTGCTAATGTTGCATGAAACTACAAGGGTCACACCCTTCGAATGAAACGAACAAAAAAAATTGGAAACCATACTCCCTATTTTAGGGAGGTTGCCGAAAATCCCCTATGGGATAGGGGAAATTGGCAACTCCATTAAATGGGAATAATATCAGCAACTCCCTTTGATTTAAGGAATTCAACTAGAATTAAGTCTCTAAATACTATTTAGAGGGACAAGGGCTAGCAACCAAATCATCCCTATTCCTCCTTGCAAATTTCGACATATCCCTAGGAATTCCCCTCTGGAATTTTCGACAAGTCCAAAATTTCTTCTGAGAAGCTGTTCGATATTTTTCTGGTGTTCTTCTTCCCCCTTGGCAAATTCCTGGTGATTTCCTAGTTCGAATCCAAGTCCCGGTAGAACCCCTGGTCGATTTTAGACTCCCTCAGGAATCCCTGGAGGGATTTCGACTTCTCCCTGGAAGGTGTTCAAACCTGTCAAAATTTATCCCTAAGTGTTAGGGAGGCGGAAACTTTGTTCGTTTTTTTCGGGTGGACTCCGTAGAGGCCGTTGCGAACCTACGAAGATTCCGGTTTTACTTGACGTGGTTATTCCGACATACCATCGGTTTTCTAGTTTCTAGAGTTTTAAAAGGTAACTCTTCATCTTTTCACCACGGATTCTTTCCTGTACATGGATCCTGGTTGGATCACGTCGGATTAATTTTTCCGCTGCGCCACGGGGCGTGCCGACGTGACCCAACATGTGCCACTTCCTGTCCTCCAGCCATAGGTGCTTGAAAAGCCCCAGCTATAGTCTAAACCAACAGGGCTAGATCTATATCAGCCAAACCTTGACAAGCATGAGGTTCTACGCCCTCAGCTCTCGCCTCACCTTCCCTCTTGACGAGGAGGAGAAGAAGGTGGTGGAGGAGCCTCTGCCTCAAAAACCGGCTCAACTTCCGGAGCTGCTGCCCGTGGTTCTGGATGAACCACCCTAGGCCTACCTCTAGGTCTCATCTTACGGCTAGCAAGATATCAACTACAACAATATAAACACACAAGGATTAAGTTAGCAAAGACAAGGGTCCAAGGTGCTCAAGTATTCCTTTACAAAATCCTTTCAAATAAGTAATAGTAGACATGGGAACTCGACACTACGCCTCAACACAACAACCAGGCTAACACATGCTTTTAAACACCATGCATGCAAGCAACAACAAGGACACGGAGCAAAAGCATTCATCGTACAACATACACCAAGATATTGCAACATAACACTTCAAACTTACCTCACTTACCTCCCCGAGGTCGCAGAAACCTTAGGCTCTAATACCAACAAATATAACCCCCTCGTCCCGGGCTAGATGAAAGACCGGTCCGAATGGGTTACACGGGGAAAACCGAAGCGAAACCCGTTAAGGTTCCACTCCGATTAGCAACCCTAGAAAAACATCATTAAATTATCTTGTCTAACTTTTACATTTAGTCTTATGTGTGAAAACGTCAGCGGAAAACGATATAGGGAACAACCAAAGAAGAACATGAGTCAACTTTAAATTTACCGAGTGACATGTTAGTCCATTTACATGCTTACGAAGCAAAACCATACATAAAAGGTACACATGAGCCTAACAAGGAAGCTTACAAACAAATGGGAATAAAACACAACATCCGAGAACCTTTGAAGATGCCAGAAAGTCAATTTACAGGCCTGCCCGTTCCGAAACGCGAGCTCCAGTATAAAATCCAGACAAGGTCGTACCGATATGGTCCACTTCGTTCCGGTACGGGGGTCTCCAGTGTCGAAACGTTTCAGAACTAATTCCGAAACAGGCACTCACATTGCAAACAATATCGAAATGGCACCACCCCCGTTCCAATACGAGTATCCCTAGAGCTACAACCGTTCCGAAACAACCACGAGCGTTTCGAAACGCCTGCACACAGAGTGACCCTGAAAACAGTTTTTTTGCATCTTCAAACATTCCCAAACATGCTTCAAGACAACGAGAATAAAAAACAGCAACCATACATACAATCTAAAGGCATTACATCCTACCACAGATATGATCAAACATATAAGCATACATGACAAGTCCATTTCATTCATAGGAAACATACATACACAAAAGCATAACATAAAACAAGGATTACATGCTTCTCACACAAAACATAAGCATCCATAAAACATGAGTTACAAATCCTAAACCCAAAAGCATTAACAACATAGGAGTCTAACATATGCTCCTACAACACGTAGCATCCCCATTGCTAACTATTACATTATTCAATAAAACTATACTTGAGCAACCACACACGTGCTTGGATGCCCCTTCCTTGCTCCTTCTTAACTTCCACACTAATGATCTGCATTGTCGAAACCGAGAGCATAAGCTAGAAAGCTTAGTGAGGGAGCTCGAAAACAAACATCGACAATCTAGGGTTCAAAGCATTGCATCCATAAAACATCCACAAGACATACATTTACACCAACATATCGACATAGCCAACTACTACATGAATGCATGAACATGGCATCTTACCTCATGTTATGCTAAGCACAAACCAAAAACCCATTAAAGCTCCCACCTTTTACTTAAAATTTGAATACTTGAAATGTCACAAAAATGGGGTTTATGAAAATCTAAAGCTATAGAAATGTTAAGAATGATGAGGAGAAGTCAAAAACATATTTACCTTGATGAAAGCTCTTGAAATTGGTGGGGAAATGGATGGAACAATGATTTGGGGTTGGGGAGGTTTAGTTGTTGTGATTTTAGTTTGAAAGGGAAGGAAGAAGATGACTAGTAACACCATTTTACCCTTAATGAAGTCTCAAGCCCTTTTTAAATAAAACAAAGCCCACTTTAATTTAAAACAATCCCACGACTCGAACCCAATTCACACAGTTAACATCCGACCCCTAAACCCGGGTGTTACAAATTTTGTGTACTTGTTGTCACTAAATTTTCACCTCGGTTTTAAATAATTCGAATAAATAAATAACTAAATAAAATCCTTTTGAAGCCCACCTTTTAAATAAATAAAAATCCTTTTAAAGCTCACATTTTTCTTAAATAAAAACCCATTTTCAAAAAGAGCCCATTTAAAAAAACCCACTTTTAAATGAAGAGAGTAAAGCCCATTCTATGTTGAAGCCCATCTTTAAAGTAAAAGGAAAAAATAAAGAAAAGGGAAAAAGAAAAAAATATTATTATGATGTTTAATAGTTTTGAAAAAAAGGAAACAAAAATATTAAATGAAATGAAAAAAAGCAAAAAAAAAGGTGTCAAAAACAACCAAAAAGGTGTCAAAAATAGTAAAAAAGGGGCTCACGCGCGCGGCCACGCGCCTAGCGCGTGTAATTGCACCATAGCTCCCTAAAGATTTTAAGATTTTGACTCCTTTTCCAGAATTTGTAATTTTCCACAGTTTTGAAACTTTACATTTTGGTCACTACCCAAAATGTACCACTTCCGAAAGTCTTTTTGTAAAATTGATTTAACTAACCTCTCAAACATTATTTTAGAGGATTTTAGCAATTTTTACCATATTTTTTATCCTTTCCCGATCCTTGATTTCCCTAAACCACCTAATATGATTTAAACCGTTACCGACCAACCCGATTCGATGTCTAAAATATCTAGGCCCAAAACCAGGGCGTTACAACTCTCCCCCACTTAGGAAATTTCGTTCTCGAAATTTTACTTGAAGGAAAAAGGTGCGGAAACTGCTTTAGCATGTCCGCCTTTCTTTCTCATTGGCCTCTTCAACTCCTCGGTGCTGCCACAACACCTTCACAAGCTCTATCGCCTTGCCACAAAGAACTTTGCTGCTCACATCCAGGATCCTCACCGGTTCCTCATCATAAGACAAATCCTGATTCAACTCTATCTCCTCAACAGGCATCACATGCGAAGGATCCGATCTGTACCTCCGCAACATCGAGGCATGAAACACATCATGAATCTTTTCCAGCTCGGGAGGCAACCTCAATCGACATGCCACAGGACCAATACGTTCCACAACCTCATATGGTCATAAAAACCTCGGGCTAAGCTTACATTTACACCCAAATCTCATCACCTTCTTCCAAGGCGATACCTTCAAGAACACACGTTTGCCAACCGCGAACTCAATCTCCTTATGCTTCAGATCCGCGTAAGACTTTTGCCGATCCGAGGTTGCCTTCAAATGCTCACATATGAGCTTCACCTTCTCGGTTGTTCCTTTTAACATTGCCGACATCGAAATCAACTTTTGCCTAGCTTCTGCCCAACAAAGAGGGGTCCTACACTTTCTCCCATACAAACCCTCGTATGAAGCAATTTGATTACTTTCCTGGTAACTATTGTTATACGCAAACTCAACCAACAACAAGGGCTTCTCCCAAGAAACCTGAAAGTCTATAACGTAACACCTCAACATGTCCTCCAGCACTTGTATCACGCGTTCTGACTGTCCATCCGTCTGAGGATGATAAGAAGTATTGAAATTCAACCGTGTACCCAAGGCTTGATGCAAACATTCCCAAAACCGCAACGTAAACTTCAGATCCCTATTCGAAACTATTGACTTATCCAAGGTATACGTAGTATGCACATGCAAGAAATGTGCACACTTCTTAAGGTGATCCACTATCACCATAACCGAATTCTTCTTCGATGGTGACAAAGGAAAACCAGACACAAATTCCATGGTAATCCTTTCCCACTTCCATTTCGAGATTCACAAAGGTTGTAACAACCCAGAAGGTACCTGATGTTCAGCCTTTACCCGTTGTCACACTATACACTTACTAACGAACTCAGCAACATTCATTTTTAGCCCCACCCAGTAGTACTCATCTTTCAAATCACGATACATCTTTGTACTACCAGGGTGCATAACGAAAGGACTACTATGAGCTTCAATCAGAATAGTGCGCCTTAACTCAACATCATTCAGCTCCACTATCCAACTCCCAAAACACAAAACACCATCATCATTAAAACTGAAATCCGAAGGATTACCTTCCGCAATATCCTGAACATGAGGGACAAGAGAATCATCAAGCAATTGTTTGTCCTTGATCAACTGGATCAGGGATGGTTTCACTTGCAATTCAGCAATAAGACCACCATCTCGCGATATGCTCAAGCGAGCAAACATCGCCCTCAACTCCACAACCACTTTATTGCTCAAAGCATCGACCACAACACTGGCCTTTCCCGGGTGATACTTGATCAACGGATCATAATCCTTAAGCAACTACACCCAACAATGTTGCCTAAGATTCAACTCCTTCTGCGACATAAAATACATTTAAAAACAAGTGCATTCACAAGCTCATAATAGCGCAATCCGAGGGAGAAAATCACTTTACTTACTTCTGAACATAGTAAAGCATTTCAAGCTTACACTAAGTTCTCAAAACCACTTTTAATATGTTTCAAAGCTGGAAATCCCATTTCTACTCACCGAATCGGGAAACCTTAATTGCTGACGCGAAAATCAAGCATCCGATGTCTCCAGAACTTCGTCGAAAGTTTCCGAAGAATCCTCACATGTTTATACCACATAAGAATAGAGGATTAACGCATCTCAATGCATTAAAACCACCAGCAAACACTAAAAATCCGCAGCTCTGCCCAAAGGCATCAAAATACCCATATGAAACAACCGAAATCACATTCGATTGATCACTAAACTCAACCCAGCCACCAACAAACACTTCCAACACGTTTTAACCATAAATCAACATCCTAATATCATCCTTATACCTCCAGCAACTCAGATTTCATATTTTCAAGCTAAAACCCCAAAACTAACAACCTACACAATTAGAGATCTCAATAATTTTGGGATTATTATGATCAAAGCTCAGTAATAACTTCATTTAACATCCAAATCATTCTCAAATCAATCAGAGCATTGCCCAAACGAAAATCACATTTAATCTTATCTTTTAGCAAGAATTTGGTATTTTCACCAAATCAACATCAAAACTTCAATTAAAAACACAAATCAAGAGTCAAATACTTTGGAATTTCATTAAAGAACCTTGATTAGAGGAGTAGCATAAAATTACCTGCAATCCTTGCTTTTCTTCCAATTGGCAAGTTTTCAACTCAAGAAGATTTAAGAAATCTTTGTAAATCTTTGAGAATAATCTTTGGAAAAGAGTTGTGAATTAAAAGACAAAAAGGATGAAAAGAATTCTAGAAATTGAGAGAAAGGAGGGAATGTTTGGCTAAAGAGAAAAGGAGAAATAGAAAAGTTACATAAAAAGATTTAACAAATTAACTACCTCTTTTAATAAAATCCCCCACTTTCGCTTTAATTAAAACATTAAAATCACATGCCAAATAAAGAAAAGGCTTAATTTCCATAAAGCTCCCTAAAGATTCTAAGAATTTGACCATCGTTTGAAAATCACAATTTGTACACAGTTTTAAATCTTTACAATTTGGTCACTACTCAAAATGTCCACGTTCCAAAATCCTTTTTGTAACACCCGGGTTTTGGGGTCGGGTGGAAAAAAAATATTAAAATATAATTCCGGGTTTTGTTTTCAAAATAATAAATAAAACCAAAGTGTTGGGCCAAATCTTCAATCCAATTCCATGGATTAGAAGAAGATGACAACAAGCCATTTCATTAATGGCACAATGGTAAATAAGGCTTTTGGAGGAATAAAACAATAAGACAAATATTTCAAAACCCTTTTTACTCATCTTCTTCCTTTGTTCATTCTTTCAAATGTGACTTAAGCTCTCCTCTCCATTTTTACTATTCTATCTCCTTCTCTCACCATTCTTGTGCATTTTTTAAAGGTAAACTTAATCCCATGTTGTCCTCAACTTCCTCTTTCTCTCCATGTTCTTAGTTTTCAATGAAACTCATTGTTTTGTGTTTTGAGTTTAAAGAATAAAAATCCAAACTTTATTGACTTTTGATCGAGATTTTGATTCTTTGAAGTTAGATAAGTGTTTAGTAACCCAAATGGTCCAACATATCTAAATTTTGAATGATTTTAAACTGATTTTCGGGTTTGGATTTGTTGGGGGTTTTAGAGGGGTTTAGAGTTGGTTTTGGGACTGTTTCGGATGAGAATTTAAGGGCTGATGTTTAGGTGTTGGTTGAGGGCTATTTTGGAAGCTTATGAGAGTGAAAAAGGGATTGGAATCAATGGTTATTAGCTATGCAAATGGGCTGCTCGAAAATATATGTTTAAGGGTGTTCTTAGTTGGCTAAATGCTTGTTTTGTGCTCCGAGGTTGCTATAGTGATTTGTGGGCTGATTTGTGTTTGTTTTGTTGGCTTTGATTGACTAGCACCGGGATTTGGTGTTGGAGAATCTTCGGGAATCAATCCGGGAAGCTCGAAAGTTTGATCAACTAGAGTTTGTTGAGCTTGAAGTAGTCGGTGAGTGGTTCTTCGGTTTTTAAATTGGTTTTCAAATGTTTGGTCCGAGCATGTAGACCTAGGTCGGGCTTGGTAAACCCACCTAGAGTTGGGATTAGATTGGTAGTCTAATCCCAAGCTTTAGTTTAGAAGACTATGGTTGAGCTTTGAATGTTGTGTGATTATGCCTCTTGTTCTATATTAATGTGATTGATGTTGTTAAGTATATTGTGATATACATGTGTGTTGAGGCATGATGTTTTATGCTTTTTGACATGCATGATTGTTGGAATGTGGTTTGTGCATGATTGTGGATAATGGTGAGTACGTGCTAAGCATGGAAATTGGTAAGAATGTTGTGAGGTTGAGCTATGAAATGACTTAGTATTAGCACTAGTATGCTTGGGTACAAATGATCGATCATTAGGATGTTAGTGTGCACACGAGTGTCGAAATGCGCGCATGATCTTGGTGATGGTAGTCACCAAGATGGAGTACGGGTACGCCCGGAAATCTTCATTTATATTTTAGTTGGTGATGAGTGGAATCCCATCGACGGGGCATGAGGATGAGTGGAATCCCCTTCGTGTGAAACGGTGATGAATGTAATCCCTAAGGTAATATAATGGTTGAGTTGTTGGATGTGAGTTCCAACGGTTGTTATCCGCGTATTCGGGTCATAGCTAGGTGCCAATACGGTTCTTAAATGTGTTTTCGTATGGTTGTATTATGGATATAGATATGTTGAGCATGGCATGATACTTGAGGTTATGTTCATGCATTTCATATAATTGATTCATGTGGTTTCGAAGGTAAGGAAACATGCATTCATCCTTGGTTTTGTTGCTCGTGCTTGGACCCTGCATTGTCGAGGTTTGTGTTATGAGCTTACCCTCACTATGCATTACGCTTACGCTCTCTTTTTTCGACGATGCAGATCCTTAGTTCGTGGGTTTCTTGTGCAAGGAGAAGGGCCTTCAAGTGTGCTTTTTGTTATCATCAAGTATGAACTTTTAAGCTAAAGATGTAATAGATAAGCAATGGGGATTTGAGTATGTTGCTTATGTTAAGGAGCTAGTTTAGACTCCTTTAGTATGTTGACGTTTTGTTTGTGGCTTGCTTATGCTACGTATGTTGGCCTTGTGCCCTCATCTTATGCTTTTGTGTATGTTTTGTTCTAAGGCATGAAAACCTTGATATGCAATGTATGTCTCTTTGGGTGAACGCTAGATTCCTTAAAATGTATGGCCTTTTCATGTATGTTGTGTGTTGAACATGTTTGTAGTAGGGTGAATGCCTCTAGAGTATGTGAATGTATGTTATATCTTGTTTCTTGATGTTTGAGGCTTGTTGGGAGCTTTTGGAGATGCAAAAATCCGGTTTTAGTAACACACATACTACATGCGTTTCGGAATGGGTAAGGCTGTTTCAGAACGGGTGTGTTTCCAGGGACACCCGTATCAGAATGTGTTCTGGTACGGTTTGGCTACTGTGAACCCATGTTCCGATACGAGTATCGAAACATTTTGGCTACTGTGAGGGCCTTTTCTGGAACGTGTTTTGGAACGCCTAGGCGAAATGGACCCCTGTACCGAAACAGGGTGGTGCGTATCGGTACGGAAGGTCTAGCTTTTTAAACTAGGGCCCGTGTATCAAAACGGGCAAGCCTGTTTCGAAACACAAGCCTAAAATATGGGCTTTTTTTTGCATCTCTAAAGGTTCTCAAGTGTTGGGCATTAGGCCCTATTTGATGTTAGCTTTCTTGTGAGCCTTGTTCGTGATTGTTTATGTGTGTTTGGGTCGCATTTGCAAGAAATCGGATTAACTTGACAATTAGTAAATTTAAATTAACTTACGCGCTCTTGCTTAGTCTTGTCCTCGTTTTCTGCTGCCGTTTGTCACACATAAGACTAACTAAATATCTAGACAAGAAAATAAATCAAAGAAAATTTTCTAGGGTCGTTAACCGAAGTGGAGTCTTAACGAGTTTCGCCTCGGTTTTCCCGTGTGACCCACTCGAGCCGGTCAGTCACCCAGGCCGGGACGAGGGGGTTACACTTGTTGGTATCAGAGCCTGAGGTTTTCGAGACCTCGGTCAGTTAAGTGAGGTAAACTAAATTCTTGTATTGTAATTGCACGGTGTTTGCTTTCCATGTAAGTATGTTCGCTTTCTTATCATTTATGCTTTGATGCTTGTTTCAAATTGATTGTATGTGTGCGTTTTTTGAAGCATGATGATGGGCGATTTGTCTGTTAAATGTTGAGTAGAGTCTCATTGCTTCTATTACATCGGAAAAAAAGATTTTTAAGTGAGGGAAACATACTTGAGCTACTTGGACCCTTGCCCTTGCTAACCCTATTTTGTATGTTGTTGTTGTAATTGTTATTTGTGAGCTGTTATGCCGAGTCCTAGAGGTAGACCCAGGCTGGTTCTTCAGGAACCCCATGTTGCGGCTCCTGCTGATGAGCCGATGGTTGGGGTAGAGGCTCCTGTGGAAGAGCCTGCCGTTGGAGTCGGAGCTCCTCCACCACAACCACCTCCCCAGCCTGATGCGGAAGGCAAGGCTAGAGCTGAGGGAGCGGGACCTCAGGTTGGCCAAGGTGGCCAAGGTCCTGCAGGGATAGACATGGCTCCGCTAGTTCAGGCTATAGCGGGAGCGTTTCAGGCTGCAGTTGCCGGAGCTCAGGCTGTAGCTCAGCCGAGAGGAGATGATGCTAGCTTACATTTAGAGAGGCTTCGTAGCCTCGGAGCAGATGAGTTCAGGGGATCTACGCCTGAGAGATTAGAGTTATGGCTAGAGAAGATGGTTCATATTTTAGCTCATATGGGATGTGTTGGGGCTTGTAAGTTGGGCTGTGTAGTTTCGTTACTTCAGGGTGATGCCTACACTTGGTGGGTCACCATTACTTCCGGCCAGCCTGAGGCCGAGATCAGTTGGAACTTCTTTGAGACTGCTTTTAGAAAGAGGTATTTAGGCCCGAGATATTTAGATGAGAAGAAGAGGGAGTTCATGGCTCTTGTTCAGGAAGACACATCAGTGACAGATTATGAGATCCGCTACATCCAATTGAGTTAGTATGCTCCGGAGTTGGTTCATACTAAGAGGGACCGTTGTGATCGGTCCAGGTATAGACTTCATGAGGAGGTCAAGAGGTACACCTTGGCTACATATTATTCTGATTTTGATGTCTTGGTCGCTAGGGCCAAGGACATCGAGCATAGCTTGGGGCTGGCCAAGCGTTCGGGAGGATCCATTTCAGGGAAGAGGCACAACAACTTTGATCGTGGTGATGCCAAGAGGCATCGGGGCAGTGGACAGCAGTATGATCATATGAGTGGTAGTGGCCACCATGGTAGAGGCCATCAGGGCCAGAGAGCTGGAGGGCATTTGTCCGAGTGTGCCCGATGTGGGAGACAACATTCTAGAGAGTGTTGGGGAAACTATCATGCTTGCTGGAACTGTGGATCGAGAGACCACTTCAGGAGAGAGTGTTCGCATCAGGCGACACAAGCACCGTTTCAGGCACAGGCTCCTGCGAGAGCGATCAACTATCCGAGAGGCCGTGGGCGCGGTCGTGGTTACTTCCAGTCGAGGGCTGATGCACCTAGGATAGAGGCACCGAGGAATCTTGCTCATGTAGTGGCAGTTCAGCTAGAGGTCGGTGGACCAGCTAGAGTCTATGCACAGAGAGTGACTGGGAATAACACATATGTGATAGCGGGTAATTTCGAGTTACAGTCCATGTCTTTGGTTTCCTTAGTCCATTCGGGTTCCTCACATTCTTATATTTTGAGTGAGCATGCAAAGAAGTTAGACATACCTGTTGAGATTTTAGACATAGGGATGCATGTGACTAGTTCCTTCGGTGAGACACTTGTAGTTAGACGGTTGTATAGGAGGTGTACATTGAAGATTTAGGGTCATGTGTTTCCTGTTGATATGATGGAGCTTCCGTTTTATGGTTTTGATATCATTTTGGGTATGAATTTGTTGGTTGAGCACAGAGCTATTGTAGATTTTGAGACAAAGAGGATTTCGTTGAAGCTTTCTAATAACTACGAGGTAGTAGTAGTAGGCGAGAACGTTAAGTTCTTGTCAAACATTGTGTCGGATTTAGAGGCTCATAGGTTGATGGACTCTGGTTGTGGGGCTTATTTAGCGTACGTGATGAATCCGAATATGAGTGAGGTTAGACTAAAAGATATCAGAACAATTTGTGATTATCCAGATGTGTTTCCAGAAGAGTTATCGGGTTTGCCTCCTGACAGAGATGTAGAGTTTTTGATTGAGACTGTTTCAGGGTCTACTCCAGTTTCTATTGCTTCGTACCGTATGGCCCCGAAAGAGTTGAAAGAGTTGAAAAGTAAGCTTCAAGAGTTGTTAGACCGAGGTTTTATTAGGCCTAGTAGTTCGCCTTGGGGTGCTTCCGTGTTGTTTGTGAAGATGAAGGATGGCAGTATGAGGATGTGTATCGACTATAGGCAGTTGAACCAGTTGACAGTGAAGAACAAGTATCCGTTGCCGCGTATAGATGACCTATATGATTAGTTGAGAGGTGCCACAGTGTTTTCAAAGATAGATTTGAGAGCAGGGTACTATCAGTTGCAGGTAAAGGAGTGTGATGTTCCGAAGACAGCTTTTAAGACTAGATACGGTCATTATGAGTTCCTTGTGATGCCATTTGGGCTCATGAATGCACCATCAGCTTTCATGGACATGATGAACAAAGTTTTCTAAGACTATCTAGACCGATTTGTAGTTGTTTTCATATACGACATCCTTGTGTACTCGAGATCAGAAGAAGAACATGATGAGCACTTGAGACTTGTTTTGCAAAGATTGATGAATAATCAGTTGTATGCTAAGTTGAGTAAATGCGAGTTCTGGATCAGAGAGGTTATGTTTCCTTGCCACGTTGTGTCAGCTGAAGGTATCTTAGTTGATCCGAAAAAGATTGAAGTCATTGTTGAGGGGAAACAACCTAAGTCAGTGACCGAGATTAGGAGTTTCCTAGGACTAGCTGGTTACTATAGGAGATTCGTTGACGGATTCTCTAGGGTAGCTGCTCCGTTGACTAAACTTTCGCAAAAGAGAGTTAAGTTTGAGTGGTCAGATGCGAGACATAAGGCATTTGAGAAATTAAAAGAAGCCTTGACGAAGGCTCTAGTGTTGGTACAACCAGTTTCAGGGAAAGAGTTCGTAATCTATAGTGATGCTTCCTATGTAGGTTTAGGTTGTGTTTTGATGCAAGAAAGGAGAGTTGTTGCTTATGCTTCGAGATAATTGAAGATTCATGAGAAGAATTACATGATTCACAACATCGAGTTAGCAGCAGTTGTGTTTGCGTTGAAGATCTGGCGTCACTACTTGTATGGTGAGAAGTGCATGGTTTACACTGATCACAAAAGCTTGAAGTATCTGATGACTCAGAGAGAGCTGAACTTGAGACAGAGAAGATGGCTTGAACTGTTGAAAGACTATGATTTGACTATTGAGTACCACCCGAGTAGGGAAATGTAGTGGTCGACGCGTTCAGCAGAAAAGTTGCAGTTGAGTTGCGAGCTATGTTTGCTAGGGTGAGTGTATCAAAGGACGGTGGTTTGATTATAGAGTTTGTAACCCCCTTAGCCCGGCCTAGACGTTTGACCCGAGCTACGAAGATTACATGGGGAAAACCAAAGTCAACTCAAAAGTCAACCTTGATTAACGACCCTTTTTTTCTTTTTATCTTTTCTAAATGCACATTAAGCCTATGTGATTACTCAAGAATCATAGGAGAGAAGGACATAGCGATTAGAAAACATTTAGGGTCTCAATTGCATGATTTACACATTTTAGGGACCAAAATGTAATTTTCAGAAAATATAAGGACTTGGCTGAATTTAATATTACCAATATGTAATTAATCATATTTCATGCTTCTCTGCCAAATCTCAACTAAAAAAGACATTCCAAGATCAAGCAATTGCATCCTCAACATTCAGGACTAAAACGTAAAACATGGAAACTTAAAACAATCAAAATCATCATCCAACGATCATCCATTTCGGAACACCAAACCTTCGTACAGAAACACCCGTATCGAAACGGTGTTGACTATTTCGGTACTCGGGTGTGTTCCGAGACCAGTATCGAAACAGGCCTCTCCAGTGGCCAAACAGTTCCGAAACACCTTCAGTTGTTCCGAAACGCTATGGCCATTACAGGCCTCCGTTTCGAAACAGTTAAGGGTGTTTCGATACACCCTGCACTGTGACAGTAAAAAATGCTGGTTTTTCATACTTTTTCGCACTCGAATCAAACCCGGAACATGCCACAACATGCATACATCGAGGATACATATCAACAATCATCATATCGAAGCTATAGCCTAAACATAGCAACCAACACATAAGCAAAGGCACTAAAGGCATGCTCCCTAGTTTGCCAAAACCAAAACAAGTCAAAACTCCAAATAAACCAAAATCCATACTCCAAAGGCCATTTACAACCCAAGTATAGGCAAACCAACATGCTCAAAGTACAAGAAACATTCTCAAGCATTCCAAAGTATAAATTCCCACCCATTGCCTCTTATTACACTAAGGGTGAACCACATACATTTCTTTAGCAAAACCTTGGATTCCTCTTTCTCTTGAGCTACCTCCAAATGTTTAATTTTCTGCATTGATGAAACAAACGAGCGTAAGCAATAAGCTTAGTGAGGATCGCTAGACAACACTCGTCAATGCATAACTCATGATTTGCAAAAGCAACATTTTATAACACATGTCCTTTATAAAACAAGTCTTCTCAAGACTTCAATGCACTTTTGAAACCTCATGCACATATGCATCAATTTACAACAACAAATAGACCTTTGCTCATGCTTTAACAAGCATCACATGCATACTTGCATCATACACATATTTCTCATGCACCCTTGCATCATTTACAAGCATCTCATGCTTCACTTTGTTCATTTACATTATATTGGCTTTCAAGTGATAGTCCACAAATCATATCAACACAAGACATAATCAGATACGCGGATTACAAGCATTGTCCTCACGCTTCATACAAACTACCGGACTACACAAGGTGGAGACATATGGCACAATCACAACCCCTCAACACCCGTGATGGAGACAAATGGCACAATCACAACCCATCAACATCACTCATCGGTAGTTGTATAATTGCACTAACGAGAGTATGGGACACATACACAAGACTCACACACATGCTCTTTATAAAACAAGTCTTCTCAATACTTCAATGCACTTTGAAACCTCATGCACATATGCATCAATTTACAACATCAATTAGACCTTTGCTCATGCTTTAACAAGCATCATATGCATTCTTGCATCATACACATATTTCTCATGCACCCTTGCACCATTTACAAGAATCTCATGCTTCACTTTGTTCATTTACATTATATTGGCTTTCAAGTGATAGTCCACAAATCATTTCAACACAAGACACAATCGGATACGCGGATTACAAGCGTTGTCCCTCATGCTTCATACAAACTACCGGACTACACAAGGTGGAGTCATATGGCACAATCACAACCCCTCAACACCCGTGATGGAGACAAATGGCACAATCACAACCCCTCAACATCACTCATCGGTAGTTGTATAATTCCACTAACGAGAGTATGGGACACATATACAAGACTCACACATGAGACTAACCATTCACCGTTGTGATCTTAACCTCAATCGTTAGGGTACTTGGATGGAGATTACGACACAATCACAAACCCTCAACATCCAAAGCGACTTTATTCACGGTGCACCCAATCCTATAGCCATCTAACTATATCTAATTAAAGTAATCAAAAACCATTTTCATCACTTGCCAATATAATCATTTATCCACATTAATCAACTATTTTTCAAGCATAACCACAATGTCATTTCCACAAGCACACATGCTTAACATCATATGCATTTTCATATGAAAACCAAGGATCACTTACCTAGTGCATCCTTAACATAATGACATTAAAATCCAGCATTAAACCATGCTTAAACATGCTTAAAAACAGTAAACAAATTCACTCTTACATCAAATGCATTTTCATCCAACTTAACACATTTCCAAGAGAGGGATTACCGAAACACTTACACTTGAACTTAGTTAAGTGTATCAAGCTTACACTAAGCTCCCAAGAGCACGCTCAAAGCGTTACAAAGCAGGAAATTGCATTCCCACTCACCGATACGCAAAGCCTCGTTCGCCGACACAGAAATTACACCTCCGAAGCTTCCAAAATCACATCATTAGCCTCCGGATCAAGATCCCCTGTTTTCACATCAACAAAATAGAGATCTAAATGCATCAAAATGCATTCTAACACCAGCAACAATCCATAGACTCGTTGCCCATACAAACTACACCAAAATACCCTTCCAACACAACCGAAAACTCAATCGATTACCTCCTAAACACAGCCAAAATCACACTTAAAACTACCAAGAAACTCAATGATCTCAAGGATTTTGGGATCTATGTTAATAACACATCATCTTAACATATAAATCAACTTAAAAATCAATTAGAATCAACACAAAACAGAGCCCAACTCATCAAGCCTGAAAATCAAGATTTCATCCACATTTTCACAAGATTTAGATCTCAAATCAAAACTATATTGAAAACTCAATCAAAAATAGTTATTAGAAGCCAAATATCTTGGGAATTTCAATAAAGAACTTAGATTAGAGGTTGAGAACAGGATTTACCTTCAATCCTTGCTTCCTTCAATAGATGACAAGTTTTCCTTGCAAAAATCTTGGAGAATTAAAGAAGGTCTCTTGAAAAAGATCTAGGCCCAAAACCTCTAGGGGATTCGAACCATTCTCGACCGGCCCAATCCGATGTCTAAAACATCTAGGCCCAAAACCAGGGCATTACAACTCTCCCCCCACTTAGGAAATTTCTTCATCGAAATTGTTGCGTGTAAAAGAGTCTATCGCAATTGTAGTGCAAGTGTACACGACGCAAGTAGTAAAGTGATGCGAAGTATCGGATATCGTCTCCACAGGGATTGGGCTATAGCTTCACCTTAGTTCACTGCACGAAAGTAAAGGAAATATTTGAGGGAATTGTCACGAAAATAATAAGGAAAAACGTAAATAAAAGAGTTGGAATATCAAGATAGAGAGAATGGGCTGGTATTGAATTGCTCAGTAGTGCATGTATTGCAATGCTTAGGAACTCCAGTTCTGTCATCGCGCCTGTCGCGGCAGCACCTGTCGCGGCAGCTGTCCGTTGGTCGTCGCGGCAGCAAACACACCAACTCCGTACTTCAAGTTTGGCAAGAATCCCAGATCTGCCTTGGCCTATCCCTAGGTCCAAGTCTGTCGATGATCACGTCTTTGATGATACCTCCCGGCGTGAATCGAAGGATGAACACCGATGTGTATGAATTCTTCCTTAGCCACTTAACCTTGCCCTATCCCTAGGCACAAGATAGTTCAACTATAAACTAGAAAACTTGCTCTTATTTCTTTCGTATACTTAACTCTCCCGATGCTAAGTAAATGGATAACCTCACAATGCTCTCCCGATGCTCTTGCAAGATATTAATAACCAAAATAAGAGAACTTGAAGTTTATTTTATTGAACTTGGAAAATCCTAAAACAAAACAACCCTTGCAACTACTTTACAAAACAACCCGTGGCCCTAGGGGAAATTTAGAACATGTCAACGGCGGGTAAAAGACGGAGGGGTTTTTGTTGTCGGTTATGGGGAAGATGCCTCCTAGGTTAAAATTTATGCCCTTATATAAGCTTTGGGCTCAAGTATTCTAAGTTAACAAGGATTACAACTTTAATTAAAAGTAAGATTCTAATAAAGACTTAATCTCCAAGTATCCTACTTTTCAGCCGCCTTCCTTGTTTCTTGGGATTTCTTCTCCTTGAGCTTTGGCTTGACATACCTTTTGATCCGGGGCTTGGAAAAATATATGGTTTTCACACGACAGACGAGCATAATTTTCTCTATCTATCGAGGTCCACTTTGCTTTTCCTCCGCTAACTTGCTGTCGTCCTCTGCTGTCACGGCAGATCCATGGCAGCATCGTCCTCTTCGTCTGCTTGTCCAGTTCAGCTTTCCTGCTTCTCTGCCCTGCGCCCGCCTTCTCCGTCTACTAAGGCAGCAACCTGCAAAATAAGCCATCTTTTAGTAAAATCCGTGCCTTTAATATATTTGTGATGTTTTGCTGTAAACTAACCTACATGCAATGCAATGATGCTTGAATGCAGCAGAAATATGGGTTAAAAAGGGTGAAAATAATAGAACTTTTACACACTCAACACACCCCAAACTCAAGTTTTTGCTTGCCCTCAAGCAATGAAGACTTAAAAGAAAAATGAATATTTTTGTGTTGGCTTTCAAACAGTGAGCTGTCCCTCACCCGTCGCTCATTCTCTGTGGCGGCAACAACCTGTCGGAAAGATTAGGATCTGTCCGGAATCTCACTATAGTCCTCGTGCAGTGTGTGCATGCTTGTGAATAGTTATATGCTAAGACTCTCTTAGTTTCACTAGAATATTCAACTTTTTAACTCAAATTTTTATGCCAAAGTTTATTTTCTTGAAGACACACTTTCATGCTTCTTTTTCTTCTATTTTTCAAGCTAAATTTTTCTAGAGCCAGTTTTGGGCACCTCTAGTTAGCTTCTTAGAGTCGGTTTCGGGCACCTCTAGGTTTTTGAGTTTCTTTTGCTAAACTTCTTGCCTAGAGCCAGTGTTAGGCACCTCTAGGGGCTATTCAAGTACTAAGCATCCTATTCTAGTTTGGCTAAAAGAAATCTAAGCAATATAACAGTCACAAAAGTGTTTAAGTTTTTCAGAACTATAGAAATGCTCTAAACTTCTCCTTAAACTGTCCTAAAGATGCTGCCACGACAGAGCTGTCATGACAGGTAAGTTTACTTCACAGTTTTAAGCCAACAGTTTTTCACTCTTTTCTGATTTTTTTAGAGAACTTAATTAACTAAAAGACACAACAATTAATTAAAGATGTACTAAGACTCTATTAAAATGGAGGGTTGCCACCCCCAAAATCGAGGGTTGCATTGCCCTCAATGCAAATGACAGAAAAATGAAGGCAGGTACATCCCAAAATATATTAAAGCAGGCAGCAAGAAAAGAAAAAATAAAAGACTTAGATTTTAATCGATGTCTTCACTACTGCTGCTGACACGGATCTGGTGGCGGCGTCTGGGTGGTGGGGCAGGCTGGGCAGGTTGCTCCACGACCTGGATGTCTGAGCTGCGGCCACTATCCCAAGTGCTGCTGGTGGTGGTGCTGGCCTTGGGCATTAGCTTTCTGTCTGCCACGTGTTTCTGCCTCTTGACAGACGTGAACTCCTTCTCCAAATTCCTCTTAATAAGAGGTTCTACCTCGCTGTCATCTGAGGCCGGTCGCTTCGTTCCTCGGGCGAAGGTGTCGGCCGGAGGACTGCCAGCTGCCGTCGGGGCAGGTGATGGGGTGGAAGCAGTAGAATGTGCATGTGGGGAGGCAGGTGGTGTAGATGTGTTGACAGGGGTGGGAATATGGAAATAGTGGGCAGGGAAAGTGGGGAAAACAACATCGGGATAATGTAAAGTATTGGTAATGAAATTTACCGTTGAGATGGCGAAATCCTGGATGAATGTCATCAGCCCCATCTGTCTGTCTTCCACCCGCTGTATGACAGCAAGGATTTGGGCAGATTGGTCTGTCTGGGCGGCTGCTGCGGCAGGTTCAGGGGCAGGTTCCTCGGATGATTCTGCTAGGGAGGCAGCCGGGTTGAAGGAGGAGAGGGGGGTTGCGACTATCAGCTCCATAAGGCTGGTAATGTTGTTATCGGTCCAGCCTCGTCCTTGGACCAGTTTGTCAGTGGTGGCCTCTGGGACAGCAGCGCAGCGGCAAAGAGAAGTGATCACGAATTGTAGGCAAAGGCGGGAGGTTGATCGAAATGTGCAGTCCAAGACGCTTTCCCTTATATAGCGGCCCACGTTGATAGGCCGGTCGTTCATGATCGAATGAATAAGGGCGAGCCTCTGCTGGTCCACCGTCGTGTGATGGGAGGACGGCAGGATACGCTTCTTGATGAAAGCGTTCCATAGCTTGGCTTCTGGAAGCAGCTGCTCCCCTTTTGACAGAGTTGGGGTTCTTTTTGCTCGTGTTCCACTCCGTTCCTTCCTCTGTCACCTCTGCCATGACAGCACCGTAGGCGGCAGAGTCGAGGGTGTCCAAAAATTGCTGATGGGCATCGTCGTTGGGACCAAAATAGAGGCCATACATATGGTTGATACTATCGGCTTTGAATGGTACCTCTACCCCTCGGACGGTGACTGATGTTGCCGTCCTGCTGTCAATGGCAGCATAGAACTCCCTCACCAACGTATCATTTAATTCTGCAGGTTGTGCTGCGAACTGCTCCCATAGCTGAGTCATTATCGCCTTCGCGATGAATGGTCGGAGCCCCATGTTTGCTGCCTTGCGGACGTAGATGAATCTTCTTTCTTCCCACAACTCCTTGGTTGCGAAGGACTGCGGGGTAGGTGCTGCTGCTGAAGAGGTTGAAGCAGCACTACGGCGGGTACGTCTGGAAGACATATTAGTTGCAAGGGTTTTGAAAGTAAAGAAAACAAATAAAACGATAGGAGAAAGCAAGTAAGAATAAGCAGAAGTGAGGAAAATGAAAATGAGAACGAGGTTTTATAGCGGTCGAGTTGCTGCCCGTTTAATGCTGTAACGGCAGGCGTGAATAACGGGGCGACTGTTGAGTTTTGGCGTGTCTGACGCGTCTGACGCATAATTATGCGTCTGTCACGCGCTTCTGCGTCTGCCGTGTCAGTCTGTTGACAGCCTGTCTTATTCGTGTCTGCGGCGGCAGCTGGAACGACAGGTTTCAATAAATGGGCTCTGTTGGGCTGATGATGGATGGTGGGCTTGGGTTACTTCTCCTTTTCTTCTTGACTCCTTTATTTCCTAAAAACAGAATATAAAAACATTATTCGAATAAAATAAACCTAATTTCCTAATAAATAATAAATAATAAAAATAAATAAAAATAAAATTTAGGTTAAATTAGGGATGCCTTGTGGGGCATCTCCTAAAGTAACCACTTCCTGTATTCCTGGGGCTTCAGTCCCCTGATAGTGCTTGAGGCGCTGTCCATTGACTTTGAATTGGTGCCCGTCTTTTAATGATCGGATTGTGATGGCACCATGGGGAAAAACTTGTACCACTTGGAACGGGCCAGACCATCTAGACTTTAGCTTTCCTGGGAAGAGTTTCAGTCTAGAATTGAACAACAACACAAGCTGCCATGGGCAGAACTGTCGTGGCAGCAACTTCTTGTCATGCCACTTCTTAGTTTTCTCCTTGTAAATTCTTGCATTGTCGTAAGCCATTGTTCTTATTTCTTCAATCTCGTTCAGATCTAATAGCCTTTTCTGGCCTGCCTTATCCAAGTCCATATTCACTACCTTGATTGCCCAATATGCTTTGTGCTCTATCTCGACAGGCAAGTGACAGGTTTTTCCATAAATCAGTCGGTATGGAGACATGTCCAGTGGAGTTTTAAAAGCTGTCCTATATGCCCATAATGCAACATTTAGAAGTAAAGACCAATCTTTCCTAGTTGGCTTAACCATCTTCTCAAGAATGTTCTTAACTTCCCTATTAGATATCTCAGCTTGTCTATTGGTCTGTGGGTGGTATGCTGTCCCTATCCTGTGCTTGACACCGTATTTCTTCAAGGCGGCAGCTATAACCCTATTGTCAAAATGTCTCCCTTCATCACTGATAATCGCCTTAGGGATGCCAAATCTAGAAAAAAGATTTTTGTGCAAAAACTTTTGGACTGTTTTGGCATCATTCTTTTGAGTGGCGATGGCTTCAACCCACTTAGAGACATAATCCACTGCTAGGAGGATGTATAAATTTCCACATGAAGATGGAAAAGGTCCCATAAAATCAATCCCCCACACGTCGAAGATCTCGACTTCTAGAATGTTCTGCAGTGGCATCTTGTTTCTCCTCGAGATGTTACATGTTCGCTGGCACCTGTCACAGTTCTTGTAAAAGTCTTGTGCATCTTTATACAGTGTCGGCCAGTAAAACCCTGACTGCAGCACCTTGGCAGCAGTATTGTTGCCACCTAAGTGACCTCCATATTGTGAAGCATGGCAGTGATGGAGAATGTCTTCTTGCTCTTCTTGTGGTACACACCTCCTTATAACCTGATCTGCGCATAGTTTGAAAAGAAGAGGTTCGTCCCAATAATAATGCTTAACATCATTTTGGAACATCTTCCTGGCTTGATAATTAAGATCAGAAGGAAGTATTCCGCTAACTATAAAATTAACGAAATCAGCATACCAGGGGAGTTCAGAAGACTTACCTGTCGTCATGGTTGTTGCGGCAGCGATTGCGGCAGCAAAGAGCTGCTCATCGGGGAAGGTCTCCAGTATGTTAGTCTCATCTATTGCCAGACTCTGTCCCTTCTCCAACCTTGACAAGTGGTCTGCCACCTGATTTTCTGTCCCTTTTTTGTCCTTAATTTCAAGGTCGAACTCTTGCAATAGCAGGATCCACCGTATCAATCTAGGCTTTGCGTCCTTTTTCGCGAACAAATACTTAAGGGCAGAATGGTATGTGTGCACTATCACCTTCGTCCCAAGTATGTAAGAACGAAACTTGTCAATGGAGAATACCACAGCTAATAGCTCCTTTTCTATGGTGGTGTAGTTCACTTGGGCGTCATCTAATGTCTTGCTGGCATAGTATATGACATGAAACAACTTATCTCTGCGCTGTCCAAGTGCTGCCCCGACAGCATAGTCACTAGCATCACATATAATCTCAAATGGCTGTGTCCAGTCTGGTGGCTGTACTATGGGGGCTGTTACTAGTTTTTCCTTCAGAACCTTGAATGCTTCAGTACATTCATCATTAAAGTCAAAGGGTCGGTTCTGCTCTAAGAGATGGCATAGGGGCTTAGTGATTTTTGAGAAATTTGCAATAAATCTCCGATAAAAACCAGCATGCCCTGAAAAACTTCTAATGCCCTTGACTGTGGTCGGCGGCGGCAGCTTCTCAATTACTTCAATCTTAGCCCTGTCGACTTCTATCCCACGACAGCTAATCTTATGGCCAAGGACTATCCCTTCGTCCACCATAAAGTGACATTTTTCCCAATTCAAGACTAGGTTGGCTTTTTCACATCTTTCAAGTACCTTTTGAAGATTGCTGAGGCAGCTCTCAAAATCGTCTCCAAAGACGGAAAAATCATCCATAAAAATCTCAAGGAAGTCCTCTACCATGTCGGAGAATATGGTCATCATGCACCTTTGGAAGGTGGCGGGTGCATTACATAATCCAAACGGCATCCTCCTAAAAGCGTATGTTCCGTAGGGGCATGTGAAAGTCGTCTTTTCTTGATCCTCTGGTGCAATAGCAATTTGGTTATAACCTGAATAACCATCAAGAAAACAATAGTAAGGTTTTCCCGCTAATCTATTAAGCATTTGATCAATAAAGGGTAAAGGAAAATGGTATTTTCGGGTAGCTTTGTTAAGCTTCCGATAGTCCATACAAACCCTCCAACCGGTCACAGTCCTGGTTGGGATTAACTCATTGTTCTCGTTGGTTATCACGGTCATTCCTCCTTTCTTGGGAACACATTGCACCGGGCTCACCCATTTGCTGTCGGAGATGGCGTAAATAATACCAGCATCTAACCATTTAATTATCTCTTTACGCATCACCTCCTTCATCGCATGGTTTAGCCGCCTTTGGGCATCAATAGTCGGCTTATGATCTTCCTCTAGAAGGATTTTGTGCATGCATAACGCCGGACTAATGCCTTGTATATCTGCTATCGTCCATCCAATCACCTTTTTGTGCCGCCTTAGCATGCCGATTAGCCGCCGTTCCTGTTCCTGCGGCAGCTTAGAAGAGATGATTACGGGCAGTGTGTCATTTGAACCAAGAAAAGCATATTTAAGCTGCCCTGGCAGGGGCTTCAGTTCTAAGGCAGGTGGTTCAACAGTAGATGGCTTTTGGATTAAATGGTTATCCGAAGTATAATTCAAAGGTTCGAATAACTTACCTGGACGGTTGCCTATCCAGTTTACCTTCTCCTGACCTTCAGTGTCAGATGTATCGGATTCAGAGGAGTCACTGTCGTCGGTGCTGTCGTCGTTGCTGTCGTGACAGTCCTGTAGGTGGCTGCCGCGGTAGTGACCAAATTTAATATCGTGATAGCCCGACCTGATGCAGGGTTGATCAAGGGTAACGTCAATGATAGCCTTGCATTCCTCGTCCACATCAGCATGTTTCATCGCTTGGAGAACATTCAACTTAATCTCTTGATCGTTCACTCGCATGGTGAGTTCTCCTTTCTCCACATCAATCAGTGATCTTCCCGTGGCTAAGAAGGGTCGCCCAAGGATGACTGGTGCGTTTTCGTCTGCCTCACAATCTAAAACAAGAAAGTCAGCAGGAAAAATAAACTTATCCACTCTTACCAGAATATCTTCAAATTTTCCCTCTAGATGAACGTAAAAGCGGTCTGCCAGCTGCAGTGTTACTGTCGTGGGTCGCGCCTTTCCAATACCTAATTTCTGAAAAACAGACTTTGGCATTAAATTAACACTAGCACCAAGATCACAAAGTGCCTTAACCACAAATTTATTTCCGATTACGCAAGGTATGATGAAGCTCCCCGGATCCTTCTTTTTCTGGGGTGGCTGCCGGTGAAGAATTCTCATGCAAACTTCTGTCATCTTTACCGTTTCGAATTCCCAAAGTTTAGATTTTTTTGACATAAAATCCTTGAGAAATTTAACATAACTGGGCATCTCCCTAACGGCATCTAACAGCGGAATATTAATATGAACCTGCTTAAAAATATCATAAATCTTTTTAAGTTGAGATTCTTGCTTAGCTTGTTGTATCCGTTGAGGGAAAGGTGGCGGGGGACGGTAATCAGCAATACGTCCTTCCCACTGCATACGAATCTGAGGAGGTTTAGGTTCATCAGTTTTCTCCTCTGTCGATTCTGCTGTCGTGACAGGCTCATCGGCAGCAGTCTGTTTATCACCTGTCGGGGCAGCTTCCTCGGCAGGTTTATCCAATGCAGGTTCCTTTTCTGTTTCAGCTTCTTTTTTCGGCCCTGGTAGTTTCTTCCCACTCCTAGTAGTAATTGCCTTACATTGCTCATGTGTGGGCGGTCTAGCATTTTCAGTATTGCTAGGGAATCCTCCACTCTGCCTCGGCTTAATATGTTGAGAAACTTGACCCATTTGTGTCTCCAGAGATTTCAAAGTAGCTTCATGATTTGTCATCCTCATCTCTGTTTTATCCATGAAGTTCTCTGTCTTCTTGACAAACTGATTCATATTCTCCATATACGTACCGGTCTGAGACATAAAGGTGGCCAGCGTCTGTTCCAATAAACTGCTCGTGGCAGGTGGTGGCTGCGGCGGCAGTTGCGGCGGCAGTTGCTGTCGCGTTAGCAATCTAGGTCCTCCATGATTCTGATTGTGTGCTTGCGGATTCAGGGCATTGTTAGGATTACTCCAGGAAAATTTGGGATCCTTCCTCCAATTGGGATTATAATTGTTGGAATTGTAATTCGGCTTGTAATTTCCAACATATTTTCCCTCTTCTATTTGTATTGGGCACTCATCCCGACTATGATTTCCCTCACAGATGGTACAAACTTCCTCGACAGCAAATCCTTGTAATTCATCATCATTCAATAACCTTTTCATTGCTTTAGTAAGGAATGCTACCTGTGATTTCATAGTGCTGTCGGCCTCATAGTCCTTGACAACAAGTACCTGTTTACCCCCTATTCTTGCAGTCGGAAACTGCTCCTCATTCTTAGCCAGATTTTTCAAAACTTGCAATGCCTCGTCCGAATCTTTATCCAATAATAGTCCATTTGCTGCATTATAGAACTTAGTTACCTGATTCCAGACATGGAATCCATGCATTGGGCAGTTCCGAAGAAGAGTAGTAAATCTGTCCCAGGCCTCGTGCATCGGCTCGTCATCTTCCTGTTGAAAAGTAGCAATTTCATTACGTAATCGCTCAGATAAATGCGAAGGATTAAAACGAGATAAGAATTCACGAGATAAATCTGCCCAAGTTACGATTGAACCCGACGTAAGTTTATTCCACCAAGTTTTAGCTCTGTCCCTCAATGAATGGGGAAATAACCGAAGCCTCAGTATCTCCGGACTAACTCCTGGTAGTCTAAACGAACCACAGATCTTTTGGAACGTCTTGAGATGCTCTCTAGCATCTTCTGTCACAGCACCACTAAACTGCCCGGCATTGTTGATCATACTGGACATAACAGGTTTAAGCTCGAAGTTATCAACTTCAATATCCGGCAGCGTGGTCTCCAGTTCTACATGATCGTTCAGCATGTAGTCACGACAGGACCGTCGTCCATCTGCTGCAGGCGGGTCGTCGACAGGCGGTATACCTCCACCAGCGGGCGGATTACGGGCCATCTGCTCTAGCTGTTCCTCAAGGTACTCGTTCCTGGCTAAAAGGTGGCGAAGTTGTTTCTTGAGATTGAAGGAACGTTCGATTTCCGGATCTAATTTATACTCATGATCTTCACCTCTTTTAGATCTGCGCATAAACAAGAAAACCTCGTGAAAAGAAAGAGTTGAAAGTACTAACGAAAAATTGAAAAAGAAAAATTAAAAGAAAAACAAAAACAAAAACAGAAACAAAAAGTGCAATAAAAGAGAGGTGTAGTTATGTTGCCAATCCCCGGCAACGGCGCCAAAAACTTGTTGCGTGTAAAAGATTCTATCACAATTGTAGTGCAAGTGTACAGGACGCAAGTAGTAAAGTGATACGAAGTATCGGATATCGTCTCCACAGGGATTGGGCTATAGCTTCACCTTAGTTCACTGCACGAAAGTAAAGGAAATATTTGAGAGAATTGTCACGAAAATAATAAGGAAAAACGTAAATAAAAGAGTTGGAATATCAAGATAGAGAGAATGGGGTGGTATTGAATTGCTCAGTAGTGCAGGTATTGCAATGCTTAGGAACTCCAGTTCTGTCGTCCCGCCTGTCGCGGCAGCTGTCCGTTGGTCGTCGCGGCAGCAAACACACCAACTCCGTACTTCAAGTTTGGCAAGAATCCCATATCTGCCTTGGCCTATCCCTAGGTCCAAGTCTGTCGATGATCACGTCTTTGATGATACCTCCCGGCGTAAATCGAAGGATGAACACCGATGTGTATGAATTCTTCCTTAGCCACTTAACCTTGCCCTATCCCTAGGCACAAGATAGTTCAACTATGTATTGAATTGCTCAGTAGTGCAGGTATTGCAATGCTTAGGAACTCCAGCTCTGTCGTCGCGCCTGTCGCGGCAGCACCTGTCGCGGCAGCTGTCCGTTGGTCATCGCGGCAGCAAACACACCAACTCCGTACTTCAAGTTTGGCAAGAATCCCAGATCTGCCTTGGCCTATCCCTAGGTCCAAGTTTGTCGATGATCACGTCTTTGATGATACCTCCCGGCGTGAATCGAAGGATGAACACCGATTTGTATGAATTCTTCCTTAGCCACTTAACCTTGCCCTATCCCTAGGCACAAGATAGTTCAACTATAAACTAGAGAACTTGCTCTTATTTCTTTCGTATACTTAACTCTCCCGATGCTAAGTAAATGGATAACCTCACAATGCTCTCCCGATGCTCTTGCAAGATATTAATAACCAAAATAAGAGAACTTGAAGTTTATTTTATTGAACATGGAAAATCCTAAAACAAAACAACCCTTGCAACTACTTTACAAAACAACCCGTGGCCCTAGGGGAAATTTAGAACATGTCGACGGCGGGTAAACGGCGGAGGGGTTTTTTTTGTCGGTTATGGGGAAGATGCCTCCTAGGTTAAAATCTATGCCCTTATATAAGCTTTGGGCTCAAGTATTCTAAGTTAACAAGGATTACAACTTTAATTAAAAGTAAGATTCTAATAAAGACTTAATCTCCAAGTATCCTACTTTTCAGCCGCCTTCCTTGTTTCTTGGGATTTCTTCTCCTTGAGCTTTGACTTGACATATCTTTTGATCCGGGGCTTGGAAAAAAATATGGTTTTCACACGACAGATGAGCATAATTTTCTCTATCTATCGAGGCCCACTTTGCTTTTCCTCCGCTAACTTGCTGTCGTCCTCTGCTGTCACGGCAGATCCATGGCAGCATCGTCCTCTTCGTCTACTTGTCCAGTTCAGCTTTCCTGCTTCTCTGCCCTGCGCTCGCCTTCTCCGTCTACTAAGGCAGCAACCTGCAAAATAAGCCATCTTTTAGTAGAATTCGTGCCTTTAATATATTTGTGATGTTTTGCTGTAAACTAACCTAAATGCAATGCAATGATGCTTGAATGCATCGGAAAATGGGTTAAAAAGGGTGTAAATAATAGAACTTTTACACACTCAACAGAAATTTTTACCTGATGGAAAGAGATACGGAAACTGCTTCAGCATGTCCGCCTTGCTTTCCCACGTGGCTTCCTCAACTCCTCGGAGTCGCCACAACACCTTCACAAGCTCTATCGTCTTGCCACGAAGAACTTTACTACTCACGTCCAGAACCTTCACAGGTTCCTCATCATATGATAGATCTGGATTCAACTCTATCTCCTCAACAGGCATTACATACGAAGGATCCGATCTGTACTTCCGTAACATGGAGACATGAAACACATCATGTATCTTCTCCAATTCAGTAGGCAATCTCAACCGATATGCCACAGGACCAATACGCTCCACAACCTCGTAAGGTCCAATAAACCTTGGGCTAAGTTTACCCTTACGCCCAAATCTCGTCACCTTCTTCCAAGGTAAAACTTTCAAGAACACATGTTCGCCAACCGCGAACTCAATTTCCTTACGCTTCAAGTCCGCATAAGACTTCTGCCTATCCGATGCTGCCTTTAACCACTCACAAATGAGCTTCACCTTCTCGGTGGTTCCCTTAAGCATAATCGGCATTGAAATCAACTTCTGCCCAGTTTCTGCCCAACAAAGAGGGGTTCTACATCTCCTCCAACACAAAGCCTTGTATGGAGCCATTTGGATACTTGTTTGGTAACTATTGTTATACGCAAACTCAACCATCTAGAAGTGCTTCTCCCAAGAACCCTGAAAATCTATCACACAACATCTCAACATGTCCTCAAGTACTTGAATCACACGTTCTGACTGTCCATCGTCTGCGGATGATAAGAAGTGCTGAAATTCAACTGTGTACCCAAGGCTTGATGCAAACATTCCCAAAATCGCGTTGTAAACCTCGGATCTCTATCCGACACAATGGACTTTGGCACACCGTGCAACCGCACAATCTCAGCTATGTATAGCTCATCCAACTTATCCATTGTATACGTAGTATGCACAGACAGAAAATGTGCACACTTTATAAGCTGATCCACAATCACCCAAACTGAATTCTTCTTTATCGGTGAAAAAGGCAAACCAGACACAAAATCCATGGTGATTCTCTCCCATTTCCATTCTGGAATTCTCAAAGGCTGCAACAATCCAGAAGGAACCTGATGCTCAGCCTTCACTCGCTGACACACCATACACTTACTAACGAACTCCGCAACATCCTTTTTCAACCCCACCCAGTAGTACTCATCCTTTAGGTCACGATTCATCTTTGTACTACCCAGTGCATAGCAAAAGGACTACAATGAGTTTCAGTCAGAATAGTGCGCCTTAACTCAGCATCATTTGGCACCACTATTCGACTCCCAAAACACAGAACACCATCATCACTAAAGCTGAAATCCGAAGGTTTATCCTCCGCAATGTCTTGAACATGCGAAACAAGAGAATCATCAAGTAACTATTTCTTTTTAATCAACTGTAACAAAGATGGTTTCACTTGTAACTCTGCCACAAGACCACCTTCACGCGATATGCTCAAACGAGCGAACATCGCTCTCAACTCACAAGTCACCTTTCGGCTCAAAGCATCGGCCACAACATTAGCTTTGCCCGGGTGGTACTCAATCGCCATATCATAATCCTTAAGCAACTCCACCTAACGTCGTTGCCTAAGATTTAACTCTTTCTGATACATAAGGTATTTTAAACTCTTATGATCTGTGAACACAACACATTTCTCACCATACAAGTAATGCCTCCAAATATTTAAGGCAAACACCACAGCTGCAAGCTCAAGATCATGAGTAGGGTAGTTGCGCTCATGCACCTTCAACTGCCTAGATGCATAGGCCACCACCTTATCTTCATGCATCAACACGCAGCCCAAACCAACAATGGACACATCACTATAGACCACAAACTCCTTACCAGATTCAGGTTGAATCAAAATAGGAGTTTGCGTCAAAGCTTCTTTCAGCTTCTCAAAAGTTTGTTACCTTGCCTCCGTCCACTCAAAGCGAAAATTCTTTTGAAACAACTTGGTCAAGGGTGCCGCTATCTGTGAAATACCCTTGACAAACCTACGGTAATACCCAGCCAATCAAAGAAAACTACGTACCTTCGTCACTAACTTAGGCACTTTCCAACTCATTACAGCTTCTACTTTTTGCGAATCAACGCGAATACCCTCAGTCGATACCACATGCCCAAGGAAGACCACCTCCATAAGCCAAATCTCACATTTACTCAGATTCACAAACAATTGATTTTCCAACAACACTTGCAAAACGATTCTCAAGTACTTATCATGATCCTCCTCAGTACGCGAATTCACAAGGATATCATCAATGAACACCACCACAAATTGATCCAAGAATTTATGGAATACACGATTCATCATGTCCATGAAAGCAGAAGGCGCGTTGGTCAAACCAAACGGCATCACCAAAAACTCATAATGCCAGTACCTCGTCTGAAAAGCAGTTTTAGGTACGTCCACATCCTTCACCTTCAGCTGATAGTACCCCGATCACAAGTCTATCTTAGAATGCATTTTTCAAAACCGGTAATATCATAAATTGTCATTTCATGACTTTCCTTGAAACATGCTCTTTAAAGCATCAATGCACTTTTTAAACCACCTGTTTATAGCATCATCAAAATAACAACAAATAATCTTTTGCTCATGCTTAAACCAAGCATCACATGCATTCTAGTATAAACCACAAGCTTCTCATGCTTAAATCATTAATCAACAACATTATATTGGCTCGCAAGTGATCAATTCTCAATCCATACCAAAACCAACACAAATGACACAATCAGATACGCGAATTACAAGCATTGTCCCACACGCTTCATACACACTACCGGACTACGCATGGCTCACACACGGAACTAGACCATAAACCGTTGTGATGCCCAAGGTGGAGTCTACAGTACAATCACAACCCCTCAACACCCGTGATGGAGTTTAACGGTACAATCCCAACCCCTCAACATCACTCATCGGTAGTTGTATAACCCACTAGCGAGAGTTAGGACACAAAACAAGGCTTACACATGGGAGCTACCTCAACCATTGCAATCACCTTAACCAAGCTCACAGACAGGAGCAATCCTCCACCGTTGTGATGCTTGACCAAGTCCACCCACGAGAGCCATCCTCCATCGTGGTGACGTCAATTCCTTTATCGCTAGGGTACTTGGATGGACTTTACGGTACAATCACAACCCTTCGACATCCAAGGTGACTTTATTCACGGTGCACTAAATTCTATAGCCGGCTAACTATATCCGATTAAAGTAACCAAAAACCATTTCCATCACTTGCCAATATAATCAATTAACATTAATATTCCATTGTTTTACAAGCATAAACACAATGCCATGTTCACAAGCATAAACATGCTTAATATCAGATGCAAACATTTCATAAAACCAAGGATCACCTACCTAGTGCATCCTTAACCACATGGCATTATATACCAGCATTATCAATGCTCAAATGATGCTTAAAACAGTAATTTAAACCACATTCAAATCAAGTGCATATTCCAACAAAAACATAGAACATTCTGAGAGACTTTCGAATCACTTACTCTTGAGCTTAGATAAGTGTTCCAAACTTACACTAAGCTCCCAAAACCACGCTCAAAGCGTTACAAAGCTGGAAAATCCATTTCTAATCACCGATACGCGAAACCTCGCTCGTCGATGCGAAGATCACCCATGTTTCCACATCATCAAAACAGAGATCCAAATGCATTAAAATGCATTTCAACACCAGCAACCAACTTAAACTCGTGCTCACCATAACAACACTAATTTACCCATTCGAAACAATCGAAAACTCACTCGATTGCTTCTTAAACCAAGCCCAGCCAACATACATCACTTTCAACCATTTATAAACATCAAAACACACCTAAAAACAACCTAAACCCATCCTTATACCTCCAGCAAGCATTACTACATCGTTTTACCTCAAAAACCCAACTAAAACCATCAAGAAACTAAAGGATCTCAAGGATTTCGGGATCTATATCATCAAAGCCCTTTTTCAACATAATAATCAACTTAAAACCCAATTAAAATCAATCCAAAAACAGAGCTTAACAAATCAAATCCAAAATTCATAATTTTAATCATAGTTTTGCAAGATTTTGATCTCAAATCAAAACTACAATGAAAACTCAGCCAAAAACACGAATTAGAAGCCAAAGAGCTTAGGAATTTCAGTAAAGAACCTGGATTGAAGGTTGAGAACGGGATTTACCTCCAATCCTTGCCTTCCTCAATGATTGACAAGTTTTTCCTTAACAAAATCTTGAAGAACTTGAAGAGAACTCTTGGAATTTGTTTAGATATCAAAAGGAGAGTGTTTGAGAGAAAAGAAATCTGGAGAAAAGAGGTGGGAAAATGATTTTGCTGAAATGAGAGGTAGTTAAGTCAAATGAAATCTAAATTTCTCATTTTATTAATTTTAATTAAATAAAAACCTTTTATTTAATCATTTAAAACCCTTTTAAAACACATGTCAAATTAAGGAGAGGCTAAATTTTCATAAAGCTCCCTAAAGATTCTAAGATTTTTGGCTCCTCTTTTAAAATTACATTTTCCACAGTTTTGAAACTTTATATTTTTGTCACTACCCAAAATGTACCACTTCCGAAACGCTTTTTGTAAAATTGATTTGACCAACCTCTTAAACATGATTTTAGCAATTTTTACCATATTTTTATCCTTTCTCGATCCTTGATTTCCCTAAACCATCTAACGCGATTCGAACCATTCCCGACCGATCCGATGTCTAAAACATCTTGGCCCAAAACCAGGGTTTTACATAACCTAGATTGAAGGTTGAGAACATGATTTACCTCCAATCCTTGCCTTCCTTAATGATTGACAAGTTTTTCCTTAACAAATCTTGAAGAATTTGTAGAGAACTCTTGAAATTGGTTTAGAAATTAAAGAGAGAGTGTTTGGGAGAAAAGAAATCTGGAGAAAAGAGGTGGGGGAATGGTTTTTCTGAAATGAAAGTTAGTTACGTGAAATGAAATCTCAATTTCCCAATTAACCAATTAAAATTAAATAAAATCATTTCTATTTTAATTATCTAAAAATACTTTTAAAACACATGTCAATTAAAGGAAGGTTTAATTGCACGATAGCTCCTTAAAAATTCTAAGATTTGACTCCTTTATGAAATTTTGCAATTTTCCATAGTTTTGAAACTTTACATTTTGGTCACTACCCAAAATGTACCACTTCCGAAACTCTTTTTGTAAAATTGATTTGACCAATCTCTTAAACATGATTTTAGAGGATTTTAGCAAATTTTTACCATATTTGTATCCTTTCTCGATCCTTGATTTCTTTAAGTCACCTAACATGATTCGAAACGTTTCTGACCAGTCCAATCCGATGCCTAAAACATCTAGTCCCAAAAACAGGGCGTTACAACTCTCTCCCACTTAGGAAATTTCATCCTCAAAATTTTACCTGAAAGAAAAAGGTGTGGAGACTGCTTCAGCATGTCTGCCTTGCTTTCCCAAGTGGCCTCCTCAACTCCTCAGTGTCGCCACAACACCTTCACGAGCTCCACCATCTTGCCACGAAGAACTTTGCTGCTCACATACAGGATCCTCACTGGTTCCTCGTCATAAGACATATTCGGATTCAACTCTACCTCCTCAACAGGCATTACATGCGAAGGATCCGATCTAAAACTCCGCAATATCGAGACATGAAACACATCATGAATCTTTTCCAGCTTGGGAGGCAACCTCAACTGATATGCCACAAGACCAATACACTCCACAACCTCATATGGTTCAATAAACCTCGGGCTAATCTTACCCTTACGCCCAAATCTCATCACCTTCTTCCAAGGCGATACTTTCAAGAACACACGTTCGCCAACCGCGAATTCAAACTCCTTACGCTTCAGATCTGCATAAGACTTTTGTCAATCTGATGCTGCCTTCAAACGCTCATAAATGAGCTTCACCTTCTCGGTGATTCCTTTTAACATAGCCGTCATCAAAATCAATTTTTTCCCCGTCTCCGCCCAAACAAGAGGCGTTCTGCACTTCCTCCCATACAAAGCCTCGTATGGAGCCATTTGAATCTTGCCTGGTAACTATTGTTGTAAGCAAACTCAACCAAAGGCAAGTGCTTCTCCCATGAACCCTGAAATTCAATAACGCAACATCTTAACATGTTCTCAAGCACCGGGATAACACGTTCCGACTATCCATCCGTCTGAGGATGATAAGAAGTACTAAAATTCAACCGTGTACCCAAGGCTTGATGCAAACATTACCAAAACCACGCTGTAAACCTCGGATCCCTATCGAACACTATAGACTTTGGCACCCCGTGCAACCACACGATCTCAACAATATACAGCTTTGCCAACTTATCCAATGTATACGTAGTATGCACAGGAAAGAAATTTGCACACTTCGTAAGGCGATCAACAATCACCAAAACTAAATTCTTCTTCGATAGTGACAAAGGCAAACCAGACACAAAATCCATGGTAATCCTTTCCCACTTCCATTCTGGAGTTCTAAAAGGTTGCAACAACCCCGAAGGTACTTGATGTTCATCCTTCACTCGCTGACACATCATGCACTTACTAACAAATTCGATAGCATTCATTTCAACCCCACCCATTAGTACTCATCTTTCAAATCACGATACATCTTTGTACTACCAGGATGCATAGCAAAAGGGCTACTATGAGCTTCAGTCAGAATAGTGCGCCTCAACTCAGCATCATCTGGTACCACTATTCCACATCCAAAATACAAAACACCATCACCATTAAAATTGAAATCCGAAGTCTTACCCTCCACAATATCTTGAACATGGGGAACAAGAGAATCATCGAGCAACCTCTTATCCTTGATCAACTAGATTAGTGACGATTTCACTTGCAATTCAGCAACAAGACCACCATCATGCGATATGCTCAAGCGAGCAAACATCACATTCAACTCCACATCCACTTTCCTACTCAAAGCATTGGCCACAACATTGGCCTTTCTCGGGTGATACTCGATCGACATATCATAATCCTTAAGCAACTCCAACCATCAGTGTTGCCTAAGATTCAACTCCTTCTGAGACATAACATACTTCAAGCTCTTATGATCCGTGAACAACACACATTTCTCGCCATACAGATAATGCCTCCAAGTCTTCAAGGCAAACACAACATCTGTAAGCTCAAGATCATGAGTAGGGTAGTTACGCTCATGCACCTTCAACTACCTAGATGCATAGGCTACTACCTTACCCTCCTGTATCAACACACAGTCCAAACCAACAATGGACGCATCACTATAGACCACAAACTCATTACTAGACTCAGGTTGAATCAAGACAGGAGCTTGCGTCAAAGCTTCCTTCAGCTTTTCAAAAGCTTGATGCCTCGCATCCGTCTACTCAAAGCGAACATTTTTCTGTAACAACATGGTCAAAGGTGTAGCATTCTTCGAAAAACCCTCGACAAGCCTATTGTAATATCCAGCCAAACCAAGAAAACTTCGCACCTCCGTTACCGACTTAGGCACGTTCCAGCTCATCATTGCCTCAACCATATGTGGATCAATACGAATACCCTCAGTCGATACAACATGCCCAAGGAAGACCACTTCCTTAAGCCAAAACTCACACTTACTTAGCTTGGCGTATAACTGGTTCTCCAACAACGCTTGCAAAACTATTCTCAAGTGTCTATCATGAACCTCCTTGGTATGAGAGTACACAAGGATATCATCGATGAACACAACCACAAACTGATCCAAGAACTCATGGAACACATGATTCATCATGTCCATGAAAGCATCAGGTGCGTTGGTCAACCCAAACGGCATTACTAAGAACTCATAATATCCGTACCTTGTCCAAAAAGTCGTCATAGTTACGTCCACATCCTTTACCTTCAACTGGTAATACCCTAACCTCTAGTCAATCCTTGGCAAAGGGTATTTGTTCTTGATCGTCAACTTGTTCAGTTGTCGATAATCTATACACATCCGCATTGTCCCATCTTTCTTCTTTACAAATAAGACCGGTGCACCCCAAGGTGATACACTCGGCCGGATGGACCCTCAATCTAGCAACAGCTGAAGCTGCGTTTTCAACTCTTTCAGCTCTTTAGGTGCCATGCAATAAGGAGTGATGGACACCGGAGTCGTATTCTCATACAACTCGATACCAAACTCAACTTCTCTGTTTGGCGGCAACCCAAGCAACTCACTCGAAAAGTCGCAAATGGTCTTGATGTCCTACACACGTACATCCTTTGTACCAGGATTCCTCATATACGCAAGGTAAGCCTCACATCCCATCCTAAGCATATAGCTTACTTCCATTGCCGAAACCACATTAGACAAGAATTTCACATTCTCGCCTACTATCACTACCTCATAATCATCAGAAAGCTTTAAGGGGACTCGCTTCACATCAAAGTCTACCACTGATCTATGCTCAGACAACCAATTCATACCATGGATCACATCAAAACCACAAAAGGGTAACTCCATCAAATCCACGAGAAAAAACATGACGCTGAACAGACAAGGGACACCTCCGATACAACTTCCTAGTGACTATAGTCTCACCAAAAGAACTAGTCACTTGCATTCCTACCTCAAGCAACTAAACATGTATATCAAGAAAATGCACATGCTCACTCAAGATAGAAGAATGCGTGGATCCAGAATCAATCAAAGCCAACAATGATAAAGACTGGAGAATAAAGGTACTTGTGATGACGTCAGTATCATTGCGCTCCTCACGCTAAGCATAGACCCTCACAAGACTGCCTCCTTCAGGCTGAACTGCTACAACATGAGCAATGCCTCACTGCCTCTCATCTCTCCTCTGGAAATTCACTCGGCCGCGCCCACGGCCTCTCTAAGGTGCAGCCACAGCAGGTGCACGTCCCTGGCCTCCAACAACCAACAGAGGACACCCGCACCTCATATGATCCGCTGAACAACAGTTCCAACAAGAATTCCTTGTTACCACAACAGTAGCCTGTAACTCTCTAGCTGCACGTGGACAATCTCGCCTCAGATGGTCCCTTGATCAACAGGTCCAGCACATGTGCTGCTCAGACCTCACTCGACCTTCCTGAGCCTGACCACCCCATCCAAGAGAACCCCACCTCACCTCAGGCTGATGTCTCCCATCATGACCTCTTTTGTTCCGTCCACCTCCAAAATTATGCTCAGCTGCCCTCTTTCCAGAGCTAGAACTACTTCCACGAGATGACAGGCCCAAATTCTGCTCGATGTCCTTAGCTCGACATACAAGCACATCAAAATCTATGTAGTCTGTAGAAAACATATAAGTCTTAACTTTCTGCACCAGCCCATACCGGAAGTGATCGCAATGATGCCTCTCACTCGGCATCAACTCAGAGGCGTACTAGCTCAGACGTACGAACTGGACCTCGTACTCAGCCACAGAAAGATTTCCCTGAACAGGCGACATAAACTCGCGCTTCTTTTCATCCAAGTATCTGACTCCCAGATACTTCCTCTTAAAGGCACCTCTGAAAAACTCCCAATCTACCTCATTGGGTTCCACTCCAGCCATGATGGTCGTCCACCAACTATAAGAATCACACTGGAGCAAAGAAACAACGCATCCTAGCTTGCGCACATCATTACTTTCCCATCTGATTCATGATACGGACCGTGCTAGCCAACCAGGCTTCCGACGCCTCAGAAGTCATTCCATATAACTCAACAGCTCCTAAACTCCTCAGCCTTTCCAAAGGCAAACCCACTTGCCCAGCTGTAGGGGCCAGAACATGTGCTCCAGCTACCACAACCTGAAACGCTTCGGTGATCGCCTGGACCAATGGCTTTAGATCACCCAATCCTAGATTGTCTTCTCCTTGTTGCTTCGGCTCTCCACCCCCAGGTGGTGGCGGAGGAGGTAAGTTCCCATCATGAGGAACATCAGCCCCTTGGTTACCTTGGTCGCCCTGCTCAGCCGCAGGCACTACCGTGTTCGACCTAAGCTCTCTCCTCGGACCCATAGTGCTATTTTTAACAAGGCATAACAACAAAACAAATCAAACCATGATTTAGGCCAGCCTCAAGCAAGGATCCAAGTTCACAAGAACATTTAACTAGTGTAATAAGGCAATGGGCACCCCAATTTCCCTCAAGCATAACATAGCATACAATAACATTTCATATTCAACATGCTTTTCACCATCCGAAATCAGCATACATCATCGTCATAATATCAACATACATCATATCTAACACATATATGATTCATAACAATCAAGCATGGCATAAGCTCCAACATTCAACCAAAATCATGCTTTTACAAACAACATACATCAAAACATGCCAATTTCACTTACCATCATCCCCAGTTCCTTCATAACCTGGCTCTGATACCAAAAAATGTAACCCTCTTAGCACGGCCTAGACGCCCAACCCGAACTAAGAAGATTACACGGGGAAAACTGAAGTCAACTTGTAAAAGTCAACTTCGATTAACGACCATTTTTTCTTTTATCTTTTCTAGATGCACATTATTATCCTATGAGATTAACAAAGAGATTAGGAGAAAACAGCACATCGACTGGAGTTCGATTAGGAATTCAATTGTATTCATTTGACTTTTAGGGACTAATTTGTAAATTTTAGGAATTACAAGGACTATAAAGTTTTTAAAGTTACCAATCCAAAATTAATCGTATAACATCCAAGCATGTCAAAACTCATCTCAAACGGACCATCCAAACTCAACCAATTGAACAATCATCATTCATGGACCAAAACGTAAGAAACTGGAACTCGTAACAATTCAAATTCAGCATCCAACGGCCAAGTGTTTCGAAACAGAGAACCTTGTATCGAAACAACCATTTCAGAACAAGAGTAATCGGTTCGATACGCGAGGGCGTTCCGAAACCTCAAGAAACCCGTTTGAATACGTTGGTTCATTATGACGAAATGTTTCGGAACGTGCCTTCCTGTTCCGAGACACCATGGTCATTACAGGCCATCGTTCTGAAATGGACAAGGGCGTTCCGAAATGCCTGGGCTTGCAACTTTCCAAATTACTGGTTTTTAACAACTTTTCATCTTCGAAACCATTTTGACACTTGTTCCAACACACATACAACATGGCTAAACATCAAGGATCATCCATACGAAGCACAAACTATATCATAGCATCATTACAGCAAGTTGTAAAACTATAGGCATGCTTCCTAGATGTCAAAAGAGCAAAAAGGCTAAAAACCACATTGATGCTCAAAACAGCACTCAAAGGCCATTTACAAAACCGAATAAGCAAAATAAACATGCTCAAGGTGTTTAACATCACCAAATATAACCAAGAGTAAAAATCCCTCTCATTGCCTCTTACTACACTAAGGTAAAACCACATACATTGCTTAGTCAAAAATGCTTGGATTCCACTTGCTTTGTTGCTGCCTCAAATGCTTAATTCTCTGCATTGATGAAACAAATGAGCGTAAGCATAAATCTTAGTGAGGACCGCTAAAACCAAACATTCATCAATGCATTTTATAAAACAAAGATATCATCATTTGCAAACTCATGTATTCCTTTAAAACGTGCTCTATAAAGCATCAATGCACTTTTAAACAAAATGCTCATAGAATCATTAAAATAACAACAAAATCCTTTGATCATGCTTAAAGCAAGCATCACATGCATTGTAACGCCCTGGTTTTGGGCCTAGATGTTTTAGACATCAGATCGGGCTGGTCGGAAATGGTTCGAATTGTATTAGGAGGTTTCGGGAAATCTAGGATCGAGAAAGGATAAAAATAAGGTAAAATTGCTAAAATCCTATAAAATCATGTTTAAGAGATTGATCAAATCAATTTTACACAAAGAGTTTCAGAAAGGGTTTTGATAATATGAATCCCGAAATCCTTGAGATCCATGAGTTTCTTGATGGTTTTAGTTGGGTTTATAAGGTGAAATGATGAAGTTATGCTTGCTGGAGGTATAAGGATGGGTTTAAGTTGTTTTTAGATGTGTTTTGATGTTTATATATGTTTGAAAGTGATGTTTGTTGGTTGGGCTTGGTTTAGAAAGCAATCGATTGAGTATTCGGTTGTTTCGGATGGGTAAATTAGCGTAGTTATGGTGAGCAACGAGTTTGTGTTTAGTTGTTGGTGTTGAAATGCATTTTAATGCATTTGGATCTCTATTTTTATGATCTAAAAACAGGGGATCTTGATCCGGAAGTGAACGAAGCATTTTTTTAGGCTTCGGAAGGGTGATTTTCACGTTGGCGAGCAAGCTTTCACGTATCGGTGAGTGGAAATGGATTTTCCAGCTTTGTAACTGTTGCGTGTAAAAGAGTCTATCGCAATTGTAGTGCAAGTGTACACGACACAAGTAGTAAAGTGATACGAAGTATCGGATATCGTCTCCATAGGGATTGGGCTAATAGCTTCACCTTATTTCACTGCACGAAGTAAAGAAAATATTTGAGAATTGTCACGAGAATAATAAAGTAAAAACGTAAATAAAAGAATTGAGATATCAAGATAGAGAGAATGGGCTGGTATTGAATTGCTCAGTAGTGCAGGTATTGCAATGCTTAGGAACTCCAGTTTTGTCGTCGTGCCCGTCGCGGCAGCACCTGTCGCGGCGGATGTCCGTTGGCTGTCGCGGCAGCAGACACACCAACTCCGTACTTCAAGTTTGGCAAGAATCCTAGATCTGCCTTGGCCTATCCCTAGGTCCAAGTCTGTCGATGATCACGTCTTTGATGATACCTCCCGGCGTGAATCGAAGGATGAACACCGATGTGTATGAATTCTTCCTTAGACACTTAACCTTGCCCTATCCCTAGGCACAAGATAGTTCAACTATAAACTAGAGAACTTGCTCCTATTTCTTTCGTATACTTAACTCTCCCGATGCTAAGTAAATGGATAACCTCACAATGCTCTCCCGATGCTCTTGCAAGATATTAATAACCAAAATAAGAGAACTTGAAGTTTATTTTATTGAATTTGGAAAATTCTAAAACAAAACAACCCTTGCAACTACTTTACAAAACAACCCGTGGCCCTAGGGGGAATTTAGAACATGTCGACGACGGGTAAACGGCGGAGGGGTTTAGGTTATCGGTTATGGGGTATGATCTATCATATCTCCTAGGTTAAAATCTATGCCCTTATATAAGCTTTGGGCTCAAGTATTCTAAGATAACAAGGATTACAACTTTAATTAAAAGTAAGATTCTAATAAAGACTTAATCTCTAAGGATTCCTACTTTTCAGCCGCCTCCTTGTTTCATGGGAATTCCTCTCCTTGAGCTTTGGCTTGACATATCTTTTGATCCGGGGCTTGGAAAAATATTTGGCTTTCACACGACAGACGAGCAGATTTTTCTCTATCTATCGAGGTCCATTTTACTTTTCCTCTTCATAAGGCTGCTGTCACCTTGCTGTCACGACTGATCCATGGCAGTTTCGTCCTCCTCGTCTGCTTGTCCAGTTCAGCTCTTCTGCTTCTCTGCCCTGCGCCTGCCTTCTTTGTCAACTATGGCAGCTACCTGCAAAATCCGCCATCTTTTAGTAGAATCCGTGCCTTTAATCCATTTGTGATGTTTTGCTGTAAACTAACCTAAATGCAATGCAATGATGCTTGAATGCAGCAGAAATATGGGTTAAAAAGGGTGTAAATAATAGAACTTTTACACACTCAACACACCCTCAAACTCAAGTTTTTGCTTGCCCTCAAGCAATTAAAACCTAAGAAAAATGAATATATATATATATATATATTGTGTTGGCTTTCAAACAGTGAACTGTCCCTTACCCGTCGCTCATTCTCTGTGGCGGCAGCAACCTGTCGGAGAGATTAGGATCTGTCCGGAATCTCACTATAGTCCTCGTGCAGTGTGTGCATGCTTGTGAACAGTTATATGCTAAGACTCTCTTAGTTTCACTAGAATATTCAACTTTTTAATTCGAATTTTTTATGCCAAAGTTTATTTTCTTGAAGACACATTTTCATGCTTCTTTTTCTTCTATTTTCAAGCTAAATTTTTCTAGAGCCAGTTTTGGGCACCTCTAGTTAGCTTCCTAGAGCCGGTTTCGGGCACCTCTAGGTTTTTGAATTTCTTTTGCTAAACTTCTTTCCTAGAGCCAGTGTTAGGCACCTCTAGGGGCTATTCAAGTTCTAAGCATCCTATTCTAGTTTGGCTAAAAGAAATCTAAGCAATATAACAGTCACAAAGGTGTTTAAGTTTTTCAGAACTATAGAAAGACTCTAAACTTCTCCTTAAATTGTCCTAAAGATGCTGCCACGACAGAGCTGTCATGACAGGTAAGTTAACTTCACAGTTTTAAGCCAACAGTTTTCTGATTTTTTTAAGAGAATTTAAATGAATAAAAGACACAACAATAATTTAAAGATGTGCTACGACTCCATTAATGATGGAGGGTTGCCACCCCCAAACTCGAGGGTTGCATTGCCCTCAATGCAAAATGACATAAAAAATAAAAACATGAAGGCAAGTACATCACAAAAGATATAAGCAGGCAGCAATAAAAGGAAAATAAAAGACTTAAATTTTCAATCGCTATCCTCGCTGCTGCTGCTGACACGGATCTGACTGCGGCGTCTAGGCTGTGGAGGAGGCTGGGCAGGTTGCTCTACGAGCTGGATGTCGGAGCTGTTGCCGCTATCCCACGTGCTGCTGGTGGTGGTGCTAGCCTTGGGCATCAGCTTCCTGTCTGCCACGTGCTTCTGCCTCTTGACAGGCGTAAACTCCCTCTCTAAATTCCTCCTGATCAGAGGGCTGTCATCTGAGGCAGGTCTCTTTGTTCCTCTGGCAGAGGTGTCGGCCGTTGGACTGCCGGCTGCCGTCGGAGCAGGTGATGGGGTGGAAGCAGCAGAGTGGGAATGTGGGGAGGCAGGTGGTGTAGGTGTGTGGACAAGTGTGTGGACAGGGGTGGAGATGTGGAAAAAATAGGCAGGAAAAGTAGGGAAATTAACATCGCGATAATTCCAAGTGTTGGTATTAAAGTTTACCGTCGAGTTGGTGAAATCCCGGATGAAGGTAATCAATCCCATTTGTCTCTCTTCCACCCGTTGTATCGCAACAAGGATGTGGGCAGACTGGTCTGTCAGGGTGGTGGCGGCGGCAGGTTCAGGGGCAGGCTCCTCGGATGATTCTGCTGGGGAGCCGGCTGGGTTGAAGGAGGAGATAGGAGTTGCCACTATCAGCTCCATGAGGCTGGTGATGTTGTTGTCGGTCCAGCCGCGACCTTGGATTAGTTTGTCGGTGGATGCCTCGGGGACAGCAGCACAACGGCATAGGGAAGTTATTGTGAACGGCAAGCAGAGGCGAGAGCCTGTTCGATAGGTGCAGTCCAAAATGCTATCCCTCATATAACGGCCCACGTTGATAGGCCGGTCGTGCATGATTGAATGAATGAGGGCGAGCCGCTGCTGGTTCACCGTTGTGTGATGGGAGGACGGCATGATACTCTTTTTGATGAAAGCGTTCCAGAGTTTGGCTTCCGGGAGTAGCTGCCCCCTTTTGACAGAGTGAGGGTTCTTTTTGCTTGTGGTCCATGTTGTTCCTTCCTCTGTCACCTCCGCCATGACAGCACCATAGGCGGCAGCATCGAGGGTGTCTAGAAATTTCTGGTGGGCATCATCATCGGGGCCAAAGTAGAGGCCAAACATGTGGTTGATGCTGTCAGCTGTGAAGGGCACCTTTACTCCTCGAATGGTGACAGATGTTGCTGTTCTACTGTCGATGGCAGCATAGAACTCCCGGATTAATGTATCATTCAGCTCGGCGGGTTGGGCTGCGAACTGTTCCCATAGCAAATTCCTTATCGCCCTAGCAATGAATGGCCGGAGTCCCATGTTGGGTGCCTTTCGGATGTAAACAAAACCCCTTTCCTCCCACAATTCTTTGGTTTCGAAGGGCGTCGCTGCTGCTGAAGAAGAGGCTGAGGCAGCACTGCGGCGGGTCTTTCTAGACGACATATTAGTTGCAAGGGTTGTGAGAATAAAGAAAGCAAATAAAAACTAGAGGAGAAAGCAAGGAAGAATAAGCAGAAGTGAGAAAAAATGAAAATGAAAACGGGGTTTTATAGCGGTCGAGTTGCTGCCCGTTTAATGCTGTAACGGCAGACGTGAATAACGGGGCGACGGATGGGATTTGGCGTGTCTGACGCGTCTGACACGCATTTATGCGTCTGTTATGCGTCTGCCACACGCTTCTGCGTCTGCCGTGTCAGTCTATTGACAGCCTGTCTTATCCGTCTGCGGCGGCAGCCGAAACGACAGGCTTCAATAAATGGGCTCTGTTGGGCTGATGGATGGATGGTGGGCTTGGGTCACTTCTTCTTTTCTTCTTGACTCCTTTATTTCCTAAAAACAGAAAATATAAAAAACATTATTCGAATAAAATAAACCTAATTTCCTAATAAATAATAAATAATAAATAATAAATAAAAATAAAAATTATGTTAAATTAGGGATGCCTTGTGGGGCATCTCCTAAAGTAACCACTTCCTGTATTCCTGGGGCTTCAGTCCCCTGATAGTGCTTGAGGCGCTGTCCATTGACTTTGAATTGGTGCCCGTCTTTTAATGATCGTATAGTGATGGCACCATGGGGAAAAACTTGTACCACTTGGAACGGGCCAGACCATCTAGATTTTAACTTTCCTGGGAAGAGTTTCAACCTAGAATTAAATAACAACACAAGCTGCCCTGGGCAGAACTGTCGTGGCAGCAACTTCTTGTCATGCCACTTCTTAGTTTTCTCCTTGTAAATTCTTGCATTGTCGTAGGCCGTTGTTCTTATTTCTTCAATCTCGTTCAAATCTAACAGCCTTTTCTGGCCTGCCTTGTCCAAGTCCATGTTCACTGCCTTGATTGCCCAATATGCTTTGTGCTCAATCTCGACAGGCAGATGACAAGTTTTCCCATAAATCAAACGGTATGGAGACATTCCCAATAGAGTTTTAAAAGTTGTCCTATATGCCCATAATGCATCATTCAGAAGTAAAGACCAATCTTTCCTAGTTGGCTTAACCATCTTTTCAAGAATGTTCTTCACTTCCCTATTGGATATCTCAGCCTGTCCATTGGTCTGTGGGTGGTATGCTGTCGCGATCTTGTGCTTGACACCATATTTCTTCAAGGCGGCAGCAATTACCCTATTATCAAAATGTCTCCCTTCATCACTGATAATCGCCTTAGGGATGCCAAATCTAGAAAAAATGTTTTTTTGTAAAAACTTTTGGACCGTCTTGGCATCATTCTTTTGGGTGGCGATGGCTTCAACCCACTTAGAGACATAATCCACTGCTAGGAGGATGTAAAGATTTCCACATGAAGATGGAAAAGGTCCCATAAAATCAATCCCCCAAACGTCAAAGATCTCGACTTCTAGAATGTTCTGCAGTGGCATCTCGTTTCTCCTCGAGATGTTACCTGTCTGCTGTCACCTGTCACAGTTCTTGTAAAAGTCCTGTGCATCCTTATATAGTGTCGGCCAGTAGAACCCTGACTGCAGCACCTTGGCAGCAGTTTTATTGCCTCCTAAGTGACCTCCATATTGTGAAGCATGGCAGTGATGGAGAATGTCTTCTTGCTCTTCTTGTGGTACACACCTCCTTATAATCTGATCTGCGCATAGTTTGAAAAGAAGAGGTTCGTCCCAATAATAATGCTTAACATCATTTTGGAACCTCTTCCTGGCTTGATAGTTAAGATCAAAAGGAAGTATTCCGCTAACTATAAAATTAACGAAATCGGCATACCAGGGAGTTCAGAAGACTTACCTACCGCCATGGCTGTCGCGACAGCGATTGCGGCAGCAAAGAGCTGCTCATCTGGGAAGGTCTCCAGTATATTTGTCTCGTCGATTGGTAGACTCTGTCCCTTCTCCAACCTTGACAAGTGGTCTGCCACCTGATTTTTTGTCCCCTTTTTGTCCTTGATCTCAAGGTCGAATTCTTGTAATAGCAAGATCCACCGTATCAATCTAGGCTTTGCATCCTTCTTTGTGAACAAATACTTTAGGGCAGAATGGTCGGTGTGTATTATTACCTTCGTCTTAAGTATGTAAGAACGAAACTTGTCGATGGAGAACACCACAGCTAACAACTCCTTTTCTGTGGTGGTGTAGTTCACTTGGGCGTCATTTAATGTTTTGCTGGCATAGTATATGACATGAAACAGCTTATCTCTGCGTTGCCCAAGTGCTGCCCCGATAGCATAGTCACTAGCATCACACATAATCTCAAATGGTTGTGTCCAGTCTGGTGGCTGTACTATGGGGGCTGTCACTAGTTTTTCCTTCAGAACCTTGAATGCTTCAGTACATTCATCATTAAAGTCAAAGGGTCGGTTCTGCTCTAAGAGATGGCATAGGGGCTTGGTGATTTTTGAGAAATTTGTAATGAATCTCCGATAAAAACCAGCATGACCTAAAAAACTTCTAATGCCCTTGACTGTGGTCGGCGGCGGCAGCTTCTCTATGACTTCTATCTTGGCCCTGTCGACTTCTATCCCACGGCAGCTAATCTTATGGCCGAGGACTATCCCTTCGTCCACCTTAAAGTGGCATTTTTCCCAATTTAAAACAAGATTAGCTTTTTCACATCTTTCAAGCACCTTTTTAAGGTTGCCGAGGCAGCTCTCAAAATCGTCTCCAAAGACGGAAAAATCATCCATGAAAATCTCAAGGAAGTCCTCTACCATGTCGGAGAATATGGCCATCATGCACCTTTGGAAGGTGGCAGGTGCATTACAGAGTCCAAACGGCATCCTCCTAAACGCGTATGTTCCGTAGGGGCATGTAAAAGTCGTCTTTTCTTGATCCTCTGGTGCGATAGCGATTTGGTTGTAACCTGAATATCCATCAAGAAAACAATAGTAAGGTTTACCCGCTAATCTATCAAGCATTTGATCAATAAAGGGTAAAGGAAAGTGGTCCTTTCGGGTAGCTTTGTTAAGCTTCCGATAGTCCATACAAACCCTCCAACCGGTCACAGTCCTGGTTGGGATTAACTCATTGTTCTCATTGGTTATCACGGTCATTCTTCCTTTCTTAGGAACGCATTGCACCGGGCTCACCCATTTGCTGTCGGAGATGGCGTAAATAATACCAGCATCTAACCATTTAATTATCTCTTTACGCACTACCTCCTTCATCGCATGGTTTAGCCGCCTTTGGGCATCAATAGTCGGCTTATGATCTTCCTCTAGGAGGATTTTGTGCATGCATAACGCCGGACTAATGCCTTGAATGCCTGCTATCGTCCATCCAATCGCCTTTTTGTGCTGCCTTAGCATGCCGATTAGCTGTCGTTCCTGTCCCTGTGGCAGCTTAGCAGAGATGATTACGGGCAGTGTGTCATTGGAACCAAGATAAGCATATTTTAACTGCCCTGGCAGATGCTTAAGTTCTAAGGCAGGTGGTTCAACAGTAGATGGCTTTTGGATTAAATGGTTATCTGAAGTGTAATTCAAAGGTTCGAATAACTTACCTGGATGATGGCCTAACCAGTTTACCTCCTCCTGACCTTCAGTATCAGATGTATCGGATTCAGAGGAGTCGCTGTCGTCGGTGCTGTCGTCGTTGCTGTCGTGACAGGCCTGTAGGTGGCTGTCGCGGCAGTGACCAAATTTTATATCATGGCAGCCCGACCTGATGCAGGGTTGATCAAGGGTCACCTCAATGATGGCCTTGCATTCTTCGTCCATGTCAGCATGTTTCATCGCTTGGAGAACATTCAACTTAATCTCTTGATCGTTCACTCGCATGGTGAGTTCTCCTTTCTCTACATCAATCAGTGATCTTCCCGTGGCTAAGAAGGGTCGCCCAAGGATGACTGGTGCGTTTTCATCTGCTTCACAATCTAAGATAAGAAAGTCAGCAGGAAAAATAAGCTTATCCACTCTTACCAGAATATCTTCAATTTTTCCTTCCGGATGAACGTAAGAGCGGTCAGCCAGCTGCAGAGTTACTATCGTGGGCCGCGCCTTTCCAATACCTAATTTCTGAAAAACAGACTTTGGCATTAAATTAACACTAGCACCAAGATCACAAAGTGCCTTACCCACAAATTTATTGCCGATTACGCAAGGTATGATGAAGCTCCGCGGATCCTTCTTTTTCTGGGGCGGCTGTCGATGAAGAATACTCATGCAACCTTCTGTCATCTTTACCGTTTCAAATTCCCCAAGTTTAGATTTTTTTGACATAACATCCTTGAGAAATTTAGCATAACTTGGCATCTCCCTAACAGCATCTAACAACGGAATATTAATATGAACCTGCTTAAAAATATCATAAATCTTTTTAAGTTGAGATTCATGCTTAGCTTGTTGTATCCGTTGAGGAAAAGGTGGTGGAGGACGATAATCAGCAATACGTCCTTCCCACTGCATGTGAATCTGAGGACGGTAATCATCTTTTTTCTCCTCTGTCGCTTCTGCTGTCGTGACAGGCTCATCGGCAGCAGTTTGTTTATCACCTGTCGGGGCAGCTTCCTCGGCAGGTTTATCCAAGGCAGGTTCCTTTTCTGTTTCAGCTTCTTTTTCCGGCCCTGGTAGTTTCTTCCCACTCCTAGTAGTAATTGCCTTACATTGCTCATGTGGGGGTGGTCTAGCATTTTCAGTATTGCTAGGGAATCCTCCATTCTGCCTCGGCTTAATATGTTGAGAAACCTGACCCATTTGTGTCTCTAGAGATTTCAAGGTAGCCTCATGATTTGTCATTCTCATCTCGGTTTTATCCATAAAGGTTTCCGTCTTCTTGACAAACTGATTCATATTCTCCATATATGTACCGGTCTGAGACATAAAAGTGGCCAGCGTCTGCTCCAATATACTGCTCGTGGCAGGTGGTGGCTGTTGTTGCTGCTGCGGCGGCAGGTGCTGCGGTAGTTGCTGTCGCGTTAGCAATCTAGGTCCTCCTTGATTCTGATTATGTGCTTGCGGATTCAGGGTGTTGCTAGGATTACTCCAGGAAAATTTGGGATCCTTCCTCCAATTGGGATTATAATTGTTGGAATTATAATTCGGCTTGTAATTTCCAACATATTTTCCCTCATCTATTTGTATTGGGCACTCATCCCGACTATGATTTCCCTCACAAATGGCACAAACTTCCTCGACAGCAAATCCTTGTAATTCATCTTCATTCAATAACCGTTTCATTGCTTTAGGAAGGAATGCTACCTGTGATTTCATAGTGCTGTCGGCTTTGTAATCCTTGACAGCAAGTACCCGTTTACCCCCTCTTCTAGCTGTCGGAAACTGCTCCTCATTCTTAGCTAGATTTTTCAAGACTTGCAATGCCTCGTCTGGATCTTTATCCAATAATAGTCCGTTTGCTGCAGAATTAATCCGAATGCAAGTTTGTAGGTTGGCAGCATTATAGAACTTAGTTACCTGATTCCAGACGGGAAATCCATGCATTGGGCAGTTCCGTAGAAGAGTAGTAAATCTTTCCCAGGCCTCGTGCATCGGCTCGTCATCTTCCTGTTGAAAAGTATCAATTTCATTACGTAATCACTCAGATAAATGCGAAGGATTAAAACGAGATAAAAATTCACGAGATAAATCTGCCCAAGTTACGATTGAACCCGGCGTAAGTTTATTCCACCAAGTTTTAGCTCTGTCCCTCAATGAATGGGGGAATAACCGAAGCCTCAGTATCTCCGGGCTAACTCCTGGCAGTTTAAACGAACCACAGATCTCCTGGAACGTTTTGAGATGCTCCCTAGCATCTTCTGTCACAGCACCACTAAACTGCTCGGCGTTGTTGATCATACTAAACATGACAGGCTTAAGCTCGAAGTTATCAACATCAATATCCCGCAGCGTGGTCTCCAGCTCTACATGATCGTTCAGTATGTAATCACGGCATGACCATCGTCCATCTGCTGCAGGCGGATCACCGACAGGCGGGTTGTTATCGCCAAGGGGTGGTATGCGACCGCCGGCAGGTTGGTTATGGCCCATCTTCTCTAGCTGTTCCTCGAGGTATTCGTTTCTGTCTAAAAGTCGGTGAAGTTGTTTCTTGAGGTTGAAGGAACGTTCAACTTCCGGATCTAGTTTATACTCAGGATCTTCACCTCTTTTAGATCTGCACATAAACAAGAAAACCTCGTGAAAAGCAAGAGTTGAAAGCACAAAAGAAAAATTAAAGAAAAATAAAAATAAAAACGAAAACGAAAATAAAAATAAAAACGAAAAGTGCAATAAAAGAAAGATGTAGTTATGTTGCCAATCCCCGGCAACGGCGCCAAAAACTTGTTGCGTGTAAAAGAGTTTATCGTAATTGTAGTGCAAGTGTACACGATGCAAGTAGTAAAGTGATACGAAGTATCGGATATCGTCTCCACAGGGATTGGGCTAATAGCTTCACCTTATTTCACTGCACGAAGTAAAGAAAATATTTGAGAATTGTCACGAGAATAATAAAGTAAAAACGTAAATAAAAGAATTGAGATATCAAGATAGAGAGAACGGGCTGGTATTGAATTGCTCAGTAGTGCAGGTATTGCAATGCTTAGGAACTCCAGTTCTGTCGTCGTGCCCGTCGCGGCAGCACCTGTTGCGGCGGCTGTCCGTTGGCTGTCGCGGCAGCAGAAACACCAACTCCGTACTTCAAGTTTGGCAAGAATCCCAAATCTGCCTTGGCCTATCCCTAGGTCCAAATCTGTCGATGATCACGTCTTTGATGATACCTCCCGGCGTGAATCGAAGGATGAACATCGATGTGTATGAATTCTTCCTTAGCCACTTAACCTTGCCCTATCCCTAGGCACAAGATAGTTCAACTATAAACCAGAGAACTTGCTCCTATTTCTTTCGTATACTTAACTCTCCCGATGCTAAGTAAATGGATAACCTCACAATGTTCTCCCGATGCTCTTGCAAGATATTAATAACCAAAATAAGAGAACTTGAAGTTTATTTTATTGAACTTGGAAAATCCTAAAACAAAACAACCCTTGCAACTACTTTACAAAACAACCCGTGGCCCTAGGGGGAATTTAGAACATGTCGACGACGGGTAAACGGCGGAGGGGTTTAGGTTATCGGTTATGGGGTATGATCTATCATATCTCCTAGGTTAAAATATATGCCCTTATATAAGCTTTGGGCTCAAGTATTCTAAGATAACAAGGATTACAACTTTAATTAAAAGTAAGATTATAATAAAGACTTAAACTCTAAGGATTCCTACTTTTCAGCCGCCTCCTTGTTTCATGGGAATTCCTCTCCTTGAGCTTTGTCTTGACATATCTTTTGATCCGGGGCTTGGAAAAATATTTGGCTTTCACACGACAGACAAGCATATTTTTTTCTATCTATCGAGGTCTATTTTACTTTTCCTCTTCATATGGCTGTTGTCACCTTGCTGTCACGAAAGATCCATGGCAGCTTCGTCCTCCTCGTCTGCTTGTCCAGTTCAGCTCTTCTGCTTCTCTGCCCTGTGCCTGCCTTCTTTGTCAACTATGGCAGCTACCTGCAAAATCCGCCATCTTTTAGTAGAATCCATGCCTTTAATCCATTTGTGATGTTTTGCTGTAAACTAACCTAAATGCAATGCAATGATGCTTGAATGCAGCATAAATATGGGTTAAAAAGGGTGTAAATAATAGAACTTTTACACACTCAACAGTAAAACTTTGAGTGTGGTCTTGGGAGCTTAGTGTAAGTTTGAAACACTTAGCTAAGCTCAAGAGTAAGTGATTCAAAAGTCTCTCTCGGAATGTGCTATGTTTTTGTTAGAAAATGCACTTGAATTAAATGTGGTTTAATTTACTGTTTTAAACCATGTTTTGAGCATTGATAATGCTGGTTTTTAATGCCATTTTGTTCAGGATGCACTTGGTAGGTGATCCTTGGAGTTATGAAATGTATGCATTTGAGTTTAAGCATGTTTATGCTTGTGAAAATGGCATTGTGATTTATGCATGTAAAACAGTGGAATAATGATGTAAAATGATTATATTGGCAAGTGATGGAAATGGTTTGTGGTTACTTTAATCGGATATAGTTACCCGACTATAGGATTGGGTGCATCGTGAATAAAGTCACCTTGGATGTCGAGGGGTTGTGATTGTACTGAAAACTCTATCCAAGTACCCTAACGATTGAGGTTAAGATCACAACGGTGGATGGTTTAATCTTTTGGGTGGATCTTGTGTTTTGAGTCCCGTACTCTCGTTAGTGGAATTATACAACTACCGATGAGTGGTGTTGAGGGGTTGTGATTGTACCGTTAAACTCCACCACGGGTTTCACAACGCTTGATGGTCTAATCCTATGTTTGAGCCTTGTGTAGTCCAGTAACGTGTATGAAGCGTGTGGGACAACGCTTGTAATCCGCGTATCCGATTGTGTCTTTTGTTGTGATAATGATATGGTTTGAGATGGATCACTTGCGAGCAAATATAATCTTGATGATTAAAGATTAAGCATGAGATGCTTGGAAATTATGCTAGAATGAATGTGATACTTTGTTTAAGCATGAACAAAGGAATTTGTTGATTGTTTTAATGATGCTCTGAGAATGTGGTTTAAAAGTGCAATGATTCTTTAGAGAGCATGATTTAAAGGAAGGCATGAGTTTGCAAATGATGATATGTTGGTTTTATAAAATGCATTGATGAATGTTTGGTTTTAGCGATCCTCACTAAGCTTTATGCTAATGCTCATTTGTTTCATCAATGCAGAGAATTAAGCATTTGAGGCAGTAAGAAAGCAAGTGGAATCTAAGCATTTTTGACTAAGCAATATACGTGGTTTTACCATAGTGTAATAAGAGGCAATGGGAGGGATTTTTACTCTTGGTTATATTTGGTGATGTTAAACACCTTCAGCATGTTTAGTTTGCTTATTTGGATTTGTAAATGGCCATTGAGTGGTGGTTTGAGCTTGAATGTGGGTTTTAGCCTTTTTATTGTTTTGACATCTCGGAAGCATGCTTATAGTCCTATAGCTTGCATGAATGATGCTATGATATAGCTCGTGCTTCGTATGGCTGGTCCTTGATGTTTATCCATGTTGTATGTGTGTTGGAACAAGTGTGGGAATGGTTCTGGAGATGAAAACTTGTTAAAAACCAGTAATCTGGAAAGTTACAGGCCCATGCGTTTCGGAACGCCCTTGTAAGTTTCAGAACGGAGGCTTGTAATGACCATGGTGTCTTGAAACAATAAGACACGTTTCGGAACATTTCGCCAATGTGAACAAATGTAACACCCCAATTTTGGGCTTAGAAAGTTTAAGGTTTGGTCGGACCGGTCTGAGAAACGGTTCGAATATAAAAGGAGGTTTTAGGGAAAACCTAGTCCGGGATGCTTTAAAAATATAGAAAAATATCTAAAAATCCTCTTTTAATATATATATAAGAGAGTGGCGAAATCAATTTTACAAATTAAGGTTTGGAATTACTACATTTTGGTGTATTGACCAAAATGCGATTTTTGAAAAGTTTAGTAGTGACTGTTTTGCAAGGATTGAAACTTTGAATCTTTAAAGAGCTAATTTACCCAAAAATGTTTTCTCCAGATTTTTCCTTAATTTGGGTGATTTAATTAATGTTTTAATTAAATAAAAGAAAAGGGAAACTACTTTTTGGATTTTCATAACTACCTTTTCCTAATTTTCTCTCATTCCTTTTTCTCTCAAAATCCCATCATCCAAACACTTTTTCTCCAGCACAATTCACTTTGATCTTCACCTCATTTGATGAGATTTCCATCACTCATTGTTTCATAATCAATCTAGCAACAAATCCTTTTGATTTCCACATTGAATTTTCATGGAATTTTGCCCAAATCAAGGAGGAAACACCATTTAGAGGTAAGATTGTTCTTCTCCTCTAAATACTCAGTTCTTTACTGAAATTCCCAAGTTGTCAATCCTTAATTTAAGTTTTATAAATGGTTTTAATGTTAGAAACATGATTTTGGCTTAAAACTCAAGATTTTGGAAGAGATCTTGAAGAATTTCGTTGTGATTGTTTGGGCTCTGTTTTAAGGTGGTTCTCTAATGTATTTTGGATATTAAATGATGTTAGAAATGAGGTTTTATCAATCCAATCCCGAATAGGTTGTGTTTCCTAAGTTTTTCGTCAAGAAAATGGTGGTTTTTGAGGTGTTCTTGGTGTTCTGTTATAGCTGGAGGTATAAGGTCGAGTTTAGGTTTGTTTTTTATGGTGATTGATGTTTAGAAATGTTTAGAAGTGATGGATCTTGGCTGGGTAAAGTTTTGGAAGAGTTTGGAGGTGATTCTGGTTGTGTTTGGTAGCTGAAATGTTGGTTTTAGGTAGAGCAGCGAGTTTAGGTGTGTTGGCTGAAGATTTCAATGCATGATGATGCATTAATCCTCTGCTTTGATGTGTCTAAAATAGGGGAGACATCTTCGGACTCCTTTGGAGTTGATTTGGAGGCTTAATTGGCATTTCGGCAAGCAAGCGAAACGTAATTGGTGAGTGGAGATGGTTTTCCAACTTTGAAACGATTATTTCGAGGTTTTGGGAGCTTAGTTTAAGTCTAAACAACTTAGCTAAGCTTAAGAGTAAGTTTTCGGAAAAACTCCCTCGGATGTGCTAAGATGTGGTTTGATGCATTAGTTATAAGTTGCATGATTATTTACTATTTTGAAAGCATGTTTTAGCATGGTTAATGCTGGTTTTGAAAGCCATGTATTGAAGGATGCTCAAGGTAAGAGATCCTTGGTTTGACATGTTATTAGTTCGGTAATGATGCATGTAGATGCATGATGTTTAATGGCTTTGATTAATGCTTTAAAAATAGTGAATTGATGATGGTATTTGGTGTATATTGGCAAGTGATGAATTGGTTTTAAAGTACTTGAATCGGAAATAGTTAGCCGGCTATAGGATTGGGTGCACCGTAAGTAAAGTCGTCTTGGGTGTTGAGGGGTTGTGATTGTACCGTAAACTCCATCCAAGTACCCTAACGATTGAGGTAAGATCACAACAGTGGTTGAAATTCCGTGTGTGGATCTTGTGTTATGTGTCCCTTACTCTCGTTAGTGGAATTATACAAGTACCGATGAGTGGTGTTGAGGGGTTGAGATTGTACCGTTATACTCCACCACGGGTGACACATCAATAGAGGGATTGCTCTTGAGTGTGAACCTTGTGTAGTCCGGTAAGCGTGTGGGACAACGCTTGTAATCCGCGTATCTGATTGTGTTTTGTGTTGAAATGGTTACGAACTATCACTTGAAAGCTAATATAATGTATCGAATATAATGAAGCATGAAATGCTTGTAAAGTATGCATGGTAGCATGAGAAAGTGATGAGTATGTGGTTTTAAAGCTTTGTTGAAAGTGTTTTCTAAAAAAAATGCATTATTGTGTTGGTTTACTTAGAGCATGCCTCACTAAGCATTTGTGTTTACGCTCTCTCTTTTACCAATAATGCAGATAATTGAGGTGTTTAAGGTCATCAAGTAAGCTAAGTGTGTCCAAGGGATTCCAAGCTCATGTATGGTGATGTTTTCATAGACTATTAGTTTTGGTAACTTGGCAATGGGAATCTAAACTTTGTTTTGGGAGATGTATTAAACTCCCTAAGGTTGAGGCATGTGTGCCTTGTTTGATTTGAATTGTAAATGGCCTTTAATGCTTGATTGAGGTTTGGATTGCTTAATGGGTTGCTTGACTAGAAAGCATGCCTCTAGAAATATGAGTTTATCATGTTTGATGCTATGAATGTGTTTAGGAGTTCTAAACATGTACCATTTATGTATGATGGTTTGTTGACATGATTAGGGAGTCATTAGGAAGTGTTTGAATGGGTTTATGCTTGAAAAACTAGACTTTGCTGCTGAATTTGGGACGTTCGAAACGCTAAGGGACGTTCCGAAATGTTTTGGCTACTCGAAGGCCTTGTTTCGGAACCAGTCTCGGAACCAACCCGCGTTTCGGAATGGTCAACGCCGTTTCGGTCCTCGTTTCGATACAACAGGTGAATGTTTCGAAATAGGTGACCGTTGGGCACTGATTTGAATGGTGCTGAGGTTTGCAAGCTTTACATTTCAGTCCCAAATGTTAAAGTTGCAATTGCTTGAGTTTGAGATGTCCAATTAAGTTGAATTTTGGCAGAGAAGCATGTAATGTGACTAATTTCATACTGGTAACCTTAAAAACAGTTAAGACCTTCTAATTTACAGAAATTACAATTTGGTCCCTAAATTTATATTAAGTGCAATTGAGTCCATCTTTGTAGTACGATCGCTGTGCCTTTTTCTCATATGCTTCATGAGTACTCACTTAGGGTTAATGTGTATCTAGACAAGATTAAAAAAGAAAACAAAAGGTCATTAATCAAGGTTGACTTTCGGGTTGACTTTGGTTTTCCCCGTGTAATCTTCGTAGTTTGGGTCAACCGTCTGGGCCGGGCTTAGGGGGTTACAACAAACGTACCGAAACGGGTTCCTTAATGTTTCGGAATGCCCCCGTATATCGAAACAGTCACTCTTGTTTCGAAATGGCCGTTCTGATACAGGTTTTCTTGTTCTGAAACACTTGACTGTTGGATGTTGAATTTGAATTGTTCTGAGTGTCTGTTTCTTACGTTTTGGTACCTGAGAATTGATTGTTCAGTTGGTTGAGTTTGGATGGTCAGTTTGAGGTGAGATTTCATACGTTGGCATGTTATATGACTAATTTTGGATTGGTAATTTTAAAAACTGAATAGTCCTTGTAAATCGTGAAATTTATGATTTAGTCCCTAAAAGCCAAATGAATGCAATTGAACCCCTAACCAAACTCTGATCGATGTGTCGTTTTCGCCTAATCGCTTTGTTAATCACATAGAATAATAATGTGCATCTAGAAAAGATAAAAGAAAAAATAGGGTCATTAATCGAGGTTGACTTTTACGAGTTGACTTTAGTTTTCCCCGTGTAGTCTTCTTAGTTCGGGTCGGGCGTCTAGGACGAGCTAAAAAGGTTAAAATTATTGGTATCAGAGCCAGGTTTCGAAAGAAATGGGGATGATGGTAAGTGAAATTTGCATGTTTTGATGTATGTTTTTTGTAAAAGCATGATTTTGGTTGAATGTTGGAACTTATGCCATGTTTGATTGTTATGAATCATATGTGAGTTAGATATGATTGTATGATGATGATGTGATAAGAATGCGTGCTGATTTCGGATGGCCTAAATCATGGTTTGATTTGTTTTTGTTGTTATGCCTTGTTAAAAATAGCACAATGGGTCCGAGGAGAGAGCTTAGGTCGAACACGATGGTGCCTGCGGCTGAGCAGGGTAATTAGGGGTTGAGAACCCAGCTGATGAAACTTTACCTCAGCCACCACTTAGGGGTGGAAAGTCGGAGCAACAATTTAACGCCCCGATTTTGGGCCTAGATGTTTTAGAGTTCGTATCAGACCGATCGAGAATGGTTCGAGTCTTAAAGGGAGATTTAGGGAACACCTATTTCGGGATGCTTTAAAAATATGGAAAAATGCCTAAAAAACCTCATTTATTATATGAATGATTATGGTGAAAAAAAATTTACAAAATAAGGTTTGGAAATACTACATTTCGGTGTAGTGGCCAAATCGCAGTTTTTGCAAAAGTTAAATAGTGACTGTTTTGTAAAGGATTGAAACTTTGAATCTTTAAGGAGTTAATTTTACCAAAAAAATTTTAATCAAATTTCACATTATTTTGGGTGATTTTAATAATGTTTTAATTAAGGGAAATAAAGATAATTAAAAGGAAAAACCATATTTGACTTTTCATAACTACCTTACGTCAATTTTCTCTCATTTCATTTTCTCTCAATTTCTTTTTAGCCAAACACATTTCCTCCATCAATTAGCCTCTGATTTTCATTCCTTTTCATGAGATTTCAATCTTCTTTTGATTCCTAATCTTTTCCTCACCAAATCCTCTTGTTTTCACATTGGATTTTCAAGAAAACTTACCCAAATCAAGGAGAAATCAGACATTATAGGTAAGTTTCGTCCTTCTCCTCTAATGATCAGTTCTTTACTGAAATTCTCAAGTTATCAATCCTTTGTTAATGATTTTTGAGTTGCTTTAATGTTAGCAACAAGAAATTGTATTAAAACTCAAGGTTCTTTGAGAGATCTTGATGATTTTCGTGGTTGTTGGTTAGACTCTGTTTTGAGGTTGTTTTCTAATGTATTTTGGATGGTAATTGATGTTATAAATGAGGTTTTATCAAACAAATCCCGAATAGGCTTGGATTCCTAAATTATGTATGCTATAGTGGTTGTTTTTGGGGTGGTTTTGGTGTTCTGTTATAGCTGGAGGTATAAGGACGAGTTTGTGGTGGTTTTTGATGTTGATTGATGTTTAGAAATGATTAGAAGTGGTAGATCTTGGTTGGGCTTTGTTTTGGGAGAGTTTGGAGATGATTTTGGTTGTTTTCGATAGCTGAAATGAGGTTCTTGAGTAGTGCATCGAGTTTAGGTGTGTGGCTAATGATTTCAATGCATGATGATGCATTAATCCTCTACTCTTATGTGTTATAAACAGGGGAGACATCTTTGGACACCTTTAGTGTTGATCCGGGAGCTTAGATAGCGTTTCGGCGAGCAAGCGAAACGTAATCGGTGAGTGCGAATGGATTTAGAAGTCCTTGAGGGACAAAGAACCAAGGTTTGGGGATTTAGGAAAGGTTTGAAACACCTTCCTAAGTCCAGAAGTAAGTATTGGTTAGATTTCTCTCATATATGTGGTGGTTGCCCCTAAAATGCTTTTACATGCTCATTTTTGAGATAGATAAATTATTACTGTTTTATGCATGAGTTGGTTAGATTGCTCTCATATATGTGGTGGTTGCCCCTAAAATGCTTTTACATGCCCCTAAAAGATTTCATGAAATAACATGTTGCATTGATGAGTTTTGAGCTTTTGCAAATGTTATGATTTTGAATGAGATGAGAAAGCTTTGTGAAATGTTGCATTAAAAACAGTAGGTGGGATGATGTTTTGACATAATATATTGGCATGGAAGATGAGATACTTACCGGATATAATTGATAGATCAATAGGATGAGAGTGCACTATAAACTAAAAATTCGTATGTGCTCTTTGGATTCAATCCAAAGGGAGATACCGATGATGGGCATTCCATCGGGTAGGACTTGGTGAAATACCTAAGCTTTGTGGTGATGAGAGATTCTGCCATGTCAGTACGATGATGTGAGATTCCACTGGAAATTATGTTTACTAGACGAGTGAGTACGGTGATGTGAGATTCCACCGGAAGTGTCTAGAAGTTTGAGAAAGTTGTCTGCATATCCGAGTAATAATGAGATGTTAAATGCCAATATAATATATGAAAATGCTTTTGATTCACATGTACCTATTGATGAGAAGATTTATGCTATGAGAAATGCATATGAGATTTGTATATGAAATGCTTTAGTTTTCACAAGCATGTGTATGGCCTTGCCATGATATTTGCATTGGTTTAAATGCATGAGATAGAATAGAGGTACATGTGGTTTCAAATGAAGATTTGCCTTGAAATGGTTTTCAAGCATAAGATAGTATGAGCATGTTGTTGAAAATGGTTTTTTAACAAGTGTTTTGAATAATGCATTATTGTGTTGGTTTTCTTTAGAGCATGCCTCGCTAAGCAAATGTGCTTACGCTCTCTTTTACCAATAATGCAGATAATTGAGGTGTTTTGGGCAGCAAGAAGGTTAAGAACATCCAAAGAAGTGCAAAGCTCATGTATGGTGATGTTTTTATACACTTTAGATTTGATATTTGGCAATGGGACACCAAGGTTGTATTTGGGAGATGTGTTTTGAACTCCCTAAGTTTGTAGCATGTTTGTGATGGATTTTATGGGTTGTAAATGGTCATAATGGTTTGGTTGGAGGTTTGAGCTCTATATTTGGTTTGGTGGATAGGAATCATGCATATAGTTTGAGTGTTCTTGTGCTTTATGCCATGTTTGAGCTTATGCTTCTTATAGATGTTCCTTGATGTTTAATCATGTTGCTGGTATGATATGGTATGCTTTGAAGCATGTTTGAGTGGGTTAAGAGGTAAAAAACCAGCATTTTCTGCTGTCACAGGGCAAGGTGTATCGAAACACCCTTAACTGTTTTGAAACGGGGGCCTGTAATGGCCATAGCATTTCGGAATGGTTGAAGGTGTTTCAGAACATTTTGGCTACTGGAGAGGCCTGTTTCGATACCGGTCTCGGAACGCACCCGAGTACCGAAACGGTCAACACCGTTTCGATACGGGCATTTCGGTACGAAGGTTGGTGTTCCGAAACGGATGACCGTTGGATGATGATTTGAATTGTTTTAAGTTTTAATGTTTTACATTTTAGTCCTGAATGTTGTGGATGTAATTGCTTTAGCTTGGAATGTCCTTTTAAGATAAAATTTGAAAGGGAAGCATGTAAAATGATTAATTACATATTGGTAATCTTAAAATCTGCAATGTCCTTATATTTTCTAAAAATAACATTTTGGTCCCTAAAAGTGTAATTCATGCAATTGAGTCCCTAAATGATTTCCGATCGTTGTTCCCTTCTCTCATATGATTCTTGACTATTCATATAGGCTTAATGTGCATCTAGAAAAGATTAAAAAGAAAAAAAGGGTTGTTAATCAAGGTTGACTTCCAGGTTGACTTTGGTTTTCCCCGTGTAATCTTCGTAGCTCGGGTCAAGCGTCTAGGCCAGGCTTAGGGGGTTACAAACAAGGACAAGTTGGTCCAAGATTGGGTGATCTAACGCCACTGGTTCAGGTGATCAATTGAGCGTTTCAGGTTGTGCTAGCTGGATTGCATGTTCAGGCCCTTGCTACTGGGTGGACGGGTTTGCCTTTGGAAAGGCTAAAGAGTTTAGGAGCTGTGGAGTTCTATGGTATGACTTCTGAGGCGTCGAAAGCCTGGTTGGCTAGCACGATTCGTATCATGGATCATATGGGATGTAGTGATGTGTGCAAGTTGGGGTGCATAGTTTCTTTGCTCCAGAATGACGCTTATAGTTGGTGGATGACTATCACCGCTGGTATGGAGCCCAATGAGGTATATTGGGAGTTCTTTCGAGGTTCCTTCAGGAGGAAGTATCTCGTATGAGATACCTGGAAGGAAAGAATCGCGAGTTTATGTCGCTTGTTCAGGGAAACCTTTTTGTGGCTGAGTTCGAGGTCCAGTTCGTACGTGTGAGCCAGTACGCCTCTGAGTTGATGCCGAACAAGAGGCATCGTTGCAATCGCTTCTGGTATGGGCTGGTGTAGGAAGTCAAGACTTATATGTTGGCTACGGGCTACACAGATTTTGATGTGCTTGTATGTCGAGCTAAGGACATCGAGCAGAATTTGGGTCTATCATCCCGTGGAGGTGGTTCTAGCTCTAGAAAGAGAGCAGCTGAGTCTAGTTCTGGTGGTGGACGGAAAAAGAGAGGTCGAGATAGAAGATATCAGCCTGCTGCTAGGCGAGGTAATGTTGGACATGGTGCACCGCCTCAAGGAGACCAGATGAGGGCGGAACAAAACACGTGTTGGACGTGTGGTTCTCAGGGTCATCTGCGGCGAGATTGTCCTCGTGCGGCTAGGGAGGCACAGGCTCCTGTTGTGGTGGCAGGGAATTCTTGCTGGAACTGTGGTTCAGTAGATCATATGGGGCGCGGGTGTCCTTTGTTGGCTGGTGGAGGCCAGGGACGTGCACCTGCTGTGGTTGTACCATAGAGAGGTCGTGAGCGCGACCAAGGGAATTTCCAGAGGAGAGATGATGGGCAGCGAGGCATTGCTCATGTTGTAGCAGTTCGGCTTGAAGAAGGCGGTCCTACGAGGGTCTATTCTTAGCGCGAGGAGCGCAACGATACCGATGTCATCGCAGGTACCTTTGTACTCCAGTCTTCATCATTGTTGGCTTTGATTGATTATGGATCCACACATTCTTATATCTTGAGTGAGCATGCGTATTTGCTTGATATACCTGTTGAGTTGCTTGAAGTAGGAATGCAAGTAACTAGTTCTTTTGGTGAGACTGTAGTCACTAGGAAGTTGTATCGGAGGTGTCCCTTATTTGTTCAGGGTCATGTTTTTCTTGTGGATTTGATGGAGTTACCCTTTTATGGTTTTGACGTGATCCTTGGTATCGATTGGCTATCTGAGCATTGGGCAGTGGTTGATTTTGAGCTTAAGCGAGTCACTTTAAAGCTTCATGATGATTATGAAGTGGTGGTAGTAGGCGAGAATGTGAAATTCTTGTCTAATGTTGTTTCGGCTCTGGAAGCAAGCTGTATGATAAGGATGGGTTGTGATGCTTATCTTGCATACGTGATGAATCTTGGTACAAAGGATGTATGTGTATAGAACATCAGAACCGTTTGCGATTTTCCGGGTGTCTTTCCGGAAGAATTGTTTGGTTGCCCCCAAAAAGAGAAGTTAAGTTTGGTATCGAGTTGTATGAGAATACGACTCCGGTGTCCATTGCTCCCTATCGCATGGCACCTAAAGAGCTGAAAGAGTTGAAGACGCAACTTCAGGAGTTGCTTGATAGAGGGTTTATCCGATCGAGTATTTCACCTTGGGGTGCGCCGGTCTTGTTTGTAAAGAAGAAAGATGGGATAATATGGATGTGTATAGATTATCGGTAACTGAACAAGTTTACGATCAAGAACAAATACCCTTTTCCAAGGATTGATGATCTCTTTGATCAGTTTCAAGGAGCCTCGGTGTTCTCTATAATAGACTTAAGGTTAAGGTATTACCAGTTGAAGGTGAAGGATGTGGATGTACCTAAGACGGCTTTTCGGACAAGGTAACTGCATTACGAGTTCTTAGTAATGCCGTTTGGTTTGACCAACGCACATGTTGCTTTCATGGACATGATGAATCGTGTGTTCCATGAGTTCTTGGATCAGTTTGTGGTAGTGTTCATCGATGATATTCTTGTGTACTCTCGTACCGAGGAGGATCATGATAGACATCTAAGAATAGTTTTGCAAGTGTTGTTGGAGAACCAGTTGTATGCCAAGCTAAGTAAGTGTGAGTTTTGGCTTAAGGAAGTGGTCTTCCTTGGGCATGTTGTATCGGATGAGGGTATTCGTGTTGATCCATATAAGGTTAAGGCAGTGATGAGCTGGAAGGTGCCTAAGTCGGTGAAGGAGGTGCGAAGTTTTCTTGGTTTGGCTGGATATTACCGTAGGTTTGGCGAGGGTTTCTCGAAGATTGTTGCACCTTTGACCAAGTTGTTGCAGAAAAAATGTTTGCTTTGAGTGGACGTATGCGAGGCAGCAAGCTTTTGAGAAGCTGAAGGAAGCTTTGACGCAAGCTCCTATTCTGATTCAACCTGAATCTGGTAAGGAGTTTGTGGTTTACAATGATGCTTCCATTGTTGGTTTAGGCTGTGTGCTGATGCAGGAAGGTAAGGTCGTAGCCTATGCATCTAAGCAGTTGAAGGCGCATGAGCGTAACTACCCTACTCACAATCTTGAGCTTGTGGTTGTTGTGTTTGCCTTGAAGATTTGGAGGCATTATGTATATGGCGAGAAGTGTGTGGTGTTCACGGATCATAGGAGCTTAAATTATCTTAATATCTTAGAAGAAGTTGAATCTTAGGCAACATTGTTGGGTGGAGTTGCTTAAGGATTATGATCTGTCGATCGAGTATCACCTGGGAAAGGCCAATGTTTTGGTCGATGCTTTGAGCAGAAAAGTGGCTGTGGAGTTGAGGGCTATGTTTCCTCGCTTAAGCATATCGCGGGATGGTGGTCTTGTTGCTGAATTGCAAGTGAAACCATCCCTGATCCAATTGATCAAGGACAAGCAGTTGCTAGATGATTCTCTTGTCCCTCGTGTCCAGGACATTGCGGAGGGTAAGGCTTCGAATTTCAGTTTTAATGACGATGGTGTTCTGTGTTTTGGGAGTCGAATAGTGGTGCCAGATGATGTTGAGGCGCACTATTCTGACTGAAGCTCATAGTAGTCCTTTCGTTATGCACCCTAGTAGTACAAAGATGTATTGTGATTTGAAAGAGGGGTACTACTGGGTGGGGTTGAAAAAGGATGTTGTTGAGTTCATTAGTAACTGCATGGTGTGTCAGCGAGGGAAGGCTGAACATTAGGTACCTTCGGGGTTGTTGCAACCTTTGAGAATCCCGGAATGGAAGTGGGAAAGGATTACCATGGATTTTGTGTCTGGTTTGCCTTTGTCACTATCGAAGAAGAATTCGGTTTGGGTGATTGTTGATCGCCTTACGATGTGTGCACATATCTTGCCTGAGCATACTATGTATACCTTGGATAAGCTGGCAGAGCTGTATATTGTTGAGATTGTACGGTTGTACGGGGTGCCATAGTCCATAGTGTCGGATAGGGATCCGAGGTTTACATCATGGTTTTCGGAATGTTTGCATCAATCCTTGGGTACACAGTTGAATTTCAGTACTTCTTATCATCTTTAGACGGATGGACAGTCGGAACTTGTTATCCAGGTGCTTGAGGACATGTTGAGATGTTGTGTTATAGATTCTCAGGGTTCATGGGAGAAGCACTTGTTGTTGGTTGAGTTTGTGTATAATAATAGTTACCAGGCAAGTATTCAAATGGCTCCATACGAGGATTTGTATGGGAGAAAGTGTAGAACCCCTCTTTGTTAGGAAGAAGTTTGGCAAAAGTTGATTTTGATGCCGGCTATGTTAAAAGGAACCGCCGAGAAGATGAAGCTCATCTGTTAGATTTTTAAGGCAGCATTAGATCGGAAAAAGTCTTACGCGGATCTGAAGCGTAAGGAGATTGAGTTCGTGGTTGGTGAATGTGTGTTCTTGAAGGTTTTGCCTTGGAAGAAGGTGATGAGGTTTGGGCGTAAGGGTAAGCTTAGCCCGACTTTTATTGGACCATATGAGGTTGTGGAGCGTATTGGTCCTGTGGCGTATCGTTTGAGGTTGCCTCACGAGCTGGAAAAGATTCATGATGTGTTTCATGTCTCGATGTTGCGGAGGTACAGGTCGGATCCTTTGCATGTAATGTATGTTGAGGAGGTAGAGTTAAATCCGGATCTGTCTTATGATGAGGAACCGATGAGGATTCTGGATGTGAGCTGCAAAGTTCTTTGTGGCAAGACTATAGAGCTTGTGAAGGTGTTGTCGCGACACCGAGGAGTTGAGGAGGCCACTTGAGAAAGCATAGTGGACATGCTAAAGCAGTTTCCGCACCTTTTTCCCTCAAGTAAAATTTTGAGGACGAAATTTCCTAAGTGGGGGAGAGTTCTAACGCCCTGGTTTTGGGCCTAGATGTTTTAGACATCGGGTCAGACTGGTCGGAAATGATTCGAATCATATTATAAGGTTTAGGGAAATCAAGGATCGGGAAAGGATAAAAATATGATACAATTTCTAAAATCTTATAAAATCATGTTTAAGAGATTGGTCAAATCAATTTTACAAAAAGAGCTTCGAAAGTTGTACACTTTGGGTAGTGACCAAAATGTAAAGTTTCAAACTGTGGAAATTTTCAAAATTTCAAAAAGGAGTCAAAATCATAGAATCTTTGGGGAGCTATGGTGCAATTACACCTTTCTTAAATTGACATGTCCTTTAAAAGGGTTTTAGATAGTTAAAATAAAAATGATTTTATTTAATTAAAATGGGTTAATTGGGAAATTGAGATTTCATTTCACGTAACTAACTTTCATTTCAGCAAAACAATTTTCCCAACTCTTTTCTCCACATTTCTTTTCTCCCAAACACTCTCTCTTTGATTTCTAAACAAATTTCAAGTGTTCTCTTCAAATTCTTCAAGATTTGTTAGGGAAAAACTTGTCAATCATTGAGGAAGGCAGGCATTGGAGGTAAATCTCGTTCTCAACCTTCAATCTAGGTTCTTTATTGAAATTCCCAAGATCTTTGACTTCTAAATGTTTTTTTGGCTGAGTTTTTATAGTAATTTTGATTTAAGATCGAAATCTTGCAAAATTAAGATTTAAATCTTGATTTTCGGATTAGTATTGATGAGCTCTATTTTGGATTGGTTTTAATTGAGTTTTGAGTTGGTTGTTATGTTGAAAAAGGGTTTTGATAATTAGAATTCTGAAATCCTTGAGATCCTTGAGTTTCTAGATGTTTTTAGTTGAGTTTTTTAGGTGAAATGATGAGGTTATGCTTGTTGGAGGTATAATGATGGGTTTAGGTTGTTTTTAGATGTGTTTTGATGTTTATAAATGTTTGAAAGTGATGTATGTTGGTAGGGCTTGGTTAGGGAAGCAATCGATTGAGCAATCGATAGTCCTTGTAAATCCTAAAATTTACAATTTAGTCCCTAAAAGCAAAATGAATGCAATTGAACCCCTAACCAAACTCCGATCGCTGTGTCGTTTTCGCCTAATCGCTTTATTAATCACATAGGATAATAATGTGCATCTAGAAAAGATAAAAGAAAAAAGAGGGTCATTAATCGAGGTTGACTATTACGAGTTGACTTCGGTTTTCCCCGTGTAGTCTTCTTAGTTCGGGTCGAGCGTCTAGGCTGGGCTGAGGGGGTTACATGCATTCTAGCATCATTCCCAAGCATCACATGCTTAAATCATTAATCAACAACATTGTATTGGCTCGCAAGTGATCAATTCTCAACCATGTCAAAACCAACACAATTGACATAATCGGATACACGGATTACAAGCGTTGTCCCACACGCTTCATACATACTACCGGACTACACAAGGTGGAAATATATGGCACGATCACAACCCCTCAACACCCGTGATGGAGATTAATGGCACAATCAAAACCTCTCAACAACACTCATCGGTAGTTGTATAATTCCACTAACGAGAGTACGGGACACATACCACAAGACTCACACACGGGATTGAACAATCCACCGTTGTGATCTTAGCCTCAATCGTTGGGGTACTTGGATGGAGATTACGGCACAATCACAACCCCTCAAGATCCAAGGTGAACTTATTCACGGTGCACCCAATCCTATAGCCAGCTAACTATATCCGATTAAAGTAACCAAAAACTATTTCCATCAATTGCCAATACAATCATTTAACATCAGTATTCCACTGTTTTACAAGCATAAATCACATTGTCATTTTCACAAGCATAAACATGCTTAAACTAAAATACATACATCTCATAAAATCAAGGATCACCTACCAAGTGCATCCTTAACAAAATGACATTAACTACTAGCATTATCAATGCTCAAAACATGCTTTAAAACAGTAAATTAAACCACATTTAATTCAAGTGCATTTTCCAACAAAAACATAGCACATTCCGAGAGAGACTTTTGAACCACTTACTCTTGAGTTTATCTAAGTGTTTCAAACATACACTAAGCTCCCAAGACCACGCTCAGAGCGTTACAAAGCTGGAAATTCCAATTCCACTCACCAATACACGAAACCTTGCTCGCCGACGCGAAAATCACCCCTCTGAAGCCTCCACAAATGATTCGTTTGTTTCTGGATCAAGTTCCCCTGTTTTTAGATCATCAAAACAGTGATCCAAATGCATTAAAATGCATTTAAACACCAGCAACTAAACACAAACTCGTTGCTAACCAAAACTACACCAATTTACCCTTCCGAAACAACCGAAAACTCAATCGATTACTTTCTAAACCAATCCCGGCCAACATACATCACCTTCAACCATTTATAAACATCAAAACACGTCTAAAAACAACCTAAACCCATCCTTATACCTCCAGCAAGCATAACTTCATCATTTGTCCTCAAAAACCCAACTAAAACAATCAAGACACTCAAGGATCTCAAGGATTTCGGGATTTATATTATCAAAACTGTTTTTCAACATTATAATCAACTCAAAACTCAATTAAAACCAATTTTGCAAGATTTTGATCTCAAATCAAAACTATAATAAAAACTCAGCCAAAAAACATTTAGAAGCCAAAGATCTTGGGAATTTCAATAAAGAACCTAGATTGAAGGTTGAGAACGTGATTTACCTCCAATTCTTGCATTCCTTAATGATTGACAAGTTTTTCCTTAACAAATCTTGAAGAATTTGAAGAGAACTCTTGAAATTGGTTTAGAAATTAAAGGGCGAGTGTTTGGGAGAAAAGAAATCTGGAGAAAAGAGTTGGGAAAATGGTTTTGTTGAAATGAAAGTTAGTTACGTGGAATGAAATCTCAATTTCCCAATTAACCAATTTTAATTAAATAAAATCATTTCTATTTTAATTATCTAAAAACCATTTTAAAACACATGTCAATTTAAGGAAGGTGTAATTTCACCATAGCTCCCTAAGGATTCTAAGATGTTGACTCTTTTTTGAAATTTTGCAATTTTCCACAGTTTTAAAACTTTACATTTTGGTCACTACCCAAAATGTACCACTTCCGAAACTCTTTTTGTAAAATTGATTTGACCAACCTCTTCAACATGAATTTAGATAATTTTAGCAAATTTTACCATATTTTTATCCTTTTCTGATCCTTGATTTCCTTAAACCACTTGATACGGTTTGAACCATTTCCGACCGGCCTGATCCGATGCCTAAAACATCTAGGCCCAAAAACAGGGCGTTACACCTCTAACTAGATTAAGGTAAACTAATTTTTCTAAAACACTCATACTCGCATGTCCTAATTTTCTATGCCAAAGCCATGAGTCATGTTCATCATATGCAACTAAACATGCATGAGATGTGTGAATGTCATCTAAATGCACCCTTGTAAATATTTCCTATCCTATGTCCTATGAGAATCAATTGATTTGTTTTAATGTTCATTATTTTGCAACCATTTTTTATCAAATATAACATTAAAACCTTTATCACATAATTGACTAATGCTCAACAAATTATGTTTAAGACCGTTGACATATAAGACATTTTCAATGAAAATAGAAGAGTGATTACCAATGGAGCCAATTCCTTCAATGTGGTCTTTGGAGTTGTCACCGAAAGTTACTATTTCATCACTCTTTGGCTTTAGTTCCAAGAATCTACTCTTGTCATCGGTCATATGTCTTGAGAATCCACTATCAAGGTACCATGAGTTTTGACATGAAGCTTTGACCTTGTAGCAATGTTCCCCCTACAACAAAGAAATTAGGCTTTGGGTTTTGGTACACAAATCATTTTGGGTCCATGTGTGTTAGCCCTCAAAACCTTGGTTCCCTTAGGAATCCAAGAAGCAATGGCATTCATATTATTAGAAACAATGAGTTCCTTGGGAACCCAAACACTCCTAATTCTTTTATTTTTAGATTGCTTTGAAAATTTTCTTTTTTTTTTAGGATAAAAGGGTTTTCTTTTTACATATTTGGTATTAGATGAATTTCTTTTCTCAAAATTATTTCTCCCAATACTAATAGAAATTTTAAGATTATCCACCTCCTTTGTGTGATAATCTTGAAAATCGGAAAGAAGTTTTTCAAGATCAAGATTTTTCTTTTTAAGATCATTTGAAAGGTTTATCAAGTATAAAACCTTCTTTTCTAATTCCGGGTTAGATTTTGAAAGATTCTCATTTTGAATTTTCAAATCAGAAATATTTTTCTTATTTCTCAGAATTGACTCTTTATATTTTTCAACTAACTCATCATAGACCTCTTGCAACTCATCATATGCATCATGAAGTCCATCATAGGCAAAATCGAAATTAGATGAGTTGAGGTTTACCTTTGGATCATCATCAATGGCCATGAGGCAAAGGTTAGCCACTTTTCATCCTCCTCGGATGACTCCTCGTCACTCCAAGTTGCCAATTGAGCTTTGAGTTTGTTCTTCTTCTCAAAACTATCCCTTTTTAATTGAGGGCACTTGGATCGAATGTGGCCAGATTTCTTACACTCATAACAAATGATTTGGTATTTCTCTTCTTCTTTACTCTTGTTTTTGAAGCACCCTTTTCTATTGAACTTTCTCCCTCGGTTGGACTTCATGAAGCGAGTGAATCATTTGGCCAACATAGACATCTCCTCATCTTCATCTTCACTAGAATCGCGTTCATGATATGAAGCTTTAAGTGAGATTATAATCTTCTTTTTCTCAACTTCCTTCTTCTCAACCTTCTTCTCCTCCATCTTTTTTCTTCTTCTCTTCCCTTCTTCATGATCTCATTGGTAAGTAGAGATCCAGCAAGAGCATCAAACTTGAGAGTCTTCAAATCTCTAGCTTCAATAATGGTCGTTCTCTTGCTATCCCACGATTCTGGAAGAGAATACAATAGCTTCCTCACTAGCTTGTCTTTGGGAATGATTTCACCAGAACTTTTTAATCCATTGAATATGACCGAGAATCGATCAAACATCTTGGAGACGCTCTCATCAGGATCCATCTTGAAGTTTTCATAGCTTAGATTGAGTAGCTTGATCTTTGTTTCTTTGACATCGCTAATTCTCTCATATGTTGTCTCGAGGGTATCCCAAACTTCCTTGACATTCGTGATTGAAGACACCTTGGAGTAGAAATCCGGACCAAGAGCACAAAAGATGACATGCAAGGCTTTATCATTGACTTGCATTCTTCTTCTATCATCTTCGGCTTTCACTTTTGGGACAAGTCTTCATTCACCATCTCTCTTCATCGGAATGTATGGCCCTTCTTCAACTACATCTCATATCATGTAGTCGGTAGATTTGATGAAGAGTCCCATCCTATTCTTCCAATATTGGTAGTTATCCCCATTGAAGAATGGTGGTTTGGTGGTAGATTGAGACTCATAGAGGTTAGAAATGGAGGTGGATGTCATTGCTTGACTTGTTGTTGATCAAACTCTCCTAGAATCGACTCAAGAGAGTTGCAATTCTTCCAATGAGTGTAGCTATTATATATATTGTTGAGTTGATCAAACAATTGCAAATAGCCAAAAGGAGGGTGAATTGGCGATAAAAATTTGAAGGGTGGAAATTGGACAAATAAAAACTGAAGACAAGGCAATTAGAGTGGTTCAAGTTCTCCAATGAACACTACATCCACCACCTTAGTTGTAACACCCCAATTTTGGGCTTAGAAGTTTTGGGTTTGAACCGGACCGGTCGGATTTTCGGTTCGAATATAAAAGGTGGTTTTAGAGAAAACCTAGTTCGGGATGCATTAAAAATATGCAAAAATATCTAAAAACCCTCTTTTAATATATATAAGAGGGTGGTGAAATCAATTTTACAAAATGAGGTTTGGAAATATGACATTTCGAGTTAGTGACTAAAATGTAATTTTTGAAAAGTTCGTGACTGTTTTGAAAGGATTGAAACTTTGAATCTTTAAGGAGCTAATTTACCCAAGGGATGATTTCTCCAGATTTTTCTTGATTTTTAAGACTCATTTAATGTTTAATTAATAAAAAGAAAAGAGGGAAAAAGATATTTTTAGTTTCATAACTAACTTTTACCAAAATTTTCCCATTTCATTTTCTCTCAAAATTCCCTCAGTCAAACACATTTACACAGCAACTTTTCCTTTGATTTTCACACCTAAAGTTGAGATTTCAATTCCTAAATGATTCCTAATCATTTCTACACCAAATCCTCATCATTTGCTTAATGAATTTTCAAGGATTTTGGCTCTAAACAATGCGAAATCAACATTTAGAGGTATGAACGTCCTTCTCCTCTAAATACTCAGTTCTTTACTGAAATTCCCAAGTTCTCAATCCTTAAATTGAGTTTTATTAAAGGTTTTAATGTTGTGATCTTGATTTTGGCTTAAAATGCAAGATTTGGATTTAATTTTGAAGATATTCGTAATAGATGATTGGGCTCTGTTTTGAGATGTCTTTTTGATGTATTTTGGATGTTTAAAAGATGTGAAATGGAGGTTTAATCAATGCAATCCCGAATAGGTTGATTTTCCTAAGTTTTTACTTGTGAAAATGGTGGTTTTTGAGGTGATTTTGGTGTTCTGTTAATGCTGGAGGTATAAGGACGAGTTTGGGTTCATTTTGGATGTTAATTGATGTTTAAAAATGGTTAGAAGTGATGGATCTTGGCTGGGTTAAGTTTTGGAAGAGTTTGGAGGTGTTTTCGGTTGTGTTTGGTAGCCGAAATGTTGGATTTTTGTAGAGCAACGAGTTTAGGTGTGTTGCTGGTGGTTTTAATGCATGATGATGCATAAATCCTCTGTTGTTATGTGTTTAAAACAGGGTAGAATGATCCGGAAGTAATAGAGGTAGCGTTGGAGGGTTCAGATGCTTGGAAGGCTTGCCGGCAAGCTTAGTTTTGTGTAACGGTGAGTGAAGTTGGGTTTTCAGCTTTGAAACCAATGTTTGAAGGTTATGGGAGCTTAGTTTAAGTCTAAGCAACTTAACTAAGCTCAAGAGTAAGTTTTCGGAAAAACTCTTTCTCTTGAATGAACCATGAGATGGTTGGATGCATACATTTAATTTGCATGTTTAAATTCTGTTTCGAAAGCATGTTTTAAGCATGGTTTAGTGCTGGTTTTGAAAGTCATGTGTTGAAGGATGCTCAAGGTAAGAGATCCTTGGTTTTGTACTTTGGAATTGTGGAATTGATGCATAGTGTTGCATGTTGTTTATTGGCTTTGTTTAATGCTTTAAAACAATGAATTGATGATGGTAATTGATGGTATTGGCAAGTGATGTAAGTGGTTGTTGGTTACTTTAATCGGATAGAGTTAGCCGGCTATAGGATTGTGTGCACCATGAATTGAGTCGCCTTGGATGTCGAGGGGTTGTAATGGTATCGTAAACTCCATCCAAGTATCCTAGCGATTGAGAGAGTTGGTGTCACCACGATGGAGGATGGCTCTCGTGGGTGGGCTTTGTTAAGTGCCACCACGATGGAGGATGGCTCTCGTGGGTGGGATTGGTTAAGTGCCACCACGATGGAGGATGGCTCTCGTGGGTGGACTTTGTTAAGCGGCACAACGGTGGAGGGTTGCTCCCGTGTGTGAGCTTGGTTAAGGTGATTACAATGGTTGTGGTAGCTTCCATGTGTAAGCCTTGTGATGTGTCCCGGCTCTCGCTAGTGAGTTATACAACTTCCGATGAGTGATGTTGAGGGGTTGTGATTGTACCGTTAAACTCCATCACGGGTGTTGAGGGGTTGTGATTGTACCGGTAAACTCCACCTTGTGTTGTTCGGTTGTGTGTATGAAGCGTGTGGGACAACGTTTGTAATCTGCGTATCCGATTTTGTCTTGTGTTGTGATGGTTTGTGAATTATCACTTGGAAGCCAATATATGTTCTTGAATGTAATGAGGCATGAGATGCTTGAAGTGATGCAAGGTTGCATGGGAAATGTGTAATGTTCTAAGAATGCATGTATTACTTGTTAAGCTTGAACAAGTGTTTATCTTCTATTGAGAATGGTGCATATGTGCATGGAATCTCTTTAGTGCATTGAAGTCTTGTGAGGACTTGTTTTAAAAGGCATGTAGTGCAATGTTGTTTTTGGCAGTTCATGTGTTTTGCATTTATTGAATGCATGAGATAGTTAGAAGGAACCAATGGTTTTCGAAAGGTTTTGCTTTGAAATGGCCATCAAGCATATGTAAAGTATGTTGTGAAGTGGAAGTGTTTTCCAAGGAATTTGGGTTTAACCTTGCATGTGGTGTTTATGCATGGAAAGGTTTAAATAATGGTTTTTGCAAGAATGTGTTTTGGGGTAAATTGTTTAGCTTTTCTAAGCTAAAGGTTGGTTTTCATGTTGAGCAAGACATGGTTTAAAGCATGATGTTTCGAAAGAGGTTTTTCAACCAATGCTTTGATTTATTGATTTACATCTACTTTTAGAAGGGGTTTTATGATTCGCTGCATTGATGGTGTTTTGGTTTTGAGCATTTCTCACTAAGCATTATGTGCTTACGCTCCTTTTTGTCCATTAATCCATATAAATGAAGTTGGGGCAGCAAGAAGCAAGGGATTCAAGGAGAGCTCCACTTGAGATGTATGTCTCGGTTAATAGCTATAGATAATAAAGGCAATGGGGGGAGAGTCTTTTATGTTGATGCGTAATGAGATCGTGTATGTTGGACAAGTTTGTTTTATGATTTGAATTATGTGGTTTAACGCTTGCAACGTTTGAAGCTTCTCCTTCATAAGTCGTTATGCTATGCTTCTTGTTTTAAAAGCATGATTAAGTGTTGGATGTGTTGAAGGAGTTGGTGCACCTAGGGGTTGTTTTGTATCTAGACTTTAATGCAATTTGGTTGTTATGATGCTTGGCATGTTGTTGTTTTGTTGAGGATTGATTTAGAGTATGTTTGATGGTGATTAGATGTGTTAAAACATGCTTTTCTGCTGTTTCTGGGCAGGGTGTTTCGAAACACCCTTGCCTGTTTCGAAATAGGCGCTTGATTTGGCCTGGGTGTTTCGAAACGGGTAGAGGTGTTTCGAAACACTTTGGCTACTGCCAAGCCCCGTTTCTGAACAGTCTATTCCCGTTTCGAAACACTTGACCGTTGGGCACTAATTTGAATGGTTTTGAAGTTTGCAAGCTTTACGTTTTAGTCGTGATTTTTGTATGTGCAATTGCTTGAGTTCGAGATGTCCGTTTAAGGTGAAATTTGGCAGAGAGGCATGAAACATGACTAATTTCATAATGGTAACTTAAAAATTGGTAAAGTCCTCTTAATTTCCAGAATTTACAAAATGGTCCCTAAATTCGTATGTTGTGCAATTGAGTCCCTTATTGTTTTCCGATTGCTATGATTTTTGAGTATGCTTATCTCAGGAGTATGCCTAGGATTAATGTGCATCTAGACAAGTTTAAAAAGAAAAAAAAGGGTCGTTAATCAAGGTTGACTTTCAGGTTGACTTTGGTTTTCCCCGTGTAATCTTCGTAGTTCAGGTCAACCGTCTTGGCCGGGCTAAGGGGGTTACTTTTGGTGGTATCAGAGCTGAGTTGTGAATGCTTGGGGAAATGGTAAATTGTTGTAATAAGTGTTTGATGTTTATTTTGATGTGTGGTTGAAAGTTGGTTAAAATGTGTGTCTCTGAGCGAATTGTTGATGTTTTTATCATGCTTTTGGTTATGAATCTTCATTGAGTTAATGTGAATATGTGCTAATGATATGGTGGTGTTGTGAGCTGATTTTATGAATATTGATGAAAGTGTGATGGGTATGATATGTTGATATTATGCTGTTGCGGGTGAATATTGTTTGGTGAGGGCATGATCGAAGTATGTTGATTGATATGCTCGATGTTGTGATAACCATGTTTTTATTGATTGTTATGTCGTGTAAAAGGGGAGAATTTGGGATACCCATTGCCTTATTATTATAGCTATTGTGTTATGTTGGAGTGGGAGTCTTGAATCCTTGCTTGAAGCTGGCCTGATCGTTTTGTTGTTTTGCTATGATTGTTTGTTGTTAATAGCATGGTGAAATCGATGAGAGAATGACAGTTGGGTGAGATGGTTGCTGCTTTAGAGCAGGTTGTTAAGGCGTGGAATTCACCTTTTAGTGGAGGTGTTTCGTCTCAGTCTTTAGTGTCTGGAGTTGAGGTAGTGAGGCAGGAGGAAGAAGCTGGTTCTGTGATGAAGGGTTCATCACCTATAGTTCAAGAGGTGTGGGGAACATCTCAGGCTGTGGTGAAAGTGAGGCCTGTAGACGTGCTGACTGTGGGACACGCGAGTTTGTCAAAACAGCGCCTATATGATTTAGGAGTTGTGGAGTATTGTGGTTCGACACCTGAGGCGTTCGAGGCTTGGTTAGCCAGTGTAATTTTGATTTTGGATCAGGAAAGGTGTGATTACGCCTGTAAGCTGGGAAGTGTTGTCTCATTGATGTTGGAGGACGCTTGTGCTTGGTGGACATCTGTGGCGGTGGCAAAGCATGTCCACGATATAGATTGGGACTTCTTTGTGTCTGCCTTTTATGAAAGGTACCTTGGAAAGAAATTCCCAAGGGTTAATCAACGTGGGGGTGTGGCTTCAGATTATGAAGGTGAGAAGAGTATAAGCAAGAGAGCTGTGGGTACTGATTTCGGAAGCGGTCTGCGTAAGAGGTTACGTGATAGAAGATTTTGCTTGAATCGAAGCCTGAATGGTAGTGCAGATGTGGGGTAAGTGCTACATGATCGAGGAGGGGTAGCTCGGTTGCCGATGTGTGACCGTTGTGGAAGGTGTCATGTAGGAGGTTGTTGGGGCGCGGGAATTTGTTGGAACTGTGGTTCTAAGGAGCATGTGAAGCGAAATTGTCCTCAAGTGGTGAGATCAGCTTCAGTGGTAGCAAAAGGGTTTCTGAAGGGTCGTGGGCGCGGCCGAGACAAAGTTCGAAGGTGGCAGGAAGGGCGGAAAGGTGTGAGGAGCTTGGGGAAAGAATCCTGTTGGAATTGTGGGTCTGTTGGACATTTGAGACGAAATTGTTTGAAGTTGGCTCGGGGTAGTCAGGGTTCTTTACCGCAGGGAGATGGTGATGACCTTAAGGTGTTGGCTGATGCTGCGGTGGTGCGGCTAGAGAATGATGGTTCTGCGAAGAAGAGAGTTTGTCTGTTGAAGCCCTGAGGCAGTGAGATGTTTACAGGTAACCTTGTTAAGTAACCTTTACCCTAGTTATCTTAGTTTGGTTTCGGTTTGGTTTTCCCTTGCGTAGTGGTTTGGTCTTATAGCTAGCAAGTTTGGGGTAGTAGTTGGTGTTGTTTTGAAAACAACTTTAGTGTGAAGAGGGCATTAGAGGGTATTTTATGGTTAATGGGTTGTTAGAATGGTAGAGTTGGACAAGATAAAAGTGAGGTACGAGGTTGTTTTTAGGCGGATTCTGAGGATGTTATTGGTGGGTGTGAACCGACATACATGCACAGTTAAAACCATTTGTCATATAATATATTATATATATGTGTTGGTACATGCATACATGCGACATGACATTAGAGGTTTTGCATACATGTACACAGGCATTGATAGGGCATATTGGTGACCATGCATACGAACGTTCACACTTGCTAATAGCTAGTTGGGTCCGTTAGTGTTGTGATAAGATTAGGTTGGATGATGGGTTTTAAGAGTTGTTTGGTGTTAAGAGAATGTTAGAAGTAGTGGAGGGTGATAAGCGAGCTGTCAGTAATAGTGAGTGCGGTATAGCATGTGGCAGAAGGGAAATGTTTTGGTGCTTAAAGAATTTAGCGGTATGGTGGTGGGGAGATTTCCGGTTGGAGTTAGAACCGGTCAGGTGGTTTTGAATAGCTGATAGATGTGGTGGTTCTCTGTGTTAAGTGATGTTGCAGGTTAGTGTATGTGTTTCCAGAGTGCTGAGGTAACTTGGCATTGATGTTGTAATAGAAGGGTTGTTTTTATAGGTGATGGTTCGTAGCAACCTTCGAAGAGTTGAGAAGAGGTTGTGTTGTGGGTTGTAGAAAAGGGTTGGCCTGGGGTGAATAGAAGTTTCGTAATCTTAATATGTATGTATAGAATGGGCGGTGTCCTAGTGAGGCTAGTGTTGTAGTCAAAGCTTGAAGTGGAAAGGCAATGTAAGTTCAAGGGCCATTGTTGGTTGGATGGTTTCTTGTGAGAAGTGGTTGGCTAGTCGTGTATAAGTAAATCCCTTCTGAAGTCAGCTAGTGGTATGTGGAACGGCTGGCGGAGTCAAGGTTGGGGTTTTGTGACGTGATTTTCGAATGTTGTGTGAGTAGTTTTGGTGAGTCGTTATGGTAGTGATTGTGGCGGAGTTTAAGGAATGTCGTCAATACATTGAGAAGTTTGAGTAAGTAGTTGATGCTTAAGAATTTTTGCTTGTTGTGGTAACCTTTGGAAGAAGTTGAGCAGTTTTGCAAAGGGTTTTAGAAGCAGTGAAGGTTGTGGGTCACATGGTGGCTGAACTGGATGGGTTGGTGTCACCGTGTGTGCGAGTTTTGGGAGTTATGAGTTAAGGTGGTGTATGCTGTAAAAGTTTGGAGGTTCTTCGGGTTGTTGTTGGGGCTATGCGCAGTTCGGAAGTGTGAAAGGTTAAGTTGTGGTTAACATCTGAGTGTTCTGGAATTTATGAACAGTATGTGGTGGTGTTGGGTTTGGTTATGGTGTAAGTTGATTTGAGGAGGAGTTGTTTTGTGGTGTTCTGAGTGGAGAATGTTTCAGTAGTGGATAAGTCTCTTGTGTTTCGTTGTGTGTTGCTTGTGAAGTTTGGTTGTGCTCTTTTCGCCGGTTGAAATTTCGAGGATGAAATTTCCTAAGAGGGGGAGAGTTGTAACACCCCAATTTTGGGCTTAGAAGTTTTGGGTTTGAACCGGACCGGTCGGATTTTCGGTTCGAATATAAAAGGTGGTTTTAGAGAAAACCTAGTTCGAGATGCATTAAAAATATGGGAAAATATCTAAAAATCCTCTTTAATATATATAAGAGGGTGGTGAAATCAATTTTACAAAATGAGGTTTTGAAATATGACATTTTGAGTTAGTGACTAAAATGTAATTTTTGAAAACTTCGTGATTGTTTTGAAAGGATTGAAACTTTGAATCTTTAAGGAGCTAATTTACCCAAGGGAGGATTTCTCCAGATTTTTCTTGATTTTTAAGACTCATTTAATATTTAATTAATAAAAAGAAAAGAGGGAAAAAGATATTTTTAGTTTCATAACTAACTTTTACCAAAATTTTCTCATTTCATTTTCTCTCAAAATTCCCTCAGCCAAACACATTTCCACAGCAACTTTTCCTTTGATTTTCACACCTAAAGTTGAGATTTCAATTCCTAAATGATTCCTAATCATTTCTACACTAAATCCTCATCATTTGCTTAATGAATTTTCAAGGATTTTGGCTCTAAACAAGGAGAAATCCGCATTTAGAGGTATGAACGTCCTTCTCCTCTAAATACTCAGTTCTTTACTGAAATTCCCAAGTTCTCAATCCTTAAATTGAGTTTTATTAAAGGTTTTAATGTTGTGATCTTGATTTTGGCTTAAAATGCAAGATTTGGATTTAATTTTGAAGAAATTCATAATAGATGATTGGGCTCTGTTTTGAGATGTCTTTTTGATGTATTTTGGATGTTTAAAAGATGTGAAATGAAGGTTTAATCAATGCAATCCTGAATAGGTTGATTTTCCTAAGTTTTTACTTGTGAAAATGGTGGTTTTTGAGGTGATTTTGGTGTTCTGTTAATGCTGGAGGTATAAGGACGAGTTTGGGTTCATTTTGGATGTTAATTGATGTTTAAAAATGGTTAGAAGTGATGGATCTTGGCTGGGTTAAGTTTTGGAAGAGTTTGGAGGTGTTTTCGGTTGTGTTTGGTAGCCGAAATGTTGGATTTTTGTAGAGCAACGAGTTTAGGTGTGTTGCTGGTGGTTTTAATGCATGATGATGCATTCATCCTCTGTTGTTATGTGTTTAAAACAGGGGAGAATGATCCGGAAGCAATAGAGGTAGCGTTGGAGGGTTCGGATGCTTGGAAGGCTTGTCGGCAAGCTTAGATTTGTGTAAAGGTTAGTGAAGTTGGGTTTTCATCTTTGAAACCAATGTTTGAAGGTTATGGGAGCTTAGTTTAAGTCTAAGCAATTTAACTAAGCTCAAGAGTAAGTTTTCGGAAAAACTCTTTCTCTTGAATGAACCATGAGATGGTTGGATGCATACATTTAATTTGCATGTTTAAATTCTGTTTTGAAAGCATGGTTTAGTGCTGGTTTTGAAAGTCATGTGTTGAAGGATGCTCAAGGTAAGAGATCCTTGGTTTTGTACTTTGGAATTGTGGAATTGATGCATAGTGTTGCATGTTGTTTATTGGCTTTGTTTAATGCTTTAAAACAGTGAATTGATGATGGTAATTGATGGTATTGGCAAGTTATGTAAGTGGTTGTTGGTTACTTTAATCGGATATAGTTAGCCAGCTATAGGATTGGGTGCACCGTGAATTGAGTCGCCTTGGATGTCGAGGGGTTGTAATGGTACCGTAAACTCCATCCAAGTATCCTAGCGATTGAGAGAGTTGGTGTCACCACGATGGAGGATGGCTCTCATGGGTGGGCTTTGTTAAGTGCCACCACGATGGAGGATGTGTAACGCCCCGGTTTTGGGCTCAGAAGTTTTGGGCGTTGACCGGTTCGGTCAAAGTGCTGATCGAATATATAAGAGTGAATTTAGGAAAGCCTAGTTCGGGTTGCATTAAAAATATGGAAAAATATTTTAAAATCATCTTTTAATATATAAAAGTGAACTGTGAAATCAATTTTGGAAAATGAGGTTCGGAAGGTTGACATTTTGGCTAGTGACCAAAATGTAATTTTTGAAAGTTGCGGGACAGTTTTATAAAGGATTGAAACTTTGAATCTTCAAGGAGCTATTATTCCAAAAAGGATTTCTCCAGATTTTTCTAAGATATTTTAAGGCTTTATTCTGATTTTAAAGATTATGAAATGTGGAGGGAAACCATTTTTACCATTTCTTAACTAACTTTTCATTTTCTCTCAATTTTCCTTTTCTCTCATTTTCTCTCCACCCAAACACATTTCTCCAGATTTCCTTCTCTGATTTTGGCATCTAAATCACACATTTCAACTCTCTTTTGATTCCTAATCATCTCATCTACAAAACCTCTCAAATTGCAAGTTGTTTCATCAAGCATTTTGGCTCTAAAAAGGAGAAATTCAAGTTTGGAGGTAAGAACGTCCTTCTCCTCTAAACTATCAGTTCTTTACTGAAATTCCTAAGTTCTCAATCCTTGATTTGTGTTTTGTTAATGGCTTTTTAATTGAAATCTTGATTTTTGGCTTAAAATGCAAGATTTGGTGATTTTGGTGAAATTTTCGTGTGATCTGTTTGGGCAGTGTTTTGAAGTGTCAAAATGATGTTAAATGAATGCTAAATTGATTAGAAGTTGAGGTTTAATCAATGCAATCCCGGATAGGTTGAATTTCCTAAGTTTGGCTTGAGTTTTTGGTTGTTTTTGGAGTGTTTTTGGTGATCTGTTATACCTGGAGGTATAAGGATGTGTTTGTGATCATTTTGGATGTTAATTGATGTTTAAAAATGGTTAGAAGTGATGGATCTTGGCTGGGTTAAGTTTTGGAAGTGTTTGGAGGTGATTTCGGTTGTGTTTGGTAGCCAAATTGTTGGATTTGGGATGAGCAGCGAATTGAGTCTTGTTGCTGGTGTTTTTAATGCATAATGATGCATTAATCCTCTATTGTTGTGTGCTTGAAACAGGGGAGTTTGATCCGTGAGCTTTGAAGGTGTTGCGGAAGGTTTTCGGATGCTTGGAAGGCTTGTTGGCTAGCCTTGTTTTGTGTATCGGTGAGTGAAGTTGGGATTTCAGCTTTTAAACCAAGGTTTGAAGGTTTTGGGAGCTTAGTTTAAGTCTAAACAACTTTGCTAAGCTCAAGAGTAAGTGAATGGTTTTCGCTCTTGAATTGTGTTGTGAAATTGGCTTTTGAGCAATTGTGGTTGATGATTGAAATGCATGTGTTTTGCATGGTTTAAATCTGTTTTGAAAGCATATTTTAAGCATGGTTTAGTGCTGGTTTTGAAAGCCATATGTGAAGGATGCTCAAGGTAAGAGATCCTTGGTTTTATACATTGAAAATGTGGATTTGATGCATGGTGTTGCATGATGTTTAATGGCTTTGTGTGATGCTTTAAAACAGTGAATTAATGATGGTAAATGATGGTTTTTGCATTATGGTTATGCATGTGAATCATTGGACTATTGTGGTAAGGTGGTTATATTGGCAAGTGATGTAAGTGGATTCTTGGTTCGTTGATCGGATATAGTTAGCCGGCTATAGGATTGGGTGCACCGTGAATTAAGTCGCCTTGGAGGTGGAGTGGTCAAGAGTGGACCGGTAAACTCCCTTTAAGTATCCTAACGAGATGGTTAAGTTCATAATGGAGGTGTTTCCCATTCGAGGACCTTGGTTGAGCAAAGGTTATATGGTGTTTAAAAGTCCATATAGGAGAACCTTGTGCTTGTTGAGATCACAATGGCGGTGTTAAGTCCATGTGTGGATCTTGTGTGGGGTGTCCCGGATCTCGTTAGTGATGTGATACAACTACCAATCGTTGAATGCAAAGGTTGTATGGTGTTTGAAAGTCCATACATAGGAACCTTGTGCATGTCAAGGTTGTATGGTGTTTAAAAGTCCATACATGGGAACCTTGGGAAAAGTCAAGGTTGTATGGTGTTTGAAAGTCCATACATGGGAACCTTGGGAAAAGTGGAGGTTGTATGGTGGTTGAAAGTCCATGCATGGGAACCTCGGAAGAAGCTAAGGTTGTATGGTGTTTAAAAGTCCATACATGGGAACCTTAGGCTTGTAAGGTCAAATGGTGTTTAAAAGTCCATTTGGGAGACCTTGGATTGGTAGGGTGTATGGAGCGTAGGGACAACGCTCGGAATTCGCGTATCCGATCGGGTGTTGAGTTGAAAAGTGGATGTGGATGATATTGGAAGCCAATGCAATGTTCTTGATCATAAGGAAGCATGAAATGCTTGAAAGGATGCATAATTGCATGAGAAGCATGAGATGCTTGAAAAGATGCATGGTTGCATGAAAAGTATATAATGCTAGTGAATGCATGTTTACTTGTTGGGTTTAACAAGTGTTGGTTATCATTTGGAAAATGATGCATGTGAGCATGGGAACTTTTAAATGCATTGGAGTCTTGTTAAGATTTGTTTTAAAAGGCATGTGATAATGATGTTGTGGTTCATGAGTTGCCTTTGGTTAATGCATGTATTGGATTGATTGAGTAAATGATTTTAAAGGACTTCTTGCTTAAATAGTTTTAAGTTTAAGAAGGGTATGTTGTGAAATGGGAGCTTTCCAAGGTTTTAATTTAGCTTTGCATATGGTGTTTATGCTTGAAAAGGTTTACTTAGCTTGCTAAGCTAAGGTTTGATTTCATGTGTGTGCAATGCATGGTTTAAGCATGATGTTGAAAAGGGTTTTCAAACATGGTTTTGGTAACAAATCGGGTTTGTTTTTAAAGTGATCTTAATGACCCGCTGCATTGATGGTGTTTTGGTTTTGAGCATTCCTCACTAAGCATTATGTGTTTACGCTCCTTTTTGTCCATCAATGCAGATTCTTGAAGTTTGGACAGCAAGGAGCAAGGGATTCAAGGTGGACTCCAATTGAGATGTATGTCTCGGTGAATAGCTATAGTTAATAAAGGCAATGGGGGTAGAATCTCTCGGAATGATGTTTTTTTGTGTTCGTATATGTTCGGATAAGTATGTTTTAATGTTGTTGTTGTTGCTGAATCATGAAAAGGCTTTAATGAGTTGAATTGGAAAGTTTGTGCTTAAATTGTTGCTTGTGTAGGAAGCATGCCTATAGATTTGGGGCTTTTTGCATATGAAGTTAAATTATTGATTTGATGATGCCTACAAGTCATATATATGTTGAATTGCATGCTGGTAAAGTTTGGTGACATTTGGAGCATGTTTGAATGATCAATTGCATGTTTTGGTATGCTTGGTTGCTGCAATCTGTGCAGGCGTTTCGGAACAGTGTGCACCGTTTCGGAACGGGTGCCTTACATGAACCCAGGCGTCCGAAACGGTATGCACCGTTTCGAAACGGTTTGGTCTCTGCCAAGGCCGTGTTTCGGAACGGGGTCGATCGGTTCCGGAACGGCCCGTGTTTCGGAACGGGGTCGATCAGTTTCGAAACGGCCGACCGTTAGGGGCTGACGTTGGCAGTTATATGTTTTGAATTGTTTGCGTTTTGGTCCTGAATCTTGTATGTTCAATTGCATGAGCTTGGAAGGTCCTTTTGAGCTGAAATTTCACAGAGAAGCATGAAACCTGATTAATTTCAAGTTGGTAACTTTAATTTGGGTTAAGTCCTTTTAATTATCAGAAATTACAATTTGGTCCCTAAAGTTGTAATTTGTTCAATTGGGTCCTTGTTTGATCTCTGATGTTTGTGATCTTTGTGTATGATGTTTGTGTGATCACAATTAGGACTAATGTGCATCTAGACAAGAGTAAAAAGAAAAAAAAGGGTCGTTAATCAAGGTTGACTTTCGGGTTGACTTTGGTTTTTCCCGTGTGACTTTCTTAATTCGGGTCAACCGTCTGGGCCGGGTTAAGGGGGTTACATTTGGTGGTATCAGAGCTGAGTTGCGAATGCTTGGGGAAAACGGTAAGTTGTTGTAATGTGTGCTTGTTGTTTACCTTGATGTATGGTTGAAAGTTGGTTGAAACACGTGTTTCTGAATATGCTGCTGGTGTTTCTGAATATGCTGCTGGTGTTTCTGAATATGCTGCTGGTGTTTCTGAGTATGATGCTGATGATTATGAGTAAATTGTTGATGTTTCTGAGCATGTTGCTGATGTTGCAAGCATGCTTTATGGTTATGAATCTTGGTTGAGTTTATGTGGATATGTGCTGATGTTGTGAGCTGATGTTATGCATGTTGAATGTGTTATGAGCATGTTATGTTGATAATATGCTGTTGCAAATGGATACTGTTTGATGTAAGCATGATCAAAGTATGTTGTTTGATATGCTTGATATTGTGATATCCATGTTGTGTTGACTGTTATGTCATGTAAAGGGGAGGATTCGGGATACCCATTGCCTTATTAATATAGCTATTGTGTTATTTGGAGTTGGAGTTTGAATCCTTGCTTAATGCTGGTCTAACTGGTTTGTTTGCTTGTTGTGATTGTTTGTTGTTGTTAGTAGTATGACAAGGTCGATGGAGGAGTGGCAGTTGGGTGAGATGGTTGCTGCCTTGGGGCAGGTTGTTAAGGCATGGAATTCACCCTTTTATAGAGGTGTTTTGTCTCAGTCTTCTGTGCCTGGAGTTGAGGTGGTAAGGCAAGGGAAAGAAGCTGGTTCTGTGATGAAGTGTTCATCATCTGTTGTTCAGGAGGTGTTGGGAACATCTCAGGCTGAGGTAAAGGTAAAGTCAGTGGATGAGCTGGCTGTGGGATGTGTTAGTTTGCCGAAGCAGCATTTGCTTGATTTGGGTGCTGTGGAATATCATGGTTCGACACCTGAGGTATTTGAGGCCTGGTTGGCCAGTGTGGTTCTGATCTTGGATCAGGAGGGTTGTGATTACGCCTGTAAGTTGGGGAGTGTTGTTTCTCTGATGTTGGAGGATGCGTGTGCCTGGTGGACATCTGTGGCGGTGGCGTCACATATTGATGATATTGATTGGGATTTCTTTGTATCTGCCTTTTATGAAAGGTATCTTGGAGAGAAGTTTCCAAGGGTTAAGCAATGTGAAGGTGGTGCTGTTGTGGAGCAAGTGTTGTTTGAACAAGGAGTGGAAGCTCAGCTACCGATGTGTGACCGTTGTGAAAGGCGCCATGTTGGAGGTTGTTGGGGTGCGGGTGCTTGCTGGAATTGTGGTTCCAAAGTGCATGTTAAGCGTGATTGTCCTCTTGGAGTGAAGTCAGCTTTGGTGTTAGCCAAAGGGTCTCTGAAAGGTCGTGGGCACGGCCGAGGCAAGGTTCAGAGGTGGCAGAAAGAGCAGAAGGTTGTGAAGAGTTTGGGAAAAGAGAATTGCTGGAAATGTGGGTCTGCTGGACACATGAGACGTGATTGTTTGAGGTTGGCTCGGAACAGTCAAGGTTCCTTACCGCAAGGAGTTGGTGGTGACCCTAGTGTGCTAGCTGGTGCTGCAGTGGTGCGGCAGGAGGATGATGGTTCCGCGAGGAAGAAAGCTCGTCTGATGAGTCTTCAGGGAGGTGTTGTGTTTTCAGGTAACCTTGTTAAGTAATCTTTGCTCTAGTTACCTTAGTTTGGTTTCTATTGGTTTTCCTTGCGTGATAAGTTTAGTCTTGTTGCTAGCTTGTTTGGGGTAATGGTAGTTGTTTGGGAACATCTTTGGTGTGAAGAAGGCTTAGTGAGTATCTGGTGGTTAATGGTTGTTGGTATGATGGAGTTAGATAAGCTAGAAGTGAGTTAAGAGGTTGTTCTTAGACGGATTTGAGGATGTTATTGGAGGGTGTGAACTGGCATTCATGCACAGTTAAAGTCATTGTTATATGCTATATTATATATGTTGGTCCATGCATACATGTGGCATGACATTAGAGGTTTTGCATACATGTACATCAGGCATTGATAGGGCATGTAGGTGATCATGCATACGATGTTCACACTCGCTAATGACTAATCGAATCTGTTAGTGTGGTGGTTGGTTTGGATGATGGGTTTTTAGAGGTTGTTTTGGTGCTGAGTGAGGGTTAGAAGTAATATTAAGCTAGTTGCTAGTGATGGTGAGAGTGGTATAGCCTGTGGTAGAAGGATGGTGTTTGTTGCTTAAAGAGAGTTTAGTGGTTTGGTGGTTTGTATAGCTAAAAGGAAGTGGTAGTTCCTTGGTGCTAGTAATGTTGCAGTTTGAGGTGGTGTTTCCAAGTGCTGAGGTAGCTTAGCTTTTAAGTTGTTGTGAAAGGGTTGTGTTGGTAAGTGTTGGTTCTTAGCAACCTTTGAGGAGTTCAGAAGCTGTTATGTGTGTTTTGGATAAACAATGTTCTGGTAATGCAAGTGTTATGGTTGAAGTTTGAAGTGGAAGGATTATGAAGGATCGAAGGCTTTTGTTGGTTGTTTGGGTTCTTGTGAGAAGTGGTTGGCTGGTTGTGAGTATGTGAATTTCTTGTAGTCAGCTGGTGGTGTATGAAACGGCTGGTGGAGTCAAGTTGGGGTTATGATGTAATTCTTGGAATTTGGGTGAGTAATCCTGGTAAGCTGTTATGGTGATGTTGGCGGTAGGTGTAAAGGATTATCAGCTTTTGTTGAAGAGTTTGAGTAACCAGTTGACGTTTAAGGATTTCTGCTTGTTGGGAAAATCCTTGGAAGAGGTTTGGGAGTTTGCAAGAGTTTTAGAAGCAGAAAGGTTTGCATAGTGGCTGTTTGGATTGGTTGTTGTCACTGTGTAAACAGGTCTTGGAAGTTGTGTGTTACAGTGTGGTGTGCTGTAAGAGCTGAAGTTCTTCAGGTTGATGTTGGGGCTGTGTACAGTCCGGTTGTGTGAAGGATTAAGTTGTGGCTATCTTGAGTGTTCTGGATTTTGTGAACAGTGTGTAGAGGTGTTAAGTTTGGTGGAGGTTTTGTATGGAATGTGTTCGGTGGTAGTTGAGGCTGTTGTGTTGCCTTGTGTGCTGGTTTGAGAAGGTTGTTGTTCTCTTTTCGCCGGTTGAAATTTCGAGGACGAAATTTCCTAAGGGGGGAGAGTTGTAACGCCCCGGTTTTGGGCTCAGAAGTTTTGGGCGTTGACCGGTTCGGTCAAAGTGCTTATCGAATATATAAGAGTGAATTTAGGAAAGCCTAGTTCGGGTTGCATTAAAAATATGGAAAAATATTCTAAAATCATCTTTTAATATATAAAAGTGAACTGTGAAATCAATTTTGGAAAATGAGGTTCGGAAGGTTGACATTTTGGCTAGTGACCAAAATGTAATTTTTGAAAGTTGCGGGACAGTTTTATAAAGGATTGAAACTTTGAATCTTTAAGGAGCTATTATTCCAAAAAGGATTTCTCCAGATTTTTCTAAGATATTTTAAGGTTTTATTCTGATTTTAAAGATTATGAAATGTGGAGGGAAACCATTTTTACCATTTCTTAACTAACTTTTCATTTTCTCTCAATTTTCCTTTTCTCTCATTTTCTCTCCACCCAAACACATTTCTCCAAATTTCCTTCTCTGATTTTGGCATCTAAATCACACATTTCAACTCTCTTTTGATTCCTAATCATCTCATCTACAAAACCTCTCAAATTGCAAGTTGTTTCATCAAGCATTTTGGCTCTAAAAAGGAGAAATTCAAGTTTGGAGGTAAGAACGTCCTTCTCCTCTAAACTATCAGTTCTTTACTGAAATTCCTAAGTTCTCAATCCTTGATTTGTGTTTTGTTAATGGCTTTTTAATTGAAATCTTGATTTTTGGCTTAAAATGCAAGATTTGGTGATTTTGGTGAAATTTTCGTGTGATCTGTTTGGGCAGTGTTTTGAAGTGTCAAAATGATGTTAAATGAATGCTAAATTGATTAGAAGTTGAGGTTTAATCAATGCAATCCTGGATAGGTTGAATTTCCTAAGTTTGGCTTGAGTTTTTGGTTGTTTTTGGAGTGTTTTTGGTGATCTGTTATACCTGGAGGTATAAGGATGTGTTTGTGATCATTTTGGATGTTAATTGATGTTTAAAAATGGTTAGAAGTGATGGATCTTGGCTGGGTTAAGTTTTGGAAGTGTTTGGAGGTGATTTCGGTTGTGTTTGGTAGCCAAATTGTTGGATTTGGGATGAGCAGCGAGTTGAGTCTTGTTGCTGGTGTTTTTAATGCATAATGATGCATTAATCCTCTGTTGTTGTGTGCTTGAAACAGGGGAGTTTGATTCGTGAGCTTTGAAGGTGTTGCGGAAGGTTTTCGGATGCTTGGAAGGCTTGTTGGCTAGCCTTGTTTTGTGTATCGGTGAGTGAAGTTGGGATTTCAGCTTTTAAACCAAGGTTTGAAGGTTTTGTGAGCTTAGTTTAAGTCTAAACAACTTTGCTAAGCTCAAGAGTAAGTGAATGGTTTTCGCTCTTGAATTGTGTTGTGAAATTGGCTTTTGAGCAATTGTGGTTGATGATTGAAATGCATGTGTTTTGCATGGTTTAAATCTGTTTTGAAAGCATATTTTAAGCATGGTTTAATGCTGGTTTTGAAAGCCATATGTGAAGGATGCTCAAGGTAAGAGATCCTTGGTTTTATACATTGAAAATGTGGATTTGATGCATGGTGTTGCATGATGTTTAATGGCTTTGTGTGATGCTTTAAAACAGTGAATTAATGATGGTAAATGATGGTTTTTGCATTATGGTTATGCATGTGAATCATTGGACTATTGTGGTAAGGTGGTTATATTGGCAAGTGATGTAAGTGGATTCTTGGTTCGTTGATCGGATATAGTTAGCCGGCTATAGGATTGGGTGCACCGTGAATTAAGTCGCCTTGGAGGTGGAGTGGTCAAGAGTGGACCGGTAAACTCCCTTCAAGTATCCTAACGAGATGGTTAAGTTCATAATGGAGGTGTTGCCCATTCGAGGACCTTGGTTGAGCAAAGGTTATATGGTGTTTAAAAGTCCATATAGGAGAACCTTGTGCTTGTTGAGATCACAATGGCGGTGTTAAGTCCATGTGTGGATCTTGTGTGGGGTGTCCCGGATCTCGTTAGTGATGTGATACAACTACCAATCGGTGAATGCAAAGGTTTTATGGTGTTTGAAAGTCCATACATAGGAACCTTGTGCATGTCAAGGTTGTATGGTGTTTAAAAGTCCATACATGGGAACCTTGGGAAAAGTCAAGGTTGTATGGTGTTTGAAAGTCCATACATGGGAACCTTGGGAAAAGTGGAGGTTGTATGGTGGTTGAAAGTCCATGCATGGGAACCTCGGAAGAAGCTAAGGTTGTATGGTGTTTAAAAGTCCATACATGGGAACCTTAGGCTTGTAAGGTCAAATGGTGTTTAAAAGTCCATTTGGGAGACCTTGGATTGGTAGGGTGTATGGAGCGTAGGGACAACGCTCGGAATCCGCGTATCCGATCGGGTGTTGAGTTGAAAAGTGGATGTGGATGATATTGGAAGCCAATGCAATGTTCTTGATCATAAGGAAGCATGAAATGCTTGAAAGGATGCATAATTGCAAGAGAAGCATGAGATGCTTGAAAAGATGCATGGTTGCATGAAAAGTATATAATGCTAGTGAATGCATGTTTACTTGTTGGGTTTAACAAGTGTTGGTTATCATTTGGAAAATGATGCATGTGAGCATGGGAACTTTTAAATGCATTGGAGTCTTGTTAAGATTTGTTTTAAAAGGCATGTGATAATGATGTTGTGGTTCATGAGTTGCCTTTGGTTAATGCATGTATTGGATTGATTGAGTAAATGATTTTAAAGGACTTCTTGCTTAAATGGTTTTAAGTTTAAGAAGGGTATGTTGTGAAATGGGAGCTTTCCAAGGTTTTAATTTAGCTTTGCATATGGTGTTTATGCTTGAAAAGGTTTACTTAGCTTGCTAAGCTAAGGTTTGATTTCATGTGTGTGCAATGCATGGTTTAAGCATGATGTTGAAAAGGGTTTTCAAACATGGTTTTGGTAACAAATCGGGTTTGTTTTTAAAGTGATCTTAATGACCCGCTGCATTGATGGTGTTTTGGTTTTGAGCATTCCTCACTAAGCATTATGTGCTTACGCTCCTTTTTGTCCATCAATGCAGATTCTTGAAGTTTGGACAGCAAGGAGCAAGGGATTCAAGGTGGACTCCAATTGAGATGTATGTCTCGGTGAATAGCTATAGTTAATAAAGGCAATGGGGGTAGAATCTCTCGGAATGATGTTTTTTTGTGTTCGTATATGTTCGGATAAGTATGTTTTAATGTTGTTGTTGTTGCTGCTGAATCATGAAAAGGCTTTAATGAGTTGAATTGGAAAGTTTGTGCTTAAATGGTTGCTTGTGTAGGAAGCATGCCTATAGATTTGGGGCTTTTTGCATATGAAGTTAAATTGTTGATTTGATGATGCCTACAAGTCATATATATGTTGAATTGCATGCTGGTAAAGTTTGGTGACATTTGGAGCATGTTTGAATGATCAATTGCATCTTTTGGTATGCTTGGTTGCTGCAATCTGTGCAGGCGTTTCGGAACAGTGTGCACCGTTTCGGAACGGGTGCCTTACATGAACCCAGGCGTCCGAAACGGTATGCACCGTTTCGAAACGGTTTGGTCTCTACCAAGGCGGTGTTTCAGAACGGGGTCGATCGGTTCCGGAACGGCCCGTGTTTCGGAACGGGGTCGATCGGTTTAATAACGGCCGACCGTTTGGGGCTGACGTTGGCAGTTATATGTTTTGAATTGTTTGCGTTTTGGTCCTGAATCTTGTATGTTCAATTGCATGAGCTTGGAAGGTCCTTTTGAGCTGAAATTTCACAGAGAAGCATGAAACCTGATTAATTTCAAGTTGGTAACTTTAATTTGGGTTAAGTCCTTTTAATTATCAGAAATTACAATTTCGTCCCTAAAGTTGTAATTTGTTCAATTGGGTCCCTGTTTGATCTCTGATGTTTGTGATCTTTGTGTATGATGTTTGTGTGATCACAATTAGGACTAATGTGCATCTAGACAAGAGTAAAAAGAAAAAAAAGGGTCGTTAATCAAGGTTGACTTTCGGGTTGACTTTGGTTTTCCCCGTGTGACTTTCTTAATTCGGGTCAACCGTCTGGGCCGGGTTAAGGGGTTTACATTTGGTGGTATCAGAGCTGAGTTGCGAATGCTTGGGGAAAACGGTAAGTTGTTGTAATGTGTGCTTGTTGTTTACCTTGATGTATGGTTGAAAGTTGGTTGAAACACGTGTTTCTGAATATGCTGCTGGTGTTTCTGAATATGCTGCTGGTGTTTCTGAATATGCTGCTGGTGTTTCTGAGTATGATGCTGATGATTATGAGTAAATTGTTGATGTTTCTGAGCATGTTGCTGATGTTGCAAGCATGCTTTATGGTTATGAATCTTGGTTGAGTTTATGTGGATATGTGCTGATGTTGTGAGCTGATGTTATGCATGTTGAATGTGTTATGAGCATGTTATGTTGATAATATGCTGTTGCAAATGGATACTGTTTGATGTAAGCATGATCAAAGTATGTTGTTTGATATGCTTGATATTGTGATATCCATGTTGTGTTGACTGTTATGTCATGTAAAGGGGAGGATTCGGGATACCCATTGCCTTATTAATATAGCTATTGTGTTATTTGGAGTTGGAGTTTGAATCCTTGCTTAATGCTGGTCTAACTGGTTTGTTTGCTTGTTGTGATTGTTTGTTGTTGTTAGTAGTATGACAAGGTCGATGGAGGAGTGGCAGTTGGGTGAGATGGTTGCTGCCTTGGGGCAGGTTGTTAAGGCATGGAATTCACCCTTTTATAGAGGTGTTTTGTCTCAGTCTTCTGTGCCTGGAGTTGAGGTGGTAAGGCAAGGGAAAGAAGCTGGTTCTGTGATGAAGTGTTCATCATCTGTTGTTCAGGAGGTGTTGGGAACATCTCAGGCTGAGGTAAAGGTAAAGTCAGTGGATGAGCTGGCTGTGGGATGTGTTAGTTTGCCAAAGCAGCATTTGCTTGATTTGGGTGCTGTGGAATATCATGGTTCGACACCTGAGGTATTTGAGGCCTGGTTGGCCAGTGTGGTTCTGATCTTGGATCAGGAGGGTTGTGATTATGCCTGTAAGTTGGGGAGTGTTGTTTCTCTGATGTTGGAGGATGCGTGTGCCTGGTGGACATCTGTGGCGGTGGCGTCACATATTGATGATATTGATTGGGATTTCTTTGTATCTGCCTTTTATGAAAGGTATCTTGGAGAGAAGTTTCCAAGGGTTAAGCAATGTGAAGGTGGTGCTGTTGTGGAGCAAGTGTTGTTTGAACAAGGAGTGGAAGCTCAGCTACCGATGTGTGACCGTTGTGAAAGGCGCCATGTTGGAGGTTGTTGGGGTGCGGGTGCTTGCTGGAATTGTGGTTCCAAAGTGCATGTTAAGCGTGATTGTCCTCTTGGAGTGAAGTCAGCTTTGGTGTTAGCCAAAGGGTCTCTGAAAGGTCGTGGGCACGGCCGAGGCAAGGTTCAGAGGTGGCAGAAAGAGCAGAAGGTTGTGAAGAGTTTGGGAAAAGAGAATTGCTGGAAATGTGGGTCTGCTGGACACATGAGACGTGATTGTTTGAGGTTGGCTCGGAACAGTCAAGGTTCCTTACCGCAAGGAGTTGGTGGTGACCCTAGTGTGCTAGCTGGTGCTGCAGTGGTGCGGCAGGAGGATGATGGTTCCGCGAGGAAGAAAGCTCGTCTGATGAGTCTTCAGGGAGGTGTTGTGTTTTCAGGTAACCTTGTTAAGTAATCTTTGCTCTAGTTACCTTAGTTTGGTTTCTGTTGGTTTTCCTTGCGTGATAAGTTTAGTCTTGTTGCTAGCTTGTTTGGGGTAATGGTAGTTGTTTGGGAACATCTTTGGTGTGAAGAAGGCTTAGTGAGTATCTGGTGGTTAATGGTTGTTGGTATGATGGAGTTAGATAAGCTAGAAGTGAGTTAAGAGGTTGTTCTTAGACGGATTTGAGGATGTTATTGGAGGGTGTGAACTGGCATTCATGCACAGTTAAAGTCATTGTTATATGCTATATTATATATGTTGGTCCATGCATACATGTGGCATGACATTAGAGGTTTTGCATACATGTACATCAGGCATTGATAGGGCATGTAGGTGATCATGCATACGATGTTCACACTCGCTAATGACTAATCGAATCTGTTAGTGTGGTGGTTGGTTTGGATGATGGGTTTTTAGAGGTTGTTTTGGTGCTGAGTGAGGGTTAGAAGTAATATTAAGCTAGTTGCTAGTGATGGTGAGAGTGGTATAGCCTGTGGTAGAAGGATGGTGTTTGTTGCTTAAAGAGAGTTTAGTGGTTTGGTGGTTTGTATAGCTAAAAGGAAGTGGTAGTTCCTTGGTGCTAGTAATGTTGCAGTTTGAGGTGGTGTTTCCAAGTGCTGAGGTAGCTTAGCTTTTAAGTTGTTGTGAAAGGGTTGTGTTGGTAAGTGTTGGTTCTTAGCAACCTTTGAGGAGTTCAGAAGCTGTTATGTGTGTTTTGGATAAACAATGTTCTGGTAATGCAAGTGTTATGGTTGAAGTTTGAAGTGGAAGGATTATGAAGGATCGAAGGCTTTTGTTGGTTGTTTGGGTTCTTGTGAGAAGTGGTTGGCTGGTTGTGAGTATGTGAATTTCTTGTAGTCAGCTGGTGGTGTATGAAACGGCTGGTGGAGTCAAGTTGGGGTTATGATGTAATTCTTGGAATTTGGGTGAGTAATCCTGGTAAGCTGTTATGGTGATGTTGGCGGTAGGTGTAAAGGATTATCAGCTTTTGTTGAAGAGTTTGAGTAACCAGTTGACGTTTAAGGATTTCTGCTTGTTGGGAAAATCCTTGGAAGAGGTTTGGGAGTTTGCAAGAGTTTTAGAAGCAGAAAGGTTTGCATAGTGGCTGTTTGGATTGGTTGTTGTCACTGTGTAAACAGGTCTTGGAAGTTGTGTGTTACAGTGTGGTGTGCTGTAAGAGCTGAAGTTCTTCAGGTTGATGTTGGGGCTGTGTACAGTCCGGTTGTGTGAAGGATTAAGTTGTGGCTATCTTGAGTGTTCTGGATTTTGTGAACAGTGTGTGGAGGTGTTAAGTTTGGTGGAGGTTTTGTATGGAATGTGTTCGGTGGTAGTTGAGGCTGTTGTGTTGCCTTGTGTGCTGGTTTGAGAAGGTTGTTGTTCTCTTTTCGCCGGTTGAAATTTCCTAAGGGGGGAGAGTTGTAACGCCCCGGTTTTGGGCTCAGAAGTTTTGGGCGTTGACCGGTTCGGTCAAAGTGCTGATCGAATATATAAGAGTGAATTTAGGAAAGCCTAGTTCGGGTTGCATTAAAAATATGGAAAAATATTCTAAAATCATCTTTTAATATATAAAAGTGAACTGTGAAATCAATTTTGGAAAATGAGGTTCGGAAGGTTGACATTTTGGCTAGTGACCAAAATGTAATTTTTGAAAGTTGCGGGACAGTTTTATAAAGGATTGAAACTTTGAATCTTTAAGGAGCTATTATTCCAAAAAGGATTTCTCCAGATTTTTCTAAGATATTTTAAGGCTTTATTCTGATTTTAAAGATTATGAAATGTGGAGGGAAACCATTTTTACCATTTCTTAACTAACTTTTCATTTTCTCTCAATTTTCCTTTTCTCTCATTTTCTCTCCACCCAAACACATTTCTCCAGATTTCCTTCTCTGATTTTGGCATCTAAATCACACATTTCAACTCTCTTTTGATTCCTAATCATCTCATCTACAAAACCTCTCAAATTGCAAGTTGTTTCATCAAGCATTTTGGCTCTAAAAAGGAGAAATTCAAGTTTGGAGGTAAGAACGTCCTTCTCCTCTAAACTATCAGTTCTTTACTGAAATTCCTAAGTTCTCAATCCTTGATTTGTGTTTTGTTAATGGCTTTTTAATTGAAATCTTGATTTTTGGCTTAAAATGCAAGATTTGGTGATTTTGGTGAAATTTTGGTGTGATCTGTTTGGGCAGTGTTTTGAAGTGTCAAAATGATGTTAAATGAATGCTAAATTGATTAGAATTTGAGGTTTAATCAATGCAATCCCGGATAGGTTGAATTTCCTAAGTTTGGCTTGAGTTTTTGGTTGTTTTTGGAGTGTTTTTGGTGATCTGTTATACCTGGAGGTATAAGGATGTGTTTGTGATCATTTTGGATGTTAATTGATGTTTAAAAATGGTTAGAAGTGATGGATCTTGGCTGGGTTAAGTTTTGGAAGTGTTTGGAGGTGATTTCGGTTGTGTTTGGTAGCCAAATTGTTGAATTTGGGATGAGCAGCGAGTTGAGTCTTGTTGCTGGTGTTTTTAATGCATAATGATGCATTAATCCTCTGTTGTTGTGTGCTTGAAACAGGGGAGTTTGATCCGTGAGCTTTGAAGGTGTTGCGGAAGGTTTTCGGATGCTTGGAAGGCTTGTTGGCTAGCCTTGTTTTGTGTATCGGTGAGTGAAGTTGGGATTTCAGCTTTTAAACCAAGGTTTGAAGGTTTTGGGAGCTTATTTTAAGTCTAAACAACTTTTCTAAGCTCAAGAGTAAGTGAATGGTTTTCGCTCTTGAATTGTGTTGTGAAATTGGCTTTTGAGCAATTGTGGTTGATGATTGAAATGCATGTGTTTTGCATGGTTTAAATCTGTTTTGAAAGCATATTTTAAGCATGGTTTAATGCTGGTTTTGAAAGCCATATGTGAAGGATGCTCAAGGTAAGAGATCCTTGGTTTTATACATTGAAAATGTGGATTTGATGCATGATGTTTAATGGCTTTGTGTGATGCTTTAAAACAGTGAATTAATGATGGTAAATGATGGTTTTTGCATTATGGTTATGCATGTGAATCATTGGACTATTGTGGTAAGGTGGTTATATTGGCAAGTGATGTAAGTGGATTCTTGGTTCGTTGATCGGATATAGTTAGCCGGCTATAGGATTGGGTGCACCGTGAATTAAGTCGCCTTGGAGGTGGAGTGGTCAAGAGTGGACCGGTAAACTCCCTTTAAGTATCCTAACGAGATGGTTAAGTTCATAATGGAGGTGTTTCCCATTCGAGGACCTTGGTTGAGCAAAGGTTATATGGTGTTTAAAAGTCCATATAGGAGAACCTTGTGCTTGTTGAGATCACAATGGCGGTGTTAAGTCCATGTGTGGATCTTGTGTGGGGTGTCCCGGATCTCGTTAGTGATGTGATACAACTACCAATCGTTGAATGCAAAGGTTGTATGGTGTTTGAAAGTCCATACATAGGAACCTTGTGCATGTCAAGGTTGTATGGTGTTTAAAAGTCCATACATGGGAACCTTGGGAAAAGTCAAGGTTGTATGGTGTTTGAAAGTCCATACATGGGAACCTTGGGAAAAGTGGAGGTTGTATGGTGGTTGAAAGTCCATGCATGGGAACCTCGGAAGAAGCTAAGGTTGTATGGTGTTTAAAAGTCCATACATGGGAACCTTAGGCTTGTAAGGTCAAATGGTGTTTAAAAGTCCATTTGGGAGACCTTGGATTGGTAGGGTGTATGGAGCGTAGGGACAACGCTCGGAATCCGCGTATCCGATCGGGTGTTGAGTTGAAAAGTGGATGTGGATGATATTGGAAGCCAATGCAATGTTCTTGATCATAAGGAAGCATGAAATGCTTGAAAGGATGCATAATTGCATGAGAAGCATGAGATGCTTGAAAAGATGCATGGTTGCATGGAAAGTATATAATGCTAGTGAATGCATGTTTACTTGTTGGGTTTAACAAGTGTTGGTTATCATTTGGAAAATGATGCATGTGAGCATGGGAACTTTTAAATGCATTGGAGTCTTGTTAAGATTTGTTTTAAAAGGCATATGATAATGATGTTGTGGTTCATGAGTTGCCTTTGGTTAATGCATGTATTGGATTAATTGAGTAAATGATTTTAAAGGACTTCTTGCTTAAATGGTTTTAAGTTTAAGAAGGGTATGTTGTGAAATGGGAGCTTTCCAAGGTTTTAATTTAGCTTTGCATATGGTGTTTATGCTTGAAAAGGTTTACTTAGCTTGCTAAGCTAAGGTTTGATTTCATGTGTGTGCAATGCATGGTTTAAGCATGATGTTGAAAAGGGTTTTCAAACATGGTTTTGGTAACAAATCGGGTTTGTTTTTAAAGTGATCTTAATGACCCGCTGCATTGATGGTGTTTTGGTTTTGAGCATTCCTCACTAAGCATTATGTGCTTACGCTCCTTTTTGTCCATCAATGCAGATTCTTGAAGTTTGGACAGCAAGGAGCAAGGGATTCAAGGTGGACTCCAATTGAGATGTATGTCTCGGTGAATAGCTATAGTTAATAAAGGCAATGGGGGTAGAATCTCTCGGAATGATGTTTTTTGTGTTCGTATATGTTCGGATAAGTATGTTTTAATGTTGTTGTTGTTGCTGAATCATGAAAAGGCTTTAATGAGTTGAATTGGAAAGTTTGTGCTTAAATGGTTGCTTGTGTAGGAAGCATGCCTATAGATTTGGGGCTTTTTGCATATGAAGTTAAATTGTTGATTTGATGATGCCTACAAGTCATATATATGTTGAATTGCATGCTGGTAAAGTTTGGTGACATTTGGAGCATGTTTGAATGATCAATTGCATGTTTTGGTATGCTTGGTTGCTGCAATCTGTGCAGGCGTTTCGGAACAGTGTGCACCGTTTCGGAACGGGTGCCTTACATGAACCCAGGCGTCCGAAACGGTATGCACCGTTTCGAAACGGTTTGGTCTCTGCCAAGGCCGTGTTTCGGAACGGGGTCGATCGGTTTCGGAACGGCCGACCGTTAGGGGCTGACGTTGGCAGTTATATGTTTTGAATTGTTTGCGTTTTGGTCCTGAATCTTGTATGTTCAATTGCATGAGCTTGGAAGGTCCTTTTGAGCTGAAATTTCACAGAGAAGCATGAAACCTGATTAATTTCAAGTTGGTAACTTTAATTTGGGTTAAGTCCTTTTAATTATCAGAAATTACAATTTGGTCCCTAAAGTTGTAATTTGTTCAATTGGGTCCCTGTTTGATCTCTTATGTTTGTGATCTTTGTGTATGATGTTTGTGTGATCACAATTAGGACTAATGTGCATCTAGACAAGAGTAAAAAGAAAAAAAAAGGGTCGTTAATCAAGGTTGACTTTCGGGTTGACTTTGGTTTTCCCCGTGTGACTTTCTTAATTCGGGTCAACCGTCTGGGCCGAGTTAAGGGGGTTACAGGATGGCTCTCGTGGGTGGGCTTGGTTAAGTGCCACCACGATGGAGGATGGCTCTCGTGGGTGAACCTTGTTAAATGTCACCACGATGGACGATGGCTCTCGTGGGTGGACTTTGTTAAGCGTCACAACGGTGGAGGGTTGCTCCCGTGTGTGAGCTTGGTTAAGGTGATTACAATGGTTGTGGTAGCTTCCATGTGTAAGCCTTGTGATGTGTCCCGACTCTCGCTAGTGAGTTATACAACTTCCGATGAGTGATGTTGAGGGGTTGTGATTGTACCGTTAAACTCCATCACGGGTGTTGAGGGGTTGTGATTGTACCGGTAAACTCCACCTTTTGTTGTTCGGTTGTGTGTATGAAGCGTGTGGGACAACGCTTGTAATCCGCGTATACGATTGTGTCTTGTGTTGTGATGGTTTGTGAATTATCACTTGGAAGCCAATATAATGTTCTTGAATGTAATGAGGCATGAGATGCTTGAAGTGATGCAAGGTTGCATGGGAAGTGTGTAATGTTCTAAGAATGCATGTATTACTTGTTAAGCTTGAACAAGTGTTTATCTTCTATTGAGAATGGTGCATATGTGCATGGAATCTCTTTAGTGCATTGAAGTCTTGTGAGGACTTGTTTTAAAAGGCATGTAGTGCAATGTTGTTTTTGGTAGTTCATGTGTTTTGCATTTGTTGAATGCATGAGATAGTTAGAAGGAACCAATGGTTTTCGAAAGGTTTTGCTTTGAAATGGCCATCAAGCATATGTAAAGTATGTTGTGAAGTGGAAGTGTTTTCCAAGGAATTTGAGTTTAACCTTGCATGTGGTGTTTATGCATGGAAAGGTTTAAATAATGGTTTTTGCAAGAATGTGTTTTGGGGTAAATTGTTTAGCTTTTCTAAGCTAAAGGTTGGTTTTCATGTTGAGCAAGACATGGTTTAAAGCATGATGTTTCGAAAGAGGTTTTTCAACCAATGCTTTGATTTATTGATTTACATCTACTTTTAGAAGGAGTTTTATGATTCGCTGCATTGATGGTGTTTTGGTTTTGAGCATTCCTCACTAAGCATTATGTGCTTACGCTCCTTTTTGTCCATCAATGCAGATAAATGAAGTTGGGGCAGCAAGAAGCAAGGGATTCAAGGAGAGCTCCACTTGAGATGTATGTCTCGGTTAATAGCTATAGATAATAAAGGCAATGGGGGGGAGTCTTTTATGTTGATGCGTAATGAGATCATGTATATTGGACAAGTTTGATTTATGATTTGAATTATGTGGTTTAACGCTTGCAACGTTTGAATCTTCTCCTTCATAAGTCGTTATGCTATGCTTCTTGTTTTAAAAGCATGATTAAGTGTTGGATGTGTTGAAGGAGTTGGTGCACCTAGGGGTTGTTTTGTATCTAGATTTTAATGCAATTTGGTTGTTATGATGCTTGGCATGTTTTTGTTTTGTTTAGGATTTATTTAGAGTATGTTTGATGGTGATTAGATGTGTTAAAACAGGCTTTTATGCTGTTTCTCGGTAGGGTGTTTCGAAACACCCTTGCCTGTTTCGAAACAGGTGCTTGATTTGGCCTGGGTGTTTCGAAACGGGTAGAGGTGTTTCGAAACACTTTGGCTACTGCCAAGCCCCATTTCTGAACGGTCTATTCCCGTTTCGAAACACTTGACCGTTGGACACTGATTTGAATGGTTTTGAAGTTTGCAAGCTTTACGTTTTAGTCCTGATTTTTGTATGTGCAATTGCTTGAGTTCGAGATGTCCGTTTAAGGTGAAATTTGGCAGAGAGGCATGAAACATGACTAATTTCATAATGGTAACTTAAAAATTGGTAAAGTTCTCTGAATTTCCAGAATTTACAAAATGGTCCCTAAATTCGTATGTTGTGCAATTGAGTCCCTTATTGTTTTCCGATTGCTGTGATTTTTGAGTATGCTTATCTCAGGAGTATGCCTAGGATTAATGTGCATCTAGACAAGTTTAAAAAGAAAAAAAAGGGTCGTTAATCAAGGTTGACTTTCGGGTTGACTTTGGTTTTCCCCGTGTAATCTTCGTAGTTCAGGTCAATCGTCTAGGCCGGGCTAAGGGGGTTACATTAGTTCCCACTAGAGGTTTTCAACAAATCCACTAATTGATTCTTCTCCTTTTCTTGGATGAGGAGGAAACCTTACAATTTTGATTAAGCTTTCTACCCAAAGTTTAATCCACTCACTCTTACAAAGAAGGGTTTTTGGTAAACTTTACAAATACCTCTCTAAGGATAATGTTTACCTAATTAAAATCAAACACTCCCCAAACTCACAATAAAAATTACAATGAAAACCACAAAGGAGTTGAGTACAAAGGTTTAACTATAAAATGAACAAAGTTTGGATTTGAGTGCTTTGGTGTTGCTTGAAGGCTCAATAGTTGTTGTTGTAGCATCTGAGACTTGTTTTTATACTCTTGCATTGATTTCAAGTCGTTTGGGTGATTGAGATCATCAATAGAGCCGTTGTGCTGCAATTTCTCGCAATAAATGTTACTCAACAACATATCGTATTGGTACGGCTCGTGGGCGTATCGATACCTGTCTCAAATAAGAAAGAGTCGTTGTGAGTGAAAAACAAGATGTACCGATACGCTTGAAGGGTGTATCGGTACGATATTAAGGGGTGTATCAGTATGGTTAGCCGTATCGATACGAATTTTGCTCACTGGAATCCTGAGTTTGGTTTTGATAAAAAGCGTATCGGTACGCTCCCTTAGCGTATTGATACCGTTTAACGGTCATTTAAAAGTTTTGGATTCCAACTAACTAACAAGCCAACGTTCGAAAATTAAATGTAAGGATTTTGCGAAGGTCAGCATATCGTATCGATACGATGACATGTCGTATCGGTACGCTATAGCAAAAGATTATCTTAATATGAAAACTGTATCGATACGATTCCGATGTGTATCAATACGTTATAGCTTAAAGTCTTGCCAAGATAAATATCGTATCGATACATGAATAGACCGTATCAGTACGCCATGAACGATTAAAATTCCAGTGTTGAAAAACCGTATCGATACACATAAGGGTATTCAATATATATATATATATATATATATATATATATATATATATATCGAACTTTTTGTAAATATCAAAATATAAGTCAATTCATCTTTAAATTTGACTATGATCTATTTAATTTAATCAAATTCAAACCAATTATATTTTAAATAATACTTAAAATAATGTGTAGAGAGGAGTCGGGACGGCGTGAGGAGAAATGATGCAAGGAATTTATATCGCACCATCTACGATGAATTTATTTTTTTATCTCCATCCTCGTATTACGATCCGAGTGCCCAACCCCTTGGCGGAAGTAAAGGGACTATTCTAATATATAAAACACTTTTCACCGACAGTGAATAAAAGCCCAATTTTTAAAAAAACTCCAAGAAGGGATAACCCCAAATATTATTCCATGCCGAGCTTTCAAGGGAAGAAAAAATGAGTTTGAATAAATAACCCAACCTCACTTAGTAGATGAAGGTTGTGAAATTGAACCCGAGTTCGATTGGTGAAATAACGTAGCAACATTTTATTTTAAAATCCAATTCTGCCCAATAACATAAGCAAAAAATTAAACTGAACACACAAGTTAAATGCCAAATCCATATCTTACATAATACATATAACATGAAAATAAAGCTAACAAATACACTAGACAGCAAGCAAAAACTACACTGTAACTATATCAAGGTTATACAGCATACATGAAGTCATCCCATTTTCCCATGCCCACCCTCCTTCATCTTAGCACAGTACTCGAACAAGCTACCATCGAAACATCTTCGTACGGCTTCTTTCGACAACATGCCTTCCTCGTCCCGAGCTAGAGCATATAGAATAGCCCACTCCAACTTGGTGGTGATCCTACATTCGCTTTCGATGATCAATACAATACAAAACTCAAAAGTAAAACACAAAAGGGTTACGAGTAACAAACCATCCGAAGAAGTCGTATGCGAGTCTATTCCCCTCGGTCATTTGCCAGAGTTCTACGAGTGTGAACTTGTCCGGTACTGTGCGTGCGTATTTGCTAAACATGTTTTCCAGGTTCGCAGGAACATACCTATAATAAGGTAGGGAACATGCTCGAACAATTCCAGGCATAGAAAAAGGTAGGGAACATGTTGAATTAAAATCCGCAATTATGTACTATGATGTGATCACGCTTCATTACCTCCCTTCAGTATCATAAACACCCGAGTCGCTACCGTGCTTGGCCTTGTGTATGTTGTGAATGTATATCGGGAAGAATGGTGAAGGGATCCACCCCTGCAATTGGAATAGTTATATTGTAACTATAGACATAAAAGATTGTTAGCAAAGGAAACTCACCGGAAGTGTAGGATAGCTCATAACTCCATTAATCAGAATGGCTACAACAAGAGAGGCAATCGGATTAAATCCGACAGCCCGTAAACCTGTTTCGGAATCAAAACAGAAAGATCCCTTCAATTAGTCCGACGAACTATATTCAAAATTGATATAGAGACAAATTTGAGAAAGAATTGCACCGGCGTAAGTCTCCCAAGGATAGACGATTCCATTGTCGTCCTGGTCGAAAAAAGCAACGTGCTGTTGAAGAACACTCAAGCGATTATGGTTGTGGCCTATCGTCCCGTTTGGATGATCAACATCTGGAGCCGCCAAAGCTCTGGCCATATCTGATTTCAATCATAGGCCTCGTTTCATCGACTAAACTTACACTTATAATTTCATAATTTAAAATTTTTTGTTCGAATTCTATACAGTTATTTGGTCCAACAGATTTGAGATTCAAAATCCTAGAAAATAATTTGGGACAAAAGCTTAAAAGGGTTTGAAAGATGGATAATTGAGAGGAAAAGCTTACAAGGTTTAGGAAGTGTAGCTTCCAAGTCATTTCTGACTCTCCTAGTACAAGTTACTGCTGCATAAGGAGCCTCAGTTGCCAATGCATCGTTTTCCATTGCTCTCAATTTCTCACTGTTTTTTTTTTCTCTTTTTTTAGTATCTGAGATTGTTTTTCTCAATATTTAATGGTAAAGAGCGCATCTGTTTTTAACATGAGAATAATATAATTACGTGTCAGCCATGCATGGGAAGTTTATTAAGGTGGAGACATTTGCATTCTTTCCATGCCATTTTCTTTCTCCACCATAACATTTGGCAGCTTCCAACAAAAGGCTAAAAACATGATAATCAAAATCAGAACTGTTCTTTTTGAAAATTATTAATTAATCTTATCTTTTGGATCCACCACTTCACTTCTAAGTAAATGGCTTTTTCGTTTCATGTATCATCCACCGAAGAAAGAAATCGATTTTTGTATTATTTAACATTTTATAAAACACGTTAAATGCAATGATAATTAATACAATTATTTGCCTAATGTGTTTTTAATAAGGTAAATTACGTAAAATTTACTCTCAAACTTATTTTGGTCATTAAAATTTCAAAACGTTCAATTTACTTACTAAAGTTTGTACATTTGTATTTTTATCACTCTTCCGATAATTTTTTGACAACGTTATGATGTAGATGTCGTCTACTATTCATCATCGTCGAATACCACCATCGATGGTCGTAGATGATGGTGGTTCTGTTTTGAATTTCACCAGTCGTTTTATTTAGGCCCACTGAATTCGAACACAACATCCATTTCTCCGAAAAGTGTCTTAGAGTGTAGGAAATCAAAAAAGAAAATCATTCAATTTTATTCTCGTCGATCTCTCTCTTACGCCATCGGATAGAGCTTATTTATCAGTATATTACTTTTTTCGTGCCAATGAAGCTTTCTACCGTTCAAATTATGGAAAAATTCTTTCGTTCTCAAATAATGGATATCATTTAAAATTAACAAAAAAATAATAAAAAAGCGTTTAATGTCTAAACTTCAGTGAGTAAATTGAACGTTTTAAAACTTTAATAACCAAAATAAGTTAAAAAGTAAAATTCAGTGATAATTTTACTAAACTTACCTTCTTTGGTATACAAACAAATTTTAAAAAATTTTGAAAATTTCAAATCAAACATTTAAATAACGGTCCAAAAATACCGCGATAATTTATGTTTTAGTTTTTTTATAACCATAATAACTGAGGTATGAATACTTTGTGATGTTTACTCGTTAAATTAAAGACAGGATAAATTCCAAGCGCGATAGTAGTTGACTAATTTTAGCTTATTTTTGAAGTACTCTCTATTTGTATATAAAAAGGACCGTATGAGTTGAATTCAAAAGTTTCCTTTAGTAAAGCATTTTTTAAAAGTATTATAAAAATATTGCGAAAAAATGTGGCAAGTGAATTAAGTATTTGACGTTGTTGACAAAAAATATTATAAAATTAAAAGGTATAATATTAAATAAGGAGAAATTAATATGTTAAAATTTAGTGTAAATTATTGTGTTAATATATTCTAATTTAATGTTGAAGACTAAACTTATTAAAAAATCTATCACGAGTAGGGATCGTGTTAAAGTTGGGCTTACGAGCGAAACACAAATATTGAGAAGTGGGAGAAAATTAAGAATTAATTTAATTTTTAAAAAATATTATGTATATTAAATATAAAAAATAAATTATTGAGCGAGAGACAAGAGTCCTTACCATTGTTGTAATACTTTTTTCCCCTTATCATAGGATACTTTAATAAAAATATATTTTCAGGTTATCTTGTAATACTTTTAATTTTTATTTAAACAAATGGTTGGCTTCATTCAACAAACAAACAAATACAAAGGGATAAATGAGCAAAAACCCATAAAACAACAAGGAGGATAGGAGAACAGTCCCAGAAAACAACACAAAGACAAACAGAGAACATAAACACCAACATTGAAAAGCATCAAGCTTCGATCTGAAGCAAAACACACAAAGACGAAAACATAAACACAAAGAGAAGAACAAGCACAAATCACAATGGTGAAGACAACAGTCTCCAAACCAAATAAGGATCGAGGCACAAAAGGAGCAAGCGTCGTTTTCTTTATCTACATGACTACTAGGAGGGGGGCACCGAGGGTGACTCGTGTGAAGAAATGCAGCGATAAGACCATTAATCGGTCATGACTTCATGATCTTGAATCACCGATGATAGATGATTCGAACGAACAAGCAGGAGCCGAAGAACAACTTCAACGATCCTCCACTAGTGGATATAACAATCGCAACCCACCGAAGAAACAAGGGCCAATGTTGACAGTGAATTTTTACCTTGGTTTATACATATGTATTATTATTATTATTATTATTATTATGTATACAGTATTTGTATAATAGTATATTTATTATATTTAGTATAATTATCGTAAGGGTTTTATTTTGATGCACAAGCTGTGTAAATTTTTTTTACACAATCCTTTTATAAAATTTAAAATCTAAATCACAAACCCTAGCAACCTAAAACCTAAACCCTAAGCTCTAAACCCTAAACTCTAAATTCTAACTATAAACCTTAAATTATATACCCTACATACTAAACCCCTAAACCCTAACCTAAAACCCTAAACCCTAAACCCTAAAATTAAAGGGCTTGTGTAAACTAAAGTTTACACAAGCTTGTGCATCAAAGTATTTTCCTTATCGTAAAGCCTAATATATATATGGGTTTTATTTTGATGCACAAGCTGTGTAAATATTTTTTACACATTCCTTTTATAAAATTTAAAATCTAAATTACAAACCCTAGCAACCTAAAACCTAAGCCCTAAATCCTAAACTCTAAATTCTAAATTCTACCCAAGCTTGTGTAAACTTTAGTTTACACAAGCCCTTTAATTTTAGGGTTTAGGGTTTAGGGTTTTAGGTTAGGGTTTAGGGGTTTAGTATGTAGGGTATATAATTTAAGGTTTATGGGTAGAATTTAGAATTTAGAGTTTAGAATTTAGGGCTCAGGTTTTAGGTTGCTAGGGTTTGTGATTTAGATTTTAAATTTTATAAAAGGAATGTGTAAAAAAAATTTACACAGCTTGTGCATCAAAATAAAACCCTATATATATATATAGTTCACTACATTTAAAAGAAAGAGTCCATGAACAAGATGGCTCGGTTGGCCCAAATCTGATAAAGCAAAAAATTTTAATGCTTCCTGTTTGCTTTTGTGCAGCCAACACGTGGCTGTTAGATCAAAAGCCGATCTAATGGTGCAGATCGCGCGCAGGGAACCCTACTTGAAGAGGGTGTAGCGCCGCATCAGCTCTAACCGTTAGATTAAAGAGTGATCTAATAGTTTAGATCGTCTCAAGGAATGGCACACGAATCACCATTAGCGCGTGGCAGCCACACGTCCGTCGTTCGAGCTCCCACCAGCCTTTTCGCCTTCTCGGATGGAGATCATGTCATTCTTGACGTGATCACTCATCACCGGCGTGTTTTGCAATCATAAGATGCATGCAAAAATAAAAAAAATGGTTAAATCTCTAAACTAAAGCATGAACATCAAATGGGTTATCCCTAAATCAAAGCCGCCACTAAAATTAAAAAAAATTTGAATCAAATCGGAAGCAATTAAGGGATAAAAATTAGAGATTCACTCGTGCAAATGAAGAACAATTGTAAACTATAAAAGCAATTGTAAATTTCATACACGGGATACCTAGAAACTATACACAAAAATACTCGTAAGAAAGCATCCATATTCAAAGGATAACAAGCACATGTATTCAGAATTTTCAGAGAAATAAAAGTAAGCTTTCTTGGTAATTTTCTCTTTATTTCGTATATGAATGTTAAATAAAAGGATTTTTTACCTGCTGAGTCGAACAAACGCCATCCTGCGTGACAACTGAGGCTGTATCTCCAATGATGAATGCATGTTTTATTACTCTCTAGAATTTAATTTTTTTTTTAAAAAAAGGTTCTCGAATTTTTTTGTTTGGATTGAGAATTTTTAAACCATTTTTTGGGATCGAGGTTTTAAAAAAGGAAATCAAAAAATTTTTTTAAAAAAAGAAATTTGTCGCCGACAATAGCGGGCAGCGCCGGTGGATGGCGGCCGACAGGACAGGCGTTCGAGAAGTAACCCAGAAAGTGAGAGCATTCAAAGTGTTTTCAAAAATGAAAAAATAAAATGATTTTTGTTTTTAATTTCACTTTTATAACGACCTGTAACTCGGACCTATTCGCGATTTCAACCCGCGCATACACTTTTACACCTATGAATCTTGTGCCGCAAGCACTAAAATTATTTAATTTCGTCCTCTTTATCATAATTTGAGCACTTTATTTTATTTTTACTTCAATTTGATCACCAATTCGGTTTCTTTTATTAATATATATATATATATATATACTTTTTTCTAAAAATAATAATAATTTTTTATTATTCTCTTTTTCTTTTGTGTGTTATTTTAATTCGTTTTTTATTATTTAATTATTTTTTAAATTAGTATATATTTTTATGTATTTATGTTTTAATTTGTTTTTTTATTGTTTAGCTTAGGATGTTAACTTTAGGAGTAAGTTCTCAAAAACCTTAGATTAGAGCCTTTGTGTGATGAAAAATATTCTTCATATTAAAATAAAGCACACTTAAATAAAACTTTAATCTCAATTAGATTTTAAAAGACGTAGACTTTCTTTTTATGGTTTAATCACTAATTAAGATTTAATTTAAAAAAACCTTAACACATTTAATTTTCTTTACTTGCTTGTTTAAAAAATGGAAATTAAAATTATGTGGTGTCTTACCAAATGAAAATGGCAGGTTAGCGTCAGGAGTGTTGGCGATGATTGGAGTTCATTTTTCGGGCGGTAAGACCGTTAAAATAGACTTCTATTCATAAAATGTACGAATAAATCGAACCTTTGTGAAACTTGCAAATTCTAATTTTGAAAACACTTTTTGAAATAAAAAAAAAAACTTACCAATTTTTGGGCGTTGTGGGGTGCTAACCTTTCTCCACGCGTAACCGATCCCCAAACTTGTTTTCTGGTTTTCGTAGACCAAAAATGTTATTTTAATAAATAAAACGTTTTATTAAAATAACCTCGTTTTAAAAGTGATCCAATCACACCTTTTTTAAAAAAGATTGGTGGCGACTCTACTTTTTTAGTTTTCAAAATGTCGGGCTCGAAAGGGTTGCGACAACTTGGTGACTACGTTGGGGAAATTTTCTTTCTTAAAAAAATAAAAAGAAAAGAGGGTCAGGCCACAAATTGATTTCAAATTGTTTTCAATTTTTTTAAAATGGAATTTGTAAGTTCACAAAAGGTTCAATCTATTCGTCCATTTAATGAATATAATTCTATTTTACACATTATAAAATTGTTTAAAAAGCTCTATACTCGAGCTCGTCCTATTCATTTAAGTGGGGGAACACGCTTTACTCATGTCAGAATATTGATTCTCTATATGAGCTTAGCAAGTACCTTCGGGACTCATGACCTTTGTCTTCGTAAGAATGTCGATTCTTCGAGAAGGCATAAGTGGTGAGTCCTCCTGAGTTGAACTTGGTTCGTTTGAAGCCTATAATGGGTGAGAACCAGGGGCTTTGCTACCCTTAGTAGGGGACAACGAGGACAACTTGGGTACCTTTCTAGAACCAAACCTTGTGTGAGAATTTAGAGCCCGCCCTAATAGAGCCATGTGGAAAACCCTAGGCTTTAGTCTGGTCAAAATTATTTCGTAAGGATAATCCGTGGAGACATGTCCTGGAGTGTTGGAATGTGCTACCCGGAATTATTCGTACAATCAAATTATTTTAGATCTTTTAGGTTTTTATTTCTGTTTTTTAAGAGTACTAACTCTTTTTGTGTGTTGTTTTGTTTTGGCACATTTGTTTGTTGCATCCATCTCATATTTAGAAGGGGTTGATTCTAAAGCATGTTGCTCAAATAGAAAAAACTTTTGACATAGATAGAAGGTACCTAAAGAATGAGAAAGACAAAATGGATATATGGTGATCACGTAGACAAAATACCAAACTATGCTCACATCAGTGCCAAGCAAAATATCGTGCAAAGTGTTATAGGACCACTTCAATGGTGCAATCAAGCGGTTGTTACAAAATAAAGAATTTGAAGATGATCATTTCTTCGCCTCCACATCAAACCAACAGGGGAGGTAGGACCAAGGCCCTAAAGATTGATCAAAGAAATGGGTGCCCAAATCTTAATTGTGTCCATGCAAACATCTAATTATATTATGAAAAAATATATATTCTAAAACGAGTGACACATACCGCTACACACTACTAATGTTATACACCTCAACATATAATTAATAATAGTTTAAAATAGAGTCAGCATTTACTTGAATAACACTTTCATCTTTTTATTTTTTAGTATTTAGATTGATTCGAGATTCAATTAGCCTTCCTTTTTGAATCGATTCGAAACCTTATAATAGTAACCTCCACTTAAACTCGGAAATTAAGAAATTTTTTCTTCTACTAGTTCATTTTTTTTCTCAGTTTCTCGAAAAACAATCTTTCTTTTTCTTTAATGCTCCTTTCTCTTTTTCTGTTATTTTCTTGTGAAAAAAACGTCGCACGAAATGAGAAAATATCAGAAAAATTGTCAGATTGTTCTTGGTGGACTCAATTGTGTTACGCGAGTTGGAGTCTTTGACAGTATAATTCTGAAACTGGTCTTACTAGGAATAAGTTATTATTTCATTTGAGTGATTAGTGGTAATTTTAAGGGGGGTTTTCCCCCTTATAATAGTTATATATGGAAATAGCGAAGAGGGATTGTTTTTTCCTAATCATCCCAAGTGGAAAGAGTGAGAGATTAAGCATAATATTATTATGTCTTGTAAAACTAAAACCAGTGACTTTAATTTTTAAGGTTTGAGGGATTTAACAGAAGAAAGAAGGTTAATTGTATCTCAAATAAATCTAAATACTAGAAAAATAAAAAGATGGAAGGGTAATTCCCCGAATTCTAACTTTGTTTTGAAAATTGTTAATTGCACGTCGAATTCCTAAAAAGATTAATATTTATTTAAAAATTATTAAAATAATTAATGGTGTGTAACGATTTGTAGCGTTAATGGTATGCAGAGCAGTGTGTGTCGTGTGTTCTAGACTCGTCCTATATTATAATATTCTATTATTTATAAAATAAGAACCTAATTAAAAAGTTCAATTAATTCGTTGCTTAAAAACCTAGAGCTCGTTATGTTTCATGTATCCACTAGGGGTGTTCATTGTCGGATATCGGATCGGATCGGATCCGGTTTTTTCGGATATCCGGGTTTTCGGATCGGCAATATAGTGATCCGTATCCGATCCGGAAAAAATCGGATATCCAGTTTTTCGGATATCGGATAACCGGATCGGATATTCGGATATCCGATTATCCGAACATATAATTTGATTCAACTATTTTTTCGAATTTGAAGGTCGTATTTATGAAAATTTCGGAATTTCGAATATAACAAACAACAAATTGCTAAATATAACAAGATTCACATCTATGAAATATTCGATTTTTTAAATTTTCGGACATAATAAGCATCAAATTGTTAAATATAACAAGATTAATATTTAAAAAATATTAGATATTCGAATTTTCGGGTTTTCGGATAATCCGAAACTTGTAATATTGCGACCCGTATCCGATCCGGAAAATCTATAATCGGATCGGATATCTGATCCGAAAATAAAAATCGGATCGGATATCCGAATTTTCGGATCGGATCAACGGATAATCGGATCGGATCGGTCGGATCGAATATTTTTGAACACCCCTAGTATCCACATAAAATTTTACCAAAAACCATTTCATATAACAGAATATTTTAAATAATTTAGCAAGATTATTCCTCTGTCGGGTTAGGGAATATACCTCTAAATATTCCTTGTTGTTGAGTACCTGGAAAAAAATAGTCTGATGAATGAAATGAAGAATAGTCGGAAAGCTCGAAGAAGTTTTGCTACTATGATTTGATTTCGACGGAGAGATTCTAATGCATCAGTTTTCATTTCTTAATTAAATTATGCCTGCGAATGAAAGTCATTGCCGACTACTACGAGTGGTCGGTGAAAACACAAGAATATAGTTGATTTTAAGAAATTTAGGTACAATAATTTTTTTTTGTAAGGTGTCCGTGTTATTAAATAGTTAAATAAAAAATATGAACATGACTACAAATATAATTTTAAATCATCCTTGACAATATTAATTTGCACCCATAAGTTACAATAGTTAAATATAAAAAATAAAATATATATTCAATTGCACCCACAAATTTTAAATCATCATCGACAACATTTGCATCCACAAATTTATAATAGTTACATATAAAAATACAAGATATACTCAATTGCACCCATAAATTTTAAATCATCCTCGACAACATTTACACCCACAAATTATAATAGTTAAATATAAAAATACAAGATGTACTCAATTGCACCTACAAATTTTAAATCAACCCCATAACATTTGCACCCAAAGATTATAATAGTTAAATATAAGAATACAAGATATACTCAATTGCACCCACAAATTTTAAATTAACCCCGACAACATTTGCCCCCACAGATTATAATAGTTAAATATAAGAATATGAGATATACTCAATTGCACCCACAAATTTTAAATCATCCCCGACAACATTTGCACCCACAGATTATAATAGTTAAATATAAGAATACGAGATATACTCAATTGCACCCACAAATTTTAAATCATCCCCGACAACATTTGCACCCACAAATTTTAAATCATCCCCGACAACATTTGCACCCACAAAATATAATAGTTAAATATAAGAATGCGAGATATACTCAATTGCACCCACAAATTTTAAATCATCCCCGACAACATTTGCACCCACAGATTATAATAGTTAAATATAAGAATACAAGATATACTCAATTGCACCCCCAAATTTTAAATCATCCCCGACAACATTTACACCTACAAATTATAATAGTTAAATATAAGAATACAATATATACTCAATTGCACCCCAAAATTTTAAATCATCCCCGACAACATTTGCACCCACAAATTATAATAGTTAAATATAAGAATACAAGATATACTCAACTGCACCCACAAATTTTAAAACATCCTCGACAAGATTTGCACCCACAAATTATAATAGATGCATATAAGAATACAAGATATACTCAATTGTAACATTTGTGTTTTGGGGTTAGGAGTTATTCGGGTTTATAGTTCGAGTCAATAAAATTAAATTAAAATAAATTCAACCTAAAATGTGGTGTAATTGAACTTTAATAAAAAGGGAAGGGCTTATGTTGTAATTTGCCCAAAAGCTTTTAAAAAAAAGATGACAACTTTCAAATTGTCATCTTCTTCCCCTTTTCCCTTATCCCCCCCCCCCCCCCCACGTGAAATACCCCCCCATTCCCCAAACTCTCTCAATTTTCAAGCATATATTTCATTCGATTTCTTCATCAATTCAAGGGGTTTTTGAAAGGTAATCACATATTTGAACTCTCCTTCCCATTTCCTATTCATACATGGTCTTAGATTTTAAAAATATGAACTTTTGAAAATTAGGGTTTATATCAAGTTTGGATTTTTAAGGGGTTTTTCATTTGGTTTTGATAAATTGAGTTGGGGCTTTGCTTAATCATGTTAAAATGCACATTATATGTTAATTTGGTTGGATTTTGATGAATTCCCGAAATGTTAAAATGCACATTTCCTGAAGCAATGAGACAATGCATCCCAACTTACGAGCATCCGAACACTCCATCTGACCCAAGATGCGAGTAGTGCTCTCAAGCCACCCTTCCGAACCTTCCGGAGACAACCCACGAAACTCAACTGCCCCCAAATTGCGAAGCCTCTCTAGGGGTAATCCTGTCCCCGCACCCGGAGGTGGTGCTGCAGCTTGCATTCCGGCCAAAGCTGTCTGAAAAGCTCCGACTATAGTCTGGATCAAATGTGCCACATCTGGACCCGCCTGACCTTGGCCCGCTTGAGCCCCATTACCTCCCATATTAGCCCCAGCCTGAGGCCCATTACCATCACCTCCAACGTTCCCTCTATTACCACCCGGAGCATTAAGAGCAGGAGGCGCGTTCTCGGGTGCCTGGTCACCCGCTCTAGGCCGTCCCCTCGGTCTCACCATAGCAATTAATGTAATCTAAAACAACAAACACACAACAACAAGGAAACGTTAGGTTAGCAAGGGGCAAAGGACTCCGGTTCTCAAGCTCTTTAAACCAAAACAATTTTTTTTCCTTTTTATTTTGACAACAATGCCTAACAATGGGGACCCAAACCAACTTTCAAACAACAGAAAAGTCACCATAGCATGCATACATACACCGTGCTAACACAAAACTTAGACAGACATGACAAAACACTCATAATACCTTAACTTACCTCACTTACCTGCCCGAGGTCTCGGAAACCTCAGGCTCTGATACCAATAAATGTAACCCCCTCGTCCCAGTCTGGCCGGATGACCGGTCCGAGTGAGCCACACGGGGAAAACCGAAGCAAAACCCAAAAGGATTCCCCCTCGGTTAGCAACCCTACCTTTTTTTTTATCTTGTCTAGAGGATGGTTAAACCCTAAGTGATTCACAACAGCGGAAACATACAAGGAAGACACATTCGAACTCCGTCCATGCATGAACAGTCCATTTTTAAGTTTACAGGCAGGCAGTATCGATACCCTTGACAGGGGTATCGATACCCCCCCTTTCTAGGTCAACCCAGGAAGTCAACACAAGATGACCGTATCGATACCCTTACCAGGGGTATCGATACCCTCTTCCTCGGTCAACCTTCCTCGGTCAACAGAATATATCCGTATCGATACTCGGGGACCCCGTATCGATACCCCAGGCAAGGGTATCGATACCCCAGGCAAAATCTGAGGCCTTTGGGCAAGACAGTATCGATACCCTAGCTAGGGTATCGATACCCCCTGCACTGCAACTCCGCGATTTTTGCACAAGTGACCCTTAACCCAACTCTAAATGCATTATTAGACTCCCCTAAGCACAAGCAACATACATACACCAAACCACAATCACAATTTAACATGTGAGGCATTTAATCTAATGAAATTCATACGAATCAAAGCTTCATGCAATTTCACCCAAAAGTGCATACTTAACAAGCATGAACTCCTCACAAAGGATAGTCAATTATAAGGCATACAAGGCCAGCAACATACATAATAAGGCACGTTCACATAAGCATCATATCAAGCATAAATAGCAAACCAAGAAGCAAAGCATAACATAACCTTGAGTTTAACATACTCAACATAAATTCCTAAGGAGTTTGACCCCAACTCCTACACTCTATACCCCATTGTCTAGGCATTATTACAAAAGCAAACCATACTTAAACTTGCTTGAGAACTCTCAGAAGCTCCCCCTTCGCCCGCTCGCCTCCCGAACTCTAACGATCTGCACGTTGGAAACAAAGAGCATAAGCAACTAGCTTAGTGAGAGAGGCTCTACAATTCACAACATGTAGTTTTCCAAAACACGATTTATATGCAAGAAAGCAATGGATGCACAAGGGTTAATCTCAAAACAACACATGGTTTGCACAAGCACAACCATCATACACATACGGTGGGACTACACATCACCGTTTCGACTAGTGAATGTACAATGGGACTACACATCAAAGTACTACCCTACTAGTCACTACCGGCGGGACTACACATCACCGTAGTTTAGACCACCATCACGTGAGGCACGAACTCAACACGACTACAACATTGACAACTTAAAATGCATTCAATGGTCACAATGTATATACAATCAACTTGTCACAACAACTTATGAGTAGGGAGACTTACACACGGGTTTAGGCAACCTCTCAAGGTTCTACCCAAACCCCAAAGGAGTCCATATCAAGCACAAAGTACAAACCAATGAATCTACTCACCGTTACTACCCAAGAGAAGATCGAAGACCAAGCTCAAGACTCCGAATTCCCCGGATTTGCCCCCGAAGCTTCTCCGACCAAAATTCTCGCCTCTAGCCAAACCAACACCAAGCAAATAACCTCAAGTCAGTCCATGATCTAAAATACTCAACCCGGATAATATACTAAGCACAAGACTTCAATTTTCACATTGAAAACAAGCCCAAAATACCAATTTCCGAGCAGCCCTTAAGCAACCCTTAAAACCATTGATTTCATCCTTCAAACTACTCCCTAAAGTCTCCAAAACTTCCCTTACATGTAGCCTATCCATCAGCCCTCTCATAATCACATAAAACACCCCCAAAACTCAACTTAAAGCCTCCCAAAAACCTCCCCAAAACCCCATTCCGGGAAACACCCCAAAACTACATAAAAATTATACCCATTGGACCCTTTAGATTGAAAACAACTCATATATCATTTAGAGATCAAAAACCTAAGTTAAAGGTGTTAAAAATGACATTTTTAATCAAAAATTCAAAACCCCCAAATCACCAAAATCATGAGTTTTCTAGAAAATAAAGGTATGTGCTAGTTGAGGATAATGAAAGCAAATAAAAAACGACCTTACCTTCGAAAAACCTTCAAGATTGGGTGAGTTATGAATGGAATAGTGGTCCAAAGGGGGAGAGGTTTCTTTTGTCTGAAAAATGGGTAGTGGGGAAGAAGATGACTAAAAATAAAATCATTATTTAGGTTGGTTTAAAATTAAAGGTCCAAAGACCTAAATACCCTTAAATAAAAAGGAAAACCACAATAGGTGCCCCCCATGGCCATGTGGGCTTGTTTAAAAATATGGTCCAACTAAATTTTGTTGTCTTAAAACCCGAGACCCAAAATTATTTTTAATTACAAAACCGGACCCGGAAATAATATTAAATTATTATTTTTCACCCGACCCCTAAACCGGGGCGTTACAACTCTCCCCTACTTAAGGAAATTTCGTCCTCGAAATTACCTGACGAAAACAAGTACGGAAACTGCTCAAGCATGTCCGCTTTCCTCTCCCACGTGGCTTCCTCCACACCTCTATGCCTCCATAAGACTTTGACTAACTCTATAGTCTTGCCACACAACACCTTGCTATCAGAAGCAAGTATCTCAACTGGTTCCTCATTGTAAGACAAGTCTGGATTTAACTCTATTTCTTCCACTGGCATAACATGGGACGGATCCGATCTATACCTCCTAAGCATCGACACATGAAATACATCATGAATCTTATCTAGCTCAACAGGGAGTCTCAATCTATATGCAACCGGACCAATTCTCTCAACTATTTCATAAGGCCCTATGTACCTCGGGCTCAACTTGCCCTTCCTCCCAAACCTCATCACCTTCTTCCAAGGTGAAACTTTCAAAAACACTTTATCCCCCACGGAGTATTCCACCTCCTTTCATTTTAAATCGGCATAGGACTTTTGCCGGTCTGAAGCCGCTTTCAAGCGATCACAAATCAATTTCACCTTCTCGGTGGTTCCCTTGAGTAACTCGGGCATCAGCACTAGTTTCTGTCCGGCCTCAGCCCAACAAATCGGGGTCCTACACTTCCTACCATACAAGGCCTCATAAGGAGCCATCTGAATGCTTGACTGGAAGCTGTTGTTGTACGCAAATTCCACTAATGGTAGGTGTTTCTCCCATGACCCCTGAAAGTCAATGATACAACACCTCAACATATCCTCCAAAATCTGAATCACCCTCTCTGACTGTCCATCTGACTGTGGATGATACGAAGTGCTGAAATTCAACCATGTACCCAAAGCTCGATGCAAACACTCCCAGAATCTAGAGGTGAATCTCGGGTCTTGGTCTGACACAATCGACTTCGGTACCCCATGTAACCTCACAATCTCACTAATATACAATCCGGCCAACTTGTCTAATGTATAGGTGGTATGAACCGGTATGAAGTGTGCACACTTGGTGAATCTGTCTACAATCACCCACACTGAATTTTTCTTCGAAAGAGTCAACGGAAGTCCTGATACAAAGTCCATAGTGATACGCTCCCACTTCCACTCTGGAATCTTCAACGGTTGCAACAACCCTGAGGGAAACTGGTGCTCGGCCTTGACCCTCTGGCAAACCATACATCTACCCACGAACTCGGCTACATCCTTTTTCAAACCAACCCAATGATACTCTTCCTTTAATTCTCGATACATCTTCGTGCTACCCGGATGCATAGCAAAAGGGCTATTGTGAGCCTCACTCATGATCGTACGCCTCAACTCGGCATCCTCCGGAACCACTATCCTATCCTTGAAACATAGGATCCCATTCTCTCCAAAACAATACTCGGTAGGCCTATCTTCTGCTATGTCTTGCACGTGAGGTGCCAAGGACTCATCTCGCAACTGCTTCTCACGAATCAACTGAACCAACAATGGCTTAACCTGAAGCTCGGCCACTAGCCCACCATCCGTAGACACACTCAACCTTGCGAACATTGCTCGCAACTCAACGGCCATCTTCCTACTCAAGGCATCGGCCACCACATTCGCCTTGCCCGGATGATACTCTATGGTAAGGTCATAATCTTTAAGGAGCTCTAACCACCTTCGTTGCCTAAGATTCAACTCCTTTTGGGACATCAAATATTTCAAGCTCTTGTGGTCGGTGTACACAGTGCACTTCTCACCATAAAGATGGTGTCTCCAAATTTTCAACGCGAACACCACTGCGGCCAACTCTAGTAAGAAAGAAAAAGGGTGATCCTATTTCCAATATGTTTTGTCTTCTTAAAATCAAATGTCAACTATCACGAGTTTGCGCATAGGATCCACATGTAAGTAACTGGCACTAATTTTCATTGAAGAATAGCGAGGAAAAATAGGAAAGGAAAGAATATCGATAATTAAACTAATCCTAACCTTTGGCGGCGTTTGGTGTATAAAACGCCACTAATCCTAACCTTTGGCGGCGTTTGGTGTATAAAACGCCACTAACCCTAACCTTTAGCGGCGTTTTGCTTATAAAACGCCACTAATCCTTAACATGTGGCAGCGTTTTGCTTATAAAACGCCACTAATCCTAAACCTGTGGCGGCGTTTGTCATACTAAACGCCACAACCCTTACCCTGTTCCGGCGTTTTTTAAGAAAAACGCCACTAACCCTTCCATTATTAAAAAACAAAAACAAAACAAAAAAATTTTGTTATTTTGAAATCCAAGTCCAAGTCCCCAAGGCCCAAGGCCCATCTTTGATTTTTATATAATTAAACTATGACTAGCTCAAAGTATCTAGTCTAAGCCTTTATCTTCTTTTCAACAATAACATGAAAAGCTTCTACATATAAAGCTTTCCAAATCTATGTTCCCAACAAGTTTGGGACATTTTACTTTCCATTTCATTTTTTTTCAACATTATGGGTGTTACTTTGAGCAACAATTTCTCATTCACCCATTGAACATTTTGAGCATATAAATATACACATTTTATCTACTCTTGTAGTAGATAATATTCCACTTAGTCTCAAATAATTTGACTATTGAAACCTACTCAAATTCAAGCTAAAAAATGAACATGTACCATATCATTTTTCTAACATCTATGAGTGTTTCTATATTCCACATTATTGATAGGGAAAATAAACTAAATTTCAAGTCAAAATTTACATTTTAATATTTTTATACGATATCTGACCTATTGATAATTTGATCAGCTAATCCGAATTTATTTTTATAAAGGTGATAATTTAAATAACAATCTATGTTTGTTATAACATTTGTTATATAGAGGTTTCGTCACTCTAAAATTATGATATTTTTGTTTTTTGAAAAAATTCACGATCGCAATACTTACAATGGTAATGATTACATTCGTTATGCGATCGCAATACTTAAATGTTGTTTTAAGAAATCTATGGCGGCGTTTATTATAACAAACGCCACTAACCATACACCTATGGCGGCGTTTATACAAACAAACGCCACTAACCACGCACCTATGGCGGCGTTTACTCTAACAAACGCCACAAACGCTACCTCTATTGCGGCGTTTATAAGAAAACGCCACTAAGATGAAACCTTTACCGGCGTTTACTTCAGAAAACGCCACTAACATGAAACTAATTGCGGCGTTTATTATAGAAAACGCCACTATCTGTCACCCTATAGCGGCGTTTTTTACAAAAACGCCGCCAATGTTCCCATTTGTGGCGTTTGTTTAATAAACGCCGTTATAGGTGAAATTTTGGCGGCGTTTGTTTCAAAAACGCCACGAATAGCGCCGCCATAGAACAAGTCTGGTGTAGTGATCCTACTATTCATTGGCATTGAGTAATACAAATAAGCAAGACACCAATGCCGAAGATCCAAAAGCAAACAACACTGACAGTAACAATGTCCTCAAAGAGCGACAAGTTTCGGAAGTGTCATCAAAACCAGCCAATGAAATGCCCAAGGAAGAACCCTTGGTTGGTTTTTGCGTTCATTTGATTGTTGTAAATGTAATTTGTGCTGAAACACATCAATAATTGAAGTTTAGCTCAGTGGTTAAACCATTGGCTTGGGATGTTGGGGACGTGGGTTCGAATCCTAGCAACCCCCACACATATAATTTATTTGCTTTGTTATGGACATTAGTCTGAATAAAAGATTTAAATAATACATATAGAGGAGAGAAAATAAGAAAAAAATTTATTCCGTTAGTTTTTAACGACGGGGACCAAAACAGGAAAACTATGTAACAGAAGGGACGATTTTGCCAAAAAAACATAGTTTTGAGACCAAAATAGGAAGACGGTAATAGTTTGGGGACTACCGGTGCAGTTTTTCCAATTTTAAATCATCCTCGACAACATTTGCACCCACAAATTATAATAGTTACATATAAAAATACAAGATATACTCAATTGCACCCACAAATTTTAAATCATCCTCGACAACATTTGCACCCACAAATTATAATAGTTAAATATAAAAATACAAGATATACTCAATTGCACCCACAAATTATAATAGTTAAATATAAAAATACAAGATATATTCAATTGCACCCATACATTATAATAGTTAAATATAAAAATAAAAGATATATTTAATTGCACCCATACAAGATATAATTGCACCCATACATTATAATAGTTAATGAATCAAGTGAAATAATAGAGCATGTAAATGATTTAATAGTTGACAGAATCCGTGATCAATTTATTTTATTTTATTCAATGATGATTGGAGACCATTGACAAAACAAAACCCAACAGCCCGATCGGTGTTTAATGATCTTGTTTAGCTGTCAAAGATCTGAGCGTGGGAAGAAAAACCCATTTGCTGTCAACCCACCATCGGCACAAATAATTTGTCCCGTTATGAAAGAGGATGCTGGAAAACAAAGGAAAGCGACCAAATGGGCAACCTCTTCCGGTTCTCCAAGTCGCCCCAGTGGTGTTCGAGCGATGACAGCTTCCCTGAACTTACTGCTACTCAGAACCTACTAACATAACACTTGTCATTTTCAATGTTTTTGTATTGATGGAATAGAAATTCAATATTTCTGAATGAATTAAGACATTACTGGTTGGGTAAGTGGAGTTCTAATGAACCATGGAGCAACACAATTTGTCCTGATGTTGTCTTTTGCCCACTCACATGCCAGTTCCTTTGTCAGTTCGTTAATTGCCCCTGTTTGAACATGTTTGTAATTACAGATAAAGGGTTTGAATTCAACCAAGATACATCTATACCAATGTAGTATTTACCTTTAGTTGATCCATAGATGGATCCAACATTGCATGAGAATACACCAGCAACGGAAGAAACAAAAACAATGCTTCCACGCCCCGATGCTTTGAGAAGGGGATAAGCAAGTTGGCAGAAGTGGAACGCCGATTCGAAATTGGTACTCAACATAGTCCACACTTCCCCACTTGTATATTTCTCCGTTGGTTTCCAAATGTTGGTCCCAGCATTATTTATCTACAAAACTTCAGCTAATGAAAAAACTTGTTTCTGGTCTACAGTAACCGGTTTTTTCGGTGTCACCAGTTAACCCAACGTCAACACAATTAGAAATTATTAAATTACTTTAAACAAGTCCTAGATTCTTTAAAGGAAATTTAGCTTACAAGGATGTTAAGTTTGGCATTAAACATGGAGGAAACTTTGTTCATCAGAGTTTCCCTTTCAGCCGGAGAGGTTACATCACAGACCGAACCGAAAACTTGTAAACCCTTCATCTTCCATTGTTGCAAGCATTCATTCAGCTGATCTTGGTTGCGCCAGCAGGTGTAAACTGTAACCCCCCTATACGCTACCACGGATCCTAGGAAGTTACATTAGGGCCACCGGAGCGACCCATGTTAAATTTTTTAAATAAAACAGATTGTTAAACTATTAAAATCATAAATTAAGCTTTAAATTAAAAAATACAATTTCATAAATCTTTCAAACAATAAAACAAAATCGTGATACAAGTTACGTAAACATATTTCAGACTCATATAACACAAGACGTGACATACATGCCCCCTAATTACACAGATATCATACTCCGTGAGAAAGCCGAAGAAACTCCCGTACCAACATTGGTAGTTGCAACCTGGTCGATCATTTAACCTGTGATGGTAAAAACAGCGTGAGCTTCGAAAAGCTCAGTAATACAAACTACCATGAGATGCTAAAAGCACAAGCAGGTATATGGTAAGCTTAACACTGTCATGATGAACTGGTAATGGTAAGCTCAAATTACGATTCGATATTTTAATGGAGCAGTATACTAGAAGGTGACAGAGTTGTTATTTATTTGCTTACTCGAATCTTAAGAGATGTGTCTAAAACCAGAGATTCAGATTTTAGAAGTTTAATCAAGGAGTTCAGAGTGGTTCATTAAGCACAAATTGTAAGTTTACGGAGAGTTAAACTTTGATGCATTAATAATAAGGTATGCTTCCGAAGAGTGCAAAAAGTTTTATTATTTACTTAACTATCCTCCAACCGAACTCCAGAATGCAATCCCCTCTGAACTGCATACAGAAGGTCTTACCCTAGGCCCCTGGGCGTAGGAGCCTACCTAAGGGAATGCCTTAGGTCCAGAAAGACTTACCCTAGGCCCGTGGGCGTAGGAGCTTAGGTCCAGAAGGACTTACCAGCGCTGAGCCTACAGATCTTCATTCATATCCCAGATACTATACCCAAATGATTTTAGTTTATATTAAGAAGACAACATTACAGAAAATAGATATCAAATCAATTTTTATATCAGAAGGCAGATAACAAATTTATTTTATTATCATTTTTATTATTTCGTACTCAAAGTCATATATCAGATATATTTTTCATATCATAGGTCAGAAATCAGAGAATTGCTTTTCTTTCGCGTTACAGTATCATACCTTTAAATTTTAAGCATATGGTCTTGGTTTAGAACAGAAAGTATTTACAAATACATGGTACACATTCTATGGCCCAAATCATTTCTCAAAGATACTTGATAGATATCAGAAAGGTGACATTTGACAATTTTAGACTGATTTTAGAACGAGGTCCCTACGAATAGGGGAGTTCGATAAGACGGGTCGAATCAACATCGAAAGTTGATGCATCAGAATCATTGGGATTTCAGATATGTCGAGAGCGATTCGACCGTTAAAGCTTTCAAGGGTGTTGTTGGCCATTCTGACTTTCAGGGGTAATTTGGTAAACTAAACCAACAAGGTAATAACGGTGATGTACCGAATTCATGAATTCTAGCTGCTCATCAAGCTTTCGAGTCCCTCTGAACTAATTGAAACCATTAACACAAAGTCTGAAATATAATCAGATAAGTATATCTTAAGCATTCATTTCCAGAACTGATTAAAGCGTAAAAACAAAGCAGTTCGTCTTCACCTTATATCCACTGAACTTACTACAAGAGATCAAACATGTATACAAGCAGTAATTTTCCAAATTCCTGAACATGCATATAACACCCGAACTCGTTCCATATCATTGAATTTATCTTTTTGAGGAAACATGTTGCTTTTACCAATTGCTGAGTACTTTCTCCAAATAATCCGAACATGTCGCCACATGTTATCTTTCCAAATTTAGGATAGTATCAGAAATGGCCAACAAACACGGACTGTGAATTACCATTTTAGAGTTGTTATATTGTCTAGCTTTATCGGTATTCCTTATTCCAGTCTTTGAGGTAGTTTCAGTCATTTCAACATTCACAGGTATTTCAGATGCTTCATATGTGCAGGTGTTCTAAAACAAATTCTGAGTCTTTCGGTCGTTTCAACTATTCAATCCTTTCTGATATCGAGGGTATATTCGTCATTTCGATTGATTTGGCACTTGGTGTCGAGGATACATTATTCTTTTTAATCATTATGGATATTCCGACCGATTCGGCTTTATTAGTATTTCCAAACATTCCAGTCATCTCGATCAATTCAGCAATTTACGCGACTTTGTCTAATCCAAACATACAATTGTTTTCTCGTAAATGTCTTCAGAGAATATTCAATCTCAGAAAGGAAACTAAGCAATTTACAGACTCAAACGTGAAGCCTCACTACTATAATTTCCCAAGCAATTTCAAGATATTTAGCAGGATTAAATGGTTTTACCGGATCTGGTGTAGATTCTCAGACCACTTCCTTTAATATAGGTATTTTAGTCGTTTTCATACATCAAGGGCATTTTTGTAATTCATTAGCCAAAATAATCAGACCTAGAGATCAAACGTTTTTATTAATCGTTTACTGAGCTCGGGAGTCCTTTCGATTTATCAAACCACTTATTCGAATAATTTCCTTAGCCATTATTATTTTTATTTCATACATGATCGACATAATCGGAAATAATCATATGCTCAAACATGGTCTTGTAAAAATTTAACCGAATACCAACATGTTGCAAAAGCATGCAGAAGGTAGTAATGTATTACCTTGGCTCCGAGCTACAACGATCGATCTGCGAACGATCTTCGAACACCCTTGAACCTGGATTTGACATCCCTCAACAATTCGTATTCCGAGAATTATGAGTACCTTCAATTACACAAATCCCAAGATCAGACCTCATTCACAAAGCACTTAACCAATTAATTAAATACATATACAAGTTCGGGTTCGAGGTCAGCTTCAGAGGCGTTCGGGTTGGAATTTTATGAAAAGGGCTTCAAAAACAGACTCAGGACGTCGAAAAACATAAAATAAGGGTTTTCGAAAAATTTGACTTTTTGGTCAACGGTCAAAGTCAACGCTGACGTCAGCAGGTCAACGCTGACGTCAGCAGGTCAACGGTCAACGAGGTCAGAGTCATCTGGTCAAGGTCAATGCTGACGTCAGCAGTTAACATGGGTCAACTGAGTTGACTCGGGCTGACTCGGACGAGTTGACTCGGCTGACTCAGACGAGTTGACTCGGCTGACTCGGACGAGTTGACTCGGTTCGGATTTTCGGATCGGTCAGACGGGTCGGGTTAACGGGTCGGGTTTGGGTCAGACTCGGGTTGGGTTCAGATCGGGTTGGGTTCAGACCGGGTTGACCGGTTCAGACCGGTTCACTCACCTGAAATTTCCGGTTACCAGACGGCCGTCGGAAAAGTCGCCGGAGATGCCCTTCAGTGCCGATTCTGCCAAAAATAAAGAGATTAACAAACCAAAAATCATATTTACCCTCAAACCCACTCATACATGTCAGAATTTGGTCGGAAATTACCCCAAAAGTTTAATAAGGGTCGGATTGTCGCGTAACGCCGATGAAGCCCTTACCGGCGTCGGGTGAGTTGTCGGACGGTTGGGTTTTGCTTGCCTCCACGCCGTGAGCACAGATCCGGCGTTCGCTTCTTGAACGGACGGCGTATGCGCCCGGAATCAGACGAAAATAGGTGCGATTTTCGGTAGCTACAATCACGATTTCACGGCGATGGGTGCAACGGAACGTCGCGTGGTTATGGAGGTTTTGGTCGGAGCTCGACGGGGAAGCCAACGGTGGTGGCAGTGAACGCCACGGAGCGACGGTGACGGAGCCAGGGCGGTGGCTGGACGGAGTTGGTTGGAGCGTCTGGAACGGTTCTCGAAAGGAAAAAAAAAACAATTATGGGTATTAACTCTGGTAGGTGAAAAGCTGATAGGCTTTAAGTAGCCTATACCACCCACGAATGGTTCAACTTAAAATGGAGGAAACCTTAACACTAAGAGCTGACTAGCTCGGTTGGCTGTGTCAAAAGCTTGGCTATCAAGAGGTTGTTGGTTCAAACCCCTACAACCATAAACCTTCTTTTTTTATAAACTCATCACAAGCTAAAAAAAACAGAGTGTTACATAAACTGTTGCCTAGGGGTGTTCAAAAAAATCCGATCCGAAATTCCGGATATCCGATCCGTTTTTTATTTTTCGGATAATTCGGATCGGATATTCGAAAATTTCGGATCGGATACGGATAGTGGTTTTACATTCGGATCGGATATCCGATTACCCGATATCCGAAAATTCAATTTTTTTATAGGTATAAATCTTATTATATTCGATATTTTTACTTGTTATATATGAAAAATTGAAATTTCTTGATACAAATATTGTTATATTCAATAATTTATTAATTTTTATATTCGAAAACCTAAATTTTTCATGGATATAACCATTAAATTAAAAAAATAATCAAATAAATTCATAAATTTCGGATATTCGGATATCCGAGTATCCGATCCGAAAATTCGGATATCCGGATTTTTGGATATTCGGTTTTTTCGATCGGATACGGATCGCTATTTAGGTGATCCGAATTTTTCGGATATCCGAATTTTCGGATCGAATCGGATATCCGAAATGAACACCCCTACTGTTGCCCCCAACGTTGCCAGCTCTTCCACAATAGCCAACCTATATAACACCATATACCAGTATTGCAGAAACATAAACATTTCAACTGATCAAACAGATCACATCTTATATAGAGAAAGAGGGTTACCCGATTCCTTTGGTGCCACCGGTGACAAGAGCAGTTGTCCCGTTGAGAGACCATTGGCCTAAACTGGAAGTTAAATTCTTTGCCATGAATCATTGTCTGTCTTGTGTGTCGAGAGTCAACAGCTTGATGAGAACTATGGAGGATGAGTAGTTTATATATGCAAAGCCATTAGGTAGCTGCTTGTCATATGCGACAAATAAACACAAACCAGTAGTTCTGTTAATATATGCCAGTTGCCATTAAAAAAAGTTTACATAATTTTATAAACAATTAATGCTCCTTAGAATCGGCAAATTTGCTGGAAAACAAGAAGAAGATGGTGGTATTTGTTAGTAAACAACTTTTTTATAACATTATTATTAATGAATTAGATTTAACTCATTGTTGTAAATAAATGATAATTTAGTTTATTGATGGTACATGAAATTATATAGCATTAATACATCAAATATAAATTAAGAAAATGAAACTCATCGAGCGATTCTAATGGGAAAAGGAATGTTGTTATCCCTAATTGATTTTATTCGAGCAATTATCTAAACGATGACTATGATTAAAGAACAAATAATATCTTGTAATCGTACCAATCAATTAAAAAAATAATTAAAAATATTTAATAAAAAATATATTACAATTATCATCACCGGATGACAATGTGCTTTTATAAGGGTTTTAATGTTAAAAAGAAAGAAAAAAAGAATTTATTTATAATTTAACATAAGTAATTATATAATAAGTAATCAAGGTTTAAAAAATGAAAAAATCGATTTAGACCTCATGAATTTCTTAAACAAAAATCCTCTATTTTTTTGTAATGTTTCTATCTATGTTCCACCCTTAAAAATTAAACCTCTACATTCTAACCGTAATTTCTAAATCTTAAACTCTAAATATTAATTTTACACTAAACCATGAACTCTATACATAAACTTAAACCCTGAATTTTATTTTTAGTGTCGTGACATAAATAAAAACATCAAAAGAAAAGGTAAAGAATTTCTATTCGAATTTCTTGCATCTAGTTTTTCAACTCTGTCATTTTCTATTACTATCATCTTTTTTATGATAGTATTGTCCTGCACACCACCTTTCATCACTTTCACATCCTTTAAAAACATACATACATACATATGTATTCTATTACATATTTACATTGGTCAAACATACCGACAAGAAAATATCTCTTGTCATTATAGTGTATTTAAAAAATCTTGTGATTAATATTCAAAAAAAATCTTGTGATTAATTTATGGATCACATTTTATTAGAATAATTGGCCTACACATAAAAGGAGAAACACGAGTATGTTCTTTTATTAATTTGTTGGAATCATAGTTAAAAAATGGTTGGAATAGAATACCAATTATATGGATCACATTATTATTTGTAAGGTTTCATGTGGAACATGGGTAGCCAAATTCTTTTTGTTTATTTAATTGTTGGTCCTATGAATTTAAATACCAATTAAATTAAAACTGTCTCTTCAAATTAATGGTTTAAATACCTTTAAAGTTTTTGTACAATTTACTTTTTTTTTAAATTTAATTGTAACTCCGTTCCTGATGGATTTGGTGATGAATCACCTACAATGCCCAGCAGAGAGAAAACATGATGGGATTCTTTGTTTCTTTCATTTTTTTGTTCCTTTTCTTTGTCCTATTTAATTTTATTATTCTACAAATAGTATACATCTACTTCTTTTCATTTTCTTTCATGTTTGTGTCACGTACCGATAGCCTGCGACCGAGCCAGTTCAGCACTGGGGTTCGTCCAGCACACCCCAGGGTGCATTCTGCCCGCACCAGGGTTCGTCCAGCACACCCCAGGGTGCATTCTGCCCGCACCAGGGTGCAGCCAGCACGCACTAGGGGCCCTAGGGGCTTGATTCCGCACCATGAGGGCCTGTTTCAGCACCATGGGTCTGCCCGACCGAGCCCAGGAGGGTCCAGTCCGAGTTTGGAATAAGTCTTTGCTATTTTTAGCCATGTAATCTTATTTCTATTCATTTATTTTGATAATTTCATGGCTCCCCTTGATTTTAGGGATTTATAGATTTTAGGGCGATCTGAGCCGTCCATGTAATTCATTTTAAACCGTTAGATGTACGGGGCTTCATGCATAAATAGAGGTTAGCCCCTCCTCATTTACTCACTTCATCATTGTGGAATACAACTAATATTCCTACACTTGCTTCTCTTGTGTTTGTCATTTCCTTTCCGTTGTCTATCTTTCATTTCCGCAAGGAATTAAGCCTAAGTGCTTAATTGTTTCAGGCTTACTTAGTCGCAAAAGTGTTAGGAAGCGAGCTAAGGCCGCACGATCGAGTTAGCGAGAGTCTACCGATGTGACAAATGGTATCAGAGCGCGTTTGAGCGGGAGAAATGGCACCACAGAACTCCGGTGAAGTCCAAACAGGTGAGGGAGTTACCGGTCGCAATGGCGACAAAAAGCGAGGTGGTTCCAAGGACAAAAGTATAGCCTTGGAGAAGAGGGTCGCAAATCCTGCCGATTCCGAGAGGGAAGTCGAGGAGACCCAAGGTGACGAGAAGTCACGTTCCGAGCTGATCAAGTCCATTGAAGGGAAGATCAGAGATGAGGTGGAGAACCTCCTGGGTGAGTTGTACGACAAGCTAGATGCTCGAGACAACTCTTTGGAAATTGAGTTAATCTCTATGAAGGAAGAGATGAAAGAGCTCAAGAATGAGCTTCGAATTTATCAAGCGGCATTGAAGAGTGGTATGCTTGTCGAAGTTGTAGCACCCAAGCGGAAAGTTGACGCCCCACGTCCCAGCAAGTTCAGTGGGTCGAGAGTAGCCCAAGATGTAGATAATTTCATCTGGGGCCTTAAACAGTATTTCCGTGTGACGAGTATCGATGACGATACAACCAAGGTAAACATTGCTTCTGTTTATCTTACTGATGTCGCTCTTTTATGGTGGCGACACAGATGTGACGAGGGAGAAGACATCACAATTCCTTTCAAGACATGGAAGGATTTCATGTTTGAGTTCAATGAGCATTTCTATCCGAAGAATGCTCAACATGAGGCACGGTTAAAGATGCGCCAGTTAAAGCACAACGGGACCATCACAGAGTATGTAAGGAAGTTCACAGAACTTAAGCTTTAGCTCACGAGTTTGAGTGAAGATGAAGGCTATTTCGACTTCATGAACGGGCTCCAAAAGTGGGTCAAGATGGAGTTAGAGCGAAGGGAGGTTACAAGTCTCTCCAATGCACTAACCGTGGCAGAGTCTCTTGCTCAGTATGAGAACAAGAAGTCCGAGCCATCCGAACCAAAGCCAAGAAGCAATTAGGGAGGAGACAAGGATAAGGCAACAAAGAACTGGTCCGGAAGGCCTTCAAGTGGCAAAGGGAGGCCAGACGAATGGAAGGGTCGCATGCCATGGGAAAATAACCGAAGGAGGAACAATGAGAACTTCCAGTATTTCACTTGCGGGGGTAGACACCTACAGAAGTACTGCCCGCAAAATGTAAAGATTGCCGCCGTGCAAGAGAAAGAGTCCGATGAGACTCTGAAGCTTGGATCCATCCTCAGTTGCATGGACTCCAAGAAAGGCAACAAGAAGAAGGGGCTGATGTTTGTAGACATCATTGTTGCTGGCCGTAAGATGAGTGCATTAGTTGATACGGGTGCCTTAGAGTTGTTCTTGTCCAAACAAGCAGTGAAGAAACTCGGCCTTTGTGTTGAGAAGGCGAGTGGGTTCATCAAAACTGTTAATTCTAAAGAAGCTCCGATTGCCGGTATAGCAAGAGGAGTCAAGCTCGACATTGGAGGTTGGACGGGTAAGGAAGCCATCAAGGTAATTCCACTTTATGATTTTGATTTTTTTATTGGGCTTAGCTTCCTTGATAAGATTAATGCGTTTCCCGTCCCATTTGCCGATTGTTTGTGCATCCTGGATTCGAAGCACCAATGCATTGTCCCGTTAAGCCGAGAGGCCGGAGTTGGGGCGAAATTACTTTCAGCCATTCAGTTTTCGAAGGGAGTGCGCAAGGAGGAACCCATATTTCTTGCAGCATTGGTCGAGGATGGGCCTATTTTGACCTAGAATGTCCCCGATGAGGTGGGACAAGTGTTGGCAGATTTCCGTGATGTAATGCCAGCAGAGTTGCCGAAAAGTCTACCGCCAAAGAGGGAAGTAGACTACAGAATTGAACTTGTGCCCAATGCGGAGCCACCAGCCAAGGCCCCTTACCGAATGGCTCCGCCCGAGTTGGAGGAGTTGCACAAACAGTTGAAAGAACTCCTCGAGGCATTGTACATCCGACCTTCGAAGGCACCCTACGGTGCTCCAGTGTTATTTCAGAAGAAGCACGATAGGTCCCTCAGAATCTGCATTGATTACCGAGCTTTGAACAAGCTCACGGTGAAGAACAAGTATCCGATCCCGCTTATTGCAGACTTGTTCGACCAACTTGGTGGTGCAAGGTGGTTCACCAAGTTGGACTTGAGATCCGGGTATTGGCAAGTCAGGATAGCGGATGAGCCGAAGACTGCTTGTGTTACCCGCTATGGTTCATATGAATTCTTAGTGATGTCGTTCGGCCTCACGAATGCTCCAGCCACCTTTTGCACTCTTATGAACAAGGTACTACAACCATTTTTAGATCAATTCGTTGTGGTTTACCTTGACGATATTGTTATACATAGCAAATCTCTTGTGGAGCATGTTGAGCACTTGAGACAAGTGTTCGAGGTATTGCGACAGAACGAGCTCTATGTGAAAGAAGAGAAGTTCTCGTTCGCTCAGAAGGAAGTTCCTTTCCTTGGCCATATCGTTGGTGGGGGCAAAATCCGAATGGATGGAGCCAAGGTCCGAGCAATTGATGAGTGGGAGACTCAAAGAAGAAAATATGACGAATGCATTTAGAAATTTTTCACAGCCAATGAAGGCAAGATTAGTTGGAATTCATACTTGCCGCTTTGGAATAATGCAAAATTTTCCAAGATAGATGAGATCATACTTAGAATCAACCCCTTTTCTTTTGCCCGCGAGCATTAAGGATCTTTTGTAAGGGCTTCCATGTTAAATCTACTTGTTTAAAGATGCATTCTTTTTTTCTCAAGTGGCAAACATTTATCATTTTTTATTTCATTCTTCATCCATACATCTTCTTTGAAAAGTCTCTATAATTGATTGTATGCATGATTCTTGAATCTAATCTCAAGATAGAGGGGAAACAAAGTGTGTCAAGGTTCAATGGGGAGATCTCATATACAAATTGTGAGTGAATTTTCCTTTCAGACATTGTTGTTAGGGTCCTTGAATAAAGTGATAACTCTAAAACACCTACCAACTGAAGATTACTTATCTTCGATGATGTTTGTGTGTGAAAATGACATTGTTGGCCATATCTTGTAAATTGAACCCTAACCAAGGATCACTCCCCACACTTGGGGGGCACAAAGGATGAAAAGTTGTTTTGCAAGTAAAGGAAAATATGTCAGATTAAGTTAAATGTCCATGTAACACCCTGAAAACCGGTCCAGTCAGAATTAGATTCCGAAGATCGGAGTAATGTTATTAAAATATTGAAATATTAAATATTTATTATAGATTATATTGTTATATGATCTTAATTAAGCCAAGTCCTTAGTCAAGACTACTTTATGAAGGCTCAAATCAGTGTTTTTAGGCTAGGCATTTCGATACGATTAGGCCCATATCGAAACGGACTCTGCAAGATGTTTCGAAATGTTTTTAGGCGTTCCGATACGAATCCAACAGTAATAACTAAATTTTGGACTTTTTCTTGACCGTTTCGATATGGTTTTACCAGTTTCGAAACGGGTCCCTTTTTCGAATAAATTTAAAAGATAAATTGTAAAAGAAATGTTTAGGTGATGACTCACCAGCTTGCCTATCACCCTGTCTCACGTGAAGGATCAGAAATGATGATTTATAGCCATCTATTGTTTATTTTAGATAGGATAAAGAAATGAAAGAATATTATATGTTAAGCTTTCCTTTGATGGAAGGAAAGCTTCCTATTGGCTAAAGGTGTGGTGGGTAATGATTATTGTGATAAATCCCTTAAAATGAATTGAAGAAAAGAGAGCTTCTCAACTTTGTTTAGCTTCACCGAGAATCATTTCATCCTTTAGCCTTGAGAGAACAAGCACACATCTCCATTGTTATCTTCTCCACCAAGCTCAAGCACACACCTCTTCATTTGTGAACTCTAAACTTAGGCTTTCCTTGATTTAAGAACACCAAGTTATAGCTATCGATCGGGTAAGTGAAAGACCTAAGTTAATCATCGATTCTCTTGATTATTAGATAATCAATTTCAAGCTTAAAGATAAGCTTTGTCTATAGCTAATGGCTATTCAAGTATCGATATTGTTATATTGATCTTAATGACTCCTTATTGCGTTTCCTAGCTCAAGAAGTGGAAAAGATTAATCCATCGCCTCTATCGAAAGTTAGGGATAAGGTTATTGTCATCTGAGAGCCTTAGGAGCATCAGATTGTAAAGCTGAGTGTAATCGGAGTCTCGAGAGTGGGTAGGTGCCATCTCGAATCATTGTTTATTGATTTACTAACCATTGATCTTAAGGGCTTTACATGAAGCATTATTGTAAGACATGTTGGTATGTTTTGGTAAGTATTACATCGATTCATTGTCCATGGTATTGCTATCATTGTCATGGAAATTATTGAAGCATTGAAATGTGATAATCATTGACATGAATTATTGTTATTGCTTATTTACATAGAAATCATGATTGTTGTGTTATTGATATGATACTATTGCCATTGAATTATTGATATTGATATTGATGTGGAAATACAGTTAATGAATCATGGATATTGAACTATGGATTATTGGACCTTGGATTCGAAGTATTGGATCAATTGGCATGCCATAGAATTCATGAGTTCATTGGTACGGGTGGACTACAGTCCTAGGAGTACGACATATATTGATTTTGCGAGGCGGAATGATGTATTGTGTATTGGTCTTATTGGCGATGTCGGCAGGAATGGCTATTTGTTGATTTGGCGAGGAGGTGGAATTCGTGTATCCATATACCATGAATCAATCAAATGGAACTATTGATTAATGATATTGATTTGCTATGAAATCATGATATTGACATTGATGACATGATATTATGCTTTGTTATGAATAAGAAGCATGCTATGTTATTGCATAATTAGTATTATGATTATCTTTGGAGCATGTTACATGACACATTATGTTCATTCATTGTTTATGACTACCTCATTAGGAAAAGTATTCCTAATGCATTCCAGTGCATCCATTTCAGGTTAGACAAGTTTTGGAGTCGAGATCGGAGAAGTTGAAGCGTTGCACAAGTCACAATCAAGCTCTAAGTCTATTAAGTCTCTTTTGATGTGCTTATGTTATGGTGAAGTGTTATATATGTGGTATGTTTAAGATGAGTCTCCTATGTAGCATAAAATGGCCATAAATGCATGTTTTGGCACTAAAAGGTAAAAACCGGGTAAATGGATTCATATGACTCTAAAATTTGACATGCTAGTAAAATTTATGTTTATAATGTTGTGTGTAAAGTTTCACTACATTTGGACATTGCTTGATAAGGTAAAATGAATAAAAACCAGCAAGAATATGTCATTACAGGTCAGGCCGTATCGAAACAGGTGATGGCGTTTCGATACGGGTAAGCATAATTGAGCCCAGGGGTCAGGGTGCATTGAAACTGTTTAGGGTCGTTTCGAAACAATTTGTCTCTGGAATTCCTTGTTTCGATACGAGTTCATAGCGTATCGAAATGGGTCAAAGTCAAAGAGAGTCAACCCGTACCAATACAGGGCTTACATGTATCGATACGATCAAAGAGGAAAAGTCAACAAGGTTGACCATCATCTACCCGTATCGAAACGGTCTTGAACGTTTCGATACAGGGTTAGGTAAAGTGGTTATAAGGCTTAACCTGAAAGATTGCATTGTTTACAATTTAGTTCATGAGATTAAAATGAATAAATTGGATGACTAAATGACCACCGTTATTCATAAAATTTTACAGGCTAATCATTGTTGTATTGAATTTCATTGTGGCAATGTTTGTTGCATCGAAGGACCTTTGATTTGTCAGATTTATAGAATAGTCCCTAAAACTTGTAAAAGTTATAAAATGGTCCTAAATGGTTATTTGTGGTCTTCTTATGATTGAATTGGTCTAATGTGTATATTGGAAATGTTTTGTTTGTAATATTGATTAAGTGTTGTTATTAAGATGTAATTTTATCACACCGATCACCGCACTGTTCATCGGTAACAAGCTATGACCCGGTTCTCGACCAGGCCGGGAATGGGGTGTTACATTAGTGGTATCAGAGCTAGAGTTTAGTCGGTTCTGGAATGAACCTATGCATGTTTGTATTTGTTTGTTATGTTGCTTTGCCACCTAGGAGTTATTCTGTTGAGTATTGTGACTTGTCAACTATTCCGATCTCTTTTTATATAGAGATGTCTCAAACTATCGAAGCTTATGATAATGAGTTTACTTTTCACTCCTCGACTCATGGCGAGGAGATACGAGGAGGAAATCCTATGAATCCACAGAACCCTCATGTTCAGGGTGTGAATCCTGAAGCACCTACAGCTCAGACAGAGTGTTATCGGAACATGGTTGATATGTTCCAGCAATTAATGAATGTGATAAAAACTAATCAATTTGTGCAACCTACGCCACCTGTCGCTCAACCTCCTCGAGCTCCTATTGACAAGTTATCTCAATACCGAGCCTACACCTTCATCGAACAGGATGATAACAATCCTGAAATTGCTGAGTAATGGTTAGACAATACCTTAAGAATCTTGAATAAGAAATTACGGTGTTCGAATGAACATAAGCTTGAATGCACCCTTGCATTGCTTGCTGATGAAGCTTTACTGTGGTGGGAGACTACCATTCTTACCGTCTCTGAAGATAACATGAATTGGGAATTTTTCCTTAAAGTGTTCCGTAAGAATTATATAAGTGAATTCTATCTTGCCGAGAGGCGAAGCACCTTCATTCATCTTAAACAAGGTGGACGACTGATCGAACAGTACATTCATGATTTTTGCAAGTACTGTAGATATGGCACTGAGTTTATCAAGAAAGAGGAAGAAAAGTGTCGAATGTCACTGCTAGACTTAACAATGAGTTACGTCCTATGTTCACAGCATTGTGCATTACTGAATTCAAAGATATTTTAAACAGAGTTAAAGCTAAGGAAGAAGCACCAAGAACTCAAAGAACTAGTGGATCCAACAAGTCTGAAAAGAGAAATCGAGATGAGTCTCATTTCTCTAGATCTTCTAAAGGGAAGCATCATAGCTCGGAGCAAAATGCGTATTCACAACCCTCTCAGTTCGAGTATTTTGCTAAATCTCAAATTGTATCTCGTTCCCCTTCATGTGTCAACCATATTGAGAGCGGTGTTTGCTCTAGACAAGAGACAAGAATTTCCAAGTGTAATTTCTGTCAACGTCGACACTAAGGGAAATGCCGCAAAAAGTTTGGTGCTTATTTCTTTTGCAGAAAATTGAGTCACCTCATTCGAGAATGTCTAAAAAACCCTAACAAGCATGTTTCTTTATCGACTAATTCATCCCCTGCTCGATCTTTTTGAGGCAAGGGAGCAAAGCAATGACCCTTCGCAAAATCTGGAGGTTCATGTAAAGCATCGTATCGACCTGAGTCTAAAGCTTTTGAACAGATGTACCATGTGAGAGGCAAGGAACAAATGGATGATCATGACATCTTTCCAGGTAAAAATTGGAGGATGAATTTTTTAAGGGGGGGAGAATTGTAACACCCAGAAACCGATCTAGTCGGAATTGGATTCCGAAGATTGGAGTAATGTTATTAAAATATTGAAATATTGAGTCTTTATTATAGATTATATTGTTATAGGATCTTAATTAATCCAAGTCCTTAGTCAAGACTGCTTTATGAAGGCTCAAATCAGTGTTTTTAAGCTAAGCGTTTCGATACGATCAGGCCCATATCAAAAAGGCTTCTACAAGATGTTTCGAAACGTTTTTAGGTGTTCTGATACCAATCCAATGGTAATAACTAACTTTTTGACTTTTGCTTGACTGTTTCGATACAGTTCCTCCAGTTTCGAAATGGGTCCCCTGTTTCGAATAAATTTAAAAGATATATTGTAAAAGAAATTTTTAGGTCATGACTCACCAGCTTGCATATCACCCTCTCTCACGTGAAGGATAAAAAATGATGATTTATAGCCATTTATTGTTTATTTTAGATAGGATAAAGAAAAAAATGAATATTATATTTTAAGCTTTCCCTTGGTGGAAGGAAAGCTTCCTATTGGCTAAAGGTGTGGTGGGTAATGATTATTGTGATAAATCCCTTAAAATGAATTGAAGAAAAGAGAGCTTCTCATATTTGTTTTGCTTCACCGAGAATCATTCCATCCTTTAGCCTTGAGAGAACAAGCACACACCTCCATTGTTATCTTATCCACCAAGCTCAAGCACACACCTCTCCATTTGTGAACTCTAAACTTAGGCTTTCATTGATTTAAGAACACCAAGTTATAGCTATCGATCGGGTAAGTGAAAGCCCTAAGTTAATCATCGATTCTCTTCATTATTAGATAATCAATTTCAAGCTTAAAGATAAGCTTTGTCTATAGCTAATGGCTATTCAAGTATCGATATTGTTATATTGATCCTAATGACTCCTTATTGCTTTTCCTAGCTCAAGAAGTGGAAAAGATTAATCCATCGCCTCCATCGAAAGCTAGGGATAAGGGTATCGTCATTCGAGAGCCTTATGAGCTTTAGATTGTCAATGTGAGTTTAGTCGGAGTCTCGAGAGTGGCTAGGTGCCATCTCGAATCATTGTTTATTGATTTACTAACCATTGATCTTAAGTGCTTTACATGAAGCATTATTGTAAGACATGTTGGTAAGTTTTGGTAAGTTTTGGAGAATGTAGCCTGCTTATTTATTCAAGCATAAGGAGAATAGAACCCACATATTCGTTCGGGAAAAAGGAGAATGGAACTATCATGTTGGCAGTCTGTGGAAATCAATGTCTTTTTGTCTTTGCTCTATCCATGTTTCACCGGAATGAGCAAAGAGGGGCAACTGTTGACACTGAATTTTTACGTTGGTTTATATATATATGTTGTTGCATTATGATTATTAAAATATTATGTATACATTATTTGTACAATAGTATATTTATTATATTTAGTATAATTATCGTAAAGCCCAAAATATATAAAAAATAGTCCATGAACAAGATGGCCCAGTTGGCCCAAATCTAATAAAGCAAGAACCCTAATGCTTCCTCTTTGTTTTTGTGCAGCCAATAGGTGGTCGTTAGATCAAAAGCTGATCTAACGGTGCAGATCACGCGCAGGGAACCCTAGTTGAGGAGGGTGTAGCACTGCATCAACTCCAACCATTAGATCAAGGAGTGATCTAACGGTCCATATCGCCTCAAGGGATGGCACGATGATCACCATTCGCGCGTGGCAGCCACACGCCCGTCGTTCGAGCTCCCACCAGCCTTTCCGCCTTCTCGGATGCAGATCGTGTCATTCACGCCATGATCATTCCTCACCAGCGTGTTTTGCAATCACTAAATACATGCAAAAATGGAAAAAAATGGTTAAATCCCTAAACCAAAGCATGAACAACAAAGGTGTTATCCCTAAATCAAAACCGCAACTAAAATCAAGGAAAATCCTAATCAAATCGGAAGCAATTAAAGGATAGAAATTAGGGATTCATTCGTGCAAATCATGCATACTTGTAAATTATAAAACGCACTGTAAATTTCATGCACATGGATACTCATAAACTATACACAAAAATACTCAATTTAGAATTTCCAGAGAAATAAAAGTAAGCTTTCTTGGTAATTTTCTCTTTATTTCGTATATGCATGTTAAATAAAAAGGATTTTTTACCTATTGAGTCGAACAAATGTCTTCGTGCGTGACGACTGAGGTCGTATTCCCAATGATGTATGTGCGTTTTATTACTCTCTGAAATCTGGAAATTTTTTAAAAAAGGGGTTCTCCAAAAAAATTAGATTGAGGATTTTTAAACCATTTCCGGAATCAGGGTTTTTAAAAAGAAAATCGAAAGATTTTTTAAAAGAAATCCGCCACTGGCAACGACGGGTGGCACCGGTGTATGAAAGCCGGCACGACGGGCGTTCGAGAAGTAACCCAGAAAGTGAGAGTATTTAGAGAAATCAAAATTTTTTGATTTGTTTTCAAAAATGAATAAATAAAATGATTTCTATTTTTAATTTAACTTATATAGCGACCTGTAACCCGGACCCATACCCGATTTCAACCCGCGCATACACGTTGACACCTATGGATCTTGCGCCGCAAGCACTCTATTTTTAAAATTATTCAATTTCGTCCTTTTTATCCTAATTTGACCACTTTATTTTGTTTTTACTTTAATTTGGTCACCAATTCAGGTTTATATATACATATATATATATATATATACTTTTTTCTAAAAATAATAATAGAAGCTCTTTATTATTCTCTTCTTCTTTTATGTGTTATTTTAATTCGTTTTTATTATTATTTAATTCTTTTTTAAATTAGTATATCTTTTCATGTATTTATGTTTTAATTTGTTTTTTATTGTTTAGCTTAGGATGTAAATTTTAGGAGTAAGTTCTCAAAAACCTTAGATTAGAGCCTTTGTGTGATGAAAAATATTCTTCATATTAAAATAAAGCACACTTAAATAAAACTTTAATCTTAATTAGATTTTAAAAGTCATAGACCTTCTTTTAAGGTTTAATCACTAATTAAGATTTAATTTAAAAAAATTGCTTGCTTGTTTAAAAAATGGAAATTAAAATAATGTGGCGTCTTACCAAATGGAAATGACAGGTTAGCGCCAGGAGTGTTGGCAGTGATTGGAGTTCATTTTCTGGGAAGTAAGGCCGTTAAAATAGACTTATATTCATAAAATGGACAAATAAATCGAAACTTTGTGAAACTTTCAAATTCCAATTTTGAAAAGACTTTTTGAAATCAATAAGGTTCCAATTTTTGGGGTTGTGGGGTGCTAACCATTCCCCATGTGTAAGGGATCCCTGAAACTATTTTCTAGTTTTCGTAGAGCAAAAATGTTATTTTAATAAATAAAACGTTTTATTAAATAACCTCATTTTAAAAGTGATTCAATCACACTTTTTAAAAAAACATTGGTGGCAACTCCGTTTTTTTGTTTTCAAAATGTCGGGCTCGAAAGAGTTGCGACAAGAAGCAAAATCGAAACCCAGAGGTAAAGGCCCAGGAGAACCACAAACGGGAAGGAGAAGATGAAGAGAAGGAGATAGGGTTCTCATTCCCGCCTGCGTACACGCAACCTCCTCACCACAAAAAGCCTAATTTAGGGAGTGGTCGACGAAGACAGACTCTCATCGAGTAGACCAACGGGTGCACCAAAACATCTAAAGAAAACGAAGAAAATAGGATAATCGAAGAAGAAAAAGAGAGTGATGAGCGGAGGGAGAAGAGAAGAAAAAGGAAGACTAGTCGTTGAAGGCCGCAATGGCTCGCCATCGAAAGAGGTGCTAAGGTTTTGCTTTTGTTTCTAGAGAGAACGAAGAGCTTTTGGTTTTAGAGAGAAGTAATGAAATGAAGAGTTGCTTTCTATTTTTAGTTGTAATACTCTTAAATTTTAGTGTCATAATTCGGTTGCCGACGACATTATATTTGGCAAAATTTTGAAAAGTGAGTCTCTGTTGTGAATAAAGTTAAAAAGAACAAAAGAGATGAGCAAAAACAAAGATGAGAGACAAAGAGGGAGACTTGTATTATATTCTCAATGTAGAGGTGTGTACAACGCTTTCTCCAAACTCTATATTTATAGGCATAAGATGAAAACCTAATTCCAATGGGTATTAAACCCTAATACTAAAGTATATTAAAGTCCCCTTTAATACGTGGACATCGACCATAAATAAAGATATTCATAACACCCCATTGGGGATATCCATGAAGACAATGTGCCTCGTTAAAATCTTACTAAGATGAAAACCTTGCGGGCAAGAATTCTTAGCGGAGGAAAAAGAGTACACACATCTTTGATACGCATAACATATTGTCTCATTAAAAGCCTCACTAGGAAAACCCATTAGGATAAATCATTTGTTAAAAGAAAAATAGTGCAACACGTATTTACTCCCCCTCATGAAAACATCACATAAGATCTTTGAATCTTCATAATTCAATCTTGAATATAACCTTCGAATTTTGAAATAAACTATGCACTAGTGAATAGATCTTCCAAATTACCATTAGAAAGGATTCATCAAATACTATTTTTCAGAAGATCATGAACACACACAAAAAACACACACTCTAAAATAAAAAAACCTGAAACCCTAAATGAAAACCATGAACCCTAAACAAAAAAATGAAACCTTAAACCCTAAACTAAAACACATAAAATCAAAACCCTAAATCTAAACACTAACACTAAAACTAAAACCTTAAAACCATAAAAAGAAACCCTAAAACCTTAAACCCTAGATCTTTAAACCTTAAACCCTAAACACCTTTAAAAATAAACCCTAATTCAAAAATCCTAAACCATAAACCCTAAAAATAAAACACTAAACCCCTAAAATTGAAACCCTAATCAAAATAATAACACTAGACCCTAAACCATAAATCCTAAAAATGAAACTTTAAATTAAAACCTTTAAAGAGAAAACCCTAAATTAAAACCCAAACAATAAACCTTAAAACTAAAATAAGGACCGAATCAAAAATTAAACAAAACTTTAAGCTCAATTTTACAAAAATCAGGACCAAATTAAAACAAATTAAAATACGCGTGCTTGCGAAGCAAGACCCGTATAACGTTGCGCGACCCGTTAACAACGCACGGATCTTTTGACCCGGCCTAACCCCTATATATAGACCCTCTCCCTCAGCCATTTTTCATACTTCGATCCTTACCGTTACTCTGACAAAATTACCTCTCGCATTCTTTCTTCAACAAAAACACAAATTTCCCATAAATTTTCTCCATTTTCGATCAAAACCTTGGTTTTTAACCAAGTTCTTCGCTGTTCTTCCATCAAACCTTTCCAAATCCTATAAAAACATCCAAATCCATGAAAAACTTGTTTCTTCTCGATAAAAACCTTCAATTTTCTCAAGAACAACCTCGTGTTCTTCCACTTTCCCCTTTTCAAACCTTCAAAACCCTCATCCCCAAATCAATTATATTTTACCCTAAACCCTAAATCATACCAAACCCTAAACCATATACCCTTAATCTTAAACAATAATCCCTAATCTCTAAACCATAATCCCTAATCCATAAACCCTAAACTCTAATCTACAAACTCTAAACTCTATTCTCAAACCCTAAACTCTAATCCATAATCCCTAAACCATAATCCCCAAAATCTATTTGTATTCTCCTTTAACCTCATTAGATTCTCTAACCCTTCAGTTTCCAAGTTCCAGATACATTAATCCTCTCGTCTCTTCCTTTTCGTTTTTGACATTTCCATTCATTTCTGGGTTATGATCTAAAGCTCTCAGCCTCTCTATTTCGGTAAGTTCTAGATTTCTCTCATTTTCACATTAATCATCTGTTTGTTTGTTTAATATGTGTTTTTACTAACTATGTTCTCTTTTATTTCTCAGGAACATTTCTGGGTTCTGTCAGACTGTTAATCTTCCGCGTGTGGGTTTGCTTCTTTGTTCCTAAACCCTAATATATATATATATATGGTTTCTCTCTCATTTTTACATGTATGGTTTCTGTTTGCATCTATGGTTTTTATTTGTATGTATGTTCTCTGTTTGCATGTATGATTTCTCTCTCATTTTTGCATGTATGGTTTCTGTTTTGCATCTATGGTTTCTATTTCCATGTATGTTTTCTGTTTGCATGCATTGTTTTTGTTTGCATGTAAATTCTAGGTTTCTGTTTGCATGTATGGGTTCTGTTTGCATTTATGTTTTCTGTTTGCATGCATGGTTTTTGCCAGACTGTTCTGGTATATATTATGTTTGTATAGATATTCTGTGTTTTGTTGCAATGTATATATAGTTTAATCCGAGTATATAGGCTGGAAACCCGTTCTGCGATGCTACTGGTGTCAAATGAGGTTTTTTTAAAGGACCTTGGGGGCTGGTGTAACAACGCCATGTACGAGGATTAAACCATTGTCTGCTCTATTTCTATATATGTTCCTTTTAGTTATGTTTGTATATATGTTGTCAATTCTAGTTTTTGGGTTCTGTGTATTTAGATGTTCTCTATTTTGTTTTCTATTATGGTTGTATATATGTTGTCTAACAACAAAGCTCAATATTTTTATTCTAGTATTTATCTTATCTATAGATTCTGCTTCATTTGAGATGGACTATCGTGATGAAAGTGGTATATTCCTTTCCTTTTTTAATTTCAGAATTATGGTTGTATTTTTTTCAATAACTAATACATGTTTTTTTTTGTTTATTTGAAGGGGAAGCAAATGATCAACTGTCTCAAGTAGCTCGTACCTCTAAGAGGAGGGCTACAACTGCAACTTTAGTGGACATTGGGAGAAGAAATTCCCTTGTTTGGGATCACTATATCTTCATTAAGAAACCTGAAGGTGTTTTTGTGCAATGTAAGTATTACAAATCCGTATCTATAACACAAATTCTTATGTTGGTACATCTACACCTAAAAGGCATACTAAAAATGTTAAGCTTACAACGATTTTCTTGCTACTAATCCCAATAGTAGTATAAGAATTTCTTTTGATCATAAAAAATACTGTGAATTATTTGCTGAAGCTATTCTCTATCATGGTTATGCTTTAAGTGTTGTTGAACATGAAAAACTTAGGGTTTTGCATCATTATCTAAATCCTAATGTTAAGCATATTTGGAGGTATACTATTACTAAGCATTGCATGTTAAATCATGACCAACATAAAAAAATTTGTTGAGCTCGATGGTCACAACCGAGATGCTTGCCAAGTGTGGAGAAGATTGAAATTTGGGTGTTTTTGTGAAAGCTAAAAGATAAAGAAAATTGACAAGAGATTTAGAGTGGTTCGGCTTCTAAACCCAAAGCCTACACCCACTACCTTATCTTCCTACTAAGGATTTCAACCAAATTCACTAAGAATTTCGTCCCCTTTTCTCAGATTAGGAGCAAACCATTACAACGATCAAGCTTTCTACCCAAAGCTTGATCAAGCACTCTCTTACAAGAGAAATTTTAAGAAAATTTGAAATCCTTCTAATAGGTATTTGTTTGCACTATTAATCACTTACCCAAAACCTAAACACTTGAGCAAATTTGACAATTAAGCTCACAAGTGTTTTCTATACAAGAAATATACAATAAAGCTCTAAAGACAATCTTTTATCATAATGTTGTTGACAATTGAAGCATTACCTTTCCTTGATGCTTGGAGGTCCCTTTTATACTCCCAAATGAGTTTGTAGCCGTTGAGGACCGTTGGAGACTTTATTTCCCTCATTAATTACAGTTCTGGAGCTTTCCGTATCGAAACAGGTGAGCCCCTATCGGAACGACCTTCTTCAGAACTAGCTGTTGAAGCTTGATGCAACAAGCCGTATCGAAACGCCTCTGGCCGTATAAAAATGGTATTGAGCTATATAAAAACAGTTACAAACTATTTTGCTACGAGTGACAGTTGAGCTACAATTTAAAATACCACTGGGAGTTTTGACCGTTGAGGTCTTTGCCACATAGGCGTATCAAAACATTGAAGCTCATATCGAAATGCTATGTAAAAACCCTCACCCAGATTAAGCCCGTTTTGAAATAGACAAAGCTGTATCGAAACGTTTTGACACCGTAAATGGTCGTATCGAAACACCTAGGTGGTTTTGTAAAATTTGGCTTTAGAAAACGCATTAAAACCCTTTTAAGAACTCCTCAAACATATTTTCAAGTTGGTTGGACTTAAAAGCATTTTGAAATCATTTCAATTTACTCCAAAACTATTTTTCAATTTTTATATCAAAACACATATTTCTACAATCTTCCCCATTTTGATATAATAAAACCAATCTTGAAAAATTATTTGGGATTCTCCCCCTTATTGAAATAAATTTTGAATAAGAGAATTAAAATTCAAAATCAATTAAAGTTCCCCCTTATTCATCTGAAAATTTAATTTTTCAAAACATTCTCCCCCTTTGTTATATCAAAAATGGTTTGAACTATGTTTGAAAACTTTGAAGTTCATAACAATGGAGAGTTTTTAAAACAAATTTGACAAAAATGATAATTTTTAAAATTGGCTTCCCCTTACTCAAAGCTTCATTAAGAGTTAGTTCAACACATGATAATCTAGTTGAATTAATAATTAAGCAACTAGATTTTACCACACTTGAACTTAAAGGAGGATGTGAAGCCTTCCTTATTCAAGTGTTCTTCCTTGTGTGCATGGAGCTCCCCCTCAAATTTGGACTTGTTGATCAATCTCCATCACACCTAAACAAGACAATCAAGTAATTTTTGGTATCCAAATTGCTTTGGATCCATAGACGTTAAGTGCACATAGTTTAGTCCCCTTAGGAACCCATTTTTCAATTTCATCCTTTTTAGTTGAAGCGATTAGTTCTCTTGGAACCCAAACACTTCTAAAACATTTTCCATTCAAAAATCTAAGGGCACTAGATTGTGTAACATAAAAATTTGATTTTCCTAAATTGTTTTTCTTTTGAAGTTCATTGGAAATCAAATCTTTTACTTTCTTAAGATCATCTACCTCCCTTTGATGATCTATTTCCATCGTTTGAAGCAAAGTTTGTAAGTCTAAAACTTTAAGCTCAAAATCTTTAAGTTTTGCTTCAAACTCTAGATTTTTTTTGGAAGGCAAATCATTTTTCTTTTTCAATTTTGAAACCAACATTTTGTTCTTTGAAAATGATGCCTTGAATTCCAAAAGTAAATCATCATAGGCATCTTATAACTCATCAGAAGTATATGAATTTGAACTAGATGAGTTAGAAGTTACCTCCCTCTCATTGAGGGCCATGAAGCATAGGTGGGCTACCTCATTATCGGTGGAGTCTTCTTCACTCAATGTCGCCACATATGCTTTCTTTGAAGATGATCCCTTTTTGTTGGACTTGTGGGAATCCTTCATCTTCTTCTTCGATTCGTGCTTGGATTTGGCCATCTCACACTCTTAGTGAATCAGGTGAACTTTTTGAAGAGATATGTCATCTCTTCTTCTTCACTTTCTTCCTCACTTGATTCAACATGGTTGCACTTGGAGGACTTGAAAGCCATGAAATTAATGTTGATGCCAAGCTCTAAGATTTTCTTTTTCCCCATCTTCTTAATCTCTTCCTTCTTCTTCTCCTCCTCTTCTTTTCATTTCTTCATAATTTCATGAGTGAGAAGAGACCCCATGAGTTCATCAAGCATTAAAGTCTTAAGATTCTTGGCTTCAATGATGGCGGTCTTCTTTGAGTCTCACGGCTCGGGAAGAGAATAGATAAGCTTTCGAACAAGCTTGTCTTCCGAAATGATTTCTCTATAGCCTTTAAGTCCATTTGTGATGGTGGAGAATCTACTGAACATCATTGTGATGTCTTCATCCGGTAACATCTTGAAATTCTCATACTTGTGGTTGAGGTGGCCAATCTTTGTCTTCTTTACTTCATTTGTTCCCTCGTATATAACTTCAAGCTTGTCCCATATTTCCTTGGAACTCTCACAAGAATACATCTTCTCATAAATGTTGAGGCTAAGTGCACAAAAGATGAAGTGCAAAGCCTTGCAATTTAGTTCAATCTTCTTGCGGTCTTCGACACTCCAATCCACCTTGCTTCTTTGTGGTACGAATGGGTCGTCCTCAATAATGTCTCAAAGCTTTTAGTCTTTGGATTTGGCAAAGAACATCATTCTCCTTTTCCAATAAGCAAAGTTGGTCCCGTCGAAGAAGGGTGGTTTGTGGATGGATTGAGCCATTGAACCGATTGTTTGAAATGTTGATCGAGCTTGCTAGATCACTTCAATAGGATGTTAATCCTCTTCAATTGAGCCAATCTCTAATACCAATTGTTGAGCTCGATGGTCACAACCGAGATGCTTGCCAAGTGTGAAGAAGATTAAAATTTGGGTGTTTTGTGGAAGCTAAAAGATAAAGAAAATTGACAAGAGATTTAGAGTGGTTCGAATTTCTAACACAAAGCCTACATCCACTACCTTAGCTTCCTACTAAGGATTTCAACTAAATTCACTAAGAATTTCTTCCCCTTTTCTCAGATTAAGAGGAAATCGTTACAACGATCAAGCTTTCTACCCAAAGCTTGATCAAGCACTCTCTTACAAGAGAAATTCTAAGCAAACATGAAATCCCTAGGTGTTTTGACAATTAAGCTCACAAGTGTTGTCTATACAAGAAATATACAATAAAGCTCTAAAGACAATCTTTTATCATAATGTTATTGATAATTGAAGCATTAATCTTCCTTGATACTTGCAGGTCCCTTTTATACTCTCAAATGAGTTTGTAGCCGTTAAGGACCGTTGGGATTGAATTGCAGCCGTTGGAGACTTTATTTCCCTCATTAATTGCAGTTCTAGAGCTGTCCGTATCGGAACAGGCGATCCCATATCAGAACGACCTTCTTCAGAACTAACAATTGAAGCCTGATGTAGTAAGCTGTATCGAAACGCCTCTGCCCATATTGAAACGGTATTAAGTTGTATCGAAATGGTTACAAATAGTTTCAGTACGAGTGACAATTGAGTTGCGATTTAAAATACTGTTGGGAAATAGTTGTTGGGGGGTTTTGACCGTTAAGGTCTTTGCCACATAGATGTATCGAAACGGTGAAGCCCGTATCGAAACACTATGTAATAACCCTCACCCAGATTAAGCATGTTTCGAAGCAGACAAAGTTATATCAAAAAGTTTTGACACTATAAATGGTCGTATCAAAACACTGGGTGGTTTTGTAAAATTTGGCTTTAGAAAACGCATTAAACCCCTTTAACAATTCCTCAAACATATTTTCAAGTTGTTTGAACTTAAAAGCATCTTGAAATCTTTTCAATTTAGTCCAAAACTATTTTTCAATTTTTATATCAAAAAACATATTTCTACAAAATTGCTCCTGATTCACTGCATTCTGTTTCAAGTCGTATATTTTTTACATGTGATGGATGGTCTGATTGCACTTCACGTTCAAACTTTGCTCTGATTGCTCATTATGTTGATAATGACTAGAAACTTTAGTCTAAAATACTAAATTTTCGCCGTTTTCCCCCACCCCATGATGGTGAGTCTATTTATAAGTTTGTGAAAAAATATTATGTGAGTGGGGTCTTGAGAAAAAAAGCTTTTACCATAACTGTTGATAATGCTTCTGCAAATGAGAGAATGGTTAAGCGACTCAAGGATGATTTGTATGCCATTTCTCCCATTCCATGCAATGGTAAGTACTTTCATTTAAGGCGTGTTGCTCATATTTTGAACTTGATTGTTCAAAAAGGTTTGAAGGTAATTGACTCTTCTGTTATTAAATTGCGTGAAATAGTTAAGTTTATTGATTCTTCTGATGCTAGACTTTGTATTTTTGAATCTACTGTTAAATATTGTGATTATGTTTTTTTTTTGGTAAATTGATATTGGATGTACCTACTCGATGGAACTCTACTTACTTAATGCTTCGTAGGGCAATTGATGCTAGATTAGCTATAAACTTGTTTGTTAATAGGGAAAGTGAGTTGGACATAATTATTGAAGCTGAGTGGGAAACTGCTCAATTAATTTGTGATTTCCTTGAGCCATTTTTTGAAATTACTACTCTGTTTTCTGGATCTAAGTATCTCACTTCTAACTTGTACTTGGCTAATGTTATTGTCATTGATAAGTTTTTGTGTGATGCTCACAATGATCCTTGTGAGGGTATTTCTACAATGACGAGACCAATGCTTGAATTGTATGCGAAATATTGGCCTGATCACTCGACCATTCTCTCATTTGCTGTTTTGCTTAATCCTCGATATAAATTATAAATTCTGAAGGAGTTGTATGGTGTCCTCTATTTTGAGGATGATGTTGAAAGGAGGGTAAGTGTTGTTTACAATTAATTTGTTAATTTGTATATATATATATATATATATATATATATATTATTCAAAAGTTGTACTATGTTCATCTTCTAATTCTTCTGTTCGAAGTAACTCATCTCAAAGTAGAACTGAGTCCATTACCAGTCGGCCTCAAACTTTTAAAAAATCCAATCTATTTCAAGTCAGTGTTTAATTTACTAAAAGTTTAATTTGCCTTTTGATTTTACCTTTTTTTCAATTACAGTTTACTGATTAATTTTTTTTATTCTTAGAACTTTGATGCCAATTTAGCTGCTTCTAGGAGTGGAAAATCAGATGTTGACTCTTATATTACTTTGCCCCTTCTCCCCCGTGCTGATGATGATGAGTTTGATATTTTAGAGTATAGGAAAGCACAATCTGTTTCTTTCCATGTACTTTCAAACACGGCTAGAGATGTTTTAGCCATTCTCATCACTTCAGTTACTTTTGAATCTTCATTTAGCATGGGTGGTCGAATTTTAAACAAGTTGAGGGCTAAACTCTTGCCTAAAAATATTGAGATATTTGTGACAACCCGTAATTGGTTGTATGGATTTAAACCTGGAGAAAAGAATGAAGATTATCTTACTGTTGTGAAAGATTCTGCAATTGATGAAGATCCAATTCCAGAGGTAGGTAAAAGACTATTAATTTTTTCTGTTTTATTTTCCAATATTGTTTCTGATTCATTGTTCTTTTGTAGGGTTCCATAAAACCAAGCAAGCATTTGAATGGTTTCTGAGCAAGGTATTCTTCTTTCGCACATGGCGTGAGATGTTTCGGTAAGTTATCTAATTAGTTTCTTTTCAGTAAGTTCTCTAATTAGTATACTTTTAGTTTTTTAACTGTTCTGGCATAAGTTATTTTAACTATTTTGGTAAGTTATTTTTTCGGTAAGTTACCTGTTTGTATATATGTTGCAATGTATGTATGTATGTATGTATGTATGTATTTATGGTTTCCGTTTGTGTATCTATGGTTTTTGTTTGTGTATATATGGTTTTTGTTTGTATATATGTTGTAATGTATGTATGTATCTATGGTCTCTGTTTGTGTATCTATGGTTTCTGTTTGTGTATATATGGTTTATGTTGCATGGTTTCTGTTTGTATATATGTTGCAATGTATGTATGTATCTATGGTTTATGTTTGTGTATATATGGTTTCTGTTTGTATATGTAATATTATGTTTGTGATATTTGTTCTTGTATATATTATGTATGGTTTCTGTTTGTATGGTTTTTTTTCTGGTATATATTTTGTATGCTTTTGTTCTTATAGATTCTATATGCTTCTGTTCTTTTTTTTACCGTTTGTATTTATGGTTTCTGTTTGCATATATGGGTTCTATATACTTATGTTCTATTAATGGTTCTAATGATGTTCATATTGATGGTTGCAGTCTGTTGCTGGTTGCCCTTATTTTAATTATGCTAGTTTCTTAGCTATGTAAGTTAAGTTACCCATAATTAAAGCTTGGTGGTAGCATTTCATCTTTTAATAGCTCGATGAGGACAATTCTTGTAGCAAAGTATAGCTTTTATGTTGTAAAACTTTGTTATAAGATCTGAGAGCTCAAGTGTTCACCAATCAAACTTGTGTTATATTTCATAATTTCCAATTTGTAAGATTGTAAGTTTAAAGTTTACTAAGTTGTACACTTTTATGTTGTAATAAACTTCTATCTTATTCAATAATAATTTTACTTATTCTATTTAAAGTTCTTGTGAGTTTCACGTTCATTTATTCTGTCTTTATCAACTTAAGTAATCAACAAACCAAGTATATGTTTTGATCGAGTTAAGTTCACTTATTTTATGTTTTGACTTATTTTGTTTAAAGTTACAGTTTTAAATATTGTCCAATAAATGCTGATCAAGTTAAGTTAATTAATTAAAAAGTCATTCATTCAAGTAATGTTTTAATTTTTACTTCAATAATTTTTACTAATTTTTGATCAAGTTACCAATAAATTTTATCTTGTAAAATATTACATGTTTTAGTCAGGATTTCTGTTTAATTTTCCCTCAAAACATATCCACGCCCATTTTCATAGGTTCGAAACTAGTTCAGATTTTTGGTGCCCGCTTTTCTGTCGTTATATTAAATGTGCCATTACCGCTATTGGCCGCTAACAAATTAGCATAGTACCGCAACACCAATAGGCAACGCGATTCACTGCCTCTGGTTTGCACTTGGAGACTACGTAACCTTGTGTATCAACGCTTGCATTCATCTTTTGCATGAGAAGTGTAAATGGATTGGATTTGATGTGTGCACACCATGTGTTTGTGAATATTTCTGAATAAAACCGTGTGCACAATTGAAATTTCAAGTAAGAATTAGAGGCGCGCACGCAACCTTAATGGTGAGGAAAACGAGCTCGGGAAATCAAATTCAAAGAGTTTGGACAGTTTTTGTATCAAACTTGCCAGAGCAACTACACTGGCAAGGCGTTTGGCAAGTTTTCAACAGACATGGAGTGATTGTGGATGTGTTTGTACCAAGAAAGAGAGCGAGAGATGGAACCAGATTCAGATTTGTACTTTTGGGGTCAAAGGAGAATGTTGATCGAATCATAGAGCGTTTCATGGATTTCGCCTTTACAGATACAAATTAAAGGTAATGATGGCGCAAACGGAGACTAGGGATACATTTTGGAGAAGAAAACGTGATAACACTGATTCAAGGAAGAACAAGGAGATCCAGAAACAGTGGGATGATCATGATCATAGGAACAATTCCAAAAGGAAACCAGTGAGGCGGCTTAACAAGGATGAGGATGGTGATGATCAGATCACAGCAAAAAAGTAATCTATAGTGGAAGAGAAATGCAAATGCGTGGATGGGGTTGTTGATGCCGATAAATGGGAAATTTTACAGAATTGCGCTTTGGGTTTTTGCCATCAACCCAGCCAAATAGCAGATCTTGCAAATGAGATTACAAAGGCGAAATTGACAGGTTTTAAAATTGATGCGAGTTGCGGGCTCTCTTGTATTTTTCATGTTTGAAGATAAAGAATCGAGGAAGAGAATTTTGGAGACTAGGCGTCTAGAAACATGGTTTGAAAATTTAATTGAATGGTCGCCTACATCATTTTTACCGAATCGAAGGGTATGGCTTTCAGTAAGTGGAATTCCTATTCATGGATGGTCTGAAGAAACATTTCAGAATATTACAGAGATTTGGGGCGAACTCGTACGGATTAACATTGAGACTTTGGTGCCTTTGATGTTTGAACGATGTCGATTTCAGATCGAAACCGACTTGATTTCACACATAGATGAAGTAATAGACTTGCGCATTAATGATAACGTCTTCACAATTCACGTTACAGAAATTGAGGAAGCGATTGTCCCCAAGTGTGATTGTAGTTGTAAGGCAGCAAACTGCTCAGAAGATACAGTGAGTACAGAGGATTTGAACATGGATATGTACAACCCGGTTAAGGTGTCTATAAGTGGGAGGTCAGCAAATGATACAGTGGTACCCAATTCTTTCTCTTATTCAGCTCTAGGATCGAGCCAAATTGATCGTATGTGGAATGAGAACAAGAGGGAGGATTGGCGTGTCATGAGCACAACAAGTTGGATGGCGGATGAAGATGTAAGCTTTGTCCATCGAGAAAGGGAAAGTCAGCGAATTCTGGATGTTTTGCCGAGTGATGCTGTGGTGGATGTTTTTCCAAACAATGTGGGTGTACCGGGTGCTGAACTAGGTTCCGAAGAACTAGTAGCTGATGAATTGAGCCCACGCGTTGATGGGTCAAGGATAGAAATTCGTAGGGTTAATAAGGCTCAAACAATTGAACACAATGGAGAGTTTAGAAGGTTACTCTAGGTTTCAGAAATCGAATTGAGTTTCTTATCGCCTGGTGAGCGAGGTGAGGCTAAAGCGAAGCTGGTAAAAAAGGGCAGAGGTCGTCCGAAGAAAAACCAAAAATCAACAGAGGTAATTGCTAATGGCTCTTTGTCAGATTCAGACTTTTATAACCGGAAACGGATTATTTTAAGAGAAGCGAAGGAAACATTGAAATTTGGTAAATTGATTGGGGTGAAAATAATTGGAAACGAACAAGAAATTGTAAAGGATATCGCACGTATAATTGAAGTGCGAGAACCACAATAATTGCGAAGAGCGTTGAGTTTGTGGTCGTGGAATGTGAGAGGGATTGGTTCAACGTTGAAGCGTTAATCGGTTCAACGCTTTTTGAGACAACAAAGGTGTGCGATGGTCATTTTATATGTGACTTAATTAAAGAAATCAAGTGATGGTACGGTGAATAAGATATGGTTTACGAATGATTTTGTTATTGTGTTTACGCCTTCTTCGGATGTTTTTGACATTCGAGAGAGAAGACGGATTTGCTCGGTTCTTGGATGTCTGTTTTTGTGGTATAGTAAGAGTATACGTACCGTGTGTGGGAGGGGATCAAACGAGTTTTTTAGGTGATATATGGTGTGGTAATCTACAACGAGGTATGGTGGAATTATTCATTGGCTGTGGTGCGTGATTTCCTTCGTGTCGATAAAGTGGCGTGGTGTGGTTTGTTAAAAGTGTGAGAATCAAATAGTATGGAAACACGCAACATCAAACAATTTTTTTGTTGGTGCTTGATGACATCTTTTAGCCTGGAAATTGCATCTGAGGGGGATTATTGTTGAGCTCATGTATTCATGTTTTTATCGAGAAGCGAATTGCTTGGATGACTCTTTGGCGAGGGGTGGTGTTGATCACACATCTTGGTTTTGCATGCTAGCGTGAACATTTTGTGTTTTGGTTTCTTGCTTTATTTTTTCGTGTTTGTTCGGTTGTTTTTAGCGTTTGTTCTTTATCTCATACTTCTCGGTACTCTTTTCCTCCATTTAGGTGTAGGGAGGTTTTTAATGAGGTCATGGAGTGTGATGGCACTGTATGATACTTATTAATAAAATCATACTTTTTTGCCGATAAAAAAATATCTATCTTATTTAATAAATTTTGATCAAGTTAACATAAATATTTAAAGTTGAATGTCTTATTAATTATAAGAACAAAACCAAATATATCCTTAATTTTTACTTAGCATTAATTTTTACTAACTATAGATATACAATTTATTAACACTTGATATTATTTATTATTAACTTAAAAGATAGTTTTTACTTAGATTAATCTAAAAGTTAATTTACTAAGTATATATAATTAATTAACACTTAATTTTTATTAAGTATATATGTATCACCTAAAAGTTAATTTACTTAGCATTAATTAACTTAAAAGTTAATATTGACTAATTACTAAGTATAAAAACTTATTTATTATTTTAAATTTATTTTTAACATTTTAAATTTATCAAATAATAACTTCTTCAAATATTAGGTAGTTATCATTATCAACAAGCCATGTCAATATCAGTTTAGGCCAATATCAGTTCAGGTCAAGAACATGTCAGATTCAAATCAGGTCGAGTTCAAAACAGGTCGGGTAAAATTGGTTATATGTCGGGTCAGTCTCGGGTTCGAGTTCGTTTCGGTCGGGTGCAGGTCGGGTTCAGTTACTACAGTAACATATCAAATTCGGGTTCGGGTCGTTTTCGGTCGGACGCATGTCGGATTTGGTTACTACAATAATATGTCCAATTCGGGTTCGGGTCAACATCAGTCGGTTACAGGTCGAGTTCAAGTCATTGAATCCTCGGGTCAAACCAAGTTCTAACTCGATCACGTTTCAGTCAAGTTACCAGGTCTGGTCAGCTTTGTACATCCCTATACTTCACAATGTAGGTTGTGTACAATACTTTTTGCAAACCCTATATTTATATGCATAAGATTAAAACCTAATTTCAATCAGTATGAAATCCTAATAGTAAAATTATATTAAAGTCTCCTTCAATACGTGAATATCTACCATAAATAAAAATATTAATAATGGTACAAATAATTTAATTCAATTAATGAATAAACTCTGAAATCAAATCAATTCGATTAAAGAATACGAATATAAAAAACGAATATTTGTTTAAATATTTATTAAAATAATAGTATTGAAAAAGTAAAACGATAAAGGATGAATATAATGATCTTGTCTCATCTGGAGGTAATCCAACTTCAGGGGATAAATGGATTTTTGATATTTTGTTTTCTTCTATTCGAATGATAGGAAAAAATAAAGCTCTATCATGATATGCACGACTCTATTGGATTCTTCTATGATTATACGATAAAAGATGACTGAATTAAATAAAATTATCTTCGTAAATTCGGGAGAAGAGTTAGAAAATTTAGTGTAAAGTGTAAAAATTAAATTTTTTTTGTATAAATGAACTTTAAAGGTAAAGGAAGACAAATAACAAAATATCAATATTCTTTTAAGGGGTGTTAATATTTATTTTAAATTGTAACAATTTTATTTTTAATATTATTTATATTAAATTTATAAAAAAATCTATTTTTTTTTCAGATGTCATGTGACACCCTTAATCAAAGGGTGACTTCACCATGTTTAACTTGTCGAACAAATTAGATATAATTGACATGTCACATGGTATTTGTTAGGGGTGTTTTAAAATATCTGACCCAACCGATGGAATTATCCGTTGATCCAATCGAAAAATGTGAATATCCGATCTGATTTTTATTTTCGGATCGGATATCCAATCCGATTTTTTATTTTCCAAATCGTATACGGATCCCAATATATCAAGTTTCAGATTATTCAAAAATTTGAAATATCTGAAAATTTAAATTTTTATAGATTTAAATTTTGTTATATTTAGTAATTTAATGCTTGTTGTATCCTTAAATTCGAAAAATAAAAATTTTCTTATATGTTGATCTTGTTATATTTGACAATTTATTAATTTTTGTATTCGAAAACTCAAAATTTTCATAGATACGACCGTAAAATTAAAAAAATACTTAAATCAAATTATATATTAGGATAACCAGATATCCGAATATCTGATTCGAGTATGCAATATCCGAATATCTGGATATTTGATTTTTTTCGGATCGAATACAAATCACTATTTTATTGATCTAAATTTTCGAATCGAAACCGATCTGATATCCGAAAATGAACACCCCTAGTATTTGTGCACCTTTGTTTATATGTCTATGGCATTTCTGTCGATGTTTATGGGCCTCCTTTTTGAACTTATGTGCTCGGTTATCTCTAGGGTGGTGGGCGAGAAATATCTAAAAATTATGGGGATATGAACCGACGGAATAGGGAATAATCAAAATCTTCACTCACGGGGACGGGGACAGACAAAGTTTTATCACCGAAGCTCAAGTGGGGATGGGAACGAGGATTGCTATATCCGAACCGATGAGATAACTGAACCGTAACCGTATAAATAACCGTGGGATCCCCAACAAATATCTGCAAGGACCCCGATATTTTACAAGAATTTTAAAAAATATACATGTATTTATCTATATACCCCTTGTACATATCGTAATAAAAAAAATCTTAATTATATTATTATCAAACTTTCTCTCAAACTTAACCATATTTAAGTTTATTAACATATTTTTATTTTAATTTTTAGATATAAGCTAAAACTCTCGTCTAAATCTTTCCAACCACAACACCCTTCAATCTCCGTCATTTTGTAATTGCTTAGAATCGAATTATCCAAACTTTATATTTTAAATTGAATTGGTCATTTATTTTGGTTAGTAAAATACTTATCTTGTTTAAATCTTTTGGGTATAGGGATTCCTCGAATACCGCGGTGATCTGCGCGAGGAAGGTATGAGGACGAAAAAATTTACGAAGCATTTAATGAGAATTTCCTAAAATCGTAACTGTAAATGTTGAAGACGAAATGAGAAATACGAAATCGTTCCCATCCACCCGATTCTCATCCCTAGTTATCTCCCATGTTGTCGCGTATACCTATCCTCGTGTCCACCATATTTGTAAAGTTGTTCTTATATCTTATTAAATGACCAAAAAGGGATGATCTCACCTAAAAAAAAGTAATCAACTTAGTATCATTTTAATATTGTGAAGGTAAATGATACTCTTTTTATCCCATTAAATTTGTTTTGTTTTGATATTTTAGTTAAAATTTTTAAATTTAGATCGTAATTATTTAAAATATTATAATAAATTACATTTTATAACATATATATTTTAAACTACTTGGAAGGTTTTTAAAACATATTCTTAATAAGGAGTCAAAGTTAAAAAAATTAAAAAAATTAAAAAAAATAAATATTGGATAAATTTAAAAAGAAAGATGAATATTTTTTATAAAACTATATTAATATCATGGTATATAATTTCAAGAATATTTTTAATGAGTAAATATTTACCAGCATGACTTTGACTTCTGTATAATATTGATATGTTATTCATTTGATGTTGCTTTGTTAAGCATAATAATTTTTTTCTTTGTTGTGATTATTTTTTTGAACAAAGGGACGCTAAATTTCAACACAAAGGGAAAAACATACATCAGAATAAACGTCGGTCACAAGCAAGCTGGGAAACACAACGATAAACAAGTTGGAGCGAAATAACAAAGAAAAAATAGTTACAAATGACTATAAAAACACCATGACTAATAAGTCGGAACAAAAACAACGATGAACAAAAACAAACAACAACACAACATAAGAGAAAAGGGAAAATGGAGGAAAGTATGAAAAGCCCATAAGAGGCCATCGCCACCGCCACCGCCCGAATAGAGAAAAGAACGATGCCAACAACTAGGGCCTTCAATTGCATGACGTTACGACGATCACCGGAGGATAGGGAAACTAATAGAGATGTCGAGAGAGCGACCAAACAACCCTTCACGTCGAGATTTGAAGATCGTCGAAGTCTGACGCCTGAAGAGGCAGAGCAAGAATGTCAAGCTGCTAGACGAGGTACTTATAGGGACGTAAATCTCACTTGCAGGAAAAGGGTAAAATGCTCAAAAAGAATAAAAAAGAAAAAAGAAGAAGCAAAAGAGCCCCCATCGCGGCTATTGCTAGCTGACGGTTCCCCTACCAAACAAAAAAAGACATCCTCATTGGGAGCAAGAACGTCGGACAAAGGCTCCCAAACGAGATAATCTAAAACCCAAAAATAATAAACGAAAACTGGGAGTGAAAAAAAAGAAACAACCAAAATGAGGGAAATGAGGAAAAAAATGAAAGAGAAATAGAGGGACGAAAAAGGAGACAAGCTATTGTCGACGAGGACAGATGACTATTGCAGCAGCAAACTAGGGTTTAGAGATGTTTAGAGAAAATGGGTGATCCACCAAGAGAGTGACTCTATTTTCATTGAAATGATGTTTTTATATAACAGAATGTATAAACAAGTTTGGTAGATATTAGTTAAGTTAGCAATGATTAGTTAGTTAGTTGTAGTTAAGAATAATTCTTTTTAAGAGGCGTCGATCTTTCTTTCAGGAGTCTAGTATTCAATTAAAGTTAAATTTATTTTTATATTAAATTAATAGAAAAAAATCTCTAAAACTTAGATGAGTAAACTAGTGCAACGAATTAGGTATAATTGACATATTACATAGTCTTGTACACCTTTATTTAGATGAGTCGTATATCTAATCTCATATCTACCAATTTTATAAAGATGCTCTTTTATCTTATCAAATGACAAAAAGGTATTCACTCACCTAAAAAGAGTAATCAACTTAATATCATGTTATTATCATGAAGGTAAATGATATTCTTTTTGTATCATTAAATTTGTTATGTATTGATTTTTCAAATAAATTTTAGATCGATAAAATAGAGATATGTATCTGAACCTGAAAAAATATGATCTCAGATAGGATATTTAGATAACCTATTATCTAAATATTTAATTTAATTTAAGTATTTTTAGATTTGACGATCATATTTATGAAAATTTCAAAATTTCACATATATCAAGCAACAAATTGCTAAATATAGGAAGATTTACATCTATAGAATGTAACACCCTAAACCTGACGTCACATTTGGGCCTCAAGACCAACCCGTTACTACAAAATTTCAACCTAATTTAACCCAAATTAAATATTCATATCCACAAATATAGTTAAGTTCAAATTAATCATAAATAATTTAAATAAAAAAGTTTACATGAGAGCTCCAAATTAAAATGAGAGATTTAATCATTTGAATCAATCAATACAAATCCAAAATAAGAGTTAGAGATATAAAATCAGGGTCCTATGAATACATTGCCCGACAAATTTAAGTGTTGCATTCTGAGCGAGTCGATGAGCTGAGAGTCCTACTTCGATGGTGGTCCTTTAATGCAACATAACAACTTTGTAACATCCTCCTTTCCGTCCTAGAATTTAACTTGCTAAATTATAGTATTTATTATTTCTTTAAAAGCAAATAAGTTCACAATTAATCAATTTATTCAATTTAGTCATTGAATTCCCTCAAATAGTACTTATTGAATTAAATCGAATTTAAAGAGAAATTAAGTGTTTGAATTCGAAGGGTTGAACCAAATGAGTCAAGAAGATAAATTAGTTGAGCCCCAATTTAATTATAACATGATCAAAGTAAGTGATTTAGTAAGTTAGAATAATTAGAACAAATATGAACAATTTGAGAAATTGGGCCGAATTATGAAAGATTAAAATTAGTTACATCCATGCATAATGACTAAATATAAGTTATAGCAAAATGAAAATGTTGCATGCTAAAATTTATATTTCTTTGGGATGCTCTTAGTCAAAAATAAATTAAAAGGATAAAGGAGGGCAATTGGGTAAAAAGCTAAACCCAATATAGTCCACAATTTAGGGGTTATGTCTACCTTCTCCCATTTTCCTTGTGTGTGTCGTGTATTTGGAGAGAAAAGGGGAGAGGAAAGCTTGAGAGAAATCTGAAAATTATAGCATAAATAAAAAGAAAAAAATGGAGTTTGAAGAGGAGATTTAAAGGGGATGATAGCTTACATGCATGTGTAAATTCAAGTAAGTGATAGAAATGCTTCGTATTTCTTTTCATGAAATCATTGTTAATTCAAGTGTTAATTAGAGATTTCAGTTCTGGAAAATTTGATAATGCTTGCATGTTGGATCAAATAACTTTTTAGAATTAAGTTAGAACCAAGATGTAATTAAAGGTATGAAAGGAATTGGTTTACATAGACAATTTTATGCTTAAACTCAACTTGACTAGTATGCTGCCAAAATCTAGAAATTTGAATGTGTTTTGTTCAAATTGGAAAATGTTCTGCAGGTGAAAACTGTAGATAATCGAAGTAAATATATGGTAAAAGTGTTGAGTTGCATGAAAAAATAATTTTGAATAGGATAATTTCACTTTAGAACAAGCTGGTTGTGTAATGGAGCAAAACAGGAAATAAGGACTATTTTGATAGAATTCGAAACGTTTAAGGGCTTTAAATGTATTGAATTTAGCTTTGAGAGATAAGTTAATATTAGGGGAAAATGAAATACTATTGGTTCTTAACTTGAATTAACCATATAAGGCTTAATTTAGTTGTTAAGTGAAACACATAGTGAAAAAGGACAATTGGACTAAATGGTGAAATCGTAAACTTTAGGGGAGTAAATGGTTCTGTTAAATGGGACTAAATTGCTTAATTAATGCTTAATTGGGATTTATAAACATTAAGGATCAGCGGGAAGTTTTTTTAAGATATTGTTTGGAAATTTTGATGAAGAATTTAAAAGCTTGAAGTGAAACCTTAGTAAGCTGTATAGAAAATCTAAGTCTTGAACAGTCAATTTGAAAATTCACCAAAAATAGAGTATAATGTATTTTGAGCTGAAATTTTTATGGTATGGACCTTGAAATGTCTATTATTATTGAAAGAAAATAGAATTGAATTTGAATATGTGAGTTAGGAGTTATAAATTAAAGTAGTTAAATAGTGCAAACTGTCTAAGACTGTTAAAATGATTTGTGTTTACGTATTAAACTGTATTAACTCCAAAAATATAAAAAATATGGGGTTTATATGGTTAGAAAAATGAGTGAATTATCTTTTTAAGGGTGTATGATAATCGAAATTTGAGTTGGTGAGTAAAAAGTTATGGTCAAAATCGTAACTGGTCCTCAAACTTTTTAAATGGAAAACAATTTTGAATGTTAAAGTTTGTACTTGTGTCAAAGAGTTAATATGATCGAATGATCTCTAATATGATTTTTATATGCTTGTGTTTGAGTGTTAAGATCAAGTGTGTGAAGAGATCTTGGAGGAAGCAAGGGTTGGACAACCAAGTGGAAGGAATAAGGGCATTGTAATCAAGGAACAAGCTTTGTGGAGTATTGTGAGTGTAATTGCTTTAGGCTTAGGACTAGTGTCATAACCAACCTATTTCTTTTATGTGATTTAATTTATATGTTATGCATGAATTGGACCTAAATCAAAGCTGGTAATTTATTTAGTAAGGGAAGTAGGCTAAAATAGAAAATGAAACATGAAATGAATCATTGTTAATAACATACCTTGTTATTGTGTATTTGTGGACTGCCCTTGAGAAGCTTACTTGCAATGTTTGATATGAGCTTGAAAATGATAGAGATGCTACTATTTTTTTAATGTATTGGAGATGCTTGAATGTGTTATGAGATCATTTTGTATTGCTTGCATGAAGTTGTACAATTATATGACATGATAAGCTTGTATCTTGGAGTATGCGATATGATTTTGGTAAATCAAATGATAAATGATATAAATGAAGTGTTTGATAAATTGAAAGACTTATAATGCCTTTGGTCGATTAGAGGTCTTAGGTATAAGGGCATGCCTAAAGTCTGAGATCCTCTATTTAGTACCTAGTGTACTCTCAGAAATGGTATTTGGCACCTAAAATGCTTAGTGCATTTCTTGTTGATTTCATGATAACTTGGACGGTGTACAAGATACATTGATGCTGTTGAGCATCCCCTGATTTGTTGCTTAGTGCAACCATTAGTTGGTACTTGGTACCCCCTGTTGACTTTCTTACCTAGTCCTTCTACTCCACCAAGGCAAACAAATAAATATATACATTTTGTAATAAGCTTATGAAGTGGATAAATGTAAAGATAAATAACATGATTTGCTATGATCTATTCTTGTTATGTGATTTATTGGACAATGGTCCCTTTTCAATGATATGGGGAAATGTGGTAAGCTTGGATTGCTTGATTCATGTTTAATGTGAACAATGGTCCTATTCGAATAACATGCCATAATATGATCTATGTTTTGCTTATGAATGATGATTGGTTCGATGATATGCTTGAATGATTCTTGCTTTGTTCGAATGTGATGTATGATGATAAGCATGTTGTTAGTTGAAATTGTGTATGGACTCATATTATGAATGATTGTACATGGAATGTATGAAGTTAATTGAGACTTGAGCATGATGAGCTTAGTTAGGAGATGCTTTATGTGCTAATAAGCCTAGCTAAGTAACCTTAAAGATGATCATAAGATGTTTAAAAGAATGAATTAGTATTAGAAATTACCAATCTAAGTACAAATTTGTACTTAACGCTCTTTGTTTCCTTCTTCCCAAATAACAGGGTATCTTTGGCATAAAGCTAGCAAATTCGGATCGGAAGCAAATCACAAGACAACAATATGTATGACTTAAGTCTTGTATTTAGACTCCTAGATGGTGGCTTGGAAATTTGTCTAGATGTCCATTTCGTTTTGTTTGACATTAGCCTTAATCTACGTTGGTGTTTGAATTTGATATATGCCCCTTGAATGCTAGTATGAAGATTAGTAAGCATGTTATGTAATTAGTAAGTAAGCCTCATTTTTTTTGTACATATGTAGTCAAGCTTGGTGGTTTTGTAATGGTTTATTTTGTTGTAAATATTAGAAAGGTAGCTTGACATGGCTTAGGGTATATCATGGTAGGATGTTATTTTTATAACTCAAGCATGCTTAATGAAAGAAAATTATGTTAGTAAGTGAGAATACATGTATGGTTCATATTGTGTTACTGAATTTAGTAACTAATGATAAATTTAATGTGGTTGTATGATTTGAATAAAACCTTGAAAAATTGAGTAGGTATTTTCGAATGACCTTGTAATTAAAGGTCTTAGGTTGTTCGAATAAGCTTGGAATAGATCTCCAAATTAAAAAAACAATTAGAAATAATGAGAAGGTGCTTTGTAAAATTGGACATCATGAATTGCTTATAATGCTTCGAATGAAAAATAAAAATGGAACTTTAAATTGGCAAATTATTAGTAACCGAATTTGATTCTTAATAATATAGTATGAAAATTTTAAGTTGCATATAAGATGATAATAAGGTTTAGTGTGGTATAATAATTGATTGATCTATGTTGTGTTAGAAAAATTTTGTTAGCCCACTTTCCGCATGCGTTTTGGTACGATTTGCTAATAAGAAACCATTCTTGTTATGATTTCTGTTTTGATAATCCATTATGTTCTGTTCCGGTAACGCTACTCGCTCCTAACCTAGACGAGGGGTGTTACATTTTGTGGAATCAGAGCTTTTTAGGTTACAGGTCCTAAAAACCTCGAATAAGTTTGTTGTGCATCATTTAGGTTAAACCAGGCCACCTTGGACTTGTACATTGGATTTCTTGTGATTAAGCTTCTAACTTTGATTTTGTTTAAACTGAAATAGAATGTCTGAGATACGGTTAGCTCGAGACGATGAGAGTCCTCGAGAATCCTCAAGTGAAGGGGATAGTGTCCATATGGGAGTGAATCCTCCTACACAAGATAATACCCGACAACAACCTCTTATACAACCTCAACCGAATGCTGCTAATCCAACTATTCAGAATGTTCAACGAGATTGTCTCTTGAGTATGAAAGAAATGTTCGAACAAATCTTGACGAACATGTGACAAGAACAAACTACTCCGGTAGCGGCTGCACCTAGCATAGCTCCTATTGAAAATCTTGCACAACACTGAGCTTACACGTTCACTGGTGCTAGTGAAGAGAAACCTGAAGAGGCTGAGTATTGGTTAGAAAGAACTACTCAGATTTTGACCAAACAACTTCATTGCTCGGATGAGCACAAGCTCGAATACGTTGTTGCTTTGCTTGCTGATGAAGCTTTAAGCTGGTGGGAGACTACGACACTAACCTCTCCAGCGGAGCCGGTAAACTGGAAGTTCTTCGTAGAAGAATTTAAGAAGAAGAATATTAGTGAACATTATTTGGCCGATCAAAGAAAACTTTTCTTGTATCTAAAGCAAGTAGGCCGATCAATAGAGCAGTACGTTGCAGATTTCTGCAAGTATTGCAAGTACGGTTCTGAGTACATTAAGACAGAGAAGGAAAAGTGTTGTATGTTCATTGACGGCCTGAATGATGAGCTGAGTCCGATGTTTACCGTTCTGGATATCACGAGCTTCCAAACTCTGGTGAACCGAGCTATTTCTACGGAAGCCAAGATGCAGGCCGCAAAAAAGAGAAAAAGCGGTTACTGAAGTGATAAGAAGCGCAAGGGCGATGATAAGTCCCACTAGAAGTTGAAGAAGTAAAAAAGTCAGAAAGAAGGGTCTTTTTCATATAATCCAGCTCCTCCTAGTAACTTCACATCGAAACCTCAATTAGTGAATAGACTTGTTGTCCCGGTTGTATCTGTTAATAGCATGGGAAACTCAGAAAGGGCTCCAATTTGTAAGTATTGCCAGAAACCGCATTTCAGTCAATGCCAGAAGCAGTCCAACTTATGTTTCTCTTGTGGCGGAAGTAACCACTACATCCGAGACTGTTCGAAGAGATCAGATTAATCTCCTGCTTAAAATTATACTAATCCGAGTCATGTGCAATCTAATCGAAACAAGAACACTAGACAAGCACAGTCTGGAAATCATGGTAGAGGCAGAAGCAATCAGTCGAAAGCCATCACTCAATAGGAATCACGAGCTCCAGCTCGATTTTATCATATACGTGGCAAGGATGAGGAAGAATCTCCAGATGTTATTGCAGGTACGATAGAACTAAACCTTACTCATGTGTACGCTTTAATTGATTCGGGATCAACTCATTCTTTTGTGTGTTCCTACTTGATAAACAAGTTACATTTAAAGCCTGCAACTGTTAAAACGTGGTTAATTGTCTCAAACCCTATATGAGGTGACTTACCTATCAACTTAATCTGTAGGAATTGCCATGTATCTATTCGGAATGTACCCTTTCCATGTGTCATGTATGTTCTACCTAAATGTGAGTTTGACCTAGTATTAGGTTTAGACTGGATGGGTAGACACGAAGCTTGGATAGATTGCCAGAATAAAAGATTGTACTTAAGGGGTTTAGGGAAATAATCGATTCTTTTGATTGGCAAGAAATCGACATCTATTTTTGCTGCTGTTGATTTGGAAGATGAATTAGATTTTGGCTTAACTGAAATGCCAGTTGTATTTGAATTTGTTGATGTGTTTCCTAAGGAACTCCCTGGACTCCCTCCAATTCGAGAAGTTGAGTTCAAGATCGAAGTTCAGCCCAGAACAAACCCGGTGTCTATTGTGCCTTATCGTGTGGCACCCATTTAATTGCAAGAACTCAAGAAGCAGATTCAAGAGTTAGGAGATAAGGGTTTCATTCGACCAAGCACTTCTTCGTGGGGTGCTCCGGTTTTGTTTGTGAAAAAGAAAGACGGGACGATGCTACTTTACATTGATTACTAGCAATTGAACAGAGTAACTATCAAAAACAAGTATCCTCTGCCCCGAATTGAAGATCTGTTTGACTAGCTGAAAATGCTGAAATATTTTCTAAGATTGACCTTCGTTCTGGTTATTATCAAATGAAGGTGAAGGATGAAGATATACCTAAAACTGCTTTTAGAACTTGCTATGGTCATTACGAATTTCTAGTGATGCCATTCAGGTTAACGAATGCCCATGCTGCATTCATGGATCTGATGAATCGAGTATTCAAGCCTCATATTGAAAAGTTTTTTGTCATTTTCATCGACGATATTCATGTATACTCTCATAACAAGGAAGAACATGCTCAAAATCTTCGGATTGTACTCTAGACACTTTGAGAACAACAGTTATTCGTTAAGTTCACTAAGTGTGAATTTTGGCTGTCAGAAGTGTCATTCCTCGGACATGTTATTTCGGCCGAAGGAATCAAGGTTGATTCTAAGAAAATTTAGACTATTCTTGAATGGCGTCCTCCGAGCAATTTAAGCGAGGTTCGAAGTTTCCTTGGTTTAGTTGGGTATTACCGAAGATTTGGGAAACAATTTTCGGTAATTGCTGCACCACTAACCAAGTTTCTTAGAAAGAATGAACTGTTTAAGTGGTCCGAAGGGCATCAAAGAAGTTTTGATCTGCTTAAACAAGCCCTAACTCATGCCCCTGTTCTTGATCAGCCAGAGTCGGGAAAGGAATTTGTTGTTTACACTGATGCATCACATTCTGGCCTTGGATGTGTTCTGATGCTGGAAGATAATGTGGTTGCATTCACCTCTCGACAACTTAAGCCTCACGAGGTGAATTATCCAACGCATGATCTTTAGTTAGCAGCCAATGTATTTGCGCTTAAAATCTGGCAGCATTATCTGTACGGTGAGTAAGCTATTCACTGATCACAAAAGTTTGAAATACTTGCTCACTCAGAAAGAATTGAACCTTAGACAAATAAGGTGGTTGGAATTACTCAAAGATTATGATCTGACCATCGATTATCATTCGGGAAAGGCTAACATGGTTGCCGATGCTCTAAGTAAGAAATCAAACCTTGGTAAGTCTTTTGAAATTCTAAAAAATTGAAAATGCTCAAGTAATGTAATTGATTTATTTGTTCGTAGCATCTCTGGCCATCAATGCTCACTTCCGACTATATAAGGCTCAGAATTATCTAAACGAACTCAAAGTTCAACCTGCTCTGATTTCTAGAATCAAAGAACTCCAACAAGCTGAATCGGAACTTCACATTTTTTTTATCTAAGCTTGAGTCTAATCCTTATTTCTCTGTCAAGTCAAATAGTCTTCTATACTTCAACGATCAGATCTGTATACCAAATAGCAAGGAATTACAAGATGAAATTCTGCAAGAAGCGCATCAAAGTTCTTTTTCAATCCACTCCGGGTCGGTTAAGATGTACAAGGATCTCAAGCCCTTGTATTGGTGGTCTGGAATGAAAACAGCTATCAACAATTTTGTATCGAAGTGTCTGAACTGTCAACGGGTCAAAGATGAACACCGTGTTCCTATTTGATTACTTCAACCTCTTGAATTTTCGCAATGGAAATGGGAACGGATTACGAATGATTTCGTGACCGGTCTTCATTGCATTCCAAGAAAGTGCGATGTTATTTGGGTGATCGTTGATTGTTTCACCAAATTAGCACATTTCATTCCAGTGTGGATGAATTTTAGTCTTGAGGCCTTGGCAGAACTGTATATTCGGGAAATTATCCGTTTACACGGAGTTTCGACTTCAATAATCTCAGATCGAGATCCTCGGTTTAAAGCTTGATTCTGGAAAATTCTACACAAGGCTCTTAGAACCAAATTGAATGTTAGCACAGCTTTTCATCCTCAAAGCGATGGACAATCCGAATGAGTAATTCAAGTTCTTGAATATATGCTCAGAGCTTGCATCATTGATTTCGGAAAGAATTGGGAAAAATCGCTATCGTTAATAGAGTTTGCATATAACAACAACTACCACTCTTCTATTCAGATGAATCCTTTTGAAGTAATGTATGGAGGAAAATGCCGAACGCCTTTGTGCTGGTCTGAACTCGGAGATAATAAAATGTCAGGACCTCAATTGCTTCGGGAAACTGAAGAACATGCTCAAATTATTCATTCTCGATTGAAACAAGCTTTTGATAAGCAAAAGTCGTACGATGATCTTAAGCGTAGGGACATTCAATATGAAATGGAAGATAAAGTATTTCTCAAAGTTTCTTCGTGGAAGAAAGTTTTCAGATTTGGGGAAAGAGGAAAGATTAGCCCTCGTTTGATTAAACCGTTTGAAGTAACTGAGAGAATTGGTCCTGTAGCTTATAAACTCGCAATTTCTCCTGAGTTCGATAAGTTTCATAATGTCTTTCATCTTTCTATGTTAAGACGTTATCGATCTGATCCGTCTCACATCATTGAACCAGAAGAAGTTGAACTCAATCCCGACCTTTCTTATGAAGAGGAACCTATTCAGTTTCTTGATCGGGAAATCAAAAGGCTTCGCAATAAAAATGTCCCTCTTGTCAAAATTCTCTAGAAGAATCATCACGTTAAAGAAGCAACGTGGGAACCCGAGGATACGATATAGAAGCAATATCCTCATTTGTTCAGTTCAGGTAAGAAATCAGGACGAATTCCTTCTTTAAGTAGGGGGAATTGTAACATCCTCCTTTCCGTCCTAGGATTTAAATTACTAAATTAGAGTATTTATTATTTCTTTAAAAGCAAATAAGTTCAAAATTAATCAATTTATTCAATTTAGTCCTTGAATTCCCTCAATTAGTACTTATTGAATTAAATAAAATTTAAAGAGAAATTAGGTGTTTGAATTCGAAGGGTTGAACCGAATGAGTTAAGAAGATAAATTAGTTGAGCCCTAATTTAATTATAACATGATCAAAATAGGTGATTTAGTAAGTTAGAATAATTAGAACAAATATGAACAATTTGAGAAATCGGGCCAAATTATGAAAGATTAAAATTAGGTATATCCATGTATAATGACTAAATTAATGTTAAAGAAAAATAAAAATGTTGCATGCTAAAATTTATATTGCTTTGGGCTGCCCTTAGTAAAAAATAAATTTAAAGGATAAGGGAGGGAAATTGGGTAAAAAGTTAATCCCAACATAGTCCCCAATTTAGGGGTTATGTCTACCTTCTCCCATTTCCCTTGTGTGTGTCGTGTATTTGGAGAGAAAAAGAGAGAGGAAAGCTTGAGAGAAATCTGAAAATTTTAGCATAAATCAAAAGAAAAAAAATGGAGTTTGAAGAGGAGATTTAAATGAGATGATAGCTTACATGCATGTGTAAATTCTAGTAAGTGATAGAAACACTTCTTATTTCTTTTCATGAATCATTGTTAATTAGAGATTTCAGTTCTGGAAAATTTGATAATGCTTGCATGTTAGATTAAATAACTTGTTAGAGTTAAGTTAGAACCAAGATGTAATTAAAAGTATGAAAGGAATTGATTTACATAGACAATTTTATGCTTAAACTCAACTTGACTAGTAGGCTGCCGAAATCTTGAAATTTGAATGTGTTTTGGTTCAAATTGGAAAATGTTCTGTAGGCAAAAATTGTAGATAATCGAAGTAAATATATGATAAAAGTGTTGAGTTGCATGAAAAATAAGTTTGAATACGATAATTTCACTTTAGAACAAGTTGGTCGTGTAATGGAGCAAAACGGGAAATAAGGATTGTTTTAGTAGAATTCGAAAAGTTTAAGGGCTTTAAATGTAACAAATTTAGCTTTGAGAGATAAGTTAAAATCAGGGGAAATGAAATAATATTGGTTCTTAACTTGAATTGACCATATAAGGCTTAATTTAGTTGTTAAGTGAAACACATAGTGAAAAGGGACAATTGGACTAGTGATATCGTAAATTTTAGGGGAGTAAATAGTTCTGTTAAAAAGGACTTAATTTCTAAATTAATGCTTGATTGGGATTTAGAAACATTAATGATCAATGGGAATTTTGTTTAAGATATTGATTTGGAATTTTGATGAAGAATTCAAAAGCTTGAAGTGAAACCTTAGTAAGCTGTCCAGAAAATCTATGTCTTGAACATTCACTTTGAAAATTCACCAAAAATAGAGTATAATGTGTTTTGAGCTAATATTTTTATGGTATGAACCTTGGAATGCATATTAATATTGATATAAAACAGAATTGAATTTCAATATGTGAATTAGGAGTTATAAATTAAAGTAGTTAAACAGTGCAAACTGTTCAGGACTGTTAAAATGATTTGTGTTTAACTATTAAATTATATTAACACAGAAAAGATAACAATATGGGATTTATATGATTATAATACTGAGTGAATTACCTTTCTAAGGGTGTATGATAATAAAAATTTGAGTTAGTGAGTAAAAAGGTATGGTCAAAATCGTAACTGGTCCTCAAACTATTTAAATGGAAAATAATTTTGAATGTTAAAGTTTGTACTTATGTCAAAGAGTTAAAATGATCGAAATGATCTCTGATATGATTTGTATATGCTTGTGTAGTGTTAAGATCAAGTTTGTGAAGAGATATTGGAGGAAGCAAGAGTTGGACAACCAAGTGTGTAACCCCCTTAGCCCGGTCTAGACGTTTGACCCGAACTACGAAGGTTACACGGGAAAAACAAAGTCAACCTGAAAGTCAACCTTGATTTACGACCTTTTTATTCTTTTATCTTCTCTAGATGCATATTATTAACATATGAGTTCAGCAAAGAGATTAGGGGAAAACAACACATCGATCGGAGTTCAACTAGGGGTTCAATTGCATACATTTGACTTTCAGGGACTAAACTGTAAATTCCACAAATTACAGGAACTTTCATGATTTTAATATTATCAAACCTCAATTAATCACATAACATGCCATCATGTCAAAAATCAACTGAAACGGAACATTCAAACTCATTAATTTAAGCATCCAACAATTAAGGACCAAAATGTAAGAGTAAAAAACTCAGGACAGCTCGAAATTCAAATCCAACGGTCATCCGTTTCGGAACGCCTACCCTGGTATCGAAACGGTCGTATCGAAACTGAACTGACCGTTTTGGTACTCGAGCTCGTTTCGAAACCCGTATCGAAACAGGGTCTTCCAGTAGCCAAAGTCTTCTGAAACACCTTCATCCGTTCCGAAACACTATGGCCATTTCGGGCCCCTGTTTCGAAACAGATAAGGGTGTTCCGATACACCCTGCCCTGCAATAGTAGATTTTGCTGGTGTTTCATGCTTCTTCACATTCGAAACCTACCCGAAACATACCACAATATACATACATCGCATATACATACCATATACCATAATTATGAAGCTTGAACTAGATCATGGCATCACTTATGCAATCATAGGTACTAAAGGCATGCTCCCTAGTTTACCAAAATCACAACAAGCTATAACTTCATACAAACCAAAATGCAAACACCAAAGGCCATTTACATTTCAAGTATAGGCAATCTAACATGCTCAAAGTAAAGGAAAACATCCTCAAGCATTCCAAAGTATAAATCCCACCCATTGCCTCTTATTACACTAAGGGTGAACCACATACATCTTTTTAGCAAAATCTTGGATTCCTCTTGCTTTTGGGCTGCCTTCAAATGTTCAATTCTCTACATTGATGAAAAAAAGAGCGTAAGCATAAAGCTTAGTGAGGCTCACTAAACAACATTCATCAATGCATTTAACAAGACTTGCAAAGCCACCTCTTTTATCACATGCCTTTTCATAAACCATGTCCCTCAAGACAACAATGCATTTTATAAACACATGCTCATATGCAACATCATAAACAACAATTAAACCATTGCTCATGCTTTACCAAGCATCTCATGCATTCTTGCATCAAACACAACTGTCTCATGCAACCTTGCATCAAATACAAGCATCTCATGCTTCACTTTATTCATTTACATTATATTGGCTTTCAAGTGATAATCCATAAACCATTTCAACAAAAGACACAATCGGATACGCGGATTAGAAGCGTTGTCCCTCACGCTTCATACAAACTACCGGACTACACAAGGTGGAGACAAATGGCACAATCACAACCCCTCAACACCCGTGATGGAGATTAATGGCACAATCACAACCCCTCAACATCACTCATCGGTAGTTGTATAATTCCACTAACGAGAGTATGGGAAACATACACAAGACTCACACACGGGACTAACCATTCACCGTTGTGATCTTAACCTCAATCGTTAGGGTACTTGGATGGAGATTTCTGCACAATCACAACCCCTCGACATCCAAGGCGACTTTATTCACGGTGCACCCAATCCTATAGCCGGCTAACTATATTCGATTAAAGTAACCAAAAACCATTTCATCACTTGCCAATATCATCTTTTAACCACATTAATCCACTGTTTTACAAGCATAACCACAATGCCATTTCCACAAGCATAACATGCTTAACATCATATGCATTCAACACATGAAAACCAAGGATCAATTACCTAGTGCATCCTTAACATAAGGACATTAAAATCCAGCATTAAACCACGCTTAAACATGCTTAAAAACAATAAACAAATCCACTCTTACACCAAGTGCAATTTCATCAAACATAGCACATTTCCAAGAGAGGGATTAACGAAACACTTACACTTGAGCTTAGTTAAGTGTATCAAACTTATACTAAGCTCCCAAGATCATGCTCAAAGCGTAACAAAGCATGAAATTGCATTTGCACTCACCGATATGCGAAGCCTCATTCGCGGACATGGAAATTACACCTCCGGAGCCTCCAAAATCACCTCATTTGCTTCCGGATTAAGATCCCCTGTTTTCACATCATCAAAATAGAGATCTAAATAAATTAAAATGCATTCTAACACCAGCAACAATTCATAAACTCGTTGCCCACTCAAACTACACCAAAATACCCTTCCAAAACAACCGAAAACTCAATCGATTGCCCCCTAAACCAAGCCCATCCATCATACATCACTTCCAAACAATGATCAACATCAAAACACATCTAATAAACATCCCAACTCATCCTTATACCTCTAGCAATCAAGATTCCACCATTTCACCCCAAAATCTCACTTAAAACTACCAAGAAACTCAAGGATCTCAAGGATTTCGGGATCTATGTTATTAGCACATCATTTTAACATATAAACCAACTTAGAAATCAATTAAAATCAACACAAAACAGAGCCCAACTCATCAAGTCCAAAAATCAAGATTTCATCCACAATTTCACAAGATTTTGATCTTAAATCAAAACTATATTCAAAACTCACTCAAAAATAGTATTTAGAAGCCAAATATCTTGAGAATTTCATTAAAGAACTTAGATTAGTGGTTCAGAACGAGATTTACCTCCAATCCTTGCTTCCTTTAATAGATGACAAGTTTTCCTTGCAAAAATCTTGAAGGATTAAGAAAGATCTCTTGAAAATGATTTAGGAATTGTTGAGAGAGTTTTTGAGAGGAAGAATTCTGGAAAAAGATGAGAGAAAATAGTGTTTGGCTGAAAATGAGAGGGAATTGGTAGTTACGTAACTGAAAATCTCATTAACTACCTTTTAGTTAATTAATATAAAATCCAATTAAAAATCATTTAATTAAAAACCCTTTTAAATCACATATCATATTGAAGAAATGTCAAATTGACTTAACCAACCTCTTAATTATCTTTTTAGAGGATTTTCGCAATTTTTATCACAATTTTATCCTATCCCGATCCTTGATTTCCTAAAATCACCTTACGCGATTCGAATTGTTCTCGGCCGGTCCGATCCGATGTCTAAAACAACCAGGCCCAAAACCAGGCCGTTACAACTCTCCCTCACTTAGGAAATTTCGTCCTCGAAATTCTTACCTGATGGAAAGAGATGCGAAAACTGCCTCATCATGTCCGCTTTGCTTTCCCATGTGGCCTCCTCAACTCCTTGATGTCTCCACAACACCTTCACAAGTTCTATCATCTTGCCACGTAGAACTTTGCTACCTACGTCCAGAATCTTCACTGGTTCCTCATCATATGACAGATCCGGATTCAACTTTATCTCCTCAACAAGCATCACATCGAAGGATCCGATCTCTACTTCCGTAACATGGAGACATGAAACACATCATGTATCTTCTCCAACTCTACAGGCAATCTCAACCGATATACCACAAGACCAATACGCTCCACAATCTTGTAAGGTCCAATAAACCTTGGGCTAAGCTTACGCTTACGCCCAAACCTCATCACCTTCTTCCAAGGCAATACTTTCAAGAACACTCGTTCGCCAACCGCAAACTCAATTTCCTTACGCTTCAAGTCCGCATAAGACTTTTGCCTATCCGATGCCGCTTTCAACCGCTCACAAATGAGCTTCACCTTCTCGGTGGTTCCCTTAAGCATAGCTGGCATTGAAATCAACTTTTTCCCAGCTTATGCCCAATAGAGAGGGGTTCTACATCTTCTCCCATACAAAGACTCGTATGGAACCATTTGGATACTTGTCTGGTAACTGTTGTTATATGCAAACTCAACCAATGGCAAGTGCTTCTGCCAAGAACCCTGAAAATCTAACACACAACATCTCAACATGTCCTCAAGCACTTGAATCACACGTTCTGACTGCCCATCTGTCTACGAATGATAAGAAGTACTGAAATTCAACAGTGTACCCAAGACTTGATGCAAACATTCCCAAAATCACGCTGTAAACCTCGGATCCCTATCCGACACAATAGACTTTGGCACATCGTGCAACCGCACAATCTCAGCTATGTACAACTCAACCAACTTATCCAAGGTATACGTAGTATGCACAGGCAGAAAATGCACACACTTCGTAAGCTGATCCACAATCACCCATACTAAATTCTTCTTCGTCGGTGACAAAGGCAAATGTTGAGTGTGTAAAAGTTCTATTCTTTACACCCTTTTTAACCCATATTTCTGCTGCATTCAAGCATCATTGCATTGCATTTAGGTTAGTTTTCAATAAAACATCACAATTATATAAAAGGCACGGATTCTACTAAAAGATGGTGTATTTTGCAGGTAGCTGCCATGGTTGACGATGAAGGCAGGCGCAGGGCAGATAAGCAGGAAAGCTGAACTGGACAAGCAGCTGAAGAAGACGAACCTGTCATGGACCTGTCGTGACAGCATGGTGACAGCAGATTTACGAAGAGGAAAAGTGAAGTGGACCTCGATAGATAGAGAAAAATCTGTTCGTCTGTCGTGTGGAAGCCGAATATTTTTCCAAGCCCCGGACCAAAAGATATGTCAAGCCAAAGCTCAAAGGAGAGGAAATCCCTAAAAGCAAGGATGCGGCTGGAAAGTAGGAGTCTTTAGAGATTTAGTCTTTATTAGAATCTTACTTTTAATTAAAGATGTAATCCTTGTTACCTTAGATAACTTGAGCCCAAAGCTTATATAAAGGGCATAGATTAAACCTAGGGCATAACCGATTACCCCATAACCGAAACCAAACCCCTGCCGTCCACCCGTCACCGACATGTTCTAAATTCCCCCTAGGGCTACGGGTTGTTTTGTAAAGTAGTTGCAAGGGTTGCTTTGTTTTAGGAATTTTCAAGTTCAATAAAATAAACTTCAAGTTCTTTTATCTTGGTGTTAATATCTTGCAAGAGCATCGGGAGAGCATTGTGAGGTTATCTATTTACTTAGCATCGGGAGAGTTAAGTATACGAAAGAGATAAAAGCGCGTTCTCTAGTTTATAGTTGAACCATCTCGTGCTTAGGGATAAGGCGAGGTTAAGTGGCTAAGGAAGAATTCATACACATCGGTGTTCATCCTTCGATTCACGCCGGGAGGTATCGTCAAAGACGTGTTCATCGACAGACTTGTGCCTAGGGATAGGGCAAGGCAGATCTGGGATTCTTGCCAAGCTTGAAGTACTGAGTTAGTGTCTGCTGCCGCGACAACTAACGGACAGACGCTGCGACAGGTGCTGTCGGCGACGGGAGCGACGACAGAACTGGAGATCCTGAGCAATTCAATACCTGAACTACCGAGCAATTCAATACCAGCCCATTCTCTCTATCTTGATAATTCAATCCTTTTATTTACGTTTTTACTTTATTATTCGTGACAACTTTCTAAAATATTTCCTTTACTTCGTGCAGTAAATCAAGGTGAAGTCATTAGCCCAATCCCTGTGGAGACGATATCCGATACTTCGTATCACTTTACTACTTGCGTCGTGTACACTTGCACTACAATTGCGATAGCCTATTTACACGCAACAAGTTTTTGGCGCCGTTGCTGGGGAATTGGCAACATAACTACATCTTTCTTTTATTGCACTTTTTGTTTTTATTATTATTTTTTGTTTTTATTTTTAATTTTTCTTTAATTTTTATTTTGTTTTCAACTCTTGCTTTTCACGGGGTTCTTTTGTTTATGCGCAGATCGAAAAGGGGCGAAGATCCTGAGTATAAGTTAGATCCGGAAATCGAACGATCATTCAATCTCAAGAAACAGATTCGCCACCTTTTAGACAGGAACGAATACCTTGAAGAACAGCTAGAGCAGATGGCCCGTAACCAGCCTGCTGGAGGAGACATACCGCCTGTCGGCGACCCGCCGAGGGCAGATGGACGACGGTCATGTCGTGACTACATGCTGAATGACCATGTAGAGCTGGAGACCACACTTCCGGATATTGATGTTGATAACTTTGAGCTTAAACCTGTCATGTTTAGTATGATCAACAACGCCGGACAGTTTAGTGGTTCTGCGACAGAAGATGCTAGGGAGCATCTCAAAACGTTCCAGGAGATCTGTGGTTCGTTTAGACTGCCAGGAGTTAGTCCGGAGATACTGAGGCTTCGGTTATTTCCCCATTCATTAAGGGATAGAGCTAAAACTTGGTGGAATAAACTTACACCGGGTTCCATTATGACTTGGGCAGATCTAACTCGTGAATTTTTATCTCGTTTTAATCCTTCACATTTATCTGAGCGATTACGTAACGAAATTGCTACTTTTCAACAGGAAGATGACGAGCCGATGCACGAGGCCTGGGACAGATTTACTACTCTTCTTCGGAATTGCCCAATGCATGGATTCCCCGTCTGGAATCAGGTAACTAAGTTTTATAATGCTGCTAACTTACAAACTCGTATTCGCATTGATTCTGCAGCAAATGGACTATTATTGGATAAAGATCCGGACGAGGCGTTGCAAGTTCTGAAAAATCTAGCCAAGAATGAGGAGCAGTTTCCGACAGCTAGAAGAGGGAGTAAACGGGTACTTGCTGTCAAGGACTATGAGGCCGACAGCACTATGAAATCTCAGGTAGCATTCCTTACTAAGGCAATGAAACACTTATTGAGTGAAGAGGACTTACGAGGATTTGCTGTCGAGGAAATCTGTGCTACTTGTGAAGGAAATCATAGTAGTGAAGAGTGCCCTATAAATATAGAAGAGGGAAAATATGTTGGAAATTACAAGCCAAACTACAATTCCAACAACTACAACCCTAATTGGAGAAAGGATCCCAAATTTTCCTGGAGTAATCCTAACAATGCCCTGAATCCGCAAGCATATAATCAAAATCAGGGGGGTCCTAGATTGTTGACGCGACAGCAACTGCAGCCGCAGAACCTGCCGCAGAACCTGCCGCCTCAGCAACAACAGCAGCCACCACCTGCCACGAGTAGTGTATTGGAGCAGACTCTGGCCACCTTTATGTCTCAGACTGGCACGTATATGGATAATATTAATCAGTTTGTCAAGAAGACAGAAAATTTTATGGATGAAACTAAGATGAGAATGACAAACCATGAGGCCACCTTGAAATCTCTAGAGACACAAATGGGTCAGGTGTCGCAGCATATTAAACCGAGGCAGAATGGAGGTTTCCCTAGCAATACTGAAAATGCTAGACCACCCCCACATGAGCAATGTAAGGCAATTACTACTAGGAGTGGGAAAAAGTTACCAGGGCCGGAAAAAGAAGCTGAAACAGAAAAGGAACCCGCCTTGAATAAACCTGCCGAGGAAGCTGCCCCGACAGGTGACAAACAGACTGCTGCCGATGAGCCTGTCATGACAGCAGAAGCGACAGAGGAGAAAAAGGAAGATTATCGCCCTCAGATTCGCATGCAGTGGGAAGGACGCATTGCTGATTATCGTCCCCCACCACCCTTCCCTCAACGGATACAACAAGCTAAGCATGAATCTCAACTCAAAAAAATTTATGATATTTTTAAACAGGTTCATATTAACATTCCGTTGTTAGATGCTGTTAGGGAAATGCCCGGTTATGCTAAATTTCTCAAGGATGTCATGTCTAAAAAATCTAAACTTGGGGAATTTGAAACGGTAAGGATGCAAGAAGGTTGCATGAGCATTCTTCATCGGCAACCACCCCAGAAAAAGAAGGATCCGGGGAGCTTCCTCATACCTTGCGTAATTGGCGATAAATTTGTGGGTAAGGCACTTTGTGATCTTGGTGCTAGTGTTAATCTAATGCCCAAATCTGTTTTTCAGAAACTAGGTATTGGCAAGGCGCGGCCCACGACAGTTACCCTACAGCTAGCCGACCGCTCTTACGTTCACCCCGAGGGGAAAATTGAAGATATTTTGGTAAGAGTGGATAAACTTATTTTTCCTGCTGACTTTCTTATTTTAGATTGTGAGGCAGATGAGAACGCACCAGTCATCCTAGGGCGACCCTTCTTAGCCACGGGAAGATCATTGATTGATGTGGAGAAAGGAGAACTCACCATGCGCGTGAACGATCAAGAAATTAAGTTGAATGTTCTCCAAGCAATGAAACATGCCGATGTGGACGAGGAATGCAAGGCCATCATTGAGGTGACCTTTGATCAACCCTGCATCAGGTCGGGCTGCCGAGATATAAAATTTGGTCACTGCTGCGACAGCCATCTACAAGCCTGTCACGACAGTGACGACGACAGCACCGACGACAGCACCTATGACAGTGACCCCTCTGAATCCGATACACCTGACACTGAAGGTCATGAGGAGGTAAACTGGTTAGACCATCGCCCAGGTAAGTTATTCGAACCTTTAAGTTACACTTTGGATAACCATTTAATCCAAAAGCCCTCTACTGTTGAACCACCTGTATTAGAACTTAAGCCCCTGCCAGGGCAGCTTAAATATGCTTATCTTGGTTGTAATGACACACTGCCTGTAATCATCTCTGCTAAGCTGCCGCAGGAACAGGAACGACAGCTGATCGACATGTTGAGGCAGCATAAAAGGGCGATAGGATGGACGATAGCAGACATCCAGGGCATTAGTCCGGCAATCTGTATGCACAAAATCCTCCTAGAGGAAGATCATAAGCCGACTATTGATGGCCAAAGGCGGTTAAACCTTGCAATGAAGGAGGTAGTGCGTAAAGAAATAATTAAATGGTTAGATGCTGGTATTATTTACGCCATCTCCGACAGCAAATGGGTAAGCCCGGTGCAATGTGTTCCCAAGAAAGGAGGCATGACCGTGATAACCAACGAAAACAGCGAGTTAATCCCAACCAGGACTGTGACCGGTTGGAGGGTTTGTATGGACTATCGGAAGCTTAACAAAGCTACCCGAAAGGACCACTTTCCTTTACCCTTTATTGATCAAATGCTTGATAGATTAGCGGGTAAACCTTACTATTGTTTTCTTGATGGTTATTCAGGATATAATCAAATTGCTATTGCACCGGAGGACCAAGAGAAAACGACTTCCACATGCCCCTACGGTACGTACGCATTTAGGAGGATGCCATTTGGACTCTGTAACGCACCTGCCACCTTCCAAAGGTGCATGATGGCTATATTCTCGGACATGGTTGAGGACTTCCTAGAAATTTTTATGGATGTTTTTTCTGTCTTTGGAGACGATTTTGAGAGTTGTCTAGGCAATTTACAAAAGGTGCTCGAAAGATACGAAAAAGCTAACTTGGTTTTAAATTGGGAAAAATGCCACTTTATGGTGGATGAAGGGATAGTCTTAGGCCATAAGATTAGCTGCCGTGGGATAGAAGTCGACAGGGCAAAAATAGAGGTCATAGAGAAGCTGCCGCCGCCAACAACAGTCAAGGGCATTAGGAGTTTTTTAGGGCATGCTGGTTTTTATAGGAGATTTATTGCTAATTTCTCAAAAATCACGAAACCCCTATGTCATCTCTTAGAGCAGAACCGACCCTTTGACTTTAATGAAGAATGTACTGAAGCATTCAAGGTTCTGAAGGAAAAACTAGTGACAGCCCCCATAGTACAGCCACCAGACTGGACGCAACCGTTTGAAATTATGTGTGATGCTAGTGACTATGCTGTCGGGGCAGCACTTGGGCAGCGCAAGGACAGGCTATTTCATGTCATATATTATGCCAGCAAAACATTGAATGATGCCCAAGTGAATTATACCACCACAGAAAAGAAGCTGTTAGCTGTGGTGTTCTCCATCGACAAGTTTCGTTCTTACATACTTGGAACGAAGGTTATAATACACACCGACCACTCTGCCCTCAAGTATTTATTTGCAAAAAAGGATGCAAAACCTAGGTTGATACGATGGATCTTACTATTACAAGAGTTCGACCTTGAGATAAAAGATAAAAGGGGACAGAAAATCAGGTGGCAGATCACTTGTCGAGGTTGGAGACGATACAGAGTCTACCGCCAGATGAGACACACATACTGGAGACCTTCCCAGATGAGCAGCTCTTTGCTGCCGCACTAGTTGTCGCGACAGCCATGGCAGCAGGTAAGTCTTCTAACCTTCCTTGGTATGCTGATTTCGTTAATTTTATAGTTAGCGGAATATTACCTTCTGATCTTACTTACCAAGCCAGGAAGAGGTTTCAAAATGATGTTAAACATTATTATTGGGACGAACCTCTTCTTTTCAAAATGTGCGTAGATCAAGTTATAAGGAGATGTGTACCACAAGAAGAACAAGAAGACATTCTCCATCACTGTCATGCTTCACAATATGGAGGACACTTAGGAGGCAATAAAACTGCTGCCAAGGTGCTGCAGTCAGGGTTCTACTGGCCGACACTGTATAAGGACGCACAGGAATTTTACAAAAACAGTGACAGGTGCCAGCGGACAGGTAACATCTCGAGGAGAAACGAGATGCCACTGCAGAATATTTTAGAAGTTGAAATCTTCGACGTTTGGGGGATTGATTTTATGGGACCTTTTCCATCTTCATGTGGAAATTTTTACATCCTCCTAGCAGTGGATTATGTCTCCAAGTGGGTAGAAGCAATCGCAACTCAAAAGAATGATGCCAAAACGGTCCAAAAGTTTTTGCACAAAAACATATTTTCTAGATTTGGCATCCCTAGGGCGATTATCAGTGATTAAGGGAGACATTTTGACAACAGGGTAATTGCTGCCGCCTTGAGAAAATATGGTGTCAAGCACAGGATCGCGACAGCATACCACCCACAGACCAATGGACAGGCTGAGATATCCAATAGGGAAGTGAAGAACATTCTTGAAAAAATGGTCAAACCAACTAGGAAAGATTGGTCTTTGCTTATGAATGATGCATTATGGGCATACAGGACAACTTTCAAGACTCCATTGGGCATGTCTCCATACCGATTGATTTATGGGAAAACCTGTCATCTGCCTGTCGAGATAGAACACAAGGCATATTGGGCAATCAAGGCAGTAAACATGGACTTAGACAAGGCAGGCCAGAAAAGGCTGTTAGATTTGAATGAGATCGATGAAATACGGACAATGGCCTACGACAATGCAAGGATTTACAAGGAAAAGACTAAGAGGTGGCATGACAAGAAATTGCTGCCACGACAGTTCTGCCCAAGGCAGCTTGTGTTGTTGTTTAATTCTAGGTTAAAACTCTTTCCAGGGAAGCTCAAATCTAGATGGTCTGGCCCATTCCTAGTAATTCATGTTTTTCCCCATGGTGCTATTACAATTCAATCACTAAAGGACGGGCACCAATTCAAAGTCAATGGACAACGCCTCAAGCACTATCAAGGGACTGAAGCCCCAGGAATACATGAAGTGGTTACTTTAGGTGATGCCCCACAAGGCATCCCTAATTTAACCTAATTTTTTCTTGTTATTTTTTATTTTTATTATTAATATTATTTATTAGGAATTAAATTTATTTTATTCGAATAATGTTTTGTTTTTAATTTCTGTTTTTAGGAAATAAAGGAGGCAAGTGAGAAAGAAGAAGTGGCCCAAGCCCACCGCCCATCCACCAGCCCAATAAAGCCCATTTATGATAACCTGTCGTTTCGGCTGCCGGCGCAGACGGATGTGACAGGCTGTCAACAGACGCACAGCAGACGCAGAAGCGTGCGGCAGACGCACAGCAGATGCATTAATGCCCGTCAGACGCGTCAGACACGCTACATTCAATCTGCCGCTCCGTTCTTCCCGCCTGCCGTTGCGGCATTAAATGGGCAGCTCCCCAACAGCTATATAAACCCCTTCCCGTTTCCATTTTTCATCACTTCTGATTTTTCTCTCTTGTTATTCTCCTCTACTTTTATCCATTTTCTATTCTCTTTCAGCCCTTGCAACCAAAATGTCTTCACGCCAAACCCGTCAGAGTGCTGCTGCCGCCTCTTCTTCAGCAGCAGCATCCCCGTTCGCTAAAAAGGAACTATGGGAGGAGCGGAGCTTCATCTATAACAGAGATGCCCCCCATATGGGACTCCGGCCGTTCATTATGAAGGCCATAACAGCACAACTTTGGGAGGACTTTGCCGAGCAGCCGGCAGAACTTAATGACACTCTGGTCAGGGAATTTTATGCGGCGATCGAGAGCAAGACGGCGACATCTGTCACCGTCCGAGGAGTGATAGTTCCTTTCACCGCCAGCAGCATCAACCAAGTATTCGGCCTCTTCTTTGGCCCCAATGATGATGCTCATCAACAATTTTGGGACACCCTCGACGCTGCCGGACATGATGCTGTCATGAGGGAGCTGACAGAAGCGGGAACGACATGGAGCACAAGTAAGAAGAACCCCCACTCTGTCAATAGGGGGCAGCTACTCCCTGAGGCAAAACTATGGAACGCTTTTATCAAAAAGCGTATCCTGCCCTCGTCCCACCATACGACAGTCAACAGACAGCGGTTGGCCCTCATCCATTCTATCATGCATGACAGGCCCATCAATGTGGGCAGGTACATGCGGGACAGCATTCTTGACTGTGCCTTCCGATCAGACTCACGACTTTGCCTGCCCTTCACCATCACTGCCCTCTGCCGCTGCGCTGCCGTACCGGAGGATCCTTCAGACAAAATTAAGAAGGGCAGCGGCTGGACAGACAGCAACATCTCCAGCCTCATGGAGATCATCGTCGTATCGCCCCTCAACGCCTTCGATCCAAACGCCCCTCCTGCTGAGTCTGATGATGAACCTGCCCCAGAAGCTGCCACCAACACCGCTCCGGCAGATCAGAACGCCCACATCCTTGCGGCCATCTTGAGGATCGAGGAGCGCCAGATGGGTTTAATGACTTTCATCCGTGACTTCTCCAATGCAACAGTAAATTTCATTACCAATACTTTGAATTTTACGGATGTCATTTTCCCCACCTTCCCCGCCCATTATTTCAATATCCCCTCCCCCACTCCCACACCACCTGTCTCTCCCCACGGAGAATCTGCCTCCTCCACACCTTCCCCGACGGCAGCCGGCAGCCCACCGGCAGACACCTCCCCTCGAGGAACCAAGCGAGCTGCCACTGATGACAGCCCCCTTGTCCGGAGGAATTTGGACAGCGCCTTCACGCGGGTAAAACGTATTAAGCATGTGGCCGACAAGAGAAGGCTTTCCAAAGCCATCATGACCAGCAGCTGGGACAGCAGCAGCAGTTCCGATGTCAGGCTAGTGGAGCCACCTGCCCTTCAACCTGCTGACGACCCTGTCCCCCAACCGGAGGAAGACCCTGCCCCTCAACAGGCTGATGAACCTGTTGATCAACCTGCTCCGGAACCTGCCCAGCCACCTCCACAACGCAGACGCCGCCATCAGATCCGCGTCAGTAGCAGCACCGAGGATAGCGAATAAAATTTAAGTTTTTATTTCTTTTTCTCCTCTTATTGCTGCCTGCCCTTATATATTTGTGATGCACTTTTATTTATTTTGTTTTTCTTTATTTGTTTTTATGTCATTTTGCATTGAGGGCAATGCAACCCTCGAGTTTGGGGGTGGCAACCCTCCATATTTAATGGAGTCTTTAGCACATCTTTTGATTAGTTGTTGTGTCTTTTTATTTACTTATTTTTTCTTTTAAAAAAAAATCAGAAAATTAAAACTGTTGGCTTAAAACTATGAAGTTAACTTACCTGTCATGACGGCTCTGTCGTGGCAGCATCTTTAGGACAGGTTAAGGAAAAGTTTAGAGCCTTTCTATAGTTCTGAAAACTTAAACACTTTTGTGACTGTTATATTGCTTAGATTTCTTTTAGCCAAACTAGAATAGGAAGCTTAGAACTTGGATAGCCCCTAGAGGTGCCTAACACTGGCTCTAGGAAAAGAAGTTTAGCAAAAGAAAATCAAAAACCTAGAGGTGCCCGAAACCGGCTCTAGGAAGCTAACTAGAGGTGCCCAAAACTGGCTCTAGAAAATTTTAGCTTGAAAATAGAAGAAAAAGAAGCATGAAAATGTGCCTTCTAAAAAAATAAACTTTGGCATAAAGATTTGAGTTAAGGAGTTGAATATTCTAGTGAAACTAAGAGAGTCTTAGCATATAACTGTTCACAAGCATGCACACACTGCACGAGAGCTATAGGGAGATTCCGGACAGATCCTAATCTTTCCGACAAGATGCTGCTGCCATAGAGAATGAGCGACAGGTGAAGGGACAGTTCACTGTTTGAAGGCCAACACAAAAATTTTCATTTTTCTTTTAAGTCTTGATTGCTTGAGGACAAGCAAAAACTTGAGTTTGGGGGTGTGTTGAGTGTGTAAAAGTTCTATTATTTACACCCTTTTTAACCCATATTTCTGCTGCATTCAAGCATCATTGCATTGCATTTAGGTTAGTTTTCAATAAAACATCACAATTATATAAAAGGCACGGATTCTACTAAAAGATGGTGTATTTTGCAGGTAGCTGCCATGGTTGACGATGAAGGCAGGCGCAGGGCAGATAAGCAGGAAAGCTGAACTTGACAAGCAGCTGAAGAAGACGAACCTGTCATGGACCTGTCGTGACAGCATGGTGACTGCAGATTTACGAAGAGGAAAAGTGAAGTGGACCTCGATAGATAGAGAAAAATCTGTTCGTCTGTCGTGTGGAAGCCGAATATTTTTCCAAGCCCCGGACCAAAAGATATGTCAAGCCAAAGCTCAAAGGAGAGGAAATCCCTAAAAGCAAGGATGCGGCTGGAAAGTAGGAGTCTTTAGAGATTTAGTCTTTATTAGAATCTTACTTTTAATTAAAGATGTAATCCTTGTTACCTTAGATAACTTGAGCCCAAAGCTTATATAAAGGGCATAGATTAAACCTAGGGCATAACCGATTACCCCATAACCGAAACCAAACCCCTGCCGTCCACCCGTCACCGACATGTTCTAAATTCCCCCTAGGGCTACGGGTTGTTTTGTAAAGTAGTTGCAAGGGTTGCTTTGTTTTAGGATTTTTCAAGTTCAATAAAATAAACTTCAAGTTCTTTTATCTTGGTGTTAATATCTTGCAAGAGCATCGGGAGAGCATTGTGAGGTTATCTATTTACTTAGCATCGGGAGAGTTAAGTATACGAAAGAGATAAAAGCGCGTTCTCTAGTTTATAGTTGAACCATCTCGTGCTTAGGGATAAGGCGAGGTTAAGTGGCTAAGGAAGAATTCATACACATCGGTGTTCATCCTTCGATTCACGCCGGGAGGTATCGTCAAAGACGTGTTCATCGACAGACTTGTGCCTAGGGATAGGGCAAGGCAGATCTGGGATTCTTGCCAAGCTTGAAGTACTGAGTTAGTGTCTGCTGCCGCGACAACTAACGGACAGACGCCGCGACAGGTGCTGTCGGCGACGGGAGCGACGACAGAACTGGAGATCCTGAGCAATTCAATACCTGCACTACCGAGCAATTCAATACCAGCCCATTCTCTCTATCTTGATAATTCAATCCTTTTATTTACGTTTTTACTTTATTATTCGTGACAACTTTCTAAAATATTTCCTTTACTTCGTGCAGTAAATCAAGGTGAAGTCATTAGCCCAATCCCTGTGGAGACGATATCCGATACTTCGTATCACTTTACTACTTGCGTCATGTACACTTGCACTACAATTGCGATAGCCTATTTACACGCAACAGCAAACCAGACACAAAATCGATGGTGATTCTCTCCCACTTCCATTCTGGAATTCTCAAAGTTTGCAACAATCTAGAAGGAACCTGATGCTCAGCCTTCACTCGCTGACACACCATGCACTTACTAACGAACTCAACTACATCCTTTTTCAACTCTACCCAGTAGTACTCATCTTTTAGGTCACGATACATCTTTGTACTACCAGGATGCATAGCAAAAGGACTACTATGAGCTTCAGTCAGAATAGTGTGCCTTAACTCAGCATCATCTGGCACTACTATTCGACTCCCAAAACACAGAACACCATCATCACTAAAGCTGAAATCGGAAGGCCTATCTTCTGCAATGTCTTGAACATGCGAAACAAGAGAATCATCAAGCAACTGCTTATCTTTAATCAACTGTATCAAGGACAGTTTCACTTGCAACTCCGCCACAAGGCCTCCATCCGCGATATGCTCAAACGAGAGAACACCGCTCTCAATTCCACAACCACTTTCCGGCTCAAAGCATCGGCTACAACATTAGCCTTTCTCGGGTGATACTCGATCGTCAGATCATAATCCTTAAGCAACTCCACCCAACGTCGTTGGGGGGATAGTACTGACGCTGCCCAGATAGAGAGGTCCTCCCGCTGCTCCACACACGCCTCGAACACACAAAACGGATAAGGCAGCAGTAGCTGGCCTTCATGAACTACGTGGGGGAGGCCCAAGAAACCCTTGTGACTTATTTCCTAATGAAATTCCCTGGTGACGTGCCCACCATGCCGCCCTTTCCTGATGAGCTTGTAGCAGCAACAAGAGCATGAAGAACTTCACCTGCCGCCAACGCTTGCCAGACTGATCATCAGGTGCCCTCTCCTATGCATTCTCCACAGCACTCAGCTGCCACCACATCAAACATAGTGGCAGACTCCCTTAAGAGACACCAGCTGAATCTCTCCCCAGCCAACACAGCCAACGCAGTAGCAGACTCCTCCTCTTTAGAGGAGATTGAGCAGCCACCGCCGGAACCAGAAACAACAATAGTAGCGGCAATAGCAACCATCCCAATGGCATTCATCTTTCTGGCGGCAACCAAAGAGGAAGGGACAAGGAAGAGGAAGCGGCACATAATAGAAAAAAAACTGTGGACCTCGAGACAGAGTTAGAAGGATGCGATGGATCTCTCTTCGCTCCCCCTTCTGAGCCTCCATAAGAGCCACAGAAGACGCCAAAGAGAGTCCAACCACCGCAAAAAGCAAAGACCTCTCCTACTCGAACCGCTACCAAGGCATCTGCCAAAAGCCGCTTCGTCGTCCAAACAACCTCCTCCACCTCAGCTAGCTAGAATCCAACCTCCTCCTAACCCTCAGCAAACTTTTATTTCCTTTTCCTTTATTTATCTTTATCTTTATTTTATTTTCGCTAATTTTAACATGTGTATTTCTGTTTTCTTTTTTATTTGTTTTGTGCATTGAGGGTAATGCCCATCTCGAGTTTGAGGGGGATAGCTCTCGCATCATTTGTAGGAATTCTTAGTTGCATTTAGATTGCATTATACTTGCCTTAGTAATAATCGGAAAAAATTATTATGACTTGTGCCTATGATAGGATAGCCGATTACTTTATTTTCGCACCTAACTAAAATTAAACTAAATCTTTGGAAAGAGCATGAAATATGACTTAGATTTTTTTTCTTTTTGCCTGAAATGTTGAATATCTATGTTACTTGCCAAATGTGTAAAATATTTGGTGTACACTACCTGTTTGTTTTTATTGCAAAATTCTAACAGTAGTTGCAGGTAGCTGCCGAGGCAGGCAAAAGAAACAGAAAATGCAGAACTACCAAAGGCAGCAAAATCTAAAACAAAGAAAAATGTTGTGTTACCTTAGAGGTGCCCGCAACATGCTCTACGAAGAATCATGTACGAGGACACTTCGCTGCTATCAAAGTCCATAAATCTGAAAGCTTAAAAGTGACGGACAAATTTGTATGAGTGAATGAAAGCCTTCACGAGATGACTCTACTCCAAAGGTTTGGGGTTTTGTAGTTTTCTCCTATCTAAACGTTAGACCTGGAAGAGTAGTTGTGATAAGCTAAAGCCCTCACTGCCTTGATTAAAAATAATATGCTTAATTATGTTGCCTCGGCAACAACCTTTTAAATTACAGTAGTATCTTTGTTTAATCTTTTATTCTGCATATTCAGCTTGTTTACATATTTGAAAACATCACACAAGCATTAGGAATACTTCGAGTTTTTCTTTTTGACTATTATTAGAGCAAGTACTTTAGGTTGCATTGCTTGAGGACAAGCAATAGTTCGAGTTTGGGGGTGTGTAAAGTGTCTAAAAGTCTTATATTTCATGCACTGTCGAGTTCTTATTATTAATGTTTTTAAGCACATTTTAGGCATAATTAGGTTCATGCATAGCATTTTACAGTATTTCATTATTCTTCCTTACTTTTATAACTTATCATTAATTTGGAGAACAAGAGGTATTGTTCTAGTGTATTCTTCCTTGTAGGTACTAACAGCTGAACGAGGGAGCCAAGGAACGGAGGATATAACGCTGAGAAGCAAGCCCAGGAGCTGTACTGAAGCAGTTCCAACCGAAGTAAGTTGCTGTCGAGCACCTGATGAGTATCTGCCGAGCAAAAGCTGCTGCCAACCTTGTTGCCCGCGGCAGCTGACTATGGAAGTTTGGAGAACCGGAGCGCAATTTGTAGAGCTAAAACTCTTAATTCTATCGCCGACGTTCACGTGATTTTCCGACGTCTGTAGTAGCGGCTAGGGCTGCCGAAGCAAAATTCTCAAGCTTACTTACGGGCTAAGGAAAACGAGGAAGAGTCCATATTCCAAGCAAAGAAGTCAACATTTAAAGCTTCATTAAAGAAGAAAAGCTACTTTAGAGGACTTTTACTTCAAGGAGGACTTGACCTAGTTTTAAGTCTATAAATATCCATTGTACCTCTAGTTTAAATCATCCTAGGTTTTCTATAGACTTTACTTGTGCTCTTCTCTGCAGCCATGTTTTAAATATCAATTGGGTTAGGGTTATGGTGTAACTAGTGAGAAACGGTTGTTTTAGGTTTTTGAGTTATTTCTTCAATAAAATATTTCAAGTTTACTTAATCCATTGTTCTTCATTCTTTCAATCTTTCCACACCAGTCGTTTGAGAGAATCTATTTGTCAGGCACAAAAGTGCAAGGCTCACGAAAAGGTTAAGAACGGTCACAACGGGAGGCGTGACTAACTTGGTTCCACACTAGTCCACAAGTTTCAGCGGCTAAAAGGGATCTCTAACTGAGTTGATTGATTTGGTTCCACACTAGTCCTCAAGTTATCAATCTCGAGCATCCTAACCTAGAAATATGAGGGATCACTGTGGACTATCCTGCCGAACTTGAAGTATCTTGAACATGACTTTCAAAGGCTCCAGCCAATAGTAACGGAACCAAAGATAGGGGAAGATCATTTTGAACTGAAGCTTGTCATGTTCAACATGCTAAACACAGTAAGGTACTTCGGAGGGACTGCCACAGAAGATGCACGGCAGCATCTACGAGGATTCTTGAACATTTGTCGAGCATTCAAGATTCGCGGGGTACACCAAGACGTATTGCGGCTAAGGCTATTTCCCTATTCACGGAGGGATAGGGCGATACAACGGTTGAATAACCAGCCAGTCGGATCTTTCACTTCATGGGCGGAGCTCTGCAAGGACTTTCTAGACCGATTCAGCCAATCCATCGTCACCGATAGACTGCGGAATGAGATCACAACTTTTAGACAAGGGGGTGACGAGCCGATGTATGAGGCATGGGAGCGGTACCAACAAATGTTGAACAACTGTCTGCTTCATGGTTTACCGGCTTGGACTCAAGTATCTATATTCTACAATGGGGTTAACTACCCTACTCGGATGTTGATAGATACCTCGGTTAACGGGATCATCCTAGACAGAGCTCCAGAGGAAGCACTATGGCTGCTCAACATAGCAGCTTAAAATGATTATAAATACTCAACAGCCTGTCGAGGAGGCACAAGGCGGCCAGCTACTGTAAATGAGGTAGAAGCCTCCGAATCTGTTAATGCCTGCCTCGACTCTCTGACGGAGTTGATGATTAAGATGGTGCAATCCCCAGGGAAGGTCCATGAAGTAAAAGTTGTTGAGCCCTTCTGTGGCGAATGTGGGGCCAACCATGATTCCTCTAAATGCACAGCATCTGCAAACTACATGGGAGGATATGAGAGGAATAACAGGCCAACCCAAAACACATACAATCCTAACTGGAGAAACCATCTGAACTTCTCCTGGAGCAACCCAAAGACAGCAGCAAATTCACAACAGCTACAGGGAATCTACCAGCAGAATCAGTCCCGGCAGCAGACTCAGCAGTCACAGCACAATAATTCACTAGAAGCTACTTTGAATAACTTTATGAAACAAACTGGTGAATTTATTGTTTATACAAATAAATTTATTGAAAAAACTGAGTCTTTCATGGACATGACGAAAATGAAGATGAACAACCAGGAGGCTACTATTAAGAACCTGGAGACCCAGTTTGGGAAGTTCACCGAAATCTATCACTGCCGGACCATGGGAGCATCATCCAGCAGCCCGCCAGAAGCAGCCAAGCCCACTTTGAACATTGCAAGGCCATAACTACGAGGAGTGGGAAGCATTTGGATGAACCTAGGATGGTGGAGCAGTTAGGAACTTAGCCAGAACATATAAGTAAGTCTGCCCCAGCAGCACCCATATTATTCGCCCCAGCAGCAACACCTACTCCAGCCGCCCCAGCAGCAGAACATGAAAGCAACCCTAACAAGGATAATCCTCCTCGAACTAAGCCCCGAAGCAAGGAGAAAATAGAGGACATCTGTCCGCCAGCTCCATTCCCCTAAAAGCTCAAACAACAGCAGCATGAGCACCAATTTAGAAAATTCTTGGACATTCTGAAATAGGTGCACGTTAACATAGCTCTTATTGAAGCTATACAAAGCATGCAAAACTACGCCAGATACCTCAAAGATATAGTTTCTAAAAAGAGAGATATAGGGGAATTCAAAACGGTGGTCGTCACTGAAGAATGCATGGCTATGCTGCATAACAAGCTTTCGCCCAAGCAAACAGATCCGGGCAGCTTTGTTATACCATGCAGGCTGGGCAGCAGGCACGAGACCAGGGCCTTGTGTGATTTGGGAGCCAGTATAAACCTGATGCCTAAGGTCGTCTTCGACAAATTGGGTATTGGACCTACAAAACCAACCTCCGTAATGCTTAAACTTGTTGATCACTCATTCGTGCAATCGGAGGGAAAGATTGAGGACATACTGGTCAAGGTGGGCAGCCTAATTCTTCCTGTCAATTTCCTCATATTGGATTGTGAAGTCGATGAGAAAGCCCCAATCATTTTCGGACGACCCTTCTTGGCCACGGAAAGAACGCTGATAGATGTGGAACTCGAGGAACTTACATTGAGGGTAGAAGATCAAAGCATAAGGTTAACGTGCTGCAACCCTCAGAGGAAGGAAAGGAAGGCCTGGATGAAAGAGTTGCCAAGATAAGTGTGGAAACAGGCCAGGGCAGCGGCTGCCATGACAGACCTTAGGGCAGATTGAAGGACCCCATTAAGCAGAAACTGAAGGAACAAGAGGACCCCCCAGGACGAGAGAAAAAGATAAACCACCTCAGAGGTGGTTATGTCTAGGAGATGTACCCAAATGTACTCCTAACATAACTTATTTTTTATTTTATTTTATTTTATTTTATTTTATTTTATTTATTTTTATGCATTAGGAATAAAGTTTATTTTATTTTAGGACTAGATTAATATTCAGTATTTAATTCTTTGGATATTATTTAATTATTTTTATTTTAGGATCAAGAATAAAAGAGCAAGATTAAGAGGGAAGCCGAGGAAGAAGCCCGCAAACCATCCTACCGAGTCAGCAGCTAGAGCGGCAAAGTGTAACGGCTAGTTGGCCGCCAATGGCTAGTTACCAACGGCTTCGAAAATAATGGGGAGAAAAATCTGTAACGTGCACAAGGAAATCAGAGTATTGGTCATTCAGTGCCGCCCCGGTACTTCTCGGCAGCGCCTATATAAACCACTCACTCATTTCACTTTACTTCACTTCCACCTTTTTGCTAGCTTCTATCTTATTCGTCAACTCTCTCACAATATTTCCTTTCTAGTTTCAGTTAAAATACAACCGATCACATGGCTTCAACGTCAACCTAAAAACCCACCTACAACAGGTTCTACTTCAAGGCAGACAAGGAGATATATAGAGCACAATTCTCGAAGTAGGCCGTCTAGGAGGAACAAGGCTTCCATTACACAAAGAAAACAGGAGACCGTGGTCTAGAGCCTGCCTTGATCCGAACCATCCACTACAAGGGATGGGAGATGTTCTCTCAATAGCCCGATATAGCGAACATCACCATAGTCAAGGAGTTTTACTCACATCAGCCCTGCCCAGACAAGCCATTCGTTTACGTCCGTGGAGAGGCAGTCAAGCTCAACCCTGCTGTCATCAATAGCTATTATGGCCTCGACAGGAATGACAACCCACACGAGAAATGGAGACAGTCACTAATGGCTACCCACTATGAGGAGATCAAGGTCAGAATCTACAAGCCCAACACGCCATGGTTGGGGGGCAAACATGTGGGATATGTCCAGTGCTGCCACTTGCTGCCTGAAGCTATGTTGTGGAACACGTTCGTGAAAAGGAATCTGTTGCCCACATCCCACAACTCAACAGTTGACCGGCCGTGCCTCATCTTAATTCACAGCATCTGAATGAACCGGCCGATCAATGTAGGGGAAATAATCTGCACGGAAATCTACAATTGCTTCAAGAAAAAGAAAGGCAGGTTGTACTTCCCCTCCCTCATCACAGGTCTCTGCACCAATTTCTAAGTCCTCGCAATGCCCACAGATGAGTTCACAGCTGCAAAGGAGGGCTGGACCAAAAAGGTTCGCATCCAGATGATGCAGGATGCATAGAAAGAGCCAGCAACGCCCACTCAGCCTACCGTCGCATAGTTTGAAACGCCAGCCGCCCCCGATAGTACTGACGTTGCCCTAGATAGAGAGGTCCTCCCACTTCACCACACACGCCTCGAACACACAAAACGGATAGAGCAACATTAGTTGGCCATCATGAACTACGTGGGGGAGGCCCAAGAAACCCTTGTGACTTATTTCTTGCATAAATTCCCTGGTGATGTGCCCACCATGACGCCCTTTTTTTATGAGCTTGCAGCAGCAACAAAAGCATGAAGAACTTCACCTACCGCCAACGCCCGCCAGACTGATGATCAGGTGCCCTCTCCTATGCATTCTCCACAATACTCAGCTTCCACCCCATCAAACACAGTGGCAGACTCCCCTGAGAGACACCAGCTGAATCTCTCCCCAGCCTGCAAAGCCAATGCATTAGCAGACTCCTCCTCTTCAGAAGAGATTGAGCAGCCAACGCTGGAACCAGAAACAGCAATAGTAGCAGCAACAGCAGCCATCCCAATGGCATTCATCTTTCTGGCAGCAACCACAGAGGAAGGGACAAGGAAGAGGAAGCGGCACATAATAGAAGAAGAACATGTGGACCTCGAGACATAGTTAGAAGGAAGTGACAGATCTCCCTTCGTTCCCCCTACCGAGCCTCCAGAAGAGCCACAGAAGACGCCAAAGAGAGTCCAGCCACCGCAGAAAGCAAAGACCTCTCCTACTCGAACCGCCTCCAAGGCATCTGCCAAAAGCCGCTTCGTCGTCCGAACATCCTCCTCTTCCTCAGCTAGCTAGAATCCAACCTCCTCCTAACCCTCATCAAAATTTTATTTCCTTTTCCTTTATTTTTATTTATCTTTATTTTATTTTCGCTAATTTTAACATGTGTATTTTTGTTTTCTTTTTTATTTGTTTTGTGCATTGAAGGCAATGCCCATCTCGAGTTTGGGGTGATAGCTCTCGCATCATGTGTAGGCATTCTAAGTTGCATTTAGATTGCATTATACTTGCCTTAGTAATAATCGGAAAAGAAAAATTTGTTATAACTTGTGCCTATGATAGGATAGCCGATTACTTTATTTCGCACCTAACTAAAATTATACTTAATCTTGGGAAAGAGCATGAAATATGACTTAGATTTTTCTTCTTTTGCCTGAAAATGTTGAATATCTCTGTTACTTGTTGAATGTGTAGAATATTTGGTGAACACTACCTGTTTGTTTTTATTGCAAAATTCTAACAATAATTGCAGATAGCCGCCGAGGCTGGCAAAAGAAACAGAAAATGTAGAACTACCAAAGACTCAAGGAAGAATCATGTGCGAGGACACTCCGCTGCTATCGAATTCCATGAATCTGAAAGCCTAAAAGTGACGGACAAATTAGCATGAGTGAATGAAAGCCTTCACGGGATGACTCTACTCCAAGGGTTTGGGGTTTTGTAGTTTGCTTCTATCTAAACGTCAGACCTGGAAAAGTAGTTGTGATAAGCTTAAGCCCTCACCGCTTTGATTAAAAATGTTTAAATGTGCTGCCTCGGCAACAACCTTTTAAATTACATTAGTGTCTTTGTTTAATATTTTATTCTGCATATTCAGCTTGTTTACATATTTGCAAACATCACACAGGCATTAGGAATTTAATTCTGAGTTATTTTCCTGTTTATTTCTCTTCATTAAGTTATATGTATATAGGTGCCACAACCTTGAGGTAGAAAATCAGGTTAAAAACAAGTTTTTCTTTTTGACTATTATTAGAGCAAGTACTTTAGGTTGCATTGCTTGAGGACAAGCAATAGTTCGAGTTTGGGGGTGTGTAAAGTGTCCAAAAGTCCTATATTTCATGCACTGTCCAGTTCTTATTATTAATGTTTTTAAGCACATTTTAGGCATAATTAGGTTCATGCATAGCATTTTACAGTATTTCATTGGTCTTCCTTACTTTTATAACTTATCATTAATTTGGAGAACAAAAGGTACTGTTCTAGTGTATTCTTGCTTGTAGGTACTAACAGCTGAACAAGAAAGCCGAGGAACGGAGGACATAACGCTGAGAAGCAAGCCCAGAAGTTGTACTGAAGCAGTTCCAACAGAAGTAAGTTGCTGCCGAGCACTTGTCGAGCAAAAGATGCTGCCAACCTTGCTGCTCGCGGCAGCTGACTATGGAAGTTTGGAGAACTGGAGCGCAATTTGTAGAGCTAAAACTTTTGATTCTATCGCCGATGTTCACATGATTTTCTGACATCTATAGCAGCGTCTAGGGCTGCTGAAGCGAAATTCTCAAGCTTACTTGCGAGCTAAGGAAAACGAGGAAGAGTCCATATTCCAAGCGAAGAAGTCAGCATTTAAAGCTTCATTAAAGAAGAAAAACTACTTTAGAGGACTTGTACTTCAAGGAGGACTTGACGTAGTTTTAAGTCTATAAATACCCATTTTACCTCTAGTTTAAATCATCGTAGGTTTTCTATAGACTTTACTTGTGCTCTTCTCTGCCGCCATGTTCTAAATCTCCATTGGGTTAGGGTTATGTTGTAACTAGTGAGAAACAATAGTTTTAGGTTTTTGAGTTATTTATTCAATAAAATATTTCAAGTTCACTTTATTCATTGTTCTTCATTCTTTCAAACTTTCCACACCAGTCGTTTGAGAGAATCCATTTGTCAGGCACGAAAGTGCAAGGCTCACGAAAGGGTTAAGTACGGTCACAACGGGAGGCGTGACTAACTTGATTCCGCACTAGTCCATAAGTTTCAGTGGCTAAAAGGAATCTCTAACTGAGTTGATTGATTAAATTCCACACTAGTCCTCAAGTTATCAATCTCGAGCATCCTAACCTAGAAATAAGAGGGATCACTATCGACTATCCTGCCGAACTTGAAGTATTTGCCAGACTTGCCGCCAGGACATCTTTCCATTCCACCTACCGAAATAGTACACACCTCTGCTGTGGCAGTGACCTGTTGCGGCCGCGTGACAGGGTCGTAGTTTGCCGCCCATCTACCCGCCAAGGCAGCATATTGTGGCAGCAAAGGATAACTCATACCTAATTCAACGCGGTTTTCACACTAAGTGGCAGCATAACTCTGCCTGCTCTATCAATTTGATTCACCTCTTCTCCTCTACTTGTGTTTTTATTTACTCTTCGATCTCAACCAAACTATTCACTTGTGTTCTTACTTTACTTTGTGCAGGAACTAAAGAACGAGACAAGTTGTCCAATCCTCATGGGATTTGACATCTTTTATATTATAACTTGACAAGAGTGTGCACTTGCGCTCCCACAAAAAGGGGACACCTACACGCCCTACACTTGGCATATATAGCCCCTGATTTACATGGAATTAAAAAAGCAGAAATTACAATGAAAATCCCATTGGTTGTTCTGCCAATTTTGTTTGCATGCATCTGAAAATCCTGAAATGTTTGTTTATCTCCTGAAATCCTTGTTTTTGTTGCACCGTCTGACAAATTTTTTGGCTCATTGTATGTGTTGATGCGGTCGTTAGAGGAGGGGACCATCAGAGGCGTGTGCGTCGGCTCACTTGTGCAAGTGAGAAACTGGAGCGTTGGGCGTGATCGACATGCACGCGTGGGGCGACAAAGGGTCGAGCGTGAAGAACTCTAAGGGTTTTGTCCTGGTGCATTCTGGACCGTCAGATCTAATCTAGATCTGACGATTAGGATTGAGCGGCTGCAAAGATAAAGGCAAAATTAAGGCTTTAGGTTTAATTACAATTGGGCCTATCGGGCCATGTACATATGTAATATTTTTTGGGCTTTTGTATATCTAAAGGGGATGTAAATATATATAAATAAACATGGGATTGGATTGTTGTATATTTTAAATATGGGCTATTTATTATATAGAGTTTGTTCTGGGCTTTAACTATAATAATAAGGATAATAATAATAAAGGATGGCCAATACCACTACTAATAATAATGATAATACTAATTAAATGCAAATAAGTAAGGTAAGTAATAAAATAAAAAACGGGTCTACCCCGGACAAAATTAGTGATTACATAAAAGGGTTTTATATCATTTCAAGATTTGACGTTAAAACTTCAAAAGGGCTTTTCTCCATTCTCTTTTCAACCAAACAACACTTTAGCAGCAAGTTCTTTTTAAGCGGATCTCTAATCATCAAAGTATTTCCTTATGATTTTCTTCTAAAAACTAATTGTTTTCTCTTAGATTTCTTAAGCTTTTTCTTGAAAATCAAAGGGAAACTCTACCATTACAGGTGAGCTGTGTTTTTCTCCTCTAATGTAAGGTTCTTTATTGATATTCACATGTTACTGATTCTTTTATTGTTTTAGATTAATTTTTTTTACAAAGATATTTATGAAAAAGTGAGAAATCAAGCTAAAAATGGTTGTTTAGTGAGTTTCATTGTTGGATCAGGTTTTGCAAGGTTTTAGATTGTTGTGGGCAATGTTTTTGATGTTGAAATATGTTGAGATAATGGGTTAATCAAAAGAATCCTGGATTTGGTTAAGTTGGTGAAGTTTCGGATTGATATTGTTTTGGTTTTTGGCTTGGATTTGTGAGAAATCAGTAGCTGGAGGTTATTTGATGACGGGTTAATGTTTTTGGATGCTATTAGATGTATTTATGATGATAATCTTGATGGGTTTTGGCTGGAGATCGTTTGGGATGATTTATTCGATGTTTTTGGCTTATTTCGGATATGTTTTGATGGTCGGTTCTTGTTAAATGACGAGTCTCTATTTTCCAGCAAGTTTTTTGGTTGAAATAAAGTCTAATGTTCTGTTTTGTAATGGCTAGAAACAGGGGTTTTGGATTCGGAATCATTGGACGTGTTTTTGGGTGATCCGGAGGCTTAAATTATAACGCCCCATTTTTGGCTTAGATGTTTTGACGAGTCGGGTTGGGCTGGTAGAACCGGTGTCGGTTGTTCGAACCGTTAAAATATGGTTTATGGAGATCGAGGTTCGGAATATGATAAAAATTCCTAAAATCCTCTAAAATTATATTTAAGAGGTTTGTCAAATTGATTTTATGAAATGAGTTTTCGAAAGTATACATTTTGGGTAGTGACCAAACTGTAAAGATTTAAAAGTTGGAAAAATGTTTTTCATTAAGATTCAAATTCTTAGAATCTTTAGGGAGCTACTTGGCAATTATACATTTTCCCAAATTTGGCATGTGTTTTAAATGTTATTAAAAATTAAAAAGGCTTTTAATTTTGTTTAATTAAAAAGTTAGTTAATCGATTAAGAAGTTTTCACGATCAATTTCATTTCTCTCTTTCACTTCAGCCAAACACTTCTCATTTTCACTCAAATCTCCAGATTTTTCTTCGCTCTCAAATCCTCTTTTGAGTTCTACCTTTTGCTTATTGATTTATTCTATTTTCCTTCAAGTTTCTTCAAGCAAATCTTGCCAAACTAGAGGAGAAGCAAGGATTGGAGGTAATTTTCATTCTATCCCTCTAATCTAAGTTCTTTAATGAAATTCCAAAGATATTTGACTCTTTAACACTGATTTTGATTGAGGTTTTGTGGTTAGATTGATAAACTCTTGAAATCTTAATGAAAAATTGGTTTAAAATGAGATTTTCGGATTTTGATTGATTGGGCTGGTTTGAGATTGTTGTTAAATGAGTTTTGAAAGATTTTTGGTGTTGAAGTGGAGTCTTAATCATATAGATCCCGAAATTCTTGAGATCCTTAGTTTTTGAAGTGTTTTTGGGTGAGTTTTTGAGGTGTTCTTGAGGAATTCGAGTTGATAGAGGTATAAGGATGGTTTTAGGTTGTTTTGGATGTTTATTAATGCTTAGAATGTGTTGGATGAGTTGGGTAATGGCTGGGCTGAGGTTTGAGGTCAATCGATTGAGTTTTTGGTTGTTTCGGATGGGTGTTTTGACGCTTTAGAGCAGGGATGCGGGATTTCTTGTGTGTTCTGGAGTTCTGGATGTATTTTAATGCATTGAATCTCTGTTTTGATGTGTTGAAAACAAGGGATAGTAGTCTAGAAGCAAACGAGGTGGTTTTAGAGGCTCTAGACGATCGATAGACGTCGGCTAGCGTGGTTTCACGAGTCTGTGAGTGGAATTTTTGTTTTCAAGCGTGGAAACGTTTTAGAAAAGATTTTGGGAACTTAATAAGAGCTTGAAATGCTTTATTATATTCAGAAGTAAGTAAATCGAAATTTCTCCCTCGGTTGTGCTAGTTTTGAGCCTTTGTTTGCACTTGATTTTAATTACATTTACCTACTATTTTAAAGCATGATTTGAGTATATAATTTGTGTATGATGATGCCATTTTGTTTAAGGATGCACTAGGTAAGTGGTCCATGTATGCATGTGATGATGCATGAGGTTTTAAGCATGGTTTAATGCTTGTTTATGGCTTATCATGAATACTTTGTAAACACATTGAGGAATGCATGAGATATGGATTATATTGGCAAGTGATGTTGATTAAAGTGTTTTATAAATGAAATCGGATATAGTTAGCCGGCTATAGGATTGAGTGCACTATAAACAAGTCGCTTTGGATGTTGAGGGGTTGTGATTGTACCGAATACTCCATCCAAGTACCATAACGATTGAGGATTGTTCAAGGTTGCAACGGTTGAGGGTAACTCTCGGGTGCGAACCTTGTGTTTGTCATGTCTCTCGTTAGTGGATTATACATCTACTAGTGAGTGGTGTTGAGGGTGGTGATTGTACCGAATACTCCACCACGGGTGTCACAACGATGGAGGGTCGCTCTCGTGTGTGAGCCTTATAATGCCGATAGAGTGTATGAAGGGTGTGAGACAACCCTTGGTAATCCGTGTATCCGATATATGTTTTTGAGATGGTTGTGTATCACTTGTGAGCCAATATAATAGATTTGTATAATGTGGAATATGTTGCTAATGCATAGTTTGAAAGATGCATGTTTTGGCTTAAGCTTAGCATAATGGTGTTTATGCTTGAAAGGCTTGGAAAATGAGTAGCAATGGTTTAATTGTTGGTTTTGATCAGATCATGTTGCATGATGTTTAAAACAATAAATTTGATGTTAAAGTGCATGTTTTGTTAAGAAAGGGGCGTTGGTTTTGAAAATAGTGATAAACGGATTTGTGCATTGATGATGTTTGTGATTTTGAGCAATTTTGTGATGCATTTTTGAACTTGTAAATGGCCTTTGAGTTTTGGTATATGCTTGCTTTTGGATTTTAGCATTTTGGTGCTTTTATCTTTTAAGAAGTATGACTCTAGTTCCATTGCTTCTGAGAATGATGCCTTGATGTTGTTTTGTCGCATATGAGTTGCCATTGATAAGTATTTAAGTTGTATGTATGTTAGGACATGTGTCGGGATGGTTTCAGAGGGTGAAAAGTTATTTAAACCATCTTTTTAGAAAATTACAGGCCCAAGCGTTTCGGAACGCCCTTACCTGTTTCGGAACGGTGGCCTGAAATGGCCTTGGTGTTTCGAAACGGTGAGGCTCGTTCCAGAACATTTTGCCTCTGCGAATCATTGTACCGGAACGTGTCTGGAGGGGTTTCGGAACGGTCCTACGTTTCGGAACGGGCAACAATGTTTCGGAATGGCCGTACCGATACGAGGCTCCCTGTTTCGAAACTTCAGACCGTTGAGTGCAGAATTTGAATTCATTTGAGTTTATATTTCTTGCATTTTGGTCCCTATTTGCCTTGTATGCAATTGGATGGGTTCTAAAGGTCTTTTCGAGCTGATTTTTCACCGAGAAGCATGTAATGAATCTAATTGAAGGTTGGTAACTTAAATTTTTTAAAAGCCCTTAAAGTTCACCTAATTTATAAAATGGTCTCTAAACCTTAATCGACTTTAGTTAATTGGCGAATGTGTTGATGTTTTATCCGTTGATTGTATGCGTACACATAGGAACCTAAGTTGCATCTAGAAAAGATAAAAAGAAAAAAGGGTTGTTTATTGTGGTAAACCTTCCCGGTATACTTCAATATTCCCCATGTGATCCGTTCAGTTCGGTCTATTGGCCAGGCCAGGTCGAGGGGTTTACATAAATTGGTGTTTCGGCTTGTGTTTGTGGTTTGCAGGTGAGTGGAAATGCTTTTAAAGCCTTAACGTGGTTAAGGACATGTTTTAAAGGGTTTGGATTGTGTCCGAGAGACCAATCTAAGCTCAAGTATAAGTTTGTGTGTTTCGCCCTTGTTTTTACCTTGTTTCCGATTGTTTTGGTTTAATGTGATGGTGATGTGTATGCATAGATGGTTATAATAAATCCTATTGTTTTCATGCGTAATGAGTTGTTTTAAATGTTGTTATATGAAATCCCATGAGTTGATGTCATGATTTCAAGGTTACGAAATTATGTTGAGAAATGCCATGCATTGTATATGTTTTAAAATGAGATGTTGTGATCATGTTTATGCTTTGAAATTAGTGAATAATCATGGAGGTAAATTGTATATTGGCAAGTGATGATTATGTATATATCAGATATGTTGATCGATTAATAGGATGTAGAGAGTTCTATTATATAAAATTCGTGCATGTGGTATCCTTCGTTTTCACAATAGGGGTAGTACTATTGTGATGTGAGTGGTAGGGGTAGTGCTATCACCAACAGGCTCTGCGGGTAGTAGCATCTCGGTCGAAGTGAATTATATGCATCAGTAATGCATGTGACTTGATGGGGGTAGTGCCATCAAGGTGTCCGTATATCCGATTTAAGAGTGATAGGGGTAGTGCTATCACCTTGGGCTCTACGGGTAGTGGCATCCTGGATCACTTGTGGCAAATATACATGTGTTTATTTGCATTATGTTTATATTGTGTCTTGGTATGGTATTTATCATGTGTTGGTAAGTTGAGTTTTGACATGCATCGGTAATGCATGGTTTGAACGAGTTGGTAAGTTATGGTTAATGTGCATCGACAATGCATGAACTGTGATATTGTGGTTTTGAATCGAGGATATGCCTTGTGATGTAAATCTAGCTCGTTCATTACCTTTGTTGTAAGGAAATGATTTGAAGGAAGGTCTTGTTTTATGAATAAATTATATGGTTTTAAAACCGCATTGTTGTTGCTATGGTACCGCTCACTAAGCTCTCTAGCTTGCGCTCTCATTTCCATCAATGCAGAACGTTAGACCTTTCGGGGCAGCAAGAGAGCAAGGAAGGTGCAAGAGTTCCAATCTTAGCTCAAGTATGGTTTATCCCAATACTAGTGTAGTAGCAATGGGGCAAGACCTTTATGAGTGTTAGGAGCATGTGTTGAACTCCCTATTTTTTTAGACATGTTTTTTATAATCTTTTGAAGTGGTTTGAGGTTTGGTTTCATTGTTTTAAAGCTTAACTTGTGTTTTGACCTCTTATGCAAATGTGGTTCTTCGTATGTTTCGTTCTTGTTCTATCGATGCGTTGTAATGCTCTTGTTTGATGCTGTTAAGTTCCTTTATCTGAGAAATGCATGTTTTGTTGTTGTTATGTTGTTGGGATGGTTTCGGTAAGCTTCGGAAATGCCTAAGACTCATTTCGAACCAAATTGTGCACAGGGGTTCCGAAACGGGCACGAATTATGCCTAGCTGTTTCGAAACGCCCCTTGGTGTTTCAAAATATTTGTTTCTGGAAAATCTGTTTTGAAACCTTGTTTCGAAACGGGCAGTGGTGTTTCGAAACACCTAGCAGTTATGTTAGTTGAGGGCATCTCCTAAGTTCTTTTTCTTGCGTTTTGGTCCCCGGTTGATGTGTTAACGATTTCATGAGTTTGGATGGTTATTTTGTGCTTCATTTTGGCATCCATGTATTAAAACTGACTAATTGCAAGATGGTAACGTTAATTTCATGTTAGGTCCATGTTTTATGCTAGAATTACATTTTTGTCCATGTATGCTTGTTTGCCAATTCGAAGTTTGTTTCATCGTGTTTTTATCCGTTGTGAGTGTTCCTCACCTAGGTTCTAAAAAGAGCATCTATAAAAGATAACTTTAAAAACTTGTTCCTCTTTTAAGGTTGCTGATCAGAGAGAAATCTTCGGGTCTTTCTTCAGTTAGTCCTGTGTGACCACCTCTGGTCGGTCTGGTGGCTAGGCCGGGCTGAGGGTGTTACAGAAACACAAGAGCCCTTCAGAATTAATCCAGAAGTCGGGATTTTTGATAACTTAGAGACAATGGATTGAAGCTCATGACCTTATTCTTGCAAACCCTTGATTCGTGAAACGATGGTAGACTGAACTTGAAGTTCAGCTACAAGACAATGATGCTTCTGAAGCCGGAAGTGAGCATCAATTGCTCGAGGGGCAGGCAAAGGTTTGCGGCTGAGGGCATCAGCTACAACGTTGGTCTTGCCCGGATGATAATCGATGACAAGTTCGTAATCTTTAAGAAGTTCCATCCATCTTCGTTGTCGTATATTTAACTCTTTTTGGTTCAATAGGTACCTAAGACTTTTATGATCGGTGGAGAGATAACATTTTCCCCGTAGAGATAATGTCTCCAGATTTTCAATGCAAAGACAATTGCAATCAACTCAAGGTCATGAGTAGGCAAATTCATCTCGTGCGGCTTAAGTTGTCTCGAAGCATAAGCGATAATCTTTCCTTCTTGCATCAATACACATCCTAACCCAAGATGCGATGCTGCACTATGAACTGTGTAGTCTTTTCTAGACTCGGGTTGGGTCAAGACTGGTGAATGGGTTAAAACTTGTTTTAATTGGTCGAAACTTCGTTGTTGTTCCTCGATCCAACAAATAGAGCTTCTTTTCTCAATAGCTTAGTCAATGGAGCTGCTATCATGGAAAATCCTTTTATGAATCTTCTATAATAGCCAGCAAGACCAAGGAAGCTTCTAACTTCGCCAATATTCTTCGGTAGATGCTAATTTATTGTGGCTTAAATTTTCTTTTGATCCACTTGGATACCCAAAGCCAACACGATATACCCAAGGAAGTTAACTTCAGTGAGCCAAAACTCGCACTTAGAGAGTTTAGCACACAACCGCTTCTCCTGAAGGGTTTGAAGCACAATGTGAGGATGATCTCGATGTTCTGCAACATTCTTGGAATAGATCAATATATCATCTATGAACACCACTACGAATTTATCATGATAAGGTCTAAAGACTCGGTTCACTAAGTCCATGAAGGCTACTGGTGCATTGATTAGCCCGAATGACATTACTAAGAATTCGTAGTGTCTGTATCTCATACAGAAAGAAGTCTTAGAGATGTCACATTCTCAAACTCTCATTTGATAATAGCCCGACCTTAAATCGATCTTGGAAATCACGGAGGCATCTCTTAGTTGATCGAATAGGTCGTCCATGCTGAGCAATAGATGCATATTCTTGATAATCACCTTGTTTAATTATCGGTGGTCATTACACAGTCTTATCGAACCATGTTTCTTCTTACAAAGAGACCCGAAGCTCCCCAAGGCGAAGAGCTCGGTTGAATGAAGCCTTTGTCATGCAGTTCTTAAATATGAAATTTCGACTCTTTCAACTCAACAGTGGCCGTTTGATACGGCGCAATGGAAACTGGGGTAGTTCTAGGTTGCACTTCAATGTCGAATTCCACTTCTCAGGTTCGGAGTAAACTTGAAAGTTCGTCGGGGAAGACACCAGGGAATTCACACTAAGTGTCAATATCCCATAATAGGGGTTCATCCTTGGCTTCCAGGGTCAAAGCACGCAATGAAGGGTTCCTGACGTTCATCAAAACAATGTTTTCCTTACCAAGACCTTGAAGGTAAATTTTCCTCTTACTACAATATACCCAAGCTGAGTGTTCACTAAACCAATCTAAGCCTAGTATGACATCAAACTCGATAATCAGTATCACCAATAAATTGGCCGAAAGAGAAATCCCTTGATAAGTTTTACAAGGATTCATAAACACATGGCTTATGATGACACAATAATTCTGATATCAATGCTCAATATAGTTTTACAAGGATTCATTAGTAGCAATACAATGATTTGCTAACCAATACTTAATAAGTTCAGGGTTATCATTTACCTATGCCTCACCAAATCAATATATGGTCTACTCCTTCCGCCTCGCCAATTAACCAGTAATACAAACATCCCTCCACCTCACCACAATAAAGGTTGTAGCCCAAGGACCGTAGTCCACTCGTACTAATGAGCTCATGAATTCTATGGCATGCTAATTGTATGCAATGTCCTTTCGAATCCAAGGTTCAATAATAATATCGGTATTTAATAATTCCAATAGTAAAATCAATGATCAATGTCCCAATGCCAACACCGAAAATTAATAGTCATTTTCAGTACCAATAGACAATGTTTCTATGTCAAAGACTAATGACAATATTAATACTTATATGCAATGACTATAATAATGCCAACTTCAATGTAGAACGTCTATGTCAAGGCTACTAACAATGTCTAATAATCAATATTTCTATGATTTCAATGTCCCAATATTAACAGTGACAATGTCAATAATGCCATGTTCAATGTTCCAATATAGTGAGGACAACCATGACAATAACGATGATGTTATGTCTTATAATTCGTTGACAACAATATCAGCGATAACGATGCTATATTTGATATTTAATACGGTAAATTTCTGATACTCGCCAATGAAGCCTCCAAAAAGCTTCGATGTAATGATCCTTAGACAAAATGTTAGCTATGCAAAATTGATATTAAAAAAATCAAGAAGGCACCTAGCCTAATCCCGGGACTCCAACTACACTCACCTTATTTTTTAAAACTCTTAAAGCTCTCAGGCTACAATTCATTTGCTTCTACTTTTTTTGGAGACGTCAATTCCCCCCTTTTCCAATACTTGAACTAAATAGAATCGCAAGGAAATTAGTATAATGAATATGATGTCATTAAAATCAATGTCAAAGCTCAAAGGAATTATTAACTACAAAAACCCGTAGGTTAAAGCTTAGACTATAGAGAAGATAGCTTAGGATTCATCAATTCCCATTTGAAATTGGCCAACGTCAACCCATGAATTCAAGAAATTTAGGGAGTGTTTCTACTTACCCAACAAAAGGATACAGGATGGGATCATCATATGGAAAACCATACGTTTTTTAAATTTTTATCAATGGAGGTGCTAGCTTGTAACCTTGAAGAAGAAAATAATGGTGGTGCTTGCTTCCTAAGCAAAAAGGTGAACTTAAAAGTGAAAGGGTTCGGTGTAACTTCATTTGGTTCTTAGAAGTAAGAGCACCATTCTATATTTAGACTAATAACCTGGTGAAAGCTTTCTTCATGAGTAAGAAAGCTTTCATCAATATTTTAATCATTTTTTCCTTTATTAATTAACCAACCCAATAATTATGGTTGTCATCTTTTTAAGAAAGACAGACAACTTCACGTGAAATCACCTAAAGCAAAGAGGTGATTCATCTCAAGAACGGGAGAATTACAAGGGTGCTCCATTACCTTTTTAACCTTTGCACTATTACCCATATACTTTCAATTTCCACAATTTAGTCACTAGAAAATGTTTCGATATTTTCAATAGGGTGCCAAATCAATAAATCGAATCAATCAGAGTCTAACATCAATGTAATTGTTATAGCGATCAAAGTCAATACAATACTAAGACCTTTCCGATGTAAGATTTTCGATCGTCACAACTCAATTCTGACTAGACCGAATTTCGGGGTGTTACAGACTCTCTTCATCTCGCTCATCTCAATTAAAACCCAACCACTCTCAAAATATTGTGTTTCTAATGTATGCTATCGATTCTCATGAGCGATTCCCACGCCTTCGCGATATTCCTAAAAGTGTGAGTCGGCCAAGCCTGGATTGGGATTCCTTCGACTGATAGCCATGTAAATCTCTTGTCAAATCTCAAGCCCGATGACAATTCTTTCACACTCTCAAACCATTGTAGCAAGATTCTCAAATCTATTTGAACTAACAGATCCCAACATTGTGGTACTTACCAAATATTCAAACAATTACACCTCACTAGTATTTATTTCTTAATATCGAATACATTGTACAATTGGACGGTTCACTTGCCCCAATCATCACTGAACGTACCATGAGCAATCAAACATGTATTCATGCGGTATTTTTCTAATGTTGTTGTAATATCATGAGTGACTAAAGAGTATTTCAGTCATTTTGAAGCTCAAGGGTATATCTGTTATTTTAGTCAATTCAATCATTTAGAGTATTTCTAAGAAAATGGTTTTTAGATATTTATTCAGAAGTTGGAGAAATCTAAGTATTTCACAATCTCAACGGTTAGAAACCTGATTTAAGAATTATCCAAACAGATCGGGAATTTAACAGATTAAATCAGAAGTATTATAAGGTCAAATATGAATTACTAGGTCATTTCCACTATAAGTGGTATTCTGGTCCTTTTTGTACCTCACTGGTATTTTTTCATTTCTCAACTAGGTATTTCTGGTATCAAACCTTTCAACAAGAAAACTAATCTGAATTAAAGATTTCGAGGTTTATAGTCATATTAATTACTCACTGAAGTTGGAAATACCTTCAGGCCATCATGTTCTTTATTCAAGTCATTTGGTCTTAACAAACTTAATATTCTTTTACCGAAAAATAGTACAACTTTAAAACAATCAACAGTAATCATATGACCAATCATATTCACTCATGCATTAACCAATTACCGAGTTTTGTAAAGCATACAATAGGTAGTAAAGTATTACCTCGACTCAGAGCTACATCGGTCGACCCTAGAAACTCCCCTATGATCGCTCTCGAACTCCAATTCGATGTCCCTCAATATCTCAGATACAAGGAATTGAAAACACCTTCAATTAAACGTACTCCAAAATCAGTCCTTAACTCAATTATATTGCTCTTAAACTAAATAATTAAATACATATGCATTCTCAACTTCAAGGTCAAATTCGGAGGCTTTCAAGTTAGAATTTCCCAAAAGAGACTTCAAAAAATAGATTTGACGTCAAAAACCTAAAATATAAACTTTTAGAAGAAGTTGACTTCGTTCAAGGTCAACAATCCATGTTAATGGTCAAGGTCAATGGTTAACGAGGTTGTCTCGGTTCGGGTTAGACAGTTTATTGGGCTTAGATCGAATTGGGTCTAAGCCAAGTCCATTGGGCCTATATGCAGGCCAGTTTTCTAGACCGGTTCAGTGGCAGATTGCCAGACCGATTTCGTCATCAGTCAGACCGGTCCGATTCAAAGACGAACCGACTATAGCGATCGAAAAGCACTTTAGGGGACACGTGTGAGCCATGCACGGCCTCAAACGACCCAAAACTCTCCAGGGAAAGAGCGAACAACGCGAAATTTAAAAAATGGAAGGGTTTTGGGCATTTATCGAGCTTGCAGATGACAAAAAACACGACTGGAGGGGGAAACCATTTGTTTTCCTCAAGTTTCGGATGAGCCTCAATCAATGATGGAGCGGTGATCACTGGGCATGGTTTTGCTCGCCTTGACACGAGGATTCCGGTGGTGATGGCGGTGTCTCACACCAACGTCGGACGGCGACGGAAACAACAAAAAAAGAGGTTGGGGAATGATTGGCTGAACCCCTAAAAAAATTTATTTTTTTTCAAATTAATCATAAGGTTGCATTTCAAATGTTTTCCATTTTTGAAAAAATGGATGAATCGTCACCTAAGTTCTTTGTAGTTTCATATCTTTTCAATTTAGGGCATGGTGTATATGTTACATTTAACTGTATTTTTATTTATTTAATGTTTTTTTTAATTTCAATTTTATTTTTATAGTAAGATTGTTTAAATATATTTTTATTTTATTTAATGAAAATATTTATGAGATGTGATAATAATTTTTTATGTATATTTTTTAATAATTACAATTAAAAAATATTTACTTATTTTATTTTTATCTATAAATCTATCTAAATCAATATAATTACATTGTTATGGAATTTTTAAAATTTAATATAATACTAAATTAGAAAGTTGAAAATAATTTTGTGAGCTTTTATATAAATATCTATAATTTATGCATCAAGGGTTATAAAACTTTGGTCAATAAACTTGCAACCTCAAGACCGTAAAGCTTGAATCATCCATGGCGTTCATGAAGTGAAGAAGGGATTTTAAATCTTGAGCGCAAGATTTACATAGGTATGAATTCAACTAACCAACTAATTATGGGTAACTATAACGTATTTACATCAGTATAATTACACGTAAATATAATGTAATTAGACCGATGTAATTTCAACTAACTAAACCAATATCTAACTATAATGTATTACACCGATGTAAGTACAACTAACGAAACTAATATCTAACTATAATGTATTTACATAAGTGTAATTATAGTTAACTAAACTCAACCCACGTGTAAACTAAAATATACATTCTATTATGTTCTTTCCATGCAACTGTGTGAAAATCATTAGTTTGTTTAAGTAATTTTATTAATAATTTGTTAAATAAATATATTATATTTGTATAGAAATAAATATAATACTTATTATAATTATTTATAACTTAATAATTCAAATTATTTAATATGTTTACCAGATAGAATAACATTATTTAATATTATATTATATTTCTATTGTTATGAATACTTATCTATGTGGATGTCTATCATGATTAGAATTTTATCTAAGGAGATTGATTTACTTTATCATTAGGAATATTATCTCATTTAATTAGAGTTCAATGTAATATGTACTTCTTATGCCTATAAATAGATGACTTGATGAAGGCATTGTATACACTTCTATGTTTGAGAATAATACAAATCTCCATCTTTCTCTCATCTCTTTGTTCTTCCATTCTTGTTCTTTGTTCTTATTATTGCTCTTTGTTATTTTATTCACAACACGTTATCAACACGACTCTAATCAACTGAGTTCTTCATTGTTTGAATCCAAAAGGAGTTATTGGAAAGAATTCGATTATAGGATAAACTAAAGATGAGTTTTTTTCCTTCTCTCTTCATTCTTTTAAATTACTGATTGTCTTTTTCTTTATATTTTAACTTAAATTTTTTTTTGAAAAGTTTGGAAGTATGTTGATTTTATTCGAACATTGGAAAGAGATAAATTTGTGGCTTCTCACAAACCAAAAGACGAATCGGCAGAGACGAAGAGGTTGTGTTTGGTGTAAATTACGTGTGTTTTCTCTTGTTCCTAAAAGGATTAATTAGCGGTATGCTTATTCATACTTTTACTTATATGATTATATTTGATATTTTTCATATTATTATTTATGTTATTTTATTTGGTAAAAGTTAGTATTTTTAACCGTGTTTTGAGTTTTACTTGATATGCTTAAATGGCTTGGAAAGAGATATGATATAAAGGGACTATGAGAAGCTATCTCGGTCATATGCTATGTCTCCATTGTCCACGAGAGAAAAATCAATATCGGTAAATTTTAGTTTTATTTTTATTCTTTATATTATTATTTTAAAGTGCGATAAATCATGATGATTTTGAATTTTCAAGAAGATTATTATAAAGTCTATATTTGCTCGAAAGCAATATTTCTTCTTCGTCGAAAAACTCGACCATAGACTTCTCCCAATTTTAAGTTACGAAAATTCGTCTTGATCCAAAAAGTTTTATGGGAGGCATTCCCTAAAGTGAATGCAAAGCATGATGTTTATTCCATGCGATTATCAATGATGGGGCATTCCCTGAAGTGAATGCAAGCATGATGTTTATTCCATGCGATTATTGGAACTGTTTCATTTCCTAAAGTGAATGCAAACATGGTAAATCATTATTCAATTAGAGACATAATTTCGATATAATCCAAGTATATTGGCTGGACATCCCGTTTTGCGAGGCTACTGATCTCAAAGGAGGTTTTTAAAGGACCTTGTGGACAGGTTTAACAATGTCGCGTACGATGATTAAATCTTTGTTCTATGTGATAAGGATATGTGAAAAAGTTTCAAAGGCCCACTGGCTCTACTCCATTCCCTGAAGTGAATGTGAGATTATATTATGGAAGAAATAAAAACCACATTAGAAGTTGTGGTCGTGGTCGAGGCTATGAATATAGACATGAAAAATATGGTCATTTTAAGAATATTTCTACCCACTGGTAGTGAGGTTATAAGGATGACAAGAGCGATAGAGATCATTCTAAAAAAATTAGAATCTTTTTATTACCAATGTGATGTTATAAATCATTGGCCTCGTACGTGTTGTACGTTGAAAAATCAAGAATCATTGAATGATAAAGGAAAGAAAATAGAAGCAAATTTTGTTTACGAAACATGACAAAGATGATATTGGTCTAACTTTATTTGGACATTGTTGGTCCAACTCTTTTGGACGTTGTTGATTTTATTATAACTCTCGAAAGGAATAAATCATCTTCTAATTATTCTCGTAACTTTGAAGAGAATTATTTATTTATTTTACTTTACGTTTATTTATTTTACACACATTAATTATTTACGTTTTATATTTATATTTATATATTATGATATTTATTTATTTTGTTTAACATGATTACTTGTCAAATACAATCTATGATGACGATTTATGCTCAACATAAGCATTAGATATATTTTCCCACTTAAATGCAAGGGAATAATGTGAGTACTATATCTCAAAGTACTGAAAAATATTGATGCTCTAGAAGAGCAATAAATTCTTGAGAGAAAGCACATTATGAAAAGTGCAGAATTGCGAATAGTGCAATAATTACCGCTAATGGTAATAATATCGTCACCACTATAAGTGGAAATTTTAAGAGAGCAATATGAGTTCGCAAAATATCCTTTCAGGAATTATAAATAACATATGTTATCAATTGGCATTTGAAATAAGCCAATATGGATATGAGTTCTAGTAGCCAAAAAGTCAGTTGAAAGCTCTAGAAGAGCTATATATTGCTACCAAAAGATAATTTCAATTGAAAGCTCCGAAAGAGCTAAATACATTCCTATTTAAAGGAACAATTTTGATGGTCGTACTAGACATGTACGAGTGAGATTGAATTACAGGTTATGGTAAACAAGAAGTTTACAAATTCAGAGATATATACACACATATATATAGTTGGCATGATCGGTTAGACCATCCTGATCAATAATGGTGCAGAAATTATTGAGATTTACATGCACATGTATTAAAAGAACATGTAGTTCTCGTGGTGCTTATTCTCAAAGGAATGGATTAAATTTCACTTATTAAACAACATAAAGTTCTTGTGTTGCTTAAAGGAATTGATTAAATTTCACTTACTAAAAGAACCTGAAGTTCTTGTGTTGTTTGTTCTCAAAAGATATAGATGATCCCACTTACCAAAAGAATTAGAACTTAAAGTTCTTGTACTGAAGTTGAGACTGTATGTCTTGCATATCTGAACGAAATATGGGCCCATATATCCAAAAATGTGGAAAATTTTATATGATTTTAGTAGATGCAACTACATTGTTTTATAGACTTACAACTAGAAGTTTGTGAGATTGATTCTAAAAAGATTCAGTTTATGCAGTTAGACTATTCGTCTTGAAAAGCTAGTGGGTTTATATTTTAGGCTATATCGGTTGTTACAAAGCCTATTGATTATGAAAAATACGATTTAGCAAATTTTTAATTGGATGCCTCCTATTTAATAGTTAAACTGTGAGAACAAAATATTTATTATTTATATGGTATTTCCATATAGCAACACTTATACGCATCAAGCCAACGAGTTATAATAAACTTTCCATTATGATTTGACTTTTGGTCAGAAGTCATATTTCACATTTTTGAATTTTTGAATGTGCGATATATAGTTGAATTGCTCCTCCATAACGCACAAAATGGGCAAGTAAAAAGGGTTGAGAATATATATTGAGTATGAGTCTCCTTTTATGTTTAAATTCTAAACATTAATTGGAGAATCATTTATTAGATGATTTTTCTCAACATCAGGAGGAGAGAATAATCAGCTGAATAAAGAAGGAAATGAGTTATCATTATCTAGATCCTCGAATATGAAGTAAAAATTCATAAGATAATTCATGTTATTTCATGTCAACGGCCAGACATATTTACTAATCCAATGAGAGTAATTAAGTCTCATATACCAGCTGAAATGCTCTAAGTTTAAATTACATGTTAGAGCAAGGAGATGTATATCATGCTTGAAGCATGATAGTTGAAATGGTTCCAATGATCAAAATTCTCATAAATGAAAAGTATTATGAGATGGTCATATATAGGAGGCGGGTGCTCCTAAAGAGACACAAGACATAACTAATAATAAAACTCTTGAAGAGTTTCAGGTACCTGAAATAAAGATTGAAATCTTGAAGAGATCTCGATGAGTTATGTCATTACGAGAATGGAACCAAAAAATTGGAAAGTTGTCGACAACGATTTTACAAACAATTTTACATAAAATACTTCTATAGAAGTAAAGAAAGAAATTGAGGATTTTGTATAAAATCTATCCAGAAGTATAGATATTGAATTGGCCGATGTTGAAAGACACTTTGAACTTCGAAAATAGAAGTATTTGGACCAACAGTCCAAACACCTAAAGGTGTAATGCAAGTGAGGCACAAATAAGTAGTCGTAAATACGACTTGAACTATGATTTATGAAAAGTTTTAATTACTTCATGGTGGATGCAATTACTTTGGCAGTTATGAAAAATTTTGCATGCATCTAATTATTTGTGGATACATATTTATCCTTGAAGGATTTAAAATGCTAGAAGCATTTGGAAATTTCCGAGGAAATTTATTTAGACATGTCTCATGAATATTTTGGCGCATTTGGTATAATCGTCTTAGTGAATACTAATTGAGAAAATACTATAAGAATGATCAGATTTCCTTATGTATTTTATAAAAGAGTTTGGATCAAGATCCATTATGATAATTTTAGAACTCCTAAAGAGCTTCAAATTGGAAACTCATGAAGTACTTTCAATACAAGTACTTGAATCTTGACATCAAGTTTATCTCGACCTGAAGATCGAGCATTTTTATATATTTCTTTTTTTCTATGAATAGACATAAGCTGAAAGAATCTTAAAGAAGATTCAATATGAATAGAGCATATCTATTGAGTATCCTAATAGTTGTAAGATTGTTGAATGTGAATAAAGATAATTATATCTTTTCTTGGTCTTGAAGCACTATATATTAGTTGGTCAAAAAATATCTATGAATGTACAAAGATCATTACATTTAGATCTTCAAACATTCGTCGATGCCTCCTCAAATCTTGTAGAAATGATTGTTATGCACAAGGCAAGCCAAAAATGTGTTTGGCTAAGACCATTGACCCAACGTATCCAGAAGATATGTGATTTACTTTCACAAGATATGATACAAATGATATCTTGTGTAGAGATAATAGAAGGTGGATACATCATGAAAAATATTACTCCAAAGTTTCATCCCCCGCTATCTTTAGAAAATAGTATTCAAGGTTGAATTATGAAGATTCAAAGATCTTTAGTAGTGTTTTCATAAGAGGGGGTAAATACGCGTCGCACTCTTTTTCCCTTGACCGAGGTTTTATCCCAATGGGTTTTCCTGGTAAGGTTTTTAATGAGGCAACATGTTATGCGTATCAAAGATGTGTGTACTCGTTTTCCTTCACTAAAGAATTTTTTTACCACTGGGTTTTTATCTTAGTAAGGTTTTAACGAGACACATTATCTACATAGACATCCAATGGGGAGTGTTATGAATATTTATCTATGTGGATGTCTATCATGATTAGAACTTTATCTAAGGAGATTGATTTACTTTATCATTAGGAATATTATCTCATTTAATTAGAGTTCAATGTAATATGTACTTCTTATGCCTATAAATAGATGACTTGATGAAGGCATTATACACACTTCTATATTTGAGAATAATACAAATCTCCATCTTTCTCTCATCTCTTTGTTCTTCCATTCTTGTTCTTTGTTCTTATTATTGCTCTTTGTTATTTTATTCCCAACATCTATATAAATATAATACTTAAGAAAAATATTTAAAAATTACACTTAATATTTAATTGTATTAATAATATGTTACTTTTTTGTTGCAAAATTTAGACAATTAATGTAAATAGTTTTATAAATAAAGATATGTTTCAATTTAATATTAGAAGTTTAACTTGTTATAAAGAAGATATATCACATGGATAATTTTGTGAAATTTGCTTTCAGGTAATTTTATATTCTCTGGCTTAAACATTGTCATCTCACATTCGTGTCAAATAAACCAAACAAAAATATATAACAGTTCTAGTAATATATTGAATATTGTTACATTTTAGTAATATGAGGTATACTTGAGAAAGGCACCCTAAAGGATTTTCATATTTTAGATTTGGGCTACAATGAGCGTTGGTATAATTGGAAAGGGGCACGCTGTCGAGGAATAATATTCATGAACAAACGAAACCATCTTGATACATGTTTCTTAAAATTTTCCGTTCACCATTTATAGCATTCTATCAAACCATTGTTCGGTGTTAAGGGCTTGATTTTTTGTTGTGTTTAGCCGCTTAAACGGGCGTTTGTCTTCTATTTTCTCGTCAATTAAGTATTAATTTGGCCTCAACGAATATGTGTATACTATTTTTTTCGTTAAAACAGTCGCTTGCCCACAATTAAATTTTTCAGTTTCTACCAGCAAACGTTCAACCTCAACGATCGTTTACCCACAACAACGAAAAACGAAACCAAGTAAGCCTAAAATCGTCAACCATTTTCTAGGTTTGAAGTAAATTGAACCCTTGAAAAAGATTGTAATAACTTTTATGTTTTTTACAATGGCATATAGATTTTATTAAACACCATAAAAGACATTATAGATATAATGTATCAAAAGAGAGAAAAAAATGACTAGTCCGTTAAAAATCTCAAACAAAGGTGCAAAGAAAAGCAATTTTTTTCACAGAGATTAGTATACCCAATGGCGAAGTTTGTTGGGGCCCCGACCCCTGTTAAAAAATTTATACATTAGATAGATTTTGGTCTAATAATATTTTTGGCCACTGCAAAAATAAATATTTAAATTGAAATATGCAATAATTTATTAAATATTTAACCAAGTAGAGTTGAACCAAAGAATGATGGGTTTGTTTTCTCCAATTTATTAGTGTAATAACAATTTAGATCTTTATCAGGGTTGTCTCGGAGATTTTTCGGACTCCAAGCGAAAATTAAAATATAGACCCCTATAGAGGAAAAACATATTCCATTACTTTGAACAATTAATTTAGTATTTCATTAATAAACCATAGAAACACGATTAAATTTTGTTAAACTCATTATTTTCATTATTTTGTTATGAAAATTTGAAAGAATTGAACTGTGAGTATGATATGGAGTTTGATTTTGAACAATAAATACAATTTTTTTAATATTGTAACACTTTTTTATCGTTAGATTGGAGAAGAATAAGGAGAGAATTAAATTTTGTAGAAAAATTAAATTCAAAGTTTTGAGAAAGAGAATTAAATTTTAATGTTAGATTAATTTATTCATTTGATAAATTAAAAAAAAATAAATTTTAAAAATAAGAATAATTAATTTTTAGGGGCTCGAGGTTGGTTGGGACCCCTAAGCAGTTACTCATGGCGCTCCACCTAATAGTCGCATCAAGTTTTTATAAGTTTAAATATTAGATAAATTATACACTGCCTTCTGAATTTTGAGTTTAAATATTTAATAAATCGTTATATTTTTAAATTTAATATTTCGGCTCTGCCCAATATTTAATTATTGCTCCGCCCCTGAGCATACCATCAAAACCCAGAAACATTCATGAATATCCTTGTCTCTAACCAAACGAGACGCTTTACGAATGAAAAATGAGTTGTGAGCGAACCAAACTATCAGGTAGATTGCTCCGCCACACAGTGTTGATTACATCGGATGACAAATCATCAAACAAATGAAGATCAATCTTTTCTACGACTACCGACAGAATCAAATCAAAAAGTTAGCGACGTGAAGATCTCTATACGAGCATCAAACGACCGCTAAGGAATGTTGGAATCGTGTTAAACAATAGAAGAAACGAACCACAAAAGCTAATGAAAAACATGCCACATAGGCAGAGGAAACACATGCCACAAGAGCAAATTTTTTTTATTAAAATTAAGAAAATAAAATCTGAAAGAGCAAAAAAATTAATGAACGCCGATGATCGACAATAATATTAAAATTGGTTAATGCCACCATTAAACAATAAAGATAAAAAAAACTTGCAGCGATAAAACTAGGTTTCAAAAAAAAGTTCTTAACAAACTTCATAATTCTAAAAACATATCATAACGTGAGAGATAAAAAAAAGGCATTTGACCTAAAACGTCCTTGTTTCAAAGTTTCTTGGGTATGAGCAAAATCAGTGCAAACATTTAAACTTGTTAGGATTTTTTTAAGTTTTCTAATTGTATTTTGTTTTCTTTAGGAGAGCATGTTTACTTTTTGTGTTAAAAACTTTAAGGGGATTTGTAAGGTTATACATCATCCTTAAAGGCTAATTAAATTAGCGAATTTGTACAAATTTTAATATGAAAAATTAAGATAGTGGAGATATATTATATTGAGAAAGTTGAACCATTTTGAATAACTTATATCAGATTTTGTAAAAGTTTTCACCAAAACATTAAAACAACCAATTTACTCCCTTTTGATCATCTTCTTTTGATTGATCTCAACATAATAAAATTCCAATAAAAAGCAAATCAAAACTGAACTTTTGAATTGAAACCGAATGGATTGCCAAATGTATTCAAACGGAACTGAACCAAATTCACTTCATTGGTTTTAATATATATATATATATATATATGAGATCAAGTTACATGGTGTAAAACTCATTTAATTTTAGGGTAAACTACATAAATGACCATCATACTATTAGAAAAGTCGCGATTTGACCACTTTACTTTTTTTCGAAGCAATTAAACCATCATATTATTAAATTGGGTGCAATGTGACCACCAGCCGTTAGAGGTTAACGGTAGGGTGACGTGGCAGTTAAAAAATTAAGGGTATAATTACACATTTGGTCCTTACTATTTATACATTCTTTCAATTTAAATATAAATAATTAAATTCCTCCAATAATGTGTTGACACGTGTCACCACCTATTTAGAGGAGAAAAGCCAAAATATCAGAACATGCTCTAGCTGGGAATTGAACCCGGGTGAAATGGGAATGAAGACAACAAATAAACCACTGCACCAAGCACATGTCTATGCTATAAATCACCAATTTAATTATATGTCTTATTATTTATTACCATTCAAACTCATCTTCTTCCTCATCACTTTTGTCCTGCTTCTGTCTTTCCATATTTTTTCTTCTTCAGCAGGGTTTATGAATCTAATATCTTAAAATTGGGAAAACACGCCATTTAATCTTGTTTCTTTGCCTAAGCTAAACATCATTTCAGGGTTGCCTAACATTGATTCCACGTTCCCATCTGCCTATACATCCGGTAAGCAAACCCCCTCTATCTTAATTTCTTGGTTGTGGTGTATCGAAACCAATTCTTTAACTTCCGATTCATCCTCTATCACCAAAGTAAAAATATAAGACAATGAAGCAATGTTCGTCCAAAAGAAAAGGAAGATAATGAAGCATTGCATAAACTAAATAATTAATAATTAGTTTCCTGTTGTCTCCTGTTTATGCAACAGAAATGTTAAGAAAATAAAACATGCTTTAGAAACAAATTTGCAAACTCCACAGAAAACACCTCCAGTATTTTGTATAGACTAGTACATTTACCACCAAAGCATTATCGACATTTTTGACATGTCCATTATATAATCAGTTCGAAGATGGATCATGTATTTAAAATAGATCATCCCGTCCTAACCTGAAGAGTACAACAGCAATCAAATTGAGCTCAAGATAGTTATTCTACGCTAGGGATGTAAAAACAGGTCAACAGTTGGGTTTCAGGTCGGGCTATGTCAGGTCGGGTCAAATCGGTTACAGGTCATTTCGGGTCATTTTTTGTTTTGACTCGATTCGGTTCGGGTTCGGGTTCATTTCGGGTCGGGTTCATTTCAGGTCGGGTTCAATTCAGGTCGGGTTCATTTCGGGTCGGGTTCATTTCAGGTCGGGTTCATTTCAGGTCGGTTCATTTCAGGTCGGGTCAAAACGGTTAATTGACAGGCTGATTTCAGGTCGGTTTCGTTTCAGGTCGGGTTCATTTCAGGTCGGTTTCGTTTCAGGTCGGGTTCATTTCAGGTCGGTTTCGTTTCAGGTCGGGTTCATTTCAGGTCGGTTTCGTTTCAGGTCGGTTTCGTTTCAGGTCGGGTTCGTTTCAGGTCGGGTTCGTTTCAGGTCGGTTTCGTTTCAGGTCGGGTTCTTTTCAGGTCGGTTTTGTTTCAGGTCGGGTTCATTTCAGGTCGGTTTTGTTTCAGGTCGGGTTCATTTCAGGTTGGGTTCCTTCGGGTTTATGGTTTATTGTGTTATGTGTATTATATATATTGACAGATTATGATCTTTATTTTTACGGTTTAGGGTTTAGGGTTAAGGGATTACGTATATGTGATATATATATATAGTTAGGACTATTGGATTTATTTTTAGGGTTTAGGGTTTAGGGTTTAGGGTTTGGGGTTTGTGGTTTAGGATTTATTGATCTTAAATTAATACAAACATGCATACATTAATTATATATATAATGATGGATTATGATTTTTAAGGTTTAGGGTTTACGGTTTAGGGTTTATGGTTTACTGATCTTAAATTAAATCAAACATGCTTACATTAATTATATATATATTGATGGATTATGGTTTTTAGGGTTTAGGGTTTAAGGTTTAGGGTTTAGGGTTTACGGTTTAGGGTTTAGGGTTTACTGATCTTAAATTAATACAAACATACCTACATGTATTATATATATATATTGATGGATTATGGTTTTTAGGGTTTAGGGTTTAGGGTTTGGGGTTTGTGGTTTAGGGTTTATTGATCTTAAATTAATACAAACATGCTTACATTAATTATATATATAATGATGGATTATGATTTTTAAGGTTTAGGGTTTACGGTTTGTGGTTTAGGGTTTAGGGTTTAGGGTTTACTGATCTTAAATTAATACAAACATACTTACATTAATTATATATATTGATGGATTATGGTTTTTAGGGTTTAGGGTTTATGGTTTAGGGTTTACTGTTTAGGGTTTAGGGTTTATGGTTTATTGATCTTAAATTAATACAAACATACCTACATGTATTATATATATATATTGATGGATTATGGTTTTTAGGGTTTAGGGTTTAGGGTTTAGGGTTTACTGATCTTAAATTAATACAAACATGCCTACATTAATTATATATATATTGATGGATTATGGTTTTTAGGGTTTAGGGTTTATGGTTTAGGGTTTAGGGTTTAGGGTTTACTGATCTTAAATTAATACAAACATACCTACATTAATTATATATATATTGATGGATTATGGTTTTTAGGGTTTAGAGTTTAGGGTTTATTGATCTTAAATTAATACAAACATACCTACATGTATTATATATATATATTGATGGATTATGATTTTTAGGGTTTAGAGTTTAGGGTTTAGGGTTAGGGTTTACTGTTCATAAAATGATACGTATATACGTACATGTAATATATATATATATATATATATTGATGGATTATGGTTTTTGTTTTTAGTGTTTATTGTTTAGCGTTTAGGGTTTAGAGTTTAGGGTTTAGTGGTTAGGGCTTTAGGGATTATTATTATTATTATTATTATTATTATTATTATTATTATTATTATTATTATTATTATTATATACTTAAATACAATTATTATTATTATTATATATTTACTATGCTTATTATTATTATTAGTTTTATTATTATTATTATTATTATTATTATTATTATTATGATTAGTAATATTATTATTATTATTACTATTGTTATTATTATTATTATTATTATATACTTAAATACAATTATTATTATTATTATATATTTACTATGCTTATTATTATTATTAGTTTTATGATTATTATTATTATTATTATTATTATTTGTAATTAAATGTATAAGGTTTAGGGTTTAGGATTAGGGACTATGGTTCATTGATTAAATATTAGGGTTTAGGGTTTAAACCCCTAATGTCTAATTCTAAACCCTAAGCATTAAACCCTAAAGCATAAGTAATTAACCCTAACCACTAAACCCTCGATCTAGGATTACGGACTATGAGCTATAGATTAAATATTAGGGTTTTATGGTTTAGAGGGGAGTGGTTATTGCTTAGGGTTTAGGATTAGGGACTATGATTCATTGATTAAATATTAGGGTTTAAGGTTTAAACCCCTAATGTCTAATTTCTAAACCCTAAGCATTAAACCCTAAAGCATAAGTAATTAACCCTAACCACTAAACCCTCGATCTAGGATTACGGACTATGAGCTATAGATTAAACATTAGGGTTTTATGGTTTAGAGGGTAGTGGTTATTGTTTAGGGTTTAGGATTAGAGACTATGGTTCATTGATTAAAGATTAGGGTTTGGTGTTTAAACCCCTAATGTCTAATTATCGACTCTAAGCATTAAACCCTAAAGCATAAGTAATTAAGTTTGTATGTTTGTAAAGTTTGTAGTGTGAAAGTTAAAGTTTTAGTTTGTAAAGATTATTTAATTTGTATGTTTGTAAGTTTAAACTTTTGTATTATTCAATAAAGTTTTGTAAGTTTAACCACTTAAATTATTGAATATAAGTTTGAATTATTCTGTTCAAAGTTATTCTTCTTAAGTTTTATCTTATTCTGTTTTTTACTTATAAAAAAAATTGGAAGTATCCCTGATTCCATCCAAAGTTAATGTTTTAATATATTCACTGTATAATTAAATGTTCTATATATTCACGGTTAAATTTAATGTTTTAAATAAGTTAACTTAATTAAGTCATTTAAGTTAATCAGTTTTTTATTAAGTCATTTAAGTATGTAATGTTAATTAAAAAATTTCGTTATCTTATATTAATTAAGTATACAGATTTAGTTTAATAACTTTTAACTAAATTTAGTTAAGTATAAAAAATTAATTTTATAATGGTTATTCATTCAACTTAAGTAGATTAAGTAGTTTTTTTTTGTTCAAAAGTAGATTAAGTAGTTTATCAGAATTTAAAAAGACAATTTGATTTAATAATGTTTAATTATTTAACTTAAAATGAGGGTAGTGGAGTTTAACATCATTGCTGATGTCAGCGAGGACAGCTGAATCCAGCTATTGGCTTAGAGAAAGCACAATCCGTGCGAGATGAAATGGACCAATGGCTTGCTGCCACCTGTTCCCTTGAGCCGAATTTTGGCGGAAATTTAGACTTTGACCGAATTTTGTGTTTGTTTGAGTGTAAATGGTGTAATTTTGGGCGGGTATGTTATATTTGGGCCTAATATTTGTATTTTAGGTTTTGGGTATTATTATGAACTCATGTAATGTTTAATAGGTATTGTATTTTGGAAATTTATTTAAAAAAATTAATGCAAGTTAATTAAATTTATTTTTAATCTTAAGTTAAGTTAATTTAATAACTAACTTAATTTCAATTAAAATGAATGCAAGTTAATTATTTAGCATTAATTTATTCTTATAATAAAAAATTTAAGTCATCTTATTTTAATTAAGAATATAGATTTAATTTAATAATTTTTATTCATTTAATTTAATTTTATTAAGTATAAAATTTTAATTTAATAATGGTTATTCATTCCACTTAAGTTAATTAAGTATAATAGTTTATCTTTGAAGTTATTTTAAAATAATAGTCAAGTTAATTAGAAATACAATTTATTAATACTTAGAATTATTATTAATTCAATTTATCTTTTAATTGAAGTTAAGTTAGTTAATTTATTAATACTTGAAATTATTATTAATTTTAAAATTTTTCAATACTTGACATTATTTTATATTCATTAAATATAACTTCTTTAAATGTCAGATAATTATCATTATTAGCGAATCAAATAATAGTATTAGTACAGGTTAATATCAGTTCAGGTCAATATCAGTTCAGGTCAATATCAGTTCAGGTCAATAACAGTTCAGGTCAATATCAGTTCAGGTCAAGAACAGTTCAGGTCAAGAACAGTTCAGGTTCAAAACAGGTCGGGTTCAAAACAGGTCGGGTTCAAAACAGGTCGGGTCCAAACAGGTCGGGTTAAATCGGTTATCTAGCAGGTTAGTCTCGGGTTCGGGTTCGTTTCGGTCGGGTGCAGGTCGGGTTCGGTTACTACAGTAACAGGTCAATTTCGGGTTCGGGTTCACTTCGGTCGGGTGCAGTTCGGGTTCGGTTTATACAGTTACATGTCAAATTCGGGTTCGGGTTCGTTTCGGTCGGGTGCAGGTCGGGTTCGGTCTTTGAATTCTCGGGTTAAACCAGGTTCTGACTCGATCGGTTTTCAGGCAGGTTACCAGGTCGGGTCAGTTTTTCACACCCCTATTCTACGCAAACACGTCTCCAAATATTATACACTATATCCGGGTTCGATTCCCCTGTCAAGATAGTTACATTTTTTACATATATATTTAATTGAGTAAATTTGTGCATAAGATTGAACTTGGTGTGGTGGTTATGCTGCTGTTACTCAAACATGGGTTTCTGGGTTCGAATCCCCTGTCAAGCATATGCTTGAATTCATTTTTTCTCCTTTAAACAGGTGGTGACATGGAGGAGGGAAATAAATTTATTAAATCAAATATAAATAATTAAAGTCCTCCAATAAGGTGTTGACACGTGTCACTATCTAATTAAATGATTTATTTATTTTATTAATATAAATTATGACTAAATTGAAAGAAATGTGTAAATAATAAAGACCAAATGTGTAATTATACCAATTTTATTTAACAGTCCCGTCAACTTTTCTGTTATTTTTAACGGCTGGTGGCCACATTGATACCATTTAAATAGTTTGATGGTTTAATTGCTTTGAAAAAAAGTAAGGTGGTCAAATCGCGACTTTTCTAATAGTATGGTGGTCATTTATATAGTTTACCCTTAATTTTATACTAATTTAGGACCACTGGATAAGGGAAATGGATGGATGAGATTAACAGTAAAAATGTGAAGATTATCACTTGGAAAAAAAGGATAAGTAAATAATCTGAGCCATTAATTACTATCATCTAACGGTCTAAAAACTGTATAAAAATAATTGAATTTTAGACAGTGTAAGTTGATCCTACCCCATATATATATATATATATATAGTATTTGAAATTGTTTATAAAAACAAGACTACTCCAATTAAAATAAAATTTGATTAAGTTAAAATTATTAAGATTTTCGGTAAAAAAAATTGAATTGAACCAAAACCAAATAAACTTTATTAAAACTATGTTTTGTAATGCATACAATAGATCTACGAAAAAATGCAAAAAGATTATTTTTTACAACAATGATTTCGGTGGAATTATAAAGAATTTATACATAAATTCTGTTAACCATGGATTCAATCCTTAAAAATGAAAATTTTAGCTGCCTATTTAAAGTTTATATTAAGAATAAAAAAACAAATATTATTATAATGGCTAATTATAGTTTGAAGTGTAATTTAATAATTTCTAATTGAATTAGTATATGATTAACTCATGAAACAAAGCTCCAAGATTTTAATATTAGTATAAATTCAAACTGAAATCAATCCAATTTAAAAACAAAAAACAAAAAAAAATAGCTAAAATGACATTACAGTTCAAATCGGTTTTTTATTTTGCTCGGTTGTTTGCCGAATTCCATAAAAAATATCTTTATTCAACAGGAAGTTTAGACATTCATTTCTGTGCCTTTTAGTTTGAATTGAAGATCATTATTTGGAAAAGTTGTCTATCAGCTTCAGACCATTTACCAAAGAGGTGAGGAAATGTTCAAATTACATGAGCTTCATTCTTAAGCTTGTCGATCAGTTCATCTACGGACGAAAGGATCACTCCGGCTTTCCTCTTGGGTGGTTCGGTGACTTGAACAACCTCTAAATCAGATTTGATATCGACATTCAACTCTTCTGGAGTAATCTTCTTTATCGGCTTTGATTTCGCTTTCATTATGTTGGGAAGTGTTGCATATCTAGGCTGGTTCAGTCTTAAATCAGTGCTGCAAATGACAGAAAGTGCATATTCACAACTTGAAATGAAAATGGCGGAAGACCGACTATTATCTATTTGTCTGACACATACAAACATGATATGGGCATATGGAGGTATGAGCCTCCAAAGCTATACAAAAACTTGAAGAAAAAAATGAACATTCCCGCATATTCGTATTCGAGAGCTACCTATGAGTCTGGCTAACATAGGGTAGACAAGGGTACGAGGTTATAACCTTCTAAAAATATGGAGAATAAAAAGACCAACATACTTGGTGTCAGAAACAAACACATATTCAAGACTTACCTTTGAGTCCGGATAACACAGTTACACAGGTACGGATACAGTTGAAATGAAAGTATATGTTCTAAGGAGAGCAATCAAAAGTGTCAACCTAGGCCATGATGGGTGTTAGACTCGTGTACTTCAAGCAATATGAAGAGTCCCAAGAACATCGGAGCACGCATAAAAGATCATAATAAAGATTACCACAATCGGACCTTGAATTTTTGAGATCAGGCTTGCAAACTTATCAAAGACCTTCAATAAAGAAGGCATCCACCAACCCATGTGTTGGACATATACCCATATCCAACACTCGCCCCCAAGCTTGAGTAAATAGTAAAACCAATTTGTATCTCACAACAATATAAACACTTAACATGCTTACTTTCACCAATTAACAAATTTTGGTATAAACAATGATTTTGCATCAGATGCAACCTCTAGATGGCACATTTCCAATGTTCATTCCGTCATTAGAGCAGCTTTAACGTGCCAAACACAAATAACAGACTACAGATAAGTGGTTACTTAAAATGAACACGAAAAGTTGACCAGATTAGGTACTTACGTTATCACAGCAGGCAAGTCTAAACAGAGTGTTTCAAGACCACCATCCACCTCTCTATCAACGGTTGCCACCTGTTTCTCCTTGTCCAACACAACCTAGTAAAATGCACCAGTCAGGATTACAGATGCATAGGACATGCAACCATAGATATTCTATACCTATGTTGCTCCAACTCTTTATTTATTAATTTGTTTTAGATAACCCGTATTTCTCTAATATTTGGATGTGAAATTGAATATGGAGATACAATCCTCCAAAGACCCTCCAAAATACCTGAAACTCTTGGAAAAAATTGAAAATAATGTGTCTGACAACCACACCTGAGCCCAAGTAACATGGATACAATTACAAAAGGTAAAGAACACAAACTGCAGCAAAATGAGAGTGTTACTTGCATGAATTTCATCCCAAATTTAATCAATACTTTCTTTTAAGTAAATACTAATACAAATTTACAGCACTTTCACCTTGAAATCTAATACCACTAACAATCAATCTCAAAACTTCCTCCTTTGATATTTGGTCAGCTCTAGCTTATTTTTCTTGGACTCAAGTGTGAGTATTGGATATGGATGTATGTCCAACACCGGTTATATTCAATTTTTTTCAAGTTTCTCCAAGTACTTGGAGGATCATATCCCATATCTGGATACATGTTAAACATAGGCACTTCAAGAGAAAAAAGAAGAACCAGACACAGGTTTTAGCTTTTAATTAAACAAAATACGACTTTACATCCAAGAACAAGTATATTGGCTATGCTAAAGCTTTATATGAGTTATGAAGAAAAATGTTATGAACCAAAAGAAAAGATAAGCACGAAGCAGTAGAAGAGTAGTTCCTAAATAAGTTGACTGTCGAACTGACCTTTGAAGCAAATGTTCCTTGAGGCCATCCGAGCAGCCCAGCTATCATTTGCCCTGTCTGATTACAGTCGTCATCAATTGCCTACACAGAATCAGGATAATAAGAATTGGTGATTTTATAAGTTCTGCAGAACAAAGGGGCAGAAGAAGAAGAAGAATGAAGCCAGATACATTTGAAAACAATAAAAATACAATGGAAGAATACATATTGAAAATCAGGTAAATTTAACAGCACCATATTCATTGAAGGCTCAAACTTGGAGAAAAACTTCCCCATGATACTCTCTTGTCAATGAAATAGAAACCTAACCATGCCTCTTTTCAAGTAAGAAAACTTTGAAAAATGTAGAATAGCAAAATGTGATGATCATAAGAAGTAATTCGTAATCTTTTCTGGAGAAAAACTCGATCAGATAAGACCATTTTGAATACTTTAACTTAACTGAGCTTATGACCAGACTTATCAGGAGGCAAAAGAGCAATACTATAAAACAGGAAACATAATTCGTATTCAGTTTACTCCATGTTCTCTCATATGAAGGGATATGTTAACTGTATGTGTTTTTTATTAAGAAAATGTAAATGCATTATTTTCCGTGAATTCAATAAAAAAAATTAATCCTTAATCAGTTCCTGCACTGGTTATCCGGATCCAGACCCATCATTTGAAATAGGAAAATAACCATCTAAATCTATGTTACTCAGACTCGGGTGTGAATGTAGGAGATGGGTAAGTACACAACTCAAGTATGGTTACATTTTTCAATGTATTTGGAGGCTCCTTGGAGGTCATATTTCCAAATAAATGTTTTGGACACAAGTGTTAGATACAAGTAAGAAAATAAAAAGCCCAAGCAACATAATCCTTGTTCTTCAAGAAACTGCTCATACACCGCAAACCTATGTTACTCTGACTCTTCATTTTTCCCAAGTATGTGTCTGATCTATTTTGGACATGGGTGGATACGATCCTCCAAAGACTGCCAAAATACATGAAAAGCCTTTAAAAAGTTAAACAAATCCTTATTGCACATATACTAGTATTTGACACGCACACTCGAGTTCAACTAATATAGCCATCCGTGCATTCCAGAAGCTCTACATTAAAGATTAAACAAAAACCTTCATTTGCATAATCAATCATCACTTTCTTACAGCTCAATTCTAATACAAAATGGACAACTACAGTGTCGTATAAACCATTTAATCAAAACACTTAGAAGAGCATAACTTTGTCCCAATTATAAAACAATCCAAAGTAACCAACACCATCATGTTACATTGCACCAACTCTATTTTTTTTTTCATATTTTTGTTACTGGCACTAGAGTCCGACACATTTTTGGACACGAGTTCGAGGACATGACTCTCCAAGGATCCTCCATGGAAAAACTTGTAAAAAAATAAACATACTCGTACTGGATACATATCTATATCTAACTCTCACATTTGAATCCGAGTACATGGCCATTAAATTACGCACGAAACCAAACATTTCAGAATCTACAAGAAAAAAGCATCATTAAAAACAATAACAACAAAGGGGTAAACAAACTTTCCCCTAAATATAAAAAATCCCAAGTAACCACCACCTTTGAACTACACAAAACCAAACATCTCAGAATATTTAAGCAAAAACATCCTTGAATATAATGACAACTAGGGAAAACAAGCTTTCCCCCAAATATAAAACAGTGAAAACTAAGATGAAAACCAAACCTGCTTTCCAAGAATGAGCAACCCAGGATTCTCAACCTCAACAAGCTTCTTTAAAAGCTTAGCAACAGTGAGAGGAACCAAATCACGAGAAGCCTCGACATGGATCGCTCTATCAGCACCCATAGCCAGACCCGTCCGAAGCGTATCGACGCAGTTCGAAGGTCCCATGGAAACCGCAACGACCTCCTTAGCCAACCCAGATTCCTTGATTTTCAAAGCCTCTTCTAAAGCTATCTCGCAAAAAGGATTCATTGACATCTTCACATTCTGGGTTTCAACCCCACTCTACCAAAAGAAGAAGAAGAAGAAAAACCCATTTTGTAGAAATTGTAATGAATCGATTGGAGGTTTAAAACATTGGGTTTCCGCTGTTTTTACCTTATCGGGTTTGACTCTGATCTTAACGGCGTAATCCACGACTCGCTTTACGGCTACCATTATCTTCATCGCTGGCACTTCCTTCTCTCACGTCTTACAGTTGCTTCGGTCTTTGAGCCTTGGTAATGGAAGTTGAGACGTAGAGAACTAAAATATTGTTTTGGTAGGGGTTAAGTTTAAGAAGGGCAGCTAAATTATGGGTAAAGTTTACAAAGGATTACAACTTTATTAAAAAGGGTAAACTATACTAATGAATATCGAAATATAGGATTTGTGTCAATTTGACCACTATATTTTAATTGTGTTAAATATACCACATAACTATTTAATTGGTTCTAATGTAACCACCTGCCGTTAAAAAAAAAAACAGAAAAGTTGACAAGTATTTTAATAAGGTGGTGACATTGGAGGATTTTAATTATTTTTATTTAACTAAATTAATTAATTTTCTCCCTCCAATCAGGTGGTGACACGTGTCACCCTGATTGGAGTAGGAAAAATAAAAATCAAGGAAATGCCTTTGGTAGGAATTAAACCTGGGACCTTAAGGGAGTAGTGCGCGAGTTTACCACTAAGCCAAAGATATAATTGTGACATGCAATACTAATAATAGTATATGTGTTATACGATTGGAGAAAGAAAAAACTAACAATACACTGAGCCAACAACAGTAGCGTTTTGTGCTTGCACATCTTTTAAGTTTGCACCAGCAGAAGCAGGTGATGTTGCTGCCTTCACAGACCCCATTGACGCAAAAGCACTCTTGGTAGCAGTCTCTCTTTGAGCAAGCTTAATCGAACTAGTTTTTAAAGCAGAAGGTTGTGTTATTGAACTCTTTACGGCAACCTCGGATGATCTAGAATGCTTGCTTTCACAGTGAGAAACTTTCGAAAGTCTGAGGCCTTGTAGACCAAGGAACAACTTGATTTGAACCAGACTTGGCGTCCATCTCAGCCTCAACTCTTTTTTTCCATGTAGAATATAGAAATACAGAAAAAGATTTGTACAGAGGGAAAAATATTGTCCTTTCACAAGCATTAAATGTGTTGACGTTTGGGTTTGGATCTCTTTACCTGAGTAAAAGATGGTGTATGTGTGGCAAAATATGATCAGGGCTTTGCATCATTTTCTGTACAAATAAAATAGAAAATAAAGGATAGAATTTAGGGATGAATCTATGGTTTATATAAGATGTGCAAACACGAAACGCTACTGTTGTTGGCTCAGTGTATTGTTAGTTTCTTTTTCCAATCGTATAATATATATACTATTATTAATATTGCATATCACAATTATATCTTTGGCTTAGTGGTTAACTTGCGTGCTACTCCTCCAGGGTCCTAGGTTTGATTCCTACCAAGGGCATTTTTTTATTTTTATTTTTCCTACTCCAATCAGGGTGACACGTGTCACCACTTGATTGGAAGGGAAAATTAATTAATTTAGTTAAATAAAAATAGTTAAAATTCCCCAATAAAGCGGTGAAACGTGTCACCACCTAATTAAAATAAATAAATTTTTATTAGATTAAAATTAGGATCAAATTGATAGATTGTATAGATAAAAGAGACCAAATTTGTAATTATACCAATTATTTTAACCACCCGTCAACTTTTCCGTTTTTTAACGGCATGTGGCTACATTAAAACCAATTAAATAGTTATGTGGTATATTTAACACAATTGAAAATATAGTGGTCAAATCGACACCAACCCATAGTTCGGTGGTCATTAGTATAGTTTACCCTATTAAAAAGATAATTAAATTTTATGTTTTTAATAAAATGGTAATAGAATTTTGTTATATAAAAATAATTAAAAAAAATAATTAAAAAATACTTAATGTTTTTGTTATAAAATTTTGTATAATAATACATATGATTCTTTATATTTACGCGTTCAATAAATTTAGTTATAATTCAAAAAAAATATTAAATTTATCTATCATTATTTACCTATTACTTCAATTTAGCCCAAATAAAATTTGAAAGATGTTCCACTACCACGCCAACTCCTCTTTCCAAGCATTCATCTGTTTGTGGTTCTAAAGATTTTGTGTTATGTGGTCGGGTTAGAGTTTTTGGTGACTCAAGAATCAAGATTGAAGCTTGGGAGTTATGTCAGTTGTTTCCGGGTCTATCTGTGTTGATACCAGAGAGATCAGACATCAAAATACAAGTTTGTTTTCATAGGTAAGTCTGGACTCTCAAGTCTCAATCTAATATTGTTTGTACTTTATGTTTTTCTTGCAATAGAAAAGAACCCATATGCAATCCATGATTCATGAACACACTTCAAAGTGTTTCTGGTCCTGACTCATAAATTATTGCAGGAATGCTTCACTCGGATTATGCAAGTGTGGGGATGGTGATTGGAAGGCATCGCAAAATGGTGTATGGTACACTGTCATGTCCCCTTATGGTGATTGCAGATTTTCAGCGATGGCGGCTTATTTCTCTAGCTTTAGGATTTATTTTGTTGTTCTACTTGTTGGCACTATTTATCAGTAACTGGATTCCTTTTTACTACAGCAGTTCAATGGCGATTGGCGTTTTTCTTGTCATTATAATCCTTCTATTTCAGGTATTTTGCTTTTCATCCACAAATTTTTGTATCTTTTCAACAAAACCTACTTACTTTTCCTTATTTCCCTAATTTCAGTAAGTGGGTTCCTTTTTTTTTTGCATGTTATTTATTTATGGCCCCCTTTCCTCATTGTTCATTGAAAGAAGTAAATTAGTTTATGATTTACGCAAACATGAATATTATTTTATAAGGACTTGTTTGTAGTTATTGTCTTCCTTTTTCCTTTATAAAGATTATGTTATTTCTAAGTTAATCAAGTTTTATTTTCTCCCTATTACAGGCTTCTATATTTGTATTGCTCGGAAATGCCCTCTTAGGAGCTTCTTTGGGGTACTGGATTGTAAGAAAATTTGTCACCTTAAAAAACATGTAAATAACAAAGGTTAAATTTAGTGAATTTTTTTAAATTAGAATTAAATTAATTGAATGTGCAAATAAAAATGATTAAATATGTTATTATACAAAGTTTATAACATAACATTAAGTACTTAACGAGGTTTAACGTCACAGTTACCATTTTGTTTCAAAATATAAAGTTTAATTGTCATTTTGTAACATTTGAAAGTTTAGTTACCGTTTTTTTTAAATATGTTATTATACAAAGTTTAATTGCCGTTTGTAAACTTTACCCTTAAATTATTTTCATAATGGTATTTTGGGTAATGAGTATTTAAAAAATAAGAAATAAATATTTTTTTAATATTAACAACTAAATTTTATTAAAAAGCAAAGAGATTTATCATAAATATAATGCACGTCCATTAAAATTTATACAAAAATAAAATATAAAATTTAATAGTGCAAAGAAAAGTAAATTCTTCCTTTGATATTGTTGTACATCGTCAAAGAATTCATGAATTTTATTTGTCTCTATCCAAATGAGACGCTTTACGAGGTAAAAAAGAGTGATGAAAAAACCAAACTATCATACAGATTGTCCAGCTACAAATTTTTTATTACATCAACAAATAACCACCAAAGGAGATCAAACTTTATATGACCACCAATAAACCCAAATCGAAAAAGCAAGAGTCACGAGGATCTATGTACGAGCACTAAACGTCTGTTAAGGTATATGAAAACTGTGTCAAACGATAGAGAAAACGTACTACAAAAGTAAAGGAAAACGAGTCACAAAGATAGAGAGCAAAGAATGGAGCCGTTTAATATAGTGTCCCTATCTTTTTATTTAGCGCCACATGTTTTTCCCTTTAATTTTTTTGGGTAAACTATACAGGTGACCACCGAACTATAGGGTCGTTCCTATTTTCATCATCAAACTAAGGAATTCATCAATCAGACCGTCAAACTTTTAAAATAGGAGCACTTTAAAAGTTTGATTGTCTAATTGACAAGTTCCTTAGTTGGGTGGTCAAAATAGGAACGACCCCATAATTCGATGGTCACTTATGTAGTTTATCCAAAAAATAAAAAAAAAACATGTGGCGCTAAATAAGAAGAGAGAGACACTAGATTAAACGGCTCCATTAATTTGACGCTTCAATTAAAGTTTTACGTAATATTATGTTATCTACGATGAATTCAACTTGTCATTTTTTTATCATTTGTATACGATTTTTTTTGTATACCTATTGGGTCATTTACCCCCCTGATATATTAGTTTTAAAAATGTGTTTAAGGCGCTAAGCGCAGTTGGGCGACTGGAAAAACACCCCATAAGGCCAAGGCGAGACGACATACGGTGGGCGACGACAGGCACGCGCTTTTGGCGCTTTTTAATGGGCGAAAGTTGTTGCGCTTTATGACTTTTAGGATTTAGAAGAACAAAAGTCAAGTGTGTTCTTTTGAGTTGAAGAAGAAGAAGAAGAAATGTGTTGGTTTTTGGCTTGGAGGAATGAACTAGTCGTTCACTTTACTATCATTAATTATGTTTTAAAGGTTGTGTTAGTGGGTGTTGCCTGGATTCTAAGATTGCCATGTTTTATTATTTTAATTCTTTTTCCTTCACATATTATAAATTAAAAAGTGTATAAGCTCTTTGTTTAAAATAAATTTGAGTTTTTTTGCGTTGTCTTTTTATTAGGATTTGTTATTATTACTTAAATTTTATGAAAATTATATTATTAATTTTGTTACCCAAATACTTATTCTGGACCAAAAAATTAATTTTGATATAAAGTAATATAATAAAATGAAGAACTCTACTCTCTTGATCTTTAAGCTTGCATGTCTATCCTCTTTTTTCTTTCAAGTGCATGTGGCTTGTATTTATAGTTTGAAATCAAACACTAGCCGTTGGGGACTTTAATTTCAACCATAAATGTATTTCTGCAACTTTGGGTATCAGTACTCGAAAGTGGGTACTGGTACCTGCCAAAATAAGAAGAAGCCATTGCACATAAATGCAAAGCATACATGTACACGAAACATCCATATTGGTACGATACTTTGGGTATCGGTATGGAGGCTTCTGTATCAGTACGCAAAGTACTATTTGGAAATCAAAATGCTTTTACATATTGATACGAGGAAAGACTGTACTGGTACGAATAGTCAATTTTTAACTTTTAAGACATTTTAAAATTTTGTTCAAGTTAACAGCTAGTTTTTTCATTCCACACTATAAATACAAGTCGAGGACACTTGAAGAAGAAGAGGATGAACATCAAAGCTTGAAGATCAAGAAAGTAGAGTTCTTCAGTATCTATTTTATAATCTCTTGTAATTTTGTCTAATCCTAGTGAGCCAAAAAGTGTAAACACCCACCTAGAGAGGTATTTTGATTACAAATGTCAAGACCTCACAATTGAGGGATAAGTTGTAGTTGATCCTTATAAAAACTAGGGAGAGGGTTTTATCTTAGCCCATGAAAAAATAGGGATGTAAAGGTTAGCCCTTTTAGCCTATAAAAAGGAAGAATCCATTGTCAGTGAAATGAGAATCCTTAGTGTGGATGCTAAAGAAGTGGATGTAGACCTTGGTTAGAAGGTAGAACCACTCTAAAATCAATCGTGTCAAAATGTCCATCTTTTTCGGGTTTTTGTTTTCCCAAATTCAAAGAAACCTCTACACCCTTCATCGGAGCTAATTTCAGTTGAAGACATCGAGCCTTTCAATTGGTATCAAAGCAAGACTCAAATCGACGGTCTAACAACCTTTGAGGAGATCCTAAGAGTGCTTTATCTTATCTCTACATTCAACCGACCTTGAAGAGCTATTTTATTCAACATCAAGCTCAAAAATTCAAAGATGAATCATCAATCCTCCTCTCATTTGCAAAGGTGGCATGCTCACACATTAATGATGTGTATAACATTCTTTGAACTTAATCTATTCGATTATATAATTCAGTTACTTATTTTTAATGAATTTTTTAATGTTTATGCAATTTTGATTGTTAAAACCATTTTAATGCATAACATTCTTTGAAGCTTTGTGCGTATGTATTTTAAATCTGTTTTTTTCATATTAATGCATAAATCTTTCTAAAAAGTCTTGGAGAAATTGAATTTCATGTGGTTTTAAATCTTTTAACCATATGTTGAAATTCAATGATTTTTCTTAAGTGTCAAAGTGTTTTAAGCTAAATTAAAAAAGGAATGCACTTATTAAGGGGAAGTTTTTATTTTTCAAAAGAATCAACATACTCTCTATGGTTATTTTTGAACGTTAAAGATTGAAATTATTTTTGATATAACAAAAAGGAGAGAGATATGTTTGAAAAAAATAATAATTTCAAAAATAGGGAGCTTAAATATTTTTCTAAAATTATTTTTCTAAGGGGGAAGTTTCAAAAACAATTTTTCAAATGGCTTCGATATATCAAAAAGGGGATATTGTTGAGTATTTATTTTGATATAACTCAATGAAAAATGTTTTTGGACTTGAACAAATATTGCAAAATTAATTCAAGGTCCATTCAACTTGAAAAATACATTTGAAAAGATTTTTAACTCGATTTTTTAAATGTCTTCAAAGACAAAAATTAACTACTCGTACCAATATGGTCTTTCCTCGTACCGATGCGCAAAAGAATTTTGATTTTCAGAGAGCACTTCGCGTACCGATACGAAAGCCTCTGTACCGGTACCTGAAGTGTCGTATTGATATAGTTGTATTCTGTATCGATACACTCTGCATTTATGTGCACTGACTCTTTCTTGTTTTGGCAGGTACCGATACTCACTTTCGAGTACCGATACCCAAGGTTGCATAAATGCATTTATGCCTCGAATTAAAGTCCCCAATGGCTAGTTTTTTATTCTATACTATAAATACAAGCTAAGGACCCTTGAAGAAGAAGAGGATGGACATCCATGTTTAAAGATCAAGAGAGTATAATTTTATTGTCTATTTCTTGTAAACTCTTGCATTTTTTTAGTCAAATCCTAGTGAGCTAAAAAGTGTAAACACCCACCTAGAGAAATCATTGTGAAAAGATAGAGATGTAAAGGTTAGTCCTTTAGCCTATAAAAAAAGAGGAAGATTCATTGTCAGTGAATTGGGAAATCCTTAGTGTGGATGCTAAGGTAGTGGATATAGACTTTGGTTAGAAGGTCGAATCACTCTAAAATCGAATGTGTCAAATTGTCATTCAGTTTTTCGGTTTTTTTGTTTTCCCAATTTCAAAAGAAATCTCTACACCTTTCATAGGGCTAATTTCGGTTGAAGACATCGAGTCTTTTCAATTGGTATCAAAGCATTTTTAAAATACTCTCTAGAAATTTTTTAAAATGACTTAAAAATCAAAAAATGATTGTTTGTACCGGTATGGTTAGTTTAAATAAAATATTAAACTTACATATTTAAATAATCTAAATTTATTAATATTTTAATAAATTTATTTTTAGTAGTTTTGAAATTTACATTTAATTGAATTATTTTGATATTTTAGCATCTATAATATAATTATCAAGTTTTTAAGTACAAAATATGTTATAGGGTTAATTTATAAATTTTTAGGATAAAGAGTGTGCCTCACCTACGAAAGGCGAGCGCCTTTGCCTAGCGCCTTGGCTCCAACGACCATTTGCGCCCAACGCCCTTTAAAACTAAGCTTGATATGCCAGTTTAGGTAAAAAAAACTCTTTAAATTATGTGCTCAATAAATTGTTGATGTTACTCTTAATAAATTTTTGATATCAACATTAATAAATTTTGGTAAAAATGAGTATTATGATTCCTATTTCTTACACACACGTGGCCACAACTCAACATCACCACAAATTCAATGATGATAAACCACATCGAAAATAGACTCCATCGAGTGAGTCTAAAAAGAAACCACGAATATAAGGCTATAGATTTTTAACCGTTAGATTAGACTTTATATGAAAAAATAAACAATGACCGTTGGATTTAAAAAAAAAAAGAAAAAAAGAAAGGGACTAGAAGGTTAACCTTATAGAAACAAAAAAAAAAGGGAAATCAAATGATATTTTTTACAAACCCACACCTTTTTCTTTCTTCCATCTTATCCAACTCATATTTCTTTGAGTTTGAGTTGAAGTAGAGTAATATTTGAGGTAAGATTCTTCATCTTCACATATCAAGCTTCAAAATAAGATCTAAGTCTCGATATATAGGTGTTATGAGGTGGTTTGGGTTTCATTATGATTATGCTTTACGAGATGTTTTGAAGGAATTTGAGAAGTGGTTTTGCATTTCATCCTTTCATTAATCCTATGTATTTTTATGATAATTGTTAAATAGTGAAATAAAGAGGAGAATCTTCCAAAAGTATAGGCAAGGAGCAAGCTTAAAGAGAGGATAAAGGAGTCACCTTTGGGGGTAAAACACTTTCATTACTAGTAGGATGCATATGAATTATAAAATATGAGTATTTTAAGTTAAATGTGTACTAGAGCATGTCATGTTGAATTTTGTGAATCGATATTCTTGAGATGAGATTAACGTTAGGAATGCTTGCTAGTGATGTTAAATGATCCATGAACAACGTTGGTGGCTTTAGCTATAGTCTTAGGGACACCATGAAACAATTAGAGTTAGATTGAGGAGTATTTTCAAGCTTAAAATGACATTTTTTTTGCATTTTGGTATTGATATTGTTCTTGTAGTATCAATACTATTTGAATGAATGTAGAAATTTGGGTAAAAATATCATATAGTACCAGTCATGTTCTTCACAGTATCTATATTGTTCTTGACAATATTTGTAACGCCCCGGTTTTAGGCCTAGGTGTTTTACGGGTCGGGTTGGATCGGTAGAACCGGTATCGGTTGTTCGAACCGTTAAAAGTGGTTTAGGGAAATCAAGGTTCAGGATGGGATAAAAATATTATAAAAATTCATAAAATTCTCTAAAATTATATTTGAGGGGTTGGTTAAGTCAATTTTACAAAAAGAGATTTCGAAAGTATACATTTTGGGCAGTGACCAAAATGTAAAAATTTGAAAGTTGGGAAAATTGTGTTTTTCAAGAAGAGTCAAAATCTTAGAATCTTTAGGGAGCTATTTGGAAATTAAGCCTTTTCCCTAATTTGGCATGTGTTTTAAATGATTTATTAAATTATTAAAAATGTTTTTAATTAATTAATTTAAGAGGTAGTTAATCGATTAAAAGAATTTTTGACGAGCTTTTCATTTCTCTCTTTCACTTCAGCCAAACACTCTCCACTTTCTCTCAATTTTCCAGAATTTCTTTACTCTCAAAATCTCTTTTGATTTCCATCTTTTCCTTGGTTATTTCTCTTATTTTCTTTCAAGTTCTTTCAAGCTAAACTTGCCAAGTTAGTGGAGAACAAGGATTGAAGGTAAATTTCGTGCTAACCCTCTAATATAGGTTCTTTAATGAAATTTCAAAGATATTTGACTCTTTATTAATGATTTTGATTGAGGTTTTGTTGTTAGTTTGATAAACTATTGAAATCTTGATAGAAAAGTGGTTTAAAATGTGATTTTCAGAGTTTGATTGATTTGACTAGTTTGAGATTGTTTCTAAATGAGTTTTGAAAGGTTTTTAGTGTTGAAGTTGAGTCTTAATCATAGAGATCCCGAAATCCTTGAGATCCTTGGTTTTTAAAGTGTTTTTGATTGAGTTTTTGGGGTGTTTGGGTGAATCCGAGTTGCTATAGGTATAACGATGGTTTTAGGATGTTTTGGATGTTAATTAATGCCTAAATTGTGTTAAAGGTGTTGGGTAATGGCTGGGCTGAGGTTAGAGGCCAATCGATTGAATTTTCGGTTGTTTCAGATGGATGTTTTGGTGCCTTAGAGTAGGGATGCGGGATTTCTTTTGAGTGCTGGTGCTTTGAATGCATTTTAATGCATTGAGCCTCTGTTTTAATGCATTGAAAACATGGGATAATATTTCGGAATCAAATGAAGTGATTTTGGAGGCTTCGAACGATCGATAGTTTCATCGGCAAGCATGGTTTCGCAAGTCGATGAGTGGAACTTTGTTTTCCAGCGTGGAAACATTTTAGAAAAGGTTTTGGGAACTTAGTAAGAGCTTGAAACGCTTAACTAAGTTCGAAAGTAAGTAAAGTGAATTTCTTTCTCTCGGATTGTGCTAGTTTTGAACCTTTGGTTGCACTTGATTTTAATTATATATACCTACTGTTTTAAAGCATGTTTTGAACATATAAAATGAGGTTGATGATGCCATGTGGTTTAAGGATGCACTAGGTAAGTGATCCTTGTATGCATGTGTTGATGCATGAGGTTTGAAGCATGGTTTAATGCTTGATTTATGGCTTATCATGAATGCTTTGTAAAAACAGTGAAGTATGCATGAGATATGGATTACATTGGCAAGTGATGATTGTGTAAAGTGTTTTATAAATGAAATCGGATATAGTTAGCTAGCTATAGGATTAAGTGCACTATAAACAACTCGCCTTGGATGTTGAGGGGTTGTGATTGTACCGAAAACTCCATCCAAGTACCCTTACGATTGAGGATTGCTTAAGGTTGCAATGGTTGAGGGTATCTGTAGAGTGTCTACGAGTTCTATATTTTGTACACATTCCTGCCCTTATTATTGCTATTCTTAAGCTCATTTAGGCATATTTATGTGCATTGCATGCATAATAACAATATTTGCTCTTTCACCATACTTTCATTGAATATTTTGTGTTTGGTTAAGATACTGTTTTAGTTTAGTTTTTATTTCCAGGCGTTGTAGCTGTGTAGAGGAGGAGAAGACATGAGAGGACAAGAAGGCTTGGAACAAAAGGAGCTGTACTGAAGCAGTTCCAGGTGCCGCCAAGGACGCCACCGTAGCACCAATGCCACCAAGTGCTGCCCAAGCAGAAGTTACACCGACTTAGTCAAGATGGGTTGCGATTGAAAGAGGGTAATTCCCTGAGCCCAGTCTTGCAATTTTCTGAAGCATGTAGCGACCGGTAGAGCTGATCCAAGATTGATAAGTAAGAGTACTTATCCTTACTTGCGGGAGAAGGCAACGTCCAAAGAGTCCACATTCAAGTAAAAAAGGAGTCAACATTTAATGTAAAGTTACTTTAAGGACTTCTACTTCAAGGAGGACTCAAACTTAGGCCATGAGCCCTATATATACCCGTGTATGTGAGTGTATAGGGGCATGGAGGGATGTATGGATGCATAGATGCATAGCAGAGAGGTAGATAGATAGATTGGAGGTGTTAGAGAAAGCAGCCCAACACTCTTTGGGTTTAGGTTTTTGTATGTAAAGTAGTTGTGAGAAACGGTTGTAATAATTTAAGCGTGTTTTCAATGAAACATTCTCAAGTTTGCTTAATTCATGTTCTTCACTTCTTCAATTAGTTCCAAAAGTCCAGTTGAAGAAATCCATTTTTCGGGCACGAGAGTGTGAGGCCCACGAAAGGATTAAGCACGGTCTCATCATGTCGAGGTGTTGACTAATTCGGCTTAGTCACAAGTTAGGATTTCAACGGCTAAAAGGAGCAACCAAATGTAGACTGTCTGTGTTAGGTTTACACTGAGATTGCTAGGTATTGCCTACATCACGTGGTGACAGAATCCTTGCCTCAACATAGGAAGGATCACTTCAGAACTGCTCTGCCAAACTTGGAGTATTTGTTAGACTTGCCGCCAGGACTTATTTCCATTCCACCTGTCGAGACAACGAAAGTTGCAGGGGCAGAGACCCACTGCAGCCGCGTGACAGGGTCGTAGCTGCCGTCTGTCATTACCCGCCGAGGCAGCAAATCATGGCAGCGTAAAACACACTTAGGCTTTACAATGCAGTCTACACACTATTGAGCTGCAATTACCTTACCCAATCTATCGACCTCATCTCTCCCTATCATCCATATCTTTATTTTACTTGTGTTTTTATATTTCCACATTTAGAGATTTAATTTTGCATTTACTGAATCCTTGTGCAGGAAACCATTCATAGGAGCCATTCTAATCCCTGTGGGAGATGATATCTTTTATACTATAACTTGATAAGAGTGTGCACTTGCGCTCATAAATAGAGAACACCCAGACGCTCTACAAGTTTTCGGCGCCGTTGCCGGGGATTGGCAACAACAACTGCATTTGAATTTCTGCACTTCTACTTTAGTATTTGCACATTAAATCTCTGTTTATTTTATTTCTCATATATATATATATATAAATTTTATACCTCTTTGTTTTCTTTGGTGCGTATCCCGCTAGGGCGGCAAAGATGACATCCAACATCCACTTGAGGAGGGGAAGGACATGCTCGGACGAAAAGCCAAACGCAAAAGCCCTCAGGAAGTGGTTATGTTTGGGAAAAGCGCAACCCAACATAACTTGATTTTTATTTTTATGAATTAGGATTAAATTTAATTTTCAATTATTTTTAATTTTTACATTTATTCTATTTCAGGTTAGGAATGAAGGCAAGACCAAGAAGGATGAAAGAATAAATGAGAAGCCCAATACAGCGGCCAAGGCAGCACAAGGCAGATGAACATAATGGCTAGCAGCTTCACAACGGATAGCCGCAACGGCTATATTTGCAACAGCTAGCGGGACAGATATCTGCGTAACAGCTAGAAGCGCGGGAATCACGCTGCAATCATTGCCGCCTGTTGGCAGCGTGCCCTCTAAGGCGACAAAGAGAAGCGACTATATAAAGCCAACTATTCTCCCCCCGTTCTTCACTTTGCTCTCTCCTTTACTCTCAATTCTTCTTTTCAATCTTTGCTTTCAAGATTTAACTTGCTTTACTTTTTTGCAATTTCTTTTTCTTTCTTTAGAAAAACACAACCGTTCTCACAGTTATTGTCACATCAAAAAAACCGCCTCCACCTCCAAGCCAACCTTTTAGAGGTTCTTAAACTCAGCTGTCGCGGTAACTTCCAAGCATCACTTCACTGAGCGGCAAGTCTGGGAGAAAATAGGTTTCCAATACACCAGGCCAGATTGGGATTTTGGCCTCGAACCCACCATATTCGAAAGGGTTCACAACTTGGGTTGGGACATTTTCGCACAACAGCCAAAATGGATAAACAACAATCAGGTGCAAGAGTTCTATGCCCACAAGCCTACGCCAGGAAAGCCTTTTGTCTATGTCCGAGGTGAAGGAGTCAAACTCACAGCGGAAACAATCAACAACTTCTACGACAGAGAAATCATAGGGAATCCACATGAAGAATAGAAGTTCTACCTAACGGCGGGTGACTATGAAAAGATCAAGAAAGAAATCTGCCGGGCCAACACCAAATGGCTAACCGCTAAGAATAATGGTTCAGTCAACCACCGCGATTTGCTGCCGGAGGCTGTTCTTTGGAGCAACTTCGTCTAACGCCGCCTGATGCCCACCTCGCACGGATCAACAGCCAATAGATCTATGCCCATGCAGACAAGCCCAACGCCAAGGGACCTCTCGTCTTCCTTTCACTCATCACAGGCCTATGTGCCAACTTCCGCATGCTGCTGCATCCCAAGGATACAATCATTCCTGCCAAGGAAGGGTGGACAAGAAAGGCGCGCCTCCAGATGATGCAGGAGTCGGAGCCCAAAACACCATCAACCGCCCACCCGTCATCCCAACCTGCCGCCACCCCAGCCGCAACGGGCAGTACTAAAGCTGCCTTCCCCTCTGCCGTGATCCCACTGCTACGCAGCCTTGTTGAATGCTTCCAAAGAATCGAGCAAAAATAGGTGATATTCACCAAATATATTGCAGAGGTGCAAGTGGCCTTGGTGGCCTACTTACTTGACAAGTACCATGACGCCGGCCCATAGTTTCCCGCCTTTCAATCGGAGTTAGCAACATCCAAACCGAACAGATCACACCAAGACCAGCTGCCACTGACAGCGAGAGGCCACACATCCGCCCCAAGAGAAGGACCTCGCCCACTCCCATCCAGTCGTACGAACTCACCTCCTCATTAGAGTCAGAGAGAGAAGAGGAGACTATGGTTGCCACCCCAGTAGCAAATGAGGCCGCTACCAAAATTACCGATGACTCAGACATGGAGATATCTAATTACTTCGACGATGAACCGGTAGAGGCAACAGGTAAAAGGAAGCGGCCCGCTGATGCGACCAAGCCTCCAGGTGAAAGGTCTAAACCTGAGCCAGAAGCACCATCAAAACGACCCACTCCAGCCACCACGTGGCACGAAGAAGAGCGCAACAGCCAAACTATCTGCCACACGCAGCCTTGTTCTACCCGCCTCCTCATAATCCTCCTCCGACGCATCAACAACATAGGGGAAATCCCCTATTCTATAACACCTTTTTTTCTTTTTCTTTTTTTTTTCTTTATTTTTATTTTTATTTTTATTTTTTATTTTTATTTTTATTTTATTTTTATGCTTTATTTCTTTTTGTTTTCATTTTACATTTTGCAAGGCATTGAGACAATGCTAACCTTGAGTTTGGGGGGAATAGTCCTTTTTGTTTTAGGTTCATTTAGTAGCATATAGGAGCATATGTAAATTCTGCCCTAAACACTTAATGAAGTAGAAACTCTTAGTTCAAAAACTTGTGCCTATGATAGTTAGCCGACTACTTATATTCGCACCATACTAAATTTTTTTGACTTAACTGTGAAACCGATATTTTAATTTTGATATAACTAGAGAACCTAAGGACTAAATTGAAAATGTGAAAACGAATTTTTAAGTCCTCAAACATCCCTATATGTTTTAAAGAATATGCCTAAGTTAAAAACTAAGTTTATCAAATATTTTCTAAGTGTTCTTCAAGCCAAAACAGTGATTTTCGAGTCACCGTTTCGAAACGGCCTTAGGCGTTTCGAAACATTTTTGAAACTGTGAGTCCATGTTTTGAAACATGTATCGAAACGATTTCAACACTACCAACCCGTGTTTCGAAACAAGTTTCGAAACGGCTTTATAACAATGAGAACACCGTATCGAAACGACATCCAGTGTTTCGAAACAACTTTAAAATTGATTTGAAAAATATGACCGTTGAATGTTTTTAACTTATTTTTGACAAACCGTTAAGGCGTATCGAAACGATCTCAAGCCATTTCAATATGATCCTTGACAGTGGCAAAATGTTTCGAAACAAGTTTCGAAATGGTTCTTAGTGTATCGAAACATGTCTGACCGTTTCGATACGGGCTCTTAAATGCACCCCAACGGCTCTTTCTATTTTGGTCTGTTTCGAAACAGGGTCGGGCGTTTCGAAACGGTTGGTTGCAGACTGCATTTATAGAGGGGAGATAACACCCCCAACGGCTCTATTGATGAATGCAACAACCACAATGGCTAGAAATCAATGAGAAGGTATAAAAGGGACCTCTAAAAGCCTCAACAACAACTATTGATCCTAAAGCAAACATCCAAACATCAAATCCAAGCATTTGTGCCTAAATCCCATTATTGTCTTGTAACCCCAATTGTATTTTTCATTCTTATCATTTCAATTGGGTTGAGTGCTTGTAATTGGGCTAAAATTTGTATTGAGAGATACATGCTTAGCCAACAAATTCTTTGTTTCAATTGTGTGAGGATTGGATAGAAAATTTGACGGAAAATTGTAAAGGTTACCTCCTTAGCCTAGAAAAGGGGAAGAACAATTAGTGGAATTGTTGCAAATCCTTAGTGAAGCTAAGGTAGTGGATGTAGAGTTCATTTGGAACTTGAACCACTCTAAAATTCATTACCTACCTTTTTATTTGCAATTTCCACCACCAAAAACTTTAAAAATCCAATTCACCCCCCTCTTGGTTTAGTTCGATCATTCGATCCACTCAACAATTGGTATCAGAGCCTAACTCTTTGAGGATTAACAACCACATGAGGAGTTCCTAGGAAGAGTGTGATCATCCAAAAATCAAGAGATGACATCTACCTCCGGTTCGAGCATGTATGAGTCTCAATCCACTACAAAACCACCCCTCTTCAATGGTGACAACTATCCGTTTTGGAAGAATAGAATGCGTCTCTTCATCAAGTCCAATGACTACTTGGTTTGGGATGTCATTGAAGATGGCCCCTACATTCCATTGAAGCAAGATAGTGAAGGGAAGATGATTTTGAAGAAAAAGGTGGAAATGAGTGAAGAAGAAAGGAAGAAGATCCAAATAAATGACAAAGCTCCCCACATGCTTTTTTGTTCTTTCGGTCCGGACATCTACTCCAAAGTATCACCCATTGAGAGTGCCAAAGAAGTGTGAGACACTCTTGAGACTACCTATAAGAGAACCAATGATGTCAAGGAAACTAAGATTGGAATTCTCAATCTTAGTTATGAGAATTTCAAGATGGAACCCGATGAGACGGTGTCCAAGATGTTTGATCGTTTCTCCACCATAGTCAATGGGCTCAAAGGATTTTGAGAGACAATATTGGAAGGCAAGCTTATCCAGAAGCTACTCTACTCACTTCTCGAATCTTGGGATGGGAAGAGAATCGCCATCATAGAAGAAAAAAATTTGAAGACTTTAAAGCTTGATGAGCTAGTGGGTTCTCTCCTTACTCATGAGATTATGAAGCAAGGAAAGGAAGAAGAGAAGAAGAAGGAAGAGAAGAGAGTAGAAACGCTAGAGGTGGAAAAGAAGAAGAAGATGGGAATATCTCTCAAAACTTCATTACTTGAGAAGAGCTCTTCTAGTGAGGAGTATGAGCTAGAAGAATTGGCTATGATAGCCAAACGATTCTCAAGCTTTATGAGGTCCAACCGGGGAAGAAAATTCAAAGAAAGATGGACTTCAAAGGTAAAAACAAAGAAGAAGCAAGGGATCAAATCATTTGCTTCTAGTGCAATAAACCCGACCACATACGTTCGGAGTGTCCTCAACTCAAGAAGAAGGGCTTTGAGAAGAAGAAGAAGCTCAAAGCCAAGCTTGCTACTTGAAGTGACGAGGAGTCATCCGAGGATGACGAACAAGAAGTGGCCAACCTTTGCCTCATGCCACTTGAGGAAGATTCCTCCATGGTAACCTCTAACTCATCATCTTTAGATTTTACATATGATGAATTAAATGATGCATATGATGAGTTGCAAGAGGTCTATGATGAATTAGTTTAGAAATACAAGGAGTCGGTCATTAGGAATAAGAAAATTATTTCGGAACTAAATGATAAAAATGACTCACTCTCTCAAGCTAATTTAAAATTTGAGAAAAAGATATTAGGGTTGAAAGATGAACTAAAATTCTTCCAAGATGAAAATATTGACCTTAATAATCTTTAATCTCAATGTAATAGTGAACACCAAAAGGTGTTAGATGAGCTAAATAAGCTCAAAGAGTCTTTTAAAAATGTTGGTAGTGTGAAGCATGAAATAGGTGAATCTTCAAAAACAAACCAACCTAGGAAAAAGACTAATTACTACAAACAAGGTAGCTTTCCTAGACATAGTAGAACTAAAAGGATTAGAAGTGTATGGGTTCCTAAGGAACTTGTAAAATCTAAGAACATTGTTGCTATGTCATCTTGGATTCCTAAGGGAACCAAGTTATTGGGAGCTAACACTCATGGATCCAAAATGATTTGAGTACCAAAAACAAAAGTTTAATATCTTTGTTTGTAGGGGAGCATTGCTACAAGGCCAAAGCACAAAGTCAAAACTCATGGTACCTTGATAGTGGATGCTCGAGGCATATGACCGGAGACTAGAGTAGATTCATGGATCTAAAGCCAAAAAGTGGAGGAGTGGTGACATTTGGTGACAACTCCAAAGGCCACATTAAAGGTATTGGCTCCATAGGTAATCACTCTACTATTCTTATTGAAAATGTCTTGTATGTCGATGGTCTTAAACATAACTTGTTGAGCATAAGTCAATTGTGTGATAAAGGATTTAATGTTTTATTTGATAAAAATGGGTGCAAAATTGTTGACATTAAATCTAATAATATTATACTTATAGGTCATTGCATAGGTAACATATACATGGTGCATCTAGATGACATACATACATCTCATGCATGCTTGGTAGCACAAAATGAAAATGATGCATGGTTGTGGCATAGGAAACTAGGACATGCTAGCATTAGTGTTTTAGAAAAACTAGTTTCCCTTGATCTAGTTAGAGGTTTAGCCAAGATTAAGTTCTCAAACGATAAAATTTGTGATGCATGCTCTAAGGGTAAACAACATAAGTCTTCTATTAAATCCATTAATGATGTTTCTACTAGTAGATGTTTACAACTTATCCATATGGATTTATTTGGGACAATTAGGACTATGAGCTTGGGTGGTAAATCTTATGCATTTGTACTTGTTGATGATTTTTCTAGATTTACTTGGGTTCTATTTTTAAGTACTAAATACGAGGCTTTAGAAAAATTCATCACATTTTCAAAACTAACCCAAAATGATCTTGAACTTAGAATTTCTCATATTAGAAGTGATCATGGAACCGAGTTTCAAAATTTAGGGTTTGAAGATTTTATGAATGAAAATGGTATTAGCTATAATTTTTCGGCTCCTCGAACTCCTCAACAAAATGGGGTAGTTGAGAGGAAAAATAGAACTTTACAAGAAATGGCTAGAACCATGCTTTGTGAAAATAATTTACCTAAATATTTTTGGGCGGAAGCCACAAACACTGCTTGCTATATTGTTAAGCGAGTAATAATTAAGCCAATTTTAAAGAAAACACCTTATGAGATTTTAAAATCTAAAAAGCCTAACATTAGCTATTTTCATCCTTTTGGTTGCAAGCATTTTGTTTTAAATAATGGAAAAGATAACTTAGGTAAATTTGATGCCAAAAGTGATGAAGCTATTTTCATAGGATACTCTTTAACCTCTAAAGCCTATCGAGTATTTAACAAGAGAACTTTAGTAGTAGAAGAATCTATACATGTTGTATTCAATGATAACCTCCTTCCAAGGAAGGATTCTTGTGATGATGATGATGTAGGAATCATAAATGCCTTTGATGGAGGACAAACTTCAAAGGAGGATGAGATTCCAGCAAAGGAAGAGGACACACAAGATCCACCTCTTGAAGCCTTGAAGGACTTGGCTCTTGAGGAAAAGGAAGTGAGCTACCCGAGGGAGTTCAACTATGTCAAATATGGTGAAATCTTGGGTGATCCATCCAAGGGGGTAACCACTCGATCTTCTCTTAGATCAATGAATCATGTTACATTTATCTCATGCATAGAGCCTAAGAATATAAAAGAAGCATTGAAAGATGATTTTTGGATTATGGCTATGCAAGAAGAGTTAAATCAATTTGAGAGAAGTAACGTTTGGACATTAGTTGATAGGCCTAGTAATCAATCTACCATAGGAACTAAATAGGTCTTTAGGAACAAGCTAGATGAGAGTGGTAATGTTGTGAGAAATAAAGCTAGCTAGTAGCACAAGGTTACACTCAAGAAGAGGGAGTAGATTTTGATGAAACCTATGCACCTGTAGCTAGAATGGAAGCCATTAGGATGTTGCTTGCATATGCATGTTATCATGATTTCAAGCTTTTTCAAATGTATGTTAAAAGCGCATTTTAAATGGTTTTATAAATGAGGAAGTGTATGTGGAACAATCACCGAGTTTTGAAGACTCAAAATTTCCAAATCATATTTTCAAACTCACTAAAGCTCTTTATGGTTTAAAACAAGCTCCTAGAGCTTGGTATGAAAGGCTTTCAAACTTTTTAATTGAAAAGGGTTTTTAAAAAGGCAAGGTGGACACTACACTTTTTATAAAAAGGTATAAAAATGACATCTTAGTAGTACAAATTTATGTTGATGATATTATTTTTGGTTCTACTAACGAATGTCATTGCAAAAAGTTTACTAAGCTAATGCAAGGTGAATTTGAGATGAGCATGATGGGGGAGCTCTCATTCTTTTTGGGACTCCATATCAAGCAAAGGAAGGATGGCACCTTCATCAATCAAGAAAAGTACATAAAAGATATGCTCAAGAAGTTTGGCTTGGAGAATGCAAAGCCTCAAGCCACTCCTATGAGCTCATCTACAAAGCTTGACAAAGATGAAGGAGGTAAGTGTGTTGACTCTAAGCTTTATCGTTCTATGATTGGATCATTGCTTTACCTTATCGCAAGTAGACCGGATATTTTGTTTAGTGTTTGCTTGTGTGCTAGGTTTCAAGCTAGTCCTAGAGAGTCTCACCTTATAGCCGTTAAGAGAATCTTTAGGTACCTTAGAGATACTCCTCGTCTAGGTCTTTGGTACCCTAGAGACTCCACCTTCAACCTTCATGCTTATTCGGATGCGGATTATGGGGGATGTAAAATCGATCGGAAGAGTACTTCAGGAACTTGTCAATTCCTAAGTAGTATGCTCATATATTGGTTCTCTAAGAAACAAAATAGTGTAGCCTTATCTACCACCGAAGCCGAGTACATATCCTTAGGGAGTTGTTGTGCTCAAGTCCTTTGGATGAAGCAAAAACTCTTAGATTATGGTATTAAAGTTGAAACCATACCCCTTAAATGTGATAATACTAGTGCTATATGTTTGACAAAAAATCCCATCCAACACTTAAGAACCAAACACATAGAAATAAGGCATCATTTCATTAGGGATCATGTCCTTAAAGAAGATGTGGTTATAGAGTATGTTGACACCTTAAATCAATTAGCGGACATATTTACAAAACCTTTAGACAAAGAGCGTTTTTGGTCCCTTAGGAGAGAGTTAGGTCTAACTAGCCTATCTTGACCTTTTAGGACCTATTTTGTGCTTAAAATTGCTTGATCTTGTGAAATGCCATGTTTATGTGTTTTTACTGCTAATTTCATCCATGCCTATAGCTAGGGGGAGTATGTTTATGTTTGCATATGTTTTTCCTGCTCATTCATGTCATTCATGCAAGATAGGACTTAGAAAATTCCATTTTTCTGCACTTTTAGAGCCTCATTTGCACTTCCAGGCCCACGTGTATCGAAACGGGTCCACATATTTCGATACAGTTGCTTTAAATTTCTATCTGAGAGAAGGGTGTTTTGAAACGCCTTCCAAGGGTTTCGAAACATTTTTGCTACTGCCAAGGGGTGTATCGAAACAAGTTTCGATACGAGTCAACGGGGTTTCGATACGGTCAAACCTATATCGAAACGGTTAGCTGGAGTTGAAAAGTCAGTCAATCTTTCGTGTCCGCGTTTCGAAATGGTCGACACCGTTCTGAAACGGGTTCACGGACTGCTCTAAAAGGGCTTTAATGATAAAGTTTAACCTAAATTAAAACTCTCCCAAAAACCCTAAAAACCCTAGAATCGATTTTCCTATAAAAACCCTCTAAACCTCATTCTTTTTCACCAAATCTTGAGGGTTTTTTCTCTTAAACACAAGTCTAAGCAAGCATCAACAATATTGTGCAAGGATTTTCATCCATTCATCCAAAATCCCAATTTAAGGTATTTTTCATCTTTTTCTTTTTCCTTCAATTTGTATTCGAATCTTAGGTTAGAAAATTTTAATTTTGTATAGTTTATGTGTTTTGATACTTGGGTTTTTCAAATCTTGTAATTTTTTTTTCAAAATCTTCAATTTTTTGATTCGAATATATAAGTTTTCACTCGTATTTTTCTTTACTGTTTTTCTCTTATTTTTTTTTTGTTTTGTTTTGTATATTTGTTTTTAAAATTTGTTTTTAAACCTAAGTGGGATTTATCATTGGATTGAATTATGAAATCTCATGCATACACTTAAACTTGTTTTTAGATCTCTTGCTTTATGTTTTTAGGATGGCTACGGAGAACGTTAACAAAAAGCGTAAGACCGGTCAATCAAGTGAATCGAGTATTCGTCCTAAGCTCACTCAGCTATTTCAAAAAAGTCTTCGAACTCAAGAGATGAGGGATCGATTCAATTATGTCAAGGAGTACGAAGTTCGTCGTGAGCGTGTTGTTGATCTCACGTTTCTTGACTCCGAGCACTTTCTCTTTCGCTACCTCGACCGTTTGAGAGAATGGGGATTCCTTGAGTTGATGAGTATCTCAGATATTTGCTACAAGCACATGGTCTATCTTTTTTACTCAAATGCTCAATTTATCAATAATGAAGACAACTCCGAAGTTGTAGGGCTTGAGTCTACTATCTTGGGAAAGAGGATTGTCATTGACATCCCTTATTTGGAGACTACTTTTGGTCTTAAGGACGAAGAAATCGACAATGAGAGTCACTTTGGTTCTCACACCGGTTCGGTGATTACCTTGGATGCTCATGATAGGTTTCTCCACTTGATCGTCTCATGGTTTCTTCGCCCCTCAGGAGGTAAATTTTCTCACATTCGTCAAGTAGACTATTTTTGGCTTGAATGTTTCCATCGTGGTGAGCGTCCTAATCTTGTTAAGATCATGTTTGCCGAGATTGTCATTAATGTTAAGCTTCGTGACACCGATTCACTCAAATCTTTTACTTATGGAACTGTTTTGAGTTACATCTTTGGCAAGCTTAATCTTGATTGCACCTACGACTCTCCGGAACCCCGCAAGTAAAAAATTGGTGCATCTTCTCTCCGAATGTCCGGATTTTGCTATGTAAACAATGGGCATTGGGAACGTGTTGATAGGGAAGCACCTCCACCTCAAGTTGAACCTCAACCACAAGCTCCAGTTGCGAACAATGAAGCTCTCACGGCTTTTCTTACCGAGCGGTTCAACACTTTGGACACTAACATGTCTCGAGGTTTTAGTGCTATCAACACACGGTTGCAATCCGTAGAAGATCGTCTCCTTGCGAATTAGAATCGCCTCACATCCATTGAGAATCAACACTCGGCCATGCACATGTCCTTCTCCACCTTTTATGACCAATGGATGAATTTTCGTCGTTCTCAAGCCAAGAGCGATGATAAGTCCATGGATGATGATGGGAACGACGACGAGGCTTAGGCTACTCATGACATATCATATTAGCTATGCATTTTAGGATTAAGTTTGCATCTTTATTTCCATTATGTTTTATGAACCTATGCTTTTGATTTTATTTGGGATTATGCTTTGAACTTATTGTTTAAGATTTATGTTTTGGATATTTTAATTTTATGAATTGATATTATTGTTGCTTATTGCTTATTGCTTATTGATTATTGCTTTTAACCCTATCTCTTCTCTTTGAGCCTTGTTTATTATTTTTGATCTAACAAAAAGGGGGAGAAGTAATCTAAGAGCCAAAATTCGTTTTAAATGTTTAAAGTGTTTTTAAGTTTTAAACCTTGAATTTAAATCCTTAAATCCTTTTTTAAAACTATAAAAACCTATCTAAAATTGAGGGGGAGTTTGAATGTACTCAAAATTTTCAAAACTCTTAAAAATTCCAACTTTGGTTTTGTTATATAAAAAAGGGGGAGATTGTGAAACCAATATTTTAATTTTGATATAACTAGAGAACCTAAGGACTAAATTGAAAATGTGAAAACGAATTTTTAAGTCCTCAAACATCCCTATATGTTTTAAAGAATATGCCTAAGTTAAAAACTAAGTTTATCAAATATTTTCTAAGTGTTCTTAAATCCAAAACAGTGATTTTCGAGTCACCGTTTCGAAACGGCCTTAGGCATTTCGAAACAGTTTTCAAACTGTGAGTCCATGTTTTGAAACGGGTATCGAAACGATTTCAACACTGCCAACCCGTGTTTCGAAACAAGTTTCGAAACGGCTTTAGAACAATGAGAACACCGTATCGAAACGACATCTAGTGTTTCGAAATGGCTTTAAAATTGATTTGAAAAATATGACCGTTGAATGTTTTTAACTGATTTTTGACAAACCGTTAAGGCGTATCGAAACGATCTCAAGCCGTTTCGATACGATCCTTGACAGTGGCAAAATGTTTCGAAACAAGTTTCGAAACGGTTCTTAGCGTATCGAAATAGGTCTGACCGTTTCGATACGGGCTCTTAAATGCACCCCAACAACTCTTTCTATTTTGGTCTGTTTCGAAACAGGGTCGGGCGTTTCGAAACGGTTGGTTGCAGACTGCATTTATGGAGGGGAGATAACACCCCCAACGGCTCTATTGATGAATGCAACAACCACAACAGCTAGAAATCAATGAGAAGGTATAAAAGGGACCTATAAAAGCCTCAGCAATAACTATTGACCCTAAAGCAAACATCCAAACATCAAATCCAAGCATTTGTGCCTAAATCCCATTATTGTCTTGTAACCCCAATTGTATTTTTCATTCTTATCATTTCAATTGGGTTGAGTGCTTGTAATTGGGCTACAATTTGTATTGAGAGATACTTGCTTAGCCAACAAATTCTTTGTTTCAATTGTGTGAGGATTGGGTCAAATTTTAGGTAGAAAATTTGACCGAAAATTGTAAGGGTTACCTCCTTAGCCTAAAAAAGGGGAAGAGCAATTAGTGGAATTGTTGGAAATCCTTAGTGAAGCTAAGGTAGTGGATGTAGAGTTCATTTGGAACTTGAACCACTCTAAAATTCCTTGTCTACCTTTTTATTTGCAATTTCCACCACCAAAAACTTTAAAAATCCAATTCAGCCCCCCTCTTGGTTTAGTTCGATCATTCGATCCACTCAACATTAGCAATGGGAAGAAGCATGAAAAACACTTGATTTTTTTTTCTTTTTGCCAATTATTCTTACATTGTCTATTAAATGTTGAATTTTTGCTTGAGTTCTAAGTTTAACACTGCCTGCTTTACTTAATAAAAATTTCTTAATTGAATACAGGTTTGTCGTCGCGGCAGCACAGGGCAGCAACACAAAGATGGTGAAAACCCTAGAGGTGCCCGAAGCAGGCTCTAGGAAGGATCACGAGCAAGGACAATCCACTGCTATCAAAGTCCAAGTATCTAAACCAAGTGACAGACAAATTAGCACTAGTGAATGAAAGCCTTCACGAGATGACTCTATTCAAAGGGTTCAGAGCTTCGTAGAGTGCACCTACCTTAGCTTTAGACCCAGAGAATAGTTGTGATGAGCTGAAGCCCTTAAAGCCATGATCAGAGAAAAAGAAAAGAGGAAAAGAAGTGCTTAACTGTGCTGCCATGGTAGCAACTCGTATCCTTTTTAGTAATTTAATTACGTTCAACATTCTTTGTTAACTTAGTATACTCAACATGTTTTAGCATGGACACAAACCTGCACACACTGCACTGACACTAAGAAAATTAAAATCTAAGTTATTTCATGTCATTCCCTATCACTAACATAAAAAATAGGTGCCACGACCTTGAGGTAAGAAATCAAGCTAAAGGCTAAGTTTCTACTAATTCTGCGCAAGGCGCAAGTTTACTAGTTAGGTTGCATTGCTCGAGGACAAGCAATAGTTCAAGTTTGGGGGTGTGTAGAGTGTCCACGAGTTCTATATTTTGTACACATTCATGCCCTTATTATTGCTATTCTTAAGCTCATTTAGGCATATTTAGGTGCATTGCATGCATAATAACAATATTTGCTCTTTCACCATGCTTTCATTGAATATTTTGTGTTTGGTTAAGAAAAGATATTGTTTTAGTTTAGTTTTTATTTCCAAGTGTTGTAGCTGTGTAGAGAAGGAGAAGACAGGAAGGTTGGGAACGAAAGGAGTTGTACTGAAGAAGTTCCAGGTGCCGCCAAGGACGCCGCCGTAGCAGCAATGCCACCAAGTGCCACCCAGGTAGGAGTTACATCGACTTAGTCAAGATGGGTTGCGATTGAAAGAGGGCAATTCCCTGAGCCCAATGAGCCCAATACTGCAATTTTCTAAAGCCTGTAGCGGTCGGTAGAGTTGATCCAATATTGATAAGTAAGAGTACTTATCCTTACTTGCGGGAGAAAGAAACATCTAAAGAGTCCACATTCAAGTAAAAAAAGGAGTCACCATTTAATGTAAAGTTACTTTAAGGACTTATACTCCAAGGAGGACTTAAACTTAGGCCATGAGCTCTATATATACCCATGTATGTGAGGGTATAGGGGCATGAAGGGATGCATGGATGCATAAGTGCATAGTGGAGAGGTAGATAGATAAACTGGAGGTGTTGGAGGTTGCGGCCCAACACTCCTAGGGTTTAGGTTTCTGTATGTGAAGTAGTTGTGAGAAACAGTTGTAATAGTTTAAGTGTGTTTTCAATAAAATATTATCAAGTTTGCTTAATTCATGTTCTTCACTTCTTCAATTAGTTCCAAAAGTCCAGTTGAAGAAATCCATTTCTCGGGCACGAGAGTGTAAAGCTCACGAAAGGATTAAGCACGGTCTCATCATGTCCAGGTATTGACTAATTCGGCTTAGCATAAGTTAGGATTTCAGTGGGTAAAAGGATCAACCAAATGTCGACTGCCTGTGTTAGGTTTACGCTGAGATTGCTAGGTATTGCCTACATCACGTGGTGATAGAATCCTTGCTTAGACATAGGTAGGATCACTTAAGAACTGCTCTGCCGAACTTGGAGTATCTGCCAGAGTTGTAGGGGAAGAGATCTGTTGCGGCCACGTGACAGGGTCGTAGCTGCCGTCCGCCATTACCCACCGAGGCAGCAAATCATGGTAGCGTAAAACACACTTAGGCTTTACCATGCAGTTTACACACTACTAAGCTGCAATTTCCTTACCCAATCTATCAACCTCATCTCTCCCTATCATCATTATCTTTATCTTACTTGTGTTTTTATATTTCCACGTTTAGAGATTTAACTTTGCATTTACTGAATCCTTGTGCAGGAAACCATTCATAGGAGCCGTTCCAATCCATGTGGGAGACGATATCTTTTATACTATAACTTGACAAGAGTGTTCACTTGCGCTAATAAATAGAGAACACTCAAATGCTCTACAGTATCTTTCGGGTGCGAACCTTGTGTGTGTCCCGTCTCTCTTTAGTGGGTTATACATCTACCGATGAGTAGTGTTGAGGGGTTGTGATTGTACCGAATACTCCACCACGAGTGTCACAACGATAGAGGGTTGCTCTCATGTGTGAGCCCTTTGTAATCCGTGTATCCGATATATGTTTTTGAATGTTGTTTATGACTTGTGAGCCAATATAATGGATTTGAATGTTATGGAAAATGTTGTTGATGCATATTTTGGCTTAAGCTTAACATAAGGGTGTTATGCTTGAAAGGCTTGGAACTTGAGTAGTAATGGTTTAATTGCTGGAACTTTACGAATCATGTTGCATGAGGTTTAATATAATGGTTTTGATGATAAAGTGCATATTTTGTCATAGGAAGCATGATGATTTTGAAAAGAATGAAAAGTTGTTTTGTGCATTGATGATGTGTTTGGTTTTTGAGCAATCCTCACTAAGCTTGTTTTCTTATGCTCTCTTTGTTCATCAATGCAAATAATTAGACATTTGTAGGCAGCATCTTCAAGGAATCTTACCAAGACACTCTCTAAAAGTAGTGTTCTTGAACTAGTGTAATAATGGCAATGGGGGTGTCCAATGCAATGAATGTTGTTAGCTTTGTATTTTACGGTTTTGTGCAAGTATGAGATGCATATTTGGATATGTAAATGACCTATAAGTCTTGGTTTATGCTTGAATTTGGATTTTGGCGTTTTGGTGCTTTTAACTCGTAGGAAGCATGCCTTTAGTGCTATTGATTCTGTGAATGATGCTATGTTGATGCACTTGCTTCGTATGTTTAGTGTTTGATGTGTATTTTTGTTGCAAACATGTTTGGGCATGTGTCGAGATGGTGTCGGAGGATTCAAATTGAATTAAATCAGCATTTTAAACATTGCAGGCCCAGGTGTTTAGAAACACCGTTGCATGTTTCGAAATGGTCGCTTGAAATGGCCTTGGTGTTTCGAAACGGTGAGGTAAGTTTCAGAACTTTTTGCCTCTGTGAACCATCGTACCGAAACAAGCCTAATAGGGTTTCGAAACAGACCCGCGTATCGAAATGACCATCTATGTTTTAAAATGACTGTTTCGATACGGGGCTTCCAATTCCGAAACGTCCGTCCATTAATTCAGTTTTTGAATAGTTCTGAGTTTTTGTGTTTTACGTTTTTGTCCTTGTTTGCCTTGTATGCAATTGGATGGGTTCTTGAGGTCGTTTGAGCTGAGTTTTTTTTACTGAGAAGCATGTAATGAACCTAATTAAAGATTGGTAACCCGAATTCGGTAATAACCCTTACAATTTGTCAAATTTACAAAATGGTCCCTAAACCTTGAATTTATTATAATTAATAGGCGATTGTGATGATGTTTTATCCGCTGCTTGTGTGCGTATGCATAGGAACCTAAGTTGCATCTAGACAAAATAAAAAGAAAAAAAAGGTCGTTTATTGAGTTAAACCTTCATGGTTCAGTTCAATATTCCCCATGTGATCCGTTCGGTTCAGTCTATCAGCCAGGATGGGTTGAAGGGGTTACATTTGGTGGTATCGGAGCCAAGTTATGAAAGGTTTGGATGATGGTAAGATGTTGGTGAGTGATTTGTGATGCAGATATGTGTTTTGGTGCTATTTGCTTTGTTTGATGAACGTCCTAAGTATGCCTATGTTAAACATGTGATAGTGATGTTTTATGTAATGTTTAAGTATGAATGAGAGCTGTTATATATATGATGATAAAATGGGATGAGTTTTGATGCTTGTAATGCATGATGGTTGTGACATACGTGTGGTATGCTTTATACTATGTTGGGAGGGGAAATTGGACTGCTCATTGCCTTATTACCTAGTGAACTGTTTTAATTTGGTTTTGGAAGTCTTGGAATCCTTGTTAAGAGCTGGCTTGATCTTTTGTTTATTTTATGTTCATGCTTTAATGTTAACTAGCGCAATGGGACCGAGACGAGAGTTACGTTCTAGAGCAGTTGCTTCTGTTGAGGGGCAACGTAACCAGGAGAACGAGGTTCTACCTGGTAGAAATTTACCTCCTCCTCCACCACCACCTCCTGGGGGTGATGAGCAGGGTCAACACGGGCAGGCTGGTTTGGTGTTGGGAGATTGGACGCCTCTGTTACAGGCGATGACGAGAGAATTCGAGGCTATTATTGCCGGAATACATGTACAAGCGCTTACTGCTGGGCAAGTGGGATTTCCATTGGAGTGCTTGAGGAGTCTGAGAGGAGTGGAATTTCGTGGATTATCTTCTGAGGCATTTGAGGCCTGGATAGCCAGTACGATCAAGATATTGGATCATATAGGGTGCAATGATGTCTGGAAACTGGGTTGCGCAGTATCATTGTTACATGGAGATGCATACACATGGTGGATAACTGCGACCGCGGCATTGGAGCTGAATGAGGTGGATTGGACGTTCTTCCAGTTTGCTTTTAATAGAAAGTATCTCAAAGTTACATAGTCGGATGATAAGACGAGGGAATTCATGTCCCTGGTTCTAGGAAACATGATTGTGGCTGAGTACGAGGTCCAGTTCGTACGACTGAGCCAATATGCTCCAGAGTTGGTGCGAAGTGATAGGCATTGGTGTGATCGTTTCTGGTATGGCCTGGTGCAGGATGTGAAGACGTTCATGCTAGCGACGAATTATACAGATTTTGATGTGCTCGTGACTCGAGCCAAAGATATAGAGAATAGCTTGGATTTGACCTCGCGTGGGGGTAGTTCCAGTTTGGGCAAGATGGCTGCTGATGTTGGTCCTAGTGGTGGGCAGAATAAGAGGAACCGAGACCGTAAATATTAGCCTGTGGCTAGGCGAGGTAACTTTGGGCGAGGCACACCAGCCCAAGGGAACATGGAGAGGTTTGAGTAGAACACATGTTGGACGCGTGGTTCGTGTGAGCACTTGAGGCGGGATTGTCCTCGTTCAGCTCGTGAGGTGCTGGCTCCAATGGTTGGGGCTAACTCGTGTTCGAACTGTGGGTCTGCCGATCACATAAGGCGTGAGTGTCCCCTATTAGCGGGAGGTGGTCATGGACGTGCACCTGTTATTGCACCGCACAAAGGCTGTGGGCACGTCCGTGGCAACTTTCAGAGGAGAGAGGATGGGCAGAGAGGTGTGGCCCACAAAGTTGATGTTTAGCCGGAGGGAGGTGGTCCTACGAGGGTGTATGCACATCGCGAGGGACGCTACGAAACTATAGAGTGTCCATGAGTTCTATATTTTGTAAACATTCTCGCCCTTATTATTGCTGTTCTTAAGCTCATATAGGCATATTTAGGTGCATTGCATGCATTATAGCAGTATCTTCTCTTACACCATTCTTTTATTGAATATTTCATATTTGGTTGAGAAAAGCGACTATTTTAGTTTATATTTTCAGGTGCTACAGCTAGGAGAGGAAAGGAAAGGACAAAACAAGACAGAAAGCTGGAACCAGAGGAGCTGTATTGAAGCAGCTTAAGATGCCACCAAGGACGCTGCCGAAGCAGCATTGCCGCCAGAAGCCGCCAGAAGCCGCCTAGGCAAGAGTTACACCGATTTAGCTAAGATGGGTTGCAATTTTAAGAGGACAATTTCCTAAGCCCAATGAGCCTAGTCTTGCAACTTCCTGAAGCCTGTAGCGGCCGATAGAGTTAATTCAATTTCGATAGGTGAGAGCACTTATCCTTACTTGCGGAAGAAGGCAAAGTGCAAAGAGTCTGTATTTAAAGCATAAATGAGTATGTATTTAATGTAATTTACTTTTAAAACTCATACTTCAAGGAGAACTCAACCTAGGTCACGAGCCCTATATATACCCAATGTATGTAAGGGTATAGGGGCATCTCGTAGAGGGATCATAGCATGTCGTGAGGAATTGATGGCATCTGCCGAAGAGAGTGTAGATGGGGGATAGTTAGATAAGTTGGAGTGTTGGGGGTCACGATCCAACTCTCCTAGGGTTTAGGCGCGTGTATGTAAAGTAATTTGTGGAAACGATTGTATAGTTTTGAGTTGTTTTCAATAAAGTTATGATTTTTCTTAATCGATGCTTCTTGTTCGTTCAATTAGTCTACACCAGTCAGTTGAAGTTAAAATCCATTTGTCGGGCACGAGAGTGCAAGGCTCACGAAAGGGTTAAGCACGATCACAACTCACAAAGGCGTGACTAACTTGGTTCCACACTAGTCCACAAGTTTCAGCGGCTAAAAGGGATTACCAACCGGGTTGTCTAATTTGGTTCGACACTAGTCCTCAAGTTAAGCAATCTCGAGCATCCTAACATAGAAATAGGAGGGATCACTGTCGACTATCCTGCCGAACTTGGAATATCTGCCAGACTTGCTGCCAGGACTTCTCTCCGTTCCACCTGCCGAGGTAGTACACACCCCTGCAATGGCAGTGACCTGCTGTGATAATGTGACAAGGTCGTAGTTTGCCGCCTGCTTGACCCACCGAGGCAGCAATTCATGGTAGTGTAAAACATAATCAAGACTTTGCAATGCAGTCCACAGGCTACTAAGCTGGACCTGTCTTACCCAGCTTATCGCCCAATCTCTCCCTATCATTCCTCTCATAACTATCTTTATCTTTACTTGTGTTTTTATATTTCCACATCTTGAGATTTAATGGTGCATTTACTAAATCTATGTGCAAGAAACCATTAATAGGAGCTGCTCCAATCCCTGTGGGAGACGATATCTTTTATACTATATATAACTTGACAAGAGTGTGCACTTGCGCTCATAAATGGAGAACACCCAAACACTATACAATTTTTTGGCGCCGTTGCCGGGGATTGGCAACAGCAACTACGTTTGAATTTTTGCACTTCTATTTAGTTTTTGCTCATTAAATCTATTTTCATTTATTTGCTTAAACATCCACCTGAGGAGGGGAAGGACATGCCTATATGAATAACCAAACACAAAGACCCTCAGGAATTGGTTATGCTTGGGAAAAGCGCAGCCCAACATAACCTAATTATTATTTCAATTTTAAATTTTAATTTTATTAGGTTTAGATTTAATTTTTATTCAATCTTCGTATTTATTTTTATTTCAGGTTAGGAAGGGAAGAAAGACCAAGAAAGATGAAAGGATAAAGGAGAGGCCCAACTAGCGGCCAAGGCAGCCCAAGGCAGATGAGCATAACAGCTAGTGGCTTCATAATGGCTAGCCGCAATGGCTATATTTGCCCTAACGAGCAGAACGGATATCTGTGTAATGGCTAGAATCCCGTTACTCGCGTCGCAATAATTACCACTCGTTGACAGCGCTCCCGCCAAGGCAGTAGAGAGAAACGACTATATAAGGCCAACTATTCTACCACCCGTTCTTCATTTTACTCTCTCTTTTCTCTGAATTCTTTCTATAGTCTTTGCTTCCAAGATTTCTTTGTTTTATTTTTCTTTCATATTCTTTTTACTTTCTTTAGGAAAACAACCGTTCCCCAAACTATAGCCTCATCACAGAAACCCGCCGCCACCTCCAAAACCCAATACAAGAGGTTCTTGAAACCTGATGTCGAGGAGACCTACAACCAGTTCTACAAAAACAAGCAACTATGGGAAGAGATGGGCTTCTACTACACCCAACCTGATGATAATTTCGGGTTGGAACCTTCCCTGTTCGAGATGATCCATAATATAAGTTGGGATCAGTTCGCACGGCAGCCAGAAGGGATTAACAGAAACCATATGCGAGAGTTCTATGCCTACCGACCTAACCAAGAGAGCCCTTTCGTTTACTTCCGGGGATAAGGTGTTAAGTTGACTGCTAAAATGATCAACAGCGTCTACATCATAGAAGTCAGCGACGACCAGCATGAAGAGTGGGAATCACATTTGACACGGGCTGACTACAACAAAATAAAGGAGCTCTATCGGCCAAACACCAAATGGCTGGCAGGTAAAAATAATGAGTCAGTCAACCGCAGAGACTTGCTGCCAGAGGCTGCCCTTTGGAGCTACTTCGTCCAGCACCGCCTGATGCCAACCTCGCACGGATCAATAGTAAACAGGCCGTGGCTCGCCCTTATCAGCAGTATTATGAAGGGGCGACAGATCAACGTTTGTGATGTCATACTAAAGAAGATTTACGCTCACGCAGAAAAGCCAACCGTCAAAGGCCCACTCTTCTTTCCCGCACTCATCACCAGCCTCTGTGCCAATTTTGGTGTGCCGCTGCACCCAAAAGATAAAATTCTTCCTACCAAGGAAGGATGGACAAGAAGAGCACGCCAACAAATGATGCATAGTGCAGAGCCTGATACAGCTTCCACCACCCAGCAGCCGTCCAAAGTTGCCGCCACCCCAGCCGCAGCAGGCAATACTGATGCTGCCTTTACGTCTGCCACAATTCCCTTATTGCACATCTTAGTGGAAAGCTGCCAGCGGATCCAGCACAAGCAGGTGATCTTCACCAAATATGTAGTAGACGTGCATGAGGCCTTTGTGGCCTACATACTGGACAAATACCAGGACGCCGGACCACAGTTGCCCGCCTTTCCAACGGAGCTAGCAGCATCCAAACCAGTCCACATCACTCCAAGACCAGTTGTTGTTCCCGTCGTCGATGACAGTGAGGGGCCACAGTGCCGCCCCAAAAGAAGAACCTCCCTGACCCACATCCACCCATATGATCTCACCTCAACCTCAGCATCAGAGAAGGAAGATGAGACAACTGCTGCCTCCCCAGTCGCCAAAACGACCACTGCCAAGGATATCAACTACTCTGACTTGGAGATTTTCGACTACTTTGACGATGAACCGGAAGAGGCAGCCAAAAAGAAAAAGCGGCCAGCAGCAAATCCCCAGGGTGGAGAAGCTGAAAGACAAACCAAGAAAGCCACCCCCAGCCGCATACAACCGCCGCGTAGCTCAAAGAAAAGCCTAACAGAAATACCATCCACTACGCACCACATTGTCCTGCCTGCCTCCTCAGACTCTTCCTTAACCCGACAGCAACAGGGGGGAACTCCCCCAATTTATAACACCATTTTTTTCTTTTCTGTTTAATTTTTATGTTTTATGTTTTATTTCTTTTTCTATTTTTAATTTTTCTTTTGATTTTCTTATTATATATGTTCTATTGTTAATTCTTGTTTTGTAGAGGCATTGAGGACAATGCCAACCTTGAGTTTGGGGGGAATTAGTCCTCTTTGTTTTAGGTTCATAGCATTTAGATGCATATGTAAATTCTGCCCCTAGCACTTAATAAAATAGAATCTTTAGTTAAAAACTTGTGCCTATGATAGCTTAGCCGATTACTTATATTCTCACCATTCAAAAAATATTTAATCTAACTTTGGGAAGACACATGAAAAAATACTTAGAATTTTTTTTCTTTTTGCCAATTATCTTTACACTTGTCTGTTAAATGCTGAATTTTTGTTTAAGTTCTAAGTCTAACATTACCTGCCTTACTTCATAAAAGTTTCTTGATTGAATACATGTTTGCCGCCACGACAGCACAAAAAAAATGATGAAAAACCCAGAGGTGCCCGAAACAGGCTCTAGGCAAGAAGAATAAAGACCCTAGAGGTGCCCAAAACAGGCTCTAGGAAGGATCGTGAGCAAGGACACTCCGCCGTTATCTAAGTCCATGAATCTAAGCTAAGTGACGAGCAAATTAGCAAGAGTGAATGAAGGTCTTCACGGGATGACTCCATTCAAAGGGTTCAAAGTTTTGTAGAGTGCACCTACCTTAGCTTCAAACCCAGAGAATAGTTGTTATGAGATGAAGCCCTTAAGCCATGATCAGAAAAAGAAAATAAAACGTGCCCAACTGTGTTGGCAAAGCAACAACTTGTATCCTTTCCAATAACTTAATTATTATAGGCATACTTTGTTAACTTGGTAATTTCAGCATGTTTAGCATGAACATATACCTGCACACACTGCACTGGCATTAAGAAAAAATAATCTAAGTTATTTCATGTCATTCCCTATCACTAACATTATATAGGTGCCACAGCCTTGAGGCAAGGAAATCAAGTTAAAGGCTAACATTCTATTAGTTTTGTGTTAAAAGGGCAGATTTACTAGTTAGGTTGCATTGCTTGAGGACAAGTAATAGTTCGAGTTTGGGGGTGTGTAGAGTGTCCATGAGTTCTATATTTTGTACACATTCCCGCCCTCATTATTGATGTTCTTAAGCTCATTTAGGCATATTTAGGTGCATTGCATGCATTATAGCACTATCTTCTCTTACACCATGCTTTTATTGAATATTTCATATTTGGTTGAGAAAAGTTACTATTTTAATTTAGTTTATATTTTCAGGTGCTATAGCTAGTAGAGGAAAGGAAAGGACATGACAAGACAGAAAGTTTGAACCAGAGGAGCTGTACTGAAGCAGCTCAAGATGCCACCAAGGATGCTGCCGAAGTAGCATTGCCGCCAGAAGCTGCCTGGGCAGGAGTTACACCGATTTAGCCAAGATGGGTTGCGATTTCGAGAGGACAATTTCCTAAGCCCAATGAGCCCAGTCTTGCAACTTCCTGAAGCTTGTAGCGGCCGATAGAGTTAATTCAAGATCGATAAGTAGGAGCACTTATCCTTACTTGTAGAAGAAGGAAAAGCCCAAAGAGTTTGTATTTAAAGCATAAATGAGTCTGTATTTAATGTAATTTACTTTTAGAACTCCTACTTCAAGGAGGACTCAACCAAGGTCATGAGCCCTATAGATACCCAATGTATGTAAGGGTATAGGGGCATCTCATAGAGGGATCATAGCATGTCGTGAGGAATCGACGACATCTGCCGATGAGAGTGTAGATGGGGGGATAACTAGATGAGTTGGAGTGTTGGGGGTCGCGACTAAACTCTCCTAGGGTTTAGGCGTGTGTATGTAAAGTAATTTGTGGAAACAATTGTATAGTTTTGAGTTGTTTTCAATAAAGTTCTGAATTTTATTAATCTATGCTTCTTGTTCGTTCAATTAGTCTACACCAGTCAATTGAAGAGAAAATCCATTTGTCGGGCACGAGAGTGCAAGGCTCACGAAAGGGTTAAGCACGTCACAACTCACAAAGGCGTGACTAACTTGGTTCCACACTAGTCCACAAGTTTCAGCGGTTAAAAGGGATTACCAACCAGGTTATCTAATTTGGTTCCACACTAGTCCTCAAGTTAAGCAATCTCGAGCATCCTAACCTAGAAATAGGAGGGATCACTGTTGACTATCAAGCCGAACTTGGAATGTCTGCCAGACTTGCCGCCAGGACTTCTCTCCGTTCCACCTACCGAGGCAGTACACACCCCTACAATGGCAGTGATCTGCTACGATCGTGTGACAAGGTCGTAGTTTGCCACCCGCCTGACCCGCCGAGGCAGCAATTCATGGCAGCGTAAAATATACTCAAGACTTTGCAATGCAGTCCACAGGCTACTAAATTGCACCTGTCTTACCCAGCTTATCGCCCAATCTCTCCATATCATTCCTCTCATCATTATCTTTATCATTACTTGTATTTTTATATTTCCACATCTTGAGATTTAATGGTGCATTTACTAAATTTATGTATATGAAACCATTAATAGGAGCTGCTCCAATCCCTGTGGGAGACGATATCTTTTATACTATAACTTGACAAGAGTGTGCACTTGCGCTCATAAATGGATATTATCCAAACGCTCTACAGACACCGATGTGATTACACGTACATTCACCTTGCAATCCTTGTCTTTGTTAGCATTGATTGATTCTAGATCTACGCATTCATACATCTTGAGTAAGGATGCACAATTGCTTGATATTCCTGTTGAGATGCTAGATGTAGGAATGCAAGTAACAAGTTCTTTTGGTGAGACTGTTGTTACAAGGAGATTGTATAGGAGATGTCCATTGTCTATTCAGGGTCATGAGTTTTTAGATGATTTGATGGAACTGCCTTTCTATGGTTTTGACGCGATTCTTAGAATGGACTGGTTGGTTGAGAATCGGGTTGTAGTAGATTTTGATGTTAAGCGAATTACCCTGAAGCTTGCATGTAATGCCTCAGTTTTGGGCTTAGATGTTTTGGCGAGTCGGGTTGGGCCGGTGGAACCAGTGTCGGTTGTTTGATCTGTTAAAAGGTGGTTTATGGAAATCAAGGTTTGGGATGGGATAAAATTATGTTAAAATTCTTAAAATCCTTTAAAATTATGTTTAAGAGGTTTGTTAAATCAATTTTACAAAACGGGTTTTCGAAACTATACATTTTGGTCAGTGACCAAAATGTAAAGATTTAAAAGTTGGGAAAAAAACATTTTTCAAGAAGAGTAAAAATCTTAGAATCTTTAGGGAGCTACTTGGAAATTATGCCATTACCCTAATTTGGCATGTGTTTTAAATGTTTATTAAATAATTAAAAAGCCTTTTAATTGATTTAATTAAAAAGGTAGTTAACTGGTTAACACAATTTTTGACGATCTTTTCATTTCTCACTTTCACTTCAGCCAAACTCTCTCAATTTTCTCTCAATTTTCCAGAAATTATTTTCTCTCAAATCCTCTTTTGATTCCATCTTTTCCTTGTTGATTTCTTCCATTTTCCTTAAAGTTTCATCAAGTTAATCATGCCAAATTTGAGGAGAAGCAAGGATTGGAGGTAAATTTCGTGCTAACCCTCTAATCTAGGTTCTATAATGAAAATCCAAAGATATTTGACTATTTATTAATGGATTTAATTGAGGTTTTGTTGTTAGTTCGATAAACTATTAAAATCTTGTTAGAAAAATGGATTTTAATGTGATTTTCGGATCTTGTTTGATTTGGTTGGTGAGGTTGTTTCTAAATGAGTTTTAAAAGGTTTTTGGTGTTGAAGTGGAGTCTTAATCGTAAAGATCCCGAAATCCTTGAGTTTCTTGATTTTTGAGGTGTTTTTGGTTGAGTTTTGGGGTGTTCTTTAGGAATTCGAGGTGCTGGAGGTATAAGAATGGTTTTAGGTTGTTTTTGGATGTTGATTAATACCTAAAATGTGTTGGATGAGTTGGGTAATGGCTGGGCTGAGGTTAGAGGTGAATCGATTGAGTTTTCGGTTGTTTCAGATGGGTGTTTTGATGCTTTAGAGCAGGGTTACGAGATTTCTTGTGAGTGATGGTGTTTTGGATGCATTTTAATGCATTGAACCTCTGTTTTAGTGTGTTGAAAATTGGGGATATTATTCTGGAAGCAAACTAAGTGGTTTTGGAGGCTTGCGACGGTCGATAGTTGCGTCGGCAAGCGTGGTTTTGCAAGTTGATGAGTGGAACTTGGTTTTCCAGCGTGGAAACGTTATATAAAAGGGTTTTGAGAACTTAGTAAGAGCTTGAAACGCTTTACTAAGTTCAGAAGTAAGTAAAGTGAATATTACTCTTGGATTGTGTTAGTTTTGATCTAATGGTTGCACTGGATTTTAATTGCAATTACCTAATATTTTAAAGCATGTTTTGAATGTATTAAATGTGTATGATGATGCCATGTGGATTAAGGATGCACTAGGTAGGTGGTCCTTGTATGCATGTGTTGAGGCATGAGATTTGAAGCATGGTTTAATGCTTGATTTATGGCTTATCATGAATGCTTTATAAAAACAGTGAGTTATGCATGAGGTATGAGTTATATTGGCAAATGATGTTGAATAAAGTGTTTTATAAATGAAATCGGATATAGTTAGATGGCTACAGGATTGAGTGTACTATAAACAAGTCACCTTAGATGTTGAGGGGTTATGATTGTACCGAATAGTCCATCCAAGTACTCTAACGATTGAGGATTGTTTAAGGTTGCAACGATTGATGGTATATCCTAGGTGTGAACCTTGTGTTTGTCCCATCTCTCGTTAGTGGGTTATACATCTACCGATGAGTGGTGTTGAGGGGTTGTGATTGTACCAAATACTCCACCACGAGTGTCACAACGATGGAGGGTCGCTCTCGTGTGTGAGCCTTGTAATGTCGGTAGAGTGTATGAAGGGTGTGGGACAAACCTTGGTAATCTGTGTATCTGATATATGTTTTTAAATTGTTGTTTATCACTTGTGAGCCAATATAAGGAAATGTGTTATTGTGGAAAATGTTGTTAATGCATATTTTGGAAGATGTATGTTTTTATTAAAGCTTGGCATAATGGTGTTTATGATTGGAAGGCTTTGAATACATATAACAATGGTTTATTTGCTGAATTTATATGAATCATGTGGCATGATGTATAATATAATGAGTTTGATGTCAAGAAAGGCATAATGGTTTTGAAAGAACGAAATATGGTTTTGTGCATTGATGATGCTAGTGGTTTTGAGCAATCCTCACTAAGCTTGTATGCTTATGCTCCCATTGTTCATCAATGCATGAAATTAAGCTTTTGGAGGCAGCATCATCTAGGGAATCTTACCAAGACACTTTCTAAAAGTATGTTGTGTTCTTGAACTAGTGTAATAAAGGCAATGGGGGTGTCCAATGCAATGATTGTTATTGGTTTGTTAATTTCTGGTTTTGTGCAAGTTTGAGATGCATATTTGAACTTGTAAATGGCCTTTGAGTTTTGGTTTATGCTTGTATTTGGATTTTAGCCTTTTGGTGTTTTTAACTCTTAGGAAGCATGCCTCTTGTCTCATTGCTATTGAGAATGATGCTATGTTGTTGCTTATGCTTCGTGTAAGTCGTCTTTGATGTGTTTTTGAGTTGCCATCTTGGTTGGGCATGTGTCGATATGGTTTTGGATGGGTTAAATTGAGTTTAAAAAACTTTTTTAAACATTGTAGGCTCAGGTGTTTCGAAACACCCTTGCCTGTTTCGAAACGGTGGCCTGAAATGGTCTTGGTGTTTCGAAACGGCGAGGCCTGTTTCGAAACATTTTGCCTCTGTGAACCATCATTCCGAAACGAGCCTGAAGGGTTTCGAAATGTACCCGCGTATCGTAACGGCCAGCTCTTTTTCGAAACGGCTGTTCTGATACAGGGCTCTCTGGTCCAAAACATCCGACCGTTAAAGCAGTTTTTGAATTATTCTGAGTTTCTATTTCTTTCAATTTGGTCTCCGTTTTCCTCGTATGCAATTGGATGGGTTCTAGATGTCGTTTTGAGCCGAGATTTCACCAAGAAGTATGTAATGAACCTAATTAAAGGTTGGTAATATAAATTTTCTAATAACCCTTATATTTTATCAAATTTACCAAATGGTCCCTAAACACTAATTTAGTTGAAATCGAAGGGTGATTGTGTTGTTGTTTAATCCGCTGCTTATGTGTGTACACTTAGGAACCTAATTGCATTTAGACAAGATAAAAGAAAAAAACGGGTCTTTTATTGAGGTACCTTCCCGGTTTACTTCAATATTCCCCGTGTGATCCGTTCAGTTTAGTCTATCGACTAGGTCAGGTCGAGGGGGTTGCATTTAGTGGTATCAGAGTTAGGTTACGAAAGGTTGGGATGATGGTAAGTTGTTGGTATTTGACGTTATTGTAATCATGTGTGTTTTGGTGATGTTTGCTTTGGTTGGTGAATATTAAAGCATGTTAATGTTAAGTATGTGATAGAGATGTGATTTATATGTGAATACAAGTTTGTGAAACTAAAATTGATTTTGATATAACACATAATCTTAAGGACCAGTTTGCAAAACAATAAAATTTTAAGTACTCTTTAAAGTCTCACAAATTGACAAGTATTTTTAAACAAAATAATATTTAAAGACAAGTTCTTAAACATATAAATTCTCTAAGTCTTTTCCTATGTTTTCCATTCTAACTATGCAAAAACTCCCAGGCGTATCGATACCCTTAGGCGAATCGATACCCTATTTGGCTACTGGAATTTTGATTTTTAAACCAAAGTATACAAAGACGCCCAGGCGTATCGATACCCTTATGTGTATCGATACCCTCTTTTGCCACTAGAATTTTAATGGACTTACCATACCGATACGCCTTGCAACCGTATCGATACGATATTCATCTGGGCAACTCTTTTCATGAAACCGTACCGATACGCTTTGTAACCGTATCAATACGATAATCATATCTTTGAAAATTCTGAGCATTTAAATTTTAGACCGTTACTTGTAAGTTGGTTGGTTTCCCAATTTTTAAAAGACCGTTATACCGTACCGATACGCTTGGTATGAGTATCGATACACTTTTGATGAAAAATAGACTTAGGATTCTAGTGAGCAAAGACCGTATCGGTACGACCTTCCGTACCGATACGCCCCTTAAAACTGTACCGGTACGCCTTCTATGCATATCGATACGCTCTGTTTTCAGGCACAACGGCTCTTTCCTCTTTGATGCAGGTATCGATACGCCCTTCCCGAGTACCGATACAGTAGGCTGCAGAGCTGCATTTATTGTGGGAAAATGCTCACAACGACTCTATTGATGATCCCAACTACCCAAACGGCTAGAAATCAATGCAAGGGTATAAAAACAAGCTTCAATTGACCAAGCAACAACTATTGAACCTACAAGCAACATCAAAGCAAAAATCAAAACCCTAGTGCTCTTCAAAGTCAAATTCTTGTACCCAACTCTAGTGATTTCATTTGTTATCTTGTATTGTGAGTTTGGGGAGTTTGAAATTGTATTTGGGTAAACATTTACCCTTTAAGAGGAATTGTTTGAGTTTACCAAATTCTTATCTTTGTAAAAAGTGAGTGGATTAAGCTTTGGGTAGAAAGCTTAATCAATTTGTAAGGTTACCTTCTCATCCAAGAAAAGGGGAAGAATTCAAGTAGTGAATTGGTTGAAAATCCTTAGTGGGAACTAATGTAGTGGATGTAGAGTTCATTTGGAGAACTTGAACCACTCTAACCACTTGTGTCATCTTTTATTTTTCACTCATACCTCCCACCAAATTTTTAATTGCCAATTCACCCCCTCTTGGCCATTTGCAATTGTGTGATCAACTCAACAATTGGTATTAGAGCTACACTCATTGGAAGGATTACAACCCTCTTGAGTCGATTCTAGGAGAGTTTGATCAACAACTAGTCAAGCAATGGCATCCACCTCCAACTCCAACCTCTATGAGTCCCAATCTACCACCAAGCCACCATTCTTCAACGGGGATAACTACCCATATTGGAAGAATATGATGAGGCTCTTCATCAAGTCCACCGACTATATGGTGTGGGATGTGGTTGAAGAAGGTCCATACATTCACATGAAGAGAGATGGAGAAGCAAGACTTGTCCCAAAAGTAAAAGCCGAAATGACAGATGATGAAAGAAGAAGGATGCAAGTGTATGAAAAAGCTCTCCATGTGATATTTTGTACACTTGGTCCGGATATCTACTCCAAGGTGTTTTCAATCGAAAATTCCAAGGAGGTTTGGGATACCCTCGAGACAACATATAAGGGAACTAGTGATGTCAAGGAGACAAAGATTGGGCTACTCAATCTAAGCTATGGAAATTTCAAGATGGATCCCGATGAAAGTGTCTCCAAGATGTTTGATCGATTCTCGGTCATTGTCAACGGATTAAAGGGGTTCGGCAAGATCATCCCCGAAGACAAACTAGTGAGAAAATTGTTGTACTCTCTTCCGGAGTCATGGGATGGCAAGAGAACGACTATTATTGAAGCTCGAGATTTGAAGACTCTCAAGCTTGATGCTCTTGTTGGATCTCTACTCACCCATGAGATCATGAGGAAGGGAAGAGAAGAAGAGAAGAAAATGGTTGAGAAGAAGGATGTTGAGAAGAAGAAGGTTGGAATCGCTCTTAAAGCTTCATGTCAAGAAAGCGATTCAAGTGAAGATGAAGATGAGGAGATGGCCCTATTGGCCAAACGGTTCACTCGCTTCATGAAGTCCAATCGTGGGAGAAAGTTTATTGGAAAGGGAGACTTCAAGAGCAAGAGTAAGGAAGAGGAGAAGGACCAAATCACTTGCTATGAATGCAAAAAGCCCGGTCACATCCGTTCCGAATGTCCTCAATTGAAGAGGAAGAGCTTTGGGAAGAAGAACAAGCTCAAAGCTCAAATAGCAACTTGGAGTGACGATGAGTCATCCGAGGAAGAGGAGGAAGTGGGCAATCTATGTCTCATGGCCATTGATGATGAACCAAAGGGGGAGCATTGCTACAAGGCTAAAGCTTCAAGCCAAAATTCATGGTACCTTGATAGTGGATGCTCAAGACATATGACCGGTGACAAGAGTAGATTCGTGGAACTAAAGCCAAAGATTGGTGGAGTGGTAACTTTCGGTGACAACTCCAAAGGCCACATTGAAGGAATATGCTCCATTGGTAATCACTCTTCTATTTTTATTGAAAATGTTTTGTATGTCAACGGTCTTAAACATAATTTATTGAGCATTAGTCAATTATGTGATAAGGGTTTTAATGTTTTATTTGATAAAAGTGGTTGCAAAATTGTGAACATTAAAACAAATCAACTAATGCTCATAGGACATAGAATAGCAATATATACATGATGCATTTAGATGACATCCATTCATCCCATACATGCTTAGTTGCACATGATGAACATGACTCATGGCCTTGGCATAGAAAATTAGGACATGCTAGCATGAGTGTCTTAGAGAAATTAATTTCCCTTGTTCTAGTTAGAGGTTTACCCAAACTTAAATTTTCTAATGATAAAATTTGTGATGCATGTTAAAAGGGTAAACAACATAGAACTTCATTTAAATCCATTAATGATGTCTCTACTAGTAGATGTTTACAATTGATTCATATGGATCTTTTTGGGCCTATTAGAACAATGAGCTTGGGTGGAAAATCATATGCTTTTGTGCTTGTAGATGACTATTCTAGGTTTACTTGGGTTCTATTCTTAAGTACAAAAGATGAGGCTTTAGAAAAATTCATCACTTTTTCTAAAATAACTCAAAATGATCTTGAACTTAAAATTTCTCACATTAGAAGTGATCATGGAACCGAATTTCAAAATCTTGGTTTCGATGAGTTTTTAAATGAAAATGGGTTTAGCCACAATTTTTCCGCACCTCACACTCCTTAACAAAATGGGGTAGTTGAGAGGAAAAATCAAACTTTAGAAGAAATGGCTAGAACCATGCTTTGAGAAAATAATTTACCTAAATATTTTTGGGCGGAAGCCACAAATACCGCTTGCTATATCATAAATCGAGTAATGATTAGGCCGATCTTGAAGAAAACACCTTATGAGATTTTAAAATCTAAGAAGCCTAACATTAGCTATTTTCATCCTTTTGGTTGCAAGTGTTTTGTTTTGAATAATGGTAAAGAAAACTTAGGTAAATTTGATGCTAAAAGTGATGAAGCTATTTTCTTAGGGTACTCTTTAAACTCTAAAGCCTATCGTGTATTTAATAAAAGAACTCTAGTAGTTGAAGAGTCTATACATGTTGTTTTCGATGATAACCTTCTTCCGAGGAAGGAATCTTGTGATGATGATGATGTAGGAATCCTTGATGCCATTGATGGAGGACAAACGTCAAATGTGGATGAGGTTCCAACTAAAGATGAGGATACACAAGATCCACCTCTTGAAGCCTTGAAGGACTTGGCTCTTGAGGAAAAGGAGGTGTCTTACCCAAGGGAATTCAACTATGTCAAAGGTGGTGAAATCTTGGGTGATCCATCCAAGGGGGTAACTACTAGATCCTCTCCCAAATTAATGAACCATGTTGCATTTCTTTCAAGCATTGAGCCTAAAAATATTAAAGAAGCTTTAAAAGATGATTTTTGGATTTTGGCCATGCAAGAGGAATTAAATCAATTTGAGAGAAGTGAAGTTTGGACATTAGTTGAAAGGCCTAATAATCAATCTACTATAGGAACAAAATGGGTATTTAGGAATAAATTAGATGAAAGTGGTAATATAGTGAGAAACAAGGCTAGGCTTGTTGCTCAAGGCTATACCCAAGAAGAGGGAATTGATTTTGATGAGACATATGCACCCGTAGCTAGGATGGAAGCCATTAGGATGCTTTTAGCATTTGCATGCTATAATAATTTCAAGCCTTTTCAAATGGATGTGAAAAGTGCCTTTTTAAATGGTTTTATAAATGAAGAAGTGTATGTTGAACAACCACCGGGTTTTGAGGATTCAAAATTTCCAAACCATGTGTTTAAACTAACAAAAGCTCTTTATGGTTTAAAACAAGCTCCTAGAGCTTGGTATGAGAGACTTTCAAATTTCTTAATTGAAAAGGGTTTTGAAAAAGGAAAGGTGGATACTACACTCTTCATAAAAAGATATAACAATGACATCTTAGTAGTACAAATCTATGTTGATGATATCATTTTTGGTTCTACTAATGAGTGTTATTGTAAAGAATTTTCTAAGCTAATGCAAGGTGAGTTCGAGATGAGCATGATGGGGAACTCTCATTCTTTTTGGGACTCCAAATCAAACAAAGGAAATATGTCACCTTCATAAATCAAGCTAAGTACGTGAATGATATGCTCAAAAAGTTCAGCTTGGAGAATGCAAAACCTCAAGCCACACCTATGAGTTCTTCCATAAAGCTTGACAAAGATGAAGGAGGTAAGTGTGTTGATTCTAAGCTTTATAGATCCATGATAGGTTCTTTGCTTTACCTTACCGCAAGTAGACCGGATATCATGTTTAATGTTTGCTTGTGTGCTAGGTTTCAAGCTAGTCCTAGAGAATCACACTTAGTTGCCATTAAGAGAATTTTTAGATACCTTAGAGACACACCTACCTTAGGCCTTTGGTATCCTAAAGATTATTCCTTTAGCCTTCATGCTTATTCAGATGCGGATTATGGGGGATGTAAGATAGATAGGAAAAGTACTCCCGGGACATGCCAATTCTTAGGTAGTATGTTCGTATCTTGGTTCTTTAAGAAACAAAATAGCGTAGCCTTATCTACCACCGAAGCGGAGTACATATCCTTAGGGAGTTGTTGTGCTCAAGTCCTTTGGATGAAGCAACAACTCTTAGATTATGGTGTTGAAATAGAAATCATACCATTTAGGTGTGACAACACTAGTGCCATTTGTCTCACTAAGAATCCCATCCAACACTCTAGAACTAAACACATAGAAATTAGACATCATTTCATTAGAGATCATGTTTTGAAAAATGATGTTGTTATAGAGTTTTTTGACACCTTGAACCATTTAGCGGATATATTTACAAAGCCTTTAGATAAAGAGCGCTTTTGGACCTTTAGGAGAGAGTTAGGTTTAACTAGCCTTTCTTGACCCCTTTTAGGTCCTAAAATGTTAAAAATTTGCTTGAAATTGTTTGTGATTCATGCTTGTGTTAATTTTGTTCTTTTTGCTTCTATACATGCTTCTAGGGAGAGTATGCACTAAGTTTAGCCATGAAAACTTGTTCATAGGACATGTGCATGCATTTAGGGATGTTTCAAATTGAATTTTTGCACTTAAAACTGTCAAAAAGGCCTAATCTGGTAAATGCGTATCGATACGGCTGAAGCGTATCGATACGGGTTGATAACTGGGAATCTTTGGAGATGAACAAGTATCGATACGACCCCGCGTATCGATACGGTTAAAGTCAAAGGAAATAGTCAAAGCCAAAGCGTACTGATATGGCCCCACGTATCGATACGTTAATAATGATGAATATAAAATTAGGGTTAAAGAGTATCGATACGCGTGTATAGCGTATCGATATGGTCTCGACGGAGAGGCTATTTAGGGGCTGCTATTGTTAAAAAGTTTTAAAAACACAAAACCTTATTTTCTCTCCAAAACCCTAGCCGCAAAACCCTATAAAACCCCCCATCAATCCTTCAATTTTTACCATCAATCTTAAAAATTCTTTGAGGGTTTTTAATCTCCACATCAAGGCTAAGCTTTGTCAACAAATCTTGTGCATTCACATCACCTCATTCATCCAATCTAAGATTCAAGGTATAAAACTCTTCTTTTTTATTTTCTTTGATTTTCGTTTGATTTTTATTATTGTTTCAACTGAATTTTTGTACAAAACATGTTTGATTGTTATGGGTTTCAACTTTTTCATAAATTTTTTTTAAGAATCAAAATTTTTCATTAGAATATTTTTTAAAACTGTTATTATTTTTTTATTTTTTTTGGAATTGTAAATGTCTTTTTTAAAATTAAATCTCTTTTTACAATCACCTTGAATAATTAGAATTTATTGGATTGAACAGGATGTTAATTGCATACATATTCGAATCCTTTTGATGTGTTTTCAGGGTTATGGCACCATCGAAAAAGGGAACTAAGCATCATCTTTCTACTTCCAATCCTCATGAGGATGTCGAGGGTAATCCTACACCTCACCTTCCTTATATCATCCAATTAAGTTTTCCCGATGCCATTGATATAAAACGATATAAACTTTTTCAAGGTATGAATCTTAGGGAAGAACGTGTCGTGTCAATCCCGTTTTTAAATTTTGTCCGGTTCAAATTTCAATACCTTCCCTTACTTAAGCAATGGAAATTTATGAATTTCTTAAGCATTCCCCCTATTCTCTATAGGAACCAAGTCATTGTATTCTTTTCCAATGCCGTATGTGTTCATGATGAAGCTAGGGAGAGTGTCATTGCTATTGAATCCTCTCTTATGGGCAAAACCTTTACAATTGATCAAAACCTTTTATGTAATATCTTTGGTTTTGAAAACATGGGTATTAATGATGAACAATCTTTGGGTACGGGTCCTTTAGGCTCAACAAAAGTTTTAAATGCTCATGACCGTATCCTTCATCTTCTTGTCTCATGGTTTTTTCGTCCATCGGGTGGGAAATATTCAACTATTCATCAAACGGATGATTTTTGGCTTAGGTGTTTTAGAGAAGGTAAACGTCCAAATTTGTGTCAAATTATGTTTGCCGACCTTGTCTTCTTAGTCCAACACCGTCATACCAAACAAGTCACGTCCTTTTACTACTCTACGGCTTTGAGTCATCTCTTTCATTTCCTTGACATTGATTGTTCACATGATTTTCCCGAAACCCTTGGCCTACCTATAGATGAGCATTCTCTAGCTCGTTCTAGTTTCTCGTATGTTGATAATGAATGGATTCGTACCACCCAAGATCCTCCACAAGATGCTCCGGTCGATGCTTCTCGTGCTTCTTCGAGCTCTCGCCGTGCTCCGGTTGATTCCTCTTTCATGGGTACTCTTATGACTTTCCTAAATGAGAAGTTTACTTCTATGGAAGACAGGTTTAACGCGATGGACACTCGATTCACATCGTTGGAAGATCGCGTCAAAGGTATAGAGAAGAAAATGGACACCATGGCTACTCGCCAAAACTCAATGGATATCTCTTTTATCGCCTTCCATGGTGCGTGGTTCAATCACAATCGAAGGAATCAACCCTCTCAAGAAGATGACGAGGACGATGATGGTGAAGAGGGGGACGAGTAGTTCATGCATCTCATCTTAGGGCATTTCGTCTTTTATATATGTTATTGCACTCCTGTTTTTAGGATTTGAAGTATATGCCTATTATCTATGTTTTTAGGATTTTAAAGTTTGGATTATGATGGTTGCTTTGAAGTTTATGCATTTTAACTATTATGTTTAATTTGAAGTTTATGCATTTGAGCTCTTATGATTGCTTTAAGTTTAATGAATTATTGTTGCTTTTATGTTGCTATTATCCTTGTATTATATTTGATCTAACAAAAAGGGGAGAAGGATCATATAGTCAATATTTTAATTTTTGAAAATCTATCTTAAAGTAAGGGGGAGAAAGCTTTTCAAAGTTTCAAAAACTTAAAAATTTATTTATGGTTTTGTTATATCAAAAAGGGGGAGATTGTGAAACTAAAATTGATTTTGATATAACACATAATCTTAAGGACCAATTTGCAAAACAATAAATTTTTAAGTACTCTTTAAAGTCTCACAAATTGACAAGTATTTTTAAACAAAATAATATTTAAAGACAAGTTCTTAAACATATAAATTCTCTAAGTCTTTTCCTATGTTTTCCAAGCCTAACTATGCAAAAACGCCCAGGCGTATCGATACCCTATTTGGCTACTGGAATTTTGATTTTTAAACCAATGTATACAAAGATCCCAGGCGTATCAATACCCTTATGCCATCGATACCCTCTTTTGCCACTAGAATTTTAATGGACTTACCGTACCGATACACCTTGCAACCGTATCAATACGATATTTATCTGGGCAACTCTTTTCATGAAACCGTACCGATACGCTTTGCAACCGTATCGATACGATAAACATATCTTTGAATTCTGAGCATTTAATTTTTAGACCGTTACTTGTTAGTTGGTTGGTTTCCCAATTTTTAAATGACCGTTATACTGTACCGATACGCTTGGTATGCGTATCGATACGCTTTTGATGAAAAATAGACTTCGGATTCCAGTGAGCAAAGACCGTATCGATACGACCTTCCGTACCGATACGCCATTTAAAACCGTACCGGTACACCTTCTATGCGTATCGATACGCTCTGTTTTCAGGCACAACGGTTTTTTCCTCTTTCATGCAGGTATCGATACGCCCTTCCCGAGTACCGATACGGTAGGCCGCAGAGCCGCATTTATTGCGGGAAAAATGCTCACAACGGCTCTATTGATGATCCCAACTACCCAAACGGCTAGAAATCAATGCAAGGCTATAAAAACAAGCTTCAGTTGACCAAACAAAAACTATTGAACCTACAAGCAACATCAAAGCTAAAATCCAAACCCTAGTGCTCTTCAAAGTCAAATTCTTGTACCCAACTCTAGTGATTTCATTTGTTATCTTGTATTGTGAGTTTGGGGAGTTTGAAATTGTATTTGGGTAAACATTTATCCTTTAAGAAGAATTGTTTGAGTTTACCAAATTCTTATCTTTGTAAAAAATGAGTGGATTAAGCTTTGGGTAGAAAGCTTAATCAATTTGTAAGGTTACCTCCTCATCCAAGAAAAGGGGAAGAATTCAAGTAGTGAATTGGTTGAAAATCCTTAGTGGGAACGAAGGTAGTGGATGTAGAGTTCATTTGGAGAACTTGAACCACTCTAACCACTTGTGTCATCTTTTATTTTTCACTCATACCTCCTACCAAATTTTTAATTGCCAATTCACCCCCTCTTGGCCATTTGCAATTGTGTGATCAACTCAACAAAGTTGTTATGATGTTTGATTGGGCTGAATCTTGATGCTTGAGTCGCATGATGGTTGAGATATGCATGCAGTATGCTTTATGCTATTTGGGGGGGGGAATTGGAATGCTCATTGCTTCATTACCTAGTGAAATGTTTAAAATTAGTTTTGGAAGTATTGGAATCTGTTGAGTGGATCGCAAGATCGATATAAACCAAGATGGGGTGTGAATTGGAAATTTAAAGGTTTTGTGGTGGAAATTGCAAATTAAAAATAATAGACAAGGGATTTAGAGTGGTTCAAGTTCCAAATGAACTCTACATCCACTACCTTAGCTTCACTAAGGATTTGCAACAATTCCACTAATTGCTCTTCCCCTTTTCTAGGCTAAGGAGGCAACCCTTACAATTTCGGTTGAATTTTCTACCCAAAATTCAACCCAATCCTCACACAAGTGAACAAAGAAATTTGTTGGCTAATAAGGTATCTCTCAATACAAATGATAGCCCAATTACAAGCACTCAACCCAATTGAACAAGATATGAATGAAAATTACAATTGGGGTTTCTAGACAAATAGGAATTTTGGCACAATTGCTTGGATTTGATGAATAGGTGTTTTCTTGAAGATCAATAGTTCTTGCTGTAGCTTTTGGATGTGTCTTTTATACCTCCTCATTGATTTTTATCCGTTTGGGTGGTTGGGAACATAAATTGAGCCGTTGGAACCCTCTCTTACCACCATAAATGCACTTTTGCAGCTACCAGTATCGGTACGTGGGAAGGTGTATCGGTACCTGTCTCAGAAAAGAAAGAGTCGTTGTGTGCAATAAATAAGGGGTATCGATACGCGCATAAGCGTATCGGTACGGGGTATCGAAAAGGTAAGGGCCATATCGATACCTTTTTCTGAACTTAGCTCACTGTCGATATCCGTATCGGTACGGGGGTTAGGCGTATCGATACGGGTCAACGACCTTTTAAAGTTTGGTTACCAACCAACTGACACCAACGGTCATATTTTTAAACCGACTTAATATTTAAAAATTATAAAGCCCGTATCGATACGAGGGTTAGCCGTATCGGTACGCTATTCAAACTCTTTGAATTTTAACACAGGGGCGTATCGAAACGAGGGTTTACCGTTTCGATACGTGTTCCGAAAGTAACCAAGTTTGGCAAAAAGGTATCGATACGCTTGGTGGTGTATCGATACTCCTGAACAATTTTCAATGGTTTTGCCTTGGAACACTTAGAAAATATTTTAAGTTTGAGTTTTACAAATCAGTTTTAAAGTGTTGATGTTTTAAAAACTTATTAACGGACTTATAAAAACAATTTTAAGTTTTACAAATTGATCCTTAAAGATCTAATTATATCAAAATCAAACATAGGTTTTACAATCTCCCCCTTTTTGATATAACAAAACTAAAGCTTAAAATTTTTGATATTTTTGAAAAACCTTTACAAAGTTAACTCCCCCTTAATATAAGCTTGGTAACCTTTGAATTAAAATCAAAATATTTGAAGTGTGAGCTAGTTTCTTCTCCCCCCTTTTTGTTAGATCAAAAAATCTTTGAGACAATTAAGTGCATAAAGAAATCAAAGGTATAATAAGCAACATAGATTTTATTCATCATAGCAACATACTTCAAATCCAAACAAAAGCAAAAAGAAATCAAAGCATAGGTTTTAATCCTAAATAACTTTAATCCTAAGAACATAAAGCATAGGTGCATAAAATAGAAAATCCTAAATGATATGCATGACAAACAAGAAGAAACGTTTAAGCATCGTCTTCTTCGTCTTCATCATCTTCATCATCATCTCCCATAGGCTCATTAGCTCGCATACTATTACGCCACTCATCATGGAAAGCGGCAATGGAAATATTCAAAGAATTGTGCCCGCTTTCAAGAGATGTGAGGCGATTCTCCATGCCTGTCATCCTTGTATCAAAGGTAGTTTCCATTGAAGTAAGACGAGTATTCATGTCCGTGCGCAACCCGGTAAATTGCTCATTGAGATAGGTCATGAGAGCATCCATGTTGGGTTGTTGGACTTGAGGAGCTTGAGGAGCTTGAGCTTCTTCAAAAACGGCGACGGCTTCCGGTGGTAACTCGGCAAGACGTACCCATTCACCATTAAGATAATTAAATTTTGCCCGAGCAAGAGATCGCTCATCAATGGGATCGGTGAGAGGAGTTGGGTAGTCATAAGAGCAATCAATATCTTTTTTAAGAAAGAAATAACTCAAAGCCGTACCGTATGTGAAGGAGGTGACTTGAGATGTGTTACGATTTTGCACGAGGTAGACGATCTCCGCGAACATGAGTCGAGCAAGATTTGGTCGCCTTTTCTCACGGAAGCACCGAATCTAAAAATCATCCACTTGACGGATGGTGGAATATTTTCCTCCGGAGGGACGAAACCACCAAGACACCATCAAATGTAAGATCCGGTCTTGAGCATTTAGGGCGGTGACGGATCCATGAAGAACATGCCCCAAAGCATGCTCATTATCAAGGCCTTCATCCTCTAATTTGAAAACCTCACAAATGGATTTGACATCAAGAATAATTTTCTTCCCCATGAGGTAAGAGCTAATAGCAACAACTTCCCCATCACGACTAATACATTTGGCATTAGCATAGAAAATCAAAACCAAAAGGCGATAGAAAAAACCGGGAATAGAGATGAAATCCATGAAGTTCCATCGACAAAATAAAGGTAGATATTCAAACTTAAAATGCTCGGAGTCGAGAAAAGGAACGGAGATTACCCTTTCGGCACGGATCTTATAATTCTCATATTGACGAAAGTGAGTTAGACCCGAATTGCCATCAAAGCATTGCTCATAGATGATTGAGTAGTTTGGACGAGCAATCGCTCCAAGGGTGGAAGATTCACCGGCTTGGGAAACCCTTGTACGCTTCCTCGAAGGTTCTTTCGGTGCCATGATCTAAAAGAGAGATTAAGCAAAAAGGATTTCTTCAATTTGAGTAAAAATCAAGGTAAAAAATTTTTGAGAAAAATTTCAAGAAAATTTTTGAAGAAAACAAAGGTTTTGATAAAAAGATGAAACAAAATAACAAAACAAAACAAAAAAATTGAAAAAGAAAAAAGAGAGATTACCTTGATAGAAACTTGAAAGATTGAAGAAAAACTAGCACAAAGATGAGAGAGAGAGAGCACAAAGCCTTGCTTGATTCAAAAACTCTTTTAGAATTGAGTTGATGTGTGAAAAATATGAAGGAGGAAGGGCCTTTTTATAGGCAAAACCGGCTAGGGTTTTTAGGTTTTGAAGAGTTTGAATTTTGGTAAAAGTTAATATCATTAAAAGCTAAATTTAATGCCATCTGCGCAGTCGAGTATCGATACGCCTGAGGGTGTATCAATACGGGGATAGAATTTTCTTTTCTGCAAAAATGCTCGTTGGAAAGTTGTATCGAAACGAAGGGGTCCGTATCAAAACGAGATTAATCGTATTGATACCCGTGAAGCGAAGAAAATTCTGGGAAACAGAATGAAGAACAGGTATCGATACGCGTAGAGCCGTATCGATACTGGATGCCCAGAAATGCATATTTGGTTCAAAGAACAACCAAAGGCTCGAACTTAACATCTCCTAAAGGTATGCAAATGATGAATGAGTAGTTCTAAGCATATTTCAACAGAAGCATACTCCCCCTAACTATAGGCATGGATGAAATTAGGAGTCTAAGCATACAAACATGGCATTTCACATGATCAAGCTTATTTAAGCACAAAAGAGGTCCAAAAAGGTCAAGATAGGCTAGCTAGACCTAACTCTCTCCTAAGGGACCAAAAACGCTCTTTGTCTAAAGGTTTTGTAAATATGTCCGCTAATTGATTCAAGGTGTCTACATACTCTATAACCACATCTTCCTTAAGGACATGATCTCTAATGAAATGATGCCTTATTTCTATGTGTTTGGTTCTAGAGTGTTGGATGGGATTTTTTGTTAAACAAATTGCACTAGTGTTGTCACATTTTAGGGGTATAGTTTCAACTTTAATTCCATAATCTAAGAGTTGTTGTTTCATCCAAAGGACTTGAGCACAACAACTCCCTAAGGATATGTACTCGACTTCGGTGGTAGATAAGGCTACATTATTTTGTTTCTTAGAGAACCAAGATATGAGCATACTACCTAGGAATTGACAAGTTCCCGAAGTACTTTTCCTATCGATTTTACAACCCCCATAATCCGCATCCGAGTAAGCATGAAGGTTGAAGGTAGAGTCTCTAGGATACCAAAGACCTAAACAAGGAGTATCTCTAAGGTATCTAAAGATTCTCTTAACGGCTATAAGGTGAGACTCTCTAGGACTAGCTTGAAACCTAGCATACAAGCAAACACTAAACAAGATATCCGGTCTACTTGCGGTAAGGTAAAGCAAAGATCCAATCATAGAGCGATAAAGCTTAGAGTCAACACACTTACCTCCTTCATCTTTGTCAAGCTTTGTAGATGAGCTCATAGGAGTGGCTTGAGGCTTTGCATTCCCCAAGCCAAACTTCTTGAGCATATCCTTTATGTATTTTGCTTGGTTGATGAAGGTGCCATCCTTCTTTTGCTTGATTTGGAGTCCCAAAAAGAATGAGAGCTCCTCCATCATACTCATCTCAAATTCACCTTGCATTAACTTAGCAAACTCTTGACAATGACATTCATTAGCAGAACCAAAAATAATATCATCAACATAAATTTGAACTACTAAGATGTCATTTTTATACATTTTTATAAAAAGTGTAGTGTCCACCTTACCTTTTTCAAATCCTTTTTCAATCAAAAAATTTGAAAGTCTTTCATACCAAGCTCTAGGAGCTTGTTTTAAACCATAAAGAGCTTTGGTAAGTTTGAAAACATGATTTGGAAATTTTGAATCTTCAAAACCCGGTGGTTGTTCCACATACACTTCTTCATTTATAAAACCATTTAAAAATGCGCTTTTAACATCCATTTGAAAAAGCTTGAAATTATGATAACATGCATATGCAAGCAACATCCTAATGGCTTCCATTCTAGCTACGGGTGCATAGGTTTCATCAAAATCTATTCCCTCTTCTTGAGTGTAACCTTGTGCTACAAGTCTAGCCTTATTTCTTACAATGTTACCACTCTCATCTAGCTTGTTCCTAAAGACCCATTTAGTTCCTATTGTAGATTGATTACTAGGCCTATCAACTAATGTCCAAACATTACTTCTCTCAAATTGATTTAACTCTTCTAGCATAGCCATAATCCAAAAGTCATCTTTCAATGATTCTTTAATATTTTTAGGCTCTATGCATGAGATAAATGCAACATGGTTCATTAATCTAAGAGAAGAACGAGTGGTTACCCCCTTGGATGGATCACCCAAGATTTCACCATCTTTGACATAGTTCAACTCCCTTGGGTAGCTCACTTCCTTTTCCTCAATAGCCAAGTCCTTCAAGGCTTCAAGAGGTGGATCTTGTGAGTCCTCTTCTTTTGTTGGAATCTCATCCTCCTTTGAAGTTTGTCCTTCATCAAAGGCATTTATGATTCCTACATCATCATCATCACAATAATCCTTCCTAGGAAGGAGGTTATCATCGAATACAACATGAATAGATTCTTCTACTACTAAAGTTCTTTTGTTAAATACTCGATAGGCTTTAGAGGTTAAAGAGTAACCTATAAAAATGGCTTCATCACTTTTTGCATCAAATTTACCTAAGTTGTCTTTTCCATTATTTAAAACAAAACACTTGCAACCAAAAGGGTGAAAATAGCTAATGTTAGGCTTTTTAGATTTTAAAATCTCATAAGGTGTTTTCTTTAAAATTGGCCTAATCATTACTCGATTTACAATATAGCAAGCGGTGTTTGTGGCTTCCGCCCAAAAATATTTAGGTAAATTGTTTTCACAAAGCATAGTTCTAGCCATTTCTTGTAAAGTTCTATTTTTCCTCTCAACTACCTCATTTTGTTGAGGAGCCGAAAAATTATGGCTAATACCATTTTCATTTAAAAAAATCTTCAAACCCTAAATTTTGAAACTTCGTTCCATGATCACTTCTAATATGTGAAATTCTAAGTTCAAGATCATTTTGGGTTAATTTTGAAAATGTGATGAATTTTTCCAAAGCCTCATCTTTAGTACTTAAAAATAGAACCCAAGTAAATCTAGAAAAATCATCAACAAACACAAAAGCATAAGACTTACCACCCAAGCTCATAGTCCTAATTGGCCCAAATAAATCCATGTGGATTAGTTGTAAGCATCTACTAGTAGAAACATCATTAATGGATTTAAAGGAAGATCTATGTTGTTTACCCTTTGAGCATGCATCACAAATTTTATCATTTGAAAATTTTATCTTGGGTAAACCTCTAACTAGATTTAGGGAGACTAGTTTTTCTAAAACACTTATGCTAGCATGTCCTAGTTTCCTATGCCACAACCATGCATCATTTTTATTTTGAGCAACTAAGCATGCATGAGATGTATGAATGTCATCTAGATGCACCATGTATATGTTTCCTATGCGATGACCCATGAGCATAATATTATTAGATTTAATGTCCACAATTTTGCATCCATTTTTATCAAATAAAACATTAAATCCTTTATCACACAATTGACTTATGCTCAATAAATTGTGTTTAAGACCATCGACATATAAGACATTTTCAATGAGAATAGTAGAGTGATTACCTATGGAGCCAATACCTTTAATGTGGCCTTTGGAGTTGTCACCAAATGTCACTACTCCTCCACTTTTTGGCTTTAGATCCATGAATCTACTCTTGTCTTCGGTCATGTGCCTCGAGCATCCACTATAAAGGTACCATGAGTTTTGACTTTGTGCTTTGGCCTTGTAGCAATGCTCCCCCTACAAACAAAGATATTAAGCTTTTGTTTTTGGTACCCAAATCATTTCGGGTCCATGAGTGTTAGCTCCCAAAACCTTGGTTCCCTTAGGAATCCAAGATGATATAGCAATAATATTATTAGATTTTACAAGTTCCTTAGGAACTCATACACTTCTAACTCTTTTAGCTCTACTATGTCTAGGGTAGCTACCTTGTTTGTAGTAGTTAGTCTTTTTCTTAGGTTGGTGTGTTCTAGAGGATTCACCTATTTCATGCTTGACACTACCAACAATTTTCAAAGACTTTTTGAGCTCATTTAGCTCACCCAACACCTTTTGGTGTTCACTATTACATTGAGATAAAAGATTATTAAGATCAACATTTTCATCTTGAAAGAATTTTAGTTCATCTTTTAATCCTAATATCTTTTTCTCAAATTTTGAATTAGGTTGAGTAAGTGAGTCATTTTTCTCATTTAGTTCTAGAATAATCTTTTTATTCCTAATGACCGACTCCTTATATTTCTCAACTAATTCGTCATATACCTCTTGTAACTCATCATATGCATCATTTAATTCTTCAAAATCTAAAGTAGATGAGTTAGAGGTTACCATGGAGGAACCTTCCTCAAGTGCCATGAGGCAAAGATTAGCCACTTCTTGTTCGTCATCCTCCGATGACTCCTCATCACTCCAAATAGCAAGCTTGGCTTTGAGCTTCTTTTTCTTCTCAAAGCCCTTCTTCTTGAGTTGAGGGCACTCCAAACGTATGTGGCCGGGTTGTTTGCACTCAAAGCAAATGATAGGATCCCTTCCTTCTTCTTTGTTCTTGCTTTTGAAGTCTATCTTCCTTTCGATTTTTCTTCCCCGGTTGGACCTCATGAAACGTGAGAATCGTTTGGCTATCATAGCCAATTCTTCAAGTTCATCCTCCTCACTAGATGAGCTCTCATCATGTTGTGAAGCTTTAGCCTTGAGAGCTATTCCCATCTTCTTCTTCTTCTCAACCTCAAGCTTCTCTACCCTTTTCTCTTCTTTCTTCTTCTCATCTTCCCTTCCTTGCTTCAAGATCTCATGAGTAAGGAGAGAACCCACAAGCTCATCAAGCTTCAAAGTTTTCAAATTCTTTGCTTCGATGATAGCGGTTCTCTTCCAATCCCAAGACTCGAGAAGTGAATAGAGTAGCTTCCGGACAAGCTTGTCTTTCGGTATGATCTCTCCAAAGCCCTTAAGACCATTGACAATCGTGGAGAAACGATCAAACATCTTTGACACCGTCTCATCGGGCTCCATCTTGAAATTTTCATAACTAAGATTGAGAATTCCAATCTTAGTTTCTTTAACATCATTGGTGCCTTCATAAGTAGTCTCAAGAGTGTCCTACACTTCTTTGGCACTTTCGATGGATGAGACCTTTGAATAGATGTCCGGACCGAAAGAACAAAATAGCATGTGGAGAGCTTTATCATTGACTTGGATCTTTTTCCTCTCCTCTTCACTCATCTCCACTTTCTTCTTCAAAACCATCTTGCCTTCACCATCTTGCTTCAATGGAATATATGGCCCATCTTCAATGACATCCCACACTAGATAGTCATTTGACTTGATGAAGAGACGCATTCTATTCTTCCAAAAAGAATAGTTATCACCGTTGAAGAAAGGAGGCTTTGTAGTGGATTGTGCCTCGTACATGCCGGAACCGGAGATTGAAGTCATCTCTTGATATTTTGATGATCACACTCTTCCAAGGAACTCCTCTTGTGGTTGTTAATCCTCAAAGAGGTAGGCTCTGATACCATTTGTTGAGTGGATCGCAAGATCGATATAAACCAAGAGGGGGGTGAATTGGAAATTTAAAGGTTTTGTGGTGGAAATTGCAAATTAAAAATAATAGACAAGGGATTTAGTGTGGTTCAAGTTCCAAATGAACTCTACATCCACTACCTTAGCTTCACTAAGGATTTGCAACAATTCCACTAATTGCTCTTCCCCTTTTCTAGGCTAAGGAGGCAACCCTTAAAATTTTAGTTGAATTTTCTACCCAATATTCAACCCAATCCTCACACAAGTGAACAAAGAAATTTGTTGGCTAATAACGTATCTCTCAATACAAATGATAGCCCAATTACAAGCACTCAACCCAATTGAACAAGATATGAATGAAAATTACAATTGGGGTTTCTAGACAAATAGGAATTTTGGCACAATTGCTTGGATTTGATGAATAGGTGTTTTCTTGAAGATCAATAGTTTTTGCTGTAGCTTTTGGATGTGTCTTTTATACATCCTCATTGATTTCTAGCCGTTTGGGTGGTTGGGAACATAAATTGAGCTGTTGGAACCCTCTCTTACCACCATAAATGCACTTCTGCAGCTACCAGTATCGGTACACGGGAAGGTGTATCGGTACCTGTCTCAGAAAAGAAAGAGATGTTGTGTGCAATAAATAAGGGGTATCGATACGCGCGTAAGCGTATCAGTATGGGGTATCGAAACGGTAAGGGCCGTATCGATACCTTTTTCTGAACTTAGCTCACTGTCGATATTCGTATCGTTACGGGGGTTAGGCGTATCGATATGGGTCAACGACCTTTTAAAGTTTGGTTACCAACCAACTGACACCAACGGTCATATTTTTAAACCGACTTAATATTTAAAAATTATAAAGCTCGTATCGATACGAGGGTTAGCCGTATCGGTACGCTATTCAAACTCTTTGAATTTTAACACAGGGGCGTATTGAAACGAGGGTTTACCGTTTCGATACGTGTTCTGACAGTAACCAAGTTTGGCAAAAAGGTATTGATACGCTTGGTGGTGTATCGATACTCCTGAACGATTTTCAATGGTTTTGCCTTGGAACACTTAGAAAATATTTTGAGTTTGTGTTTTACAAATCAGTTTTAAAGTGTTGATGTTTTAAAAACTTATTAAGGGACTTATAAAAACAATTTTAAGTTTTACAAATTGATCCTTAAAGATCTAATTATATCAAAATCAAACATAGGTTTTACAGAATCCTTGTTAAGAGCTGGCCTGATCTTTTGTTTGTTTATGTTCATGCTTTAATGATAACTAGCACAATGAGACCGAGACGAGCGTTACAATCTGGAACAGTTGCACCTAATGATGGGCAACATGACCACGAGAACAAGGTTCTACCTTGTGGAAACTTACCTCCTCCTCCGCCACCACCACCTATAGGTGGGGAGCAGGAACAACAAGGATAGGCTGGTATGGGGTTGGGATATTGGACGCCTATGGTACAGGAGATGCCGGGGGCATTCCAGGCTGCTGTTGCTGGAGTGCATGTACAAGTTCTTACTGCTGGGCTAGTGGGATTGCCACTGGAGATATTGAAGAGTTTGGGAGGAGTAGAGTTTCGCGGATTATCTCTTGAGGCGTTCGAGGCATGGATGGCTAGTACGATCTGGATATTGGATAAGATGGGGTGCAATGATGCACGAAAGCTGGGCTACGCAGTATCGTTGTTGCATGGTGATGCATATACATGGTGGACGACTGCGACCGCAACAATGGAGCCGAAAGAGGTAGATTGGACGTTCTTCCGGTCTTCTTTTAAGAGAAAGTATCTTGGAGTTAGATACTTGGATGACAAGAAAAGATAATTTATGTCTTTGGTTAAGGGGGATATGACCGTAGCTGAGTACGAGGTCCAGTTCGTACGGCTGAGTCAATATGCTCTGGAGTTGGTGCCGAGTGATAGGCATCGATGCGATCACTTTCGGTATAGCCTGTTCCAGGACGTGAAGACGTACATGCTCGCGATTGATTATACGGATTTTAATGTGCTCGTGACACGAACCAAAGACATAGAGCAGAGCTTGGGATTGACCTCGTGAGGGGTGGTTCTAGTTTAGGCAAGAGATTTGTTGATGCTGGCCCTAGTGGTGGGCAGAATAAGAGGAACCGAGATCGTAAATATCAGCCTGTGGCTAGACGAGGTAACTTTAGGCGAGGCACACTAGCCTAGGGCAACATGCAGAGGTTTGAGCAGAACACATGTTGGACGTGTGGTTTGCGTGAGCACTTGAGGCGGGATTGTTCTCGTGTAGCTCGTGAGGTGCAGGCTCTTGTGTTTAGGGCTAACTCGTGTTGGAACTGTGGGTCTGCTGATCACATGAGGCGTGAGTGTCCTCTATTAGTAGGAGCTGGTCAAGGTTGAGCACCAGCTGTTGCACAACAGAGAGGCTGTGGGCGCGCCCGTGGCAATTTTTAGAGGAGAGAGGATGGTCAGAGGGGTGTGGCCCATGTAGTTGCTGTTTAGTTGGAAGAAGGTGGTCCCACGAGAGTGCATGCACATCGCGAGGGACGTAACGACACATATGTGATTGCAGGTACCTTCACCTTGCAATCCTTATCTTTGTTAGCATTGATTGATTCTGGATCCACGCATTCATACATCTTCAGTGAGCATGCACATTTGCTTGATATTCCTGTTGAGATGCTAGATGTAGGAATGCAAGTTAAAAGTTCTTTTGGTGAGACTGTTGTTACAAGGAAATTGTATAGGAGGTGCCCGCTGTCTATTCAAGGTCATATGTTCTTTGTTGATTTGATGGAACTACCTTTTTATGGTTTTGACGTGATACTTGGAATGGACTGGATGGTTGAGCATCGAGCTGTGGTAGATATTGATGTAAAGCGTGTTGCTCTGAAGCTTGCAGATGATTACAAGGTGGTAATCGTAGGCGAGAACGTGAAGTTCTTGTCTAACGCAATTTTGACTCTTGAAGTGAGTCGGATGTTGGAGTTGGGATGCGAAGCTTTCTTAGCGTATGTGATGAATCTTGGTACAAAGGAAGTGTGTGTGTGCTAGACATACGAACTGTATGCGAGTTTTCGGGTGTTTTTCCGGAAGAGTTGCCTGGATTGCCACCCAATCGAAAGGTTGAGTTTGGTATCGAGTTGTATGAGAATATGCCTTTGGTGTCCATTGCTCCTTATCATATGGCACCTAAGGAGTTGAAGGAGTTGAAAACGCAACTTCAGGAGTTGCTTGACTAGGGATTCATAGGGCCGAGTATTTCACCTTGGGGTGCGTCGGTCTTGTTTGTGAAGAAGAATGATGGTACAATGCGTATGTGCATAGTTTATCGACAACTAAACAAGTTGATTGTTAAGAATTAGTACCCTTTGCCGAGGATCGATGATTTGTTCGACCAGTTTTGTGGCGCTTCGGTGTTTTCTAAGATAGATTTGAGGTCTGGGTACTACCAGCTTAAGGTTAAGGATGTGGATGTACCTAAGACAGCTTTTCGGACTAGGTACGACCATTATGAGTTCTTGGTGATGCTGTTTGGATTGACGAACGCACCGACTGCATTCATGGATATGATGAATAAGGTGTTCCATGAGTTTTTGGATCAGTTTGTGGTGGTGTTTATCGATGATATTCTCATGTATTCGCGTACCAAGGTGGATCATGATAGATACTTGAGGATTGTGTTGCAAGTGTTATTGGAAAATCAGCTTTATGCTAAGCTGAGCAAGTGTGAGTTTTGGCTCAAAGAAGTGGTTTTTCTTGGACATGTGGTGTCAGTCGAAGGTATCCTGGTTGATCCACATAAGGTTGAGGCGGTGATGAGTTGGAAGACGCCTAAGTTAGTGACAGAAGTGCATAGTTTCCTTGGGTTGGCTGGATATTATCGAAGGTTTGTCGAAGGTTTCTGTATGATTGCTGCCTCTTTGACCAAGTTGTTGCAAAAGAATGTTCGCTTTGAGTGGAAAGATGTTAGGCAACAAGCTTTCGAGAAGTTGAAGGAAGCTTTAACGTAAGCTCATGTCTTGATTCAAACGGAATCAGGTAAGGAGTTTGTAGTTTATAGCGATGCATCATATGTTTGTTTGGGTTGTGTATTGATGCAAGGTGGGAAGGTTGTGGATTATGCGTCTAGACAGTTGAAGGTGCATGAACGCAACTACCCTACGCATGATTTAGAGCTCGCAGCGGTGGTGTTTGCTTTTAAGATTTGGAGACACTACCTTTATGGTGAAAGGTGTGTGGTTTATACTGACCATAAGAGTTTGAAGTATCTTATGTCTGAGAGAGATTTGAATCTTAGACAATGAAGATGGTTGGAGTTGCTTAAGGATGACGATCTGACCATTGAGTATCATCCTGGCAAGGCCAATGTTATGGCCGATGCTTTGAGTATAAAGGTAGTTGTTGAGCTGAGAGCTATGTTTGCTCGTTTGAGTATATAGCGTGATGGTGGCTTGGTAGCTGAGTTGCAAGTAAAACCTTCCTTGATTCAGTTGGTTAAGGAGAAGCAGTTGTTTGATGATTTGTTGGTGCCTCATGTTCATGATATAGCTGATGGTAAGACTACGAAATTCTGCTTTAATGATGATGGAGTTCTATGTTTCAAAAGTCGTATAGTGGTGCCGAAAGATGTTGAGTTGAGGCGCACTATTTTGACTGAGGCTCATAGCAGTCCTTTTGCTATGCACCCTGGTAGTACTAAGATGTATCGTGGCTTTAAGGATGAGTACTATTGTGTGAGATTGAAAAAGGATGTGGCTAGTTTTGTAAGCAAGTGTATGGTTTGCCAACGAGTGAAGGGTGAGCATCAGTTTCCATCTGGTTTGTTACAAACTTTGAGGATACTGGAATGGAAATGAGAAAGGATTACGATGGATTTCTTATCCGGGTTGCCTTTGACACCATCAAAGAAGAACTCCGTGTGGGCGAATGTGGATCGTCTTACGAAGTGTGAACATTTCTTAGCTGTGCATACTACATATACGTTGGATAAGTTATCAGAGTTGTATATTGTTGAGATTGTGCATTTTCACGGTGTGCCCAAGTCCATAGTGTCAAATAGGGATCCGAGGTTCACAACGAGGTTTTGGGAATGTTTACATCAGGCGTTGGGTACGCGGTTGAATTTCAGCACGTCATATCATCCTCAATCGGATGGGAAGTCGGAACGAGTTATCCAGGTGTTGGAGGATATGTTGCGATGCTTTTTGATTGATTTCCAAGGTTCTTGGAAAAAGCATTTACCGTTAGTTGAATTTGGTTATAAAAATAGCTTTCAGGCAAGTATACAGATTGCACCGTATGAGGCCCTGCATGAGAGAAAGTGTAGAACGCCTCTTTCTTGGGCTGAGGCGGGGCAGAAGTTGCTTTCCTTGCCGGATATGTTAAAGGGAACAACTGAAAAAGTGAAGCTCATATGTGAGCGGTTGAAGGCTGCATCAGATCGTCAAAAGTCTTACACGGATCTAAAGTGTAAAGAGATTGAGTTTGCCATTGGAGATCGCGTGTTTCTTAAGGTATCGCCTTGGAAGAAGGTGATGAGGTTCGGACGTAAGACAAAGCTTAGTCCGAGGTTTATTGGATCTTATGAGATTGTGGAGTGAGGTTGTCTTGTGGCTTATCGGTTGAGGTTGCCTCCCGAGTTGGAAAAGATTCATGATGTGTTTCATGTATCTATGTTACGTAGGTATAGATCGGATCCTTCACATGTGATGCAAGTTGAGCTGAATCCGGATTTATCCTATGATGAGAAACCGATGAGAATTTTGGAAATGAGTAGTAAAGTTCTTCGTGGCAAGACGATTGAGCTTGTGAAGTTGTTGTGGCGACACAAGGTGTTGAGGAAGCCACGTGGGAAAGCAAGGCGGACATGCTGAGGCAATTTCTGCATCTTTTTCCTTTAGGTAAAATTTCGAGGACAAAATTTCCTAAGTGGGGGAGAGTTGTAACGCCCCGGTTTTGGGCTTAGATGTTTAGGCGAATCGGGTTGGGCCGGTGGAACCAATGTCGGTTGTTCAATCCGTTAAATGGTGATTTAGGGAAATCAAGGTTCGGGATGGGATAAAAATATGGTAAAAATTCCTAAAATCCTCTAAAATTATATTTGAGGGGTTTAAAAGTTGGGAAAATGCGTTTTTCAAGAAGATTCAAAATCTTAGAATCTTTAGGGAGATACTTGGCAATTATGCATTTTTCCTAATTTGGCATGTGTTTTAAATGTTTATTAACTATTTAAAAAGGCTTTTAATTGATTTAATTAAAGAGGTAGTTAATCAGATAACAAAATTTTTGACGAGCTTTACATTTCTCACTTTCACTTCAGCCAAACACTCTCTATTTTCTCTCAATTTTCCAGAAATTCTTTTCTCTCAAATCCTCTTTTGATTTCCATCTTTTCCTTGTTGATTTCTTACATTTTCCTTCAAATTTCTTCAAGCTAATCTTGCCAAATTAGAGGAGAAGCAAAGATTGGAGGTAAATTTAGTGCTAACCCTCTAATCTAGATTCTTTAATTAAATTCCAAAGATATTTGACTCTTTATTAATGAAATTAATTGAGGTTTTGTTGTTAGTTTGATAAACTATTGAAATCTTGTTAGAAAAATGGATTTTAATGTGATTTTCGGATCTTGTTTGATTTGGATGGTTTGAGGTTGTTTCTCAATGAGTTTTGAAAGGTTTTTGGTGTTGAAGTGGAGTCTTAATCATAAATATCCTGATATTCCTTGAGTTTCTTGATTTTTGAGGTGTTTTTTGTTGAGTTTTGGGATATTCTTGAGGAATTCGAGGTGCTGGAGGTATAAGGATGGTTTTAGGTTGTTTTTGGATGTTGATTAATACCTAAAATGTGTTGGTTGAGTTGGGCAATGGCTGGACTAAGGTTAGAGGTGAATCGATTGAGTTTTCGGTTGTTTCGGATGGGTGTTTTGATGCTTTAGAGCAGGGCTGCGGGATTTCTTGTGAGTTATGGTGTTTTGGATGCATTTTAATGCATTGAACCTCTGTTTTGGTGTGTTGAAAACATCTGATATTATTCCGAAAGCAAACTAAGTGGTTTTGGAGGCTTCAGACGGTCAATAGTTGCCTCGGCAATCGTGGTTTCGCAATTTGGTGAGTGGAACTTGGTTTTCCAGCATGTAAACGTTTTAGAAAAGGGGTTTGGGGAACTTAGTAAGAGCTTGAAATACTTTACTAAGTTTAGAAGTATGTAAAGTGAATTTTACTCTCGGATTGTGCTAGTTTTGAGCTAATGGTTGCACTTGATTTTAATTTCAATTACTTGTTGTTTAAAGCATGTTTTGAATGTATTAAATGTGTATGATGATGCCATGTTGTTTAAGGATGCACTAGGTAGGTGGTCCTTGTATGCATGTGTTGATACATGAGATTTGAAGCATGGTTTAATGCTTGATTTATGGCTTATCATGAATGCTTTGTAAAAAACAGTGAGTTATGCATGAAGTATGAGTTATATGGGCAAGTGATGTTGAATAAACTGTTTTATAAATGAATTCGGATATAGTTAGCCGGCTATAGGATTGATTGCACTATAAACAAGTCGCCTTGGATGTTGAGGGGTTGTGATTATACCGAATACTCCATCCAAGTACCCTAATGTTTGAGGATTGGTTAAGGTTGCAACGGTTGAGGGTAGCTCCCGGGTGCGAACCTTGTATGTGTCCTGTCTCTTGTTAGTGGGTTATACATCTACCGATGAGTGGTGTTGAGGGGTTGTGATTGTTTTTTTATCACTTGTAATGAGGCATTGTAATGTCGGTAGAGTGTATGAAGGGTGTGAAGGGTGCATGAGGTATGAGGGCTTGTAATGTCAGTAGAGTGTATGAAGGGTGTGGGACAACCCTTGGTAATCCGTGTATCCGATATATGTTTTTGAATTGTTGTTTATCACTTGTGAGCCAATATAAATAAATGTGTTATTATGGAAAATGATGTTAATGCATATTTTGGAAGTTGCATGTTTTGATTCAAGCTTGGTATGATGGTGTTTATGCTTGGAAGTCTTTGAATACATGTAGCAATGGTTTATTTGCTGAACTTATATAAATCATGTGGCATGATGTATAATACAATGAGTTTGATGTTAAAGTGCATATTTTGTCAAGAAAGGCATAATAGTTTTGAAAGAACGAAATATGGTTTTGTGCATTGATGATGCTTGTGGTTTTGAGCAATCCTCACTAAGCTTGTATGCTTATGCTCTCTTTGTTCATCAATGCAGAAAATTAAGCCTTTTGAGGCAGCATCTTCAAGGGAATCTTACCAAGACACTTTCTAAAAGTATGTTGTGTTCTTGAACTAGTGTAATAAAGGAAATGGGGGTGACCAATGCAATGAATGTTATTGGTTTGTTAATTTATGGTTTTGTGCAAGTTTGAGATGCATATTTGGACTTGTAAATGGCCTTTGAGTTTTGGTTTATGCTTGTATTTGGATTTTAGCCTTTTGGTGTTTTTAACTCTTAGGAAGCATGCCTCTTGTCTCATTGCTATTGAGAATGATGCTATGTTGTTGCCTATGTTTCGTGTAAGTCGTCTTTGATGTGTTTTTGAGTTGCCATCTTGGTTGGGCATGTGTCGGGATGGTTTCGGATAGGTTAAATCGAGTTTAAAAAGCTTTTGAAAACATTGCAGGCCCAGGTGTTTCGAAACACCCTTGCATTTTTCGAAACGATGGCCTGAATTGGTCTTCATGTTTCGAAACTGTTAGGTCTGTTTCGAAACATTTTGCCTATGTGAACTATCATTCTGAAACAAGCCTAAGGGGTTTTGAAACGGTTGTTCCGATACGGGGCTCTCTGTTCCTAAACATCCGACCGTTAATGCAGTTTTGAATTATTTTGAGTTTTTGTTTCTTTCAATTTGTCCCCATTTGCCTCGTATGAAATTAGTTGGGTTCTAGATGTCGTTTTGAGCTGAGATTTCACTAAGAAGTATGTAATGAACCTAATTAAAGATTGGTAATCTGAATTTGCTAATAACCCTTATATTTTATCAAATTTACAAAATGATCCCTAATTTAGTTGAAATCGAAGGGCATTTGTGTTGTTGTTTAAACGGCTGCTTATGTGTGTACACTTAGGAACCTAATTGCATTTAGACAAGATAAAAGAAAAAAAGGTCGTTTATTGAGGTAAACCTTCCCGGTTTACTTAAATATTCCCTGTGTGATTCGTTCAGTTCGGTCTATCTGCCAGGTCGGGTCGAGGGGGTTACATTGCGGATGATTACATGGTGGTAATCATACGCGAGAACGTGAGGTTCTTCTCTAACACAATTTCATCTGTGAAAGCGAGTGGGATGATGGAGTTTGGATGCGAAGCCTTTTTGGCGTATGTGATGAATCTTGGTACGAAAGAAGTGCGTGTGCAAGATATATGAATAGTATGTGAGCTTTCGGGTGTTTTTTCGCAAGAGTTGCCTGGGTTGCCACCAAACTGAGAGGTTGAGTTTGGTATAGAGTTGTACGAGAATACGACTCCGGTGTCCATAGCTTATTATCGCACGACACCTAAGGAGTTGAAGACGCAACTTAAGAAGTTGCTTGACTGAGGATTCATAAGGCCGAGTATTTCACCTTGGGGTGTGCCGGTCTTGTTTGTGAAGAAGAAGGATTGTACAATGCGTACGTGCATAGGTTATCAACAACTGAACAAGTTGACGATTAAGAACAAGTACCCTCTGCCAAGGATCGATGATTTGTTTGATCAGTTTCGTGATGATTCGGTGTTTTCGAAGATAGATTTGAGGTCTGGGTACTATCAGCTAAGGGTTAAGGATGTGGATGCACCTAAGACATCTTTTCGGACTAGGTATGGTCATTATGAGTTCCTGGTGATGTCGTTTGGATTGACAAATGCACTAGCTACATTTATGGATATGATGAATAGGGTGTTCCATGAGTTTCTAGATCAGTTCATGGTGGTGTTTATCGATGATATTCTCGTGTACTCGCGTACTGAAGAGGATCATGATAGGCACTTGAGGATTGCGTTGTAAGTGATATTGGAGAACCAACTTTATGCCAAGCTGAGCAAGTGTGAGTTTTGGCTCAAAGAAGTGGTTTTTCTTGGACATGTGGTGTCAGCTGAAGGTATTCGGGTTGATCCACACAAGGTTGAGGCGGTGATGAGTTGGAAGACGCCTAAATTAGTGATGAAAGTGCGTAGTTTCCTTGGGTTGGCTGGTTACAACCGAAGGTTTGTCGAAGGTTTCTCTAAGATTGCTACATTGTTGACTAAGTTGTTGCAAAAGAATGTTCGCTTTGAGTGGATGGATGTTAGGTAACAAGCTTTCGAGAAGTTGAAGAAAGCCTTGATGCAAGCTCCTGTCTTGATTCAACTAGATTCGGGTATGGAATTCGTAGTCTATAGTGACGCATCCTATGTTGGTTTGGGTTGCGTATTGAGCACAACTACCCCACGCATGATCTAGAGCTTACGATAGTGTTGTTTGCTTTGAAGATTTGGAGACACTACCTTTATGGTGAATGGTGTATGGTTTACACTGACCATAAGAGTTTGAATTACCTTATGTCGCAGAAGTAGTTGAATCTTAGGCATCGAAGATGGTTGGAGTTGCTTAAGGATTATGATCTGACCATTGATTATCATCCTGGAAATGCCAATGTTGTGGTTGATGCTTTGAGTAGGAAGGTAGCTGTTTAGCTGAGAGCTATGTTTGCTCATTTGAGTATATCGTGTGATGGGGGATTGATAGCCGAGTTGCAAGTGAAACCTTCCTTGATTCATTTGATTAAGAAGAAGCAGTTATTGGATGATTCGTTGGTACCTCATGTTCAGGACATCACTGATGGTAAGGCAACAGACTTCTATTTTAATGATGATGGAGTTCTATGTTTTCAAAGTCGAATAATGGTGCCAGAATATTTTGAGTTGAGGCGCACTATCTTGGCTGAGGCTTATAGTAGTCCTTTTGCTATGCACCCTGGTAGTACTAAGATGTAGCCTTGCTTGAAGGATAAGTACTATTAGGTGGGGTTGAAAAAGGATGTTTCTGATTTTGTAAGTAAGTGTATGATTTGTCAGCGTGTGAAGGTAGAGCATCAGTTTCCTTCTGGGTTGTTGCAGCCTTTGAGGATGCCGTAGTGGAAATGGGAAAAAATTAAGATGGATTTTGTGTCCGGTCTGCCTTTGACACCATCAAAGAAGAACTCTGTGTGGGTGATTGTGGATTGTTTCACGAAGTGTGCACATTTCTTGGCTGTGCATACTAGGTATACGTTGGATAAATTAGCAGAGTTGTATATTGCTGAGATTGTGCATCTGCACGGTGTTCCCAACTCCATAGTGTCGGATAGAGATCTGAGGTTCACAGCGAGGTTTTGGGAATGTTTACATCAGGCGTTGGGTACGCGGTTGAATTTCAACACTTTATATTATCCTCAGACGGATGGACAGTCAGAACTGGTTATCCAGGTGCTGGAGGATATGTTACGATGTTGTGCGATTGATTTCCAAGGTTCTTGGGAAAAACACCTTCCTTTGTTTGAGTTTGCCTATAACAACAGTTTTCAGGCGAGTATACAAATTGCTTCGTACGAGGCCTTGTATGGGAGTAAGTGTAGAATGCCTCTTTGTTAGGCTGAGGTAAGACAAAAGTTGCTTTCCTTGCCAGATATGCTCAAGGGAACAACTGAGAAAGTAAAGATCTTATGTGAGCGGTTGAAGGCTACATCGGATCGTTAGAAGTCCTATGCGGATTTAAAGCGTAGGAAGATTGAATTTGCTGTTAGAGATCGCGTGTTTCTTAAGAGATCGCCTTGGAAGAAGGTGATGAGGTTCGGACGTAAAGGAAAGCTTAGTCCGATGTTTATTAGACCTTATGAGGTTGTGGAGCGAGTTGGTCCTGTGGCTTATCGGTTGAGGTTGCCTCCCGAGTTGGAAAAGATTCATGATGTGTTTCATGTATCTATGTTGCGGAGGTATAGATCAGATCCTTCGCATGTGATGCTAGTTGAGGAAATTGAGTTAACTCTGGATTTATCCTATGATGAGGAACCGATGAGAATTCTGGATACGAGTAGCAAATTTCTTCGTGGCAAAACGATTGAGCTTGTAAATGTGTTGTGGCGACACCGAGGCATTTAGGAGGCCACGTGGGAAAGCAAGGCGTACATGTTGAGGTAGTTTCCACATCTTTTTCCTTCAGGTAAAATTTTGAGGATGAAATTTCTTAAGCGAGGGAGAGTTGTAACGCCTCAGTTTTGGGCCTAGGTGTTTTTTGGGTCGGGTCGGACCGGTGGAACCGGTATCAGTTGTTCTAACCGTTAAAGGTGGTTTAGGGAAATCAAGGTTTGGGATGGGATAAAAATATTATAAAAATTCCTAAAATTCTCTAAAATGATATTTGAGGGGTTGGTTAAGTAAATTTTACAAAACGAGAATTTGAAAGTATACAATTTGGGCAGTGACCAAACTGTAAAGATTTAAAAGTTGAGAAAATGTGTTTTTCAAGAAGAGTCAAAATCTTAGAATTTTTAGCGAGCTGCAAGGCAACTAAGCATTTTCCCTAATTTGACATGTGTTTTAAATGGTTTATTAAATAATTAAAATGATTTTTAATTAATTAATTTAAGAGGCAGTTAATCGGTTAAAAGAATTTTTGACGAGCTTTTCATTTCTCTCTTTCACTTCAGCCAAACACTCTCCATTTTCTCTGAATTTCCAGAATTTCTTTACTCTCAAATTCTCTTTTGATATCCATCTTTTCCTTGATGATTTCTCTCATTTTCTTTCAAGTTCTTTCAAGCTAAACTTGCCAAGTTAGTGGAGATGTAAGGATTGGAGTTAAATTTCTTGCTAACCCTCTAATCTAGGTTCTTTAATGAAATTCCAAATATATTTGATTCTTTTTTAATGATTTTGATTTAGTTTTTGTTGTTAGTTTGATAAATTATTGAAATCTTGATATAAAAGTGGTTTAAAATGTGATTTTCGGAGTTTGATTGATTTGTAGTTTGAGATTGTTTTTAAATGAGTTTTGAAAGGTTTTTAGTGTTGAAGTGGAGTCTTAATCATAGAGATCCCGAAATCCTTGAGATCCTTGGTTTTTGAAGTGTTTTGGTGAATCTGAGTTGCTGGAGGTATAAGGATGGTTTTAGGATATTTTGGATGTTGATTAATGCCTAAATTGTGTTGAAGGTGTTGGGTAATGGCTGGGTTGACGTTAGAGGTCAATCGATTGAGTTTTCGGTTGTTTCAGATGGATGTTTTGGTGCCTTAGAGTAGGGCTGCGGGATTTCTTTTGAGTGATGGGGCTTTGGATGCATTTTAATGCATTGAGCCTCTGTTTTAATATGTTGAAAACAGGGGATAATATTTCATAATCAAATGAAGTGATTTTGGATGCTTCGGACGATCGATTGTTGCATCGGCAAGCGTGGTTTCGCAAGTCGATGAGTGGAACTTGGTTTTCCAACATGGAAACGTTTTAGAAAAGGTTTTGGGAACTTAATAAGAGCTTGAAACGCTTTACTAAGTTTAGAAGTAAGTAAAGTGAATTTCTCTCTCTCGGATTGTGCTAGTTTTGAACCCTTGGTTACACTTGATTTTAATTGCATTTACCTATTGTTTTAAAGCATATTTTGAACATATGAAATGAGGTTGATGATGCCATGTGGTTTAATGCTTGATTTATGGCTAATCATGAATGCTTTGTAAAAACAGTGAGGTATGCATGAGATATGGATTATATTGGCAAGTGATTATTGTGTAAAGTGTTTTATAAATGTAATCAGATATAGTTAGCCGGCTATAGGATTGAGTGCACTATAAACAAGTCGCCTTGGATGTTGAGGGGATGTGATTGCACCGAAAACTCCATCCAAGTACCTTAACGATTGAGGATTGTTTAAGGTTGCAACGGTTGAGGGTATCTTCCGGGTGCGAACCTTGTGTGTGTCCCCGTCTCTCGTTAGTGGGTTATATATCTACCGATGAGTGGTGTTGAGGGGTTGTGATTGTACCGAATACTGCACCACGGGTGTCACAACATTGGAGGGTTGCTCTCGTGTGTTAGCCTTGAGATGCCGGTAGAGTGTATGAAGGGTGTGGGACAACCCTTGGTAATCTGTGTATCCAATATATGTTTTTGAATGTTGTTTATTACTTGTGAGCTAATATAATGTATTTGAATGTTATGGAAAATGTTGTTGATGCATATTTTGAAAGATGCATGTTTTGTCTTAAGCTTAGCATAAGGGTGTTATGCTTGAAAGGCTTGGAACTTGAATAGTAATGGTTTAATTGCTAGAACTTTACGAATCATGTTGCATGAGGTTTAATACAAAGGTTTTAATGATAAAGTACATGTTTTGTCAAAGAAAGCATGATGGTTTTGAATAGAATGAAAAGTGGTTTTGTGCATTGATGATGTGTTTGGTTTTTGAGCAATCCTCACTAAGCTTGTATGCTTATGCTCTCTTTGTTCATCAATGCAAATAATTAGACATTTGGAGGCAGCATCTTCAAGGAATCTTACCAAGACACTCTCTAAAAGGATGTTGTGTTCTTGAACTAGTGTAATAAAGGCAATGGGGGTGTCCAATGCAATGAATGTTGTTAGCTTGGTATTTTCTGGTTTTGTACAAGTATGAGATGCATATTTGGATATGTAAATGGCCTCTAAGTATTGGTTTATGCTTGAATTTGGATTTTGGCCTTTTGGTGCTTTTAATTCGTACGAAGCATGCCTTTAGTGCTTTTAATTTTGTGAATGATGCCATGTTGATGCATTTTCTTTGTATGTTTTGGGTCTGATGCGTATTTGTGTTACAAACATGTTTGGGCATGTGTTGGAGTGGTTTCAGAGGTTTCAAATTGAATTAAATCCGGATTTTAAAACATTGCAGACCCAGCTATTTCGAAACACCCTTGCATGTTTCGATAGGTTGGCTTGAAATGGCTTTGGTGTTTTGAAACGATGAAGCCTATTTTGGAACATTTTGCCTCTGTGAACCATCGCACCAAAACGGGCCTAAAAGGGTTTCGAAACGGACCCGCGTATCGAAACAGCCAGCTGTGTTTCGAAACGACTGTTTCGATACGGGGCTTCCTGTTCCGAAACGTCGAACCGTTAATTTAGTTTTTGAATAGTTCTGAGTTTATGTTTCTTACGTTTTGGTCCATGTTTGCCTTGTATGCAATTGGATGGGTTCTTGAGGTCGTTTGAACTGAGTTTTTTACCAAGAAGCATGTAATGAACCTAATTAAAGATTAGTAACCGGAATTTGGTAATAACTCTTACAATTTGTCAAATTTACAAAATGGTCCCTGAACCTTGAATTGACTACAATTAATAGGCGATTGTCATGATGTTTTATACACTGCTTGTGTGCGTACGGATAGGAACCTAAGTTGCATCTAGACAAGATAAAGAGAAGAAAAAGGGTCGTATAATGAGGTAAACCTTCCTGGTTTACTTCAATATTCTCCGTGTGATCCGTTCGGTTCGGTCTATCGACCTTGCCGAGTCGAGGGGGTTGCAATATTTGTACTATTCTTACATATCACATAAAAATTTCAATTTTTAAAACTATATACTTATATATTGTTCCTATCTATGTATATATTTACAAATGAAATTTAGTGTAACTATACATATATATTTTGCCTTATTACAAATTTTGTTTAACACTATACTTATACATAGTTTTATTTTTCAAGACATTTTTCTTTATAATATATATATATATAATTTTTAAACTTATTGTTTTTGTTAATAAAATTTATTGAGAATTTGGATTGAATAGCACCCAAAAGAATTACTCTAGAAAATTAAAAAAGAATATAAAAGGAACAATTCATAAATTAAATAGCACCCAAAAGAATTAAAATGTCAAACTTAAGACGAATAGATGGTTGTGTTGTTTGGATGCCCTGTCATTTCCCTAAGAAAAAAAGGGGAAATTCAATTGAAGTAGGGTTTTATGGAGAGAAGGAAAAGTGAAAATTTGGTTAAAAAACTGATTCCAACAGGAATAAATAAAATAACAATGCATTAGTAAAATGGTTAACTGAAGAGAAGTCCAGTTTGATGAAGCTCAAATTTACCAAGTCTGATAGGCAGCTAGAGGAAGCATCGGTTACCAGACCTAATCAAGTTGAAGCTTAGCGAGCTAGCCCAGCTGAAGAAAGAAAAGATTGTATATGAGACCGGTCAAAAATAAGATGTTAGCATTTTAAAATTAAGAATATAGGACAACTGGACTCAACGAGCTTTCTTAGTATAAAAGATGATGATGTTTATTTTACGAGACTTGAGTTCCAATGTAACGCACTGGTTTTGGGCCTAGATGTTTTAGACATCGGATCAGACTGGTCGGTAACGATTCGAATCGTGTTTGATGATTTAAGGAAATCAAGGATCGAGATAGGATAAAATATGGTAAAAGTTGCTAAAACCCTATAAAATCACGTTTAAGAGGTTGGTCAAATCAATTTTACAAAATTGACTTTGGAAGTGGTACATTTTAGGTAGTGGCCAAAATGTAAAGTTTCAAAACTGTGGAAAATGTAATTTTAAAAGAGGAGCCAAAATCTTAGAATCTTTAGGGAGCTTTATAGCAATTTAGCATTTACTTAATATGACATGTGTTTAAAATGATTTTTAAATTAATTGATTTTAAAAGGCTTTTGTTTAGTTAATTGGTTTGCATCAAGCCTTGGGTACACAGTTGAATTTCAATACTTCTTATCATCCTCAGACGGATGGACATTCGGAGCGTGTGATCCAGGTGCTTGAGGACATATTGAGATGCTGCGTTATAGATTTTCAGGGTTCTTGGGAGAAGCCCTTGATGCTGGTTGAGTTTGCTTACAACAATAGTTAACATGCAAGTATTCAAATGGCTCCCTACAAGGCTTTGTATGGGAGGAAGTGTAGAACCCCTCTATGTTGGGCAGAAGCTGGGCAAAAGTTGATTTTGATGCCGACTATGTTAAAGGGAACCAACGAGAAGGTGAAGCTCATCTATGAGTGTTTGAAGGCAGCATCGGATTGGAAAAATTCTTACGCAAATTTAAAGTGTAAGGAAATCGAGTTCGTGGTTGGCGAACATGTGTTTTTGAAGGTATCATCTTGGAAGAAGGTGATGAGATTTGGGCGTAAGGGAATTCTTAGCCTGAGGTTTATTGGACCATACGAGGTTGTGGAGCGTGTTGGTCCTATGGCATATCGGTTGAGGTTGCCTTCTAAGCTGGAAAAGATACAAGATGTGTTCCATGTCTCGATGTTGCGGAGGTACAGATCGGATCCTTCGCATGTGATGTCTATTGAGGAGATAGAGTTGAATTTGGATCTTTCTTATAATGAGGAACCAATGAGGATTCTGGATGTGAGCAATAATGTTTTTCGTGGCAAGACGATAGAGCTTGTGAGTGTGTTGTGGCGACACCGAAGAGTTGAGGAGGCCATTTGGGAAGACAAGGCGAACATGCTGAAGTAGTTTTCGTACCTTTTTCCTTAAGGTAAAATTTCGAGGACGAAATTTCCTAAGAGGGGGAGAGTTGTAACGCCCTGTTTTAGGGCCTAGATGTTTTAGACATCGGATCGGACCGGTCGGAAACGATTCGAATCGTGTTTGGTGATTTAAGGAAATCAAGGATCGAGATAGGATAAAAATATGGTAAAATTGCTAAAATTCTCTAAAATCATGTTTAAGAGGTTGTCAAATCAATTTTACAAAATTGACTTTGGAAGTGGTATATTTTGGGTAGTGACCAAAATGTAAAGTTTCAAAACAGTGGAAAAATGTAATTTTAAAAGAGGAGCCAAAATCTTAGAATCTTTATGGAAATTTAGCCTTTACTTAATATGACATGTGTTTAAAATGATTTTTAAATTAATTGATTTTAAAAGGCTTTTATTTATTTAATTAATTGGTAGTTAATTGGTTTGCATCAAGCCTTGGGTACACGGTTGAATTTCAATACTTCTTACCATCCTCAGACGGATGGATATTCGGAGCGTGTGATCCAGTTGCTTGAGGACATGTTGAGATGTTGCGTTATAGATTTTCAAGGTTCTTGAGAGAAGCACTTGTTGTTGGTTGAGTTTGCTTACAACAATAGTTAACATGCAAGTATTCAAATGACTCCCTACGAGGCTTTGTATGGGAGGAAGTGTAGGACCCCTCTATGTTGGGCAGAAGCTGGGCAAAAGTTGATTTTGATGCCGCCTATGTTAAAGGGAACCAACGAGAAGGTGAAGCTCAACTGTGAGCGTTTGAAGGCAGCATCGAATTGGAAAAAGTCTTAAGCGGATTTGAAGTGTAAGGAAATCGAGTTCGTGGTTGGTGAACATGTGTTTTTGAAGGTATCGTCTTGGAAGAAGGTGATGAGATTTGGGCGTAAGGGTAAGCTTAGCCCGAGGTTTATTGGACCATACGAGGTTGTGGAGCGTGTTGGTCCTATGGCGTATCGGTTGAGGTTGCCTTCTAAGCTTGAAAAGATACATGATGTGTTCCATGTCTCGATGTTGCGGAGGTACAGATCGGATCCTTCGCATGTGATGCCTGTTGAGGAGATAGAGTTTAATTTGAATCTGTCTTATGATGAGGAACCAATGAGGATTCTGGATGTGAGCAATAAAGTTCTTCGTGGCAAGACGATAGAGCTTGTGAGTGTGTTGTGGCGACACCGAAGAGTTGAGGAGGCCACTTGGGAAGGCAAGGCGAACATGCTGAAGCAGTTTTCGTACCTTTTTCCTTAAGGTAAAATTTCGAGGACGAAATTTTCTAAGAGGGGGAGAGTTGTAACGCCCTGGTTTAGGGCCTAGATGTTTTAGACATCGGATCGGACCGGTCAGAAACGATTCGAATCGTGTTTGGTGATTTAAGGAAATCAAGGATCGTGATAGGATAAAAATATGGTAATATTGCTAAAATTCTCTAAAATCATGTTAAGAGGTTGGTCAAATCAATTTTACAAAATTGACTTTGGAAGTGGTACATTTTGGGTAGTGACCAAAATGTAAAGTTTCAAAATAGTGGAAAATGTAGTTTTAAAAGAGGAGCCAAAATCTTAGAATCTTTAGGGAGCTTTATGGCAATTTAGCCTTTACTTAATATGACATTTGTTTAAAATGATTTTTAAATTAATTGATTTTAAAAGGCTTTTGTTTATTTAATTAATTGGTAGTTAATTGGTTTGCATCAAGCCTTGGGTACACGGTTGAATTTCAATACTTCTTATCATCCTCAGACGGATGGACATTTAGAGCGTGTGATCCAGATGCTTGAGGACATGTTGAGATGCTGCGTTATATATTTTCAGGGTTCTTGAGAGAAACACTTGTTTCTGGTTGAGTTTTTTTACAACAATAATTAACATGCAAGTATTCAAATGGCTCCGTACGAGGCTTTGTATGGGAGTAAGTGTAGGACCCCTCTATGTTGGGCAGAAGTTGGGCAAAAGTTGATTTTTATGCCGCCTATGTTAAAGGGAACCAACGAGGTGAAGCTCATCTGTGAGCGTTTGAAGACATCATCGGATTGGCAAAAGTCTTAAGCGGATTTGAAGTGTAAGGAAATCGAGTTCGTGGTTGGCCAACATGTGTTTTTGAAGGTATCGTCTTAGAAGAAGGTGATGAAATTTGGGCGTAAGGGTAAGCTTAGTCCAAGGTTTATTGGACCATACGAGGTTGTGGAGCGTGTTGATCCTGTGGCGTATCGGTTGATGTTGCCTTCTGACCTGGTAAAGATACACGATGTGTTCCATGTCTCAATGTTGCGGAGGTACAGATCGGATCCTTCGCATGTGATGCCTGTTGAGGAGATAGAGTTAAATTCGGATCTATCTTATGATGAGAAACCATTGAGGATTCTGGATGTGAGCAATAAAGTTCTTCGTGGCAAGACGATAGAGCTTGTGAGTGTGTTGTGGCGACACCGAAGAGTTGAGGAGGCCACTTGGGAAGGAAAGGCGAACATGCTGAAGTAGTTTCCGTACCTTTTTCCTTAAGGTAAAATTTCGAGGACGAAATTTCCTAAGAGGGGGAGAGTTGTAATGCCCTGGTTTTGGGCCTAGATGTTTTAGACATCGGATCAGACCGGTCGGAAATGATTCGAATCGTGTTTGGTGATTTAAGGAAATCAAGGATCGAGATAGGATAAAAATATGGAAAAATTGCTAAAATTCTCTAAAACCATGTTTAAGAGGTTGGTCAAATAAATTTTACAAAATTGACTTTGGAAGCGGTACATTTTGGGTAGTGACCAAAATGTAAAGTTTCAAAACAGTGGCAAAATGTAATTTTAAAAGAGGAGCCAAAATCTTAGAATCTCTAGGGAGCTTTATGGAAATTTAGCCTTTCCTTAATATGACATGTGTTTAAAATGATTTTTAAATTAATTGATTTTAAAAGGTTTTTATTTATTTAATTAATTGGTAGTTAATTGGTGAGAGATATCACGTAACTACCTTTCTCTTCTCATTTTCAGCCAAACATCATTCTAAATTATTTTCTCCTGATTTCTTTTCTTCCAAACACTCTTTTCTTGATTTCTCTTTCATTTCAAAGAATTCTTTCTAAGTTCTTCAAGATTGGTGAAGTTAAAACTTGTCATTCATTGAGGAAAGCAAGGATTGGAGGTAAATCTCGTTCTCAACCTTTAATCAAGGTTGTTTATAGAAATTCCTAGATCTTTGGTTTCTAATTATTGTTTTTGGCTGAGTTTTCATTATAGTTTTGATTTGAGATCAAAATCTTGCAAAAAATGTGAGTAAAATCTTAATTTCGGATTGAAATGGTTGAGCTCTGTTTTGGTTTGGTTTTAATTTAGTTTTGAGATGATTATTATGTTGAAAAGGGGTTTTGATAATATAGATCCTGAAATCCTTGAGATCCCTTAGTTTCTTGATGGTTTTAGTTGGGTTTTTTAGGTGAGGTGATGAGGTTATGCATGCTGGAGGTTTAAGGATGGGTTTAGGTTGTTTTTGGATGTGTTTTGATGTTTATAAATGGTTGAAAGTGATGTATGTTGGCTGGGCTTGGTTTAGGAAGCAATTGATTGAGTTTTCGGTTGTTTCAGATGGGTAAATTGGTGTAGTTTGGGTGAGCAACGAGTTTGTGTTTTGTTGTTGGTGTTGAAATGCATTTAAATGCATTTGGATCTCTGTTTTGGTGGTCAAAAATAAGGGATCTTGATCCTGGAGCAAAGGAGACGTTTTTGGAGGCTCCAGAAGAGTGATTTTCGTGTCGGCGAGCAAGGTTTCGCGTATCGGTGAGTGGAAATGGATTTTCCAACTTTGTAACGCTTTGAGTGTGGTCTTGGGAGCTTAGTGTAAGTTTGAAACACTTAGCTAAGCTCAAGAGTAAGTGATTCAAAAGTCTCTCTCAGAATGTGCTATGTTTTTGTGGAAAATGCACTTGAATTAAATGTGGTTTTATTTACTGTTTTAAAGCATGTTTTGAGCATTGATAATGCTGGTGTTTAATTCCATGTTGTTAAGAATGCATTTGGTAGATGATCCTTGGATTCATGAAATGTATGCATTTGAGATTAAGCATGTTCATGCTTGTGAAAGTGACATTGTAATTTATGCTTGTAAAACAGTGGAATAATGTTGATAAATGATTATATTGGCAAGTGATGGAAATGGTTTTTGGTTACTTTAATCGGATATAGTGAGCCGGCTATAGGATTGGGTGCACAGTGAATAAAGTCACCTTGGATGTCGAGGGGTTGTGATTGTACCATGTACTCCATCCAAGTACCCTATCGATTGAGGCTAAGATCATGACGGCGGATTGTTAAATCCCGTGTGTGGATCTTGTGGTATGTGTCCCGTGCTCTCGTTAGTGGAATTATACAACTACCGATGAGTGGTGTTGAGGTGTTGTGATTGTACCGTAAAAATCCACCACGGGTGTCACAACGATTGATGGCTTAATCCCGTGTGTGAGCCTTGTGTAGTCCGGTAGTGTGTATGAAGCGTGTGGGACAACGCCTGTAATCCGCGTGTCCGATTGTGTCATTTGTGTTGGTTTTGGTATGGATTGAGAAATTATCACTTGCGAGCCAATATAGTGTTGTTGAATGTTATTTAAAGCATGAGATGCTGGTGAATTATGCTAGAATGCATGAGATGCTTGGTTTAAGCATGAGCAAAGTTTATTTTCTGTTATTCTAATGATTCTAAGTGCATGTGGTTTAAAAAGTGCATTGATGCTTTAAAAAGGGCATGAGTTAATACATGGTGTTTTTTTCCGGTTTTGTGAAATGCATTGATGAATGTTGATTTTAGCGATCCTCACTAAGCTTTATGCCTACACTCATTTGTTTCATCAATGCAGATAATTAGGCTTTTAAGGCAGCAAGAAGGCAAGTGGAATCCAAGCACTTTTGATTAAACAAAGTATGTGGTTTTACCTTGGTGTAATAAGAGGCAATGGGTGGGATTTCTACTCTTGGTTCTATTTGGTGATGTTAAACACCTTAAGCATGTTTGGGTTGTTGATTATGGTTTGTAAATGGCCTTTTGATATTGGTTTAAGCTTGAATGTGGTTTTTAGCCTTTGTGTGGTTTTGTTAACTAGGAACCATGACTATAGTCTTATAGAATGCTTGATTGATGCCATGGTCTAGTTCGTGTTACGTATGAATGGTCTTTGAGGTATATTCATATTGTATGGGGTTGTGGCATGCGTTGGAATGGTTTCGTGGGTGGAAAATTGTGTAAAACCAGCAATCTAGAAAATTGCAGGTCCAGGCGTTTCGTAACGCCCTCATCTGTTTCGGAACGATGGCTTGTAATGGTCATGGTGTTTCAGAACGGGTAGGCACGTTCCGAAACCTTTTGCTACTGTGAATCTCCGTATCGAAACGGATCTTTGGGGGTCTCAAAATGAACCCACTATCGAAACGGTCAACATGGTTTTGAAACGACCGTTCCGATACAGGGCCTTGTGTTTCGGAACACTTGACTGTTGAATGTTGATTTTGAATTGCTCTAGGTTTCTGTTTCTTACGTTTTGCTGCCTGAATGTTGTAACCTTAATTGTTTGAGTTTGCATGATCCGTTTGAGTTGAAATTTATCATGTTGGCATGTTATATGATTAATTACGGATTGGTAACTTTAAAATCCGGTTAGTTCTTGTAAATCTGGAAATTTACAATCTAGTCCCTAAAAGTTAAATGAATGCAATTGAACCCCTAATTGAAGTCTGATCGCCGTGCCGTTTTCACCTAATTGTTGAGTGTGTAAAAATTCTATTATTTACACCCTTTTTAACCCATATTTCTGCGGCATTCAAGCATTATTCATTTCATTTAGGTTACTTTACAGCAAAACATCACAAATATATTAAAAGGCACAGTTTCTACTAAAAATAGTTGTTTTTGTAGGTTGCTTCCGTAGCAGACGGAAAGGGCAGGCGCTGGGCAATGAAGCAGAAGAGCTGAACTGGATAAGCAGACAAAGAGGACGATGCTGCCATAGTTGCTGCCGTGACAGCAGAGGACGACAACAGTTTTGAGGAGAAGAAGCAAAGTGGACCTCGACAAATAGAGAAAATTCAGCCCGTCTGTCGTGTGAAAACCTCATATTTTTCCAAGCCCCAGATCAAAAGGAATGTCAAGCCCAAAGTTCAAGGAGAGAAAATCCCAAGCAAGAAGATGACGGCTGGAAAGTAGATTCCTTGAAGATTTAGTCTTTATTAGAATCATACTTTTATTTAAAGTTGTATTCTTGCTATTTTAGATAACTTGAGCCCAAAGCTTATATAAGGGCATGTATTTTAACCTAGGAGGGCATAACCTATTACCCTAGCTTCCTTCCCAAACTCTAGTCGTTTTCCTTCCCACATCATGTTCTAAATTCCCCCTAGGGCCACGGGTTGATTTGTAAAGTAGTTGCAAGGGTTGTTTTGTTTTAGGAATTTTCAGTTCAATAAAATAAACTTCAAGTTCTCTTATTTTGGTTATTAATATCTTGCAAGAGCATCGGGAGAGCATTGTGAGGTTATCTATTTACTTAGCAACGGGAGAGTTAAGTATACAAAAGAAATAAGAGCAAGTTCTCTAGCTTATAGTTGAACTATCTCGGACCTATGGATAGGACGAGGTTAAGTGGCTAAAGAAGAATTCATACACATCGGTGTTCATCCTTCGATTCACGCCGGGAGGTATCATCAAAGACGTGATCATCGACAGACTTGGACCTAGGGATAGGCCAAGGCACATCTGGGATTCTTGCCAAACTTGAAGTACTGAGTTGGGTGTTTGCTGCCGCAACAATCAACGGACTGCTGCCGCAACATGTGCTGCCGCGACGGGAGCGACGACAGAACTGGATTTCCTAAACTCTGCAATACCTTCACTACTGAGAAATTCAATACCAGCCCATTCTCTCTATCTTGATATCTTTACTCTTTTATTTACGTTTACTTTATTATTTTCGTGACAACTCCTTAATTATTTTCTTTACTTTCGTGCAGTGAATTAAGGTGAAGCTATTAGCCCAATCCCTGTGGAGACAATATCTGATACTTCGTATCACTTTACTACTTGTGTCGTGTATACTTGCACTACCATTGCGATAGACTATTTTACACGCAACAAGTTTTTGGCGCCGTTGCCGGGGATTGGCAACATAACTCTACCTTTTCTTTTACTGCACTTTTTGTTTTTATTTTTATTTTTCTATTTTTCTTTGGTGCATTCAACTCTTGCTTTTCACAAGGTTTCTTGTTTATGCGCAGATCGAAACGAGGTGAAGATCCTGAGTATCAATTAGATCCGGAAATCGAACGTTCATTCAATCTCAAGAACCGACTTCGTTACTTACTAGCCAGGAACGAGTACCTTGAGGAACAGTTAGAGACGATGGCCCACAATGGAAACAACCCACCTGTCGGTGATATTATACCGCTTGTCGGCAACCCTGCTGCCGCTGCCGGATGACGGTCATGTCGTGACTACATGTTGAACGATCATGTAGAACTGGAAACCACGCTGCCGGATATTGATGTTGACAACTTCGAGCTGAAACCTGTCATGTTTAGCATGATCAACAATGCCGGTCAATTCTGTGGTGCTGTTACAGAGGATGCTAGGGAGCATCTGAAAACATTCCAGGAAATCTGTGGTTCGTTTAGACTGCCAGGAGTTAATCCGGAGATATTGAGGCTTCGGTTATTTCCCCATTCATTGAGGGATAGAGCAAAGACTTGGTGGAATAAACTTACGCCAGGTTCAATTAGAACTTGGGCAGATTTGTCTCGTAAATTTTTATCTCGATTTAATCCTTCGCATATATCTGAGCGATTACGTAATGAAATTGCTACTTTTCAACAGGAAGATGACGAGCCGATGCACGAGGCCTGGGACAGATTTACTACTCTTCTACGGAACTGCCCAATGCATGGATTCCCCGTCTGGAATCAGGTAACAAAGTTTTATAATGCTGCCAACTTACAAACTTGTATTCAAATTGATTCAGCAGCAAACGGACTATTGTTGGATAAAGACCCGGACGAGGCAATGCAAGTATTGAAAAATTTGGCTAAGAATGAGGAGCAGTTTCCGACAGCAAGAAGAGGGGGTAAACGAGTACTAGCTGTCAAGGATTATGAGGCCGACAGCACGATGAAATCACAGGTGGCGTTCCTCACTAAAGCAATGAAAAAGCTATTGAATGATGATGCACAACATGGATTTGTTGTTGAGGAGGTATGTGAAATCTGTGAGGGAAATCATAGTTCGGATGAGTGTCCTATACAGTTAGAAGAGGGAAAATATGTTGGAAACTACAAGCTGAATTACAACTCCAACAACTATAATCCCAACCGGAGAAAGGATCCCAAGTTTTCTTGGAGCAATCCTAATAATGCCCTGAATCCTCAAGCACACAATCAGAATCAGGGAGGACTTAGATTGCTAACGCGACAGCAACTGCAGCCGCAACAGAAGCAACAACAGCCACCAGCTGCCACGAGCAGTATACTGGAACAGACTCTGGCTACTTTTATGTCTCAGACAGGTAGTTATATTGAGAATATGAATCAGTTTGTCAAGAAAACAGAGAATTTCATGGATTAAACAGAGATGGAGATGACGAATCATGAAGCTACTCTAAAATCTTTGGAGACACAAATGGGTCAGGTTTCCCAGCATATCAAGCCAAGGCAGACTGGAGGATTCCCTAGTAATACTGAAAATGCTAGGCAGACCACACATGAGCAATGTAAGGCTATTACTACTAGGAGTGGGAAGAAATTACCAGGGCCGGAAAAGGAAGCTGAAACAGTAAGGAAACCAGCTTTGGACAGACCTGCCGAGGAAGCTGCTTCGACAGGTAACAAACAGACTGCTGCCGATGAGCCTGTCACGACAGCAGAAGCGACAGAGGAGAAAAATGATGAACCCAAACCTCCTCAGATTCGTATGCAGTGGGAAGGACGTATTGCTGATTATCGTCCCCCACCTCCTTTTCCTCAATGGTTACAGCAAGCGAAGCAAGAATCTCATCTCAAACAGATTTATGATATTTTTAAGCAGGTTCATATTAATATTCCGCTGTTACATGCCGTTAGGGAGATGCCCGGTTACGCCAAATTTCTCAAGGATGTCATGTCAAAGAAATCTAAACTTGGGGAGTTTGAAACGATAAAGATGACAGAAGGTTGCATGAGCATTCTTCATAGGTAGCCACCCCAGAAAAAGAAGGATCCGGGGAGCTTCATCATACCTTGTGTAATCGGAGATAAATATGTGGGTAAGGCACTTTGTGATCTTGGTGCTAGTATTAATTTAATGCCAAAATCTATTTTTCAGACATTACGTATTGGAAAAGCGCGGCCCACGATAGTAATTCTGCAGCTGGCAGACCGCTCTTACGTTCATCCGGAAGGAAAAATCGAAGATATTCTGGTAAGAGTGGATAAATTTATTATTCCTGCTGCTTCCTTGTTTTAGATTGTGAAACAGACGAAAAGGCACCAATCATCCTTGGGCGACCCTTCTTAGCCACGGGAAGATCACTGATTGATGTGGGAAAAGGAGAACTCACCATGAGAGTGAACAACCAAGAGATTAAGTTGAATGTTCTCCAAGCGATGAAGCATGTTGATGCAGACGAGGAATGCAAGGCTATCACTGAAGTTACCCTTGATCAACCCTGCATCAGGTCGGGCTGTCACGACATAAAAATTGGTCACTGCCTCGGCAGCCACCTATAGGACTGTCACGACAGCACCGACGACAGCAACTCCTCTGAATCTGATACTGAAGATCGGGAGGAGGTAAATTGGATAGGCGATCGTCCAGGTAAGTTATTCGAACCTTTAAATTATACTTCGGATAACCATGCAATCCAAAAGCCATCTACTGTTGAGCCCCCTGTTTTAGAACTGAAGCCCCTGCCAGGGCAGCTAAAATATGCTTTTCTTGGTTCAAATGATACGTTGCCCGTAATCATCTCTTCCAAGTTGATGCAGGAACAGGAACAACAGCTAATAGGGATGCTACGGCAGAACAAAAAGGTAATTGGATGGATGATAGCTGATATTCAAGGCATTAGTCCGGCGTTATGCATGCATAAAATCCTTTTAGAGGAAGATCATAAGTCGACTATAGATGCTCAAAGGTGGCTAAACTATGCGATGAAAGAGGTGGTTCGTAAAGAGATAATCAAATGGTTAGATGCTGGTATTATTTACGCCATCTCCGACAGCAAATGGGTGAGCCCGGTGCAATGCGTTCCCAAGAAAGGAGGAATGACCGTGGTGACCAATGAAAACAATGAGTTAATCCCATCCAGGACTGTGACCGGTTGGAGGGTTTGTATAGACTATCAGAAGCTTAACAAAGCTACCCGAAAGGACCACTTTTCTTTACCCTTTATTGATCAAATGCTTGATAGATTAGCGGGGAAACCTTACTATTGTTTTCTTGATGGTTATTCAGGTTATAATCAAATAGCTATCGCACCGGACAATCAAGAAAAGACGACTTTCACATGCCCCTACGAAACGTATGCTTTTAGGAGGATGCTGTTTGGATTATGCAATGCACCCGCCACCTTCCAAAGGTGCATGATGGCCATATTCTCCGATATGGTGGATGACTTCCTTGAAATTTTTATGGATAATTTTTCAGTCTTTGGAGACGATTTTGAGAGCTGCCTAGGCAATCTACAAAAGGTACTTGAAAGATGTGAAAAAGAAAACCTAGTCTTAAATTTGGAAAAATGCCACTTTATGGTGGATGAAGGGATAGTCCTTGGCCATTAGATTAGCTGCCGTGGCATAGAAGTCGACAGGGCCAAGATTGAAGTGATTGAAAAGCTGCCACCGTCGACCACAGTCAAGGGTATTAGAAGTTTCTTGGGACATGCTGGTTTTTATCGGAGATTCATTGCAAATTTCTCAAAAATCACCAAGCCCCTATGCCATCTTTTGGAGCAGAACCGACTCTTTGACTTTAAAGATGAATGTACTGAAGCATTCAAGGTTTTGAAGGAAAAACTGGTAACAGCCCCAATAGTACAGCCACCAGACTGGACACATCCATTTGAGATTATGTGTGATGCTAGTGACTATGTTGTCGGGGCAACACTTGGGCAGCGGAGAGACAAGTTATTTCATGTCATATATTATGCCAGTAAGACACTGAACGACGCCCAAGTGAACTACACCACCACAGAGAAGGAGTTACTAGTTGTGGTGTTCTCCATTGACAAGTTTCGTTCTTACATACTTGGAACGAAGGTAATAGTGCACACAGACCACTCTGCCCCGAAGTATTTGTTCGCGAAAAAGGATGCAAAGCCTCGATTGATACGGTGGATCCTGCTATTGTAAGAATTCGACCTTGAAATCAAGGACAAAAAAGGGACAGAAAATCAGGTGGCAGATCACTTGTCAAGGTTGGAGAAGGGACAAAGTCTACCAACAGATAAGACAAACATACTGGAGACCTTCCCAGATGAGCAGCTCTTTGCTGCCGCAATCACTGTCTCGACAGCCATGGCGGCAGGTAAGTCTTCTGAACTCCCCTGGTATGCTGATTTCGTTAATTTTATAGTTAGCAGAATAATTCCTTATGATCTTAATTATCAAGCCAGGAAGAGGTTCCAAAATGATGTTAAGCATTATTATTGGGACAAACCTATTCTTTTCAAAATTTGTGCATATCAGGTTATAAGGAGGTGTGTACCACAAGAAGAGCAAGAAGACATTCTTCATCACTTCCATGCTTCACAGTATGGAGGTCACTTAGGAGGCAACAAAACTGCTGCCAAGGTGCTGCAGTCAGGATTTTACTGGTCGTCACTGTATAAAGATGCACAAATCTTCTACAAGAGCTGTGACAGATGCCAAAGGACAGTAAACATCTCAAGGAGAAATGAGATGCCACTGCAGAACATTCTAGAAGTCGAAATCTTCGACGTTTGGGGGATTGATTTTATGGGACCTTTTCCATCTTCATGTGGAAATCTATACATCCTCCTGGCAGTAGATTATGTCTCTAAGTGGGTTGAAGCTATCACAACTCAAAAGAATGATGCCAAAACGGTCCAAAGGTTTTTACACAAAAACATCTTTTCTAGGTTTGGCATCCCTAAGGCGATTATCAGTGATGAAGGGAGACATTTTGACAATAGGGTTATTGTTGCTGCCTTGAAGAAATATGGTGTCAAGCATCGGATCGCGACAGCATATCACCCACAGACTAATGGACAAGCTGAAATATCTAATAGTGAAGTTAAGAACATTCTTGAGAAGATGGTTAAGCCAACTAGGAAATATTGGTCTTTACTTCTCAATGATGCGTTATGGGCATATAGGACAGCTTTTAAGACTCCATTGGGCATGTCTCCGTACCGATTGATTTATGGGAAAACATGTCATCTACCTGTCGAGATAGAGCACAAGGCATATTGGGCAATCAAGGCAGAGAATATGGACTTGGACAGGGCAGGACAGAAAAGGCTGTTAGATCTGAACGAGATTGAAGAAATACGAACAATGGTCTACGACAATGCAAGAATCTACAAGGAGAAAACTAAGAAGTGGCATGACAGGAAGTTGCTGCCACGACAGTTCTGCCCAGGGCAGCTTGTATTGTTGTTCAATTCTAGACTGAAACTTTTCCCAGGGAAACTGAAATCTAGATGGCCTGGCCCATTCTAAGTCGTACAGGTTTTTCCCCATGGTGCCATCACAATCCTATCATTAAAAGACGGGCACAATTTCAAAGTCAACGGACAGCGCCTCAAGCATTATCAAGGGACTAAAGCCCTAGGAATGCAGGAAGTGGTTACCTTAGGAGATGCCCCACCTGGCATCCCTAATTTAACCTAAATTTTATTATTAGTTATTATTTATTAGGAAATAAGGTTTATTTTATTCGAATAATATTTTTATGTTTATTGTTTTTAGGAAATAAAGGAGTCAAGAAGAACAGGAGAAGTGAACTCAGCCCACCATCCATCCATCAGCCCAACAAAGCCCAAATATTGAAGCCTGTCGTTACAGCTGCCGTGACAGACGCGGAAAATACAGGCTGTCATCACGCTGTCACGACAGACGCGGAAATACGTCACAGACGCGTAACAGACGCGGAAACATGTGTCAGATGCATCAGACACGCTAAAACTCAACAGTTTGCCCCGTTATTCGCGCCTACCGTTACAACTTCAACGGGCAGCACATCCTTTTCTATATAACCCCGTTTCATTTTTTCACTCACTTCTACCTTTCTTACTTGCTCTCCTTCTTTAGTTTTCATTTGCTTTCATTTACTTTTCACAACCCTTGCACTAATATGTCTTCTAGAAAAACTCGACGCAATGCTGCCTCTACTTCCTCACCAACAGCAACTCCCCCACAGTCATTTGCTACCAGAGACATGTGGGAAGAACGAGGTTTTATCTACACACCAAAGACAAAGAATTTGGGCCTCAAGCCATTCATAGCCCGGAAGATTAGAGCTCTATTGTGGCAAACATTTGCGGAGCAACCGGAGGAAATGAACGTGACGCTGGTGAGAGAATTTTATGCTGCCATCAGCAGTAGAACGGCGACAGTAGTGAGTGTTAGAGGAAAAGAAGTACCATTTAAAGAAGAGCACATCAACTCCTTATACAGCCTCTACATCAGCCACAATGACGATGCACACCAGCAGTTCCTCAACACCTTGGACAATGCTGCCTATGACGTCGTCATGGCAGAATTGATCGACGAGGGAAGCGAATGGAATACCAGCCGGAAAAATCCACACACGGTGAAGCGGAGTCAGCTACTTCCGGAGGCAAAACAATGGAACGCCTTCATAAAAAAGAGGATCATGTCGTCATCCCACCATACCACCGTCGACCAGCAAAGGTTAGCATTGATACACTCCATTTTAAATGAACAACCCATTAATGTTGGCAGTTATATTCGAGAGAATATTTTGGAATGTGCAAATCGACTGACGGGCCTCATCACTTCGCTCTGTCGCGGCCATAACGTGCCGGAAGCACACACCGATTTAATAGTCAAAGGACGAGGTTGGACGGAAAAGAATATCTCCAGCCTTATGGAGCTGACCGTGGCCACCCCTATGTCATCATTCAACCCCGCTGCCGCCACAGCTGAAACATCAGAACAGCAAAATCCTGAACCTGCCGCCGCAGCAGCTGCTCCGACAGACTCTTCCACTCAGATCTTAGCTGCCATTCAAAAGATGGAGGAAAGACAGTTGGGCTTAATGACATTCATCAGGGACTTTGCCGCCTCTACGGTAAATTTTTTCAAAATACTTTAAATTTCCCTGATGCTGCTTTCCCTATTTTCCCTGCCCATTACTTTACTGTCACTACCCCTGTCCACACTCCTACACCTGCTGCTACCCCACAAACACCATCTGCCGCCTCCATACCATCGCCCGCCCCGACAGCAGCAGGCAGCACTCATGCCGAACCATCTGCCCGAGGAACAAAGCGACCAATGACATCGGATGACCTTGATGCCTTTGTTGCTGGGTTCTCCACCTCCTCTGTTTGGGCAGACAGTGACGATGAACCCTCTATTCAGAAGAATCTGTCAAAGGAGTTTTAACCGGTAAAGCGGTAGAAACGAATGGCAGATAAGAACACATTGACAAAAGCCAGCAGCAGCAGCTCTGATGTTCAGGTTGTACAGCAACCACCCCAGCCCGCCCCGAGAGCCAGAACCCGCCGCCAGATCCGCCTCAGCAGCAACAAGGAAGACAACGATTAAAATTTAAGTCTCTTATCTTATTATTGCTGCCTGCTATATATATATTGTGATGTACTGTCTTCATATGTTTTCATTTTTATTTTGTCATTTGTATTGAGGGCAATGCAACCCTCGAGTTTGGGGGTGGCAACCCTCCATATTAATGGAGTACATCTTAGTTAAAATTTGTGTCCTTTACTTAGTTTATTTTTATCTCAAAAAAAGAAAAGAAAGAAAAGATGAAAATATTGAAAATTTTGGCTGAAAATTGTGAACTGAACTTACCTGTCGTGACAGCTCTGTCGTGGCAGTGACTTTAGGATAGTTTTAGGAGAAGTTTAGAGCCTTTCTATAGTTCTGAAAAACTTAAACACCATTGTGGCTGTTATACTGCTTAGACTTCTTTTAGCCAAACTAGAATAGGAAACTTAGCACTTGAATAGCCCCTAGAGGTGCCTAACACTGGCTCTAGGAAAGAAGTTTAGCAAAAGAGACTCAACAACCCTAGAGGTGCCCGAAACTGGCTCTAGGAAGTTAACTAGAGGTGCCTAAAACTGGCTCTAGTAAAACTTTAGCTAAAAAAATAGAGAAAACGAGTCAAAACAAAAAAATCAAAGAAGCATGAAAAACTGCCTTCAAAAGATAAACTTTGGCATAAAAATTCGAGTTAAGAGTTGAATATTCTAGTGAAACTAAGAGAGTCTTGGCATATAACTGTTCACAAGCATGCACACACTACACGAGGACTATAGTGAGATTTCGGACAGATTCTAAATTATTCAACGAGTTGTTGCCGTCACAGGGAACGAACGACGGGTAAGGGAAAGTTCACTATTTGAAAGCCAAAACAAAAATATTTCTTTTTCTTTTAGGCCTTAGTTGCTTGAGGGCAAGCAAAAACTTGAGTTTGGGGGTGTGTTGAGTGTGTAAAAGTTCTATTATTTACACCCTTTTTAACCCATATTTCTGCGGCATTCAAGCATTATTCATTGCATTTAGGTTAGTTTACAGCAAAACATCACAAATATATTAAAAGGCACAGTTTCTACTAAAAATAGTTGTTTTTGCAGGTTGCTGCCGTAGCAGACGGAAAGAGCAGGCGCTGGGAAGTGAAGCAGAAGAGCTGAACTGGACAAGCAGACAAAGAGGACGATGATGCCATGGTTGCTGCCGTGACAGCAGAGGATGACAGCAGTTTTGAGGAGAAGAAGCAAAGTGGACCTCGACAGCTAGAGAAAATTCAGCCCGTCTGTTGTGTGAAAACCTCATATTTTTCCAAGCCCCAGATCAAAAGGATTGTCAAGCCCAAAGTTCAAGGAGAGAAAATCCCAAGCAAGAAGATGACGGCTAGAAAGTAGATTCATTGAAGATTTAGTCTTTATTAGAATCATACTTTTATTTAAAGTTGTATTCTTGCTATTTTAGATAACTTGAGCCCAAAGCTTATATAAGGGAATGTATTTTAACCTAGTAGGGCATAACCGATTACCCTAGCTTCCTTCCCAAACTCTAGTCGTTTTCCTTCCCACATCATGTTCTAAATTCCCCCTAGGGCCACGGGTTGATTTGTAAAGTAGTTGCAAGGGTTGTTTTGTTTTAGGAATTTTCAGTTCAATAAAATAAACTTCAAGTTCTCTTATTTTGGTTATTAATATCTTGCAAGAGCATCGGGAGAGCATTGTGAGGTTATCTATTTACTTAGCATCGGGAGAGTTAAGTATACGAAAGAAATAAGAGCAAGTTCTCTAGCTTATAGTTGAACTATCTCGGACCTAGGGATAGGACGAGGTTAAGTGGCTAAAGAAGAATTCATACACATCGGTGTTCATCCTTCGATTCACGTCGGGAGGTATCATCAAAGACGTGATCATCGACAGACTTGGACCTAGGGATAGGCCAAGGCACATCTGGGATTCTTGCCAAACTTGAAGCACTGAGTTGAGTGTTTGCTGCCGCGACAATCAATGGACTGCTGCCGCGACAGGTGCTGCCGCGACGGGAGCGACGAAAGAACTGGATTTCCTAAACTCTGCAATACCTGCACTACTGAGCAATTCAATACCAGCCTATTCTCTCTATCTTGATATCTTTACTCTTTTATTTACATTTACTTTATTATTTTCGTGACAACTCCTTAATTATTTTCTTTACTTTCGTGCAGTGAATTAAGGTGAAGCTATTAGCCCAATCCTTGTGGAGACGATATCCGATACCTCGTATCACTTTACTACTTGCGTCGTGTATACTTGCACTACCATTGCGATAGACTATTTTACACGCAACACTAATTGCTTTACCAATCACATAGGATAATAATGTGCATGTAGAAAAGATAAAAAGAAAAAAAGGGTCGCTAATCGAGGTTGACTTTCACGAGTTGACTTCAGTTTTCCCGTGTAAACTTTTTAGTTCGGATCGGGCATCTAGGCCGGACTAAAAGGGTTACATTTGTTGGTATCAGAGCTAGGTTACGAAAGAATTGAGGATGATGTAAGTGAAATTGGTATGGTTGGTGCATAATTGTTTGAAAAATCATGTTTTGATTGAATGTTGGAGCTTACGCTATGCTAGATTGATGTGAATCGTATGTGAGTTGAATATAATGTTATGCTGATGATGCGACATTGATATGTTCCGAATGATGGAAAGCATGATGATCAAGATATGCTCGTGTATGCTATGCTATGCTTGAGGGAAATTGGGGTGCTCATTGCCTTATTACATCAGTTAAATGTTTTAAATGTTTTTATGAACTTGGATCCTTGCTTGAGGCTAGCCTAAATCATGATTTGATTTGTTTTTATTGTTATGCCTTGTTAAAATAGCAGTATCGGTCTGAGGAGAGAGCTTAGGTCGAACACGGTAGTGCCTGCGGCTGAGCAGGGTAACCAAGGAGCTGATGTCCCTCATTGTGGAAACTTACCTCCTCCGCCACCACCTGGAGGCGGGGAGCAAGAGCAACAAGTACACGCTGGTCCGAGTTTGGGTGATCTAACGTCGTTGGTTCAGGCGATCACCAGAGCATTTCAGGCTGTGGTAGCCGGAGCGCATGTTCAGGCCTCTGCAGTTGGGCAGGTGGGTTTTCCTTTGAAGAGGCTTAGGAGTTTAAGAGATGTTGAGTTCTATGGTATGTCTCCTGAAGCTTCGGAAGCTTGGTTGACAAGTACGATCCATATCATGGATAAGATGGGTTGTAATAATGTGCGCAAGCTGGAATGCGTTGTTTCTTTGCTCCAGGGTGATGCGTATAGCTGGTGGATGACCATCATCGCTGGTATAGAACCCAATGAGGTAGATTGGGAGTTTTTTAGAGGTGCTTTTAAGAGGAAGTATCTGGGAGTGAGATACTTGGACGAAAAGAAACATGAATTTATGTTGTTGGTTCAGGGGAACCTTTTGGTGGCTGAGTACGAGGTCCAGTTCGTACGTCTGAGCCAGTACGCCCCGAAGTTGATGCCGAGTGAGAGGCATCATTGTGATCGTTTCCGGTATGGGTTGGTGCAAGAAGTTAAGACGTATATGTTGGCAACGGATTACACAGATTTCGATGTGCTTGTATGTCGAGCCAAAGACATTGGACAAAACTTGGGTCTAGTAACCCAATGATTTGGTTCTACCTCTGGGAAGAGAGCAGCTGAGTCTAGTTCTGGTGGTGGACGGAACAATAGAGGACGAGATAGGAGATATCAGCCTGCTAGGCGAGGTAATGCTAGACATGGTGCACCGGCTCAAGGAGACCGGATGAGGGCGGAACAGAACACATGCTGGACATGTGATTCTCGGGGTCATCTGCAGCGAGATTGTCCTCGTGCGGCAAGGGAGGCTCAAGCTCCTGTTGTGGTGACAGGAAATTCTTGCTGGAACTGCGGTTCAACGGATCACATGAGGCGAGAGTGTTCTTTGTTGACTGATGGAGGCCAAGGTCGTGCACCTGCTGTGGCTACACCTCAGAGAGGCCGTGGGTGTGGCCGTTCGACCTGAGGGAGGCGGTCTTGCGAGGGTTTATGCTCAGCGCGAGGAGCGCAACGATACCGATGTCATCGCAGGTACCTTTGTTCTTCAGTCTTTATCATTGTTGGCTTTGATTGATTCTGGATCCACGCATTCTTATATCTTAAGTGAGCATGCGCATTTTCTTGATATACCGGTTGGTTGCTTGATGTAGGAATGCAAGTGACTAGTTCTTTTGGTGAGACTGTAGTCACTAGGAAGTTGTATCAGAGGTGTCCCTTATCTGTTCAGGGTCATGTTTTCCTTGTAGATTTGATGGAGTTACCATTTTACGGTTTTGATGTAATCCTTGGTATAGATTGGTTTTCGGAGCATATAGCATTGGTGGACTTTGATGTTAAGCGATTCACCTTAAAGCTTGCCGATGATTATGAAGTGGTGGTTGTAGGCGAGAATGTGAAATTCTTGTCTAATGTGATTTCGACATTGGAAGCAAGCCGTATGCTAAGGTTGGGTTGCAAGGCTTATCTTGCCTATGTGATGAATCCTCGCACAAAATATGTATGTGTCCAGGACATTAGAACCGTTTGCGATTTTCTGAGTGTCTTTTCAGAAGAATTGTCAGGGTTTCCGCCAAACAAAGAAGTTGAGTTTGGCATCGAGTTGTATGAGAATACGACTCCGGTGTCCATTGTTTCTTATCGCATGGCACCTAAAGAGCTAAAAGAGTTGAAAACACAACTTCAGGAGTTGCTGGACCGAGGGTTCATCCGGCTGAGTGTGTCACCTTGGGGTGCACCAGTGTTGTTTGTAAAGAAGAAAGATGGGACGATGCAGATCTGCATAGATTATCGGAAACTGAATATGTTGACGATCAAGAACAAGTATCCTTTTCCAAGGATTGATGATCTCTTTGATCAGTTTCAAGGAGCTTTCGTGTTTTCTAAGATTGACTTAAGGTCAGGGTATTACCAGTTAAAGGTAAAGGATGTGGACGTACCCAAGACGACCTTTCGGATAAGATACGTGCATTACGAGTTCCTAGTGATGACGTTTGGTTTGACCAGCACACTTGCCGCTTTCATGGACATGATGAATCGTGTGTTCCATGAGTTCTTGGATCAGTTTGTGGTGGTGTTCATCGATGATATCCTTGTGTATTCTCGTACCGAGGAGGATCATGATAGACACTTGAGGATCATTTTACAAGCGTTGTTGGAAAATGAGTTGTATGCCAAGCTAAGTAAATGTGAGTTTTGGCTTAAGGAGGTGGTCTTCCTTGGGCATGTTGTATCAGCTGAGGGTATTCACGTTGATCCGCATAAGGTAGAGGCTGTGATGAGTTGGAAGGTGCCTAAGTCGGTGACGGAGGTGTGGAGTTTACTGGGGTTAGCTGGGTTTTACCGTAGGTTTGTCGAGGGTTTCTCGAAGTTTGCTACACCTTTGACCAAGTTGTTGTAGAAGAATGTTCGCTTTGAGTGGACTGATGCGAGGCAACAAGCTTTTGAGAAGCTGAAGGAAGCTTTGACGCAAGCCCCTATTCTGATTCAGCCTGAGTCAGGTAAGGAGTTTGTGGTCTATAGTGATGCGTCCATCGTTGGTTTGGGCTGTGTGTTGATACAGGGGGGTAAGGTAGTAGCCTAAGCATCTAGGCAGTTGAAGGTGCATGAGCGTAACTACCCTACTCACGATCTTGAGCTTGCGGCTGTTGTGTTTTCTTTGAAGGATGAGTACTACTGGGTGGGGTTGAAAAAGGATGTGGCTGAGTTCGTTAGTAAGTGCATGGTGTGTCAGTAAGTGAAAGCTGAACATCAGGTATCTTCGAGGTTGTTGCAACCTTTGAGAATCCTGGAGTGGAAGTGGGAAATGATTACCATGGATTTTGTGTATGGTTTGCCTTTGTCACCATCAAAGAAGAATTCGGTTTGGGTGATTGTTGATCGCCTTATGAAGTGTGCACATTTCTTGCCTATGCATACTATATATACCTTGGATAAGTTGGCCGAGTTGTATATTGTTGAGATTGTGCGGTTGCATGGTGTACCAAAGTCCATAGTGTCGGATAGGGATCCAAGGTTTACATTACGGTTTTGGAATGTTTGCATCAAGCCTTGGGTACACGATTGAATTTTAGTACTTCTTATCATCCTCAGACGGATGGACAGTCGGAGCGTGTGATCCAGGTGCTTGAGGACATATTGAGATGTTGCGTTATAGATTTCCAGGGTTCTTGGGAGAAGCACTTGCCGTTGGTTGAGTTTGCTTACAACAATAGTTATCAGGCAAGTATTCAAATGGCTCCCTACGAGGCTTTGTATGGGAGGATGTGTAGGACCCCTCTATGTTAGGCAGAAGTTGGGCAAAAGTTGATTTCGATGCCAGCTATGTTAAAGGGAACCACCAAGAAGGTGAAGCTCATTTGTGAGCTTTTGAAGGCAGCATCGGATCGGCAAAAGTCTTACGCGGATTTGAAGCGTAAGGAAATCGAGTTCGCAGTTGGCGAACATGTGTTTTTGAAGGTATCGTCGTGGAAGAAGGTGATGAGATTTTGGCGTAAGGGTAAGCTTAGCCTGAGGTTTATTGGACAATACGAGGTTGTGGAGCGTGTTGGTCTTGTGGCATATCGGTTGAGGTTGCCTTTTGAGATGGAAAATATACATGATGTGTTTCGTGTCTCGATGTTGCAAAGGTACAGATCGGATCCTTCGCATGTGATGCCTGTTTAGGAGATAGAGTTGAATCCGGATCTGTCTTATGACAAGGATCCATTGAGGATTCTGGATGTGAGCAGTAAAGTTCTTCGTGGCAAGACGATAGAGCTTGTGAAGGTGTTGTGGCAACAACGAGGAGTTGAGGAGGCCGCTTGGGAAGGCAAGGCGGACATGTTGAAGCAGTTTCCACACCTTTTTCCTTCAGGTAAAATTTCGAGGATGAAATTTCCTAACAGGGGAGATTTGTAACGCCCTGGTTTTGGGCCTAGATGTTTTAGACATCGGATCAGACAGGTCGGAAACGGTTCAAATCGTGTTTGGTGATTTAAGGAAATCAAGGATCGGGATAGGATAAAAATATGGTAAAAATTGCTGAAATCCTCTAACATCATGTTTAAGAGGTTGGTCAAATCAATTTTACAAAATTGACTTTGGAAGTGGTATATTTTGGGTAGTGACCAAAATGTAAAGTTGCAAAACTATGGAAAAGGTAATTTTGAAAGAGGAGCCAAAATCATAGAATCTTTAGGGAGCTTTATGGCAATTTAGCCTTTCCTTAATATGACATGTGTTTAAAATATTTTTCAAATTAATTGATTTTAAAAGGCTTTTATTTATTTAATTAATTGGTAGTTAATTGGTGAGATATCACGTAACTACATTTCTCTTCTCATTTTCAGCCAAACATCATTCTAAATCATTTTCTCCAAATTTCTTTTCTTCCAAACACTCTTTTCTTGATTTCTCTTTCATTTCAAAGAATTCTTTCTAAGTTCTTCAAGATTGGTGAAGCTAAAACTTGTCATTCATTGAGGAAAGCAAGGATTGGAGGTAAATCTCGTTCTCAACCTCTAATGAAGGTTCTTTATTCAAATTCCCAAGATCTTTGGCTTCTAATTATTGTTTTTGGCTGCGTTTTCATTATAGTTTTGATTTGAGATCAAAATCTTGCAAAAATGTGAGTAAAATCTTGATTTTCAGATTGAAATGGATGAGTTCTGTTTTGGTTTGGTTTTAATTTAGTTTTGAGTTGATTATTATGTTGAAAAAGGGTTTTGATAATATTGATCCCGAAATCTCTGAGATCTTTGAGTTTCTTGATGGTTTTAGTTGGGTTTTTGAGGTTAGATGATGAAGTTATGCATGCTGGAGGTATAAGGATGGGTTTAGGTTGTTTTTAGATGTGTTTTGATGTTTATAAATGGTTGAAAGTGATGTATGTTGACTGGGCTTGGTTTAGGAAGCAATCGATTGACTCTTCGGTTGTTTCGGATGGGTAAATTGGTGTAGTTTGGGTGAGCACCGAGTTTTTGTTTAGTTGCTGGTGTTGAAATGCATTTTAAAGCATTTGGATCTCAGTTTTGGTGGTCAAAACATGGGATCTTGATCAGGGAGCAAACAAGACATTTTTGGACGCTCCGAAAGGGTATTTTCATGTCAGCGAGCAAGGTTTTGCGTATCGGTGAGTGGAAATGGATTTTCCACCTTTGTAACACTTTGAGTGTGGTCTTGGGAGCTTAGTGTACGTTTGAAACACTTAGCTAAGCTCAAGAGTAAGTGATTCGAAAGTCTCTCTCAGAATGTGCTATGTTTTTGTGGGAAATGCACTTGAATTAAATGTGGTTTTATTTACTGTTTTAAAGCATGTTTTGAGCATTGATAATGCTGGTGTTTAATGTCATTTTGTAAAGGATGCATTTGGTAGATGATCCTTGGATTCATGAAATGTATGCATTTGAGATTAAGCATGTTCATGCTTGTGAAAGTGGCATTGTGATTTATGCTTGTAAAACAGTGGAATAATGTTGATAAATGATTATATTGGCAAGTGATGAAAAAGGTTTTTGGTTACTTTAATCGGATATAGTTAGCCGGCTATAGGATTGGGTGCACCGTGAATAAAGTCGCCTTGGATGTCGAGGGGTTGTGATTGTACCGTATTCTCCATCCAAGTACCCTAACAATTGAGGCTAAGATCACAACATTGGATGGTTAAATCACATGTGTTGATCTTGTGGTATGTGTCTCGTGCTCTCGTTAGTGGAATTATACAACTACCGATGAGTGATGTCGAGTGGTTGTGATTGTACCGTAAAACTCCACCATAGGTGTCACAATGGTTGATGGCTTAATCTCGTGTGTGAGCCTTGTGTAGTCTGGTAGTGTGTATGAAGCGTGTGGGACAACGCTTATATCTTCATATCCGATTGTGTCATTTATGTTGGTTTTGGTATGGATTGAGAAATGATCATTTGCGAGCTAAAATAATGTTGTTGAATGTTATTGAAAGCATGAGATGCTTGTGAATTATGCTAGAATACATGAGATGCTTGGTTTAAGCATGAGCAAAGTTTATTTGTTGTTATTCTAATGATGCTAATTGCATGTGGTTTAAAAAGTGCATTGATGCTTTTAAAAGGGCATGATTTAAGTAAAGGCATGAGTTATTAAATGGTGATTTTTTCCGGTTTTGTGAAATGCAATGATGAATATTGATTTTAGCGATCCTCACTAAGCTTTATGCTTACGCTCATTTGTTTCACCAATATAAAGAATTAGGCTTTTGAGGCAGCAAGAAGGCAAGTGGAATCCAAGCACTTTTGATTAAACAAAGTATGTGGTTTTACCTTGGTGTAATAAGAGGCAATGGGTGTGATTTCTACTCTTGGTTCTATTTGGTGATGTTAAACACCTTGAGCATGTTTGGGTTGCTGATTATGGTTTGTAAATGACCTTTCGAGATTGGTTTAAGCATGAATGTGGTTCTTAGCCTTTGTGTGGTTTTGTTAACTAGGAAGCATACCTATAGTCTTATAGAATGCTTGATTGATGACATGGTCTAGTTCGTGTTACGTATGGATGGTCTTTGATGTATATTCATATTGTATGAGGTTGTGGCATGTGTTAGAATGGTTTCATGGGTGGAAAATTGTGTAAAAACAGCAATCTGGAAAATTGCAGGTCCAGGCGTTTCAGAATGCCCTTATCTGTTTCGGAACGGTGGCCTGTAATGGTCATGGTGTTTCGGAACGGGTAGGCACGTTCTGAAACCTTTTGCTACTGTGAATCTCTGTATCGAAACAGATCTTTGGGAGTCTCGGAATGCAGTCGCGTATCGAAACGGTCAACATGGTTTCGAAATGACAGTTCCGATACAGGGCCTTGTGTTCCGAAACACTTGACCGTTGGATGTTGATTTTGAATTGCTCCAGGTTTCTGTTTCTTACGTTTTGGTCCCTGAATGTTGTAAGCTTAATTGTTTAAGTTTGGATGATCCATTTGAGTTTAAATTTATCATGTTGGCATGTTATATGATTAATTATGGATTGGTAACTTTAAAATCAGGCTAGTCCTTGTAAATCTGGAAATTTACAATCTAGTTTCTAAAAGTTAAATGAATGCAATTGAACCCCTAATTGAACTCTAACCGCTGTGCCGTTTTCACCTAATCGCTTTACCAATCACATAGGGTAATAATGTGCATCTAGAAAAGATAAAAAGATAAAAAAAAAGGGTCGTTGATCGAGGTTGACTTTCGTGAGTTGACTTCGGTTTTCCCCGTGTAAACTTCTTAGTTCGGGTTGGGCGTCTAGGTCGGGCTAAGTGGGTTACATTGAACAACTTTATTTGTAAGATGTGTTGTTACCTCTTTAAAAGTACTAATTTTTATGTCATTCTTACAATGCTTTTGCTTGCTTTTGAGTACATTTAGTTGCACTTAGAGGTTAAATTCATGCATTTGCATAAGGAGTTTAGATTTTTTTGTCTATGCCAGTGTGAAGGGTTGTTATGTTGGCCATTTTGCAGGTTTGGCATAGCAACTGGTAGAAGAGAGCAGCGCAGGAAAGAATGCCAGAGAGAATGTTGAGATGCTGTTGGCACAGATGAATCGATCAATACCCAGCACTAGTGGTAGAGAAGAGGAATTTGATGCCAAACCAAGTAACCGTTGAACCCAAAAAAGTAGGACCATAACAGGCTGTGAGAAAATAGCAATTGCACCAAAATCCGAAAAAATAGCAGAAAATAGTGCTAAGCTTGGTTGACAGAATGATGCCAAGTTTGGTTGCCAAACGGTGACGGCAGATAACGTCAGCCCTAGCCAACATCTGATCAGCTTATCACCTTATCAGCTTAATAAGGGTGATCACAAGCCTCATCCCTTGCGCATTCAAATTTCAAATGCAAGGGCTTATCTTAGTCTTCCTTGCACGCATATTTAAAGACCGATTGGACAAGCAATTGAGAAAGACGTTTTGGGAGAGTGATCCATCGACGACCATCTGCACCAAGGAGATGTGGTTTAACCGAATTGACCGAGAGCTTGGATCTTGAAGGGCTACATCGAGAGACCCCTTCTCACCTCATTCTCTTTGTTTAGTAGTTCGACTGCATTTTCTTTCAAATGATGATGTGTTCTCAAAACGTTGAAAGTTTTTTGGTTGATACCCTCACCATGAACTGATTTAATAGTTGGCATGGGATGTTTGCGTTGAACGCTGCTTTTATGTTAAGTTTTTAATAATGAAAATGCTTCGGCATTGTTTTTTCTATCTGCATACTTTACTGTTTCCTAAATACTATGCCAAGCGAGAGTTGGCACTATTGGCCTATTGCACCTCAATATCTTAACAGACTTGGGTGGCAATGATCAAGTTGCTAGATACTAAGGCAAGATGCTTCGAGAGAATATGTTCAAGTGGATGAACATACTTCAGAAGTGAAATCTACCCCTTATGAGTATAGATTGGATCTTAATCAAATTGGTTTCTAAAAAACATTCACTATAGAGATATAGGGGTTTTTACCCAATCAATTTAGGGAAATGACCATCGAGAGAGGCTTTGCCAATTTGAATATGCTCGTCAAACAATGCCAAGGCATGACATTATTAGAAGCTGGCATGGCATGAATAGCGTGAAAACCAGGCATCCCTTGCCAACGCTCATCATTCATTTGACACTCTCCTTGCCAACGTTAATTTATTTTACTTTCCTTGTCTTTACTTTATTTTCAAATTCACTCTCAACTTAAGCAATATTTTTCTTCAACAAGTAAACATTCAAAGCAATCGAATTCCAAGTTAATCTTTGTGGCATCGATACTCAGCATACTGCTGCATTACTTGTCAACCGTGTATACTTGTACGCAAAAGACTCAATCTTTGACACTATTTTTACTACATTTCCAATACGTTTTCTGCCCCTTTTGCCAACAGTCACGCGAGTCATCAAGCTTTTGGTGCCGTTGTCAGGGATTGCAATAAAATTTTATTGTTTTGTTTTACTTGTTTTTGTTTTATTTTACTCATATGATTTGTTTGGTGTATGATCAGGAGATGCCCTACGAACTATCAGCCATTTGACCCTGAAATTGAACGAACCTACCACAAATTGAAAAAGAAAATCAGAGAGATGGCTCATGTAACCCCCTTAGCCCGGTCTAGACGGTTGACCCGAACCGAGGTGGTTACATGGGGAAAACCGATGCCAACTCGTTAAAGCCAACTCCGAATGACAACCTTTTTTTCTTTTTTTTCTTTTCTAAATGCAACTTAAGTCCTATATGGTTACCCAAGGGCATAAGAAGAAATAGCACAATGATCGAATTTTGTTTAGGGGTTTAATTGCACAAACTAGACATTTAGGGACCAAAAGGTAATTTCTGAAAATTACACGGACTTCTCTGATTTTAAAGTTACATTTATTCAATTAGTCACATTTCATGCTTCGCTGTCAATTTTCATCACAATTTAACCAACCAATCAAATCTAATTGCATTCTTGAAGTTCATGGACTAAAATATAATGTTTTGGAACTTTACAAGATGCCATTAACAGAATTAACGGTCGGGTATCGGTACGCCTAGGGACTGTATCGATACGCGGGAAGGTAGTGACCAAACTCGTAGAAAGGGTATCGATATGCTCTCTCGCGTATCGATATGCCCTTCAAACCCGTATTGAAACACTCACCATCCGTACCGATACCCCTGTACAAAAAGGCACAAATTTGGCTTATGCGTATCGATACGCATACCATAAATGTCCCAAAAAATCCCCAATTCATATCAAACCTCAACAAATCATCATCGAATCTTATGGATATGTCTATGGCAACTACTCCAACATACAAGCATACAATTCCAAGCACAAAGTAAACATTTGACGGATCAACACAAGCATGGCAAGACATGTAATGGAGCATGCTCATTCCATAAACCATAAGCAACTAAAAAGCAAGATATAACATCACAACCAATACAAAGGCCTTTTACAAACCAAATGAGCCACATATAACATGCATCCATCCAAATGGCCCCATATGAAGCATTGTATGGTAGACGATACAGAACTCCATTGTGTTGGTCGGAGCTCGGCAAGGGCAAGATGTTAGGCCCTGACTTGCTTCGTGAGACTGAAGAACGAGTTACCATTATTCATGATCGTTTAAAGGTTGCCTTTGATCGACAAAAGGCTTACGATGCTCTTAAAAGAAGAGACATTGAGTATGAAGTTGGTGAAAAGCCTTTCTCAAAGTTTCACCATGGAAGAAAGTCTTAAGATTTGGCAAGAAGGGGAAATTGAGTCCCCGATTCATTAGACCTTTTGAAATCATTGAAAAGATTGGCCCAGTGGCATATCGGCTATTGCTACTTTCATAATTTATTAAAATCCACGATGTCTCTCATGTATCGATGCTTCAGAAGTATCAATCTGACCCCTCACACATTGTGGAACCTGAATCTATAGAACTTCGACCAAATCTATCCTACGAGGAAGAACCGGTTCAGATTATTTCTAGGGAAGTCAAGCGACTTCGCAACAAAACTGTACCGTTAGTTAAAGTGATCTAGAGGAGCTACACCGTTGAAGAAGCCACTTGGGAGCCTGAAGAGACTATGAGACAACAATATCCACATCTCTTCAGTTCAGGTAAAAATTCGAGGACAATTTTTTTCTTAAGGGGGAAGAGTTGTAACACCCCGAAATCTGGTCTAGTCAGAATTAAGTTCCGATTATCGGAAATCCTACATTGATGAAGCCTAAATATTGTATCGACTGGTTCATTATTGATATTGAACCTTATTTGAGCTTAAAACATTGTCATTGGACACTATTGAATAATATTGAACCTAAATGGTGACTAAAATCAAAGAAAATGCAAGTGGGAGATCAAAACAATAGTTGAATGAAAAATGAGGGACTAACCTTGCGATTAGCCCCTTTTATTTTATAATTTTCCATGTGGAGTCACCGGGAGAGCTTCCTTCAATTGAAGGAAAGCTATTTTAATTAAAGACAAAAGGAATAACAAAGTTGCCTACCCGATTTCAAGAGAAAGCAAACACATCTCCCTCTTTATCATCTTCATCACTTACCTCTAAGCACACACCTCCATTGGAGGAATTTCATGCTTTGCAATTTCTTCGTTTTATTGATATCGAATCGCTGCTATTGATCGGGTAAGCTATAATCCTCCATCGGTTATTGGATTCCATGGATATATTGAGTGTAATCTAAACTAGGGTTTTGACTATCCATGGATATCTCATCATTTTCATCTTTATTGAGATCGGTTATCGATTTTGATATTGTTATATTGATTTTGATATCGAAATATTGACCCTAACAATCTTCTTATTAATTTCCTAGCTCAAGACATTGATAAAGAGCATCCATCGTCTCCATCCAAAGCTAGGAACAAGGGGATTGTTATTTGAGAGCCTTGAAAGCTTTGGATTGTCAAGGTGAGTGTAGTCGGAGTCTCAGGTTTAGGTGAAAGGCCTTCCCGGATCATTATTTGATATTTTAGATTACATCGCTAACATAGTTATTGAAGAAATTGCATTGGATGGTTAATCGGACACTTGGGTAAGTGTCGATAAGTTGCTATTGAACATTGGATATTTTCATTGTGCGTTGTTATTGAAATAGTTATTGTCATTGAGTGATTGTATAGAAACTATTGGACATCGATATTGACATCGAATCATGAACTATTAATGATGAGAAACATATATTTTTCATTGATAATATTGAAAGCATCGGACATTGGTATACTATTGATTATTGAAAAGGATATAAACATTGCAACCTTGGATTGGAATGGACATTGGATACAATTGGCATACCATAGAATTCATGAGCTCAGTGTACAGGTGGACTACGGTCCTAAGGCTACAACCTATATTGATTTGGCGAGGCGGAGGGATGTGTATGTGTATTGGTCATATTGGCGAGGCGGAGGGACTTGACCATTTATTGACTTGGCGAGGCGTAGGAATTCGCATATCCACGATCTTAATTCAATCCAAGGATTAAGAATGAAATGAATATGTTTATACATTGCATATTAATGAATAACATTGATGTTGTTAGCATGAGATTGTAATTAAGTATATTCATGGCATTGTTGTTATTCATGTTGTTTGTGACTACCTAAGTAGGCAAAGTATGCCTAATGTGTCTTATTTCATGCATTTTCAGGTTAAGAAGGTTGTGTGTGTCGAGAGATCGGATCGGCAACAAGACAAGTCACTACAAGCCTCAAGTAATGTGTTTTTGACCTAGGAACTCCTAATAATGTGGAAAAGTAGATGAACTAGTCATTTGTGCCTATTTTGATGTGTTGGTATATTGCTTAAGTTGTAATAGGCTATATAGCTCTAAATGGCCCTTTTGGTGAAGTTCAAAATGGATGGTAAATGCATACTTGGCTCAAAAAGGTAAAAACATGGTAAACGTATTCATATGGTTATGAAACTTGACATGCTAGTAGTTTATTCTATTGAAATGTTGTGTAAAGTTTCATTGCATTTAGACATCGTTCGATAGGCTAAATTGAATAAAAATTAGCTATAATATGTCATTACAGGTCAGGCCGTATCGAAATGGGTCATGGCGTTTCCGTACGGGTGTACAATATTGAGCCTAAGAATAAGGGTGTATCGAAACAGAATTAGGTCATTTCGGAACATTTTGTCACTGGAGACCAACGTTTCGATACGAGTTCATAGCATATCGAAACGAGTCAAAGTCAAAGGTGGTCAATCCATTTCAATACGGGTCAAGACTGTATCGATACTGTCAAAAGGTAAAAGTCAACATAAATGGATAAACGTCCACCCATATCGAAACAACTTAGATGTGGATAAACGACCCTCCAGCAAATTGCCGAGAAATTGGAGGAAATAGATTGACAGCAACGCCTATTTATGTACTTCGCAAGGGACTTCACCTCCTCCATTGTCCAAGTGATTCAAGAGAAGTTCCCTGACCACACGGTTCAGTTCCCTTAGTTCCCTGCAGCCATCTCTGCCGCATCCGCCCCAGAACCACATACCGCAGCCACCCCAGCGCCCTATGCCAGAGCCACACCTGCCACTGCTACTGCCTAGGCCACACCAAGGCACTCTGCCGCCGTAACCACCGCCTTCTCTGCCATGGCCAGGAAAGCCAAGATAAAAGCACATCTCGACGCTCCTCAAGGTTCGATGGTCGGGACAGAAGGCTTCTCCAATTAGACCGAAACTTCCCAATCTGTCCTCCAAACATTCGAAACTTCCAAATGCATGGCATCCACCTTGGAGGCCACGTAAGAGCTCCACATTGACACGGATGGAGAGGGTGAAGTTAACGCCCCGGCCAAGCCAAGTCCAGCCAAGGCAACCCCCCCCCCACTCGCATCCAACCGCCAAGAGAAACCAAGAGAGTCAAGCATGCGGCCTGCAAAGGGAGAAAATTGATCTTACAAAGCGATGACGATGACTCATCCAAGTCCATCTAAATTTTTTTCTCTCTTGGCTTTATTTTTATTCCCTTAATTTTGTGCTTAATTTTTTCAATTATTGCATCTATTGTTAATGCATTGAGGGCAATGCTTGTCTTGAGTTTGGGGGTGTAGGTTCTGCTGCGGATAGGCATTGTTCTATCGCGGCATAATAATATCATTTCTATGCAGTTATGTTCTACACTTGTCCAATTTTTTTATTGCACATATTGCCTTAGCCGAATGAAGCTTATGCCTCAGCAATGTACTGCATCAATTGCCTTAATTTAATTGAATTGAATTTTCTATCTTGGCAATAGATATCTCTCTTCTTACCATAGCTTTGAACTGTTTAGAGTATTTAAATTTAGGATGCATAAGGAAGATAACCTAGGATCATACTATGAGATTGGAACTTTAATACACTTTTGTGACTTGTATGATTTAAGAAGTCCTAGTACACTTATGACATAGACTTACTTAGAAATAAAATGTTGGAAAGAAAAGTTAGAGGTGCCTAACACTGGCTCTAGCTTAAGGAAGCCCTAGAGGTGCCCGAAACCGGCTTTAGGCTAATCACTATATGTGCCCAAAATTGGCTCTAGTAGGTTAGATTGCTTGAGAAAAAATTAATTACCTAAGTTAAGTAGTTTAATGCCTAAGTCTTTACTTAGAACTCGAATAATCATCTTGTTCACAATTCATGCACACACTCACAAATCTTATAGTTTGATTCAAGGGAATTCCTAAGGCATCCAAAGACTTAAGGGCCGAGCATTCATGGCCATGGTTTGGAGAGAAGAAGAAAAAGTAAGACCAAGGAGAATTTTCATGAAGATTAAGGTTTGGCATTTGATGGTTTGCATTGCTTGAGGACAATCAATAGTTCGAGTTTGGGGGTGTGATAAGTGCCCAAAAGTCCTATGTTTTCACCCTTTTAACATGGCAATTATTGCTTAACCTACACCCATTCGAGTGGCATTAAGGTCTTATATGCATTAATTAAACTACTTTTACCTTTGATCCTGATATTTGATTTATTTGATGAAATGGTATTGTTTAATGCATGTTTGGTACTTGTGCAGATTTACTCACTGTCGGGGCAGGAGATGCCGAACGGGCGATGAAGAAAAGGAATGATGGTGTAGAATGAGCTCGAGACAGATCCAGATCAAGTCAAGCCAAAGATGACAACTTCTACTGATGGAAGCTGAATTATGAAAAGGAAGCCTTACAAAGTAGTTCCAGTGACAGACCCCTGCCGAAGAAGCAGATATTCTCTGCTGAGGCAGTGCACAGACCAACCTGCCGGAGGGCAAAGCATGCAATGTGATAGCTGATTTGAATAGCATAAAACACTAGATTTTTCTACATACTTTGCGTGGCAATCGAAGCACGAGAAGAAGGTGAAAACCTAGAAGGAATGTTAAAGATGTAATTTGGCCAAAATGGATAAAGGCATTAAAATTAAAGAGATTCACCTCTTTAATGAAGACAAGTCCAAGTCCAACTTAACTTCCTATCCAAGCCCTACTCCTTTGCCTATTTAAGCAAGGCTGACGCACACATCAAAAGAAAGGAGAAACGAAGAGTAAAAAAGAGTCAAGAGTCGAAGAGTAGAGTATTAAGAGCCTAAGATTAGGGTTTAATCGTGTGATCTCCACGTCCATCATGTTCTAAGATTTCTTAGGGTTAGCATTATTTTTCTTAGTAGTTGTGAGAGAACAATTGTACTTTGTTTAAGTTTTTAATGCAATTTAGTTCAAGGTTTGCTTATTCTTGGCATTGATCTTATTCTTGCAATCTCATCGAGAGAGAGTATTGTGAGGTTATTTATTTGTCTAATATCGAAAGAGTTAGACTCACGAAACGGATAAGCATGGTTTTCATCCCAAAAGGTGGAAGCTAACTCAGCTTAGAGATAAGTTTGAGTTTCAACGGCTAAAAGAAGCGTGAGATTAGTTGGTGTTTATCATTGGTTTACGACGAGAGGTATTGTCAAGGCTCATTCATTAATAGTGCTACAACTTAGGGATAAAGAGAAGCCATCAAAGGACGCTTTGTCGAACCTTGACATCATCTGTCGACCAGTAAGGGATTACCGAGGCGGCACATCTTATTGTCGCGGTAGGGACTTAGCCAAGGCAGTTTGGTGATCATTGCACTCAAAGACCGAGACAAGTCAATTACTTTCCACACTACGACGCAATCTAATCTGGCCCATTCTCTCATCTTGATTTCGCTATTTTTACTTACTTGCTTTAGTTTATGATCTTTAGTTTAATTAAAACCCAAAACTCTTATACTTGTGTTTTTACTTTTACTTTTCTTTTACAGTGGGAGAAGATAAACGAAGGAAGTCATCTCAATCCATGTGGAGACGATACTCTAATACTTATCATTATATTACTTGAGACGTGTACACTTGCACTAATTACAGAGCACCTTTTACACGCAACAACTACCACAAGAAGAAAGAAAGAGAATGAAACAGTAAGGAAATTAACATCGCCCAATCAAAGCAAAAACGTTGGAACGATATCCAGATATCATTACCCATGCATCATATAGATAGGCGTCCCTAAGATTAGAAGCATGCTAACTCATACTATTCGGGTATCATGGTTATTTTCTTGACAAGTACTCAAGAATCGAAGGAAGATTATATTTGCACAGCTGAGGAAGCAGATCTAACAAAAAAACATAAGTCATTTGTAGTCTTCTGACTATGATATTCGATTGATAATGTCAAGACAGCCAAAAATCGGGACATCATCTCGAAATTTTCCATTCTTTAGCCTTCAAGGAAGCATTGTTGATACCTGCGACACCAGTGAACAAAGTGTCTTTGATGAGAAAATTCTATATAGAGAGAATTCATGACTTCAAGATGAAAGTTCTATATAGGAAGAACTGGTGGTCCTAAGGTTTCAAAGTAAGAAGTTCTGTGTTAGGAGAACTCATAGTGTTAAGATTTTAAGGCGAAAAGTTCTATATAGGAAGAAGTTGCAGCTCGAGGATTCCATCCCAAAGAGAGCGAAAGGTTCTATATAGAAAGAACCTATAGCTAAGAAGATTTCAAAGCAAGGAGTTTTATATAGGGAAAACATCTGCTTCAGGATTCTAAGACGAGAAACTTTATATAGAAAGAACTTTCAATTTGTAGAATCCACCCACGACGCAAAAGGTTTTATATAGGGAAAATCTACAACGTTTATATTTGAATGCAAAAAGTTCTATACATGAAGGACTTGCAGCCCGAAGACTTTGCCAAATACAAGCTGAATTCTATACAGGAAGAATTTGATTCTTCAAGGCTCCAAGCAGAAGAAGAGTGAACAATTCTATATAGGAAGAACTTGTGACCTCGAATTTTCAGTTTGAAGATTTTGCCTCCAAAAACGGCCAAATGGACCAATTGAAGCCCAAGGAATAGGCGTGGCCAAGAAAAGAAACCACATACTCGGTCGAACGAAATTGGTTATTCTTTTATCTTTTCTCTATTCTTCTTACACAACAATGAGTAAAGAGGGGTAGCTGTAAGCACCCATTTTTGACCGAGCCTAAACCCAAATTGAAAATCATATCAAAAATAAAAATCACTTTTATTATTATTACTATTAAAGCCCATTATAATATAATCTCAACCCAACAACACTTGACACAAATACCCTTACAAAACCTAATTACCCATTAAAAACTAAATTACCTTAATACCCCTAACCCTAATTATTATCCTAAACCTGCAAAAAAAAAAACAAAGGAAATGGGTTATTATCCTAAATATAATCATACCATGGGAAAATAAACAATAAATAGGGAGGTTTTATGTATTTTTATGAGGTTAAACGGGTATAAAACCCATGCATGTAATCCGAAAAGGGTATATCTTTTTCGAACAGAAAATTAAAAAAAAATCAAGAGCAGAAATCTCGAAGTGAAAAAAAAAGTTAAAGGTAAATCTTTATTTTCTATTCGAATACAAACACAAAAAAATATTAAAAAAAATTCGAGTCTTACTTCGGTTCTATCTTGAACCACCACCGTCGTGCATGGCCGAACCATCAGTCTGTCAACCGGATCTTTGAAGTTTTGAGTATATAAAAAGGGGGATAGGGTTTGATTTGAGTTGGGTTCTGGAAATTGAAAGATAAAAATGGGAGACTTGATTGAGTTTTAGGGTTCGTAAAAATAACATAGAGAAAGAGGGGAGGGAATGACATGAAAAGAAAGAAGATGCGAAAGAAAACATAAGTTATAAATAAAAAAATGGACAAATTACGCACTAAGTCCTTCCCCCAAAATAGTTTACAACTCTGCCTCTCCACATGGTATAATTACATATGTGGTCTTTCGTGTTTTAAATAATTTTTCAATTCGGTCCTTTATTTACTTTCAATTTGATTATCCTAATTTGTTTTTTTCTTTTTTATTCCCTAATTCAAATTAACTCGAATTCTTATTTTTCTTAATAAATAGGATACGAACTTTTAAGTATTAATTTTGAGCATTGTGGGGTGTTAATCCTTCCTCATGCGTAACCAACTCTCGAACCTAAATTTTTTCTTGATTTTATTTTTTTGGTGTTCGGTCTACCCTATTGAAATGATTAGTGGCGATTTCAAATTTTCATGAAAAATGAATTTTACGAGATTCTTTTTTTAAATTAAATATTTTATAAAAAACAGAAAACCTCTTTTCTTTGTGTAAAAAAAAAAAATCGCTACACCTATAAAAATAAAATGTTGTCTATCTGTCATGTCAGCATTATGTTGTTTGCCATGTGAGCATATTAACGGTAAACATTGGGTAAAGAGTTAAATTGATGCGAGTTTAGGGACATGAACGTTTAGGGCCTCACCATATAAATGCCATGAACGTGCCAACTCCGTCTTATTATTCTCGGCGCCATAAAATGAATCCCTCTGTGTTACGGCTGCTCAACAAAGCTCAATCTCTAAAATCCTTAAAATATATTCACGCCCGTGTCTTTATCGATGGCTCTTTAGCTTCATCGGACCTTATTCTAAACAAGTTTCTTAGGCTCTACGCACGATTTGGTTCAGTCCAATATGCTCACAAGTTGTTCGATCAGATTCCTCAACCAAATGCGTTTCTTTGGACTGCTTTGATCCATGGGTATGTTGAGAATCGGAGCTACACGAAAGCTTTGTCTTTGTTTTCAAAGATGTGGGAAGATTCTGTTTTACCTTTGAATTTTACCTTGGCATCGGTTCTCAAGAGTTTAGCCAGGTTGGTGAGGGTTAAAGATGGGGAAGCGGTTTATGGGCTGGGGTTAAAATGTGGGTTTTGTTTCGATTTGATTGTGCAAAATGCGGTGATTGATTTGTTCATGAGATGTGGGGAAGTTGATTTGGCAAAAAGGGTATTCGATGAAATGGAGGAAAAAGATTTGGTTTCTTGGAATTCAATGATCTACGGTTGTGGAAATAATGGTAGAGTGGATCTTGCACGGAAGATGTTCGACGAAATGCTTGAAAGAAATGTGATTTCTTGGACGAGCCTGATTCAGGGATATTTTAAAGCCGGGGATGTAAAAGAGGCTAAGATGCTTTTTTATAGAATGACTAACAAAGATTTAGCTTCATGGAATGTCATGGTTTCTGGATACATGGATATTGGTGATGTTGATTCTGCTCGGTCTGTTTTTGAAGCAATGCCGGCTCGAGATGTAGGGACTTGGAACTCGATGATTTCTGGGTTCTGTAAAGCAGGGAAGACGGAAGTTGCGAAAGAGTGTTTCGACAAAATGCCCTGTAAAACCATTGCATCGTGGACTATAATGATAGATGGATATGTTAAGTCAGGGGACGTTAGTAACGGTAGATATCTGTTTGATCAAATGCCTGAGAAGAATCTTGTCTCGTGGTCCACCATGATCGGAGGATATGCTCGGAACGGGCGCCCTTGTGATGCTCTGGAACTGTATAAACAGTTTAAAAAGCAAGGTATTAAACCAGATGAAACATTTGTGTTGGGGATTATTTCAGCTTGCTCACAGTTAGGAATTCTAGATGCAGCTAAATCAATTATTCATGACTTCACTGGACCACAACCTTTTTCGAGTTTACGAATTGTCACTAGTTTGATCGACATGTATGCAAAATGCGGAAATATCACCGAGGCTTCACAAGTTTTTAGGATGGCTTATCGAAAAGATTTGCTTTGTTATAGTGCAATGATCACTGCCTTTGCAAATCACGGCATGGTTCAAGATGCCATTTCTTTATTCGAGGAGATGCAAAGGACAAACATGAAACCAGACGGAGTTGCATTTCTCGGAGTTTTGACTGCTTGTAACCATGGAGGGCTGGTTAGCGAGGGGTGGAAGTACTTCAACCAAATGAAGGAAGAACACAGAATTCAACCCTCCGAAAAACACTATGCATGCATTGTTGATCTTCTCGGTCGAGCCGGGTGCCTTAAAGAAGCATATAATCTTATAAGAAACATGCCAATTTCACCTAGCGCAATCATTTGGGGAGCTTTGCTTGCAGCTTTCCGGGTCCATCGCGATGTCGAGTTAGCCGAAATTGCTGCAGACGAGTTATTTAAGATTGAGCCAGATAATTCGGGTAACTATATTCTCTTATCCAATATTTATGCTGATTCCGGAAGGTGGGATGGGGTTTCTAGGATTAGAGAAATGATTAGGAAAAATGAAGTTAGGAAAAATAGAGCTTCTAGTTGGATTGAATTGGGGTCTGTTGTCCATGAATTTGTTACTGCAGATGCTTTGCATTTTGATTCTGAAAGAATATATTTAACCTTGTATTTGATGAATGAGGAAATGAAACTTTTGGGATTTGTACAAGATTCAGAATCAGAAAAATAAGAAATATATATTTGTGCTCATAAATTATTCGAGTTCAACTCAAAGAAGAAAAGAAATCAAATTTGGTTGTCATTGTCAATTATTGCTACGTAACCAAAAACTCGTCCTATTTGTGATTTTCTTTTTCATTTTTACAAAGTTGCACTTGAAACAAAAACAACAAATTCGTGTGTGTTATTTTAAATAAGTTTCGGTAATCATACTTTGATATAAATAATATAAACTCTCAAGCCTCAAGGGAAATGTCTGAAATTCAAATACATTAAATGAGATAATATAAGTTTCTTTAACCATTCGGTCAATTGATAAATCTTAATAAACAATAATATTTTAGGATGAGTCTACCATGCTTGACGAACATGTTAATCACTACTAACCTTGAATACCATTGAACATCATTAAATTGATTAATAAATATTAAAAATCTCAAGGACTACCATTGAGCCTACCGTGCAAGATCCACTCAACATATAATTATAAATTACTTAAAATAAAATTTCAATTAAATTATTTTCAAATATATTATATATATTTTTTATTTTTTTAATAATTAGATCAAATATCAACCTTAGTTAGTTTAAAAAAATCTTAAGTCCTAAATAAAATACCTAAAACTATAAATTTAAAACTCCAAACTTGAACCTCTAAATTATAAACTTAAAACTTGAAACCTTAAACATAAAACCATAAATTGTAAACCATATAGCATAAAACCAAAACTCTAAACCCTAAATGATCAGTTTTTTACTCTAAAAATCCTAGCTTTATCCAAATTATAATCCGAAACAAAATAAAAACTTCTTGTTTCCCTATCAATAAAGCTCGAGTAGGAGAATGCAAAATTAAATAATGGGGAATTTTGATTGGAAAGTCGATTCTAGCTGCATATATAAATATGTTAATAAACAATCTTTCAATTCTCGTTAAAGCAATAACGTATTCGACCTGTACAAAATTTCTTTACCTTACAAAAAAAAATTTCAACTTTCGGGAATTGGGGACGAAAACCCAGCTTTTTTTCTTATTTAGTTTCGATGCTTACACACTACAAAACTGCTGTTGGTGGAGAGGAAACTCTTAAACGATAGATTGTGGAGGTGAAAGCGGTGGCAGGAGAGTGAACGGTGGAATCTATGTGATTGGGTAAAAGTGCAATGAATTAGATGATGGTTTTGGGTTTTGGGTTTATAGTTTGAAGTTTAAGGTTTAAAATTTTAGGTTTAGGATGATATTTATTTTCTGCTCTCGTAGCACGTTTCCTTTCTTTTTCAAATCTGTTTTGTTCTTGATTTTTGTCTAGTTTTTGGTACGGCGTTGTGGACTCCACTGGTATGGCGACAATGACTGCTGATCTGGCTACCCTTTTATTACTGGGGGAGAGGACGATGGTCTTCAGTTGGAGGTTGAAGATGTGGTTTCCCCGATCTTTTATGACTATTGTTTTGTTGGGCGATTTCTCACTAGTAGCATAGTCAATGTTCCGGCAATGAAAACTACCCTGGCGAACGTCTAGAAACCGATGGAAGGCATAGCCATTTCGGATATTGGGGAAAACCGGTTCCTGCTTAGATTCTTTAATAATGTAGATGCGAATCGAATTGAGAAAGGAGGTCCATGGTATTTTAATAATCATTTGCTTGTTATACATCGACTGATAAAAAAATGTAGACCCTTTGCAAGTGCCTTTGTTTCTTGTTTCTTTTTGAGTTTTAGTACATGATGTGCCCCCGGTTTTATCTTAGAAAAAGTGGCTAAATCAATTGGATCTTTCATTGGAGGTTTTGTGGAGTATGATTCCACGGCAGTGACGTTGGGCTATAAGCGTATAATGCGTATTCGTGTTCTATTCGACCCGTTAAAAAGAAAGAAAAAATTGATTCTTGGCGGGGGTAAAGCCCACTATGTTCGCTTCAAATATGAAAAGTTATCTTTGTTCTGTTTCATTTGTGGATAGCTTGGGCATGGTGAGAGCTTCTGTCCGGTGAGAGTGGTGAAGGGTGAAGAGGAGATTGTTTTCGGTTGGGATACGTTGCTACGAGCGCCGTCAAAAAGGGAAACTCCGGCGACTAGCCCCTGGCTTAGGGATGAACCCGTTAATGTTGCCTATTTTTTTGGGATTAGTGTTTCTACCGGAATTAGTGGAGATAATTCCAATCATGATAGGAATGCATCACAAGGCGGAAATTTTGGGATTCAGTCTCCTTATCCAGTACCTGGGCTGCAGGTTGGGCCGTCTAGCCAATTTATGGGCGGTCAGGTTTATGGGCCATCTGCTTCATGTGTGCCTATTATGGACACGCATATATCCACCGTAAATGAAGATCAAGCCTTAGATCCGGTTGAGGGACCAAAGCGTCCACGCGTCCAAACTCCACCACCAGGATTTTCTGTTGCCACAGATTTGAATGGTGTTTCTCCTTCTTCATCGGCAGGCCTCAGTCTGCAGGCCGGCCGGAAACAATGAAAACATTAAGTTGGAACGTCCGTGGCCTGAGGAAGCTACGGGCAATTCGTCGCCTCAGGAATAAACTGAGGGAAATTCGCCCCGATGTAGTGTTTTTTATGGAGACAAAACTTTCAGATGTTCAGATGGCTAGTGTTCGTAGACAGCTTGGTTTTTCGCAAGGTTTTGACGTTAGTTCGAATGGCTCCTGTGGTGGTTTATCTCTAGCTTGGAATCATGGCGTGTCTGTTTCTCTCCGGAGTTTCTTTATTTCCCATATTGATGCCGATATCACTGTTGCCTCGCCTCCTTCAGTTTGGCGATTCACGGGATTCTACGGCAACACAGTGGAGAGTTTACGAGAAGAGAGTTGGAATTTATTACGGTCTTTGGGTGAGGATCAAAGTTTTCCCTGGTTGGTGATGGGAGATTTTAATGAAATTCTCCTCTCGTCTGAAAAGGAAGGTGGCCGATTGAGGTCAAGTAGGAATATGGAGGCGTTTCGTTTGGCTCTAGAAGATTGTGGTTTAATGGATTTGGGATTATCGGGACAATGGTATACTTGGGAGAAGGGTCGTCTATCAACCAATGTTATCCGAGAGAGGCTAGATAGGGGGGTTGCTAATTCGGCATGGTGCGATACTTTTCCGGATTTTTCTATTCAACACCTTTCGCACTCTATGTCCGATCACTGCCCGGTTTTACTCACACATTATTTTCGGGACTCTCCTTCTACTTTCTTAAATGGTCAGGCCTTTAAATTCAATGCACATTGGACGTTGGAGGAGACTTGTGAGCCTCTTAATAAGGAATTTTGGTCTGAGAATATTCTAATTCTTCCTCGGAAATTAGAGATGCTTGGCTCTAAACTTCTTCAGTGGAAGCGGGAGAGTAAACGTGTTTGTAGCAATCGATCCCAAGTTCTTAAAGATAAACTTTCTTCTTTGTCTACCAAAGACCCCGATGATGAAGTGTTAGCAGAGATTATGGATGTAAAGCTTGCACTTAATTTGAAGGCAGATAAGGAGGAATTGTATTGGGAACAGAGGGCAAGGGTTAATTGGCTTCAGCATGGTGATCGGAATACCACCTTCTTCCACAAATGGGCATCGTACCGGAAGAGGAAGAACACTATTACTAAACTACAAGATGATTCTGGGCTTTGGATCACGGATGAGAAGGAGATGGCCTCTTTGGCGGTTGGATTTTTCTCTAATTTATTCACTAGTGTTGGTTCGGTAAGAGAAAATTCAATCCTTAATGGTATTCGGACTGTTATTAATGAAGATATGAATAGGGACTTGCTATTGCCCTTTCGAAAGGATGAGGTTTATGCTGCCCTTAAATGCATGGCCCCTCTAAAGGCATTCGGTTCTGATGGATACCGACACTTTTTTATTAACATTATTGGCATATTGTAGGAGAGGAAGTATCGAGTTTTTGCTTGGATATTCTTAACAATAATGGGGATATTTCATGTATTAATGATGCGAGTATAGTCTTGATTCCAAAGGTGGAAAGCCCATCTACTATGGCTCAGTTCCGTCCAATAAGCTTATGCAATGTGCTCTACAAGATTATTGCCAAAGCTATTGTCAATAGACTTAGTCCCTTGCTGGATCATTGTATTGGTGATACACAAGGTCCTTTCGTGGCTGGCCGGCATATCACAGATAATATACTGATCGCCTACGGAGTTCTTCATTCCCTAAAGATGAGAAGAGGTGGAAGAAACGGTTCGTTTGCATTGAAGCTGGACATGAGTAAGGCATATGATAGGGTGGAATGGCCTTTTATCAAGAGTTTGATGTCCAAAATGGGGTTTGATGATAGATGGGTTTCTCTTATTATGCGATGTGTGGAATCGGTCTCTTACAAGGTATTATTTAATGGTGAAATTAGCGATAGCTTTCAGCCTACTCGTGGTTTAAGACAAGGGGACCCTCTAAGCCCATATCTCTTCTTATTTTGTGCACAAGGGCTTTCGGCGTTATTGCACTCGGCCAAGGCTAACAAGAAGCTGAAAGGAGTTAAGGTGGGCCGACAAGGAATTACTCTCACGCATTTATTCTTTGCTGATGATTGCATTCTGTTTGGTGATGTGTCTGTTAATGGGGCTGCAGTAATGAGAGACTTACTTCTTTGCTATGAGCGGGCCTCGGGTCAAAAGGTAAACTTTGAAAAATCCTTGATTTACTTTAGTAACAACTTGGCCCAAAACGTTAAAGATGACATTTGGAATTTATTGGGTGTTCGAGTTTCAAATAACCCAGAGAAGTATTTGGGTCTTCCGACTATGGTGGGAAGGAATAAACAAGAAGCTTTCGCGGGTCTAAGAGATCGAACGAACCAGAAAGTGGAGGTTTGGAGTGTTAGATTTATGTCGATGGGAGGTAAGGAAGTTTTTCTGAAATCAATTCTTCAAGCGATTCCGGTGTACGCAATGCAATGCTTCCTCTTTCCCCTGTCCCTTTGTAGTGCTTTAGAGGTCATCTATAACATATTCTGGTGGTGCAACAACAACATAATGAAGGGCATTCACTGGTCGAGATGGTTAGATTTATGCGCCTCTAAAACTATGAGTGGTATGGGCTTCCGTAACCTTGCTAAATTTAATATTGCTATCCTGGCTAAACAGGGGTGGCACATTTTGACTAGGCCGGATTGTCTCTTAGCAAAGGTCCTCAAAGGTAGCTATTTCCCAAATGGATCATTTATGGATTCGAATTTGGGTGTTAATCCCTCCTATACTTGGAAAAGTATTTGGGCCTGTCGTGGGCTATTAGAGAAGGGAGTAGACTGGATGGTTGGGGATGGGAAGGCCATTAACATTTGGAATGATGTGTGGGTTCCTGGGCTGAAAAATGACCGGATGATGATTGACCCGATTCCCCTCCAGTATAGTTGGGTGGCTGATCTAATCGAGGGTGATGACTCGACTGGTCGTTCCTGGAAATCTGATGTGATTAAGAGACTCTTCCCTCGGGACCAAGCCGATCTAATACTTAGTATTCAACTCCTTAATGTGGCTGGACCTGATGAATTCAGGTGGAGATTCGACTCTTCAGGATCTTATACTGTAAAAAGTGGGTATAAACTTCTAATGGGGGAGGCAAATTTTCCTATGGATGATCTTACAGAAGTACAGTTACAGTCAGCTAAGGTGTATGACAGACTTTGGTCGGCTTCTATTCCCCCTAAAGTCCAAGTGACATGTTGGAGGTTCTTTAACAACTATATTCCAACAAAAGAGAATCTCTACTATCGAAGGTTACCCGTAATCACAGATTGCCTGTTGTGTAGTAGTTCGCCTGAATCTGTGAAGCACATATTGCAATGTCCTTTCTTTTTACAGGTTTTATCAGAACTGCAAATCGACATATCTATCATTTCTATGGAGCAACAGTGGTTACAATGGTTATCGCATTTGTTCGAGAGGCTATCTAAAGAAGCTGTTAGAGTCTTTTTTTATGGCGATATGGGCAGTATGGAACTATCGTAATAAAAGGATGCATGATAATCTAAATCAGAGACCGAAAGACGTGGCACAATTCATCAAACACTACCTATGTGAAATTGATGCATCGAAGATACACAACAGCAGAAGAGCGCCTCCACAATCGGATGGGTGGATCCCTCCTCCTAATGATTTTGTTCAGGTAAACTACGATGCAAGCTTTCATTCAACCACAAAAATGTCCTTCTCGGGTGTGATTATTAGAAATTCACAGGGATTAGTTCTGGTAGCTGGGTCTTACCCAAATTACTTTGTTCCCAACCCTGAGGTGGCTGAAGCACTTTCTTGCCGACATGATGTTACGCTGGCGATGGAGCTAGGGTTTTACTGAGCCCAAATTGAAGGGGATTCACTAAATATTAATAACAAAATGTTAGCCAAGCATTGTGATAGATCATTATCAGGACCAATTATCAGCGATGTTAAAAGAATTTCAAGGGGGTTTAGAGACTTAACTTTCCGCTACAGTCACCGGACCTCCAACACGGCGTCGCATCTCATGGCCAAAGAGGGGCGACGGTTCGACTCTGTTCGTATCTGGATCAAAGAAGCCCCAGATCCGATTGAGGCGGTGGCTCGAGAAGACAAGATTCGGGCCGGTATGGTTCCCTAGTTCCCGATAATGGTTGTTCTCCAGAGCTCTCAGATCCTTCTCCAGCCTATCTCACACATCTGCATGCGACGATTTGATCTTGCTCTGTAACTCGGAGTTTGAGCTCAGATGGTGATGCTGATTTCCCAGCTGGTTTGGTTATTTTTGGGGTTTTGTCTTTTTAGCTTTCAACTTTCCTTTTATTTTAGGTGTTCGTCTCTTGAGTTTCTTTTGCTTTAGTCCTTTTGTTTTGCCTTGGAACCCCTGTAACCGACCGTCATTTTGTTAATCAGCCATTTATTCAAAAAAAAAAATAGGTTTAGAATTTAGGGTTTACTGTTTGTGTTTAAGATTTAAGGTTTAGAGTTTTGTGTTTAGAATTTTTTATTTTTTAAATTGACTAAGGTTGATAACTAATCTAATTATTTTAAAAAATTAAAAGTATAATATATATATATATATGGAAAATAATTTAGTTAAAATTTTATTTTAAATAATTTATAATTATATGTTGAATGATTCGGATTTTTAATCTTTATTAACCAATTCAATAGTATTTATCGTTAGTGGTGTTCAACGATATTCGTCGAATATGGTAAAATTTTCTAATATTTTATCGTATTATCTTGGTGCATAACTAACTTTTTCCCCACTTATCTTCAAACTCACCTCCCACATACAAGCTATATAAACATATATATATATATATATATATATATATATATATATATATATATAATAAATCTTTAAAAATTATATTTAACTTGGGTAAACTACATATTTAGTCATGCAATTTTTAATGTTTGTTTTGGTCTTCCAACTACAATTATTTTTAATTTGATCACAAAAAATCCAGTTTTTTAAGACTTAGACGTAAAAAATATTGCATTTTGAGCCCTTCTTTAGCTTGAGTCTATTTCCTTTTCAGCTTTCATTAACTGTCGTTTGCAACATAATTGGTATCTAAATATTTCTTCTTTCTTTTTTCGTTCTTAGTTTAATTTTATTTGCAACCCTTAAAACTGATAAAACTCAAGGATAAACAACATAATTGGTCACAAACTTTTAAAGTAGATTTATTTTGGTTACCATACTTTTAAAATATTTGATAAGGTCAGCTAATTTTTAGTTCGGTTTCAATATAGTCACTAAACTTTTAGTTTGTTTGCAAAACTCAAGGAATTTTGGTCACTAGAGTTTGAAAATTTTCAATTTAATAATTTAACTTTCAAATTGTTCATATTTTGGCTAATTTGTAAATTCTTAAAAATTATTTTGGTTAATTGGTAAATTTAATAATTGTTCGGTTAATCCTTAAAAATTGTTTTGGTTAATTGGTAAATTTTCAATTTAACAACCTTAACATGTTTATAAAAATAAAAAACATTAATCCTTAAAAAATATTTTAGTTAATTGGTAAATTCATATTATTCAATTCTCGGTCTTATATTTTGTACCAATTAAATCAGATAATCGATTAACTAGTTAACCGAAATATTTGATTCTAGAAATGATTTTATTACTTTGTTTATAAAAATATCAAATATGATAAATTTAATAAGTGTTCGGTTGTGATAAAAGTGTAAAAAAAACTAAAAAGTCAAAAATTGAAAGTTCACACCTATTAATCCTACCAAGAGGTAAATTTAAAAAAAAAATCAGAAAGGTATCAAAATCACTAGACTATAAGATATTGTAATGCATAAAATTTAAAAATATTGTGTTGGGATGAACAATAAATGCAAATGGCCAAGATGAGTGAATTGGCAATTAAAAATTTGGTGGAGCTAAATGCAAAAGCAATAAAAAAGATGAAACAAGTAATTTACAGTGGTTCAACCTTCTCAATAAGGTTTCCATCACTATCTTAGCTATCTACACTAAGGATTTCTCAAATCCACTAGATTTGCTTTCCTTTTGAGGATCAAAAGATAACCTTACAAATTCCCTTAAGGTTTATGCCCCGAAACCTTAAGAATACACTCAAAGAGAGAAATACAAATTTAGCAAACTAAGAAACCTCACAAGGTAGTTTGTTTGCACAATTAATGTTCATTCTAACTCCACACACTTGAATAAAAAGATTACATCGAAGAACACTCAAGTGGGTTTTCAAGATTTGTAACCCCCTTAGCCCGGCCTAGACGTCCGACCCGAACCAAGGAGATTCTACGGGAAAAACTGAAGCCAACTTGTTATAGCTGACATCAATTAAGGATCCTTTTTCTTCTTCTCTAGATGCAATTTAAAACCCTATGTGATCAACAAAACATTTAGAAAGAAATGACGCAGCAATCGGATAATGTTTAGGGGATCAATTGAACATTTTAAGCTTTTAGGGACCAAAACATAATTTTCGTAAATTATAGGGACCTTTCCGATTCCAAGGTTACCAACCTTTTATTAATCATAAAACATGCTTCTCTGACTAATTTCAGCGCAAACGAACCATCCAAATCCAATTGCATGCACAAAGTTCAAGGACTAAAAGATAACATTTCAGACTTTAAAAGATTCCATTTAACTAATTTAACGGTCAAGTATCGGTACACCTATAGCCCGTATAAATACTTGGGAAGGCAGTAACCAAAGTTTGAGAGAGGGTATAAATACCCTTACCCGAGTATCGGTGCATATGTGCATTTTGCGTAGGGGTATCAATATGCTTACCAAGTCGTATCGATACACTTCCAAATTGTATCGATACACTTCCAAACCGTATCGATACACCTGCACAATCTTGGCCAAAATTAGTCTATGAGTATCGATACTGAGGCTCGGGTATCGATACTCATACTAGAAGTGCACAAGGAACAACCTCTTAAACGCAAAAATCGTCATCCGATCACACCCATAACTTATATACATGCATATATAATCACATCAAACATATATGCATCACACACTAGCCACATAGCAAGCATTAGGCACATCAATTCATATTGAACAAGAAACTAATAAAGCATGCCTTCAACCACAAACCGAAACATGACCAAAACACCAACTAAAGGTCCAAAAACCGCATAAAGCCAATTACAATACCAAGAATGCATAATAAACTTGCTCAAAACAAGAAAATACCACAACAACAATATTTAAAGCATTGGATATCCCCACTGCCTTTATTACACTAGTTCAAGTATGCAACATACTTTTAGCAAAATGTCTTGGTGTGATTCCTTAAAGATGCTGCCCCCAATAGTCTAGTTATCTGCATTGATGAAACAAAGAGAGCATAAGCATTCAAGCTTAGTGAGGTTCGCTCAAAACCGCTAACATCATCAATGCACAAAATTGTTTTTCACTCTTTTCAAATCCAACATGCCTTTCTTGATAAACCATGAACTTTTTCATCAAACTCACTAATTTAAACATCATGCAACATGATCCAAATAAAAAACTAGCAATTAACAATTGCTACTCATTTACCAAACCTTCCAAACATAAACACCATTATGCTAAGCTTTAACCAAAACATGCATCTTACAAACCATGCATTGGCAACATTCTCCACAATATACATTTCCATTATATTGGCTCACAAGTGACAATAATGATCTCAAAAACAAAGTATCAGATACACAGATTACCAAAGGTTGTCCCACACCCTTCATACACTTTACCGACATATCAAGGCTCACACACGAGAGCGACCTTCCATCATTGTGACACCCGTGGTGGAGTAATCGGTACAATCACAACCCCTCAACACCACTCATCGGTATATGTATAACCCACTAACGAGAGACGGGATAATACACAAGGTTCACACCCAGAAGATACCCTCAATCGTTGCAACCTTAAAGAATCCTCAATCATTAGGGGTACTTGGATAGAGTATTCGGTACAATCATAACCCCTCAACATCCAAGGAGACTTGTTTATAGTGCACTCAATCCTATAGTCGGCTAACTATATCTGATTTCATTTTTAAAACATTTTATTCAACATCACTTGCCAATATAACCCATAACTCATGCATAACTCACTGTTTTTACAAAGCATTCATGATAAGCCATCAACAAGCATTAAATCATGTTTAAAACCTCAGACATCAACACATACATACAATGACCACTTACCTAGTGCATTCTTAAACCACAAGGCATCATCATGCACATCTCATGTACTCAAAACATGCTTTAAAATAGTAGATTAATGCATTTAAAATCAAGTGCAACCAAAGGCTCAAAACTAGCACAATCGAGGGAGAAATTTCGATTTACTTACTTCCGAACTTAATAAAGCGTTTCAAGCTCTTATTAAGTTCCCAAAACCTTTTCTAAAACATTTCCATGCTGAAAACTAAAATCCACTCACCAACTCACGTTCGCTCACTTGCTGACGCGACTATCGATTATTTAAAGCCTCCAAATCCACTTCGTTTGCTTCTGGATTATAATCTCATGTTTTCAGCACATCAAAAACAAAGCCTCGATGCATTAAAATGCATTCTAACACCAGCAACTTAACACAAACTTGTTGCCCAGCAAAAACACACCAAATTACCCATCCGAAACAACCAAAAACTCAATAGATTGCTTCCTAAACCAAGCCCACCCATCTACTAACACTACCAATCAATTAGACTCATCAATCCACATCTAAAAACAACCTAAACACTTCCTTATACCTCCAGCAAGCATATAAGCATCAAATCACCACAAAAACCCAACTAAAACCAACATAAAACTCAAGGATCTCAAGGATTTCGGGATCTACATCATTAAAACTCATTTTCAACACCAAGATCAACTCAAAACTCAATTAAAATCCATCACAAACAGAGAACATCAAGATCACTCCGAAAATTGAGATTTTACTCATCATTTTACAAGATTTTGATCTCAAATCAAAACTATAACCAAAACTCAATTAAAAACAACATTTAAGAGTCAAAAATCTTGGGAATTTCAATAAAGAACCTTGATTAGAGGTTGAAAACGAGATTTACCTCCAATCCTTGCTTTTCTCAATATTTGACAAGTTTTTACTTCACAAATCTTGAAGAAATTGAAAAGGATTCCTTGAAATGGATTAGAAATCAAAAAGAGAGTGTTTGGGAGAAAAGAAATATGAAGAAATTAGTTTAGAAATGTGTTTGGCTGAAAATGATAACCAACATGGATTTTTGTTCTCCAAAATAACTAACTTTTATTAATTAAATAGTAAAACTAATAAATCAATTATTTAAAATCCATTTAAAACACATGCCATGTTAAGGAATGGCTTAATTGCTTAAAAGCTCCCTAAAGATTCTAAGATTTTGACTCTTCCTTTGAAAATTGCATTTTCCACTGTTTTAAAACTTTACATTTTGGTCACTGCCCAAAATGTACCTTTTCCAAAACCCACTTTGTAAAATTGATTCGACCAACCTCTTAAATATGATTTTAGAGGATTTTAGTAAATTTTGTCATATTTTTATCCTATCTCGAACCTTGATTTCCCTAAACCACCTAACACGATTCAAACCATTTCCAACATGTTCACTTAACCCGATCCGACGTCTAAAACATCTAGTCTCAAAATCGGGGTGTTACAACTCTCCCCCACTTAGGAAATTTTGTCCTCAAAATTTTACCTGAAGGAAAAAGATGCAGGAATTACTTCAGCATGTCCGTCTTGCTTTCCCACATGGCCTTTTCAACTCCTCGATGTCCCTACAACACCTTTACAAGCTCTATCATCTTTCCACGAAGAACCTTACTGCTCGAGTCAAGAATCTTAATTGGTTCCTCATCATAGGAAAAATCAGGATTCAACTCTATCTCCTTAACTAGCATCACATGCGAAGGATCCGATCTATATCTCCGCAACATAGACACATGAAACATATCATGGATCTTTTCCAACTCGGGAGGCAACCTCAACCGATAAGCCACAGGACCAACTTGGTCCACAACTTCATAGGGCCCAATAAACCTCGGACTAAGCTTTCCTCTTCGTCTGAACCTCATTACCTTCTTCCAAGGTGATACTTTAAGGAACACGCGATCCCCAACCGCGAACTCAACCTCTTTACTGTTCAAATCCGTGAAAGACTTCTGGCGATCCGATGCAACCTTCAACCACTCACAGATGAGCTTCACCTTCTCTGTTGTCCCCTTGAGCATATCCGGCAAGGAAAGCAACCTTTTCTCTGCCTTAGCCCAACAAAAAGGCGTTCTACACTTTCTACCATACAGGGCCTCATAAGATGCCATTTGAATACTTGCCTGAAAACTATTATTATTGGCAAACTCAACCAATGACAGATGCTTTTCCCAAGAACCCTAGAAATCAATTACACAACATCGCAACTTATCCTCAAGCACCTGGATAACTCGTTCTGACTTCCCATCCGACTGAGGATGATATGAAGTTTTGAAATTCAACCGCGTACCCAACGCTTGATGCAAACATTCCCAAAACCTCGCTGTAAACCTCGGATCTCTATCTGACACTATGGACTTGGGCAATCAGTGCAACCACACAATCTCAGCAATATACAACTCAACTAGCTTGTCCAATGTATACGTAGTATGCACAGCCAAGAAATGTGCACACTTCGTAAGGCGATCCATAATCACCCACACTGAGTTCTTCTTCGATGGTGTCAAGGGCAACCAAGATACGAAATCCATCGTAATTCTCTCCCATTTCCACTTCGGTGTCCTCAAAGGTTGTAACAAGCCAGAAGGAAACTAATGCTTAGCCTTCACCAGCTGGAAAATCATACACTTGCTAACAAAATCCACCACATCCTTTTTCAACCCCACCCAGTAGTAATCATCCTTTAAGCCACGATACATCTTGGTACTACCAGGGTGCATAGCAAAAGGACTGCTATGAGCCTCAGTCAAGATGGTGCATCTCAACTCAGCATCTTCCAGCACCACCATCCGACTTTTAAAACATATAATGCCATCATCATTAAAGCAGAAATCTATAGCCTTTCCATCAGCTATATCTTGAACGTGAGGCACCAATGAATCATCTAACAACTACTTTTCTTTAATCAACTGAAATAAGGAGGGTTTCACCTGCAACTCTACTATCTAGCCTTCATCACGCGATATACTCAAACGAGCAAACATAACCCTTAACTCAACAACCACCTTCCTAATCAAAGCATCAACCACAACATTGGCCTTTCCCGGATGATACTCAATGGTCAGATCATAATTCTTAAGCAACTCCACCCATCTTCGTTGCCTAAGGTTCAAATCATTCCGAGACATAAGGTACTTCAAACTCTTATGGTCGGTGTAAACCACACATCTCTCACCATAAAGATAGTTTCTCCAAATCTTTAGAGCAAACACCACCGCCGCGAGCTCGAGATCATGCGTAGGGTAGTTGCGCTCATGCACTTTCAACTATATAGACGCATAAGCCACAACCTTTCCACCTTGCATCAATACGCATCCCAAACCAACGTACGACGCATCACTATACACTACAAACTCCTTACCCGATTCTGGTTGAATCAAGATAGGAGCTTGCGTCAAAGCCTCCTTCAACTTTTCGAAAGCTTGCTGCCTACCATCCGTCCACTCGAAGCGAACATTCTTTTGTAACAACTTGGTCAAAGAAGCAGCAATCTTAAAGAACCCTTCGACAAACCTTCGGTAGTAACCAGCCAAGCCAAGGAAACTACGCACCTCCGTCACTGACTTAGGTGTCTTCCAATTCATCATCGCCTCAACCTTATGTGGATCAACCCGGATACCTTCGGCCGACACCACATGTCCAAGAAAAACTACCTTCCTGAGCCAAAACTCACACTTGCTCAGTTTAGCATAGAGCCGATTCTCCAACAGCACTTGCAACACAATCCTTAAGTGCTTGTCATGCTCCTCCTCGGTACGCGAGTACACAAGAATATCATCGATGAACACAACCACAAACTGATCCAGATATTCATGGAACACCCTATTCATCATGTCCATGAATGTAGTCGGTGCATTTTTCAACCCAAACGGCATCACCAGAAACTCATAATGGATGTACCTAGTCCGAAAAGCTGTCTTAGGTACATCCACATCCTTAACCTTAAGCTAATAGTACCCAAACCTCAAGTCTATCTTAGAAAACATCGAAGCACCTCGAAACTGATCGAGCAAATCATCGATCCTCGGAAAAGGGTACTTGTTCTTAATCGTCAACTTGTTCAGTTGCCGATAATCAATGCACATACGCATGGTACCATCCTTCTTCTTCCCAAACAAGACTGGCGCATCCTAAGGCAAAATACTCGGCCTTATAAACCCTCGGTCAAGCAACTCCTGGAGCTACATCTTCAACTCCTTCAACTCCTTAGGTGCCATGCGATAATGAGCAATAGACACCAGAGACATATTCTCATACAATTCTATGCCAAACTCAACTTCCTTGTTGGGTGGAAACCTTGGCAACTCCTCCGAAAAGACACCCGAAAACTCGCATACAGTCCGTATGTCTTGAACACACACTTCCTTCGTGCAAAGATTCACCACGTACGCCAATAAAGCTTCACATCCCAACTTCATCATCCGACTCGCTTCAAGAGCCGAAATTGCGTTAGATAAGAACTTCACGTTCTCACCTACGATTACTACCTCGTAATCATCCACAAGTGTTTAAGGTAACACGTTTAACGTCAAAATCCACCACAGCTTGATGTTCAACGAACTAGTCCATTTCGAGAATAACGTCAAAACCATAAAAAAGGTAATTCCATCAGATCAATAGGAAATACATGACCTTGAACAGACAACGGGCACCTCTTATACAGATTCCTTGTAACCACAGTCTCACCAAAAGAACTTGTCACATGCATTCCTACATCTAGTACCTCAATAGGAATTTCAAGCAAATGTGCATGCTCACTCAAGATGTATGAATGCATAGATCTAGAATCAATCAATGCTAACAAGGATAGGGATTTCAATGTGAAGGTACCTGCGATCACATTGGTGTCGTTGCGTCCCTCACGATGCGCATACACCCTCACGGGACCACCTCCCTCAGGTTGAACCGCAACGACATGGGCCACACCTCTCTGGCCATCCTTCCTATTCTGGAAATTGCCTCGACCGTGCCCACGACCTCTCTACTGTGCAACAACTGGTGCATGACCCTGACCACCTCCCGCTAACAGGGGACACTCACGTCTCATATAGTCAGTAGATCCACAGTTCCAACATGAGTTAGCTCCAATCACAGGAGCATGAACCTCACAAGCCGCACGAGGGCAGTCCTTTCTCAAGTGCTCCCACGAACTACACGTCCATCACGTGTTCTGTTCAGCTCTTCGTCTGTTGCCCAGACTGGAACCACTCTCACGCGAGGCTAGACCCAAGCTCTATTCTATATGTTTAGCTCGAGTCACGAGCACGTCGAAATCCGTATAATCTGTAGCAAGCATATAGGTCTTCACCTCATGTACTAGACCGTACCAAAAATGATCACATCGAGGCCTATCATTCGGCATTAGCTCTGGGGCATACTGACTCAACCGTACGAACTAGACCTCGTACTCCGCTACAGTCATACTCCCCTGAACAAGAGACATAAATTCTCCTTTCTTATCATCAAGGTACCTAATTCCAAGGTACTTCCTCTTGAAAGCAGGCTAGAAAAACGTCCAATCTACCTCTTCCAGCTCCAAGGCTGCAGACGCAGTAGCCCACCATGTTTACGCATCACCATGCAATAATGATACTACGCAACCCAACTTTCGTGCATCACTGCACCCCATCTGATTCAATATACGGATCATACTAGCCAACCATGCTTCGAACGCCTCAGGAGATAATCCTCAAAATTCTACTCCTCCCAAACTCCTCAATCGCTCCAATGGCAATCTCATTTGCCCCGTAGCAGGAGCCTGCACATGAACTCCATCAATGACATCCTAAAATGCTCTCGTCATCGCCTGTACCAAAGGCGTCCAATCTCCAATCCCCAGACCCGCTTGTCCGTGTTGGCCCTGCCTATCACCCCTAGGTGGTGGTGGCGGAGGAGGAGGTAGGTTTCCACCAAGTGGAACCTCATTCTCTTGGTTACGATGTTCCTCAGCAGGAGCTACCGCTCCAGAACGCAACTCGCGTCTCGGTCCCATTGTGCTAGTTATCATTAAAACATGAACATAAAACAAACAAATAATCAGGCCAGCTCTTACAAGGATCCCAAGACTTTCAAGACCAATTAAAACATTTTACTAGGTAATAAGGCAATGGGTATTCCAATTTCCCCTCCAACATGGAACAAAGCATATCACATGCATACTTCATCATAATATATCTCAAGCATCAAGACTCAGCTCAATCGTCATCAAATCCACATTCATTCATCATGTACAACGTCATTATCATACGTTCAGCAATAACATGCTTAAACATTCACCGGACAAAGCAAATAGCACAACAACACATAACCACATCACAAATCATTTACCCACAACCTACAATCATCCCAATCTTTCATAACCTGGCTATGATACCACCAAATTTAACCCCCTTCGCCCGGTCTAAACGTCTGACCCGAACCAAGGAGATTACACGAGAAAAACGGAAGCCAACTCGTTACAGCCGACTTCGTTTAACGGCCTTTTTTTCTTTTTATCTTCTCTAGATGCAATTTAAAACCATATGTGATCAACAAAACATTTAGAAAGAAACAATGCAGCAAATAGATAACATTTAGGGGTTCAATTGAACATTTTAAGCTTTTAGGGACCAAAATGTAATTTCTGTAAATTACAGAGACCATTCCAATTCTATGGTTACCAACATTTTATTAATCATAAAACATGATTCTCTGACTAATTTCAGCGCAAACGAACCATCCAAACCCATCCAATTGCATACACAAAGTTTAGGGACTAAAATGTAACATTTCAGACTTTAAAAGATTCCATTTAACTAATTTAACGGTAAGGTATCGGTACACCTATAGCCCGTATCGATACTCAGGAAGGCAGTAACCAAAATTTGAGAGAGGGTATCGATACCGTTACCCTAGTATCAGTACAGGTCGTATCGATACACTTCCAAATTGTATCGATACACTTCAAAATCATATCGACACACCTGCGCCAACTTGGCAAAAATTAGTCTATGAGTATGGATACTGAGGCCCAGGTATCGATACTCATACCAGAAGTGCACAAGTAACAACCTCTTAAATGCAAAAATCGTCATCCGATCACACCCATAACTCATATACATGTATATATAATCACATCAAACATATATGCATCACAAACTAACCACATAGCAAGCATTAGGCACATCAATTCATATTGAACAAGCAACTAATAAAGCATGCCTTCAACCACAAACCGAAACATGACCAAAACACCAACTAAAGGTCCAAAAACCACATAGAGGCCAATTACAATATCACGAATGCATAATAAACTTGCTCAAAACAAGAAAATACCACAACAACAATATTTAAAGCATTGGATACCCCCATTGCCCTTATTACACTAGTTCAACTTTGCAACATACTTTTAGCAAAATGTCTTGGTGTGATTCCTCAAAGATGCTGCCCCCAATAGTCTAGTTATTTGCATTGATGAAACAAACAGAGCATAAGCATGCAAGCTTAGTTAGGTTTGCTCAAAACTGCTAACATCATCAAAGCACAAAACCGTTTTTCACTCATTTCAAATCCAACATGCCTTTCTTGATAAACCATGCACTTTTTCATCAAACTCGCTGATTTAAACATCATGCAACATGATCCAAATCAAAAACCAGCAATTAGCAATTGCTACTCATTTACCAAACCTTCCAAGCATAAACACCATTATGCTAAGCTTAAACCAAAACATGCATCTTTCAAACCATACATTGACAACATTCTCCACAATATACATTTTGTTGAGTGGATCAAAGGATTGATCAAAGCCGAGAGGAGGTGAATTGGGTTTTCAAAATTTTTGAAGTGAAGTGGATAAATAAAATTGAAGAAAAAGACAATTATAGTGGTTCAAGTTCCAAATGAATCTACATCCACTACCTTAGCTCCCACTAAGGATTTTCCAACAACTTCACTAGTTTATCTTCCCCTTTTCTAGGCTTAGGAAACCTTTACAAAACCGGTCAATTTTCTATGCAAAATTGACCAAACCCTCACTTGGTTACAACGAAGAATTTGAAGGCAATAAGAAGTATCTCTCAATACAATTTTGCCCTTTTAATACAAGCACTCAACCCAAATTGAAATACAAGATAAGAATTACACTCAAAGACAATTTTGGATTTTACAAGAATGAGAATTTTGGCACTTGAGCTTGGATTTTGTGTATGGATGTTTCTCTTGGATTCAATAGTTGTTGCTGGTCTTCAATGGGCTTGTTTTTATACCTTCTCCATTAATTCTATCCGTTTGGGTGGTTAGAAAATTGATTATAGTCGTTGGAACCCTCTCTTACCATCATAAATGCACTTCTGCAGCCTACCGTATCGGTACTCGAGGAAGCGTATCGATACTTGTCTCAAAAAAGGAAGAGCCGTTGCACAAATATAAGAGAGAAGTATCGATACGCGTTCAAGCGTATCGGTACGAGTTAGGGAACCGTATCGATACTCATTAACCACCACTTAAAATTCAGTTACCTACAAACTGACAAGGCAACAGTCGATTTATTTAAAGCTCTAAAATTTTAAAATATTTTAAACCATATCGGCACTCGATTCAAACTCCTTGGGATTTTAGAGAGAGAGCGTATCGATACAGATGGAATATGTTTTGATACACTGTATCGATACAGTAAGGAGCGTATCGATACGTTTATCTCCAGTAGCCATGTTTCTAAAAAAGGTACCGATACCCTTAGGGGCGTATCGATACTCATAGACGCTTTTGAGCAGTTTGGCCTTGGAACACTTAGAAAAAGTTTAGGAGTTTGAGTTTTTCAAACTAGAGCAAAGCCTTGTTGATTTGAAACCTTTTGAGGGACTTAAAAATTCATTTCAAGTTTTACAATTTGGTCCTTAAAACACTTTTTTATATCAAAATCAAACATAGGTTTTACAATCTCCCTATTTTTGATATAACAAAACCAAAGCTTAAAATTTTTAAGTCTTTTGAAAAACTTTGGGAAACAATTCCCCCTTAATGTTAGCTAGGTAAATTTTAAGATTAGAGTTTAAGTGAGCTTGTGAACTTCCCTCTCCCCCTTTTTGTTAGATCAAAAAAGAGACATAGGCTATAAAGGCATAATAATAAACCAAGCAACATTTAAATATATAATCATAAAGTTCATAACTTAAAGAAACATCAAACTTAAAATCCAAACATAAATCAAAGCATAGGTTTTAAATGATAAACTTAATCCTAATATGATAAACTTAGTCATAAAAACATAAATCAAAGTGCATAAATATAAATCTTAAGATGACATGAATGAGATGCAAAGACTAATCTAAGACTCGTCTCCATCACCATCTTCTTCATCTTCATCTTCATTGGCATCATCATTTCTCCTTGATTGACGACATTCATCATGGAAGGCCGTAAGAGAGATATTCATAGAATTGTGCTTGGCCTCAATAGAAGTGATACGCTTCTCCACATTAGTCAGGCGATCTTCCAAGCTTGTGAAGCGAGTATCAATGGCGGCAAACCTGAAATTCATGACTTGATCTATAGAACCAATTCTCGTGCGCAAGCTTGTGAATTGTTCATTAAGAAAGGTCATGAGAAAATCCATGGAGGGAGGAAGAGCTTGAGGAGCTATGAGAGGATTTGCAATCTCTTCGGGTATAGCATCACTAGGAAGCTCAGAAAGGCGAAGCCAATTACCATTGAAATAATGAAACTTGCCCTGAGATGGAGACCTCTCATCAATCGGATCGGTGAAATTTGTCGGGTAATCATGAGAACAATCAATCTCCTTCTTAGTGAAAAAGTAGCACAAAGCTGTGCCATAAGTGAATGAAGTAACAAGAGTGGTGTGATGATGTTGAATGAGGAAGACTTTCTCCGCAAACATAATGCGAGCAAGGTTAGGACGTTTCCTCTCGCAAAAGCATCTAAGCTAAAAATAATCAACTTGACGGATTGTAGAATATTTTCCTCCGGATGGCCTAAACCACCAAGTTATCATTAGATGAAGGATGTGGTCATGAGCATTTAGAACTGTGACGGATCCCGCCAAAACATGTCCAAGAGAACCTTCGTCGTCAATACCCTCATCCTCAAATCCAAACACATCACAAAGAGCCTTGACATTGATGGTAATCTTCTTGCCCACAGCATAGACATTACCCTCGACATTATCGACACACTTTGCATTGGCATAAAAGATTAGAACCAAATTTCTAAAGAAAAACCCTGAAATTTGAAGAAAATCCATAAATTTCCATTCTTCGAGCAATGGTAGATTAGCAAACTTGAAACTCTCTGAATTGAGAAAACGAATAGAAATTACCCTCTCCGGTCGAATCTTGTAGTTTTGAAAGGTTCGAAAATAGTTGAGTTCACCAGGAGTTCGAAAGCACTTTTGATAGATTAAGGTTAAATTTGGTCGAGTGCCATCGTCGGGATTTGATCCTTCACAAACTTCGCTAGTGCGTGCTCTCTTTTTAGGTGCCATAGTCCAAAAAAATGATTAAAACAATGTATGCATCAATATCATATTCAATCCCATTGTTGAATCAACAATCAAGGTAAAACAAATTGTTTTTAAAAAAAGAGTTTAAAACAAGATTTTGAATAGAAAAAGAAAAAAAAACAAAGGAAAAAAATTTTAAACGAAAAAAAAAGAAAAATAGAAAGAAAAGAAGATTTTATACCTTGATATTGAAAGGGGATGAATAGGTGATGATTTTGCACCAAACTTAATGGAAGCCTTAGACTTGGCTTGATTTTGAAAAATCCTCAAGAAGCTTTAAGTTTTGTGATGAAAATATGAAGGGTTGAGAGGCTTTTTATAGATGAAAATCGGTTAGGGTTTTGAAAAAGAGTTTTGGTAAATGTGAAAGTCTTTTAATGCCCAATTAATATTTCTGCGCGATCGAGTATCGATACACCTAAAGGCGGTATCGATACGGGGGGTACAACGGTAATTCCTTGGAACCACGTATCAAGGAACTGTATCGATACGTAAGACATCCGTATCGAAACGCTCACAACTCGTATCGATACAGAGTTAACTGTATCGATACCCACAAGAGAGAAAAAGCAATCTGGAAAGCTAATGAAGTATGCGTATCAATATGCATAAGACCGTATCGATACCCTATGCCCAGAAATGCATATTTGGTCACAAGAATAACCAAAGGCTCAATTTTAAATGCTCCTAAAAGTATGCAAATGATATATGAGTAGATCTAAGCATGTTCTAATAGAAACATACTCCCCTAGCTATAAGCATGGTTTCTACCAAGATTAATCATACATAAACATGAATTTTCACAAGATCAAGCAAATTTAACCTCAAAAGAGTCCTAAAGGGTCAAGATAGGCTAGTTAGGCCTAACTCTCTCCTAAGGGACCAAAAACGCTCCTTATCTAGAGGTTTGGTAAAGATGTCCGCTAATTGATTTAAGGTGTCTACGAACTCTAAAACAACATCTTCCTTAAGGACATGATCTCTAATGAAATGATGCCTTATTTCTATGTGTTTGGTTATAGAGTGTTTGATGGGATTTTTGGTTAGGCATATAGCACTAGTGTTTTCACACTTAAGGGGTATGGTGTCTACTATAATACCATAGTCTAAGAATTGTTATTTCATCCAAAGGACTTGAGCACAACAACTCCCTAAGGATATGTACTCAGATTCGGTGGTAGATAAAGCTACACTATTTTGTTTCTTAGAGAACCAAGATATGAGCATGCTACTTAGGAATTGGCAAGTGCCGGAAGTACTTTCCCTATCTATTTTACAACCCTCATAATCCGCATCCGAATAAGCATGAAGGTTAAAGGTTGAGTCTCTAGGATACCAAAGACCTAAACAAGGAGTATCTCTAAGGTACCTAAAGATCCTTTTAACGGCTATATGGTGAGACTTTCTAGGACTAGCTTGAAACCTAGCACACAAGCAAACATTAAACAATATATCTGGTCTACTTGCAGTAAGGTAAAGAAATGATCCAATCATAGAACGATAAAGCTTAGAGTCAACGCACTTACCTCCTTCATCTTTGTCAAGCTTTGTAGATGAGCTCATTGGTGTAGCTTGAGGCTTAGCATGCTCCAAGCCAAACTTCTTGAGCATATCCTTGAAGTACTTAGCTTGATTGATGAAGATGTCATCCTTCATTTGTTTGATTTGGAGTCCCAAAAAGAATGAGAGCTCCCCCATCATGCTCATTTCAAATTCACCTTGCACCAACTTAGAAAAATCTTGACAAAGCAATTCATTAGTAGGACCAAATATAATATCATCAACATAAATTTGAACTACTAATATATTTTTGTCATTGTTTTTAATAAAAAGTGTTGTGTCCACATTTCCTTTCTCAAAACCTTTTACAACTAGAAAACTTGAAAGTCTTTCATACGAAGCTCTATGAGCTTGTTTTAAACCATACAAAGCTTTTGACAATTTCAAAACATGGTTTGGAAAAATAGGATCTTCAAAACCCGGTGGTTGTTCCACATACACTTCTTCATTTATAAAATCAATTAAAAATGCACTTTTGACATCCATTTGAAAAAGCTTGAAATCATGAAAACATGCAAATGCAAGTAATATCCTAATGGCTTCCATTCTAGCTACGGGTGCATAAGTTTCATCAAAATCAATTCTCTCTTCTTGAGTGTAACCTTGAGCAACAAGCCTAGCCTTGTTTCTCATTATGTTACCACTATCATCTAGTTTGTTTCTAAAGACACATTTAGTTCCTATAGTAGATTTATTTCTAGGCCTATCAACTAATGTCCACACTTTACTTCTCTCAAATTGATTTAACCCATCTTGCATGGCCATAATCCAAAAATCATCTTTTAATGCCTCTTTAACATTCTTAGGCTCAATGCATGAGATAAATGCAACATGATTAAGCATTTTAAGATAAGAGCGAGTAGTTAGCCTCTTGGATGGTCCACCCAAGATTTCACCACTTTTGACATAGTTGTACTCCCTTGGGTAGCTCACTTCCTTTTCCTCAAGAGACATGTCTTGCAATGCTTCTAGAGGTGGTTCTTGTGCTTCTTCCTCTTTACTTGGAAACACATTAACCTTTGATGATTCTCCACCATCATTAGCTTCAATGATCCCTACATCATCATCATCATCATCATCACAAGAATCCTTCCTCGGAAGGAGGTTATCATCAAAAACAACATGAATAGATTCCTCTACAGCTAAAGTTCTTTTGTTAAACACACGATAGGCTTTAGAGTTTAAAGAGTAACTTAGAAAAATAGCTTCATCACTTTTTGCATCAAATTTACCTAAATTTTCTTTTCCATTATTTAAAACAAAACACTTGCAACCAAAAGGATGAAAATATCTAATGTTAGGCTTTTTAGATTTTAAAATCTCAAAAGGGGTTTTCTTTAAAATAGTCCTAATTATTACTTGGTTTATAATATAGTAAGTAGTGTTAGTAGCTCCCGCACAAAAATACTTAGGTAAATTATTTTCACAAAGCATAGTCCTAGCCATTTCTTCTAAAGTTGTATTTATCCTCTCAACTACCTCATTTTGTTGAGGAGTTCGAGGAGCCAAAAAATTATGGCTAATCCCATTTTCATTACAAAATTCATCAAAACTCATATTTTGAAATTTCGTTTCACGATCACTTCTAATATGTGAAAATTTAAGTTCAAGATCATTTGGGTTATTTTTTTAAAATGTAATGAAGTTTTCTAAAGCCTCATCCTTGGTGCTTAAAAAGAGAACTCAAGTATATCTAGAGTAATCATCAACAAGCATAAAAGCATATGATTTTCCACCCAAACTAGTAGTCCTAATTGGCCCAAATAGATCCATATGAATTAATTGCAAACACCTACTTGTAGAAACATCATTAATGGACTTAAATGAGACTCTATGTTGTTTACCTTTAGCACATGCATCACAAATTTTATCTAATGAGAACTTGAGCTTAAGTAGGCCTCTAACTAGATTAAGGGAAACTAATTTTTTTCCAAAACACTAATGCTAGCATGTCCTAGTTTCTTATGCCACAACCATGCATCATTTTCATTTTGAGCAACTAAGCATGCATGGGATGTATGAATGTCATTTAGATGCACCATATATATATTGCCTATGTGATGTCCAATGAGCATAGTTTTATTAGATTTAATGTCAACTATTCTACACCCATTTTTACCAAACATGACATTAAATCCTTTATCACAAAGTTGACTTATGCTCAACAAATTATGTTTTAGACCATTGACATACAACACATTTTCAATGAGTATGGAAGAGTGATTACCTATGGAGCCAATACCTTCAATGTGACCTTTGGAGTTGTCACCAAATGTTACTACTCCTCCACTTTTTGGCTTTAATTCCATGAATGGATCTTGTCTCCGGTCATGTGCCTCGAGCATCCATTATCAAGGTACCATGAGTTTTGGCTTTGTGCTTTGGCCTTGTAGCAATGCTCCCCTACAAACAAAGAAATTAGGATTTTGTTTTTGGTACCCAAATCATTTAGGGTCCACGAGTGTTAGCTCCAAAAAGCTTGGTTCCCTTAGGAATCCAAGGTGACATGGCATCAACATTATTAGATTTAACAAGTTCCTTAGGAACTCATACACTTCTAATTCTTGTAGTTTTAGTATGCCTATAGGAGCCACTTTGTTTGTACTTAAAATTCTTTCTCTTAGGCTGGTTGGTTCTAGATGATTCACCTATTTCATTTTCCAAAGGACCAACCCTCTTGAAAGAATTTTTGAGCTCATTGAGCTCATCTAACACATTTTGGTGTTCAATGTTACATTGAGAAATGAGATTATTTAAATCTACATTTTCTTTTTGAAAGTATTCAAGTTCATCTTGTAGACCTAAAATCTTTTCTCAAATTCCAAGTTAGCTTGAGAAATTAAATCATTTTTAGCATTCAGATCCGAAATGACTCTTTTATTTTTTAAAACGGGCTCCTTATACTTCTCAACTAACTCACCATACACCTCTTGTAACACATCATATGCTTCATGCAATTCATCATAGGTAAAATCAAAAGTAGATGAGTTAGAGGTTGCTATAGAATCCTCCTCAATAGCCATGAGGCAAAGGTTGGCCACTTATTGTTACTCATCCTCGGATGACTCCTCATCACTCCAAGTAGCAAGCTTGGCTTTGAACTTCTTCTTCTTCTCAAAGCTCTTCTTCTTGAGTTGAGGACACTCGGAACGGATGTGACCTAGTCTCTTGCACTCAAAGCATATGATCGGATCCTTTTCTTCCTCTTTGTTCTTGGTCTTGAAGTCCATCTTTCTTTGAAACTTTCTACCTCGGTTGGACCTCATGAACCGTGAGAATATTTTGGCCATCATAGCCAATTCTTCAAGATCTTCCTCCTCACTAGAAGTGCTCTCCTCGTGTAGAGAAGCTTTGAGAGCCACTCCTAGTTTCTTCTTCTTGTCTACCTTAAGCTTCTCCACTCTTCTTTCTTCTTTCTTCTTTTCATCTTCCTTTCCTTGCATCATGATTTCATGAGTTAGGAGAGAACCAACTAGCTCATCAAGCTTTAGCGTCTTCAAGTTCTTTGCCTCGATGATAGTGGTTCTTTTCCCATCCCAAGACTTAGGAAGAGAGTAGAGTAGCTTCCGGACTAGCTTGTCCTCCGGGATGAGCTCTCCAAAACCTTTTAGCCCATTGAAGATGGTTGAAAATTGATCAAACATCTTAGATAAGGTTTCGTTGGGCTCCATCTTGAAATTCTCATAGCTAAGATTGAGAATTCCAATCTTTGTTTCCTTCACATCGCTTGTGTGATAAGTTTTTTTTCTTCTTGAAAACAGCTAAGTGAGGCCTTATCACTATCTCTTCTTGAAAAGGGTTTTATTTAAAAAAGGGGGGGAATTCAGATTTTGGAAAATGGTGAAAATTTGGAGTCGCCACCGGCCACTAAGGTAGGTCGGACACCACAAAACCAGAGATTCGTTAAAAAATGGGTTCGGGAGTTGGTTACGCGTGCGGAAGGATTAGCACCCCCATCACGCTCGAAAATCGGTACCAAATTGCTTGTTGCGTTTTGATCGATAGAAATTATTTAAAAACGAAGTGGGTTTAATAAGAATGTTCTTAAATGAAAATATGGTTTAATTTGTGCGGGATTTAGCGAATTTGTGACCTTTGGAATTAATTAAACGTTTAATTCATAAGGATGACGGTACACCGGACCATAGACTAAACCGACATCATATAAGACTGACTGTCATGTTAGTTTAGGGTTCGGATCTCGTACGTCACTTTAATGCATGATGCAGACGAATAAGGGATGATGCGTGTTATTTTCTTTTTTTATGCTTCCGCTTACCTAGGGACGATGAAAATTAACCCAAATATTCGATCGACATCCATTAAGCTAGGACTATCGCTTATCGGATATCGGGGCTAATTAATATCTCTCTTGGGGTTGATTTTTAAGTCCGATTATCATGCTTAATTATCGGGCCTTATGAATGGCAAGTATAAATATGCATGTCATAAAAGTGCTCAAATAAACACATAAAGAAGCCCACCCAAGGCCCTAACTTAAAGGTCCAAATTATGGGATATTGATTAGTGATTTAATTTCTTATAACATAATCCTAATATAAAGCCCTAGATCATTTATACCCTAATTAAAAGGTTCGGTCCAATTATAGATTATCTTGTTTAATTTTGTCTAAGTGTCACATTAATTCTAATTTATAGAAATATGCGTGATTGAACCTAATAAAGGCCTTAAACCCGAGCTGGCCTAATTACTCGAATCATGCCCCTATAAGGCGAGCGCACAAACCGACGTAATTAAATCGATCAAGATGACTTATCTAGGCTATCTAACCCAAGCCCACATTAAAAAGATCAAGCCCATACAATGCTAAACCCACCTATCTATCCTAAGGCCCAAAAAGGCCCACTTTAAGGATACCCATATCTAAAACACCATAAGGCCCAAATTTACCATCCTTTAATATTTATTAGTTCATTTAGTTAAAAAAACATTAATTCACTTGAATACATAAAACTAGGTGGAAAATACATGGTAATACACATATATATATTCGACTCATGCAACCAATCGACATAAGCGAGAAAACACAAAAAACTTTAATCATTCTAGACCACAAAAGAAATAACATATATTCGATACAACCATGATTAGGCAATAAACAAGTCATGTGGGACCCACAAAATTGCAAGAAACATTCCCGACCAACATACATATTTGATATATTCGAAATAAAAGAACATTCACCAAATCATCAACCCATTTATCATGCCATCAAAGAATAAAAAACAGACTGGGACCAAATTGCAAGAGACACAAATACAGTGGCAAATTAAAAAAGACACAAAAACTTAACACTGGAAAAGGTACCAAATTGAAAACAGAACAGAGTATGGGGGACGAGGGAGGCGGTTTAACCAAAAAAAGACTCAATCTAGGACGACATTAGACAAGAGCCTAAAACTCTAGGGACCTAGGGAGTAATTTAGAAAGATGGAAACCCCTAACCTGTAATATACTCGACGCAGAGGGACAAAATACAAGATTACCCCACAAACTAAACCTAAAACATCTATAAATACCCTATCGAAAAAAACCCAGACACCCCTTTTGCCCCTCTTAAACCCTAGCCACCACTCTAATTACCACTTTCTCTCTCGACCTCGAACGTCGGCCGATGCTACTCACTGTCCGGTAGATCGAAAACCCCGTCCGACTAGAAAAATACTCCCCACATAAACCCAGAAAACCCAAAAGACGACCAACCTACAACATTACCCAACACCCGACACTCAACAACCCCCCGTTCCCTTTCGAAATGAAAACCCAGAAAACCCAAAAGACGCAAAGAGCTTACCGGACTCGAGGGATGACGAAGACACAGTGGGGAAGGGAAGACCTTCTCGTCTTCCTTCCTCACCGAGTCATCTTTAGTGCCAACGAGTGGCTTGGCTTGTTCTCGGCCGAGAAAAAAAAGAATCGGAGAAGACGAAGAAGGTAAAAACAGTTATCTTTTCTTTTTTATTATATTATATTATTATTACTACTCTAACATTGCATGCAAATGTTGAATAATGATATACCTTAGAATGATTCTGCAATTGGTATTGCTTTCGTGCTTTCTTTGCGAGAGTTCACGAATCCCTTACAAATGGTTGTCGATTCGGCTTTATAGCCGGAATTTCGACTACTTTTTACATTTTATTTATATGACGGAAAATATTCATTGGTTCGTATCACTGATTTGGTCGGATTCATGTGTGATTTCTGTCATTCCCTGCCATTATGTTACCTCTTTTGTTTTGCTTTTCTTTTTCCTTTTTGTTTTACTGTATTTGGCATTGCTGATCTTTTTTTCTTCTGCATGGCTCGTACGGCGGACGACGTGGCCACTGGATCGGACGGGGACGACGTGGTGAGCTCTCGGGAGCATTCGAAGGGTCGAACGTGTGCAGCATGCGCGCGTGTGGTGAACTGATGCGTCACGCGTTAACGCGTGTGGAATCTTCATGGCATCCGGACCGTCAGATCGCATTTTGATCCAACGGTCCAGCTTCGAGGCGGCGTGAGATCGATCTGGAGGCCCTAGGGTTTCTGCAGAGGGACGATTTGGAGTGTCGAATCGTTCTCTGATCCAAGGGCTCTGATTGCGCGGCGCTGTCCGGGCGAACCCTCTCCTAAGGTTTCCCACAGCTCCCATCTTGGCCGTCAAATCTGATCTAGATCTGACGGCTGGTAATTGCCTACAAAACAACAATGGGGTAGGGTTTGTAAGAGTTGGGCTATCACTTGGGCCATCAGGCCTTGTATTTATTATTTCTTTGGGTTTTTGTACTGTAATGGACTGTTTGTATTATTTAATGGACTCTTTTTTATATTTAATTTGGGCTTGTTATTTAATGGACTATTTTCTTTATTTAATCCGAGCATGCTTATGTCTCTTCTCTTTTTATATTTTCCAATGACAGTTATGATAACGATAATAATAATAATAATAATAATAATAATAATAATAATGATGATGATGATGATGATGATGATGATGATGATGATGATGATGATGATGATGATGATGATGATGATGATGATATGATAATATACGATGGTTAATAATAAAATTTAACATGATAATAACTAACATAATAGATAATATTAGTAAGATAATAATAAGGGTAATAATAATACTTATGATAACAATATGACTTATAGTAATTATGGTAATAATACTTCAAATGATAATAATGTTAATAATTCTATTAATATATGGTATAAGATAATATGATAGTGATATAATGATGGGAGTAATGGAAGATTAATGATAGTAACCACTAACTCTAATAAATAGTATATATATATATATATATATATATATATATATATTCATGTATCAATTTAAGTTAAACAAAGCCTAATGTGAATAAAAGCCCCCTTTTTATTTAAACACATATAAGAGCCACTTGGCCCGGACAAAATTAGTGATTATAGTTGCCCCTCTTTGCTAATACTTGTTCCACAAGTATAAAGCAAAGACCATAAGCACTAATTTTGTCCAACTTCCTTGTTTGGGTTATCTGTTCCTCCAAAGTGGCGGAAACAATGTGGGTATTGTTGGCATGTCCTCCCGGAACGGCTAAGGACTTGATGGATTCATTCCTCTGAAGTGGCAAAGAAAGAACCCGAATAACTCATTTTTCTGAAGCGGTCAAAAACATACTGAGCAGGCCTTCTAGCTATTATGCTCAGAAATCCTTGAGCTCTTTTGCTCTTAGATTCTGGCGCGACGAGTTTGAAATCTTTCGCCTTGAGCTATGTTTGCTCCTCTAAAGCGGCAGGAACAAAGTTGATAGCGTTGGTACGTCCTTCTAAAGCGGCAAAGAACATAGTTGATTCATTCCTCCGAAGCGGCAAAGAATGAACCCTAAATGACTTGTTTTCTTGAAGCGGCAAAAGCAAGCTGAGCAGGTCTTCTGGTTTCTCTGCCCGAAAATCCTTGAAATCTTTCGTTCTTGGATTCTGATGCGGTGAGTATGAAATTCTTTGCCTGAAGCTACATTTGCTTCTCCAAAGCGGCAGGAACCAAGTTTGTAGCGTTGGTATGTCTTTCTGAAGCGGCAAAGGACATAGTTGATTCATTCCTCCGAAATGGCAAGGAATAAACCCAAATAATTTGTTCCCCCGAAGCAGCGAAAACACTGAGCAGGCCCTCTGGCTTTGCTGCCCAAAAATCCTTGAACTCTTTCGTTCTTAGATTTTGATGTGGCGGGTCTGAAATTCTTCGACTGGACTTCACTTCTTTTGTTTTTTGCTTCTTTTTGGCGGCAAATACCTCTACGTATCTGTAAAAGGAAATGTTATGATGCTATATGTTAGTATGAGCCTAGCGCATGGATTCCTATGATGATCCATGAATGAGTATGCCGCGCATGGGCCTAGTGTCAGAACTTCTTCTACCGATCTCTCTCAGCCTTTTACTTTCTCTCCGATGCCGATGTTTGACTCATGCTTGGGTTTAGCCTCTAGGTCTTTTGGGAAATCCTTTTTGTGGATTACAGTCTCTGTTTCTCCCTCCACAAAGCACCTTTTCGGGTTTTCACTTTGGTATTTTCTTTTTTTATGAAGCGTCCTTCTGGGTTTTCATTCCATTTTTTTTCTTTTTTTTCACTTTCTTCTCTTTTTCCTTTTTTTTCTTTTTTCCCTTCTTTTCCCTTTTTTCTTTTCTTTTTTTGCTTCTTTTTTTCTTTTTTGGCCTGTGGTCAGCTGTTTGAAACTTTCTTCAGGGTCCTTGTCTCTTATCCGGCATCGGGCCGACTTAGCTTCTTCGTTCACCTGCATTCAAGAGATCAAACCACGGGAATACCAAGAAATCTTTTGCTTTGTAAGTCTATTTCAAACTGCTCGAGTAATTCTTTGAAAAGAGACGAATGAAGACGCCAGATAATACTTATTGATATATTTCGAAGTTCATGAGAAATTCATATGTCATGCATGGGGGAACAAATGATGCAATAGCCTGAGCATTTTCCTCGTGAATGATGTAGGAATCCATCGACCTAGGCAGACCCTTTGCTAGCATTATCCTGCCTGTTTCTATATCCTGAGAGATTTTACTTGCTGAGCATGTACTTATCGGTACTCTGTTGCGGATATCGCCCTTCAATTCTTAACTCCCCCTCTTATCGTAAGACGCCCTTTTCAGGTTTTCGTCCTTCGATTCCCTCTTTTCTCCGTTTTCTCTTTTTATTTTTTTTTTGTTTTTGTTTTGTGAAGCGCCCTTTCGGATTTTCACTCCATTTTTTTGATACTTGAATCGCCCTTTTCGGGTTTTCACTTTAAGTGTTTATTTCCCGCGAGGTGCCTTTTCAGGTTTTCAACCCACTTCGTCTTTCACGCATAGTACTTCTTGACCGAATCTGAATTCACTGGATTGTCCAACTCTTCCCCATCCTTTTCCATCAGGATCAGTGCCCCTCCAGAGTAGGCCTTTTTAAGCACGTAGGGCCTTTCCCAATTTGGCATCCATTTCCCTCGAGAATCTCTTTGGGTGGATAATACCTTTCGCAGTACCAAGTCTCCTTCCTGAAACTCTCTCGGACGAACTTTCTTGTCATAGGCTCGCATCATTCTTTTCTGGTACATTTGACCATGGCAAATGGCCCTCAGTCGCTTCTCTTCAACTAGATTCAATTGATCAAACCGAGCCTGTATCCATTCAGCTTCCTCCAGTTTCACTTCATTCAGTATCCTAAGAGATGGGATTTCTACTCCATAGGCAAAACTGCTTCTGTACCGTAAACCAGAGAGTACGGTGTTGCCCCAGTCGAGGTACGTATGGACGTCTGGTATGCGAAAAGGGCAAATGTCAACTTCTCATGCCAATCCTTGAACTTATCCGTGGTCTTGGCTATAATCTTCTTGATGTTCTTATTTGCAGCCTCTACTGCCCCATTCATTTTTGGGCGATACGCCGTGGAGTTGTGGTGTTTTATTTTGAACTGTTCGCATACTTCGTCCATCATTTTATTATTCAGATTAGAACCATTATCAGTAATGATCCTTTTCGGCATCCCGTATCGGCAAACAATCTCCCTTTTCAGGAACTTGCATATCGTTTTCCTAGTAACATTGGCATAGGAAGCAGCTTCTACCCACTTAGTGAAGTAGTCAATGGCAACAAGGATGAAGCGGTGTCCATTGGAAGCCTTGGGGTGGATCTGGCCAATCACGTCCATCCCCCACATGGCAAAAGGCCAAGGGGAATTCATAGTATGCAATGGCATCGTTGGTGAATGTATCTTATCAACATATATCTGGCATTTATGACACCGCTTAGCGTAGTCAATATAGTCCCCTTCCATAGTTGACCAAAAGTAGCCATACCTCATGATTTTTCGGGCCATTAGCATGAGTCCCACACAACCCATCGTGAACTTCTGCCAGAATGTTTTTGGCCTCCCGAGCATTAATGCACCTTCGCAGCACTTGGTCATTTCCCTTCTTATAGAAGATCTCCCCGTCTAGGACATACCCGGTCGCCATTCTCCTATTGGTCCTCTTATCGTTCTCGTTAGCCTCTGCGGGGTATGTCTGGTATCTAATGTACTGCAAGATGTCATGATACCATGGGTTACCGTCCTTCTCTTCTTCTATGTTGTAACAGTGGGCTGGTACTTCCAACATTCGCATCTTAATTGGTCTCATCTCTGCACCTGAGTTTGCCTTGAATGTGGCAGCTAAGGTTGCTAGGGCGTCTGCTATCTGGTTATCCTCCCTAGGGTGGTGAGTAAAACTGATCTTCTCAAAACTCTTGATAAGTCCCTGGACCAAGTTGTAATACTTGACCAACTTTGGATCCCTGGTTTCCCATTCATCCTTGAGATGATATATTACCAAGGAGAAATCTCCAAACACATGGAGTTTCTTAACCCTTCTTTCAATGGCTGCACGCAACCCCATGATGCATGCCTCATATTCAGCCATGTTGTTGGTACAGAAGAAGTCCAGTCTACTGGTGAAAGGGTAATGTATCTCCTCCGGAGAGACTAGCACTGCCTCGACTCCGTGGCCTAGAGTGTTGGATGCCCCCATCAAAGTATAGCCTTCATGATTCTCCTTCGATGGTGTCACTCTCCCCCTTAGTTATACAAATCAGATCCTCATCCGGGAAGCTAAAGTCTAATGGTTCGTAATCATCTAAGGCTCGGCTTGCCAGGAAGTTTGCTATAGCGCTCCCTTTTATTGCCTTCTGACTCACACATATGATATCAAATTCGGACAACAGCATTTGCCAACGGGCTAACTTTCCTGTGAGCGCTGGCATTTCCATCAGAAACTTTAGGGGGTCCGATTTGGAGATCAACCACGTGGTGTGGTACAACATGTGTTGTCTGAGTCTCTTGGTCGCCCATACTAGGGCACAACATAACTTCTGGATTTGAGTGTACCGAGTCTCACACTCGGTAAACTTCTTACTCAAGTAGTAGACTGCCCTTTCTTTCTTGTCGGTCTCGTCATGCTGCCCTAGGACACATCCCATCGAATTCTCAAAAACTGTCAAGTATAGGATCAGTGGTCTATCTGGTACTGGGGGTACTAAGACTAGAGCATTGGTCAAGTACCCCTTGATCTTATCCAGGGCCTCTTGACACTCTTCATCCCAAACCCCGGGGTTATTTTTCTGAAGTAGTCTGAAGATAGGGTTGCATTTGTCGGTTAACTGGGAGATGAACCGAGATATATAATTTAACCTCCCTAAGAACCCTCGGACTTCCTTTTGGGTCTGAGGTGGTGGGAGATTCTAGATAGCTTTTACTTTGTCGGGATCAATCTCAATCCCCCTCTTGCTGAACACAAAGCCTAGAAGTTTACCGAATGTGACAACAAAAGTGCACTTCCTTGGGTTGAGTTTTAACTGAAACTTCCTCAACCTCTAGAATAGTTTCCTCAAGTTCTGGATATGCCCACCTTCAGTCTGGGACTTTGCTATCATGTCGTCCACATAGACCTCGATTTCTTTGTGCATCATGTCATTGAAGAGCGACACCATGGCCCTTTGATACGTTGCCCCGACATTTTTCTAACCAAAAGGCATTACCTCATAACAAAATGTTCCCAACATTGTCACAAATGTCATCTTGGTCATGTCGTCGGGATCCATTTTTGTTTTTTTGTATCCTGAAAAATCGTCCATGAAGGAGAACCATGAATGGCCCGTAGTGTTGTCTACTAGGGTATCAATATGAGGCAGAGGGATATTATCCTTCGGGATTTCCTTGTTGAGATCTCTATAGTCCACACACATGCGAACCTTTCCATCCTTCTTGGGGACATGCACTATGTTGGCCAACCATTCTAAATACTCAATCACCTTTAGGAACCTAGCCTGATACTGCTTTCTTACTTCATCCCAGACTTTCAGCAAGGTATTTGTTCTCATCCTTCTCAATTTATGTTGGACTGGCTTGCACTCTGGCCTGATCAGTAGTTTGTGCACCACAATACTCGTGTCTAGACCTGGCATGTCTTGGTAGGTCCATGCAAAAATGTCCTTGAATTCTAACAACAGGTTCCTTAGCTCGACCCTGGTTGCGGACGAAAGTTTTGTACCAATCCTGACCTTTTTTCGGTCTTCACCATCATTCCCCAAATTTAGGATTTCTATCTCCTCTTGGTGGGGGACTATCTGTCTATCTTCACTCTCCATTAGTCCAAGGAATTCTTCCGGAATTTCATATTCTTCCTCATCGCCCTCTTCTTTGCCAACTTCGGCCAGATACAATGGTTGCTCAAAACCCACCTCGGGATTAAATTCAGCATCATTCACAAAGTTAATAATAGGGGTCCTGCAACATTTATGAAAAGAATGTGTATTGGGAAAACGAATGTATATTATTTACAGAGAATGTGGAATAATAAATTATAAACGAATAATGAATGAAATGAATGGGATGCTTTGCAATTTTGGAAAAGCGTCTTTTTTATTGAATTTAAAAACAAGCAGTTTAACATAGGTGCCCTTTACAAAAGATCCCTATTGCTCGCGGGCACAAACAAATAGGGTGAGTTCTGAGTATTACTCTGGCTTAGACCTAAAGAGTACAGGCACATCTTGAACAACCCAGTTGTTAAGAGCCTCTCCTAGAAGACAAGGGCGGATTCTTGCCAAGAAGGTAGAGCTCCCCTCATCTTTGGATATCATATTAACACTCAATTCTCCTAGCGCCTCGTTGATCTTTTCCTCCTCACAGAGTTTGGCATTCTCCACATTGGCCTCATGTACCATCTATTCGAGGTTGATTACTCCACCCGACACAAAGATGTTTTTCATATCGGTGTAGACAATTGGCTCCCATGACATATCTTCTCCTCGGAGTCTAGTCATTCTCCGTTCGGCTTTCCTCTTCCATTCCAATTTTCTTTGCTGAAATGTGGGCTTATGACCAAGCCCAAATCTGTCTTGTTTGTTGATAACACCTCTGACATGCAAACACCCTTGCAAGTTTCAGCCGAGTCCTCTTCCTTTCTTTGCTCCCCAGCCCAAAGTCTGCCACACTTGCATCTTGGCGCATTTAGATAATTTTGGGCACGTGATCTTGCTTCCCTCCGTCACAAATGTTGCATTGACGAACTCAAGGGCCCTAAAAGCACATTCCACCACTTCCTCATTAGTTTGGACATATGAGGTGTCGGTAGCCACAAACGCTATAATGTCATGTTCGACAGACACACTCACTAGCTTCCCCTCAATGACGAACTTCAGCTTTTGGTGCAACGACGAGGGCACAGCTCCCGCTGAATGGATCCAGAGCCTCCCTAATAGACAATTATAGGTCGGCTTGATATCCATCACCAAAAAATCGACCACATACTCAGTAAGTCCGATTAGCAATGGTACCTCAATCTTCCCGACAACTTCCCTTTGGGTTCCATCAAAAGCTCTGACTGAATTGTGGCAAGGCTTCATATGTGAGCTCTCTATGGGCGGCCTTTGCAAAGTTTCTATCGGCATCACATTCAAAGTTGAGCCGTTATCAACAAGTACCCCTGGTAGGACATACCCTTTGAAATGCGTGGTTATATTCAAAGCCTTCGTTGACCCCATTCCTCCGTCTGGGATCTCGTCATCACTGAAGGAGGTGAAATTATCCACGGCAATGTGACCTACAATTCGGTCTAGTTTGTTGACTGAAATGTCGTCCGGGACAAACGTATGGTTCAGTACCTTTAGGAGTGCATCGCGGTGTTTCTCAAAATTCAACAACAGTTCTAATACTGAAATTCGGGCTTGCTGCTTCCGGAGTTGATCGACAATGCTATACTCGATCTACTTCAAGAATCTCAAAAACTCTTGAGCCCGTGCTTCTGTCACTGGTTCATTAATCTTGGGAGGGGGTCCTCTCCAAACAACTTTTCAGTCTCTGGCTCGGACAACTTCTTTTTTCCCTTTGGATCTGTCTCTTTTGGAGCCTCTGGGGCGTAACACCTCCCACTTCTTGTGAGATTCCCCACCTCATTTACTACTTCAATTTCTGGCTTCTTCGAACCATCCTCTTTCTTTGGTTCTTGCTCACTAGGCAATTTGTTTTCATTCATTGGCTTCTCATTCTCCAGCACCAAGACATATGCAGCATAGTTCCATGAAACCTTCTTTTCGTCCTTAAAAGGGAAGGACGTCGGGCGAGATATCCTCAACTTCAGAGCCAGTTTAGGGCTTTCTCCCTCAGATAGGCCTCCTTCCTTCGCTTTGCGAGGTATGATAAAGGGTCGGTCTAAGCCAAACTTGACCTTGGTGTCGTCAGACGCACACACCTCTAGGTCCCCACTTTCCTCATCCTTCTCAAAAAAACTCAATTTCTTTACTGTCCATCATTCCTTGGACCACTTGCTTGAACTCCCCACAACACTGGATGTCATGTCCCTCGTGCTGGTGGTATTTGCAGTAGGGCCCACACCCTTTCAACACAACCTTCATCCCTCGATTAATTAGACGGGCCATGCATAGCTGTTGAAACACCCATCATAACGGGGATCTGATTTCAGACACACTGGCTTTAGCCCTCCTGGTGTAACCCTTCTCGATCGCATTTACTCCTCAGCCCGCATGATTTGGCAACGAGTTGGTGGTAGTATTGGGCTCATCTAGCTGTAATGCCCCGGTTTTAATCAAATGTTGCACAAACTTCTTAAAGGCTATGCAGTTCTCAATTGTATGCCCCGGAACACCACCATGATACTCGCAATTGGCTTTCTCATCATACCAAGCCGGGAATGGTGGCTTGAATGGGGTGACATGATAGGGACGAACCAACTCTGCCTCGTACAAGTGAGTGTACAAGTTGGCGTAGGATATTGGGATCAAAGTGAAATGCATCTTTTCATCCTCCTTCTTGGGAGCCCTAGTTTTCTTCTTATTCGAACTCTGTCCCCCGCCTGATGTAGCTTACGCTGCCGAAAGGGTAAAACTTTTCGGGGCCGTATAGGTGTTCACAGTATTCACCTCGTTTTCCATCTTCTTATAGATCTTGCGGTGACTTTCCCCGCTGTCGATCCTCCCACTTTTGATGGCCACTTCAATGGACTCCCAGTCTTCACCATGTCTGCAAAGTTCTGAGTAGTATTATTTATCAAGCGGTCAAATAATGTCCCCTTTAATGTGTTGATGAACATTGGGGTGATCTCGTGTTCTGGAATTGAGGGCTGGATCTGAGCAGCCACATCCCGCCACCTCTGGGCATATTGGCGCAAACTCTCATTGACTCTTTGTTCCATTCCCTCCAACATAACCCGGTTCGGGGTCATATCTGTCACATGTTTATAGTGGTCTATGAAGGCCTTTGAGAGGTCCTTCCAAGTCTTTATATTTACTCGGCTGAGCGTAGTATACCACTTGATAGCGGAGCAGGTTAAACTATCTTGGAAACAATGGATGAGCAGCTTCTCATCCCTGATAAAAGCAGCCATCTTCCGACAGTACATAGTGATGTGTGCTTAGGGGCAGGTGGTGCCATCATATTTATCAAAGTCAGGGACCTTGAACTTAGGTGGAAGCACTAAATCTGCCACCAGACTCAAATCACTGGCATTGTTTCCTTATTCGTCCACCTCTTGGATACTTCTGAGCTTCTTCTCGAATGCCCGGAATTTCTCCTCGTATTTCTTTTCTATCTCGACTCTGACCCTTTCTACCTCTTCTAACATGCTAAAATCTGGCACCTCATTCTCATGGTCACCTTCTATATCAACAAGTTGACTTGCAGCCACTCCCCCGAGGCGACTAGCAGATGCCCCGTGAGGTTAATGAAGACCTTCTTCCCTGACTCTAGAGCTTCCGGGTTATTCTTCGTGTGAGACGTGGTGCCTTCGTGTTCCTCCACATGTGAGCTGTCAACGGAAACTCCTTCCTTTCCCTTCATCTTGGTTAACAAGCTAGTCATCTGAGCAATGATGGAAATATGCGACTGTTCTATCTGATCGCTGATGTTCCTGTTAACCCCATCTAAACAGTTCTCCAAGTCCTTCTGACCTTGTTCTACTTTAGCCAACCTTTCCTCTATGACACGATACTAAGATCGTGTACCGTACGAATGTGGAATGGTTGAAAATTTTAATGAACCAAAATGCAATTGTTATCTGAAATGCAAAGTCTTTTAGTTAAGTTCAAGTTATTTAAACAATATGTGCAAGTAAATGTTCAAATAAATGTATAATGTATGGATAAATGTATATTGCATGAATCTTCAAATAATGTATGAATAACTGTATACTGTATGAATGAATAAATAAATGTATAATGTGTGAATGTTCGAATAAATGCATAATACACGAATGTATGAATACGAAGAGAAACACTGGGTTTGGTGAATATCATCCTCAAATAGCTCATATTAAGTGGAACATGTTTGATTACAAATCTTTGGGGAAGCTGATTACATCAAAAGTCCTACATTAACAACCACTAAAAACCTAGTCAATCTAACACTACTCCTTCTTTCTTCCACCCATCTTCTTCATACATATTGGTCTAGCTTGGCACTCAAATCCATAACCTCCCTAAGAATCCATATGACCGTCTCTCCCGCCTTGTTCAAGTCGTCTACTTGATCATGAAGCTCGGTGGCATCTTCGGCTAAAAGCTGCAACTTCGCGGCAACATAGCGCACATGGGCGTCCCACTGTGCCAGTTCATGTCCTTGCCTCCAAATAGTAAAGGCGGCGAAGTGTAATTGCTCCAAAGTAGGCGTAGAGCGTACTTGGATTGCCCCTCTGATGCTCTCAATGCGATCCTTAAGCTCTTGTACTTTGGTTTCTAGCTCGTCGATGCGATCCCTCAAGACTTGATTCTCCTACTCACTGGCCTTGAGTTTGTTAGTCGACCCCTTGTGCCTGAAAAGAGACTTCTCTAGATTCTTCACTTGGTCTTTTAAAGCCCCATTCTGATTCACTTCTCGCTCGAGCTGCCCTGAATACTCGGTGCGTAGGCTTTTCAATTCTTGAGTTAATGTAAGTACCCGGTCTTTGAATTCATGGTACCCTCTCTTATAGTTTTAAGCCTTTGCCCTTTCTTGCTTGAGACGAAGTTTAGCCCCCTGAATCGTCCCACATTCGCTAGCTCTCTTTCCCTTATTCATTCGTTGCAACTTCTGTATTTCCTCCTTCTCCATCCTTAGCTCGAGCTGTAACTCGTCATTCTTCTTTTTGTAGTCCATTGATATTCCCTTCATACCGCACTCTTTCTAGCTCAAAATCGAACTTCTCTCTATTCGCCTTCTCTTCAAGCTGTGCATATTTCTTCTGTTCCTCCTCTACTTGTTCCCCCATTAGGTCTGCTTCAGTAGGAAGTGAAGCTAGCCTTTCCCTCATGGTCCTCCTCTTGTCCGGGTTCAACTGGGGAACGTTATCATCGACACGGTTGAACCTCCACACTTCGTACTCTGGGGTGACCATGTAAGGGGCATTCAGGATCCTTACCCGCCTTGCATTATTCCATGTTGAGGAAGCGGTATACATCTTTCCTTTGTAACCCTTTTCCTTCTGGTAGTTGATGACGAAATAATTCAAACCCTTCATAGCCGGAACAAACTGCTTTGACCCATATTGTCTTAAAACTAACAGAGCTGCGTAGGTCGTGTGTCCCCAAAGTCCCAAGAAAGGTACCCACGAGTACATTCTGCATCTGTAGAGAACACTTCATGCTGATAACCAAGGAACTCTCCAAACTATGTCGTCGGCGTTCAGATTCTGAAGGACATCAAGCCAAACCTCTTCGGTTCGCTTTGTAGGCCAATTCCCTTTGTTCAAAAATTCTTATATAGCTGAAAACTTACTGTCGTAGACCGGCATTGAAAAACGGGCATCTGTCCAAAAGTGGCTATAGAACCACACCGTTAAGAGTTGGGGACATCCCAAAAAGCGACCACCTCCGTGCTCTCGGCAAAATCTTAAAGATTGGGAGGTTTCTGATAGGATGACCGGAACTGGATTACCTCCTTCGGCCAATTTATCGAACAAATCTAACACCGCCGGGTGGATGAAGCCTAGAGCCTTGGGAAAGAGGACTAACCCATAAATCAATAGTGCGAATAAATTCCGCTAAACCCTACCAGCCGGAAGTACCGAAGCTAAGGCCAAGATCCCGTCAACCTTTAGGTACTCCTTGTTGTTCCATGTCCCAACTTGTTGGTCTACCCACGATGCTAAAGTATCTGAAAGCTTTAGAAGTTTTGCCCAAAAAGGCTTGTACTTGTTTGTCCTCAAGAAAACACGATCCTCCTGTATTTTCTTGCAATTCACAAGATCTTGGTACTCTTCAATGGTTGGTGTGAGGTCTAAATCCTCGATTGTAAAGCAACTGTAGGTTGGGTTCCAAAACCCGGCTAAGGCTCAAAGTAATGCTTGATAAATTGGGACGTACAACAAATATGTTATGTCACCAAACTCACCTTTAAAGGCGGTCCTCGCTTCGGAGTCCCAACTATTCCATACTTTCTTCAACCGTGACACATCATTGATTTCTGTATTCAAGAAAGTCTTGTTGGCCATCACCGATCTGAACCCAACGGTAATGCTATCCCCTTCATGTTGTTGCTCTCCTTCCGACCACACGTGTACCTCTGAATTCTTTTCATCCATACTCCTCACTATTTCCCCCATAACTTTCGCCTTTAATTTAGACTATTCCCAAACCAATGTGCTCTTTTCGAAATGACGATATATGCAGAATAAGAGAAAAAGGAAAAGGAAAGCAAAAGGGGTTAGTCATATGAGAAATATAAGTCAAGGCAAGCAATAAAATTCAAGTATTAACAAAAAAACATAGAAACAATCAATTAGCAAGAAAAACCTAGACGCTCTAATTCTAGGGTTATCCGCATGGCTCTAGATGGGTGGGCTTTCTACATTCTCACTCATGAGTTCGGTTCTAGCATAGGGTACCCGAACCTATCTCATCACCAACTAAGGCAATAAGAACCCCAATTTTGGCCCATTACAGGCTTGCGAATTGGTTTCGGCTCGAGGGAAAGCACGACCTAATGACGTGGAGGGCTGCTCACGTGTCAAAAGGCGTGGATTCCGAAAGTGAATTACTGACCCGTGGAGGGATACTCACGTGGGTATGGGCGTTTCACTCTCACTTAAAAAGGGTAGCTCGGGTATAGAGCTTAATGAACATGGTGCAACACATGTCAGTGATTTCCTTAATAATTAAATGAAAAATTAATTCGAATGTCACAAATTTCTAAAGCCCGTTCAACTTAAGTCATATTTTCAAGGATGAACAACGTTATTAACTTCACTTTGAATTTTAAATAGTTTCTATCGATTAAATGGAAACAAACGTTTTATTGGCTTAACTCACTTTTTTTGTTTTGTAAAAACAAAAATTTGGTCCCCAGCGGAGTCACCAAACTTTGATAAGGTTTTTTTTTCTTGAAAACCGCTAAGTGGGGCCTTATCACTATCTCTTCTTGAAAAGGGTTTTATTTTAAAAAAGGGAGAATTCGGATTTTGGAAAATGATGAAAATTTGGAGTCGCCACCTGCCAGTAAGGTAGGCCGAACACCACAAAACCAGAGATTCGTTAAAAAATGGGTTCGGGAGTTGGTTACGCATGGGGAAGGATTAGCACCCCCATCACACCTGGAAATCGGTAACAAATTGCTTGTTGCCTTTTGATCGATAGAAATTATTTAAAAACGAAGTGGGTTTAATAAGAATGTTCTTAAATGAAAATATGGTTTAATTTGTGCGGGCTTTAGCGAATTTGTGACCTTTGGAATTAAACGTTTAATTAATAAGGATGACGGTACTCTAGACCATAGACTAAACCGACATCATATAAGACTGACTGTCGTGTTAGTTTAGGGTTCGGATCCCGTATGTCACATTTATGCATGATGCAGCCGAATAAGGGATGATGCGTGTTATTTTCCTTTTTATGCTTCCGCTTACCTAGGGACGGTGAAAATTAACCCAAATATTCGATCGACATCCATTAAGCTTGGACTGTCGTTTATCGGATATCGGGGCTAATTAATACCTCTCTTGGGGTTGATTTTTAAGTCCGGTTATCATGCTTAATTATCGGGCCTTGTGAATGGCAAGTATAAATATGCATGTCATAAAAGTGCTTAAAATAAACACATAAAGAAGCCCACCCAAGGCCCTAACTTAAAGGTCTAAATTATGGGATATTGATTAGTGATTTAATTTCTTATCACATAATCCTAATATTAAGTCCTAGATCATTTATACCCTAATTAAAAGGTTCGGTCCAATTTTGGATTATCTTGTTTAATTTTATCTAAGTGTCACATTAATTCTAATTTATAGAAATAGGCGTGATTGAAGCTAATAAAGGCCTTAAACCCGAGCCGACATAATTACTCGAATCATGCCCCTATAAGGCAGTCGCACAAACCGACGCAATTAAATCAATCGAGATGACTTATCTAGGCTAACTAACCCAAGCCCGCATTAAAAAGATCAAGCCCATACAATGCTAAACCCACCTATCTATCCTAAGGCCCAAAAAGGCCCACTTTAAGGATACCCATATCTAAAACACCATAAGGCCCAAATTTACCATCCTTTAATATTTATTAGTTCATTTATTTAGAAAAACATTAATTCACTTTAATACATAAAACTAGGTGGAAAAAACATGGTAATACACATATATATATTCGATTCATGCAACCAATCGACATAAGCAAGAAAACACAAAAAACTTTAATCATTCTAGACCACAAAACAAAAGAAAGAACATATATTAGATACAACCATGATTAGGCAATAAACAAGTCATGTGGGACCCACAAAATTGTAAGAAACATTCCGGACCAACATACATATTTGATATATTCGAAATAAAAGAACATTCACCAAATCATCAACCCATTTATCATGCCATCAAAGAATAAAAAATAGACTAGGACCAAATTGCAAGAGACACAAATACATTGGCATAATTAAAAAAGACACAAAAACTTAACACTGGAAAAGCGACCAAATTGAAAACGGAACAGAGTATGGAGGACGAGGGAGACAGTTTGACCAAAAAAAGACTCGATTTAGGACGACATTGGACACGAGCCTAAAGCTCTAGGGACCTAGGGAGTAATTTAGAAAGACAGAAACCTCTAACATGTAATATACTCGATGCGGAGGGACCAAATACGGGATTACCACACAAACTAAACCTAAAACATCTATAAATACCCTATCTAAATAACCCGGACACCCCTTTTGCCCCTCTTAAACCCTAGCCGCCACTCTAATTACCCCTTTTCTCTCTCGACCTCGAACGTTGGTCGGTGCTAATCACCGTCAGGTAGACCTAAAACTCCGTCCGACTAGAAAAATACTCCCCACATAAACCTAGAAAACCCAAAAGACGACCAACCTACAACACTACCCAACAAAGGGGAAGGGAAGACCTTCTCGTCTTCCTTCCTGACCGAGTCACCTTTAGTGCCAACGAGTGGCTTGGCTTGTTCTCGGCCGAGGAAAAAAAGAATCGAAGAAGACGAAGAAGGTAAAAACAGTGATCTTTTCTTTTTTTTTTATTATATTATTATTACTACTCTAACATTGCATGCAAATGTTGAATAATGATATACCCGGGAATGATTCTGGAATTGGTATTGCTTTCGTGCTTTCTTTGCGGGAGTTCACGAATCCCTTACAAATGGTTGTCGATTCGGCTTTATAGTTGGAATTTTGACTACTTTTTACATTTTGTTTATATGACGGAAAATATTCATTGGTTCGTATCACTGATTTGGCCGGATTCATGTGTGATTTCTGTCATTCCCTGCCATTTTGTTGCCTCTTTTGTTTTTCTTTTCTTTTTCCTTTTTGTTTTATTGTATTTGGCATTGCTGATCTTTTTTCCTTTTGCACGGCTCGTACGGCGGACGACGTGGCCACTGGATCGTACGGGGACGACATGGTGAGCTCTCGGGAGCATTCGAAGGGTCGAACGTGTTAAGCACGCGCGCGTGTGGTGAACTGATGCGTCGCGCGTGGAATCTTCAAGGCATATGGACCGTTAGATCGCATTTTGATCCAACGGTCCAGCTTCGAGGCGGCATGAGATCGATCTGGAGGCCCTAGGGTTTCTGCAGAGGGACGATCTGGAGCATCAGATCGTTCTCTGATCCAATGGCTCTGATTGCGTGGCACTGCCCGGGCGAACCCTCTCCTAGGATTTCCCATAGCTCCCATCTGGGCCGTCAGATCTGATCTAGATCTGACGGCTGGTAATTGCCTGCACAGCAGCAATGGGTAGGGTTTGTAAGAGTTGGGCTATCACTTGGGCCATTGGGCCTTGTATTTATTATTTCTTTGGGTTTTTGTACTGTAATGGACTGTTTGTATTATTTAATGGACTCTTTTCTTATATTTAATTTGGGCTTGTTATTTAATGGATTCTTTTCTTATATTTAATTTGGGCTTGTTATTTAATGGACTCTTTTATTTATTTAATCTGAGCCTGCTTATGTCTCTTCTCTTTTTATATTTTCCAATGACAGTTATGATAACGATAATAATAATAATAATGATGATGATGATGATGATGATGATGATATGATAATATACGATGGTTAATAATAAAATATAACATGATAATAACTAACATAATAGATAATATTAGTAAGATAATAATAAGGGTAATAATAATACTTATGATAACAATATGACTTATAGTAATTATGGTAATAATACTTCAAATGATAATAATGTTAATAATAATATTAATATATGGTATATGATAATAGGATAGTGATATAATGATTGGAGTAATGGAAGATTAATGATAGTAACCACTAACTCTAATAAATAGTATATATATGTATCAATTTAAGTTAAACAAAGCCCAATGTGAATAAAAGCCCCATTTTTATTTAAACACATGTAAGAGCCAATTGGCCCGGACAAAATTAGTGATTACAGGTTGTCCCTTCATAGGTTGTGTCAAGTGTATCCCACGCTTTTTAGCACTTTCGATGGAAGAAACCTTGGAGTAGATAACCGGTCCAAGAGCACAAAATATCATGTGAAGAGCCTTGTCGTTGATTTGAAGCTTCTTTCGATCATCTTCACTCATTTCTACTTTTCTTTTTGGCAAAAGTCTTCCTTCATCGTCTCTCTTCATCGGAATGATGGGACCGTCTTCTATAGCATCCCAAACGAGGAAATCATTTAACTTTATGAAGAGACACATCCGATTCTTTCAATATGGATAGTTGTAACCATTGAGGAAAGGCGGTTTAGTGATTGATTGAGACTCATACATGCTCGAGCCGGAGATAGATGCCATGGCTTGCTTTGTTGATGATCACACTCTTCCTAGAATCTCCTCTTTCGGTTGTTAATCCTTCAAAGAGGTAGGCTCTGATACCAATTGTTGAGTGGATCAAATGATTGATTAAAGCCAAGAGGGGGTGAATTGGGTTTTCAAAATTTTGGAAGTGAAGTGGATAAATAAAATTGAAGACAAAGACAATTATAGTGGTTCAAGTTCCAAATGAACTCTACATCCACTACCTTAGCTCCCACTAAGAATTTTCCAACAACTTCACTAGTTGATCTTCCCCTTTTCTAGGCTTAGGAGGAAACCATTACAAAACATGTCAATTTTCTACCCAAAATTGACCAAACTCTCACTTAGTTACAAAGAAGAATTTGAAGGCAATAAGAAGTATCTCTCAATACAATTTTGCCCTTTAATACAAGCACTCAACCCAAATTGAAATACAAGATAAGAATTGCACTCAAAGAAAATTTGGGATTTTACAAGAATGAGAATTTTGGCACTTGAGCTTAGATTTTTGTGTATGAATGTTTCTCTTAGATCCAATAGTTGTTGTTGGTCTTCAATGGGCTTGTTTTTATACCTTCTCCATTAATTCTAGTCGTTTGGGTGGTTAGGGAATTGATTATAGCCGTTGGAACCCTCTCTTACCACCATAAATGCACTTTTGCATCCTATCGTATCGGTACTCGAGGAAGCTATCGATAACTATCTCAAAAAAAGAAAGAGCCTTTGCACAAATATAAGATAGGAGTATCGATACACGTTCAGACGTATCAGTACGGGTTAGGGAACCGCATCGATACGGGTAAGATCGTATCGATGCGTGTTATAGCGTATCGATACTCATTAACCACCACTTAAAATTCGGTTACCTACCAATTGACAAGGCACTGGTCGATTTATTTAAAGCTCTAAAATTTAAAAAAATTTAAACCGTATCGATACGGGTGAAACCGTATCGGTAATCGATTCAAACTATTTGGGATTTTATAGAGAGAACATATCGATACAAATGGAATTTGTTTCGATACCCCGTATCGATACGTTTGTCTCCAGCAACCAAGTTTCTAAAAAAGGTATCGATACCCTTAGGGGCGTATTGATAATCATAAACGTTTTTTAGCAGTTTGGCCTTGGAACACATAGAAAAAGTTTAGGAGTTTGAGTTTTTCAAACTAGAGCAAAGCCTTGTTTATTTGAAACCTTTTGAGGGACTTAAAAATTCATTTCAAGTTTTACAATTTGGTCCTTAAAACACTTTGTTATATCAAAATCAAACATAGGTTTTACACATTTCCATTATATCGGCTCACAAGTGACAACAATGATCTCAAAAACAAAGTATTGGATACACGGATTACCAAGCGTTGTCCCACACCCTTCATACACTTTACCGGCATATCAAGGCTCACACACGAGAGCGACCCTACATCGTTGTGACACACGTGGTGGAGTATTCGGTACAATCACAACCCCTCAACACCACTCATCGGATTGGGTATAACCCACTAACGAGAGTCGGGACAATACACAAGGTTCGCACCCGGAAGATACCCTCAACCGTTGCAACCTTAAACAATCCTCAATCGTTAGGGTACTTGGATGGAGTATTCGGTACAATCACAACCCTTCAACATCTAAGGTGACTTGTTTATAGTGCACTCAATCCTATAGCCGGCTAACTATATCCGATTTCATTTATAAAACATTTTATTCAACATCACTTGCCAATATAACCCATAACTCATGCATAACTTAGTATTTTTACAAAGCATCCATGATAAGCCATCAACAAGCATTAAACCATGCTTAAAACCTCATGCATCAATACATGCATACAAGGATCACTTACCTAGTGCATCCTTAAACCACATGGAATCATCATACACATCTCATGTATTCAAAACATGCTTTAAAACAGTAGATTAATGCATTTAAAATCAAGTGCAACCAAAGGCTCAAAATTAGCACAACCGAGGGAGAAATTTCGATTTACTTACTTCCGAACTTAATAAAGTGTTTCAACCTCTTATTAAGTTCCCAAAACCTTTTCTAAAACGGTTCCATGTTGGGAAACCAAAATCCACTCACCGACTCGCGTTTGCTCACTTGCTGACGCGACTATCGATTGTTCGAAGCCTCCAAATCCACTTCGTTTGCTTTCGGATTATAATCCCCTATTTTCAACACACCAAAATAGAGCCTCAATGCATTAAAATGCATTCTAACACCAGAAACTTAACACAAACTCGTTGCCCAGCAAAAACACACCAAATTACCCATCCGAAACAACCAAAAACTCAATTGATTGCTTCCTAAACCAAGCCCAGCCATCTACTAACACTTCCAATCAATTAGACTCATCAATCCACATCTAAAAACAACATAAACACTTTCTTATACCTCCAGCAAGCATATAAGCATCAAATCACCACAAAAACCCAACTAAAACCAACATAAAACTCAAGGATCTCAAGGATTTCGGGATCTACATCATTAAAAATCATTTTCAACACCAAGATCAACTCAAAACTCAATTAAAATCCATCACAAATAGAGCACATCAAGATCACTCTGAAAATTGAGATTTTACTCATCATTTTACAAGATTTTGATCTCAAATCAAAACTATAACCAAAACTCAATTAAAAGCAACATTTAAGAGTCAAAAATCTTGGGAATTTCAATAAAGAACCTTGATTAGAGGTTGAGAACGGGATTTACCTCCAATCCTTGCTTTCCTCAATATTTGACAAGTTTTTGCTTCACAAATCTTGAAGAAATTGAAAATGATTCCTTGAAATGGATGAGAAATCAAAAAGAGAGAGTTTGGGAGAAAAGAAATATGGAGAAATTGGTTTAGAAATGTGTTTGACTGAAAATGATAACTAACGTGAATTTTTGTTCTCCAAAATAACTAACTTTTATTAATTAAATAATAAAACTAATAAATCAATTATTTAAAATCTATTTAAAACACATGTCATATTAAGGAATGGCTTAATTTCTTAAAAGCTCCCTAAATATTTTAAGATTTTGACTCTTCCTTTGAAAATTGCATTTTTCCATAGTTTTAAAACTTTACATTTTGGTCACTACCCAAAATGTACCTTTTCCAAAACCCACTTTGTAAGATTGATTTGACCAACATCTTAAACATGATTTTAGAGGATTTTAGTAAATTTTGTCATATTTTTATCCTATCCCGAACCTTGATTTCCATGAACCACCTAACACGATTCGAACCGTTTCCAACCGGTTCACTTAACCCGATCTGACATCTAAAACATCTAGGCCCAAAATCGGGGCGTTACAAGATTTTACAAATATAGCTCAAAGATGTTGGATATGTGCTTAAATGCTTTAGACTTGTTGAATAGTTGTTGAAGAAGCTTTGGAGACTTGATTTTATACACCCTCATTGATTTCTAACCGTTTGGGTGGTTGGGATATTGAATATAGTCGTTGGACTGCATTTTTCCTATAATAAATGTTGTTTAGAAACACTAGGTATCAGTATATGAACAACTGTATCGGTACTTGCCATAAAAATAAAGAGTTGTTGCAATAATGGGGTACCAGTACGCGAGCAGGCGTATCGGTACGGAGTGACGGTTTACAAAGGGTATCGGTACATGTCGTACCTTACTGGTACACATTTTACTCACTAAAATCTTTGGAACATTTGGTCAAAATACTATATCAGTACTTGTATATGTGTACTGACACGCATAACTGAACTTTTAAAAATTAGTATCAAGAAACTCTGATGAGTAACGGTCAAAATATTTAATGAAAAACTTTAGAAAATCTTTAATCCCCGTACTAGTACGCCATAGGCCATACCGATACTCAAGTTCAATTTAGTTTACAATTTCAAAATAGTGTACCGATACACCATAGGTCGTATCGGTACCATTTAGCCATTATGCACAATAATGATTTCTATTAACGAAAACTTGTATCAGTACAATATAGGCCATACTAATGCTCAGTCACCAAATTGATTAATTTTGAGTATCAAAATATTTAGAAAATTTTTTAGGATTTAAGTTTTGACTTAGAAAATATTTAAGTTCGAATGTTGTCAATTTAAGGAGTATATTTAGTACTTTTAAATTTTATTTATTTTTTACAAAATTAGTCCTTCTTATATCAAAAATCAAATATAGGTTTAACATATTGCATATAATAGATCAGATCGGAGAAATCAATTTTGCTTAAAATTGTGAACTGTAATCAAATCGAAATAATTTATTTTAAAAATTTGTACCAAAATCGGGTTCGATTAATTCTTAAAAAATTATATTGGTTAATTGTTAAATTCAAATTATTTAATTCTCGATCTTATATTGTACCAATTAAATTAAATAATCGATTGATCAATTAATTGGAATATTTTATTCTAGTACTTTTTTTTACTTTGCTTATGAAAATATCAAATATGGTAATATGGTAAATTTAATAAGCAAAGTGAAAAAAAATCATTACCCAAATTTTTTAAAGATTAATCGAATTTTTCTATTTGTATAATCATGTCATTTGAGAGTGGACAAAATATGAATAATTCGAAAGTTAAGTTATTAAATTGAAAATTTTTAAACTCTAGTAACCAAAACATGAGTGAGAAGAAAGTTGAGTGATGATTGGTGTAGTTTACCCATTTTTATTAAGGAAAAACGAAAACTAACATCAACTTCTGACGAAAGGTAACGAGAGTGACCATATTGAAAGCAAACTAAAACTTTAGTGATTATATTGAAATAAAACTAAAAGTTTGGTGATCTTATCGAATATTTAAAAGTACGATGACCAAAATGAATTCACCCTAAAAATTCGGTGATCATTTATGTAGTTTACCCAACACTCAAACAAAGCTTATCTTAATCCGACCATCAATCTTTAAAATTTAGTCAAAATGAAATTAATATATATATATATATATATGTATTCTTCTCGACTTCTATATGTTAAGGTTTGACCGAAAATGTGATTACCTCGATAAGATATTTCTTTCATGTTGTTTATAAAATTTGGTTTTTTTAGATTATAGTTGATAATTGTTAATGAATTCCATTTCTACTGCAGCACTGGACATATACCAACACTAACTAATCAAAGAGTCTCAGAAATATGCGTTTGAGATATTGAGGAGAAAACTTTCAACGGGCATTACATAGATTTACAAACAAGTGTTAGAGAATTTTGCAGAAATTTAAAAGCACGATAGAAAATTAATTAACAATTGAGCGACTTAAACAGATCCGTTTCGAAAGCTCGATCAAATTAAAACATATATAGTTTGATATATAAAAAATACGCCAAAAGTAAGGTGTGTATATAGAATTTAGGGGCAACTTGATATTGGTCACTCAAGCTATTGGAGGGAAAATGATTTATAACCTAAATCTATAAATCTTAACCTTAAATTAAATCTTTAAACTTTAAATTAAATTTACTTGTAAACAAAAAATTTCACCTTCTATACATTAAATATAAGACCTGACTGAAATTTACTTTAATAGACTAAACCTATAAAAGCTTTTAACCATTTAGAATGTAAAAGCATCCTATTTAATAAAAACATTAGCCATTTAAGCCTTAAATTAGATCAACACATGAAGAAGAAGAAAAATGCCAAAACCCCAAATATTTATACCCGCTGTCCATTTGATTCATGTTGTTATATAGTAGCTTTTAAAATATCATGCCTTAGTATTATTTGTGTTGCAAAAATAATTGCGTCGCAACAATTCAAGAAAGTTTTAAGCAGATTAGGGCCACGTAAAATGTTGAGGCCGAGGCATTTCAATATGACTACGGTACATAATATATACTTTATCTCAATTAATCTCAAGCTTATCACATGATCCTTGAAAACTAGATAAAAGTGGAATTTCCTCAACGGAAAACAACTCACCGCCGGGCAATTCTCTTCCCTGCTCCAACTAACAATGCCTTCCCAATTATACCCGAGTGGAGTCCAAAAACCAAAGCTACAGTTCCACCTATGGCGATCCATTTCCAATCAAGGCCATTATCATGCTGCCTCTTTGTAACCATTGTTCGATCCTTTTCATCTTCCCCGGAAACGGGACCAAGTGCATCTGTGCTCCCACCAGAAGTTTTTGTGGTAATTCTTGCCATCACTGCGCATCTTGACAAGGAAGTGTCAGTTTTCCGCTCATTCTGGTATGCCCTCATGCCACAGTGCAATTTCTTAACAGTTCCCCACATCCCATGACGAACACCCAATTTCGCCACATCTTTCGGGATACCCATGTCTTCGTAATGTACAAGAGCTACCTCACAAGCAGACATCTGCCCATCTCCTTTCCGGGACTCCACTGCATCACAAATCAGATGGCAAATATGAGACCATTGCCAACAGTGTCCGAAATTTTTTGCTGCTAGAAAATCAAGAGGTTGACTGAAAAGCTCTTACCTGCCCTGATAACCCAACTTGAAAAATAAAGCTCCACACGTCTCGGCTTGTTGTGCTTCTGCAAACCAGGATATGACACCCCCTGAAAACATTTTATAGCTTCTTTAGCACCCTCCCTCATGCAAGAGAAGAACACACTGGACAAGATATAATAATTTACTTCTTTCAACAGACTGAACCAGGATCCGGGTGTGAATGTCAAATTTGAGTCTGACAAAGGTATGTTCATTTTTTCCAAAATTTTCATGCATATGGAACAACATTGGAGGATCATATACCCATATCCATGATTGGAAATGCATTGGATGCGGGTATCAGATACAAGTACTTTAAGAAAAATGAAAAGCTGGAGCAACACAGTTCATAAGTATGCTAGAAGAATACTATGAAGAATGAATTCTACATAAAAAATTAGTCGCAAAATCTAAGATGCACTAGCTGAAGTCTTTTAATTAGGTATACCTAGTGTTGTAAAGAATTGTTAGTCACAGCTACTGACATTCCTATCACCTGTTAACACCACCATTCACCACACCTCTTCCCGATCTCCACCCTCCTCCAACGCCCCTTTATACAGTAATACAACCAGACCCCTTCACAACATCTCCGTCAGGAATATAGATTTACTGAGAGTTAGCAGATCAAACTAAACAACATAACATTACAGCTTGATGTGACTTGGACTCGGGTGTAAGTGTTGGATGCGGGTATGTATTCAACGTGAATATGGTCAGATGTTTTTTTCCATGTTATTGGAGGATGCTTTGAGGTAATATCCCTATACCCATATGTTGGACAAAATGTTAGACACGAGTATTTCATGAAAAAATAAAAGGTTGGAGCACAAAGTTATAGCTTGTACCTTTGTCACACAATAGTAAGCATTTCCAGCCTCCCATATTCTTCGAGCGATTATGTACTCTCGATCGCTGCAGAAAAAGGGGAACTGCAAAAGGATGAAACAAGCCAAGGAATGTAAGTCCATATAGTCTTAAATAAGAAACACACTTTGAAGCTCATAACTCCGCAACCATCAGTAGAAAAATTAAACGATCCATTCATTCCATCTACCTTTTTTATCCAGTGAACAATCATTATCCCTGTACGATGGCATTCCTCTAAGATTTTAACATATGAAAGCATAGTGTCCCACTTAGGCCGAAACTCATCATCCCAGAAGAAATCTCTGACCAACTCTGGAGTTGCATCCTCAAAGACAGTTCTACTACGGTAAATTGCAGGGGCATTCTGTAAATAAAGTCACTGTAAGTAATACATGTTGTGTGTCTATAAGACCATCAGGTATACATGATTAAACATGGAATTCCATCTAAGAAAAACAAAAAATCAGCAACTTCTTCCTAAATTAATATTTTATGTTGCAAGTTTAACTTATTAGAGTAAGACAGATCCTACAAGTAGCATGGCAACCCGATATTAGAAGCACATCAATAATCAGAAACCTACCTCAGGCTCATGGCGCCATGCTTGGTAAGACATATTTGGGGTAGTCTTTTCCATCATATGTTGCCATTCCATCTCCTCTTCCTTCCCTTCGAGTAAATGTAAGAGGTGAGCTAAGTCAATCTCGGTGACAAGATCCTGTTGTCCTTCTTCAGCTTTAATGCTGGAGCTGTAAAGAAATAGGCAGCAATCAAATGTAAGAGGTGAGCTAACTGCTAAGTCATTCTCGGTGACAAGATCTTGATTATTTAAATCTTTTGGCATTTAAAGCTTATCTACACAGAAATATTTTCTTTCGGCATTAAATAAATGTACCTAAGATAACTTAGTTCGCAAAGTCATGCAACACGTTTCCAACAGCATTCCAAATTCTTTTGACATTAACTATGAATATCAAACAAATTTGTTAAATAATTCTAAGGTCTTCCACATCAATCCCACAATTAGTTTCATCTGGTAATTCAACCCATATATAAGCTTTTCTCTGCAACTATTTCCTGACAAGCTCAGTTTGCTCACTTCCCTATACCTTAACGATGATGCTTAAATGAACCGGGGGCTTGACCAGATTGTTCACCCAGCTCTCCTAGAAAATGGACTTTTCGGCAAGGCAGGGTTTCTAGACCCCAATCCCCCTTACCCAGCACCAGGACATCAGCCTGCCTAAGAACCAAAAGGAAAAAGGGTGATCCTAAAATATTTAACATAAAACCGATCATTTTTTTCACTCTCTTAAAATCTTAAAAATCGTACATTTTGATGAATTTAAAGTAACCATCCTTGGCATACTAAATATCACACTGCATACTAAATACTGACACATAATAGACAGTATTCTCATAAAACTAGTCTCAAATGGAACAGTTAAACCATACCAAATTCTATACATTAGCAAGCTTTTGAAGGAAATTTTGACATTAATTACTTGAACCACAAATCAACTGTCCTACTATTGGGGGGCTGTTAGGTTCAGATTATCTTATATTTCTAGGGAAATGTTATTCCGAAAAAAGATAACCACATTTGGTATATAGAGTGTAATATCAATACATCAACTCCTTAGATACAACCACCTTACAGTAAGCTTTAAGAGAAAAACAAATTCCTTTAACAAGTAAATAACATAAACTGAAGGAAAGAATCTCTAGATGACCTGCCAATCGGTTTCTTCGACCACTATCCTGGCTCCTAACCATAAGAACTATACAAATTCTTCATTTGTAACTCACTATCAAGGTGATTACAATTTGATCAATCCAATCAATGCGATTACAAAAGTTTCCGTATTAACGATCAAAATGCGAAGAAATAACTACCCTTAAAACTTTTGAGCTATCTACAATCTTCTCATACTCAGTTCCCAAGATTAGCTGAACCTTTAAGCTCAATTAGAAAGCTTGATTCATATTTATCTTAATACATATCGGATGGAGTTAAATAAACGAACCAACCCCCATGACATTTTCCTAAGAAAAAAATTGCAAAGAAGGATATTTTTAATCACATAAATACAAAAACCTAAAACAGTATAAACAACACTAACCTAACAGTACTAGCCGCTCCTTCCGGCGAAACCCTCACCGTAGGCGAGGGTGGATGCAAAGGCGCGGCCGAATTTGAAGCTCCAGCAGTCGATTTCCTAGCTCTCCCTTTGATAAAGTTAGAGAAAACCGTGCGGCAAACGGAGAAAACGGAGAGAGCGGTGAAGGCGAGCCAGAGACGGCGTGCACCGAAACCAGGAGGAGCGGTCCAAACGAACCGGAACTTAGACCGGAGACCTAGAAAAACCAAGCTAGTCCACCTAGGCCGCCAAGCCCAGCCGATGACGAGCCCGATCATCACGGCAAGCCATATCGGCACTGCACATAGCAAAATGTCGACGAATGTTTCGGTTATCGTAGGTTTCTTCAAGAACTCCATTAGATCGAAGAACGATTCATCCATTTTGTCGCGAGAAAAATTAATAAAAAAACAAATTTTTATTTTAAATGTGAATCGGAGAGATAATGGAGATCGATCAGCCAGCCTCAACCGACGATCCAGCGGACAACATTTTCTGATTTTTTGGGGAAGGAAGGGGAAAATAAACACGTTTTTGTTTTTCACTATTCTCCTTTCATTTTTAAAAGACGAAAATAACAAATTTAGGTGAGGGTGGAATCACATATAAAAAGGGTAAACTACACGCAAGATCACTTTTTGTTTTGGGTCTTTAGTCTCTAATTTTAAAAAAGTCTAGTTTTGGTTGCTTACGTTATCGGTACCTTCCATTTTAATCAATGAGTCGTTAACTCCGGTCAGTTCAATGATATGAAACGATAATAAAAATGAATAATTTTTAATTAAAATTTTAAATTTTTAAACTCTTATTTTTTACCATCATCAACATAGGCGGAACATAAGAGAGGTTTTTGAGTGTGAGCTCTTGTTAACTTTTTTTCAATGGTTATAGAACTTTTTTTAGGCAAAAGGTGAAATTAATTCTGTAATCCCCTCAATTTTTTAAAATTTTATTATGGCCCCCTAAAAATTTTAATCTCATAATAGTCTCATATTTTATAAATTTTTAGTTTTGCCTCTGATCATGAAACTTTTTAACCCCAACTTCCAATAAGGTGTTGACACGTGTCACCACTTAATTAAATAATTTATTATTTTATTAATTTAAAATTAGGACTAAATTGAAAGAATGTGTAAATAATAGGGACTAAATGTATAATTTTTAAATTTTTCCATCAATTGCCACGTGACAGTTCCGTCACTCCACCGTTAGGTTTTTAACGACGGTGGTCAAAATAGGATTATTTTATAAGTTCGGTGGTATGATTGACGATTTCTATAGTTCGGTGGTCCAAATAGATATCCCAAATTTGTTTGGTGACCAGTGGGGTAGTTTTCCCTTTTAAAAAAGTCTAGTTTTGGTCACTTACGTTATCGGTACCTTCCATTTTAATCAATGAGTCGTTAACTCCGGGCAGTTCAATGATATGAAACGGTAATAAAAATGAATAATTTTTAATTAAAATTTGAAATTTTAAACTCTTATTTTTTTACCATCATCAACATGGGCGGAACATAGGGGAAGTTTTTGGGTGTGAGCTCTTGTTAACTTTTTTTTTCAATGGTTATAGAAATATTTTTTAGAAAAAAGGTGAAATTAATTCTGTAACCCCCTCAATTTTTTTTAAATTTTATTATGGGCCCCTCAAAAATTTTAATCTCATAATGGTTCCCTATTTTATAAATTTTTAGTTCTGTCTCTAATCATGAAACTTTTTCACCCCAACTTCCAAGTTGTAAATAACTCGTCTTCCGTTATCCAAATCCTTTTCTCAACTCACTGATATTCCAACTTGGTGCTGCTTTCAGCATCCTCTCCAGTGCTGCTGTAGATTGTGGTATTGACAAAACCTTTGACATTATTTACAAAATCACTTTCTAGTTGCCGACTTTTGGATTGATGTACGGGCTTGATCAGTTCATTTGGCTTATTTCCAGCATTAAAAATGGTTCAACAACAAATGTTTTAGAGTCTTACAGTGACACTCAGGTTGATGCTCCCATCCACTTGTTTCAAAAGTATTATGAGCAGGATTTTGATGCTACATCTCTTAGCTTGCAAGCCCATGTTTTTCTCCCTTTTGCAATTTTTCTTTTCTCCTTAAACTTGTGGTGTTTTCAGCATTGAAAATTTGGATAAATTTTTCTATTCTCCTTAAATAAGCGGTTCTTCTTGGATATCATTGAAGACCTTTACATGTTTGTTTTACTGTCTGTGTAGGTCTTACTCTAGTAGTTGAGTTTCTATCTTTTTAATAAAAATTATGGTCTGATACTTTATAATCAATGGCATTTTTAAAGTCCTAATTTGTATAACATCATAAAATAGATCTCATGGCATCATAAATTTAGAGTAGGTCAAAACCCGAATAATGTGTTAAACAGATCTTTGCCCTAAAAAAGAGCGAAGTTGGAATGTCCATCAGTGGAGAAAAGGATTTGGGAAAAGGAAGACAAGTTATTCCCAAATCGAAAGTTGGGTTAAAAAATTTGAAGATTATGAAAAAATAAAAGTTTAAAAGTTTAGGGGTTTAATTAAAAATAACCCATTTTTATTAATGTGTCACGTGGGAGTTAACAGTTTAGTGGCCAAAATGGAATGAACTGATAACATAAATAACCAAAACTATACCTTTTCAAAATCGATGACCAAAACGGAACATACCAAAAACAAAAGTGACATTATATGTAGTTTACCCATAAAAAGTTATTGGTTTAATTTTAATTTCATAATTAATTTATACATTACTAGCTCAAGTGAAAGAATCTTTTATATACAATATAGTATTTATTACAATTTAATAAATAATTTGTATCATAATTTAAGTCTACTAATTTCATATTTAATATTTAAACAATGATCTTTAGTTTGATTTAACTTAAAGATTATTTAAATGAATGAAAATTGTTACAGACAAAATTTTCGCCTGTGTACAATTGAACAAATTCCTTTTGAAGCCTCCATATATGAAGTGTGCAATGAATAGTTCGCAACAACTACTTCTTCGAAGGAAGGCCACTCATGAGGCTAATGTTCCTGGAGTCCTCAGGTTGCCTGAGGATAAGACATGGCCCGACACTTTTGCACGGTATTCATGTGCCCAACATGCAAGACTTAAATACTCAAAAGTTGGACCTATCTTTGTTAACTCGTTCATATGCCATCACTAGGCCTGACACTATCCAATCACCAACAGCCCCAAGAATTATAAACTAGAGCAAGTGAAGAGAGAGACAAAAAAAGGTCAAATCAAGAAGACAATACCCCTATTCTCCATCATCTTTTCCCATCTCTTTCATAACTCAGATCACCATGTTGTCTGCAGCTCTTCGCCCCAAGCCTACAGGGGTGAACCACATGAATCTGCCATAAACACATTGGTTTGCCGTCTTCACCGCCTTTGTTCGATGCCTTCTCATTTTGACATCAACAATTGGTGCGGTGAACGTGAAGAGCTTCTCGACCAAGATAGTCAGTCGTGATACCTTTCCCGCTGACACTCCAGCACATCTAATTTTTACAACTGATGACGTTGGTCACTAGATCGACGATAGCAATGGACATCAGAGACACCATAGTCCACATGCAAAGCTCCCCTTTTGGAGCTCACTCAAAAGAATCAGTTGAGATGCATCTTGAAAGAAAGCCATCCCATAATGACGAACTCATCTCCAAATTCATTTGGCGTACCTGGTTTTTCTGGCTAGTAATGGTGAGATAAAAGCTTAAAACTTCACTTAGTGGATTTGAGGCTTCCTTGGGCGTGAGAATGAGATAAAACTGACACTTACCGCCAGCGTCTTCAGGGTGGGTCGAGGTCACTCTTTAAGGGTCCATGAAGCATCTCCAGCATCAGCCGCTTTTGGTTGAGTGCTTCAGAGAGAATCACACGTGTCATTCACTCTAAAATCCCCAAAAACAACACCATCCTCCGTAAAGCACTGTAAGTTCGGATAGTTGTTAGGTAGTGTAGAAACGAAAGCCTTTAAACTAAGATACTTGAGCTGCAATTATGATCAACGAGGTTGAGACCCTCCAACATACTTCTAAGCTTAGAAATGATCATGCTCCCTAGCTAGTGTTGAGATGATCAATCGATGGCAAATAGCCAATAGGGGGTGAATTGGCAATTAAAAATATTGAAGGGAGCAAGTTGGAAAGATAAAAATGAAGAACAAGAGATTTAGAGTGGTTCAAGCTTCTAACAAGCTCTACATCTACTATCTTAGCTCCCCACTATGGATTTTAAACAATTCACTAATGAATTCGTCCCCTTTTCTAGGCTTAGGAGAAAATTGTTACAAAACGATCAAGATTTCTACCCAAAGCTTATCAATATCACTCTTTTTCAAGGAATTGTTGAAAAACTTAAATTAACCTTTCAAATATGCTTATATGTTGCCCAATTACAAGTGAACTATCCCCAAACTTGAAATAAAAGATTACAATGAAAAATCACAAGTTGAGGGTACAAGGGTTTGACTCTAAAAGGCTCAAAGAGATTGGATTTTTGCTTAAATGCTTCTCACTTGATGAATAGTTGTTGTTGTAGCTTTCGAGGCTTGCTTTTATATCCCCTCATTGATTTCTAACAATTTGGGTAGCTGAGATCATAAATAGAGCTGTTGGAGACCATTTTTCCCGTAATAAATGCACTTTTGATACAAGGCGTATCAGTACACGGGAACCTCGTATCAGTACCTATAAGACAGAAACTAGCCATTGCAAGATTAAATGCAAGGGCATAGCGATACACGGGAAGGTGTATTGAAACGGTCTTAGTGTAAAATAGGGGTCATATCGAAATGGCTATGCCATATCAGTATGATTTTTGCTTACTAGAATCTGATGAAAAATTCTTGGGAAAAAGGTATCAGTACGCTTCATGGGCGTATCAAAACGAAAAGCTTGTTTTTACAAAAGTGTATCGAAACGGACGTAACCGTATCGATACGAGTTAACTAAATTTTGAATCTTTAACTGACATTAAACGGTCAAAAAAATTTAATGTAAAAATTTTAAAAATCTTAAGACCTCGTATCAGTACACTGACATGTCGTATCGAAACTGAGGATCGGTACGCCTAAGCAGTGTACCGAAACTCATAAGTATAAACTCAGTTTGAAGGCCGTATCGAAATGGGCAAGCCCGTATCGCAACACCGTATCAAAACGAGGTGAGCTGTATCGAAACGATGTGTTCAATTAAAATTACAGTAACCAAATCCATACCGAAACGCTATAGGGTGTATTAATACGCCTGAGCGATTTGTTAAAGTTTGTCTTGAAAACACTTAGAAAATTTTGGGGTTTAGGTTTTGACTTTGATTGAGACTTTTAAGTACTTAAAAATTTATTTACTTTTGCAAATTGGTCCTCAATTAATTTGTTATATCAAAATCAAACATAGGTTTTACAATCCCCCTTTTGATATAACAAAACCAGAGTAAATTTTCAAGTGATTTGAGAAAGTTCTCCCCCTTTTGATATAACAAAACCAGAGTAAATTTTCAAGTGATTTGAGAAAGTTCTCCCCCTTTTGAAAAACTTTAAAATTTTTGGCTCTTTAAGTATTCTCCCCTTTTTGATAGATCAAAATCAATAGGATAAACATATGTTCATAAGAAAGATATAAACATCAAAGCAATATAAAATAAACAACATAATTATAATTAAGCATTTAATGCATAAAAGGTTCAAAGAAACATAAATCCAAACTCAAATCCTAAAAACACAAATCAAAACATAGGTTCAAAGTAAATAACATAGGTGCATAAATATTAAAACCCTAATATTATAAGATATGGCATGAGATGCATAAGCTTAAGACTCGTTCCTATCATCGTCATCCTCTTAATCTTCATTTTTATCATTGCCTTGTTGAGATTGAAGCCATGCGCCATGAAAAGCGGTGAAAGAGACATCCATTGAGTTTTGTTGATTTTCAATGGTCGTAACTCGATTCACAATGGTAGTCATTCTTTCCTCCATGGATGTGAAGCTAGTGTCGATGGCGGAAAAACCCGAACTCATATTAGTTCCCAAAGAAGTGAATTGCTCATTGAGATAGGCCATAAGAGCATCCATAGAAGGTTGGGCCACCGAAGCTTGAGAAGCCTCTTAAGGAGCCATCAGATCGGCTTCAACATTTTGAGGAGGGACCTCGAGACGTACCCAATCTCCATTAATATAATGAAAATTGGAATGGCCTAAGGAACGCTCGTTGATAGGATCGGTGAGGGGCTTGACATAGTCTTGAGAGCAATCAATCTCCAACTTCAAGAACAAGTAGCTCAAAGCGGTGCCATATGTGAAGGGTGGTGTGGCGATGTTGCACGAGGTAGATAATCTACGCGAACATGGTTTGAGCTAGATTTGGGCGCATACCCTTACAAAAGCATCGGATCCAAAAATCATTGACTTGGCGGATCGTGGAGAACTTCCCTTCGGATGAACAAAACCACCAAGTGATCATGAGGTGAATGATGCAATCATGGGCATCAAGGACGATTACAGAGCCGCTAAGGACATGGCCTAAGGAGTTTTCATCATCTATCCCTACGTTCTCAAACTCAAAAACATTTGTCAAAACGGTTTGATCAATCCTAAGCTTCTTCCCCATGAGATAGGATTCAATGGCTATAACCTCGATTCTATTGGTATTGTAGATACACTTAGCATTGACATAAGAGATAATGACAAGGTTACGCTATAGACGATCGAGTATACTCAAAAAGGGCATAAACTTCCATTGATGCAATAAACCAAGGTATTTGAATTTAAAAAGGGAATAAAGGTAATATGCTCACGACGAATCTTATAGTTTTGGTATTGTTTGTAGTGAGCCATTTTGACGGGAGTTTGAAAACACTTTTGGATGATAAGGGTGAGGTTTGGTCTTGTACCATCATTCTAGAAGGATTCTCCAACCTCACTAATTCTTGGTCTCTTTTTAGGAGCCATTAGAAATCTTGAAATCAAAATCAAACAAAAAATACATGTATGCATAAATCATCATATTCAATCCAAATAATTAATCCAATGATCAAGGTATTTAAAGAAAACATATACAATATAGTTTTAAAACATATATAAGTATAAAAATAATTTTGAAAAACATAGAAAAATATATGATATAATTTTATATTCGAATAAAAAAATTTAATTTTAATTTTTTTTACGAAATAATTGAAACCCAAGTTATATACATACCATAAACACAAATTTTAATTAAAAATAGTGTACAAATAATGACGAAATTAAAAAAAATTATACCTTGAATATGGGATTATGGATGAATGAAGGTATGATGATGCACCAAACTTGATGATAGTGTTTAGACTTGGTTTGAAAAACAAAAGCCCTCAAAGAATTGTGTGAAAACTAAAGGATTTGAGGGGCTTTTATAAGGAAAAACTGGGTTAGGGCTTTGAGAGAAAAGAGGGATGTTTGAATTAAAGTTAAATTTGGTCTTTAATGCTCATTTAAACTCCCAGTGGCTACGCGTACCGAAACGTCATATGGCGTATCGAAACAACGCACATGTATGCTTTTTAAGCTGTACTGAAATAGGTGACCTTACCGATACATGCTTGCTTATACCGAAGCGTGTTCTTAAACTCGTATTGATACGTAATGGACCGTATTGATACCCTTTTGCTAGAATATGCATTTTGGGCAACAAGGAGCTCAAAAATTCAATTTTTATTGAATCTAAATGCATGTATATGGCATATGAACTACATGTATGGACTAAAACATATACATACTCCCCTAGCAACAAGCATAGATGCATATAGAAGGAAAATTACAAGAGCTTAACAATCAATCAAGTTCAAGCAAATTTTGTACCAAAAAGGCTCTAAAGGGTCAAGAAAGGCTAGTCAAACCTAACTCTCTCTTAAGAGTCCAAAAATGCTCTTTGTTTAATGGTTTGGTAAAGATGTTCGCTAAATGGTTCAAGGTGTCTACATATTCTAGAACAACATTATTTTTCAAAACATGATCTCTAATGAAATGATGTCTAATTTCTATGTGTTTGGTTCTAGAATGTGGATGGGATTCTTAGTGAGACAAATTGTACTAGTGTTGTCACACCTAAGAGGTATGGTACCTACATCAATTCCATAATCTAAAAGTTGTTGCTTCATCCAAAGTACTTGAGCACAACTTCCGGCCGATATGTATTTCGCTTCGGTGGTAGATAAAGCTACACTATTTTTTCTTAGAGAACCAAGATATGAGCATGCTACCTAGGAATTGACAAGTACCGGAGGTACTTTTTCTATCTATCTTACAACCTCCATAATTTGCATATGAGAAAGCATATAAATCAAAGGAGGAATCTCTAGGATACCAAAGGCCTAAACAAGATGTGTATCTAAAGATTCTTTTAACGGCTATAAGGTGTGATTCTCTAGGACTAGCTTGAAATCTAGCACATAAGCAAACACTAAACATAATGTCGGGTCTACTTGCGGTATGATAAAGCAAAGATCCAATCATATAACGATAAAGCTTTAAATCAACACACTTACCTCCATCTTTGTCAAGCTTTGTAAAAGAGCTCATTGGTGTGGCTTAAGGCTTCACATTCTCCAAGCCAAACTTCTTGAGCATGTCCTTGATGTACTTATCTTGATAGGTGAAGATGAAATCCTTCCTTTTCTTAATTTGGAGCCCCAAAAAGAATGAGAGCTCCCCCATCATGCTCATCTCAAATTCACCTTGCATCAACTTAGCAAAATCTTGACAAAACATTTCATTAGTAGAACCGAAAATTATATCATCAACGTAGATTTGGGCTACTAATATGTCTTTGCCATTTCTTTTAAGAAAGAGTGTAGTATCCACCTTTCCTTTATCAAAACCTTTTTCAATTAGAAAACTAGACAACCTTTCATACCAAGCTCTAGGAGCTTGTGTTGAGTGTGTAAAAGTTCTATTATTTACACCCTCTTTAACCCATATTTCTGCTGCATTCAAGCATCATTTCATTGCATTTAGGTTAGTTTACAGCAAAACATCACAAATATACTAAAGGCACAGATTCTACTAAAAGATGGCTAATTTTGCAGGTTGCTGCCATAGTAGACGAAGAAGGCGGGCGCAGGGCAGAGAAGAAGAAGAGCTGAATTGGACAAGCAGACAAAGAGGACGATGCTGCCATGGTGCTGCCGTGACAGCAGAGGACGACAGCAAGTTAGTGGAGAAAAAGTAAAGTGGACCTCGATAGATAGAGAAAATTCTGCTCTTCTATCGTGTGAAAACCAAATATTTTTCCAATCCTCGGATCAAAAGATATGTCAAGCCCAAAGCTCAAGGAGAGAAAATCCCAAGAAACAAGGAGGACGGCTGAAAAGTATGATCCTTGAAGATTAAGTCTTTATTAGAATCATACTTTTAATTAAAGTTGAAATCCTTGTTAACTTAGACAACTTGAGCCCAAAGCTTATATAAGGGCATGTATTTTAACCTAGGGCATATCTCATATCCCATAGCCGATTTCCCCTTAACCGACAACCAAAAACCCTCCGCCGTTTACCCGCCGTCGATATGTTCTAAATCCCCCCTAGGGCCACAGGTTGATTTGTAAAGTAGTTGCAAGGGTTGTTTTGTTTTAGGAATTTTCAGTTCAATAAAATAAACTTCAAGTTATCTTATTTTGGTTATTAATATCTTGCAAGAGCATCGGGAGAGCATTGTGAGGTTATCCATTTACTTAGCATCGGGAGAGTTAAGTATACGAAAGAAATAAGAGCAAGTTCTCTAGTTTATAGTTGAACTATCTTGTGCCTAGGGATAGGGCAAGGTTAAGTGGCTAAAGAAGAATTCATACACATCGGTGTTCATCCTTCGATTCACGCCGGGAGGTATCATCAAAGACGTGATCATCAACAGACTTGGACCTAGGGATAGGCCAAGGCAGATATGGGATTCTTGCCAAACTTGAAGTACTGAGTTGGTGTGTTTGCTGCCGCAACGATCAACGGACTGCTGCCGCGACAGGTGCTGCCGCGACGGGTGCATCGACAGAACTGGAGTTCCTAAGCATTACAATACCTGCACTACTGAGCAATTCAATACCAGCCCATTCTCTCTATCTTGATATTTTTACTCTTTCATTTACGTTTAATTTATTACTCTCGTGACAACTTTCTCAAATATTTTCCTTTACTTGCGTGCAGTGAAATAAGGTGAAGCTATTAGCCCAATCCCTGTGGAGACGATATCCGATACTTCGTATCACTTTACTACTTGCGTCGTGTACACTTGCACTACCATTGCGATAGACTCTTTTACACGCAACAAGTTTTTGGTGCCGTTGCCGGGGATTGGCAACATAACTTTTTTGTGGAAACGAGATGCCGCTGCAGAACATTCTAGAAGTCGAAATCTTCGACGTTTGGGGGATTGATTTTATGGGACCTTTTCCATCTTCATGTGGAAATCTCTACATTCTCCTAGCAGTGGATTATGTCTCTAAGTGGGTTGAAGCTATCGCCACTCAAAAGAATGATGCCAAGACAGTCCAAAAGTTCCTACACAAAAACATTTTTTTTTTCTAGATTTGGCATCCCTAAGGCGATTATCAGTGATGAAGGGATACATTTTGACAATAGGGTTATTGCTGCCGCCTTGAAGAAATATAGTGTCAAGCATCGGATCGCGACAGCATACCACCCACAGACAAATGGACAAGCTGAGATAGCCAATAGGGAAGTTAAGAACATTCTTGCGAAGATGGTTAAACCAACTAGGAAAGATTGGTCTTTACTCCTCAATGATGGATTATGGGCATATAGGACAGCTTTTAAGACTCCATTGGGCATGTCTCCATACCGATTGATTTATGGAAAAACCTGTCACCTGCCTGTCGAGATAGAGCATAGAGCATATTGGGCGATCAAGGCAATGAATATGGATTTGGACAAGGCAGGCCAGAAAAGGTTGTTGGATCTGAACGAGATTGAAGAAATAAGAACAATGGCCTACGACAATGCAAGAATCTACAAGGAGAAGACTAAGAAGTGGCATGACAGGAAATTGCTGCCACGACAGTTCTGCCCAGGGCAGCTTGTATTGTTCTTCAATTCTAGACTAAAACTCTTCCCAGGGAAGCTAAAATCTAGATGGTCTGGCCCGTTCCAAGTTGTACAAGTTTTCCCCATGGTGCCATCACAATCCGATCATTAAAAGACGGGCACCAATTCAAAGTCAACGGACAGCGCCTCAAGCATTATCAGGGGACTGAAGCCCCAGGAATACATGAAGTGATTACCTTAGGAGATGCCCCACAAGGCATCCCTAATTTAACCTAAATTTTATTTTTATTATTTATTAAGAAATAAGGTTTATTTTATTCAAATAATGTGTTTATATTTTCTGTTTTTAGGAAATAAAGGAGTCAAGAAGAAAAGGAGAAGTGACCCAAGCCCACCATCCATCCATCAGCCCAACAGAGCCCATTATTGAGGTCTGTCGTTCCAGCTGCCGCCGCAGACACGGATAAGACAGGCTGTCATCAGACTGTCACGGCAGACGCAGAAACGTGTGACAGACGCGTAACAGACGCATAAATGCGTGTCAGACGCGTCAGACATGCTAAAGCTCAACAGTCGCCCCGTTATTCACGCCTGCCGTTATAGCATTAAACGGGCAGCAACTCTTCCTCTATAAAACCCCGTTTCATTTTCATTTTCCTCACTTCTGCTTATTCCTACTCTCTCTCCCCTTTAGCTTTTCTTTGTTTTCTTTACTTTCACAAAACCCTTGCAACTAACATGTCTTCTAGAAGAACCCGCCGCAGTGCTGCTTTAACCTCTTCACCGGCTGCACCCACACCGCAGCCCTTCGCAACTAAGGACCTCTGGGAAGAACGAGGCTTTATCTACACTCGACGAGCAGTGAATATGGGGCTCAAACCGTTCATCGCAAGGGCGATTAAGGCTTTGCTGTGGGATCAATTTGCAGAGCAACCAGCAGAAATGAATGAAACGCTGGTAAGGGAATTCTATGCTGCCATCGACAGCAGGACGACAACAACAGTAACTGTCCGAGGGACAGAAGTGCCATTCACAGCAGAACGCATCAACAATATGTATGGCCTCTACTTCGGCCCCAACGACGATGCCCACCAGCAGTTTCTGGACACCCTAGACACTGCCGCCTTCGATGCTGTCATGGCAGAAGTGACAGAAGAAGGAACGGAATGGAACACGAGTAAGAAAAATCCCAACACCGTAAGAAGGGGGCAGCTGCTTCCAGAAGCCAAATTATGGAACGCTTTCATCAAGAAGCGAATTCTGCCGTCCTCCCATCACACGACAGTGGACCACCAGAGGCTAGCCCTCATCCATTCAATCATGAACAAACGACCCATAAATGTGGGACGCTACATGAGGGAGAGTATCTTGGACTGCACCCACAGATCAACCGCCCTCCTATGCCTGCCCTTCATGATCACATCTCTCTGCCGCTGCGCTACCGTACCAGAAGCCACAACCGACCGACTAGTGAAGGGACGGGGCTGGACCGACAAGAACATTATCAGCCTCATGGAGCTGACAGTGGCAACCCCCATCTCTTCCGTCAACCCTAACTCCGCCCCAGCAGAATCATCGGAGGAGCCCAACACTGAACCTGCCGCAGCAGCTGCTCCGACAGACCAATCTGCTCAGATCCTTGCTGCCATTCAGAGGATGGAGGACAGACAGCTGGGTCTGATGACATTCATCAAGGATTTTGCCAACGCCACGGTAAATTTCATTACCCATACTTTACATTATCATGATGTTGTCTTTCCCACCTTCCATGCCCACTATTTCACCATCCCAACCCCTGCCCACACACCTACACCTCCTGCCTCCCCCCACACACATTCTGCTGCTTCCACCCCATCATCTGCCCCGATGGCAGCTGGCAGTCCTCAGGCCGACACATCCGCCCGAGGAACAAAGCGACAACCCTCGGATGACATCGATGCCTACGTAGCTGGTTTCTCCTCTTCCTCCGTTTGGGCTGACAGCGAGGCAGAACCTCCTATTCGGAGGAATTTGGAGAAGGAATTCACGCCTGTCAAGAGGCAGAAAAGAATGGCCGACAGAAAGCTTATGCCAAAGGCCAGCACCACCACCAGCAGCAGCAGCACTTGGGACAGCGACAGCAGCTCTGACATCCAGGTCATAGAGCAACCAGCCCAGCGTGCCCCACAGCCCAGAATCCGCCGCCAAATCCGCCTCAGCAGCAGCAGTGAAGACAATGCTTAAAATTTAAGTCTTTTATTTTCTTCTTATTGCTGCCTGCCTTATCTATATTTTGTGATGTACTGCCTTCATTTTTATTTTGTCATTTGCATTGAGGGCAATGCAACCCTCGTGTTTGGGGATGGCAACCCTCCATTTTAATGGAGTCTAAGTACATCTTTTCAATTAATTGTTGTGTCTTTTATTTAAGTTCTTTTAAAAAAATCAGAAAAAATCAGAAAAACTGAAAATTTTGGCTTAAAATTGTGAAATAAACTTGCCTGTCGTGACAGCCCTGTCGTGGCAGCATCTTTAGGATAGTTTAAGGAGAAGTTTAGAGCCTTTCTATAGTTCTGAAAACTTAAACACCATTGTGACTGTTATACTGCTTAGACTTCTTTTAGCCAAACTAGAATAGGAAGCTTAGCACTTGAATAGCCCCTAGAGGTGCCTAACACTGGCTCTAGGAAAGAAGTTTAGCGAAAGAGACTCAAAAACCTAGAGGTGCCCGAAACCGGCTCTAGGAAGCTAACTAGAGGTGCCTAAAACTGGCTCTAGTAAAACTTAGCTTGAAAATAGAAGAAAAGAAGCATGAAAACGTGTCTTCAAAAATAAACTTTGGCATAAAAATTCGAGTTAAAAAGTTGAGTATTCTAGTGAAACTAAGAGAGTCTTAGCATATAACTGTTCACAAGCATGCACACACTGCACGAGAACTATAGTGAGAGTCCGGACAGATCCTAAATTATCCGACAGGTTGCTGCCTCCACAGGGAACGAACGACGGGTAAGGGAAAGTTCACTGTTTGAAAGCAAAAACAAAAATATTTCATTTTTCTTTTAGGTCTTAGTTGCTTGAGGGCAAGCAAAAACTTGAGTTTTGGGGTGTGTTGAGTGTGTAAAAGTTCTATTATTTACACCCTTTTTAACCCATATTTCTGCTGCATTCAAGCATCATTTCATTGCATTTAGGTTAGTTTACAGCAAAACATCACAAATATACTAAAGGCACAGATTCTACTAAAAGATGGCTAATTTTACAGGTTGCTGCCATAGTAGACGAAGAAGGCGGGCGCAGGGCAGAGAAGCAGAAGAGCTGAACTGGACAAGCAGACAAAGATGACGATGTTGTCATGGTGCTGCCGTGACAGCAGAGGACGACATCAAGTTAGTGGAGAAAAAGTAAAGTGGACCTCGATAGATAGAGAAAATTCTGCTCTTCTATCGTGTGAAAACAAAATATTTTTCCAAGCCCCGGATCAAAAGATATGTCAAGCCCAAAGCTCAAGGAGAGAAAATCCCAAGAAACAAGGAGGACGGCTGAAAAGTAGGATCCTTGAAGATTAAGTCTTTATTAGAATCATACTTTTAATTAAAGTTGTAATCCTTGTTAACTTAGACAACTTGAGCCCAAAGCTTATATAAGGGCATGTATTTTAACCTAGGGCATATCTCATATCCCATAGCCGATTTCCCCTTAACCGACAACCAAAAACCCTCCGCCGTTTACCCGCCGTCGATATGTTCTAAATCCCCCTAGGGCCACGGGTTGATTTGTAAAGTAGTTGCAAGGGTTGTTTTGTTTTAGGAATTTTCAGTTCAATAAAATAAACTTCAAGTTCTCTTATTTTGGTTATTAATATCTTGCAAGAGCATCGGGAGAGCATTGTGAGGTTATCCATTTACTTAGCATCGGGAGAGTTAAGTATACGAAAGAAATAAGAGCAAGTTCTCTAGTTTATAGTTGAACTGTCTTGTGCCTAGGGATAGGGCAAGGTTAAGTGGCTAAAGAAGAATTCATACACATCGGTGTTCATCCTTCGATTCACGCCGGGAGGTATCATCAAAGACGTGATCATCGACAGACTTGGACCTAGGGATAGGCCAAGGCAGATCTGGGATTCTTGCCAAACTTGAAGTACTGAGTTGGTGTGTTTGTTGCCGCAATGATCAATGGACTGCTGCCGCGACAGGTGCTGCCGCGACGGGTGCATCGACAGAACTGGAGTTCCTAAGCATTACAATACCTGCACTACTGAGCAATTCAATACCAGCCCATTCTCTCTATCTTGATATTTTTACTCTTTCATTTTCGTTTAATTTATTACTCTCGTGACAACTTTCTCAAATATTTTCCTTTACTTGCGTGCAGCGAAATAAGGTGAAGCTATTAGCTCAATCCCAGTGGAGACGATATCCGATACTTCGTATCACTTTACTACTTGCGTCGTGTACACTTGCACTACCATTGCGATAGACTCTTTTACACGCAACAGCTTGTTTCAAACCATATAAAGCCTTTGAAAGTTTGAAAATATGGTTTGGGTATTTTGGATCCTCAAAACTGGGTGGTTCTTCTACATACACTTCTTCATTAATAAAACCATTTAAAATGAAGTTTTAACATCCATTTGAAAAAAGCTTGAATTTATGATAACATGCAAATGCAAGAAGCATCCTAATGACTTCCATCCTAGCTACGAGTGCATAGGTTTCATCAAAATCGATTCCCTCTTCTTGAGTATAACATTGAGAAACAATTCTAGCATTATTCCTCACTATGTTACCACTCTCATCTAGTTTAATTCTAAAAACCCATTTAGTTCCTATAGTAGATTTATTACTAGGCTTATCAACTAATGTCCAAACTTGACTTCTCTCAAATTGATTTAATTCCTCTTGCATGGACAATATCCAATAATCATCTTTTAATGCTTCTTTAGTATTTTTAGGCTAATGCATGAAATAAATGCAACATTGCTAGCAAGTCTAAGAGAAGATCTAGTATTTTCCCCTTTGGATAGATCACCAAAAATCTCACCACCTTTGACATAGTCGAACCCCCTTGGGTAGGCGACCTCCTTTTCCTCTAAAGCCATGTTCTTCAAAGCTTCTAGAGATTGATCTTGTGATTCTTCTTCTTTTTTTGGAACCTCATCAACCTTTGATGATTGCCCACCATCATTGACTTCAAAAATCCCTGCATCGTTATCATCACAAGAATCCTTCCTCAAAAGGTGGTTATCATCGAAAACCACATGTATAGACTCTTCAACAACTAAAGTTCTTCAACAACTAAATTTTCTTTTCCATTATTCAAAACAAAACACTCACATCCAAAAGGATGAAAATAGCTAATGTATCAAGTTGTAATTGTGACTTCCACCCAAAAATACTTAGGTAAATTGTTTTCACAAAGCATGGTTCTAGACATTTCTTCTAAAGTTCGATTTTTCATCTCAACTGCCCCATTTTGTTAAGGAGTGTGAGGAGCGGAAAAAATATGGCTTATCCCATTTGAATTACAAAAATCCTCAAAACCTAAATTTTGAAATTTGGTTCATGATCACTTCTAATATGACAAATAGTTTGATCAACATCATTTTGAGAAATTTTTGAAAATGTGATGAACTTTTCTAAAGCCCCATCCTTGGTACTTAAAAATAGAACCCAATTGTATCTAGAGTAATCATTAACTAAATCATATCCATATGATTTTCCACCCAAGCTCATTGTCCTAACAGGGTAAAAAAGATCCATGTGAATCAATTATAAAACTCTACTAGTTGAAACATCATTAATATGCTTAAAAAGTTCTTTTATGTTTGCCTTTTGCACATACATCACAAATTTTATCAAGTGAAAATTTAATTTTAGGCAAACCTCTAACTAGATCTTTGGAAACCAATCTTTCTAAAAAACTAATGCTTGGATGTCCTAGTTTTCTATGCCATAACCATGAGTCATGTTCATCTTTAGCAAAAAAGCATGCATTTTAAATGTGCATGTCATCTTAATAGACCATATAAGTATTTCATATGCGATGAACAATGAGCACAATTTGATTTGTTTCAATGTTCAAAATTTTGCAATCATTTAAATTAAAAAGAACATTAAAACATTTATCGCACAATTGACTAATGCTTAATAAATTTTGCTTAAGACTGTTGACATACAAGACATTATCAATGAGTATGTAAGAGTGATTACCAATGGAACCAATTCCTTCAATGTGGCCTTTGGAGTTGTTACCAAATGTTACTACTCCTCCACTTTTGGGCTTTAGCTCTAAGAATCTACTCTTGTCACCGGTCATGTGTCTTGAGCATCTACTATCAAGGTACAATGAATTTGCACATGTAGCTTTGGCCTTGTAGCAATGCTCCCCCTACAAACAAAGAATTAAGCCTTGGTTTTTGGTACCCAAATCATTTTGGGTCTATGAGTATTAGCTCCCCAAAACTTGGTTCCCTTGGGAATCCAAGAAGCAATGACATGAATATTATTAGAAGTAACCAATTCCTTAGGAACCCACACATTCCTAATCCTCTTACCTCTAGAGGGCCTTTGGAAGCCTCTTTGTTTGTGGTTAAAAAAGTTTCTTTTTACATAGTTGGGTTTTAAAGATTCACTTTTTTTTTCAAAACTAAAATTCCCAACTCTGTTCAAAGAAGCTTTGAGATCATTCACCTCCTTATGATGATGATCATGAAACTCAGCAAGAAGATTGTTTAAATCAAAATTTTCTTTTTCAAAATATGTTAAATTGTCTTTCAAAGCAAAAACCTTCTTTTCAAGTTCGGAATTGGTTTTAGATAAGGAATCTTTTTGTGTTTTCAAATAAAAAATGATTTTCTTGTTTTTCAAAATCGATTCCTTATACTTCTCAACCAATTCATCATACACCTCTTGTAACTCATCATAAGCTTCTTGATGCTCATCAAAAGTGAAATCAAATGTAGATGAGTTAGAGGTTACCTTAGGATCTTCTTCAAAAGACATGAGACAAAGGTTGGCAACTTCTTGGTCCTCATCATTGGATGATTCCCATCACACCAAGTAGCAACGTTTACCTTGAGCTTCTTCTTCTTCCTGAAGCTCTTCCTTTTGAGTTGGTGACATTCGGTTCTTATGTGCCCCGACTTCTTGCACTCATAGCATATGAGTTGATCCTTCTCCTCCTCTTTGTTCTTGTTCTTGAAGTCTTATTTTCGGTTAAACTTTCTTCCTCTATTGGACTTTATGAACCGAGTGAACCTTTTGGCTAGCATAGCCATCTCTTCGTTTTCCTCCTCACTCGAATCGCTCTCCTCAAAGGAAGCTTTGAGAGCAAATCTGAGTTTCTTCTTCTCTACCTCTTTCTTCAAGACCTTGTAACCCCCTCGACCTGGCCTAGGCAGTAGACCAAACCGAACGGGTCACACGGGGAATATTGAAGTAAACTGGGAAGGTTTACCTCAATAATCAACACTATAATTTTTTATCTTGTCTAGATGCTCATTAGAAACTTGGGTGTTTATCATAGCAACATAATATACACAACATCAATCGAACATCAATTAAGGCTCAATTGCTTTCGAATACGATTTTAGGGACCATTTTGTAAACTTAACAAACTACAAGGGATTCCACCAATTTTAGATTACCATCTTTAAATTAATCATGTTACATGCATATCTATCAAAACTCGGCTCAAAACAATCATCCAAGCTCACTTATTGCATCCACAACATTCAGGGACCAAAACGCAAAGAATCAAAACTTCGGAATATTCCAACAACTAATATAACAGCCAGTTGTTTTGGTACAAGCTAGCCCTGTACTGAAACAAGTGTATCAGAATAGGTCCTCACATCTCGGAACACGGGCCCGTATCGAAACACACTTGAGGTGTTTCAAAATTATGGTTTCTAGTAGCTAAACGTAGTAAAACAGACCTCCCATGTTTCGAAACCCTTAGGCCTTTTCAGGCTCATTGTTTCGGTACAGGCTCGAGTGTACCAAAACACCTAGGCCTGTAATGACACTTTTTTTTCTGGTTTTCACCCTTCAATCCATCCTAAACCAATCCAACATGTTTCCAACATGCATACATCATATTTATACATCAATCCTCAAGCATTCATGACATATTCAACATCAAGTCATGGAAAATTGCATCAAAGATAAACTATAGGCAATGAACCTAACAAATATGTCACTCAAGAGTCAAAACTCAAACCAAAGCACAATCCAGCAAATATAGGTCTTTTGCAAGTATAAAACCATAGAGTAAACATGCTCAAAAAGGGTGTTCATACACATCACCCAAATAAACCATGGAACCCCCATTGCTCTTATTACTCTAGTCCAAACCCGAACATACATTCGGAAGCGAAGTCTCCTACGATCCCCTTGCAAGTTGCTGCCTCCAAACACTTAGTTGTCTGCATTGATTAACAAAAGAGAGCATATGCATACAAGCATAGTGAGGAGTGCTCAAATCCCAAACAACATCAATGCATTGAAACCGTTTTCCATCATTAGAATACCATCATGCCCTCTTTGAAAACCATGCACTTCTTTAACAAAATCAGCATGTTAAACATCATGCAACAAGCATTAAATACTCAACATCAAATCCATTTGCTAACACTCAACTTAAGCTTGTCCATTGTTGAGTGTGTAAAAGTTCTATTATTTACACCCTTTTTAACCCATATTTCTGCTGCATTCAAGCATCATTGCATTGCATTTAGGTTAGTTTTCAATAAAACATCACAATTATATAAAAGGCACGGATTCTACTAAAAGATGGTGTATTTTTGCAGGTATCTGTCATAGTAGACGATAGAGGCAGGCGCAGGGCAGATAAGCAGAAAATCTGAACTGGACAAGCAGCCGAAGAAGACGAACCTGTCATGGACCTGTCGTGACAGCATGGTGACAGCAGATTTATGAAGAGGAAAAGTCAAGTGGACCTCGATAGATAGAGAAAAATCTGCTCGTCTGTCGTGTGGAAGCCAAATAATTTTCCAAGCCCCGGATCAAAAGATATGTCAAGCCAAAGCTCAAGGAAAGGAATTCCCACAAAATAGGGATGCGGCTGGAAAGTAGGAGACTTTAGAGATTTAGTCTTTATTAGAATCTTACTTTTAATTAAAGTTGTAATCCTTGTTACCTTAGATAACTTGAGCCCAAAGCTTATATAAGGGCATAGATTTAACCTAGGAGCACAACCGATATCCCATAACCGAAACCAAACCCCTGCCGTCCACCCGTCACCGACATGTTCTAAATTCCCCCTAGGGCCACGGGTTGTTTTGTAAAGTAGTTGCAAGGGTTGCTTTGTTTTAGGATTTTTCAAGTTCAATAAAATAAACTTCAAGTTCTTTTATCTTGGTTTTAATATCTTGCAAGAGCATCGGGAGAGCATTGTGAGGTTATCCATTTACTTAGCATCGGGAGAGTTAAGTATACGAAAGAGATAAGAGCGCGTTCTCTAGTTTATAGTTGAACCATCTCGTGCCTAGGGATAGGACGAGGTTAAGTGGCTAAGGAAGAATTCATACACATCGGTGTTCATCCTTCGATTCACGCCGGGAGGTATCATCAAAGACGTGTTCATCGACAGACTTGTGCCTAGGGATAGGGCAAGGCAGATCTGGGATTCTTGCCAAACTTGAAGTACGGAGTTGGTGTGTCTGCTGCCGCGACTGCCAACGGACAGACGTCGCGACGACAGAACTGGAGATCCTAAGCAATTCAATACCTGCACTACCGAGCAATTCAATACCAGCCCATTCTCTCTATCTTGATAACTCATTCCTTTTATTTACGTTTTTATCTTATTATTCTCGTGACAACTCTTAATTATTTCCTTTATTTTCGTGCAGTAAACAAGGTGAAGCTATTAGCCCAATCCCTGTGGAGACGATATCCGATACTTAGTATCACTTTACTACTTGCGTCGTGTACACTTGCACTACCATTGCGATAGACTATTTTACACGCAACAAGTTTTTGGCGCCGTTGCCGGGGATTGGCAACATAACTACATCTTTCTTTTATTGCACTTTTTGCTTTTATTTTTATTTTTATTTTCGTTTTTATTTTTATTTTTCTTTAATTTTTCTTTTGTGTTTTCAACTCTTGCTTTTCACGAGGTTCTCTTGTTTATACGTAGATCGAAAAGAGGCGAAGATCCTGAGTATAAGTTAGATCCGGAAATTGAACGATCATTCAATCTCAAGAAACAGATTCGCCACCTTTTAGACAGGAACGAATACCTTGAAGAACAGCTAGAGCAGATTGCCCGTAACCAGCCTGCTGGAGGAGACATACCGCCTGTCGGTGACCCGCCGAGGGCAGATGGACGACGATCATGTCGTGACTACATGCTGAATGACCATGTAGAGCTGGAGACCACACTGCCGGATATTGATGTTGATAACTTTGAGCTTAAACCTGTCATGTTTAGTATGATCAACAATGCTGGACAGTTTAGTGGTTCTGCGACAGAAGATGCTAGGGAGCATCTCAAAACGTTCCAGGAGATCTGTGGTTCGTTTAGGCTACCAGGAGTTAGTCCGGAGATACTGAGGCTTCGGTTATTTCCACATTCATTGAGGGATAGAGCTAAAACTTGGTGGAATAAACTTACACCGGGTTCTATTATGACTTGGGCAGATCTAACTCGTGAATTTTTATCTCGTTTTAATCCTTCACATTTATCTGAGCGATTACGTAACGAAATTGCTACTTTTCAACAGGAAGACGACGAGCCGATGCACGAGGCCTGGGACAGATTTACTACTCTTCTTCGGAACTGCCCAATGCATGGATTTCCTGTCTGGAATCAGGTAACAAAATTCTATAATGCTGCTAACTTACAAACTCGCATTCGCATTGATTCTGCAGCAAATGGACTATTATTGGATAAAGATCCAGACGAGGCATTGCAAGTTCTAAAAAATCTAGCCAAGAATGAGGAGCAGTTTCCGACAGCTAGAAGAGGGAGTAAACGGGTACTTGCTGTCAAAGACTATGAGGCCGACATCACTATGAAATCTCAGGTAGCATTCCTTACTAAAGCAATGAAACACTTATTGAGTGAAGAGGACTTACGAGGATTTGCTGTCGAGGAAATTTGTGCTACTTGTGAAGGAAATCATAGTAGTGAAGAGTGCCCTATAAATATAGAAGAGGGAAAATATGTTGGAAATTACAAGCCAAACTACAATTCCAACAACTACAACCCTAATTGGAAGAAAGATCCCAAATTTTCCTGGAGTAATCCTAACAATGCCCTAAATCCGCAAGCATATAATCAGAATCAGGGGGTCCTAGATTGTTGACGCGACAGCAACTGCAGCCGCAGAACCTGCCGCCTCAGCAACAACAGCAGCCACCACCTGCCACGAGTAGTGTATTGGAGCAGACTCTGGCCACCTTTATGTCCCAGACTGGCACGTATATGGATAATATTAATCAGTTTGTCAAGAAGACAGAAAATTTTATAGATGAAACTAAGATGAGAATGACAAACCATGAGGCCACCTTAAAATCTCTAGAGACACAAATGGGTCAGGTGTCGCAGCATATTAAACCGAGGCAGAATGGAGGTTTCCCTAGCAATACTGAAAATGCTAGACCGCCCCCACATGAGCAATGTAAGGCGATTACTACTAGGAGTGGGAAAAAGCTACCAGGGTCGGAAAAAGAAGTTGATACAGAAAAGGAACCTGTCTTGGATAAACTTGCCGAGGAAGCTGCCCCGACAGGTGACAAACAGACTGCTGCCGATGAGCCTGTCACGACAGTAGAAGCGACAGAGGAGAAAAAGGATGATTATCGTCCTCAGATTCGCATGCAGTGGGAAGGACGCATTGCTGATTATCGTCCCCCACCACCCTTCCCTCAACGGATACAGCAAGCTAAGCATGAATCTCAACTCAAAAAAATTTATGATATTTTTAAACAGGTTCATATTAACATTCCGTTGTTAGATGCTGTTAGGGAGATGCCCGGTTATGCTAAATTTCTCAAGGATGTCATGTCTAAAAAATCTAAACTTGGGGAATTTGAAACGGTAAGGATGCAAGAAGGTTGCATGAGTATTCTTCATCGGCAGCCACCCCAGAAAAAGAAGGATCCGGGGAGCTTCCTCATACCTTGCGTAATCGGCGATAAATTTGTGGGTAAAGCTCTTTGTGATCTTGGTGCTAGTGTTAATCTAATGCCCAAATCTATTTTTCAGAAACTAGGTATTGGCAAGGCGCGGCCCACGACAGTTACCCTACAGCTAGCCGACCGCTCTTACGTTCACCCCGAGGGAAAAATTGAAGATATTTTGGTAAGAGTGGATAAACTTATTTTTCCTGCTGACTTTCTTATTTTAGATTGTGAGGCAGATGCGAACGCACCAGTCATCCTAGGGCGACCCTTCTTAGCCACGGGAAGATCATTGATTGATGTGGAGAAAGGAGAACTCACCATGCGCGTGAACGATCAAGAAATTAAGTTGAATGTTCTCCAAGCAATGAAACATGCCGATGTGGACGAGGAATGCAAGGCCATCATTGAGGTGACCTTTGATCAACCCTGCATCAGGTCGGGCTGCCGAGATATAAAATTTGGTCACTGCTGCGACAGCCACCTACAAGCCTGTCATGACAGTGACGACGACAGCGATGACGACAGCACCGACGACAGTGACCCCTCTGAATCCGATACATCTGATACTGAAGGTCATGAGGAGGTAAACTGGTTAGACCATCGTCCAGGTAAGTTATTCGAACCTTTGAATTACACTTCGGATAACCATTTAATCCAAAAGCCCTCTACTGTTGAACCACCTGTCTTAGAACTTAAGCCCCTGCCAGGGCAGCTTAAATATGCTTATCTTGGTTGTGATGACACACTGCCCGTAATCATCTCTGCTAAGCTGCCGCAGGAACAGGAACGACAGCTGATCGACATGTTGAGGCAGCATAAAAGGGCGATAGGATGGACGATAGCAGACATTCAGGGCATTAGTCCGGCAATCTGTATGCACAAAATCCTCCTAGAGGAAGATCATAAGCCGACTATTGATGCCCAAAGGCGGTTAAACCTTGCGATGAAGGAGGTAGTGCGTAAAGAAATAATTAAATGGTTAGATGCAGGTATTATTTACGCCATCTCCGACAGCAAATGGGTAAGCCCGGTGCAATGTGTTCCCAAGAAAGGAGGCATGACCGTGATAACCAACGAAAACAACGAGTTAATCCCAACCAGGACTGTGACCGGTTGGAGGGTTTGTATGGACTATCGGAAGCTTAACAAAGCTACCCGAAAGGACCACTTTCCGTTACCCTTTATTGATCAAATGCTTGACAGATTAGCGGGTAAACCTTACTATTGTTTTCTTGATGGTTATTCAGGATATAATCAAATTGCTATTGCACCGGAGGACCAAGAGAAAACAACTTTCACATGCCCCTACGGTACATACGCATTTAGGAGGATGCCGTTTGGACTCTGTAACGCACCTGCCACCTTCCAAAGGTGCATGATGGCTATATTCTCGGACATGGTAGAGGACTTCCTAGAAATTTTTATGGATGATTTTTCTGTCTTTGGAGACAATTTTGAGAGTTGTCTGGGCAATTTACAAAAGGTGCTCGAAAGATGCGAAAAAGCAAACTTGGTTTTAAATTGGGAAAAATGCCACTTTATGGTGGATGAAGGGATAGTCCTAGGCCATAAGATTAGCTGCCGTGGTATAGAAGTCGACAGGGCAAAGATTGAAGTCATAGAGAAGCTGCCGCCACCAACAACAGTCAAGGGCATTAGGAGTTTTCTAGGGCATGCTGGTTTTTATAGGAGATTCATTGCCAATTTCTCAAAAATCACGAAACCCCTATGTCATCTCTTAGAACAGAACCGACCCTTTGACTTTAATGAAGAATGTACTGAAGCATTCAAGGTTCTGAAGGAAAAGCTAGTGACAGCCCCCATAGTACAGCCACCAGACTGGACACAACCGTTTGAGATTATGTGTGACGCTAGTGACTATGCTGTCGGGGCAGCACTTGGGCAGCGCAAGGACAGGCTGTTTCATGTCATATATTATGCCAGCAAAACATTGAATGATGCCCAAGTGAATTATACCACCACAGAAAAGGAGCTGTTAGCTGTGGTGTTCTCCATCGACAAGTTTCGTTCTTACATACTTGGGACGAAAGTAATAGTGCACACCGACCATTCTGCCCTCAAGTACTTATTTGCAAAGAAGGATGCCAAGCCGAGATTGATACGGTGGATCTTGCTATTACAAGAGTTCGACCTTGAGATCAAAGACAAAAAGGGGACAGAAAACCAGGTGGCAGACCACTTGTCGAGGTTGGAGATGGGACAGAGTCTACCCATTGATGAGACACACATACTTGAGACCTTCCCAGATGAGCAGCTCTTTGCTGCCGCAATAGCTGTCGCGACAGCCATGGCGGCAGGTAAGTCTTCTAACCTTCCCTGGTATGCTGATTTCGTTAATTTTATAGTTAGCGGAATATTACCTTCTGATCTTACTTATCAAGCCAGGAAGAGGTTTCAAAATGATGTTAAACATTATTATTGGGACGAACCTCTTCTTTTCAAAATGTGCGCAGATCAGGTTATAAGGAGATGCATACCACAAGAAGAACAAGAAGACATTCTCCATCACTGTCATGCTTCACAATATGGAGGACACTTAGGAGGCAATAAAACTGCTGCCAAGGTGCTGCAGTCAGGGTTCTACTGGCCGACACTGTATAAGGACGCACAGGAATTTTACAAAAACTGTGACAGGTGCCAGCGGACAGGTAACATCTCGAGGAGAAACGAGATGCCACTGCAGAATATTTTAGAAGTCGAAATCTTTGACGTTTGGGGGATTGATTTTATGGGACCTTTTCCATCTTCGTGTGGAAATCTTTACATCCTCCTAGCAGTGGATTATGTCTCCAAGTGGGTAGAAGCAATCGCAACTCAAAAGAATGATGCCAAAACGGTCCAAAAGTTTTTGCACAAAAACATCTTTTCTAGATTTGGCATCCCTAGGGCGATTATCAGTGATGAAGGGAGACATTTTGACAACAGGGTAATTGCTGCTGCCTTGAGAAAATATGGTGTCAAGCACAGGATCGCGACAGCATACCACCCACAGACCAATGGACAGGCTGAGATATCCAATAGGGAAGTGAAGAACATTCTTGAAAAAATGGTTAAACCAACTAGGAAAGATTGGTCTTTGCTTCTGAATGATGCATTATGGGCATACAGGACAGCTTTCAAGACTCCATTGGGCATGTCTCCATACCGTTTGATTTATGGGAAAACCTGTCATCTGCCTGTCGAGATAGAACACAAGGCATATTGGGCGATCAAGGCAGTAAACATGGACTTGGACAAGGCAGGCCAGAAAAGGCTGTTAAATTTAAATGAGATCGATGAAATACGGACAATGGCCTACGACAATGCAAGGATTTACAAGGAAAAGACTAAGAAGTGGCATGACAAGAAGTTGCTGCCACGACAGTTCTGCCCAGGGCAGCTTGTGTTGTTGTTTAATTCTAGGTTGAAACTCTTTCCAGGGAAGCTCAAATCTAGATGGTCTGGCCCGTTCCAAGTAGTTCAAGTTTTTCCCCATGGTGCCATTACAATTCAATCACTAAAGGACGGGCACCAATTCAAAGTCAATGGACAACGCCTCAAGCACTATCAAGGGACTGAAGCCCCAGGAATACAGGAAGTGGTTACTTTAGGTGATGCCCCACAAGGCATCCCTAATTTAACCTAATTTTTTTTTTATTTTTATTAATATTATTTATTAGGAATTAGATTTATTTTATTCGAATAATGTTTTGTTTTTATAATTTCAGTTTTTAGGAAATAAAGGAGTTAAGAAGAAAAGGAGAAGTGACCCAAGCCCACCGCCCATCCATCAGCCTACTAAAGCCCATTTATGGAAACCTGTCGTTTCGGCTGCCGGCGCAGACGGATTTGACAGGCTGTCAACAGACGCATAGCAGACGCAGAAGCGTGCGGCAGACGCACAGCAGACGCATTAATGCATGTCAGACGCGTCAGACACGCTACATTCAATCTGCCGCCCCGTTCTTCCCGCTTGCCGTTGCGGCATTAAATGGGCAGCTCACAAACAGTTATATAAACCACTTCCCATTTTCATTTTTCATCACTTCTGATTTTTCTCTCTTGTTATTCTCCTCTAGTTTTATCTATTTTCTCTCTTTTCCAGCCCTTGCAACCAAAATGTCGTCGAGACAAACCCGTCAGACCGCTGCTGCCGCTTCTTCTTCAGCAGCAGCCTCACCGTTCGCTAAAAAGGAACTATGGGAGGAGCGCGGCTTCATTTACAACAGAGATGCCCCCCATATGGGACTCCGGCCGTTCATTGTGAAGGCCATAACAACACAACTTTGGGAGGATTTTGCCGAGCAGCCGGCAGAGCTTAATGATACTTTGGTCCGAGAATTTTATGAGGCCATCGACAGCAAAACGGCGACATCTGTCACCGTCCGAGGAGTGGCAGTCCCCTTCACCGCCAACAGCATCAACCACACGTTCGGCCTCTTCTTTGGCCCCAATGATGATGCTCACCAACAATTTTGGGACACCCTCGACGCTGCTGGACATGATGCTGTCATGAGGGAGCTGACAGAGGCTGGAACGACATGGAGCACCAGTAAGAAGAACCCCCACTCTGTCAATAGGGGGCAGCTACTCCCTGAGGCAAAACTATGGAACGCTTTTATCAAAAAGCGTATCCTGCCTTCATCCCACCATACAACAGTCAACCGACAGCGGCTGGCCCTTATCCACTCTATTATGCACGACAGGCCCATCAATGTGGGCAGGTACATGCGGGACAGCATCCTTGATTGTGCCTTCCGCTCGGACTCACGACTCTGCCTGCCGTTCACTATCACCGCCCTCTGCCGCTGCGCTGCCGTACCGGAGGAGCCTTCAGACAAAATCAAGACGGGCAGCGGATGGACAGACAATAACATCTCCAGCCTCATGGAGATCATAGTCGTATCGCCCCTCAACGCCTTCGATCCAAACGCCCCTCCTGCTGAGTCCGATGATGAACCAGCCACCGAACCTGCCCCAGAAGCTGCCACCAACACCGCTCCGGCAGATCAGAACGCCCACATCCTTGCTGCCATCCTGAGGGTAGAGGAACGCCAGATGGGTTTGATGACTTTCATCCGTGACTTCTCAAATGCAACGGTAAATTTCATCACTAATACTTTGAATTTTCCGGATGTCATCTTCCCCACCTTCCCCGCCCATTATTTCAATATCCCCTCCCCCACTCCCACACCACCTGTCTCTCCCCATACACAATCTGCCACTTCCACACCATCCCCTGCCCCGACGGCAGCCGGCAGCCCACCGACAGACACCTCCCCTCGAGGAACCAAGCGAGCTGCCACTGATGACAGCCCTCTTGTCCGGCGGAATTTGGAGAGCGACTTCACACGAGTCAAACGCATTAAGTACGTGGCAAACAAGAGAAGGCTGTCCAAAGCCATCATAACCAGCAGCTCATGAGACAGCAGCAGCAGTTCCGACATCAGGCTAGTGGAGCCACCTGCCCTTCAACCTGCTGACGACCCTGTCCCCCAACCGGATGAAGAACCTGCTGATCAACCTGCTCCGGAACCTGCCCAGCCACCTCCACAACGCAGACGCCGCCATCAGATCCGCGTCAGCAGCAGCAGTGAGGACAGCGAATAAAATTTAAGTTTTTATTTCTTTTTCTCCTCTTATTGCTGCCTGCCCTTATATTTTTGTGATGTACTTTTATTTCTCTTGTTTTTCTTTAATTTTTGTGTCATTTTGCATTGAGGGCAATGCAACCCTCGAGTTTGGGGGTGGCAACCCTCCATTCTAATGGAGTCTTAGTACATCTTTTATAAATTTTTTGTGTCTTATTATTTATTAAGTTTATCTTTAAAAAAAATCAGAAAACTAAAACTGTTGGCTTAAAACTGTGGAGTTAACTTACCTGTCATGACGGCTCTGTCGTGGCAGCATCTTTAGGACAGGTTAAGGAGAAGTTTAGAGCCTTTCTATAGTTCTGAAAACTTAAACACCTTTGTGACTGTTATATTGCTTAGATTTCTTTTAGCCAAACTAGAATAGGAAGCTTAGAACTTGAATAGCCCCTAGAGGTGCCTAACACTGGCTCTAGGAAAGAAGTTTAGCAAAAGAAAATTAAAAACCTAGAGGTGCCCGAAACCGGCTCTAGGAAGCTAACTAGAGGTGCCCGAAACTGGCTCTAGAAAAACTTAGCTTGAAAATAGAAGAAAAAGAAGCATGAAAATGTGTCTTCAAGAAAGTAAACTTTGGCATAAAAATTCGAGTTAAGGAGTTGAATATTCTAGTGAAACTAAGAGAGTCTTAGCATATAACTATTCAAAAGCATGCACACACTGCACGAGAGCTATAGGGAGATTCCGGACAGATCCTAATCTTTCCGACAGGATGCTGCTGCCATAGAGAATGAGCGACAGGTAAGGGACAGTTCACTGTTTGAAGGCCAACACAAAAATTTTCATTTTTTCTTTTAAGTCTTGATTGCTTGAGGACAAGCAAAAACTTGAGTTTGGGGGTGTGTTGAGTGTGTAAAAGTTCTATTATTTACACCCTTTTTAACCCATATTTCTGCTGCATTCAAGCATCATTGCATTGCATTTAGGTTAGTTTTCAATAAAACATCACAATTATATAAAAGGCACGGATTCTACTAAAAGATGGTGTATTTTTGCAGGTATCTGTCATAGTAGACGATAGAGGCAGGCGCAGGGCAGATAAGCAGGAAATCTGAACTGGACAAGCAGCCGAAGAAGACGAACCTGTCATGGACCTATCGTGACAACATGGTGACAGCAGATTTATGAAGAGGAAAAGTCAAGTGGACCTCGATAGATAGAGAAAAATCTGCTCGTCTGTCGTGTGGAAGCCAAATAATTTTCCAAGCCCCGGATCAAAAGATATGTCAAGCCAAAGCTCAAGGAAAGGAATTCCCACAAAATAGGGATGCGGCTGGAAAGTAGGAGACTTTAGAGATTTAGTCTTTATTAGAATCTTACTTTTAATTAAAGTTGTAATCCTTGTTACCTTAGATAACTTGAGCCCAAAGCTTATATAAGGGCATAGATTTAACCTAGGAGCACAACCGATATCCCATAACCGAAACCAAACCCCTACCGTCCACCCGTCACCGACATGTTCTAAATTCCCCCTAGGGCCACGGGTTGTTTTGTAAAGTAGTTGCAAGGGTTGCTTTGTTTTAGGATTTTTCAAGTTCAATAAAATAAACTTCAAGTTCTTTTATCTTGGTTTTAATATCTTGCAAGAGCATCGGGAGAGCATTGTGAGGTTATCCATTTACTTAGCATCGGGAGAGTTAAGTATACGAAAGAGATAAGAGCGCGTTCTCTAGTTTATAGTTGAACCATCTCGTGCCTAGGGATAGGGCGAGGTTAAGTGGCTAAGGAAGAATTCATACACATCGGTGTTCATCCTTCGATTCACGCCGGGAGGTATCATCAAAGACGTGTTCATCGACAGACTTGTGCCTAGGGATAGGGCAAGGCAGATCTGGGATTCTTGCCAAACTTGAAGTACGGAGTTGGTGTGTCTGCTGCCGCGACTGCCAACGGACAGACGTCGCGACAGGTGCTGTCGGCGACGGGAGCGACGACAGAACTGGAGATCCTAAGCAATTCAATACCTGCACTACCGAGCAATTCAATACCAGCCCATTCTCTCTATCTTGATAACTCATTCCTTTTATTTACGTTTTTATCTTATTATTCTCGTGACAACTCTTAATTATTTCCTTTATTTTCGTGCAGTAAACAAGGTGAAGCTATTAGCCCAATCCCTGTGGAGACGATATCCGATACTTAGTATCACTTTACTACTTGCGTCGTGTACACTTGCACTACCGTTGCGATAGACTATTTTACACGCAACAAGTTTTTGGCGCCGTTGCCGGGGATTGGCAACATAACTACATCTTTCTTTTATTGCACTTTTTGCTTTTATTTTTATTTTTATTTTCGTTTTTATTTTTATTTTTCTTTAATTTTTCTTTTGTGTTTTCAACTCTTGCTTTTCACGAGGTTCTCTTGTTTATGCGTAGATCGAAAAGAGGCGAAGATCCTGAGTATAAGTTAGATCCGGAAATTGAACGATCATTCAATCTCAAGAAACAGATTCGCCACCTTTTAGACAGGAACGAATACCTTGAAGAACAGCTAGAGCAGATTGCCCGTAACCAGCCTGCTGGAGGAGACATACCGCCTGTCGGTGACCCGCCGAGGGCAGATGGACGACGATCATGTCGTGACTACATGCTGAATGACCATGTAGAGCTGGAGACCACACTGCCGGATATTGATGTTGATAACTTTGAGCTTAAACCTGTCATGTTTAGTATGATCAACAATGCTGGACAGTTTAGTGGTTCTGCGACAGAAGATGCTAGGGAGCATCTCAAAACGTTCCAAGAGATCTGTGGTTCGTTTAGGCTACCAGGAGTTAGTCCGGAGATACTGAGGCTTCGGTTATTTCCACATTCATTGAGGGATAGAGCTAAAACTTGGTGGAATAAACTTACACCGGGTTCTATTATGACTTGGGCAGATCTAACTCGTGAATTTTTATCTCGTTTTAATCCTTCACATTTATCTGAGCGATTACGTAACGAAATTGCTACTTTTCAACAGGAAGACGACGAGCCGATGCACGAGGCCTGGGACAGATTTACTACTCTTCTTCGGAACTGCCCAATGCATGGATTTCCTGTCTGGAATCAGGTAACAAAATTCTATAATGCTGCTAACTTACAAACTCGCATTCGCATTGATTCTGCAGCAAATGGACTATTATTGGATAAAGATCCAGACGAGGCATTGCAAGTTCTAAAAAATCTAGCCAAGAATGAGGAGCAGTTTCCGACAGCTAGAAGAGGGAGTAAACGGGTACTTGCTGTCAAAGACTATGAGGCCGACATCACTATGAAATCTCAGGTAGCATTCCTTACTAAAGCAATGAAACACTTATTGAGTGAAGAGGACTTACGAGGATTTGCTGTCGAGGAAATTTGTGCTACTTGTGAAGGAAATCATAGTAGTGAAGAGTGCCCTATAAATATAGAAGAGGGAAAATATGTTGGAAATTACAAGCCAAACTACAATTCCAACAACTACAACCCTAATTGGAAGAAAGATCCCAAATTTTCCTGGAGTAATCCTAACAATGCCCTAAATCCGCAAGCATATAATCAGAATCAGGGGGTCCTAGATTGTTGACGCGACAGCAACTGCAGCCGCAGAACCTGCCGCCTCAGCAACAACAGCAGCCACCACCTGCCACGAGTAGTGTATTGGAGCAGACTCTGGCCACCTTTATGTCCCAGACTGGCACGTATATGGATAATATTAATCAGTTTGTCAAGAAGACAGAAAATTTTATGGATGAAACTAAGATGAGAATGACAAACCATGAGGCCACCTTAAAATCTCTAGAGACACAAATGGGTCAGGTGTCGCAGCATATTAAACCGAGGCAGAATGGAGGTTTCCCTAGCAATACTGAAAATGCTAGACCGCCCCCACATGAGCAATGTAAGGCGATTACTACTAGGAGTGGGAAAAAGCTACCAGGGTCGGAAAAAGAAGTTGATACAGAAAAGGAACCTGTCTTGGATAAACTTGCCGAGGAAGCTGCCCCGACAGGTGACAAACAGACTGCTGCCGATGAGCCTGTCACGACAGCAGAAGCGACAGAGGAGAAAAAGGATGATTATCGTCCTCAGATTCGCATGCAGTGGGAAGGACGCATTGCTGATTATCGTCCCCCACCACCCTTCCCTCAACGGATACAGCAAGCTAAGCATGAATCTCAACTCAAAAAAATTTATGATATTTTTAAACAGGTTCATATTAACATTCCGTTGTTAGATGCTGTTAGGGAGATGCCCGGTTATGCTAAATTTCTCAAGGATGTCATGTCTAAAAAATCTAAACTTGGGGAATTTGAAACGGTAAGGATGCAAGAAGGTTGCATGAGTATTCTTCATCGGCAGCCACCCCAGAAAAAGAAGGATCCGGGGAGCTTCCTCATACCTTGCGTAATCGGCGATAAATTTGTGGGTAAAGCTCTTTGTGATCTTGGTGCTAGTGTTAATCTAATGCCCAAATCTATTTTTCAGAAACTAGGTATTGGCAAGGCGCGGCCCACGACAGTTACCCTACAGCTAGCCGACCGCTCTTACGTTCACCCCGAGGGAAAAATTGAAGATATTTTGGTAAGAGTGGATAAACTTATTTTTCCTGCTGACTTTCTTATTTTAGATTGTGAGGCAGATGCGAACGCACCAGTCATCCTAGGGCGACCCTTCTTAGCCACGGGAAGATCATTGATTGATGTGGAGAAAGGAGAACTCACCATGCGCGTGAACGATCAAGAAATTAAGTTGAATGTTCTCCAAGCAATGAAACATGCCGATGTGGACGAGGAATGCAAGGCCATCATTGAGGTGACCTTTGATCAACCCTGCATCAGGTCGGGCTGCCGAGATATAAAATTTGGTAACTGCTGCGACAGCCACCTACAAGCCTGTCATGACAGTGACGACGACAGCGATGACGACAGCACCGACGACAGTGACCCCTCTGAATCCGATACATCTGATACTGAAGGTCATGAGGAGGTAAACTGGTTAGACCATCGTCCAGGTAAGTTATTCGAACCTTTGAATTACACTTCGGATAACCATTTAATCCAAAAGCCCTCTACTGTTGAACCACCTGTCTTAGAACTTAAGCCCCTGCCAGGGCAGCTTAAATATGCTTATCTTGGTTGTGATGACACACTGCCCGTAATCATCTCTGCTAAGCTGCCGCAGGAACAGGAACGACAGCTGATCGACATGTTGAGGCAGCATAAAAGGGCGATAGGATGGACGATAGCAGACATTCAGGGCATTAGTCCGGCAATTTGTATGCACAAAATCCTCCTAGAGGAAGATCATAAGCCGACTATTGATGCCCAAAGGCGGTTAAACCTTGCGATGAAGGAGGTAGTGCATAAAGAAATAATTAAATGGTTAGATGCAGGTATTATTTACGCCATCTCCGACAGCAAATGGGTAAGCCCGGTGCAATGTGTTCCCAAGAAAGGAGGCATGACCGTGATAACCACCGAAAACAACGAGTTAATCCCAACCATTGCGATAGACTATTTTACACGCAACATCCATGCATAACTACCATATGCAAAGCTTAAAGAGTAAAACATGCATTCTCATACTATGCATCCATATAAATTTCATAACAATTTATCAATTATATTGGCTCACAAGTGATCATCAACATTCTAATTTCTCAAAACCATATCAGATACACGGATTCCCAAGTGTTGTCCCAACACTTCATACATTCTCATCGGCATCTCAAGGTTCATACGCGGGAGCTACCCTCCGCTGTTGTGACACCCGAGGTGGATTATTCGATACACCGTATAAACCCCTAAACACCACTCATCAATAGATGTATAACCCCAATAACGAGAGACAGGACACTATACACTTTCCTCAATCATTAGGGTACTTGGATTGAGTATTTGGTACTTTGAAACCCCTCAACATCCAAGACGGCTTGTTTATAGTGCACTCAATCTTATAGCAGGCTAACTATATCCGATTTAATTTATAAACCATTTTTCACAACATCACTTGCCAATATAATTCACATTTAGCACAAATCTCCCTGTTTTCAAAGCATTACCAATAAGCCATATTTCCAAGCATCAAACCATGCTTCATTAAACATGTATAAGCATATACATACAAGGATCACTTACCATGCGCATCGTTCATTAATATGACATCATAAACAGTAAATTTGTTACTTTAAAACACACTTTAAACAATAGGTAAAATACATTTAAAGTCAAGTGCATCAACGAACTCATAATAGCACAACTCGAGGGAGAAAATCACTTTACTTACTTCCGAACTTAGTAAAGCGTTTCAAGCTCACACTAAGTTCCCAAAACCACCTTTTAAGTGTTTCAAAGTTGGAAAACTCATTTCCACTCACCGACTCATGAAACTAAGATTCACCGACGCGAATTTAAGCGTCTAAAGCCCCCGAATCTTCACCGATTGCTTCCGATGTATTCTCCCATGTTTATACCACACAAGAACAGAGGATTAATGCATCATAATGCATTAAAATCACCAACAACTTAAACAATCTCGCTGCTCTACCCAAAACACCCAAAATACCCATCCAAAACAACCGAAATCAACTTCGATTGCTCTCTAAACTCAGCCCAACAATAATCTAACACTTCCATAACATTTTAACCATTAATCAACATCCAAAATCATCCTAATTTGATCCTTATACCTCCAGCAACTCAGATTTCACACTAACACCTCAAAAACAAAAAATCTAACAATCTAACAATTAGAGATCCATCCCATTTCGGGATTATTATTACAAAACCATTAGTCTCACATCATTTAACATCCAAATCAAGTTTAAAATCATTCTCAAATCAATCAAAACAGTGCCCAAACGAATTCCTTAGAAATTCACCAAGAAAAGCTAGATTAATCAATTTTTCATTAATCAGAACATGAAACTTAGCAAATAAACATATGTAAGAAGCCAAAGACTTGGGAATTTCATTAAAGAACCTTGATTAGAGGAGTTAAACGAAATCTTACCTCTAACCTTGCCTCTTCCCCTCAAATGACGAGATTTGATGAAATCTTTCAAGATTGCTTAAGGAAAAATGGAAAGGAACTCAAAGAAATCATTGGCTAACCAAATAGATTTGAGAAAATGGAATCCTCTGAAATTTTAGTGAAAAAGAAGAGTGTTTGGCTAATTGGTAAATGAAAGAAAATTTAGTTACGTCAATTAAAATTTCCTTTTTACTTTAAAATCCCTTTTAAAATCCTTTTAATTAAAACAATTAAAATGGTCAATTTGAGGGAAAAGGTTCAAAAAATAGATATAAGCTCCCTAAAGATTCTAATTCTTGGCCCCTTTTCAATTTATTCCTTAAAAACAAATTCTGCACTTTTTAAAAAATAGTCACCAAACCGAAATCTCAACATTCCAAAACTTATTTTCCAAAATTGATTTTACTTTCGCTCAATATATATTCAAATAGGATTTTAGATATTTTTCGCACAATTTTATCACATCCTGAACTAATATTTCCTTAACCGACTCCGAACTGGCCTGGATTTCTAATCTAGATTCATCGAACCCTAAACCGCCTTTAAAACCTCTAGGCTCAAAACCAGGGGTTAAACTCTCCCCCACTTACAGAATTTCATCCTCGAAATTTTACTTGAAGGAAAAAGGTGGGAAAACTGACTCAACATGCCAGCCTTGCTTTCCCACGTGGCCTCCTCAACTCCTCGATGTCGCCACAACACCTTCACAAGTTCAATCGTCTTACCACGAAAAACTTTGCTACTAGAATCAAGAATCCTAATCGGTTCCTTATCATAAGACAAATCCAGATTCAACTCAATCTCCTCAACAAGCATAACATGAGATGGATCTAATATATACCTTCGCAAGATCGAAACATGAAACACATCATGAATTTTCTCCAAATCGGGAGGCAACCTCAACTGATATGCAACAAGACCAACACGCTCCAAAACCTCATAAGGTCCAATAAACCTTGGACTAAGCATGCCTTTACGTCCAAACCTCATCACCTTCTTCCAAGACGATACCTTCAAGAACACCCGATCTCCAACCACAAACTCAATCTCTTTACGCTTTAAATCCGTGTAAGACTTTTGACAATCCGATGCAGCCTTCAACCGTTCCCAAATAAGCTTTACATTCTCAGTCGTCCTTTTTAGCGAATCTAGTAAGGAAACCAACTTTTTCCCCGCCTCCGCCTAACAAAGAGGCGTTCTACACTTTCTCCCATACAAAGCTTCATACGGAGCCATTGGTATACTTGCTTGAAAACTATTATTATAGGCAAACTCCACTAAGGGCAACTGTTTTTCCCAAGAACCTTGGAAATCTATAACACAACATCTCAACATATCCTCCAGTACTTGGATAACTCGCTCCAACTGTCCATTCGTCTGAGGATGATACAAGGTATTGAAATTAAGCCTTGTACCCAAAGCTATATGCAAGCACTCCCGAAACCTCGCTGTAAACCTCAGACCTCTATCTAAAACTATAAATTTAGGTACACCATGGAAACGCACTATCTCTGCAATGTACAACTCTGCCAGCTTATCCAACGTATACGAAGTATGCACAACTAAGAAATGCGCACACTTCGTAAGGCGATCTACAATCACCCAAATAGAGTTCTTATTTGACGGGGTTAAAGGCAAACCGTACACAAAATCCATCATAATCCTCTCCTATTTCCATTCCAGTATTCTCAAAGGTTGCAACAACCCGGAAGGAAACTGATGCTCATCTTTCACACGCTGACAAACCATACACTTGGTCACAAAATCAGCAACATCCTTTTTCTACCCAACCCAATAGTACTCATCCTTTAGTCCATGATACATCGTCGTACTACCAGGATACATAGCAAAAGGACTGCTATGAGCTTCAGTCAAAATAGTGCACCTCAACTCAACATCCTCCGACACAACTATTCGACTTTTAAAGCACAAAACACCATCACCTTTGAAACAAAAATCCGTTGCATTACGATCGCTATATCCTGAACATGAGGCACCAAAGAATCATCAAGCAACTACTTCTCCTTAATCAACTGAATCAAGGAAGGTTTCACTTGTAACTCAGCTATCAACCCACCATATCGTGATATACTCCACCGAGCAGCCATCGCCTTCAACTCTACAACCACTTTCCTACTAAAAGCATTGTCCACAAAATTGGCCTTTTCGGGATGATACTCTATCATCAGATCATAATATTTGAGCAACTCAAACCACCTTCGTTGCCTAAGATTCAACTCTCTCTGGGACATTAGATATTTCAAACTCTTACGATCTGTGTAGACCATACACTTCTCTCTCTAAAGGTAATGTCTCCAAATATTCAAAGCAAACACAACCCCAGCAAGCTCTAAATCATGAGTAGGGTAGTTGCGTTCATGTACATTCAATTGCCTAGATGCATACGCGACAACCTTCCCACCTTGCATCAACACACAACCTAGACCAACATATGATGCATCACTGTAAACTATAAACTCCTTACCCGATTCAGGTTGAATCAAAACAAGAGCTTGCGTCAAAGCTTCCTTCAGCTTCTCAAAAGCTTGTTGTCTAACATCCATCCACTCAAAGCGAACATTCTTTTGCAGCAACTTGGTTAACGGAGAAGCAATCTTTGAGAAACCCTCCACAAACCTTTGATAATATCCTGCCAAATCAAGAAAACTACGCACTTCCGTCATCGATTTAGGCGTCTTCAAATTCATTACCCCCTCGATCTTGTTTGGGTTAACTCGGATACCCTCAGCCGACACTACATGTCTAAGGAAGACAACTTCCTTGAGCCAAAACTCACACTTGCTCAATTTAGCATAAAGCTGATTCCCCAACAACACCTACAACACGATCCGCAAATGCTTATCACGATCCTTCTCTGTACGAGAGTACACGAGAATATCATAAATAAACACTACCATAAACTGCTCTAAAAACTCATGGAACACACGATTCATCATGTCTATAAACGCAGCCGGTGCATTTGTCAAACCAAACGACACCACCAAGAAGTCATAATGCCCATACCTTGTACGAAAAGCTGTCTTAGGCACATCTACATCCTTTACCTTAAGTTGATAATATCCAGACCTCAAATCAATCTTAGAAAACACTGAAGCACCTCGAAACTGGTCAAACAAATCATCAATTCTTGGAAAAGGGTACTTGTTCTTAATCGTCAACTTGTTAAGTTGCCGATAATCTATACACATACGCATCGTGCTATCTTTCTTCTTCACAAACAAGACCGGTGCACCCTAAGGTGAAACACTAGGCCTAATAAACCCTCGATCTAGCAACTCCTGAAGTTGCATTTTCAATTCCTTCAACTCTTCAAGTGCCATCCGATAAGAATCAATTGACACTAGAGTCGTATTTTCATACAACTCAATGCCAAACTCAACTTCTCTATTTTGTAGCAAACCATGTAACTCTTCCGGAAAGACACCTGAAAACTCACATACTATTCGTATGTCTTGTACTCGCACCTCCTTTGTACCAGGGTTCATTACATAAGCTAGGAAAGCTTTACAACCCAACTTCATTATACGACTCGCTTCAAGATCCGAAATTGCATTGGACAAGAATTTCATATTCTCGCCCACGATTACCACTTCGAAATCATCAACAAGTTTCAAGGTAACTCGCTTAACATAAAAATCGACCATAGCTCTATGCTCGGTCAACCAATCTATCCCAAGGATTACATCAAAACCATAGAAAGGCAACTCCATCAAATCAACTGAAAAAATATGGCCTTGAACAAATAAAGGACATCTCCTATATAACTTTCTCGTAACAATAGTTTCACCAAAAGAGCTAGTTACTTGCATTCCCACATCTAACATCTCAATAGGGATATCAAGCAAATGTGCATGCTCACTCAAGATGTATGAATGCCTAGATCCAGAATCAATTAAAGCTAACAATGACAAGGATTGCAAAGGGAAAGTACTTGCAATCACATTAGTGTGATTACGTCCCTCGCGATGTGCATACACCCTTGCAGGACTACGACCCTCGGGTTGAACAACCACAACTTGCAACACAGATCTTTTTCCATCCTCCCTACGCTGGGAATTACCACGATCGCATCCACGACCTTTCTGTGGTGCAACAACAGGTGCCCGACCCTAACCACTTCCAGCCAACAAGAGACAATCACGCCTCAAATGATCAGCCGGTCCACAATTCCAACAAGAGTTAGCCACCCAGCCGCAAGAGCCCGCAGTTCTCGAGCCATACGAGGACAATCTCGCCTTAAATGCTCACGTGATCCACATGCCCAACAAGCATTATGTTCAGATCTCACCCTGTTACCCTGAACTAGCACATCACGCCCAAAATTACCTCGCCTCACCTTAGGCTGGTACCTATGATCACGATGCCTCTTATATTTTCCATCACCAGGACCAGAATCTGCATCTCTCTTACACGAGCTAGAGCTACCCACGCGAGAGGACAAACCCAAACTCTGCTCGATATCCTTGGCTCACGTCACCAACACATCAAAATCTGTATAATCGGAGGCTAGCATGAAAGTCTTCACCTCCTGCACCAAGCCATAACGGAAGTGATCACATTGATGCCTATCACTTGGCACCAATTCCGGAGCATATTGGCTCAAACAAACGAACTGAACCTCATACTTAACCACTGTCATGCTACCTTGCACCAAGGAAATGAACTCACGCTTCTTTTCGTCCAAGTATCTAACCCCTAGACACTTCTTCTTAAAAGCAGCTTGGAAGAACTTCCAATCCACCTCATTGAGCTCCACAACCGCAGTCACAGCTGTCCACCAACTGTATGCATTACCATGCAACAAAGAAACAACACATCCTAGCTTCCGTGCATCATTGCACCCCATCTAAGCCTCGAATGCTTCAAGAGACAGACCACGATACTCAACGCCAGCTAAACTTCACAAGCGTTCCAACAACAAACCTAATTGCCCAGCAACAGGTGCTTGCACTTGCACTCCAGCAACAACAGCCTGGAATGCCCCAGTCATCGCTTGAACCAAAGGCGTCAAATCACCCAACACAGGACCATCTTGCACATGTTGTACTTGCTCCTCACCCCCAAGTGGAGGTGGTGGAGGAGGTAAATTCTCACTAGGCAGAACCATTTTCTCTCGATTTCCTTGCTCACCAGCAGGAGCAATCATACTCAAATGTAACTCTCTCCTTGGTCCCATTGTGCTATTATAATTAAGGCATGATAACAAAACAAAATAAGAAATCAGGCCAACTTCAAGCAAGGATCCAAGACTTCAAATTCAATTTAAAAACACTTTACTATAGTAATAAGGTAATGGGTATCCCAATTTCCCCCCACACATAGCATAAGGAACACAACGTACACATCACAACCATCATGCATCACAATCAATCAAATTCACCCTACAACATCATCGTATATAACATCTTACACATACATCACAATCATAATGCATTGCTGTAAAGTGTCCACAAGTCCTATATTTCATACACATTCCACCTCTTATTATTACTGTTTAGGCACATTTTAGGCATAAGTAGGTGTATACATGGCATTTTACAGTATTTATTTGTTTTACCCTGCTTTTATAGATTAACATTTATTTGGTAAATAAGAGATACTGTTTTAGTGTATTTTTGTATTTAGGTACTAAAGGCTGAAAGGGGGAACCAAGGAGCTGAGGATTCAAGGATGAGGAAAAAACCTAGGAGCTGTACTGATGCAGTTCCAGCAGAAGACAGTTGCCGCCGAGTAGCTGCCGAGAAAAGTTGTCGCCGACCTTGCTGCCCACGGCAGCTGACTATGAAAGTTGGAGAACCAGAGTGCGATTTGTAGAGCTAAAAACCCTGAATCTATCGTCGGCATCCATTTGATTTTCCGATGTCTAGAGCAGCAGCCAGAGCCGCCGAAGCAAAAATCTCAAGGTTACTTGTGGGCTAAGGCAAACGAGATAAAGTCCACATTGCACGCAAAAAAGTCAGAGTTTAAAGTCATATTAAAGATGGGAAGCTACTTTCGATGACTTCTACTTTAAGGAGGACTTAACCTAGTCATTAGTCTATAAATACCCATTGTACTCCTATTTCAAATCATCGAATATTTTCTATAACTTAGATAGTGTTCTTTGCCGTTGCCATGTTCTAAACTCCACTTGGGTTAGGGTTATGTTGTAAATTAGTTGTGAAATGATTGTTTTAGGTTTTGAGTTGTTTTCTTCAATAAAATATTCCAAGTTTGCTTAATATTTGCACTTCATTCTTTTGATTAGTCTACACCAGTCAGTTGAGAGAATCCATTTGTCAGGCACGAAATTGTAAGGCTCACGAAAGGGTTAAGCACGGTCACAACATGTTGGGGCGTGACTAACTTGGTTCCTAACCAGTTCACAAGTTTCAGCGGCTAAAAGGGATGACCAACCGAGTTGACTAGCATGTGTTAGGTTTACGCTGAGATTGCTAGGTATTGCCTACAACACGTTAGCTCTCGAGCATCCTTGCCTAGATATAGGAAGGATCACTGTCGACTATCCCGCCGAACTTGGAGTATATGCAAGATCTGCCGCCGAGACTTATTTCTGTTTGACTTGCTGAGACAGTGAAAGTTGCAGGGGTAGTGACTCGCTGCGGCCGCGTGACAGGATCGTAGCCTACTGCCCATCATACCCGCCGGGGCAACATATAGTGGCAGCACGAAACAACTCAGTCATTTTACAACGCATTTTCACACTAAGTGGCAGCATAACCCTGCCTGCTCTATCAATCTAATCACCTCCTTTATTATTTGTGCTCTACTTTACGTTACTCTTCTATCCAGCAATCACTTTACTTGTGTTCTTATTTTACCTTGTGCAGGGACTACGAAACGAATCAAGCTGTCCAATCCTCGTGGGATTTGATATCTTTTATACTATAACTTGGTAGGAGTGTGCACTTGCGCTTTCACAAAAAAGGAACACCTACACGCCCCACAAGTTTTTGGCGCCATTGCCGGGGATTGGTAACAGTGAATTTCGTTTTTCAATTTATGCACTTTTCAATTACTTTTTATTTTATCATTATTTTTAAATTTAAAAAATTATCGTGTCCTTTGCAAGTGAATGACCAGGGCAAACCCTAAAGGAAATCTCATCATTTACGACGATATCGAACGTGAAACGAGAAAGATTAAGAGGGAGCTTAGGGAAGTCCTAAAGAAAAACAGAGGAGATAAGGGAAAAGCAAAGGAAGAAACAATGGTAAATGAGGACCCACCAAATTATGCCGTACATGGCGGGGGCAGGCCGCAGGACTTGCCGCCCAGAGGTCCGCAAGATCTGCCATGACAAGACCCCCTGATCCGCCCAGGTTGCCCTAGATTCGAACAACATGAGATTATCAAGAACATGACTTTCAAAGGTTCGAACCGATAGTGACGGAACCTGACATAGAGGCATACCATATTGAATTAAAGACCGTCATGTTCAACATGATAAACACGCTAGGGTACTTGGAGGGACTGCCATAGAAGATGCTCGGCAACATTTACAAGGATTCCTGGACATTTGCCGAGCATTTAAGATACACGGGTTCGCCAGGACGTGTTGAGGCTGAGGCTATTTCCCTATTCACTGAGAGATAAGGCTAAACACTGGTTGAATAACCAGCCAATCAGATCTTTTAATACATGGACGGAGCTCTTCAAAGATTTTCTAGACCGTTTCAGCTCGTCCAACGTCACTGATAGGCCACGAAATGAGATCACAGCCTTTAGATAAGGGGATAACGAGCCAATGTACGAGGCATGGGAGCGGTACCAACAGAAGTTGAATAACTGTCCGCTACATGGTCTATCGGCTTGGACTCAGGTATCTATATTCTATAATGGGGTTAACTACCCAACTCGGATTATGATAGATGCCTCGGTCAATGGGATCATTCTAGATAGACCTCTAGAGGAAGCACTACGATTGTTGAACATAGCCGCTAAAAATGATTACTTGTGCCTGACAGCTCGTCGAGGCGGCACAAGGCGACCAACCACTGTAAATGAGGTAGAAGCCTCAGAATCTATTAACGTCCACCAAGACACACTGACGAAGCTGGTAATGAAGATTGTGCAACCCCATGGGAAGGTCTATAAAGTAAAAGTTGTGGAGCCATTTTGTGAAGAATGTGGGGGCGACCATGATTCCTCTGACTGTGCCGCATTCGTCAATTACATGGGAGGATATGAGAGGAATAATAAACCTGCTCAAAATACCTACAACCCAGGATGAAAGAACCATCCTAACTACTCAGGGAGCAACCCCAGAATTGCTGCAAATCCATCACATCATCGATGAGATTATCAGCAGAACCTACCACCACAGCAGGATACAAACATTTCCTCCTTAGAATCTACCTTGCATACTTTCATATCTCGTACTAATGATTTCATACTTAATACAAATAAATTCATTAATAAAACCGAATCTTTCATGTACATGACAGAAAGCAGGATGAACAACCAAGAGGCATCATTAAAAAATCTAGAGACACAATTCAGGAAGTTTTCTCAGATCATCAACACTAGGGTAATGGGTGGACTACCTAGTGACACTGAAATAGCAAAAGGAAAATCCCATGAATACTGCAAGGCGGTAACTACCTAGGCCAATCTGTTTTCCAGAAACTAGGGATAGGAGACGCCCGCCCGACAATGGTGATGCTTCAGCTGGTTGACAGATCTTATGTACAACCAGAAGGAAAAATTGAAGACATCCTAGTACATGTGGATAAATTTATTTTTCCTGTCGATTTCTTGGTGCTGGATTGTGAAGCAGATGAAAAAGCACCAGTAATACTGGGGTAGACTTTCCTTGCTGCGGGTAGAACACTAATCGATATGGAAAAAGGCGAACTCACGATGAGGATAGACGATCAACAAGTAAAACTGAATGTTTACCAATCCATGAGACATGCTGAAAATCCGAAAGAATGCCAACTATTGAATGCTGTCTCATAGTTCAACCTTGAATACAACAGACCCTGCCTACAGCAAGACTGCTCAGGCAGCAAACTCGACAGCTACCACGACAGCCGTTTAGAAAGCTGCCCAGAAGATGAGCAATGCAATGAGTGGACAGAGCAAGATACAGAGGAACATGAAGAGGCATACGAGATAACAAACAGACCATGTAAGTACTTTGAACCTCTGAATTACACAAAAAAGGGGGGCAAGATGTTCAAACCATCCACCGAACAACCTCCTACTCTCGAGTTAAAAGCCTTACCTACACAGCTTAAATATGCTTTCCTGGGACCTAATGATACACTTCCAGTTATAATTTCTTCCAAGTTGCAGCCTAAACAGGATCAACAATTGACTGCGCTGCTGCGGCAACATAAGAAGGCTATAGGCTGGACCATTACAGATATAAAGGGAATCAGCCCTGTCATTTTCATGCATAAAATCCTGCTTGAGCAGGACCAAAAACCAAATGTGGACGCCCAAAGGAGATTGAATGAAGCCATGAGAGAAGTTGTCAAAAAGGAAATCATCAAGTGGCTAGATGCTGGAATCATATATCCAATCTCAAACAACGAATGGGTAAGCCTGATACAATGTGTACCAAAGAAATGTGGAATAATTGTGGTAAATAATGATAGTAATGAATTAATCCCAACTCGAATAGTAACTGGTTGGCTAATATGCATGGATTACCGCAAGTTAAATAAAGTAACAAAAAAAGATCATTTTCCATTACCTTTTATTGATCAAATGCTTGACCGCCTTGCTGGCAAACCCTTCTATTGCTTTTTGGATGGGTATTCAGGGTACAACCAAATCGCCATCGCACTGGAGGACTAGGACAAAACAACCTTCACTTGCCCATATGGCATCTATGCTTTTCGAAGAATGCCATTCGGTTTGTGCAATGCCCCAGCCACATTCCAGTGATGCCTGATAGCTATCTTCTCTAACATGATAGAAGATTTCATGGAAATCTTCATGGACGACTTCTCTGTCTTCGGTAGCAGCTTCGAAAGCTGCCTCGACAACCTTGAGAAAGTACCGACTAGATGTGAGGAAACAAACCTAGTGCTTAACTGGGAAAAATGCTAGTTTATGATCGACGAAGGCATAGTCTTAGGGCATAAAATTTCCGCACAGGAAATAGAAGTAGACAAAGTGAATATCGAAGTCATTGCCAACTTGCCGTCGCTGACCGTTGTCAAAGGCATACGAAGTTTTCTGGGACACGCAGGTTTCTATCGTAGATTCATTGAATTTTTTTCTAAAATTTCTAAACTGTTGTGTACCTTGCTGGAACAGGACAAGCCATTCATCTTCGACGAGGCATTCCAAGAGGCGTTCAAAACATTAAAGGAAAAGCTAGTCACAGCACCTGTGGTAGTCCCCCCTGACTGGAGTCAACCCTTCGAACTCATGTGTGATGCTAGTGACACTACCGTTGGCGCCACCCTAGGGCTGCGCAGAGATAGGATCTTTCACGTCTTATACTACGCTAGCAAAACACTAAATACTGCTCATACCAACTACACCACTATAGAAAAAGAATTGCTGGCAGTAGTATTTGCTTTCGATAAGTTATGGCCCTATCTGATTGGCAGAAAGGTGATAGTGCACCCATACCATTTTGTCTTAAGGTACCTATTCACAAAGAAAGTTGCAAAGCCCCACCTAATCCGATGGATCCTATTGCTATAAGAGTTTGACGTAGAAATCCGAGACATAAAGGCACAAAAAATCAAGTGGCAGATCATCTCTCCCGGCTGGAGAATAGATAAGAGAACACCTCCCATAGTGAAATTTAGGATAAATTCCCTGACGAACAGCTGCTACTAGCCCCTGCTCTATTAGCCGCCCTAGAAGATGAAAGACTATTACCTGCCGCCCATGCAGAAGTCGCGGCAGCAACATCAATAGACACACTGTGGTACGCGGTTATTGTAAATTATTTACCATCTGGTGTTTTTCCTTATGAACTTAACTTTCAAGGAAAGAAACGATTCCATCATGATGCGAAGCATTACTTTTGGGACGAGCCTTTCTTGTTTAAAAACTGTACAGACTAGGTTATCAGACGGTGTGTACCAGAGGATGAACAACATGCCATACTCTCACAATGCCACTCAACACCATATGGAGGCCATATCGGTGAGCAGCACACAATAGCAAAGGTGCTGCAATCAGGGTTCTTTTGGTCGACATTGCATAAAGACGCTCAGACATTCTACAAACAGTGTGATAGCTACCAAAGAACATGAAATATATCGAGAAGGAATGAGATGCCCCTTCAAACAATCCTGGAGGTCGAGTTATTCGATGTTTGGGGGATAAATTTTATGGGACCACTCCCATCTTCGTGCGGAAACATGTACATCCTCCTAGTAGTTGATTATGTTTCTAAGTGGGTAGAAGCCATTTCTATCCCTCACAATGATGCAAAAACCGTTCATAGGTTCTTAAGAAAGAACATCTTCACAAGGTTCGGAGTACCAAGAGCAATCATTAGTAATGAAGGCACCCATTTTGATAACAAATTAATTTCAAAGTTACTCCAGAAAGTGGGGGTCAAGCACAAGATTGTTGCAGCCTATCATCCACAAACAAATGGGCAGGCATAAATTTCGAACAGGGAAGTCAAGACCTTCTTGGAGAAAGTTGTAAACCCTAATAGAAAAGATTGGTCATTGAAACTAGACGGAAAGGCCTGCCATCTCCATGTCAAAATAGAACACAAGGCGTATTGGGCTGTCAAGGCAGTTAACATGGACTGGAAACAGGCTGGGGAAAAAGAGACTGCTAAATCTGACAGAAATGGAAGAATTCCAGCGGGAGGCATACGAGAACGCCAAGCTGTACAAGGAAAAAAATCAAAAAATGGCACGACAGCAAGATTCAGCAGCGGCAGTTGCTGCCAGGGCAACAAGTGCTGTTGTTCAATTCCCGCCTCAGGCTGTTTCCTGGAAAGCTAAAATCTAGATGGTCAGGACCCTACGAAGTAGTCCAAGCCTTCCCACATGGCGTCATAACAATAAAATCTGCAAATGGAGAGACAGAGTTCAAAGTCAATGGGCAACGACTAAAGCACTATACAGGGGACTCTGCCATGAAAGAACAAGAAGTATTCACATTGAGGGATGCCCACCCCATTGTGACATAACCTTCTCTTGTCTGCTATTTACTATTTTAGTAGGAGTAGAATTTACGATTAGGTTTCATTTGTTTTAATTTTTCTTTATTCCTGTCTTACAATCAATTATGCAAGTCCAAACCCAAGAACCGCAAAGCACAAAGCAACAATGCCAAGCTTGATGCCGTCACCTTCCAATAGCAGAAACCTCAGACGTCTTCCCTTTTTCTTACTTTAGTTCATTTTTTTCAGTTTTGTGCATTGAAGGCAATGCCCATCTCGAGTTTGGGGGTGAGGATAACTCTCGCATCATTTGTCTAGGCATTTTTAGTTGCATTTTAGGTTGCATTGTACTTGCCCTAGTAATATTCAGAAAAGAAAATTTTGTTATGACTTGTGCCTATGATAGGATAGCCGATTAATTTATTCTCTCACCTAACTAAACATGAACTTAATCTTGGGGAAAAGCATGAAATATGACTTAGAATTTTTTCTTTTTGCCTGAAAATGTTAAACACTTATGTTACTTGCTGAATGTATTAGAATATTTGATAAACGTTGCCTGTTTATTTTTAGAATTCTTTGCAAAATTCTAATGATGATTGCAGGAAGACGTTGAGGCAGGCAAAAGAAACAGAAAAATGCAGTACTATAACGACAACAGAATCAAAAACAAGGAACAATGTTGTGTTACTCTAGAGGTGCCCACAACAGGCCTTAAAGTGACAGACAAATTAGCATGAGTGAAAGAAAGTCTTCACGGGATGACTCTACTCCAAGGGTTTGGGTTTTTGTAGTTTGCTCCTATCTCAACTTCAGACCTAGAAGAGTAGTTGTGATAAGCTGAAGCCCTCACTGCCATGATTAAAAATATTGTGCTTAAACTGCGCTGCCTCGATAACAACCTTTAAATCACATCAGCATCTTTGTTTAATTATTTATTCTACATATTCAGCCTGATTACAAATATGCACACACCACACATGCATGAGAATTTAATTCTGAGTTATTTTCCTGCTTATTTCCCTTCACTGATTTTATATAGGTTCCATGGCCTTGAGGCATAAACTCAAGTTAAGAACAAGTTTTCCTTTCTTATTATTATTAGAGCAAGTATTTTAGGTTGCATTGCTTGAGGACAAGCAATAGTTCGAGTTTGAGGGTGTGTAAAGTGTCCACAAGTCCTATATTTCATACACATTCCACCTCTTATTATTATTGTTTTAAGCACATTTTAGGCATACGTAGGTGCATGTGTAACACCCCAATTTTGGGCTTAGAAGTTTAGGGTTTGGTCAGACCGGTCTGAGAAATGGTTTGAATATAAAAGGAGGTTTTAGGGAAAGCCTAGTTCGGGATGCTTTAAAAATATAGAAAAATATCTAAAAATCCTCTTTTAATATATATAAGAGAGTGGTGAAATAAATTTTACAAAATAAGGTTTGGAAATACTACATTCCAGTGTAGTGACCAAAATGCGATATTTGAAAAGTTTAGTAGTGACTGTTTTGTAAAGGATTGAAACTTTGAATCTTTAAGGAGCTAATTTACCAAAAAATGTTTTCTCCAGATTTTTCCTTAATTTGGGTGATTTAATTAATGTTTTAATTAAATAAAAGAAAAGGGAAACTACTTTTTGGATTTTCATAACTATCTTTTCCTAATTTTCTCTCATTCCTTTTTCTCTCAAAATCCCATCATCCAAACACTTTTTCTCCAGCAAATTTCACATAGATTTTCACTTCAATTGATGAGATTTCTATCATCTATTGGTTCCTAATCAATCTTGCATCAAATCCTTTTGATTTCCACATTGAATTTTTAAGGAATTTGGCCCAAATCAAGGAGAAATCATCATTTAGAGGTAAGATTGTTCTTCTCCTCTAAATACTCAGTTCTTTACTGAAATTCCCAAGTTGTCAATCCTTAATTTAAGTTTTATAAATAGTTTTAATGTTAGAAATATGATTTTGGCTTAAAACTCAAGATTTTGGAAGAGATCTTGAAGAATTTCGTTGTGATTATTTGGGCTCTGTTTTGAGGTGGTTCTTTAATGTATTTTGGATATTAAATGATGTTAGAAATGAGGTTTTATCAATCCAATCCCGAATAAGTTGTGTTTCCTAAGTTTTTGCTCAAGAAAATGGTGGTTTTTGAGGTGTTCTTGGTGTTCTGTTGTAGCTGGAGGTATAAGGTCGAGTTTATATTTGTTTTTAATGGTGATTGATGTTTAGAAATGATTAGAAGTGATGGATCTTGGCTGGGTAAAGTTTTGGAAGAGTTTGGAGGTAATTTCGGTTGTGTTTGGTAGCCGAAATGTTCGTTTTAGGTAGAGCAACGAGTTTAGGTGTGTTGGCTGAAGATTTCAATGCATGATGATGCATAAATCCTCTGCTTTGATGGGTCTAAAACATGGGAGACATCTTCGGACACCTTTGGAGTTGATTTGGAAGCTTAATTGGCGTTTCGGTAAGCAAGCGAAACGTAATTGGTGAGTGGAGATGGTTTTCCAGCTTTGAAACGATTATTTGGAGGTTTTGGGAGCTTAGTTTAAGTCTAAACAACTTAGCTAAGCTCAAGAGTAAGTTTTCAGAAAAACTCCCTCGGATGTTCTAAGAAGCGGTTTGATGCATTAGTTAAATTGCATGTTTAATTTCTGTTTTGAAAGCATGTTTTAGCATGATTAATGTTGGTTTTGAAAGCCATGTATAGAAGGATGCTCAATGTAAGAGATCCTTGGTTTGACATGTTATTAATTTGGTAATGATGCATGTAGATGCATGATGTTTAATGGCTTTGATTAATGCTTTAAAACAGTGAATTGATGATGGTATTTGATGTATATTGGCAAGTGATGAAATGGTTTTAAAGTACTTGAATCGGATATAGTTAGCCGGCTATAGGATTGGGTGCACCATAAGTAAAGTCGCCTTGGATGTTGAGGGGTTGTGATTGTATCGTAAACTACATCCAAGTACCCTAACGATTGAGGTAAGATCACAACGGTGGTTGCAATTCCGTGTGTGGATCTTGTGTTGTGTGTCCCTTACTCTCGTTAGTGGAATTATACAACTACCGATGAGTGGTGTTAAGGGGTTGAGATTGTACCGTTATACTCCACCACGGGTGTCACATTAATGGAGGGATTGCTCTTGAGTGTGAACCTTGTGTAGTCCGGTAGTGTGTATGAAGCGTGTGGGACAAAGCTTGTAATCCGCGTATCCGATTGTGTTTTGTGTTGAAATGGTTATGAACTATCACTTGAAAGCCAAAATAATGTATTTAAAGGTAACGAAGCATGAAATGCTTGTAAATGATGCATGGTAGCATGAGAAAGAGATGAGTATGTGGTTTAAAAGCTTTGTTGAAAGTGTTTTCTAAAAATGCATTATTGTGTTGGTTCTACTTAGAGCATGCCTCACTAAGCATTTGTGCTTACGCTCTCTCTTTTACCAATAATGCAGATAATTGAGGTGTTTAAGGGCATCAAGGAAGCTAAGTGTGTCCAAGGGAATCCAAGCTCATGTATGGTGATGTTTTCATACACTATTAGTTTTGATAATTTGGCAATGGGAATCTATACTTTGGTTTGGGAGATGTATTAAACTCTCTAAGGTTGTGGCATGTGTGCCTTGGTTGATTTGAATTGTAAATGGCCTTTAATGCTTGTTTGAGGTTTGGATTGCCTATTGGGTTGCTTGACTAGGAAGCATGCCTCTAGAAGTGTGAGTTTACCATGTTCGATGATATGAATGTGCTAGGGCGTCCTAAATATGTACCATTTAGGTATGATGATTTGTTGACATGATTAGGGAGTCATTAGGTAGTGTTTTAATGGGTTTATGCTTGAAAAACCAGACTTTGCTGCTTAATCTGGGCAAACCGTATCGAAACACCCTCTAGTGTTTCGAAACGGGGGCCTGAAATGGCCTTCGTGTTTTGAAACGCTAAGGGGCGTTCCGAAACGATTTGGCTACTGGAAGGCCTTGTTTCGGAACCAATCTCGGAACCAACCAGCGTTTCGGAACGGTCAACGTTGTTTCGGTCCTCGTTCCGATACAGCAGGTGTACGTTTCGAAACAGGTGACCGTTGGGCACTGATTTGAATGGTGCTGAAGTTTGCAAGCTTTACATTTTTGTCCCAAATGTTAAAGTTGCAATTGCTTGAGTTTGAGATGTCCAATTAAGTTGAATTTTGGCAGAGTAGCATGTAATGTGACTAATTTCATATTGGTAACCTTAAAATCAGTTATGACCTTCCAATTTATAGAAATTACAATTTGGTTCCTAAACTTGTAATAAGTGCGATTGAGTCCCTCTTTGTTGTTTGATCGATGTGCCTTTCTCATATATGTTCCATGAGTACTCACTTAGGGTTAACATGTATCTAGACAAGATTAAAAAGAAAAAAAAGGGTCGTTAATCAAGGTTGACTTTGGTTTTCCCCGTGTAATCTTCGTAGTTCGGGTCAACCGTCTAGGCCGGGCTAAGGGGGTTACATTTGTTGGTATCAGAGCTTAGTTCTCGTATCTTTGGGATTTGTTATGTGGATGATGTATGTGTATTCGCATGATATGCCTTTTGGGTGAAAGAATGTTGTATGAATAGTGATGCATGGTTTCAATTGTGATGATATGCTATGTTGGAATGTGTTAGGGGATCCCATTGCCATATCAAAACTAATGAAAGGAATTGTTTCCAAAAAAAAGCTTGAGTACTTGGATTACTTACCTTGTTGAGCCTAATTATGTTTATTGCATTTGTGTTAGTGCATTGTTTTCTTGTAAATGGGGCCACGTAGAGAGATGAGAATGAATACGAGAGCTATGGCTCAGAATGAGAATGAGGAGAATGCTGAGAATGTTGTGGATTTACCTCCTCCCCCTGGTGGTGGACCACCCGGCGGTGGTGGTGCTGGAGGTGATAATGCTGGTGTTAGTGCTGGGGTCGCTGGACCTGAGGGTGTGCAGGGGCAAGCTGCTCCTGACATGACTGTGTTGATTCAGGCTATTGCTGGAGCCTTTCAGGCAGCAGTAGCTGGAGCTCATGGAGCTACGCATCAGGGTGATGCTAATGTGAGATTGCCCTTGGACTAACTTCAACAAAACTCTCAGGCGTATCGATACAGTTTTTCAACACTGAAATTTTAATCGTTCAAAGTGTACCAATACGGTATAGCCTCGTATCGATACAACATTCATCTGGGCAAGACTTTAAAGCTATAGTGTACCGATACGCATTGGAACCGTATCGATATAGATTTCTTATCAATATATCACCTTGCTATAGTGTACCAATACAGCACGTCACCGTATCAATACGATATGCTTACCTTTAGAAAATCCTTGCATTTAATTTTCGAACGCTGGCTTGTCAGATAGTTGGTATCCCAAATTTTAAATGACCGTTGAACCATACCGATATGCTAAAATAGCGTACCGATACGCTTTTTATCAAAACCAAAATTGGGATTTTAGAGAGCAAAATCCGTATCGATATGGCTTATGGTATCGATACGCACTCAAAGCGTATCGATACGGCTTATTGTATCGATACGCCCTCGAAGTGTACCGATACGCATTGTTTTTAATCACAACGGCTCTTTTCTATTTGAGACAGGTACCGATACGCCCTCGAGCCGTACCGATACGGTAGGTTGTTGAGCAGCATTTATTGTGGGAAATTGCAGCCCAACGGCTCTATTGGTGATCTCAATCACCCAAACGGCTAGAATTCAACACAAGGGTATAAAACAAGTCTCAAATGCACCAGCAAAAACTATTGAACCTACAAGCAACATCAAAGCACTCAAATCCAAACTTTGTACTTCTAGAGTCAAATCTTTGTACCCAACTCATGTGTTCTTCATTGTAATTCTTATTGTGAGTTTGGGGAGTGTGAGATTGTAATTGGGTAAACATTATCCTTTGAGAGGAATTTGTAGAGTTTACCAAATACTCTTCTTTGTAAAAGTGAGTGGATTAAGCTTTGGGTAGAAAGCTTAATCAAATTGTAAGGTTTCCTCCTCGTCCAAGAAAAGGGGAAGAATTCAAGTAGTGAATTGGTTGAAAAACCTTAGTGGGAGCTAAGGTAGTGGATGTAGAGTTCATTGGAGAACTTGAACCACTCTAATTGCCTCGTGCCACCATTTTTATTCTTCCAAATTTTCACCCATCAAATTTTTATCGCCAATTCACCCTCGTCTTGGCCATTTGCAATTGTGTGATCAACTCAACAATGACTCTATAAAAGAGTCTCATGTTGTATCTTTATGAATTAATCGAATAACATAAAATGTATTTTGTTTCTACTCTTTCTACATGGTATCAGCTGGGGTTTTGATTCCTCAACCTTAGTCGACTTACAAATCAAAACAAATCACCAAAAAAACCGCCTGCTCGATGGCTACTTCTTCTTCAACCATCGATATCTTATCTTCATCAGGATTTATTGCTAGTTCTGACGACCTCAAGTTGGCAAGAAGTACTGAAACGAATCTGGCCATAAAAAAACATGCAGGTACCTCCTTCCCAACAGCCCTGTTGTCTACACAGCTCAATCCAACTTGGATCATCGACTCTGGGGCTTCCGACCACATGACTGGTAACAAAGATTTATTTCTCAATTACTCAGTCTCCTCTTCAAGTAGATCAATTAAAAATGTTGATGGTTCTCTCTCACAAATTGCTAGTTCTGGTTCTATTGTTATTAATCCCAATATGGTTCTAGATGATGTTTTGTTTGTACCAAATCTTGCCTGCAATCTTATCTCTATTAGCAAGCTTTCGAAAACCTTGAAGTATTCTGCAAGTTTTAATGTCTCTGGTTGTATTTTACAGGCTATGGACTCAAAAAAGACAATCGGCACTGCTGGTTTGCACAATGGTCTTTATGCTCTCCATAGCTCTCCATCACCTTGCACCTCTTTCTCTCTTTCCTCCTTTTACTGCTTTAGAACAATTTGATGTGCTATTATGGCATTTTAGGTTAGGTCACCCTAATTTTCAATATCTATCAAAGTTATATCTATCTTTGTTTATCAATAAAAAGCCAAGTTTACTTAAATGCCATATTTGCCCTTTTGCTAAACAAACTAAACCATCTTATCTCACATCTACTTATAAACCATCTCACCCTTTTTCTTTGATCTAGAGTGATATTTGGGGTCCTTCTCGGGTGAAGAATGATGATGGCAGTAAGTGGTTTATTACCTTTATTGATGATCATAGTAGGATTACTTGGACTTATTTAATAAAAGAAAAGTCTGAATCTGCGAGGGTTTTTGAGAGATTTTATAACATGGTTCTTACTCAATTCCAAACCAAAATTTAATTGTTAAGTCTGATAATAGGAGTGAATTTTTTGCTAAGTCTTTGAGTGCATATTTTCAAAAGCATGAAATAGTTCAACTTAGTTCTTGTGTTGATACTCCACAACAAAACATAATTGCATAAAGAAAAAACAGACACCTCCTTGAAGTTGTTCGTTCTCTTTTATTTACCAGCAATGTCATTAAATACTTGTGGGGTGAGGCCTTGTTAACTGCCACATATTTGATCAACCGCATGCCTAGTAAGGTTTTGAAATTTCAAACACCTCAATCTGTCTTCCTGGAGAGTTATCCACATTTTAAGCCTATCTCTTTTATTTTACCTCTTAAAATATTCGGTTGTACTGTCTTTATTCATAATTTAACCCCTAATAAGTCCAAGTTAGATCTTAGATCTTTGAAGTGTGTACTAGTTGGTTATTCTTCACTCAGGAAGGGTTATAAATGCTACCATCCTCCTTCTCGTAGATTTTTTTGTTACTAGGATCTTACATTTTTAGCATGACCCTTACTTTCCTCAGGTTGCAATTTAGGGGGAGACTTGGGATGATTTTCAGCCTTCTCCTCACCCTCAAGTAATCTCTCCCAATATTTCTATACCACCAGATTTTGAATCCACTACTTCACCCTTATTCGAACCTAAATCTCCTTTACCAACACCTTCCAAAACACCAACACCTATTCGAAACACATTCACTCCTTCCAAAACTCCTCAAAACTTTTCGAAAACACCTACTCCTCCTCCTAATCAAATTTTGACCTATATAAAAAAAAGGGTAAACTACATAAATGACCACCTTACTATTGCAAAAGTTATGATCTGACCACATTACTTTTTTCGTCACAATTAAACCACCAAACTATTTAAATGGTATCAATGTGACCACCAGCCGTTAAAGGTTAAAGGAAGGGTGACATGGCAGTTAAAAAAATAAGGGTATAATTACACATTTAGTCCTCGTTACTTATAAACTCTATCAATTTAGTCCTAATTTTAATTTAATCAAATAAATTAATTATTTAATTAAGTGTTGACACGTGTCAACACCTTATTGGAGGAATTTAATTATTTATATTTAATTAAGTTACTTTATTTTTCTCCTCCAATCAGGAGGTGACACGTGTCACCACCATTTAGATGAGAAAAATTCAATTTGCACAAACATGCCAATGGTGGGAATCAAACCCGCATATGGGTGATTTAAAAGCAATGGATTAACCACTGCACTAAGCATGTTTTTATGCTAAAGGTAACCCTTTTAAATATATGTTCTATTGTGTACAGAATAAATGACCACCCAAAAACACTTTCTCAGCGGTGAATTCACTGGTGTACATGCCAAGTTATCATATCCATTATTAATTGTCAAAAATCATATCGAATTGATTACTCCTATAAAGAACAAACCAAAGTTAAAACATTTTCAGTACGTACACTCAAGCTAAATCGGTGTTACAGTGCGGTCAGAGAACATGTTCAAGTTCATACCATGGTTCTCTATGTTGTTTGCTGCGGATTTCAATTCAGTTTTGTGTGATAACGCTGCAAAGGACATATTTATCCTAGCAGGACAGAGTAACATGGTTGGCAGGGGCGGCGTCAACCATGGAAAATGGGATGGAAACGTCCCGCCCGAGTGTCAACCGAACCCTTCCGTCCTCCGATTCACTGCTAATCTTGCTTGGTAAGAAGCACGAGAACCCCTCCATGCAGACATCGATGTGAAGAATGTTTGCGGGATCGGACCAGGGATGGCATTTGCCAACGAGATCATTCGAACTCATGGGTCGGGGACTAGGGTGGTGGGTCTGGTCCCGTGTGTTGTTGGTGGTCTAAAAAAATAAAATAATTTGATTAAATATAAATAATTAAATTCCTCCAATTAAGACTAAATTGATAGACTTTATAAGTAATGAGGACTAAATGTGTAATTATACCCTTATTTTTTAACTGCCACGTCACTCTTCTGTTAACCTTTAATGGCTGGTGGCCACATTGATACCATTTAAATAGTTTGGTGATTTAATTGTGACGAAAAAAAGTAATGTGGTCAGATCGTAACTTTTGCAATAATAAGGTGGTCATTTATGTAGTTTACCCATAAAAAAACTATACCATAGGCTATTTTGCAATATGACACTTGTCGTGAGTTGGATTTGAGTCCATCTTCCAATATGGATGAGGAAGGTAATATAACCAGTGAGCCTACTATCCCTAATCTTGATGATTTTCCTATTGCTATTAGAAAAAGGGTTAGAAAGTGCACTAAACATCCCATTTAGAAATTTGCTGAAAACAGTTCATTGAAGACATCCTTTAAAGCCTTTACAACAAGCTTAGATAAAGAGCAGATTCCTTCCACAGTTGAAGAAGCTTTAAAGCATCCCAAGTGGAAAAAGGTTGTCGAAGAAGAAATCAATGCTCTTGAGAAGAATGGTACCTGGACAATAACTGATTTTCCCCAAGGTAAAAAAACTTGTTGGTTGTAAGTGGGTTTTTGCTGTGAAATATAACTCTGATGGTAGTGTCCAGAGATACAAAGCGAGGCTTGTGGCTAAAGGCTACACACAGACCTTTGGGATCGACTACACATAAACCTTTTCTCTAGTGGCAAAACATAACAATGTTCGGGTATTACTAAGTCTAGCTGTCAATTATGATTGGAAGCTTCACCAACTTGATGTTAAAATGCATTCCTTAATGGAAAGTTAGAGGAAGAGGTTTATATGAAGATTCCACTTGGTCTGAGATCGATTGAAAAATATCAAAAAGTTTGTAAGCTCAACAGGTCACTTTATGGTCTGAAATAGTCTCCTCTAGCTTGGTTCAATAGATTCACCAAAGCTATTCTGAAAGATGGATACAAGCAATCATTGGTGGATCACACTCTCTTCATTAAGGTAACCTCAGAAAACAAAAGAATTATTTTAATTGCCTATGTAGATGATATAATTGTGATAGAAGATGAGGAGGAGGAAATCGGGTGCTTAAAAAACCTTCTACATAGATAATTTGAAACAAAGGATTTGGGATAGCTTCGATACTCCCTCGGAATGGAGGTTGCTAGATTAAGTGAAGGGTTGGTGATTAATCAAAGGAAGTATGTCATTGATTTGCTTAATGAAGCAGGGATGCTCGAGTGTAAACCACCATATGCACCAATGGAAGTCGACTTGAAATTCACTAAGGAAACATGCACTTTAGTTGATAAAGAGAGATTCCAAAAACTAGTGGGAAAACTAATCTATCTATCCTTGACGAGGCCAGACATTGCGTTTCCAGTAAATGTGATTAGTCAGCATATGATAAATCCTAATGAAGAACACATGGCAGCAGCTAACAAAATCCTCATGTACTTGAAGAAAACTCCTAGACATGGTTTACTGTTTAAAAAGACACGGGACAGAACTATGAGAATTTTTACAGACTCAAGTTGGGCAGGAAAACTAACTGACAGAAGATCGACAAGTGGGTATTGTGCATTTGTTTGGGGAAATCTTGTGACTTGGAGCAGAATTTAGAGCTTTAGATCTAGGAATGTGTGAAGGAATTTGGCTACTCAAGTTGCTTAAGGAATTACACACTAACCAAGAAGACAAATTCGAGGTTTTGTGTGATAAACAATTAGCCATTCAGATTGCAAAGAATCCGGTTTAACATGATCGAACAAAACATGTTGAGATAGACAAGAATTTTATTGCAGAAAAAATCGTCAATGGGGTTGCTACTTTGTCATATATTCCCACAAGAGGCCAACTAGCTGACATTCTCACAAAGGCCTTATCCAAAACAATTTTTGATGATTTTCTATCCAAGCTGGAACTATACAATGTATACTCACCAGCTTGAGGGGGAGTGTAGGATATTGCGACTTGTATTTGGATTAGGATTAAACTCTTAGGAGTTTGTTATTATCTGTACTTAATGTTTTATGTAAATAGATTAAGATTAAAACTTCTAAAGAGTCCTAAGCCTTGTATAGAGTTAGAAGTTTTGTAGTTCTAGGAATCCTTATCCTAGTTGAACTCTTACATGACTCTATAAAAGAGTCGCATGTTGTATCATTCTAAATTAATCGAATAACAAAAAAAGTATTTTGTTTTCTACTTTTTCTACAGTATGAATGGTAAACCATGTCTTATTGAGCACCTCACCATAAATAATTGTTGTTCTCTGATATGGCTATCATCAAGGAGTGAAACATGCAATCGGCTTTGACATGTCAACGTTGGCGACTGCTCAATGCCGAGTAGCTTATTTCTAAACGCCAACTTACCCTTAATGCTTAAACAACTAGATGTTTGGTGTTGGAATGCATCCGTGAAAACTACTGTTCTCAAACGTATTCAAATCTGGGATGCTCAAAGTATCAAGTGTTTACCACCAAGAGATTTCTGTAGAGAATTGTCTGAATATGGTGGTTTGTTTCGAAGAAAGTAGGTTGCCCTTCTTAAATCTCAAAATTTTCTCAATTGCAAAAAGTTTGGAGCTTTCTTGAGAGCATCAACAACTTCACCTCCCTTGAAGCAATAAATGTGTATAATTGATGGGCTGACATTTCCTTTTTGGAAGTAGATTTCCCTACCAACCTCACATCACTTGAAATCTCAAATGCACCCAAAATTTATAACTCACTTGTTGAATGGGGGTTCAATGACTCTCCATCGGATGCTCAAATGTGGTGTTATTTCCGGAAGAAATGATATGGATAGGAAGTACGCTTCTTCCTTCTCTCACCTTTATCATCCTTAGACTCTCTGATGTAGGTCAATCTTGATGTTGTTGGAGATGGCTACTTTGATTGTAGAATCTAGGAAGGCAGAAAGTATTCCTGCAAGTAAGTGGCTTAAAAGAGAGATTTGAAAGGAAGAAAAGTGTGAGAAATGGTGTGCAGAAGAATGATGAAAGATAGGAGAGTTTGGTTAAGGAAAGTGGGCTGTTACGTAGGGTATTTTAGGGCGTGAAGATAGGTGAAAAATGAAAAGGATGATGGTACGGATATGGAGAATTTAATGGCTGAAAAATGAAAGATAGTATCTTAAATAATTAAGGATGAAACAAAGTTATATTAAAGCTTAGCCCCGGACCTTATATGATTACTTTAAGGGGTGATAGAAAGGACTTTGACCCATTGGTTATAGAGAATCAAGAACCAAAAGTATCAAGAAGGAAAGAAAGATTGACACCACAAGTATAAAAACTTAAATAAGTCGATAAAGTTCAATAAAGAACTAAAAGAGAGAAAATTCTCACAAAGTAAATTGATTGATATGAATTAGATGTTTACAAATGACAAATACAACTTACATTTATAGGAAATGAAAGGGCATGGCCGAAATGGCCCTTATTTATTCGGTTTAAATGGTGTCTCCCTCCAAAGTGCCCTTTAATGATTCGACTAAACGGTGTCTCCCTCCAAAGAGTTATGGCGCCCAATTATCTTCCCTCCAAGGTTGTTTTGGCTCCATTTGAGTTTCCCTCCAAAGTTAAGAGGCATGTCTCTTGTGAGGGAACATCTAGCCTTAAGCTGAAATGAGTTGAATTGAGCTGGTTTGAGCTGACCAAATCTTACACTCTTTCATTGAGCTTCTTGAGCTGCCCTTGAGATAGGCGATCTTTCCTTTTAGGCCTTTGAGCTATCTCGGGCTGTTTGGAGCTTGAACAGAGCTAAATGGAGCTTGAATGTGCTGAGACGGTTTGAAGGAGCTAGAATTAGCTGAATGAGCTATGATGAGCTTCCTTTTAAAGTTCTTGAGCTGATCCAAGCTTGTATTTTCATTCCTAGTACCTAAAGAAACAACAAACAAATGTATGAGCTGAAATGTAGCTAGAATACGATGTATGATTAAGTTTAAAGATATAATGCAATGCAAACATACTTAAATAACTTATATAACGAGATATAAAGATGTAGGGATGTAAAAAGCTGACCCGACCTGAAAACCCGACTGAAACCTGCTCGAGTCAGAACTTGATTTGACCTGAAAATTTAATGACCCGAACCCGATCTGTAACCGACTGTTGTTGACCCGAACCTGAATTCGACCTGTTACTGTAGTGACCGAACCCGACTTGCGTCCGACTGAAAACGACCCGAACCCGAATTGGATCTGTTACTGTGGACCTGAAACCCGACCTGCGCCCGACTGAAACGAACCCGAACCCGAAGCCGACCTGGCAAATAACCGATTTTACCCGACTGAATTGACCCGAGATCCGATATTACCCGACCTGTTTTGAACCCGACCTGTTTTGGACCCGACCTGTTTTAAACCCGACCTGTTAATTGACCCGACCTGCTTTGAACCCGACCTGTTTTGGACCCGACCTGTTTTAAACCCGACCTGTTAATTGACCCGACCTGCTTTGAACCCGACCTATTTTTAACCTGAACTGATATTGATCTGACTTGATATTTACCTGATATATAGTTGAAGAAGTCTACGATTTGATAAATTTAAAGTGTTGATAAATGTAAAGTATTAATTTATTAAATTAATTTAATACTAACTCGTTCAATATAAATTATTTGTGAAGTTTAATAAGAATTAACATACTTAAATTTATTTTATTAAAAATATTTTAAATTTAAAAGTTTTATTAAATTAATAAGTTGTGATTGATGAATTTAAAACAAATTATTTAAAATTTAAATCAATTTATTAATTGAGATCATTAAATTTAAAAAATATTTTATTAAAAAATTTAATTATAACTATTAAAATAATAAAAAATGTTTTTTAGTTTAGGAGATTTTTTTTTGAATTAATAGGGGGAAAGTTTTTTTGATTGATAGAAAATTATAGGGGGGAATTTTGATACCATATCAAACAAAAAAATTTGTGGGGGGGGGGGGATTTTTTGCCGCCAAATCAAATTTGTGTGGGGGGGGAAAGGGGGTGCCGCTAATATCAAACAAAAAAATGAGTGGAGATGAGATTTTTTTAATTTATGGGTTAATTATCCTTTAGGTCCTTCCTTAATTAGATTATTAGGGTTTAGGTTTTTTAGGTTTTAGTTTGTTTTCTAGTCTTAACTTTTGGTTTAGTTTCTTTAAATTTTATTTAATTAGGCCATGCTTCATAAATTAATTAATTATTAAATTTTTTAGTTTGCTTTAAATTTGATTTGGTCCTCGTATAAAGATTTGATAAGTAATTAGGTTTAATAATTTTATTCATTTGTGATTTGGGCTCTAATTAATAATTTAGTTTTAATTTATTTTTAGATTTGTCCTTTATGTTTCAATTTATTTTGTTTGTTAGATTTATGGGTTTATGTTTAAGGTTTAAGGGTAAGTGTGTCAAGTTGATTGTTTGGGGCTATGAGATTAGTTTAGGGATTATGTGATTAGGCTTGCATTCTAATTATTAGTGAATAGTGTCTGTAAGATTTAGATATTCGTGTTTGGGGTTTGAGGGTAAATGTGTCAACTTAATTATTTGGAGTTATGAGATTAGTTTAAGGATTAGGGGATTAGTCTTGTACTCTAATTATTAGTGATTATAAGATTTAAGAGTTGAGGTTTATGTGTATTGTTTAGAGGTATACATATATACATACAAATATGTATGTTCTAGTATATATATATATATATATATATATATATATATATATATATATATATATATATATATATATATATAACAATATATGCATACTAAAACTTATATATATATATATAATTATAACAATATATATATATATATATATATACACTAAAACTTACATACATACATGTATATATATACTAAAACTTAAATACATGCATATATATGTGTTTTAGTATGTATGTATACATGTGTGTTTTAGTATATATATATATATATATATATATATATATATATATATATATATATATATATATATATATATATGCATATGTTTAATTAATTATAACAATACATGTATATGTATATATCATAATATATGTATATGTGTGTATATATACGTAGATATAAATTTTATTATTTTTAATATGATGATATTTTTATTCATTTTATTCCCTAAAATTTTATTTTCCACAGAAAGTTACCTTTATTATTTTTTAATTTTTGTAATTTACTCCAATATTTTAGATATAAATCATTTGATAATATTTTTGTTCATTCTAGTGCCTAATATTGAGACTAAAATGTATGTAAGTATGTATGTATGTACCTATCAATGTATGAAGCCTAAACCCATAATGAATTTTCTCTTAACCTGAAACCATAAACCCTAAACATTAAACCCTAGTGTATGTAAGTATGTATATATATACTTATTTATGTATGAACCCTAAACCCTTGATTAATTTCCCTAAACCCTAATGCATACAAGTATGTATGTATCTATCAATATATGAACCCTAAACCATTTAAACCCTAAACTCTGAATCGTCCAATGTTTTATAATTTTAATTTGATATTTCTGTTCATTATAACCCTTAAAACTTCATTTATATTCCAAATTGAACCCTACTAATTGTTTTTTAATTAGTCCAATAATATATAATTTTACTTTGACATTTGTTCATTTTAGTCCTTAAACTATATTTGTATTCCAAATTGACCATTTTTTATTTTTTTAATTAGTCTGATGTTTTATAATTTTAATTTGATATTTTGTTCATTATAGTCTCTTAACTTTATTTTAATTAGTCTGATGTTTTATAATTTTAATTTGATATTTTGTTCATTCTAGTCCCCTAAACTTTAGTTTAATTCCAAATTAGCCCTTATTTATTGTTTTTTCATTTCGTCCGATGTTTTATAATTTTAATTTGTACTTTGTTCATTCTAGTCCCTTTAACTTTATTTCAATTCCAAATTGACTCATATTCATTGTTTTTTTAATTCGTCCAATGTTTTATAATTTTAATTTGATATTTTAATCTTCTATACCCTAAAACTTTATTTTTATTCCAAATTGACCCACATTTATTTTTTTAATTTGTCAAATGTTTTATTATTTTAATTTGATATTTTCTTCATTCTAGTCCTTTAACTTTATTTTATTTCCATACCGACCCCTATATATATTTTAATTCATCATGTTTTATAATTTTAATTTGAAATTTTGTTCATTCTAGACCCTAAAACTTTATTTTTATTCTAAATTGACATCTACTTATTGTTTTTTAATTACTCTAATTTTTATACTTTTAATTTGATATTTTTGTTCATTAAAGTCCCCAAAATTTTATTTTTGTTCCAAATTGACCCCTTTTCATTGTTTTCTTTTAAATTTGTCTAATGTTTTATAATTTTAATTTGATATTTTTGTTCATTATAATTCGTGAAACTTTATTTTTAATCCAAATTAACCCATTTTCAGTATTTTTAATTACTCCAATGTTTTATAATTTTAATTTGATATGACTTTAAATAATTAACTCCAAATCAATGACGATTGACGAAGGCCAACCTAAAGTCTATCGACTACTTATACGGTTGTACCGAACTCAAACTCAATACGAATTTCAATCCTAAAAATACCCTGACCTGAATTACCCGACCTGAAACTACCCGACCTAAAATAACCCGACCTGAAATGCACCTGACCTAAAATGCAACCGACCTGAAATGAACCCGACCTGAAATGGACCCGACCTGAAATGGACCCGACCTGAAACGGACCCGACCTGAAATGGACCCGACCTGAAATGGACCCGACCTGAAGTGTATCCGAACCCGAATTAACCTGTCAATTATCTGCTTCGGACCCGACCCGTTTTGACCCGACCTGAAATGAACCCGACCTAAAATGGACCCGATCTGAAATGGACCCGACCTGAAATGGACCCGACCTGAAATGGACCCGCACCCGACCCGAGTCGAGTCAAAATAAAAAAATGACCTGAAATGACCTGTACCCGATTTTACCCGACCTGAAAGTACCCGACCTGAAACTCGTCCGATTACCTGTTTTTACATCCCTATAAAGATGTGGAGTAAGATAACGCTTCACATACCAATATGCAAAAGCATGTTTAAATAAGGTAATAGAAGATAAGGTAGAACTCCCTGAGAATTAGCCTTGATAATCTCCAATGGTTTGATCAAATCATGGAGAAAGTTGGGGCAGATTAGGATTGTATCACTCTTCAGGGGCTTTCTTCAACTGTTGCACATCTGCCATTGTCATATGCTCACTTCTCTTCCAACCGTCTGCTACTTATTATTTATTGCCCGTTGCTAAAAGAAGCGTGCGCAAGAGTTGAAGTCCAAGATTTCCCACATACCTTTTGTTCAAATTGATTCTAGCATTCTCGTTCCCAAGGGTATTAAACGAGAGTAAAGCTGCAACTCTTGGTTTTGATTTCTCCACATGTTCGGCCTTTTGTTCAAATTGATTCTAGCATTCTCGTCCCAAGGGTATTAAAATGAGAGTATAGCTGCAACTCTTGGTTTTGATTTCACCACAGGTTCGGCCATTTTCGTAGCCCAGTTGCTTGATATATCTGATTGTCCTAGGAACAAAATGATTTTGTAGGTGTTGAAAGCTAGATTGGTGAGCAAGTGTTGTTCTCAACTGATTTGCCATAGCTTTATTCGATCCAATGTAGTGGTTAGTAAATTTTGTGCAACATTTATTGAGCAAATTGAATTTTGTATGTTTTCATCTGCATCTTCTTATTCCTAAGGTTCCTTTCTGTGCTATATGGGATAGGAAAATGTAGTGAATTACAAATATATATACATTTTTGTGCTAGACATGAGCAAATCTGTAGTTACCATTGTTTTTCCTATCCCATATAGCACAAGATGACACGAACATTTCCTTTTTCCTTCTCGTTACCCATGTCTAAATACATGCTAGACCTAGACATGGGTATAGAACACGAACCAGCCATTTATTGGTCATAACAAGGTCAAGCTCAACTTAATCCCTTTTGTTCCTTTTTCTTTTTCTTTCAGCACAGCAGAATTTGACAAAAGTAGACAATTTCAGCTAATAAACTTCAATAGGTCATAACAGAGCCAACCATTTATTGAAACTACAGACACAAAGTGGCATTAACCTATAAAAACTACAACACATCAACTCAGAGACAACTTGGCCAAGGTTAACGCTAATACCTTCACCCCATTTTCTATATCCTGAGGTGAAGCATATTCTTCAGGCTTATGGCTGTATCCTGCAAATAGCAACACATTTTAACATTCGTATCATCGAATGCAGTTCAAGAATCTAGGCATTTAATCGGACTTGAATACGGACAGTGACAGATCTCAATGGGATCATTAAATCTGCAACTTACTTGACTGCATACAAACTAATTCATTCTACTGGTTTTAGACTTGCGTGAAAGCATTAAAGTTGAAACAAAAACAGAAACATCACTTAGATGACAATCTATACTTTTAGAAATTACCAACATCATTATAATTCTCTCATAAAAATAGACAACTAACAAACCATAATTACAAAAATTAATTTAAATTCACACTCCATATTTATGACAACCCAGTTTATTGGAAGAATGATTGACGAGTAAAATAAAATGATAACTAAGAATGTAATTTTAATATATATCCGATTCAATTCGTTTATTTTTATTTTTTGGTCCTAAATTTTTCTATACATTTTAAAGGTCTTTAAAAGGTCTAATCCCTGTACCTATGTTTGAATGTGTCAAACACATGTATTTTTAAGAAAAATAAAAGTCAAAGCAACATAACCAAAAACCCTCCAAACACGTATTTTTGTTTCTAAAAGAAAATTGAGCATATACTCAAATTTTAGGCATACCCGTATCCGACACTCGCATCCGCTTCCTAATAAAATAGTTATGTGACACTTTAATTAAGTAAAATCAGTTGATTTATAAGGAATGGTAGAAAAAATTAAATTGATTCTTAGGCGTGAGAGATTGTGGATCTTACCTTTGTAACAGGGAATAAATACCATGCCCATCGGAGATATCCTGGAAAATTATAAAATTCAAATATCAGCATCTAATTACAGTATAGAATCACGATAATGATGATGATGGATTTGAAATTGTGAATCCATTGACATGTTTAATTGTGTATTCATAGTAAAATTGTCTATATTATGACAAGTCCTTCAACCATGGTTTTCCCTTAAAACGAAAGTTAATACTTGGGTAAAGGTCCGAATCTGGAATTGGTAGCTTTTCTTCTCTATGCAGATATTCATGCATGTTCCCAGGTTAGGAAGAAGGGCTGGATCACGCATATTAAGAGGGTAATCGAGAAATCTCTACTTGCAAGCTACTCGGGTTCAACTCCAAAAACACACACACACACTCGAAACTGGCTTGGAAATTATCAAGTCAAGCTATAAGTATTGAGCAAGCCAAAATTTACTATCCTAGTGCTTACTAGAATAGCTGGCAAACCTAATCACACTATTTAATTAGTGTTTTTTTAAGGTAACACTATTTAATTAGTGTTGAAGAATATCAATTGGAGTTCGAGCACAAATAATCGAGATTGCAGCTGAGTATGATAATGGAGATAAGTTTTTTACTAGGTAAACAAGCCTACTAGAGCTAGCTTTAACAGTTCAATTTTTATCTAGAACCAAATTCAAGCTCTAAGGGCGAAACTCGATTGAGTTGGAACTGAGCATAAAGCCTTGAGATTCCAGTTGAGTTTGAGGTCAACTCGGCTCGTTTGCATTCATGCCTAATGACAACCTGAGCAGATTTCTGGGAGAACATGAATTCTCAAGAGCCATCTAAAGATAATATAGTCTAGCAAATTTCAGCAAGCCTAGTATTCAAAACAAATCAATATCTTGGGATGCTAAGAGTTAGTATTCACTCCAATTATTCTCCCAAAATTTAGGATCTAAAAGATATCAAAACTGCATAGCTTATATGTTTGTATAATTCTTCAAAGTATCAAGCACTTGAATTTCAGCTCCATGTTAAAAATATAGTTTTTAAGCTAGCAACAGATTTGGTTGCTAAGTATCATTCCCTTACCTTGCCATAAACAGTGAGTCATGGTAAGCTCTGCTGACCATATACTTTCGCGTTAGGTTCAGCTCTTTTGATGCGGCTTCCATTGCTTTGATTATTGATTTTTCGGACTGAGCTGGTGGGTCCTGATTGATGATCTTGAATTCTGATAAGGCAACCTTGCGCTTTTTGGCGATTGATTTTGCAGAATTATGGATTTTCTCAATAACAACATTTCTAAGGTCTTCATCAATATCTCGTACATCTAATAAGAAGCACAAACTTAAGGTCAGACTTGATGCATATGAACTAGTAAACACAAATTAAGAATGGTTCTATCTTAACATAAGATTCTTATGTTACTTGGACTAGGGGGTAAATAAGACACACTCACAAGCTACACGGATTAAACTCAGAAAATAAAAAATAGAATTATATCCCTTAATTACTGAGCCGAGCTCAAGCTATTGGTTGAGCCAAGAGAAATTGTACTTGATTCGAGTAGCCTGCGAGCTTAATCAAGCTTATTCTTTATAATATATTTTTAATATTACTTTACTATTATTACAATGTATATATGCAGACAAAAACCCTAAAGCCTTTTGTTATCTGCCTCCCATATACTCAGCCACTGCTTTTTCTCCCCTTCAATCTAACCTCTCACAAAATCAAATCTTGCACCTCCTCCGACTGACTTCAGGTTTTACAAGTTTCAAACTCCTTAATTGTTGGGTTTTGGTCAATTAAACTTTCGTTTTAGTTTTAGTGGTTTGAAATTTAGATGATTATTTCAAGTCATTATTTTCAATTGTTTACTTTGCATGAAAAAAATTGCTATTTTGTTTGCTTACTATTGCAAGACGTTTGGACTATATCTTCAACCCTGATTGTTTTCTTGTGTCTGTCTTATTTAAAAAAAATCATTTTTAAATACAAAATCAGTAAGCGAACTTTATCGTGCTCGAACTTAGAAAATGATGATCGAGTGAGTCTCGAGCCTTGAGTTTTAAATCAAGCTCGAGCTTGCCACCATTTAGACAAGGAGATGAATGTAAGTACGGAAGTATGTCAAACACGAATATGTTTAATTTCTTTGGAAGTATTTTCATGTATTAGGAGAGTCATATCCTATACCTATATCCCGATATTCTTCGTACACAGGTGTCAGACTTGGAGCATGAGTTGCGGCAGTATAGGTTGTTTGTGGGAGTAGTTTTTCTTGAATCGGATAAAGCAGCTATAAGGACTAAAGATGCTGGGTGTAAAAACTTAAGTTCTCTCGGAAAAATGATTTCTTACATCGACACCCATGTCCAATGGGTATCTAGATATAAGTTAGAGATATGACCCTCTAAGGATCCTCCAAATACAATGAAAAACTTTTCAAAAAAATGTACATATACGTGTCACACAACCGAATCCGAGTAACACAGAATGATACATACCTATTTCGAGGTGTGCTTTACTAGGGATGCTGTTGATTGCTCCTGGGTGAAGCTCCAAAATACCTGGGAAAACAAGTAATAAGTTCAACAAAATCAGAAGCTTCATTTAGCGCAAAAGAAATTTGCTGAAGGGCTTACCTACTGTACCAACAGTATTAATTGATCCAGAATCCATTACATGTTTCTCAAGAGCTAGCGCCAGCTCAGCAGCTGCAAGTCCAGCATCATTTCTGCTCTTAATAGTAAATTTACAGGTTATGGACATTTTCAACTTAATAAGAATTCTAGAAAAAAGTATAACAAGGGTGATCTAACAAAATCCAAATCTAATTCAACCAAATTACTCAGACACATGCATATAAATATATACTATGAAATATGTTTTAACAATCAGCATCAATGAAACGCAAAAGCTGCAAGTGTTATAAGAATGTCCCTCTATGTTACTCAAGCTAAGTGTCTAATACGGGTATGCTCAATTTTTCCCAAGTTTCTCCATATATTTTAATAGCTTCTTGAAGGGTCATACCGAGTACTAATTCCTGGTATGTGTCAGACACTAGTATTTCAATGATCTTTTAAGAGTCAGAGCAATATAAATGTCAGAATTGATAATAGTCACCTGTCCGGCATCAAGACGCCACCTGCATGACCACCATTGCCTTCAAAATCTACTTTTATACTTGCAGGGGCTGCAATGTTAGTAACTATACCAATAGATATACCTGAATTTAGGAATAATACAGATTAGCAAATCCTGATATATCGTAAGAAAGAGAAAACCACACCATTCAAAAGTGAGATACCTTCTTTCTCGAGAATCGGCCCTTGCTCTATATGCAACTCAACAAAAGCAGAGTAACTGTCTTTCTTCAGAAACACGCTGGATAAATCACCTTCATCTCTCGCATAACCAGCAGCTCTTGCAGCTTCTAAAAACGAAATGTTTTGACCATCAACCATTGTCTTTAAAGCTTCAGCAAGTGTTTCACCGCCTGCCATTAAGCGGCTGCATGTTGACAAAACATATCAGAGACTTCAAACACAAGCCAAGAATAACCCCTAGCTAAGAGACATATGTTGAAGTTCCATGTTACTCAGACTCGGATGTGAGTGTCAGATATGTTTCCATCACAAGTATGCTCAATTTTTCTATGCTTTTTTATGTATTTGAAGAGTCCTTGGAGGCTCATGGCCCCATACCCATATCTGAAAATGCGTCGGTATAGGTGTCGGACATGTGTACTTCAAAAAATAATTGAAAAGTAGCATAAATATAGTTTGAACTTAAATAAGCAAAACTGAAAAGCCTGTTACTTGGTCATGCTAACCTTCCCAAACAACCAATCCCGAAGCGTGTTGGCTCTTCAGAAGTGAATAAAATTATCTCTAATGACCTTTTAGGTTTGAACCCAGACCTGTGGTAGTCCCAATATAATAGAAAAAAGTTTTAGCCACAATTCCATAAACTGGGCAAACAAAGATCATTGAAAAGGATATACATTCATCAAAATGAAGATTGTTTCGTTTTGCTAAATAATGAATCAAATACTTCAAAAAGTGGCATTTAAATTAGGGTTGAAGAATTGAGAAGGTACAAATTCACATCAGTGAAAACTTATGGACCTCTTTAGTGCATTAATGGCTTCTATTGCGCCTAAAACACCAACAACACCATCATACTTCCCAGAGTACGGAATAGCATCGATGTGAGAACCTGTTGCCACTGCAGTAAGCTCCGGTTCATACCCATCCCTGCATCGTATAAAGCATTCGAAGAATCAAAACAAGCAATGAACACATCATCCATGAAAATAAAGTTCCTGATATTAATGTAAGTTTGAAGATTAAATGCAAATTGGAAATAAAGATAAACAGAAATCTGTTTTGTTGTTTCGATTAATGAGTCACTCATACATAGGGTTACATACATTACATCCTTTTATAGCAAATGACTTTGAATTGTATTAGGAGTCCTACTAACTATTAACTTCTAACTCTAGGTTTTGATACATGACTTAAATAATAACTCTACTAGTATAGTCTAACTACAAAAATACTTCTAATACGTCTAAACTTATAGGAAATACAGTGAGAGCAGTAGCATATATTAGAACAGTGACATGACAACGGCATGGGGAAACTAAGTGTAAAGTAAAATCAATCATCGAGCTCTCAGCAAAACACAAGCTATTCTTCAAACTTGTATTGCCCCCATTGATAATTAACTACATGAAACGGTACAAATCATCAACCCAGTGTAATGAATAATCAAGATAAAGCATATTTGACACTTGAATCATAATAGTTATATCCGTAGAGCGAATCAAACAAACAAATGAATAGAAAGCACATGTATGTTAAAAAAATTTCAAGTTTTTCCAAGTATTTGGAGGGTCCATTGAAGGTTATATTTATATCCCATATCCATGTCCCTACTTGCATCGGACATGAGTGTCGAATACAAATAATTAACAGAAAAACAATGAAGAGTTGGGACTTGGGAGTAACATCAATAACGTTTTAGAAATAATCACACATTTGAGGCAGCATTAAAATTCTGAGAAATCAATAATAATGAGAACAATCTTAGTAAGATGGGAAAATTGAACAAACCTACCAACGACCAAAAATGTTACCGACAACATCCTCTCTCACGGAAAGCCCAGCAAGCCCCATTAAATTTTTTATGTACCTGTAATTAAATGTCCCAAGCAATTTCCATGAAAAAACAGAAAATGTTTTATAAAAGAAAACTTGATAGAATTCACAATAAGCACAAACGAGAAAACATTGTTCCAATTTCCATGCTCCTTTTAACTTCATTGAACCTGAATTGTTTATATAGCTCTAAAATGCAGTCATTATGTACAAAGGGACGTGAAATAATGGATATTGTAATCTTTGCATTGCATTTTACCCATTATGTAACATCTATGACACAACCAAATTCCTTATAACACTACCAAATTTACATCCACAACTGCAATGCATAACATATGTTTATGATACCCAGAATTGTGACATTGCAACAGCGTCAAAGATAAAATCTCGTACCTGGAATCAGGAATATATTTGTATACACAACTTAACTAAGTTTCCATTTTTCTTGTTCTTTTATTTGTTTCATAAAGAAAAAGATAACTTTTCATCACAGACTATGTTACTCGAACTCATGTGTCAATGTTGATATGGGTATATGTCGGGCACAACATGGTCGGATTACTCTAAGTCCATCTATTTGGAGGATCCTTGGAGGTCATATCTCTATAAAATATACAAACCCATTAAAAAGACAGGAATTACCTGCGAGCCAATACACGATTACAAACAGAAAAATATACAAACCCTATAACAAGACAGGAATTACCTGCGAGCCAATACATCATTCTCACTGTAGAGAATCCTAGTAACTGCTGGAGCAGGAGCATCCGAGAAAGTTGATAACTCATCAATCTAAAAAAAATCCCATTTCAAAAAATTAAACCCAAAACACACAAAAGATCAAAAATATATGAGGGAAATTAAAAGGACCTGCTTTTGCAGAGCTAGAGCATCAACTGAAAGTGAGTTTGAATTCGAATCTGGTGATTTAGAAGGACTGGATGGGTCATCAAGTGGGTACCCAGAGAAATCATGCATGGTTTTGATTGTTGGGTCAACATTGAGTTGAGTTAAGATCAAAGGCGTGGAGCAAAGGAAGAAGAGGAAGAAGAGAAGGGGGGAGAGAGAGTGAGGGAATCTCCTAGACATGTTTTTTGCTTGGAATTTCTTAATAATTTGATAAGCTTGTTATATTTGCTGCAGCTGCTCAGTAGGACAAATGCAAGATGCAAATCCTACGTTGATGTTTTTGTTGTTTTGTGTTCAGCAGATTAATTTACAGGAAATCTGTCTAAGAATGAGAAAAAGAAAAATAAAAACCTCTATAAAAGAGAGGGTAATGCTCACAGTACCGATTATTTAATTTGATAACTAAACTTTTAATTGTTTTAATATTATTATTAAATTTTTAGTTTTATTTTAATTTAATCACTAAACCGTTAAGTGGCGGTTAAAAAGGTAACGTGGCAGTTAACAAAATTTGTATAACACACATTTAGTCCTCTATATTTCCAAATTCAAACAATTTAGTTATAAATTCAAAATAATAATAATAAATTTTGACTCTCGGTATTTACACGTTCATTCAATTTGGTCATATTTTTAATTAAAAATAATTTAATAATTCTATTAAAAATGAAAAATGATTTTGAGCAGGTGATAATTATTAAATAAATATTTGATTTTGATATAACAAGGACTTAATTGTAAACAAATAAATTTTTAAAGTACTTGTTTTTACTCACAAAATTGACAACATTAGAACTTAAACAATTTTCTAAGTCAACTTTTAAATCCTCAAATATTTTATAAGTATTTTGATACTCATCTAGCCATTTTGGTAACTAAACTGGTACTCATACGCTATTAAGTATAAAATTGAGTTCCAGTAATAAAAACCCGTACCAGTACGCCATGGGCCGTAGTGGTACTTACTAAGTACTTAATTGTGCTACGAGTACCAGTACGACCTATGGCGTACCAGTACGGGGATTAAGAACTTTAAAATATTTTTAAATTAATTTGACCGTTAGATTTGTCAGTTTACTTGAAGCCAAACTTTAAAAGTTTTCATACGTGTATCGGTGCAGTTATATGCATATCGATACCTTTTGTTAACAAAATTTTCTAAAAATTTCAGTGAGCAAAATGAGTACCAGTACGGTACGACTTAGAGAATGTGAAAGATATGCTCAAAAAGTACATCGAGAATGTCATCTTCATCAATCAAGTAAAATACATCAATGGTATGCTCAGAAGTTTGACTTGGAGAATGTGAAGCCTCAAGTCACTCCAATGAACTCTTCTATAAAGCTTGGCAAAGATGAAGGAGGTAAATGTATTGATCTTAAGCTTTATAGATCTATGATAGGATCTTTGTTTTATCTTACCGTAAGTAGACCTGATATCATGTTTAGTGTTTGCTTGTGTGCTACATTTTAAGCTAGTCCTAGAGAATCGCATTTTCAAGCTGCCAATAGAATCTTTAGATACTTTAGAGATACACCTAGTTTAGGTCTTTGGTATCCTAGAGATACATCATTTAGTTTGCATGCATATTCGGATGCGGATTATGGTTTTCTAAGACTACCTCTAATACTTGTCAATTTCTAGGTAGCATGCTAATCTCGTGGTTTTTTAAGAAGCAAAATAGCGTTGCATTATCTACCATCGAGGCAGAATATATTTTGGCCAGTAGTTGGTGTGTTCAACTCCTATGATGAAACAACAACTCTTAGATTATGGAATTGATGTAAGCGTCGCAACCCTTTCGAGCCCAATTTTTTGGAAAATTTTAAAAACACGGAGTCGCCACCAATCTTTTTGAAAAATTGTGATTGGATCACTTTAAAGCATGGTTATTTTAATAAAACATTTTATTTTATTGAAACAACGGTTTTGGCCCATGAAAACTAGAAAAACAAGTTCGGGGGTCGGTTACGCGTGGGGAAAGGTTAGCACCCCACAACGCCAAAAATTGGCACCTCATTGATTTCAAAAATGTTTTCAAAAATTGGAATTTGCAAGTTCACGAAGGTTCAATTTTATTTGTCTATTTAATGAATATAAATCTATTTTAACGGCCTTATCGCCCGGGAAATGTACTTTAATCACCGCCAACACTTCTGCGCTAACCTGTCATTCTTGTTTGATAAGACACTGCATTAATTAAGTTTCTCTTTTTAAATCATACAAAGAAATTTAATGTGTTGAACATTTTTTATTTATTCTAAACTGAAGTTTATTAATTCTAAAGAAAGTCTAAGTCTTTTATTCTTAATTTAGGGTTTAAATTTTATTAAGTGTATTTTTTTTAAGAGAGTTTTTCCACAAACAAGTTTCTAGTCTAAGCTCAAAGACCCTAAACCCTAAAGTTCAGCCTAAACTAAAAGCAAAAAAGAAATTTTGAGACTCAAATTTGGATTAATTTTATTTCGAGAATTTTTCTAAAAAAACCTTCTTTTGCTTTTTATGCTTTTATTTTTATTTTTTGTTCTTTTTATTCTTTTATTTAAAATATTTTTTATTTGGTTTTCTTTAAAAAAAATTATATTCGAAAATTTTTCTTTTTATTTCTAACACTTTTTTATTCTTTTAATTTTTCTTTCAAAATCTTATATTTCTAAAATCCTTATGTTTTAAAGCCCATTTTAAAATTTCTTTTTTTTGATTTTTAAGTTTTTATCAAAATCTTTTATTTCTAAACTCTTTATGTTTTAAAGTCCTTTTTTTATAGATAGGGAAAGCACCTACTACATGCCTCGTTAAAAAACCTCCCTAATCCTAATAGAGGAAAAAGTGTGCATGTAGTAGTGCTATAATACAAGACAAACCAACGGTAAAACCGAGATTAAAACGCAAACGGAGAAAGCCACAAACCACCCCAACAAAGATACAAAATCGGAAACAAAGCTGCCGAAAAAAGTAACCACACACCACGCATCAAAGCTGGCATCGGTAGTGATCAATGGCACCATCATCCAACACCATTCAGACCATCTAAGACGTCATTTGCCATGGCTTCCACACGAATACTATCCCGGATTGCTAATGGAGGGTCGAGAAACCCATAATAGTCCAAAGGCAAGTCCTTCTCCATTTTTGCAAGCGTATCCGCAATCCCATTCGCCTCTCGTCGTATCCAAGAGAATTTGATATCCCAGTTTCGCGATAAGATTTCCGCAAGGTGGCATCGCAAACTTGAAGTAATCCTCGAAGGCTCCCGAAGCAACAAGCTGTTGTAAACCTCTCTATTGTCCGTCTCTACAATAACCTTGGTAACACCGAGAGTCCACGTCGTCGAAAGACCCTCACACACAGCCCAAAGTTCAGCCTCAAACACAGAGCACGTACCAATTTTCTTGGAAAAACCGAACCGCCAATGTCCATTAGAATCACGCCCCAAACCACCACATGAAGCAAACCGGTTGGGGGCCTCCACCACTTCACAGCAGCTCGAGAGACGAGCGGCGAAGCCACGGCTTGCTCCTGTCGGACACTGGCCAGCAGCATCTCTCGGCAGTGGTGTTGAGCTTGCTGCAGTAAGGATTCTTGAGAGTCTGATTCAACACCAAACACAGCCGCGTTACGTCGCTTCCAGGCCAGCCATAGCACAGACCCGAAGAGCAGGTCCCAATCCCCCTGGCAGGGAGCGAACCGCTGAGTGTCGCTAAGGTTCTCCAAGATCCAGTCGTTAATACTGGAACCGAAAAAATCAGCAACCATATCAGTTTTCACGAGCTGTAACCACACACCTCTGACCGCCATACAATCACGGAGAACGTGAGAAATATCTTCCACCACCACACCACAAATCATGCAACTAGAGTCGTTTGCGATGTGTCGACGAACACGCTCAGCGTTTGTCATGATTCGCCCATGATTTTAAAGCTTTTATCAAAATCTTTTATTTATGTTTTAAAGCCGTTTATTGATTTTTAAAGAACTTATTTTATTTTTAAAAGAAAATTTTATTTAAGAAACAACACGTTTTATTTTTTTCAAAATGTGATGGATCAAAACCTACCTTTATTTTTTTTAAACAACACAATCTTTTTGTTTTTTAGAATAAGAGTGGATAAAAAAAAATTAAAAAAACTTTATTTTCAACAACTCATATTTTTAGTTTTTAAGGATGAAAATGGATTGAATTTTTCATTTTTTAAAATAAAAAAAGATTAAACTCAAATTAAAGAACATGAACGAAGTTAAAAGTTAAACCACAAACTGAAAATTTTACCGAACACAAAATCCGATCTTCCTATTCCAAACTGCAACCTAAAAAACATGAAAAAACACACACAAAAATTCAACCAAGAAGAAAAAAAAGAAAATTAAAGCAATGCAAAGAAAGAAAATTTACCGGAAGCGAAGAATTCATGAATAATCTCCACCCGAACCGACTTCGGTCGTCACCAAAAATTGGATCAAAGCTATCCCAAAGCTCGAACTTACTCCAACAAATTTTTAGAAATTTCAGAAAAAACTCAAAGGAATTTTTGGATATTATCTCTAAGTATTTTTGTTCTTCAATTGGTGATGAACAAAGGGGGATTTTGGGGCTATTTATACTAACATTTGAGCCAAAATCCCTAAAAATTCGGATTTTAATCCCCGAACTGAAGCCAAAATCGGGCAGAGGACTTGATTCTCGACAAAACCCCTCAAAATTCATCCGATTTGGAGAAGAATCACTCCCTTAATTCTAGCCTAGGTTTTGACCATTTTCTTCTATTTTTTGTAGATTCCGACGGTGACAGGGGATAACGGCGAACGACGCTGGCACCATTGGAACGACAACACCGAGACACGTTGACCGATACCAACGGCGTTAGCGACCGTGGCCCAGGAATGGCGGGAGGATGTCTGTCAACTGCTCAAAGTGGGGGTTTTAGGGTGCCAGATCGAGCATGTGGCTACGCGCGTGAACTTTTTTTCTTTTCTTTTTTTGCTTGATCTAATCTTGGTCTTTGATCCTTATTGCTCCAAATCTAACGGCCTACATTAATCCTGAAAAAAACAGACAAATGGGTTAGTTTGGGCCATTTTTATTGTTTTTTTAGTTTATTGTTTTTGGGAATGGGCTCATAAAATGGGTTATTTTTGGGATGGGTTTAAATATAAGATGGGTTATATTATTATTGTTTTTTGTATTTTTTTAAAAGGGTTGGTACTTAAATGAAATATGTTTATGGGTTTATTTTATTTCTATTTTTTAAAGATGGGTTTTATTATGTATATTTTTGGGCTTTTAATAATAATAATAATAATAATAATAATAATAATAATAATAATAATAATAACAACAACAACAATAACAATAAAAAGAGGTGAAAACTAGTGTCAACAGTTGCCCCTCTTTGCTCATCTCCGTGAAACGAGGATAGAGCAAAGACCAAAAAGCACTAATTTTCACCGATTTGTTGATTGGTTTCATTCTCCTGATGCCCGAATGGATAGGCATGTTCTATTCTCCATGTGCCCGAATAGATGAGCAGGGTTCCATTCTTCTTACGCCCGAACGGATAGGCAGATTCTATTCTCCAAATGCCCTAAATAGATGAGTAGGGTTCTATTCTCCAAGTGCTCGAATAGATGAGCAGGATTCCATTCTTCTTACTCCCGAACGAATAGGCAGATTCTATTCTCCAAATGCCCGAATAGATGAGCAGGGTTCCATTCTTCTTACTCCCGAACGGATAGGCAGATTCTATTCTCCAAATGCCCGAATAGATGAGCAGGGTTCCATTCTCCTTACGCCTGAACGGATAGGCAGATTCTATTCTCCAAATGCCCGAATAGTTTAGCAGGTTACTTAAAAAGTTTCATCCTCCTTACGCTTGGATAAACAAACGGGCTCTCTTGCTGAAAGGTCTTCTATGTACTTGAGAAAATGCAATATACAATGCAAATATGATGTACATGCCCCCAGGGATGCCTAAAACATGAATGCATGTCAAGCTTCATGTTTTTCCTTTAAAATTCTTCTGTTAGGGTTAGTTTTTTTTTTCAAATGGCCAGCATAGAAGGAACTATGAAACTCTAAATAATTTTGGATTATTATCATCTCAAACATTTTCTCAACTCGGGTAAAAATGTTGGACATCGATTCTGGCCCAACCAATACGAATTCCTTTTCATTTCTTCATGCCGAATCAGACTTTGCATAAATAGGAAAGCCAGCTACGTCCCATCTTCCAATTCTAATTCCATCGACCATTCCTTGGAAGAAAGCCTCCACCATTGCCTACTTTTATTAGACGGAATTAAAGTTCACCAAAATGTCACAAGGCCATAGTTTGGGTTTAGCACCATAAACACTTATGATCCATTTGCTTTATTTTAAAACGTTTCTAATCTTTTGCATACTCAATCTAGTTATCTTGTACTCCTGACTGGAAGGGCTGACTTTATCCTTTCATTTCATTCTTTGTACTTCTTTGCTTTATTGAAAAATTTGATTCTTGTATGCTAACATTCCCAAGTCTGCTATCGTTGTAGTCAGTACATCCATATTCAGGGACAAGCTTCTTCTAGAGCATGATTGGAAATCCTTAAGTCAAGTTTTGTCATTTCCAATGTCTGTAAAATTGTTCTCATTATCATGTAAGAAAGACTGGTGATTAGGAAACACCCATATGTTGCTTACAGACACCGAGACACTTGTAAGGCTTTTCAAGAATTCACATTTTCTTTCCTACGTGGGACCATTTACTTAATAATCTTTGCAGAAAAACTTATTCCCACTTTGAACGTCTTCGATATTGGTGCCACATGCCCTAAGTTATAATTATAGTCATGAAACGCCTCATAGTCCTTGTACGTTTCAAAACCTTCTCAAAGTAATGCTTAAAAATCTTTTGTATATCTAAGTAATTGTAAAACTTATTAATTCTCATTTCAAAGCAAGATGCATTAATAATAGTGAAGAAAGCAAGAGAAGAAAGGAAAAGGTCCATGAGACAAATTTTTATTAATGTTGTGGCAAATACAAGAAAGTTTACAAGAAAGGAAAGGTAAACAAGTGTTTAGATATCAACAGTCCAAACTCTAATCAAAATGCTGGAAGAAATCTTGAATGCCACCTTTACTGAGGAATCTTTGAGGATGACACATAAAGTCGTGAAGCCCCAAAAACCATCTTGCAAATTACATGAGCCACCCTTTACGGGTTTCAACTCTAATTCCCTTTTTGGTTTCAAAATGCCCTTTACGGGTTTTCATTTTGAACCCTCCTTTTTTTCTTTTCCTTTTCCTTTTCCTTTTTCTTTTCTTTTCTTTCCTTTTCTCTTTCTCTTTCTCTTTCTTTTTCTTTCTTCTTTTTCTTTTTTCTTCTTTCTTCAAGCATAATACCTCTTAAAGGAATCCAAGTTCACTGGGTTTTGAAACTCATCTCCATCCATTTCAGCCAAGATTAATGATCCGCCTAAAAAAACCTTTGTCACAATGTAAGGTCCTTCCCAATTGGGTGCCCATTTTCCTCGGGGTTCACTTTGGATTGGTAGCTTCTTCTTTAATACCAGGTCACCCTCTTGGAATTCTCTGGGCGAACCTTCTTTTCATGAACCCTTATCATCCTTCTTTGGTATATTTGACCATGGCATAAGGCTTTCAACCTCTTTCCTTCAATTAAATTCAATTGATCATATCTTGCCTGAACCCATTCAGCTTCATCTAACTTGGCCTCCATCAAGACACGCAGCGATGGTATCTCAACCTCAATTGGTAGCACAACTTCTACTCAATATACTAACGAGAAAATAGTTTCCCAGTAGATGTTCGTACCACGATTCGATAAGCATATAAGGCGAACGGTAACTTTTCATGCTAATATTTATAAGTGTTAGTCATTTTTGCAACTATCTTCTTGATGTTTTTATTGGCAGCCTCTACTGATCCATTCATCTTCGGGCGATACACCACTAAATTATGATGTTTTATGTTGAATTGCTCACAGACCCCAGCGATCATTCTATTATTCAAGTTGGAAGCATTATCGGTGATTATGCTCTCCAGCAACCCATATCGGCAAATAATCTCTTTCTTTAAGAACTTGCAGACTATTGATCTAGTAACATTTGTGTACGAGGCCGCTTCAACCCACTTTGTGAAGTAGTCGATAACTACCATAATAAAGCGGTGCCCATTCGACGCTTTTGGATGAATATGCCCAATAACATCTATGCCCCACATAGAGAAAAGCCATGGAGATGAAATAACATGGAGAGATTGAAGAGGCGTATGGACCTTATCAGCGAAAATCTAACACTTGTGACATTTTCAAGAGTAATTAATGCAATCTCCTTCCATAGTTGACCAGTAATATCCGAACCGCATAATTCTTCTAGCAATAGTGAAGCCACTAGGGTGAGTTCCGCAGACTCCCTCATGAACCTCTTCTAGAATAAACTGAGCTTCTTTTGCATCCACACATCTTAAAAGCACTTGACCTCGACTTCTTTTATAAAGGATTTCTCCATCAAGAATGTACCATGATGCCATTTTCCTAATCATCTTCTTTTCATTCTCTGTTGCTTGAGCTGGGTATTGCTGAAACCTTATGTACTGCAAGATGTCGTGGTACCATGGCAAACCGTATTCCTCTTCCTTTATGTCGTAGCAATGAGTTGGGGAATCTAGCATATTCAATTTGACGGGCATCATCTCAAAGCCCCCACTTGCTTTAAACATGACAACTAGAGTAGTTAGGGCATCGACCATCTGGTTGTCTTCTCTTGAAAGATGCTTAAAAGTGATCACATCAAATTCTTTGGTTAATTCAAGGACCAACTTGTAATATTCTATCAACTTTGAATCTTTTATTTCCCATTCACCTCTTATTTGATAAATGACCAACGTTGAATCCTCGTAAACCTTCAAATTTTGAATTTTTATTTCAATGGCCACTCTTAGGTCCAATATGCATGCCTTCTATTCTGCCATATTGTTGGTGCAAAAGAATCTAAAACGTCAAGCGTAAGGGTAGTAATCTCCTTCTGGCGAAACCAAAAATGCCCCAATACCACGCCCTAATGCATTTACAGCACCATCAAAGTTCATGACCCAAGATTCTATTGGTGACTCATCATTTTCTAAAATACACATTAAATCCTCATCAGGGAAATTGAAATTTAACTCCTCATAATCGTCCTGAAAACGACTTGCAAAAAAATCAGCTATGGCACTTCCTTTCACTACTTTCTGACTCACGTACTGGATGTCATATTCTGAAAGCAACATCTGCCAACGTGCTAACTGACCTGGTAAGGCTGAGGCTTCCGTCATGAATTTCAATGGATCTAGCTTCGAGATCAACCATGTAGTACGATACAACATATACTGCCTAAGCCTTTTGGTTGCCCATACCAAAGAACAATATAGCTTTTCAATCGGGGTGTATCTTGTTTCACAGTCGGTGAACTTCTTACTCAAATAGTATATTGCCTTTTCCTTTCTTCATGTTTCATCATGCTGCCCCAATACGCAACCCATGGAGTTTTCATACACCGTCAAGTAGAGTATTAATGGTTTCCCTGAAACATGCGACACTAACACTAGAGGATTAGTTAATTGCTCCTTGATCTTTTCTAAGACTGCCTGACATTCTTCATTCCATGTCCCTGGGTTATTCTTCCTAAGCAACCTAAATATTGGATCACACTTATTCCTTAACTGGGAAATGAAGCGAGCTATGTAATTTAACCTTCCCAATAAGCCTCGAACTTGTTTATGTGTTTAGGGTGATAGAAGCTCTTGTATGGCCTTTATCTTATCAGGATCAATCTCAATTCCTCTTTTTATTACAATGAAACCCAATAACTTTCCATATGTAACTCCAAATTTGCATTTGGCAGGGTTCAATTTTAGCTGGAGTTTTCTCAACCTCTAGAATAGCTTTTCTATGTTCGCCAAATGCTCCTCCTCAGTTCTAGATTTGGCAATCATATCATCAACATATACTTATATCTCCATGTGCATCATGTTGTGGAAAAGAGTAACCATGGATCTTTGATAGGATGCCCCTGCATTTTTCAGACCAAAGGGCATCACTTTATAGCAAAAGGTTCCCCAAAGCGTTACAAAAGTAGTCTTCTCCATATCTTCCGAGCACATCTTAATTTGGTTATATCCAGAAAATCCATCCATGAAGGAGAAGAGGGAATGACCAGCTGTATTGTCTACCAAGGTATCGATATGTGAGAGTGGGAAGTTATCCTTGGGGCTTGCCCTATTAAGATCCATGTAGTCAACATACATCCGTACTTTTCCATCTTTCTTTGGGACTGAACAATGTTTGCTACCCATTCCGGATGTTTAGCCACCTCGAGGAATCATGCGTTATATTCCCTCTTTACTTCATCTCTGATTTTTAAAAGCGTGTCAGCTTTCTTTCTTCTAAGCTTTTGCTTCACATGCTCACATCCTACCTTTATAGGGAGTCGATTCATGACGATGTCGGTGTCAAGTCCAGGAAAATCCTAATATGACCAGGCAAAGATATCTTTATACTCTCTCAAAAGCTAGATCAAGCATTGTCGTGTCTAGATTGTGATAGTGGTACCGATCTTCACTTCACGCTTCTCTTCTTCAGTGCCAAGATTCGAAATTTCCAATTTTTCCTTATGGGGGAGAATCTGATTTTCTTCTCCTTCTACCATTCTGAGCAAGTCCTTGGGAAAATCATACTCTTCCTCTTCGTCTACATTTCCAACTTCTTTCAGGTGTAAACGGTAGCTCAAAATTGACTTCCGAGTCTGACTCAAAGTCATTTGTATTGTCGATATCTAGAGACCTGCAATGAAAAGGGCAAAGAATATATACCAAGAAAGAATAAACAAATGGATGAATGGAATGATTCATTTTAGGGTCTATTCTCATATTTAAGTTATTTTTATGGTCTTTTGCTTTTTGTTGTGTTTTGCAAAGTAAAGTTTGTCACACAAAATTATTTGAAAAATATGCATCTTTATTGAAATGAAAATAATAGTTTTGACATAGACCATTTTACATAAGATCTCTAATTACCCACAGGCCTAGAGGTAGAAGAGTTGGTTTTGAGAATTACTCTGAGCCTGTCTTAAAATTTTCAGGGACTAATTTGGCGGTCCAATTGTTCAGCTCAGCACTGGGGCGAATTTTAGACAAGTACTCGTTCTCTCCCTCTTCCTCGTCTATGATAACATTGATGCTCAAATTCTCAAAAGCCTCGCATAGTTCATGCTTTCCTTTCTCCTCCTCGTCAAATTTGGCATTGGGATCCAGAAGACCTCCGGATCTGAAATTGTGACTCAAATGAGGGTATGTCATTGGTTCCCACTCAATCTCCCCCCTTCAGCTTTGCCTTCCTTCTTTCTTGTTGCTTTATGAACTCTGCTTTCTTCTTGCATTTATTGGGCTTAAAGCCCAAACCAAACCGGTCCTTCTTTACTGGGATTTCCACAGGATACAACCTTCCCTGGTGATTCTTCCCAAATCCCATTCCTACCTTAGCTCATCTTCCTAGTGTTTGCTTTACTTGCATTTTTACGCAGCTTGACAATTCTAGTTTGGCACCTTACTCCCTTCGGTGACAAAGGTTGCATTGACTAGCTCTAATGTCCTAAAATGACACTCGAGTGCTCCCTCGTCCACCTCAATGTATGGCGCATCAGTAACTACCGAAGCAATGATTTCCTCTTCTGCACCAACCGTGTAGAACTAATATTTTGATATAATAATTGAAAAATGTTTTAGACTAATTTGAAAAGAATTTAAAACATGTCTTTAAGTCCAAACAACTTAAAAATAAGTTTGAGGCTTTTTAAAAGGTTTTTGGCAAATTTTTTAATGCTTTAAAGTAGTCAAACTTGACTTTTCAGCAAGCCCGTACCGATACGGTATACCCCGTATCGATACCCTCTTGCCCAAGTTTTGAATATGCCAAAACCCGTACCGATACGGGTGAGATCGTATCGATACGGATAGGGATCGTTTTGATAAGCCCCTTAAGCGTACCGATCCCTGTTTTAACAACCCCAATGGCTATTTCCCAACGGTCTTTTAAATGACATACCGTACCGATACGCTCTCAAGCGTATCGATACGCTTAGGCTGACAAAGAGCCCAACGACTAGTTCTGGAGAAGGGCGTACCGATACGCCTCCACGTTTACTGATACGGTAGGCTGCAGAATTGTATTTATGGTGGGAAATAAATCTCCAACGGCTCCAATTCAACCCTAACGGCTAGTAACGGCTACAAACTCATTAAGGAGTATAAAAGGGACCTCAAAGCATCAAGAGAAGGCCAATGCTTCATTTGTCAAACATCATATGATCAAGATTATGTCTTAGTGCCATATTGTCAATTTATTGTATAGACAAACACTAGTGAGCCAAAATTGTTATATTTGCTCAAGTGTTTTAGGATTGGGTGAGAGCTTAATTGTGCAAACAAATACTTATTAGAGGGGTTTGAGTTTGCTTATTTTTATCTCTTTGTAAAGAGGGTTTGATCAAGGCTTTTGGTAGAAAGCTTGATCGATTTTGTAAGGGTTTCCTCTTAAGCCTAGAAAAGGGGACGGATCAATAGTGGATTGATTGGAAATCCTTAGTGGGAAGCTAAGGTAGTGGATGTAGACCTTGGTTAGAAAGTTGAACCACTATAAATCATCTTGTCTTTATCTTTTTAGCTTCCACACCTCTATCACACAAAATTCCACTTCTCCACCACTTGAGGAGCAAGAATGGTTGAAGGAATCGAGCACCTAAAAACCCAAAAAACCGTTACCAATTGCTCGTCAATCACAAATTTTAGCTTATGGTGAAGAGTAGAAGGTATCACGCCTGTTGTATGAATCCATTGACGCCCAAGCAAACAACTATAACTGGGCTTCATGTCTACAACAACAAAGACTATTTCAAAGGTTGATGGTCCAATCTGCAAGGGAACTTCAATCTTCCCTAACACATCCCTTTGGGTCCCGTCAAAGGCCTATACTATATTTTGATAAGCTCTCATGTGAGAACTATCAATAGGCAACTTTTTCAATGTAGCCAAAGGGAGTACATTCAAAGCCGACCCGTTGTCAATAAGAACTCCTCGCATCATATATCCTTTACATCTTGTTGAAATATGGAGGGGTTTGCATGATCCCCTTCCTTCCGCATGTATTTCCTCATCATTAAATGATATGAAATTATTGACATCAATGTTACTGACCAACATGTCCATCTTGTCGGTTGTAATCTCCTTTGACACAAAAGTTCTGTTAAGAAGCTTTAACAAGGCATCATGATGTCCCTCAGAACTCAACGGCAAAGACAACATAGAGATTCAGGCGGGAAGTTTATGTAGTTGCTCCACCACACTGTACTCACTGTGCTTGAGTATTTTAAAAAATTCTTAGGCCTCTGATTCTTTTACAGGCTCATGAATCACTCGTGTCTTCTCTTGGAATAAATCCTTTTCTTCTTCTTTATATGGCTCGCTAGCAGCTTTTCTCTGTGCCGCATCTTTGTCCTCTACCGTGAGCACCTAAAAACCCAACAAACCATCACCAATTGCCCGTCAATCATAAATTTTAGCTTCTGGTGAAGAGTAGAAGGTATCACGCCTGCTGTATGAATCCATTGACGCCCAAGCAAACAACTATAATTGGGCTTTATGTCCATAACAACTAAGTCTATCTGCAAGGGAACTTCAATCGTCCCTAACACATCCCTTTGGGTCATGTCAAAAACCTGTACTATATTTTGATAAGCTCTCATGTGAGAACTATCAATAGGCAACTTTTTCAACGTAGCCAAAGGGAGTACATTCAAAGCCGACCCGTTGTCAATAAGAACTCCTGGCATCATATATCCTTTGCATCTTGTTGAAATATGGAGGGGGTTTGCATGATCCCCTTCCTCTCACAGGTATTTCCTCATCATTAAATGATATGAAATTATTGACAACAATGTTACTAACCAACATGTCCATCTTGTCGGTCGTAATCTCCTTTGACACAAAAGTTTTGTTAAAAAGCTTTAACAAGGCATCACGATGTCCCTCGGAACTCAACGACAAAGACAACATAGAGATTCAGGCGGGAAGTTTATGTAGTTGCTCCACCACACTGTACTCACTGTGCTTGAGTATTTTAAAAAATTCATAGGCCTCTAATTCTTTTACAGGCTCATGAATCACTCGTGGCTTCTCTTGGAATAAATCCTTTTCTTCTTCTTTATATGGCTCGCTAGCAGCCTTTCTATGTGCCGCATCTTTGTCCTCTATCGTGAGCACCTAAAAACCCAACAAACCATCACCAATTGCCCATCAATCACAAATTTTAGCTTCTGGTGAAGAGTAGAAGGTATAACACATGCTGTATGAATCCATTGACGCCCAAGCAAACAACTATAAATGGGCTTTATGTCCATAACAACTAAGTCTATTTCAAAGGTTGACGGTCCAATCTGCAAGGGAACTTCAATCTTCCCTAACACATCCCTTTGGGTCCCGTCAAAGACTTGTACTATATTTTGATAAGCTCTCATGTGAGAACTATCAATAGGCAACTTTTTCAACGTAGCCAAAGGGAGTACATTCAAAGCCGACCTGTTGTCAATAAGAACTCCTGGCATCATATATCCTTTGCATCTTGTTGAAATATGGAGGGGTTTGCATGATCCCCTTCCTTCCGCAGGTATTTCCTCATCATTAAATGATATGAAATTATTGACAACAATGTTATTGACCAACATGTCCATCTTATCGGTCGTAATCTCCTTTGACACAAAAGTTCTGTTAAGAAGCTTTAACAAGGCATCTCGATGTCCCTCAGAACTCAACGGCAAAGATAACATAGAGATTCGAGCGTGAAGTTTATGTAGCTACTCCACCACACTATACTCATTGTGCTTGAGTATTTTAAAAAATTCTTAGGCCTCTGATTCTTTTACAGGCTCATGAATCACTCGTGGCTTCTCTTGGAATGAATCATTTTCTCCTTCTTTATATGGCTCGCTAGCAGCCTTTCTTTGTGCGACATCTCTTTCCTCTACCGCGGGTGGGTAATAGAGCCTCCCACTTCTCGTGAAATGGCTTAATTCATTAACAGTTTCTTCCACTTTGTCTTCTTCAGCCGACATGCCCCATGGGTTTGCTACTGTGCAAGCATAACTCCAAGAAACATACTTGTTGTCCCTGTAAGGGAAAGGGTCTGGTGCCTTTATAACCAATCGTGGGGTCACACCCCTGGTCGGTTCACCAACTCTATCTTTGGTCTTAATCACCAAAGGCTTCATTCCTACATAATTCTTCTTAGATGACGACTTATCTGACGCACATACGTCCATCGTCTGTTCTTCATTTCTTTTCTCAAAAAACTCTAACTCTTTATTGTTAATTTTTACTTGAACTAATTGCTTGAACTCAAAGCAACATTCAATCCCATGCCCTTCCTTCTGGTGGTTCTCACAATACAATCCTTTAATCATCACTTCTTCGAATTTTCCAACATTTGGGTCCATACCCATTTCATAGATGCTTTAACTTGAGCAACATGTTCCTTGTTTGTTTTAGCTTCCTCCTCAATAACTGCATTTATTCCAGCCTTCTGGTGATTTGCCAGAGGATTTCCTTTTTCTTCAGATGTTTCAAACGACAACATCCCGATTTCCTTAAATCATCTACCTCTCTTTGAATGCAGTGCAGTTCTTAATGGTATGCCCCTTTACTCCTGCATGATATTCACATTGGGCCTTCTCATCGTACCATGGTGGGTACGGTGGTGAGAACGGAGGAACATGTCTTGGCAGCACCATCTTGGATTTGACCAACTCGGCAAATAGCTCCGCATACGTCATGAGGATAGGAGGAAAATAAGGTCTTGAGTTTCCTTGATATCTTCTCTCTCCTTTCGGGGAATTCGTAACTGCTGGGGCTGCCACCGAGGTATTGGGCTTGTTAAATACCACGCCTGTTGAATAGCTCGGGTTGTAGACATTAGTGGCATTGACTTCATTATCTCTCTTTTTATAAGTCCTCTTTGTCTCTCCACTATCCAACTTTCCACTTTTCATAGCTGTTAAGATCAATTCTCCATTCATTAGCATGTCTGCAAAGCTCTTTGTGGCATGATTGAGCATGCGATCATAGAAAGGACCCTTCAGAGTTTCCACGAACATTGGGTAATTTCATTTTCTAGCAGTGACACATGTACTTGTGCCGCTACGTCCCTCCATCTTTGCACGTACTGTCGGAAGTTCTCATGATGTTTTTGCTCCATCCCTTGTAAGACCAAACGTGTTTGAACCATGTCTGAGACATGCTTGTACTGTTCACTGAAGGCTCTGGACAGATCTTTTCATGATTTCGTGTTTACCCGACTCAGTTGCGAATACCAGCGTGCAGCTGTTCCCACTAAACTGTCTTGGAAGAAATGAATGAGCAGCTTCTCATTGTTAAGATACATTGACATCTTTCTGCAATACATGGTTAAGTGTTCTGACGGGCATGTAGTTCCATTGTATTTCTCAAAATCTGAGACCTTAAATTTTGGTGACGCCACCAGGTCTGTAACCAAGCTCAGGTCCTTGGCATCCATTCTGCCATGAACACTTCCCTCCTGGAAGGATTTGATCATGCCTTCTAGCTTCTCATACTTGTCTTCCCACTTCTTTTCAGCCTTAACCTTGTCAGCAATTTCGTCGAGGTCAGGTACCTCATAATTATTAGCTTCTCCATTTGAAATATGAGCAGAGGATTCAGCAAAGTAGACAGGGGTTTTGGCCTTGGTAGCAGCCTCTTTTCCAAAGGTCATTCCAGGAAATCGTGGCCATGTGCCGGTATCTCCTCCTACTTCAGCTGCATCCGGATCCTTAAACCCCAACATAGCAACGATCGAGCTAATTGTCCTCTAATGTACTAACTCGATTTGTTGTTTCAAGTCAGTCTTCATCTTCTCCAACTTGTCTTGAGTGCTCTTCTGGCTTGCCTCTAGAGTTGTCAATCTTTCCTCAGTGTTATTGGTTCGAGTTTGGGCACGTGTACCATACTTATGAGTTGTTTTAGCTATTTTGAATGTTCTTTCATTTTTATATTAAGTTAGTTTTTGTCATGTACGAATGCATGTACAAACAAATTTCAACAAAACAAACAACAAAACAATGCAAATGCATGAATGCAGTCGAAGGGCCATTAATTCCAGAAAATATTTGCTCATAAAAACAACTCTCTTTATTGAACATCAAAAAGGTCCTTTATTACAAGAATTTTTTAAGAGAAATTACAAATACATCTCGTTCCGAGCACCCAATTCCTTGACTTCCTCAATCATCCACATAAGCCTTGGTCCAACTTCTCATAAAGGCCTAATGTAACGACAAAGAGTCATTGCTTCAGTTGCTAACATTACCACATGCTTGGCCACATCTTGGATCTGTGTCATCACGGTCCTATCGAACTCATCTCGTTGCATTTGGACATCGATTGATAGGTCAAATTGAATAAATACCAGTAAAAATCTGTCATTACAGGTCAGGCCGTATCGAAACGGGTGATGGCATTACGATACGGGTAAGCACAGTTTGGTCTGAGAAATAGGGCGTATCGGAACGGTCCATGGTCATTTCGAAGAAAGATGGGACAATGCGGATGTGCATAGATTATCGACAACTGAACAACTTGACGATCAAGAACAAGTATCCCTTGCCTAGAATTGATGATCTCTTTGATCAGTTTCGGGGAGCCTCAGTGTTTTCTAAGATAGACTTGAGATCATGGTATTATCAGCTAAAGGTGAAGGATGTGGACGTACCTAAGACAGATTTTTGCACGAGGTATGGACATTATGAATTCTTAGTGATGCCGTTTGGTTTGACCAACGCGCCTGCTGCTTTCATAGACATGATGAATCGTGTATTCCATGAAATCTTGGATCAGTTTGTGGTGGTGTTCATCGATGATATCCTTGTGTATTCGCGTACCGAGGAGGATCATGATAGGCACTTGAGGATTGTTTTGCAAGCGTTGTTGGAGAATCAATTGTATGCCAAGCTGAGTAAGTGTGAGTTTTGGCTTAGGGAGGTGGTCTTCCTTGGGCATGTTGTGTCAGCTGAGGGTATCCGCGTTGATCCGCACAAGGTAGAAGCTGTGATGAGCTGGAAAGCGCCTAAGTCAGTGACAAAGGTACGAAGTTTCCTTGGATTGGCTGGGTACTACCGTAGGTTTGTCGATGGTTTCTCGAAGATAGCAGCGTCTTTGACCAAGTTGTTGCAAAAGAATGTTCACTTTGAATGGATGAAGGCGAGGCAACAAGCTTTTGAAAAGCTGAAAGAAGCTTTGATGCAAGCTCATGTTCTATTTCAACCTGAGTCTGGTAAGGAGTTTGTGGTTTATAGTGATGCGTCCATTGTTGGGTTGGGTTGCGTGTTGATGCAGGAGGGTAAGGTAGTGGCCTATGCATCTAGGCAGTTGAAGGTGCATGAGCGCAACTACCCTACCCGTGATCTTGAGCTTGCGGCTGTGGTGTTTGCTTTGAAAATTTGGTGGCGTTACCTATATGGTAAGAAGTGTGTTGTGTTTACATACCATAAGAGTTTGAAATATCTCATGTCAAAAAATGAATTGAATCTTAGGCAACGTCGCTGGGTAGAGTTGCTTAAACATTATGATCTGACGATTGAGTATCACCCGGGTAAGGCTAATGTGGTAGCCAATGCTTTGAGCAGGAAAGTAGTTGTGGAGTTGAGAGCGATGTTTGCTCGTTTGAGCATATCGCGTGATGGTGGTCTTATTGCGGAATTGTAAGTAAAGCCATCTCTGATACAATTGATCAAAGATAAACAGTTGCTTGATGATTCTCTTGTTTCGCATGTTCAGGACATTGCGGAAGGTAAACCTTCGGATTTCAGTTTTAGTGATGATGATGTTCTGTGCTTTGGGAGTCGAATAGTAGTTCCAGATGATGCTGAGTTAAGGCACACTATTCTAACTGAAGCTCATAGTAGTCCTTTTGCAATGCATCCGGGTAGTACAAAGATGTATCGTGACCTGAAAGATGAGTACTACTGGGTGGGGTTGAAAAAGGATGTGGCTGAGTTTGTTAGTAAGTGCATGGTGTGTCAGCGAGTGAAGGCTGAGCACCAGGTTCCTTCTTGGTTGTTGCAACCTTTGAGAATCCCAGAGTGGAAGTGGGAGAGAATCACCATGGATTTTGTGTCTGGCTTGCCTTTGTCACCGACAAAGAAGAATTCAGTTTGGGTGATCGTTGATCGGCTTACCAAGTGTGCACATTTTCTGCCTGTGCATACCACATACACTTTGGTTAAGTTGGCTGAGCTATATATAGCTGAGATTGTGCGGTTGCATGGTGTGCCAAAGTCTATTGTCTCGGATAGAGATCCGAGGTTTACAGCACGATTTTGGGAATGTTTGCATCAAGCTTTGGGTACACGGTTGAATTTCAGTACTTCTTATCATCCTCAGACGGATGGACAATCAGAGCGTGTGATCCAAGTGCTTGAGGATATGTTGAGATGCTGTGTGATAGATTTTCAGGGTTCTTGGGAGAAGCACTTTCCGTTGGTTGAGTTTGCAAATAATAATAGTTGCCAGGCAAGTATCCAAATGGCTCCATACGAGGCTTTGTATGGGAGAAGATGTAGAACCCTCTTTGTTGGGCAGAAGCTGGGCAAAAGTTGATTTCGATGCCAGCTATGCTTAAGGGAACCACCGAGAAGGTGAAGCTTATTTGTGAGCGTTTAAAGACAACATCGGATAGGCAAAAGTCTTACGCGGACTTGAAGCGTAAGGAAATTGAGTTCGCGGTTGGCGAACATGTGTTCTTGAAAGTATCGCCTTGGAAGAAGGTGATAAGATTTGGGCGTAAGGGTAAGCTTAGCCCAAGGTTCATTGGACCTTACGAGATTGTGGAGCGTATTGGTCCTGTGGCATATCGGTTGAGATTGCCTGCAGAGTTGGAGAAGATACATGATGTGTTTCATGTCTCCATGTTACGAAGGTATAAATCGGATCCTTCGCATGTAATGCTTGTTGAGGAGATAGAGTTGAATCCAGATCTGTCATTTGACGAGGAACCAATGAAGGTTCTGGATGTGAGTAGCAAAGTTCTTCGTGGCAAGACGATCGAACTTGTGAAGGTGTTGTGGTGACACCGAGGAGTTGAGGAGGCCACGTGGGAAAGCAAGGCGGACATGCTGAGGCAGTTTCCGCATCTCTTTCCATCAAGTAAGAATTTCGAGGACGTAATTTCCTAAGTGGGGGAGAGTTGTAACGCTCTGGTTTTGGGCCTAGATCTTTTAGACATCGGATCAAACCGATCGAGAATGGTTCGAATCGCGTAAGGTGATTTAAGGAAATCAAGGATCAAGGTAGGATAAATTATGATAAAAATTGATAAAATCCTCTAAAAATATGTTTAAGAGGTTGGTCAAATCAATTTTACAAAAAGGGTTTTGGAAAATGGACATTTTGCGTAGTGACCAAATTGTAAAGTTTTAAAACTGTGGAAAAATGCTATTTTCAAGAAGAGAGTCAAAATCTTAGAATCTTTTGGGAGCTTTTGTACAATTTAGCCTTCCTTGAATTTGACATGTGTTTTTAAAGGGTTTTAATAAAGGAATTAAAATGGTTTTAATTAAATATTAAATTAATGGGAAATTAGGGAGTTTTTAATCACGTAACTACTTTTCCCTCTCTCATTTCAGCCAAACACATTTGTCAAACAACTTTTCATCAGATTTATTTTCACTCAAATTCCTCTCTTCTTCTCTAAACTCTTTTTCAAATATTCACTTCTTTTTCTTCAAGATTTTTGGAAAGAAAACTTGCCAAATTGTCAAGGGAGCAAGGATTGAAGGTAAATCCCGTTCTTAACCTTCAATCTAGGTTATTTATTGAAATTCCCAAGGTTATTGACTCTCATTTATGATTTTTAACTGAATTTTGATTATAGTTTTGAGTTAAGAGCAAAATCTTGCAAAATTGGGATGTGATTCTTGATTTTCGGACTTGATGAGTTGGGCTCTGTTTTGTGTTGATTTTAATTGAGTTCTAAGTTGATTTATATGTCAAAATGACGTGTTGATAACATAGATCCCGAAATCCTTGAGATCCTTGAGGTTCTTGGTTGTTTTAGGTGAGATTTTGGGGTGTTTTGGTGGAATCTTGCTTGCTGGAGGTATAAGGTTGGGTTTGGATGTTTGTTAGATGTGTTTTGATGTTTATAATGCTTTGGAAGTGTTGTATGTATGCTGGGCTTGGTTTAGGAAGCAATCGATTGAAATTTCGGTTGCTTTGGATGGGTATTTTGGTGTTGTTTGGGTGAGCAACGAGTGTGTGAATTGTTGCTGGTGTTAGAATGCATTTTAATGCATTTAGATCTCTGTTTTGATAATGTGAAAACAGGGGATCTTGACCCGGAAGCAAACAAGGTGATTTTGGAGGCTCCAGAGGTGTAATTTCCGTTTCAGCGAACAAGGCTTCGCGTATCGGTGAGTGGAAATGCAATTTCCTGCTTGTAACGCTTTGAACGTGAACTTGGGAGCTTAGTGTAAGTTTGATACAATTAACTAAGCTCAAGTGTAAGTGTTTCGGTAATCCCTCTCTTGGAAATGTGCTATGTTTGATGAAATTGCACTTGATGTAAGAGTGGATTTGTTTACTGTTTTTAAGCATGTTTAAGCATGGTTTGATGCTGGATTTTAATGCCATTATGTTAAGGATGCACTAGGTAAGTGATCCTTGGTTTGCATATGTTGAATGCATATGATATTAAGCATGTGATGCTTGTGGAAATGACATTTTGGTTATGCTTGTAAAAAAATGGATTAATGTGGTTAAATGATTTTATTGGCAAGTGATGAAAATGGTTTTTGGTTACTTTAATCAGATATAGTTAGCCGGCTATAGGATTGGGTGCACCGTGAATAAAGTCACCTTGTATGTCGAGGGGTTGTGATTGTGTCGTAATCTCCATCCAAGTACCCTAACGATTGAGATTAAGATCACAACAATGAATGGTTAGTCCCGTGTGTGAGTCTTGTGTATGTGTCCTATGCTCTAGTTAGTGGAATTATACAACTACCGATGAGTAATGTTGAGGGGTTGTGATTGTGTCGTTAACCTCCATCACGGGTGTTGAGGGGTTGTGATTGTGCCTTTAAGCTCCATCACGAGTGTTGATGGGTTGTGATTGTGCCATTAATCTCCACCTTGTGTAGCCCGGTAGTTTGTATGAAGCGTGAGGGACAACACTTGTAATCCGCGTATCCGATTGTGTCTTGTGTTGAAATGGTTTATGGATTATCACTTGTGAGCCAATATAATGTAAATGAATAATGTAAAGCATGAGATGCTTGTAAATGATGCAAGAATGCATGAGATTCTTGGTAAAGCATGAGCAATGGTTTAATTGTTGTTTTAAAGTGATGCATATGAGCTTGTGTTTATTAAATACATTGTTGTCTTGGGAAGACATGGTTTATGAAATGTATATGATAAAAGTGGTGGTTTTACAAATTATGTTTAATGCATTGATGAATGTGTTTTAGCGATCCTCACTAAGCTATATGCTTACGCTCATTTGTTTCATCAATGTAGAGAATTGATCATTTCAAGGCAGCCCAAAATTAAGAAGAATCCAAGGCTTTGTTAAAGAGATGTATGTGGTTCACTCTTAGTGTAATAAGTGGCAATGGGTGGGACTTCTACTTTCTGATTTGATTGGAGATGTTGGTTGTTATAAGCATGTTTAGTTTCTAGTTGTGAACTTGTAATTGGCCTTTATATGGTCCTATGGCTTGGTTGTGGTGTTTTACCCCTTTTAATAGCTTTATGTCTCAAGCATGCTAGAATATCTAAATGCCATCATGATATGATGTGGTTGAAGAGTATGTTTTGTTGTCTGATGGTGTTTGAAAGTTTATTAGATAGAGTATATCTTGTATGCATGATTTGAGCTTGTTTGAATGTGATTTGGTATGTTTAAATGGTGTTAATTGAAGCCAATCTGGTATGCGTATCGATACACGGGGAAGCGTATCGACACACTAAGGCAAAATGAGGCAATTTTGTACAAGGGTATCGAAACAGATTGCCCGCGTATCGATACACCTAGGCCAAGTTTGAAGGTTGTATCGATACGCGAGGAAGCGTTTCGATACGTTTGAATCTTCTTTAGCTACTTTCTTCCCGCGTATCGATACATGGCCAAGTGTATCGATACGGGTAGTTAAATTCAATTAAAAGTATCTTTCAAGGTTTGAAAATGTTGCATTTTGGTCCCTGAATACTGTGTGTGCAATTGAATGTGTTAGGATGATCCGTTTGAGCTGAATTTTGACCTGTTGGCATGTTACATGACTAGTTAAGGATTTGTAACTTTATAATCGTGAAAGTTCATGTATTTTATGGTATTTATAGTTTAGTCCCTAAAAGGAAAATGTATGCAATTGAATCCCCTAATCGAACTCTGATCGCTGTGCCGTTTTCACCTATTCGCTTTGCTGAATTTATAGGCTAATAATATGCATCTAGAGAAGATAAAAGAAAAAAGGGTCATAAATCAAGGTTGGCTTTCGGGTTGACTTTGGTTTTTCCCGTGTAATCTCCGTAGTTCGGGTTAAACGTTTAGACCGGGCTAAGGGGGTTACAGGGGTTATGAGATTAGTTTAGGGATTATGGGATTATGGTTGTACCTTAATTATTAGTGATTGTAAGATTTAGGTGTTAGGCTTTGGGGTTTAATGCTAAATGTGTCAAGTTAAGTGTTTGAGGTTATGAGATTAGTTTAAGGATTAAGGGATTAAGCTTGTACTCTAATTATTAGTGATTGTAAGATTTAGGGTTGAGGTTTGGGGTTTATGGGTACAATATATGTTTCAAGTTGAGTGTTTGGGGTTATAGGATTTATTTATGGGTTAAGAGATTCAAGGATTAGGCTTGCACTTTAATTATTAGTGAATGTAAGATTTAAGGGTTGAGGTTTGGGATTTAGGGGTAAATGTGTCAAGTTGAGTTGTTGGTTGGGGTTATGAGATTAGTTTAGGGATTCAATTTGCACTTTAATTATTAGTGACTGTAAAATTTAGGGTTTTGGATTTAGGGATTCGAATTCACCACTATTTATTTTAAATTTTTTTAATCTAGTCCAATGTTTTTAAGAAGATGATATTTTTGTTCATTATAGATAGTCCATAAAACTTTATTTTTAGTCCAAATTGACCCATATTCATTTTTTTTGTAATTTAGTCCAATATTTTTATTTTAATTTAATATTTTTGTTCATTATAGTCCATAAGATTTTATTTTTATTCCAAATTGACCCCTTTTTTTGTAATTTAGTCCATTATTTTTAATATGATGATATTTTTATTCATGTTAGTCTTTAAAAAATTTATTTTTCACCGAAATTGACTCTTATTAATTTCTAATTTTTGTGATTTATCCAATATTTTAGATATGAATCATTTGATGATATTTTTATTCATTCTAGTGCCTAATATTTGTTTTTAATGTGATTCTTGTTCGTGAAAGGCGTTAAATAATTCACTCGAAATGACACAACCCAAAGTCTATCGACTATTTGTACCAAACTCAAACTTAATACGAATTTGAAACCCGAATTAACCCGACCTAAAATAAAACCGTCTTGAAATTACCCAACCTGAAATGAACCCAACTTGAAATGAACCCAACCTGAAATAAAACTGGCCTGAAATGAACCCGACCTGAAGTCTACCCGATCCCGAATTAACCCGTCAATTAACTGATTCAGACCCTGTTGAGTGAATCGTATAATCGATTTAAGCCAAAAGGGGGTGAATTGGATTTTTAGAAATTTTGGTGGCGGAGTGAAAAATAAAAATTTGCTAGACAAGAGATTTAGAGTGGTTCAAGTTCCAATTGAACTCTACATCCACTACCTTAGCTTCACTAAGGATTTTCCAACAACTCCACTAGTTGATCTTCCCCTTTTCTAGGCTTAGGAGGAAACCTTTACAAAGTGGTCAGTTTTTCTACCCAAAAATTGACCCAATCCTCACTCAAAGATTACAAAGAAGTTTAAGGCTAATAGCTAGTATCTCTCAATACAAATGTAGCCCTTTTTACAAGCACTCAACCCAGTTGAACAAATAAGATTGGAAATACAAGGTTCTACAATTGGGGTTTACAAGAAAATATGAGATTTTAGCACAATAGCTTGAATTTGATGTTTTGATATTTCTTTTAGGATCAATAGTTCTTGCTGGTGCTTTTAGAAGTCCATTTTATACATTCTCATTGAATTCTAGCTGTTGGGGTTGTTGCCTTCATTATTATATCCATTGGGATGTTATCTTCCCTCTATAAATGCAGTCTGCAACTACCCATTCCGAAACACCCGATCCTGTTTCAAAACAGACCAAAATTGAAATAGCCGTTGGGGTGTAATAAATAGGCCGAACCGAAACAGGTACGATCATTTCGATACGCTAAGAGCCTGTTTCGAAACGTTTTGAAGCCCGTTTTGAAACAATTTGCCATTGTTAAAATCTGTATCGAAACGGCTTAGAAGCGTTTCGATACGCTTCAACTATATCTTAAAAATTCGTTTGAAATTTGTTAAAAAGTTCAACGGTCATATTTTGAAACCAAGTTTGAAATTCGTTTCGAAACGTTTGAGGCCGTTTTGATACTGCTATATCGAAATGGTTCAAACCGTTATGTTGTTCTTCATTCGTTTCGAAACACAAATAGCTGTTTCGATACACCCGTATCGAAACCGAAAAGCTAGTTCTGAAACAGAGGTTAACAATTTGAAAACGTTCCGTAACGCCTAAAGGCCGTTCCGAAACGTTGACTCGAAAATCACTGTTTTGACTTGGTAATTACTTAGAGAAATTTGAGTAAGCTTAGGTCTTGACATGGACATTTTTCTTAAATACTTAGGGAAGTTTTGAGGAATTAAAAATTCATTTTCTTTTTCAATTTAGTCCTTAAATCCTTTGTTATATCAAAACCAATTCACTAGTTTTTCAATTTCCCCCTTTTTGATATAACAAAACCAAGTATGAATTTTTAAGAATTTTGAAATCTTTGAAAAAGTTATGACTCCCCCTCAATGTAAGATAGGTTTTTAAGTTTGAAAAGATTAAAAAATCAAGTGTTTGAAACTTAAAAACTACTTTAAAAATATTGTGGCTCTTAGATTACTTCTCCCCCTTTTTGTTAGATCAAAAAGTAATAATCAAGGCTAATCATGAGTAGAAACAAAGTTATAAGAAATAAACCAAAACAACATAGTTATCTTAGATAACAATAAGGTTCAAGAAATAACATCGAAAACATAAATACTTAAAGCATTAGAGTTCAAGCTCAATCCCCCAAAAAATAACCAAAGCATAGGTCTTGAAAAACATAAAAAGATAGATAGGTGCAAACTTAATCCTAATATGATAGACTAATATGATATGCAATATAAATCCTAATCCTCGTCATCATCATCATCACCATCATCAAGAGAATCATCATTGTCTTTATCTTGAGCACGATGATAGTTCCTCCAATCACCATAGAATGTGGAGAAAGATAAATCCATAGATGATTGCTGATTCTCAAGAGAGGAGACGCGTTCGTCCAAAGATTGCATGCGAGTGTTGAGAGCACCAAAACCTGAAGCCATATTTGTATCGATAAAGTTGAACCGCTCGATAAGGAAAGCCATAAGTGCCTCATTGTTAGGAGCCGGAGCTTGAGGTGGAGGCTCAACTTGAGGTGCCGGAGCTCGCCTATCAACACGAACCCATTGGCCAAGAGTATAGCGAAACCCATACTTGATAAGAGAGGATTCACCAATCTTTTGCTTGCGGGGTTTCGGAGAATCATAAGAACAGTCAAAATTGAGGGTACCAATGATATAGCTTAAAACAATCCCATAAGTGAAGGATGTAAGTGCATTGGTGTTGCGAATCTTCACTTGATGGACCATCTCGGCAAACATAATTTTGACCAAGTTCGGGCGTTGTGCTTTGCGAAAACACTCCAACAAAAAATAATCAACTTGATGAACGTGGGAAAACTTACCTCCTAAAGGGCGGATGAACTAAGAGATCATCAAATGGAGGAACCGATCATGAGCATCCAATGTGAGAACAAATCCGATGTGAGCACCAAAGTGGTTCTCATCCTCAATGCCTTAATCTTTGAGCCCAAGAGCTTTCTCTAAAAAGGATATATTAATGGTGAATTTTCTACCCAAAAGGTACGACTCAATCCCAATGTCCTCGGTATGATCTTCATTGTCAATGAGAACGACATTGGAGTAGAATAACAAGACCATGTGCTTGTAGACAACATCCGGAATGCTAAAAAAGGCCAAGAAGCTCCATTCTCGTAAGAGAGCTAGATAGCAGAATTCAAAGCGCTCGGAGTCAAGGAAAGCGATATCCACAACTCGCTCTCGGCGAACGACTAAATCTTTGATGATTTTGAAACGGTCCTTAGTTTCTTGATTCCTTAGACTCTTTTGAAAAAGAAGGGTAAGGTTAGGACAAATATCTGCTTGGGTTGAACCTTCACCCGTTTGAGTCTTGCGTTTCTTGGTAACGTTTTCCATGAAATTCCTAAAAACACAAAGCAAGCAAAAATAATCTAAGTGTATGAATTTAAATCCTTAATTCAATCCAATGAAAAATCTCATTATGATTTTAAAGAAAAACACTTTAAAAACGTATATACATATAACAAAAGAATTTTTGAAGAAGAAACAACTTTTGAAAAACAGTAAAAAAATACAAGTGAAAACAAATATATTCTAATCAAAAATTGAAGATTTTGAAAAAGTTTTTACAAGTTTTGAAGAACCCAAGTTGCAAAACATATAATTTATACAAAATTAATAATTTCTAACCTAAGATACGAATAAAAACAACGGAAAAAAGAAAAGGATGAAAAATACCTCAAAAAGGGATTTTGGATGAATGGATGGAAGAAATTGCACCACGTTGTTGAAGCTTGCTTAGACTTTAGTTTGTGAGTAAAAGCCCTCAAGATTTGATTAAAAATAATGAGGTTTAGAGGGATTTTATAGAGAAAAATTGGGTTTAGGGTATTTACAGTTTTTGGAAATTTTAATGAAAAGTGAATTTTATCAATTAAAGCCCTTAAAAAGCTGTTCGGATACGCGTTTCGGAACGGGCACGACCGTTTCGAAACAGGCGTACCGAAATGTTGACTGACGTTTTGAGTCATGTTGACCGTTCTGATACGGCTTTGACCATATCGAATCCCACGTGATAACCCGTATTGAAAAGCTTTTGGGCCGTTTCGATACATTCCTTGGTAGAGGCAAAATGTTTCGAAACCCTTTAAGGCGTTTCAAAACACCCTGGTCACAAGGCATTCTTTTAAGGCACCCGTATCGAAACAGATTCACCTATTTCGATACGCCTAGGCCTGGAGGTGTAGATGAGGCTCTAAATTGCAGAAAAAGTGACTTCTAATAAGTTCTAGATGCATAAATGCTATGTATGAGCAAAAGAAACATGTAAAAACATAAACATACCCCCTAACTATAAGCATGGATGAAATTAGGCTTAAAACACATAAGCATGGCATTTTGCAAGAATTCAAGCAATTTAAGCACAAAAAGGTCCTAAAAGGTCAAGATAGGCTAGTTAGACCTAACTCTCTCTTAAGGGACCAAAAACGCTCCTTATCTAGAGGTTTTGTAAAGATGTCCGCTAATTGATTTAAGGTGTCTACGAACTCTAAAACAACATCTTCCTTAAGGACATGATCTCTAATGAAATGATGCCTTATTTCTATGTATTTGGTTCTAGAGTGTTGGATGAGATTTTTGGTTAGGCATATAACACTAGTGTTGTCACACTTAAGGGGTATGGTTTCAACTTTAACTCCATAATCTAAGAGTTGATGCTTCATCCAAAGGACTTAAGCACAACAACTCCATAAGGATATGTACTCGGCTTCGGTGGTAGATAGAGCTACACTATTTTGTTTCTTAGAGAACCAAGATATGAGCATACTACATAAGAATTGGCAAGTGCCGGAAGTACATTTCCTATCTATTTTGCAACCTTCATAATCCGCATCCGAATAAGCATGAAAATTAAAGGTTGAGTCTCTAGGGTACAAATGACCTAAACAAGGAGTATCTCTAAGGTACCTAAAGATCCTTTAACGGCTATAAGGTGAGACTCTTTAGGACTAGCTTGAAACCTAGCACACAAGCAAACACTAAACAATATATCTGGTCTACTTGCGGTAAGGTAAAGTAATGATCCAATCATAGAGCGATAAAGCTTAGAGTCAACACACTTACCTCCTTCATCTTTATCAAGCTTTGTAGATGAGCTCATAGGTGTGGCTTGAGGCTTTGCATTCTCCAAGCCAAACTTCTGGAGCATATCTTTCACATACTTTGCTTGATTTATGAAGGTTTCATCCTTCGTTTGTTTTATTTGGAGTCCCAAAAAGAATGAGAGCTCCCCCATCATGCTCATCTCGAATTCACCTTGCATTAACTTAGCAAACTCTTTGCAATGGCATTCATTAGTAGATTCAAAGATAATATCATCAACATATATTTGTACTACTAAAATGTCATTTTTATATCTTTTTATGAAAAGTGTAGTGTTCACATTGTCTTTTTCAAAACCTTTTTCAATTAAAAAGTTTTAAAGCATTTCATACCAAGTTCTAGGAGCTTGTTTTAAACCATAAAGTGCTTTGGTTAGCTTAAAAACATGATTTGGAAATTTTGAGTCTTCAAAACCCGGTGGTTGTTCCACATACACTTTTTCATTTGTAAAACCATTTAAAAAAGCACTTTTTACGTCCATTTGAAAAAGCTTGAAATCATGATAATGTGCATATGCAAGCAACATCCTAATAGCTTCCATTCTAGCTACGGGTGCATAGGTTTCATCAAAATCAATTCCCTCTTCTTGAGTGTAACATTGAACAACTAGTCTAGCTTTGTTTCACTATGTTACTGTTGAGTGGATCAATGGATTGATCAAAGCCAAGAGGGGGTGAATTGGGTTTTTAAATTTTTTGGAGTAAATAGAATGGCTAAAAATGAAGAACAAGGAATTTTAGGGTGGTTCAAGTTCCAAATGAACTATGCATCCACTACCGTAGCTACCACTAAGGAGTTCCAACAATCCACTAATTGTTCTTCCTCTTTTCAAGGCTTAGGAGGTAACCTTTACAATACCGGTCAAATTTTCTACCCAAAATTTGATCAAACCCTCACAAGAGTACAAAGAAGAATTAAAGGCAAGAAAGATATCTCTCAATACAAGATTGCCCCTTTAAGTATAAACACTCAACCCAAATTTGATAATGAGATCAGAATTGAACACTACACAATTTGGGGTTTTACAAGAGATTGGAAAATAAGCACTTTGAGCTTGGATTTTTGCTAGGATGTTTATCTTTGATGTAATACTTGTTGTTGGTCTTCAATTAGCTTACATTTATACCTTCTTTATCAATTCTAGCCGTTTGGGTGGTTAGGATATTGATTATAGCAGTTGGGACCCTCTATTTCCACCATAAATGCACTTATGCAGCTTACCGTATCAGTACACGAGGACCCGTATCGATACCTGTTTCAAAACAGAAAGAGCTGTTGCACAATAACAAGAGGGCATATCGATACGCGTGTAAGCGTTTTAGTAGGGGATAGGGACCGTTTCGATACATGGAACATCTGTATTGATGCAATTAATTCAACATAGCTCACTGGAAGTTTCCGTATTGATACGGTAAGGAGCATATCGGTACGGGACAACCACCTCTTTAAATTTCGGTTACCTAACAACTGACACCAACGGTCGAAAACATTAAAGGCTTTCGATTTTAAAATTCCATAAAATTCGTTCGATACGGGTGGAACCGTATCTGTACGCCATTCAAACTCCATCAGTTTTTACAGAGGGTGTGTATCGATACAGATTCAATCTGTTTTGACATGCTGTTTCAATACAGTGAGGGGCGTATCGAAACACGTCTTTCCAGTAGCCAACTTTGTAAAAAAAGGTATCGATATGGCTGGAAGTGTATCGATACGCCTGTACGTTTTTCAATACTTTGGCCTTGGAACACTTAGAAAATATTTGGAGTTTGAGTTTTTCAAATCAAATTAAAGCCTTGGTGATTTATAAATCATTTGAGGGACTTAGAAATCTATTTCAAGTTTTCAATTTAATCCTTAACATACTTTGTTATATCAAAATAAAACATAGGTTTCACAATCTCCCCCTCTTTGATATAACAAAACCAAAACTTGAAATTTTTTACACTTTTGAAAAACTTTGCAAAATAACTCCCCCTTAATATTAGCTAGGTAAACTTTAAGTTGAAAATCAAAATTTTTAAGTGTGAGCTTGTTCCCTCTCCCCCTTTTTGTTAGATCAAAAATAGAGACATTGATAAACATAGGCAAAAGGCATAAATAATAACCAAGCAACATAATATAGATAACCATTAAGTTCAAAATAAAGATAACATCAACATAAAATCCAAAAAAAGGAAAATCAAAGCATAGGTTTTAGAATGCAAACTTAGTCCTAAAAACATAAACGAAAGTGCATAAATATCCTAAATGACATAAATGATATGCAAAGATGAACTACTATGCATCGCCATCGCCATCTTCATCACCCTCCTCATTTGCATCATCATTCCTCATAGTTTGATGCCACTCATCATGAAAATCGATAAGAGAGATGTTCATCGAGTTATGACCTTCTTCAAGGGAAGTGAGGCGCGTCTCCACATTCTCCATTCGTTCTTCAAGGCTTGTAAAGCGTGTGTCAATAGCGGTAAACCCTGAATTCATCACTTGATCAATGGAGGAAATTCCCGTGCGCAAACCAGTGAATTGCTCGTTTAGAAAAGTCATGAGAGCATCCATGGAAGGTGGAGGAGGAGCTTGAGGATTGGCAATTTCTTCCGGAACGACATCGCTAGGGAGCTCGGATAGACGAAGCCAACTACCATTAAAGTAATGAAATTTTCCCCTTGCAAGAGATCTTTCATCGATAGGATCAGTGAGGGGAGTTGGGTAGTCATGTGAACAATTTATCTCCTTTTGTGTGAAGAAATAACTCAAAGCCGTACCATAAGTGAAGGAAGTGACGAGAGTAGTGTGGCGATGTTGCACGAGATAGACAATCTCCACAAACATAATTCGAGCAAGATTTGGTCGTTGTCTTTGACGGAAGCACCGGATCCAAAAATCGTCAACTTGGCGGATAGTGGAATACTTTCCTCCTAAGGGCCTAATTCACCAAGAAACCATCAAATGTAGGATCCGATCTTGAGCATTAAGAGCGGTAACGAAACCTCCCAAGACATGGCCAAGATCATTCTCATCATCAAGACCTTCATCCTCTAACTTGAACACATAACAAATAGATTGAACATTGATGGTGACCTTTTTACCCATTATAGGAATTAACAGTCGTAACAACACCCGATGTATTGGCGACACACTTGGCATTAGCATAGAAAATCAATACTAAAGTGCGATAGAAAAAGCCAGGAATTTGTAAAAAAATCCATAAATTTCCATTCTTGGAGCAAAGGTAAGTAATCAAATTTGAAACGCTCCGAGTTAAGAAAAGGAATGGAAATTACCCTCTCCGAACGGATTTTGTAGTTTTGAAATTGTCGGAAATAGGTGAGATCTCCGGTGGTCTTAAAAGATTGTTGATAGATAAGAGTGAGGTTCAGGCGAGTACCATCTCCGACATTGGAACCTTCACCAGCTTCACTAGTACGTGCTCTCTTTTTGGGTGCCATTGACTAGAGTAAAGATTAAAAAATAGTGTATGCATTAACTTCCTCATTCAACCCATTGAAAAATCAATAATCAAGGTTTTTGTTAAAAAAAATTTAGAAACAAAACAAAAATAAAAGGTTTGAAAAGAAGTTTGTTTTTTAGAAAACAAAACAAAACAAAACAAAAATTTAGAACGAAAATCAAATGAAATAAAAAGAAAAGAGAAATTTTTACCTTGATATTGATAGAGAGGAATGAGAGAAGAACTTTGCACCAAATTGATGAAAAGCTTGAAGAGCTTTGCTTGATTTTGAAAATCCTCAAGAGATTTTGAGTTGTGGTGTGAAAATATGAGGGATTGAGAGGCTAATTATAGAGTGAAAAACAGCTAGGGTTTTGAAAATACAATTTTGGTAAAAGTAAAACTCTTTAAATGCCATTAAGAAGTTGTCTGTGCAATCGAGTATCGATACACCTGCGGGTGTATCGATACGGGGGTAAAATCGTAAGTCCCTTTGAAACGCTCATCGAAGGTCCGTATCGAAACAGATACAATCTGTATCGAAACGCTTTTAGCTCGTATCGAAACAAATTTAACCATATCGATACATGTTTTAGGCAAAATGCAGTCGGGAAAGCTAATACAATACCTGTATCGATACGCATAAGGTTGTATCGATACCCTATGCCCAGAAATGCATTTTAGGCTTTAAGAACAACCAAAGGCTCGATTTTAGCAGCTCCTAAATGAATGCAATTGATGAATGAGCAATTCTAACAGAAGCATACTCCCCCTAGCTATAAGAATGGATATTTTCAAGAGCAACAACACATAAACACGCAATTTCACAAATTCAAGCAATTTTAACCTCAAAAAGAGTTCTAAAGGGTTAAGGAAGGCTAGTTAGACCTAACTCTCTCCTAAGGGACCAAAAACGCTTTTTGTCTAGAGGTTTAGTAAAAATGTCTGTTAGTTGGTTCAAGGTGTCAACGTACTCTATAACAACATATTCCTTAAGGAAATGATCTCTAATGAAATGATGCCTTATTTCTATATGTTTGGTTCTCGAGTGTTGGATGGGATTTTTGGTTAAGCATATGGCACTAGTGTTGTCACACTTAAGGGGTATGGTTTCAACTTTAATACCATAATCTAAGAGTTGTTGCTTCATCCAAAGGAATTGAGCACAACAACTCCCTAAGGATATGTACTCGGCTTCGGTGGTAGATAGAGCTACACTATTTTGTTTCTTAGAGAACCAAGATATGAGCATACTACCTAAGAATTGACATGTTCCCGGAGTACTCTTCCTATCGATTTTACACCCTCCATAATCCGCATCCGAATAAGCATGAAGGTTGAAGGTTGAGTCTCTAGGGTACCAAAGACCTAGACAAGGAGTATCTCTAAGGTACCTACAGATTCTCTTAACGGCTATAAGGTGAGACTCTCTAGGACTAGCTTGAAACCTAGCACACAAGCAAACACTAAACAATATATCCGGTCTACTTGCGGTAAGGTAAAACAAAGATCCAATCATAGAGCAATAAATCTTAGAGTCAACACACTTACCTCCTTCATCTTTGTCAAGCTTTGTAGATGAGCTCATTGGTGTGGCTTGAGGCTTTGCATTCTCCAAGCCGAACTTCTTGAGCATATCCTTGATATACTTTGCTTGATTTATGAAGGTGACATCCTTCCTTTGCTTGATTTAGAGTCCCAAAAAGAATGAGAGCTCCCCCATCATGCTCATCTCGAATTCACCTTGTATTAACTTAGCAAACTCTTGGCAATGACACTCACTAGTAGATCAAAAAAATAATATCATCAACATATATTTGTACTACCAAGATGTCATTTTTATACCTTTTTATGAAAAGTGTAGTGTCCACCTTACCTTTTTCAATCAAAAAGTTTGAAAGTCTTTCATACCAAGCTCTAGGGGCTTTTTTTAAACCATAAAGTGCTTTAGTTAGTTTGAAAACATGATTTGGAAATTTTGAGTCTTCAAAACCCGATGGTTGTTCCACATACACTTCCTCATTTATAAAACCATTTAAAAATGTGCTTTTAACATCCATTTGAAAAAGCTTGAAATCATGATATCATGCATATGAAAGAAACATCCTAATAGCTTCCATTCTAGCTACGGGTGCATAGGTTTCATCAAAATCAATTCCATCTTCTTGAGTGTAACCTTGAACAACTAATCTAGCTTTATTTCTCACAATGTTACCACTCTCATCTAGTTTATTCCTAAATACCCATTTAGTTCCTATAGTAGATTGATTACTAGACCTTTCAACTAATGTCCAAACATTACTTCTCTCAAATTGATTTAACTCTTCTTGCATAGCCGTAATCCAAAAGTCATTTAATGCTTCTTTTATATTCTTAGGCTCTATCCATGAGATAAAAACAACATGATTCATGAGTTTAAGAGAAGATCTAGTAGTTACCCCCTTGGATGGATCACCCAAGATTTCACCACCTTTGACATAGTTGTACTCCCTTGGGTAGCTCACTTCCTTTACCTCAAGAGCCAAGTCCTTCAAGGCTTCAAGGGGTGGATCTTGTGTATCCTCTTCTTTCGTTGGAATCTCATTCTCCTTTGAAGTTTGTCCTCCATCAAAGGCATCAAGGATTCTTACATCATCATCATCACAAGAATCCTTCCTCGGAAGGAGGTTATCATCGAATACAACATGAATAGACTCTTCTACTACTAAAGTTATCTTATTAAATACACGACATACTTTAGAGTTTAAGGAATAACCTAAGAAAATAGCTTCATCACTTTTAGCATCAAATTTACCTAAGTTATCTTTTCTATTGTTTAAAACAAAACACTTGCAACCAAATGGATGAAAATAGCTAATGCTAGGCTTTTTAGATTTTAAAATCTCATATGGTGTTTTCTTTAAAAGTGGCCTAATCATTACTCGGTTTATAATGTAGCAAGCAGTGTTTGTGGCTTCCGCCCAAAAATATTTAGGTAAGTTGTTTTCACAAAGCATGGTTCTAGCCATTTCTTGTAAAATTCTATTTTCCCTGTCAACTATCCCATTTTGATGAGGAGTTTGAGGAGCCGAAAAATTGTGGCTAATAACATTTTCATTTAAAAACTCTTCAAAACCTAGATTTTGAAATTCGGTTCCATGATCACTTCTAATATGAGAAATTTTAAGTTCAAGATCATTTTGAGTTGATTTTGAAAATGTGATGAATTTTTCTAAAGCCTCATATTTAGTACTTAAGAATAGAACCCAAGTAAATCTAGAATAGTCATCAACAAGTACAAATGCATACAATTTACCACCCAAGCTCATAGTTCTAATAGGCCCAAATAAATCCATGTGAATAAGTTGTAAACACCTACTTGTAGAAACATCATTAATGGATTTAAAGGATGATTTATGTTGTTTACCCTTAGAGCATGCATCACAAATTTTGTCATTTGAGAACTTAATTTTGGGCAAACCTCTAACTAGATCTAGGAAAACTATTTTTTTCTAAAACACTAATGCTAGCATGTCCTATTTTCCTATGCCATAACCATGCATCATTTTCATTTTGTGCAACAAAGCATGCATGGGATGTATGAATGTCATATAAATGCACCATGTATATGTTACCGATGCGATGACCAATGAGCATTATATTATTTGATTTAATGTCAACAATTTTGCACCCATTTTTATCAAATAAGACATTAAACCCTTTGTCACATAATTGACTTATGCTCAATAAATTATGTTTTAGACCATCGACATATAAAACATTTTCAATGAGAATAGTAGAGTGGTTACCTATGGATCCAATACCTTTAATGTGGCCTTTGGAGTTGTCACCAAATGTCACTACTCCTCCACTTTTTGGCTTTAAGTCCATGAATCGACTCTTGTCTCTGGTCATGTGCCTCGAGCATCCACTATCAAGGTACCATGAATTTTGACTTTGTGCTTTGGCCTTGTAGCAATGCTCCCCCTACAAACAAAGATATTAAACTTTGGTTTTTGGTACCCATATCATTTTGGGTCCACGAGTGTTAGCTCCCAAAGCTTGGGTCCCTTAGGAATCCAAGGTGACATAGCAACAACATTATTAGACTTGACGAGTTCCTTAGGAACCCATACACTTCTAATCTTCTTAGTTCTATTATGCCTATGGAAGCCACTTTGTTGTAGTTATATGTCTTTCTCCTAGGTTGGTTTATTTTAGATTATTCACATTTTTCATGTTTCACATTACCAACATTTTTGAAAGACTCCTTGAGCTTTTTAAGCTCATCTAACACCTTTTGGTATTCACTATTGCATTAAGAAATAACATTATTTAGGTCTACGTTTTCATCTTGAAAGAATTTAAGTTCATCTTGTAAACCTAAGATCTTTTTCTCAAATTTTAAGTTAGCTTGAGGAAGTGAGTCATTTTAGCATTTAATTCTGAAATAATCTTTTTATTTCTTATGACCGACTCTTTATACTTCTCAACTAACTCATCATATACTTCTTGTAACTCATCATAAGCATCATGCAATTCATCAAATGTAAAATCAAAAGATGACGAGTTAGAGGTTACCATGGAAGAATCCTCTTCAAGTACCATGAGGCAAAGGTTGGCCACTTCGTGTTCCTCATCCTCGGATGACTCCTCGTCACTCCAAGTAGCAAGCTTGGCTTTGAGCTTCTTCTTCTTCTCAAAGCCCTTCTTCTTGAGTTGAGAGCACTCCGAACGAATATGACCCAGTCTTTTGCACTCGAAGCAAATGATTTGATCCCTCTATTCTTCTTTTTTTTTGGTTTTGAAGTCCATTTTTCTTTGAATCTTCCTTCCTCGGTTGGACCTCATAAACCGTGAGAACCTTTTGGCTATCATAGCCAATTATTCTAGGTCTTCCTCCTCACTAGAAGTGCTCTCCTCATGTAGAGAAGCTTTGAGAGCCACTTCTATCTTCTTCTTCTTATCTACCTCTAGCTTCTCCACTCTTCCTTCTTCCTTTCATCTTCCCTTCCTTGCTTCATTATCTCATGAGTTAGGAGAGAACCCACTAGCTCATCAAGCTTGAGTGTCTTCAAATTTTTGGCATCAATGATGGCAGTTCTCTTCCCATCCCAAGACTCGGGAAGTGAGTAGAGTAGCTTCCGGACTAGTTTGTCTTCCGGGATTATCTCTCTAAAACTTTTAGCCCGTTGACGATTGTTGAGAAACGATCGAACATCTTTGACACGGTTTCATCGGGCTCCATTTTGAAATTCTTATAGCTAAGATTAAGAATTCCAATCTTTGTCTCATTCACATCATTTGTTCCTTCATAAGTAGTCTCAAGTGTATCCCACACTTCCTTAGCACTTTCGATGGAGAAAACTTTGGAGTAGATGTCGAGACCGAAAGAGGAAAACAACATGTGAAGAGCTTTATCATTGATTTGAATCTTCTTTCTCTCTTCTTCACTCATCTCATTTTTCTTCTTTAGCACCAATCTTCCTTCGTCATCTCTCTTCATCAGAATATAGGGACCATCTTCAATTACATCCCAAATTAGATAATCGTTGGATTTGATGAAGAGGCGCATCCGGTTCTTCCAAAATGGGTAGTTATCACCGTTGAAGAAAGGTGGTTTGGTGGTTGATTGAGACTCGTACATGCTTGACCCGGAGGTAGATGCCATTTCTTGATTTTTGGATGATCACACTCTTCCTAGGAACTCCTCTTGCGGTTGTTAATCCTTCAAAGAGGTAGGCTCTAATACCAATTGTTCAGTGGATCAATGGATTGATCAAAGCCAAGAGAGGGGGTGAATTGGGTTTTTAAAATTGTTGGAGTAAATAGAATGGCTAAAAAAATGAAGAACAAGGAATTTTAGAGTGGTTCAAGTTCCAAATGAACTCTACATCCACTACCTTAGCTACCACTAAGGATTTCCAACAATCCACTAATTTTTCTTCCCCCTTTCAAGGCTTAGGAGGTAACCTTTACAATACCGGTCAAATTTTCTACCCAAAATTTGACCAAACCCTCATAAGAGTACAAAGAAGAATTAAAGGCAAGAAAGATATCTCTCAATACAAGATTCCCCCTTTAAGTACAAACACTCAACCCAAATTTGATAACAAGATTAGAATTGAACACTACACAATTTGGGGTTTTACAAGAGATTGGAAAATAAGCACTTTGAGCTTGGATTTTTGCTAGGATGTTTATCTTTGATGCAATAGTTGTTGCTGGTCTTCAATTAGCTTCAATTTATACCTTCTATATCAATTCTAGCCGTTTGGGTGGTTAGGGTATTGATTATAGCCGTTGGGACCCTCTATTTCCACCATAAATGCACTTTTGCAGCTTACCGTATCAGTACACGAGGACCCGTATCGATACCTGTCTCAAAACAGAAAGAGCCGTTGCACAATAACAAGAGGGTGTATCGATATGCGTGTAAGCGTATCGGTATGGGATAAGGGCCGTTTCGATACGTGGAACATCCGTATCGATGCAATTAATTCAACATAGCTCACTGGAAGTTTCTGTATCGATACGGCAAGGAGCGTATCGGTACGGGAAAACCACCTCTTTAAATTTCGGTTACCTAACAACTGACACCAACGGTCGAAAACATTAAAGGCTTTCAATTTTAAAATTCCATAAAATCTGTATCGATACGGGTGGAACCGTATCGGTACACCATTCAAACTCCTTCAGTTTTTACAGAGGGAGCGTATCGATACAGATTCAATCTGTTTCGATATGTTATTTCAATACGGTGAGGGGCGTATCGAAACACGTCTTTCCAGTAGCCAACTTTGTAAAAAAGGTATCGATACGGCTAGAAGTGTATCGATATGCCTGGACGTTTTTCAATACTTTAGCCTTGGAACACTTAGAAAATATTTGGAGTTTAAGTTTTTCAAATCAGATTAAAGCCTTGGTGATTTATAAATCATTTGAGGGACTTATAAATCTATTTCAAGTTTTCAATTTAATCCTTAACATACTTTGTTATATCAAAATCAAACATAGGTTTCACAGTTACCACTCTCATCTAGTTTATTCCTAAATACCCATTTAGTTCCTATAGTAGATTGATTTCTAGGCCTTTCAACTAATGTTCATACATTACTCCTCTCAAATTGATTTAACTCATCTTGCATGGCCATAATCCAAAATTCATCTTTCAATGCTTCTTTAATAATCTTAGGCTCAATGCATGAGATAAATGCAACATGATTAAGCATTTTAAGAGAAGAGCGAGTAGTTACCCCCTTGGATGGATCACTAAAGATTTCACCACCTTTGACATAGTTGTACTCCCTTGGGTAGCTCACTTCCTTTTCCTCAAGAGCCAAGTCCTTCAAGAGGTGGATCTTTTGTATCTTCTTCTTTAGTCGGAATCTCATCCTCCTTTGAAGTTTGTCCTCCATCAAAGGCATCAATGATTCCTACATCATCATCATCACAAGATTCCTTCCTCGGAAGGAGGTTATCATCGAAAACCACATGAATAGATTCCTCTACAACTAAAGTTCTTTTTTTAAACAAACGATAGGCTTTAGAGTTTGAAGAGTAACCTAGAAAAATAGCTTCATCACTTTTTGCATCAAATTTACCTAAATTGTCTTTTCCATTATTTAAAACAAAACACTTGCAACCAAAAGATGAAAATAGCTAATGTTAGGCTTCTTAGATTTTAAAATCTCATAAGGAGTTTTCTTTAAAATAGGCCTAATCATTACTCGGTTAATAATATAGCAAGCGATGTTAGTGGCTTCCGCCCAAAAATACTTAGGTAAATTGTTTTCACAAAGCATAGTCCTAGTCATTTCTTCTAAAGTTCTATTTTCCTCTCAACTACCCCGTTTTGTTGAGGAGTTCGAGGAGCCGAAAAATTATGGCTAATCCCATTTACATTACAAAATTCATTAAAATCCATATTTTGAAATTCCGTTCCATGATCACTTCTAATATGTGAAATTTTAAGTTCAATATCATTTTGGGTTATTTTTGAAAATGTGATGAAGTTTTCTAAAGCCTCATCCTTGGTGCTTAAAAAGAGAACCCAAGTATATCTAGAGTAATCATCAACAAGCACAAAAGCATATGATTTTCCACCCAAGCTAGTTGTCCTAATTGGCCCAAATAGATCCATATGAATTAATTGCAAGCACCTACTTGTAGAAACATCATTAATGGACTTAAAGGATGATCTATGTTGTTTACCCTTAGAGCATGCATCACATATTTTATCATTCGAGAACTTAATCTTGGGTAAACTTATAACTAGATTTAGGAAAACTAATTTTTCTAAAACACTAATGCTAGCATGTCCTAGTTTCCTATGCCATAACCATGCATCATTTTCATCTTGAGCAACAAAGCATGCATGGGATGAATGAATGTCATCTAGATGCACCATATATATGTTTCATATGTGATGACCAATGAACATTGTTTTATTAGATTTAATGTCAACAAATTTACACCTATTTTTATCAAATAAGACATTAAACCCTTTATCACACAATTGATTAATGCTCAATAAATTGTTTTTTAGACCATTGACATACAATACATTTTCAATGAGTATGGTAGAGTGATTACCTATGGAGCCAATACCATCAATGTGGCCTTTGGAGTTGTCACCAAATGTCACTACTCCACCACTTTTTGGCTTTAAGTCCATGAATCGACTCTTGTCTCCGGTCATGTGCCTCGAGCATCCACTATCAAGGTACCATGAGTTTTGGCTTTGTGCTTTGGCCTTGTAGCAATGCTCCCCCTACAAACAAAGAGTTAAGCTTTTATTTTTGGTACCCAAATCATTTTGGGTTCATGAGTGTTAGTTCACAAATACTTGGTTCCCTTAGGAATCCAAGATGAAATGGCTACAATATTGTTAGAAACTATAAGTTCCTTAGGAACTCATACACTTCTAACTTTCATGTTCTTGTGATACTTATGGGAGCCTCTTTGTTTGTGGTCAACAAAGTTTCTCTTCACATGTTGGGATTTTGAAGAAGATGTTTTTTCAAAACCGTTTTCCCAACATTGGTTAGAGAAGCTTTGAGTTTACTCACCTCCTCTTGGTGGTAAACATGGTATTTTTCAAGAAGGTCATTTAAATCATTTGATTTCTTTTCAAACTCATTTGAGGAATTTTGCAAAACCAAGACCTTATTTTCTAATTCCTAGTTGGATTTAGAAAGGGAGTCATTTTAGGTCCTTAAAACCGAAATCATTTTCTTATTTTTTAAAACCGACTCCTTGTATTTCTCAACCAACTCATCATATACCTCTTGCAACTCATCATAATCATCTTGAAGTTCATCAAATGTAAAATCAAAAGTAGACGAGTTAGAGGTTACCATAGAAGAATCCTTCTCAAGAGCCATGAGGCAAAGATTAGCCACTTCATGTTCCTCATCCTCGGATGACTCCTCATCACTCCAAGTAGCAAGCTTGGCTTTGAGCTTCTTCTTCTTATTCTCAAAGCCCTTCTTCTTGAGTTGAGGGCAATCGGAACGTATGTGACCCGACTTCTTGCACTCAAAGCAAATGACCGGGTCCCTTTCTTCTTCTTTGCCATTGTTCTTGAAGTCCATCTTTCTTTGAAATTTTCTCCCTCGGTTGGACTTCATGAACCGTAAGAATCGTTTGGCTATCATATCCAATTCCTCAAAATCTTCCTCCTCACTAGAAGAGCTCTCCTCTTGTAGAGAGGCTTTGAGATCAACTTCTAGCTTCTTCTTCTTCTCTACCTCATGCTTCTCAATCATTCTCTTTTCCTTCTTCTTCTCTTCCTCTCTTCCTTGCTTCATGATCTCGTGTGTAAGAAGAGACCCAACAAGCTCATCAAGCTTCAAGGTTTTCAAATTCTTTGCTTCAATGATGGCTGTCCTCTTACCATCCCAAGATTCTGAGAGAGAGTATAGAAGCTTCCTCACTAGCTTATCTTCGGGAATTACTTCACCGAATCCTTTAAGACCATTACCGATGATCAAAAAACGATCAAACATCTTTGAGACGCTCTTATCGGGGTCCATCTTAAAATTCTCATAGCTCAAGTTTAGCAACCCAATCTTCGTCTCTTTCACATTGCTAGTGCCTTCATAAGTCGCCTCCAAAGTGTCCCACACTTCCTTCGCCCTTTTGATAGATGAAACCTTTGAGTAGATATCCGGACCAAGTGCACAAAATATGATATGTAGAGCTTTGTCGTTGACTTGCATCTTTCGTCTATCTTCCTCGGTCATCTTCGACTTTATTTTCGGAACTAGTCTTCCTTCATCGGTTCTCTTAACCGGAATGTAGGGGCCTTCTTCCACTACATCCCAAACCATGTAATACGTTGGCTTGATGAAGAGACGCATTCGATTATTCTAATATGGGTAGTTGTCCCCATTGAAGAATGGTGGTTTAGTGGTTAATTGAAACTCATAAAGGTTGGAGGTTGAAGTAGATGCCATGACTTGTCTTTAGAATAGATCACACTCTCCTAGGAACTCCTCTTGTGGTTGTTAATCCTTCAAAGAGGTAGGCTCTGATACCAATTGTTGAGTGGATCATAGAATTGATTTAAGCCAATAGGGGTGGATTGGATTTTTATAATTTTTGGTGGTGGAGTGGAAAATAAAAATTTGCTAGACAAGAGATTTAGAGTGGTTCAAGTTCCAATTGAACTCTACATCCACTACCTTAGCTTCACTAAGGATTTTCCAACAACTACACTAGTTGATATTCCTCTTTTCTAGGCTTGGGAGGAAACCTTTACAAAGTGGTCAATTTTTCTACCCAAAAATTGACCCAATCCTCACTCAAAGATTACAAAGAAGTTTAAGGCTAATAGCTAGTATCTCTCAATACAAATGTCGCCCTTTTTACAAGCAACCGACCCAATTGAACAAATAAGATTGGAAATACAAGGTTCTACAATTGGGGTTTACAAGAAAATATGGGATTTTAGCACAATAACGTGAATTTGATGTTTTGACATTTCTTTTAGGATAAATAGTTCTTACTGGTGCTTTTAGAAGTCCTTTTTATACCTCCTCATTGAATTCTAGCCGTTGGGGTTGTTGCCTTCATTATTATAGCCGTTGGGATGTTATCTTCCCTCCATAAATGCAGTATGCAACTACCCGTTCCGAAATGCCTGATCCTATTTTGAAACAGACTAAAATAGAAATAGCCGTTGGGTGTAATAAATAGGCTGTAGCGAAACAGGTACAATCGTTTCGATACGCTAAGAGCATGTTCCGAAATGTTTTGAAGCCCGTTTCGAAACAATTTTCCACTGTCAAACCTGTATCGAAACGACTTAGAAGCGTTTCTATACGCTTTAACTATATCTTAAAAATTAGTTAAAAAGTTCAACGGTCATATTTTGAAACCAAGTTTGAAATTCATTACGAAACGTTTGAGGTCATTTCGATACTGCCGTATCGAAACGGTTCAAACCGTTCCGTTGTTCTTCATCCGTTTTGAAACACAAATAGCTGTTTCGATACACCCGTATCGAAACGGGAAAGCTAGTTCCGAAACAGAGGTTAACAGTTTCAAAACGTTCTGAAACTCCTAAAGGCCGTTCTGAAACGGTGACTCGAAAATCATTGTTTTGACTTGGTAATTACTTAGAGAAATTTGAGTAAGCTTTGATCTTGACATGGACATTTTTCTTAAATACTTAGGGAAGTTTTGAGGACTTAAAAATTCATTTTCTTTTTCAATTTAGTCCTTAAATCCTTTGTTATATCAAAATCAATTCATTAGTTTTACAGACCCGAACCATTTTGACCCAACCTGAAATGAACCCGGCCCGAAATGAACCCAACTTGAAATGAACTCGACCTGAAATGAACCCGACCTAAAACTAACATGCACCCAACCCTAATCGAGTCGAAACATCAAATCGACCTGATATGACATGTATCCGATTTGACCTAACCTGATCTGACAGGACCCGACCTGAATCCCATCCGATTACCTGTTTTTACGTCCCTATTAGATATCAGCCCTGTTTGGCAATTAGCGGATAGCTAATAGAAGATTACATTAGCTGATTTGACTAGCGAATTGTATTAGCTGATTGTATAAAAGTGTTTGGTAAAATTAAATGATAGCTGTTTGATTATTTAAACAAACAAAATGACATATAAGGACATGTTTATAATCGATGCTTGTTTGAATAGTTTATTAGTTATCAATATTTTGTATCTGTTACCGTTCAAAAAATATTTTGTATCTATTAATATTAATTAAATTATGAAAATAATTTTTTTAATATAACAATACTAAGCATATTTGAAGATCTATATATTAATTTGTTATTTATATAATTATTGTTAATACAATTTAATTAAGGGTTAACTACTGGAATAGTCACTTATGTTTTCCCCCAGTACAAAGTTGGTCACCGATTTTGAAAAACGACCAGTAAGGTCACTTACGTTTTCGGGGTGTAAACTTTTGGTCACTCAGTCGTTTGTTGTCGTTAAACACTGACAGATTGCTGACTTGACAACGAAAAAATAAGGATAAATTACTGCAATGACCATTAAAGTTTATCTCATGTACAGTTTTGCTCTCCAGTTTTAAAAAATAAACATTATAGTCACTAATAAAAATGTTTCTTTATAATTTCACCCTTGAATTTTTAAAAATTAATTTTTCAACTCTAAAACTTTACAATTAATTAGCATAATAATATTATAAAGGCTTAAATGAAAAATAGGTGCTCAAAGTATACCCTATTTTAAATTTAGGTGCTCAAATTGCTCCTATTTAATAACTAAACTTTCAAATTGCTCATATTTTTTCACTCCAGATTGTTTTTAATATTATTGTAACATGACATGTCATTTTTTATTATCGTTAAATTAAAAATAATTTTAAAATAAAATAAAATTATTTTTATTGTTTAAAGTATTTTTTGTAAAAATAATTGCTCAAATTTACCATAGTTACAATTTTAGGTGTCCGGCTGTTAAATGAGTGTTAGAAAAATTGTCAATCAATCGGTACTTGACACGTGGCATTAATTTTATGAATTTTTAATGGAAAATACTTAGAACTTTCAAATTATTATAAAATCTCAAAATTTGACAAGCTTCACAAAATAGTCTCTAAATCCCTAAAAATTCCTAAACTTTTGCCATCGATTGCCGCCGCTTTCACCGCCAGTTGTCGTCACTGACCACACCCACTTGGTAGCTGAACCAAGGCGATCATTTTTTCCAACACAGCATCGTCAGAAACGCCCAACAGTGTGCAACCAAACGTCAAACACGAAATTGACGTTCGCGTTTGACGTTCGGATGCACACCGTTGGGCGTTTCTGGCGATGCCGTGTTAGGGAAAATTGTTGCCTTGGCCCGGCGACCAAGTGGGTGCAAACAACGATGACAACTGGCGGCGGAAGCGGCGGTAGTCGACGACGAAAGTTTGGAAATTTTTAGGGATTTAAGGATTGTTTTGTGATGTTTGTAAAATTTCGAGATTTTATAATAATTTGAAAATTTTGAGTATTTTCCATTAAAAAATTTTAAAAATAAAATTAATGACACGTGTCAAGCACCGATTGGTTGACAATTTTTTTAACACCCATTTAACAACCGGGCACCTAAAATTGTACATATAGAAACTTTGGGCACCAATTTTTACAAAAAAATACTTTAGCCACCTAAATTATTTTAAAAACTAATATTTTTTAAAATATTTTAAATTTAATAATAATAATAATTTTATTTTAAAATAATTTTTTAATTTAAAAATAATAAAAATGACATGGTATAATAATAAAAATAATTCAGAGTGAAAAAATAGGAGCAATTTGAAAGTTCAGTTATTAAATATGAGCAATTTGGGCACCTAAGTTTAAAAAGGATATACTTTGGGCACCTATTTTTCATCTAAGCATTTATAATATTATTGTACGAATTGATTATAAAGTTTTAGGGTTGAAAAAATGAATTTTTAAAAATTTAAGGGTGAAATTATAAAGAAACATTTTTATTAGTGACTATAATGTTTATTTTTTTAAATTGAGGAGTAAAAATGTACATGAGATAAACTTTAATGGCCACTGCAGTAATTTACCCTTATTTTTCGTTGTTAGGTCAGCAATTCGTCGGTGTTTAATGGCAACAAACGGCTGGGTGACCAAAAGTTTACGCCCCGAAAACGTAAGTGACCTTACTGGTCGTTTTTCAAAATCGGTGACCAACTCTGTACTGGGGGAAAATATAAGTGACTATTCCAGTAGTTAACCATTTAATTAATTATCAAATCTAATTAAAAATATAAATGTGTGAGAATAAAAAGAAAAAAGAAAAAGTATTACTTTACAAATGTCAAAATATAAATACACGAGGGTAAAAAATTAAAATAAAAAATGTTAAATTTAGGTTATTTGGAGATTTTTTATAATTGTTAAGGGAAAAAGAGTCTTTATAACTATTATGTCAAGCCGCTAATTTCAGAAAGCTCCTATTAGCAGCTTTTTCAAAATTAGAGGTTTCACCTCAATCCGCTATTTCATTCCACTATTCACCGAACATTCAAATTAGCGGATTTGACCGGTCAAACCTTTAATTTTGGCTCAAGAAGCTATTTACCAAACACTGTCATCCTTTATCCTTATCACATTGCATTTAAACCTTCATATAGCTTGATCACACACGCAAAACATTAAGAACACCATACAAAAGAATTCATTGAATATTACATCAATGACCTAATTCTTACAACTAAATTATATATATATATATATATATATATATATATATATATATATATATATATTAAAAACCATCATCTAACTCTCATAACCATTACTAACTTATAACCAAAACTTCTAACTATAATATATATATATATATGTGTGTGTTAAAAACCATCATCTAACTCTCATAACCACTACTAACTTATAACCAAAACTTCTAACTATAAAAGAACATGCATTTTCTCAACATATAAGTCACAATCAACATGCATTCTTCTCCAACACGCAAGGCACATACATTTCTCTACTTATTTTTTTCTATGATTAATATACTTGCTTATGACTCAAATCATATCAATAACTAAATCGACATAGATGAATTTAGCAACCCATATATTTACATACATTAAACTTTCCAAAGCATTAAGATAATTGCACGCCACCCTATAAAAGGGCTCTGATTAACTTGTGACTCTTATATCACAATCCAAAACTAACCAAATTTATTGAACTCCTGCAAAAGTAATAAAACACACACAAAGTAAGCTTATATACCTTAGTGAGGTAGTTGACTCAATAAAAACCAGTAAACACTACACTGAGCAACATCAATAGTATGCAATGCATGGCATAATAATAATATGGCATACTTTCATCAATAAACTTAAATATATCAAATATCATATCATGGTAATCAAGTTAGCTCATTTTTATATAGTTTAGCATCATAACAATTCAATCATATAGCTCATTTTAAAATAGTTTAGTCCATCAGTTCACTAATAGTCTACAAATACTTAAATCTTGTCTCCTCACCAAGTATCGATACGATACAATTACATATTTATCCCTCCGCCTCGTCGGGAAACATAGTTCTAATTTTACAACATCCCTTCATCTTGTCAAGACCAAAAACTTTAAAACTCGTACACAAGTGTTATGGACCTTATGACATATCAATTGTATCTGAAATTTATCTAATGACCAAGGATACACAATCAATATCAAAATTTAGTCATTCCCGCATCGAATCATTATTGAAACATATCATGTTCAAAATAGAACACATAGCTCGCTGTCATTGCATATAGTTTGCCTTATAGAAAATTTTATCATAATTTTCATTAGTGACACAAATCACATATTACATAAACATGCTCAAAACATATCGGCATTGAAATGACATAATATATCACATTAGCATATACCTTAGCAATTCTATATTGCTTTTCAAATGCTCAATTTGAGCCATCATACATATATAACCAATTTCACATAATCTACATTCAACTATGCATAACACAAACACAAATAAAATCTAAAGAATTTCATGCATGAACAAAGTACTAAATTGGGAATTTAAGGTTTGCTTCACCTTTAATGAAATCAAAATCTAACTGTAACACCCCTAGTTAAAAAAGAAAAGAAAAGAAAAGAAGAATGAAATTTAATTTGGAAATAAAAAAAGGAGTGAGAAAAAAAGAATGGGAATTTGCTGCCAAAGGGAATTGAACTCACGACTTTAAACTTCATGAAGCAAGTGCCTAACCGATCGAGCTATAAAAGCTCTTGGTTATTATCTACACCCAATTATTATTAAGTGGCCCTTGAAGGTCTAAAATAATAAAATAAGTAAAATATCCTACCTACCCTAGTTAGAGGTATTTTTATTTTGGCCATCAACCCTAATGAAGGGTACCAGAAACTTCATCGACCCCCATCTCCCCCCATCATTGCTGCCACGTGATTTCTCCCTCACCGCTGCCGCCTAACCGTCACTGTCACCAGGGTTGTGCTCGCCGTCGAGCCCCGAACAAAACCCTCCAAACTTCTCGCCCGATCACCGCTCCAATCGCTGGTAATCAAGAGGTTTCGATTCGACAAACCAAGGGTTGAAACCTTTCGGTTTTTCATCAATTCCGACGTCGATAAGCGTCCGTCCGCCGTGTTGTCACCGCGAGCAAGCTCCCCGTCGTGAGGCGAAAAAAACCCAACCGTCCGACCACTCATCCGACGCTGGTAAGAGCTTCATCGGGGTTACGCGACAATCTGACCATTTCGTACGGTTTGGGTAAGTTCAATGAGTTCTGGTTTAATTTTTGGGTTTTCGGTTGAAATAGGTTAGATTTAAGACCGTTCTCGGTGTTTTTGGCGTGTTTTCCGATCGGGAATGGCCACGCGTGGGCTTTACGCGCCGTCCAAGGCGATTTTCGGCCGCCTTGGACGGTGGCTATCGAGCCGGCTGCCTCAGACCCGGTCTGACCTTGAACTGAGCCGCCCGGACCGGTTCGAACGAACCGACCCGTTGACTGGTACCCGACCCGTTGACCGAGTCAACTCAGTGAGTTAACTCATCCGAGTCAACCTAGTAAGTCAACTCACCGAGTCAACCATTGGATCAGTGACGTCAGCATGTCGTCAGCGTTGACTTTGACCGCTAATGTCAGCGTTGACTTTGACCAAAAAGTCAAGTTTTCTCGAAAAGCCCTATGTTATGTTTTTTGACGTCCTGAGTCCGTTTTTGAAGCCCGTTTTGTGAAATTCTAACCCGAAAGCTTTCGGATTGGACCTTGAACTCGAGTTTGCTTATGTATTTTAATAATCAATTATGAGCAATGTGAATAAGGACTGAAATGGGAATTTGTGCGATTTAAGGTATTCATAGTTTCTTGTATTCGAGATGTTGAGGATGCTACATTCGGGTTCGAGAGATATCGAACAGAGTATCATGGTCGACCGATATAGCAAGTATTAAAGGTAATACACTACTACCTTTAGTATGCTTTATGATCATGTTGGTATTCGGTTAATGCATGCATAAATATGATGAGGAGTGTTGTTAACTCTGCTTAAGTCAAACCAGATATGAAATTGATTCTGGTAACCTAGAAAAGATCGAAATGTTCGAATGAGAAAGTTAATAAATGTAAGGATCTGGAGTCAATAAATTAATTAATAAGGCGACTAATCTCCAAACCTGATTATTAATGTCAAATGATTAAATGCTAAAGATATTTGGATATGAAATTACAAAAATGCCCTTAAGGTGTGAGAATGACTAAAATACCCTTGGAATTAGAAGCGATCTAGAAATCTACACTGGATATGGTAAAACAGCTCGATTCATCTAAAAACCTCGATCTACTTGGAAAGTTATGGTAACAAGATTTAAACCTTCGAGATTGTATGGTGTTAGGTTTCCTTGAATTTGGAATGAATCTCCGAATATAGATTTACGGGAAGCTATCCATACCTCAGAACTAATCAAGTGGCTCAAATCTATGAATTGATTGAAATGACTAAAAGTATTGGAAATACTGTTATGGTTAAATTAATCAGAATGATAGTATTGACAAAAGGGCTGAAGTATCCTCGGACACCGAGGTTTGCAAATTAACTGGAACGATGGATAAACCCTTGAGTTTTGAAATGAATGAAGCGGTTGAACGGCTGAAACACCCATAGGTACTTAAATGATTGAAATACTATAAATGGTTCAATTGACAAGAATGATGGATATCCCGAGCTTCAAAACGACTGAAATTCTCCCTTGACTGGAATAAGTAAATTGCCTTTGATAAACTTCTAGAAATGCCAATAAAGCTAAAAATGACTGAAATGCCCCTAAAGGTTGGAGCATGACTCATGTATGTAAATCACTCATAATATTAATATAAGGATGGAAGTTTTTCCGCACATATAAGTTCGTCTTTGTCGTGGCAAGTCTTGTGGTGAAATATGAAGGCAACCGTTCAGATATATGATACAATCAGTATTTGGAAATGATACTCATGAAGTGCATACATTAGAAGGTTTGGTTAGTACTGTGAGGTTTGGACATGTTAGTTCGATTGGTTTTAGAGGCTCGATAAACTTCTGGAAATATTAAATATTGTAAATCGTCATTTCATCACTTTTGGGCTAAATTACAAAAAATCACCCCTAATAGTTAAATGACCAAAATGCCCTCATTGGCCAAAGTAATCAAAATAGCCCTGAATGTATCTGATATCATGAAAGATCTTGTTGTAGAAATCTCTGAATGCCTGGTTGGAAACCTGATGAGAAAATCTTTTGAAGTGCCATGCCATCAAATTAGCCTTTCTCATATATGTTTCATGGGTACTCACTTAGGGTTAACGTGCATCTAGACAAGATTAAAAAGAAAAAAGGGTCGTTAATCAAGGTTGACTTTCAAGTTGACTTTTGTTTTCCCCGTGTAATCTTCGTAGTTCAGGTCAACCGTCTAGGATGGGCTAAGGGGGTTACAACAATGGCATGAGAAATTCGATAATGTCATGATGACTAACGATTTCAAAATAAACGAGTGTGACAAATGTGTATATGTCAAAACTATAGACATTGTATATGTCATCCTATGTTTATATGTTGATGATGAAATGGTAAAACGTACCAAAAACATGTTAAATTCAAGATTTGACATGAAAGATATGAAACTGACCGATACGATTCTGGGCATCCAAATCAAAAGGTCACTGGAAGGTCTCATATTAAATCAGTCACACAATGTGGATAAGATTCTTGAGAAATTTAATAAGGTGGATTCTAGCATAGCTTTAACTCCATAAGACCCTTGTTCACATATATCAAAGAATCGAGGGGAAAGTATCCATCAAGTGGAATATGCAAGAGTCATAGACAACTTAATGAGCCGCACTAGACTAGATATCGCTTTTACTGTGAGCATTTTAAGTAGATTCACAAGCAATCCAGGGAAAGATCACTGGAAAGAAATTGTGATAATGCTTAGATACTTAAGATATACTCGGGACTACAGACTGCATTATTCCAAAAACCTCGCTGTCTTAGAACGATACTCAAATGCCAGTTGGATATCTGATATTCAAGATACCAAAGGCACAAGTGGATATGTATTCACTTTGGGGGAGGAGTCGTGTCATAGAAATCCTCAAGACAAACTATAATAACCAGATCCACAATGGAATCTAAGTTTATAGCTTTAGACAAGTCTGGAGAAGAAGCCGAATGGTTTTAGAAATTTCTTAAAGGATTTTCTTGAATGGCCAATGCCCACAATGTGCATACATTGTGATGACCAAGCGGAAATTGGTAGAGCATAGAGCTTTTTGTATAATGGTAAGTCGAGACATATGCGTCGTCGACATAATGTTGTTAGACAATTGATCTCAAATGAAATTATCTCTATTGATTTTTTGAAATCAAAGGATAACGTTGCGGATCCACTAACCAAAAGGTTAAATCAAGATCAAGTTCATAAAACATAAAAAAGAATGTGACTAAAACCCATGTAAATTTTAGGCGCTATGTGAAGGAAAACCCTACCTAGTTGAATGGAGATCCCAAGATCTAGGTTCAAAGGGACAACCTAATTACATAGATATGTGCGGTCACTGTAGGGGCTCTTATCCCCAAGTCCATTCCTATGATGTAAACAATGATCAAAGTGGTTTAGGCTAAGCAATGCTTTTAATGACTATTGTGTGCTTTGGTGAGTCAAGCAACATAAGTCACCTATGTATTCAAGGACATTACGTCTACTGGTTAGGTAGTAAAGTAAATATAATTTCACAAGGGAAGGTTCAAGGGTGGACACCTACCTATCCTATGCAGCTATCGATTGTAGAATCTATCACCGCATCGAGTCAAAATGTTTTTGATTAAATCAATTTCATTCACGTGATGGATTGTTGGAAAAATTCGATATTTTTGAGCTTTGAATGAGAAATTGATTCAAATATTGTTGAGGAAAATATGGAACCAATTGTTGGTCTGTAAATGTGCAGACGTGCACGACATGGGTAACGCAAATGTCTGAACCGGTCTGGTCCTCTATGGGCCTGCAGATATTTTGACCCAAATTTAATATAATTTTCCTCAAATAAGAGCATATATTTGCCAAATTTTATCTTGAAATTCAAAGAGTAAATATTGAAAGTTACCTTTAATTCAGATAATGATTTTGGAAATTGCTCTATAAGAGAATCACTTGATTCTCAATATTAAATGCTCTATTAGGTCAAAATTTCCACTTATACCCTCATGACACTTCTATAAATAGGGAGTAAACCTTCTAGGTTTGACACAACTCAAAAACCACAAAATTTTTTATTGTTTTACTATATGGATTTTACAAGTAATTTTTGGTGGTAGACGAAGGCAAGGGTTAGTTAGTGATCTCCACAGTAGTGCAACTGTGGTTGATCATCTGTTGTTGTATCCTGGGAGACAGACGACCAACGAGCTCGAGCACCATATAAGTGGTTGAAAATATGTCTTAAGGAAATTGCGTTCGTGCAAGCCTCAACATATTTCTTTTAGTTTCAAATTATTTGATTTATATATATTGGCGTACAGTTCTTAATTTTGTACTGTTCGTTTAAATAATAATATTTTATCTTATTATTTATTCTTGGATTAACGACTATATTCTAACAATATTTTTCAGAATATATACAAGAAAAATGATATAAAGAATTTGAAGCTCTCTTGAAATACATTTCCATTAATAATTAAGAGTGAAAATTGAGCTTTGATGGAGTGCAAGAAATCAATAGCTAAGCAAAAGGATGTGTTGGGTTGTGTGGAGCTCGATTTGATCAACCAATATTGCTCACCAAGTGGTGGAGAGGTGGATTTTTGGGTGGAAGGGTTGTGGAAGCTAAATTGAAATGTGACACAAGGATATATAGTGGTTCAACCTTCTAACCAAGGTCTACATCCACTACCTTAGCTTCCCACTAAGGATTTCACAATCAATCCACTATTGATTCGTCCCCTTTTCTAGGATTAGGAGGAAACCCTTACAACCGATCAAGCTTCTACCCAAAGCCTTGATCAAAACCCTCTTTCACAAAGAGATAAATAAAAGCAAAATCAAACCCTCTAATAGGTGTTTGTTTGCACAATGAAGCACTCACCCAAACCTAAAACACTCGAGCAAATTTGACAATTTTGGCTCACTAGTGTTTGTCTATACAAGAAATGAGAAATTAAGCACTAAGACAATTTCTTGATCATTTGATATTTGACAATATGAGCATTAGTCTTCTCTTGATGCTTGGAAGTCCCTTTTATACTCCCAAATGAGTTTGTAGCCGTTACTAGCCGTTGGGGATGAATTGGAGCCGTTGAGGACTTTATTTCCCTTCATAAATGCTGTTCTGCAGCTACCAGTATCGATACACGTGGAACGATATCTATACGGCATTCATAGGAACTAGCCGTTGGGCTCTTGCCAGCATAGGCGTATCGATACGCTTGAGGGCGTATCGGTACGGGTCCATATTTGAATAGCCGTTGGGAAATAGCCGTTGGGGTAGTTGAAAAGGGATCGGTACGCTTACCTGGCGTATCGAAACGATCCCGGTACGTATCGATACACGAAACCCTCGTATTGATACGAGTCTTGACAGTGGCCAAACTGAGGCAAAATGGTATCGGTACGGGTACAACCGTATCGATACTGGGACGTTGAAAATACAAGTTTGGCTGTTTAAAACATGAAAAATATTTGCCAAAAGCCTTTTAAAATATCTCAAACATAATTTCAAGTTATTTGGACTTAAAAATAAGTTTTAAATTCTTTTCAAATTAGTCCAAAACATTTTTCAATTATTATATCAAAACATTAGTTCTACAATCTCCCCTTTTTTGATATAATAAAACTCACTTGAAAAATTGTTTGGGATTCTCCCCCTTTAACTTTAAAAATGTAAATAAGAGATTAAGGAAATGAAATCAAATAAAGCTCCCCCTTATTCATTTGAAAATTCAATAAATTCAATTTTTCAAACCATACCATTTCTCCCCATTTTTGTTATATCAAAAAGAATTTAAACATTAAGTTCAAAATAACAATAGAGGTAAAACAATTTTAACACAAATAAGAATTTGGTTTAAAAATGGCTCCCCCTTACTCAAAGCATCATTAAAAATGTTAGTCCAACATTTATGATCATCTAGTTGAATAATCTAAAAATAAAACGAATAAAAGCAAAAACAACTAGAATTTTTACCAACACTTGAACCCAAGGTAGGATGTGAAGCCTTCCTTCTTCAAGTGTTCTTCCTTGTGTGCATGGAGCTCCCCCTCAATGTTTGACTTGTTGAACATCTCCATCACACCTACAATAGACAATCAAGTAATTTTTGGTATCCAAATTGCTTTGGATCCATAAACGTTAGTTGCACGAAATTTAGTCCCCTTAGGAATCCATTTTTCAATTTCATCCTTTTTAGTTGAAGTGGTTAGTCCTTTTGGGACCCAAACACTTCTAAAACATTTTCCATTCACAAATCTAGGGGCACTAGATTGTCTAACATAAAAGTTTGATTTTCCAAAATTGTTTTTCTTTTCAAGCTCTTTGGAAATCAAATCTTTTTCTTCTTGAACTTTTTGAAGCAATTTTTGTAAATCAAAACATTTTAATTCAAACTCTTCAAGTTTTGCTTCAAGTTCAAGTTTGGTTTTAGAAAGCAAATCATTTTGAATTTTTAACTTTGAAATCAATTTATTGTTTTTCAAAATGTGGCTTTTAAAATCTAAAACCAAATCATCGTAGGCATCTTGTAATTCATCAAAAGTGTAAGAACATGAAGTAGATGAATTAGAAGTTACCCTTGAATCTTCTTCGATGGCCATAAGGCAAAGGTTGGCTTGTTCATCGTCGGTGGAGTCTTCATCACTCCAAGTAGCCAAATGTGCCTTCTTCTTATGGCTTGAAGTGCTTGCCCTTTCCTTTCTTTTAGGTTCTCGTTCAAGCTTTCTCAAGGCTTTCTTCATGAAAGGGGCACACTTCTTGAAGAGATGAACTATCTCTTCATCTTCATCCTCCTCTTCACTTAAGTAGACATGATGACAAGTGGAGGATTTGAGAGCCATGGCACTAGCATTGATGCCAAGCCCTTTGATTTTCTTCTCTCCCATAGCTCTAATTTCTTCCCTCTTCTTCTCATCCTCTTTGTTCTTCTTCATAATTTGATGAGTAAGGAGAGACCCCATGAGTTCATCAAGCTTCAAGGTCTTCAAATTTTTGGCTTCGATGATGGCGGTCCTCTTTGAGTCCCAAGACTCGGGAAGTGAGTAGATGAGCTTTCGAACAAGCTTCTCTTCCGGGATGGCTTCTCCATATCCTTTGAGACCATTGGTGATGGTGGAGAACCTATCAAACATCTTCTCGATGTTCTCTTCCGGATCCATTTTAAAGTTCTCATACTCCAAGGTTAGGAGGCCAATCTTGGTCTCCTTGACTTCATTTGTCCCCTCGTATGTGACTTCAAGCTTGTCCCATACCTCCTTGGCACTCTCACAAGAAGACATCTTCTCATAGATGGATGGACCAAATGCACAAAATAGAATGTGCAAGGCTTTGCAATTTAGCTCCATCTTCTTGCGATCGTCGGCACTCCACTCCGCTTTACTTCTTTGAGGCACAAACGATCCATCTTCAACTACATCCCATAGCTTGTAATCTTTTGATTTGATGAAGAACTTCATCTTTGTCTTCCAATGGGCATAGTGGTCTCCGTCAAAGAAAGGCGGCTTGTCGATTGATTGTGCCATTTGAGTCGGTTGATGAAATAGTGATCGAGCTTGCCGGATCTTCTCAATAGGATGTGAATCCTCTTCGATTGAGCCAAGCTCTGATACCAATTGTTGGGTTGTGTGGAGCTCGATTCGATCAACCAATATTGCTCACCAAGTGGTGGAGAGGTGGATTTTTGGGTGGAAGAGTTGTTGAAGCTAAATTGAAATGTGACACAAGGATATATAGTGGTTCAACCTTCTAACCAAGGTCTACATCCACTACCTTAGCTTCCCACTAAGGATTTCACAATCAATCCACTATTGATTCGTCCCCTTTTCTAGGATTAGGAGGAAACCCTTACAACCAATCAAGCTTCTACCCAAAGCCTTGATCAAAACCCTCTTTCACAAAGAGATAAATAAAAGCAAACTTAAACTCTCTAATAGGTGTTTGTTTGCACAATGAAGCACTCACCCAAACCTAAAACACTTGAGCAAATTTGACAATTTTGGCTCACTAGTGTTTGTCTATACAAGAAATGACAAATTAAGCACTAAGACAATTTCTTGATCATTTGATGTTTGACAATATGAGCATTAGTCTTCTCTTGATGCTTGGAAGTCCCTTTTATACTCCCAAATGAGTTTGTAGCACTTACTAGCCGTTGGGGATGAATTGGAGCCGTTGAGGACTTTATTTCCCTTCATAAATGTTGTTCTGCAGCTACCAGTATCGATACACGTGGAACGGCATCGATACGGCATTCATAGGAACTAGCCTTTGGGCTCTTGCCTGCATAGGCGTATCGATACGCTTGAGGGCGTATCGGTACGGGTCCATATTTGAATAGCCGTTGGGAAATAGCCGTTGGGGTAGTTGAAAAGGGATCGGTACGCTTACTTGGCGTATCGAAACGATCCCGGTACGTATCGACACACGAAACCCTCGTATCGATACGGGTCTTGACAGTGGCCAAACTGAGGCAAAATGGTATCGGTACGGGTACAACCATATCGATACTGGGACGTTGAAAATACAAGTTTGGCTGTTTAAAACATGAAAAATATTTTCCAAAAGCCTTTTAAAATATCTCAAACATAATTTCAAGTTGTTTGGACTTAAAAATAAGTTTTAAATTCTTTTCAAATTAGTCCAAAACATTTTTCAATTATTATATCAAAACATTAGTTCTACAGGATGAATCTTGTACCTATGGCTGTCTACAAAGACCCTGGCTATTAACTTGGAAATCCTTAAAGTTTAGAACAAATTTGGGTCTATTAGTTTCAAAACTAATATGAAATTAGTCACATTACATGCTTCTATGCCAAAATTCAACTTAATTGGACATCTCAAACACCATCAATTGCAACATCGACATTTGGGACTAAAATGTAAAGCTTGCAAACTTCAGCACCATACAAATCAATGCCCAACGGTCACCTGTTTCGAAACGGCATTGATCGTTCCGAAACGCGGGTTGGTTCCGAGACTGGTTTCGAAACATGGCCTTCCAGTAGCCAAATCGTTTCGGAACGCCCCTTAGCGTTTCGAAACACGAAGGCCATTTCAGACCCCCGTTTCGAAACACTAGAGGGTGTTTCGATACGGTTTGCCTATATTCAGCAGCAAAGTCTGGTTTTTCATACATAAACCCATTTAAACACCACCTATTGACTCCATAATCATGTCAACAAATCAACAAACATTTAAGATGCATGTTTAGATCTCCTAAACACATTCATAGCATCAAACATGGTAAACTCATGTTTCTAGAGGCATGCTTCCTAGTCAAGCAAACCAATAAGCAATCCAAACCAAAATCAAGTATTAAAGGCCATTTACAATTCAAATCAACCAAGGCAAACATGCCAAAACCACAGGGAGTTTAATACATCTCCCAAAACAAAGTTTAGAATCCCATTGCCAAGTTACAAAAACTAATAGTGTATGAAAAAATCACCATACATGAGCTTGGTTTCCCTTGGACACTCTTAGCTTCCTTGTTGCCCTTAAACACTTCAATTATCTGCATTATTGGTACAAGAGAGAGAGCGTAAGCACAAATGCTTAGTGAGGCATGCTCTAAGTAAACCAACACAATAATGCATTTTTAGAAAACACTTTCAACAAAGCTTTTAAACCACAAACTCATCTCTTTCTTATGCTACCATGCATACTTTACAAGCATCTCATGCTTCATTATATTCAATACATTATATTGGCTTTCAAGTGATAGTTCATAACCATTTCCACAAAACACAATCGGATACACGGATTACAAGCGTTGTCCCACACGCTTCATACACACTACTAGACTACACAAGGTTCACAGTCAAGAGCAATCCCTCCATTGATGTGACACCCGTGGTGGAGTATAACGATACAATCTCAACCACTCAACACCACTCATCGGTAGTTGTATAATTCCACTAACGAGAGTAAGGGACACACAACACAAGATCCACACACGGACTTTCAACCACCGTTGTGATCTTACCTCAATCGTTAGGGTACTTGGATAGAGTTTACGGTACAATCACAACCCCTCAACATCCAAGGCGACTTTACTTACGATGCACCCAATCCCATAGCCGACTAACTATATCCGATTCAAGTACTTTAAAACCATTTCATCACTTGCCAATATACATCAAATACCATAATCAATTCAATGATTTAAAGCATTAATCAAAGCCATTAAACATCATGCATCTCCATGCATCATTACTAAATTAATAACATGTCAAACAAAGGATCTCTTACCTTGAGCATCCTTCAATACATAGCTTTCAAAACCAGCATTAATCAAACTAAAACATGCTTTCAAAACAGAAATTAAACATGCAATTTATAACCAATGCATCAAACCACTTCTTAGCACATCTGAGGGAGTTTTTCCGAAAACTTACTCTTGAGCTTAGCTAAGTTGTTTAGACTTAAACTAAGCTCCCAGAACCTCCAATTAATCGTTTCAAAGCTGGAAAACCATCTTCACTCACCAATTACATTTCGCTTGCTTGCCGAAACGCCAATTAAGCTTCCAAATCAACTCCAAAGGTGTCCGAAGATGTCTCCCCTGTTTTAGACATATCAAAGCAGAGGATTAATGCTTCATCATGCATTGAAATCTTCAGCCAACACACCTAAACTCGTTGCTCTACCTAAAACCAACATTTCGGCTACCAAACACAACCAAAATCACCTCCAAACTCTTCCAAAACTTTACCCAGCCAAGATCCATCACTTATAATCATTTCTAAACATCAATCACCATCAAAAACAAACCTAAACTCGACCTTATACCTCCAGCTATAACAGAACACCAAGAACACTTCAAAAACCACCATTTTCTTGACCAAAAACTTAGGAAACACAACCTATTCGGGATTGGATTCATAAAACCTCATTTCTAACATCATTTAATATCCAAAATACTTTAAAGAACCACCTCAAATAGAGCCCAAACAATCACAACGAAATTCTTCAAGATCTCTTCCAAAATCTTGAGTTTTAAGCCAAAATCATGTTTCTAACATTAAAACCATTTATAAAACTTAAATTAAGGATTGACAACTTGGGAATTTCAGTAAAGAAGTGAGTATTTAGAGGAGAAGAACAATCTTACCTCTAAATGGTGATTCCTCCTTGATTTGGGCAAAATTCTATGAAAAATCAATGTGGAAATCAAAAGGTTTTGTTGCTAGATTGATTATGAAACAATGAGTGATGGAAATCTCATCAAATGAGGTGAAGATCAAAGTGATTTGTGCTGGAGAAAATGTGTTTGGATGATGGGATTTTGAGAGAAAAAGGAATGAGAGAAAATTAGGAAAAGGTAGTTTTGAGAATCTAAAAGTAGTTTCCATCTTTATTTTATTTAATTAAAACATTTATTAAATCACCCAAATTAAGGAAAAATCTGGAGAAAAACAGTTTGGGTAATTAGCTCCTTAAAGATTCAAAGTTTCAATCCTTTACAAAACAGTCACCACTAAACTTTTCAAAAATCGCATTTTGGTCACTACACCGAAATGTAGTATTTCTAAACATTATTTTGTAAAATTGATTTCACCACTCTCTTATATATATTAAAAGAGGATTTTTAGATATTTTTCTATATTTTTAAAGCATCCCGAACTAGGCTTTCCCTAAAACCTCCTTTTATATTTGAACCATTTCTCAGTCCGGTCTGACCAAACCCTAAACTTCTAAGCCCAAAATTAGGGTGTCACAACTTTCCCCCTCTTAAGAAATTTCGTCCTCGAAATTTACCTGGAGGAAAAAGGTACGAAAACTGCTTCTTCATGTCATCCTTTCTTTCCCACGTGACTTCCTCAACACCACGATGCCTCCACAACACCTTAACCAATTCAATGGTCTTGCCTCGAAGAACTTTACTGTCCAATCCAGAATTTCAACTGGCTCTTCATCATAGGTCAAGTCTGGATTCAACTCCACTTCCTCCACAGGCATAACATGCGAAGGATCCGATCTATACCTCCTAAGCATATAGACATGAAACACATCATGTATCTTCTCCAACTCTTGCGGCAACCTCAGCTTGTACACAACAGGATCCACACGTTCAATCACCTCGTATAGTCCAATATACCTAGGGCTCAACTTACCCTTTCGGCCAAACCTCATCACCTTCTTCCAAGGCGAAACCTTCAAAAACACACGATCACCCATTGTAAACTCAATCTCCTTACGCTTCAAATCCGCGTAAGACTTCTGTCGATCAGAAACTGCCTTCAACCGTTCACAAATGAGCTTCACCTTCTCGGTGGTTCCTTTCAACAAAGCCGGCATCGAGACCAACTTCTGACCTGTTTCAGCCCAGTAAAGAGGAGTTCTGCATTTCCTACCATACAAGGCTTCATAAGGTGCCATTTGAATACTTGCCTGGTAGCTATTGTTATAGGCAAACTCCACCAAAGGCAAATGCTTCTCCCAAGAACCTTGAAACTCAATCACACAGCACCTCAACATATCTTCCAGTACTTGGATAACACGCTCAGCCTGTCCATCCGATTGTGGATGATAAGAAGTACTGAAATTCAACCGCGTACCCAAAGCTTGGTGCAAACACTCCCAAAAACGCGATGTAAACCTCGGATCTCTATCCGACACTATAGACTTTGGCACACCATGCAGTCGCACAATCTCAACAATGTACAACTCTGCAAGCTTTTCCAAGGTATACGTAGTATGCACAGGCAAGAAATGCGCACACTTCGTAAGGCGATCCACAATCACCCACACTGAATTCTTCTTTGATGGCGACAAAGGCAAACCAGACACAAAGTCCATGGTAATCCTTTCCCACTTCCACTCAGGAATCCTCAACGGTTGCAACAACCCTAAAGGAAACTGATGCTCAGCCTTAACCCGCTGACAAGCCATGCACTTACTCACGTACTCCGCAACATTTTTCTTCAAACCCACCCAATAGTACTCATCCTTCAGATCACGATACATCTTTGTACTACCAGGGTGCATAGCAAAAGGACTACTATGAGCTTCAGTCAGAATAGTACGCCTCAACTCTGCATCATTCGGCACTACTATTCAACTTCCAAAACATAGAACTCCATCATCATTAAAACAGAAATCTGATGGTCTATCCTCAGCAATATCCTGAACATGTGGCACCAAAAAATCATCCAGCAACTGCTTATCCTTTATCAACTGAACTAAAGATGATTTCAGTTGCAACTCAGCCACTAGACCTCCATCCCGCGAAATACTCAAGCTGGCAAACATAGCCCTTAACTCCACTGCCACCTTCCTACTCAAGGCATCCGCTACAACATTAGCTTTTCCCGAATGGTACTTGATCGTCAAATCATAATCTTTAAGAAACTCAACCCAACGTCGTTGCCTAAGATTCAACTCTTTCTGAGACATCAGATACTTCAAACTCTTGTGATCCGTGTACACAGTACACTTCTCACCATACAGATAATGTCTCCAAATCTTCAAAGCAAAAACCACCGCAACTAACTCAATATCATGCGTAGGATAATTGCGCTCATGCACCTTCAAATGGTGCGATGCATAAGCCACCACCTTACCCTCTTGCATTAACACACACCCCAGACCAATATAGGATGCGTCACTGTACACCACAAACTCTTTTCCTAATTCAGGTTGAACCAAGATAGGAGCGTGCGTCAAAGCTGTCTTAAGCCTCTCAAAAGCTTGTTGCCTTGCTTCTGTCCACTCATACTTGACATCCTTTTGCAACAACTTCATCAAAGGAGCAGCAATCTTTGAAAATCCATCCACAAACCTCCGGTAATATCCTGCCAACCCAAGGAAACTATGAACTTCATGAACAGACTTAGGAGGCTTCCAATTCATCACCGCCTCAATCTTTTGAGGATCAACACGAATCCCTTCAGCAGAAACCATATGACCAAGGAAAACAACTTCCTTAAGTCAGAATTCGCACTTGCTCAGCTTAGCATAAAGCTGATTCTCCAACAGCGCCTGCAACACAATCCTCAAATGTCCCTCATGTTCCTCCTCAGTACGAGAGTACACTAGGATATCATCAATGAACACCACAAAAAACTTGTCCAAGTATTCATGGAACACCCTATTCATCATGTCCATGAAAGCTGCAGGAGCATTCGTCAAGCCAAACGACATTACAAGGAACTCATAATGCCCATACCTCGTCCTAAAAGTTGTTTTTGGCACATCCACAACTTTCACCTTAAGTTGGTAGTAACCTGACCTTAAGTCAATCTTAGAGAACACAACCGCTCCCCGAAACTGATCAAAAAGATCATCAATCCTCGGCAAAGGATACCGATTCTTGATAGTCAACTTGTTCAACTGACGATAATCGATGTACATTCTCATAGTGCCATCCTTCTTCTTCACAAACAAGACCGGTGCACCCCAATGTGACACACTCGGCCAAATGAAACCACGATCAAGCAACTCCTTCAACTTTTTAGGTGCCATGCGGTAAGGAGCAATGGACACTGGAGTCGTATTTTCATACAACTCAATTCCAAACTCCACCTCTCGACTAGGCGGCAATCCAGGTAACTCCTCCGGAAACACTCCAGGAAACTCTCGCACAATTCTGATATCCTGAACGCGCAACTCCTTAGAGCTAGGATTCATCACAAAGTCTAGGTAAGCCTCACAACCTTGCCTCATCATTCGGCTTGCTTCCAACGTAGACACCACATTGGCAAGAAACTTCACGATCTCACCAACCACCACTACTTCGTAATCATCCGCAAGTTTCAACGAAACTCGCTTGTTCTCAAAATCCACTATAGCTCGATGTTCAACAAGTCAATTCATACCAAGGATTACATCAAAACCATAGAATGGAAATTCCATGAGATCAACAAGAAAAACATGGTTTTGCAGTTTCAAGGGACATCTTCTATACAACTTCCATGTTACGACTGTCTCCCCAAAGGAACTAGTCACACGCATACCAACATCCAAAGACTCAACAGGTAAACCAAGCATTTGAGCATGTTCACGCAATATGTATGAGTGTGTAGATCCAGAATCAATCAAGGAAAGTAATGACAAGGATTGCAAAGTAAAGGTACCTGCGATCACATCCGTATCATTCCTTCCCTCACGCTGAGCATACACTTGAGCCTGGCCACCACCCTCAGGTTGAACAGCCACAACATGCGCCACATTCCTCCCACCATCATCTCTGCGCTGAAAGTTACCACGGCCGCGCCCACGACCTCGTTGTGGTGCAACTACCCACAGGAGCACGTCCCTGACCACCACCGGCTAACAAAGGACACTCCCTCCTCATGTGGTCCGCCGAACCACAATTCCAGCATGAATTACCTGTCACTACAATAGGAGCCTGAACCTCCATCGCCGCTCGGGGACAATCTTGCCTCAAATGGCCACGAGATCCACATGTCCAACACGTGTTCTGATCAGCCCTCATCCTATCTCCCTGAACAGGCGCACCATGTCCTCCATTACCACGCCTAACAGAAGACTAATACCTCTTATCACGTCCTCTCTTGTTCCGTCCACCACCGGAACTATAATCAGCAGCTCTTTTGCCCGAGCTAGAACTAACGCCTCTGGAAGACAAACCCAAGTTCTGCTCGATGTCCTTCGCTCTACTCACAAGCACATCAAAATTTGTATACTCTGTAACCCCCTTAGCTCGGCCTAGATGATTGACCCAAACTACGAAGATTACACGGGGAAAACCAAAGTTAACCTGAAAGTCAACCTTGATTAACGACCTTTTTTCTTTTTAATCTTGTCTAGATGATCAATAATGTAACGCCCCGGTTTTGGGCTTAGGAGTTTTGGGCGTTGACCGGTTGGTCAAAGTGATGTTCGTATCTTAAGGGGTTAAATTAGGAAAGCCTAGTTCGGGTTGCATTAAAAATATGGAAAAATGTTCTAAAATCATCTTTTAATATAATTAGATGAACTGTGAAAACAATTTTGGAAAATGAGTTTTGGAAGTGTGACATTTTGGCTAGTGACCAAAATGTAATTTTCGCAAGTTTGGTGGCTGTTTTAAAAAGGATTGGAACTTTGAATCTTTAAGGAGCTATTAATCCAAAAGTGATTTCTCCAGATTTTTCTAAGATATTTAGAGTTATAATTCTGATTTTTAAAGTAAATCAAAAGGAGGGAAAAACTCATTTGGCATTTTCTCATCTAACTTCCAATTTTCTTTCTCTCTTTTTCTCTCAACCCAAACACTCCATTTCCAGAGAATTGATTTTGATTTTCTCACCTAAATTCCTCCTTTCAACTTTCATTTGATTGCAAATCATTGTATCTTCAAAACCTCTTCAATTGCTACAAGTTTCATCAAGGATTTTCATTCCAAAAAGTGGAGAAACACAAGTTTGGAGGTAAGAACGCCCTTCTCCTCTAAACTATCAGTTCTTTACTGAAATTCCTAAGTTTTCAATCCTAAATTGAAGTTTAATTAAAGGTTTTAAAGTGTTGAATTGGATCTTGGCTTATTATGCAAGATTTTGATGATTTCACATGATTTTCGTTTGATCTGTTAAATCTGTGATTTGAGAGGTGTTTTTGATGTTAAATGATCTCTAAATTGATAAGGAAATGAGTTTTGGTTGATGCAATCCCGGATAGGTTGAGTTTCCTAAGTTTAGCTTGTGTTTTAAGGTAGTTTTTGAGGTGATCTTGGTGATCTGGTGTTGCTGGAGGTATAAGGTTGTTATTAGGTTGTTTTTAGATGTTATATGATGTTAATGGAAGTGAGGTTTTGCTGGTTTATGGCTGGGCTTTGTTTGGAAGTGTTTTGGATGCATTTTCGGTTGTGTTTGGTGGCCGAAAATGGAGGTTATGTGAGAGCAGCGAGTTAGATGCTTTCAATGAAGCAATTAATGCATGATGATGCATTAATCCTCTGCTTTAATGTGTTGAAACAGGGGAGGCATCCTTGGATCCGAGAGTTGTTGATTCGGAGGCTTGATTTGGTGCTTTGGTTGAAGCAAAGTGGAATTTGGTGAGTGCAAATGTGGAATTGGATTTCCAGCTTTTTAAACCAAGGTTTGAAGGTTTTGGGAGCTTAGTTTAAGTCTAAACAACTTTGCTAAGCTCAAGTGTAAGTTTTCGGATTTTCTCTCTAGTGGTGGCCATGACTTGATGTTTTGCAAAGTGATGATTTGCATGTTTTGATTACTGTTTTGAAAGCATGTTTTAGCATGGATTTTGCTGATGATATAAGCCATATGTTGTAGGTAACTCTAGATGAGAGTACCTTGCTTTTATACATTGTTTAAATGTGGAATAATGCTTTAAAATGCATGATGAAATTGGCTTGGATTAAATGCTTTAAAACAGTGGATTAAATGATGATTATGATGTATATTGGCAAGTGATGTTTTGAAAATGTTAAGGTCACTAAGGTGGTTAAAAGTCCTTGAGTGAGCCTTGTTACTTATGAACATCAAGGTGGTTAAAAGTCCTTGGATGGTTCATGTTGCGGACACTAAGGTGGTTAAAAGTCCTTAGATGATCCTTCCATGGTGTTTAAAAGTCCATGGGGCCAAGGTGTTTAAAAGTCCTTGGGGCCAAGGTGTTTAAAAGTCCTTGGGGTGATTCAAGCATTGGACACAAAGGTGGTTAAAAGTCCTTGTGTGGTCCTATTTCATGGTGTTTAAAAGTCCATGGCCAAGGTGTTTAAAAGTCCTTGGGACCAAGGTGGTTAAAAGTCCTTGGGAAAGTTTGTAGAACTTGTTTTATGAAATGAAATGTATCACTTGAGCCAATATGACATGTTAAGTATGTAAGAAGCATGAGATGCTTGTTTTGATATATGATATGAAGCATGTGATTGCTTGATTTAAAGTATGCTTTTGAGCATGTGCAAGGATTGGTTTTAAGCATGGTTTTTAAATGGTTTTAATTGCATTATTGAATTGTTTTTAATGAGCATGCCTCACTAAGCCTTTGCTTACGCTCTCTACGTTTTCTTAATTCAATAATGCAGAGCATTAGATTACCTTAAGGGGCTGCAAGGAAGGGCAAGCAATCAAGTTCAAGAGAAGCTCTAAGTATGGAAGGTTTTGTTAAACATTTAGCTTTTGTATGTTTTGGCAATGGGGGACCAATGTGTATGTTTTGGGAGGTGTTTGAGACTCCCTAAGTATGATGAATGTTGTTTAAAATGCTGGTTTTGGATTGAGACCTTATATGCTTGTTTTAGAAGTTTGATGCTTGAGTAGCTAGCTTGTGTAGGAAGCATGACCTTTGAATTGGGGCTTTTTGCATATGATGTTGGTTTGTTGATTTGTTGTTTCCTACAAGTCTTATATATGTTTAATTACATGCTGGTAAAGTTTGGTGATGTTAGGAGCATGTTTGAATGACCAATTGCATGATTTGGTATGCTTGTTTGCTGAAATCTAAGCAGGCGTTTCGGAACAGTATGCACCGTTTCGGAACGGGTGCCTTACACGAACCCAGGCGTCCGAAACGGTGTGCACCGTTTCGAAACGGAATGGCCTCTGCCGAGCCACGTTCCGGAACCTGTTTCGGAACGGCCCGTGTTTCGGAACAGGGTCAACCTGTTTCGGAACGGTCGACCGTTAGGGGGGCTGACATGGTAGTTATATGTTTTGAATTGTTTACGTTTTGGTCCTGAATCTTGTATGATCAATTGTATGAGCTGTGGATGTCCTTATGAGTTGAAATTTCACAGAGAAGTATGAAACCTGACTAATTTCAAGAAGGTAACTTCAATTTGGGTTAAGTCCTTTTATTTATCAGAAATTACAATTTGGTCCCTAAAGTTGTAATTTGTTCAATTGGGTCCCTGTTTGATCTCTGATGTTTGTGATCTTTTAGTATGTTGTTTGTAAGATCACACATAGGTTAAATGTGCATCTAGATAAGATTAAAAAGAAAAAAAAGGGTCGTTAATCAAGGTTGACTTTCGGGTTGACTTTGATTTTCCCCGTGTGACTTTCTTAATTCGGGTCAACCGTCTAGACCGGGTTAAGGGGGTTACAAATAACCCTAAGCGTATTCTTGAGAAACATTTATGTAGAACTAATGTTTTGATATAATAATTGAAAAATGTTTTGGACTGATTTAAAAAGTATTTAAAACATTTCCAAAGTCCAAACAACTTGAAATAATATTTAAGGAATTTTTCATAAAGGTTTTTCATTTTTTCAAAGGCCAAATTTAAAAAACTGACCAAGTGTTTCGAAACAGCTTAGGGCGTTTCGAAACAGGTGCCTCCAGTGGCCAAAACGTTTCGATACTTGTATCGAAACGGGGCCAGCGTTTCGAAACAGGCTAGGCCGTTTCGATACGCCCACGTGGCACTGACCACAACGGTCATAAACCCCAACGGCTCTTTCCCAACTAACTTTTAAATGCAGGTCGTTTCGATACGGGCTTATAGCGTTCCGATACGCGTTCCGAAACGGCAAGGGGGTGTTCCGAAACGGGTACCCTGACAGACTGCAACAGCTCTTTCTATATTGAGGGTGTTTCGAAACGGCTTCGAGCGTTTCGAAACGGGGAGCTGCAGACTGCATTTATGGAGGGAATTAAAGGCTCCAACGACTCTATTTCAACCCCAACGGTCCTAAACGGCTATAAACTCAATTGGGAGTATAAAAGGGACCTCCAAGCATCAAGAGAAGGCCAATGCTTCAATTGTCAATCAACAAATGATCAAGAAATTGTCTTAGTGCTTAAAGTGTCATTTCTTGTATAGACAAACACTAGTGAGCCAAAATTGTCAAATTTGCTCAAGTGTTTTAGGTTTTGGGTGAGTGCTTCATTGTGCAAACAAACACCTATTAGAGGGTTTAAGTTTGCTTTCATTATCTCTTTGTAAAAGAGGGTTTTGATCAAGGCTTTGGGTAGAAGCTTGATCGGTTGTAAGGGTTTCCTCCTAATCCTAGAAAAGGGGACGAATCAATTAGTGGATTGATTGTGAAATCCTTAGTGGGAAGCTAAGGTAGTGGATGTAGGTGCTTGTTAGAAGGCCGAACCACTATAAATCATTGTGTCTTTAATCTTTCTAGCTTCCACAACCCTTCCACCCAAATATCCATCTCTCCACCACTTGGTGAGCTATATTGGTTGATCGAATCGAGCCCCATACAACCCAACAATTGGTATCAGAGCTTGGCTCAATCGGTGAGGATTAACATCCTATTGAGAAGATCCGGCAAGCTCGATCACTATTTCATCACCCGGCTCAAATGGCACAATCAATCGACAAACCGCCTTTCTTTGACGGAGACCACTATGCCCATTGGAAGATAAAGATGAAGTTCTTCATCAAATCAAAAGATTACAAGCTATGGGATGTGGTTGAAGATGGTCAATTCGTGCCTAAAAGAAGTAAAGCGGAGTGGAGTGCCGACGATCGCAAGAAGATGGAGCTAAATTGCAAAGCCTTGCACATTCTATTTTGTGCATTTGGTCCATCCATCTATGAGAAGATGTCTTCTTGTGAGAGTGCCAAGGAGGTATGGGACAAGCTTGAAGTCACATACGAGGGGACAAATGAAGTCAAGGAGACCAAGATTGGGCTCCTAACCTTGGAGTATGAGAACTTCAAAATGGATCCGGAAGAGAACATCGAGAAGATGTTTGATAGGTTCTCCACCATCACCAATGGTCTTAAAGGTTATGGAGAAGCCATCCTGGAGGAGAAGCTTGTTCGAAAGCTCATCTACTCACTTCCCGAGTCTTGGGACTCAAAGAGGACCGCCATCATTGAAGCCAAAAATTTGAAGACTTTGAAGCTTGATGAACTCATGGGGTCTCTCCTTACTCATCAAATTATGAAGAAGAACAAAGAGGATGAGAAGAAGAGGGAAGAAATTAGAGCTATGGGAGAGAAGAAAATCAAAGGGCTTGGCATCAATGCTAGTGCCATGGCTCTCAAATCCTCCACTTGCCATCATGTCTACACAAGTGAAGAGGAGGATGAAGATGAAGAGATAGTTCATCTATTCAAGAAGTGTGCCCCTTTCATGAAGAAAGCTTTGAGAGAGCTTGAATGAGAACCTAAAAGAAAGGAGAGGGCAAGCACTTCAAGCCATAAGAAAAAGGCACATGTGGCTACTTGGAGTGATGAAGACTCCACCGATGATGAACAAGCCAACCTTTGCCTTATGGCCATCGAAGAAGATTCAAGGGTAACTTCTAATTCATCTACTTCATGTTCTTACACTTTTGATGAATTACAAGATGCCTATGATGATTTGGTTTTAGATTTTAAAAGCCACATTTTGAAAAACAATAAATTGGTTTCAAAGTTAAAAATTCAAAATGATTTGCTTTCTAAAACCAAACTTGAACTTGAAGCAAAACTTGAAGAGTTTGAATTGAAATGTCTTGATTTACAAAAATTTCTTCAAAAACTTCAAGAAGAAAAAGATTTGATTTCCAAGGAACTTGAAAAGAAAAACAATTTTGGAAAATCAAATTTTTATGTTAGACAATCTAGTGCCCCTAGATTTGTGAATGGAAAATGTTTTAGAAGTGTTTGGGTCCCAAAAGGACTAACCACTTCAACTAAAAAGGATGAAATTGGAAAATGGATTCCTAAGGGGACTAAATTTTGTGCAACTAACGTTTATGGATCCAAAGCAATTTGGATACCAAAAGTTACTTGATTGTCTATTGTAGGTGTGATGGAGATGTTCAACAAGTCAAACATTGAGGGGGAGCTCCATACACACAAGGAAGAACACTTGAAGAAGGAAGGCTTCACATCCTCCCTTGAGTTCAAGTGTTGGTAAAATTTCTAGTTGTTTTTGAATTTATTTGTCTTATTTTTTTAATTCAACTAGATGATCATATATGTTGGACTAACATTTCAATGATGCTTTGAGTAAGGGGGAGCCATTTTAAAACCAAATTCTTACTTTTGTCAATTTTTTTTACCTCTATTGTTATTTTTGAACTTAATGTTTTAAATCTTTTTGATATAACAAAAAGGGGGAGAAATGGTTTGAAAAATTGAATTTTCAAAATGAATAAGGGGGAGCCTTATGTGAATTAAAATTTTAGTCTCTTATTCACATTTTATAAGTTAAAGGGGGAGAATTCCAAACAATTTTTCAAGTGGTTTTATTATATCAAAAAGGGGGAGATTGTAGAACTAATGTTTTGATATAATAATTGAAAAATGTTTTGGACTGATTTAAAAAGTATTTAAAACATTTCCAAAGTCCAAACAACTTGAAATAATATTTAAGGAATTTTTCATAAAGGTTTTTCATTTTTTCAAAGGCCAAATTTAAAAAACTGACCAAGTGTTTCGAAACACCTTAGGGCGTTTCGAAACAGGTGCCTCCAGTGGCCAAAACGTTTCGATACTTGTATCGAAACGGGGCCAGCGTTTCGAAACAGGCTAGGCCGTTTCGATACGCCCACGTGGCACTGACCACAACGGTCATAAACCCCAACGGCTCTTTCCCAACTAACTTTTAAATGCAGGTCGTTTCGATACGGGCTTATAGCGTTCCGATACACGTTCCGAAACGGCAAGGGGGTGTTCCGAAACGGGTACCCTGACAGACTGCAACGGCTCTTTCTATATTGAGGGTGTTTCGAAACGGCTTCGAGCGTTTCGAAACGGGGAGCTGCAGACTGCATTTATGGAGGGAATTAAAGGCTCCAACGACTCTATTTCAACCCCAACGGTCCTAAACGGCTATAAACTCAATTGGGAGTATAAAAGGGACCTCCAAGCATCAAGAGAAGGCCAATGCTTCAATTGTCAATCAACAAATGATCAAGAAATTGTCTTAGTGCTTAAAGTGTCATTTCTTGTATAGACAAACACTAGTGAGCCAAAATTGTCAAATTTGCTCAAGTGTTTTAGGTTTTGGGTGAGTGCTTCATTGTGCAAACAAACACCTATTAGAGGGTTTAAGTTTGCTTTCATTATCTCTTTGTAAAAGAGGGTTTTGATCAAGGCTTTGGGTAGAAGCTTGATCGGTTGTAAGGGTTTCCTCCTAATCCTAGAAAAGGGGACGAATCAATTAGTGGATTGATTGTGAAATCCTTAGTGGGAAGCTAAGGTAGTGGGTGTAGGTGCTTGTTAGAAGGCCGAACCACTATAAATCATTGTGTCTTTAATCTTTCTAGCTTCCACAACCCTTCCACCCAAATATCCATCTCTCCACCACTTGGTGAGCTATATTGGTTGATCGAATCGAGCCCCATACAACCCAACAATTTATGTGAAAAGCACAACGATCGGATATCAATAAGGGACTCAATTGTATAAAAAACAAATATTAGGGACCAAATTGTAAATTCTAAAAATTAGAAGGTCTTAACTAATTTTTAAGTTACCAATATTAATTTAGTCATATTACATGTTTCCCTGTCAAATTTCACTTTAATCGGACATCCCAAACTCATGCAATTGCAAATACAATTTTCGGGACTAAAACGTAAAGCTTGCAAACCTCAAAACCATTCAAATCAGTGCCCAACGGTCACCTGTTTCGAAACGGTGTTGACCATTCCGAAACACGGGTTTGTTTCGAGACTTGTTCCGAAACAGGGCTTTCCAGTGGCATAATCGTTTCGGAACGATCTCTAGCCGTTTCGAAACACGAAGGCCATTACAGGCCCCCGTTCCAAAACGCTAGTGCCCGTTCCGATACGGGTTGCCCAGAAGCTGCAGATTTTGCTGGTTTTTCCAACATAAAACCACTCAAACACATCCTAATGACTTCCTAACCATGCTAACATGTCAACATACATATAAGGTACATGTTTGCAGCTTCAAAACACATTCATAGCATCAAACATGAAATTCCACAAGTCAATAGGCATGCATCCTAGTATCCAAAACCAAGCAACCAACAAAACACTAAATCAAGCATCCAAAGGCCATTTACAAGTCCAAATCATCAAAGGCATCATGCCACAACTAGGGAGTCCAAAACATCTCCCAAAACACATCCTAGGTTTCCATTGCCAAAATATCAAAAAACTAATAGTGTTATGAAAACATCACCATACGTGAGCTTAGTTTCCCTTGGACTCTTAGCCTCCCTGTTACCCTCAAACACTTCAATTATCTGCATTATTGGTTCAAGAGAGAGAGCGTAAGCACAATTGCTTAGTGAGACATGCTCTAAGGAAAACAACACAATAATGCATTTAGAAAACACTTTCAACAAAGCTTCTAATCACATGCTCATCTTATTTCATGCAACCTTGCATACTTTACAAGCATCTCATGCTTCATTTAAATCAACATGTCATATTGGCTTTCAAGTGATCATCCATAACCATTTACAACATAAAACACAATCGGATACGCGAATTACAAGCGTTGTCCCATACGCTTCATACACACTACCGAACACACAAGGTGGAGTTTACCGGTACAATCACAACCCCTCAACACCCGTGATGGAGTTTAACGGTACAATCACAACCCCTCAACATCACTCATCGGTAGTTGTATAATTTCACTAACGAGTACACGGGACACACAACACAAGATCCCCACACGGACTTTTAACCACCGTTGTGATCTTACCTTACTCGTTAGTGTACTTGGATGGAGTTTACGGTACAATCCCAACCCCTCAACATCCAAGGCGACTTTATTCACGGTGCACCCAATCTTATAGCTGGCTAACTATATCCGATTCAAGTACTTTAAAACCATTACATCACTTGCCAATATACATCATATAACATCAACAACTCACTGTTTTAAAGCATTAAACAAAGCCATTTAACCTCATGCATCACTATGCATCCTTCAACACATGTCAAACCAAGGATCTCTTACCTTGAGCACCCTTCAACACATGGCTTTCAAAACCAGCATTAACCATGCTAAAACATGCTTTCAAAATAGAATTTAAACATGCAAATTATAACCAATGCATCGAACCACCTCATGGCTCATTCAAGGGAGTTTTTCCGAAAACTTACACTTGAGCTTAGCTAAGTTGTTTAGACTTAAACTAAGCTCCCAAAACCTTCAATTAATTGTTCCAAAGCTGGAAACCAAACTCCACTCACCAATTCTGTTTCGCAAGCTTGCTGAAACACCGATCAAGCCTCCGGATAAACTCCAGAGATATCTGAAGATGTCTCCCATGTTTTAAACACATCAAAGTAGAGGATTAATGCATCATCATGCATTGAAATCTTCAGCCAACACTCTTAAACTCACAGCTCTATCTAAAGCCAACATTTCGGCTACCAAACACAATCGAAATCACCTCTAAACTCTTCCAAAACTTAACCCAGCCAAGATCCATCACTTCTAACCATTTCTAAACATCAATTAACATCCAAAATGAACCTAAACTCGTCCTTATACCTCCAGCTATAACAAAACACCAAGATCACCCCAAAACCCACCATTCTCATAAGCAAAAACTTAGGAAACACAACCTATTCGAGATTGCATTGATAAAACCTCATTTACACATCATTAGACATCCAAAATACATTTAAAAATAATCTCAAAACAGAGCCCAAACAATCACAACGAAATTCTTCAAGATTTCCTCCAAATCTTGAGTTTTAAGGCAAAATCAAGTTCATATCATTAAAACCATTTATAAAACTTAAATTAAGGATTGATAACTTGGGAATTTCAGTAAAGAACTGAGTATTTAGAGGAGAAGAACAACCTTACCTCTAAATGGTGATTTCTCCTTGATTTGAGCCAATTTCCTTAAAAATCCAATGAGAAAATCAAAAGGTTTTGATGCTAGTTTGATTAGGAATAAATTGATGATTGAAATTTCATCAATTGGAGTGAAAATCAATGGAAAAGTTTCTGGAGAAAAGTGTTTGGATGATGGAATTTTGAGAGAAAAAGAAATGAGAAAATTTTAAGAAAAGTTAGTTATGAAATTCCAAAAGGTGGTTTCCCTTTTTCATTTAATTAATTAAACATTAATTAAATCACTTAAATTAAGGAAAATCTGGAGAAATCATTTTTGGGTAAATTAGCTCCTTAAAGATTCAAAGTTTCAATCCTTACAAAACAGTCACCACTAAACTTTTCAAAAATCGCATTTTAGTCACTATTCCAAAATGTTGTATTTCCGAACCTTTTTTGTAAAATTGATTTCACCACTCTTATATATATATTTTTCCATATTTTTAAAGCATCCCGAACTAGGCTTTCCCTAAAACCTCCTTTTATATTCGAACCGAAAATCAGACCGATCCGGTTCAGACCCTAAACTTCTAAGCCCAAAATTTGGGTGTTACATACTCAGCCGCAAGCATAAAAGTCTTCACGTCCGTTACCAATCCATAACGGAAACGTTCACACCTCTCCCGCTCATCAGGGATTAGCTCAGGTGCATACTGACTAAGGCGGACAAACTGAACCTCGTACTCAGCTACTGTCATGCTTCCTTGCACAAGAGACATAAATTCTCTTTTCTTCTCATCTAGGTATCGCACACCCAGATACTTCCGCTTGAACGAATTCAAGAAGAATGTCCAAGTCACATCATTGTCCTCCATTCCAGAGACAGTGGTCGTCCACCACGTATAAGCATCATCATGCAGCGGTGACACCACACAACCCAACTTCTGCACATTATTGCAGTTCATTTGCCCCAAAATCCTCTTGGTGCTTTCCTATCAAGACTCAGATCCTTCCGGAGACAAACCTCTAAACTCAGTCCCTCCCAGACTACGAAGACGTTCCAAAGGCAATCTCACATTAGCATCACCCTGATACGCAGCTCCGTGAGCTCCAGCTACTGCTGCCTGAAAGGCTCCAGCAATAGCCTGAATCAACACAGTCATGTCAGGAGCAGCTTTCCCCTGCACATCTTCGGGTCCAGCACCAACATTATCACCTCCAGCACCACCACCGCCGGGTGGTCCACCACCAGGTGGAGGAGGTAAATCCACAACATTCTCAGCGTTCTCCTCATTCTCATTCTGAGCCATAGCTCTTGTATTCATTCTCATCTCCCTACGCGACCCCATTTACAAGAAAACAATGCACTGACACAAATGCAATAAACATAATTAGGCTCAACAAGGTAAGTAATCCAAGTACTCAAGCTCTTTTTCGAAAACAATTCATTTCATTAGTTTTGATATGGCAATGGGATCCCCTAACACACTCCGTCATAGCATATCATCACAATTGAAACCATGCATCACTATTCATACAACATTCTTTCATCCAAAAGGCATATCATGCAAATACACATACATCACCCACATAACCATTCCCATTTACACGAGAACTAAGCTCTGATACCACCAAATGTAACCCCCTTAGCCCAGCCTAGACGGTTGACCCGAACTACGAAGATTACACGGGGAAAACCAAAGTCAACTCGAAAGTCAACCTTGATTAACGACCCTTTTTTTTCTTTTTAATCTTGTCTAAATGCACGTTAACCCTAAGTGAGTACCCATGAAACATATATGAGAAAGGCACAACGATCGAACAACAAAGAGGAACTCAATTGCACTTATTACAAGTTTATGAACCAAAATGTAATTTCTGAAAATTAGAAGGTCGTAACTGATTTTAAAGTTACCAATATGAAATTAGTCACATTACATGCTTCTCTGCCAAAATTCAACTTAATTGGACATCTCAAACACCAGCAATTGCAACATCGACATTTGGGACTAAAATGTAAAGCTTGCAAACTTCAGCACCATACAAATAAGTGCCCAACGGTCACCTGTTTCGAAACGGCATTGATCGTTCTGAAACACGGGTTCGTTCCGAGACTGGTTTCAAAACAGGGCCTTCCAGTAGCCAAATCGTTTCGGAACACCCCTTAGCGTTTCGAAACACGAAGGCCATTTCAGACCCCCGTTTCGAAACACTAGAGGGTGTTTCGATACGGTTTGCCCAGATTCAGCAGCAAAGTCTGGTTTTTCATACATAAACCCATTTAAACACCACTTATTGACTCCCTAATCATGTCAACAAATCAACAAACATTTAAGATGCATGTTTAGATCTCCTAAACACATTCATAGCATCAAACATGGTAAACTCATGTTTCTAGAGGCATGCTTCCTAGTCAAGCAAACCAATAAGCAATCCAAACCAAAATCAAGCATTAAAGGCCATTTACAATTCAAATCAACCAAGGCAAACATGCGACAACCACGGGGAGTTTAATACGTATCCCAAAACAAAGTTAAGAATCCCATTGCCAAATTACCAAAACTAATAGTGTATGAAAACATCACAATACATGAGCTTGGTTTCCCTTAGACACTCTTAGCTTCCTTGTTGCCCTTAAACACTTCAATTATCTGCATTATTGGTACAAGAGAGAGAGCGTAAGAACAAATGCTTAGTGAGGCATGCTCTAAGTAAACCAACACATTAATGCATTTTTAGAAAACACTTTCAACAAAGCTTTTAAACCACAAACTCATCTCTTTCTCATGCTACCATGCATACTTTACAAGCATCTCATGCTTCATTATATTCAATACATTATATTGGCTTTCAAGTGATAGTTCATAACCATTTCAACACAAAACACAATCGGATACACGGATTACAAGCGTTGTCCCACACGCTTCATACACACTACAGGACTACACAAGGTTCACACTCAAGAGTAATCCCTCTATTGATGTGACACCCGTGGTGGAGTATAACGGTACAATCTCAACCCCTCAACACCAGTCATCGATAGTTGTATAATTCCACTAACGAGAGTAAGGGACACATAACACAAGATCCACACACGGACTTTCAACCACCGTTGTGATCTTACCTCAATCGTTAGGGTACTTGGATGGAGTTTACAGTACAATCACAACCCCTCAACATCCAAGGCGACTTTACTTACGGTGCACCCAATCCTATAGCTGGCTAACTATATCCGATTCAAGTACTTTAAAACCATTTCATCACTTGCCAATATACATTAAATACCATCATCAATTCACTATTTTAAAGCATTAATCAAAGCCATTAAACATCATGCATCTCCATGCATCATTACCAAATTAATAACATGTCAAACCAAGGATCTCTTACCTTGAGCATCCTTCAATACATGGCTTTCAAAACCAGCATTAATCATGCTAAAACATGCTTTCAGAATAGAAATTAAACATTCAATTTATAACCAATGCATCAAACCACTTCTTAGCACATATGAGGGAGTTTTTCCGAAAACTTACTTTTGAGCTTAGCTAAGTTGTTTAGACTTAAACTAAGCTCCCAAACCTCTAATTAATCGTTTCGCTTGCTTGCCGAAACGCCAATTAAGCTTCCAAATCAACTTCAAAGGTGTCCGAAGATGTCTCCCCTGTTTTAGACACATCAAAGCAGAGGATTAATGCATCATCATGCATTGAAATCTTCAGTCAACACACCTAAACTCGTTGCTCTACCTAAAACCAACATTTCGGCTACCAAACACAACCGAAATCACCTCCAAACTCTTACAAAACTTTACCTAGCCAAGATCCATCACTTCTAATCATTTCTAAACATCAATCACCATAAAAAACAAACCTAAACTCGACCTTATACCTCCATCTATAACAGAACACCAAGAACACCTCAAAAACCACCATTTTCTTGACCAAAAACTTAGGAAACACAACCTATTCGGGATTGGATTGATAAAACTTCATTTCTAACATCATTTAATATCCAAAATACATTAAAGAACCACCTCAAAACAGAGCCCAAACAATCACAACGAAATTCTTCAAGATCTCTTCCAAAGTCTTGAGTTTTAAGCCAAAATCATGTTTCTAACATTAAAACCATTTATAAAACTTAAATTAAGGATTGACAACTTGGGAATTTCAGTAAAGAAGTGAGTATTTAGAGGAGAAGAACAATATTACCTCTAAATGGTGATTCCTCCTTGATTTGGGCAAAATTCCATGAAAAATCAATGTGGAAATCAAAAGGTTTTGTTGCTACATTGATTATAAAACAGTGAGTGATGGAAATCTCATCAAATGAGGTGAAGATCAAAGTGATTTGTGCTGGAGAAAATGTTTTTGGATGATGGGATTTTGAGAGAAAAAGGAATGAGAGAAAATTAGGAAAAGGTAGTTATGATAATCTAAAAGTAGTTTCCATCTTTATTTTATTTAATTAAAACATTAATTAAATCACCCAAATTAAGGAAATATCTGGAGAAAAACAGTTTGGGTAATTAGCTCCTTAAAGATTCAAAGTTTCAATCCTTTACAAAATAGTCACCACTAAACTTTTCAAAAATCGCATTTTGGTCACTACACCGAAATGTAGTATTTCCAAACTTTATTTTGTAAAATTGATTTCACCACTCTCTTATATATATTAAAAGAGGATTTTTAGATATTTTCTATATTTTTAAAGCATCCCGAACTAGGCTTTCCCTAAAACCTTCTTTTATATTTAAACCATTTCTCAGACCGATCCGACCAAACCCTAAACTTCTAAGCCCAAAATTGGGGTGTTACAATTGTTTTGGTGCTTGTTTAATTCCATACAAAGACTTCACCAAACTACATACTTTTCTTTCTTGACTTGAAACTACATAACCCTAAGGTTGTTCCGTATAAATTTCTTCATCAAGATCTCCATTTAGGAAAGCTGTTTTAACATCCATTTGATGTACTTTTAGATTTTACAGAGCAACAATTGCGAGTATCATCCTTGATATAGGGGAAAATGTATCAAATTAATCAATGCCTTCCTTTTGTCGGTATCCTTTGATTACCAACCTTGCCTTGTACTTATCAATTGTTTCATATGCTTTTATTTTCCTTTTGAAAATCCATTTTAAATTTAGTGGTTTAATTCCAGGAGGAAGGTCCACTAATTCCCATGTATGGTTTTTCAAGATAGAATCAATTTCGCTCTTAATGGCATCTTTTCATAAGGTACCTTCATATGAACGTATACGTTAGAGGTTCAATCTCTAGCATAAAGTTTAGAAAAACTGATCCAAAGAATTGTTCTACCCTTGCTCGTTTACTTCTTAGTGGCTCCATTTCAAGCTCAACCCCTTGTTGATCATTTGAGCCATCTTTATTAATAGTCTTCGAAGTTCGTTTCATTGAACTTTGACTAACTTCCCTAGCTTTACAAGGGAATACATTTTCAAAGAAAGAGACATTCTTTGCTTTCATTATCGTATTCATGTGAATCTCAGGGTTATTCGATTCATACACAAGAAATTGATATTCGCTGATATGTTTTGTATTGCTAATACTATCCACCGTTTTGGGGATCTATTTTCATTTACTTTAGTAATGAGTTCATTACCTTTGCAAGACACCCCTCACATTTTCAAGTTGTTGTAGGAAGGTTTAATTACCTTTCATAACTCATATGGTGTCTTGTTTCTTTTGTTGTGGGAAACCTTATTTAATTAGTTGATTTAACAATTTCCCCCATATGTTAGGCACATTATAGTACGAACGTTACTCATATAGAGATTCTTCCTATCTTAATCCTTTAATTAAGTTTGGGTTTCAACATCATGCTCGTAGAAAACAATTTTCTCTATAGCGTCATCTTTGCTTTTAAGCAAATACATGTATTCCTTCAACCAATATGTTGCCATATAAATTATTACGCCAATAACATTGCCCTCGTTTGAAAATCTATAGTTTGAAGACTTGTTCCTCATCTTATGGCAATTGAAACATTTTCTGTAAAATTCTACTTCTTGAACACACCGTCTAATTCGCGGTTACACGTCATTTTTGACTTTCACTACGTTTGCCGTGTTTATATTTGTCTTAGCAATATTTACCTTAGTAACATTTGAAGGTGGTAACAATATTTATCTTATCTTCTCTAATCATACGAGGATCATCCTTCAGATATTTGACCAGGTTTATCATGGTCAAATATGCAACATCTTTTTTTGCCATGTTTGAAATTCTTTCCAATGAATTTCACTGATTTTCCATTGTGTCACATAGACACAATCCAAAACCAAAGCATTATGAATCTATTAAACGTCGGGAATTTAGTCAGAGACTAAAACCAGAAACAAACATAATTTCTAACTTATGAAAGAGAGGTGGTGCATTAGGTAGGTAACTTATGAAAGAGAGGTGATGCACTAGGCACGCTTAAATATCAGGTCTCTCAAAGAACCAATCCTACACATGCACTTTCAAATTGTCTTTCAATAATCCGTTTATGATCCAACGACCAACACAATTCTTTAGCCATTTTTAAACATTGTGCACTTCATAACATGCATCAGAATATGCTTTAAGAATTTAATTTTGACATAGAGAACCAAATTCTTCTATGCTTTGATTCGAGACCTCAGTCGGAGTCATCGCTTTGAATTTGGTAACCAATGTTACTTTTTGAAATAAATTCACCGATTTATTTCCAAAATGAAATCATACTTTGATTGTTTAAGAAATAATAAATATGAGTTATTCTTTTCCCAAAATAACTTCACCAATTTATTTCAAGATTGAATCATTCTAGATTCACACGAAATTAAATCCAACGATTTATTTCCCCTAACACGTTAGAATCAACACATAATTCTAGCATAAGAATAAATTTAATGATTTATTTCATTTTACAAAATTGAATCATACTTGATTCCCAAGAAAATAAATTCAATGGTCTATTTTTCATACCAAATAGAATCATACAAGATTCTTACAGAAATAAATTCAATGATTTATTTTCCTTGCAACGTTAGAATCATACAAGATTCTCTTGAAAATAAATCCAATGATTTATTTTATTTTCTAAAATTAGAATCAACTCAAGATTCTAATTTAGTAGTTTATTTCCATTATATCTTCTATTAAACAACAGAGATATCAATCCAACTTAATTCCGTTTAACCAACAAAAATCAAAAGGAATTAATCCTTTGATTTTAATTCCATTAATTCTTGTTTGGAAGATCAAGTAAACTCGTTAAAACGGTGGAAATAATTCCCAAAACGAATTATTTACGAGATCTTTGTTTCCAAAACAAATCAAGATTTCGTCTGAATATCCTATTCGTCTCTATAAAATTTCTCAAAAGAAATTATTAGTACAAAAATAAATAATCTACGGTATTTCCAAAAATGACATAAGATATCCTTTATTCATGCCATATTTACTATTTAATATTAATGCCAAAATTGTAAGGTAATAAAATGATAAATAATACCTTGATTTAAGGCGTTAACATCACCATGAAAATATCTTTATGATATTTTGACCAAACTTTATTAAGGAATCTTAAAAATTACCTTAATACCATAATAAAAGTACCATGAATATTACCATAATGATGTAAAAAAAAATATAAGGATTACCTTTAATAATACAATAATCACATTGATTCTCACTAACCGAACAAGGCAACCTTTTTAAATTACATATATTTTTTTCTTCATATTTAAGGCCAAAACAATATTAGGTAATAATACCATAATAATATTTCCAACTTAATACCATAATAATAATTTTAATATTGCCATAAAATATGCACACATGATTAATAAGGTAATATGCCATATATTTAAATATTTAAAATTACCTTATACCAAAACATCTTTCCAATAAAACATGCACAATGAGTTGTCTGTCATTCTACCACAACTCATTAACGCAAATTTGGTCATGCTTTTCTAAAATAATTCAAATGAACATGTTAAGAAATTTGTTCTCATATAAGATTAAATTATTGCAAAAGCATAGAGCTAGAACATGAAACATGTTAGGTGACATAAAGCAATAAAAAAAACTTGATCCGCATAAGCTTTCGAGTTGAACATGTATGACACTACTCCGTACAAGCATGATGTTCGTCTTGGATTCATACTTTAGAAGAATTTGTCTTAAGATTTTTAGAATATAGTCGTTAATCCAAGAATAAATAATAAGGTAAAATAGTATTATTTAAACGAACAATACAAAATTAAGAACGGTACGCCAATATATATAAATCAAACAATTTGAAACCAAAAGAAACGTGTTGAGGCCTGCACGAACGCAATTTCCTTAAGATAGATTTTCAGCCACTCCTATGGTACTCGAGCTCGTTGGTCGTCTGTCTCCCAAGATTCAACAACAGATGATCAACCACAGTTGCACTACTGTGGAGATCACGAACTAACCCTTGCCTTCGTCTACCACCAAAAACTACTTGTAAAACAATAAAATTTTCTGTGGTTTTTTAGTTGTGTCAAACCTAGAAGGTTTACTCCCTATTTATAGAAGTGTCATGAGGGTATAAGTGGAAATTTTGACGTATAAGTGGAAATTTTAACCTAATGGAGCATTTAATATTGAGAATCAATTGATTCTCTTATAGAGCAATTTCCAAAATTATTATTTAAAGGTAACTTTTAATATTTACTCTTTTAATTCCAAGATAAAATTTTACACTCTCATTCAAAGCTCCAAAACATCGAGTTTTTCCAACAAATATAATATCAAAAAAAGATCTTTAACTAGTGTCATAAATAATTTCAAAAAAAGTTATTTCACGACGTTTAACATTAGCTGACTAAAAATTTCAATCTCCTAACAAGAAATGAAAAAAAAGTTGTTTAAAAAAAATAAAGAGCGTATATATAATAAATTTATTTATTAATAAAATAAACAAATATTGAATGAGTAATGGTGTTGAGGTTCGGTGGCATGTTGATCCCGGTGGCTAAGGGGTTGTTCTTGTCGATTATTTCGTGGTGTTTAGAGGCATGATTATGGTAGTTTTGTGATTAGGCTTATGTAGACGAGGTTTTGCTCGCTTTGTTCTTTATCTTGGTATTCTGATAGGTATTTTTTTCTCATTTAGGTTTAGGAGCTTTTAACGAGGCCTATAGGTTTACCCAACTCCTTTCTATAAAAAAAAATAAAAGAATACAATAAACGTTGGATTGAACACCTTGTGGTTTAGCCCTTGGGTTCACATTTAAACCGGTGCAAAAGACGTGAATATAGGGGAGGGCTCACAATAAAACGGCAGCGCCGGATGCTGCCACATCTTAAACACAAGATTCTCAGTCTCCTTCGTCTTCTTCTCTTGATGCGGTGGCTCTTCCCTTTTCTCAGTTGTTGTCATCCGATTGATCGAGGGAGGCGAAGAAGCCCGTGGTACTGGTGACAACAGAGGGATTGCAGCATTCCATGTCGAAATCGGATTAACTTGTATGGAAGACGGCGCATTCAGCTTAAGTCGGCTTGGTTGAGGCCGATCAGAACTGGCCACGCCAGAGGATTCACTTAACATTGAATCAAAGGTTTAGACTTAGACAGAGAACTTTTCCTTTTGTTTTGTTATCCAAGCAGGAGAGCGGATGGCAGATTTTGCAACGCCTGCGTGGTTTTTATAGGAAACGGGGGAACGTCTAACTTTGAAACTTGTTGGATATCGGTTGGATCCTTTTTTTTCCTTTCAATTTTGCTTTTTATGGCCTTTGGTTTTTCTTATTATATTCCTTGATCCAGCTTATTAGTTTTTTTGTTATTATTAGGAACCCTAAATCCTACAACTCTTTTATAATTAGACTCGGTATTTATATATATCTTTTAAATTTCAAGTATTACTGTTTATATTCTATTTGAATTAAAAATATTTTTAGTTAGTTATCTGAATTTAATTAGTAAAAAATTGAATCAAATTAATATCATATATATATATATTGAATTATCGACTTAGAATTAAATATTTAAATCTATTGTTTATTTTTTATACAGTGCATATATACTATTTAAAAATTCTTAAATCAAAATATATTATACACTTAAACAAATTTGGATTATTATCCTTTTTATATATTATAACAACGTATATTTCAACTAAAAAGAAGAAATACTAATAGTAAACGGGATGATTTTATAATAAATGACATGTACCAAAATGTACCATTAATTATTTTAATTATTTTTGAAATCATAGTGATTGAAAGCATTATTATTCATTTTTAGAATAAAATTTAAAAACAATTTTTATATTACTTTCTCATATTTTTTGGGTATAGTGCACAAATGGTAACTGAACTTTGGTAAATTATTTAATTTGATAATCTAACTTTCAATTGTTTCTAAATTGGTCACTGGCCCATTAACAACCATTAAAAAGGAGACATGACAATTAAAATATTTTGTATAATAACACATTTAGTCATTTACGTTTGTACATTCAAACAATTTTGTCCTAATTCGAAAAAATAATAAATTTAATTCTCACTATTTATATATTATTTTAATTTGGGACTATTTTAATTAAAAATAATTTAACCCTAAACCTTAAGCACAAAACACTTGAACCCATAAACCAAATTAATGTGGACAAAACTTGCTAAAAGAATTCCAAAACAAGGTTAATTAGTAGAATATGCTTTTCAAGTAATTTTATAATGTGCCAACCAACAAATAAAACCATAAATGGTAATACAACATATCTCATAGTGCTAAGTAATAGTAATACTCGATGAATCATACGCCCCTTAGAATATGCTTTAAAAGAAAAACAAATTTCTTTAACAAGTTTGAGCTAAGTAACGTCAACTGATACAAGTTAAAAAATTATGTAATTAGCTTCAGTTAACTAGATCTTCCATTCTTAGTTGATCATTTTAGTAGCTTTTTAAATGTGATCCCCATGTTAATTGTTCGATTCTGTTTGTGATCGGCGTGAATCGATTTTTTTTTTAAATTATTTTTGCTTTATTGTATCTTATTTTAGTGATCAAGGTGATTAGGAGATTGTTCAGAAAGTTGGAAGTGGAAAATACAGTGAGGTCTTCAAAGGTATAAATGTCAATACCATTTTTTAAAAAGGAAATAACCTCATTAAAACCCCCTCTAATGCCTAACAGGAGAAAAGATTGTCAACTATTATTATAAATTGTGTAAGAAGTACAAATATGGAGAGGGTTCACCTCATACGAAAACCTTACAGGTAATGTTAGGCCTCATGCCTAAACCAGCCAGGCTACAAAAAGGAAATCATACTACTCCGCTCAAATAATTCTCATTAAACCACATAAAGTCATTATCTCTAAGAATACCTTGAACGACCAGGTTATGAGCGAAACAGTTAGCTTCCCTGAAAGCAAAAGTGAAGTCCCAGTTGAAGGTTGATCGAAAATGCCTGCACTTCTTGATTTTGTCTGCAAAAACAGTAGGGACATGAGGTGCATTTGTGATCCACTTTACTGCTAGGACACTATCAGATTCGATGACTAAGGAATAACGCTTCACCCACTTCGACGAAGAGAAAATGATGCATGCTTCTTCAATTGCAGAAATTTCAGCCCCTGTAGGATCCGATAGACCAATGAATTTTGAAAACTTGACTATATGCGTGCCTCTATAACCTCTTAGAATTTCCCCATTGTCGGCTTCACCAAAGCATCCTTTTGTAGAAGCATCCACATTAAATTTCAACACATTTTTGGAGGAGCTATCCACTAGCCTAGGGCCGGTCTCGATTCTTGTCTAGACTTGATCAGACACAGGGAAGGATGTGAGGATAAATCAAAAAATGATGTGAAAGAAGACGACCATTTGCTTTTGATCCAATAACCTATTCGAATGAGGGCTAGTTCAAAAACTTGATTCTCTGTAAAAGTGGCATTGTTAAAAATGACCTCATTCCTACAACACCATACTGTCCATGCAATACAAAAGAGAGCCATACTCCAAACAGGTTTTACCGCGGTTCTTATAGGTTGGTGATCCTATAAGCGCAAGAATGGATTAAAATTCTGTGGTATTACAATATTTAAATTCCATAGACGTATCCACCATTTTCATATTCTCCATACAAACTCAGAGTGACATAGCAAATGATCAACAGATTCATGATTCTTGGAAGCCTTCCTTACACTGCTCTCTACACGATTATTTCAACTTGGGGGGGGGGCGATATTACACCAAATGAGTTGCCATAGCCTGTCCTTACGTACCCCCTAGAAGCCGACAGTTTGCAGAGATCTTTAAGCTTATATACGCCACTTGAGGTGCCTACCCATCTAAGGTCGTCCTTATCAGCCTCAACCTTAGTAGATTGTCCCAAAGTATTCATGAAGCAATCCCACAATTCTTTCTCCCACTCAAAAAGCTTCTTCTCATCGTGATATTCCACCTCCACTCATAGACCATCCATATTTTCTTCACCGAGAGCGCAAAGATACGAGGAAAGGCAGTCTTAAGTGACGGAAATTCAGTCCAATGATCATCCCAAAACTGATGGACTTACCATCCCCCAAAACATATCGAAGATTTTGTGTAAAGAAGTCGTCTTGATTATGCAGTGGCTTGATAATATTTTTCCAGGTCCAGGACATCTTATTACTTTTCCCCAGCTTTGGGAACAATCTGCTCTGTGATTGTTCGTACTTTGCTTCTATCACCCTTCACCATAAACTCCCTGCTTCAACGTTGTATCTCCATAACCATTTATTGTGTATGGCACAAGTTTTTAATTTTACATCGACAATTCCCACTCCACCACAATCTTTAGGTTTACTTAGGTTCTCCCACTTAACCTTAACCCGAAATTTTCTAGCCTCTCGAACGCAAAATAATATTTCTTGGGCACATTACCTAGTGGGAACCGATACTCGACTTCGAGTATCGACACGGTACCCTAGGTACCAGTACTCCCACACTCGTACCGATACAAGATCTTTACTAGAATCCCAAGAGGTCACTAGTATCGGTAATCGAACCCAAACATTGGTACAATGTCTCGAGTGCTGATACACCCCTCTCGTATTGATACGATTTTTGTTAATGAGAATCCTACGGGTTGACACGTACCAATACGACTTGAATAATGTATTGGTAAAGGTTGAAGCTCTCACAGTTCATCTTCTAGAACACGGAGTAGCAATACAAATAGTTCACTTACATATACTCGAGCCCATAATTCGTATTCTAAGGCTCGAAAATCATCTCCAACACCCCAAACACTTAAGACAAAGCTCTAAAACGAACCTATAAGTTATGCGAGTTGTTTTAGGTGGTTTACCACAATTTTTACAGATTATTATCATATTTTACTAGATCTGACCATTCATAATAGTCCTTTACTATATAAAACACCCAAGAACCGCCAAAATCATCAAAACAAGCACACAAAACATAATACTTAGAATGTGAATGAAACAAATGTGTTAGGAGTGTACTAACCTTGATCCCACTACTGGAAAAGAAGCCTATTGTCAAGCTCATTGTCGCGATCGTTTTTAAAACTGTTTGTGGAATTAGGGCCTTTGGAAGTTGGGATTTTTCATTTTAATTCGATCTTGAAATTAGGGCCTTTTCCATTTCAATCCCAATTTCCTTTATTATTTTTGTAACCCCTTAGCCCGTCCTAGACGCTCGACTCGAACTAGGAAGATTACACGGGGAAAACCAAAGTCAACCTTGATTAACGACCCTTTTTTATTTTTATATTTTCTAGATGCACATTAAGCCTATGTAAACACTCAAGAATCATATGAGAGAAGGGCACAACAATCGAAATTATTTAGGGACTCAATTGCATGAATTACACTTTTAGGGGCCAAAATGTAATTTTTAGAAAATATGAAGAATTTTTCAGATTTTAAGTTTACCAATATGTAATTAGTTACATTACATGCTTCTCTGTCAAATTTCAACTAAAAAGGACATTTCAAGCTCAAGCAATTGCATCCACAACATTCAGGACTAAAATGTAAAACATGAAAACATAAGACAATTCAAATCATCATCCAACGATGATCTGTTTCGGAACACCAACCTTCGTACCGAAACGCCCGTATCAAAATGGTGTTGACCGTTTTGGTACTCGGGTGCGTTCCAAGACCGGTATCGAAATAGGCCTCTCCAGTAGCCAAAATGTTCCGAAACACCTTCAACCGTTCTGAAACGCTATGGCCATTACAGGCCCCCGTTCCGAAACAGTTAAGGGTGTTTCGATACACCCTGCCCTGTGACAGCAAAAAATGCTGGTTTTACACATCTTAACCTTATCAAAAATGCTCTAATATGTACCATATCATACAATCAACTTGATTAAACATTAGGCAACATGTATAAGAAGTATAAGCTCAAGCATGGCATCAAACACAAGAATACTCAAACTATATGCATGCTTCCTATCCACCAAATCAAATAAAGAGCTCAAACCTCCAACCAAACCATTAGGACCATTTACAACCCATAAAAGCCATCACAAACATGCCACAAACTTAGGGAGTTTAAACCACATCTCCCAAAAACAACCTTGGAGTCCCATTGCCAAATATCAAAACTAAAGTGTATAAAAACATCACCATACATGAGTTTTGCACTTCCTTGGATGTTCTTATCCTTCTTGATGCCCAAAAATAATTCAATTATATGTATTGTTGGTAAAAAGGAGAATAATGTCACGCCCCGCCACGGTCAAGCAACTCCTGAAGTTGCGTCTTCAACTCTTTCAACTCTTTGGGTGCCATGCGATAGGGAGGAATGGTCACCGGAGTTGTGTTCTCATACAACTCAATTCCAAATTCAACCTCTCGACTAGGCGGCAAACAAGGTAATTCCTCCGGAAACACTCCAGGGAACTCAAACACGGTTCTTATATCCTGTACGCGCACCTCCTTTGAACTGGGATTCATAACAAAGGCTTGATAAGCCTCACATCCTTGCCGCAACATCCGGCTTGCTTCCAAGGTAGACACCACATTAGCTAGAAACTTCACGTTTTCTCCCACCACCACAACCTCATAATCATCAGAAAGTTTCAACGTAACTCGCTTCTTTCAAAATCCACAACGGCTCTATGCTCAACAAGCCAATCCATGCCAAGAATTACATCAAAACCATAGAATGGCAATTCCATAAGATCAACAAGAAACACACGATCTTGCACCTTTATAGGGCATCTCCTATACAACTTTCTTGTTACAACCGTCTCGCCAAAGGAACTAGTCTCACGCATACCAACATCCAAAGACTCAACAGGAAAACCAAGCATTTGAGCATGTTCACGCAATATGTATGAGTGTGTAGATCTAGAATCAATCAAAGAAAGTAATGACAAGAATTGCAAAGTAAAGGTACCTGCGATCATGTCCGTGTCATTCCTTCCCTCACGATGGGCATACACTCTAGCCTGACCGCCACCCTTAGGTTGGACAGCCACCACATGCGCCACATTCCTTCCACCTTCTTCTCTGCGCTGGAAATTACCACAACTGCGCCCACGACCTCTCTGTGGCTCAGCTGCTCTCACCGGAGCCTGACCCTCTCTCAGCGGCTGAGGACAATCTTTCTTCATATGCCCCCAGTTTCCACAATTCCAACAAGTACCAAGATTACCCCAACACTCACCAGCATGTCTTCTACCACACCGGTTACACTCAAGAGTCCTCAAGAAAGCATTTGGTCCTTGCTGACCTCTTCCAGGGTTACCACCCTCGCGTCTAACATCAAAATGCGGCTTTCTATCCTTATGCCTCTTGTTGCAATCTCTACCATAATCGCGCTCTGCAGCTCGCTTCCCTGAGCTAGATCCTCCTGCTCGACTCGCCAAACCAAGATTCAGTTTAATGTCCTTGGCTCTAGTGACCAAGACATCGAAATCAGTATAATCGGCTGCCAGCATATAGGTTTTCACATCCACCACCAGCCCGTAACAGAACCGTTCACATTTTTCTCTCTCATTAGGAATCAGCTCAGGCGCATATTGGCTAAGGCGAACAAACTGAATCTCATATTCCGCCACCATCATGCTCCCTTGCACAAGGGACATAAACTCCCTATTTTTCTCGTCGAGGTAGCGAACTCCAAAATATTTCCGCTTGAACGCATTCAAAAAGAATGTCCAAGTCACTTCATCATCCTCCATTCCCACAATAGTGGTCATCCACCACGTATATGTATCACCATGCAATAGTGACACAATGCATCCCAGCTTTTGAACATTGTTGCAGTTCAGTTGTCCAAGTATCCTCATGGTACTCTCTAACCAAGACTCGGAACCTTCCGGGGTCAACCCCCTAAACTCAGTCCCTCCCAGACTGCGAAGACACTCCAACGACAATCTTACATTAGCACAATCCTATGGTGCAACTCCCTAAGCTCCAGCTACTGCTGCCTGGAAAGCTCCAGCAATAGCTTGTATCAACACGGTCATATCAGGAGCAGCTTGCCCCTGACCTCTCTCGGGTCCAGCAACCTCAGCACCAACTCCAGCAACACCAACCCCAGCTCCACCACCACCAGGTTGTCCAACAGGGGGAGAAGGAGGTAGATCCTCTGCATTCTCTACATTCTCATTCTCAGCCATAGCTTGAGTATTGATTCTAAGCTCTCTACGTGGCCCCATAATAAAACAATGCACTGACAAAATACAACAAACTCAATTAGGCATAATAAGGTAAGTAATCCAGGAACTCAAGCTCATTTTTGAAAACAATTCTTCTCATTAGTAATGATACGACAATGGGATCCCCAACTATACTCCAAACATAGCATAGCATCACAAATTCATCTCAATTGAATCATACATCAATATTCATACATCATACTTTCACCGAAAAGTCACAACATTCATAACTGCACACAATAACCACTTACCAAGCCCCAATTATTCGTTAACCTGGCTCTAATACCAACAAATGTAACCCCATTATCCCGACCTAGACGCTCGACCCAAACTACGAAGATTACACAGGGAAAATCAAAGTCAACCCGAAAGTCAACCTTGATTAACGACCCTTTTTTCTTTTTATCTTTTCTAGATGCACATTAAGCCTATGTAAACACTCAAGAATCATATGAGAGAAGGGCACAGCGATTGGAAATCATTTAGGGACTTAATTGCATGAATTACACTTTTAGGGACCAAAATGTAATTTTTAGAAAATATGAAGACTTTGCAGATTTTAAGTTTACCAATATGTAATTAGTCATATTACATGCTTCTCTGTCAAATTTCAACTAAAAAAGACATTCCAAGCTCCAACAATTGCATCCACAACATTCAGGACTAAAATGTAAAACATAAAAACTCAAGACAATTCAAATCATCATCCAACGGTCATCCGTTTCGGAACACCAACCTTCGTACCGAAACGCCCGTATCGAAACGGTGTTGACCGTTTTTGTACTCAGGTGCGTTCTGAGACCGGTATCGAAACATGCCTCTCCAGTAGCCAAAATTTTCCGAAACACCTTCAACCGTTCCGAAACGCTATGGCCATTACAGGCCCCCGTTCCGAAACAGTTAAGGGTGTTTCGATACACCCTGCCCTGTGACAGCAGAAAATGCTGGTTTTACACATCTTAACCTTATCAAACATGCTCTAATATATACCATAACATACCAACAACTTGATTAAACATTAGGCAACATGTATAAGAAGTATAAGCTCAAGCATGTCATCAAACACAAGAATACTCAAACTATATGCATGCTTCCTATCCACCAAACCAAATAAAGAGCTCAAACCTCCAACCAAACCATTAGGACCATTTACAACCCATAAAAGCCATCACAAACATGCCACAAACTTAGGGAGTTTAAACCACATCTCCCAAAAACAACCTTGGAGTCCCATTGCCAAATATCAAAACTAAAGTGTATAAAAACATAACCATACATGAGCTTTGCACTTCCTTGGATGTTCTTATCCTTCTTGCTGCCCTAAAATACTTCAATTATCTGATTGTTGGTAAAAGAGAGCGTAAGCACATTTGCTTAGTGAGGCAAGCTCTAAAGAAAACCAACACAACAATGCGTTATTCAGAACACTTTCTCAAAAGCCTTTTCTACAACATGCTCATTCTATCTCATGCTTGAAAACCATTTCAAAGAAAAACTCCATTGAAAACACATGCACCTCAATTATATCTCATGCATTTAAACCAATGCAAATCTCATGGCAAGGCTAAACACATGCTTGCGAAAACTAAAGCATTTCATATACAAATCTCATATGCATTTCTCATAGCATAAATCATCTCATCAATAGGTACGTGTGAATCAAAAGCATTTTCATATATTATATTGGCATTTCACATCTCATTATTACTTGGATATGCGGACAACATTCTCAACCACTAGACACTGACGGTGGAATCTCACATCACCGTACTCACTCGTCTAGTAAACATAATTTTCGGTGGAATCTCACATCACCGTACTCACATGACGGAATCTCTCATCGCCACAAAGCTTAGGTATTTCACCAAGTCCTACCCGATGAAATGCCCATCATCGGTCTCTCCCTTTGGATTGAATCCAAAGAGCACGTACGAATTTTTAGTTTATAGTGCACTCTCATCCTATTGATCGATCAATTATATTCGGTAAGTATCACATATTCTATGCCAATATATTATGTCAAAACATCATCTCACCTACTGTTTTTAATGCAACATTTCTCAAAGCTTTCTCATATCATTCAAAATCATAACATTTGTCATGCTTTAAAACAAAAGCTCAAAACTCATCAATGCAACATGTTATCTCATGAAATCTTTTCAAGCATCATCTCATGCTACAAATCATGCATAAAAACAGTAGGAATTTATCTATCTCAAAACATGAGCATGCAAAAGCATTTTAGGGGAAACCACCACATATATGAGAGCAATCTAGCTAATACTTACTTCCGGACTTAGGAATGTGTTTCAAATCTTTCCTAAATCCCTAAACCTTGATTCTTCGTTCCTCAAGGACTTCTAAAACCATTCGCACTCACCGATTACGTTTCGCTTGCTCTCCGTAACGCTATTTAAGCTCCCGGATCAACACCAAAGGCGTCCAAAGATGTCTCCCATGTTTATAACACATAAGAGCAGAGGATTAATGCATCATCATGCATTGAGATCATCAACCACACACCTAAACTCGCTGCTCTACTCAAGAACATCATTTCGGCCACCAAAACAACCGAAATCATCTCCAAAATCATCCAAAACAAAGCCCAGCCAAGATCTATCACTTCTAATCATTTCTAAACATCAATCAACACCAAAAACCACCACAAACTCGTCCTTATACCTCCAGCTATAACAGAACACCAAAACCACCCCAAAAACAACTATTCTAGCATGCAAAACTTAGGAATCCAAACCTATTCGGGATTTGTTTGATAAAACATCGTTTATAACATCAATTACCATCCAAAATACATTAGAAAACAACCTCAAAACAGAGCCCAACCAACAACCACGAAAATCATCAAGATCTCTCCAAAAACCTTGAGTTTTAATACAATTTCGTGTTTCTAACATTAAAACAACTCAAAAATCATTAACAAAGGATTGATAACTTGAGAATTTCAGTAAAGAACTGATCATTAGAGGATAAGGACGAAGCTTACCTCAAATGGTTGATTTCTCCTTGATTTGGGCAAGTTTTCTTGAAAATCCAATGTGAAAACAAGAGGATTTGGTGAGGAAAAGATTGGGAATCAAAATGAGATCGAAATCTCACCAAAAGGAATGAAAATTAGAGGCTAATTGATGGAGGTAATGTGTTTGGCTGAAAAGAAATTGAGAGAAAATGAAATGAGAGAAAATTGACGTAAGGTAGTTATGAAAAGTCAAAGATAGTTTTTCCTTTAATCAATCTTTATTTCCTTAAATTAAAACATTATTAAAATCACCCAAAATAAGGGAAATTTGATTAAAAACATTTTGGTAAAATTAGCTCCTTAAAGATTCAAAGTTTCAATCCTTTACAAAACAATCACTATTTAACTTTTTGCAAAAACTATGATTTGGTCCCTACACCGAAATGTAGTATTTCCAAACCTTATTTTGTAAAATCGTTTTCACCATAATCATTCACATAATAAATGAGGATTTTTAGATATTTTTCCATATTTTTAAAGCATCCCTAACTAGGTATTCCCTAAATCTCCCTTAAAGGTTCGAACCGTTCTCAACCGGTCCGATTCGAACTTTAAAACATCTAGGCCCAAAATCGGGGCGTTACAACTCTCCCCCTCTTAAGAAATTTCGTCCTTGAAATTTACCTGAAGGAAAAAGGTAAGGAAATTGCTTCTTCATGTCTTCCTTCTTTCCCACGTGGCTTCTTCAGCACCACGATGTTTCCACAACACCTTGACCAGCTCAATGGTCTTACCACGGAGAACCTTACTATCCGAATCTAGAGTCTTAGCAGGTTCCTCATCATATGTCAAATCGGGATTCAACTAAACTTCCTCCACAGGCATGACATAAGGGTCTGATCTATACCTCCGAAGCATGGATACATGAAACACATTATGTATCTTTTCCAACTCTTGAGGTAGTCTCAGCTTATAAGCAACAGGACCCACACGTTCTATCACCTCGTATGGTCCAATGAACCTTGGGCTCAACTTTCCCTTCTGGCTAAACCTCATCACCTTCTTCCAAGGTTAAACTTTCAAAAACACACGATCATCTTCTGCAAATTCTATCTCATTATGCTTCAAATCCGCGTAAGACTTTTGCCGATCCGACGCTGCCTTCAACCGCTCACAAATGAGCTTCACCTTCTCGGTGGTTCCTTTTAACAAAGCCGACATCGAGACCAACTTTTGTCCCGTTTCAGCCCAGCAAAGAGGAGTTCTGCACTTCCCCCCGTACAAAGCTTCATAAGGTGCCATTTGAATACTCGCTTGGTAACTATTATTATAAGCAAACTCCACCAAAGGCAAGTGCTTCTCCTAAGAGCCTTGAAATTCAATAACACAACACCTCAACATATCCTCAAGCACTTGGATAACATGCTCCGACTGTCCATCTGTTTGCGGATGATAAGAAGTACTGAAATTCAGCTGCGTACCCAATGCTTGATACAAACACTCCCAAAACCTTGCAGTGAACCTCGGATCTCTATCTGACACTATAGATTTTGGTACACCATGCAAACGTACAATCTCAGCAATGTACAACTCCGCAAGCTTATCCAAGGTGTACGTAGTATGCACAAGCAAGAAATGTGCACACTTCGTAAGGCGATCCACAATCACCCAAACAGAATTCTTCTTTGATGGCGATAGAGGAAAACCAGACACAAAGTCCATGGTGATCCTCTCCCACTTCCATTCAGGGATCCTTAACGGCTGCAACAACCCTGAAGGAAACTGATGTTCAGCCTTAACTCGCTGACAAACCATACACTTGCTAACATACTCAGCGACATCCTTCTTTAAACCCACCCAATAGTACTCATCCTTCAGATCACGATACATCTTTGTACTACCAGGGTGCATAGCAAACGGACTACTATGACCTTCGGTCAAAATAGTGCGCCTCAACTCATAATCATTCGGCACCACTATCTGACTCCCAAAACATAAAACAACATAATCATTAAAACATAAATCCGATGGCCTATCTTCAGCAACATCTTGAACATGTGGCACCAAAGAATCATCCAACAACTGTTTATCCTTTCTCAACTGGATTACAGATGGTTTAACTTGCAATTCAGCAACAAGACCACCATCTCGCGATATGTTCAAGCTAGCAAACATCGCTCTTAACTCCAACGCCACTTTCCTGCTCAAAGCATCAGCCACAACATTGGCCTTCCCTGGATGATACTCGATCGTTAGATCGTAATCCTTAAGCAACTCCACCCAGCGTCGTTGCCTAAGATTCAACTCTTTCTGAGACATCAAATACTTCAAACTCTTATGATCCGTGTACACGGTACACTTCTCACCATAGAGATAATGTCTCTAGATCTTAAGAGCAAACACCACTGTAGCCAACTCAATATCATGCGTAGGATAATTGCGCTCATGCACTTTCAACTGTCCCGATGCATAAGCCACCACCTTACCCTCTTGCATTAACGCACACCCCAAACCAACATAGGATGTGTCACTATATATCACAAACTCTTTCCCTGATTCAGGTTGAACCAAGATAGGAGTTTGCATTAAAGCTGCTTTTAGCTTCTCAAAAGTTTATTGTCTCGCTTCCGTCCACTCATACTTAACATCCTTTTGCATCAACTTCGTCAAAGGGGCGGCAATCTTAGAAAATCCATCAATAAACCTCCGGTAGTATCTTGCAAACCCAAGGAAACTACGGACTTCATGAACGGACTTAGGAGGCTTCCAATTCATCACCGCCTCAACCTTCTGAGGATCAACTCGAATCCCTTCCACCAAAACCACATGACCAAGGAAAACAACTTCCCTTAGCCAAAACTCATATTTGCTCAGCTTAGCATAAAGCTGATTTTCCAACATCGCTTGCAAAACGATCCTCAAATGACCCTCATGCTCCCCCTCAGTACGAGAGTACACAAGGATATCATCGATGAACACCACAATGAACTTGTCCAAGAATTCATAGAACACCCTATTCATCATATCCATGAAAGCAGCAGGAGCATTCGTCAACCCAAACGGAATCACTAGGAACTCATAATGCCCATACCTCGTTCGAAAGGCTATTTTCGGCACATCCACCTCCTTCAACTTTAACTGATAGTACCCTAACCTCAAGTCAATCTTTGAAAACACAGCCGCTCCCCAAAACTGATCAAAAAGATCATCAATCCTCAGCAAAGGATACTTGTTTTTGATGGTCAACTTATTCAGCTGACGATAATCAATGCACATCCTCATCGTTCCATCTTTCTTTTTCACAAACAAGACCGGTGCACCCCAAGGTGACACACTAGGCCAAATAAAGCCACGGTCAAGCAACTCCTGAAGTTGCGTCTTCAACTCTTTCAACTCTTTGGGTGCCATGCGATAGGGAGGAATGGTCACCGGAGTTGTGTTCTCATACAACTCAATTCCAAATTCAACCTCTCGACTAGGCGGCAAACAAGGTAATTCCTCCAGAAACACTCCAGGGAACTCAAACACGGTTCTTATATCCTGTACGCGCACCTCCTTTGAACTGGGATTCATAACAAAGGCTTGATAAGCCTCACATCCTTGCCGCAACATCCGGCTTGCTTCCAAGGTAGACACCACATTAGCTAGAAACTTCACGTTTTCTCCCACCACCACAACCTCATAATCATCAGAAAGTTTCAACGTAACTCGCTTCTTTCAAAATCCACAACGGCTCTATGCTCAACAAGCCAATCCATGCCAAGAATTACATCAAAACCATAGAATGGCAATTCCATAAGATCAACAAGAAACACACGATCTTGCACCTTTATAGGGCATCTCCTATACAACTTTCTTGTTACAACCGTCTCGCCAAAGGAAATAGTCTCACGCATACCAACATCCAAAGACTCAACAGGAAAACCAAGCATTTGAGCATGTTCACGCAATATGTATGAGTGTGTAGATCTAGAATCAATCAAAGAAAGTAATGACAAGAATTGCAAAGTAAAGGTACCTGCGATCACGTCCGTGTCATTCCTTCCCTCACGATGGGCATACACTCTAGCCTGACCGCCACCCTTAGGTTGGACAGCCACCACATGCGCCACATTCCTTCCACCTTCTTCTCTGCGCTGGAAATTACCACAACCGCGCCCACGACCTCTCTGTGGCTCAGCTGCTCTCACCGGAGCCTGACCCTCTCTCAGCGGCTGAGGACAATCTTTCTTCATATGCCCCCAGTTTCCACAATTCCAACAAGTACCAAGATTACCCCAACACTCACCAGCATGTCTTCTACCACACCGGTTACACTCAAGAGTCCTCAAGAAAGCATTTGGTCCTTGCTGACCTCTTCCAGGGTTACCACCCTCGCGTCTAACATCAAAATGCGGCTTTCTATCCTTATGACTCTTGTTGCAATCTCTACCATAATCGCGCTCTGCAGCTCGCTTCCCTGAGCTAGATCCTCCTGCTCGACTCGCCAAACCAAGATTCAGTTTAATGTCCTTGGCTCTAGTGACCAAGACATCGAAATCAGTATAATCGGCTGCCAGCATATAGGTTTTCACATCCACCACCAGCCCGTAACAGAACCGTTCACATTTTTCTCTCTCATTAGGAATCAACTCAGGCGCATATTGGCTAAGGCGAACAAACTGAATCTCATATTCCGCCACCATCATGCTCCCTTGCACAAGGGACATAAACTCCCTATTTTTCTCGTCGAGGTAGCGAACTCCCAAATATTTCCGCTTGAACGCATTCAAAAAGAATGTCCAAGTCACTTCATCATCCTCCTTTCCCACAATAGTGGTCATCCACCACGTATATGTATCACCATGCAATAGTGACACAATGCATCCCAGCTTTTGAACATTGTTGCAGTTCAGTTGTCCAAGTATCCTCATGGTACTCTCTAACCAAGACTCGGAACCTTCCGGGGTCAACCCCCTAAACTCAGTCCCTCCCAGACTGCGAAGACACTCCAACGACAATCTTACATTAGCACAATCCTATGGTGCAACTCCCTAAGCTCCAGCTACTGCTGCCTGGAAAGCTCCAGCAATAGCTTGTATCAACACGGTCATATCAGGAGCAGCTTGCCCCTGACCTCTCTCGGGTCCAGCAACCTCAGCACCAACTCCAGCAACACCAACCCCAGCTCCACCACCACCAGGTTGTCCAACAGGGGGAGAAGGAGGTAGATCCTCTGCATTCTCTACATTCTCATTCTCAGCCATAGCTTGAGTATTGATTCTAAGCTCTCTACGTGGCCCCATAATAAAACAATGCACTGACAAAATACAACAAACTCAATTAGGCATAATAAGGTAAGTAATCCAGGAACTCAAGCTCATTTTTGAAAACAATTCTTCTCATTAGTAATGATACGACAATGGGATCCCCAACTATACTCCAAACATAGCATAGCATCACAAATTCATCTCAATTGAATCATACATCAATATTCATACATCATACTTTCACCGAAAAGTCACAACATTCATAACTGCACACAATAACCACTTACCAAGCCCCAATTATTCGTTAACCTGGCTCTAATACCAACAAATGTAACCCCATTATCCCGACCTAGACGCTCGACCCAAACTACGAAGATTACACGGGGAAAATCAAAGTCAACCCGAAAGTCAACCTTGATTAACGACCCTTTTTTCTTTTTATCTTTTCTAGATGCACATTAAGCCTATGTAAACACTCAAGAATCATATGAGAGAAGGGCACAACGATTGGAAATCATTTAGGGACTTAATTGCATGAATTACACTTTTAGGGACCAAAATGTAATTTTTAGAAAATATGAAGACTTTGCAGATTTTAAGTTTACCGATATGTAATTAGTCATATTACATGCTTCTCTGTCAAATTTCAACCAAAAAAGACATTCCAAGCTCCAACAATTGCATCCACAACATTAAGGACTAAAATGTAAAACATAAAAACTTAAGACAATTCAAATCATCATCCAACGGTCATCCGTTTCGGAACACCAACCTTCGTACCGAAACGCCCGTATCGAAACGGTGTTGACCGTTTTTGTACTCAGGTGCGTTCTGAGACCGGTATCGAAACATGCCTCTCCAGTAGCCAAAATGTTCCGAAACACCTTCAACCGTTCCGAAACGCTATGGCCATTACAGGGCCCCGTTTCGAAACAGTTAAGGGTGTTTCGATACACCCTGCCCTGTGACAACAGAAAATGCTGGTTTTACACATCTTAACCTTATCAAACATGCTCTAATATATACCATAACATACCAACAACTTGATTAAACATTAGGCAACATGTATAAGAAGTATAAGCTCAAGCATGTCATCAAACACAAGAATACTCAAACTATATGCATGCTTCCTATCCACCAAACCAAATAAAGAGCTCAAACCTCCAACCAAACCATTAGGACCATTTACAACCCATAAAAGCCATCACAAACATGCCACAAACTTAGGGAGTTTAAACCACATCTCCCAAAAACAACCTTGGAGTCCCATTGCCAAATATCAAAACTAAAGTGTATAAAAACATCACCATACATGAGTTTTGCACTTCCTTGGATGTTCTTATCCTTCTTGATGCCCAAAAATAATTCAATTATATGTATTGTTGGTAAAAAAGAGCATAATGTCACGCCCCGCCAGGTCGCGACCCAGCCAACCGAGGGGCACACCCGCCAGGGTGCGCTGCGCGCGCACGAGATGCCCCACCTGGGTGCTCACGTACCAAGGATGATCCCAAGAAGGATCTAGAACGTCCTAGTGAGATCCAAAAGTTTCCACACCTATCCGAGGGGTTTCAGAAGCTTACACAGCCATCTAGGCTCATACGGAGGAACCTAGAAGGCTCGAGACTAGTCGGGAAGGCTCAAGACAAGTCCGGAAGGCTCGGGACAACTCCGGACATCTCCGGAACAATCTAGAACACTTTAGATAATGGTAGATCTATAAGTAGCACCCTAGAATATTCTAGAATATCTTAGAATATGTTAGATCTTTTAGACCATTTAGGATATAACTAGATATGTATAGAACTATCTAGAGATATCTAGGTTTAGGAGATATTTTGGGAGACAAAATGTGAGCCGTCCGATCAAATAAATCTCCATTGTCCATTAAGGAGGTTGGAGGCTATAAATAGGCTTGCCTAGCTCATTTGTAAATCACCTAAGAGTTGTGTACTCAAACACTTGTAAAGCTCTCTCTTGTAAGCTTTCGTTGCTTAATACAAGGTAGTTTCCTTGTAAATCTCTCTTGCTCCTTGTGTTTGCCATCGTTGCGTGAGTAAGGCTGACTAACATCGTGCCGAGAGTGCTAGTGCCGCACTGATTTGAGCTTGAAGAAATAAGTCTGTGATAGTTGGTATCAGAGCAAGTTCCACTCGCTCGGGAGCATGGCCAAGACCAACAAAACCCAAGTTGCTAGCTCGTCCGAGACCGAGGTCACACATGACCAAGGTGGGCAAGAAGTAAAGGCTGACCCTGCCAAGACAAGGCCTCGTGCCAAATCTAAGGACGTACTCTCTAGCTTGGAGTCGCGCTTGACTCGCATGGAGGAAGGCGTATCGGGCATGGGTGCCCACGTGGATGACCTTCAAGAGCGAATTGAATGCCTCGAGGCGGAGGATGCTGAGATCCACACGGCCGTGAGAGCCATGAAGATCAAGCTAGAGGAGACCTTGCGCGCGGAAATGGGTGAAGTACGCGACGCACTTATGGGAGGGCTCACAAAGGTACGTGAGTCTTTCCAACATGAACTTTCCAACGTGTATGCTCAACTAGAGTCGTTGCAAGGCGACCTTGTGTTGTGCAAGCGAGCCATGGCCGCCGGGCCAAGCACCTCATACGAGACCAGGAGGGTCGAGGTGCCTAAACCTAAGACATTTTCGGGGACACGCAACGCCAAAGAAGTAGACAACTTCTTGTATGGCTTGGAGCAATACCTAGAAGCCGTTGGCATCAGGGAGGATGCCTCTAAGGTCCAGACCGCGACCTTATACCTCACCGACACCGCAATGCTTTGGTGGAGGAGGAGGCGTCTTGATATTGAGAAAGGTACGTGCACCATCTCTACCTTTGCCGATTTTAAAAAGGAGCTCAAACGACAATTCTATCCGGAGAATGCCGAGGATGAAGCAAGGGCACGACTACGAAGGCTCAAGCAAACAGGGAACGTCCAAGACTACGTCAAGGAGTTCACAAGCTTGGTGCTCGAAATCCCCGACCTCTCCGACAAAGATTCACTTTTTAACTTTGTCGATGGACTCCAACCGTGGGCCAAGACCGAGTTAAGGCATCATGGGGTGCAAAGCCTTGCCGATGCCATCGCCGTGGCCGAGAGCCTCATTGACTACTCAAGCCACAAGGAGTCCACCCCCAGGCCGAAGGATGACAAGGAGGGCCATGCCAAAGGTGGGGGAGAGAGGAGCCATCACAAAGAGAGTCGCAAGGACGAGGACACACCGAAGCACAAAGGCTCATCGTCATGGAGGGACAAGGACCGAGGTAGGTCTAGAGACTCTCAAGGTGCCAAGAAATCACCGCCTAGTAGTTGCTACATCTGCGATGGCGACCATTGGGTTCGGGAGTGCCTACAACGCCGAGCCCTCAGTGCAATCCTAGCAAGGCATCAAGAGGGAAGTGATGCCGATGAAGGTAGTGATGCCGAAAGGAACCAAGGTGCACAAATGGGATCGCTACAGCTCTTGAATGGAATCTAGTCCGCCCCAAAGACCCAAGCCAAAGGGTTGCTATTCGTGGACGTCACCATCAATGGAAAAGCATCGAGGGCTATGCTCGACACAGGTGCGTCCCACAACTTTGTTTCTTTGGAAGAAGCAAAGAGGCTAGGTCTTAGTGTCGTGAAAGGGGGAGGATCCGTCAAGGCCGTAAACTCTACCGCTCAACCCATCCATGGGTTCGTTCGAGGAGTCAAGACCAACATTGGGACATGGTCAGGCTGCATGGACTTCTCGTTTGTGCCGCCAGATGACTACCCGATCATCCTAGGGATCGAGTTTTTCGAGCAAGCCAAGGCAATTCCGATGCCATTTGCCAATAGTCTGTGCATCACGAGGGTGCACCATCATGTGTGGTACCAACAATAAGGGCCACCAAGCCAGGGACAAGAGTGGTCTCAGCACTTCAGCTCAACAAGGACGTCCGTAGGGCCAAGCTGTCCAAGGGATCGAATCAAGACAAAGGGGTGACCGTGTCTGGGAAGGCCACCAAGCATGTTCGAGGGGAGAACATAGCTTCTAAGACCACCGAGGGTCAAGGTTCGAAGGAAAGGTCTTCCAACAATGCTGAAAAGCCGAGGGCAAAAGCAAGGCGAGCTAGGAGACAAGGGAAGCGCTCCAGCAACACCCCTGTTCCACGAAGACGCGACGAGGGCGTCGCCAGATCGGGTGGGGGAGGATGTCACGCCCCGCCAGGTCGCCACCCAGCCAACCAAGGGGCACACCCGCCAGGGTGCACTGAGGTGCGCCACCTAGGTGCGCTGCGCGCGCACGAGACGCCCCACCTGGGTGCTCACGTGCCAAGCAAGGCAAAATGAGAGGCCTTGAACCTTTTAAGGCCAAAGAAGATCCCAAGAATGATCTAGAACGTCCTAGTGAGCTCCAAACGTTTCCACACCTATCCGAGGGGTTCTAGAAGCTTCCACAACTATCTAGGCTCACCCGGAGGAACCTAGAAGGCTCGAGACAAGTCGGGAAGGCTTAAGACAAGTCCGGAAGGCTCGAGACAACTCCGGACATCTCCGGAACAATCTAGAATACTTTAGATAATGGTAGATCTATAAGGAGCACCCTAGAATATTCTAGAATATCTTAGAATATGTTAGAGCTTTTAGACCATTTAGGATATAACTAGATATGTATAGAACTATCTAGAGATATATAGGTTTAGGAGATATTTTGGGAGGCAAAATGTGAGCCGTCCGATCAAATAAATCTCCACCGTCCATTCGGGAGGTTGGAGGCTATAAATAGGCTTGCCTAGCTCATTTGTAAATCACCTAAGAGTTGTGTACTCAAACACTTGTAAAGCTCTCTCTTGTAAGCTTCCGTTGCTTAATACAAGGTAGTTTCCTTGTAAATCTCTCTTACTCCTTGTGTTTGCCATCGTTGCGTGAGTAAGGCTGACTAGCATCGTGCCTAGAGTGCTAGTGCCGCACGGATTTGAGCTTGAAGAAATAAGCCCGTGACAATAAGCACATTTGCTTAGTGAGGCAAGCTCTAAAGAAAACCAACACAACAATGCGTTATTCAAAACACTTTCTCAACATGCTCATTCTATCTCATGCTTGAAAACCATTTCAAAGAAAAACTCCATTGAAAACACATGCACCTCAATTCTATCTCATGCATTTAAACCAATGCAAATCTCATGGCAAGGCCATACACATGCTTGCAAAAACTAAAGCTTTTCATATACAAATCTCATATGCATTTCTCATAGCATAAATCATCTCATCAATAGGTACATATGAATCAAAAGCATTTTCATATATTATATTGGCATTTCACATCTCATTATTACTCGGATATGCGGACAACATTCTCAACCACTAGACACTTTCGGTGGAATATCACATCACCGTACTCACTCGTCTAGTAAACATAATTTCCGGTGGAATCTCACATCACTGTACTCACATGGCGGAATCTCTCATTGCCACAAAGCTTGGGTATTTCACCAAGTCCTACCCGATGGAATGCCCATCATCGGTCACTCCCTTTGGATTGAATCCAAAAAACACGTACAAATTTTTAGTTTATAGTGCACTCTAATCCTATTAATCGATCAATTATATCTGGTAAGTATCACATCTTCTAAGCCAATATATTATGTCAAAACATTATCTCACCTACTGTTTTTAACGCAACATTTCTCAAAGCTTTCTCATCTCATTCAAAATCATAACATTTGCCATGCTTTAAAACAAAAGCTCAAAACTCACCAATGCAACATGTTATCTCATGAAATATTTTCAAGCATCATCTCATGCTACAAATCATGCATAAAAACAGTAGGAATTTATCTATCTCAAAACATGAGCATGTAAAAGCATATTAGGGGCAACCACCACATATATGAGAGCAATCTAGCCAATACTTACTTCCGGACTTAGGAAGGTGTTTCAAACCTTTCCTAAATCCCCAAACCTTGATTCTTTGTCCCTCAAGGACTTCTAAAACCATTCGCACTCACTGATTACGTTTCGCTTGCTCGCCGAAACGTTATCTAAGCTCCCGGATCAACGCCAAAAGGCGTCCGAAGATGTCTCCCCTATTTATAACACATAAGAGCACATGATTAATGCATCATCATGCATTGAAGTCATTAGCCACACACCTAAACTCGTTGCTCTACTCAAGAACCCCATTTTGGCCACCAAAAACAACCAAAATCATCTCCAAACTCTTCCAAAACAAAGCCCAGCCAAGATCTATCACTTCTAATCATTTCTAAACATCAATCAACACCAAAAAACCACAACAAAACTCATCCTTATACCTCCAGCTATAACAGAACACCAAAACCACCCAAAAACCATTATTCTAGCATGCAAAACTTAGGATTCCAAACCTATTCGGGATTTGTTTGATAAAACCTCATTTATAACATCAATTACCATCCAAAATACATTAGAAAACAACCTCAAAACAGAGCCCAACCAATAACCACGAAAATCATCAAGATCTCTCCAAAAAAAACCTTGAGTTTTAATACAATTTATTGTTTCTAACATTAAAGCAACTCAAAAATCATTAACAAAGGATTGATAACTTGGGAATTTCAGTAAAGAACTGATCATTAGACGAGAAGGACGAAGCTTACCTCTAATGGCTGATTTCTCCTTGATTTGGGCAAGTTTTCTTGAAAATCCAATGTGAAAACCAGATGATTTGGTGAGGAAAAGTGTAACCCCCTTAGCCCGGCCTGGACGGTTGACCCGAACTACGAAGATTACACGGGGAAAACCAAAGTCAACCTGAAAGTCAACCTTGATTAACGACCCTGTTTTTTTCTTTTTAGTCTTATCTAGATACACATTAACCCTTTGTGAGCATGCATAAAACATATAGGTGAAACGCACGTCAATCGAACAACACGAGGGACTCAATAGCGCAAAATACAAATATTAGGGACCAAAATGTAAATTCTTGAAATTAGGAGGTCTTAACAGATTTTAAGGTTACCAATACTTAATTAGTCATATTACATGCTTCCCTGTCAAATTTCACTTTAATCGGACATCTCAAACTCATGCAATTGCAAATACAATTTTCGGGACTGAAACGTAAAGCTTGCAAACCTCAATACCATTCAAATCAGTGCCCAACGGTCACCTGTTTCGAAACGGGGTTGACCGTTCCGAAACACGGGTTCATTTCGAGACTTGTTCCGAAACAGGGCCTTCCAGTGGCCAAATCGTTCCGAAACAGTCACCGGCCGTTTCGAAACACCAAGGCCATTACAGGCCCCCGTTTCAAAACGCCAATGCCTGTTCCGATACGGTCTGCTCAGAAGCTGCAGATTTTGCTGGTTTTTCATACATATAACAACTCAAACACATCCTAATTACCTCCTAACCATGCCAACATGTCATCATACATATAAGGTACATGTTTGCAACTTCAAAACACATTCATGGCATCAATCATGGAATTCCACAAGTCTATAGGCATGCATCCTAATATCCAAAACCATTCAACTAACAAAACACCAAATCAAGCATCAAAGACCAATTAAAAATCCTAAAACATCAAAGGCATCATGCCACAACTAGGGAGTCCAAAACATCTCTCAAAACACATCTTAGGTTCCTATTGCCAAAATATCAAAATCTAATAGTGTTATGAAAACATCACCATACGTGAGCTTAGTTTCCCTTGGACTCTTAACCTCCTTGTTGCCCTCACACACTTCAATTATTTGCATTATTGGTTCAAGAGAGAGAGCATAAGCACAATTGCTTAGTGAGGCATGCTCTAAAGAAACAACACAATAATGCTTTTTATAAAACACTTTTTAACAAAGCCTTCCATCACATAATCATCATTATTCATGCAATCTTGCAGACATAACAAGCATCTCATGCTTCATTAAAATCAACATGTCATATTGGCTTTCAAGTGATAATCCATAACCATTTACAACACATAACACAATCGGATATGTGGATTACAAGCGTTGTCCCATACGCTTCATACACACTACCGAACACACAAGGTGGAGTTTACCGGTACAATCACAACCCCTCAACACCCGTGATGGAGTTTAACGGTACAATCACAACCCCTCAACATCACTCATCGGTAGTTGTATAATTTCACTAACGAGAACACGTGACACACAACACAAGATCCACACACAGACTTTTAACCATCGTTGTGATCTTACCTTACTCGTTAGTGTACTTGGATGGAGTTTACGGTACAATCTCAACCCCTCAACATCCAAGGCGACTTTATTCACGGTGCACCCATTCCTATAGCCGGCTAACTATATCCGATTCAAGTACTTTAAAACCATTACATCACTTGCCAATATACATCATATAACATCAACAACTCACTGTTTTAAAGCATTAAACAAAGCCAATTAACATCATGCATCACTATGCATCAAAACCACATTTACAATATGTCAAACCAAGGATCTCTTACCTTGAGCATCCTTCAACATATGGCTTTCAAAATCAGCATTTACCATGCTAAAACATGCTTTCAAACCAGAATTTAAACATGCAAATATAATCAATGCATCAAACCACATCATGGCTCATCCAAGAGAGTTTTCCCGAAAACTTACTCTTGAGCTTAGTTAAGTTGCTTAGACTTAAACTAAGCTCCCAAAACCTTCAAACATTTTTTTCAAAGCTGGAAATCCAACTTCACTCACCAATTCTGTTTCACAAGCTTACCGAAACGCCGATCAAGCCTCCGGATCAACTCCAAAGATATCCGAAGATGTCTCCCCTGTTTTAAACACATCAAAGCAGAGGATTAATGCATCATCCTGCATTGAAATCTTTAGCCAACACTCTTAAACTCATTGCTCTATCTAAAGCTAACATCTCGGCTACCAAACACAACCGATATCACCCCCAAACTCTTCCAAAACTTAACCCAGCCAAGATCCATCACTTCTAACCATTTCTAAACATCAATTAACATCTAAAATGAACCTAAACCCGTCCTTATACCTCCAGCTATAACAGAACACCAAGATCACCCCAAAAACCACCATTTTCATAAGCAAAAACTTGGGAAACACAACCTATTCGGGATTGCACTGATAAAACCTCATTTACACATCATTAGACATCCAAAATACATTTAAAAATCATCTCAAAACAGAGTCCAAACAATCACAACGAAATTCTTCAAGATTTCTCCAAATCTTGAGTTTTAAGCCAAAATCAAGTTCATATCATTAAAACCATTTATAAAACTTAAATTAAGGATTGATAACTTGGGAATTTCAGTAAAGAACTGAGTATTTAGAGGAGAAGGACAACCTTACCTCTAAATGGTGATTTTCTCATTGATTTGAGCCAAATTTCTTGAAAATCCAATGAGGAAATCAAAAGGATTTGATGTAAGATGGATTAGGAACTAATTGATGATTGAAATCTCATCAATTGGAGTGAAAATCAGTAGAAACGTTGCTGGAGAAAAGTGTTTGGATGATGGAATTTTGAGAGAAAAAGAGATGAGAAAATTTTAAGAAAAGTTAGTTATGAAATTCCAAAAGGTGGTTTCCCTTTTTCATTTAATTAATTAAACATTAATTAAATCACTTAAATTAAGGAAAAATCTGGAGAAATCATTTTTGGGTAAATTAGCTCCTTAAAGATTCAAAGTTTCAATCCTTACAAAACAGTCACCACTGAACTTTTCAAAAATCACATTTTAGTCACTATTCCAAAATGTTGTATTTCCAAACCTTATTTTGTAAGATTGATTTCACTAATCTCTTATATATATTAAAAGAGGATTTTTAGATATTTTCCATATTTTTAAAGCATCCTGAACTAGGCTTTCCCTAAAATCTCCTTTTATATTCGAACAAAAAATTAGATCGGTCCGGTTCAGACCCTAAACTTCTAAGCCAAAAATTGGGGTGTTACAACTCTCCCCCTTAAGAAATTTTGTCCTCGAAATTTACCTTGAGGAAAGAGGTACGGAAACTGCTTCTTCATATCATCATTTCTTTCCCACGTGGCTTCCTCAACACCACGATGCTTCCACAACACCTTAACCAATTCAATGGTCTTGCCCTGAAGAACTTTACTGTCCGAATCCAGAATTTCAAAAGGCTCCTCATCATAGGTCAAGTCTGGATTCAACTCCACATCCTCCACATGCATAACATGAGAAGGATCCGATCTATACCTCCGAAGCATTGAGACATGAAACACATCTTGAATCTTTTCCAACTCTTGCGGCAACCTCAGCTTGTACGCAACAGGACCCACACGTTCAATCACCTCGTATGGTCCAATGTACCTAGGGCTCAACTTACCCTTCCGGCCAAACCTCATCACCTTTTTCCAAGGCGAAACCTTCGAAAACACACGGTCGCCTACCGCAAACTCAATCTCCTTACGCTTCAAATCCGCGTAAGACTTCTGTCGATCAGAAGCTGCCTTCAATCGCTCACAAATGAGCTTCACCTTCTCGGTGGTTCCTTTCAACCAAGCTGGCATTGAAACCAACTTCTGACCTGTTTCAGCCCAACAAAAAGGAGTTCTGCACTTCCTCCCATACAAGGCTTCATAAGGTGCCATTTGAATACTTGCCTGGTAGCTATTGTTATAAACAAACTCTACCAAAGGCAAATGCTTCTCCCAAGAACCCTGAAACTCAATTACACAGCACCTCAACATATCTTCCAGCACTTGGATAACACGCTCAGACTGTCCATCCGACTATGGATGATAAGAAGTACTGAAATTCAGCCGTGTACCCAAAGCTTGATGCAAACATTCCCAGAAACGCGATGTAAACCTCGGATCTCTATCCGACACTATAGACTTTGGCACACCATGCAGTCGCCCAATCTCGGCAATGTACAACTCTGCAAGCTTATCCAAAGTATACGTAGTATGCACCAGTAAGAAATGTGCACACTTCGTAAGGCGATCCACAATCACCCACACCGAATTCTTCTTCGATGGCGACAAAGGCAACCCAGACACAAAGTCCATGGTAATCCTTTCCCACTTCCACTTAGGAATCCTCAACGGTTGCAACAACCCAGAAGGAAACTGATGCTCAGCCTTAACTCGCTGATAAACCATGCACTTACCCACATACTCTGCAACATCTTTCTTCAAACCCACCCAATACTACTCATCCTTAAGATCACGATACATCTTTTTACTACCAGGGTGCATATCAAAAGGACTACTATGAGCTTCAGTCAGAATAGCACGCCTCAACTCAGCATCATTCGGCACTACTATCCGACTCCTAAAACATAGAACTCCATCATCATTAAAACAAAAATTTGATGGTCTATCCTCAGTAATATCCTGAACATGTGGCACCAAGGAATCATCCAACAGCTGCTTATACTTTATCAACTGAACCAAAGATGGTTTCACTTGAAATTCAGCCACAAGACCTCCATCTCGCGAAATACTCAAACTGGCAAACATAGCCCTCAACTTCACTGCCACTTTCCTACTCAAGGCATCCGCTAGGACATTAGCTTTTCCCGGATGGTACTCGATCGTCAGATCGTAATCATTAAGCAACTCCACCCAACGTTATTGCCTAAGATTCAACTCTTTTTGAGACATCAAATACCTCAAACTTTTGTGATCCGTGTACACAGTACACTTCTCACCATACAGGTAATGTCTCCAAATTTTCAAAGCAAGGGCCACCGCAGCTAACTCAATATCATGCGTAGGATAATTGCGCTCATGCACCTTCAACTGGCACGATGCATAATCCACCACCTTACCCTCTTTCATCAACACACACCCCAAACCAACATAGGATGCGTCGTTGTACACTACAAACTATTTCCCTGATTCAGGTTAATCCAAGATAGGAGCTTGCGTCAAAGTTGCCTTAAGCTTTTCAAAAGCTTGTTGTCTTGCCTCTGTCCACTCATACTTGACATCCTTCTGCAACAACTTCGTCAAAGGTGCAGCAATCTTTGAAAATCCATCCACGAACCTCCAATAGTATCCTGCCAATCCAAGGAAACTACGAACTTCATGAACAGACTTAGGAGGCTTCCAATTCATCACTGCCTCAATCTTCTAAGGATCAACACGAATCCCCTCGGCATAAACCACATGTCTAAGAAATACAACTTCCCTAAGCCAGAATTCACACTTGCTCAGCTTAGCATAAAGCTGATTCTCCAACAAAGCCTGCAACACAATCCTCAAATGCACCTCATGCTCCTCCTCGGTACGAGAGTACACAAGGATATCATCAATGAATACCACAACAAACTTATCCAAATATTCATGGAACACTCTATTCATCATGTCTATAAAAGCTACATGAGCATTCGTCAAACCAAACGACATCACAAGGAACTCATAATGCCCATACCTCGTTCTGAAGGCTGTTTTTGGCACATCCACATCCTTCACCTTGAGCTGGTAATAACCTGACCTTAAGTCAATCTTAGAGAACACAGTCGCTCCCCGAAACTGATCAAAAAGATCATCAATCCTCGACAAAGGATACCGATTTTTTATAGTCAACTTGTTCAGCTGACGGTAGTCGATGCACATTCTCATAGTGCCATCCCTCTTCTTTACAAACAAGACCGGTGCACCCAAAGGTGAAACACTTGGCCGAATGAAACCACGATCAAGCAACTCCTGAAGTTGCGTCTTCACCTCCTTCAACTTCTTAGGTGCCATTCGGTAAGGAGTAATGGACACTGGAGTTGTGTTTTCATACAACTCAATTCCAAACTCCACCTCTCGACTAGGAGGCAATCCAGGTAACTCCTCCGGAAACACACCAGGAAACTCTCGTACAGTCCTGATATCTTGAACTCGCAACTCCTTAGAGCTAGGATTCATAACAAAGGTCAGGTAAGCCTCACAACCTTGCCTCAGCATTCGGCTTGCTTCCAATGTAGACACCACATTGGCAAGAAACTTCATATTCTCACCAACCACCACTACCTCATAATCATCTGCAAGTTTCAACGAAACCCGCTTGTTCTCAAAATCCACCATAGCTCGATGTTCAACAAGCCAATCCATACCAAGGATTACATTAAAACCATAAAATGGCAATTCCATGAGATCAACAAGAAAAACATGGTTTTGCACTACCAAAGGACATCTTCTATACAACTTTCATGTCACAACGGTCTCACCAAAGAAACTAGTTACACGCATACCAACATCCAAAGACTCAACAGGTAAACCAAGCAATTGAGCATGTTCACGCAATATGTATGAATGTGTAGATCCAGAATCAATCAAGGAAAGTAATGATAAGGATTGCAAAGTAAAGGTACCTGCGATCACATCCGTATCATTTCTCCCCTTTCGCTGAGCATACACTCGAGCCTGGCCACCACCCTCAGGTTGGACAGCCACCAAATGCGCCACATTCCTCCCACCATCATCTCTGCGCTGGAAGTTACCGCGGCCGCACCCACGACTTCTCTGTGGTGCAACAACCCCAGCAGCACGTACCTGACCACCACCGGCCAACAAAGGACACTCCCTCCTCATGTGGTCTGTCGAACCACAATTCCAGCACGAATTACCGGTCACTGCAACAAGAGCCTGAACCTCCCTCGCTGCTCGAGGACAATCACGCCTCAAATGGCCACGCGATCCACACGTCCAGCACGTGTCCTGATCAGCTCTCATTCTATCTCCTTGAACAGGCGCACCATGCCCTCCATTACCACGCCTAGTAGAAGACTGATACCTCTTATCTCGTCCTCTCTTGTTATGTCCACCACCGGAACTATAATCAGTAGTTCTTTTGCATGAGCTAGAACTAACGCCTCTAGAAGACAGACCTAGATTTTGCTCAATGTCCTTCGCTCTACTCACCAGCACATCAAAATCCGTGTACTCAGCTAGAAGAATAAAGGTCTTCAAGTCCGTCACCAAACCATATCGGAAACGTTCACACCTCTCCCGCTCATCAGGGATAAGCTCAGGTGCGTACTGACTAAGACGGACAAACTGGATCTCATACTCAGCCACCGTCATGCTTTCTTGCACAAGAGACATGAATTCTCTTTTCTTCTCATCTAGGTATCGCACACCTAGATACTTTCGCTTGAATGCGTTCAGAAAGAACGTCCAAGTCACATCAACTTCCTTCATTCCGGAGACAGTGGTCGTCCACCAAGTATACACATCATCATGTAACAGCAATACCACACAACCTAATTTCTGCACATCATTGCAGTTCATTTGTCCCAATATCCTCTTGGTGCTTTCCAACCAAGATTCAGAACCTTCAGGAGATAAACCTCTGAACTCAGTCCCTCCCAGACTGCGAAGACGTTCTAAAGGTAATCTCACGTTAGCATCACCCTGATGCACAGCTCCGTGAGCTCCAGCTACTGCTGCCTGAAAGGCTCCAGCAATAGCCTGTATCAAAACAGTCATGTCAGGAGCAGCTTGCCCCTGCACACCATCAGGTCCAGCGACCCCAGCACCATCACCTCCAGCACCACCACCACCGGGCGGTCCACCACCAGGAGGAGAAGGTATATCCACAACATTCTCAACATTTTCCTCGTTCTCATTATGAGCCATAGCTCTCGTATTCATCCTCATTTCTCTATGAGGCCCCATTTACAAGAAAAACAATGCACTGACACAAATGCAATAAACATAATTAGGCTCAACAAGGTAAGTAATCCAAGTACTCAAGCTCATTTTCCAAAAATAATTCCTTTCATTAGTTTTGATATGGCAATGGGTTCCTCTAACATGCTTCAACATAGCATAGCATCACAATTGCAACATACTTTACAATTCACACAACATACTTTCATTCAAAAGGCATATCAGGCAAATACACATACATCACCCACATAACCACTCCCATTTACTCGAGAACTCAGCTCTGATACCACCAAATGTAACCCCCTTAGCCCGGCCTGGACGGTTGACCCGAACTACAAAGATTACACGGGGAAAACCAAAGTCAACCCGAAAGTCAACTTTGATTAACGACCCTTTTTTTTCTTTTTAGTCTTATCTAGATACACATTAACCCTTTGAGAGCATGCATAAAAAATATAGGTGAAAAGCACATCAATCGAACAACATGAGGGACTCAATAGTGCAAAATACAAATATTAGGGACCAAAACGTAAATTCTGGAAATTAGGAGGTCTTAACTGATTTTAAGGTTACCAATAATTAATTAGTCATATTACATGCTTCCCTGTCAAATTTCACCTTAATCGGACGTCTCAAACTCATGCAATTGCAAATACAATTTTCGGGACTGAAACGTAAAGCTTGCAAACCTCAATACCATTCAAATCAGTGCCCAACGGTCACCTGTTTCGAAACGGGGTTGACCGTTCCGAAACACGGGTTCGTTTCGAGACTTGTTCCGAAACAGGGCCTTCCAATGGCCAAATCGTTCCGAAACAGTCACAAGCCGTTTCGAAACACCAAGGCCATTATAGGCCCCCGTTTCGAAACGCCAATGCCTGTTTCGATACGGACTGCCCAAAAGCTGCAGATTTTGCTGGTTTTTTATATATATAACCACTCAAACACATCCTAATTACCTCCTAACCATGCCAACATGTCATTATACATATAAGGTACATGTTTGCAACTTCAAAACACATTCATGGCATCAATCATGGAATTCCACAAGTCTATAGGCATGCATCCTAACATCCAAAACCAAGCAACCAAAAAAACCAAATCAAGCATCAAAGGCCAATTACAAATCCCAAAACATCCAATGCATCATGCCACAACTAGGGAGTCCAAAACATCTCTCAAAACACATCTTAGGTTCACATTGCCAAAATATCAAAATCTAATAGTGTTATGAAAACATCACCATACATGAGCTTAGTTTCCCTTGGACTCTTAGCCTTCTTGTTGCCCTCACACACTTCAATTATCTGCATTATTGGTTCAAGAGAGAGAGCGTAAGCACAATTGCTTAGTGAGGCATGCTCTAAAGAAACAACACAATAATGCTTTTTATTAAACACTTTTAACAAAGCCTTCCATCACATAATCATCGTTATTCATGCAATCTTGCATACATAACAAGCATCTCATGCTTCATTAAAATCAACATGTCATATTGGCTTTCAAGTGATAATCCATAACCATTTACAACACATAACACAATCGGATATGTGGATTACAAGCGTTGTCCCATACGCTTCATACACACTACCGAACACACAAGGTGGAGTTTACCGGTACAATCACAACCCCTCAACACCCGTGATGGAGTTTAACAGTACAATCACAACCCCTCAACATCACTCATCGGTAGTTGTATAATTTCACTAAGGAGAACACGGGACACACAACACAAGATCCACACACACACTTTTAACCACCGTTGTGATCTTACCTTACTCGTTAGTGTACTTGGATGGAATTTACGGTACAATCTCAACCCCTCAACATCCAAGGCGACTTTATTCACGGTGCACCAAATCCTATAGCCGGCTAACTATATTCGATTCAAGTACTTTAAAACCATTACATCACTTGCCAATATACATCATATAACATCAACAACTCACAATTTTAAAGCATTAAACAAAGCCATTTAACATCATGCATCACTATGCATAAAAACCACATTTACAATATGGCAAACCAAGGATCTCTTACCTTAAGCATCCTTCAACATATGGCTTTCAAAACCAGCACTTACCATGCTAAATCATGCTTTCAAAACAGAATTTAAACATGCAAATATAATCAATGCATCAAACCACATCATGGCTCATCCAAGAGAGTTTTCCCGAAAACTTACTCTTGACCTTAGTTAAGTTTCTTAGACTTAAACTAAGCTCCCAAAACCTTCAATAGGGATGGCAACGGGGCGGGGCGGGGCGGATTTTTGGCCGCCCCGAACCCGCCCCGACCTATAATATATTATACCCGACCCCGCCCCGCCCCGAATTAAAATATTATTTTACCCGCCCCGACCCGCCCCGATACAATAATCTTTAAACCCGACCCCGCCCCGACCCGCCCCGAAAAATTAAAAAAAAATTAATTTTCGTCGACGGTAAATATTAGATTCGACCAATCTTCCACCACAATTACAAATTATAGTTTCAAAGGACTTCAAACTTATATAAACAAATAAAATAAAACAAATTTTAAATTACCCACATGTTAAACTACATATTCAAAAGAATAAACTTGAATCATTAACCGTTAGAATCGAATATATTAAAACTTGAACAACATCTAACAAAATTTTACAATAAGTACGAACCAAAACAAAAACAAAAAATAGCTTAAAACTCATAAAAGTTTTTAAATAAAATGATATTTTTTATAAATATAATAAAAATATATATAAAAAATATAAAAATATACCGGGGCGGGGCGGGGCGGGGAATTTCTAGCAAATACCCGAACCCGCCCCGCCCCGACTTCATACCTTTCACGCCCCGCCCCGCCCCGCCCCGATCCCCGAAATTTTAGAAAAAATACCCGGTCGGGTCGGGTCGGGGCACCTCGGGTCGGGTCGGGGCCGGGTATTTTTGCCATCCCTAACCTTCAAACATTTGTTTCAAAGCTGGAAATCCAACTTCACTCACCAATTCCATTTCTCAAGCTTGCCGAAACGCCGATCAAGCCTCTGGATCAACTCCAAAGATATCCGAAGATGTCTCACATGTTTTAAACACATCAAAGCAGAGGATTAATGCATCATCATGCATTGAAATCTTCATCCAACACTCTTAAACTCACTGCTCTATCTAAAGGCAACATTTCGGCTACCAAACACAACCGAAATCACCCCCAAACTCTTCCAAAACTTAACCCAGCTAAGATCCATTACTTCTAACCATTTCTAAACATCAATTAATATCCAAAATGAACCTAAACCCATCCTTATACTTCCAACTATAACAGAACACCAAGATCACCCCAAAAACCACCATTTTCATAAGCAAAAACTTAGGAAACATAACCTATTTGGGATTGCATTGATAAAACCTCATTTACACATCATTAGACATCCAAAATACATTTAAAAATCATCTCAAAATAGAGCCCAAACAATCACAACGAAATTCTTCAAGATTTCCTCCAAATCTTGAGTTTTAAGCCAAAATCAAGTTCATATCATTAAAACCATTTATAAAACTTAAATTAAGGATTGATAACTTGAGAATTTCAGTAAAGAACTGAGTATTTAGAGGAGAAGGACAACCTTACCTCTAAATGGTGATTTCTCCTTGATTTGAGCCAAATTTCTTTAAAATCCAATGAGGAAATCAAAAGGATTTGATGTAAGATGGATTAGGAACTAATTGATGATTGAAATCTCATCAATTGGAGTGAAAATCAATAGAAAAGTTGCTAGAGAAAAGTGTTTGGATGATGGAATTTTAAGAGAAAAAGAGATGAGAAAATTTTAAGAAAAGTTAGTTATGAAATTCCAAAAGATGGTTTCCCTTTATCATTTAATTAATTAAACATTAATTAAATCACTTAAATTAAGGGAAAATATGGAGAAATCATTTTTGGGTAAATTAGCTCCTTAAAGATTCAAAGTTTCAATCCTTACAAAACAGTCACCACTGAACTTTTCAAAAATCGCATTTTAGTCACTATTCCACAATGTTGTATTTCCAAACCTTATTTTGTAAAATTGATTTCACCACTCTCTTATATATATTAAAAGAGGATTTTTAGATATTTCTCCATATTTTTAAAGCATCCCAAACTAGGCTTTCCCTAAAACCACCTTTTATATTCGAACCGAAAATCAGACCGGTCCGGTTCAGACCCTAAACTTCTAAGCCCAAAATTGGGGTGTTACAAAAAAATTAGGAATCAAAATGAGATTGAAATCTCACCAAAAGGAATGAAAATCAGAGGCTAATTGATGGAGGAAATGTGTTTGGCTGAAAAGAAATTGAGAGAAAATTGACATAAAGTAGTTATGAAAAGTCAAAGATAGTTTTTCCTTTAATCAATCTTTATTTCCTTAAATTAAAATATTATTAAAACCACCCAAAATAAGTAGAAATCTTATTAAAAACATTTTGGTAAAATTAGCTCCTTAAAGATTCAATGTTTCAATCCTTTACAAAACAGTCACTATTTAACTTTTGCAAAAACTGAGATTTGGTCACTACACCGAAATGTAGTATTTCCAAACCTTATTTTGTAAAATTGTTTTCACCATAATCATTCACATAATAAATGAGGATTTTTAGATGTTTTTTCATATTTTTAAAGCATCTCGAACTTGGTGTTCCCTAAATCTCCCTTTAAGGTTCGAATCGTTCTCAACCGGTCCGATTCGAAATCTAAAACATCTAGGCCCAAAATCGGGGCGTTACAATTTTAAAAATCATTTTGGAGTTGCCACCGATCACTTTGTTAGACCAAATATCATAAAAACGGACTAGAGATTCTTTTAGTAAAATTAGGGTTCATGAGTCGGTTACGTGTAAGGAAGAGTTAGAACCCCTACAAACTCCCGTTATCGGTACCTTATTAATTTTGCGTGGCATTTTGAACATTAATCTGAATTTAATTAAATATTTTATCGTAAAATGGATTCCATTTCGAATGAGGATATGCTTTTGTAAGAAAATACATTTTGGACAAATATAAATTTTGAAACGTCTAAATACATTATGACACTTCAATTTATATTTAAAATGTATCTCAACACAAAAAGTTTAATGCATTTTCAATTATTGTCTTGTCATTTTTAAGTACAACCTAATTAGGGCTCCATTGATTTAATTAATTAAAAATCCATGAATATTATCAATTTTAGGACTTGTTTGATAGCACCCAAAATTTGGGCACTACCCATATTTGTCTTAAATTAATAATATTGCTATTATTAATGTCACTAATTATTTAATCCTAATTCCAATTTTATTAAACTAACAACATGTGATTTCCATTTACTATGTTCAAATGAAGTATTGAATCTCTTACCTAAATACCCCCTTGATTAACATCACATTGCAACGTGATACTAATCAACTTAGGATATTTAAGCTTTCATTCAATATTCATTTATTTTCTATAATGTCCTCTCCTATCAAATCAATTAAACTTCATTAAAGAACTTAATCCTAGAAGGCTCTAATTTAAATATACTAGGTGAATTAAATTCTCCTAAACAAATACAATATATGCTTAATTTAAAATCATGCAAGCATACAAATAAATTAAACAAACCAATTATGGACGAAATTGGAATGGAAACAAAATTACATGGCTAAATCACAAAGGTACAATGACTAAATTGAAATGTTATTAAAACATGAGAGCCAAATCATACAACATTGGTGACTAAATTGAATGAAAAATGAGATTGCAACCATCATGCAACTCAAGCATCAAGATTCAGCCCAGTCAACATCATAAAATAACTCACATCCACATTCACTTATCATGTACATTATTGCTATCACACATTCAACAATAACATGCTTAAACATTCACCGGACAAAGTAAATATCACCAAAACATATATCCACATCGCAAATCACTTACCAACAACTTACCATCATCCCAACCTTTCATAACCTGGCTTTGATACCACCAAATGTAACCCCCTTGACCAGGCCTGGCCGATAGACCGAACCGAACGGATGACACGTGGATTATTGAAGTAAATTGAGAAAGTTTACCTCAATAAACGACCCTTTTTTTATTTTCATCTTGTCTAGATACATCTTAGGTTCCAATGTGTATGACACAAGCAGCGGATAAAACATCAACACGTTCGCTACTTAATTAAAATCAATTAAGATTTAGGGACCATTTTGTAAATTTGGTAAATTATAAGGACTTTTTCCAAATTCAAGTGATCAACCTTTGATTAGGTTCATTTAATGCTTCTCGGTAAAATCTTAGCTCAAAAAGACATTTACAACTCATTCAATTGCATACAAGGAAGGTAGGGACCAAAACATAAGAAACAGAAACCCAGAACAATTCAAAATCTGCACTCAACGGTCTGATGTTTCAGAACAGGGAGCCCCATTTCGATACAGTCGTTCCGAAACGCGGGACAATTCTGAAACCCCTCTAAACGTGTTCCGGTACAAAGGTTCACATATGCAAAATGTTCCAGAATGAGCCTCACCGTCTCGAAACACCAAGGCCATTTCAGGCCTCTGTTCCGAAATGGGTAAGGGCGTTTCGAAACACCTGGACCTGTAATTTTCCAAAAAGCTGGTTTAATTCACTTTTCGCCCTCTGAAACCATCCCGACACCTGTCCTAACATTCATACAACTTAAAAATACATCAATGATCACTTATATGAAGCACAAGCATCATCATAGCATCATTCACTCAAGCTATGGAACTAAAGGCATGCTTCCTAGATGTCAAAAGCTCCAAAAGGCTAAAAACCGAAGGCAAGCATAAAACCAATCCCAAAGGCCATTTACAAGACCAAATACGCATTATAAACTTGCTTAAAACCAGAAACCAACAAACTAATAACATTCAAGCATTGTACACCCCCATTGCCTTTATTACAGTAGCCCAAAACCAAAACTTACCTTTAATCAAAGTCTTCCACTGATCCCCTTGCAATTGCTGCCTCCAAAGCTTAAATTGATTGCATTGATAAACAAAGAGAGCATAAGCATACAAGCTTAGTAAGGATTGCTCAAACCGAAAACATCATCAATGCACAAAACCATTTTTCACTCTTTTCAAAACCATCAAGCTTCCTTTGACAAAACATGCACTTTAACCTCAAAACCATTGTGGTGAACATCATGTAACAGGATACACATAAATCCAACAATTAAACCATTGTTATTCATAATACAAGCCTTCCAAGCATAATCACCTTTATGCTAAGCTTAAACCAAAACATGCATCTTTCACATTATGCATTAACAACATTTTCCACAATGTTTCATTTCATTATATTGGCTCACAAGTGATAAACAACAATCTCAAAAACATATATCGGATACACGGATTACCAAGGGTTGTCCCACACCCTTCATATACTCTACCGACATATCAAGGTTCACACACGAGAGCAACCCTCCATCGTTGTGACACTCGTGGTGGAGTATTAGGTACAATCACAACCCCTCAACACCACTCATCGGTAGTTGTATAACTCAGTAACGAGAGACGAGACACACACAAGGTACGCACCCGAGAGCTACCCTCAACCGTTGCAACCTTAAACAATCCTCAATCATTAGGGTACTTGGATGGAGTATTCGGTAAAATCACAACCCCTCAACATCCAAGGAGACTTGTTTATAGTGCACTCAATCCTATAGCCGACTAACTATATCCGATTTCATTTATAAAACATTTTATACAACATCACTTGCCAATATAATTCATATCATATGCATACCTCAATGTTTTTACAAAGCATTCATGATAAACCATAAATCAAGCATTAAACCATGCTTCAAACCTCATGCATCAACACACACACATACAAGGATCACTTACCTAGTGCATCCTTAAACCACATGGCATCATCAACCTCATTTCACATATTCAAAACATGCTTTAAAACAGTAAGTAAATGCAATTAAAACCAAGTGCAACCAAAATTCACAATAGCACAACCCGAGAGAGAGTTTCACTTTACTTACTTCCAGAACTTAGTAAAGCATTTCAAGCTCTTACTAAGTTCCCAAAACCTTTTCTAAAACGTTTCCACGTTGGAAAACCAAGTTCCACTCACCGACTCGCGAAACCACGCTTGCCGACGCAATTAATGATCGTCCGAAGCCTCCAAAGTCACTTCGTTTGCTTCCGGAATATTATACCCTGTTTACAAAACATCAAAACAAAGGTTCAATGCATTGAAATGCATCCAAAACTCCAGCACACACAAGAAATCCCGCAGCCTTGCTCTAAGGCATCAAAACACCCATCCGAAACAATCGAAAACTCAATCGATTGACCTCAAACCTCAGCCCAGCCATTACCCAACTCATCGAACACAACCTAAGCATTAATAAACATCCAAAAACAACCTAAAACCATCCTTATACCTCCAGCAACTCGAAATCCTCAAAAACTCACCCAAAAACACTTCAAAAAGCTAAGGATTTCAAGGATTTTGGGATCTATATGATTAAGACTCCACTTCAACATCAAAAACCTTTCAAAACTCATTTAGAAACAATCTCAAAACATCCAAATCAATTGATGTAACACCCTAATTTTGGGCTTAAAAGTTTAGGGTCTGAACCGAGCCGGTCTAATTTTTGGTTCGAATATAAAAGGAGGTTTTAGGGAAAGTCTAGTTCGGGATGCTTTAAAAATATGGAAAAATATCTAAATTCTATTTTAATATATATAAGAGAGTGCTGAAATCAATTTTACAAAATAAGGTTTGGAAATGCAACATTTTGAAAAAGTGACTAAAATGCGATTTTTGAAAAGTTCAGTGGTGACTGTTTTGTAAGGATTGAAACTTTGAATCTTTAAGGAGCTAATTTACCCAAGAATGATTTTTCCAGATTTTTCTTAAATTTAAGTGATTTAATTAATGTTTAATTAATTGAATGAAAAAAGAAACTACCTTTTGTTAAAATCATAACTACTTTTCCTAATTTTTTTCTCATCTCTTTTTCTCTCAAAATTCCATCATCCAAACACTTTTCTCCAGCAACTTTTCTATTGATTTTCACTACAATTGATAAGGTTTCAATCATCAATTAATTCCTAATCCTTTCTATATCAAATCCTTTTGATTTGCTTATTGGATTTTCAAGAAAATTGGCTCTAATCAAGGAGAAATCAACATTTAGAGGTAAGGTTGTTCTTCTCCTATAAATACTCAGTTCTTTACTGAAATTCCCAAGTTATCAATCCTTAATTTAAGTTTTATAAATGGTTTTAATGTTATGAACTTAATTTTGACTTAAAACTCAAGATTTTGAGGAAATCTTGAAGAATTTCGTTGTGATTGTTTAGGCTCTGTTTTGAGATGATTATTAAATGTATTTTGGATGTCTAATGATGTGTAAATGAGGTTTGATTAATGCAATCCTGAATAGGTTGTGTTTCCTAAGTTTTTGCTTATGAAAATGGTGGTTTTAGGGTGATCTTGGTGTTCTGTTATAGCTGGAGGTATAAGGACGAGTTTAGGTTCATTTTGGATGTTAATTGATGTTTAGAAATGGTTAGAAGTGATGGATCTTGGCTGGGTTATGTTTTGGAAGAGTTTAGAGGTGATTTCGGTTGTGTTTGGTAGCCGAAATGTTAGAATTCGTTAGAGCAGCGAGTTTAGGTGTGATGGCTGAAGATTTTAATGCATGATGATGCATTAATCCTCTGTTTTGATTTGTTTAAAACAGGGGAGACATCTTCGGATACTTGTGGTGTTGATCCGGAGGCTTGATCGGCGTTTCGGCAAGCTTGCGAAACGGAATTGGTGAGTGAAGTTGGGTTTCCAGCTTTGAAACAAATGTTTGAAGGTCTTGGGAGCTTAGTTTAAGTCTAAGCAACTTAACTAAGCTCAAGAGTAAGTTTTCGGAAAAACTCTCTTGGATGAGCCATGGAGTGGTTCGATGCATTTGTTTATAAATTGCATGTTTAAATTCTGTTTTGAAAGCATGTTTTAGCATGGTTAATGCTGGTTTTGAAAGTCATATGTTGAAGGATGCTCAAGGTAAGAGATCCTTGGTTTGATATGTTGTAAATGTGGATTTGATGCATAGTGATGCATGTTGTTAAATGGCTTGATTAAATGCTTTAAAACAGTGAATTGTTGATGATAAATGATGTATATTGGCAAGTGATGTGATGGTTTTAAAGTACTTGAATCGGATATAGTTAGTCGGCTATAAGATTGGGTGCACCGTGAATAAAGTCGCCTTGGATGTTGAGGGGTTGTAATTGTACCGTAAACTCCATCCAAGTACACTAACGAGAAAGGTAAGATCATAATGGTGGTTCAAAGTCCATTTGTGGATCTTGTGTTGTGTGTCTCGTGTTCTCGTTAGTGATGTTATACAACTACCGATGAGTGATGTTGAGGGGTTGTGATTGTACCGTAAACTCCATCACGGGTGTTGAGGGGTTGTGATTGTACCGGTAAACTCCACCTTGTGTGTTCGGTAGTGTGTATGAAGCGTATGGGACAACGCTTGTAATCCGCGTATCCGATTGTGTTTTATATTGTAAATGTTTATGGATGATCACTTGAAAGCCAATACGACATGTTTATTTTAAAGAAGCATGAGATGCTTGTTTATGTATGCAAGGTTGCATGAGAAATGATGATTGTGTAATGGAAGAATTTGTTAAAAGTGTTTTATAAAAAGCATTATTGTGTTGTTTCTTTAGAGCATGTCTCACTAAGCAATTGTGCTTACGCTCTCTCTCTTGAACCAATAATGCAGATAATTGAAGTATTTGAGGGCAACAAGGAGGCTAAGAATCCAAGGGAAAGCTAAGCTCATGTATGGTGATGTTTTCACAACACTATTAGTTTTTGATAATTTGGCAATGGGAACCTAGGTTGTGTTTTGGGAGATGTTTTGGACTCCCTAATTGTGGCATGATGCCTTTGATGGTTTGGATTTGTAAATGGCCATTTTGATGCTTGTTTTAGTGTTTTGATGGTTGTTTGGTTTTGGATATTAGGATGCATGCCTATAGACTTGTGGAATTCAATGATTGATGTCATGAATGTGTTTTGATGTTGCAAATATGTACCTTGTATGTATGATGACTTGTTCGCATGATTAGGAAGTCATTAGGATGTGTTTGAGTGGTTAAATGCATGCTAAACCAGCAAATTCTGCAACTTCTGGGCAACCCGTATCGATACACTCACAGGCGTTTCGAAACGGGGGCCTGTAATGGCCTTGGTGTTTCGAAACAGTTTGGCCACTAGAAGGCCCTGTTTCGAAACTAGTCTCGAAACGAACCCGTGTTTCGGAACGGTCAACCCCATTTCGAAACAGGTGACCTGTAACCCCCTTAACCCGGTCTAGACGGTTGACCCGAATTAAGAAGTTTACACGGGGAAAACCAAAGTCAACCCGAAAGTCAACCTTGATTAACGACCCTTTTTTTTCTTTTTAATCTTATCTAAATGCATATTAACCCTAGATATGTTCAAGAGATCAGCATACCCAAAGATCACCGCAATCAGAAAACATTTAGGGACTCGATTGCACAATTTATGAATTTAGGGACCAAAATGCAAATTCTGGAAATTACAAGGACTTAACCAACTTTTGAGTTACCATTATGAAATTAGTCATGTTTCATGCTTCTCTGCCAAATTTCAGCTCAAACGGACTTCCCAAACTCATTCAATTGCATATACAAAGTTCAGGACCAAAACGCAAGGATTGCAAAACATTTAACCAACAATTTCAGTGCCCAACGGTCGAGTGTTTCGGAACAGGGAATAACCGTTCCGAAACGCGGGATCGTTCCGAAACACGTTGCGAAACGAGGCCTGGCAGTGGCAATTTCGTTTCGGAACAACCCTACCTGTTTCGGAACGCCAAGGCCATTTCAGGCCCCCTGTTCCGAAACGGTAGCACCCGTTCCGAAACGGATTGCCCAGAATTGCAGATTTTTGCTGGTTTAATGCTCAATTAACCCATCAAACATATTCCAAAGACCACCAAAACATACCAGCAAGTCATTCAACACACAAGGAACATAATTGCATCAATGTTTCACAAACATGACATCAATTATGGAAAAACCCAATTCTATAGGCATGCATCCTATATTAAAACCATACAAACACCAAAACATTCAAAACAACTTCAAAAAGGCCATTACATGTTCCATCATTATTGAAAGCATAAAACCAACTTAGGGAGTCCAAAACATCTCCCAAAACAACCATTTAGGTTCCCCATTGCCAAATGCCCAAAAGCTAATAGTGTTAGGAAAACATTCACCATACATAAGCTTAGTTCTTCACTTGGATTCTTGACCTCTTGTTGCCCTTCCAAGCACTTTAATGCTCTGCATTATTGGTTTAAGAAAGAGAGAGAGCGTAAGCACATAGCTTAGTGAGGAATGCTCATTTAAAACATCACAGTAATGCATTTATAAAACTCCTTTTCAAAACCTTTAGTTCAAACCACATTTGATCATGCAAAAATGTAAACAAACCAAGCATTTCATGCTTCAAATCATTAACATGTCATATTGGCTTCAAGTGATAATCATAACCATCTTTCCATTCCAAAACACAATGACAATTGACAATCGACAACAATCGGATACGCGGATTACAAGCGTTGTCCCCACGCTTCATACACACTACCAATCTCAAGGTCCTCAAATGGAATTTAAACCACCATTATGACCTTACCATCACTCATTGGTAGTTGTATAACATCACTAACTAGATCACGGGACATACAACACAAGATCCACACATGGACTTTTAACCACCATTGTGCTCTTACCATACACAAGGTCCACACATGGAATTTTAACCACCATCATGACCTTAACAATACACAAGGTCCACACATGGAATTTTAACCACCATGATGACCTTAACACAAGACCCACCCATGGACTTTTAACCACCATGGTGTTCTTAACATCTCGTTAGTGTACTTGGATGGAGTCTACGGTACAATCACAACCACTCCATATCCAAGGCGACTTTATTCACGGTGCACCCAATCCTATAGCCGGCTAACTATATCCGATTCAAGTACTTTAAAACCAACACATCACTTGCCAATATACATCATTTAACAACATTAATCCACTGTTTTAAAGCATTTGTCAAAGCCATTAACATCATGCATCATCATGCATCAAAACCACATTTTCAATGTACAAAAACAAGGATCTCTTACCTTGAGCATCCTTCAATACATGGCTTATAAAATCAGCAATAAACATGCTCAAATATGCTTCCAAAAACAGAATTTAAACATGCAACAAATCACTTTACATTCAACCAATACATGGTTCATCAACAAGAGAGTTTTTCCGAAAACTTACTCTTGAGCTTAGCTAAGTTGTTTAGACTTAATCTAAGCTCCCAAACCTTCAAAACATTGGTTTCAAAGCTGAAAACCAAACTTCACTCACCGATTTCGTTTCGCCACTTGCCGAAACACCAATCAAGCTTCCGGATCAACACCACAAGGATCCGAAGATGTCTCCCCTGTTTTAAACACATCAAAGCAGAGGATTAATGCATCACCATGCATTAATATCTTCAACCAAGACACCTAAACTCGCTGCTCTCATCAACACACACATTTCGGCTACCAAACACAACCGAAACCACATCCAAACATCACTACAACACTACCCAGCCAAGATCCATCAAATCCAAACATTCTTAAACCTCAATTAACATCCAAAAAGGATCTAAACACATCCTTATATCTCCAGCTATAGAAGATCACCAAGATCACTCCAAAAACCATCAAGAACTCAAGCAAAACTTAGGAAAATCAACCTATTCTGGATTGCATTGATTAAACCTCAATTCCTTATCAATTATACATCCATTTTACAACAAAAACACATCTCAAAATAGTACCCAACCATTTCATACGAATTTCATCAAAATTAAAGCAAATCTTGCATTTTAAAGCCAAGATCAAGAACACAATTGCAAAACCTTTAATAAAACACAAATCAAGGATTGAGAACTTGGGAATTTCAGTAAAGAACTGAGAATTTAGAGGAGAAGGACGTTCATACCTCTAAACTTGAGTTTCTCCCTTTTTGGAACCAAAATTCTTGAAAATCCAATAAGCAAATGCTAAGGTTTTGATGTAGAAGTGATTAGAGATCAAATGAAGGTTGAAATATAATCTTTAGTTGTCAAAATCAGAGGGAATTTTGCTGGAGAAATGTGTTTGGGTTGAGAGAAAAGAAAATGGAAAATTTGAGAAAGTTAGTTAAAATGACAAAATATCTTTCCCTCCCTTTTACCTTTATTTTAAAACCAATAATTAATTGATTAATATCAAGAAAAATCTAGAGAAACTCTTCTTGGGTAAATAGCTCCTTAAAGATTCAAAGTTTCAATCCTTTTTAAAACAGTCACCAAGTTTTCGAAAATTACATTTTGGTCACTACCCAAAATGTCACACTTCCAAACCTCATTTTGCAAAATTGATTTCATCATTCCCTTATATATAATAAAAGAGGATTTTAAGGCATTTTTCCATATTTTTAATGCAACCCGAACTAGGCTTTCCTAAAAATCACCTTTTATATTCGAACCGCAATCCGATCGGTCCGGTCCAAACCCAAAACTTCTAAGCCCAAAATTGGGGCGTTACAACTCTCCCCCCTTAAGAAATTTCGTCCTCGAAATTTACCTGAAGGAAAGAGGTACGGAAACTGCTTCAACATGTCATCCTTCCGCTCCCACGTGGCTTCTTCAACACCACGATGTTTCCACAACACCTTTACCAACTCAATGGTCTTGCCCCGAAGAACCTTGCTATCCGAATCCAGAATCTTCACCGGTTCCTCATCGTAGGTCAAATCCGGATTCAATTCCACTTCTTCCACAGGCATCACATGAGAAGGATCCGATCTATACTTTCGGAGCATAGAAACATGAAACACATCATGAATCTTCTCCAACTCTTGCGGTAACCTCAACCTGTACGCAACATGACCCACACGCTCAACCACCTCGTATGGTCCAATGTACCTAGGGCTCAACTTACCCTTTCGGCCAAACCTCATCACCTTCTTCCAAGGCGAAACCTTCAAAAACACACGGTCACCCACCGCATACTCAATCTCCTTACGCTTCAGATCCGCGTAAGACTTTTGCCGATCAGAAGCTGCCTTCAAGCGCTCACAAATGAGCTTCACCTTCTCGGTGGTCCCTTTCAACAAAGCCGGCATCGAAACCATCTTTTGACCCGTTTCAGCCCAACAAAGAGGAGTCCTACACTTCCTCCCGTACAAAGCTTCATAAGGTGCCATTTGAATACTTGCCTGATAACTATTATTATAGGCAAACTCCACCAAAGGCAAATGTTTCTCCCAAGAGCCCTGAAACTCAATCACACAGCACCTCAACATATCCTCCAAAACCTGGATAACACGCTCGGACTGACCATCCGACTGCGGATGATAAGATGTACTGAAATTCAACCGTGTACCCAAAGCCTGTTGTAAACACTGCCAGAAACGCGATGTAAACCTCGGATCCCTATCCGACACAATCGACTTAGGCACACCATGCAGCCGCACAATCTCAGCAATGTACAGCTCCGCCAGCTTATCCAAAGAATACGTAGTATGCACAGGCAAGAAATGCGCACACTTCGTCAAACGATCCACAATCACCCACACCGAATTCTTCTTCGATGGCGACAAAGGCAAACCAGACACAAAATCCATGGTAATCCTTTCCCACTTCCACTCAGGAATTCTCAACGGTTGCAACAATCCTGAAGGAAACTGATGCTCAGCCTTAACTCGCTGACACACCATGCACTTGCTCACAAACTTAGCAACATCTTTCTTTAAACCCACCCAATAGTACTCATCACGAAGATCACGATACATCTTAGTACTACCAGGGTGCATAGCAAAAGGACTACTATGACCTTTAGTCAGAATAGCACGCCTCAACTCAGCATCATTGGGCACTACTATCCGACTCCCAAAACATAACACTCCATCATCATTAAAACAGAAATCCGAAGGCCTATCCTCCGCAATGTCCTGAACATGCGGTACCAAGGAATCATCCAACAACTGCTTTTCCTTAATCAACTGAACCAAAGATGGTTTCACTTGCAACTCAGCCACAAGACCACCATCACGCGAAATACTCAAACTGGCAAACATAGCCCTCAACTCCACAGCTACCTTCCTACTCAAGGCATCCGCTACAACATTAGCTTTACCCGGGTGATACTCAATCGTCAAATCATAATCCTTAAGCAACTCCACCCAACGTCGTTGTCTAAGATTCAACTCCTTCTGAGACATCAGATACTTCAAACTCTTGTGATCCGTGTACACAGTACACTTCTCACCATACAGGTAATGTCTCCAGATCTTCAAAGCAAAAACCACCGCAGCCAACTCAATGTCATGCGTAGGATAATTGCGCTCATGCACTTTCAACTGCCGTGATGCATAAGCCACCAATTTACCTTCTTGCATCAACACACATCCCAAACCTACATAGGACGCATCACTATACACCACAAACTCTTTCCCTGATTCAGGTTGATCCAAGATAGGAGCTTGCGTCAAAGCTGCCTTAAGCTTCTCAAAAGCCTGATGTCTCGCTTCCGTCCACTCATACTTAACATCCTTCTGCAACAACTTCGTCAAAGGTGCAGCAATCTTCGAAAACCCATCCACAAACCTCCGATAATATCCCGCCAAACCAAGGAAACTACAGACTTCATGAACAGACTTGGGAACCTTCCAATTCATCACCGCCTCATCTTCTGAGGATCAACACGAATCCCTTCAGCAGAAACCACATGACCAAGAAACACCACTTCTCTAAGCCAGAATTCACACTTGCTCAGCTTGGCATAAAGCTGATTCTCCAACAAAGCTTGCAACACAATCCTCAAATGCTCTTCATGCTCCTCCTCAGTACGCGAGTACACGAGGATATCATCAATGAACACCACAACAAACTTATCCAGGTATTCATGAAATACACGATTCATCATGTCCATGAAAGCTGCAGGAGCATTTGTCAAACCAAATTGCATCATAAGGAACTCATAATGCCCATACATCGTCCTGAAAGCTGTCTTTGGCACATCATTCACCTTCAACTGGTAATACCCTGACCTTAAGTCAATCTTAAATAACACAGTTGCTCCCCGAAATTGTTCAAAAAGATCATCAATTCTCGGCAAGGGATACCGATTCTTGATAGTCAACTTGTTAAGCTGACGATAATAAATGTACATTCTCATAGTGCCATCCTTCTTCTTCACAAACAAGACCGGTGCACCCCAAGGTGACACACTCGGCCGAATGAAACCACGATCAAGCAACTCCTGCAGTTGCGTCTTCAGCTCTTTCAACTCCTTAGGTGCCATTCGATAAGGGGTAATGGACACTGGAGTTGTGGTTTCATAGAGCTCAATCCCAAACTCCACTTCGCGATTAGGAGGCAATCCAGGCAACTCCTCAGAAAACACACCAGGAAACTCTCGCACAGTCCTGATGTCTTGCACACGCAACTCCTTAGAGCTAGGATTCATCACAAAAGCGAGATAAGCTCCACAACCTTGCCTCAGCATCCGGCTCGCCTCCAATGTAGACACCACATTGGCAAGAAACTTCACATTCTCACCAACCACAACTACCTCATAATCATCCGCAAGATTCAACGAAACTCGCTTATTCTCACAATCCACTACAGCACGATGCTCAACAAGCCAATCCATACCAAGGATTACATCAAAACCATAGAAAGGCAATTCCATAAGATCAACATGAAAAACATGATCTTGCACAACCAAAGGACATCTTCTATAAAGCTTTCGAGTCACAACAGTCTCGCCAAAAGAACTAGTGACACGCATACCAACATCCAAAGACTCAACAGGCAAACCAAGCAATTCAGCATGCTCACGCAATATGTATGAGTGTGTAGACCCAGAATCAATCAAGGAAAGTAATGACAAGGATTGCAAAGTAAAAGTACATGCGATCACATCCGTGTCATTTCTCCCCTCCCTCTGAGCATACACTCTCGCCTGGCCGCCAACCTCAGGCTGAACAGCTACAACATGAGCCACATTCCGACCACCCTCCTCTCTACGCTGGAAGTTACCACGACCGCGCCCACGACCTCTCTATGGTGCAACAACTCCAGGAGCACGTCCTTGACCACCACCGGCCAACAGAGGACACTCTATCCTCATGTGATCAGTGGATCCACAATTCCAGCACGAGTTACCAGCTGCCACAACAGGAGCCTGCACCTCTCTCGTCACTCGAGGACAATCACGCCTCAAATGGCCACGCGATCCACATGTCCAACATGTGTTCGGATCAGCTCTTGCCTTGCCTCCCTGAGCAGACGCACCACCACCTCGCTTAGCCGAAGACTGATACTTCTGATCACGTCCCCTCTTGTTCCGTCCACCACCGGAACTATACTCAGCAGCTCGCTTACCAGCACTAGAAACAACACTTCTAGAAGATAAACCCAAATTCATCTCAATATCCTTTGCTCTACCAACCAGCACATCAAAATCATTATACTCAGCAGCCAGCATATAAGTCTTCACCTCCGTCACCAAACCATAACGGAACCGTTCACACCTCTCCCGCTCATCAGGAATAAGCTCAGGTGCGTACTGACTGAGTCGGACAAACTGAACCTCATACTTAGCCACTGTCATGCTCCCTTGAGTGAGAGACATGAATTCCCTCTTCTTTTCATCCAAGTACCTCACACTCAGGTACCTTCTCTTGAATATGTTCTGAAAGAACGTCCATGTCACATCAGCATCCGCTATCCCAGAGATAGTGGTTGTCCACCAAGTGTAAGCATCGTCCTGCAACAACGATACCACACAGCCCAGCTTCTGCACATCAGTGCAATTCATTTGCCCCAAGATTCTCTTGGTACTTTCCAACCAAGACTCAGAACCCTCAGCAGAAAAACCCCTGAACTTAGTCCCTCCCAGACTGCGCAAACGTTCCAAAGGTAGTCTAGCATTAGCATCTCCCTGATGCCCAGCTCCTTGAGCTCCAGCTACCGCTGCTCAAAAAGCTCCAGCAATGGCTTGTACCAGCATTGTCATGTCAGGAATAGCTTGCCCCTGACCAGCTTCAGGTCCAGCGCCCCCAGCACCAGCACCAGCTGCAGCTCCCTCACCCCCAGCACCACCACCATCGGGCGAAGGAGGTAAATCCACTACGTTTTCAGCATTCTCCTCATTCTCGTTTTGAGCCATAGCTCGCGTATTAATCCTCGTTTCTCTACGAGGTGCCATTCACTAACAATGCAATCACAATGCAAATAAACAAAGTCAGGCCCAACAAGGTAAGCAATCAAAGTACTCAAGCTCATTTCCAATTAAAATCAAATCATTTCATTAGCTTTGATTTGGCAATGGGTCCCTCTAACATGCTTCACCACAACATTCATCACAATTGTAACATACTTACAATTCACACAACATGCTTTCATTCAACAAGCATACAAAGCATATACACACTCATCACCCACATAATCATTCCCAATTACTCAAGAACTCAGCTCTGATACCACCAAATGTAACCCCTTTAACCCGGTCTAGACGGTTGACCCGAATTAAGAAGTTTACACGGGGAAAACCAAAGTCAACCCGAAAGTCAACCTTTATTAACGACCCTTTTTTTTCTTTTTAATCTTTTCTAAATGCATATTAACCCTAGATATGTTCAAGAGATCAGCATACCCAAAGATCACCGCAATCAGAAAACATTTAGGGACTCGATTGCACAATTTATGAATTTAGGGACCAAAATGCAAATTCTGGAAATTACAATGACTTAACCAACTTTTGAGTTACCATTATGAAATTAGTCATGTTTCATGCTTCTTTGCCAAATTTCAGCTCAAACGAACTTCCCAAACTCATTCAATTGCATATACAAAGTTCAGGACCAAAACGCAAGGATTACAAAACATTTAACCAACAATTTCAGTGCCCAACGGTCGAGTGTTTCGAAACAGGGAATATCCGTTCCGAAATGCGGGACCGTTCCGAAACACGTTGCGAAACGAGGCCTGGCAGTGGCAATTTCGTTTCGGAACAACCCTACCTGTTTCGGAACGCCAAGGCCATTTCAGGCCCCCTGTTCCGAAACGGTAGCACCCGTTCCGAAACGGATTGCTCAGAATTGCAGATTTTTGCTGGTTTAATTCTCAATTAACCCATCAAACATATTCCAAAGACCACCAAAACATACCAGCAAGTCATTCAACACTCAAGGAACATAATTGCATCATTCTTTCACAAACATGGCATCAATTATGGAAAAACCCAATTCTATAGGCATGCATCCTATATTAAAACCATACAAACACCAAAACATCCAAAACAACTTCAAAAAGGCCATTACATGTTCCATCATTATTGAAAGCATAAAACCAACTTAGGGAGTCCAAAACATCTCCCAAAACAACCATTTAGGTTCCCCATTGCCAAATGCCCAAAAGCTAATAGTGTTAGGAAAACATTCACCATACATGAGCTTAGTTCTTCACTTGGATTCTTGACCTCTTGCTGCCCTTCCAAGCACTTTAATGCTCTGCATTATTGGTTTAAGAAAGAGAGAGAGCGTAAGCACATTTGAAACATCACAATAATGCATTTATAAAACTCCTTTTCAAAACCTTTAGTTCAAACCACATTTGATCATGCACAAATGTAAACAAACCAAGCATTTCATGCTTCAAATCATTAGCATGTCATATTGGCTTCAACTGATAATCATAACCATCTTTCTATTCCAAAACACAATGACAATTGACAATCGACAACAATCGGATACGCGGATTACAAGCGTTGTCCCCACGCTTCATACACACTACCAATCTCAAGGTCCTCAAATGGAATTTAAACCACCATTATGACCTTATCATCACTCATTGGTAGTTGTATAACATCACTAACGAGATCACGGGACATACAACACAAGATCCACACATGGACTTTTAACCACCATTGTGATCTTACCATACACAAGGTCCACACATGGAATTTTAACCACCATCATGACCTTAACAATACACAAGGTCTACACATGGAATTTTAACCACCATAATGACCTTAACACAAGACCCACCCATGGACTTTTAACCACCATGGTGTTCTTAACATCTTGTTAGTGTACTTGTATGGAGTCTACGGTACAATACAACCACTCCATATCCAAGGTGACTTTATTCACGGTGCACCCAATCCTATAGCCGACTAACTATATCCGATTCAAGTACTTTAAAACCAACACATCACTTGCCAATATACATCATTTAACAACATTAATCCACTATTTTAAAGCATTTGTCAAAGTCATTAACATCATGCATCATCATGCATCAAAACCACATTTTCAATGTACAAAAACAAGGATCTCTTACCTTGAGCATCCTTCAATACATGGCTTATAAAATCAGCAATAAACATGCTCAAATATGCTTCCAAAAACAGAATTTAAACATGCAACAAATCACTTTACATTCAACCAATACATGGTTCATCAACAAGAGAGTTTTTCCGAAAACTTACTCTTGAGCTTAGCTAAGTTGTTTAGACTTAATCTAAGCTCCCAAACCTTCAAAACATTGGTTTCAAAGCTGAAAACCAAACTTCACTCACCGATTTCGTTTCGCCACTTGCCGAAACACCAATCAAGCTTCCGGATCAACACCACAAGGATCCGAAGATGTCTCCCCTGTTTTAAACACATCAAAGCAGAGGATTAATGCATCACCATGCATTAATATCTTCAACCAAGACACCTAAACTCGCTGCTCTCATCAACACACACATTTCGGCTACCAAACACAACCGAAACCACATCCAAACATCACTACAACACTACCCAGCCAAGATCCATCAAATCCAAACATTCTTAAACCTCAATTAACATCCAAAAAGGATCTAAACACATCCTTATATCTCCAGCTATAGCAGATCACCAAGATCACTCCAAAAACCATCAAGAACTCAAGCAAAACTTAGTAAAATCAACCTATTCGGGATTGCATTGATTAAACCTCAATTCCTCATCAATTATACATCCATTTTACAACAAAAACACATCTCAAAACAGTACCCAACCATTTCATACGAATTTCATCAAAATTAAAGCAAATCTTGCATTTTAAAGCCAAGATCAAGAACACAATTGCAAAACCTTTAATAAAACACAAATCAAGGATTGAGAACTTGGGAATTTCAGTAAAGAACTGAGAATTTAGAGGAGAAGGACGTTCTCCCTTTTTGGAACCAAAATTCTTGAAAATCCAATAAGCAAATGCTAAGGTTTTGATGTAGAAGTGATTAGAGATCAAATGAAGGTTGAAATATAATCTTTAGTTGTCAAAATCAGAGGGAATTTTGCTGGAGAAATGTGTTTGGGTTGAGAGAAAAGTTGAGAGAAAAGAAAATGGAAAATTTGAGAAAGTTAGTTAAAATGACAAAATATCTTTCCCTCCCTTTTACCTTTATTTTAAAACCAATAATTAATTGATTAATATCAAGAAAAATCTGGAGAAACTCTTCTTGGGTAAATAGCTCCTTAAAGATTCAAAGTTTCAATCCTTTTTAAAACAAACACCAAGTTTTCGAAAATTACATTTTGGTCACTACCCAAAATGTCACACTTCGAAATCTCATTTTGTAAAATTGATTTCACCATTCCCTTATATATAATAAAAGAGGATTTTAAGACATTTTCCCATATTTTTAATGCAACCCGAACTAGGCTTTCCTAAAAATCACCTTTTATATTTGAACCGCAATCCGACCGGTCCGGTCCAAACCCAAAACTTCTAAGCCCAAAATTGGGGCGTTACATGACCGTTGGGCACTGATTTGAATGGTTTTAAGGCTTGCAAGCTTTACGTTTTAGTCCTGGAAATTGTATTTACAATTACATGAGTTCGAGATGTCCGATTAAGGTGAAATTTGACAGGTAAGCATGTAATATGATTAATTTGATAGTGGTAACTTAAAAATCAGTTAAGACCTTCAAATTTCCAGATTTTACAATTTGGTCCCTAACAATCGTATTATGTGCAATTGAGTCCCTTATTGTAATTTGTTCGTTGTGTTTTTCACGTAATGGTTTCTCAAGGATACGCTTAGGGTTAATAAGCATCTAGATAAGATTAAAAAGGAAAAAAAAGGTCATTAATTAAGGTTGACTTTTGGGTTGACTTTGGTTTTCCCCGTGTAATCTTCGTAGTTCGGGTCAACCGTCTAGGCCGAGCTAAGAGGGTTACAATTGAAGTCTGAAAATCACATTTTAAACTAATTTTTCATCAAGATTTCGAGAGTTTAATATTCTAACAACAAAACCTCAATCAAAATCAGTATTAAAGAGTTAAATATCTTTGGAATTTCATAAAAGAATTTAGATTAGAGGGATACACGAAAATTACCTCTAGTCCTTGCTTCTCCTCTAATTTGGCAAGTTTTTCTTGAAGAAACTTGAAGGAAAATGGGAGAAATCAATGGAGAAATGATAGGAATCAAAAGAGGATTTGAGAGCAAAAGATTTTTGGAAAATTGAGAGAAAAGAAGGGTGTTTGGCTGAAGTGAAAGTGAGAAAATGAAAAATCGTGAAAAATCTTCATTAACCGTTTAACTACTTTCTTTAATTAACTAAATTAAAAAGCCTTTTAATTTTTAATAGCATTTAATTCACATGCCAAATTAGGGAAAAGGCATAAATTCCAAGTAGCTCCCTAAAGATTCTAATATTTTGACTCTTCTTGAAAAACCATTTTTTAACTTTTAAATCTTTACATTTTGGTCACTACCCAAAATGTATAGTTTCGAAAACCCGTTTTGTAAAATTGATTTGGCCAACCTCTTAAACATCAGTTTAGAGGATTTTAGGAATTTTTATCATATTTTTACCCTATATTGAACCTCGTCTCCCTAAACCACATTTTAACGGTTCAAACAATTGACACCGGTTCCACCGGCCCAACCCGACTTGCCAAAACGTCTAAGCCCAAATTTGGGGCGTTACAATGATGATGCCTTTGCTTCGTATGCTTAGTGTTTGATGTATTTTTGTGATGCAAACATGATTGGGTATATGCCAAGATGGTTTCAGAGGATTTAAATCGAGTTAAATCAGCTTTTTAAAACATTACAGGCCCAGGTGTTTCGAAACACCCTTGCATGTTTCGAAACGGGGGCTTGAAATTGCCTTGTTGTTTCAAAATGGCGAGGCATGTTTCGATACATTTTTCCTCTGTGAAACCTTGTTCCGAAACGAGACTTAAAGGGTTTCGAAATGAACCCGCGTATCAAAATGGTCAGCTGTGTTTCGAAACAACCGTTCCGATACAGGGATCACTGTTCCGTAATGGTTGGTAGTTAATATAGTTTTTGGAATATTCTAAGTTCCTGTTTTCTTACATTTTGGTCCATGTTTATCATGTATGCAACTAAATGAGTTCTGATGGTTGTTTTGAGCCGAGATTTCATAGAGAAGTTTGTAATGAATTTAATTAAGGGTTGTTAATTCGAATTTGGTAATAACCCTTGTGATTTGACGAGTTTACAAAATGGTCCTTAAACCTTTAATTGGGTTCAATCATTGAGCGTTGCGTGATGCTGTTTTATCCGCTGCTCAAGTATACAAATAGGAACCTATGTTGGATCTAGACAAGATAGAAAGAAAAAAATTAAGGTCGTTTGTTGAGGTAAAGCTTCCTGATTTACTTTAATATTCCCTGTGTGATCCGTTCGGTTCGGTCTATCGGCCAGGTCGGGTCGAGGGGGTTACATTTGGTGGTATTCGAGCCAGGTTTTGAAAGGTTGAGATGATGGTAAGTGTATATGTGTTTTTGGTGATGCTTGATTTGACCGGTGAATGTTTAAAGTATGTTGATGTGGAATATGTGATGGTGAGGCTATATATCATAGTTGAATATGAATGTGAGTTGTTATATGTTGTTTGATTGGGCTAAATTTTGATTCTTGAATAGCATGATGGATATGACATGCATGTTGTATGCTTTATGCTATGTTGGGGGGAAATTGGGACACATAGTGCATTATTACCTAGAGAAATGATTTAAATTGGTTTTAGAAGTCTTGGATCCTTGTTAGTAGCTTGCCTGATCTTTTGCTTGTTTTATGTTTATGCCTTAATGTTAACTAGCACAATGGGACTGAGACGAGAGTTACGTAGTGGAGCAGTTGCTCCCGTTGATGGGAAATGTGACTAGAAGAACAAGGTTCTGCATGGCGGAAATCTACCTCCTCCACCGCCACCACCACATGGGGGTGATGAGAAAGGACAACACGGACAGGCTGGTCCGGTGTTAGGAGACTTGACGCCTTTGGTACAAGCGATGACGGTAGCATTTCAGGCTGATGTAGCCAGAGTACATGTACAAGCGCCTGCTGCTGTGCAAGTGGGATTGCCATTGGAGCATTTGAGGAATTTGGGAGGAGTATAATTTCGTGGATTATCTCTAGAGCCATCTGAGGCTTGGATGGCTAGCAAGATCTGGATATTGGATCAGATGGGGTGCAATGATGCACGAAAGCTGATTTGCGCAATGTCGTTATTGCATGGTGATGCATATACATGGTGGACGACTGCGACCACGACATTAGAGCCAGAAGAGGTGGATTGGACTTTCTTTCAGTATGCTTTTAAGAGAAAGTATCTTGGAGTTAGATACTTGGACGATAAGAAGAGGGAGTTCATGTCCCTGGTTCAAGGGAACATGATTGTGGCTGAGTACGAGGTATAGTTCGTACGACTGAGCTGATATGCTCCAGATTTGGTATCGAGTGATAGGCATCATTGTGACTGTTTCTGGTATGGCCTGGTGCAGGACGTGAAGATGTTCATGCTTGTGACAGATTATACAGATTTTGATGTGCTGGTGACTCGAGCCAAGGATATAGAGCAGAGCTTGGGTCTGACCTCACGTGGGGGTCGTTCCAATTTGGGCAAGAGAGCTGGTGATGCTGGCCCTAGTGGTGGGCAGAATAAGAGGAATCGAGACCGTAGACATCAGCCTGCGACTAGGCGAGGTGCGTCAGGTCAAGGCAATAGGCCGAGGTTTGAGTAGAACATATGTTGGATGTTTGGTTCGCGTGAGCACTTGAGGCGAGATTGCCCTCGTGCAGCTCGTGAGGTGTAGGCTCTTGTGGTTGGGGCTAATTTCTGTTGGAACTGCGGAGCTGCTGATTACATAAGGCGTGAGTGTCCCCTGTTAGCGGGAGGTGGTTAGGGTCGTGTACCGGTTGCTGCACCGCAGAAAGGCCGTGGGCGCGGCCGTGGTAACTTTTAGAGGAGAGAGGATCGGTAGAGAGGTGTGGCCTATGTGGTTGTTGTTCATCCAGAGGGAGGTGGTCCTGCGAGGGTGTACCCACATCGCGAGGGACATAATGACACCGATGTGATTGCAGGTACATTCACCGGTTTGGGTTTACCCAAACCCACCCACACACCCAGACCCAAACCCGAGACTTAACTCTCCACTCACCCCCATTTCATATTGAAACCCTAAGGGTTTACTTAGACGGCGTCGATCATCGGTGTCAACCCCCGATGTCCACAAACGGTCATATCTGACCATAGCATTGTGGAGCATTTTAGTGTTCTCTAAATATGAGTGCAAGTGCACACTCCTATCATGTAATAGTATAAAAGATATTGTCTCCCACATGGATTGGACAGCTTGACTCAATTCGTTGTTCCTACATAAGAAAAGTAAATGCACAAATAAGTTGGTTTTAAGAGGAAAATAAAATAAAACACAAGTAAATAAAAAGGAAGAAATCAGATTGATAGAATGGGCAGGGTTATGCAGTTGATTAGTGTGAAATTGCGTTGAATAGGACAAGTTGCTTTGCGCTGCCAGACTCTGCTACCTCAGTGAGGGATGGCAGTTAGGCTGCTGAGACGCTCTCGCTGCCTCGGTAGGGGAATGGACTTGTGTCTTAGCGGCAAACTCGGCAGAACGCTTCGAAAGTGATCCCGCTTATGTCTAAGTCAGAATGTTGTTGATGCCCACTGCAGATAATACCAGTTGCGGCGTGAATCGTGCAAAGACAACAATGTTAATTCATCATCTTTTAGTTGCCTTAAAACCTAACATATGTCTATGCTGGATTGATCAACACCGTCTATAGATGAGATTGTACTTACTTCTTTTGTGAGTTCGGCTCTCTCGATACCGAACAAATGGATAGTAATCAACTAATATTTCGCCTTAATTGAAAACTATGAAGAATATGGAATAAGCAAACCTTGAACCTTTATTGTAAAAACAAACTTAAAATCCTAAACAATCGTTCTCACACTAATTACAAAATAACCCAAACCCAAAGAGAGTTTTAGAACATAATGGCGGCAAGAAAACCTAAACTATACCTAAGGGAAAACCTAAGTTGTTCTCCTTGGAGTAGAAGTCTTCAAAGTAGCTTTTGCATTAAATGCAACCTTTAATTCTGACTTCTTTCAGTTGAATGTGGACTTCTTCTCGTTGCCTTGCTCGGCAACTTATATTGATTTCTTCTTTCGGCGGCTCTGTCCACTGCTACAAGCATCAGAAAATTGAGTGGATGGCATCGTTAGAATCAGCATTTTATGCTCTACAGATCGCACTCCAGTTCTCCAATTCCTCAGGTTGCTGCCCTAGGCAACGAGTATGGCGACAGTAGCTACTCAGCAGCGGTTATCTCTGTCTGGAACTGCATCAGTATAGCTCCCTGGTCTACTGCCTTAGAATTAGCTCCTCTGTTTTGTCCTCCTTATCATTCTTCTCTACTGTTGTCGTGGCGGGTTTCGGTGGCACCCTGCTGTCGCGACGGGTTCCGGTGGCACCTTGCTGCTGCAGCGGGTTTTGACGGGCAATTTTCCCGCATGCACCGAAATAAATACCAAAACAACACCTTTTTCCACAAAATACACTAAAATATGTAATCAAGCTTAATGGTAAAGGAAATTATGTGAATATGCATTAATGCCTAATTATGTAACTAACATGTGCCTAAGTCTAACGATAATATGAGTAAAAAGTGTAAATAAAATAAGAATTTTATACACTTTACAAGCACGCATGCAATCAACACCGCAACACAAGACAAGGCCATATCAGCATACCCACACGTTAAAATCGAACGGAAACGAAGGAGAACAACGATGGTGATGCAGAATTTGAATTGTTTTATACCAATTTCTTACAAAGGACAACGACGCGACATCGATAGAGGGTTGGGTTTTGATCTGAATTGAAAGGAGTTGAATGGTGGTTACAGATCGACGAACGACCGACGGTAGGGGTTCAGCAGAGCTCGATCGGAAAATAAGGGTTTGGGGTTTGGTTATCGCACGATAGAGGGAAAACAAAATGGCTGAAAAAGGAAAGGAAAACGAAAATCCGGTTCAAGGCTACAAATGTGATTTTAAATCACATAGAAAATGGGTAAATTACAAGGCGTGCCATCGAATTCCCTATGGTTTACAAAATGACACCAAAATTTTGCTACCTTTGCAATTTGGTCACTAAAATTTCGAAAATTCCCTATTTAATCACTGAAATTTAATTAGGTTTTCAAATTAAAATTCCCAATTATAATGGTTTTTAATTTATGGATTTCAATTAAGTTAGGGTTTTAAATTAGGCAAAAATTTGGGTGTTACAACTCTCCCCCCGATAAAAGAAATTTTGGCCTCGAAATTTACCTAGAGCAAAAAGATGCGGATACTGAACTTTGACGACAGCCTTGGGCTCCGACGTAGCTTCATCATGACTACGACCACGCCACAAGACTTTGACCATCTTAATGGTCTTCCTTCTGAGAACATTCGTGTCTCGAGCAAGAATCTCAATAGGCTCCTCCTCAAAACGCAAACCAGGAAAAATCTTAATCTCCTCCACAAGAACAATATGAGATGGGTCAGGATGGTAACATCTCAACATAGAGACATGGAAGACATCATTAATACACTGAAGCTCTGGTGGTAACTCAAGCTGATAGGTAACTGGTCCAACCCAACGAATCCGATAAAGGCTAATGTAACGAGGACTCAGCTTGCCCTTCTAACCAAATCGAAGTACCTTCCTCCAAGGAGATACTTTCAAGAAAACCTCATCACCCACCTCAAACTAAAGATCCCGACCTCTCAAGTCCGCATAAGACTTCTGTCTGTCAGAAGCAGCCTTAAGCCGATCTCGAATCAATCTGACAGTTTGCTCAGCCTCATGAACAATGTCTGGTCCCAAGAGTGTATACTCATTAAGCTCGGTCCAGCCAATAGGTGATTGACACTTACGCCTATACATAGCCTTATACTGTTCCATATTGATAATGGCATGGTAATTATTATTATAGGCAAACTCTGCAAGCGGTAAGAAATCCACCAAACTACCTCTGTAATCAAGAATACAACCCTTCAACATATCCTCAATAATCTGAATCACACGCTCGAAATGACCATCAGTCTGTAGATGATAAGATGTACTGAAGTCGAACTGACTACCCAAAGCAGTATGAAGAGACTCCTAGAATTTTTATGTAAACCTCAGATCTTTGTCAGAAATAATAGACAATGATACCCCATGACGTTGAAAAATCTCATAAATATAAAGCCGAGCCAACTTGTAACGCCCATGTGTTTTGCGTGTTGGGTTAGGCCGGTGGAACCGTTTATCGGTAGTTCGAATCGTAAAAGGTGGTTTAGGGAATCAAGGTTCGAGATGGGATAAAAATATGATAAAAATTCCTAAAATCTTCTAAAAATATATCTAAGATGTTGGTTAAATCAATTTTGCAAAACGAGTTTTTGAAAGTATACATTTTGGGCAGTTACCAAAATGTAAAGATTTAAAAGTTGGGAAAGTGTGTTTTTCAAGAAGAGTCAAAATCTTAGAATCTCTAGGGAGCTATTTGGCAACTAAGCCTTTTCTCTAATTTGGCATGTGTTTTAAACGTTTTATTAAAAGTCAAAATGGCTTTAATTAATTAAATTAGAGAGATAGTGAATCAGTTAAAACTTTTGACGCTCATTTTCCATTCTCTAGTTTTTCACTTCAGCCAAACGCTCTTCATTTGTTCTCAATTTCCAGATTTTCTTCATTCTCAAATCCTCTCTTGACTTCCAATTTCATCTTTTTGATTTCTCTCAATTTCTTCCAAGATTCTTCAAAGTTAAACTTGCCAAGTTAGAGGAGAAGCAAGGATTGGAGGTAAATTTCGTGCTAACCCTCTAATAAAGGTTCTTTAATGAAATTCTAAAGATATTTGACTCTTAATTCATGTTTTTGATTGTGGTTTTGTTGGTAGTTTGATAAAATGTTGAAATCTTGTTGAAAAAGATGTTTTAAAGAGATTTTCGGAGTTGTGGTCGTTGGGCTTGTTTGAGATGATTTCTAAATGAGTTTTGAAAGGTTTTTGGTGTTCAAGTGGAGTCTTAATCATAGAGATCCCGAAATCCTTGAGATCCTTGGTTTTTGAAGTGTTTTTGGTTGGGTTTTTGGGGTGTTTAGGTGAGATTCGAGTTGATGGAGGTATAAGGATGGTTTTAGGTTGTTTTTGGATGTTGATTAATGCTTAAAATATGTTAGATGTGTTGGTAGATGGCTGGGCTGAGTTTGGAGATCAATCGATTGTGTTTTCGGTTCTTTCGGATGGGTGTTTTGATTCTTTAGAGCAGGGCTGCGGGTTTTCTTTAGAGTGTGTTTTGGATTCATTTTAATGAATTTGAACCTCTGTTTTAATGTGTTGAAAACAAAGGATAGTAATCCGAAATCAAACGAAGTGATTTTGGAGGCTTCGGATGATCGAGTTGCGTCGACAAGTGTGGTTTCGCAAGTCGGTGAGTGAAACCTGGTTTTCCAGTGTGGAAACGTTTTAGAAAAGGTTTTGGGAACTTAGTAAGAGCTTGAAATGCTTTACTAAGTTTGAAAGTAAGTAAAGTGAAATTCCCTATAGGATTGTGCTATTTTGAGCTTTGGTTGCACTTGGTTTTAAATTGCATTTACGTACTGTTTTAAAGCATGCTTTTGAGTATATAAAATGTGTTTGATGATGCCATGTGGTTTAAGGATGCACTAGGTAAGTGATCATTGTATGCATGTGTTGATGCATGAGATTTGAAGCATGGTTTAATAGTTTAGTTATGGCTTATCATGAATGTTTTGTAAAAATAGTGAGGTATGCATGAAATGTGGATTATATTGGCAAGTTGTTGAGTGTGTAAAAGTTCTATTATTTACACCCTTTTTAACCCATATTTCTGCTGCATTCAAGCATTATTCATTACATTTAGGTTAGTTTACAGCAAAACATCACAAATATACTAAAAGGCGCAGTTTCTACTAAGAATGGTTGATTTTGGCAGGTTGCTGTCGTAGCAGACGGAAAGGGTAGGCACGGGGCAGAGAAGCAGAAGAGCTGAACTGGACAAGCAGTCAAAGAGGACGATGCTGCCATGGTTGCTGCCGTAACAGCAGAGGACAACAACAGTTTTGAGGAGAAGAAGCAAAGTGGACCTCGACAGATAGAGAAAATTCAGCCCCTCTGTCGTGTGAAAACATCATATTTTTCCAAGCCCCAGATCAAAAGGAATGTCAAGCCCAAAGTTCAAGGAGAGAAAATCCCAAGCAAGAAGATGACGGCTGGAAAGTAGATTCCTTGAAGATTTAGTCTTTATTAGAATCATACTTTCAATTAAAGTTGTATTCTTGCTATTTTAGATAACTTGAGCCCAAAGCTTATATAAGGGCATGTATTTTAACATAGAGGGCATAACCGATTACCCTAGCTTCCTTCCCAAAACTCTAGTTGTTTACCTTCCCACAACATGTTCTAAATTCCCCCTAGGGCCACGGGTTGATTTGTAAAGTAGTTGCAAGGGTTGTTTTGTTTTAGAATTTTCAGTTCAATAAAATAAACTTCAAGTTCTCTTATTTTGGTTATTAATATCTTGCAAGAGCATCGGGAGAGCATTGTGAGGTTATCTATTTACTTAGCATCGGGAGAGTTAAGTATACGAAAGAAATAAGAGCAAGTTCTCTAGTTTATAGTTGAACTATCTCGGACCTAGGGATAGGACGAGGTTAAGTAGCTAAAGAAGAATTCATACACATCGGTGTTCATCCTTCGATTCACGCCGGGAGGTATCATCAAAGACGTGATCATCGACAGACTTGGACCTAGGGATAGGCCAAGGCACATCTGGGATTCTTGCCAAACTTGAAGTACTGAGTTGAGTGTTTGTTGTCGCGACAATCAACGGACTGCTGCCACGACAGGTGCTGCCGCGACGGGAGCGACGACAGAACTGGATTTCCTAAACTCTGCAATGCCTGCACTACTGAGCTATTCAATACCAGCCCATTCTCTCTATCTTGATATCTCTACTCTTTTATTTACGTTAATTTATTATTTTCGTGACAACTTCTCAAATATTTTCTTTACTTTCGTGCAGTGAATTAAGGTGAAGCTATTAGCCCAATCCCTGTGGAGACGATATCCGATACTTCGTATCACTTTACTACTTGCGTCGTGTATACTTGCACTACAATTGCGATAGACTATTTTACACGCAACAAGTTTTTGGCGCCGCTGCCAGGGATTGGCAACATAACTCTACCTTTTCTTTTACTGCACTTTTCGTTTTTTTTTTGTTTTTTTTTTCTGTTTTTCTTTGGTGCATTTAACTCTTGCTTTTCACAAGGTTTCTTGTTTATGCGCAGATCGAAATGAGGTGAAGATCCTGAGTATCCATTAGATCTAGAGATCGAACGTTCATTCAATCTCAAGAACCGACTTCGTCACATTCTAGCCAGGAACGAGTACCTTGAGGAACAGATAGAGACGATGGCCCACAATGGAAACGACCCGTCTGTTGGAGATATTATACCTCTTGTCGGCAACCCTGCTGTCGTTGCCGGACGACGGTCCTGTCGTGACTACATGTTGAACGATCATGTAGAACTGGAAACCACGCTGCCGAACATAGATGTTGACAACTTGGAGCTAAAACCTGTCAAGTTTAGCATGATCAACAATGCCGGTCAATTAAGTGTTGCTGTTACAGAGGATGCTAGGGAGCATCTAAAAACATTCCAGGAGATATGTGGTTCGTTTAGACTGCCAGGAGTTAATCCGGAGATACCGAGGCTTCGGTTATTTCCCCATTCACTGAGGGACAGAGCAAAGACTTGGTGGAATAAACTTACGCCGGGTTCAATTAGAACTTGGGCAGATCTATCTCGTGAATTTTTATCTCGTTTTAATCCTTCGCATTTATCTGAGCGATTACGTAATGAAATTGCTACTTTTTAACAGGAAGATGACGAGCCAATGCACGAGGCCTGGGACAGGTTTACTACTCTTCTACGGAACTGCCCAATGCATGGATTCCCCGTCTGGAATCAGGTAACTAAGTTTTATAATGCTGCCAACTTACAAACTCGTATTCGAATTGATTCAGCAGCAAACGGATTACTATTGGATAAAGACCCGGGCGAGGCAATGCAAGTATTGAAAAATCTGGCTAAAAATGAAGAGCAGTTTCCGACAGCAAGAAGAGGGGGTAAACGGGTACTAGCTGTCAAGGATTATGAGGCCGACAGCACGATGAAATCACAGGTAGCATTCCTTACTAAAGCAATGAAAAAGTTATTGAATGATGATGCACAACATGGATTTGCTGTTGAGGAGGTATGTGAAATCTGTGAGGGAAATCATAGTTCGGATGAGTGTCCTATACAGTTAGAAGAGGGAAAGTATGTTGGAAATTACAAGCCGAATTACAACTCCAACAACTATAATCCCAACTGGAGAAAGGGTCCCAAGTTTTCTTAGAGCAATCCTAATAATGCCTTGAATCCTCAAGCACACAATCAGAATCAGGGAGAACCTAGATTGCTGACGCGACATCAACTGCCGCCGCAACAGCAGCAACAACAGCCACCAGCTGCCACGAGCAGTATACTGGAACAGACTCTGGCAACATTTATGTCTCAGACAAGAACTTATGTTGAGAACATGAATCAATTTGTCAAGAAGACGGAGACATTCATGGATAAAACAGAGATGCGGATGACAAATCATGAAGCTACTCTGAAATCTTTGGAGACACAAATGGGTCAGGTTTCCCAACACATCAAGCCAAGGCAGACTGGAGGATTCCCTAGTAACACTGAAAATGCTAGGCAGCCCACAGATGAGCAATGTAAGGCCATTACTACTAGGAGTGGGAAGAAACTACCGAGGCCGGAAAAGGAAGCTGAAACAGTAAGAAAACCAGCCTTGGACAGACCTACCGAGGAAGCTGCCCCGACAGGTAATAAACAGACTGCTGACGATGAGCCTGTCACGACAGCAGAAGCGACAGAGGAGAAAAATGATGAACCCAAACCTCCTCAGATTCGTATGCAGTGGGAAGGACGTATTGCTGATTATCGTCCCCCACCTCCTTTTCCTCAACGGTTATAGCAAGCTAAGCAAGAATCTCAGCTCAAAAAGATTTATGATATTTTTAAGCAGGTTCATATTAACATTCTGTTGTTGGATGCCGTTAGGGAGATGCCCGATTATGCCAAATTTCTCAAGGATGTCATGTCAAAGAAATCTAAACTTGGGGAATTTGAAATGGTAAAGATGACAGAAGGATGCATGAGTATTCTTCATAGGCAGCCACCCCAGAAAAAGAAGGATCCGGGGAGCTTCGTCATACCTTGTGTAATCGGAGACAAATATGTGGGTAAGGCACTTTGTGATCTTGGTGCTAGTATTAATTTAATGTCAAAATCTGTTTTTTAGAAATTAGGTATTGGAAAGGCGCGGCCCACGACAGTAATTCTGCAGCTGGCAGACCGCTCTTATGTTCATCCAGAAGGAAAAATCGAAGATATTCTGGTAAGAGTGGATAAATTTATTTTTCCTGCTGACTTTCTTGTTTTAGATTGTGAAGCAGACGAAAACTCACCAATCATCCTTGGGCGACCCTTCTTAGCCACGGGAAAATCACTGATTGATGTGGAAAAAGGAGAACTCACAATGAGAGTGAATGACCAAGAGATTAAGTTGAATGTTCTCCAAGCTATGAAGCATGCTGATGCAGACGAGGAATGTAAGGCTATCACTGAAGTTACCCTTGATCAACCCTGCATCAGGTCGGGTTGTCACGACATCAGAATTGATCACTACCTCGGCAGCCACCTACAGGACTGTCACGACAGCACTGACGACAGCAACTCCTCAGAATCCGATACATCTAATACTGAAGATCAGGAGGAGGTAAACTGGATAGGCGATCGTCCAGGTAAGTTATTCGAACCTTTAAATTATACTTCGGATAACCATGCAATCCAAAAGCCATCTACTGTTGAGCCCCCTGTTTTAGAACTGAAGCCCCTGTCAGGGCAGCTAAAATATGCTTTTCTTGGTTCAAATGATACGTTGCCCGTAATCATCTCTTCTAAGTTGATGCAGGAACAGGAACAGCAGCTAATAGGGATGCTGCAGCAGCACAAAAAGGCAATTGGATGGACGATAGCCGATATTCAAGGCATTAGTCCGGCGTTATGCATGCATAAAATCATTTTAGAGGAAGATCATAAGCCGACTATAGATGCTCAAAGGCGGCTAAACCATGCGATGAAAGAGGTGGTGCGTAAAGAGATAATCAAATGGTTAGATGCTGGTATTATTTACGCCATCTCCGACAGCAAATGGCTGAGCCCGGTGCAATGTGTTCCAAAGAAAGGGGGAATGACCGTGGTAACCAATGAAAACAATGAGTGAATCCCAACTAGGACTGTGACCAGTTGGAGGGTTTGTATGGACTATCGGAAGCTTAACAAAGCTACCCGAAAAGACCACTTTCCTTTACCCTTTATTGATCAAATGCTTGATAGATTAGTGGGTAAACCTTACTATTGTTTTCTTGATGGTTATTCAGGTTATAATCAAATAGCTATCGCACCGGAAGATCAAGAAAAGACGACCTTCACATGCCCCTATGGAACATATGCTTTTAGGAGGATGTCGTTTGGATTATGCAATGCACCCGCCACCTTCCAAAGGTGCATGATGGCCATATTCTCCGATATGGTGGAGGACTTCCTTGAAATATTTATGGATGATTTTTCAGTCTTTGGAGATGATTTTGAGAGCTGCCTAGGCAATCTACAAAAGGTACTTGAAAGATGTGAAAAAGAAAATATGGTCTTAAATTGGGAAAAATGCCACTTTATGGTAGACGAAGGGATAGTCCTTGGCCATAAGATTAGCTGCCGTGGGATAGAAGTCGACAAAGCCAAGATAGAAGTGATCGAAAAGCTGCTGCCGCTGACTACTGTCAAGGGTATTAGAAGTTTCTTGGGACATGCTGGTTTTTATCGGAGATTCATTGCAAATTTCTCAAAAATCACCAAGCCCTTATGCCATCTTTTGGAGCAGAACCGACCCTTTGACTTTCATGAAGAATGTAGTGAAGCATTCAAGGTTCTGAAGGAAAAACTGGTAACAGCCCCAATAGTACAGCCACCATACTGGACACAGCCATTTGAGATTATGTGTGATGCTAGTGACTATGCTGTCGGGGCAGCACTTGGGCGGCGGAGAGATAAATTATTTCATGTTATATACTATGCCAGCAAGACACTGAATGAGGCCCAAGTGAACTACACCACCACAGAGAAGGAGTTACTAGCTATGGTGTTCTCCATTGACAAGTTCCGTTCTTACATACTTGGAACGAAGGTAATAGTGCACACAGACCATTCTGCCCTGAAGTATTTGTTCGCGAAAAAGGATGCAAAGCCTCGATTGATACGGTGGATCCTGCTATTGCAAGAATTCGACCTTGAAATCAAGGACAAAAAAGGGACAGAAAATCAGGTGGCAGATCACTTGTCAAGGTTGGAGAAGGGACAGAGTCTACCAACAAATGAGACAAACATACTGGAGACCTTCCCAGATGAGCAGCTCTTTGCTGTCGCGACAGCCATGGCGGCAGGTAAGTCTTCTGAACTCCCTTGGTATGCTGATTTCGTTAATTTTATAGTTAGCGGAATAATTCCTTCTGATCTTAATTATCAAGCCAGGAAGAGGTTCCAAAATGATGTTAAGCATTATTATTGGGACGAACCTCTTCTTTTCAAAATCGATGCAGATCAGGTTATAAGGAGGTGTGTACCAAAAGAAGAGCAAGAAGACATTCTTCATCACTGTCATGCTTCACAGTACTGAGGTCACTTAGGAGGCAACAAAACTGCTGCCAAGGTGCTGCAGTCAGGGTTCTAGTGGCCGTCACTGTATAAAGATGCACAAATCTTCTACAAAAGCTGTGACAGGTGCCAAAGGACAGGAAACATCTCAAGGAGAAACGAGATGCCGCTTCAGAACATTCTAGAAGTCGAAATCTTCGACGTTTGGGGGATCGATTTTATGGGACCATTCCCATCTTCATGTGGGAATCTATACATTCTCCTGGCAGTAGATTATGTCTCTAAGTGGGTCGAAGCTATCGCAACTCAAAAGAATGATGCCAAAACAGTCCAAAGGTTTTTACACAAAAACATCTTTTCTCGGTTTTGCATCCCTAAGGCGATTATCAGTGATGAAGGGAGACATTTTGACAATAGGGTTATTGCTGCTGCCTTGAAGAAATATGGTGTCAAGCATCGGATCGCGACAGCATATCACCCACAAACCAATGGACAAGCTGAAATATCTAATAGGGAAGTTAAGAACATACTTGAGAAGATGGTTAAACCAACTAGGAAAGACTGGTCTTTACTACTTAATGATGCGTTATGGGCATATAGGACAACTTTTAAGACTCCATTGGGCATGTCTCCGTACCGATTGATTTATGGGAAAACATGTCATTTACCTGTCGAGATAGAGCACAGAGCATACTGGGTGATCAAGGCAGTGAATATGACTTGGACAGGGCAGGGCAGAAAAGGCTGTTAGATCTGAACGAGATTGAAGAAATACGGACCATGGCCTACGACAATGCAAGAATCTACAAGGAGAAAACTAAGAAGTGGCATGACAGGAAGTTGCTGCCACGACATTTCTGCCCAGGGCAGCTTGTATTGTTGTTCAATTCTAGACTAAAACTTTTCCCAGGGAAACTGAAATCTAGATGGTCTGGCCCATTCCAAGTCGTACAGGTTTTTCCCCATGGTGCCATCACAATCCGATCATTAAAAGACGGGCACCAATTCAAAGTCAACGAACATCGCCTCAAGCATTATCAGGGGACTGAAGCCCAGGAATGCAGGAAGTGGTTACCTCAGGAGATGCCCCACCTGGCATCCCTAATTTAACCTAAATTTTTTTTATTTTTATTATTATTATTATTTATTAATTATTAGGAAATAAGGTTTATTTTATTCGAATAATGTTTTTATGATTATTGTTTTTTAGGAAATAAAGGAGTCAAGAAGAACAAGAGAAGTGAACTCAGCCCACCATCCATCCATCAGCCCAACAAAGCCCAACATTGAAGTCTATCGTTACAGCTACCGCGATAGACACGGAAAATACAGGCTGTCAACACGCTGTCACGACAGACGCGGAAACACGTCACAGACGCGTAACAGACGCGGAAACGTGTGTCAGACGCGTCAGACACGCTAAAGCTCAACAGTCGGCCCCGTTATTCGCGCATATCGTTACAACTTCAACGGGAAGCAAATCCTTTTCTATATAACTCCGTTTCATTTTCATTTTCCCTCACTTCTACCTTTCTTACTTGCTATACCTTTTTAGTTTTCATTTGTTTTCATTTACTTTTCACAACCCTTGCACTAATATGTCTTCTAGAAAAACCCGACGCAATGCTGCCTCTACTTCCTCACCAACAGCAACTCCCCCACAGTCCTTTGCTACCAGAGACATGTGGGAAGAACGAGGCTTTATCTATACACCAAAGGCAAAGAATCTGGGCCTCAAGCCATTCATAGCCCAGAAGATTAGAGCTTTATTGTGGCACACATTTGCGGAACAGTCGAAGGAAATGAACGTGACGCTGGTGAGAAAATTTTATGCTGCCATCAGCAGCAAAACGGCGACAACAGTGAGTGTTCGAGGGAAAGAAGTGACGTTTACAGCAGAAAACATCAACTCCTTATATGGCCTCTGCATAGGCCACAATCATGATGCACACCAGTAGTTCCTCAACACCTTGGACAATGCTGCCTATGACGCTATCATGGCAGAACTGACCGACGAAGGAACCGAATGGAATACTAGCCGGAAAAATCCACACATGGTGAAGCGGAGCCAGCTGCTGCCGGAGGCAAATTATGAAATGCCTTCATAAAAAAAGGATCATGCCATCATCCCACCATACCACCGTCGACCAGCAAAGGTTAGCGTTAGTACACTCCATTTTAAATGAACGGCCCATTAATGTGGGCAGTTATATTCGAGAGAGTATTTTGGAATGCGCACATCGACCGACGGGCCTCCTTTTCCTCCCATACCTCATCACTTCGCTCTGCCGCGGCCATAACGTGCCGGAAGCACACACTGATTTTGCAGTCAAGGGACGAGGTTGGATGGAAAAGAATATTCTCAGCGTTATGGAGCTGACCGTGGCCACCCCTCTATCGTCATTCAACCTCGCTGCCGCCACAGCTGAAACGTCAGAACAGCAAAATACTGAACCTGCCGTCGTAGCAGCTGCTCCGACAGATCCCTCCGCCCAGATATTAGCTGCTATTCAGAAGATGGAAGAGAGACAGTTGGGCTTAATGATCTTCATCAGGGACTTTGCCGCCTCTACGGTAAATTTTATTCAAAATACTTTAAATTTCCCTGATGCTGCTTTCCCTACTTTCCCTGCCCATTACTTTACTGTCACTACCTCTATCCACACTCCTACACCTGTTGCTACCCCATGAACACCATCTGCCACCTCTGTACCATCGCCTACCCCGACAGCAGCAGGCAGCACCCATGCCGAACCATCTGCCCGAGGAACAAAGCGTCCAATGACATCAGATGACCTTGTTGCCTTTGTTGCTGGGTTCTCTTCCTCTTCTGTTTGGGCAGACAATGGCGATGAACCCTCTATTAAGAGAAATCTGTCAAAGGAGTTCACACCGGTGAAGAGGCAGAAGCGGATGGCAGATAAAAACAAATTGCCAAAGGCCAGCAACAGCAGTGGCAGCAGCAGTGAGAGCAGCAGCAGCAACTCTGATGTTCAGGTTGTATAGAAACCACCCAGCCCGCCCGGAGAGCCAGAACCCACCATCAGATCAGACTCAGCAGCAGCAACAACAGCGAAGACAGCGATTAAAATTTAAGTTTCTTATCTTATTATTGTTGCCTGCTATATATATTTTGTGATGTACTGCCTTTATCTATTTTCATTTTTATTTTGTCATTTGCATTGAGGGCAATGCAACCCTCGAGTTTGGGGGTGGCAACCCTCCATATTAATGGAGTACATCTTAGTTAAATTTTGTGTCTTTTACTTAGTTATTTTTCTCTTTAAAAAAATCTGAAAATATTGAAAAATTTGGCTGAAAACTGTGAACTGAACTTACCTGTCGTGACAGCTCTGTCGTGGCAGTGACTTTAGGATAGTTTTAGGAGAAGTTTAGAGTCTTTCTATAGTTCTGAAATTTAAACACCATTTGTGACTATTATACTGCTTAGATTTCTTTTAGCCAAACTAGAATAGGAAACTTAGCACTTGAATAGCCCTTAGAGGTGCCTAACACTGGCTATAGGAAAGAAGTTTAGCAAAAGAGACTCAACAGCCCTAGAGGTGCCCGAAACTGGCTCTAGGAAGTTAACTAGAGGTGCCTAAAATTGGCTCTAGTAAAACTTTAGCTTCAAAAATAGAGAAATCGAGTTAAAACAAAAAAATCAAAGAAGCATGAAAAAGTACCTTCAAAAGATAAACTTTAGCATAAAAATTCGAGTTAAGAGTTGAATATTCTAGTGAAACTAAGAGAGTCTTGGCATATAACTGTTCACAAGCATGCACACACTGCACGAGGACTATAGTGAGATTCCGGACAGATCCTAAATTATCCGACAGGTTGCTGCCGTCACAGGGAACGAACGACGGGTAAGAGAAAGTTCACTGTTTGAAAGCCAAAACAAAAATATTTCATTTTTCTTTTAGGTCTTAGTTGCTTGAGGGCAAGCAAAAACTTGAGTTTGGGGGTGTGTTGAGTGTTTAAAAGTTCTATTATTTACACCCTTTTTAACCCATATTTATGCTGCATTCAAGCATTATTTATTGCATTTAGGTTAGTTTACAGCAAAACATCACAAATATACTAAAAGGCACAGTTTCTACTAAGAATGGCTGATTTTGGCAGGTTGCTGCCGTAGCAGACGGAAAGGGCAGGCGCGGGGTAGTGAAGCAGAAGAGCTGAACTAGACAAGCAGTCAAAGAGAAAGATGCTGCCATGGTTGCTGTCGTGACAGCAGAGGACGACAGCAGTTTTTAGGAGAAGAAGCAAAGTGGACCTCGACAGATAGAGAAAATTCAGCCCGTCTGTCGTGTGAAAACCTCATATTTTTCCAAGCCCAGGATCAAAAGGAATGTCAAGCCCAAAGTTCAAGGAGAGAAAATCCCAAGCAAGAAGATGACGGCTGGAAAGTAGATTCCTTGAAGATTTAGTCTTTATTAGAATCATACTTTCAATTAAAGTTGTATTCTTGCTATTTTAGATAACTTGAGCCCAAAGCTTATATAAGGGCATGTATTTTAACCTAGAGGGCATAACCGATTACCCTAGCTTCCTTCCCAAAACTATAGTCGTTTTCCTTCCCACAACATGTTCTAAATTCCCCCTAGGGTCATGGGTTGATTTGTAATGTAGTTGCAAGGGTTGTTTTGTTTTAGGAATTTTCAGTTCAATAAAATAAACTTCAAGTTCTCTTATTTTGGTTATTAATATCTTGCAAGAGCATCGGGAGAGCATTGTGAGGTTATCTATTTACTTAGCATCGGGAGAGTTAAGTATACGAAAGAAATAAGAGCAAGTTCTCTAGTTTATAGTTGAACTATCTCGGACCTAGGGATAGGACGAGGTTAAGTGGCTAAAGAAGAATTCATACACATCGGTGTTCATCCTTCGATTCACGCCGGGAGGTATCATCAAAGATGTGATCATCGACAGACTTGGACCTAGGGATAGGCCAAGGCACATCTGGGATTCTTGCCAAACTTGAAGTACTGAGTTGAGTGTTTGCTGCCGCGACAATCAACGGACTGCTGCCGCGACAGGTGCTGCCGCGATGGGAGCGACGACAGAACTGGATTTCTTAAACTCTGCAATACCTGCACTACTGAGCAATTCAATACCAGCCCATTCTCTCTATCTTGATATCTCTACTCTTTTATTTACGTTTACTTTATTATTTTCGTGACAACTTCTCAAAAATTTTCTTTACTTTCGTGCAGTGAATTAAGGTGAAGCTATTAACCCAATCCCTATGGAGACGATATCCGATACTTCGTATCACTTTACTACTTGCGTCGTGTATACTTGCACTACCATTGCGATAGACTATTTTACACGCAACACAAGTGATGTTGAATAAAGTGTTTTGTAAATGAAATCAGATATAGTTAGCCGGCTATAGGATTGAGTGAACTATAAACAAGTTGTCTTGGATGTCGAGGGGTTGTGATTGTACCAAAAACTCCATCCAAGTACCCTAATGATTGAAGATTGTTTAAGGTTGCAACGATTGAGGATATCTCCCAGGTGTGAACCTTGTGTGTGTCCCGTCTCTCGTTAGTGGTGTAACCCCCTAAACCCGACCTAGAAGAATGGGCCGAATATAGGAAGTAGCGATTGAAAACTTTTCCCTCAAGATACAATTTAGGTTAAAATATTTAATAATTCAAAAGAATCGATTAAATAAGTAAACTCAATAAATACGCCAATTAAAGTAAAACTCAATCTTTTAAACGATGTTCTGATAATTAATTAAAATCTATGAAAATAATTTCGTAAACGCCAATAAATACGCCAATTAAAGTAAAACTCAATCTTTTAAACTCAATCTTTTAAAATTTCATACTGAATGTTAATTTGTCTGAGTAAATAAGAGATGCTCCAAGTACCGATCGCCTAATAAGTCTGAGATATCTGAAAAGTAAAAACTAAAGGGTGTAAGCTAAAGAGCTTAGTGTGTCTCTAAAGTGCAACCGAGAACAAAACAAAACAAAACAGTATTTTATTTTCTGATAAAGACTTTTATGAAAACACAACAAAACCGAATCATGATGATATGATGTCTGATGCACATGAATCATAGTACCCATCTCCGATACACCGAAAAATAAGGTTCCCCAGAACCTACTTTCTCCATGTCACCATCCGAAGTGGAACTCAGCCCGAAGGGTGGAACCACTGATCCGAAGCGGAATTCAGCCCGAAGGATGAAACCACTAATCCGAAGCGGAATTCAGCCCGAAGGATGAAACCACTAATCCGAAGCGGCATTAGACCCGAAGGTTGAAACCACTGAACTTCCCCAAACAAATCTCAATCCATATACCCACAATGATATGATGCAGATTTTAAAATCCGAGTCTCATCCGAAACTTGAAAATTCAAGTTGCACAATACTTTAAATCTGATGTTTTACGTTTCCGAAAATCTGATATTTCACTTAAATCACAGTATGACATGTTATGCATGATGTCTGAAATATTCACCCAATCACAACAGAGTATGCACACAAAATGTACAAAACATTTACTTATATTAATACCAGAAAAGCACATAAAACTTTAAGCACAGAAAGAAACACACAAGTTTATAAATCAGGAAGAGACACACCTTTAGCAACAGTAGCTCTAATGCCGAGAAAAGCGCATCTTACGCACAGATCTAGCTAAATCAGGACCTACGAGGTATGAATACTATATTAGCATTTATTTATATCACTAAGCCACCGTCTAAAACACTAAAAACGAACTGAAGATATACTAACGTGAAGGTCTCGACGAACGTGCACGATCAGTCTGAACAACTGGAGGTAACTCATCGGCCTCAAAGATGTTACCACCTAAACATAGGAATATTCCGAATCAGATTCTAAAATTCACAACTTATCAAATTTTATAAATAATTAACTGAAATTAGCAGAACAAAACTTTTGGATTTGAATTTGATAAAACGGGCAGCGGATACGGACTCAGAACATCGAGAAAGGTTAAGAGGAAGGATGTCTGAAAAAGTCAACTCTTGGTCAACTCGGGTCAAAGTCAAAGTCAACTAGTCAAAGTCAACTCTGACGGTCAAAGGTCAAATCTGGTCAACTTCTGGTCAACTGTTCAAGAGTCAAAGGTCAAACTGGTCCAGGTCAACGGTCACACAGATTTAGGTCAACAAAACCGGTTTAGTCAGATTCGGGTTATTTGGTTCACTGGTTCGGTCACACAATAGCAGTTCGGTTCAATAAACATATTGGTCTGGTTCACAAATTTGATTCACCACGTGGGCTTACATTCAAAACTGGGCTCCACTAATTACACACTCATGGGGCCCCCGATTCGGGCTCAACCCACCTCATCACACAACCCAGCATCATAACACATTCTTGTAACCTAAGGTTAGGGTTTACAGAACCCAACCAACGGCGGCTAGGGTTGCACATCAACAGCGAAGACAACATAACTTAACGGCGGCAGTGCAAGGTTGACGACATCAACAGTGGCGCGGACTCAACAGCGTCAAATCTAGTCACGCATAATGGTACAGTTACTACCACAAGAAAAACATAAAGATTTCAAAACTCATAAACATAACCCAAAAGGCACAATCCGAAAGAAGCAGACCACGGTGGCTTACCAACACCCACAATCGAATCTTGGAAAACAGATTTAGGAGCACGACGGCGCAAAAGAATTCAAATGATTATATCTTCGATCTATCGCAATGGTTGTCGATGAAGGATGTCTGAAGGTTGGCTTTGCTCGCGACAACGCAAGGAGAAGGATGGTGGCACGAACGACGGAAGAACAGACAGAGCAAGGGAAACCGAAAGGTTTTCTGGCGTTTCTTGGCGAACGACCAACGATGAGGGGAAACCGAGGCATGGGCTTTGATCGCGAAGTGAACACGAGCACAGTGACGGTCTCCGATCGACAAACGGACGGCGGCTTAGGCTTGACCGGAGCTTCGCCGGAGATGGGTGAGGAATGCCGAGAGAGTGGAAGGTGGAAAAAACAAGAGATGCGGCTGCCGCAACTCTCATTTGTTTTTTTTCGTTTCTCAAGCTGAAAAGTGGATTAAATACCCAAATTAATGGGTAAAATAAACTAAGAGCCACTAAAGTTATTTAAGGTTTGCAAAACAACACCTAAATTTTCATAAATTATAAATTAACCCACGAATCTCAAAGCTAAGCCTCATTATTTTGAATTTTCTCAATTTAACCCTTAAACTCAATTAAGGTTTCATATTATAAATTCCTAAATGTTAGGGTTTCTGAATTAGGGATTTCAAATTTTTGGTTTTCTGAATTAGGGAAAATTTGGGGTGTTACAACTCTCCCTCTCTTAAAGAAATTTTGTCCTCGAAATTTTTAAACTTAACAACAGATTCCAAAACTAACCCACACATACTTGTACTTTCTTATTGTGAATTCATGATATATCATAACCGAAAATACTGAAACATAGAACTGGAAAAGAACCAAAACATATTAAGATGTACCTTCCATGTCATCATGTATACCATCATATCCAACACTAGCTCCGATTGGATCTACTGAACCTGGACGTCTAATCTTAGATTTAGTTGATCCACCACTCGAAGCATGTCTACCTCTACTAGCAGTATCAGAAGCAACTGACGTAAACTGCCCTCTACCTCGGTGAGGTGTCTGAAGTGATGCATGACTCTGAATCTATACAGATGAGCCAGAAGGTGCACGTGGTCAATTCTTTAAGTAACAATCCTGAGAACCACATCTGAAACACGTTCTATTCAACAATCTGCACTCTCCGTTATGTTTCTTATTGCCAACGAACTTTTGAACTACCCACGCTACTAATCAGAATTGTCAATGTAACAGGTCTCACATTCCGATGACTCTGAGGAACAAACTCATCCCTAGGTTTATTCTCAGACAGATTGACAAAGCTTGGTTGTACAAATGTGTCTGGATACTTCCCGACTTGATCAAATTCTGAAGTTCTTTTTTTTTGTGAAATTTACCCTCTCAAAAGTTTTAGCTCGATCAACCATGTCGATGCATACTTTATCATGATGTGTTGCAACATCTCTTTGAATCGGTAGTCGAAGTTCCTTAAAAAAAGTCACACTTATCTTTCTCTGCCAAAACTAACTCAGGAGCATACTTGACCAACCTTCGAAATTCTATCTCATAATCATTTACTGATTTGTTATTCTGTTTCAAATTCATAAAGCAATCTTAACACTTCGCTACGAGCTCGGCTCCTACATATCGATCAATGTTCTCAATATCAAGTGAGTTATCACTTCCGATCTGATATCCTCCTAACGAATGGTTCTCACCAACATGTAACTTTTTTAATTTCTGCTTGCCCAACAGAAGGCGGGTGATCACTACCAGAAGTAGCAGTACAGCCTTGGTCACGAACTCGAACAAATGATAGATTAAGACTCCTAGACGGTGGCATAATAAATTATCTACCAAAAGGTAATAACCCAAATTCAGAATCGGTACTGGAGTCTCAGATTTAAAACACATTGAAAACATTGAATTCAAAATCACAGAAAACCATAGTATACTTTTCAGAAAATTCTCATTTATCACAAAATATTTCCGATGCATGCAAAAGTCAAAAACATTTTGAAAAGAACTTTTATGAGCCCCACAGTCCGAGGGTTGAACCGGGCTCTGATACCACTAAATGTAACCCCCTAAACCCGACCTAGAAGAATGGGCCGAATATAGGAAGTAGTGATTGAAAACTTTTCCCTCAAGATACAATTTAGGTTAAAATATTTAATAATTCAAAAGAATCGATTAAATAAGTAAACTCAATAAATACTCCAATTAAAGTAAAACTCAATCTTTTAAACGATGTTCTGATAATTGATTAAAATCTATGAAAATAATTTCGTAAACGCATGCATCCAATAAATACCAAATTATAAACAGTCCCAATGTCCATGTTACACAAATATCTCAAACAATGTTAAAACATAAATCCAAGATAGTCAAAAAGGTCATACTGAATGTTAATTTATCTGAGTAAATAAGAGATGCTCCAAGTACCGATCGCCTAATAAGTCTGAGATATCTGAAAAGTAAAAACTAAAGGGTGTAAGCTAAAGAGCTTAGTGTGTCTCTAAAGTGCAACCGAGAACAAAACAAAACAAAACAATATTTTATTTTCTGATAAAGACTTTTATGAAAACACAACAAAACCGAACCATGATGATATGATGTCTGATGCACATGAATCATAGTACCCATCTCCGATACACCAAAAAGTAAGGTTCCCCAGAACCTACTTTCTCCATGTCACCATCCGAAGTGGAACTCAGCCCGAAGGGTGGAACCACTGATCCGAAGCGGAATTCAGCCCGAAGGATGAAACCACTAATCCGAAGCGAAATTCAGCCCGAAGGATGAAACCACTAATCCGAAGCGGAATTCAACCCAAAGGTTGAAACCACTGAACTTCCCCGAACAAATCTCAATCCATATACCCACAATGATATGATGCAGATTTTAAAATCCGAGTCTCATCCGAAACTTGAAAATTCAAGTTGCACAATACTTTAAATCTGATGTTTTACGTTTCCGAAAATATGATATTTCACTTAAATCACAGTATGACATGTTATGCATGATGTCTGAAATATTCACCCAATCACAACAGAGTATGCACACAAAATGTACAAAACATTTACTTATATTAATACCAGAAAAGCACATAAAACTTTAAGCACAAAAAGAAACACACAAGTTTATAAATTAGGAAGAGACACACCTTTAGCAACAGTAGCTCTAATGCCAAGAAAAGCGCATCTTACGCACAGATCTAGCTAAATCAGGACCTACGAGGTATGAATACTATATTAGCATTTATTTATATCACTAAGCCACCATCTAAAACACTAAAAACGAACTGAAGATATACTAACGTGAAGGTCTTGACGAACGTGCACGATCAGTCTGAACAACTGGAGGTAACTCATCGGCCTCGAAGATGTTACCACCTAAACATAGGAATATTCCGAATCAGATTCTGAAATTCACAACTTATCAAATTTTATAAATAATTAACTGAAATTAGCAGAACAAAACTTTCGGATTTGAATTTGATAAAACGGGCAGCGGATACGGACTTAGAACATCGAGAAAGGTTAAGAGGAAGGATGTCTGAAAAAGTCAACTCTTGGTCAACTCGGGTCAAAGTCAAAATCAACTAGTCAAAGTCAACTCTGACGGTCAAAGGTCAAATCTGGTCAACTTCTGGTCAACTGTTCAAGAGTCAAAGGTCAAACTGGTCCAGGTCAACGGTCACACAGATTTAGGTCAACAAAACCGGTTTAGTCAGATTCGGGTTATTTGGTTCACTGGTTTGGTCACACAAGAGCCGTTCGGTTCAATAAACATATTGGTCTGGTTCACAAATTTGATTCACCACGTGGGCTTACATTCAAAACTGGGCTCCACTAATTACACACTCATGGGGCCCCCGATTCGGGCTCAACCCACCTCATCACACAACCCAGCATCATAACACATTCTTGTAACCTAAGGTTAGGGTTTACAGAACCCAACCAACGGCGGCTAGGGTTGCACATCAACAACGAAGATAACATAACTTAACGGCGGCAGCGCAAGGTTGACGACATCAACAGTGGCGCGGACTCAACAGCTTCAAATCTAGTCACGCATAATGGTATGGTTACTACCACAAGAAAAACATAAAGATTTCAAAACTCATAAACATAACCCAAAAGGCACAATCCGAAAGAAGCAGACCACGGTGGCTTACCAACACCCACAATCGAATCTTGGAAAACAGATTTAGGAGCACGACGGCGCAAAAGAATTCAAATGATTATATCTCTGATCTCTCGCAATGGTTGTCGATGAAGGATGTCTGAAGGTTGGCTTTGCTCGCGACAACGCAAGGAGAAGGATGGTGGCACGAACGACGGAAGAACAGATAGAGCAAGGGAAACCGAAAGGTTTTCTGGCGTTTCTTGGCGAACGACCAACGATGAGGGGAAACCGAGGCATGGGCTTTGATCGCGAAGTGAACACGAGCACAGTGACGGTCTCCGATCGACGAACGGACGGCGGCTTAGGCTTGACCGGAGCTTCGCCGGAGATGGGTGAGGAATGCCGAGAGAGTGGAAGGTGGAAAAAACAAGAGATGCGGCTGCCGCAACTCTCATTTGTTTTTTTTTCGTTTCTCAAGCTGAAAAGTGGATTAAATACCCAAATTAATGGGTAAAATAAACTAAGAGCCACTAAAGTTGTTTAGGGTTTGCAAAACAACACCTAAATTTTCATAAATTATAAATTAACCCACGAATCTCAAAGCTAAGCCTCATTATTTGAATTTTCTCAATTTAACCCTTAAACTCAATTAAGGTTTCATATTATAAATTCCTAAATGTTAGGGTTTCTGAATTAGGGATTTCAAATTTTTGGTTTTCTGAATTAGGGAAAATTTGGGGTGTTACAAGTGGGCTATACATCTACCGATGAGTGGTGTTGAGGGGTTGTTATTGTGCCGAATACACCACCATGGGTGTCACAATGATAGAGGGTCGCTCTCGTGTGTGAGCCTTGAGATGCTGGTAGAGTGTATGACGGGTGTGGGACAACCCTTGGTAATCTGTGTATCCGATGTGTTTTAAGAATGTGGTTTATCACTTGTGAGCCAATATAATGAAATGAAATGTTATGGAAAATGTTGTTGATGCATATTGAGAAAAATGCATGTTTTGTCTTAAGCTTAGCATAAAGGTGTTATGCTTGGAAGGCTTGGAACTTGAGTAGAAATGGTTTAATTGCTGGAATTTTATGAATCATGTTGCATGATGTTTAGTACAATGATTTTGATGATAAAATGCATGTTTTTTCAAGGGAGACATGATGGTTTTGAAAATAGTGAGAATTGGATTTGTGCATTGATGATGTTTTGGTTTTGAGCAATCCTCACTAAGCTTATATGCTTATGCTCTCTTTGTTCATCAATGCTGACAATTAGGTGTTTGGAGGCAGCATCTACAAGTGATCCTTCCAAGAAACTCTTGAAAAGTATGTTGAGCTTTTTGAACTAGTGTAATAAAGGCAATGGGGGTGTCCAATGCTATGAACGTTTTTGGTTTGGTATCTTCTGTTTTGATGCAAGTTTATTATGCATATATGGATGTGTAAATAGCCTTTAAGCTTTGGTTTATGCTTGAAATTGGAAGTTGACCTTTTGGTGCTTATTTCTCTTAGGAAGCATGCCTTTAGTTTCTTTATTATTGTTTTTGATGCTATTATGATGCCTTTGCTTCGTATGCTTAGTGATTGATGTATATTTGTGATGCAAACATGAATGGGTATATTTCGGGATGGTTTCAGAGGATTTAAATCGAGTTAAATCAGCTTTTTAAAACATTGCATGCCCAGGTGCTTCGAAACACCCTTGCCTGTTTCGAAATGGGGGCCTGAAATTGCCTTGGTTTTTCCAAACGGTGAGGCCTATTTCGAAACATTTTGCCTCTGTGAAACCTTGTTCCAAAACGAGACTTAAAGGGTTTCAAAACGAACCCGTGTATCAAAATAATCAGCTGTTTTTCGAAATGACCATTCCGATACAGGGCTCAAGATTCGAGATAGGATAAAAATGTGACAAAAATTGTTAAAATCCTCTAAAATCATGTTTAAGTGGTTGGTCAAATCAATTTTACAAAATGGGTTTTGGAAGTGGTACATTTTGGGCAGTGACCAAAATGTAAAGTTTTAAAACTATGGGAAAAACACAATTTTCAAAAGAAGAGTCAAAAACATAGAATCTATAGGGAGATTTTTTGCAATCAGGCCTTCCCTCAATTTGGCATGTGTTTTCAATGGTTTTTAAATAAATAGTTTTATTTGGCTTTTATTTAATTAATAAGTATATTAGATATTTTGGGAAGTTTCAATCACATAACTAATTTTTCAACTCTCATTTCAGCCAAACACATTTCCCAATCTCTTTTCTCCATATTTCTTTTCTCTCAAACCCTCTTTCTCATTTCTAAAGATTCTTCATATTTTTCTTCAAGATTTTGAAAGATAAACTTGTCAAATTGCTAGGAAGACAAGGATTGGAGGTAAATCTCGTTCTCAACCTCTAATCAAGGTTCTTTATTGAAATTCCCAAGATTATTGACTCTTTAATGATGTTTTTGATTGAGTTTTAATGGTAGTTTTGATTTGAGATTGAAATCTTGTAAAATGATGCTTTAAATTCCAATTTTCGTAATGATTATGATGCGATATGTTCGTGATTGGTTTTAATCAAGTTTTAAGTTAATCTTGATGTTGAAAATGAGTTTTGACAATATAGATCCCGAAATCCTTGAGATCCTTGAGTTTTATGATAGTTTTAGTTGAGTTTTGAAGTGATTTGATGGTTATATGATTGCTGGAGGTATAATGAAGGGTTTAGGTTGTTTTTAGTTGAGATTTGATGATTATTAATGGTTGGAAGTGATGATAGTTGGCTGGGCTTGGTTTATGAGGCGATCGAATGAGTTTTCGATTGTTTCGGATGGGTAACTTGATGTAGTTTTGCTGGGCAACGAGTTTGTGTTTAGTTGCTGGAGTTGGAATGCATTTTAATGCATTGGATCTCTTTTTTTTTATGCTCTAAAAATAGGGGACATTGATTCGGAAGCACGCGAAGCAATTTTGGAAGCTTCGGACGAGTGATCTTTGCATCGGCAAGCGAAGTTTTGCGTATTGGTGAGTGGAAAAGGGTTTTCCAGCTTTGTAATGTTTTGAACGTGGTTTTGGGAGCTTAGTGTAAGTTTAAAACACTTAGCTAAGCTCAAGAGTAAGTAAATCGAAAGTCTCTCTCGAATTGTGTTGTGTTTTGGTTTAAAATGCACTTGATTTAAATATGGTTTGATTATTGTTTTAAAGCATGTTTAGAGTAATGTTGTTGTTGGTTTTAAATGCCATTTTTGTTAAGGATGCACATGGTAAGTGATCCTTGTGTTTATACGATTTAATAATTGATTTTAAGCATGTTATTGCTTGTGAAAATTGGCATTGTGGTTTATGCTTTGATAAAACAATGAAATGTTGTTGAATAATGATTATATTTGCAAGTGATGGAAAATGGTTTTGGTTACTTTAATCGGATATAGTTAGTCGACTATAGGATTGGGTGCACCGTGAATAAATTCGCCTTGGATGTCGAGGGGTTGAGATTGTACCATAACTCCATCCAAGTACCCTAACGATCGAGGCTAAGATCACAACGAAGGATGGTTTAATCTCGTGTGTGAATCTTGTGGTTTGTGTATCGTGCTCTCGTTAGTGAAATTATACAACTACCGATGAGTGATGTTGATGGGTTGTGATTGTGCCATTAAACTCCATCACGGGTGTTGAGGGGTTGTGATTGTGCCATTAAACCCCACCTTGTGTAGCTGGTAGTGTGTATGAAGCGTGTGGGACAACGCTTGTAATCCGCGTATCTGATTGTGTTGTGTTTTACTATGGTTCTTGTTATTGATCACTTGCGAGCCAATATAATGGTGTTGGCATAATGAATTAATGGTGAATGCTTATTTTGAGGAAGCATGTGATGCTTGAGATTTATGCTAGAATGCATGTGATGCTTGGTTTAAGCATGAGCAAGGGATTTTGCTGTTATAATTAATGATGCTATGAGCATGTGGTTTTGAAATGGGAAATGATGTTTTAAAGGAAGGCATGTGTATACAAAGAATGATGATTCGGTTTTTTAAAGCGCATTGATGAATGTTTTGGTTTTCTAACAGTCCTCACTAAGCTTTATGCTTACGCTCATTTGTTTCATCAATGCAGAGAATTGAGCATCTTTGGCAGCAAGAAAGCAAGGGGTATCCAAGTGATTTTAGCTAAGCAAAGTATGTGTTTTCACTTTTGTGTAATAAGAGGCAATGGGAGGGATTTCCACTCATGAGTTGCTTGGTGTTATGTGACACTTTGAGCATGTTTAGTTTAAATTTTGAGACTTGTAAATGGCCTCTAATTGGTTTATGGTTTGATAATTTGTATTTTGGACATGTTTTGGTTATGTGTGCAAGCATGCCCATATTGCTTACAATCTTCATGAATTGCCATGTCTATTGCTTATCTATGGTTGTGTATTGATGCATATATGTTGGAAAAGTTTGTTATAACTTGTATGGATGTTTTGGGCGTGCTTAGTTGATATTAAATGCTTATTTGTGGCTGTTGGATGTGCATTATTGGTACGAGTATCGATACTCGGGTTTGGGTATCGATACTCGAAGGCATAATTCAGGCAAATCAACACAAGGGTATCGATATGAATTGCCCGCGTATCGATACACATGTGCTATCTTTGAAAGGCGTATCGATACGCAAGGAAGGGTACCGATACCCTTTTCCAAACTTTTGCTACTACCTTCCCGCGTATCGATACGGGCTTAAGGGTACCGATACTTGACCGTTATTTTTAGTTAAAAGCATCTTCTTAAGTTCTGAAATGTTACATATTGGTCCATGAATGTTGAGCATGCAATTGGATGAGTTTGGATGTTCCGTTTGTGATGAAAATTGACATGGACGCATGTTATTGATGCATGAGATTTGAAGCATGGTTTAATGGTTTAGTTATGGCTTATCATGAATGTTTTGTAAAAATAGTGAGGTATGCATGAAATGTGGATTATATTGGCAAGTTGTTGAGTGTGTAAAAGTTCTATTATTTACACCCTTTTTAACCCATATTTTTGCTGCATTCAAGCATTATTCATTGCATTTAGGTTAGTTTACAGCAAAACATCACAAATATACTAAAAGGCACAGTTTCTACTAAGAATGGCTGATTTTGGCAGGTTGCTGCCGTAGCAGACGGAAAGGGCAGGCGTGGGGCAGTGAAGCAGAAGAGCTGAACTGGACAAGCAGTCAAAGAGGACGATGCTGCCATGGTTGCTGCCGTGACAGCAGAGGACAACAACAATTTTGAGGAGAAGAAGCAAAGTGGACCTCGACAGATAGAGAAAATTCAACCCCTCTGTCGTGTGAAAACCTCATATTTTTCCAAGCCCCAGATCAAAAGGAATGTCAAGCCCAAAGTTCAAGGAGAGAAAATCCCAAGCAAGAAGATGACGGCTGGAAAGTAGATTCCTTGAAGATTTAGTCTTTATTAGAATCATACTTTCAATTAAAGTTGTATTCTTGCTATTTTAGATAACTTGAGCCCAAAGCTTATATAAGGGCATGTATTTTAACCTAGAGGGCATAACCGATTACCCTAGCTTCCTTCCCAAAACTCTAGCTGTTTACCTTCCCACAACATGTTCTAAATTCCCCCTAGGGCCACGAGTTGATTTGTAAAGTAGTTGCAAGGGTTGTTTTGTTTTAGGAATTTTCAGTTCAATAAAATAAACTTCAAGTTCTCTTATTTTGGTTATTAATATCTTGCAAGAGCATCGGGAGAGCATTGTGAGGTTATCTATTTACTTAGCATCAGGAGAGTTAAGTATACGAAAGAAATAAGAGCAAGTGCTCTAGTTTATAGTTGAACTATCTCGGACCAAGGGATAGGACGAGGTTAAGTGGCTAAAGAAGAATTCATACACATCGGTGTACATCCTTCGATTCACGCCGGGAGGTATCATCAAAGACGTGATCATCGACAGACTTGGACCTAGGGATAGGCCAAGGCACATCTGGGATTCTTGCCAAACTTGAAGTACTGAGTTGAGTGTTTGCTGTCGCGACAATCAACGACTGCTGCCACGACAGGTGCTGCCGCGACGGGAGCGACGACAGAACTGGATTTCCTAAACTCTGCAATACCTGCACTAATGAGCAATTCAATACCAGCCCATTCTCTCTATCTTGATATCTCTACTCTTTTATTTACGTTTACTTTATTATTTTCGTGACAACTTCTCAAATATTTTCTTTACTTTCGTGCAGTGAATTAAGGTGAAGCTATTAGCCCAATCCCTGTGGAGACGATATCCCATACTTCGTATCACTTTACTACTTGCGTCGTGTATACTTGCACTACCATTGCGATAGAGTATTTTACACGCAACACAAGTGATGTTGAATAAAGTGTTTTGTAAATGAAATCAGATATAGTTAGCCGGCTATAGGATTGAGTGCACTATAAACAAGTTGTCTTGGATGTCGAGGGGTTGTGATTGTACCAAAAACTCCATCCAAGTACCCTAATGATTGAAGATTGTTTAAGGTTGCGACGATTGAGGGTATCTCCCAGGTGTGAACCTTGTGTGTGTCCCGTCTCTCGTTAGTGGGCTATACATCTACCGATGAGTGGTGTTGAGGGGTTGTTATTGTACCGAATACACCACCATGGGTGTCACAATGATAGAGGGCCGCTCTCGTGTGTGAGCCTTGAGATGCTGGTAGAGTGTATGAAGGGTGTGGGATAACCCTTGGTAATCTGTGTATCCGATGTGTTTTAAGAATGTGGTTTATCACTTGTGAGCCAATATAATGAAATGAAATGTTATGGAAAATGTTGTTGATGCATATTGAGAAAAATGCATGTTTTGTCTTAAGCTTAGCATAAAGGTGTTATGCTTGGAAGGCTTGGAACTTGAGTAGAAATGGTTTAATTGCTGGAATTTTATGAATCATGTTGCATGATGTTTAGTACAATGATTTTGATGATAAAATGCATGTTTTGTCAAGGGAGACATGATGGTTTTGAAAATAGTGAAAATTGGATTTGTGCATTGATGATGTTTTGGTTTTGAGAAATCCTCACTAAGCTTATATGCTTATGCTCTCTTTGTTCATCAATGCTGACAATTAGGTGTTTGGAGGCAACATCTACAACTGATCCTTCCAAGAAACTCTTGAAAAGTATGTTGAGCTTTTTGAACCAATGTAATAAAGGCATTGGGGGTGTCCAATGCTATGAACGTTTTTGGTTTGGTATCTTCTGTTTTGATGCAAGTTTATTATGCATATATGGATGTGTAAACAGCCTTTAAGCTTTGGTTTATGCTTGAAATTGCAAGTTGACCTTTTGGTGCTTATTTCTCTTAGGAAGCATGCCTTTAGTTTCTTTATTATTGTTTTTGATGCTATTATGATGCCTTTGCTTCGTATGCTTAGTGATTGATGTATATTCGTGATGCAAACATGAATGGGTATATGTCGGGATGGTTTCAGAGGATTTAAATCGAGTTAAATCAGCTTTTTAAAACATTGCATACCCAGGTGTTTCGAAACACCCTTGCCTGTTTCGAAACGGGGGCCTGAAATTGCCTTGGTTTTTCCAAACGGTGAGGCCTATTTCGAAACATTTTGCCTCTGTGAAACCTTGTTCCAAAACGACACTTAAAGGGTTTCAAAACGAACCCGTGTATCGAAATAATTAGCTGTTTTTTCGAAATGACCATTCCGATACAGGGCTCAAGGTTCGAGATAGGATAAAAATGTGACAAAAATTGTTAAAATCCTCTAAAATCATGTTTAAGTGGTTGGTCCAATCAATTTTACAAAATGGGTTTTGGAAGTGGTACATTTTGGGCAGTGACCAAAATGTAAAGTTTTAAAACTATGGGAAAAACGCAATTTTCAAAAGAAGAGTCAAAATCATAGAATCTATAGGGAGATTTTGTGCAATCAGGCCTTCCCTCAATTTGGCATGTGTTTTCAATGGTTTTTAAATAAATAGTTTTATTTGGCTTTTATTTAATTAATAAGTATATTAGATATTTTGGGAAGTTTCAATCACATAACTAATTTTTCAACTCTCATTTCAGCCAAACACATTTCCCAATCTCTTTTCTCCAGATTTCTTTTCTCTCAAACCCTCTTTCTCATTTCTAAAGATTCTTCATATTTTTCTTCAAGATTTTGAAAGATAAACTTGTCAAATTGCTAGGAAGACAAGGATTGGAGGTAAATCTCGTTCTCAACCTCTAATCAAGGTTCTTTATTGAAATTCCCAAGATTATTGACTCTTTAATGATGTTTTTGATTGAGTTTTAATAGTTGTTTTGATTTGAGATTGAAATCTTCTAAAATGATGCTTTAAATTCCAATTTTCGTAATGATTATGATGTGATATGTTCATGATTGGTTTTAATCAAGTTTTAAGTTAATCTTGATGTTGATAATGAGTTTTGACAATATAGATCCCGAAATCCTTGAGATCCTTGAGTTTTATGATAGTTTTAGTTGAGTTTTGAAGTGATTTGATGGTTATATGATTGCTGGAGGTATAAGGAAGGGTTTAGGTTGTTTTTAGTTGAGATTTGATGATTATTAATGGTTGGAAGTGATTATAGTTGGCTGGGCTTGGTTTATGAGGCGATCGAATGAGTTTTCGGTTGTTTCGGATGGGTAACTTGATGTAGTTTTGCTGGGCAACGAGTTTGTGTTTAGTTGCTGGAGTTGGAATGCATTTTAATGCATTGGATTTCTTTTTTATGATGCTCTAAAAATAGGGGACATTGATTCGGAAGCAAGCGAAGCAATTTTGGAAGCTTCGGACGAGTGATCTTTGCATCGGCAAGCGAAGTTTTGCGTATTGGTGAGTGGAAAAGGGTTTTCCAGCTTTGTAATGTTTTGAACGTGGTTTTGGGAGCTTAGTGTAAGTTTAAAACACCTAGCTAAGCTCAATAGTAAGTAAATCGAAAGTCTCTCTCGAATTGTGCTATGTTTTGGTTTAAAATGCACTTGATTTAAATATGGTTTGATTACTGTTTTAAAGCATGTTTAGAGTAATGTTGTTGTTGGTTTTAAATGCCATTTTTGTTAAGGATGCACATGGTAAGTGATCCTTGTGTTTATACGATTTAATAATTGATTTTAAGCATGTTATTGCTTGTGAAAAATGGCATTGTGGTTTATGCTTTGATAAAACAATGAAATGTTGTTGAATAATGATTATATTTGCAAGTGATGGAAAATGGTTTTGGTTACTTTAATCGGATATAGTTAGTCGACTATAGGATTGGGTGCACCGTGAATAAATTCGCCTTGGATGTCGAGGGTTTGAGATTGTACCATAACTCCATCCAAGTACCCTAACGATCGAAGCTAAGATCACAACGGAGGATGGTTTAATCTCGTGTGTGAATCTTGTGGTTTGTGTATCGTGCTCTCGTTAGTGAAATTATACAACTACCGATGAGTGATGTTGATGGGTTGTGATTGTGCCATTAAACTTAATCATGGGTGTTGAGGGGTTGTGATTGTGCCATTAAACCTCACCTTGTGTAGCCGGTAGTGTGTATGAAGCGTGTGGGACAATGCTTGTAATCCGCGTATCTGATTGTGTTGTGTTTTACTGTGGTTCTTGTTATTGATCACTTGCGAGCCAATATAATGGTGTTGGCATAATGAATTAATGGTGAATGCTTATTTTGAGGAAGCATGTGATGCTTGAGATTTATGCTAGAATGCATGTGATGCTTTGTTTAAGCATGAGCAAGGGATTTTGCTGTTATAATTAATGATGCTATGAGCATGTTGTTTTGAAATGGGAAATGATGTTTTAAAGGAAGGCATGTGTATACAAAGAATGATGATTCGGTTTTTTAAAGCGCATTGATGAATGTTTTGGTTTTCTAGCAGTCCTCACTAAGCTTTATGCTTACGCTCATTTGTTTCATCAATGCAGAGAATTGAGCATCTTTGGCAGCAAGAAAGCAAGGGGTATCCAAGTGATTTTAGCTATGCAAAGTATGTGTTTTCACTTTTGTGTAATAAGAGGCAATGGGAGGGATTTCCACTCATGAGTTGCTTGGTGTTATGTGACACTTTGAGCATGTTTAGTTTGAGTTTTCAGACTTGTAAATGGCCTCTAATTTGTTTATGGTTTGCTAATTTGTATTTTGGACATGTTTTGGTTATGTGTGCAAGCATGCCCATATTGCTTACAATCTTCATGAATTGCCATGTCTATTGCTTATCTATGGTTGTGTATTGATGCATATATGTTGGAAAAGTTTGTTATAACTTGTATGGATGTTTTGGGCATGCTTAGTTGATATTAAATGCTTATTTGTGGCTGTTGGATGTGCATTATTGGTACGAGTATCGATACTCGGGTTTGGGTATCGATACTCGAAGGCATAATTCAGGCAAATCAACACAGGGGTATCGATATGAATTGCCCGCGTATCGATACACATGTGCTATCTTTGAAGGGCGTATCGATACGCAAGGAAGGGTACCGATACCCTTTTCCAAACTTTTGCTATTGCCTTCCCGCGTATCGATACGGGCTTAAGGGTACCGATACTTGACCGTTATTTTTAGTTAAAAGCATCTTCTTAAGTTCTGAAATGTTACATATTGGTCCCTGAATGTTGAGCATGCAATTGGATGAGTTTGGATGTTCCGTTTGTGATGAAAATTGACATGGACGCATGTTATTGATGCATGAGATTTGAAGCATGGTTTAATGGTTTAGTTATGGCTTATCATGAATGTTTTATAAAAATAGTGAGGTATGCATGAAATGTGGATTATATTGGCAAGTTGTTGAGTGTGTAAAAGTTCTATTATTTACACCCTTTTTAACCCATATTTCTGCTGCATTGAAGCATTATTCATTGCATTTAGGTTAGTTTACAGCAAAACATCACAAATATACTAAAAGGCACAGTTTCTACTAAGAATGGCTGATTTTGGCAGGTTGCTGCCGTAGCAGACGGAAAGGGCATGCGCGGGGCAGTGAAGCAGAAGAGCTGAACTGGACAAGCAGTCAAAGAGGACGATGCTGCCATGGTTGCTGCCGTGACAGCAGAGGATAACAACAGTTTTGAGGAGAAGAAGCAAAGTGGACCTCTACATATAGAGAAAATTCAGCCCCTCTGTCGTGTGAAAACCTCATATTTTTCCATGCCCCAGATCAAAAGGAATGTCAATCCCAAAGTTCAAGGAGAGAAAATTCCAAGCAAGAACATGACGGCTGGAAAGTAGATTCATTGAAGATTTAGTCTTTATTAGAATCATACTTTCAATTAAAGTTGTATTCTTGCTATTTTAGATAACTTGAGCCCAAAGCTTATAATAAGGGCATGTATTTTAACCTAGAGGGCATAATCGATTACCCTAGCTTCCTTCCCAAAACTCTAGCTGTTTACCTTCCCTCAACATGTTCTAAATTCCCCCTAGGGCCACAGGTTGATTTGTAAAGTAGTTGCAAGGGTTGTTTTGTTTTAGGAATTTTTAGTTCAATAAAATAAACTTCAAGTTATCTTATTTTGGTTATTAATATCTTGCAAGAGCATCGGGAGAGCATTGTGAGGTTATCTATTTACTTAGCATCGGGAGAGTTAAGCATACGAAAGAAATAAGAGCAAGTGCTCTAGTTTATAGTTGAGATATCTCGGACCTAGGGATAGGACGAGGTTAAGTGGCTAATGAAGAATTTATACACATCGGTGTTCATCCTTCGATTCACGCAGGGAGGTATCATCAAAGACGTGATCATCGATACACTTGGACCTAGGGATAGGCCAAGGCACATCTGGGATTCTTGCCAAACTTGAAGTACTGAGTTGAGTGTTTGCTGTCGCGACAATCAACGACTGCTGCCACGACAGGTGCTGCCGCGACGGGAGCGACGACAGAACTGGATTTCCTAAACTCTGCAATACCTGCACTACTGAGCAATTCAATACCAGCCTATTCTCTCTATCTTGATATCTCTACTCTTTTATTTACGTTTACTTTATTATTTTTGTGACAACTTCTCAAATATTTTCTTTACTTTCGTGCAGTGAATTAAGGTGAAGCTATTAGCCCAATCCCTGTGGAGACGATATCCGATACTTCGTAATACTTTACTACTTGCGTCGTGTATACTTGCACTACCATTGCGATAGACTATTTTACACGCAACACAAGTGATGTTGAATAAAGTGTTTTGTAAATGAAATCAGATATAGTTAGCCGGCTATAGGATTGAGTGCACTATAAACAAGTTGTCTTGGATGTCGAGGGGTTGTGATTGTACCAAAAACTCCATCCAAGTACCTTAATGATTGAAGATTGTTTAAGGTTGCAACGATTGAGGGTATCTCCCAGGTGTGAACCTTGTGTGTGTCCCGTCTCTCGTTAGTGGGCTATACATCTACCGATGAGTGGTGTTGAGGGGTTGTTATTGTACCGAATACACCACCATGGGTGTCACAATGATAGAGGGCCGCTCTCGTGTGTGAGCCTTGAGATGCTGGTAGAGTGTATGAAGGGTGTGGGACAACCCTTGGTAATCTGTGTATCCGATGTGTTTTAAGAATGTTGTTTATCACTTGTGAGCCAATATAATGAAATGAAATGTTATGGAAAATGTTGTTGATGCATATTGAGAAAAATGCATGTTTTGTCTTAAGCCTAGCATAAAGGTGTTATGCTTGGAAGGATTGGAACTTGAGTAGAAATGGTTTAATTGCTGGAATTTTATGAATCATGTTGCATGATGTTTAGTACAATGATTTTGATGATAAAATGCATGTTTTGTCAAGGGAGACATGATGGTTTTGAAAATAATGAAAATTGGATTTGTGCATTGACGATGTTTTGGTTTTGAGCAATCCTCACTAAACTTATATGCTTATGCTCTCTTTGTTCATCAATGCTGACACTTAGGTGTTTGGAGGCAGCATCTACAAGTGATCCTTCCAAGAAACTCTTGAAAAGTATGTTGAGCTTTTTGAACCAGTGTAATAAAGGCAATGGGGGTGCCCAATGCTATGAACGTTTTTGGTTTGGTATCTTCTATTTTGATGCAAGTTTATTATGCATATATGGATGTGTAAATAGCCTTTAAGCTTTGGTTTATTCTTGAAATTGGAAGTTGACCTTTTGGTGCTTATTTCTCTTAGGAAGCATGCCTTTAGTTTCTTTATTATTGTTTTTGATGCTATTATGATGCCTTTGCTTCGTATGCTTAGTGATTGATGTATATTTGTGATGCAAACATGAATGGGTATATGTCGGGATGGTTTCATAGGATTTAAATCGAGTTAAATCAGCTTTTTAAAACATTGCATGCCCAGGTGTTTCGAAACACCCTTGCCTGTTTCGAAACGGGGGCCTGAAATTGCCTTGGTTTTTCCAAACGGTGAGGCCTATTTTGAAACATTTTGCCTCTGTGAAACCTTGTTCCAAAACGAGACTTAAAGGGTTTCAAAACGAACCCGCGTATCGAAATAATCAGCTGTTTTTCGAAATGACCATTCCGATACAGGGCTCAAGGTTCGAGATAGGATAAAAATGTGACAAAAATTGTTAAAATCCTCTAAAATCATGTTTAAGTGGTTGGTCAAATCAATTTTACAAAATGGGTTTTGGAAGTGGTACATTTTGGGCAGTGACCAAAATGTAAAGTTTTAAAACTATGGGAAAAACGCAATTTTCAAAAGAAGAGTCAAAATCATAGAATCTATAGGGAGATTTTGTGCAATCAGGCCTTCCCTCAATTTGGCATGTGTTTTCAATGGTTTTTAAATAAATAGTTTTATTTGGCTTTTATTTAATTAATAAGTATATTAGATATTTTGGGAAGTTTCAATCACATAACTAATTTTTCAACTCTCATTTCAGCCAAACACATTTCCCAATCTCTTTTCTCCATATTTCTTTTCTCTCAAACCCTCTTTCTCATTTCTAAAGATTCTTCATATTTTTCTTCAAGATTTTGAAAGATAAACTTGTCAAATTGCTAGGAAGACAAGGATTGGAGGTAAATCTCGTTCTCAACCTCTAATCAAGGTTCTTTATTGAAATTCCCAAGATTATTGACTCTTTAATGATGTTTTTGATTGAGTTTTAATGGTAGTTTTGATTTGAGATTGAAATCTTGTAAAATGATGCTTTAAATTCCAATTTTCGTAATGATTATGATGCGATATGTTCGTGATTGGTTTTAATCAAGTTTTAAGTTAATCTTGATGTTGAAAATGAGTTTTGACAATATAGATCCCGAAATCCTTGAGATCCTTGAGTTTTATGATAGTTTTAGTTGAGTTTTGAAGTGATTTGATGGTTATATGATTGTTGGAGGTATAATGAAGGGTTTAGGTTGTTTTTAGTTGAGATTTGATGATTATTAATGGTTGGAAGTGATGATAGTTGGCTGGGCTTGGTTTATGAGGCGATCGAATGAGTTTTCGATTGTTTCGGATGGGTAACTTGATGTAGTTTTGCTGGGCAACGAGTTTGTGTTTAGTTGCTGGAGTTGGAATGCATTTTAATGCATTGGATCTCTTTTTTTTGATGCTCTAAAAATAGGGGACATTGATTCGGAAGCACGCGAAGCAATTTTGGAAGCTTCGGACGAGTGATCTTTGCATCGGCAAGCGAAGTTTTGCGTATTGGTGAGTGGAAAAGGGTTTTCCAGCTTTGTAATGTTTTGAACGTGGTTTTGGGAGCTTAGTGTAAGTTTAAAACACTTAGCTAATCTCAAGAGTAAGTAAATCCAAAGTCTCTCTCGAATTGTGCTATGTTTTGGTTTAAAATGCACTTGATTTAAATATGGTTTGATTAATGTTTTAAAGCATGTTTAGAGTAATGTTGTTGTTGGTTTTAAATGCCATTTTTGTTAAGGATGCACATGGTAAGTGATCCTTGTGTTTATACGATTTAATAATTGATTTTAAGCATGTTATTGCTTGTGAAAAATGGCATTGTGGTTTATGCTTTCATAAAACAATGAAATGTTGTTGAATAATGATTATATTTGCAAGTGATGGAAAATGGTTTTGGTTACTTTAATCGGATATAGTTTGTCGACTATAGGATTGGGTGCACCGTGAATAAATTCGCCTTGGATGTCGAGGGTTTGAGATTGTACCATAACTCCATCCAAGTACCCTAACGATCGAGGCTAAGATCACAATCGAGGATGGTTTAATCTCGTGTGTGAATCCTGTGGTTTGTGTATCGTGCTCTCGTTAGTGAAATTATACAACTACCGATGAGTGATGTTGATGTGTTGTGATTGTGCCATTAAACTCCATCATGGGTGTTGAGGGGTTGTGATTGTGCCATTAAACCTCACCTTGTGTAGTCGGTAGTGTGTAGGAAGCGTGTGGGACAACGCTTGTAATCCGCGTATCTGATTGTGTTGTGTTTTACTATGGTTCTTGTTATTGATCACTTGCGAGCCAATATAATGGTGTTGGCATAATGAATTAATGGTGAATGCTTATTTTGAGGAAGCATGTGATGCTTGAGATTTATGCTAGAATGCATGTGATGCTTTGTTTAAGCATGAGCAAGGGATTTTGCTGTTATAATTAATGATGCTATGAGCATGTTGTTTTGAAATGGGAAATGATGTTTTAAAGGAAGGCATGTGTATACAAAGAATGATGATTCGGTTTTTTAAAGCGCATTGATGAATGTTTTGGTTTTCTAGCAGTCCTCACTAAGCTTTATGCTTACGCTCATTTGTTTCATCAATGCAGAGAATTGAGCATCTTTGGCAGCAAGAAAGCAAGGGGTATCCAAGTGATTTTAGCTAAGCAAAGTATGTGTTTTCACTTTTGTGTAATAAGAGGCAATGGGAGGGATTTCCACTCATGAGTTGCTTGGTGTTATGTGACACTTTGAGCATGTTTAGTTTGAGTTTTGAGACTTGTAAATGGCCTCTAATTGGTTTATGGTTTGCTAATTTGTATTTTGGACATGTTTTGGTTATGTGTGCAAGCATGCCCATATTGCTTACAATCTTCATGAATTGCCATGTCTATTGCTTATCTATGGTTGTGTATTGATGCATATATGTTGGAAAAGTTTGTTATAACTTGTATGGATGTTTTGGGCGTGCTTAGTTGATATTAAATGCTTATTTGTGGCTGTTGGATGTGCATTATTGGTACGAGTATCGATACTCGGGTTTGGGTATCGATACTCGAAGGCATAATTCAGGAAAATCAACACAGGGGTATCGATATGAATTGCCCGTGTATCGATACACATGTGCTATCTTTGAAGGGCGTATCGATACGCAAGGAAGGGTACCGATACCCTTTTCCAAACTTTTGCTACTGCCTTCCCGCGTATCGATACGGGCTTAAGGGTACCGATACTTGACCGTTATTTTTAGTTAAAAGCATCTTCTTAAGTTCTGAAATGTTACATATTGGTCCCTGAATGTTGAGCATGCAATTGGATGAGTTTGGATGTTCCGTTTGTGATGAAAATTGACATGGACGCATGTTACATGACTAATTAAGGATTGGTAATCTTAAAATTCGATTAATCCCTATAATTTTTAGAAATTACAGTTTAGTCACTAAAAGTTAAATGTATGCAATTGAACCCCTAATCGAACTCCGATCGATGTGCCATTTTCTTCTAAGGGTTTTGTTGAACACATAAGACTTAAATTGCATCTAGAAAGATAAAAATATAGGGTCGTTAATCGAGGTCGGCTTCAACGAGTTGGCTTCGGTTTTCCCTCTGTAATCTTCTTAGTTCGGGTCGAGCGTCTAGGCCAGGCTAAGGGGGTTACAGTCTATCAGCCAGGCCGGGTCGACGGGGTTACATTTGGTGGTATTCAAGCTAGGTTTCAAAAGGTTGGGATGATGGTAAGTAAATGTGAAGTGTATATGTGTTTTTGGTGATGTTTGATTTGACCGGTGAATGTTTAAAGTATGTTAATGTGGAATATGAGATGGTGAGGCTATATATCATAGTTGAATATGAATATGAGTTGTTTTATGTTGTTTGATTGGGCTGAATTTTGATGCTTGAATAGCATGATGGATGTGACATGCATGTTGTATGCTTTATGCTATGCTGGGGGGGGGGGGGGGTTGGGACGCCCATTGCCTTATTACCTAGAGAAATGTTTTAAATTGGTTTTGGAAGTCTTGGATCCTTGTCAGTAGTTGGCCTGATCTTTTGCTCGTTTTACGTTTATGCCTTAATGTTAACTAGCACAATGGGACCGAGACGAGAGTTGCGTAGTGGAGCATTTGCTCCTGTTGATGGGAAACGTGACAAGGAGAACGAGGTTCTACATTGTGGAAATCTACCTCCTCCACCGCCACCACCACTTGGGGGTGATGAGGAGGGGAAACATAGACAGGCTGGTCAGGTGTTAGGAGACTTGACGTCTTTGGTATAGGCAATGACAGGAGCATTTCAGGCTGTTGTAGCCGGAGTGCATGTACAAGCGCCTGTTACTGGGCAAGTGGGATTGCCATTGGAGCGTTTGAGGAGTTTAGGAGGAGTAGAATTTCATGGATTATCTCCTGAAGCATCTGAGGCTTGGATGGCCAACACAATCCGGATATTGGATCAGATGGGGTGTAATGATGCACGGAAGCTGGGTTGCGCAATGTCGTTATTGCATGGTGATGCATATACATGGTGGATGATTGCAACAACGGGATTGGAGCCGGAAGAGGTGGATTGGACGTTCTTTCAGTATGCTTTTAAGAGAATGTATCTTGGAGTTAGATACTTGGACGATAAGAAAATGGAGTTCATGTCCCTGGTAAAGGGAACATGAATGTAGCTAAGTACGGGGTCTAGTTCGTACGACTGAGCCAATATGCTCCAAAGTTGGTCCCGAGTGACAGGCATCGTTGTGACCGTTTCCAGTATGGCCTGGTGCAGGGCGTGAAGACGTTCATGCTTGCGACAGATTATACAGATTTGGATGTCTGGTGACTCGAGCCAAGGATATATAGCAGAGCTTGGGTTTGACCTCGCGTGGGGGTCGTTCCAGTTTTGGCAAGAGAGCTGGTGATGCTTACCCTAGTGGTGGGCAGAATAAGAGGAATCGAGACTGTAGACATCAGCCTACGGCTAGGCGAGGTGCGCCAGCTCAAGGCAACATGCCGAGGTTTGAGGATAACACATATTGGACGTGTGGTTCGCGTGAGCACTAGAGGTGAGATTTCCCTCGTGCGGCTCGTTAGGTGCAGGCTCCTGTGGTTGGGGCTAATTCATGTTGGAACTGCAAAGCTGCTGATCACATGAGGCGTAAGTGTCTCCTGTTAGCGGGAGGTGGTCATGGTCGTGTACTAGTTGTTGCACTGCATAGAGGCTGTGGCACGGCCGTGGCAACTTTCAGAGGAGAGAGGATGGGCAGAGAGGTGTGGCCCATGTGGTTGTTGTTCAGCCAGAGGGAGGTGGTCCTACGAGGGTGTACGCACATCGCAAGGGACATAATGACACCAATGTGATTGCAGGTACATTCACCTTGCAATCCTTGTCTTTGTTAGAATTGATTGATTCTGGATCTACACATTCATACATCTTGAGTGAGCATGCATATTTGCTTGATATTACTGTCGAGATGCTAGATCTAGGAATGCAAGTAACAGGTTCTTTTGGTAAGACTGTTGTTACAAAGAAATTGTATAGGAGATGCCCATTATCTGTTCAGGGTCATGTGTTTTGTAACGCACCGGTTTTGGGCCTACAAGGTTTTGGAATTAGCTTAATGGTTTATCGATCGCAAATTATAGATTTGAATCCTTGAGGTCGGTTCAGGGAAAACCTAGTTCGAGATGTTTTAAAAATATGGAAAATGTTTAAAAATCATTATTTATTATGTAAATGATGATGGTAAAAACAATTTTACAAAATGAGTTTTGGTATAGTGACCAAAATGCAGTTTTTGCAAAAGTTGGCTAGTGACTGTTTTGTAAAGGATTGAAACTTTGAATCTTTAAGGAGCTATTTTTACCGATTATTTCCATCAGATTTCTCTTTAATTTGGGAGGTTTTAATAAATGATTTTATAATAAAATAAAGGAAATTAAAAAAGGAAACTTAAAAGTTGACTTTTCATGTAACGCCCCGGTTTTGGGCTTAGGAGTTTTGGGCGTTGACCGGTTTGGTCAAAGTGTTGTTCGAATCTAAAGAGGTGAAATTAGGAAAGCCTAGTTCGGGTTGCATTAAAAATATGGAAAAATGTTCTAAAATCATCTTTTAATATAATTAAGTGAACTGTGAAATCAATTTTGGAAAATGAGTTTTGGAAGTGTGACATTTTGGCTAGTGACCAAAATGTAATTTTCGAAAGTTTTGTGGCTGTTTTATAAAGGGTTGAAACTTTGAATCTTTAAGGAGCTATTTACCCAAAGGGAGTTTCTCCAGATTTTTCTAAGATATTTTGTGACTTAATTCTGATTTTAAATGATATTAAAAGTGGAGGGAAAGCCATTTGGCTATTTTGGTTAACTAACTTTCCTATTTTCTCAATTTTCTTTCTCTCATTTTCTCTCAACCCAAACACTTTCTCTCCAGAGAATTTGATCTGATTTTCTCACCTAAATCCCTCCTTTCAACTCTCTTTTGATTCCTAATCAATAAATCTTCAAAACCTCTTCATTTGCTACTTGATTCAACAAGGTTTTTGATTCCAAAAAGAGGAGAAACTCAAGTTTGGAGGTAAGAACGTCCTTCTCCTCTAAACTATCAGTTCTTTACTGAAATTCCTAAGTTTTCAATCCTTAATTGATGTTTTATTAAAGGTTTTTAAGTGGTGAAATGGATCTTGGCTTATAATGCAAGATTTGGTGATTTTTGATGATTTTCGTTAGATCTGATTAATCTGTGATTTGAGATGTGTTTTTGATGTTGAATGAACTCTAAATTGATAAGGAATTGAGTTTTGATTAATGCAATCCCGGATAGGTTGAGTTTCCTAAGTTTAGCTTGTGATTCAAGGTTGTTTTTGAGGTGATCTTGTGGATCTGATGTTGCTGGAGGTATAAGGATGTTAATAGGTTGTTTTTAGATGTTATATGATGTTAAAGGATGTGTGGTTTTGCTGGTTTATGGCTGGGCTTTGTTTAGAAGTGGTTTGGATGCATTTTCGGTTGTGTTTGCTGGCCGAAAATGGTGTGTGGATGAGAGCAGCGAGTTTAGGTGCTTTCATTGAAGCAATTAATGCATGATGATGCATTAATCCTCTGCTTTGATGTGTTGAAACAGGGGAGGCATCTTTGGATCCAAGAGTTGTTGATCCGGAAGCTTGTTTTGGTGCTTTGGCTTGAAGCAAAGTGGAATCGGTGAGTGCGTTTGTGAAATTGGGTTTTCGGCTTTGAAACCAATGTCTTGGGAGCTTAGTTTAAGTCTAAACAACTTTGCTAAGCTCAAGTGTAAGTTTTCGGAATTACTCTCTAGTGGTGGCCATGATTTTGTTGAGATGCAAAGTGGTTTATTGCATGTTTTAATTACTGTTTTGAAAGCATGTTTTAGCATGGTATTTGCTGTTGTTGTAAGCCATATGTTGAAGGAAACTCTAGGTAAGAGTTCCTTGTTTTTGTACATTGATAAAATGTGGTTTGATGCTTTTAAATGCATGATGAATATGGCTTGGTTTAATGCTTAAAAACAGTGGATTAAATGATGAAAATGATGTATATTGGCAAGTGATGTTTTAAAAAGGGTTAAGGTCACTAAGGTGGTTAAAAGTCCTTGAGTGAGCCTTGTTACTTAAGAACATCAAGGTGGTTAAAAGTCCTTGGATGGTTCTTGTTGCGGACACTAAGGTGGTTAAAAGTCCTTAGGTGATCCTTTCCATGGTGTTTAAAAGTCCATGGGGCCATGGTGTTTAAAAGTCCATGGGGCCATGGTGTTTAAAAGTCCATGGGGCCAAGGTGTTTAAAAGTCCTTCGGGCCAAGGTGTTTAAAAGTCCTTGGGGTGATTCAAGCTATGGACACAAAGGTGGTTAAAAGTCCTTGTGTGGTCCTCTTTCATGGTGTTTAAAAGTCCATGGCCAAGGTGTTTAAAAGTCCTTGGGGCCAAGGTGTTTAAAAGTCCTTGGGAAAGTTGATGAACTTGTTTTAAAGAAATGGAATCTATCACTTGAACCAATATTACATGTTATGTATGTTATGAAGCATGAGATGCTTGTTTTAAGTATGCTTTTGAGCATGTGCAAAGGTTGATTTAAAGCATGATTTATAAATGTTTTTAAATGCATTATTGAATGGTTTTTAAGAGCATTCCTCACTAAGATTTTGCTTACGCTCTCTTTCGTTTTCTTAATTCAATAATGCAGAACATTAGAGAACCTTAAGGGCAGCAAGGAGGGCAAGCATTCAAGTGAAAGTAGAGCTCAATGTATGGAAGGTTTTGTTAGTACATTTTAGCTTTTGGTAATTTGGCAATGGGGGACCAATGTGTATGTTTTGGGAGGTGTTTGGAACTCCCTAAGTATGTTGAATGATGATAAGAATGCTGGTTTTTTTATTGGATCATTACATGCTTGTTTTGGAAGTTTGTGCTTGAATAGCTAGCTTGTGTAGGAAGCATGCCTATAGATTTGGGGCTTTTTGCATATGATGTTGTTTTGATGAATTGATGATGCTAGTATGTCTTATATATGTTGAATTGCATGTTGGTAAAGTTTGGTGGCAATTGGAGCATGATTGGATGATTAATTGCATGTTAAAGTATGCATTTTGCTGCAATCTGTGCAGGGCGTTTCGGAACAGTGCACACCGTTTCGGAACGGGTGCCTTGAATGAACGGTAGGCACCGTTTCGAAACGGTTTGGCCACTGCCAGCCCGTGTTCCGGAACCCGTTGCGGAACGGCCTGTGTTTCGAAACGGGGTCTGCCTGTTCCGGAACGGTCGACCGTTGAGGGCTGACATTGGCAGTTAAATGTTTTGAAATGTTTGCGTTTTGGTCCTGAAACTTGAATGTGCAATTGTATGAGTTCGGGAAGTCCTTTTGAGCTGAAATTTCACAGAGAAGCATGAAACCTGACTAATTTCAAGTTGGTAACTTTAATTTGGGTTAAGTCCTCATATTTATCAGAAATTACAATTTGGTCCCTAAAGTTGTAATTTGTTCAATTGGGTCCCTGATTGATCTCTGATGTTTGTGATCTTTGTGTATGATGTTGTGTGATTTCATTTAGGACTAATGCGCACCTAGACAAGATTAAAAAGAAAAAAAAGGGTCGTTAATCAAGGTTGACTTTCGGGTTGACTTTGGTTTTCCCCGTGTGACTTTCTTAATTCGGGTCAACCGTCTAGGCCGGGTTAAGGGGGTTACATTTGGTGGTATCAGAGCTGAGTTCTCGAGTAATTGGGAATGAATGTATGCATGATTGAAGTATGTTTGGCTTGTATGCTTGTTGATCGAAAGCATGTTTAGTGGCTTGTGATTTGGATGCAATTGAGTTGTATGCTGTGATGTAGCATGTTGAGGGTACCCATTGCCAAACAAAAGCTAATGAAATGATGTTGATTTTGAATGAAATTGAGCTTGAATACTTGGATTGCTTACCTTGCTGGGCCTGACTTGTTTTATTTGCATTGTGATTGCATGGTAAAAGTATGGCACCACGTAGAGAGTTACGAGGTAGTGTGCGAGCTACGGCTCCTAATGGGAACGAGAATGAAGAGAACACGGGTAGTGCGGTGTTACCCCCTCCTCCGCCTGGTGGTGGTGCTGGAGGTGAGAGAGCTGAAGCTGCAGCTGGTGCTGGAGCTGCTGGACCAGAGGTTGGTCAGGGGCAAGCTATGCCTGATATGTCTATGCTGGTACAAGCTATTGCGGGTGCTTTTCGAGCAGCAGTAGCTGGAGCTCAAGGAGCTGGGCATCAGGGAGATGCTGGAGTTAGACTACCTTTGGAACGTCTGCGCAGTCTTGGTGGGACTGAGTTCAGGGGTATGTTAGCTGAGAGTTCTGAAGCTTGGCTAGAGAGTACCAAGCGTATCTTGGGTCAGATGAGCTGCACGGATGTGCAAAAGCTGGGTTGTGTTGTGTCCTTGCTGCAGGACGATGCGTATACGTGGTGGACGACCACCATAGCTGGGATGGCTGAAGCTGATGTTACTTGGACATTCTTTCAGAATGTGTTCAAGAGGAGATATCTTGGAGTGAGATATCTTGATGAGAAGAAGCGTGAATTCATGTCTCTTACCCAAGGGAGCATGAGTGTGGCTGAGTATGAGGTGCAGTTTGTGCGACTCAGTCAGTATGCACCGGAGCTGATATCTGATGAGCGAGCAAGGTGCGAGAGGTTCCGTTATGGTCTTGTGACGGACGTGAAAATGTATGTGCTGGCCACTGAATATGATGATTTTGATGTGTTGGTGGGCCGAGCCAAGGATATAGAGATGAACTTGGGTTTATCTGCGAAAGGTGCTGGAGCAAGTTCTGGCAAGAGAGCTGCTGAGTTTAGTTCTGGAGGTGGACGGAACAAGAGGGGACGTGATCAGAAGTATCAGTCCTCAGCCAAGAGAGGTGGCGGTGCACCTGCTAGAGGAGGTAATGCTAGAGCTGATCCGAGTGCTTGTTGGATCTGTGGTTCACGTGGTCACATGAAGCGTGACTGTCCTCGTGCTGTGAGGGAGGTGCAAGCTCCTGTTGCAGGAGCTGGAAATGGATGCTGGAATTGTGGTTCTGTAGACCACTTGAGGCGAGATTGTCCGAGGTTGGCTGGTGGCCAAGAGCGTGCTCCTGTTGTTGCTGCACCACAGAGAGGTCGTGGGCGAGGCCGTGGTAATTTCCAGAGGCGAGAGGAAGGTGGTCGTGGAGTAGCCCATGTTGTGGCTATTCAGCCTGAAGGTGGAGGCCAAGCTAGGGAGTATGCTCAGCGTGAGGGAAGGAATGATGCGGATGTGATTGCAGGTACCTTTACTATGCAATCCTTGTCATTGCTTTCTTTGATTGATTCTGGATCTACGCATTCATACATTTTGCGTGAGCATGCTGAATTGCTTGGTTTGCCTGTCGAGTCTTTGGATGTTGGTGTTCGTGTCACTAGTTCTTTTGGTGAAACTGTTGTGACTCGAAAGCTTTATAGAAGGTGTCCCTTGGTTGTTCAAGAACATGTTTTTCATGTTGATCTTATGGAGTTGCCCTTTTATGGTTTTGATGTGATCCTTGGTATGGATTGGCTTGCTGAGCATCGTGCTGTGGTAGATTGTGAAAATAAGCGAGTTTCGCTGAAGCTTGCGGATGATTATGAAGTTCTTGTGGTTGGTGAGAATGTGAAGTTTCTTGCCAATGTGGTGTCTACCTTGGAGGCGAGTAGGATGTTGAGGCAAGGTTGCGAAGCTTATCTAGCTTTTGTGATGAATCCTAGCTCTAAGGAGTTGAGGGTGCAAGATATCAGAGTTGTGAAGGAGTTTCCGGGTGTTTTTCCTGAGGAGTTGCCTGGTTTACCTCCTAATCGCGAGGTGGAGTTTGGAATTGAGCTGTATGAGAATACAACTCCTGTGTCCATTACTCCCTATAGAATGGCACCTAAGGAGCTGAAAGAGCTGAAGACGCAGTTGCAAGAGCTGCTAGATCGTGGTTTCATCCGGCCGAGTGTGTCACCTTGGGGTGCACCAGTCTTGTTTGTGAAGAAGAAAGATGGCACTATGAGGATGTGCATTGATTACCGTCAGCTGAACAAGTTGACTATCAAGAATCGGTACCCTTTGTTGAGGATTGATGATCTCTTTGATGAATTTCGGGGAGCTGCTGTGTTCTCTAAGATTGACTTGAGATCAGGGTATTATCAGTTGAAGGTGAAGGATGTGGATGTGCCTAAGACAGCTTTCAGGACAAGGTATGGGCATTATGAGTTCCTTGTGATGCCGTTTGGTTTGACAAATGCTCCTGTTGCTTTCATGGACATGATGAATCGTGTGTTTCATGAATACATGGACAAGTTCGTTGTGGTGTTCATTGATGATATCCTCGTGTACTCGCGTACTGAGGAGGAGCACAAAGAGCATTTGAGGATTGTTTTGCAAGCTTTGTTGGAGAATCAGCTTTATGCTAAGCTGAGCAAGTGTGAGTTCTGGCTTAAGGAGGTGGTGTTTCTTGGGCATGTGGTCTCAGCTGAGGGGATTCGCGTTGATCCTCAGAAGATTGAGGCGGTGATGAACTGGAAAGTTCCTAAGTCTGTTCATGAGGTCCGTAGTTTCCTTTGTTTGGCGGGATACTACCGGAGGTTTGTGGATGGTTTTTCCAGAATTGCTGCTCCTTTGACGAAGCTGTTGCAGAAAGATGTTAAGTATGAGTGGACGGAAGCGAGACAGCAAGCTTTTGAGAAGCTTAAGGCGGCTTTGACGCAAGCTCCTATCTTGGTTCAGCCTGAATCAGGGAAGGAGTTTGTGGTCTATAGTGATGCGTCGTATGTTGGTTTGGGATGTGTGTTGATGCAAGAGGGTAAGGTGGTGGCTTATGCATCGCGGCAGTTGATAGTGCATGAGCGCAATTATCCTACGCATGACATTGAGCTGGCTGCAGTGGTTTTTGCTTTGAAGATCTGGAGACATTATCTGTATGGTGAGAAGTGTACTGTGTACACAGATCACAAGAGTTTGAGGTATCTAATGTCTCAGAAGGAGTTGAATCTTAGGCAGCGGCGTTGGTTGGAGTTGCTCAAGGATTATGATCTGACGATTGAGTATCATCCTGGAAAAGCTAATGTTGTTGCTGATGCCTTGAGTAGGAAGGTAGCTGTTGAGCTGAGGGCTATGTTTGCTAGCTTGAGCATATCGCGAGATGGTGGTCTTGTTGCTGAGTTGCAAGTGAAACCATCGTTGGTTCAGTTGATCAAGGAAAAGCAGATGCTGGATGATTCCTTGGTGTCTCATGTTCAGGATATCGCGGAGGGTAGGCCTTCGGATTTCTGCTTTAATGAGGATGGTGTGTTGTGTTTTGGTAGTCGGATAGTAGTGCCTGCTGATGCTGAGTTGAGGCGTGCTATTCTGACTGAAGGTCATAGTAGTCCTTTTGCTATGCACCCTAGTAGTACTAAGATGTATCGTGATCTTCGTGATGAGTACTATTGGGTGGGTTTGAAGAAGGATGTTGCAGAATTTGTGAGCAAGTGTTTGGTGTGTCAGCGAGTTAAGGCTGAACATCAGGTTCCTTCTGGGTTGTTGCAACCGTTGAAAATCCCTGAATGGAAGTGGGAAAGGGTTACCATGGATTTTGTATCTGGTTTACCTTTGTCTCCATCAAAGAAGAATTTTGTTTGGGTGATTGTGGATCGCCTGACGAAGTGTGCGCATTTCTTGCCTGTGCATACTACGTTTTCTTTGGATAGGCTGGCAGAGCTGTACATTGCTGAGATTGTGAGGCTGCATGGTGTGCCTAAGTCGATTGTGTCGGATAGGGATCCGAGGTTCACATCGCGTTTTTGGCAGTGTTTGCATCAAGCTCTGGGTACAAGGTTGCATTTCAGTACATCCTATCATCCTCAGTCGGATGGTCAGTCTGAGCGGGTTATTCAGATTTTGGAGGATATGTTGAGGTGTTGCGTGATTGAGTTCCAAGGTTCTTGGGAGAAGCATCTGCCTTTGGTTGAGTTCGCTTGTAACAATAGTTATCAGGCGAGTATACAGATGGCACCTTATGAGGCTTTGTACGGGAGGAAGTGTAGGACTCCTCTTTGTTGGGCTGAAACTGGTCAAAAGATGGTTTCGATGCCGGCTTTGTTGAAAGGGACCACCGAGAAGGTGAAGCTCATTTGTGAGCGGTTGAAGGCTGCCTCTGATCGGCAGAAGTCTTACGCGGATTTGAAGCGTAAGGAGATAGAGTATGCGGTGGGTGACCGTGTGTTTTTGAAGGTTTCGCCTTGGAAGAAGGTGATGAGGTTTGGCCGGAAGGGTAAGTTGAGCCCTAGGTACATTGGACCATATGAGGTGGTTGAGCGTGTGGGTCCTGTTGCGTATCGGCTGAGGTTACCTCAGGAGTTGGAGAAGATTCATGATGTGTTCCATGTTTCTATGCTCCGGAAGTATAGATCTGATCCTTCGCATGTGATGCCTGTGGAGGAAGTGGTTTTGAATCCGAATTTGATCTATGATGAGGAGCCGGTGAAGGTTCTGGATTCGGATAGCAAGGTTCTTCGTGGCAAGACCATTGAATTGGTGAAGGTGCTGTGGAAGCATCCAGGTGTTGAGGAAGCCACGTGGGAGCGGAAGGAAGACATGCTGAAGCAGTTTCCTTATCTCTTTCCTTCAGGTAAATTTCGAGGACGAAATTTCTTAAGGGGGGGAGAGTTATAACGCCCCGGTTTTGGGCTTAGGAGTTTTGGGCGTTGACCGGTTTGGTCAAAGTGCTGTTCGAATCTAAAGAGGTGAAATTAGGAAAGCCTAGTTCGGGTTGCATTAAAAATATGGAAAAATGTTCTAAAATCATCTTTTAATATAATTAAGTGAACTGTGAAATCAATTTTGGAAAATGAGTTTTGGAAGTGTGACATTTTGGCTAGTGACCAAAATGTAATTTTCGAAAGTTTTGTGGCTGTTTTATAAAGGGTTGAAACTTTGAATCTTTAAGGAGCTATTTACCCAAAGGGAGTTTCTCCAGATTTTTCTAAGATATTTTGTGACTTAATTCTGATTTTAAATGATATTAAAAGTGGAGGGAAAGCCATTTGGCTATTTTGGTTAACTAACTTTCCTATTTTCTCAATTTTCTTTCTCTCATTTTCTCTCAACCCAAACACTTTCTCTCCAGAGAATTTGATCTGATTTTCTCACCTAAATCCCTCCTTTAAACTCTCTTTTGATTCCTAATCAACAAATCTTCAAAACCTCTTCATTTGCTACTTGATTCAACAAGGTTTTTGATTCCAAAAAGAGGAGAAACTCAAGTTTGGAGGTAAGAACGTCCTTCTCCTCTAAACTATCAGTTCTTTACTGAAATTCCTAAGTTTTCAATCCTTAATTGATGTTTTATTAAAGGTTTTTAAGTGGTGAAATGGATCTTGGCTTATAATGCAAGATTTGGTGATTTTTGATGATTTTCGTTAGATCTGATTAATCTGTGATTTGAGATGTGTTTTTGATGTTGAATGAACTCTAAATTGATAAGGAATTGAGTTTTGATTAATGCAATCCCGGATAGGTTGAGTTTCCTAAGTTTAGCTTGTGATTCAAGGTTGTTTTTGAGGTGATCTTGTGGATCTGATGTTGCTGGAGGTATAAGGATGTTAATAGGTTGTTTTTAGATGTTATATGATGTTAAAGGATGTGTGGTTTTGCTGGTTTATGGCTGGGCTTTGTTTAGAAGTGGTTTGGATGCATTTTCGGTTGTGTTTGGTGGCCGAAAATGGTGTGTGGATGAGAGCAGCGAGTTTAGGTGCTTTCATTGAAGCAATTAATGCATGATGATGCATTAATCCTCTGCTTTGATGTGTTGAAACAGGGGAGGCATCTTTGGATCCAAGAGTTGTTGATCCGGAAGCTTGTTTTGGTGCTTTGGCTTGAAGCAAAGTGGAATCAGTGAGTGCGTTTGTGAAATTGGGTTTTCGGCTTTGAAACCAATGTCTTGGGAGCTTAGTTTAAGTCTAAACAACTTTGCTAAGCTCAAGTGTAAGTTTTCGGAATTACTCTCTAGTGGTGGCCATGATTTTGTTGAGATGCAAAGTGGTTTATTGCATGTTTTAATTACTGTTTTGAAAGCATGTTTTAGCATGGTATTTGCTGTTGTTGTAAGCCATATGTTAAAGGAAACTCTAGGTAAGAGTTCCTTGTTTTTGTACATTGATAAAATGTGGTTTGATGCTTTTAAATGCATGATGAATATGGCTTGGTTTAATGCTTAAAAACAGTGGATTAAATGATGAAAATGATGTATATTGGCAAGTGATGTTTTAAAAAGGGTTAAGGTCACTAAGGTGGTTAAAAGTCCTTGAGTGAGCCTTGTTACTTAAGAACATCAAGGTGGTTAAAAGTCCTTGGATGGTTCTTGTTGCGGACACTAAGGTGGTTAAAAGTCCTTAGGTGATCCTTTCCATGGTGTTTAAAAGTCCATGGGGCCATGGTGTTTAAAAGTCCATGGGGCCATGGTGTTTAAAAGTCCATGGGGCCAAGGTGTTTAAAAGTCCTTCGGGCCAAGGTGTTTAAAAGTCCTTGGGGTGATTCAAGCTATGGACACAAAGGTGGTTAAAAGTCCTTGTGTGGTCCTCTTTCATGGTGTTTAAAAGTCCATGGCCAAGGTGTTTAAAAGTCCTTGGGGCCAAGGTGTTTAAAAGTCCTTGGGAAAGTTGATGAACTTGTTTTAAAGAAATGGAATCTATCACTTGAACCAATATGACATGTTATGTATGTTATGAAGCATGAGATGCTTGTTTTAAGTATGCTTTTGAGCATGTGCAAAGGTTGATTTAAAGCATGATTTATAAATGTTTTTAAATGCATTATTGAATGGTTTTTAAGAGCATTCCTCACTAAGCTTTTGCTTACGCTCTCTTTCGTTTTCTTAATTCAATAATGCAGAACATTAGAGAACCTTGAAGGCAGCAAGGAGGGCAAGCATTCAAGTGAAAGTAGAGCTCAATGTATGGAAGGTTTTGTTAGTACATTTTAGCTTTTGGTAATTTGGCAATGGGGGACCAATGTGTATGTTTTGGGAGGTGTTTGGAACTCCCTAAGTATGTTGAATGATGATAAGAATGCTGGTTTTTTGTATTGGATCATTACATGCTTGTTTTGGAAGTTTGTGCTTGAATAGCTAGCTTGTGTAGGAAGCATGCCTATAGATTTGGGGCTTTTTGCATATGATGTTGTTTTGATGAATTGATGATGCTAGTATGTCTTATATATGTTGAATTGCATGTTGGTAAAGTTTGGTGGCAATGGGAGCATGATTGGATGATTAATTGCATGTTAAAGTATGCATTTTGCTGCAATCTGTGCAGGGCGTTTTGGAACAGTGCACACCGTTTCGGAACGGGTGCCTTGAATGAACCCAGGCGTCCGAAACGGTAGGCACCGTTTCGAAACGGTTTGGCCACTGCCAGCCCGTGTTCCGGAACCCGTTGCGGAACGGCCCGTGTTTCGAAACGGGGTCTGCCTGTTCCGGAACGGTCGACCGTTGGGGGCTGACATTGGCAGTTAAATGTTTTGAAATGTTTGCGTTTTGGTCCTGAAACTTGAATGTGCAATTGTATGAGTTCGGGAAGTTCTTTTGAGCTGAAATTTCACAGAGAAGCATGAAACCTGACTAATTTCAAGTTGGTAACTTTAATTTGGGTTAAGTCCTCAAATTTATCAGAAATTACAATTTGGTCCCTAAAGTTGGAATTTTGTTAAATTGGGTCCCTGATTGATCTCTGATGTTTGTGATCATTGTGTATGATGTTTGTGTGATTTCATTTAGGACTAATGCGTATCTAGACAAGATTAAAAAGAAAAAAAAGGGTCGTTAATCAAGGTTGACTTTCGGGTTGACTTTGGTTTTCCCCGTGTGACTTTCTTAATTCGGGTCAACCGTCTAGGCCGGGTTAAGGGGGTTACATTTCATTACTAAATTCACGTTAGTTTTGCATATTCTTATTTTCTCTCAACTTCTCTTCAGCCAAACACTTTTCCCTCGTCAAAGAACCTTTGATTTTCACCTTGATTGCTGAGATTTCATCTTCCAAAAGATTTTCTATCATTGCTTCTTCAAATCACATTGATTTACCTTTGGATTTTCAAGAAAACTTGCCCAATTTGAAGAGAGATCAATCATTAGAGGTAAGCTTCGTTCTTCACCTCTAATGATAAGTTCTTTACTGAAATTCCCAAGTTATCAGTCCTTTGTTAATGGTTTTTGAGTTATTTTAATGTTATAAACAAGAAAGAGTTGTAAAATTTAAGATTCTTATTGAGATCGTGATGATTTTCATATTTTTATGTAATGATCTAAGTTGTGGTTGATTTTCAACTTGATTTGGATCTTATTTGATGTTGAGAATGAGGTTTTAACAATATAATCCCGAATAGGCTTGGGTCTCTAATTTTAAGATGCTAAATTTGTGGATTTTGAGGTGTTTTTGATGTTCTGCTATTGCTGGAGGTATAAGGTCGAGCTTATGTTGATTTTTTATGTTCATTGAAGTTTAGAAAAGGTTAGAATTGATAGATCTTGGCTGGGCTTTGTTTGGTGAGAATTTGGAAGTGTTTTTGGTTGTTTCATATGGGTGTTTTGATGCTTTAGAGCAGGGCTACGGGATTTTGTTTAGTTGATGGTGTTTGAATGCATTTTGATGCATTGAATCTCTGTTTTTAATGTGCCAAAAACAGGGGATAGTGATCCAGAAGCAAACGAGGTAGCATTGGAGGCTTCAGACGCTTAGTTGGCTCGTCGCCTAGCGTAGTGTCGCGTATCGGTGAGTGAGAACGTGTTTTCGAGCCTTGGAATGATTTTAAAAAGAGGTTTGGGAACTTAAACTTAGGCTTGAAACGCTGGTTTAAGTTCGGAAGTAAGTGAAGTTGATTTCTCTCTTGATTTGTGCTATAATTGTTTTGAAAATATCAAAATTTGTTTTAATGTACCTAGTTTAGCAATGTGGTTTGATTTGTTGTTTAAGCATGCTTTTTAAGAATGAGAGTTGATTATTAAACTTGGTTTGATGAAGGGTGCATGAAACTAATGATCCTTGAAAGGACGTGGTTTTAACTTGTGTTCTAAAGGCATGGTTTGACGTTTTGGCCTTGATGATTGTAGAAGTAATGTTTTGATATAATAATTGAAAAATGTTTTGGACTAATTTGAAAAGAATTTAAAACTTGGTTTTAAGTCCAAACAACTTGAAATTATGTTTGAGGTATTTTAAAAGGTTTTTGGCAATGTTTTTACTATTTTTAAAGAGCCAAACTCGACTTTTCAAGTCACCCGTATCGATACGGCTGTACCTGTACCGATACCTTTTTGCCCCAGTTTGGTCACTGCCAAAACCCGTATCGAAACAGGCTTGGTCGTTTCGATACGGATCGGGATCGTTTCGATACGCCTAGTAAGCGTACCAATCCCCTTTCAACCACCCCAACGGCTACTTTCCCAACGACCATTTAAAAGTGAACTCGTACCGATACGCCCTCAAGCGTATCGGTACGCCCAGGCTGGCAAGAGCCCAACGGCTAGTTTCTAATGAAGGTCGTACCGATACGGGTCCAAGCGTATCGATACGGATAGCTGCAGAACAACATTAATGAATGGAATTAAAGTCCTCAACGACTCCAAATCATCCCCAACGACTAGTATCGGCTACAAACTCAATTGGGAGTATAAAAGGGACCTTCAAGCATCAAGTAAAGGCTACAAACTCAACGGCTAGTTAAATTGTTTATTTCTTGCTTAGACAACACTTGTGAGCTTACATTGTTAAATTTTCTCAAGTGTTTAGGTTTTGGGTGAGTGCTTAGAATTGCAAACAAACACCTATTAGAGGGATTTCTAGTTTGCTAAGTCTTTCTTTGTACAAGAGAGTGTTTTCTCAAGCTTTGGGTAGAAAGCTTTGAGGGTTGTAAAGGTTGTCTCCTTAGCCTAGAAAAGGGGACGAAATTTTTGGTGAATTTGTTTGGAAATCCTTAGTGGGGAGTTAAGGTAGTGGATGTAGACCTTGGTTAGAAGGTTGAACCACTATAAATCCTTGTGTCAAATTGCCTATTTTCACCTCCCACTAAAACACCCAATTATCCAACTTCTCCAAACTTGGCGAGCAAGAATGGTTGATTGAATCGAGCCCCTAAAATCTAAACAATGATGTTGCATGCTTCGAAAACAATGAATTATTGGCTAAATTGTGATATATATTGGCATGAATGATGAGATGTTACTAGATATAATTGGTTGACCAATAAGATATAAAGTGCACTTTAAACAATAAAATTCATATGTGCTATTTGGATTTGTTCCAAAGAGAGAGGCCGATGATATGAATTCCATCGGATATGACTTGGTGAAATACCCAAGCGTAATGGCATTGAATGGTATCGCCATGAGAAATCGGTGAGGGAGATACCGCCGGAGTAGGACTTGGTGAAATACCCAAGCTTTATGGCAACAAATGATATCGCCATGAGAAACTGGTGGGGGAGATACCACCAGAGTAGGACTCGGTGAAAGACCCAAGCTTTATGGCAAAAATGTTATCGCCATGAGAGTCTAGTGAGGGAGATACCGCCGAGGTAGGAGTTGGTGAAATACCCAAGCTTTGTGGCGAAGGTAGATACCGCCATGAGAGTCCGGTGGCGAGATCCCACTAGGGTAGGACTTGACCTCGAGTCAAGCTATCCGCATATCTTTGTAAAATAGGATATGAAAATGCCAATATATGAGAATGATGTGTGTTTCGCATGTACCAATGTTTTGAATGATTTTATGCAATGAGAAATGCATATGAGCTAATGAGATTGTGAAATGCTTTTGTGCATCAAGCATTTGTGGCCTTGCCATGAGAATTGTATTGGTTGAATGCATGAGATAGATAGATGGTACATGTGGTTTTCAAGATGAGAATTGGTTCGAAATGATTTTCAAGCATTAGAAAGAAAGAGCATAATGTAGAAATGCTTTCCAAGAAAAAAAAAGGTTTAAACTTTGTATGAAGGTTTAAATGGAAGTAATTATAAGGATGATGTTTAAGATTGAGATACATGTTGTATTTGGGTTTTAATACTGGTTTATATGTTGAGCGATGCATGATTTAAGGCAATGATGTTTCAATTGAAGTTTTCAAACAATGCATTGGTTTATAAAAATGTGATTTCAAATAAAGGGTGTTTTATGGTTTCGTTGCATTGATGGTGTTTTGGGTTTGCGCATTCCTCACTAAGGATTATGCGCTTACGCTCGTTTTTGTCCATCAATGCAGATAGTTGAATTTGGGACAACAAGAAGCAAGGGATTCAAGAAAGACTCCACTTGGAAAGTATGTTTTGGATACTAGCTATAGATAATAAGGGCAATGGGGGAAATTCTTTACTTTGATGTGTGATGTGGTTGATTATCTAGAACAAGTTTGGTTTATGGTTTGGGACATGTAAATGGCTATTATGTGGTCTTTGGATCCTCATTTTGCATTTTAGTTTTGCTATGGCTTATGGTCAAAAGCATGTTCATTCTAGTTGCATATGCTATATGAGATGTTATGCCTAATGCTTGCAATGTGGCTAGTTTTTTATGCAAATATGCTGGACATGATGATATAAGCATGTCTATGAGTTTTGGGTGTGAATGGATGATGTATGATGCATTTTTGGGGCTATTTCTTGAGCATTTCTTGTATGGGTATCGATACTCGGGCAAGTGTATCGATAACCTTAAGCTAAAGTGGTGCAGGTGTATTGATACGAGCATCATGTGTATTGATACGCCTGTGCAAACTTTGAAGGGTGTATCGATACACGGGGGAAGTGTATCGATACCCTTAAGATAAAATGGTGCAGGTGTATTGATACGGGCATCAGGTGTATTGATACGCATGTGCAAACTTTGTAGGGTGTATCGATACACGAGGGAAGTGTATCGATACTCCTTTACATAATTGTACATCCGTACCGATACTCGTGGAAGGGTATCGATACCCTTGCTTAACTTTGGCTACTACCTCCCCGTGTATCGATACGGGGTAGCAGGGTTTCGATACCTGACCGTTAATTTAGTTAAATGGAGCCTTTACAAGTCTGAAATGTTACATTTTGGTACATGAATGTGGTGTATGCAATTGAATGAGTTTGGATAATCCGTTTGAGATGAAATTTTGCAGAGAAGCATGAAATGTGATTAATTGCATATTGGTAAATTTAAAAATTGGAAAGGTCCCTGTAAATTCTGAAAATTACGTTTTGGTCCCTAAAAGCTTAAATTGTGCAATTGAACCCCTGAACGACATCTGATCGCTACGTCGTTTTCTCCTTTACTCTTTGTTGATCACATAGGATCTAATTCGCATCTAGGAAAGATAAAAAGAAAAAAGGGTCATTAATCAGAGTCGACTTTAATGAGTTGTCTTTGGTTTTCCCCGTGTAATCACCTTGGTTCGGTTCAACCGTCTAGGCCGAGCTAAGGGGGTTACATTTGTTGGTATCAGAGCTAGGTTTGCAAACATTTGGGGCGATGGTAAGTTTGTGGTAAGTCGTTATTGTATGTTTCGATGTCTATCTTGGTGTATGATGGCAAGTTGGTTGAAAATATGTTTTTGGGTGAAATATTGATGTTTATGTCATGCTTAATTGTTATGAATCATACGTGAGTTAATGTGAACATGTATTGATGATACGATGACGTGGTGAGCTGATTTTGAATGATGAAAAGTATGATGAGTGTGATATGTTGCTATTATGATGCTGAAGGTGAATGTTGTTTGATGAGAGCATGATTATTATTGATGATTGAATTTTGCTGTTTGATATGCACGGTGTTTGTGAAATCAATGTTAATATTGATTATTATGACATATAAGAGGGGAAAATTCAGGATACCCATTGCCTTATTACTATAGCAAATGTTTTAACTTAAAGTTGGAGTCTTGAATCCTTGCTTGAAGCTGGCCTGATCGTTTTGTTTTTTTGTTATCATTGCCTTGTTAATAATAGCACAATGGAATTAAAGAGTGAATTGCAATCAGGTACGATTGTTGCTGCTTTAGAGTAGGTTGTTGGGGAGTGAAAGTCACCATTTGGTGAGAATGTATCTTTTCAGTCGTCAGTGCCTGGAGTTGAGGCGATAGGGCATCATGAGGGGGCTGGCCCTATGATGAAAGATTTGTCGTCCGTGGTTCAAGAGATGTTAGGAGCATCTCAGGCCACGGTGAATGAAGGGCATGTGCATGTGTCGGTTGTCTGATAAACTAGTTTGCCAAAGGAGCGTCTGTATGATTTGGGAGTTGTTGAGTATCATGGGTTAACGCTGGAGGTGTTCGAGGCTTGGTTAGCCAGTACGATCCCAATCCTAGATCAGGAAGGGTGTGACAACGCTTGTATGTTAGGAAGCGTTGTCTCGTTAATGCTGGATGATGTTTGCAGTTGGTGGAAAACTATGTCGGCATCGTTAAATATCAATGAAGTGGTTTGGGAGTTCTTTCAAGTAGCCTTTAGAAGGAGATATCTTAGAGATAAGTCTTCGGATGACCAAAAGCGTGAGAGTATGGCTTTAGTTTATGTTGGTTAGCAGAATGAGAGTGAAAGAGCTGTGAGTTCTGGCCTCGAGAGTGGGCAGCGTAAGAGACTTCGTGATAGAAGGATTCACCTGAACTAGAGTTTTGGTGGTGATGGTAACGTGGATCAAGTGCATCAAGGCCAAAGAGTTGTGGTTCGTCTACCGGAGTGCGGCCGTTATGGAAGGCGACACATTAGGGTTATTTGGGGTGTTAGAGCTTGTTGGAACTGTGGTGCAATGGAGCATGTGAAGTGTAATTGTCCTCAGGTAGTGAGACCAGCTCCAGCGCGTGCAATTGAGTCTCAAAGGGGCCGTGAGCGCGGCCAAGACAGGGTTCGGAGGTGGCAAGAAGGGCAGAGAGGCGCAAGGTGTACGATGGTTGGATCTTGTTGGAAGTGTGTGCCTGATGGACATTTGAGGCGAGATTTTCCAGTGTTAGCTTGGGGTGGTCAAGGTGGGATGTCTGTTGAAGCTCCTCCTGATTGCAAGTGCACCCATGGTTCTTTACAACAAGGAGACGATGGTGACCTCAGGGTGTTGGTCGATGATGTGGTGGTGCAGCTGGAGAATGGTGCTTCTGCGGGAGAGAGTGCTCGTCGCTTGAAGCTTTAGGACAATGAGGTGATTGCGAGTATCTTTACTATGCAATCCGTATCGTTGTTATCTTTGTTTAGTTCTGGTTTTGCATCCTCTTGTGTAGTGGTTAAGGTCCTATAGTTAGTGAGTTTTGGATAGTAATCGGTGTTGCTTTGAGAACAACACTGGTGGTGAAAGTGTAACAGTGGAGTAGTTTGATGTTAGTGAGTTGTAAGAGAGATGGAGCTGAAAGAGTTTGGAAATGGGATAAGAGGTTGTTCTTAGGTTAGTCTGAGGACTTTATTAGTAAGTGTGAACAGACATACATGCACAGTTAAAATCATTTGTATACATATATTACATATATTGGCACATGCGTACATATGGCATGACATTAAAAGTTTGCATACATGTGCACAGACATTGATAAGGGCATGTAGGTGACCATGCTTACAAATGTTCACACTTATGAATAGCTAATTGGATATGATAGTGATGTGTTATGATTAGGGTAGTTGTGGGTTTAAAGTGTTGTCTTGGTGCAAGTCGAAATATGGATGTGAGGTTAAGAAGTAAATAAATTTACCGATAGGAATGAGAGTGATCTAGCTTGGTTGGCAGGAAGTAAGGTGTTTTAGGTGTTTTAAGAGCCTTTGGCGGCATGGTGGTAAAGAGGTGATCGTTTTGGTTAGAATTGGTCGAGGTTATTTGATGTGTAGTTAAAAGCTTTTTGAAATAACAGTTAGGTGTTGTACTTTCTCTGAGTTCGACGGTTGTTGTAGGCTCGCGAATGTGTTTTCAAAGTGTTGATGCATCCTTTCTTAAATCGTTACAATAAAATGGTTGTTCTAAGTGGATGACAGTTCGGCAGTGACCTTAGAGGAGTTGGAAGGAAGTTCTGACGAGAGTTCTAATCGAGGTTTGCCTTGAGTTGAGTAGGATTCATAGTTCTAGTATGTATCGTATGTTGATAGGATGAGTGGCTAGGCACGTTGGAAAAGTTTTAGTGTATGCTTTCGGACAGTTGTAAGTGCTTGAAAATGAGCTTTACGCGTGGCTTGTTGTGGTTGTTTTTGTGTAAGTATTAAGATTTGTCATTGTGTAGCATCCATGTAAGATTAGTGTCGTAGCCGAAGCTTGAGTGGGGAAAAGTAAAGTAAGTTCAAAGGCCATGTTGGTTTGGCTAGGTCTTTGTGAGAGGGTGATTTGTTGGTTGAGTGTAAGTAAACCTTTCTTGAGACAGTTGATGTAAGTGAAGCAATTGTTGGAGATGAGGTTAGAGTCTCGTGACGAGGATTTTCAGATGATGAGTGGGCGGATTTTGGTGATCTGTTGAGACGTGTGATGGTGCTCTAGGCTTTGTATCTGGATGGTTGAACGTATGGTTGAGGTTGTAGAGGATGGGTAGGAATGTTTGTTAAAACATTGGGGAGCGTGAGTAAAGCAATTGTTACCTGGGAAAAACCTTACGTATCGTGTAGATCTTCGAGCTAGAGTTTCAGCAGTTTTGTAGGAGGTTTTGGAAAGTAGAGTGAGCTGTAGATCTCATGGTGGGCTGAAAATGGATGGGTTGGTGTCACCATGTGTGTTGTGTTGAAATAATTATGTGGGAAGGCGGAGTATGTTGTGAAGGGCTGAGAGTTGTTTGGGTTGTTGGAAATCTTGCACAGTTTGGAGGTGCAGGAAGCTAAGTTAAGATTGGTAATCGTGTGTTTTGGAGGTCTCACAGTGAGTGGTGATGTTGAAGTTTGGGCGTATGGTAAGTTTAATCCAAGGGTTATTGGATCATAAGAGGTTGAGGAGTAAGTTGGTTTCGTTGTGTTTTGGTTGAGGATGTTTTTCCTGATAGTTACGCCTCTTGTGTTTATGTTGTGTATTGATTTTGGGAGATTGTGTTCCGCGCTTTCTTCTCAAATTGAAATTTTGAGGACGGAATTTCTTAAGTGGGGGAGAGTTGTAACACCCTGGTTTTGGGCCTAGAATGTTTTGGGATCAGCTTAATGGTTTATCGATCGCAAATTAGAGATTCAAATCCTTGAGGTCGGTTTAGGGAAAACCTAGTTCAGGATGTTTTAAAAATATGGAAAATGTCTAACAATCATTATTTATTATGTAAATGATGATGGTAAAAACAATTTTTCAAAATGAGTTTTGGAAATATTACATTTTGGTATAGTGACCAAAATGCGGTTTTTGTAAAAGTTGGCTAGTGACTGTTTTGTAAAGCATTGAAACTTTGAATATTTAAGGAGCTATTTTTACCAATTATTCCCATTAGATTTCTCTTTAATTTGGGAGCTTTTAATAAATGATTTTATAATAAAATAAAGTAAATTAAAAAGGAAACTTAAAAGTTGGCTTTTCATAACTAAATTCATGTTAGTTTTGCCTATTCTCATTTTCTCTAAACTTCACTTCAGCCAAACACTTTTCCCTCATCAAATAACCTTTGATTTCACCTTGATTGCTGAGATTTCATCTTCCAAAAGATTTTCTATCTTTGCTTCTTCAAATCACATTCATTTACCTTTGAATTTTCAAGAAAACTTGCCCAAATTGAAAAGAGATCAATCATTAGAGGTAAGCTTCGTTCTTCTCCTCTAATGATCACTTCTTTACTGAAATTCACATGTTATCAATCCTTTGTTGATGGTTTTTGAGTTGTTTTAATGTTATAAACAAGAAAGAGTTGTAAAATTTAAGATTCTTATTAAGATCGTGATGATTTTCGTATTTCTATGTAATGATCTACGTTAAGGTTGATTTTCAAATTGATTTGGATCTGATTTGATGTTGAGAATGAGGTTTTAACAATATAATCCCGAACAGGCTTGGGTCTCTAATTTTAAGATGCTAGATTTGTGGATTTTGAGGTGTTTTTGATGTTCTACTATTGCTGGAGGTATAAGGTCGAGCTTATGTTGATTTTTTATGTTGATTGAAGTTTAGAAAAGGTTAGAATTGATAGATCTTGGCCGGGCTTTGTTTGGTGAGAGTTTGGAAGTGTTTTCGGTTGTTTCGGATGGGTGTTTTGATGCTTTAGAGCATGGCTAAGGGATTTTGTTTAGTTGTTGGTGTTTGAATGCATTTTGATGCATTGGATCTCTATTTTTAATGTGCCAAAAATAGGGGATAGTGATCGGGAAGCAAACGAGGTAGCGTTGGAGGCTTTAGATGCTTAGTTGGCTCGTCGTCTAGCATAGTGTCACGTATCGGTGAGTGAGAACATGTTTTCCAGCCTTGGAATGATTTTGAAAAGAGGTTTGGGAACTTAAACTTAGGCTTGAAACGCCGGTTTAAGTTCGAAAGTAAGTGAAGTTGATTTCTCTCTCGAATTGTGCTATTATGGTTTTGAAAATATCAAAATTTGTTTTGATGAACCTGGTTTAGCAATGTGGTTTGATTTGTTGTTTAAGCATGATTTTTAAGCATGAGAGTTGATTATTAAACTTGGTTTGATGAAGGGTGTATGAAACTAATGATCCCTGAAAGGATGTGGTTTTAACTTGTGTTCTAAAGGCATGGTTTGAAGTTTTGGCCTTGATGATGTTGCATGCTTTGAAAACAGTGAATTATTGGCTAAATTGTGATATATATTTGCATGAATGATGAGATGTTACCAGATATAATTGGTCGACCAATAAGATATGGAGTGCACTTTAAACAATAAATTCGTACGTGCTCTTTGGATTCGTTCCAATGAGAGAGGTCGATGATGTGAATTCCATCGGATAGGACTTGGTGAAATACCCAAGCTTAATGGCATTGAATGGTACCACTATGAGAAACCGGTGAGGGAGATACCGCCGTAGTAGGACTTGGTGAAAAACCCAAGCTTTATTGCAACAAATGTTATTGGCATGAGAAACTGGTGAGGGAGATACCACCAGAGTAGGACTTGGTGAAAGACCCAAGCTTTATGGCAACAAATGTTATCGCCATGAGAGTCCAGTGAGGGAGATACCGCCGGGGTAGGACTTGGTGAAATACCCAAGCTTTGTGGCGAAGGTAGATACCGCCATGAGAGTCCGGTGGCGAGATCCCACCGGGGTAGGACTTGACCTCGAGTAGAGCTATCCGCATATCTGTGTAAAATAGGATATGAAAATGCCAATATATGAGAATGATGTGTGTTTCGCATGTACCAATGTTTTGAATGATATGCAATGAGAAATGCATATGAGCTAATGAGATTGTGAAATGCTTTTGTGCATCAAGCATTTGTGGCCTTGCCATGAGAATTGTATTGGTTGAATGCATGAGATAGATAGATGGTACATGTGGTTTTCAAGATTAGAATTGCTTCGAAATGATTTTCAAGCATGAGAAAGAAAGAGCATAATGTAGAAATGGTTTCCAAGAAAAAAAGGGTTTAAACTTTGCATTAAGCGTTTATGCATGAGAATGTTTAAATGGAAGTAATTACAATGATGATGTTTAAGATTGAGATACATGTTGCATTTGGGTTTTAATGGTGGTTTATATGTTGAGCGATGAATGAATTAAGGCAATGATGTTTTTAAATGAAGTTTTCAAACAATACATTGGTTTATAGAAATGTGATTTCAAATAAAGGGTGTTTTATGGTTTCGCTGCATTGATGGTGTTTTTGGTTTAGACCATTCCTCACTAAGTATTATGTGCTTACGCTTGTTTTTGTCCATCAATGCGGATAGTTAAATTTGGGACAACAAGAAGCAAGGGATTCAAGAAGGACTCCACTTGGAAAGTATGTTTTGGATACTAGCTATAGATAATAATGGCAATGTGGCAAATCCTTTACATTGATGTGTGATGTGGTTGACTACCTAGAACAAGTTTGGTTTATGCTTTGGAACTTGTAAATGGCCATTATGTGGTCTTTGGATCCTTATTTTGCATTTTAGTTTTGCTATGGCTTATGGTCAAAAGCATGTTCATTCTAGTTGCATATGTTATATGAGATGTTGTGCCTAATGCTTGCAATGTGGCTACTTTTTTATTCAAATATGTTGGACATGATGATATAAGCATGTCTATGAGTTTTGGGTGTGAATGGATGATGTATGATGCATTTTTGGGCTATTTCTTGAGCATTTCTGGTATGGGTATCGATACTCGGGCATGTGTATCGATACCCTTAAGCTAAAATGGTACATGTGTATTGATACGGGCATCAGGTGTATTGATACGCCAGTGCAAACTTTGAAGGGTGTATCGATACACTTAAGCTAAAATGGTGCAGGTGTATTGATACGGGCATCATGTGTATTGATACGCCTATGCAAACTTTGTAGGGTGTATCGGTACACGTGGGAAGTGTATCGATACCCCTGTACATAATTGTACATTCGTACCGATACTCGTGGAAGGGTATCGATACCCTTGCTCAACTTTGGCTACTGCCTCCCCGCGTATCGATACGATGTAGCAGGATATCGATACCTGACCGTTTATTTATTAAATGGAGCCTTTACAAGTCTGAAATGTTACATTTTGGTCTCTGAATGTGGTGTATGCAATTGAATGAGTTTGGATAATCCGTTTGAGATGAAATTTTGCAGAGAAGCATGAAATATGATTAATTGCATATTGGTAACTTTTTAAAATTGGAAAGGTCCCTGTAATTTTTGAAAATTTCGTTTTGGTCCCTAAAAACTTAAATTGTACAATTGAACCCCTAAACTTAAAATCGTGGGCGAGAACGTGAAGTTCTTGTCTAACGCAATTTCGGCTCTTCAGGAGAGTCGGATGATAGAGTTGGGATGCGAAGCTTTCTTGGCGTATGTGATGAATCCCGGTATGAAGGAAGTGCATGTGCAAGACATATGAACAATATGTGAGTTTCCGAGTGTTTTTCCAGAAGAGTTGTCTGGGTTGCTGCCAAACAGGGAAGTTGAGTTTGGCATTGAGTTGTATGAGAATACGACTCCGGTGTCCATTGCTTCTTATCGCATGGAACCTAAGGAGTTGAAGGAGCTGAAGACGCAACTTCAAGAGTTACTTGACCGAGGGTTTATAAGGCCAAGTATTTCACCTTGGGGTGCGCTGATCTTGTTCATGAAAAATAAGGATGATACAATGTGTATGTGCATAGATTATTTGCAACTGAACAAGTTGACGATTAAGAACAAGTACCCTTTGCCGAAGATCGATGATTTGTTTGACTTGTTTCGTGGTGCCTCGGTGTTTTCAAAGATAGATTTGAGGTGTGTGTACTATCAGCTAAAGGTTAAGGATGTGGATGTACCTAAGACAACTTTTCGGACTAAGTACGACCATTATGAGTTTCTAATGATCCCGTTTGGGTTGATGAATGCACAGGTTGCATTCATGGATATGATGAATAGGGTATTCCATGAGTTTTTGGATCATTTTGTGGTAGTGTTTATCGATGATATTCTCATGTACTCGCGTACCAAGGAGGATCATGATAAGCATTTGAGGATTGTGTTGCAAGTGTTGTTGGAGAATCAGCTTTATGATAAGCTGAGCAAGTGTGAGTTTTGGCTCAAGGAAGTGGTTTTCCTTGGACATGCGGTGTCAGCCGAAGGTATTCGGCTTGATCCACACAAAGTCGAGGCGGTGATGAGTTGGAAGACGCCTAAATCGGTGACGGAGGTGCGTAGTTTCCTTGGGTTAGCTGGATATTACCGAAGGTTTGTCGAGGGTTTTTCTAAGATTGCTGCACCTTTGACGAAGTTGTTGCAAAAGAATGTTTGCTTTGAGTGGGCGGAAGTTAGGCAACAAGCTTTCGAGAAGTTGAAGGAGGCTTTGATGCAAGCTCATGTCTTGGTTCAACTAAAATCGGGTAAGGAGTTTGTAGTTTATAATGATGCCTCATATGTTGGTTTGGGTTGTGTGTTGATGCAAGGTGAGAAGGTTGTAGCTTACGCATCTAGACAATTGAAGGTGCATGAGAACAACTACCCTACGCATGATCTAGAGCTCGCTGCGATGGTGTTTCCTTTGAAGATTTAGAGACACTAGCTTTATGGTGAAAGGTGTGTCGTTTACACCGACCATAAGAGTTTGAAGTATTTTATGTCTCAGAAGGAGTTGAATCATAGGCAACAGAGATGGTTGGAGTTGCTTAAGGATTATGATCTGACCATTGAGTATCATCTGGGAAAGGCCAATGTTGTGGCCGATGCTTTGAGTAGGAAGGTAGCTGTTGAGATGAGAGCTATGTTTGCTCGGTTGAGTATATCGCGTGATTTCGGCTTTATAGCAGAGTTGCAAGTGAAACCTTCCTTGATTTAGTTGATTAAAGAGAAACATTTGTTGGATGATTCGTCGGTGCCTCATGTTCAAAATATAGCTGAGGGTAATGCAACAAACTTTTATTTAATGATGATGGAGTTTTATGTTTTAAAAGTCGAATAGTTGTGCCGAAAGATGTTGAGTTGAGGCACAATATTTTGACTAAGGCTCATAACACTCCTTTTGCTATGCACCCTGGTAGTACCAAAATGTATTGTGGCTTGAAGGATGAGTACTATTGGGTGGGGTTGAAAAAGGATGTTGCTGATTTTGTAAGCAAGTGTATGGTTTGCCAGCGTGTGAAGGCAGGGCATCGATTTCCTTCTGGTTTGTAACATCCTTTGAGGATACTGGAGTGAAAATGGGAAAGGGTTACAATGGATTTTATATCCAGTTTGCCTTTGACACCATCAAATAAGAACTTCGTATGGGTGATTGTGGATCGTGTTACAAAGTGTGCACATTTCTTAGTTGTGCATAGTACGTATACGTTGGATAAGTTAGCTGAGTTGTATATTGTTGAGATTGTGTGGTTGCATGGTGTGCCCAAGTCCATAGTGTCAGATAGAGATTCGAGGTTTACAGTGAGGTTTTGGGGATGTCTACATCAGGCGTTGGGTACGCGGTTGAATTTCAGCACTTTGTATCATCCTCAGATGGATGGACAGTCAGAACGAGTTATCCTGGTGCTGGAGGACATGTTGCGATGCTGTGTGATTGATTTCCAACGTTCTTGGGAAAAGCTTCTACCTTTGGTTGAGTTCGCCTATAATAACATTTTTCAGGAAAGTATACAAATGGCTCTGTATGAGGCCTTGTATGGGAGGAAGTGTAGAACGCCTCTTTGTTGGGATGAGGTGGGGAAAAAGTTTCTTTCCTTGTCGGATATGCTTAAGGAAACAACTGAGAAAGTGAAGCTCATATGCAAGCGATTGAAGGATGCATCGGATCGTCTGAAATCTTATTCGCATTTAAGGCGTAAGGAGATTGAATTTGCGGTTGGAGATTGTGTGTTCCTTATGGTGTCACCTTGGAAGAAGGTGATGAGGTTCAGACGTAAGGGAAAGCTTAGTCTGAGGTTTATTGGACCTTATGAGGTTGTGGAGCGAGTTGGTCATGTGGCTTATCGGTTGAGGTTGTCGCCCGAGTTGGAAAAGATCCATGATGTGTTTCATGTTTCTATGTTGCAGAGGTATAGATCGGATCCGTCTCATATGATGCCAGTTGAGGAAATTAAGTTGAATCTGGATTTATACTATGATGAGGAACCGGTGGGAAATCTGGATTCGAGTAGCAAAGTTCTTTGTGGCAAGACGATTGAGCTTGTGAAGGTGTTGTGGCAACACCAACGAGTTGAGAAGGCCACGTGGGAAAGCAAGGCAGCCAGGCTAAGGTCTGTCGACGGGTATTATCTGCAGCGGGCATCAACAACATTTAGACTTAGACATAAGTTGAATCATTATCGAAGCGTTCTGCTGAGCCTTGAAGGTCTACCAAGTTTTCCGTCGAGCCAATCGGCTGTTCCACCTGCCGAGGCAGCGAAAGCGTCGAAGCATCAATCTCCCATATTCCACCGAGGCAGCAAAGTCTGGAGGCGCAATGCAACTTAACATATTCAACACAGTTTCACACTACGGAGCAGCAAATCCTGACCCATTCTATCACTCTGATCTTTTCTACTATTTACTTGTGTTTATTTATTTTTCTCTTAAACAACTAAAATTAACTTTTGCATTTATTTTCTGTGCAGGAATTGACATTCGAGTTAGCTGTCCAATCCTCGTGGGAGACGATATCTTTTATACTATAACTTGACAAGAGTGTGCACTTGCGCTCATATTTAGAGAACACCCAAATGCTCTACAAACTGGCACACCACTCCCAACAGCACCCCGCCTCTACCCAGGACGATACCTACCATCACGGTGTCTCTAAAATTGTCCATCTCTAGAATCGAAATGCGCAACTCTCTTACCCGAGCTCAGGAGCATGTAAGTCTTCACCCGTGTCACCAACGCATCAAAATCCGTATAATCTGAGGCCAACATGTAAGTCTTCACTTCATGCACCATACCTTAAGGAAAACGGTCACAATGATGCCTATCACTCGGCACCAACTCATGAGCATACTAGCTCAAATGAACAAACTGAACCTCATACTCGGCTACAATCATGCTACCTTGAACCAAAGACATGAACTCACGTTTCTTGTCATCCAAGTATCTAACTCCTAGATACTTCTTCTTAAAGGAAGCTTGGGAAAACTCTCAATCCACATCATTAGGCTCCATAGTCGTAGTTACAGTCGTCCACATACTGTAACCATCACCTTGCACCAAGGAAACAACACATCCCAGCTTACGAGCATCATTGCACCCTATATGTTCCAAAATCTAAATCGTACTAGCCATCCAAGCCTTAGATGCCTCGGGCGACAAACCATGATACTCAACACCGCCCAAACTATGTAAAGGCTCTGACGGCAACACCGTTTGCCCAGCAACTGGTGCTTGTACATGCACTCTAGAAACAATAGTCTGGAAAGCTCTAGTCATCGCTTGAACCAAAGGCGTCAAATCTCCCAACACTGACCCCGTTGGCTCAGGTGGTACTTGCTCCCATTCCTAGGTGGATTAAGCAGAGGAGGTGGAATCCCTCAAGAGGTATCTCATTCTCCTGATTTCCCTGCCCTATGGCAGCAATAATCGTACCAGATCGCAACTCTCTTCTCGGTCCCATCGTGTTATTCTGTCTAAGGCATAATAACAAACCAAACAAAACAATCAGGCCAACTTCAAGCAAGGATCCAAGACTTCCTTTTCAAATCAAACATTTCAGAAAACTTTTCAAACTATAGTAATAAGGCAATGGGCATCCCACCTCCCCCCCCCCCAACATGGCATAAAGCAACCAACGTATATTTTGCAAACACCGTGCATAAAAAAACAAAGAACATAATTTACAACAACTTGTCGATAACCCAATCTTTCAAAACCTTATCCCACATAGCATATCACAACCAACATGTATATAACAATCACCGTGCATAACAATCATCAACATTCAACCATTATCAACATTCCAAGTTATTAGAAACTTATCTTAACCAATTAACAACAATGCTAATCAATCACAACATACCTCCCAATTATCGCAAACTTGGATCTGATACCAAAAAATGTAACCCCCTCAACCCGACCTAGACGTGAGACCGAGTCAAACAAGACAGATGGTGAATATTGGAGTAAACCGAAAAGGTTTACCTCAATAAACGACCCTAATTTTTTTCTTTTATCTTATCTAGAGACACATTATTATCCTATGTGATACAGACTTGCGGCGGAAGAAACTTCAATTCAAACAAACAACGATTTGGCATTCAATTGACAACAAACGTATTTTGGGGACAAAATTTTAATTTTATTAATTATCAGGGACTTCAGCCAATTGATAGTTACCAACCTTTAATTAGTCATATTCCATGTCACTGTGTCAAATCTCAGCTCAATTTGATCATCCAAACTCTTCTAATTTTATCCACAACGTTCAGGGACTAAAACGTAAGAAAATAGAACTTCAAGAGATTCCAAACAACTAACTTACATGTCACCGTATCGATACACCTAGACTCGTATTGATACAGTTTTGAGATAATTTAAAACCCAGATTCTAGTAGCTCAAAACCGTATCGATACAGTCCCGCGTACCGATTCGCTAAGCCATTTTCACTAAGACTGTATCGATACAGGTCTTCTCGTACTGATACGCCAAGCTAGAATTGGCCTACCTGTACCGATACGGTACCTCGGGTACTGATACGCCTGGGCCTGAGATGCTCATTTTTGCTGGTTTAACATACAATTGAGCTAAGCAATCCATTTAATCATGCTTCTAAGACATACACAACATATCTAAGGATCGATCCTCAACAAAACATAGCAAATCCAGCATCATCACATTGCATCATGCTTCAAAAAGGAATCTATAGGCATGCTTCCTAAAACCACATCAAGTAAGATACCAAATATCATATCAAATCATAATACAAACATTAAAGGCCGTTTACAAGTCCAAAACAACAATATAAACTTGCTCAAACAAGGATTTTACACATATCTCCCGAAAGCACAATAGATTCACCATTGTTATTATTACTCATAGTCTAAACCGAAAACAAACTTTCAAGTAACAAAGTTCTTTTGATCCTTTGCTTCCCGCTGCCTTCCAACTCTAATTCTTTGCATTGATGGGCATAAAGAGCGTAAGCACACAAGGCTTAGTGAGGAATGCTTAAAAACAAAACACCATCAATGCAATTTAAACCATTTTCTAAAACCACATTGAAATATCATGTCAATTACTTCAAATCAACATTTGAAACATCGTGCCCTTAAAACTATGCACTTTAACCAATCAAAAACCAACATATTAAACCATATGCAACATGTATCATAAAATCACAGGAACTCACATTACTAACCTTAATTTAAGCGTTCCCATGCATAACATACCATATGCAAAGCTTAAAGAGTAAACTTGTATAAATCCAATTGTACAACAAATGATACATCAACAATTATATTGGCTTACAAGTGATCAGTAACCAAGTTCCATCTCTAAAACCAACATCATCAGATACACGGATTCACAAGTGTTGTCCCCACACTTCATACATACTCATTGGCACCTCAAGGTTCACATACGGGAGTTTTCAGTACACAATATAAACCTCGCAACCGTTGTGACACCTGTGGTTGAGTATTCGGTACACCGTATAAACCCCTTGACACCACTCATCGGTAGATGTATAACCCCACAAACAAGAGACGGGACACCACACTTCCTCGATCGTTAGAGTACTGGGATGGAGTATTCGGTACACCATATAAACCCCTCAACATCCAAGATAACTTGTTTATAGTGCACTCAATCCTATAGTCGGCTAACTATATCCGATAGCATTTTTAAAACCACATCACTTGCCAATATAATTCATTATAACCACATACCTCATTATTTTCAAAGCATCAACAGTAAACCATTTTCCCAAGCAAAAACCATGCTTTAAACACAAGTATAAACATATACTTACAAGGATCACTTACCATGTGCATCCTTCAACATCTCATGATTAAAAACAGTATATCACATACTTTAAACATGCTTTAACAGTAGGTAACAAGAAATCAAAACCAAGTGCATAAAACCATTTCATAATAGAACGACCCAGAGAGAAAACCCACTTATACGTACTTCTGAACTTAGACAAACGTTTCAAGCTCAAATCTAAGTTCCCAAACCATCTTTAAAACATTTCAAATCTGAAATCTACGTTCTCACTCACCAACACGTGAAACCTCGATTCGCCGATGCAAAACTAAGCATCCAAAGCCTCTAAAGCTTCACCAGTTGCTAACGGATCTTTCTCCCATGTTTTAACCACATAATAACAAAGGATTAATGCATCTCAATGCATTCAAAATCCCAGCAAGCAATACCACAATATTGCCTTGCTAAAAGCCATCAATTGTCTATCTGAAACAACCGAAAACAACATCGATTAACCTCCAAAGTTAACCCAGCCAAAACCTAACACTTTCAACCATCATTTATCATTTATTAACATCCAAAATCATCGTAAAATCAACCTTATGCCTCCAACATTCATAAAACCACCACAACTCCACAAAAAACTCAAATCTAGCAACCTAAACAACTACAGATTCCCATAGTTTCAGGATTACAATGTTAAATTCTTTATCTTAAAATTATTAAACTTCAAAATCATGATTAATATCAATCATAAACCCAGCAAAACAGATCCTAAACGAATCACAATCAATTTCACCAATTAAACTTCAATTAAACCAAATCTCCACAATTAAAATATCAAAACCCATTAGAAAAAAATGTATAAAGGATCAAGAACTTGGAAATTTCAGTAAACACCTTATTTTAGAGGAGAAAACGCAGCTCAACTATAATAGATGATTTTCTCCTTAATTGGATAGATTTTCATGTAAAAACAAGATTAAAACAATAAGATTTTGATAGGAAAACAATAAGAAATCATTTGATAACAAAAGATTAGAGAAATCAAGAGTTTACCTTAAGATTTTGAAGAAGAAATGAGTGTTTGTGTAACCCCCTAGACCCGCCTATACGTTACAACGGATCCTAGGAAGTCACATTAGGGTCACAAGAGCGACCCACAATAAAAATACACATAAAAACATATTTCTTCAAAACACTTATTAAACTGTAAAATCAACTTCTGTTTAGAATATCATTTCGGGAAGTCATTTAAACCCATAACAAAAATTTCAGAAAGTGTTTTACAGACACTGTCATAAAACAATACATGACATACATGCCCACTAACTAAACAATACCGTACTCCAAAGGCAACACCGAGACGACTCCGAACATTGCTGCCAACTATTATGTCATGATATATTCTTTTATCATGCGATGGTAAAAACAACGTGAGCTTGGAAAAATCCCAATAATACATAACTACCAAAAGATGCTATAAGCTCATGCAGATATATGGTAGGCATAACATTTTCATGATGTTCCGTATAGTAGTAGTCTCTATTTCTATTCTACTATTTCGAGGTTGCATCATACTCAAGAATAACGATATTTATTCTTTATTCAAACATTGAGAATTAGACGGGAATTATATAGGCTGGTAACATACAGAGGCGGAATCAGAGAGTTTGGTGTCTAGTGTGTTCCAACAGTGCAACGTTAATACATGAAATGTAACAATGCAGTAAACCCTTTTTTTTCTTTCAAATACATTTGTTTTAGGTAGTAGTAAATATCATTTTAATTTATTATTTACCCCCTAACCATACTCCAATATATAGTTTCCCCAGTGCGGTATCATGTACAGGCATTAACCCGAGCCCATTGGGCGTGGGTACCATCCTAAGGAATGCCTTAGAATACGGGCGGCCCTAGCCGAAGCATAGGAACCGAAAACGGGCGGACCTAGCGGAAGCCTAGGATCCGAATACGGGCGGACCTAGCCGAAGCATAGGATCCGTTTACGGGCGGTCTTACCAGCTGAATCAGGGCTGAGCCGACGGTAACTTCATATCATGTCCCAAGTACCCCAGTGAATCAAATCATCAATAGTTCATTATTCAATAATTGTATTTTTAGTAACACATTATCCATATAGCATGTTTGTCATATCGGGTGCATAGGCATATACCAGAAATATAGTACGGTCATACTTAATTTATAAAACATGGCATGTTCATGTGAGTTCAAGTATGTCAATCATGTGCACATGATCGGTATTATAACATGTAAATCAGTATGCAAAAGCAGTCGTATAGCCCACATGGAACACACTAGGTGGAATAGTTTATTTCCTTGGAGATATTTGGCATTTACGGAAGATAACACATTAACTTTTGACAATTGAACGGATTTTTGAAACGAGGCCCCTATTAAAAGAGGGGTTTGTACTAACGGTTCAAACCAGATATTCAAGAGATGATACATCAAGATCTTTGAGAGTTTTGGCATATCATGAGTGATTTATCCATTTAAGCCTACAAGGTCAATTTGGTCATTTTATCATACACTGGCATTTTGGTAATTTATACCAACAAGGCGTAAACAGTGGCTCAAAAATTCTATTTGCTCATCAGGTTTCCAACCATGCATTTAGAGATTTCTACATCAAGATCTTTCACGATATCAGATACATTCGGGGCTATTTTGATTACTTTGGCCAACGAGGGCATTTTCGTCTTTTAACTATCATGGGTGATTTTGTAATTTAGCCCAAAAGTGATAAATGACGATTTACAATATTTAAGATTTCTAAAAGTTTATCGAGCCTCTAAAACCAATCGAACTAACATGTCCCAACCTTACAGTACTAACCAAACCTTCTAATGTACGCATTTCAAGAGTATCATTTCCAAATACTGATTGTATCGTATATCTGAACGGTTACCTTCATATTTCACCACAGAACTTGCCACAGAGTAGTCGAACTTATATTCTGTGCGGAAAAACTTCCATCCTTATATTTATATCAGGAGTGATTGACGTACATGAGTCATGCTTCAACCCTTAGGGGCATTTCAGTCATTTTTAGCCTTATTGGCATTTCTAAAATTTTATCAAAGGAAATTTACTTATTCCAGTCAATGGGGTATTTCAGTCATTTTCAAGATCGAGATATCCATCATTCCTGTCAAATGAACCATTTGTAGTATTTCAATCATTAAGTACTCGTGGGTGTTTCAGCCATTTAAAAATTTCGGTACCTCCAACCACTTCATTCGTTTCAGAACTCAAGGGTTTATCCATCCTTCCAGTTAATTTCCAAACCTCGGTGTCCGAGGATACTTCAGCCTTTTTTATCAATACGATAATTCCGATTAATTTAACCATAACAGTATTTCCAATACTTTTTGTCATTACGATCAATTCAGTATTTGAGCCACTTGATTAATTCAGAGGTATGGATAGTTTCCCGTAAATCTATACTCGGATATTCATTCCAAATTCAAGGAAACCTAACACCTTACAATCTCGAAGGTTTAAATCTTGTTACCATAACTTTCCAAGTAGTTCGAGGTTTTTAGATAAATTGGCTTGTTTTACCATATCCAGTATAGATTTCTAAATCGCTTCCAATTTCAAGGGTATTTTAGTCATTCTCATACCTTAAGGGCATTTTCGTAATTTCATATCCAACTATTTTTTTAGCATTTAATCATTTGACAATAATAATCGGGTTTGGAGATTAACTGCCTTATTACTTAATTTATTGAACTCCAGATCCTTACATTTATTAACTTTCTCGTTCGAGCATTTTGATCTTATCTAGGTTATCATACTCAATTTCATATCCGGTTTGACTTATACAGAGCTAACATCACTCCTCATCATATTTATGCATGCATTAACCAAATATCGACATGTTCATAAAGCATACAAGAGGTAGTAATGTATTACCTTTAATCCTTGCTATATCGGTCAACCATGGTACCCCATTCGATCACTCTCGAACCTGAATGCGACGTCCTCAACATCCCGAATACAAGGAACTTCGAATACCTTCAATCGCACAAATTCCAATTTCAGTCCTTATTCACATTGCTCATAATTGATTATTAAAATACATAAGCAAACTCGAGTTCAAGGTCCAATTCAGAGGCTTTCGTGTTAAAATTTCACGAAACGGGCTTCAAAATCGGACTCAGGACGTCGAAAAACATAAAATAGGACTTTTCAGAAGAAAAAAGTTGACTTTTTGCTCAGTCAACACTGACGTCAGCGGTCAAAGTCAACGCTGACGTCATGTTGACATCACTGGTCCAATGGCTGACTCGTCGAGTTGACTCACTGGGTTGATTCGGGCGAGTTGACTCGGTCAACGGGCCGAGTACGGGTCAACGGGTTGAGTCGGTTAACGGGTCGGGTCAGGCGGATTAGACATGGGTTCAGACCGGGTTAGCACCGGGTCGAGTTGGTTACCCGGGTTTGAGCTAAAGGTCGTTGGGCCTTACACGGGCCGACCCATTTCCTAAAACTAATAGGCTTGACCCGATTCATTGGGCCAAGTCGGTTCGGTTTGGTTGGGTTCATACCGGTTTAGGCCGGTTCGCTTACCCAGCGATACCAAATCATCGGACGGTCGTCAGAACGGTCGTCGGAAGCCCTCAAATGCACATGTTTTGACGGAAAACATAAAGCATCTACCCACAATCCAACCCAAACCTCAAAAGTACCGAAAATACGTCGGAATCACTTCGATTCTTACCCAAAATGCTAAGGGACGACTGGAGAAAGACGTAGCTCCAACGAGGTCCTTATCAGAGTCGAATGAGCGATCGGTTCACTGGGTTTTGGTCGCCTCAACTTCGGGAGTCCACTGGAGATGTCGGTGGTACGAACGAGTAACTAAGGCCACCGGAAAACGCTAAAAATAGAGGCGGTCGGTGAGTTACCTCCCAAACTTTGATCCAACTTTCCTGACGGTCGACCGGGGATCTCCGCGAGTGGTCGGTGGCATCATGTTCGCTGCTCGATGGCGAGCGTGCCGATGGTGGCAGTGCACGCCAGGAGCCGGCTGTGGTCGAGATCGACGCAAAGCCGGAGGGGGGGAGGCGATGGGTCGCAAGGGAAACGAGATTAAAAACCTGGGTATTTCTTTTGAGGGGCTAAAATTAACACATGGGGGAAATGATTCAGACTTTTATTATTTTCGATATAGCTAGAGTGAATAATTTAAAACGAAGTTGAGGTAGATTATAGCCTTATACTACCTTAGCTCAAACGGTTAAGGCTTGCACTCTTTGACCCTAGGTAGGGGGTTCAAACCCTCATGAAAGCACAATTTTCCCTTTTTTGTATTATTATTTTCTTAAAAAAACGGGGTGTTACAGTTTTGCTTGAGAGGATTTGAAAGAAAGTTTTTGAGCGAAAAGAAGTTACGTCAAATTTGTTTTAATGAAATAACCATCAATTAATTCCTCCAACCTCTTTTATTAATTAAAAACCATTTAAAATAAGCCAATTAAGGGATAAAAGTATGATATTAGACTTTGGGAAAATAGCTCCTTAAAGATTGAAAGTTCTAATCCTTTTACAAAACAGTCACTAAAAACAGTTTTCAAAGTTTACATTTTGGTCACTAAATCTAAAATGTTTGAATTCCAAATACCATTTTCCAAAATTGATTTCACCAAAACCTTTTATATATTTAAAAAGGACTTTAGATAATTTTTCATATTTTTTTCGCCTTCCGGAAATAGTTTTCCCTGAATTCATCCTGAAACTTAACCGAATTTCTAATCTCGGTCCAACAGACCTTAATACCATCCCAAAATCTCTAGGCCCAAAATTAGGGCGTTACACAAATATTGAAAAAAATAAATTTTAAAAAATAGCCCCTAATAACAAGTGTTACAAAAAAAATTGAACCCTAATAATATATATTGAAGAAAAATTAAACTATCATTAAAATTAAACACTTACAATAATGAAATATGGGCCTTAAATAAAGGTAGACCCTGGGCCATTGCCCTTATGGCCCACCGACAGGGATGGCCCTGCTACCCATTACCTGTTATAAGTGAAGCTTGTTTAAAGCTACTTGCTCTCAGATTGGTACCGTCGTGAAGGTTTATTTCCAAACAGATAATGGTCGTCGTGGATGCTTCGTTCGCATGGTTGTTAAGATAAACTTAAGGCACCCTCTCGTCTCTAAGGTCTTGGCCAATGGTTGACTTTAAGTGGTTGAGTATGAGGCATTACCGGTTATCTGTTTTGACTGTGGGATTTACAGCCACAACAAGGAACTTTGCCCCAAGTTGAACGTTCCTGCAGACATTAATGTTGATCAACATGCACCTTCACCAACCATGGAACCAATTCCTCCTAGTGAAGCTTTTGGCCCTCGGATGGTTGTGGAAAAAAGACAATGTTAAAACCAAAAGGTGTTGCATGCTCACATATCCTCTTCACGATTTAATCCCAATTTTGTGGATGATACCGGTTTGCATGAAACCTGAAAAAATGATAACAAGAAACAAAAGAATAGAAGATAATGTGGAAACTTGATTAATTCTCATCAAAGCAGGTTTACAATATATAGAGCATGTTTAAGCTCATGCAACAAACCCTAATCATGTAACTACTTACAACAGACTCCTAACAACCAAAACTGCTCAGCTAACCAACTTAGCTGAATCTAGAATCTCAATATTTCCCTTACTTTTTCTCTTCTCCTAGCTGACAGAAATAGCTGAATGACATTACATTAAGTTTTTCTCTAAACATTTCAAAATACGAATTCGTCAAAGGTTTAGTGAATCCATCTGCGACCTGATGTATGGCAGGTACATAGTTTACGCGAAGACATCCATCCGCAATCTTTTCTCTCACGAAATGGACATCTAAGTCCACATGTTTTGACTGTGCATGAAACACAGGATTCATGCTCAATGATACTGCACTTGTACTATCACTCCAAATTGCAGGAGTTTGATTCTGCACAACACCCATGTCTGCTAACAATGCGTGAACCCAAGTTACTTCCGACGCTGTATCAGCAATGCTGCGATACTCAGCCTCCACTGTTGATCGTGCAACCACCTTTTGCTTCTTCGAATTCCATGTGAGTAGGTTATTTCCCAAATAAACACATCTACCTGTAGTGGACCGCCTATCATCTGGATTGCTCCCCCAATCCGCATCAGAAAAAGAGACAATCCCTGCTCCATGTTCAGATGGTTTGAAAACCAAGCCATAATGTAGCGTCCCATTTAAGTACCTTAAAATCCTCTTTACTGCCAGGAGATGCCCCTCGCAAGGTCGATGTGTGTATTGAGCTACCTTATGCACACTGAATGTGATATCAGGCCTTGTGTGACATAAGTAAAGAAAAGCATCCACGATACTCATGTACCCAGTAGCATCCTCGATTGGACTACCTGCATCTTCACTCAGCTTTGTTGAGGCCAGCATTGGTGTGTTAGCAGCATTTGCACCATCCATCTGCGTCCTTTCGAGAAGTTCCTGAGCATACTTACGCTGGCTCAAGAACAAGCACCCATTACATCGCTGGAATTCTATGCCAAGGAAAAAATTAAGCTAACCAAGATCTTTGAGTGAAAATTCCTTTCTTAATAAAGCAATTACACTGGTCACACTTGACTCTGAATTGCCCGTAACAATAATGTCATCGACATATACCAAGATGTATATGAATTCTCCTGACTCTCCTCGAATAAACAGGGATGAATCTGCAGCAGATCTTTTGAATCCAATGGAGATTAAAAAATCTTTTAAACGTGTATACCAATTTCTTGGTGCCTACCTCGGACCATACAAAGCTTTTTTCAAGCTTACAAACCAACTTCTTGCCATCATCAGTTGTTATCTCAAAGCCAGGTGGCTGCCTCATGAACACGTCTTCACTCAATCCTCCATTTAAGAAGGCATTATTGATGTCAATTTGCCTGAGACTCCACTGGTTTGATACAGCTAATGCAAGCACAACATTGACCGAAGTGGGCTTCACAACAGGGCTGAATGTCTTATGAAAATCTTGCCCTGGAATCTGATTAAATCCCTGAGCTACTAGCCGAGCTTTATAGCGAGCAATGGAGCCATCTGCATTTTTCTTAATTCTGAAAATCCATTTGCATCCAACCAATGACCATCCTGCAAGAAGCTCGACAAGTCTCCACGTACCATTCTTTTCAAGAGCATGATATTCAACATCCACAGCAGCTTTCCACTTAGGGTCAGAAAGAGCCTCATTAATCGAAGGTGGTACAGCATCTTCAGCAGTAGCAAGATAAATTTTGGGTTTAAATACCCCCTGCCTTACTTCTAGTGGTCATATGATGTATATTATCAAATGTAGGAGGAGCCACAGGAACCTGATCAATAGAGTCAAGAGGACATACCTCAGGAACAGACATGTGACCATCAGGCATGATATTGAGTGTGTCACCAACTAACTGGGTGTTCGATGGAGAAGGTAACCTTGAAGATATAATAGACGCAGCATGGTCTAATGACTGAGCCTGATCAGCATATAAAATTGGAGATGTTGCACCAGGGGACTCATAAAACAAACCATCAGTTGAACCATCATGACCCATATCATGAGACCTTGGAGGACTTACATCATTCATTACAGGTTCTTCCACAGCACCAGACTCACCAGGCACATCAGGCACAACTGAAGGAACTAATCACAGGTGTATCAACTAATCCAGACCCTCTAGGTATAGTATCTCTTGTACCTCGAAGATTCTTGAGCAAGCAATCAGCCCCAGGAACCAAGGGAACACTACTGGAGACAACTCATGAAGCATTTGTAGGCTCGTTGTTTTTGTCAGTTTTACCTGGAAAGGGGAAGACACTTTCATCAAATATAACATTCCTTGAAATGAAAACCTTACCACTAGGATCTAAACATTGATATCCTTTGTGCATAGGACTATAACCCAATAATGTAGATGGTTGTGATCGAAAAGAGAATTTGTGGGCATTAAACGATCGAAGACATGGAAAACATCTGCATCCAAATATCCTCAGCATATCATATACAGGCTTGCGACCAAACAATCTTTCAAACAGTGAGGCCCCCTGAAGTACTTTGGTTGGCAACCGATTAATCAGAAACACAGTTGTTGTTACTGCATATGACCAAAAACGCAATGGCAACGAAGCTTGAGCAAGTAAATTCAGGGCTGAGTCAATAACATGACGGTGTTTCCTTTCCACAACACCATTCTGTTGAAATGTGTGTGGACAGGTGACCCGATGAACAACTCCTTCTTTGGTTAATAAGGATGATAGATTGCGAAACTCTCCTCCCCAGTCACTTTGAACAGCTTTGATGTCTTTGTTGAACTGAGTTTTTATCAATTTTTGAAACGATTGAAACGCAATGATTGCTTGTGATTTATGCTTCAGCAAATAAACCCAGGTGTGCCTTGTAAACGCATCAACAAAGGACACGTAGTAAGCAAACCCTTGAGAAGATACTGAAGCTGGCCCCCATAGGTCTGTAAACACCAAGTCAAATGATTCTTTATAAACAGTAGTAGAAGATGGAAAAGGAAGACAATGAGACTTTCCCATTTTGCATGCTACACAAACTTCAGTTCTTTTATTAACAGAAGAATCAATGTATACATTGCACTCTTTACAAATAGTAAGTAGAGTATCAAAGGCTGGATGACCAAGCCTGCGATGCCACAACTTGAATACATCAACCATATTACATTCTTTATCTACTTTAGTCACATGAGCACGATACGAGTCATCCAAAGGTTTCAGAGGTGCTGAAGAAGCTCGAAACCTGTACAAACCACCAACTTGATCTCCTTGTAAAATAACCTTCTTTTTGATTTCATCACAAACCAGGCAAGATTGAGCATGGAACTCCAGAAATACCCCATTATCACTACCAAGCTTAGAAACAGACAGTAGATTTTTAGTGACTTTAGGAACATGCAAGACATTGCTGAGAAGTAATGATTGAGAGGATGACTCTAACACAGATTGACCAATTTTAGAAATGGATAAGCCTGAACCATTACCAACAACCAACTTACCTGGACCAGTGTATTCTGCACAATTGCCCACATTTGCAGCATCATGAGTTACATGATGCGAAGCTCCTGAATCCACAAACCACTGAGCATCATTCACCTCAGCAACATTGGCACGAGCATTGGAATCATCTTTCGATCGATCAGCGCTGCGAGCTGTCACACCAGGAAAGGTTTCATCAAATCTGTGCCAGCATCTATCAACAAGATGCCCTATCTTTCCACAGAGCTGGCACTGAGGCTTTGTATTCGAACGATATTGCATCATGCCTCTCCCACGAGAACTCATAGGAGCACGATACGGCCTGTATTGTGTTTGATCATTTGCAGGAGACGAATCTTGATTAGAACCAGTGACATGTGCAACATTAACAGAGGGAGTAATATCTGAGAACTGATGAAAATTAAGAAGTTGAGTTTCAGCGTCCATTAGAACTGAAATCGCTGCATCGAATGTAAAAGAAGACTAACTTGCCGTGATAACCGCCACAAACGGCTGATATTCGACAGGAAGACCTTTGAGAATCGAGGCAATTTTCTCAAGATCCGATATGGGACTCCCACAAGAAGACAACATATTACAGACTTCTTTAATTTGCGCAACATAAGCTCGCATACTAAGTTCACCCTTTTGAATAGAGCGAAGTTTATAGTGCAAGCTCATAGCTGTAGTGGTAGATCTACTGGAGAAATATTTGAGAACTGTTGACCAGATTTCAGCGGAGGTTTCAGCAGCCATGAATTCAGAAAGAAGATGGGAGCTTATCGTGGAAAGGATCCAAGAAGCTAAAGCACTATCCTGCGCAATAAAGACTTCATACGCCTCATTTTCAACTTTTTCACCCTGATCGTTAGTGACCCTTGCCGGAGGAGCCTTGAGGACACCGGTGAGCAGCTTTTCTAAGCGGTGACTCCGAACAGCCAGCAAAACTTGCTGTTTCCATAAGAGGAAGTTTGTTTCATCAAGAACAATACTGACTCTTTTGTTGGTAAATGTTTTGCCTGAAACGGAGGAACTCTCGGTGGAATCACTTGGAGTAAGAGATGAATCTCCAGAAGTGACCATGTTACACGATAGACACAGGAAAGAACAAAGAAGAAATGACCAAACGGAAGCGAGGCGCTAGGACTTTCTGGTGATTGATACCATGTAAAAATGATAACAAGAAACGAAAGAAATGAAGATAATGTGGAAACTTGATTAATTCTCATCAAAGCAGGTTTACAATATATAGAGCATGTTTAAGCTCATGCAACAAACCCTAATCACGTAACTGCTTACAACAGACTCCTAACAACCAAAACTGCTCAGCTAACCAACTTAGCTGAATCTAGAATCTCAACAAAACCCCACACTAGGCCCCTAATGCCAATGCTTATCACACTCCCGCCTCGGCGATTGATCAACTTGGCCATGAGTCTGCAACTATGACCGCCTCTACTGCTGTTGAAAATTATAAGGAAAATACTCGACCGCCTAATAACAAGTCCACAAAGAGTGGGAAATATGCACTCTTCATCCAAAAACCTCCTGTTGTTATTTTTGGGACAAAAAATATGAATATTTCCCCTACCTGTCTTTTAAATACAAATGGTGCAAGTTCAAGAACGCAATCTAAGGGTCATTTGCCAAGCACCATTTTGAACCCAAACAAACATGGTGATGTCTGTACCACATGATGGAAATCCAACCATTCCACCTAAGTCCAATTCTAGGACACTGGCTACCAACTCCATACTCAGGCAAAAGTTCTCTCACTATTGTTCCTAAGACTACTACAACAGCTCGCCGGTCACATGTTGCATAAGAACCTGCATTGAGTAATGAGCTTCAGGAAATTGAGCATGCTGATATGGTCAAATGATAACTTTTCCCCTCTTCAACAGCATTTGATCATGAATTTAAAAGCTATTGTATGAAATGCCTAAGTGTGTGGGCACAATAATTTTATCTGTATCACTCATCAATACATTCGCGATCATAATCCTGACAACTTTGTTTTTGTTGAGACCCATGTTAGTGGAGATGCTGCGAAACGCCCTCAGATTCCCTAATTCCTTCAGTGTTGAAGTTGCGGGGTTTTCAGGTGGCATTTGGTTGTGTTGGTATGATCATATTTCTATTGATGTGCTTTCTTGTCACTTTTAGTTCATCCATTGTAGGATTTTGATTTCTGGAAATAATGCTTCTTGTTTGGCCACCTGTATCTATGCAAGCCCTAATTATTTGAAATGGAAGGCATTTGGTTCCCCTCTCTCTCTCATTAAAATTAATTTTTTATAATATAATTAAATCCTCAAAACTTTATTTTTTTCCAAATTGACCCATTTCATTGTTTTCTTTTAAATTTGTCTAATGTTTTATAATTTTAATTTGATATTTTTGTTCATTACAATCCGTGAAACTTTATTTTTAATCCAAATTGACCCTTTTTCAGTCCAAATTGACCCTTTTTCATTATTTTTTAATTACTCCAATATTTTATAATTTTAATTTGATATGACTTTAAATAATTAACTCCAAATCAATAACGATTGACGAAGGCCAACCTAAAGTCTATCGACTACTTATACGGTTGTACCGAACTCAAACTCAATGTGAATTCCAAACCCGAAAATAACCCGACCTGAATTACCCAACCTGAAACTACCCGACCTGAAATGCAGCCGACCTGAAATGAACCTGACCTAAATGGACCCGACCTGAAACAGACCCGACCTAAAATGGACCCGACCTGAAATGGACCCGACCTGAAATGAACCCGACCTGAAGTGTATCCGAACCCGAATCAACTTGTCAATTATCTGCTTCAGACCCGACCTATTTTGACCCGAGCTGAAATGGACCCGAGCTGAAATGGACCTGACCTGAAATGGACCCGACCTGAAATGGACCCGCACCTGACCCGAGTCGAGTCAAAACAGAAAAATGACTTGTACCCAATTTTACCCGACCTGATAGTACCCGACCTGAAACCCATCCGATTACTTGTTTTTACATCCCTAATGATCACAATAGTTTTCGTTATGTCCGCAACCGCGATAACTGCGACGCGACTACAAACGATATTTAAATCCTTGTTGAAGACACTCTTATTGACATTGGGTTTCCTCTTAATTGTATCTGAATTAATATGCACTGCATTTTCACCTCCTTCATGCAAATTCAGTGGAATGGTGATCTGAGTTGACCCTTCAGCCCTCAAAGAGGTATTAGTCTAGGTGATCCCCTTTCAAGCTTGCGCACAACGGAATTCCTATCTCGCATTTTTTTTAGACGATCCAATTCTTTATGTCAAAGCAAATCTAGATCAAGTCGTCATTATTGGTAATTTGTTGACCACTTTTGGCCTCTTTTATAGGCATACTATAAACAAGCAGAAAACAAAGCTACTCTTCATATAATAGTGATGTTAATATACAACATTCTTTGAACGAGCATTTGGGTTTTCCGATTGTCCCTGATCTCGGTAAAAAAAAATTTAAAAAAATTCGGCCTCGTTAAAAACCCCCTCTATAGTCAACATTAGAAGATCCAATGTCAACCCCTAAGGGAGAAAAGAGTGTCCACTAAAATTATCCATTAATAGAATCATCAATTACAATTTGTTCAATACAATTTGGGCATTCAAAATAAATAAAAAATAATTATATCGTTGATCACTAAATGCCCAATGTGCTAAAGTAAGGGTTGCCTTATTTGCTGAACGATGAATATAGGCAACCGATATATGTTGATGTCGCTGAAGAAGATCCTTCGCCTCGGTCATGCTTTGGGCCAACACTGATCTACCTTGAGCTCTAGATTGAAAAAGATTCACAACATTTACAGCGTCTCCCTCAATAACAACTCTCGGCCATCCTTGATCCAATGCAAAGAGAATAGCCGCATAGAAGGCATGACGTTCTACAGTCTTTGTTGATTTCGCCCATAGTAACGTGCGTGCACATCCTGCTATTACTAGGCCACGATGATCTCTCGCTAGTAGTCCCATCGCTCCAAGACTTGTATGAGATTGATACATACCATCAACCGTTAGTTTAATTGTATCTAGAGGTGGCTTAGTCCACACATTTGTTGCTCATGATTGTAGAAAACCAGAAGGTAATGGTGCTATTGCGGCTCCATGAAGCTCTTTGTGTAAATGTTGAGCGTTCTCCACAATAAGAAAAGATGGTTGCAACTTTTTGTCATGCACCAACGTGTTGTGTCTGTTTCAAACATTTCAAAAAAGCACAACAAATTCAACATGTAATACTGATTTTATGTCTGGACTATAATTTTATTCGAATAATATTATTTGTTGAAAAAGATAAGATGATGTTATAAAAAAAATAATGTTGTAATGCGTGGATGCCCAAATGGTTAAATAGGGGGGAGGCATGCCCAACACACGGAAAATTGAGCCAAATTTGGCTAAGAAAAAAAGCCATGAAATGGCTTCACCTCGGGGCAGTGTCCTTTGAGGTTCGAGAGCAGTGCTCTCCCTGGAATAATTTTTCTGGGACAGTTGGTTCGATCGAAGGTCCTGAAGAGGTTCGTTTGAATCAATTTTTGAGTTATGGTGAGATGATGCGAGGATCCGGCTAGGGGTCGGTTAGAGTTCTTCATTCGAGCTTCTAGTAGGGTAATTTTTGTTCTTTATCCACGTATTTATTTTAATGTCGGCTTTTTGTAATAAATATTTTTGTATGAAATATAAGATGTTCTTGTATTTGTTGGTATGTTTTTTATTTTATATGTCATGTTTGTATATTTTATTTGGCAAAATGACAAAAGATACACCCAACGTTTGCATGTTTTGTCATTTGACCCCCTATTCTTTTTTTTGGTCCAAATATGCCTCCAACGTTTGATTGTTTTGTCATTTGGCCCCCTATTCTTTCTTTTGGTCCAAATATGCCCCCAACGTTTTATTCGTAGTCCAAATATACCCCCAACGTTTCAATTTGGTCCAAATATGCCCCATGTTAGATGGAAACTGTCAGTCAACTGACGTTCAACAACTGATGCTGACTAGACTTGCCATGTATTAAGATCTGCTGATGCCACGTCAAAAAAATTTATAAGCTGTTGAGCGTCGGTTGATTGACAGTTTACATCCAACAGGGGTATATTTGGACTATGAATGAAATGTTAGGGGCATATTTGGACCAAAAGAAAGAATAGGGGGCCAAATGACAAAACAAGCAAACGTTGGGGGCATATTTGGACCAAAAAAAAGAATAGGGGGTCAAATGACAAAACATGCAAACGTTGGGGGCATCTTTTGTCATTTTGCCATTTTATTTTGTATGCCATGTTTGAATAAAATATATTTATTTATGTTGTTTGATTGAATGTTAAGTTAAAACCTTTTAGTATGGATTATTGTGAAAAACGTACTCCGAACCTTAAGGAGTGCCGCTTTCCATTAATACCTATTACAAAAATATTATTTTTATTATAAATCATAATTTTCAAAATAGACTCCCCTCAGTCGAGAATCTAACATAAATTATGCCATGGGCGTAGGGGTGTAAATTTCTTCTCTTAAAATATAAAATATCATTTTTTTAAATTATAATTTTCAAAATAGATTCTCTTCATTCAGGAATCTAACGGAAATTATGCTATGAGCGTTGGAGTGTACGTTTCCTTTTATAAACATATATTTTTAAATATTATTTTAAATTAAGGGGTCACAATTTATAAATTAAATTCAAGTTTATAATTTCTGTCGTTAAAATAATTTGTAATCGACTAGGTACCAATTTTAGGCATTGTGGGGGTGGTCACCCTTCATCACACGTAACCGACTCCCGAACCTATTTTCTAGTTTCGCAGACTAAAACTCGTTTGTTTTAATAAAACCAATAAAAACAAATTTTATTAAAATAACCGGGTTTTCAGGTGATCCAATCTCACCTAAAGTAAACAAAAAAAGATTGGTGGCGACTCCCACGTTGTTACAGCTTGGCGACCCCGCTGGAGACACTTTTTTTTAGAGTCAAGCCACAAGTCTATTATTTTTTGTTTTAATAGATGGAAATGATTATTTCGATTTAATTTAAATTTGTGATAACTGTCCATTTATTTCTAAATTTTCTAATTTTTTTTATAAAATCTGTCTTTTGAGTTTACATATCATGAGCCTTGTACCCGGGTTCCGTCCCTCTTAAGTGGGAGCGAGAAGCTACTCCTTCGTGAGGTACTCCCTCCGTGCATGATGGTAGATTGCTTTCGGGATACATCTGTACCTTTTTCTTTGTGAGATTTTTATATCCGTGCAGACCTAGGGAAATGTATCCTCCCGAATTGATTTCCTAGCGACAGTTCGGGTACCGTTACTTTAGAACCAAAACCACATGTAGTGAACCTTAGGAGCCAACCCTTTAGAGCCATACTGAAATTTTGCCCGTTAGCGGTCACCCTGTTTAGGTTTTATGCCCTCATATACCATTTATGTACAAATTTCTTATTATTAATTTTTGTCCTATTCATCATTCGATTTATTCATTTGTTTCTTTTATTATGAACAAACCATTTTTCTTTTTGGTGATCATACTGCATTAAGACATTCATTTCGCATTAATTGCATGACACCATTATAACATTTTATTTTATTTTTTTCATTTCACCAGCATGAAGTATTGATTCATGACTGGTTCCCAATTTGAAAGAAATATTTATCATCGGGAGAAAATCTACCAGGAGACATGAGGATCACGATGAACCAGACGTTATTGTTGGTACTTTTTCTATCCATTCTATTTCATATTTTGCTCTGCTTGACAATAGTTCAACTCACTCATATGTTGCGAGTTCGGTATCTAGGGGTCTTGAAATTCCGGTTGATAGTACCAATAATGTTTTCGCCGTGCACAGTCCGGTGGGTAATCCTGTTGAGGTTACCAAAGTGTACAACAATTGTCCTCTCGAGCTTCAATGAGAGATCTTTCCGGATGATTTGATGGAGTTACCATTTTGGGAATTTGATCTCATTCTCGGTATATATTGGTTATCCGCTCACCGAGTCACTTTAGATTGTAAAAAGAAGAGGGCAACTCTGAGGACTTCTACTGATCGTGAGGTTGTTCTTGTTGGGGAGCGTAGAGGTTTTCTATCTAATGTTGTATCAGCTCTCAAGGCTGAGAAGATCATCAAGAAGGGGTTTGTTGCCTATCTTGCTTACATTCTTGATCTGAGGCAGTTTGATGCTGGGATGGATAAGATTCAGGTTGTGAGAGACTTTCATAAGTATTCCCGAAAGAATTGTCTGGTGTACCGCCGAAGCATGATGAGGTTGAGTTTGGCATTGAGGTTTACCCGGGTTTAGCTCCTGTGTCTATGGCTCCTTACCGGATGGCACCAAAGGAGTTGAAAGAGTTGAAGGTGCAGTTGCAAGAGTTGTTGGACAGAGGGTTCATCCGGCCTAATGTTTCACCATGGGGAACTCATGTCCTGTTTGTGAAGAAGAAGGATGGGACACTTCGGCTTTGTATCGATTATCGGAAGCTGAATAAGCTGGCGATCAAGAGTAAGTATCCCCTTCCTCGTATTGATGATCTCTTTGATCAGTTCCGGGGAGCTACGGTGTTTTCTAAGATAGACCTAAGATCTGGTTATTACCAACTCAAGGTTAAGGATTCTGATGTGTTCAAGACAGCTTTCCAAACACGCTACAGGCATTATGAGTTCCTTGTGATGCCTTTCAGATTGACTAACGCCCCAGCCGTGTTTATGGATTTGATGAATCGGGTGTTCCAACCTTATCTTGACCAGTTTGTTGTGGTTTTTATTGATGATATTCTAGTTTATTCCAAATCTAAGGCTGAACATGAGGAGCATCTTCATATTGTTTTACAGACTCTTCGGGAGAAACAGTTGTATGTGAAGTTCAGCAAATGTGAGTTTTGGCTTTCGGAGGTGGTATTTCTGGGACATGTAGTGCCAAGTGCAGGTATTCAGGTTGATCTGAGGGAGATTGAAGCCATTATGAGCTGGAAGCAGCCGAAGAATGTTTTCGAGGTCCGAAGTTTCTTGGGTTTAGTCGGGTATTATCGGATGTTTGTGGAGGGTTTCTCTATCATTGCGACTCCTTTGACTAAACTTCTGAGGAAGGGTATTCCCTTTGTTTGGGTTGAGGCCCAACAGTCTAGCTTTGAGAAGCTTAAGACCATGTTGACTGAAGCACCGATTTTGATCCAGCATGAGCCTGGTAAGGCTTACACCGTTTACAGTGATGCTTCTTACACTAGATTAGGATGTGTTCTGATGCAAAAGGGGAAGGTAGTGGCTTATGCGTCTCGATAGTTGAAAGCGCATGAGTGTAACTATCATACCCATAATCTTGAGTTTGCTGCCGTGATTTTTGCTCTCAAGATCTGGGGACACTATCTCTACGGAGAGAAGTGTTATATCTACACAGACCATAAGAGTCTGAAATATATCCTCACCCAGAAGGATCTTAATATGAGACAGCGTCGTTGGGTAGAACTTCTCAAGGATTATGACTGCGAGATTGAATAGCATCCACGCAAAGCAAATGTTGTTGTGGACGCCTTGAGTCGTAACGCCATTTCAGATTTGAGAGCTCTGTTTGCTCAGATGAGTTTGTATGATGATGGCAGTCTTTTGGAAGAACTTCGGGTTATTCCTACATTGATTTCTGATATTCGAGCTAAGCAGCCTAGTGATCCGTTTTTTATGCATCATATCAAAGAGGTGCAAGAAGGTACATCTCGAGATTTCTCTATTAATAAGGATGGGGTATTATGTTTTCGTGGCCGGTATTGTATTCCGAGGAAATCTGAGTTAAAGTAGATTATTCTTAGTGAGGCCCACGATAGTCCTTATTCTATGCATCCTGGTGGGGAAAAGATGTATAATAATCTCCGTGTGAGGTATTGGTGGAATGGTCTCAAGCGTGATGTTGTGGGGTTTGTGTCCAAGTGTCTGACCTACCAGAAGGTCAAATCAGAGCATTAACGTCCATTTGGGTTACTTTAGCATATAGAGATCCCTCAGTGGAAATGGGAGCGTGTGACTATGGATTTTGTTAGTGGTCTTCCTTTGACTCCGTCAAAGAAGGACTCTATTTGGGTTATTGTGGATCAGTTGACTAAGTTCGCGCACTTCATTCCTGTTCGAGTTGACTATTCCTTGAGCAAGTTAGCTCGACTCTATATCTTTGAGATTGTTCGCCTTCATGGGATACTGTTATCTATTATTTTTGACCGAGATTCGAGGTTTACATCGAAATTTTGGAAAGCTTTACATACTGCTTTGGGTACTCATTTAAGTTTCAGTACTTCTTATCATCCGTAGACTGATGGTCAGTCCGAGCAGGTGATCCAAATTCTTCAGGATATGTTGAGAGGTTGTGTGGTGGATTACAGAGGCAGTTGGGAGGATTTCTTGCCACTTACAGAGTTCGCCTATAATAATAGCTATCAGACCGGTGTTAAGATGGCACCGTATGAGGCTCTGTATGGGCGTAAGTTTCATTCACCTATTGGTTGGACTGAGTTGAATGAGCACATGTTGTTGGGACCTAAGATTGTACATGAGGCTAAGCAGACTATCAGATTGATTTGAGATCGGCTTAAGGCTGCTTTTGATCGACAGAAGTCTTAGGCCGATTTGAGACGTCGGGATATTGAGTATGAGGTGGGTGACCAGATTTTCTTGAAAGTATCTTCGTGGAGGAAGGCACTTCGATTTGGTTGGAAAGGCAAGCTGAGTTCTCATTTCATCGGACCTTATCGGATTATTCGTCGAGTTAGACCAGTTGCCTATCAGCTTGAGTTACCACTTGATCTTCAGCATATTCATGATGTCTTCCACGTCTTTGTGTTGAGACGTTATCATGCTGATTCGTCTCACGTTCTTCCTGTGGAGGAGATTAAGATTCGTCCTGACTTGCGTTTTAAGGAGGAACCAGTTGAGAATCTTGCTTAAGACAATAAGGTTCTTAGGAGGAAGACCATTAAGATGGTCAAGGTCTTGTGGCATGGGCGTAGTCATGATGAGGCTACATGGGAGCCCAATGTCGTTGTCAGAGCCCAACATCCGCATCTCTTTGATCCAAGTAAATTTCGAGGCTGGAATTTCTTTTAAGGAAGGAAGAATTGTAACACCCCAATTTTTCCCTAAAATTAAAACCCTAATTTGTTAAATTCGTAGATTGAAACCCTAGTAATTTAGGGATTTTGATTTTTAAACCTAATTTGATTTAGGGATTAAATTGGAGAAAATTGAAAGTTAAGTGATCTAATTGTTAAAACTAGAACTTTGGGGACCTTTTTGTTAAGCGGGTAAAAGTTGAAACCCTTGCTTCACGATTTACCCATTCTTTAGGGTAAAAAGCCTTGTATGGCCTTTCATCTGCCATATTTTCAAGTCAGTCGCACCATCTCCCTCTTTCTTTTCTTTTCAAAACCCAAGCCCTCACCCTTCGTTTTTCGTTCACCCTCCGATCAAGGGTCGATTGATGGTCGTTTAGCAATTCGGTCCCACCTTTCAACTCCCCTCGTTGTTTCGAACAAAACTCGTCCTTAAATCTCCCTCACCAACCGTCTGTTTACTCGGAAACGGTACAAAATCATTCGGAAAAACTTTGCTCCGCCTCCTCTTTGCCGTGTCCCTCGTTCGAAACCATTTGAGTAAGCCTCTTGTGTTCGTGTTGTTGTGTGGTGTATGGAAACAATCGGAATGTAACACCCGGGTTTAGGGGTCGGGTGAAAATAATATTAAAATATTGTTTCGGGTTCGGTTTTATAATTAAAATAATAATATATATTATTTGGACATTGTGATTTCAAAGCAAACAAATTATGTTGGACCAAATTGAATTGAAACTCAAATTTCATGAATTTTAAAGTAAATGAGAATGCCATCTCATTAATGGCATTTTCATAATTAAATGGTCTTCCAAATGAAAACCCCCTTTTGTTTAAAACACAATTTGTCATCTTCTTCCCCCTACACTCCTCCATTTCCACGACAAGAGAAGCCCCCTTCCCCTTTTTACTATTTCATTTCCTTGCTTCTTCATTTTGGCTCGGTTTTGAAAGGTAATTACGTTTTCATTCTGCTCTCATCTTCCTCTATCCAAAAGTACCTTTAGATTTCATTTTTATCTATGTTTTGGAAATTTGGTTTTTCATGGAAAAATGATAAATGTTAAAGCTTTATGGGTTTTTACTAAAGCTAATGATTTAATAATGTTAGTTATGTTGTTTAGGAACCTTGAAGTTCAACATATATGAATTTCAAGGTGTTTTAACATGATTTTCGTACTTGGGTTTTCAAGGGGTTTTTGAAGGGTTTTGGAGTGGATTTTAGGTGTGTTTTATGTTGGAAATGGAAGGCTAATGTTAGTATGTTAGTTAAGGGTTGTTTTGGAACCATTTGGAAGTGTTAAAAGTGTTGAAATCAAAGGTTTTGGATTGGGTATAAGGGCTGCTCGAATTTGATGGTTTTGGGGTTGTTCATGGTTTGAATTCATGTGTTTATTGCTTGAATAGTATTCCGGGTTTGCTACTTTGGAGTATGAGCTGATTTGAGGTTGTTTGGATTGTGTTGAGTTGTTTAGAGACAAGGACTTGTGTTGGTGAAGCATCGGGAGTGAATCCGGAAGCTTGAAGGTGTCAGTTGCTTGATAGTTGAGCTTGGAAGTGAAGGTGAGTGGTTAAATTTTTTAAAATGGTCTTTGAATATTTGGTTCAAGCATGCGGACTAGGTTGGGCTTGGTAAACCCACCTAGAGTTGGGATTAGAGTGGTAGCCTAATCCCAAGCTTTAGTTAGAGACTTTGGTTGCACTCTTTGATGGTCGTATATGCCTCGTGATGATTGTGTTTATGATGGTTATGTATAAATGTGTTATACATGTATGTTGAGGCATGATATTGATGCATTGTAATATGCATGTGGATTGTTCATGATTGTGATCATGGTGAGTACGTGCTAAGCACGGAAGTGATATGAGATATATTGTGGATTGTGGTTAAAGTTGGCACTAGTATGTTTAGGTACAAATGATCGATCATTAGGATGTTAGTGTGCACACGAGAGTCAAATGCGCGCGTGGCCTTGATGATGGTAGTCATCAAGATGGAGTACGGGTTCGCCCAGAAATTCTTCTTATTTAAATGTTAGTCGGTGATGAGTGTAATCCCATCGACGGGGCGTGAGGATGAGTGGAATCCCCTCCGCGAGAACGGTGATGAGTGTAATCCGACCGTAAGGTAATGGTTGTGTTGGATATGAGTTCCAACGTGATTATCCGCGTATTCGAGTAATAGCTAGATGCCAACATGAGTTGATATGTGTATCAATGTGTTATGAAATGTGATCCCTATTTGGATGATTATATGTGTTTACATATGATGTGGATTGAGCTTGTTGAGCATGACATATTATTGGATAATTGTTCATGCATCATTGACATTTTGGCTCTTGTGGATCGAAGGTAAGAACATGCATTTACCTTGTTGTGCTCGTGCTTGGACCTTGCATTGTCAAGGTTTGTTTTTAAAGAGCTTACCCTCACTAAGCTTTATGATTGCGCTCTCTTTTGTTCGACAATGCAGATCCTTAGTTCGTGGGTTGCTAGTGCAAGAAGGGGCCTCCAAGTGTGTGTGCTTTGTGGTGCTAGCCTAGCTATCAAGTATGGTTATTTTAGTTAAGATGTAACGGTCAAGCAATGGGACATGTAATTGTGGTGTGATGCTTTTGAAGTATGTTGATGTTGGATGTTTAAGAGCATGTTTAGACTCCTTTTATATGTTTTGTTGGTTTGTCTTTGGATGCCATGTTGCTTGTAAACCATGTCTATCTTGTCACCTTAATTGCCTAAGTGTATGACCTTGTGTAAGCATGAATCTTGAATGCTTAAGTCTATGACATGTATGATCTTTGAATGGATGTTCTACCATGTATCCTTGTGTATTTTGTGTATGTTGCTATAGGGTGCATGCCTTTAGAATGTATTTGTATGATACGTATGCTTCTTAGAGTCGTTACGGACGTTTGGGATCAATTGGAGATGTCTAAAACTGATTTTGGGAAATTGCAGACAACAGGTGTTTCGAAACGGGTTGTCCTGTTTCGAAACGGGTGTGGTTCCAGGGCCCCGTATCGAAACCCGTATCGATACGTTTTGGCTACTGTGAGCCCCTGTTTCGAAACCAGTTTCGAAACACTTTGGCTACTGGAATTGCCTGTTTCGAAACGGGTATCGAAACGGCAAGGCAAAACGAGACCCTGTTCCGAAACGGGGTGAATGCGTTTTGAAACGAGTGTTTGACTTTTTAAACTGAAGCTAGTGTTTCGAAACGGGCCTTGACTGTTTCGGAACACAGGCCTGAAATTGGGCTTTTTGACATCTCCAAAGGGTTTCGAGGATTGGGCTTAGGCCCTGTTTGTTGTTGGGCTTCCGCTTAAGTTTAATAAATGTATTCTAGATAAGATAAAATGAAAAAGTTTTCCTAGGGTCGGTAACCGAAGTGGAGCCTTAACGGGTTTCATCTCGGTTATCCCCGTGTAATCCGCTCGGACCGGTCAAGCGTCCGGACCAGGACGAGGGGGTTACACGGAAATCCTCTGGTGCATGTTGTGATGGCCGGATCTTGACCATTAGGGTCACCAGAAAGTGTTTCCGGCGAGCCGCGTCGTTAAGGGTTGTAAACCATAATAATCAGATCTGTGCAAAAAGGGGTATGAGGTTCGGGCTTGCATTATGTGAGTTGGGTTCAAGCCCAAATCTCTGGTGAGCCAAGTGTGTGGAAGGCCCGAACCGGACCAAGTTACCAAACCAGATCGGTCCATTGGACCAAACCCGAACCGGATCGAACCATTAGAGTGTAGCCGAACCAAACTGAACCAGTATTTGGACCGAACCGGGTGACGTCATTACTGACTGTGGGGTATGACGTCAGCCTTGACCAGGATGATGTCACCGCCGACGTTGACCCGTTGACCGTTGACTTTTTTCAGTTAAAGTCAATTCTATGTTTTTCGACGCCCCGATTCCAGATTCGCAGCTCGTTTTTCCAAATCCAATCCCGAATAGTTGTTTTGGGCCTTTTTAATTAATTTATGCTCAGTTGAGAAATGGTGTAAATTGGTTTTTGAATCGATTTTCTTTTGCGTTCAGGTGACATAGATTCGGACACTGAAATTCTTCCTCCTCCTCTGCTTGGTCAACCTCCTGCATCTCAGCCTTCGAGTTCTGCGCGTACGTGTAATTAAATAAGTTCATGTTCAGTAGTTGTGGCATAGTAGTGAAATCTTACATGGTGTTACCCTTGTAGGTGTCGATCCTGTTCAACCCGTTATTAGATCTGAGCGTGGGAGACGTCACTCCTGACGTTGAGCTGTTAGCTATTTGAGGTGTGTTCTCTACTTGTGCTATATTATCTGTGTTGTTGTTGTATGATGTATGACTTGTGAAAATATGTTGTGATCTGAGCTATGTGCTATGCTTTGTGTAATTCTGTTAAGCATCATACATCGGAATTTGAATAACTTCTGTCGGATTAAATGCTCATGCATTTTCGGATTAATAATGTTTCCATTCGGACTAGAATCGAATTTCCATGTCATATCATTTGGGTTGGGAAATGTACGGAGGAAGATCAGTGGTTTCACCCTTCGGGCTGAATTCCACTTCGGACTTGGTGGCGATGTAGAGAGTGGTTCAGGGGAACCTTACTCTTCGGACGGTGATGTAGATGGGTTCATGACATAGACTTAGGTGCATCGTGCTTTGTATATCTGTGTACTTAAATGACTATGTTGACTGTATGATTCTTGTGATATTCTGTCTGATGCATTTTAGAGATACACTGAGCTTAATAGCTAACTCCCATTAGCTTTTATTTCAAATTCTCAGACATAGGAGTTCGGTACTTGGAGGACCACATTTTATCAGATTATTTACAGTTTTCAGTATCGATATTTTTAGATTTCAGATTTGTATCTGTAACCCCCTTAACCCGGCCTAGACGGTTGACCCGAATTAAGAAAGTCACACGGGGAAAACCAAAGTCAACCCAAAAGTCAACCTTGATTAACGACCCTTTTTTTTCTTTTTAATCTTGTCTAGATGCACATTAGTCCTAATTGTGATCACACAAACATCATACTCAAAGATCACAAACATCAGAGATCAAACAGGGACCCAATTGAACAAATTACAACTTTAGGGACCAAATTGTAATTTCTGATAAATAAAAGGACTTAACCCAAATTAAAGTTACCAACTTGAAATTAATCAGGTTTCATGCTTCTCTGTGAAATTTCAGCTCAAAAGGACTTCCCAAGCTCATACAATTGCACAAACAAGTTTCAGGACCAAAACGCAAACAATTCAAAACATATAACTGCCAATGTCAGCCCCCAACGGTCGACCGTTCCGAAACAGGCTGAACCCGTTTCGAAACACGGGCCGTTCCGCAACGGGTTCCGAAACATAGCCTGGCAGAGGCCAAACCGTTTCGAAACGGTGCATACCGTTTTGGACGCCTGGGTTCATTCAAGGCACCCGTTCCGAAACGGTGCACACTGTTCCGAAACGCCTGCTCAGATTGCAGCAAAAAGCATTCCAAAACATGCAATTAATCATCCAAACATGCTCCAAATGCCACCAAACTTTACCAGCATGCAATTCAACATATATATGACTTGCAAGCATCAACAAATCATCAGAACAACATCATATGCAAAAAGCCCCAATTCTATAGGCATGCTTCCTACACAAGCTAGCTACACAAGCACAAAACTTCCAAAACAAGCATGTAATGATCCAATGCAAAAACCAGCAATCTTAACAACAATCAACATACTTAGGGAGTTCCAAACACCTCCCAAATCATACACATTGGTCCCCCATTGCCAAATTACCCAAAAGCTAAAATGTTTAACAAAACCTTCCATACATTGAGCTCTACTTGCACTTGAATTCTTGCCCTCCTTGCTGCCCTCAAGGTTCCTTAATGTTCTGCATTATTGAATTAAGAAAACGGAAGAGAGCGTAAGCAAAAGCTTAGTGAGGTATGCTCTTAAAAACCATTCAATAATGCATTTAAAAACGTTTACAAATCATGCTTTAAATCAACCTTTGCACATGCTCAAAAGCATACTTAAAAACAAGCATCTCATGCTTCAACATAATACAACATGTCATATTGGCTCAAGTGACAAATTCCATTTCATTTAAACAAGTTCATCAACTTCCCAAGGACTTTTAAACACCTTGGCCCCAAGGACTTTTAAACACCTTGGCCCCAAGGACTTTTAAACACCTTGGCCATGGACTTTTAAACACCATGAATGAGGACCACACAAGGACTTTTAACCACCTTTGTGTCCAAAGCTTGAATCACCCCAAGGACTTTTAAACACCTTGGCCCCAAGGACTTTTAAACACCTTGGCCCCATGGACTTTTAAACACCATGGCCCCATGGACTTTTAACCACCATGGAAAGGATCACCTAAGGACTTTTAACCACCTTAGTGTCCGCAACAAGAATCATCCAAGGACTTTTAACCACCTTGATGTTCTTAAGTAACAAGGCTCACTCAAGGACTTTTAACCACCTTAGTGACCTTAACCTTTTCAAAACATCACTTGCAAATAAACATCATTTTCATCATTTAATCCACTGTTTTAAAGCATTAAACCAAGCCATTTTCATCATGCATTTAAAAGCATCAATCCACATTTAATCAATGTACAAAATCAAGGAACTCCTACCTAGAGTTACCTTCAACATATGGCTTACAACATCAGCAAAAACCATGCTAAATCATGCTTCCAAAACAGTAATTAAAACATGCAAATAACCATTTTGCATCACAACAAAATCATGGCCACCACTAGAGAGAAATTCCGAAAACTTACACTTGAGCTTAGCAAAGTTGTTTAGACTTAAACTAAGCTCCCAAGACATTGGTTTCAAAGCTGAAAACCCAATTTCCACAAACGCACTCACCGATTTCCACTTTGCTTCAAGCCAAAGCACCAAATCAAGCTTCCGGATCAACAACTCTTGGATCCAAAGATGCCTCCCCTGTTTCAACACATCAAAGCAGAGGATTAATGCATCATCATGCATTAATTGCTTCAATGAAAGCACCTAAACTCGCTGCTCTCATCCAACCTCCATTTTCGGCCACCAAACACAACCGAAAATGCATCCAAACCACTTCTAAACAAAGCCCAGCCATAAACCAGCAAAACCACACATCTTTTAACATCATATAACATCTAAAAACAACCTATTAACATCCTTATACCTCCAGCAACATCAGATCCACAAGATCACCTCAAAAACAACCTTGAAACACAAGCTAAACTTAGGAAACTCAACCTATCCGGGATTGCATCAATCAAAACTCAATTCCTTATCAATTTAGAGTTCATTTAACATCAAAAACACATCTCAAATCACATATTAATCAGATCTAACGAAAATCACCAAAAATCATCAAATCTTGCATTATAAGCCAAGATCCATTTCACCACTTAAAAACCTTTAATTAAACATCAATTAAGGATTGAAAACTTAGGAATTTCAGTAAAGAACTGATAGTTTAGAGGAGAATGACGTTCTTACCTCCAAACTTGAGTTTCTCCTCTTTTTGGAATCAAAAACCTTGTTGAAACAAGTAGCAATTGAAAAGGTTTTGAAGATATGTTGATTAGGAATCAAATGAGAGTTGAAAGGAGGGATTTAGGTGAGAAAATCAGATCCAATTCTCTGGAGAGAATGTGTTTGGGTTGAGAGAAAATGAGAGAAAGAAAATTGAGAAAAGTTGGTTACAAAATCCAAAAATAGCCAAATGGCTTTCCCTCCACTTTTAATATCACTTAAAATCAGAATTTAGACTTAAAATATCTTAGAAAAACCTGGAGAAACTCCCTTTGGGTAAATAGCTCCTTAAAGATTCAAAGTTTCAACCCTTTATAAAACAGTCACCAAACTTTCGAAAATTACATTTTGGTCACTAGCCAAAATGTCACACTTCCAAAACTCATTTTCCAAAATTGATTTCACAGTTCACTTAATTATATTAAAAGATGATTTTAGAACATTTTTCCATATTTTTAATGCAACCCGAACTAGGCTTTCCTAATTTCACCTCTTTAGATTCGAACAGCACTTTGACCAACCGGTCAACGCCCAAAACTCCTAAGCCCAAAACCAGGGCGTTACAACTCTCCCCCTAAAGAAATTTCGTCCTCGAAATTTACCTGAAGGAAAGAGATAAGGAAACTGCTTCAGCATGTCCTCCTTCCGCTCCCACATGGCATCCTCAACACCTCGATACTTCCACAGCACCTTCACCAACTCAATGGTCTTGCCACGAAGAACCTTGCTATCCGAATCTAGAACCTTCACCGGTTCCTCATCATAGGTCAAATCCGGATTCAAAACCACTTCCTCCACAGGCATCACATGCGAAGGATCAGATCTATACTTCCGGAGCATAGAAACATGGAACACATCATGAATCTTCTCCAACTCCTGAGGTAACCTCAGCCGATACGCAACAGGACCCACACGCTCAACCACCTCATATGGTCCAATGTACCGAGGGCTCAACTTACCCTTTCGGCCAAACCTCATCACCTTCTTCCAAGGCGAAACCTTCAAGAACACACGGTCACCCACCGCATACTCTATCTCCTTACGCTTCAAATCCGCGTAAGACTTTAGTCGATCAGAGGCAACCTTCAACCGCTCACAAATGAGCTTCACCTTCTCGGTGGTCCCTTTCAACAAAGCCGGCATCGAAACCAACTTTTGACCAGTTTCAGCCCAACAAAGAGGAGTCCTACACTTCCTCCCATAGAGAGCCTCATAAGGTGCCATCTGTATACTCGCCTGATAACTATTGTTATAAGCGAACTCAACCAAAGGCAGATGCTTCTCCCAAGAACCTTGGAACTCAATCACGCAACACCTCAACATATCCTCCAAAATCTGGATAACCCGCTCAGACTGACCATCCGACTGAGGATGATAGGATGTACTGAAATGCAACCTTGTACCCAGGGCTTGATGCAAACACTGCCAGAAACGCGATGTGAACCTCGGATCCCTATCCGACACAATCGACTTAGGCACACCATGCAGCTTCACAACCTCAGCAATGTACAGCTCTGCCAGCTTATCCAAAGAAAACGTAGTATGCACAGGCAAGAAATGCGCACACTTTGTCAAGCGATCCACAATCACCCAAACAGAATTCTTCTTCGATGGAGACAAAGGTAAACCAGATACAAAATCCATGGTAACCCTCTCCCACTTCCATTCAGGGATTTTCAACGGTTGCAACAAACCAGAAGGAACCTGATGTTCAGCCTTAACTCGCTGACACACCAAACACTTGCTCACAAACTCTGCAACATCCTTCTTCAAACCCACCCAATAGTACTCATCACGAAGATCACGGTACATCTTAGTACTACCAGGGTGCATAGCAAAAGGACTACTATGACCTTCAGTCAGAATAGCACGCCTCAACTCAACATCAGCAGGCACTACTATCCGACTCCCAAAACACAACACACCATCCTCATTAAAGCAGAAATCCGAAGGTCTACCCTCCGCGATATCCTGAACATGAGACACCAAGGAATCATCCAACAACTGCTTCTCCTTGATCAACTGAACCAAAGATGGTTTCACTTGCAACTCAGCAACAAGACCACCATCTCGCGATATGCTCAAGCTAGCAAACATAGCTCTCAGCTCAACAACTACCTTCCTACTCAAGGCATCCGCAACAACATTAGCCTTTCCAGGGTGATACTCAATCGTCAGATCATAATCCTTGAGCAACTCCAACCAACACCGCTGTCTAAGATTCAACTCTTTCTGAGACATCAGATACCTCAAACTCTTGTGATCCGTGTACACAGTACACTTCTCACCATACAGATAATGTCTCCAGATCTTCAGAGCAAACACCACTGCAGCCAGCTCAATGTCATGCGTAGGATAGTTGAGCTCATGCACCTTCAACTGCCGTGACGCATAAGCCACAACCTTACCCTCTTGCATCAGCACACATCCCAAACCAACATAGGATGCATCACTATAGACCACAAACTCTTTCCCTGACTCAGGCTGAATCAAGATAGGAGCTTGCGTCAAAGCCGCCTTAAGCTTCTCAAAAGCCCGCTGTCTCGCTTCCGTCCACTCATACTTAACATCCTTCTGCAACAGCTTCGTCAAAGGAGCAGCAATCTTGGAAAAACCATCCACAAATCTCCGGTAGTATCCCGCCAAACCAAGGAAACTACGGACCTCATGAACAGACTTAGGAACTTTCCAGTTCATCACCGCCTCAATCTTCTGAGGATCAACACGAATCCCCTCAGCTGAGACCACATGCCCAAGAAACACCACCTCCTTAAGCTAGAACTCACACTTGCTCAGCTTAGCATAAAGCTGATTCTCCAACAAAGCTTGCAAAACAATCCTCAAATGCTCTTCGTGCTCCTCCTCAGTACGCGAGTACACGAGGATATCATCAATGAACACCACAACGAACTTGTCCAGGTATTCATGAAACACACGATTCATCATGTCCATGAAAGCAGCAGGAGCATTTGTCAAACCAAACGGCATCACAAGGAACTCATAATGCCCATACCTTGTCCTGAAAGCTGTCTTAGGCACATCTACATCCTTCACCTTCAACTGATAATACCCTGACCTCAAGTCAATCTTAGAGAACACAGCAGCTCCCCGAAATTGATCAAAGAGATCATCAATCCTCGGCAAAGGATACCGATTCTTGATAGTCAACTTGTTCAGCTGACGGTAATCAATGCACATCCTCATAGTGCCATCTTTCTTCTTCACAAACAAGACTGGTGCTCCCCAAGGTGACACACTCGGCCGGATGAAACCACGATCTAACAGCTCTTGCAACTGCGTCTTCAGCTCCTTCAGCTCCTTTGGTGCCATTCTATAGGGAGTAATGGACACAGGAGTTGTATTCTCATACAGCTCAATTCCAAACTCCACCTCGCGATTAGGAGGTAAACCAGGCAACTCCTCAGGAAACTCCTTCACAACCTTGATATCTTGCACCCTCAACTCCTTAGAGCTAGGATTCATCACAAAAGCTAGATAAGCTTCGCAACCCTGCCTCAGCATCCTACTCGCCTCCAAGGTAGACACCACATTAGCAAGAAACTTCACATTCTCACCAACCACAACAACTTCATAATCATCCGCAAGCTTAAGCGAAACCCGCTTATTTTCACAATCCACAACAGCACGATGCTCAGCAAGCCAATCCATACCAAGGATCACATCAAAACCATAAAAGGGCAACTCCATAAGATCAACATGAAAGACATGTTCTTGAACAACCAAGGGACACCTTCTATAAAGCTTTCGAGTCACAACAGTTTCACCAAAAGAACTAGTGACACGAACACCAACATCCAAAGACTCAACAGGCAAACCAAGCAATTCAGCATGCTCACGCAAAATGTATGAATGCGTAGATCCAGAATCAATCAAAGAAAGCAATGACAAGGATTGCAAAGTAAAGGTACCTGCAATCACATTTGCATCATTTCTTCCTTCGCGCTGAGCATACACCCTAGCTTGGCCTCCACCTTCAGGCTGAATAGCCACAACATGGGCTACTCCACGACCACCTTCCTCTCTCCTCTGGAAATTACCACGGCCGCGCCCACGACCTCTCTGCGGTGCAACAACAACAGGAGCACGCTCTTGGCAACCAGCCAACCTCGGACAATCTCGCATCAGATGGTCTACAGAACCACAATTCCAACATCCATTACCAGCTGCCACAACAGGAGCTTGCACCTCCCTCACAGCACGAGGACAGTCACGCTTCATGTGACCACGCGAACCACAGATCCAGCAAGCACTAGGATCAACTCTAGCATAACCACCTCTAGCAGGTGCACCGCCACCTCTCTTGGCTGAGGACTGATACTTCTGATCACGTCCCCTCTTGTTTCGTCCACCTCCGGAACTATACTCAGCAGCTCTCTTACCAGAACTCGCTCCAGCACCTTTCGCAGATAAACCCAAGTTCATCTCAATGTCCTTGGACCGGCCTACCAACACATCAAAATCATTATACTCAGCAGCCAACATATATGTCTTTACTTCCGTCACCAAACCATAACGGAACCTTTCACACCTCTCCCGCTCATCCGGAACAAGCTCAGGTGCGTACTGACTGAGTCGCACAAACTGCACTTCATACTCAGCCACACTCATGCTCCCTTGGGTAAGAGACATGAATTCACGCTTTTTCTCATCAAGATATCTCACTCCAAGATATCTCCTCTTGAACACATTCTGAAAGAATGTCCAAGTAACATCAGCTTCAGCCATCCCAGCTATGGTGGTCGTCCACCACGTATACGCGTCGTCCTGCAGCAAGGACACAACACATCCCAACTTTTGCACATCCGTGCAGCTCATCTGACCCAAGATACGCTTGGTACTCTCTAGCCAAGCTTCCGAACTCTCAGCAGACATACCCCTGAACTCAGTCCCACCAAGACTGCGCAGACGCTCCAAAGGTAGTCTAACTCCAGCATCTCCCTGATGCCCAGCTCCTTGAGCTCCAGCTACTGCTGCTCGAAAAGCACCCGCAATAGCTTGTACCAGCATAGACATATCAGGCATAGCTTGCCCCTGACCAACCTCAGGTCCAGCAGCTCCAGCACCAGCTGCAGCTTCAGCTCTCTCACCTCCAGCACCACCACCAGGCGGAGGAGGGGGTAACACTGCACTACCCGTGTTCTCTTCATTCTCGTTCTCATTTGGAGTCGTAGCTCGCACACTACCTCGTAACTCTCTACGTGGTGCCATACTTTTACCATGCAATCACAATGCAAAATAAAACAAGTCAGGCCCAACAAGGTAAGCAATCCAAGTATTCAAGATCAATTTTATTCAAAATCAACATCATTTCATTAGCTTTTGTTTGGCAATGGGTACCCTCAACATGCAACATCACAGCATACAACTCAATTGCATCCAAATCACAAGCCACTAAACATGCTTTCGAACCACAAGCATACAAGCCAACATACTTCAATCATGCATACATTCATTCCCAATTACTCGAGAACCTGGCTCTGATACCACCAAATGTAACCCCCTTAACCCGGCCTAGACGGTTGACCCGAATTAAGAAAGTCACACGGGGAAAACCAAAGTCAACCCGAAAGTCAACCTTGATTAACGACCCTTTTTTTTTTCTTTTTAATCTTGTCTAGACGCACATTAGTCCTAATTGTGATCACACAAACATCATACTCAAAGATCACAAACATCAGAGATCAAACAGGGACCCAATTGAACAAATTACAACTTTAGGGACCAAATTGTAATTTCTGATAAATAAAAGGACTTAACCCAAATTAAAGTTACCAACTTGAAATTAATCAGGTTTCATGCTTCTCTGTGAAATTTCAGCTCAAAAGGACTTCCCAAGCTCATACAATTGCACAAACAAGTTTCAGGACCAAAACGCAAACAATTCAAAACATATAACTGCCAATGTCAGCCCCAACGGTCGACCGTTCCAAAACAGGCTGAACCCGTTTCGAAACACGGGCCGTTCCGCAACGGGTTCCGAAACATGGCCTGGCAGAGGCCAAACCGTTTCGAAACGGTGCATACCGTTTTGGACGCCTGGGTTCATTCAAGGCACCCGTTCCGAAACGGTGCACACTGTTCCGAAACGCCTGCTCAGATTGCAGCAAAAAGCATTCCAAAACATGCAATTAATCATCCAAACATGCTCCAAATGCCACCAAACTTTACCAGCATGCAATTCAACATATATATGACTTGCAAGCATCAACAAATCATCAGAACAACATCATATGCAAAAAGCCCCAATTCTATAGGCATGCTTCCTACACAAGCTAGCTACACAAGCACAAAACTTCCAAAACAAGCATGTAATGATCCAATGCAAAAACCAGCAATCTTAACAACAATCAACATACTTAGGGAGTTCCAAACACCTACCAAATCATACACATTGGTCCCCCATTGCCAAATTACCCAAAAGCTAAAATGTTTAACAAAACCTTCCATACATTGAGCTCTACTTGCACTTGAATTCTTGCCCTCCTTGCTGCCCTCAAGGTTCCTTAATGTTCTGCATTATTGAATTAAGAAAACGGAAGAGAGCGTAAGCAAAAGCTTAGTGAGGTATGCTCTTAAAAACCATTCAATAATGCCTTTAAAAACGTTTACAAATCATGCTTTAAATCAACCTTTGCACATGCTCAAAAGCATACTTAAAAACAAGCATCTCATGCTTCAACATAATACAACATGTCATATTGGCTCAAGTGACAAATTCCATTTCATTTAAACAAGTTCATCAACTTCCCAAGGACTTTTAAACACCTTGGCCCCAAGGACTTTTAAACACCTTGGCCATGGACTTTTAAACACCATGAATGAGGACCACACAAGGACTTTTAAACACCTTGGCCATGGACTTTTAAACACCATGAATGAGGACCACACAAGGACTTTTAACCACCTTTGTGTCCAAAGCTTGAATCACCCCAAGGACTTTTAAACACCTTGGCCCCAAGGACTTTTAAACACCTTGGCCCCATGGACTTTTAAACACCATGGCCCCATGGACTTTTAACCACCATGGAAAGGATCACCTAAGGACTTTTAACCACCTTAGTGTCCGCAACAAGAATCATCCAAGGACTTTTAACCACCTTGATGTTCTTAAGTAACAAGGCTCACTCAAGGACTTTTAACCACCTTAGTGACCTTAACCTTTTCAAAACATCACTTGCAAATAAACATCATTTTCATCATTTAATCCACTGTTTTAAAGCATTAAACCAAGCCATTTTCATCATGCATTTAAAAGCATCAATCCACATTTAATCAATGTACAAAATCAAGGAACTCCTACCTAGAGTTACCTTCAACATATGGCTTACAACATCAGCAAAAACCATGCTAAATCATGCTTCCAAAACAGTAATTAAAACATGCAAATAACCATTTTGCATCACAACAAAATCATGGCCACCACTAGAGAGAAATTCCGAAAACTTACACTTGAGCTTAGCAAAGTTGTTTAGACTTAAACTAAGCTCCCAAGACATTGGTTTCAAAGCTGAAAACCCAATTTCCACAAACGCACTCACCGATTTGCACTTTGCTTCAAGCCAAAGCACCAAATCAAGCTTCCGGATCAACAACTCTTGGATCCAAAGATGCCTCCCCTGTTTCAACACATCAATGCAGAGGATTAATGCATCATCATGCATTAATTGCTTCAATGAAAGCACCTAAACTCGCTGCTCTCATCCAACCTCCATTTTTGGCCACCAAACACAACCGAAAATGCATCCAAACCACTTCTAAACAAAGCCCAGCCATAAACCAGCAAAACCACACATCTTTTAACATCATATAACATCTAAAAACAACCTATTAACATCCTTATACCTCCAGCAACATCAGATCCACAAGATCACCTCAAAAACAACCTTGAAACACAAGCTAAACTTAGGAAACTCAACCTATCCGGGATTGCATCAATCAAAACTCAATTCCTTATCAATTTAGAGTTCATTTAACATCAAAAACACATCTCAAATCACAGATTAATCAGATCTAACGAAAATCACCAAAAATCATCAAATCTTGCATTATAAGCCAAGATCCATTTCACCACTTAAAAACCTTTAATTAAACATCAATTAAGGATTGAAAACTTAGGAATTTCAGTAAAGAACTGATAGTTTAGAGGAGAAGGACGTTCTTACCTCCAAACTTGAGTTTCTCCTCTTTTTGGAATCAAAAACCTTGTTGAAACAAGTAGCAATTGAAGAGGTTTTGAAGATATGTTGATTAGGAATCAAATGAGAGTTGAAAGGAGGGATTTAGGTGAGAAAATCAGATCCAATTCTCTGGAGAGAATGTGTTTGGGTTGAGAGAAAATGAGAGAAAGAAAATTGAGAAAAGTTGGTTACAAAATCCAAAAATAGCCAAATGGCTTTCCCTCCACTTTTAATATCACTTAAAATCAGAATTTAGACTTAAAATATCTTAGAAAAATCTGGAGAAACTCCCTTTGGGTAAATAGCTCCTTAAAGATTCAAAGTTTCAACCCTTTATAAAACAGTCACCAAACTTTCGAAAATTACATTTTGGTCACTAGCCAAAATGTCACACTTCCAAAACTCATTTTCCAAAATTGATTTCACAGTTCACTTAATTATATTAAAAGATGATTTTAGAACATTTTTCCATATTTTTAATGCAACCCGAACTAGGCTTTCCTAATTTCACCTCTTTAGATTCGAACAGCACTTTGACCAACCGGTCAACGCCCAAAACTCCTAAGCCCAAAACCAGGGCGTTACAATATCAGTTATTTTATTATTTAGGGATTTTATGTAATTTCAGTTACTTTTACATTTATTTGAGACTTTAAATTGTTTTAGCATGCATGTGAATTTAAATTGGATATTTATGATACCTATACGACTGCGTTTTTTATTTGATGGAATTTATTGTGAAACGGTACCGTTTTCAATAACTAATTTAATTATTTAATTTTCATAATCTAATAATTATTTTACTTGAGGGACACGTTTTCAACCCGACTTTCTAGATTCAGCCCATAATTCTTGGGTCGGGTTTAGGGGTTAGAGGAAAGGAGGATACAAACGTGAATTCTGAGTAAAGAGTGCTTACTATCAGCTCTCCAATGATCGATGGAGATGGAAATTAATCTGGAAGTTAGCTTTTCCTGAGAGAGTGCGGGGCTTCCTTTGGCTGGATTGCTCACCAATTCCATTCGGCACAAAACTCATCTTGTATCGAGTGTGGTGTTGCTGATGAAACTCTTTTGCATATCCTTGGGGATTGTCAGAAACTGATGGTCGTCCTTTCCACAAGAATCTGTGTGATGACTTCTTCACTCTTTCCCTTGATGGGGTTTCATCCAATAACGGGAGGTCCTTGGCTACTCTTTATCTCCTTGCTTCTTTCGCAAACCTGGAAGAGACGTAACTTGCATGTTTTTCAGGGTGACAACAACTCTCCGCTCCATTGGGAGCCTTTATCTACAACACCTGAAGTTATACATTGGAAGTTTGCATCAATACAGACGAAGCTATCTCCTATCTGTTAATTTTCTAGTTTTGGTTCCTTGGGAGGTGTTATTCGTGATATGCTCTCTTTCACTGAGCATATAGGCGCGTCCACAACTTTGCATCCAAGGCTTGCGACTAGCTTGGAAGCATGGTTTTGAATATGTGCAGGTCCAATCTGATTGTCCTGATCTCCCCGCCTTCCATTCATAGTTCTTTTGCTCTAGTAAGATCCATCGTGAATCTCTATGACTTTGTATCAAATATGAAAATTAGGAAAATGATGATTTGGAGATCAAGTCCAACTCTAGGAAATGATGTTTGGGTATGGATTCTTGTTCCAAAGGTTAAAGAATCATGTGGAAGCCATAATCGCCCAAAATTTTCAGATGCCTATACCATTATCATATGTGGTATGAAATATGATTTCTGCTCTTTATCCCGTATGAAGCTGCTGAAACTATGAAAATGATTGGAAATACATGAATTGATGACTCTTAAACAAGAACAAGACAGTGAATTTTAAACAACAACAGGTTGCTCTCCTTCAAACTCCGATATGACAATTAATGAATCCGTCATTCCTAAGGACAGAGGATCTGATTTAGGAGTTGGGTTAATAACCTGCACTTGTAACAAACAATGGATTTATCAGCTATTAAACCATTGCTTTTCTTAAACTACTCCTACCCAATCATATCTTCAAACATTGAGGTCTGGTTTTCTAAATCTATGAAAAATATGTTCGAAAATCCGAGTATACTTATAACATACCTTCTTGTTGTCTTTTATATATCCAATGGCAACTTCTTGTCGCAAACATGCCCTTTCGGATAGCTCCAAGAACGTCGGGTTCTCCCCTTCTTTCATGTAGAAGCTAATATCCTGTCAAGAAACATAGTTAAGTAGTAAATGGGGACTTCTTCATCAGAATAAACGGCAAGAATGGTTCTTGCAGGTTACCACACGAAAAAAAGGTGATTTGGTCACTATACCAACAGATACGATGAGTTACCCCGACCTGAACACGAGTATACTCATTTTTTCTGAAGTTTTTTCCATATGTATCGATTACGAACCTCAAACACAAGTACTTTTAAAAAACAATGAGGAGTCCAAGTCACTTGCCTTAAAGGGTAAAATGGTTCTGGTGCCTTACCGACAAATACGATGTCCATTGCACATGGAAGATCATACTTTCATGCCAATATCAAATAGTGTCAATTACAGGTCTCAAACACGGGTACTTTGACCCCCAAAAACACTGAGTAACTAGCCTAAAATGAAGTACCGATGTCCGATGCATTTTCAGATATGAATATAGAAATATAACCTTCCAAAGATCTTCCAAATAGAAGAAAAACTTAGAATCTATTGAACATACCCGCATTGAACATGTATCTGAACTCACACTCATACCCAAGTCTGAGTTCACAGTTTAAACACCTCCCTTCATTTTCAGTAAGTTCAAAAATGAAAGTACTGCATAAAATTAATTGCCTTTACCTTCACGTATATTTCGTCACCTTCGGCATTCAAAATGTCTTTCCAAACCTCATTTAAATCGCTGTGTTCGGCCACTGCAATCCAGAAGAAACTGTTATTTCCTGAGATTACACATCAAATTATCGGAACAATATAAATGTTTATATAACAATATAATTTTGAGACCTTGAGCTGTTACGAGACTCATCACTTCCTCTGCTGCAATATATGTCAAGCTTCGCTTGAGTTTTGTAATCTGCAGGGTTCAGACGAATTTCAAGATAGATGAAAAACCTTAGAAATACAATGATTGTATTATAAGAAATTCTAGAAATTGCTAAAATATGTTACTTGTTTGCCCAATTTTGAGTCACCAATCTCTGCAACTAGATTTTGCACCTGCCAAACAATATACTCAAGTTTAACTTGGAATTAAAAAATTCAAGACAGTGGCATTATCAACATATTGAACCAAGCACACCGTCACTCCAAGTTTGTTGCAAATGTTTTCTGCAAGAAGAAGCGAGTATGCGGATTGCTTGTCTGTCCTTGATGGATCTGAAAAGAAAATAGTTAGTCCGAATATTAATTTACCAATAGAAACATTCTTTAATATATTATCATTACCTATGTTAGGACTAGGGTGTGAGTGTAAGATATAGGTATATGTTTCACATATATATTCAACCTTTTCTAAGATCATAACCCCATACCCATGCTTTGACATACATCAAACACCGGTGTCAAACACAGGAACTTTAAAAAAACGAAGAGTCAGAATAACATTGATTATTACCTCCGACAAGCCATTCTTTATCGGAAATCACAACAATAGAAAATGGAATATGTTCCACATTCTTGATGGAATTTTGTATATTCATTATGGTTGCCTGTAAGGTATCGTAGTTCATCGAGTTCCCAATCTGCAATTCAAGAAAATAAAACGACAGATCAGACAGAAACTGTAAAAGGCCTAGCGTCACTGTCCTTCACAAACCAGATAACATAGGACCGAGAAGTTCAATATGATTGAAAGAACAGAGAACATACCCTATGGTTAACCTTGACATGTTCTAGTTTTCTTTGACCGGCCATGAAGCTTGCCTTCTCCCTTTCTTCTATTGGTACATCCGATAATATTTCCTGTAAATTGTGGATAGCACATGAATAATCTAAAACTCAATAGATGTGAATATATCGGAGTTATTTTTCACCAAGTGTTACTCGAAGAAATAACATTTTGGAGAGAAAAAATCACAATCAGTCTGACATGCAACCAAATGCATAACTTGAAGGTGTGCATTAAACTTAATGGTTATGGTTGAAATCTGAAAAAAAGATAAAAGCATACCAACACACTTCCAGGTCCAAGATAATTATCGTACTCTTCAATCATTTGTACCACATCCGGCCGCCATCCAAGCAAAAGTATGCATTCTTTAGGCCCTAGACTTTGATCCGATGCCTACTTCAAAACCAAAAGAACATATAAGCGGACTTCCAGGGCATTCAACAGATGCTATCACTTAAGGAACTTATCTCTTCGGAAAACATACCTTTGATCGTCGTTTGTTGACACGTTTCACAATATTTAACATCTTTTCTTTCCTCAATTCTAAAGCATCCTCTACATTGTTTCTGGAAACCTCCAAACCATTTACCGTGCTGGTTTCATCTTTTGTGACATTTGACAGTGTAAGTTGTTGTTTTGTTGTACTGTTAATAGGGGCAATTAACAATATCTACACGAGCAAAAGAAAAATACATTAGGAAGTATACGGATATGACCAGGGAAGGATGCATAGACCTGAAATTTCTGTAAAGCAGTTCTTTTCAAACAAAATCTTGGCAAGTACTCATACTACATCATGATAAGAGATGGTCACAAGCTAGGTTACTGTCTTTGGAAGATCACATTCCCATAACAATGTCTGGATAAGCCTCGGACATAGATGTTGGACACGAGTACTTAGAAGAAAAATGAAAAATCAATGCAATATAGGCCACAAGTAATTTTCCAAGCTATCTACAGTTGCATACAGTCAGATATACAAACGATTTCTTCAATTGTGAAAGACTAGGAATATCTAGAAGGTGTATAAAACAAAGTCAAGATACTGATAACAAGCAGGACATTCTCGAATTATAAGTGTTATTTCTTCTTAAAATAGTGATATGGAGAACCGGATATTTTTGTACAATAACATTTCATGATGTGAAACTATGTAGCTAACTTAAAAAGGTTAGATATGAATATAGAAGTCCAAAAAATCGTATAGTCCACGTACTTTGTCAGTTTGCCGAAGAATTTCATCGTCTCCAGGGTGGAAGTATATCTTACCATTCCGATAAACACCGCAAACAACTGCCTGAAAAGAAACCAACATAAGAAAATAGCACAGAAGTTCTTCATACTGATAAGTACCGAGTTTTAACACAAACCGTTACCTCTTGAAAACCACGTCGAATTTGTCTGTACGTCAACCCTGTTAGACTTGGAAAATGGTGAAGACTGAATACATTTTCTGCAACATCATGATATAATTAGTCTTCGTGTAGAAACCTACAACATAGTGATATGGACAAGAAATGGACCCATAATGATATAATTAGTCTTAATATGGTCTTATTGACCAAGAATGAAAACTACCCTCCTAGTTTTAACGGATGTTTAGATTTATGACCATCCCAAATTATTTTAAAGCAAAAATAAACAGGAAATTGCAATCTATAAACTTCCATTAGCTTTCCGATATCAGGAAAATAAAAGTTGTCAGCAAGAACTCATATCATACTTCGATAATTAAGCAAGTGCCTATAAATCTTTATGAGCCCCTTTTGCCGAGAACATTGAACAAATAGTTTAGAAGCAATATTTTCGACCGGCTCCACTTTCAGTCCGGAGATGGACTTCAAGAGCTCACATGTGTTGGGATTCGAAACCTGCATAAAAAATGGCAAATTAAAGGCAATTGATCTTAGTAACAGAATATTTTGATCCTATGATTATGCAAATGTGCATACCTCCACAATTGTGGGGATGGATTCCATCTTGGGAATAGGTTGAATTGCCAGTACAGAGAGAAATGCATCTGTATCAACTCCGTACCTAATCAGTTAACGAGCTGCAGTCACTAAATTTCCCTGAAGAAATTCCTGTATTATGCACTAACTGAAAATGAACATGCAAAAGAATCGGCTAGAAATGAGCATAGTGGAGCCTAATAGCTTCTGCCACTGCTATCATCTTTACTTCATTCCTCAATGCAATATACAACTCTTCCGGCATTCATAGTTTTCCAAACCTGTGTTTGTCTGAGTCTTTATTTTTCTTTTAAGTACCCATATCTGGACATATGTACGTGAAACCCCCAAGAATATTCCAATACATTGAAAATTTATAAGAAAAAAAATTAATATATCAAGTACGAGTTAAGGTTAAGGGCCAATCACTGCTAGGTTTGATTTTAGAAACTTCTAATAAACTGACAACCACATTGTAAGTAAAATTTCAGCCAAACTTTGCATCATGCGGCACTCGAAATAAAATCATCATGGAAATGTCGAAATGATATAATGTAACATTGACAAGAGAGGATTCAAAAAATATATATTTCATCTAAATTGATAGAGGTCTTACTGCTCTCCTTTTGTTGCAAGAATGATAATGGCACGTGACTTATTAGCTGCTGCTCTTTCAAATGATTTTGTCATGCTAAGGCTACAACTGCATAAGTAGAACCGATGTTTAAGAAACTGAAGCTTCATTTCAATTAGAATTTGAATCTTGTGAAAACCCAAAGGGATTGGAAGTTTATGGATTGAACCAAGAAGTGAGTAAAACGGTTGAAGTTAAAAGATTCTGAGAAACAACAGCTAATTATGTAATCTTATGCACGAACACATACCGATTTGTGGAGTCTAGTAGATTAAGTATATTATATTACTCTGACTGTTCCCTTTTTCAAAAATACCCGCGGTCAGCACTTGTGTATGACACATACTTGGACATGGATACGAGGATACGATCCTCCAAGGGCCCTCCAAAAATACATAGAAAACTTAGGTATACTCATTTACTCATGTCCAACACTCTGAGTCTAAGTAACATAAGTATGCATGAAACAACAACAAACATAGCCCTCAGTAGAAAGGGTCAGTTATTTGATCTCACATTGTACTCAATTCAGGTTATATCTTCAGTTTGATCAACAAAGATAGGTCCTAATAGTTTCTGCACATTTCTCCAGCTGCTTGTAATTTTTTACATAAGCATTGTCTACTAAAGTGCATCACCAACAATTAACAAGGGACGCCGTGTCATTAACATGGATTCTAATTTAACCGAGATTTTTATGAAGATGTAGAAGTGTTTTACACTGGTTGTTCATCTCATGCTATGGTCCTATGTTGCTCCAACTCTTTATTTTCTCAAAGTACCCATGTCAGATACCCATATTTGACGCATATCTAGAGATAAGTATGGGGATAGGATCTTCCCAGAACTCCCCAAATACATGAAAATCTTGCCAAAGCAAATGAATATATCATGTCAGATATACCTCTTTGAAACTATATCAATATGCTTAAGATCCTTGGCAATGTTGTCCGCAAGCTTGTCTATTTGCTTCCTCGGTAGATCAGACAGAAGAAGAATCCTTTGCCTCCTACGAGAGCACAATACATGTAGAAGTTGATAATTTTACATGCAAGAAAAAATAAACAAACAAAAGTGGTAGCCTACGTTGCTCAGGCTCTTCATTTTTATTAAAGTACTCGTGTTCGACATGAGTATCGGGATATAACCTTCCAAGGGCTCTCCAAATATACGGATAATTTTATATAAAAAAAAAAACTAAAAATACTCGTGTTGGACATATACCTGTATATGACACTAGACCTTGAGTAGTTGAGTTCAAATAATATAGGTGGCAGCATAACAGTTTACCTGGCTGTAGCAGTACCTAAACGAACGGCAAATTCGTGATAATTATTTAGCTGCTGTAGTATGAAAGCAAGGCGACTATTTGCACCACAAATGATGATATGATCACTCTCCAAAACTTGTATTTGTGCACCTTCCCGGATTTTTTGCATGTTGTTCTGTCACTCGAAATCAAAAGTCACGGGTATTGAAGGTAACTTAAATAAATACTACGAGCATTGGAAAAAAGAGGGTAAAATTTGCTATAGACAAAAGTTCTTACTCGGAATTGTTCTGTCATTGTACTTAACAACCGAGAGTAAAATAATATGCCCCATATAGCAAGAATGAAGCCAATAACACGTTCTACACGGGTTGTTTGCTGCAGTTCAACACATGAATATGTTTTTCAAATTCGAATTTTAATCACACAAGCAATATGAATGCGGTCATATCTTAAAGCAACCAAATGATTAGATACATAAGTGACCACATACTTTTAAATGGGTTGACGATGAAATGAGGCATGCCCACGCCTCCCAGCAGCAATCCTCAAGCGATCTCGTATTTTTCCTATGTTATTCAAGGCATAACTACTGGATTAGCAAACAAAACTACCATTTGCGGATTGGAAGCAAAGAACAAATGATATAGTTGGGAAAATGCCAAAAGTGGGTGAAAGAGTAACAAACTGACTGGTGTGTGATTTCCATGTTTTCTTGTAGAGGTTTATTCCACAAACAAATACATAGACCACAAAAAGATAAAACGAGCAGGATGGAAAAATTGCTCCAACATTTTTTTTCTTCTTAACATATCCGTGTCTAACGCTTATTTGACTCATATTCAGAAAAGAGTATAGGGAGATGATCCTTCAAGGTCCCACCCAATACATGGAAAACTATTTTTCTTAAATAATTAGCATACCTTTACCAGACACTCACCCAAGTCCGAGTGACATAGGTGCAACTTTTCTTAGGCAGAATTCTCCTATTTACAAACCCATCAACAATGATTGATTCCATACAATACAATTTCTTCTACAATACAAACAATCTGATTCGGAATCAATGAGACAACTAAAATTACAACATGCACCACATCAATGCTTACAATTATACAACCTTTCACTTAGTCTTATAAATTTGATAAATTCAAGATATATTGAAGTTTAAATGAATATAAGACGCGATAACAGCAGAAGAAAATTCTAGAAAAAAAACCGATTGGCCTCACCTCAAGCTTGATTTTCAAAAAGTGCATATATAGGGTCAGGTCAGAACCTGCTGGGCTTGGATTTTTTTGCCAACCCTAGTTCCAAGTTCCATGTCAAGACAACCAATATGACATGTGAAATTTTATTTACTTCTCGAGTTTCGCTTTACTGCTGATCAGATTATAAAACCAAACGAAGAGACGCTAAAGGGGCACAAAATGTAATTTTTCTGAGGAACATATTCTGAAGTATAAAAGTTATTGCAGCAAAATTAAACCTAATGAAACTTCTGGCATTTAAAGTAGACATGCTACAATTATCTATAAAATAATTATTAGATTAATAGAGACTAATTGTACATTACCTCAACTTGAAGAAGAGCAAACCACCGATAATAACAAATGAGAAGCATGCTAGAAGTAGAGCCACAAGAAACCTACAAAATGTTTGAAACAAGTGAATAAGTCGATCTTAAAACATAAATTCAGAACTATAAGTCCATACAGATCAAGATTGGAAGAAAAGCTATATTGTTTCAATTCTTCATATTTCTGGAAGTACCCAAGTCCAACACCCGTGCCGTATACATATCCAAACATGGATGAAAGTATAACCCTCTAAAAACTCTCCAAATACATGCAAAAATTATCAAATTGGATATATCTGTGTTGGACACATATCTATCACTTACACCCAAGTCTGAGTAGCACAAAATCAAGATTGGAAGGTTGGCATAATTTATTACTATTCAGTCAATATCAGGTTTGTAACATACTTCGTTTATTACTATATATCCAGTCATAATTAATAACCAAACAGCATACAAAATGTTTAAGTTGGTAGGTTTGAGGAAAACCATCACTGTGTCTCCAAACACCATGTCTCCAGTGTTGAGAAAATGGAACATATGCGTGTCAAACACATGTCCATCACACCTGAATTCAAGTAATAGCTAAGGAGGGCCACCTACACATAACCTATGTCCGAATAATGTTGCATAAACTGATCATTCTTAATTTTTGAACAATCAGATTGCGCACCATCAGATTTTGATCATTGCAATACAGAATGGTCAATGATAGTGCCTTATTACCAAGTCTGACCACTGGTCGTAGAAATTGACCGTTAGAAACACAAAAAGCACCAAGAATACAACTCAAATCCAAAAAAGATCTAGGATTATAGGTTTAACTTACGTGGCAATATTTTTCTCCAGTTGAACGTTAAATAAATATATTAACCGAGCAAAGTTCCATTTAACATCTTGAATCGAAGGCAAGGAGACGTTCAAGTTAAGAGGCATCGGTTTGTTCAAGGAATTAGAAATGCAGGCAAGGGGTAAACTTCTAGCTGCCAAAGTTCGAAGTAGATGCGGAAATAAGTCTTGGACCATCTTTATTAATGAGTTGGCAAAATCTAATTGCATAAGTCTCAGTAAGAAAAATGCCGACAAAGTGCCACTGATCGGTTTAGCTTGATGACCCTGAAGCAGCAGTGGTGAAAATCAAGAAATTAGGCCATTGAAAGCTGCAAACTCATGGCTATACCATCCAAGAATCGAAAAAAATGAGAAAGCAACAAGTTTCTACAAGACAAACTAATGGTAATGTAGAAATAGCAGGCACAAAGAGTGGACATCTCATTCTTTACATTCAGTCAATAACGCAGATGAAAATTTGAGGTGCAAACTGTTATTAGTACAACCTTCCACCAAAGTGCAGCAGCCAAATGGAACAAGGTATAATTTCAAGCATCACCAAATAATTCCATAATTAGCAAGATAGCAGTATAATAATTATGGAATATTGTAATAAACAACGTCAAAGGACTTCTCGTTACTCACTTTACCTAAAAGTATTCTGTAAATGAACAGTGGCTAGTGAAAGCAGGCCACATGAAAAAGCTAATTTTGAGTGTCATTGAATAATTATGTAAATAGCAAGATTACATTATTGTAAGTATGGAAGATTGTGATAAATAATGTTAATGGACATAAATATTCATTTTCCGCAAATAATTCTGTAAATGAACAGTCACTAGTGCAAGCTTCCTAGATTACTTAGTTACTAAAGATACTTAACTAAGTCTCTATATATATTCTCTTATTCCTATGAATAAAATTAAGTGTTTTTCCCATTATTCTACAGTAACCAACCCGATAAATGCAATCATTGCTGATATTTTAGGATATGCCGTTAGTCTCTCTCATATCAATAATGTTATGTTGTGAGCTCTGCCCAACCACTTTCATCTAAGAAACAGTACAAAGACATGATATAGAAACAAACTTGGTAACCAAACCTATAAATGCAATGGTTGTTGTATTTTAAAATATATGCCATTAGTCTCTCTGGTAGCAATAATGATATGCCGAGATCGCATATTACAGTCGCTAACGGGCAAACAAAAGATTAGGCAGCATCAGTATACCCAAATAGCTCCATCCGGATCCACTCCAGAAAATAAAGAAAGAACAGAAACAAACAATCAACCGGCAGATGCGTACACCATTCGAAATTGAAACTGTCAATATAGAAGATGTTCAACTTACAGAAAAAGTAAAATATATAATAAATCTAGGTCCATGTAACAAATTGAAAGATCAAGAAAGCATATTATTAACACTTCCAAAATCCGAGATCTAAGACTTACCAAATAACTATTCTGTAGGTCCATCCTAAAGAATTTGACGTTTGAGTTATTTGAAATGAACTCCGACTTATCACTTGCTTTTTGACGAGTCAAGTTCTGTTTTCCTGTAGAAAGAAAGGTATCATAATTCTTATGAAATATGAAAAAATGGTTTTAAAAATTAACTGAAAAAGGAGGAAGAAGAGGTTCTAACTTACTTTCTGAAGGAAAAAAACAATTGGCCAATTCGCATACATATAAACTAGAAAACACAACTGGAAGTGTAACTACAAACCCGTAAAACACAAACTTATAGACAAGCTGGGATTAGCTTGAACAATTAAAAACTGACCACAATCAGTAGTTATGTTATGCGGACTCATTTTATGTCACAATCTGAAATTCCAAATTTAAATATTTACCCATGTGATAGAAAAATTCAACAGTGATTAAAACAGTAAGAGTTCCACAGTTAACATTAAAAGATAAAGAACCTAACATAGGTTTCGATTTGGCCAGTTCATAATCAGATGACTCAGACTCACCTCTGTTGTGTATAAAGTTACACATGTTAGATGAAGAGTTGTGCAACCAAAAGCAGCACAGTTCTGATCTCCGGGAAAATATCATATTCTTTGAGCCTCTAATGCCGTGTATTCTACAACAAAATTCGGAAGGAAAGTACATAAACGGGAAAGAAAAGGCAATACTTCAGAGTATACTATGTTGGAAGCCATGAAACTTCCTTCAAAAATATATAATTATTTGGTTGTTTGATAAAAAAGACAAGGGAGAAAAACCAATTTTGTCTATTTTGAAACAGTTTAACCGCACATCGATACTTGCAGAACCGACACCGGCATTGGCATCACCATACTACAAGAACTACTCAACCTGTTTGTTTAGCTTTTACAAAGTGCAACCGTAAAAACTACTGATTTAGTTCCAAAACAGTTTAACCATACTACATGAACTGAATTAACTAATAGAAATAAGCTTCAGGTTGGACAAATCGAGTGTATTAAGTTCATAAGGCCGGCACTAATTACTACTACCAGAAATTCAGTGAAACCCAGATATTTAACTTGAATAAATCATGTTCGAAACAAAGAAAAAGAAACAAAAGGTACCTGGTTGAAGAAGATGATGTTTGAGTGAGCCTTGGGGGAAACAGCCATGGATGAGGGCTTTGAAACTGACAAAGGAACATCCTTTAGTTTTGGTGGTGAAGAAAAGGATAAAAAGAAACAATTTTTTTTTTAGAAAAACAAGTTGAAAAGCTAAGAAACTTTTGAATAGACAGACTGAGGAGTTAGATCAATGTGTTGGGATACTTTATCTGAAACCAAAATTTGAAGACAAAAATAAAAAGCTGAGAGTTTGGATGGAAGTGAAAGTGGACCACTTTGGCACTTGTCCACTCCATTTCCAACTTACAAGCTCCCTAGTCACGTTCTATGATGCCAGAGATTGTTGTTTTAAGGTATAATTTTACGGTTAAATCTTACTTTGGTCCCTGAAGTTGTACTTAATTTCCATTCTAGTGTCTCAAGCATTTTCAGTTCAATACAGACCCCTCAAGATTCCGTTACGAAAAATGACACATGTTTGCCATTTTACGTCATTTTTTTTCTTTCTAAAGCGGTAGATGATTTGTAATTTAAGGCATGTGCATGGGAAGAGTTATGATTAAGTAAAGGAATTGAAATATCTATTAATTGATTGAGTGATTAAATATATTTATGTTGTCTAATTTTATATGGGTTTGAATCTAGATATTTACCTTGAAATTTAATATCTTTCTGTTTAATCAGAAGTAATGGAATAGAAAATCGTTTAATTTCAAAATTAACAAGATTTAATAATTATTTATATTAAAATTTTATAGGAGTAAGATTTAATTTGACAAATATTCAAATTAGTATAAATTAAAAATTTTATTAGACAAAAATACTTGGGGCACAAGCCTCTCATTTTCCATTGATAGCTTTCTATCAAACTAAACAAAAATATTTTTAGATACTAAAATAATAAGGGTAATTATACCTTAAATTCTAACCACATACTCTAAATTTTAAATCTTAAACTATAAATTTTAACCACATACCCTAAATTCTAATTTCTTAAACCTAAACTCCTAAACTACAAAACCTAAATTAAATTTCTAACCCCTAAAATTAGGGCACTTGTTGAAACAAAATGTTTCCACCGCCAATACAACATATATTTTCCAAAATAATAATTACGTACAACATTGGAGTAAAAAACACTTCACCCTATTTAACATTTAAAAAATCACTTTTTATGTTAATTGAGTTTTTAAGCTAAATTAACATATTGTATGTATATTATATAAGAGAATGTGTGTTCAAATAGGGATTGAGCATAACGAAGGCCTAAGGGCCTTGGCACCTGCCCAATAATTTAAAAATTCTTAATAAGCCTTTTATATTTTTAAATTTTTTTAATTTAAGCACTCAAATTTTTAGAAATTCATATTAAATATTTTAAAATAAATCCTCTAAAATTTTAATTTGCCCCTCTACTTTTTTGGTCTAATTATATTGTAGGTCTCTAAAGATTTAAATATTAGATAAATTAGGCATTATCACTCAATTTTAAGTTTAAATACTTAATAGATCTTTATGTTTTTAAGTTTAACAATCTTAGCTATGTCCCTGTGATTAAACATATCATGTTAAAAATTACTTTTAATTATATATTTTAGTTAATCATTTATATTGTTAATAATTTTTATTAAGTTTTCTTAAATATTGAACTTTATTTCAGTTGGCATGTTGCTACAACAACGGAGAATTTTGGATCTAACTATTGATTTTTGTGAAAATTTATCAAAAATATGAAACAATTAAAATCTTTTTGTTTAACTATGTGTATTTGAGTCATTAATTTACTAATTTGAATCAGGTTTTGTAGAGATTTAATATGGGGTTACCCTTTTAACCCAGTTTTCTCCATTAACAATACTAATATTCGAATTTCTGACCTTACTTAAAGGACTTAACATCTCATCTCGTTAGATCAACTAAATTAGTAATGAAATAAGTTTTTTAAATAAAAACATATGTGATTTTCAACATTTTTAAGGCCAATAACCAAATCTCTATCTCTGATTTTAATACAATATGATCAGAGCGGAAGCTTTAAAGGACATGTGGGGCATGCCCCTAAATTTTGAAAAGTTAGATTTTAGGTTCTTAAGTTTTTTGTTTAAAAAATTAACTTGACCCCATATAATTTTTGAAAACATATATTAAGTTTTAGATTTGAAGTTTTAAATTAAATATCTTTCATAATATTTAAAAGTTCTCACTATGCCTCTAAAAGTTTTAGTGAGACCCTAAATTTTAAAAATAATGTAAATAAAACTTCTCATTTTATTGAAATTTTAGTTTAAACCTCTATTAAAAAAAATTCTCACAAATTCTTTCGTCAAGTTCGTCATTTAATATGATTATACAATATTATGATACGAGAAAATATTAAAATATAATCTTTGATTTGAATAATTTACAAATGTAGTATTATTTTTAATTAGTATAGAAAACTTATAATTCAAATTCAAGTTTAAAACACAAATAATTGAGTGAAAAAATTATGGCTTAAGGGTATCATAATCCCTTAAAACTTTGGGGGGAAAAATCAATTAAGCCCTAAACTTTTTTTTGCACCCAACTAAACCTTTATACTTCAAAATTTCATAAATTCACCCCTTTGACCAACATTGACTGTTAAATTTAACAGTTTTTTGGACCAGTTGGTACAACATGTCGTGTTATAGTATTGTCACTTGACATTTCCATAATTATTTTATTTTATTTAAAAATTATTTCAAAGTTCTAAAAATTCTAAACAAATTTATAAAAATTATAAAATATATTTTTTAAAAAAATATGTAAATGTCACATGACAAAACTGTATTATATTACATAACGATAATATCTCAAGAAAAAATGTCAGAAACTGATGGTCTAAGTTAATTAAATGACTTAATTGACGAAAAATTAAAATATAAAAACTTAATTGGATGTAAAAAAAATTCAAAAGTTCAAGTACTTATGATACTCAAAGGCAAAAATCAAACATCAAAGATGAACTTATTTTTATTAAGTAAATAAGTAATGGACGAGATAGGGATGTTCAATCTTTGTCTTGAATCCAGCTACATCTACGCTTCCGGTCTCAAATTTACATTTAATTACCGGCAATCTTTTCCTTGAAGGTTAAGTGCATTGAAAAAAAAAGGGTTAAATTCTCATTATTTGACAGTTAAAATGTCCAAATAATGAAAAAAAATTACACGGTTGGTCATCAAACTATCAATTTTTTTTTTTGAATATGTTGGTGTGATGCAAGGGTAGCATCTGTTTAACTGTTTTAGTCTTTTCAAAGACGACACATACAACATGCATTACTAGTACTCGAATTTGAGTCCCAATAGATAATAAACATTTACCTTTACTACTAGGACACAAGGGTATGTACAACTATTAAAAGTTTTTTATTTATTTTAGTCATATAAATTCAAAAACCTACAAAATGACCACTAAAATCATATTCCATTCCTATTTTGTCACCCATGGTAAATTACATTAGTGACATGTGGCGAAATGTGTCCACGTGATGGTTTGATTGTTAGGTGAAAGTAAAACAAAATTATTGAACCCATGCCATTCCAACACCTCATCACTGCATCTACTTTTGCAATTCGTATTATTATTACAATATCTGTATTTTCGGTTGAACATTGTGTTTAAATAGAACTGAGAAGTTTTAGGTTAAGTTAAAGTTAAAATTAATTACATTAAATATATATAATATTATTTCTAATAAGAAACATGTCTCTAAATTGTGTAAAATGTACTTTTTATGATTGTTCTTCAATTTAGTAGTTTAATTGCTTGTGATGTATTCTAAAATTAAAACTGGAGTCGCCATCGATTATTTTTAGAAATGGTAGACTGGACACTGAAAATTGAGTTTGAGAGTCGGTTACATATAAGAAAGAATTAACATCCCACAGCGCCCAAAATTAATACCAAATTAATTATTGTTTTACGAATATTGAATTTTGCGAGTTAAAGTGACATTATATCAAAATTTGGTTATACACACGAGTAAATTTTAAGGGCTCCGTTATTCGAGAATAAACGAAAACCACCACTAATGCGCTTGTTACTAGCCAAGTTTATCTCGAATAAAAGGGCACCACATTAACAATTTATATCCCGTTATGCAACATCAAAATAAAACATGGCATGACTTATGAATAAAAGACATAAATAAAAGTATGAATATTAAATGACAATATACCATACAAAATATATATATATATAAATATATATATGTATGCATATATTAAGGTGCAAAACTATATATATATATATATATATAAAAGCGTTAGGATCAACTTACATAATGTTGAAGAAAGGTGGGTGGAAGTGGACTTAAGGAAGTTTATTAAGCAGTATGGGTGGATTGCTAGGCCTCTTATTAATTTGTTGAAGAAAGGTGGGTGGAAGTGGACTTAAGGAGAAGAAGAAGCATTCCAAAAACTTAAGGGAGCTGTTTGCTCAGCTCCTACACTTGCCTTGCCAGATTGGGAAAAGAAATTCACTGTGGAGACTGATGCTTCAGACCTGGGCATTGGAGCTGTGTTGACTCAAAATGGTAACCCCCTAACTTTCTTCAGCAAGGGACTTGGAGTGAGACATCAGGCCCTGTCTGTATATGAAAAGGAGATGTTGGCTGCCTTGGTAGCAGTTAAAAAGTGGTCTAATTACCTCATTGGGAGACACTTCAAGATCAAGACAGATCATTAGAGTTTGAGGTTCCTCACTGAGAATCTAGATGTGACTCCAGCACAACAGAAATTGGTTATTAAAATGATGGGGTATGATTCCGAAGTATGTTACAAGAAGGGGATCAACAATGTAGTTGCAGATGCATTCTCTAGAAGACCAGTGGTGGTTCAGTAGACAGAAGCTTACAACACAGGGATGCTGCATTAAGGATGTTGAAATTCTATTTGCAGAGGGCCCAAGTGAGAATGAAGCAACAATCAGACAAGAAAAGGACAGAATGCGAGTACCAGGTTAGGGACATAGTGTATTTGAAGTTGCAGCCTTAAAGACAACAGACTGTGAAGCATAAGGCCAATCAGAAATTAGCTCCCAAATGGTTTGGGCCTTTCCCCATCATTGATAAAGTTGGGATGGTTGCTTATAAGTTGCAGTTGCCCAGAGACTCCAAGGTCCACCCTGTTTTTCACGTTTCCCAGCTGAAGAAACATATCGAGAGTGCTAATTATCAGTCAGAATTACCAGTTATCAACCCTGATGGAGAGATTAGCAAGGAGCCCCTGAGAATCAATGACAGGAGAATTGGAAAGAGAGGAGGCCGAGCCATCACTGAAGTTTTAGTCGATTGGACTAATGCATTTCCAAAGAATGCCACCTGGGAATCTTTTCACCAGCATCAACTTCGATTCCCCAACTTCCATCCTTGAGGACAAGGATGTTTTCGAAGAGGAGACATTTACAACAGCTTTGCACAGAAGCAACCATTGGCTTTCAAATTTCAGTTAAAATAGTTGTGTTAAATTTGGTTTGTAATTAAATTTAATGAAACGGTGCGTTGAGTGTGAGAGCCTAGGAGGAAACGATGTCGTATGGTCCTCTAGGGTTTTAAGACCTGCCAAGAAACCTGTTTGCCTTATCCTGTTTTCGGCTAAACAATTGTGGATCTCTTTCGAGATATTTCAGTCTTCTTCCCCTTTCTATCTTTTCTTATTCATTTTGATTTTTAATCTGCAATCTTTTGGGTATTTCATCTTGCTGCTGTTACATTTTGATCTAAGGGAAATCGAAACAAAAACTTTTTTGTGTGTGAAAAATCTTTTTTCCTGATTCGAAAGCCTTTTTGAAAGGTCGTCGGTCATCAGCGACAACGTCCTCAGGTAACCGTAGGCCAGAAGATCGAACGGTGCTCGGGTAAAACAAACCTTAATCTCCCTTTTTCCATTTTTATTCCAAATAAAAATTTTACTTCTGAAATTGCTGGAAGCTTTCTCCTTTTTTTGTATTGATTGTAAACTGCCTTACATTTATTTTCTCTAGGATATATATATATATATATATATATATATATATATCCATTTACATGCTTAAAACAATAAAAGGAACCTAATCTACTGTTGGATGGATTGCTGATGTTAGTTTTGATTTTTTTTCCATGCTTCTGTCTTGTTTTTGCAGGTGGTGGTTGAAGGGTGGTTGTCGTACACCGACAGGAAGAGCTCAACCGTTGATGAAGCCATATAGACGGCGAAGATTTCAAACGCGCCAGGCGCGTGGGCGTGGGCATGAGTCGAATTGTCCTTCACGCGCGCGTGAGGGTCTGAGTAGCCTCTCCTATTTCAATCCGGGCTGTTGGATCATATTTGTTCCAGTGGCCAGGATGCAGCTACGCAGGAAAATAAGGGATTAGATCATATTAGGGTTTTAGGGTTTTATTTATCTTGGGCCTTATCAGGCCAGTTATGTATGGGTTATGTAATGGACTTAAAATTATAAATGGATTGAAATTCTTTTTATTTAATAGACTAAATTATTTATTTATTTAATTAATAAAAGTATATATATTTTTTGGTTTTTGTTTAATAATAATAATAATAATAATAATTAATAAACACAAATAAATAATAAAAAAGGCAGGCAAAATTAATAAAAAAAATTAAAAGTACTAATTTTGTCCAACTTTCTTGTTTGGATCTCGAATCACCATGCAGTGAAGGTCCTACTAATGGACGTAAGTCTTGACCGAAAAAGCACTAGTCGCCAAAGTTTGAAGTTCTTCTCATTATGAAATTCTTCAATTTTCTGTCAAAATTTAGAGTTTAAAATTGTTATTCTCATTACGAAATTCTTTATCCTCCGCGGTCTGAAGTTGTTCTTTTTATTTCAATTTTTTTTATTCCTCTATCAAAGTTGCCTAAGCATAAAGATGTTCTTCTCATTATGAATTTCTTCAATCTTCTACCAGAGTTCAGAGTCTGAAGATGTTCTTCTCATTACGAAATTCTTCATCCTCCGAGGTCCGAAGTTGTTCTTCTCATTACAAAATTTTTCATTCCTCAACTAAAGTTGTCGAAGCTTGATATTGTTCTTCTCATTATGAATTTATCCAATCTTCTGCCAAAGTTTAGAGTCTGAAGATATTCTTCTCATTTCAAATTTCTTCATTATCCGAAAATGTAGTGAGCTCTTCTCATTATGAACTCTTAGTTCTTTGTTTATGTATTTAACGTTTCCTGTAAAAAAAAACAAAACAAATTAATGATAAGTTAGTATGCCCCTAATTTAAGGATGTCTAACTACACATGATGCATGAATAACGCAAACTGAGAACCACTTGGGTGAGCTCATCTTCTGAGGGAAGCTCAAAATTCCTTGTTTTAATTTTTTGGAACTCTTTCTTCGGTTAATACAACCTATCTCAATCTCAGATTTAATTTTCAGAATCTTTGTATCTCTTTTTGCTCCAAAATCTTTTCAGGTTCTCACTTCAAATTGCTCTTTTTATATTTTGCTTAGCTAAATCTTTTTGAGTTCTGACTCAAAAGCATCTCTATCATTAACGATTGTTCATCTTCATGCCCTAACAAAATTTGCCCCAAAATTTTATTGTTTACTCTTGTTCTTTTTTTAATCAAAGTTTCGACTTGTTCAATAGTTAGATTCCTTAGGCTTTGTATCCTCACTATCTATTCTGATTTGAACTCTTATGTACAAAATGTCTTGTCACGTGGACAATGGCGTCACACTAATTTTCTTAATCTTAAATCCATGATGCAAAGTTTTGCCCTTCTTTCAATATTTAGGGTGAGAAAAGATCTCAAACTCATTTTAATGCAAAAATTTAAGCATAGTTTATTTTAAATTCATTTTAATGTAAAAATATTATTTAGAATTTGTACATCTTTCAAAACTTAGGGCGAGAAAAATGCCTTACGCTCATTTCAATGCAAAAATTCAATGAGCTGGAGAAGGTAATTATATTTTTGAAAAATGTGTTTTTTAATTAAATCAAAATCAGACACCCAAATATTAAGTGTAGAGCAACAATGAGATGACTTACCGAATATTTTCCCAAGCATATCATGTGTCTAGGAGACCTACAAAGCTGAGTTGATATCTGAAGACGTGAAGTACCTTCTGAGTTTGTTTGGTCTTTAACCAGTTTAGAACGACTTTTGGAATGTTTCACTTTTAAATTATTGTTTATTTGTCTTATTTTCTTTTTTTATTTGGGGAATTCAAATCATTACATTCTTTTGGCTCGAGATAAATGATGGAGCGAACAATAAAACCCCAATGATATGACCATCAAGAACAAGGACCCGGAGAAGTACCCAAGTGGCCCCATTACACATGCACGAGCCAAGGAGTTTCAACCAGCCATGGAAAGCTTGTTTACAACAAGCCATGAACGTGAGAAAGAAGAAATAATAAGGGAGGAATGCCTTACCTTGCTCATGCATGCATTTGCATGAGAATTTAAGTATTTCAAACTTCATTCATGCATTTAGTTAAATTCAATAAAGTTAGTTCTTTAATTAAACTAGTTAATTCATTTAACTAGTTCACTCAATTAACTAACTCTTTAATTGTTTCATGCATATATTATTTTAAGTTTGAATAAATATTTTGTGTGTGTCTAGGTTCATGTGACATGTGGATTAAAGAAGAGACTTTTCAACTTCAACTTGGAAACAAGTCATTGATGACCATCTTTATTCATGCAAACAAGGCAATTGAAGGCAATTCAAGGCTGAATTCTTTTCATCTTTTCAAGGTTGTCCATCTTCTTAGAGTAACAAAGCATTTAAGCTTCATAATTCACCTATTCAAGGTTGAAATTATGAACCAATGAAGGTCATTCACGTTCAAGAGAAGGGACATGCAATAATCAGCATTCAAATTATGCATTCAAGGCCTTTATTTATCATTTTTGAAGGCTGATCATATTCCACAAATGGGCAAGCAACGAAGGCTTGTTTAATATCATTTAATCATCAAATTAAGTGATAAAATCATCAAGGAATTCAGAGAGACAAGCTGATTTGGATGTGTGGGATGTCTACATTCATCCTATGTCCACATTCATCCTCTTTTATCCATTTGCAAGTAAAATGAAGCAGCCCAAGAGTCACCACTCCTTTGGATGAATTTAAGGCTAAATTCATCTCAATTTAAAGCAAAATTCATCCATCAAAAGGATAAGAAAGAAACATTTCATTTATTTGTAGTCAATAGCATTTAGATGAGCATTCATCTCTCTTTTGTGTGACTTTTCATATGGTGCCTAGCCACAGTATAAATAGGCACCTTAAGTTCATTTGTAAGGACTTTTTTTAGAGAATATAAACCTTTGAAAGATTGCTTTCATCTTGTTCTTGCGAGAACTCTATCGGCTTCAAGTTGTGCTTGTAGTCTTCTATCCATTTCATTTTACTATAGCGTTGGTTCCAAGCTCTCTTATAGCTTGTGGGTCACGTTCCACACTCCTCCACCTCGACTCCATCAAAGTATATTGTTGGTTCCTAGCTCGTTATAGCTAGCGGGTCACAATTCGCTATCCTTGCAACCATACAAATCCACGCCACCTTTAACATCTCACATCACTCCTTCTTTGATTTACACCTTTCCATGATTATCATCCTCCATCCTTAGCCACCATACTATCCAAATTACCTATCCAATTCCTTTCTTCATTATTTTTTTATTATATTGCTATTCATCTCACATGTATGTTTTGTGATATCTCAGAGTTCAAAGCGTAGCAAAGAATATTTCTTACTAGAATCATGATCGGGCACATCTATATGACTCGTGTCACATTATCGGGTTCATATCAATTGGTATCAGAGTAAGGCTGATTCAGTAAGATAGTCGATGTCTCTCTTCTGAAAAAAAAAGAAAAAAAAGAAAAAGAAATTGAAAAAAAATTAGAGAAAGTTAAAGAGGGAGGGGGCATCATATTCTCTATTCTTCTTTTAAAAAAATCTTACATCATTTTTTCTTTTGCTATTATTTTGTCATCTTTACCAACTCTCACAATTTACCTTTTTTTTGCCACTTTTTCATATCCCACCTTCCAAATTCTTTTTGCCAAGTTTTGTTTTTTCAACCGAATTCTACAAGCCATTTGCAAGCCTTGAGGAAGTTCTTAAAAGGACTTGATTGAGAGCAAGAGTGGAAAAAGGCAAGAGTGCACATCAAGGGTAAAATCCATCCCGAGTGAAACACGAGTGTGAGTGCATTTTCTTGGAGTGGAATAGGTGAGGTTTTGTGTTTGTGAGGTTTTAATTTTTTTTGTTACTAATAATGTCTCAAAATTCCGTGAGAAACTCTATTAGAGGAAGTAATAATGTTAACGTAGATGCAACTAACTCCAATCTTCAAGATATTATCCGAGAGATGGACAAGTTGTTGCAACAAAGGTTGGGGCCGATGCAAGAACGATTAGATCATTTGGAGGAAAGATCTCAACGAAGGCATAATTCAGATCACGAGGAAGAGTATGAGGGAGAGGTGGACAAAGAACTCATAGACGAGCGAGCCTCCCACCAAAGTTTGAGGCGTCAAGAACCTAGGTACCAAAGAGCTCGACCAAGAGTTGATGATAATCTTAGCAACATCAAAATAATCATTACTCATTTCCAAGGAAGAACGGATCCTGAAGCCTATCTTGCATGGGAAAAAAAGTTGAGCATATCTTTGAGTGCCACAACTACTCCGAGCTTAAGAAGGTAAAACTTGCAGCCATTGAATTTACAGATTATGCACTAATATGGTGGGACCAGTTGACATCTAGCAGGAGACGCAATGGCGAACATCCAATTTCTACTTGGAATGAGATGAAGGCCGTTATGCGTAGGAGGTTCGTTCCAACTCACTATCATAGGGAGTTGTTCAACAAGCTTCAAAATCTCACCCAAGGCAACCGTAGTGTTGAGGACTACTTTAAAGAGATGGAAGTAGCCATGATCCGAGATAACATTGATGAGGATCGAGAAGCCACCATGGCAAGATTTCTATCCGGCCTTGACCCAAATATTGCGTCCGTCATTGAGTTGCAACATTATGTGGAGATCGAAGACATGGTGCATATGGCCATAAAAGTGGAAAAGCAACTTAAACGGAAGGGTTCCACACGAACCTATGGGGGAGCATCATCAAGATGGGGGCAAAGTTCTTACAAACGGAGTCCTCCAATACCACCCAATGAAAGAGGTGCACCACCCAAAGGAAGCAAGGCCATTGCCGAAACTAGCAAAGGTAAGGCTCCAAATGTTCCAAACCGTTCCCGAGATATACAATGCTTCAAGTGCTTGGGAAGAGGGCTTATTGCAAGCCAATGCCCAAATCGCAACACCGTGCTTCTTCGTGATGATGGAGAGGTTGAATCGGAACAAGAGGAGGAAGATGAAGTTGCTGCCATACAAGAAGATGAAGGTGATGATATAGAGTATGCAGCAGAAGGAGAGGCCCTTATTGTGAAAAAGAGCCTAAGTGTGCAAGCGAATGAAGGGAATGAGCAACACGAGAATATCTTTCATACTCGCTGCCATGTTAATGGAAAGGTATGCTTTGTCATTATTGATGGAGGTAGTTGTACTAATTTTGCTAGTACTCTTATGGTAGAAAAACTTGGATTAGCAACCACAAAGCATCCGCATCCCTACAAGCTGCAGTGGCTTAATGACGGAGGAGAACTCAAGGTTACCAAGCAAGTTCTTGTTGCTTTCTCCATTGGAAAGTATAAGGATGAAGTTCTTTGCGATGTTGTTCCGATGCACGCTGGCCATTTACTACTTGGGAGACCATGACAATTCGATAAACGAGTCATGCATGATGGATATACCAATCGGTATACACTCACCCATGGAGTAAGAAAGATTACCTTAGCCCCTTTTTCACCAAAACAAATTCACAAAGACCAAATACATTTGAGAGAAAGTATTGAAAGAGCCAAAGAGAGAGAGTCAAAAATGGAGGTAAAAGCAAGTGAGAGTGAGCAAAGTGAGGGTGCGAAAATGAGTGTGTTTACCAAAGAAAGAGAGTTGAGAAAGTGTTTGCTGTCGGGAAAGGAATTACTTGTACTTGTGTACAAGGAAAGTTTATTGAACACTAACCAACTTGATCACACTTTGCCTTCTTCTATTGTGTCTTTGTTGCAGGAATTTGACGAATTATTTCTAGAGGAGATACCAAGTGGGCTGCCACCAATCTGTGGCATTGAATATCAAATAGATTTCATTCCCGGTGCCGTCATTCCTAACCGTCCAGCTTACCGAAGCAATCCCGAGGAAACCAAGGAGTTACAAAGGCAAGTGGCTGAACTAATGGCCAAAGGCTACGTGAGGGAGAGCCTTAGCCCATGTTCCGTTCCGGTATTACTTGTGCCAAAGAAGGATGGGACTTGGCGCATGTGTGTAGATTGTCGAGCGGTAAACAAAATTACGGTAAAGTATCGTCACCCTATTCCTCGTTTAGATGATATGTTAGATGAGCTTAGTGGTTCTAACCTTTTCTCTAAGATTGTTCTTAAGAGTGGTTATCACCAAATAAGGATGCGGGAAGGTGATGAATGGAAAACAACATTTAAAACAAAGCAAGGACTCTATGAATGGTTGCTTATGCCTTTTGGCTTAACTAATGCACCAAGTACTTTCATGAGGTTAATGAACCATGTTCTTAGATCGTTTTTGGCTAAATTTTGTGTGGTTTATTTTGATGACATCTTAATCTATTGTAAATCAATGGAAGAACATGTTCAACACTTGAGGTCAGTTTTGTTGGTTTTAAGAAAGGAGAAGTTATATGCTAATTTAGACAAGTGTACATTTTGTACTGACAAAGTTGTCTTTCTTGGTTTTGTTGTCAGTTCTAAAGGCTTAGAGGTTGACAAAGAGAAGGTTAAAGCCATTGAAGAATGGCCACGACCAACAAGCATTTCCCAAGTTAGGAGTTTCCATGGACTTGCAAGCTTTTACCGAAGATTTGTGCCAAACTTCAGCACCATTGCCGCCCCTTTAACTAGTGTCATCAAGAAGAATGCTAACTTTTTCTGGGGGAGACCAAGAGAAATCTTTTAATGACATTAAAGAATGTTTAATTCATGCCCCTTTGCTTACCTTACCTGATTTTAACAAAACGTTTGAAATTGAATGTGATGCATCAGGTGTGGGAATTGGAGCGGTATTATCTCAAGGTGGACGTCCTATAGCATATTTTAGTGAGAAATTAAGTGGAGCTATGTTGAATTATCCAACATATGATAAGGAGATGTATGCCCTTGTTCGCGCAATGGAAACATGGCAACACTATCTATTGCCTAAGGAGTTCATTATTCACACCGATCATGAGGCATTGAAGCACATTCGGGGGCAACATAAACTCAACAAACGACATGCCAAATGGGTGGAGTTTCTTGAATCTTTTCCCTATGTCATCAAATATAAGAAAGGTAAGGAGAATATAGTTGCCGATGCATTGTCTCGGAGGTACGCTCTTCTAAACACCTTAGAATCTAAGTTGTTGGGTTTTGTTTTCATTAAGGATTTATACGAATCTGATTCTGATTTTGAAAAAAATTACAAAGCTTGTGAGAAAGGCACGTTTGAAAACTATTATAGGGACAATGGGTTCCTATTCAAGGAAGGAAGACTTTGTATTCCACAAGGTTCCACACGTGAATTACTTATCAAAGAAGCCCATAGAGGAGGCTTAATGGGACATTTTGGAATAGCAAAGACTTTGGCCATGCTTCAAGAGCATTTATATTGGCCAAAGATGAGACGAGATGTAGAGAGGTTATGTGAACGTTGCATCACTTGCAAGAAGGCTAAGTCTAAATCCATGCCACATGGACTCTACACACCACTACCCATTCTAGAAGCACCATGGATGGACATTTCAATGGATTTTGTGCTAGGGCTTCCACGCACAAAGAATAACAAAGACTCCATCTTTGTAGTAGTGGATAGATTTTCCAAAATGGCTCATTTTATTCATTGCAACAAGACTAATGATGCCTTACATATTGCTAGCTTGTTTTTCAGGGAAGTCTTGAGATTACATGGTGTGCCAAGAACTATCGTTTCCGATCGAGACGTGAAGTTCTTAAGCCACTTCTGGAGAGCCTTATGGAGTAAGATTGGAACTAAGCTGCTATTTTCCACCACTTGTCACCCTCAAACGGATGGCCAAACCGAAGTGGTGAATCGAGTACTCTCCACGTTGCTTAGGAGCATTATTAAGAAGAATCTAAAGACATGGGAAGAGTGCTTACCACATGTGGAGTTTGCATATAACCGATCAGTCCATACAACCTCGGGACACACTCCTTTTGAAGTTGTGTATGGGTTCAATCCATTAACTCCGATGGACTTATTGCCATTACCCGCTGATCAAATTGTGAATAAATATGAACTTAACAAAGCTGAATTTGTTAAGAAACTTCATCAACAAGTGCGGGATAATATTGAAAAGAAAACCAAGCAATATGAGCAGCAAGCAAACAAGGGTCGAAAGAGAGTTGTCTTTGAGCCGGGAGATTGGGTGTGGTTGCACATGAGAAAAGAAAGGTTTCCAGCCCAACAGAAATCTAAATTGATGCCTCGAGGAGATGGGCCATTTCAAGTAGTTAAGAGGATCAATGATAATGCTTATCAACTAGACCTCCCAGGTGAGTTTAATGTTAGTGCAACCTTTAATGTTGCTGATTTATCTCCTTTTGATGTACGTGATAATTTGGGGACAAATCGCTTTAAAGAGGGAGGGAATGATATGACCATCAAGAACAAGGACTCGGAGAAGTACCCAAGTGGCCCCATTACACGTGTACGGGCCAAGGAGTTTCAACCAGCCATGGAAAGCTTGTTTACAACAAGCCATGAACGTGAGAAAGAAGAAATAATAAGGGCGGAATGCCTTACCTTGCTCATGCATGCATTTGCATGAGAATTTAAGTATTTCAAACTTCATTCATGCATTTAGTTAAATTCAATAAAGTTAGTTCTTTAATTAAACTAGTTAATTCATTTAACTAGTTCACTCAATTAACTAACTCTTTAATTGTTTCATGCATATATTATTTTAAGTTTGAATAAATCCTTTGTGTGTGTCTAGGTTCATGTGACGTGTTGATTAAAGAAGAGACTTTTCAACGTCAACTTGGAAACAAGTCATTGATGACCATCTTTACTCATGCAAACAAGGCAATTGAAGGCAATTCAAGGCTGAATTCTTTTCATCTTTTCAAGGTTGTCCATCTTCTTAGAGTAACAAAGCATTTAAGCTTCATAATTCACCTATTCAAGGTTGAAATTATGAACCAATGAAGGCCATTCACGTTCAATAGAAGGGACATGCAATAATCAGCATTCAAATTATGCATTCAAGGCCTTTATTTATCATTTTTGAAGGCTGATCATATTCCACAAATGGGCAAGCAATGAAGGCTTGTTTAATATCATTTAATCATCAAATTAAGTGATAAAATCATCAAGGAATTCAAAGAGACAAGCTAATTTGGATGTGTGGGATGTCTACATTCATCCTATGTCCACATTCATTCTCTTTTATCCATTTGCAAGCAAAATGAAGCAGCCCAAGAGTCACCACTCCTTTGGACGAACTTAAGGCTAAATTCATCTCAATTTAAAGCAAAATTCATCCATCAAAAGGATAAGAAAGAAGCATTTCATTTATTTGTAGTCAATAGCATTTAGATGAGCATTCATCTCTCTTTTGTGTGACTTTTCATATGGTGCCTAGCCACACTATAAATAGGCACCTTAGGTTCATTTGTAAGGACTTTTTTTTAGAGAATATAAATCTTTGAAAGATTGCTTTCATCTTGTTCTTGCGAGAACTCTATCGGCTTCAAGTTGTGCTTGTAGTCTTCTATCCATTTCATTTTACTATAGCATTGGTTCCAAGCTCTCTTATAGCTTGTGGGTCACGTTCCACACTCCTCCACCTCGACTCCATCAAAGTATATTGTTGGTTCCTAGCTCGTTATAGCTAGCGGGTCACAATTCGCTATCCTTGCAACCATACAAATCCACGCCGCCTTTAACATCTCACATCACTCCTTCTTTGATTTACACCTTTCCATGATTATCATCCTCCATCCTTAGCCACCATACTATCCAAATTACCTATCCAATTCCTTTCTTCATTATTTTTTTATTATATTGCTATTCATCTCACATGTATGTTTTGTGATATCTCAGAGTTCAAAGCGTAGCAAAGAATATTTCTTACTAGAATCACGATCGGGCACATCTATATGACTCGTGTCACATTATCGGGTTCATATCACCCAAGCTACTGAGCATTGTCATGATATGAAAATATTACTGTAGACTCTCTTTTGGGAGTTGTGTAAAATGTAAGCTGGCAAAAGGTATAAATGACATGTTTTGGGAAAGTTATGCCAAGAGTCTCTTGCGTTCATGTATACACGGTCTGCAAGTAATACCGCTTGGTAAGCTGAGTTATCGATCCCACAAAGACTGACTTGAATTCGATTGTATAATTGTTACTTGCTTTGAAAGAAAATGTGTTTGTTTTGAAGGTTGTTTTTAAACTAAATAAAAGAAAAGAAAAGAAAAATGAAGTAAAATGTTGGTAAGGAAGGTGTTTCTAAATGAGTGATGACTCTTAGCAGGGAATGCATGGATTCAACATGGCTCATCCATCATTTATTGGCAAAATTGTCTTGGCATTGTTTGTCGAGCATATTCAACATTAGCAAAGTCTCTCTTGAAGTTCACTCCCCAAGTAAAAACCCCTATATCTCTATAGTGTATGTATTGAGTGGATCAAATGATTGATCAAAGCCAAGAGGGGGTGAATTGGGTTCTTAAAATTCTGGAGATGAAATGTAATGAATAAAAATGAAGAACAAGGCAATTATAGTGGTTCAAGTTCCAAATGAACTCTACATCCACTACTTTAGCTCCCACTAAGGATTTTCCAACAACTCCACTAGTTGATCTTCCCCTTTTCTAAGCTTAGGAGGAAACCTTTATAAAACCGGTCAATTTTCTACCCAAAATTGACCTAACTCTCACTTGGTTACAAAGAAGAAAATAGAAGGCAATGAGTATATCTCTCAATACAAATTTTCCCCTTTGAATACAAGCACTCAACCCAAATTGAAGATACAAGATAAGATTTGCACTCAATACAATTTGGAATTTTTACAAGAATGAAAATTTTGGCACAAGAGCTTGGGTTTTGTGTATGAATGTTTCTATTAGGATCAATAGTTGTTGTTGGTCTTCAAATGACTTCTTTTTGTACCCTTTTCATTGCTTATAGCCGTTTGGGTGGTTAGGAAATAAATTGTAGCCGTTGGAACCCTCTCTTACCACCATAAATGCACTTCTGCAGCCTACCGTATCGGTACTTGAGGAGGCACATCGATACCTGTCTCACAAAAATAAATAGCCATTGTACAAATACAAGAGAGGCACATTGATACACGTACAAGAGTATTAGTACGTGTTAGGGAAGCGTATCGATACGTGGAATACCGTATCGATGCAATTTTTTCAACATAGCTCACTGGAGGATATCATATCGATACGTGCTATAGCGTATCGATACCCTATTTAAAATTTAGTTACCAACCAACTACCAAGCCAACAGTCAAAATATTTAAAGCTCTGGTTTTAAAAATATTTTTAAAGCGTATCGATACAGGTGAGATCGTATCGATATAGGTGAGATCGTATCGATACTTGATTCAAACTCCTTGGGATTTTATAGAGATATCGTATCGATACAGATGTAATCTGTTTCGATACCCTGTATCGATACGGTAAGGAGCGTATCAATACGTTTGTCTCTAGTAGCCAAGTTTCTAAAATAAGTATCGATACCCTTATGGGTGTATCGATACTCATAGATGTTTTTGAGCAGTTTTGCCTTGGAACACTTAGAAAAAGTTTAGGAGTTTGAGTTTTTCAAACTAGAGCAAATCTTTGATGATTTGAAACCTTTTAGGGGACTTAAAAATTTATTTAGAGTTTTCAATTTGGTCCTTAAAACACTTTGTTATATCAAAATCAAACATAGGTTTTACAATCTCCCTCTTTTTGATATAACAAAACCAAAGCTTAAATTTTTAAGTCTTTTGAAAAACTTTGGGAAACAACTCCTCCTTAATATTAGCTATGTAAATTTTAAGATTAGAGTTTAAGTGAGCTTGTGAACTTCCCTCTCCCCCTTTTTGTTAGATCAAAAAAGAGACATAGGCTATAAAGGCATAATAATAAACCAAGCAACATTTAAATATATAATCATAAAGTTCATAACTTAAAGAAACATCAAACTTAAAATCCAAACATAAATCAAAGCATAGGTTTTAAAATGATAAACTTAATCCTAATATGATAAACTTAGTCCTAAAAACATAAATCAAAGTGCATAAATATAAATCCTAAGATGAATGAATGAGATGCAAAGACTAATCTAAGACTCGTCTCCATCACCATCTTCTTAATCTTCATATTCATTGGCATCATCGTTCCTCCTTGATTGACGCAATTCATCATATAAGGCCATAAGAGAGATATTCATAGAATTATGCTCGGCCTTCATAGAAGTGATACGCTTCTCTACATTGGTCATGCGATCTTCCAAGCTTGTGAAGCGAGTATCAATAGCGACAAACCCGGAAATCATGACTTGATCTATAGAACCAATTCTCGTGCGTAAGCCCGTGAATTGTTCATTAAGGTCAGTCATGAGAGAATCCATGGATGGAGGAGGAGCTACGGAAGGATTTGCAATCTCTTCAGTTATAACATCACTGGGAAGCTTGGAAAGGCGAAGCCAATTACCATTGAAATAATCAAACTTGCCCCGAGATAGAGACCTCTCATCAATCGGATCAGTGAGATTTGTCAGATAATCATGAGAACAATCGATCTCCTTCTTAGTGAAAAAGTAGCTCAAAGCCGTGCCATAAGTGAATGAAGTAAGAAGAGTGGTGTGACAATGTTGAACGAGGAAGACTTCTCCGCAAACATAATGCGAGCAATGTTAGGACGTTTCTTCTCGCGAAAGCATCTAAGCAAAAAATCATCAACTTGGCGGATTGTAGAATATTTTCCTCTGGATGGCCTAAACCACCAAGTGATCATTAGATGAAGGATGCGGTCATGAGCATTTAGAACCGTGACGGATCCCGCCAAAACATGTCCAAGAGAACCTTCATCGTCAATACCCTCATCCTCAAATCCAAACACATCACAAAGAGCCTTGACATCGATGGTAATCTTCTTGCCCATAAGATAATAATTAACGACATAAACATTACCCCCGGCATTAGCGACACACTTTGCATTGGCATAAAAGATTAGAACAAAATTTCTAAAGAAAAACCCCGGAATTTGAAGAAAATCCATAAACTTCCATTCTTCGAGCAATGGTAGATAAGCAAACTTGAAACGCTCCGAATTGAGAAAAGGAATAGAAATTATCCTCTCCGTTCGAATCTTTTAGTTTTGAAAGGTTCGAAAATAGTTGAGTTCACCAGGAGTTCGAAAGCACTTTTGATAGATTAAGGTTAAATTCGGACGAGTGCCATCGCCGGAATTTGATCCTTCGCCAACTTCGCTAGTGCGTGCTCTCTTTTTAGGTTCCATAGTCTAAAAAATTGATTAAAACAATGTATGAATCAATATCATATTTAATCCCATTGTTGAATCAATAATCAAGGTAAGAGAAAAAAATTTGTTTTTAAAAAAAGAGAGTTTAAAACAAGATTTTGAATATAAAAAGAAAAACAAAAACCAAAGGAAAAAATTTAAATGAAAATAAAAAAGAAAAATAGAAAGAAAAGAAGATTTTATACCTTGATATTGAAAGGGGATGAATAGGTGATGATTTTGCACCAAACTTGATAGAAGCCTTAGACTTGGCTTGATTTTGAAAAATCATCAAGAAGCTTTTATGTTTTGTGATGAAAATATGAAGGGTTGAGGACCCTTTTATAGATGAAATTTGTTTAGGGTTTTATAAAAAGAGTTTAGGTAAAAGTTAATGCCTTTTAATGCCCAATTAAAGTTTCTGCGCGATCGAGTATTAATATGCCTAAAGGCGGTATCGATATGAGGGTAAAAGAGTAATTTCTTGGAAACGCGTATCATGACACCATATCGACATGAAATGCATCTGTATCGAAGAACTCACAATACGTATCGATAAGGTTCAACTATATCGATACCCGCACAAGAGGAAAGGTAGTTTGGAAACTTAATGAAGTACGTGTATCGATACGCATAAGGTCGTATCGATACCATTTACCCAGAAATGTATTTTTGGTCTCTAGAACAACCAAAGGCTCGACTTTAACATCTTCTAAATGTATGCAAATGATGAATGAGAAGATTTGAACATGTTCTAATAGAAGCATACTCCCCCTAGCTACAAGCATGGTTACCATCAAGATCAACAACAGATAAACATGAATTTTCACAAGATCAAGCAATTCTAACCTCAAAAAGAGTCCTAAAGGGTAAAGATAGGCTAGTTAGACCTAACTCTCTCCTAAGGGACCAAAAACGCTCTTTTTCTAGAGGTTTGGTAAATATGTCCGCTAATTGGTTCAAGGTGTCAACATACTCTATAACAACATCTTGTTTACGGACATGATCTCTAATGAAATGATGCCTTATCTCTATCTATTTGGTTCTAGAGTGTTGGATGAGATTTTTGGTGAGACAAATCGCACTTGTGTTCTCACACTTAAGGGGTATGGTTTCTACTTTAACTCCATTATATAAGAGTTGTTGCTTCATCCAAAGGACTTGAGCACAACAACTCTCTAAGGATATGTACTCAGCTTCAGTGGTAGATAAAGTTACACTATTTTGTTTCTTAGAGAATCAAGATATGAGCATACTACCTAGGAATTGGCAAGTGCCGGAAGTACTTTTCCTATCTATTTTGCAACCCCCATAATCCACATCCGAATAAGCATGAAGGTTAAAGGTTGAGTCTCTAGGGTACCAAAGACTTAAACAATGAGTATCTCTACGGTACCTAAAGATCCTTTTAACGACTATAAGGTGAGACTCTCTAGGATTAGCTTGAAACCTAGCACACAAGCAAACACTAAACAATATATCCGGTCTACTTGTGGTAAGGAAAAGCAATGATCCAATCATAGAGAGATAAAGCTTAGTGTAACCCCCTTAACCCGGCCTAGACGGTTGACCCAAATTAAGGAAGTCACATGGGGAAAACCAAAGTCAACCCGAAAGTCAACCTTGATTAACGACCCTTTTTCTTTTCTTTTTACTCTTGTCTAGATGCACATTAACCCTAGATATGATCATACAAACGACATACTCAAAGATCATAACCATCAGAGAACATTCAGGGACCCAAATAAACAATTTACAACTTTAGGGACCAAATTGTAAATTCTGTAAATTATAAGGTCTTAAACCAAATTAATGTTACCAACTTGTAATTAGTCAGGTTTCATGCTTCTCTGCCAATTTTCAGCTCAAACGGACTTCTCAAACTCATACAATTGCATAAACATGTTTCGGGACCAAAATGCAAACATTTCAAAACATATAACCGCTCACGTCAGCCTCCAACGGTCATGTGTTCCGAAATAGGGAGAACCCGTTTCGAAACGCGGGACCGTTCCGCAACGTGTTCTGGAATGAGGCCTGGCAGAGACATTTCCGTTTCGGAACGGTACCTTCCGTTTCGAACGCCTGGGCTATTACAGGGCCCCCGTTCCGAAACGGTAGCTCCCGTTCCGATACGGCCTGCCCAGATTGCAGAATATTGCTTGCTTAAACACACAATTGACCAACCAATCATGCTCCAAATGCAACCAAACTTTACCAGCAAGACATTCAACGTACAAGTAACATAATTGCACCAATAAAACATCAACATGACATCAAACATGAAAAGCCCCAAAACTATAGGCATGCTTCCTACTTAGCAAACCATTCAAGCATCAATTTGATTAAACCAGCTCATATAGACCATTCACATGTTCCAACATTATTAACAACATTTAACAAACTTGGGGAGTTCCAAACATCTCCCAAAACAACAACATAGGTCCCCCATTGCCAAATGCCAAAAACTAATAGTGTTTAAGAAACCTTCACCATACTTGAGCTTAGTTATCCACTTGATTGCTTGCCCTCCTTGCTGTCCTCAATGCACTTTAATGCTCTGCATTATTGGTTAAAGAAAAGAGAGAGAGCGTAAGCAAAAGCTTAGTGAGGAATGCTCATTAAAACCATTCAATAATGCATTTATAAAACTCATTTATAAACCATTCTTCAAGCAACATTTATACATGCTCATAAACATTTAAAACAAGCATCTCATGCTTCACATTCATTACATGTCATATTGGCAACAAGTGATACCTTTCACATAAGATCCACACATGGACTTTTAAACACCATTGTGATCTTAACCCCATGGACTTTTAAACACCATGGCCCATGGACTTTTAAACACCATGGCAAGGACCACACAAGGACTTTTAAACAACTTTGTGTCCTTAACAAGAATCTCCCAAGGACTTTTAACCACCTTGGAGTTCTTAAGTAACAAGGCTTACACAAGGAATTTTAACCACCTTGAGCCTTAACCAAGAACCAACCATGGACTTTTAAACACCATGTTGTTCTTAAAATTCACAAGATCCACACAAGGACTTTTAACCACCTTTGTGATCTTAACCAAGAACCATCCAAGGACTTTTAACCACCTTGATGTTCTTAAATATACAAGGCTCACACAAGGACTTTTAACCACCTTTGTGACCTTAACAATCACTTGCCAATATGTATCATTATCATCAATAATCCACTGTTTTAAAGCATTTAACCAAGCCATAAACATCATGCATTTTTAGGCATCAAACCACATTAAAACAATGTTCAAAAACAAGGAACTCTTACCTTGAGCTTCCTTCAACACATGGCTTAAAATCTTAGCAAATTAACATGCTAGATATGCTTCCAAAACAGATTTAAAATCATGCAAACAAAACACATTGCATACAACCAAAACCATGGCCATCACCAAGAGAGTTTTTCCCGAAAACTTACTCTTGAGCTTAGCTAAGTTGCTTAGACTTAAACTAAGCTCCCAAACCTTCAAAACACTGGTTTCAAAGCCGAAAACCAAATTCCACTCACCGATTCCGTTTCGCCTCTTTGCCGAAACACAAATCAAGCTTCCGGATCACCACCTCTTGGATCCAAAGATGACTCCCCTGTTTTAAACACATCAAAGCAGAGGATTAATGCATCATCATGCATTAATAGCTTCAATGAAAGCACCTAAACTCGCTGCTCTCATCCACACTCCATTTTCGGCTACCAAACACAACCGAAAATGCATCCAAACAACTCCACAACATTGCCCAGCCAAGATCCATCAAATCTAAACATTCCTAAACATCATTTAACGTCCAAAAAGGATCTAACATCATCCTTATACCTCCAGCTATAACAGATCCACAAGATCACTCCAAAAACAACCAAGAACACAAACTAAACTTAGGAAATTCAACCTATCCGGGATTGCATTAATTAAACCTCAACTTCTAATCAATTTAGCATTCATTTAACATCAAAAATACACCTCAAATCACTGCTTAAACAGATCATACGAATTTTCATCAAAATCAAGCAAATCTTGCATTTTAAGCCAAGATCAAGGATTCAACCATAAAACCTTTTATAAAACATCAATTAAGGATTGAGAACTTGGGAATTTCAGTAAAGAACTGAGAGTTTAGAGGAGAAGGACGTTCTTACCTCCAAACTTGAATTTCTCCCTTTTTAGAACCAAAATCTTGAAAATCCACTTAGCAAATGGTGAGGTTTTGATGATGAGATGATTAGAAATCAAAAAAAAAAAATTAAAATCTCATGTTTGGACATCAAAATCAGAAAGAAATGCTCTGGAGAAAAGTGTTTGGTTTGAGAGAAAAGATGAGAGAAAATAGAAAATGGAAAAGTTAGTAGGAAATAGGAAAATATCTTCCCTCCACTTTTCTTTTGTTTAAAAACCAGAAATAAATCATTTAATATCTTAGAAAAATCTGGAGAAACTCCCTTTGGGTAAATAGCTCCTTAAAGATTCAAAGTTTCAATCCTTTTTAAAACAGTCACGCAGTTTTCAAAAATTACATTTTGGTCACTAGCCCAAAATGTCACCCTTCCGAACTTCATTTTGTAAAATTGATTTCACAGTTCACTTATATATATTAAAAGAGGATTTTAGGACATTTTTCCATATTTTTAATGCAACCCGAACTAGGCTTTCCTAATTTCAACTTTTTGTATTCGAACAGCACTTTGACCGAACCGGTCAAAGCCCAAAACTTCTAAGCCCAAAATCGGGGCGTTACAACTCTCCCCCCTTAAGAAATTTCGTCCTCGAAATTTACCTGAAGGAAAGAGATAAGGAAACTGCTTCAGCATGTCATCCTTCCGTTCCCACGTGGCTTCCTCAACACCACGGTGCTTCCACAACACCTTCACCAACTCAATGGTCTTGCCACGAAGAACCTTGCTATCCGAATCAAGAATCTTCACCGGTTCCTCATCATAGGTCAAATCCGGATTCAATTCCACTTCTTCCACAGGCATCACATGCGAAGGATCAGATCTATACTTCCGGAGCATAGAAACATGAAACACATCATGAATCTTCTCCAACTCTTGAGGTAGCCTCAACTTGTACGCAACAGGACCCACACGCTCAATCACCTCGTATGGTCCAATGTACCTAGGGCTCAACTTACCCTTCCGGCCAAACCTCATCACCTTTTTCCAAGGCGAAACCTTCAAAAACACACGGTCACCCACCGCATACTCAATCTCCTTACGCTTCAAATCCGCGTAAGACTTTTGCCGATCAGAAGCTGCCTTCAAACGCTCACAAATGAGCTTCACCTTCTCGGTGGTTCCTTTAAACAAAGCCGGCATCGAAACCAACTTCTGACACGTTTCAGCCCAACAAAGAGGAGTCCTACACTTCCTCCCGTACAAAGCCTCATAAGGTGCCATTTGAATACTTGCTTGATAACTATTGTTATAAGCAAACTCCACCCAAGGCAAATGTTTCTCCCAAGAGCCTTGGAACTCAATCACGCAGCACCTCAACATATCCTCCAAAATCTGGATAACACGCTCAGACTGACCATCCGACTGAGGATGATAAGATGTACTGAAATTCAACCTTGTACCCAAAGCTTGATGCAAACACTGCCAGAAACGCGATGTAAACCTCGGATCCCTATCCGACACAATCGACTTAGGCACACCATGCAGCCGCACAATCTCAGCAATGTACAGCTCCGCAAGCTTATCCAAAGAAAACGTAGTATGCACAGGCAAGAAATGCGCACACTTCGTCAGGCGATCCACAATCACCCACACCGAATTCTTCTTCGATGGTGACAAAGGTAAACCAGAAACAAAATCCATGGTAACCCTTTCCCACTTCCATTCAGGGATTCTCAACGGTTGTAACAAACCTGAAGGAACCTGATGCTCAGCCTTAACTCGCTGACACACCATGCACTTGCTCACAAACTCAGCAACATCTTTCTTCAAACCCACCCAATAGTACTCATCACGAAGATCATGATACATCTTAGTACTACCTGGGTGCTTAGCAAAAGGACTACTATGACCTTCAGTCAGAATAGCATGCCTCAACTCAGCATCATTGGGCACTACTATCCGACTCCCAAAACAAAACACACCATCATCATTAAAGCAGAAATCCGAAGGCCTACCCTCCGCGATATCCTAAACATGAGGCACCAAGGAATCATCCAGCAACTGCTTTTCCTTGATCAACTGAACCAAAGATGGTTTCACTTGCAACTCAGCCACAAGACCACCATCACGCGAAATACTCAAACTAGCAAACATAGCCCTCAGCTCAACAGCTACCTTCCTACTCAAGGCATCCGCTACCACATTAGCTTTTCCAGGGTGATACTCAATCGTCAAATCATAATCCTTGAGCAACTCCACCCAACGCCGCTGCCTAAGATTCAACTCCTTCTGAGACATCAGATACTTCAAACTCTTGTGATCCGTGTACACAGTACACCTCTCACCATACAGGTAATGTCTCCAGATCTTCAAAGCAAAAACCACCGCAGCCAGCTCAATGTCATGCGTAGGATAATTGCGTTCATGCACCTTCAACTGCCGCGATGCATAAGCCACCACCTTACCCTCTTGCATCAACACACATCCTAAACCAACATAGGACGCATCACTATACACCACAAACTCTTTCCCTGATTCAGGTTGAACCAAGATAGGAGCTTGCGTCAAAGCCGCCTTAAGCTTCTCAAAAGCCTGTTGTCTCGCTTCCGTCCATTCATACTTAACATCTTTCTGCAACAGCTTCGTCAAAGGTGCAGCAATCTTAGAAAACCCATCAACAAACCTCCGGTAGTATCCCGCCAAACCAAGGAAACTACGAACCTCATGAACAGACTTAGGAACCTTCCAGTTCATCACCGCCTCAATCTTCTGAGGATCAACACGAATCCCCTCAGCAGAAACCACATGCCCAAGAAACACCACCTCCTTAAGCCAGAACTCACACTTGCTCAGGTTAGCATAAAGCTGATTCTCCAACAAAGCTTGCAAAACAATCCTCAAATGCTCTTCATGCTCCTCCTCAGTACGCGAGTACACGAGGATATCATCAATGAACACCACAACAAACTTGTCCAGGTATTCATGAAACACACGATTCATCATGTCCATGAAAGCTGCAGGAGCATTTGTCAAACCAAACGGCATCACAAGGAACTCATAATGCCCATACCTTGTCCTGAAAGCTGTCTTAGGCACATCCACATCCTTGACCTTCAACTGGTAATACCCTGACCTCAAATCAATCTTAGAAAACACAGCTGCTCCCCGAAATTGATCAAAGAGATCATCAATCCTCGGCAAAGGATACCGATTCTTGATAGTCAACTTGTTCAGCTGACGATAATCAATGCACATTCTCATAGTGCCATCCTTCTTCTTCACAAACAAGACCGGTGCACCCCAAGGTGACACACTTGGCCGAATGAACCCGCGATCAAGCAACTCTTGCAACTGCATCTTCAGATCTTTCAACTCTTTAGGTGCCATTCTATAAGGGGTAATGGACACAGGAGTTGTATTCTCATACAGCTCAATCCCAAACTCCACCTCGCGATTAGGAGGTAACCCAGGCAACTCCTCAGGAAACACACCAGGAAACTCCTTCACAGTCCTGATATCTTGCACACGCAACTCCTTAGAGCTAGGATTCATCACAAAAGCTAGGTAAGCTTCACAACCTTGCCTCAGCATCCTGCTCGCCTCCAAGGTAGACACCACATTGGCAAGAAACTTCACATTCTCACCAACCACAACCACCTCATAATCATCCGCAAGCTTTAACGAAACTCGCTTATTCTCACAATCAACAACAGCACGATGCTCAGCAAGCCAATCCATGCCAAGGATTACATCAAAACCATAGAAAGGCAACTCCATAAGATCAACATGAAAAACATGTTCTTGAACAACCAAAGGACACCTTCTATAAAGCTTTCGAGTCACAACAGTCTCACCAAAAGAACTAGTGACCCGCACACCAACATCCAAAAACTCAACAGGCAAACCAAGAAATTCAGCATGCTCACGCAATATGTAAGAGTGCGTAGATCCAGAATCAATCAAGGAAAGTAATGACAAGGATTGCAAAGTAAAGGTACCTGCGATCACATCCGCGTCATTCCTTCCCTCACGCTGAGCATACACCCTAGCTTGACCGCCACCCTCAGGCTGAATAGCCACAACATGGGCCACTCCCCGACCACCTTCCTCTCTCCGCTGGAAATTACCACGGCCGCGCCCACGACCTCTCTGCGGTGCAACAACAGCAGGAGCACGCACTTGGCCACCAGCCAGCATAGGACACTCTCGCCTCATGTGATCTGCAGATCCACAGTTCCAGCACCCACTACCAGCTGCTGCAACAGGAGCTTGCACTCCCTCACAGCATGAGGACAATCGAGCTTCATATGACCACGTGAACCACATGTCCAACACGCACTCGGATCAGCTCTAGCATTGCCTCCCCGAGCAGGTACACCACCACCTCGCTTAGCTGAGGACTGATACTTCTGATCTCGTCCCCTCTTGTTCCGTCCACCACCGGAACTATATTCAGCAGCTCGCTTCCCAGCACTAGAACCAGCACTTCTAGCAGATAAACCCAAGTTCATCTCAATGTCCTTTGCTCGACCCACCAGCACATCAAAATCATCATACTCGGTAGCCAGCACATACATCTTAACTTCCGTCACTAAGCCATAACGGAACCTTTCACACCTTTCTTGCTCATCCGGAACAAGCTCAGGTGCATATTGACTGAGTCGGACAAACTGGACCTCATACTCAGCCACGGACATGCTCCCTTGGGTAAGAGACATGAACTCCCTCTTCTTTTCATCTAGGTACCTCACACCCAGATACCTTCTCTTGAACGCATTCTGAAAGAATGTCCAAGTTACATCAGCTTCCGTCATCCCAACAATAGTGGTTGTCAACCATGTATAAGCATCATCCTGTAGCAAGGATACTACACAGCCGAGCTTTTGCACATCAGTGCAATTCATCTGACCCAAGATTCTCTTGGTACCTTCTAACCAAGATTCCGAACCTTCAGCTGACAAACCCCTGAACTCAGTCCCTCCTAGACTGCGCAACCGTTCCAAGGGTAGTCTAACTCCAGCATCTCCCTGATGCCCAGCTCCTTGAGCTCCAGCTACTGCTTCTTGAAAAGCTCCAGCAATAGCTTGTATCAACACCGTCATGTCAGGAACAGCTTGCCCCTGACCCGCTTCAGGTCCAGCGACCCCAGCACCAGCTCTTTCACCCCCAGCTTCACCACCACCAGGTGAAGGAGGTAACACCGCACTTCCCGCATTCTCCTCATTCTCATTCTCATTCTGAGCCGTAGCTCGCACATTACTCCTCAACTCTCTACGAGGTGCCATACTCTAACAATGCAATCACAATGCAAATAAACAAAGTCAGGTCCAGCAAGGTAAGCAAACCAAGTACTCAAGCTCATTTTCACTTAAAAACATCATCATTTCATTAGCTTTGATTTGGCAATGGGTACCCACAACATGCTTCATCACAGCATACAACTCAATATCAACATATTCACAAACCACTCAACATGCCTTTACTCAACAAGCATACAAGGCATACATACTTCAATCATGCATACAATCATTCCCAATTACTCGAGAACTCAGCTCTGATACCACCAAATGTAACATCCTTAACCCGGCCTAGACGGTTGACCCAAATTAAGGAAGTCACATGGGGAAAACCAAAGTCAACCCGAAAGTCAACCTTGATTAACGACCCTTTTTTTCCTTTTTACTCTTGTCTAGATGCACATTAACCCTAGATATGATCATACAAACGGCATACTCAAAGATCATAACCATCAGAGACATTCAGGGACCCAAATGAACAATTTACAACTTTAGGGACCAAATTGTAAATTCTGTAAATTATAAGGTCTTAAACCAAATTAATGTTACCAACTTGTAATTAGTCAGGTTTCATGCTTCTCTGCCAATTTTCAGCTCAAACGGACTTCTCAAACTCATACAATTGCATAAACATGTTTCGGGACCAAAATGCAAACATTTCAAAACATATAACCGCTCATGTCATCCTCCAACGGTCAGGTGTTCCGAAACAGGGATAACCCGTTTCGAAACGCGGGACCGTTCCGCAACGTGTTCCGGAACGAGGCCTGGCAGAGACATTTCCGTTTCGGAACGGTACCTTCCGTTTCAAACGCCTGGGCTATTACAGGGCCCTCGTTCCGATATGGCCTGCCCAGATTGCAGAATATTGCTTGCTTAAACACACAATTGACCAACCAATCATGCTCCAAATGCAACCAAACTTTACCAGCAAGACATTCAACGTACAAGTAACATAATTGCACCAATAAAACATCAACATGACATCAAACATGAAAAGCCCCAAAACTATAGGCATGCTTCCTACTTAGCAAACCATTCAAGCATCAATTTGATTAAACCAGCTCATATAGACCATTCACATGTTCCAACATTATTAACAACATTTAACAAACTTGGGGAGTTCCAAACATCTCCCAAAACAACAACATAGGTCCCCCATTGCCAAATGCCAAAAACTAATAGTGTTTAAGAAACCTTCACCATACTTGAGCTTAGTTATCCACTTGATTGCTTGCCCTCCTTGCTGTCCTCAATGCACTTTAATGCTCTGCATTATTGGTTAAAGAAAAGAGAGAGAGCGTAAGCAAAAGCTTAGTGAGGAATGCTCATTAAAACCATTCAATAATGCATTTATAAAACTCATTTATAAACCATTCTTCAAGCAACATTTATACATGCTCATAAACATTTAAAACAAGCATCTCATGCTTCACATTCATTACATGTCATATTGGCAACAAGTGATACATTTCACATAAGATCCACACATGGACTTTTAAACACCATTGTGATCTTAACCCCATGGACTTTTAAACACCATGGCCCATGGACTTTTAAACACCATGGCAAGGACCACACAAGGACTTTTAAACACCTTTGTGTCCTTAACAAGAATCTCCCAAGGACTTTTAACCACCTTGGAGTTCTTAAGTAACAAGGCTTACACAAGGAATTTTAACCACCTTGAGCCTTAACCAAGAACCAACCATGGACTTTTAAACACCATGTTGTTCTTAAAATTCACAAGATCCACACAAGGACTTTTAACCACCTTTGTGATCTTAACCAAGAACCATCCAAGGACTTTTAACCACCTTGATGTTCTTAAATATACAAGGCTCACACAAGGACTTTTAACCACCTTTGTGACCTTAACCATCACTTGCCAATATGTATCATTATCATCAATAATCCATTGTTTTAAAGCATTTAACCAAGCCATAAACATCATGCATTTTTAGGCATCAAACCACATTAAAACAATGTTCAAAAACAAGGAACTCTTACCTTGAGCTTCCTTCAACACATGGCTTAAAATCTTAGCAAATTAACATGCTAGATATGCTTTCAAAACAGATTTAAAATCATGCAAACAAAACACATTGCATACAACCAAAACCATGGCCATCACCAAGAGAGTTTTTCCCGAAAACTTACTCTTGAGCTTAGCTAAGTTGCTTAGACTTAAACTAAGCTCCCAAACCTTCAAAACACTGGTTTCAAAGCCGAAAACCAAATTCCACTCACCGATTCCGTTTCGCCTCTTTGCCGAAACACAAATCAAGCTTCCGGATCACCACCTCTTGGATCCAAAGATGACTCCCCTGTTTTAAACACATCAAAGCAGAGGATTAATGCATCATCATGCATTAATAGCTTCAATGAAAGCACCTAAACTCGCTGCTCTCATCCATACTTCATTTTCGGCTACCAAACACAACCGAAAATGCATCCAAACAACTCCACAACATTGCCCAGCCAAGATCCATCAAATCTAAACATTCCTAAACATCATTTAACATCCAAAAAGGATCTAACATCATCCTTATACCTCCAGCTATAACAGATCCACAAGATCACTCCAAAAACAACCAAGAACACAAACTAAACTTAGGAAATTCAACCTATCCGGGATTGCATTAATTAAATCTCAACTTCTAATCAATTTAGCATTCATTTAACATCAAAAATACACCTCAAATCACTGCTTAAACAGATCATACGAATTTTCATCAAAATCAAGCAAATCTTGCATTTTAAGCCAAGATCAAGGATTCAACCATAAAACCTTTTATAAAACATCAATTAAGGATTGAGAACTTGGGAATTTCAGTAAAGAATTGAGAGTTTAGAGGAGAAGGACGTTCTTACCTCCAAACTTGAATTTCTCCCTTTTTAGAACCAAAATCTTGAAAAACCACTTAGCAAATGGTGAGGTTTTGATGATGAGATGATTAGAAATCAAAAAAAAATAATTAAAATCTCATGTTTGGACATCAAAATCAGAAAGAAATGCTCTGGAGAAAAGTGTTTGGTTTGAGAGAAAAGATGAGAGAAAATAGAAAATGGAAAAGTTAGTTGGAAATAGGAAAATATCTTCCCTCCACTTTTCTTTTGTTTAAAAACCAGAAATAAATCATTTAATATCTTAGAAAAATCTGGAGAAACTCCCTTTGGGTAAATAGCTCCTTAAAGATTCAAAGTTTCAATCCTTTTTAAAACAGTCACGCAGTTTTCAAAAATTACATTTTGGTCACTAGCCCAAAATGTCACCCTTCCAAACTTCATTTTGTAAAATTGATTTCACAGTTCACTTATATATATTAAAAGAGGATTTTAGGACATTTTTCCATATTTTTAATGCAACCCGAACTAGGCTTTCCTAATTTCACCTTTTTGTATTCGAACAGCACTTTGACCGAACCGGTCAAAGCCCAAAACTTCTAAGCCCAAAACCGGGGCGTTACAACTCTCCCCCCCTTAAGAAATTTCGTCCTCGAAATTTACCTGAAGGAAAGAGATAAGGAAACTGCTTCAGCATGTCATCCTTCCGTTCCCACGTGGCTTCCTCAACACCACGGTGCTTCCACAACACCTTCACCAACTCAATGGTCTTGCCACGAAGAACCTTGCTATCCGAATCAAGAATCTTCACCGGTTCCTCATCATAGGTCAAATCCGGATTCAATTCCACTTCTTCCACAGGCATCACATGCGAAGGATCAGATCTATACTTCCGGAGCATAGAAACATGAAACACATCATGAATCTTCTCCAACTCTTGAGGTAGCCTCAACTTGTACGCAACAGGACCCACACGCTCAATCACCTCGTATGGTCCAATGTACCTAGGGCTCAACTTACCCTTCCGGCCAAACCTCATCACCTTTTTCCAAGGCGAAACCTTCAAAAACACACGGTCACCCACCGCATACTCAATCTCCTTACGCTTCAAATCCGCGTAAGACTTTTGCCGATCAGAAGCTGCCTTCAAACGCTCACAAATGAGCTTCACCTTCTCGGTGGTTCCTTTAAACAAAGCCGGCATCGAAACCAACTTCTGACACGTTTCAGCCCAACAAAGAGGAGTCCTACACTTCCTCCCGTACAAAGCCTCATAAGGTGCCATTTGAATACTTGCTTGATAACTATTGTTATAAGCAAACTCCACCCAAGGCAAATGTTTCTCCCAAGAGCCTTGGAACTCAATCACGCAGCACCTCAACATATCCTCCAAAATCTGGATAACACGCTCAGACTGACCATCCGACTGAGGATGATAAGATGTACTGAAATTCAACCTTGTACCCAAAGCTTGATGCAAACACTGCCAGAAACGCGATGTAAACCTCGGATCCCTATCCGACACAATCGACTTAGGCACACCATGCAGCCGCACAATCTCAGCAATGTACAACTCTGCAAGCTTATCCAAAGAAAACGTAGTATGCACAGGCAAGAAATGCGCACACTTCGTCAGGCGATCCACAATCACCCACACCGAATTCTTCTTCGATGGTGACAAAGGTAAACCAGAAACAAAATCCATGGTAACCCTTTCCCACTTCCATTCAGGGATTCTCAACGGTTGTAACAAACCTGAAGGAACCTGATGCTCAGCCTTAACTCGCTGACACACCATGCACTTGCTCACAAACTCAGCAACATCTTTCTTCAAACCCACCCAATAGTACTCATCACGAAGATCACGATACATCTTAGTACTACCTGGGTGCTTAGCAAAAGGACTACTATGACCTTCAATCAGAATAGCATGCCTCAACTCAGCATCATTGGGCACTACTATCCGACTCCCAAAACACAACACACCATCATCATTAAAGCAGAAATCCAAAGGCCTACCCTCCGCGATATCCTGAACATGAGGCACCAAGGAATCATCCAGCAACTGCTTTTCCTTGATCAACTGAACCAAAGATGGTTTCACTTGCAACTCAGCCACAAGACCACCATCACGCGAAATACTCAAACTAGCAAACATAGCCCTCAGCTCAACAGCTACCTTCCTACTCAAGGCATCCTCTACCACATTAGCTTTTCCAGGGTGATACTCAATCGTCAAATCATAATCCTTGAGCAACTCCACCCAACGCCGCTGCCTAAGATTCAACTCATTCTGAGACATCAGATACTTCAAACTCTTGTGATCCGTGTACACAGTACACCTCTCACCATACAGGTAATGTCTCCAGATCTTCAAAGCAAAAACCACCGCAGCCAGCTCAATGTCATGCGTAGGATAATTGCGTTCATGCACCTTCAACTGTCGCGATGCATAAGCCACCACCTTACCCTCTTGCATCAACACACATCCTAAACCAACATAGGACACATCACTATACACCACAAACTCTTTCCCTGATTCAGGTTGAACCAAGATAGGAGCTTGCGTCAAAGCCGCCTTAAGCTTCTCAAAAGCCTGTTGTCTCGCTTCCGTCCATTCATACTTAACATCTTTCTGCAACAGCTTCGTCAAAGGTGCAACAATCTTAGAAAACCCATCCACAAAGCTCCGGTAGTATCCCGCCAAACCAAGGAAACTACGAACCTCATGAACAGACTTAGGAACCTTCCAGTTAATCACCGCCTCAATCTTCTGAGGATCAACACGAATCCCCTCAGCAGAAACCACATGCCCAAGAAACACCACCTCCTTAAGCCAGAACTCACACTTGCTCAGCTTAGCATAAAGCTGATTCTCCAACAAAGCTTGCAAAACAATCCTCAAATGCTCTTCATGCTCCTCCTCAGTACGCGAGTACACGAGGATATCATCAATGAACACCACAACAAACTTGTCCAGGTATTCATGAAACACACGATTCATCATGTCCATGAAAGCTACAGGAGCATTTGTCACAGCAAGACCCCTTTTTTTCTTTTTATCTTATCTAGATGCTCGTTATTATCCTATATGTTCAGCAAGACACTCAGAAGGAAATGTCACAGCGATCGAAGTTCAATTAAGGGTTCAATTGCACATATTTGACTTTTAGGGACTAAACTGTAATTTTCATAAAATGCAAAGACTTTCAGAATCTTAATGTTACAAACCTTCAATTAGTCATATAACATGCTTGCATGCTAAAATTCAACTCAAACGGACCATCCAAACACATTGAATTAAGTGTCCAACATTTAGGGACCAAAATGTAAGAAACAGAAACTTGGAACAATTCAAAATTTAGCCCAACGGTCAGGCGTTTCGATACGGATGGCCCTGTACTGAAATCGTCATTTTGAAACAGGGTTGACCATTTTGGTACTCGGGTACGTTCCGAGACCCTTATCGAAATACCCACCTCTAGTAGCAAAACTGTTCCGATACGTCTCCAACCGTTCCGAAACCTCTTAGCCATTTTAGGCACCTGTTTCAAAACAAGCAAGGGCATTCCGATATACCTTGCCCTGCGACAACAAATTTTGGTGGTTTATGGTGTCTTTTCGTATCCGAAACGTTTCCGAGGCATGCCACAACATACATACAACTCACATATGCATCAAGGACCATAACTATGAAGCATAAACTAGAACATGGCATCAATATTGCAAACGTAGGTACTAAAGGCATGCTCCCTAGTCCACAAAAACCTCAACAAGCTAAATCAACATTCAAACCAAAATCCAAACATCAAAGGTCATTTACAACTCAAGTATAAGCAATCTAACATGCTCAAAGTAAAGGGAAACATCCTCAACCATTCAAAAACATAAATCCCACCCACTGCCTCTTATTACACTTGATTTAAAACGCTCCGAGTCGAGAAAAGGAATGGATATTACCCTTTCCGCATGAATCTTATAATTCTCAATTTGACGAAAATAAGCAAGACCCGTGGGACCTTCGAAGGATTGCTCATAGATGGAGGCATAGTTCAGACGTGCAATCGCTCAAAGGGTGGATGATTCACCGGTTTGAGAAACCCTTGTACGCTTCCTCGATGGTTCTTTTGGTGCCATGATCTAAAAGAGAAATTAAGCAAAAGGATTTCTTCAATTTTGAGTAAAAACCAAGGTAAAAAATTTTTTAAGTAAAATTTGAAGAAATATTTTGAAGAACAAAAGTTTAAAAACAAAACAACAAAACAAAACCAAAAAAATTGAAAAATAAAAAGTAAGAAAAGATTACCTTGATAGAAACTTGAGAGATTGAAGAAAATTCTAGCACATTTGTGATGAGAGAGAGCTCAAAGCTTTGCTTGATTGAAAAACTCTTTTAGATTTGAGTTGAGGTGTGAAAAATAAAAAGGCGGAAGAGCCTTTTTATAGGAAAAAACGGCTAGGGTTTTTAGGTTTTGAAGAGTTTTAATTTTGGTAAAAGTTGAACACATTAAAAGCAAAATTTAAAGCTGTCTACGTAATCGAGTATCGATACGCCTGAGGGTGTATCGATACTGTAACGCCCCGGTTTTGGGCTCAGAAGTTTTGGGCGTTGACCGGTTCGGTCAAAGTGCTGATCGAATATATAAGAGTGAATTTAGGAAAGCCTAGTTCGGGTTGCATTAAAAATATGGAAAAATGTTCTAAAATCATCTTTTAATATATTTAAGTGAACTGTGAAATCAATTTTTGAAAATGAGGTTCGGAAGGTTGACATTTTGGCTAGTGACCAAAATGTAATTTTTGAAAGTTGCGGGACAGTTTTATAAAGGATTGAAACTTTGAATCTTTAAGGAGATATTATTCCAAAAAGAGTTTCTCCATATTTTTCTAAGATATTTTAAGGCTTTATTCTGATTTTAAAGATTATGAAATGTGGAGGGAAAATCATTTTACCATTTCTTAACTAACTTTCCATTTTCTCTCAATTTTCCTTTTCTCTCATTTTCTCTCAACCCAAACACATTTCTCCAGATTTTCTCTTCTGATTTTGTTGCCTAAATCTCTCATTTCAACTCTCTTTTGATTCCTAATCATCTCAACAACAAAACCTCTCAAATTGCAAGTTGTTTCATCAAGCATTTTGGCTCTAAAAAGGAGAAATTCAAGTTTGGAGGTAAGAACGTCCTTCTCCTCTAAACTATCAGTTCTTTACTGAAATTCCTAAGTTCTCAATCCTTGATTTGTGATTTGTTAATGGCTTTTCAATTGAAATCTTGATTTTGGCTTAAAATGTAAGATTTGGTGATTTTGGTGAAATTTTCGTGTGATCTGTTTGGGCAGTGTTTTGAAGTGTCAAAATGATGTTAAATGAATGCTAAATTTATTAGAAGTTGAGGTTTAATCAATGCAATCCCGGATAGGTTGAATTTCCTAAGTTTGGCTTGAGTTTTTGGTTGTTTTTGGAGTGTTTTTGGTGATCTGTTATACCTGGAGGTATAAGGATGTGTTTGTGATCATTTTGGATGTTAATTGATGTTTAAAAATGGTTAGAAGTGATGGATCTTGGCTGGGTTAAGTTTTGGAAGTGTTTGGAGGTGATTTCGGTTGTGTTTGGTAGCCAAATTGTTGGATTTGGGATGAGCAGCGAGTTGAGTCTTGTTGCTGGTGTTTTTAATGCATAATGATGCATTAATCCTCTGTTGTTGTGTGCTTGAAACAGGGGAGTTTGATCCGTGAGCTTTGAAGGTGTTGCGGAAGGTTTCCGGATGCTTGGAAGGCTTGTTGGCTAGCCTTGTTTTGTGTATCGGTGAGTGAAGTTGGGATTTCAGCTTTTAAACCAAGGTTTGAAGGTTTTGGGAGCTTAGTTTAAGTCTAAACAACTTTTCTAAGCTCAAGAGTAAGTGAATGGATTTTCGCTCTTGAATTGTGTTGTGAAATTGGCTTTTAAGCAATTGCGGATGATGATTGAAATGCATGTGTTTTGCATGGTTTAAATCTGTTTTGAAAGCATATTTTAAGCATGGTTTAATGCTGGTTTTGAAAGCCATATGTGAAGGATGCTCAAGGTAAGAGATCCTTGGTTTTATACATTGAAAATGTGGATTTGATGCATGGTGTTGCATGATGTTTAATGGCTATGTGTAATGCTTTAAAACAGTGAATTAAAGATGGTAAATGATGGTTTTTGCATTATGCTTATGCATGTGAATCATTGGACTATTGTGGTAAGGTGGTTATATTGGCAAGTGATGAAAGTGGATTCTTGGTTCGTTGATCGGATATAGTTAGCCGGCTATAGGATTGGGTGCACCGTGAATTAAGTCGCCTTGGAGGTGGAGTGGTAAAGAGTGGACCGGTAAACTCCCTTCAAGTATCCTAACGAGATGGTTAAGGTCATAATGGAGGTGTTGCCCATTCGAGGACCTTGGTTGAGCAAAGGTTATATGGTGTTTAAAAGTCCATATAGGGGAACCTTGTGCTTGTTGAGATCACAATGGCGGTGTTAAGTCCATGTGTGGATCTTGTGTGGGGCGTCCCGGATCTCGTTAGTGATGTGATACAACTACCAATCGGTGAATGCAAAGGTTGTATGGTGTTTGAAAGTCCATACATAGGAACCTTGTGCATGTCAAGGTTGTATGGTGTTTAAAAGTCCATACATGGGAACCTTGGGAAAAGTCAAGGTTGTATGGTGTTTGAAAGTCCATACATGGGAACCTTGGGAAAAGTTGAGGTTGTATGGTGTTAAAAGTCCATGCATGGGAACCTCGGGAGAAGCTAAGGTTGTATGGTGTTTAAAAGTCCATACATGGGAACCTTAGGCTTGTAAGGTCAAATGGTGTTTAAAAGTCCATTTGGGAGGCCTTGGATTGGTAGGGTGTATGGAGCGTAGGGACAACGCTCGGAATCCGCGTATCCGATTGGATGTTGAGTTGAAAAGTGGATGTGGTTGATCACTTGGAAGCCAATATGATGTTCTTGATTATAAGGAAGCATGAAATGCTTGAAATGATGCACAATTGCATGAGAAGCATGAGATGCTTGAAAAGATGCATGGTTGCATGAATAGTGTATAATGCTAGTGAATTAATGTTTACTTGTTTGGTTTAACAAGTGTTGATTGTCATTTGGTAAATGATGCATGTGTGCATGAAATCTCCTTAATGCATTGAAGTCTTGTTAAGACTTGTTTTAAAAGGCATGTGATAATGATGTTGTGGTTCATGAGTTGCCTTTGGTTAATGCATGTATTGGATTGATTGAGTAAATGATTTTAAAGGGCTTCTTGGGCTTCTTGCTTAAATGGTTTTTAAGTATAAGAAGGGTATGTTGTGAAATGAGAATGTTTTCCAAGGCTTTGATTTAACTTTGCATATGGTGTTTATGCATGGAATGGTTAAATGGATGATTTTGTAAGTTGTGCTTTGAAAAGGTTTTCTTGGCTTGCTAAGCTAAGGGTTGGTTTTCATGTATGTGCAATGCATGGTTTTGAGCTTGATGTTGAAAAGAGTTTTCAAACATGGCTTTGGTAAACAAATCGGGTTGTTTTAAATGTGTTTTGTAACCCGCTGCATTGATGGTGTTTCGGTTTTGAGCATTCCTCACTAAGCTTTATGTGCTTACGCTCCTTTTTGTCCATCAATGCAGATTCTTGAAGTTTGGACAACAAGGTGCAAGGGATTCAAGGTGGACTCCAATTGAGATGAATGTCTCGGTGAATAGCTATAGTTAATAAAGGCAATGGGGGTAGAATCTCTCAGATTGATGTTTTTGCATTCGTATATGTTCGGACAAGTTTGTTTTGATGTTGTTGATGTTGCTGAATCGTGATTTGGCTTTAATGAGATTGAATTGGAAAGTTTGTGCTTAAATGGTTGCTTGTGTAGGAAGCATGCCTATAGATTTGGGGCTTTTTGCATATGAAGTTAAATTGTTGATTTGATGATGCCTACAAGTCATATATATGTTAAATTGCATGCTGGTAAAGTTTGGTGACATTTGGAGCATGTTCGAATGATCTATTGCATGTTTTGCAATGCCCTTTTGCTGCAATCTGTGCAGGCGTTTCGGAACAGTGTGCACCGTTTCGGAACGGGTGCCTTGAATGAACCCAGGCGTCCGAAACGGTATGCACCGTTTCGAAACGGTTTGGTCTCTGCCAGACCCCCGTTGCGGAACGCGTTGCGGAACGGCCCCGAGTTTCGAAACGGGCTTTGCCTGTTTCGGAACGGGTGACCGTTGGGGGCTGACATGGGCGGTTAAATGTTTCAAAATGTTTGCATTTTGGTCCTGAAACTTGTTTGTGCAATTGTATAAGTTCGGGATGTTCGTTTGAGCTGAAATTTGGCAGAGAAGCATGAAACCTGATTAATTTTAAGTTGGTAACTTAAAATTTGGTTAAGTCCTTAAAGTTTTTAGAATTTACAATTTGGTCCCTAAAGTTGTAAATTGTTCAATTGGGTCCCTGTTTGATCTCTGATGCTTGTGATCTTTGAGCATGATGTTTGTGTGATCACAATTAGGACTAATGTGCATCTAGACAAGATTAAAAAGAAAAAAAAAGGGTCGTTAATCAAGGTTGACTTTCGGGTTGACTTTGGTTTTCCCTGTGTGACTTTCTTAATTCGGGTCAACCGTCTGGGCCGGGTTAAGGGGGTTACATTTGGTGGTATCAGAGCTGAGTTGCGAATGCTTGGGGAAAACGGTAAGTTGTTGTGATGTGTGTTTGATGTTTACCTTGATGTGTGGTTGAAAGTTGGTTGAAACACGTGTTTCTGAGTGTGCTGCTGATGTTTCTGAGTAAATTGTTAATGTTTCTGAGCATGTTGCTGATGTTTTCAAGCATGTTTTATGGTTATGAATCTTGGTTGAGTTTATGTGGAAATGTGCTGATGTTGTGAGCTGATGTTATGCATGATGGGAGTGTAATGAGTATGTTATGTTGATAATATGCTGTTGCAAGTGGATACTGTTTGATGTAAGTATGATCAAAGTATGTTGTTTGATATGCTTGATGTGGTGATATTCATGTTGTGTTGACTGTTATGTCATGTAAAGGGGAGGATTCGGGATACCCATTTCCTTATTAATATAGCTATTGTGTTATTTGGAGTTGGAGTTTGAATCCTTGCTTAATGCTGGTCTAACTGGTTTGTTTGCTTGTTGTGATTGTTTGTTGTTGTTAGTAGTATGGCAAAGTCGATGGAAGAATGGCAGTTGGGAGAGATGGTTGCTGCCTTGGGGCAGGTTTTTAGGGCATGGAATTCACCTTTCTGTAGAGGTGTTTTGTCTCAGTCTTCTGTGCCTGGGGTTGAGGAGTTAAGGCAGAATGAAGAAGCTGGTTCTGTGATGAAGAGTTCATCATCTGTTGTTCAGGAGGTGTTGGGAACATCTCAGGCTGTGGTAAAGGTAAAGTCAGTGGATGTGTTGGCTGTGGGATGTGTGAGTTTGCCGAAGCAGCGTTTGCTTGATTTGGGTGCTGTGGAATATCAGGTTCGTCACCTGAGACATTTGAGGCCTGGTTGGCCAGTGTGATTCTGATTTTGGATCAGGAGGGCTGTGATTATGCCTGTAAGTTGGGGAGTGTTGTTTCTTTGATGTTGGAGGATGCGTGTGCCTGGTGGACATCTGTGGCGGTGGCGTCACATATTGATGATATTGATTGGGATTTCTTTGTATCTGCTTTTTGTGAAAGGTATCTTGGAAGGGAATTTCCAAGGATTGAACAAGGTGAAGATAGTGCTGTTGTGGAGCAAGTGTTGTTTGAGCAAGGAGTGGAAGCTCAGCCACCTGTGTGTGACCGTTGTGAAAGGCGCCATGTTGGAGGTTGTTGGGGCGCGGGTGCTTGCTGGAATTGTGGTTCCAAAATGCATGTTAAGCGTGATTGTCCTCATGGAGTGAAGTCAGCTTTGGTGTTAGCCAAAGGGTCTCTGAAAGGTCGTGGGCACGGCCGAGGCAAGGTTCAAACGTGGCAAAAAGAGCAGAAGGTTGTGAAGAGTTTGGGAAAAGAGAATTGCTGGAAATGTGGGTCTGCTGGACACATGAGACGTGATTGTTTGAGGTTGGCTCGGAACAGCCAAGGTTCCTTACCGCAAGGAGTTGGTGGTGACCCTAGTGTGCTAGCTGGTGCTGCAGTAGTGCGGCAGGAGGATGATGGTTCCGCAAGGAAGAGAGCTCGTCTGATGAAGCTTCAGGAAGGTGTTGTGTTTTCAGGTAACCTTGCTAAGTAATCTTTGCTCTAGTTACCTTAGTTTGGTTTCTGTTGGTTTTCCTTGCGTGGTAAGTTTAGTCTTGTTGCTAGCATGTTTGGGGTAATGGTAGTTGGTTGGGAACATCTTTAGTGTGAAGAAGGTTTAGTGAGTACCTTGTGGTTAATGGTTGTTGGTATGATGGAGTTAGATAAGCTAGGAGTAAGTTGGGAGGTTGTTCTTAGACGGATTTGAGGATGTTATTGGAGGGTGTGAATTGGCATTCATGCACAGTTAAAATCATTGTTATATGCTATATTATATATGTTGGTCCATGCATACATGTGGCATGACATTAGAGGTTTTGCATACATATACATCAGGCATTTATAGGGCTTGTAGGTGATCATGCATACGATGTTCACACTCGCTAATAACTAATCGAATCTGTTAGTGTGGTGGTTGGTTTGGATGATGGGTTTTTAGAAGTTGTTTTGGTGCTGAGTGAGAGTTAAAAGTAATATTAAGCTAGTTGCCAGCGATGGTGAGAGTGGTATGGCCTGTGGTAGAAGGATAGTGTTTGTTGCTTAAAGAGTTTAGTGGCTTGGTGATGAGGAGTACCGGTTAAGGTGTGAACCGGTTATGTGGTTTGAATAGCTAAGTGGAAGGGGTAGCTCCTTGGTGCTAAGTGATGTTGCAGTTTTGTGGTTGTGTTTTCAAGTGCTGAGGTAGCTTAGCATTTAAGTTGTTGTGGAAGGGTTGTGTTCGTAAGTGTTGGTTCTTAGTAACCTTTGAGGAGTTGAAGAGCTATTATGTGTGTTTTGGTTAAGCGATGTTCTGGTAATGCAAGTGTTATGGTTGAAGTTAAAGTGAAAGGGTTATGAAAGATCGAAGGTTTTTGTTGGTTGTTCGGGTTCTTGTGAGAAGTGGTTGGCTGGTTGTGGTTAAGGAAATTCTATTTGAAGTTAGCTGGTGGTGTGTGGAACGGCTGACGGAGTCAAGTTGGGGTTGTGATGTAATTCTTGGAATCTGGGTGAGTAATCTTGGTGAGCTGTTATGGAATGTTAGCGGCAGATGTGAAGGTTTATCAGCATTCGTTGAGGAGTTTGAGTAACCAGTTGACGTTTAAGGATTTCTGCTTGTTGGGAAAATCCTTGGAAGAGGTTTGGGAGTTTGCAAGAGTTTTAGAAGCAGAAAGATTTGCATAGTGGCTATTTTGGATTGGTTGTTGTCTCTGTGTAAACAAGTCTTGGAAGTTGTATGTTACAGTGTGGTGTGCTGTAAAAGTTGAGGTTCTTCAGGTTGAGGTTGGGGCTGTGTACAGTCCGGTTATGTGAAAGATTAAGTTGTGGCTATCTTTGTGTGTTCTGGATTTAATGAACAGCATGTGGTGGTGTTGGGTTCGGTGGAGCTTTGTGTGGAATGTGTTCAGTGTTGGTTGAGGCTTTTGTGGTTCCTTGTGTGTTGCTTTGAGAAGGTTGTTGTTCTCTTTTCGCCGGTTGAAATTTCGAGGACGAAATTTCCTAAGGGGGGGAGAGTTGTAACGCCCCGGTTTTGGGCTCAGAAGTTTTGGGCGTTGACCGGTTCGGTCAAAGTGCTGATCGAATATATAAGAGTGAATTTAGGAAAGCCTAGTTCGGGTTGCATTAAAAATATGGAAAAATGTTCTAAAATCATCTTTTAATATATTTAAGTGAACTGTGAAATCAATTTTTGAAAATGAGGTTCGGAAGGTTGACATTTTGGCTAGTGACCAAAATGTAATTTTTGAAAGTTGCGGGACAGTTTTATAAAGGATTGAAACTTTGAATCTTTAAGGAGCTATTATTCCAAAAAGAGTTTCTCCAGATTTTTCTAAGATATTTTAAGGCTTTATTCTGATTTTAAAGATTATGAAATGTGGAGGGAAAATCATTTTACCATTTCTTAACTAACTTTCCATTTTCTCTCAATTTTCCTTTTCTCTCATTTTCTCTCAACCCAAACACATTTCTCCAGATTTTCTCTTCTGATTTTGTTGCCTAAATCTCTCATTTCAACTCTCATTTGATTCCTAATCATCTCAACAACAAAACCTCTCAAATTGCAAGTTGTTTCATCAAGCATTTTGGCTCTAAAAAGGAGAAATTCAAGTTTGGAGGTAAGAACGTCCTTCTCCTCTAAACTATCAGTTCTTTACTGAAATTCCTAAGTTCTCAATCCTTGATTTGTGATTTGTTAATGGCTTTTCAATTGAAATCTTGATTTTGGCTTAAAATGTAAGATTTGGTGATTTTGGTGAAATTTTCGTGTGATCTGTTTGGGCAGTGTTTTGAAGTGTCAAAATGATGTTAAATGAATGCTAAATTGATTAGAAGTTGAGGTTTAATCATGCAATCCCGGATAGGTTGAATTTCCTAAGTTTGGCTTGAGTTTTTGGTTGTTTTTGGAGTGTTTTTGGTGATCTGTTATACCTGGAGGTATAAGGATGTGTTTGTGATCATTTTGGATGTTAATTGATGTTTAAAAATGGTTAGAAGTGATGGATCTTGGCTGGGTTAAGTATTGGAAGTGTTTGGAGGTGATTTCGGTTGTGTTTGGTAGCCAAATTGTTGGATTTGGGATGAGCAGCGAGTTGAGTCTTGTTGCTGGTGTTTTTAATGCATAATGATGCATTAATCCTCTGTTGTTGTGTGCTTGAAACAGGGGAGTTTGATCCGTGAGCTTTGAAGGTGTTGCGGAAGGTTTCCGGATGCTTGGAAGGCTTGTTGGCTAGCCTTGTTTTGTGTATCGGTGAGTGAAGTTGGGATTTCAGCTTTTAAACCAAGGTTTGAAGGTTTTGGGAGCTTAGTTTAAGTCTAAACAACTTTGATAAGCTCAAGAGTAAGTGAATGGATTTTCGCTCTTGAATTGTGTTGTGAAATTGGCTTTTAAGCAATTGTGGATGATGATTGAAATGCATGTGTTTTGCATGGTTTAAATCTGTTTTGAAAGCATATTTTAAGCATGGTTTAATGCTGGTTTTGAAAGCCATATGTGAAGGATGCTCAAGGTAAGAGATCCTTGGTTTTATACATTGAAAATGTGGATTTGATGCATGGTGTTGCATGATGTTTAATGGCTATGTGTAATGCTTTAAAACAGTGAATTAAAGATGGTAAATGATGGTTTTTGCATTATGGTTATGCATGTGAATCATTGGACTATTGTGGTAAGGTGGTTATATTGGCAAGTGATGTAAGTGGATTCTTGGTTCGTTGATCGGATATAGTTAGCCGGCTATAGGATTGGGTGCACCGTGAATTAAGTCGCCTTGGAGGTGGAGTGGTCAAGAGTGGACCGGTAAACTCCCTTCAAGTATCCTAACGAGATGGTTAAGGTCATAATGGAGGTGTTGTCCATTCGAGGACCTTGGCTGAGCAAAGGTTATATGGTGTTTAAAAGTCCATATAGGGGAACCTTGTGCTTGTTGAGATTACAATGGCGGTGTTAAGTCCATGTGTGGATCTTGTGTGGGGCGTCCCGGATCTCGTTAGTGATGTGATACAACTACCAATCGGTGAATGCAAAGGTTGTATGGTGTTTGAAAGACATACATAGGAACCTTGTGCATGTCAAGGTTGTATGGTGTTTAAAAGTCCATACATGGGAACCTTGGGAAAAGTCAAGGTTTTATGGTGTTTGAAAGTCCATACATGGGAACCTTGGGAAAAGTTGAGGTTGTATGGTGTTAAAAGTCCATGCATGGGAACCTCGGGAGAAGCTAAGGTTGTATGGTGTTTAAAAGTCCATACATGGGAACCTTAGGCTTGTAAGGTCAAATGGTGTTTAAAAGTCCATTTGGGAGGCCTTGGATTGGTAGGGTGTATGGAGCGTAGGGACAACGCTCGAAATCCGCGTATCCGATTGGATGTTGAGTTGAAAAGTGGATGTGGTTGATCACTTGGAAGCCAATATGATGTTCTTGATTATAAGGAAGCATGAAATGCTTGAAATGATGCACAATTGCATGAGAAGCATGAGATGCTTGAAAAGATGCATGGTTGCATGAATAGTGTATAATGCTAGTGAATGCATGTTTACTTGTTTGGTTTAACAAGTGTTGATTGTCATTTGGTAAATGATGCATGTGTGCATGAAATCTCCTTAATGCATTGAAGTCTTGTTAAGACTTGTTTTAAAAGGCATGTGATAATGATGTTGTGGTTCATGAGTTGCCTTTGGTTAATGCATGTATTGGATTGATTGAGTAAATGATTTTAAAAGGGCTTCTTGGGCTTCTTCCTTAAATGGTTTTTAAGTATAAGAAGGGTATGTTGTGAAATGGGAATGTTTTCCAAGGCTTTGATTTAACTTTGCATATGGTGTTTATGCATGGAATGGTTAAATGGATGATTTTGTAAGTTGTGCTTTGAAAAGGTTTTCTTGGCTTGCTAAGCTAAGGGTTGGTTTTCATGTATGTGCAATGCATGGTTTTGAGCTTGATGTTGAAAAGAGTTTTCAAACATGGCTTTGGTAAACAAATCGGGTTGTTTTAAATGTGTTTTGTAACCCGCTGCATTGATGGTGTTTTGGTTTTGAGCATTCCTCACTAAGCATTATGTGCTTACGCTCCTTTTTGTCCATCAATGCAGATTCTTGAAGTTTGGACAGCAAGGTGCAAGGGATTCAAGGTGGACTCCAATTGAGATGAATGTCTCGGTGAATAGCTATAGTTAATAAAGGCAATGGGGGTAGAATCTCTCGGATTGATGTTTTTGCATTCGTATATGTTCGGACAAGTTTGTTTTGATGTTGTTGATGTTGCTGAATCGTGATTTGGCTTTAATGAGATTGAATTGGAAAGTTTGTGCTTAAATGGTTGCTTGTGTAGGAATCATGCCTATAGATTTGGGGCTTTTTGCATATGAAGTTACATTGTTGATTTGATGATGCCTACAAGTCATATATATGTTGAATTGCATGCTGGTAAAGTTTGGTGACATTTGGAGCATGTTCGAATGATCTATTGCATGTTTTGCAATGCCCTTTTGCTGCAATCTGTGCAGGCGTTTAGGAACAGTGTGCACCGTTTCGGAACGGGTGCCTTGAAGGAACCCAGGCGTCCGAAACGGTATGCACCGTTTCGAAACGGTTTGGTCTTTGCCAGACCCCCGTTGCGGAACGCGTTGCGGAACGGCCCCGAGTTTCGAAACGGGCTTTGCCTGTTTCGGAACGGGTGACCGTTGGGGGCTGACATGGGCGGTTAAATGTTTCAAAATGTTTGCATTTTGGTCATGAAACTTGTTTGTGCAATTGTATAAGTTCGGGATGTCCGTTTGAGTTGAAATTTGGCAGAGAAGCATGAAACCTGATTAATTTTAAGTTGGTAACTTAAAATTCGGTTAAGTCCTTAAAGTTTTCAGAATTTACAATTTGGTCCCTAAAGTTGTAAATTGTTCAATTGGGTCCCTGTTTGATCTCTGATGCTTGTGATCTTTGAGCATGATGTTTGTGTGATCACAATTAGGACTAATGTGCATCTAGACAAGATTAAAAAGAAAAAAAAAGGGTCGTTAATCAAGGTTGACTTTCGGGTTGACTTTGGTTTTCCCCATGTGACTTTCTTAATTCGGGTCAACCGTCCGGGCCGGGTTAAGGGGGTTACAGATACGGGGGTAGAATCGTCATTTCCGCAAAAATGCCCGTTGGAGTGTCGTATCGAAACGGATGAGGTCCGTATCAAAATGACCCATATCGATACGAGTTTAATTGTATCGATACCCGTGTAAGCGAAATAAATTCTGGGAAACTGAATGAAGAACACTATCGATACACGTAGATCCGTATCGATACCTTATGCCCAGAAATGCATATTTGGTTCTAAGAACAACCATAGGCTCGAATTTAACATCTCCTAAAAGTATGCAAATGATGAATGAGCAGTTCTAAGCATATTTTAATAGAAGCATACTCCCCCTAACTATAGGCATGGATGAAATTAGGAGTCTAAACACATAAACATGGCATTTCACAAGATCAAGCAAAATTAAGCACAAAAGAGGTCCTAAAAGGTCAAGATAGGCTAGCTAGACCTAACTCTCTCCTAAGGGACCAAAAACGCTCTTTGTCTAAAGGTTTTGTAAATATGTCCGCTAATTGATTTAAGGTGTATACATACTCTATAACCACATCTTCTTTAAGGACATGATCTCTAATGAAATGATGCCTTATCTCTATGTGTTTGGTTCTAGAGTGTTGGATGAGATTTTTTGTTAGGCATATTACACTAGTGTTGTCACATTTTAGGGGTATGATTTCAACTTTAATTCCATAATCTAAGAGTTGTTGCTTCATCCAAAGGACTTGAGCACAACAACTCCCTAAGGATATGTACTCGGCTTCGGTGGTAGATAAGGCTACACTATTTTGTTTCTTAGAGAACCAAGATATAAGCATACTACCTAGGAATTGGCAAGTTCCCAAAGTACTTTTCCTATCGATTTTGCAACCCCCATAATCCGCATCCGAGTAAGCATGAAGGTTGAAGGTAGAGTCTCTAGGGTACCAAAGACCTAAACAAGGAGTATCTCTAAGGTACCTAAAGAATCTCTTAACAAATGTAAGGTGAGACTCTCTAGGACTAGCTTGAAACCTAGCACACAAACAAACACTAAACAAGATATCCAGTCTACTTGCGGTAAGATAAAGCAATGATCCAATCATAGAACGATAAAGCTTAGAGTCAACACACTTACCTCCTTCATCTTTGTCAAGCTTTGTAGATGAGCTCATAGGTGTGGCTTGAGGCTTTGCATTCTCCAAGACAAACTTCTTGAGCATAACCTTTATGTATTTTGCTTGGTTGATGAATGTGCCATCCTTCTTTTGCTTGATTTTGAGTCCCAAAAAGAATGAGAGCTCCCCCATCATGCTCATCTCAAATTAACCTTGCATTAACTTAGCAAACTCTTGACAATGACATTCATTAGTAGAACCAAAAATAATATCATCAACATAAATTTGAACTACTAAGATGTCATTTTTATACATTTTTATAAAAAAGTGTAGTGTCCACCTTACCTTTTTCAAATCCTTTTTCAATTAAAAAGTTTGAAAGTCTTTCATACCAAGCTCTAGGAATTTGTTTTAAACCATAAAGAGCTTTGATAAGTTTGAAAACATGATTTGGAAATTTTGAGTCTTCAAAACCTGGTGGTTGTTCCACATACACTTCTTCATTTATAAAACCATTTAAAAATGCGCTTTTAACATCCATTTGAAAAAGCTTGAAATTATGATAACATGCATATGCAAGCAACATCCTAATGGCTTCCATTCTAGCTACGGGTGCATAGGTTTCATCAAAATCTATTGCCTCTTCTTGAGTGTAACCTCGTGCTACTAGTCTAGCTTTATTTCTTACAATGTTACCACTCTCATCTAGCTTGTTCCTAAAGACTCATTTAGTTCCTATTGTAGATTGATTACTAGGCCTATCAATTAATGTCCAAACGTTACTTCTCTCAAATTGATTTAACTCTTCTTGCATAGCCATAATCCAAAAGTCATCTTTCAATGCTTCTTTAATATTCTTAGGCTCTATGCATGAGATAAATGAAACATGATTCATTAATCTAAGAGAAGATCGAGTGGTTACCCCCTTGGATGGATCACCCAAGATTTCACTATCTTTGACATAGTTCAACTCCCTTGGGTAGCTCACTTCCTTTTCCTCAAGAGCCAAGTCCTTCAAGGCTTCAAGAGATGGATCTTGTGTGTCCTCTTCTTTTGCTGGAATCTCATCCTCCTTTGAAGTTTGTCCTCCATCAAAAGCATTTATGATTCCTACATCATCATCATCACAAGAATCCTTTCTAGGAAGGAGGTTATCATCAAATACAACATGAATAGATTCTTCTACTACTAAAGTTCTTTTGTTAAATACTCGATAGGCTTTAGAGGTTAAAGAGTAACCTATGAAAATAGCTTCATCACTTTTTGCATCAAATTTACCTAAATTGTCTTTTCCATTATTTAAAACAAAACACTTGGAACCAAAAGGGTGAAAATAGCTAATGTTAGGCTTTTTAGATTTTAAAATCTCATAAGGTGTTTTCTTTAAAATTGGCCTAATCATTGCTCGATTTACAATATAGCAAGCGGTGTTTGTGGCTTCCGCCCAAAAATATTTAGGTAAATTGTTTTCACAAAGCATAGTTCTAGCCATTTCTTGCAAAGTTCTATTTTTCCTCTCAACTACCCCATTTTGTTGAGGAGTTCGAGGAGCTAAAAAATTATGGCTAATACCATTTTCATTTAAAAAATCTTCAAACCCCAAAATTTGAAACTCGGTACCATGATCACTTCTAATATGTGAAATTTTAAGTTCAAGATCATTTTGGGTTAGTTTTGAAAATGTGATGAATTTTTCCAAAGCCTCATCTTTAGCACTTAAAAATAGAACCCAAGTAAATCTAGAAAAATAATCAACAAGTACAAAAGCATAAGACTTACCACCCAAGCTCATAGTCCTAATTGGCCCAAATAAATCCATATGGATAAGTTGTAAGCATCTACTAGTAGAAACATCATTAATGGATTTAAAGGAAGATCTATGTTGTTTACCCTTTGAGCATGCATCACAAATTTTATCATTTGAAAATTTTATCTTGGGTAAACCTCTAACTAGATTAAGGGAGACTAGTTTTTCTAAAACACTTATCTAGCATGTCCTAGTTTCCTATGCCAGAACCATGCATCATTTTCATTTTGTGCAACTAAGCATGCATGAGATGTATGTATGTCATCTAAATGCACCATGTATATGTTTCCTATGCGATGACCTATGAGCATAATATTATTAGATTTAATGTCTACAATTTTGCATCCATTTTTATCAAATAAAACATTAAATCCTTTATCACACAATTGACTTATGCTCAATAAATTGTGTTTAAGACCATCGACATATAAGACATTTTCAATGAGAATAGTAGAGTGATTACCTATGGAGCCAATACCTTTAATGTGGCCTTTGGAGTTGTCACCAAATGTCACTACTCCTCCACTTTTTGGCTTTAGATCCATGAATCTACTCTTGTCTCTGGTCATATGCCTTGAGCATCCACTATCAAGGTACCATGAGTTTTGACTTTGTGCTTTGGCCTTGTAGCAATGCTCCCCCTACAAACAAATATATTAAGCTTTTGTTTTTGGTACCCAAATCATTTTGGGTCCATGAGTGTTAGCTCCCAAAACCTTGGTTCCCTTAGGAATCCAAGATGACATAGCAATACTATTATTAGATTTTACAAGTTCCTTAGGAACCCATACACTTCTAATTCTTTTAGCTCTACTATGTCCAGGATAGCTACCTTGTTTGTAGTAGTTAGTCTTTTTCTTAGGTTGGTGTGTTCTTGAGGATTCACCTATTTCATGCTTGACACTACCAACATTTTTCAAAGACCTTTTGAGCTCATTTAGCTCAACCAACACCTTTTGGTGTTCACTATTACATTGAGACAAAAGATTATTAAGATCAACATTTTCATCTTGAAAGAATTTTAGTTCATCTTTTAATCCTAATATCTTTTTCTCAAATTTTGAATTAGCTTGAGTGAGTGAGTCATTTTTCTCATTTAGTTCCAAAATAATCTTTTTGTTCCTAATGACTGACTCTTTATATTTCTTAACTAATTCATCATAGACCTCTTGTAACTCATCATATGCATCATTCAATTCTTCATATGTAAAATCTAAAGTAGATGAGTTAGAGGTTACCATGGAGGAATCTTCCTCAAGTGCCATGAGGCAAAGGTTAGCCACTTCTTGTTCGTCATCCTCCGATGACTACTTATCACTCCAAGTAGCAAGCTTGGCTTTGAGCTTCTTCTTCTTCTCGAAGCCCTTCTTCTTGAGTTGAGGGCACTCCGAACGTATGTGGCCGGGTTGTTTGCACTCAAAGCAAATGATAGGATCCCTTGCATCTTCTTTGTTCTTGCTTTTGAAGTCCATCTTTCTTTGGATTTTTCGTCCCCGGTTGGACCTAATAAAACGTGAGAATCGTTTGGCTATCATAGCCAATTCTTCGAGTTCATCCTCCTCACTAGAAGAGCTCTCTTCATGTTTCGAAGCTTTGAGAGCTATTCCCATCTTCTTCTTCTCAACCTCAAGCTTTTCTACTATTTTCTCCTCTTTCTTCTTCTCTTCTTCCCTTCCTTGCTTCATAATCTCATGAGTAAGGAGAGAACCCACAAGCTCATCAAGCTTTAAAGTTTTTAAATTCTTAGCTTCAATGATGGCAGTTCTCTTCCCATCCCAAGATTCGGAAAGTGAATAGAGTAGCTTCCGGACAAGTTTGTCTTCCGGTATGATTTCTCAAAAACCCTTTATCCCATTGAAAATAGTTGAGAAACGATCAAACATCTTGGACACCATCTCATCGGGCTCCATCTTAAAATTTTCATAACTAAGATTGAGAATTCCAATCTTAGTTTCTTTAACATCGCTGGTGCCCTTATAAGTAGTCTCAAGAGTGTCCCACACTTCTTTGGCACTCTCTATGGATGAAACTTTAGAATAGATGTCCGGACCGAAAGAACAAAAGAGCATGTGGAGAGCTTTGTCATTGACTTGAATCTTTTTCCTTTCTTCTTCACTCATCTCCATCTTTTTCTTTAAGACCATCTTGCTTCAATGGAATATAAGGGCCATCTTCAATGACATCCCACACTAGGTAGTAATTTGACTTGATGAAGAGACGCATTCTATTCTTCCAAAAAGAATAGTTATCACCATTAAAGAAGGGAGGCTTTGTAGTGTATTGAGACTCATACATGCCCGAACCGGAGGTTGAAGCCATCTCTTGATATTTGATGATCACACTCTTCCAAGGAACTCCTCTTGTGGTTGTTAATCCTCAAACAGGTAGGCTCTGATACCAATTGTCGAGTGGATCGAAAGATCGATATGAACCAAGAGGGGGTGAATTGGAAATTTAAAGTTTGTGTGGTGGAAATTTGCAAATTAAAAGATTGACAAGAGATTTTAGAGTGGTTCAAGTTCCAAATGAACTCTACATCCACTACCTTAGCTTCATTAAGGATTTGCAACAATTCCACTAATTGCTCTTCCCCTTTTCTAGGCTAAGGAGGCAACCCTTACAATTTCAGTTAAATTTTCTACCCAAAATTTAACCCAATCCTCACAACAAGGTAACAAAGAAATTGATGGCTAATAGAGTATCTCTCAATACAAATTGTAGCCCAATTACAAGCACTCAACCCAATTGAACAAGATAAGAATGAAAATTACAATTGGGGTTTCTAGACAATATGGGATTTTTGCACAATTGCTTGGATTTGATGAATAGATGTTTTCTTGAAGATCAATAGTTGTTGCTGTAGCTTTTGGATGTCTCTTTTATACCTCATCATTGATTTCTAGCCGTTTGGGTGGTTGGAACATAAATGGAGCCGTTGGAACCCTCTCTTACCACCATAAATGCACTTCTCCAGCTATGCGTATCGGTACGCGTGGAGGTGTATCGATACCTGTCTTAGAAAAGAAAGAGTCGTTGTGTGCAATAAATAAGGGGTATCGATACGCGCGTAAGCGTATCGGTACGGGGTATCGAAACAGTAAAAGCCGTATCAATACCTTTTTTCAACTAAACTCATAGTCGATTTCCGTATGGGTACGAGGGTTTTGCGTATCGATATGGGTCAACGACTATTTGAAATTTGGTTACCAACCAACTGACACCAACGGTCAAAATATTTAAACCGACTTGATTTAAAAATTTTATTAAAGCCGTATCGATACGAGGGTTTGCCGTATCGATACGTCATTCAAACTCTTTAGGCTTTTACACAGGGGCGTATCGATACACGTGAAGAGCGTATCGATATGAGTTCCGACAGTAGCCAACTTTGGTAAAAAGGTATCGATACTTTGGGAGAGTATCGATACACCTGAACGTTTTTCAATAGTTTAGCCTTGGAACACTTAGAAAATATTTAGAGTTTGAGTTTTTCAAATCAGTTTTAAAGTGTTGGTGATTTAAAACTTATTAAGGGACTTATAAAAACAATTTTAAGTTTTTCAAATTGATCCTTAATGATTTAATTATATCAAAATCAAACATAGGTTTTACATCCTTGATGAAAATGCATGATCCTAACAAATTAATGCAAATAAATGTACCTGAAATCAAGTAAAAGCATATCAATATAGGCATGAAAACAATAATTTTGAGGAGGTAACACACCCCCAAACCCAGCTCGTTGCTTGTCCTCAAGTAATGCAAAAAGAAAGAAAAACAAAAATGGTGAAAAGAATACCTCGGCAAAAGTTTGGTTGGAATGCCAACAAATGCTGGCAAGCAGAGTTTGATGCTAATGTTGCCCTCAGAAATCACAGTGCACAATGCCAAACAGGTAGTAATTTAAGTGCAATAATATAACTCTAGTCTAAGGGCATGATTTGTGCGCAAAGTGTGGGCAGTATACATCTAATTATCCTTTCACTCCCTTAGCCAAATTCTACTTCCTAAACTCAGATTCTTATTTCCATACTTTTTTCTTTCTTTGTCGAGGGTCTCTGGCATTATCTTAAGCTTGCTTCCTGACAATATTTAGCGTGGCTGATAAGAGGGAGCATACCATGAATCCACACCTTAATATAGACATCACTAGGCTTTCTCTTCAACTCATACTCTGGGGTTTTGGACTTGAGAACTAAGAGGGAGCATACCATGAAGCCCCCAAGTAACTTATTATCCCTAAGGTAGATGAGAGTTCATTTTTTATTGCCATGGAAGAACATTGCTGCCTTATTTTCTTTTACTCTGACATTCTTTCTATTTTCTCTTTTTTTTTAATCTTAGCACAGATTCAAATAGTCTAAGTTTCCTAGGGAACTAGATACATACCATGTGTTAAGAGTAAATCAATTTCCTTAACTAGAGATCAATTGGCAAACAAACTCGGCATACTATCTATTGGCATGGCAAACTGAAGATTAAAAATTCATCATTGGGCAGACAACTAGGATCAAAATAAGCTTGCCTAATCAATTGTTAACAAACTTCAAATTTCGGCGGAGACAAAATATTCTTTTTTCACTTTTTTATGGTTTGGTATGCAACTACTCTACATAAACTACATGGAAAACAAAAAAAATTAAACGTGATATGCATGACGTGGAATAATGTGAAAAAATGCATACCCCTAAACCGAAGATGTGCATTGTCCTCAATGCATGAAACAACACATATATACAAGAAAAACAAAAAATAAAAATGTAGGAACATGAAGATGCAAAAATGAAATGCAAAGGTGTTAGATAGAAGAAGACTCCCCTTTGGGGACCTCTTCCTCCTATTTGGCACGAGCTTCTTCTTCATTTCTGGCACAAGTCTTTCTCATGGTTAGGCTCCAACGTTCATGGGCCATTCTTTTCTTCCCTTTCCAGCCCTACTTTGAGGCGGCAGTGGAGGCTCTAATATCCTCATTCTTCTTGGCAACTCGGCAGGCGGTGTGACAGGCGTAGGCTTTGGTTTCATAGCAGAAATGTCCTGGGACTTAGAGGAGGAATTGGTGGTAACATATTCAACATGTACCGGGGATTAAAGAACTGTAGCATTAGACTCGGAACTCAATGAACTGACTAGACTGGCTGACTTGATTGGACTTACTAACTTGACTAGACTTGCATGACAAGCTGGCATGTCATCACTAGCAGAGAGCTCATCAGGGAAATGCGGAAACAAGGGAACCTCATTAGGAGAAAGTTTAACAAGGACCTCCCGAATGATGGCATCCCTCTCCTTGGTATAGTGCCTCACTTTGGCATTTAGCTCCTCGGCTGCCTCCAACTCTCGGAGTATAATCTCATAGTGAGCGTAAACTTGAGACATCACTTACAATGAGCTTTTTGGCATGGTTTCTGGCACACCGCTGGGCTCTGCCTTTGGAGTGGCAGTCTTGGCTTTTCCCTTCCCCTTCTCCTTTGGCTCTCCAGCTGTGAGATTCTTCCAAATAAGGACAATGGTGGTGGTTCCTTTGATGACCTGGTTGCAATCCTCATCCATCCTTGGCACTTCATAGCTCAAACAAATGTTAGAAATTAAGAAATGGAAAAACAAACTTCCCTTACCCTTGGCAACGCATTTGTAGTTTTCTTCGATAATGATCCTGCCAACATTTATTTTGCTCCCCTTGACAATGGAGTGCAAAAAGATCAACTGGTCCTTCGAGACTGTGTCATTGTGAGATGTGAGAATGAGATTGTGTTTGGTAAAGTGGTTCCAACCCCGCATCTGAGGGTTCAATGCCAGCCTCTTGACAGTCCGGTGGCTGGTAGACGAGACAGTCCAGGTTGTACCAGGATCACACAAATCCTCTAGTATCTTTGTGCATTTGGCAGCATTCATAGTCTCAACATCCTCAAAATATTCATCTCCTTCACTAGGTAACAAAAAGAGTGAGTTAATATAACCCTCATCAAATCAGACACACTTACCCTGAATCATAAAAAATGGAGAGTCTTTGGTCACAAGGTGCGCGTAAAACTCTTGAACAATGGTGGCGTAAACCTCTCCCTTTAGCTGGCAGAACACATGTAGGCTGTGAAACAGTCCTGCTTTTAGTGCAAGTGTACACTAATGCCTAGTTGTAATATAAAAGATTATCGTCTTGACAAGGACTGGAATGCTACTTCAAGATTAAACTCCAGCACAAAGAAATGTAAAAACACAATTGATTTGGATTGGTTTGAGAAAGTTGCATAAACTTAAAGTAAAACGAATAATAAAAAAATTGAGAAATCAAAATAAGAAGATGGGTCAGATTGAGCTGCGTCATAGTGTGAAACTGCGTTGAACTCGTAAAAGTCTTGTAATGCAAAGTTGATATCTCTACCACGACAGGTGATAGGTAGAACACTGCCACGGCAGTGAACTCGACAGGCCTTCAAGTTTCGGTAGAACGTCCTGATCTGATTCCAACTTATCTCTAAGTTTGAGTACTGTTGATGCCCACTCTTTGACAATACCTCTCGGCGTAAACCTAGGTTGAACAACAACTTTCCTATGTTCCTTCTTAGCTGTCGTAAACCTAGACTTATCTCTAAGCTAAGTTGATTCTCACCTTAATTGGAGGGAATCATGCTTATCCTTTTAATGAGTTTTAACTCTCTTGAATTAAAACAAATAGATGTGCTCACAAAGATCTCTCGATTCTATTGCAAACAAAGATGAAGAACATATGATAAACAAACCTTGAATTGAATTGCATAAAACTTAAACTAATTACAACCGTTCTCACAACTACTAAACAAAACAATCTTAACCCTAAGGAAAGTTTAGAACATAATATAAATTAGAAAACACAAAAATAAATTCTAAACCCTAATCTCTCTTCTTTTGTCTTGCAATCAGTTAAGCCTTACCTTTTATTATAGGTGGTTACATGTGAAAACCCTATTTGAGGAAGATGTCTCTCGTTGGAAAAAAGTGGAGTTGGAATTAAATGCTATTAAACGTCTGAGTATTTTATTCAAAAATAACTCCTCTTTTGGGCTTTCTTGGGCCGCAAGCTTCTTCCTTGTTTGGGTCTTCTCACGTCATCTCTGGGTGCTCCTAGACTCTATTCTTCATGTGGTTTGGTTCTGCTGTTTCAGGAAATTCTCCTCTTCATATAGCACTCCCTTTTGGTCAATCTCCAATGTGCCGCCGCGACGGCAATGCTGGCGGTAGTTTGTCTCGGCGGCCCATTCTTTGAACTGCGTCAGTATAATTCTTCTCTGCAACGATGGTTGGTCCTGTGTGACTGGATATGATTGTTCTGTTTCCTCCTCCTCTTTGATCATTCTTCTGTCTGCTACCTGAGCGGGTGCTGGCAGCAATCTTTTGTAACCTGTAATGCAAATGCAACAGAAAATAATGTCTTTTCTTCACAAATAATCATAAATACTATAATACGCAGAGTGAAAGAAAGATACTGTAAAATATGCATGAAAACCTAAATATGAACTAGAATGAGCTTAAGAATAATGACAATATGAGTTAAAATGGGCATAAAATATAGGACTTTTAAGCACTTTACACACCCCAAACTCTAACTATTGCTTGTCCTCAAGCGATGCAAAACCTAATAAGTACTTACCCCTACTTCAACAAAAGAAACATGTCATTAACTTGATTTCATGCCTCAAGGCCGTGGCACATATATCATTTTAGTGTGTAGGATATCATGAATTTTCTCGGAAACAAACTATAATGCTTGTGATCAAGTGTGTGCTGAATTGTGTACAAGTTTATCTTCAAGAACTTTTTAAGTGAAAAATGACTTAGCTAATTTCGGGTACCTCTAAGCAACATAGTAGTGATGTTTTTTTTTTCTGACTAGAGCCAATTTTGTGCACCTCTAGTCGCCTAGAGCCTGTTTCGGGAACCTTTAGGATTTTATTTTTTTTCTTACCTGCCGCGACAGCCTTCCTTGCAGTATTGACAGCTTTGGTTGCCGAGGCGGCGTCCTGTAATGCATGTGAATTAAAAGTACCAAATAATTAAACAGTCTATGTTCACTACTTCATTCTATCAATCAACATGCCACAATTGTGATAAGGAGAAATAACACTATAGCAGATTTCTAAGTCATCTTCATGCTACCCAAATATTAAAGGTACTTTTTAATGGTGCGAGTTGTCGGCTACTCTATCATAGGCACAAGTTGTTTAACAAGTTTTTTCATTAAAGAAGAAATAAGTACAATGCAACTAAGATGGTTAACTAATATGCAACTACATATGAACTACACTAAGGTGGACTCCCCCTCTCCCAAACTCAAGGCGGGCATTGCCCTCAATGCAACACAAAATAAAAATACATAACATGAATAAAAAAGGGAAAATGAAAATAGAAGGAAAAAGAAATAGGTTGCATTTAAAAAGAAGAGGATGAATTTTGGGCCACTTCATCTTCGTCATCAGATAGGTCCAGCCGTTACTTCTGTAAAGAAGATGGTTGGACAAGTTTTGAAGTTTTTCGTGGTTAGATTTCAGAGGGTAGTGTGTTTCTAGTCACTGGAACAGTATCATCGTACTCTTCCTCGTTTGAATCAGCCGAGATGTAATGATACTTCCGTTTCCTGGATGTTTCTACCGCCGTAGGTGGTGCTGCTGTGACGGGTGAGGAGTCGTCATCAGAATCAAAGAAGGAGTCGTTAGACGAAGAGCGGTGGCCCTGCGGATTTGCCCCCTATTTCTTGGAGAGGCAGGTGGGGTGTTGGCGGCTGAGAAGGAGCCTTGATGGGATGCCCCGGTGGGGGAATCCGGGATAGAGTGGCTTGCCATGGCGGCTTCTGTGATTTCAGCAGGGAAGGCAGGAAAATGGAGGTCATCTCCTGAGAATTTCTCCTTGAGTAATAGCTCAAACCCTATGTTATAGTTTCGCACATACTCCGTGGATTTTAGGTTTCTGTGCTTCATCCGTTGTAGCTTCCTGTAGATATCCTCAATCAATCTGGCGGGGACGATGAAGGGCTGATATCTACGTCTGCCCTTGGCTGAAGTACCTGCCGCGATGGTAGTGGGATGTCAACTCCATTATCTTGTATATAAACTCCTTTGTCCATCCCTGCTCGTGGGATGTCATCACATCTGCTTCGTCGGTAGGCACCTTAAAGTTAGTACATAGCCCGATGATGAGGTTTGGAAAGAAAAGGTGGCCCTTGGGCCTTGAATGGCAAGCATATATTTCTTGATAGATGACAACTCCCACATTGATTTTTTGCCGCTTCAATATAGAATCAATTATTGCCAGGCGCGGACGGTCAATGTTAGAATTGTGGGAAGTGGGCAACAACCATCGTTTAATAAATGTGTTCCAAAGTTTGGCGTTTGGTAATAGCGCTCAGCGGGGTACTGATCCAATGTGCTTACTCGTATTCCATGTGGTGCCGAGCACATTGTACTTGTCCTTCAGGCGGTCGTAGTCGACGACAGTGAGGGCAGCTTCAAAATCAGCGTGGTCGTTTGCCTCATTAGTGATCCCGTAGTAATTGTTGATGGTGTTAGCATCCAGACGAACGCCGCTGCCACGAACATATATAAAAGGGATTCTTGGTTGTGGGTTATGGGCATAGAACTCACAGAATATTGTGATGTTCCCTTCTTAAGGTTGGCGGGCAAAGAGTGTCCAGCTGTGATCTCTGACTACTTCGTAGACAAAGGAGGGAAGGCTAAAATCGCCCCTGTCGATGGGGTAGTAAAATCCTTGTTCTTCAAGAACCTTTCAGGAAAAGAACTTCTTGTTGCAACGAGTGGAGTCCTTTGGCGAGAAGAACCTTTTTGAAAGGGGGCGTGGTTCCGGAGGTCGACATTCTTGAGATGTGGTTGTAAAGAAGATCTTAAAATGCTAGAGAACATAGTAATGCTCAAAAATCTTTTGCATGTTTTAAATGATGTCAAACTTATTGATTCTTATTTCAAAGTATGATGCTCATGTGTATGGGGAAAGTATACAAGCAAGGAAAAGAACTTTGAGACAAAGTTTTATTAATATTGTGGCAAACAAAAAAGAGGTTACAAAAGAAAGAAAACGAAAACAAGTGTTCAGATATCAACGATCCTAACTTCTCCAGTCAAAACACCGTGAAATGACTTGACTGCTACCCATGCCGATGAGACTTCAAAAATGATGACAACACACAAAGATATGAAATTTCTCCCAATTGTCAATTCCTAAGAGAATCATTCTGCAACATGCCTATCTTGCAAATTACTTGAGTCTCCATTTTTGGGTTTTCAACTCAGATCCTCCTTTGGTTTCAAAACTCCTTTTACAGGTTTTCATTTTGAACCTTCCTTTTATTTTTATTTTTATTTTTTTTATTTTTTGCTTTTTCTTTTGTCCTTTTCTTTTTCTTTCTTCCATTAGACGTAATAATTCTTGATTAAATTTGAGTTTAACGAGTTTTGAAGTTCATCTCCATCCATTTCAGCCAAGACCAATGCTTCTACCGAGAAAACCTTTGTCACAATGTAAGGCCCTTCCCAATTTGGCGCCCACTTTCCTTGAGAATCACTTTTATTGGTAACTTTTTCTTCAGTACTAAATCCCCTTCCTGTAATCCTCTCAAGCGACCTTTCTTTTTGTGAGCCCGTATCATTCTCATTTGAATATATAGACGTGGCATAGTGCACTTATTCTTTTTCGATCAATTAAATTCATCTGGTCATATCTTTCTTGAACCCATTCTGCCTCTTCTGGCTTGCTTCCATCATAGCATGAAGAGATGATATTTCCACCTCAATCGGTAGTACAACTTCTATTCCGTACTGTAACGCCCCGGTTTTGGGCTTAGGAGTTTTGGGCGTTGACCGGTTGGTCAAAGTGCTGTTCGAATCTAAAGAGGTGAAATTAGGAAAGCCTAGTTCGGGTTGCATTAAAAATATGGAAAAATGTTCTAAAATCATCTTTTAATATAATTAAGTGAACTGTGAAATCAATTTTGGAAAATGAGTTTTGGAAGTGTGACATTTTGGCTAGTGACCAAAATGTAATTTTCGCAAGTTTTGTGGCTGTTTTATAAAGGGTTGAAACTTTGAATCTTTAAGGAGCTATTTACCCAAAGGGAGTTTCTCCAGATTTTTCCAAGATATTTTAAGTCTAAAATCTGATTTTAAAGGATATTAAAATTGGAGGGAAGCCATTTGGCTATTTTTGGATTTTGTAACCAACTTTTCCCAATTTTCTTTCTCTCATTTTCTCTCAACCCAAACACTCCTTTTCCAGAGAATTGGTTCTGATTTCTTCACCTAAATCCCTCCTTTCAACTCTCATTTGATTCCTAATCATTGTATCTTCAAAACCTCTTCAATTGCTAATTGTTTCAACAAGGATTTTGATTGCAAAAAAGAGGAGAAACTCAAGTTTGGAGGTAAGAACGTCCTTCTCCTCTAAACTATCAGTTCTTTACTGAAATTCCTAAGTTTTCAATCCTTAATTGATGTTTAATTAAAGGTTTTTAAGTGGTGAAATGGATCTTGGCTTATAATGCAAGATTTTGATGATTTTTGATGATTTTCGTTAGATCTGATTAATCTGTGATTTGAGAGGTGTTTTTAATGTTAAATGATCTCTAAATTGATAAGGAATTGAGTTTTGATTGATGCAATCCCGGATAGGTTGAGTTCCTAAGTTTAGCTTGTGTTTTAAGGTTGTTTTTGAGGTGATCTTTGTGATCTGTTGTTGCTGGAGGTATAAGGATGTTAATAGGTTGTTTTTAGATGTGTTATGATGTTTATGGAAGTGTGGTTTTGCTGGTTTATGGCTGGGCTTTGTTTAGAAGTGGTTTGGATGCATTTTCGGTTGTGTTTGGTGGCCGAAAATGGAGGTTGGATGAGAGCAGCGAGTTTAGGTGCTTTCATTGAAGCAATTAATGCATGATGATGCATTAATACTCTGCTTTGATGTGTTGAAACAGGGGAGGCATCTTTGGATCCAAGAGTTGTTGATCCGGAAGCTTGATTTGGTGCTTTGGCTTGAAGCAAAGTGGAAATCGGTGAGTGAAGTTGGGTTTTCAGCTTGTAAACCAAGGTTTGAAGGTTTTGGGAGCTTAGTTTAAGTCTAAACAACTTTGCTAAGCTCAAGTGTAAGTTTTCGGAATTTCTCTCTAGTGGTGGCCATGACTTTGTTGTGATGCAAAATGGTTATTTGCATGTTTTAATTACTGTTTTGAAAGCATGTTTTAGCATGGTTTTTGCTGATGATGTAAGCCATATGTTGAAGGTAACTCTAGGTAGGAGTTCCTTGCTTTTGTACATTGATTAAATGTGGATTGATGCTTTTAAATGCATGATGAAAATGGCTTGGTTTAATGCTTTAAAACAGTGGATTAAATGTTGAAAATGATGTATATTGGCAAGTGATGTTTTGAAAAGGTTAAGGTCACTAAGGTGGTTAAAAGTCCTTGAGTGAGCCTTGTTACTTAAGAACATCAAGGTGGTTAAAAGTCCTTGGATGATTCTTGTTGCAGACACTAAGGTGGTTAAAAGTCCTTAGGTGATCCTTCCATGGTGTTTAAAAGTCCATGGGGCCATGGTGTTTAAAAGTCCATGGGGCCAAGGTGTTTAAAAGTCCTTGGGGCCAAGGTGTTTAAAAGTCCTTGGGGTAATTCAAGCAATGGACACAAAGGTGGTTAAAAGTCCTTGTGTGGTCCTCATTCATGGTGTTTAAAAGTCCATGGCCAAGGTGTTTAAAAGTCCTTGGGGCCAAGGTGTTTAAAAGTCCTTGGGAAGTTGATGAACTTGTTTTAAGAAATGGAATGTATCACTTGAGCCAATATGACATGTTATGTTTATGTTGAAGCATGAGATTGCTTGTTTAAAGTATGCTTTTGAGCATGTGCAAAGGTTGATTTTAAGCATGTTTATAAATGTTTTAATTGCATTATTGAATGGTTTTTAAGAGCATTCCTCACTAAGCTTTTGCTTACGCTCTCTTCGTTTTCTTAATTCAATAATGTAGATCATTAGAGAACCTTGAGGGCAGCAAGGAGGGCAAGCATTCAAGTACAAGTAAAGCTCAATGTATGGAAGGTTTTATAAGTACTTTTTAGCTTTTGGGTAATTTGGCAATGGGGGACCAATGTGTATGTTTTGGGAAGTGTTTGGAACTCCCTAAGTATGTTGAATGATGATTTGAATGCTGGTTTTTGGATTGGAACATTATATGCTTGTTTTGGAAGTTTTATGCTTGAATAGCTAGCTTGTGTAGGAAGCATGCCTATAGAATTGGGGCTTTTTGCATATGATGTTGTTCTGATGATTTGTTGATGCTTGCAAGTTATATTTATGTTGAATTGCATGCTGGTAAAGTTTGGTGACATTTGGAGCATGTTTGAATGATCTATTGCATGTTTTAGAATGCATTTTGCTGCAATCTGTGCAGGCGTTTCGGAACAGTGTGCACCGTTTCGGAACGGGTGCCTTGCATGAACCCAGGCGTCCGAAACGGTATGCACCGTTTCGAAACGGTTTGGCCTCTGCCAAGGCCATGTTTCGGAACCCGTTGCGGAACGGCCCGTTTTTCGAAACGGGGTCTACCTGTTTCGGAACGGTCGACCGTTGGGGGCTGACATTGGCAGTTATTTGTTTTGAATTGTTTGCGTTTTGGTCCTGAATCTTGTTTGTTCAATTGTATGAGCTTGGGAAGTCCTTTTGAGCTGAAATTTCACAGAGAAGCATGAAACCTGATTAATTTCAAGTTGGTAACTTTAATTTGGATTAAGTCCTTCTAATTATCAGAAATTACAATTTGGTCCCTAAAGTTGTAATTTGTTCAATTGGGTCCCTGTTTGATCTCTGATGTTTGTGATCTTTGTGTATGATGTTTGTGTGATCACAATTAGGACTAATGTGCATCTAGACAAGAGTAAAAAGAAAAAAAAAGGGTCGTTAATCAAGGTTGACTTTCGGGTTGACTTTGGTTTTCCCCGTGTGACTTTCTTAATTCGGGTCAACCGTCTAGGCCGGGTTAAGGGGGTTACATTTGGTGGTATCAGAGCTGAGTTCTTGAGTAATTGGGAATGAATGTATGCATGATTGAAGTATGTTTGGTTTGTATGCTTGTTGTATGAAAGCATGTTTAGTGGCTTGTGATTTGGATGCAATTGAGATGTATGCTGTGATGTTGCATGTTGAGGGTACCCATTGCCAAACAAAAGCTAATGAAATGATGTTGATTTTGAATGGAAATTGAGCTTGAATACTTGGATTGCTTACCTTGCTGGGCCTGACTTGTTTTATTTTGCATTGTGATTGCATGGTAAAAGTATGGCAGCACGTAGAGAGTTAAGAGGTAGTGTGCGAGCTACGGCTCCCAATGAGAACGAGAATTAAGAGAACATGGGTAGTGCAGTGTTACCCCCTCCTCCGCCTGGTGGTGGTGCTGGAGGTGAGAGAGCTGAAGCTGCAGCTGGTGCTGGGGCTGCTGGACCAGAGGTTGGTCAGGGGCAAGCTATGCCTGATATGTCTATGCTGGTACAAGCTATTGCGGGTGCTTTTCGAGCAGCAGTAGCTGGAGCTCAAGGAGCTGGGCATCAGGGAGATGCTGGAGTTAGACTACCTTTGGAACGTTTGCGCAGTCTTGGTGGGACTGAGTTCAGGGGTATGTCGGCTGAGAGTTCGGAAGCTTGGCTAGAGAGTACCAAGCGTATCTTGGGTCAGATGAGCTGCACGGATGTGCAAAAGTTGGGATGTGTTGTGTCCTTGCTGCAGGACGATGCGTATACGTGGTGGACGACCACTATAGCTGGGATGGCTGAAGCTGATGTTACTTGGACATTCTTCCAAAATGTGTTCAAGAGGAGATATCTGGGAGTGAGATATCTTGATGAGAAGAAGCGTGAATTCATGTCTCTTACCCAAGGGAGCATGAGTGTGGCAGAGTATGAAGTGCAGTTTCTGCGACTCAGTCAGTATGCACCGGAGCTGATACCTGATGAGTGGGAGAGGTGTGAAAGGTTCCGTTATGGTTTGGTGACAGAAGTAAAGACATTTATGTTGGCCGCTGAGTATAATGATTTTGATGTGTTGGTTGGACGATCCAAGGACATTGAGATGAACTTGGGTTTAGCTGCGAAAGGTGCTGGAGCGAGTTCTGGCAAGAGAGCTGCTGAGTATAGTTCCGGAGGTGGACGGAACAAGAGGGGACGTGACCAGAAGTATCAGTCCTCAGCCAAGAGAGGTGGTGGTGCACCTGCTAGAGGTGGTTATGCTAGAGCTGATCCTAGTGCTTGCTGGATCTGTGGTTCTCGTGGTCACATGAAGCGTGACTGTCCTCGTGCTGTGAGGGAGGTGCAAGCTCCTGTTGCGGCAGCTGGTAATGGATGCTGGAATTGTGGTTTTGTAGACCATCTGAGGCGAGATTGTCCGAGGTTGGCTGGTGGCCAAGAGCGTGCTCCTGTTGTTGCTGCACCGTAGAGAGGTCGTGGGCGCGGCCGTGGTAATTTCCAGAGGAGAGAGGAAGGTGGTCGCGGAATAGCTCATGTTGTGGCTATTCAGCCTGAGGGTGGAGGCCAAGCTAGGGTGTATGCTCAGCGTGAGGGAAGGAATGATGCAGATGTGATTGCAGGTACCTTTACTTTGCAATCCTTGTCATTGCTTTCTTTGATTGATTATGGATCTACGCATTCATACATTTTGCGTGAGCATGCTGAATTGCTTGGTTTGCCTGTTGAGTCTTTGGATGTTGGTGTTCATGTCACTAGTTCTTTTGGTGAAACTGTTGTGACTCGAAAGCTTTATAGAAGGTGTCCTTTGGTTGTTCAAGAACATGTCTTTCATGTTGATCTTATGGAGTTGCCCTTTTATGGTTTTGATGTGATCCTTGGTATGGATTGGCTTGCTGAGCATCGTGCTGTTGTGGATTGTGAGAATAAGTGGGTTTCGCTTAAGCTTGCGGATGATTATGAAGTTGTTGTGGTTGGTGAGAATGTGAAGTTTCTTGCCAATGTGGTGTCTACCTTGGAGGCGAGTAGGATGCTGAGGCAGGGTTGCGAAGCTTATCTAGCTTTTGTGATGAATCCTAGCTCTAAGGAGTTGAGGGTGCAAGATATCAAGGTTGTGAAGGAGTTTCCTGGTGTTTTTCCTGAGGAATTGCCTGGTTTACCTCCTAATCGTGAGGTGGAGTTTGGAATTGAGCTGTATGAGAATACAACTCCTGTGTCCATTACTCCCTATAGAATGGCACCTAAGGAGCTGAAGGAGCTGAAGACGCAGTTGCAAGAGCTGCTAGATCGTGGTTTCATCCGGCCGAGTGTGTCACCTTGGGGAGCACCGGTCTTGTTTGTGAAGAAGAAAGATGGCACTATGAGGATGTGCATTGATTACCGTCAGCTGAACAAGTTGACTATCAAGAATCGGTATCCTTTGCCGAGGATTGATGATCTCTTTGATCAATTTCGGGGAGCTGCTGTGTTCTCTAAGATTGACTTGAGGTCAGGGTATTATCAGTTGAAGGTGAAGGATGTGGATGTGCCTAAGACAGCTTTCAGGACAAGGTATGGGCATTATGAGTTCCTTGTGATGCCGTTTGGTTTGACAAATGCTCCTGCTGCTTTCATGGACATGATGAATCGTGTGTTTCATGAATACCTGGACAAGTTTGTTGTGGTGTTCATTGATGATATCCTCGTGTACTCGCGTACTGAGGAGGAGCACGAAGAGCATTTGAGGGTTGTGCTGCAAGCTTTGTTGGAGAATCAGCTTTATGCTAAGCTGAGCAAGTGTGAGTTCTGGCTTAAGGAGGTGGTGTTTCTTGGGCATGTGGTCTCAGCTGAGGGGATTCGTGTTGATCCTCAGAAGATTGAGGCGGTGATGAACTGGAAAGTTCCTAAGTCTGTTCATGAGGTCCGTAGTTTCCTTGGTTTGGCGGGATACTACCGGAGGTTTGTAGATGGTTTTTCCAAGATTGCTGCTCCTTTGACGAAGCTGTTGCAGAAGGATGTTAAGTATGAGTGGACGGAAGCGAGACAGCAATCTTTTGAGAAGCTTAAGGCGGCTTTGACTCAAGCTCCTATCTTGATTCAGCCTGAATCAGGGAAAGAGTTTGTGGTCTATAGTGATGCATCCTATGTTGGTTTGGGATGTGTGCTGATGCAAGAGGGTAAGGTTGTGGCTTATGCGTCGCGGCAGTTGAAAGTGCATGAGCGCAACTATCCTACGCATGATATTGAGCTGGCTGCAGTGGTGTTTGCTCTGAAGATCTGGAGACATTATCTGTATGGTGAGAAGTGTACTGTGTACACGGATCACAAGAGTTTGAGGTATCTGATGTCTCAGAAGGAGTTGAATCTTAGGCAGCGACGTTGGTTGGAGTTGCTCAAGGATTATGATCTGACGATTGAGTATCACCTTGGAAAGGCTAATGTTGTTGCGGATGCCTTGAGTAGGAAGGTAGCTGTTGAGCTGAGAGCTATGTTTGCTAGCTTGAGCATATCGCGAGATGGTGGTCTTGTTGCTGAGTTGCAAGTGAAACCATCGTTGGTTCAGTTGATCAAGGAAAAGCAGTTGTTGGATAATTCCTTGGTGTCTCATGTTCAGGATATTGCGGAGGGTAGACCTTCGGATTTCTGCTTTAATGAGGATGGTGTGTTGTGTTTTGGTAGTCGGATAGTAATGCCTGCAGATGCTGAGTTGAGGCCTGCTATTCTGACTGAAGGTCATAGTAGTCCTTTTGCTATGCACCCTGGTAGTACTAAGATGTACCGTGATCTTCGTGATGAGTACTATTGGGTGGGTTTGAAGAAGGATGTTGCAGAGTTTGTGAGCAAGTGTTTGGTGTGTCAGCGAGTTAAGGCTGAACATCAGGTTCCTTCTGGTTTGTTGCAACCGTTGAAAATCCCTGAATGGAAGTGGGAAAGGGTTACCATGGATTTTGTATTTGGTTTACCTATGTCTCCATCGAAGAAGAATTCTGTTTGGGTGATTGTGGATCGCTTGACGAAGTGTGCGCATTTCTTGCCTGTGCATACTACGTTTTCTTTGGATAAGCTGGCAGAGCTGTACATTTTTGAGATTGTGCGGTTGCATGGTGTGCCTAAGTCGATTGTGTCGGATAGGGATCCGAGGTTTACATCGCGTTTCTGGCAGTGTTTGCATCAAGCTCTGGGTACAAGGTTGCAGTTCAGTACATCCTATCATCCTCAGTCGGATGGTCAGTCTGAGCGGGTTATCCAGATTTTGGAGGATATGTTGAGGTGCTGCGTGATTGAGTTCCAAGGTTCTTGGGAGAAGCATCTGCCTTTGGTTGAGTTCGCTTATAACAATAGTTATCAGGCGAGTATACAGATGGCACCTTATGAGGCTCTGTATGGGAGGAAGTGTAGGACTCCTCTTTGTTGGGCGGAAACTGGTCAAAAGTTGGTTTCGATGCCGGCTTTGTTGAAAGGGACCACCGAGAAGGTGAAGCTCATTTGTGAGAGGTTGAAGGGTGCCTCTGATCGGCAAAAGTCTTATGCGAATTTGAAGCGTAAGGAGATAGAGTATGCGGTGGGTGACCGTGTGTTCTTGAAGGTTTCGCCTTGGAAGAAGGTGATGAGGTTTGGCCGGAAGGGTAAGTTGAGCCCTCGGTACATTGGACCATATGAGGTGGTTGAGCGTGTGGGTCCTGTTGCGTATCGGCTGAGGTTACCTCAGGAGTTGGAGAAGATTCATGATGTGTTCCATGTTTCTATGCTCCGGAAGTATAGATCTGATCCTTGCATGTGATGCCTGTGGAGGAAGTGGTTTTGAATCCGGATTTGACCTATGATGAGGAACCGGTGAAAGTTCTGGATTCGGATAGCAAGGTTCTTCGTGGCAAGACCATTGAGTTGGTGAAGGTGCTGTGGAAGCATCGAGGTGTTGAGGAAGCCACGTGGGAGCGGAAGGAAGACATGCTGAAGCATTTTCCTTATCTCTTTCCTTCAGGTAAATTTCGAGGACGAAATTTCTTAAGGGGGGGAGAGTTGTAACGCCCCGGTTTTGGGCTTAGGAGTTTTGGGCGTTGACCGGTTGGTCAAAGTGCTGTTCGAATCTAAAGAGGTGAAATTAGAAAAGCCTAGTTCGGGTTGCATTAAAAATATGGAAAAATGTTCCAAAATGTGACATTTTGTGAAATCAATTTTGGAAAATTAGTTTTGGAAGTGTGACATTTTGGCTAGTGACCAAAATGTAATTTTCGCAAGTTTTGTGGCTGTTTTATAAAGGGTTGAAACTTTGAATCTTTAAGGAGCTATTTACCCAAAGGGAGTTTCTCCAGATTTTTCCAAGATATTTTAAGTCTAAAATCTGATTTTAAAGGATATTAAAATTGGAGGGAAGCCATTTGGCTATTTTTGGATTTTGTAACCAACTTTTCCCAATTTTCTTTCTCTCATTTTCTCTCAACCCAAACACTCCTTTTCCAGAGAATTGGTTCTGATTTCTTCACCTAAATCCCTCCTTTCAACTCTCATTTGATTCCTAATCATTGTATCTTCAAAACCTCTTCAATTGCTAATTGTTTCAACAAGGATTTTGATTGCAAAAAGGAGGAGAAACTCAAGTTTGGAGGTAAGAACGTCCTTCTCCTCTAAACTATCAGTTCTTTACTGAAATTCCTAAGTTTTCAATCCTTAATTGATGTTTAATTAAAGGTTTTTAAGTGGTGAAATGGATCTTGGCTTATAATGCAAGATTTTGATGATTTTTGATGATTTTCGTTAGATCTGATTAATCTGTGATTTGAGAGGTGTTTTTAATGTTAAATGATCTCTAAATTGATAAGGAATTGAGTTTTGATTGATGCAATCCCGGATAGGTTGAGTTCCTAAGTTTAGCTTGTGTTTCAAGGTTGTTTTTGAGGTGATCTTGGTGATCTGTTGTTGCTGGAGGTATAAGGATGTTAATAGGTTGTTTTTAGATGTGTTATGATGTTTATGGAAGTGTGGTTTTGCTGGTTTATGGCTGGGCTTTGTTTAGAAGTGGTTTGGATGCATTTTCGGTTGTGTTTGGTGGCCGAAAATGGAGGTTGGATGAGAGCAGCGAGTTTAGGTGCTTTCATTGAAGCAATTAATGCATGATGATGCATTAATCCTCTGCTTTGATGTGTTGAAACAGGGGAGGCATCTTTGGATCCAAGAGTTGTTGATCCGGAAGCTTGATTTGGTGCTTTAGCTTGAAGCAAAGTGGAAATCGGTGAGTGAAGTTGGGTTTTCAGCTTGTAAACCAAGGTTTGAAGGTTTTGGGAGCTTAGTTTAAGTCTAAACAACTTTGCTAAGCTCAAGTGTAAGTTTTCGGAATTTCTCTCTAGTGGTGGCCATGACTTTGTTGTGATGCAAAATGGTTATTTGCATGTTTTAATTACTGTTTTGAAAGCATGTTTTAGCATGGTTTTTGCTGATGATGTAAGCCATATGTTGAAGGTAACTCTAGGTAGGAGTTCCTTGCTTTTGTACATTGATTAAATGTGGATTGATGCTTTTAAATGCATGATGAAAATGGCTTGGTTTAATGCTTTAAAACAGTGGATTAAATGTTGAAAATGATGTATATTGGCAAGTGATGTTTTGAAAAGGTTAAGGTCACTAAGGTGGTTAAAAGTCCTTGAGTGAGCCTTGTTACTTAAGAACATCAAGGTGGTTAAAAGTCCTTGGATGATTCTTGTTGCGGACACTAAGGTGGTTAAAAGTCCTTAGGTGATCCTTCCATGGTGTTTAAAAGTCCATGGGGCCATGGTGTTTAAAAGTCCATGGGGCCAAGGTGTTTAAAATTCCTTGGGGCCAAGGTGTTTAAAAGTCCTTGGGGTAATTCAAGCAATGGACACAAAGGTGGTTAAAAGTCCTTGTGTGGTCCTCATTCATGGTGTTTAAAAGTCCATGGCCAAGGTGTTTAAAAGTCCTTGGGGCCAAGGTGTTTAAAAGTCCTTGGGAAGTTGATGAACTTGTTTTAAGAAATGGAATGTATCACTTGAGCCAATATTACATGTTATGTTTATGTTGAAGCATGAGATTGCTTGTTTAAAGTATGCTTTTGAGCATGTGCAAAGGTTGATTTTAAGCATGTTTATAAATGTTTTAATTGCATTATTGAATGGTTTTTAAGAGCATTCCACACTAAGCTTTTGCTTACGCTCTCTTCGTTTTCTTAATTCAATAATGCAGAGCATTAGAGAACCTTGAGGGCAGCAAGGAGGGCAAGCATTCAAGTACAAGTAAAGCTCAATGTATGGAAGGTTTTATAAGTACTTTTTAGCTTTTGGGTAATTTGGCAATGGGGGACCAATGTGTATGTTTTGGGAAGTGTTTGGAACTCCCTAAGTATGTTGAATGATGATTTGAATGCTGGTTTTTGGATTGGAACATTATATGCTTGTTTTGGAAGTTTTATGCTTGAATAGCTAGCTTGTGTAGGAAGCATGCCTATAGAATTGGGGCTTTTTGCATATGATGTTGTTCTGATGATTTGTTGATGTTTGCAAGTTATATTTATGTTGAATTGCATGCTGGTAAAGTTTGGTGACATTTGGAGCATGTTTGAATGATCTATTGCATGTTTTGGAATGCATTTTGCTGCAATCTGTGCAGGCGTTTCGGAACAGTGTGCACCGTTTCAGAACGGGTGCCTTGCATGAACCCAGGCGTCCGAAACGGTATGCACCGTTTCGAAACGGTTTGGCCTCTGCCAAGGCCATGTTTCGGAACCCGTTGCGGAACGGCCCGTGTTTCGAAACGGGGTCTACCTGTTTCAGAACGGTCGACCGTTGGGGGCTGACATTGGCAGTTATTTGTTTTGAATTGTTTGCGTTTTGGTCCTGAATCTTGTTTGTTCAATTGTATGAGCTTGGGAAGTCCTTTTGAGCTAAAATTTCACAGAGAAGCCTGAAACCTGATTAATTTCATGTTGGTAACTTTATATTGGATTAAGTCCTTGTAATTATCAGAAATTACAATTTGGTCCCTAAAGTTGTAATTTGTTCAATTGGGTCCCTGTTTGATCTCTGATGTTTGTGATCTTTGTGTATGATGTTTGTGTGATCACAATTAGGACTAATGTGCATCTAGACAAGAGTAAAAAGAAAAAAAGGGGTCGTTAATCAAGGTTGACTTTGGTTTTCCCCGTGTGACTTTCTTAATTCGGGTCAACCGTCTAGGCCGGGTTAAGGGGGTTACACGTACACCAACAAAAACGATGTTTCCCTAGTGGACGTTCGTATTACAGTTTAGTAGGCATATAAGGCAAATGGTAACTTCTCATGCCAGTCTTTGTAAGTGTCAGTCATTTTTGCGACTATCTTCTTGATGTTTTTACTTGCAGCCTATACTACACCATTCATCTTCGGATGATAAGTCACTTAGTTACGATGTTTAATGTTGAAATACTCACAGACTTTGGCTATCATTTTATTATTCAGATTGGAGAATTATCAGTGATGATACTCCCTGGTAGGCCATAGTGACATTTGCATATGAGGATGCTTCGACCCACTTAGTAAAATAGTTGATGAATACTAGTATAAATCAATACTCGTTTGATGCTTTTGGATGAATATGGCCGATGACATGCATGTCCTACATGAAGAAAGGCCAAGGGGTTGTCATGACATGGAGAAAATGAGGAGGTGTATGAACATTGTCAGCATAAGTTTGAAACTTGTGGCATTTGCGAGAGTAATTGATGCAATCCCCTTCCATAGTTGACCAATAATACTCGAAGCCCATGATTATTCTTGCCATGGTAAAGACACCAGGGTGAGTTCCACAAACTCCCTCATGAACTTTTTCTAGGATCATTTGAGCTTCCTTTGCATCCACACATCTTAAAAGCACTTAATCCCGACTTCTTCTGTACATGATTTCTCCATCGAGAACATACCACGATGCCATTTTCGTGATCGTTTTCTTTTTATTCTCAGTTGCTTGAGACGAGTGCTACTGAGATTTTATGTATTGCAAAATGTCATGATTCCACAATAGGTCATATGTTTCTTTTTCCACGTCATAGCAGTGAGATGAGGAATCTAACATTTGCAATTTGTTGGGCAGCATCTGAGAACCTTCACTCGCTTTAAACATGGAATCTAGGGTGGATAAAGCATCAGCCATATGGTTATCTTCATTGGGGAGATACTTAAAGGTGATCTTATCGAACTCTTTAGTTAATTCAATGGCAAAATTGTGATATTCTATCAACTTTAAATCTTTTGTCTCCCATTCTTGTTGTATTTGATAAATTACTAGCGTAGAATCACCAAAAACTCTTAAGGTATGGATTTTCCTCTCAATGGCTTCTCTTAGACCCAATATGCAAGACTCGTATTCTACAATATTATTGGTGCAAAAGAACATCAACCGGATGGTGAAAGGATAGTAATTTCCTTCTAGTGAAACCAAAACTGCCCCGATACATCGTCCTAAAGCATTTGCGGCACTGTCAAAGTTCATGACCCATGATTCTGTTGGGGCCTCATCGCCCTCTTAGATACACATCAGGTCTCATTAGGGAGATTAAAATTTAATGCCTCATAATCGTTATGGGCGCGACTTGCCAAAAAATTAGCTATGGCAGTCCCTTTTATCGCTTTCTAGCTCACATATTGGATGTCAAATTCTGATAGTAACATATGCTAACGCGCCAACATTCCTGATAGGGTCGGTGCTTCCATCATGTACTTTAGTGGATCTAGCTTCGAATTTAGCCATGTAGTATGGTATAACATATATTCCCTGAGCCTCTTAGCTGCCCAGACCAAAGCGCAACATTGCTTTTCAATTGAAGATTATCTAGTCTCACAGTTGGTGAATTTCTTGCTTAAGTAATATATTACCTTTTCTTTCCTTCCAATTTCATCATGTTGTCCCAATACGCAGACCATAGAATTTTCATACACTATCAAGTATAGAATCAATGGTTTCCATGAAACAGACAGTACCAATACTGGAGGACTAGTCAACTACTCCTTGATCTTTTCTAAGGCTACTTGGAATTCGTCATTCCATGTCTCTAGGTTATTCTTTCTAAGTAACCTGAATATTGGATCACACTTATATGTTAATTGGTAAAAAAAAGCGGGCAATGCAATTTAATCTCAACAGGAAACCCCTAACCTCTTTCCGTGTTCGAGGTGGTGGGAGTTCCTATATGGCCTTAATCTTATCAGGATTAATCTCAATTCCCCTTGTGCTCAAAACGAAACTTAATAATTTTTCAGCCATTACCCCAAATGTGCACTTGGTAGGGTTGAGCTTTAGCTGAAACTTTCTCAACCTTTGGAAGAGTTTTTCTAGGTTCACCAGATGCTCTTCTTCAGATCGAGATTTGGCGATCATATCGTCAACATACACCTATATCTCCCTGTGCATCATGTCATGGAAAAGGGTGACCATTGTTCTTTGATAAGTTACCCCTGCATTTTTCGAACCAAAGGGCATAACCTTATAGCAGAAAGTTCCCCAAATTGTTACAAAAGTTGTATTTTTCATGTCTTCTAGGAACATCTTGATCTGATTATATCTAGAAAATCCGTCCATGAATGATAAAAAGGAATAACTAATTGTGTTATCTACTAAGATGTCAATGTGTGGGAGCGGGAAATTGTCTTTGGGGCATGCCCTATTGAGATCTCTGTAGTCGACGCACGTACGTACTTTCCCATCCTTATTTGGAACCGGGACGATGTTGGCCACCCATTCAGAATACTTTGCTACTTTGAGTAATACTGCGTCAAACTACTTTTTCCACCTCATCCCTAATCTTTAGAAGTGTCTCGGCTTTCATCCTTCTGTGCTTTTGCTTTACAGGCTCGCATCCTGCCTTTATAGAGAGCCGAGGTACGATAGTGTCAGTGTCGAGGCCAAGCATATCATGATACGACCATATGAAAATATCCTTCAATTATTTTAGAAGCTCAATCAGGCTTTGTCAGGTCTTGTTTGTAATGGTGGTACCAATATTTACCTCACGCTTCTCTTCTTCAGTGCCGAGATTCGGAATTTCTAGCTCCTCTTAGTGAGGTAGAATCTGCTTTTCTTCCCCTCTACATTATGAGCAAATCATTAGTTAAGTCACATTCTTCCTCATCGCCAACATTTTCAACTTCTTCTAAGCGTAGAGGTAGATCAAAATCAATCTCTGGATCAGACTCGGAATCATTTATACCGATGATATCTAAAGACCTCAAAAGAAATATATACAAAGGAAAGAGATAAATGAATGAATGGAATGATTTGGTTTTTAGTTTTCACATTTTAGGGTTTATTTATTATTTATTATTTGCGAAAATAGTTTGCCACACAAGATTTATTAGAAAATGCATCTTTATTGAATAAAAAAGCATAAGTTTGACATAGTCGCTTTACATAACATCCCCTATTGCCTCTGGGCCTAGGGCAAAGGGGTTTGTTTTGAGAATTACTCTGTAACTATTTTAATGACTACAAGAATTTCTTCACCATTCCAGTTGTCAAGTTCAGAGCAGGGGCAAATCATGGACAAGTACTCGTTCTCTCCTTCCTCGTTCGTCACAGCATTGATGCTTAGCTTCTCAAAGGCCTTACAAATATTGTTATTTCCTTTCTCCTCCTCATCAACTTGGGCATTGGGGTCTAGAAAGCCTCTGGATTTGAAACTGTGGCTCAAGGGTGGAAATGTCATTGGTTCCCATTCAATCTCTTCCCCTTTTAGTCTTAACCTTCTTCTTTCACGGTTCTTCCTTATTTGAACATTTATTTTCCAATTATTGGGTTTGAAACCCAATCCCAATGGTCCTTCTTCACAAGAATAACTATGGGGTACAACCACCCTGGTGCTTATTTCCAAATCCTTTTCCAATCTCTACCCCTTTTCCAAGGGTTTCTTTCACTTGCATCTTCGCATAGCTGGATAACTCTGGCTTGGGTACCTTACTTCCTTCGGTGGTAAAGTTTTGCATTGACAAGCTCCAATGTCCTGAAATGACATTCGAGTTGTAACCCCCTCGACCTAGCCTAGCCACCAGACCGTATCGAGTGGATTACACGAGACTAATCGAAGAAAGATCCGAAGATTTCCCTCCGATTAGCGACCCAAGACGCGTTGCTTAATATCTTTTATATATGTTCAAGGTTAAACTTAGGTTATCGAACACACAGCAGAAGAAAAAGCAACAAACAATCATCGATTCGAACTAGATGAGCAACCAGGGACCAAAATGCAAAACTAGCATAATATGAGGACCTAAAATGCAATTAAGGCGATCTCTGAGAAATTTAGTTCATTTCATGCTTCCATGATGAAAAACAACTTAAAACATGCACACAATCAACCACAATTGATAACAACATAAACTAGGACCAAAACGCAAGAAAAATAACTTTAAAGATGCCTTTAACTAACTTCAACGACCCCCGTTTCGAAATTGGTATCGGAACGGTGCTTCACAGTAGCTAAACCGTTCCGAAACAACTTGAGACTGTTTTGGTCCTGCTTAGCCCGTTTCGGTACTCGTTCCGAAACGCCAAGGCAAAAGTTAAAGGAATTTAAGGGTTGTTCTGAAACGGTCGAGCCCGTTCCGAAACACCCTGCTGCAGAAACATCAAAACAACAGTTTTAAGCATCTCTAAGGTATTTTACTTGGTTCCAATCACCACATACAATAGATAAACAACAAGATCAACTTATACACACTAATATCAACCATCAAACATGCTTAAGATCAAGAGGAACACAAACATGCTTTACATACATATATAAAGAAGCTTCAAGATCCAACATAAGAGGAAACAAGGTCCAAAACAAGATCACAAGACAAAAGGTAAGAACAAACAATCCAAAATCATCAACATGTCCTCAAACAAGAGTTTACAAACACTCCAAGGACATTAACAAAGATCACCCTCATTGCCACACACACTATTATCTAAGCAAAGGCATACTTGAGCTAAGAGCGGACACTTGGATCACCTCCCTTGTACCGTTGCTTTCCAAAGGGTCTACGGATATGGATTGCTGGAAAAAGAGAGCGTAATCTATAAAGCTTAGTGAGCGGAGCTCAAAACCAACTACAACAATGTAGTTTTGAAAACAACCAACATTTAGGAAATCAAAACCATTTGTTGAAATCCCTTTTCACAAACCATTTCCAAAACAACATGCTATCTTGAAACAAGATTAAGCAAAGCAACCGTACATTTCATAAGTAAAGAACGTGCATCAACCATGATAAGCTTTACATGAACCAAATATGAAAACCAAGCCCACCGACTCTTTTACCATACACATGCTTCAATCATAAGCATAACCATATGAGTTTACCAAGCTCATAATGGAACCAAAGGCGATTGAGTATATCGGCATCATTGACACGTTGCTCGGATAAGCAGACACCTTGATGGCACAACCCCATCAAGTCACATGGTGAAACAACCCTCACCACAAACACACTACGCCCGGGATGCCACAACTTGCATTGCCCGTTGGTGATAGCACAACCCCTACCACTCGCATCACAATATCACAACCCCTATTGTGAAACCGAAGGATTTCCCACGCGTGGATTTTATAATTATGGTGCACTTCACATCATATTGATCGATCAATCTATCCGATATAACCCATGTGTCAATATACTCACCGCAACATTGTAAACCATTGATTTTTGCCGGGGATAACCACCTCCCCAAAACACATCCCACAAACCATGATCACAAACTCAAGGATAGCATGAGCTCAACCAACATCCAAAGCACAACATGGCATTCATATGGGACAACAACAACAACAACATGTATTTAATGCATAACAATAGCAGAGGAAACATCATTTAAAAATGATATGCACATGATCTAAAACATGATCAAAATAAGAAGGCGAAAAGCCGAAACAAAACCAAATCTTACCCTTGAGCTTGGATTGGCCTAATGGCTCAACCCAAACCCTTAAAACATCTCTTCAACCTTGATAAAACAGTAAAAATCATTTCCACTCACCAACGATTACCACAACAAGCCGAAACCCCCTTTCTAGCTCTCCGGTTCGCCCACAAAAGCGTTCAACAAATCCAGATCTTCAATCCTTGCCTCTAACCAACCCAAAAAAGAGGATTTAGTGATATTTACAACACACAAATTTGCTGGAAAGCAGAGATTCCAACAACTCAACCAAAACACATATCGAATAAATCAGATACAACCCGTAACCAACAAAAGACCCAATTCAGATAGTCACCAGCAAAGCCCAGCATTAAATAACATCAAAACACATAGATAAACATCTAAAAACATCATCAAATCATCAGATCAACACCAGCTATTGATTCACTCCAAATTCCACCCAAAAACTCACTTTTCCATGCTTCAAAAATCAACACTCAACCCCATTTCGGGATTCTTGCCATTCTCCCATCATCTCAACACAATAATCACATCAAAACTAAGGCAACAACATCAACAAACCCAACATTAAGAGATCTTACTAAATTTTTTTACCAAAAGCTCATTTTCATCAATTTTAGCCAATTTACATTAAGATTAAGACAAGAGATTAAAACCTTGGTATTTAAAAGAATCAAAGCATGGGAATTTCATTAAAGAACCTTACATTAGAGGAGAATCACGTTGCTCACCCCCAATGCTAGCTATTACCCCTTGTTTGGCAAAAATCCTTGAAGAAAACAATGAAATAGACTTGGGTTTTAGGAAATCAAGGTAGGAAAACTATTTAGCAATAAAATATTAATAAGAAAACACTTTTACCTTGAGGAAATCAAGCTCAAATGCTGTTTTGTTGAAAAGAGGAGATGAGGAAGCTTGAAAATGGATTTTAACGTGAAATAGGATTTTGGATGAACCTATTTGGCCCAGCCAAGATAGCTCCTTAAAGATTCAATGTTTTGACTCTTTTACAAAATGGTCACTAAAACAGATTTTACAACTTTTACATTTTGGTCACCAGCCAAAATGTCACGGTTCGGAAAACATTTTTCCAAAATTGTTTTTACCAAGACCTTTTACATATTTAAAAAGGATTTTAAAGATTTATTCCATATTTTTTTCAACCCTCGAAGACCTCATTCCCTAAACTTACTCAAAACATCCAACACCGGTCTTTCAGACTTCGGAAACTCATCGGATCTCCTAGACCCTAATCCGGGATGTTACACGAGTGCACCCTTATCGATATCGATGTAGGGTGCATTAGTGGCTACTAATGCAATGATATCTTCCTCAGCACTAACGGTTACCAAATGTCCACAAATCACAAATTTCAGCTTCTGGTGTAGGGTGTAAAGGATCGCGCCTGCTACGTGGATCCATGAACGTTTGAGCAAACAACTATAACTATGCTTAATATCCATGACCACGAAATATATGTCAAAAGTAGATGGTCCAATCTGCAAAGGGATTTCGATTTTCCTAGCACATTTCTCCGAGTCCCGTCAAAGGCTCTCATAGTGTTTTGATAAGCTCTCATGTGTGAGTTGTACACAAGTGACTTCTTCAACGTTGAAAATGAGAGGACATGTAGAGCTGACTCGTTGTCGATGAGGACACCTGGCAGCATATATCTTGTACACCTTGTAGAAATGTGAAGAGCTTTGCATAATCCCCTCCCTCCCTCTCGAATTTCTTCCTCGTTAAAAGATATGAAATTTTTCACAATAATATTGTTGATCAACATGTCTATCTTGTCGGTCATGATCCCCTTCGGTACAAATGTTTGATTCAAAATTTTTACCAGGGCATCGCGACGACCCTTAAATCTCAATAAGAGAGAAAGCATAAAGAATCGAGCCAAGAGCTTATGAAGCTGCTCCACCACGCTATACTCGCTATACTTGAGTATTTTCAGGAACTCTAGAGCATCAGACTCCTTCACGTGCTCATGATATACCAGTGGCTTCTCCTAAAAGAAATCTTTCTCATCTTCTTTTCATGGCTCATCAGCAGCAATCTTTCTCTGTGCCGCATCTCTGTCTTCAGCTATCGGCGAGGAATACAACCTTCCACTTCTTGTGAAATGGCTTACCTCGTTAGCTGGTTCTTTTTTTTCTTGTCTCCAACCGATGAGTCTCTTGGGGTTGCTACCGTGCAAGCATAATTCCAGGGGCCGTTGCCTTTATAACTAACTGTAGGGCTACACCCCTTGTTGGCTCATGGACTCTTTTTTTGGCTTTGATCACCAAAGGCTTCATTCCTGTATAATCCTTTCTAGTGGAAGACTCCTCTGACGCACATACATCCATCATGTGCTTCATGTTTCCTTTATGGAAAAACACAAGTTCTTTTCTATCCATTTTAACTTGAACCATTTGCCTAAACTCTTGGCAACACTGGACGTCATGTCTTTCTGCCTTATGATACTCACAATAGAGTTTATCTTCAACATTCAATTTTTGAGTTTCTCGTTTCAACATCCAAGCTGCAAACATTTGGGCCCACACCTACTTCATGGGTGCTTTGACTTCCTCAACACATTCTTTAATCATTTTCCTCTTCTTCAATCACAAAATTCACCCCCTGTAACTCCCTCAACTCAGTTTTGACGCAAGACCGAATCGAACGGGTCATACGGGGAATATTGAAGTAAACCAAGAAGTTCACTCCAATAAAAGACCATAATTTTTTTTTGTTTTATCTTGTCTAAATGATTATTATTATCCTAAGTGATAAACTTTGCATCGGAACGATTTGCAACTCAATCAGATAACGATTATGGACCCAATAGCATACAAGCACATTTTAGGGACCATTTTGTAATTTTAACAAATTACATGGATTTATTCAATTTTTAAGTTATCAACCTTTAATTAGTCCCATTACATGCATCTCTGTCAGATATCGTCTCAAAAAAACCTTCCAAGCTAATTTAATTGCATCCACAACATTCAGGGACTAAAATGTAAAGGAACTGTAAAACTAGTGTTTTGATATAATAATTGAAAAATGTTTTTGGACTAATTTGAAAAGAATTCAAAACTTGTATTTAAGTCCAAACAACTTGAATTTATGTTTGAAGGATCTTAAAAGGTTTTTGGCAAAGTTTTTTCATGATTTAAAACAGCCAAACTTGTATTTTCAAGCAGCCCGTACCGATAAGGTCTTACCCGTATCGATGCCTTTTTGCCCAAGTTTGGTCACTGCCAAAACCCGTTTCGAAACAAGTTTTTTCGTTTCGATACGGCAAGGGATCGTTTCGATACGCCTAGTAAGCGTACCGATCCCCATTTTAACAACCCCAACGACTACTTTCCCAACGGTCTTTTAAATGTCATACCGTATCGATACGCCCTAAAGCATATCGATACACCTAGACTGGCAAGATCTCAACAGCTAGTTTCTGATGGTCTTACTGATACGGGTCCACGCGTATCGATAAGGAAGGCTGCAGAACAACATTATAGATGGGAAATAAAGTCTCAAGCGACTCAAATTCAACCCCAATGACTAGTAACAGTTACAAACTCATTAAGGAGTATAAAAGGGACCTCCAAGCATCAAGTAATGGTTAATGCTTCAATTGTCAACAATAAATGATCAATAAATTTTCTTAGTACTTAATTGTCATTTATTTGTATAGACAAACACTAGTGAGCCAAAATTGTTATATTTGCTCAAGTGTTTTAGGTTTTGGGTGAGAGCTAAATTGTGCAAACAAATACCTATTAGAGGGATTTGAGTTTTCTTTATCTTTTCTCTTGTAAAGAGGGTTTGATCAATGCTTTGGGTAGAAAACTTGATCGGTGTATAAGGGTTTCCTCCTAATCTTAGAAAAGGGGACGAATCAATAGTTGATTGATTGGATATATTTAGTGGGAAGTTAAGGTAGTGGATGTAGACCTTGGTTAGAAGGTTGAACCACTATAATTCATTCTGTCATTTATTCTTTTAGCTTCCACACCACTTACACCCAAAATTTCACCTCTCCACCACTTGGCGAGCAAGAACGGTTGAAGGAATCGAACACTGAATAACCCAACAATTGGTATCAAAGCTTGGATCAATTGAAGAGGATTAACATCCTATTGAGAAGATCTGGCAAGCTCGATCAACATTTCAAACAACCGTCTCAATGGCGCAATCCATCGACAAACCGCCCTTCTTCGACGGAACTTACTATGCCTATTGGAAGAAAAAGATGAAGTTCTTCATTAAGTCAAGAGACTACAAGCTATAGGACATAGTTGAAGATGGCCCGTTCGTGCCTCAACGAAGCAAAGCAGAATGAAGTGCCGAAGATCGCAAGAAGATGAAGCGTAATTGCAAAGCCTTGCACATCCTATTATATGCTTTTGGCCCAACCATCTATGAGAAGATGACTTCTTGTGAGAGTGCCAAGGAGGTATGGGACAAGCTTGAAGTCACATACGAAGGAATCGATGAAGTAAAGGAGACCAAGATCGGCCTCCTCAACCTAGCGTGTGAGGACTTCAAGATGGATCTGGAAGAGAACATTGATAAGATGTTTGATACGTTCTTCACAATCACCAATGGTCTAAAAGGTTATGAAGAAGCCATCCCGGAAGAAAAGCTTTTCCGAAAGCTCATCTACTCACTTCACGAGTCATGGGACTCAAAGAGGACCGCCATCATCGAAGCCATGAATTTGAAGACCTTGAAGCTTGGTGAACTCACGGGGTCACTTCTCACTCATCAAATAATGAAGAAAAACAAAGAAGAGAAGAAGAGGGAAGAAATTAGAGTTATGGGGGAAAAGAAGCTCAAAGGGCTTGACACCAACACTAATGCCATTGCTCTCAAATCCTCCACTTGCCACCATGTTGATTCAAGTGAAGAAGAGGATGGTGAAGAAGAGATAGTTCATCTCTTCAAGAAGTGTGCCCCGTTCATGAAGAAAGCCTTGAGAGAGCTTGAACGAGAATCCATGAAAAAGAAGAGGGCAAACACTTCAAGCCATAAGAAGAAGGCATATGTGGCTATCTGGAGTAATGAGGACTCCACCGACGATGAATAAGCCAACCTTTGCCTTATGACCATCGAAGAAGATTCAAGGGTAACTTCTAATTCATCTACTTCATGTTCATATTCTTTTGATGAATTACAAGATGCCTATGATGATTTGGTTTTAGAGTTTAAAAATCACATTTTGAAAAACAATAAAATGATTTCAAAGTTGAAAATTCAAAATGATTTGATTTCTAAAACCAAACATCAACTTGAAGCAAAACTCGAAGAGTTTGAACAAAAATGTTTTGATTTACAAAATTTTCTTCATAAAGTTCAAGAAGAAAAAGATTTGATTTCCAAAGAGCTTGAAAAGAAAAATAATTTTGGAAAATCAAACTTTTATATAAGATAATCTAGTGCCCCTAGATTTGTAAATGATAAATGTTTTAGAAGAGTTTGGGTCCCAAAAGGACTAACCACTTCAACTAAAAAGGATGAAATTGAAAAATGGATTCCTAAGGGACTAAGTTTTGTGCTACTAACGTCTATGGATCCAAAGCAATTTGGATACATAAAATTACTAGATTGCTTTTGCTAGGTGTGATGGAGAGTGATCAACATGTCAAAAATTGAGGAGGAGCTCCATGCACACAAGGAAGAACACTTGAAGATGGAAGCTTCACATCCCCCCTTGAGTTCAAGTGTGGTAAAATCTAGTTGTTTTTTTGCTTTTATTTGATTTATTTTCATTTATGTCAACTAGATGATCATATATGTTGGACTAACATTCTTATGATGCTTTGAGTAAGGGGGTTGCATTTTTTTTAAAACCAAAATTCTTAATTTTTTTTACCTCTATTGTTATCTTGAACTTAAAAGTATTTTAAATTCTTTTGATATAAAAAAATGGGGAGAAATGGTTTGAATTGAAAAATTGAATTTTCAATTGAATAAGGGGGAACTTTTTATCGATTTTGTATTTTAATTCTTTCATTCAAAATTTATTTCACAAAAGGGGAGAATCCCAAACAATTTTTCAAGTTGGTTTTATTATATCAAAAAGGGGGAGATTGTAGAAATAATGTTTTGATATAATAATTGAAAAATGTTTTTGGAATAATTTGAAAAGAATTTAAAACTTGTCTTTAAGTCCAAACAACTTGAATTTATGTTTGAAGGATCTTAAAAGGTTTTTGGCAAAGTTTTTCATGATTTAAAACAGCCAAACTTGCATTTTCAAGCTGCCCGTACCGATACGGTCTTACCCGTATCGATACCTTTTTGCCCAAGTTTGGTCACTGCCAAAACCTATATCAAAATAGGCTTTGCCGTTTCAATACGGTAAGGGATCGTTTCGATACGCATGGTAAGCGTATCGATCCCCATTTTAACAACCCCAACGGCTACTTTCCCAACGGTCTTTTAAATGTCAAATCGTACCGATACGCCCTCAAGTGTATCGATACGCGTAGGCTGGCAAGATCCCAACGGCTAGTTTCTGATGAAGGTCGTACTGATATGGGCCCACGCGTATCGATATAGAAGGCTGCAGAACATCATTAAAGATGGGAAATAAAGTATCCAACAGCTCAAATTCAACCTCAACAGCTAGTAACGACTACAAACTCATTAAGGAGTATAAAAGGGACCTCCAAGCATCAAGTATTGGTTTATGCTTCAATTGTCAACAACAAATGATTAAGAAATTGTCTTAGTACTTAATAGTCTTTTATTTGTATAGACAAACACTAGTGAGCCAAAATTGTTATATTTTCTCAAGTGTTTTAGGTTTTGAGTGAGAGCTAAATTGTGCAAACTTACCTATTAGAGGGATTTGAGTTTGCTTTATCTTTTCTCTTGTAAAGAGGATTTGATTAAGGATTTGGGTAGAAAACTTGATCGGTGTATAAGAGTTTCCTCCTAAGCTTAGAAAAGGGGACGAATCAATAGTGGATTGATTGGAAATCCTTAGTGGGAAGCTAAGGTAGTGGATGTAGACCTTGGTTAGAAGGTTGAACCACTATAATTCATTGTGTCATTAATCTTTTTAGCTTCGAAACCACTTACACCCAAAATTCCACCTCTCCACCACTTTGCGAGCAAGAACGGTTCAAGGAATCGAGCACCGAATAACCCAACAGAAACGTAACTTTAGAAGATTACAATAACCAACTTAACAACATGGTGTTTCGGTATAGGCCCTGTATCGAAACACCCATTTCGGAATAGGATCAAGTGACTCGAAGCTCAAGCTTGTATCGAAAACACCCTATATGGTATTTCAGAACACGAAATTCCAGTAACAAAACGTATCAAAACACCACTTCCCTATTTCGAAACCCTTAAGCCATTTTAGGCTCACCGTCTCGGTACAAGCTTAGGTTTATCGAAACACCTGGGCTTGTAATTAAACTTTTTGCTTGTTTTTCACACTTTAATGCATCCATATTCAAACCAACATGCATACAACATTTGAAAACATCAATCCTACATCATTCATGGCATATTAATCATCATAGCATGAACATGTGCATCCAAGGTAAACTATAGGCATGCAACCTAAAGCCAAACCAAACCAAATACCAAAATGCAAGGTAAAGCATAACCTATATACCAATGGCCATTTAAAAGTTTAAAAACAACAAACCAAACTTGCTCAATAGGAAGTTTACATAAATCTCCCGACATCATAATAGATCCCCGATTTCTCTTATTACGTATTGTCTAAATCGAAACATACATTCTCAAATGAAGTCTCTTGCGATCCCTTGCTACTTGCTGCCTCCAAAACCTTAATTATCTCCATTGATGGACAAATGAGAGCGTAAGCACACAAGACCTATTGAGGAGGCTCAAAAACAAAATACCATTAATGCATAAAACCACTTTCCCATGCTCACATTGAAGTATCATTTTAATTTACCAAAACATCATTTTAAAACCATCACGCCCTTTTAAAACCATGCACATTCCTTAGGCAAAAACGAGTATTTGAAATCTCATTCTACATGTATCATGAATCATCAACAAGTTCCAATTCCACACTCAATTTAAGCAGTCCCATGCATAGCTACTATATGCAATGCTTAAAGAGTAAAACATGCATAAACCACATTATGCAACATAAATCATCGTATGATACATCATTAATTATATTTGCTTACAAGTGATCATATAACATGTTCTCAACTCCTAGATACTTCTTCTTAAAGGCAGCTTGGAAAAGCTCCCAATCCATCTCATTAGGCTCCAAAGCCGCAGTTACAGTTGTCCACCAACTGTAAGCATCACCTTGCAACAACGAAACAACACATCCCAACTTACGTGCATCATTACACCCCATTTGATCCAAAATCCGTATCGTGCTGGCCATCTAAGCCTCAGATGCCTCGGGCGACAAACCACGATACTCAACACCGCCCAAACTACGCAACCATTCTAATGACAACCTAGTTTGCCTAGTAGCAGGTGCTTGCACTTGCACTCCATCAACAATAGCCTGGAATGCTCCAGTCATCACCTGAACTAAAGAAGTCAAATCACCCAACATAGGCCCAACTTGTCCATGATGTCCTTGCTCCTCACCCCGCGGTGGAGGAGGTAAATTCCCACCAAGAAGAACCTCGCTCTCTTGATTTCCTTGCCCTCCGACAGTAGCAATCGTACCCGAGTTATACCATAACTCTCTCCTCGGTCCCATTGTGCTATTATAATTAAGGCATGATAATAAAACAAAAACAAACAAATTAAGCCAGCTTCAAGCAAGGATATTTCCAATTCAATTTAAAACACTTTAACTATAGTAATAAGACAATCAATATCCCTATTCCCTCAATCATAGCATAAGGAAAACGACATAGTATCACAAGCACCATGTATAACAATCAATCAAATTCAGCCCACAACATCACCATGTATAAAAAATTTACACATACAACACAACCATCATGCATGGCATCAATATCATTTATTCAACAACAACATGATTATAACAATCACCATGCAAAGCAACCATCATCATTCACTTGGAATCACATCATATCAAATTACCAATGACTTACCATCATCCCATTCTTTCATAACCTGGCTCTGATACCATCAAATGTAACCCCCTCGATCCAATTTGGACGTGAGACTGAACCGAACAAGTCACGCGGGGAATATTAAAGTAAACCGGGAAGTTCACTCCAATAAATGACCCTAATTTTTTCGTTTTATCTTGTGTAGATGCTTATTAATATCCTAAGTGATAAACTTCACAAGGAAATGATTTGCAACTCAAACAGACAAATTAGGGACCCGATATTGTTGACCAACATGTCCATCTTCTAGAAATGTGAAGAGTTTTACATAATCCCCTCCCTCCCTCTCGAAATTCTTTGTCATTAAAAGATATGAAATTCTTCATACCAATATTGTTGACCAACATGTCCATCTTGTCGGTCGTCATCCCCTTCGGTACAAACATTTGATTCAAAAATTTTACCAAGGCATCGCGGTGACCCTCAGAGATCCGCGAGAGAGATAGCATAGAGAATCAAGCCGAAAGCTTATTAAGTTGCTCCACCAAGCTATACTCGCTATGCTTGAGCATTATCAGGAACTCTTGAGCCTCAGACACCTTCATGGGCTCATGATATAACGATGGATTCTCCTAAAAGAAATCTTTCTCATCTTCTTTTCCTGGCTCATCAGCATCAGCCTTTTTCTGTGTCGCATCTCTTTCTTCAGCTATCGGCGGGGAATACAACCTTCCAGTTCTTGTGAAATGGCTTACCTCGTTAATTGGTTCTTCTTTTGTCTTGTCCCTAGCCGATGAGCCTCATGGGGTTTCTATCGTGCAAGCATAATTCCAGGGGTCGGTGCCTTTATAACTAACTGTGGGGCTACACCTCTTGTTGGCTCATTGACTCTTGTTTTGGCTTTGATCACCAAAGGCTTCATTCCTGTATAATCCCTTCTAGAGGAAGACTCCTCTGACGCACATCCATCCATCATGTGCTTCATGTTTCCTTTCTCGAAGAACACAAGTTCTTTTCTATGCATTTTAACTTGAACCAATTGCCTAAACACCTGGCAACACTGGACCTCATGTCTTTCTGCCTTATGATACTCACAATAGAGTTTATCCTTCAACCTTCAATTTTTGGGTTTCTCCTTTCAACATCCCAGCTACAACCATTTGGCCCACACCTACTTCATGGGTGCTTTGACATCCTAAACACATTCCTTAACCATTCTTTCCTCCTCTTCAATAACAACATTCACCCCCTGTAACCCCCTCGACCCGGTCTGGATGTGAAACCGAACTGAACGGGTCATGCGGGGAATATTAAAGTAAACCGAGAAGTTCACTCCAATAAATGACCCTAATTTTTTATTTTATCTTTTCTATATGCTTAATATTATTCTAAGTGATAAACTTCGCAGCGGAACGATTTGCAACTCAATTAGATAACGATAAGGGACCCAATATCATACAAGCACATTTGAGGGACCATTTTGTTATTTTAACAAATTAAACGGATATATTCCATTTTATGTTCCCAGCCTTTAATTAGTCACATTATATGCCTATCTGTCAAATCTCAACTCCAAAAAAACATCCAATCTAATTTAATTGCATCCACAATATTCAGGGACTAAAATGTAAAGAAACATAACTTCAGAAGATTCCAATAACCAACTTAATAGCTGGGTGTTTTGGTACAAGTTGCCCTGTATCAGAACACCCATTTTAGAACTGGATCGAGTGTCTTGAAGCTAAGGCTCATATCGAAACACCAACACGAGATTCGGTAAAGCTTAGGTGTACCAAAACACATGGGCTGTAATGATACATTTTGTTGTTTTTTCACACTTTAATGCATCCATACTCAAACCAACATGCATACATCAAATGCAAAACATCAATCCTCCATCATTCATGGCATATTCATCATCATAGCATGAACATGTGCATCCAAGGTAAACTACATGCATACAACCTAAAGTAGAGCCAAACCAAATACCAAAATGCAAGGTCAAGAATAAACCATATACCAAAGGCCATTTACAAGTCTAAAACAACAAACCAAACTGGCTCAAAAGGGAGTTTACATAAATCTCCCAAAAGCACAACAAATCCCTAATTGCCCTTATTAATTATAGTCTAAACCGAAACATACATTCTCAAATGAAGTCTCTTGCGATCCCTTGCTACTTGATGCCTCCAAAACCTCAATTATCTCCATTGATGGACAAATGAGAGCGTAAGCACTCAAGGCTTAGTGAGGAGGCTAAAAAAAAACACCATCAATGCATAAAACCACTTTTCCATGCTCACATTGAAGTCTCATTTCAATTTATTGAAACATCATTTGAAAACCACCATGCCCTTTTAAAACTATGCACTTTCCTTAAGTAAAAACTAGCATTTGAAATCTCATGCTACATGTATCATGAATCATCAACAAGTTCCAATTCCACACTCAATTTAAGCCTTCACATGCATAGCTATTACATGCAATGCTTAAAGAGTAAAACATGCATAAACCACATTATGGAACAAAAACCATCTCATGATACATCATCAATTATATTGGCTTATGATCATATGAAAAGTTCTCAACTCAAAACCACATATCAGATACACAGATTCAACAAGTGTCTACTCGACACTTCAAGCCATCTTAACCGGAATTGGTACATTTACAACCAAAGGTACTATATCAACCGGGTACAATCACAACCCATAGGGACACCAACCCTATCATCGATTAGATTTTTAACCACTAACGAGAGATGGGACACCAACCTCCTCGATCGTTAGGGTACTTGGACAGAGACACGAGACACCAGCCCCTCGACATCCAAGGTGACTTTTTATAGTGCGCTCAATCCTATAGCCGACTAACTATATCTGATATCATTTGTAACGCCCTGGTTTTGAGCCTAGATGTTTTGGAAATCGGACCGGACCAAATCGGATAGGATAAAAATGTGTTTAAGAGGTAAAAATGTGGAGATCCAAGGTGATTTAAGGTGACTTTTTATAGTGCACTCAATCCAAGGTGACTTTTTATAGTGCACTCAATCCAAAGTGATTTAAGGAAATCAAGGATCGGGATAGGATAAAAATGTGGTAAAAATTGCTAAAGTCCTCTAAAAATATGTTTAAGAGGTTGGTCAAATCAATTTTACAAAAAGACTTTCGAAAGTGGTACATTTTGGGTAGTGGCCAAATTGTAAGGTTTCAAAACTGTGGAAAATGCAATTTTTAAAGGAGAAGCCAAAATCTTAGAATCTGTAAGGAGCTTTATGGCAATTTAGACAAAGTCTTGTGAAGTAAAATCTTGTCATTCATTGAGGAAAGCAAGATTGGAGGTAAATCCCGTTCTCAGCCTCAAATCAAGGTTCTTTATTAAAATTCCCAAGATCTTTGGCTTCTAATTAGTGTTTTTTGGTTGAGTTTTCATTATAGTTTTGATTTAAGATCAAAATCTTGTAAAAATATTATTAAAATCTTGATTTTCGGATTTGTTTTGTTAAGCTCTATTTTGGATTGATTTTAATTGAGTTTCAAGTTGGTTATTATGTTGAAATAAGGTTTTGATAAAATAGATCCCGAAATCCTTGAGATCCTTGAGTTTCTTGATAGTTTTAAGTGAGTTTTTGAGGTGAAATGGTGGAATTATGCTTGCTGGTGGTATAAGGATGGGTTTAGGTTGTTTTTAGATGTATTTTGGTGTTTATAAATGGTTGGAAGTGGAGTATGTTGGCTGGGCATTGTTTAGGAAGCAATCAATTGAGTTTTGGGTTGTTTCGGATGGGTAAATTGGTGTAGTTTGGGTGAGAAGCGAGTTTGTGTTAGTTTCTGGTGTTGAAATGCATTTTAATGCATTTAGATCTCTGTTTTGATGATGTGAAAACAAGGGATCTTGATCTAGGAGCAAACGAGGTGATTTTGGAGGCTTCAGAAGGGTGATTTTCGTGTCGGCAAACGAGGTTTCATGTATCGGTGAGTGGAAATGGATTTTCTTGCTTTGTAACGCTTTGAGTGTGGTCTTGGGAGCTTAGTGTAAGTTTGATACAATTAGCTAAAATCAAGAGTAAGTGGTTCGAAAGTCTCTCTCGAAAATATGCTATGTTTTGTTGAAAATACACTTGAGTTGAGTGTGATTTATTTACTGTTTTAAAGCATGTTTTAGAGCATTGTGGTTGATGGTTTTAATGTCATTTTGTTAAGGATGCACATGGTTAGTGAACCTTGGATTTATGTAATTTGTACATATGATATTAAGCATGTTTATGCTTGAGAAAATGGCATTATGTTTATGCTTGTAAAATAGTGGAATGTTGTATTTAAATGATTATATTGGCAAGTGATGAATATTGTTTTTTGTAACCCCCTTAACCCGGCCTAGACGGTTAACCCGAATTAAGAAAGTCACACGGGGAAAACCAAAGTCAACCCGAAAGTCAACCTTGATTAACAACCCTTTTTTTTTCTTTTTAAAACTTGTCTAAATGCATATTAACCCTAGATATGATCATTCAAACAGCATGCTCAAAGATCATAAACATCAGAGATCAAACAGGGACCCAATTGAACAATTTACAACTTTAGGGACCAAATTGTAAATTCTGTAAATTATAAGGTCTTAACTCAAATTAAAGTTACCAACTTATAATTAATCAGGTTTCATGCTTCTCTGCAAAATTTCAGCTCAAACGAATATCCCAAACTCATACAATTGCACAAACAAGATTCAGAACCAAATTGCAAACATTTCAAAACATATAACCGCCCATGTCAGCCTCCAACGGTCAGGTGTTCCGAAACAGAAAGAGCCTGTTTCGAAACGCGGGACCGTTCCGCAACGTGTTCCGGAACGAGGCCTGGCAGAGGCAATTCCGTTTCGGAACGGTACCTTCCGTTTCGGACGCCTGGGCCACTACAGGGCACCCGTTCCGAAACGGTAGCTCCCGTTCCGATACGCCCTGCACAGAATGTAGAGAAATGGCTGCTAAAACACACAATTGACTTACCATACATGCTCCAAGTGCAACCAAACATTACCAGCAACTCATACAACATACAAGAGACATATTTGCATCAACCATTCAACATTATATCATCATATATGAAAAGCCCCAAATCTAAAGGCATGCTTCCTACTTAGCAAACCATTCAAGCATAAAACCTCCAAATCAATCACATAATGGCCAATTACATGTTCCAACATTATTATCAACATTAAACAAACTTAGGGAGTTCAAAACATCTCCCAAAACATCCACATTGGTCCCCCATTGCCAAATGCCAAAAGCTAAAAGTGTATAAGAAAACCTTCCCATACTTGAGCTTAATTTCCACTTGATTGCTTGCCTTCCTTGCTGCCCTCAATGCACCTTAATGCTCTACATTATTGGTTTAAGAAAAAGAGAGAGAGCGTAAGCAAAAGCTTAGTGAGGAATGTTCATTTAAAACCATTCAATAATGCATTTATAAACTCATTTATAAATCATACTTCAAGCAACATTAAACATGCTCTTAAAACACATAAAACAAGCAACACATGCTTCCATTCCATTACAAATCATATTGGCAACAAGTGATACATTTCACATAAGATTCACACATGGACTTTTAAACACCATTGTGATCTTATAATAACCAAGGACCACACATGGACTTTTAAACACCATTGTGTCCTTAACCCCACGGACTTTTAAACACCATGGACCCATGGACTTTTAAACACCATGGCAAGGACCACACAAGGACTTTTAACCACCTTTGTGTCCTTAACAAGAATCTCCCAAGGACTTTTAAACACCTTGGAGTTCTTAAGTAACCAAGGCTTACAAGGACTTTTAACCACCTTGAGCCTTAACCAAGAACCAACCATGGACTTTTAAACACCATGTTGTTCTTAAAATTCACAAGATTCACACAAGGACTTTTAACCACCTTTGTGATCTTAACCAAGAACCATCCAAGGACTTTTAACCACCTTGATGTTCTTAAATATATAAGGCTCACACAAGGACTTTTAACCACCTTTGTGACCTTAACCATCACTTGCCAATATGTATCATAATCATCAATATCCCACTGTTTTAAAGCATTTAATCAAGCCATAAACATCATGCATCTTTAAGCATAAAACCACATTTAAACAATGTTCAAAAACAAGGAACTCTTACCTTGAGTTTCCTTTAACACATGGCTTATAATCTCAGCAATTAAACATGCTAGATATGCTTTCAAAACAGATTTAAAATCATGCAAACAACACATTGCATTACAACCAAAACCATGGCCATCACCAAGAGAGTTTTTCCGAAAACTTACTCTTCAGCTTAGCTAAGTTGCTTAGACTTAAACTAGGCTCCCAAATCTTCAAAACACTGGTTTCAAAGCCGAAAACCAAATTCCACTCACCGATTCCGTTTCGCCTCTTGCCGAAACACAAATCAAGCGTCCGGATCACCACCACTTGGATCCAAAGATGACTCCCCTGTTTTAAACACATCAAGGCAGAGGATTAATGCATCATCATGCATTAATAGCTTCAATGAAAGCACCTAAACTCGCTGCTCTCATCCACACTCCATTTTCGGCTACCAAACACAACCGAAAATGCATCCAAACAACTCCTCAACATTGCCCAGCCATGATCCATCAAAACTAAACATCATTTAACATCATTTAACATCTAAAAAGGACCTAACAACATCCTTATATCTCCAGCAACAACAGATCCACAAGATCACTCCAAAACAACCAAGAATCACAAGCTAAACTTAGGAAATTCAACCTATCCGGGATTGCATTAATTAAAACTCAATTCCTTATCAAATTAACATTCATTTATCATCAAATTAACACCTTAAAACACAGCCCAATCAGATCAAACGAAAATCCATCAAAAATCACCAAATCTTGCATTTTAAGCCAAGATCCATTACACAACTTTAAAACCACTTATAAAACATCAATTAAGGATTGAGAACTTAGGAATTTCAGTAAAGATCTGAGAGTTTAGAGGAGAAGGACGTTCTTACCTCCAAACTTGAGTTTCTCCCTTTTTAGAACCAAAAAGCTTGAAGAATCAACTAGCAAATGGTGAGGTTTTGTTGATGAGATGATTAGAAATCCAAAGAGAATTGAAAAGAGGTATTTAGGTGACAAAATCAGAGGAAAAAGCTCTGGAGAGAATGTTTGGTTTGAGAGAAAATGAGAGAAAAGGAAAATTGGAAAAGTTAGTTGAAAATGGAAAATAACTTCCCTCCACTTTTCTTTTGTTTAAAACTCAGAATTAAATCATTAAATATCTTAGAAAAATCTGGAGAAACTCCCTTTGGGTAAATAGCTCCTTAAAGATTCAAAGTTTCAGTCCTTTTTAAAACAGTCACGCAGTTTTCAAAAATTACATTTTGGTCACTAGCCAAAATGTCACCCTTCCCAACCTCATTTTGTAAAATTGATTTCACAGTTCACTTATATATATTAAAAGCGGATTTTAGAACATTTTTCCATATTTTTAATGCAACCCGAACTAGGCTTTCCTAATTTCACCTTTTTATATTCGAACAGCACTTTGACCGAACCGGTCCAAGCCCAAAACTTCTAAGCCCAAAACCGGGGCATTACAACTCTCCCCCCCTTAAGAAATTTCGTCCTTGAAATTTACCTGAAGGAAAGAGATAAGGAAACTGCTTCAGCATGTCATCCTTCCGCTCCCACGTGGCTTCCTCAACACCACGGTGCTTCCACAACACCTTCACCAACTCAATGGTCTTGCCACGAAGAACCTTGCTATCCGAATCCAGAACCTTCACCGGTTCCTCATCATAGGTCAAATCCGGATTCAATTCCACTTCCTCCACAGGCATCACATGCGAAGGATCAGATCTGTACTTCCGGAGCATAGAAACATGAAACACATCATGAATCTTCTCCAACTCTTGAGGTAGCCTCAACTTGTACGCAACAGGACCCACACGCTCAACCACCTCGTATGGTCCAATGTACCTAGGGCTCAACTTACCCTTCCGGCCAAACCTCATCACCTTCTTCCAAGGCGAAACCTTCAAAAACACACGGTCACCCACCGCATACTCAATCTCCTTACGCTTCAAATCCGCGTAAGACTTTTGCCGATCAGAAGCTGCCTTCAACCGCTCGCAGATGAACTTCACCTTCTCGGTGGTTCCTTTCAACAAAGCCGGCATCGAAACCAACTTTTGACCCGTTTCAGCCCAACAAAGAGGAGTCCCACACTTCCTCCCATACAAAGCCTCATAAGGTGCCATTTGTATACTTGCCTGATAACTATTGTTATAAGCAAACTCTACCAAAGGCAAATGCTTCTCCCAAGAGCCCGGAAACTCAATCACGCAGCACCTCAACATATCCTCCAAAATCTGGATAACACGCTCTGATTGACCATCCGACTGAGGATGATAGGATGTACTGAAATTCAACCTTGTACCCAAAGCTTGATGCAAACACTGCCAAAAACGCGATGTAAACCTCGGATCCTTATCCGACACAATCGACTTAGGCACACCATGCAGCCGCACAATCTCAGCAATGTATAGCTCCGCAAGCTTATCCAAAGAAAACGTAGTATGCACAAGCAAGAAATGCGCACACTTCGTCAGGCGATCTACAATCACCCACACCGAATTCTTCTTCGATGGTGATAAAGGTAAACCAGATACAAAATCCATGGTAACCCTCTCCCACTTCCATTCAAGGATTCTCAACGGTTGCAACAACCCCGAAGGAACCTGATCCTCAGCCTTAACTCGCTGACACACCATACACTTGCTCACAAACTCAGCAACATCTTTCTTCAAACCCACCCAATAGTACTCATCACGAAGATCACGATACATCTTAGTACTACCAGGGTGCATAGCAAAAGGACTACTATGACCTTCAGTCAGAATAGCACGCCTCAACTCAGCATCATTGGGCACTACTATTCGACTCCCAAAACACAACACACCATCACCATTAAAACTGAAATCCGAAGGCCTACCCTCCGCGATATCCTGAACATGCGGTACCAAGGAATCATCCAGCAACTGCTTTTCCTTGATCAACTGAACCAAAGATGGTTTCACTTGCAACTCAGCCACAAGACCACCATCACGCGAAATACTCAAACTGGCAAACATAGCCCTCAGCTCAACAGCTACCTTCCTACTCAAGGCATCCGCAACAACATTAGCTTTTCCAGGATGGTACTCAATCGTCAACTCATAATCGTTGAGCAACTCCACCCAACGCCGCTGCCTGAGATTCAACTCCTTCTGAGACATCAGATACCTCAAACTCTTGTGATCCATGTACACAGTACACTTCTCACCATACAGATAATGTCTCCAGATCTTCAGAGCAAAAACCACTGCAGCCAACTCAATGTCATGCGTAGGATAATTGCGCTCATGCACCTTCAACTGTTGCGATGCATAAGCCACCACCTTACCCTCTTGCATCAGCACACATACCAAACCAACATAGGACGCATCACTGTAGACCACAAACTCTTTCCCTGATTCAGGTTGAACCAAGATAGGAGCTTGCGTCAAAGCCGCCTTAAGCTTCTCAAAAGCCTGCTGTCTCGCCTCCGTCCATTCATACTTAACATCCTTTTGCAACAGCTTCGTCAAAGGTGCAGCAATCTTAGAAAACCCATCCACAAACCTCTGGTAGTATCCTGCCAAACCAAGGAAACTACGAACCTCATGAACAGACTTAGGAACCTTCCAGTTCATCACCGCCTCAATCTTCTGAGGATCAACACGAATCCCCTCAGCAGAAACCACATGCCCAAGAAACACCACCTCCTTAAGCCAGAACTCACACTTGCTCAGCTTAGCATAAAGCTGATTCTCCAACAAAGCTTGCAGCACAATCCTCAAGTGCTCTTCATGCTTCTCCTCAGTACACGAGTACACGAGGATATCATCAACGAACACCACAACGAACTTATCCAGGTATTCATGAAACACACGGTTCATCATGTCCATGAAAGCAGTAGGAGCATTTGTCAAACCAAACGGCATCACAAGGAACTCATAATGCCCATACCTTGTCCTGAAAGCTGTCTTAGGCACATCCACATCCTTCACCTTCAACTGATAATACCCTGACCTCAAGTCAATCTTAGAGAACACAGCTGCTCCCCGAAATTGATCAAAGAGATCATCAATTCTCGGCAAAGGATACCGATTCTTGATAGTCAACTTGTTCAGCTGACGGTAATCAATGTACATTCTCATAGTGCCATCCTTCTTCTTCACAAACAAGACCGGTGCACCCCAAGGTGACACACTCGGCCGAATGAAACCACGATCAAGCAATTCTTGCAATTGCGTCTTCAGCTCCTTAGGTGCCATTCTATAAGGGGTAATGGACACAGGAGTTGTATTCTCATACAGCTCAATTCCAAACTCCACCTCACGATTAGGAAGTAAACCAGGCAACTCCTCGGGAAACACACCAGGAAACTCTCGCACTACCCTGATATCCTGCACACGCAACTCCTTAGAGCTAGGATTCATCACAAAAGCTAGATAAGCTTCACAACCTTGCCTCAGCATCCGGCTCGCCTCCAAGGTAGACACCACATTGGCAAGAAACTTCACATTCTCACCAACCACAACCACTTCATAATCATCCGCAAGCTTCAACGAAACTCGCTTATTTTCACAATCCACAACAGCACGATGCTCAGCAAGCCAATCCATACCAAGGATTACATCAAAACCATAGAAAGGCAACTCCATAAGATCAACATGAAAAACATGTTCTTGAACAACCAAAGGACACCTTCTATACAGCTTCCGAGTCACAACAGTCTCACCAAAAGAACTAGTGACATGAACACCAACTTCCAAAGACTTAACATGCAAACCAAGCAATTCAGCATGCTCACGCAAAATGTATGAATGCGTAGATCTAGAATCAATCAAGGAAAGTAATGACAAGGATTGCAAAGTAAAGGTACCTGCAATCACATCCGCGTCATTCCTCCCCTCACGATGAGCATACACCCTAGCTTGACCTCCACCTTCAGGCTGAATAGCCACAACATGGGCCACTCCTCGACCACCTTCCTCTCTTCGCTGAAAATTACCACGGCCGCGCCCACGACCTCTCTGCGGTGCAACAGCAACAGGAGCACGCACTTGGCCACCAGCCAACATAGGACACTCTCGCCTCAAGTGATCTGCAGATCCACAATTCCAGCACCCGTTACCAGCTGCCGCAACAGGAGCTTGCACCTCCCTCACAGCACGAGGACAATCACGCTTCATATGACCACGTGAACCACAAATCCAACACGCACTCGGATCAGCTCTAGCATTGCCTCCTCGAGCAGATGCACCACCACCTCGCTTAGCCGAGGACTGATACTTCTGATCACGTCCCCTCTTGTTCCGTCCACCACCGGAACTATATTCAGCTGATCGCTTACCAGCACTTGCTCCAGCACCTCTAGCAGATAAACCCAAGTTCATCTCAATATCCTTGGCTCGGCCCACCAGCACATCAAAATCATCATACTCGGTAGCCAGCACATACATCTTCACATCCGTCACTAAACCATAACGGAATCTTTCGCACCTCGCCCGCTCATCAGGGACTAACTCAGGCGTATATTGACTGAGTCGAACAAACTGCACTTCATACTCAGCCACAGTCATGCTCCCCTGGGCAAGAGACATGAACTCCCTCTTCTTTTCATCTAGGTACCTCACCCCTAGATACCTTCTCTTGAACACATTCTGGAAGAATGTCCAAGTTACATCAGCATCAGCCATCCCAGCAATAGTGGTTGTCCACCACATATAAGCATTATCCTGTAGTAAAGATACTATATAGCCCAGCTTTTGCACATCAGTGCAACTCATCTGACCCAAGATCCTCTTGGTACTCTCCATCCAGGATTCAGAACCTTCTGCAGACAAACCCCTGAACTCAGTCCCGCCTAGACTGCGTAAACGTTCCAAGGGAAGTCTAACTCCAGCATCTCCCTGATGCCCAGCTCCTTGAGCTCCAGCTACTGCCGCTTGAAAAGCACCAGCAATAGCTTGCACCAACATCGTCATGTCAGGCATAGCTTGCCCCTGACCAATCTCAGGTCCCGCGACCCCAGCACCAGCTGCAGCTTCAGCTCTTTCACCCTCAGCACCACCACCACCAGGTGGAGGAGGTAACACCGCACTTCCCGCATTTTCCTCATTCTCATTCTCATTCTGAGCCGTAGCTCGCACATTACTCCTCAACTCTCTACGAGGTGCCATACTCTAACAATGCAATCACAATGCAAACAAACAAAGTCAGGCCCAACAAGGTAAGCAATCCAAGTACTCAAGCTCATTTCCATTTAAAATCAACATCATTTCATTAGCTTTGATTTGGCAATGGGTACCCACAACATGCTTCATCACAGCATACAACTCAATTACATCAAAATCACATACTACTCAACATGCTTTCACTCAACAAGCATACAAGGCATACATGCTTCAATCATGCACACATTCATTCCCAAATACTCGAGAACCTGGCTCTGATACCACCAAATGTAACCCCCTTAATTCGGCCTAGACGGTTAACCCGAATTAAGAAAGTCACACTGGGAAAACCAAAGTCAACCTGAAAGTCAACCTTGATTAACGACCCTTTTTTTTCTTTTTAAAACTTGTATAGATGCATATTAACCCTAGATATGATCATTCAAACAGCATGCTCAAAGATCATAAACATCAGAGATCAAACAGGGACCCACTTGAACAATTTACAACTTTAGGGACCAAATTGTAAATTATGTAAATTATAAGGTCTTAACTCAAATTAAAGTTACCAACTTATAATTAATCAGGTTTCATGCTTCTCTGCAAAATTTAAGCTCAAACGGACATCCCAAACTCATACAATTGCACAAACAAGATTAAGGACCAAATTGCAAACATTTCAAAACATATAACCGCCCATGTCAGCCTCCAACGGTTAGGTGTTCCGAAACAGGAAGAGCCTGTTTCGAAACGCGGGACCGTTCCGCAACGTGTTCCGGAACGAGGCATGGCAGAGGTAATTCCGTTTCGGAACGGTACCTTCCGTTTCGGACGCCTGGGCCACTACAATGCACCCGTTCCGAAACGGTAGCTCCCGTTCCGATACGCCCTGCACAGAATGTAGAGAAATGGCTGCTAAAACACACAATTGACTTACCATACATGCTCCAAGTGCAACCAAACTTTACCAGCAACTCATACAACATACAAGAGACATATTTGCATCAACCATTCAACATTATATCATCATATATGAAAAGCCCCAAATCTAAAGGCATGCTTCCTACTTAGCAAACCATTCAAGCATAAAACCTCCAAATCAATCACATAATGGCCAATTACATATTCCAGCATTATTATCAACATTAAACAAACTTAGGGAGTTCAAAACATCTCCCAAAACATCCACATTGGTCCCCCATTGCCAAATGCCAAAAGCTAAAAGTGTATAAGAAAACCTTCCCATACTTGAGCTTAATTTCCACTTGATTGCTTGCCTTCCTTGTTGCCCTCAATGCACCTTAATGCTCTGCATTATTGGTTTAAGGAAAAGAGAGAGAGCGTAAGCAAAAGCTTAGTGAGGAATGCTCATTTAAAACCATTCAATAATGCATTTATAAACTCATTTATAAATCATACTTCAAGCAACATTAAACATGCTCTTAAAACCATTAAAACAAGCAACACATGCTTCCATTCCATTACAAATCATATTGGCAACAAGTGATACATTTCACATAAGATTCACACATGGACTTTTAAACACCATTGTGATCTTATAATAACCAAGGACCACACATGGACTTTTAAACACCATTGTGTCCTTAACCCCATGGACTTTTAAACACCATGGACCCATGGACTTTTAAACACCATGGCAAGGACCACACAAGGACTTTTAACCACCTTTGTGTCCTTAACAAGAATCTCCCAAGGACTTTTAAACACCTTGGAGTTCTTAAGTAACCAAGGCTTACAAGGACTTTTAACCACCTTGAGCCTTAACCAAGAACCAACCATGGACTTTTAAACACCATGTTGTTCTTAAAATTCACAAGATTCACACAAGGACTTTTAACCACCTTTGTGATCTTAACCAAGAACCATCCAAGGACTTTTAACCACCTTGATGTTCTTAAATATACAAGGCTCACACAAGGACTTTTAACCACCTTTGTGACCTTAACCATCACTTGCCAATATGTATCATAATCATCAATATCCCACTGTTTTAAAGCATTTAATCAAGCCATAAACATCATGCATCTTTAAGCATAAAACCACATTTAAACAATGTTCAAAAACAAGGAACTCTTACCTTGAGTTTCCTTTAACACATGGCTTATAATCTCAGCAATTAAACATGCTAGATATGCTTTCAAAACAGATTTAAAATCATGCAAACAACACATTGCATTACAACCAAAACCATGGCCATCACCAAGAGAGTTTTTCCGAAAACTTACTCTTGAGCTTAGCTAAGTTGCTTAGACTTAAACTAAGCTCCCAAATCTTCAAAACACTGGTTTCAAAGCCGAAAACCAAATTCCACTCACCGATTCCGTTTCGCCTCTTGCCGAAACACAAATCAAGCGTCCGGATCACCACCACATGGATCCAAAGATGACTCCCCTATTTTAAACACATCAAGGCAGAGGATTAATGCATCATCATGCATTAATAGCTTCAATGAAAGCACCTAAACTCGCTGCTCTCATCCACACTCCATTTTCGGCTACCAAACACAACCGAAAATGCATCCAAACAACTCCTCAACATTGCCCAGCCATGATCCATCAAAACTAAACATCCTTTAACATTATTTAGCATCTAAAAAGGACCTAACAACACCCTTATATCTCCAGCAACAACAGATCCACAAGATCACTCCAAAACAACCAAGAATCACAAGCTAAATTTAGGAAATTCAACCTATCCGGGATTGCATTAATTAAAACTCAATTCCTTATCAAATTAACATTCATTTATCATCAAATTAACACCTTAAAACACAGCCCAATCAGATCAAACGAAAATCCATCAAAAATTACCAAATCTTGCATTTTAAGCCAAGATCCATTACACAACTTTAAAACCACTTATAAAACATCAATTAAGGATTGAGAACTTAGGAATTTCAGTAAAGAACTGAGAGTTTAGAGGAGAAGGACGTTCTTACCTCCAAACTTGAATTTCTCCCTTTTTAGGACCAAAAAGCTTGAAGAATCAACTAGCAAATGGTGAGGTTTTGTTGATGAGATGATTAGAAATCCAAAGAGAATTGAAAAGAGGTATTTAGGTGACAAAATCAGAGGAAAAAGCTCTGGAGAGAATGTTTGGTTTGAGAGAAAATGAGAGAAAAGGATAATTGGAAAAGTTAGTTGAAAATGGAAAATAACTTCCCTCCACTTTTCTTTTGTTTAAAACTCAGAATTAAATCATTAAATATCTTAGAAAAATCTGGAGAAACTCCCTTTGGGTAAATAGCTCCTTAAAGATTCAAAGTTTCAATCCTTTTTAAAACAGTCACGCAGTTTTCAAAAATTACATTTTGGTCACTAGCCAAAATGTCACCCTTCTCAACCTCATTTTGTAAAATTGATTTCATAGTTCACTTATATATATTAAAAGAGGATTTTAGAACATTTTTCCATATTTTTAATGCAACCCGAACTAGGCTTTCCTAATTTCACCTTTTTATATTCGAACAGCACTTTGACCGAACCGGTCAAAGCCCAAAACTTCTAAGCCGAAAACCGGGGCGTTACATTTTTGGTTACTTTAATCGGATATAGTTAGCCGACTATAGGATTGAGTGCACCGTGAATAAAGTCGCCTTGGATGTCGACGGGTTGTGATTGTACCGTATACTCCATCCAACTACCCTAACGATTGAGTTTAAGATCACAACGGTGGATGTTAATCCCGTGTGTGGATCTTGTGTTATGTGTCTCGTGCTCTCGTTAGTGGAATTATACAACTACCGATGAGTGGTGTTGAGGGGTTGTGATTGTACAGTTATACTCCACCACGGGTGTCACAATGATGGAGGGTTGCTCTCGTGTGTGACCCTTGTGTAGTCCGGTAGTGTGTATGAAGCGTGTGGGACAACGCTTGTAATCCACATATCCGATTGTGTCATTTTTTTGGTTTTGGTATCATTCATAATGGATCACTTGCAAGCCAATATAATGTTGTTGATTAATGATTTAAGCATGAGATGCTTGTTGTTTATGCTGGAGTGCATGTGATGCTTGGTTTAAGCATGAGCAAATGATTATTTGCTATTTTTGTTATGATGTTAAAAGCATGTGGTTTGAAAAGTGCATTGATTATTAGAATAGCATGGTTTTAGAAAAGGCATGAGGTTGCAAAGGTTTTATGAAATGTATTGATGAATGTAGATTTTAGCGATCCTCACTAAGCTTTATGCTTACGCTCATTTGTTTCATCAATGCAGAAAATTAAGCATTCAAGGCAGCCCGATAGCAAGTGGAATCCAAGCTTTTGATTAAGCAAAGTATGTAGTTTCATCTTGGTGTAATAAGAGGCAACATGAGGGATTTCTACTCTTGTTAGTATTTGGTGATGTTAAACCCCTTAAGCATGTTTGGTTTGCTTATTTTGGTTTTTAATGGCCTTTGGGGATTAATTTGTGCTTGAATGTGGTTTATAGCTCTTGTATGGTTTTGAAGTCTAGGAAGCATGCCTATAGTTCTAATGCTTGCATGAATGATGCTATGATTTAGCTTGTGCTTCTTGTTAATAGTCTTTGATGTGTTTTCATGTTTAATGTGTGATGTGGCATGTTTTGGAATGATTTTAGAGGTTATTAGTTGAGTAAAACCAACAATTTTCTAGAAGTTGCAGGGCAAGGCGTTTCGGAACGCCCTTAACTGTTTCAGAACGGTGGCCTAGAATGGTCATGGGGTTCCGGAACGGATGAGAACGTTCAAATACATTTTTTCTACTGGAAAGCATGGTTTCAAAACAGGTTTCGGAACACACCAGCGTATCGAAATGGTCAACATGGTTTCGAAATGACCGTTCCGATACAGGGTCTTCTGTTTCGAAACACCTGACCGTTGGTTTTGAATTTGAATTGTTTCAGTGTTCTGTTTTCTTACGTTTTGGTCCCTGACTATTGGATGCTTAATTAAATGGGTTTGGATGATCCGTTTGTGATGCAATTTGACATGCTTGCATATAATATGATTAATTTTTGATTGGTAACTTAAAAACCTGTTTAGTCTTTATAATTCTGGGAATTTACATTTTAGTCCCTAAAATACGGTTGTATGCAATTGGATCCCTCATTGAGTTCCGTTCGCTGTGTCGCTTCCGCTAAACCAAATTGCTAATCATATAGGATAATAATGTGCATCTAGAAAAGATAAAAAAAAAGGTCGTTAATCGAGGTTGACTTTAACGAGTTAACTTCGGTTTTCCTCGTGTAATCTTCTCGGTTCGGGTCGGGCGTCTAGGCCGGGATAGGGGGTTACATTTTTTGGTATCAGATCAGGTTTCGAAAGAATTGGGGAAGTTGGTATGTGGAATTGGTATGTGTTGATTGAAAAACATGATTTTGGTTGAATGTTGGATTTTATGATATGCTTGATTTAGGTGAATCGCATGTAAGATGAATATGATTATTTGTTGATAATGGGATGTTGATGTGTGCTGATTTTGGATAGTGGAAAGCATGATGAGCATGATATGTTATTGTATGCTATGTTATGTTTGAGGGAAATCGGAGTGCCCATTGCCTTATTACACTGATTAAATGTTTTTGTAAACTTGGATCCTTGCTTGAGGCTGGCCTAAATGGTTTGTTTTGTTTATTTGTTATGCCTTGTTAAAAATAGCACTATGGGTCCGAGGAGAGAACTAAGGTCGAACATAATTATGCCTACGACTGAGCAAGGCGACCAGGGTGAGCAAGGGGCTGATGTCCCTCATGGTGGAAATTTACCTCCATCGCCACCACCTAGAGGTGGGGAGCAGGAGCAGCAACACAGAAATGCTGGTATGAGTTTGGGTAATTTGGCGCCACTGGTTCAGGCGATCACCGTAGCGTTTCAGGCCGTAGTAGCCGGAGAGCATGTACAAGCCCCTGCAGCTGAGCAGGCGGCCTTACCTTTGGAGAGGTTGAGGAGCCTAGGAGCTGTTGAGTTCTTTGGTATGTCTCATGAGGCGTCAGAAGCTTGGTGGGCGAGCACGATCCGTATCATGGATCAGATGGGCTATAATGATGTGCGCAAGATGGGGTACGCTGTTTCTCTTCTTCAAGGTGATGCGTATAGTTGTTGGCGACCACCATTGCTGGAATGGAACCCCATGAAGTCGATTGGGAGTTTTTTGAGGTGCTTTCAAGAGAAAGTATCTAGGTGTGAGATACTTGGACGAGAAGAAACACGAGTTTATGTCGCTAGTTTAGGGCAACCTTTTTGTGGCTGAGTACGAGGTTCAGTTCGTACGTCTAAGCCAGTATGCTCCAGAGCTGATACCTAGTGAGAGGCACCGTTGTGATCGCTTCCGATACAGGTTGGTAAAGGAAGTCAAGACTTATATGTTGGCTGCGGATTACACCGATTTCGATGTACTGGTGAGTTGAGCCAAAGACATTAAGTAGAACTTGGGTTTGGCATCCCGAGAAGTTGATTTTAGCTCTGGAAAGAGAGCAGCTGAGTCTAGTTCCGGAGGTGGACGAAATAAGAGGGGACAAGATAAGAGATATCAGCCTGCTAGGCAAGGCAATGCTGGGCATGGAGCACCGGTTCAAGGAGATCGTTTGAGAGCGGAACAAAACATATGTTGGATGTGTGGTAATAAGGGAACAGATCATTTGAGTCAAGATTGTCCTCGAGCGGAACTCATGTAGTGGTAATAAGGAATTTTTGTTGGAACTGTGGTTCAGCGGACCACATGAGGCGAAAGTGTCCTTTGTTGGCTGGTGGAGGGCACGGACGTGCACCTGCTGCAGCTGCACCTCAAAGAGGCTGTGGGCACGACCGAGGGAATTTTAAGAGGAGAGACGAGGGCCAGAGAGGCATTGCTCATGTGGTGGCAGTTCGGCCTGAGAGAGGCGGTCCTGCAAGGGTTTATGCTCAGCGCGACGAGTGCAATGATAATGATGTCATCACATGTACTTTTTCTCTTCAGTCTTTATTATTGCTGGCTTTGATTGATTCAAGGTCTACAGATTCTTATATCTTGAGTGAGCATGCGTATTTACTTGATATACCTGTTGAGTTGCTCAAAGTAGGAATGGAAGTGACTAGTTCTTTTGGTGAGACTGTAGTCACTAGGAAGTTATATAGGAGATGCCCTTTATCTGTGCAAGGTCATGTTTTTCTTGTGGATTTGATGGAGTTACCCTTCTATGGTTTTGATGTGATCTTTGGTATGGATTGGTTGGCTGAGCATATATAGGTGGTTGACTTTTATGTCAAGCGGGTCACCTTAAAGCTGGCCGATGATTATGAAGTGGTGATAGTAGATGAGAATGTGAAATTCTTGTCGAATGTGGTTACGACTTTGGAAGCATGCCGTATGCTGAGGATGGGCTATGAGGCTTAACTTGCCTATGTAATGAATCCTGACACAAAGGATGTACATGTGCAGGACATCAGAACCATTTGCGATTTTATTGGTGTCTTTCCGTAAGAATTGCCTTGGTTGCCACCAAACAGAGAAGTTGAGTTTGGTATCGAGTTGTATGAGAATACGACTCCGGTGTCCATTGATCCCTATCGCATGGCACCTAAAGAGCTGAAGGAGTTGAAAACGCAACTGTATTTGTTGGATCGAGGGTTCATCTGGCCGAGTGTATCACCTTGGGGTGCACTGATCTTGTTTGTAAAGAAGAAAGATGGGACAATGCGGATGTGCATAGATTATCGACAACTGAACAAGTTGATGATCAAGAATAAGTATCCTTTGCCTATGATTGATGATCTCTTTGATCAGTTTCGAGGAGCATCGGTGTTTTCTAAGATAAACTTGAGGTCAGGGTATTACCAGTTGAAGGTGAAGGATGTAGATGTACCTAAGATAGCTTTTCAGACAATGTACAAGCTCTTAGTGATGTCGTTTGGTTTGACCAACGCACATGCTGCTTTCATGGACATGATGAATCGTGTGTTCCATGAGTTCTTGGATCAATTTGTGGTTGTGTTCATCGTTGATATCCTTGTGTATTCTTGTACTGAGGAAGATCATGATAGACACTTGAGAATCATTTTACAAGCGTTGTTGGAGAACCAGTTGTATGCCAAGCTAAATAAGTGTGAGTTTTGGCTTAAGGAGGTGGTCTTCTTAGGGCATGTTGTATCAGCTGAGGGTATTCGTGTTGATCCACACAAAGTAGAGGCTGTGATGAGTTGGAAGGTACCTAAGTCAGTGACAAAGGTACGAAGTTTCCTTGGTTAGCCGGGTATTACCGCAGGTTTTTTTAGGGTTTCTCGAAGATTGCTGCACCATTAAACAAGTTGTTGCAGAAGAATGTTCGCTTTGAGTGGACCGATGCGAGGCAACAAGCTTTTGAGAAGCTGAAGGAAGCTTTGACACAAGCTCCTGTCCTGATTCAACCTGAGTCTGGTATGGAGTTTGTGGTCTATAGTGATGCGTCCATTGTTGGTTTGGGCTGCATGTTGATGCAGGAAGGTAAGGTGGTAGCCTATGCATCTAGACAGTTGAAGGTGCATGAACGTAACTACCCTACTCATGATCTTGAACTTGCGGCTTTTGTTTTTGCTTAGAAGATTTGGAGGCATTACCTGTACGGCGAGAAGTGTGTTGTGTTAACGGATCATAAGAGCTTGAAGTATCTCATATCTCAGAAGGAGATGAATCTTAGGCAACATCGCTGGATGGAGTTGCTTAAGGATTATGATCTGACGATCGAGTATCACTCGGGCAAGGCCAATGTTATGGCCGCTACTTTGAGCAAGAAAGTGGTCGTGGAGTTGAGGGAGATGTTTGCTCGCTTGAGCATATCGTGTGATGGTGGTCTTATTGCTGATTTGCAACTAAAACCATCTTTGATTCAGTCAATCAAGGATAAGCAGTTGCTTGATGATTCTCTTGTTCCGCATGTTCAGGACATTGCGGAGGGTAAGCCTTCGGATTTCAGTTTTAATGATGACGGTGTTCTGTGCTTTGGAAGTCAAATAGTGGTGCCAGATGATGTTGAGTTGAAGTGCACTATTCTGACTGAAGCTTATATTAGTCCTTTTGCTATGCACCCTGGTAGTACGAAGATGTATCGTGATTTGAAGGATGAGTACTACTGGATGGGCTTGAAAAAGGATGTGGCTGAGTTCGTTAGTAAGTGCATGTGTGTCAGCGAGTGAAAGCTGAACATCAGGTTCCTTCTGGGTTGTTGCAGCCTTTGAGAATCCCAGAGTGGAAGTGGGAGAGAATTACCATGTATTTTGTGTCTGGGTTGTCGTTCTCACCGTCAAAGAAAAATTCGGTTTGGGTGATTGTTGATCGGCTCACGAAGTGTGCACATTTCTTGCCGGTGCATACTACATATACCCTGGACAATTTGGCTGAGCTGCACATTGCTGAGATTGTGCGGTTGCGCGGTGTGCAAAAGACCACAATGTCAGATAGGGATCCGAGGTTTACAACCCGATTTTGGGAATGTTTGCATCAAGCCTTGGGTACACGGTTGAATTCCAGTACTTCCTATCATCCTCAGACGGATGGATAGTTGAAACGTGTGATCCAGGTTTTTGAGGACATGTTGAGATGCTGCGTGATAGATTTTCAGGGTTCTTGGGAGAAGAACTTGTCGTTGGTTGAGTTTTCCTATAACAATAGTTATCATGCAAGTATTCAAATGGCTCCATACGAGGCATTGTGTGGGAGAAGATGTAGAACCCCTCTTTGTTGGACAGAAGCTGGGCAAAAGTTGATTTCGATGCCAGCTATGTTAAAGGGAACCACCAAAAAGGTGAAGCTCATTTGTGAGCATTTGAAGGTATCATCGAATAGCCAAAAGTCTTACGCGGATCTGAAGCGTAAAGAGATTGAGTTCGCGGTTGGCGAACGTGTGTTTTTGAAAGTGTCTCCTTAGAAGAAGGTGATGAGATTTGGGTGTATTGGTTCATTGGACCTTACGAGGTTGTAGAGCGTATTGGTCCTGTGGCATATCGGTTGAGATTGCCTTCGGAGCTGGAAAAAATACATGATGTGTTTCATGTCTCGATATTGCGGAGGTACATATTGGATCGTTCACATGTGATGCCTGTGGAAGAGATAGAGTTGAATCCGGATCTGTCATATGATTAGGAACCAGTGAAGGTTCTGGATGTGAGCAGCAAGGTTCTTTGTGGCAAGAAGATAGAACTTGTGAAGGTGTTGTGGCGACACCGGGGAGTTGAGGAGGCCACATGGGAAAGCAAGTCGGACATGTTGAAGCAGTTTCCACACCTTTTTCCTTCAGGTAAAATTTTGAGGATGAAATTTCCTAAGTGAGGGAGAGTTGTAACGCCCTGGTTTTGGGCCTAGATGCTTTGGACATCGGACTAGACTGGTCAGGAACTGTTCGAATTGCGTAAGGTGATTTAAGGAAATGAAGGTTTGGGATAGGATAAAAATGTGGTAAAAATTGCTAAAATCTTCTAAAAATATGTTTAAGAGGTTGGTCAAATCAATTTTACAAAAAGAGTTTCGGAAGTGGTACATTTTGGGTAGTGACCAAATTGTAAAGTTTCAAAACTGTAGAAACATGCTATTTTTAAAAGAGAAGCCAAAATATTAGAATCTCTAGGGAGCTTTATAGCAATTTATCCTTTCCTTAATATGACATGTGTTTAAAATAGTTTTAATTAAATAGTTTTAACTGGCTTTTATTTTATTTAATTCATTAGGTAGTTAATTAGTGAGATTTCATCACGTAACTACATTTCTCTACTCATTTTCAGCCAAACACCATTTTAACTCATTCTCTCCATATTTCTTTTCTCTCAAACACTCTCTTCTTGATTTCTTACTCATTTCAAAGAATTCTTCCTAAATTCTTCAAGTCTTGTGAAGCAAAAAGATGTCATTCATTGAGGAAAGCAAGGATTGGAGGTAAATCTCGTTCTCAACCTCTAATCAAGGTTCTTTATTGAAATTTCCAAGATATTTGGCTTCTAATTAGTGTTTTTGGTTGAGTTTTCATTATAGTTTTTATTTGAGATCAAAATCCAGTAAAAATATGATTAAAATCTTGATTTTCGTATTTGTTTTGTTAAGCTCTGTTTTGGATTGATTTTAATTGAGTTTCAAATTGGTTATTATGTTGAAATGAGGTTTTGATTATATAGATCATGGAATCCTTGAGATCCTTGAGTTTCTTGATAGTTTTAAGTGAGTTTTTGAGGTGAAATGGTGGAATTATGCTTGCTGATGGTATAAGGATGGATTTAGGTTGTTTTAGATGTGTTTTGATGTTATTAAATGGTTTGGAAGTGGGGTATGTTTGGCTGGGCATTGTTTAGGAAGCAATCGATTGAGTTTTCGGTTGTTTTGGATGGGTAAATTGGTGTAGTTTGGGTGAGCTGCGAGTTTGTGTTAGTTTTTGGCATTGAAATGCATTTAGATCTCTGTTTTGATGATGTGAAAATAGGGGATCTTGATCCGGGAGAAAATGAGGTGATTTTAGAGGCTCCAGAAGGGTGATTTTCGCGTCGGCAAACGAGGTTTCGTGTATCGGTGAATGGAAATGGATTTTCCAACTTTGTAACGCTTTGAGCGTGGTCTTGGGAGCTTAGTGTAAGTTTGATACACTTAGCTAAGATCAAGAGTAAGTGTTCGAAAGTCTCTCTCAGAAATATGCTATGTTTTGTTGATAACGCACTTGAGTTGAATGTGATTTATTTACTGTTTTAAAGCATGTTTTAGAGCATTTTGGTTGCTGGTTTTAATGCCATTTTGTTAAGAATGCACATGGTAAGTGATCCTTGGATTTATGTAATTTGTACATATGTTATTAAGCATGTTTATGCTTGTGAAAATTGCATTATGTTTATGCTTGTAAAATAGTGTAATGTTGTTGTTAAATGATTATATTGGCAAGTGATGAAATGGTTTTTGGTTACTTTAATCGGATATAGTTAGTCGGCTATATGATTGAGTGCACCGTGAATAAAGTCACCTTGGATGTCGAGGGTTGTGATTGTACTGTATACACCATCCAAGTACCCTAAAGGTTGAGGTTAAGATCACAACGGTGGATGTTAATCCCGTGTGTGGATCTTGTGTTATGTGTCTCGTGCTCTCGTTAGTGGATTTATACAACTACCGATGAATGGTGTATAGGGGTTGTGATTGTACCGTTATACTCCACGACGGGTGTCACAACGATGGAGGGTTGCTCTCGTGTATGACCATTGTGTAGTTTGGTAGTGTATATGAAGCATGTGGGACAGCGCTTGTAATTTGTGTATTCGATTGTGTCATTTGTGTTGGTTTTGGTATCATTGAGAATGGATCACTTGCAAGCCAATATAATGTTGTTGATTAATGATTTAAGTATGAGATGCTTTTGGTTTTTTCTAGAGTGCATGTGATGCTTGTTTTAAGCATGAGCAAAAGATTATTTGTTGTTTTTGTTATGATGTTAAAAGCATGTGGTTTGAAAAGTTCATTGATGCTTTGGAGAGCATGTTTTTAGAAAAGACATGAGGTTGCAAATGATGATGCAATGGTTTTATGAAATGCATTGATGAATGTTGATTTTAGCGATACTCACTAAGCTTTATACTTACACTCATTTGTTTCATCAATGCAAAAAATTGAGCATTCAATGTAGCCCGATAACAAGTGGAAATCCAAGCTTTTGATTAAGCAAAGTATGTAGTTTCATCTTGGTGCAATAAGAGGCAATGGGAGTGATTTCTGCTCTTGTTAGTATTTGGTGATGTTAAACACCTTAAGCATGTTTGGTTTGTAAATGGCCTTTGGGGATTAATTTGTGCTTGAATGTGGTTTATAGCTCTTGTATGGTTTTGAAGTCTAGGAAGCAGGCCTATACTTCTAATTCTTCCATGAATGATGCTATTCTTTAGCTTGTGTTTCATGTTAATAGTGTTTGATGTGTTTTCATGTTGTATGTGTGATGTGGCATGTTTTGGAATGATTTCGGAGGTGATTAGTTGAGTAAAACTAGCATTTTGAGAAGTTGCAGGGCAAGGCGTTTCGAAATGTCCTTAACTGTTTCAGAACGATGGCTTGGAATGGTCATGGGGTTCCGAAAAGGGTGAGAACGTTCTAGTACATTTTCCTACTGGAAAGCATGATTTCGAAACGGGTTTCGGAACACACACGCATATCGAAATGGTCAACCTGGTTTCGAAACGACTGTTCTGATACAGGGTCTTCTGTTTCGAAACACATGACCATTGGTTTTGAATTTGAATTGTTTCAGGGTTCTGTTTTCTTACAATTTTGTCCTTAACTGTTGGATGCTTAATTAAATGGGTTTGGATGATCCGTTTGTGATTCAATTTGACATGTTGACATGTAATATGATTAATTTTATATTGGTAACTTAAAAACCTATTTAGACCTTATAATTCCAGAAATTTACATTTTAGTCCCTAAAATACAGTTGTATGCAAGTGGATCCCTAATTGAGTTCCGTTCGTTGTGTCGCTTCTGCTAAACCAAATTGCTAATCATATAGGATAATAATGTGCATCTAGAAAATAAAAAAGGAAGAAAGGGTCGTTAATCGAGGTTGACTTTAACGAGTTGACTTCAGTTTTCCCGTGTAATCTTCTCGGTTCGGGTCGGGCGTCTAGGCCATGCTAAGGGGGTTACATCATTTATAAACCATTTTCACAACATCACTTGCCAATATAATTAACATTTAACACATGCTTAAAAACACAAGTATAAGTCATATACTTACAAGGATCACTTACCATGTGCATCCTTCAACATCGCATCATTAAAAACAGTAATCACACTCTTTTATACATGCTTTACAAGTAGGTAAATCCATTAAATCAAAACAGTGCTTAAATCATCACATAATAGCACAACCGAGAGAGAAAACCATTTTACTTACTTCTGAACTTAGTTAAGCGTTTCAAGCTTACCACTAAGTTCCCCAATCACCTTTTAAAGCTGTTCAAAACTGAAATTCACGTTCTCACTCGCCGACACGCGAAACCTTGACTAGCCGACACAAAACCAAGCGTCTGAAGCTCATGAAACTTCACTGATTGCTTCGATACGTCTATCCAAAACAACCGAAAACACCTTCAATTACACTACAAAGTCAGCCCAACCAAAACCTAACACTTCCATCCATTTTTAATCATCAAATAACATCCAAAATCAACTTATTTGCATCCTTATATCTCCAGCAACTCCGAATTCACTTTTACACCACAAAAACCCAAATCAATTAACCTAAACAACTAGAGATCCAACTTGTTTCGGGATTAATATGAACAAACCTTTATTTTAACATTATTTAACATCCAAACATGATTGAAATCAATCATAACTCAGCCAAATCGGATCCAATATGAAAATCATTCAAAATCACCATTTATGCTTGATTTTACCCCTTTTCATCAAATTAAACATGAAACCTTTTTAAGAAACATAATTAGAGAGCCAAATACTTGGAAATTTCAATAAAGAACTTTGATTAGAGGAGTTGAACGAAAATTACCTCTAACCCTTGCCTATTTCTTCAATTGGAAAGATTTTGTTGAAAACTTTCAAGAATCTGTTGAGATAAATGGAGGAATCGCCAAGAAAATCATTTGCAAATAAAAAAATTGCAAGAGATGAAAATCTCTGGAAGTTTTGAGAGAAAATAGATTCTTGGCTGAAGAGAAAAGAGAAAAAATGGAAGCTATGTCAAAAATAGATTTGTGAAACTAAATTTACTTTTTAATAAAACTCTTTTTAATCTTTTAAATAAACCACAATTAAAATGTGATCGATTAAAGGAATAGCTGATTATTTTTGACTTAGCTCCTGAAAGATTCTATGTTTTGGCTGTAAAGCCCTGATTTTGGGCCTAGATGTTTTAGGCATCGGATCGGACCGGTTGGAAACGGTTCGAATCGCGTTAGGTGGTTTAAGAAAATCAAGGATCGGGATAGGGTAAAAACATGGTAAAAATTGATAAAATCCTCTAAAATCATGTTCTAGGGGTTGGTCAAATCAATTTTACAAAAAGTGTTTCGGAAGTAGTACATTTTGGGTAGTGACCAAAATATAAAGTTTCAAAATTGTGGAAAATGCAATTTTAAAATGAGGAGCCAAAATCTTAGAATCTTGAGGGAGCTTTATGGAAATTTAGCCTTTCCTTAATATGACATGTGTTTTAAAAGGATTTAAAGTGATTAAATAAAAGGGTTTTATTTAATTAAAATTAATAAAAATAAGAAAATTGAGATTTCATTTGACGTAACTACCTTCCTCTTCTCATTTTCAGCCAAACACCATTCTAAATCATTTTCTCTAGAATTCTTTTCTCCCAAACACTCTCTCATTAATTTCCAAATCAATTTCAAAATTCTCTTCAAGATTTTCAAGTTTTGTGAAGCTAAAACTTGTCATACATTGAGGAAAGCAAGGATTGGATGTAAATCTCGTTCTCAACCATCAATCTAGGTTCTTTATTGAAATTCCAAAGATCTTTGGCTTCTAATTAATGTTTCTGGTTGAGTTTTCATTATAGTTTTGGTTTGATATCAAAATATTACAAAAATATGATTAAAATCTTGATTTTCGGATTTGTTTTGATAGGCTCTATTTTGGATTGATTTTAATTGTGTTTTGTGTTGATTAATATGTTAAAAAAAGGTTTTGATTATATAGATCCCGAAATCCTTGAGAACCTTGAGTTTCTTGATAGTTTTAGTTGAGTTTTCAGAGTGAAATGATGTAGTAATGCTTGCTGGAGGTATAAGGAAGGGTTTGGCATGTTTTTAGATGTGTTTTGATGTTTATAGATGGTTGAAAGTGATGTATGTTGGCTGGGCTTGGTTTAGGAAGCAATCGATTGACTTTTCGGTTGTTTCGGATGGGTAATTTGGTGTAGTTTGGGTGAGCAACAAGTTTGTGTTTAGTTCCTGGTGTTGAAATGCATTTTAATTCATTTAGATCTCTATTTTGGTGATCAAAAATAAAGGATCTTGATCCGGGAGCAAACGAGACGTTTTTGGAGGCTCCGAAAGGGTGATTTTCGTGTCGGTGAGCAAGGCTTCGCGTATCGGTGAGTGGAAAAAGATTTTCCAGCTTTGAACGTTTTGAACGTGGTCTTGGGAGCTCACTGTAAGTTTGAAACACTTAGCTAAGCTCAAGAGTAAGTGATTCGAAAGCCTCTCTCGGAATGTGCTATGTTTTGTGGAAAATGCACTTGAAAATGTGGTTTTAATTATTGTTTTAAAGCATGTTTTAAGCATTGTTAATGCTGGTTTTAAATGCCATTTTATTAAGGATGCACTTGGTAGATGATCCTTGGATTTATGAAATATATACATTTGAGTTTAAGCATGTTATGCTTGTGAACATGGCATTGTGTTTTATGCTTGTGAAACAGTGGAATAATGTTGTTAAACAATTATATTGGCAAGTGATGGAAGTGGTTGTTGGTTACTTTAACCAAATATAGTTAGCCGACTATAGGATTGGGTGCACCGGGAATAAATTCGTCTTGGATGTTGAGGGGTTGTAATTGTACCGTAAACTCCATACAAGTACCCTAGCGATTGAGGAATTGACGTCACCACGATGGAGGATGGCTCTCGCGGGTGAACTTGGTTAAGCGTCACAACGGTTGAGGATTGCTCCCGTGTGTGAGCTTGGTTAAGGTGATTACAATGGTTGAGGTAGCTCCCTTGTGTAAGCCTTGTTTTGTGTCCCGACTCTCGCTAGTGTTGAGTGATGTTGAATGGTTGGGATTGTACCATTGAACTCCATCACGGGTGTTGAGGGGTTTTGATTGTACCGTAGACTCCACCTTGCGCATCACAATGATTGATGGTCTAGTTCTGTGTGTGAGCCTTGCGTAGTCCGGTAGTGTGTATGAAGCGTGTGGGACAAAACTTGTAATCCGCGTATCCGATTGTGTCATTTGTGTTGGTTTTGGTATAGATTGAGAATTGATCACATGCGAGCCAATATAATGTTGATGAATAATAATTAAGCATGAAAAGCTTGGAACTTATGCTAGAATGCATGTAATGCTTAGTTTATGCATGAGAAAAGGATTTTTGTAGTGGTTTTAACGGTGCTATGAGCATGTGGTTTAAAAGTGCATTGATGCTTTAGAGAACATGTTTTAAAGGAAGGCGTGATTTTACAAATGAGGTTATCTTGATTTATAAAATTCATTGATGAATGTTAGTTTTAGCGATCCTCACTAAGCTTTATACTTACGCTCATTTTTTTCATCAATGCAGAGAATTGAGCTTTAGAGGCAGCAAGAAAGTAAGTGGAATCCAAGTGTCTCGACTAGATAATTTATGTGGTTTTACCTTGGTGTAATAAGAGGCAATGGATGTGATTTCTACTCTTAGATTTATTTGGTGATGTTGAACACCTTGAGCATGTTTGGTTTGCTTATATTGGTTTGTAAGTGGCATTTGAATGTTGGTTTAAGCTTGAATGTGGTTTTTAGCCTTTTTATGGTTTTGACATCTAGGAAGCATGCCTATAGTTCTTAAGCTTGCAAGTTTGATGCTATGTTTTAGCTTGTGCTTTGTATTGGTGATCTTTGATGTGTATTCATATTGTATGTTTGATGTGGCATGCATTGGGATAATTTCAGAGGTGAATAATTGAGTAAAACTAGCAATTTGGGAAATTGCAAGGCAAGGTGTTTCGGAATTCCCTTACTTGTTTCAGAACGATGGCTTGGAATGGTCATGGTGTTTCGAAACGAGTAGGCACGTTCCAGAACATTTTGCCACTGTAATGCATTGTTTCAAAACAGGTTTCGAAACGTACCCGCGTATCAAAATGGTCTACCTGGTTTCGAAACGGTCGTTCCAATACATGGTCTTGTGTTTCGAAACACTTGACCGTTGGATGCTGAATTTGAATTGTTGCAGGTTTCAATTTCATACAGTTTGGTCCCTAAATGTTGTATGCTTAATTAAGCGAGTTTAGATGATCCGTTTGAGATGAAACTTGACATGCTGGTATGTTATATGATTAATTTTGGATTGGTAACTTTAAAATCTGTTTAGTCCTTATAATTTTGGTAATTTACAATTTAGTACCTAAAAGGCATTTGTATGCAATTGAACTCTAGTTTTTCCTGTGTAATCTTAATAGTTCAGGTCAGGCGTCTAGGATGGGCTAAATGGGTTAAATTTGTTGGTATCATAGCCAGGTTTCGAAAGAATTGGGGATGAGGGTAAGTGAAATTGGTATGTTTTGATGTATGTTTATTGAAAAAGCATGTTTTAATTGAATGTGGAGTTTATGCCATGCTTGATTGATGTAAATCATATGTGAGATGAATATGATTGTATGTTGACGATGTGATACTGATATGTGTTGATTGTGGATGGTGGAAAGAATGATGATCATGATATGCTCTTGTATGCTATGTTATGCTTGAGGGAAATCGGGGTGCCCATTGCCTTATTACACTAGTTAAAAGTTTTTGGTAAACTTGGATCCTTGCTTGAGGATGGCCTAAATCATGGTTTGATTTGTTTTTGTTATTATGCCTTGTTAAAAATAGCACAATGAGTCCGAGGATAGAGATGGAATCGAATACGATTGTACCTGTGAGCGAGAAGGGTAGTCAAGGGAACGATGTTTCGTCTGTTGAAAATGTGCATGTTCAGTCGTTCTTATCTGGAGTTGAGGCAATAGGGCAGCATGAAGGGGTTGGCTCTGTGGTGAAAGTTTTATCGTCTGTGGTTCAAGAGATGTTTTAGCATCTCAGGCCGCAGTGAACGAAAAGTCTGCGTATGTGCCGGCTATCAAACAAACTAGTTTTTCAAAACAACGTTTGCGTGATTTGGGAGCTGTTGAGTATCATGGGTCAACGTCGGAGGCGTTCGAGGCTTGGTTATCCAGTACGATTCCACTCTTGGATCAGAAAGGGTGTGATAGCGCCTGTAAGCTAGGAAGCATTGTCTCGTTAATGTAAGACGATGTTCATAGTTGGTGGGCAGTTGTGTCAGCATCGCTAAACATCCATGACGTGGATTGGGAGATCTTTCTAGCTGCCTTTACGAGGAGATATCTTGGAGATAAGTATCTTGATAACCAGAAGCGCGAGAGTATGGCTTTAGTTTATATTAATGAGTAGAACTTGGGTCTGGCATCTCTTGGAGGTGGTCCTAGCTCTGGTAAAAAAGCTGCTGAATTCGGTTTGGCAGTGGACGGGCCAAGAAATACCGAGATAGGAGGTATCGACTTGATGTTAGGCAAGGTAACCTTGGGCATGGTGCATTGGTTCATGGGAACGAAACGAGGGCAGAGTAGCACACGTGCTAGACGTGTGGTTCTTGGGAGCACTTGAGAAGGGATTGTCCTTGTGCGGTTGGAGAGGTACATGCTCTTGTTGAAGTGACGGGAAATTCTTGCCGGAACTATGGTTCAACAGATCATATAAGGCGTGAGTGTCCTCTGCTGGCTGGTGGAGGCCAGGGACGTGCACCTACTGTGGCTGCACCTCAGAAAGGTCGTGAGCGCGACCGAGACAGGATTCAGAGGTTGCCAGAAGGGTGGAGAAATATAGGGTGTTTAGTGGTTGAATCTTGTTGCAGTTGTGGGTCTGTTGGACATTTGAGGCGATATTGTACAGTGTTAGCTCGGGGTGGTCAAGGTGGAATGTCTGTTGAAGCTCCTCGTGGTCGCGAGTGCAGTTATGGTTCTTTTCAACAAGGAGACCATGGTGGCTCTCCAGAAGAGGGTGTGAGTGTTCGTCGCTTGAAAAACAATTATGTGATTGCAGGTATCCTTACTGTGCAATCCATGTTATTGTTATCTTTGCTTATTTTTGTTTTGCATTCTCTTCGGTAGTTGTTAGGGTCCAATAGTGCAACACCCCGAAATCCGGTCTAGTCAAAATTAAGTTCCGATGGTCAGAAATTATACATTGTTGAAGCCTAATTATTGTATCAGCTAATTGATTATTAATATCGAACTTTAATTAGGCCTAAAATATTGTCATGGGCTCCATTGAATATCATTGAAACTCATAGAAGGATCACTACATAATTGCTATGCCAAACTTGAAGTATCTTCCAGACTTGCCGCCAGGACTTATCTCCATTCCACCTGCCGAGACAGCGGAAGTTGGAAGAGCAGAGTTCCGCCGTGGCAGGGAAAGTTGTCGCGGTCTCAATCCTCCATTACCCGCTGAGGCAGCATATCGTGGCAACACAAAACAACATGACATTTTCAACGCAGTTTCACACTAAGAAGCAGCATAACCCTGCCCACTCTATCAACCTGATCACTTCCTTTATTACTTGTGTTTTAATTTACTTTTCTTCTCAATAATCGCTTTACTTGTGCAATTTACTTTTCCTTGTGCAGGAACTACAATTCAAAACAAGTTGTCCATTCCTCGTGGGATTCGACATCTTTTATACTATAACTTGGCAGGAGTGTGCACTTGCACTCATACAAAAAGGGAACACCTACACGCCCTACATGTTTTTGGCGCCGTTGCCGGGAATTGGTAACAACGAATTTCGTTTTTAATTTCTGCACTTTTCTTTACTTTTTATTTTATTTTCATTTTTAATCGAGAAAAAAGAATTTTACAGTTGCCTTTATTAGTGTATGACAAGGGAAACCGAAAAGGAGAACTCCTTTTTTACGACGATATCGAGCATCAAGCAAGAGAACTTAAGAAGGAGATCAGGGTATTTCTAGAAAAAAAATAAAGAAGAAAAGGGAAAAGTTAAGGTAAACATGGTTAACGAGAACCCACCCAACGGTGCCGCAAACGTCAGCGATGTGCAGCAAGACTGGTTGCCTAGAGGTCCGCAAGATCCACCGAGGCAGGACCCCCTATTCTACCCAAGCAGCAATTCTAACCACTAGAGACTACCTAGAACATGACTTAAGAGGGATGATGAACCGATGTATGAAGCATGAGAGTGGTACCAACAGATGCTGAATAATTTCCCGCTGCATGGTCTTTCGGCTTTGACGCATGTATCAATATTCTACAACGGGGTGAACTACCCAACACGAATGATGATTGATGCCTCAACCAATGACATCATCCTTGACAGACCACCAAAGGAAGCACTGAGGCTTCTGAACCAAGCCACCAAAAAGGATTACAAATATCCAACAGCCCGCCGAGGTGGCATTAGGTGGCCAACAATAGTGAATGAGGTAAAGCCTTAGACTCTGTTAATGCTCGCTTTGACATGCGGACAGAGCTGGTCATGAGCATCGTGAAACCCGTTGGGAAGGTCTATGAGGTAAAGGATGTGGAACTGTTCTATGACGAGTATGGGGGCAACCATGATTCCTCTGACTACACTGCATCTGCCAATTATATGGGAGGATACGAGAGGAACATCAAACTTTCCCAGAATTCCTACAACCCTAGATGGAAGAACAATCCCAATTTCTCTTTGAGCAACCCAAGGACTGCTGCAAACCCACCACAGCTACAATGAGATTATCAACAAAACATGTCACGACAGCTGCCGCCACAGGAACAGAATATGAACACTTCTTCCTTAGAATCTACCATGCATACTTTCATATACCGTACTAATGATTTTATTTCTAATACGAATAAATTTAGGTAGAAAGCCAAAATTTGCCCCTAACGTTTACACTTTTTGTCATTTTGACCCTAAATCTTTTTTTTGAAGCACTTAACCCCTCAACGTTTTCTTTTCTGTGCAATTACACCCTTAGATGGACGGAACCGTTAGTCAACTAACGGTCAACCGTTCTATCACACATGGCATGCTGATGTGGCATGCTCACGTGTAGTGGAGGATGACGTGGCAATTTGCTGACGTCATTCATTTATTTTAAAAAAATAAAAAAAAATATTTTTCGCGCAACCACTCATAGGTTGCCACATGTCGTTTGATTGTTTAAAAAATTATAGAACTGATTTACACCGGTTTAAGACAGTGTTAATTGTTTAGTAAATTATAGAACTAATTTACACCAGTGTAAGACAATGTTGATTGTTTAGTAAATTAAAGAACTAATTTACATCGGTGTAAGACAGTGTTGATTGTTTAATACATTAAAGAACTAACTTACACCATTGCCAACAGAATACATGCAATACATAACAACGCACAAATGAGCAATCCTTTATAAAATTCTTTTTCTTACCTTAGTGATTTTGTTTTCTCCTTCAAACTCTTAATCTTTCCCCTTAACTCATTTTCGTTTACATCATCATCAACTGTAGTTAAAGCTTTTCCTTTGATGTCACTTTGCACATTGTTATTGTCATCCAAATTTAAATTGGTGCTTTCAGCCGCTGAAATACCCCCAAAACTCCTAAATTGCTTTCGAAGGCTCTTATTCTCTTTTGCTAAAATACGTTCATTGTCGCGCAATTTTCGTAGCAAGTCAATTGCTCGATCTAGTATTCTCGCATCATACCATTCAAAATATTTACATCCACGCTAAATCAACAGAAAAATATAATTTTTGTTAGAACCCTAACCAATAAAATTATGCATAATACACAATAAATACAAATTTCTCTTTTAGTTGTTATCTTACCGAAAAATCTGGGCATCCATAATACCTTCTTCCAGGGTTTGAATCGCTCCATGCAGTTTGTCTAGGAACCAATTTCTCGCAATCACACTTTTTTTCTTCTCCATCATACGCAAACTCGCGTCGAGATACACTAACAATGTTCGAATAACCATTTTTCTCCATCTTTAGATCGACTCCAACTGCTTCTTAAACTGACTTGGTTGACGATAGAGTGAGGTTTTCTATGACGATTTAGGTTTAAGAACTAACCCAAATGACTTGATTTGGGGTTTATAGGGGTCCAATCGTGCTTTTGTATGATTTTTTAAATAATCATGTGTTGCGTTTTGTTTAAAAATTATAGTGTTAGTAAACATCAAGTAAGGTTGCTTGATCCAGTGGTTAAGTTGTTTGCTTGCTTTGCCCAAGGACTTGGGTTCGAACCTTCACCAAGGCTTAATGCATTTGGTTTTTATTCATGTCCAATCAAACGACACGTGGCAACCTATGAGTGGTTGCGCGAAAAAAAATATATTTTTTATTTTTTAAAAATAAATGAATGATGTCAGCAAATTGCCACATCATCCTCCACTACACGTGGGCATGCCACATCAGCCTTCCATGTGTGATAGAACGGTTGATCGTTAGTTGACTAACGGTTTCGTCCATCTAAGGGTGTATTTGCACAGAAAAGAAAATGTTGAGGGGTTAGGTGCTTCAAAAAAAAGATATTGGGCCAAAATGACAAAAAGTGTAAACGTTAGGGGCAAATTTTTGCTTTCTTCCATAAATTTATAGATAAAACTGAATCATTTATGTATAGGACGGAAAGTAGGATGAACTGTCAAGAGGCAGCGATAAAAAATATGGAGACTAAATTCGGGAAGTTTGCTCAGGTTATCAGTACTAGGCCAATGGGTGGATTACCTAGTGACACTGAAACAACGAAAGGGAAATCCCATAAACAATGCAAAGATGTAACAACTAGAAGCATGATAGCACTACAGAACCCAGCCATGCCTGCTACAAGAGAAACATCACCTATCGAACCAGTTCAAGCCGCCAGACAACCTGTCGCGGCAGCACCAAACGAAAGAAACAAGGAACCAAAACAGAAACTGGCAGATGACACCAGGAATGAACGGCCAGATTCTGAACCAGTTACCTCCCCCAGGATAGGATATCCAACAAAGCAAAAACTGTCGGCCCTGCACCTCTACCACCATTTCCACAAAGATTGAAGAAACTGAAATAGAAGATGTAGTATAGGAAATTCCAAGAAAATAAGGATCAGGGAATTTGAAACAGTGGCAGTGACGGAAGGATGCATGACCATGCTGCACAATAAGGCGCCGCCCAAACAGAAAGATTCAGGCAACTTAATAATTCCCTACAAAATAGGCAGCAACCACTCCGTATGAGCATTATGTGACTTAGGAGCGAGCATCAACTTAATGCCCAAATATGTTTTCCAGAAACTAGGAATAGGAGACGCCAGCCCAACAACAGAAATGCTCTAGCTGGCTGACAGAACATACGTACAACCGAAAGGAAAAGGTGGAAAAAATTATTTTCCATGTCGATTTTCTGGTACTGGCCTGTGAAGCAGATGAAAAGACACCAATTATATTGGGGCGACTATTCCTTGTTACGGGCAGAACACTCATTGATGTGGAAATAGGTGAAGTCACAATGAGAGTAGACGATCAACAAGTAAAACTGATCCATGAGGCAAGCTGATTATTCAAAAGAATGCCTGCTAATGGAAGCCATCTCAAAGTTCAACTTTGTAGACAACACACCCTGCCTACAGCAAGACAGCCCAGGCAGCAACCTCGGTAGCTGCCTCAGCAGCCATCTCAAAGTTCAACTTTGTAGACAACAGACCCTGCCTACAGCAAGACAGCCCAGGCAGCAACCTCGGTAGCTGCCTCAGCAGCCATTTAGAAACCTACCCAAATGATGAACAACGCAATGTGTGGACAGAGCATGAATGTGAGGAATAAGAAGTGGCATACTGGATAGCGAACATGCCATGTAAGTACTTTGAACCATTGAATTACACAGAGAAGGGGGCAAAATGTTCAAACCATCCACCGAACAACCTCCCATTCATGAGTTAAAAGCCTTACATGCACAACGTAAGTATGTTTTCCTGGGACCTAATGATACAATGCCAATAATAATTTCTTCCAAGTTGCAGCCTAGACAGGAACCACAACTGACAGCACTATTGCGGCAGCATAAGAAGGCAATAGGCTGGACCATTGCAGATATTAAAGGAATAAGCCAAACCATCTGCATGCACAAAATCCAGCTCGAATAGGACCAAAAGCCTACTATATATGCCACAAAGAGATTAAATGAGGCCATGAGAGAAGTTGTCAAAAAGCAAATAATCAAGTGGTTAGATGTTGTCATCATATATCCTATCTCGGACAGCGAATGGGTAAGCCTGGTACAATGTGTGCCAGAGAAAGATGGTATAACTATGGTAAGCAATGACAACAACAAGTTAATACCAACTAGAACAGTAACTGGTTGGAGTATATGCATGGATTACCACAAGCTAAATAAAGCAACAAAAAAAGATCATTTTCCATTACCTTTTATTGATCAAATGCTTGACCGCCTTGCTGGCAAACCCTTATATTGCTTTTTGGATGGATATTCAAGTTATAACCAGATAGCCATCGTACCAGAGGACCAGGCCAAAACAACATTCACCTACTCATATGGCATTTATGCTTTTCGAAGAATGCCATTCAGACTATGCAACAGCTTTGACAGTTGCCTCAGCAACCTTGAAAAGGTGCTCACCAGATGCGAGGAAACAGACCTCGTACTTAACTGGGAGAAGTGCCATTTTATGGTTGACGAAGACATGGTCATGGGGCATAAAATTTCCACACAAGGAATAGAGGTAGACAAAGCAACGATTGAAGTAATTTCCAACTTGCCACCGCCGACCGTTGTTAAGGGCATTCGGAGTTTCCTGGACACACAGGTTTTTATCGCAAATTTATTGATAATTTTTCAAAAATCTCTAAATCGTTGTGTACTTTACTAGAATAGGAAAAACATTCAAATTTGATAAGGCATGTCAGGAGGCATTCAAAACCTTAAAAGAAAAGCTAGTGATAGCACATGTGGTAGTTCCCCATGATTGGAGTCAGCCATTTGAGCTTATGTGTGATGCCAGTGATACTGCCATTGGCGCCACCCTAGGACAACACAAAGATAAGATATTTCATGTAATCTACTACGCCAGCAAAAGACTAAATGATGCCCAAACACACTACACCACTACAGAGAAAGAATTAATGGCAGTAGTGTTCGCATTTGATAAGTTTTGGCCCTACCTTATCGGCACGAAGGTGATAGTCCACACAAATCATTCCGCCTTAAGGTACTTGTTCATAAAGAAGGATGCAAAGCACCGCCTTATCCGTTGGATCTTGATGCTCCAAGAGCTTGACGTAGAAATTCGAGATAGGAAGGGCACAGAAAATCAAGTGGCAGATCATCTCTTTCAGTTGGAGAATGGACAAGAGAAGACCTCAAATAGCAAAATTTAGGATGCATTCCCCGCTGAACAACTTCTACTAGCCTCTGCTTTGGTAGCCGCCCAGGAAGTGGAAAGGCATCTCACTTGCCGCCCATTAAGAGGCCGCAGCAGCAGCATTGACAGACACACCCTGTTATGCAGATATTGTGAATTATTTAGTGTTTGGTATTTTTTCCTATGAACTTAACTTTCAAGGAAAGAAACGATTCCAATATGATGCTAAGCATTATTTTTGGGATGAGCCTTTCTTGTTTAAAAATTGTGCAGACCAGGTTATCAGACGGTGTGTCCCAGAGGATGAATAGCAAGCTATACTCTCACAGTGCCACGCATCACCATATGAAGGCCATTTCAGAGGGCAACGCACGACAACAAAAGTGCTGCAATCAGGTTTCTTTTGGCCGACACTACATAAAGACGTCCAAGCATTCTACAAACAGTATGGCAACTTCCAAAGAACAGGAAACATATAGAGAAGGAATGAAATGCCCTTAAAAACAATCTTGGAGGTTGAGTTATTTGATGTTTGGGGGATAGATTTTATGGGACCATTCCCATCTTCGTGTGGAAATATGTACATCCTTCTCGCAGTAGATTATGTTTCCATGTGGGTAGAAGCCATTGCCACACGCCACAATGATGCAACGATCGTCCATAGGTTCTTACGAAAGAACACATTCACAAGGTTCGGAGTTCCAAGAGCAATTATTAGTGACGAGGGCACCCATTTCGATAACAAACCGATTGCCAAGGTACTCTAGAAAGTTGGGGTCAAGCACAAAATTTCTGCGGCGTATCACCCACAAACAAATGGGCAGGTAAAAATTACGAACATGGAAGTCAAGACCATCTTGGAGAAAGTTGTAAACCCAAGTAGGAAAGATTGGTCATTGAAATTAGACGACGCTCTTTGGGCATACCGGACAGCATACAAAATACACTAAGGATGTCCCCATATCGTCTAGTATACGGAAAGGCCTGCCACCTCCCTATCGAAATAGAACACAAGGCGTATTGGGCAGTCAAGGTAGTGAACATGGAATGGAAACAAGCTGGCGAAAAGAGACTACCAAATCTGACAGGAATGGAGTAGGACTAGTTTTAGTATGAGTAGTTTTAGGAATAGGTTTTATTCTTTTTTTTCTTTTTCTTATTCCCACCTCACAGTTAATTATGCTAGTTCAAACCCTAAAAAATCAAGACTGTCATGAAAAAGGGAAGCATATGCTAAGCTCGCTGCCGTGACTTGCCGTTGACAGTAGAACAACACCTTGAAATCCTCTACACCCTCTGACTAAGCCTAAGTTTTTCTTCCCTCTTCTTGCCTTTTTTTTATTTTTATTTTTCTTTTTATTTTCTTTTCAATTTTTTTTGCACTGAGGGCAATGCCCACGTCGAGTTTGGGGGGATAGCTCTCGTATCATATGTCTAAGCATACTTAGTTGCATATAGGTTGCATTGTACTTGCCTTAGTAATAATCGGAAAAGAAAATTTTGTTATAACTTGTGCATATGAAAGATTAACCGATTAATTTATTTTCGCACCAAATTAAAATTGAAATTAATATGAGAAAAGCATGAAAAAGGACTTAGATTTTTTATTTTTGCCAAAATTATCAAACACCTATGTTACTTGATGAATGTGTTAGAATATCTGATGAACATTGTCTGCTTGTTTTTAGAGTTCTTTGCAAAGTTCTAATGATGATTTTAGTTAGTCATTGAGGCATACAAAAGAAACAGAAAAATACATCACTGTTGTGGCAACAAAAGTAAAAACAAAGGACATTGATGTTTTACCCTAGAGGTGCCCGCAACAGGCTCTAGGAAGAATCATGTGCGTAACACTCCACTACTATCAAAGTCCATGAATCTGAAAGCTTGAAAGTGACAGACAAATTAGCATGAGTGAATGAAAGTCTTCACGAGAGGACTCTACTCCAAGGATTCGGGGTTTTGTAGTTTGCTTCTATATTAACTTCAGACCTAGAAGAGTAATTGTGATAAGCTGAAGCCCTCATTGCCATGATTAAATTATTGTGCTTAATTGTGCTTCCTCGGCAACAACCTTATATCGTAACAACATCTTTGTTTATTTAGTTATTATGCAATTTCAGCATATATACAATCCTACACATACTGCACTGGCATTAGAAACTAATTCTGGGTAATTTTCTTGCTTAACTCCCTTCACTAATTTAATATAGGTGCCACGGCCTTGGGGCATGAATTCAAGCTGAAAACTGGTTTTTCTTTCTGATTATTATTAGAGCAAGTATGTTAGGTTGCATTGCTTGAGGACAAGCAATAGTTCGAGTTTGGGGGTGTGTAAAGTGTCCACAAGTTCTATATTTCATGGACATTCTATCTCGTATTATTTTTGTTTCTTAAGCACATCTTAGGCATAATTAAGATCATGCATTGCATTTTACAGTATTTCTTTGCTTTACCTTTTTTTATAAATTATCTCTTATTTGGGAAAGAAATATATTGTTTTAGTGTATTCTCCGTTTTAGGTACTAATGGCTGACAGAGGGAAAGGAGAACTGAGGATATGATGCTGAGGCAGCGAACCAGGGAGCTGTACTGAAGTAGTTCCAGCTGAAGATAGTAGCTATCGAGTAGCTGTCGAGTGTTGCCGCCACCGACCTTGCTTCCTATGGAAACAAACTATGGAGTTGGAGAATCAGAGTACGATTTGTAGAGCCAAAAAACCTGATTCTATCGATGCCGACCATTTGATTGTCTGACGACGGTAGCATCGGGTAGAGCCACCGAAGTGAAATCTCAAGATTGCTTGTGGCTAAAATGAGCAACCAAACATCGACTGTCTATGTTAGGTTTACGTTGAGATTTCTAGGTATTGCCTACATCACGTGGTGACAGAATCCTTGCCTAGACATAGGAAGGATCACTTTAGAATTGCCCTGTCGAACTTGGAGTATCTGCTAGACTTTTCGCCAGGACTTATCTCCATTCCACCTACTGAGACAGCGAAATTTGTCGTAGCCTCAATCCGCCATTACCCGCCGAGGAAGCATATCGTGGCAGCACAAAATAGCTTGACCTTTTCAACGCAATTTCACACTAAGGAGCAGCATAATCTTGCCCGCTCTATCAACATGATCACTTCCTTAATTACTTGTGTTTTAATTTACTTTTCTTCTCAACAATCACTTTACTTGTACAATTTACTTTTCCTTGTGTATGAACGACATTTCGAAACAAGTTGTCCAATCCTCGTGGGATTCGACATCTTTTATACTATAACTTGAAAGAACTGTGCACTTGCACTCTTACAAAAAAGGAACACCTACACGCCCTACAACACACATGCTTATCTAAACAATATGTACCTTAACTCAAGTACAACTATCGATTTTGAACCCCAAACAGCAATTTAACATTTATCATCGTTCAAAGTATCTAAACCCTAGATTCTTCTCCTTTTAACTGTCCAAAAGAACTCTCAGAACACAACATCAGACTCTATGCCCACAACCACAGTTGTCAACCAACTAAACACATCTCTATATAACCGGGATACAACTCATCTTTACACTATGGGCATCACTACACTTCATCTATTCCATAATCTTATTCATACAGGGTATCCACTCCCTGGATACCTCTGGTGCCAATCTTCGAGCTCAACTTCTACTCAACATGCGTAAGCGATAACCGCCACTCACAAACACCCACCAGCTAGTGCAATCACATGCACCTTAGCATTAACAGCTTCACAAGCTCTAAACATCACCTATACACCCGGCGTCATACAATCCAACACTTACCCAACCAACAGAGGTTGTACTTACATTGAGGCACATATAGGCATCTAGTCCCCAGGAGACTTTACACACTCCTATATTCTTGCCCAGAGGCAACATCAATCATACTAGATCACTACTCTCTCCTCGGGTTATTATGCTATTATTTTTAATTCATGATAACAACTTACAAAACAAACAAAACAAATTGCTCAGGTTAGCTCCAAGCAAGGATCTGAGACTTTGATTTCAACTTAAAACATTTCACTAGGTAATAAGGCAATGGGCATCCTAATTTCCCCTCAGCATAGCACAAATCATACAACATGAATGTGACCTTCATCATGCATTACAAGCATCAAGATTCAGCCCAATAAAACATATTAACAACTTGTACTCATATTAAGTCATCATATAAATCACATCACTATTACATACTTAACCCTAACATGATTTAACATTCACCGATCAAAGCAAACATCACCAAAACATACATGAATACAATAACGCCACTTACTAACAACTTACCATCATCCCAACTTTTTGTAACCTGGCTCTGATACCACCAAATGCAACCCCCTCGACCCGGGCTGGCCGATAGACCGAACCGAACGGATCACACGAGAAATATTGAAGTAAACCGAGAAGGTTTACCTTAATAAACAACCCTTTTTTTTCTTTTATCTTGCCTAGATGCAACTTAGTTTCTATGCGTACGTACTCAAGCAGTGGATAAAACACCAACATAATCGCCCTTCAATTTTTGTAACCCCCTTAACCCGGTCTAGACGATTGACCTGAATTAAGAAAGTCACACGGGGAAAACCAAAGTCAACCCGAAAGTCAACCTTGATTAACGACCTTTTTTTTTTCTTTTAATCTTGTCTAGATGCACATTAGCCCTAACTGTGATAACACAAACAACATGCTCAAAGATCACAACCATCAGAGATCAAACAGGGACTTAATTGAACAATTTACAACTTTAGGGACCAAATTGTAAATTCTGAAAACTTTAAAGACTTAACCGGATTTTAAGTTACCAACTTAAAATTAATCAGGTTTCATGCTTCTCTGCCAAATTTCAGCTCAAACGGACATCCCAAACTCATACAATTGCACAAACAAGTTTTAGGACCAAAATGCAAACTTTTCAAAACATTTAACTGCAAATGTCAGCCCCCAACGGTCACCCGTTTCGAAACAGGCAGAGCCCGTTTCGAAACGCGGGCCGTTCCGCAACACGTACCGCAACGGGGGACTGGCAGTAGCCAAACCGTTTCGGAACGGTGCCTACCGTTTCGGACGCCTGGGTTCATGCAAGGCACCCGTTCTGAAACGGTGTGCACTGTTCCGAAACGCCCTGCACAGATTGCAGCAAAATGCACACTTAAACATGCAATTGATCATTCAAACATGCTCCAAATGCTACCAAACTTTACCAGCATGCAATTCAACATAAATGAGACATACTTGCATCAACAATTCATCAAAATAACATCACATATGAAAAGCCCCAAATCTAAAGGCATGCTTCCTACACAAGCAACCATTTATGCACAACCTTTCCAAAACAATCTCATTAAAGCCAAATCATGAATCAGCAACACCAAAAACATAAAAACATCCTTGTCCAAACATAAACGAACACATACACATTAACCCGAGAGATTCTACCCCCATTGCCTTTATTAACTATAGCTATTCACCGAGACATACATCTCAATTGGAGTCCACCTTGAATCCCTTGCTCCTTGCTGTCCAAACTTCAAGAATCTGCATTGATGGACAAAAAGGAGCGTAAGCACATAATGCTTAGTGAGGAATGCTCAAAATCAAAACACCATCAATGCAGCGGGTCATAAAATCACTTTAAAAACAAACCCGATTTGTTTACCAAGCAAAGTTTGAAAACTCCTTTTCATCAACATGCTTAAAACCATGCATTGCACATACATGAAAACCAACCCTTAGCTTAGCAAGCTAAGAAAAACCATTTCAAAGTACAACTTGCAAAATCATCCATTTAACCATTCCATGCATAAACACCATACGCAAAGTTAAATCAAAACCTTGGAAAACATTCCCATTTCACAACATACCTTCCTTAAACTTAAAAACCATTCAAGCAAGAAACCCTTTAAAATCATTTACTCAATCAATCCAACACATGCATTAACCAAAGGCAACTCATGAACCACAACATCATTATCACATGCCTTTTAAAACAAGTCTTAACAAGACTCCAACGCATTAAAGAGATTTCATGCACACATGCATCATTTACCAAATGATAATCAAAACTTGTTCAATATAACAAGTAAACATGCATTCACAAGCATTAAACAATTTCCATGCAACCATGCATCTTTTCAAGCATCTCATGCTTCTTTATGATCAAGAACATTACATTGGCTTCCAAGTGATCAACCACATCCACTTTTCAACTCAACACCCGATCGGATACGCGGATCCCGAGCGTTGTCCCTACGTTCCATACACCCTACCAATCCAAGGTCTCCCAAATGGACTTTTAAACACCATTTGACCTTACAAGCCTAAGGTTCCCATGTATGGACTTTTAAACACCATACAACCTTAGCTTTTCCCGAGGTTCCCATGCATGGACTTTTAAACACCATACAACCTCAACATGCACAAGGTTCCCATGTATGGACTTTTAAACACCATACAACCTTTGCATAACCGATTGGTAGTTGTATAACATCACTAACGAGATCCGGGACACCCCACACAAGATCCACACATGGACTTACACTGCCATTGTGATCTTAACAAGCACAAGGTTCCCATATGTGGACTTTTAAACACCATATAACCTTTGCTCAACCAAGGTCCTCGAATGGGCATCAACCTCCATTATGACCTTAACCATCTCGTTAGGATACTTGAAGGGAGTTTACCGGTCCACTCTTGACCACTCCACCTCCAAGGCGACTTAATTCACGGTGCACCCAATCCTATAGCCGGCTAACTATATCCGATCAACGAACCAAGAACCACTTTCATCACTTGCCAATATAACCATCTTACCATGATATTCCAATGATTCACATGCATAAACATAATGCAAAAACCATCATTTATCTTAACCAATACCCAACCATGGACTTACAAACACCATGTTGTTCTTAAATAAACAAGGCTTACACAAGGACTTTCAACCACCTTTGTAACCTTAAGCATCACTTACCAATGTACATCATTCACAACAATAATCCACTGTTTTAAGCATCACACAAAAGCCATTAAACAACATGCAACACTATGCATCAAAACCACAATTTCCATGTACAAAACCAAGGATCTCTTACCTTGAGCATCCTTCACATATGGCTTCCAAAACCAGCATTAAACCATGCTTAAAATATGCTTTCAAAACAGATTTAAACCATGCAAAACACATGCATTTCAATCATCAACCACAATTGCTTAAAAGCCAATTTCACAACACAATTCAAGAGTGAAAATCCATTCACTTACTCTTGAGCTTAGCAAAGTTTTTTAGACTTAAACTAAGCTCCCAAAACCTTCAAACCTTGGTTTAAAAGCTGAAAACCCAACTTCACTCACCGATACACAAAACAAGGCTAGCCAACAAGCCTTCCAAGCATCCGAAACCTTCCGCAACACTTCTAAAGCTCACGGATCAAACTCCCCTGTTTCAAGCACACAACAACAGAGGATTAATGCATCATTATGCATTAAAAACACCATCAACATAACCAAACTCGCTGCTCACCACAAATTCAACAATTCGGCTACCAAACACAACCGAAATCACCTCCAAACACTTCCAAAACTTAACCCAGCCAAGATCCATCCCTTCTAACCATTTTTAAACATCAATTAACATCGAAAATGATCACAAACATGTCCTTATACCTCCAGGTATAACAGATCATCAAAAACACTCCAAAAACAACCAAAAACTCAAGCCAAACTTAGGAAATTCAACCTATCCGGGATTGCATTAATTAAACCTCAACTTCTAATCAATTTAGCATTCATTTAACATCATTTTGACACTTCAAAACACTGCCCAAACAGATCACACGAAAATTCCACCAAAATCACCAAATCTTGCATTTTAAGCCAAAAATCAAGATTTCAATTGAAAAGCCTTTAACAAATCACAAATCAAGGATTGAGAACTTAGGAATTTCAGTAAAGAACTGATAGTTTAGAGGAGAAGGACGTTCTTACCTCCAAACTTGAGTTTCTCCTTTTTAGAGCCAAAAAGCTTGATGAAACAACTTGCAAATTGAGAGGTTTTGTTGATGAGATGATTAGGAATCAAAAGAGAGTTGAAATGAGTGATTTAGATGACAAAATCAGAGAAGAAAATCTGGAGAAATGTGTTTGGGTTGAGAGAAAATGAGAGAAAAGGAAAATTGAGAGAAAATAGAAAAGTTAGTTACAAAATGGTAAAATGATTTCCCTCCACATTTCATAAACTTTAAAATCAGAATAAAGCCTTAAAATATCTTAGAAAAATCTGGAGAAACTCTTTTTGGAATAATAGCTCCTTAAAGATTCAAAGTTTCAATCCTTTATAAAACTGTCACGCAACTTTCAAAAATTACATTTTGGTCACTAGCCAAAATGTCAACCTTCCGAACCTTATTTTCCAAAATTGATTTCACAGTTCACTTAAATATATTAAAAGATGATTTTAGAACATTTTTCCATATTTTTAATGCAACCCGAACTAGGCTTTCCTAAATTCACTCTTATATATTCGATCAGCACTTTGACCGAACCGGTCAACGCCCAAAACTTCTGAGCCCAAAACCGGGGCGTTACAACTCTCCCCCCCTTAGGAAATTTCGTCCTCGAAATTTCAACCGGCGAAAAGAGAAAACAACCTTCTCAAACCAACACACAAGGCAACACAACAGCCTCAACTACCACTGATTACTATCCACACAAAACCTCCACCAAACTTAGCACCTCCACACACTGTTCACAAAATCCAGAACATCCAAAGATAGCCACAACTTAACCTTTCACATACCCGGACTGTACACAGCCCCAACCTCAGCCCTGAAGAACCTCAACTTTTACAGCACACCACACTGTAACACACAACTTCCAAGACTTGTTTACACAGTGAAAACAACCAATCCAAAACATCCACTATGCAAACCTTTCTGCTTCTAAAACCCTTGCAAACTCCCAAACCTCTTCCAAGGATTTTCCCAACAAGCAAAAATCTTTAAGCATCAACTGCTTACCCAAACTCCTCAACGAATGCTGATAATCTTTTACATCTGCCGCTAACATCACCATAACAACTCACCAGGACCACTCACCCAGACTCCAAGAATTACATCACAACCCCAACTCAACTCCGCCAGCCGTTTCATACACCACCAGCTGACTACATAAGAAATTCACATACTCACAACCAGCCAACCACTTTTCACAAGAATCCTTTCAAACAACACTGGCCTTCGACCTTCATAATCCTTCCACTTCAAACTTCAGCCATAACACTTGTCTTACTAGGACATCGCCCAACCTGCCATACATACCAACTCCTCAACTCCTCAAAGGTTGCTAAGAACCAGCACTTACAAACACAACCCTTCCACAACAACTTAAATACTAAGCTACCTCAGCACCTGGAAACACAACCGTTAAACAGCAACATCACTTAGCACCAAGGAGCTACCCCTTCCACTTAGCTATTCAAACCACTAAACTCTTTAAGCAACAAACACTATCCTTCTACCACAGGCTATACCACTCTCACCATTGCTGGCAACTAGCTTAATATTACTTTTAACTCTCACTCAGCACCAAAACAACCTCTAAAAACCCATCATCCAACCTAACCTAACCAAAACACTAACAGATTCGATTAGTTATTAGCGAGTGTGAACATCGTATGCATGATCACCTACATGCCCTATCAATGCCTGATGTACATGCATGCAAAACCTCTAATGTCATGCCACATGTGTGCATGGACCAACATATATAATATAGCATATAACAATGATTTTAACTGTGCATGAATGCCAGTTCACACCCTCCAATAACATCCTCAAATCCGTCTAAGAACAACCTCCTACCTCACTTCTAGCTTATCTAACTCCATCATACCAACAACCATTAACCACAAGATTCTCACTAAGCCTTCTTCACACCAAAGATGATTCCAAACTACAACTATTACCCCCAACAAGCTAGCAACAAGACTAAACTTACCACGCAAGGAAAACCAACAGAAACCAAACTAAGGTAACTAGAGCAAAGATTACTTAACAAGGTTACCTGAAAACACAACACCTTCCTGAAGCTTCATCTGACGAGCTCTCTTCCTCGCGGAACCATCATCCTCCTGCCGCACCACTACAGCACCAGCTAGCACACTAGGGTCACCACCAACTCCTTGCGGTAAGGAACCTTGGATGTTCCGAGACAACCTCAAACAATCACGTCTCATGTGTCCAGCAGACCCACATTCCCAGCAATTCTCATTTCCCAAACTCTTCACAACCTTCTGCTCTTTCTGCCACCTCTGAACCTTGCCTCGGCCGTGCCCACGACCTTTCAGAGACCCTTTGGCTAACACCAAAGCTGACTTCACTCCATGAGGACAATCACGCTTAACATGCATTTTGGAACCACAATTCCAGCAAGCACCCGCGCCCCAACAACCTCCAACATGGCGCCTTTCACAACGATCACACACAGGTAGCTGAACCTCCACTCCTTGCTCAAGCAACACTTGCTCTACAACAGCACTACCTTCACATTGCTTAACCCTTGGAAACCTCTCTCCAAGATACCTTTCATAAAAAGCAGATACAAAGAAATCCCAATCAAGATCATGGATGCGTGACGCCACCGCCACAGATGTCCACCAAGCACACGCATCCTCCAACATCAAAGAAACAACACTCCCCAGCTTACAGGCATAATCACAGCCCTCCTGATCCAAAATCAGAACCACACTGGCCAACCAGGCCTCAAATGTCTCAGGTGACGAACCATGATATTCCACAGCACCCAAATCAAGAAAACGCTGTTTCGGCAAACTCACACATCCCACAGCCAGCACATCCACTGTCTTTACCGTTACCACAGCCTGAGATGTTCCCAACACCTCCTGAACAACAAGTGATGAACTCTTCATCGCAGAACCAGCTTCTTCTTTATGCCTTAACACCTCAACCCCAGGCACAGAAGACTGAGACAAAACACCTCTACAGAAAGGTGAATTCCTTGCCTTAACAACCTGCCCTAAGGCAACAACCATCTCACTCAACTGCCATTCTTCCATCGACTTTGCCATACTACTAACAACAACAAACAATCACAACAACAAACAAACCAGTTAGACCAGCTTAAAGCAAGGATTCAAACTCCAACTCCAAATAACACAATAGCTATATTAATAAGGCAATGGGTATCCCGAATCCTCCCCTTTACATGACATAACAGTCAACACAACATGGATATCACAACATCAAGCGTATCAACAACATACTTTGATCATGCTTATACCAAACAGCATCCACTTGCAACAGCATATTAACAACATAACATACTCATAGCACTTTCATCATGCATAACACCAGCTCACAGCATCAGCACATTTCCACATAAACTCAACCAAGATTCATAGCCATAAAACATGCTTGAAAACATCAGCAACATGCTCAGAAACATCAACAATTTGCTCAGAAACACGTGTTTCAACCAACTTTCAACCACGCATCAAGGTAAACAACAAGCACACATTACAACAACTTACCGTTTTCCCCAAGCATTCGCAACTCAGCTCTGATACCACCAAATGTAACCTCCTTAACCCGATCTAGACGATTGACCCAAATTAAGAAAGTCACACGGGGAAAACCAAAGTCAACCCGAAAGTCAACCTTGATTAACGACCCTTTTTTTCTTTTAATCTTGTCTAGATGCACATTAGCCCTAACTGTGATCACACAAACAACATGCTCAAAGATCACAACCATCAGAGATCAAACAGGGACTTAATTGAACAATTTACAACTTTAGGGACCAAATTGTAAATTCTGAAAACTTTAAGGACTTAACCGGATTTTAAGTTACCAACTTAAAATTAATCAGGTTTCATGCTTGTCTGCCAAATTTCAGCTCAAACGAACATCCCAAACTCATACAATTGCACAAACAAGTTTCAGGACCAAAATGCAAACTTTTCAAAACATTTAACTGCCAATGTCAGCCCCCAACGGTCACCCGTTTCGAAACAGGCAGAGCCCGTTTCGAAATGCGGGCCGTTCCGCAACACGTACCGCAACGGGGGACTGGCAGTAGCCAAACCGTTTCGGAACGGTGCCTACCGTTTCGGACGCCTGGGTTCATGCAAGGCACCCGTTCCGAAACGGTGTGCACTGATCCGAAACGCCCTGCACAGATTGCAGCAAAATGCACACTTAAACATGCAATTGATCATTCAAACATGCTCCAAATGCTACCAAACTTTACCAGCATGCAATTCAACATAAATGAGACATACTTGCATCAACAATTCATAAAAATAACATCACATATGAAAAGCCCCAAATCTAAAGGCATGCTTCCTACACAAGCAACCATTTATGCACAACCTTTCCAAAACAATCTCATTAAAGCCAAATCATGAATCAGCAACACCAACAACATAAAAACATCCTTGTCCAAACATAAACGAACACATACACATTAACCCGAGAGATTCTACCCCCATTGCCTTTATTAACTATAGCTATTCACCGAGACATACATCTCAATTGGAGTCCACCTTGAATCCCTTGCTCCTTGCTGTCCAAACTTCAAGAATCTGCATTGATGGACAAAAAGGAGCGTAAGCACATAATGCTTAGTGAGGAATGCTCAAAACCAAAACACCATCAATGCAGCGGGTCATAAAATCACTTTAAAAACAAACCCGATTTGTTTACCAAGCAAAGTTTGAAAACTCCTTTTCATCAACATGCTTAAAACCATGCATTGCACATACATGAAAACCAACCCTTAGCTTAGCAAGCTAAGAAAAACCATTTCAAAGTACAACTTGCAAAATCATCCATTTAACCATTCCATGCATAAACACCATACGCAAAGTTAAATCAAAACCTTGGAAAACATTCCCATTTCACAACATACCTTCCTTAAACTTAAAAACCAATCAAGCAAGAAACCCTTTAAAATCATTTACTCAATCAATCCAACACATGCATTAACCAAAGGCAACTCATGAACCACAACATCATTATCACATGCCTTTTAAAACAAGTCTTAACAAGACTCCAACGCATTAAAGAGATTTCATGCACACATGCATCATTTACCAAATGATAATCAACACTTGTTCAATATAACAAGTAAACATGCATTCACAAGCATTAAACAATTTCTATGCAACCATGCATCTTTTCAAGCATCTCATGCTTCTTTATGATCAAGAACATTACATTGGCTTCCAAGTGATCAACCACATCCACTTTTCAACTCAACACCCAATCGGATACGCGGATCCCGAGCGTTGTCCCTACGCTCCATACACCCTACCAATCCAAGGTCTCCCAAATGGACTTTTAAACACCATTTGACCTTACAAGCCTAAGGTTCCCATGTATGGACTTTTAAACACCATACAACCTTAGCTTTTCCCGAGGTTCCCATGCATGGACTTTTAAACACCATACAACCTCAACATGCACAAGGTTCCCATGTATGGACTTTTAAACACCATACAACCTTTGCATAACCGATTGGTAGTTGTATAACATCACTAACGAGATCCGGGACACCCCACACAAGATCCACACATGGACTTACACTGCCATTGTGATCTTAACAAGCACAAGGTTCCCATATATGGACTTTTAAACACCATATAACCTTTGCTCAACCAAGGTCCTCGAATGGGCATCAACCTCCATTATGACCTTAACCATCTCGTTAGGATACTTGAAGGGAGTTTACCGGTTCACTCTTGACCACTCCACCTCCAAGGCGACTTAATTCACGGTGCACCCAATCCTATAGCCGGCTAACTATATCCGATCAACGAACCAAGAACCACTTTCATCACTTGCCAATATAACCATCTTACCATGATATTCCAATGATTCACATGCATAAACATAATGCAAAAACCATCATTTATCTTAACCAATAGCCAACCATGGACTTACAAACACCATGTTGTTCTTAAATAAACAAGGCTTACACAAGGACTTTCAACCACCTTTGTAACCTTAAGCATCACTTACCAATGTACATCATTCACAACAATAATCCACTGTTTTAAGCATCACACAAAAGCCATTAAACAACATGCAACACTATGCATCAAAACCACAATTTCCATGTACAAAACCAAGGATCTCTTACCTTGAGCATCCTTCACATATGGCTTCCAAAACCAGCATTAAACCATGCTTAAAATATGCTTTCAAAACATATTTAAACCATGCAAAACACATGCATTTCAATCATCAACCACAATTGCTTAAAAGCCAATTTCACAACACAATTCAAGAGCGAAAATCCATTCACTTACTCTTGAGCTTAGCAAAGCTGTTTAGACTTAAACTAAGCTCCCAAAACCTTCAAACCTTGGTTTAAAAGTTGAAAACCCAACTTCACTCACCGATACACAAAACAAGGCTAGCCAACAAGCCTTCCAAGCATCCGAAACCTTCCGCAACACTTCTAAAGCTCACGGATCAAACTCCCCTGTTTCAAGCACACAACAACAGAGGATTAATGCATCGTTATGCATTAAAAACACCAGCAACATAACCAAACTCGCTGCTCACCACAAATTCAACAATTCGGCTACCAAACACAACCGAAATCACCTCCAAACACTTCCAAAACTTAACCCAGCCAAGATCCATCCCTTCTAACCATTTTTAAACATCAATTAACATCCAAAATGATCACAAACACGTCCTTATACCTCCAGGTATAACAGATCATCAAAAACACTCCAAAAACAACCAAAAACTCAAGCCAAACTTAGGAAATTCAACCTATCCGGGATTACATTAATTAAACCTCAACTTCTAATCAATTTAGCATTCATTTAACATCATTTTGACACTTCAAAACACTGCCCAAACAGATCACACGAAAATTCCACCAAAATCACCAAATCTTGCATTTTAAGCCAAAAATCAAGATTTCAATTGAAAAGCCTTTAACAAATCACAAATCAAGGATTGAGAACTTAGGAATTTCAGTAAAGAACTGATAGTTTAGAGGAGAAGGACGTCCTTACCTCCAAACTTGAGTTTCTCCTTTTTAGAGCCAAAAAGCTTGATGAAACAACTTTCAAATTGAGAGGTTTTGTTGATAAGATGATTAGGAATCAAAAGAGAGTTGAAATGAGTGATTTAGATGACAAAATCAGAGAAGAAAATCTGGAGAAATGTGTTTGGGTTGAGAGAAAATGAGAGAAAACGAAAATTGAGAGAAAATAGAAAAGTTAGTTATAAAATGGTAAAATGATTTCCCTCCACATTTCATAAACTTTAAAATCAGAATAAAGCCTTAAAATATCTTAGAAAAATCTGGAGAAACTCTTTTTGGAATAATAGCTCCTTAAAGATTCAAAGTTTCAATCCTTTATAAAACTGTCACGCAACTTTCAAAAATTACATTTTGGTCACTAGCCAAAATGTTAACCTTCCGAACCTCATTTTCCAAAATTGATTTCACAGTTCACTTAAATATATTAAAATATGATTTTAGAACATTTTTCCATATTTTTAATGCAACCCGAACTAGGCTTTCCTAAATTCACTCTTATATATTCGATCAGCACTTTGACCAAACCGGTCAACGCCCAAAACTTCTGAGCCCAAAACCGGGGCGTTACAATTTTAGCTGATTAAGGCTTAGGGACCATTTTGTAATTTTCATAAATTATAAGGGTTATTAGCAAATTTGAGTTACCAACCTTTAATTAGGTTCATTACATGCTTCTCGGTGACATCTCAGCTCAAAATGATATTTAGAACTCATCCAATTGCATACAAGGAAAACATGGACCAAAACGTAAGAAACAGAAACTCAGAACAATTCAAAAACAGGTATAATGGTCAAACGTTTTGGAATAGAATGCCCAGTATCGGAACAGCCGTTTCAAAACACAATTGACTATTTCGATACACGAGTTCGTTTCGAAACTCCTCAAGACACGTTTTGGTACGATGGTTCATAGAGGCAAAATGTTCCGAAACATGCCTCATTGTTCCGAAACACCTAGGCCTGCAATGTTCTAAAAAGCTGGTTTAAGTCACTTTATGCCCTCCGAAACCATCCCGACGCATGCCCTAACACATTGACAACCTAATTACACATCAATGACCATATATACGAAGCATAAGCAACATCATAGCTTCATTCTCATAACCTACGGAACTAAAGGCATGCTTCTTAGAAGTTAAAAGCACCAAAAGGCTAAAATCCAAAAGCAAGCATAAAACCAAACTCAAAGGCCATTTACAAGTCCAAATATGCATCTCAAACTTGTACAAAACCAGATAATACCAAACAAACCACATGCATAGCATTGGACACCCCTATTGCCTTTATTACACTAGTCCAAAACCAAAGCTTACCTTCAATCAAAGTCTTCCACCGATCCGCTTGCAAGTGTTGCGTCCAAAGCTTAAATTGACTGCATTGATGAACAAAGAGAGCAAAAGCATACAAGCTTAGTGAGGATTTCTCAAACCGAAAACATCATCAATGCACAAAGCCAATTTTCACTCTTTTCTAAACCATCAAGCTTCTTTTGACAAAACATGCACTTTAACCTCAAAACCATTGTAATGAACATCATGTAACATGATACGTATAAATCCAGTAATTAAACCATTACTACTCATAATACAAGCCTTCCAAGCATAATCACTTTTATGCTAAGCTTAAAACAAAACATGCATCTTTCAAATTATGTATTAACAACATTTCCCACACTGTTTCATTTTATTATATTGGCTCATAAGTGATAAACAACAATCTCAAAAACATATATCGGATACACAGATTACCAAGGGTTATCCCACGCCCTTCATACACTCTACCGGCATTACAAGGGTCACACATGAGAGCAACCCTCCATTGTTGTGGCACCCATGGTGGATTATTCAGTACAATCACAACCCCTCAACACCACTCATCGGTAGATGTATAATCCACTAACAAGAGACATGAAACACACAAGGTTCGCACCCATGAGCTACCCTCAACCGATGCAACTTTAAAAATTCAGCAATCGTTAGGGTACTTGGATGGAGTATTCGGTACAATCACAACCCCTCAACATCCAAGGCGACTTGTTTATAGTGCACTCAATCCTATAGCTGGCTAACTATAATCCATACCACATTCATACCTCACTATTTTTACAAAGCATTCATGATAAGCCATAAACCAAGCAGTAAACCATGCTTCAAACCTTATGCATCAACTCATGCATACAAGGATCACTTACCTAGTGCATCCTTAGACTACATGGCATCATCAACCTCATTTCACATATTCAAGACATGCTTTAAAATAGTAGGTAAATGCATTTAAAACCAATTGCAATCAAAGGTTCAAAACTAGCACAATCCGAGATAGAAATTCACTTTACCTACTTCCGAACTTAGTAAAGCGTTTCAAGCTCTTACTAAGTTCCACAAACCTTTTCTAAAACATTTCCATGTCGGAAAACCAAGTTCCACTCACCGACTCGTGAAACCACGCTTGCCGACGAACTACCGATCTTCCGAAGCCTCCAAAAACACTTTGTTTGCTTCCGGAACAATATCCCCAGTTTTCAACATACCAAAACAGAGGCTCAATGCATTAAAATGCATCCAAAACACCAGCACTCACAAGAAAACCCGTAGCCCTGCTCTAAAGCACCAAAAACACTCATCTGAAACAACCAAAAAACTCAATCGGTAGACCTCTAACTTCAGCCCATACATTACCAAACTAATCCAAAGCATTTTAGGCATTAACCAACAACCAAAAACAACCTAAAACCATCTTTATACCTCCAACAACTAAAATTCCTCAAGAACACCTCAAAAGCTCACCCAAAAACACTTCAAAAACTAAGGATCTCAAGGATTTCATGATCTATATGATTAAGACTCCACTTCAACACCAAAAACCATTCAAAACTCATTTAGAAAGAAACTCAAACCAGCCATTTAAATCAAACTCTAAAAATCACCTTAAAATCTATTTTTCAATCAAGATTTCAAGAGTTTAACAATCCAACAACAAAACCTCAATCAAAATCAGTATTAAAGAGTCAAATATCTTTGGAATTTCATTAAAGAACCTAGATTAGAGGGTTAGCACGAAAATTACCTCCAATCCTTGCTTCTCCTCTAATTTGGCAAGATTTTCTTAATGAAACTTGAAGGAAAATGGATGAAATCAATAAAGAAAAGATAGGAATCAAAAGAGGATTTGAGAGAAAAGGATTTCTGGAAATTTGAGAGAAAAGTGAGAGTGTTTGGTTGAAGTGAAAGTGAGAAATGAAAAGCTCGTCAAAAATTTCATTAACCGATTAACTTCGTTAAATAATTAAATAAAACATATTTAATTATTTAATAAACATTTAAAACACATACCAAATTAGGGAAAAGGCATAATTTCCATGTAGCTCCCTAAACATTCTAAGATTTTTGACTCTTTTTGAAAAACTCATTAAGCCTATGTGAATGCTCAAGAACCTTGGATGAGAAAAGCACATCGATCGGAAAACGTTTAAGGACTGAATTGCAAAAAATACACATTTAGGGACCAAAATGTAAATTTTGGAAAACATAAGGACTTTGTAGATTTTGATCATACCGAACCTTAATTAATTATATTACAAGCCTCTCTGCCAAATTTCATCTTAAAAAGACATCTCAAGCTCAAGCAATTGCAATTACACCTTTCAAGACTAAAATGTAAAGCATGCAGAATCTGTGTCCAACGGTCACCCGTTTCGAAACACTGACAATCGTATCAAAACACCCGTGTCGAACGCCCGTATCGAAACGGTGTTGACCGTTTCGATACGCGGGTATGTTCTGAAACAGACACATCCAGTAGCCAAAGTGTTTCGAAACACTTCTAGCTGTTCCGAAACGCCCAGGCCATTTCAGGCACCCATTTCGAAACAGCTAAGGGTGTTTCGATACAGCCTGCCCAGAAACAGCAGAAACTTTTGGTTTTTCACTTCAAAACACCATCAAACATACTTAAAATCATTCTTCAACATACCAGCAACACGCTAAGAATTAAAACCAGCATATTGCCTCAAAGGCTAGATACATTACAAGCATTAAGCACACCTACTCATTTATCACATTAAACACATGATCTTACCTTTAGACAAAGAACATAACTATATAAAAATATGGAGAAGAAGATATAAATATCGCAAAAGGATCATCAACAAGTATCAAACCAAAAACTGAACTTGCTCAAGATAAACAATCTCATTACACATCAACGTAAAAGACTCTTCCCCCCATTGCCTTTATTATCTATAGCTATAAACCAAAACATACTTCTCAAGTGGAGCTCTTTTTGAATCCCTTGCTTCTTGATGTCTCAAATTTATTTATCTGCATTGTTGGGCAAAAAGGAGCGTAAGCACATAATGCTTAGTGAGGAATGCTCAAAACCAAAACACCATCAATGTAGCAAACCTTAAAACCCTTTTCAAAATCAATCACACCTTTATAAACCAAGTATTGTTTGAAAACCTCATATAAAACATCAACACCTTATAATTAAGCATTACAAAACATAAGATCAACATTAAACTCAAATGCATTAAGAACTCAACCCCAAACAACATTCTTGCAATAACTCTCACTTAAACCATTTCATGCAATAGTGCTTCGTGCAAAGTTTAAACCAATTTCCTTGGAAACCATTTCCATTCCACACTCTTCCTTTCTCATACATGAAAACCATTTCAAAGCAAACACCATTTGAAATCTCATGTATCAAACATTTATCTTAAGCATTCTACCGATACAAAGCCCATGGCAAGGCCACACACGCTTGTTACTCAAAAGCATCTCATAAACTCAATACTCTTTTGCATAAGCAAATCTACATTTGAAAACCACATGTACCATCTAGCTATCTCATGCATACAACCTATGCAAAACTCATGGCAAAGTCACCCATGCTTGTTTACACAAAAGCATTTCATAATTTCATTATCTCATATGCAAACCTCATAGCATAAAACAAATCAAGCATTGGTAAATGTGACACACATTCTCATATATTGGCATTTACAAACTCTAGTGTACACGGATATGCAAACAATTCACTAGACACTTCCGGTGGCATCAACCATCACCGTACTCACCCGTCTAGAACATAATCTTTCGGTGGCTTCCACCATACCGTACTCTCATGGTGATTCTACTTTCGCCAAAAACTTGAGTAATTCATCAAGTCTTACACCGATGGTATGTACCTCATCGGTCTCATGGCAATAACTCTTGTTGCCAAAAAGCTTGGATGTTTCACCAAGTCCTACTCCGATGGAATGCCCATCATCGATCTCATGGCAATAACTCTTGTTGCCAAAAAGCTTGGATGTTTCACCAAGTCTTACTCCAACGGAATGACCATCATTGGTCTCTCTCTTTGGGATGAATCCCAAGAGTACGTACGAATTTTAGTTTATAGTGCACTCTACATCCTATTGATCGATCAATATATCTGGTAATCTTTATATCATCTATGCCAATATATCATGTTAAAATCATCAACACACTCACTGTTTTTAAAGCATGCAATACCTTCAAAGCCAAAATGTCGAACATTGTCTTAAGATGCAAACTAACAACACATACTCTCAGGGAATATTAATTTTCTGCATCCTTCATCAAACCAAGTTTGACAACTAACTCACATGCTTTAAAACCATGCTAAAACAACAAATTAAACCACATTATCAAATCAATCACATCAAAACCCATTTTGATAGTTTTCAAAACAATAATAGCACAATTGAGAGAGAATTCAACTTTACTTACTTCCGAACTTAAATCGGTGTTTCAAGCCTAAATTTAAGTTCCCAAACCACTTTTCAAAATCATTCCAAAGTTGGAAAACATGATCTCACTAACCGGTACACAACACTAAGCTAGCCGAAAAGCCTCCCAAGCGTCTGAAACCTCCTACGCTACCTCAATCGCTTCCGGATCACTCTCCCCTATTTTTAACACATAAGAGCAGAGGATTAATGCACCATCGTGCATTAAAATCACCAGCCATACAACCCAACTCGCTGCTTTACTCAAGAACCTCATTTCGGCTACCAAAAACAACCAAAACCACCTCCAAACTCTCCCAAAACAAAGCCCAGCCGAGATCTATAAATTCTAAACATTTCTAAACATCAATTAACATAAAAAAAACCCTAAACTCGCCCTTATACCTCCAACTATAACAGAACACCAAAATCACCCCAAAAACCACCATTTTCACAAGCAAAACTTAGGAAAAACAACCTATTCGGGATTGGATTGATAAAACCTCATTTCTAACATCATATAACATCCAAAATACATTAGAAAACCATCTCAAAACATAGCCCAATCAATTACCACGAAAATCTTCAAGATCTCTTCCAAAATCTTGAGTTTTAATCTAAATTCTTGTTTCCAACATTAAAACCATTCATAAAAATTTAATAAAGGATTGAAAACTTGGGAATTTCAGTAAAGAACTGAGTATTTAGAGGAGAAGAACAAGCTTACCTCTAAAAGATGATTTCTTCTTGATTTGGGCAAGTTGCCGTGAAAATTCAATGTAGAAAACAAATAGATTTAATGAAAGATTGAATATGAATCAATGAGTGATGGAATTCTCATCAAATGAAGTGGAAATCAAAGTAAGATTTGCTAGAGAAAAAGTGTTTGGTTGATGGGATTTTGAGAGAAAACGAAATGAGAGAAAATTAGAGAAAAGTTGTTATAAAAGTCAAAGGTAGTTTATCTCCTTTATTTTATTTAATTAAATCACCCAAATTAAGGAAAAATCTGATGAAAACATTTTAGGTAAATTAGCTCCTTAAAGATTCAAAGTTTCAATCCTTTACAAAACAATCACTACTAAACTTTATAAAAACTGCGATTTGGTCACTACATTGAAATGTAGTATTTCCAAACCTTATTTTGTAAAATTGATTTCACCTTTCTCTTTTATATATTAAATGAGGATTTTTAGATATTTTTCTATATTTTTAAAGTATCTAGAACTAGGTGTTCTCTAAAACTCCCTTTTAGATTCGAACCGTTTTCCAGACTGATCCGGTTCAAACTCTAAACATCTAGGCCCATATTTGGGGTGTTACAACTCTCCCCCTCTTAGGAAATTTCGTCCTCCAAATTTCAACTTGCGAAGAGAGCACGGTACCAAACCTCCCAAAGCAATACGCAATGTAACACAAGAGACTTAACCACCACAAAAACATCCTCAACCCAAAACACAATGAAACCAACACATCCTCAAATCAAACTTACTCCATACCCAATTCCAACTCCACTACTCTCAGTGCAAGACTTCTAACACACACGATTACTAATCTCAGCTTAGCTTTTCACACTTTCAAACTGTGCAATGCCCTCAACAACCCGAAGAACTTCTTAAGCCTTCACAACATACTCCGCCTCACCTCATAACTCCTTCAACAAAACTCACACACACGGTAACACCAACCCATCCATTTTCAGCCTCCATGTGACCCACAACCTACTCTGCTTCTAAAACCCCTAGCAAAACCGCTCAACTCCTTTCAAAGATTACCACAACAAGCAAAAATTTCTTAAGCAACATCTGCTTGGTCACATTTCCCAATGTATTGACAACATTCTTCCACATCCGTTACCATCACCTGACTTAACACCCCATCAAACACTGCCCACACAACACCCAAAATCCACATCATGAGACTTTATCCATAACTCATAAGTTGTTTCACTTACCCCAACTGTCTTAGGAAGATTTACTTGTACACAACTAACCAACCACCTTCTCACAAAACCCCGGCAACCTAACAATGGTCCTTGAACTTACATTGGCTTTCCACAACAAGCTTTGACTATGACACTAATCTTACCTGGATACCACTCATTCCATTCACATACAAACATATTGAGATCATGAAACCTCTACTCATCCCAAGCCAAACCTCATCTGAAGCTCTCAACATAACCTCCTTCCAACTTCCCTAAGGTAACTACGAACCATCACCTACATAGCAAAACCCTCCTATTGAAACTATCAACGCAAGATACCTCCACACTCCGGAAACACATCCACAATCCTACAACAATCACCCATCACAGAGAATTACAACACTTATCTATTATTTGAAACCACCTCAAACGATTCTAACTCCAAACGATCACCTCCTTATCACCACACCGCTAAACTCTTTAAGCACCCAAACACCTTCCTTCTGCCAACATGCTAGATCACACCCACTACTACCGACAACATGTTTACTATCTTCTACTACTTCTAGCATTCACGTGGTACCAAAACAACCCTTTAAACCCACCAACCAACCTAATCCTACCACAACACTATCGGACCCAATTAGCTATTAGCAAGTGTGAACGTTCGTATGCATGGTCTCCAACATGCCCTATCAATGCCTGTGCATATGTATGCAAAACCTCTAATGTCATGTCACATGTATGCATGTACCAACATATATATAATATATAATCAAATGATTTTAACTGTGTATGTATGTCGGTTCACAGTTACCAATAACATCCTCAGAATCCGCCTAAGAACAACATCTTACCTCATTTCCAACTTTTCCAGCCCCACCACTCTAACAATTTGCTAACTACAAAATACTCCACTAATACCCTCTTCACTCTAAAGTTGTTTTCAAAAAAAAACACCGGCTACTACCCAAACATGCTAGTTATAAGACTTTATTCACTACACAAAGAAATCCAAATCGGAACCAAACAAAGATAACTAGGGAAAAGATTACTTAACAAAATTACTTGTAATCACCTCATTACCCTGGAGTTCCAACAGACAAACTTCCTTCCCCACAGAACCATTATTCTCTGGTCGTACCGCCGCAACATCAACCAACACCTTAAGGTCATCACCGACTCCCTGCTGCAAAGAACCTTGTCCACCCAGAGCTAACTTTAGACAATTTCGTCTCGCATGTCCAACGGACACACAATTCCAACAAGATCCATCCTCCAGACACCTCACACGTCCTTGCCTTTCTTTCCACCTCCGAACTCTGTCTCGTCCGCGCTCACGACCCTTTTAAGTGCATTTTTCACGCACTGAAACTGATCTCACTACATGAGGACAATCCCGCTTCACATGCTCCTTAGAACAACAGTTCCAACAAACTCCAACACCCCAACAAACTCCAACATGATGCCTTCTACAAAGATCACAGTTCGGCAAGCGAACTATCACGCATTGGTCATATTGTACTTGACCCACAACAGCACCACCACTAAAACCTTGGTTCAAATGAACCCTTCCGTCGCGTAACCTCTTACGCTGACCACTCTCAAGGTCGGTACTCACAGCTCTTTTGCTTGTATTTTTCTCACCATCACAAACTGAACCCACACTCCCACATTGCTTAACCCCTGGAAACCTATCTCCAAGGTATCTTCTATTAAAGGCAGACACAAAGAACTCCCAATCTATATCACGGATATTCGTTTCCACCGACACCGATGTCCACCAAGCACAAGCATCCTTTAGCATTAGCGAGACAACACTTCCCAGCTTACAAGTGTTGTCACACCCTTCCCGATCCAGAATCGAAATTATACTGGCTAACCAAGCCTCAAACGCCTCAGGCGTCGAACCATGATACTCCACAGCTCCCAAATCATGCAAATGCTGCTTTGACAAACTCTCATGTCCCACAGATGACGAATCCTTCATCACAGAACCAACTCTCTCATTCTGGCTTACCACCTCAACTCCAAGCACAGTTTACTAAAACGAAACACCTCCCCTAAAAGGTGAATTCCACCCCTTAACAACCTGCTCTAAAGCAGCAACCATCGTACCCAGTTTCCACTCTCTCAACAATTCCATTGTGCTATTATTAACAAAGCAACAATAACAAAACAAACAAAACGATCAGACCAACTTCGAGAAAGGATTCAAGACTCCAACTCCAAACTAACACATAGCTATAATAATAAGGCAATGGGTATCCCAAGTTTTCCACTTTTACATGACATAACAATCCATAAAAACATTGGTATCACAAATATCGACATATCAATCAGCAAAACTTCAATCATGCTCCCATCAAATAACATTCACCCTCAACAATATAATATCAACACATCACGCCCATCACATTTTCATTATTCAAAATCAACTTACAACATCATCATACCACCAATACATGTTCACACTAGCTCGCAGAAGATTCATAACAAAAAAGCATGATAAAAACATTAACAATTCTCTCAAAGACATATTTTTCAACCAACTTTCAACCACACATTAGATTAAACATCCAACACTTACCATAACAACTTACCACAAACTTACCATTGCCCCAAAAGTTCGCAACTTAGCTCCGATACCAACAAATGTAACCCCCTTAACCTGACCTAGGCGTTAGACCGGAACTACGAAGATCACGCAGGGAAAACTAAAGTCAACCCGAAAGTAAACCTTGATTAGCGACCCTTTTTTGTTTTATCTTTTATAGATGCACATTAAGCCTATGTGAATGCTCAAGAACCTTGGAAGAGAAAAGCACATCGATCGGAAAACGTTTAACGACTCAATTGCAAGAAATACACATTTAGGGACCAAAATGTAAATTTTGGAAAACATAAGGACTTTGTATATTTTAATCTTACTGAACCTTAACTAATTATATTACAAGCCTCTCTGCCAAATTTCATCTTAAAAAGACATCTCAAGCTCAAGCAATTGCAATTACAACTTTTAGGACTAAAATGTAAAGAATGCAAAATCTGTACCCAACGGTCACCCATTTCGAAACACTGACAACCGTATCGAAACACCCGTGTCGAAACTGTGTTGACCATTTCGATACACGGGTATGTTTCGAAACCAGTTCCGAAACAGACACTTCCAGTAGCCAAAGTGTTTCGAAACACTTCTAGCCGTTCCGAAACGCCCAGGTCTTCAGCCACCCGTTTCGAAACAGCTAAGGGTGTTTCAATACACCCTGCCCAGAAACAGTAGAAACTTCTGGTTTTTCACTTCAAAACACCATCAAACATACTTAAAATCATTCCTCAACATATCAGTAACAAGCTAAGTATTAAAACCATCATATTGCATCCAAGGCTAGATACATTACAAGCATTAAGCACACCTACTCATTTATCACATTAAACACATGATCTTACCTTTAGACAAAGAACATAGCTATATAAAAATATGGAGAAGAAGATCTAAAAATCGCAAAACGAACATCAACAAGTATCAAACCAAAAACCGAACTTGCTCAAGATAAACAATCTTATTACACGTCAACGTAAAAGACTCTTCCCCCCATTGCCTTTATTATCTATAGCTATAAACCAAAACATACTTCTCAAGTGGAGCTCTTCTTGAATACCTTGCTTCTTGATGTCCCAAATTTATTTATCTGCATTGATGGACAAAAAGGAGTGTAAGCACATAATGCTTAGTGAGGATTGCTCAAAACCAAAACACCATCAATGTAGCAAACCTTAAAACCCTTTTCAAAATCAATCACACCTTTATAAACCAAGTATTGTTTGAAAACCTCATATAAAACATCAACACCTTATAATTAAGCATTACCTAACATAAGATCAACATTAAACTCAAATGCATTAAGAACTCAACCCCAAACAACATTCTTGCAATAACTCTCACTTAAACCATTTCATGCAATAGTGCTTCGTGCAAAGTTTAAACCAATTTCCTTGGAAACCATTTCCATTCCACACTCTTCCTTTCTCATACATGAAAACCATTTCAAAGCAAAAACCATTTGAAATCTCATGTATCAAACATTTATCTTAAGCATTCTACCGATACAAATCCCATGGCAAGGCCATACACGCTTGTTACTCAAAAGCATCTCATAAACTCAATACTATTTTGCCTAAGCAAATCTCCATTTTAAAACAACATGTACCATCTAACTATCTCATGCATACAACCTATGCAAAACTCATGGCAAAACCACCCATGCTTGTTTACACAAAAGCATTTCATAATTTCATTATCTCATATGCAAACCTCATAGCATAAAACATTTCAAGCATTGGTACATGTGACACACATTCTTATATATTGGCATTTACAAACTCTATTGTACACGGATATGCGGACAATTCACTAGACACTTCCGGTGGCATCAACCATCATCGTACTCACCCGTCTAGAACATAATCTTCTGGTGGCTTCCACCACACTGTACTCTCATGGCGATTCTACTTTTGCCAAAAGCTTGAGTAATTCATCAAGTCCTACCCCGATGGTATGCCCCTCCTTGGTCTCATGGCAATAACTCTTGTTGCCAAAAAGCTTGGATGTTTCACCATGTCCTACTCCGATGGAATGCCCATCATCAGTCTTATGGCAATAACTCTTGTTGCCAAAAAGCTTGGATGTTTCACCAAGTCCTACTCCAATGGAATGCCCATCATTGGTCTCTCTCTTTGGGATGAATCCCAAGAGTACGTACGAATTTTAGTTTATAGTGCACTCTACATCCTATTTATCGATTAATATATCCGGTAATCTTTACATCATCTATGTCAATATATCATGTTAAAATCATCAACACACTCACTGTTTTTAAAGCATGCAACAGCTTCAAGGCCAAAATGCCGAACATTGCATTAAGATGCAAACTAACAACACATACTCTAAAGGAATATTAATTTCCTGCATTCTTAATCAAACCAAGTTTGACAACTAACTCACATGCTTTAAAACCATGCTCAAACAACAAATTAAACCATATTATCAAATCAATCACATCAAAACCCATTTTGATAGTTTTCAAAATAATAATAGCACAATTGAGAGAGAATTCCACTTTACTTACTTTCAAACTTAAACCGGCATTTCAAGCCTAAATTTAACTTCCCAAACCTCTTTTCAAAAACATTCCAAAGCTGGAAAACACGATCTCACTCACCGATACACAACACTAAGCTAGTCGACAAGCGTCCGAAACCTCCAACGCTACCTCAATCGCTTCCGGATCACTCTCCCCTATTTTTAACACATAAGAGCAGAGGAATCATGCACCATCATGCATTAAAACCACCAGCCATACAACCCAACTCGTTGCTCTACTCAAGAACCTCATTTCGGCTACCAAAAAAAACTAAAATCACCTCCAAACTCTCCCAAAACAAATCACAGCCAAGATCTATCAATTCTAAACATTTCTAAACATCAATTAATTTCAAAAACAACCCTAAACTCGTCCTTATACCTCCAGCTATAACATAACACCAAAATCACCCCAAAACCACCATTTTCACAAGCAAAAACTTAGGAAAAACAACCTATTCGGGATTGGATTGATATAACCTCATTTCTAACATCATTTAACATCCAAAATACATTAGAAAACCATCTGAAAATAGAGCCCAATAAATTACCACGAAAATCTTCAAGATCTCTTCCAAAATCTTGAGTTTTAAGCCAAATTCTTGTTTCCAACATTAAAACCATTCATAAAACTTTAATAAAGGATTGACAACTTAGAAATTTCAGTAAATAACTGAGTATTTGGAGATGAAGAACAATCTTACCTCTAAAAGATAATTTCTCCTTGATTCGGGCAAGTTTCCATGAAAATTCAATGTAGAAAACAAATAGATTTGATGAAATATTGATTAGAAATCAATGAGTGATGGAATTCTCATCAAATGAAGTGGAAATCAAAGTAAGATTTGCTGGAGAAAAAGTGTTTGGTTGATAGGATTTTGAGAGAAAATGAAATGAGAGAAAATTAGAGAAAAGTGGTTATAAAAGTCAAATGTAGTTTATCTGCTTTATTTTATTTAATTAAATCATTAATTAAATCACCCAAATTAAGGAAAAATTTGTTGAAAACTTTTTTGGTAAATTAGCTCCTTAAAGATTCAAAGTTTCAATCCTTTACAAAACAGTCACTACTAAACTTTTAAAAAACCGTGATTTGTCACTACACCGAAATGTAGTATTTCCAAACCTTATTTTGTAAAATTGATTTCACCATTCTCTTTTATATATTAAATGAAGATTTTTAGATATATTTCTATATTTTTAAAGTATCCCGAACTAGGTGTTCCATAAAACTCCCTTTTAGATTCTAACCATTTTCCAGACTGATCGGTTCAAACTCTAAACATCTAGGCCCAAATTTTGAATGTTACAATTTAGCTAAGGAAAACTTTTCATTCATTGAGGGAAGCAAGGATTGGAGGTAAATCCCATTCCCAACCTCTAATCAAAGTTCTTTATTGAAATTCCCAAGATATTTGTAACGCCCCGGTTTTGGGCTTAGAAGTTTTGGGCATAGACCGGTTCGGTCAAAATGCTGTTCGAATACAAAAAGGTGAAATTAGGAAAGCCTAGTTCGGGTTGCATTAAAAATATGGAAAAATGTCCTAAAATCCTCTTTTAATATATATAAGTGAACTGTGAAATCAATTTTACAAAATGAAGTTTGGAAGGGTGACATTTTGGGCTAGTGACCAAAATGTAATTTTTTAAAACTGCGTGACTGTTTTAAAAAGGATTGAAACTTTGAATCTTTAAGGAGCTATTTACCCAATGGGAGTTTCTCCAGATTTTTCCTAAATATTAAATGATTTATTATTGGTTTTTAAACAAAAGAAAAGTGGAGGGAAGATATTTTCCTAATTCCAACTAACTTTTCCTAAAATCTCATTTCCATTTTCTCTCATCTTTTCTCTCAAGCCAAACATCTTTCTCCAGAGCTTCTTCCTCTGATTTTGTCACCTTAATATCTCTTTTCAATTTCCTTTTGATTTCTAATCATCTCATCATCAAAACCTCACCATTTGCTAAGTGGATTTTCAAGATTTTGGTTCCAAAAAGGGAGAAAACTCAAGTTTGGAGGTAAGAACGTCCTTCTCCTCTAAACTCTCAGTTCTTTACTGAAATTCTCAAGTTCTCAATCCTTAATTGATGTTTTATAAAAGGTTTTATAGTTGTATCTTTGATCTTGGCTTAAAATGCAAGATTTGCTTGTTTTGATGAAAATTTCGTATGATCTGTTAAAGCAGTGTTTTGAGGTGTCAAGTTGATGTTAAATGAATGTTAATTTGATTAGAAGTTGAGGTTTAATTAATGCAATCCCGGATAGGTTGAATTTCCTAAGTTTAGCTTGTGTTCTTGGTTGTTTTTGGAGTGATCTTGTGGATCTGTTATAGCTTGAGGTATAAGGATGATGTTAGATCCTTTTTGGATGTTAAATGATGTTTAGGAATGTTTAGATTTGACGGATCTTGGCTGGGCAATGTTGTGGAGTTGTTTGGATGCATTTTCGGTTGTGTTTGGTAGCTGAAAATGGAGTGTGGATGAGAGCAGCGAGTTTAGGTGCTTTCATTGAAGCTATTAATGCATGATGATGCATTAATCCTCTGCTTTGGTGTGTTTAAAACAGGGGAGTCATCTTTGGATCCAAGAGGTGGTGATCCGGAAGCTTGATTTGTGTTTTAGCAAAGAGGCGAAACGGAATCGGTGAGTGGAATTTGGTTTTCAGCTTTGAAACCAGTGTTTTGAAGGTTTGGGGGCTGAGTTTAAGTCTGAGCAACTTAGCTAAGCTCAAGAGTAAGTTTTCGGGAAAAACTCTCTTGGTGATGGCCATGGTTTTGGTTGTATGCAATGTGTTTTGTTTGCATGATTTTAAATCTGTTTTGAAAGCATATCTAGCATGTTAATTTGCTGAGATTTTAAGCCATGTGTTGAAGGAAGCTCAAGGTAAGAGTTCCTTGTTTTTGAGCATTGTTTAAATGTGGTTTGATGCTTAAAGATGCATGATGTTTATGGCTTTGTTAAATGCTTTAAAACAGTGGAATATTGATGATAAATGATGCATATTGGCAAGTGATGTTTTGAAAAAGGTTAAGGTCACTAAGGTGGTTAAAAGTCCTTAGGTGAGCCTTGAAGGTCACAAAGGTGGTTAAAAGTCCTTGTGTGAGCCTTGTGGATTCTAAGAACTTCATGGTGGTTAAAAGTCCATGATGATTCTTGTTAAGGCTCAAGGTGGTTAAAATTCCTTGTGTAAGCCTTGTTACTTAAGAACTCCAAGGTGGTTAAAAGTCCTTGAGAGATTCTTGTTAAGGACACAAAGGTGTTTAAAAGTCCTTGTGTGGTCCTTGCCATGGTGTTTAAAAGTCCATGGGGATAAGATCACAATGGTGTTTAAAAGTCCATGTGTGGATCTTATGTGAAATGTATCACTTGTTGCCAATATGACATGTAATGAAAGTGAAGCATGAGATGCTTGTTTTAAATGTTTATGAGCATGTATAAATGTTACTTGAAGAATAGTTTATAAATGTGTTTTGTAAATGCATTATTGAATGGTTTTAATGAGCAATCCTCACTAAGCTTTTGCTTACGCTCTCTCTCTTTTCTTTAACCAATAATGCAGAGCATTAAAGTGCATTGAGGGCAACAAGGAGGGCAAGCAATCAAGTGGATAACTAAGCTCAAGTATGGTGAAGGTTTCTTAAATACTATTAGTTTTGGCATTTGGCAATGGGGGACCTATGTTGTTGTTTTGGGAGATGTTTGGATTCCCTAAGTTGGTTTTATGCTGCTAATAATGTTGGAACATGTAATTGGTTTTTGTGATGTGGATTTATCAAGTTGATGCTTGAATGGGTTGCTAAGTAGGAAGCATGCCTATAGATTTGGGGCTTTTCATGTCTGATGCCATGTTGATGTTTTATTGGTGCAATTATGTTCCTTATATGTTGAATGTCTTGCTGGTAAAGTTTGGTTGCAATTGGAGCATGATTGGTAGATCAATTGTGTGTTTAATCAGCCATATTCTGCAATATGGGCAGGCCGTATCGGAACGGGAGCTACCGTTTCGGAACGGGGGCCCTGTAATAGCCCAGGCGTTCGAAACGGAAGGTACCGTTCCGAAACGGAAGTGTCTCTGCCAGGCCTCGTTCCGGAACACGTTGCAGAACGGTCCCGCGTTTCGAAACGGGTTCTCCCTGTTTCGGAACACCTGACCGTTGGAGGCTGACATGAGCGGTTATATGTTTTGAAATGTTTGCATTTTGGTCCCGAAACATGTTTATGCAATTGTATGAGTTTGAGAAGTCCGTTTGAGCTGAAAATTGGCAGAGAAGCATGAAACCTGACTAATTACAAGTTGGTAACATTAATTTGGTTTAAGACCTTATAATTTACAGAATTTACAATTTGGTCCCTAAAGATGTAAATTGTTCAATTGGGTCCCTGAATGTTCTCTGATGGTTATGATCTTTGAGTATGCTGTTTGAATGATCATATTTAGGGTTAATGTGCATCTAGATAAGTTTAAAAAGGAAAAAAATGGTCGTTAATCAAGGTTGACTTTCGGGTTGACTTTGGTTTTCCCCGTGTGACTTCCTTAATTTGGGTCAACCGTCTAGGCCAGGTTAAGGGGGTTACATTTGGTGGTATCAGAGCTGAGTTCTCGAGTAATTGGGGATGATTGTATGCATGATTGAAGTATGTATGCTTGTAAGCTTGTTGAGTAAAGGCATGTTGAGTGGTTTGTGAATATGTTGATATTGAGGTGTATGCTGTGATGAAGCATGTTGTGGGTGCCCATTGCCAAATCTAAGCTAATAAAATGATGATGTTTTTAAGTGAAAATGAGCTTGAGTACTTGGATTGCTTACCTTGCTGGGCCTGACTTTGTTTATTTGCATTGTGATTGCATTGTTAAAGTATGGCACCTCGTAGAGAGTTGAGGAGTAATGTGCGAGCTACGTCTCATAATGAGAATGAGAATGAGGAGAATGCGGGAAATGCGGTGTTACCTCCTCCACCTGGTGGTGGTGAAGCTGGGGGTGAAAGAGCTGGAGCTGCAGCTGGTACTGGGGTCGCTGGACCTGAAGCTGGTCAGGGGCAAGCTGTTCCTGACATGACGATGTTGATACAAGCTATTGCTGGAGCTTTTCAAGCGGCAGTAGCTGGAGCTCAAGGAGCTGGGCATCAGGGAGATTCTAGAGTTAGACTACCCTTGGAACGTTTGCGCTTTCTAGGAGGGACTGAGTTCAGGGGTTTGTCAGCTGAAGGTTTGGAATCTTGGTTAGAAGGTACCAAGAGGATCTTGGGTCAGATGAATTGCACTGATGTGCAAAAGCTCGGCTGTGTAGTATCCTTGCCACAGGATGATGCTTATACATGGTGGACAACCACTATTGCTGGGATGACAGAAGCTGATGTAACTTGGACATTCTTTCAGAATGCGTTCAAGAGAACGTATCTAGGTGTGAGGTACCTAGATGAAAAGAAGAGGGAGTTCATGTCTCTTACCCAGAGGAGCATGATTGTGGCTGAGTATGAAGTGCAGTTTGTCCGACTCAGTCAATATGCACCTGAGCTTGTTCCGGATGAGCGAGAAAGGTGTGAAAGGTTCCGTTATGGCTTAGTGACAGATGTGAAGATGTATGTGCTGGCTACCGAGTATGATGATTTTGATGTGCTGGGGGGCCGAGCTAAGGATATTGAGATGAACTTGGGTTTATCTGCTAGAAGTGCTGGTTCTAGTGCTGGGAAGCGAGCTGTTGAATATAGTTCCGGTGGTGGACGGAACAAGAGGGGACGAGATCAGAAGTATCGATCCTCAGTTAAGCGAGGTGGTGGTGTACCTGCTCGGGGAGGCAATGCTAGACCTGATCCGAGTGCGTGTTGGACATGTGGTTCACGTGGTCATATGAAGCGCGATTGTCCTCGTGCTGTGAGGGAGGTGCAAGCTCCTGTTGCAGCAGCTGGTAGTGGGTGCTGGAACTGTGGATCTGCAGATCACATGAGGCGAGAGTGTCCCATGTTGGCTGGTGGCCAAGTGCGTGCTCCTGCTGTTATTGCACCGTGGAGAGGTCGTGGGCGTGGCCGTGGTAATTTCCAGCAGAGAGAGGAAGGTGGTCGGGGAGTGGCCCATGTTGTGGCTATTCAGCCTGAGGGTGGCGGTCAAGCTAGGGTGTATGCTCAGCGGGAGGGGAGGAATGATGCTGATGTGATCGCAGGTACCTTTACTTTGCAATCCTTGTCATTACTTTCCTTGATTGATTCTGGATCTACGCACTCGTACATATTGCATGAGCATGCTGAATTGCTTGGTTTGCCTGTTGAGTTTTTGGATGTTGGTGTTCGTGTCACTAGTTCTTTTGGTGAGACTGTTGTGACTCGAAAGCTTTATAGGAGATGTCCTTTGGTTGTTCAAGAACATGTTTTTCATGTTGATCTTATGGAGTTGCCTTTCTATGGTTTTGATGTAATCCTTGGCATGGATTGGCTAGCTGAGCATCGTGCTGTTGTGGATTGTGAGAATAAGCGAGTTTCGTTGAAGCTTGCGGATGATTATGAAGTTGTTGTGGTTGGTGAGAATGTGAAGTTTCTTACCAATGTGGTGTCTACCTTGGAGGCGAGCAGGATGCTGAGGCAGGGTTGTGAAGCTTACCTAGCTTTTGTGATGAATCCTAGTTCTAAGGAATTGCGTGTGCAAGATATCAGAGTGGTGAAGGAGTTTCCTGGTGTGTTTCCTGAGGAGTTTCCTGGGTTACCTCCTAATCGCGAGGTGGAGTTTGGAATTAAGCTGTATGGGAATACAACTCCTGTGTCCATTACCCCTTATAGAATGGCACCTAAAGAGTTGAAGGAGCTGAAGACGCAATTGCAAGAATTGCTTGATCGCGGGTTCATTCGGCCAAGTGTGTCACCTTGGGGTGCACCGGTCTTGTTTGTGAAGAAGAAGGATGGCACTATGAGAATGTGCATTGATTATCGTCAGCTGAACAAGTTGACTATCAAGAATCGGTATCCTTTGCCGAGGATTGATGATCTCTTTGATCAATTTCGGGGAGCAGCTGTGTTCTCTAAGATTGATTTGAGGTCAGGGTATTACCAGTTGAAGGTGATAGATGTGGATGTGCCTAAGACAGCTTTCAGGACAAGGTATGGGCATTATGAGTTCCTTGTGATGCCGTTTGGTTTGACAAATGCTCCTGCAGCTTTCATGGACATGATGAATCGTGTGTTTCATGAATACCTGGACAAGTTTGTTGTGGTGTTCATTGATGATATCCTCGTGTACTCGCGTACTGAGGAGGAGCATGAAGAGCATTTAAGGATTGTTTTGCAAGCTTTGTTGGAGAATCAGCTTTATGCTAAGCTGAGCAAGTGTGAGTTCTGGCTTAAGGAGGTGGTTTTTCTTGGGCATGTGGTTTCTGCTGAGGGGATTCGTGTTGATCCTCAGAAGATTGAGGCGGTGATGAACTGGAAGGTTCCTAAGTCTGTTCATGAGGTTCGTAGTTTCCTTGGTTTGGCGGGATACTACCGGAGGTTTGTGGATGGGTTTTCTAAGATTGCTGCACCTTTGATGAAGTTGTTGCAGAAAGATGTTAAGTATGAATGGATGAAAGCGAGACAGCAGGCTTTTGAGAAGCTTAAGGCGGCTTTGACGCAAGCTCCTGTCTTGGTTCAACCTGAATCAGGGAAAGAGTTTGTGGTCTATAGTGATGCGTCCTATGTTGGTTTGGGATGTGTACTGATGCAAGAGGGTAAGGTGGTTGCTTATGCATCGCGGCAGTTGAAGGTGCATGAACGCAATTATCCTACGCATGACATTGAGTTGGCTGCGGTGGTTTTTGCTTTGAAGATCTGGAGACATTACCTGTATGGTGAGAGGTGTACTGTGTACACGGATCACAAAAGTTTGAAGTATCTGATGTCTCAGAAGGAGTTGAATCTTAGGCAGCGGCGTTGGGTGGAGTTGCTCAAGGATTATGATTTGACGATTGAGTATCACCCTGGAAAAGCTAATGTTGTAGCGGATGCCTTGAGTAGAAAGGTAGCTGTTGAGCTAAGGGCTATGTTTGCCAGTTTGAGTATATCGCGTGATGGTGGTCTTGTGGCTGAGTTGCAAGTGAAACCATCTTTGGTTCAGTTGATCAAGGAAAAGCAGTTGCTGGATGATTCCTTGGTGCCTCATGTTCAGGATATCGCGGAGGGTAGGCCTTTGGATTTCTGCTTTAATGATGATGGTGTGTTGTGTTTTGGGAGTCGGATAGTAGTGCCCAATGATGCTGAGTTGAGGCATGCTATTCTGACTGAAGGTCATAGTAGTCCTTTTGCTATGCACCCAGGTAGTACAAAGATGTATCGTGATCTTCGTGATGAGTACTATTGGGTGGGTTTGAAGAAGGATGTTGCTGAGTTTGTGAGCAAGTGTATGGTGTGTCAGCGAGTTAAGGCTGAGCATCAGTTTCCATCAGGTTTGTTGCAACCGTTGAAGATTCCTGAGTGGAAGTGGGAAAGGGTTACCATGGATTTTGTATCTGGTTTACCTTTGTCACCATCGAAGAAGAATTCGGTGTGGGTGATTGTGGATCGCCTGACGAAGTGTGCGCATTTCTTGTCTGTGCATACTACATTTTCTTTGGATAGGCTTGCGGAGCTGTACATTGCTGAGATTGTGCGGCTGCATGGTGTGCCTAAGTCGATTGTATCGGATAGGGATCCGAGGTTTACATCGCGTTTCTGGCAGTGTTTGCATCAAGCTTTGGGAACAAGGTTGAATTTCAGTACATCTTATCATCCTCAGTCGGATGGTCAGTCTGAGCGTGTTATTCAGATTTTGGAGGATATGTTGAGGTGTTGCGTGATTGAGTTCCAAGGCTCTTGGGAGAAACATTTGCCTTTGGTGGAGTGTGCCTATAACAATAGTTATCAGACGAGTATTCAAATGGCACCTTATGAGGCTTTGTACGGGAGGAAGTGTAGGACTCCTCTTTGTTGGGCTGAAACGGGTCAGAAGTTGGTTTCGATGCCGGCTTTGTTAAAAGGAACCACCGAGAAGGTGAAGCTTATTTGTGAGCGTTTGAAGGCAGCTTCTGATCGACAAAAGTCTTATGCGGATTTGAAGCGTAAGGAGATTGAGTATGCGGTGGGTGACCGTGTGTTTTTGAAGGTTTCGCCTTGGAAAAAGGTGATGAGGTTTGGCCGGAAGGGTAAGTTGAGCCCTAGGTACATTGGATCATACGAGGTGATTGAGCGTGTGGGTCCTGTTGCGTACAAGTTGAGGCTACCTCAAGAGTTGGAGAAGATTCATGATGTGTTTCATGTTTCTATGCTCCGGAAGTATAGATCTGATCCTTCGCATGTGATGCCTGTGGAAGAAGTGGAATTGAATCCGGATTTGACCTATGATGAGGAACCGGTGAAGATTCTGGATTCGGATAGCAAGGTTCTTCGTGGCAAGACCATTGAGTTGGTGAAGGTGTTGTGGAAGCACCGTGGTGTTGAGGAAGCCACTTGGGAACGGAAGGATGACATGCTGAAGCAGTTTCCTTATCTCTTTCCTTCAGGTAAATTTTGAGGACGAAATTTCTTAAGGGGGGGAGAGTTGTAACGCCCCGGTTTTGGGCTTAGAAGTTTTGGGCTTGGACCGGTTCGGTCAAAATGCTGTTCGAATACAAAAAGGTGAAATTAGGAAAGCCTAGTTCGGGTTGCATTAAAAATATGGAAAAATGTCCTAAAATCCTCTTTTAATATATATAAGTGAACTGTGAAATCAATTTTACAAAATGAAGTTTGGAAGGGTGACATTTTGGGCTAGTGACCAAAATGTAATTTTTTAAAACTGCGTGACTGTTTTAAAAAGGATTGAAACTTTGAATCTTTAAGGAGCTATTTACCCAATGGGAGTTTCTCCAGATTTTTCCTAAATATTAAATGATTCATTATTGGTTTTTAAACAAAAGAAAAGTGGAGGGAAGATATTTTCCTAATTCCAACTAACTTTTCCTAAAATCTCATTTCCATTTTCTCTCATCTTTTCTCTCAAGCCAAACATCTTTCTCCAGAGCTTCTTCCTCTGATTTTGTCACCTTAATATCTCTTTTCAATTTCCTTTTGATTTCTAATCATCTCATCATCAAAACCTCACCATTTGCTAAGTGGATTTTCAAGATTTTGGTTCCAAAAAGGGAGAAAACTCAAGTTTGGAGGTAAGAACGTCCTTCTCCTTTAAACTCTCAGTTCTTTACTGAAATTCCCAAGTTCTCAATCCTTAATTGATGTTTTCTAAAAGGTTTTATAGTTGTATCTTTGATCTTGGCTTAAAATGCAAGATTTGCTTGTTTTGATGAAAATTTCGTATGATCTGTTAAAGCAGTGTTTTGAGGTGTCAAATTGATGTTAAATGAATGTTAATTTGATTAGAAGTTGAGGTTTAATTAATGCAATCCCGGATAGGTTGAATTTCCTAAGTTTAGCTTGTGTTCTTGGTTGTTTTTGGAGTGATCTTGTGGATCTGTTATAGCTTGAGGTATAAGGATGATGTTAGATCCTTTTTGGATGTTAAATGATGTTTAGGAATGTTTAGATTTGATGGATCTTGGCTGGGCAATGTTGTGGAGTTGTTTGGATGCATTTTCGGTTGTGTTTGGTAGCCGAAAATGGAGTGTGGATGAGAGCAGCGAGTTTAGGTGCTTTCATTGAAGCTATTAATGCATGATGATGCATTAATCCTCTGCTTTGGTATGTTTAAAACAGGGGAGTCATCTTTGGATCCAAGAGGTGGTGATCCGGAAGCTTGATTTGTGTTTCGGCAAAGAGGCGAAACGGAATCGGTGAGTGGAATTTGGTTTTCGGCTTTGAAACCAGTGTTTTGAAGGTTTGAGGGCTTAGTTTAAGTCTGAGCAACTTAGCTAAGCTCAAGAGTAAGTTTTCGGGAAAAACTCTCTTGGTGATGGCCATGGTTTTGGTTGTATGCAATGTGTTTTGTTTGCATGATTTTAAATCTGTTTTGAAAGCATATCTAGCATGTTAATTTGCTGAGATTTTAAGCCATGGGTTAAGGGGGTTACAATATTTGGCTTCTAATTACTATTTTTGGATGAGTTTTCATTATAGTTTTGATTGGAGATCAAAATCTTGTAAAAATATGGTTGAAATTTCAATTTCAGACTTGTTGAGTTAAGCTCTACTTTAGATTGATTTTAATTGAGTTCCAAGTTGATTATTATGTTGAAATGGAGTTTTGATAACATAGATCCCGAAATCCGTGAGATCCTTGAGTTTCTTGTTAGTTTTAAGTGAGTTTTTTAGGTGAAATGGTGGAATATTGCTTGCTGGAGATATAAGGTTGCTTAGGTTGTTTATTAGACGTGTTTTGATGCTTATAATTGTTTGGAAGTGGTGTATGTTTGCTGGGTTTGGTTTAGGAAGCAGTCGATTGAGTTTCGGTTGTTTTGGATGGGTAATTTGGGTGAGCAACGAGTTTCGGAATTGTTGCTGGTGTTGAAATGCATTTTAATGCATTTAGATCTCTGTTTTCATGATGTGAAAAATAGAGGATCTTGATCCGGAAGCAAACAAGGTGTTGTTGAAGGCTCTAGAAGGGTAATTTGCGTGTCGGCGAGCAAGGCTTCGCGTATCGGTGAGTGAAAATGCAATTTCCTGCTTTGTAACGTTGTGAGTGTGGTCTTGGGAGCTTAGTGTAAGTTTGAAACACTTAGCTAAGCTCAAGAGTAAGTGGTTTGAAAGTCTCTCTCAGAAATGTGCTATGTTTTGATGAAAATGCACTTGTGATAATTATGGTTTTGGTTATTGTTTTAAAGCATGATTAAGTATGGTTAAATGTTGATTTTTAATGCCATTGTGTTAAGGATGCACTAGGTAAGTGATCCTTGGTTTTCATGTGATAAATGAATATGTTGTTAAGCATGTTATGCTTGTGGAAATGGCATTGTGTTTATGCTTGTAAAACAGTGGATTAATGAGGTTAAATGATTATATTGGCAAGTGATGGAAATGGTTTTTGGTTGTGTTAATCGGATATAGTTAGCCGACTATAGGATTGGGTGCACCGTGAATAAAGTCGTCTTGGATGTCGAGGGGTTGTGATAGTGTCGTAATCTCCATCCAAGTTCCCTAACGATTGAGGTTAAGACCACAACGGTGAATGGTTTAATTCCGTGTGTGAGTGTTGTGTATGAGTCACGTACTCTCGTTAGTGGAATTATACAACTACAAATGAGTGATGTTGAGGGGTTGTGATTGTGCCATTAATTTCCATCACATGTGTTGAGGGGTTGTGATTGTGCCATTGCTCTCCACCTTGTGTAGTCCGGTAGTATGTATGAAGCGTATGGGACAACGCTTGTAATCTGCGTATCCGATTGTGTCTTTTGTTGAAATAGTGTATGGTGTATCACTTGCGAGCCAATATAATGTAAACGATAAATGTTAAGCATGAGATGCTTGTAAATGATGCTAGAATGAATGAGATGCTTGGTAAAGCATGAGCAAAGGTTTATTTGATGTTTTGGGAATGATGCATATGGGCATGTTTTTGGAAATTGCATTGATGTCTTGTAAGGACATGTTTTGTGGAAATGTATGTGTTGAAAAGCGGTGGTTTTATAATTTGGGTTAAATGCATTGATGAATGTTGTTTAGCGATCCTCACTACGCTTTGTGCTTACGCTCATTTATTTCATCAATGTAGAGAATTAGGCGTTTGAGGCAGCACACAAGCAAGGGAATCCAAGATTTTCGGTTTAGCAAAGTATGTGGTTTACTTTGGTGTAATAAGAGGCAATGGGTGGGATTTATACTTTTGGATGGTTGAGGATGTTGCTATTTACCTTGAGCATGTTTGGTTGTTTACCTTTGAGTTGTAAATGGCTTTTGAGGTTTGGTTTTTGGTTTGAATGTTGATTTTAGCTTTGTATGGCTTTGGTGGACTAGGGAGCATGCCTATAGTTTCAATATTTGCATGATTGATGCCTTGTTTTAGTTTATGCTTCGTAATAATGATCTTTGATGCCTAAACATGTTGTATGTATGATGTGGCATGTTTTGGGACGTTTTTGGATGTGGAAAGATGTGATAAACTAGCAAAATCTACTATTATAGGGAAAGGCGTATCGGAACACCCTTACCTATTACGAAATGGAGGCCTTAAATGACCATGAGGTTTCGGAATAGGTAAGTGTTCCGGAACGTTTTGGCTACTAGAAATGGGTGTTTCGGTACGGGTTTCGGAATGCACCCGAGTATCCAAACGGTCAACCTAGTTTTGAAATGACCGTTTCGGTACAGGGCCTTGTGTTTCGAAACACCAGACCCTTGTGCTTGATTTTGAATTGTTTCAGTTTCCTGTTTCTTACATTTTGGTCCCTGAATCTTATGTGCTTAATTAAATGAGTTTGGTTGATCCTTTTAAGTTGAAATTTGACATGTTGGATTAATGTAAGCTGAATTTTCGTTTGGTAATCTTAAATATTGTTAAGTCCACTAAATTCTGGAAATTTACAATTTAGTTCTTAAATGACATTTGTATACAATTGAACCCATATTTGGGTTTCGTTTGTTGTGTCGCTTTCGCTGAAATCTTTTGTTAATCACATAATTTAATAATGTGGATTTAGAGAAGATAAAAAGAAAAAAAGGATCATTAATCAAGGTTGACTTTCGGGTTGACTTTAGTTTTCCCCGTGTAATCTTCTTTGTTCGGGTCGAACGTCTAGGCCGGGTTAAGAGGGTTACATTTGTTGGTATCAAAGCCAAGTTATGAAAGATTTGAGGATTGTGGTATGCGAAATTGATATGTGTTGATGTATGTTGTGTGAAAAGCATGCAATTTTGTTGAATTTTGAAGCTTATGATATGCTAAATGGATGTGAGTCGCATGTGAAATGAATATGATTACATGATGATGATGCAATGATGTTATGTGCTAATTTTGGATGATAGAAAGCATGTTAAGCATGATGTTTGATTGTATGTTATGCTATGTTGAGGGAAATTTTGGTGCCCATTGCCTTATTACACTAAACAAATGTTTTTGTAAACTTGTATTCTTGCTTGCAGCTGGCCTAAATTGTTTGACTTGTTTTGTTGTTATGCCTTGTTTTAAATAGCACTATGGGTCCAAGAAGAGAGCTGAGGTTGAATACTATAGTGCCTGCGGCTGAGCAGGGTGACCAGGGTGAGCAAGGGACTGATGTTCCTCATGGTGGAAACTTACCTCCTCCACCACGACCTGGAGGTGGGGAGCAGGTGCAGCAAGGACATGTTGGTCCTAGTTTTGGTGATTTGACAAAATTGGTTCAGGCGATCACTGGAGTGTTTCAGGCTGTTATTGCCGGAGCGCATGTTCAGGCCCCTACAGCTGGGCAGGCAGGCTTACCTTTGGAGAGGTTAAGGAGCTTAGGAGCTGTGGAGTTCTATGGTATGTCTCATGAGGCGTCCGAAGCGTGGTTAGCAAGTACGATTTGTATCATGGATCAGATGGGTTGTAATGATGTGCGCAAGTTGGGATGCACAATTTCTTTGTTGCAAGGCGATGCCTACAGCTGGTGGACGACTACCATTGCTGGTTTGGAACCCAATGAGGTTGATTGAGAGTTTTTCAGAGGTGCCTTCAATAGGAAGTATCTAGGGGTGAGATACTTGGACGAAAATAAACCTGATTGTATGTCGCTAGTTTAGGGCAACCTTTTTGTGGCTGAGTACGAGGTCCAGTTCGTACGCTTGAGCCAGTATGCTCCTGACTTGATACCTAGTGAGAGGCATCGATGTGATCGCTGCCAGTACGGGCTGGTAGAGGAAGTTAAGACATATATGCTGGCTGCAGATTATACTGACTTCGATGTGCTTGTGTGTCGAGCCAAAGACATCAAGCATAACTTGGGATTGTCGTCTCGAGGTGTTGGTTCCAGCTCTGGGAAGAGAGCAGTTGAGTATAGTTTCGGAGGTGGATGGAACAAAAGAGGTCAAGATATGAGACATCCGCCTGATGGGAGGTGCGGTGCTTCGGGTCGAGGTGGTCGGGCCCAAGGAGGTCATGTAACTTCCCTTGTATCCATAACCTGGCTCTGATACCATATGATAAAGGGTACGTTGCTTCAGAAACAACGGTCCTTTGTTTGTAACGGATCTAGGATTGTAGCAAGCATGTTTCTGCAATAACACAATGTTATGGATGTTAGAATGATGTTAAAACAACAAGAACAAAAAAAAAACGAAAATAAAGAAAGAAATGAGAGGAAGGAATTTTCTGGCAGTTTCGGAATTCAAATGTTGATGAATGCTTCAAAGGGCTTTCATGGCAGAAAATGAACGACTAAAATGGCAGAAAATGGAGTTGAAGTTGCTGGAAATTAACATGACGTTGAACTCGAAAGAACCCGAACAATATACTGAGCGGACCTGAATTTAATACGTTCTTCGCCAACGGACTTGGACCCTCTAGATAGCGATCTAGGAACCCGAAGTATCAAGGAGGATGACACAATCAAACAAAGTCTGAAAATGCCAAAGAAGTTCAATGAAGAACTGACATTGAGAGAAAAACTCACAATAATTTTGTTTCATAAAAATTGTCTAACCTTTTACAAGTGATTTTCGTTCATATATATAGAGTACAAGGGAAGTTGGCTGAATTCAAATTTGTGGCTGTTAATTAGCCATTTGAAATTAAAAAAATTTAACTAAATAACCACTAAAGGGGCGGCATGCAATTCTGGCCATATGTTTGAAGTTTGGGAGCCCAAATGGATAAAGCACATGTTATTTGTGCTTTTATTTGAATTTCAAAGAATAAACACATGTTAAATGTGTTTCCTTTGTTCTTATCTTCAAGTTTGCCGCACATTTGAGAGAGGAATAGGTTGATTTTCGGCCAAACTTGCACACACATGTGTCAAGGCTGCCACGTGTGCAAGTTACATGCTAGGATGCCACCTAGGCTGCCACGCGTGCACTGGTACACTCCCCGACATGTAGGACGCTTTTCAGCTACTTTTGGACTTGTCAGCTGGAGTTGAGCTAGTGGAGCTAAAGTTCAGTTGACTGGAGCTGAAACGAGCTGAATTCAGCTAGATGGGAGTGAAGTGAGCTGAGTTGAGCTACCGATACTCCTTTGAGCTGAAGATGAGCTACGTACACTCCCGTGAGCTTCATCCGAGCTAAGTTTAAGCCTTTGAGCTGCTGCCCTTTTATTGTAACTATATGAAAACAAAAGAAACACACTCAGAGCATTGTAAACTTATGGAAAACATTCAAGCAAGCTACAAAACAATGCACCCTTATTGTTTTAACACACAACAAGCTAACATAGCTTAACATACAATATTATAAGCCGACAAACTTATCTAAAACACACTTAACATAATATATACATAGAAAACACACTGATATAAATAATATAAGTATAAGAAATGTTACACATCAGTATGTAACAAATGAAAAAGCAAACTTCCCTGAAAGTTTGAAGTTGCAACGTTGGGTGGCATAAACGTGCTCACATCACGTGCTGGACATGTGGTTCGAGGGACCATTTGAGGGGAGATTTTCCTCGAGCGGCTAGAGAGGTCTAGGCTCCTGTTGTGGTGACAGGAAATTCATGTTGGGATTGTCGTTCGGCGGATCACATAAGGAGGGAGTGTCCCTTATTGGCTGGTGGAGGCCAAGGACATGCTCTTGTAGTAGTTGCACCTCAGAGAGGTCGTGGGAGCGGCCATGTGAACTTTTAGAGGAGAGACGAGGGGCAACGAGGTATTGCTCATGTAGTGGACGTTCGACTTGAGGGAGGTGGACCGACGAGGGTTTATGCTCAGCGTGAGGAGCGCAATGATATCGATGTCATCGCATGTACCTTTGTTCTTCAGTCTTTATCTTTGCTGGCTTTGATTGGTTCTGGATCCACACATTCTTATATCTTGTGTGAGCATGCGCATTTGCTTGTTATACCTGTTGAGATGCTTGAAGTAGGAATGCAAGTGACTAGTTCTTTTGGTGAGGCTGTAGTCACTAGGAAGTTGTATAGGAGAAGCCCTTTATCTATGTAAGGACATGTTTTTCTTGTGGATTTGATGGAGTTACCCTTCTATGGTTTCGACGTAATCCTTGGTATGGATTGGTTGACGGAGCATAGAGCGGTGGTTGACTTTGATGTCAAAAGGGTGACCCTAAAGCTGGGCGATGATTATGAAGTGGTGGTGGTAGGCGAGAATATGAAATTCTTGTCAAATATGGTTTCAGTTTTAGAAGCAAATCATATGATGAAGATGGGTTGTTAGGCATATCTTGCTTATGTGATGAATCTTGGCACCAAGGATGTGCGTGTGCAGAACATCCGAACTATTCGCGATTTTTCGGGTGTCTTTCTGGAAGAATTGCATGGGTTGCCACAAAATAGGGAAGTTGAGTTTGTTATCGAGTTGTATAAGGATACAACTCCGGTGTCCATTGCTCCTTATTGCATGGCACCTAAAGAGCTGAAAGAGTTGAAAACGTAATTGCAGGAGTTGTTGGATCAAGGTTTCATCCGGCCGAGCATGTCACCTTACGGTGCACCGGTCTTGTTTGTAAAGAAGAAAGGTGGGACAATGCGGATGTGCATAGATTATCGGCAACTAAACAAGTTGACGATCAAGAACAAGTATCCCTTGCCTAGAATTGATGATCTCTTTGATCAGTTCCGGGGAGCCTCAGTGTTTTCTAAGATAGACTTGAGATCGGGGTATTATCAGCTGAAAGTGAAGGATATGGACGTACTTAAAACAACTTTTCGGATGAGGTATGGTCATTATGAATTTTTGGTGATGCCGTTTGGTTTGACCAACGCGCCTGCTGCTTTCATGGACATGATGAATTGAGTCTTCCATGAATTCTTGGATCAGTTTGTGGTGGTGTTCATTGATGATATTTTTGTGTATTCGCGTACCGAGGAGGATCATGAAAGACACTTAAGAATTGTTTTGCAAGAGTTGTTGGAATATCAGTTGTATGCCAAGCTAAGTAAGTGCAAGTTTTGGCTCAAGGAGGTGGTCTTCCTTGGGCATGTTGTGTCCGCTGAGGGTATTCGCGTCGATCCGCGTAAGGTGGAGGCTGTGATGGGTTGGAAGGTACCTAAGTCAGTGACGGAGGTGCGAAGTTTTCTTGGTTTAGCTGGGTATTACCGTAGATTCATTGAGGGTTTCTCGAAGTTAGATGCACCTTTAACCAAGTTGTTGTAGAAGAATGTTCGCTTTGAGTGGAGTGATGCGAGGCAAAAAGCTTTTAAAAAGTTGAAGGAAGCTTTGACGTAAGCTCCTGTTTTGATTCAACCTGAGTCTGGTAAGGATTTTGTGGTCTATAGCGATGCGTCCATTGTTGGTTTGGGTTGCGTATTGATGTAGGAGGGTAACGTAGTGGCCTATGCATCTAGGCAGTTGAAGGTGCATGGGCACAACTACCCTACTCGTGATCTTGAGCTTGCGGCTGTGGTGTTTGCCCTGGAGATTTGGAGGCATTACATGTACTGTGAGAAGTGTGTTGTGTTCACGGATCATAAGAGCTTCAAGTATCTTATGTCTCAAAAGGAGTTGAATCTTAGGCATCATCGCTGGCTAGAGTTTCTTAAAGATTATGATCTGGCGATTGAATACCACCCGAGAAAGGCTAATGTTGTGGCTGATGCTTTGAGCCGGATGTGGCTGTGGAGTTGAGGGCAATGTTTGTTCGCTTGATCATTTCGTGTGATGGTGGTCTTATCGCTGAATTGCAAGTGAAACCATCTATGATTTCGTTGATCAAAGAGAAGCAGTTGTTAGATGATTCTCTTGTTCCTCATGTTCAGGATCTTGCGGAGGGTAGACCTTCAGATTTCAGCTTTAGTGATGACGGTGTTCTGTGCTATGCACTATCCTGACTAAAGCCCATAGTAGTCCTTTTGCTATGCACCCTGGTAGTACAAAGATGTATCGTGATTTGAAAGATGAGTACTACTGGTTGGGGTTGAAAATGATGTGGAAGAATTTGTTAGTAAGTGTATAGCGTGTCAGTGAGTGAAGGCTGAACATCAGGTTCCTTCTGGGTTGTTGCAACCTTTAAGGATCCCATAATGGAAGTGAGAGAGAATCACCATGGATTTTGTGTCTGGATTGCCTTTGTCACCATCAAAGAAGAATTCAGTTTGGGTGATTGTAGACCGGCTCACGAAGTGTGCACACTTTCTGCATATGCATACTACGTATACCTTGGATAAGATGGTTGAATTGTACATTGTTGAGATTGTGCAGTTGCTCGGTGTGCCAAATTCTATAGTGTCAGATAGGGATCCTAGGTTTACAGCGCGATTTTAGGAATGTTTACATCAAGCCTTTGGTACACGATTGAATTTCAGTTATTCTTATCGTCCTCAGACGGATGGTCAGTCTGAACGTGTGATCCAAGTGCTTGAGGATATGCTGAGATGCTACGTGATAGATTTTCAGGGTTCTTGGGAGAAGCACTTGTCGTTGGTTGAGTTTGTGTATAATAAAATTTATTAGGCAAGTATTCAAATGGCTCTATACGAGGCTTTGTATGGGAGAAGATGTAGAACCCCTCTCTTTTGGGCAGAAGCTGGGCAAAAGTTGATCTCGATGCCAGCTATGCTAAAGGGAACCACAGAGAAGGTGAAGCTCATTTGTGAGCGTCTGAAGGTAGAATCGGATAGGCAAAAGTCTTACGCGGACCTGAAGCGTAAAGAGATTGAGTTCACGGTTGGCGAACGTGTATTTTTGAAAGTGTCACCTTGGAGGAAGGTGATGAGATTTGGGCGTAAGGGTAAGCTTAGCCCAAGGTTCATTGGACCTTACGAGGTTGTGGAGCGAATTGGTCATGTGGTATATCGGTTGAGATTGCCTAAGGAGTTGGAAAAGATACATGATGTGTTTCATGTCTCTATGTTACCGATGTAGAGATCGGACCCTTCGCATGTCATGTCTGTTGAGGAGATAGAGTTGAATATGGATTTGTCATATGATGAGGAGCCAGTGAGAGTTGTGGATGTGAATAGCAAAGTTTTTCGTGGCAAGATGATAGAGCTCTTGAAGGTGTTGTGGCGACATCGAGGAGTTGAGGAGGCCACGTGGGAAATCAAGGCAAACATGCTCAAGCAGTTTCCGCACCTTTTTCCACCAGGTAAAATTTCGAGGATTAAATTTCCTAAGTGGGGGAGAGTTGTAACGCCCTGGTTTTGAGCCTAGATGTTTTATACATCGGACCAGACCGGTCGAGAACAGTTCAAATCACGTAAGGTGATTTAAGGAAATCAAGGATCGGGATAGGATAAAAATGTGGTAAAAATTGCTAAAATCCTCTAAAAATATGTTTAAGAGGTTGGTCAAGTCAATTTTACAAAAAGAGTTTCGAAAATGGGACATTTCGCCTAGTAACCAATTTGTAAAGTTTCAAAACTGTGGAAAATGTGATTTTTGAAGAAGAAGCCAAATTCTTAGAATCTATAGGGGATTTATGGCAATTTATCCTTTCCTTAATATGAAATGTTTTTTAAATGGCCTTAAATTAAATGGCTTTAATTGATTTTATTTTAATTAATTAAAATAGGTAGTTAATGTGAGATCATATTACGTAACTACCATTTCCTCTTCATTTTCAGCCAAACACTATTTTCATTATTTTCTCTCCAGAATTCTTTTCTCACAAACACTCTCCTAACATTTCCTAATCAATTTTCAAGAAATCCTTTCAAGTTCTTCAAGATTTAGCTAAGGAAAACTTGTCATTCATTGAGGGAAGCAAGGATTGGAGGTAAATCCCATTCTCAGCCTCTAATCAAAGTTCTTTATTGAAATTCCCAAGATATTTGGCTACTAGTTACTATATTTGGTTGAGTTTTCATTATAGTTTTGATTGGAGATCAAAATCTTGTAAAAATGTGGTTGAAATCTTAATTTTCGGACTTGTTGAGTTAAGCTCTGTTTTGGATTGATTATAATTGAGTTCTAACTTGATTATTATTTTGAAATGGAATTTTGATAACATAGATCCCGAAATCCTTGAGATCCTTGAGTTTCTTGTTAGTTTTAAGTGAGTTTTTGAGGTGAAATGATGGAATCTTGCTTGCTGGAAGTATAAGGTTGGGTTAAGTTGTTTATTAGATGTGTTTTGATGTTTATAATGATTTGGAAGTGATGTATGTCGGCTGGGTTTGGTTTAGGAAGCAATCGATTGGGTTTCGGTAGTTTTTGATGGATAATTTGGTGTAGTTTGGGTGAGCAACGAATATAGGAATTGTTGTTGGTGTTGAAATGCATTTTAATGCATTTAGATCTTTGTTTTGATGATGTGAAAACAGGGGATCTTTATCCGGAACCAAACGAGGTGTTGTTGAAGGCTCCAGAAGGGTAATTTGCGTGTTGGCAAGCAAGGCTTCGCGTATCGGTGAGTGGAAATGCAATTTCCTGCTTTGTAACGCTGTGAGCGTGGTCTTGGGAGCTTAGTGTAAGTTTGAAACACTTAGCTAAGCATAAGAGTAAGTGGTTCGAAAGTCTCTCTCGGAAATGTGCTATGTTTTGATGAAAATGCACTTGTGATAATTATGGTTTTTGTTATTGTTTTAAAGCATGATTAAGCATGGTTAAATGTTGGTTTTTAATGTCATTGTGTTAAGTATGCACTAGGTAAGTGATCCTTGGTTTTCATGTGATAAATTCATATGATGTTAAGCATGTTATGCTTGTGGAAATGGCATTGTGTTTATGTTTGTAAAACAATGGATTAATGAGGTTAAATAATTATATTGGCAAGTGATGGAAATTGTTTTTGGTTGTGTTAATCGGATATAGTTAGCCCGCTATAGGATTGGGTGCACTGTGAATAAAGTCGCCTTGGATGTCGAGGGGTTGTGATAGTGTCGTAATCTCCATCATAGTACCCTAACGATTGAGGTTAAGACCACAACGGTGAATGGTTTAATTTTGTATGTGAGTCTTGTGTATGAGTCTCGTACTCTCGTTAGTGGAATTATACAACTACTGATTAGTGATGTTGAGGGGTTGTTATTGTGCCATTGATCTCCACCTTGTGTAGTCCGGTAGTGTGTATGAAGCGTGTGGGACAACTCTTGTAATCTGCGTATCCGATTGTGTCTTTCGTTGAAATGGTTTATGGTTTATCACTTGTGAGCCAATATAATATAAATGATAAATGTTAAACATGAGATGCTTGTAAATGATGCTAGAATGCATGAGATGCTTGGTAAAGCATGAGCAAAGGTTTATTTGTTGTTTTGGGAATCATGCATATGGGCATGTTTTTAGAAAGTGCATTGATGTCTTGTAAGGATATGTTTTGTGTAAAGGCATGTGTTGAAAAGTGGTGGTTTTGCAATTTGTGTGAAATGCATTGATGAATGTTGTTTAGCGATCTTCACTAAGCTTTGTGCTTATGCTCATTTATTTCATCAATGCAGAGAATTAGGCATTTGAGGCAGCACACAAGCAAGGGAATCCAAGATTTTCGGTTTAGTAAAGTATGTGGTTTACTTTGGTGTAATAAGAGGTAATGGGTCAGATTTATACTTTTGGATGGTTGAGGATGTTGCTATTTACCTTGAGCATGTTTGGTTGTTTACCTTTGAATTGTAAATGGCCTTTGAGGTTTGGTTTTTGGTTTGAATGTTGATTTTAGCTTTGTATGGCTTTCGTGGACTAGGGAGCATGCCTATAGTTTCAATATTTGCATGATTGATGTCATGTTTTAGTTTATGCTTCGTAATAATGATCTTCGATGCCTAAACATGTTGTATGTATGATGTGGCATATTTTGGGACGTTTTCAGATGTGGAAAGATGTGATAAACCAGCAAAATCTGCTGTTGCAGGGCAAGGCATATCGAAACGCCCTTACCTGTTTCGAAATAGAGGCCTGAAATGGCCATGAGGTTTCGGAACGGGCAAAAGTGTTCCAGAACGTTTTGGCTACTTGAAAGGGGTGTTTCGGAACTTACCAGAGTATCAAAATGGTAAACCTAGTTTCGAAACGATCGTTTCGGTACAGAGCCTTGGGTTTCGAAACACCAGATCGTTGAGCTTGATTTTGAATTGTTTCAATTTCTTGTTTCTTACGTTTTGGTCCCTGAATCTTATGTGCTTAATTAAATGAGTTTGGTTGATCCTTTTAAGTTGAAATTTGACATGTTGGATTAATATAAACTGAATTTTTGTTTGGTAATCTTAAATCTTGTTAAGTCCACTAAATTCTGGAAATTTACAATTTAGTCCTTAAATGACATTTGTATACAATTGAACCTATATTTGAGTTCTGTTCGTTGTGTCAATTCCGCTAAAATATTTTGTTAATCACATAAGTTAATAATGTGCATTTAGAGAAGATAAAAAGAAACAAAAAAGGTTGTTAATCAAGGTTGACTTTCGAGTTGACTTTGGTTTTGCCTGTGTAATCTTCTTTGTTCGGGCCGAATGTCTAGGTCGTGTTAAGGGGGTTACAGATATCAAGGCCCCAAACAAAATATCTATCCACAACCCTCCCATTCTGGAAACATTGATAGACCCCAGTCTATGACATAGTCCTTTGCCAAAGTAGCGTCTCTTGATAGTACTGGAGGTCAAACCGAGGAAACCAGCATCCACTTTGCAATTATTGTCAGAATCGGCATCCAACGAGTTAATGTCGTAAGCAGACTGGAGCCTGTTACTATAGTGGTGAGCAGGGTCATTTTATTTCTAACTACCCTTTGAATGTAACCAAATCTGTTGTCACGCCGACTACTGCTGCTTCTCCTGCTCAATCCTTTCGAGGTAAAGGATCGAGGCAAGGATCATCGGTAACCTTTGGAAGGTCGAGTGGTCTAGAGAAACCCTTTGGAAAAACAAGATTCAAAAGCTCCCGCCCAAATGTATCATGTAAGGAGCAGAGAAGAAAAGGATGAACCTGATGGCATTGCAGCTACCATCGAGATATATTCACATTCCTTATTTGCATTGTTTGACCCTGGTTCTACTCATTCTTTTATATGTACCATTGTAATTAAGAAGTATAATATGTCTTCCGAACCAATAGCATCGAGAATATCTGTAACCAATCCCCTAGGAGATTATGTCACTGTGATGGTAGTGTGTAAGAACTACCCCTTAATGATCCAAGGAATTCCTTTTCTGGCAAATTTGTTAGCTTTACCGATCCATGAATTCGATGTCACCCTAGGATTAGATTGGTTTAGTGAGCACCAAGCCTGGGTAGATTATTGTAAGAGGAAATTGTATCTCCGGGGTCTGGGTAAGGAGAGTATTGTATTGATGAACGTATGAAATCCATCATTATACACTTTGGCATTAGAGTTTAGAGACGAGCCATAATTGCGAGACATTGGCACCGTATGTTAATTTTTTGATGTATTCCCTGATAAAGTTCCGGGATTGCCCCCAACCCGTGAAGTGGAGTTTGGCATTGAGGTGCAACCTAGGACTGCTCTAGATTCCATTGCACCAAATCATATGGCAGAAGTGGAATTAAGGGAATTAAAGGCTCAGATTCAAGACTTATTGAACAAAGTTTTCATTCAACCGAGCTCTTCACCCTGGGGAGCTCCGGTCCTCTTTGTTAAGAAGAAAGATGGTTCTATGCTATTGTGCATTGACTACCAAAAATTGAATAAAGTAACGATGAAGAATAAATATCCATTTCCTAGAATAGACGACCTATTTGATCAACTAAAGGATGCCTCTATGTTTTCCAAGATCGATTTAAGGTCGGGCTACTATTAAATGAGAGTTAAGGGGTGTGATGTACCAAAGACTGCCTTCCATACGAGGTATGGACACTACGAATTCTTGGTGATGCCCTTTGGGTTAACCAACACACCGACAACTTTTATGGATTTGATGAATTGGGTCTTTTGACCCTATCTTGACAAGTTTGTAGTAGTGTTTATAGACGAAATATTGATCTATTCCAAGAATGAAGCGGAGCATTGAGATCATCGTCGTATTGTGCTTCAAATCTTGAGAGAAAAGCAGTTGTACGCGAAGTTCTCTAAGTTTGAGTTTTAGCTCACCGAAGTTGCCTTTCTGGGACATATCGTGTCGGCTTCGGGTATTCAAGTGGACCTAAAGAAAATCCAAGATATTGTAGATTGGCATCCACTGAAGAATATTAGAGAAGTTAAAAGCTTCCTTGGGCTTGCTGGCTATTATCGAAGATTTGTGAAAGGGTTTTCTATGATAGCCGCTCCTTTAACTAAGTTATTGAGGAAAGAAGCTTCTTTTGTTTGGATTGAGGCTCTGCAACGGAGTTTCGATCAGTTGAAGCAAGTATTGACTCATACACTGGTCCTAACCCAACCTTAGTCTGGAAAGGATTACACAATTTACAATGATGCATCGCATCTTGGGTGAGGATGTGTATTGATGCAAGAGGTTAAAGTCGTCGCTTATGCTTCAAGACAACTTAAGCCACACGAAATGAATTATCCCACCCACAACCTTGAATTTGTTGCAATTGTCTTTGCATTGAAAATCTGGAGACATTATCTCTACGGAGAAAAATGTTATTTCTTCACCGACCATAAAAGCCTTAAGTATATATTGACTCAAAAAGAGTTGAATCTTCGGCAACGAAGGTGCATAGAACTACTTAAAGATTACGATCTTGATATTGATTGCCACCCGGACAAGGCCAACATTGTAGCTGATGCACTCAGCTGCAAACCTCTACCTGGTAAGCATTGACAATAAATTTGGAGTTATGTGTATTTTATAGTACGTTAACTTATTGTAACATTTCTATATTGTATCCCCTCGAGCAATTAACGCTCACTTCCGACTTCGGAAGCATCGTTGCCTTGTAGTTGAACTTCAAGTTCAGTCTACCATCGTTTAACGAATCAAGGATTTGTATGAGCAAGATCCTGAACTTCAATCCATTCTCTCTAAGCTATCGGACAACCCTAACTTCAGAATTAACTCTAAAGGACTCTTGTGTTTCCATGACCGAGTTTGTGTACCCAATGATGAATCTGTTTGCACTAATATTCTTTTTGAAGCGCATTCGAGTTCTTTTTCTGTTCACCCTGGGCCTGTAAAGATGTATAAGGACCCGCGGGGAACTCTATTGGTGGCCAGGCATGAAGTAGGCCATAGTTGATTTCATTTCTAAATATCTCGTGCCAACGTGTTAAGGCCGAACATTGTGCTCCTACTGGATTATTGCAGCCTATTGATCCACAGAATTAGAAATGGGAAAAGATCACTATGGATTTCGTTAGTGGTCTACCGTTAACTCCCGCAAAGTATGATGCCATATGGGTCATTGTAGATCGTTTCACAAAGTCAACTCATTTCATATCGGTCACAATGGACTACGGTCTCCCTAAACTAGCTGACTTGTATATCAAGGAAGTAATCCGACTCCACAGAGTACCTAAGTCTATTATCTCTTATCGAGATCCCCGATTTGCGTCTCAGTTTTGGAGAACATTATAAGGAGCTTTGGGCACCATAGTTAATATTAGCACAACCTTTCATCATCAGTCTGACGGTCAGTCAGAAAGGGTAATCTAGGTAAATCACTGAAGAATCTGTCCATTGAAATCTTAGAAACTTGCATTGTTATTGAACCTTTCTATACATATTTTGGAAGACATGCTTCGAGGATGCATTATTGACTTTGGTGGAACTTGGGAGAAATCTCTACCCCTTGTCGAATTTTACTACAATAATAGTTACCAAGCATCAATCCAAATGGACCCGTATGAAGCATTGTATGGTAGGCGATGTAGAACTCCATTGTGTTGGTCAGATCTTGGCGAGGGCAAGATGTTAGGCCTTAACTTGCTTCGAGAGACTGAAGAGTGGGTCACCATTATCCATGATCGTTTAAAGGTTGCCTTTGATCGACAAAAGGCTTATGCTGATCTCAAGAGAAAAGTTATCGAGTATGAAGTTGGAGAAAAAGCACTTCTCAAAGTATCACCGTGGAATAGGGTTTTAAGGTTTGGCAAGAAGGGAAAATTGAGTCCCCTATTCATTGAACCCTTTGAAGTCATTGAAAGAGTTGGCCTTGTGGCATATCGGCTATTTTTACCCTCAGAGTTAATTAAGATCCACTATGTTTTTCACGTATCGATGCTTCGGAAGTATCGTTCTGATCCTTCGCACATTGTGGAACCTGAGTCGGTAGAACTTCTACCAAATCTATCCTACAAGGAGGAACCAGTTAAAATTCTAACAAAAGAAGTCTAGAGACTTCGCAACAAAACTGTACCATTGGTTAAAGTGCTCTGGAGAGCCACACCATTGAGGAAGCCACTTGGGAACCTGAAGAGACCATAAGACAACAATATCCACATCTTCTCAGTTTAGATAAAAAATCGAGGGACTAAAGTGAAGAAAATGCAAGTTTGGGAGCAAAACCATAGTACGGTGAGAGTTGAGGGACTAATCTTACGATTAGCCCCTCCTCAATTAAATCTTGCCTACGTGGGGTTAGTCTGAGAGATTTCCTTCAATTGAAGGAAAGCTCAATAGCCTAAATTATAGTGATAAAACAAAGGAAATAAGGGAATAGAGACTTAACCGAGAATTCTTAAGCAAACACCTTCATCTTCCTTCAAGCATACACCACCATTGGAGATAATCTTAAGCTTTACTTTTTCTTCGTTCTATTGAAATTGAATCGTTGCTATCGATCGGGTAAGCTACATTCCTCAATCGGTTAATGGGTTCCATGGATAAATGAAGTTTAATCACAAGCTTGGGTTTTGACCATCCATGGATATTTCATCGTTATTGTTTATATTGAAATCAGATATCGATTTTGATATCGTTGTATTGATTTTTGACATCGTAATATCGATCCTAATCATCTCCTTGTTGATTTTCTAGCTCAAGAAGTGGAGAGAGAGGTTTCATCATCTCCATCGAAAGCTAAATGCAAGGGTATTGTCATCTGAAAGCCGTAAGAGCATCAAATTTCAAGGTGAGTGTAGTCAGAGTCTCGAGATTAGGCGAAAAGATTTCTAGAATCTTTATTTGATGATTTAGATTATATCGATAATATTATCATTGAAGAAATTGCATTAGATGGATAATCAGACACCTTGGTAAGTGTTGGTAAGTTTGATAATGAATATCAGATATAGTCATTGGTATTGTCATTGTGCATAGTCATTGATATGGTTATTGTAATCGAAACATTGTAAAGAAATCATCGTATATTGATATTGATATTGAACAATGAAACATTGATAATATTGAATCATTGGTCATCGAAATCCTCATTGAGCATTGAACACTTAAATGAACATTGAAACCTTGGATTTGAATAGACATTGGATACAATTTGCATGCCATAGAATTCATGAGCTCAATGTACGGGTGGACTACGGTCCTAAGGCTACAACCTATATTGATTTGACAAGGATAAGCGATGTGTATTGATATTGGTCACATTGGCGAGGCGGAGGGACTAGACCATTAATTGATTTGGTGAGGCGTAGGAATTCGCGTATCCACTATCTTGATTCAATACAAGGATTAATGATGAAAAGAATATGTTAAACATTGTATATTGTTGCATAGCATTAACATTGATAAGCATGAGATCATATATATTGATACTTGACATATTGTTGTTCATATTGCTTATGACTACCTCACTAGGCATGGTATGCCTAATGTGTCTCATCTCATGCATTTTCAGGTTGAAAGGATCGTGTGTCGGAGGATCGGATTGGCAAAACAAGACAAGTCACTATAAGCCCTAAAGTAATGTGTTATGATCTTAAGAACTCCTAGGAAGGTGGCAAAGCAGTTGAACTAGAAATTTGTGTCCATTTTGTTATGTTTGTGATATGCATATGTTGTAATATGGTTAATGGCCCTAAATGGCCTTTTTGGTAGGCTTAAAATGGCATAAAGATGCATATTTGGCTCATAAAGGTCAAAACCTGGTAAACGTATTCGTATGGTCATAAAACTCAGCATGCTAGTAGTTTATACCATTGAAATGTTGTAACCCCCTTAGCTCGGCCTAGACGGTTGACCCGAACTACGAAGATTACACGAGAAAACCAAAGTCAACCCGAAAGTCAACCTTGATTAACGACCCTTTTTTTCTTTAAAAATCTTATTTAGATGCTCATTAACCCTAAGCGTACTCTGATGAAAAGCATACTTGAAAATCACAGCGATCGGAAAGCAATAAGGGACTCAATTGCACAACATACAAAGTTAGGGACCAAATTGTAAATTCTGGAAAGATAAATGACTTAGCTGATTATTAAATTACCAATATCAAATTAATCACATTTCATGCTTCCCTGTCAAATTTCACCTCAAAAGGACATCTCAAACTCAAGCAATCTCAAATACAAAATTCAGGACTAAAACGTAAAGCTTGCAAACCTTAAACCATTCAAACCAGTGCCCAACGGTCTAGTGTTTCGGAACGGGGGTTGACCGTTCTGAAACGCGGGTTCGTTTCGAGCCCAGTACCGAAACAGGGCTTGGCAGTGGCAAAAACATTTCGGAACGGCCTCTACCCGTTTCGAAACGTTAGTACCCGTTCCGATACGGACTGCCCAGAAAATGTAGATTTTGCTGGTTTAACATACAATGAATCACTCAAACACTTCCTAATCATGCCAACAAGTCATCATACATATTCAATACATGTTTGCATCATCAAAAAACGTTCATAGCATCAATTAGGAAAAATTCACAAGACTATAGGCATGCATCCTAATGTCCAAAGCAACCAACCATCAAAACATCAAAGCAAGCTCCAAAATGGCCTTTTACATAACCAAAACATTTAAGGCATCATGCCACAACTAGGGAGTCCAAACATCTCCCAAAAACACATCCTAGGTTCCCATTGCCAAATATCAAAATCTAATAATTTTGTGAAATAATCACCATACATGAGCTTAGCTTTCCCTTGGATTCTTAGCCTCCTTGCTGCCCACAAACACCTCAATTATCTGCATTATTGGTTCAAGAGATAGAGAGCGTAATCACAAATGCTTAGTGAGGCATGCTCTAATGAAACAACACAATACTGCACTTTATAAAAACATTTTCCATAAAGCCTTTTAACACACATTAACATCATTCATGCAACATTGCATTCACAACAAGCATCTCATGCTTCAATATCATTCATGTCATATTGGCTTCCAAGTGATAAACCATAACCTTTTACAACACAAAACACAATCAGATACGCGGATTACAAGCGTTGTCCCATACGCTTCATACACACTACCGAACACAGAAGATGGAGTTTACCGGTACAATCACAACCCCTCAACACCCGTGATGGTGTTTAACGGTACAATCACAACCCCTCCACATCACTCATCGGTAGTTGTATAACATCACTAACGAGAACACGGGACACTCAACACAAGATCCACACATGGACTTTTAACCACCATTGTGATCTTAGACATCTCATTAGTGTACTTGGATGGAGTTTACGATACAATTACAACCCCTCAACATCCAAGGCGACTTTATTCACGGTGCACCCAATCCTATAGCCGGCTAACTATATCTGATTCAAGTACTTTAAAACCAACACATCACTTGCCAATATATATCAATTATCACCAGTAATCCACTGTTTTAAAGCATTAATCAAAGCCATTAAACCATCATGCATCACTATGCATCAAAACCACAATTATCAATATCAAACCAAGGATCTCTTACCTTGAGCATCCTTCAACACATGGCTTTCAAAACCAGCATTAATCATGCTAAAACATGCTTTCAAAAACAGAATTTAAACATGCAATTATCAACAAATGCATCGAACCAATCCATGGCTCATCCAAGAGTGTTTTTCCGAAAACTTACTCTTGAACTTAGTTAAGTTGATTAGACTTAAAATAAGCTCCCAAACCTTCAATTATTCGATACAAAGATGGAAATCCAACTCCACTCACCAATTCCGTTTCGCAAGCTTGCCGAAACGTCGTTCAAGCCTCCGGATTAACACCACAAGGATCCGAAGATGTCTCCCATGTTTTAAACACATCAAAGGATAGGATTAATGCATCATCATGCATTAAAATCTTCAGCCATTACACCTAAACTCGCTACTCACACCAAAACTCACATTTCGGCTACCAATCACAACCGAAATCACATCCAAACTCTTCAACAGCATTACCCAGCCAAGATCCATCACTTCTAAACATTCTTAGACATCAATTAACATCCAAAAAGAACCTAAACTCGTCCTTATACCTCCAGCTATAACAGAACACCAAGATCACCCCAAAACCACCATTTTCATAAGCAAAAACTTAGAAAAATCAACCTATTCGGGATTGCATTGATTAAACCTCAATTACACATCATTAAACATCCAAAATACATTAAAAAGCCCTCTCAAAACAAAGCCTAAACAATCACCACGAATTTCTTTAAGATTTAATCCAAATCTTGAATTTTAAGCCAAAATCAAGATCACAACATTAAAACCTTTAATAAAACTTAATTTAAGGATTGAGAACTTGGGAATTTCAATAAAGAACTGAGTATTTAGAGGAGAAGAACATCCTTACTTCTAAATGTAGATTTCTCCTTGATTAGAGCCAAAATCCTTGAAAATTCAATAAGTAAATGAAGAGGATTTGATGTAGAAATGATTAGGAATCAATTGATGATTGAAACCTCATCATTTAGTGTGAAAATCAAAAGAAAAGTTGTTGTAAAAATGTGTTTGGCTGAGAGAATTTTGAGAGAAAATGAGATGAGAAAGTTTTTAAGAAAGTTTGTTATGAAAAGCTAAAATATGGTTTCCCTCTTGTTCTTTAATTAATTAAATATTAAATGAATCATTAAAATCTAAGAAAAATCTGGAGAAATCAATCTTGGGTAAATTAGCTCCTTAAAGATTCAAAGTTTCAATCCTTACAAAACAGTCACCACTAAACTTTTCAAAAATTACATTTTAGTCACTAATTCGAAATGTCACACTTCCAAACCTTATTTTGTAAAATTGATTTCACCACACTCTTATATATATTAAAAGAGGATTTTTTAGATATTTTCCATATTTTTAACGCAACCCGAACTAGGCTTTCCCTAAAACCACCTTTTATATTCGAACCGAAAATCTGACCGGTCCGGTTCAGACCCTAACTTCCAAGCCCAAAATTGGGGTGTTACAACTCTCCCCCCTTATGAAATTTCGTCCTTGAAATTTACCTGGAGGAAAGAGGTACGGAAACTGTTTCATCATGTCATCCTTTCGTTCCCACGTGGCTTCATCAGCACCACGATGCTTCCACAACACCTTTACCAAATCAATGATCTTGCCTCGAAGAACTTTACTGTCTGAATCTAGAATTTCCACCGGTTCCTCATCATAGGTCAAGTCTGGATTCAATTACACTTCCTCCACGGGCATAACATGTGAAGGATTCGATCTATACCTCTGAAGCATAGAGACATGAAACACATCATGAATCTTTTCCAACTCCTGTGGCAATCTCAACTTGTACGCAACAGGACCCACACGCTCAATCACCTCGTATGGTCCAATGTACCTAGGGCTCAACTTACCCTTTCGGCCAAACCTCATCACCTTTCTCCAAGGCGAAACTTTCAAAAACACATGGCCACCTACCGCATACTCAATCTCCTTACGCTTCAAATCCGCGTAAGACTTCTGCCGATCAGAAACTGCCTTCAATCGCTCACAAATGAGCTTCACCTTCTCTTGTGTTCCTTTCAACAAAGCTGGCATTGAAACCAACTTCTGACCTGTTTCAGCCCAACAAATAGGAGTTCTGCACTTCCTCCCGTACAAGGCTTCATAAGGTGCCATTTGAATACTTTCATGGTAGCTATTGTTATAACCAAACTCTACCAAAGGCAAATGCTTCTCCCAAGAGCCTTGAAACTCAATCACACAGCACCTCAACATATCCTCCAGCACTTGGATAACACGCTCAGACTGTCCATCCGAACGTGGATGATAAGAAGTACTGAAATTTAGCCGTGTACCCAAAGCCTGATGCAAACACTCCCAGAAACGTGATGTAAACCTCATATATTGATCCGACACTATAGACTTTGGCACACCATGCAGCCGCACAATCTCAGCAATGTACAGCTCCGCAAGCTTGTCCAAAGTGTACGTAGTATGCACAGGTAAGAAATGCGCACACTTCGTAAGACGATCTACAATCACCCACACCGAGTTCTTCGATGGCAAAAAAGTAAAGCCAGACACAAAGTCCATGTTAATCCTTTCCCACTTCCACTCAGGAATCCTCAACGGTTACAACAACCCAGAAGGAAACTGATGCTCGGCCTTAACTCGCTGACAAACCATGCACTTGCTCACATACTCAGCCACATCTTTCTTTAAACCAACCCAATAGTAATCATCTCTAAGATCACGATACATCTTTGTACTACCAGGGTGCATAGCAAAAGGACTACTATGAGCTTCAGTCAGAATAGCACGCCTCAACTCAGCATCATTAGGCACTACTATCTGACTCCCAAAACATAAAACTCCATCATCATTAAAGCAAAACTCCGATGGCCTATCCTCAGCAATATCCTGAACATGTGGCACCAAGGAATCATCCAACAGATGCTTATCCTTTATCAACTAAACCAAGGATGGTTTCACTTGTAATTCAGCCACAAGACCGCCATCTCGCGAAATGCTCAAGCTGGAAAACATAGCCCTCAACTCCACTGCCACCTTCCTACTCAAGGCATCCGCTACAACATTAGCTTTTCTCGGATGGTACTCAATCGTCAAATCGTAATCTTTAAGCAACTCCACCCAACGTCGTTGCCTAAGATTCAACTCCTTCTGAGACATCAAATACTTCAAACTTTTGTGATTCGTGTACACAATACACTTCTCACCATACAGGTAATGTCTCCAAATTTTCAAAGCAAAAACCACCACAACCAATTCAATGTCATGCGTAGGATAATTGCACTCATGCACCTTCAACTGTCGCAATGCATAAGCCACCACCTTACCCTCTTGCATCAACACACACCCCAAACCAACATAGGATGCGTCACTATACACCACAAACTCCTTCCCTGATTCAGGCTAAACCAAGATAGGAGCTTGCGTCAAAGTGGCCTTAAGCTTCTCAAAAGCCTGTTGTCTCGCTTCCATCCACTCATACTTAACATCCTTCTGCAACAACTTCGTCAAAGGTGCAACAATTTTCGAAAATCCATCCATGAACCTCTGGTAGTATCCTGGCAAACCAAGGAAACTACGGACTTCATGAACAGACTTAGGAGGATTCCAATTTATCATTGCCTCAATCTTTTGAGGATCAACACGAATCCCCTCCGCAAAAACCACATGACCAAGAAACACAACTTCTCTAAGCCAGAACTCACACTTGCTTAACTTAGCATAAAATTGATTCTCCAACAAAGCCTGCAACACAATCCTCAAATGCCCTTCATGTTCCTCCTCAGTACGAGAGTACACGAGGATATCATCAATGAACACCACAACAAATTTGTCCAAGTATTCATGGAACACACTATTCATCATGTTCATAAAAGCTGCAGGAGCATTCGTCAAACCAAACGGCATCACAGGGAACTCATAATGCCATACCTCGTTCTGAAGGTTGTCTTTGGCACATCCACATCCTTCACCTTCAACTGGTAATACCCTGACCTTAAGTCAATCTTATAGAACACAGCCGTTCCCCTAAACTGATCAAAAATATCATCAATCCTCGGCAATGGATACCAATTCTTGATAGTCAACTTCACATTGGCAAGAAACTTCACATTCTCACCAACCACCACTACCTCATAATCATCCGCAAGCTTCAACGAAACTCGCTTGTTCTCAAAATCCACCACAGCTCGATGTTCAACAAGCCAATCCATACCAAGGATTACATCAAAACCATAGAAAGGCAATTCCATGAGATCAACATGAAAAACATGATTTTGCACAACCAAAGGACATCTTCTATATAACTTTCGTGTCACAACGGTCTCACCAAAGGAACTAGTTACACGCATACCAACATTCAAAGACTCAACAGGTAAACCAAGCAATTGAGCATGTTCACCCAATATGTATGAGTGTGTAGATCTAGAATCAATCAAGGAAAGTAATGACAAGGATTGCAAACTAAAGGTACCTGCGATCACATCCGTGTCATTCATCCCCTCTCATTGAGCACACACTCGAGCCTGGCCACCACCCTCAGGTTAGACAACCACCACATGAGCCACATTCCTTCCACCATCATCTTTGCGCTGGAAGTTACCACGGCAGTGCCCACGACCTCTATGTGGTGTAACAATAGCAGGAGCACGTCCCTGACCACCACCGGCCAACAAAGGACACCCCATCCTCATGTGGTCCGCCGAACCACAATTCCAGCACTAATTACCGGTCACTACAATAGGAGCTTGCACCTCTCTCGCTGCCCGAGGACAATCATGCCTCAAATGACCACGCGATCCACACGCCCAGCATGTGTTCAGATTAGCTCTCGCCCTGTCTCCCTGAACAGGCGCACCATGCCCTCTACTACGATGCCTAGCGGAAGACCAATACCTCATATCTCGTCCTCTCTTGTTCTGTCCACCTCCGGAACTATACTCAGCAACTCTCTTGCCCGAGCCAGAACCAACACTCCTAGAAGACAAACCCAGATTCTACTCAATGTCCTTCGCCCTACTAACCAGCACATCAAAATCAGTGTACTCAGCGGCAAGCATAAAGGTCTTTACATCCGTCACCAAACCATACCGAAACGTCCACACCTTTCCCGCTCATTAAGAATAAGCTCAGACGCGTATTGACTGAGACAGACAAACTGGATATCGTACTCAGCCACCGTCATGCTCCCTTGAGTAAGAGACATGAACTCTCTTTTCTTTTCATCTAGGTATCGCACACCCAGATACTTCCGCTTGAACGCGTTCAGAAAGAACGTCCAAGTTAAATCAGCTTCCTCCATTCCGGAGACAATGGTCATCCACCAGGTATACGCATCATCATGCAACAACGATACCACACAGCCTAACTTCTGCACATCATTGCAGTTCATTTGTCCCAATATCCTCTTGGTACTTTCCAACCAAGATTCGGAACCCTCAGCAGACAAACCTCTGAACTCAGTCCCTCCCAGACTGCGCAAACGTTCCAAAGGTAGTCTCACATTAGCATCACCCTGATGCCCAACTCCATGAGCTCCAGATACTGCTGCATGAAAGGCTCCAGCAATAGCATGTATCAAAACTGTCATGTCAGGAACAGCTTGCCCCTGCCCAGCTTTAGGTTCAGTGACCCCAGCACCAGCACCAACACCAACTCCATCACCTCCAGCACCACCACCACTAGGCGGTCCACCACCAGGAGGAGGAGGTATATCCACAACATTTTCAGCATTGCTCTCATTCTAGTTCTGAGCCATAGCTCGTGTATTAATCTCGTCTCTCTACGATGTCCCATTCACTAAAACAATGCACTAACACAAATGCAATAAACATAATCAGGCTCAACAAGGTAAGAAATCCAAGTACTCAAGCTCATTTCCAAATAAAAACAATTCCTTTCATTAGTTTTGATATGGCAAAGGGTCCCTCTAACATGCTTCACCACAACATACATCACAATTGTAACATACTTTACAATTCACACATCATACTTTCATTTTAAAGGCATATCATGCAATCATACATACATCACCCACATAACCATTCCCGTTTACTCGAGAACTCAGCTCTGATACCACCAAATGTAACCCCCTTAGCCCGGCCTAGACGGTTGACCCGAATTACGAAGATTACACGGGGAAAACCAAAGTCAACCCGAAAGTCAACCTTGATTAACAACCTTTTTTCTTTTAAAATATTATCTAGATACTCATTAACCCTAAGCGTACTCTGATAAAAAGCATACTTGAAAATCACAGCGATCGGAAAGCAATAAGGGACTCAATTGCACAACATATAAAGTTAGGGACTAAATTGTAAATTCTGGAAAGATAAAGGACTTAGCTGATTATTAAATTACCAATTTCAAATTAATCAGATTTCATGCTTCCCTGTCAAATTTCATCTCAAAAGGACATCTCAAACTCAAGCAATTTCAAATACAAAATTCAGGACTAAAACGTAAAGCTTGCAAACCTTAAACCATTCAAATCAGTGCCCAACGGTCTAGTGTTTCGGAACGGGGGTTGACCGTTCTGAAACGCGGGTTCATTTCAAGACCGGTACAAAAACAGGGCTTGGCAGTGGCAAAAACGTTTCGGAACAACCTCTACCCGTTTCGAAACGTTAGTAGCCGTTCTGATACGGACTGCCCAGAAAGTGCAGATGTTGCTGGTTTAACATACAATTAATCACTCAAACACATCCTAATGACTTCCTAATCATGCCAACAAGTCATCATACATATTCGGTACATGTTTGCATCATCAAAACACGTTCATAGCATCAATTAGGAAAAATTCACAAGACTATAGGCATGCATCCTAATGTCCAAAGCAACCAATCATCAAAACATCAAAGCAAGCACCAAAATGGCCTTTTACATAACCAAAACATTTAAGGCATCATGACACAACTAGGGAGTCCAAACATCTCCCAAAAACACAACCTAGGTTCTCATTGCCAAACATCAAAATCTAATAATGTTGTGAAATAGTCACCATACATGAGCTTAACTTTCCCTTGATTCTTAGCCTTCTTGCCGCCCACAAACACCTCAATTATCTGCATTATTGGTTCAAGAGAGAGAGCGTAAGAACAAATGCTTAGTGAGGCATGCTCTAATGAAACAACACAATACTGCACTTTATAAAAACACTTTCCATAAAGCCTTTTAACACACATCAACATCATTCATGCAACATTGCATTCACAACAAGCATCTCATGCTTCAATATCATTCATGACATATTGGCTTCCAAGTGATAAACCATAACCTTTTACAACACAAAACACAATCGGATATGCGGATTACAAGCGTTGTCCCATACGCTTCATACACACTACCGAACACACAAGGTGGAGTTTACCGGTACAATCACAACCCCTCAACACCCGTGATGGAGTTTAACGGTACAATCACAACCCCTCCACATCACTCATCGGTAGTTGTATAACATCACTAACGAGAACACGAGACACTCAACACAAGATCCACACATGGACTTTTAACCACCATTTTGATCTTATACATCTCGTTAGTGTACTTGGATGGAGTTTACGGTACAATTACAACCCCTCAACATCCAAGGCGACTTTATTCACGGTGCACCAAATCCTATAGCCGGCAAACTATATCCGATTCAAGTACTTTAAAACCAACACATCACTTGCCAATATACATCAATTATCACCAGTAATCCACAGTTTTAAAGCATTAATCAAAGTCATTAATCCATCATGCATCACTATGCATCAAAACCACAATTATCAATATCAAACCAAGGATCTCTTACCTTGAGCATCCTTCAACACATGGCTTTCAAAACCAGCATTAATCATGCTTTCAAAAACAGAATTTAAACATGCAATTATCAACAAATGCATCGAACCAATCCATGGCTCATCCAAGAGAGTTTTTCCGAAAACTAACTCTTGAACTTAGTTAAGTTGATTAGACTTAAACTAAGCTCCCAAACCTTCAAAAATTTGATACAAAGCTGGAAATCCAACTCCAATCACAAATTTTGTTTCGCAAGCTTGCCGAAACGTCGTTCAAGCCTCCGGATCAACACCACAAGGATCCGAGGTTGTCTCCCATGTTTTAAACACATCAAAGTAGAGCATTAATGCATCATCGTGCATTAAAATCTTCAGCCATTACACCCAAACTCGATGCTCGCACCAAAACTCACATTTCGGCTACCAATCACAACCGGAATCACATTCAAACTCTTCCACAGCATTACCCAGCCAAGATCCATCACTTCTAAACATTCTTAGACATCAATTAACATCCAAAAAGAACCTAAACTCGTCCTTATACCTCCAACTATAATAGAACACCAAGATCACCCCAAAAACCACCATTTTCATAAGCAAAAACTTAGGAAAAATCATCTATTCGGGATTTCATTGATTAAACCTCAATTACAGATCATTAAACATTCAAAATACATTAAAAAGCCATCTCAAAACAGAGTCCAAACAATCACCACGAATTTCTTTAAGATTTAATCCAAATCTTGAGTTTTAAGCCAAAATCAAGATCACAACATTAAAACCTTTAATAAAACTTAATTTAAGGATTGAGAACTTGGGAATTTCAGTAAAGAACTGAGTATTTAGAGGAGAAGAACATCCTTACATCTAAATGTAGATTTCTCCTTGATTAGAGCCAAAATCCTTGAAAATTCAATAAGCAAATGAAAAGGATTTGATGTAGAAAGGATTAGGAATCAATTGATGATTGAAACCTCATCATTTAGTGTGAAAATCAAAAGAAAAGTTTCTGTAGAAATGTGTTTGGCTGAGAGAATTTTGAGAGAAAATGAGATGAGAAAGTTTTTAAGAAAGTTAGTTATGAAAAGCTAGGATATGGTTTCCCTCTTTTTCTTTAATTAATTTAACATTAAATGAATCATTAAAATCGAAGGAAAAATCTGGAGAAATCAATATTGGGTAAATTAGCTCCTTAAAGATTCAAAGTTTCAATCCTTACAAAACAGTCACCACTAAACTTTTCAAAAATTACATTTTAGTCACTAATTCGAAATGTCACACTTCCAAACCTTATTTTGTAAAATTGATTTCACCACACTCTTATATATATTAAAAGAGAATTTTCAGATATTTTTCCATATTTTTCACGCAACTCAAACTAGGCTTTCCCTAAAACCACCTTTTATATTCGAACCGAAAATCAGACCGGTCCGGTTCAGACCCTAACTTCCAAGCATAAAATTGGGGTGTTAGAAATGTTTGCTTATGAAGTTTCGTTGCATTTGGATATCGTCTGGTAAGTCCAATTGAATAAATACCAAAAACATCTGTCATTACAAGTCATACCATATCGAAATGGGTGATGGCATTTCGATACGGGTAAGCATAATTGAGCCTGAGAAATAGGGCGTATCAGAACGGTTCATGGCCGATTCAAAACATTTTTTCACTGGAATCCCTCGTTTCGGTACGGGTTTATAGCGTATTGTAAAGTGTCCATAAGTTCTATATTTCATGCACATTCCATCTTATATTATTGTTGTTTTCAAGTGCATTTTAGGCATAATTAGGTCATGCATTGCATAAATACAGTATTCTTTGTTTTGCCATGCTTTTATTGAATATTTGTTATTTGGTAAAGTAAAGATGTTGTTTTAGTATAGATTTAGATTTCCAGGGCTAGAAGTTGTTAGAAGGAGAGTAGACCAGAGGAGAGGATGTTGAGGAAACAAACCAAGGAGTTGTATTAAAATAGTTCCACACAGAGAGAGCCGCTATAGAGGACCTACTGCCGCTATAGCTGCCGTCCAGGGCAGCAAAGTGAGCCTGCCACCTAGGGCAGCAAAGTGAGTCTGCCACCCAAGACAACAAAGTGAGACTGCCGCCGAGGACAGCAAAGTGAGTCTACCGCCCATGACAGTAAAGTGAGGAGTTAGTAAATTGGAGTGCGATCGACAGAGCAGAAAATCATGATTCTAACGATGTCGTCCATTCAATTTTTTGACGCCTGGAGCAGCAGATAGAGCCACCAAAGGAGAAGACCGAGCTTACATGTGGAACAAGGCAACAGAAAAAGAAGTCCATATTCAACTCAAAGAAGTCAGATTTTAAAGTTGCATTTAATGCAAAAACCCTTTTGAGGACTTTTACTCCAAGAAGGACTTAGACTAGACCTTTTCCCATATAAACCTCATGTATTTAGCAAATTAAAATACACAATCTTAGGTTTTCTTTAGGAATAGCTTAGGTTTTCTTGCCGCCGACATGTTCTAAGTTTCTCTTGGGTTTGGGGTTATGTTGTAATTAGTTGTGAGAACGGTTGTTTAGGTTTCAAAGTTTGTTTTGCAATAAAATACTCTAAGTTTTCTTAATTCATGTACCTCACTTCTTCAATTAGTTCCAAAATTCTAGTAGAAGAAATCCATTTGTCGGGTGCGAGAATGTAAAACTCACGAAAGAATTATGTATGATCTCATCATGACGAGGTGTTGACTAATTCGGCTTAGACATAAGTTAGAATTTCAGGGGCTAAAAGGAGCAACCAAACGTCGACTGTCTGTGTTAGGTTTACGCTGAGATTGCTAGGTATTACCTACATCACTTAGTGAAAGAATCCTTGCCTAGACATAGGAAGGATCACTTCAGAAATGCTTCGCCGAACATGGAGTATCTGCCAGACTTGCCGCCAAGACTTCTCTCCATCTTACCTGCTGAGACAGAGAAAGTTGCAAGAGCAGAGATCTGCCATGGCATCGAAAGTTGCAACCGCCTCAATCTGCCATTACCCGCCGATGTAAAAGATTGTGGCAGTGCAAACCAACTTGACCTATTCAACACAGTTTCACACTAAGCAGCAGCATAACCCTGCCCTCTCTATCAATCTGATTACTTTCTCTTTTACTTGTGTTTTCTTTTACTTTTCTTCTCAACAAATATCTTACTTGTGCAATTTACTTTTCTTGTGCATGAACAACAATTTGAACCAAGTTGTCCAATCCCTGTGGGAGACGATATCTTATATACTATAACTTGACAAGAGTGCGCACTTGCACTCATAAATAGAGTACACCTAAAATGCTCTACAAGTTTTTGGCGTCATTGCCGAGGATTGGTAACAACGAAATTTGATTTATTTTTTTGCACTTTTTAATTTTATGTACTTTTAATTTCATTTTTAGTTTTTATATTTATTCAGAAAAAAATATGTGGGAAAGTGCCTATTCAAATGCCCCACGAGTTAAGGGCAACAATATTTGGGAAAGTTCATGTGAATTTTGTGAAGGCAATCATGCATTCGAAAGTTGCCCTCAACCTTTTTGCAACGAACATGTCGTGGAAAACCACGCAAGAATGGTTGCCTGAATATGAATAGCAGGTGTCGCCACAGCAGCAATAGGGACAGCTGATTCTACTGTCGCATGTGCCGCCACAGCAGCAAGATTTTTCATGGTATGATAAAAAAATCTCAAAAAATTTACCATAACAGTTTTGCTACAAAAACCGACATGCCCTGAAAAAATAATCTTCTGCAAGAACAATCAAACTTCTTGGAGGACACATTTCAAGCATTTCTTGCGCTCACGGACAAAGTATTAGCTTCTGTGGACGCCAACATCACTAAGATGGATGCACGTCTGAATAATTCAGTCCTCATTGATGCTATGGATATACCTCCACAATTAAGGGATACTGATGTCCCAAGACAAGTGGACGAAGAGCAATGCGAGGAAAGATCTCCAATGTGTACGAAGCAATTCGAACCTCCAAGCCAAGAGGATGCAGAACGATGCCCAGACAACAAGATTGACAGTTGTTCCAGTAGCTACCTAAAACCCTGCCCTGAGGACGAACTGACAGCACCTAAGCAAAGCTATGCCTCAGTAGTGAGGCCTGCCACGATAGAAGCCTCCATAATGATGCCCGCCTCGGCAGACACCTCGGCAGTTATGGATTATATATATCTAGAGGAGTCGATGCATACAGATTTACAGTTGTAAAAATCTCTACTAATGGAGATTTTCGAGGAGCCTAAAAAGGTTTTTCTTGACAGGCACAATACTATGACAGAAGACTGCCGCAACAGTTGGTTGCCGCAGCAGCTGCCTCGACAGCAAAAGAAACTTTGTCCTATGACGAACTTCGACAAAAAGGAGGTAAGTACATGGTTAGGTAGTTATATAATTTTTCCTAATCACATGTTCATGGCTTCAGGAATAGGAACAATAAGGAAGGTTCACATGGATTACAAGGGAATGAGGAAGAAGGACTCCTCCACCATGAGGATAATCACTAGATGGAGGGTGTGGATGAATTACAAGAAGTATCGAAAATGACCCTCTTGAGCTAAACCGATAAGGGAGTAGTTACTCTAGGAGATGCATATCAATACACTCCTAGAGTAACAAAATTTTGTATAAGTTTTTATTTTTCAACATCTTTAATGTATTAGTTAGGAGTAGATTTTACCTACTTAGGACCAGATTTTATTTGCACCTTATTCCCGTCTCACAACTACTTACCCAGATCCAGACCCTAAGGAATTGAGCAGCCGAGCACAACAGGGGTAGCACTGCCGCAACCTGCAACTGGTGGAAGAGCAGATAACTCGTCCACATCTTCTCCACCATCTGACAGCCACTAAGCCTTAGTTTTCTTTCCCTTTCTCATATTTATTTTTCAGTTTTAGTTTTATTTTGTGCATTGAGGGCATGCCCATCTTGAGTTTGGGGGGTATAGTTCTCATATTTTATTTTAGACGTGTTAGTTGCATATCGATTGCATTGTACTTGCCTTCTTCTCAATCAGAAAAGAAAAAAAATGTTAGAACTTGTGCCTATGATAGGATAGCCGATTAATTTTTCGCACCAATTAAAAATTGAGCTTAAATCAGAAAAAGCATGAATAACTTAGAATTTTCTATAATAGCCAAAAAAATTAACACTACTGTTACTTGCTAAGTTTGAGAATATCTTATAAACACTGCCTGCTTTGTTTTTAGAATTCTTTGCAAAGTTTTAACAATGGTTGCAGGTAGCCGCCGAGGCAGACAACAGAGACAGAAAAAACAAAGTACTGCCACGGTAGATAAAAACTAAGAAAGATTGATGTTTTACCCTAGAGGTGCCTGAAACAGGCTCTAGGAAGAATTATGTGCGAGGACACTCTGCTGCTATCAAAGTCCATGAATCTGAAAATTTTGCAGTGACTGACAAATTAGCATGAGTAGACGAAAGTCTTCACGGGATGACTCTACTCCATGGGTTCGAGGTTTTGTAGTTTGCCCATATCTTAATTTCAGATCTAGAAGAGTAGTTGTGATGAGCTGAAGCCCTCATTGCCATGATTAGATAATTGTGCTTAATTGTGCTGCCTCGGCAACAACCTTATATATCATAACAACGTCTTTGTTTATCTAGTTATTCTTCATATTTAGTATGTACACAGTCATGCACACACTGCATTGCATTATAGATTAATTCTGAGTTATTTCTTTCTATTTTCCCTTCACTAATCTAATGTACGTGCCACGGCCTTGAGGTGCGGAATCAAGTTGAAAACAAATTTTCCGTCCTGGTTAATAGGAGGGCAAGTATGTTTAGGTTGCATTGCTTGAGGACAAGTAATAGTTTGAGTTTGGGGGTGTGTAAAGTGTACATAAGTTCTATATTTCATGCACATTCCATCTCATATTATTGCTGTTTCCAAGTGCATTTTAGGCATAATTAGGTCATGCATTGCATAAATATAGTATTTTTTGTTTTGCCATGCTTTTATTGAATATTTGTTATTTGGTAAAGTAAAGATGTTGTTTTAGTGTAGATTTGGATTTCCAGGGCTAGAATCTGTTAGAAGGAGAATAGACCAGAGGAGAGGATGCTACGGCACATGACAAGAGAGTTGTAATAAAACAGTTCTACAGAGAGAGAGCCGCTGCAGAGGACATGTTGCTGCCATACTTGTCGCCCGAGGCAGCAAAGTAAGCCTACCGCCTAGGACAGAAAAGTGAGCCTGCCGCCCAAGACAGCAAAGTGAGTCTGCCGCCCAGGGCAGCAAAGTGAGGAGTTGGTAAATTAGTGTGCGATCGACAGAGCAGAAAATCTTGATTCTAACGATGTCGTCCACTAAATTTTCTGACGCTTGGAGCAATAGACAGAGCCACCGAAGGAAAAGAATGGTCTTACTTGTGGAACAAGGAAACGAGAAAAAAAGTCCATATTCAACTCAAAGAAGTCAGATTTTAAATTTGCTTTTAATGAAAAAGCCTTTTGAGGACTTCTACTCCAAGAAGGACTTAGACTAGACCTTTTCCTATGTAAACCTCATGTATTTAGCAAATAAAAAACACAATATTAGGTTTTCTTTAGGCATAGATTAGGTTTTCTTGCCGCCGACATGTTCTAAATTTCTCTTGGGTTTGGGGTTATGTTGTAATTAGTTGTGAGAACGGTTGTTTAGGTTTCAAAGTCTGTTTTGCAATAAAATACTCTAAGTTTTCTTAATTCATGTACTTCACTTCTTCAATTAGTCCCAAAAGTCGAGTTGAAGAAATCCATTTTTCGGGCACAAGAGTGTCAAACTCGCGAAAGAATTAAGTACGGTCTCATTATGATGAGGTGTTGACTAATTTTGCTTAGACATAAGTTAGAATTTCAGCGGCTAAAAGGAGCAACCAAACGTCGATTGTCTGTGTTAGGTTTACGCTGAGATTGCTAGGTATTGCCTACTTCACGTAGTGATAGAATCTTTTCCTAGACATAGGAAGGATCACTTCAGAATTGCTTCGTCGAACTTGCAGTATCTGCTAGACCTGCCGCTAGGACTTCTCTCCATCTCACCTGCCAAGATAGTGAAAGATGCAATAGCATATATCTTCTGTGGCATCGAAAGTTGTCGTCGCATCAATCCACCATTACCCGCTGAGACAGCAGATCGTGGCAGCGCAAAACAACTTCGCCTATTCAACGCAGTTTCACACTAAGCAGTGGCATAACCTTGCCCTCTCTATCAATCTGATTACTTCCTCTTTTACTTGTGTTTTCTTTTACTTTTCTTCTCAACAACTATCTTACTTGTGCAATTTACTTTTCTTGTGAAGGAACAACAATTCGAACCAAGTTGTCCATTCCCTGTGGGAGACGATATCTTATATACTATAACTTGACAAGAGTGTGCACTTGCGCTCATAAATAGAGTACACCTAAAATGGTCTACACATATCGAAATGGGTCAAAGTCAAAGTCAAATGAAGTCAACATGTTTCAATACAGGGCATGCCCGTATCGATACGATTTAAAGGGTAAAGTCAATAGGGGTTGACCATCATTCACCCGTTTCGAAACAACCCTAGGGTGTTTCGATACGGGGTTAGTTAAGTTAGTTAAAGGCGTATTAAACAGATTGTAATATTCACAGTTTAGTCATTGAATTTTGAAAGATTAAATCGAATGAGTTAATGGACCCCAAATTGTATGAAATTTGAATGGTATGTTAATATTCTGTTGAATTTCATTGTAGTATAACCATTTGGATGGAAGGACCTTTAATTTATCAAATTTATAGATTGGTCCCTAGAACTTGTAATACATGCAATTCAGCCTCGTTTGATTAATTATTGCTTTGTACGGATTACATTGGACAAAAATATATTGAGGAACTATGTTACTGTATGATATTGGCTTAAAGATTAATATTAAAAAGAAATTGCGTCGCACTATTTATTATATTGAACATCGATATCACCTTCCGACCCGGTTCTCGACCAGACCGGGAAAGGGGTGTTACATGTTCTTCAATTTTTATCAAAATTGTGTCAAGCGAAAGTTGGCATTGTTGGCTTATTGAACCTTAATAACTTAACAAACTTAGGGGACAACAATTTGTTGTCAGATACTAAGGCGAGATGCTTCGAAAGAAGATGTTCAAGTAGATAGCTTACTTCTGAAGTGAATCTACCCCTTAGAAGTATATATTGGGACTTAATCAAATTTATTTATGAAAAAACGTCACTATAGAAATATAGGGGTTTTTATATGGTTAATTTCGGGCATTGACCATCGAAAGAGACTTTGCCAACTGTGAATTGGATCATTAAATGACGCCAAGGCATTACATTATTAAAGGTTGGAATGGCTTGAATAGCGGGAAAACCAATCATCCCTTGCCAACGCTCATCACTTATTTGACACTCTCCTTGCCAACGTTGTTTTTTTTTCTTTTAAATCATTTTTTCAAACAACTCCAAATCAAACAACATTTTTCCTTCGATAAGTAAACATTCAAAGCATTCAACTTTTGGCCAATCACTGTGGAGATGATACTCAACTCACTACTATATTACTTGCAGACCGTGTATACTTGCACGCAAAAGACTCAACTTTTAGCACTAATTTATTACTTTTGCAATACATTTTTACCCCTTTTGCCATGCACTCACGCGAGACAACACAGGTAGAGAAGGAGGATTCTATTGAGGTTCAGAAGAACAAGGGTCATATTTGTTAACCGAAAAATAAATACGTACGGAAATATCTTAGACAAATTCAAAAGAAAAGAAAAAAGTTGCTCCAAAAGCTAATACTGGATCATTGAAAATAATTGTTAAATAGTACTACTTAATAATAGTATATAAATTTATTTACCACATTGAAAGCATTGGTTATATATAATGACTATAACAAGAATCTATATGTATCAAGTATATAAAATAGTAGGTAAGAGTAGTTATTATTTGTATCTAAAATAATATTAACATAATACTAAAACAAATGATAAAAGTATTCAAACCAAATTAAAAGGCATGGACGGTGTAGATGGGCTATTCTGGAACGGGGCAGAGTTTCCAAGTGGCGACATCAAGGGCTCTCCACACAACAGTGCGACGCTGGATGTGCACCAAGAGATCTCAGATGTCATGAAGGTTAGACTCAGATATAGGAGTTTTTGAAGGCTCGATTAAGAAAGGTTTATGAGTGAAGAAAGTCAAGATATCGATCATGACACGACTAGGTGAAAAAGATGGTGTCGGCAGTGGAAAGATGCTAGGGTTTTGTGGGGTTCTGTTTAAGAAGAACGTGTGTGTGTGTGTGTGTGTGTGTTGGTAAAAAATATTATAATAATAACAAAGGGTTTTAATAAAATAAATAAAGTAAAAGGAAAGTCATAATATACATGTAAGCATCAAGAAACGTTTGGAAAAAATAATGTTTTCAAAAAGGGTAAATTTTACATATGGTCCTTAGACTATCGAGAAATTACACATTTGACTTCTAAGTTCCATGAAAAGTCTATTTAGTCCCTTTTAAATATTAGGGTTCCAAATTAAAGAATTTTCAAAATTTAGGGTTTTTAAATTAGGGATTTGGAATTTTAGCGTTTTAGAATTGGGGAAATTTTTAGGGTGTTACACTAAGAATCGAATCAATGCTAACCCGTTGAGTCAAGATAATCCAGGTCTTTACAACTAGATTTGTTATAAAGGGTGAAAAAATTATTTCCTACCCAACATAGTATCAGCCATGGCGGCACAAAAGATGATCCAACAAGGTTGTTGATATGTTTTCGAAAGAATTACCAGGTCTACCCTAGGATCGTTAGTTAGAGTTTCAAATTGAGGTAATGTCGGGGACAACACTAGTGTCAATTTCCCCTTAACGCATGGTGCCAACAGAATTGAGAGAGCTAAATGATCATATTCAAGAGTTATTGGAGAGAGAATTCATCCGACCAAGCATCTCCCCTTCGAGTGCTCTAGTCTTGCTTATCAAGAAAAATGATAGATCGATGAGGATGCGCATTGATTATTGTCAGGTCAATAAGGTGGATTAAAGAACCTTTATCCTCCACCCAGGATATGTGACTTGTTTGATCAGTTGAGAGGTGCCCACGTGTTTTCGAAGATCGACTTGAGGTCAGGATACTATCAGTTAAAAGTCAAGGAACAAGATGCTCAAAAGACTTCTTTTCGGACACGGTATGACCACAACGAGTTATTGGTTATACCATTTGGGCTTACCAATACACCTGCAACTTTCATGGATTTGATGAACTAACTTATTTAGCCTTCCTCGATCAATTTGTTGTGTTCTTTATAGACGATATCCTGGTTTACTCAAGTTTGAAAGATGAGCACAACTATCACCTTCATGTTGTCCTTCAAATCTTGAGAAATAGGTAGCTTTATGCCAAGTTTAGTAAGTTCGAGCTTTTTCTCTCCAAGGTGGAATTTTTGGGCCAAGTTGTTGCAGCGGATAGAATCTATGTCGACCCATAGAAGATTTGGGAAATGGTGGAATGGAAACCACCAAGGAATATTTTGGAACTCTAAAGTTTTCTTGGGCTTGCCGATTATTATCGTCGTTTTGTCAAGGGATTTTCCATCATTGCAGCCAATTTGACTAAGTTGTTGAAAAGGGGAGTTTTGTTTGAGTGGAACGAAGGAGACAACAAAGTTTTGATCAGTTGAAAGCCTTCTTGACAGAAGCCCTAGTTTTGACACAACCCAAACTGGTTAAGGATTATGTGGCATTTAGTGATGCTTCGTTGAATGGGCTTGGTTGCATTCTCATGCAAGAAGATAAGGTAATCGCTGACACCTCGAGACAACTCAAATCCCATGAGTGGAACTATCCTACCCATGATTTAGAGCTAGCAGCAATTATATTTGCATTGAAAATTTGGAGGCACTATCTGTATGGGGAAAAGTGTTACATCTACAGTAATCATAAGAGTTTAAAGTATCTACTTACATAGAAAGAGTTGAACTTTGTAGAAATGAGGTGGATCAAGTTTCTCAAGGATTATTATTGTATCATCGAGTATCATCTCGGTAAAGCTAATATGGTGGTTGATGTAGTGAGTAGAAAGTTCATGGGGGACTTCAGAGCAATGTTTGCTTGGTTGAGGATGATCGAGGATGATGCTTTGTTGGTCGAGCTTCTTGTGTAACCTACCTTGGTATAAGAGATCAAAAGGACACAAGTTTTAGATGAAGATTTAGTGCAAAGATAGAGATGGTCCAACGAGGTGAGACATCTAATTTTGAGGTGCACGATAGTGGGGTTTTGTATTTCAAAGGTCGGTTATGTGTTCTCGCCTTGGAGGATTTGGGAGATTAGATTCTTTGAGAGGCTCACCGTTGTCCATTTGCTATGCATCTGAGTAGTAACAAGATGTACCAAGACCTTCGTCCCTTTTATTGGTGGCCCAGCATGAAGATAGATGTGTCAAAAATTTTGACCAGATTCCTAGCTTGTCAGCAAGTTAAGGCTGAGCCTCAAGTTTCTTCGGATTTTCTTCAACCCATTCAAATTTCACAATGTAAATAGGATCGGGTAACCATGGATTTTGTGACAGGTTTTCCATTGACCCAAATGAAGCACGACGATATTTGGGTGATTGTAAATCGCTTTACCAAGACCGCACATTTCTTGTCTGTGTATGGATTTTACTCTTGAGAGGTTGGCCCATTTGTACATCCAGGAAGTCGTGAGGTTGCATGGGGTTCCTTCTTAAATCATCTCTGATAGTGATCCTCGGTTTACAGCTAGGTTTTGGAAAAAGATTCATGAGGCTTTGTTTACTAGATTGCATTTTAGTACCGCCTTTCATCCTCAGACTGATGGTCAGTCTGAGCGGGTTATCTAGATTTTGGAGGACATGTTGCGTTGTTGCATCATTGATTTCGAGGGGAGTTGGGAAGAATATCTTCTGCTAGTTTAGTTTGCTTACAACAATGGTTATCAGTCGAGCATTAAAATGGCTCTGTTTGAGGCCTTGTATGGACGCAAGTGTAGGACACCCTTGTGTTAGACACCCTTGTGTTGGACAGAATTCAATGAGAGAAGGATCGTAAGATCCGATTTGATCAAGCAATTCGGAGAAGAAGTTCAGATTATTGAGGAAAGGTTGCAAGCTACCTTCGATCGACAAAAAGCTTATACAGATTTGAAGAATAAACACATTGAGTGTGAGATGGGTGATAGAGTGTTCCTTATGGTGTCCACATGGAAAAGAGTAATATGTTTTAAATAAAAGGGCAAGTTGAGCTCGAGGTTTATTGGACCATATGAGATATTCCGCTTATTGTTTAGCTCTTCCTCTATAGATGGCGCACATCCATAACGTTTTTCATGTTTCCATGTTAAGACGTTACTGTTCTGACCTTTCACATGTTATCCCGCTTGAGGAGATTGAGATCAATGGTGATTTGACTTATGAAGGGCAGCCGATAGGAGTCCTTGATAGGGGTTAAAGAGCTTTGCAACAAGTACGTAACCCTAGTGAAAATGTTGTGGAGAAATCATGGTGTTGAGGAATGCACGTGGGAAATCGAGGAAGACAAGAAATTGCTTTACCCGCATTTGTTTACTAGATTGCATTTTAGTACCGCCTTTCATCCTCAGACTGATGGTCAGTCTGAGCGGGTTATCTAGATTTTGGAGGACATGTTGCGTTGTTGCATCATTGATTTCGAGGGGAGTTGGGAAGAATATCTTCTGCTAGTTTAGTTTGCTTACAACAACGGTTATCAGTCGAGCATTAAAATGGCTCTGTTTGAGGCCTTGTATGGACGCAAGTGTAGGACACCCTTGTGTTGGATACCCTTGTGTTGGACAGAATTCAATGAGAGAAGGATCGTAAGATCCGATTTGATCAAGCAATTCGGAGAAGAAGTTCAGATTATTGAGGAAAGGTTGCAAGCTACCTTCGATCGACAAAAAGCTTATACAGATTTGAAGAATAAACACATTGAGTGTGAGATGGGTGATAGAGTGTTCCTTATGGTGTCCACATGGAAAAGAGTAATATGTTTTAAATAAAAGGGCAAGTTGAGCTCGAGGTTTATTGGACCATATGAGATATTCCACTTACTGTTTAGCTCTTCCTCTATAGATGGCGCACATCCATAACGTTTTTCATGTTTCCATGTTAAGACGTTACTGTTCTGACCTTTCACATGTTATCCCGCTTGAGGAGATTGAGATCAATGGTGATTTGACTTATGAAGGGCAGCCGATAGGAGTCCTTGATAGGGGTTAAAGAGCTTTGCAACAAGTACGTAACCCTAGTGAAAATGTTGTGGAGAAATCATGGTGTTGAGGAATGCACGTGGGAAATCGAGGAAGACAAGAAATTGCTTTACCCGCATTTGTTTTCGTCAAGTAAATTTTGAGGACAAAGTTTTCTTTAAGGAGGGGAGAGTTGTAACGATGTAGATTTCGAAATTTGTGAGTCGGATACACTCGAGCCTCGAGTCTTATTGAGTGGGTCATGTTGTTGGGCCGAGAGTGGCTCAAAGGGGCATCTTTGGGCCCTTTTCTTGTTGGTGGGCTTGGGGTTGGGCTTGGTTATGTGTTGGAAGAGGGATAAAGGGGAAATAGTATTTTTTTCCTATTTTGAAAAGAGGAAGGTAGCAATCTCACCTTGTCCGTTTTTGTATCTCTTCATCCTCTTCATCATCTCTTTCCCAATAAACCAACAAAAGGTGCAATCTTTGTAACCCCCTTAGCCCAACTTAGACGCTTGACCCGAACTACGAAGATTACATGGGGAAAACCAAAATCAACCCGAAAGTCAACCTTGATTAACGACCCTTTTTTCCTTTTATCTTTTCTAAATGCACATTAAGGCTATGTGATTACTCAAGAATCATAGGAGAGAAAGGTGCAGCGATCGGAAATCAATTAGGGATTCAATTGTAAGAATTAAACTTTTAGGAATCAAAATGTAAATTTTGGAAAATATAAGGACTTTGCAGATATTAAACTTACCAATATGTAATTAATCATTTTTCATGCATCTCTGCCAAATATCAACTTAAAGGGACATTCCATGCTCAATCAATTTCATCCACAACATCAAGGACTAAAAAGTAAGACATGAGAACTTGAAACAATTCAAAAACATAGACCAACGGTCAACCGTTTTGAAACGCTGACCCTGGTATCGAAACGGTCGTATCGAAATGGAGCTGACCATTTCAGTACTCAGGTGCGTTCCCAGACCAGTATCGAAACAGGCCTCTCCAGTAGCTAAAGTGTTCCAAAACACCTTCAACCATTCTGAAACACTATGGCCATTTTGGGCCCCTGTTTCGAAACATATAAGAGTGTTTCGATACACCCTGCCCTGAAACTACATAATTTTCTAGTTTTTCACATCTTACCACATTCAAATACATCCCAAGTCATACCATAACATACCAGCAACATGATTAGACCTTATAGAACATATCTAAGAACCTTAAGCTAGAGCATGGCATCAAACACATGAACATTTAGTCTATAGGCATGCTTCCTAACCACAACACCAAATAAAGACCTCAACCCTCAAACCAAACCATATAAGCTATTTACAAACTTCAAAAGCCATAACAAATTTTCCACAAACATAGGGAGTTTAAAATACATCTCCCAAAAACAACCTTGAAGCCCCATTGGCAAATATCAATACTAAAGTATGTAAGCATTGTTGGTAAAAGAGAGCCTAAGCATATTTTCTTAGTGAGGCAAGCTCTAAAGAAAACCAACACAACAATGCATCATTCAAAACTCTTTCTCAAAAGCCATTTTCAACAACATACTCTTTCTATCTCATGCTTGAAAACCATCTCAAAGCAAATCTCCATTTGAAAACACATGTTCCTCTATTCAATCTCATGCATTTAAACCAATGCAAATCTCATGGCAAAGCCATACACATGCTCGTGAAAACTAAAGCATTTCATATACAAATCTCATATGCATTTCTCATAGCATAAACCATCTCAACATTTGGTACATGTGAATCAAATACATTTTCATATATTATATTGGCATTTCACATTTCATTTTTACTCGGATATGCGGATTAGCTTGACTCAAGGTCAAGTCCTACCCCGGTGGAATCTCTCATCATCGGACTCTCATGGCGGTATCTCTCATCGCCACAAAGCTTGGATATTTCACCAAGTCCTACCCCGATGGTATCTCTCATCATCGGATTCTCACTTTAGATCAGGATGGCACTACCCCCATTGCCTGACTCCAAAGAGCACGTATAAATTTTTAGTTTATAGTGCACTCTCATCCTATTGATCGATCAATTATATCCGGTAAGTATCTCATCTTCTATGCCAATATATTATGTCAAAATATCATCTCACCTACTGTTTTTATGCAACATTTCTCAAATCTTTCTCATCTCATTTCAAAATCATATATCATGCTTTGCATTAAGTCAATATCTCAAAACTCTTCAATGCAACATGTTATCTCATGAAATATCTACAAAGCATCATCTCATGCTACAAATCATGCATAAAACAGTAGAAATTTGTCTATCTCAAAACAAGGGCATGTAAAAGCATTTAGGGCATCAACCACATATTTGAGAGCAAATCTAGCCATACTTACTTCCGGACTTAGGATGGTGTTTCAAACCAAACCTAAATCCCCAAAGCTTGTTTCTTTGTCCCTCAAGGACTTCTAAAACCATTCGCACTTACCGATTACGTTTCGCTTGCTTGCCGAAACGATATCTAAGCTCCTGGCACTTCCGGATCAACATCAAAAGCGTCCGAAGATGTCTCCTTGTTTATTACACATAAGAGCAGAGGATTAATGCATCATCGTGCATTGAAATCACCAGCCAACTAAACAAACTCGCTGCTCTACTCAAAAGCACCATTTCGGCTACCCAAAACAACCAAAATCATCTCCAAACTCCTCCAAAACAAAGACCGTCCAAGATCTATCACTTCTAATCATTTCTAATCCTCAATCAACACCAAAAATCACCATAAACTCCTCTTTATATCTCTAGCAACAACAGAACACCAAAACCACCCCAAAAACCACCAATCTAGCATGTACAACTTATGAATCCAAACCTATTCGAGATTTGTTTGATAAAACCTCATTTATAACATCAATTACCATCCAAAATACATTATAGATCAACCTCAAAACAGAGCTTAACCAATAGTTACGAAAATCATCAAGATCTCTCCAAGAATCTTGAGTTTTAACACAATTTCATGTTTCTAACATTAAAGCAACTCAAAAATCTTTAACAAAGGATTGATAACTTGGGAATTTCAGTAAAGAACTGGTCATTAGAGGAGAATGACGAAACTTACCTCTAATGGTTGATTTCTCCTTAATTTGGGCAAGTTTTCTTGAAAATCCAAGGTGAAAACAAATGGATTTGATGAGGAAAAGATTAGGAATCCATAGGAGAATGAAATCTCATCAAAAGGGATGAAAATAAGAGGTTAATTGATGAAGGAAATGTGTTTGGCTGAGTGGAAGTTGAGAGAAAATGAAAAGAGGGAAAAAGATCGTAAAGTAGTTATGAAAGTCAAAATAGGATTTTCTCTTTTAATTCTCTTTATAAAATCATTATTAAAACACCAAAAATTAGAGAGTAATCTGATAAAAAGCATTTTGGTAAAATTAGCTCCTTAAAGATTCAAAGTTTCAATCCTTTACAAAATAGTCACTAGTCAACTTCTGCAAAAACATTGATTTGGTCACTACACCGAAATGTAGTATTTCCAAAACATATTTTGTAAAATTGTTTTCACCATAATCATTCATATAATAAATTAGGATTTTTAGATATATTTCCATATTTTTAAAGCATCCCAAACTCGGTGTTCCCTAAATCTCCCTTAAAGATTCGAACCGTTTTCGACCGGCCTGATCCAAACTCTAAAACATCTAGGCCCAAAATCAAGGCGTTACAATCTCTACCTTCTCTTGTGCAAATCTCAAAATTGTGGTAAATGGAAAGTTGTTCATCATCCAAGGATCTATCAAGCATGGTAAAAAAACGAATAAAAATGGTGGAGTTCGAAGAAATCGGGTTTTGGTGGGGGTTGAGGAGGAAGAACGGGAATTGAAGAACGGGTTTTGCAACATCTTTTTGTAGTGAAAGAGGTTAGAGAAGCTTCCAAGGTTCAAGGGAAGAGGAAGATTTGAGGTTTGGGATAGGAACTTCTTTCGTAACTGTAAGAGTAAGGTTAGTACACCTCTAACTCCTTTGTCTTCATAGAAATCATAAAAATGATACCTTGTATGTATTTGATGATTTTGTTGTTTTGGTTGCTCAAGCCTTGTTAATAGTAAAAATTTTATCTGGTGTTAAAAACGTGTAAAACTGGTAGGAAACCACCTATAATCACTCTCATGATATGTAGGATTTATTTGAAGGTGTTTAAGGATCGTTTGGGGACCCTTGATATGATTTCGAGTTGTATGCTCGAAGTTCTGGGCTCGAGTACCGGTACAGGATGAACTTGTATTGGTACCCTATGTAAACGTTTATGAACACCTGGGTTTTATGAAGGGTGTACCGGTACAGGCTTCAATATGTACCGCTACGGGATTCAAAAGTGTACCGAAACAGATCGTCCTATATCGGTATTTCCCCAACGCCCTTGGGTTATTGGGATTCCAGTAACCAAAATTGGTACTGGTACGCGCGAGGACGTATCGATACCCTCTATCCCCTTTGGGATTTCATAGAGCAAATTTTGTACCGGTACAGGGTCCACCCGTACCGGTACCATGTGTTGGTGTTTTGGCGTATCAGTACGTAGGATAGGGTATCGATACCCACTACATTCTTCTTGAAAACTTTGATTTTAAGTTCGAGAGATTGATAATTCGAGGACTATGACCCAATGGGTTTCTAAGGTGGTAAAATGAATTGTAAAATTAAGAAACTGAGAAATCAACCTCTTATTCAACCATAATGTGTAATAAACATGGTAATTTCCTTGAGTGTTTTGGTGATATAGCAACCATAGGGTTGTATTGGTTCCTTGATGCTATTGCGTGCCATGAGGGCACTTGTTTGGTGGGATCCAGATACTCAAGTAACGTGTTGCAACACAATGGTAAGAACTGAATGGAGGATTCTTGATGATTTATGTCCTTGGGCCACCCTCCAAGTGATTGTGTCTCGATGTTTTGTGTCCCTGGGATTTACTCAAGGTTTGTGTATTGATTGTTGATATAACTTATTGGATGTTGGATGCTTGTGGTGATCCTTATACCATGTCATCATTTTTAGATACATGCTTATATTTATGATTTGCATGAAGCATAGTAGAGTGGTAGTGTACCCACTGAGCTTCGTTAGCTCAACGTTCGGAATCGATGTTTCCATTCGCATGTTACTAGGTTGGCACGTACATTGGAAGAGCACCATCACTGTAGGTTTTAGCACATCGTTTGTTCAAAGTACAACACTTAGGTCTTATTGGGCTATGTATTTGTAGGACCCTAATATAATGTTGTAACTCTTATTTTTTGATTGTATTAAGCAAGCGAATGTTTTATTATTTTAACTATTTGGAGCACCTTTTGTAAACGTTTTAAATTGTTTAACTTTGTTTGAACTTTTGGATTTGAATGTTTTATGGTATGAAACTCTTTTTGGCTAAACTAGGTTGAAATTTGTGGTTGAGGTTTGGTCTTAAGGCCCAATGTGACCTCTGGGCTTAGGGTGTTACATATTTCTACCCTATGCAGGTATCAATACTTATTTATTTATTTATTTTACATTTTTAAAATATTTGAGCCTTCAAGAAGTAGTGATACCACCACATGTGGGTGTAGATACTTCTACTAAGATATCACTACTCCTAATATGATATTAATACTCGGACCTATTTCTTGAATTATGAAACCAAGGCTACAAAGGGTACTAATATCTCTGTAAGGTACTACAACGGTACCTCAACAACGATTTTCAAAAATATTTGGTTTGCCCAGAAACTTCAATAACTTTGGAAAAAGGCTCATTTTCTATTAAAGATTGGTTTTATTGAATGGTTGGATTCATGAATCAAGGCTTGCTTCATTATTATAATCATTGTACTCTTAGTTACAATAATTCCTTTGTAGGCTCACTATGTTTACTAATTAGAAAATTTTTAATTTAGTCTCACTCTCGATCTAATTTTCTAATGTAATCTTCTGTCCAAATAATTCTACCGGATCGGGATACAAACCCACTTGATTCTTCTAACATGGTTACCCCTTTCACCAACAAATACGATGACATCGAGACATGGTTACCACTTTATACGATAACATATAAAGTTTTATATCGATGTTAATGTTGAAATTGAACCCACCCTCTATGTCGTAACATGCAAAGAAGTTGAATATTGTAAAGAAGTCGTAGCAAAAGTGAGGACAAATATTATACGAAACTGACCAATTTGTGTGGAACTATACTTCATCATTTGAATATACTTTTTATACAAGTTTCCTTCGGAACCAAATATTCTCTCTTTCGACATAGTGAAATATGCTCGTGATTTTTTTTTTGGATTTTTCATATAATTTCTAATGTTTATTTTCCTTTTTATTCTTGCGATTTTTTATTATCTAGTCATTATCGTTTTGACATTTATAACACAAAAAAATAAAAATAAAAATTGATACGTGGGTGACCAAGGGCCCCTCCACCCCTCAGGTAACATTGTCCCCGGTCCATAATTCCTCTTTCCTGTAGATATTTTACGTTGCTAGTTTGTTGGTTTTTAGGCCTTTTTTTGTAAAGAAAGGGATACTACCTTAGGTTGTAACACCCCTAACCCAGTCTAGGAGATAAACCATATTAGAACGTGATACTAAACGAACATACTCTCAAAGACGGAGTAAATTAAAACTTTTTAAAGGTTTCCAAAGAACCATCTTCGACAACAAAACGAAAACAATCAATATTCCTTATGTCATTCACAAATTATAAGTTATAAATACTAGATTTCTTCCTTGAACCCAAGCATTCGATCAGACATGAAATTATTTTCTCTTATTAGAGAAATTTATTTAACATTCTTATGTCAATTCAATATTCCTTATCTTGCAAGTTACTTAGCATAGTATCGTAGTCAATGACCCTTATCTCATAAGTCACACAAATGATACAACATAGCTTTACGGAGGTAGGCATTAGAACTGAATACACATATTTAAACAAAGGGATATAGAAGACCATATAGATGACAATTATTTGTCACTCAAGTATTCAAATTGCTTCTTTATCTTGTGATTTTCTTACTAACTTTCTATCAATCAATTTAACATACGTTGGTTGCCAAAACTTCCAAATTAACATTTCAACTTATGTATACTCATTAAAGCATTCGAACTCATTAAAGCGTTCAAATTCCTACATCTGATCATGGACATGCTTATCAAAGCATTGAATCAAATAATTGGCCATAGACAGACTTGTCAAGACTTCTGAATTAGTCAATCGATCATAAGTAAGTTTATCAAGACACTCATCATAAGTAGCAAGCATAAGCATGCTTATCAAAACATCAATTCAAGAAATTGATCATAAGTAGGCTTATCAAGACACTAAAACAAGAGTGTCCCATACATTTAACTAAAGACTAATAAACTAATAACATATCATTCGAATGGCCATAATAACAACATGTATATCCATATAATCCAGGACAATGTCATGTATACTAGTATTATAAGCAAATCTTTCAAAGAATTATTCAAGTTTCATTATATCACATTTCCCATTAGGTGGGTTATTATATATCTTTCTTTCATAGAAATTAAAGTTATCAATTTATTAACTTAACAACATGGTCTTGAGAGTTGAATCAAGCCTAGTAATCTAATCCTCTTAATTCAATATCAAACAAGCAGTGTAACCCCCTCGACTCGGCCTGTGTGAAAGACCGAACTGAATGAGTCACACAGGGAATATTGAAGTAAACCAGGAAGTTTACTCCAATAAACAACCCTATCTTTTTCATTTTATCTTTCCTAGATGCTCATTATCACCCTATGTGATAAACATCTCAACGGAACAATTTGCAATTCAAACAAACAACAATAAAGGATTCAATTGAACACAAGCACCTTTTAGGGACCATATTAAAATTTTTATTTCATAGAAATTAAAGTTATCAATTTATTAACTTAACAACATGGCCTTGAGAGTCGAATCTAGCCTAGTAATCTAATCCTCTTAATTCACTATCAAACAAGCAGTGTAACCCCCTCGACTCGGCCCGTGTGAAAGACCGAACCGAATGAGTCACACGGGGAATATTGAAGTAAACCAGGAAATTTACTCCAATAAATAACCCTATCTTTTTCATTTTATCTTTCCTAGATGCTTAGTATCGCCCTATGTGATAAACATCTCAACGGAACAATTTGCAATTAACACAAACAACAATAAAGGATTCAATTGAACACAAGCGCCTTTTAGGGACCATATTATAATTTTTCTAATTTACAAGGGCTCTTTCCAATTTTCGATTGCCAACCTTTAATTAATTGCATTACTTGCCACTCTGTCAAAAATTAGTTCTAAACAATCATCCAAACTAATTAATTTGCATTCGCAACCATCATGGGTTGAAATGTAAAGATTCAGAACAATCAAAGATTCTTTTAACTACCTTAACAGCCAACCGTATCGATACCTTAGAGACGGTATCGATACGCCCACGACAAGCATGTTCCTAGATTCAAATTCAACAAGAGTGTGTTGATACCCTCTAAGCTTGTACCGATACCCAAAAACCAGTAGCATAAAACTGTATCGATACGCCCCCGTGTATCGAGACGCCCCTTCAATTTTGCTTGGTCCGTATCGGTACCCTTCCTATCGTACCGATACCCATGACCTGTAATGTCCTATTTTGCTAGTTTTTCACACTTTAATCCGCTCTAAAGCATTCTAACAAACTTTAAACATGCATACAGCATACTTTAATGACAAACCTCAATCATAAATGGCAATTTCATCATCAACACATAAAAGTAAGCAACAATCAATTCTATAGGCGTGCTTCCTAAACAAAATGACCACTCAAGACCCAAAATGCAAACCAAAGCATAAACCCAACAAGTAATGTCCATTTACAAGTCATATTATGCATCTCAAACTTCCCCAAAAATAGGGAGTTCCAAATACAATCTCCCAAACATAAAGCATTCTCTCATTGCCAATTTATTACTAACGTGTAAACGTAAAACCATACTTGAGCAAAGTTCACTCCTTAGTAATTCTTTCTTGCTGCCCCAAAAGCTATTTCTCTGCATTGTTGGAAAAAGAGAGCGTAAACATATAATGCCTAGAGATGGATGCTCCAAAACAAACCAACAACAACAATGCAATTAAAAAAACGTTTCTCATTTAAAAGTCTATATCTCATCATGCTCATTCTATCACATGCTCGAAATCATTTTCAAAGCAAAACATCATCATTTAAACCACATGTACCGTCTATTTCAAGCATTAATCAAAATGCAAAGTCCCTCATCGCCGGAATCTCACATTGTCAAGTCCTACCCCGATGGAATCTCACATCACCGGACTCTTTTGACGACATCTCTCATCGCCACAAAGCTTCGGTGTTTCACCAAGACCTACCGTGGTGGAATCTCTCATCACCACACTCTCACTTTGGAACGGAATGACACTACCCACATTGCCCGAACCAAAGAGTACGTACGAATTTTGTATATAATAGTGTACTTCTCATACTATTGGTCGACCAATTATACCCGATAACAATATTCTCATCTCATGCCAATATACAACATTTTAACATCATTTCACTTATTGTTTTCAATGCATCGTTACGAAACATTCTCATCCCATTTCATTAAGCGTATAAAAGCATAACATTCTCTCAACACATTCTATATCTTTAAAATAATTATTCAATCTCATGGGATAACATAAACCATCAAATCATTTCTCAAAACATGCATATACAGTAAGTTCATATCTATCATAAAAACATGAGCATGATCATTAAATCAATGGGATAAAAATCGAGAAACGAGGGTGAAACAACTCAAACTTACTTCTGAGCTTAGATTAGTGTTCCAAACTCAATCTAAACCCCCAAACATTGCTTTCAAGTCTTCGACAAAACTTTAAAAACAATTCCACTCACTAATTGCACCTCGCTTGCTTTGCCGAAGCGAAGTCAAGCTTCCGAAGCTTTCGAGACGTCACAAATGTTTTCGATTCAAACCCCCTGGTTATACCACATAAAAACAAAGTATTAATGCATCTCAATACATTAAAATCACCAGCAACCAAGACTATCTCGTTGCTCTGCCTGTAACGCCCCGGTTTTGGGCTTAGGAGTTTTGGGCGTTGACCGGTTGGTCAAAGTGCTGTTCGAATCTTAAGAGGTTAAATTAGGAAAGCCTAGTTCGGGTTGCATTAAAAATATGGAAAAATATTCTAAAATCATCTTTTAATATAATTAAGTGAACTGTGAAATCAATTTTGGAAAATGAGTTTTGGAAGTGTGACATTTTGGCTAGTGACCAAAATGTAATTTTCGCAAGTTTGGTGGCTGTTTTATAAAGGGTTGGAACTTTGAATCTTTAAGGAGCTATTAATCCAAAAGTGGTTTCTCCAGATTTTTCTAAGATATTTTGAGTTATAATCTGATTTTAAAGTATATCAAAAAGGAGGGAAAAGCCATTTGGCTAATTTCATAACTAACTTCTCAATTTTTTCTTTCTCTCATTTTCTCTCAACCCAAACACCACATTTCCAGAGAATTGTTTCTGATTTTCTCACCTAAATCTCTCCTTTCAACTCTCATTTGATCCCTAATCATTGTATCTTCAAAACCTCTTCAAATGCTTCTTGATTCATCAAGGTTTTTCATTCCAAAAAGTGGAGAAACACAAGTTTGGAGGTAAGAACGTCCTTCTCCTCTAAACTATCAGTTCTTTACTGAAATTCCTAAGTTTTCAATCCTTAATTGATGTTTAATTAAAGGTTTTTAAGTGTTGAAATGGATCTTGGCTTATTATGCAAGATTTTGATGATTTTTGATGATTTTCGTTAGATCTGAGTAATCTGTGATTTGAGAGGTGTTTTTGATGTTAAATGATCTCTAAATTGATAAGGAATTGAGTTTTGATTGATGCAATCCCGGATAGGTTGAGTTTCCTAAGTTTAGCTTGTGTTTCAAGGTAGTTTTTGAGGTGATCTTGGTGATCTGATGTTGCTGGAGGTATAAGGTTGTTAATAGGTTGTTTTTAGATGTTATATGATGTTAATGGAAGTGAGGTTTTGCTGGTTTATGGCTGGGCTTTGTTTAGAAGTGGTTTGGATGCATTTTCGGTTGTGTTTGGTGGCCGAAAATGGAGGTTGGATGAGAGCAGCGAGTTTAGGTGCTTTCATTGAAGCAATTAATGCATGATGATGCATTAATCCTCTGCTTTGATGTGTTGAAACAGGGGAGGCATCTTTGGATCCAAGAGTTGTTGATCCGGAAGCTTGATTTGGTGCTTTGGCTTGAAGCAAAGTGGAAATCGGTGAGTGCATTTGTGGAAATTGGATTTTCAGCTTTAAAAACCAAGGTTTGAAGGTTTTGGGAGCTTAGTTTAAGTCTAAACAACTTTGCTAAGCTCAAGTGTAAGTTTTCGGATTTTCTCTCTAGTGGTGGCCATGACTTTGATGTGTTGCAAAATGATGATTTGCATGTTTTAATTACTGTTTTGAAAGCATGTTTTAGCATGGATTTTGCTGATGATGTAAGCCATATGTTGAAGGTAACTCTAGGTGGGAGTACCTTGTTTTTATACATTGGAATAATGTGGTTTGATGCTTTGAAATGCATGATGAAAATGGCTTGGTTTAATGCTTTAAAACAGTGGATTAAATGATGAAAATGATGTATATTGGCAAGTGATGTTTTGAAAAAGATTAAGGTCACTAAGGTGGTTAAAAGTCCTTGAGTGAGCCTTGTTACTTAAGAACATCAAGGTGGTTAAAAGTCCTTGGATGATTCTTGTTGCGGACACTAAGGTGGTTAAAAGTCCTTAGGTGATCCTTCCATGGTGTTTAAAAGTCCATGGGGCCATGGTGTTTAAAAGTCCATGGGGCCAAGGTGTTTAAAAGTCCTTGGGGCCAAGGTGTTTAAAAGTCCTTGGGGTGATTCAAGCAATGGACACAAAGGTGGTTAAAAGTCCTTGTGTGGTCCTAATTCATGGTGTTTAAAAGTCCATGGCCAAGGTGTTTAAAAGTCCTTGGGAAAGTTGTTGAACTTGTTTTATGAAATGGAATTTGTCACTTGAGCCAATATGACATGTTAAGTATATTATGAAGCATGAGATGCTTGTTTTAATGTTTATGTTGAAGCATGAGATTGCTTGTTTTAAGTATGCTTTTGAGCATGTGCAAAGGTTGATTTTAAGCATGGTTTATAAATGGTTTTAATTGCATTATTGAACTGTTTTTAATGAGCATGCCTCACTAAGCTTTTGCTTACGCTCTCTACGTTTTCTTAATTCAATAATGCAGAGCATTAGAGTACCTTGAGGGGCAGCAAGAAAGGGCAAGCAATCAAGTTCAAGTAAAGCTCAATGTATGAAGGTTTTATAAATACTTTTTAGCTTTTGGGTGATTTGGCAATGGGGGACCAATGTATATGTTTTGGGAGATGTTTGGAACTCCCTAAGTATGTTGAATGTTGTTGAGATTGCTGGTTTTTGAATTGGAACCTTATATGCTTGTTTTGGAAGTTTGGTGTTTGAATAGCTAGCTTGTGTAGGAAGCATGCCTATAGAATTGGGGCTTTTTGCATATGATGTTAGATTGATGTTGTGATGATGCCTACAAGTCTTAAATATGTTTAATTGCATGCTGGTAAAGTTTGGTGACATTTGGAGCATGTTTGAATGATCTATTGCATGTTTTGGAATGCTAATTTGCTGCAATCTGTGCAAGCGTTTCGGAACAGTGTGCACCGTTTCGGAACGGGTGCCTTGCATGAACCCAGGCGTCCGAAACGGTATGCACCGTTTCGAAACGGTTTTGCCTCTGCCGAGCCATGTTCCGGAACCCGTTGCGGAACGGCCCGTGTTTCGGAACGGGGTCGACCGGTTTCGGAATGGCCGACCGTTAGGGGCTGACATTGGCAGTTATATGTTTTAAATTGTTTGCGTTTTGGTCCTGAATCTTGTTTGTTCAATTGCATGAGCTTGGGAAGTCTTTTTGAGCTGAAATTTCACAGAGAAGCATGAAACCTGACTAATTCCAAGTTGGTAACTTTAATTTGGGTTAAGTCCTTTTGATTATCAGAAATTACAATTTGGTCCCTAAAGTTGTAATTTGTTCAATTGGGTCCCTGTCTGATCTATGATGTTTGTGATCTTTGAGAATGATGTTGTGTGATCACAATTAGGACTAATGTGCATCTAGACAAGATTAAAAAGAAAAAAAAGGGTCGTTAATCAAGGTTGACTTTCGGGTTGACTTTGGTTTTCCCCGTGTGACTTTCTTAATTCGGGTCAACCGTCTAGGCCTGGTTAAGGGGGTTACACTGCCCAAAATCACTAAATTGCCCATTCGAAAACAAAAAACATCTATGATTACTCTCTAAACTCAGCCCAGCCAAAATCTAACACTTCCATCTAATTATAATCATCAATTAACTTCTAAAAACAACCTAATTGCATTCATAAACCTCCGGCAACACCAAAACCATATTATCAAGCCAAGAATCTAATCTAACAACCTAAACAACTAGAGATCCAATCTATTTTGGGATTGTTATGATAAATCATTTATTTCAACATCATTTAACATCGAAATCCTGATTAAAATCAATCTCAAATCACCCAAAATAGTACCTATTCGAAAATCTTGAGAAATCATCATTTAACGCTAGATTTACCAATTTTCATCAATTAAAACTCAAAACATTGTTATTAAACATATTTAGAGAGCTAAAGACTTGAGAATTTCATTAAAGAACCTTGATTAGAGGAGTTGAACGAAATTTACCTCTAACATTTGTCTTTTCCTTCAAATGACAAGATTTGATGAAAACTCTTCAAGATTGCTTTAAGGTAGATGATGAGAAAACCAAGGAAACCATTTGTAAAACAAAAAGAAATGGAAAGATGAAGATCTCTTGAACTTTAGATAGAAAATATAGTGTTTGGTTGTTTGAGAAAATGAGATAAATGAAGTTTACGTCAACTCTCTTTTGGATGATAAAATCTCTTTTATTTAAAGTCTCTTTTAAATTCTTTTTAATAAATTATTAAAACTGGTCAAATTAAAAGAGAAGGTTCCTTAATTAAATGGTAGCTCCCTAAAGATTCTAAATTTTGGCCCCCTTTCAAAACAGCCCCTTTTAAAACAGATTTTCCATTTTTACAAAATAGTCACCTACTCAAAATCTCAATCTTCCAAATGCCTTTTTTTCGAAATTTACTCTATCAACCATTTATATATATATATAGATAGATGATTTTAGAAACTTTCCCCAAAATTTTATCATAAACCGAACCCCATTTTCCCTGAACCATTCTCGAGAACTCAGATCTCTAGTTTAGGTTCTACTAACCCCGAACCAACGCTAAAAACTTCTAAGCCCAAAACTCGGGCGTTACAAGCATTACAGCAAGTACCAAAATAGGGATACTCAAGGTATCGAAACAAGGGTACACAAAGTACCAATTTGACCATTATCAAGCAGAGGCACTAGTAGTACCAACTGATCATTTGATTTTTAACAACAAGCAGACCGTAATCCAGACTACCGAGCTCGATGGACTATGTGGCATGCCAATTGTACCTGCGACTGACTCGAGACCAAGGCTTTTATATATAAACATTTCATCTTTCTTATATTCAAGGGAGCGTAGCTCTGAAGTATGTTATCACATTTATAACTCATTACCCTTTGTCATTTTGGGTATTACTTGTTTACCTCCTGTAAAACAAGGCATTGGTTCCCATTTGTTCAAGTAGCATCTTTGCTAAATCATATTCAATGCATTTATTATGAGCCTTTTTATTCAACAAGCATTTAATACAAGCTTTGACTCATTATTTCGAGTGGCATTAAGCCATAAACATAACATTATATTTCCATAAGTAAGCACTATTTCACCAATTTCTTTCATGCCGCCATAGCATGTTCATAGCAATATATTAAGCTTAACTACAAGTATGTATCGAGCTGGTATTACTTTTACAAGTAAAGCAAGAAACCATTTCATTCATTTCTCAACCCATCATTCTTTTCCAATCAATAAATCTTAGCTAAGTTTACTATCATTTCTAATATCATTTCACCTTCATGAACTTAGCCAAGTGTTATTTTAACATTGGCTTAATCACCAATAGGTAGAATCTTTCTAACAGAATTTACATTATTCATCTTATCAATTTAAGTTTAGCAAGCATTCATTTGAGAGCATTCAATCATTGTCTCTTCTACTAATTAGCACATTTTACAAGCTCGTAATACATCATTCTAGGCAAACTCAAGCATCTATATGAAATTACTACTAATTCAAGCATGTCAACAAGTTCAATCAAGACATACTAAGACCAACTTATGTATGTACATACATTCTTAAACACAGAATCTAACCATGAAATAAGCCTTCCACCAATTTCAGATTTAAAGTACTTTTCATTAAGGCACTTACCAAGTGTCCAAGCTTAGCCATTGTAACGCAATTTAGCCATGATAACACACAAAAGTCAATTAAATCATAATGCATATTCTCATGGGGTCAGAGTCTTAGCGCAGAGACATCTCCCCCGTGCGGCACCTCAGGGCTCCCACAAGCCCGAGGCTCAGCTTTTTCCACTCCGATGCTTACTGGTTTTGCCCTCCCATGGGCTAATCAGGGAAGCGGGGACAGCTCCCGACCAGTGTGGTGCCTAACCAGCACGCCCATCCAAGGACTGGGCGGTTGCATGACACGTACTACACCCTTATTGCTATCCCGCATCCTGCATTAAGCACAACCAGCAAGCATCTGGTCACAGTCTCGCCTATCACGCGAACGGGCCGTGACAATCTCCCTCACTCAATTCATGCACGCCCTCGTGCATGGGGAGAAAACTCTTTCCCTCTTCTTTGAGGAATTAGCCCAGATCTCGTGTGCAATTCCCTGCCTGCTATACCTCTTCACTAATTCTCCGACACATGCAGTTTCGAGTGCTTTGCGAACTTTCGCTGCGGCTTCCTGCCTACCCGACCTCGTCTCAATCTCTTTCTAGAGGACCCACTCGCGAACACCCCCTCTCATTAGGGTGCGAGACACATGCTCGTCCACTTGACTCGCTCCGCAGCACAAGGAGCGCTTGGTACGCTCACAGCTAGCACACAGTCCAGCTCTGATACCATCTGTCAGGGGTCCCACACACCCGAGGTTCAGCCTTTTCCACTCATATGCTTACTGGTTTCGCCCTTCCATGGGCTCATCAGGGAAGCAGAGACAGCTCCCGACCAGTGTGGTGCCTAACCAGCACGCCCATCCGAGGATTGGACGACTGCACGGCGTGTACTACACCCTTATTGCTATCATGCATCCTGCATTAAGCACAACCAGCAAGCATCTTGTCACGGTCTCGCCTATCACGCGAACGGACAGTGACAATCTCCCCCACTCAATTCATGCACGCCCTCGTGCATGGGGAGAAAACTCTTTCCCTCTTCTTTGAGGAATTAGCCCAGATATCGTGTGCAATTCCCTGCCTGCTTTACCTCTTCACTGAGGCTCCGACACATGCGGCTTCGAGTACTTGGCGAACTTTCGCTGCGGTTTCCTGCCTACCCGACCTCGTCTCAATCTCTTTATAGAGGACCCACTCGCGAACACCCCCTCTCATTAGAGTGCGAAGCACATGATCGTCCACTTGACTCGCTACGCAGCACAAGGAGCGCTTGGTAAACTCGCAGCTAGCACATAGTCCTGCTCTGATACCATCTGTCACGGGGTCAGAGTCTGGGCGCAGGGACATCTCCCCCGTGCTGCACCTCAAGGCTTCCACAAGCCCGAGGCTCAGCCTTTTCCACTCCGATGCTTACTGGTTTCGCCCTCCTATGGGCTCATCAAGGAAGCGGAGACAGCTCCCGACCAGTGTGGTGCCTAACCAGCACGCCCATCCGAGGACTGGACGGTTGCACGGCACGCACTACACCCTTATTGCTATCCCGCATCCTGCATTAAGCACAACCAGCAAGCATCTCGTCATGGTCTCGCCTATCACACGAACGGACCGTGACAATATGCTCGGGATATTCTATTTTACCCCGACACTTTGAAACTACACTCACATGTTATTCTAATGTTACAGAATACTTGAATCCACAACTCCTTATATTCCTAATTTGATCCTCTTTCAAGTCTTTATGCCATTACTCCTTTCCTTAGCAATATGTACCTCTAAATAAATAACGAATCATCAATACTAATTCAAATCATCATTGATTTCAATTAAGTAAAACAACTCAATCTCCATAAGCTTTCGTTCATACACATAAGCAGTCTTTATACTCACATGTAGACATGCACCTATACATATTATGATCCAATTTACTTTCCTACATAATTTATTCTCAAAACAGTTCCATTCCCCCAAACAATCTCAAGCATACATTCATATCAGTCCAGTTACGTACATATACACTCAATTCAGGGCAGGTTTCTTGTATATACATTTAGCCATTCGAACTGATTATTTCATGCTTACAATATACACCAAATTGTTCAGTATCATTCATACTCGCATGCCAAATCACAAACAGTCTCCAAATGACTTCAAAGTATGTTAATAATCCCAAATTGCGTATTTACAATGTATATATTTTAAAGCAATCTATTAGTGTTCTTATTCAAGCTAAATAGCCCTATTTCATGTATATATAAATATAGTCTTACTAATACAAATTTATTAATTCATCGATAACATCTTAATCAAACTATAATTCAAGCATACAATTAACTCTCTTTTAAACAGGTCAGAACAGTCCTTGCATTAGCATTTTAATTAAACTGTCTCGAGTACCACTTTAATACAATAAAACAGTCCCTGAATTTGTATAAATATATATACATAACTTAACAACCTATCATGCTTTCAAGGTACTCAAAAACAATCCATAGTGAACATATATATGTGCAATTTCATCCAAACATATATATATATATATATATGCACTCAAAAACAGTCTAAACATGTCCAATACAAGTCACAACAGTCTTCTAAACATGCTTCCACAATCTGAAAATTGCAAAACAGTTCATAACATGATTATTCTAATTTGAAACAGTCCCTTATTATAAGTATTTACCAATGCTTACATAACAGTCCATTTAACTACGTAAAACAGTCTAAATTCTTGCAAAAACAGTCTCAATTCATTTGTATACCTACATATATATTTACCTATCAAAAACAGTTTCGAATTGTTCTCAATTCTGTAGAACGGAGCAGGACATTAAACACCTTATTCAAACAGTCATTAACACTTTTAATTCACAACAGTCCTTAGCACCAAAAAATTTCAATAAAACAGTCTCTAAAACTTATTCCCATGTATCCTACAGCTCAAATAACTTTCCAAACAGATTTTCCCTGCTTTCGAAACCACAAAAGCAATCCCTAACAGTGTACATTAGTGTAAAACAGTCCTCATTCTTTTAATGTATTCATTTTCTGCATAACACAAACCGGATACATGTATACATCTCCAATTCTAGATATAAAATGACCATAATTTTATATGAACAATCATTCAACAGTTCCGGTTACAAGCAAAACATTCAAAGGGTTTACAAATCTTGTGCTTATCACAAATTCTCTCTAACAATTACTTACTACACATGAAATTTTCCCTGTAAACAACCGAATCACAATCCAATATTTCTATATCCGAATTCCATATGAAACACTCAACCATCTAACAATTATTCAAGCCTAATTTCACATGAATAAATAAAGAAAACAAGGCAGTTACCTCCAAGCAATACTCTATATGCAGATCGTCCTTCAATTGAGCTAAATCAAGCTTAAGATAAACTTTCTCACACATCTCACTAAGCTTCAGTTTTTGACTTTGAAGGAAAGGATGAAGGAGATGAAATTTAGTCAATTCTTCTCTCCTTCCTCAAATGCCGTCCAACATTTCTCCCCCTTCACACTGTTATAGAGTTAGTTTTATGAGTCTGTTGTATCAGTTGTGTTGAGTCAGCAAGAGTTAGTTAGGAAACTTGTCAGTTTACTAACTCAACTGATTCACTCAACATTGTATATATACTATGTCCAGTCTCTTTGAGATATTATGGACTTATTAATAAAATTGAGAGTACCGTCTCGCTTGGTCTGGGATTTCCTTCGCTGCGATCTTGCTCTGTTGTGCTAAGCTAAAGACTGTGATTGTAGATTCAAGTCAGTGACTCAAGAATCAACGCACATCTCTCTTCCGTTCGTCAGGATTTATTATTACTCCAATCATGACATGTGTGAATGCCCTTCATAACTTTGAATCTTTGCATGCAATCACTAATCCTGCATTGAATTCTTTTAGATCCTGTTTTTATTACTCTCTAGTTCTTTGTAAATGCAATTAAGTCCAATCAATTCTCAATTCATGCTAGATATTCTAGGATACATTTTTAGGGTAAATAGGTCTCTTTAAAAATTTCTCTAAACTTAGATGGAGAAAAATAGTAACTATGGTAGTACTATAGAAAGAAAAAGTGAGAAACCCTTGACAACGTCAGAACAAAAGACGCAAATAAAGCTACAAAGCAATCAGAATCAAATCGAACATTGGCCGGTACAAATCAATTCCCAATCGCCCTATGCACTTGCCCGAAACCTATGGCATCATTCTGCAACAAACAATGCACCTCATTAGGAGGGTGAACATACGGAATAAGATCAAAGGTGTCAGTTGGTGCAATTTTGGCCAATCGATCAGCTACAGTATTGTCTGAACGACAAACATGTGTGAATTGCACTTCCCATTGTTGGTTGCTCAGCTCGTGTATGTATGACAGAAGGGTCGGAGCTCCAGTTTTCACATCGGAGCTATTCGCCAACCGATTGGCATTCAGACAATCTGATTCCATTTGTAGACGCCGAAACCTCAACTCCCAAGACAAAGACTTCCCATTGTTGGTTTTTAGGCCTATTGTCTGCTCCTAGTCTTCACTTATTTTTGTTATTTAACATTAAAAAAAATGGGCTTAAACTTGAGAAAACGTATTTATGTTGTGAATAAAATAAAGAAGAACAAGAAGAACAAAGAGATGAGAGGAAGAGGGAGATTTGTATTATTCTCAAAAAATAGAATTGTATACAATGCCTTCAATGAATCATCTATTTATAGGCATAAGAAGTACATAATACATTAAACTCTAATTCATAGAGATAATATTCCTAATAATAAATAAATCAAACTACTTTGATAAAGTTCTAATCATGATAGACATCCACATAGATAAATATTCATAACACTCCCCCTTGGATGTCTATGAAGATAATGTGCCTCGTTAAAACCTTACTAAGATAAAAACCCAGTGGAAAAAAATTCTTTAGTGAAGGAAAAGAAGTACACACATCTTTGATACGCATAACATGTTGCCTCATTAAAAACCTTACCAGGAAAACCCATTGGGACAAAACCTCGGTTAAGGGAAAAAGAGTGCAACGCGTATTTACTCCCCCTCATGCAAACATCACGGAAGATCTTTGAATCTTCAAAATTTAATCTTGAATATCATTTTTCTAAAGATCGTGAGGGATGAAACTTTAGAGTAATATGTTCCATGATGTATCCACTTTCAAACTGAGATATACATTTTGTGTTATCTTCACACAAGATAGCTTTTATCATATCTTGTAAAAGTAAATCCACATATCTTTTGGATATGTTGGGTCAATAGTCTTAGCCAAACACATTTTTGGCTTGCCTCATGCATAACAATTATTTCTACGAAATTTGAGGAGGCATCAGCGGATGTTTGAAGATCTAAATGTAATGATCTTATGAACTTCTAGTTCATATACGAGGATCTAGATAATGATAATTCATTTTCCTCTATCCAGCTGATTATTATCTCCCCCTGATGTTGAGAAAAATCATGTCATAAATGATTCTCCAATTAATGTTTAAGAATTTAAACATAAAAGGAGACTCGTACTCAATATATATTCTCAACCCTTTTTATTTACCCATTTTGTGCGTTGTGGTGGAGCAATTCATATCGCACATTCAAAAATCATAAAATGGGAAATGTATGGTTTCTGACCAAAAACCAATCATAACGGGGAGTTTATTATAACTCGTTGGCTTGATGCGTATAAGTGTTGCTATATGGAAACACCATATAAATAATAACTCTTTTGTTCTCATAGTTTAGCTATTAAATAGGAGGCATCCAATTGAAATTTTGTTAAACTATATTTTTCATAATCAATAGGCTTTGTAACAACTGATATAGCCTAAAATATAAACCCACTAACTTTTCAAGACGAATAGTCTAACTGCATAATCTGAATATTTTTAGAATCAATCTCACAAACTTCTGGTTGTAAGTCGATAAAACAATGTAGATGCATCTACTAAAATCATATAAAACTTTCCACATTTGTGGATATATGGGCCCATATTTCGTTCAGATATGCAAGACATACAGTCTCAACTTCAATACAAGAACTTTAAGTTCTAATTCTTTTGGTAAGTGGGATCATCTATATCCTTTGAGAACAAACAACACAAGAACTTCAGGTTCTTTTAGTAAGTGGAATTTAATCAATTCCTTTAAGAAACACAAGAACTTCACGTTCTTTAATAAGTGGAATTTAATCCATTCCTTTGAGAATAAGCACCACAAGAACTACAGGTTCTTTTAATACATGTGCATGTAAATCTCAATAATTTCTGCACTATTGATCAGGATGGTCTAACCGATCATGCCAACTATATATATGTGTGTATATATCTATGAATTTGTAAACTCCTTGTTTACCATAACATGTAATTCAATCTCACTCGTACATGTCTAGTACGGCCATCAAAATTGTTCCTTTAAATAGGAATATATTTAGCTCTTTCGTAGCTTTCAATTGAAATTATCTTTTGGTAGCAATATATAACTCTTCTAGAGCTTTCAACTGACTTTTTGGCTACCAGAACTTATATCCATATTGGCTTATTTCAAATGCCAATTGATAACATATGTTATCTATAATTCCCAAAGGGATAGTTTGCGAACTCATATTGCTCTCTTTATGACTTTGACGAGTATAACACACTTTGAATATGGAATAAAGTTCCATTTGACAATAACATATTTGCTCAACCAGAGCCTTTGTGATATTAGTACTTCCGGATATAGTACTCACATTATTCTCTTGCATTTTAATCGAGAAATGCATAATTGTGCACCTTTCAAAATGTGCTTTGTTTCATTTACTTCAGGTAATGAAAATATGTACTTTGTATCATTCACTTCGAGGAATGAAAAATATAAAATATAGCACATCATATCAAGTCGATTATCTATCAGAGATAAACTTTCAAGTGCTCTTCCGAAGTATTGATATTTTAGTACTTTGAGAAATACTACTCATATTTCCCCTTGCATTTAAATGGAAAAAAATATTTCTTATGCTTAAGTACAATATGAGTACTTGCATTATCTGCTAGGCATAAATAGCCACAATTCTAGGCATAAATAGCCACAATTCATTGTATATTTTATTCCGGAAGTAATCATATTCTTCAAATAATAAATTAACATAAAACGTAAATAAATAATATATGAAATAAATAAAGATAAAGAAAACTAACATAAATAAATAATAAATAAAACGAATTAACATTAAAAAAATAAAATAAAATAAAACAATTATTCCTGTTAGAGGTTATAAGGGAAATAAAATAAATGGTAAATTATTCCCTTCAAGGGTTATGAGAAAATTAACAATATCCAATTGAGTTGGACCAATAACGCCATAATTATTTTCGCCATAAACAAATTTTGTTTATATTTTATTTCATTTATCATTCATGATTATGGATAAAGTCCATAATACTTTGGCGTTTGACAAGTACGAAACCAATGGTTTATAACATCACATTGGTAAAAGGATTTCACTTCCTTAGAATGATCTTTATCACTCTTGTCATCCTTATAACTCCGCTTCCAGCGGGTAGAAGTATTCTTAAAATGACTATATTTTTCATGTGTATATTCATAGCCTCGACCACGACCACAACTTTTAATGTGATTTTTTATTCATTCCATAATATAATCTCACATTCACTTCAGGGAATGGAGTAGAGCCAGTGGGCCTTTAAAACCTTTTTCACATATCCTTATCACAGAGAACAAAGATTTAATCCTCGTACGCGGCATTGTTAAACCTGTCCACAAGGTCCTTTAAAAACCTCCTTTGAGACCAGTAGCCTCGCAGAACGGGATGTCCAGCCAATTATACTTGGATTATATCGAAATTATGTCTCTAATTGAATAATGATTTACCATGTTTGCATTCACTTCAGGGAATTAAACAAATCCAATAATCGCATGGAATAAACATCATACTTGCATTCACTTCAGGGAATGTCCCATCATTGATAATCGCATGGAATAAACAACATGCTTGCATTCACTTCAGGGAATGCCCCCATCATTGATAATCGCATGGAATAAACAACATGCTTGCATTCACTTCAGGGAATGCCTCCCATAAAACTTTTTGGATCAAGACGAATTTTCGTAACTTGAAATTGGGAGAAGTCTATGGTCGAGTTTTTCGACAAAGAAGAAATATTGCTTTCAAGCAAATATAGACTTTATAATAATCTTCTTGTAAATCCAAAATCATCATGATTTATCGCACTTTAAAATTATATTTTAAAAGATAAAAATAAAAATAGAGTTTACCGATATTGAATTTCGTCTCAAAGACAATGATGACGTAGCAAATGAACCAAGGCATCTTCTCATAATCTTTTTTACGCCATTTCTCTTTCCAACTCATTTGAATACATGTAAAACTCAAAACACGGTTAAAAGCATCGACTTTTATCAATAGAATAAAAAATTATTTGAGACTAGATCAAAAAGTATAAAAGTAGTCATAGATCAAGTTGAATAAACATAACTATAAGTGATGTGATCAAATTATAAACAACCATAGTTAAAATCAAACGACATTTTGATGAATGTATAAACACATCAAAGTAACGTATTCCTTTTGCCTTTGATTCACATACAAAGTAATTGATACAAATAATAAAGTTGTTTTATATCTCGAATTTATTCATATAAATTACCATAATAATAATAATGATAAAACAAATATATAACAATCACATGACAACACAATCCTTGAATTAAATCAATTATAAATTAGAATGTAATAATAAAAACTTTGAATAAAACTAATATATTGTGTAATAAAATGTTCCAAATTGTGCGCCCAATAGCATTTAGCCGAAATCCTTGAGGGCTTTAATTTAGTTTGCTTTATCAATCCATCTAATGAAGTACGACGATAATTTTAATTTTCGTTAATTCAAGAGTTACTTCAAGTATGAATAAAATAATAATAAATTAAAATAATAACCTAATAATAGATATGAATATACTAACTTTTGGAGAATGATAAATCAATCATTATATTAGTATATAAATAAGTAAAACATACCATACTTTCCAAGGTAAGCTGAATATATGATAGATGTAGTCACCAATATCAAATTGAAATTCTTTTCGAGAACCACCAACAATAATCACAGTAATTGAGCGAGCGAGATCGTGCTGATAACATGTTGTGAATAAAATAAAGAAGAACAAAGAGATGAGAGGAAGAGGGAGATTTGTATTATTCTCAAAAAATAGAATTGTATACAATGCCTTCAATGAATCATCTATTTATAGGCATAAGAAGTACATAATACATTAAACTCTAATTCATAGAGATAATATTCCTAATAATAAATAAATCAAACTACTTTGATAAAGTTCTAATCATGATAGACATCCACATATATAAATATTCATAACAATTTAAAAATTTTAATTACAACCAAAGTAATTAATATTCTATTTTGATGTTCTATTTTTTAAACAAGTATCTATTGGAATTATTGTGCTTTGGTGTATTGTTTTAGCTTATAATTATTTTTAAAAATCTTTTTCATAAATTATATGTAATGCAAATGTAACTAAACTACATACATATAGATATATTATATTAATTAAAATTATTAATTAAGTCAATCGAGTTAATTAAATTGTTATCATTTAATTTTTAATGTAATTGTACAAAAAATAGTTAAGATAATAAAAATTAAAATGGATATAAAATGTTAAATTTTTTTATTAATTGGAACAAGTTGATATTGACTTGAATAAATCAAAACACATTGAAGTGATTGAAACACGCCAAAATTATAACACAAATAATATTTTTTAAAGAATAAGTATGACTTTATTGATGAAATCATACCAAAAAAAACATAGTCACGTTACTCGTTAAAAAATCATCTAAATCTTAGTGGAGAAAAAGAATTCAACATCTTAATGCTGGAATCTAAACAAAGCAATAGATAAACCAAGCGAAAGCAAAATACGATACAACCAAAAATAAAAAATACGTAACTGCCCAGGACGCCATAGCACCTAAAACAACAGTTGCATCAAACTTCAAAGGCCTACGCCACACTAAGCAATTTACTACAGCTGATAAAGGTAAGAGCATGAATCCATCGCAACATGAACACTTGAACCTCTTCAACCAAGAAACGAAAATCACCAGGATTATCAATAAGCTCTTCAGTAGAAGATCAAACAGTGCAGACTAAAGTGACATCCGAATGATAAACGATCATATCGACAGTCGGATTAATGTCATGTTATCAACCAAATGATTCTGATTTCTTGGAATAAAATCGATGCACCAATCCAATCCAGTACACAAATTAGCACACGAAACCACGATAGATTTTATGAAACTAGGAGCTGAGAAAGGGTTCTGAATCCAAGCAACCACAATGCCACAATCACATTCAATGATCAACTTAATATTCTGATTCCATGTTGGCCTTGGGAAATAAATTACAAGCAGAGCAAATAATTCAGCAGTGGGGGCATCAGAACAGCCAACAGATTTTGAGAAGGAACCGGAATGATCTCTCAAAAGTCAAAACACTGTCGATCCCTGTATCCCTGATGAAATGAAACTCTAGGGTTTCTAGGTTTACAGAGAGAGTATGAAGAAAGGGGGAAAATCTTTTATTAAACGGTAAAAGGTAAATGTATATTATGAATTGTTTTATTTACTAATTACAAATAATATATATAATAATAAAGAAACTAAACAAGAAAATACAGTTGTATAGTAACTAACTTTAAAACTAATTTTAAACTAACTAATATATTCTAACAGCCCTCCTCAAGTTGGAGCATATATGTTCTGGATGCCCAACTTGGAAATAGCTGGAATAAAGGATGAAGGCTGAAGAGGCTTTGTGAAACAATCTGCCAATTGATGATGGGTGGTAACAGGCAGTAAATTAATCAAACCCTGACTGATCTTCTCTCAAATCAAGTGGCAATCGATCTCGATGTGCTTGGTTCGTTCATGCTGCACAGGATTCTCTGCAATTTTAATTGCAGAAAGATTATCACAATACAAATTTGCAGGAGAAAAAATAGGAATTTGTAAATTAGATAACAGATAGGAAAGCCACTGGATTTCACAGGATACAGAAGCCAATGCTCTATATTCAGCTTCACTCGATGATCGAGAGATCGTTTGCTGCTTCTTTGACTTCCAGGAAACTAAAGTTGTACCCAAGAACACACAGAACCCAGTAACAGATTTACGAGAATCAAGGCAAGAAGCCCAATTCGAATCAGAAAAAGAACTAATTTTAAGCTCATTTTCTACAGGGAAAAACAAGCCTTGCCCTAGAGTACCCTTAAGGTATCTAAGGATTCTATGGACGGTTGTAAAATGAACATCAGTTGGACAAGAAATGAATTGCGAAAGTTGTTGCACAGCAAATGAAATGTCTGGCCTAGTAGTAGTTAAGTATAACAATTTGCCAATAAGTCTTCGATATTGAGTAATGCCAGACAAGGAAATACCATCATTCTTAGATATCTTAGGTTTTACAAGCAAAGGAGTGGAAACAGGCTTACAATTTAAGAAATCAGTTTCTTCAAGTAAGTCTAATGTATACTTATGTTGACAAAGGTTAATACCCTTATTAGACCTAGCTACTTCAAGACCTAGAAAGTACTTAAGATCACCTAAGTCCTTTATCTTAAAAACCTCATGCAGAAAAGATTTAATATCATTTATAAGTATCTGATTTGGACCAGCTAATATTATGTCATCGACATATACTACTAAAGCAATGAAATCATCATTTGGTCCTTTTACAAATAAAGATGAATCTGCAGAAGCTTGTAAGAAACCTTTAGAAATTAAAGCTTGAGTTAACCTTGTGTTCCACTGTCTACTAGCCTGCTTAAGCCCATACAAACTTTTAGTTAACTTGCAAACCACACTAGGATCAGAAACTGTAAAACCAGGTGGAGGCTCCATGTAAACCTCTTCATCTAAAAAAAATCATGGAGAAAAGCATTATTTATGTCCAATTGTTGTAATTTCCAGTTTTTAGAGGCAGCCACAGCAAAAAGAACCCTTATAGTAGTGATCTTAGCAACAGGACTAAAAGTGTCTAGGAAGTCTACCCCAGGTTGTTGAGTATAACCCTTAGCTACAAGTCTAGCTTTATATCTTTCTAGGGTGCCATCAGCTTTTAACTTTGTTTTAAAAACCCATTTACATCCTATTGTAGTCTTATCTGGTGGTAATTTAACAAGCTCCCATGTCTTATTAGCTTCTAAAGCTTTTATTTCCTCTTCCATTGCTTTCTTCCAACAATCAAATTTTATAGCTTGTTTATAAGTACGAGGTTCAGAAAGAATGCTAATATTATTAATATAACTATAGTAAGTAGTAGATAGATTATCATAAGAGAAAACAGTGTTAAGAGTATGAGGAGATGACCTTGAACCAGGAAGAGTTACATTAAAATCTTTGAATTTTTGAGGAAGCCTAACACTTCTGGATGGCCTTGCTGAGACACTTTGTGGACCAGATACAGTATGAGCTGGAAGACAGCTCTCCTTAACTATAGAATTATTACTAACAGAATCACTATTATTAACAGTTTCAAGACTATGATGTGAAACATCATGAGAATTAGTATCCAGAACATTATTAGATTGAGGATTAAGATCAAATTGAACAGAATCATATTGAATGTGATCATCAACAGAAAGACTATGATCATAAGTTGGATAAACAATTTGAGAAGATTTAGATTTTGTTTCACTTTTAAAATAGAACTGATCTTCTATAAAAGAAACATCCCTGGAAACAAAAATGGTTTTGTTTTCAATATCCAGTAACCTATAGCCCTTAATATTTTTTGGAATTCCTAAAAAACACACTTAACTGTTCTGGGATAGAATTTAGTTTTTGGTTTTGGTAACACAGAAGCATATGCAACACAGCCAAAAACTCTAAGATAGTCAAGTTTAGGAGATTTGCAAAACAGAACTTCAAAAGGTGATTTATTATTCAAAACTGGGCTAGGAGTTATGTTGATTAAGAATGCAGAATGCAAAATACAATCAATCCAAAAGATTAATGGAATACCAGCTTGAAAACTTAAGGCTCTAGCTACATTCAATAAATGTTGGTGTTTCCTCTCAACAATATTGTTTTGTTGAGGGGTATGCACACAAGAATTTTGATGTAATATGCCATGTGTTTTGAAAAAATCATGCATCTCAAATTCTTTAGCATTGTCAGTTCCGAAACATTTAATCCTTTTTGAAAATTGTGTCTCAACATATTTATAAAACTGGACTACTAAATCCCTAACTTCAGACTTCAGTTTCATTGGAAAGACCCAAACATGTCTACTTTTATCATCTACAACAGTAAGAAAGTAACTATGACCATAAACACTCTTTACAGGAAAAGGCCCCCAAACATCAAGATGTATAAGATCAAATACAGAATCAGAAACTGAAGAACTAATAGGAAAAACAAGGCGTTTTTGCTTAGCAAAATGGCACACATCACATTTATTATGAGAAACAACAGGAATTTTGTTATTAGATTGTTCAGAAAAGAACTTCATCCTTTGTAATGAAGGATGTCCTAATCTACAATGCCAAATCTTTGCAGAAACAGAAACACAAACAGTAGAAGGATGTTCAGAATTCAAACCAGTAGGAGAAACCTCTAAATGATATAAACCAGCAAAATTTCTTAGCTGAACCAATCATCTTCCAAGTTTGCATGTCCTGTAAACAACAAATTAGAAGAGAAAAAACAAAGAAATTGAATTAGTATTAGTTAACTGTGAAACAGAAACTAAATTGAAAGCAAACTTAGGTATATGAAACACATTTTCAAGAACTAGATTAGAATTAATCTTAACAGTTCCTATATGTGTCACAGCAACCAATTCATTATTAGGCAAACGAACATGCTTATTACTAACGGTATGATAACTATCAAAATAATGCAAAGAATTCATTATATGATCTGTAGCACCATAATCCAAGATCCAAGGTGAAGAATCAAAAGAATTACAGTTAAGAACCTTACCTGAGCTCTCAGTCTGAATGTCAAATGCAGAAGACAAAGCATTGACCTTAGAAGATTGCCCAGCATCCAAGACTGAGGCATTAGCCAAATTACGTTCTTGCAGTAAACCAAGCAGGTTTTCATATTATTCCTTGGTGAACATCATTTGAGGACTAGAGATTTCAGAAACATGATTTTCAACATGATTGGCTCTACTAGGCTAAATTTTATTTTTATATCCTGGTGGATAGCCGTGCTTCTTATAGCACTTTTCGACAGTGTGTCCATAAAGGCCACATAACACACACAAAGGACGTTTATTATTATTGAAACCAGATTTACGAGAGGATTGCCCAGAAAAACGATCAAGTCTAGACTCAGAAGGATTTCTTGATTGAGAAAACCTATCGGCTAGAAAACATTTGATTCAACAGACACAACAGAGACTAAAGACCTTTCATGCTGAATGACAGTTGAGAAAACATCATTGAAAGAGGGGAAGGGTTTCATCATTAACAGTTGAGATTTAGGAACGGAAAATCCTTCATTAAGACCTCTAAGAAAACGAATCAGAAAATCTTGTTTTCGATACTTAATAGCATCACATTCACAGGATTTAAGAGGACGAAAATTGCATATCTCATCCCAAACACGTTTCAAATGCGTATGATAAACGGTAACAGTAGAGTTACCTTGCTGCAAGGAGTAAAACTCCTGAAGAAGATCAGAAATTCGCATCAGATCACCTTGCCTAAACCGATCATACAGATCTTGCCACAACTCCGAAGCGGTATCAATCCACAAGACACTATGAGCGATATCCGGAGTCAACGCCCTCTGGAGCCACGAAAGAACCAGGTTATTGCACTTAACCCAGGCCGAATATGTCTTGTCCGTCGAAGCAGGCTCCTTAATCATCCCGTCAACAAAACCGAATTTGTTCTTGGAGATCAGGGACATGCGTATCGAACGCGCCCAAGAATGGTAGTTTCCACTTTCCAACAACGCCGAAGTGAGAATCAAAGACGGATTCTCATTCGGATGGATATAAAACTCACTAGCCAGATCATCGTTCTTGAAGGAATGACCGTCGGCAGTGGAGGCGGAGGAGTCATCTGATACCATGATGAAATGAAACTCTAGGGTTTCTAAGTTTACAGAGAGAGAATGAAGAAAGGGGAAAATCTTTTATTAAACGGTAAAAGGTAAATGTATATTATGAATTGTTTTATTTACTAATTACAAATAATATATATTAATAAAAAAACTAAACAAGAAAATACAACTGTATAGTAACTAACATTAAAACTAATTTTAAACTAACTAATATATTCTAACAATCCCCAAAACTACCAATAATAACGTCATCTATATTGAACCAAAAGGGGATCCCGCATTAAATCATTAAGAGACAATTTCGGCTTCACCCACCAGCTAGTTCTTCTAATAAAAGACTTATCTACAACCGCGGGTTTAGCTTTAAACACTATATCATTACGATAGAGCCACACATACCATATGAGCCCAAAAAAGGCATCATCTAAAAATCTTTAAATTTAAATCCCATAATAGAATCAAACTTCTCTGGTTACTAGGGACTACAAAATGAATCCCCGAAGACTGCACCACTTTTACTATAAAGACCAAGTGAAAGAACCACATTCGCAAAATAAATGATCAATCGTTTCAGAACATCATAAACAGAAGCAACAGTCGATAGAAGGATAATTCAAAACACCGCGCTTTGAAGCGGGAATTCTACCATCAATTACTTTACACCAATTTAAGACACATACTAGTATGATATTGAAAAATAATGCTTTTGAAAAATACTTTTAAGAGTGTTGTTAGAAAGTAATTTTAAAAAGTTAATTGTAAAATTTTAGTGTTTGACATTGCTGTCAAAAAATACTTTTAAAAAGATAAAATTTCTATTTTAAACATGACATTGTAAAGTAAAAATAATTGAACGTAAATGATGTTTAAATTCATTATCATAAATTTATTAATATTATTATATACGAAAAAAATCAACTTAAATATTAAAAATATAAAAATCATGATCATTCATTAGTAATTTATATATCTATAATATAAAATTTAAATATTTTATAACTTATTTATATGTAAAAATATTTTATAATATTAAAGTTTTTTATTACTTATTTTTATTTAAAATATTAAATTTTTAATAATTATTGTATTTAATGATTATTTTATTTAACATTAAAATATTAGTTTAATATAATAATAATTATTATATTTAATATTATTTAATATATTACTATTAATAATAGTGTTAATAACTAAGGATAAAATAAATAAATTCACACCTAGAAGTGTTCCACTCAAAAATTAGAAATCTTAGCTTTTCAGGTTAGGTGAAAAATTATTTTTTTAAGTGAGTTTTCATAAGTGTTTGTATTGCTTATGGATAAAAAGTAACTTTTTAAAGCAAAAAGTAACTTTTTAAAGCAATGTCAAAGGGGCCTGAATCACAATCTCACTCGAGCTATAAAAATACGTGTGCTTATGAATATGCTAGAATAAAAACCTTAAATTTCTTTAGGCAGAATGACTTTTTTCCCTAAGAATTTTACAAATCTAATCATTTTAACCCTTATTTTTATTGGTTTTTTTCAAAAAAAAAAATTCAATTAAATTTATTCAAATTTGACGGAACATTAATAATGTTCAATTGATATAAATTATTTGTTATCTTTTATTGTGACATCAAAAAGATTGGAAATAATAAATATTATTTTTACTAAAAAATACTACAATCAACTTTTGTAAGATCTACTAATTGGTTTAATGTTAAGAATATATAATGTTTTATTTTGTGTGAATTCGAATTCTGACATTTGCCGAAAAATATAATAGCTCTTTATTTAACTAAAAAATCAACTACTTGGAGCTTTTAATATTTTTTTAATCTTTTACGAAATATTACATTACAATTAAGATCAACATTTCAATTAGGAAAAGTTAATTGACATTTTTGCCGTGGTTGGAAAAAAACATGAATATTGTTGTTGAGATTTTTATTTCAAGGATTGTGATACTTTTATTTTATTTTATTTTATGACCTATGGTTATTGTTACAATATCGAGGAAGTCGTCAAAACTACATGTCAATTTAATTGAACACAGGAAAAAGCGTCATCAAAGCATGCCGACTTCAGGTCGCCTACAGTAATCATTACAAATTATTTAAACAAAAACTATTAGTTACTTCATTGATTTGATAGGAATCACTATATGTCATAAAATAAAAAAATCACAAATATTGAATAAAAAACCCAACAACATTGCTGCATTTTACACGTCGTAATTAGGTTAATTTGACTAAACTAGTAAATTTATGGGACCAATAAAGTCCAGCAATTCATTTTTCTAGTGTTAACTTGAGCAAGGGAACAACAAGGATTAATAGCAAAATAAATGTACAAACTATATATGTTTATTTTAGGTGTCTAAAATATTTTTTGTTCAAAACAGATATCTAAATTTTCATTTTATTAATTTAGGTGTCTGGTCATTAGCGACAATTAAAAATTTCGTTATCCAATCAAATCATGACACATGCCATGTTTTTTATTTTCTTTGGGTTTTTTTTAAACCTTACCAGTTTCAAATTTTTACAAATAGTCTGTTGAGTGGATCGTAGAATCGATTTAAGCCAAGAGGGGGAGAATTGAATTTTTAGAAATTTTGGTGGAGTGGAAAATAAAAATTTGCTAGACAAGAGATTTAGAGTGGTTCAAGTTCCAATTGAACTCTACATCCACTACCTTAGCTTCACTAAGGATTTTCCAACAAGTCCACTAGTTGATCTTTCTCTTTTCTAGGCTTAGCAGGAAACCTTTGCAAGATGATCAATTCTTCTACCAAAAAATTGACACAATCCTCACTCAAAGATTACAAAGAAGATTAAGGCTAATAGCTAGTATCTCTCAATACAAATGTAGCCATTTTTACAAGCACTCAACCTAATTAAACAAATAAGATTGGAAATACAAGGTTCTACAATTGGGGTTTACAAGAAAATATGGGATTTTAGCACAATAGCTTGAATTTGATGTTTAGTATTTCTTTTAGGATCAATAGTTGTTGATGGTGCTTTTAGAAGTCCCTTTTTATACATTCTCATTGAATTCTAGCCATTGGGGTTGTTGCCTTCATTATTATAGTCGTTGTGGTGTTATCTTTCCTCCATAAATGCAGTCTGCAACTACCCGTTCCGAAACACCCGATCCTGTTTCAAAACAGACCAAAATAGAAATAGCCATTGAGGTGTAATAAATAGGTTGTACTGAAATGGATATGATCGTTTCGATACGCTAAGAGTTTGTTCCGAAACGTGCTGAAGCCCGTTTCGAAACAATTTGCCACTACCAAAACATGTATCAAAGCGGCTTAAAAGCGTTTCAATACGCTTTAATTGTATTATTAAAATTAGTTATAAAATTTCAATGGTCATATTTTGAAACCAAGTTTGAAATACGTTTCGAAACGTTTGAGGTCGTTTCGATACTGCCGTATCGGAACGGTTCAAACCGTTCCGTTGTTCTTCATCCGTTTCAAAACACAAAGACGTGTTTCGATACACTCGTATCGAAACGAGAAAGCTAGTTCCGAAACAGAGGTTAACAGTTTCAAAACGTTCCAAAACGCCTAAAGGTCGTTCCGAAACGGTGACTCGAAAATCAGTGTTTTGACTTGGTAAATACTTAGAGAAATTTGAGTGAGCTTAAGTTTTGACTTTGACAATTTTCTTTGAACACATAGAGAGGTTTTGAGGACTTAAAAATTCATTTTCTCTTTTTCAATGTAGTCCTTAAATCCTTTGTTATATCAAAGTCAATTTATTAGTTTTACAATCTCCCCCTTTTTGATATAACAAAACCAAGTTTGAATTTTTAAGAATTTTGAAATCTTTCAAAAAGTTCTAACTCCCCCTCAATGTAAGATAGGTTTTTAAGTTTGAAAAGATTCAAAAATCAAGTGTTTGAAACTTAAAAACAACTTTAAAAATATTGTGGCTCGTAGATTACTTCACCCTTTTTTTTGTTAGATCAAAAAGTAATAATCAAGGTTAATCATAAGAAGAAACAAAGTTATAAGCAATAAACCAAAACAACATAATTATCATAGATATCAATAAGGTTCAAGAAATAACATCAAAAACATAAATACTTAAAACATTAGAGGTCAATCTCAATCCTAAAAAAATAATCAAAAGCATAGGTCTTGAAAAAACATAAAAAGATAGATAGGTGCAAATTTAATCCTAATATGATATGCAATATAAATCCTAAGCCCTGTCATCATCGTCGCCACCATCATCAAGAGAATCATCATTTTCTTTATCTTGAGCATGACGATAGTTCCTCCAATCACCATAGAATGTGGAGAAAGATAAATCTATAAATGATTGTTGATTCTCAAGAGTGGAGACGTGTTCCTCCAAAGATTGCATACAAGTGTTGAGAGCACCAAAACTCGAAGCCACGTTTGTATCGATCGAGTTGAACCGCTCGGTAAGGAACATCATAAGTGCTTCATTGTTAGGAGCCGGAGCTTGAGGTGGAGGCTCAAATTGAGGTGCCGGAGCTCGCCTATCAACACGAACCCATTGACCAAGAGTATAGCGAAACCCGGACTTGATAAGAGAAGATTCACCAATCTTTAGCTTGCGGGGCTCCGGAGAATCATAAGAGCAGTCAAAGTTGAGGGTACCAAAGACATAACTTAAAACAGCCCCATAAGTGAAGGATGTAAGTGCATCGGTGTTGCGAATATTCACTTGATGGACCATCTCGGCGAACAAGATTTTGACCAAGTTTGGGCGTTGTGCTTTGCGAAAACACTCCAACCAAAAATAATCAACTTGACGAACATGGGCAAATTTACCAAAGTGGAGGAACCGGTCATGAGAATCCAATGTGAGAACGGATTTGGTGTGAGCACCAAAGTGGTTCTCATCCTCAATACCTTCATCTTTGAGCCCAAGAGCTTTCTCTAAACATATATATTAATAGTGAATTTTCTGCCCAAAAGGTACGACTCAATCCCAATGACCTCGGTGTGATCTTCATTGTCAATGAGAACGACATTGGAGTAAAATAGCAAGACCATGTGCTTGTAGACAACATCCGGAATGATCAAAAAGGCAAAAAAGATTCATTCTCGCAAGAGAGCTAGATAGCAGAATTCAAAGCGCTCGAAGTCAAGGAACATGATATCCACAACTTGCTCTCGGCGAACGGCTAAATATTTGATGATTTTGAAACGATCCTTAGTTTATTGATTCCTTAGACTCTTTTGAAAAATGAGGGTAAGGTTAGGACGGATATCTGCTTGGGTTGAACCTTCACCCGTTTGAGTCTTGCGTTTCTTGGTAACGTTTTCCATGAAATTCCTAAAAACACAAAGCAAGCAAAAAGAATTTAAATGTATGCATTTAAATCCTTAATTCAATCCAATGAAAATCTCATTAAGGTTTTAAAGAAAAACACTTTAAAAATGTATATACATATAACAAAAGAATTTTGAAGAAGAAACAACTTTTGAAAAACAGTAAAAAACAATACGAGTGAAAACAAATATATTCGAATAAAAAATTGAAGATTTTAAAAAAAAATTACAAGTTTTGAAGAACCCAAGTTGCAAAACATATAATTTATACAAAATTAATATTTTCTAACCTAAGATACGAATAAAATCAAAAAGGAAAAGAAGAGGATGAAAAATACCTCAAAAAGGGATTTTTGGATGAATGAATGGAAGAAATTGCACCAAGTTGTTGAAGCTTGCTTAGACTTTAGTTTTTGAGTAAATCCCTTCAAGATTTTATGAAAAAAATGAAGTTTAGAGGGTTTTTACAGAGAAAAATCGGGTTTAGGGTTTTTGGGAATTTTAATGAAAAGTGAATTTTATCAATTAAAGCCCTTAAAAAGTTGTTCGAATACGCGTTTCGAAACGGGCATGACCGTTTCGAAACAGGCGTACTGAAACGTTGACTGACGTTTTGAGTCCTATTGACCGTTCCGATACGGCTTTGACCGTATCGAATCCCACGTGTTAACCCGTATCGAAACGCTTTTGGGATGTTTCAATACATTCCTTGGCAGAGGTAAAATGTTTCAAAACCCTTTAGGGCGTTTCGAAACACCCTGGTCACAAGGCATTCTTTTAAGGCACCCGTATCGAAACAGATTGACCCGTTCCGATACGCCTAGGCCTAGAGGTGCAGATGAGGCTCTAAATTGTAGAAAAAGTGATTTCTAAAAGTCCTAGATGCATAAATGCTATGTATAAGCAAGAGAAACATGTAAAAACATAAACATACTCCCTCTAACTATAAGCATGGATGAAATTAGAATTAAAACACATAAGCATGGCATTTTGCAAGAATTCAAGCAATTTAAGCACAAAAAGGTCCTAAAAGGTCAAGATAGACTAGTTAGACCTAACTCTCTCCTAAGGGGCCAAAAATGCTCCTTATCTAGAGGTTTTGTAAAGATGTCTGCTAATTGGTTTAAGGTGTCTACAAACTCTGAAACAACATCTTCCTTAAGGACATGATCTCTAAAGAAATGATGTCTTATTTCTATGTGTTTGGTTCTAGAGTGTTGGATAGGATTTTTGGTTAGGCATATAGCATTAGTGTTGTCACACTTAAGGGGTATGGTAACTTTAACTCTATAATCTAAGAGTTGTTGCTTCATCCAAAGGACTTGAGCACAAAAACTCCCTAAGGTTATGTACTCGACTTCGGTGGTAGATAGAGCTACATTATTTTGTTTCTTAGAGAACTAATATATGAGCATACTACCTAAGAATTGGCAAGTGCCGGAAGTACTTTTTCTATCTATTTTGCAACCCCCATAATCTGCATCCGAATAAGCATGAAGGTTAAAGGTTGAGTCTCTAGGGTACCAAAGACCTCAACAAGGAGTATCTCTAAGGTACCTAAAGCTCCTTTTAACGGCTATAAGGTGAGACTCTCTAGGACTAGCTTGAAACCTAGCACACAAGCAAACACTAAACAATATATATGGTCTACTTGTGGTAAGGTAAAGAAAAGATCAAATCATAGAGCGATAAAGCTTAGAGTCAACACACTTACCTCTTTGTAGATGAGCTCATTGGTGTAGCTTGAGGCTTTGCTTGCTCCAAGCCAAACTTCTTGAGCATATCTTTCACGTACTTTGCTTGATTGATGAAGGTGGCATCCTTCCTTTGTTTGATTTGGAGTCCCAAAAAGAATAAGAGTTCCCCCATCATGCTCATCTCGAATTCACCTTGCATTAACTTAGAAAACTCCCCTCCATTAAAGGCATCAAGGATTCCTACATCATCATCATCACAAGATTCCTTCCTCGGAAGGAGGTTATCATCGAAAATCGTATGCATAGATTCATCTACAACTAAAGTTCTTTTGTTAAACACACGATATGCTTTAGAGTTTGAAGAGTAACCTAGGAAAATAGCTTCATCACTTTTTGCATCAAATTTACCTAAATTGTTTTTCCATTTTTTAAAACAAAACACTTACAACCAAAAGGATTGTTGGGTTTTTCGGTGCTTGATTCCTTCAATCATTCTTGCTCGGCAAGTGGTACTGAAGTGGAATTTTGGGTGATAGAGGTGTGGAAGCTAAAATTGATAAGACAAGATGATTTATAGTGGTTCAACCTTCTAACCAAGGTCTACATCCACTACCTTAGCTTCCCACTAAGGATTTCCAATCAATCCACTATTGATTCGTCCCATTTTCTAGGCTTAGGAGGAAACCCTTACAAACTGATCAAGCTTTCTACCCAAAGCCTTGATCAAACCCTCTTCACAAAGACATAAAGATTAGAAAACTCGAATCCCTCTAATAGGTATTTGTTTGCACAATTAAGCTCTCATCCAATCCTAAAACACTTGAGCAAATCTAACAATTTTGGCTCACTAGTGTTTGTCTATACAAATAATTGACATTTAAGAGCTAAGACACGTTTTGATCATATGGTGTGTTACAATTGAAGCATTAACCATTACTAGGTGCTTGGAGGTCCCTTTTATACTCCAATTTGAGTTTGTAGCCGTTACTAGCCATTGGGGTTGAATTGGAGCCGTTGGAGACTTCATTTCTCACTCAAAATGCAGTTCTGTAGCTCCTCGTTTTGAAACGCTCGACCATGTTTCGAAACACTCTTGAAATAGAAAGAGCTGTTGTAGTCTGATGCAACACTCGTATTGAAACGCCCTTGGCTGTATTGAAACGCTTGTCCCAGTATCGAAACGTCCTACATTTAAAAGGTAGTTGGGAAATAGACGTTGGGGGTTTTGTGAGCATTGAGGTTGATGCCACATAGGCGTATCGAAACACCTTTAGGTGTTTCGAAACGCCTGGATGGTTTTGTTGAATCTGGCTTTGAAAACATGCTTGGTGTAGTGGCTTAGCCACTACTTCTAAATCACCCATATGCGGGTTCGATTCCCACCATTGGCATGTTTGAGCAAATTGAATTTTTCTCCTCTAAATGGTTGGGATACGTGTTACCTCCTGATTGGAGAAGAAAAATAAAATAATTAAATTAAATATAAATAATTAAATTCCTCCAATAAGGTGTTGACATGTGTCAACACCTAATTAAATAATTAATTTATTTTATTAAATTAAAACTAGGACTAAATTGATAGAGTTTTAAGTAACAAGGATTAAATGTGCAATTATACTCTTATTTTTTTAACTGTCACGTCACCCTTCCGTTAACCTTTAACGGCTGGTGGTCACATTGATACCATTTAAATAGTTTAGTGGTTTATTGTGACAAAAAAAGTAATGTGTTCAGATCGCAACTTTTGCAATAGTAAGGTGGTCATTTATGTAGTTTACCCTAAAAATAAAGCAAATTAAACAACTAGATTTTTACCACACTTGAACACAAGGGAGGATGTGAAGTCAACACCTAATTAAATAATTAATTTATTTTATTAAATTAAAACTAGGACTAAATTGATAGAGTTTTAAGTAACAAGGATTAAATGTGCAATTATACTCTTATTTTTTTAACTGTCACGTCACCCTTCCGTTAACCTTTAACGGCTGGTGGTCACATTGATACCATTTAAATAGTTTAGTGGTTTATTGTGACAAAAAAAGTAATGTGTTCAGATCGCAACTTTTGCAATAGTAAGGTGGTCATTTATGTAGTTTACCCTAAAAATAAAGCAAATTAAACAACTAGATTTTTACCACACTTGAACACAAGGGAGGATGTGAAGCCTTCCTTCTTCAAGTGTCTTTCTTTGTGTGCATGGAGCTCCCCCTCAATGTTTGACTTGTTGATCACTCTCCATCACACCTATCAAAAGACAATCAAGTAATTTTTGGTATCCAAATTGCTTTGGATCCATAGACGTTAGTAGCACAAAACTTAGTCCCCTTAGGAATTCATTTTTCAGTTTCATCCTTTTTAGTTGAAGTACTTAGTCCTTTTGGGACTCAAATACTTCTAAAACATTTATCATTTACAAATCTAGGGGCACTAGATTGTCTTACATAAAAATTTTATTTTCCAAAATTAGTTTTCTTTTGAAGCTCTTTGGAAATCAAATCTTTTTCTTCTTGAACTATGTGAAGCAAATTTTGTAAATCAAAACATTTTTGTTCAAACTCTTTGAGTTTTGCTTCAAGTTCAAGTTTGGTTTTAGAAATCAAATCATTTTGAATTTTCAACTTTGAAATCATTTTATTGTTCTTCAAAATGTGATTTTTAAAATTTAAAATCAAATCATCATAGGCATCTTGTAATTCATCAAAAGAATATGAACATGAACTAGATGAGTTAGAAGTTACCTGCCCCTCATTGAGGGCCGTCAAGCATAGGTGGGCTACCTCATCATCGGTAGAGTCTTCTTCACTCCATGTGGCCACATATGCTTGCTTTGAAGATGATCTCTTCTTGTTGGACTTGTGGGATTCCTTCATCTTCTTCCTCGATTCATGCTTGGATTTTTCCACTTTGCTCTTCATGAACAGGGCAGATTTGTTGAAGAGATAGGCCATCTCTTCATCTTTGCTTTTCTCCTCACTTAGTTCTACATGATGGCAAGTGGAGGATTTGAGAGCAACGGCACTTGCGTTGATGCCTAGCTCCATGATCTTCTTCCTCCTCATAACTCTAATCTCTTCCCTCTTTTTCTCCTCTTCTTTGTTTTTCTTCATTATTTGATGAGTGAGAAGTGACCCCATGAGTTCATCAAGCTTCAAGGTCTTTAAATTCTTAGCTTCGATGATGGTAGTCCTTTTTGAGACCCATGACTCGGGAATGGAGTAGATGAGCTTTCGGACAAGCTTTTCTTCTGGGATGGGTTCTCCATAGCCTTTGAGACCATTGCTGATAATGCAGAACCTATCAAACATCTTCTCGATGTTCTCTTCTGGATCCATCTTGAAGTTTTCATACGATAGGTTGAGGAGCCCGATCTTGGTCTTCTTTACTTCGTCAGTTCCTTCGTATGTGACTTCATGCTTGTCCCATACCTCCTTGGCACTCTCACAAGAAGACATATTCTCATAGATGTTTGGGCAAAATGCATAAAATAAGATGTGCAAGGCTTTGCGATTAAGCTTCATCTTCTTGCGATCTTCGGCACTCTAATCCACCTTGCTTTGTTGAGGCACGAACGGGCCATCTTCTACTATGTCCCAAAGCATGTAGTTCTTTGACTTTTTGAAGAACTTCATCCTTGTCTTCCAATGGGCATAGTGTGTTCCGTCGAAGAAGGGTGGTTTATCGATGGATTGCGCCATTGACCCGGTTGAGTGAAATGATGATCGAGCTTGCCGGATCTTCTCAATAGGATGTTAATCCTCTTCAATTGAGCCAAGCTCTAATACCAATTGTTGTTTTCTTCGGTGCTCGATTCCTTCAACCGTTCTTGCTCGCCAGGTGGTGGAGAAGTGGAATTTTGAGTGATTGAGGTGTGGAAGCTAAAATTGATAAAAACAAGATGATTTATAGTGGTTCAACCTTTAACCAAGGTCTACATTCACTACCTTAGCTTCCCACTAAGGATTACCAATCAATCCACTACTGATTCGTCCCCTTTTCTAGGCTTAGGAGGAAACTCTTACAAACTGATCAAGCTTTCTACTCAAAGCCTTGATCAAACCCTCTTTACAAAGAGATAAAGATTACCAAACTCGAATCCCTCTAATAGGTATTTTTTTGCACAATTAAGCTCTCACTCAATCCTAAAACACTTGAGCAAATCTAACAATTTTGGCTCACTAGTGTTTGCCTATACAAAGAATTGACACTTAAGCACTAAGACACATTTTGATCATATGTTGTGTTACAATTGAAGCATAAATCATTACTAGATGCTTGGAGGTCCCTTTTATACTCCTCTTTGAGTTTGTAGTCGTTACTAGCCGTTGGGGTTGAATTGGAGCCGTTGGAGACTTCATTTCCCACCATAAATACAGTTCTGTAGCTCCCCGTTTCGAAACACTCGACCCCGTTTCAAAACACTCTTGAAATAGAAAGAGTTGTTACAGTCTGATGTAGCACTCGTATCGAAACGCCCTTGGCCGTATCGAAATGCTTCTCCCCGTATCGAAACATCCTGTATTTAAAAGGTAGTTAGGAAATAGTCGTTGGGGTTTTTGTGACCGTTGAGGTCGATGCCACATAGGTGTATCGAAACGGCAGAGACCATATCAAAATGCTATGCAAAAATCTCATCCAGATTAAAGCTCGTTTCAAAACATGTTTCGAAACGTTTTGCCACTGTAAAGACCCGTATCGAAACACCTAAAGGTGTTTCGAAACGCCTGGATGGTTTTGTTGAATCTGGCTTTGAAAACATATAAAAACCTTTTAAAATATCCCATAAACATAGTTTCAAGTTGTTTGGACTTTAGAAATTGTTTTGAATTCTTTTTAACTTTGTCCAAAACATTTTTCAATTTTTATATCAAAACATTAGTTCTACAAGGATGAAAATAATTAATGTTAGGCTTTTTAGATTTTAAAATCTCATAAGAAGTTTTCTTTAAAATAGGCCTAATCATTACTCGGTTAATAATATAGCAAGCGGTGTTAGTGGCTTCCGCCCAAAAATACTTAGATAAATTGTTTTCACAAAGCATAGTCCTAGCCATTTCTTTTAAAGTTCTATTTTTCCTCTCAACTACCTCATTTTGTTGAGGAGTTCGAGGAGCCGAAAAATTATGGCTAATCCCATTTTCATTACAAAATTCATTAAAACCCAAGTATATCTAGAGTAATCATCAACAAGCACAAAAGCATATGATTTTCCACCCAAGCTAGTTGTCCTAATTGACCCAAATAGATCCATATGAATTAATTGCAAGCACCTACTTGTAGAAACATCATTAATGGATTTAAAGGATGATCTATGTTGTTTACCCTTAGAGCATGCATCACATATTTTATCATTTGAGAACTTAATCTTGGGTAAACCTCTAACTAGATTTAGGTAAACTAATTTTTCTAAAACACTAATGCGAGCATGTCCTAGTTTCCTATGCCATAACCATGCATCATTTTCATCTTGAGCAACAAAACATGCATGGGATGAATGAATGTCATCTAGATGCACCATATATATGTTTCCTATGCGATGACCAATGAGCATTGTTTTATTAGATTTAATGTCGACAATTTTACACCCATTTTTATCAAATAAGACATTAAACTCTTTATCACACAATTGACCAATGCTCAATAAATTGTGTTTTAGACCATTGGCATACGATACATTTTCATTGAGTATAGTAGAGTGATTACCTATGGAGCTAATACCTTCAATGTGGCATTTGGAGTTGTCACCAAATGTCACTACTCCACAACTTTTTGGCTTTAAGTCCATGAATTGACTCTTGTCTCCGGTTATGTGCCTCGAGCATCCACTATCAAGGTACCATGAGTTTTGGCTTTGTGCTTTGGCCTTGTAGCAATGCTCCCCCTACAAACAAAGAGTTAAGCTTTGATTTTTGGTACCCAAATCATTTTAGGTCCATGAATGTTAGTTCCCAAATACTCGATTCCCTTATGAATCCAAGATGAAATGGCTACAATATTGTTAGAAACTACAAGTTCCTTAGGAACCCATACACTTCTAACTTTCTTGTTCTTGTGATACTTATGGGAGCCACTTTTTTTAGGTGAAAAAAGTTTCTCTTCACATGTTGGGATTTTGAAGAATATGCTTTTTCAAAACCGTTTTGCCAAAATTGGTTAGAGAAGCTTTGAGTTTACTCACCTCCTCTTGGTGGTAAACATGGTATTTTTCAAGAAGGTAATTTAAATCATTTGATTTCTTTTCAAACTCATTTGAGGAATTTTGTAAAACTAAGACCTTTTTTTTAATTCTGAGTTGGTTTTAGAAAGGGAGTCATTTTGGGTCCTTAAAACCGAAATCATTTTCTTATTTTTTTAAAACCAACTCATCATATACCTCTTGCAACTCTTCATAAGCATCTTGAAGTTCATCAAATGTAAAATCAAAAGTAGATGAGTTAGAGGTTACCATAGAAGAATCCTCCTCAAGAGCCATGAGGCACAGATTAGCCACTTCATGTTCCTCATCCTCGGATGAATCCTCATCACTCCAAGTACCAAGCTCGGCTTTGAGCTTATTCTTCTTGTCAAAGCCCTTCTTCATGAGTTGAGGGCAACCGGAACGTATGTGACCCGACTTCTTGCACTCAAAGCAAATGATCGGATCTCTTTCTTCTTCTTTGCCTTTTTTCTTGAAGTCCATCTTTCTTTGAAATTTTCTCCTTCGGTTGGACTTCATGAACCGTGAGAATCGTTTGGCTATCATAGCCAATTCCTCAAAATCTTCCTCCTCACTAGAAGAGCTCTCCTCTTGTAAAGAGGCTTTGAGAGCAACTCCTAGCTTCTTCTTCTTCTCTACCTCATGCTTCTCAATCCTTCTCTCTTCCTTCTTCTTCTCTTCCTCTCTTCCTTGCTTCATGATATCGTGTGTAAGAAGATACCCAACAAGCTCATCAAGCTTCAAGGTTTTCAAATTCTTTGCTTCAATGATGGCCATCCTCTTACCATCCCAAGACTCTGGGAGAGAGTATAGAAGCTTCCTCACTAGCTTATCTTCGAGAATTACTTCACTGAATCCTTTAAGGCCATTGACGATGATCGAAAACCAATCAAACATCTTTGAGACACTCTAATCGGGGTCCATCTTAAAATTCTCATAACTCAAGTTTAGCAACTCAATCTTCGTCTCTTTCACATCGCTAGTGCCTTCATAAGTCGTTTCCAAAGTGTCCCACACTTTCTTTGCGCTTTCGATAGATGAAACCTTTGAGTAGATATCCGGACCAAGTGCACAAAATATGATATGTAGAGCTTTGTCGTTGACTTGCATCTTTAGTCTATCTTTCTCAGTCATAACCGACTTTATTTTCGGAACTTGTCTTCCTTCATCGGTTCTCTTAACCGGAATGTAGGAGCCTTCTTCCACTACATCATAAACCATGTAATCTGTTGACTTGATGAAGACATGCATCTTATTCTTCCAATATGGATAGTTGTCCCCATTGAAGAAGGGTGGTTTAGTGGTTGATTGTGACTCATAGAGGTTGGAGGTTGAAGTAGATGTCATGGCTTGTCTTTAGAATAGATCACACTATCCTAAGAACTCCTATTGTGTTTGTTAATCCTTCAAAGAGGTAGGCTATGATACCAATTGTTGAGTGGATCGTAGAATCGATTTAAGCCAAGAGGGGGTGAATTGGATTTTTACAAATTTTAGTGGTGGAGTGGAAAATAAAAATTTGCTAGACAAGAGATTTAGAGTGGTTCAAGTTCTAATTGAACTCTACATCCACTACATTAGCTTCACTAAGGATTTTCTAACAAGTCCACTAGTTGATATTCCCCTTTTCTAGGCTTAGAAGGAAACCTTTACAAGATGGTCAATTTTTCTACCCAAAAATTGATTCAATCCTCACTCAATGATTACAAAGAACTTTAAGGCTAATAGCTACTGTCTCTCAATACAAATGTAGCAATTTTTACAACCACTCAACCCAATTTAACAAATAAGATTGGAAACACAAGGTTCTACAATTGGGGTTTACAAGAAAATATGGGATTTTAGCACAATAACTTGAATTTGATGTTTGGATATTTCTTTTAGAATCAATATTTGTTGCTGGTGCTTTTAGAAGTCCCTTTTATACCTTCTCATTGAATTCTAGTCGTTGGGGTTGTTGCCTTCATTATTATAGCCGTTGGGGTGTTATCTTCCCTCCATAAATGCACTCTGCAACTACCAGTTCTGAAACGCTCGATCCTGTTTCGTAACAGACCAAAATAGAAATAGCTATTGGGGTGTAATAAATAGGTTGTATCGAAACGGACACAATCGTTTCGATACGCTAAGAGCATGTTCCGAAACTTGTTGAAGCCCGTTTCAAAACAATTTGCCACTGTCAAAATCTGTATCGAAACGGCTTAAAAACGTTTCGATACGCTTTAATTGTATTATTAAAATTGGTTATAAAATTTCAACGGTCATATTTTGAAACCAAGTTTGAAATACGTTTCGAAACGTTTGAGGTCGTTACGATATTGCCGTATCGAAATGGTTCAAACTGTCATGTTGTTCTTCATCTGTTTCGAAACACAAAGACTTGTTTCGATACACCCATATCGAAACGGGAAAGCTAGTTTCGAAACAGAGGTTAACAGTTTCAAAACGTTCCGAAACGCCTAAAGGTCGTTCCGAAATGGTGACTCGAAAATCACTGTTTTGACTTGATAAATACTTAGAGAAATTTGAGTGAGCTTAAGTTTTGACTTTGACAATTTTCTTTGAACACATAGAGAGGTTTTGAGGACTTAAAAATTCATTTTCTCTTTTTCAGTTTAGTCCTTAAATCCTTTGTTATATCAAAATCAATTCATTAATTTTACAATCTCCCCATTTTTGATATAACAAAACCAAGTTTGAATTTTTAAGAATTTTGAAATCTTTCAAAAAGTTTTGACTCCCCCTCAATGTAAGATAATTTTTAAGTTTGAAAAGATTTAAAAATCAAGTGTTTGAAACTTAAAAACAACTTTAAAAATATTGTGGCTCTTAGATTACTTTTTCCCTTTTTGTTAGATCAAAAGATTTTTAAGTTTTACATAGTCTCAAATTCCTAACCCAAAATCCTCAAATTGCTACCGATGTCATCATCGATATTCTCCCTAGATGTCGCCGCCCATTTTTACCAACCACTCATCGACGATAATCGATGGTAGGTATGTTGATTGGCTTTTTTTCGCGAGTTCGACTTCCTTCAACATTAGGTATGTTATTCATTGACTTTAGAAGGCTACATCTATGGCGATAGTGGTAGGCTCCGACGAGGCTACCGACGACATTTTTGGATTTTAAGTTAGGGATTTGGGGATTATTTTGTGAATTTTATGAAATTTAGTGTTTTTTAAATTAAGTAAAAATAAATTAAATCAAAAAAATAAAAATAACTATAGTTAACGGTCAAACACCTAAAATTAACGAAATAAAAATTTATACACTTTTAACAAAAATAATAACTTAGACACTGAAAGGTAACATGTATTGTAATATCTTATTTTTTTTTAAGTAAAGTATACAAATGGCCACTAAACTATCTCAAAAAATAGAAAATGATCTTCACACTTTTAAAAGTTACGTAATGGGCATTAAACTTTAGTTTTTGTTACAAAATAGTCACTAAGCCGTTAACTATCGTTAAGTGAATGGCATGACAATTACGATAATTTGAATAATAACATTTAATCCTCAATTTTTACACATTTAATCAATTTAGTCATAATTTAACTATCATTACTGATGTCTAAATTGATTGAATGTGTAAAATATAAATGATTAAATGTACTGTTATACAAATTTTTGTAACTGTCATGTCACCCAATTAATGACAGCTAACGATTCAATGACTATTTTGTAACAAAAACTTAATTTAATGCCCATTATGTAACATTTTAAAGTTTGGTGACCATTTTGTATTTTTTTTAAATAGTTTAGCAGCCATTTGTGTACTTAACCCTTTTTTTATTTGAACCTTTCAATGGAAACTCGAATCCTAATTGATTTTTTAAAAGTAATAATGTAAATGATTTGGAGTTCAAATCCAATTAGATAATAAAATCTTTCAATGAAAACCCAAAATTTAATTCTTCGCCTAGTTACTAGGTGAATCACTTTTAAAAGGAAAAATATAATTGATATGGAGTTGGAATTCAATCGTCACCAAAGGATAATGCCTTTTTTTAAACGCCAGACAACTTACTCCCAATTAACATGATTTGTTCCATAGCTTCTTTAAAAGCATTTCCACAAAATTGCTGATTGCGTAAGTAGAACAAAACCAACTTCCTTCCTGCTAAAAGGTCCACTTATTGTTCCCATCCAATTTCTATGGCAAGCAATGAAATGTAGTACACAGAAAAGTGATGATGCTATCAATCATGTATGATCTTTCCTTGCCCTAGGGCTCGAGTTCAATTCAGATTTCCGGTTTCTAATATGTTATGTTCCGTTTTATAGCAGCCTTCTCATGTCTTCTCCCAATCTTCTAGGAAGTGACAATCAGACTTCTTTGGGTGCATGGTGTGACATATTTTGCATTATGCAACTTCACGGTCACAGATGTGGTGAAATCAGTTCAAAGGACTGGTTATGGTTCAAATGTAGAGAAATTAACCCATCATAATGGAGAATGCTTTAGTCCTCAATTTCCAAACCAAAATATTCCTTCAGGATACTTTTAGGAGTCCTTCCGAATCCGTTGGCCACTTCTTCCATTTCTTTGAGTCTCATGACTTCGTATTTTATTTGATCGACTCTGTTCAAGACAGCATTCAAAGATGCATCTGCTTCATTTCCAGGTGGTTGATCCTGAAGTTCAGATCTCTCCTTCTCAAGTTGTTGATAAAGATGGTGGAGGTAATTCTTCTGACCATAAAGACGTTCTTCTGCAATATTGTATTCTGTTTCCTGTGCCTTTCTGAGAGCCTGAAGAACCTGATCAATCTCGTATTCAAGTTTCAGGTATTCACTGTGATAATCAGAAGATATCGATAAAACCGATCCCAAACACGGTTTATTATCTCCAGCATCCTGATGATTCGTTGGTTCTAGCTCTCCATTTTCATTACAGAAGATACCTGCACAAAAACCAAAATGATGGATTTTATATTGTTGCATGAATTGACCATACCTGAGAGAGAGAGAGAGAGAGAGAGAGAGAGTTAATGCAAGGTACTACAGAACGATATCAAGGAACCTAGAAAAGTATCAGTTCTTCAAACTCAGATATTTTAAATTCTCAAACTTCGATAAATTTATCTGGAATTCTCCGTCTAGTTTTGCAAAAAATTACATTCTGTATATTATGGTTACCCTCAAAGACCAGTCTAGTCAGCATAAGGGGTTTAAATTGAGGTTGTGATGGCATTGCGTTTATCGCGGTTGCAGTCATTGCGGGTATCGCGGTCGTAAATTTTTCACAGAACGGATGCGATGGTACCAAAACCGCTATAGCGGTCGCAAACCGCAATTTAAATCCCTAGTCACTATATGCCAACAACATCCTAGTACAGAGTCACGAAGGCAATGAATATTATCAATAGCCCAAATTGACACCAACAACATAACAACAGAATTCATATGCAAATTTTAAAGTATAGTATAGACCTATGTTGCTTTGCCATCATTTTCCTTGAAACACCTGTTTCTGATACACATTCGAACATAGGTATACATATATGACACTCCTAACTATGTCGGACACATTCATATCTGTTACTCATACTAGAGTTTGAGTGACACAGGTAAGATACTATCTGTATCCACTAGGATGATTTTACAGAAAAGCCACTGTATGGATAATATGCATTAACAACTAACAGATTGAAAAGAAGAGAAAAAAATGAAGAAAAGAACAAAATAAACTGCCCATCTAAGAAAGGGAATAAGGGAGGTTCTTTCTTAAGCCCCTCAATATCCAAATCTGTAGCAAGTATTTTGATGCAAATTAATATAATGAAATGTTGCATGAATTACTAGATAAAATGGTTGTCACTTCATTCGTTTTCATATGCATAAGATTTACAGTTAAATTACCTGTTGAAATCGCGGAATCACTTTCTTTCACTTTCCAGATATCTTCAAGAGAAGTACCACATTTAAGCTGTTGTTAATATAATACCAAAAGCACTTACTACCCATTTTCACAAACACTCAAAAAGCAGAAAGAATTTTTGAAAAAACATGAAAGCTGTCAAGTCTTATAGATTATATCTAGAGTGCATTGACCTTACCTCTTTGATAGTGGACTCAATACGGTTCAATATGCCTCTTGTATTGGTGTTCTGCGAACCACGTAGAACACAGAGACCAATGTTAAGAATCTTCTCAATTTCATCTCGAGAATCTATGGACTCACAGGTTTTTAAAAGCATTGTCACATGTGTAACCAGAGATGTCTTTGTATCACAACGCCGACAATAGTACTCCGCATCCAACCCAATACTACCTCCAACTGTCCCAGCCATGTAAGACCGAAGAGCACAGTTTAGATGAGCAACATGCCCACATATATACCCATCTACCACTGCTTCACATTTGATATAACTGTAGCCTCCAAATTTCAAGTCTATAGTCTTGCTACACAGAATACAGCAACAATCATGACAGAAACGAGATTCGCTGCAGCAAAGATCACAAGGCAAGGAAACCAAAGAAGGGCTTTCTTCTTTGGCATGTAAACTGTTGCACTTCTTATTTCCGGCCTTACATGTCAAACCATCAGACTGGGGGTCAAAGACTGGAACTTCTCTCTCATCAGGAGGGGCAACAGAGAAAGCCTGTGCCACTGCATTATTCATTAACAAGAAAAATTTTGATGGAAAAAAGAAAACAAATTTCATAGTTAGAACTAGACATCTTGAATATCCATCAAACATTGACTGTGAAAAAAATGAAATATGATAAAAAAAATACTATCATTTTATCATTATAACCTTTGTAAGTTAAGACAAAAATGGAAAATCTAAATAAGAACAGAATCTTATAAAATAAGCAATACTTGACTCATAGACCTCTCATTTTCTCTCTTCTTTCTTATCTTTTCAATTTGGAATGAATTTTTTGTGAATAAGTGTGCAAATGATCAACTTTCATATTTTCTTTCTTCCCGCTTTTCCCTCCAACAAAGAAAATGAAAAATAATTTTCTTTCGAACCTATGGGCTGTGTTCATCCAGGTTGGTTTACTATGGGTGGCTTGGGTGCATTCTCATGTTATGAAAGGTAATACTTAATAGTGTAAGATGTAACTATTTTGCAGAGGTCTAAATTGGGCTGGAAGAAGTTATTGAAACTCTTTAATTCATTCAGTATGGGGGGAAATAAGACAAACAAGAGAAAGCAAATTGGCACGGGCTAGTATGAATAATTTCACACAACTAAACATGCCTTGATCTCCTGGATGACTTTGCTAGAAGGCTGCATACAAGAATTAGACTCGGGAATGGGACACTTGGAATCGGTGAATTGCCTATTCTGCAATCAGGCATAGACGACCTGTGACTAGTGACCACCTTTTCATATGATTTGTTCCAAGTTTCTATGGGAGAAAGGAGAAAGTACAGCAAGAATGTGGTACATACAGAGCTGTTGCAGGCAGGCAAGAGGCATTGCACTCAACACGGTAAAAAGGGAAAGCTCTCATTTCTGTTACTTTATGTTTAGCATGGAACGCATACATCTATTACCTAAGGAAAGGAACAATAGAAGTAAAGGAGGAATTCAGTTACTATTGTTCTAGCCACAGTAAGATATAGATGGTACGGTTTCAGGAATTTAGCAGGGAACTCTTGGGCTCTAAGTGATTCTATGCATGCATAGCGGCTAAACTATTTTTGTTTTGCAAATCAGTTTGTATTGTAGAAGCTTATCTTCTTTTGGATAATTAAAAAAATTAAAATAACGAATGTTAAACGTAGAGAAATTTACTGGAAAAACTGTTTCTTATTTCTATACAAGAGGTTACATTCTTATATACAGCTTATGTCCTTAACTTAGGTAACTCTTACGTTAGGAAAGAGACTATTCTAGGAAACTTAAAATCCCTTAAAGTTAGGGATTGTAACTACAAACAAGGATCTACAAAATCCTATCTAATTATACATAGAATCTCTAATTTATGCGCATATTTCCTGACACTCTCCCTCAAGCTGGGGAATGGATGTCCTCCATTTTTAGCTTGCTAGTTAACCTCTGGAAAATCATCCCAAGTATCTCCCTCAAGCTGGGGAATGGATGTCCTTCATTTTCAGCTTGCTAGTTAACCTCTGAAAACTCTTCCCAGGTATCCCCTTGGTAAGAATATCTGCAACTTGATCTCCAGTTGATACATATGGAGTACAAATTAGGCCACTGTCAAGTTTTTCTTTTATGAAGTGTCTATCCACTTCAACTTGCTTTGTCTTGTCATGTTGAACTGAATTATGAGTAATATTAATTGTTGATTTATTGTCACAGTATAGTTTCATTGGACCTTCCCACTTGACCTTTAAATCTTCCAAGATAATCTTCAGCCACAATAATTCACAAATCCCAAGTGCCATAGCTCTAAACTCGGCTTCTGCCCTAGACTTGGCCACAACATTTTGTTTTTTGCTTCTCCAGGTCACTAAGTTTCGTCCCAGAAATGTACAGTAGCCTGATGTTGATCTTCTATCAACCAAGGACCTTGCATAATCTGCATTTCAGTATATGCTTCCAATGTCAGATTTCCTCCCTTTCTAAACAAAACTCATGTTCCTGGTGTGCCCTTCAGGTACTGTAATATTTGAGTCACTGCCCTTAGATGTGATTCTTTAGTGTATGCATGAATTGGCTCACAACCCCAACTGCATAGGCAATGTCTGGTCTAGTGTGTGATAAATAGATCAACCTTCCCACAAGTCTCTGATATGAGCCTCTGTCCACTACTGCATCATTTGTTGCATCTCCAAGCTTGTGATTAACCTCTATTGGTATCTCAATTGGTCTGCACCCTAGTTTGCCAATTTCTGTCAACAAATCTAGAGTATATTTTTGTTGAGATATGGAAATTCCTTGCTATGAATATGCAACTTCAATTCCTAGGAAGTATTTTAGACTTCCAAGATCTTTGACTTCAAACTCCTTGAACAAACACCTCTTTAAGTTGTCAATTTCTTTCGAGTCATCCCCTGTGACTATAATGTCATCTACATAGACTATTAGGGCAGCAACTCCCCCTGAAGAATGTTTTACAAATAAAGTATGATCACCCTGATTTTGTCTGTAACCTAGCTTCACCATCACCTTGGTAAACCTCCCAAACCAGGCTCTTGGGGATTGTTTTAGCCCGTACAAGGCCTTTTTCAATTTGCAAATTGTTTGTCCACAGTTTAGACTAAATCCAAGAGGGATGTCCATGTAAACTTCCTCTTTAAGATCTCCATGCAATAAGGCATTCTTGATGTCATATTGTTGTAATCTCCATCCTTGATTGGCAGCCAACGACAACAAGATCCTTACAGTATTCATCTTTGCAACAGGGGCAAAAGTTTCAAGGTAATCTACCCATAGGTTTGGGAATACCCTTTAGCCACCAGTCTTGCTTTATATCTCTCCAAGGAGCCATCTGATTTGTACTTCATCTACAACCACTGTTTTCTTTCCTTTTGGCAACTTCACCAAGTCCTACGTTTTGTTCTTTTCCAGTGCTTCCATTTCAACTTCCATAGCATTCTTCCAATTCTCATTTTCTAAAGCCTCCGATACATTTTTAGGAATGAGGATGGAATTTAGGCTAGTAAGGAAGACTTTATGGTTGGGAAACAAGTTTTTATAGGATATGAACAAGTAAAGAGGATTTTTGTGGTGCAAGTTCTTTTCCCTTTTCTAATTGCAATAGGAAATTCAAAATCCCTATGATTAGAATCAGGATTAGTATTCTCAATATTATTTGAATCAAAGATAGGTGCAGTAATTACCTCAATTTGTGGAGGAGACAAGGGTGATGATTGAGCATGCATTGGTCTCTTTTTTCTCGAGTAGGTTTGTAGAGGACTAGCAATATCTTGAATTCCAGTCTTAGGTGTGGTGGGTTCAGGTTGTTGCTGGTCAAAAAAAAGGCTAAGGATCAAATTCACAAACAGATTGAGTAAAATCAGGCTGGGAAGATTCAGAATCATTTTGGACATATCCATGATCATTTTGAACAGGCTGGGCAAATTCAAAACCATTTTGGATAGGCAAGGTGAGAGGCTAAAGAAGAAAATAATCTCTGTACTTATCTTCTCTGAACAAAATCTCCCCCTGAAGATAAGGCTGAGTAAAATAGTTTTCACTCTCAATAAAGGTGACATCAACAAAAGTAAAATGTTTTCGTGTAGGTGGATGATAGCACTTATACCCTTTCTGAGTAGACAAGTACCCTACAAAAATGCATTTCAATGCCCTTGGATCTAACTTACCACTATTCTGAGAATGAATACGAACAAAGGCAACACAACCAAATAGTTTAGGCTTAAGGTGAAGTGAAGGGCTAAAGTTAGGATAGAAAATGTTTAGGACTTGAATAGGACTCTGAGAATTAAGAACTTGAGTTGGTAATCTGTTGAGAATATAGGTAGCAATTAACACAGCTTCCCCCAATATTGTTTAGGAACATTTTTTTGAAACAACAAGGCTCTTGTTATTTGAGGAACAAGGCCATTCTTTCTCTCAACTACACCATTCTGTTGAAGGGTGTTTACACAAGATGATTCATGTATGATTCATTTTTCTTGGAAATAGAAAGATAGGACATGGTTAAAGTAGTATTTAACATTGTTTGACCTAAACCTTTTTATATCAGCCCCAAATTGAGTTTTAACCATGGTGTAAAAGGTGTTAAAAGTAAAACTGACATCAAATTTTTGTTTTAGAAGAAATATCCATGTCACCCGAGTGCAATCATCTATAAATGAAACAAACCACCTAGCCCCAGTTATATTTTGAACAATGGATGGTCCCCAAACATCATTGTGAATAAGAGTAAAAGGTGTAGATGCCTTTTTATTACTTATGGGAAAAGAAGTACGTTTGTGTTTGGCAAGCTCACATATGTCACAATGAAACTCTTCATTATCTAAAGATTTGAACAAGGAAACATAAACTTTAAAACTTTAAATGAAGGATGACCAAGGCAAAGGTGATGAAGCCATATCTGGTCTTTGGTGGTTTTAGATTCTGACATAAGAGAAAGAAATGGATGATTTGGATCACTGATTGGTCCACTAGAGTTTTTAAGATAATACAATCCATTTTCTTCTTTAGCATGCCCAATCATCCTCCTCGTTCCCTGTTCCTGAAAAATACATTGGGTAGGATAAAAAACAACACAACAGTTAGTGTCTTTGATGATTTTTTGGATAGACAGGAGATTAGTGAACAGTTTAGGCACATGAAGGACATTTTTAAGTGTCAGGGTGTTACTTATAACAATATCTCCTTAACCAGCCACGGTTATCCAACTTCCATCTGCAAATGTTATCTTTTTATTACTAGGACAATGTATATAATTGATAAAATGTAGAGAGGAATTGGTCATATGGTCTGTTACTCCTGAGTCAATCACCCAAGAGCTTTGGGTAGGAAAATCCGAAACTTTAGATTTTTGAGAAGAGGATATACCTAAAAAAGCCAAACTACATGTACATGAAGAGGAAGGTTTTTCAAGAGATCCAAGTAAACTTTTCAATTTCTCTATTACTTCCCTGTTGAACTCAAAGGGCTGTTCTTGGGCATCTTCATTCATCTGCTTAGTGGTATATGCCTTTCCCTGTCCTCTTGATGATCCCTCTCGCTCAAAGAAACTTTTGTTTGCTGTTTGTGGCTTCCCATTAAGCTTTCAACACTTCTCTTTTGTATCGCGAGACTTCTTGCAATAAGTGCACCATAAGGAGTCTTTGTGCATCATTTTTATTCATTCTGATTTCTCTTTAAAGAAATGTTGTTCCAGGTTTGGTTTTCTTTCAGCTGCACCTCTGGTGGCTAGAGCTGAACTCTCCACTTGATTGCTCTCAATCATAGCCCCTCTTCTCCCTTCCTCAGTTCGAATGATTGCAATGACTTCATTTAGGGAGGGTAGCTCTTCTTTTCCAAGAATCTAGACTCTCATTGCATCATACTCAATATTTAATCCAGCAAGAAAATCATAAATTCTTTCTTTCTCAACAAACCTTTTTAAGACTAATGCATCTTCACTACACTTCATTTGAATACATTGGTAGTGATCCATCTCTTGCCATAAATTTTGCAGCAAGTTGGAGTATTATGTGATGGATTTGCCTCCTTGCTTAGTGGATGAGATTTTGGTCTTAATCTCATAGATCTGGGCAGCATCTTTAACCTTTGAGTAGGTTTGTTTTACAACCCCCCATATCTCTTGGGTTGTATTGAGAAACATACATCGTCACTTATTTCTGGTAGAATGGAATTCCATAGCCAGGACATGACTAGTGAATCCTGCTCATCCCAAGCCTCAAATCGATGGTCTCCCTCCTTAGGTCCAGTTCCAAGGAGACGACTTAGCTTTCCTCTACCCTTCAAAAAGGTACGAACCAGCTGTGACCATTTAAGATAGTTTTTTCCATTCAACCTGTAGGCTGCTTATATGCTTTGCAAGTCACTTATCTGACTCAAATGGCTCCTTCACTCACTGTGACTCCTTGCACAGTCTTAGTATTGCTTACATCGCCTCCCTCAACCATAGTTTTGCTAGGTTAACAGTGACACTTCACTGAACACTCAAAGAAAGGATTTTTAAGGGAATAATCGAGATTGGCAGAACTCAAAAAAGGATTAACAAAGCTCTGATACCATGTTAAACGTAGAGAAATTTACTGGAAAAACTCTCTTATTTCTATACAAGAGGTTACATTCTTATATACAACTTATGTCCTTAACTTAGGTAACTCTTAAGTAAGGAAAAAGACTATTCTAGGAAACTTAAAATCCCTTAAAGTTAGGGATTGTAACTACAAACAAGGATCTACAAAATCATGTCTAATTATACATAGAATCTCTAATTTATGCACATATTTCCTGACAATGAATAAAGAAAATAATTTTCTTTCTACTTTCCACTCATTCCTATCCTCCCATTTTTCAATGCTACTATGCAATGTCTATTAAAATGAATTAAAAGTGTAAGACCAATCAATCAATGAGATACCATGAAAAACATTTATTAAAATTGTATTAACCCAATGATTGCACTAATGAATATGATTATCATAAAGAGCAGTGGGATTCTGATATCAAGCAGAAAAATGTTGATGGTTCACAAGAGTTGTTTTGTTATCTATAGATCTGCTCTAAGATGCAAAGAATGCAGGCAAGACACTAACAGGTTACTCAGTTTAAAAATGACTTGCACTTTAATTCTATTAGTTGGTCAGATAGGATAACTTCTTCATTAATAAAATTAAACTATACAAGCTGCCTGTATTTAATCAACATCATTAGAAAAATGGTTTTTAATTCCATAAAACAATATTAGTAGAAATCAATAGCTTTGTATTCATTATATCCCGTGGTAAACCTTTCAATTATCAAAGAATGAAAAACATGTTAAGTGACTAGAAAACCCCAACCTTCTCGATAACAAATTACCATGGTTGGTTCAACAACTTTCCCTTGAGTTGGCAATGTGATATTACCAACAGTGCCAAAATTTGGTAATATTAGGAGTAATTTCAATACCACTTATTTCTTGGGTAATCTTATATTACCTTGGTAATGTGATATTTGTGACAATTTTAGCCCATTCTTAAGGACCTTGATCAATTTTCATTTAACCATAATGAAACAATATAATAATAGATTTTAATGAATAAGCTCTATACATTTTTCTATTATTATTATATTATTATTATTATAAGTGAGTTTTATTCATTATTGAATTATTTGTTAGCTAAAGAAATGTAACATTTTGTATATTATCATCATCTTACCATTTTTTTTTCTCTAATTTCATGATTAACTTTCACTCTCAGCATACTTTAAAAATATTTTTCATCCTTATTTATGATCTTAGTTTTAAGAGGCGCTAGGCGCTCCGAGGCGCAAAAGGTCTCTGGAGCCGAAGCGCTAGGCGAAGGCGTGCGCCTTTCGTAGGCGAAGCGCCCCTTATATTAAATAGTATAAATATTGTTAATATTAATTTAAATATAAATAAAAAATAAAATGAAAATGTAAAAAGTATATTCTTTATTAAGTGATGATGAAAATAGCCAAGTATATAATTGTAATGATTTTAGATGCTTAAATAAAAAAATACTTTAATTAAATGTAGTTTAAAATACTATTAAATATGAATATTTTAATATATTAATACATTTATATTACTTAAATATGTAATTTTAATATTTTATTTAAATTAATAATTAGAAATAAATTTATTTGATTATATTAATTGACTTCAAGATTAGTATTAAAATATTATTCTCAATCTAGATTAAGTCTTTAAATCACAATAATAATAATAATAATAATAAATTCTAACAAAAAAAGTTAAAGTAGTAAAAAAATCCTATTTTAAAAAAATAATAATAAAATAAAGAAGAAAAAGGCAATGGTTCACTGAACCATGCCACAAAAACTATAATTAAAACATTTTATTGGGCCCACAAGAGCCATAAATAACAATTAAATAAAATAAAAGGTTTTACTTTTTTAAGTTAAGTCATTTTCCTAGAGAAATGAAAAAGCACTACTTAATGGCCAGCTGTACCACAATTGAATACCTAGGGAATCAAAATAAATTAAAAAATTATTAAAAAAATTTGCTTCTTCTTCTTCTTCAACACGAAGAAGTGAACAGAAACTAAAGAACAGAGGAATAAGTGAAAAACAAAAGAATGCTTGGGTTTTTCTTCTTCTTCCCCAGAGGCGTAAAAAGCGCCGCGCCCAGCGCCTTCGAAAAAAGGCGCGCCTATCGGCGCCTCCTTGCGCCTTCGGTACCTCGCTGCGCCTTTACAGGCAGAGGCGTTTTCCTCAGCGCCTCCATGCGCCCAGCGCTTTAGGCGCGCCTAGGCGCGCTTTTTAAAACTAAGTTTATGATTAAGGACGATTTAGCAAAAAAAAAAAAAAGCTATTATGTTGCCTTATATTGTTTCAACCAAATAAAAGAATCATACATTCTAACCAACTGAACCAAACAAGAAAATTTAACATTTCAGATAATGTGCTGAGTAACCTAAATAGGATAATTATATTACCAAAGATACACATTTTCTTATCCAAATGTCCCCTAAGTGCAACAAAGGCTTAATATTGGCAACATGCCAAACATGTCCTACCAAAAGTATCAGACAATTATCAAGGTGGCCCAAAGATATTGGTTAACAGCATCTTGATACTCAAGTCTAAGTTGATCTCAGAGAATCAGTGTTAAGTATAGGATTTAATAAATATAGCAGAGAACCATTTTCCAACCAAAAAGGCTAAATAACTGAAAGACTGAAGCAAATCATATATATTGAGAATAAAGGACTGACATTTTACATGTTTAAAAAATGCAGTGGACCACATAAATAATCACAAAAAACTAACATGAGAACATGGAGACAGTAGAATAGAATAAGAAAATCAACACAGTTATTGGCACTGACCGTTTGTCAAAGAATGCTTCTTTGCAGGGACTTTCCAGCTGAAGGAAGCAAAAAATGCATTAATGTCTGCACCAGGGAACACCATTTTGATATACCGCTCGACTGAAAGCTTGCTTGGAAGACCACGTTTCCTGCCTGAGTCTACAAGCTTTTGGAGGCGCTTTGGAGGATACAAATACCTATCTAAGAAATGACCAGTAATGGCTACTCTCCTTCCCACCTTCCAAGTCCATATGTCACCCTTCTTAGGCCAATCCTCTGGAGCATAAGGCAAGCCAAGCCCAGATGCATCTGGCAAAACTGGATTAAGATGAAGACCACTTTCTCTTCTGCTAGGCGTGCTTACATTATTTTCCATGGTATTATCAAGCTCCATAAGATTCAAGTTTAGTAGAAGTAGCCAAGAGCTAGCACACTGCACTCAATGCTATTTAAAAATTTTATATGTTCTGCAATTAAAAGATTACAAAACAGATCAGTTATTGCAACATAAAGTCCATCATTCATGATCCTACTAATATGACATCAAACAGAAAAAGATCTACCGCTGAAATTCATATTGATATAATTGCAACCACAGTGCATGTTAAATTTCAATGATCTGATACATAGATAATGTCAATCAGAAATATTATTCTTTTTTACATATCTAGCAATTAAAATCGTTCAGATAGAAAAAATAGTTATACATTTTTAATTTACAAGAAGTCGTTATAAATAGTATAAAAATTACAAAAGTCATTTAAATTTAAATTCATGATTAAATTCAATGCAGATTCCGTTAACATCCAAAAAATCAAGAAACTATTCTCAAATTCCAATTAACGTGAACCGTGTTTGGTGATTAAACATTAAATCTTAAGTTATTGACGTCTACTACAATCGAATTTTTTATCTTTTAACTTAATTATTGAAGAAAAAAAGCAGGGAAAAGGGAATTAAACAAAAAAAAAACTGGAACTGTAAAGAATTTGACGGGAGCAAGATGGCGATCTATGCACCTGGTAAAACTGAAATTAGCTTTTGGGTTTCTAAACTGGAAATCAAATAATCTCGACGTTTCCAAATAACAAAGATAGAGACAACAAATTATGGAGAAAGATGGTGAAGTTTGGGGTTTTGATTAAAGGAAGAAAAAGGAGAAAAAGGTTTATTGCTGGTTGAAGTAGATGAAACCCTAATTCAAAAGAGAGGAAATATTTAAAGTTGGGCCCGACCGAGTTTGGATAATAATTTTAAGGATAAAATATCAACATGGTAAAAAAAATTAAAATAAAATTGTAACTAAATTTTTACATTTATAAAATGATAATTAAATTTTTGTTTTTTAATAAAATTGTAACTCAACCATTAAGGGTGGTTATTGGCGCAACATTGTAATATAAAATATAGATAATAGCATATTTAATTATCTATATTTATATTTTCAATCAATTTAATCTTAATTAAAAAATTAAAAAATTTAACCCCTTTCTTCCTTCATCATTTTCGTCTTCTCAAAGAATCTCAAAGCTATAACAATTGAAAACTCCATGAATAATTATAAGGTGATACATGCATGAGTAGGGTCAAATTACTCATATGGATAAGAAGTTGAAGTTGTTCGATGCAAGCTACAAGGGCCAAAACAATTCATGCATTGGAGGTGTAAAGTGATGCATTGTAGATAAGAAACTGGAGCTGTTTTGCAAGCCTGAAGCATCATCCGACTTGAGACAACTTTTCAAATGGGATCCAGACATTTATGGGTCGAGTTGTCTTCTGAAGAATTGATTGTTATTCAGTTACTTTTCCAACTCATCAATACAATGTCAAGAACTCAAGATATGTCTATTTTAATGAAGACTGCACATGCAGAAAACTAGATACGGGATTATTACGAGATTTTGTAATTTCGACCCAATATTTCTTATGTGAAGGCCTAGGACTTCAAATCCGACAAGGAGTTACATTATCCCATTATTATATTAGTTTTTAGAATATTTTATTATTATTATTATTAATGTTATTTGTTAGGAATAGAGTTTGATTCTATTTAGGAATTCCTACTAGTTTATTCATCCTTCCCGTATAAAAGGATGAAAACTTCTTCATTGTAAATTAGATTGAAGATTTGAGTTTTTAAATAAAAGGGTATTCTTTTGTGTACATGTTTACAAATGTCGGTAAACTTGTGTCTTCAAAGCTTTCTTCAATGTGTTCGACCGAGTTGAGCGAGGGAGAATCTTCACAGTCCGGGTTGCCTATCTAATCGCGGGTAGGAGGGTCAGTTTTAAGCCGTATCACGGAGGATGCCTAGTTAATTGCGACTAGGAGGGTTCTATGGGCCCTGTACCTAGGCCCGTACCAAAAGATATGCAGGCCCTGTGATACTTTTTAAAATGAGGCTCTTAAAATATTTTATAATAAGATAAAATTGTAAAATGAGGCCCCAATTAGAAATTCAACCTTCAAAACACTAATTAAAAGTAGCAGCATGAACTTTCTTTTTTAACCTTTAGAAGATGAAAACCACTAATTAGTAATTGCATCTAAAGTAATTGAAGAAGATTGAAATTAGGATAGACATAAATAAGATTTTTTTACTCGTTAAACACCATTAATTTGGTGGTTTTAGGAAGAATTGATTACAATTAAATTCTTGAGATAATAAAAGAGAAAATTAGAAGATTTTTAGGAAAATAATTTTTTAGGTAGAAGTTTTTTTTAAAGTGTGGCACCCTAAATTTTAGGGTCCTGTGATGTGTCACATGCTACACTTGTGAATGGATGAGCCTGCTTGAACCTCAAATATGCTACTGGTAGTCAAGAGAACTTGATGGAGTCAACCTTGTTAACCAGTGAATAGAATCAGCCCTTTGAATATAAATTAACTCCACAATCTTTCCTCGTATGACATCAATCAACCATGTTACAAGTAATTCATGTGCATCTGATGCCCAACTGTGATTGTGAATGTTTAAAGTTTGATGTCATATGGTTATATCTGACACCCTGAAATAATGAATTTGCCCAATTCTTGGGTTCACTTTGCTTGACCCAATTGTAAGCTTCCAGTAAAATCATTTTATTCTCTCAACACCTACATGAAAATCTTCAAGTTTAGGTGCATAAATTGCATGCTGAAGGTCTTCAATAATGATACGTTTAACCTCACAAGAAAATTGCCCTTTTAAGTTCCTAACAAGATCCGACTCACATAGAAACATGTTGATATTGGATTTGACCCGTCCCCAAAACACATTGTTTCACCATGGGTATACAAACCCTCCTTCAACCAAAATTTGCTTCTTTTTTCCATTTTGTGATTTTAACTCTCTCACTAACACTATAACCCCTCTCTCAATTCATGGGTTCACTTTGCTTCTTTTTTCCATTTACTTCAAAGAACGTCCAAGTCACATCATTTTCATCCATCCCAGAAACAGTGGTCGTCCACCACGTATACGCATCATCATGAAGCAGTGATACCACACAACCCAGCTTCTGCACATTGTTGCAGTTCATTTGCCCCAAAATCCTCTTGGTGCTTTCCAACCAAGATTCAGAACCTTCAGGAGATAAACCTCTGAACTCAGTCCCTCCCAGACTGCGAAGATGTTCCAAAGGCAATCTTAACTTAGCATCACCCTGATGCCCAGCTCCATGAGCTCCAGCTACTGCTGCCTGAAAGGCTCCAGCAATAGCTTGTATCAAAACAGTCATGTCAGGAGCAGCTTACCCCTGTACACCTTCAGGTCCAGCGACCCCAGCACCAACGCCAGCATTTTCACCTCCAGCACCACCACCGCCGGGTGGTCCACCACCATGAGGAGGAGGGATATCCACAACATTCTCAACATGTTCCTCATTCTCGTTTTGAGCCATAGCTCTCGTATTCATCCTCATCTCTCTACGAGGCCTCATTTATAAGAAAACTATGCACTGACACAAATGCAATAAACATAATTAGGCTCAACAAGGTAAGTAATCCAAGTACTCAAGCTCATTTTCCAAAAACAATTACTTTCATTAGTTTTGATATGGCAATGGGTTCCCCTAACATGCTTCAACATAACATAGCATCACAATTGCAACCATACATCACAATTCAAACAACATTCTTTCATCCAAGAAGCATATCATGCAAATACATATACATCACCCACATAACCATTCCCATTTACACGAGAACTCATCTCTGATACCACCAAATGTAACCCCCTTAGCCCGGCCTAGACGATTGACCCGAACTACGAAGATTACACGGGGAAAACCAAAGTCAACCCGAAAGTCAACCTTGATTAACGACCTTTTTTTCTTTTTAATCTTGTCTAGATACACATTAACCCTAAGTGAGTACGCATGAAACATACAAGTGAAAAGCACATCGATCGAACAACATGTGAGACTCAATTGCACAAAATACAAAACATTAAGGACCAAAATGTAAATTTTGGAAATTAGAAGGTCTTGACTGATTTTTAGGTTACCAATATTAAATTAGTCACTTACATGCTTCCCTGTCAAATTTCACCTTAATCGGACATCTCAAACTCATGCAATTGCAATTACAACATTCGGGACTAAAACGTAAAGCTTGCAAACCTCAACACCATTCAAATCAGTGCCCAACGGTCACCTGTTTCGGAACGGTGTTGTTCGTTCCGAAACACGTGTTCGTTTCGAGACTTGTTCCGAAACAGGTCCTTCCAGTGGCCAAACCGTTTTGAAACAGTCACCAGCCATTTTGAAACTCTAAGGCCATTACAGGCCACCGTTTTGAAATGCCAATGGGTGTATCGATACAGTTTGCCCAGAAGCTGCAGATTTTGCTGGTTTTTCATGCGTAAGCCCATTCAAACACTTCTTAATGACCCTCTAATCATACCAACAAGTCATCATTCACATATGGCATAAGGATGTAATTCCTAAACACATTTATAACATCAAACATGAAATTTCACATGTCTATAGGCATGCATCCTATTATCCAAACCAAGCAATCAACCAATCTCCGAAACAAGCATTAAAAGGCCATTTACAAATACAAAACATCAAAAACATCATGCCACAACTTAGGGAGTTCAACACATCTCCCAAACCACATCTTAGGTTCCCATTGCCAAATTACCAAAACTAATAGTGTACGAAAAACATCACCATACATGAGCTTAGTTTCCCCTTGGACTCTTAGCTTCCTTGTTACCCTCAAACACTTCAATTGTCTGCATTATTGGTACAAAAGAGAGAGCGTAAGCACAATTGCTTAGTGAGGCATGCTCTAAAGAAAAGAACACAATAATGCATTTTAGAAAACACTTTCAACAAAGCTTTCTAACACATGCTCAACTCTTTTCATGCAACCTTGCATACATAACAAGCATCTCATGCTTCATTACAACCGTCACATCATATTGGCTTTCAAGTGATAATTCATAACCATTTACAACACAAAACACAATCGAATACGCGGATTACAAGCGTTGTCCCATACGCTTCATACACACTACCGAACAACACAAGGTGGAGTTTACCGGTACAATCACAACCCTTCAACACCCGTGATGGAGTTTAACGATACAATCACAACCCCTCAACATCACTCATCGGTAGTTGTATAATTCCACTAACGAGTACATGGGACACATAACACAAGATCCACACACGGACTTTTAACCACCGTTGTGATCTTACCTTACTCGTTAGTGTACTTGGATGGAGTTTACAGTACAATTACAACCCCTCAATATCCAAGTCGACTTTATTCACGGTGCACCTAATCCTATAACCGGCTAACTATATCCAATTCAAGTACTTTAAAACCATTACATCACTTGCCAATATACACCATTTACCATCAACAATTCATTGTTTTAAAGCATTAATGAAGCCATTTAACATCATGCATCACAATGCATCAAAACCATATTAACAATATGTCAAACCAAGGATCTCTTACCTTGAGCATCCTTCAACACATGGATTTCAAAACCAGCATTAACCATGCTAAAAACATGCTTTCAAATCAGAATTTAAACATGCAAATATAATCAATGCATCGAACCACTTCATGGCTCATCCAAGGAAGTTTTTCCGAAAACTTACTCTTGAGCTTAGTTAAGTTGCTTAGACTTAAACTAAGCTCCCAAAACCATCAAATATTTGTTTCAAAGCTGGAAATCCAACTCCACTCACCAATTCCTTTTTGCAAGCTTGCCAAAACGCCGATCAAGCCTCCGGATCAACTCTAAAGGTGTCTGAAGATGTCTCCCCTATTTTAAACACATCAAAGCAGAGGATTAATGCATCATCATGCATTGAAATCTTCAGCCAACACACTTAAACTCACTGCTCTAATTTAAACCAACATTTCGGCTACCAAACACAATCGAAATCACCTCCAAACTCTTCCAAAACTTAACCCAGCCAAAATCCATCACTTCTAACCATTTCTAAACATCAATCAACATCCAAAATAAACCTAATCTCGTCCTTATACCTCCAGCTATAACAGAACACCAAGATCACCTCAAAAAACCACATTTTTATAAGCAAAAACTTAGGAAAAACAACCTATTCGAGATTACATTGATAAAACCTCATTTACACATCATTAGACATCCAAAATACATTTAAGAATCATCTCAAAACAGAGCCCAAACAATAACAACGAAATTCTTCAAGATTTCTTCCAAATCTTAAGTTTTAAGCCAAAATCAAGTTTCGAACATTAAAACCATTTATAAACTTAAATTAAGGATTGATAACTTTGGAATTTCAGTAAAGAACTGAGTATTTAGAGGAGAAGAACAATCTTACCTCTAAATGGTGATTTCTCCTTGATTTGAGCCAATTTTCTTGAAAATCCAATGAGGAAATCAAAAGGATTTGATGCAAGATTGATTAGGAATTAATTGATGATAGAAATCTCATCAATTGAGGTGAAAATCAATGAGAAAGTTGCTGGAGAAAAGTGTTTGGATGATGAAATTTTGAGAGAAAAAGAAATGAGAAAATTTTAGGAAAAGGTACTTATGATTTTTTTCCCAAAAGGTAGTTTCTCTTCTCATTTAATTAATTAAAACATTAATTAATTCACTCAAATTGAGGAAAAATCTGGAGATATCAATTTTGGGTAATTAGCTCCTTAAAGATACAAAGTTTCAATCCTTACAAAACAGTCACCACTAAACTTTTCAAAAATCGCATTTTAGTCACTACACCAAAATGTAGTATTTCCAAACCTTATTTTGTAAAATTGATTCCACCATTCTCTTATATATATATATATATATATATATATATATATATATATATATATATTAAAAGAGGATTTTTAGATATTTTTCCGTATTTTTAAAGCATCCCGAACTAGGCTCTCCCTAAAACCTCCTTTTATATTCGAACCGAAAATCAGACCGGTCCAGTTCAGACCCTAAACTTCTAAGCCCAAAATTGGGGTGTTACAACTCTCCCCCCTTAAGAAATTTCATCCTCGAAATTTACCTGGAGGAAAAAGGTACGAAAACTGCTTCTTCATATCATCCTTTCTTTCCCACGTGGCTTCCTCAACACCACGATGCTTCCACAACACCTTAACCAATTCAACGGTCTTGCCTCGAAGAACTTTACTGTCCGAATCAAGAATTTCAACCGGCTCCTCATCATAGGTCAAGTCTGGATTCAATTCCACTTCCTCCACAGGCATAACATGCGAAGGATCCGATCTATACCTCCGAAGCATAGAGACATGAAACACATCATGAATCTTTTCCAACTCTTGTGGCAACCTCAGCTTATACGCAACATGACCCACCCGCTCAATCACCTCGTACGGTCCAATATACCTAGGGCACAACTTACCCTTCCGGCCAAACCTCATCACCTTCTTCCAAGGCGAAACCTTCAAGAACACACGATCACCTACCACAAACTCAATCTCCTTACGCTTCAAATCTGCGTAAGACTTCTGTCGATCAGAAGCTACCTTCAATCGCTCACAAATAAGCTTCACCTTCTCGGTGGTTCCTTTCAACAAAGCCGACATCGAAACCAACTTCTGACCTGTTTCAGCCCAGCAAAGAGGAGTTCTGCATTTCCTCCTGTACAAGGCTTCATAAGGTGCCATTTGAATACTTGCATGGTAGCTATTGTTATAAGCAAACTCCACCAAAGGCAAATGCTTCTCCCAAGAACCTTGAAACTCAATCACACAACACCTCAACATATCTTCCAGAACTTGGATAACACGCTCGGACTGTCCATCCAACTGTGGATGATAAGAAGTACTGAAATTCAACCGTGTACCCAAAGCTTGATGCAAACACTCCCAGAAATGCGACGTAAACCTCGGATCTCTATCCCACATTATAGACTTTGGCACACCATGCAGTCGCACAATCTTAGCAATGTACAACTCTGCAAGCTTATCCAAAGTATACGTAGTATGCACAGGTAAGAAATGCGCACACTTCGTAAGGCGATCCACAATCACCCACACCGAATTCTTTTTCGATGGCGACAAAGGCAAACCAGACACAAAGTCCATGGTAATCCTTTCCCACTTCCACTCAGGAATCCTCAACAATTGCAACAACCCAGAAGGAAACTGATGTTCAGCCTTAACCCGCTGACAAACCATGCACTTACTCACGTACTCCGCAACATCTTTCTTTAATCCCACCCAATAGTACTCATCCTTAAGATCACGATACATCTTTGTACTACTAGGGTGCATAGCAAAAGGAATACAATGAGCTTCAGTCATAATAGTACGCCTCAACTCAGCATCATTCAACACTACTACCCGACTCCCAAAACATAGAACCCCATCATCATTAAAGCAAAAATCTGATAGTCTATCCTCAGCAATATCCTGAACATGTGGCACCAAAGAATCATCCAACAACTGTTTGTCCTTTATCAACTGAACCAAAGATGGTTTCACTTACAATTCAGCCACAAGACCCCCATCTCGCAAAATACTCAAGCTAGCAAACATAGCCCTTAACTCCACTGCCACCTTTCTACTCAAGGCATCCGCTACAACATTAGCTTTTCCCGGATGGTACTCGATCGTCAGATCATAATCTTTAAGCAACTCCACCCAACGTCGTTGCCTAATATTCAACTCTTTCTGAGACATCAGATACTTCAAACTTTTGTGATCCGTGTACACAGTACACTTCTCACCATACAGGTAATGTCTTCAAATCTTCAAAGTAAAGACCACCGCAGCTAACTCAATATCATGCGTAGGATAATTGCGCTCATGCACCTTCAACTGACGCGATACATAAGCCACCACCTTACCCTCTTGCATCAACACACACCCCAACGCAACGTAGGATGCGTCACTGTACACTACAAACTCTTTCCCTAATTCAGGTTGAACCAAGATAAGAGCTTGCGTCAAAGCTGTCTTAAGCTTCTCAAAAGCCTATTGTCTTGCCTCTGTCCACTCATACTTGACATCCTTCTGCAACAACTTCGTTAAAGGTGCAACAATCTTCGAAAATCCATCGACAAACTTCCGGTAGTATCCTGCCAACCCAAGGAAACTACGGACTTCATGAACATACTTAGGAGGCTTCCAATTCATCACCGCCTCAATCTTCTGAGGATCAACACGAATCCCCTCAACAGAAACCACATGACCAAGGAAAACAACTTCCCTAAGCCAAAATTTGCACTTGCTCAGCTTAGCATAAAGCTGATTCTCCAACAGCGTCTGCAACACAATCCGCAAATGCCCTTCATGATCCTCCTCAGTACGAGAGTACACAAGGATATCATCAATGAATACCACAACAAACTTGTCCAGGTATTCATGAAACATTCTATTCATCATGTCCATAAAAGCTACAGGAGCATTTGTCAAGCCAAACAACATTACAAGGAACTCATAATGCCCTTACCTCGTTCTAAATGTTGTTTTTGGAACATCCACATCCTTCACCTTGAGCTGATAATAACCTGACCTTAAGTCAATCTTAGAGAACACAACCGCTCCTCGGAACTGATCAAAAAGATCATCAATCCTAGGCAAAGGATACCGATTCTTGATAGTCAACTTGTTCAGCTGAAGATAATCGATGCACATTCTTATAGTGCCATCCTTCTTCTTCACAAACAAGACCGGTGCACCCCAAGGTGACACACTCGGCCGAATGAAACCACGATCAAGCAACTCCTGAAGTTGCGTCTTCAGCTCCTTCAATTCCTTAGGTGCCATTCGGTAAGGAGTAATGGACATTGGGGTTGTGTTTTCGTACAACTCAATCCCAAACTCCACCTCTCGACTAGGAGGCAATCCAGGTAACTCCTCCGGAAACACTCCAGGAAATTCTCGCACAGTCCTGATATCCTGAACTCGCAACTCCTTAGAGCTAGGATTCATCACAAAGGCCAGATAAGCCTCACAACCTTGCCTCAGCATTTGGCTTGCTTCCAACGAAGACACCACATTGGCAAGAAACTTCACATTCTCACCAACCACCACTACCTCGTAATCATCCGCAAGCTTCAACGAAACTCGTTTGTTCTCACAATCCACTACAGCTCGATGTTCAACAAGCCAATCCATTCCAAGGATTGCATCAAAACCATAGAATGGCAATTCCATGAGATCAACAAGAAAAACATGGTTTTGCAATACCAAAGGACATCTTCTATACAACCTCCGTGCCACAACGGTCTCACCAAAGGAACTTGTTACACGCATACCAACATCCAAAGACTCAACAGGTAAACAAAGCAATTGAGCATGTTCACGCAATATGTATGAGTGTGTAGATCCAGAATCAATCAAGGAAAGTAATGATAAGGATTGTAAAGTAAAGGTACCTGCTATCACATCCGTATCATTTCTCTTCTCACGCTGAGCATACACTCGAGCCTGGCCACCACCCTCAGGTTGAACAGCCACCACATGCGCCACATTCCTCCCACCATCATCTCTGCGCCGGAAGTTACCACGGCCGCACCCACGACCTCTCTATGGTGCAACTACCCCAGGAGCACGTCCCTGACCACCACCGGCCAACAAAGGACACTCCCTCCTCATGTGGTCTGCCGAACCACAATTCCAGCATGAATTACGGGTCACCGCTACATGAGCCTGAACCTCCCTCGCTGCTCGAGGACAATCTCACCTCAAATGGCCACGTGATCCACACGTCCAACACGTGTTCTGATCAGCTCTCATCCTATCTCCCTGAATATGCGCACCATGCCCTCCATTACCACGCCTAGCAGAAGACTGATATCTCTTATCTTGTCCTCTCTTGTTCCGTCCACCATCGGAACTATAATCAGCAGCTCTTTTGCCCGAGCTAGAACTAACACCTCTAGAAGATAAACCCAAGTTCTACTCAATGTCCTTCGCTCTACTCACCAGCACATCAAAATCCGTATACTCAGCAACAAGCATGAAAGTCTTCACATCCATCACCAAAACATAACGGAAACGTTCACACCTCTCCCACTCATCATGGATTAGCTCAGGGGCGTACTGACTAAGGCGGACATACTGAACTTCATACTCAGCACCGTCATGCTTCCTTGCACAAGGGACATAAATTCCCTTTTCTTCTCATTCAGGTATCGCACACCCAGATACTTCCGCTTGAACGCATTCAGAAAGAACATCCAAGTCACATCCTTTTCCTCCATCCCAGAAACAGTGGTCGTCCACCACGTATACGCATCATCATGAAGCAGTGATACCACACAACCCAGCTTCTGCACATTGTTGCAGTTCATTTGCCCCAAAATCCTCTTGGTGCTTTCCAACCAAGATTCAGAACCTTCAGGAGATAAACCTCTGAACTCAGTCCCTCCCAGACTGCGAAGACGTTCCAAAGGCAATCTCAAGTTAGCATCACCCTGATGCCCAGCTCCGTGAGCTCCAGCTACTGCTGCCTGAAAGGCTCCAGCAATAGCCTGTATCAAAACAGTCATGTCAGGAGCAGCTTGCCCCTGCACACCTTAAGGTCCAGCAACCCCAGCACCAACACCAGCATTTTCACCTCCAACACCACCACCGCCGGGTGGTCCACCACCAGGAGGAGGAGGGATATCCATAACATTCTCAACATGTTCCTCATTCTCGTTCTGAGCCATAGCTCTCGTATTCATCCTCATCTCTCTATGAGGCCCCATTTATAAGAAAACTATGCACTGACACAAATGCAATAAACATAATTAGGCTCAACAAGGTAAGTAATCCAAGTACTCAAGCTCATTTTCTAAAAACAATTCCTTTCATTAGTTTTGATATGGAAATGGGTTCCCCTAACATGCTTCAACATAGCATAGCATCACAATTGCAACCATACATCACAATTCAAACAACATTCTTTTATCCAAGAAGCATATCATGAAAATACACATACATCACCCACATAACCATTCCCATTTACACGAGAACTCAGCTCTGATACCACCAAATGTAACCCCCTTAGCCCGACCTAGACGGTTGACTCGAACTACGAAGATTACACGAGGAAAACCAAAGTCAACTCGAAAGTCAACCTTGATTAACGACCCTTTTTTTCTTTTTAATCTTGTCTAGATACACATTAACCCTAAGTGAGTACGCATGAAACATACAGGTGAAAAGCACATCGATCGAACAACATGTGAGACTCAATTGCACAAAATACAAAACATTAAGGACTAAAATGTAAATTTTGGAAATTAGAAGGTCTTGACTGATTTTTAAGTTACCAATATTAAATTAGTCACTTACATGCTTCCCTGTCAAATTTCACCTTAATCGGACATCTCAAACTCATGCAATTACAATTACAACATTCGGGACTAAAACGTAAAGCTTGCAAACCTCAACACCATTCAAATCAGTGCCCAACGGTCACCTGTTTCGGAACGGTGTTGTTCGTTCCGAAACACGCGTTCGTTTCGAGATTTGTTCCGAAACAGGGCCTTCCAGTGGCCAAACCGTTTCGATACAGTCACCAGCCATTTCGAAACTCTAAGGCCATTACAGGCCCCCGTTTTGAAATGCCAATGGGTGTATCGATACAGTTTGCCCAGAAGCTGCAGATTTTGCTGGTTTTTCATGCGTAAGCCCATTAAACACTTCTTAATGACCCTCTAATCATACCAACAAGTCATCATTCACATATGGCATAAGGATGTAACTCCTAAACACATTTATAACATCAAACATGAAATTTCACATGTCTATAGGCAAGCATCCTATTATCCAAACCAAGCAATCAACCAATCTCCGAAACAAGCATTAAAAGGCCATTTACAAATACTAAACATAAAAAACATCATGCCACAACTTAGGGAGTTCAACACATCTCCCAAACCACATCTTAGGTTCCCATTGCCAAATTACCAAAACTAATAGTGTACGAAAAACATCACCATACATGAGCTTAGTTTCCCCTTGGACTTTAAGCTTCCTTGTTGCCCTCAAACACTTCAATTGTCTGCATTATTGGTACAAAAGAGAGAGTGTAAGCACAATTGCTTAGTGAGGCATGCCCTAAAGAAAAGAACACAATAATGCATTTTAGAAAACACTTTCAACAAAGCTTTCTAACACATGCTCAACTCTTTTCATGCAACCTTGCATACATAACAAGCATCACATGCTTCATTACAACCGTCACATCATATTGGCTTTCAAGCGATAATTCATAACCATTTACAACACAAAACACAATCGGATACGCGGATTACAAGCGTTGTCCCATACGCTTTATACACACTACCGAACAACACGAGGTGGAGTTTACCGGTACAATCACAACCCCTCAACAGTTGTGATGGAGTTTAACGGTACAATCACAACCCCTCAACATCACTCATCGGTAGTTGTATAATTCCACTAACGAGTACACGGGACACATAACACAAGATCCACACACGGACTTTTAACCACCGTTGTGATCTTACCTTACTCGTTAGTGTACTTAGATGGAGTTTACGGTACAATTACAACCCCTCAACATCCAAAGCGACTTTATTCACGGTGCACCCAATCCTATAGCTGGCTAACTATATCCGCTTCAAGTACTTTAAAACCATTACATCACTTGGAAATATACACCATTTACCATCAACAATTCACTGTTTTAAAGCATTAATCAAGCCATTTAACATTATGCATCACAATGCATCAAAACCATATTAACAATATGTCAAACCAAGGATCTCTTACCTTGAGCATCCTTCAACACATGGCTTTCAGAACCAACATTAACCATGCTAAAAACATGCTTTCAAAATAGAATTTAAACATGCAAATATAATCAATGCATCGAACCACTTCTTGGCTCATCCAAGGAAGTTTTTCTGAAAACTTACTCTTGAGCTTAGTTAAGTTCCTTAGACTTAAACTAAGCTCCCAAAACCTTCAAATATTTGTTTCAAAGCTGGAAACCCAACTCCACTCACCAATTCCGTTTCGCAAGCTTGCCGAAACGCCGATCAAGCCTTCGGATCAACTCCAAAGGTGTCTGAAGACGTCTCCCCTATTTTAAACACATCAAAGCAAAGGATTAATGCATCATCATGCATTGAAATCTTCAGCCAACACACTTAAACTCGTTGCTCTATTTAAAACCAACATTTCGGCTACCAAACACAACCAAAATCACCTCTAAACACTTCCAAAACTTAACCCAGCCAAGATCCATCACTTCTAACTATTTCTAAACATCAATCAACATCCAAAATAAACCTAAACTCGTCCTTATACCTCCAGCTATAACAGAACACCAAGATCACCTCAAAAACCACCATTTTCATAAGCAAAAACTTAGGAAATACAACCTATTCGGTATTGCATTGATAAAACCTCATTTACACATCATTAGACATCCAAACTACATTTAAGAACCATCTCAAAACAGAGCCCAAACAATCACAACGAAATTCTTCAAGATTTCTTCCAAATCTTGAGTTTTAAGCCAAAATCAAGTTTCTAACATTAAAACCATTTATAAAACTTAAATTAAGGATGTATAACTTGGGAATTTCAGTAAAGAACTGAGTATTCAGAGGATAAGAACAATCTTACCTCTAAATGGTGATTTCTCCTTGGTTTGAGCCAATTTTCTTGAAAATCCAATGAGGAAATCAAAAGGATTTGATGCAAGATTGATTAGGAATTAATTGATGATAGAAATCTCATTAATTAAATTGAAAATCAATGAGAAAGTTGCTGGAGAAAAGTGTTTGGATGATGGAATTTTGAGAGAAAAAGAAATGAGAAAATTTTAGGAAAAGGTACTTATGATTTTTTTTCCAAAAGGTAGTTTCTCTTATCATTTAATTAATTAAAACATTAATTAATTCACTCAAATTGAGGAAAAATCTGGAGAAATCATTTTTGGGTAATTAGCTCTTTAAAGATTCAAAGTTTCAATCCTTACAAAACAGTCACCACTAAACTTTTCAAAATCGCATTTTAGTCACTACACCAAAATGTAGTATTTCCAAACTTTAATTTGTAAAACTGATTCCACCATTCTCTTATATATATAAAAAAATAGGATTTTTAGATATTTTCCATATTTTTAAAGCATCCCGATCTAGGCTCTTCCTAAAACCTCCTTTTATATTCGAACCGAAAATCAGACATGTCCGGTTCATACCCTAAACTTCTAAGCCCAAAATTGGGGTATTACATCTAAGTACTCACTCTCTCCCCTCTTTTATTATAGTGATTATTATTATTATTTAATTATTGGCATTCATTAAAGAGACGATTTCTCTCTCTTCTTATTTATAGGGTAAATGGGGTATTTTTACACTAAAACATAATCGAACCAATTAGAAGCCTTATACGCTATTGATATGCGTTGCGCCTTTACACTAAATGTTGAGCAACCTCTGTAACCGCCTAGAGCATCGAGATGCATCCGCTATGTACATAGCGTCAAGTTGCCTATTTACATAATTTGTGGTGATTTTATTCATTTGTAATTTAATACTATTATGTATAATAATTTAGGAATTTGATAGTTTCGATTTTAATTTTGATACTTTCATAATTTGTAAATTTTAAATGTGTAATCTTACTTTAACAATAAGTAATATTTTTACTTTTAATAATACTTACACTAACAACATTAAAAAATTAACAAGTAAACAAGAAAAAAATATTTTTATTTTTTAAAATAAGTAATAAATTAATAACAACAATAACATTTTTAGTTTTAATAATAATAACAATAATGATGATTATAATATTTTTAAGGGTAGAAAGTTTGAGTTTTAATATTTATAGCAAATAACAATAGTCAAATCAAGATGAGTTAGGTGTCTATTTCGCATAACAACACAAGCACACACACGATGATTCGGGAAAAACAAACACTCGAAAGGGAAGCTCAAACTAAATCGAGAGAAAATAACACATAAACAACAATTAAAACTAACATCATAACAAGAAAATGAATCATGTAGCAAAACAATCTCTTCATAAATATTTACTTAAACCGAGTCATTGTTTTCGATGTCTTATCAAAAAAGAAAACGACATCATGTGTCTTGTATTAGGGGCCGAGGGAAAGAAGAATTGAACAAACTATTAGAAAAACAACATAAAAGACATGAGAACCGAATTAAGAGCGGAGAGAGGGAAATAAGAAGTAAACATTATAGAAAAGATGATGAAAAGATATCTAGCAAAAAAGAGAGAAAATAACGAGAAATGTTTCGACACTTTAGACCCCCATACCAGAACGAAGTGGACCGTATCGGTACAACCTGGTCTGGCTTTTAAACCGGAGCCCGCGTTTTAGAACTGGCACGCCTGTTTCGAAACACATGCAAGTGATTGGGCTTTTTGGCATCTTCAAAGGTTCTCAGATGTTGCGTTTTAGTTTCTGAATGCTTGTTCGCCCCTTTTATGTTCTTTTTTGGTGGATCTCTCTATTCCTTGTATTCAAACTTTTCGGCTAATGAAATTTGTTCTAAGAACTTGTTATTGAATCAATACCTCATGCATTCATGCATCTATGCAGTGAAAATTCTTAAATATAATTGGATTGATAAAGAAAGGATCCTTGGCGGAGAGAGTTTTGGTTTTGATTTGCCAACATTAAGCATTCTGACCATTTGCTTATGAATTAAGACCATGGTTGTGGTGGATAGAATTGTCAGTTTTGGAATAAATTGAATTGAGATGCAAGACCGTCTAGACTAGATCAAGTAGAACATGAGGGATCAAAATACACAGGCATAGAGAGAAAAAATTGGCCAAATTACTGTGTTGATTAGACTCAAGGATACTAGCAAAGACAAAGTTCCTAAGGTAAATTTGAATGTTGTACAACATCTCGCATGGGGTTCAACCTGAAGGGCATCTTTCTGCAAAAAAAGAGTTCAAATCAATATAGTTGGGGCATCTTCAAGAAATCTAGTAGACCTGAGAGTGAATTATGAAGGAAAATAATGAAGTGCCCGACTTTAATGCACTGAAGGATTTTGAAAAAGTCAAAACGAAGATAGCCAAGCAGACACGCATAGAAGGACTGAATAAAAGCTAAAATTTTGGTGTTTCCGCCAAAATCATATTGTTTAATGGTCAGTTAATTGTTAGAGGATGTAATAATTTTGGAAAAATTGAGGTATTGCATACATTTGTAGAATATTTCTCTGAAGTGATGAAAGCCAGAGGTTGAATAGAGGATAAGAACTTTCTCGCAAAGAAATTACCTCCACTGAAGAAAAGAGGAATAGAGAGCATGTCACTCCATAGAATACTATACATTCTCGAGATACAGAGTCATTAAGCTTATCAGGAATATGCATCTAAGTTGGTACAACCTCATGGTCGGGTGTGAATATCGTAATGGAGTTCATAATCATGACATTGAAAATTGTTTCCCCTTTAAATTTCGAGTTCAAAATTTTCTGAGCTAGGGGATCCAAGAATTGGAAACTAGAGATCATTTCATTAAGATTCGTAATTCCAAAGTTAATCACTTGATTGGAGTTAATACGATTGAGATGTGTAGGAATCAAATGTTGGGAAATGTCAAGAAATAAAAGGGAAAGATGAGTGAGGTGAAATTAATTGATGATTATTGTTCATTAAGAAGAGGCCTCGATTGGACATGCTTATTTTAATTTTCAACACATCCAAAAAATATATTTCTCATCCGAATCAAAGTTCTTCTAGTCATGAGTTAGAAGACGTTTATAATTCTGTCAAAAATTAACAGTTGATTGAAGAAACAAGCAAACTCATATACAAGATAATTAAAGCAAGATGGGGCAAGTTGTCACTAGTTATAGAACTTGAGAAATTAGAATGAATGAAGAGCTTTTGTTGGAGTTATGTCTTCTTGTTTCGATTCCAATGAAAAAAACACTCCAATGCATCTCAATTGGCAAACATTTTACATTCTTCGTTTCTTTTAATATTTCATTTAATTTCTTATCGGTTAGTTTTTGTTCTCCCACACATATATGTATAGATCTTCTCTATTATTTTCTATCAGGACCATGAATATCAATTGCAAGAGTGACTTTGATTCAAATCCAAAGATCAATTTCGAGCAGCTTGTGTCTAGAGAAAATCGAATGTTGTGGGGATACTGCAAATGTGAATATCTTCAGCTCGATTTAGGCCAAGGGAAGGACGATAAAGAATTTTCAGGAATAATGGGAAAATCCCAAAATACAAACTTTGAGTGAGTTTTCCTCGCACACATTGTTGTTTAAGAACCTTGAATGAAGTGATAACCCTAAAACATCTACCACCTGAAGATAACTTTTCTTCAATGATATCCATGTATGGGAGGAAATTTGGCATTCTTTCATTTCCCTTTACAAGGAAAGAAAATAACAAAATATCCTTTGATGTCCCCTTTGGGCCTAATAATTTTCTTTCGATTGAACCCAAACCAAGGATCGCCCCCACACTGGAGGGAAAAGAGGATGAAAGTTTGCTTACAAGTTAAAGATGTTTGGAGTATGAAACAAAAGTGAATGTATTGAGTACAAGAGCAAGAAAGGCAAGTTGAATGAAGGAGGGTATTCTAAATCAAGTCAAAAAAAGAAAAAAGGAAAAAAAGAGGAAAAATAAAATGAAAATAGTGAAAAGTTTGTGTTCAAGGATTCAACTAAATCAAGTTGAAAATTGTCGACATGAAAGTTGAAGCAATTGAAAGAGAAAACACTGAGTTGAAAAAGTGCAATTTTCATAAAAGAAAAGAAAGAAACATATGTGAGATACTCCATTCAAATCGATCTACCAACCTATGCACGAAAACAACGATTTCGAGTGCTGAGCTTACAAAGCTCAGTGGTACACATCTACTCTACTATACTTCATACTAATCATAAAAATAAGCATGCAAGCTAGTAAGATCAATAAGGAGAGATAAATAAAAGATTGTAGTATTTCGAGACATAAAGCAAGGATTGTTGCTAAAGGTTTTACACAAACCTATGGAATTGACTACAAGGAAATTTTTGCCCAGTAGATAAACTTAATTCTGTTCGAGTCTTATTAAGCTTAGGTGTGAATTGTGACTGGAATTTGTATCAACATGATATTAAAAATGCTTTTTTGAATGGAAACTTGGAGGAAGATGTTTATATGTAGATACCACCAGTACTCGAGGAAGATGGAAATTGCCAAAAAGTGTGCAAACTCCATAAATCATTTTATGTCTTGAAGCAGTCACCAAGGGCTTGGTTTGAGAGATTTTCCAGAGCCATTTTGGAGATGGGCTACAAACAGTTTTTGTCTGACCACACACTGTTTTCTAAGGTAACTAAAAACAACAAAAGAGTTATCCTTATAGTGTATGTGGATGATAAAATCTTGACATGAGATGATGAAGAAGAGATATGTTTGTTAAAGAAAAACCTTAGCAAGGAGTTTGAGATTAAAGACTTAGGAAAACTTAAATATTTCCTAGGCATGGAAGTGGCTAGATTGAGAAAGGGGCTGGTCATAAATCAGAGAAGGTATGTGCTGGATTTACTAGAAGAAACTGGGTTATTGGGTTGTATGCTATTAGACACTCTAATGGATGATGGTCTAAATTTTAATAAAGCAGATTTAGGGCCAAAAGTAGACAAAGAGTTATATCAAAGACTGGTAGGCAAATTGATATGTTTATCTCTAACTCGACCAAATATATCATTCCTAGTAAACATTATCAGCCAGCATATGACTGATCCTAGATAGGAACACATGGAAGCTACAAAAAGAATATTGAGGTATTTAAAAGGGACACCTGGTCATGATTTGTTTTTAGAAAGAGTTTAGACAGAAGTATCAAGGTGTTTTCATATTCGAGTTGGGTCAGTGAACTCACAAATAGAAGATCTACCAGTGGTTAATGTACCTTAGCTTTAGGTGACTTAGTCACTTGGAAGAGTAAAAAGCAAACGATGGTTTCAAGAAGCAGTGCTGAAGTTGAGTATAGAGCACTGGCTTTAGAGATGTGCGAAGGAATTTGGCTACTCATGCTACTTGAACAACATATAATGAATAATGACAAAAAGTTTGAGATTTTGTGTGACAACAAATCTACAATTCAGATTGCAAAGAATCCTATTCAACATGATCGAACTAAACATGTTGAGATAGATCGACACTTCATAGCAGAAAAACTCACTAATGGAGTTGCATCTTTATCCTTTGTTCCAACAGAGGAACAAGTGGCAGACATCCTTACAAAGGCTCTGCCAAATATCCTATTCGATAAGTTTATGTTCAAGTTGGGATTATACAATGTATGCTCTCCAGCTTGAGGTGGAGTGTTAGTTTCTCTGAATAAAAGAGTTAGTTTTGTAAATAAACTCTAATTTAGTAGTTATATTAATGTCTCCTACTTAAGGGATTAGAGTTAGTAGTTAAATGTAACTAGGACTCCTAATGTAACTAAAGGTACTACACTTAAAGTCTTTAAATCAGTTTTGTAACGTTGAATTATGTATGAATGAAATTACATAATAAAAATTATTCTATTTCTCTATAAGAAATGTTGCATATGTCCATATTTTGATGATGATACATGTGTTTAGAATGTAGTATGCAACATGTTTGAGAAAATGCCAAAATAAATGGTTTAATATATTTATGATACTTTGATATAAATTGGTTTGAATGATGCCTATGAAAAACTGTGAGGTAACATGGTTTTAAACTGTATATTGGCAAGTGATGAGAATTATTTGTTGTAGGATATAATTGGTCGACCATAGGATTAAAGTGCACTATAATATATACAAAATTCGTACGTGAGACAAATACTTCGGTTACACAATAGAGGTGAGTGTGTTTATGTGTGGTAGAGGCGAGCCTATCACTACGAGTTAAGGGTGAGCCTATTCCCGGCTGAAGTGAGAATTTGGTGGAGGTTAGCCCACCATGAGAAATCTGTGTATCCAATGTGGTTATGTTACATTCTAATCGAATGTGAGGATAGAAGTGAGTCTATTCGGGTCACTTTAAATGCCGATATACGTGATTTTAATGTATGATGGTTTATAAATGTGTTTTGTATATTAAGCTTTATACATGAGATTCTTGATACATGTTTTAGAAGAGATTTATCAAACTTGATTGGAAGAGAAATATCATGAGATGTTTTGAGCAAAGTGCTTGTTGAATGGCTTTCTTAATGGTTTTTAAAATGCATTGTTGATTGTTTTATTGAGCGAACCTAACTAGAAATTTATGCTTACACTCTCCCTTTTCAACAATGCAGAGAAATAGCTTTTCAATACGGTGAGAGAGCAAAAGGAAGAGTTCCAAGACGTGTGTTTGCTCAAGTATGGTTTCCGAAATTAGACTAATACGTAATAAGAGCAATGGGGGTTTAATAATAATTTAGAAGTATACTATTGAACTTCCTAGTTTGTTGAAAGTTTATGTTGATTTTCATGACTTGTAAACGACCTTTAATGTTTGGATTATATTCGATTTGAGGGCTATAGGGTATTATAAGCATGTTGGGTAGAAATCACGCCTATAGGTTTTCCTTTGTTGTCGCATTGCTTACGCTTTCGTATTGTAGTGATTGTTGGTTGATATGATGTTGTATGATTTTTGTGATATTTTTGTTTGAGTCATATGTGATTTTTGGGATTGATCCGAATGCGTTTAGGGAGGTATCATAACATTCTGAATGTGCAGATTTTGCATAACTACAAACATGTTTTGAAACTTGGGCAAAACTTTTGAAACCTTTAGGCAAATTTTGAAAATTTTGGGTTACTGGAAAAAAGATGTTTTGAAACATTTGGAAAAGGTTTCGAAAACTTTAGTGTGGTTTTTTCTGCAGAGTTTAAAAGTATTATAATTTGGTCCCTAGTTGTTACGTATGCAATTGAATGCATTCAGATGATCTTTTAAAGCTGAATATTGACATGTATGCATGCATGCAACATGACTAACTGAGGATTGGTAAATCTAATTTCATGTAAGTCCTTTTAGTTTTACAGATTTACGTTTTGGTCCCTAGTTGTTAAAAACGCTTAATTAAGGATGCAAAAGAACTTGGTTTTAGATGAAACTTCACATTTATGTTATAAATGGAATTAATGCAACACCTCTCACCCGAGTTAGGGGCGAGGAGCGTTACTTAGCAGGAAAACAAGCAAACAAGGAATCAAGGTGCATGAAAATCTAGGCCAATTTAAAACTTTTCTAAGTCATCCCTAAAGATGAGTTGCAACTAGATAGAACAATTGTACACATGCTTTACAAACAATTAGACAAGGCTATTAACCAATTCCAATAAGCTAGATCAAGCATAGAATTGAGATTAATTTGAACAAGCACACACAATAGGCATCAACATTCGAAAGGACACTTCAAGATCAAGGAACAAAGCATTCTCCTTAATTAAGCTACTAAGCAGGGTTCGATATTAGGTACCAATTTTACTATAATTTGCACAACATGAGGTAATTTAAAGCAAGATCAATCGTGTCTCCAATTAAACTTGAATCAAGGTATCTATGTATAACAAACTATAAAAATTCCAATCAAAACAACTGAACATAACATATTGGTTCACTAGGTATGCTCACTAATATTTTAACTACCATTAGGATACAATGTTTGATCACAAAACATGCTTTTCAATCAAGACAATTGATCACATTCAAGAGAATTCAATAAGAGAATTCAAAGGCATATCATACATTACTATACCATTCGATCAAAGGCAAGCATACAAGATCAAGGTTCCATTCAAATAGGGTTCCAAATCAACAAGCGTATATTGACCAAATATCAATAATTCCCAACCATAGTAATCATACATATTCAAGCATTGCAATTATCATGATAACAAGACAAAATAGCATCATATTAACAAAACATGAACTAACAAGACATAATATCCATATAAGTCTTACAATCCATAATTTTTATACACACAAAATTATGAATCTCAAAGTACCAAATGCATGAACTAACATGAGATTTAGATACATCTCAAAGTGCCACCAACTAGTAGAGTACAAAAATAAGTATAGGATCATACTTCAAGCTGCTCGTGTGTCTTTCTTCTGGATCAAGAAAGTAAACTTTCAAAAACTTTCAACCTGGATTTGGGAAGAAGGAAAACAAGAGTGATAAGTACAATATTGTACTTAGTGAGGTAGCATCTAGAGCTAGCAAGTTATTATGTTGTCAAGTTTTAAAGGATTCAATCAAGTGCAACCTATCTAGGCTTAACAAGTAAAGTCAAGATATAACTTAATATTTCAAGATCCATTCGAATGGCAAGAAAATAGAGATCAAGTGAATCAATCCAGGGTTTGCAATAACATACAAGTAAGCAATAAATAGTCAAGTACTAGCAATTTAAACAAGTGATCAATCAAGCCACAAAACAAGCATCTTGTACTCATAACTTGTCTTTCAGGCAACTAGCATGATCAAATAGTATATTCATCATTCAAGTCTAGATGATCTTATTACAAGCAAATTTAGTATAGTTTTGCCTTGGTATTTAGTTTCGTCTAGGTAATTGAGTCACCAACTAACTGTCGCCACAAGATGTACTGTAGTACTGGTCAAACCCTCCTACCGTCGCCAAATAACCTCAAACACTTCCCTCCAAGTGTCTCCAAATAAGGGCCTTGGCCCTAGACCGTAGTCCATCCGAATACAAGGAGCTATAACCTCTAAGGCATGCCTTCCTACCTAAGACTAACTAGAAACCAATGGCTTTATCATTAAACTTTAATTATCAAGCTTTCATCAAATCAAGTGTTTAAGAGATAGTCTTGCAAGTAACAAGCTTATTCAAGTTCAAGAATGGTTTATCAAATTACAATTGCCCTTAGGCTGAATCAAGTCTTAGCTCTCATATATCATACATTATCATTAATTTAAGCAACCAGTAAGATCATATACACATTTAGAGGCATTCGAATGAAGCAATTCAAGTAATGGAAGACAAGCATTCAATCACATTTCATTCATCATTTACAAGTCAAGTTACAAGCATATACCACTTAATCTTTATATTATCCATTCTTCCCTTAACATCAAGTTACCAATATAGATTATATTCATTTCATAGAACCAAAAAATAGGCAAGAAAATTAGACATGAATTTTGGTTAGGACCTAAGACCTAACTCTATTTAAAACTACACTCACAATACTTGAAGCAAGCTTAATCTTGAATAGCTATCCCCTTATCTTTTGGATTTTTCTAAGATTGATTTGAGGTCCGAATATTATCAATTGAAGGTAAAGGATGTAGATGTGCTTAAGACAACTTTCTGTACAAGGTAAAGGTTGCCAGAAAACAAGCTTTTGAGAAGTTGAAGGAAGCTTTGACACAATGTTGAGTTTTTAAGGGCTCGATTCCTTCAACTGTTTTTGCTCACCAAGTGGTGGAGAGGTGGAATTTTGGGTGTTAGTGGTGTGGAAGATAAAAAGATTAATGACACAATGATTTATAGTGGTTCAACCTTCTAACCAAGGTCTACATCCACTACCTTAGCTTCCCACTAAGGATTTCCAATCAATCCACTATTAATTCGCCCACTTTTCTAGGCTTAGGAGGAAACCCTTATACAATGATCAAGCTTTCTACCCAAAGCCTTGATCAAACCCTATTTACAAGGAGAAAAGATAAGAAAACTTAAATCCCTCTAATAGGTATTTGTTTGCACAATATAGTTCTCACCCAAAACCTAAAACACTTGAGCAAATTTAACAATTTTGGCTCACCAGTGTTTGTCTATACAAAGAAATGACAATTTAGCTCTAAGACAATTTCTTGATCATTTGTTGTTTGACAATTGGAGCATTAACCATTACTTGATGCTTGAAGGTCCCTTTTATACTCATTAATGAGTTTGTAGCCGTTACTAGCCATTGGGGTTGAATTGGAGCCGTTCGAGACTTTATTTCCCATCTTTAACGCTGTTCTGCAGCCTTCCGTATCGATACGCGTAGACCCGTATCGGTACGGCCTCCACCAGAAACTAGCCGTTGGGCTCTTGCCAGCCTAGGCGTATCAATACGCTTGAGGGCGTATCGGTACGGTATTCCATTTAAAAGACTGTTGGGAAAATAGCCGTTGGGGTTGTTAAATGGGGATCAATACGCTTACTAGGCATATCGAAACGATCCCTTACCGTATCGAAACGGTAAAGCCTGTTTCGATACGGGTTTTGGCAGTAACCAAACTTTGGCAAAAAGGTATCGATACGGGTTGGACCGTATCGGTACGGACAACTTGAAACGTTAAGTTTGGCTATTTAAAATCAATAAAAACATTGCCAAAAACCTTTTTAAATACCTCAAACATATATTCAAGTTGTTTGGACTTAAAACCAAGTTTTAAATTCTTTTCAAATTAGTCCAAAACATTTTTCAATTATTATATCAAAACATTATTTCTACAATCTCCCCCTTTTTGATATAATAAAACCAACTTGAAAATTAAGTTTAAAATTGTGAATAAGAGATTTAAAAATTTGAAAATTCAATTTTCAAATCATTTCTCCCCTTTTTTGTTATATCAAAAAGAATTTAAACACTTTTAAGCTCAAAATAACAATAGAGGTTTAGACTTTGAAAGTTTTAAAATGTTTGGTTTAAAATGGCTCCCCTTACTGAAAGCATCATTAAAATGTTAGTCCAACATATATAATCATAATCTAGTTGAAATAAAAAATAAATCAAATTAAACAAATAAAGCAACTAGATTTTTACCAACACTTGAACCCAAGGGAGGATGTGAAGCCTTCCTTCTTTAAGTGTTCTCCCTTGTGTGCATAGAGCTCCCTCTCATTGATTGGACTTGTTGAACATCTCCATCACATCTAATCAAGATAATCATAAAAATTTTGGTATCCAAATTGCTTTGGATCCATAAACGTTACTTGCACAAAATTTAGTCCCCTTAGGAATCCATTTTTCAATTTCATCTCTTTTAGTTGAAGTGGTTAGTCCTTTTGGGACCCAAACACTTCTAAAACATTTACCATTTACAAATCTAGGGACACTAGATTGTCTTACATAAAAAATGATTTTCCTAAATTAATTTTCTTTTGAAGTTCATTGAAAATCAATTCTTTTTCCTTTTTAAGATCATCAACTTCTTTTTGATGATCTTTTTTCCATCGTTTGAAGCAAGTTTTGTAAGTTTAAAACTTTAAGCTCAAAATCTTTAATTTTTGCTTCAAACTCTAAATTGGTTTTAGAAAGCAAATCATTTTCGGTTTTCAACTTTGAAATCAATTTCATATTTTTCAAAAATAAAGCCTTGAACTCAAAAACCAATTCATCATAGGCTTCATGTAACTCATCAAAAGAATATGAATTTGAACAAGATGAGTTAGAAGTTACATCCAGCTCATTGAGGGCCATCAAGCATAGGTTCCTACCTCATCATCGGTGGAGTCTTCATCACTCCATATGCCCACATATGCTTGCTTTGAAGATGATCCCTTCTTGTTGGACTTGTGGGATTCCTTCATCTTCTTCCTCGATTCATGCTTGGATTTTTCCATTTTTCTCTTCATGACCTGGACAAATTTGTTGAAGAGATAGGTCACATCTTCATCTTCACTTTCCTCCTCATTTGAATCTTCATGATGTCATGTGGAGGATTTTAGACCAACGACACTTGCATTGATTCCAAGCTCCATGATTTTCTTCTTCCCCATAGCTCTAATTTCCTCCTTCTTCTTCTCCTCTTCTTTTTTTTCTTCATTATTTGGTGAGTGAAAAGTGACCCCATTAACTCATCAAGCTTCAAAGTCTTGAGATTTTTGGCTTCAATGATGGAGGTCCTTTTTGAGTCCTATGACTCGGGAAGGGAGTAGATGAGCTTTCGGACAAGCTTCTCTTCCGGAATGGCTTCTCCATAGCCTTTGAATCCATTTGTGATGGTGGAGAACCTATCGAACATCTTCTCGATGTCTTCTTCCAGATCCATCTTGAAGTTCTCATACTCTAAGGTAAGGAGCACAATCTTGGTCTCCTTAACTTCGTTGGTTCCCTCGGATGTGACTTCAAGATTGTCCCATACCTTCTTGGCACTCTCACAAGAAGACATCTTCTGATAGATGGTTGGGCCAAATGCACAAAAGAGGATGTGCAAGGCTTTGCAATAAGATCCATCTTCTTGCGATCTTCGGCACTCCATTCCGCTTTGCTTCGTTGAGGCACGAATGAACCATCTTCAACTATGTCCCATAGCTTGTAGTCTCTTGACTTAATGAAAAACTTCATCTTTGTCTTCCAATGGTCAAAGTGAGTTCCGTCGAAGAAGGGTGGTTTGTCGATGGATTGCGCCATTGAGCCGGTTGTGTGAAATGATAATCGAGCTTTCCAGATCTTCTCAATAGGATGTTAATCCTCTTCAATTGAGCCAAGCTCTGATACCAATTGTTGAGTTTTTAGGGGCTCGATTCCTTCAACCGTTCTTGCTCACCAAGTGGTGGAGAGGTGGAATTTTGGGTGTTAGTGGTGTGAAAGCTAAAACGATTAATGACACAATGATTTATAGTGGTTCACTAATTGTTGAGTTTTTAGGGGCTCGATTCCTTCAACCGTTCTTGCTCGCCAAGTGGTGGAGAGGTGGAATTTTGGGTGTTAGTGGTGTGAAAGCTAAAAGGATTAATGACACAATGATTTATAGTGGTTCAACCTTCTAACCAAGGTCTACATCCACTACCTTAGCTTCCCACTAAGGATTTCCAATCAATCCACTACTGAATCGTCCCCTTTTCTAAGCTTAGGAGGAAACCCTTATACACTGATCAAGCATTCTACTCAAAGCCTTGATCAAACCCTCTTTACAAGGAGAACATATAAGAAAACTTAAATCCCTCTAATAGGTATTTGTTTGCATAATGTAGCTCTCACCCAAAACCTAAAACACTTGAGCAAATTTAACAATTTTGGCTCACTAGTGTTTGTCTATACAAAGAAATGACAATTTAGCTCTAAGACAATTTCTTGATCATTTGTTGTTTGACAATTGAAGAATCAACCATTACTTGATGCTTGGAGGTCCCTTTTATACTCCTTAATGAGTTTGTAGCCGTTACTAGTCGTTGGGGTTGAAATTGAGCCGTTGGAGACTTTGTTGAGTGGATCGAATGATCGAAATGAACCAAGAGGGGGGTGAATTGGATTTTTAAAGGTTTAGGTGGTGGAAATTGCAAATTAAAAAGATAGACAAAGAATTTTAGAGTGGTTCAAGTTCCAAATGAACTCTACATCCACTACCTTAGCTTCACTAAGGATTTGCATCAATTCAACTAATTGTTGTTCCCCTTTTCTAGGATAAGGAGGTAACCCTTACAATTTTCGGTTTAATTTTCTACCCAAAATTTAACCCAATCCTCACACAAATAGAACAAAGATTTTGTTGGCTAAGAAAGTATCTCTCAATACAATTTGTAGCACAATTACAAGCACTCAACCCAATTGAAATGATATGAATGAAAAATACAATTGGGGTTTCTAGACAATATTGGGATTTAGGCACAAATGCTTGGATTTGATGTATGGATGTTTGCTTTTGGATCAATAGTTGTTGCTGGAGATTTTAGAGGTCCCTTTTATACCTTCTCATTGATTTCTAGCGGTTGTGGTTGTTGCATTCATCAATAGAGCCGTTGGGGGTGTTATCTCACCTCAATAAATGCAGTCTGCAACCAACCATTTCGAAACGCTCGGCCCTATTTCGAAACAGACCAAAATAGAAAGAGCTGTTGGGGTGCATTATAGAGCCCGTATCGAAACGGTCTTACCCGTTTCAAAACACTTTTGCCATTGTCAAGGGTCGTTTCAAAATGGCTTGAAATTGTTTCGAAATGCCTTAACGGTTTCTTAAAAATCAGTTAAAAACTTGAAACAGTTATATTTTTCAAATCAATTGAAGAACCGTTTCGGAACATTAAATGTCGTTTCCATACAGGTTCTCTATGTTCTAAAGCCGTTTTGAAACTTGTTTCGAAACACAGGTTGGCAGTGTTGAAAACGTTTCGATACCCGTTTCGAAACATGGGTTGACAGTTTCAAAACCGTTTCGAAACGCCTTAGGCCGTTTCGAAACATGGACTCGAAAATCACTGTTTTGGCTTTAAGAACACTTAGAAAATATTTGGAAAACATAGTTTTTAACTTAGGCATATTCTTTAAATCATATATGGATGTTTGAGGACAAAAAAATTCGTTTTCACATTTTCAATTTAGTCCTTAGGTTCTTTAGTTATATCAAAATTAAAATATCGGTTTCACAATCTCCCCCTTTTTGATATAACAAAACCAAAGTTAGAATTTTTAAGAGTTCTGAAAATTTTGAATACATTCTAACTCCCCTCAATTTAAGATTGGTTTTTAAAGTTTTAAAAAGATTTAACTTTGAAATTCAAGGTTTAAAACTTAAAAACACTTTAAACATTTAAAACGATTTTTTGGCTCTTATATTTCTTCTCCCCCTTTTTGTTAGATCAAAAATAATAAACAAGGCTCATAGAGAAGAGATAAGGATTAGTAGCAATAAGCATTAAGCAATAAGCAATAAACACCAATAATATTAATTCATAAAATTAAAATATCCAAAACATAAATCTTCAACAATAAGTTCAAAGCATAATCCCAAATAAAATTAAAAGCATATGTTCATAAAACATAATGGAAATAAAGATGCAAACTTAATCCTAAAATGCATAGATAATATGATATGTCATGAATATCTTAGGCCTCGTCATCACCATCATCATCCGAAGTCTCATCATCACTCTTGACTTGAGATTGACGAAACTTCATCCATTGGCCAGAAAAGGTAGAGAAGGACATATCCATGGCCGAGTCTTGATTCTCAAGGGATAAGAGTCGATCATCTACATTTTGCAAACGTGTATTGATATCACCAAAGCCCGAAGCCATGTTAGTGTCCATGGCATTAAACCGCTCGGTAATGAGAGCCATGAGAGCTTTATTGTTTGCAACTTGACCTTGTGGTTGAGGTTCAACGGGAGGAGGAGGAGGAGGTGCTTCCCTATCAACACATTCCCAATTTCCATCGTTTACATAGCGAAAATCAGACTTACGGAGAGAGGACTCACCAATTTTTGACTTGCGAGGTTCCAGAGAGTCGTAGGTGCAATAAAGATTAAGCTTGCTAAAGATGTGACTTAAGACCATTCCATAAGTAAAGGATTTCAAGGCATCGGTGTCACGAAGCTTAACTTTTTTAACCATTTCGGCAAATATGATCTTAACTAGATTAGGGCGCTCACCACGACGGAAACACTCAAGCCAAAAATAGTCTACTTGACGGATGTGAGAATATTTACCTCCGGAGGGGCGAAGGAACCATGAAACCATCAAATGGAGGAAATGATCGTGCACATCCAAAGTAAGCACCTGACCGGTGTGAGAACCAAAGTAACTCTCATTCTCAATTCCTACATCCTTAAGGGAAAACTTAGACTCCAAGAGAGGGACATTAACATCAATCATTTTCCCCAAAATAAAAGACTCAATCCCAACAACTTCAGAATTTTCTTCATCATTGATAAGTTGAGCATTAAAGTAAAAGAGAAGTACCATGTGTTTGTAGCAAACGTCTGGGATGCTCAACAAGACAAGAAAATCTCATTCTCTTAAACGCTCGAGGTAACATAAAAGAAAGCACTCGGAATAAAGGAAGTTGAGATCAATAACCCGCTCACGACGAACTTCATACTCCTTGACATACTTGAAGCGCTCCCTCATCTCTTGAGTTCGAAGAGATTTTTGAAAGAGCAAGGTGAGATTTGGACGAATACTCGAGTCACTAACTTGACTAGTTTTACGCTTTTTGCTAACATTGTCCGTAGCCATCCTAAAAACATTAAGAAAGCCAAAAAAAATTTAAGTGTATGCCTGAGATTTCATAATTCAATCCAAGGATAAATCCCACTTAGGTTTAAAAATAAGTTTTTAAAATCAAATAAACAAAGCAAAACCAAACAAAAACAAAAAAAAATAAGAGAAAAAAAAGTAAATAAAAATACGAGAGAAAAATTTTATATTCGAATAAAAAAATTGAAGATGTTGAATTTTTTTACAAGATATGAAAAACCCAAGAATCAAAACATATAAACTATACAAAAATAAAATTTTCTAACCTAAGATTCGAATATAAATTGAAGGAAAAAGAGAAATAGGAAAAAATCCTTAAATTGGGATTTTTGATGAATGGATGAAAATCGTTGCACAATATTGTTGAAGCTTGCTTAGACTTGTTAGAGAAAAACCCCTCAAGATTTGGTGAAAAACAAAGAGGTTTAGAGGGTTTTTATAGGAAAATTTCGGGCTAGGGTTTTTAGGGTTTGGGAGAGTTTTAATTAAAGTGTAACTTTATCATTAAAAGCCCTTCTTAAAGCAGTCCGCGAACCCGTTTCAGAACGGTCTTGACCGTTTCGGAACGTGGGCATGAGGGTTTGACCATCTTTTGGACTTCAGCTGACCGTTTCGATACGGGTTTGACCGTATCGAAGCCCCGTTGACTCGTATCGAAACTTGTTTCGATACACCCCTTGGCAGTAGCCAAAACGTTTCGAAACCCTGTGAAGGCGTTTCGAAACGCCCTTCTCTCATATATGAATTTAAAGCATCCGTATCGAAACTGGTTGACCCGTTTCGATACACCTGGGCCTGGAAGTGCAGATGAGGCTTTAAAAGTGCAGAAAATTGAATTTTTCTAAGGCCTAACTTGCATGAATGACATGAATGAGCAGGAAAAACATATGCAAACATAATCATACTCCCCCTAGCTATAGGCATGAATGAAATTAGGAGTAAAAACACATAACCATGGCATTTCACAAGATCAAGCAAATTTAAGCACAAAAGAGGTCCTAAAAGGTCAAGATAGGCTAGCTAGACCTAATTCTCTCCTAAGGGACCAAAAACGCTCTTTGTCTAAAGGTTTTGTAAATATGTCCGCTAATTGATTTAAGGTGTCTACATACTCTATAACCACATCTTCTTTAAGGACATGATCTCTAATGAAATGATGCCTTATTTCTATGTGTTTGGTTCTGGAGTGCTGGATGGCATTTTTTGTTAAACATATAGCACTAGTGTTGTCACATTTTAGGGGTATGGTTTCAAATTTAATATCATAATCTAAGAGTTGTTGCTTCATCCAAAGGACTTGAGCACAACAACTCCCTAAGGATATGTACTTGGCTTCGGTGGTAGATAAGGCTACACTATTTTGTTTCTTAGAGAATGAAGATATGAGCATACTACCTAGGAATTGACAAGTTCCCGAAGTACTTTTCCTATCGATTTTGCAACCCCCATAATCCGCATCCGAATAAGCATGAAGGTTGAAGGTGGAGTCTCTAGGGTACCAAAGACCTAAACAAGGAGTATCTCTAAGGCACCTAAAGATTCTCTTAACGGCTATAAGGTGAGACTCTCTAGTACTAGCTTGAAACCTAGCACACAAGCAAACACTAAACAAGATATCTGGTATACTTGCGGTTAGGTAAAGCAATGATCCAATCATAGAACGGTAAAGCTTAGAGTCAACACACTTACCTTCTTCATCTTTGTCAAGCTTTGTAGATGAGCTCATAGGTGTGGCTTGAGGCTTTGCATTCTCCAAGACAAACTTCTTGAGCATATCCTTTATATACTTTGCTTGATTGATGAAGGTGTCATCCTTCTTTTGCTTGATTTGGAGTCCCCAAAAGAATGAGAGCTCCCCCATCATCCTCATCTCAAATTGACCTTGCATTAGCTTAGCAAACTCTTTGCAACGACATTCGTTAGTAGAACCAAAAATAATATCATCAACATAAATTTGAACTACTAAGATGTCATTTTTATACATTTTTATAAAAAGTGTAGTGTCCACCTTACCTTTTTCAATTAAAAAGTTTGAAAGTCTTTCATACCAAGCTCTAGGAGCTTGTTTTAAACCATAAAGGGCTTTAGTGAGTTTGAAAACATGATTTGGAAATTTTGAGTCTTCAAAACCCGGTGGTTGTTACACATACACTTCTTCATTTATAAAACCATTTAAAAACACGCTTTTAACATCCACTTGAAAAAGCATGAAATTATGATAACATGCATATGCAAGCAACATCCTAATGGTTTCCATTCTAGCTACGGGTGCATATGTTTCATCAAAATCTATTCCCTCTTCTTGAGTGTAACCTTGTGCTAGTAGTCTAGCTTTATTTCTCACAATGTTACCACTCTCATCTAGCTTGTTTACTAGGCCTATCAACTAATGTCCAAACGTTACTTCTCTCAAATTAATTTAACTCTTCTTGCATAGCCATAATCCAAAAATCATCTTTCAATGCTTCTTTATATTCTTAGGCTCTATGCATGAGATAAATGCAACATGATTCATTAATCTAAGAGAAGATCGAGTGGTTACCCCCTTGGATGGATCACCCAAGATTTCACCATCTTTGACGTAGTTGAACTCCTTTGGGTAGCTCACTTTCTTTTCCTCAACAGCCAAATCCTTCAAGGCTTCAAGAGGTGGATCTTGTGTGTCCTCTTCTTTTGTTGGAATCTCATCTTCCTTTGAAGTTTGTCCTCCATCAAAGGCATTTATGATTCCTACATCATCATCATCACAAAAATCCTTCCTTGGAAGGAGGTTATCATCAAATACAACATGTATAGATTCTTCTACTACTAAAGTTCTCTTATTAAATACTCGATAGGCTTTAGAGGTTAAAGAATATCCTATGAAAATAGCTTCATCACTTTTTGCATCAAATTTACATAAGTTGTCTTTTCCATTATTTAAAACAAAACACTTGCAACCAAAAGGGTGAAAATAGCTAATGTTAGGCTTTTTAGATTTTAAAATATCATAAGGTGTTTTCTTTAAAATTGGCCTAATCATTACTCGGTTAAAAATATAGCAAGCGGTGTTTGTGGCTTCCGCCCAAAAATATTTAGGTAAATTATATTCACAAAGCATGGTTCTAGCTATTTCTTGCAAATTTCTATTTTTCCTCTCAACTACCCCATTTTGTTGAGGAGTTCGAGGAGCCAAAAAAATTGTGGCTAATACTATTTTCATTCAAAAAATCTTCAAACCCTAAATTTTGAAACTCGGTTCCATGATCACTTCTAATATGTGAAATTCTAAGTTCGAGATCATTTTGGGTTAGTTTTAAAAATGTGATGAATTTTTCTAAAGCCTCATCTTTAGTACTTAAAAATAGAACCCAAGTAAATCTAGAAAAATCATCAACAAGTACAAATGCATAAGATTTACCACCCAAGCTCATAGTCCTAATTGGCCCAAATAAATCCATATGGATTAGTTGCAAACATCTACTTCTAGAAACATCATTAATGGATTGAAAGGAAGACTTGTGTTGTTTACCCTTAGAGCATGCATCACAAATTTTATCGTTTGAAAACTTAATCTTGGGTAAACCTCTAACTAGATCAAGGGAAACTAGTTTTTCTAAAACACTAATGCTAGCATGTCCTAGTTTCATATGCAACAACCATGCATCATTTTCATTTTGTTCTACTAAGCATGCATGGGATGTAACCCCCTTAGCCCAGCCTAGACGGTTGACCTGAACTACGAAGATTACACGGGGAAAACCAAAGTCAACCCAAATGTCAACCTTGATTAACGACCCCTTTTTTCTTTTTAACCTTGTCTAAATACATATTAACACTAGGTGTACTCTTGAGATAAGCATACTCAAAAATCACATCAATCGGAAAACAATTAGGGACTCAATTGCACAACATACGAATTTAGGGACCAATTTGAAAATTCTGGAAATTAAGATGACTTTACCAATTTTTAAGTTACCATTATGAAATTAGTCATGTTTCATGCTTCTCTGCCAAATTTCATCTGAAACGGACATCTCAAACTCAATCAATTGCATATACAAAAATCAGGACTAAAACGTAAAGCTTGCAAACCTCAAAACCATTCAAATCTGTGCCCAACGGTAAAGTGTTTCGAAACGGGTCTAGACCGTTCAGAAACGGGGCTTGGCAGTAGACAAAGTGTTTCGAAACACCTCTACCCGTTTCGAAACACCCAGGCCAAAACATGCACCTGTTTCGAAACAGGCAAGGGTGTTTCGAAACACCCTGCCCAGAAACAGCAGAAAAGTCTGTTTTAACACTCTTTCGACCCACCAAACACAATCATATGACCTCCATATCATACCAACAAGTCATCAAACATTAAAAGAACATATTTGCATCATCAAAGCTCAACCACGGCCTCAAATAAGAAAAACCACAAATCTAAAGGCATGCATCCTATAATGAAAAACAATCAATCATCAAATCTCCAAAACAAACACCAAATGGCCATTTACATGTTCCAACATCATTATAGGCATTAAACCAAACTTAGGGAGTCCAAAACATCTCCCCCAAACACAGTCTAGGTTCCCATTGCCAAATACCAAAAGCTAATAGTGTTGTGAAAATAGTCACCATACATAAGCTTAGACTTTCACTTGGATCCTTGACCTCCTTGCTGCCCTTAAAGCACTTCAATGCTCTGCATTATTGGTTCAAGAAAGAGAGAGCGTAAGCACGTATGCTTAGTGAGAAATGCTCTAATAAAACAACACAATAATGCACTTTGTAAAAACACCTTTCCAAGGCCTTTAATTTCAAAACATCATTTATCATGCATCTATGCATACAAACCAAGCATCTCATGCTTCAATACATCAACATGTCATATTGGCTTTCAAGTGATAATCCATAACCATTTTCAACTCAAAACACAATCAGATACGCGAATTACAAGCGTTGTCCCATACGCTTCATACACACTACCAAACACTCAAGGTGGAGTTTACCGGTATAATCACAACCCCTCAACACCCGTGATGGAGTCTACGGTACAATTACAACCCCTCCACATCACTCATTGGTAGTTGTATAACATCACTAACGAGAACACGGGACACACAACACAAGATCCTCACATGGCATTTTAACCACCATTATGATCTTAGACATCTCGTTAGTGTTCTTGGATGTAGTTTACGGTACCATTACAACCCCTCAACATCCTAGGCGACTTTATTCATGGTGCACCCAATCCTATAGCCAGCTAACTATATCCGATTCAAGTACTTTTAAACCAACACATCACTTGCCAATATACATCATTTACCATCATCAATCCACTGTTTTAAAGCATTTAACAAAGCCATTAAATAATCATGCATCACAATGCATCAAACCACATTTATCAATGTTTAAATCAAGGATCTCTTACCTTGAGCATCCTTCAACACATGGCTTACAAAACCAACATTAAACATGCTGAAATATGCTTTCAAAACAGAATTTAAACATGCAAAATAAACACATTGCATTCAACCATCTCATGGTTCTTCAAAAAGAGAGTTTTTTCGAAAACTTACTCTTGAGCTTAGCTAAGTTGTTTAGACTTAAACTAAGCTCCCATAACCTTCAAACATTGGTTTCAAATCTGAAAACAAAACTTCACTCACCGATTCCGTTTCGCAAGCTTGCCGAAACGCCGATCAAGCCTCTACAACATTACCCAGCCAAGATCCATCAATTCCAATCATTCTTAGACATCAATTAACATCCAAAAGGACCTAATCACGTCCTTATACCTCCAGCTATAGCAGAACATCAAAATCACCCCAAAAACCACCATTAACTCAAGTAAAAACTTAGGAAAATCAACCTATTCGGGATTGCATTGATTAAACCTCAATTACACATCATTTAGACATCCAAAATACATCAAAAAGACATCTCAAAACAGAGCCCAATCATCTATTACGAATTTCTTCAAAATTAAATCCAAATCTTGCATTATAAGCCAAAATCAAGATCACAACATTAAAACCTTTAGTAAAACTCAATTTAAGGATTGAGAACTTGGTAATTTCAGTAAAGGACTGAGTATTTAGAGGAGAAGGACGTTCATACCTCTAAATGTGGATTTCTCCTTGTTTAGAGCCAAAATCCTTGAAAATTTAATAAGCAAATGATGAGGATTTGGTGTAGAAATTATTAGAAATCATTTAGAGATTGAAATCTCAACTTTAGGTGTGAAAATCAAAGGAAAAGTGGCTGTGAAAATGTGTTTGGCTGAGGAAAAATTGAGAGAAAATGAAATGGGAAAATATTGGCAAAAGTTAGTTATGAAACCAAAATATCTCTTTTCCCTATTTTCTTTTTTATTAACTAACATTAAATGAGTCTTTAAAATTTAAGAAAAATCTGGAGAAACCCTCCCTTGGGTAAATTAGCTCCTTAAAGATTCAAAGTTTCAATCCTTTTAAAATATTCACCAACTTTTTAAAAATTACATTTTAGTCACTAACTTGAAATGTCATATTTCCAAACCCCATTTTGTAAAATTGATTTCACCACTCTCTTATATATAATAAAAGAGGATTTTTAGATATTTTTCCATATTTTTAATGCATCTCGAACTAGGCTTTCCCTAAAATCACTTTTTTATATTCGAATCGTAATTTAAATCGATCCGGTTCAGACCCTAAACTTCCAAGCCCAAAATTGGGGTGTTACAACTCTCCCCCCTTAAGAAATTTCGTCCTCGAAATTTACCTGAAGGAAAAAAGTACGGAAACTGCTTCAACATGTCATCCTTCCGTTCCCACGTGGCTTCCTCAACACCACGATACTTCCACAACACCTTTACCAACTCAATGGTCTTGCCTCGAAGAACTTTACTATCAGAATCTAGAATCTTCATTGGTTCCTCATCATAGGTCAAATCCGGATTCAACTCCACTTCCTCCACAGGCATCACATGAGAAGGATCCGATCTATACTTCCGAAGCATAGAAACATGAAACACATCATGAATCTTTTTTAGCTCTTTCGGTAACCTCAACCTGTAGGCAACAGGACCCACACGCTCAATCACCTCCTATGGTCCAATGTATCTAGGGCTCAACTTTCCCTTTCGGCCAAACCTCATCACCTTTTTCCAAGGCGAAACTTTCAAAAACACACGGTCACCCACCGCATACTCAATCTCCTTACACTTCAAATCCGCGTAAGACTTTTGCCGATCAGAAGCCGCCTTCAATCGTTCACAAATGAGCTTCACCTTCTCGGTGGTTCCCTTCAACAAAGCTGGCATCAAAACCAACTTCTGACCTGTTTTAGCCCAACAAAGAGGAGTCCGACACTTCATCCCGTACAAAGCTTCATAAGGTGCCATTTGAATACTTGTCTGATAACTATTATTATAGGCAAACTCCACCAAAGGCAAATGTTTCTCCCAAGAACCCTGAAACTCGATCACGCAGCACCTCAACATATCCTCCAACACCTGGATAACACGCTCAGACTGTCCATCCGACTGCGGATGATAAGATGTACCGAAATTCAACCGTGTACCCAAAGCCTGATGCAAACACTGCCAGAAACACGACGTAAACCTCGGATCTCTATCCGACACAATCGACTTTGGCACACCATGCAGCCGCACAATCTCAGCATTGTACAGCTCTGCAAGCTTATCAAAAGTGTACGTAGTATGCACAAGCAAGAAATGCGCACACTTCGTCAGGCGATCCACAATCACCCACACCGAATTCTTCTTCAATGGCGACAAAGGCAAACCAGTCACGAAGTCCATGGTAATCCTCTCCCACTTCCACTCAGGAATCCTCAACGGTTGCAACAACCCTGAAGGAAACTGATGCTCAGCCTTAACTTGCTGACATACCATGCACTTGCTTACAAACTCAGCAACATCTTTCTTTAAACCCACCCAATAGTACTCATCACGAAGATCACGGTACATCTTAGTACTACCAGGTTTTATAGCAAAAGGACTACTATGAGCTTCAGTCAGAATAGCACGCCTCAAATCAGCATCACTGGGCACTACTATCCGACTCCCAAAGCATAAAACTCCATCATCATTAAAGCAGAAATCTGATGGCTTATCCTCTGCAATATCCTGAACATGTGGCACCAAGGAATCATCCAACAACTGCTTTTCCTTAATCAACTGAACCAAAGATGGTTTCACTTGCAACTCAGCCACAAGACCACCATCATGCGAAATGCTCAAACTGGCAAACATAGCCCTCAACTCCACAGCTACCTTCCTACTCAAGGCATCCGCTACAACATTAGCTTTACCCGGATGGTACTCGATAGTCAAATCGTAATCCTTAAGCAACTCCACCCAACTTTGTTGCCTAAGATTCAACTCTTTCTGAGACATCAGATACTTCAAACTCTTGTGGTCCGTGTACACAGTACACTTCTCACCATACATGCAATGTCTCCAAATTTTCAAAGCAAAAACCACCGCAGCTAACTCAATGTCATGCGTAGGATAATTCCGCTGATGCACCTTCAACTGACGCGATGCATAAGCCACCACCTTATGCTCTTGCAGCAACACACATCCCAAACCAACGTAGGACGCATCACTATAAACCACAAACTCTTTCCCTAATTCAGGTTGAACCAAGATAGGAGCTTGCGTCAAAGTTGCCTTAAGCTTCTCAAAAGCCTACTGTCTCGCTTCTGTCCACTCATACTTAGCATCCTTCTACAACAACTTCGTCAAAGGTGCATCAATCTTTGAAAACCCATCCACGAACCTCCGACAGTATCCTGCCAAACCAAGGAAACTACGGACTTCATGAACAGACTTAGGAGGCTTCCAATTCATCACTGCCTCAATCTTTTGAGGATCAACATTGTAACGCCCCGATTTTGGGCTTAGAAGTTTTGGGCCTGGACCGGTTCGGTCAAAGTGCGGTTCGAATATAAAAAGGTGAAATTAGGAAAGCCTAGTTCGGGTTGCATTAAAAATATGGAAAAATGTTCTAAAATCCTCTTTTAATATATATAAGTGAATTGTGAAATCAATTTTGCAAAATATGGTTTGGAAGGGTGACATTTTGGGCTAGTGACCAAAATGTAATTTTTGAAAACTGCGTGACTGTTTTAAAAAGGATTAAAACTTTGAATCTTTAAGGAGCTATTTACCCAAAGGGAGTTTCTCCAGATTTTTCTAAGATATTAAATGATTTATTAAAGGTTTTTTTGAATAAAACTAAAAGGAGGGAAGATATTTTGCAATTTCCAACTAACTTTCCATATTTTCCATTTTCATTTTTCTCTCATCTTTTCTCTAAAACCAAACATCTTTTTCCAGAACTTTTCCCCCTGGTTTTGTCATCTAAATCACTCATTTCTTTTCCCTTTTGATCTTCAATCCTCTCTTCATTAAATCCTTTGCATTTGCTAATTGGATCTTCAAGCTTTTTGATTCTAAAAAGGGAGAAACTCAAGTTTGGAGGTAAGAACGTCCTTCTCCTCTAAACTCTCAGTTATTTACTGAAATTCCTAAGTTATAGCCCAGGCGTTCGAAACGGAAGGTACCGTTCCGAAACGATAATGCCTCTGCCAGGCCTCGTTTCGGAACACGTTGCGGAACGGTTCCGCGTTTCAAAACAGGTTCTCCCTGTTTCGGAACACTTGACCGTTGGAGGCTGACATGGGCAGTTATATGTTTTGAAATGTTTGCATTTTGGTCCTGAAACATGTTTATGCAATTGTATGAGTTTGAGAAGTCCGTTTGAGCTGAAAATTGGCAGAGAAGCATGAAACCTGACTAATTATAAGTTGGTAATATTAATTTGGATTAAGACCTTATAATTTACAGAATTTACAATTTGGTCCCTAAAGTTGTAAATTGTTCAATTGGGTCCCTGAATGTTCTCTGATGGTTATGATCTTTGAGTATGTTGTCTGTATGATCATATCTAGTGTTAATGTACATCTAGACAAGTTTAAAAAGAAAAAAAGGGTCGTTAATCAAGGTTGACTTTCGAGTTGACTTTGGTTTTCCCCGTGTGACTTCCTTAATTCGGGTCAACCGTCTAGACCGGGTTAAGGGGGTTACAAACATGAATCCCCTTAGCAGAAACCACATGACCAAGAAACACAACCTCTCTAAGCCAGAACTCACACTTGCTCAGCTTGGCATAAAGCTGATTCTCCAATTAAGCCTGTAACACAATTCTCAAATGCCCCTCATGCTCCTCCTCAGTACGAGAGTACACGAGAATATCATCAATGAACACCACAACAAATTTATCCAAGTATTCATGGAACACTCTATTCATCATGTCCATGAAAGCTACAGGAGCATTCGTCAAACCAAACGGCATCACAAGAAACTCATAATGCCCATACCTCGTTCTGAAGGTTGTCTTAGGCACATCAACATCCTTCACCTTCAACTGGTAGTACCCTGACCTGAAGTCAATTTAGAGAACACAGCTGCTCCCCGAAATTGATCAAAAAGATCATCAATTCTCGAGAATGGATACAGATTCTTGATAGTAAACTTGTTAAGCTGACGGTAATCAATGCACATTCTCATAGTGCCATCATTTTTCTTCACAAACAAGACCGGTGCACCCTAAGGTGACACACTCGGTCGAATGAAACCACGATCAAGCAACTCCTGAAGTTGCGTCTTCAGTTCTTTCAACTCTTTAGGTGCCATTCGATAAGGAGTAATGGACATTGGAGTTGTGTTTTCATACAGCTCAATCTCAAACTCCACTTCGCGATTAGGAGGCAATCCAGGCAACTCCTCCGGAAACACACCAGGAAACTCTCGCACAGGCCTGATATCTTGCACTCGTAACTCCTTAGAGCTAGGATTCATCACAAAGGCTAGGTAGGCTTCACAACCTTGCCTCAGCATCCGACTCGCTTCCAACGTAGACACCACATTGGCAAGAAACTTCACATTCTCACCAACCGCCACTACCTCATAATCATCTGCAAGCTTCAACGAAACTCGCTTATTCTCAAAATCCACTACAGCTCGATGCTCAACAAGCCAATCCATACCAAGGATTACATCAAAACCATAGAAAGGCAATTCCATAAGATCAACATGAAAAACATGGTCTTGCACAACCAAATGGCACCTTCTATAAAGCTTTCGTGTCACAACAGTCTCACCAAAAGAACTAGTTACACGCACACCAACATCCAAAGACTCAACAGGCAACCCAAGCAATTGAGCATGTTCACGCAATATGTATGAGTGCGTAGATCCATAATCAATCAAGGAAAGTAATGACAAGGATTGCAAAGTGAAAGTACTTGCGATCACATCCGTGTCATTCCTCCCTTCCCTTAGAGCATACACTCTGGCCTGGCCACCACCCTCAAGCTGAACAGTTACCACATGAGCCACATTCCTTCCACCATCCTCGCTGTGTAGATCCATAATCAATCCAGGAGCACGTCCCTGACCACTACCGGCCAACAGAGGACACTCCCTCTTCATGTGATCCGCCGAACCACAATTCCAGCACGAAGTACCAGTCACCACAATAGGAGCTTGTACCTCCCTCACTGCTCGAGGACAATCACGCCTCAGATGACCACGCGACCCACATGCCCAACATGTGTTCTGATCAGCTCTCGCCCTGTCTCCCTGAACAGGCGCACCTTGCCCTCTACCACCACGCCTAGCTGAAGATTGATACTTCCGATCACGTCCTCTCTTGTTCTGTCCGCCACCGGAACTATACTCAGCAGCCCGCTTACCCGCATTAGGACCAGGACCTCTAGAAGATAAATTCAAATTCAACTCAATATCTTTCGCTCTACCAACCAGCACATCAAAGTCAGTGTACTCAGCAGCCAGCATATAGGTCTTCACTTCCGTCACCAAACCATAATGGAAACGTTCACACCTCTCCCGCTCATCAGGGATAAGCTCAGGTGCGTACTGACTGAGTCGGACAAATTGAACCTCATACTCAGCCACTGACATGCTCCCTTGAGTAAGAGACATGAATTCTCTTTTCTTTTCATCTAGGTACCGCACACCCAGATACCTCCTCTTGAACGCGTTCATGAAGAACGTCCAAGTCACATCAACATCCTCCATTCCGGAGATAGTGGTTGTCCACCAGGTATACGCATCGTCATGCAACAACGATATTACACAGCCCAGCTTCTGCACTTCATTGCAGTTCATTTGTCTCAAAATTCTCTTGGTACTTTCCAACCAAGACTCAGAACTTTCAGCAGACAAACCCCTAAACTCAGTCCCTCCCAGACTGCACAAGCGTTCCAGAGGTAGTCTAGCATTAGCATCTCCCTGATGCCCAGCTCCATGAGCTCCAGCTACCGCCGCCTGAAAGGCTCCAGCAATAGCCTGAATCAGCATTGACATGTCATGAGCAGCTTGCCCCTGCCCAGCTTCAGGTCCAGCGACCCCAGCACCAGCACCAACACCGGCTCCCTCACCCCCAACACCACCACCACCGGGTGGAGGAAGTAAATCCACCACATTTTCAGCATTCTCTTCGTTCTCATTTTGAGCCATAGCACGCGTATTAATTCTCATCTCTCTACGAGGTCCAATTTACTAAACAATGCAATCACAAATGCAAAAAAAATAGCCAGGCTCAGCAAGGTAAGCATGCCAAGTACTCAAGCTCATTTCCAATTAAAAACAAATCATTTCATTAGCTTTGATATGACAATGGGTCCCTCTAACATGCTTCACCACAACATACACCACAATTGCAACATACTTACTATTCATACATCATACATTCATTCAACAAGTATACAAAGCAATCATACACTTATCACCCACATAACCATTCCCAAATACTTGAGAACTCAGCTCTGATACCACCAAATGAAACCACCTTAGCTCGGCCTAGACGGTTGACCCGAACTACAAAGATTACACGGGGAAAACCAAAGTCAACCCGAAAGTCAACCTTGATTAACGACCCTTTTTTTCTTTCTTTTTAACCTTGTCTAAATGCATATTAACCCTAAGTGTACTCTTCAGATAAGCATACTAAAAAATCATAGCAATCGGAAAACAATTAGGGACTCAATTACACAACATACGAATTTAGGGACCAATTTGAAAATTCTAGAAATTAAGAGGACTTTACCAATTAGGGACCATTACGAATTTAGGGGCTTGGCAGTAGCCAAAGTGTTTCGAAACACCTCTGCCCATTTCGAAACACCCAGGCCAAAACATGCACCTGTTTCGAAACATGCAAGGGTGGTTCGAAACACCCTGCCCAGAAACAGCAGAAAAGTCTGTTTTAACACTCTTTCGACCCACCAAACACAATCATATGACCTCCAAATCATACCAACAAGTCATCAAACATTAAAAGAACATATTTGCATCATGAAAGCTCAACCACGACCTCAAATAAGAAAAACCACAAATCTAAAGGCATGCATCCTATAATGAAAAGCAAGCAATCATCAAATCTCCAAAACAAAAACCAAATGGCCATTTACATGTTCCAACATCATCATAGGCATTAAACCAAACTTAGGGAGTCCAAAACATCTCTCAAAAACACAGTCTAGGTTCCCATTACCAAATACCAAAAGCTAATAGTGTTGTGAAAATAGTCACCATACATGAGCTTAGACTTTCACTTGGATCCTTGACCTCCTTGATGCCCTTAAAGCACTTCAATGCTCTGCATTATTGGTTCAAGAAAGAGAGAGCGTAAGCACGCATGCTTAGTGAGAAATGCTCTAATAAAACAACACAATAATGCACTTTGTAAAAACACCTTTCCAAGGCCTTTTATTTCAAAACATCATTTATCATGCATCTATGCATACAAACCAAGCATCTCATGCTTCAATACATCAACATGTCATATTGGATTTCAAGTGATAATCCATAACCATTTTTCAACTCAAAACACAATCGGATACGCGTGTTACAAGCGTTGTCCCATACGCTTCATACACACTACCAAACACTCAAGGTGGACTTTACCGGTACAATCACAACCCCTCAACACCCATGATGGAGTCTACGGTACAATTACAACCCCTCCACATCACTCATTGGTAGTTGTATAACATCACTAACGAGAACACGGGACACACAACACAAGATCATCACATGGCATTTTAACCACCATTATGATCTTAGACATCTCGTTAGTGTTCTTGGATGGAGTTTACGGTACCATTACAACCCCTCAACATCCAAGGCGACTTTATTCACGGTTTACCCAATCCTATAGCCGGCTAACTATATCCGATTCAAGTACTTTTAAACCAACACATCACTTCCCAATATACATCGTTTACCATCATCAATCCACTGTTTTAAAGCATTTAACAAAGCCATTAAATAATCATGCATCACAATGCATCAAACCACATTTATCAATGTTTAAATCAAGGATCTCTTACCTTGAGCATCCTTCAACACATGGCTTACAAAACCAGCATTAAACATGCTAAAATATGCTTTCAAAACAGAATTTAAACATGCAAAATAAACACATTTCATTCAACCATCTCATGGTTCTTCAAAAAGAGAGTTTCTCCGGAAACTTACTCTTGAGCTTAGCTAAGTTGTTTAGACTTAAACTAAGCTCCCATAACCTTCAAACATTGGTTTCAAATATGAAAACCAAACTTCACTCACCGATTCCGTTTCGCAAGCTTGTCGAAACGCCGATCAAGCCTCCGGATCAACACCATAAGGATCTGAAGATGTCTCCCCTGTTTTAAACACATCAAAGCAGAGGATTAATGCATCATCATGCATTAAAATCTTCAGCCAAAACACCTAAACTCGCTGCTCTCATCAAAACTCACATTTCGGCTACCAAACACAACCGAAAGGACCTAATCACGTCCTTATACCTCCAGCTATAGCAGAACATCAAAATCACCCCAAAAACCACCATTAACTCAAGTAAAAACTTAGGAAAATCAACCTATTTGGGATTGCATTGATTAAACCTCAATTACACATCATTTAGACATCCAAAATACACCAAAAAGACATCTCAAAACAGAGCCCAATCATCTATTACGAATTTCTTCAAAATTAAATCCAAATCTTGCATTATAAGCCAAAATCAAGATCACAACATTAAATCCTTTAGTAAAACTCAATTTAAGGATTGAGAACTTGGGAATTTCAGTAAAGAACTGAGTATAGGAGAAGGACGTTCATACCTCTAAATGTGGATTTCTCCTCGTTTAGAGCCAAAATCCTTGAAAATTCAATAAGCAAATGACGAGGATTTGGTGTAGAAATGATTAGAAATCATTTAGAGATTGAAATCTCAACTTTAGGTGTGAAAATCGAAGGAAAAGTGGCTGTGGAAATGTGTTTGGCTGAGGAAAAATTGAGAGAAAATGAAATGGGAAAATTTTGGCAAAAGTTAGTTATGAAACCAAAATATCTCTTTTCCCTCTTTTCTTTTTTATTAAATAAAATTAAATGAGTCTTTAAAATTTAAGAAAAATCTGGAGAAACCCTCCCTTGGGTAAATTAGCTCCTTAAAGATTCAAAGTTTCAATCCTTTGAAAATAGTCACCAACTTTTCAAAAATTACAATTTAGTCACTAACTTGAAATGTCATATTTCCAAACCCTATTTTGTAAAATTGATTTCACCACTCTCTTATATATAATAAAATAGGATTTTTAGATATTTATCCATATTTTTAATACATCCCGAACTAGGCTTTTGTTTTTGGTACCCAAATCGTTTTGGGTCCATGAGTGTTAGCTCCCAAAACCTTGGTTCCCTTAGGAATCCAAGACGACATAGCAATAATGTTATTAGATTTTACAAGTTTCTTAGGAACCCATACACTTCTAATTCTTTTAGTTCTACTATGTCTAGGAAAGCTATCTTGTTTGTAGTAGTTAGTCTTTTTCTTAGGTTGGTTTGTTCTTGAAGATTCACCTATTTCATGCTTGACACTACCAACATTTTTAAAAGACTCTTTGGGCTTATTTAGCTCATCCAACACCTTTTGGTGTTCACTATTACATTGAGATAAAAGATTATTAAGGTCAATATTTTCATCTTGAAAAAATTTTAGTTCATCTTTCAACCCTAATATCTTTTTCTCAAATTTTAAATTAGCTTAAGAGAGTAAGTCATTTTTATCATTTAGTTCCAAAATGATTTTCTTATTCCTTATGACCGACTCCTTATATTTCTCAACTAATTCATCATAGACCTCTTGTAACTCATCATATGCATCATTTAATTCATCATATGTAAAATCTAAAGATGATGAGTTAGAGATTACCATGGAGGAATATTCCTCAAGTGCCATGAGGCAAAGGTTGGCCACTTCTTGTTCGTCATCCTCGGATAACTCCTTATCACTCCAAGTAGCAAGCTTGGCTTTGAGCTTCTTCTTCTTGAGTTTATGGCACTCCGAACGTATGTGGCCGGGTTTATTGCACTCGAAGCAAATGATTTGATCCCTTGCTTCTTCTTTGTTCTTAGCTTTGAAGTCCATCTTCCTTTGAATTTTTCTTCCCCGGTTGGACCTCACAAAGCGCGAGAATCATTTGGCTATCATAGCCAATTCTTCTAGCTCATCCTCATCACTAGAAGAGCTCTCCTCAAGTAATGAAGCTTTGAGAGCTATTCCCATCTTCTTCTTCTTCTTTTCTACCTCTAGCTTTTCTACTATTTTCTCTTCTTTCTTCTTCTCTTCTTCCCTTCCTTGCTTCATAATCTCATGAGTAAGGAGAGAACCCACAAGCTCATCAAGCTTTAAAGTCTTCAAATTTTTAGCTTCTATGATGGCGGTTCTCTTCCCATCCCAAGATTCGGAAAGTGAATAGAGTAGCTTCCGGACAAGCTTGTCTTCAGATATTGTCTCTCCAAATCCTTTGAGCCCATTGACTATGGTGGAGAAACAATCAAACATCTTGGACACCGTCTCATTGGGCTCCATCTTGAAATTTTCATAACTAAGATTAGGAATTTCAATCTTAGTTTCTTTGACATCATTGGTTCCCTCATATGTAGTCTCAAGAGTGTCTCACACTTCTTTGACACACTCAATGGAGGACACTTTGGAATAGATGTCCGGACCAAATGAACAAAAGAGCATGTGGAGAGCTTTGTCATTTATTTGAATCTTTCTCCTTTCTTCTTCACTCATATTCACCTTTTTCTTCAAAACCATCTTCCCTTCACTATCTTGCTTCAATGGAATGTAAGGGCCATCTTCAATGACATCCCAAACTAAGTAGTCATTGGACTTGATGAAGAGACGCATTCTATTCTTCCAAAATGGATAGTTGTCACCATTGAAGAAGGGAGGTTTTGTAGTGGATTGAGACTCATACATGCCCGAACCGGAGGTAGAAGCCATATCTTGATTTTTGGATGATCACACTCTTCCTAGGAACTCCTCTAGTGGTTGTTAATCCTCAAAGAGGTAGGCTCTGATACCAATTGTTGAGTGGATCGAATGATCGAAATGAACCAAGAGGGGGTGAATTGGATTTTTAAAGGTTTAGGTGGTGGAAATTGCAAATTAAAAAGATAGACAAGGAATTTTAGAGTGGTTCAAGTTCCAAATGAACTCTACATCAACTACCTTAGCTTCACTAAGGACTTGTAACGATTCCACTAATTGCTCTTCCCCCTTTCTAGGCTAAGAAGGTAACCCTTACAATTTTTAGTTAAATTTTCTACCTAAAATTTAACCCAATCCTGACACTAATAGAACAAAGATTTTGTTGGCTAAGAAAGTATCTCTCAATACAATTTGTAGCCCAATTACAAGCACTCAACCCAATTGAAATGATAAGAATGAAAAATACAATTGGGGTTTCTAGACAATATTGGGATTTTGGCACAAATGCTTGGATTTGATGTTTGAATGTTTGCTTTTGGATCAATAGTTGTTGCTGGGTCTTTTAGAGGTCCCTTTTATACCTTCTCATTGATTTCTAGCCATTGTGGTTGTTGCATTCATTAATAGAGCCGTTGGGGGTGTTATCTCACCTCCATAAATGCAGTCTGCAACCAACCGTTTCGAAACGCCCGACCCTGTTTCAAAACAGACCAAAAAAGAAAGAGTCGTTGGGGTGCATTAAAGAGCCACTATCAAGGGTCGCTTCGAAACAGCTTTAAATCGTTTCGAAACTCCTTAATGGTTTCTTAAAAATCAGTTAAAAACTTGCAACGGTCATATTTTTCAAATCAAATGAAGAACCGTTTCGAAACATTGCATGTCGTTTCGATACGGGTTCTCTATGTTCTAAAGACGTTTAGAAACTTGTTTTGAAACACAGGTTGGCAGTGTTGAAAACGTTTCGATACCCATTTCGAAACATGGGTTGATAGTTTTAGAACCGTTTTGAAATGCCTTATGCCGTTTCGAAACAGGGACTCAAAAATCACTGTTTTGGCTTTAAGAGCACTTAAAAATATTTGGAAAATATAGTTTTTAACTTAGGCATATTCTTTAAATCATATAGGGATGTTTGAGGACTTAAAAATTCGTTTTCACATTTTCAATTTAGTCCTTAGGTTCTTTAGTTATATCAAAATTAAAATATCGGTTTAACAGACTTTATTTCCCATCTTTAATGTTGTTCTGCAACCTTTCGTACCGATATGCGTGGACCCGTATCAGTACGGCCTTCACTAAAAACTAGCCGTTGGGCTCTTGCCAGCCTAGGTGTATCGATACACTTGAGGGCGTATCGGTACGATATGACATTTAAAAGACCGTTGGGAAAATAGCCGTTGGGGTTGTTAAATGGGGATCAATACGCTTACTAGGCGTATCGAAACGATCCCTTACCGTATTAAAACGGAAAATCATGTTTCATTACGGGTTTTGGTAGTAACCAATCCTGGGCAAAAAGGTATCGATACGGGTTGAACCGTATCGGTACAAGCAACTTGAAAAGTTAAGTTTGGCTATTTAAAATCAATAAAAACATTGCCAAAAACCTTTTAAATTCCTCAAACATATATTCAAGTTGTTTGGAGTTAAAACCAAGTTTTTTTTTTCAAATTAGTCCAAAACATTTTCAATTATTATATCAAAGCATTATTTCTACACACAAGCTCATGTCTTGATTCAACCTGAATCAGTTAAGGAGTTTGTGCTTTACAATGATGCATCGTTTGTTGGTCTAGGTTGTGTGCTGATGCAAGCTGGGAAGGTTGTGACGTATGCATCTAGGCAATTGAAGGTGCATGAACGCAACTATCCTACTCATGATCTAGAGCTTGTTGTGTTTGTGTTTGCTTTGAAGATTTGGAGGCATTACCTTTACGGTGAGAAGTGTGTGGTTTACACAGATCATAATAGTTTGAAATATCTATTGTCTCAGAGAGAGTTGAACCTTAGGCAATGAAGGTGGTTGGAGTTGCTCAAAGATTACGATCTGACGATAGAGCATCATCCTGGAAAGGCGAATGTCGTGGTCGATGCTTTGAGTAGAAAGGTGGTTGTATAGTTGAGAGCGATGTTTTCTCTGTTGAGCATATCGCAAGATGGTGGATTGATAGCTGAGTTACAATTGAAACCTTCCTTGATATAGTTGATTAAGGAGAAGTAGTTGCTTGATGATTCTTTAGCGCCTCATGTTTAGGATATAGTGGATGGTAATGCAACGTATTTTAGTTTTAACGATGGTGAAGTTTTGTGCTTTAAAAGTCAAATAGTTGTGCTGGAGGATGTTGAGTTGAGGCGCACTATTTTGACTGAAGCTCATAGCAGTCCTTTTGCTAATGCATCCTGGTAGTACGAAGATGTATCGTGGATTGAAAGATGAGTACTATTGGGTTGAGTTGAAAAAGGATGTTGTTGATTATGTTAGAAAGTGTATGGTTTGTCAGCGTGTGAAAGATGAGCATCAATTTCCTTTCGGGTTGTTGCAACCTCTGAGAATACCGAAATGGAAATGGGAAAGGATTATGATGGATTTTTTGTCGGTTTGCCTTTCACCCCGTCTAGGGAGAATTCTATTTGGTTTGCCTCAAATGGATGGACAAGTGGAGCGAGTTATCTAAGTGCTCTAGGACATGTTGAGGTGTTTTATTATAGATTTCCTAGGTTCTTGGGGAAAAACAATTGCTCTTAGTGGAGTTTTCCTATAATAATAATTTCCATGCAAGTATACAAATGGCTCCGTATGAAGCTTTTTATGGAAGGAAGTGTAGAACGCCTCTTTATTGGGCAGAGGCGGGGAAAAAGTTGGTTAACTTGCCATATTTGCTTAAGGGAACGACTGAGAAAGTGAATCTTATTTGTGAGCGGTTGAAGGTTGCATCGGATCGTCAAAAGTCTTACGCAGATTTAAAGCATAAGGAGATTGAGTTTGCGGTTGGAGATCGCGTGTTCTTGAAGGTGTCTCCATGGAAGAAGGTGATGAGGTTTGGACGTAAGGGTAAGCTTAGTCCAAGGTTTATTGGACCTTATGAGGTTGTGGAGCGTGTTGGTCCTGTTGTATATCGGTTGAGGTTGCCTCCTGACTTGGAGAAAATTCATGATGTGTTTCATGCTTCGATGTTCCCAACGTATATATTAGATTCATCTCATGTTATGCCTGTTGAGGAAATTGAGTTGAATCCGGATTAGTCATATGATGAGGAACCAGTTGGGATTCTTGATTCTAGTAGAAAAGTTCTATGTGAAAAGACAATTGACTTGTGAAGGTGTTGTGGTGATATCGAGGTGTTGAGGAGGCCACGTGGGAAAGCAAGGTGGACATGTTGAAGCAGTTTTCGCACTTTTTTCCTTCAGGTAAAATTTCGAGGACGAAATTTCCTAAGTGGGGGAGAGTTGTAATGGCCCTGTTTTGGGCCTAGATGTTTCAAGGGCAGTTTAGAATTTGATGAATCTAGATTAGAGATCTAGGTCAGTTCGAAGTCGGTTCAGGGGAAATCTTAGTTTGGGATGTGATAAAATTCTACGAAATATTTCTAAAATCCCATTTAAATATGTATTGAGGGAAAGTTCTAAAATCTTAGTTCGGTTTTGAGCCAAAAAATTTCTTACGTAACTATTATTCTCCAAAACTTTTCTCTCAACTTTCCCAGCAGCTAGCTAAGGTATTCTTGAAAGATTTCATCAAAATCATTGAAAATTATGGATAAAACTTGTGTTAGAGGTGATCTTTCTTTTCTCCCCTAATCAAGGTTCTTTATTGAAATTTCCAAGTCTTTGGCTCTCTAGTTTTGTTTAATAACAAGATTTTGTATTTGAATTGATGAAAATTGCTAAATTAAGCTTTGTAAGATGGATTTTCAAGATTTTCGTTTGGGCATTGTTTTGATTAGTTTGAGAATGATTTTAAACTTGATTTGGATGTTAATTGATGTGAGAGTAATGGTTTTGTAATAATAATCCCGAAATAAGATGGAACTCTAATTGTTAAATTGTTAGGTTTTGGGTTTTTGGGGTGTTAATGTGAAATCTGAGTTGCTGGAGGTATAAGGATGATATTAGGATGATTTTGTATGTTGATTGATGGTTAAAATGTGAGGGAAGTTTTATATTATGGTTGGGCTGAGTTTAGAGAGAAATCGGAGTTGATTTCAGTTGTTTTGGTTCGGTAATTTGGTGCTTTAGGCCAGAGCAGCGAGATTGTTTAAGTTGCTGGTGATTTTAATGCATTATGATGCATTAATCGTCTGTACTTGTGTGGTATAAATAATGGGAGATTTCTTTGGAAGCAACCAGTGAAGATCTGGGGGCTTTGGACGCTTAAATTCTCGTCGGCGAATTTTGGTTTCGCGAGTCGGTTAGTGGAAATGACTTTTCCAGCTTTGAAACACTATAATGTGGTTTTGAGAACTTAGTGTAAGCTTGAAACACTTTACTAGGTTCGAAAGTAAGTAAAATGATTTTCTCCCTCGGATTGTTCTATTATGAGTTTTGTTGATGCACTTGATTTTAAATGTGTTTTACCTACTATTTAAAGCATGATTTAAAGTAACAGATTTACTGTTTATGATGTCATATTGATGGAGGATGTACATGGTAAGTGATCCTTGTATGTATATGCTTATACATGTTTTATGAAGCATGATTTGATGCTTGGAAATGTGGCTTATTGTGAATGCTTTGAAAACAGTGAGGTTTGTACTAAATGAGAATTATATTGGCAAGTGATGTTGTGGAAAGTGTTTTATAAATGAAATTAGATATAGTTAGCCAGCTATAGGATTGAGTGCACTATAAACAAGTCGCCTTGGATGTTGAGAGGTTGTGAGTGTACCGAATACTCCATCCAAGTACCCTAACAATTGAGGAAAGTGTATAGTGTCCCGCCTCTCGTTAGTTGGGTTATACATCTACCGATGAGTGGTTTATACGGTGTATCGAATACTTCACCACGGGTGTCACATCGGTAGAGGGTAGCTCCCGTGTGTGAACCTTGAGATGTCGGTGAGAATGTATGAAGTGTTGGGACAACACTCGGAAATCCGTGTATTCGATATGGTTTTGAGAAATGAATATGTTGATCACTTGTGAGCCAATATAATTGATAAATTTTTATGAAATGAATATTGATGCACATTATGAAAATGCATGTTTTACTCTTTAAGCTTTGCATATGGTATATATGCATGGAAAGACTTAAGTTGAGTGTTAGATAATGGATTTGCTTTTGAGTATTTAATACTTGTTGCATGATGTTTAACATGCTAATTTTGTTAAGGAAGTGCATAATTTTCAAAGATGGCATGATGGTTTTCTTGATAAGTGCCCAAAAATCCTATATTTTTATCCCTTTTACATGGAAATTATAGCTTAACCTACACTCATTTGAGCGGCATTATGGCCTTATATGCATTATTTACATTACCTTTACCTTTGATCCTAATATTTGATTCATTTAATGAAAAGGTATTGTAATGCACGTTTGGTATTTGCGCAGATTTACCCACTGTCCGAGCAGGTGATGCCGAGCAGGTGATGCCGAGCAGGCAATGAAGAAGAGGAAAGATGGTGCAGAACGAGCTCAAGACCGATCAAGATCAAGCTAAGCCAGAGATGACAGGTTCTACTGAAAGAAGTTGAATTATGAAGAGGAAGCTTTACGGAGCATCTCTAGTGATAGACCCATGCCGAGGCAGTAGATACTCTCTGTCGAGGCAGTGCGCATACCAACCTAATGGAGGGAAAAGCGTGCAAAGTGATAGCCGAATTGAAGAGCATAAAACACTGGATTTTTCTACACACTTTGCATGGCAATCGGAGCACGACAAGATGACGAAGCATGGTAGGAAGATTAAAGATGGAATTTGGCCAAAGTGGATAAAGGCATTAAAATTAAAGAGATTCAGCTCTTTTGTAACGCCCTGGTTTTGGGCTTAGATGTTTTAGACATCGAATCAGACCGGTCGGAAACAGTTCGAATCGCGTTAGGTGATTTAGGTAAATCAAGGATTGGGAAAGGATAAAAATATGGTAAAATTGATAAAATCCTTTTAAATCATGTTTACGGGGTTGGTCAAATCAATTTTACAAAATAGGCTTTGGAAGTGGTACATTTTGGGTAGTGACCAAAATATATAGTTTCAAAATTATGGAAAAATGAAATTTTAAAAGAGGAGCCAAAAATCATAGAATCTTTAGGGAACTATGGTGAAATTACACCTTCCTTAAATTGACATGTGTTTTAAATGGGTTTTAGATAATTAAAATAGAAATTGTTTTATTTTAATTAAAATGAGTTAATTGAAAAATTGAGAATTCATTTCACGTAACCAACTTTCATTTCAACAAAACCAATTTCCCAACTCTTTTCTCCAGATTTCTTTTCTCCCAAACACTCTCCCTTTGTTTTCTAAACAAATTTCAAGAGTTCTCTTCAGATTCTCCAAGATTTGTTAAGGAAAACTTGCCAATCATTGAGGAAGGCAAGGATTGGAGGTAAATCTCGTTCTCAACCTTCAATCTAGGTTCTTTTTTGAAATTCCCAAGATCTTTGGCTTCTAATTGATGTTTTTGGGTGAGTTTTTATTATAGTTTTGATTTGAGATGAAAGTCTTGCAAAAATGTGATTAAAATCTTGATTTTCGGATTGGATTTGATAAGCTGTGTTTTGGATTAGTTTTAATTGAGTTTTGAGTTGATTATCATGTTGAAAAAGGGTTTTGATAATATAGATCCCGAAATCCTTGGGATCCTTGAGTTTCTTGATGGTTTTAGTTGGGTTTTTGAGGTGAAATGATGGTGTTATGCATGCTGGAGGTATAAGGATGGGTTTAGGTTGTTGTTAGATGAGATTTGATGTTTGTAAATAGTTGAAAGTGATGTATGTTGGCTTGGTTTATGAAGCAATCGATTGAGTTTTCAGTTGTTTCGGATGAGTAAATTGGTGTAGTTTTGGTGAGTAACGAGTTTGAGTTTGGTTGCTGGTGTTGAAATGCATTTTAATGCATTTGGATCTCTGTTTTGATGATATAAAAATAGGGGATCTTGATCAGGAAGCAAACAAAGCTTTTTTGGAGGCTTCAGAACGGTGATTTTCCTGTCGGCGAGCAAGGTTTCACGTATCGGTGAGTGGAAATGGATTTTCCAGCTTTGTAACGCTTTGAGTGTGGTCTTGGGAGCTTAGTGTAAGTTTGAAACACTTAGCTAAGCTCAAGAGTAAGTGATTCGAAAGTCTCTCTCGGAATGTACTATGTTTTTTGTGGAAAATGCACTTGAATTGAATGTGATTTTAATTACTTTTTTAAAGCATGTTTTAAGCATTGTTGATGCTGGTTTTTAATGCCATTTTGTTAAGGATGCACTTGGTAGGTGATCCTTGGATTTATGAAATATATACATTTGAGTTTAAGCATGTTTATGCTTGTGAAAATGACATTGTGATTTATGCTTGTAAAACAGTGGAATAATGTTGTTAAATGATTATATTGGCAAGTGATGGAAATGATTTTTGGTTACTTTAGTCGGATATAGTTAGCCAGCTATAGGATTGGGTGAACCATGAATAAAGTCGCCTTGGATGTCGAGGGGTTGTGATTGTACCGTATAATCCATCCAAGTACACTAACGATTGAGGCTAAGATCACAACGGTGGATGGTTAAATCCCGTGTGTGGATCTTGTGGTATGTGTCTTGTGCTCTCGTTAGTGGAATTATACAACTACCGATGAGTGGTGTTGAGGGGTTGTGATTGTACCGTTATACTCTACCATGAGTGTCACAACGGTTGATGGCTTAATCTCGTTTGTCATCCTTGTGTAGTCTGGTAGGGTGTATGAAGCGTGTGGGACAACGTTTGTAATCCGTGTATCTGATTGTGTCATTTGTGTTGATTTTGGGTATGGATTGAGAATTGATCACTTGCAGACCAATATAATGTTGTTGATTAATGATTTAAGCATGAGATGCTTGTGATTTATGTAAGATGCATGTGATGCTTGGTTTAAGCATGAGCAAAGGATTTTGTTGTTCTTTTAATGATGCTATGAGCATGTGGTTTTAAAAGTGCATGGAGGCTTTAGAGAGCATGTTTTAAGGATGTCTTGAGTTTGTAAATGGTGATAATATGGTTTTATAAAATGCATTGTTGAATGTTGGTTTTAGCGATCCTCTCTAAGCTTTATGCTTACGCTCATTTGTTTCATCAATGCAGAGAATTGAGCTTTAGAGGTAGCAAGAGAGCAAGTGGTTTCCAAGTATCTTGTCTAAACAATGTATGTGGTTTTACCTTGGTGTAATAAGAGGCAATGGGTGGGATTTCTACTCTCGGTTATATTTGGTGATGTTAAACACCTTGAGCATGTTTGGTTTGTTTATTTGGTATTGTAAATGGCCTTTGATTATTGGTTTAAGCTTGAATGTGGTTTTTCGCCTTTTTGTTGTTTTGACATCTAGGAAGCATTCTTGTAGTTCTAAAGCTTGCAAGTATGATGCTATGATTTAACTTGCACTTCGTTTTGGTGTCCCTTGATGTTTATTCATATAGTAAGTGTGTTGTGGCATGTGTTGGGATGGTTTCAAAGGTGAAAAGTTGAGAAAAACTAGCAATTTGGAAAATTGCCGGGTCAAGCATTTCGGAACGGTGGCCTGTAATGGCCATGGTGTTTCAGAACGGGTAGGCACGTTCCGGAACTTTTCGCTACTGTAAATCACCGTATCAAAACAGATAATTTGGAGTCTCAGAACGCAACCACATATCGAATCGGTCAACATGGCTTTGAAACGACCATTTCGATACGGGGACTTGTGTTCCAAAATACTTGACCGTTGGATGTTGATTTTGAATTGTTCCAGGTTTCTGTTTCTTACGTATTGGTCCTTTAATGTTATAAGTTTAATTGGTTGAGTTTGGATGATCCGTTTGAGTTGAAATTTGAAATGTTAGCATGTTACATGATTAATTTTGGATTGATAACTTTAAAATCTGGTTAGTCCTTGTAAATTTAGAAATTTACAATTTGGTCCCTAAAAGTCAAAAGCATGCAATTGAATCCCTAATTGAACCTCGATCTTTGTGTCGTTTTCACCTAATCGCTTTATTCATCACATAGGATAATAATGTACATCTAGAAAAGAAAGAAAGGGTCTCTAATTGGGGTCCACTTTCACGAGTTGACTTTGGTTTTCCTCGTGTAATCTTCTTAGTTCGGGTCAGGCGTCTAGGACGGGCTAAGGGGGTTACATTTGTTGGTTTTATAGCCAAGTTACGAAAGAATTGGGGATAATGGTAAGTGAAATTGGTCTGATTAGTGTATGATTGTTTGAAAAAGCATGTTTTGATTGAATGTTAGAGCTTATGCCATGCTTGATTGTTGTAAATCATATGTGAGATAAATATGTTTGCATGTTGATAATGTGATTAGGATGTATGCTGATTTTGGATGATGTTAAGCATGATGTATATGATAAGCTATGTTATGCTTGAGGGAAATCGGGGTGCCCATTGCCTTATGACACTAATTAAATGTTTTTGTGAACTTGGATCCTTGCTTGAGGCTGGCCTAAATCATGATTTGATTTTTTATTGTTATGCCTTGTTAAAATAGCACTATGGGTCCGAGGAGAGAGCTTAGGTCGAACACGGTAGTGCCTGCGGCTGAGTAGGGCAACCAGGGTAACCAAGGGGCTGCTGTCCCTCCTGGTGGAAATTTACCTCCTCCGCCACCTCCTGGAGGTGGAGAGCCGGAGCAACAAGGACAAGCTGATTTTGTTTTGGGTGATCTAGCGCCACTGGTTCAGGTGATCACCAGAGCGTTTCAGGCTGTGGTATCCAGAGCACATGTTCAGGCCCCTGCAGCTAGGTAGGTGGGTTTGCCTTTGGAGAGGCTGAGGAGTCTAGGAGCTGTCGAGTTCTATGGTATGTCTCATGTGGCGTCGGAAGCCTGGTTGGCTAGCACGATCCTTATCATGGATCAGATGGGATGTAATGATGTGTGCAAGCTGGGATGCATTGTCTCTTTGCTCCAGGGTGACTCTTATAGTTAGTGGACGACCGTCACCGCTGGTATGGAACCCAATGAGGTAGATTGGGAGTTCTTCCGAGGTGCCTTTAAGAGGAAGTATCTTGGAGTGAGATACTTGGATGAGAAGAAGCGTGAATTCATGTCGCTTGTTCAAGAAACCTATATGTTGCTGAGTACGAGGTCCAGTCCGTATGTTTGAGCCAATATGCCCTTGAGTTGATGCCGAGTGAGAGGCATCGTTGTGACCGTTTCCGGTATGGACTGGTGCAGGAAGTCAAGACGTATATGTTGGCAACGAATTACACAGATTTTGATGTGATTGTATGTCGAGTAAAGGACATTGAGCAGAATTTGGGCCAGTCATCTCGTGGAGGTGGTTCTAGCTCTGGTAAGAGAGCAGCTGAGTCTAGTTTTGGTGGCAGACGAAACAAGAGAGGCCGAGATAGGAGATATCAGCCTGTTGCTAGGCGAGGCAATGTTGGACAGGTTCAAGGAGACAAGATGAGGGAATATTAGAACATGTGTGCTGGACGTGTGGTTCTCGGGGTCATCTGCGGCGAGATTGATCTCGTGCAGCTAGGGAGGCTCAGGCTCATGTTATGCTGACAGGGAATTCTTGCTGGAACTGTGGTTCAGCAGATCATATGAGGAGGGAGTGTCCTCTGTTGGTCAGTGGAGGCCAGGGACGTGCACCTAATGTAGTTGCATCTTAGAGAGGTCGTGGGCGTGGCCGAGGGAATTTCCAGAGGAGAGATGAGGGTCAGCGAGGCATTGCTCATGTTGTAGCAGTTCGGCATGAGGGAGGCGGTCCTACGAGGGTCTATGCTCAACGCGAGGAGCGCAACGATATCGATGTCATCGTAGGTACCTTTGTTCTCCAGTCTTTATCATTGTTGGCTTTGATTGATTCTGGATCCACTGTAACCCCCTTAGTCCGGCCCAGACGGTTGACTCGAACTACGAAGATTACACGGGAAAACAAAAGTCAACCCAAAAGTCAACCATGATTAACGACCCTTTTTTCTTTTTAATCCTGTCTAGATACACGTTAACCCTAAGTGAATACTCATGGAACATATATGAGAAAGGCACAACGATCGAACATCAAAGAGGGACTCAATTGCACTTATTACAAGTTTAGGGACCAAATTGTAAATTATGTAAATTAGAAAATCATAACTGAAGTTAAGGTTACCAATATGAAATTAGTCACATTACATGCTTCTCTGACAAAATTCAACTTAATTGGATATCTCAAACACCAGCAATTGCAACATCAACATTTGTGACTAAAATGTAAAGCCTGCAAACTTAAGCACCATTAAAATCAGTGCCCAACGGTCACCTGTTTCGAAACGGCGTTGATCGTTCCGAAACGCGGGTTGGTTTCGAGACTGGTTCCGAAACAAGGCCTTCCAGTAGCAAAATCGTTTCGGAAGCCCCTTAGCGTTTCAAAATACGTAGGCCATTTCAGGCCCCCGTTTCGAAACACTAGAGGGTGTTTCGATACGGTTTGCCCAGATTCAGCAGAAAAGTCTGGTTTTTCATACATAAACCCATTCAAACACTTCCTAATGACTCCCAAATCATGTCAACATATCATCATGCATAAATGGTATGTGTTTAGAACTCCAAAACACATTCATAGCATCAAACATGGTAAACTCATATTTCTAGAGGCATGCTTCCTAGTCAAGCAACCCAATAAGCAATCCAAACCTCAAACAAGCATTAAAGGCCATTTACAAATCAAATCAACCAAGGCAAACATGCCACAACCACATGGAGTTCAATACATCTCCCAAACCAAAGTATAGATTCCCATTGCCAAGTTTCCAAAACTAATAGTGTATGAAAACGTCACCATACATGAGCATGGTTTTCCTTGGACACTCTTAGCTTCCTTGTTGCCCTTAAACACTTCAATTATCTGGATTATTGGTAAAAGAGAGAGCATAAGAACAAACGCTTAGTGATGCATGGTCTAAGTAAACCAACCCAATAATGCATTTTTAGAAAACACTTTCAACAAAGCTTTTTAACCACATACTCATCTCTTTCCCATGCTACCATGCATACTTTACAAGCATCTCATGCTTCATTATATTCAATACATTATATTGGCTTTCAAGTGATAGTTCATAACCATTTCAACACAAACCACAATCGGATACGCGGATTACAAGCATTGTCCTACACGCTTCATACACACTACCGGACTACACAAGGTTCACACACAAGAGCAATCCCTCCATTGTTGTGACACCCGTGGTGGAGTATAATGGTACAATCTCAACCCCTCAACAACACTCATCGGTAGTTGTATAATTCCACTAACAAGAGTAAGGGACACATAACACAAGATCCACACACGGAATTTCAACCACTGTTGTGCTCTTACCTCAATCGTTAGGGTACTTGGATGGAATTTACGGTACAATCATAACCCCTCAACATCCAAGGCGACTTTACTTACGGTGCACCGAATCCTATAGCCGGCTTACTATATCCGATTCAAGTACTTTAAAACCAATTCATCACTTGCCAATATACATCAAATACCATCATCAATTCACTGTTTTAAAGCATTAATCAAAGCCATTAAACATCATGCATCATTACCAAACTAATAACATGTCAAACCAAGGATCTCTTACCTTGAGTATCCTTCAATACATGGCTTTCAAAACCAACATTAAGCATGCTAAAACATTCTTTCAAAACAGAATTTAAACATGCAATTTATAACCAATGCATCAAACCACTTCTTAGCACATCCGAGGGAGTTTTTCCGAAAACTTACTCTTGAGCTTAGCTAAGTTGTTTAGACTTAAACTAAGTTCCCGAAACCTCAAAATAATCGTTTCAAAGCTAGAAAACCTTCTCCACTCACCAATTACGTTTCTCTTTCTTGCCGAAATGCCAATTATGCTTTCAAATCAACTCCAAGGTGTCCGAAGATGTCTCCCATGTTTTAGACACATCAAAACAGATGATTAATGCATCATCATGCATTGAAATCTTTATCCAGCACTCTCTTAAACCCGCTGCTCTACCTAAAACCAACATTTCGGCTACCAAACACAACCGAAATCACCTCCAAACTCCTCTAAAACTTTACCCAGCCAAGATCCATCACTTCTAATCATTTCTAAACATCACTCACCATTAAAAACAAACCTAAACTCGACTTTATACCTCTAGCTAAAACAGAACACCTCAAAAACCACCATTTTCTTGACCAAAAACTTAGGAAACACAACCTATTTGGGATTGGATTGATAAAACCTCAAAACAGATCCCAATCAATCACAACGAAATTCTTCAAGATCTCTTCCAAATCTTGAGTTTTAAGCCAAAAACCAAGTTTCTAATATTAAATCAATTTATAAAACTTAGATTAAGGATTGACAATTTGGGAATTTCAGTAAAGAACTGAGTATTTAGAGGAGAAGAACAATCTTACCTCTAAATGATGATTTCTCCTTGATTTGAGCCAAATTGTTTGAAAATTCAATGTGGAAATCAAAAGGATTTGATGCAAGGTTGATTAGGAATCAATAGATGATAGAAATCTCATCAATTGAAATGAAAATCTATGTGAAAGTTGTGGGAGAAAAGGTGTTTGGATGATGGGATTTTGAGAGAAAAAGGAATGAGAGAAAATTAGGAAAAGGTAGTTATGAGAATCTAAAAGTAGTTTCCATCTTTATTTTATTTAATTAAAACATTATTTAAATCACCCAAATTAAAGAAAAATCTGGAGAAAAACATTTTGGGTAATTAGCTCCTTAAAGATTCAAAGTTTCAATCCTTTACAAAACATTCACCACTAAACTTTTCAAAAATCAAATTTTGGTCACTACACCGGAATGTAGTATTTCCAAACCTTATTTTGTAAAATTGATTTCACCACTCTCTTATATATATTAAATAAGGATTTTTAGATATTTTTAAAGCATCTCGAACTAGGCTTTCCCTAAAATCTTCTTTTATATTCGAACCGTTTCTCAGACCGGTCCGACCAAACCCTAAACTTCTAAACCCAAAATTGGGGTGTTACAACTCTCCCCCTCTTAAGAAATTTTGTCCTCGAAATTTACTTGGAGGAAAAAGGTAAGGAAACTGATTCTTCATGTCATCCTTTCTTTCCCACGTGGCTTCCTCAACACCATGATGTCTCCATAATACCTTAACCAATTCAATGGTCTTACCCCGAAGAACTTTACTGTCTGAATCCAAAATTTCATCCGCCTCTTCATCATAGGTCAAATCTTGATTCAACTCTACTTCCTCCACAAGCATAACATGCGAAGGATCCGATCTATATCTCCGAAGCATAGAGACATGAAAAACATCATGTATCTTTTCCAACTCTTGCGGCAACCTCAGCTTGTACGCAACATGACCCACACGATCAATCACCTCGTATGGTCCAAATTACCTAGGGCTCAACTTACCCTTTCGACCAAACCTCATCACCTTCTTCCATGGTGAAACCTTTAAAAACACATGGTCACCCACCACAAACTCAATCTCCTTACGCTTCAAATCAGCGTAAGACTTCTTTCGATCAGAAGCTGCCTTCAACCGCTCACAAATGAGCTTCACCTTCTCAGTGGTTCCTTTCAACAAAGCCGGCATCGAGACCAACTTCTGACCTGTTTCAGCCCAGCAAAGAGGAGTTCTGCACCTCCTCCCATACAAGGCTTCATAAGGTCCCATTTGAATACTTGCTTGGTAGCTATTGTTATAAGAAAACTCTACCAAAGGCAAATGCTTCTCCCAAGAACTTTGAAACTCAATCATACAGCACCTCCACATATCCTCAAGCACTTGGATAACACGGTCAGACTGTCCATCCGACTGTGGATGATAAGAAGTACTAAAATTCAACCGCGTACCCAAAGCTTGGTGCAAACACTCCCAAAAATGCGATGTAAACCTCGGATCTCTATCCGACACTATAGACTTTGGCACACCATGCAGTCGCACAATCTCAGCAATGTACAGCTCCGCAAGCTTATCCAAGGTATACGTAGTATGCACATGTAAAAAATGCACACACTTCGTAAGGCGATCCACAATCACCCACACCGAATTCTTCTTCGATGGCGACAAAGGCAAACCAGACACGAAGTCCACGGTAATCCTTTCCCACTTCCACTATGGAATCCTCAACGGTTACAACAACCCTGAAGGAAACTGATGCTCAGCTTTAACCCACTGAAAAACTATGCACTTACTCACGTACTCCGCAACATCATTCTTCAAACCCACCTAATAGTACACATCCTTCAGATCATGATACATCTTTGTACTACTAGGGTGCATAGCAAAAGGACTACTATGAGCTTCAGTCAGAATAGTAAGCCTCAACTCCGCATCATTCGACACTACTATCCAACTTCCAAAACATAGAACTCCATCATCATTAAAACAGAAATCCGATGGTCTATCCTCAGGAATATCTTGAACATGTGGCACCAAAGAATCATCCAGCAACTGCTTATCCTTTATCAACTGAACCAAAGATGGTTTCACTTGCAACTCCGCCACAAGGCCTCCATCACACGATATGCTCAAACGAGCAAACATCGCTCTCAATTCAATAGCCACTTTCCGGCTCAAAGCATCGACTACAACATTAGCTTTTCCCAGATGGTACTCAATCGTCAAATCATAATCCTTAAGCAACTCCACCCAACGTCGTTGTCTAAGATTCAACTCTTTCTGAGACATCAGATACTTCAAACTCTTGTGATCCGTGTACACAGTACACTTCTCACCATAGAGATAATGTCTCCAAATCTTCAAAGCAAAAACCACCGCAACTAATTCAATATCATGCGTAGGATAATTGCGCTCATGCACCTTCAACTGGCATAATGCATAAGCCACCACCTTACCCCCTTGCATCAGCACACACCCCAACCCAACATAGGATGTGTCGCTGTACACCACAAACTCTTTCCCTGACTCAGGGATAACCAAGATAGGAGCTTGCATCAAAGCTGCCTTAAGCTTCTCAAAAGCTTGCTGCCTTGCTTCTGTCCACTCATACTTGACATCCTTTTGCAACAACTTCGTCAAAGGAGCAGCAATATTCGAAAATCCATCCACAAACCTCCGGTAATATCCTGCCAACCCAAGGAAACTACGGACTTCATGAACAGACTTAGGAGGCTTCCAATTCATCACCGTCTCAATCTTCTGAGGATCAACACGATTCCCTTCAGCAAAAACCACATGACCAAGGAAAACAATTTCCTTAAGCCAAAATTCGCTTTTGCTCAGCTTAGCATAAAGCTGATTTTCCAACAGCGCCTGTAATACAATCCTCTAATGCCCCTCATGCTCCTCCTCAGTATGAGAATACACAAGAATATCATCAATGAACACCGCAACAAACTTGTCCAAGTATTCATGAAACACTCTATTCATCATGTCCATAAAAGCTGCAAGAGAATTCGTCAAGCCAAACAGCATTACAAGGAACACATAATGCCCATACCTCGTCCTAAAGGCTGTTTTTGGCACGTCCACATCTTTCACCTTAAGCTGGTAGTAACCTGACCTTAAGTCAATCTTGGAAAACACAGCCGCTCCCTGAAACTGATCAAAAAGATCATCAATCCTCGGTAAAGGATATCGATTCTTGATTGTTAACTTGTTCAGTTGACGATAATCGATGCACATTCTCATAGTGCCATCCTTCTACTTCACAAACAAGATCGGTGCACCCTAAGGTGACACACTAGGCTAAATGAAACCACGGTCAAGCAACTCCTGAAGCTGCGTCTTCAACTCCTTCAACTCCTTAGGTGCCATTCGGTAAGGAGCAATGGACACTGGAGTTGTGTTTTCATACATCTCAATTCCAAATTCCACCTCTCGACTAGGTGGCAATCCAGGTAACTCCTTCGGAAACACTCCAGGAAACTCTCACACAGTCCTGATATCTTGAACGCGCAACTCTTTCGAACTTGGATTCATAACAAAGGCTAGGTAAGCCTCACAACCTTGCCTCAGCATTCGGCTTGCTTCCAACGTAGACACCACATTGGCAAGAAACTTCACATTATCACCAACCACCACTACTTCGTAATCATCCGCAAGTTTCAACGAAACTCGCTTATTCTCAAAATCCACTATAGCTCGATGTTCGACAAGCCAATCCATACCAAGGATTGCATCAAAACCATAGAATGGCAATTCCATGAGATCAACGAGAAAAACATGGTTTTGTACTTTCAAGGGACATCTTCTATACAACTTTCGTGTCACGACTGTCTCACCAAAGGAACTAGTCACACACATACCAACATCTGAAGACTCAACAGGTAAACAAAGCATTTGAGCATGTTCACGCAATATGTATGAGTGTGTAGATCCAGAATCAATCAAGGAAAGTAATGAAAAGGATTGCAAAGTAAATGTACCTGCGATCACATACGTATCATTCCTCCCCTCACGCTGAGCATACACTCGAGCCTGGCCACCACCCTAAGGTAGAACATCCACAACATCTGCCACATTCCTCCCACCATCATCTTTGCGCTGAAAGTTACCACGGCCGCGCCTACGGCCTCTTTGTGGTGCAACTACCCTAGGAGCACGTCCCTGACCACCACCGGCCAACAAAGGACACTCCCTCCTCATGTGGTCTGTCGAACCACAATTCCAGCATGAATTACTTGTCACTGCAACATGAGCCTGAACCTCCCTCGCTGCTCGAGGACAATCTCGCCTCAAATGGCCATGAGATCCACGCTTCTAGCACGTGTTCAGATCAGCCCTTATCCTATCTCCCTGAACAGGCGCACCATGCCCTCCATTACCACGCCTAGTAGAAGACTGATACCTCTTATCTCGTCCTCTCTTGTTCTGTCCACCACCAGAACTATAATCAGCAGCTCTTTTTCCCGAGCTAGAACTAACACCTCTGGAAGACAAACCCAAGTTCTGCTCGATGTCCTTCGCTCTACTCACAAGCACATCGAAATCTATATACTCAGCCGCAAGCATAAAAGTCTTCACATCCGTTACCAATCCATAACAGAAACGTTCACACCTCTCTCGCTCATCAGGGATTAGCTCAGATGCATACTGACTAAGGTGGACAAACTGAATCTCATACTCAGCTACCGTCATGCTTCCTTGCACAAGAGACATAAATTCTCTTTTCTTCTCATCTAGGTATCGCACACCCAGATACTTCTGCTTGAACGCATTCAAGAAGAACGTCCAAGTCACATCATTGTCCTCCATTCCAGAGATAATGGTCGTCCACCACGTATAAGCATCATCATGCAGCAGTGACACCACGCAGCCCAACTTCTGCACATTATTGCAATTCCTTTGCCCCAAAATCCTCTTGGTGCTTTCCAACAAAGACTTAGATCCTTCTGGAGATAAACCTCTAAACTCAGTCCCTCCCAGACTGCGAAGACGTTCCAAAGGCAATATCACATTAGCATCACCCTGATGCGCAACTCCGTGAGCTCCAGATACTGCTGCCTGAAAGGCTCCATCAATAGCCTGAATTAACACAGTCATGTCAGGAGCAGCTTGCCCCTGCACACCTTCGGGTCCAGCGACCCCAGCACCAACACCAGCATTATCACCTCCAGCACCACCACCGTCGGGTGGTCCACCACCAAGGGGAGGAGGTAAATCCACAACATTCTCAGTATTCTCCTCATTCTCATTCTGAGCCATAGCTCTTGTATTCATTCTCATCTCCCTACGTGGCCCCATTTACAAGAAAACAATGCACTGACACAAATGCAATAAACATAATTAGGCTCAACAAGGTAAGTAATCTAAGTACTCAAGCTCTTTTTCGAAAACAATTCCTTTCATTAGTTTTGATATGGAAATGGGATCCCCTAACACATTCCAACATAGCATATCATCACAATTGAAACCATGCACCACAATTCAGACAACATTCTTTCACCCAAAAGGCAAATCATGCAAATACACATACATAACCCACATAACCATTTCCATTTACATGAGAACTTAGCTTTGATACCACCAAATGTAACCCCCTTAGTCTGGCCCAGACGGATGACCCGAACTACGAAGATTACACGGGAAAACCAAAGTCAACCCAAAAGTCAACCCTGATTAACGACCTTTTTTCTTTTTAATCTTGTTTAGAGACACTTTAACCTTAAGTGAGTACTCATGGAACATATATGAGAAATTCACAGCGATCGAACAACAAAGAGGGACTCAATTGCACTTATAGAAGTTTAGGGACCAATTTGTAATTTCTGTAAATTAGAAGATCATAACTGATTTTAAGGTTACCAATATGAAATTAGTCACATTACATGCTTCTCTGCCAAAATTCAACTTAATTGGGCATCTCAAACACCATCAATTGTAAGATCAAAATTTGGGACTAAAATGTAAAGCATGCAAACTTCAACACCATTCAAATCAGTGCCCAACGGTCACCTATTTCGAAACGGCATTGACCATTCCAAAACACGGGTTGGTTCCGAGACTGGTTCCGAAACAAGGCCTTCCAGTAGCAAAATCGTTTCGGAACGCCCCTTAGCGTTTCAAAACACGAAGGCCATTTCAGGCCCCCGTTTCGAAACACAAAAGGGTGTTTCAATACGGTTTGCCCAGATTCAACAGCAAAGTCAGGTTTTTCATACTTAAACCCAATTAAACACTTTCTAATGACTCTCAAATCATGTCAACATATCATCATAAATAAATGGTACGTGTTTAGAACTCCGAAACACATTCATAGCATCAAACATGGTAAATTCATATTTCTAGAGGCATGCTTCATAGTCAAGCAACCCAATAAGAAATCCAAACCTCAAACAAGCATTAAAGGCCATTTACAAATCAAATCAACCAAGGCAAACATGCCACAATCACAGGGTGTTCAATACATCTCCCAAACAAAGTATAGATTCCCATTGCCAAGTTACCAAAACTAATAGTGTATGAAAACGTCACCATACATGAGCTTGGTTTCCCTTGGACACTCATGGCTTCCTTGTTGCCCTTAAACACTTCAATTATTAGCATTATTGGTAAAAGAGAGAGCGTCAGCACAAACACTTAGTGAGGCATGCTCTAAGTAAACCAACACAATAATGCATTTTTAGATAACACTTTCAACAAAGCTTTTTAACCACATACTCATCTCTTTCCCATGCTACCATGCATACTTTACAAGCATATCATGCTTCATTATATTCAATACATTATATTGGCTTTTAAGTGATAGTTCGTAACCATTTCAACACAAAACACAATCGGATACGCGGATTACAAGCGTTGTCCCACACGCTTCATACACACTACCAGTCTACACAAGGTTCACACACAAGAGCAATCCCTCCATTGTTGTGACACCCGTGGTGGAGTATAACAGTACAATCTCAACCCTTCAACACCAATCATCGGTAGTTGTATAATTCCACTAACGAGAGTAAGGGACACATAACAAAAGATCCACACACAGAATTTCAACCACCGTTGTGATCTTACCTCAATCGTTAGGGTACTTGGATGGAGTTTACGGTACAATCACAACCCCTCAACATCCAAGGCGGCTTTACTTACGGTGCACCCAATACTATAGCCGGCTAACTATATCTGATTCAAGTACTTTAAAACCAATTCATCACTTGCCAATATACATCAAATACCATCATCAATTCACTATTTTAAAGCATTAATCAAAGCCATTAAACATTATGCATTATTTCCAAACTAATAACATGTCAAACCAAGGATCTCTTACCTTGACTATCCTTTAATACATGGCTTTCAAAACCAGCATTAATCATGCTAAAACATGCTTTCAAAATAGAATTTAAACATGCAATTTATAACCAATGCATCAAACCACTTCTTAGCACATCCGAGGGAGTTTTTCCAAAAACTTACTCTTGAGCTTAGCTAAGTTTTTTAGACTTAAACTAAGCTCACAAAACCTCCAAATAATCGTTTCAAAGCTGGAAAACCATATCCACTCACCAATTACGTTTCGCTTGCTTGCCGAAACGCCAATTAAGCTTCCAAATCAACTCCAAAGGTGTCCGAAGATGTCTACCCTGTTTTAGACACATCAAAGCAGAGGATTAATGCATCATCATGCATTGAAATCTTCAGCCAACACTATCTTTAACCCGCTGCTCTACCTAAAACCAACATTTCGGCTACCAAACACAACCGAAATCACCTCAAAACTCCTCCAAAAGATTACCCAGCCAAGATCCATCACTTCTAATCATTTCTAAACATCAATTACCATTAAAAACAAACCTAAACTCGACTTTATACCTCCAGGAATAACAGAACACCAAGAACACCTCAAAAACCACCATTTTCTTAACCAAAAACTTAGGAAACACAACCTATTCGGGATTGGATTGATAAAACCTCATTTTTAACCTCATTTAATATCAAAAATACATTAAAGAACCACCTAAAAACAGAGCCCAACCAATCCCAACGAAATTCTTCAAGATCTCATCCAAATCTTGAGTTTTAAGCCAAAAACCAAGTTTCTAATATAAAATCCATTTATAAAACTTAGATTAAGGATTGACAACTTGGGAATTTTAGTAATGAACTGAGTATTTACAGGAGAAGAACAATCTTACCTCTAAATGATGTTTTCTCCTTGATTTGAGCCAAATTCCTTGAAAATTCAATGAGAAAATCAAAAGGATTTGATGCAAGATTGATTAGGAATCAATAGATGATATAAATCTCATCAATTGAAATGAAAATCTATGTGAAAGTTGCTGGAGAAAAAGTGTTTGGATGATGGGATTTTGAGAGAAAATTAGGAAAAGGTAGTTATGAGAATCTAAAAGTAGTTTCCATCTTTATTTTATTTAATTAAAAAATTAATTAAATCACCCAAATTAAGGAAAATCTAGAGAAAAACATCTTGGGTAATTAGCTCCTTAAAGATTCAAAGTTTCAATCCTTTACAAAACAGTCACCACTAAACTTTTCAATAATCGCATTTTGGTCACTACATCGAAATGTAGTATTTCCAAACCTTATTTTGTAAAATTGATTTCACCACTCACTTATATATATTAAATGAGGATTTTTAGATATTTTTCTATATTTTTAAAGCATTCCGAGCTAGGCTTTCCCTAAAACCTCCTTTAATATTCGAACCGTTTCTCAGACCGGTCCAACCAAACCCTAAACTTCTAAGCCCAAAATTAGGGTGTTACATCCACGCATTCTTATATCTTGAGTGAGCATGCACATTTGCTTGATATACATGTTGAGTTGCTTGAAGTTGGAATGCAAGTGATCAGTTCTTTTGGTGAGACTGTAGTCACTAGAAAGTTGTATCGGAGGTGTCCCTTGTATGTTCAGGGTCATGTTTTTCTTGTGGATTTGATGGAGTTACCCTTTTATGGTTTTGATGTAATTCTTGGTTTGGATTGGCTATCTGATAATAGAGAAGTGGTTGACTTTGATATTAAGTGAGTCACCTTAAAGCTTCCCGATGATTATAAGGTTGTGATAGTAGGCGAGAATGTGAAATTCTTGTCTAATGTGATTTCGGCTTTGGAAGCAAGTTGTCTGATAAGGTTGGGTTGCGAGGCTTATCTTGCTTTTGTGATGAATACTGGTACAAAGGACGTACATGTATAGGACATCAAAACCGTCTGCGATTTTCAGGGTGTCTTTCTGAAAGAGTTGTCGGGGTTGCCGCCAAACAGAGAAGTTAAGTTTAGTATCGAGTTGTATGAGAATACGACTCCAGTGTCCATTTCTCCTTATCGCATGGCACCTAAAGAGCTAAAAGAGTTGAAAACGCAACTGCAAGAGTTGCTGGACCGAGGGTTCATCCAGCCGAGTGTATCAACTTGGAGTGTATCGGTGTTGTTTGTAAAGAATAAAGATAGAACGATGTGGGTGTGTATAAATTATCGGAAACTGAACAAGTTGACAATCAAGAACAAGTATCCTTTGCCAAGGATTGATGATCTCTTTGATCAGTTTCGAGGAGTTTCTATGTTTTCCAAGATTGACTTAAGGTCAAGGTATTACCAGTTGGAGGTAAAGGATGTGGATGTACCTAAGACAGCTTTTCGGACAAGGTATGGGCATTACGTGCTCTTAGTGATGCCATTTGGTTTGACCAACGCACCTGCTGCTTTTATAGACACGATGAATCTTGTGTTCCATGAGTTCTTGGATCAGTTTGTGGTGGTGTTCATCGATGATATCCATGTGTACTTTCGTACCGAGAAGGATCATGATATACACTTGAGGATCGTTTTGCAAGCGTTGTTGGAGAACCAGTTGTATTCCAAGCTAAGTAAGTGTGAGTTTCGGCTTAAGGAGGTGGTCTTCCTTGGGCATGTTGTATCAGCTGAGGGTATTCGTGTTGACCCGCATAAAGTAGAGGCTGTAATGAGTTTGAAGGTGCCTAAGTCGGTGAAAGAGGTACGAAGTTTCCTTGGTTTAGCTGGGTATTACTGTAGGTTCGTCGATGGTTTCTCAAAGATTGCTGCACCTTTGATCTAGTTGTTGTAGAAGAATGTTCGCTTTGAGTGGACTGACGCGAGGTAGCAAGCTTTTGAGAAGCTGAAGGAAGCTTTGATGCAAGCTCATGTCCTGATTCAACTAGAGTCTGGTAAGGAGTTTGGGGTCTATAGCGATTCTTCCATTGTTGGTTTGGGATGTGTGTTGATGCAAGAGGGTAAGGTAGTAGCCCATGCATCTAGGTAGTTGAAGGTGCATGAGCGTAACTACCATACTCACGATCTTGAGCTTGCGCCTGTTGTGTTTGCTTTGAAGATCTGGAGGCATTATCTGTATGGCGAGAAATGTGTGGTGCTCACGGATTATAAGAGCTTGAAGTATCTTATTTCTCAAAAGGAGTTGAATCTTAGGCAACGTCGTTGGGAGGAGTTGTGTTAGGATTATGACCTGTCGATCGAGTATCACCCGGGCAAGGCCAATGTTGTGGATGATGCTTTGAGCAGGAAAGTGGTTGCGGAGTTGAGGGCGATGTTTGCTTGCTTGAGCATATCGCGAGATGTTGGTCTTGTTGATGAATTGCAAGTGAAACCATATCTGATTCAGTTGATTAAGGATAATCAGTTGCTTGATGATTCTCTTGTCCCTCATGTTCAGGACATTGCGAAGGGTAAGCCTTCGAATTTCAGTTTTAATGATGATGGTGTTTTGTGCCTTGGGAGTCGAATAGTGGTGCCAGATGCTGTTGAGTTGAGGCACACTATTTTGAATGAGGCTCATAGTAGTCCATTTGCTATGCATCTTGGTAATACGAAGATGTATCGTGATTTGAAGGATGAGTACTACTGGGTGGGGTTGAAGAATGATGTTGCTGAGTTTGTTAGTAAATGCATGGTGTGTCAGCGAGTGAAAGTTGAACATCAGGTTCCTTTTGGGTTGTTACAACCTTTGAGAATTCTAGAGTGGAAGTGGGAAAGGATTACCATGGATTTTGTGTATGGTTTGCCTTTGTCGCCATCAAAGATGAATTCAATTTGGGTGATTGTTGATCGCCTCACGAAGTGTGCACATTTCTTGCCTGTGCATACTACGTATACCTTGGATAAGTTGGCAGAGCTATATATTGCTGAGATTGTGCGGTTGCACGATGTGCCAAAGTCCATATTGTCGGATAGGGATCCAAGGTTTACATCACGGTTCTAGAAATGTTTGCATCAAGCCCTGGGTACACGGTTGAATTTCTGTACTTCCTATCATCCTCAGATGGATGGACAGTAGGAACGTGTGATCCAGGTGATTGAGAACATGTTGAGATGTTGCGTTATATATTTTCAGGGTTCTTGGGAGAAGCACTTGTCGTTGGTTGAGTTTTCTTATAACAATAGTTTTCGAGAAAATATTCAAATGGCTACACACAAGGCTTTGTATAGGAGGAAGTGTAGGACCCCCTTTGTTGGGCAAGAGCTGGGAATAAGTTGATTTCGATGCCGACTATGTTGAAAGGAACCACCGAGCAGGTGAAGCTCATCTGTGAGCGTTTGAAGGCAGCATCGGATCGGCAAAAGTCTTACGCAGATATGAAGTGTAAGGAAATCGAGTTCGCGGTTGGCGAACATGTGTTTTTGAATGTATCGCCTTGGAAGAAGTTGATGAGATTTGGGCGTAAGGGTAAGCTTAGCCCGAGGTTTATTGGACCTTATGAGGTTGTGGAGCGTGTTGGTCCTGTGACATATCGATTGAGGTTGCCTTCTGAGCTGTAAAAGATACATGATGTGTTTCATGTCTCAATGTTGCGAAGGTACATATCGGATCCTTCGCATGTGATGCTTGTTGGGGAGATCGAATTGAATCTGGATGTGTCATATGATGAGGAACCAGTGAGGATCCTGGATGTGAGCAGTAAAGTTCTTCGTAGCAAGATGATAGAGCTTGTGAAGGTGTTGTGGCGACACCGAGGAGTTGATGAGGCAACTTTGGAAATCAAGGAGGACATGCTGAAGCAGTTTCCACACCCTTTTCCTTTAGGTAAAATTTTTGGGACGAAATTTCCTAAGAGTGGGAGAGTTGTAACGCCCTGGTTTTGGGCCTAGATTTTTTAGACATCGGATAGGTCGGAAATAGTTCGAATCGCGTTAGGTGATTGAGGGAAATCAAGGATCGGGAAAGGATAAGAATATGGTAAAATTGCTAAAATCTTCTTAAATCATGTTTAAGGGGTTGGTCAAATCAATTTTACAAAATAGGCATTGGAAGTGGTACATTTTGGGTAGTGACCAACATGTAATGTTTTAAAACTATGGAAAAATGAAATTTTAAAAGAGGAGCCAAAAATCTTAGAATCTTTAGGTATCTATGGTGCAATTACACCTTCCTTAAATTTACATTTGTTTTAAATGGGTTTTAGATAATTAAAATCGAAATGATTTTATTTTAATTAAAATGAGTTAATTGGGAAATTGAGAATTCATTTCACGTAACTAACTTTCATTTCAGCAAAACCAATTTCCCAACTCTTTTTTTCCAGATTTCTTTTCTCCCAAACACTCTCCCTTTGATTTCTAAACAAATTTCAAGAGTTCTCTTCAAATTCTTCAAAATTTGTTAAGGAAAACTTTTCAATCATTGAGAAAGGAAAGGATTAGAGGTAAATCCCGTTCTCAACCTTCAATATAGGTTCTTCATTGAAATTCCCAAGATCTTTGGCTTCTAATTGATTTTTTGGGTGATTTTTTATTATAGTTTTGATTTAATATCAAAATCTTGCAAAAATGTGATTAAAATCTTGATTTTCGGATTGGATTTGATAAGCTATGTTTTGGATTGGTTTTAATTGTGTTTTGAGTTGATTATTATGTTTAAAAAGGGTTTTGATAATATGGATCCCGAAATCCTTGAGATCCTTGAGTTTCTTGATAGTTTTAGTTGGGTTTTTGAGGTGAAATGATGGTGTTATGCATGATGGAGGTATAAGGATGGGTTTAGGTTGTTTTTAGATGAGCTTTGATGTTTGTAAATGGTTGAAAGTGATGTATGTTGGCTGGGCTTGGTTTAGGAAGCAATCGATTGAGTTTTTGGTTGTTTCAGATGAGTAAATTGGTGTAATTTTGGTGAGTAACGAGTTTGAGTTTGGTTGCTGGTGTTGAAATGCATTTTAATGCATTTGGATCTCTGTTTTGATGATCTAAAAACATGGGATCTTGATCTGGAAGCAAACGAAGCTTTTGTGGAGGCTTTAGAAGGGTGATTTTCGTGTCGGCAAGCAAGGTTTCGCGTATCGGTGAGTGGAAATGGATTTTCCAGCTTTGTAACGCTTTGAGTTGGTCTTGTGAGCTTAGTGTAAGTTTGAAACACTTAGCTAAGCTCAAGAGTAAGTGATTCGAAAGTCTCTCTTGGAATGTGCTATGTTTTTTGTGTGGAAATGCATTTGAATTGAATATGATTTTAATTACTGTTTTAAAGCATGTTTAAGCATTGTTGATGCTTGTTTTTAATGTCATTTTGTTAAGGATGCACTTGGTAGGTGATCCTTGGATTTATGAAATATATACATTTGAGTTTAAGCATGTTTATGCTTGTGAAAATGGCATTGTGAGTTATGCTTGTAAAACAATGGAATAATGTTGTTAAATGATTATATTGGCAAGTGGTGGAAATGGTTTTTGGTTACTTTAATCGGATATAGTTAGTCGGCTATAGGATTGGGTGCACCGTGAATAAAGTCACCTTGGATGTCGAGCTGTTGTGATTGTATCGTATACTCCATCCAAGTACCCTAATGATTGAGGCTAAGATCACAACGGTGGATGGTTAAATCCCGTGTGTGGATCTTGTGGTATGTGTCTCGTGCTCTCGTTAGTGGAATTATACAACTACCGATGACTGGTGTTGATGGGGTTGTGATTGTACCATTAAACTCCACCACAAGTTTCACAACGGTTGATGGCTTAATCCCGTGTGTGAGCCTTGTGTAGTCTGGTAGTGTGGATGAAGCGTGTGGGACAACGCTTATAATCCGGGTATCCGATTGTGTCATTTGTGTTGGTTTTGGGTATGGATTGAGAATTGATCACTTGCGAGCCAATATAATGTTGTTGATTAATGATTTAAGCATAAGATACTTGTAAATTTATGCTAAGATGCATGTGATGCTTGGTTTAAGCATGAGCAAAGGATTTTGCTATTGTTTTAACGATGTTATGAGCATGTGGTTTTAAAAGTGCATGGAGGCTTTAGAGAGCATGTTTTAAGGAAGGCTTAGGTTGGTAAATGATGATAATATGATTTTATAAAATGCATTGATCAATGTTTGTTTTAGCTATCCTCACTAAGCTTTATGCTTACGCTCATTTGTTTCATCAATGCAGAGAATTGAGCTTTACAGGCAGCGATAGAGCAAGTGGTTTCCAAGTATCTTGTCTAAACAATGTATGTGGTTTTACCCTTGTGTAATAAGAGGCAATGGGTGGGATTTCTACTCTCGGTTATATTTGGTGATGTTAAACACCTTGAGCATGTTTGGTTTGTTTATTTGGTATTATAAATGGCCTTTGAGTATTGGTTTAAGCTTGAATGTGGTTTTTAGCCTTTTTGTCGTTTTAACGTCTAGGAAGCATGTCTATAGTTCTAAAGCTTCCAAGTATGATGCTATGATTTAGTTTGCACTTCGTTTTGGTGTCCCTTGATGTCTATTCATATAGTAAGTGTGTTGTGGCATGTGTTGGGATGGTTTCGGAGATGAAAAGTTGAGAAAAACCAGCAATTTGGAACGGGTAGGCACGTTCCGTAACATTTTGCTACTGTAAATCACCGTATCGAAATGGATTATTTGGGGTCTCGGAACGCACCCGCGTATAGAAACGATCAACATGGCTTCAAAACGACCGTTACGATACGAGGACTTGTGTTCTGAAACACTTGACTGTTGGATGTTGATTTTGAATTGTTCCAGGTTTCTGTTTCTTACGTATTGGTCCCTGAATGTTGTAAGTTTAATTGATTGAGTTTGGATGATCCGTTTGAGTTGAAATTTGACATGCTGGCATGTTACATGATTAATTTTGGATTGGTAACTTTAAAATCTGGTTAGTCCTTGTAAATCTAAAAATTTACAATTTGGTCCCTAAAAGAGAAAAGCATGCAATTGAATCCCTAATTGAACCCCGATCGTTGTGTCGTTCTCTCCTACTCGCTTTATTCATCACATAGGATAATAATGTGCATCTAGAAAAGATAAAAAGAAAAAAAAGGTCGCTAATCGAGGTCCACTTTCACGAGTTGACTTTGGTTTTCCCCGTGTAATCTTCTTAGTTCGGGTTAGGCGTCTAAGACGGGCTAATGGGGTTACATCTTTAATGAAGACAAGTCCAAGTCCAACTTAACTTCCTATCCAAGAAGGACTTTTCCCCACTTCTATTGTAACACCCCAGTTTTGGGCTTGGAAGTTTAGGGTCTGAACTGGACCGGTTTAAATTACGGTTTGAATATAAAAGGTGGTTTTTAGGGAAAGCCTAGTTCGGGATGCATTAAAAATATGGAAAAATATCTAAAAATCCCCTTTTATTATATATAAGAGAGTGGTGAAATCAATTTTACAAAATGGGCATTGAAAATATGACATTTCAAGTTAGTGACTAAAATGTAATTTTTGAAAAGTTGGTGACTGTTTTAAAAGGATTGAAACTTTGAATCTTTAAGGAGCTAATTTACCCAAGGGAGGGTTTCTCCAGATTTTTCTTAGATTTTAAAGATTTATTTAATGTTATTTAATAAAAAGAAAAGAGGGAAAAGAGATATTTTAGTTTCTTAACTAACTTTTGCCAAAATTTTCCCATTTCATTTTCTCTCAATTTTCTCTCAGCCAAACACATTTCCACAGCCACTTTTCCTTTGATTTTCACACCTAAAGTTGAGATTTGAATCTCTAAATGATTTCTAATCATTTCTACACCAAATCCTCATCATTTGCTTATTGAATTTTCAAGGATTTTGGCTCTAAACAAGGAGAAACTCACATTTAGAGGTATGAACGTCCTTCTCCTCTAAATACTCAGTTCTTTACTGAAATTACCAAGTTCTCAATCCTTAAATTGAGTTTTATTAAAGGTTTTTATGTTGTGTTCTTGATTTTGGCTTAAAATGCAAGATTTGGATTTAATTTTGAAGAAATTCGTAATAAATGATTGGGCTCTGTTTTGAGGTGTCTTTTTGATGTATTTTGGATGTCTAAATAATGTGTAATTGAGGTTTAATCAATGCAATCCCGAATAGGTTGATTTTCCTAAGTTTTTACTTTAGTTAATGGTGGTTTTTGGGGTGATTTTGATGTTCATCTATAGCTAGAGGTATAAGGAAGTGATTAGGTCCTTTTTGGATGTTAATTGATGTCTAAGAATGATTGGAATTGATGGATCTTGGCTGGGTAATGTTGTAGAGGTGTTTGGATTTGATTTCGGTTGTGTTTGGTAGCCGAAATGTGAGTTTTAATGAGAGCAGCGAGTTTAGGTGTTTTTGCTGAAGATTTTAATGCATGATGATGCATTAATCCTCTGCTTTTATGTGTTTAAAACAGGGGAGACATCTTCGGATCCTTGTGGTGTTGATCCGGAGGCTTGATCGGCGTTTCGGCAAGCTTGCGAAACGGAATCGGTGAGTGAAGTTTGGTTTTCAGCTTTGAAACCAATGTTTGGGGGTTATGGGAGCTTAGTTTAAGTCTAAACAACTTAGCTGAGCTCAAGAGTAAGTTTTCGGAGAAACTCTCTTTTTGATGAACCATGAGATGGTTGAATGCAATGTGTTTATTTTGTATGTTTAAATTCTATTTTGAAAGCATATTTTAGCATGTTTAATGCTGGTTTTGTAAGCCATGTGTTGAAGGATGCTCAAGGTAAGAGATCCTTGACTTAAACATTGATAAATGTGGTTTGATGCATTGTGATGCATGATTATTTAATGGCTTTGTTAAATGCTTAAAAACAGTGGGTTGATGATGGTAAATGATGTATATTGACAAGTGATGTGTTGGTTTAAAAGTACTTGAATCGGATATAGTTAGCCGGCTATAGGATTAGGTACACCGTGAATAAAGTCGCCTTGGATGGTTAGGGGTTGTGATTGTACCGTAAACTCCATCCAAGTATACTAATGAGATGGTTAAGATCACAATGGTGGTTAAAAGTCCATGTGTGGATCTTGTGTTGTGTGTCCCGTGTTCTCGTTAGTGGTGTTATACAACTACCAACTAGTGATATGGAGGGGTTGTGATTGTACCGTAGACTCCATCACGGGTGTTGAGGGGTTGTGATTGTACTGGTGAACTCCACCTTGAGTGTTGGTAGTGTGTATGAAGCGTATGGGACAACGGTTGTAATCCGCGTATCCGATTGTGTTTTGAGTTGAAAAATGGTTATGAATTATCACTTGAAAGCCAATATGACATGTTGTTGAATTCAAGCATGAGATGCTTGGTTTGTATGCATAGATGCATGATAAATGTTGTTTTGAAATTAAAGGCCTTGGAAAGGTGTTTTTACAAAGTGCATTATTGTGTTGTTTTATTAGAGCATTTCTCACTAAGCATACGTGCTTACGCTCTCTCTTTCTTGAACCAATAATGCAGAGCATTGAAGTGCTTAAAGGGCAGCAAGGAGGTCAAGGATCCAAGTGAAAGTCTAAGCTCATGTATGGTGACTATTTTTACAACGCTGTTAGCTTTTGATATTTGGCAATGGGAGCCTAGGTTGTGATTTTTGGGAGATGTTTTGGACTCCCTAAGTTTGGCTTGATGCCTATGATGTTTTGGTTATGTAATTGGCCACTTTGGTGTTTTCTTTGATGACTTGATGTTTGGTTGGTGTTCAGTATTAGGTTGCATGCCTATAGTTTGTGGTTTTCCTAATCGATGTTATGAATGTGTTTTGATGATGCTATTATATTCCTTTAGTGCATAATGACTTGTTGGCATGATTTGGGCGTCACAGGTATGCGTTTGATGGGTCGAATGCTTGTTAAACCAGTAAATTTCTGCAATTCTGGGCAGGCCGTATCGGAACGGTTGCTACCGTTTCGGAACAGGGGCCTGAAATGGCCTTAGCGTTTCGAAACGGGTAGAGACGTTCCGAAACGTTTTTGCTACTGCCAAGCCCTGTTTCGGAACAGGTTTCGAAACCGTCCCGCGTTTCGGAACGGTCCTTTCCCATTTCGGAACACTCGACCGTTGGGCACTGAATTTTATTGTTATATGTTTTGAAATCCTCACGTTTTAGTCCTGATTTTTGTATGTGCAATTGTTTGAGTTTGGAATGTCCGTTAAAGATGAAATTTGGCAAAGAAGCATGAAACATAATTAATTTCATAATGATAACTTAAAAGTTGGCAAGGTCCTCTTAAATTCCAGAATTTACAAATTGGTCCCTAAATTCGTATGTTGTGCAATTGAGTCCCTTAATGTTTTCTGAATGCTGTGATTTTTGAGTATGCTTATCTCAAGAGTACACCTAGGGTTAATATGCATTTAGACAAGGTTAAAAAGAAAAAAGGGTCGTTAATCAAGGTTGACTTTCGGGTTGACTTTGGTTTTCACGTGTAATCTTTGTAGTTCGGGTCAACCGTCTAGGCCGGGCTAAGGGGGTTACATTTGGTGGTATCAGAGCTGAGTTCTCGAGCATTTGGGAACGGTTATGTGGGTGATAAGTGTATTTTTTCTTTGTATGCTTGTTGAGTGAAAGTATGATGTATGAATTGTAAGTATGTTGCAATTGTGGCGTATGCTGTGGTGAAGCATGTTAGAGGGACCCATTGCCATATCAAAGCTAATGAAATGATTTGTTTTTAATTGGAAATGAGCTTGAGTACTTGGATTGCTTACCTTGCTGAGCCTGACTATGTTTATTGCATTTGTGATTGCATTGTATAGTAAATGGGACCTCGTAGAGAGACGAGGATTAATACGTGAGCTATGGCTCAAAATGAGAACGAAGAGAATGCTGAAAATGTGGTGGATTTACCTCCTCCACCCGGTGGTGGTGGTGCTGGGGATGAGGGAGCCGGTGTTGGTGCTGGTGCTGGGGTCGCTGGACCTGAAGCTGGGCAGGGGCAAGCTGCTCCTAACATGACAATGATGATTCATGCTATTGCTGGAGCCTTTTAGGCGGCGGTAGCTGGAGCTCATGGAGCTGGGCATCAGGGAGATGCTAATGCTAGACTACCTCTGGAACGCTTGCGCAGTCTGGGAGGGACTGAGTTCAAGGGTTTGTCTGCTGAAGGTTCTGAGTCTTGGTTGGAAAGTACCAAGAGAATTTTGGGACAAATGAACTGCAATGAAGTGCAGAAGATGGGCTGTGTAATATCGTTGTTGCATGACGATGCGTATACCTGGTGAACAACCACTATCTCTGGAATGGAGGATGCTGATGTGACTTGGACGTTCTTCTTGAACGCGTTCAAGAGGAGGTATCTGAGTGTGCGGTACCTGGATGAAAAGAAAAGGGAATTCATGTCTCTTACTCATGGGAGCATGTCAGTGGCTGAGTACGAGGTTCAGTTTGTTCGACTCAGTCAGTACGCACCTGATTTTGTCCCGGATGAGCGGGAGAGGTGTGAATGTTTCCGTTATGGTTTGGTGACGGAAGTGAAGACCTATATGCTGGCTGCTGAGTACATTGACTTTGATGTGCTGGTTGGTAGAACGAAAGATATTGAGTTGAATTTGAGTTTATCTTCTAGAGGTGCTGGTCCTAGTGCGGGTAAGCGAGTTGCTGAGTATAGTTTCGGTGGCCGACGGAACAAGAGAGGACGTGATCGGAAGTATCAGTCTTTAGCAAGGCGTGGTGGTGGATGGCAAGGTACGCTTGTTCAGGGAGACATAGCGAGAGCTGATCAGAACACATGTTGGGCATGTGGATCGCGTGGTCATCTGAGGCGTGATTGTCCTCGAGCAGCGAGGGAGTGTCATCTGGAGTTGTCGCACCACAGAGAGGTCGTGGGCGCAGCCGTGGTAACTTCCAGTGCAGGGAGGATGGTGGAAGGAATGTGGCTCATGTGGTAGCTGTTCAGCCTGAGGGTGGTGGCCAGGCCAGAGTGTATGCTCAGAGGGAAGGGAGGAATGACACGGATGTGATCGCAGGTACTTTCACTTTGCAATCCTTGTCATTACTTTCCTTGATTGATTCTGGATCTACACACTCATACATATTGCGTGAACATGCTCAATTGCTTGGGTTGCCTGTTGAGTCTTTGGATGTTGGTATGCGTGTAACTAGTTCTTTTGGTGAGACTGTTGTGACTCGAAAGCTTTATAGAAGATGTCCATTGGTTGTGCAAGATCATGTTTTTCATGTTGATCTTATGGAGTTGCCTTTCTATGGTTTTGATGTAATCCTTGGTATGGATTGGCTTGTTCAGCATCGAGCTGTAGTGGATTTTGAGAATAAGTGAGTTTCGTTGAAACTTGCGGACGATTATGAGGTGGTGGTGGTTGGTGAGAATGTGAAGTTTCTTGCCAATGTGGTGTCTACATTGGAAGCGAGTCGGATGCTGAGGCAAGGTTGTGAAGCTTACCTAGCATTTGTGATGAATCCTAGCTCTAAGGAGTTACGAGTGCAAGATATCAGGACTGTGCGAGAGTTTCCTAGTGTGTTTCCAGAGGAGTTGCCTGGATTGCCTCCTTATCGCGAAGTGGAGTTTGGTATTGAGATGTATGAAAACACAACTCTAGTGTCCATTACTCCTTATCGAATGACACCTAAAGAGTTGAAAAGAGCTGAAGACGCAACTTCAGGAGTTGCTTGATCGTGGTTTCATTCGGCCGAGTGTGTCACCTTGGGGTGCACCGGTCTTGTTTGTGAAGAAAAAGGATGGCACTATGAGAATGTCCATCGATTACCGCCAGCTTAACAAGTTGACTATCAAGAATCGGTATCCATTTCCGAGAATTGATGATCTTTTTGATCAATTTCGGGGAGCTGCTGTGTTCTCTAAAATTGACTTAAGGTCGGGGTATTATCAGCTGAAGGTGAAGGATGTTGATGTACCTAAGACAGCTTTTAGAACGAGGTATGGGCATTATGAGTTTCTTGTGATGTCGTTTGGTTTGACGAATGCTCCTGCAGCTTTCATGGACATGATGAATAGAGTGTTCCATGAATACTTGGATAAATTTGTTGTGGTGTTCATTGATGATATTCTCGTGTACTCTCGTACTGAGGAGGAGCATGAAGGGCATTTGAGAATTGTGTTACAGGCTTTGTTGGAGAATCAGCTTTATGCCAAGCTGAGCAAGTGTGAGTTCTGGCTTAGAGAAGTTGTGTTTCTTGGTCATGTGGTTTCTGCTGAGGGGATTCGTGTTGATCCTCAAACGATTGAGGCAGTGATGAATTGGAAGCCTCCTAAGTCTGTTCATGAAGTCCGTAGTTTCCTTGGTTTGGCGGGGTACTATTGGAGGTTCGTGGATGGGTTTTCAAAGATTGCTGCACCTTTGACGAAGTTGATGCATAAGGATGTTAAGTATGAGTGGACGGAAGCGAGACAATAGGCTTTTGAGAAGCTTAAGGCAGCTTTGGCGCAAGCTCCTATCTTGGTTCAACCTGAATCAGGGAAAGAGTTTGTGGTGTATAGTGATGCGTCCTACGTTGGTTTGGGATGTGTGTTGATGCAAGAGGGTAAGGTGGTGGCTTATGCATCGCGTTCGTTGAAGGTGCATGAGCGCAATTATCCTATGCATGACATTGAGTTAGCTGTGGTAGTTTTTTCTTTGAAAATTTGGAGACATTACCTATATGGTGATAAGTGTACTGTGTACACGGACCACAAGAGTTTGAAGTATTTGATGTCTCAGAAAGAGTTGAATCTTAGGCAACGATGTTGGGTGGAGTTGCTTAAGGATTACGATTTGACTATCGAGTACCATCCGAGTAAAGCTAATGTTGTAGCGGATGCCTTGAGTAGGAAGGTAGCTGTTGAGTTGAGGGCTATGTTTGCCAGTTTGAGCATTTCGCGTGATGGTTGTCTTGTGGCTGAGTTTCAAGTGAAACCATCCTTGGATCAGTTGATTAAGGAAAAGCAGTTGTTGGATGATTCCTTGGTGCCACATGTTCAAGATATTGCGGAAGATAGGCCATCAGATTTCTGCTTTAATGATGATGGAGTTTTATGCTTTGGGATTCGAATAGTAGTGCCCAATGATGCTGATTTGAGGCGTGCTATTCTGACTGAAGCTCATAGTAGTCCTTTTGCTATGCACCCTGGTAGTACTAAGATGTACCGTGATCTTTGTGATAAGTACTATTGGGTGGGTTTAAAGAAAGATGTTGTTGAGTTTGTAAGCAAGTGCATGGTATGTGAGCGAGTTAAAGCTGAGCATCAGTTTCCTTCAGGGTTGTTGCAACCGTTGAGGATTCCTGAGTGGAAGTGGGAAAGGATTACCATGGACTTCGTGTCTGGTTTGCCTTTGTCGCTATCGAAGAAGAATTCGGTGTGGGTGATTGTGGATCGCCTGACGAAGTGTGCGCATTTCTTGCCTGTGCATACTACGTACACTTTGGATATGCTTGCGGAGCTGTACATTGCTGAGATTGTGTGGCTGTATGGTGTGCCAAAGTCGACTGTGTCGGATAGAGATCCGAGGTTTACGTCGCATTTCTGGCAGTGTTTGCATCAGGCTTTGGGTACACGGTTGAATTTCAATACATCTTATCATCCGCAGTCGGATGGATAGTCTGAGCGTGTTATCCAGGTGTTAAAGGATATGTTGAGGTGCTGCGTGATTGAGTTTCAGGGTTCTTGGGAGAAACATTTGCCTTTGGTAGAGTTTGCCTATAATAATAGTTATCAGGCAAGTATTCAAATGGCACCTTATGAAGATTTGTACGGGAGGAAGTGTAGGACTCCTCTTTGTTGGGCTGAAACAGGTCAGAAGTTGGTTTCGATGCCATCTTTGTTGAAAGGAACCACCGAGAAGGTGAAGCTCATTTTTGAGCGATTGAAGGCAGCTTCTGATCGGCAAAAGTCTTACGCGGATTTGAAGCGTAAAGAGATTGAGTATGTGGTGGGTGACCGTGTGTTTTTGAAAGTTTCGCCTTGGAAAAAGGTGATGAGGTTTGGCCGAAAGGGTAAGTTGAGCCCTAGGTACATTGGACCATACGAGGTGATTGAGCGTGTGGGTCCTGTTGCGTACAAGTTGAGGTTACCGCAAGAGTTAGAAAAGATTCATGATGTGTTTCATGTTTCTATACTTCGAAAGTATAGACCGGATCCTTCTCATGTGATGCCTGTGGAAGAAGTGGAGTTGAATCCGGATTTGACCTATGATGAGGAACCAGTGGATATTCTGGATTCAGATAGTAAAGTTCTTTGAGGCAAGACCATTGAGTTGGTAAAGGTGTTGTGGAAGCACCGTGGTGCTGAGGAAGCCACGTGGGAACGGAAGGATGACATGTTGAAGCAGTTTCCGTACCTTTTTCCTTCAGGTAAATTTTGAGGACGAAATTTCTTAAGGGGGGGGGGGGAGTTGTAACACCCCAATTTTGGGCTTGGAAGTTTAGGGTCTGAACTGGACCGGTTTGAATTACGGTTCGAATATAAAAGGTGGTTTTTAGGGAAAGCCTAGTTCGGGATGCATTAAAAATATGGAAAAATATTTAAAAATCCTCTTTTATTATATATAAGAGAGTGGTGAAATCAATTTTACAAAATGGGGTTTGGAAATATTATATTTCAAGTTAGTGACAAAAATGTAATTTTTGAAAAGTTGGTGACTGTTTTAAAAGGATTGAAACTTTGAATCTTTAAGGAGCTAATTTACCCAAGGGAGGGTTTCTCCAGATTTTTCTTAGATTTTAAAGATTTATTTAATGTTATTTAATAAAAAGAAAAGAGGGAAAAGAGATATTTTAGTTTCTTAACTAACTTTTGCAAAAAATTTCCCATTTCATTTTCTCTCAGCCAAACACATTTCAACAACCACTTTTCCTTTGATTTTCACACCTAAAGTTGAGATTTCAATCTCTAAATGATTTCTAATCATTTCTACACCAAATCCTCATCATTTGCTTATTGAATTTTCAAGGATTTTGGCTCTAAACAAGGAGAAACTCACATTTAGAGGTATGAACGTCCTTCTCCTCTAAATACTCAGTTCTTTACTGAAGTTCCCAAGTTCTCAATCCTTAAATTGAGTTTTATTAAAGGTTTTTATGTTGTGTTCTTGATTTTGGCTTAAAATGCAAGATTTAGATTTAATTTTGAAGAAATTCGTAATAAATGATTGGGCTATGTTTTGAGGTGTCTTTTTGATGTATTTTGGATGTCTAAATAATGTGTAATTGAGGTTTAATCAATGCAATCCCGAATAGGTTGATTTTCCTAAGTTTTTACTTGAGTTAATGGTGGTTTTTGGGGTGATTTTGATGTTCTGCTATAGTTGGAGGTATAAGGACGTGATTAGGTCCTTTTTGGATGTTAATTGATGTCTAAGAATTATTGCAATTGATGGATCTTGGCTGGGTAATGTTGTAGAGGTGTTTGGATGTGATTTCGGTTGTGTTTGGTAGCCGAAATGTGAGTTTTGATGAGAGCAGGGAGTTTAGGTGTTTTGGCTGAAGATTTTAATGCATGATGATGCATTAATCCTCTGCTTTGATGTGTTTAAAACAGGGGAGACGTCTTCGGATCCTTATGGTGTTGATCCGGAGGCTTGATCGGCATTTCGGCAAGCTTGCGAAACGGTATCGGTGAGTGAAGTTTGGTTTTCAGCTTTGAAACCAATGATTGGGGGTTATGGGAGCTTAGTTTAAGTCTAAACAACTTAGCTAAGCTCAAGGTTGAATGCAATGTGTTTATTTTGCATGTTTAAATTCTGTTTTGAAAGCATATTTTAGCATGTTTAATGCTGGTTTTGTAAGCCATGTGTTGAAGGATGCTCATGGTAAGAGATCCTTGACTTAAACATTGATAAATGTGGTTTGATGCATTGTGATGCATGATTATTTAATGGCTTTGTTAATGTAGGATATTGTCGTTGGTTTATTTAGGATTAAATTCCTAAGAGTTAGTAGTTAACTACACTTATTATATTATGTAAATAGATTAGGATTAAAACTCCTAAATAGTCCTAAGTCTTGTAAGAGTTAGAAGTTTTGTAGTACTAGGAGTCCTTATCCTAGTTTAACTCCTAAACAAAGACTCTATAAAAGGAGTCTTATGTTGTATTTCTTTTTTAACGTGAAATAACAGAAACAACTTTTTGTTTTCTATTCTTTCTACATGGTATCAGTTTGGGTTTCGATTCCTCAACCCTAGTCGATTCCTAACTCTTTTCTCTTGATGGCTGCTTCTTCTTCTTCTTCAACCTCCGATATCACCTCTCCACCAGGATTTGTTTCTGGTTTTGACGATCTCAATGACTCTTCTAGTCTTACTATTACCTATCATAGATTGACTGGTAATAATTATTTGGAATGGTCTCAATCTGTCAAAATTTTTATTTCGGGGCGAGGAAAATTGGGCTATCTCACTGGAGAAATTGAAAAACCTGCTGCTGCTGCTGCTGGATATGCGACATGGATGCAGGAAAACAGCCGTGTGATGTCCTGGCTTCTCAATTCCATGGCCCCCAGTGTCGGCAGAAACTTCCTACTCTACACAACAGCTGCTGAAATCTGGGAGGCTGTCAAGGAGACATATTCCAGCACCGATAACATCTCAGAATTATATGGGATCGAAGGACAAGCTTCTGCTCTCAAACAAGAAGGCATGTCAGTAACTCTCTACTATAATACTCTAAATGCTCTTTGGCAACAAATTGATCTTTTTGAACAGAATGATTGGGAAACACCAACCGATGCTGCCTTATACAAAAAGATTACCATCCAGAGAAGAATTTTTCAATTTCTTCATGGGTTGAACAAAGAACTAGATGAAGTTCGTGGTCGTATCCTTGGCCAGTCCCCTCTTCCCTCTATCCGAGAAGTTTTTTCCACAGTAAAGAAGGAAGAAAGCAGGCGCACATTGATGCTTCATGATTCCTCTCCACCTGAAGGGTCTGCACTAATCACTCAAAAAAGTCCTGGTCCAACTAAGAAGGGAAGGCCGTGGTGTGATCACTATAAGAAACCAGGTCACTCTAAGGAAAAGTGCTGGAAACTTCATGGAAAACCTGCTGATTGGAAGCCAAAATCTTCTCGAGATGCTCAGTCCAACTTTGCTGCTACCTCCAATTTCACTAGTTTTACTCCAGAACAGATTGAAGACCTTCAGAAACTGTTTGGAAAGATGGTGAGTCCTAATGCAGCAACTCTGGCCATAAAAGAACCTGAAGGTAATCCCTTTTCTACAGCCCTCTTATCTACACAGCTTAATGAACCTTGGATAATCGACTCTGGGGCCTCTGATCACATGACTGGTAACAAAGACTTGTTCCTCAATTACTTCGCATCCTCTTCTGATAGATCAATTCGAACTGCTGATGGTTCTCTTTCTCAAATTAAGGGCTTTGGTTCCATTCGTATCAATAGAGATCTCGTGCTAGAAGATGTTTTATTTGTTCCAAATCTAGCATGCAATCTTATCTCTGTTAGTAAACTTTCGACAGCCTTGAAGTGTTCTACAAGTTTTGATAACTCTGGTTGTGTTTTACAGGCAATGGACTCGAAGAAGACGATTGGCAATGCTAGCTTGCACAATGGCCTCTATGTCCTCCCTGGCTCCTCACCATCTTCTAAAAATTCCTCTTCTTACTCTTTAACTACTTTAGGACAATTAGATGATGTTTTATTATGGCATTTTAGGTTAGGCCATCCTAGTTTTCAATATATGTCAAAACTCAATCCTTCTTTGTTTATCAATAAAAAGCCCAGTTTATTTAAATGCCATATTTGTCCGCTTGCTAAACAAACTAAATCATCTTATCTTCCATCTACTTATAAACCATCTCACCCTTTTTCTTTGATCCATAGTGATATTTGGGGTCCTTCTCGAGTGAAGAATGCTGATGGTAGTAAGTGGTTCATTACCTTTATTGATGATCATAGTAGGATTACTTGGACTTATTTAATGAAAGACAAATCTGAAACTGAGAGAATCTTTGAAAGGTTTTATAACATGGTTCTTACTCAATTCCACACTAAAATTCAATTGTTTAAGTCTGATAATGGCAGTGAATTTTTTGCTAAATCCTTGAGTACTTTCTTTCAAAGGCAAGGAATAATCCAACTTAGTTCTTGTGTAGACACTCCACAACATAATGGAATTGTAGAAAGAAAAAACAGACACCTACTTGAAGTTACTCGCTCTCTCTTGTTTACTAGTAATGTCCCTACATACTTGTGGGGTGAGGCCTTGTTAACTGCCACATATTTAATCAACCGCATGCCCAGTAAGGTCTTGAACTTTCAAACACCTCAATTTGTTTTCTTGGAGAGTTATCCACACTTTAAGCCTATTTCGACTGTTTAACCTCTTAAATTATTTGGTTGTACTGTCTTCATTCATAATTCAACCCCTAATAAGTCCAAGTTAGATCCTAGGTCTTTGAAGTGTGTACTAGTTTGTTATTCTTCACTCAAGAAGGGCTATAAATGTTATCATCCTCCTTCTCACCGATTTTTTGTTACTATGGATCTTACATTCTTTGAGCAGGACCCTTACTTTCCTCAGGCTGCAATTCAGGGGGAGACGTGGGATGACTTTCAGCCTTCACCTTTTCAATCTTTTTTTCAGTATCCTCCTCAACCCCAGGTAATCTCTCCAAATATTTCTATACTATCAAATCTTGAACCCACTAATTCACCATTATCCGAACCTACATCAACACCTACACCTATTCAAGACGCATCCACCCCTTCCAAAACTCCTCAAAACTCTTCAAAAACACCTACACCTCCTCCTAAACAAATTTTAACCAATGTAAGGAAAAAGAAAACTATACCAGAGGCTATTTTGCAATCTGACACTCGCCGTGAGTTAGAATTGAGTCCATTTGTCGACATGGAGGATGAAGGTAATACAATCAAAGAGTCCACTATTCCTAACCTTGATGATTTTCCTATTGCAATTAGAAAAGGGGTTAGAAAATGTACTAAACATCCCATTCAGAAGTTTGCTGGTTATAGTTCTTTGAGGCCATCTTTCAAAGCCTTTACAACAAGTCTAAATGAAGAACAGATCCCTTCAACTGTTGATGAGGCACTAAAGCATCCTAAGTGGAGAAGAGCTGTTGAAGAAGAAATCAGTGCCCTTGAGAAAAAATGAAACCTGGACAATAACAGATCTTCCCCAAGGTAAAAAACCTGTTGGCTCTAAGTGGGTTTTTTCTGTAAAATATAACTCTGATGGTAGTGTCCAGAGATATAAAGCGAGGCTTGTAGCTAAAGGCTATACACAAACTTATGGGATCGACTACACAGAGACTTTTGCTCCAGTAGCAAAACTCAACATTGTTCGGGTATTACTCAGTCTAGCTGTCAATTCTGATTGGAAGCTGCATCAACTTGATGTGAAGAATGCATTCCTTAATGGAAAGTTGGAAGAGGAGGTTTATATGAAGATCCCACCTGGTTTGAGACCAATCAAAGGAGATCAGAAAGTTTGCAAGCTCAACAGGTCACTGTATGGTCTGAAACAATCCCCTCGAGCATGGTTTGATAGATTCACCAAAGTTATTTTAAAAGATGGATACAAACAATCTTTGGCGGATCATACTCTCTTCATTAAGGTAACCTCTAAAAACAAAAGAGTTATCTTAATTGTTTATGTAGATGATATAATTGTAACATGAGATGATGAGGAGGAAATCAGATGTTTAAAAAATCTTCTACATAGAGAATTTGAAATAAAGGATTTGGGGCAGCTTCGATACTTTCTTGGTATGGAGGTTGCTAGGTCAAGTAAAGGACTGGTGATTAATCAAAGGAAATATGTCCTTGATTTGTTCTCTGAAGCGGGGATGCTTGGGTGTAAACCAGCGGATACACCAATGGAAGTTGGCCTGAAGTTCGCTAAAGAAACAAGTACTCCAGTTGACAAAGAAAGGTTCCAAAGAATGGTGGGAAAACTAATTTATCTATCCTTAACTAGGCCAGACATTACTTTTCCAGTAAATGTGATTAGTCAGCATATGACAAATCCTAATGAAGAACACATGGCAGCAGCTAACAGAATTCTCAAGTACTTGAAGAAAACCCCTGGACACGGCTTACTCTTCAAAAAGACAAAGGATAGAAGTGTGAAAATCTTTACAGACTCGAGTTGGGCAGGAGAACTAACGGAGAGGAGATCGACAAGTGGGTACTGCACATTTGTTTGGGGAAATCTTGTGACTTGGAGAAGCAATCTGTGGTATCCAGAAGCAGTGCTGAAGCAGAATTTCGAGCTTTAGCACTAGGAATGTGTGAAGGAATTTGGCTACTCAAGTTGCTTAAAGAATTACATACTGACCAAGAAGACAAGTTCGAGGTCCTGTGCGATAATCAATCAGCAATTCAGATTGCAAAGAATCCAGTTCAACATGATAGAACAAAACATGTTGAGATAGACAAGCATTTTATTTCGGAAAAAATTACCAATGGGGTAGCTATTTTGTCATATATTCCTACAGAAGGTCAACTAGCAGATGTTCTCACAAAAGCCTTATCCAAAACAGTTTTTGATGATTTTCTATTCAAGCTGGGACTATACAATGTATACTCACCAGCTTGAGGGGGAGTGTAGGATATTGTCGTTGGTTTATTTAGGATTAAATTCCTAAGAGTTAGTAGTTAACTACACTTATTATATTATGTAAATAGATTAGGATTAAAACTCCTAAATAGTCCTAAGTCTTGTAAGAGTTAGAAGTTTTGTAGTACTAGGAGTCCTTATCCTAGTTTAACTCCTAAACAAAGACTCTATAAAAGGAGTCTTATGTTGTATTTCTTTTTTAACGTGAAATAACAGAAACAACTTTATGTTTTCTATTCTTTCTACAGTTAAATGCTTAAAAACAATGGATTGATGATGGTAAATGATGTATATTGGCAAGTGATGTGTTGGTTTAAAAGTACTTGAATCGGATATAGTTAGCCGGCTATAGGATTGGGTGCACCGTGAATAAAGTCGCCTTGGATGTTGAGGGGTTGTGATTTTACCGTAAACTCCATCCAAGTACACTAACGAGATGGTTAAGATCAGAATGGTGGTTAAAAGTCCATGTGTGGATCTTGTGGTGTGTGTCCCGTGTTCTCGTTAGTGGTGTTATACAACTACCAACTAGTGATGTGGAGGGGTTGTGATTGTACCGTAGACTCCATCACGGGTGTTGAGGGGTTGTGATTGTACCGGTAAACTCCTCCTTGAGTGTTGGTAGTGTGTATGAAGCGTATGGGACAACGCTTGTAATCCGCGTATCCGATTGTGTTTTGAGTTGAAAAATGGTTATGAATTATCACTTGAAAGCCAATATGACATGTTGTTGAATTGAAGCATGAGATGCTTGGTTTGTATGCATAGATGCATGATAAATGTTGTTTTGAAATTAAAGACCTTGGAAAGGTGTTTTTACAAAGTGCATTATTGTGTTGTTTTATTAGAGCATTTCTCACTAAGCATACGTGCTTATGCTCTCTCTTTCTTGAACCAATAATGCAGAGCATTTAAGTGCTTAAAGGGCAGCAAGGAGGTCAAGGATCCAAGTGAAAGTCTAAGCTCATGTATGGTGACTATTTTCACAACGCTGTTAGCTTTTGATATTTGGCAATGGGAACCTAGGTTGTGATTTTTGGGAGATGTTTTGGACTCCCTAACTTTGGCTTGATGCCTATGATGTTTTGGTTATGTAATTGGCCACTTTGGTGTTTGCTTTGATGACTTGATGTTTGGTTGGTGTTGAGTATTAGGTTGCATGCCTATAGTTTGAGGTTTTCCTAATCGATGCTATGGATGTGTTTTGATGATGCTATTATGTTCCTTTAGTGCATAATGACTTGTTGGCATGATTTGGGCGTCGCAGGTATGCATTTGATGGGTCGAATGCTTGTTAAACCAGTAAATTTCTGCAATTCTGGGCAGGCCGTATCGGAACGGGTGCTACCGTTTCGGAACAGGGGCCTGAAATGACCTTAGCGTTTTGAAACGGGTAGAGACGTTGCGAAACGTTTTTGCTACTGCCAAGCCCTGTTTCGGAACAGGTTTCGAAACGGTCCCGCGTTTCGGAACGGTCCTTTCCCGTTTCGGAACACTCGACCGTTGGGCACTGAATTTTATGGTTATATGTTTTGAAATCCTCACGTTTTAGTCCTGATTTTTGTATGTGCAATTGCTTGAGTTTGGAATGTCCGTTTAAGATGAAATTTGGCAGAGAAGCATGAAACATGATTATTTTTCTTATTAGTTGTGAGAAAAAAATTGTACTTTGTTCAAGTTTTTAATGCAATTTAGTTCAAGGTTTGTTTATTCTTGGCATTGAATTCATTCTTGCAATCTCATCGAGAGAGAGTTTTTGAGGTTATCTATTTGTCTGGCCTCGAGAGAGTTAGACTCACGAAACAAATAATCATGGTTTTAATCTTGAACGGTGGAAGATAACTCGGCTTAGATATAAATTAGAGTTTCAACGGCTAAAAGAAACGTGAGATTGGTTGGTGTTTATCTTTCTTTTACGTCGAGTGGTATTATCAAGGCCCATTCATCATCACAGTTTCAACCTCAGAGATAAAGAGGAGCTATTGAAGGATTCTTTGCCGAACCTTGACATTAACTACTGACCAGCAACAGATTGCCAAGGAAGCACATCTTATTGCCTTGGTAGGATCGAAGGACACCGCTGATGCATTTTTGTGATCATTGCATTTAAAGACCGAGACAAGTCAATTGGATTCCACACTACGATGCAATCTAATCCGGCCTATTTTCTCATTTTGATTTCCCTACTTTTACTTACTTGCTTTAGTTTATGTTTTTTAGTTTAGTTAAAATCCAAAACCCTTTACTTGTGTTTTTGCTTTTGCTTTTTCTTTTTCAGTGCGAGAAGATAATTGAAGGAAGCCATCCCAATCCCTATGGAGATGATACTCTGATACTTATCTTTATATTACTTGAGACGTGTACACTTGCACTAATTGTGGAGCACCTTTTACACGCAACAAGTTTTTGGCGTCGTTGCTGGGGATTGGCAATAGCGACTTTCAATTTAATTTTCTTGCACTTTTATTTGCTTAAGTTTTCGAGCACTAATTAACTTGTGTTTTGCATTTGTGTATGACCAGGGCAAACCCAAAGTATCCACTCCATGACCTTGATCAAGAAATCGATCAAAGTTTTCGACAGAGACACAAGCAAAAGATGGCACATCAAGTTGGCGCCAACAATGCAAACAACAATCGGAATGCCAACGGGTAGCAACCTGCCGACGAGCAGCCAATTATTGATGTGGAGCAGAATGTCCTTGTAGAAGATGGAGAAAATCCACGAATTCAATTCGCACCAGTACGAAACCTAACATTTCGAAACTATCTTGAAGATGATCTGAACGAACTAAATCTTGGAGTTGTCACACCGAAGATTGAAGCCGCCCACTTTGAACTTAAGCTTGTAATGTTCAACATGATCTATAATATGGGGCAATTTGGCAGCTTAGCAATAGAAGATGCTAGATAGCACCTCCAATCCTTCCTGCATATTTGCAATTCATTTAAAATACAGGGAGTACATGAGGATATTTTGAGATTAAAATTATTTCCCTATTCACTGGGGGATAGGGAAAAAACCTGGCTAAACAGTATCCCAACAAGATTAATTGGATCCTAGAGTGATTTATGTCGTGATTTCTTAGCACGTTTTATTCCTAAAAATTTAACAGATAAATTGCATAATGAAATCACTTCTTTTCGATAGGCTGACGACGAATCCATGGACGAGGCTTCGGAGCGATACAAAGAGTTGTTACACAAATGCCCTTTGCACAGATTCCCATTATGGACACTTGCAACTATTTTCTATAATGTTGTCAACACGACAACTAGGATGATGCTTGATGCTTCGACAAACGACATACTCTAGAAAAAGAACCAGCGGAAGTGATGGATATTCTAAACAGGATGGCCAGGAACAACTATCAGTTCCCAACGGCCAGACGAGGAGGAATCCGACGCCAACTCACAGTAAATGAAATAGGGTCATTGGACACAATTTTATCTCAAATTGCCACCTTGAAAAAGTTGGTCATGAACACTCAATCATAGAACAATTACCAGGAAGTCAAGGTAATGGATTTATTTTGTGAAAACTGTGGAGGTAACCATGTTTCTTCTGAATGTCCATAGAACACAGAATGCTCCAGCAACGAGAAATAAAAAAAAAACATGCCTCGGCAGAACATGCCGCAACAACAGTCTATGCTAACGAGTTCTTTAGAAAACACTCTGAATGTCATCATGTCTCAAACTAGTGCATATATGGCTAATACTGATAAGTTTATAAAGAAAACGGAAGCTTTTACGGACAGAACCGAGATGCGGCTGCAAAATAATGAGGCAACGATGAAATCCCTAGAGACTCAATTTGGGCAAATCGCACAGATCCTAAACACAAGGCCGATGGGAGGTTTACCTAGCGACACAGAAGCAACTAAGAGAACTCGTATGAGAAATGCAATGCCATAACCACACGAAGTGGTATTCAGCTCAAGGAGCCCAAAGTTAATGAAACAAATCAGGAAAAGCCAAAGGAGCCAACTGCCACAACATCACCCAACAATAATGCCGCGGCAACAACCCTTGATGACCATGCCCTGGCAGAACCTGTGGCAGCACCAATGGCAAAGCCCAATGTCGATGCTACCAAAGACACATGCACAGAAAGCATAAAAGATACCTGACCAACTCCACCATTCTCACAAAGGCTGAAGCAACAAAAACATGAGTACCATTTTAAAAAGTTCTTAGACATCTTGAAGCAGGTACAGATCAACCTGCTCTCGGTGAAAGCAAGCAAAAAGATCCCAAATTATGCCAAATTATTCAATGACATGGTCTCAAAACGGAAAAGTATTGGGGGATTTGAAACTGTTGCCGTGACAGAAGAATGCATGGCAATGGTACACAATCGGACACAACACAAGCTTAAGGATCCTGAAAGTTTTCTCATACCATGTGAAATCGGAGACACCTACGAGGGGAGAGCACTATGTGACCTAGGTAAAAGCTTAAACATAATGCCTAAGTCAGTCTACCAAAAATTAGGAATTGGAATGGCCAGACCTACCATCATGATGCTACAACTTGATGATGGATCCCATGTGAAACTTGAAGGGAAAATTGAGGATATATTGGTAAAAGTCAATAAATTTATTTTCCCTGCCTATTTTCTAATCTTAGATTGTGCTGCAGATGAAAAAGCTCCAATCATCCTTGGAAGGCCATTCCTCGCCACCAGGAGAACTCTAATTGATGTTGAAAAAAGAGAGCTGATAATGAGAATAAACGACAAGCATGTTAAACTCAATGTACACAACACCAGGAAACATGCTGATGACCCCGAAAAGTGTCAAACAATCCAAGCTCAAACTAAGATAGACATCCACCTAGAACTGCACTGCCCCGGTAGAGAGATTGTACACTACCGCGACAGCAACATGGTAAACTGCCACGACAGTCTGAAAAGAGAACCTGAACACAAGCTAGAACCAAACTTGGGACTCAAGCCATGAGGGATGAGGAAGTAGTAACTTTAGGAGACGCATGCACATGTACTCCTTTACTATCTTAACCTTTTCTCTCTATCTTTTAATTTTTATTTTTATTTTTAGTTCTAAGTTAAGTTTTTATTTTCCGCATTTTTATATTTTTCTTTTAGGAACAAAGTTTTAATTTTATTTAATTTTATTTTTTTAGGATGGAGATCAAGAAAGAAAGATGATAGGACTTAATGGCTAAGTGAGGAGAAGCCGCTGCCGAGAGGCATGATTTGCCAACGGGCAGAAAAATGCAACGTCAAGATCTGCCAACGGGCCATAAAAGTCATAACAACTATATTTGTAACGGGCAGAAAACGGATAGAGATGTCGCTCCGCATTTAATGCTACACAACATGGCTTACCAAAACTCTATATAAAGACCACTCTTCTCTATGTTGTTCATCACCCAATATTCTCTTCTACTCTCTTGCATTCTCCAAAGTTTAGTATTCTCTTTAGCTCTCTCACAACTCACACAACTATTTTCTAGATGGCCCTCAAATTAAAGAAAGGAGAAAGCTCACGCACGGACGAGGTATCAACATACAAACGCTTCGCACCACCGGAGGTAGAAAGGCGTTTCAATAAACACTTCATTGCCCGTTAAGTATGGGAGAAGCAAGGGTTTTAATGCTCCGATGAGCCAGACTTTGGCCTCGACCACTACCTCTTTAACAAAATAGATCACCAAAAGTGGAAAATATTTTGCCTCCAACCCGAACGAGCCAACGTAACGGTGGTCCGAGAATTCTACGCGCACAACCCAAGCCTGACCACACTTTTTGTTCACGTTCGGGGTAAGGCGATCAAGGTGGATACCGACACCATAAACTTGTTTAACGACATTGATGAGTGTCTAAATGTTCTATATTTTCACCCTTTTTTCTATGAAAATTATTGCTAAACCTACACCAATTCAAGTTATATTGTATCTCTTTTTGCATAAAACACTGAATTTCACGTCTTAAGCTGCTTGATCTCTATATTTGTGTTATTTGGTGGGAAAGGTATTGTTTTGATGAACTTTGATGCTTGTGCAAATTTACTCACTAACAGAGCGGTGATGCCGCCAATGATGCTTCCCTAGGGTTGATGTCGCCAGTGATGCTGCCCGGGCGGGCACTGCCACAACGTGCATAGTGAAGGAACATGATGGAAACAATGCAGAATCATCTCCGGATGGTCCATATCTAAGCCAGCTTCTACTGAGGGAAGCAGAACAAAGGAAGCAAAACCAGGCTGAAAAACCCACTGCAGCGGCAACCTTCTAAATACGATAGTGGCAGAAATATGCAAAGTGGTACGCATTTTGAAGAGCAGGAAAAGCCTGATTTTAAGAGACCAATTGCATACCAATCGGACCACGAGAAGACCATGAAAAGGCCAGAGGAAAGTCAAAGGCAAATCCCATGAAAATAGGAGAAATTCAAGGAAGGAAGATTTAAGGCCCAAAAAGATAGCTTTTATTTAATGTATTTCAACGTTACTTCTTCTCCATGTAGGAGTTACCCTAGCCTTCTCCTACTTCTTCCCCAAGTAGGATAACCATAGAATTTCCCTATAAATAAACACCTAAGGGCTTGTAATTGATCATTAATAGTAGATTAGACAGATTTTAAGAAGCTGACATGTTCTAAGCTTTCTCTTGGGTTTTGGGTGTGTTGTAAAGTGGTGGGAACTATTGTTATGATTTCAGGTGCTTTTCTTTAATAAAATCTTCAGGGTTTGTCTATCTTATGTTCTTAACTGTTTTGAGTAATTCAAGAGTATTCAAAGCAATCTATTAGTTCGGTATCGAGAGAGTCGAACTCATGAAAGAGATAACAACGATTTCATCTATAGACGGTGCGATCAAGGTTTAGGGTTTAAAGCAGCTAAAAGAGAACGACCAAAGTGTTGTTGTTCACTGCAAGATTCACACAGAAAGGTATTATCTGCAGAGGATGACAACAGGATTCTGACTTATACAAAAGCAGAATCAGATCCGAATGTTCTGCTGAACCTTGGAAGATCTATCGTTTTTGCCGTCGGGACTTCCCGTCATTCCACCTGCCAGGGCCGCGAGAGCGTTAGGGCAACAACAACCTGCCATCACCTGCCGAGGTAGCAAAGGGTGGTAGCGTGAAGCGCTCCATCCTATTCAATTATGTTTCTCACTACAACACAACATAACCAGACCCGCTTCTCTAATATTATTATTTCCTTTAATAACTTGCTTTCTCTTCACTTCTTTAAATGCAAAACTAAAATACTTGCTTCTCGTACAAGAAAACCAACAACTGAAGATCATTGTCTAATCCTCATGGGATTCAACATCTTTTATACTATAACTTGGCAAGAGTGTTCACTTGCACTCTTACAAAAAGAGGAACACCTACACGCCCTGCAGGCATCCACATAGAAAGGGATGAGCATGTAGAATTCGTTGAGTCCTTGATAAAGGAAGATTACGAACACATTAAAGAGGAACTCTTCTATACCGACACAGCATGGAATGTCGAGGCACACAAGGGTTCGGTTAACCGACATCAATTGCAGCCAGAAGCAAAGATATGGAACACATTCGTCAAACGCTGCCTTATGCCCACCTCGCACAACAACATTGTCAATCGGTCCATGCTTGCACTCATCCACTCTATTTTGAATAATCGTATTATTAATGTGGATGACATTATCTTCCAAGAAATTGACCAGTGCAGCCAAAAGGAGCGCGACCCTTTCTACTTCCATCACTCATCACCGACCTATGCACCAAACAGGAGGTACCAACTGACGATGCAGACAAATACACATCTCCAAGGAAAGGATTGGACTGAAAAACCTACTACCAGCCCATGCAGATCACGGAGGCAGAACCGTGGCAATATACGCCAATGTAGGGCACTACCGAGACAACATCCACAACAAATATTCCAGAGATGCCACAGTCCGCTGCCCCAGCAGCCATCATCCAGCAAATTGCCGAGAAATTAGAGGACATGGACAAACGACAAAGATATTGATGGCCTTCACAAGGGACACCACCTCCATTGTCAAAGTAATTCAAGAGAAGTTCTCGGACCTCACCGTTCAGTTCCCTCCATTCCATGTTGTTGTCTCTACCACAGCCGCCCTAGAGCCACGTGTCGCTGCTACTCCAACACCCATGCCGAAGCCAAACTGGCCAGCGCCACTGCCCAAGCCACACCAAGGCACACTGCCAGGGCAGGACTAGATACTCCTCAAGGTTCGCTAGTTGGGACATAAGGCTTCTCCCACTGGATCGAAACTGCCAAATCTATTTGTCGGACGTTTGAAACTGCTAAACATAAGGCATCCGCCTTGGAGGCCACAGAGGAGCTCCACATCGACACGGATGGAGAGGAGGAAGTGAATGCCCCGGCCAAGCCAACCCCCCCAACACGCATCCAACCGCCAAGGGAAACAAAGAGAGTCAAGCATACAACATGCAAAGGGAGAAAATTGAACCTTTCAAGTGACGATGACTCATCATTCGAGTCCATCTAAATTTTTTCTCTCACTAGCTTTTATTTTAATGCCTTTAATATTGTGCTTAATTTATCTATTATTTGCATCTGTTTTTAATGCATTGAGGGCAACACTTGTCTTGAGTTTGGGGGTGTAGGTTATGCTATCGAGAGGCATTATATTGCAGCGGCATATTAATATAATTACTATGTAGTCATGTTCTATATTTGTTCAAAAACAATTTACTACATATATTGCCTCAGCCGAATGAAGCTTATGCCTCGATAATGTTTTTCACCAATTACATTAGTTTAATTTAATTGAATTTTTTATCTGGGCCATAGATATCTCTCTTCTTACATAGCTTTGAACTGTTTAGAGCCTTTAAATTTAGGATGCTTAAGGAAGATAATTTAGAATCATACTATGATATTAGAACTTTAAAACACCTTTGTGACTTGTATGATTAAAGGTGTTCTAGTACACTTAAGACATAGACTTGCTTAGAAAGAAAATTTTGGGTAAAAAGTTAGAGGTGCCTAACACTGGCTCTAGCTTAAGCAATCCCTAGAGGTTTCCGAAACTGACTCTAGGCTAATCTGTAAAGGTACCCGAAATTGGCTCTAGTCGATTAGAGTGCTTATATAAAAGAAGAAACGAAAAGAATTTACCCAAGTTAAGTAGGTTAATATTTAAGTGTTTACTTAGAACCCGAATAATCATCTTGTTCACAATACATGCACACACTCACAAATCTTAACATTTGATTCCTGGGAATTCCTGAGGCATCGAAAGACTTAAGAGCCGAGCATTATTTTTTATGGTTTGGAGAAAAGAAGGAAAAGTAAGACCAAGAAGAATTTTCATGAGGATTAAGGTATGGAAATTGAAAGTTTACATTGTTTGAGGACAAGCAATAGTTCAAGTTTAAGGGTGTGATAAGTGCCCAGAAGTCCTATATTTTTACCCTTTTACACGACAATTATGGCTTAACCTACACCCATTTGAACGACATTATGGCTTTATATGCATTATTTACATTGCCTTTACCTTTGATCCTCATAATTGATTTATTTAATGAAAATGTATCGTTTTAATGCATGAAGACTGATCCAGATCAATCTAAGCCAGAGATGAAGGCTTCTACTGAAGGAAGCTGAATTATAAAGAGGAAGGCTTATAGAACAACTCCAGTGACAGACACATGCCGAGGTAGTAGATACTCTCTATCAAGGCAGTGTACATACTGACTTGTCGAAGGGCAAATCATGCAAAGTGATAGTCAATTTGAAGAGTATAAAACGTTGGATTTTTCTACACACTTTGCATGGAAATCGGAGCACGGGAAGATGATGAAGCATGGAAGGAAGGTTAAAGATGGAATTTGGCCAATGTGGATAAAGGCATAAAAATTATAGAGATTCACCTCTTTAATGAAGACAAGTCCAAGTCCAACTTAACCTCCTATCTAAGAAGGAATTTTCCCTACTTCTATTCATATTTAAGAAAGGTTTGATTCAAACATAGATGGAGGAGAGATTAGATATAATGACATTGAGGAGTCGAGAGCTTGAGATCAGGGTTTAGTCGTGTGTTCTCTCTGTCCATCATTTTCTAAGTTTTCTTAGGGTTAGGATTATTTTGCTTAGTAGTTTTGAGAAAACATTTGTACTTTTTTTAAGTTTTTAATGCAATTTAGTTCACGGTTTATTTATTCTTGGAATTGAATTCATTCTTGCAATCTCATCGAGAGAGAATTTTTGAGGTTATTTATTTGTCTGGCCTCGAGAGAGTTAGACTCAGGAAACGAATAAGCATGTTTTCATCGCTAACGATGGAAGCTAACTCGTCTTAGAGATAAATTAGAGTTTCAATGGCAAAAAGAAGCGTGAGATTGGTTGGTGTTTATCTTTAGTATACGCGGAATGGTATTATCAAGGCCCATTCATCAGCACGGTTTCAACCATAGAGATAAAGAGGAGCTATTGAAGGATTCTTTGCCGAACCTTGACATTAACTACCAACCAACAACAGGTTGCAAAAGAAGCACATCTTATTGTCGCGGGAGGATCGGAGGACATTGCCGAGGCAGTTTGGTGATCATTGCATTTAAAGACCGAGACAAGTCAATTGGATTCCACACTACGATGCAATCTAATCCGGCTTATTCTCTCATCTTGATTTCTCTACTTTTACTTACTTGCTTTAGTTTATGATTTTTAGTTTAGATAAAATCCAAAACCCCTTTACATGTGTTTTTACTTTTGCTTTTTCTTTTTCAGTGTGAGAAGATAATTGAAGGAAGTCATCCCAATCCCCGTGGAGATGATATTTTGATACTTATCATTATATTACTTGAGACGTGTACACTTGCACTAAATGCAGAGCACCTTTTACACGTAACATTTCTAATGATGGAAAATGGTTTTAATGCATTGATGGTGTGTTGGTTTTGAGCACTCCTCACTAAGCTTGTATGCTTACGCTCTCTATTGTCCATCAATGCAGATAATTAACTACTTGGAGGTAGCAACTTGCAAGGGGATCATAGGAGACTTTGCTTTGAATGTATGTTTCGGTTATGGGCTATAGTAATAAACGCAATTGGGGTTCCATGGTTTATTTGGGTGATATGTATTAACACCCTTTTTGAGTATGTTTTCTTTATGGTTTTATACTTTTAAAGGCCCTATATTTGATGGTTTGTGCATTGGTTTGAGTTTTGACTCTTAAGTGGCTTATTTTCTATGTTGCATACCTATAGTTTACCTTTCATGCAATTTTCCATGACTTGATGTTGAATATGCCATAAATGTTTGTGAATTGATGTTTAATTATGATGTATGCATGTTGGATTGTTTTAGAATGGATTTAAGTGTGAAAACCAGCAAAAAGTGTCATTACAGGCCTTGGTGTTTCGGTATACTCGAGCCTGTACCGAAACAGTGAGCCTGAATTGGCCAAAGGGTTTTGAAATAGGGGAGGTCTTTTCCAGTACGTTTTGCTATTGGAAACCACAGTTTCGAAACACCTCAAGGGTGTTTTGATACGGGCTTGTGTTCCGAGCTGTGAGGACCTGTTTTGATACACCTGTTTCGATACAGGGTTAGCTTGTACCGAAATGGCTAGCTGTTATGTTAGTTGATGGAATATTCTGAAGTTTTGATTCATTGCATTTTGGTCCCTGAATGTTGTGGTTGCAATTAAATAAACATGAATGATTGTTTTGAGCTGAGATTTGGTAGAGATTCATGTAAAATGATTAGTTTAGAGATGGTAATCTAAAATTGGAAGAAACCCTCGTAACTTGTTAATTTTACAAAATGGTTCATATAATCATATTTGTAAGAAATTGAGTTTTAATCGAGGTCCGATTGATATTGTGTATGTTCCACTGCGATGATAAACACTTAGGACTATAATGAGCATCTAGATAAGATAAAAATGAAAAAATAGGATTGTTTATTAAGGTAAACCTTCTCGGTTTACTTCATTACTCCTCGTGTGACACGTTCAGTTTGGTCTATCGCATAGGACGGGTTGAAGGGGTTACATTTGATGTTGGAATCTCCATGAATGATAAAGGATTGATGTTGGAATATGTTGGAAGAATGTTGGATTATGTTTGTTTGGATTAAAGTTTGAAAAACCAGCAAAAAGTGTCATTACAGGCCTAGGTGTTATGGTAAACTCGAGCCTGTACTGAAATGGTGAGCCTGAAATGGATTAAGGGTTTTAGTACGTTCTGTTACTAGAATCGCATGTTTCGAAACACCCTAGGAGCTGTTTCGATACAGGCTCGAGCTTCGAGATGCTTGAACCTATTCCGATACGGGTGTTTCGCTATAGGGCAACCTATACCAAAACACCCTACAGTAAAGTTGGTTATTGGAATCATCTGAAGTTCTGTTTCTTTACGTTTTAGTCCCTGAATGTTGTGGATGCAATTAAATGAGCTTGGATGTTATTTTTAGCTGTGTTTTGACAAAGAGCCATGTAATAGGACAAATTAAAGGATGGTAATCTAAAATTTGAATAAGTCTCTATAATTTGATAAAATTACAAAATGGTCCCTAAAATGTGTTTGCATACAATTGAGCATTTAGACAAGATAAAATGAAAAAAATAGGTCGTTTATCATAGTAAACTTCCTAGTTTACTTCAATATTCCCTGTGTGACCGGCTCAGTTCGGTCTATCATCTAGACTGGGTCGATAGGGTTACATTTGGTAGTATTTGAGCTAGGTTTTGAAAGAATTGGGAGGTAAGGTTGATTTAATATTGTTGTCTGGTTGATTTCTTATTGAATGCTATGCATGAAGGTTGATTAAGCTATGTTATGATCATTGTTGGATTTGTGTGAAATGCACGGTGTTTGATAAACAAAATTATGATTGCTAAGTGATGTTGGGGGAGAGAATAAGGGTACCCATTGCCATATTATTACTAATGTAAAGAGAATTTTATTTTTGAAAGGCAAAACTTGAGCTCCTTGGATTCTTGCTTTTGATTGGCCTAATTATTTCATTTTGGAATTATCATGTTTTAGATTTGCGCTATCTTGATGAAAAGATGCGAGAGTTTATGTATTTGGTGCAAGGAAAGATGATCCTTTCCGAATATGAGGTTCAATTTTTTTGGTTGACCTAGTATGCTCTTGAACTGGTTCCTAACGAGTAGAAGAGATGTTATCGTTTTCGCTATGGTCTTGTTAAGGACGTCAAGGCATACATGTTGGCTTTGGACTATGATGATTTTGATGTCTTAGTCACTCGGGCTAAAGACATAGAGTAGAATTTGGGCTTAGTTGCTTATTCGGGTGGTTCTAGTTCGGGAAAGAGGTTGACAGAGTATGATGTCGGTAAGGATCGTTAAAAGAAGAACATTGATCAGAGGTATCAACTAGATCCAAGGCGTAGTGGTGGTAATCCTGGTTTTGGTATTCAAGGCTAGAACGCTTTTATTCGTAATTTAGAGTGTAATCAGTGCGGTAGGAGGCACACCAGAGAGTGTTGGGGTGATCTTGATACGTGTTAGAATTGTGGAACACGAGGGTATATGAAGGGTGATTGTCCATAACCCGCTAGGGATGGACAAGCTCTGGTGCGAGTTGTTTAGCCACATAGAGGTCATGGGTGCGGTCGTGGTAACTATCAACGTATAGATGATGGACAAAGGAATATTTCTCATATTGTTGATGTTAAGCCTAAGGGAGGTGGATAGGCTAGGGTGTATGCACACCAAGAGGGAAGGAATGAGACGGATGTGATCGCGGGTACCTTTACTTTGCAATCAGTGTCATTACTTTCTTTAATTGATTCCAGTTCTACTTATTTATACATTTTGCGTGAGCTTGCACAAGTGCTTGATTTTCCTGTTCAGTTGTTAGATGTTGGTATGCGTGTAACTAGTTCTTTTGGTGAGACAATTGTTATGAGAAAGTTGTATAGGAGATGTCTCTTGTCTGTTCAAGGTCATGTGTTTGAGGTTGATCTTATGGAGTTTCCTTTCTATGGTTTCAATGTAATTCTTGGTATGGATTGGTTATCTAAGTATAGAGCAATGGTTGATTTTGAGACCAAGCGAGTTTTGTTGAAACTTGTCGATGATTATGAGGTGGTAATTGTAGGCGATAATGTGAAGTTCTTGTCTAATGTGGTTTCGGCTCTTGAAGCGAGTCGGTTGATGCATTTGGGATGTGAAATTTTCTTCGCTTATGTGATGAATTTGTGTACAAAGGAGGTGCGAGTGCGGAACATATGCACGGTATGTGAGTTTCTGGGTGTATTTCCAAAAGAGTTGTTTGGTTTGCCAACGAACAGAGAGGTTGAGTTTGAAATTGAGTTGTATGAACATATGACTCCAGTGTCTATTGCTCCCAATCGAATGGCACCTAAGGAGTTAAAGACGCAATTTCAGGAGTTGCTTGATCAAGGTTTCATTAGGCCTAGTGTTTCACCTTGGGGTGCACCGGTCTTGTTTGTGAAGAAGAAAGATGGATCGATGTGTATGTGTATAGATTATCATCAATTGAACAAGTTGAGAATCAAGAACAAGTATCATTTGCCAAGAATTGATGATTTGTTTGATTAGTTCCGAGGTGCATCGGTGTTTTCTAAGATTGATCTGAGATTGGGATATTACCATTTGAAGGTAAAGGATGTGCCTAAGACTGCTTTTCGTACGAGGTACGAACATTATGAGTTCTTGGTGATGACGTTTGGTTTGGCGATTGCGCCTACTGCGTTCATGGTCATGATGAATCGCGTGTTTCACGAGTTTTTGGATAGGTTTGTGGTTGTGTTTGTGGATGATATTTTGTGTACTCTCGTACCGAGGAGAATCATGATAAGGATATGCGTATTGTATTGCAAGTTTTGTTGGAAAATTAATTTTACGCCATGTTGAGCAAGTGCGAGTTTTGGCTTAAGGAAGTTGTTTTCCTTGGTCATGTAGTGTCGGCCGAAGGGATTTGGCTTGATCCCCAAAAGGTTGAAGCAGTGATGAATTGGAATTTACCTAAGTGTGTTTATGAGGTGCGTAGTTTCATTGGTTTGGCAGGATATTATCGTAGGTTTATGGATGGGTTTTCAAGGATTGATGCTCCTTTCAAAATGCTGTTACAAAAAGATGTTAAGTTTGAATAGACGAAGGTTAGACAACAAGATTTTGAGAAGTTGAAGGAAGCGTTTACGCAAGCTCCTATCCTCATTTAACCTGAATCGGGTAAAGAGTTTGTAGTTTATAGTGATGCGTCCTATGTTGGGTTGGGATGTGTGTTGATGCAAGAAGGTAGGGTGGTAGCTTATGCCTCTCGGCAGTTGAAGGTCCATGAGCGTAATTACCCTACGCATGATATCGAGTTGGCTGCAGTGGCGTTTGCCTTGAATATTTGGAGGCATTACCTTTATGGTTAAAAGTGTACAGTGTACACGGACCATAAAAGTTTGAAGTAATTGATGACACAATAAGAGTTGAATCTTAGGCAACGTCCGTGGTTGGAGTTGCTTAAAGATTACGACCTGACGATCGAGTACCATCTAGTGAAGGCTAATGTTGTAGCTGATTCCTTGAGTAGAAAAGTGGTTATAGAGTTGAGGGCGATATTTTCTCGGTTGAGTATGTCGCGAGACGGTGGTTTAGTAGTTGAATTGCAAGTGAATCCCTCGTTGGTGAAATTGATTAATGAGAACCAATTGTTGGATGGTTCGTTGGTACCCCATGTTCAGGACATCGCGGAAGGAAATCCAACAGACTTTTGTTTCAACGATATGGTGTTCTGTGCTTTAAGAGTCAAATAGTTTTGCCAGAGTATGTTAAGTTGAGGCACACGATTTTGGCTGAGGCGCATAGTATCCCTTTTCCTATGCATCCTGCTAGTACAAAGATGTATCGTAGGTTGCAGTATGAGTACTATTGGGTTGGTTTGAAGAAGGACATTGCTGATTTTGTTAGTAAATGCATGGTTTGTCAATGAGTTAAAGCTGAGCATCAGTTTCCTACTAGATTGTTGCAACCGTTGAAGATTCCAAAATGGAAATGGGAGAGTATCACCTTGGATTTCGTGACAGGCTTGCCTTTGACTCTGTCCAAGAAGAATTCCATTTGGGTGATTGTTGATCATTTTATAAAGAGTGCACATTTTCTTGCGGTGCATACTACGTATACGTTAGACAAGTTGGAGGATTTGTACATCTTGGAGATTGTGAGGTTGCATGGGGTGCCTAAGTCTAGTGTTTCGGATCGAGATCCTCATTTCATAGCGAGGTTTTGAGAGTGTCTACATCAAGAGTTGGGTACACATTTGAATTCTAGTACTTCGTATCATCCGCAAATAAATGGATAGTCTGAACGAGTTATCCAGTTGTTGGAGGATATGTTAAGGTGTTGCACATTGATTTCCAAGGTTCTTGGGTGAAATAGTTGCCTTTGGTGGAGTTTGCTTACAATAATAGTTATCAGGCGAGCATTCAAATGGCTCCTTATGAGGACTTGTGTGGAAGGAAGTGTAGAACACCTCTTTGTTGATATCTTTGCCTAATGTGCTTAAGGTCACTACATAAAAAGTGAAACTTATTAGTGAAAGGTTGAAAGTGTCTTCGGATCGGCAAAAGTCTTATGTGGATTTGAAGCGTAAGGAGGTTGAGTATGTTGTAGGTGATAAGGTGTTTTGAAGGTTTCACCTTGGAAAAAGGTTGTGAGATTTGGTCGGAAGGGCAAGATGAGTATGAGGTTTATTGAACCATATGAGGTGCTTGAGCGTATGGGACATGTTGCCTATAGGTTGAGTTTGCCTCCCGAGTTGGAAAAGTTACAAGATATTTTCTATTTATAGATGCTTCAGAGATATATATCAGATTCGTCTCATGTTATGCCTGTTGAGGAGATTGAGTTGAATTTGTCATATGATGAAGAACGAGTTGGAAAAGTTACAAGATATATATCAGATCCGTCTCATGTTACAAGAATTTGTCATATGATGAAGAACGGGTTGAGATATTGGATTCGGACAACAAGGTTCTTCGTGGTAAGACCATTAAATTGGTCAAGGTCTTGTGGCGACATCGTGGTGTGGAGGAAGCCACATGGGAAAGGAAGGATGATATGAAGAAGCAATTTCCTTATTTTTTCCATCAGGTAAAATTTCGAGGACAAAATTTCCTAAGTGGGGGAGAGTTGTAACACCCCGATTTTAGGCTTAGGAGTCTTTAAGGTTGACTCGGGGTTCGTAGGAGCTAGACTAGAGATCCAAGTTAGTTGGAGCGTGGTTCAGGGAAAATAAGGTTTGTGATATGATAAAATTATGAGAAAAATTTCCAAATTCTTCTAAAAATATGGATAAAGGTGTGGTGAAGTCAATTTCGAAAAATGGGTTTTGGAAGATTTACATTTCGGTTTAGTGACTAATTTGTAAAAGTTGCAAAATCTATTTTAAAGGACTACTTTGAAAGAGGGTCAAAACTTAGAACCTTTAGGGAGTTATTACACCAAGGTGTTATCATCCTTTTCCCTTGTTTTATTATTTTAAAAGATTTAATTTATTGATTTACTAAATGAGATTTGATAAAAAGGATTTTAAAGGCTAAAACTTCTTACGTAACTACTTTTCTCCTAAACTTTTCTCTCAACTTTCCCATCAGCCAAACTATCTTTTCATCACTAAAATCTCCAAAGAATTATCCTTTTCACTCACTTTTGATTTCTAAATGGTTCTCATGGAATTCCATATCAAATAGTTATGGATTTCATGAAGGTTTTCATCTAAATCATTGCAATCAAGGGAAAACACTTGTGTTACAGGTGATCTTTCTTTTCTCTCCTCTAATCAAGGTTCTTTAATGAAATTCTCAAGTATTTTGCTTTCAAATTGTGTTTAACAAAAAGGTTTTATAATTTAATTGATGGAAATGGTTAGATCAAGCTATAAAAGATTATTTCTCAATATTTTTGAAATGCTATTGTTTTGATTATTTTGAGATTGATTTTAATCATGATTTGGATGTTAAATGATGTTGAAATAAAGGTTTTATCATAGGAATCCCGAAATAGGTTGGATATCTAGTTGTTAAGATTGTTATATTTGGGTTTATGTGGTGTTAACGTGGTTCTGGTGTTGTAGGAGGTATAAGGATGCAATTGTTTTTGTATGATAATTGATGTTTAGAAATGGAATGGAAGTGTTAGAATTCGGCTGGGTTGAGTTTGTTGAGTAATTGAAGGTGTTTTTCAGTTTTTTTGGATAGGCGTTTTGGTGTTTTTGGGTAGAGCAGTGTGGTAGCTTTGGTTGTTGGTGTTTTTAATGCATTGAGATTCATTAATCATTTGTTCTTGTGTGGTATAAACATGGGAGAATGTTTCGGAAACAATTGGTGAAGTTCCGGGAGCTTCGGAATCTTGATTACGCTTCGACAAATCGAGCGAGGCATTGTTGGTTAGTGGAATTGGTTTTAAAAGCCTTTCAAAGACTTGAAATCAGAGTTTGGGGGTTTATATTGAGTTTGAAATACTAATATAAGCCCAAAAGTAAGTTTGAGATGTTTCGCTCTCGTTTCTCGGTTGTTATGCCATTGTTTTATATGATCATACTCATGTTTTGAAGATAGATGTAAACCTAATGTTTTATGCATATTTTAAGAAATGATTTGTTGATTTATATAATCCCATGAGATACAATTGTTATTTTGGAAAGATAGAATTTATTGAGAAAATGATATGCATTGTTTATGCTCTTGAAATGGGATGAAAATTATTTATATTGAGCATTAAGAAATAATAGGTAATGATGCTTAAAATGAGTATATTGGCATGGGATGAGATTATTGTTACCGGATATAATTTTTCGACCAATATGATGAGATGTGCACTGTAATATACAAAATTCGTATGTGCTATTTGGTTCAGGCAATGAGGGTAGTGTCATCCCGTTCTAAAGTGATGTGGTGATGAGAGATTCCACCACGGTAGGTCTTGATGATGTGAGATTCCATCAAGCTTTGTGGCGATGAGAGATACGACCATGAGAGTCTGGTGATGTGAGATTCCACCGGGTAGGACTTGACGATGTGAGATTCCGTCAAGCTATCCACATATTCGAGTAATGTTGCCTAAATGCCAATAGATGAGATTCACATGTACCTTGTTTATACATGATTTAATGAAATGAGATTGCATATGAGATTATGTCTTGAGAAATGCTTTATGAGAAACAAGCATGTTTGACTTTTCTTTGAGACTTTGCATTTTGATTAATGCATGAGATAGATGGTACATGTGGTTTAAATGATGTGGTTTTTGCCTTCAAATGAATTCAAGCATGAGATAGAATGAGCATGATGAGATTGAGATTTTCTAAATGAGAATGGTTTGTTTTGAGCATCCCTCACTAGGCATTATTTCTTATGCTCTCTTTTTCCAACAATGCAGAGAATTAGCCTATTTGGGCAGCAAGGAAACACGAAGGATTCCAAGGAGTGGTATTGTTGAGTTGATCGAACACTTGCAAATGGCCAAGAGGGGGGTGAATTGGAAATTAAAATTTTGGTGAAGAGAAAGATTGAAAATAAAAATGACACAAGGGGTTATTATGGTTCAAGTTCTCCAAATGAACTCTACATCCACTACCTTAGTTCCCACTAAGGATTTTCAAACAATTCACTAATTGAATTCGTGCCCTTTTCTTGGATGAGGAGGAAACCTTACAATTTCGATTAAGCTATCTACCCAAAGCTTAATTCACTCAAATACAAAGAAAGAATTTGGTAAACTCAAATGTTTCCTCTCAAAGGATAATTGTCTACCCAATTACAATTTCAACAACCTCAAACTCACAATACAATTTGACAATTGAAAGACAATAGAGTTGGGTACAATAATATGACTCTGAATAGCTCAAGGGTTTGAATTTTTGCTTTGATGATGCTTGAATGTTGAATAGTTGTTGATGAGCTTCAGAGAGCTTCATTTTATACCTCCTCTATTAATTCTAGCATTTTGGGTGGTTGGAATCATAAAGGGAGCCGTTGGTACCCTCTCTTACCACAATAAATGCACTTCTGCATCTATGCGTATCGGTACGCGGGGAGCTGTATCGATACATGTCTCAGAAAAGAAAGAGTCGTTGTGTGCAATAAATAAGGGGTATCGATACGCATGTAAGCGTATCAGTACGGGGTATCGAAACGGTAAAGGCCGTATTGATACCTTTTTCTCAACTTAGCTCACTGTCGATTTTTGTATCAGTATGTGGGTTTGGCGTATCGATACGGGTCAACGACCATTTAAAATTTGGTTACCAACCAACTGGCACCAACGGTCAAAATATTTAAACCGACTTGTATTTAAAAATTTATTAAGGTTGTATCGATACGAGGGTTTGTCGTATCGGTACGCCATTCAAACTCTTTATACTTTTACAAAGGGGCGTATCAATACGAGGGTTTTCCGTATCGATACGTGTTCCTCCAGTAGCCAACTTTTGTAAAAAACGTATCGATACGCTTGGAAGTGTATCGATACACCTGGACGTTTTTTAATAGTTTGGCCTTGGAATACTTAGAAAATATTTTGTTTGAGTTTTTCAAATCAGTTTTAAAGAGTTGGTGATTTAAAACTTATTAAGGGACTTATAAAACAATTTTAAGTTTTTCAAATTGATCCTTAAAGATTTAATTATATCAAAATCAAACATAGGTTTTACAATCTCCCCCTTTTTGATATAACAAAACTAAAACTTAAAATTTTTGACACTTTGAAAAACTTTACAAAGTTAACTCCCCTTAATATAAGCTTGGTAACCTTTGAGTTAAAATCAAAATATTTGAAGTGTTGTGAGCTAGTTTTTCTCCCCCTTTTTGTTAGATCAAAAATGTTGAGACAATTAAGTGCATAAACATAGGCAAATGTATAAATAAGCAACATTAATATTATTGATCATAGCATCAAACTTAAAAACTCAAACAAAAACAGAAAATCAAAGCATAGGTTTAATAATAAACTTAGTCCTAAGAACATAAATCAAAGATGCATAAAATAGAAAATCCTAAATGAGATGCAAGAAGAAACGTCTAGGCATCGTCTTCATCATCTTCGTCATCAACTCCCATTGGATCATTGTCCCTCATACTATTTCGCCACTCATCATGGAAAGCGGAGATGGAAATATTCAAAGAATTGTGACCGCTTTCAAGGGATGTGAGGCGATTCTCCATGCTCGTTATCCTTGTATCAAAAGTTGTTTCAAGGGAGGGAAGACGATTACCCATGTCTGTATGCAACCCGGTAAATTGCTCATTGAGGTAAGTCATGAGAGCATCCATGGAGGGTTGTGGAGCTTGAGGAGCATGATCTCCTTGAGGTTCTTCAAATATGGCGGCGGCCTCGGGTGGAAGCTCGGCAAGACGAACACAATTGCCATTAAAATAATGGAATTTTTCCCGTGCAAGAGATCGCTCATCAATGGGATCGGTAAGGGGAGTTGGGAAGTCAAAAGAGCAATCAATATCCTTTTTCATAAAGAAATAACTCAAAGTCGTACCATATGTAAAGGAGGTGACGAGAGAGGTTTGACGATGTTGCACATGATAGACGATTTCCCCGAACATAATTCGAGCAAGATTTGGGCGTTTTCGCTCACGGAAGCAACGAATCCAAAAATCATTCACTTGACGGATGGTAGAATATTTTCCTCCGGAGGGACGAAACTACCAAGACACCATCAAATGTAGGATCCGGTCATGAGCATTTAGGGCAGTCACAGAACCACTAAGAACATGCCCCAAAGCATCCTCATCATCAATGCCTTCATCCTCTAATTCAAAGACTTCACAAATAGATTTGACATCAAGGATGAACCTTTTTTCCATAAGATAAGAGCTAATGGCGACAACTTCCCCATTGCGAGAAACACATTTGGCATTAGTGTAGAAAATCAAAACCAAAAGAGGATAATAAAAACCAGGAATAGATAGGAAATCCATGAAGTTCGAACGACGAAGAAAAGGAAGATATTCAAATTTAAAGCGCCTCGAGTCGAGAAAAGGAATGGATATTACCATTTCTGCACGAATCTTGTAATTTTCGAATTGACGAAAATATGCTAGACCCGTGGGACCTTCAAAAGATTGTTCATAGATGGTAGTGTAGTTCGGACGTGCAATCGCTCCAAGAGTGGATGATTCACCGGTTAGAGAAACCCTTGTTCGCTTCCTCGATTCCTTTGGTTCCATGATCTAAAAGAGAAATTATGCAAAAGGATTTCTTCAATTTTGGGTAAAAACCAAGGTAAAAAAATTTAAAAGGAATATTTGAAGAAAAATTTTGAAGCACAAAAGTTTTGATAAAAGATGAAACAAAAACAAAAACAAAAAAAATTGAAAAAGAGAAAGAAAAAAAAAAGATTACCTTGATAGAAACTTGAGAGATTGAAGAAAATACTAGCACAATTGTGATGAGAGAGAGTTTAAAGCTTTGCTTGATTGAGAAACTCTTTTAGATTTTGAGTTGTGGTGTGAAAATATGAGGGAGGAAGAGCCTTTTTATAGGCAAAAACGGCTAGGGTTTTTAGGTTTTGAAGAGTTTTAATTTTGGTAAAAGTTGAACACTTTAAATGCCAAATTAAAAGCTGTCTGTGCAATCGAGTATCGATACACCTGAGAGTGTATCGATACGGGGGTTGAAATGTCATTTCCTTAAAAATGCCCGTTGGAGAATCGTATCGAAACGGATGAGGTCCGTATCGAAACGATTAGAAGCTCGTATCGATACAGGTTTAATCGTATCTGTAACCCCCTTAACCCGGCCTAGACGGTTGACCCGAATTAAGAAAGTCACACGGGGAAAACCAAAGTCAACCCGAAAGTCAACCTTGATTAACGACCCTTTTTTTTTCTTTTTAATCTTATCTAGATGCACATTAGTCCTAATTGTGATCACACAAATATCATACACAAAGATCACAAACATCAGAGATCAAACAGGGACCCAATTGAACAAATTACAACATTAGGGACCAAATTGTAATTTCTGATAATTAAAAGGACTTAACCCAAATTAAAGTTACCAACTTGAAATTAGTCAGGTTTCATGCTTCTCTGTGAAATTCAGCTCAAAAGGACTTTCCAAACTCATACAATTGCACAACAAGATTTAGGACCAAAACGCAAACAATTCAAAACATATAACTGCCAATGTCAGCCCCCAACGGTCGACCGTTCCGAAACAGGCTGAACCCGTTTCGAAACACGGGCCGTTCCGCAACGGGTTCCGAAACATGGGCCTGGCAGAGGCCAAACCGTTTCGAAACGGTGCATACCGTTTCGGACGCCTGGGTTCATTCAAGCACCCGTTCCGAAACGGTGCACACTGTTCCGAAACGCCCTGCACAGATTGCGGCAAAAGACATTCCAAAACATGCAATTAATCATTCAAACGTGCTCCAATTGCCACCAAACTTAACCAGCATGCAATTCAACATATATAAGACTTAGAAGCATCATCAAATCATCAGAATAACATCACATGCAAAAAGCCCCAATTCTATAGGCATGCTTCCTACACAAGTTAGCCATTCAAGCACAAACTTCCAAAACAAGCATGCAATGATCCAATGCAAAAACCAGCATTCTTAACATCCTTCAACATACTTAGGGAGTTCCAAACACCTCCCAAATCATACACATTGGTCCCCCATTGCCAAATTACCCAAAAGCTAAAATGTTTAACAAAACCTTCCATACATTGAGCTTTACTTGTACTTGAATGCTTGCCCTCCTTGCTGCCCTCAAGGTTCACTAATGTTCTGCATTATTGAATTAAGAAAACGAAGAGAGCGTAAGCAAAAGCTTAGTGAGGCAAGCTCTTAAAAACCATTCAATAATGCAATTAAAAACATTTATAAATCACGCTTTAAATCAACCTTTGCACATGCTCAAAAGCATACTTAAAACAAGCATCTCATGCTTCATAACATACATTAAAACAAGCATCTCATGCTTCATAACATACATAACATGTCATATTGGCTCAAGTGACAAATTCCATTCATTTAAAACAAGTTCATCAACTTCCCAAGGACTTTTAAACACCTTGGCCCCAAGGACTTTTAAACACCTTGGCCATGGACTTTTAAACACCATGAATGAGGACCATACAAGGACTTTTAACCACCTTTGTGTCCATAGCTTGAATCAGCCCAAGGACTTTTAAACACCTTGGCCCCAAGGACTTTTAAACACCTTGGCCCCATGGACTTTTAAACACCATGGCCCCATGGACTTTTAAACACCATGGAAAGAATCACCTAAGGACTTTTAACCACCTTAGTGTCCGCAACAAGAACCATCCAAGGACTTTTAACCACCTTGATGTTCTTAAGTAACAAGGCTCACTCAAGGACTTTTAACCACCTTAGTGACCTTAACTTTTTTTAAAACATCACTTGCCAATATACATCATTTTCATCATTTAATCCACTGTTTTAAAGCATTAAACCAAGCCATTTTCATTATGCATTTCAAAGCATCAAACCACATTTAATCAATGTACAAAATCAAGGAACTCCTACCTAGAGTTTCCTTCAACATATGGCTTAAAACATCAGCAAATTCCATGCTAAAACATGCTTTCAAAACAGTAATTAAAACATGCAAATAACCATTTTGCATCACAACAAAATCATGGCCACCACTAGAGAGAAATTCCGAAAACTTACTCTTGAGCTTAGCAAAGTTGTTTAGACTTAAACTAAGCTCCCAAGACATTGGTTTCAAAGCCGAAAACCCAATTTTCACAAACGCACTCACCGATTTCCACTTTGCTTCAAGCCAAAGCACCAAATCAAGCTTCCGAATCAACAACTCTTGGATCCAAAGATGCCTCCCCTGTTCCAACACATCAAATCAGAGGATTAATGCATCATCATGCATTAATTGCTTCAATGAAAGCACCTAAACTCGCTGCTCTCATCCAACCTCCATTTTCGGCCACCAAACACAACCGAAAATGCATTCAAAACACTTCTAAACAAAGCCCAGCCACAAACCAGCAAAACCACACATCCTTTAACATCATATAACATCTAAAAACAACCTATAAACATCCTTATACCTCCAGCAACATCAGATCCACAAGATCACCTCAAAAACAACCTTGAATCACAAGCTACACTTAGGAAACTCAACCTATCCGGGATTGCATCAATCAAAACTCAATTCCTTATCAATTTAGAGTTCATTTAACATCAAAAACACATCTCAAATCACAAATTAATCAGATATAACGAAAATCATCAAAAATCATCAAATCTTGCATTATAAGCCAAGATCCATTAATCAACTTAAAAGCCTTTAATTAAACATCAATTTAGGATTGAAAACTTAGGAATTTCAGTAAAGAACTGATAGTTTAGAGGAGAAGGACGTTCTTACCTCCAAACTTGAGTTTCTCCTCTTTTTGGAATCAAAAACCTTGTTGAAACAATTAGCAATTGAAGAGGTTTTGAAGATATGTTGATTAGGAATCAAATGAGAGTTGAAAGGAAGGATTTAGGTGAGAAAATCAGAACCAATTCTCTGGAGAGAATGTGTTTGGGTTCAGAGAAAATGAGAGAAAGAAAATTAAGAAAAGTTGGTTACAAAATCCAAAATAGCCAAATGGCTTTCCCTCCACTTTTAATATCATTTAAAATCAGAATTTAGACTTAAAATATCTTAGAAAAATCTGGAGAAACTCCCTTTGGGTAAATAGCTCCTTAAAGATTCAAAGTTTCAACCCTTTACAAAACATCCACAAAACTTTCGAAAATTACATTTTGGTCACTAGCCAAAATGTCACACTTCCAAAACTCATTTTCCAAAATTGATTTCACAGTTCACTTAATTATATTAAAAGATGATTTTAGAACATTTTTCCATATTTTTAATGCAACCTGAACTAGGCTTTCCTAATTTCACCTCTTTAGATTCGAACATCACTTTGACCAAACCGGTCAACGCCCAAAACTCCTAAGCCCAAAACCGGGGCGTTACAACTCTCCCCCCCTTAAGAAATTTCGTCCTCGAAATTTACCTGAAGGAAAGAGATAAGGAAACTGCTTCAGCATGTCTTCCTTCCGCTCCCACGTGGCTTCCTCAACACCTCGATGCTTCCACAGCACCTTCACCAACTCAATGGTCTTGCCATGAAGAACCTTGCTATCCGAATCCAGAACCTTCACCGGTTCCTCATCATAGGTCAAATCCGGATTCAAAACCACTTCCTCCACAGGCATCACATGCGAAGGATCAGATCTATACTTCCGGAGCATAGAAACATGGAACACATCATGAATCTTCTCCAACTCTTGAGGTAACCTCAACCGATACGCAACAGGACCCATACGCTCAACCACCTCATACGGTCCAATGTACCGAGGGCTCAACTTACCCTTCCGGCCAAACCTCATCACCTTCTTCCAAGGCGAAACCTTCAAGAACACACGGTCACCCACCGCATACTCTATCTCCTTACGCTTCAAATCCGCGTAAGACTTTTGCCGATCAGAGGCAGCCTTCAACCGCTCACAAATGAGCTTCACCTTCTCGGTGGTCCCTTTCAAAAAAGCCGGTATCGAAACCAACTTTTGACCAGTTTCAGCCCAACAAAGAGGAGTCCTACACTTCCTCCCATATAGAGCCTCATAAGGTGCCATTTGTATACTCGCCTGATAACTGTTGTTATAAGCGAACTCAACCAAAGGCAGATGCTTCTCCCAAGAACCTTGGAACTCAATCACACAACACCTCAGCATATCCTCCAAGATCTGGATAACCCGCTCAGACTGACCATCCGACTGAGGATGATAGGATGTACTGAAATGCAACCTTGTACCCAGAGCTTGATGCAAACACTGCCAGAAACGCGATGTGAACCTCGGATCCCTATCCGACACAATCGACTTAGGCACACCATGCAGCCGCACAATCTCAGCAATGTACAGCTCTGCCAGCTTATCCAAAGAAAACGTAGTATGCACAGGCAAGAAATGCGCACACTTTGTCAAGCGATCCACAATCACCCAAACAGAATTCTTCTTCGAAGGAGACAAAGGTAAACCAGATACAAAATCCATGGTAACCCTCTCCCACTTCCATTCAGGGATTTTCAACGGTTGCAACAAACCAGAAGGAACCTGATGTTCAGCCTTAACTCGCTGACACACCAAACACTTGCTCACAAACTCTGCAACATCCTTCTTCAAACCCACCCAATAGTACTCATCACGAAGATCACGATACATCTTAGTACTACCAGGGTGCATAGCAAAAGGACTACTATGACCTTCAGTCAGAATAGCACGCCTCAACTCAACATCAGCAGGCACTACTATCCGACTACCAAAACACAACACACCATCCTCATTAACGCAGAAATCCGAAGGCCTACCCTCCACGATATCCTGAACATGAGACACTAAGGAATCATCCAACAACTGCTTTTCCTTGATCAACTGAACCAACGATGGTTTCACTTGCAACTCAGCAACAAGACCACCATCTCGCGATATGCTCAAGCTAGCAAACATAGCCCTCATCTCAACAGCTACCTTCCTACTCAAGGCATCCGCAACAACATTAGCTTTTCCAGGATGATACTCAATCGTTAGATCATAATCCTTGAGCAACTCCAACCAACGCCGCTGCCTAAGATTCAACTCCTTCTGAGACATCAGATACCTCAAACTCTTGTGATCCGTGTACACAGTACACTTCTCACTATACAGATAATGTCTCCAGATCTTCAGAGCAAAAACCACTGCAGCCAGCTCAATGTCATGCGTAGGATAATTGCGCTCATGCACTTTCAACTGCCGCGATGCATAAGCCACCACCTTACCCTCTTGCATCAGCACACATCCCAAACCAACATAGGATGCATCACTATAGACCACAAACTCTTTCCCTGATTCAGGCTGAATCAAGATAGGAGCTTGCGTCAAAGCCACCTTCAGCTTCTCAAAAGCTTGTTGTCTCGCTTCCGTCCACTCATACTTAACATCCTTTTGCAACAGCTTCATCAAAGGAGCAGCAATCTTGGACAAACCATCTACAAACCATCGGTAGTATCCCGCCAAACCAAGGAAACTACGGACCTCATGAACAGACTTAGGAACTTTCCAATTCATCACCGCCTCAATCTTCTGAGGATCAACACGAATCCCCTCAGCTGAGACCACATGCCCAAGAAACACCACCTCCTTAAGCCAGAACTCACACTTGCTCAGCTTAGCATAAAGCTGATTCTCCAACAAAGCTTGCAAAACAATCCTCAAATGCTCTTCGTGCTCCTCCTCAGTACGCGAGTACACGAGGATATCATCAATGAACACCACAACGAACTTGTCCAGGTATTCATGAAACACACGATTCATCATGTCCATAAAAGCAGCAGGAGCATTTGTCAAACCAAACGGCATCACAAGGAACTCATAATGCCCATACCTTGTCCTGAAAGCTGTCTTAGGCACATCCACATCCTTCACCTTCAACTGATAATACCCTGACCTCAAGTCAATCTTAGAGAACACAGCAGCTCCCCGAAATTGATCAAAGAGATCATCAATGTAACCCCCTTAACCCGGCCCAGACGGTTGACCCGAATTAAGAAAGTCACACGGGGAAAACCAAAGTCAACCCGAAAGTCAACCTTGATTAACGACCCTTTTTTTTTCTTTTTAATCTTGTCTAGATGCTCATTAACCTTAGATGTGATCATACAAACAGCATACTCAAAGATCACAATCATCAGAGATCAAACAGGGACCCAATCGAAAAAATTACAACTTTAGGGACCAAATTGTAAATTCTGAAAACTTTAAGGACTAAACCAAATTTTAAGTTACCAACTTAAAATTAATCAGGTTTCATGCTTCTCAACCAAATTTCAGCTCAAACGGACATCCCAAACTCATACAATTGCACAAACAAGATTCAGGACCAAAACGCAAACAATTCAAAACATATAACTGCCAATGTCAGCCCCTAACGGTCGGCCGTTCCGAAACCGATCGACCCCGTTCCGAAACACGGGCCGTTCCGGAACCGATCGACCCCGTTCCGAAACACGGCCTTGGCAGAGACCAAACCGTTTCGAAACGGTGCATAACGTTTCGAACGCCTGGGTTCATGTAAGGCACCCGTTCCGAAACGGTGCACACTGTTCCGAAACGCCTGCACAGATTGCAGCAATCAAGCATACCAAAACATGCAATTGATCATTCAAACATGCTCCAAATGCCACCAAACTTTACCAGCATGCAATTCAACATATATATGACTTGTAGGCATCATCAAATCAACAATTTAACATCTTATATGAAAAGCCCCAAATCTAAAGGCATTCTTCCTACACAAGCAACCACTTAAGCACAAACTTTCCAAACCAAACTCAATATAGCAAAAACATGTTTCAGCAACCACAACAACATTAAAACATACTTGTCCGAACATACACGAATACAAAAACATCAATCCGAGAGATTCTACCCCCATTGCCTTTATTAACTATAGCTATTCATCGAGACATACATCTCAATTGGAGTCCACCTTGAATCCCTTGCTCCTTGCTGTCCAAACTTCAAGAATCTGCATTGATGGACAAAAAGGAGCGTAAGCACATAATGCTTAGTGAGGAATGCTCAAAACCAAAACACCATCAATACAGCGGGTCATTAAAATCACTTTAAAAACAAACCCGATTTGTTACCAAAACCATGTTTGAAAACCCTTTTCAAAAACATGCTTAAACCATGCACTGCACACACATGAAAATCATACCTTAGCTTAGCAAGCTAAGTAAACCTTTTCAAGCATAAACACCATATGCAAAGCTAAATTAAAACCTTGGAAATCACTTCCATTTCAAATTACTCATTCATAACCTTGAACATCACTTCAAGCAAGAAAAACCCCTTTTAAACCATTATCCAAGCAATCCAACACATGCATTAACCATAGGCAACTCATGAGCCACAATATCATTATAATCATATGCCTTTTAAAACAAGTCTTAACAAGACTCCAATGCATTAAGGAGACTTCATGCACACACGCATCATTTATCAAATGATAATCAACACTTTTCAACATAACAAGTAAACATGCATTCACTAGCATTAAACACTTTTCATGCAACCATACATCTTTTCAAGCATCTCATGCTTCTTTATGATCAAGAACATTACATTGGCCTCCAAGTGATCAACCACATCCACTTTTCAACTCAACAACCCGATCGGATACGCGGATTCTGAGCGTTGTCCCTACGCTCCATACACCCTACCAATCCAAGGCCTCCCAAATGGACTTTTAAACACCATTTGACCTTACAAGCCTAAAGTTCCCATGTATGGACTTTTAAACACCATACAACCTTAGCTTTTCCCGAGGTTCCCATGCATGGACTTTTAAACACCATACAACCTCAACATACACAAGGTCTCCTTGTATGGACTTTTAAACACCATACAACCTTTGCATAACCGATTGGTAGTTGTATAAATCACTAACGAGATCCGGGACACCCCACACAAGATCCACACATGGTCTTACACCGCCATTGTGATCTTAACAAGCACAAGGTTCTCACATATGGACTTTTAAACACCATATAACCTTTGCTCAACCAAGGTCCTCGAATGGGCAACACCTCCATTATGACCTTAACCATCTCGTTAGGATACTTGAAGGGAGCTTTCCGGTCCACACTTGACCACTCCACCTCCAAGGCGACTTAATTCACGGTGCACCCAATCCTATAGCCGGCTAACTATATCCGATCAACGAACCAAGAACCACTTTCATCACTTGCCAACATAACCATCTTACCATGTTATTCCACTGATTCATATGCATAATCACAATGCAAAAACCATCATCACAATAGTCCAATGATTCACATGCATAACCAATATGCAAAACCATTACCTCATTAACCCAATGATTCACATGCATAACCAATATGCAAAAAGTAACATTTACTATCATCAATCCACTGTTTTAAAGCATCATACAAAGCCATAGATCAACATGCAACATCCTGCATCAAAATCACAATTACCATGTACAATACCAAGGATCTCTTACCTTGAGCATCCTTCACAAATGGCTTCCAAAACCAGCATTAAACCATGCTTAAAGTATGCTTTCAAAACATATTTAAACCATGCAAAACATATGCATCTCTATCATCAACCACAATAGCTTTTAAAACCAATCACAACACAATTCAAGAGCGAAAATCCAATCACTTACTCTTGAGCTTAGCAAAGTTGTTTAGACTTAAACTAAGCTCCCAAAACCTTCAAACCTTGGTTTAAAAGCTGAAAACCCAACTTCACTCACCGATACTCAAAACAAGGCTAGCCGACAAGCCTTCCAAGCATCCGAAAACCTTCCGCAACACCTTCAAAGCTCACAGATCAAACTCCCCTGTTTCAAGCACACAACAACAGAGGATTAATGCATCATTATGCATTAAAAACACCAGCAACAAGATTCAACTCGCTGCTCAACCCAAATCCAACAATTTGGCTACCAAACACAACCGAAATCACCTCCAAACACTTCCAAAACTTAACCCAGCCAAGATCCATCACTTCTAACCATTTTTAAACATCAAATAACATCCAAAATGATCACAAACACATCCTTATACCTCCAGGTATAACAGATCACCAAAAACACTCCAAAAACAACCAAAAACTCAAGCCAAACTTAGGAAATTCAACCTATCCGGAATTGCATTGATTAAACCTCAACTTCTAATCAATTTAGCATTCATTTAACATCATTTTGACACTTCAAAACACTGCCCAAACAGATCACACGAAAATTTCACCAAAATCACCAAATCTTGCATTTTAAGCCAAAATCAAGATTTCAATTGAAAAGCCATTAACAAAACACAAATTAAGGATTGAGAACTTAGGAATTTCAGTAAAGAACTGATAGTTTAGAGGAGAAGGACGTTCTTACCTCCAAACTTGAATTTCTCCTTTTTAGAGCCAAAATGCTTGATGAAACAACTTGCAATTTGAGAGGTTTTGTAGATGAGATGATTAGGAATCAAAAGAGAGTTGAAATGTGTGATTTAGATGCCAAAATCAGAGAAGGAAATCTGGAGAAATGTGTTTGGGTGGAGAGAAAATGAGAGAAAAGGAAAATTGAGAGAAAATAGAAAAGTTAGTTAAGAAATGGTGAAAATGATTTCCCTCCACATTTCATAATCTTTAAAAATCAGAAAAAAAACCTTAAAATATCTTAGAAAAATCTGGAGAAATCCTTTTTGGAATAATAGCTCCTTAAAGATTCAAAGTTTCAATCCTTTATAAAACTGTCCCGCAACTTTCAAAAATTACATTTTGGTCACTAGCCAAAATGTCAACCTTCCGAACCTCATTTTCCAAAATTGATTTCACAGTTCACTTTTATATATTAAAAGATGATTTTAGAACATTTTTCCATATTTTTAATGCAACCCGAACTAGGCTTTCCTAAATTCACTCTTATATATTCGATCAGCACTTTGACCGAACCGGTCAACTCCCAAAACTTCTGAGCCCAAAACCGGGGCGTTACAATCAATCCTCGGCAAAGGATACCGATTCTTGATAGTCAACTTGTTCAGCTGACGGTAATCAATGCACATCCTCATAGTGCCATCTTTCTTCTTTACAAACAAGACCGGTGCTCCCCAAGGTGACACACTCGGCCGGATGAAACCACGATCAAGCAGCTCTTACAACTGCGTCTTCAGCTCCTTCAGCTCCTTAGGTGCCATTCTATAGGGAGTAATGGACACAGGAGTTGTATTCTCATACAGCTCAATTCCAAACTCCACCTCGCGATTAGGAGGTAAACCAGGCAACTCCTCAGGAAAAACACCAGGAAACTCCTTCACAACTTTGATATCTTGCACCCTCAACTCCTTAGAGCTAGGATTCATCACAAAAGCTAGATAAGCTTCGCAACCTTGCCTCAGCATCCTACTCGCCTCCAAGGTAGACACCACATTGGCAAGAAACTTCACATTCTCACCAACCACAACAACTTCATAATCATCCGCAAGCTTAAGCGAAACCCGCTTATTCTCACAATCCACAACAGCACGATGCTTAGCAAGCCAATCCATACCAAGGATCACATCAAAACCATAGAAGGGCAACTCCATAAGATCAACATGGAAAACATGTTCTTGAACAACCAAGGGACACCTTCTATAAAGCTTTCGAGTCACAACAGTTTTACCAAAAGAACTAGTGACACGAACACCGACATCCAAAGACTCAACAGGCAAACCAAGCAATTCAGCATGCTCACGCAAAATATATGAATGTGTAATCCAGAATCAATCAAAGAAAGCAATGACAAGGATTGCAAAGTAAAGGTACCTGCAATCACATCTGCATCATTCCTTCCCTCACGCTGAGCATACACCCTCGCTTGGCCTCCACCTTCAGGCTGAATAGCCACAACATGGGATACTCCACGGCCACCTTCCTCTCTCCTCTGGAAATTACCACGGCCGCGCCCACGACCTCTCTGCGGTGCAGCAACAACAGGAGCACGCTCTTGGCCACCAGCCAACCTCGGACAATCTCGCCTCAAATGGTCTACAGAACCACAATTCCAGCATCCATTACCAGCTGCCGCAACAGGAGCTTGCACCTCCCTCACAGCACGAGGACAGTCACGCTTCATGTGCCCACGAGAACCACAGATCCAACAAGCACTAGGATCAGCTCTAGCATTACCTCCTCTAACAGGTGCACCACCACCTCTCGTGGCTGAGGACTGATACCTCTGATCACGTCTCCTCTTGTTCCGTCCACCACCGGAACTAAACTCAGTAGCTCTCTTACCAGAACTCGCTCCAGCACCTTTCGCAGATAAACCCAAGTTCATCTCAATGTCCTTGGCTCGGCCCACCAACACATCAAAATCATCATATTCAGTGGCCAGCACATACATCTTTACATCCGTCACAAGACCATAACGGAACCTCTCGCACCTTGCTCGCTCATCAGGTATCAACTCCGGTGCATACTGACTGAGTCGCACAAACTGCACTTCATACTCAGCCACACTCATGCTCCCTTGGGTAAGAGACATGAATTCACGCTTTTTCTCATCAAGATATCTCACTCCCAGATATCTCTGCTTGAACACATTCTGAAAGAAAGTCCAAGTAACATCAGCTTCAGCCATCCCAGCTATAGTGGTCGTCCACCACGTATACGCATCGTCCTGCAGCAAGGACACAACACATCCCAGCTTTTGCACATCCGTGCAGCTCATCTGACCCAAGATACGCTTGATACTCTCTAACCAAGCTTCAGAACTCTCAGCCGACATACCCCTGAACTCAGTCCCACCAAGACTGCGCAGACGCTCCAAAGGTAGTCTAACTCCAGCATCTCCCTGATGCCCAGCTCCTTGAGCTCCAGCTACTGCTGCTCGAAAAGCACCCGCAATAGCTTGTACCAACATAGACATATCAGGCATAGCTTGCCCCTGACCAACCTCTGGTCCAGCAGCTCCAGCACCAGCTGCAGCTTCAGCTCTCTCACCTCTAGCACCACCACCAGGCGGAGGAGGGGGTAACACCGCACTACCCGTGTTCTCTTCATTCTCGTTCTCATTAGGAACCGTAGCTCGCACGCTACCTCTTAACTCTCTACGTGGTGCCATACTTTTACCATGCAATCACAATGCAAATAAAACAAGTCAGGCCCAGCAAGGTAAGCAATCCAAGTATTCAAGCTCAATTTCCATTCAAAATCAACATCATTTCATTAGCTTTTGTTTGGCAATGGGTACCCTCAACATGCAACATCACAACATATAACTCATTTGCATCAATATCACAAGCCACTGAACATGCTTTCAAACAACAAGCATACAAGACAAACATGCTTCAATCATGCATACATTCATTCCCAATTACTCGAGAACTCAACTCTGATACCACCAAATGTAACCCCCTTAACCCGGCCTAGACGGTTGACCCGAATTAAGAAAGTCACACGGGGAAAACCAAAGTCAACCCGAAAGTCAACCTTGATTAACGACCCTTTTTTTTCTTTTTAATCTTATCTAGATGCACATTAGTCCTAATTGTGATCACACAAACATCATACACAAAGATCACAAACATCAGAGATCAAACAGGGACCCAATTGAACAAATTACAACTTTAGGGACCAAATTGTAATTTCTGATAATTAAAAGGACTTAACCCAAATTAAAGTTACCAACTTGAAATTAGTCAGGTTTCATGCTTCTCTGTGAAATTTCAGCTCAAAAGGACTTTCCAAACTCATACAATTGCACAACAAGATTTAGGACCAAAACGCAAACAATTCAAAACATATAACTGCCAATGTCAGCCCCCAACGGTCGACCGTTCCGAAACAGGCTGAACACGTTTCGAAACACGGGCCGTTCCGTAACGGGTTCCGAAACATGGGCCTGGCAGAGGCCAAACCGTTTCGAAACGGTGCATACCGTTTCGGACGCCTGGGTTCATTCAAGCACCCGTTCCGAAACGGTGCACACTGTTCCGAAACGCCCTGCACAGATTGCAGCAAAAGGCATTCCAAAACATGCAATTAATCATTCAAACATGCTCCAATTGCCACCAAACTTAACCAGCATGCAATTCAACATATATAAGACTTAGAAGCATCATCAAATCATCAGAATAACATCACATGCAAAAAGCCCCAATTCTATAGGCATGCTTCCTACACAAGTTAGCCATTCAAGCACAAACTTCCAAAACAAGCATGCAATGATCCAATGCAAAAACCAGCATTCTTAACATCCTTCAACATACTTAGGGAGTTCCAAACACCTCCCAAAACATACACATTGGTCCCCCATTGCCAAATTACCCAAAAGCTAAAATGTTTAACAAAACCTTCCATACATTGAGCTTTACTTGTACTTGAATGCTTGCCCTCCTTGCTGCCCTGAAGGTTCACTAATGTTCTGCATTATTGAATTAAGAAAACGAAGAGAGCGTAAGCAAAAGCTTAGTGAGGCAAGCTCTTAAAAACCATTCAATAATGCAATTAAAAACATTTATAAATCATGCTTTAAATCAACCTTTGCACATGCTCAAAAGCATACTAAAAACAAGCATCTCATGCTTCATAACATACATTAAAACAAGCATCTCATGCTTCATAACATACATAACATGTCATATTGGCTCAAGTGACAAATTCCATTCATTTAAAACAAGTTCATCAACTTCCCAAGGACTTTTAAACACCTTGGCCCCAAGGACTTTTAAACACCTTGGCCATGGACTTTTAAACACCATGAATGAGGACCACACAAGGACTTTTAACCACCTTTGTGTCCATAGCTTGAATCACCCCAAGGACTTTTAAACACCTTGGCCCCAAGGACTTTTAAACACCTTGGCCCCATGGACTTTTAAACACCATGGCCCCATGGACTTTTAAACATCATGGAAAGGATCACCTAAGGACTTTTAACCACCTTAGTGTCCGCAACAAGAACCATCCAAGGACTTTTAACCACCTTGATGTTCTTAAGTAACAAGGCTAACTCAAGGACTTTTAACCACCTTAGTGACCTTAACCTTTTTTAAAACATCACTTGCCAATATACATCATTTTCATCAGTTAATCCACTGTTTTAAAGCATTAAACCAAGCCATTTTCATCATGCATTTCAAAGCATCAAACCACATTTAATCAATGTACAAAATCAAGGAACTCCTACCTAGAGTTTCCTTCAACATATGGCTTAAAACATCAGCAAATTCCATGCTAAAACATGCTTTCAAAACAATAATTAAAACATGCAAATAACCATTTTGCATCACAACAAAATCATGGCCACCACTAGAGAGAAATTCGGAAAACTTACTCTTGAGCTTAGCAAAGTTGTTTAGACTTAAACTAAGCTCCCAAGACATTGGTTTCAAAGTCGAAAACCCAATTTTCACAAACGCACTCACCGATTTCCACTTTGCTTCAAGCCAAAGCACCAAATCAAGCTTCCGAATCAACAACTCTTGGATCCAAAGATGCCTCCCCTGTTCCAACACATCAAATCAGAGGATTAATGCATCATCATGCATTAATTGCTTCAATGAAAGCACCTAAACTCGCTGCTCTCATCCAACCTCCATTTTCGGCCACCAAACACAACCGAAAATGCATTCAAAACACTTCTAAACAAAGCCCAGCCACAAACCAGCAAAACCACACATCCTTTAACATCATATAACATCTAAAAACAACCTATAAACATCCTTATACCTCCAGCAACATCAGATCCACAAGATTACCTCAAAAACAACCTTGAATCACAAGCTACACTTAGGAAACTCAACCTATCTGGGATTGCATCAATCAAAACTCAATTCCTTATCAATTTAGAGTTCATTTAACATCAATAACACATCTCAAATCACAGATTAATCAGATCTAACGAAAATCATCAAAAATCATCAAATCTTGCATTATAAGCCAATATCCATTAATCAACTTAAAAGCCTTTAATTAAACATCAATTTAGGATTGAAAACTTAGGAATTTCAGTAAAGAACTGATAGTTTAGAGGAGAAGGACGTTCTTACCTCCAAACTTGAGTTTCTCCTCTTTTTGGAATCAAAAACCTTGTTGAAACAATTAGCAATTGAAGAGGTTTTGAAGATATGTTGATTAGGAATCAAATGAGAGTTGAAAGGAGGGATTTAGGTGAGAAAATCAGAACCAATTCTCTGGAGAGAATGTGTTTGGGTTGAGAGAAAATGAGAGAAAGAAAATTAAGAAAAGTTGGTTACAAAATCCAAAATAGCCAAATGGCTTTCCCTCCACTTTTAATATCATTTAAAATCAGAATTTAGACTTAAAATATCTTAGAATAATCTGGAGAAACTCCCTTTGGGTAAATAGCTCCTTAAAGATTCAAAGTTTCAACCCTTTATAAAACAGCCACAAAACTTTCGAAAATTACATTTTGGTCACTAGCCAAAATGTCACACTTCCAAAACTCATTTTCCAAAATTGATTTCACATTTCATTTAATTATATTAAAAGATGATTTTAGAACATTTTTCCATATTTTTAATGCAACCCGAACTAGGCTTTCCTAATTTCACCTCTTTAGATTCGAACAGCACTTTGACCAAACCGGTCAACGCCCAAAACTCCTAAGCCCAAAACCGGGGCATTACAGTATCGATACCTGTTTAAGCAAAATAAATTCTGGGAATCTGGATGAAGAACACGTATCGATACACGTAGATCCGTATCGATACCCTATGTCTAGAAATGCATTTTTAGCTCTAAGAACAACCATAGGCTCGAATTTAACATCTCCTAAGAGTATGCAAATGATGAAAGAACAGTTCTAAGCATATTTTAATAGAAGCATACTCCCCCTAACTATAGGCATGCATATTTTCAAGAGTTACAACACATAAACATGCAATTTCACAAAATCAACCATTTTAAGCACAAAGAGGTCCTAAAAGGTCAAGATAGGCTAGCTAGACCTAACTCTCTCCTAAGGGACCAAAAACGCTCTTTATCTAAAGGTTTTGTAAATATATCCGCTAATTGGTTCAAGGTATCAATATAATCAATAACAACATCATTTTTCAAAACATGATCTCTAATAAAATGATGTCGAATTTCTATGTGTTTAGTTCTAGAGTGTTGGATGGGATTCTTAGTAAGACAAATGGCACTTGTGTTGTCACACTTAAGGGGTATGGTTTCTACTTCAACACCATAATCTAAGAGTTGTTGCTTCATCCAAAGGACTTGAGCACAACAACTCCCTAAGGATATGTACTCTGCTTCGGTGGTAGATAAGGCTACGCTTTTGTTTCTTAGAAAACCAAGATACGAGCATACTACCTAAGAATTGACATGTCTCAGAAGTACTTTTCCTATCTATCTTACATCCCCCATGTAACCCCCTTAACCCGGCCTAGACGGTTGACCCGAATTAAGAAAGTCACACGGGGAAAACCAAAGTCAACCTGAAAGTCAACCTTGATTAACGACCCTTTTTTTTTCTTTTTAAACTTGTCTAGATGCACATTAACCTTAGTTTTGATCATACTAACATCATACTCAAAGATCATAGACATCAGAGATCAAACAGGGACCCAATTGAACAGTTTACAACTTTAGGGACCAAATTGTAAATTCTGCTAATTACAAGGACTTAACCCGATTAAAAGTTGCCATATTGAAATTAGTCACATTTCATGCTTCACTGCCAAATTTCAGCTCAAACGGACTTCTCAAACTCTACCAAAAACTAAAACAAGTTTCAGGACCAAAACGCAAATATTTCAAAACTTATAACTGCCAATGTCAGCCCCAACGGTCAGGTGTTCCGAAACAGGATGAACCTGCTTTGAAACACGGGGCCGTTCCGCAACGCGTTCCGAAACAAGGGCTGGCAGAGGGCTTTCCGTTTCGGAACGGTGTCTTCCGTTTCGGACGCATGGGCTGCTACAAGGCACCCGTTCCGAAACGGTAACTACTGTTCCGAAACGACCTGCACAGAATGCAGAAGATTGGCTGCCAAACACACAATGAATCAACCAAACATGCTCCAAAACCAATCAAACCACACCAGCAAGTCAATCAACATACAAGGGACTTAAATGCATCAAAAACTAGATACATAACCACCCATAGGTGCACCAACACATTAAACACATCCGATACACACTCATGCTTTAGAAACAAATAGCATGGCAATACAACTTAAGCATAAAGAGATCCAAACGTTGCAACATTAATCCACATGATTCAACATCATATACCAAACTTATCCAACAAACACAATCTCGTTACACATCAACATAAGAGATTCTCCCCCCATTGCCTTTATTAACTATAGCTATTAACCGAGACATACATCTCAAGTGGAGTCCTCCTTGAATCCCTTGCTCCTCGCTGTTCCAACTTCAATTATCTGCATTGATGGACAAAAAAGGAGCGTAAGCACATAATGCTTAGTGAGGAATGCTCAAAACCAAAACACCATCAATGCAGCGGGTCATAAAACCACTTTTAAAAGCAAACCCGATTTGATAAACCCAAAGCAATGTTTGAAAACCCTTCTCAACAACAAACTCAAAATCATGCATTGCTCAAACATGAAAACCAAACCTTAGCTTAGCAAGCTAAACAATCCTTTTCAAAGCACAACTTGCAAAACATCAATTTAACCATTCTATGCATAAACACCAAATGCAAAGTTAAATTCAAAACCTTGGAAAGCACTTCCACTTCACATCATACCTTTCTTATACTTGATTATCATTTCAAGCAAGAAACCATTTAAAACCATTTACTCAAACAATCCAACACATGCATTAAACATATGCAACATGTGAACCACATCATCAACATTTGCATCATATGCCTTTAAAAACAAGTCTTAGCAAGACTTCAATGCACTAAAGAGATTTCATGCACACATGCATCATTCCGAGCATCCCATGCTTCATTATAAACAAGAACATCATATTGGCTTTCAAGTGATAATCCAAATCCACTTTTCAACTCAACATCCAATCGGATACGCGGATCACAAGCGTTGTCCCTACGCTTCATACACACTACCAATCCAAGGTCCCCAAATGGACTTTTAACCACCATTTGACCTCACCATTCACAAGGTTCCCATGTATGGACTTTTAACCACCATACAACCTTATCTTCCTCAAGGTTCCCATGTATGGACTTTCAATCACCATACAACCTTAACTTTCACAAGGTTCCCATGTATGGACTTTTAAACACCATACAACCTAACTTACACAAGGTTCCCATATATGGACTTTTAAACACCATATAACCTTAACATGCACAAGGTTCCCATGTATGGACTTTTAAACACCATACAACCTTAGCATCACCGATTGGTAGTTGTATAACATCACTAACGAGATCCGGGACACCCTATACAAGATCCACACATGGACTTTACACCACCATTGTGATCTTAACAAGCTCAAGGTCCACAAATGGAATTTTAACCACCATTACTACCTTTGCTTACCCAAGGTCCTCGAATGGGAACTCAACCTCTATTATGACCTTAACCATCTCGTTAGGATACTTGGATGGAGTTTACCGGTTCACTCTTAACCACTCCACATCCAAGGCGACTTTATTCACGGTGCACCCAATCCTATAGCCGGCTAACTATATCCGATCAAAGAAACCAAGAACCACTTACATCACTTGCCAATATAACCATCTTACTATATTAGTCCAATGATTCACATGCATAACCATAATGCAAAAACCATCATTTACCATCATCAATCCACTGTTTTCAAGCATTACACAAAGCCATTAAACATCATGCAACACCATGCATCAAAACCACAATTTCAATGTATAAAACCAAGGATCTCTTACCTTGAGCATCCTTCACATATGGCTTTCAAAACCAGCATTAAACCATGCTTAAATATGCTTTCAAAACCGAATTTAAAACATGCAAATCAAATGCATTGCAACCATCAATCACAATTGCTTTTAAAGCCAATTCACAACACAACCAAGAGCGAAAATCCATTTACTTACTCTTGAGCTTAGCTAAGTTGTTTAGACTTAAACTAAGCTCCCAAAACCTTCAAACCTTGGTTTAAAAGCTGAAAACCCAACTTCACTCACCGATACACAAAACAAGGCTAACCAACAAGCATTCCAAGCATCCGAAGCCTTCCGCACCACCTCTAATGCTCACGGATCAAACTCCCCTGTTTCAAGCACACAACAACAGAGGATTAATGCATCATTATGCATTAAAAACACCAGCAAGACAACACAACTCGCTGCTCATCACAAATCCAACATTTCGGCTACCAAACACAACCGAAATCACCTCCAAACACTTCCAAAACTTAACCCAGCCAAGATCCATCACTTCTAACCATTTTTAAACATCAATTAACATCCAAAATGATCACAAACACGTCCTTATACCTCCAGCTATAACAGATCATCAAAAACACTCCAAAACAACCAAAAACTCAAGTAAAACTTAGGAAATTCAACCTATCTGGGATTGCATTGATTAAACCTCAATTCCTCATCAATTTAACATTCATTTAACATCAAAAACACACCTCAAAACCCTGCTTAAACAGATCATACGAAAATCCACCAAAAATCACCAAATCTTGCATTTTAAGCCAAAATCAAGATTCCAATTGAAAAGCCTTTAACAAATCACAAATCAAGGATTGAGAACTTAGGAATTTCAGTAAAGAACTGAGAGTTTAGAGGAGAAGGACGTTCTTACCTCCAAACTTGAGTTTCTCCCTTTTTGGAACCAAAATCTTGAAAATCCAATTAGCACTTGGTGAGGTTTTGTTGATGAGATGATTAGGAATCAAAAGAGAATTGAAATAAGTGATTTAGATAACCAAATCAGAGGGAAAAATCTGGAGAAAAAGTGTTTGGGTTGAGAGAAAATGAGAGAAAAGGAAAATTGGAAAATATGGAAAGTTAGTTGCAAAATAGCAAAATGATTTTCCCTCCACTTTTCTTTTGCTTTAAAATCAGAATTAAACATTAAAATATCTTAGAAAAATCTGGAGAAACTCCCTTTGGGTAAATACCTCCTTAAAGATTCAAAGTTTCAATCCTTTCTAAAACAGTCACGCAACATTCAAAAATTACATTTTGGTCACTAGCCAAAATGTCACCCTTCCAAAACTCATTTTGTAAAATTGATTTCACAGTTCACTTATATATATTAAAAGGGGATTTTAGAACATTTTTCCATATTTTTAATGCAACCCGAACTAGGCTTTCCTAATTTCACCTTTTTAGATTCGAACAGCATTTTGACCGAACCGGTCAACGCCCAAAACTTCTAAGCCCAAAATCGAGGCGTTACAACTCTCCCCCTCTTTGGAAATTTCGTCCTCGAAATTTCAACTGGAGAATGAGAACAACAAAACTTCTCAAATCAACTCACAAGGCAACACAAAAGCCTCAACCGCCACTGAACACTTTCCACTCAAAACCCCACTTAAACTCAACACCACCACATATTGTTCACGAATTTCAGAACACTCAAAGTTAAGCACAACTTAACCTCTCACAACTCCGGACTACACATAGCCCCATCAACAACCTGAAGAACCTCAAACCTTTTACAGCATACAACACCTTAACACACAATTCCCAAAACCGGTTCACACAGTGGTACCAACCAAACCAGTTCAGCCACTATGTAACCCCACCACCTTCACTGCTTCTAAAACTCCTTGCAACCTTCCCAACCTCTTTCCAAGATTTTCCAAACAAGCAAAAATTCTTAAGCACCAACTGCTTACCTAACCTCTCAACGTATTACTGTCCTTACTTCACATCCACCGCTATCTTTACCATCGACTCACCAGAACTGCTCACTCATCGACAGATAATCACATCACTAACCCCAACCTTGACTTCGCCCACCATTCCACACACCACCAGCTGAACTCAAAAAGAATTACTTATTCACAACCAACCAACCACTTCTCACAAGAGTCCGTCCCACCAACAATGGCCTTTGATCTTACATTACCTTTCCGCTTCAAGCTTCGACCACAACACTTGCCTTACTAGAACATCGCCCAACTTAAACATACATACCATCTTCTCAACTCCTCAAAGGTTGCTAAGAACCAACACTTACATAAACAACCCTTCTACTACAACATTAATGATAAGCTAACTCAGCACTTTAGAAACACATCCACTAACCTGCAACATCACTTAACACCAAGGTACCACCACTTCCACTGAGCCCATTAAGCATCAAACACTTTCCCTTCTACCAACGTGCTATACCGCTCTCACTATTACTAGCTACTAACTTAATACTCTCCATTACTTCTAACTTCCACTCAGCACCAACACAACCTCTAAAAACCCATCATTCAACCTAACCCAACCACAACACTAACAGATTCGATTAGTTATTAGCAAGTGTGAACGTTCGTATGCATGGTCACCAATATGCCCTATCAATGCCTGATGTACATGTATGCAAAACCTCTAATGTCATGCCACATGTATGCATGGACCAACACATATATTATATAGCATATAACAATGATTTTAACTGTGCATGAATGCCAGCTCACACCCTCCAATAACATCCTCAGAATCCGTCTAAGAACCACCTCCTACCTCACTTCTAACTTGTCTAACTCTACCATTCCAACAACCATTAACCACAAGATACTCACTTAAGCCTACTTCACGCTAGAGATGTTTCCAAACAAATACAACAACAACAACTACCTCAGCATGCTAGCAACAAGATCATACTCACTACGCAAGGTAAACCAACAGAAACCAACTAAGATAGCTAGGCAAAGGTTACTTAACAAGGTTACCTGAAAACACATCACCACCCTGAAGCTTCATCAGACGAGCTCTCTTACTCGCAGAACCATCATCCTCTAGCCGCACCGCTGCAGCATCAGCTATCACACTAAGGTCACCACCAACTCCTTGCGGTAAGGAACCTTGGCTGTTCCGAGCCAACTTCAAACAACTACGCCTCATATGTCCAGCAGACCCACATTTCCAACAGATTTCCTTTCCCAAACTCTTCACAACTTTTCGCTCTTCCTGCCACCTTCGAACTTTGCCTCGGCCGTGCCCACGACCCTTCAGAGACCCTTTGGCTACCACTGAAGCTGACTTCACTCAAAGAGGACAATCACGCTTCACATGCTCTTTAGAACCACAGTTCCAACAAGTACCCGCGCCCCAACAACCTCCAACATGGCGCCTTCCACAACGATTACACATCGGTAGCTGAGCCTCCACTCCTTGTTCAACCAGCACTTGCCCCAGATCTGCACTACCTTCACACTGCTTAACCCTTGGATATTTCTCTCCAAGATACCTTTCATAAAAGGCAGACACAAAGAAGTCCCAATCAATATCATGGATGTGCGATGCCACCGCCACAGATGTCCACCAGGCACATACGTCCTCCAACATCAAAGAGACAACACTTCCCAGCTTACAGGCATAATCACAACCTTCCTGATCCAAAATCAGAACTACACTGGCTAACCAAGCTTCAAACATCTCAGGTGATGAACCATGATACTCCACAGCACCCAAATCAAGCAAACGCTGCTTCGACAAACCCACACATCCCACAGCCAGCACATCTGCCGACTTTACTTTTGCCACAACCTGAGATGTTCCCAACACCTCTTGAGCAACAGGTGATGAACTCTTCATCACAGAACCAGCTTCTCCCTCCTGTCTCAATACCTCAACACCAAGCACAGAAGACTGAGGTAAAACACTTCCACTAAAAGGTGAATTCCACGCCTTAACAACCTGCCCTAAAGCAGCAACCATCTCACCCAACTGCCATTCTTTCATCAATTTCGCCATACTATTAACAGCACACAATCACAACAAAACAAACAAACCAGTTAGACCAGCTTTAAGCAAGGATTCAAACTCCAACTCCAAAATAACACAATAGCTATAATAATAAGGCAATGGGTATCCTGAATCCTTCCCTTACTCATGACATAACAGTCAATAAAACATGGATATCACAACATCAAGCATGCCAAACAACATACTTCGATCATGCTTTCATCAAACAGCATCCATTCACAACAGTATAATACCAACATATCATACTCATTCAACTTTCATTATTCATAAATCCAACTCACAACATCAGCACAAATCCACATTAACTCAACGACGATTCATAACCACAAAGCATGCTTGAAAACATCAACAACTTACCCAGAAACACGTGTTTCAACCAGCTTTCAACCAAACATCAGGATAGACATCAAACACACATTGCAACAACTTACCGCTTTCCCCAAGCATTCGCAACTCAGCTCTGATACCACCAAATGTAACCCCCTTAACCCGGCCTAGACGGTTGACCCGAATTAAGAAAGTCACACGGGGAAAACCAAAGTCAACCCGAAAGTCAACCTTGATTAACGACCCTTTTTTTTCTTTTTAAACTTGTCTAGATGCACATTAACCTTAGTTGTGATCATACTAACATCATACTCAAAGATCATAGACATCAGAGATCAAACAGGGACCCAATTGAACAATTTACAACTTTAGGGACCAAATTGTAAATTCTGCTAATTACAAGGACTTAACCCGATTAAAAGTTACCATATTGAAATTAGTCACATTTCATGCTTCACTGCCAAATTTCAGCTCAAACGGACTTCTCAAACTCAACCAAAAACTGAAACAAGTTTCAGGACCAAAACGCAAATATTTCAAAACTTATAACTGCCAATGTCAGCCCCAACGGTCAGGTGTTCCGAAACAGGATGAACCTGATTCAAAACACGGGGCCGTTCCGCAACGCGTTCCGAAACAAGGGCTGGCAGAGGGCTTTCCGTTTCGGAACGGTGTCTTCCGTTTCGGACGCCTGGGCTGCTACAAGGCACCCGTTCCGAAACGACCTGCACAGAATGCAGAAGATTGGCTGCCAAACACACAATGAATCAACCAAACATGCTCCGAAACCAATCAAACCACACCAGCAAGTCAATCAACATACAAGGGACTTAAATGCATCAAAAACTAGATACATAACCACCCCTAGGTGCACCAACACATTAAACACATCCGATACACACTCATGCTTTAGAAACAAATAGCATGGCAATACAACTTAAGCATAAAGAGATCCAAACGTTGCAACATTAATCCACATGATTCAACATCATATACCAAACTTATCCAACAAACACAATCTCGTTACACATCAACATAAGAGATTCTCCCCCCCCCCCCCCCCCCCTCATTGCCTTTATTAACTATAGCTATTAACCGAGACATACATCTCAAGTGGAGTCCTCCTTGAATCCCTTGCTCCTCGCTGTTCCAACTTCAATTATCTGCATTGATGGACAAAAAAGGAACGTAAGCACATAATGCTTAGTGAGGAATGCTCAAAACAAAAACACCATCAATGCAGCGGGTCATAAAACCACTTTTAAAAGCAAACCCGATTTGATAAACCCAAAGCAATGTTTGAAAACCCTTCTCAACAACAAACTCAAAATCATGCATTGCTCAAACATGAAAACCAACCCTTAGCTTAGCAAGCTAAACAAACCTTTTCAAAGCACAACTTGCAAAACATCAATTTAACCATTCTATGCATAAACACCAAATGCAAAGTTAAATTCAAAACCTTGGAAAGCACTTCCACTTCACATCATACCTTTCTTATACTTGATTATCATTTCAAGCAAGAAACCATTTAAAACCATTTACTCAAACAATCAAACACATGCATTAAACATATGCAACATGTGAACCACATCATCAACATTTGCATCATATGCCTTTAAAAACAAGTCTTAGCAAGACTTCAATGCACTAAAGAGATTTCATGCACACATGCATCATTCCGAGCATCCCATGCTTCATTATAAACAAGAACATCATATTGGCTTTCAAGTGATAATCCAAATCCACTTTTCAACTCAACATCCAATCGGATACGCGGATCACAAGCGTTGTCCCTACGCTTCATACACACTACCAATCCAAGGTCCCCAAATGGACTTTTAACCACCATTTGACCTCACCATTCACAAGGTTCCCATGTATGGACTTTTAACCACCATACAACCTTATCTTCCTCAAGGTTCCCATGTATGGACTTTCAATCACCATACAACCTTAACTTTCACAAGGTTCCCATGTATGGACTTTTAAACACCATACAACCTTAACTTACACAAGGTTCCCATATATGGACTTTTAAACACCATATAACCTTAACATGCACAAGGTTCCCATGTATCATGTATGGACTTTTAAACACCATACAACCTTAGCATCACCGATTGGTAGTTGTATAACATCACTAACGAGATCCGTGACACCCTATACAAGATCCACACATGGACTTTACACCACCATTGTGATCTTAACAAGCACAAGGTCCACAAATGGAATTTTAACCACCATTACTACCTTTGCTTACCCAAGGTCCTCGAATGGGAACTCAACCTCTATTATGACCTTAACCATCTCGTTAGGATACTTGGATGGAGTTTACCGGTTCACTCTTAACCACTCCACATCCAAGGCGACTTTATTCACGGTGCACCCAATCCTATAGCCGGCTAACTATATCCGATCAAAGAAACCAAGAACCACTTACATCACTTGCCAATATAACCATCTTACCATATTAGTCCAATGATTCACATGCATAACCATAATGCAAAAACCATCATTTACCATCATCAATCCACTGTTTTCAAGCATTACACAAAGCCATTAAACATCATGCAACACCATGCATCAAAACCACAATTTCAATGTATAAAACCAAGGATCTCTTACCTTGAGCATCCTTCACATATGGCTTTCAAAACCAGCATTAAACCATGCTTAAATATGCTTTCAAAACTGAATTTAAAACATGCAAATCAAATGCATTGCAACCATCAATCACAATTGCTTTTAAAGCCAATTCACAACACAACCAAGAGCGAAAATCCATTTACGTACTCTTGAGCTTAGCTAAGTTGTTTAGACTTAAACTAAGCTCCCAAAACCTTCAAACCTTGGTTTAAAAGCTGAAAACCCAACTTCACTCACCGATACACAAAACAAGGCTAACCAACAAGCCTTCCAAGCATCCGAAGCCTTCCGCACCACCTCTAATGCTCACGGATCAAACTCCCCTGTTTCAAGCACACAACAACAGAGGATTAATGCATCATTATGCATTAAAAACACCAGCAAGACAACACAACTCGCTGCTCATCACAAATCCAACATTTCGGCTACCAAACACAACCGAAATCACCTCCAAACACTTCCAAAACTTAACCCAGCCAAGATCCATCACTTCTAACCATTTTTAAACATCAATTAACATCCAAAATGATCACAAACACGTCCTTATACCTCCAGCTATAACAGATCAACAAAAACACTCCAAAACCACCAAAAACTCAAGTAAAACTTAGGAAATTCAACCTATCTGGGATTGCATTGATTAAACCTCAATTCCTCATCAATTTAACATTCATTTAACATCAAAAACACACCTCAAAACCCTGCTTAAACAGATCATACGAAAATCCACCAAAAATCACCAAATCTTGCATTTTAAGCAAAAATCAAGATTCCAATTGAAAAGCCTTTAACAAATCACAAATCAAGGATTGAGAACTTAGGAATTTCAGTAAAGAACTGAGAGTTTAGAGGAGAAGGACGTTCTTACCTCCAAACTTGAGTTTCTCTCTTTTTGGAACCAAAATCTTGAAAATCCAATTAGGACTTGGTGAGGTTTTGTTGATGAGATGATTAGGAATCAAAAGAGAATTGAAATAAGTGATTTAGATGACAAAATCAGAGGGAAAAATCTGGAGAAAAAGTGTTTGGGTTGAGAGAAAATGAGAGAAAAGGAAAATTGGAAAATATGGAAAGTTAGTTGCAAAATAGCAAAATGATTTTCCCTCCACTTTTCTTTTGCTTTAAAATCAGAATTAAACATTAAAATATCTTAGAAAAATCTGGAGAAACTCCCTTTGGGTAAATAGCTCCTTAAAGATTCAAAGTTTCAATCCTTTCTAAAACAGTCATGCAACTTTCAAAAATTACATTTTGGTCACTAGCCAAAATGTCACCCTTCCAAAACTCATTTTGTAAAATTGATTTCACAGTTCACTTATATATATTAAAAGAGGATTTTAGAACATTTTTCCATATTTTTAATGCAACCCGAACTAGGCTTTCCTAATTTCACCTTTTTAGATTCGAACAGCATTTTGACCAAACCGGTCAACGCCCAAAACTTCTAAGCCCAAAATCGGGGCGTTACACCCCATAATCCGTATCCGAATAAGCATGAAGGCTAAAGGAAGAATCTTTAGGATACCAAAGACCTAAAGTAGGTGTGTCTCTAAGGTATCTAAAAATTCTCTTAATGGCAACTAAGTGTGATTCTCTAGGACAAGCTTGAAACCTAGCACAGAAGCAAACACTAAACATGATATCCGGTCTACTTGCAGTAGGGTAAAGCAAAGAACCTATCATGGATCAATAAAGCTTAGAATCAACACACTTACTCTCTTTATCTTTGTCAAGCTTTATGGAAGAACTCATAGGAGTGGCTTGAGGCTTTGCATTCTGCAAGCCAAACTTTTTGAGCATATCATTCACGTACTTAGCTTGATTTATGAAGGTGCCATCCTTCCTTTGATTGATTTGGAGTCCCAAAAAGAATGAGAGCTCCCCCATCATGCTCATTTCGAACTCACCATGCATTAGCTTAGAAAATTCTTTACAATAACACTCATTAGTAGAACCAAAAATGATATCATCAACATAAATTTGAACTACTAAGATGTCATTGTTATATATTTTTATGAATAATGTTGTATCCACCTTTCCTTTTCAAAACCCTTTTCAATTAAGAAATTTGAAAGTCTCTCATACCAAGCTCTAGGAGCTTGTTTTAAACCATAGAGAGCTTTTGTTAGTTTAAACACATGGTTTGGAAATTTTGAATCCTCAAAACCCGGTGGTTGTTCAACATACACCTCTTCATTTATAAAACCATTTGAAAAGACACTTTTCACATCCATTTGAAAAAGCTTGAAATTATGGTAACATGCAAATGCAAGCAACGTCCTAATAGCTTCCATTCTAGCTATGGGTGCATAAGTCTCATCAAAATCAATTCCCTCTTCTTGTGTATAGCCTTGAGCAACAAGCCTAGCCTTGTTTCTCACTATATTACCACTTTCATCTAATGACCACACTTTACTTCTCTTAAATTGATTTAGTTCCTCTTGCATGACCAAAATCCAAAAATCATCTTTTAAAGTTTCTTTAATATTCTTAGGCTCAATGCATAAAAGAAATGCAACATGATTCATTAATTTGAGAGAGGATCTAGTAGTTACCCCCTTGGATGGATCACCCAAGATTTCACCACCTTTGACATAGTTTAACTCCCTTGAGTAAGACACCTCCCTTTCCTCAAGAGCCAAGTGCTTCAAGGCTTTAAGAGGTGGATCTTGTGAATCCTCATCATTGGTTGGAATCTCATTAACCTTTGATGTATGTCCTCCATCAATGGCATCAATGATTCCTACATCATCATCAACACACGATTCCTTCCTCGAAATGAGGTTATCATCGAAAACAACATGTATTGACTCTTCAACAACTAGAGTTCTTTTATTAAATACACGATAGGCTTTAGAGTTTAAAGAGTACCCTAAGAAAATAGCTTCATCACTTTTAGCATCAAATTTACCTAAGTTTTCTTTACCATTATTCAAAACAAAACACTTGCAACCAAAAATGTGAAAATAGCTAATGTTAGGCTTCTTAGAATTTAAAATCTCATAAGGTGTTTTCTTCAAAAGTGGCCTAATCATTACTCGATTTATAATATAGCAAGCGGTGTTTGTGGCTTCCGCCCAAAAATATTTAGGTAAATTATTTTCACAAAGCATGGTTCTAGCCATTTCTTCTAAAGTTCGATTTTTCCTCTCAACTACCCTATTTTGTTGAGGACTGCGAGGTGCGGAAAAATTATGGCTAATCTCATTTTCATTTAAAAACTCATCGAAACCAAAATTATTAAATTCGGTTCCATGATCACTTATAATGTGAGAAATCTTAAGTTCAAGATCATTTTGAGTTATTTTAGAAAATGTGATAAATTTTTCTAAAGCCTCATCCTTTGTACTTAAGAGTAGAACCCAAGTATACCTAGAGTAGTCATCTACAAGCACAAAAGCATATGATTTTCCACTCAAGCTCATTGTTCTAATAGGCCCAAAAAGATTCATATGAATCAATTGTAAACATCTACTAGTAGAGACATCATTTATGGATTTAAAAGAACTTCTATGTTGTTTACCCTTTGAACATGCATCACAAATTTTATCATTTGAAAATTTAAGTTTGGGTAAACCTCTAACTAGATTAAGGGAAATTAATTTTTCTAAGACACTCATGCTAGCATGTCCTAATTTTCTATGCCAAAGCCATGAGTCGTGTTCATCATGTGCAACTAAGCATATATATGATGAATGAATGTCTTCTAGATGCACCATGTAAATGTTCCCTATGCGATGACCAATAAGTATTAGTTGATTTGTTTTAAGTTTACAATTTTCCAACCACTTTTATCAAAGATAACATTAAAATCCTTGTCACACAATTGACTAATACTCAACAAATTATGCTTAAGACCGTTGACATACAAAACATTTTCAATGAAAATAGAAGAGTGATTACCAATGGAGCCTATTCCTTCAATGTGGCCTTTGGAGTTGCCACCAAAAGTTACCACTCCACCACCTTTAGGCTTTAGTTCCACAAATAGACTCTTGTCACCGGTCATGTGTCTTGATCATCCACTATCAAGGTACCAAGAATTTTTGCTTGACGCTTTAGCCTTGTAGCAATACTCCCCCTACAAACAAAGAAATTAGGCCTTGGTTTTTGGTACCCAAATCATTTTGGGTCCATGAGTGTTATCCTTCAACATTTTGGTTCCCTTAGGAATCCAAGAAGCAATAGCATTCATATCATTAGAAATAATGAGTTCCTTAGGAACCCAAACACTTCTAACTCTTTGACCTCTAGATTGCTTATTAAAATTTCTTTGTCTAGGTACAAAGGTTTTCTTTTTACATATTGGGATTTAGAATGATTTCATTTTTCAAAATTATTTTTCCCAATAGCAATAGATGTTTTAAGATTATCCACTTCCCTTGTGTGATAATCTTGAAAATCGGAAAGAAGTTTTTCAAGTTCAAGAATTTTTGTTTTAAGATCATTTGAGAGATTTACTAAAAACAAAACCTTCTTTTCCAATTCGGAGTTAGCTTTAGAAAATGTCTCATTTTGAATTTTTAAATCGGAAATTGTTTTCTTGTTTTTCAAAATGGACTCTTTGTATTTTCCTACTAACTCATCATACACTTCCTGCAATTCATCATAAGCATCTTGAACTTCCTCAATAGTATAATCGAAATTGGATGAGTTAGAGTTTACCTTAGGTTCATCATCAATGGCCATGAGACATAGGTTGGCCACTTCCTCCTCTTCCTCGGATGACTCATCGTCACTCCAAGTAGCAATTTGTGCTTTGAGCTTGTTCTTCTTCACAAAGCTTTTCTTTTTCAATTGAGGACACTCGGAACGGATGTGACCCGGTCTCTTGCATTCATAACAAGTAATTTGGTCCTTGTCCTCTTCCTTGCTTTTACTCTTGAAGTGTAACGCCCCGGTTTTGGGCTTAGGAGTTTTGGGCGTTGACCGGTTGGTCAAAGTGCTGTTCGAATCTTAAGAGGTTAAATTAGGAAAGCCTAGTTCGGGTTGCATTAAAAATATGGAAAATGTTCTAAAATCATCTTTTAATATAATTAAGTGAACTGTGAAATCAATTTTGGAAAATGAGTTTTGGAAGTGTGACATTTTGGCTAGTGACCAAAATGTAATTTTCGCAAGTTTGGTGGCTGTTTTATAAAGGGTTGAAACTTTGAATCTTTAAGGAGCTATTAATCCAAAAGTGGTTTCTCCAGATTTTTCTAAGATATTATAAGCTATTTTCTGATTTTAAAGATATGAAAAAGGAGGGAAAAGCTCATTGGGCAATTTTCTCAACTAACTTCTCATTTTCCTTCTCTCATTTTCTCTCAAACCAAACACTACATTTCTAGAGATTTGTTTCTGATTTTCTCACCTAAATTCCTCCTTTCAACTCTCATTTGATTCCATATTATCATATCTTCAAAACCTCTTCAATTGCTACAAGTTTCAACAAGCATTTTGATTGCAAAAAAGTGGAGAAACACAAGTTTGGAGGTAAGAACGTCCTTCTCCTCTAAACTATCAGTTCTTTACTGAAATTCCTAAGTTTTCAATCCTAAATTGATGTTTAATTAAAGGCTTTTAAGTTGATTTATGGATCTTGGCTTATTATGCAAGATTTTGATGATTTTTGATGATTTTCGTTAGATCTGAGTAATCTGTGATTTAAGAGGTGTTTTTGATGTTAAATGATCTCTAAAATGATGTGGAATTGAGTCTTGATTGATGCAATCCCGGATAGGTTGAGTTTCCTAAGTTTAGCTTGTGTTTTAAGGTAGTTTTTGAGGTGATCTTGGTGATCTGATGTTGCTGGAGGTATAAGGTTGTTAATAGGTTGTTTTTAGATGTTATATGATGTTAATGGAAGTGAGGTTTTGCTGGTTTATGGCTGGGCTTTGTTTAGAAGTGGTTTGGATGCATTTTCGATTGTGTTTGGTGGCCGAAAATGGAGGTTGGATGAGAGCAGCGAGTTTAGGTGCTTTCATTGAAGCAATTAATGCATGATGATGCATTAATCCTCTGCTTTGATGTGTTGAAACAGGGGAGGCATCTTTGGATCCAAGATTGGTTGATTCGGAAGCTTGATTTGGTGCTTTGGCTTGAAGCAAAGTGGAAATCGGTGAGTGCATTTGTGGAAATTGGATTTTCAGCTTTAAAACCAAGGTTTGAAGGTTTTGGGAGCTTAGTTTAAGTCTAAACAACTTTGCTAAGCTCAAGTGTAAGTTTTCGGATTTTCTCTCTAGTGGTGGCCATGACTTTGATGTGTTGCATGATGATTTGCATGTTTTTAATTACTGTTTTGAAAGCATGTTTTAGCATGGATTTTGCTGATGATATAAGCCATATGTTGAAGGTAACTCTAGGTAGGAGTACCTTGCTTTTGTACATTGTTTAAATGTGGATTGATGCTTTAAAATGCATGATGAAAATGGCTTGGTTAAATGCTTTAAAATAGTGGATTAAATGATGAAAATGATGTATATTGGCAAGTGATGTTTTGGAAAGATTAAGGTCACTAAGGTGGTTAAAAGTCCTTGAGTGAGCCTTGTTACTTAAGATCATCAAGGTGGTTAAAAGTCCTTGGATGAGTCTTGTTGCGGACACTAAGGTGGTTAAAAGTCCTTAGGTGATCCATTCCATGGTGTTTAAAAGTCCATGGGGCCAATGTGTTTAAAAGTCCTTGGGGCCAAGGTGTTTAAAAGTCCTTGGGGTGATTCAAGCATTGGACACAAAGGTGGTTAAAAGTCCTTGTGTGGTCCTAATTCATGGTGTTTAAAAGTCCATGGCCAAGGTGTTTAAAAGTCCTTGGGAAAGTTGTTGAACTTGTTTATGAAAAGGAAATTGTCACTTGAGCCAATATGACATGTTAAGTATTTTATGAAGCATGAGATGCTTGTTTTAATGATTATGTTGAAGCATGAGATTGCTTGTTTTAAGTATGCTTTTGAGCATGTGCAAAGGTTGATTTCAAACATGTTTATAAATGGTTTTAATTGCATTATTGAATTGTTTTTAATGAGCATGCCTCACTAAGCTTTTGCTTACGCTCTCTACATTTTCTTAATTCAATAATGCAGAGCATTAGAGTACCTTGAGGGGCAGCAAGAAAGGGCAAGCAATCAAGTTCAAGTGAAGCTCAATGTATGAAGGTTTTATAAGTACATTTTAGCTTTTGTGTGATTTGGCAATGGGGGACCAATGTGTATGTTTTGGGAGGTGTTTGAGACTCCCTAAGTATGTTGAATGTTGTTGAGATTGCTGGTTTTTGAATTGGAACCTTATATGCTTGTTTTGGAAGTTTGGTGTTGAATAGCTAGCTTGTGTAGGAAGCATGCCTATAGAATTGGGGCTTTTTGCATATGATGTTAGATTGATGTTGTGATGATGCCTATAAGTCTTAAATATGTTTAATTGCATGCTGGTAAAGTTTGGTGACATTTGGAGCATGTTTGATTGATCAATTGCATGTTTTGGAATGCCAATTTGCTGCAATCTGTGCAGGCGTTTCGGAACAGTGTGCACCGTTTCGGAACGGGTGCCTTACATGAACCCAGGCGTCCAAAACGGTATGCACCGTTTCGAAACGGTTTGGTCTCTGCCAAGGCCGTGTTTCGGAACGGTGTCGATCGGTTTCGGAACGGCCCGTGTTTCGGAACGGGGTTGATTGGTTTCGGAACGGCCGACCGTTAGGGGCTGACATTGGCAGTTATATGTTTTGAATTGTTTTTTGTTTTGGTCCTGAATTTTGTATGTTCAATTGCTTGAGCTTGGAAGGTCCTTTTGAGCTGAAATTTCACAGAGAAGCATGAAACCTGCTTAATTTCAAGTTGGTAACTTTAATTTGGGTTAAGTCCTTTTAATTATCAGAAATTACAATTTGGTCCCTAAAGTTGTAATTTGTTCAATTGGGTCCCTGTTTGATCTCTGATGTTTGTGATATTTGAGTATGATGTTTGTGTGATCACAATTAGGATTAATGTGCATCTAGACAAGTTTAAAAAAAGAAAAAAAAAGGGTCGTTAATCAAGGTTGACTTTCGGGTTGACTTTGGTTTTCCCTGTGTGACTTTCTTAATTCGGGTCAACCGTCTAGGCCGGGTTAAGGGGGTTACATGAAGTCCCTCTTTCTAATGAATTTCCTTCCACGATTTGACTTCATGAATCGAGTAAATAGTTTTGCAAACATAGCCATCTCCTCATCTTCATCCTCACTAGAATCACTTTCTTGAAGTGAAGCTTGTAGTGCGATTCCCACTTTCTTCTTCTCAACTTCTTTCTTCTCCACTATCTTCTTCTCTTGTTCTCTTCCCTTCCTCATAATCTCATATGTTAGTAGAGATCCAACAAGAGCATCAAGCTTGAGAGTCTTCAAATCTCTAGCTTCAATAATGGCCGTTCTCTTGCCATCCCACGACTCCGGAAGAGAATACAACAACTTTCTCACTAGCTTGTCTTCGGGAATGATTTCACCGAAACCCTTCAAACCGTTGACAATGACCGAGAACCGATCAAACATCTTGGAGACACTTTCTTCGGGATCCATCTTGAAGTTCTCATAGCTTAGATTGAGTAGCCCAATCTTTGTCTCCTTGACACCACTAGTTCCCTCATATGTTGTCTCGAGAGTGTCCCAAACCTCATTGGCATTTTCGATTGAAGACACCTTGGAGTAGATATTCGGACCAAGTGCACAAAATATTATATAAAGAGCTTTGTCATTCACTTGCATCCTTCTTCTTTCATCATCGGTCATTTCGGCTTTGACCTTTGGGACGATCCTTTCTCCATCTCTCCTCATGGGAATGTATGGACCTTCTTCAACTACATCCCACACCATATAGTCGGTAGACTTGATGAAGAGCCTCATTCTATTCTTCCAATAAGGATAGTTATCCCCATTGAAGAATGGTGGCTTGGTGGTGGATTGGGACATATAGTTGGAGGTGGATGCCATTGCTTGACTTGTTGTTGATCAAACTCTCCAAGAATCGACTCAAGAGGGTTGTAATCCTTGCAATGAGTGTAGCTCTGATACCAATTGTTGAGTTGATCGAACACTTGCAAATGGCCAAGAGGGGGGTGAATTGGCAATTAAAATTTTGGTGAAGAGAAATATTGAAAATAAAAATGACATGAGGGGTTATAGTGGTTTAAGTTCTCCAAATGAACTCTACATCCACTACCTTAGTTCCCACTAAGGATTTTCAAACAATTCACTAATTGAATTCGTTCCCTTTTCTTGGATGAGGAGGAAACCTTACAATTTCGATTAAGCTTTCTACCCAAAGCTTAATCCACTCAAATACAAAGAAAGAATTTGGTAAACTCAAATGTTTCCTCTCAAGGGATAATTGTCTACCCAATTACAATTTCAACAACCCCAAACTCACAATACAATTTGACAATTGAAAGACAATAGAGTTGGGTACAAGAATATGACTTTGAATAGCTCAAGGGTTTGAATTTTTGCTTTGATGATGCTTGAATGTTGATAGTTGTTTCTAAGCTTCAAAGAGCTTCATTTTATACCTCCTCTATTAATTCTAGCCGTTTAGGTGGTTGGGAACATAAATGGAGCCGTTGGAACCCTCTCTTACCACCATAAATGCACTTCTGCAGCTATGCGTATCGATACGCGGGGAGCTGTATCGATACCTGTCTCAGAAAAGAAAGAGTCGTTGTGTGCAATAAATAAGGGGTATCGATACACACGTAAGCGTATCGGTACGGGGTATCAAAACGGTAAAAACCGTATCTATACCTTTTTCTCAACTTAGCTCATTGTCGATTTCCGTATCGGTACGAGGGTTTTGCGTATCGATACGGGTCAACGACCATTTAAAAATTGGTTACCAACCAACTGACACCAACGGTCAAAATATTTAAACCGACTTGTATTTTAAAATTTATTAAGGCTGTATCGATACGAGGGTTTGCCGTATCGGTACGCCATTCAAACTCTTTAGACTTTTACAAAGGAGCGTATCGATACAAGGGTTTGTCGTATCAATACGTGTTCCTCTAGTAGCCAACTTTGGTAAAAATGTATCGATACACCTGGACGTTTTTTAATAGTTTGGCCTTGGAACACTTAGAAAATATTTTGAGTTTGAGTTTTTCAAATCAATTTTAAAGAGTTGGTGATTTAAAACTTATTAAGGGACTTATAAAAAAATTTTATGTTTTTAAAATTGATCCTTAAAGATTTAATTATATCAAAATCAAACATAGGTTTTACAGGTATTAAGCTCAAGTATGATTTTATGTTTACTTATTAGCAATAATAGTTGGCAATGGGAGAATGCCTTTATGTTTTGGGAGAGTGTGTTTTGAAACTCCCTGGTTTGTGGCAAGTTTGTGATGCTTTTGACGACTTGTAAAGAGCCTTTACTTGTTGGTTTATGTTTTGGTTTGTGTTTTGACACTAGTTCTTTTGCATAGGTTGCATTCCTATATATCTCTTTTATGCGTATTGCCATGCATTGATGTTGGAATTGCCATGAATGATTGAGGATTGATGTTGAAATATGTTGTATGCACGTTGTAATGTTTGTGTATGGATTAAAGTTTGAAAACCCAGCAAAAAGTGTCATTATAGGCCCAAGTGTTTCGATACACTCGAACCTAAATTGAAACGGTAAGCCTGAAATGGCTTAAGGGTTTCGAAACGGGGAAGGGTTGTTTCTGTACATTTTGTTACTAGAATTGCATGTTTCGAAACACCCTAGGGGCTGTTTCGATATGAGTCTGAGCGTCGAGACGCTTGACCCTGTTCCAATATGGGTGTTTCGATATAAGGCAACTTGTACCGAAACACACTACAGTTAAGTTGGTTATTGGAATCATTTGAGGTTCTATTTCTTTATGTTTTAGTCCCTGAATGTTGTGGATGCAACTAAATGAGCTTAGATGATTGTTTTTATCTGAGTTTTGACAGAGAGGCGTGTAATAGTTTTAATTAAAGGATTGTAATCTAAAATTGAAATGAGTTCATGTAATTTGATAATATTACAAAATGGTCCGTAAAATGCATTTACATGCAATTGAGCCTCTAATCGTTGTCTGATTGAGTTGCAAATTGTTCCCTACAAAGTTTATCACTTAGGATAATAAAAAAAAATTAGGGTCGTTTATTGGAGTAAACTTCCCAGTTTACTTCAATATTTCCCGTGTGACCCATTCGGTTCGGTCTATCATCCAGAACGAGTTGAGGGGGCTACAAGAGAGGGATTATTAAATTTCATTCATGATTCTTGAGCATCATTTGTGATCTACACCACCCGTCAATTTTAGCATCATTTGGCTTCATTATTTTTAGCCTACCACATTACCCTACATCTACTACCATACCCAACTTTATTTTGAGCCGATTCCACAAGGTTAATCTTTGTTCAAGTCAACCAAGTTCCTTTGTGAACTTAGAGAGAAAACGAGAGGTAAAAGGAAAAGAGTGAACATCAAAGGGATAAAAGTCAAACCCCGAGTGAAGTGAAATTTTCTTTTGAGTGACTTAGGGAGGATTTTTTTAGTGATATATTTTTTGGAGAGAAATTGTAAGGCTTTTTTAGTGAGGATTTTTGTTATTTTAATCTTTGATTCATAATGTCTCGAAAGTACACAGGATCTAATTTTTCTACAGGAAACAAAGCACCAGACTTTGCTCTACAGGATCTTAGTTGTGAGATGAGAAAGGTGATACAACAAGCATTTGAGCCCATTAACAAGAGCTTAGATCGCTTATAGACAGTTTCTCGTCGGTAACAAACACCTCCATAAATGGAACAAAAGAAACTAAAAAGGAGAGACAACTCTCAATCCTTTTCTAGTTCTAGATCAAAATGGAGTCAAAGATCTTGCGAGAAGAATTCTACCTCCCAATCAAGAGGCGTTATTCGAAGTTCGAAGTCCAGAAGGCCTAGTACATTTGTTTTCAATCCAAAGAGTCTAGCTCGATTTCAAAAGTATTTTGATGATTATGTCAAAGAAAGACAATTGCAAGAGTCGTTAGAAAATGAAGAATATTGTAAAAATGAAAAAGAAATTGTGGGAGAAGAAAAAAAGATTTTTTAAGAAAAAGAAATTGCAATTGAGAGTGAAAAACAACAATCAAAAGAACATGAGATTGAAAAAGAAGAGCAATTGCAAGACAAAAAGGAGAGTGAGAAAGAAACAAAAGAGTTAGAGAGGCAAGAAAAGATATGATGTTGAAAAAGAAATTATTTGTGAAAAAAAGAGAGGAAACAACACTGTTTTGCACTAACGGCCTTAACAACAATATGCCTACTCTTGTTTTGACATTTTCTTAGGATTCTTTGGAAGAAATTCCTAGGGAGACATTGAAGAATCCAAAGCGAAAGTGGACACACCATTTTTTCTTTGCACTAATGAAATTAATAATTCTTCTTCGTTGTCATTGTTTCAGGATTTCCATGAAAAATATTAGAAAATTTCCCAAGGAAGTTACCCCTCGTTAAGAACATCATTCTTCAACCATTCATTCAGAACATTCAACCTCAGTGGTTAGAAAATTATTTTGACTTTTTGATAGTTTTACCAAGAACTAACTTTGGTTTATTTTTAGGGAAATGAATAAATTATTTGATGGATTGGATCCAAACAAGAATTATAAGTCTCTTAGTCAATTTTTGAAGGATTTTGGAAGCAAGATGAACACCGTATAAATATCATACCATCCACCTTTTAAAGAACTCAGAAAGTTGAGAGAGGTTTTTCAAGAAAGTTTGAATTTTTTTGAAGAATGTTTGTCATGTGATACATTCATTAGCAAACAAATTTCTGCCACCAAGCATCCACCTATTAAAAGACTTGACAAGTTTGATCTTTTTAATTCTCAACATTTTATTTCTTTTCCTTCTAATACAATTTTGATTGTAGAATTTGAAAGGTCATATAAGCTTGAGAAGGAGTTACACAAAAAGATCTGAGGCAATAAAGAGAGAGAATTCCAGTGTCTTGTGAACCGTGACTCCAAAAGTCATAAAATAGTCCGTTTGGCACCAATCAAGCAGTATGACAACAGAATTCGCATAAAGCATAAGTGAACTATCTTTGAACCAATAGATTTCTTCTAGAATAGAAAGCGAATAAAGAAGTTTCCATTCTTAAGGAAGTCGAAGTTGTTCCCGTCTATAGTAGGAGTCAATTTGGGGACAAATCACTTTCAAGAATGGGGGAATGTTGCAATCCGATTCACATCAAGGATTTTTTTCAGTAGCTCGTGGATGAGGCCTACACGCCATTGCCAATCTATCCGCCAAATTCAATATGTTTGCCAATATGAACACATTTCCTTCACCAGATCACAGATAAACAACCATGCACAGTTCTAGTTTGCATCTACATTATTGTTTGCATGCATTGCATTTGATTGTTTACGTTCTGTTCCCATTTGCATTTCAGTTTGCTTATATTAAATTGTAACCCCCTTAACCCGGCCCAGACGGTTGACCCGAATTAAGAAAGTCACACGGGGAAAACCAAAGTCAACCCGAAAGTCAACCTTGATTAACGACCTTTTTTTTTTCTTTTTAATCTTGTCTAGATGCACATTAACCTTAGATGTGATCATACAAACAGCATACTCAAAGATCACAATCATCAGAGATCAAACAGGGACCCAATCGAACAAATTACAACTTTAGGGACCAAATTGTAAATTCTGAAAACCTTAAGGACTAAACCAAATTTTAAGTTACCAACTTAAAATTAATCAGGTTTCATGCTTCTCATCCAAATTTCAGCTCAAACGGACATCCCAAACTCATACAATTGCACAAAACAAGTTTCAGGACCAAAATGCAAACATTTTGAAACATTTAACCGCCCATGTCAGCCCCCAACGGTCACCCATTCCGAAACGGGCAGAGCCCGTTTCGAAACTCGGGGCCGTTCCGCAACGCGTTCCGTAACGGGGGTCTGGCAGAGACCAAACCGTTTCGAAACGGGCATACCGTTTCGGACGCCTGGGTTCATGCAAGGCACCCGTTCCGAAACGGTGCACACTGTTCCGAAACGCCTGCACAGATTGCAGCAAAATGGCATTCCAAAACATGCAATTAATCATTCAAACATGCTCCAAATGTCACCAAACTTTACCAGCATGCAATTCAAGATATATATGACTTGTAGGCATCATCAAATCAACAATTTAACATCATATATGGAAAGCCCCAAATCTAAAGGCATTCTTCCTACACAAGCAACCACTTAAGCACAAACTTTCCAAACCAAACTCAATATAGCCAAAACATGATTCAGCAACATTGACAACCTTAAAACAAACTTGTTCGAACATACACGAATACAAAAACATCAATCCGAGAGATTCTACCCCCATTGCCCTTATTAACTATAGCTATTCACCGAGACATACATCTCAATTGGAGTCCACCTTGAATCCCTTGCTCCTTGCTGTCCAAACATCAAGAATCTGCATTGATGGACAAAAAGGAGCGTAAGCACATAATGCTTAGTGAGGAATGCTCAAAACCAAAACACCATCAATGCAGCGGGTTACAAAACACTTTAAAACAACCCGATTTATCAAACCAAAACCATGTTTGAAAACTCCTTCTCAACATCATGCTTAAACCATGCATTGCACTTACATGAAACCAAACCTTAGCTTAGCAAACTAAGAAAACCATCTCAATGTACAACTTGCAAGAACATCCATTTAACCATTTCATGCATAAACACCATATGCAAAGCTAAATTAAAAACCTTGGAAAACACTTCCATTTCAAATTATTCATTCATCACCTTGAACATCACTTCAAGCAAGAAAACCCCTTTTAAACCATTAACCAAGCAATCCAACACATGCATTAACCATAGGCAACTCATGAGCCACAATATCATTATTATCACATGCCTTTTAAAACAAGTCTTAACTAGACTCCAATGCATTAAGAAGATTTCATGCACACATGCATCATTTATCAAATGATAATCAACACTTGTTCAACATAACAAGCAAACATGCATTCACTAGCATTAAACACTTTTCATGCAACCATGCATCTTTTCAAGCATCTCATGCTTCTTTATGATCAAGAACATTACATTGGCCTCCAAGTGATCAACCACATCCACTTTTCAACTCAACAACCCGATCGGATACGCGGATTCCGAGCGTTATCCCTACGCTCCATACACCCTACCAATCCAAGGCCTCCCAAATGGACTTTTAAACACCATTTGACCTTACAAGCCTAAAGTTCCCATTATGGACTTTTAAACACCATACAACCTTAGCTTTTCCCGAGGTTCCCATGCATGGACTTTTAAACACCCTACAACCTCAACATACACAAGGTCTCCTTGTATGAACTTTTAAACACCATACAACCTTTGCATAACCGATTGGTAGTTGTATAAATCACTAACGAGATCCGGGACACCCCACACAAGATCCACACATGGTCTTACACCGCCATTGTGATCTTAACAAGCACAAGGTTCTCACATATGGACTTTTAAACACCATATAACCTTTGCTCAACCAAGGTCCTCGAATGGGCAACACCTCCATTATGACCTTAACCATCTCGTTAGGATACTTGAAGGGAGCTTACCGGTCCACTCTTGACCACTCCACCTCCAAGGCGACTTAATTCACGGTGCACCCAATCCTATAGCCGGCTAACTATATCCGATCAACGAACCAAGAACCACTTTCACCACTTGCCAATATAACCATCTTACCATGATAATCCAATGATTCATATGCATAATCACAATGCAAAAACCATCATCACAATAGTCCAATGATTCACATGCATAACCAATATGCAAAACCATTACCTCATTAACCCAATGATTCTCATGCATAACCAATATGCAAAAAGTAACATTTACCATCATCAATCCACTGTTTCAAAGCATCATACAAAGCCATAGATCAACATGCAACATCATGCATCAAAATCACAATTACCATGTACAAAACCAAGGATCTCTTACCTTGAGCATCCTTCACAAATGGCTTCCAAAACCATGCTTAAAGTATGCTTTCAAAACATATTTAAACCATGCAAAACATATGCATCTCAATCATCAACCACAATAGCTTTTAAAACCAAACACAACACAATTCAAGAGCGAAAACCCAATCACTTACTCTTGAGCTTAGCAAAGTTGTTTAGACTTAAACTAAGCTCCCAAAACCTTCAAACCTTGGTTTAAAAGCTGAAACCCAACTTCACTCACCGATACTCAAAACAAGGCTAGCCGACAAGCCTTCCAAGCATCCGAAAACCTTCCGCAACACCTTCAAAGCTCACGGATCAAACTCCCCTGTTTCAAGCACACAACAACAGAGGATTAATGCATCATTATGCATTAAAAACACCAGCAACAAGACTCAACTCGCTGCTCATCCCAAAACCAACAATTTGGCTACCAAACACAACCGAAATCACCTCCAAACACTTCCAAAACTTAACCCAGCCAAGATCCATCACTTCTAACCATTTTTAAACATCAATTAACATCCAAAATGATCACAAACACATCCTTATACCTCCAGGTATAACAGATCACCAAAAACACTCCAAAAACAACCAAAAACTCAAGCCAAACTTAGGAAATTCAACCTATCCGGGATTGCATTGATTAAACCTCAACTTCTAATCAATTTAGCATTCATTTAACATCATTTTGACACTTCAAAACACTGCCCAAACAGATCACACGAAAATTTCACCAAAATCACCAAATCTTGCATTTTAAGCCAAATCAAGATTTCAATTGAAAAGCCATTAACAAAACACAAATTAAGGATTGAGAACTTAGGAATTTCAGTAAAGAACTGATAGTTTAGAGGAGAAGGACGTTCTTACCTCCAAACTTGAATTTCTCCTTTTTAGAGCCAAAATGCTTGATGAAACAACTTGCAATTTGAGAGGTTTTGTAGATGAGATGATTAGGAATCGAAAGAGAGTTGAAATGTGTGATTTAGATGCCAAAATCAGAGGAGGAAATCTGGAGAAATGTGTTTGGGTGGAGAGAAAATGAGAGAAAAGGAAAATTGAGAGAAAATGGAAAATTAGTTAGGAAATGGTTAAAATGATTTCCCTCCACATTTCATAAAATTAAAAATCAGAATAAAGCCTTAAAATATCTTAGAAAAATCTGGAGAAATCCTTTTTGGAATAATAGCTCCTTAAAGATTCAAAGTTTCAATCCTTTATAAAATTGTCCCGCAACTTTCAAAAATTACATTTTGGTCACTAGCCAAAATGTCAACCTTCCGAACCTCATTTTCCAAAATTGATTTCACAGTTCACCTTTCTATATTAAAATATGATTTTAGAGCATTTTTCCATATTTTTAATGCAACCCGAACTAGGCTTTCCTAAATTCACTCTTATATATTCGATCAGCACTTTGACCGAACCGGTCAACGCCCAAAACTTCTGAGCCCAAAACCGGGGCGTTACAACTCTCCCCCCCTTAGGAAATTTCGTCCTCGAAATTTCAACCGGCGAAAAGAGTACAACAACCTACTCCAAGCAACACACAAGGCAACACAAAAGCCTCAACCAACACTGAACACTTCCCACACAAAACTCCACCGAACACAACACCACCACATGCTGTTTACAAAACCCAGAACACTCAACAATAGCCACAACTTAACCTTTCACATACCCGGTCTGTACACAGCCCCAACATCAACCTGAAGAACTTCAACTCCTACAGCACACCCACTGTAACACACAACTCCAAAACTTATTTACATAGAGACAACAACCAATCCAATTCAGCCACTATGCAAACTTTTCTGCTTCAAAAGCTCTTGCAAACCCCCAAACTTCCTCCAAGGATTTTCCCAACAAGCAGAAATCCTTAATCGTCAACTGATTACTCAAACTCCTCAACGAATGCTGATAATCCTTCACATCTGCCGCTAACATTACCATAACAACTCACCAGGATTACTCACCCAGATTCCAAGAACTACAACATAACCCCAACTTGAATTCGTCAGCCGCTCCACACACCACCAGCTGACTTCAAACGGAACCTCCTTAACCACAACCAGCCAACCAATTCTCACAAGAACCCAAACGACCAACAAAAATCTTCGATCTTTCATAGCCCTTCCACTTCAAACTTCAACCATAACACTTGCATTACCAGAACATTGCTTATCCAAACACACATAACAGCTCCTCAACTCCCCAAAGGTTGCCAAGAACCAGCACTTACCAACACAACCCTTTTGCAACAACTTAAAAACTAAGCTACCTCAGCACTTGAGAACACAACCACAAAACTGCAACATCACTAGCACCAAGGAACTACCACTTCCTTTTAGCCACACAAACCACTTAACCGATATTAGCCTCAACCGGTACCCTTCACCACCAAACCACTAAACTCTCTAAGCAACAAACACTATCCTTCCATCACAGGCTATACCACTCTCACCATTGCTAGCAACTAGCTTAATATTACTCTAACTTTTACTCAGCACCAAAACAACCTCTAAAAACCCATCATCCAAACCAACCACCATACTAACAGATTCGATTAGTTATTAGCGAGTGTGAACATCGTATGCATGATCACCTACATGCCCTATCAATGCCTGATGTACATGTATGCAAAACCTCTAATGCCATGCCACATGTATGCATGGACCAACATATATAATATAGCATATAACAATGATTTTAACTGTGCATGAATGCCAGTTCACACCCTCCAATAACATCCTCAAATCCGTCTAAGAACAACCTCCTAACTCACTCCTAACTTATCTAACTCCATCATACCAACAACCACTAACCACAAGATACTCACTAAACCTTCTTCACACCAAAGATGTTCCCAAACAACTACCATTACCCCAAACATGCTAGCACCCAGACTAATCTTACCACGCAAGGAAAACCAACAGAAACCAAACTAAGGCAACTAGAGCAAAGATTACTTAACAAGATTACCTGAAAACACAACACCTCCCTGAAGCTTCATCAGACAAGCTCTCTTCCTTGCGGAACCATCATCCTCCTGCGGCACAACTGCAACACCAGCTAACACACACGGGTCAACATCAACTCCTTGCGGTAAGGAACCTTGGCTATTCCGAGCCAACATCAAACAATCACGTCTCATGTGATCAGCAGACCCACATTTCCAGCAATTCTCTTTTCCCAAACTCTTCACAACCTTCTGCTCTTTTTGCCACCTCCGAACCTTGCCTCGGCCTTGCCCACGACCTTTCAGAGACCCATTAGCTAACACCAAAGCTGACTTCACTCCAAGGGGACAATCACGCTTAACATGCATTTTGGAACCACAATTCCAACAAACACCCATGCCCCAACAACCTCCAACATGGCGCCTTTCACAACGGTCACATACTGGTGGCTGGGCTTCCACTCCTTGCTCAAGCAACACTCGCTCCACAACAGCACTATCTTCACCTTGTTCAATCCTTGGAAATTCCCTTCCAAGATACCTTTCACAAAAAGCAGATACAAAGAAATCCCAATCAATATCAGGAATATGTGACGCCTCCGCCACGGATGCCCACCAGACACACGCATCCTCCAGCATCAAAGAAACAACACTCCCCAGCTTACAGGCATAATCACAGCCTTCCTGATCCAAGATCAAAACCACACTGGCCAACCAGGCCTCAAATGCCTCAGGTGTCGAACCATGATATTCCACAGCACCCAAATCAAGCAAATGCTGCTTCGGCAAACTCACACATCCCACAGCCAGCTCATCCACTGACTTTACCTTTACCTCAGCCTGAGATGTTCCCAACACCTCCTGAACAACATATGATGAACTCTTCATCACAGAACCAGCTTCTTTCGCTTGCCTTACCACCTCAACTCCAGGCAGAGAAGACTGAAACAAAACACCTCTACAAAAGGGTGAATTCCATGCCTTAACAACCTGCCCCAAGGCAGCAACCATCTTACCCAACTGCCATTCTCCCATCATCTTTGCCATACAACTAACAACACAAACAATCACAACAAGCAAACAAACCAGTTAGACCAGCATTAAGCAAGGATTCAAACTCCAACTCCAAATAACACAATAGCTATATTAATAAGGCAATGGGTATCCCGAATCCTCCCCCTTACATGACATAACAGTCAATACAACATAGATATCACAACACCAAGCATATCAAACAACATACTTTAATCATGCTTACATCAAACAGCATCCATTTGCATCAGCATAAAAGCAACATAACATACTCAGAAACACGTGTTTCAACCAACTTTCAACCACACATCCAGGTAAACAACAAGCAAACATCACAACAATTTACCGTTTTCCCCAAGCATTCGCAACTCAGCTCTGATACCACCAAATGTAACCCCCTTAACCCGGGCCAGACGGTTGACCCGAATTAAGAAAGTCACACGGGGAAAACCAAAGTCAACTCGAAAGTCAACCTTGATTAACGACCCTTTTTTTCTTTTTAATCTTGTCTAGATGCACATTAACCTTAGATGTGATCATACAAACAACATACTCAAAGATCACAATCATCAGAGATCAAACAGGGACCCAATCGAACAAATTACAACTTTAGGGACCAAATTGTAAATTCTGAAAACCTTAAGGACTAAACCAAATTTTAAGTTACCAACTTAAAATTAATCAGGTTTCATGCTTCTCATCCAAATTTCAGCTCAAACGGATATCCCAAACTCATACAATTGCACAAAACAAGTTTCAGGACCAAAATGCAAACATTTTGAAACATTTAATCGCCCATGTCAGCCCCCAACGGTCACCCGTTCCGAAACAGGCAGAGCCCGTTTCGAAACTCGGGGCCGTTCCGCAACGCGTTCCGCAACGGGGGTCTGGCAGAGACCAAACCGTTTCGAAACGTGCATACCGTTTCGGACGCCTGGGTTCATGCAAGGCACCCGTTCCGAAACGGTGCACACTGTTCCGAAACGCCTGCACAGATTGCAGCAAAATGGCATTCCAAAACATGCAATTAATCATTCAAACATGCTCCAAATGTCACCAAACTTTACCAGCATGCAATTCAAGATATATATGACTTGTAGGCATCATCAAATCAACAATTTAACATCATATATGGAAAGCCCCAAATCTAAAGGCATTCTTCCTACACAAGCAACCACTTAAGCACAAACTTTCCAAACCAAACTCAATATAGCCAAAACATGATTCAGCAACATTGACAACGTTAAAACAAACTTGTTCGAACATACACGAATACAAAAACATCAATCCGAGAGATTCTACCCCCATTGCCCTTATTAACTATAGCTATTCACCGAGACATACATCTCAATTGGAGTCCACCTTGAATCCCTTGCTCCTTGCTGTCCAAACTTCAAGAATCTGCATTGATGGACAAAAAGGAGCGTAAGCACATAATGCTTAGTGAGGAATGCTCAAAACCAAAACACCATCAATGCAGCGGGTTACAAAACACTTTAAAACAACCCGATTTATCAAACCAAAACCATGTTTGAAAACTCCTTCTCAACATCATGCTTAAACCATGCATTGCACTTACATGAAACCAAACCTTAGCTTAGCAAACTAAGAAAACCATCTCAATGTACAACTTGCAAGAACATCCATTTAACCATTTCATGCATAAACACCATATGCAAAGCTAAATTAAAAACCTTGGAAAACACTTCCATTTCAAATTATTCATTCATCACCTTGAACATCACTTCAAGCAAGAAAACCCCTTTTAAACCATTAACCAAGCAATCCAACACATGCATTAACCATAGGCAACTCATGAGCCACAATATCATTATTATCACATGCCTTTTAAAACAAGTCTTAACTAGACTCCAATGCATTAAGAAGATTTCATGCACACATGCATCATTTATCAAATGATAATCAACACTTGTTCAACATAACAAGCAAACATGCATTCACTAGCATTAAACACTTTTCATGCAACCATGCATCTTTTCAAGCATCTCATGCTTCTTTATGATCAAGAACATTACATTGGCCTCCAAGTGATCAACCACATCCACTTTTCAACTCAACAACCCGATCGGATACGCGGATTCCGAGCGTTGTCCCTACGCTCCATACACCCTACCAATCCAAGGCCTCCCAAATGGACTTTTAAACACCATTTGACCTTACAAGCCTAAAGTTCCCATGTATGGTCTTTTAAACACCATACAACCTTAGCTTTTCCCGAGGTTCCCATGCATGGACTTTTAAACACCATACAACCTCAACATGCACAAGGTCTCCTTGTATGGACTTTTAAACACCATACAACCTTTGCATAACCGATTGGTAGTTGTATAAATCACTAACGAGATCCGGGACACCCCACACAAGATCCACACATGGTCTTACACCGCCATTGTGATCTTAACAAGCACAAGGTTCTCACATATGGACTTTTAAACACCATATAACCTTTGCTCAACCAAGGTCCTCGAATGGGCAACACCTCCATTATGACCTTAACCATCTCGTTAGGATACTTGAAGGGAGCTTACCGGTCCACTCTTGACCACTCCACCTCCAAGGCGACTTAATTCACGGTGCACCCAATCCTATAGCCGGCTAACTATATCCGATCAACGAACCAAGAACCACTTTCACCACTTGCCAATATAACCATCTTACCATGATAATCCAATGATTCATATGCATAATCACAATGCAAAAACCATCATCACAATAGTCCAATGATTCACATGCATAACCAATATGCAAAACCATTACCTCATTAACCCAATGATTCTCATGCATAACCAATATGCAAAAAGTAACATTTACCATCATCAATCCACTGTTTCAAAGCATCATACAAAGCCATAGATCAACATGCAAAATCATGCATCAAAATCACAATTACCATGTACAAAACCAAGGATCTCTTACCTTGAGCATCCTTCACAAATGGCTTCCAAAACCAGCAATAAACCATGCTTAAAGAATGGTTTCAAAACAGATTTAAACCATGCAAAACATATGCATCTCAATCATCAACCACAATAGCTTTTAAAACCAAACACAACACAATTCAAGAGCGAAAACCCAATCACTTACTCTTGAGCTTAGCAAAGTTGTTTAGACTTGAACTAAGCTCCCAAAACCTTCAAACCTTGGTTTAAAAGCTGAAACCCAACTTCACTCACCGATACTCAAAACAAGGCTAGCCGACAAGCCTTCCAAGCATCCGAAAACCTTCCGCAACACCTTCAAAGCTCACGGATCAAACTCCCCTGTTTCAAGCACACAACAACAGAGGATTAATGCATCATTATGCATTAAAAACACCAGCAATAAGACTCAACTCGCTGCTCATCCCAAAACCAACAATTTGGCTACCAAACACAACCGAAATCACCTCCAAACACTTCCAAAACTTAACCCAGCCAAGATCCATCACTTCTAACCATTTTTAAACATCAATTAACATCCAAAATGATCACAAACACATCCTTATACCTCCAGGTATAACAGATCACCAAAAACACTCCAAAAACAACCAAAAACTCAAGCCAAACTTAGGAAATTCAACCTATCCGGGATTGCATTGATTAAACCTCAACTTCTAATCAATTTAGCATTCATTTAACATCATTTTGACACTTCAAAACACTGCCCAAACAGATCACACGAAAATTTCACCAAAATCACCAAATCTTGCATTTTAAGCCAAAATCAAGATTTCAATTGAAAAGCCATTAACAAAACACAAATTAAGGATTGAGAACTTATGAATTTCAGTAAAGAACTGATAGTTTAGAGGAGAAGGACGTTCTTACCTCCAAACTTGAATTTCTCCTTTTTAGAGCCAAAATGCTTGATGAAACAACTTGCAATTTGAGAGGTTTTGTAGATGAGATGATTAGGAATCAGAAGAGAGTTGAAATGTGTGATTTAGATGCCAAAATCAGAGAAGGAAATCTGGAGAAATGTGTTTGGGTGGAGAGAAAATGAGAGAAAAGGAAAATTGAGAGAAAATGGAAAATTAGTTAGGAAATGGTTAAAATGATTTCCCTCCACATTTCATAAACTTAAAAATTAGAATAAAGCCTTAAAATATCTTAGAAAAATCTGGAGAAATCCTTTTTGGAATAATAGGTTCTTAAAGATTCAAAGTTTCAATCCTTTATAAAACTGTCCCGCAACTTTCAAAAATTACATTTTGGTCACTAGCCAAAATGTCAACCTTCCAAACCTCATTTTCCAAAATTGATTTCACAGTTCACCTTTCTATATTAAAATATGATTTTAGAACATTTTTCCATATTTTTAATGCAACCCGAACTAGGCTTTCCTAAATTCACTGTTATATATTCGATCAGCACTTTGACCGAACCGGTCAACGCCCAAAACTTCTGAGCCCAAAACCGGGGCGTTACATAAATTATGTTCACTATATATATATATATATATATATATATATATATATATATATATATATATATATATATATATATATATATTCCCATTAGAGTATATCTGCATGCATTATACTTTGGTCGCATTATATCTATGTTTTCATGCATAAGTCTACATGTAACTGTTCGCATGTGTTTGTCCTTGTATAAGTGTGTTGCATGTAGTTGCATGAAGAATTAATAAATTTGCATGTTTAATTATGCAAGATAGTTCATTTATTGCACATGAATAAATATGTATGTTAGTTCATTTAAGCATGATAGTTCATTAAAGCATGCTAGTTCATTAAGTATGAGAGTTCATTTAAGTTGCATTATTTTATCATGTCTTTTTGTGTTATTAGAACCATTAAGACTGAATAAATCTGACACTTCAATAGACACCAAGATGGATTAATCACATGTTTGAAGTCTTTTGGGATTCAAGCACTTAAGGGAGAGTAAAGGCATGAATTAAAACAACACTTATGGAGTCTCGTACATTCTGTCAACTTGTTCGTCATTTTTGAATTAGATCCATGATGATATAAGTCTTGAAGTCTTCTTAAAACTTATACCTCTATTTCTTAGCTTTCCAACGCACTTTGAATCACATCAATCTAATATTGGGAGCTTAATATATGACAAGATTATTGAAGATAGTGCATGCTGGAAATTCAATTCTGGAATAAATCACCACTCAAACAAGAGACCATCCATTTGCTGCCAGATTATGGAACGTCCCGATTTTGGGCCTAGGAGTTTTCTAGGTTGATTAGACGGTCTGGTGCACCTGAATTAGAGATTCGAGTTTAATTTGGGATTAAAATCGGAATAAATATATTTTGAGTGTGATAAAAATATGGGAAAATGTCCTAAAACCATTATTTAATATATTGATGATTTTGGAAAATAAGATTTCGAAATTAGACATTTTGGGCTAGTGACCAAAATGTAAAAAGGTGAACTATTTTCAGTGACTACCTTTTAAAAGGGTCAAAACTTTGAATCTTTGAGGAGTTATTTACCCAAAGTCTAATATCAGATTTCCCCCTTAATTGGCTATTTTTAAAAATGGGTTCTGGAAAATATAAATAAATATGGGTAATTAATTTTATAATTAATTCCTAAACAAATTTTACGTAACTACCTTTTCTTTAAAATATTTTCTCTCAAATTTTCTTCAGCCAAACACTTTTCTCTTCTTGAAAATCTTTAGGTAACTTCTTGATTTTATCCATCTTTTGGTTTCTAATGAGTTATTGATTGTTTCCTATCAAAACCCTATTGTTTTTATCTTATTTTTCATGTAATCATTCCAATTAAGAGAGAAAGTCAACATTAGAGGTGAGCTTTGTCCTTCTCCTCTGATGTATGGTTCTTTATTCAAATTCCCAAGTTATTTATCCTTTTTATATGTTTTCTAATGAGTTCTGATGATTTAACTATGGAAATTTTGTTTAATCAATGTTTAATTCATGAGATTGTATGATTTTCGATGTGGATCTATTTTGTTGAGTTCTTGATTGATTTTAATCATGAATATTATGTTTTATAATGTTAATAAGTTGGATTTAACATTGGAATCCCGAAGCTAGGTGAATCATTAATTTTCTAGGTTGATACTTATGTGTTTTTTAGGTGTTGAGGTGGGTTAATGTATGTTGGAGATATAAGGTTGATGTTAGGTTCTTTTGGATGTTAATTGAAGGTAATTAATGGATTAAATCGTTAGGTTTTGTCTGGGTTAAGTGTTGATGATGTTTGATGTTGATTTCAGTAGTTTTGGGAAGGTTTTGGCTAGTGTTTGGGGAGGATTACTAAGGACTAATACTGCTAGGTTTATGAATGCATTTTCATACATTGGAAGCTCTTTTTTGTGTTGTTAAAACATGGGAGATCTATCTTCAAGCTTGTGGCATTGTTCCAAAGGCTTTGGAGGAGTAATTTTGCATCGGCGATTGAGGCTTTGTGTTGTCAGTGAGTGAGAACGTGGTTTAAAGTGTTGAAATGGTTTAAAGGTTGTAATGGGAGTTTAAACTTAACTTGAAACGCTGGTTTAAACTCGAAAGTAAGTATAAAGTGAATTCTCCCTCGGTCGTGCTTTAATGAAATTGATTTTATGCACATGTTTTGATTTACACGATACCTCCTGTTGAGCATGATTTAAAGTGTGTTTTATACTATTTTTAATCATATACTGACGAGGATACATTTGGTAAATGATCCATGTAAGTATGAGGAATACTTGTGAAAGCATGGATTAATGCTTTGGAAACAGTTTTGATTTGTTGCATATAAAAACAGTGAGGTACATGGTTAATGATGAATTATATTGGCAGGTGATGTGGTTTAAAATGTTATCAGATATAGTTGGTCAGCCATATGATTGATAGTGCACTATAAAAAGTCACCTCAAGTATTGAGGGTTTACTCCACCACAAGTACCCTAACAGTTGAGGGGTTATGTGGTCACGTAAACTCTCGTTAGTGGATTATACACCTAACCAATGATTGTGGTTGTGATTGTACCTAATTGTTAATGTACCGGTTGTGAGGTACCTTAATTTTGGTAAAGTTTATATGAAGTGTTGGATGACACTTGTTCAATCCGTGTATCCGATGTAATATTTTGGAAAGTAGAACTTGTTTATAATCACTTGAAAGCCAATATGATTGTTTATGTATCATGTTGATGTATGTTGATGTATAATGTTGATTTATACATGTTTACTCTTTAAGCCTTGCATATGGGTAGGTAATGGGAAAGTTTAAATTGAGGGTTAGAAAATGGGATTGTTGTTGATTCGTGATGCGTGTAGCATATGGTTTAATATGTTGGTTTTTGATGGTGTTAGGTGCATGGTTTTCAAGGCATGATGTTTTATAAGATGATTGAAATGGTGTTTCCAATGAGTTTTGGTAGATTGGTTTTTGAATACAATGATGGTGTTTTGTTTGAGCACTCCTCTCTAAGCCTAGTGTGCTTATGGTCTTTTTATCCACCAATGCATAGAAATAAAGGTGGAAGGCAGCAGGTAAGCGAAGGAAATCCAAGGACTTCAACTATTTGAAAGTCCACCAATACGACACACAAGCTACAACATAGCATCAATCTTGTAAGTACTAGGACTATAGGCATTCTTCCTAGAAGTCAAAACTGTAGAAACCCTAAAAACCACATTCCAGTTCAAATCAATACTCAAAGGCCATTTAAAAACCAAAGTAAGCAAACCAAACATGCTCATGGTGTTTAACTGTAACGCCCAGGTTTTGGGCTTAGAAGTTTGGGCGTTGACCGGTTTGGTCAAAGTGCTGTTCGAATCTAAAAAGGTGAAATTAGGAAAGCCTAGTTCGGGTTGCATTAAAAATATGGAAAAATGTTCTAATATCATCTTTTAATATATATAAGTGAACTGTGAAATCAATTTTACAATATGAGGTTTGGAAGGGTAACATTTTGGCTAGTGACCAAAATGTAATTTTTGAAAGTTGCGTGACTGTTTTAGAAAGGATTGAAACTTTGAATCTTTAAGGAGCTATTTACCCAAAGGGAGTTTCTCCAGATTTTTCTAAGATATTTTAATGTTTAATTCTGATTTTAAAGCTAAAGAAAAGTGGAGGGAAATCATTTTGGATATTTTGTAACTAACTTTCCATATTTTCCAATTTTCCTTTTCTCTCATTTTCTCTCAACCCAAACACTTTCTCTCCAGAGATTTCTTTCTGATTTTGTCACTCAAATCTCTCTTTTCAATCCTCTTTTGATTCCTAATCATCACATCAACTAAACCTCACCATTTGCTAGTTGATTTATCAAGGTTTTTGGTTCTAAAAGAGGAGAAACTCAAGTTTGGAGGTAAGAACGTCCTTCTCCTCTAAACTATTAGTTTTTTACTGAAATTCCTAAGTTCTCAATCTTTAATTGATGTTTTATAAATGGTTTTTAAGTTGTGTAAATGTATCTTGGCTTAAAATGCAAGATTTGGTGATTTTTGATATATTTTCGTTTGATCTGTTAAAGCTGTGATTTGAGGTGTTAATTTGATGTAAAATGAACATTAATTTGATAAGGAATTGAGTTTTGATTAATGCAATCCCGGATAGGTTGAATTTCCTAAGTTTAGCTTGTGATTCTTGGTTGTTTTTGAGGTGATCTTGTGGATCTGATGTTGCTGGAGGTATAAGGATGTTAATAGGTTGTTTTTAGATGTAAAATGATGTTAAAGGATGTTTAGTTTTGATGGTTTATGGCTGGGCTTTGTTGAGGAGTTGTTTGGAAGCATTTTCGGTTGTGTTTGGTGGCCGAAAATGGTGTGTGGATGAGAGCAGCGAGTTTAGGTGCTTTCATTGAAGCTATTAATGCATGATGATGCATTAATCCTCTGCTTTGATGTGTTTAAAACAGGGGAGTCATCTTTGGATCCAAGTGTTGGTGATCCGGAAGCTTGAATTGGTGCTTCGGCAAGAGGCGAAGTGGAATCGGTGAGTGAAATTGGGTTTTCAGCTTGAAACCAATGTCTTGGGAGCTTAGTTTAAGTCTAAACAACTTTACTAAGCTCAAGTGTAAGTTTTCGGAAAAACTCTCTAGTGGTGGCCATGGTTTGGTTGTTGTGCAATGTGGTTTATTGCATGTTTTAAATTCTGTTTTGAAAGCATGTTTTAGCATGGTTATTGCTGATTTTGTAAGCCATATGTTGAAGGAAGCTCAAGGTAAGAGTTCCTTGTTTTTGAACATTGATTAAATGTGGTTTGATGCTTTAAAATGCATGATGAATATGGCTTGGTTAAATGCTTTAAAACAGTGGATATATTGATGAAAATGATGTATATTGGCAAGTGATGTTTTGAAAAAGGTTAAGGTCACTAAGGTGGTTAAAAGTCCTTGAGTGAGCCTTGTGGATTCTAAGAACTTCATGGTGGTTAAAAGTCCATGATGATTCTTGTTAAGGTCACTAAGGTGGTTAAAAGTCCTTGAGTGAGCCTTGTTACTTAAGAACATCAAGGTGGTTAAAAGTCCTTGGATGGTTCTTGTTAAGGACACAAAGGTGGTTAAAAGTCCTTGTTTGGTCCTTGCCATGGTGTTTAAAAGTCCATGGGCCAAGGTGTTTAAAAGTCCTTGGGGCCAAGGTGTTTAAAAGTCCTTGGGGTGAAAATTGTAAGGACACAAAGGTGGTTAAAAGTCCTTGTGTGGTCCTTGTTGATCTTGTTTTAAAAAGATGGAATTTATCACTTGTGGCCAATATGACATGTAATGATATAGAAGCATGTAATGCTTGTTTAAAATTGCTTTGAGCATGAGTAAACGATGATTTGAAGTATGATTTATAAGTGTTTTATAAATGCATTATTGAATGGTTTTAATGAGCATTCCTCACTAAGCTTTTGCTTACGCTCTCTTTCGTTTTCTTAAACCAATAATGCAGATCATTAAGGTACTTGAGGGCAGCAAGGAAGGCAAGCAAACAAGTAGAAGTTAAGCTCAAGTATGGGAAGGTTTTCTTAAACATTTTTAGCTTTTGGCATTTGGCAATGGGGGACCTATGTGTATGTTTTTGGGAGATGTTTGGACTCCCTAAGTATGTTTAATGTTGTTGGTAATGCTGAATTTGTATTTGGCCTTTATGTGCTTGGTTTTGGAGGTTTTATGCTTGAATGGATTGCTTGTGTAGGAAGCATGCCATTAGAATTGGGGCTTTTCATATATGATGATATCTTGTTGATTGGTTGATGCAAACATGTCTCTTATATGTTGTATGAGTTGCTGGTAAAGTTTGGTAGCATTTGGAGCATGTATGGTTGATCAATTGTGTGTTTAAGCTTGCTTTTTGCTGCATTCTGTGCAGGGTGTTTCGGAACAGTGGCTACCGTTTCGGAACGGGTGCCTTGAATCAGCCCAGGCGTCCGAAACGGGAGACACCGTTCCGAAACGGAAAGGCCACTGCCAGCCCTCGTTTCGGTACGCGTTGCGGAACGGCCCCGCGTTTCGAAACGGGCTCTCCCTGTTTCGGAACACGTGACCGTTGGGGGCTGACATTGGTAGTTAAATGTTTTGGAATGTTTGCATTTTGGTCCTGAATCTTGTTTGTGCAATTGTATGAGTTTGGAATGTCCGTTTGAGCTGAAATTTGGCAGTGAAGCATGAAACCTGATTAATTTCAAGATGGTAACTTTAATTTGAGTTAAGTGCCTGTAATTAACATAATTTACAATTTGGTCCCTAAAGTTGTAAATTGTTCAATTGGGTCCCTGTTTGATCTCTGATGTTTATGATCTTTGAGTATGATGTTTGAATGATCATAAATAGGGTTAATATGCATCTAGACAAGTTTAAAAAGAAAAAGAAAGGGTCGTTAATCAAGGTTGACTTTGGTTTTCCCCGTGTGACTTTCTTAATTCGGGTCAACCGTCTAGGCCGGGTTAAGGGGGTTACATTAACATCACCAAAAAAATATCAAGAGTAGAAATCCCACTCATTGCCTCTTATTACACCAAGGTGAAACCACATACTTTGTTTAGTTTAATATACTTGGAATACACTTGCTTTCTCGCTGCCCAAATGCTTTATTCTATGCATTGATGAAACAAATGAGCGTAAGCATAAAGCTTAGTGAGGATCGCTAAAACCAAACATTCATCAATGAATTTCATAAAACCAAAATAACATTATTTGCAAACTCATGCCTTCCTTTAAAATATTCTCTCTAAAGCATCAATGCACTTTTTAACCACAAGCTCATAAAATCATTAAAACCACAACAAAATTCATTGCTCTTTCTTAAACCAAGCATTACTTGCATTCTAGCATAATTTCCAAGCATCTCATGCTTAATCATTAATCATCAACATTATATTGGCTCACAAGTGATCAATCTCAAATCATAGCATAACCACAACAAAAGACACAATCGGATATGCGGATTACAAGCGTTTTCCCACATGCTTCATACACACTACCGGACTATACAAGGCTCACACACGGGATTATACCATCAACCGTTGTGACACACGTGGTGGAGTTTAACGGTAAAATCACAACCCCTCAACACCACTCATTGGTAGTTGTATAATTCCACTAACGAGAGTATGAGACTCAAACAAAAGATCCACCGACGGGATTAAATCATCCACCGTTAGGGTACTTGGATGGAGTATACGGTACAATCACAACCCCTCGACATCCAAGGCGGCTTTATTCACGATGCACCCAATCCTATAACCAGCTAACTATATCCGATTTAAGTAACCACAAACCATTTCCATCACTTGCCAATATAATTATTTAACACCATTATTCCTATGTTTTACAAGCATAAATCACAATGCCATTTTCACAAGCATAATCATGCTTAAACTCAAAAGCATACATTTCATAAATCCAAGGATCACCTACCAAGTGCATCCTTAACCAAATGGCATTAAACACCATCATTATCAATGCTCGAAACATGCTTTAAAACAGTAAATAAAATCTCATTTAAATCAAGTACATTTACAACAAAGACATAGCATATTCCGAGAGGAACTTTTGAATCACTTGCTCTTGAGCTTATCTAAGTGTTACAAACTCACACTAAGCTCCCAAGACCACGCTCAAAGCGTTACAAAGCTGGAAAATCCATTTCCACTCACCGATACGTGAAACTTTGCTCGCCGACACGAAAATCACCCTTCTGAAGCCTCAAAAAAATCTTCGTTTGCTTTCGGATAAAAATCCCATGTTTTTAGATCATCAAAATAGAGATCCAAATGCATTTCAACACCAGCAACCAAATACAAACTCGTTGCTCACCAAAAGTACACCAATTGACCCATCCGAAACAACCGAAAACTCAATCGATTGCTTTCTAAACCAAGCCCAGCCAATATACATCACTTCCAACCATTTATAAACATCAAAACACATTTAAAAACAACCTAAACCCTTCCTTATACCTCCAGCAAGGCAAACTTCATCATTACACCCCAAAAACCCAACTAAAACCATCAAGAAACCTAATGATCTCAAGGATGTCGAGACCTATATTATCAAAACCCTTTTTCAACATAATAATCAACTCAAAATTCAATTAAAACCAATCCAAAACAGATCTCATCAAATCCAATCCGAAAATCAAGATTTTGGGAATTTCAGTAAATAACCTAGATTGAAGGTTGAGAGCAGGATTTACCTCCAATCCTTGCCTTCCTTAAGGTTTGACAAGTTTTAGCTTCACAAAACTTGAAAATCTTGAAGAGAAATCTTGGAATTGATTCAGAAATCAATGAGAGAGTGTTTGAGAGAAAAGAATTCTCGAGAAAGTGTTGATAAAATAATTTTGCTGATTAATGAAAGTTAGTTACATGAAAAACTTCTTATTATTCTATTTTAATAATTTAATTAAATACAATCATTTTTTTATTTAATCATCTAAAAATCCTTTAAAAACACATGTCAATTTAAGGAAGATGTAATTGCACCATAGCTCCCTAAAGATTCTAAGACTTTTGGCTTCTCTTTTAAAATTACATTTTTCCACAGTTTTGAAACTTTATATTTTGGTCACTACCCAAAATGTACCACGTCCAAAGCCTATTTTGTAAAATTGATTCGACCAACCTCTTAAACATGATTTTAGAGGATTTTATAAATTTTTACCATATTTTTATCCTCTCCCGATCCTTGATTTCCCTAAACCTCCTAATACGATTCGAATCGTTTCCGACCAGTCCGATCCGATGTCAAAAACATCTAGGCCCAAAACAGGGCGTTACAACTCTCCCCCACTTAGGAAATTTCGTCCTTGAAATTTTACCTGAAGGAAAAAGGTGTGGAAACTGTTTCAGCATGTCCGCCTTGCTTTCCCAAGTGGCCTCCTCAACCCCTCGGTGTCGCCACAACAACTTCACAAGGTCTATCGTTTTGTCACAACGAACCTTGCTGCTCAGATCCAGAATCCTCGTTGTAAGACAAATCCAGATTGAACTCTATCTCCTCAACAGGCATCACATGCGAAGAATATGAATTGTATCTCCGCAACATCGAGACATGAAACTCATCATGAATCTTTTCCAACTCGGGAGGCAACCTCAACTGGTATGCGATAGGACCATTACACTCCACAACCTCATATGGTCCAATAAACCTTGGGCTAAGTTTACCCTTACGCCCAAATCTCATCACCTTCTTCCAAGGCGATACTTTCAAGAACACACGTTTACCAACCGCGAACTCAATCTCCTTACGCTTCAGATCCGCGTAAGACTTTTTCCGATCCGATGCTGCCTTCAAACGCTCACACATGATATTTACCTTCTTGGTAGTTCCTTTCAATATAGCCGGCATCGAAATCAATTTCTACCTTGTCTCCACCCAACAAAGAGGCGTTATACACCTTCTCCCATACAAAGCCTCGTATGGAGCCATTTGAATGCTTGCCTGGTAACTATTGTTGTAGGAAAACTCAACCAAAGTAAGTGGTTCTCCCAAGAACCTTGAAACTCTATAACACAACATCTCAACATGTCCTCAAGTACCTGGATCACACGTTTTGACTGTCCATCCGTCTGAAAATGATATGAAGTACTAAAATTCAACCATGTACCCAAGGCTTGATGCAAACATTCCCAAAACCGTGATGTAAACCTCGTATCCCTATCCGACACTATGGACTTTGGCACCCCGTGCAACCATACAATCTCAGAAATATACATCTATGCCCGCTTTTCCAAGGTGTACGTAGTATGCACAAGCAAGAAATGTGCACACTTCGTAAGACGATCAATAATCATCCAAACCGAATTCTTCTTCGATGGTGACAAAGGCAAACCAAACACAAAATCCATGGTAATCCTTTCCCACTTCCACTTTGGGATTCTCAAAGATTGCAACAACCCCGAAGGTACCTGATGTTCAGCCTTCACTCGCTGACACAACATGCACTTAATAACGAACTCAACGACATCTTTTTTCAACCTCACCCAATAATACTCATCTTTCAAATTACGATACATCTTTGTACTACCAGGATGCATAGCGAAAGGAATATTATGAGCTTCAGTCATAATAGTGCGCCTCAACTCAACATCATCTGGCACCACTATTCGACTCCTAAAACACAGAACACCATAATCATTAAAACTGAAATCCGAAGGCTTACCCTCCGCAATATCCTGAACATGAGGGACAAGAGAATCATCTAGCAACTGCTTGTCCTTGATCAACTGGATCATGGATGGTTTCACTTGCAATACAGCAGCAAGACCACCATCTCGCGATATGCTCAAGCGAGCGAACATCTCCCTCAACTCTACAGCCACTTTCATGCTAAAAGCATCGGCCAAAACGTTATCCTTCCCTGGGTGGTACTCGATCGATAGATCATAATCCTTAAGAAACTCCACCCAACGATGTTGCCTAAGATTCAACTCATTCTAAGACATAAGATACCTTAAGCTCTTATGATCCGTGAACACCACACATTTCTCGCCATACAGATAATGCCTCCAAATCTTCAAGGAAAACACAACAGCTGCAAGCTCAAGATCGTGAGTAGGGTAGTTACTCATGAACCTTCAACTGCCTAGATGCATAAGCTATTATCTTACCCTCCTAAATCAACACACAACCCAAACCAACAATGGACGAATCACTATATACCACAAACTTCTTACCAGACTCAGGTTGAATCAAGACAGGAGCTTGCGTCAAAGCTTCATTCATCTTCTCAAAAGCTTGCTGCCTCGCATCCGTCCACTCAAAGCGAACATTCTTCTGCAACAACTTGGTATAAGGTGCAACAATCTTTGAGAACCCTCGACAAACCTACGGTAATATCCAGTCAAACCAAGAAAGCTTCACACCTCCGTCACGGACTTAGGCACCTTCCAGCTCATCACTGCCTCAACCTTATGTGGATCAACATGAATACCCTCAATCGATACAACATGCCCAGGGAAGACCACCTCTTTAAGCCAAAACTCACACTTACTTAGCTTGGCATGCAACTGGTTCTCTTACAACTCTTGCAAAACTATTCTTAGATGTCTATCATGATCCTCCTCGGTATGTGAGTACACAAGGATATCATCGATGAAAACCACCACAAACAGATCCAAGAACTCATGGAACAAACGATTTATCATGTCCATAAAAGCAGCAGGTGTGTTGGTCAAACCAGATGGCATCACTAAGAACTCGTAATGCTCGTACCTTGTCCGAAAAGCCGTCTTAGGTACGTCCACATCCTTTACCTTCAATGGGTAATACCCTGACCTTAAGTCAATCTTAGAAAACACGGAAGCTCCTCGAAACTGATCAAAGAGATCATCAATCCTTAGCAAAGGATACTTATTCTTAATCGTCAACTTGTTCAGTTGCCGGTAATCTATACACATCCGCATTATCCCATCTTTCTACTTTACAAACAAGACCGGTGCACCCCAAGGTGATACCCTTGGCCAGATAAACCCTCAATCCAACAACTCTTGAAGCTGTGTTTTCAACTCTTTCGATTCTTTAGGTGTCATGTGATAGGGAGCAATGGACATTGATGTCGTATTATCATACAACTCGATACCAAACTCAACTTCTCTGTTTGGCGGCAACCTAAGCAATTCTCTCGGAAAGACACCCGGAAAACCACAAACAGTTTTGATGTCCTACACATGTACATCCTTTGTACCAGGATTCATCACATACGCAAGATAAGCCTCACAACCCATCCTTAGCATACGACTTGCTTCCATAGCCGAAACAACATTAGACAAGAATTTCACATTCTCGCCTACTACCACCACTTCATAGTCATCAGCAAGTTTTAAAGTGACTCACTTAACATCAAAGTCTACCACCGCTCTATGCTCGGACAACCAATCCATGCCAAGGATCACATCAAAACCATAAAAGGGTAACTTCATTAAATCCACAAGAAAAACATGACCCTGAACAGATAAGGGACACCTCCGATACAACTTCCTAGTGACTACAGTCTCACCAAAAGAACTAGTCACTTGCATTCCTACCTCAAGCAACTCAACAGGTATATCAAGCAAATGCGTATGCTCACTCAGGATATAAGAATGCATGGATCCATAATCAATCAAAGCCAATAATGATAATGACTGTAGAACAAAGGTACATGCGATGACATCGGTATCATTGCGCTCCTCGCGCTGAGCATAGACCCTCACAGGGCCGCCTCTCTCAGGCCGATCTGCTACAACATGAGCAATGCATCACTACCTCTCATCTCTCTTCCAAAAATTTCCTCGACCGCGCCTACTGCCTCTACGAGGTGCAGCCACAGTAGGTGCACATCATTGGCCACCACCAGCCAACAGAGGACACTTGTGCCTCATATGATCTATTGAACCACAGTTCTAGCAAGAATTCCATGTTACCACAATAGGAGCTTGTGCCTCCCTAGCCGCACGAGGATAATCTCACTGTAGATGACCCCGAGAACCACACGTCCAGCACGTATTTTGTTCCGCCCTCATCCAGTCTCCTTGAGCCGGTGCACCATGTCCAACATTACCTCGCCTAGCAACAGGCTGATATCTCCTATCTCTACCTCTCTTGTCCCGTTCACCGTCGGAACTAGACTCAGTTGCTCTTTTCTCAGAGCTAGAACCACCTTCACGAGACAATAGCCCCAAATTCTGCTCGATGTCCTTAGCTCGACATACAAGCACGTCAATATCTGTGTACTTCGCAGCCAACATATAAGTCTTTACTTCCTGCACCAGTCCATACCGGAAGCGATCGCAACGATGCTTCTCACTCGACATCAACTCAGGGGTGTATTGGCTCAGACGTACGAGCTGGACCTCGTACTCAGCCACATAAAGGTTTCCCTGAACAAGCGACATAAACTCGCGCTTCTTTTCATCCAAGTATCTCACTCCCAGATACATCCTCTTAAAGGCACCCCTGAAAAACTCCCAATCTACCTCATTGGGTTCCATACCAGCGGTGATAGTCGCCACCAACTATATGTGTCACCCTGGAGCAAGGAAATTGTGCATCCTAGCTTGCGCACATCATTACACCCCATCTGATCAATGATACGGATCGTGCTAGACAACCAGGATTCTGACGCCTCAGGAGACATTCCATAGAACTCAGTAGCTCCTAAACTCCTTAGCCTTCCCAAAGGCATACCCACATGCCTAGCTGCATGGGCCTAAACATGCTCTCCATCTACCACTGCCTGAAACGCTCTGGTGATTGCCTGAACCAATGGTGGCGGAGGAGGTAAGTTTCCACCATGAGGGACATCCGCCGCTTGGTTACCCTGGTCGCCCTGCTCAGCCGCAGGCACTATCGTGTTCGACCTAAGCTCTCTCCTCGGACCCATAATGTTATTTTTAACAAGGCATAACAACAAAATAAATCAAACCATGAATTAAGCCAGCCTCAAGCAAGGATCCAAGTTCACAAAAACATTTAATTTGTGTATTAAGGCAATGGGCACCCCGATTTCCCTCAAGCATAACATAGCATATCATATACATCATGCTTTACATCATCCAAAATCAGCACATATCCTTATCGCAAAAGTAAACCTCGATTTACGATGTTTTTTTATTATTTTATCTCTTCTAGATGCACATTATTATCCTATATGTCCAGCAAAGCAATTAGGCAAAAATGGTACATCGATCGGAGTTCAATGAGGGGTTTAATTGCATACATTTGACTTTTAGGGACTAATTTGAAATTTCTAATAATTATAGAGACTTTTCAGATTTTAAAGTTACCAACCCATAATTAGTTACATTACATGCCAACATGTTGAATTTCATCTCAAACGGATCATCCAAACTCAACTAATTAAACTTACAACATTCAGGGATCAAAACGTAAGAGACAAAAACGTGGTACAATTCAAAATCATCATCCAACGGTAAAGTGTTTCGGGACACAAGACCAGGTACCAGAACGGCATTCTTGAAACCATGTTGACCGTTTCAATACGCAAGTACATTCCGAGACCCCAAATATCTCGTTTAGATATGTTGGTTTACACTGGCGAAATGATCTAGAACATGCCTTCCCATTCCGAAACACCATAGCCATTATACGCCACCGTTTCGGAACAGAAGAGGGCGTTCTGAAATGTCTAGGCCTGAAATTTTCCAATTTTCTGGTTTTACACAAGTTTTTACAACCAAAACCATTCTGACACATGTTACCACACACATACATTATGAATAAACATCAAAGACCACCAATACGACACACAAGCTACAACATAGCATCAATCTTGTAAGTACTAGGACTATAGGCGTGCTCCCTTGAGGTCAAAATTGTAGAAAGCCTAAAATCCACATTCAAGTTCAAATAATACTCAAAGTCCATTTACAAACCAAAGTAAGCAAACCAAACATGCTCATGGTGTTTAACATCACCAAAAAAATATCAAGAGTAGAAATCCCACCCATTGCCTTTTATTACACCAAGGTGAAACCACATACTTCGTTTAGTCTAAGATACTTGGAATCCACTTGCTTTCTTGATGACCAAATGCTTAATTCTCAGCATTGATGAAACAAATGAGTGTAAGCATAAAGCTTAGTGAGGATCGCTAAAATCAAATATTCATCAATGCATTTCATAAAACCAAAATAACATCATTTGCAAACTCATGCCTTCCTTTAAAACATGCTCTCTAAAGAATCAATGCACTTTTTAACCACATGCTCATAACATCATTAAAACCATAACAAAATTCATTGCTCTTCCTGAAACCAAGCATTACATGTATTCTAGCATAATTTCCAAGCATCTCATGCTTAATCATTAATCATCAACATTATATTGGCTCGCAAGTGATCAATCTCAAACCATAGCATAACCACAAGAAAAGACACAATCGGATACACGGATTATAAGTGTTGTCCCACACACTTCATATGCACTACCGGACTATACAAGGCTCACACACGGGATTAGACCATCAACCGTTGTGACACCCGTGGTGGAGTTTAATGGTACAATCACAACCCCTCAACAACTGTGGTGGAGTTTAACGGTACAATCAATCCCCTAAACACCATCATCGGTAGTTGTATAATTCCACTAACGAGAGTACAGGACTCAAACACAAGATCGACCGACAGGATTAAATCATCCACCGTTGTGATCTTAACCTCAATCGTTAGGGTACTTGGATGAAGTATACGGTACAATCACAACCCCTCGACATCCAAGGCGACTTTATTCACGATGCACCCAATCCTATATCCGGCTAAGTATATCCAATTTAAGTAACCCCAAACCATTTCCATCAATTGCCAATATAAATATTTAACATCATTATTCCTCTATTTTAGAAGCATAAATCACAATGCCATTTTCACAAGCATAATCATGCTTAAACTCAAAAGCATACATTTCATAAACCCAAGGATCTCCTACCAAGTGCATCCTTAACCAAATGGCATTAAACACCAGCATTATCAATGCTCAAAACATGCTTTAAAATAGTAAAAAATTGCATATAAATCAAGTACATTTCCAACAAAAGCATAGCACATTCCGAGAGAGACTTTCGAATCACTTACTCTTGAGCTTAGCTAAGTGTTTCAAACTTACACTAAGCTCCCAAGATCACGCTCAAAGCGTTGCAAAGCAGGAAAATCCATTACCACTCACTGATACGTGAAACTTTGCTTGCCGACACAAAAATCACCCTTCCGAAGCCATCAAAAATGCTTCGCTTGCTTTCGAATCAAAATCCGCTGTTTTTAGATCATCAAAACAGAGATCCATATGCAATAAAATGCATTTCAACACCAGCAGCCAAACACAAACTCATTGCTCACCAAAACTACACCAATTTACCCATCCGAAACAAACGAGAAACTCAATCGATTGCTTTCTAAACCAAGCCCAGCCAACATACATCACTTCCAACCATTTATAAACATCAAAACACATCTAAAAACAACTTGAACCCTTCCTTATACCTCCAGCAAGCATAACTTCAACATTTCACCTCAAAAACCCAACTAAAACCATCAAGAAACTCAAAGATCTAAAGGATTTCGGGATCTATATCATCAAACCCCTTTTTCAACATAATAATCAACTCAAAACTCAATTAAAACCAATCCAAAACAGAGCTCATCAAATCCAATCCGAAAATCAAGATTTTGATCTCAAATCAAAACTATAATAAAAACTCACTCAAAAACATCAATTAGAAGCCAAAGATCTTGTGAATTTCAATAAAAACCTTGATTAAAGGTCGAGAACGAAATTTACCTCCAATCCTTGCCTTCTTTAAGGTTTGACAAGTTTTAGCTTCACAAAACTTGAAAATCTTGAAGAGAAATCTTGGAATTGATTTTTAAATCAATGAGAGAGTGTTTGAGAGAAAAGAATTATGGAGAAAGTGTTGAGAAAATGATTTTTCTAATTAATGAAAGTTAGTTACATGAAAAACTTCTCATTATTCTATTTTAATATTTTAATTAAATAAAATCCTTTTTTTATCGTCTGAAAATCCTTTCCAAACACATGTTAATTTAAGGAAGGCGTAATTGCACCATAGCTCCCTAAAGATTCTAAGATTTTTGGCTTCCCTTTTAAAATTACATTTTCTACAATTTTGAAACTTCACATTTTGGTCACTACCCAAAATGTATCACTTCCAAAGCCTATTTTGTAACCCCCTTAGCCCGGCCTAGAAGTCTGACCCAAACTAAGAAGATTACATAGGAAAACCAAAGTCAACTCATGAAAGTCAACCTCGATTAGCGACCTTTTTTCTTTTATCTTTTCTAGATGCACATTAATAACCTACGTGATTGGAAAAGCGATTAGGCGAAAACGGCACAGCGATCGGAGTTTGATTAGGGGTTCAATTCCATTCATTTGACCTTTAAGGACTAATTTGTAAACTTTAGAAAGTACAAGGACTATCCAGTTTTTAAGATTACCAATCCAAAATTAATCAAACAACATGCCAGAGTGTCAAATTTCATCTCCAACAGACCTTCCAAACACAACCAATTGAACTTACAACATTCAGGGACCAAAACGTATGAAATAGAAACTTGGATCTATTCAAAAATCATTATCCAACGGTCATGTGTTTTGGAACACAAGACCCTGTATCGGAATGACTGTTTCGAAACCATGTTGACCGTTTTGATACGCGGGTGCGTTTCGAGACCCTAAATAACCTGTTTCTATACTGTGAATTACAGTGGGGAAAAGTTCCAGAACGTGCCTACCCGTTCCGAAACACCATGTCCATTACAGGCTACAGTTCCGAAACAGATAAGGGCGTTCCGAAATGCCTGGGTCTGCAACTTTCCAAATTTCTGGTTTTACACAAATTTTCACCTTCAAAACCATTCCAACACATGTCTTAACACACATACAACATGAATACACATCAAAGACCACCAAAACGAAGCACAACTATAACATTGCATCATTCTTGCAAGCTTTAAAACTATAGGCATGCTTCCTAGTTGTCAAAACCACAAAAAGGATAAAAACCACATTCATGCTTAAACCAATATTCACAGGCCATTTAGAAAACCGAATCAGTAAACTAAACATGCTCAAGGTGTTTAACATCACCAAATAATATCAAAAGTATAAATCCCACCAATTGCCTCTTATTACACCAAGGTAAAACCACATACTTTGTTTGGTCTAAGATACCTGGAATCCACTTGCTTTCTCGCTGCCCAAATGCTTAATTTTCTGCATTGATGAAACAAATGAGCGTAAGCATAAAGCTTAATGAGGATCGCTAAAACTAAACATTTGTAACACCCCAATTTTGGGCTTGGAAGTTTAGGGTCTGAACCGGACCAGTTTGATTTTCGGTTTGAATATAAAAGGTGGTTTTAGGGAAAGCATAGTTCGGGTTGCATTAAAAATATGGAAAAATATCTAAAAATCCTCTTTTAATATATATAAGAGAGTGGTGAAATCAATTTTACAAAATATGGTTTGGAAGTGTGACATTTCGAAATAGTGACTAAAATGTAATTTTTGAAAAGTTCAGTGGTGACTGTTTTGTAAGGATTGAAACTTTGAATCTTTAAGGAGCTAATTTACCCAAGGAAGGATTTGTCCAGATTTTTCTTAGATTTTAATGACTTAATTAATGTTTAATTAATTTAATTAAAAGGAGAAAAACAATTTTCAGATTTCATAACTAACTTTTGTTAAAACTTTCTCATCTCATTTTCTCTCAAAATTCCCTCAGCCAAAACACATTTCTACAACAACATTTCTACTGATTTTCACACAAAATGATGAGGTTTCAATCATCAATTGATTCCTAATCCTTTCTACATCAAAACCTCTTGATTTGCTTATTGAATTTCCAAGGATTTTGGCTCTAATCAAGGAGAAATCTACATTTAGAGGTAAGGATGTTCTTCTCCTCTAAATACTCAGTTCTTAACTGAAATTCCCAAGTTCTCAATCCTTAAATTAAGTTTTATAAAAGGTTTTAATGTTGTGATCTTGATTTTGGATTAAAACTCAAGATTTGGAATAAATCTTGAGGAAATTCGTGGTGATTGTTTAGGCTCTGTTTTGAGATGGACTTTGAATGTATTTTGGATGTTTAATGATGTGTAATTGAGGTTTAATCAATGCAATCCCGAATAGGTTGATTTTCCTAAGTTTTGCTTGTGAAAATTGTGGCTTTTGGGGTGATCTTGGTGTTCTGTTATAGCTGGAGGTATACGAACGAGTTTAGGTTCTTTTTTGATGTTAATTGATGTTTAAGAATGTTTAGAAGTGATGGATCTTGGCTGGGTAATGTTGTGGAAGAGTTTGGAAGTGATTTCGGTTGTGTTTGGTAGCCGAAATGTTAGATTTGGTGAGAGCAGCGAGTTTAGGTGTAATGGCTGAAGATTTTAATGCATGATGATGCATTAATCCTCTGCTTTGATGTGTTTAAAACAGGGAAGGGATCTTCGAATACTTGTGGTGTTGATCTGGAGGCTTGAACAGCGTTTCGGCAAGCTTGCGAAACGGAATTGGTGAGTGAAGTTGGGATTTCCATCTTTGTAATGAATGTTTGAAGGTGTGGGAGCTTAGTTTAAGTCTAAACAACTTAACTAAGCTCAAGAGTAAGTATTCGGGAAAACTCTTTCTCTTGGATGAACCATGAGATGGTTGGATGCAATGTATTTAATTTGCATGTTTAAATTCTGTTTTGAAAGCATGTTTTAGCATGTTTAATGCTGGTTTTGAAAGCCATGTGTTGAAGGATGCTCAAGGTAAGAGATCATTGGTTTGATGTTAGTAAATGTGGTTTTAATGCATGGTGATGCATGTTGTTTAATGGCTTTGATTTAATGCTTTAAAACAGTGGATTGTTGATGATAAATGATGTATATTGGCAAGTGATGTGTTGTTTTAAATTACTTGAATCAGATATAGTTAGCCGGCTATAGGATTGGGTGCACCGTGAATAAAGTCGCCTTGGATGTTGAGTAGTTGTAATTGTACCGTAAACTACATCCAAGTACACTAACGAGATGGTTAAGATCACAATGGTGGTTAAAAGGCCATGTATGGATCTTGTGTTGTGTGTCCCGTGTTCTCGTTAGTGATGTTATACAACTACCGATAAGTGATGTGGAGGGGTTGTGATTGTACCGTTAAACTCCATGACGGGTTTTGAGGGGTTGTGATTGTACCGGTAAACTCCACCTTGTGTGTTCGGTAGTGTGTATGAAGCGTATGGGACAACACTTGTAATCCGCGTATCCGATTGTGTTTTATGTTGTAAATGGTTATGGATTATCACTTGAAAGCCAATATGACATGTTGAACTAATGAAGCATGAGATGCTTGTTTAAGAATGCAAGGTTGCATGAATAATGATGTTTATGTGTTACAAGGCTTTGTGAAAAGTGTTTTATAAACGCATTATTGTGGTGTTTCTTTAGAGCATGCCTCACTAAGCATTTGTTCTTACGCTCTCTTACTTGAACCAATAATGCAGATAATTGAGGTGTTTGAGGGCAGCAAGGAGGCTAAGAATCCAAGAGAAAGCTAAGCTCATGTATGGTGACTTTTTCACAACTTTATTAGTTTTTGATATTTGGCAATGGGAACCTAGGATGTGATTTGGGAGATGTTCTGGACTCCCTAGTTGTGGCATAATGCCTTAAATGTTTTGGATTTGTAAATGGCCATTTTGGTGCTTGTTTTGATGTATTGAAGGTTGTTTGCTTTGGTTATTAGGATGCATGCCTATAGTCTTGTGGATTTTCCTAATTGATGCCATGAATGTGTTTTGATGATGCAAACATGTACCTTATATGTATGATGACTTGTTGGCATGATTAGGAAGTCATTAGGATGTGTTTGAGTGGCTAAATGTATGTTAAAACAGCAAATTCTGCACTTTCTGGGCAGTCCCTATCGGAACGGGCACTAGCGTTTCGAAACGGGGGCCTGTAATGGCCTTCGTGTATCGAAACGGATAGGGTCGTTCCAAAACGCTTTTTCCACTGCCAAGCCATGTTTTAATATAGGTCTCGAAACGAACCCGTGTTTCAGAATGATCAACCCCCGTTCCGAAACAAATGACCGTTGGGCACTGATTTGAATGGTTTAAGGTTTGCAAGCTTTACGATTTGCAAGCTTTACGATTTTGTCCTGAATTTTGTATTTACAATTGCTTGAGTTTTAGATGTCCGTTTGGGGTGAAATTTGACAGGGAATCATGTAATATGATTAATTTGAGATTGGTAATTTAAAAATCAGCTAAGTCCTTCATCTTTCAATAATTTACAATTTGGTCCCTAACTTTTGTATGTTGTGCAATTGAGTCCCTTATTGCTTTCCGATCGCTGTGCTTTTCAAGTATGATTTTCTCAAGGGTACGCCTAGGGTTAATGTGCATCTAGATAAGATTAAAAAGAAAAAAAAAGGTCTTTAATCAAGGTTGACTTTTGGGTTGACTTTGGTTTTCCCCGTATAATCTTCGTAGTTCGGGTCAACTGTCTAGGCCAGGCTAAGGGGGTTACAACATTCATCAATGCACCTTCCAAAACCGAAACATCACCATTTGTCATCTCTTGCTTTTACTTAAATCATGCCCTTTTAAAGCATTAATGCACTTTTTAAACCACATGCTCTTAGCATCATTGAAATAACAGCAAATAATCCTTTGCTCATGCTTAAACCAACCATCACATGCATTATAGCATAATGTCCAAGCATCTCATGCTTAATCATCAATCATCAACTTTATATTGGCTCGCAAGTGATCAATACCAAACCATACATAACCAACACAAAAGACACAATCAGATATGCGGATTACAAGCATTTTCCCACACGCTTCATACACACTATCGGGCTACACGAGGCTCACACACGGAATTAGACCATCAACAGTTGTGAAACCTGTGGTGGAGTTTAACGGTACAATCACAACCCCTCAACACCCGTGGTGGAGTTTAGCGGTACAATCACAACCCCTCAACACCCGTGGTGGAGTTTAATGGTACAATCACACCCCCTCAACACCACTCATCGATAGTTGTATAACCCACTAGCGAGAGACGGGACACAAAACAAGGCTTACACATAGGAGCTACCTCAAGCATTGTAATCACCTTAACCAACCTCACACACGGGAGAAACACTCCACCGTTGTGACGCTTAACCAAGTCCACCCACGAGAGCCATCCTCCATCGCGTTGACGTCAATTCCTCAATCGCTAGGGTACTTTGATGGAGTTTACGGTACAATCACAACCCCTCGACATCCAAGGCGACTTTATTCACGGTGCACCCAATCCTATAGCTGGCTAACTATATCCGATTAAAGTAACAAAAAACCATTCTCATTACTTGCCAATATAATCATTTAACATCATTATTCCACTATTTTACAAGCATAAATCACAATGCCATTTTCACATGCTTAAACACAAATGCATACATATCATAAATCCAAGGATCACCCACCAAGTGCATCCTTAACAAAATGACATTAAACACCAGCATTATCAATGCACAAAACATGCTTTAAAATAGTAATTAAAACCACATTTAATTCAAGTGCATTTTCCAGCAAAACATAGCACATTCCGAGAGAGACTTTCGAATCACTTACTCTTGAGCTTAGCTAAGTGTTTCAAACTTACACTAAGCTCCTAAAACCACGCTCAAAGTGTTACAAAGTTGGGAAAATCCATTTCCACTCACCGATACTAGAAACCTTGCTCACCGATGCAAAAATCACCCTTTTGAAGCCTCCAAAAATTCTTCGTTTGTTTCCAAGTCAAGATCCCCTGTTTTAAGATCATCAAAACAGAGATCCAAATACAATAAAATGCATTTCAACACCAGAAACTAAACACAAACTCGTTGCTCACCAAAACTTCACCAATTTATCCATCTGAAACAACCGAAAACTCAATTGATTGCTTCCTAAACCATGCCTAGCCAACATACATCACTTCCAACCAATTATAAACATCAAAATACATCTAAAAAACCTAAATCCTTTCTTATACCTCCAACAAGCATAACTTCAACATTTCACCTCAAAAGCCCAACTAAAACCATCAAGAAACTCAAAGATCTCAAGGATTTCAGGATCTATATCATCAAACCCCCTTTTCAACATAATAATCAACTCAAAACATAATTAAAACTAATCCAAAACAGAGCTCATCAAATACAATCCGAAAATTAATATTTTAATCACATTTTTGATAGATTTTGTTCTCAAATCAAAACTATTATAAAAACTCACCCAAAACATCAATTAGAAGCCAAAGATCTTGTGAATTTCAATAAAGAACCTAGATTGAAGGTTGAGAATGAGATTTACCTCCAATCCTTGCCTTTCTTAAGTTTTGACAAGTTTTAGCTTCACAAAACTTGAAAATCTTGAAGAGAAATCAAGAAATTGATTTGGAAATCAATGAGAGAGTGTTTGAGAGAAAATAATTCTGGAGAAATGAGTTGGGAAAATGGTTTTGCTGAAATGAGAGGTAGTTACGTGAAATAAAATCTCAATTTCCTATTTTATTAATTTTATTTACATAAAACATTTTTTATTTAATCATCTAAAAACCCTTTTAAAACACATGTCAATTTAAGGAAGGTGTAATTGCACCATAGCTCCCTAAAGATTCAATGATTTTGGCTCCTCTTTTTGAAATTACATTTTCCAAAATTTTGAAACTTTACACTTTGGTCACTACCCAAAATGTACCACTTCCAAAGCCTCTTTTGTAAAATTGATTTGACCAACCACTTAAACATGATTTTAGAGGATTTTAAGAAATTTTACCATATTTTTATCCTTTCTCGATCCTTAATTTCTGTAAACCTCCTAATACGATTCGTACCGTTTCCGACCGGTCCGATCCGATGTCTAAAACATCTATGCCCAAAATCGGAGTGTTACAACTATCCCCCACTTGGGAAATTTCATCCTCGAAATTTTGTCTGAAGGAAAAATATGCGGAAACTACTTCAACATGTCTACTTTGCCTTCCCACGTGGCCTCCTCATCTCCTCGGTGTCTCCACAACACCTTCACAAACTCTATCATTTTGCCACGAAAAACTTTGTTGCTCGAGCCAAAGATCTTCATCGATCTCTTATCACGGAATACATTCGGGTTCGGCTCTATCTCCTCGATAGGCATAAAACGCGAAGGATCCAATCTATACCCTCAGCACATCGAAACATAAAAACATCATGAATCCTCTTGAACTCGGGAGGCAACCTCAACCGATAAGCCGCATGACTGATACGCTCCACAACCTCATAAGGTCCCATAAACCTTGGGCTAAGCTTACCCTTACGCCCAAAACCCATCACCTTCTTCCAAGGTGATACTTCAAGAACACAGATTCGCCAACCGCGAACTCACTCTCCCTACGTCTCAGATTCGTGTAAGACTTTTGTCGATCTGGTGCTGCTTTCAAATGCTCCCAAATGAGCTTCACCTTCTTAGTGGTTCCTTTCAAAATATCCGGCATCGAAACCACCTTTTACCCTGTTTCCGCCCAACAAAGTGGCGTTCTACACTTTCTCCCATACAAACATTGTATGGAGCAATTAGTATGCTTGCCTGATAACCATTATTATAAGCAAACTCAACCAAAGGCAAGTGCTTCCCCATGAACCTTGGAAGTTTATAACACAGCATCACAGCATACCCTCAATCAGCTGGGCAACACGCTCCGACTTTTCATTCGTTTGAGGATGTTAAGAAGTACTAAAAAGCAATAGATGTAATCGTGTACCCAAGACTTGATGCAAAAATTCCCAAAATCGTGATGTAAACCTCGAATCCCTATCCGACACTATGGACTTTGGCACACCGTGCAACCGCACAATCTCAACAATATACACCTCTGCCAACTGATCCAACGTATACGTAGTATGCACTACCAAGAAATGTGCACTCTTCGCAAGACAATCAACAACTACCCAATCAAAATTCCTCTTGGACAGTGTCAAGGTAAATCAAACACGAATCCCCGGTAGTCTTTTCCCATCTCCCACTCTGGAATCCCCAACGGTCACTACTCTTAGAAGGAAACCAAAGCTCAACTTCCACCTGCTAACAAACCAAACATTTTCTTACAAACTTGGCAACATCCTTTTTCACCTTATCCGATATCACCCAACTCTTAAACCATGATACACCTTCGAACAACCAGGGTGCACAGCAAAAAGGCTACTACAAACTCCAATCAGAAAAGTGCACCTCAACTCAACATTATTTGACACAGTTATACAATTCCCCAAAACTCAAAACACCATCATCATTGAAACCAAAATCTTAAGGATTTTCAACCACGATACCATGAACACACAGTACAAGAGAATCATCAAGCAACTACTTATCCTTGATCAACTGGTCCAATGATAGTTTCACCCGCAGTTTGGCAACAAGACCACTATCTCGTGATACATTAAAGCGAGCAAACAATGCCCTCAACCCACAACCACTTTTCTACTCAAAGCATTGGCCACAACATTGGCCTTTCCAACTTGGTACCTTATCATCAAACCATACTCCTTAATCAACTCCAGCCACTTTCATTGCCCAAGATTCAACTCTTTTTGAAGCACTAGATACTTCAAACTCTTGTGATCCGTGAACTCTACACTTCTCAACATGAAAACCCAAAATCCGCCCACTCACCATCCGAAAATCCTCATCACAAGACTCTAACACCGTTTCCAACAGTTGCTCCACTTACATCAACTGTCTCAAGAAGGTTTACTAACACTCAGCCAACAGACCACCCTCTCACGAAAACCCAGAAAAATCAACATGGCTTTTTAGCTTACATAGCCACGCATAAAGCTCATTCTCCAAGAACATATATATGTCTGAAAGTATACGCTACAACCATCCCAACCTGCTTAACTACTCTTCTTACAACACATCCAAGAGCCATGAATCCTCTACTCAGCTCAAGCTAAACCTTGATTAGAACTATCGTCAGCACTTCCTTCCAACTCCTCCAAGGTCACCATCAAAACTTCGTCCACCTAAAACAACCATCCCGCTATAACTATTCAAGCAAGAATACAACAACACTTTAAACCAAATTCTCAAACCTACAACAATCGTCCAACTCAGAGAAACTACAACACCCCATGGCTAATTCAAAATACTTTAACTATACTCTAAACGACCTCAGCCGCTTCAAACCAAAACGATCTCCTCTTCGCCATCAGGCTTCCAAAGGCCCTTAAAACGCCTACAAATTTTACCTCCGGCCAACCAAGCTAGGCCACACTTACTCCTAATGGTAAACTTATTCACTTCCTAAACCCACACCCACTCTTCAACTCGCACCAAAACAAAACTTTAAGCCCACAAACTACCCTAATCATAACTCATCACTATTAGGTCCAATTAGCTATTCGTGGGTGTGAAAATTCGTATGCATGATTACCTACATGCCCTTACGAATGCTTATGCACATGTATGCAAAATTCTAATGTCATGCCAAATGTATGCATGTACCAACATATAATATGTATATATATATATATATATACATACATACATGATTTTAACTGTGCATGTATGTCTGTTCACACCTACCAATAATGTCCTCGAACCAAATCAGGAACAACCTCTTATCCCACTTCCAAACTTTACCTACTTCTCCACTCTTGCAACCCATTAAAGCAAACCACTCTAACTATTATTTCTCCGCACCAATGTTGTTTTCAAAACAACACCGACTACTACCCATCTTACTAACTATAAAACCTTATCCACTACCCGAGAAGATACAAAACCATAACTAACAAAGATAACAACGACATGGATTGCATAGTAAAGATACATGCAATCACATCATTTTCCTGGAGCTCCAAGTGACAAGCACTCTCTCCCGCAGAACCACGACCGTCTCCTAGCTGAAAAGAACCATGACTGCACTCGCGATCACACGAAGCTTCTACAGACATCCCACCTCGAACACCCTAAACTAACACTGAACAATCTCGCCTCAAATGTCCAGCAGACCCACACTTCCAACAAGATTCAGCCCTTAAACACCTTGTGCCACTCTGTCCTTATTGCCACCTCCAAACCCTGTCTCGACCGCGCTCACAACTCTTTTGAGACCCAACCGCACACACTAGAGCTGGTCTCGCAACATGATGACAATTACACTTCTCATGTCCCATCGTACCACAACTCCAATAAGTTCCAACATCCCAGCAAACCCCAATGTGTCACTTTCCACACTAACCACACTCCGGTGGATGAACCACCGCTCTCTGACCTAGATATACTTGACCCACGATACCATCACCACCAAAACTTTGGTTCGGGGGAAACCTTCTGTCACATGGCCCTTACGCTTTCCACTATCGAGGCCAGAACTCACAGCTCTTTTGCCCTCATTCAGGTCACCATCACCATCCGTAACCATGCTCTCACGTTGCTTATCCCCCGAGAACTTATCTCCCAGGTATCTCCTCATAAAGGCAGATAAAAAGAACTCCCAATCCACATCATGGATATTCGATGCCACCGACACAGATGTCCACCAGATACAAGCATCATCAAACATTAACGAGACAACGCTTTCCAGCTTACAGGCGTTGTGTAGAAATAATGTTTTGATATAATTATTGAAAAATGTTTTGGACAAAGTTAAAAAGAATTCAAAACCATTTCTAAGTCCAAACAACTTGAAACTATGTTTATGAGATATTTCAAAAGGGTTTTAAGTGTTTTCAAAGCCAAATTCAACAAAACCATCCAAGCATTTCGAAACGCCCCTAGGTGTTTCGATACAGGTCTTTATAGTGGCAAAACATTTCGAAACGGGTTTCAAAACAGGCTTTAACCTGGGAGAGATTTTGCATAGCGTTTCGATACGGCCTCTACCGTTTTTATACGCCTATGTGGCATCGACCTCAACGGTCACAAAACCCCCAACGGCTATTTCCCAACTACCTTTTAAATGCAGGCCATTTCAATATGGGGAGAAGCGTTTCGATACGACCAAGGGTGTTTCGATACGGGTGCTGCATCAGACTGCAACTGCTGTTTCTATTTCAAGAGTGTTTCGAAAAGGGGTCAAGCATTTCGAAACGGGGAGTTGCAGACTTGCATTTATAGTGGGAAATGAAGTCTCCAACGGCTCCAATTCAATCCTAACGGCTAGTAACGACTACAAACTCATTAAGGAGTATAAAAGGGACCTCCAAGCATCTAGTAATGGTTAATGCTTCAATTGTAATACAACATATGATCAAAATGTGTCTTAGTGCTTAAGTGTCAATTCTTTGTATAGACAAACACTAGTGAGCCAAAATTGTTAGATTTGCTCAAGTGTTTTAGGATTGGGTGAGAGCTTTATTGTGCAAACAAATACCTATTAGAGGGATTTGAGTTTGCTTATCTTTATATCTTTGTAAAGAGGGTTTGATCAAGGCATTGGGTAGAAAGCTCGACAGTTTGTAAGGGTTTCCTCCTAAGCCTAGAAAAGGGGACGAATCAATAGTGGATTGATTGGAAATCCTTAGTGGGAAGCTAAGGTAGTGGATGTAGACCTTGGTTAGAAGGTTGAACCACTATAAATCATCTTGTCTTTATTATTTTTAGCTCTCATACCTCAATCACCCAAAATTCCACTTCTCCACCACTTGGCGAGCAAGAACGGTTGAAGGAATCGAGCACCGAAAAACCCAATAATTGGTATTAGATCTTGGCTCAATTGAATAGGATTAACATCCTATTGAGAAGATTCAGCAAGCTTGATCAACATTTCATACAACTGGCTCAATGGCGCAATCCATCGACAAACTGCCTTTCTTTGACAGAACACAATATACCCATTTGAAGACAATGATGAAGTTCTTCATCAAGTCAAAGGACTACATGCTTTGGGACATAGTAGAAGATGGTTCGTTCGTGCCTCAACAAAGCAAGGCGGATTGGAGTGTCGAAGATCGCAAGAAGATGGAGCTTAATTGCAAAGCCTTGCACATCATGTTTTGTGCTTTTGGCCCCAACATCTATGAGAAGATGTCTTCTTGTGAGAGTGCCAAGGAAGTTTGGGACAAGCTCGAAGTTACATACGAGGGGACAAACGAAGTAAAGGAGACCAAGATCGGGCTCCTCAACCTAGCTTATGAAAACTTCAAGATGGATCTGGAAGAGGACATTAAGAAGATGTTCGATAGGTTCTCCACCATCACCAATGGTCTTAAAGGTTATGGAAAAGTCATCATGGAAGAGAAACTTGTCCGGAAGCTCATCTACTCCCTTCCCGAGTCATGAGACTCAAAAAGGACCGTCGTCATCGAAGCCAAGAATCTCAAGACTTTGAAGCATGATGAGCTCATTAGGTCACTTCTCACTCACCAAATTATGAAGAAAAACAAGGAAGAGTAGAAGACGAGGGATGAAATTAGAGATATGGGGGAGAAGAAGCTCAAAAGGCTTGGCATCAACACAAATGTCATTGCTCTCAAATCCTCCACATGCCATCGTGTAGATTCAAGTGAGTAGAAGGATGAAGAAGAAGAGATAGTTCATCTCTTCAAGAAGTGTACCCCTTACATGAAGAAAGCCTTGAAAGAGCTTGAACGAGAATCCATGAAGAAGAAAAAGGAAAGTACTTCAAGCCATAAGAAGAAGGCATATGTTGCTACTTGGAGTGATGAAGACTCCACCGGCAATGAACAAGCCAACATTTGCCTTATGGACATCGAAGAAGATTCAAGGATAACTTCTAATTCATCTACATCATGTTCATATTCTTTTGATGAATTACAAGATTCCTATGACGATTTGGTTTTAGAGTTTAAAAATCACATTTTGAAAAACAATAAAATGATTTCAAAGTTGAAAATTCAAAATGATTTGATTTCTAAAACCAAACGTGAACTTGAAGCAAAACTCGAAGAGTTTGAACAAAAATGTTTTGATTTACAAAATTTGCTTCATAAAGTTCAAGAAGAAAAAGATTTGATTTCCAAAGAGCTTGAAAAGAAAAATAATTTTGGAAAATCAAACTTTTATGTAAGACAATCTAGTGCCCCTAGATTTGTAAATGGTAAATGTTTTAGAAGTATTTGGGTCCACAAAGGACTAAGTACTTCAACTAAAAAGGATGAAATTGAAAAATGAATTCCTAAGGGGACTAAGTTTTGTGCTACTAACGTCTATGGATCCAAAGCAATTTGGATACCAAAAATTACTTGATTGTCTTATGATAGGTGTGATGGAGATTGATCAACAAGTCAAACTTTGAGGGGGAGCTCCATGCACACAAGTAGAAACACTTGAAGAAGGAAAGCTTCACATCCTCCTTTGGGTTCAAGTGTGGTAAAATCTAGTTGTTCTTGCTTTTATTTGATTTATTTTTGTTTATTACAACTAGATTATGACATATGTTGGACTAACATCTTTTGATGATGCTTTGAGTAAGGGGGCATTTTAAAACCAAAATTCTCATTTTTTAAATCATTTTAAACCTCCTAAGTTATGATTGAACTTAATGTCTTTTGAATTCTTTTTTATATAACAAAAAGGGGGAAAGTTTGGTTTGAAAAATTACATTTTCAAATGAATAAGAGGGGAGATTTACTCTATCTTAAACTTTTCATCTCTTATTCAAATTTTTAAACTTAAAGGGGAGAATCCCAAACAATTTTTCAAGTTGGTTTCATTATATCAAAAAGGGGGAGATTGTAGAACTAATATTTTAATATAATAATTGAAAATGTTTTCGACAAAGTTAAAAAAGAATTCAAAACCATTTCTAAGTCCAAACAACCTGAAACTATGTTTTTGAGATATTTCAAAAGGGTTTTAAGTGTTTTCAAAGCCAAATTCAACAAAACCTTCCAGGCGTTTCGAAATGCCCCTAGGTGTTTCGATACGAGTCTTTACAATGGCAAAATGTTTCAAACGGGTTTCAAAATGGGCTTTAATCAGGGTAAGATTTTGCATAGCGTTTCGATACGGCCTCTGCCGTTTTGATACGTCTATGTGGCATCAACCTCAACGGTCACAAAACCCCCAATGGCTATTTCCCAACTACCTTTTAAATGCAGGGTGTTTCGATACGGGGAGAATCGTTTTGATATGACCGTTTCGATATGGGTGCCGCATCAGACTGCAATGGTTGTTTCTATTTCAAGAGTGTTTCGAAATGGGGTTGAGCGTTTCGAAACGGGGAGCTGCAAAACTGCATTTATGGTGGGAAATGAAGTCTTCAACGGCTCCAATTCAACCCCAATGGCTAGTAACGGCTAAAAATTCATTAAGGAGTATAAAAGGGACCTCCAAGCATCTAGTAATTGTTAATGCTTCAATTGTAATACAACATATGATTAAAATGTGTCTTAGTGCTTAAGTGCCAATTCTTTGTATAGACAAACACTAGTGAGCCAAAATTGTTAGATTTTCTCAAGTGTTTTGGAATTGGGTGAGAGCTTTATTGTGCAAACAAATACATATTAGAAGGATTTGAGTTTGATTATCTTTATCTCTTTGTAAAGAGGGTTTGATCAAGGCTTTGGGTAGAAAGCTTGATCGGTTTGTAAGGGTTTCCTCCTAAGCCTAGAAAAGGGGACGAATGAATAGTGGATTGATTGGAAATCCTTAGTGGGAAGCTAAGGTAGTGGATGTAGACCTTGGTTAGAAGGTTGAACCACTATATATCATCTTGTCTTTATTATTTTTAGCTACCACACCTCAATCACCCAAAATTCCACTTCTCCACCACTTGGCGAGCAAGAACGGTTGAAGGAATTGAGCACCGAAAAACCCAACACGTTGTCGCACCCTTTTTGATCCAGGATTGGAATCATACTGGCTAACCAAGCCTCAAACACCTCCAAGGTCGACCCCTGATATTCAACAGCTCCCAAATCATGCAGACGATGTTTTGACAAACTAGCTTGTTCGAAAGACGACACATGCGCAGGCTTTCCATTCACTGCGGCCTGAGATGCTCCAAACATCACCTGGACCATAGATGATAAAACTTTCATCACAAGGCCAGTCCCCTCATGCTGCCCGATCACCTCAACTCCAAATAAGCACGGCCGAAAAGGCACATTCTCAATAAACGGAACATCATTCCCTTGATTACCCTGCTCGCCCGCAGGTACTAACGTATTCAATCCCAACTCTCTCCTCGGAATCATTGTGCAATTTTTAACAAGGCAGAACAACAAAACAAATCAAACCATGATTTAGGCCAGCCTCAAGCAAGGATCCAAGTTCACGAAAACATTTAAATAGTGTAATAAGGCAATGGGCACCCCGATTTCCCTCGAGCATAACATAGCGTACAATAGCATTTCATAATCATCATGATTTACACCATCCGAAATCAGCATACATCCTTACCACATTATCAACATGCAATCATATTTATCTCACATATGATTTACATTAATTAAGCATGGCATAAGCTTCAACATTCAATCAAAACATGCTTTTTCAAACAATCATACACCAAACATACAAATTTCACTTACCATCATCCCCAATTATTTCGTAACCTGGCTCTCATACCAACAAAATTAACCCCATTAACTCAGCCTAAATGCTTGACCCGAACTAAGAAGATTACACAGGGAAAACCAAAGTCAACTCGTGAAAGTCAACCTTGATTAGCGACCCTTTTTTCTTTTATCTTTTCTAGTTGCACTTTATTAACCTACGTGATTGGCAAAGCGATTATGCAAAATGGCACAATGATCGAAGTTCGATTAGGGGTTCAATTGCATTCATTTGACATTTAGAGACTAATTTGGAAATATCATAAATTACAAGAACTATCCAGTTTTAAAAATTACCAATCCAAAATTAATCATATAACATACGAGCGTGTCAAATTTCATTTCCAACGGACCATCCAAACACAACCAATTGAACTTACAACATTCAGGGACCAAAACATAAGAAATAGAAACCTGGAACTATTCAAAAATCATCATCCAATGGTCAAGTGTTTCAGAACACAAGACCTTGTCTCAAAACGGCCATTTCGAAACCATGTTGGCCGTTTCGGAACGCGGGTGCGTTCCGAGACCCCAAATAACCTGTTTCGATATGGTGAATTACAGTGGCGAAAAGTTCTGGAATGTGCCTACCCGTTCTGAAACATCATGCCCATTACAGGCCACCGTTTTGAAACAGATAAGGACGTTCCGAAACGCATGGGCCTTCAACTTTCCAAATTGCTGGTTTTATAAAAAAAAAATCACCTTCGAAACCATTCCAACACATGTCTTAACACACATACAACATGAATACACATCAAAGACCACCAAAACGAAGCACAATCTATAACATAGCAACATTCTTGCAAGCTTTAAAACTATAGGCATGCTTCCTAGTTGTCAAAACCAAAAAAGGCTAAAAACCACATTCAAGCTTAAACCAGTATTCACAAGCCATTTACAAAATCGAATTAGTAAACTAAACATGCTCAAGGTGTTTAACATCACCAAAAAATATCAAAAGTGGAAATCCCACCCATTGCCTCTTATTACACCAAGGTAAAACCACATACTTTGTTTGGCCTAAGATACTTGGAATCCACTTGCTTTCTCGCTGCCCAAGTGCTTAATTTTCTGCAATGATGAAACAAATGAGCGTAAACATAAATCTTACTGAGGATTGCTAAAACTAAACATTCATCAATGCATCTTACAAAATCGAAACATCACCATTTTTCATCTCATACTTTTACTTAAATCATGCCCTTTTAAAGCATCAATGCACTTTTTAAACCACATGCTCTTAGCATCATTAAAATAACAACAAATAATCATTTGCTCATGCTTAAACCAAGCATCACATGCATTCTAGCATAATTTCCAAGCATCACATGCTTAATCATCAATCATCAAAATTATATTGGCTTGCAAGTGATCAATCCCAAACCATATCATAACCGACACAAAAGACATAATCGGATACGCAGATTACAAGTGTTGTCTCACACGCTTCATACACACTACCGGACTACACAAGGCTCACACATGGAATTAGACCATCAATCATTGTGACACTCGTGGTGGAGTTTAGCGGTACAATCACAACCCCTCAACAACCGTGGTGGAGTTTAACAGTACAATCACAACCCCTCAACACCACTCATCGGTAGTTGTATAACCCACTAGCGAGAGCCGGGATAGGTAACAAGGCTTACACATGAGAGCTACCTCAACCATTGTAATCACCATAACCAAGCTCACACACGGGAGCAATCCTCCACCATTGTGACGCTTAACCAAGTCCACCCACGAGAGCCATCCTCCATCGTGGTGGCATCAATTCCTCAATCGCTAGGGTACTTGGATGCAGCTTACGATACAATCACAACCCTTCGACATCCAAGGCGTCCTCATTCACGGTGCACCCAATCCTATAGCCGGCTAACTATATCCAATTAAAGTAACCAAAAACCATTCCCATCACTTGTCAATATAATCATTTAACATCATTATTCAACTGTTTTACAAGCATAAATCACAAGGTTATTTTCACAAGCATAAACATGCTTAAACACAAATGCATACATCTCATAAATCCAAGGATAACCTACCAAGTGCATCCTTAACAAAATGACATTAAACACCAGCATTACTAATGCACAAAACATGCTTTAAACAGTAATTAAAACCACATTTAATTCAAGTGCATTATCCAAAAAAACATAGCACATTCCGAGAGAGACTTTCGAATCACTTACTCTTGATCTTGGCTAAGTGTTTCAAACTTACACTAAGCTACCAAAACCACGCTCAAAGCGTTACAAAGCTGGGAAAATCCATTTTCACTCACCAATACAAGAAACCTTGCTCGCCGACGCAAAAATCACCCTTCCGAAGCGTCTAAAAATGCTTCGTTTGTTTCCGGATCAAGATCCCCTATTTTTAGATCATCAAAACAGAGATCCAAATGCATTAAAATGCATTTCAACACCAGCAACTAAACACAAATTCGTTGCTCACCAAAACATCACCAATTTAACCATGTGAAACAACCGAAAACTCAATTGATTGCTTCCTAAACCAAGTCCAGCAGACATACATCACTTCCAACCATTTATAAACATCAAAACACATTTAAAAACAACCTAAATCCTTCCTTATACCTCCAGCAAGCATAACTTCATCATTTCACCTCAAAAACCCAACTAAAACCATCAAGAAACTAAGAAATATCAAGGATTTCGGGATCTATATCATCAAAACCCCTTTTCAACATAATAATCAACTCAAAACTCAATTAAAACTAATCCAAAACAGAGCTCAACAAATCCAATCCGAAAAACGAGATTTTAATCACATTTTTGCAATATTTTGATCTCAAATCAAAATTACAATAAAAACTCAGCCAAAAACATCAATTAGAAGCCAAATATCTTGGGAATTTTCAATAAAGAACCTAGATTGAAGGTTGAGAATGGGATTTACCTCCAATCCTTGCTTTCCTTAAGGTTTGACAAGTTTTAGCTTCACAAAACTTGAAAATCATGAAGAGCAATCTTGAAATTAATTTGGAAATCAAGGAGAGATTGTTTGGGGGAAAAGAATTCTGGAGAAATGAGTTGGGAAAATGGTTTTGCTGAAATTAGAGGTAGTTACGTGAAATGAAATCTCAATTTCCTATTTTATTAATTTTAATTAAATTAAACCTTTTTTATTTAATCATCAAAAAACCCTTTTAAAACACATGTCAATTTAATGAAGGTGTAATTGCACCATAGCTCCCTAAAGATTCTAAGATTTTGGCTCCTCTTTTTAATTACATTTTCCACAGTTTTCAAACTTTACACTTTGGTCACTACCCAAAATGTACCACTTCCTAAGCCTATTTTGTACAATTGATTTGACCAACCCCTTAAACATGATTTTAGAGGATTTTATCTATTTTTACCATATTTGTATTCTTTTCCGATCCTTGATTTCCCTTAACCTCCTAATACAATTTGAACCGTTTCTGACCGATCTGATCCGATGTATAAAACATCTAGGCCCAAAACTAAGGTGTTACATAATGCTTGGATTTATGCTTCGTGCTTTGAATGGTTCGTTTCTAGGAAGCATGGCTTTAGATTTTCAATTAAAGAGTGAACCAAACGGGTCACACGGGGAATATTGAAGTAAATCGGGAAGGTTTGCCTTAATAAAAAACCCTAAATTTTTTTACTATCTTATCTAGATGTAACTTAAGGGACCATATTTCAAAGCATCATACCATGCTTCATAAAACATGTATAAACACATACTTACAAGGATCACTTACCTTGTGCATCCTTTAGCAATATGGCATCATAAACAACAAATCACTTATTCAAAATCATGCTTTAAAAACAGTAGGTAAACACATATAAAATCAAGGGGATCCACAAGCTTATAATAGCACAATCCGAGGGAGAAAATTACTTTAGTTACTTCCGAACTTAGTAAAGCGTTTCAAGCTTACACTAAGTTGTGAAACTATGTTTCAAAGTTGGAAATCCTATTTCTACTCACCGACTCACGAAACCTCAATCGCCGACAGGAAAATCAAGCATCTGAAGTCGCCAAAACTTTGCCAAATTCTTCCAAAGGATTATCCCCTATTTATGCCACACAAGAATAGAGGATTAATTCATCTCAATGCATTAAAACCACAAGCAAACACTAAAAACCCACAGCTCTACCCAAAGGCACCAAAATACCCATCTGAAATCACTTTCGATTGATAACTAAACTCAACACAGCTATCAACAAACACTTCCATCACATTTTAACCATAAATCAACATCCAAAAACATCCTAATATCATCATTATACCTCCAGCAACTCAGATTTCACATTTCCAAGCCAAAAACCCAAAACTAACAACCTAAACTTTAAGAGATCAACATAATCCGAGATTATTATGATTAAGCCTTTACTTTAACATCATTTAACATCCAAAACAACTTTAAAACCATTCTCAAACCAATCAAAATAGTGCCCAAACGAAAATATTGGAAAATCATCAACTAAGCCATTTTAACCAATTTTTCATTAATCAAATCATAAAACTCAATTAATAACAATATTTAGGAAGCGCAAGAATTGGAAATTTCATTAAAGAACCTTGAATAGAGGGTTGATCAGCTCTTATGTCCAATCTCAGCTTTTTCCCTCAATTGACAAAGATTTTGCAAGCAAACCTCAAAGCTCCATTGATTAAATTGATAGATCACTTTTAGGAAATCAAAAGGAAAGAGAAAAGATAATAGAATCTGAGATTTTTGAGAGAAAAGAAAGTATTTGGCTGTTAAGAAAGTGAGAAAATGGAAGTTACGTAAAATCATCTTGATTTCATTAAAAATCCCTTTTAATTAAAAGCTTTTTGTTGAGTGTATAAAAGTTATATATTTTACCCCTCATTTACCCATATTTTTGTTGCATTCATGCATATTTCATTGCATTTAGGATCAAAGTTGCTACTGATTTAGGTCACTTTTGCAGGTATCTGCTGCTGCAGACTCATGGCAGCAAATGAGCAAAGTTGGATCAAAGAACTGGAGTCGAGGAGAAAACGCTGGCGTGGCAGCCATGACGATAGAAGGATGAAGTGGACAAGTGAAGGGGAGCTCGACAGATAGAGAACTTAAAATTGATTTATCGTGGGCCACTCTTATATTTTTCTGAGCCCTGAGGTAGAGTGAAGGCCAAGCCCAAAGTCCAAGGAAGAAACCCAAAGCAAAAAAAGAGGACGAACTAAAGGCATCTACTCAGAAGATTTAATCTTTAATAGAGTTGTACTTTAGTTTAAACTTGTATTCTTACCATAGTAGAAAACTTGGACCCAAGGACGATATAAAGACATGTAATTCGACCTAGGGAAGGATATCTCATTCCTAGCCGTCTTCGCCAAAACCCTTGTCGTTTTCCCCTCTTCATCATGTTCTAAACACCCCTAGGGCTAAGGGTTGATTTTGTAAAGTAGTTGCAAGGATTTTATTGTTTTAGGAAATCTCTGTTCAAGCAATAAAATCTTCAAGTTTATTTATTCTGTTTTTCATATCTCGCAAGAGTATCGGGAGAGCATTGTGAGATTATACATTTGTTTGATATCGGGAGAGTCAAGCATACGAACGGAATAAGTATGCATTTTCTAGTTTATGGTTAAACCATCTCAGCTTAGGGATAAGTACGAGGGTTTATGGTTAAACCATCTCGGCTTAGGGATAAGTACGAGGTTAAGTGGCTAAGGAAGAATTCAACAACATTGGTGTTCACCCTTCGATTCACGCCAGGAGGTATCATCTAAGAAGTGTTCGTCAACAGTACTTGGGCCTTGGGATAGGACAAGTCATAGCAGGATTCTTGCCAAACTTGAAGTGCACAGTTGTGTGATCACTGCCGCGACATCAACAAACTTATGTTGCGACAGGTGCGGCCGCGATAGGGACGACGACAGAACAAAAGTTCTCTTACAATGCAACACATGCACTACTGAGCAAATCAATATCGGCCTATTTCTTAAACCTGATCTTTTACTCCTTTATTTTAGTTGTTTATCATGATTACTTTACAATCCAGTTAAACTATCTCTCTCTCTTGTGCAACAATTCAAGGATAGAGTTATTTCTAGTCCCTGTGGAGACGATATCCGATACTCCAAATATCACTTTACTACTTGCGTCGTGTACACTTGCACTATTTGCGATAGGACTCTTTTACACGCAACACTTTTCTTCTTATTCCTTTTTAAAAACACTATTTTAAAATTGGTCAAATTAAGGGGAAAAGGCTTTTAGACACATGTAAGCTCCCTAAAGATTCTAAGATCCGTTTTCCAAAATCTTGCACTTTCCAAGATCCGTTTTCTAAAATCAATTTCTCCATCCTTCAATATATATTTTAAAAGATTTTAGCAATTTTTATTATAATTTTATCACATCCCAGAATACATTTTCCCTAAACCGCTTCTAAAAGAGTTGAATCTCCAATTCTAGGTTCGACTAACCTAAACCGATGCCCAAAACATCTAAGCCCAAACAGGGGCGTTACAACTCTCACCCACTTAGGAAATTTCGTCCTCGAAATTTTACCTATAGGAAAAAGATGTGGAAATTGTTTCAACATGTCCTCTTTGCTCTCCCACGTGGCCTCCTCAACTACTCGATGTCGCCACAACACCTTTACAAGTTCAATTGTTTTACCACGAAGAACTTTGCTACTAGAATCAAGAATCTCCACTGGTTCCTTATCATAAGATAATTTCAGATTCACCTCAATCTCCTCAACATGCATCACATGAGACGGATCTGATATATACCTTCGCAACATTGAAACAAGAAACACATCATGGATTCTCTCCAAATCAGAAGGCAACCTCAACCGATATGCAACAGGACCAACTCGCTCCACAACCTCATAAGGTCCAATAAACCTTGGACTAAGCTTACCCTTACATCCAAATCTCATCACCTTCTACCAAGGCAATACCTTCAAGAATAAGTGATCTCCAACTACAACTCAAACTCCTTACGCTTTAAATCTGCGTAAGACTTTTGATGATCCGAAGCAACCTTCAACCACTCACATATGAGCTTCACTTTCTCAGTTGTTCCCTTAAGCAAATATGGCAAGGAAACCAAATTTTGCCCTACCTCGGCCCAACAAATTGGCCTTTTACACTTTATTTCATACACAACTTCATACAGAGCCATTCGTATGCTTTCCTGGAAATTATTATTATAGGAAAATTCCACAAAGGGCAACTTGTAACACCCATTCCCGGTCTGGTAGGGAACTGGGTCGAAGCGTGTTACCGCAGGACAATACGATGATCGGTATTATAAAATTTCATTTTATTCACATTTCCAAACAATAGAAGACGTACAATATGTTACCAATGCAGTTACTAGTTCACAATAATCAAGTAGGGGGCACAATTAACAATCTATGATCGTTTTATAACCTTTATAAGCTTAGGGACTAATTTGTAAATTCTGGCAACTTGAGGTCCTTCGATGTGAATAACTTTACAAAAACAAAACTCATTACTTGAAGGTCATGTCTACCAAATTTCATTCAATTCGGGAATCAACAACACGATCAATTGACTTTACAAAAAATTCAGTGACCAGATTGTAACATTATCAAACTGTCCTATGAGTCTTTAACTAACTTACCTAACCCCGTTTCGAAACACCTCAGCTGTTCTGGAACGGGTACGCGAGATTCAACCCTATTGACCGTTCTCTTTAGATAGTTTCGATACAGGCTTGACCCGTATCAGAACGGATTGGCCAGCCTTGACTTTGACTTTGACTCGTTTTGATACGCTTTAAACCCGTACCGAAACAATAGTTTCCAGTGGCAAAATGTTCCGAAATAGAATTACTTCGTTTCGAAACAACCATAATCTCCAGTTCAATGATGTGCACTCGTACCGAAACGACATCACCCGTTTCGTTACGGACAGGCATGTAGTGACATATTTTTACTGGTTTTTGATCAATTTACCCTACCATGTGATGCCCAAATGCAACAAACTTCACACACAATATTTCAAATATATAAGCTACTAGCATGTCAAGTTTCATGATCATCCGAAAACGTTTACCATATTTTTACCTTTTTAGGCTAATCACGCATTTAAAAGCTATTCCAAAAGAACCAAAAAGGCCATTTAGGGCCAATGACCAAATTACATAATAGACATTGCACCAACACAACAAAATGGGAATGTATGACTAGTTCAACTACTTTGCCACCTTCCTAGGAGTTCAAAAGTCATAATTACATTACTTGTAGCGTTGTAGTGACTTGACTTGGCGGCTGATCTGATCTTACAACGAACAAAACTCCTTAACATGAAATTGTATGAGATGAGATGCGTTAGGCATACTTTACCTTGTGAAGTAGTCACAAACAATGTAAGTAATGAAAATGACATGGTTATAATGATACACAATCTCATGCCAACATTATCAATGCTATGCAACATTGTATAAAGTAATAAACATGTTTCTTTTTCATCCGTAGTCCTTGGATTGAATCAAGATCGTGGATCCGCGAATTCCTACGCCTCGCCAAATCAATGAATGGTCTAACCCCTCCGCCTCGCCAACATGAACAATAACAATACACATCCCTCCGCCTCGCCAAGTCAATATAGGTCGTAGTCTTTGGACTGCAGTCCACCCATACACTGAGCTCATGAATTCTATGGCATGCCAATTGTATCACGAGTCCATTCCAATCCAAGGTTGCAAAATACAGATTCATTCCAATAATCAATGATATACCAATGTCCAATGAATTCAATGTTGCCAGTGATAAATATATATATGTGTCTCAACATCAATATCTCATAAATTGGTATCAATATCAATGTCCTTTGATTTCAATGCAATAATTCAATCACAATGCTTATATCGATGACAATATACAATGACAATAACCAATGTTCAATGGCAACTTACAGACACTTACCAAAGTGTTCGATTAACCATCCAATGCAATTGCTTTAATAGCAGTGTTAGAAAAGTAATGTAAAACAACAATTAATGATCCGGGAAAGCCTTTCGCCTAATCTCGAGACTCCGACTACACTCACCTTACAATCCGAAGCTTCAAGGCTCTCGAATAGAAATCCCTTTGTTCCTAGCTTGTGAAGGAGATGGTGAAACCTCTTTCTCCACTTCTTGAGCTAGAAAAATTAATAGAAAACTTATTAGGTTCGATGTTTCGATATCAAACTCAATATAACGATATCAAAATCGATATCCGACTTCAATAGAGATGAAAACGATGAAATATCCATAGATAGTCAAAACCTTAGCTCAGATTACACTCAAAATATCCATGGAATCCAATAACCGATTGAGGAATATAGCTTACCCGATCAATAGCAACGATTCAATATCGATAAAATGAAGAGATAACAAAGCCATAAATTCCACTAATGGAGGTGTGTGCTTAGTTGGAGAAGATGATGAAAGTGAGAGGTGCTAACTTGGGAGTGTTCTCAGGTAAGCTATCTCCGCTTTCTTTTGTTTCTATTTTTAATTCAAAGCTTTCCTTCAATTGAAGGAAAGTCATCAGATAACTCCACGTAAGTGGAGAATTGAACTAAAGAGGGCTAATCGCGAGGTTAGTCCCTCACTTTTCATACAATTATAGTTTTGCCCTCCAACTTACACTTCTTCCATTTTAGCCAATAAAAGCTCAATATTATTTAGTAAAGTTCAAACACAATGTTTTAAACGCAATTAGGGTTCGATAACAATAATTAACTACTTGATGAAATCTTAAGCTTCGTCAATGTAGGATTTCCGATCATCAGAAATAAATTTCGACTAGACCGGATTTCGGTGTGTTACAACTCTCCCCCCTAAGAAAAATTCGTCCTCGAATTTTTACCTGAACTTAAGAGATGTGAGTATTGTTATTTCATAGTCTCTTCAGGCTCCCAAGTGGCTTCCTCAACAACGTGGCTCTTCCAGATCACTTTAACTGACGGTACAGTTTGGTTGCGAAGCCTCTTGACTTCCCTAGCAAGAATCTGAACTAGTTCTTCTTCGTAGGATAGATTTGACTGAAGTTCTACGGATTCAGGTTCCACAATGTGTGAGGGATCAAACTGATACTTCCGAAGCATCGATACATGAAAGACATCTTGGATTTTACTCAATTTTGAGGGTAGCAAAAGCCGATATGCCATTGGGCCAATCTTTTCAATAATTTCAAAGGGTCCAATGAACCGTGGACTCAATTTTCCCTTCTTGCCAAAACTCAAGACTTGCTTCCACAGTGACACTTTAACAAAGGCTTTTTCACCAACTTCATATTCAATGTCTCTCCTTTTAAGAGCATAAGCTTTTTGTCGATCAAAAGCATCATTTAAATGATCATGGATAATGGTGATTCATTCTTCAGTCTCGCAAAGTAGGTCAGGGCCTAACATTATACCCTCACCAAGCTCCGACCAACACAATGGGGTTCTGCATCGTCTACCATACAATGCTTCATACGGGGCCATTTGGATGGATGCTTGGTAACTATTGTTATAGGCAAACTCGACAAGAGGTTGAGATTTCTCCCAAGTTCCACCAAAATCGATAATACATGCCCAAAGCATGTCTTCCAATATCTGCATAGGGAGGTTTCAATAACAATGCAAATTTCTAGGATTTCAATAGACAAATTTGTTGATGATTTACCTGAATTACCCTTTCTGACTGACCGTCAGATTAAGGGTGGAAAGTTGTGCTTAGATTAACTCTGGTGCCCAAAGCTCCCTGTAAGGTTCTCCAAAACTGAGATGCAAATTGCAGATCTCGATCGGAGATGATAAACTTAGGTACCCTGTGGAGTCAGATTACTTCCTTGATGTATAAGTCGGCTAGCTTAGGGAGATTGTAGTCCATTTTAACTCGTATAAAATGAGCTGACTTCGTGAAACGATCTACGATAACCCATATAGCATCATACTTTGCAGGACTTAATGGTAGACCACTAACAAAGTCCATAGTTATCTTTTCCCATTTCCATTTCGGTGGATCAATAGGTTGCAATAATCAGTAGGGGTGCTATGCTTTGCTTTAACACGTTGACATGTGAGGCACTTGGAGATGTAATCAACTATGGCATGTTTCATGGGTGGCCACCAATAGAGTTCATGTAGGTCTTTATACATTTTCACAGACTCGGGGTGAACAAAAAAAGAACTTGATTGAGCTTCAGAAAGGATGTCTGTGTGAAGAGTTTCATCGCTAGGTACACAAATTCGATCATGGAAACATAAGAGTCCTTCAAAATTAATTTTGAAGTCATGGTTATCCGATAGCTTAGAGACAATGGTGTGGAGTCTAGAATCTTGCTCTTGCAAATCCTTGATTCGTGTAACAATGGTAGACTAAACTTGAAGTTCAGCTACAAGGAATGATGCTTCTGAAGTCGGAAGTGAGCGTTAATTGCTCGAGGGGCTACACTATAGAAATATTACAATGAGTTAATGTACTTCACAATACGTATAACTTCAAGTTTGTTATCAACGCTTACCAGGAAAAGGTTTGCGGCTGAGCGCATCAGCTACAACATTGGCCTTGCTCGGATGGTAATCAATAACCAGGTCATAATCTTTAAGGAGTTCCATCCATCTCTGTTGTCGAAGATTCAGCTCCTTCTGAGTCAATAAATATTTACGACTCTTGTAATTGGTGAAAAGATAACATTTCTCCTCGTAGAGATAATGCCTCCAAAATTTCAATGCAAAGACAACTGCAGCCAATTCTAGGTCGTGGGTGGGATAATTCATCTTGTGTGGCTTAAGTTGCCTCGAAGCATAAGCAGTAATCTTACCATCTTGCATCAATACGCACCCTAACCCAAGATGTGAGGCATCACTATAAACCGTATAGTCTTTTCCAGACTAAGGCTGGGTCAACGCAAGTGCATGGGTTAGAACTTGTTTTAACTGATCAAATCTTCGTTGTTGAACCTCGGTCCAAACAAAAGGAACTTATTTCCTCAGTAAGTTGGTTAAAGGAGCAGCTAGCATAGAAAATCCCTTCACGAATCTGCGGTAATAGCCAGCAAGCCCAAGAAAGCTTCTGACTTCATCAATATTCTTCGGTGGATTCCAATCTACAATAGCTTAGATTTTCTTTGGGTCCACCTGAATACCCGAAGCTGATATGACATGTCCTAAAAAGACAACTTTGGTGAGCCAGAACTCACACTTAGAAAACTTCGCATACAATTGTTTCTCTCTGAGAGTCTGAAGTACAATACAAAGATGATCTTGATGCTTCGATTCATTCTTGGAATAGATTAAGATATCGTCTATGAACACTACAACGAATTTATCAAGATAGGATCTAAATACCTGATTCATTAAATCCATAAAAGCTGCTGGTGCATTAGTTAGCCCAAAAGGCATCACCAAGAATTCGTAGTGTCCATGTCTCGTACGAGATGCACTCTTGGGCACATCACACTCCTTGACTCTCATTTGATAGTAACCCGACATTAAATCAATCTTGGAAAACACATATGCATATTTTAATTGGTCGAATAGGTCTTCTATCCTAGGGAAAGGATATTTATTTTTTATAGTGACTTTGTTCAGTTGCCTATAGTCAATGCACAAACGCATAGAACCATCATTCTTCTTGACAAAAAGAACTAGTGCTCCCCAAGGTGAAGAGCTTTGTTGAATAAAACCCTTATTTATAAGGTCATGTATTTGAGTTTTCAATTATTTCAACTCTACAGCCGCCATCCGATATGGTGCAATAGAAACTGGAGCAGTCCTAGGTTGCACCTCAATACCAAATTCCACTTCACGTGTTGGGGGCAATCCTAGAAGTTCGTCTGGAAAAACATTTGGAAATTCATTTACTGTGTCGATATCATGGATTTGAGGTTCATTCCTGGGTATTGTGGAAAACGCACACAACATGGAGTTCTGAGATTCCATCGACATTATTTTTTCCTTGCCAATGCCTCGAAGATACAATTTTCGCATACTGCAGTCTACCCACGCCCGATGTCTACTAAGCCAATCCATGCCTAGAATCGCATCAAACTCGTAGATTGGTAAGACTAGGAAATACGCATGGAACAAAATTCCTTGAATCAAGTTCGAACAATTCTTACACACATGGCTTAGAACAACACAATCGCCTAACGAATTTGTCACGAACATTTTTGTTGTCATAGGTTCACTAGACATCCTATGTCTTTTAACCAATTCCAGGCTTATAAAAGAATGTGTAGATCCAAGATCAATCAATACATACAATGAGTGTGCATATAACATAATAGTACCTGCTATAACATCAGGCTCGTCATCCTCCGCGCGACCTCTCAAATAACACATCTGGGCAGAGGCTTTCAATTCCTGCTTGTTACCTTGCTTCCCGAATCCTTCTGGCCTGCTTGAGGTTCCCGATAGTGCTTGTCTTGGCCCTTTTCCTTAGAAGGATTGGGCTGGTGAGGTGATGTCTTTGTGCACCGCCACTAACTTAGAGGGATTCTGAGGACAGTCCCTGATAAAATGTCCTTGTTCCCCACAAAAGAAACATGCTCACGTCTGCTTGCGATATTGTCTTGTTTGGTGTCGTTTCTGAAAAAAAAATTACAAACTGGATGTTGAACACTCCTGTTCGAACCTCCAGTACTCTCAATTGAAGCTGCCTTACACAAGGACTGGGTGATAGTTTGTGGACTCTCAATGTTCCCGGTACGAGAAGGCTGTGAATATGAAGCTTGTCTTGGGCCTTTATACTTGCCCTTCTTGTTCCACTTGGGAGGTCAGAATCGCTCCATGTTCTTTTCTCATATATATTGGACATATTTCCTCTCTGAGCTCTCTGCGCTGCTTCGGTTGCTTCAACTCGGTTCACCAAATCCTGGAAGTTGGTGATACCCAAGGACATAAACATAGGTCGCAGCTCATCGCTCAACCCAGCTATAAACATTCAGCACTTATCAGCCTCTTTCTTTATAAAGTCAACTTCGTATCACCAATACTTGCAGAAATCATGGATGTACTGCTCGATAGGTCACCCGCCTTGTTTCAAATGAAGAAAAGTTCTCCGCCTTTTTGCGAGATAGTACTCCCTTATGTACTTAATCCAGAATTCCTTAAGAAAGAATTCTTAAGTGACCAATTCTTCAGGCACGGCAAGAATAGTAGTCTCTCACCACAAAAGAGCCTCATCGGTCAGCAATGCAATAGCACACTCTAGCTTGTGCTCGTCAGAACACTGCAATTGTTTATTGGAGTATGCCCAAAGACCAATCATATGATGATTGAATAGACACACTATTTTACTAGAATTATCAAGTAATGGCATTGTCGTTATTATCATTTGGTATGTTTCTGTGCATCAAACTAACCATTAGATAATAATGTCGATACAATAATACGATTATTGTTAAATAGAATTCTTAGTCGAATATTATTACGGGTATGGACAGTGATAATATATAAAGACTAATATGTGATTGATTGATAACAAGTGTTGTTAATGACATAGAGATGTCAAAATCAACACATAAGTATTTGTTAGAGAACAACATATTGGATTGACCCGCTATGAGCATGTTTCTTGGGTAATTATGTGACATTCACAACATTGATCATGATAAACATATGTATGATTCTCAGACTTGAGATCAACATGATTTCAACATAAAGATTTACGTATTTTGACATAGTCAAACGTGTGTCGTAACTAACTACATTATAAAGACTGATGATTGGATACGTGATGACCTATGTAGTGAAATATGGTTGATCAAGAAAGGATTTGTCCCTCCTACATAATGGGAGAAATATCTTCGGCCACTTGATTGAGTGAGATTCGAAAATGCATGGCCATGCTCGAACATTATGATGTGAGATATCATAGAGATTCGTTTATAATAATCTACTCAAGACATCAAGAAACAAAAGATGGACAACACAAGTGTGACTAACCCATGACTTGTGTTCATCTAAGATATAAAGGACAAAAGGATGAAATACATAAAGGAAGTTTATTCAGGAATTAGGAAAGTCAAACCATGACTTCATGCAACTTAGGTAGCAATGATGTATTGCTAGATGCCACTCATTGTTGGTAAAATTAGAACAGTTCTAATTTTGCTGCTAACGTTGCATGAACCTTCAAGGGTCACACCTTTCAAATGAAACGAACAAAAATTGGAAACCATACTCCCTATTTTAGGGAGGTTGCCGAAAATCCCCTATCGTATAGGAGAAATCGACAACTCCCTTAAATGAGAATAATATTGGATAAATATTGTATTTATCAAATATTATTTAGAGTATGGAAAATATTTAGAGACTTATATATTATAGAATAAGATTCTAAAAATTTAAATATATATTTGGAATTTATATAATGTATATTTAATTCCAAGTTTATGTAGAATTAGATTCTACATAATTAAAAATATATATTTAAATATATTCAAATTCAAGTAAAGATAGAATGAGATTCTATATAATAAAAATATATATATATATGGATTAAATATAATGTATATTTAAATCCATGTTTTATGTAGAATAAGATTCTACATAATTAAATATATATATATATATATATATATATTTCATTTAATATTATTAAATATATTGTATATTTAATATAAACCAATTTCAAGTAGTATTAGATTCTATGAATTTTGGTTGAACTTGGATTTAAGGAATTCAACTAGAATTAATTCTTTGAATACTATTTAAAGGGACAAGGGCTAGCAACCAAATTATGTATATTCCTCCTTGCAAATTTTGACATATCCCTGGGAATTCCCCTCTGGAATTCCGACAAGTCCCAGATTTCTTCTGAGAAGCTGTTCGATATTTTTCTGTGTTCCTCTTGCCCCCTGGCAAATTCCTGACGATTTTCTAGTTCGAATCCAAGTCTCGGTAGAACCCCTGGTCGATATCAGACTTCCTCAAGAATCCCTAGAGGGATTTCGACTTCTCCCTTGAAGGTGTTCAAACCTGTCGAAATTTATCCCTAAGTGTTAGGTAGGTGGAAACTTTGTTCTTTTTCTTCAGGTGGACTCCGTAGAGGTCGTTGCGAACCTATGACGATTCCGGTTTTACTTGACGTGGTTATTCCGACATACCATCAATTTTCCAGTTTCCAAAGTTTTAAAAGGTAACTCTTCATCCTTTCACCTCGGATTCGTTCCTGTACATGGATCCTGGCTGGATTACGTCGGATTAATTTTTCCGCTACGCCACGGGGTGTACCGACGTGACCGAACAGTGGTATCAAAGCCACTTGTATCATACAAATTCGGACTTAAATTCTTGGGTGATGTTTATGTATGAGATGCATGTTTTTTGATTCGATTTAGATATTTATCGTTTATCGTATCACACATAATAAAGACTTATTTCGATTATCACTGAATGATTAAGAGTTAATCATAACTATGTTAGGTTGCTTCAATGTTAAATGTTTACATGTTGAGACTAATAGTTAGTCTAGAGAACAAGTAGTTGTTCGTAGTTGCATAGATTTATGAAATCTCTGAAAGGGCTTCTAATTTAATAAAATTTATCAAACTATCTTTCACTGTGAATCCATAAGAGTCATGGTTAGACGTTATGAAAAATGCATGTCTAGGACTGGCATCATCAAAGACATGGTACTTAAGTGTGCCTAGTGCGCCACCTCTCTTTCATGTTGACCTACCTGGTGCATTTGTTCGTTAACACAAATGGTTTATGAAACCTCGTGATCCTTCTTTGGCCCATTAACCGCAACATGGGGATAATCAGTTTAAAACTTCGTAAACACGTCGTTACTTTGTTCGCACGATGTTTGAAATGCATGTTAGATTGCACGGTGTTTGTTTTGCATGGTTATAGCCCATAGCCTTTATAGTTTTGGTTTTTATAAATACGACCTGCGTGTCGTGCCTTTCTCTATCTTCTATTGTATTTCTCTTCTCAACTCACTCCCTCGCATGTAACGCGAGTTTCTGAAAATTGTAAATACTCATGGAGATAAAGCAAGGACCAACATAGCAGCGTGGTGGGCCTTCCCTGGTGGACCAAGCGTTTCAGAAGTAGATTCTATCTTCAGTAGAATGGTCTTCCCATTGTCTTGGGACAGGTCGCTTTAGGTTAAGAAGGGCTATAATCATTGTATATTTATTTACCGCTTGTATTTACCTTGTATGTGATGCAATGGATGTTTTATAAGCATGATTAAACATAGTTCTATTGATAGGATCAATGTTAAAATGATGAGATAATTAAGTAAATCCCTCATTATAATTCTAAGTCTATTTTAACCATCCAATATTTACCCTCGTTAAAGCTTCGATCGATACAATGCGAGCTTTGCCAAAGCAATGTCACATTTATCTATCTTAGTTAAACGCGAAGAATAAGCTAGTGATATTCACCGGTTGAGATATTGGTATTGACTTAACTGGGTTGTTCTAATAGGATTAGAAAACCTAGTGGTTAAAAGTTATGGATAATCATAAGATGATTTAAAGAACAAGAGTTGTTCGCCAAAAGATGAGGAATTACATGAGATGTAATTAGTAAGGTTTTACTTACCTAAATAACCATTTCCTAAAAGACTGGCCAAAGCTGATTTAGGAATGGTGAAATACAGATCCTCACTCACTAGAAAAACTATCGAAACGTTTTTCCGAAATTAAATCTAGAGGGTTTTCAATTTTGAAGAAAATAGTGGGAGTAAATTTATAGTAAAGTCCTATCTATAAATTTTAAAATTTAGTAAAACTTATATAGCATATTTTCTTTGTTGTAGAATTAATGGCAAATAATATTGTATCTCTGCGATCTATCCTTGAGAAGGATAATCTCAATGGCATAAACTTACTTGACTGGTTCCGCAATTTGAGAATTGTTCTCAAATAGGAAAAGAAGGAATATGTCATTGAAGAACTTGTACCTGATGAACCGGTTGCCACTGCTTCCAAAGCTGACAAAGACAAGTTTAAGAAACACATGGACGACATGTTGGATGTTGGTTTTCTTATGCTTGCCTCCATGACCACTGAGCTTCAGAAGTAATATGAAGACATGGTAGCTTATGATATGATTCAAAATCTCAAGGAGATTTATGAAGGGCAAGCTCGTCAATAGAGGTGCGAGACCTCTAAAGCTCTGCTTCAATGCAAGATGAGTGAGGGATCTCCCGTAGGAGCTCATGTCATCAAAATGATGGGCTACATCCAAACGTTAGAGAAGCTCGGCTTTCCGATGAAAGACGAATTAGCTACTAATGTCATCCTGCAATCGTTGCCAGATAGTTTCAATCAGTTCGTCCTTAATTTCAATATGAATGAAATTAACAAGACGATGCCACAGTTGCTCGGCATGTTGAGAACTGCTGAAATCAACCTGAAGAAGGTAGGACCTAAACATGTTATGATGGTCCGCAAGGGCAAGAAGAAAGGTAAATCGGTAGCAAAGTCTAAAGGTGATGGTAAGACCAAAACCGATGGAAATGAGGCATTGAAACCTAAGAAGGGAATCAAGAAGGATGGAAAATGTTTCCATTGCGGCAAGACCGGACATTGGAAGAGAAACTGCCCCACACACCTACAAGAAGTCAAGAAAACCAAAACGAGTGAGGTATCAACCTCAGAAGCTTCTAAAGAGAAGGCATCAGAATAGACATGGACCTGCGAATGGAAATAAAGCAAGAGTTGCTACATCATCCATTAGGACATGTGTTTTTGCTTAAATAGATTTGTTTTAGTTTTTAAGATTATTATTTTGTGCCTAAGTTTTAGTTATCTTGTAAAGACAAAGTATTTTAATTTTGAGATTATTTAAATAAATGTTATTCTTTTGATCTCTTAAGGCACAATGAATCAATGATCTTTAAACTAATTAAATCAATAATATTTGTAAGATAAATAAAACAAATGACTAATCTCAAACTCGTAAAAGTATTAAGGTAATTTTATGAGATCAAATTCAAGAATACTTAAAGTTTGATGAACTTTCAAAGAATATGGGATTGTCCCATAATTAAATCCCACAAGTAGAATGAAAAGTCTTTGAAAGAGAATCAAATATGTTAGAAATGTTTTGATTCAGAACAAGTCATTTTCGACTTCTTTACACACTAGAAAAACAACTCTCATACTTAATCGTTTTTAAACTTGGTTCAAAACACCATATAAGATATGGACTAAGAATTGTTCTATAATACCTTTGAAGTTTTAAGGTTACTTACATGTTAAAATGTTTACAAAGTTTGAAACCTTAAAAACTCCATTTGTTGTTTATCCTAACAAAGCATTTGTTTCTCAAATGAGAGTTTATCTTGAAAGAGATTAATTCTCACAAAGGGATATTATTTCTTCAACTTTAACGAGAACAAAATATTTGTTGCTCAAACGATAGTTTATCTCGAAAGAGAATACTTATCACTAAGGGATTTCATTTTTCAACGAGAACAAAATGTTTGTTGCTCAATCGAGAGTTTCTCTCGAAAGAGATTACCTCTCACAAAAGGAAAAAATGGAATTTGGAATTTGAAGAAATTTTAGACAACAAATTTATGAACCAAAGATTGAGAATGTTCCACAAATGATCAAGGAACATTGGAACAAAACACAACCATTGTGTTGATCCTTAAGAGAATACCATCTACTTGAGAAATATGGATTTCTCACTATCCATACATGGAAACACTCTTCTTTTCGGATCAAGATAAAGACTAAGTCTTATCAGAAAGCAATGGTGAGCTCAAAATTCGAGAAATGGCTAAGAGCCATGAGAGATGAGATGAAATCCATGTCAAAAACCAAGTATAGACTTTGGTTACCTAAAAGGGTAAAACCTAAGAGGTATGGATGAGTTTTTTTTCAAAAAGGAAAAACCGACATGGATGATAAAACATAATAAGGATGATTCGTCGCTGAAAGTTTTCGACAAACTTCATAGTATAGACTGTGATAAAGCATCTTCCTTGTAGCTATGTTTAATCCATCTTAATCTCACTTGCAAGTAGTTACATACCATGATTATGGAATCAAATAAAGGAATGTCAAAACCGCTTTCCTAAGGGAAAACTTGAAACAGATGTGTACATGACACATCCAGAAGGTTTTGTCACTCCAGTAAACACTTGGAAGATATGTAAGCTACAAAGGTCTATCCGTAGACTAAGGCAAGCTTCTCGAAGTTGGGATATTCGTTTCAGAAGATACAATCAAAAGGTTTGGTTTATCTAGAAACAAAGGGGAGTCTTGTTTTCAAAAGAGCTAGTTGGAGCATTGTTAATTTCCTAAGTATTGTATGTAGATGACATACTCATCAAAAGGAACTAAAGATTGCAATCTATTTTGCATTGATAAAAGATACTGTGAGTTAGCAACATGAGACAGTATCTAACTCTACAACATAGGCTAAATGTATTACAGTCGATATAGCAATAAAGAAGGATGTTTGGATCTAAAGGGTTTACTTCTGAACTAAGGGTTGTTCCCAGCATATTAGATGCTACATAAATCTGTTATGATGGAACCTTTGCGTAAGCAAATAAAACACAGCTCTCATCAATAAATCCAAACATATTCTAAAATGCTTACATCTTGGAGATGTGAAAGTATGCAACATACGCACAAAGTTGATAACTTTGTCAAATCCCTGACAAAGCTTTTGACACAACATAAGCATGTTAGTTACACTAAGCCATATCGTATTAGATACGAGAATGATTGGTCTTAGTGCTAGTGGGAGATTGTTGGAGTATGCCCAAAGACCAATAATATGATGATTGAATAGACATACTATTTCACTAGATTTATCAAGTAATGGCATTGTCGTTATTATCATTTGGTATGTTTCTCTGCAACAAACCAACCATTGGATAATAATTTCCATACAATAATACGATTATTGTTAAATAGAATCCTTAGTCGAATATTATTACGGGTATGGACAGTGATAATATATAAAGACTAATATCTGATTGATTGATAACAAGTGTTGTTATTGACATAGAGATGTCAAAATCAACACATAAGTATTTGTTAGAGAACAACATACTGGATTCACCCGCTATGAGCATGTTTCTTGGGTAATTATGTTATAGTCACAACATTGCTCATGATAAACATATGTATGATCCTCAGACTTTAGATCAACATGATTTCAACATAAAGATTTACGTATTTTGACATAGTCAAACGTGTGTCGTAACTGACTACATTATAAAGACTGATGATTGGATACGTGATGGCCTATGTAGTGAAATATGGTTGATCAAGAAAGGATTTGTCCCTCCTACATAATGGGAGAAATATCTTCGGCCACTTGATTGAGTGAGATTAGAAAATGCATGGCCATGCTCGAATATTATGATATGAGATATCATAGAGATTCGTTTATAATAATCTACTCAGGACATCAAGAAACACTAGATGGACAATGCAGGTGTGACTAACCCATGACTTGTGTACATCTAAGATATATAGGACAAAAGGATGAAATACATAAAGGAAGTTTATTCAGGAATTAGGAAAGTCAAACCATGCGTTCATGCAACTTAGGTAGCAATGATGTATTGCTAGATGTCACTCATTGTTTGTAAAATTAGAACAGATCTAATTTTGCTGCTAACGTTGCATGAACCTACAAGGGTCACACCCTTCGAATGAAACGAACAAAAATTGGAAACCATACTCCCTACTTTAGGGAGGTTGCCGAAAATCCCCTATCGGATAGGGGAAATCGGCAACTCCCTTAAATGGGAATAATATTGGATAAATATTGTATTTATCAAATATTATTTAGAGTATGAAAAATATTTAGAGACTTAAATATTATAGAATAAGATTTTAGAAATTTAAATATATATTTGGAATTTATATAATGTATATTTAATTCCAAGTTTATGTAGGATTAGATTCTACATAATTAAAAATATATATTTAAATATATTTAAATCCAAGTAAAGATAGAATGAGATTTTATACAATAAAAATATATATATTTGGATTAAATATAATGTATATTTAAATCCATGTTTTACGTAGAATAAGATTCTACATAATTAAATATATATATATATATATCATTTAACATTATTAAATATAATGTATATTTAATATAAACCAATTTCAAGTAGAATTAGATTCTATGAATTTTGGTTGAACTTGGATTTAAGGAATTCAACTAGAATTAAGTTTCTGAATACTATTTAAATGGACAAGGGCTAGCAACCAAATCATGTGATTTCTTCTGAGAAACTGTTCGATATTTTTCTGGTGTTCCTCTTGCCCCCTGGCGATTTCCTAGTTCGAATCCAAGTCTCGGTAGAACCCCTGGTCGATTTCAGACTCCCTCAGGAATCCCTGGAGGGATTTCGACTTCTCCCTAGAAGGTGTTCAAACCTGTCGAAATTTATCCCTAAGTGTTAGGGAGGCAGAAACTTGTTCGTTTTGTTCGAGTGGACTACATAGAGGTCGTTGCGAACCTGTGGCGATTCCGGTTTAACTTGATGTGGTTATTCCGACATACCGTCGGTTTTCTAGTTTCCAGAGTTTTAAAAGGTAACTCTTCATCTTTTCACCCCCGATTCGTTCCTGTACATGGATCCTGGCTGGATTACGTCGGATTAATTTTTCCGCGGCGCCACAGGGCGTGCCGACGTAACCCAACAGTGTTTAATCAGGATACGTAGGGTGTTACCCAGCCAGTATTCAGCAATTTCAGGATTATCATCATCCTTTCCGGTGAAAGAATAGGCTCGATGTGAAGCTAGTTTGTCCACAGGGGCTCGAACATATTGAGCAACAGGTGGGGTAGGCTGAACTGGTGGTGTAGGTTGCATCGCAGTCATAAACTGCTTAAACATGTTATCCATGTTCTGATAGCATTCAGCCTGAGCAGCAGATGCAGCAGGCTCAGCACCCTGAACAGAAGGGTCCTATGGTTGCTGTAACACCCCAATTTTGGGCTTAGAAGTTTAGGGTCTGAACCGGACTGGTCTGAGAAACGATTCAAATATAAAAGGAGGTTTTAGGGAACGCCTAGTTCGGGATGCTTTAAAAATATAGAAAAATATCTAAAAATCCTCATTCAATATATATAAGAGAGTGGTGAAATCAATTTTACAAAATAAGGTTTGGAAATACTACATTTCAGTGTAGTGACCAAATTGCAATTTTTGCAAAGTTTAGTAGTGAATGTTTTGTAAAGGATTGAAACTTTGAATCTTTAAGGAGCTAATTTACCCAAAATGTTTTTCTCCAGAATTTTCCTTAATTTGGGTTATTTAATTAATGATTTAATTAAATAAAAGAAAGGTGAAAACTACTTTTTGACTTTTATAACTACCTTTCTCTAATTTTCTTACATTCCTTTTTCTCTCAAAATCCTATCATCCAAACACATTTTCTCCAGAAAAATTCACATTGATTTTTACTTCAATTGATGAGATTTCCATCACTCATTGGTTCCTAATCAATCTTGCAACAAACCCTTTTGATTTCCACATTGTATTTTCATGGAATTTTACCCAAATCAAGGAGAAATCATCTTTTAGAGGTAAGATTGTTCTTCTCCTCTAAATACTCAGTTATTTACTGAAATTCCAAAGTTTTTAATCCTTTATTAAAGTTTTATAAATGGTTTTAATGTTAGAAACAATATTTTGGCTTAAAACACAAGATTTTGGAAGAGATCTTGAAGATTTTCGTTGTAATTGATTGGGCTCTATTTTGAGATAGTTCTCTAATGTATTTTGGATGCTAAATGATGTTAGAAATGAGGTTTTATCAATCCAATCCCGAATAGGTTGTGTTTCCTAAGTTTTTGCTTATGAAAATGGTGGTTTTTGAGGTGTTTTTGGTGTTCTGTTATAGCTGGAGGTATAAGGACGAGTTTAGAGTTGTTTTTGATGTTAATTGATGTTTAGAAATGATTAGAAGTGATAAATCTTGGCTGGTTTAAGTTTTGGAAGAGTTTGGAGGTGCTTTCGGTTGTGTTTGGTAGCCGAAATGTTGGTTTTAGGTAGAGCAGCGAGTTTAGGAGGGTTGGCTGAAGATTTCAATGCATGTTGATGCATTAATCCTCTGCTTTTATGTGTCTAAAATAGGGGAGACATCTTCAGACACTTTCGGAGTTGATCCGGAAGCTTAATTGGTGTTCCAGCAAGCAAGCGAAACGAAATCGGTGAGTGCGATTTGGTTTGAAGTCCATGAGGAAAAAAATACAAGGTTTGGGGATTTAGGAGAGGTTTGAAACACCTTCCTAAATCCAGAAGTAAGTATGGCTTGATTTGATCTCTCTAAAGTTGTGTTTGCCCCTAAATGCTTTTACATGCTCATAGTTTGAGATTGTTAAATTCCTACTGTTTTTATGCATGTTTTGGAGCATGGGATTATGCTTGTAAAGATGTCATGAGATGGCATGTTGCATTGAATAGAATTGAGCTTTTGGTTTGAAGCAAAGTATGATTTATGATTTGAAATGTGGTGAGAAAACCTTTGAGTTTTATTGCATGAAAAACAGTAGGTGTGATGATATTTTAACACATTATATTGGCATAGACGTTGAGAAACTTACCGGATATAATTGATCAATCAATAGGATGAGAGTGCACTATAAACTAAAAATTTGTACATGCTCTTTGTTTAAGCCAAAGGGAGATATTCCGATGTTGGGCATTCCATCGGGTAGGACTTGGTGAAATACCCAAGCTTTGTAGCGATGAGAGATTCTGCCATGTGAGTACGGTGATGAGAGATTCCACCGGAAGTTGTGTTGATAGACAAGTGAGTACGGTGATGTGAGATTCCACCTGAAGAGTCTAGTGTAGAAATGTGTCTGCATATTTGAGTATTAATGAGATGCTAAATGCCAATATAAATGATGAAATGGTTTTTGTTACACATGTACCTTTGATGAAATGATTTATGCTATGAGATATGCATATGTGTTTTGTTTAGAAATGCTTTGAAAATACAAGCATGTGAATGGCCATTCCATGAGATTTGCATTGGTTTTAATGCATGAGATAGAATGAAAGTACATGTGATTTCAATGAGTTTTGCTTTGAATGTTTTCCAAGCATGAGAAAGCGATGAGCATGTGGTTTAAAAGCTTTGGTGAAAGTGTTTTCTAAAATTGCATTATTGTGTTGGTTTCTTTAGAGCATGCCTCACTAATCATTTGTGCTTATGCTATCTTTTACCAATAATACAGATAATTGAGGTGTTTAAGGGCATCAAGGAAGCTAAGTTCATACAAGGAAATCCAAGCTCACGTATGGTGAAATTTTCATACACTATTAGTTTTGATAAATTTGCAATGGGAACCTAAGATTTGTTTTGGGAGATGTGTTAAACTCCCTAAGGTTGTGGCATGTGTGCTTTGGTTGGTTTGAATTGTAAATGGCCTTGATTACTTGTTCTGGGGTTGGATTGCCTATTAGTGATTTGGTAATAGGAAGCATGCCTCTAGATTTGTGAGTTTTCATGTTTGATGCTATGAAGGTGTTTAGGGGTTCTAGTTATGTACCTTATATGCTTAATGACTTGTTGGTATGTTTGGAGAGTCTTTTGGAAGTGTTCGAATGGGTTTATGCATGAAAAACCATCAATTGATGCAGTTTCTGGGCAAACCGTATCGAAACACCCTCTAGTGTTTCGAAACGGGAGCTTGAAATGGCCTTCGTGTTTCGAAACGCTAAAGGATGTTTCGAAACGATTTGGCTACTAGAATGTCACATTTCGGAACTAGTCTCGGAACCAACCCGCGTATCGAAATGGTCAACGCCGTTTCGATCTAGCGTTTCGATACAGCAGGTGGGTGTTGAAGTTTGCAAGCTTTACATTTTAGTCCCAAATGTTGAAGTTGCAATTGCTTGAGTTTGAGATGTCCATTTAAGATGAAATTTGGCAAAGAAGCATGTAACTTGACTAATTTCATATTGGTAACATTAAAATCAATGAAGACCTTCTAATTTACAGAAATAACAATTTGATCCCTAAGCTTGTAATAAGTGCAATTGAGTTCCTATATGTTACTCGATCGTTGTGCCTTTCTCAAATATGTATTATGAGTACTCACTTAGGGTTAACGTGTATCTAGACAAGATTAAAAAGGAAAAAAGGGTTGTGAATCAAGGTTGACTTTCGGGTTGACTTTGGTCTTCCCCGTGTAATCTTCGTAGTTCGGGTCTACCGTCTAGGCCGGGCTAAAGGGGTTACAGTTGCGGTGGATTTTGAGGATTTCCTCCCCTAATCTCCTCACCATGTGTCGAGGAGCCAATGACAAGCTCGTCAAAGTGAGCTTCATTTGTCTCAGACATATCTATATAAAAGATCGAATTAGTTGACAAATCACAATATACACAACAGTGATGTAATATACTTCGGTTTAGTCTTAGAATTGACTAAACTCTAGCTCTGATAACACAAATGTAACACCCCCTTCCCGGTCTGGTAGGGAACTGGGTCAAAGCATGTTACCGGGGTAGGATATAATGACTGGTATTATAAAATTTCATTTTATCCACATTTTTAAACAATAGAAGACGTACAATATGTTACCAATGCAGTTACTAGTTCACTATAATCAAGTAGGGGGCACAATTAACAATCTAGGATCGTTTTATAACCTTTATAAGCTTAGGGACTAATTTGTAAATTCTGAAAAGTTGAGGTCCTTCGATGTGAATAACTTTACCAAAATAAAATTCATTACTTAAAGGTCATATCTACCAAATTTCATTCAATTCGGGAATCAACAACACCATCAATTGGCTTTACAAAAAAATTCAGTGACCAGATTGTAACATTATCAAACTGTCCTATGAGTCTTTAACTAACTTACCTAACCCCGTTTCGAAACATCTCAGGCTGTTTCGGAATGAGTACACGAGAGTCAACCCTGTTGACTATTCTCTTTCGACCATTTTGATACATGATTGACCTGTATCAGAACGGATTGACCAACCTTGACTTTGACTTTGACTCGTTTTAATACGCTTTAAACACGTACAAAAACAATGGTTTCAAGTGGCAAAATGTTCCGAAATGGCATTACTTCATTTCAGAACACCCATAATCTCTGGTTCAATGATGTGCACCCATACCAAAACGACATCACCCATTTCGATACGGATTGGCCTATAGTGACAGATATTTACTGGTTTTTGATCAATTTACCCTACCATGTGATGTCCAAATGCAACGAAACTTCACACACAATATTTTAAATATATAAGCTACTAGCATACCAAGTTTCATGATCATCCGAGTACGTTTACTGTGTTTTTACCTTTTTAGGCTAATCATGCTTTTAAAAGCTATTCCAAAAGAACCAAAAAGGCCATTTAGGGCCAATGACCAAATTACATAATAGACATTGCACCAACACAATAAAATGGGCATGTATGACTAGTTCAACTACTTTTCCACCTTTCTAGGAGTTCAAAAGTCCTAATTACATTACTTGTAGCTTGGTAGTGACTTGTCTTAGCGGCCAGTCCGATCCTCCAACGAACAAAACTCCTTAACCTGAAATTGCATGAGATGACATGCGTTAGGCATACTTTACCTAGTGAGGTAGTCACAAACAATTTAAGTAATGGAAATGCCATGGTTACAATGGTACATAATCTCATGCCAACATTATCAATGCTATGCAACAATGTATAAAGTAATAAACATGTTTCTTTTTCATTCGTAGTCCTTGCATTGAATCAAGATCGTGGATACGCGAATTCCTACGCCTCACCAAATCAATGATTGGTATAATCCCTCCGCCTCGCGATTATGAACAATAACAATACACATCCCTCCGCCTCACCAAATTAATATAGGTAGTAGCCTTAGGACCGTAGTCGACTCGTACACTGAGCTCATGAATTCTATGGCATGCCAATTGTATCCCGAGTCCATACCAATCCAAGGTTGCAAAATAATTATTCATTTCAATAATCAATGATATACTAATGTCCAATGAATTCAATGTTGCTGGTGATCAATATATATGTGCCTCAACATCAATATCTCATAAATTGGTGTCAATATCAATGTTCGATGATTTCAATGCAATAATTCAATGACAATTCTTATTGTAACGCCCCGGTTTTGGGCTCAGAAGTTTTGGGCGTTGACCGGTTCGGTCAAAGTGCTGATCGAATATATAAAAGTGAATTTAGGAAAGCCTAGTTCGGGTTGCATTAAAAATATGGAAAAAATGTTCTAAAATCATCTTTTAATATAATTAAGTGAACTGTGAAATCAATTTTGGAAAATGAGGTTCGGAAGGTTGACATTTTGGCTAGTGACCAAAATGTAATTTTTGAAAGTTGCGTGACAATTTTATAAAGGATTGAAACTTTGAATCTTTAAGGAGCTATTATTCTAAAAAGGGTTTCTCCAGATTTTTCTAAGATATTTTAAGGCTTTATTCTGATTTTAAAGTTTATGAAATGTGGAGGGAAATCATTTTAACCATTTCCTAACTAACTTTTCTATTTTCTCTCAATTTTCCTTTTCTCTCATTTTCTCTCAACCCAAACACATTTCTCCAGATTTTCTTCTCTGATTTTGTCATCTAAATCACTCATTTCAACTCTCTTTTGATTTCTAATCGTCTCATCAACAAAACCTCTCAATTTGCAAGTTGTTTTATCAAGCTTTTTGGCTCTAAAAAGGAGAAACTCAAGTTTGGAGGTAAGAACGTCCTTCTCCTCTAAACTATCAGTTCTTTACTGAAATTCCTAAGTTCTCAATCCTTGATTTGTGTTTTGTTAATGGCTTTTCAATTGAGATCTTGATTTTTGGCTTAAAATGCAAGATTTGGTGATTTTGGTGGAATTTTCGTGTGATCTATTTGGAAAGTGTTTTGAAGTGTCAAAATGATGTTAAATGAATGCTAAATTGATAAGAAGTTGAGGTTTAATTAATGCAATCCCTGATAGGTTGAATTTCCTAAGTTTGGCTTGAGTTTTTGGTTGTTTTTGGAGTGTTTTTGGTGATCTGTTATACCTGGAGGTATAAGGACGTGTTTGTGATCATTTTGGATGTTAATTGATGTTTAAAAATGGTTAGAAGTGATGGATCTTGGCTGGGTTAAGTTTTGGAAGTGTTTGGAGGTGATTTCGGTTGTGTTTGGTAGCCGAAATGTTGATTTTGTGATGAGCAGCGAGTTGAGTCTTGTTGCTGGTGTTTTTAATGCATAATGATGCATTAATCCTCTGTTGTTGTGTGCTTGAAACAGGGGAGGTTGATCCGTGAGCTTTAGAGGTGGTGTGGAAGGCTTCGGATGCTTGGAAGGCATGTTGGTTAGCCTTGTTTTGGTTATCGGTGAGTGAAGTTGGGTTTTCAGCTTTTAAACCAAGGTTTGAAGGTTTTGGGAGCTTAGTGTAAGTCTAAACAACTTTTCTAAGCTCAAGAGTAAGTGAATGGGTTTTCGCTCCTGAATTGTGTTGTGAAATTGGCTTTTAAGCAATTGTGGTTGATGATTGAAATGCATGTGTTTTGCATGGTTTAAATCTGTTTTGAAAGTATATTTTAGCATGGTTTAATGCTGGTTTTGAAAGCCATATGTGAGGGATGCTCAAGGTAAGAGATCCTTGGTTTTGTACATGGAAATTGTGGTTTTGATGCATAGTGTTGCATGTTGATTAATGGCTTTTGTGTGATTCTTAAAAACAGTGGATTATTGTTGTTAATGATGTACATTGGTAAGTGGTGCTAAAGGTTACAAAGGTGGTTGAAAGTCCTTGTGTAAGCCTTGTTTATTTAAGAACAACATGGTGTTGGTAAGTCCATGGTTGGTTCTTGGTTAAGGTAAATGATGGTTTTGCATTATGATTATGCATGTGAATCAGTGGATTATCATGGTAAGATGGTTATATTGGCAAGTTATGAAAGTGGTTCTTGGTTCGTTGATCGGATATAGTTAGCCGGCTATAGGATTGGGTGCACCGTGAATTAAGTCGCCTTGGAGGTGGAGTGGTCAAGAGGGGACCAGTAAACTCCCTTCAAGTATCCTAACGAGATGGTTAAGGTCCTAATGGAGGTGGTATGCCCATTCGAGGACCTTGGTTGAGCAAAGGTTATATGGTGTTTAAAAGTCCATATATGGGAACCTTGTGCTTGTTGAGATCACAATGGCGGTGTTAAGTCCATGTGTGGATCTTGTGTAGGGTGTCCCGGATCTCGTTAGTGATGTGATACAACTACCAATCGGTGAATGCAAAGGTTGTATGGCGGTTAAAAGTCCATACATGGGAACCTTGTGCATGTCAAGGTTGTATGGTGTTTGAAAGTCCATACATGGGAACCTTGGGAAAAGTCAAGGTTGTATGGTGTTTAAAAGTCCATACATGGGAACCTTGGGAAAAGTGGAGGTTGTATGGTGTTTGAAAGTCCATACATGGGAACCTCGGGAAAGCTAGGGTTGTATGGTGTTTAAAAGTCCATACATGGGAACCTTAGGATGGTGAGGTCAAATGGTGTTTAAAAGTCCATTGGGGACCTTGGATTGGTAGTGTGTATGAAGCGTGGGGGACAACGCTTGTGATCCGCGTATCCGATTGGATGTTGAGTTGAAAAGTGAATGTGGTTGATCACTCGAAAGCCAATATGATGTTCTTGATTATAAAGAAGCATGAAATGCTTGAAATGATGCATAATTGCATGAGAAGCATGAGATGCTTGAAAAGATGCATGGTTGCATGAAAAGTGTATAATGCTTGTGAATGCATGTTTACTTGTTAAGTTGAACAAGTGTTGATTATCATTTGGTAGATGATGCATGTGAGCATGAAATCTCTTTAATGCATTAGAGTCTTGTAGGACTTGTTTTGAAAGGCATGTGATGATGATGTTGTGGTTCATATAATGCCTTGGTTTAATGCATGTGTTGGATTGCTTGAGTAAATTGTTTTAAAGGGATTCTTGCTTGGAATGTTTCCAAGTATGGGAAAGGTATGTTGTGGAATGGAAGTGTTTTCCAAGGTTTTGATTTTACTTTGCATATGGTGTTTATGCATGGAATGGTTAAATGGTTGAAATTGCAAGTTGTGCTTTGAAAAGGTTTTCTTAGCTTGCTAAGCTAAGGGTTGGTTTTCATGTATGTGCAATGCATGGTTTTAAGCATGATGTTGAAAAAGGGTTTTCTAAACTTTGCTTGGTAAACAAATCGAGTTGCTTTTCAAAGAGGTTTTAAGACTCGCTGCATTGATGGTGTTTTGGTTTTGAGCATTCCTCACTAAGCATTATGTGCTTACGCTCCTTTTTGTCCATCAATGCAGATTCTTGAAGTTTGGACAGCAAGGAGCAAGGGATTCAAGGTGGACTCCAATTGAGATGTATGTCTCGGTGAATAGCTATAGTTAATAAAGGCAATGGGGGTAGAATCTCTCGGGTTATTGTGTATTTGTTCGTTTATGTTTGGGCAAGGACGTTTTTATGTTGATGATGTTGTTGGAACATGTGTTGGCTTTAATGAGATTGATTTGGAAAGGTTGTGCTTAAGTAGTTGCTTGTGTAGGAAGCATGCCTATAGAATTGGGGCTTTTTGCATATGAAGTTATTTTATTGTTTTGATGATGCTTATAAGTCATATATATGTTGAATTGCATGCTGGTAAAGTTTGGTAGCATTTGGAGCATGTTTGAATGATCAATTGCATGTTTTGGAATGCATTTTGCTGCAATCTGTGCAGGGCATTTCGGAACAGTGTGCACCGTTTCGGAACGGGTGCCTTGAATGAACCTAGGCGTCCGAAACGGTAGGCACCGTTCCGAAACGGTTTGGCCACTGCCAGCCCATGTTCCGGAACCCGTTGTGGAACGGCCCGTGTTTCGAAACGGGGTCTACCTGTTTCGGAACGGTCGACCGTTGGGGGCTGACATTGGCAGTTATATGTTTTGAATTGTTTGCGTTTTGGTCCTGAAACTTGTTTGTGCAATTGTATGAGTTTGGGAAGTCCTTTTGAGCTGAAATTTCACAGAGAAGAATGAAACCTGATTAATTTCAAGTTGGTAACTTTAATTTGGGTTAAGTCCTTCTAATTATCAGAAATTACAATTTGGTCCCTAAAGTTGTAATTTGTTCAATTGGGTCCCTGTTTGATCCCTGATGTTTGTGATCTTTGTGTATGATGTTTGTGTGATCACAATTAGGACTAATGTGCATCTAGACAAGATTAAAAAGAAAAAAAAAGGGTCGTTAATCAAGGTTAACTTTCGGGTTGACTTTGGTTTTCCCCGTGTGACTTTCTTAATTCGGGTCAACCGTCTAGGCCGGGTTAAGGGGGTTACATTTGGTGGTATCAGAGCTGAGTTGCGAATGCTTGGGGAAAACGGTAAGTTGTTGTAATGTGTGCTTGTTGTTTACCTTGATGTGTGGTTGAAAGTTGGTTGAAACACGTGTTTCTGAGCAAATTGTTGATGTTTCTGAGCAAATTGATGATGTTTCTGAGCATGTTGCTGATGTTTTCAAGCATGTTTTATGGTCATGAATCTTGGTTGAGTTTATGTGGAAATGTGCTGATGCTGTGAGCTGGTGTTATGCATGATGAAAGTGCTATGAGTATGTTATGTTGATAATATGCTGTTGCAAGTGGATGTTGTTTGATGTAAGCATGATCAAAGTATGTTGTTGATACGCTTGATGTTGTGATATCCATGTTGTGTTGACTGTTATGTCATGTAAAGGGGAGGATTCGGGATACCCATATCCTTATTAATATAGCTAATGAGTTATTTGGAGTTGGGATTTGAATCCTTGCTTTAAGCTGGTCTAACTGGTTTGTTTGTTGTTGTGATTGTTTGTTGTTGTTAGTAGTATGGCAAAGTCGATGGAAGAATGGCAGTTGGGTGAGATGGTTGCTGCCTTGGGGCAGGTTGTTAGGGCATGGAATTCACCCTTTTGTAGAGGTTTTTTGTCTCAGTCTTCTGTGCCTGGAGTTGAAGAGGCAAGGCAAGGGAAAGAAGTTGGTTCTGTGATGAAGAGTTCATCATCTGTTGTTCAGGAGGTGTTGGGAACATCTCAGGCTGTGGTAAAGGTAAAGTCAGTGGATGTGCTGGCTGTGGAATGTGTGGGTTTGTCGAAGCAGCGTTTGTTTGATTTGGGTGCTGTGGAGTATCATGGTTCTACACCAGGGATGTTTGGGGCCTGGTTGGCCAGTGTGATTCTGATCTTGGATCAGGAAGGCTGTGATTATGCCTGTAAGTTGGGGAGTGTTGTTTCTCTGATGTTGGAGGATGCGTGTGCCTGGTGGACATCTGTGGCGGTGGCGTCACATATCGATGATATTGACTGGGATTTCTTTGTATCTGCTTTTTATGAAAGGTATCTTGGAGAGAAGTTTCCAAGGGTTAAGCAATGTGAAGGTGGTGCTGTTGTGGAGCAAGTGTTGCTTGGGCAAGGAGTGGAGGTTCAGCTACCTGTGTGTGATCGTTGTGAAAGGAGCCATGTTGGAGGTTGTTGGGGCGCGGGTGCTTGTTGGAATTGTGGTTCCAAAATGCATGTTAAGCGTGATTGTCCTCATGGAGTGAAGTCAGCTTTGGTGTTAGCCAAAGGGTCTCTGAAAGGTCGTGGGCACGGCCGAGGCAAGGTTCAGAGGTGGCAGAAAGAGCAGAAGGTTGTGAAGAATTTGGGAAAAGAGAATTGCTGGAAATGTGGGTCTGCTGGTCACATGAGGCGTGATTGTTTGATGTTGGCTCAGAACAGCCAAGGTTCCTTACCGCAAGGAGTTGGTGGTGACCCTAGTGTGCTAGCTGGTGCTGCAGTGGTGCAGCAGGAGGATGATGGTTCCGCGAGGAAGAGAGCTCGTCTGATGAAGCTTCAGGGAGGTGTTGTGTTTTCAGGTAACCTTGTTAAGTAATCTTTGCTCTAGTTACCTTAGTTTGGTTTCTGTTGGTTTTCCTTGCGTGGTAAGTTTAGTCTTGTTGCTAGCTTGTTGAGGGTAATAGTTATAGTTTGGAATCATCTTTGGTGTGAAGAAGGCTTAGTGAGAATCTTGTGGTTAATGGTTGTTGGTATGATGGAGTTAGATAAGCTAGAAGTGAGGTAGGAGGTTGTTCTTAGACGGATTTGAGGATGTTATTGGAGGGTGTGAACTGGCATTCATGCACAGTTAAAATCATTGTTATATGCTATATTATATATGTTGGTCCATGCATACATGTGGCATGACATTAGAGGTTTTGCATACATGTACATCAGGCATTGATAGGGCATGTAGGTGATCATGCATACGATGTTCACACTCGCTAATAACTAATCGAATCTGTTAGTGTGGTGGTTGGTTTGGATGATGGGTTTTTAGAGGTTGTTTTGGTGCTGAGTGAGAGTTAAAAGTAATATTAAGCTAGTTGCCAGCAATGGTGAGAGTGGTATAGCCTGTGGTAGAAGGATAGTGTTTGGTGCTCAGAGAGTTTAGTGGTTTGGTGGTGAGGAGTACCGGTTGAGGTTAGAATCGGTTAAGTGGTTTGAATAGCTAAGTGGAAGTGGCAGTTCCTTGGTGCTAAGGATGTTGCAGTTTAGTGGTTGTGTTCCCAAGTGCTGAGGTAGCTTAGCATTTAAGTTGTTGTGGAAGGGTTGTGTTTGTAAGTGCTGGTTCTTAGCAACCTTTGAGGAGTTGAGGAGTTGGTATGTATGGCAGGTTGGGCGATGTCCTAGTAAGACAAGTGTTATGGTTGAAGTTTGAAGTGGAAGGATTATGAAAGATCGAAGGCTTTTGTTGGTTGTTTGGGTTCTTGTGAGAAGTGGTTGGCTGGTTGTGAGTATGTGAATTTCTTGTAGTCAGCTGCTGGTGTATGAAACGGCTGGCGGAGTTGAGTTGGGGTTGTGATGTAATTCTTGGAGTCTGGGTGAGTGGTTCTGGTGAGTTGTTATGGTGATGTTAGCGGCAGAGGTAAAAGATTATCAGCATTCGTTGAGGAGTTTGGGTAAGCAGTTGATGCTTAAGGATTTTTGCTTGTCGGGAAAATCCTTGGAAGAGGTTTGGGAGTTTGCAAGAGTTTTAGAAGCAGAAAGGTTTGCATAGTGGCTGTTTTGAATTGGTTGGTGTCACTGTGTAAACAAGTCTTGGAAGTTGTGTGTTACAGTGTGGTGTGCTGTAAAAGTTGAGGTTCTTCAGGATGAGGTTGGGGCTGTGCACAGTCCGGGTATGTGAAAGGTTAAGTTGTGGCTATCTTTGAGTGTTCTGGATTTTGTGAACAGTGTGTGGAGGTGCTAAGTTTGGTGGAGGTTTTGTGTGGATAGTAATCAGTGGTAGTTGAGGCTGTTGTGTTGCCTTGTGTGATGGTTTGAGAAGGTTGTTGTTCTCTTTTCGCCGGTTGAAATTTCGAGGACGAAATTTCCTAAGGGGGGGAGAGTTGTAACGCCCCAGTTTTGGGCTCAAAAGTTTTGGGCGTTGACCGGTTCGGTCAAAGTGCTGATCGAATATATAAAAGTGAATTTAGGAAAGCCTAGTTCGGGTTGCATTAAAAATATGGAAAAATGTTCTAAAATCATCTTTTAATATAATTAAGTGAACTGTGAAATCAATTTTGGAAAATGAGGTTCGGAAGGTTGACATTTTGGCTAGTGACCAAAATGTAATTTTTGAAAGTTGCGTGACAGTTTTATAAAGGATTGAAACTTTGAATCTTTAAGGAGCTATTATTCCAAAAAGGGTTTCTCCAGATTTTTCTAAGATATTTTAAGGCTTTATTCTGATTTTAAAGTTTATGAAATGTGGAGGGAAATCATTTTAACCATTTCCTAACTAACTTTTCTATTTTCTCTCAATTTTCCTTTTCTCTCATTTTCTCTCAACCCAAACACATTTCTCCAGATTTTCTTCTCTGATTTTGTCATCTAAATCACTCATTTCAACTCTCTTTTGATTTCTAATCGTCTCATCAACAAAACCTCTCAATTTGCAAGTTGTTTCATCAAGCTTTTTGGCTCTAAAAAGGAGAAACTCAAGTTTGGAGGTAAGAACGTCCTTCTCCTCTAAACTATCAGTTCTTTACTGAAATTCCTAAGTTCTCAATCCTTGATTTGTGTTTTGTTAATGGCTTTTCAATTGAGATCTTGATTTTTGGCTTAAAATGAAAGATTTGGTGATTTTGGTGGAATTTTCGTGTGATCTGTTTGGACAGTGTTTTGAAGTGTCAAAATGATGTTAAATGAATGCTAAATTGATTAGAAGTTGAGGTTTAATTAATGCAATCCCGGATAGGTTGAATTTCCTAAGTTTGGCTTGAGTTTTTGGTTGTTTTTGGAGTGTTTTTGGTGATCTGTTATACCTGGAGGTATAAGGACGTGTTTGTGATCATTTTGGATGTTAATTGATGTTTAAAAATGGTTAGAAGTGATGGATCTTGGCTGGGTTAAGTTTTGGAAGTGTTTGGAGGTGATTTCAGTTGTGTTTGGTAGCCGAAATGTTGATTTTGTGATGAGCAGCGAGTTGAGTCTTGTTGCTGGTGTTTTTAATGCATAATGATGCATTAATCCTCTGTTGTTGTGTGCTTGAAACAGGGGAGGTTTATCCGTGAGCTTTAGAGGTGGTGCGGAAGGCTTCGGATGCTTGGAAGGCATGTTGGTTAGCCTTGTTTTGGTTATCGGTGAGTGAAGTTGGGTTTTCAGCTTTTAAACCAAGGTTTGAAGGTTTTGGGAGCTTAGTGTAAGTCTAAACAACTTTGCTAAGCTCAAGAGTAAGTGAGTGGGTTTTCGCTCTTGAATTGTGTTGTGAAATTGGCTTTTAAGCAATTGTGGTTGATGATTGAAATGCATGTGTTTTGCATGGTTTAAATCTGTTTTGAAAGTATATTTTAGCATGGTTTAATGCTGGTTTTGAAAGCCATATGTGAGGGATGCTCAAGGTAAGAGATCCTTGGTTTTGTACATGGAAATTGTGGTTTTGATGCATAGTGTTGCATGTTGATTAATGGCTTTTGTGTGATGCTTAAAAACAGTGGATTATTGTTGTTAATGATGTACATTGGTAAGTGGTGCTAAAGGTTACAAAGGTGGTTGAAAGTCCTTGTGTAAGCCTTGTTTATTTAAGAACAACATGGTGTTGGTAAGTCCATGGTTGGTTCTTGGTTAAGGTAAATGATGGTTTTGCATTATGATTATGCATGTGAATCAGTGGATTATCATGGTAAGATGGTTATATTGGCAAGTGATGAAAGTGGTTCTTGGTTCGTTGATCGGATATAGTTAGCCGGCTATAGGATTGGGTGCACCGTGAATTAAGTCGCCTTGGAGGTGGAGTGGTCAAGAGGGGACCGGTAAACTCCCTTCAAGTATCCTAACGAGATGGTTAAGGTCCTAATGGAGGTGGTATGCCCATTCGAGGACCTTGGTTGAGCAAAGGTTATATGGTGTTAAAAACTCCATATATGGGAACCTTGTGCTTGTTGAGATCACAATGGCGGTGTTAAGTCCATGTGTGGATCTTGTGTAGGGTGTCCCGGATCTCGTTAGTGATGTGATACAACTACCAATCGGTGAATGCAAAGGTTGTATGGCGGTTAAAAGTCCATACATGGGAACCTTGTGCATGTCAAGGTTGTATGGTGTTTGAAAGTCCATACATGGGAACCTTGGGAAAAGTCAAGGTTGTATGGTGTTTAAAAGTCCATACATGGGAACCTTGGGAAAAGTGGAGGTTGTATGGTGTTTGAAAGTCCATACATGGGAACCTCGGGAAAGCTAGGGTTGTATGGTGTTTAAAAGTCCATACATGGGAACCTTAGGATGGTGAGGTCAAATGGTGTTTAAAAGTCCATTGGGGACCTTGGATTGGTAGTGTGTATGAAGCGTGGGGGACAACGCTTGTGATCCGCGTATCCGATTGGATGTTGAGTTGAAAAGTGAATGTGGTTGATCACTCGAAAGCCAATATGATGTTCTTGATTATAAAGAAGCATGAAATGCTTGAAATGATGCATAATTGCATGAGAAGCATGAGATGCTTGAAAAGATGCATGGTTGCATGAAAAGTGTATAATGCTTGTGAATGCATGTTTACTTGTTAAGTTGAACAAGTGTTGATTATCATTTGGTAGATGATGCATGTGAGCATGAAATCTCTTTAATGCATTGGAGTCTTGTAGGACTTGTTTTGAAAGGCATGTGATGATGATGTTGTGGTTCATATAATGCCTTGGTTTAATGCATGTGTTGGATTGCTTGAGTAAATGGTTTTAAAGGGATTCTTGCTTGGAATGTTTCCAAGTATGGGAAAGGTATGTTGTGGAATGGAAGTGTTTTCCAAGGTTTTGATTTAACTTTGCATATGGTGTTTATGCATGGAATGGTTAAATGGTTGAAATTGCAAGTTGTGCTTTGAAAAGGTTTTCTTAGCTTGCTAAGCTAAGGGTTGGTTTTCATGTATGTGCAATGCATGGTTTTAAGCATGATGTTGAAAAAGGGTTTTCTAAACTTTGCTTGGTAAACAAATCGAGTTGCTTTTCAAAGAGGTTTTAAGACTCGCTGCATTGATGGTGTTTTGGTTTTGAGCATTCCTCACTAAGCATTATGTGCTTACGCTCCATTTTGTCCATCAATGCAGATTCTTGAAGTTTGGACAGCAAGGAGCAAGGGATTCAAGGTGGACTCCAATTGAGATGTATGTCTCGGTGAATAGCTATAGTTAATAAAGGCAATGGGGGTAGAATCTCTCGGGTTATTGTGTATGTGTTCGTTTATGTTTGGGCAAGGACGTTTTTATGTTGATGATGTTGTTGGAACATGTGTTGGCTTTAATGAGATTGATTTGGAAAGGTTGTGCTTAAGTAGTTGCTTGTGTAGGAACCATGTCTATAGAATTGGGGCTTTTTGCATATGAAGTTATTTTATTGTTTTGATGATGCTTATAAGTCATATATATGTTGAATTGCATGCTGGTAAAGTTTGGTAGCATTTGGAGCATGTTTGAATGATCAATTGCATGTTTTGGAATGCATTTTGCTACAATCTGTGCAGGGCGTTTCGGAACAGTGTGCACCGTTTCGGAACGGGTGCCTTGAATGAACCCAGGCGTCCGAAACGGTAGGCACCGTTTCGAAACGGTTTGGCCACTGCCAGCCCATGTTCCGGAACCCGTTGCGGAACGGCCCGTGTTTCGAAACGGGGTCTACCTGTTTCGGAACGGTCGACCGTTGGGGGCTGACATTGGCAGTTATATGTTTTGAATTGTTTGCGTTTTGGTCCTGAAACTTGTTTATGCAATTGTATGAGTTTGGGAAGTCCTTTTGAGCTGAAATTTCACAGAGAAGTATGAAACCTGATTAATTTCAAGTTGGTAACTTTAATTTGGGTTAAGTCCTTCTAATTATCAGAAATTACAATTTGGTCCCTAAAGTTGTAATTTGTTCAATTGGGTCCCTGTTTGATCCCTGATGTTTGTGATCTTTGTGTATGATGTTTGTGTGATCACAATTAGGACTAATGTGCATCTAGACAAGATTAAAAAGAAAAAAAAGGGTCGTTAATCAAGGTTGACTTTCGGGTTGACTTTGGTTTTCCCCGTGTGACTTTCTTAATTCGGGTCAACCGTCTAGGCCGGGTTAAGGGGGTTACACTTATATCGATGACAATATACAATGACAATAACCAATGTTCAATGGCAACTTACGAACACTTACCAAAGTGTCAGATTAACCATCCAATGCAATTACTTCAGTAGAAGTGGTAGCGAAGTAATCTAAAATAACAATAAATGATCTGTGAAGGCCTTTCACCTAATACCGAGACTCCGGCTACACTCACCTTACAATCCGAAGCTTCAAGGCTCTCGGATAGCAATCCCTTTTTTCCTAGCTTGTGAAGAAGATGGTGAAACCTCTTTCTCCAGTTCTTGAGCTAGAAAAATTAATAGAAAATTTATTAGGTTCGATGTTTCGATATCAAAATCAATATAACGATATCAAAATTGATATCTGACTTCAATAGAGATGACAAAGATGAGATATCCATGGATAGTCAAAATCCTAGCTTAGGTTACACTCAAAATATCCATGGAATCCAATAACCGATTGAGGAATATAGCTTACCCGATCAATAGCAACGATTTGATATCTATAAAATGAAGAGATAACAAAGCCATAAATTCCACTAATGGAGGTGTGTGCTTAGTTGGAGAAGATGATGAATGTGAGAGGTGCTAGCTTGGGAGTGTTCTCGGGTAAGTTATCTCCACTTTCTTTTGTTTCTATTTTTAATTCAAAGCTTTCCTTAGTCATCAGATAACTCTACGTAAGTGGAGAATTTAATTAAACAGAGCTAATCGCGAGGTTAGTCCCTCACTTTTCATACAATTATAGTTTACCCTCCAACTTACACTTCTTCCATTTTAGCCACTAAAAGCTCAATGTTATTTAATAAAGTTCAAACACGATGTTTTAAGCCCAATTAGGGTTCGATAACAATATATAACTAGTCAATGAAATATTTAAGCTTCATCAATGTAGGATTTCCGAACATCAGAAATAAATTTCGACTAGATCGAATTTCGAGGTGTTACACAACTGCTTTTCCCAAGAACCTTGGAAATCTATCACTCAACATCTCAACTTATCCTCCAGCACATGGATAACTGGCTCTGACTGTCCCTCCGTCGGAGGATGATATGAGGTGCTGAAATTCAAGCGCGTACCCAACGCTTCTTGTAGACACTCCCAAAATCTCGCTGTAAACCTTGGATCTCTATATGGCATTATAGATTTAGGAACACCATGCAAACACACAATCTCAACAATATACAACTCCGCAAGCTTATCCAACGTATACGTAGTATACATAGCCAAGAAATGCACACACTTTATAAGACGGTCTACAATCACCCAAATGGAGTTCTTCTTTGATGGTGTTCAAGGCAATCTGGACACAAGATCCATCGTAATCCCTTCCCATTTCCATTCTGGTATCCTTAAAGTTTGGAACAAACCGGAAGGAATCTGGTGCTCAGCTTTCACACGTTGACAAACCATACACTTTCTCACAAAATCAACAACATCCTTTTCCAACCCAACCCAGCCCAATAGTACTCATGTTTCAAACCATGATACATCTTTATACTACTAGGATGCATAGAAAAAAGACTGTTATGAGCTTTAGACAAAATAGTGCGCCTCAACTCAACATCCTCCGGCACAACTATCGGACTTTTAAAGCATAAAACACCATCATCATTGAAACAGAAATTCGCAGCATTACTACCAGCTATATCCTGAACTTGAGGCACTAAAAAAATCATCAAGCAACTGTTTAACCTTAATCAACTGGATTAAGGAAGGTTTCACTTGTAACTTGGCTATCAACCCACCATCACGCGATATACTCAACCGAGCAAACATCGCTCTCAACTCAACATCCACCTTTCTACTCAAAGCATCAGCCACAACATTGGCCTTTCCAGGATGGTACTCTATCGTTAGATCGTAATCCTTAAGCAACTCCAACCATCTTCATTACCTAAGATTCAACTCTCTATTGGTCATTAGATATTTAAAACTCTTTTGATCTGTGTAAACCACACACTTCTCACCGTAAAGGTAATGCCTCCAAATCTTCAAGGCAAACACAACTGCAGCAAGCTCTAGATCATGAGTAGGATAGTTGCGCTCATGCACCTTCAATTGCCTAGATGCATATGCCACAACCATCCCACCTTGCATCAACACACAACCTAGACCAACATATGATGCATCACTGTAAACCACAAACTCCTTACACAATTTTGGTTGAATCAAGACAGGAGCTTGTGTCAAAGCTTCTTTCAACCTCTCGAAAGTTTGTTTTCTAACACCCGTCCACTCAAAGCGAACATTCTTTTGCAATAACTTAGTCAATGGTGCAACAATCTTAGAGAAACTCTCAAATAACCTTCGATAATATCCAGCCAAAACAAGGAAACTACGCACTTATGTCACCGATTTAGGTGTTTTCCAATTCATCACCGCCTCGATCTTGTGTGGGTCAACCCGAATACCCACAGTTGACATTACATGTCCAAGAAAGACAACTTCATTGAGCCAAAACTCGCACTTGCTCAGCTTAGCATAAAGTTGATTCTCCGACAATACTTGCAACACAATCCTCAAATGATTATCATGATCCTCCTTGGTACGCGAGTACACGAGAATATCATCGATAAACACTACCGAAAAATGATCTAAAAACTCATGGAACACACGATTCATCATATCCATGAATGCAGTCGGTGCGTTTATCAACCTAAGTGACATCACTAAGAACTCATAATGCTCGTATCTTGTTCGAAAAACTGTCTTAGGTACATCTATGTCCTTAACCTTCAGTTGCTAATATCCAGATCTCAAATCAATCTTCAAAAACACTAAAGCACCTCAAAATTGGTAAAACAAATCATCAATCCTTGGCAAAGGGTACTTTTTCTTAATCATCAACTTGTACAGTTGTCGATAATCTATACACATACGCATCGTGCCATCCTTCTTCTTTACAAACAAAACCAGTGCACGTAAAGGTGAAACACTTGGCCTTATGAATTCTCGATCAAGCAACTCCTGAAGTTGTGTTTTCAACTTCTTCAACTCTTTAGGTGCAACCTGATAAGGAGAAATAGACACTGGCGTCGTATTTTCATACAACTCAATGCCAAACTCAAATTTTCTGTTCAATGGCAAACGAGGCAACTCTTCTGGAAAGACACCCAAAAACTCACATATTGTTCATGTCTTGTACTCGCACCTCCTTTGTACCATGGTTCATCACATAAGCTAGGAAAGCTTCACAACCCAACTTCATCATACGACTTGCTTCAATAGCCGAAATTGCATTAAACAAGACTTTCACATTCTCGCCTACGATTATTGTAGAGCGTAAAGGAGTTCTCTAAATTGAGTGCAAGTTTACATTGATGCCAAGTTATAGTATAAAATATTATCGTCTCCTTAGAGACCGGATGGCTACTTCAAGATTAAATTCTTGCACAGAGAAAAGTAAAAACACAATTGATTTGAGTTGGTTTGTGAAAGTTGCATAAACTAAAGTAATCGAATAATAAAAAGATTGAGTAATCAGAATAAGAAGATGGGTCAGATTGAATTGTGTCGTAGTGTGAAACTGTGTTGAACTTCGAAAAAGTCTTGTGATGCAAAGTCGATATCACCGCCACGGCGGGTGACAAATTGAACACTGCCACAGCGGGGAACTCGGCGGGCCTTCAAGGTTCGGCAGAACGTCCTATTTTGATTCTGACTTATCTCTAAGTTTGAATATTGTTGATGCCAACTCTTTGACAATACCTCTCTGTGTAAACCTAGATTGAACAACAACCTTCCCATGTTCCTTCTTAGCCTCCTTAAACCTAAACTTATCTCTAAGTTAAGTTGATTCACGCCTTAATTGAAGGGAACCGTGTTTATCCTTTTCTTCAGTTTAACTCTCTCGAATTGAAACAAATGGATGTGCTCACAAAGATCTCTCAATTCTATTGCAAACAAGATGAAGAACATAGGATAAACAAACCTTGAATTGAATTGCATTGCATTAAAAACTTTGACTAATTACAACCGTAGTCACAACTACTAAACAAAACAATATTAACCCTAATAAAAGTTTAGAACATAATGTGAATAAGAAACACAAAAATAAATTCTAAAAATCATAATCTCTCATTGTTGTCTTCCAATTCGCTCAAGCCCTCCTTTTATAAGTGGTTACATGTGAAAACCCTTTTGGGGAAGAAGTCTATCTTTGGGAGGAGGTTTAGTTGGAAATAAATTTTTGAGTATTTTATTCCAAAAATAACTCCTCTTTTTGGGCTTTTCTTGGGCTGCAAGCTTCTTCCTTTTTTGGGTCTTCTTGCGTCATCTCTGGGTGTTCATGGGCTTTATTCGTCATGTGGTTTGGTTCTGCTGATTCAGGGAATTCTCCTCTTCATATCGCACTCCCCTTTGGCCAATCTCCAATGTGTCGTCGCGACAGCAGTGCTGGCGGCAGTCTGTCTCGGCGGTTTATTCCTTGAACTGCGTCAGTATAGTTCTTCTCTGCAACAATGGTTCATACTGGAACAATCATTCTGCTTTCTCCTCCTCTCCGATCATTCTTCTACTACGCTTCCACGGCAGGTGCCGGTGGCAGTCTTCCGTAACCTGTAATGCAAATGCAACAAAAAATAGCGTCTTTTCTCCACATAAAATCATAAATACTGTAATAAGCTAAGTGAAGGAAAGATACTGTAAACTATGCACGAAAACTAAGTATGAACTAAAATGGGCTTAAGTACAGTAACAATATGAGCTAAAATGGGCATAAAATATAAGACTTTTAAGCACTTTACAATTACCAATTCGTAGACATCAGCAAGTTTCAAGGTAACTCACTTACCATCAAAATCAACTACAGCCCTATGCTCGGTCAACCAATCCATCCCATGGATTACATCCAAACCATAGAAAGGCATCTCTATCAACTCAACTGAAAACACATGGCCTTGAACAAATCGTTCGAGCCACAACTCTCAAAATAATTAGCAACAACAGGCACAGAAAGATATGCCCCACTGATCAAACATGGACAATCTTGCCTCACTTGGTCACATGATCCACATACTTAATAGGCATCAATCGCTACTCAAGCCTTACACACTAACCATATGGTCCTCGTTCCATGTAACCCCCTTAACCCGGCCTAGACGGTTGACCCAAATTAAGGAAGTCACATTGGGAAAACCAAAGTCAACCCGAAAGTCAACCTTGATTAACGACCCTTTTTTTCTTTTTACTTTTGTCTAGATGCACATTAACCCTAGATATGATCATACAAACGGCATACTCAAAGATCATAACCATCAGAGAACATTCAGGGACCCAAATGAACAATTTACAACTTTAAGGACCAAATTGTAAATTCTGTAAATTATAAGGTCTTAAACCAAATTAATGTTACCAACTTGTAATTAGTCAGGTTTCATGCTTCTCTGCCAATTTTCAGCTCAAACGGACTTCTCAAATTAATGTTACCAACGTGTTCCGGAACGAGGCCAGGCAGAGACATTTCCGTTTCGGAACGGTACCTTCTGTTTCGAACGTCTGGGCTATTACAGGGCCCCCGTTCCGAAACGGTAGCTCCCGTTCCGATACGGCCTACCCAGATTGCAGAATATTGCTTGCTTAAACACACAATTGACCAACCAATCATGCTCCAAATGCAACCAAACTTTACCAGCAAGACATTCAACGTACAAGTAACATAATTGCACCAATAAAACATCAACATGACATCAAACATGAAAAGCCCCAAAACTATAGGCATGCTTCCTACTTAGCAAACCATTCAAGCATCAATTTGATTAAACCAGCTCATATAGACCATTCACATGTTCCAACATTATTAACAACATTTAACAAACTTGGGGAGTTCCAAACATCTCCCAAAACAACAACATAGGTCCCCCATTGCCAAATGCCAAAAACTAATAGTGTTTAAGAAACCTTCACCATACTTGAGCTTAGTTATCCACTTGATTGCTTGCCCTCCTTGCTGTCCTCAATGCACTTTAATGCTCTGCATTATTGGTTAAAGAAAAGAGAGAGAGCGTAAGCAAAAGCTTAGTGAGGAATTCTCATTAAAACCATTCAATTTATAAAACTCATTTATAAACCATTCTTCAAGCAACATTTATACATGCTCATAAACATTTAAAACAAGCATCTCATGCTTCACATTCATTACATGTCATATTGGCAACAAGTGATACATTTCACATAAGATCCACACATGGACTTTTAAACACCATTGTGATCTTAACCCCATGGACTTTTAAACACCATGGCCCATGGACTTTTAAACACCATGGCAAGGACCACACAAGGACTTTTAAACACCTTTGTGTCCTTAACAAGAATCTCCCAAGGACTTTTAACCACCTTGGAGTTCTTAAGTAACAAGGCTTACACAAGGAATTTTAGCCACCTTGAGCCTTAACCAAGAACCAACCATGGACTTTTAAACACCATGTTGTTCTTAAAATTCACAAGATCCACACAAGGACTTTTAACCACCTTTGTGATCTTAACCAAGAACCATCCAAGGACTTTTAACCACCTTGATGTTCTTAAATATACAAGGCTCACACAAGGATTTTTAACCACCTTTGTGACCTTAACCATCACTTGCCAATATGTATCATTATCATCAATAATCCACCGTTTTAAAGCATTTAACCAAGCCATAAACATCATGCATTTTTAGGCATCAAACCACATTAAAACAATGTTCAAAAACAAGGAACTCTTACCTTGAGCTTCCTTCAACACATGGCTTAAAATCTTAGCAAATTAACATGCTAGATATGCTTTCAAAACAGATTTAAAATCATGCAAACAAAACACATTGCATACAACCAAAACCATGGCCATCACCAAGAGAGTTTTTCCCGAAAACTTACTCTTGAGCTTAGCTAAGTTGCTTAGACTTAAACTAAGCTCCCAAACCTTCAAAACACTGGTTTCAAAGCCGAAAACCAAATTCCACTCACCGATTCCGTTTCGCCTCTTTGCCGAAACACAAATCAAGCTTCCGGATCACCACCTCTCGGATCCAAAGATGACTCCCCTATTTTAAACACATCAAAGCAGAGGATTAATGCATCATCATGCATTAATAGCTTCAACGAAAGCACCTAAACTCGCTGCTCTCATCCACACTCCATTTTCGGCTACCAAACACAACCGAAAATGCATCCAAACAACTCCACAACATTGCCCAGCCAAGATCCATCAAATCTAAACATCCTTAAACATCATTTAACATCCAAAAAGGATCTAACATCATCCTTATACCTCCAGCTATAATAGATCCACAAGATCACTCCAAAAACAACCAAGAACACAAACTAAACTTAGGAAATTCAACCTATCCGGGATTGCATTAATTAAACCTCAACTTCTAATCAATTTAGCATTCATTTAACATCAAAAATACACCTCAAATCACTGCTTAAACAGATCATACGAATTTTCATCAAAATCAAGCAAATCTTGCATTTTAAGCCAAGATCAAGGATTCAACCATAAAACCTTTTATAAAACATCAATTAAGGATTGAGAACTTGGGAATTTCAGTAAAGAACTGAGAGTTTAGAGGAGAAGGACGTTCTTACCTCCAAACTTGAATTTCTCCCTTTTTAGAACCAAAATCTTCAAAATCCACTTAGCAAATGGTGAGGTTTTGATGATGAGATGATTAGAAATCAAAAGAGAATTAAAATCTCATGTTTGGACATCAAAATCAGAAAGAAATGCTCTGGAGAAAAGTTTTTGGTTTGAGAGAAAAGATGAGAGAAAATAGAAAATGGAAAAGTTAGTTGGAAATAGGAAAATATCTTCCCTCCACTTTTCTTTTGTTTAAAAACCAGAAATAAATCATTTAATATCTTAGAAAAATCTGGAGAAACTCCCTTTGGGTAAATAGCTCCTTAAAGATTCAAAGTTCCAATCCTTTTTAAAACAGTCACGCAGTTTTCAAAAATTACATTTTGGTCACTAGCCCAAAATGTCACCCTTCCAAACTTCATTTTGTAAAATTGATTTCACAGTTCACTTATATATATTAAAAGAGGATTTTAGGACACTTTTCCATATTTTTAATGCAACCCGAACTAGGCTTTCCTAATTTCACATTTTTGTATTCGAACAGCACTTTGACCGAACCGGTCAAAGCCCAAAACTTCTAAGCCCAAAACCGGGGCGTTACATTCCACATTACTACAACTTTGCCTTAACCCAAGCAATACCCTTTTAGAATGACCATTTTTTTACACTGGCTACAACTAAAACCAGAGTCTGCAACTCACTTTCTATAGCTAGAACCTCTCGCACACATTATTAAACCCAGGTTCTGCTCAAAGTACCTCGCCCGTGTTACCAACACGTCGAAAACGATGTAGCCAATATAAACATCATGTCTAGTCTATCATCATGCACAAACCCATAAAAGAGTCAATCATATCGATGTCTCACGTCCAATTCCAATCAAGGAGCATACCTTCTCAACTAAACAATTCGTGACTTAACTCGACTACAAATTTACGATTTTGAACCCAAGCCACAAATTCACATTTCTTGTCATCCAAGTATCTAACTTTCAAATACTTCTCCTTTAGAACAGTTAAAAAGAACTCCCAAAACACAACATCGGGTTCTATGCCCACAAACACATTTGTCCACCAACTATACACATCTTCTTATAATTGAGATATAACTCATCTTCACACTATGGGCATCATTACACCCCATTTGTTCCATAATCCCATTCGTTCAGGTCATCAACTCCATGGATACCTCCGGTGACAACCCTCGAGCTCAACTTCTTCCAAAATACGTAAGCGCTCTAACCGCAACTCACAGTCGTCCATTACCTAGTGCAGTCACATGCACTCCAGCATTAATAGCTTCACAAGCTCTGGACATCGCCTATATCCCAGGCGCTATGCCATCCAACACATGCCCAACCGACACAAGTTGTATTTACATCGAGGCGTCAAGCCCCCATGAGATTTTACACACTCCTCTACCCCTTGCCCATCTGCAACAGAAATCATACAGAATTGCTACCCTCTCCTCGGTTTATTGTGCTATCATAATTAAGGCATGATAACAAACTAACAAAACAAAACAAAACACTCAGCCCAGCTCCAAGCAAGGATCCAAGACTTTGAATTCAATTTAAAAACACTTTACTAGAGTAATAAGGCAATGGGAATCCCAATTTCCCCCAATCATATCATAAGGCATACCACGTACATGTCACATCCACCGTGCATCACAATCAATCAAATTCATCTCACAACATCATCATATATCTAACATCATATACTTACATCACAATCATCCTACATGGCATCATCATCATTACATCAACATTAACATGCTTTCAACATCCACCATGCAAAGCAAACATCATCAAATACATAAAATCACACCATAACAACCTTCCCTCAACTTACCATCAACCCATTCTTTCGAAAACTGGCTCTGATACCACCAAATGTAACCCCCTCGACTCGGCCTAGCCGATAGACCGAACCGAATGGGTCATATAGGGAATATTGAAGTAAACAAGGAAGGTTTACCTCAATAAGCAACCCTAAATTTTTTTTATTATCTTATCTAGATGAAAATTAGGTTCCTATGTGTTAAACATTGTAGTGGATCATTCGCAACTCGATCATCCATCAATTTCTCCAATTACGGCTTTTAGGGACCATTTTGTATTTTTTCCGATTCATATGGACTTAAGCCATTTTTGTGTTATCGTCCTTTAATTAATCACATTACATGCATCTCAGTCAAATCTCAGCTCAAAATAATCATTCATGCTCATTCAATTGCATCCACAACATTCAGGGACTAAAACGCAAAGAACCAAAACTTCAGAATATTCTAACAACTAACATAACTACCATCCGTTTTGGTACATGCTAGCCCTATTTTGAAACACGGGCCCATATCGAAATGCCCTTGAGCTGTTTTGAAACTCTAGTTTACAGTAGCAAAATGTATCGAAACAAGCCTTATCCGTTTCGAAACACTTAAGCCATTTCAGGCTCACCGTTTCGGTAGAGGCTCGAGTGCTCTGAAACACCTAGGCCTGTAATGACATATTTTGCTGGTTTTCCACCCTAAAAATCATCCTAAACTAACCCAACATGTTTCCAACATGCATACATCATACATAAACATCAATCCTCAAACATTTTCAGCATATTTATCATCAAAGCATGACTAATTCCATCAATGAAAAATTAAAGGCATGCAACCTAACAAATAAGCTACTCAAGAGTCAAAACTCAAACCAATACCCCAAACACCAAATATGGGCCTTTTACAAGTATAAAATCATATAACAAACATGCTCAAAGGGTGTTCATACACATCACCCAAACAAACCATGGAATCCCCCATTGCTCTTATTACTTTAGTCCATAACCGAAACATACTTTCAAAGTGAAGTCTCTTATGATTCCCTTGCAATTTGCTGCCTCCAAACACTTAGTTATCTGCATTGATGGACAAAAGAGAGCGTAAGCATACAAGCTTAGTAAGGAGTGCTCAAAACCCAAAAACAACATCAATGCTTAAAACCATTTTTAACTTTTTGAAAACCATCATGCTTTCTTGAAATCCATGCACTTCATTAACAAAAATCAGCATGTTATACCACATGTATCAAGTATCAAATACTTCAACAATAAATCCATTTTCTAACACACAACTTAAGCCTTCCCATGCATAGCTACTAGTATGCAAAGCTTAAGAGTAAAACATGCATTTACATGCTATGCATTCATATACGTTTCATAGCAATTAATCATTTATATTGGCTCATAAGTGATCAAAAACATTCTCATTTCTCAAAATGTATCGGATATACAGATTTCCAAGTGTTGTCCCAACACTTCATAAATTCTCACCAGCATCTCAAGGTTCACACACATGAGCTACCCTCCACCGTTGTGACACCCGTGGTGGAGTATTCGGTACCTTACAACCCCTCAACACCACTCATCAGTAGATGATAACCCCACTAATGATAGACGTGTAACCCCCTCGACCCGGCCTGGCCGATAGACCGAACCAAATGAATCACATGGGGAATATTAAAGTAAATCGAGAAAGTAAACCTCAATAAACAACCTTTTTTCTTTTTATCTTGTCTAGATGCAGCTTAGGTTCCTATGTGTGTTTACAAGAAGCGGATAAGACAACATCACAATCGTTCATTGATTAAAACCAATTTAAGATTTATGGACCATTTTGTAAACTTGTCAAACTGTAAGGATTAACACCAAATTCAGATTACCAATCTTTAATTAAATTCATTTCAAAATTCTCTATGAAAACTCAGCTCAAAATGACCATAGAACTCGTTTAATTGCATACATGATCAATAGGGACCAAAATGTAAGAAAACAAAAACCGAGAATATTCCAAAAAAATGTATTAACTACCAAACATTTTAGAACAGTGAGCCCTGTATCGGAATGGGCGTTATGGAACATTGATGACCGTTTCAAAATGCGGGTTTGTTTCGAAACCATCTAAGACCCATTTCAGAACAAGGTTTCATAGAGGCAAATTGTATCGAAACATGTCTCACTGTTTTGAAACATGTAAGGGTGTTTCGAAACACCTATGCATGCAATGTTTAAAAATGGTGGTTTAAATCTATTTAAAACATCCGAAACCATCCCGACACATGCCCAAACATGTTTGCCACTCAAATATACATCAATAACCAAGTGTACGTGGCATAGGCATCATCATAGCATCGATACCCGTTAAAAGTATCTTCTTAAGTCTTGAAATGTTACGGTTTGGTCCTTGAATGTTTTTTGATCAATTGGATGAGTTTGGATGATCAGTTTGAGCTGAAATTTGGCGTGATATCATGTTACATGACTAATTGAGGGTTGGTAACTCTAAAACCTAAAAAGTTCCTGTAATTTCTGTAATTTGCAAAATGGTCCCTAAAAATCATAAGTATGCAATTGAACCCCTAATTAAACTCTTATTGATGTGTCCTTTCTTTCTAATGGTCTTGTTGGACACATAGGCTAATATTGTGCATCTAGAGAAGATAAAAAGGAAAAAAAAAGGGTCATCAATCGAGGTTGACTTTTACGAGTTGACTTCGATTTTCCCCGTGTAATCTTCTTAGTTCGGCTTGGGCGTCTAGGCTGGGCTAAGGGGGTTACAAGTACTATAGATATGGTGCTAAGTACATTAAGAAGGAGGAAAAAAATTCCAGATATTCATTGCAGGGCTCAATGATGAAATACGCCCTATGTTTACTGCATTTAGCATTTCTGATTTCCAAGACCTTGTGAATCAAGTTAAGGCCACTGAAGTTGCACAGAAAGCTCAACGAGCTGGTGGGTCTAGTAAGTCCGAGAAGAGGTTCAAGGATGTTTCCCGACCTCCGAGATGGAATAAGAAAGGGAGATATCAAGGTCCCAAGTAGAATGTCTATCTACAGCCCTCCCGTTCTGGAAACATTGAGAGACCTTAGTCTATGGCACAATCTTTTGCTAAAGCAGCATTCGTTGACAGCACTGGGGGTTCAAATCGAGGCAATGAACATCTAATTTGCAATTATTTTTAGAATAGGCATCCAGCGGGTTAATGTCGTAAGCAGACTGGAACTTGTTACTACTGTGGTGAGCAGGGTCACTTTATCTGTGACTGCCCTTTGAATGAAACCAAATTTGTTGTTACACCGACTACTGCTGCTTCTCCTTCTCAATCTTTTCGAGGTAAAAGATTGAAGCAAGGATCATCATGAACTTTTGGACGATCGAGTGGTCCAAGGAAACCCTTTAATAAGTAAGATTCAAAAGCCCCTGGCCAAATGTATCATGTGAGGAGCAGAGAAGAAGGGAATGAACCTAACGTCATTGTAGGTACCATCGAGCTATATTCACATTCCTTATATGCATTGATCGGCGTTGGCTTTACTCACTCTTTTATAAGTACCATTGTATTTAAGAAATATAATATGTCTTCCGAACCAATAGCATCAAGAATTTCTGTAACCAATCCCTTAGGAGATTGCATCACCGTAAGGGTAGTGTGTAAGAACTGCCCCTTAATGATCCAATGGATTCCTTTTCCAACCAATTTGTTGGCTTTACCGATCCATAAATTCAACATCATCCTAGGTTTAGAATGGCATAGTGAGCATCAAGCCTGGGTAGATTGTTGTAAGAGGAAATTGACACCGTATGTGAATTTTGTCGATGTTTTCCCTGATAAACTTCTGGGAACTCCCCAACCCGTAAAGTGGAGTTTGGCATCGAGGTGCAACCTGGGACTGATCCAGTTTCCATTGCACCATATCGTATGGCAGTTATTGAATTGAAAGATTTAACGGCACAGATTCAAGAGGAGCTCTTCGCCCTGGGGAGCTTCGGTACTCTTTGTTAAGAAGAAAGATGGTTATATGCGATTGTCTATTGAGTATCGACAATTGAATAAAGTAACCATTAAGAACACGTATCAATTGCCTAAAATAGACGACATGTTCAATCAATTAAAGGATGCTTCTTTGTTTTCTAAGATCGATTTAAGTTCAGGCTATTATCATATGAGAGTTAAGGAGTGTGATGTACCGAAGACTACCTTCCGTACAAGATATGGACACTACGAATTCTTGGTGATGCCTTTTGGGTTAACCAATGCACCGGCAACCTTTATGGATTTGATGAATCGATTTTTTAGACCCTATCTTGATAAATTTGTAGTGGTGTTTGTAGATGACATATTAATTTATTCCAAGAATGAAGCAGAACACTGAGATCATCTTCGTATTGTGCTTCAGACCTTAAGAGAGAAGCAGTTGTACGCGAAATTCTCCAAGTGCGAGTTTTGGCTCACCGAAGTTGCCTTTCTGGGACATATTGCGTCATCTTCGGGTATTCAAGTGGACCCAAAGAAAATTCAAGCTATTGTAGATTGGCACCCACCGAAGAACATTGGTGAAGTCAGAAGCTTAATTGGGCTTGCTGGTTATTATCGTAGATTTGTTAAAGGGTTTTCTATGATAGCCGCTCCTTTAACCAAGTTATTGAGGAAAGAAGCTCCTTTTTTTGGATCGAGGTTCAACAGCAGAGTTTCGATCAGTTGAAGCAAGTATTGTGACCCATGCACCAGTCCTAACCCAACCTGAGTCCGAAAAGGACTACACAGTTTACAGTGATGCATCGCACCTCGGGTTAGGATATGTATTGATGCAAGAAGGGAAAGTCATCACTTATGCTTTGAGACAACTTAAGCCACAGGAAATGAATTATCCCACCCACGACCTTGAATTGGTTGTAGTTGTCTTTGCATTGAAAATCTAGAGACATTACCTCTACGGAGAAAAATGTTATCTCTTCACCGACCATAAAATCCTTAAGTACCAACTGACTCAAAAGGAGTTGAACCTTTGGCAACAGAGGTGGATGGAACTCCTTAAAGATTATGACCTTGTCATTTATTACCATCCAGGAAAGGCCAATGTTGTAGCTGATGCACTCAGCTGCAAACCTTTTCCTGGTAAGCATTGACAATAAATTTGGAGTTACATTTATTGTATGGTATATTAACTTATTGTAATATCGCTATATTGTATCCCCTCGAGTAATTAACGCTCACCTTCAACTTCGAAAGCATCGTTGTCTTGTAGCTGAACTTCAAGTTCAATCTACCATCGTTTCATGAATCAAGGGTTTGCAAGAGCAAGATCCAGAGCTTCAATCCATTGTCTCTAAGCTATCGGACAACCCTGATTTTAGAATTAATTCTGAATGACTCTTGTGTTTTCATGACCGAGTATGTATACCTAATAATGAATCTCTTCGCACTGATATTCTCTCTGAAGCTCATTCGAGTTCTTTTTCTATTCACCCTGGGTCTGTGAAGATGTATAAGGACCTACGTGAACTCTATTGGTGGTCATGCATGAAGCAGGCCATAGTTGATTTCATCTCCAAATGTCTCACGTGCCAACACGTTAAGGCAGAACATTGTGCTCCTATCGGATTATTACAGCCTATCGATCCACCGAAATAGAAGTGGGAAAAGATCACTATGGATTTTGTTACTGGTCTACTGTTAACTCCCGTGAAGCATGATGCCATATGGGTCATTGTAGATCGTTTCACGAAGTCAGCTCATATTATACCGGTTAGAATGGACTACGGTCTCCCTAAATTAGCTGACTTGTATATCAAGGAAGTGATCCGACTCCATGGAATACCTAAGTCTATTATCTCTGACCGAGATCCCCGATTTACATCGCGGTTTCGGGCAACCTTATAAGGAGATCTAGGCACCAGACTTAATCTTAGCACAGTTTTTCACCCGCAATCTGACGACCAATCAGAAAGGGTAATCCAGGTAAATTATCAAAAACTTGTCCATTGAAACTTTAGAAATTTGCATTGTCATTGAACCTTCTATACATATCTTGGGAGAAATGCTTCGAGCATGCATTATTGACTTTGGTGGAACTTGGAAGAAATCTCTACCCCTTGTTGAATTTGCCTACAATAATAGTTACCAAGCATCAATCCAAATGGTCCCATATGAAGCATTGTATGGTAGGCGATGTAGAACTCCATTGTGTTGGTCGGAGCTTGGCGAGGGCAAGGTGTTAGGCCCTGACTTGCTTCGATAGACTGAAGAGCGGATCACCATTATTCACAATCGTTTGAAGGCTGATTTTGATCGACAAAAGGCTTATGCTGATCTTAAGAAAAGAGATACTGAGTATGAAGTTGGTGAAAAATCCTTCCTCAAGGTATCACCGTGGAAAAAGGTTTTGAAGTTTGGAAAGAAGGGAAAATTGAGTCCCCGATTCATTGGACCCTACGAAGTCATTGAAAGAGTTGGCCTCGTGGCATATTGACTATTGTTGCCCTCTGAATTGAGTAAAATAAACGATGTTTTTCATGTAGCGATGCTTCGGAAGTAACATTATGATCCTTCGCACATTGTGGAACCTGAGTCTGTAGAAATTCAACAAAATCTATCCTACGAGGAGGAACCGGTTCAAATTCTAGCAACAGAAGTCAAGAGGCTTCGCAACAAAACTGTACCGTTAGTTAAAGTGCTCTGGAGGAGCCACATCGTTGAGGAATCCACTTGGGAACCTGGAGAGACCATGAGACAACAATATCTACATCTCTTCGGTTCAGGTAAAAATTCGAGGACGAATTTTTTATAAGGGGGGAGAGTAGTAACACCCCAAAATTCGGTCTTGTCAGAATTGGGTTCCGGTGATAAAAAATATTGCATCGATAAAGTCTAAATATAGTATTGACTAGTTAAATCATTGTTATTGGACCCTATTGGATAGTATCGAAAACGTTATAGTGACTAATTGTGGAAAACTGGGAATTTGGAGTCAAAATTATAAAGAGCATCCATCGTCTCCATCCAAAGCTAGGAACAAGGCGATTGTTATCCGAAAGCCATAGGAGCATCGGATTTTGAGGTGAGTGCAGTCGGAGTCTCGGGATTAGGCGAAAAGTCTTCCGGAACCTTTTATTGTTTTTTCGATCATTTAGCTAACATTACTATTGAGGAAGTTACATCGGATTGTTAAACAGACACCTTGGTAAGTGTCGGTAAGTTTTTTATTGAATATCGGACATAATCATTGGTATCTTCATTGTGCATTGTCATTGATATAGTCATTGTTATTGAAATATTGTAAAGAAATCATCGGATATTGATATTGGCATTGAACCATGAAACATTGGTAATGAAACATGTTTGTCATTGATATTACTGAAATCATTGGCTATTGGAATCCTCATTGAATATTGAACATAGATATGAGCATTAAAACCTTGGATTTAAATAGACATTAGATACAATTGGTATGCCATAAAATTCATGAGCTCAGTGTACGGGTGGACTACGGTCCTAAGGCTACGAACCTTATTGATTTGGCGAGGCGGATGGATGTGTATTGATATAAGTCATATAGGTAAGGCGGGGGACTAGACCATTCATTGATTTGGCGAGGCATAGGAATTCACGTATCCACTATCTTGATTCAATTCAAGGGTTAATGATGACATGAATATGTTAAACATTGTATATTGATGCATAGTATTGACATTGATGAGCATGAGAGCATGTATATACATACTTGTTACATTGTAGTTCATATGGTTTATGACTACCTCACTAGGCAATGTATGCCTAACGTGTCTCATCTCATGCATTTCAGGTTGAAGGATCGTGTGATTGAAGATCGGATAGTCGAGGAAAGACAAGTCATTACAAGCCCTTAAGTAATGTACTTTGACCTTATGAACTCCTAGGAAGGTGACAAAGTAGTTGAACTAGTCGTTTATGCCCATTTTGATATGTTTGTGTGATGCCTATGTTACAATATGGTTAATGGCCCTTTTGTTTAGCCTAAAACGGTTTAAAAGTGCATACTTAGCTCATAAAGGTCAAAACATTGTAATTGTATTCGTATGGTCATGAAATTTGGCATGCTAGTAGTTTATACCATTGAAATATTATATGTATAACTTCATTGCAATTGGACATCGTTCGGTAAGTCAAATCGAATAAAATTCAGCAAAAATTTGTCATTACAAGTCAGGCCATATCGAAACGGGTGATGGCATTTCGATACGGGTATGCATAAATGAACCTAAAGAATAGGGCGTACCGAAACAGACTATAACGCCCCGGTTTTGGGTTTAGGAGTTTTGGGTTTCGGACCGGTTCGGTCGGAGTGCGGTTCGAATATATAAAGGTGAATTTAGGAAAGCCTAGTTCGGGTTGCATTAAAAATATGGAAAAATGTCTTAAAATTCTCTTTTATTATGTATAAGAGTATGGTGAAATCAATTTTGCAAAATGAGGTTTGGAAGGGTGACATTTTGGCTAGTGACCAAAATGTAATTTTCGAAAACTGTGAGACTGTTTTAAAAAGGATTGAAACTTTGAATCTTTAAGGAGCTATTTACCCAATGGGAGTTTCTCCAGATTTTTCTAAGATATTAAGTGATTTATTAATGGTTTTAAATAAAAGAAAAGTGGAGGGAAGATATTTTGGCATTTTCTAACTAACTTTCCAAATTTCCATTTTCATTTTCTCTCATCTTTTCTCTCAAACCAAACACCTTTTCTCCAGAGCTTTTCCCTCTGATTTTGTCACCTAAATAACTCATTTCAATTCCCTTTTGATCTTCAATCATCTCTTCAACAAAACCTTTGTATTTGCTAAGTGGATTTTCAAGAATTTGGTTCCAAAAAGGGAGAAAACTCAAGTTTGGAGGTAAGAACGTCCTTCTCCTCTAAACTCTCAGTTCTTTACTGAAATTCCCAAGTTCTCAATCCTTAATTTGTGTTTTATTAAAGGTTTTAAGGTTGTGTTATTGATCTTGGCTTTTAAATGCAAGATTTGGTTGATTTTGATGAAAATTCGTGTGATCTGATTGGGCAGTGTTTTGAGGTGTCAATTTGATGTTAAATGAATGTTAAATTGATGAGAAATTGAGTTTTAATTAATGCAATCCCGGATAGGTTGAATTTCCTAAGTTTAGCTTGAGTTCTTGGTTGTTTTGGAGTGATCTTGATGATCTGTTATAGCTGGAGGTATAAGGATGATGTTAGATCCTTTTTGGATGTTAATTGATGTGTAAAGATGATTAGATTTGATGGATCTTGGCTGGGTAATGTTGTGGAGATGTTTGGATGCATTTTCGGTTGTGTTTGGTGGCCGAAAATGGAGTGTGGATGAGAGCAGCGAGTTTAGGTGCTTTCATTGAAGATATTAATGCATGATGATGCATTAATCCTCTCCTTTGATGTGTTTAAAACAGGGGAGTCATCTTTGGATCCTAGTGGTGGTGATCTGGAAGCTTGATTGGTGTTTCGGCAAGTGGCAAAACGGAATCGGTGAGTGGATTTTGGTTTTCAGCTTTGAAACCAGTGTTTTGAAGGTTTGGGAGCTTAGTTTAAGTCTAAGCAACTTAGCTAAGCTCAAGAGTAAGTTTTCGGAAAAACTCTCTTGGTGATGAACCATGGATTGGTTGTATGCAATGTGGATTGTTTGCATGTTTAAAATCCTGTTTTGAAAGCATATTTAGCATGTTTATTTGCTGAGATTATAAGCCACGTGTTGAAGGATGCTCAAGGTAAGAGATCCTTGTTTTTGAACATTGTTTTAATGTGGTTTGATGCTTAAAGATGCATGATGTTTATGGCTTTGTTAAATGCTTTAAAACAGTGGAACATTGATGTTAATGATGCATATTGGCAAGTGATGGTTAAGGTCACAAAGGTGGTTAAAAGTCCTTGTGTGAGCCTTGTTTATTTAAGAGCAACATGGTGGTTAAAAGTCCATGGTTGGTTCTTGGTTAAGATCACAAAGGTGGTTAAAAGTCCTTGTGTGAATCTTGTGAATTTTAAGAACAACATGGTGTTTAAAAGTCCATGGTTGATTCTTGGTTAAGGTTCAAGGTGGTTAAAATTCCTTGTGTAAGCCTTGTTATTTAAGAACATCAAGGTGTTTAAAAGTCCTTGGATGATTCTTGTTAAGGACACAAAGGTGTTTAAAAGTCCTTGTGTGGTCCTTGCCATGGTGTTTAAAAGTCCATGGGTTAAGGACACAATGGTGTTTAAAAGTCCATGTGTGGTCCTTGGAAATTATAAGATCACAATGGTGTTTAAAAGTCCATGTGTGGATCTTATGTTGATGTATCACTTGTTGCCAATATGACATTATATGAACTTGAAGCATGAATTGCTTGTTTTAAATGCTTATGAGCATGATTAAATGTTGTTTTGAAGTATGGTTTTTAAAGATGTTTTATAAATGCATTATTGTGCGGTTTTAAATGAGCATTCCTCACTAAGCTTTTGCTTACGCTCTCTCTTTTCTTAAACCAATAATGCAGAGCATTAAAGTGCATTGAGGGCAGCAAGGAGGGCAAGATTCCAAGTGGTGAACTAAGCTCAAGTATGGTGAAGGTTTCTTAAACACTATTAGCTTTTGGCATTTGGCAATGGGGGACCTATGTTGTTGTTTTGGGAGATGTTTTGGACTCCCTAAGTTGGATTTATGTTGTTGATAATGTTGGTACTTGTAATTGGCCTTTATGAGGTGGTTTTGTTTTAATGTTGCTTGAATGGTTTTCTAAGTAGGAAGCATGCCTATAGAATTGGGGATTTTCATGATTGATGCCATGTTGATGTTTGGTTGATGCAATTATGATCCTTGTATGTTGAATGACTTGCTGGTAAAATTTGGTGGCTTTTGGAGCATGTTTGATGGGTTAATTATGTGATAAACCAGCAATTTTTCTGCAATCTGGGCAACCTGTTTTGGAACAGGTGCTACCGTATCGGAACGGGGGCCTGAAATGGATTGGGCGTTCCGAAACGGTAGGAGCTGTTCCGGAACGGATATGCCACTGCCAGGCACTGTTTCGGAACCTATTGCGGAACGGTCCCTCGTTTCGGAACGGGTCTTCCCTGTTCCGAAACACTCGACCGTTGGGCACTGAAATTGTTGGTTATATGTTCTAAAATGTTTGCATTTTGGTCCTGAAACATGTTTATGCAATTGTATGAGTTTGAGATGTCTGTTTGAGCTGAAATTTGGCAGAGAAGCATGAAAGATGATTAATTTCAAGTTGGTAACTTTAAATTGGATTAAGTTCTTATAATTTACAGAATTTACAATTTGGTCCCTAAAGTTGTAGTTTGTGCAATTGGGTCCCTGTATGTTCTCTGATGGTTATGATCTTTGAGTATGCTGATTGTATGATCACGTTTAGGGATAATATGCATTTAGACAAGTTTAAAAAGAAAAAAAAAAGGTCGTTAATCAAGGTTGACTTTCGGGTTGACTTTGGTTTTCCCCGTGTAAACTTCTTAATTCGGTTCATCCGTTTGGGTCGGGTTAAGGGGTTACATTTGGTGGTATCAGAGCTGATTTCTCGAATAATTGGGAATGATTATGTGAATGATTAAAGTATATATGCTTTGTATGCTTGTTGAGTGAAAGCATGTTGAGTGAATTGTAAATATGTTGCAATTGGGGTGTATGTTGTGGTGAAGCATGTTTTGGGGTACCTATTGCCAAATCAAAGCTAATGTAATGATATTGTTTTTAAGTGGAAATGAGCTTGAGTACTTGGATTGCTTACCTTGCTGGGCCTAACTTTGTTTATCTGCATTGTGATTGCATTGTTAGAGTATGGCACCTCGTAGAGAGTTGAGGAGTAATGTGCGAGCTACGGCTCAAAATGAGAATGAGAATGAGGAGAATGTTGAAAGTGCGGTGGATTTACCTCCTCCACCTGGTGGTGGTGATGCTGGGGGTGAAGGAGCTGGAGCTGCAGCTGGTGCTGGGGTCGCTGGACCTGAGGCTGGTCAGGGGCAAGCTGTTCCTGACATGACGGTGTTGATTCAAGCTATTGCTGGAGCTTTTCAAGCAGCGGTAGCTGGAGCTCAAGGAGCTGGGCATCAGGGAGATGCTGGAGTTAACTACCCTTGGAGCGTTTGCGCAGTCTGGGAGGGACTGAGTTCAGGGGTTTGTCGGCTGAAGGTTCGGAGTCTTGGTTAGAGGGTACCAAGAGAATCTTGGGTCAGATGGGTTGCACTGATTTGCAAAAGCTGGGTTGTGTAGTATCATTGTTGCAAGATGATGCTTATACATGGTGGACAACCACTATCGCTGGGATGGCGGAAGCTGGTGTAACTTGGACGTTCTTTTAGAACGCGTTCAAGAAAAGGTATCTAGGTGTGACGTACCTAGATGAAAAGAAGAGGGAGTTCATGTCTCTTACCCAAGGGAGCATGTCTGTGGCTGAGTATGAAGTTCAGTTTGTTCGACTCAGTCAGTATGCACCTGAGCTTGTTCCGGATGAGCAGGAGAGGTGTGAAAGGTTCCGTTATGGTTTAGTGACGGAAGTTAAGATGTATGTGCTGGCTACCGAGTATGATGATTTCGATGTGCTGGTTGGTCGAGCAAAGGATATTGAGGTGAACTTGGGTTTATCTGCTAGAAGTGCTGGATCAAGTGCTGGTAAGCGAGCAGCTGAATATAGTTCCGGTGGTGGACGGAACAAGAGGGGACGTGATCAGAAGTATCAGTCCTCAGCTAAGCGAGGTGGTGGTGCGCCTGCTCGGGGAGGCAACGCTAGAGTTGATCCGAGTGTATGTTGGACATGTGGTTCGCGTGGCCATATGAAACGTGATTGTCCTCGTGCTGTGAGGGAGGTGCAAGCTCATGTTGTAGCAGCTGGTAATGCGTGCTGGAACTGTGGATCTACGGATCACATGAGGAGAGAGTGTCCTATGTTGGCTGGTGGCCAAGTGCGTGCTCCTGTTGTTGCTGCACCGCAGAGAGGTAGTGGGCGCGGCCGTGGTAATTTCCAGCGGAGAGAGGAAGGTGGTCGGGGTGTGGCTCATGTTGTGGCTATTCAGCCTGAGGGTGGCGGCCAAGCCAGGGTGTATGCTCAGCGGGAGGGAAGGAATGACGCGGATGTGATCGCAGGTACTTTTACTCTGCAATCCTTGTCATTACTTTCCTTGATTGATTCTGGATCTACGCACTCTTACATTTTGCGTGAGCATGCTGAATTGCTTGGTTTGCCTGTTGAGTCTTTGGATGTTGGTGTGCGCGTCACTAGTTCTTTTGGTGAGACTGTTGTGACTCGTAAGCTTTATAGAAGGTGTCCTTTGGTTGTGCAAGACCATGTTTTTCATGTTGACCTTATGGAGTTTCCTTTCTATGGTTTTGATGTAATCCTTGGTATGGATTGGCTTGCTGAGCATCGAGCTGTAGTGGATTGTGAGAATTAGCGAGTTTCGTTGAAGCTTGCGGATGATTATGAGGTTGTTGTGGTTGGTGAGAATGTGAAGTTTCTTGCCAATGTGGTGTCTACGTTGGAGGCGAGCCGGATGCTGAGGCAAGGTTGTGAAGCTTACCTAGCTTTTGTGATGAATCCTAACTCTAAGGAGTTGCGTGTGCAAGATATCAGGATTGTGCGAGAGTTTCCTGGTGTGTTTCCTGAGGAGTTGCCTGGGTTACCTCCTAATCGCGAGGTGGAGTTTGGGATTGAGTTGTATGAAAATACAACTCCTGTGTCCATTACCCCTTATAGAATGGCACCCAAAGAGTTGAAGGAGCTGAAGACGCAGTTGTAAGAGTTGCTTGATCGTGGGTTCATTCGGCCCAGTGTGTCACCTTGGGGTGCACCGGTCTTGTTTGTGAAGAAGAAGGATGGCACTATGAGAATGTGCATTGATTGCCGTCAGCTGAACAAGTTGACTATCAAGAATCGGTATCCTTTGCCGAGAATTGATGATCTCTTTGATCAATTTCGGGGAGCGGCTGTGTTCTCTAAGATTGACTTGAGGTCAGGGTATTATCAGTTGAAGGTAAAGGATGTGGATGTGCCTAAGACAGCTTTCAGGAAAGGGTATGGGCATTATGAGTTCCTTGTGATGCCGTTTGGTTTGACAAATGCTCCTGCTGCTTTCATGGACATGATGAATCGTGTGTTTCATGAATACCTGGATAAGTTTTTTGTGGTGTTCATTGATGATATCCTCGTGTACTCGCGTACTGAGGAGGAGCATGAAGAGCATTTGAGGATTGTGCTGCAGGCTTTGTTGGAGAATCAGCTTTATGCTAAGCTGAGCAAGTGTGAGTTCTGGTTAAGAGAAGTGGTGTTTCTTGGGCATGTGGTTTCTGCCGAGGGGATTCGTGTTGATCCTCAGAAGATTGAGGCGGTGATGAATTGGAAGGTTCCTAAGTCTGTTCATGAGGTTCGTAGTTTCCTTGGTTTGGCAGGATACTACCGGAGGTTTGTGGATGGGTTTTCTAAGATTGCTGCACCTTTGACGAAGTTGTTGCAGAAGGATGTTAAGTATGAATGGACGGAGGCGAGACAGCAGGCTTTTGAGAAGCTTAAGGTAGCTTTGACGCAAGCTCCTATCTTGGTTCAACCTGAATCAGGGAAAGAGTTTGTGGTGTATAGTGATGCGTCCTATGTTGGTTTGGGATGTGTGTTGATGCAAGAGGGTAAGGTGGTGGCTTATGCATCGCGGCAGTTGAAGGTGCATGAGCGCAATTATCCTACGCATGACATTGAGTTGGCTGCGGTGGTCTTTGCTTTGAAGATCTGGAGACATTACCTGTATGGTGAGAAGTGTACTGTGTACACGGATCATAAGAGTTTGAAGTATCTGATGTCTCAAAAGGAGTTGAATCTTAGGCAATGACGTTGGGTGGAGTTGCTCAAGGATTATGATTTGACGATTGAGTATCACCCTGGAAAAGCTAATGTTGTAGTGGATGCCTTGAGTAGGAAGGTAGCTGTGGAGCTGAGGGCTATGTTTGCCAGTTTGAGTATTTCGCGTGATGGTGGTCTTGTGGCTGAGTTGCAAGTGAAACCATCTTTGGTTCAGTTGATCAAGGAAAAGCAGTTGCTGGATGATTCCTTGGTGCCTCATGTTCAGGATATTGCGGAGGGTAGGCCTTCGGATTTCTGTTTTAATGATGATGGTGTGCTGTGTTTTGGGAGTAGGATAGTAGTGCCCAATGATGTGGAATTGAGGCGTGCTATTCTGACTGAAGGTCATAGTAGTCCTTTTGCTATGCACCCTGGTAGTACTAAGATGTATCGTGATCTTCATGATGAGTACTATTGGGTGGGTTTAAAGAAAGATGTTGCGGAGTTTGTGAGCAAGTGCATGGTGTGTCAGCGAGTTAAGGCTGAGCATCAGGTTCCTTCAGGGTTGTTGCAACCGTTGAGAATCCCTGAATGGAAGTGGGAAAGAATTACCATGGATTTTGTATCTGGTTTACCCTTGTCACCATCGAAGAAGAATTCGGTGTGGGTGATTGTGGATCGCCTGACGAAGTGTGCGCATTTCTTGCCTGTGCATACTACGTATTCTTTGGATAAGCTTGCGGAGCTGAACATTGCTGAGATTGTGCGGCTGCATGGTGTGCCTAAGTCGATTGTGTCGGATAGGGATCCGAGGTTTACATCGCGTTTCTAGCAGTGTTTGCATCGAGCTTTGGGTACACGGTTGAATTTCAGTACATCTTATCATCCTTAGTCGGATGGTCAGTCCGAGCGTGTTATCCAGATTTTGGAGGATATGTTGAGGTGCTGCGTGATTGAGTTTCAGGGCTCTTGGGAGAAGCATTTGCCTTTGGTGGAGTTTGCCTATAACAATAGTTATCAAGCAAGTATTCAAATGGCACCTTATGAAGCTTTGTACGGGAGAAAGTGTAGGCCTCCTCTTTGTTGGGCTGAAACGGGTCAGAAGTTGGTTTCGATGCCAGCTTTGTTGAAAGGAACCACCGAGAAGGTGAAGCTCATTTGTGAGCGTTTGAAGGCAGCTTCTGATCGGCAGAAGTCTTACGCGGATTTGAAGCGTAAGGAGGTTGAGTATGCGGTGGGTGACCGTGTGTTTTTGAAGGTTTCACCTTGGAAAAAGGTGATGAGGTTTGGCCGGAAGGGTAAGTTGAGCCCTAGGTACATTGGACCATACGAGGTGATTGAGCGTGTGGGTCCTGTTGCGTACAAGTTGAGGCTACCTCAAGAGTTGGAAAAGATTCATGATGCGTTTCATGTTTCTATGCTTCGGAAGTATAGATCGGATCCTTCGCATGTGATGCCTATGGAAGAAGTGGAATTGAATCCGGATTTGACCTACGATGAGGAACCGATGAGGATTCTGGATTCGGATAGCAAGGTTCTTCGTGGCAAGACCATTGAGTTGGTAAAGGTGTTGTGGAAGCATTGTGGTGTTGAGGAAGCCACGTGGGAACGAAAGGATGACATGCTAAAGCAGTTTCCGTATCTCTTTCCTTCAGGTAAATTTCGAGGACGAAATTTCTTAAGGGGGGAGAGTTGTAACGCCCCGGTTTTGGGTTTAGGAGTTTTGGGTTTCGGACCGGTTCGGTCGGAGTGCGGTTCGAATATATAAAGGTGAATTTAGGAAAGCCTAGTTCGGGTTGCATTAAAAATATGGAAAAATGTCTTAAAATTCTCTTTTATTATGTATAAGAGTATGGTGAAATCAATTTTGCAAAATGAGGTTTGGAAGGGTGACATTTTGGCTAGTGACCAAAATGTAATTTTCGAAAACTGTGAGATTGTTTTAAAAAGGATTGAAAATTTGAATCTTTAAGGAGCTATTTACCTAATGGGAGTTTCTCCAGATTTTTCTAAGATATTAAGTGATTTATTAATGGTTTTAAATAAAAGAAAAGTGGAGGGAAGATATTTTGGCATTTCCTAACTAACTTTCCAAATTTCCATTTTCATTTTCTCTCATCTTTTCTCTCAAACCAAACACCTTTTCTCCAGAGCTTTTCCCTCTGATTTTGTCACCTAAATAACTCATTTCAATTCCCTTTTGATCTTCAATCATCTCTTCAACAAAACCTTTGTATTTGCTATGTGGATTTTCAAGAATTTGGTTCCAAAAAGGGAGAAAACTCAAGTTTGGAGGTAAGAACGTCCTTCTCCTCTAAACTCTAAGTTCTTTACTGAAATTCCCAAGTTCTCAATCCTTAATTTGTGTTTTATAAAAGGTTTTAAGGTTGTGTTATTGATCTTGGCTTTTAAATGCAAGATTTGGTTGATTTTGATGAAAATTCGTGTGATCTGATTGGGCAGTGTTTTGAGGTGTCAATTTGATGTTAAATGAATGTTAAATTGATGAGAAATTGAGTTTTAATTAATACAATCCCGGATAGGTTGAATTTCCTAAGTTTAGCTTGAGTTCTTGGTTGTTTTTGGAGTGATCTTGATGATCTGTTATAGCTGGAGGTATAAGGATGATGTTAGATCCTTTTTGGATGTTAATTGATGTGTAAAGATGATTAGATTTGATGGATCTTGGCTGGGTAATGTTGTGGAGATGTTTGGATGCATTTTCGGTTGTGTTTGGTGGCCGAAAATGGAGTGTGGATGAGAGCAGCGAGTTTAGGTGCTTTCATTGAAGATATTAATGCATGATGATGCATTAATCCTCTCCTTTGATGTGTTTAAGGTTCAAGGTGGTTAAAATTCCTTGTGTAAGCCTTGTTATTTAAGAACATCAAGGTGTTTAAAAGTCCTTGGATGATTCTTGTTAAGGACACAAAGGTGTTTAAAAGTCCTTGTGTGGTCCTTGCCATGGTGTTTAAAAGTCCATGGGTTAAGGACACAATGGTGTTTAAAAGTCCATGTGTGGATCTTATGTTGATGTATCACTTGTTGCCAATATGACATGATATGAACTTGAAGCATGAATTGCTTGTTTTAAATGCTTATGAGCATGATTAAATGTTGTTTTGAAGTATGGTTTTTAAAGATGTTTTATAAATGCATTATTGTGCGGTTTTAAATGAGCATTCCTCACTAAGCTTTTGCTTACGCTCTCTCTTTTCTTAAACCAATAATGCAGAGCATTAAAGTGCATTGAGGGCAGCAAGGAGGGCAAGATTCCAAGTGGTGAACTAAGCTCAAGTATGGTGAAGGTTTCTTAAACACTATTATCTTTTGGCATTTGGCAATGGGGGACCTATGTTGTTGTTTTGGGAGATGTTTTGGACTCCCTAAGTTGGATTTATGTTGTTGATAATGTTGGTACTTGTAATTGGCCTTTATGAGGTGGTTTTGTTTTAATGTTGCTTGAATGGTTTTCTAAGTAGGAAGCATGCCTATAGAATTGGGGATTTTCATGATTGATGCCATGTTGATGTTTGGTTGATGCAATTATGATCCTTGTATGTTGAATGACTTGCTGGTAAAATTTGGTGGCTTTTGGAGCATGTTTGATGGGTTAATTATGTGATAAACCAGCAATTTTTCTGCAATCTGGGTAACCTGTTTCGGAACAGGTGCTACCGTATCGGAACGGGGGCCTGAAATGGCCTGGGCGTTCCGAAACGGTAGGAGTTGTTCCGGAACGGATATGCCACTGCCAGGCACTGTTTCGGAACCTGTTGCGGAACGGTCCCGCTTTTCGGAACGGGTCTTCCCTGTTCCGAAACACTCGACAGTTGGGCACTGAAATTGTTGGTTATATGTTCTAAAATGTTTGCATTTTGGTCCTGAAACATGTTTATGCAATTGTATGAGTTTGAGATGTCTGTTTGAGCTGAAATTTGGCAGAGAAGCATGAAAGATGATTAATTTCAAGTTGGTAACTTTAAATTGGATTAAGTCCTTATAATTTACAGAATTTACAATTCGGTCCCTAAAGTTGTAGTTTGTGCAATTGGGTCCCTGTATGTTCTCTGATGGTTATGATCTTTGAGTATGCTGATTGTATGATCACGTTTAGGGATAATATGCATTTAGACAAGTTTAAAAAGAAAAAAAAAGGGTCGTTAATCAAGGTTGACGTTCGGGTTGACTTTGGTTTTCCCCGTGTAAACTTCTTAATTCGGTTCATCCATCTGGGCCGGGTTAAGGGGGTTACACAGACTATAGTCGTTTCGACACAATTTGCTACTGGAATCCCTTGTTTCGATACGGGTTTATAGCGTATCGGAACGGACCAAAGGTCAAAGTCAAAGGAAGTCAACTTGTGCCGATATTGGTATTGTCGTATCGATACGGTTGTTGAGTGCGTAAAAGTTCTATATGTTACCCCCTATTTAACCCATATTTCTGTTGCATTCAAGCATAATTCATTGCATTTAGGTTAGATTTCATTTATACGTCACAAATATATCAAATGGCAAAGTTTCTACTGAAATTGGTTTCTTTTGCAGGTAGCTGCTGTAGCAGATGGAGGGCAGTGAAGAAGCAGACGATGGGCAGTAAAGAAGCAGAGCTGGAACTGGATGTGCAGACGAGGAGGATGATGCTGCCATGGCCGCTGCCGTGGCAGCCAAGGACGACAGCAATGGTGAAGAGAAGAAGTAAAGTGGGCCTCGACAGGAAGAGAAAATTAAGCCGGTCTGTCGTGGAGCACCCTTATATTTTTTCAAGCCCAAGATTAGAACGAAGGCCAAGCCCAAAGTTCAAGGAAGAAACTCCAAGCAAGAAGGAAGGACGAATTAAAGATATATGCTATGAAGATTTAGTCTTTAATAGAGTTGTACTTTAGGGTCTCTTTGTTTCCCTGTAATAGAGTTGTACTTTAGGGTCTCTTTGTTTCCGCTGTTTGGTTCATGGAAAATGAAAAAGTCAAAGGAAAACCAACTACAGTCAATGGAAAACAGACCTTGTTTTAGTGTAAAATGACTTACCCATTGATTTTCGGTAAGTTCTCTTTCCTTCCTCCCATTCTCTCTACAAATACTAACCTAAACCATAAACCTTAAAACCTAAACCCTAAATACTAACATAAAAACTAAACCCTAAATACTAACATAAAAACTAAACCATAAACCAGAAACCATAAAAATTAAATCCTAAATCCTAAACCCCAAACCCCAAGCATTAAACAATAAATATTAAACCCTAAACATTAAAACCCATAACCCTAAACCCAAACCATTAAACCTTAAATGTTAACATAAACACTAACACAAACCATAAACCCTAAATATTAACATAAACACTAACAACAAAACCTAAACATTAAACACTAACATAAACCTTAAACCCTAAATGAGAACTTAAACCCCAAACCTCAAACATTAAACAATAAATGTTAAACACTAAACATTAAAACCCCTAACCCTAAACACAAACCCTTAAACCTTAAATATTGATATAAACACTAAACACAAACACAAACCCTAAATATTAACATAAACACTAAACACTAACAACAAACCCTAAACCTTAAACATTAACATAAACCTTAAACCCTAAATGAGAATTTAAATCATAAACCCTAAAACCAAATGCTAAACCCTAACTTAAACCCTAAACATTAAATGTTAAACCCTAAAACATATATGCTAAACCCTAAACACTAACATAACCCTAAATCATAAACACTGATCCATCAATACAAAACCCTAAATGCTATATCATAAACATAAACCCTAAACCTTAAAACAAAACCCTAAACCCTAAATGTTAAACCATAAATAATAACATACCCTTAAACCATAACCACCGATCCATAAACACAAAACCCTAAATGATATATCATAAACATAAACCCTAAACCCTAAATGTTAAACCATAAACACTAAATGCTAACATAAACAAAAACATTAACATTAAACCCTAAATGTTAAACCATATATATTAAACCTCAAACACTAACATAAAACCTTACCCTAAACACTAGCCCATAAAACCTAAATGCTAACATAAACACTAAACCATAAACAATAAACACTAACATAAACACTAAACCATAAACAATAAACACTAACATAAACCCTAATCCATAAATACTAATATAAACAATAAACCCTAAACACTAACCTAAACACTAGACCTTAACATAAACCCTAAACTTTAAATGATAAACCTTAAACACTGACATAAACCCTAAACAATAAACATTAACCCCTGAACCCTAAATACTAGAATAAATACTAACCCTTAAACACTAAGCACTAACATAAACCTTAAACTTTAAATGATAACCTAAACACTAAAAGCTGAACCATAAACCCTAAACCCTAAACACTAACCATAGACTCTAAGTACTGCCACAAACTCTAATCACAAAACCATAAACCCTAAATGTTACCATAACCTTAAATCCTAAACCCTAAACCCTAACCACCAACCTAAACCCTAAACCTTAAACACTAACGTAAACCATAAACCCTAAACACTAATCTAAACCCTAAATCTATACCTTAAATAATAATCCATAAATACTACCATAAACACTAAATACTAGTCTAAACCATAAACCCTAAATGTTATATGAAACCCTAAACACTAACCTAAACATTAAACCATGTTTTGGTTGGAACTTGTTTTTACCATTATCGATGCTTGTTTGTGGATTATTCATGAAATTTACAGGAAACTCTACCAAATAGTGTAAAATGAATTGTACATCATCATCCAAACACCGGAAAATGGTTTCTGCAATTAGTTTTCCAACAATTGTAGTTCATTTTCCAGAATTCATTTTCCGGAAACAGTTTTCAGTGAAACAAACAGACCCTTAGTTTAAACTTGTATTCTTACCATATTAGAAAACTTGAACCCAAGGCCTATATAAAGGCATGTAATTCGACCTAGGGAATGATATCTTACTCTCTAGCCTTCTTCCCAAAACCCTAGTCGTTTTCCCCTTCTCATCATGTTCTAAACTTCCCCTAGGGCTAAGGGTTGATTTGTAAAGTAGTTGCAAGGATTGCATTTGTTTTAGGAATTTTTCTGTTCAATAAAATAGACTTCAAGTTTGCCTATTCTGGTTTTCAACATCTTCCAAGAGTATCAGGAGAGCATTGTGAGATTACACATTTACTTAATATCGGGAGAGTTAAGTATACGAAAGGAATAAGTATGGGTTCTCTAGTTTATGGTTGAACTATCTCGGACCTAGGGATAGGACGAGGTTAAGTGGCTAAGGAAGAATTCAACAACATCGGTGTTCATCCTTCGATTCACGCCGGGAGGTATCATCAAAGACATGTTCATCGACAGACTTGGACCTAGGGATAGGCCAAGGCACAGCAGGGATTCTTGCCAAGCTTGAAGTACAGAGTTGTGTGATCGCTGCCGCGACAAACAACATACCACTGCCGCGACAGGCGCACTAACAGAACAGAGATTCCTAGACTTTGCAAAACCTACACTACTAAGCAATTCAATACCGGCCAATTCTCTCTATCCTGAATTCTTTACTCTTTTATTTTCAATATTCTTTATTATCTCGTGACAACATTTAAACTATTTCTTTTTCATCTCGTGCAGTAATTCCAGGTTGAGGCTATTAGCCCAGTCCCTGTGGAGACGATATCTGATACTTACGTATCACTTTACTACTTGCATCGTGTACACTTGCACTACATTGCGATAGACACTTTTACACGCAACAAGTTTTTGGCGCCGTTGCTAGGGACTGGCAACATATCTTTACCCTACCTTTTACTGCACTTCTTTTATTTTTCTGTTTTGTTTCACTTGGATTGTTCAACTTGTGCTTTTCACAAGACTTTTTGTTTATGCGCAAATCAAAACGAGGAGAGGAACCTGAGTATCCACTAGATCCTGAAATCGAACGCTCGTACAATCTTAGGAACCGACTTCGCTTTGTGTTAGTCAGAAATGAATACCTTGAAGAACAGTTAGAAGCCATGAACAACCAAAGGAATCCCCAGGATGATGAAGATCCTGCCGGAGATAGGAGGAACGAACAACATGCTGATCCTCCTACCACTGCCGCACGCCAGTCATGCCGAGACTACATGCTCAATGATCATGTGGAACTAGAAACAACCTTGCCAGACATAGAAGTTGACAATTTTGAGCTGAAACTTGTTATGTTCAGCATGATTAACAATGCTGGTCAATTTAGTGGTGCTACTACAAAGGATGTTAGAGAGCATCTGAAAACGTTCCAGGAAATCTATGATTCGTTTAGACTACCAGGAGTAAATCTGGAGATACTGAGGCTTCGGTTATTTCCTCATTCATTGAGGGACATGGCGAAAACTTGGTGGAATAAACTAACGTCGGGTTCAATACGAACTTGGGCAGATTTAACTCGTGAATTTTTGTCTCGTTTTAATCCTTCACATTTATCTGAGCGATTACGTAACGAAATTGCTACTTTTCAACAGGAAGATGATGAGCAAATGCACGAGGCCTGGGACAGATTTACCACTCTTCAGAGGAACTGCCCGATGCATGAATTCCCCGTTTAGAGCCAGGTAACTAAATTTTATAATGTTGCCAACTTACAGACTCGTATGAGAATTGATTCAGCAGCAAATGGATTGTTGTTGGACAAAGATCCAGAAGATGCAATGGCAGTATTGAAAAATCTGGCAAAGAACGAGGAACAGTTTACTACAGCAAGAAGAGGGGTTAAACGAGTACTGGCTGTGAAAGATTATGAGGCCGATAGTTCTCTAAAAACACAAGCGGCATATCTCACTAAGGCAATGAAAAGGCTCTTGAAAGAAGATTCACAACCTGTCTGCTCAACTGAAGAGGTATGTGAAACTTGCGATGGGAATCATTGTTCGGAAGATTGTCCGCTATAGTTAGAAGAAGAGATGTATGTTGGGAACTGCAGTAAACAGAACTACAATTCCAACAACTACAATCCCAATTGGAGAAAGGATCCTAAGTTCTCTTGGAGCAACCCTAACAATGCCCTGAATCCTCAAGCACAGAACACTCAGAATCAGGGGGACCTAGATTACTGACTCGGCAGCAACCACAGCAGCAGCAGCAATAGCCACCAGCTGACACGACTAGTATACTGGAACAGACCTTGGCTACATTTATGTCTCAAACAGGAACTTACATTGAGAATATGAATCACTTCGTCAAGAAGACCGAATCATTCATGGATAAAACAGAGATACGGATGACCAACCATGAAGCTACTCTGAAATCACTGGAGACACAGATGGGTCAGGTTTCCCAACATATTAAACCGAGGCAGAATGGAGGATTTCCTAGCGATACTGAAAACGCTAGACAACCCACACATGAGCAGTACAAAGCCATCACAACAAGGAGTGGAAAGAAATTACCAGGGCCAGAAAAGGAAGCTGAATCAGTTAAGGAACCAGCCTTAGAGTCGACTGCCGAGAAAGCTGCCCCAGCAGATGACAAACAGCCTGCTGCCGATGAACCTGTTACGACAACATAAGGGATAGAGGAGAAAGATGAAGAACCTAAACCTCCTCAGATCCGAATGTAGTGGGAAGGACGTATTGCTGATTTTCGTCCCCCACCCCATTTTCCTTAGCGGTTACAGAAGTTGAAACAGGAGTCCCAGCTTAAGAAGATCTACGATATTTTTAAGCAGGTTCACATCAACATTCCGCTATTATATGCTATAAAGGAGATGACAGGTTATGCCAAATTTCTCAAGGATGCCATGTCGAAGAAATCCAGACTTGGGGAATTTGAAATGGTTAAAATGACAGAGGGATGCATGAGTATTCTGCACAAGCATCCACCCCAGAAGAAGAAGAATCCTGGGAGTTTCATCATACCATGCATAATTAGAGATAAATTTGTGGGTAAGGCACTTTGTGATCTTGGTGCTAGTATAAATTTAATGCCCAAATCTGTTTTTAAGAAATTAGGTATTGGAAAAGCTCGGCCCACAACAGTTGTACTTCAGTTGGCAGACCGCTCTTACGTTCATCTAGAGGGAAAAATTGAAGATATTCTGGTAAGAGTGGATAAATTCCTTTTTCCTGCTGACTTTCTTGTCTTAGATTGTGAAGCATATGAAAATGCACCAATCATCCTGGGGCGACCCTTCTTAGCTATAGGAAGATCACTGATTGATGTGGAAAAAGGAGAACTCACTATGAGAGTGAACGATCAAGAGATCAAACTAAATGTTCTCCAAGCAATAAAACATGTTGATGCAGAAGAAGAATGCAAGGCTATCACTGAAGTTATCCTTAACCAACCCTGCATCAGGTCGAGCTGCCATGACATCAAAATTGGCCATTGTCCCAGCAGCCATTTAGAAGACTGTCACGGCAGCGACAACGACAGCAGCTCCTCAGAATCTGACATATGTGATACTGAAGATCAAGAGGAGGTAAACTGGATAGGCAATCGTCCAAGTAAGTTATTCAAGCCCTTAAACTATACCTTGGATGAACATATAGTCTAAAAGCCATCAACTGTAGAGCCACCTATTCTAGATCTTAAGCCCCTGCCAGTGCAGCTTAAATATGTTTTCCTTGGTTTAAATGATACGTTGCCCGTAATCATCTCTTCCAAGTTGATGCAGGAACAGGAACAGCAGCTAATAGGGATGCTGCAGCAGCACAAAAAGGTTATTGGATGGACGATAGTTGATATCCAAGGCATCAGTCCGACATTATGCATGCATAAAATCCTCTTAGAGGATGATCATAAGCCGACCATTGATGCACAGAGACGTCTAAACGATGCTATGCGAGAGATGGTTCGTAAGGAGATCATAAAATGGCTAGATGCTGGAATAATATATGTCATCTCAGATAGCAAGTGGGTGAGCCCGGTGCAGTGCGTTCCCAAGAAAGGAGGAATAATCGTGGTAACCAACGAAGAAAACGAGTTAATCCCAACCAGGACTGTGACCAGTTGGAGGGTTTGTATGGACTACCGGAAGCTTAACAAAGCTACCCGGAAGGACCACTTTCTCTTGCCTTTTGTGGATCAAATGCTTGATAGATTAGCAGGAAAGCCTTACTATTGTTTTCTTGATAGATACTCAGGTTATAATCAAATAGCCATCGCACCGGAAGATCAAGAGAAGACGACGTTCACTTGCCCATATGGTACTTACGCTTTTCGGAGGATGCCATTTGGACTTTGTAATGCACCAACAACCTTTCAAAGGTGCATGATAGCAATATTCTCTGATATGGTGGAGGATTTCCTGGAGATATTCATGGATGATTTCTCTATCTTTGGAGACAATTATGAAAGCTGCCTAGGCAACCTACAGAAAGTGCTCGAGAGATGTGAGAAAGCAAACTTGGTATTGAACTGGGAGAAATGTCACTTCATGGTGGATGAAGGGATAGTCCTAGGCCATAAAATAAGCTGTCGCGGTATAGAAGTCGACAGAGCTAAGATTGAGGTGATTGAAAAATTGCCGCCACCCACCACAGTCAAGGGAATCATGAGTTTTTTAGGGCATGCTGGTTTTTATCGGAGGTTTATCGCAAACTTTTCAAAGATCGCCAAACCCTTATGCCATCTTCTGGAGCAGAACCGTCCCTTCGACTTCAACAGTGAATGTACTGAGGCATTCAAGGTTCTGAAAGAAAAACTGGTAACAGCCCCAATAGTACAGCCACCAGATTGGAAACTACCATTTGAGATTATATGTGATGCTAGTGACTATGATGTCGGGGCAGCACTTGGGCAGAGGAAAGACAAGCTCTTCCATGTCATATACTATGCCAGCAAAACATTGAATGACGCCCAAGTAAAGTACACCACAACAGAGAAGGAACCGTTAGTTGTGGTGTTCTCTATTGACAAATTCTATTCATATATACTTGGAACGAAGGTCATAGTCCACACAGACCACTCTGCATTGAAGTATTTGTTCGCCAAAAAGGATGCAAAGCCTAGACTGATATGTTGGATTCTGATACTGCAAGAATTCGACCTTGAGATCAAGAACAAAAAGGGGGCAGAGAATCAAGTTGCAGATCACTTGTCAAGACTAGAGAAGGGAAAGAGTCTCCCAACAGACGAGACACAAATACTGGAGACCTTCCCTGACGAGCAGTTGTTCGCTGCCACAAGCACTGTCACGACAGCCATGGCGGCAGGTAAGTTTTCTGAACTCCCTGGTATGCTGATTCCGTTAATTATTTAGTTAGCGGAATAACTCCTCCTGACCTTAACTATCAAGCTAGGAAGAGGTTCCAAAATGATGTCAAGCATTATTATTGGGACAAACCTCTTCTTTTCAAATGTTGAGTAGATCAGGTTATTAGGAGATGTGTACCACATGATGAACAGGAAGTTGTGCTTCATCACTGCCATGCTTCATAGTACGGAGGACACTTAGGTGGTAACAAAATTGTTGCCAAAGTTTTGCAGTCTGGATTCTATTGGTCGTTACTATTTAAGGATGCCCAGACATTCTATAAAAACTGTGACAAATGTCAACGGACTGGAAACATCTCAAGGAGACATGAGATGTTGCTGCAAAACATTCTTGAAGTCGAGATCTTCGACGTTTGGGGGATAGATTTTATGGGACCATTCCCAACTTCGTGTGGAAACTTATATATCCTCCTGGCAGTGGACTATGTGTCCAAATGGTTGAAGCAATCGCTACTCAGAAAAACGATGCAAAGACGGTTCAGAGGTTTTTGCATAAAAATATATTTTCCATATTTGGCATCCCCAAGGTGATCATCAGTGATGAAAGGAGGCATTTCGATAATAGGGTTATAGCTGCTACCTTAAAAAAGTATGGTGTCAAACATCGGATCGCAACGGCATACCACCCTCATACCAATGGACATACTGAAATATCCAACAGAGAGGTTAAGAATATTCTTGAAAAGATGGTTAAGCCAACTCAGAAGGACTGGTCTCTACTCCTCAATGATGCATTATGGGCCTACAGAACAGCATTCAAAACTCCATTGGGAATGTCACCCTACCGGTTGATTTATGGGAAAACATGCCATCTACCTGTTGAGATTGAGCACAGAGCATACTGTGCCATCAAGGTAGTGAATATGGACTTGGAAAAAGCATGACAGAAAAGGCTACTTGATCTGAATGAGATTGAAGAAATTTGAGCAATGGCCTATGACAACGCAAGAATCTATAAAGACAAGACAAAGAAGTGGCATGACAAGAAGTTGCTGCCACGACAGTTCTGCCTAGGGCAGCTTGTGTTGTTGTTCAACTCTAGGTTGAAACTCTTCCCAGGGAAGCTGAAATCTAGATGGTCTGGCCCATTCCAAGTGGTGCAGGTTTTTCCACATGGTGTCATCACAATTAGATCTTTATAATATGGGCACCAATTTAAAGTTAATGGACAAAGATTGAAGCATTATTAAGGGACTGAAGCCCCATGAATGCAGGAAGTGGTTACTTTAGGAGATGCCCCTCCTGGCATCCCTAATTTAACCTGATTTTATTATTTTTATTATTATTATTATTATTATTATTATTATTATTATTATTATTATTATTATTATATATTAGGTAATTAGAATTATTTTTAGGAACTAAAGTTTTTTTTATTTTCAGGAAATAAAGGAGACAAAGAGAAGAGGACAAGCGAATTCAGCCAACCATTTTTCCATCGGCCCAAAAAGCCCAACTTAGGAGTCTGGTGTTACAGCCGCCGCGACAGACGCGGAAAATCCAGCCTGTCAACACGCTGTCGTGGCAGACACGGAAACGCATGACAGACACGTCAGAAACCGCGTAACAGCTGGCCCCGTTATTCGCGCCTGCCGTTACAGCTCCAACGGGCAGCAAACTCCCCCTCTATATAAACCCCATTTTATTATTCATTTTTCACTCACTTTTACTCTCTCTACTTGTTTCCTCTAGAATTTTATTTGCTTTCATTTTCTTTCCATAGTCCTTGCAACATGAGTACCAGAAATACCCGCCGAAGCGCTGCCTCAAGATCTGCCACAACAGCATCCACTCCAAGCTCCTTCCAGATCCGAGATATGTGGAAGGAGAAAGGCTCCATTTACACCACCAGAACAGAGAACCTTGGGCTGTAACCTTTCATAGCCCACAAAATTAAAGCCCTGCAATGGCAGATATTTGCCGAGTAGCTAAAGGAAATGAACGTGGCCCTCGTACGGGAATTTTATGCTGCCATCGACAGCAGGGAAGTGACAGCAGTTACAGTCCGAGGAAAAGAGATACCTTTCGAGCCCGAATACATCAACACACTATACGGGTTCTATGTTGGGAGGCCAATTAACGTTGGCAGATATGTCCAGGAGGGAATATTGGACTGTGCATACGGCCGTCAAGACCACTCTTCTACCCTTACCTCATTAATGCCCTTTGCCGAGGATTTAAGTGTTCGAGGGAAAGGCTGGACAGACAGGAACATCCTCAGCCTGATGGAACTCAAAGCTGTCACACCCATGTCGTCCTTTGACCCCACTGCCATGGCAGGTGAGCCAACAGAGCCCACCCACACCGAGCCTGCCGCCACAGAACCCAGGCAGCCCACCGCAACAGCTCCTCCAGCAGACACTTCCACGCAAATACTCGCTGCCCTACAGAAAATGGAGGAACGACAGATAGGCATGATGAGTTTCATCCGAGACTTCACCACCGCCACAGTACATTTCATCCACACATCTCTTAATTTCCCTGATGCATTGTTCCCTGTATTCCCCAACCATTATTTTGCTGCCCCCACCACTGCCCATACCCTTACCCCTGCTGCCACACCAAAAACGCCATCTGCCGCGTCTACTCCGACCCCTGCCACAATAGCTGCAGGAGGCAGCCACACAGCAGAAACTTCTGCCAGGGGAGCCAAGAGAAAGGAGCTTATGTCCGACCTCGATAGGTATATTGATGGTTTATCCTCCTCTAAAATTTGGGCGGCATCTGATGACGAGCCCTCTGTCAAGAGGAACTTGTCCAAGGAGTTCACCTTGGAGAAACGGCAGAAAACAGGCCTCGGAGTCGAAGCAGCAGATAAAGAAAAATCTGACAGCGGTAGTAGAAGCAGCAGTAGCAGTAGTGGTAGCAGCAGCAGTAGCAGCTCTGAGGAGGTTCATGTATTGGAGAAACCACATCATATCTCCCCTACCCGCATCCAACCTCCACGGGAAGCCAAAACCAAGAACACTTTTGCCTCTCCCATCCGTTTGCCGGCACCGACAAGGAAGGTCACTGCCCGTCGGCAGATTCAACTCAGCAGCAGCAGTGACGATGACAACGCTTGAAATTTTAAGTTTCTTATCTTATATTGTTGTCTGCCTTTTTATATTTTGTGATGTTGTTTTTATTTTTCTTTTTCATTTCTGTCATTTGCATTGAGGGTAATGCAACCCTCGAGTTTGGGGTGGCATCCCTTTATTAATGAAGTCCGTTTAAGTTTAAAAACCGTGTCTTTTAATTAGTTTATTTTTGCTTAAAAATGATGAAAATGAAAATTTGGCTTAAGTCTTTGAACTGAACTTACCTGCCGTGACAGCCTCTGTCGTGGCAGTGCCTTTAGGATAGTTTTAGGAGCAGTTTAGAGCCTTACGATAGTTCTAAATCTTAAAAACCATTTGTGACTTTTATATTGCCTAGAACTCTGCTAGTAAACTAGAATAGAAAGCTTAACACTTGAGTTGCCCCTAGAGGTGCCTAACACTGGCTCTAGGAAAAGAAGTTAAGAAAAATAGACTCAATACACCTAAAGGTGCTCGAACCCGGCTCTAGGAAGTTAGCTAGAGGTGCCCGAAACCGGCTCTAGTCAAACTTAAGCTTGAGAAAATAGAATCGAGTCTGCATAAAAACTAAAGGAACCTAAGAATTGCCTCCAAAAAGATGAAATTTGGCATAAAAATTCAAGTTAGAAGCTTAACTATTCTAGTAAACTAAAGGAGTCTTGGCATATAATTGTTCACAAGCATGCACACACTACACGAGAATTATAGCAGGGTTCCGGATGAATCCTGATTTATCCAACAAGGTGTTGCTCACAATAGGGAATGAATGGTAGGTAAGGAAAAGTTCACAGTTTTAAGCCAAACAAAACTTTTGTTTTTCTTTTTTAGGTCTGAATTGCTTGAGGGCAAGCAAAAACTTGAGTTTGGGGGTGTGTTGAGTGCGTAAAAGTTCTATATTTTACCCCCTATTTAACCCATATTTTTGTTGCATTCAAGCATAATTCATTGCATTTAGGTTAGATTTCATTTATACATCACAAATATATCAAATGGCACAGTTTCTACTGAAATTGGTTGCTTTTGCAGGTAGCTGTTGTAGCATATGGGGGGCAGTGAAGAAGCAGACCCTGGGCAGTAAAGAAGCAGAGCTGCAAGTGGATGTGCAGACGAGGAGGACGATGCTGCCATGGCCGCTGCCGTGGTAGCCAAGGACGACAGCAATGGTGAAGATAAGAAGTAAAGTGGGCCTCGCCAGGAAGAGAAAATTAAGCCGGTCTGTCATGGAGCACCCTTATATTTTTCCAAGCCCTAGATCAGAATGAAAGCCAAGCCCAAAGTTCAAGGAAGAAACTCCAAGCAAGAAGGAATGACGAATTAAAGATATATGCTCTGAAGATTTAGTCTTTAATAGAGTTGTACTTTAGGGTCTGTTTGTTTCCTTGTAATTCATTTTCCTGAAAACGTTTTCATAACTTTCCGCTGTTTGGTTCATGGAAAATGAAAAAGTCAAAGGAAGGATATCTTACCCTCTAGCCTTCTTTCCAAAACCCTAGTCGTTTCCCCTTCTCATCATGTTCTAAACTTCCCTTATGGCTAGGGGTTGATTTGTAAAGTAGTTGCAAGGATTGCATTTGTTTTAGGAATTTTTCTGTTCAATAAAATAGACTTCAAGTTTGCCTATTCTGGTTTTCAACATCTTGCAAGAGTATCGGGAGAGCATTGTGAGATTACACATTTACTTAATATCGAGAGAGTTAAGTATACGAAAGGAATAAGTACGAGTTCTCCAGTTTATGGTTGAACTATCTGGGACCTAGGGATAGGAAGAGGTTAAGTGGCTAAGGAAGAATTCAACAACATCGGTGTTCATCCTTTGATTCACGCCGGGAGGTATCATCAAAGACGTGTTCATCGACAGACTTGGACCTAGGGATAGGCCAAGGCACAGTAGGGATTCTTGCCAAGCTTGAAGTACAGAGTTGTGTGATCGCTGCCGCGACAGGCGCAACGACAGAACAGAGATTCCTAGACTTTGCAACACCTACACTACTGAGCAATTCAATACCGGCCCATTCTCTCTATCCTAAATTCTTTACTCTTTTATTTTCAATATTCTTTATTATCTCGCGACAACATTTAAACTATTTTTTTTCCTCTTGTGCAGTAATTCCAGGTTGAAGCTATTAGTCAAGTCCCTGTGGAGACGATATCCGATACTTACGTATTATTTTACTACTTGCGCCGTGTACACTTGCACTACATTGCGATAGACACTTTTACACACAACAAAGGTCTAAAGGGAAAAGTCAACCTTAAGGTGTTTCGATACGGGGTTAGTTAAGTTAGTTAAAGGCTTAATTCAACAGTTTGTAATGTTCACAGACTAGTCACTGAATTTTAAAAGATTAAATTGAATGAGTTAATGAACTCCAAATTGTATAAAATTTTACAGTTCTGTTAATATTGTAGTGAATTTCTATGTAGCATGATCAATTGCATAGAAGGACCCCTAATTTATCAAATTTACAGTTTGATCCCTAAAACTTATAATAGTTAGGAATTAGCCCTAATAGATTAATTATTGTTTCATGTGGATCAACTGGACTAAGTTACGTTGTGGTAATGATTCATTGTATGTTATTGATGAAAAAGATAATAATACAAATAAAATTTTGTTGCACCAATTTCTGTATTGATCATCGGTATCGCCTTCCGACCCGGTTCTTGACCAGACCAAAAAGGGGTGTTACAAAAATTATAAAATTTAGATACCAAAAAAGTATTGTCGTACGATAAATAATGATATGGTTCTTAATTGATTTATTTAAAGATTAAATAAAAGCTAAAAATGAAAACATTCTTATAAAATGGTTCTTAATTGATTTATTTAAAGATTAAATAAAAGCTAAAAATGAAAACATTCTTATAAAATGGGTAGGTACGCCATACCCGGTAAAAATAAGTCACAAGAGAAAAAAATTTAAATTATTTTTCTGCAAAATGTATATGCACTATCAAAGGGATAATTATATCTTAAGACTACTAAAAAATCAATTTCAACTTCAGGAATTTAAAATTTAATAATTGTTAAAAGTTAGAGTTTATAGTTGAAATTTAAAGTTTATATGCCAAAACTTAAATTACTTATATATTGGCTTAAATCTTAAATCTCTAAAACCTACACCAAATTTTTAAATCCCATATGAAATTTTTTTTATTTCCGCCACCGCCACACAAATATATTCCCCTATAAAATATCAATTAAAATAATATTCATTTTCTAAATCATAGTACATTTGTATATTCATGCCATACACATAATTCATACTATTACTTTTGTATTTTTAAATCTATATTTTAATTATTTTTTTCCTGTTGGTGAAACCATACCGAAACAGGATTTTCTCTGGAGTCATCAAATATGTAACAACTGAAGCATGGTTTTATAAGTAAACAACATTCTTCCCCTATCCAGACTTTTCATCGATGAAATAAAACAGACTTGAAATTCATTTTCCAATATCAGATATCTACCGAACAGTTATTCCCAAGATTACATAACTACAATTCAGAATTCATTACAGTACCTTTGCACTGTTAAAGCCAGAAGCAACTATCTGGGTGCTTTAGGTTCTCTCCGACTCTCGATCACCACCTTGTTCCTCGTTTCGAAATCAACCTTCTCCAGATCACCAACTGTTCCAAGGTACCCGTAAAAGATCCTCTTTCTTTCTCCCGTCCTCTCATCCACCTTCACCAGATTGGGATTTTTATCATCCTCCTTCCCTAAAGTCAATGGCTGTAGACGCGACCAAGCCTTACGACCACGGTTTTCCTTCTCAAAGTATTCTGCAAGCCTGATGGCATCGTTCAGTCCCGACTGATCACCGGCAAACTTGACCCCTGTAATACCCAGATGACCTTCTCTACCGTACATGGACTTGCACTTCCCACTTCCAAATCCAAGGTCTGAAAGCACAGGCATCACAGTAAAATGAAATATTTCGAAATATGTTAACTCATTTAAACTTTCAAATGCATGGTGAAATGTCATTTTTCCAGGGTTGTTATGTTTATGCAAGATCTTTGGAATCGTTATATAGATTCCCCAAAGTCAGAAAAAAAGCATCTTCTAACATTACCAGCGACATACTCAGATGAAACAAGCTTGGGAAAAAAAATCTCAGACAATAAAATAAAGACAGGTCAAAAGTTTTGCTCTCAAAGTGGCTGCTGTTAAAGCACTAGCATTGTACAAGTAAAAACAGATAATAGAGTGGCTCACTTGTATGGATCAATCAATAAAAACAAATAAGTGCAACCTCAAGGACCCACTTAAACTGGCTGAAACGAAACAGTAACACATCCAGCGAAGAACCTACATGTTTAAATCTACAATATGAAACCCAACAGGTAAAAACATAGTTCTGAAAAAGATGATGGGTAACAAAATTTATCCATAATGCCGAGTACGATGAGCATAAGCAAAATGACAAACATACAGCAATCCAAACTTCGAAATTCAAGGTGATGAGAAAGAAAATTAGATAATACAAAAAAGTAACTAAGCAGAGAAAAAAGAGAAGTTTGCGGATCACAACAAACAAGTTTAAAAGCAATGTAATAAAGAAAGAGATTCCCATCCATAAACACCACAGCAGAATATGACTATGCATCTGTGTGCTGGACAAGGATCTTCATCACTACTTAAAAGAGACATCAACTACTTTATCCTAGGGTCGCACTTTCAAATAATTATATGGTTCATATTTGTTCAAATTTGTTTTACCTTTTCAATTAATCTTCATTTATTTTTATATTCAATTTAAGGCCATTAAAATTTCAGCCATAGATTAACCTTCAATGTGAATTAGTCACCCTAGAATAAACAGGTGGCATATCCACTACTATAGAGCAGATCTTGACCCCTGTACAACAGTACATCAAGTGGAGCAAGGACTGTTTTAGAGAGGGGAAGGTGGCTCCAACAAGGTGCCAATGAATTTAAAAGTCTACAATGATTGATCTAAGCATGCAAAAAAAACAACATTTTAGTGAATCCATGTCAGTGAGCCACATGAAATGAAACAAAAGTGTAAAATTATATGATTACCGAATAGTTATCTCAAATATGATATCCTACTACTAATAGTAGCTCAGGTAACTAGATCATTAATGAGGTCTTCTGTGCTTACGTAAAACCTCATTGATGAGAATATCCCTTTTGTGCACAGTAGCCTAGCCAAATGCCCAATCTTCCTCTCCCACCAAGGGAAAAGATCACTCCATATATAGTTGTTCACCATGTTACTTGAGCATGGGTGAGAGTCAGATACAGACTTAGTTTTAAAGGGCGCTAGGCGCTCCAAGGCGCAAAAAGTCCTTGGAGCCGAAGCGCTAAGCGCTAGGCGAAGGCGCTTGCCTTTCGTAGGTGAGGCGCACTCTTTATCCTAAAAATATAAATTAACCCTAAAGTATATTTTGTACTTAAAAACCTAATAATTTATATTATATATTCTAAAATATCAAAATATTTTAATTAGATGTAAATTTCAAAACTATTAAAAATAAATGTATTAAAATATTGATAAATTTATTTTATTTAAATATGTAAGTTTAATATTTTATTTAAATTACTAAATATTTAAAAATATATGTTATTTTATTATATTAGTTTATATCAAAATAATATTAAAATTAATATTTTGGTTTAGATTAATTATTTGGGTAATAAAATTAATAATATAAATTTCATAAAATTTAAATAATAATAACAAAATCCTATAATAAAAGATTAATGCAGACAAAAAAAACTCAAATTTATTTTAAACAAGAGCTGATGCGCGTTTTTTTATAATATGTGAAGGAAAAATAATTTAAAAATAAAATCTGACAGCCTTGGAATCAATCAAACAACCACCAACACAACTTTTAAAACATAATAAATGCAGTAAAGTGAACAGTCGGTTCACCAAAACCAACCCACTTCTTCTTCTTCTTCAACTTAAAAGTTTTATCCTTTCAAATCCTAAAAGCGCTAAAGCGCAGCGCTTTTCGCCCTTAAAAAGCGCCAAAGGCGTGCGCCTACTGTCGCCCACCGTATGCCGCCTCGCCTTGGCAATGTGAGGCGTTTCTCAGGTCGCCCAGCTGCGCCTAGCGCCTTAGGCGCGCTTTTTAAAACTAAGGATACAGATATGTCATTTTTTTCCAAGTTCTATTTATTTGGAGGGTAATATTTCTCTGATGCATGAATATGTATCAGACAAGGGAGTCGGACATCAGTACATCAAGAGAAATAAAGAGTCGGAGCAACACACGTCGTTACACAACTATTAGCAATAAAAAGAAACACAATATCCTCCCTTCCACACAACAAAAGCTTCTGAACATCATTGCACCATGCTACTCGAATACACTCCAGAATTCAATCAATACCTAATTTGAGAATAGTAATTCAAGAACTTCATGAAGAGAAACCATGGGCATTAAGTATTTCAAAAAGCATGTACTGCATTTTCTCCTACATTTTCCTTTAGTAAAATAAACGGATGCCAACTGCAGCAGTCCGAGAAGTCTTAAAAAATAGAAAACCTAAACATTGTCTATAATGGAAAACCGGGCATTGTCTAGCCTCATCTTCTCTAAGCCTTTTCTCCAGAAACAAAGAGGCATGTTGCCAAGATAAAAATAAAAATAAAAAATTGCCATTAGCATCATCCTATCATTATTTCCAGTAAATTTAATAATAATAATAATAATAACAATAATAATAATAATAATAATAACAATATCACAAACCTAAAACCATCATTTTAACTGTTACTAACTGTACATGCCTAAACTGGCATAGACTGACTAACAACACAAACCTGCAACTTAACTACTTGTGCTGGTGTTGGAAGTAGACTATAATTAGAAGCAGTGCTTGCAACAGGAAACTACAACCAATATTAGGAATATGCAAGCATCAAGGAACCACAAAAAAACTAAACTAAAGTCAATATAAACTCAATGGTATCAAGAGAACAAGTAATTTTGGATATATAGAATCCAATATAAGCATGAAAAATCTAAGGATCTTCTGGAGATTGTTACTGGGTCCTCTTAACACAATTAAACCAGCATCTAAAGATTTCGACAAAGTAAATCTCCACAACTCTCATCACCTTAGCACTAGCCAAACAGGAACACTAACCAAAAAACATGTGGCTTAACCAGAATCAATTTTATTAACCCCAATGAAATTACAGGCCAAAAGCAACTGTCACTGGATAGTGGGCGGGCCTGAATAAACTATTTCAAGAGAAAAGTAACCTATTGGACATAATTGAATGCTGTCTCCCTGGTATCATACTTACCACCAAAACAAATAGAAGAGTTAAACAAGCAACTGTGAGCAAAAAAATACTAAGATGTGATTGAAGAATTTCAATAATGACAAAATAACAGTACAGTGAAGAGTGCAATTTTGTTGCAGACCGAAAAGGTGATACTCAGAACCAGTTATCTAAGACTAGTGACTAAATCGTAAACCATAAACAGCAAAATGGCAGAAAGGTTAACATGGGGTGAGAAAAAATTAAAAAATATATATTATAAGTAAATAAGATGTTTTCACAGGGAAGCGTTGTTATTCAGGAACAAGTCTCTGGGACATGAAACTTAGAGCTCAAGACATAAAGGTGCTTAAAAGACGAACCATTGACATTTTCATAGGAAAATATTGGAGAACTGAAATGAGATTTTATGCATCTCGACTCAACAAGAATTTTGCCATCAAACATGCCTATATAATAAATAGGCATGAACTCAATGAAATACTAAAAATTAACTATTTACTCCTCCATTAATAACACAGAAGCATGCATAAACAAACTTAGCATCATTTTAAAAATAGAGCCCAAATGTCTACAATGATTGATCTAAGCAAGCACAACTGAGCAGTCGACCATGCTAATCTACTTTGCTTACCAAAAGAAAGGAAGCCAAGCTAATTTCTGCAAACCATAAGATTTCACCAGGTTATAGGTTTCAACAGGTATAAGGTTCAAGGATATATTATCAAGCCAGTGCTTTGATCTGGATATTAATAAAGACCAGTTTGAGGACCATCTACCAAATTTAATAGAACCGGTGTTTTGATCCGGATTGCAATTTAGACCAATTTGAGGACTATCTGCTCAAACTGCCAAGACCAGTCCAACTTGAATAATATCAGGTAAAGCATATAAATCATCAAGCAACAATAGCTAAAGCTTTGAAAAAAATCGAACAGGACATCAGACAAATAGAACCAGCTTGGTTTTTCCAAAACAGATATCAATGCACAAGTAAAACTTTTAATAGATCAAATCAAGCAAGACTTGTCCCATTACCGAGTCCATGCCAGACAAACATGGCTCAGGTCCCATTAAGTTAGGTCCATAGAAATTAAGATTTAGCAGTAGTGGTTAGAGACTGTAAACATCAACCGACGATGGAAGAGGGAGAAATGTAAATGAATTAAAAGAGTGCACTAAACAAATTTTAGACCTTAAGAAGAAAAACTAAAGTTCAGTATTAGCCGCATTGACCATTCAAGCAAGAAACAACGAAGAATAAGTGCAAACATAATCAGAAATATTATCCACAACCGACGATAACAAATGTTCATGTCACACTTATTTCAAAAGGTTTGAACGAAGGGGGAAAATGAAAGAATCAGCACACACAAATTGCTGTCTAAATTTTCACCTAATAAGCACATTCAAAATTAAGGAATCAGCATGCACCAAATTTGTCACAATTTTCAGAAGTGTTACCCCCCTTGCACAAAATTAAGGAATCAGCATGCACCAAATTTGTCACACTTATTTGATTAATCTAACAAGTTCAATTAATGAAAATTATAACTGGTCTATGCAGTATGAAAACATAATTTAAAACTTATAAGGAAAGAGAAAGGGAAGTAAATAGAAAAGAAGGATTAACTAAAAATATCACTAGCCCCTGTGCTGATCAACAATAATGAAGAATAATGAACAGCGGGGCGCATTATACCTCTTATTTTGCTATCCATTGCTTTGTTTCCCAAACCTTCCATGCGCCCATCTTTCCCCTTTCCTGTTATAGTATTATGTACTATCACCATAGGAGGCCACATAATCAAATCCTCTTGGTTTGAGGCTGCTTCATCTGCAGGTAAGAACCGATAGGCCTTTGAATTATCAGGAGGCTTTGAGTGGTTCCATCCCATTAATACACAGAGAGCTTTGTGTAAGCCTAAGTGATCCACACGCAAGTCAGCATTATCTGAGTAGTACGTGTGCATTATCAGACCATGCATATCAGAGAAGTCTTTAGAGGACCTGTAATTTTTCATATCAAGTGCATTGAAAAATAAAATTCAGGTCTTCCCTTGAGATATCACTAGAATCAGCTTACAAGATTGAACTAGGAAACAAACAAAAAAATTATTCAGCAGTTTGAGAATAAGATGAACAGATAATAATTATCCAAAAAAGGTTGAACAAATAATAGGAGTAAAGTAATTTGCACGGCATCGAGCCAATATATTGTACTGTCATCCAAGTAGACTGCAAGCATCAAATAAAAACTTGCACAAAAGGCAAATTTGAATATTGGATTGCAATGAACCTATTCCATATGATAGCATGTCCATACAACAAACTCCTAGTCGCTAAATCATTGGAAATAAGGGTATCGTCATCACAAAAAAGATACTGCAACAGGGTTAGGAGAAGAGACGGAGAGAGAAAAAGGGATTGCAGTTAGATGAAAATGTACCTCACAAGTAATTACCAACTAAAGTATACAGTTCAAAAGCCGTAGATTTAACAACAATCATAATAACAGACATCTGATTGCATATAGATTTTGAAGAAATATATAGCTAGAACAGGATGTCTGATTACAACATTGGCACAGACAATAGACTATACCAGAAAATGTTGAATCAAGACCATGAAAAGTGTAGCATGGAAGAGAAGAAGATAAGAATATAAAAGCATATGAGATCAGTACTTGGTTCTTCTGATATGAACCAGATATACCCTCTTTATAAGCCGAGACTTCCGCACTCCAATTTGTGATAAGAGAACAATAATGTGGTTTTCATTTCTAGTGCCATAAGCAATACAAACAGAAAGATGACTCAATCAATAACTTTAGAGAATGGCAGCAAACACAAAAGTAAGCCCCGCATGTTCGATGCATGCCTGCATGTGGACATCATACTTAGTGGATAAAACAAATAACAATCACCCCAAGGGCCACTCCACAGAAAAGTAGTCAACTCAAAAAAGAGGGAAAAAATCTAGCCATCAAACCGCTTCGTACAAGGTAATGCAAAATAAATAAATAAATAAATAAAAGAGTAAAAGACTAATTAGTAATTACTTTAACTTACACTAGCAGCCAATTTAACTTATCAACCACCAAAAGAATGGCTATTAAAATTATCGCAATCAGGCCAACCCAGCTATGTCCTTAGTTTTAAAAGGCGCAAGGCGCACCTAGGCACAAGAGGTCTATATATATAATATCAAATATAAAAATAAAAACAAAAATATAACATGTTTGCATGTAATTATTTAAAAAACTGCAATTTGTTGTGTATATATATAGTTAGATGTCAATTGTTTTGTGTTTTGGGGAAATATCAATCCATACACACCATAGATTCATAGAATATAATTTTTTCTACCAAAGCCATGTAATATATAATAATGAATATTCACATTTATTCATATACATTATTAATTAGGGAAAAAAGTATATGGTCAGTTAATATATATTAGAGAAAATTCTTGAAGGGTATTATAGTAATTATGCAATATATTTTTTTCTAAATAAAACTAACTAAATTATTAATTTTTACAATGTTTTATAATTCTTAAGAATTTGTTTTAGCATTTTTTTATTACTAAAATTATTGAAAAGATTTTAGTTTTAGATTTTTCAAATATTTTTTATATTGTTTTAAAAATAAATAAATTTCAACCAGTTAAATATTTTAAATATTGTCACATCAATAAATTTTAAAAAATTATGTTTAAGTTAGCTCTTTAGTGTTTTATCTGACCTAAAAAGCTGTGCAATCTTTTCCATCTTATCTTTTTTTCTCTACTTTTCCCGTATTTAACCTCTGCCACTATAAAACCCCCAAACAACTCTCTCTCTATATATATATTGTATTTCATTGCAGCAGGTTCGGTTTTCTTTTAACTCCCTAGAAGCGCAAAAGGCGTGCGCCTAGCCAAAAAGCACTCAGAAGCACACACCTTGCTTCGCCTCCGGTATCTCGCTCCACCTCCTCAGGCGATTTTTCCGGCGCCTATATGCGCCCTACGCTTTAAGGGTGCCTAGGCACGCTTTTAAAAACTAAGGCTATGTCATGCGGATAAGAAAGAAGTTACAAAAAAGAACGTATCAGTACCAAGCAGCATAAAACATTTGTCATATACTACTACAACTAAGCCAAAATGACTGAAATCTACAACGAATATCCATATCAAAGCCTCCAGTAATCTAAGGTAACTGTAACATGTTGCAATGAAAGAGAAGGTAGTTATAAAATGCAGAAGGGTGAAATGTAGCAGCAACCTACATAATTGTAAGGAAAGGGACTTGAAAAGCGATATCAACTATGGACATGCTTACTACTCAACATCGGTGACAGGTGAAACTGCAAATGGCCATACTCATTAAAACTGTTGTCAATCCATAAATTAAATTATAATATTTTATTATTAAAAATGAAAGGGAATCTAATATTAAAACCCATCAGTAGAACAGCATAACCAAATATGAATAAGTAAAACAGGACACACAGAGACCATCAACAGAAAAAAGAGCTGCTATAATACAAAATCTAAAACAGCAGTATTATCTCTGATATATTTTCCACTGCATGGATAAATAAACTAATATTCTTTTTTACCACTTCAAACACTGTTGTACTGAAGCACTATTGAGAAGAAAATACATCGGGTACAACCAACCCTTCATTTTAATATTATGAACACATAGATTGACTTGAGTTTGATAAAATCCCGTTATACAAAATAACACAAGCAATGACACATGGGAAGCACTTCTCCAAACCGGTTAGTAAAAGCCAGAAACTTATAGCAAACCAAGATTAACTATGCCACATACATAGCAAACCAGCAGAAGGATTATAGAAAATCCAAGATTTAGATTCATGCTAAATGTATCAAATAGCAGATCTTAAGGCTTAACCTAAAACCCTAGAAATGTCAGATAGTGGTGCTTGTCAAGAAAATCATTAATAAAGGGAAGAAAACTCTGCATCAGCATTGCCTTACCTCAACCAAATTGTTGTACCTACTGTCAATCGCCATCTATTTATTCATAACTTATAATTGGAACTCAGCAGCTAATCATTATTAGTAATAGTTTATAATATAAAACATCAGACAGACACAGACAACAATCTCAGTTCTATGAGCCCAAGTAAATGAAATACAAAACAACTAAACACAATTCAAGACATCTGTACCCTTAACTTTAAGTAATACCACCTATACAATACAGCATTCTAGCTTTAAAAATATTAATAGCCACATAACAAGTAATCTAATCTAACTATTTGCATCACAACATATTATGTACGAACTAAAAGACCTAAGTAGTAAAGCGCTATTCGGATTTTAAATCATAATATGGAACTCAAACAATACAAAAAAACATCCAAAAAGTTAATTCCAATTCAGAATCAAGCCTAAATTTGGCATTAAACTTGCCACAAGCCAAGCATTCTAGCTATTCGGATTTAAATCATAATATGAAACTCAAACAATACAAAAAAAGCTTCCAAAAAATTAATTCCAATTCAGAATCAAACCTAAATTTGGCATTAAACTTGCCACAAGCCAAGCATTCTAGCTATTCGGATTTAAATCATAATATGAAACTCAAACAATACAAAAAAAGCTTCCAAAAAATTAATTCCAATTCAGAATCAAACCTGAATTTGGCATTAAACTTGCAACAAGCCAAGCATTGAAGCCGCCCTTGTTTCCCATCCTCCAAGTAATTATGTTTCTGTGCCGCATTTTCAAAAACAGCTTTCACAAAGTGCAAAAACGCCTTCTTTAGAGCGCTTTGATCAACCTCCAAATGCTTATTATTAAACCCCAAATTACTGTTTTGAAGCCCCCCACCAACCCGCATATACTTGGCCGCCCTCATTTCCTCATTCGGGCTACTCGTTCCTGCTAGGAGATCTGGCCCTCCAGACCCCAAAGTGTAGACTTTTGCATTGGCATGCCCAAACCTTTGCGTCGCAGGTTCCTCCTTTTTCTCCACTCTAAGATCTTTTCCTTCTTCGTCGTACTTCCTCTTTAACGGTCCAGACCCGTCACCAGGGGAATTCCAATAATCACGATTATCGCGGAAACCCATCATTGGGCTACCGAAATCGCGAGGTCCGAGTATGGGTCGGGTCGGAAAGTCCTGATAATCAGGCGGGAGTGCAAAGTAAGAGCGTACGCTGCCATCGTAAAGGACGATTGTCCGACGCTCCAGCATGTGGAATCCATACGCCGGTGGAGGCGGAGGGCCAAGGGCGGCAGGATCCAAGAATGGGAAGGGAGGATAAGGCTGATTTGGGTCAGACTGTGACTTGTTTTGAGCGGCTGAGCTTGGAGATGGGCCAGTCTTGGTGGAGGATTTGGGGTCGGCAGTTGTGGAGGATGGGTTTTTATTGGCGGAGGTGGAGGAAGGGTTTTTAGTTGCGGTGGTGGAGGAGGATTCCCAACGGGATTTCCGATGGTTGTTGGAGGACGATGACGGTAGTTTTGACTGATTCGGACCGGCCATCATCGGAGTAGATGGATTTTAAGGTTTTTCGGACTCATTTAGGGGAACAAAGGAGGATGGAGATTTATACGGTTGTAAAGTTGACTGTTTGAACCTGGTCGGTTTGGACCGGTTGAATCAGAAACCATTACGGAGATTAATTCGATAAGGAGAGATAATTGCATTGCACATCCTCAAACTATGAAAATTGTCTCTAAATTTTAAATATTCTAATTTTATAATTAAATTATATCTTACATTTTAAATTAATTTTCAAATTTCAAATGTTTTTTTGTATATCTCAAATTATGATCTTGTTAATTTTAAACCTTTAAATGTTTCAATTTCACATTAAATTATGGTTTATACCACAAAATGTTATTACATAATACATGTAAATATTTACATAGTAATTAACAATTTCTAAAAAAATTCTATTAACATGAGATATTATTAGCATATATTGATAATATAGGGATAGAGTTAAAACATACAAAAGATTGAGGATTTATTTAAAATAAAAATCATAGTTTAAGATGAAATTAGAACATTTAAAAGTTCAGAGATCAATTTAGTACGAGGAATGAAATGTTTAAAACTGTAGCAACTAATATAAGTGAAGGATGTAGTGTGAGAACAAATTGTGTAATTAACTCCAATAAATATTATAAAACCAGAAGAATGGTGAAGTGAAAAATCATTTTTAACTATGAAACAGATAAATCAAAGAAAACAGGTTGGATTGAGCTATCTGAAATTTGATTTAATTTTACTGGACCAAACCCAAAAAAGAAATATATACATATATGTAATAACCAAAAATAAAATTTCTTATTTATTTTGAAAAAAAACGGTTTGAATTTGAAAAATAAATTTAATAGAAGTCGTCACTGGTCACTTGAGTAAGGTAGATGAGACACCAAAAGGTAACTAAAAAAATAGAGTTCGGGACTTGGTTATGAGTGGGGAAGATTTTGCACCCCACCATGCCCGAAATTTGTACCTAGTCGATTACGAGTTGTCTTTGTTGAGGTGATCAAACAATTTCGAATTGGCCAAGAGAGGGTGAATTGACTTTTTAAAATGAGAGGGGGCAAAATAAAAATTGAAGACAAAGAGATTTAGAGTGGTTCAAGTTTCTAACAAGCTCTACATCCACTACCTTAGCTCACACAAAGAATTTCAACCAATTCACTACTGAATTCTTCCTTTTTTCTAGGATTATGAGGAAATCGTCACAAAGATCAAAGTTTTCTACCCAAAGCTTGATCAAAATCACTCTTTTACAAGAAGAAATTGGCAAATTAAAAATAGACCTCTCAATAGGTAAAATATTTACCCCAATTACAATAGCACGCTCCCTAAACTTGAAATGAAAGATTACAAATTAATTACACAAGTTGGGTATAAGGGTTTAACTCTAAAAGGCTCAAAGAGATTGGATTTTTACTTAATTGTGCTTGACTTGATGAATAGTTGTTGTAGCTTTAGAGGCTTGCTTTTATACCTTCTCATTGAATTCTAGTCGTTTGGGTGGTTGGCATCATCAATAAAGCTATTGAGCTCTATTTTTCTCACCATAAATGTAATTCTGCAACCTACTGTGTCGGTACACGGGGTACCCTTATCGATATTTGTATCAAAACAGAAAGAGTCATTACAGGTAATAAAGAGGGTGTATCGATATGTGGGAAGGCGTATCGAAACGTATAAGGGGTCGTATCAAAACGGCTATCGTTTGTATCAATGCAATTCTTGCAAACTTAGACACTTCCAAACTACGTAACGGTACACTACTAGGGTATATCGGTACAGGTAACTGAAATTCAAAAGTTTGTTGATCTCTTTTAACTGACAAGGCAATAGTCATATAATAAATAAAAAGATTTTAAAATCTGAACCTGGTATTGATACGGTATAGGTCCGTATGGGTATGCTTAAACAAAAACCTTAAGCCTAGATGAATGTCGTATCGAAACAGGCTCAGTTGTATCAAAACGTGAAATTCCAGTAGCCAATTAAGATGAGGTCGTATCGAAATGCTGGGATAGCGTATCGAAACGTCTGTGTAGTTTTGTAAATTTTAACTTTGGAAAGGCAAGTTCGTATCGAAACACTTATATAGTGTATCGAACGTCTAGTCGATTTTGTTAAGTTTGACTTTGAAAACACTTAGAAAATTTTGTGGGGTTTAAGTTTTGACTTGGAAACAATTTTGTTTTAAAATCCTTGTCAATAGTGAGACTTTCAAGTACTTAAAAGTTTATTTATTTTGCAATTATGTCTTTAAAATATTTGTTATATCAAAATCAAATATAGATTTTACAATCTCCCCCTTTTTGATATATCAAAACCAAAGTAAATTTTTAAGTACTCCCCCTTAGTCTAAGCTAGGTTTTTGAAAGATGATTTAGAGTGAAAATTTTAGCTTATACCCTTCTCTCCCCTTTGTGTTAGATCAAAATCAATGATAGAAGCAAAATAATATAAGCAAGATTAGGCAAACAACATAAACTTCATTAATAGCTTAAAGCATAATAATTCAAAGCAAGCATAAAATCCAAACTTAAATCCTTTTTTTATCAGAAAAGCCAGCTTGATTTTATTAATAAGGGTTATTACATTAAAACAACTGAACTGACTTCAGTTCAGTGTAAATGATAAAACCTTGAAAACGTGAGGAGAGAGATAGAAGATTTAAGGAACCCAGACCGGCTGAGAATCAACATGCATGGCTTCGGAAAATGGAGGAGCGGTGTCGATTCTGTGGGGAAAGCGGGGGGGAGATGAGAAAGAGCCCCTATATGAAAAACCCCAAATTTTAGGGTTGACCGATGGATTGCCTGTCCTTTTCCGTTTCCAGCAGAACAGTCGTCGGAGCGTCTTCAACCCAGACGGTGTCTTGGTGAGCTGAGAGGCCAATTTTTGCTAGAGCGTGGGCCGCTCTGTTTCCGTTTCGGTGAGTGAAGCTTAACTCGCATCTATAGAACTGGTTCATAAGGAATTTTCCGTTGCTGATGAGGGCACTTAAATGCGAGAAATCTTGCTCTGGACGACGGAGCTTCTCAATGACAGTACGGGCGTCACCTTCCAGAATAATTTGGGGGAAACCCATATCGAGGGCAAATTGTAATCCGTGGACGGCAGCTAGGGCTTCAGCGACAAATGGATTTCGGATGTCATTCTGATTTCGACAGCAAGAGCCCAGTAAGTGTCCATTTTCATCTCTGATTAAGATTCCGGAGCTTGATCTTTTTTCTGAAACTTTGTAGTCTGCATCAAAGTTTACTTTTACCGATGGTGCTGCAGGTGGTTTCCAAGTCGTTGCAATTCCCGACAGAGACTGGGGAGGCTGTGATTGAAGTGTGTTCATTTCGTTTTTGTAGCTTTTGATGAAGGTTAAGATCTCAGCTGGTACTTGTTTTTTCCCTTCATGATATAGCTTGTTCCTGCTGTACCATATGGCCCATATAGTGATTGCTACTTTCCTGTGGGTATGCTTTGGATGATGCATCAGTATCCATGTTAGCCATTCTTTAAAGCTCACTGTATTTAGCTGTGTAGGCCATGTAATTCCCAAGTTTCTCCATATGTCATATGCAAATTGGCAGTCTCGAATAATATGTTTAGTAGATTCTATGCTTGTGTTACATCTTAGACAAGATGCATTCTGAGTTATTTTCCTGAAGCATAAATTCTGTCTGGTAGGGAGAAAACCATGTATGAATTTCCAAACACATATTTTTATTTTTGAGGGACAAGGTACCTGCCATATTGCTTTGAAAATGTATTATGTTGTGCTGTTGTTGTCTTGAATGAGGAGCTTTTTGTATCCACTTCTTACTGTGTAAATGCCAGACGGTTCTTCTGCCCAAACTTGAAAATCGTCTTCTTTGCTGTAGGGTAGAGTAATACTTAGGATAGCTTCTGCATCTCTCTGGTTAAAAACAGAGTTTACAAGATTTTCATCCCACATGTTGTTGTCTTCTTGTATAAGATCTGAGACAGTTTTGACAGTGTCTGTTCGAGGGGATGTGATCATTGGATTCTCCTTGACAGGGAGCCAAGGGTCCTCCCATATAGAGACTTTAGAACCCGAGCCTATCCTCTAATTAAGTCCTGAACTAAGAAGGCCCTTCGCACACCAGATGCTTTTCCAAATGAAGGATGGTCTATTCCCAAGATTTGAGCCTAGGAAAGAAGTTTCTTTGTAGTATTTTGCTTTTAGGAGTCTACTGACAAGAGACGATGGGTTCGACATCAAACACCATCCTTGTTTTGCAAGAAGAGCGATGTTGAACTTTCCTAGATCACGAAAACCCATTCCTCCCGAATCCTTTAGTTTGCTTAGGAAAGACCAATCGCACCAGTGAATTCCCCTTCTGTCTTTTGATTTTCTCCACCAGAATTTTGTTGCAATTGCCTCAAGTTCTCTGCAAAAAGATTTAGGCAAAAGAAAGCAGCTCATAGCATACATGGGAATTGATTGCAACACAGATTTTATGAAGACTTCTTTTCCCCCTGCAGAGAGAAATTTTGAACTCCATCCTTCCGTATAAAAATTAAATCTATCTTTTAAGTTTGAGAAAGCTGCTTTCTTGCAACGACCAATGATAGCAGGGAGACCTAGGTATTTCTCTAGATTTGTGGTAAGAGAGACACCTAGGATATGTTGAACATCAGTTTTGTTTGAGTCAATAACATTGCTGCTGAAAAAGACCCCTGATTTATCATAGTTTACCAACTGACCTGAGACCGCAGCATAATCCAAGAGAATCTGTTTTATGGCTGCTGCTCCTGTGGCACTTGCATCTCCAAAAATAAGGCAGTCGTCTGCGAAAAGGAGGTGAGAAATTGTAGGAGCCCCTCTCGCAATTTTGATGCCCAACATACTGTCATTTTGGGAGGAAAGCCGTAGAAGGGAAGAGAGACCTTCGCTGCATATAAGGAAGAGGTAAGGGCTTAGAGGATCGCCTTGTCTGAGGCCTCTGGTTGGGGTAAATTTTTCACCAATAGAGCCGTTAAGGATGACAGAATAAGACACCGACGATATGCAGTTGAAAATACGCATAATCCAAGTATTAGAGAAGCCCATTTTATGCATGGCAGCCGTTAGGAAATTCCATTCAACTCGATCATAAGCTTTGCTCATGTCGAGTTTTAAAGCAAAGTAACCTTTCCTTCCCATTCTTCTATTCTTCATCGAATGAAGTGTTTCATAAGTAGCCACAATATTGTCTGAAATGAGCCTTCCAGGGATGAAGGCACTTTGTGCTTCATCAACACAAAGATGGAGCACCTTTTGGAATCTGTTAGCTATTACCTTTGCAATGATTTTGTATAAAACATTACAAAGGCTAATAGGTCTGAAATTTGACATAGATGAAGGATCTTTGATCTTGGGGATTAAGGCAATATGAGTGTGGTTTATTCTGGAGATAATTTCTTCTCCTCTCAGAGTTGCGAGACGGAAATTTGTGATATCCCTCCCAATGATATTCCAGAATCTTTGATAAAAGATAGCACCGAGACCGTCCTCTCCACAAGCTTTAAGAGGACTCATGGATTTAATGGCGTGAAGGATTTCCTCCTCTTCGAAATTTTTTTCTAGTTCCGAATTCATCTCGGGTGAAATGCAGCAATTTATACCTTCGAGGATAGTATCCATAGAAGAAGAACCTTGCGAATGGAATAAATCTTTAAAGTAGTTTGTTGCTACAGTAGACATCTCCTGTTCATCTTCGATAAGAGCACCTTGATTGTTATAAAGTTTTTGAACTCTGTTTGTCTTTCTTCTTTGGGATGCTGATTTGTGGAAAAAAGCTGTGTTCATATCACCATTTTTTAACCAGTTTGTGCGGGCCCTCTGCTCCCAATAAACCTCTTCTCTATCCATTTCCAAATTCAAAGAAATCTGAGCCTCCAAAGTTTCTTGCAAAATGTCGTCGGTAGGGTCCATATTCGCAAGATCAGACAGACGTTTCTTCAAATCATTCGCAGTCAGTCTCTTTTCTTTTCTGATCCGATTGTACCAGTTTTCCAAGCCAATTTTAACACAGTTCAGTTTGTCTAGAACATGGCCTGTTGAGCTTTCCCATATTTTTCTAACTTCAGCTTCACAAGAATTTTCCATGAGCCAAGAAGCTTCAAATCGAAAAGGCCAATGTCTTCGATTTTGGTTGTTGGGTTTGGTATCAAGCAGAAGCGGGCAGTGATCTGAGAAAGTATGAGTTAGGTGTTGGAGTTTAAATTCAGGGAAGAGATCAAACCATTCCTTTGAGGCTACTCCACGATCCAAACGTTCTCTGATGTTGCTTGAGGATAGGCGGCCTTTCTGCCATGTATACCAGGCCCCTGTGTAGCCTAGATCAGAAAGTGAGCAGTCTGTGAGAGCATCTCTGAAGTTTTCCATCTGCCTTGCATTACGCACTCGTCCTCCTTGTTTTTCAGAGGCATATAGGATTTCATTGAAATCCCCTATAGCCATCCAAGGGATTTCGGGACTGTCATTGAGGTTACATAGAAGATTCCACGAGTCCATTCGGTTTGATTCTTCTGGAGCTTCATAAAAACCTGTACAACGCTAGGTTTGTCCGTCCGAGTCATTATCAATAAGAAAATCAATATGGCGCGGTGAGAAAGAGCGAAGGGTGATGTTACAATTGTTTTTCCAGCCAAGAGCCAAGCCACCGCTGCGACCAATAGAACCCAATTCAACACCATTCGGATAACCCAAATATCGACTAATATTCGCCATTTTATTATTGTTTAACTTCGTTTCAACAAGAAAAATAACATTGGGATTAATAGTCCGTAGCATATTACGGAGTCTGCGAACAGTCCGGGGTTTCCCTAATCCCCAGACATTCCAACTGAGGAGTTTCATTTTCCCCGGCGGGCTTGATCCGACAAGCCGGCCGATACATTTGGGGAAGGACTCACAGAAGAATCCTTTAGTTCAATATCTGAATCATGAGAAGGAGAAACAGAAGATTGAAGGTTGACTTTCCTCTGACGTTTGTTGCCGTCTGACTGTTCAATTGGGCTATCTTCATTTTCAAGGCCCATTTGGATGTCCATCATTGGGATGGTGATGTGGCGTTCAGGAGCCTTTGATTTAGCAGAATCATTATTTCCATTTACAACTGGTTCTGGAAGTTGATATCCCCTTCCATAATTTGTGCCCCCAAAATGAGCCATCATTAATTTTTGGAAAGGGGAATTGATAGGGCTTGATTCATGGGAATTTCCGGATGTGTTGCCTAAACCGTTGCTGATTTCCTCCGGTTCATCCCGTAACCATATGTTGTTTGGCACCGCCCTGCGCGGAGGAGCTCGGAGGGAGATGTCCCAGTTGAAAACTATCTTGTCTGGAGTCAGGATCAGGCGAGTCGGACAAAGGTTTTCCGCGTGGCCCAGTCTACCGCATAGAAAACAAAAAGTTCTGATTTTTTCATATTGAAACTTTGCATAGACCTGGGATCCATCTTTTAGGACTAACTTCTTCTTTCTTTTGAGAGAGAGGGTGGAATCAATCTGGACTCTTAGTCGCATAATTCTCTGATAGTTGAACGGATTGAGATTTGCTTCATACTCCATGAACTTTCCAATAAAGTTTCCCAATTGTTTTGCCACGTTTAAGGACATGAAGCCGATTGGTAAATCATGAACCAGAACCCATAAGTTGAGAAATTTGAGAGGAATATACATTGGATCTTCACCTGGTAGAAGGCGGTGGAGGATTAGCATATGGCCATTAAAAAACCATGGACTGCCGCTATCAATTCTGTCAACATCAACGACGTGGAAAAGGCGAAACAGGAATCGCTGGTCACCCAGATCCGAGATTGTGATACCTCCCAGAGGTCTCCACACGTTTGCAAGAGTGTTCTTCATGGATTCGAAATGAATTATGCTTGAGGTGAGGAAGATGCCAACAAAACAGTGCATGAAATTGATGGAGGGGGACTGCTGATCAACTTCAATCGTCAGTGCTTCATCTTCTTTTTCCTCAATAGAGAGGTTTGCAAGGCTTGATGTCATGTCAGCCATGGGAAAAGGAGCAGGGGAAGCTTGTCAAAAGACATATATAAACAATCGTGCCAAAGGACAGATATAAATACTGGGAAGGGGAGAAGAGAAAATCAAAAGGAGATCACCGGCTAAGACGAAATCGCAAAACTAAAGGAGATTTTACAGATATCAGGTTATCTCCTATGAAAACAAGAGGAAAGAAATCAAAGAAGGAGATTGGATTGCCGGTCCGGCGTTTTCAGATTTCCAAACTTAAATCCTAAAACATAAATCAAACCAAATATTCAATGCATAGGTTCAAATAGAAAAAAACATAGGTGCATAAAAGAAAATCCTAATATGATATGTGATGATATACAAGACCTAAGACTCGTCTTGATCTTCATCTTCATCTTCCTTTTCATCTTCATCATCACCTTCATTGTTGACATTATTACCTCGAGATTGTCGTCGCTTTTCATGAAAAGCTTGAAGAGAGATACCCATGGAGGTTTGTTGAGTTGTAATCGAGGTAACTCGATTCTCAATGGAAATGACTCTCTCCTCCAAGATGGTGAATGTAGAACTAATGTTTTGATATAATAATTGAAAAATATTTTGAACTGATTTAAAAAGTATTTAAAACAATTCCAAAGTCCAAATAACTTGAAACTATGTATAGGGAAGTTTTTAAAAGGTTTTCACATGTTTTCAAAAGCCAGTCTACACAAAACCTTCCAGGCGTTTCGAAACACCTTAGGGCATTTCGAAACGGATGTCTCCAATAGAAAAAGTGTTTCGATACGGGTATCGAAACGGGCTTTCCCTGGATGAGATTTTTGAGTCGCGTTTCGAAACGGGCTATGCCGTTTCGATACGCCTACGTGGCGTCGACCACAATGGTCATAAACCCCAACGACTATTTCCCAACTAACATTTAAATGTAGGTCGTTTCGATACGTGTTCCGAAACGGACAAGGGTGTTCCAATACGGGTGCCTTATCAGACTGCAACGGCTCTTTCTACTAAAAGGGTGTTTCGAAACGGGCACGACTGTTTCGAAACGGTGAGCTACAGAAGTGCATTTATGGTGGGAAATAAAGTCCTCAACGGCTCCAATTCATCCCCAATGGCTAGTAACGGCTACAAACTCATTAAGGAGTATAAAAGGGACCTCCAAGCATCAAGATATGGTTAATGCTCATATTGTCAATCAACAAATGATTAAATATTTTCTTAGCACTTAAATTGTCAATTCTTGTATAGACAAACACTAGTGAGCCAAAATTGTCAAACTTGCTCAAGTGTTTTAGTTTTTGGGTGAGTGCTTTAATTGTGCAAACAAATACCTATTAGAGGGATTTGTGTTTGCTTTTATTATCTCTTTGTAAAAGAGGGTTTGATCAAGGCTTTGGGTAGAAAGCTTGATCGGTGTATAAGGGTTTCCTCCTAAGCCTAGAAAAGGGGACGAATCAATAGTAGATTGATTGGAAATCCTTAGTGGGGAGCTAAGGTAGTGGATGTAGACATTGGTTAGAAGGTTGAACCACTATAAAATCATTGTATCTTTAATATTTTAGTTTCCACACCAAATCCGCCAAAAAATCCACCTCTCCGCCACTTGGTGAGCTACACCGGTTGAACGAATCGAGCACCTCTCAACTCAACAATTGATATCAGAGCTTGGCTCAATCGAAGAGGATTCACATCCTATTGAGAAGATCCAGCAAGCTCGATCATCATTTCATCAACCGACTCAAATGGCGCAATCCATAGACAAACCACCTTTCTTCGACGGAACCTACTATGCCCATTGGAAGATAAAGATTAAGTTCTTCATCAAGTCTAGAGATTACAAGCTATGGGATATAGTTCAAGATGGTTCGTTCGTGCCTCAACGAAGTAAAGCAGAGTGGAGTGCCGACGATCGCAAGAAGTTGGAGCTAAATTGCAAAGCCTTGCACATCCTCTTTTGTGCATTTGGCCCATCCATCTATGAGAAGATGTCTTCTTGTGAGAGTGCCAAGGAGGTATGGGACAAGCTTGAAGTCACATACGAAGGAACCGATGAAGTCAATGAGACCAAGATTGGGCTCCTCACTTTGGAGTATGAGAACTTCAAGATGGATCCGGAAGAAAACATCGAGAAGATGTTTGATAGGTTCTCCACTATCACCAATGGTCTCAAGGGCTATGGATAAGCCATTTCGAAAGAGAAACTTGTCCGAAAGCTTATCTACTCACTTCCCGAGTCTTGGGACTCAAATAGGACCGCCATCATCGAAGCAAAGAATTTGAAGACTTTGAAGCTTGATGAACTCATGAGGTCACTCCTTACTCATCAAATCATGAAGAAGAACAAGGAAGATGAGAAGAAGAGGGAAGAAATTAGAGCTATGGGAGAGAAGAAAATCAAAGGGCTAGGCATCAACGCAAGTGTCGTGGCTCTCAAATCCTCCACTTGCCATCATGTCTACTCAAGTGAAGAGGAGGATGAAGAAGAAGAGATAGTTCATCTCTTCAAGAAGTGTGCCCCATTCATGAAGAAAGCTTTGAGGGAGCTTGTGCGTGATTCCAAGAAAAAGAAGAGGGCAAGCACTTCAAGCCATAAGAAGAAGGCACATGTTGCTACTTGGAGTGATGAGGACTCCACCGACGATGAACAAGCCAACCTTTGCCTTATGGCCATCGAAGAAGATTCAAGGGCAACTTCTAATTCATCTACTTCATGTTCTTACTCTTTTGATGAATTACAAGATGCCTATGATGATTTGGTTTTAGACTTTAAAAATCACATTTTGAAAAACAATAAATTGATTTCAAAGTTGAAAATTCAAAATGACTTGATTTCTAAAACCAAGCTTGAACTTGAAGCAAAACTCGAAGAGTTTGAATTAAAATGTTTCGATTTACAAAATTTGCTCCAAAAAGTTCAAGAAGAAAAAGATTTGATTTCCAAAGAGCTTGAAAAGAAAAACAATTTTGGAAAATCAAATTTCTAAGTAAGACAATCTAGTGCACCTAGATTTGTAAAAGGAAAATGTTTTAGAAGTGTTTGGGTCCCCAAAGGACTAACCACTTCAATTAAAAAGGATGACATTGAAAAATGGATTCCCAAGGGGACTAAAATTTGTACTACTAATGTTCATGCATTCAAAGCAATTTGGATACCAAAAATTACTTGATTGTCTTTTGCTAGGTGTGATGGAGATGTTCAACAAGTCAAACATTAAGGGGGAGCTCCATGCACACTAAGGAAGAACACTTGAAGAAGGAAGGCTTCACATCCTACCTTGAGTTCAAGTGTGGTAAAATCTAGTTACTTTTGATTTTATTTGATTTATTTTTATTTATGTCAACTAGATGATAATTTATGTTGGACTAACATTTTTAATGATGCTTTGAGTAAGGGGGAGCCATTTTAAAACCAAATTCTTATTTCTGTCAATTTTTACCTCTATTGTTATTTTGAACTTAATGTTTTAAATTCTTTTTGATATAACAAAAAGGGGGAGAAATGGTTTGAAAAATTGAATTTTCAAATGAATAATGGGGAGCTTTATTTGAATTCAAATCTTTAATCTCTTATTCACATTTTTAAAGTTAAAGGGGGAGAATCCCAAACAATTTTTCAAGATAGTTTTATTATATCAAAAAAGGGGAGATTGTAGAACTAATGTTTTGATATAATAATTGAAAAATGTTTTGGACTTATTTAAAAAGTATTTAAAACAATTTCCAAAGTCTAAATAACTTGAAACTATGTTTAGGGAAGTTTTTAAAAGGTTTTCACATGTTTTCAAAAGCCAGTCTACACAAAACCTTCCAAGCATTTCGAAACATCTTAGGGCGTTTCGAAACGGATGTCTCCAGTAGCAAAAGTGTTTCGATACGGGTATCAAAACGGACATACCCTGGATGAGATTTTTGAGTCGCGTTTCGAAACGGGCTATGCCGTTTCGATATGCCTACGTGGCTTCGACCACAACGGTCATAAACCCCAACGGCTATTTCCCAACTAACATTTATATGCATGTCATTTCGATACGGGACTAGGCGTTTCGATACGTGTTCCAAAACGGACAAGGGCGTTCCGATACGGGTGCCTTATCAGACTGCAACGACTCTTTCTACTTAAAGGGTGTTTCGAAACGGGCACGACTGTTTCGAAACGGTGAGCTGCAGAAGTGCATTTATGGTGGGAAATAAAGTCCTCAACGGCTCCAATTCATCCCCAACGGCTAGTAACGGCTACAAACTCATTAAAGAGTATAAAAGGGACCTCCAAGCATCAAGATATGGTTAATGCTCATATTGTCAATCAACAAATGATCAAATATTGTCTTAGCATTTAAATTGTCAATTCTTGTATAGACAAACACTAGTGAGCCAAAATTTTCAAACTTGCTCAAGTGTTTTAGATTTTGGGTGAGTGCTTTAATTGTGCAAACAAACACCTATTAGAGGGATTTGCATTTGCTTTTATTATCTCTTTGTAAAAGAGGGTTTGATCAAGGCTTTAGGTAGAAAGCTTGATCGGTGTATAAGAGTTTCCTCCTAAGCGTAGAAAAGGGGACGAATCAATAGTGGATTGATTGGAAATCCTTAGTGGGGAGCTAAGGTAGTGGATGTAGACCTTGGTTAGAAGGTTGAACCACTCTAAAATCATTGTATCTTTATTATTTTAGCTTTCACACCAAATCCACCCAAAAATCCACCTTTCCACCACTTGGTGAGCCACACCGGTTGAACGATTCGAGCACCTCTCAACTCAACACTGAACCTTGTGTCAATCGTGACAAATCCAGAATTCATGTTTGTGCCCAAATAGATGAATTGCTCGTTGAGAAAGTGTTGGGTTTTATGATGCTCGATTTCCTTCAACCGATGTGTTTGCCAAGTTTGGAGAAGATTGGATTTTTTGGTGTTTTAGTGGAAGTTAAATTATTGGAATTGGACACAAGGATTTGCAATGGTTCGACCTTCTAACAAGCACCTACATCCACTACCTTAGCTTCCCACTAAGGATTTCAACTAAATTCACTAAGAATTTTGTCCCCTTTTCTAGGCTTAGGAGGCAACCCTTACAACCCTCAAAGCTTGAGTAAATCCTCTTTACAAGAGAAATTCTAACCAAAATTGAAATCCCTCTAATAGGTGTTTGTTTGCACAATTAAGCTCTCACCCAAAACCTAAACACTTGAGCAAATTGTTTAGCTCACTAGTGTTGTCTATACAAGAAAATGGACAATTAAGCTCTAAGACAAAATCTTAATCATAGTGTTGCTGACAATTGAAGCATTAGCCTTCTCTTGATACTTGGAGGTCCCTTTTATACTCCTAATAGTGTTTGTAGTTGTTACTAGCCGTTAGGGTTGAATTGGAGACGTTGGAGACTTAATTTCCCACTATAAATGCAATTCTGCAGCCTACCGTATTGGTACTCGAGGAGGCGTTACGGTATGCCCTTCTCTAGAACTAGCTGTTGGGCTCTTTGTCAGCCTATGCACATCGATATGCTTGAGAGCATATCGGTACGGTCTACAATTTAAAAGACCGTTGGGAAATAGTCGTTGGGGGTCGTTAAAGCAGTGATCAGTACGCTTAAGAGGCGTATCAAAACGACCCCTATCTGTATCGATACAGGCAAGCCTGTATCGGTACGGGTTTTGGCAGAATCAAACTTGGGTAAAAAGGTATCCATACGGGGTATACCGTATCAGTACGGGCTTGTTGAAAATCCAGGTTTGATTTCTTTAAAACATTAAAAACTTTGCCAAAAACCTTTTTAAATACCTCAAACTTATTTTCAAGTTGTTTCGACTTAAAGACATGTTTCAAATTCTTTTCAAATTTGTCTAAAACATTTTTCAATTATTATATCAAAACACTTAGTTCATCAATCTCCCCTTTTTGATATAATAAAACGAACTTGAAAATTGTTTGGAATTCTCCCCCTTTAAATTTAAAAAATTTGAATAACAGATTAAAAATTGAAAAGAGGTTAAAGCACCTCCTTATTCATTTGAAAATGCAATTTTTCAAATCAATTCCCCCTTTTTGTTATATAAAAAAGAATTCAAAAACCATTAAGTTCAAAATAATATAGGAGGTTTAAAGAAAAATTTTCATAAAAAGAGTTTTGGTTTTGAAATGGCTCCCTGTTGAGTGTATAAAAGTTCTATATTTTACCCCTCATTTACCCACATTTCTGCTGCATTCAAGCATATTTTATTGCATTTAGGATAGATTTCTGCATATACATCACAATTAGATAAAATGGCACAGTTGCTACTGATTTTGGTCACTTTTGCAGGTATCTGCAGCAGCAGACTCGGGGCAGAAAAGGAGCAGAGCTGGATCATAGAACTGGAGTCGAGGAGCAAACGCTGTCGTGGCAGCCATGACGATAGAAGGGTGAAGTGGAAAAGTGAAGTGGAGCTTGACAGATAGAGGATTTCAAGCCGGTCTATCGTAGACCACTCCTATATTTTTCTGAGCCCTGAGGCAGAATTAAGGCCAAGCCCAAAGTCCAAGGAAGAAACTCAAGGCAAGAAGAGAGAACTAATTAAAGGCATCTACTCAGAAGATTTAATCTTTAATAGAGTTGTACTTTAGTTTAAACTTGTATTCTTGCCGTATTAGAAAACTTAGACCCAATGCCTATATAAAGGCATGTAATTCGATCTAGGGAATGATATCTCATTCCTAGCCATCTTCCTCAAAACCCTTTTCGTTTTCCCCTCTTCATCATGTTCTAAACTCCCCCTAGGGCTAAGGGTTGATTCTGTAAAGTAGTTACAAGGATTGTACTGTTTTAGGAATTTTCTATCAAGCAATAAAAACTTCAAGTTTATTTATTCTGGTTTTTCATATCTCGCAAGAGTATCGGGAAAGCATTGTGAGGTTATCAATTTATTTGATATCGGGAGAGTCAAGCATACGAACGGAATAAATACACATTTTTCAGTTTATGGTTAAACCATCTCTGCTTAGGGATAAGTACGAGGTTAAGTGGCTAAGAAAGAATTCAACAACATTGGTGTTCACCCTTCGATTCACGCCGGAAGGTATCATCCAAAAAGTGTCCATCAACAGAACTTGGGCCTAGGGATAGGACAAGTCATAGCAGGGATTCTTGCCAAGCTTGAAGTATAGAGTTGTGTGATCGCTGCCGCGACATCAACAGACTTCTGCCACGATAGGTGCTTCCGTGACATGGACGACGACAGAGACAAAAGTTCCTCTTATAGTGCAAAACCTACACTACTGAGCAAATCAATATCAACCTATTTCTTAAACCTGATTCCTTATTCTTTTACTTTAGTTGTTTATAAAGATTACTTCACCACTCCAATTAAACTATTTCTCTCTCTTGTGCAGCAATTTGAGGATAGAGTTATTTCCAGTCCCTATGGAGACGATATATGATACTCCAAGTTGCACTATTTGCGATAGGAATCTTTTACATGCAACAAGTTTTTGGCGCCACTGCCGGGGACTGACAACATATCTTTACCCTTTTTATTACTGCACATTTTTTTTCTGTTTTAGTGGTACTATTTACCTTGTGCTTTTCACAAGGTTTTCAGTTTGCTTACGCGCAGATCTAGATGAGGTAAAGAACCTGAGTATGAACTTGACCCAGAAATCGAACGCACGTATCAACTCAGGAACCAAGCCCGACTCTTGATAGCAAGGAATAACTATCTTGAGGAGCAACTAGAAGCAATGGCGAACGAAAGGCAAAACGACGAGGTAAATGACCTACACAACAATAACCAGAGGGTTATTTATGATCCTTCCCAAGATGTCCAGAATGAACGGCCTGCTGTCGATGCCACACGACAGTCCTGCCATGACTACATGGTCAATGACCATGTTGAACTGGAAACCACCTTGCCAGACGTGGAAGCTGAACGCTTCGAGCTGAAACCTGTCATGTTCAGCATGATAAATTCCGCTGGCCAGTTTAGTAGTTCTACTACAGAGGATGCCCGAGAACATCTTAAAACATTCCAAGAAATCTGCGGATCGTTCAGACTGCTAGGAATAAATCCGGAAGTACTCAGGCTCTGGTTATTTCCTCATTCATTGAGAGACAGAGCTAAAACTTGGTGGAATAAATTAACGTCGGGTTCAATACGAACTTGGGCAGATCTCTCTCGTGAATTCTTATCTCGTTTTAATCATTCTCATTTATCTGAAAGATTGCGTAACGAGATTGCTACTTTTCAACAGAAAGATGACGAACTAATGCATGATGCGTGGGACAGATTTACAACTCTTCTTCGGAACTGCCCGATGAATGGATTCCCCGTGTGGAATCAGGTTGTGAAATTCTACAACGCTGCCAATGCACACACTCGTCTGAGAATAGATTCAGCGGAAAATGGGCTATTACTGGATAAGGAACCAGACGAGGCAATGATAGTGTTGAAAAACCTAGCGAAGAAAGATGAGCAGTTTCCTACAGCTAGGAGAGGGGGCAAAAGAGGGATATTTGTAAAGGATTATGAAGCTGATAATTCACTGAAATCACAGGTTGCATACCTCACAAAGATGGTGGAAAATCTGCAACGGAAAGATTCTAAAGCCGTATATTCTGCAGAAGAGGTATGTGAGACCTGTAGTGGGAATCATAGTTCAGAAGACTGTCCTTTACAGTTGGAAGAAAGGATGTATGTTGGGAATTATAACAATCCAAGAAACTATGATTCCAACAATTACAATCCCAACTGGAGGAAGGATCCTAAGTTTTCCTGGAGCAATCCGAACAATGCACTGAATCCTTCAATGCAAAATAACCAAAACCAAGGGGTACCTAGAATCTTGTCGCGACAGCAGCCGACGGCCGCACCTACTATACTGGAACAAACATTGGCAACATTTATGTCACAGACAAGAGCATACATGGAGAACATGGATCACTTTGTCAAGAAAACTGAATCATTCATGAACAAGACAGAGATGAGAATGACAAACCATGAGGCCACCCTGAAATCTCTGGAGACATAGATGGGCCAAGTTTCCCAGCATATCAAGCCGAGGCAGAACAGAGGATTCCCTAGTGATACCGAGGTCACTAGAAAATCCACACATGAGCAGTGTAAAGCAATTACAACTAGGAGTGGGAAACATTTACAAGGGCCGGAAATGAAGAACATACCAAGTAAGGAACCGACCCTAGATTCACCTACCGTGAACACTGCCCTGGCAGAGGAAGAACAACCTCCTATCGACACATCTGCCGCGATTGTAGAAGGGACAGAGTAGCAAGAAAAGGATGCTGAAGAACCTAAACCTCCTAAGATCCGAATTCCATGTGAAGGACACCTCGAAGATTATCGTCCTCCACCTCCTTTTCCACAGCGGTTACAGAAACAAAAACAGGAGTACCAGCTTAAAAAGATTTATTATATTTTTAAACAGGTACACATTAACATATCGATGTTAGAATCCATCAAGCAGATGCCCGAATATGCTAAGTTTCTCAAGGACGCAATGTCTAAAAGGTCCAGACTTGGGGGATTCGAAACGGTGAAGATGACAGAAGGATGCATGACAATCTCGCACATGCATCCACCACAAAAGAAGAAGGATCCTGGGAGCTTCATCATACCGTGCATAATTGGCGATAAGTCCGTGAGTAAGGCACTTTGTGATCTTGGTTCTAGCATAAATCTAATGCCCAAATTTGTGTTTCAGAAATTAGGTATTGGACGAGCAAGACCCACGATAGTCATGCTGCAGCTGGCAGACCGCTCTTACGTACAACCAGAAGGGAAGATCGAAGATATTCTGGTGAGAGTGGATAAATTTATTTTTCCTGCTGACTTCCTTGTTTTAAATTGTGAAGCAGATGAAAACGCACCGATCATCCCGGGGCGACCCTTCCTAGCCACATAAAGAATTGTGATCGATGTTGAGAAAGGAGAACTGACCATGAGAGTGAATAATCAGGAAATCAAACTCAATGTTCTCCAAGCAATAAGACAGGCTGATGCAGAATAAGAGTGCAAGGCAATCTCTGAAGTAATCCTTGACCAACCCTGCATCAGGTCGAGCTGCCATGACAGACAGTTTGGTCACTGCCACCGCAGCCACCCGGAAGACTGTCACGACAGCAACGACGACAACGACTCCTCCGACACTGAAGGTCATGAGGAGGTAAATTGGATAGGCACTCGTCCAGGAAAGTTCTTCGAGTCTTTAAATTATACCTCGAATGAACATATAATCCAGAAGCCTGCCATTGAAAAGCCATCTATTCTAGATCTTAAGCCCCTGCCAGGGCTGCTTAAATATGTCTTTCTTGGTTTAAATGATACGTTGCTCGTAATCATCTCTTCCAAGTTAATGCAGGAACAAGAGCAGTAGCTAATCAGAATGCTACATCAGCATAAGAAGGCTATTGGATGGACTATAGCTGATATCCAGGGCATCAGTCCGGCGTTATGCATGTACAAAATCCTCTTGGAGGATGATCATAAGCCGAATATTGATGCTCAAAGACGTTTGAATGAGGCTATGTGAGAAGTGTTGAGGAAAGAGTTTATCAAATGGCTCGATGCTGGAATCATATACGCCATCTTGGATAGCAAGTGGGTGAGCCCGGTGTAGTGTGTGCCCAAAAAGGGAGGCATAACCGTCGTAACCAACGAAGAAAACGAACTAATCCCAACTAGGACTGTGACCGGTTTGAGGGTTTGTATGGATTACCAGAAGCTTAACAAAGCCACCTAGAAAGACCATTTCCCCTTACCCTTTATTGATCAAATGCTTGATAGATTAGCGGAGAAGCCTTATTATTGTTTTCTTGATGGTTACTCAGGTTATAATCAGATAGCAATTGCACCGGAGGACCAAGAGAAAACTACCTTCACATGCCCGTTCGACACTTATGCCTTTCGGAGAATGCCATGTGGGCTCTGTAATGCACCAGCGACCTTCCAACGGTGCATGATGGCAATATTCTCCGACATGGTGGAGGATTTCCTAGAGATTTTCCTGGACGGCTTTTCCATCTTTGGAGACAGTTTTGAAGGTTGTTTAGGCAACTTACAGAAGGTTCTTGAAAGATGTGAAAAGGAGAACTTGGTCTTGAACTGGGAAAAGTGCGACTTCACGGTGGATGAAGGAATAGTACTAGAACACAAGGTGAGCTGCCGCAGTATAGAGGTGGACAGAGCCAAAATAGAGGTCATAGAAAAGCTACCGCAACCCACCACAGTCAAGGGGATCCAAAGTTTCTTAGGGCATGCTGGGTTTTATCGACAATTTATAGCAAATTTTTTGAAGATTACCAAGCCTTTATGCCACCTATTGGAGCAGAATCACCCCTTTGATTTTAATGCTGAATGTACTGAGGCATTCAGAATACTGAAGGAGAAGCTGGTAACAGCCCCGATCGTACAACCACCAGACTGGAGTTTTCCATTTGAAATAATGTGTGATGCAAGTGACTACGCTGTCGGGGCATCATTAGTGCAGAGGAAGGATAAGCTCTTCTATGTGATTTACTATGCCAGCAAAACACTGAATGATGCCCAAGTCAACTACACCACGACAGAGAAGAAGCTGTTAGCAGTGGTGTTCTCAATCGACAAGTTCCGTCCGTACATACTTGGAACAAAGGTGGTGGTTCATACAAACCATTCATCACTGAAGTATTTGTTCACGAAAAAAGATGCAAAACCTAGATCGATACGTTGTATTCTTATGCTGGAAGAATTTGACATTGATATCAAGGATAAAAAAGGAACAGAGAACCAAGTAGCAGACCACTTGTCAAGGCTGGAGACGGGAAGGAGTCAATCCACAGACAGGACCAACATATTGGAGACCTTCCTAGGCGAGCAATTGTTTACTGCCACCAGTACTACCGTGACACCCATGTCGGCAGGTAATCTTTCTGAAACCCCTTGGTATGTTGACATTGTTAATTACATTGTAAGTGGGTTATTACCTCCTGAGCTTAATTACCAAGCAAGGAATAGGTTCCAAAATGATGCAAAACATTATTATTGGGACGAACCTCTTCTTTTCAAACACTGTGCAGACTAGATTATCAGGAGATGCATACAATAGGATGAACAGGAAGTTGTACTTCACCACTGCCATGCTTCCCCTTATGAAGGACACCTAGGAGGAAACAAAATCGTTGCCAAGGTTCTGCAATCTGGTCTCTATTGGCCCACATTGTTCAAGGATGCACAAGGTTTTTAGAAAGGCTACGACAAGTGCCAAAAGACTGGAAGCATATCGAGAAGGCATGAGATGCCACTATAGAACATGTTGGAAGTCGAAATCTTCAATGTATAGGGAATCGACTTCATGGGACCATTCCCAACATCTTGTGGCAGTGGATTATGTGTCAAAGTGGGTAGAAGCGATCGCCACCCAAAAGAATGACATCAAGACTGTTCAAAGATTTCTTCACAAGAACATCTTCTCTATATTTGGCATCCCAAGGGCGATAATTAGTGATGATGGGAGACACTTCGATAACAAGGTAATTGCTGCTGCCTTGAGAAAATACGGAGTAAAGCACCAGATTGCAACAGTATACCACCCTCAAACCAATGGGCATGCTGAGATATCGAATAGAGAAGTAAAGAACACACTAGAGAAGATGGTTAAACCCACTCGAAAGGATTGGTCTCTACATCTCAAAGATGCACTATGGGCCTATAGAACAACGTTCAAAACACCATTGGGGATGTCACCCTATCAACTCATCTATGGGAAAACTTGTCATTTACCTGTTGAGATAGAACACAAAGCTTATTGGGCTATCAAGGCAGTAAATATGGACTGGGATAAGGCAGGACAGAAAAGGCTACTAGACTTGAATGAGATTGAAGAAATTCGAGCAATGGCCTACGACAATGTCAAGATCTACAAGGACAAAACCAAGAAGTGGCACGACATGAAGCTGCTGCCATGACAGTTCTGCACAGAGCAACAAGTGTTGTTGTTCAACTCCAGGTTGAAGCTTTTTCCAGGAAAGCTTAAATCTAGGTGGTATGGTCCTTTCCAGTTTGTCCAAGTTTTCCCTCATGGTGCCATTACAATCAGATCACTGAAAGATGGGCACCGGTTCAAGGTCAATGGACAGAGACTCAAGCATTATCAGGGGACTAAAGCCCCAAGGATGCATGAAGTGGTTACTTTAGGAGATGTCGTTCAAGGCATCCCTAATTTAACTTAGTTTTTATTTTATTTTATTCATTTATTAGGAATTAAGATTTTTATTTATTTATTTTAGGAACCAAGATTTTAATTTAGTTTATTTAATTATTTTTAGGAAATAAAGGAAAGAGGAGGAATGAACCAGCCCACCGCATTCACAATAGCCCAAAAAGCCCAACGGACAAGCCTGTCGTCACAGCCTTTCACCAGCTGTCGCGACATACGCGGAGAAGACAACCTGTCACGGAGCTATCGCGATAGACACACAAACGCATAATAGACGCGCAACAGACACAGAAACGCGTGACAGACGCGACAGAAACTGCGTAACAGCTGGCCTCAATATTTGCGCATGCCGTTACAGTCCCAATGGGCAGAAAAACCCCATTCTATATAAACCCTCACTCCCTTCTCATTTTTTATCTCATTCTCATTCTCTCAACTTGCTTCCTCTATTTTAGATCTTATAAATTTCTTTTCATTTTTGTTACAGTCCTTGCAATGGCCAACAGAAACACCCGACGCAGCGCTGCCTCCACTTCTGTCGCGGTAGTGTCAACCCCAAGCCACAACGGTATACCAAACCAATTCGCATCCACCGACTCCGCATCGAGGTACTACAGTTCCTTCCAAAAGATGGAAATGTGGGAGGAACAAGGGTTCATCTACACCCGACAAACAGGCGATCTAGGGCTAGAAGATTTCATAGCTAAAAAGATACAAGCCCTCAAGTGGCAGAAATTTGCTGCCCAGCTCGAGGAAATGAACGTAACCTTCGTTCGAGAATTCTACGCCGCCGTCAACAGTAAGGATGCCACGACAGTGACCGTTCGAGGTAAGGAGATTTCTCTCGAGCCTGCGTACATCAACACACTATACGGGTTGTACGTGAGCAAGAAGGAGGATGCCCACCGAAGGTTCGTGAATAGTCTGTCGCCGGCAGACTATGACGCTGTCATGGCAGAGGTTACAGAGGAAGGAACGAAGTGGAACGATGACCCAAAACACTGATGGACTGTGAGGAGGACCCAGCTGACCCCACAAGCCAAGCTGTGGAACCACTTTGTCAAGAAATGCCTCATGCCTACCTTTCACAATAGCACTGCCGATAGACCGAGGTTAGCCCTTATCCATTCTATTTTAAACGAGAGGCAAATCAATGTCGGCCGCTACATCCGAGACGGAATCCTCGAGTGTGCTCTCCGACCTTCAGGCCCCCTCACCATCCCCTATATCATCACCACAATCTGTCGGGGTAACAACGTACTAGAAATTGAAGAGGATGTCATGGTCCAAGGAAAAGGGTGGACGCAGCGGAATATTTACAGTCTGATGGAACTGAAAGCTGCCACTCCTCTGTCGTACAACAACCCCTCTACCACGACAGAATCGATGGCAGGCCCTAGCTCCCCTGACCCTATCATAGCAGACCCTGAGCAGACGGCAACAACACCACCAACAGACACCTCAGACCAGATTTTGACGATGCTGCAAAGAATGGAGGAATGATAGCTCGGCTTGATGGGCTTGATGATGGACTTCACAGCCGCAACGGTAAATTTCATTAAAAATGATTTACATTTTACCCATATGCAATTCCCCTCCTTCCTAGAAAACTTCTTCGCTGCCCCCACACCTGCTGCAAGTCAAAAAACTCCCTCTGTTGCATCGACACCCACACCTTCCACGACAGGCAAAGGCGGTAGAAAATCTCCCACACCTAGAGGAGAGAAGAGGATGGACCCTCTATCGGAGATCGAGCCCAAATACTTTGAAGGGTTCTCCTCCTTCTCCGTCTGGCAGGACTCTGACTCCGAGCCAACTGTAGCCCGAGACATCTCAAAGGACTACCCTTCAATGAAAAGGAAGAAGCTGGATGAGACTGTCGAATAACCCTGCCTAGGCAGATCTGCCAGCAACAGCAGTAGCACTTCCGATGATGATCTCGAGGTCCTAGACCAGCCCCCACGCATCTCACCGAAACGTGTCTAGCCACCTCGAGAGGCAAAGAAGAAATTGGCCTCTGCGTCCCCCAACAACCTGTCAGCCCCTGCCATTAAGGTCACTGCTCGCCGACCGCTCCAAGTCAGCAACAACAACGACGACAACTCCTCAACTTAAGTTTCTTTTCTTATATTTTGCTGTCTTTGCTGTTTTATCTATTTTGTGATGTATTTTCTGTTTTTCTTTTTTTCATTGTAACACCCGAAATTTGGGCTTCGAAGTTTAGGGTCTGAACCAGATCGGTCTGGAAGACGGCTCGAATATAAAAGGAGGTTTTAGGGAACGCCTAGTTCGCGATGCTTTAAAAATATGGAAAAATATATAAAAATCCTCATTTAATATATAAAAGAGAATGGTGAAATAAATTTTACAAAATGAAGTTTGTAAAATATGACATCTCAGTGTAGTGACCAAATCGCAGTTTTTGCAAAAGTGAAATAGTGATTGTTTTGTAAAGGATTGGAACTTTGAATCTTTAAGGAGCTAATTTACCCAAAATATTTTTCTCCAGATTTTCCTTAATCTGGGTAATTTTATTAATGTTTTAATTAAAGGAAATGAGGTTTAATTAAATGAGAAACCAACTTTGACTATTCATAACTACTTTTCACAAAATTTTCCACTCTTCATTTTCTCTCAAATTCCATTCAACCAAAAACATTTCTCCAACAAATTTACTTTTATTTTACACTTCATTTGATGAGATTTCTATTCCTCTTTGATTCTTAATCAATCCCTCATTAAATTCACTTGATTTCTACAATGAATTTTCATGGAAACTTGCCAAAATCAAGGAGAAATCATCATTTAGAGGTAAAGACGTTCTTCTCCTCTAAATACTCAGTTCTTTACTGAAATTCCCAAGTTGTCAATCCTTTATTAAAGTTTTATGAATGGTTTTAATGCTGGAAACAAGATTTTGGCTTAAAACTCAAGATTTTGGAGGAGATCTTGTGGATTTTCGTGGATCTTGGTTAGGCTCTGTTTTCAGATGGTCCTTTAATGTATTTTGGATGTCTAATGATGTAAGAAATGATGTTTTATCAATATAATCCCGAATAGGTTGTATTTCCTAAGTTTTTGCTTATGAAAATGGTGGTTTTTGTGGTGTTTTGGGTGGAGGATGTTTAGTGGTGGTTAAGTCTCCTGTGTTACATTGTGTGTTGCTTTGGGAAGTTTGGTATCGTGCTCTTTTCACAGGTTGAAATTTCGAGGACGAAATTTCCAAAGAGGGGGAGAGTTGTAACACCCCAAATTTGAGCTTGTAAGTTTAGGGTCTGAACCGGATCAGTCTAGAAGACGGCTCGAATATAAAAGGAGGTTTTAGGGAACGCCTAGTTCGGGATGCTTTAAAAATATGGAAAAAATATCTAAAAATCCTAATTTAATATATAAAAGAGAATGGTGAAATCAATTTTAGAAAATGATGTTTGGAAATATGACATTTCAGTGTAGTGACCAAATTGCAGTTTTTGCAAAAGTGAAATAATGACTGTTTTGTAAAGGATTGAAACTTTGAATCTTTAAGGAGCTAATTTACCCAAAATGTTTTTCTCCAGATTTGTCCTTAATTTTGGTAATTTAATTAATGTTTTAGTTAAAGGAAATGAGGTTTAATTAAATGAGAAACCAACTTTGACTATTCATTACTATTTTTTCACAAATTTTCCCACTCTTCATTTTCTCTCAAATTCCTTTCAACCAAACATATTTCTCCAGCAAATTTTCTTTGATTTTACACTTCATTTGATGAGATTTCAATTCCTCTTTGATTCTTAATTAATCCCTTATCAAATTCACTTGATTTCTACATTAAATTTTCATGGAAACTTGCCCAAATCAAGGAGAAATCATCATTTAGAGGTAAGGATGTTCTTCTAATCTAAATACTCAATTTTACTGAAATTCCCAAGTTGTCAATCCTTTATTAAAGTTTTATGAATTGTTTTAATGTTGGAAACAAGATTTTGGCTTAAAACTCAAGATTTTGGAGGAGATCTTGTGGATTTTCGTGGATCTTGGTTAGGCTCTATTTTGAGATGATTCTTTAATTTATTTTGGATGTCTAATGATGTAAGAAATAAGGTTTTATTAATCTAATCCCGAATAGGTGGTATTTCCTAAGTTTTTGCTTATGAAAATGGTGTGTTGCTTTGGGAAGTTTGGTATCATGCTCTTTTCGCAGGTTGAAATTTCGAGGACGAAATTTCCTAAGAGGGGGCGAGTTGTAACACCCCAAATTTGGTCTTGGAAGTTTAAGGTCTGAACCGGATCGGTCTGGAAGATGGCTCGAATATAAAAGGAGGTTTTAGGGAACGCCTAGTTCGGGATGCTTTAAAAATATGGAAAAATATCTAAAAATCCTCATTTAATATATAAAAGAAAATGGTGAAATCAATTTTACAAAATGAAGTTTGGAAATATGACATTTCGGTGTAGTGACCAAATCACAGTTTTTGCAAAAGTGAAATAGTGACTGTTTTGTAAAGGATTGGAACTTTGAATCTTTAAGGAGCTAATTTACCCAAAATGTTTTTCTCCAGATTTTTCCTTAATTTTGTGAATTTTATTAATGTTTTAATTAAAGGAAATGAGGTTTAATTAAATGAGAAACCAACTTTGACTATTCATAACTACATTTTACAAATTTTCCACTCTTCATTTTCTCTCAAATTCCTTTCAACCAAACACATTTCTCCAGCAAATTTACTTTGATTTTACACTTCATTTGATGAGATTTCAATTCCTCTTTGATTCTTAATCAATCCCTCATCAAATTCACTTGATTTCTACATTGAATTTTCATGGAAACTTGCCCAAATCAAGGAGAAATCATCATTTAGAGGCAATGATGTTCTTCTCCTCTAAATGCTCAGTTCTTTACTGAAATTCCCAAGTTGTCAATCCTTTATTAAAGTTTTATTAATGGTTTTAATGTTGGAAACAATAATTTGGCTTAAAACTCAAGATTTTGGAGGAGATCTTGTGGATTTTCGTGGATCTTGGTTAGACTCTGTTTTGAGATGGTTCTTTAATGTATTTTGGATGTCTAATGGTGTAAGAAATGAGATTTTATCAATCTAATCCCGAATAGGTTGTATTTCCTAAGTTTTTGCTTATGAAAATGGTGGTTTTTAGGGTGATTTTGGTGTTCTGTTATAGCTGGAGGTATAAGGACGAGGTTAGGGTTATTTTTGATGTTAATTGATATTTATAAAAGGTTAGAATTGATGGATCATGGCTGAGCTTTGTTTTGGGAGAGTTTGGAGGTGATTTCGGTTGTTTTTGGTGGCCGAAATGAGGTTATTGTGTAGAGCAATGAGTTGGGTTGTGTTGTTGGTGATTTTAATGCATGGCGATGCATTAATCCTATGTTGTTATGTGTTTAAAACAGAAGAGAATGATCCGGAAGCAATAGAGGTGGCGTTGGAGGTTTCGGATGCTTGGGAGGCTTGTCGGCTAGCATAGTTTTGTGTATCGGTGAGTGGAAAAGAGTTTTCCAGCTAACATTTTGAACGAGGTTTCGGGAGCTTAGTTTAAGTCTAAACAACTTAGCTAAGCTCAAGAGTAAGTGAATGAAATTTCTCTCTTGGATTGTGCTATGTTTTGGTTTTAAATGCACTTGGGATGGCTGTGTTTTAATTACTGTTTTTAAGCATGTTTAGACATGGTTTAATGTTGGTTTAATAATGCCATTATGATAGAGATGCACTAGGTAAGTGATCTTTGGCTTGCATGTGTTGAATGCATATGAATTTAAGAATGTGGTGCTTGTGGAAATGACATTGTAATTATGCTTGTAAAAACAGTGCATTAAGGTGGTAAAATGGTTATATTTGCAAGTGATGTAAGTGGTTTTTGGTTACTTTAATCAGATATGGTTAGCCTGCTATAGGATTGGGTGCACCGTGAATAAAGTCGCCTTGGATGTTGAGGGGTTGTAATTGTACCGTAAACTCCATCCAAGTATCCTAACGAGAGAGGTAAGATCACAACGGTGGTTAAAAGTCTCTGTGTGTTGTTCGTGGTAAGATCACAACGGTGGTTAAAAGTCTGTGTGCGGATCTTGGTAAGATCACAAAGGTGGTTAAAAGTCCATGTGTGGATCTTGTGTTATGTGTCCCGTACTCTCGCTAGTTAGTTATACAACTACCGATAAGTGATGTAGAGGGGTTGTGATTGTACCGTTAAACTCCATCACGGGTGTTGAGGGGTTGTTATTGTACCGGTAAACTCCACCTTGTGTTGTTCGGTAGTGTTTATGAAGCGTGTGGGACAACGCTTGTAATCTGCGTATCCGATTGTGTCTTGTGTTGTGATGGTTTGTGATTTATCGCTTGAAAGCCAATATAATGTATTTGAATGAATTGAAGCGAGAGATGCTTGAAAATGATGCAAGGTTGCATGGGAATATGTAAATGGTGCAAGAATGCATGTGAAACTTGTTAAGTATGAGCAAAATTATATCTTCTACTGTGAATGGTGCATATGTGCATAGAATCTCATAAGTGCATTGAAGTCTTGTGTAGGCTTGTTTTAAAAAGGCACGTAATGCAAATGTTGCTTTAGTAGTTCATGTGTTTTGCACTTGTTGATTGCATGGGATAGATAGAAGGAACACTTGGTTTTTAAAAGGCATTTTTGCTTTGAAATGATCTTTAAGCATGAGAAAAGTATGGTGTGAGGTGGAAGAGATTTCCAAGGTAATTGAGTTAAACTTTGCATGAAGTGTTCATGCATGAAAAGGTTTAAATGATAGTATTTGCAAGAATGTGGTTTGGGGTGAGTTGTTTAGCATTTCAAAGTTAAGGGTTGATTTTCATGTTAAGCAATGCATGATTTAAAGCAATGTTGTTTCAAAAGAGGTTTTCGAACAATACTTTGGTTTATTGAATTGTATCTACTTTTAAAGAGGGTTTTATGATTCGCTGCATTGATGGTGTTTTGGTTTTGAGCATTCCTCACTAAGCATTATGTGCTTACGCTCCTTTTTGTCCATCAATGCAGATATTTGAAGTTGGGACAACAAGAAGCAAGGGATTCAAGAAGAGCTCCACTTGAAAAGTATGTCTTGGTTTATAGCTATAGATAATAAAGGCAATGGGGGGAAAGAGTCTTTTATGTCGTTGTGTAATGAGATTGTGTATGTTGACCATGTTCGGTTTATAGTTTGAACCTTGTTGTTGATCGCTTTGCCATATTTGAATCTTCTTCTTCATACGATATGCTTTGATCTTTGAATAAGCAAGATCATGTGTTGGATGTGAGGAATGAGTAGGTATGCCTAATGTTTGATTTGTATCTAGTCTTTGATGAAATTTGATAGTTATAATGTTTATCTTATTGATGATGTGTTATGGAATGGTTCCAAGTATGTTTAATGGTGTTTTGAAGTGAAAAACCAGAATTTTCTGCTGTTTCTGGGCAGGGTGTATCGAAACACCCTTAGCTGTTTCGAAACGGGTGCAAGAAATGGTCTGGGCGTTTCGGAACGGCTAGAAGTGTTTCGAAACACTTTGGCCACTGGAGGTGTTTGTTTCTGAACTGGTTTCGGAACATACCCGCGTATCAAAACGGTCAACACCATTTCGAAACGGGCATACGACACAGGTGTTTCTATACAGGTATCAGTGTTTCGAAACGGGTGATCGTTGGACAGTTTCTGCATGCTTTACATTTTAGTCATGAAAGTTGTAATTGCAATTGCTTGAGCTTGGGATGTCTTTTTAAGTTGAAATTTGGCAGGGAGGCTTGGAATATGATTAATTGAGGTTTGGTAAAACTAAAATCTTGAAAGTAATTTTATTTTCCAAAATTTACATTTTGGTCCCTAAGAGTGTATTTCTTGCAATTGAGTCCTTAAATGTTTCCGATCGCTGTGCTTTTCTCTTCCAAGGTTCTCGGGCTTTCACATAGGTTTAATGCACATCTAGAAAAGTTTAAAAGAAAAAAAGGGTCGTTAATCAAGGTTGACTTTCGGGTTGACTTCGGTTTTCCCCGTGTGATCTTCGTAGTTCGGGTCTAGCGTGTAGGCCGGGCTAAGGGGGTTACGTTTGGTGGTATCAGAGCTAAGTTGCGAATATTTGGGACGATGGTAAGTTTGTGGTAAGTTTTTATAATAAGTGTTTCATGTTTGTTCTGATGCGTGGTTGAAAGTTTATTGAAAAATACGTTTATGAGTGAGTTGTTGATGTTTTTATCACGTTTTTTTTGTTATGTATCTTCTGTGAGCTAATGTGAACTTGTATTGATGATATGCTGGTGTTGTGAGTTGATTTTTTGAATGATGAAAATGTGATGGGTATAATATGTTGATATTATGCTGTTGCGGGTGAATGTTGTTTGATGAGAGCATGATTGAAGTTTGTTGATTGATATGTCGTATAAAAGGGGAGAATTCAGGATACCATTGCCTTATTATTATAGCTATTGTGTTATGTTGGAGTTGGAGTCTTGAATCCTTGCTTGAAGCTGGCATGATCGTTTTGTTTGTTTTGTTATCATTGCCTTGTTAATAATAGCACGATGGAATCAATGAGAGAATGGCAGTTGGGTGAGATGGTTGCTGCTTTAGAGCAGGTTGTTAAGGCGTGGAATTCACCTTTTTGTGGAGGTGTTTCGTTTCAGTCTACAATGCCTGGAGTTGAGGTAGTAAGGCACGAGGAGAAAGCTGGTTCTGTGATGAAGAGTTCATCACCTGTGATTCAGGATGTGTCGGGAACATCTCAGGCCGTGGTGAAAGTGAGTCCTGTAGACGTGCCGACTGAGGGACATGCGAGTTTGTCAAAACAACATTTAAATGATTTGGGAGCTGTGGAGTATCATTGTTCGACACCTGAGGCGTTCGAGGCTTGGTTAGCCAGTATAATTCCAATCCTGGATCATGAAGGGTGTGACGACGCCTGTAAGCTGGGAAGTGTTGTCTCGTTGATGTTGGAGGATGCTTGTGTCTGGTGGACATATGTGGCGGTGGCAACGCATATCCACGATATAGATTGGGAGTTCAATGTGTCTGCCCTTAATTGAAGATACCTTGGAGAAAAGCTATCAGGGGTTAAGCAACGTAGGGGTGTGGCTTCAGATTATGAAGGTGAGAAAAGTTTAAGCAAAAGAGCTGTGGGTACTAGTCTCGAGAGCGGTCAGCGTAAGAGGCTACGTGATAGAAGGGTTTGCTTGAATCGAAGTTTGAGTGGTAGTGTAGATGTGGGTCAAGTGCTGCATGACCAACGAGTGGTAGCTTGGTTGCCGATGTGTGAACGTTGTGGAAGGTGTCATGTTGGAAGTTGTTGGGGCGTGGGAGTTTGTTGGAACTGTGGTTCTAAAGAGCATGTGAAGCGGAATTGTCCTCAAGTGGTGGGATCAACTTCAGTAGGTGCAAAAGGGTCTCGTAAAGGTCATGGGCGCGGCCGAGACAGAGTTCGGGGGTGCCAAGAAAGGCAGAAAGGTGTGAGGAGCTTGGAGGATGGATCTTTTTGGAATTATGGGTCTGTTGGGCATTTGAGACGAAATTGTTTGGAGTTAGCTCGGGGAAGTCAGGGTTCGTTACCGCAGGGAGACGGTCATGACCTTAAAGTGTTGGTTGATGCTGCGGCGGTGCGGCCAGAGAATGATGGTTCTGCGAGGAAGAGAGTTTGTCTGTTGGGGCTCCGGGGCAGTCAAGTGATTATAGGTAACCTTGTTATGTAATCTTTGCCCTAGTTATTGTTGTTTGGTGTCGGTTTGGATTCCCTTGCGTAGTGGGTATGGGCTTATAGCTAGCAAGTTTGGGGTAGTTGTCGGTGTTGTTTGAAAACAACTTTAGTGTGAAGAGGGTATTAGTGGAGTATTTTGTAGCTAGCAGATTGTTAGAATGGTAGAGCTGGACAAGTTAGAAGTGAGGTAAGAGGTTGTTCTTAGGCGGATTCTGAGGATGTTATTGGTAAGTGTGAACCGACATACATGCACAGTTAAAACCATTTGTTATATATTATATATATGTTGGTACATGCATACATGCGACATGACATTAGAGGTTTTGCATACATGTACACATGCATTGATAGGGCATATTGGTGACCATGCATACGAACGTTCACACTTGCTAATAGCTAGTTGGGTCCGTTAGTGTTGTGGTAGGGTTAGGTTGGATGGTGGGTTTTAAGTGTTGTTTTGGTGCTAGGTGTAGTGGAAGGTAGTAAGCGAGTTGTCAGTAATATGGAGTGCGATCTAGCGTGTTGGCAGAAGGAAAGTGTTTTGGTGCTTAAAGAGTTTAGCGGTGTGGTGGTGAGGAGATTACCGGTTGGAGATAGAATCGGTCGAGGTGGTTGTGAATAGCAAATAGGTGTGGTAGTTTCTTAGTGTTAAATGATGTTGTAGGTTAGTGGATGTGTTTCTGGAATGTTGTGGCGTCTTGGTGTTGATGGTTGCAATAGGAGGGTTGTTTATGTAGGTGATGGTTCGTAGCAACCTTCAAGGAGTTGAGAGGAGGTTGTGTTGAGAGCTGTGGATTAGGTTTGGTTTGGGAGGAGTAGAGGTTTCGTAATCTTAATATGTTTATATGGAATGGTTGGTATCCAGGTAAGGTTAGTGTTATGGTCAAAGCTTGAAGTGGAAAGGCAATACAAGTTCAAGGGCCATTGTTGGTTGGTCGGGTTCTTGTAAGAGTGGGTTGTTAGTTGAGTATAAGTAAATCTTTTCTTAAGTCCGCTAGGGGTAAGTGGAACATCGGGTGGAGTTAAGGTTGGAGTCTTGTGGCATGGGTTTCGAATGTTGTGTGAGTAGTTTTGGTGAGTCGTTATGGTAGTGATAGTGGCGGATGTGAAGGAATGTTATCAATACATTGAGAAGTTTGAGTAAGCAGTTGTTGCTTAAGAAATTTTTGCTTGTTGTGGTAATTATTGAAAGGAGTTGAGCGGTTTTGCAAGGGGTTTTAGAAGCAGTGAAGGTTGTGGGTCACATGGTGGTTGAAACTGGATAGGTTGGTGTCACCGTGTGTGCAAGTTTTGTTGAGGGAGTTATGAGATAAGGTGGAGTATGTTGTAAAGATTTGAAGGTTCTTCGTGTTGTTGGGGCTATGCACAATTCGGAAGTGTGAAAGGATAAGCTGAGGCTAACATCTGAGTATTCTGGAAGTCTTGAACCGTAAGTAGTGGTGTTGGGTTTGGGTATAGTGTGAGTTTGATTTGAGGAGGAGTTGATTTTTGTGGTGTTTTGGGTGGAGGGTGTTTAGTGGTGGTTAAGTCTCATGTGTTACATTGTGTGTTGCTTTGGGAAGTTTGGCATCGTGCTCTTTTCGCAGGTTGAAATTTTGAGGACAAAATTTCCTAAGAGGGGGAGAGTTGTAACACCCCAAATTTGGGATTGGAAGTTTAGGGTCTAAATCAGATCGGTCTGGAAGACGACTCGAATATAAAAGGAGGTTTTAGGGAACACCTAGTTCGGGATGCTTTAAAAATATGAAAAAATATCTAAAAATCCTCATTTAATATACTTAAGAGAATGGTGAAATCAATTTTTTCAAAATGAAGTTTGGAAATATGACATTTCGGTGTAGTGACCAAATCGTAGTTTTTGCAAAAGTGAAATAGTGACTGTTTTGTAAAGGATTGGAACTTTGAATCTTTAAGGAGCTAATTTTCCAAAAATGTTTTACTCCAGACTTTTCCTTAATTTGGGTAATTTTAATAATGTTTTAATTAAAGGAAATGAGGTTTAATTAAATAAGAAACCAACTTTGACTATTAATAACTACTTTTCACAAATTTCACACTCTTCATTTTCTCTCAAATTCCTTTCAACAAAACACATTTCTCCACCAAATTTACTTTGATTTTACACTTCATTTGATGAGATTTCAATTCCTCTTTGATTCTTAATCAATCCCTCATCAAATTCACTTGATTTCTACATTGAATTTTCATGGAAACTTGCCCAAATCAAGGAGAAATCATCATTTAGAGGTAAGGATGTTCTTCTCCTCTAAATACTCAGTTCTTTACTGAAATTTCCAAGTTGTCAATCCTTTATTAAAGTTTTATGAATGGTTTTAATGCTGGAAACAAGATTTTGGCTTAAAACTCAAGATTTTGGAGGAGATCTTGTGGATTTTCGTGGATCTTGGTTAGGCTCTATTTTGAGATGGCTCTTTAATGTATTTTGGATGTCTAATGATGTAAGAAATGAGGTTTTATCAATATAATCCCGAATATGTTGTATTTCCTAAGTTTTTGCTTATGAAAATGGTGGTTTTTGGCGTGATTTTGGTGTTCTGCTATAGCTGGAGGTATAAGGACGAGGTTAGTGTTGTTTTTGATGTTAATTGATGTTTATAAAAGGTAAGAATTGATGGATCTTGGCTGGGCTTTGTTTTGGGAGAGTTTGGAGGTGATTTAAGTTATTTTTGGTGGACGAAATGAGGTTCTTGTGTAGAGCAACGAGTTGGGTTGTGTTGTTGGTGATTTTAATGCATGGTGATGCATTAATCCTCTGTTGTTATGTGTTTAAAACAGGGGAGAATGATCCGGAAGCAATAGAGGTGGCGTTGGAGGTTTCAGATGCTTGGGGGGCTTGTCGGCTAGCATAGTTTTGTGTATCGGTGAGTGGAAAAGAGTTTTCCAGCTTTGAAACATTTTGAACGAGGTTTCGGGAGTTTAGTTTAAGTCTAAACAACTTAGCTAAGCTCAAGAGTAAGTGAATGAAATTTCTCTCTTGGATTGTGCTATGTTTTGGTTTTAAATGCACTTGGGATGGCTGTGTTTTAATTACTGTGTTTTAAGCATGTTTAGACATGGTTTAATGTTGGTTTATTAATGCCATTATGATAAAGATGCACTAGGTAAGTGATCTTTGGCTTGCATGTGTTGAATGCATATGAATTTAATCATGTGGTGCTTGTGGAAATGACATTGTAGTTATGCTTGTAAAAACAATGGATTAAGGTGGTAAAATGGTTATATTGGCAAATGATGTAAGTGGTTTTTGGTTACTTTAATCGGATATAGTTAGCCGGCTATAGGATTGGGTGCACCGTGAATAAAGTCACCTTGGATGTTGAGGGGTTGTAATTGTACAATAAACTCCATCCAAGTATCCTAACGAGAGAGGTGAGATCACGACGGTGGTTAAAAGTCCGTGTGTGTGGTTCGTGGTAAGATCACAACGGTGGTTAAAAGTCCGTGTGTGGATCTTGGTAAGATTACAACGGTGGTTAAAAGTCCCTGTGTGGATCTTGTGTTATGTGTCCCGTACTCTCGCTAGTGAGTTATACAAATACCGATGAGTGATGTTGAGGGGTTGTGATTGTACCTGTAAACTCCACCTTGTGTTGTTCGGTAGTGTGTATGAAGCGTGTCAGACAACGCTTGTAATCCGCGTATCTGATTGTGTCTTTTGTTGTGATGGTTTGTGATTTATCGCTTGAAAGACAATATAATGTATTTGAATGAATTAAAGCGAGAGATGCTTGAAAATGATGCAAGGTTGCATGGGAATATGTAAATGGTGCAAGAATGCATGTGAAACTTGTTAAGTATGAGCAAAAGTATATCTTCTATTGTGAATGGTGCATATGTGCATAGAATCTCATAAGTGCATTGAAGTCTTGTGTAGGCTTGTTTTAAAAAGGCACGTAATGCAAATGTTGCTTTTGTAGTTCATGTGTTTTGCACTTGTTGATTGCATGGGGTAGATAGAAGGAACACTTGGTTTTTAAAAAGCATTTTTGCTTTGAAATGATCTTTAAGCATGAGAAAAGTATGGTGTGAGGTGGAAGAGATTTCCAAGGTAATCGAGTTAAACTTTGCATGAAGTGTTCATGCATGAAAAGGTTTAAATGATAATATTTGCAAGAATGTGGTTTGGGGTGAGTTGTTTAGCATTTCAAAGTTAAGGGTTGATTTCATGTTGAGCAATGCATGATTTAAAGCAATGTTGTTTCAAAAGAGGTTTTCGAACAATGCTTTGGTTTATTGAATTGTATATACTTTTAAAGAGGTTTTTATGATTCGATGCATTGATGATGTTTTGGTTTTGAGCATTCCTCACTAAGCATTATGTGATTACGCTCCTTTTTGTCCATCAATGCAGATATTTGAAGTTGGGACAACAAGAAGCAAGGGATTAAAGAAGAGTTCCACTTGAAAATTATTTCTTGGTTTATAGCTATCGATAATAAAGGCAATGGGGGGAAAGAGTCTTTTATGTCGTTGTGTAATGAGATTGTGTATGTTGACCATGTTCGGTTTATAGTTTGAACCTTGTTGTTGATCGCTTTGCCATATTTGAATCTTCTTCTTCATAACGATATGCTATGTTCTTTGATTAAGCAAGATCATGTGTTGGATGTGATGAATGAGTAGGTATGCCTAATGTTTGATTTGTATCTAGTCTTTGATGAAATTTGATAGTTATAATGTTTATCTTATTGATGATGTGTTATGGAATGGTTCCAAGTATGTTTGATGGTGTTTTGAAGTGAAAAACCAGAATTTTCTGCTGTTTCTGGGCAGGGTGTATCGAAACACCCTTAGTTGTTTCGAAACGGGTGCAAGAAATGGCCTGGGCGTTTCGGAACAGCTAGAAGTGTTTCGAAACACTTTTGCCACTGGAGGTGTCCGTTTCTGAACTGGTTTCGGAACATACCCGCGTATCGAAACAGTCAACACCGTTTCGAAACGGGCGTACGACACGGGTGTTTCTATACAGGTGTCAGTGTTTCGAAACGGTTGACCGTTGGACAATTTCTACATGCTTTACATTTTAGTCCTGAAAGTTGTAATTGCAATTGCTTGAGCTTGGGATGTCTTTTTAAGCTGAAATATGGCAGGGAGGCTTGGAATATGATTAATTGAGGTTTGGTAAAACTAAAATCTTGAAAGTCCTTTTATTTTCCAAAATTTACATTTTGGTCCCTAATAGTGTATTTCTTGCAATTGAGTCCTTAAACGTTTCCGATCGCTGTGCTTTTCTCTTCCAAGGTTCTCAAGCTTTCACATAGGTTTAATGCGCATCTAGAAAAGTTTAAAACAAAAAAAGGGTCGTTAATCAAGGTTTACTTTCAGGTCGACTTTGGTTTTCCTCGTATGATCTTCGTAGTTCGGGTCTAGCGTCTAGGCCGTGCTAAGGTGGTTACATTCATTGTCATGCATTGAGGGCAATGCAACCCTCGAGTTTGGGGGTGGGCATCCCTCCAGTAATGAAACTGCTAGTTGTGTCTTACATCGTGTCTAATTGTTAGTTTATTTTTAAGTTTATTTTTGTGTCAAAAATATGAAAATAAAAACAAAAATTTGGCTTAAGTCTTTGAACTGAACTTACCCGCCGCGAGATACTCTGCCGTGACAGTGCCTTTAGGATGTTTTAGGAACTATTTAGAGCCTTTCTATAGTTCTGATCTTTAGAACACCCTTTGTGACTCTTATGCTATCTAGACTTCTGTAGTGCACTAGAATAGGAATGTTTACCCGCTTGAGTTGCCCCTAGAGGTGCCTATCATTTGCTCTAGGAAAGAAATAAAAGAAAGAAACAATTCAGACTCATTTGCTTGCAAAACTGCCTTAAACTGATTTTAGGGAGATTTTTCTTTGAGCTTAAGTTAGAAAAAACTAAAGGAGCCTAAGAATTGCCTCCATAAAAAGATGAAGTCCAAGGTCAGAAAAAACTAAAAGAGCCTAAGAATTGCCTCCATAAAAGATGCAGTTGAGTCAAGAGTCCGTAAAAACTAAAGGAGCCTAAGAATTGCCTCTAGAAAAAAATGAATTGGCATAAAACTCAAGTTAGTAAGCATGACTATTCTGGTAAGCTAAGGGAGTCTAGGCACATATTTGTTCACAAAACCTGCACACACTGCACAAGAACTATAGCATTGTTTCGGATAAATCCAGAAACACCCGACAAGGCATTGCTCTTAATAGGGAATGTGTGGTAGGTAGTGAAAAGTTCATTGAATTAAGCCAAATCAAAAAGTATTTAGTTTTAGTTAGGTAGTATTTGCTTGAGGACAAGCAAGAACTTGAGTTTGGGGGTGTGTTGAGTGTATAAAAGTTCTATATTTTACCCCTCATTTACCCACATTTCTGCTGCATTCAAGCATGTTTTAAGTCATTTAGGATAGATTTCTGCATATACATCACAATTAGATAAAATGGCACAGTTGCTACTAATTTTGGTCACTTTTGCAGGTATTTGCAGCAGCAGACTCAGGGTAGCAAAATGAGCAGAGCTGGATCACAGAACTGGAGTCGAGGAGAAAATGCTGCCGTGGCCACTACCGTGACAGCCATGACGACAGAAGGGTGAAGTGGAGCTCGACATATAGAGTATTTCAAGCCGGTCTGTCGTGGACCACTCCTATATTTTTCTGAGCCCTGAGGCAGAATGAAGGGCAAGCCCAAAGTCCAAGGAAGAAACTCAAGGCAAGAAGAGAGGACTAATTAAAGACATCTACGCAGAAGATTTAATCTTTAATAGAGTTGTAGTTTAGTTTAAACTTGTATTCTTGCCATATTAGAAAACTTGGACCCAAGGCATATATAAAGGCATGTAATTCGACCTAGGGAAGGATATCTAATTCCTACCTGTCTTCCCCAAAACCCTTGTCGTTTTCCCCTCTTCATCATGTTTTAAACTCCCATTAGGGCTAAGGGTTGATTCTATAAAGTAGTTGCAAGGATTGTACTGTTTTAAGAATTTTCTATCACGCAATAAAAACTTCAAGTTTATTTATTCTGGTTTTTCATATCTCGCAAAAGTATCGGGAGAGCATTGTGAGGTTATCCATTTGTTTGTTATCGAGACAGTCAAGCATACGAACGAAATAAATACGTGTTTTCCAGTTTATGGTTAAACCATCTCAGCTTAGGGATAAGTACGAGGTTAAGTGGCTAAGAAAGAATTCAACAACATAGGTGTTCACCCTTCGATTCACGCCGAGAGGTATCATCTAAGAAGTGTCCATCAACAAAACTTGGGCCTAGGGATAGGACATGTCATATCAGGGATTCTTGCCAAGCTTGAAGTACAAAGTTGTGTGATCGCTTCCGCGACATCAACAGACTTTCGCCGCGACAGGTGCTGCTGCAACAGGGACGACGACATAGAAAAAAGTTCATCTTATAGTGCAACACCTGCACTACTGAGCAAATCAATACCGGTCTATTTCTTAAACCCGATTCCTTATTCTTTTACTTTAGTTGTTTATAAAGATTACTTCACCACTCTAATTAAACTATTTCTCTCTCTTGTGCAGCAATTCGAGGATAGAGTTATTTCCAGTCCCTGTGGAGACGATATCCGATACTCCAAGTATCACTTTACTACTTGCGCCGTGTACACTTGCACTATTTGCGATAAGACTCTTTTACACGCAACACTCCCCTTTACTTAAAGCATCATCAAAGAATGTTAGTCCAACACATGATAATCTAGTTGAATGAAAATAATATAAATCAAATTAAATAAACAAAAACAAGTAGATTTTACCAACACTTGATCTTCAAGGGAGGATGTGAAGCCTTCCTTCTTCAAGTGTTCTACCTTGTGTGCATGGAGCTCCCCCTCCTTGATTGGACTTGTTGAACACTTCCATCACACCTAATCAAGACAATCATACAAATTTTGGTATCCAAATTGCTTTGGATCCATAAACGTTAGTTGCACAAAATTTAGTCCCCTTAGGAATCCATTTTTCAATTTCATCCTTTTTATGTGAAGTGATTAGTTCTTTTGAAACCCAAACACCTCTAAAACATTTTCCATTTAAAAATATAGGGGCACTAGATTGTCTTCGGTAAAATTTTGATTTTCCAAAATCATTTTTCTTTTCTAGTTCCTTGGAAATCAAAATCTTTTCTTTCTTAAGATCATCAACTTCTTTTTGATGATCCTTTTCAATTGTTTGAAGCAAGTTTTGTAAACTAGAAACTTGTTGCTCAAAATCCTTCAATTTTGCTTCAAACTCAAAATTGGTTTTCAAAAGCAAATCATTTTCAATTTTCAACTTTGAAATCAAATTTTTGTTTTTTTGAAAATGAAGCCTTGAATTCGAAAACCAATTCATCATAGGCTTCTTGTAACTCATCAAAAGTATAAGAGTTTGAAATGGATGAGTTAGAAGTTACCTCCCCCCATTGAGGGCCATCAAGCATAGGTGGGCTACTTCATCATTAGTGAAGTCTTCATCACTCCATGTGGCCACATATGCTTGCTTTGAAGACGATCCCTTCTTGTTGAACTTGTGGGATTCCTTCATCTTCTTCCTTGATTCATGCTTAAATTTTTCCATTTTGTTCTTCATGAACCAGGTAAATTTGTTGAAGAGATAGGTCATCTCTTCATTTTCACTTTCCTCCTCATTTTGGATTTTAGCGACCAAATTGTAAAAATTGTAAAACTATTTTTAATGACTATTTTGTAAATGAGCCAATACTAAAAACCCTTAGAGAGCTATATTTTCCAAATGTTTTAATCTGAAAATAACCACCTTAATTGAGTGTTAATTATTTTCTAAATCATTTTCCCTATTGTTAAACTAGGAATACTAGGAATTGACAATTAATTATTTTTTAAATCATTTTCCCTATTGTTTTGATTTTCCTTCATTTTCTATCCATATTTTCCCTCATTTTCCATTTCAACTTCCAAACAAGATTCTCCACAATTCTTTGCTGATTTTCATTGGAGAATCTATCATTTGATTTCACTCTTGTTTCTTAACAAAACATCATAAGGATTTCTCAAGGATTTCATCAATTTCACAAGTTGGATTTAAAGAAAATCTTACGACAATTTTGGTGGGAGCTTCTTCAAAGGGGACGATCAAGGTGAGGTTGCCTAGTTGTGTGCATTGCTTACCGGAGGCTTAATTTGCATTGGAGAGCTAAGCGAGGCGTATCAATGAGTGAATAAACGCGTAAAGCTCTTTAAAGTTTTGATCAGTGGATCATGGGGGTTTAGTTATAGCCTAAAAAGCTTAACTAAGCTCAAGATAAGTTTCTCTATTTTCGCCTTTGTAACCCCTCGGTTTTGGGCCTAGGAGTTTTAAAGACGATATAGAGCCCGCAGAAACCTAGACTAGAGATTGGGGTTGGTTTAGGGAAAACTTGGTTCGGGATGAGATAAAATTATACAAAAAATTCCTAAAATCCTCTTTAAATATATATTAAGGAAAAGTGAAGCCAAATTTTGGAAAATGATTTTTAGAAGGTCGACATTTCAGTTTAGTGACTAAAATGTAAAAATGGAAAAATATTTTGAAAGAGGGCCAATGCTTAGAATCTTTACGGAGCTAAGTTATAAGTAATTAACATTTTACTTTAATTGAGCACATTTTAATTGTGGTTTAATTAAAAGATTCGAAAGAGTTTTATTAAAAATGGGATTTAGTTTTATAAAATCATTTTTGACGTAACTTTTATTTTCTCTCTTTTCTCATCAGCCAAACATCTCTTTTCTCTCATAACCTCCATAGATTTTCATCTTTTCAATTCTTTTTGTTTGGCAAATGATTTAATTGGTGATTCCTACATTTATCTCAAAGGATATTTTAAGGTTTTCAACAAAATCTTGCTAATTGAAGGAATATGCAAGGATTAGAGGTAAATTTTGTTCAACCCCTCTAATCAAGGTTCTTTATTGAAATTCACAAGCATTTGGCTCTCTAATTATTTATTCTTAACAAGATTTCATGTTTAATTTGATGAAAATGGTTAAATCAAGCTTAAATGGTGATTTTGGATGATTTTCACATTGAATCTGATTTGGCTGAGTTATGATTGATTTTAATCATGTTTTGGATGATAAATAATGTTGAAAGAAAGGTTTGATCATATTAACCCCGAATCAAGATGGATCTCTAGTTGTTAGGTTGTTAGATTTTGGATTTTTGCGGTGTTAGTGTGAAATTTGAGTTGTTGAAGGTATAAGGATGTAATTAGGTTGATTTTGGATGTTAATTGATGTTTAAAAATGGATGAAAGTGATAGGCTTGGCCGAGTTGAGTTTGTAGTGTAATCGAAGGTGTTTTCGGATAGGCGTTTTGGTGTTTTTGGGCAGAGCAGCGGGGCAACTTTGTTTGCTGGAGATTTTAATGCATTGTGATGCATTAATCCTCTATTCTCGTGTGGTATAAACATGGGAGATCGTATCGAAAGCAATCAATGAAGGTTCGTGAGATTTGATTGCTTGGATTTGCGTCGGCTAGTCGAGTTTGTGCGTGTCGGTATGTGTTAAATGTGAATTATTTTGGCAAGTGATGTTGTGAAAGTGGTTTATAAATGATATTGGATATAGTTAACTATAGGATTGAGTGTATTTTAAAAAGTCGCCTTGAATGTCGAGGGGTTGGTGTCCCGTGTCTCCGTCCAAGTACCCTAACGATTGAAGAGGTTGGTGTCCTATCTCTCGTTAGTGGTTAAGTGTTTAACTAGTGATAGGGTTGATGTCCCTATGGGTTGTAATTGTACCCGGTTGATAGAGTACCTTTGGTTGTGTATGTACCAATTTCGGTTGATATGGCTTGAAGTTTCAAGTAGACACTTGTTGAATCTGTGTATCCGATATGTGGCTTTTAGTTGTGAACTTGTCTAATGATCACTTGTAAGCCAATACAATTGATGATGTATCGTGGAGTTGTTTATGTTGGTAATGTGGTTTATGCATGTTTTACACTTTAAGCTTTGCATATGGTAGCTATGCTTGGGAAGGCTTAAATAATGTGTGGATTTGGAATGTGTTGATGATTCATGATACATGATCATGAGATTTAATATGTTGATTTTGTTTAAGGAAAATGCATGGTTTTAAAAAGGGCATGATGGTTTTCAAATGATGTTTGAGAAATTGAAATGAGACTTAAATGTGGACTTAAAAAAATTTAAATGCATTGACGATGTTTTGGTTTTTGAGCCTCCTCACTAAGCCTTATGTGCTTACGCTCTCATTTGTCCATCAATGCAGATAATTGAGGTTTTGGAGGCAGCGAGTGGCAAGGGATCTGAAGAGACTTCGTTTGAGAATGTATGTTTCGATTTAGACTATACGTAATAAGGGTAATGGAGGATTCGTTGTGTTGTTGGGAGATTTGTGCAAACTCCCTTTTGTGCTAGTTTGGTTTGTTGTTTTAGACTTGTAAATGGTCATTGGTATTTGATTTATGCATTCCTTTGCATATTGGTATCTTACTTGACTTGGCATTAGGTTGCATGCCTATAGTTTATCTTTGATGCCACTCGTCATGCTATGATTAAGTTTATGCTCTGGATGTATGCGAATTGATGTTTAAATATGTTGTATGCATTTTTGTAGCCCCCTCGACCCGTCCTAGCTGATAGACCAAACTGAACGGGTCACACGGGGAATATTGAAGTAAATCAGAAAGGTTTACCTCAATAAACAGCCCTATTGTTTTACTTTTTATCTTATCTAGATGCAATTTTGTTGAGTTGATCAAATGATTGCAAATGGCTAAGAGGAGGGTAATTGACGAATAAAAATTTGAATGTGGAATTTGGATGAATGAAAATTTGACACAAAACAATTTATAGTGGTTCAAGTTCCTGAATGAACTCTACCTCCACTACCTTAGTTCCCACTAAGGAATTTCAACCAATCCACTAATTGATTCTTCCCCTTTTCTTGGATGAGGAGGAAACCTTACAAAAACCGATTAAGCTTTCTTCCTAAAGCTTAATCCAATACACTCTTTACAAAGAAAGAATTTGGTAAACCTTACAAGTACCTCTCTAAGGTTGATGTTTACCCAAATACAATCAAACATTCCTCAAACTCTCAATAAAAATTATAATTAAGAACTCAATAGAGTTGGGTACAATATTTGACTCTAAAATAAACAAGGTTTGGATTTGAATGCTTTTATGTTGCTTTAAGGCTCAATAGTTGTTGATGTAGCATTTGAGACTTGTTTTTATACACTTGCATTGATTTCTAGCCGTTTGGGTGGTTGAGATCATCAATAGAGCCGTTGGGCTGCAATTTCCCGCAATAAATGCTCCTCAACAACCTACCGTATCGGTACGACTCGTGGGCGTATCGGTACCCGTCTCTAAGAAGAAAGAGCCATTGTGACTGAAAATAGGGCGTACCGATACGCTTGATGGGCGTATCGGAATGGTATTAAGGGACGCATCGATACAATACTTCGTATCGATACAGATTTTGCTCACTGGAATCTCGAATTGGGTTGTGCTAAAAAGCGTATTGGTACTCTACTTTAGCGTATCGATACCGTTCAACGGTCATTTAAAATTTTGGATTCCAATAACTGACAAGCCAACGTTCGAATATTAAATGCGAGGATTTTTGCAAAGGTCAGCATATCGTATCGATACAGTGACATGTCGTACCGGTACGCTATAGCAAATAATATTTTTATATGAAAGCTGTATCGATATGCTATAGCTTAAAGTCTTGCCCAGAGAATATCATATCGATACGGGGTTAGACCGTATCGATACGCTATGAATGATTAAAATTCCAGTGTTGAAAAATTATGTCGATACGTATAAGGGTATTGATACGCCTGGGTGCTTTGTTGAAATTTGGCTTGAAAACTCATGAAAAGACTTAGTGAAAATTGAACCTTTAAATATGTTTTGACTTGAAATAGTGTTTGGTTCAAAATGGCTTGTCAAATTGTGAGTCTTGAAGATACTTAAAAATTTATTGTTTTGCAATTTAGTCCTTAACGTAAATTGTTATATCAAAATCAATTTTAGTTTTAAAAATTTAAAATCCTATGTGTTGAACATTTCAGCGGAACATTCGTATCTCGATCAATTATCAATTTCGTTCAATTATGGCTTTTAGGGACCAATTTTTAATTTTTCCGATTTATAGGGACTTAAGAAATTTTTGTATTTCCATTTTGTAATTAGTCCCATTACGTGCATCTTAGTCAAATCTCAGCTTAAAACAATCATTCATATTCACTTAATTGCATCCACAACATTTAGGGACTAAAACATAAAGAATCAGAACTTTAGAATATTCCTTCAACTAATATAACAACCAACTATTTCGGTACAGGCTAGCCCTTTATCGAAACTGGTGTATCGAAATAGTACTTCACGGCTCAAAACACGGGCCTGTATCGAAACAACATTAAGGTGTTTCGAAACTGTGGTTTCCAGTAATCACTCGCACAACGAATATATTTTCATTTAAATCGAACCACAACCATTCATTCATTTGCAAACAATCTAATTTAAGGTCAAATTACAATTTAAGGTTACCAACCTTTAATTAGGTTCATTAAATGCTTGCAGGTTAAATATTAGCATAATATGATCATTAAAACATACACAATTGCAAATTATATAAACATGGATTGAAATGTAGACATTCAAAACTGAGGAATCATTTCAATTTAACGAACTTAACAACCCCATTTCGAAACAGACACCCCTATTTCGAAACCATGCATTCTAGTAGCATTTGGTCTCAGAACAGTCTCACCCATTTCGGAACCAAGTGCCCAGATTAACTTTCCCTACATTCAGACATAACAGAATCGTATCGAAATGACCCCGAGTTTCAATACGGGCTCAATTTATAACTAAGGGTCTCGAAACGACCTAGCACTATTATGAAACATTAAGACCAACTTTGAAACACTCTTAAAGTGGTTTTCGAACTTAGTGTAAGCTTGAAACAATTTACTAAGTTCGGAAGTAAGTAAAGTGATTTTCTCCCTCGGATTGTGCTATTATGAGCTTGTTAATGCACTTGATTTTTTATGTGTTTACCTACAGTTTAAAGCATGTTTTTAATTAAGGGATTTACTATTTATAATGCCATATTGATGAAGGATGCACATGGTAAGTGATCCTTGTATGTATATGCTTATACATGTTTAATGAAGCATGGTTTAATGCTTAGAATATGGCTTATTGGTAATGCTTTGAAAAATAGTGAGGCTGGTGCTAAATGAGAATTATATTGGTAAGTGATGTTGTGAAAAGTGATTTATAAATGAAATCGGATATAGTTAGTCGGCTATAGGATTGAGTTCACTATAAACAAGTTGCCTTGGATGTTGAGGGGTTGTGAATGTACTGAAAACTCCATCCAAGTACCCTAATGATTAAGGAAATTGAGTTGTGTACCATCTCTCGTTAGTGGGGTTATACATCTACCGATGAGTGGTGTTGAGGGGTTAAAAGGTACCGAATACTCCACTATGGGTGTCACAACGGTGGAGGGTAGCTCTCGTGTGTAAACCTTGAGATGCCGGTGAGAATGTATGAAGTGTTGGGACAACACTTGTGAATCCGTGTATCCGATATGTTTTGAGAAATGAGTATATTAATGATCACTTGTGAGCTAATATAATTGATGACTTGATATGAAATGTATATGGATGCTCAACTTGAAAATGCATGTTTTACTCATTAAGCTTTGCATATGGAAGTTATGCATGGAAAGGCTTAAGATGAGTGTTAGCAAATGGTTTTGCTGTTGAAGTATGTGATACTTGTTGCATGATGTATAACATGCTGATTTTGTTAATGAAGTGCATGTATTTCAAAAAAGGGCAGGATGGTTTCCAAATGGTGTAAAATGGTTTTTAAGCATTGATGGTGTTTTTGGTTTTGAGAACTCCTCACTAAGCTTGACCATCAATGTAGATAACTAGGTGTTTGGAGGCGGCAGCTTGCAAGGGGATCGTAAGAGACTTCGTTTTGAATGTATGTTTCGGTTATGGACTAGAGTAATAAGGGCAATGGGGGACTCTATGTTTTGTTTGGGTGATGTGTATAAACACCCTTTTGAGCATGTTTTCTTTATGGTTTTATACTTGTAAAAGGCCTATATATGGTGTTTGGAGTATTGGTTTGAGTTTTGGCTCTAGAGTGGCTTATTTGTTAGGTTGCATGCCTTTAGTTTTCCATTGACGCATTTTGCCATGATTTGATGCTAGATATGCAATGGTTGTTAGTGGATTAATGTTCAAGTACGATATATGCATGTAGGAAGCATGTTGGATTGGTTTAGAATGGTTTAAAGGGTGAAAAACCAGCAAAATGTGTCATTACAGGCCCAGGTGTTTCGGTACACTCATGCCTGTACCGAAACAGTGAGCCTGAAATGGCCTTAGTGTTTTGAAACAGGGTAGGTATGTTCTGGTACGTTTTGCAATAACAAAGAGACTAAAGGCATGCTTCCTAGGAGAAATATGTACCGTAACCCCTTTAGCCCTGCCTAGACGTCCGACCCGAATTAGGAAGATTACACGGGGAAAACTGAAGTCAACTCGTAAAAGTCAACCCCTATTAACGACCGTTTTTTCTATTATCTTTTCTAGATGCAAATTATTAACCTATATGATTAGCAAAGCGATTAGGCGAAAATGGCACGACGATCAGAGTTCAATTAGGGGTTCAATTGCATTTATTGGACTTTTAGGGACTAATTCATAAATTTCAGAAATTACAAGGACTATCCAGGTTTTAAAGTTACCAAACCAAAATTAGTCATATAACATGCCATCATGTAAAATCTCATATCAAACGGACCATCCGAACTCAACTAATTGAACAATCATTACTTAGGGACCAAAACGTAAGAAACATGAACTCAGAACAATTCAAATTCAGCGTCCAACGGTCAAGTGTTTCGGAACAGAGAACACTGTATCGGAACGACCATTTCGAAACAAGAGTGACCATTTCGATACGCGGGGGCGTTCTGAAACCTCAAGAAACTCGTTTCGATACACTAGTTCACAGTGGCGAAATGTTCCGGAACGTGCCTTCCTGTTTCGAGACACCATGGTCATTACAGACCTTCGTTCCGAAACGAACAAGGGCGTTTCGAAACGCCTGGGCCTGTAACATTCCAAATTTCTGGTTTTTAACAAGTTTTCATCTCTGAAACCATTCTGACACTTGTTCCAACACACATACAACATGGATAAACATCAAGGATCACCCATACGAAGCACAAGCTATATCAAGGCATCATTCTTGCAAGTTATAGAGCTATAGGTATGCTTCCTAGATGTCAAAAAACAAAAAGGCTAAAAACTATATTCAAGATCAAACAAACACTCAAAGGCCATTTACAAATCTGAATAAGCAAACCAAACATGCTCAAGGTGTTTAATGTTGCGTGTAAAAGAGTCCTATCCAAATAGTGCAAGTGTACACGACGCAAGTAGTAAAGTGATACTAGAGTATCAGATATCATCTCCACAGGGACTGAAAATAACTTTATCCTTGAATTGCTGCACAAGGGAAAGAAAATAGTTTAATTTGAATGTTGGAGTAATCTTGAGTAAAAACAAAAATAAAAGATAAAGGAATCAAATTTAAGGAATAGGCCGGTATTGAATTGCTCAGTAGTGCATGTGTTGCATTGTTAGAGGAACTTCTGTTTTCTGTCGTCCCTCCTGTCGCGGCAGCACCTGTCACGGCAGAGGTCTATTGATGTCGCGGTAGTGATCAAACATCTCTGTACTTCAAGCTTGGCAAGAATCCCTGCTATGACTTGTCCTATCCCTAGGCCCAAGTTCTGTTGATGAACACTTCTTTGATGATACCTCCCGGCGTGAATCAAAGGGTGAACACCAAAGTTGTTGAATTCTTCTTTAGCCACTTAACCTTTTACTTATCCCTAAGCCAAGATGGTTTAACCATAAACTGGAAAATGCGTAACTACTCTTTTCGTATGCTTGACTCTCCCGATATCAAACAAATGGACAACCTCACAATGCTCTCCCAATGCTCTTATGAGATATGAAAAACCAGAGTAAATAAACTTGAAGCTTTTATTACTTGACAGAAAATTCCTAAAACAATACAACCTTGCAACTACTTTACATAATCAACCCTTAGACCTAGGGGTGTTTAAACATGATGGAGAAGGGAAAACAACAAGGGTTTAGGGGAAGACGGCTAGGAATGAGATATCCTTCCCTAGGTCGAATTACATGCCTTTATATAGGCCATGGGTCCAAGTTTTCTAATATGGCAAGAATACAAGTTTAAACTAAAGTAAAACTCTATTAAAGATTAAATCTTTTGAGTAGATTCCTTTAATTCGTCCTCTTTTCTTGCCTTGAGTTTCTTCCTTGGACTTTGGGCTTGGCCTTTGTTCTGCTTCAAGGCTCAGAAAAATATGGGAGTTGTCCACGACAGACCGGCTTGAAATCCTCTATCTGTCGAGCTCCACTTCACTTTTCCACCTCAGCATTCCTCTATCGTCATGTCTGCCACGACAGATGTCACGACGTCCATTTTCTTCTCGACTCAAGCTCCGCAATCCACCTATGCTCCTTTGCTGCCCTGGGTCTGCCACAGCAGATACCTGCAAAAATAGCCAAAATCAGTAGAAACTTTTCCATTTTATCTAATTGTGATGTATATGCAAAAATATATCCTAAATGCAATGAATTATGCTTGAATGCAGCAAAAATATGGGTAAATGAGGGGTATAATATAGAACTTTTATACACTCAACACACCCCCAAACTCAAGTTCTTGCTTGTCCTCAAGCAAATACGACCTAACTAAAAATAAAAACTTTTTGGCTTGGTTTAATTCAGTGAACTTTTCATTACCTACCACACATTCACTATCAAGAGCAGTACCTTGTCGGGTGTTTATGGATTTATCCAGAACAATGCTATAGATCTTGTGCAAGTGTGTGCATGTTTTGTGAACAAATATGTGCCTAGACTTCTTTAGCTTACCAGAATAGTTATGCTTACAAACTTGAGTTTTATGCCAATTCATTTTTTATGGAGGCAATTCTTAGGCTCCTTTAGTTTTTTCTGACCCTTGACTCAACTTCATTTTTTCTGGAGGAAATTATTAGGCTCCTTTAGTTTTTTCCGACCTTAGACTCGACTTCATTTTTTATGGAGGCAATTCTTAGGCTGCTTTAGTTTTTTCCGACTTAAGCTAAAAAATCTTCCTAGAGTCATTGTAAGGCAATTTTGCAGGCAAGTGAGTCTAAAATGATTCTTTCTTTTATTCTTTTCCTAGATCTAGTGTTAGGCACCTCTAGGGGCAACTCGAGTGGGTAAACCTTCCTATTCTAGTTCACTACCGAAATCTAGACAACATAAGAGTCACAAATAGTGTTCTAAAGTTCAGAACTATAGCGAGGCTCTAAATAGTTCTTAATAAATCTTAGAGGCACTGTCACGACAGAGAATGTCGTGGCAGGTAAGTTCAGTTCAAAGACTTAAGCCAAGTTTTTATTATTTATTTATTTATTTTGACACAAAAATAAACTAAAAATGAGACATAAATTAAAGAAACAACTTAACAAGTTCATTAATGGAGGGATGCCCACCCTCAAACTATAGAAAATAGCAGCAAAAACAACAAATATATAAGAAAAACACTTAATTTGATGAGCTGTCGTCGCTGCTGTTGCTAACTTGGAGATGCCGGCGGGCAATGACTTTGACGGCAGGGGCTGGATGGGTGTTGGGAGACGAGGAGGCCATCTTCTTCTTTGCCTCTCGAGGTGGTTAGACTCGGGTAGGTGAGATGTGTGGGGGCTACTCCAGGACCTCGAGATCATCATCGCTGCTGCTGCTGTCCGATCTGTCATGGCAGGGTCCTTCGACAGTCTCGTTCAGCTTCTTCCTTTTCATCGGAGGGAAGTCCTTGGAGATATCTCGGACGACGGATGGCTCTGAATCAGAATCCTGCCAGAAGGATGAGGAGGAGAACCCTTCAAAATATTTTGGGTCGATCTCCGGTAGGGGGTCCTTTCTTTTATCTCCATGGGCAGTGGCAGATTTTCTGCCGCCATCTCCGGTCGTGGCAGGTGTGAAGGCGGCATTAGGGGTTCTGGGGCTAACAGTAGGTGTGGGTGCAACAAAAAGAGTTTCTGGGAAAACATGGAATTGCACATTGGGAAAATTTAAATCAGACTTGATAAAATTTACCGTGGCGGCAGTGAAGCCCCTCAGAAATCCCATTAGGCCGAGCTGTCATTCCTCCATCTTCTGCAGTATCTTCAGGATCAGGCTGGAGGTGTCTGTCGGTGCTGCTGCCGTCGTCTGCTCTTGTTCTGCTGCGACAGGTTTAGGGGAGTCAGGGTCTACTATCGATTCTGTCGTAATAGTGGGGTCCACATACGACAGAGGAGTGACATCTTTTAATTCCATCAAACTGTAGAGATTCTGCTGCATTCATCCTTTCCCTCGAACCTTGACATCCTCGTTGATTTCTAACATTGTTTCCCCGACAGAGCGTGGTGATGAGATAGGGGAAGACTAGGGGGCCTGAAGGTCGGAGAGAACACTTGAGGATTCTGTCTCGGATGTATCAGCCGACGTTGATTTGCCTCTCGTTGAGAATGGAGTGGACGAGGGCTAATCTCTGCCAGTCAACAGTGGTGTTGTGTGAGGTGGGCATGAGGCGCTTCTTGACGCAATGGTTCCTCAACTTGGCTTGTGGGGTGAGCTGGGTTCTCCGCACGGTCCACTGGGGCTTGGGGTCATCGTTCCATTCCGTGCCCTCCTCTGTCACCTCTACCATGACAACATCATAGTCTGCCAGCGACAGACTGTTCACAAACTTCCGATAGGCGTCTTCCTTCTTGCTCACATACAGCCCATACAGCGTGTTAATGTATGCCAGCTCGAGGGAGATTTCTTTGCCTCGGACAGTCACTATCGTGGCATCCTTGTCGGTGACGGCAGCATAGAATTCTCCAACGAGGGTGACGTTCATCTCTTCTAGATGGGCAGCAAACTTCTGCCACTTGAGTGTGAGGATCTTCTTGGCGATGAAGCCTTCGAGCCCTAGTTCTTCCATCTTTTGGGTATAAATGAACCATCTTTCTTCCCATATTTCTCTCTTCTAGAATGACCCATAGTACCTCTTTGCTGAGTCTGTGGATGCAAAGAGGTTGGGTATTCTATTGTGGCTCGGTGTTGACACTGTCGTGGCAGAGGTGGAGGCAGCGCTGCGTCGGGTTGATCTGGTGGCCATTGCAAGAAACTGTAGTAAAATAAAAGAAATTTTCTGAGATCTAGAATCTGGGAAGCAAGTTTGAATGATTCACTGGCATCACACATTATCTCAAATGGCAAACTTAAGTCTGGTGGCTATACGATCGGGGCTATTACCAGCTTTTCCTTCAGTATTCTGAATGCTTCAGTACATTCAGCATTAAAGTCGAAGGGGCGATTCTGTTCCAACATGTGGCAAAGAGGCTTGGTGATCTTCGAAAAATTGGCTATGAATCTCCGATAAAACCCTACATGCCCTAAGAAGCTCCGAATCCCTTTGACTGTGGTGGGTGGCAGCAGCTTTTCGATAACCTCAATCTTGGCTATGTCCACCTCTATGTCGCGGCAGCTCACCTTGTGGCCCAGTACTATATCTTCATCCACCATAAAGTGGCATTTTTCCCAGTTTAAAACCAAGTTCGCCTCTTCGCATCTCTCAAGAACCTTCTGTAAATTGCCTAAACAATCTTCGAAGTTGTCTCCAAAGACAAAAAAGTCGTCCATGAAAATCTCTAGTAAATCCTCCACCATGTCGGAGAATATTGCCATCATGCACGTTGGAAGGTTGATGTTGCATTGCAGAGCCCAAATGGCATTCTTCGAAAGGCATAGGTGTCGTACGAGCATGTGAAGGTGGTTTTCTCTTGGTTCTTCGGTGCGATTTCTATTTGGTTATAACCCGAGTAACCATCAAGAAAACAATAGTAAGGTTTCTCCGCTAATCTATCAAGCATTTGATCAATAAAGGGTAAGAGGAAGTGGTCCTTCTGGGTAGCTTTATTAAGCTTCCGGTAATCCATACAAACCCTCCAACCGGTCACAGTCCTGGTTGAGATTAGTTCGTTTTCTTCGTTGGTTACTACGGTTATGCCTCCCTTTTTGGGCACACATTTGACCAGACTCACCCACTTGCTATCCGAGATGGAGTATATTATTCTGGCATCAAGCCACTTGATAATTTATTTCTGCACCACCTCTCGCATAGCCTCATTCAGTCGTCTTTGGGTATCTATAGTCGGCTTATGATCATCCTCCAAGAGGATCTTGTGCATGCATAACACCAGACTGATGCCTTGGATATCAGCTATAGTCCATCCAATTGCCTTTTATGCTGCTGTAGCATGTTGATTAGCCGTTGTTCCTGTTCCTGTTCCTGCATCAACTTGAAAGAGATGATTACGGGCAACATATCATTTAAACCAAGAAAGACATATTTAAGCTGCCCTGACAGGGGTTTGAGGTCTAGAACAAGTGGTTGTTCAATGGAAGGGTTTTGGATTACATGTTCATTCGAGGTATAATTTAAAGTCTCGAAGAACTTACCTGGAAGTGTGCCTATCCAATTGACCTCCTCATGACCTTCAGTGTCGGATGATTCTGTGTCTGAGGGGTTACTGTCGTCGTTGCTGCCGTGACAGTCTTCTGGGTGACTGCGGTGGCAGTGACCAAACCATCTGTCGTGGCAGTTCGACCTGATGCAGGGTTGGTCAAGGACTACTTCAGAGATTGCCTTGCATTCTTCTTCTACATCAGCCTGTTTTATTGCTAGGAGAACATTGAGTTTGATTTGCTGATCATTTACTCTCATCATCAGTTCTCCTTTCTCAACATCGATCACAGTTCTGCCTATGGCTAGGAAGGGTCGCCCTAGGATGATCGGTGCGTTTTCATCTGCTTCACAATATAAAACAAGAAAGTCAACAGGAAAAATAAATTTATCCACTCTTACCAGAATATCTTGGATCTTCCCTTCCGGTTGTACATAAGAGCGGTCTGCCAACTGCAGCATGACTGTTGTGTGCCTTGCTTGTCCAATACCTAGTTTCTGAAATACAAATTTGGGCATTAGATTTATGCTAGCACCAAGATCAAAAGTGCCTTACCCACGAACTTATCGCTAATTATGCATGGTATAATGAAACTCCCAGGGTCCTTCTTTTGGGGTGGATGCTTATGCAAGATTGTCATGCATCCTTCTGCCATCTTCAGTGTCTCAAATTCCCCAAGTTTGGACCTTTTGGACATTGCGTCCTTAAGAAACTTCGCATATCCAGGTATCTGCTTAATGGCATCTAGCAGCGGTATGCTAATGTGTACTTGCTTAAAAATATCATAAATTTTCTTAAGCTAGTACTCTTGTTTCTGTTTTTGTAACCGCTGTGGAAAAGAAGGTGGAGGACGGTAATCTTCAAGGCGTCCTTCACATGGAATTTGGATTTGAGGAGGCTTGAGTTCTTCAGCATCTTCTGTCTGCTCCTTTGTCCCTTCTGTTATTGCGGTAGGTGTGTTGACAGCAGGTTGTTTTTTTTTCTTCTACCGGGGCAATGTTCACGGCAGGTGTCTCTAGGGTTGGTTCCTCACTTGGTACTTCCTTTATTTCCGGCCCTTGTAATTGTTTCCCACTCCTCGTTGTAATTGCTTTGCACTGCTCATGTGTGGGTTTTCTAGTGACCTCAGTATCACTAGGGAATCCTCCGTTCTGCCTCGACTTGATATACTGTGAAACTTGGCCCATCCGTGTCTCCAGAGATTTTAGGGTAGCCTCATGGTTTGTCATCCTCATCTCTGTCTTGTCCATGAATGATTCAATTTTCTTGACAAAGTGATCCATGTTTACAATGTATGCTCTCGTTTGTGACATGAATGTTGCCAAGGTATGTTCCAGTATACTAGGTGTTGCTGCCGGCTGTTGTTGTGGCTGCTGTCGCGACAGAATTCGAGGTACTCCTTGGTTTTGGTTGTTCTGCACTGGAGGATTCAGTGCATTGTTGGAATTACTCCAGAAAAATTTGGGATCCTTCCTCCAGCTGGGATTGTAATTGTTGGAATCATAGTTTCTCAGCTTGTTATAGTTCCCAACATACATCCCTTCTTCAAGCTGTAAAGGGTAGTCTTCTGAACTGTGGTTCCCACTACAGGTTTCACATACCTCTTCTGTAGAATATACGACTTTAGAATCGTTCCGTTGCAGCTTTTCAACTATCTTTGTGAGGTATGCAACATGTGATTTAACCGAATTATCAGCTTCGTAGTCCTTTATAGATATTCCTCGTTTGCCTCCTCTTCTGGCTGTAGGAAATTGCTCATCGTTCTTTGCTAACTTCTTCAACACTAGCATTGCCTCGTCTGGTTCCTTATCCAGTAATTACCCATTTGCAGCTGAATCTATTCTCAGTCGAGTGTGTGCATTGGCAGTATTGTAGATTTTGACAACCTGATTCCACACAGGGAATCCATGCATCGGGCAATTCCGTAAGAGAGTTGTAAATCTGTCCCATGCCTCTTGAATTGGTTCGTCATCTTCCTGTTGAAAAGTAGCAACCTCGTTATGCAATCTTTCAGATAAATGAGAAGGATTAAAATGAGAAAGGAATTCACGAGAGAGATCTGCCCAAGTTCTTATTGAACCCGACGTTAATTTGTTCCACCAAGTTTTAGCTCTATCTCTCAATGAATGAGGAAATAACCGGAGCCTCAGTACTTCCGGATTTATTCCTGGCAATCTGAACGATCCACATATTTCTTGGAACGTTTTAAGATGTTCTCGTGCATCCTTAGTTGCAGAACCACTAAACTGGCCAACGGAATTTATCACGCTGAACATGACAGGTTTCAGTTGGAAGTTTTTAGCTTCCACGTCTGGCAGGGTAGTTTCCAGTTCAACATGGTCATTGTCCATGTAGTCTCGACAGGTCTGCCGTGCAGCAGCGGCAGTGGGCGGCGACCGTTCGTTCCGGGCATCATTAGGAGGATCAACAATAACCATATGGTCATTGTTGTTGGGGTCATTTATCCCATTGCCTTGCCTTCCGTTCACCATTGCTTCCAATATCTCCTCAAGATACTTGTTTCTTTCTATCAAGAGTCAAGCTTGGTTCCTAAGTTGGTACGTGAGTTCGATTTTTGGATCTAATTCGTACTCAGGTTCTTTACCTTGTCTAGATCTGTGCATAAGCAAATAGAAAACCTTGTGAAAAGCACGGGGTAAAAACACCACTAAAAATAGAAAAATAAAAAGAAAAGTGCAGTAATAAAAAGAGTCCTATCGCAAATAGTGCAAGTGTACACGACGCAATTAATAAAGTGATACTAGAGTATCAGATATCGTCTCCACAGGGACTGGAAATAACTTTATCATTGAATTGCTGCACAAGGGAAAGAAAATAGTTTAATTTGAATGTTGGAGTAATCTTGAGTAAAAACTAAAATAAAAGATAAAGGAATCAGATTTAAGGATTAGGCCGGTATTGAATTGCTCAGTAGTGCAAGTGTTGCATTGTTAGAGGAACTTCTGTTTTTTGTCGTCGTTCCTGTCGCGGCAGAGGTTTGTTGGTGTCGCGACAGCGATCAAACAACTATGTACTTCAAGCTTGGCAAGAATCCCTGCTATGACTTGTCCTATCCCTAGGCCCAAGTTCTGTTGATGAACACTTCTTTAATGATACCTCCCGGCGTGAATCAAAGGGTGAACACCAAAGTTGTTGAATTCTTCTTTAGCCACTTAACCTTGTACTTATACCTAAGCCAAGATGGTTTAACCATAAACTGGAAAACTCGTATCTACTCTTTTCGTATGCTTAACTCTCCCGATATCAAACAAATGGATAACCTCACCATGCTCTCCCTATGCTCTTATGAGATATGAAAAACCAGATAAATAAACTTGAAGCTTTTATTACTTTATAGAAAATTCCTAAAACAATACAATCCTTGCAACTACTTTACAGAATCAACCCTTAGCCCTAGAGGGAGTTTAGAACATGATGGAGAAGGGAAATCGACAAGGTTTAGGGGAAGACGACTAGGAATGAGATATCCTTCCCTAGGTCGAATTACATGCGTTTATATAAGCCTTGGGTCCAAGTTTTCTAATATGGCAAGAATACAAGTTTAAACTAAAGTACAACTCCATTAAAGATTAAATCTTCTTAGTAGATGCCTTTAATTTGTCCTCTTTTCTTGCCTTGAGTTTCTTCCTTGGACTTTGGGCTTGGCCTTCATTCTGCTTCAGGGCTCAGAAAAATATGGGAGTGGTCCACGACAGACCGACTTGAAATCCTTTATCTATCGAGCTCCACTTCACTTTTCCACCTCAGCATTCCTCTGTCGTCATGGCTGCCACGGCAGATGTCACGGTAACCCTTTTCTTCTTGACTCCAGCTCCGCAATCTGCCTCTGCTCCTTTGCTACCTTGGGTCTGCCGCAATAGATACCTGTAAAAATTGCCAAAATCAGTAGCAACTGTGTCATTTTATCTAATTTTGATGTATATCAAAAAATTTATCCTAAATGCAACGAATTATGATTAAATGCAGCAAAAATATGGGTAAATGAGGGGTAAAATATAGAACTTTTATACACTCAACATTGAACATCACCAAATATAACCAAGAGTAGAAATCCCTCCCATTGCATCTTATTACACGAAGGTGAAATCACATACTTTGCTTCGTCAAAGGTACTTGGGATCCTCTTGCTCTCTTACTGCCTCAAAAGCTTAATTCTCTTCATTGATGAAACAAACGAGCGTAAGCATAAAGCTTAGCGAGGATCACTAAAACCAAACATTCATCAATCCATTTTATTAACCGAGATATCATCATTTGCAAACTCATGCCTTCCTTTAAAACATGCTTTCTAAAGCATCAATGCACTTTTAAAACCACATGCTCTTAGCATCATTAAAACAACAGCAAAATCCTTTGTTCATGCTTAAACCAAGCATCACATGCATTCTAGCATCATTCCCAAGCATCACATGTTTAAATCATTAATCAACAACGTTATATTGGCTCTCAAGTGATCAATCCTCAAACCATTTCAAACCATCACAAAAGACACAATCGGATATGCGAATTACAAGCGTTGTCTCACACACTTCATACACACTACCGGACTACACAAGGTTCACACACGGGATTAGACCATCAACCGTTGTGTCACACGTGGTGGAGTTTAACGGTACAATTACAACCCCTCAACACCACTCATCGGTAGTTTTATAATTCCACTAACGAGAGCACGGGACACAAACCACAAGATCCACACACGGAATTAAACCTTCCACCATTGTGATCTTAGCCTCAATCATTATGGTACTTGGATGGAGTATACGGTACAATCACAACCCCTTCGACATCCAAGGCGACTTTATTCACGGTGCACCCAATCCTATAGCCGACTAACTATATCCGATTAAAGTAATCACAAACCATTTTCATCACTTGCCAATATAATCATTTAACATCATTATTCCACTGTTTTACAAACATAAATCACAATGCCATTTTCACAAGCATAAACATGCTTAAACTCAAATGCATACATCTCATAAAACCAAGGATCGCCTACCAAGTGCATCCTTAACAAAATGGCATTAAACACTAGCATTATCAATGCTCAAAACATGCTTTAAAACAGTAAATTAAACCACGTTTAATTCAAGTGCATTTTCTAACAAAAACATAACACATTCCGAGAGAGACTTTCAAATCACTTACTCTTGAGCTTAGCTAAGCGTTTCAAACTTACAGTAAGCTCCCAAGACCACGCTCAAAGCGTTACAAAGCTGGAAAATCCATTTCCACACACCACTACACGAAACCTTGCTCGCCGACGCGAAATCACCCTCCTGAAGCCTCCAAAAATGCTTCATTTGTTTCCGGATCAAGATCTCCTATTTTTAGAGCATCAAAACAGAGATCCAAATGCATTAAAATGCATTTCAACACCAGCAACTAAACACAAACTCATTGCTCACAAAAATTACACCATTTTACCCAACCGAAACAACCGAAAACTCAATCGATTGTTTCCTTTACTACCCAGGGTTTCGATACATTTCGAAATCGCGAAATTTCTACTAGAGCAGGTGCTATTTGAGAACAATTAGCCGACCTAGATTTTCGAATTCTTATCGATTATTTTGTGGTAGAATGGAAAGAATTAGGAGAAGAAGGCCTCACGGGTAATGAATGGGAAGATCAAAAAATTGGATTAAGAAAGGATTTTTTGGTTAGACGCATGAAATTGGCTAAGCATTTTATTCGAACAAATATAGAACCAGAATGGATGGTTTTATGTCTATTACCGGTTCTTCGTCCTGAGTTGAGACTGGTCATTTAGATAGATGGGGGTAAACTAATGAGTTCAGATATTAATGAACTCTATAGAAGAGTTATCTATCGAAATAATACTCTTACGGATCTATTAACATCAAGTAGATCTACGCCAGGGGAATTAGTAATGTGTCAAGAAAAATTGGTACAAGAAGCCGTGGATACACTTCTTGATAATGGAATCCGTAGACAACCAATGAGGGACGGTCATAATAAGGTTTACAAGTCGCTTTCAGATGTAATTGAAAGCAAACCTAGCCAACATACATCACTTTCAACCATTATTAAATATCAAAATACATCTAAAAACAACCTAAACCCTTCCTTATACCTCCAGCAAGCATAACTTCACCTTTTCACCTAAAAAACCCAGCTAAAACCATCAAGAAACTCAAGGATTTCAGGATTTATATCATCAAAGCCCCTTTTCAACATAATAATCAACTCAAAACTCAATTACAATCAATCTAAAACAGAGCTCATCAATACCAATCCGAAAAATCAAGATTTAAATCATAATTTTGCAAGGTTTTGATCTCAAAACAAAACTATAATAAAAACTCAGCCAAAAACAACATTTAGAAGTCAAAGATCTTGGGAATTTCAATAAAGAACCTAGATTGAAGGTTGAGAACGAGATTTACCTCCAATCCTTTCCTTCCTTAATGATTGACAAGTTTTTCCTTGACAAAGATTGACGAATTTGAAGAGAACTCTTGAAATTGGTTTAGAAATTAAAGAGAGAGTGTTTGGGAGAAAAGAAATCCGGAGAAAAGAGTTGAGAGAATGGTTTTGCTGAAATGATAGTTAGTTACGTGAAATGAAATCTCAATTTCCTAATTAACCAATTTTAATTAAATAATAAAAATCATTTTTATTTTAATCATCTAAAAATCCTTTTAAAACACATGTCAATTTAAGGAAGATGTAATTGCACCATAGTTCCCTAAAAATTCTCAGATTTTGACTCCTTTTCCAAAATTTGTAATTTTCCACAGTTTTGAATTTTTACATTTTGGTCACTACCCAAAATGCACCACTTCCGAAACTATTTTTGTAAAATTGATTTGACCAACCTCTCAAACATGATTTTATAAGATTTTAGCAATTTTTACCATATTTTTATCCTTTCTCGATCCTTGATTTCCCTAAACCACCTTATACGATTCGAACCGTTACCGACCGGTCCGATCCGATGTCTAAAACATCAAGGCACAAAACCAGGGCGTTACAACTCTCTCCCACTTAGGAAATTTCGTCCTCAAAATTTTACCTGAAGGAAAAAGGTACGGAAACTGCTTCAGCATGTCCGCCTCGCTTTCCCAAGTGGCCTCCTCAACTCCTCGATGTCGCCACAACACCTTCACAAGCTCTATCGTCTTGCCACGAAGAACTTTGCTCCTCGAATCCAGAATATTCATCGTTTCCTCATCATAAGACAGATCCGGATTCAACTCTATCTCCTCAACAATCATCACATGCGAAGGATCCGATATGTACCTCCACAACATCGAGACATGAAACACATCATGAATCTTCTCCAGCTTGGGAGGCAACCTCAACCGATATGCCACATGACCAATACACTCCACAACCCCATATGGTCCAATAAACCTAAGTCTAAGCTTACCTTTACGCCCAAATCTCATCACCTTCTTCCAATGTGATACTTTCAAGAACACACGTTCGACAACCGCGAACTCAATCTCCTTATGCTTCAAATCCCCGTAAGACTTTTGTCGATACGATGATGCCTTCAAACGCTCACAAATGAGCTTCACCTTCTCGGTGGTTCCTTTCAACATAGCCGGCATCGAAATCAACTTTTGCCCAGCTTCTGCCCAACAAAGAGGGGTTCTACACCTTCTCCTATACAAAGCCTCGTATGTAGCCATTTGAATACTTACCTGGTAACTATTGTTATACGCAAACTCAACCAACAACAAGTGCTTCTCCCAAGAACCCTGAAACTCCATAACGCAGCATCTCAACATGTCCTCAAGCACCTAGATCACACATTCCGACTGTCCATCCATCTGAGGATGATAAGAAGTACTGAAATTCAACCGTGTACCCAAGGCTTGATTGATGTAAACATTCCCAAAACCGCGACGTAAACCTCGAATCTCTATCCGACACTATAGACTTTGGAACCCCGTGCAACCGAACAACCTCTACAATATATAGCTCTACCAACTTATCCAAGGTATACGTAGTATGCACATGCAAGAAATGTGCACACTTCGCGAGATGATCAACAATCACCCAAACTGATTTCTTCTTTGATGGTGACAACAACAAACCAGACATAAAATCCATGGTAATCCTTTCCCACTTCAATTCTGGAATTCTCAAAGGTTGCAACAACCCAACGGGAACCTGATGTTCAGCCTTTACTCGCTGACACACCATGCACTTGCTAACGAACTCGACAACATCCTTTTTCAACCCACCCAATATGTAAAACCTATGTTTGATTTTGATATAATTAGATCTTTAAGGATCAATTTGTAAAACTTAAAATTGTTTTTATAAGACCCTTAATAAGTTTTAAAACACCAACACTTTAAAACTGATTTGTAAAACTTAAACTCAAAATATTTTCTAAGTGTTCCAAGGCAAAACCATTGAAAATCGTTCAGGTGTATCGATACACTACCAAGCGTATCGATACCTTTTTGCCAAACTTGGTTACAGTTGGAACACGTATCGATACGGTAAACCCTCGTATCGATATGCCCCTATGTTAAAATTCAAAGAGTTTGAATAGCGTACCGATACGGCTAACCCTCGTATCGATACGGGCTTTATAATTTTTCAATATTAAGTCGGTTTAAAAATATGGCCGTTGGTGTCAGTTGGTTGGTAACCAAACTTTAAAAGGTCATTAACCCGTATCGATACGCCTAACCACTGTACCGATACAGATATCGACAGTGACCTAAGTTGAGAAAAAGGTATCAATACGGCCTTTACCGTTTCGATACCCCGTACCGATACGCTTACGCGCGTATCGATACCCCTTATTTATTGCACACAACGACTCTTTCTTTTTTGAGACAGGTAGCGATACACCTTCCCACGTACCGATACTGGTAGCTGCAGAAGTGCATTTATGGTGGTAAGAGAGGGTTCCAACGGCTCCATTTATGTTCCCAACCACCCAAACGGCTAGAAATCAATGAGGAGGTATAAAAGACACATCCAAAAGCTACAACAACAACTATTGATCTTCAAGAAAACATCAATTCATCAAATTTAAGCAATTGTGCAAAAATTCCTATTTGTCTAGAAACCCCAATTGTAATTTTCATTCATATCTTGTTCAATTGGGTTGAGTGCTTGTAATTGGGCTATCATTTGTATTGAGAGATACTTCATTAGCCAACAAATTTCTTTGTTCTATTGTTGTGAGGATTAGGTTGATTTTTGGGTAGAAAAATCAACCAAAATTGTAAGGGTTGCCTCCTTAGCCTAAAAAAGGGGAAGAGTAATTAGTGGAATTGTTGCAAATCCTTAGTGAAGCTAAGGTAGTGGATGTAGAGTTCATTTGGAACTTGAACCACTCTAAAATCCCTTGTCTATTATTTTAATTTGCAATTTCCACCACAAAGTCTTTAAAAATCCAATTCACCCCCTCATGGTTTATATCAATCTTTCGATCCACTCAACAATTGGTATCAGAGCCTACCTCTTTGAGGATTAACAACCACAAGAGGAGTTCCTAGGAAGAGTGTGATCATCAAAATATCAAGAGATGACTTCAACCTCCGGTTCCGGCATGTACGAGTCACAATCCACTACAAAGCCTCCCTTCTTCAATGGTGATAACTATTCTTTTTGGAAGAATAGAATGCGTCTCTTCATCAAGTCAAATGACTATCTAGTGTGGGATGTTATTGAAGATGACCCATATATTCCATTGAAGCAAGATGGTGAAGGCAAGATGGTTTTGAAGAAGAAAGTGGAGATGAGTGAAGAGGAGAGGAAAAAGATTCAAGTCAATGATAAAGCTCTCCACATGCTATTTTGTTCTTTTCGTCCGGACATCTATCCAAAGGTCTCATCCATCGAAAGTGCCAAAGAAGTGTGGGACACTCTTGAGACTACTTATGAAGGCACCAACGATGTTAAAGAAACTAAGATTGGAATTCTCAATCTTAGTTATGAAAATTTCAAGATGGAGCCTGATGAGACGGCGTCAAAGATGTTTAATCGTTTCTCCATGATTGTCAATGGGCTAAAGGGATTTGGAGAGATCATACCGGAAGACAAGCTTGTCCGGAAGCTACTCTATTCACTTCCCAAGTCTTGGGATGGGAAGAGAACCGCTATCAATGAAGCAAATAATTTGAAAACTTTGAAGCTTGATGAGCTTGTGGGTTATCTCCTTACTCATGAGATCATGACGCAAGGAAGGGAAGATGAGAAAAAGAAAGAAGAGAAAAGAGTAGAGAAGCTTGAAGTTGAGAAGAAGAAGAAAATGGGAATATCTCTCAAGGCTAAAGCTTCACAACATGAAGAGAGCTCATCTAGTGAGGAGGATGAACTCGAAGAATTGGCTATGATAGCCAAACGATTCTCACGATTTATGAGGTCCAACCGGGGAAGAAAAATACAAAGAAAGATGGACTTCAAAAGCAAGAACAAAGAGGAAGGAAGGGATCTATCATTTGCTTTGAGTGCAAACAACCCGTCTATATACGTTTGGAGTGCCCTCAACTCAAGAAGAAGGGCTTTGAGAAGAAGAAAAAGCTCAAAGCCAAGCTTGCTACTTGGAGTGATAAGGAGTCATCGGAGGATGACGAACAAGAAGTGGCTAACCTTTTCCTCATGGAACTTGAGGAAGATTCCTCCATGGTAACCTCTAACTCATCTACTTTAGATTTTGAAGAATTAAATGATGCACATGATGAGTTACAAGAGGTATATGATGAATTAGTTGAGAAATATAAGGAGTCGGTCATTAGGAATAAAAAGATTATTCTAGAACTAAATGAGAAAAATGACTCACTTACTCAAGCTAATTCAAAATTTGAGAAAAAGATATTAGGATTAAAAGATGAGCTAAAATTCTTTCAAGATGAAAATGTTGATCTTAATAATCTTTTATCTCAATGTAATAGTGAACACCAAAAGGTGTTGGGTGAGCTAAATGAGCTCAAAAAGTCTTTGAAAAATGTTGGTAGTGTCAAGCATGAAATAGGTGAATCCTCTAGAACACACCAACCTAAGAAAAAGACTAACTACTACAAACAAGGTAGCTATCCTAGACATAGTAGAGCTAAAAGAATTAGAAGTGTATGGGTTCCTAAGGAACTTGTAAAATCTAATAATATTATTGCTATGTCATCTTGGATTCCTAAGGGAACCAAGGTTTTGGGAGCTAACACTCATGGAACCAAAATGATTTGGGTACCAAAAACAAAAGCTTAATATCTTTGTTTGTAGGGGGAGCATTACTACAAGGCCAAAGCACAAAGTCAAAACTCATGGTACCTTGATAGTGGATGCTCGAGGCACATGACCGGAGACAAGAGTCGATTCATGGATCTAAAGCCAAAAAGTGGAGAAGTAGTGACATTTGGTGACAACTCCAAAGGCCACATTAAAGGTATTGGCTCCATAGGTAATCACTCTACTATCTCATTGAAAATGTCTTATATGTCGATGGTCTTAAACACAATTTATTGAGCATAAGTCAATTGTGTGATAAAGGATTTAATGTTTTATTTGATAAAAATGGATGCAAAATTGTTGACATTAAATCTAATAATATTATGCTCATAGGTCATCGCATAGGAAACATATACATGGTGCATCTAGATGACATTCATACATCTCATGCATGCTTAGTTGCACAAAATGAAAATGATACATGGTTGTGGCATAGGAAACTAGGACATGCTAGCATAAGTGTTTTAGAAAAACTAGTCTCCCTAAATCTAATTAGAGGTTTACCCAAGATAAAATTTTCAAAAGATAAAATTTTTGATGCATGCTCAAAGGGTAAACAACATAGATCTTCCTTTAAATCAATTAATGATGTTTCTACTAGTAGATGCTTACAACTAATCCACAAGGATTTATTTGGGCCAATTAGGACTATGAGCTTGGGTGGTAAGTCTTATGCTTTTGTGCTTGTTGATGATTTTCTAGATTTACTTGGGTTCTATTTTTAAGTACTAAAGATGAGGCTTTGGAAAAATTCATCAAATTTTCAAAATTAACCCAAAATGATATTGAACTAAAACTTTCACATATTAGAAGTGATCATAGAACTGAGTTTCAAAATTTGGGGTTTGAAGATTTTTTAAATGAAAATGGTATTAGCCATAATTTTTCGGCTCCTCGAACTCCTCAACAAAATGGGGTAGTTGAGAGGAAAAATAGAACTTTGCAAGAAATGGCTAGAACTATGCTTTGTGAAAACAATTTACCTAAATATTTTTGGGTGGAAGCCACAAACACCTATTGCTATATTGTAAATCGAGTAATGATTAGGCCAATTTTAAAGAAAACACCTTATGAGATTTTAAAATCTAAAAAGGCTAACATTAGCTATTCTCACCCTTTTGGTTGCAAGTGTTTTGTTTTAAATAATGGAAAAGACAACTTAGGTAAATTTGATGCAAAAAGTGATGAAGCTATTTTTATAGGTTACTCTTTAACCTCTAAAGCCTATCGAGTATTTAACAAAAGAACTTTAGTAGTAGAAGAATCTATTCATGTTGTATTCGATGATAACCTCCTTCCTATGAAGGATTCTTGTGATGATGATGATGTAGGAATCATAAATGCCTTTGATGGAGGTCAAACTTCAAAGGAGGATGAGATTCCAACAAAATAAGAGGACTCACAAGATCCACCTCTTGAAGCCTTGAAGGACTTGGCTATTGAGGAAAAGGAAGTGAGCTACCCAAGGGATTTGAACTATGTCAAAGATGGTGAAATCTTGGGTGATCCATCCAAGGGGGTAACCACTCGTTCTTCTCTTAGATTAATGAATCACGTTGCATTTATCTCATGCATAGAGCCTAAAAATATTAAAGAAGCATTGAAAGATGACTTTTTGATTATGGCTATGCAAGAAGAGTTAAATCAATTTGAGAGAAGTAATGTTTGGACATTAGTTGATAGGCCTAGTAATCAATCTACAATAGGAACTAAATGGGTCTTTAGGAACAAGCTAGATGAGGGTGGTAACATTGTGAGAAATAAAGCTAGACTAGTAGCACAAGGTTACACTTAAGAAGAGGGAATAGATTTTGATGAAACCTATGCACCCGTAGCTAGGATGGAAGCCATTAGGATGTTGCTTGCATATGCATGTTATCATAATTTCAAGCTTTTTCAAATGGATGTTAAAAGCGCATTTTTAAATGGTTTTATAAATGAAGAAGTGTATGTGGAACAACCATCGGGTTTTGAAGATTCAAAAATTCCAAATCATGTTTTAAAACTCACCAAAGCTCTTTATGGTTTAAAACAAGCTCCTAGAGCTTGGTATGAAAGACTTTCAAATTTTTTGGTAAGGTGGAAACTACACTTTTTATAAAAATGTATAAAAACGACAACTTAGTAGTTCAAATTTATGTTGATGATATTATTTTTGGTTCTACTAATGAATGTCATTGTTTATAAAAATGTATAAAAACGACATCTTTGTATAAAAACGAGCTTTATAATTTTTAAATATTAAGTCGGTTTAAAAATATGACCGTTGGTGTCAGTTGGTTGGTAACCAAACTTTAAAACGTCGTTGACCCGTATCGATACGCCTAACCCCCGTACTGAAACAAATATCGACAGTGAGCTAAGTTGAGAAAAAGGTATCGATACGACCCTTATCGTTTCAATACCCCGTACCGATACGCTTACGCGTGTATCAATACCCCTTATTTATTGCACACAATGACTCTTTCTTTTCTGAGACAAGTACCGATACACCTTCCCGCGTACCGATACTGGTAGCTGTAGAAGTGCATTTATGGTGGTAAGAGAGGGTTCCAAAGGCTCCATTTATGTTCCCAACCACCCAAACGGCTAGAAATCAATGAGGAGGTATAAAAGACACATCCAAAAGCTACAACAACAACTATTGATCTTCAAGAAAACATCAATTCATCAAATCCAAGCAATTGTGCAAAAATTCCTATTTGTCTAGAAACCCCAATTGTAATTTTCATTCATATCTTGTTCAATTGGGTTGAGTGCTTGTAATTGGGCTATCATTTGTATTGAGAGATACTTCATTACCCAACAAATTTCTTTGTTCTATTGTTGTGAGGATTGGGTTGATTTATGGGTAGAAAAATCAACCGAAATTATAAGGGTTGCCTCCTTAGCCTAGAAAAGGGGAAGAGCAATTAGTGGAATTGTTTCAAATCCTTAGTGAAGCTAAGTTAGTGGATGTAGAGTTCATTTGGAACTTGAACCACTCTAAAATCCCTTGTCTATTATTTTAATTTGCAATTTCCACCACAAAGTCTTTAAAAATCCAATTCATCCCCTATTGGTTTATATCGATCTTTCGATCCACTCAACACAATAGTACTCATCCTTCAAATCATGATACATCTTTGTACTACCAGAGTGCATAGCGAAAGGACTGCTATGATCTTCAGTCAGAATAGTGCACCTCAACTCAACATTATATGGCACCACCATTCGACTCCCAAAACACAAAACACCATCATCATTAAAACTGAAATCCGAAGGCTTACCCTCCGCTAATGTCCTGAACACGAGGGACAAGAAAATCATCAAGCAACTGCTTATCCTTGATCAACTGGATCGGAGATGGTTTCACTTGTCATTTAGCAACAAGAACACAATCTCGCGATATGCTCAAGCGAGCAAACATCGCCCTCAACTCCACAACCACTTTCCTCTGCTCAAAGCATCGACCACAACGTTGGCCTTTCCCGGATGATACTCGATCGAAAGATCATAATCCTTAAGCAACTCCACCAAATGACGTTGCCTAAGATTCAACTCCCTTTGAGACATTAGATACTTCAAGCTCTTATGATCTGTGAAAACCACATACTTCTCGCCATATAGATAATGCCTCCAAATCTTCAAGGCAAACACAACAGCCGCAAGCTCAAGATCACGAGTAGGGTAGTTACGCTCATGCACCTTCAACTGCCTAGATGCATAGGCTACTACCTTACCCTCCTGCATCAACACATATCCCAAACCAACAATGGACGCATCACTATAAACCACAAACTCCTTACCAGACTCAGGTTGAATCAAAACAGGAGCTTGCGTCAAAGCTTCCTTCAGCTTCTCAAAAGCTTGTTGCCTCGCATCCGTCCACTCAAAGCGAACATTCTTCTGCAACAACTTGGTCAAAGGTGCAGCAATCTTTGAGAAACCCCCGACAAACCTACGACAATACCCAGCCAAGCCAAGAAAACTTCACACTTCTGTCACCGACTTAGGCACCTTCCAACTCATCACAACCTCTACTTTATACGGATCAACGCGAATACCCTTAGCCGGTACAACATGTGTTGAGTGTGTAAAAGTTCTATTATTTACACCCTTTTTAACCCATATTTCTGCTGCATTCAAGCATCATTGCATTGCATTTAGGTTAGTTTTCAGTAAAACATCACAAATGGATTAAAAGCACGGATTCTACTAAAAGATGGCTATTTTTGCAAGTATCTGCCATAATTGGCAAGGAAGGCAGGCGCAGGGCAGAGAAGCAGAAGAGCTGAACTGGACTAGCATATGAAGAAGACGAAGCTGCCATGGACCTGTCGTGACAGCAGGTTGACAGCAGATTTATGAAGAGGAAAAGTAAAGTGGACCTCGATAGATAGAGAAAAATCTGCTCGTCTGTCGTGTGAAACCCAAATAATTTTCCAAGCCCCGGATCAAAAGATATGTCAAGCCAAAGCTCAAGGAGAGGAAATCCCATAAAGCAAGGAGGCGGCTGAAAAGTAGGAATCCTTAGAGATTAAGTATTAATTAGAATCTTACTTTTCATTAAAGTTGTAATCCTTGTTAAATTAGAATACTTGAGCCCAAAGCTTATATAAGGGCATAGATTTAACCTAGGAGGCATCGAATACCCCATAACCGAAACCTAAACCCCCTGCCGTTTACCCGTCACCGACATGTTCTAAATTCCCCCTAGGGTCACGGGTTGTTTTGTAAAGTAGTGGCAAGGGTTGTTTTGTTTTAGGATTTTCAGTTCAATAAAATAAACTTCAAGTTCTCTTATTTTGGTTATTTATATCTTGCAAGAGCATCGGGAGAGCATTGTGAGGTTATCCATTTACTTAGCATCGGGAGAGTTAAGTATACGAAAGAAATAAGAGCAAGTTCTCTAGTTTATAGTTGAACTATCTTGTGCCTAGGGATAGGGCAAGGTTAAGTGGCTAAAGAAGAATTCATACACATCGGTGTTCATCCTTCGATTCACGCCGGGAGGTATCATCAAGACGTGATCATCGACAGACTTGGACCTAGGGATAGGCCAAGGCAGATCAGGGATTCTTGCCAAACTTGAAGAACGGAGTTGGTGTGTCTGCTGCCCGCGACAGCCAACGGACAGCCGCCGCGACAGGTGCTGTCGGCGACGGGCGCGACGACAGAACTGGATTTCCTAAGCACTGCAATACCTGCACTACTGAGCAATTCAATACCAGCCCATTCTCTCTATCTTGATATCTCAATTCTTTTATTTAAGTTTTTCTTTATTATTTTCGTGACAATTATCTTAATCTATTCTTTTCCCCTTGTGCAGAAAGCGAAGGAAAGAGTTAGCCCAGTCCCTGTGGAGACGATATCCGATACTCTAGTATCACTTTATTACTTGCGACGTGTACACTTGCACTCAATTGCGATAGACTCTTTTACACGCAACAAGTTTTTGGCGCCGTTGCCGGGGATTGGCAACATAACTACATCTTTCTTTTATTGCACTTTTTGCTTTTATTTTTATTTTTATTTTTGTTTTCGTTTTTATTTTTATTTTTCTTTAAATTTTCTTTTTTGTTTTCAACTCTTGCTTTTCACGAGGTTTTCTTGTTTATGCGCAGATCTAAAAGAGGTGAAGATCCTGAATATCCATTAGATCTGGAGATCGAACGCTCATTCAATCTCAAGAAACAACTTCGCCGCCTTTTAGACAGAAACGAATACCTTGAGGAACAACTAGAGCAGATGGCCCGTAACCAGCCTGTTGGTGACGGTGTACCGCCTGTCGATGACCCGCCGAGGGCAGATGGACGACGGTCATGTCGTGACTACATGCTGAATGACCATGTAGAGCTGGAGACCACGCTGCCGGATATTGATGTTGATAACTTCGAGCTTAAACCTGTCATGTTTAGTATGATCAACAACGCCGGGCAGTTTAGTGGTTCTGCGACTGAAGATGCTAGGGAGCATCTCAAAACGTTCCAGGAGATCTGTGGTTCGTTTAGACTGCCAGGAGTTAGTCCGGAGATACTGAGGCTTCGGTTATTCCCCCATTCATTAAGGGACAGAGCTAAAACTTGGTGGAATAAACTTACACCGGGTTCTATTATGACTTGGGCAGATCTAACTCGTGAATTTTTATCTCGTTTTAATCCTTCGCATTTATCTGAGCGATTACGTAATGAAATTGCTACTTTTCAACAGGAAGATGACGAGCCGATGCACGAGGCCTGGGACAGATTTACTACTCTTTTACGGAACTGCCCAATGCATGGATTCCCCGTTTAGAATCAGGTAACTAAGTTCTATAATGCTGCTAACTTACAAACTCGCATTCGAATTGATTCTGCAGCAAATGGACTATTATTGGATAAAGATCCGGACGAGGCATTGCAAGTTTTGAAAAACCTGGCCAAGAATGAGGAGCAGTTTCCGACAGCTAGAAGAGGGGGTAAACGGGTACTTGCTGTCAAGGACTATGAGGCCGACAGCACTATGAAATCCCCGGTAGCATTCCTTACTAAAGCAATGAAACACTTATTAAATGAAGAAGAATTACGGGGATTTGCTGTCGAGGAAGTTTGTGTTATTTGTGAGGGAAATCATAGTAGGGATGAGTGCCCAATAAATATAGAAGAGGGAAAAACATGCCCAAGAAAGACAACCTCTTTGATCCAAAACTCACATTTAATTAGCTTGGCATACAACCGGTTCCCCAACAACGCTTGCAAAACTATCCTCAAGTGTCTACCATGATCCTCCTCGGTAGGACTGTACACAAGGATATCATCGATGAACACCACCACAAATTGATCCAAAAACTCATGGAACACACGATTCATCATGTCCATGAAAGCAGCAGGTGCGTTGGTCAAACCAAACGGCATCACCAAGAACTCGTAATGCTCGTACCTTGTCCGAAAAGTCGTCTTAAATACATCTGCATCTTTCACCTTCAACTGATAATACCCTGACCTCAAGTCTATCTTAGAAAACACCGAGGCTCCTCGAAACTGATAAAAAAGATCATCAATCCTTGAAAAAGTGTATGTGTTCTTAATTGTCAGCTTGTTCAACTGCCGATAATCTATACACATCCGTATTGTACCATCTTTCTTCTTTACAAACAAAACCGGTGCACCCCACGGTGACACACTTGGTCGGATGAACCCTCTATCAAGCAACTCATGTAGTTTCGTGTCAACTCTTTCAGCTCTTTAGGTGCCATGCGATAAGGAGAAATGGACACCAGAGTCGTATTCTCATACAACTCGATACCAAACTCAACTTTTCTGTTTGGTGGCAACCCAGGAAATTCTTCCGGAAAGACACCTGGAAAATCGCTAACAGTTCTAATGTCCTGCACACGTACATCCTTTATACCAGTATTCATCACATACGCAAGGTAAGCCTCACATCCCAACCTTAGCATACGACTTGCTTCCAAGGCCGAAATCACATTAGACAAGAATTTCACATTCTCGCCTACTATCACAACCTCATAATCATCGGCAAGCTTTAAGGTGACTCGCTTAACATCAAAGTCAACCACCGCTTTATGCTCAAATAGCCAATCCATATCAAGGATCACATCAAAACCATAAAAGGGTAACTCCATCAAATCCACAAGAAAAACATGGCCCTGAACAGATAGGGAACACCTTCGATACAACTTCCTAGTGACGACAATCTCACCAAAAGAACTAGTCACTTGCATTGCTACCTCAAGCAACTCAACAGGTAAATCAAGCAAATGCGTAGGCTCACTCAAGATATAAGAATGCATGGATCCAGAATCAATCAAAGCCAACAATGATAAAGACTGAAGAACAAAGGTACATGCGATGACATCAGTATCGTTGCGCTCCTCGCGCTGAGCATAAACCCTCGCAGGACCGCCTCTCTCAGGCCGAACTGCTACAACATGAGCAATACCACACTGCCCCTCATCTCTGCTCTGAAAGTTTCCTCGGTCGTGCCCACAACCTCTCTGAAGTGCAGCCACAGTAGGTGCACGTCCCTGGACTCCACCAGCCAAAAGAGGACACTTGCGCCTCATATGATCTGCTAAACCACAATTCTAACAAGAATTCTATGTTACCACAACAGGAGCCTGAGCCTCTCTAGCCGTACGAGGACAATCTCCCAACAGATGACCTCGAGAACCACACGTCCAGCACGTGTTTTGTTCCGCCCTCATCCTGTCTCCCTGAGTCGGTGCACCATGTCCAACATTACCTCGCCTAGCAGCAGGTTGATATCTCCTATCTCGACCTCTCTTGTTCCGTCCACCACCAGAACTAGACTCAGCTGCTCTCTTTCTAGAGCTAGAACCACCTCCACGAGATGACAGATCCAAATTTTGCTCGATGTCCTTAGCTCGACATACGAGCACATCAAAATCCGTGTAGTCTGTAGCCAACATATAAGTCTTCACTTCCTGCACCATCCCATATCGGAAGCAATCAAAACGATGCCTCTTACTCGGCATCAACTCAGGGGGCGTACTGGCTCAAACGTACGAACTGGACCTCGTACTCAGCCACCGAGAGATTTCCCTGAACAAACGACATGAATTCGCGCTTCTTCTCATCCAAGTATCTCACACCAAGATACTTTCTCTTAAAGGCATTTCTGAAAAACTCCCAATCTACCTCGGTGGGTTCCATACCAGCAGTGAAACTTGTCCACCAACTATAAGCGTCACCCTGGAGTAGAGAAACCGCACATCCTAGCTTGCGCACATCGTTACATCCTATTTGATCCATAATATGGATCGTACTATCTAACCAGGCTTCTGACGCCTCAGGAGACATTCCATATAACTCAACAGCTCCTAAACTCCTCAGCCTTTCCAAAGGCAAACCCACTTGCTTAACTAACTCCTTAACTTAATTAATTAAAGCCATTTTAATATTTTATAAACCATTTAAGACACATGCCAAATTAGAGAAAAGGATTAATTGCCAAAATAGCTATAGATTCTAAGATCTTGACTCCTCTTGAAAAACACACTTTTTCCTAACTTTTAAATCTTTACATTTTGGTCACTGCCCAAAATGTATAATATCAAAAACTCGTTTTGCAAAATAGATTTAACCAACATCTTAGATATAATTATAGAAGAATTTTAGGAATTTGTATCATATTTTTATCCCATCTCGAACATTGATTTTCCCAAAACCACCTTTTAATGGTTCGAACAACCGACTACTGGTTCCACCGGCCCAACCCGACTCGCAAAACACCTAGGCCCAAAACCAGGGCGTTACAAGACGGGACACAACTCAATTTTCAATCGTTAGGGTACTTGGATGGAGTTTTTGGTACATTCACAATCCCTCAAGATCCAAGGCGACTTGTTTATACTCCACTCAATTCTATAGCCGGCTAACTATATTCGATTTCATTTGTAAACCACTTTAAACAACATCCCTTGCCAATATAATTCTCACTTAGCATAAACCTCGTTGTTTTCAAAGCATTCACAATAAGTCATATTTCCAAGCATCAAACCACGCTTCATAAAACATGTATAAACACATACTTACAAGGATCACTTACGTAGTGCATCCTTTATCAATATGGCATCATAAACAACAAATCACTTATTCAAAATCATGCTTTAAAACAGTAGGTAAACACATAAAATCAAGTGCATCCACAAGCTTATAATAGCACAATCCGAGGGAGAAAATCACTTTACTTACTTCCGAACTTAGTAGAGTGTTTCAAGCTTACACTAAGTTCCCAAACCACTTTTAAGATGTTTCAAAGATGGAAATTCCATTTCCACTCACCGACTCGCGAAACCTCAATCGCCGACGCAAAAATTAAGCATCCAAAGTCCCCGAAAACTTCGCAAAAATGCTTCCAAAGAATTATCTCCTATTTATACCACACAAGAACAAAGGATTAATGCATCTTAATACATTAAAACCACCATCAAACACTAAAAACCTACAGCTGTGTCCAAAGGTATCAAAATAGCCATTCGAAACAATCGATATTACCTTCGATTGATCAATAAACTCAACCCAGCCATCAACAAACAGTTTCATCACAGTTTAACCAAAAATCAACATCCAAAAACATCCTAATACCATCCTTATACCTCTAACAACCCAGATTTCACATTTCCAAGCCAAAAACCCAAAACTAACAACCTAAACTTTAAGAAATCAAACATAATCCGAGATTATTATGATTAAGACTTTACTTTAACATCATATAACATCCAAAACAACTTTAAAATCATTCTCAAATCAATCAAAATAATGCCTAAACGAAAATCTTGGAAAATCATCAACTAAGCCATTTTAATCAATTTTTCATTAATTAAATCATAAAACTCAATTAATAACAATATTTAGGAAGCACGGAACATGAGAATTTCATTAAAGAACCTTGATTAGAGGATTGATCAGCTTTTACCTCCAATCTTCACTTTTTCCCACAACTGACAAATATTTTCCAAGCAAACCTCAAAACTCCATTGATTAAATTGATAGATCACTTTTAGGAAATCAAAAAAAAAAGAGAAAAGTGTTTGGCTGTTAAGAAAGTGAGAAAATGGAAGTTACGTAAAATACTCTTGATTTAGTTAAAAATCCATTTTAATTAAAAGCTTTTCTTTTCATTCCTTTTTAAAAATACTATTTTATAATTGGTAAAATTAAGGGAAAAAGGCTTTTAAACACATGTAAGCTCCCTAAATATTCTAAGTCTTGTCTCCTTTTTAATTTAGTCCGTAAAAAACCAATTTTGTACTTTTTACAAAACGACCACTTTCCAAAATCTTGACTTTCCAAGACCCGTTTTCTAAAATCCATTTCACCATCCTTTAATATATATTTTTAAAAAAATTTATCAATTTTTATTATAATTTTATCATATCCCGGACTATGTTTTCCCTGAATAACTTCTAAAGGTTCAAATCTCCAATTCTAGGTTCGACAAATCTAACCCATGCCCAAAACATCTAAGTCCAAAATCGGGGCGTTACATGCCATGTTATGATCTTGTTTCTGTGAGGTTTTTGTGTGGTTTGGTCGTTACAATAGTTGTACATATGTTTGTGGCATTTTAGAACATGTTTGAATCCATTATGGTATGAAAAACCTCAAAATTAGACATTACATGTTTGGGCATGTCGATAAGCATGGCCTTGTATTGATACGAGAATGTGTTTTCAGGCTTGGCGCATCGATATGCGGGAAGGTCTATCGATACAGATAAGTGTATTTCTGCTAGGCGTTTTGGTACACGATGAACTGTATCGGTACGGTTTTGAGCTACTAGAATCTGGGATTTGGGAAATGTAAAAATGTATTGATACCCTTGCTCGAGTACCGATACGGGTAGTCGTTCATGTAATGATGTTTTTTTTTTAAAAACTTTTAAATATCCCGCTTTTGAAAAAGATTTGTTTAAAATGGTAATTTCTTTATAAAATTCGTGTTTTTTGAAAACAATGAAGACTTGGAGTCGCCACCGGCCACTAAGGTAGACCGGACACCACAAAAACTAGAGATTTGTTTTAAAAAGGATTCGGGAGTTGGTTACACGTGGGGAAGGATTAACACCCCAATCACGCCTAGAAATCGGTACCAAAATATTTGTTGCTTTTAATTGATGGAAATTGTTGAAATTTGAATTAAATTTAATTAAGGGTTCTTAATTGAAAATTGACCTTAATTGAACGGGCTTTATCAAATTGGTGTGTTCAAATTAATTAGACATTTAATTAATAATGATGACGATACATCGGACCATAGATTAAACCGACATCAAATAAGTCTGAATGTCGTGTTAATTTATGGCTCGACTTTTGTATGCCACCTTTATGCATGATGCAAGAATTTAGATATGATGTCGTTATATTGTCCCTTTTTAACTGTCATTTAACCTTAGACAGTAAGGATTAACCCAAATATTCGGTCAACATCCATTGAGTTAGGACTGTTACGACACGAATATTGGGATTAATAGGTACCTCCCTTGTGTATGGTTTAAATCATTTAACACGTATTTAACATACCAACGTCCATATGAATGACAGTTAAAATACATGTGGCAAAAAGGCTTAAAAAACACACACAAAATCCCACCTGAAGTCCTATCCTAAAATGCCCAAATTATGGGAGTCCAATTAGCGATCTAATTATTGCCTAAGTGATTCTAATATTTAACCCTAATTATATTAGCCCTAAAAGACTAAAAACCTAAGAAGTTATGATAATTAATCTAAAATTTAATGTCAATCTAAACCTTAAAATTAATTTTATCCTAAAAGTAATTAAGAAATGTTCGATTAGTCTAATGAATTTAACATTTATCTCAATGAGGCAAAGATAAATTTAGATTCACTAAATTAACCTGAACCCTAAGTCTGACTACAACTCTAAAAATCTAACCCTAAAATTAATTTGATTAATTTATGGATAATGCCCCTATGAGACGAGCACATGATCTAAATTAATTAAACTAATTTACCTAAACCTAATCATTAGCCTTAAAGCCCAAAACCAACAAAGTTAGGCCTAAAAACTAAGGCCCAAGACTAAAGGAACTAACCCTACACTAAAAAACTTAACACCACTCGCGCGTAGGGGCCGTGAGAAGCTGAAGAGCCGCGCGTGGATCGAACGCCTGCGTCGCGGCAGATTGTAGAAATATATGTTTTGATATAATAGTTGAAAAATGTTTTGGACTTAATTGAAAAGAATTTAAAATATTCTCTAAGTCAAAAACAACTTGAAAATAAGTTTGAGAATGTTTCAAAAGGTTTTGGCAATGTTTGAAACATTTTTAAGTAGCCAAACCAGTGTTTTCAATGTACCCATTTCGATACAGGCATAATCTGTATCGATACGTTTTGAAACTGCCAGAATTCATTTCGATATAGAGTTCATTTGTTCCGATACGAGTAGGTGTGGTTTCGAAAAACCCTATGGTGTTTCGATACGCCCACGTGGCATACACCCTAATGGCTATTTCCCAACGACTATTTGAATTACAGGTTGTTCTGATACGAAACTAGGTGTTTCGATATGGGCGTTCTGATACGACCCAAGATGTTTCGATACGACCTCTTTAATGTGCATAACAGCTCTTTCTGTTTTAGTCATTTTCGAAACAGGCAGGTACCGTTTCGATACGGGTAATTGCAGAACTGCATTTATGGTGAAAAATAAAGTCTCCAACGGCTCCAATTCAACCCCAACAGTCCTCAACGGCTATAAACTCAATTAGGAGTATAAAAGGGACCTCCAAGCATCAAGGGAAGAAAAATTATTCAATTGTCAACAACCATATGATGTCAAATTGTCTTTAGAGCAAAATTGTACATTTATTGTATAGACAACACTTTTGAGCCAAAATTGTCAAATGTGTTCAAATGTTTTAGGATTGGGTGAGTGCTTAAGAGTGCAAACATCAACCTTGTAAGAGGGATTTTAGTTTGCCTATCTTTATCTCTTGTAGAGAGGGTTTGATCAAGCTTTGGGTTAAAAAGCTTTGAGCGTTGTAAGGATTTCCTCCTAAGCCTAGAAAAGAGGACAAATCAATTAGTGAATTGGTTGTGAAATCCTTAGTGGGAAGCTAAGGTAGTGGATGCAGGTGCTTGTTTGAAGGCCTAACCACTCTAAATTATTGTATATTTTTTCTTTCAGCTTCCACACCTCAATCACCCAAAAATTCAACTTCTCCACCACTTGGCTATCCATACGATTAAAGTAAATCGAGCCTATCAAGCCTAACAATTGGTATCAGAGATAGGCTTAATCGAAGGGGATTAACATCCTCTTGAGGCAATCCGGGTAGCTCGATACAATTATTCAATCAACCGGTCAAATGGTGCAATCCATCGACAAGCCACAATTCTTCGACGGAACCAACTATGCCTATTGGAAGACAAGAATGATGTTCTTCATCAAATCCAAGGATTACAATCTTTGGGACATAGTTGAAGATGGTTCGTTCGTGCCACAACAAAGAAAAGCGGATTGGAGTGCGGATGATCGCAAGAAGATGAAGCAAAATTGCAAGGCTTTGTACATTCTCTTTTGTGCATTTATCCCCAACATCTATGAGAAGATGTCTTCTTGTGAAGATGCCAAGGAAGTTTGGGACAAACTTGAAGTCACATATGAGGGAACAAACAAAGTAAAGGAGACCAAGATCGGTCTTCTCAACTTAGAGTATGAGAACTTCAAGATGGACCCGGATGAAGACATCAAGAGGATGTTCGACCGATTCTCCAAAATTCTCAATCAACTCAAAGGTTTTGGAAATGAGATTTTAGAAGAAATACTTGTTCATAAGGTGATCTATTCACTTCTCGAGTCATGGGATTCAAAGAAGACAGCCATCATTGAAGCCAAAGACTTGAATAAGCTCAAGCTTGATGAGCTAATCAGATCTCTTCTTACCCATGAGATGATGTCTCTACCTTTAAAGAAGGAGAAGGAAAAGAAGATCAAGAAGCAAGGCATTAATGTCAATGTCGTTGCTCCCAAATCCTCCAAGTGCAACCATGTTGATACAATCGAAAAGAAGGATGAAGAAGAAGAAATAGTTCATCTCTTCAAGATGTGTGCCCCATTCATGAAGAAAGTAATGAATGAATTCGAACGTGAATCTATGAAGAAGAAGAAGAAGAAGAGGGCAACCACTTCAAGCCATAAGAAGAAGGCATATGTGGGTACATGGAGTAATGAAGATTCCACCAACGATGAACAAGTCAACCTTTTCCTTATGGCCATCGAATAAGATTCAATGGTAACTTATAATTCATCTACCTCATGTTCATATTCTTTTGATGAATTACAAGATGCTTATGATGATTTGGTTTTAGAATTTAAAAATCACATTTTGAAAAACAAGAAGAATGTTTCAAATTTGAAAATTCAAAATGATTTGATTTCTAAAACCAAAATTGAACTTGAAGCAAAACTCAATGAGTTTGCGAAAAAATGTGTTGAATTACAAAATTTGCTTCATAAAGCTCAAGAGGAAAAAAGATTTAATTTCCAAAGAGCTTGAAAAGAAATATAGTTTTGGAAAATCAAACTTTTATGTTAGACAAGCTAGTGCCCCTAGATTTATAAATGGAAAATGTTTAGAAGTGTTTGGGTCCCAAAAGGACTAACCACTTCAACTAAAAAGGATGAAATTGAAAAATTGATTCCTAAGGGGACTAAATTTTGTGCCACTAACGTATATGGATCAAAAGCAATTTGAATACCAAAAATTACTTGATTGTCTTATCTTAGGTGTGATGGAGAGTGATCAACAAGTCCAAATTTGAGGGGGAGCTCCATACACACAAGGAAAAAGGGAGGCTTCACATCCTCCCTTGAAGTTCAAGTGTTGGTAAAATTTCTAGTTGTTTTTGTTTTTAATTAGATTATTTTTCTTTACAACTAGATTATCATATTGTTGGACTAACAATATTTGATGCTTTGAGTAAGGGGGAGCCAATTTTAAAACCAAAAATTTTAAATTGTGTCAAAACTCTTTAAACCTCCTATGTTATTTTGAGCCTATTACCTTTTAAATTGTTTTTGATAGAGCAAAAAGGGGGAGAAATGGTTTGAAAATTTTATTTTCAAGAGAATAAGGGGGAGATTTAACTTCATTCAAATTTTAAAAATCTCTTATTCAAACTTTTAAAATACTAAGGGGGAGAATCTCAAACAATTTTTTCAAGTTGGTTTTATTATATCAAAAATGGGGAGATTGTAGAAATATATGTTTTGATATAATAATTGAAAAATATTTTGTACTTAATTGAAAAGAATTTAAAATATTCTCTAAGTAAAAAAAATGAAATTAAGTTTGAGGATGTTACGAAAGGTTTTGGCAATGTTTGAAACGTTTTTAAGTAGCCAAACTAGTGTTTTTAATGTACTTGTTTCGATACAAGCATAATATGTATCGATACGTTTTGAAACTGCCAGAATCTGTTTCAATACAGGGTTCATCTGTTTCGATACGCCCACGTGGCATACACCCCAACGGCTATTTCCCAACGACTATTTGAATTGCAGACTGTTCTGATACGACACTAGGTGTTTCGATACGGGCGTTCCGGTATGACCCAAGATGTTTCGATATGGCCTCTTTAACGCGCATAACAACTCTTTCTATTTTAGTTGTGTTTCGAAATAGGCAAGTACCGTTTCGATACTGGTAATAGGAAAACTTAATTTATGGTGAGAAATAAAGGCTCCAACAGCTCCAATTCAACTCCAACGGACCTCAACGGCTATAAACTCAATTGAGAGTATAAAAGGGACCTCCAAGCATCAAAGGAAGAAAAATACTTCAATTGTCAACAATCATATGATGTCAAATTGTCTTAAGAGCTAAATTGTACGTTTATTGTATAGACAACACTTGTGAGCCAAAATTATCAAATGTGTTCAAATGTTTTAGGATTGGGTGAGTGCTTAAGAGTGCAAACATTAACCTTGTAAGAGGAATTTTAGTTTTCCAATCTTTATCTCCTGTAGAGAGGGTTTGATCAAGCTTTGGGTTATAAAGCTTTGATCGTTGTAAGGGTTTCCTCCCAAGCCTAGAAAATGGGAAGAATCAATTAGTGAATTGGTTGTGAAATCCTTAGTGGGAAGTTAAGGTAGTGGATGTAGGTGGTTGTTAGAGGGCCGAACTACTCTAAATTATCGTGTCTTTTATCTTTTAGCTTCCACACCTCAATCACCCAAAAATTCAACTTCTCCACCACTTGGCTATCCATAACGGTTGAAGTAAATAGAGCCTATCAAGCCTAACACAGATGAAGGGCTACTCCAACTTTAATCTGAGTCATCCGATGCAATCCGTATCCAACAGTTATAGGTGCGCGAGAGCTGAACCAATGTTCTCGTGGTGATCTAGACCTTCAGATCTGATCCAAATCTGATGGTAGAGATTAAGCGACTGCAAAATAGAAAGAGGGCATTAGGGTTTTGTTTATTTAGGGCGTTAAGGCTTGGGCCAAATGGGCTCTATGTAATATGTGTATTTTTTATTTTTAATGTAAATGGACTGATAAATAAACTCAGAATTATATTTGATTATTACATATGTATTGAGCTTTATTTAATGTGGTTTATAATTTTTTATTTCTTTTCTGATTTTAATTTAAATATAACACAGACATAGTAATAGTAATAGTAATAGTAATAGTAATAGTAATAGTAATAGTAATAGTAATAGTAATAGTAATACTAATACTAATACTAATACTAATACTAATACTAATACTAATGATAATAATAATAATAATAATAATAATAATAATAATAATAATAATAATAATAATAGCATATGATATTATTAATGATAATTTATAATAACAACGTTAAGGATGACACGTAATGATAATATGAACAACATATAGGAACAAAGTAATATACTAATAATATTTAAGGGTTTATTCAATTGGATAACAACATAATAGAACATAACAATAATATGATAGCAACACATATATACATTACTTAGTAAATTTTTTTGGGTTTTGATAAGAAATCTCATACATATATAATATAAACTAGTTAAGGTTAAACAAAGTCTGTATCACACATTTTTTTATTTATAGATAGTAGTAACATATGAAAAGCTCATTACTTATAGAAATAAAAATAAAAACGGGTCTACCCCGGATAAAATTAGTGATTACGGTTAATATGGTTAAAGTGTGAATTGAAGTTTCGGATTCTTACATTTTAGTCCTTGATCATTGTGAATGCAATTGAGTGAGTTTGGATGGTTGTTTTAATTTAAAATTTGAAAAGCAAGCATGTAACCTAACTAATTGAGGATTAGTAACCTAAAATTTGGCTAAGTCCTTGTAAATTTTCAAATTTGCAATTTAGTCCCTTAATGTTCGTGTTTGCAATTGAATGTTTTATCGATGACCAACTTGAATGAGAATTGAACCGCTGCCAGCATGTACGCCATTTGTTAAAAAATTGCATCTAGATAAGATAAAATAAAAAATAGACGTAATTTGAGTAACCTTTTAACGAGTTTGTTTAGGCAAACCCAATGTAGCTCGCTCAGTTCAGTTTGACGGCTAGGTCGGGTTGATGGGGTTAAAGATTCATTCTCCATGCAAGGGTCATTAGGATTCTTTTTAAAGAGCACTCAAAGGCTTCATGATTATGTAATTCATCCATTAAAATAGATTGAATGACAACCAACCAAGCTTGGAATCTCAAAAGTCACTCCCTTGTGAACACATGGATGTCTACATTCATCTTAAGGATGTCCACATTTATCCCACAATTCATCTTAGAGAATCAAGCGTTGTAAGCTCAAAGGTTTCCTCCATGTAGAAAAATGGATATCTACATTCGTCCTAGAATTGCCCACATTCATCCTAAAGCTTTATCAAGACATTTCGGTTACCATGGGAGAAGGAAGGACACAAGCTATTATGGTGTCTTCATTACCATAAAGATAACACTTTACTCTTTGTTGTGACCTTTCAAATTCTAGCCTTGAACACTATTAATAGGCATCATTTTTCCATTGTAGATAACAACTTTCAACATTTTAATACACTTTTGTGAGAGTTTAATCTCTTTGTTATTCATTGAACTTCTTGACTTATCAAGGAATTCTCCTTGTGGCGTCAATTGTATTCCATTATTTTATATGTATCGATCCATCCTTGGATTTTGAACATTATAAGGTTCGGGTATTCACTTTAATATAGTGTTGGTTCTTCCCTCGTTTCGAAAACCAAACTATCATCATTTTCTTCACCATCACTTCACCATCATTTTTCCATTCATCTATCATTTTCCTTTCATAACCTTCCACAACCATATCAATTCCATAATCACTTTCCTTATACAACTATCCATTTAAAACCATTTTCCGCATGCTTGAGAAATACTTACTGCATTCACGATCGGGCAATTGTAAGTTCGGTTATTCTGCAATCGAGATCACATCAATAGTAATTTAGGTCATTTTTAGTTTAAACGTTATTTGAATAAGGCATTTATTCATCCCAATATTTAATCTTAATTTTTTTATGAATATAAACTGACGTGATTTCATTGTTTTGGCTTGCCTTTTTAGCATCTGAATCATACATATTTTTCTAGTTTGTAACCTATTTTTTTATCTAGTTCGATATTTAAACTATCACTTTATTCAAAGAAGATATTGATTTTTTGGATGTCATGATAAAGTCATTTTCCACATGTCATACTTTTATTTACTGGTATTATTATTTTTATTTTAGGCTTTAAGGTATGCTTGCCCCCATAAACTATTTTTTCCGAGTTGACCTTTAACGACTTGGATTTCAAAATCCAAGGGTCTCTTCATTCGAGCCGCATGCTTGGGTGTTGGGTCAAAATGTTAAGCATGTTTGGCTTCAAGAGAGCCTTAGTAGGCTTCCTCTTTGTCTCTTGGGTTGGGTTTACATGAGTTGGGAAGAAGAAATGAGGGCAATGAGGTAATTTACCCACATTCAAAAGAGAAAGGTTGATTTCTTTTTAAGTTTCATGCAAATTTTAGAGAAGTGTTATCACTCTTGTCTCTTATTTCTTCCCACGTCTCTTTCTTCTTTGTAACCCCCTTAGCCCGGCCTAGACGGTTGACCTGAACTACGAAGATTACACGGGGAAAACCAAAGTCAACTCGAAAGTCAACCTTGATTCACGATGCTTTTTTCCTTTTTAAACTTATCTAGATGCACATTAACCCTAAGCGTACTCTTGAGAAACACATACGTGAAAAGCAAAGCGAACAAATTACAATAAGGGACTCATTTGCATAAATTACAAATATTAGGGACCAAATTGTAAATTCTGTAAAGATAGAGGACTTAACTGATTTTTAAGTTACCAATACTTAATTAGTCATATTAAATGCTTCCCTGTCAAATTTCACCTTAAACGAACATCTCAAACACATGCAATTGCAAGTACGATTTTCAAGACCAAAACGCAAAGCTTACAAACCTCAAAACCATTCAAATCAGTGCCCAACGGTCACCTGTTTCGAAACGGTGTTGACCGTTCCGAAACTCGGGTTCATTCCGAGACATGTATTGGAACAGGGCCTGGCAGTGGCAAATTCGTTTCGGAACAGCCCATATCCGTTTCGATACGCGAAGGCCATTACAGGCCCCCGTTTCGAAACGCTAGTGCCCGTTCTGATACGGATTGCCCAGAAGTTGTATAATTTGCTGGTTTTACATACATTAAACCACTCAAACACATCCTAATGACTTCCTAATCATGCCAACAAGTCATCATGCATATAAGGTGCATATTTGCAACATCAAAACACATTCATGACATCAATCAAGGAAATCCACAAGTCTATAGGCATGCATCCTAATATCCAAAACCAACCAACCATCAAAACACCAAAACAAGCATCAAAATGGCCATTTAAAAATCCAAATCATCAAAGGCATCATGCCACAATTGGGGAGTCCAAAACATCTCCCAAAAACACAACCTAGGTTCTCATTGCCAATATATCCAAAACTAATAATGTTGTGAAAACAACACCATACATGAGCTTAGCTTTCCCTTGGATTCTTAGCCTCCTTGCTGCCCTCGAACACCTCAATTATCTGCATTATTGGTTCAAGAGAGAGAGCGTAAGCACAAATGCTTAGTGAGGCATGCTCTAAAGAAACAACACAATAATGTATTTTATATAAACACTTTCTACAAAGCCTTTTAACACATAAACATCATTATTCATGTAACCTTGCATTCTTAAACAAGCATCTCATGCTTCATTAGTACAACATGTCATATTGGCTTTCAAGTGATAATCCATAACCATTTACAACACAAAACACAATCGGATACGCGGATTACAAGCGTTGTCCCATACACTTCATACACACTATCGAACACACAAGGTGGAGTTTACAGGTACAATCACAACCCCTCAACACCCGTGATGGAGTTTAACGGTACAATCACAATCCCTCAACATCACTCATCGACAGTTGTATAACATCACTAACGAGAACACGGGACACACGACACAAGATCCACACATGGACTTTAAACCACCATTGTGATCTTAACCATCTCGTTAGTGTACTTGGATGGAGTTTACGGTACAATTACAACCCCTCAACATCCAAGGCGACTTTATTCACAGTGCACCCAATCCTATAGCCGGCTAACTATATCATTTATCATCAATAACTCATTGTTTTAAAGCATTAAATCAAAGACATTAAACAACATGTATCACTATGCATCAAATCCATATTTCAACATATCAAACCAAGGATCTCTTACCTTGAGCATCCTTCAACATATGGCTTTCAAAACCAGCGTTAACCGTGCTAAAACATGCTTTCAAAACAGAATTTAAACATGCAAATTAAATACATTGCATCCAACCATCCCATGGTTCATCCAAGAGAGAGAGTTTTCCTGAAAACTTACTCTTGAGCTTAGTTAAGTTGATTAGACTTAAACTAAGCTCCAAAAACCTTCAAACATTGATTTCAAAGCTGAAAACCCAACTCCACTCACCAATTATGTTTCGCAAGCTTGTCGAAACGCCGTTCAAGCCTCCGGATCAACACCACAAGAATCCGTAGTTGCCTCCCATGTTTTAAACACATCAAAGCATAGGATTAATGCATCATGCATGCATTAAAATCTTCAGTCATTACACTTAAACTCGCTGCTCTCAGCAAAACTAACATTTCGGCTACCAAACACAACCGAAATCATTTCCAAACTTTTCCACAGCTTAACCCAGCCAAGATCCATCACTTCTAACCATTCCTAAACATCAATTAACATCCAAAATGAACCTAATCTCGTCCTTATACCTCCAACTATAACAAATCACCAAGATCACCCCCAAAAACCACCATTTTCATAAGCAAAAACTTAGAAAATTCAACCTATTCGGGATTGCATTGATTGAACCTCATTTACACATCATAAAACATTCAAAATACATTTAAAATCCATCTCAAAATAGAGCCCAAACAATCACCACGAATTTCTTCAAGATTTCTTCCAAATCTTGAGTTTTAAGCCAAAATCAAGTTCATATCATTAAAACCTTTTATAAAACTTAATTTAAGGATTGAGAACTTGGGAATTTCAGTAAAGAACTGAGTATTTAGAGGAGAAGAACAATCTTACCTCTAAATGTAGATTTCTCCTTGATTAGAGCCAATTTCTTGAAAATCCACTAAGCAAATCAATAGGACTTGATGTAGAAAGAGTTAAGAATCAATTGATGATTGAAATCTCATCAATTGGTGTGAAAATCAATAGAAATTTTGCTGTCGAAATGTGTTTGGCTGAGGGAATTTTGAGAGAAAATGAGATGAGAAAGTTTTAACAAAAGTTAGTTATGAAAGTCTAAAATATGGTTTTCCATTTTTCCTTTAATTAATTAAACATTAATTAAATCATTAAAATCTAAGAAAAATCTGGAGAAATATTTTTTGGGTAAATTAGCTCCTTAAAGATTCAAAGTTTCAATCCTTACAAAACAGTCACCACTGAACTTTTCAAAAATCGCATTTTAGTCACTATTTCAAAATGTCGCACTTCCAAACCTTATTTTGTAAAATTGATCTCACCACTCTCTTATATATATTAAAAGAGGATTTTTAGATATTTTTCCATATTTTTAAAGAATCCCGAACTAGGCTTTCCCTAAAACCACCTTTTATATTCGAACCGAAAAATAGACCGGTCTGGTTCAGACCCTAAACTTCTAAGCCCAAAATTGAGGTGTTACATTCTTATTCCACCATAAACCCCAAGGTAAATGTTTGATATTTGTTATTTTTACTCTACTCCTGAAATTAAGGTTTGAGATAAGTTGTTCATCATCCAAGGATATACAAGAAGAGGTAAGTTTCATCATATTTGGTGAAAGAGAAAGGTAATGAGTTTTGGTGGGGGTTTCGATAGAAATGGGTTTTGAGGAGATTTAATCTCGTTTTTCAACTTAGGAAGTAAGTTTTAGATACCATTTCATCTCATGCAAGGTGATAATTTAAATTACAACTTCCTTGTGTAGTGAAAGAAGTTGGAGAATCTTCCAAAGAGCAAGCCAATATGAAAGCTTAAGGATTTGGGAGAAAGAAGCTTATTTTCAGCTGTAGAAGTATACTTAGTACACCTCTAACTCCTTTGTTTCTTTCATATCCTAAGTATGATGCTTTGTTTGTTTGTTTAATTTGATGTGTATGGTTGTTTTGGGTGCTAGAGACCCTTTTAAATGGTATAACTCGGATTTGATGTTAATAACTCGTAACAAGCGTAGTAAATCATCCTAAATAACTTTCATAAAATGTAGGATCGAGCTAAGGGGTAGTTGTGTATGATTTGGAGGCTTTGGGATCAATTTCACAATCCTAGGAAGCCATTTATAGGCTTCGATACTGGTACGTGGGGACCATGTATCGGCATCCCTAGTGTTCTGGGTTGAAGAACATGAATGAGAAGAGTAACTATCAAAGGGGTGTTGGTATGATGTTCAACCTGTACAAGTACGCCATGTGAGACCATATCGATACGGGTCAACCCGTACTAGTACACAAAGGCTTGGAAAATTCAAGTGAGCCATTTGTATCAGGACACATGAGAGTATCGGTACGCGGGAGCCAGTACCGGTACGAATTGAGCATTCCACCCAAAAATAGTGAAATTGTAACACCTAGGTTTTTGGGCTTAGATGTTTTGGTGAGTCGGGTTGGGCCGGTGGAACCGATATTGGTTGTTCTATCTGTTAAAAGGTGGTTTAGGGATATCAAGGTTCATGATGGGATAAAAATATTGTAAAAATTCCTAAAATCCTATAAAATTATATTTTAGAGGTTGGTTAAATCAATTTTACAAAACAGGTTTTCAAAAGTATACATTTTGGACAATGATCAAAATGTAAAGATTTAAAAGTTGGGAAAATTGTGTTTTTCAAGAAGAGTCAAAATTTAGAATCTTTAGGGAGCTATTTGGCAATTATGCCTTTTCTCTAATTTTGCATGTGTTTTAAATGTTTATTAAGTAATTAAAAAGGTTTTTAATTAATTAATTAAACGAGAGTTACTTAATCGGTTAACAAATTTTTTGACGAGCTTTTCATTTCTCACTTTCACTTCAACCAAACACTCTTCATTTTCTCTCATTTTCTAGAAATTCTTTTCTCTCAAATCCTCTTATAATTTCCATCTTTTCCTTGTTGATTTCTTCCATTTTTCTTCAAGTTTCTTCAAGCTAATATTGCCAAATTTGAGGAGAAGCAAGGATTGGAGGTAAATTTCGTGCTAACCCTCTAATCTAGGTTCTTTAATGAAATTCCATAGATACTTGACTCTTTATTAATGAATTTAATTTAGGTTTTGTTGTTAGACTGATAAACTATAGAAATCTTGATAGAAAATGGATTTTAATGTGATTTTCGGATTTTGATTGAAATCTTGAGGTTGTTTCTGAATCATTTTTAAAAGGTTTTGGTGTTGAAGTGGAGTCTTAATCATAGAGTTCCCGAAATCCTTGAGTTTCTTGATTTTTAAGGTGTTTTTGGTTTAGTTTTTGGGGTGTTCTTGAGGAATTCGAGTTGCTGGATGTATAAGGATAGTTTTTGGTTGTTTTTAGATGTTGATTAATGCCTAAAATGTGTTGGATGAGTTGGTTAATGGCTTGGCTGAGGTTAGAGGTCAATCGATTGAGTTTTCAATTGTTTCAGATGGGTGTTTTGATGCTTTAGAGCAGGGCTGCGGGATTTCTTGTGAGTGTTGGTGTTTTGGATGCATTTTAATGCATTAAACCTCTGTTTTGGTGTGTTGAAAACAAGGGATATTATTCCAGAAAAAAACGAAGTGGTTTTGGAGGCTTTGGGCGATCGATAGTTTCGTCAACAGGCGTGGTTTTACAAGTTGGTGAGTGGAACTTGGTTTTCCAGCGTGGAAATGTTTTAGAAAAGGTTTTAAGAACTTTTTAAGAGCTTGAAATGGTTTACTAAGTTCAAAAGTAAGTAAAGTGAATTTTACACTAGGATTGTGCTAGTTTGAGCCAATGGTTGCACTTGATTTTAATTGCAATTACCTATTGTTTTAAAGCATGTTGTGATTGTACCGAATACTCCACCACGGGTGTCATAACGATGGAGGGTCGCTCTCGTGTGTGAGCCTTGTAATGTTGGTAGAGTGTATGAAGGGTTTCGGACAGCCCTTGGTAATCCGTGTATCCGATATGTGTTTTTATTTGTTTCTTATCACTTGTGAGCCAATATAATGAAATGAGTTATTGTGGAAAATAATGTTAATGCATATTTTGAAAGATGCATGTTTGATTAAAGCTTGGCATAATGGTGTTTATGCTTGGAAGGCTTTCAATACATGTAGCAATGGTTTAATTGCTGAATTTATATGAATCATGTTGCATGACGTATAATACAATGAGTTTGATGTTAAAGTGCATGTTTTGTCAAGAAAGGCATAAAGGTTTTGAAAGAACGAAATATGGTTTTGTGCATTGATGATGCTTGTGGTTTTGAGCAATCCTCACTAAGCTTGTATGCTTATGCTCTCTTTGTTCATCAATGCAGACAATTAAGCTTTTGGAGGTAGCATCTTCAAAGGAATCTTACCTAGACACTTTCTAAAAGTGTGTTGTGTTCTTGAACTAGTGTAATAAAGACAATGGGGGTGTCCAATGCAATGAATGTTATTGGTTTGTTAATTTCTGGTTTTGTGCAAGTTTGAGATGCATATTAGGACTTGTAAATGGACTTTGAGTTTTGGTTTATACTTGCATTTAGATTTTAGCCTTCTAGTGCTTTTATCTCTTAAGAATCCTGCCTCTAGTCTCTTTGCTATTGAGAATGATGCTATGATGTTGCCCATGCTTCGTGTAAGTCGTATTTGATGTGTATTTGAGTTTCCATTTTTGTTAGGTATGTGTCGGGATGGTTTCGTATGGTTTAAATCGAGTTTAAACAACATTTTCAAACATTGCAGGCCCAGGTGTTTCGAAACACCCTTGCATGTTTCGAAACGGTGGCTCAAAATGGCCTTGGTGTTTCAAAACGGTGAGGTCTATTTCGAATCATTTTGCCTCTGTGAACCATCATTCCGAAACGAGCTTGAGGGGTTTCGAAACGAACCAGCGTATCGCAACAGCCAACTATATTTTGAAATGGTTGTTCCCATACGGGGCTCTCTGTTCCGAAACATCCGACCGTTGATGCAGTTTTTGAATTGTTTTGAGTTTCTTTTTCTTACAATTTGGTCCATGTTTGCCTCGTATGCAATTGGATGGGTTCTAGATGTCGTTTTGAGCTGAGATTTCATCAAGAAGAATTTAATGAACCTAACTAAAGGTTGGTAATCTGAATTTGCTAATAACCCTTATATTTTGTCAAATTTACGAAATGGCCCCTAAACATTAATTTAGTTGAAATCAAAGGGCGATTGTGTTGTTGTTTAGTCCCCTGCTTATGTGTGTACACTTAGGAACCTAATTGCATTTAGACAAGATAAACCTTCTCGGTTTATTGAGGATCGTTTATTGAGGTAAACCTTCCTGGTTTACCTCAATATTCCCCGTGTGATCCATTCGATTCGGTCTATCGGCCAGGCTGGGTGGAGGGGTTACATTTGGTGGCATCAGAGCGAGGTTTCGAAAGGTTTGGATGATGGTAAGTTATTGGTATGTGACGTTATTGTAATCATGTGTGTTTTGGTGATATTTGCTTTGGTCGGTGAATAGTAAAGCATGTTAATGTTAAGTTTGTGATAGAGATGTGATTTATATGATAATTGAATATGAATACAAGTTGTTATTATGTTTGATTGGGCTGAATCTTGATGCTTGAGTTGCATGATGGTTGAGATATGCATGTAATATGCTTTATACTATGTTAGGGGGGAATTGGATAGCCAATTGCCTTATTACCTAGAGAAATGTTTTAAATTGGTTTTGGAAGTCTTGGGATCCTTGTTAAGAGCTGGCATGATCTTTTGTTTTTTTTATGTTCATGCTTTAATGTTAACTAGCACAATGGGACCGAGACGTAAGTTACGTTCTGGAACAGTTGCGCCTACTGATGGGCAACGTGACTAGGAGAACGAGATTATGCCTGGTGAAAACTTACCTCCGCCACCACCACCTAGGGGTGGGCAGTAGGAACAACAAGGGACGCCTTTGGTGCAGGCGATGACGGGAGCATTCGAGACTGCTGTTGCTGGAGTGCACGTACAGGCTCCTGATGTTGGGCAAGTGGGATAGCCACTGGAGCGATTGAGGAGTTTAGGAAGAGAAGAGTTTCACAGATTATCTCCTGAGGCGTACGAGGCATGGATGGCCAGTACAATCTGGATATTGGATCATATGGGGTGCAATGATGCACGGAAGCTGGGATGTGCAGTATCACTGTTGCATGGTGATGCATATACATGGTGGATGACTGGGACCACTGTAACCCCCTTAACCCGGCCTAGACGGTTGACCCGAATTAAGAAAGTCACACGGGGAAAACCAAAGTCAACCCGAAAGTCAACCTTGATTAACGACCCTTTTTTTTTTCTTTTTAAACTTGTCTAGATGCGTATTAACCCTAGATATGATCATACAAACATCATACTCAAAGATCATAAACATCAGAGATCAAACAGGGACCCAATTGAACAATTTACAACTTTAGGGACCAATTTGTAAATTCTGATAATTAGGAGGACTTAACCCAAATTGAAGTTACCAACTTAAAATTAATCAGGTTTCATGCTTCCATGTACAATTTCAGCTTAAAAGGACTTCCCAAACTCATACAATTGCACAGACAAGATTCAGGACCAAAATGCAAACAATTCAAAACATTTAACTGCCAATGTCAGCCCCCAACGGTCACCCGTTCCGAAACTGGCAGAGCCCGTTTCGAAACACGGGCCGTTCCGAAACGCGTACCGAAACACGGGCTGGCAGTAGCCTTTCCGTTTCGGAACGGTCCCTTCCGTTTCGGACGCCTGGGCTGGTTGAAGGCACCCATTCCGAAACGGTAGGTACTGTTCCGAAACACCCTGCACAGATTACCCCAAAATGCATACTTAAACATGCAATTAAACTTCCAATCATGCTCCAATTGCCACCAAACTTTACCAACATGCAATTCAACATATATGAGACATACTTGCATCAACAATTCATCAAAACATCAACATATGTGAAAAGCCCCAAATCTATAGGCATGCTTCCTACACAAGCAAACCATTCAGCATAAACTTCCAATTCAAGCATGTAAAGGGCAAACACAAAAACCAGCATTCTCAACAATATTCAACATACTTAGGGAGTTCAAAACCTCTCCCAAAACATACACATAGGTCCCCCATTGCCAAATTACCAAAAGCTAAAATGTACTTAAGAAAATCTTCCATACTTTGAGCTTTACTTCCACTTGATTACTTGCCCTCCTTGCTGCCCTCAAGTACTTTAATGTTCTGCATTATTGATTTAAGAAAACGAAGAGAGCGTAAGCAAAAGCTTAGTGAGGAATGCTCAATAAAACCATTCAATAATGCATTTATAAAACACTTTATAAATCATGCTTCAAATCATCATTTACACATGCTCAAAAGCATACTTAAACAAGCATCTCATGCTTCATATCATAACATGTCATATTGGCCACAAGTGATAAGTTCCATTTCTTTAAAAACAAGTTCATCAACTTTCACCCCAAGGACTTTTAAACACCTTGGCCCCAAGGACTTTTAAACACCTTGGCCCATGGACTTTTAACCACCATGGAAAGGACCACACAAGGACTTTTAACCACCTTTGTGTCCGTATCAAGTTTCACCCCAAGGACTTTTACACACCTTGGCCCCAAGGACTTTTAAACACCTTGGCCCATGGACTTTTAACCACCATGGAAAGGACCACACAAGGACTTTTAACCACCTTTGTGTCCGTAGCAAGAATCATCCAAGGACTTTTAATCACCTTGATGTTCTTAAGTAAACAAGGCTCACTCAAGGACTTTTAACCACCTTAGTGACCTTAACCTTTTCAAAACATCACTTGCCAATATACATCATTATCATCAATTTATCCACTGTTTTAAAGCATTAAACCAAGCCATATTCATCAAGCATTTAAAAGCATCAAACCACATTTAATCAATGTTCAAAAACAAGGAACTCTTACCTTGAGCTTCCTTCAACATATGGCTTACAAAAAAAGCATTTACCATGCTAAATCATGCTTTCAAAACAGAATTTAAACCATGCAATAAACCACATTGCACAACAATCAAAACATGGCCACCACTAGAGAGTATTTCCGAAAACTTACACTTGAGCTTAGCAAAGTTGTTTAGACTTAAACTAAGCTCCCAAGACATTGGTTTCAAAGCCGAAAACCCAATTTCACTCACCGATTCCACTTCGCCTCTTGCCGAAGCACCAATTCAAGCCTCCGGATCACCAACTCTTGGATCCAAAGATGACTCCCCTGTTTTAAACACATCAAAGCAGAGGATTAATGCATCATCATGCATTAATAGCTTCAATGAAAGCACCTAAACTCGCTGCTCTCATCCACACTCCATTTTCGGCCACCAAACACAACCGAAAATGCATCCAAACCACTTCTCAACAAAGCCCAGCCATAAACCATCAAAACCAAACATCTTTTAACATCATTTAACACCTAAAAAGAACCTACTAACATCCTTATACCTCCAGCAACACCAGATCCACAAGATCACCTCAAAAACAATCAAGAATCACAAGCTAAACTTAGGAAACTCAACCTATCCGGGATTGCATCAATCAAAACTCAATTCCTTAACAATTTAGTGTTCAAATAACATCAAAAACACATCTTAAATCACAGATTTAACAGATCAAACGAAAATCATCAAAAATCACCAAATCTTGCATTATAAGCCAAGATCCACTTCACAACTTAAAAGCCTTTAATAAAACATCAATTAAGGATTGAAAACTTAGGAATTTCAGTAAAGAACTGATAGTTTAGAGGAGAAGGACGTTCTTACCTCCAAACTTGAGTTTCTCCTCTTTTTAGAATCAAAAACCTTGATGAATCAAGTAGCAAATGATGAGGTTTTGTAGATATGATTATTAGGAATCAAAAGAGAGTTGAAAGGATAGATTTAGGTGACAAATCAGAAGAAATTCTCTGGAGAGAAAGTGTTTGGGTTGAGAGAAAATGAGAGAAAAGAAAATTGGAAGTTAGTTATCAAAATGGCCAAAATGGCTTTCCCTCCTCTTTTGATATGTTTTAAAATCAGAATATATCTTAAAATATCTTAGAAAAATCTGGAGAAACTACTTTTAGAATAATAGCTCCTTAAAGATTCAATGTTTCAACCCTTTATAAAACAGTCACAAAACTTTCAAAAATTACATTTTGGTCACTAGCCAAAATGTCACCCTTCCAAAACTCATTTTGTAAAATTGATTTCACAGTTCACTTATATATATTAAAAGATGATTTTAGAACATTTTTCCATATTTTTAATGCAACCCGAACTAGGCTTCCCTAATTTCACCTTTTTAGATTCGACCAGCACTTTGACCAAACCGGTCAACGCTCAAAACTACCAAGCCCAAAATCGGGGCGTTACAACCACAACATTAGAGCCGGAAGAGGTAGATTAGACGTTCTCTTGGTATTCTTCTAAGAGAAAGTATCTTGGAGTTAGATACTTGGACGACAAGAAGAGAGAATTTATGTATTTGGTTTAGGGGAATATGATCGTAGCTGAGTACGAGGTCCGGTTCGCATGGCTGAGCCAATATGCTCTGGAGTTAGAGTCGAGTGATAGGTATCGATGTGATCGTTTTTGGTATGGTCTGGTGCAGGACGTGAAGATGTACATGCTCACGACTGATTATACAAATTTTGATGTGCTCGAGACTCGAGCCAGAGATATAGAGCAGAGCTTGGGTCTGGCCTCGCGTGGGGGCGGTTCTGGTTTGGGCAAGAGAGCTACTGATGTTTTCCCTAGTGGTGGGTAGAATAAGAGGAACTAAGACCGTAGATATCAGTCTGCGGGTAGGCGTGGTAATTTTGGGTGAGGTGCACCAGCTCAGGGCAAAAAGCAGAGGTTTGAGCAGAGTTCATGTTGGACGTGTGGTTAACGAGAGCACTAAGAATGGATTGCCCTCGTGTGACTCGTGAGGTGCAGGCTCCTGTGGTTAGGGCTAACTCGTGTTGGAACTGCGGGTCTACTAATCACATGAGGCGTGAGTGACCCTTATTAGCGGTAGGTGGTTAGGGTCGTGCACCAGTTGTTGCACAGCAGAGAGGCTGTGGGCGCGACCGTGGAAATTTTTAGAGGAGAGAGAATGGTTAGAGGGGTGTGGCACATGTAGTTTCTGTTCAGCCGGAAGAAGGTGGTCCCGCGAGGGTGTATGCACATCGTGAGGGACGTAACGACACCGATGTGATTACAAGTACCTTCACCTTTCAATCCTTATCTTTTTTTAGAATTGATTGATTCTAGATCTACGCATTCATACATCTTGAGTGAGCATGAACATTTGCTTGATATTCCTGTTGAGATGCTAGATGTAGGAATGCAAGTTACAAGTTCTTTTGGTGAGACTGTTGTTACAAAGAAATTGTATAGGAGGTGCCCATTGTCTGTTCAAGGTCATGTGTTCTCTGTTGATTTGATGGAACTACCTTTTTATGGTTTTGATGTGATTCTTGGAATGGACTGGTTGTTTGAGCATCAAGTTGTAGTGGATTTTGATGTTAAACGGGTTACCCTAAAGCTTGCAATATGATTACGAAGTAGTAATCGTAGGTGAGAACGTGAACTTCTTGTCTAACGCAGTTTCGGCTCTTAAAGTGAGTCGGATATTGAAGTTGAAATGCGAAGCTTTCTTAGCGTATGTGATGAATCTTGGTACGAAGGAAGTGCGTGTGCAAGACATACGAACCATATGCGAGTTTCTGGGTGTCTTTCGGGTATAGTTGCATGGATTGCCACCCAATCGAGAGGTTGAGTTTGCTATCGAGTTGTATGAGAATACGACTCTGGTGTCCATTGCTCCTTATCACATGGCACCTAAGGAGTTGAAGACGCAACTTCAAGAGTTGCTTGACCGAGGATTCATAAGCCCGAGTATTTCACCTTGGGGTGCGCCGGTCTTGTTTGTGAAGAAGGATGGTACAATATGTAAGTTCATAGACTATCTGTAACTGAACAAGTTGACCATTAAGAACAAGTACCCTTTGTCGAGGATCGATGATTTGTTTGACCAGTTTTGTGGTGCTTCGGTGTTTTTGAAGATAGATTTGAGGTCTGACTACTATTAGCTTAAGGTTAAGGATGTGGATGTACCTAAAACAACTTTTCGGACTAGGTACAACCATTATGAGTTCTTGGTGATGTCGTTTGGTTTGACAAATGCACCGGCTCTATTCATGGATATGATGAATATGGTGTTCCATGAGTTTCTGGATCAGTTTATGGTGGTGTTTATCGATGATATTCTCGTGTACTCGCGTACCGAGGAGGATCATGATAGACACTTGAGAATTGTGTTGTAAGTGTTGTTGGAAAATAAACTTTGTGCTAAGCTGAGCAAGTGTGAGTTTTGGCTCAAAGAAGTGGTTTTTCTTGGACATGTGGTGTCAGCCGAAGGTATCCAGGTTGATCTACACAAGGTTGAGGCGATGATGAGTTGGAAGACGTCTAAGTCAGTGAAGGAAATGCGTAGTTTCCTTGGGTTGGCTGGATACTACTGAATGTTTGTCGAAGGTTTCTCTAAGATTGCTGCCCCTTTGACCAAGTTGTTGAAAAAGAATGTTCGCTTTGAGTGGACTAATGTTAGGCAACAAGCTTTCGAGAAGTTGAAGGAAGCTTTGATGCAAGCTCCTGTCTTGATTCAACCAGAATCGGGTAAGGAGTTTGTAGTTTATAGCGATGCATCATATGTTGGTTTGTGTTGCGTATTGATGCAAGGTGGGAAGGTTGTGGCTTATGCGTCTAGATAGTTGAAGGTGCATAACGCATATACCCTACGCATGATCTAGAGCTCGCAGCGGTGGTGTTTGCTTTGAAGATTTGGAGACACTACCTTTATGGTGAAAGGTGTGTGGTTTATACTGACCATAAGAGTTTGAAGTATCTTATGTCTCAGAGGGAGTTGAATCTTAGACAACAAAGATGGTTGGAGTTGCTTAAGGATTACGATCTGACCATTGAGTATCATCCTGGCAAGGCCAATATTGTGGTCGATGCTTTGAGTAGGAGGGTAGCTGTTGAGCTGAGAGCTATGTTTGCTCGTTTGAGTATATCACGTGATGGTGGCTTGATAGTCGAGTTGCATGTGAAACCTTCCTTGATTCAATTGATTAAGGAGAAGTAGTTGTTGGATGATTCGTTGGTGCCTCATGTTCAGGATATAGCTGATGGTAAGGCTACAGACTTCTGATTTAATGATGATGAAGTTCTATGTTTCAAAAGTCGGATAGTGGTGCCGGAAGATGTTGAGTTGAGGTGCACTTTTTTTACTGAGGCTCATAGCAGTCCTTTTACTATGCAACCTGGTAATACTAAAATGTATCGTGGCTCGAAGGATGAGTACTATTGGGTGGGGTGATGTGGCTAATTTTGTAAGCAAGTGTATGGTTTTCCAACGAGTGAAGGCTGAGCATCAGTTCCCTTTCGGTTTGTTACAACCTTTAAGGATACTAGAGTGGAAATGGGAAAGGATTACGATGGATTTCGTATCCAGGTTGCCTTTGACACCATCAAAGAAGAACTCTGTATGGGTGATTGTGGATTGTCTTACGAAGTGTGCACCTTTCTTTTCTATGCATACTACATATACATTGGATAAGTTGGCAGAGTTGTATATTGCAGAGATTGTGCGTTTGCACGGTGTGCCCAAGTCCATAGTGTCAGATAGGGATCTGAGGTTCACAACGAGGTTTTGGGAATGTTTACATCAGGCGTTGGGTATGCGGTTTAATTTCAGCACGTCATATCGTCCTCAATCGGATGGGCAGTCAGAACGAGTTATCCAGGTGCTAAAGGATATGTTGTGATATTTTGTGATTGGTTTCCACGGTTCTTGGTAAAAACATTTGCCGTTAGTTGAGTTTGCTTATAATAAAAGCTTTCAGGCAAGCATACAGATGGCACCGAATGAGGCATGTATGGGAGAAAGTGTAGAACACCTATTTGTTGGGCTGAGGCGGGGCAGAAGTTGCTTTCTTTGCCGGATATGTTTAAGGGAACAACTGAAAAAGTGAAGCTTGTATGTGAGTGGTTGAAGGTTGTATCGGATAGTCAGAAGTCTTACGCGGATCTAAAGCGTAAAGAGATTGAGTTTGCGGTTGGAGATCGCGTGTTCCTTAAGGTATCGCCTTGGAAGAAGGGGATGAGGTTCGGACATATGGGAAAGCTTAGTTCGAGGTTTATTGGACCTTATGAGGTTGTGGAGCGAGTTGGTCATGTGGCTTATCGGTTGAGGTTGCCTTCCGAGTTGGAAAAGATTCATGATGTGTTTCATGTGTCTATGTTGTGGAAGTACAGATCGGATCCTTCGCGTGTGATACCAGTTTAGGAAATTGAGTTGAATCTGGATTTGTCCTATGATGAGGAACCCGTGAGAGTTTTGGATACGAGTAGTAAAGTTCTTCGTGGCAAGACGATTGAGCTTGTGAAGGTGTTGTGGCGACACTGAGGTGTTGAGAAAGCCACGTGGGAAAGCAAGGCGGACATGCTGAGGCAATTCCCGTATATTTTTCCTTCAGGTAAAATTTTGAGGATGAAATTTCCTAAGTGGAGGAGAGTTATAATGCCCCGGTTTTGGGGCTTAGATGTTTTGGCGTGTCGGGTTGGGCCAGTGGAATCGGTGTTGGTTGTTTGATCTGTTAAAAGGTGGTTTAAGGAAATCAAGGTTCGGAATGGGATAAAATATGGTAAAATTTCTTAAAATCCTCTAAAATTATATTTAAGAGGTTGGTTAAATCAATTTTACAAAATGGGTTTTTCAAAAGTATACATTTTGGGTAGTGACCAAAATGTAAAGATTTAAAAGTTAGGGAAAATGTGTTTTTCAAGATGAGTCAAAATCTTAGAATCTTTAGGGAGCTATTTGGAAATTATGCTTTTTCCCCAATTTTGCATGTGTTTTAAATGTTTATTAAATAATTAAAAAGTTTTTTAATTGATTAATTAAATGAGAGTTGGTTAATCGGATAACAAAATTTTTGACGAGCTTTTCATTTCCCACTTTCACTTCAGCCAGACACTCTCTATTTTCTCTCAATTTTCCAGAAATTCTTTTCTCTCAATTCCTCTTTTGATTCCCATCTTTTCCTTGTTGATTTCTTCCATTTCCGTTCAAGTTTCTTCAAGCTAATCTTGCCAAATTAGAGGAGAAGCAAGGATTTGAGGTAAATTTCATGCTAACCCTCTAATCTAGGTTCTTTAAGGAATTCCAAAGATATTTGACTCTTTATTAATGAATTTAATTGATGTTTTATTGTTAGATTGATCAACTATTGAAATCTTGATAGAAAAATGAATTTTAATGTGATTTTCAGATTTTGATTGATTTGGCTGGTTTCAAGTTGTTTCTAAATGAGTTTTAAAAGGGTTTTGGTGTTGAAGTGGAGTCTTAATCATATAGTTCCCGAAATCCTTAATTTTCTTGATTTTTGAGGTGTTTTTGGTTGAGTTTTGGGGGTGTTCTTGAGGAATTCGAGTTGCTGGAAGTATATGATGATTTTAGGTTGTTTTAGATGTTGATTAATGCCTAAAATGTTTTGGATGAGTTAGGTAATGGCTGGGCTAAGGTTAGAGGTCAATCGATTGAGTTTTCGGTTATTTCGAATGGGTGTTTTGATGCTTTAGAGCAGGGCTGCGGGATTTCTTGTGAGTGTTGGTGTTTTGGATGCATTTTAATGCATTGAACCTCTGTTTTAGTGTGTTGAAAACATGGGATATTATCCTGGAAGCAAACGAAGTGGTTTTGGAGTCTCCGGACGATCGATAGTTGCGTCGGCAAGCATGGTTTCGCAAGTTGGTGAGTGGAACTTGGTTTTCCAGCGTGGAAACATTTTAGAAAAGGTTTTGGGAACTTAGTAAGAGCTTGAAACGCTTTACTAAGTTTGGAAGTAAGTAAAGTGAATTTTACTCTCGGATTGTGCTAGTTTTCAGCCAATGGTTGCACTTGATTTTAATTGCAATTACCTAATGTTTTCAAGCATGTTTTGAATGTATAAAATGTGTATGATGATGCCATGTGGTTTAAGGATGCACTAGGTAAGTGATCCTTGTATGCATGTGTTGATGCATGAGATTTGAAGCATGGGTTAATGCTTGGTTTATGGCTTATCATGAATGCTTTGTAAAAATAGTGAGTTATGCATAAGGTATGGGTTATATTAGCAAGTGATTTTGAATAAAGTGTTTTATAAATGAAATCAGATATAGTTAACCGGCTATAGGATTGAGTGCACTATAAACAAGTCGTCTTGGATGTTGAGGGGTTGTGATTGTACCAAATACTCCATCCAAGTACCCTAACGATTGAGGATTGTTTAAGGTTGCAACGGTTGAGGGTAGCTCCCGGGTGCGAACCTTGTGTGTGTCTTGTCTCTCATTAGTGGGTTATACATCTACCGATGAGTAGTGTTGAGGGGTTGTGATTGTATAGAATACTCCACCACGAGTGTCACAACGATGGAGGGTCGTTCTCGTGTGTGAGCCTTGTAATGTCGGTAGAGTGTATGAAGGGTGTGGGACAACCCTTGGTAATCCGTGTATCCGATATGTGTTTTGAATTGTTGCTTATCACTTGTGGGCCAATATAATGAAATGAGTTATTGTGGAAAATGATGTTAATGCATGTTTTGATTAAAGCTTGGCATAATGGTGTTTATTCTTGGAAGGCTTTGAATACATGTAGCAATGGTTTAATTGATGAATTTATATGAATCATGTTGCACTACGTATAATACGATGAGTTTGATGTTAAAGTGCATGATTTGTCAAGAAAGTCATAATGGTTTTGAAAGAACGAATATGGTTTTGTGCATTAATGATGCTTGTGGTTTTGAGCAATCCTCACTAAGCTTGCATGCTTATGCTCTCTTTGTTCATCAATGCAGACAAATAAGCTTTTGGAGGCAACATCTTTAAGGGAATCTTACAAAGACACTTTCTATAAGTATGTTGTGTTCTTGAACTAGTGTAATAAAGGCAATGGGGGTGTCCAATGCAATGAATGTTATTGGTTTGTTAATTTCTAGTTTTGTGCAAGTTTGAGATGCATATTTGGACTTGAAAATGGCCTTTGAGTTTTGGTTTATGCTTGCATTTGGATTTTAGCGTTTTGGTGCTTTTAACTCTTAGGAAGCATGCCTCTAGTCTCTTTGTTATTGAGAATGATGCTATGATGTTGTCTATGCTTCGTGTAAGTCGTCTTTGATGTGTATTTGAGTTTCCATCTTGGTTAGGCATGTGTTGGGATAATTTTGGATGGTTTAAATCGAGTTTAAACAACAGTTTCAAACATTGCAGGCCCAGTGTTTCGAAACACCCTTGCCTGTTTCGAAACGGTGGCTCAAAATAGCCTTGGTGTTTCGAAATGGTGAGGTCTGTTTCGAAACATTTTGCCTCTGTGAACCATCATTCTAAAACGAGCTTGAGGGGTTTCAAAACGAACCAGTGTATCGAAACAGTCAGCTCTATTTCGAAACGGCTGTTCCGATACAGGGATCTTTGTTCCCAAACATCCGACTGTTGATGTAGTTTTTGAATTGTTTCGAGTTTCTGTTTCTTACAATTTGGTCATCGATTGCCTTGTATGCAATTGGATTGGGTTCTAGATGTCGTTTTGAGCTGAGATTTCACCGGGAAGAATGTAATGAACCTAATTAAAGGTTGTTAATTTGAACTTGCTAATAACCCTTATATTTTGTCAAATTTACGAATTGGTCTCTAAACATTAATTTAGTTGAAATCAAAGGGCGATTGTGTTGTTGTTTAATCCTTTGCTTATGTGTGTACACTTAGGAACCTAATTGCATTTGGAAAAGTTAAATGTAACACCCCAATTTTGGGCTTAGAAGTTTTGGGTTTGAACTGGACCGGTCGGATTTTCGGTTCGAATAGAAAAGGTGGTTTTAGGGAAAGCCTAGTTCGGGATGCATTAAAAATATGGAAAATATCTAAAAATCCTCTTTTATTATATATAAGAGAGTGGTGAAATCAATTTTGCGAAATGAGGTTTGAAAATGTGACATTTCGAGTTAGTGACTAAAATGTAATTTTTGAGAAGTTGGCGACTATTTTAAAAGGATTGAAACTTTGAATCTTTAAGGAGCTAATTTACCCAAGAAGAGTTTTCTCCAGATTTTTCTTAATATTAAAGATTTAATTAATGATTTTTAATTAAAGGAAAAAGGGGAAATAGATATTTTGATGTCAAAACTAACTTTTCTCAAAATTTTCCATTTCTTTTCTCTCAATTTTTCTCTCAGCCCAAACACATTTCCCCAGCCATTTTTCCTCTGATTTTAACATCTAAAGATGAGATTTCAATCTCCAATTGATCTCTAATCATTCCTACATCAAATCCTTATTAGTTGCTTATTGAATTTTCAAGAATCTTGGCTTTAAACAAGAAGAAACTCACATTTAGAGGTATGAACGTCCTTCTCCTCTAAATACTCAGTTCTTTACTGAAATTCCCAAGTTCTCAATCCTTGATTTGAGTTTTATTAAGGTTTTGATGTTGTGATCTTGATTTTGGCTTAAAATGCAAGATTTGGATTTAATTTTGAAGAAATTCGTAATAATTGATTGGGCTCTATTTTGAGATGTCTTTTTGATGTAATTTGGATGTCTAAATGATGTATAATTGAGGTTTGATCAATGCAATCCCGAATAGGTTGATTTTCCTAAGTTTTTACTTGTGAAAATGGTGGTTTTTGAGGTGATTTTGGTGTTCTGTTAATGCTGGAGGTATAAGGACGTGTTTGGGATCATTTTGGATGTTAATTGATGTTTAAAAATGGTTAGAAGTGATGGATCTTGGCTGGGTTAAGTTTTGGAAGAGTTTGGAGGTGATTTCGGTTGTGTTTGGTGGCCGAAATGTTGGATTTGGGTAGAGCAGCGAGTTGAGTTGTGTGGCTGGTGTTTTTAATGCATAATGATGCATTAATCCTCTGTTGTTATGTGCTTGAAACAGGGGAGAATGATCTGTGAGCGATAGAGGAGGCGTTGAAGGTTTCGGATGCTTGGAAGGCTTGTTAGCTAGCCTTGTTTTGTGTATCGGTGAGTGAAGTTCGGTTTTCAGCTTTAAAACCAAGGTTTGAAGGTTTTGGGAGCTTAATTTAAGTCTAAACAACTTATCTAAGCTCAAGAGTAAGTAAATGGAATTTCTCTCTTGGTTTGTGATATGAATTGGTTTTTAAAGCACTTGTGGTTGTTGGATGCAATGCATGTTATTTGCATGTTTTAAATTCTGTTTTGAAAGCATATTTTAGCATGGTTTAATGTTGGTTTTGAAAGCCATGTGTGAAGGATGCTCAAGGTAAGAGATCCTTGGTTTTGTACATTGGAATTGTGGAATTTATGCATAATGTTGCATGTTGTTTAATGGCTTTGGTTAATGCTTCAAAACAGTGAAATGGTGATGGTAATTGGTGGTTTTGGCATTTTGGTTATGCTTGTAAAACAATGGATTAACGTGGTAAAATGGTTATATTGGCAAGTGATGCAAGTGGTTCTTGGTTACTTTAATCGGATATAGTTAGCCAGCTATAGGATTGGGTGCACCGTGAATAAAGTCGCCTTGGATGTCGAGCGGTTGTGATTGTACCGTAAACTCCATCCAAGAATCCTAGCGATTGAGGAAATTGGTGTCACTGCGATGGAGGTTGGCTATCGTGAGTGGGCTTGGTTTAGTGCCACTACGATGGAGGTTAGCTCTCGTGGGTGGGCTTGGTTTAGTGCCACCACGATGGAGGATGGCTCTCGTGGGTGAACCTTGTTAAAGTCACCATGATGGAGGATGGTTCTCATGGGTGGACTTTGTTAAGTGTCACAACGGTGGAGTGTTGCTCCCGTGTGTGAGCTTGGTTAAGGTGATTACAATGGTTGTGGTAGCTTCCATGTGTAAGCCTTGTCATGTGTCCCGCCTCTCGCTAATGTATTATACAACTTCTAATGAGTGATGTTGAGGGGTTGTGATTGTACCGTTAAACTCCATCACGGGTGTTGAGGGGTTGTAATTGTACCGGTAAACTCCACCTTGTGTTGTTCGGAAGTGTGTATGAAGCGTGTGGGACAACGCTTGTAATCCGCGTATCCGATTGTGTATTGGGTCTTGTGTGTGGTTAAGATCACAATGGTGGTTAAAAGTCCATGTGGGGATCTTGTGTATGGTTAAGATCACAATGGTGGTTAAAAGTCCATGTGTGGATCTTGTGTATGGTTAAGATCACAATGGTGGTTAAAAGTCCATGTGTGGGTCTTGTGTAATGAAGCATGTGATGCTTGAAATGATGCAAGGTTGCATGGAAAGTGTGTAATGTACAAGAATGCATGTATTGCTTGTTAAGCATGAACAAGTGTTTATTTTCTATTGAGAATGATGCATATGTGCATGGAATCTCTTTAATGCATTGAAGTCTTGTGAGGGTTTGTTTAAAAGGCATGTAATGTAAATGTTGAGTTTGTGCTTCATGTGTTGCATTTGTTTAATGCATGTGATTAATTGAAGGAGTAAGTGGTTTTCAATGGTTTCTTGCTTTGAAATGATTTTCAAGAATGAGAAAAGTATAGTGTGAAGTGGAAGTGTTTTCCAAGGATTTTGTATTTAACTTTGCATATGATGTTCATGCATGGAATGGTTAAATTGATGTGTAACCCCCTAAACCCGGCCTAGACGGTTGACTCGAATTAAGAAAGTCACACGGGGAAAACCAAAGTCAACCCGAAAGTCAACCTTGATTAACGACCCTTTTTTTTCTTTTTACTCCTGTCTAGATGCACATTAGTCCTAATTGTGATCACACAAACATCATACTCAAAGATCACAAACATCAGAGATCAAACAGGGACCCAATTGAACAAATTACAACTTTAGGGACCAAATTGTAATTTCCGATAATTAAAAGGACTAAACCCAAATTAAAGTTTCCAACTTGAAATTAGTCAGGTTTCATGCTTCTCTGTGAAATTTCAGCTCAAAAGGATATCCCAAACTCATACAATTGCACAAACAAGTTTCAGGACCAAAATGCAAACAATTCAAAACATATAACTGCCAATGTCAGCCCCCAACAGTCGACCGTTCCGAAACAGGTAGACCCCGTTTCGAAACACGGGCCGTTCCGCAACGGGTTCCCTGTTTCAACACATCAAAGCAGAGGATTAATGCATCATCATGCATTAATTGCTTCAATGAAAGCACCTAAACTCGCTGCTCTCATCCACACACCATTTTCGGCCACCAAACACAACCGAAAATGCATCCAAACCACTTCTAAACAAAGCCCAGCCATAAACCAGCAAAACCACATATCCTTTAACATCATATAACATCTAAAAACAACCTATTAACATCCTTATACCTCCAGCAATATCAGATCCACAAGATCACCTCAAAAACAACCTTGAATCACAAGCTAAACTTAGGAAACTCAACCTATCCGGGATTGCATTAATCAAAACTCAATTCCTTATCAATTTAGAGTTCATTTAACATCAAAAACACATCTCAAATCACAGGTTAATCATATCTAACGAAAATCATCAAAAATCATCAAATCTTGCATTATAAGCCAAGATCCATTTCACCACTTAAAAACCTTTAATTAAACATCAATTAAGGATTGAAAACTTAGGAATTTCAGTAAAGAACTAATAGTTTAGAGGAGAAGGACGTTCTTACCTCCAAACTTGAGTTTCTCCTCTTTTTGGAATCAAAAACCTTGTTGAATCAAGTAGCAATTGAAGAGGTTTTGAAGATATGTTGATTAGGAATCAAATGAGAGTTGAAAGGAGGGATTTAGGTGAGAAAATCAGAACCAATTCTCTGGAGAGAATGTGTTTGGGTTGAGAGAAAATGAGAGAAAGAAAATTGAGAAAAGTTGGTTACAAAATCCAAAATAGCCAAATGGCTTTCCCTCCTCTTTTAATATCATTTAAAATCAGAATTTAGTCTTAAAATATCTTAGAAAAATCTGGAGAAACTCCCTTTGGGTAAATAGCTCCTTAAAGATTCAAAGTTTCAACCCTTTATAAAACAGCCACAAAACTTTCGAAAATTACATTTTGGTCACTAGCCAAAATGTCACACTTCCAAAACTCATTTTCCAAAATTGATTTCACAGTTCACTTAATTATATTAAAAGATGATTTTAGAACATTTTTCCATATTTTTAATGCAACCCGAACTAGGCTTTCCTAATTTCACCTCTTTAGATTCGAACAGCACTTTGACCAAACCGGTCAACGCCCAAAACTCCTAAGCCCAAAACCGGGGCGTTACAACTCTCCCCCCCTTAAGAAATTTCGTCCTCGAAATTTACCTGAAGGAAAGAGATAAGGAAACTGCTTCAGCATGTCTTCCTTCCGCTCCCACGTGGCTTCCTCAACACCTCGATGCTTCCACAGCACCTTCACCAATTCAATGGTCTTGCCACGAAGAACCTTGCTATCCGAATCCCGAACCTTCACCGGTTCCTCATCATAGGTCATATCCGGATTCAAAACCACTTCCTCCACAGGCATCACATGCGAAGGATCAGATCTATACTTCCGGAGCATAGAAACATGGAACACATCATGAATCTTCTCCAACTCCTGAGGTAACCTTAGCCGATACGCAACATGACCCACACGCTCAACCACCTCATATGGTCCAATGTACCGAGGGCTCAACTTACCCTTCCGGCCAAACCTCATCACCTTCTTCCAAGGCGAAACCTTCAAGAACACACGGTCACCCACCGCATACTCTATCTCCTTACGCTTCAAATCCGCGTAAGACTTCTGCCGATCAGAGGCAGCCTTCAACCGCTCACAAATGAGCTTCACCTTCTCGGTGGTCCCTTTCAACAAAGCCGGCATCGAAACCAACTTTTGACCAGTTTCAGCCCAACAAAGAGGAGTCCTACACTTCCTCCCATACAGAGCCTCATAAGGTGCCATCTGTATACTCGCCTGATAACTATTGTTATAAGCGAACTCAACCAAAGGCAGATGCTTCTCCTAAGAACCTTGGAACTCAATCACGCAGCACCTCAACATATCTTCCAAAATATGGATAACCCGCTCAGACTGACCATCCGACTGAGGATGATAGGATGTACTGAAATGCAACCTTGTACCCAGAGCTTGATGCAAACACTGCCAGAAACGCGATGTGAACCTCGGATCCCTATCCGACACAATCGACTTAGGCACACCATGCAGCCGCACAATCTCAGCAATGTACAGCTCTGCCAGCTTATCCAAAGAAAACGTAGTATGCACAGGCAAGAAATGCGCACACTTCGTCAGGCGATCCACAATCACCCAAACAGAATTCTTCTTCGAAGGAGACAAAGGTAAACTAGATACAAAATCCATGGTAACCCTCTCCCACTTCCATTCAGGGATTTTCAACGGTTGCAACAAACCAGAAGGAACCTGATGTTCAGCCTTAACTCACTGACACACCAAACACTTGCTCACAAACTCTGCAACATCCTTCTTCAAACCCACCCAATAGTACTCATCACGAAGATAACGATACATCTTAGTACTACCAGGGTGCATAGCAAAAGGACTACTATGACCTTCAGTCAGAATAGCACGCCTCAACTCAACATCAGCAGGCACTACTATCCGACTACCAAAACACAACACACCATCCTCATTAAAGCAGAAATCCGAAGGTCTACCCTCCGCGATATCCTGAACATGAGACACCAAGGAATCATCCAGCAACTACTTTTCCTTGATCAACTGAACCAACGATGGTTTCACTTGCAACTCAGCAACAAGACCACCATCTCGCGATATGCTCAAGCTAGCAAACATAGCCCTCAGCTCAACAGCTACCTTCCTACTCAAGGCATCAGCAACAACATTAGCTTTTCCAGGATGATACTCAATCGTAAGATCATAATCCTTAAGCAACTCCAACCAACGCCGCTGCCTAAGATTCAACTCCTTCTGAGACATCAGATACCTCAAACTCTTGTGATCCGTGTACACAGTACACTTCTCACCATACAGATAATGTCTCCAGATCTTCAGAGCAAAAACTACTGCAGCCAGCTCAATGTCATGCGTAGGATAGTTGCGCTCATGCACCTTCAACTGCCGCGACGCATAAGCCACAACCTTACCCTCTTGCATCAGCACACATCCCAAACCAACATAGGATGCATCACTATAGACCACAAACTCTTTCCCTGATTCAGGCTGAATCAAGATAGGAGCTTGCGTCAAAGCCGCCTTCAGCTTCTCAAAAGCTTGTTGTCTCGCTTATGTCCACTCATACTTAACATCCTTTTGCAACAGCTTCGTCAAAGGAGCAGTAATCTTGGAAAAACCATCCACAAACCTCCGGTAGTATCCCGCCAAACCAAGGAAACTACGGACCTCATGAACAGACTTAGGAACTTTCCAGTTCATCACCGCCTCAATCTTCTGAGGATCAACACGAATCCCCTCAGCTGAGACCACATGCCCAAGAAACACCACCTCCTTAAGCCAGAACTCACACTTGCTCAGCTTAGCATAAAGCTGATTCTCCAACAAAGCTTGCAAAACAATCCTCAAATGCTCTTCGTGCTCCTCCTCAGTACGCGAGTACACGAGGATATCATCAATGAACACCACAACGAACTTGTCCAGGTATTCATGAAACACACGATTCATCATGTCCATGAAAGCAGCAAGAGCATTTGTCAAACCAAACGGCATCACAAGGAACTCATAATGCCCATACCTTGTCCTGAAAGCTGTCTTAGGCACATCCACATCCTTCACCTTCAACTGATAATACCCTGACCTCAAGTCAATCTTAGAGAACACTGCAGCTCCCCGAAATTGATCAAAGAGATCATCAATCCTCGGCAAAGGATACCGATTCTTGATAGTCAACTTGTTCAGCTGACGGTAATCAATGCACAACCTCATAGTGCCATCTTTCTTCTTCACAAACAAGACCGGTGCTCCCTAAGGTGACACACTCGGCCGGATGAAACCACGATCTAGCAACTCTTGCAACTACGTCTTCAGCTCCTTGAGCTCCTTAGGTGCCATTCTATAGGGAGTAATGGACACAGGAGTTGTATTCTCATACAGCTCAATTCCAAACTCCACCTCGCGATTAGGAGGTAAACCAGGTAACTCCTCAGGAAAAACACCAGGAAACTCCTTCACAACTTTGATATCTTGCACCCTCAACTCCTTAGAGCTAGGATTCATCACAAAAGCTAGATAAGCTTCGCAACCTTGCCTCAGCATCCTGCTCGCCTCCAAGGTAGACACCACATTGGCAAGAAACTTCACATTCTCACCAACCACAACAACTTCATAATCATCCGCAAGCTTAAGCGAAACCCGTTTATTTTCATAATCCACAACAGCACGATGCTCAGCAAGCCAATCCATACCAAGGATCACATCAAAACCATAGAAGGGCAACTCCATAAGATCAACATGAAAGACATGTTCTTGAAAAACCAAAGGACACCTTCTATAAAGCTTTCGAGTCACAACAGTTTCACCAAAAGAACTAGTGACACGAACACCAACATCCAAAGACTCAACAGGCAAACCAAGCAATTCAGCATGCTCACGCAAAATGTATGAATGCGTAGATCCAGAATCAATCAAAGAAAGCAATGACAAGGTTTGCAAAGTAAAGGTACCTGCAATCACATTTGCATCATTCCTTCCCTCACGCTGAGCATACACCCTAGCTTGGCCTCCACCTTCAGGCTGAATAGCCACAACATGGGCTACTCCACGACCACCTTCCTCTCTCCTCTGGAAATTACCACGGCCGCGCCCACGACCTCTCTGCGGTGCAGCAACAACAGGAGCACGCTCTTGGCCACCAGCCAACCTCGAACAATCTCGCCTCAAATGGTCTACAGAACCACAATTCCAACATCCATTACTAGCTGCCGCAACAGGAGCTTGCACCTCCCTCACAGCACGAGGACAGTCACGCTTCATGTGACCACGTGAACCACAGATCCAGCAAGCACTAGGATCAGCTCTAGCATTACCTCCTCTAGCAGGTGCACCACCACCTCTCTTGGCTGAGGACTGATACTTCTGATCTCGTCCCCTCTTGTTTCGTCCACCTCCGGAACTAAACTCAGCAGCTCTCTTGCCAGAACTCGCTCCAGCACCTTTAACAGATAAACCCAATTTCATCTCAATGTCCTTGGCTCGGCCCACCAACACATCAAAATCATCATATTCAGTGGCCAGCACATACATTTTCACATCCGTCACAAGACCATAACGGAACCTCTCGCACCTTGCTCGCTCATCAGGTATCAACTCCGGTGCATACTGACTGAGTCGCACAAACTGCACTTCATACTCAGCCACACTCATGCTCCCTTGGGTAAGAGACATGAATTCATGCTTCTTCTCATCAAGATATCTCACTCCCAGATATCTCCTCTTGAACACATTCTGGAAGAATGTCCAAGTAACATCAGCTTCAGCCATCCCAGCTATGGTGGTCGTCCACCACGTATACGCATCGTCCTGCAGCAAGGACACAACACAACCCAGCTTTTGCACATCCGTGCAGCTCATCTGACCCAAGATACGCTTGGTACTCTCCAGCCAAGCTTCAGAACTCTCAGCCGACATACCCCTGAACTCAGTCCCACCAAGACTGCGCAGACGTTCCAAAGGTAGTCTAACTCCAGCATCTCCCTGATGCCCAGCTCCTTGAGCTCCAGCTACTGCTGCTCGAAAAGCACCCGCAATAGCTTGTACCAACATAGACATATCAGGCATAGCTTGCCCCTGACCAACCTCTGGTCCAGCAGCTCCAGCACCAGCTGCAGCTTCAGCTCTCTCACCTCCAGCACCACCACCAGGCGGAGGAAGGGGTAACACCGCACTACCCGTGTTCTCTTCATTCTCGTTCTCATTGGGAACCGTAGCTCGCACGCTACCTCTTAACTCTCTACGTGGTGCCATACTTTTACCATGCAATCACAATGCAAATAAAACAAGTCAGGCCCAGCAAGGTAAGCAATCCAAGTATTCAAGCTCAATTTCATTCAAAATCAACATCATTACATTAGCTTTTGTTTGGAAATGGGTACCCTCAACATGCAACATCACAACATATAACTCATTTGCATCAACATCTCAAGCCACTGAACCTGCTTTCACACAACAAGCATACAAGCCAAACATGCTTCAATCATGCATACATTCATTCCCAATTACTCGAGAACTCAGCTCTGATACCACCAAATGTAACCCCCTTAACCCGGCCTAGACGGTTGACCCGAATTAAGAAAGTCACACGGGGAAAACCAAAGTCAACCCGAAAGTCAACCTTGATTAACGACCCTTTTTTTTCTTTTTACTCCTGTCTAGATGCACATTAGTCCTAATTGTGATCACACAAACATCATACTCAAAGATCACAAACATCAGAGATCAAACAGGGACCCAATTGAACAAATTACAACTTTAGGGACCAAATTGTAATTTCCGATAATTAAAAAGAACTTAACCCAAATTAAAGTTTCCAACTTGAAATTAGTCAGGTTTCATGCTTCTCTGTGAAATTTCAGCTCAAAAGGACTTCCCAAACTCATACAATTGCACAAACAAGTTTCAGGACCAAAATGCAAACAATTCAAAACATATAACTGCCAATGTCAGCCCCCAACGGTCGACCGTTCCGAAACAGGTAGACCCCGTTTCGAAACACAGGCCGTTCCGCAACGGGTTCCGAAATATGGGCCTGGCAGAGGCCAAACCGTTTCGAAACGGTGCATACCTGTTTCGGACGCCTGGGTTCATTCAAGCACCCGTTCCGAAACGGTGCACACTGTTCCGAAACGCCCTGCACAGATTGCAGCAAAAAGCATTCCAAAACATGCAATTAATCATTCAAACATGCTCCAATTGCCACCAAACTTTACCAGCATGCAATTCAACATATATAAGACTTGTAAGCATCATCAAATCATCAGAACAACATCACATGCAAAAAGCCCCAATTCTATAGGCATGCTTCCTACACAAGCTAGCTATTCAAGCACAAACTTCCAAAACAAGCATGTAATGATCCAATACAAAAACCAGCATTCATATCATCATTCAACATACTTAGGGAGTTCCAAACACCTCCCAAAACATACACATTGGTCCCCCATTGCCAAATTACCCAAAAGCTAAAATGTATAACAAAACCTTCCATACATTGAGCTCTACTTGCACTTGAATTCTTGCCCTCCTTGCTGCCCTCAAGGTTCACTAATGTTCTGCATTATTGGATTAAGAAAACGAAGAGAGCGTAAGCAAAAGCTTAGTGAGGGATGCTCTTAAAAACCATTCAATAATGCACTTAAAAACATTTATAAAACATGCTTTAAATCAACCTTTGCACATGCTCAAAAGCATACTTAAAACAAGCATCTCATGCTTCATAACAACATAACATGTCATATTGGCTCAAGTGACAAATTCCATTTCATTAAAACAAGTTCATCAACTTCCCAAGGACTTTTAAACACCTTGGCCCCAAGGACTTTTAAACACCTTGGCCATGGACTTTTAAACACCATGAAAGAGGACCACACAAGGACTTTTAACCACCTTTGTGTCCATAGCTTGAATCACCCCAAGGACTTTTAAACACCTTGGCCCCAAGGACTTTTAAACACCTTGGCCCCATGGACTTTTAAACACCATGGCCCCATGGACTTTTAAACACCATGGAAAGGATCACCTAAGGACTTTTAACCACCTTAGTGTCCGCAACAAGAACCATCCAAGGACTTTTAACCACCTTGATGTTCTTAAGTAACAAGGCTCACTCAAGGACTTTTAACCACCTTAGTGACCTTAACCTTTTTCAAAACATCACTTGCCAATATACATCATTTTCATCATTTAATCCACTGTTTTAAAGCATTAAACCAAGCCATATTCATCATGCATTTAAAAGCATCAAACCACATTTAATCAATGTACAAAAGCAAGGAACTCCTACCTAGAGTTTCCTTCAACATATGGCTTACAACATCAGCAAAAACCATGCTAAATCATGCTTTCAAAACAGTAATTAAAACATGCAAATAACCATTTTGCATCACAACAAAATCATGGCCACCACTAGAGAGAAATTCCGAAAACTTACACTTGAGCTTAGCAAAGTTGTTTAGACTTAGACTAAGCTCCCAAGACATTGGTTTCAAAGCCGAAAACCCAATTTTCACAAACGCACTCACTGATTTCCACTTTGCTTCAAGCCAAAGCACCAAATCAAACTTCCAGATCAACAACTCTTGGATCCAAAGATGCCTCCCCTGTTTCAACACATCAAAGCAGAGGATTAATGCATCATCATGCATTAATTGCTTCAATGAAAGCACCTAAACTCGCTGCTCTCATCCACACACCATTTTCGGCCACCAAACACAACCGAAAATGCATCCAAACCACTTCTAAACAAAGCCCAGCCATAAACCAGCAAAACCACATATCCTTTAACATCATATAACATCTAAAAACAACCTATTAACATCCTTATACCTCCAGCAACATCAGATCCACAAGATCACCTCAAAAACAACCTTGAATCACAAGCTAAACTTAGGAAACTCAACCTATCCGGGATTGCATTAATCAAAACTCAATTCCTTATCAATTTAGAGTTCATTTAACATCAAAAACACATCTCAAATCACAGGTTAATCAGATCTAACGAAAATCATCGAAAATCATCAAATCTTGCATTATAAGCCAAGATCCATTTCACCACTTAAAAACCTTTAATTAAACATCAATTAAGGATTGAAAACTTAGGAATTTCAGTAAAGAACTGATAGTTTAAGCCTACTAGTTGGTGTTGTTTTGAAAACAACTTTAGTGTGAAGAGGGCAGTAGTGGGTATTTTGTGGTTAATGGGATATTAGAGCGGTAGGGTTGGTCAAGTTGGAAGTGAGATAGGAGGTTGTTTTTAGGCAGATTCTGAGGATGTTATTGGTGGGTGTGAACCGGCATACATGCACAGTTAAAATCATTTGTTATATGATATATTATATATGTACTAGTCCATGCATACATGTGACATGACATTAGAGGTTTTGCATGCATGTACATCAGGCATTGATAGGGCATATTGGTGACCATGCATACGAACGTTCACACTCGCTGATAGTTAATCGGGTCCATTAGTGATGTGTTAGGGTTAGGTTGGATGGTGGGTTTTAAAAGTTGTTTTGGTGCTAGGAGAATGTTAGAAGTAATGGAGGGTATTAAGCGAGTTGTCAGTAATAGTGAGTGTGATATAGCATGTTGGTAGAAGGAAAGTGTTTGGCGCTTAATGAGTTTAGCGGTATGGTGGTGAGGAGATTACCAGTTGAAGTTAGAATCGGTTAGAGTGGTTGTGAATAGCTGGTAGAAGTGGTAGTTTCTTGGTGTTAAATGATGTAGTAAGTTAGTGGATGTGTTCCAGAGTGATGAGGTAACTTGGCATTGATGTAGTAGTAGAAGGGTTGTTTTTGTAGGTGATGGTTCGTGGCAACCTTCGAAGAGTTGAGAAGAGGTTGTGTTGTGGGTTGTAGAGAAGGGTTAGCCTGGGAGAATAGAAGTTTCGTAATCTTAATATGTATGTATAGAATGGGCGGTGTCCTGGTAAGGATAGTGTCCTAGTCAAAGTTTGAAGTGCAAAGGCAATGTAAGTTCAAAGTCCATTGTTGGTTGGACGGGTTCTTGTGAGAAGTGGTTGGCTAGGCGTGTATAAGTAAGTTTTCTTCTGAAGTCAGCTGGTGGTGTATGGAACGGCTGGCGGAGTCAAGGTTGGGGTTTTGTGATGTGATTTTTGAATGTTGTGTGATTAATCCTGGTGAGTTGTTATAGTGATGATAGCGGCGGATGTGAAGGAATGTCAGCAAGACGTTGAGAAGTTTGGGTAAGCAGTTGATGCGTAAGGATTTTTGCTTGTTGTGGTAGTCTTTGAAAGAGGTTGAGTAGTTTTGCAAGGAGTTCTAGAAGCAGTGAAGGTTGTGGGTCACACGGTGGCTGAACTGGATTGGTTGGTGTCACTGTGTGAACAAGTTTTGGGAGTTACGAGTTAAGGTGGTGTATGCTGTAAAAGTTGGAGGTTCTTCATGTTGTTGTTGGGGCTATGTGCAGTTCGGAAGTGTGAAGGGTTAAGATGTGGTTAACATTTGAGTGTTCTGGAATTCGTGAACAGTATATGGTGGTGTTGAGTTTGGGTGGAGTTTTGTGAGGAGAGTGTTCAGTGGTGGTTAAGTCTCATGTGTTGCCTTGTGTGTTGCTTTGAGAAGTTTGGTTTTGCTCTTTTCGCCGGTTGAAATTTCGAGGACGAAATTTCCTAAAAGGGGGAGAGTTGTAACACCCCAATTTTGGGCTTAGAAGTTTTGGGTTTGAACTGGACCGGTCGGATTTTCGGTTCGAATATAAAAGGTGGTTTTAGGGAAAGCCTAGTTCGGGATGCATTAAAAATATGGAAAAATATCTAAAAATCCTCTTTTATTATATATAAGAGAATGGTGAAATCAATTTTGTGAAATGAGGTTTGGAAATGTGACATTTCGAGTTAGTGACTAAAATGTAATTTTTGAGAAGTTGGCGACTGTTTTAAAAGGATTGAAACTTTGAATCTTTAAGGAGCTAATTTACCCAAGAAGAGTTTTCTCTAGATTTTTCTTAATATTAAATATTTAATTAATGATTTTTAATTAAAGGAAAAAGGGGGAAATAGATATTTTGATGTCAAAACTAACTTTTCTCAAAATTTTCCATTTCTTTTCTCTCAAATTTTCTCTCAGCCCAAACACATTTCCCCAGCCATTTTTCCTCTGATTTTAACATCTAAAGATGAGATTTCAATCTCCAATTGATCTCTAATCATTCCTACATCAAATCCTTATTAGTTGCTTATTGAATTTTCAAGAATCTTGGCTTTAAACAAGGAGAAACTCACATTTAGAGGTATGAACGTCATTCTCCTCTAAATACTCAGTTCTTTACTGAAATTCCCAAGTTCTCAATCCTTGATTTGAGTTTTATTAAGGTTTTGATGTTGTGATCATGATTTTGGCTTAAAATGCAAGATTTGGATTTAATTTTGAAGAAATTCGTAATAATTGATTGGGCTCTGTTTTGAGATGTCTTTCTGATGTAATTTGGATGTCTAAATGATGTATAATTGAGGTTTGATCAATGCAATCCCGAATAGGTTGATTTTCCTAAGTTTTTACTTGTGAAAATGGTGGTTTTTGAGGTGATTTTGGTGTTCTGTTAATGCTGGAGGTATAAGGACATGTTTGGGATCATTTTGGATGTTAATTGATGTTTAAAAATGATTAGAAGTGATGGATCTTGGCTGGGTTAAGTTTTGGAAGAGTTTGGAGGTGATTTCGGTTGTGTTTGGTGGCCGAAATGTTGGATTTGGGTAGAGCAGCGAGTTGAGTTGTGTGGCTGGTGTTTTTAATGCATAATGATGCATTAATCCTCTGTTGTTATGTGCTTGAAACAGGGGAGAATGATCCGTGAGCGATAGAGGAGGCGTTGAAGGTTTCGAATGCTTGGAAGGCTTGTTAGCTAGCCTTGTTTTGTGTATCGGTGAATGAAGTTGGGTTTTTAGCTTTAAAAGCAAGGTTTGAAGGTTTTGGGAGCTTAATTTAAGTCTAAACAACTTAGCTAAGCTCAAGAGTAAGTAAAATGGAATTTCTCTCTTGGTTTGTGATATGAATTGGTTTTTAAAGCACTTGTGATTGTTGGATGCAATGCATGTGATTTGCATGTTTTAAATTCTGTTTTGAAAGCATATTTTAGCATGGTTTAATGTTGGTTTTGAAAGCCATGTGTGAAGGATGCTCAAGGTAAGAGATCCTTGGTTTTGTACATTGGAATTGTGGAATTTATGCATAATGTTGCATGTTGTTTAATGGCTTTGTTTAATGCTTCAAAACAGTGAAATGGTGATGGTAATTGGTGGTTTTGGCATTTTGGTTATGCTTGTAAAACAATGGATTAACGTGGTAAAATGGTTATATTGGCAAGTGATGCAAGTGGTTCTTGGTTACTTTAATCGGATATAGTTAGCCGACTATAGGATTGGGTGCACCGTGAATAAAGTCGCCTTGGATGTCGAGCGGTTGTGATTGTACCGTAAACTCCATCCAAGAATCCTAGCGATTGACGAAATTGGTGTCACCACGATGGAGGTTGGCTCTTGTGAGTGGGCTTGGTTTAGTGCCACTACGATGGAGGTTAGCTCTCGTGGGTGGGCTTGGTTTAGTGCCACCACGATGGAGGATGGCTCTCGTGGGTGAACCTTGTTAAAGTCACCATGATGGAGGATGGCTCTCATGGGTGGACTTTGTTAAGCGTCACAACGGTGGAGGGTTGCTCCCGTGTGTAAGCTTGGTTAAGGTGATTACAATGGTTGTGGTAGCTTCCATGTGTAAGCCTTGTCATGTGTCCCGCCTCTCGCTAGTGTATTATACAACTTCCGATGAGTGATGTTGAGGGGTTGTGATTGTACCGTTAAACTCCATCACGGGTGTTGATGGGTTGTGATTGTACCGGTAAACTCCACCTTGTGTTGTTCGGAAGTGTGTATTAAGCGTGTGGGACAATGCTTGTAATCCGCGTATCCGATTGTGTATTGAGTCTTGTGTGTGGTTAAGATCACAATGGTGGTTAAAATTCCATGTGGGGATCTTGTGTATGGTTAAGATCACAATGGTGGTTAAAAGTCCATGTGTAGATCTTGTATATGGTTAAGATCACAGTGGTGGTTAAAAGTCCATGTGTGGGTCTTGTGTAATGAAGCATGTGATGCTTGAAATGATGCAAGGTTGCATGGAAAGTGTGTAATGTACAAGAATGCATGTATTGCTTGTTAAGCATGAACAAGTGTTTATTTTCTATTGAGAATGATGCATATGTGCATGGAATCTCTTTAATGCATTGAAGTCTTGTGAGGGTTTGTTTAAAAGGCATGTAATGTAAATGCTGAGTTTGTGCTTCATGTGTTGCATTTGTTTAATGCATGTGATTAATTGAAGGAGTAAGTGGTTTTCAATGGTTTCTTGCTTTGAAATGATTTTCAGGAATGAGAAAAGTATAGTGTGAAGTGGAAGTGTTTTCCAAGGATTTTGTATTTAACTTTGCATATGATGTTCATGCATGGAATGGTTAAATTGATGGTTTTGCAAGGTGGTACTTTGAAGTGAATTACTTAGCTTTTCTAAGCTAAGGATTGGTTTTCATGTTTGAGCAATGCATGATTTAAAGTATGTTGTTAAAAAGGGTTTTCAAACATTGCTTTGGTTTATCGGATTGTGTTTACTTTTAAAAGAGGTTTTATGACTCGCTGCATTGATGGTGTTTTGGTTTTGAGCATTCCTCACTAAGCATTATGTGCTTACGCTCCTTTTTTTGTCCATCAATGCATATATTTGAAGTTGGGACAGCGAGAAGCAAGGGATTCAAGGAGAGCTCCACTTGAGATGTATGTCTCGGTTAATAGCTATAGATAATAAAGGCAATGGGGGGAGAATCTCTTATGTTGATGTTTAATGAGATTGTGTATGTTGGACAAGTTTGGTTTATGGTTTTGAACTATGTGGTTTAACGCTTGCAACGTTTGAATCTCCTTATTCATAAGTCGTTATGCTATGTTTCTTGTTTTAAAAGCATGATTAAGGGTTGGATATGTTGAATGAGTTGGTGCACCTAGGGGTGGTTTTGTATCTAGATTTTGATGCAATTTGGTAGGTATGATGTTTGGCATGTTGTTGATTTATTGTGGAATGGTTTGGAGCATGTGTGATGGGGTTTAAATGTGTTTAAGCAGGCCTATCTGCTGTTTCTGGGCAGGGTGTTTCGAAACACCCTTGCCTGTTTCGAAACAGGCCCTTGTTTTGGACTGGGCGTTTCGAAACGGGTTGAGGCGTTTCGGAACACTTTGGCCACTGCCAAGGGTTGTTTCTGAACAGCCTAGACCCGTTTCGAAACACTTGACCGTTGGGCATAAAATTTGAATGGTTTTGAGGTTTGCAAGCTTTACGTTTTAGTCCTAATTCTTGTATGTGCAATATCTTGAGTTTGAGATGTTCGTTTGAGATGAAATTTGGCAGAGAGGCATGAAACATGACTAATTTCATAATGGTAACTTAAAAATTGGTAAAGTTCTATTAATTTTCAGAATTTACAAGTTGGTCCCTAAATTCGTATTTTGTGCAATTGGGTCCCTTATTGTTTTTCGATTGCTGTGATTTTTTAGTATGCTTATCTCAAGAGTATGCCTAGGTTTAATGTGCATCTAGACAAGTTTAAAAAGAAAAAAAAAAGATCGTTAATCAAGGTTGACTTTCGGGTTGACTTTGGTTTTCCCCGTGTAATCTTCGTAGTTTGGGTCAACCGTTTAGGCCGGGCTAAGGGGGGTACATTAAAAGAAAAAAAGAGGGTCGTTTATTGAGGTAAACCTTCCCGGTTTACTTCAATATTCCCCGTGTGATCCATTCGGTTCGGTCTATCGGCCAAGCGCGGTCGAGAGGGTTACAGAAATATAGCCCAAGGGTCTGAAAAATTATGGTATATAGTTCTATAGACTTCTAATGGGATAAAGTGAACTATAGAACTAAGAATCGAGATTTTACCCCTTTATTCGAGCATAATGTGTAATAACTCAGTAACTTAATTGGGTGACTTGATGTTTGATAGAATTCATAGAGTAATGGTAACTGAAATAATGTTGTTTGCTGAATAGACATTCGTTGGTTGAGTCACCTTTGATTGTTGGGATCCGGATACTTAGAGAGCATGTTGTAAAATCACGAGATGAGTCATCGAATGTACATTCTTGTGGCTGTGTGACACTGGCCTCATTCGAAGATACTCGAATTGAGATTCTGAGTATGAGTGTAAGTTTTTAAGGCTGTGTGGCACCATGCCTCACTCAGAGTGTACGTTCCAAAGGTTGTGTGGCACTGAGCCTTACTCCAAGTTTGTTATATGATGCATATGTATTCTTTGTGAGATTGATGCATCCTTTATATTGATTGTTATATGTTTAGGCGACTAGAGGTAGCGTCATATGTTGATGTATGTGCCATGTCATCATCTTTAGCTACATGCTCATAATTATGATTTGCACGAAGAATGGTAGAGTGGTAGTGTATCCACTGAGCTTGTTAGCTTATCATTCAGAATTGTTGTTTCCGTTCGCATGTTAGTAGGTTGGCACATTGCATCAGAGGAGCACCATCGGTATAGGATTTTAGCATCACCTCATCAGCAATACAATACTTAGATTTATTTAGGCATATGTATTCGTCGGACCCCGTTTGTGTATTGTAAATTGTGTTTTGATTTCAAAATGTGAGTCGAATGTTTTAAATGAAGCTCTCATGTAAACGCTTTAAAAACTCATCTATGTTCGAAATATTTTTAACTTAACGATTTTTTATAGAATATGTTTGTGGATTAGGCTAAACTAGGTTGAACTTGTATGGTAATAGGTTGGGCTTGATGCTCAATGTGACATCCGGGTCGAGGGGCATTGAACTCATGTCTATTAGGTTAAACATTTTTATGGAATTTATTTGTGGATTAGTCTTAAATCAAGATTAATCCATTTTTTTATAAATTTTATAATTTAATCTAATATTTTTAACATTATAATATTTTTATTCATTTCTATGTAATAAATTAAATTTTTTGATAGAATAATGACACATGTCATCATATATCGGAGGAAAATGGAAAAATAAAGATTCAAGCTAGGGGCATTGAACTCATGTCTATTTAAGAGACTAGCCCAACATCCAATCATTGGGCAAGACTTTTAATGTGTTATATAATTAACAAAACTAATATTCAGGTTAAATGAAGACTGAAATTATTTTTTTTTTCTGAAAGATTGAAATTAATTAAATTTAATATTTTCTTAAATTGAAATATTATTAAATTTAATATGTTCTTGAATTAATTTAAATTATAATAACTAATTTTAATTATTTTTTAATATTCATCTAACTTATAAATTAAATTAATTTAAATGATTATATTCTTACACTATAAATATATTATAAATTAATTTTAAGAAAATATAAAATATTATAATAGTAATTTGTATTGTAAACATGTATTATTTTTTAATTGAAAACATGTTTAAATTTAAATTATACTAATCTATAAATCATATACATTAATATGTAAACATAAATTACCCAATTCAATAATATATTATTATTACTTGATATAAATTAATTTAATATTATTCTAATATTAATTTAAGATTATATGAAATTAATTAATTTTAATATCAATTTAATCTAAATATTAATTTTGTCAATTATATAAATTTGTTTGACCAGTGGTTGGTTGCCAGACAGTGTGGCCCAGACTACTCTCCTAAGAGGCCCATGTCTGATTCCTTTGCTTGCATCATCTCATTTTCTCACTTTTCCTCCAAATAGATGATAATATTGGAGGGTATTAATTTAATAACTAGAAATAAATAATGTTAAAAATATTAGATTTAACATGTCATTTACTTTTTTCATTAAAATGAGAAAATAAGAAGTGTCAAATGGCATAATCTTATCGAACATTTTTTTTAAATAATTTGGGTTGAAATGAGTAACGAAAGTAAATGTTATATTACAAAAATGTCTCAAAAGATAGGGGGACAAGTCTCTTTAAGCCTTTATTTTAGGCTTAATATGTCTAAAGTATACTCTTTTTATGAGATAGGAGCCTAAAGTCTTTTTTGACTAAAATATGTGACTCTAGTTTGGTTTTTTTCTAAAGTAGTTGCCTAAAAGACTTTAAAACAGACCAAAAATAAAACGTTAGACACCTATTTCAGAAAAAGAAAACTTTAAACACATATCTCAATAAAATGTATAATTTGGACAGTTATTTTGATATTAAGGCTTTATTTTATTACTTTTTTTATTTTTGAACACTTTTAACTTTTTTACTAGATAAAATAATGATAGTTTAGCTACTGAAGTAGACGGAGAAAAAAAAAAGAATGAGTATTATTTAGAGTTTAAATTGTGAATTAAGGCTTTTAATTTTGTTTAACGATTTCCATGCAAGTATTCTTCATGCATAATCATCAACTGTTCTGCTACCTGTGGAAGTAATGAGTTCAAATGAGTTTAAATAGCTCTTAGATCTTGGTTGAGCAAAGTGTCCACACAACAGTGTTTAGAAATTAGATCACATATATTAATTCAATCGGTTGAATCATAAAATGATTGTTCAATCATAGAACTTGAACTGATTAACTGAAGAATTTATATAAAAAGCACTAGACAATTGGAAAAAAAATCAAATTAAAACATTTATATATATTTATATATATATATATATATTAATTTGTGGTTTTTAAATTAAAAAGTAACCTTTCGGCTTCATATTTTGGTTTAGACCTTCTAAACCCAACTTTAGATTCATCTTAAAACTCATTTTAAATTAATTTGTGTAATAATGATGATCATAATCATAAAATTTGATATTTGATCCATAGTTGTTTTAAATGTAATTTCTTTTCCACTTTTATGACATTTTCTTATTTACGTTCATTTTAAGTTTTTTTTCTAAATAATATTCAAGATGATTGTTTAAAAAAAACTCGAAATTGAATGGATTCAACCTGCAATTCTATGTTTTAACTCCTAAATATATGTATGTACCTCTTCAATGCTGCCATCTTCAATCTCTGTATTTAGAGATAGTAGCATGCTTTCATGAAGCAAATTTTCTAAATCTTCTATCCGGTGTGCTGCAAAATCAATGTATTCAAATTCCTATATAACACCTTAACAATTTATGGAAACGACAACATCAGAGGTAAAATATTATATCCGTATTTATATAAATTTTGAAAATAAGAAACTGATATGTTAGTAGAAACATGAGCAAACAGAAAAGAAAAGAACCTTTGGAACTTTGGAACCAGGAGAAGATATCAGCAGCAAGCTGTTGGGATTTGTGCAAGGAATCAAGGCCACCCCATTGGTTTTGGACAGCCATTTGAAGACCATGCCATCCGGATAAAACTACTCTAATTCTTTCAACCAAACAATCATTTTCATGAGTTGAGGGCAAACTCGAATGGTTGTTTTGTCCATTCAAGGATCCCATTCTCTCTTTTTCTTTTCAAACCATCACAATACAGGCAAATTTGCATTTTCTTAGGCTTTACATATATATATAATAATAATAAATCTGTGTATATGTTATTTGTACGTACATGTATTGTTGTTGTTGATGTTCCTTGTTTTGTTGAGAATATGAGAGTAAGAATGAGAGGTGCGTAAAGTTGGGATCAAATGAGAAACCATCGGCTGAGAATAGTCACTCAAATTGACAACAGTAATCAATAATTTAAATAGATGATTATTTCTAGTTTTGGCTCGGTAATCAATATTTAGGTAGAGGTGTTCATGGGTCCATGTATATAGATTGCACTTTATAAAAAATCGGTAAATGAAATATAAATGAATTTATTGGTCTTGGCTTTTTTTTGCACTTTCGGCTTTTAGTATTTTATCCTGACTAATTGTGACAAACTCGCATCGTACACCTGACATTGGTGGATGAGTTTATCAGCAGTAATTTTCTCCGTACACAACACCTCGAAACTAATTTTTTTCCTCTTAACTTTACTAGTTCCTTTCCATTTTTAAATTTTTATTGTGATCCTTTCCATCTTTAAATTTTTACTTTTATCAAGTTAATCCAAACAAAACAGAACAAGACAAGTTTAAACGGAAGTCAATTATTATATCTCTTTTTTCACGTCATAAAAAATCCTAGAATTTAACTAATTTGTTGCAATGCTGGTATAAATTGTTTTTTATTGTGAATAAAGTAAAGGGTAAAGTTAATAAATGATCATTAAACTTTGATCAATTATTTAATTTAGTAATTAAACTTTTAATTGCTTTAATATAATTATTAAATTTTTTTTGTTTCGCTCTAATTCTGCCAATGGCCCATTAATAACTAAAAAGTTGATGTGACTGTTAAAATATTTTGTATAATAACACATTCAGTCCTCCTATTTACACATTTTAACAATTTAATTATAATTGATTTACACTTTAACCAACTGCCATTAAAACACACTACATACAAATGATGAGTATTGCATACTGTCCTTCACTTTTACTATGTGGTGCATCTGAATAGTGATGTAAAAAAAAAAGTAATCGGATGAGTTTCAGGTCGGGTTCTGTCAAGTCGGATCAAATTGGATATAGGTCATTTCAAGTCATTTTTCTATTTTGACTTGATTCGAGTCAGTTTCTGATCGGGTCAAAACGGTTAATTCAGGTTTGGGTAGACTTTAGGTCGGGTTCATTTTAGGTCGAGTTAATTCGGGTTTTGAATTCGTATTAAGTTTGAGTTTGGTACAAATAGTCGATAGACTTTGGGTTGGTCATTCATTTCGAGCTAATTATTCAACGTCTTTCACGAACACGAATCACATTAAAAATAAATATTGGGCAATAGAATGAACAAAAATATCATCAAATGATTCATTTCTAAAATATTAGTGTAAATTATAAAAATTATAAATTAAAAGGGCCAGTTTTTGTGAAAAAATAAAATTTTAGGGACATGAATAAAAATATAATCATATTAAAAACACTTGACTAAATTACAAAAAAAAACAATAGGGGTCAATTTGAAATAAAAATAAAGTTTTAAGGACTATAATGAACAAAGATATTAAATTAAAATTATAAACATTTGACTAAATTACAAAAAATAGGGGTCAATTTAGAATAAAAATAAAGTTTTAAGGACTATAATGTACAAAGATATTAAATTAAAATTATAAACATTAGAGTAATTTACAAACAAATAAAAAATAAGGGTCAATTTGGAATAAAAACAAAGTTTTAGGGACTATAATGAACAAAGATATTAAATTAAAACTATAAACATTTAACAAAATACAAAAAAAAGATAGAGGGTTAATTTGGAATAAAAATCACACACACATAAATCTTACAATCAGTAATAATTAAAGTGCAAGCATAATCTCTTAATCCCTGAACTAACCCTATAACTCCAACACTCAACTTGACACGGTTATCTCTAACCCCTAATCTCAACCCCTCTTTTTCTAAGCCAAAATAAATTAGACCTTCAAAAACCCATCAAACGTTTGGAATCACTATCAGTCATTTTGGGTTGGGTACAACCGAAATAAGTTAGGTTTTAATTATTAAATAATTTTATGAAGGAGGATCTAATTAAAAAAAGAACTTAAATATAATAATTTTAGGAAACTAAACTAAAATTGAAACTAAAATGAACCAAATTAAAATTAAAGAATAAAAAAAACCTAAGTGTAAACCTTAAAAAATTGGAGGTCAATTTCCAATGTTAACTTTATTCAATTTCAAAAGAAATTAGAGTACAAGTTTAATCTCATAATTCCTAAACTAATCTCATAACTTAAATAATCAACTCGACATATTTACCTCCTAAATCCCAAACATGAACCTCTAAATCTTACAAGCACTTTTCACTAATAATTAGAGTGCAAGCCTAATTTCATAATCCCTAAACTAATCCCGCATTAAACATTGAATTATCAATTAATTAATAAATTTTCAAACTTAGTAGTGTCAAAAAAATATCTAAATTCAATCTTTCATATATATATATATATATTGGTAAAAAAATATTTTTAATTGATTATATATGTATATATAACAAAATATTATTTAACATTTTAAATTGATTTTAAAAAATAATGGTTTACATTTAAAAAAATAATAGTTTAAAAAAATCACATACTTTTTCAAATGTCAGGAAAATATCATTAGCAACTATCAAGTCAGGTCAATATCAGTTCAGGTCAAAAACATGTCGGGTTCAAAACAGGCCGAGTTTAAAACAGGTCGGGTTCAAAACAGGCCGAGTTCAAAACAGGTCGGGTAATGTCGGTTATCTATCATGTCGATCTCGAGTTTGGGTTCATTTCAGTCTAGTGCAAGTCGTGTTTCGGGTCTACAGTAACAGATCCAATTCAGGTACGGGTCGTTTTCGGTCGGATGCAAATTGGGTTCGGTTACTACAATAACATGTCCAACTGGGTTCGAGTCAACAACAGTCTGTTACAGATCAAATTTGAATCATTCAATCCTCTATTCAAATCAAATTTTAACTCGATCATATTTCAGTTGGGTTTTCAAGATGGGTCAACTTTTTACGTCCTACATTTGAATCTAACCGTTCTTTCCTTCCCAATCAGACTTTGACTGATAAGTGGCCCTTTAAGTTCTATCTTGTCAATTTAAATTCTCATTTTATCTTCTAATTATTAATCTAGTCTCACAACATCCCTTCATCAATTAATAAACAAGTCCATGTCTCTAATCATTTCCTTATGAATTTCCATATGATTTTTGATTCTAGATTATTGGGATCCCATTTTTTCTTTTTATTCTTTGAGAAATTATATATTGAGTTATTCTTGCTACGTTATTTATGGGACCCATCAATAAAAATGATTTATCTCACTATTTTTTATGTCATATTTTTATCAAATGAATCTCATCTATATTTACTGCAAATCAATTTTAAAAATAGTTTTTACTAAGTGAAATTATAATATAAATGCTTTTTATTGGTTGGTCCCATGTATGACGTGGCGGGAATGATCCATCTAAATCTAATAGTTTTGTTCATCTTCTTGACTGAAATCTGATACTTCGAATCTTTCTTATTTTCTCTTTGACTATCTTAGTGATGAAATTGTCGATCACTCATCAGTGATCACTTATGACAATGGAACCCTGTTGGTAGAAATACCCAGAATCTTTTTTTGCCACACCTATCGATTTATGAGCCGATGGAGTTGCAATTCTTTCCTTAGACCTCATTATATGTCTGTGGTGAGTGCCTGTCTTTGACCCTTCACATTGGCGTTGAAGCATGTTTCTCATTGATCCTTAAGTTTTTGCTGTTAACAGCTATAATCCTTTTCGTTGACCTTTGGAAGCGATTCTTATATTTATTTTGGTATGTTTAATAGTGCAACCTAGAGGGAGGCTGAGATCATGTTCTTGAGTCCTATTTATCATATTCTACTTTTCATGTAACCCCTAGACCCGCCTATGTATTACAACGGATCCTAGGAAGTCATATTAGGGTCACAAGAACGACCCACATTAAAAATACACATAAAAAACATTTTTCCTCAAACACTTATTAAGCTGTAAAATCAATTTCTGTATAAAATACCATTTCAGGAAGTCATTTAAACACATAACAAGAATTTCAAAAAGTGCTTTACAGACACTATCATAAAACAATACATGACATACATGCCCACTAACTATACAATACCGTACTTCAAAAGCAATGCCGAGAGAACTCCGAACACGGATGTCAAACATTATACCATGATATATTCTTTTAACCTGCGATGATAAAAACAACGTGAGCTTGGAAAAGCTCAGTAATACAGAACTACCAAAAGATGCTATAAGCTCATGCATATATATGGCATGCATAACATTTTCATGATGTTCCATGTAGTAACAGTCTCCATTTATGTTCTTCTATTTCGAAGTAGCATTACTCGAGAATAACGATATTTGTTCTTTATTCAAACATCGAGAATTAAACGAGAATTATATAGGCTGATAACATATGGAGGTGGAATCAAAGAGTTTAGTGTCTAGTGTGCTCCAACAGTGCAACATTAATGCATGAAATGTAACAATGTAGCAAATTTCATTTATTTCAAATACATTTGTTTCAATTAGCAGTAAAGTTCATTTTTATTATTTATTTACCCTCCAACCATACTCCAATATATAGTTTCCTCAGTGCAGTATCATGTACATGCATTAACTCGAGCCCATTGGGTGTAGGTACCATCCTAAGGGAATACCTTAGAATACGAGCGACCCTAGCTGAAGCATAGGAACCGAAAACGGGCAAACCTAGTCGAAACACAAGAACCGAAACGGGCAGACCTAGCCGAAGCATAGGAACCGAAAACGGGCGGACTTACCTGCTTGATCAGGGCTGAGCCGTCAGTAACTTCATATCATATCCCAATTACCCCAGTGAATCAGATCATCAATAGTTCATTAATCAATAACATTATTTTCACTAATACATTATCCATATAGCATGTTTGTCATATCGGGTGCATGAGCATATATCATAAATACGGTACGATCATGCTTAATTTATAAAACATGTCATGTTCCTATGAATTCAAGTATGACGGTCGTGTGTACGTGATCAGTATTATAACATGTAAACAGTATGCAAAAACAATCGTGTAGCACACATGGAACACACTAGGTGGAGCAGTTTATTCCTTGGAGATACTTGACATTTACAGAAGGGGCACATTAAACTTTTGACAATTTGAACGAATTTTAGAAATGAGGTCCCTATTAAAAGGGGGTTCGTACTAACAGTTCAAACCAGATATTCAAGAGATGATACATCAGGATCTTTGAGATTTTAGATATATCATGAGTGATTTAGTCATTTAAGCCTTCAAGGGTATTATGGTCATTTTATCATACATGGGCATTTTGGTAATTTATACCAACAAGGCATAAACAGTGGCTCGAGAATTTTATTTGCTCATCAGGTTTCCAACCAGGCATTCAGAGATATCTATGTCAAGATCTTTCACGATATTAGATACATTCAGGGATATTTTGATTACTTTGGCCAACGAGGGCATTTTGGTCATTTAATTATTAGGGTGATTTTGTAATTTAGCCCAAATATGATAAAATGATTATTTACGATATTTAAGATTTCCAGAAGTGTATCAAGCCTCCAAAATCATTCGAACTAACATATTTCAACCCTTCATTACTAACCAACCCTTCTAATGTATCCGGCTGTATCGTATATCTGAACGGTTTCTTTCATATTTCACCACAAGACTTGCCACGGAGTAGTCGAACTTATATTCTGTGCGGAAAAACTTCCAACCTTATATTAATTTCAGGGATGATTGACATACATGAGTCATGCTTCAACCCCTTAGGGGCATTTCAGTTATTTCTCAGCTTTATGGGAATTTCTAGAAATTTATCATAGGTAATTTGCTTATTCCAGTCAAAGGGGTATTTCAGACATTATGAAGCTCAGGATATCCATCATTCCTGTCAATTGAACCATATGCAATATTTCAATCATTTAAGTACACGTGGGTGTTTCAGCCATTCAAGAAATTTCGGTACCTCCAACCATTTCATTCATTTCTGAACTCAAAAGTTTATCTATCATTCCAGTTAATTTGCAAACCTCGGTCTCTATGGATACTTCAGCCTTTTTGGTCAATATGACCCTTCCGATTAATTTAACCATAACATTATTTCTCTTACTTTTAGTCGTTTCAGTCAATTCAGTATTTTGAGCCGCTTGATTAATTCAGAGGTATGGATAGTTTCCCGTAAATCTATATTCGTAGATTCATTCCAAAATCAAGGAAACCTAACACCTTACAATCTCAAAGGCTTAAATCTTGTTACCATAACTTTCCAAGTAGGTCGAGGTTTTCAGATGAATTAGGTTACTATACCTTATTTAGTGTAGATTTCTAGATCCCTTCCAATTCCAAGGGTATTTAGTCATTCTTATATCTCAAGGGTATTTTTGTAGTTTCATATCCAAATATTTTTTACGTTTAATCATTTGACACTATTAACCAGAATTGAAGATTTACTACTTTATTAATTACTTATTGAACTCTAGATCCTTCTAACTTATTAATCTTATCATTCGAGGATTGCAATCTTATCTAGATTATCATACTCATTTTCATATCCAGTTTGACTTGAGCAGAATTAACAGTACTCCTCATCATATTTATGCATGCATTAACGAATACTAACATGTTCATAAAGCATACAAGAGGTAGTAATGTATTACCTTAAATCCTTGTTATATCGGTTGATTCTTGAAATTGCCATTCGAACATTCTTGAACCCGAATTCGACGTCCCTCAACATCTCATATTCAAGGAACTGTGAATACCTTCAATTACACAAATTTCTATTTCAGTCCTTATTCATATTACTCTTAATTGAATAATTAAGTACATATACAAGTTCGAGTTCAAGGCCAGATTCAGAGGCTTTCGAGTCAGAATTTCGTGAAACGGGCATCATAATCGGACTCAAGATGTCGAAAAACATAAAACGAGAGTTTTCAGAAAAAGTTGACTTTTTGGTCAAAGTCAACACTGACGTCAGCAATCATGCTGACGTCATCGGTCAAAGTCAACGATGATGTCAACGGTTAAGTTAACGATGACATCATGCTAATGTCATTGATTAACCGGGTTGACTCGGTGAGTTGACTAGGGTAGGTTGACTCACTGAGTTGACTCAGGCGTGTTGACTCAGGCGTGTTGACTCAGGCGAGTTGACTCACTGAGTTAACTCGGGCATGACTCAGTCAAAGGGTTAACGGGTAAGGTACGAGTCAAACGGGTCGGGTTCAGGCATACGGATCATTGGCTCGGGTTTGGGGCCAATTCAAACCGGTTTGAACCCAGTTCACTTACCCTAACAAATCTCGCCGGAAACGGTCACCGGAGATGAATCGGACACTAAAACTGCCGAAAAAAATAGAAGCTCATCAATGCATCAATCCAAATCACACGATAATGACACGAGTCAAGCTGGAATACCCACCGGATCTTACCCAAAACTAGACAAGGTGGTCGGAAAGCGCATTTCTCCGATGCGACCTTTGCCGGAGTCAAACACGCGATCAATGGGTTGGGCTTTGCTCGGGTCGGTGTGGGGAGTTCGGCCGCCACTCCCAAGTCTCAAACAAATGTTCGTGGGGGCCGAAAACAGAGGAAAATAGAGGGACGACGTTTAGGTTCTCACCAAACCTTTGAGACGTTCTCCAGGGCAGAAGACGGCACGACTGCGCGAGTGGTTGGCGGCGACGAGTTCGGGGCTGAACGGCGCACATGCCAGTGGTGGCAGTGTCCACCACTGCATGACGGTGGAGGAGATCGGCGCTAAGGAACTCGAACCGTTTTTCATCGTTTAAAGGCAAACGACTATCGAGAATGGTGGTTGGGCGGTCGGGTTTCGACGACGAAGAGGCAAGGATGATGGCGATAAGGGCGGTTCACACCACGCCCGACCGAAGAATGGTGGTCGGAGCATGAATGGTGAGGGGGAAGAAAAGCGGTCTGATGTTTCCAGATTTGGCGTTTCATTTTTCCCCAGATCCAAATGTGATTTAATTACACAATAAAGAGGGTGGTTGGATATCCAATTGATATTTCATTGATTTATTATTTGGATATCCGAAAACATCATTTAAAAGAAACAAAGGGATAGTTTTTAACAAAGACTAGACTTAGTCCAGATGGTTAAGCCTTTATCTCACAAGGCCAAAGGGCACGAGTTTGAAACCCCTTGACATCACCTCTTTTTTTTTTAAGGGTAAGGGGCCTCATTAAAAACCCCCGCTAGTCCTAATCGGGGGAAAAGAGTGCCCATATTATATTATAAACTTAGAAACCAGTTCCATACAATTTTGCAGATAACCAAACACACAAGAACCACTACCAATTACAAAACCACAACCACCCCAATCCTATTAGCCAATTCCCGCTTTGTCCAGTGCATCAGCCCTTACATTTTCCTCCCGCGGAATCCATCGAACGAACTTGCTTTGCGTTTGACGGATGCCACAATCCCCGAGACCAAATCCACGACCGCCGCAGGAGGAGCAGCCACACCATTGATCCAGTCCACTGCCGCCTTACAATCACTCTCGATAATGAGCCTAGCATGATCAACCTCCCGCAAACTCAAACACTTTTCGATACCTGCATTGATCGCCAAGAGTTCCACCACGGCAGGAGGGACGTTACAACAAGGTTCAGAAAAATCCAGTAGCACCGCGCCATTGTCGTCCCTCAATAAGCCTCCGATACCACACTTGCCAGACGAAACAGCATAAGCTCCGTCCACGTTTAGCTTTAGGAACCCCGAAAGGGGAGGAGACCAACTCGAGATACGAGGCAATGAACACCCATCAAGACAAGAATCTAAGGCAAGCACCCAATCAACCATAATAGCCTCTAAAGGAATATTGCACTTGCTAAACTTACTTTTAACCCAAACAGCAAGCCTATATTTAACCATGAATATTAATTGCAGAACATCCAACTTCTTGGATTTGAAGATTATTTCATTCCTGAATAACCAGATCGACCACAATATCACGAAAGGAATAAGACCCCAAACTTTGCGATTGGAAGATGGAGCAATACCTTGCCACTCCAGCATAAAGCAAGTCGGGCTCGACTGCAAAGCTGCTGATATATCCATACTAGCCAAAAAATATGTCCAAATACCCCAACTCACCCTACACGAAAAAAATAGGTGAGAAACAGTCTCCAAATCAGAATTGCACAAAGGGCACATTAAAGAAGAGAAGGAATTAATTCCCCTTTTACTAAGTTCGCATTTGACAGCCACTCGCCCCTTCATAACAAGCCAAACAAAGAGTTCAACTTTCGGCGAAGCATTGCCGGTCCAAATAAAAGATTTCCAGAATTTGTCCGAGGGAATAGAATCAGCTAACATATTTTTCAGGGACTTCACCGAGAAAGAACCATCGCTCGACCCGAGCCAACAAACCCAATCGTGCTCAATGGAACTAGTACGAAAATTTCGAAGAAGCGACATCAACTCCTCCCAACCCTCACGTTCCCAATCAAAAAGGGCTCGCCTCAAGGGGATCGACCAAGCCCACCTTCCATTACTTTTCGACCCAAAGTCAGCAATGCACCCCTCTTTCCTGCAAGACATGGCAAAAAGACGAGGAAATCTAGACTTAAGAGCAGTCTCGCCCAACCAAACGTCAGACCAAAATGCTATGGATCTCCCATTCCCCACTTTTAAAGAAAAGTTTAAGCGCAAAGTTTGTCCCAACACATCATTGCACAAGAAAGACTTGACAATATCCTTCCAAATCCACGATGAATGTCTCGACAGGGACTCCGAAGGAACAAGACTCTCGGGGGCCTTATTCTTTAGAGAAATCACTCTTCGCCAAACTTCATTTTGTTCATTACCATAACGCCAACACCACTTCCCCAACAAGGCACGATTAACCGTCTTTAAGTCAACAATGCCGAGGCCCCCCTTTTCTTTTGGGGCACACACACCTTCCCAACTAACCCAATGAGTTTTGGATACCTCTCTTGATCCACCCCAAAGGAATTTGGCCATAAGGCTATTGAGCTTGTTTGAAACCGACGCTGGCATGCGGAAAATAGAAATAAAATAAATCGGTAAGCTAGAAAGAACGAACTTCAAAAGAATCAAACGCCCCCCGAAGGACAAGAAACGCGTTTGCCAACCATTTAACTGTTTCTCAAATTTTAAAACAACAGGATCCCACAACGCTACTGAGTTTCGTTTCGCACCAAGAGGAAGACCCAAATAATTAGTCGGAAAGGCACCCACACTACAACCCACCGAGTTAGCCCAGCAAGTAAGAGAATCCGACTCCACATTAACTCCGAAGATGCGGCTCTTGGACATATTCAACTGTAGACCCGAGGCGAGCTCAAAAATCCTCAAAGTTCTCTTTACATTTTTAATTTGACGTTCCTCCGCTCCACAAAATATCAAAAGGTCGTCGGCGAAATTGAGGTGTGAAATATTGACCGCATTTCCACCCCTCCCCACCTCCACACCCGAGAAAAGCCCATTCGTCACTAATTTTTTAATTAAAAGACTAAGTGCTTCTCCCACTAAATTGAAAAGAAGGGGTGAGAGCGAACACCCTTGCCGGAGACCACGGGATATAGGGAAAGCTTCCGTTGGGGCCCCGTTCACCAAGACCGAAATAAAAGCCGAGGATATACACTGCGAAATCCAATTACACCAAAGATCATTGAACCCACATTTTCTCATTACCAGCAGCAAGAAGCTCCAATCTACCGAGTCGTATGCTTTATGAAAATCAATTTTAAAAGCAATCCCTTCCCGCTTTTCTTTCGATAAGAAATCCAAGACTTCATTTGCGACAAGGGAACAATCAAGGATTTGTCGCCCTTTGATAAAGGCAAACTGGGAAGAGCCTATCAGACAATCGATTACCGATCTGAGCCTAGCAGTTAACACCTTTGAAAGAATCTTATACATGCCTCCCATGAGACTAATCGGACGGAACTCATCGAGGGAGGAGGGGCAAGAGACCTTCGGAATAAGGGTAATAAAGGAATGATTGATACCCGCCTCCCACTCTTCACCCCGGAAAAAATTATCGAAGAATTGCATAATACTGTCTTTCAGCTCAGTCCAAATTTTTTTGAAGAATCCAATATTGCACCCATCTGGACCGGGGGCTTTGTTGCAATCGGCCGAAGCAATCGCAGACCATACCTCTTCACTGGAGAATTCTCTAGATAAAAACGCAATCTGATCGGAGGAAAGGGACGGAAAATCTAAGTCCAAATCTTCTACTTCAAGAGCATGTTTCCGATTATAGAGCTTGGAAAAGTGGCTTCTTACAGCAGCTTTAATTTCCAAGGGGTCAACCAAAGACATGCCCTCGGAATTAAGAACATTGATCGCATTCGTCCTCCTACGACCAGCCGCCACGAGATGGAAGAATTTCGTATTCCTATCCCCCAAATTATGCCAACGAAGCCTGGATTTTTGTTGCCACGAACACTCCACTCTTCTATATTCCTTCCACAATAGAGCCCGAACATGACTCATTCGCTGAAATACACTCGGACTACTATGATCCCCCTGACAACGAGATTCCAAATCAGTAAGTTCCCTCTCTAAAATGCTAATGCGCTGTTCTTCCTTCCCACAGAATTTACTCGCCCAATTCTTCATTGCCAATTTTGAACCTCTAATAATTCCACCAATCCCCAAGTGTCGATTATTAGATTTCAAATTTAGAATGGTTGATTGAACCATTTCCTTAAAGCCATCCTCTTCATACCAATGATTAAAAACCTTAAACGGTTTGGGCCCCAAATCCGTGCCATCTTCGATTAGCACAATAGAGTTGTGATCGGATAAGGATTTCTCAAGAACCAATTGCCGAATATTAGAGAACGCCAATTCAAACTCAGCCAAGACCAAGAAGCGATCAAGACGAATAAAGGTCGGAGGCTCCCTGTTATTGCACCAAGTGAATTTTCCACCCAATAGAGGAAGATCAATTAATTCAGCATTAAACACAAAGGAAGAAGAGAGAGCGATATTGGCCTGATTGACAGAAAACCCCATTTTCTCTGCCGGGTCGAGAAATAAGTTCCAATCACCCCCCACACACCATGGAATATCCCGACTTTTGATACAATTCAACACCTCCGAGAGGAATTCACATTTTTCCGAGTCGATCGAAGGGCCATAGACATTCATAATACCACACTTAGTTTTCATAGAACCAAGAACACCAACCAAAGCTATAAACCTGGGGACACAAATTACCTCAGAAACAGAAAAGAATTTATCATCCCAAAGACATAACAAGCCTCCAGCTGATCCAGAGGCCGGAGAATAAGCACTCTGAACGTCCACATTGTTCCACAGATTGCGAATAATACCCCTATTAAAGACTTCTAATTTTGTTTCTTGGATCAATACAACTCTAGCCTTAGAGCTAAGTATAGTCTTCCTCACCGCCCTTAACTTTTCCTTACGCCTAATTCCTCTAACATTCCACGATAGAATAGACAGATTCATCATAAGAAAACTTTTAAAAATATATAACCCACCCAAGAAGCACCATTAATTCCCATTCTCAACACCCTGTTCCAATTCCAAAACTCTACTAATAACAGCATCCTTACCTCCTTTGAATGTAATATCAAGAATTCTGCTAATTTCCCATACCGCTTCCGCTTCAATTTTTTCCAGTGAGATCACCTCCTCAGAGGAGGACGACGAGCTACCAGAAACTGTATCCCTTGGTCTTCTTTCAATTGAACTTCTAACCTTACTTCTAATCTGACGACGGCAGCTAGCTCTGAAGAAGCCCCCCAAATTACCGTCCAGCCGCGGCACCAATTGGGACAAAGATCGATCAAATGAAGCAAGTGAATCTGGCACCACCGACCCACCACTGAACCCCGCAACCGAGCCATCTTTAGACGACGCTGGAAAACCGTCGATACAGCCGAGAAAATCATTACCCCTATCTGGGGCCTCCCTAACCGGCACGTGATGTAAATTAATAACCGATGCTCTATTATGTGAAGGGGGGAATGGGACAATAATTGGGATTGGGTCATGGGAAGGCCCATCATCCGACCCACGAATAAAATTCAATGCTTCAGCTCCATGGCCCGAATGAGACTTGACACACGGCCCGTTGACAAAATTAGACGTCCCATGAACTGCAGAACCTTCCATAACACCATTATTGGATTCGCCTAGGGAATTGGACTCTCTGTTATTAATGATCCCATTCAAACCCCCCAAAGTGGAGCCGCCGACATTCCTCTCGGGATCAGTGTTCTGACCATGCGTATCACCTAGATTGCCTAAAGGAGGTGAACCGTCCATACCTTTGGGACCGGATCCATTCTTACCGAAATTGGAGGAGCCAGGACTATCCGACCAAACGTCGGCGAAGTTACCCCCGTCCCCGGGAGACGATACCGATCCAAGGTCCTCCACGATTTTCCCCACTGAAACTTTAATTCGGTGCGATACACCATTAACCTCAACCCTGCACCATTCTGGGATATTCAACAGACTAGCCACCCTAATAATTATTCCGGCAGTATCAAACCGATTCATCGTCTTGGAGGCCTCCTGAAGATCCACAAACCTCCCCCATCTATTGCCCAGGGATTGAAAAAACTCCATAAACCAGCATTCCAGCGGCACTTCAGAAAGCTTAACAAATACAAACCGGTACGGAACATTATCCAACTTCAGTACGCAGAGGTGATTGAACCAGAATTCCATAGCTTCTTTTTTGTTAGACCATGCATCATTAAGATCCTCCAAAGATTTGAATTTAATAATATATGAGTTGCAACTGGGATCCCATAAACAAATTGACGCCGGAATCCCATCAAACTCAAACGACTGTTGTGCTACACCCGGATCAAATGCCTCCTTCAACACCCCAACCAGACAGCAATCAAGCCACTTCGATGCCAAATTTGGCCTGGAAAGTTCAAAATGTTCCCCGTCATGACACTCAATCCGATCTGAGTGCATATTCCGCGGAGAAGGAGCCTGTTGACAGGGAGGAGTATCGTTATGGAAAAGAGCATCTTTGAAGGATTTTTCCATTCTTGGACACCCGCCCTGTTCCAAACCCGTCTTCGACAAACCCCAGTTATTAATCACCCTATCTGCAGGAGCACCATCATTACTAACCGCGACGCCCTTACCTTTCACCGGACCTATTGGCTCCACCACTTTTCTAGGATATTTCGCTTGCGCCACAGATATAATTCTGCCGTCCACCTTGATGTTATTCAACATCGAGATAACCCTGAGCATCTCCTCTCTACTTTCCATGGTAACAAAAGAAAAGGTTGACTGAGAATACTTTGCTTTGGAGTTCGACGTAGGGATGAAAACCCTAGATACCTTACCATAGTGCCCACAAAGCTCCCTTAGAGTAGACCTAGGAACCCTTCTGCTTAAATTATCGAAAAAGATAGTCCAAGCACCAGTATCACCTTTTCCACCCTGATGATTACCACCCTTCGAAACATGTCCTTTCCTGGACTTCCGGACCGGAATCCACTTACCGTCATCCACAGGATTGACATTCACCGGGGGAGCCCTATCATCCTTGAAACCCGTTGACTTCTCACCCAAGGAATCCTCTACTGTCTTCGCAGCCTTCACCGACCCAAACACCGGCAACGCCTCCGCACTCTCCACTCTCTCCACTCTCTCCACTCTCTCCATTTTTTCACCGACACATCACCTCTTTTCATCATTCTATTTTTTTCTCAAAATCTTTGGGTGTTACATTTCAGTTCATGGTTTCCTACAATAAATAATTAATTTTGCACTTATTCTGTTGATGTTTTGTATATTGTCTGTGAATCAGTTTAATGAACTGGAATACTCAAACAATACTTTGTAGTTGAAAATTATATAATAAAACGTTTGCAAGTTATATTTCCCTCTATTCAAATTGCAGAGTTTGAATTCCAAGTTCTACAATCACTATTGAATAGATTTGGATTTTTGTACCACACCCAATTATCAAAGCATTTCGAAAGTTACATTTTCTAAATTCTTGTCTAACATTTTTTACATAAGCAGACTATTCCTCTACTTTCGTCATTTACATGTGAAATCCATATTTTATGATCACTATGTTCAGCAGTTTTATCTATTTGCCTAGATTTAGGGTTTGAAGTTTTGATTTTAGGGTTAAATTATTTTTAATTAAGAATAGGGCCAAATTGAAATAATGTGCAAATAATGAGTGTTAAGTTTATTATTTCTTTTGAATTAGGTCTAATTTTTTTAATATGCAAATGTGAAGGACTAAATGTGTTATTATGCAAAATATTTTAACAGCCACGTCACGATTTTAACGGCTGTTAAAAGTTTAGAAAAGTTTAATGATAACATTAAAGTAATTGGAAGTTTGGTTACCAAATTGAATTATTCATCAAAGTTAAGTGACCATTTGTGAACTTTACCTTAAAGTAAAAGATGAACAAAACAAGAGAGAGGTGAGAGATAAAGAGGGAGACTTTGATAGAAGTGCTTGTCGTGGATGTGGAATCACCGATCAAGTTGTTTGGAAGGAATCCTATGCGCTAGACTTGTTCTTTGAATTTCAAGATTAATAGGTTAGGTGTTTCTTGAATTTTCTGAAAATAGCAAACAAATGTTAAAAAAAGAATGTGACGGGAATATAATCAATGGAGAACAATAAGAAAACAATGATAAAGACTAATAAATATAGGTTTAAAGGATAGAAAAACAAATCTAAAATTTTCTAATTTGAATGATGGAGAATGACGTCTATGGAGGTTGGTGAAGAAGACGACTACGATGTTAGAATTTATAGATGTCCCACGGAACCCTCCTACCCGCAATTGAATAGGCGACCTCCGATATATGACTCTAACCGACCCTCCTAATCACAATTAACTAGGCAACCCGAAGTGTGAAGATTCTCCCTCGCACAAACTTGTTGAAAACGTTGAAGAAGACTTCTAGGCAAAAGTTTATCAACACTTGCAAACATGTACTCAAAGAATACTTCTATTTATCAAATCAAGTATGAATTATAATGTGAGTGGAATCTCCTTCAAATAGGCTAAAAACTTGTGTAACAAGTAAAGTTCATCTCCTAAAAATAAAGCCAAAATCAAGGCTTAAAATAAGGAAATAAACTTCCCCCTAAATGAACTCTAATATTTTATTTTTTCTTAAATCCTAAATAATTAAAATAACATAAATAAACAAATAGAGTCTTGGGGCAAATTTAGAGAAATAATACTTTTAGAAATGAATTTTAGGGAATTAGGGTGCATAGTGTCATAGACTTATTCTCTCGAACAATTCGTGTGGTGTTAGCACTCCCGACTTAATGCTAACAAGCCTTATTTCATGAAAACGATATGGCTACTAGAAAGGAAGCTGAGAAGGCAAGAAAGGACTTTGAAAGGAAATGAACTCTGTATTAGCATTGAGAGAGCTTACAAGGCTTTGAAATGCTTCAACTCTTGAGTGAGTTGCAAAATGAAGGGGGTCCTATTTATAGGCCTCCCAAGTCCCTAAGTGATTATTCTAGATGATCCTAGATTATTGGAGATATGTACATGCCTAGAGTATTCTAGAGAACTCTACATGTATCTACATACATCTATAAGTCTCCAAAACGTTCTAGAGAGTTCCATAGTCTTCCGAAGTAATCCCAAACTTTCATGAGCCTTCAAGGGCCTCCCGGGTGAGTCTAGACTTGGGTAGAACATTCTGGAACCTTCTAGAACATTGTGGTCTTCAAAAGATGGTTATAGGTCGTTCTAGGCTATTCTAGATGCCCCTTTGGTGCATGTTTGCTTCAAAACGCCCAAGGAGTGGCTTTAACCTCGGTTTAAATTGTGAGAAAGAAGGTGACTCGTGACATTCTCCCCCACCTAAGCTCGTGACACCCTCATCGCGCCTTCATTAAACTGCTAGAGTTGGCCTTTGAATTGCCAAAGTGCTTCCTCCGACTCCCACCTTGCTTCTGTGATGGGCAGACCCTTGTATTTGATGAAGTATTCTTTATAGCTTGGCACGCCCCTGCTACGAATAATCTGGTCCGCTAGTAGTTCTTCAACTTCTTTGTCGAAAGAAGTGATCACGGATATGGGTGCTCTATTGGAGAATCCTCATGAGGGATCTTCCATGTCTTCATGGTATGACTTCAACAATTTCATATGGAAGACGAGATGGATCTGAAGTCTTGGAAGCAGTTGAAGTTTGTAGGACACTTTGCCCACTCGCTTGAGGATTGGAAATGGTCCATCGTACTTTTGTACTAGGCCTTTATGCACCTTCCGAAAGGTCTTGAATTGTTGGTGCAAGAATTTTAGCATTACGAGATCACCTTCCTTAAACTCCACGTGCCTTCGGCCCTTGTCTACCCACTTTTCATTCTCTTGGCAGCCTTGTGTAGTGTCGCTCGGGCTAACTTGTTTTGCTCGTGGCATGACTTGGCAAACTTGAAGGTTGCTGGACTATTCCCTTCGTATCGTGTTGCAAAGGAGAGTGTGGTGGTCGGTTGTTGTCGCGCGACGATCTCAAAGGGACTCTGGTTAGTGACCTCGCTTTGTTGTAAGTTATATGAGAATTGTGCAACATCCAAAAGCTTGGCCCAATCTCTTTGGTTGGAACTTACATAGTGCCTCAAGTAGAGCTCCAAGAGTGCGTTGACGCGCTCTGTTTTTCCATCGCTCCGAGGGTGGAAGCTTGTCGAAAAGTTGAAGTCGGACCCGAGCATCTTGAACAATTCTGTCTAAAACCTTCTTGTGAAGTGTGAGTAACGATCATTGACAGTACTGGTTGGAAAGCCTCAGAGCTTAACCACATTGCAGAGGAAGAGTCTTGTTACCTCCTCTGCGGTGCAATCGGTTGGTGCGGTAATGAAGGAGGCATACTTGCTAAATCGGTCCACCACAACTATAATGCTTCTAAACCCATCAGACTTCGGCAGGCAAGTGATAAAGAACATGGAGACGCTTTTCCAAGGCTTCTCCGGTATGGGCAATGCGTCTAGGAGTCCGCCTGGTTGATGTTGGACTACTTTGCCTTGTTGGCATACAAGACATGTTCGCATGTACTCCTCGATTGCATCTTGCATTCGAGGCCAATAGTAAGTGGACTTTAAGAGTGTGAGTGTGCGTATCATACATGGGTGTCCCGCCCATATAGAGTCATGACACTCTTTGATCAACTTTTTTCGTATCTTTCCCCACCCTGGTACATGGAGACGGTTGCCCCTGGTGTAGAGTAAGTCGTCAACTAACTAGAACCGTCGTGTCTTACCTTCGTTTACCAAGGCAATAATACTTTGGGAAAGTGGATCTTGTTGTAAGCCTTCTTTGATTTTCTCAAGTAGTGGGCTGGTGACTTGGCTTGTAGTTGCAAACTCTGCTTTCCAGCTAAGTGCATCGGCGACCACATTTGCCTTGCTCGACTTGTATTGCTTGACATAGTCAAATTCAGCCAAGAAATCTTGCCACTGAGCTTGCTTTTGACTTAGCTTCTTTTGGGGTCTGGAAATAGCTTGTAGCTACGTTGTTGGTCATGATCAAGAACTTGGACCCAAGGAGGTAGTGTCGCCACACTCTAAGGCAATAAATGATGGCACTCATATCCTTTTCTTGAACGATGTAGCGCTTTTCGGTATCGTTGAGCTTTTCACTCTCGAAAGCAATCGGATGCCCATCTTGCATAAGAACTCCTCCGATGGCAAAGTTTGAAGCATCGATGTGAACTTCATAGAGCTTGGTATGGTCTGGTAGGCTAAGCATCGGTCCTTCGATGATGGCCTTCTCTAAGTCCTCAAAGGCCTATTGACACTGGGTGTCCATGCCCACGACTTGTTCTTCTTTAAGAGCTCTGTGAGCGGTGTAGCCCTCGCCGAGTATCCTTTGATAAAACAGAGGTAGTAATTCACCAACCCTAGAAAGGATCTTAGCTCATGTACCTTGGTGGGTAGCTCCCATTCTTGGTTGGAACGCACCTTGCCATCCTCCATCATAAGTTGTCCATCCTTAATATTGTGCCTCAAGAACATAACTTTCGGCTTGGCGAAGGAACATTTTTCCTTCTTGATGTATAGTTGGTTCTCCGGTAGAACCTTGAACACGTCCCTTAGATGCTCAACATGTTCCTCCAAGGTATTGATGTACACCACAATGTCGTCGAGGTAGACGACAACAAACCGATCGAGATAGGGGTGGAACAACTTGTTCATCATGGTGAAAATGTTGTCGGGGCATTGGTTAGTCCAAAGAACATGACTAGGAATTTGTAAGATCTGTACCTTGTGACGCACGTGGTCTTCGGCTCATCACCTTCCACGGTGCGCACTTGGTAGTACCCTGAGTGAAGATCCAACTTTGTAAAGTAGTGTGCCTAACTAACATGATCGAAAAGATCCGAGATCAAAGGGATTGGATACTTGTTCTTAATAGTAATCTTTTTAAGTGCTCGGTAGTAGATGCACATCCTTAATGAGCCGTCCTTCTTTTGGAATAGGACGGGTGCGCCAAAAGGTGCCTTGGATGGTCGGATGAACCCCGCACCGAGTAGTCATTTGAGTTGATTCCTTAGTTTCTCCAACTCAGGGGGTGCCATGCGATAGGCACTCGTGGATGGTGGCTTTGTGCCTGGTTCTAACTCGATTTCATGGTCCACCTCTCTCCTTGGTGGTAACCTTTTAGGCAACTCGAAAGGTGCAACATCTTTGAACTCTTCAAGCACTAGGGTTACCTCCCTTAATAGTTCTTCGTCGGGCTTGATCTCCTCATCATTGTATTAGTTAAGGATGGCTAAATAGCTTTCCTCGTTCCATTTGATGCTCTTTTTGAATTGAAGTGCCAAGAGCACTTTAGTGTCTTGCTTGGCAGCCCTAGTCGTTGGTACCACACAAGCTTGGTTTCCATCCATGATTCACAAGGTGTTGGCAAACGGCACTTGGCAAACGACACTGAGAATGCCTTGACTAGATCAAGGAAATCAAGTCCCATGATAAGCTTAAAGTCATCCATTGGCACTATTGAGAAATCATTGTGACCTAACCATGATCCCACATTGGTCTTGACTCCACGAGCAATGTCGTGGATGGGTCGCGCAGCAGAGTTGAGTACATTGATGGATCTTCCTCCCCTATCACTCTAATACCAAGCCTATTGGCTTCTTTGAGGGAGACAAAGTTGTGGGATGCACCTATGTCAAGCATGGCCTTTGATGCTTTCACGTTGATGGTGACGTCAATGTAGAGCAATCCTTCTACTTCAATCTTTGAGGTGGACTAAAGGACGTTGAGTAGTTGCAAGGATCCCATTTGGACACCTTCTTCATCTCCATCGGTGTCGCTGCCCCTTGATGCTTTGATAGGACCGAGTTGAGGGCTTGCCTTTGTGGGCACTCTCGAACCTAATGATCACCATCGCAAATGAAACACTTATTGGATGGTGGTCGTCTCATGCCTCGAGAGTCCTTGGCTTTGCCTTTATCTTTGTTCTTCTATGAGGACGAATCCTTGTGATTTGGCGAGTTGTCCTCTCGGTGGCCCTCATTGCGATGGCCCTTGTCTCCCCAACCTTTGGCTTGACCACCCTTTTTATCCTTCGGCTTGGTGGTGGACTCTTTGTGACTAGTATAATCGATGATATTTTCGGCCACGACTATAGCATCAGCACGGTTTTATACCCCATGTCGCCTTATCTCGGCTTTGGCCCATTGTTGGAGTCCATCCATAAAATTGAAGAGTGAGTCCTTCTCGGATAGATCGGGGATCTCAAGCACCAAGCTAATGAACTCCTTGGCATAGTCATGGATGCTCCTTGATTGCTTTAGCCTTCTCAAGCGGGCTCTTGCTTCGTCCTCGACATTTTTCAGATAGAATTTCTGTTTGAGCTCCTTTGTAAAGTCATCAAAGGTAGAGATGGTGCACGTACCTTTCTCGATGTTGATGCACCTTCTCCTCCAAAAAAGCATAGCGGTGTCGGTGAGGTATATAGTTGCGGTTTGGATCTTGGAAGCCTCGTCCATGATGCCGACAACTCCAAGATATTGTTCTAGGCCATATAGAAAGTTGTCTACTTCTTTTGCGCTACGTGATCCAGCAAAGGTCTTTGGTTTCAGCACCTTGACCCTCCTGGCCTCAATCGTGGTGCTTGGCCCGACTACCATAGCACTTTTGCACAAGGCAACGTCGCCTTGTAATGCCTCAAGCTGGGTATGAGTATTGGCAAACTCATGTTGGAAAGAATTATGCACCTTCGAGAGCTCCCCCATTAGAAGGCCGCAGAGTTGCCCCATCTCCACTCGTATGGTCTCCTCTAGCTTGAGCGTCATGGCCTTCATGGCCGTGTGGATCTCGGCATCCTCTACCGCAAGGCCTTCTACCCGCTGGTAAAGGTCGTCCACTGAAGCATCTATGCCTCCCATGCTTTCCTCTACGTGGGTTAGACGAGACCCAAAGCTAGAGACTAGATCCTTGGACTTGGCTCGTGGCTTTGTCGTGGTAGGATTGATCGTCTCCTCATGCCCTCGTTGCTTATGCGTGACCGCTACCTTGAATGAGCTAACAACTTGATTCTTGCTGGTTTTTTCCATGTCCCGAACGTCTCAAACAAGCTCTGATACCAACTGTCACAGACTTATTCTCTCGAACTATCTGTGCGGCATTAGCACTCCCGACTTAATTTTAACAAGCCTTACTTCACGAAAACACAATGGCTACTAGAAGGAAACTTGAGAAGGCAAGAAAGGGCTTTAAAAGGAAAGAAACTTTGTATTAGCTTTGAGAGAGAGCTTACAAGGCTTTGAAATGCTTAAACTCTTGATGAGTTGCAAAATGAGGGGGTCCTATTTATAGGCCTCCCAAGTCCATAAGAAATTATTCTAGATGATCCTAGAGTATTGGAGATATGTACATGCATAGAGTATTCTATAGAACTCTACATGTATCTACATACATCATAAGTCTCCAAAATGTTCTAGAGAGTTCCAAAGTCTTCTGGAGTAGTCCCGAACTTTCCCAAGCCTTCTAGGGTCTTCTAGGGCCTCTCGGGTGAGTCTAGACTTGGGTAGAAGATCTTGGAACCTTCTAGAATGTTGTGGTCTTCAAAAGATGGTTAGGTTGTTCTAGGACATTCTGGATGCCCCATTGGTGTATGCTTGCTTTAAAAACGCCCAAGAAATGGTCTTAACCTCTGTTTAAATTGTGGGAAAGAAGGTGGTTCGTGACAATATGGTATAATTTGGTTTTTAGGGTGAATTCTATAGTATTATTTGAAATCGCCACCTACATGTGGCAACACCTATTACTTTATATATATATATATATATATATATATATATATATATATATATATATATAATGGACAATGTCACAATTTGTACATGATGATTTCTATTTTAAATTCCTATAATGTCAAAGGTTGCATGGAGCATGCAACTGCATGGCTACTGCATCCGTTGGTGTAGCACGCTTGCTACATCACCTTCTACAAATGGCGATTACACTTCAGTCAAAGGTTTCATGGCAGTCTGCTGCAGTGCACAAGGAGTGGTAGATGTACCTGTTTTAAGTGCCTTCTACACATGGCGACCAGACCCGAGCTAGGTAGTAAGGCTGATGTAGACAAGGTTTCGGGCAGTTTAGGATTTTACTATAGAATTAGCCTTTTTTAGAAGAAAAAGATGCGTGCATCATTAAAAATTCCTCTAAAGTCATCACTTGTCGAAACAAGTGACAACCACCTAAGGGGAAAAGAGTACCCTAGATATCATTATAAAATCAGGGGGACGAAAGTCGTCCATTACAAAAGTGTGAAGAAAATCGGGAATCCCCAAGTCAAAGAAAATAGAAGACCTAGAATGTAGGGCCCAAGTGGCCAACGTATGAGCAACATAATTTGCCAACCTAGGTACAAACATAAGTCGCAGACAAGGCATGGAATCAAGAAGAGGGTCCACCTGCTCAATATGAGGACTCAACGTCGAGGCATCTGAGGTCTGGCGATGGAGCTTTTTAACAATAGTGGAGGAGTCTGATTCCAAAACTATATCCACCAAACCCCGATCATGTCCAAACTGAGCACTAGCAACGATCGCATCTAGCTCAGCCATAACAGCATCCAGACAAGCGGTCGAGTAAAGAGCCAATCCCCCAAGGACGACACCTCTATCGTCACGAGCGATAAAACCAATGACAGCGGCTCCGGTTGTCAGCTAGAAGGCACCATCCACATTGATCTTGATGGTACCGGCCAGCGAGGGCTTCCAACGAGGATCGGATAAGGCTGGGGCAGAGGACGGGGTGGGGGGTTGATGATGTGGCTGCAAAATAGTCGCATAGGAGACCCTAAGCGTTCATAACCATGAGCCACGGCGGCGGAAGGCAACTATTATGGATCAAATCATTGCGAAGGTTCCATAAATTCCACAACACATTAGGAAGAGAGCAAATTCAAAATGAGAGAGGATCGAAACACCCTTCTCAAACCAAGAAAGCATCACCGTAGTAGAGCTTGTGTGAAGCCGATACAGAAGCCCAACAAGACGGAGAGCCTCAGAAGCACCTGAACAGTCGCGCAGTGCATGCATGGTCGTCTCTGGAGATACCTGGTAGAAAGGATAAGAACCAAGAGACAAATTGGCACCCGCAAGTCTATTCCTGGTAGGGAGGGCTTCATGACCCGCACGCCAGCTGAAGGTTCGCACCTTGGGCAGTGTAAGCGAGTTTAGATGACTTTCCATATAGGTGAGATCTAATTAAGGGGACGTTGTGGCTGTTGTAAGAATAGATAGCCAGACCAGACTTAGTAGATACCGGAATTATGGTTACCCCAAAGCACCGTATCACGCGCGTTCAAAAGTGATAGGAACATAGAGAATAGATTCAACGTCATCCCAGTCAAAGTAACTGCGCACTTTAGATTTATCCCACTGGGCGCGACCTCGTATCATGAAATCACGATAATGAACCGAAATCTCTTCATTATCAGAGTACTCCTCTTAGAGAAGGAGTGTTGAAGCCCCTCTCTAATTATCAGAATGCATACAAACCTTACTATCAATGCCGGTCACCAAAAGAACTCGGGATAAAGTAAGCGCATGGCTTGGCAAAGGCCTTTCCAAGCAAAAGAAGCTTTCATGTTGGCCATGGCATCAAAAATATCCCAAGAAGGAAAATACCGAGTGCAATAGACACGAGACAATAATGAATTAGGTTCTGAAATCAACCGCCAAAGTTTCTTGGTCAACAGAGCGACATTAAAGTGATGCATATGACGAAAACCAATACCACCCACAGACTTGAGGGTGCAGACAGAGTCCCAAGCAACTAAATGTCAACCACGCTTATTATTGTGGCCAGACAACCAGTATCGCCAAACAGACTTGGTCATATCATCAATGATGTTCTGAGGCAACATATAAGAAGACATGACATATTGAGGCAAAGACTGTGCAAGAGATTTAATAAAAACTTCACGCCCACTAAAGGAGAGAGAAAATGATTGTTCCAATTAGCCATGTGCGAATTAACCTTATTGGAAGAAAACCCCAAGGCTATTGTTCTATTCTACTTGATTAGAAGTGGAATACCAAGATAAATACCAGGGTCATCGACCTCGTGCACACGAAAAATGTGTTGAACATCTTGCTTATAATTAGAGGAAGAACGAGAGAGGCAGAAAGACCCTGGGAGCATATGAGGAACAAGAAAGGTGACAAAGGATCACCCTGCCTGATACCCCGCTATAGATGAGGAACAAGAAAGGTGACAACGGAAGAAATACAACGCATGAGTAGATCCACCCATGCACCATCAAACCCCATCTTTAACATAACACTCTGCAAAAATAGCCACTCGACCCGATCAAAACCCTTTTCCATATCCAATTTAAGAGTCGCACCCTATAAAGGACCTGACCCATTTGAGTGGAGGGAATGCATAAGTTCATGCGCAATCAAAATGTTATCAGTGATGTTCTGACCACAGACAAAGGACGCTTGAGAGTCACTAATACAAGGCGGAAGCACCAATTTCATGCGATTGAGAATCACCTTAGCAACAATCTTATAAATGACTGTGTAAAGGCTAATGGGCCTTAGATGCCTCATTGAGGTAGGATCATGCACCTTAGGAATTAAAACAAGAACATTCTTATTAATCGTGGCCATGTCTACATCCCCTCACAACAGGTCCAAACAAAGTTGAACCACCTCCGAGCCAACAATATCCCAATGCTCCCTGTAAAAGATGCTTAAGAAGCCATAAATGCCCAGAGCTTTCCTAGGGTTGATGTCACGAAATGCGAAGATGATATCTTCTTCCATGAAAGGTTGCGTTAAAGACTCGTTCATAGCAGGAGTAATGGACGACATTATATTGTCGATAATTATGGGGGTCATTGTGGGCTCAGACGATGTAAATAGGGATTGGAAGTAGTCAGTGATTATATTCATAATATCATCCTTGTTAACACACCAAACATTATCAGGATCAAATAAGCCTTTGATATGGTTTTTCTTGCGCCGGCGGAAAGCTCGTGCATGAAAGAAATATGTGTTCTTATCCCCAACAAGTCTCGAACAGAAAGTGGTCATCATGATGGTCAACAGGTTCATGACGAACGTGCAAGGTGTCCATAAAGATCACACAGTGGTCCAAATCAGCAAAGTAACTCAAGATATTCCGGTGATTCAAATGTTCGCGCAACCATGAGAAACAAGCAATGAATCGATCTAAACGTTCAAAAATAGGCTGCGTGTTGGGCCCCGTTTAGGACAAAGTGAACCAATCGGAGGAGGGTTTGCAATCAAACAAATTGTTTCGAGAGAAGCGTGAAAACTATTAATTTGTGATTACGCACGACGACAACCACCCCATTTTTCATCATCAAAAAGAATTTCATTAAGGTCCCCTCCAATAAGCCACTCGAGTGGCGAAGAAGAGTGTAATGAATCGATGAGTACCCAAATTTTGTATTTTAAGTTAGTATCTGCATAACCATAAATACTGGTAAAACAGAAACAATCGTCATCCAGTCTCGTAACAACATCAATGAATCGATCAGAGTACGAAAACAAATTAATAATAATAAAATTACCCTTTTGATGAAGGGAGATGGTAGCGTTTGGTAGGGAAAATTGTTGTTTTGAGTAGAAAAAATGGTAGGAAAAAATATGGGCAAGATTACGTGTCAAATTGACAAGTTTGTATAGGACTTTTTTGGAGAAATGTTTAGTGCGAAAAAATTCCGAAGTTATTTTAAGTTCGAGTATGTAAGTTTAATTTAGTTTTATTGTAAATAATTTATAAATTAGTATTTTTATATTTGTTTTATTAATGATTTTTTTGTAGGAAACCCAATTTGGTTGAAGGAAAGGATTTGATCAAATTTTGAAGAAATATTCGTATTTTGTAATACATTGTCTTTGTTTCTCAATCCGCAAGTAATTTTATTTTAGAGTAAACTAAATAAATGGTCACACAACTATGCTCTAATTCTTTTTTTGCGTCCCCAACTATCAGAAGTTACAAAGTGGTCCCTCAACTTAAAAAATTAACAAATTGATCTGACATCGTTAAAAATTTAACGGTTGATGATGTGGCAATTAATATAAATTGGTATAATTGCATAGTTAGCCCTCAAGTTCTACACTTATTTTAATTTGACTCTAATTTAAAAAAAAATAACCCACATTATTTTAATATTATATCATTTTAGTCCCTCATTAATCTTCAAACATGTTCCTAATGTCTTTGTAGTCATATTTTCGTGATTTTTGTTCATTCATCTGAACTTTGGGTGCAAATTCCATATTTTCCTTAAAGCAGCTCCCAAATTTTCAGTTCATTAAAGCATACACATAAAGATTTTGTACAACATTTATTTTCGATTAAAACGACCCCACCCTTGGAAATTTTCAATTAACATAACAGTCCAAGATTTCAATCTCTATGCTCAACATGAATCATGGTTACCTTTTAACTTATCTAACATCTCAAACAACTTTCCCCCTATGTATTTTAGAATAAAGCAATTCCACACTTAGGTGACTAACTCATTCGATTCTTTATATCGTCTTACTAACAACAATCAAAATTTCCAGCAAACTATCCTTTAACATCAAATATGCTTGTTCTCAATTTCAAAAGCTCACTTGATCAATTGCATCTCCCAAATTAACTAAACTATAAACTAACCCTTACTCATGTTTATTGGAACCCTCATTACTCAGCCTAGCCGATAGACCGAACCGAATGGGTTACACGGGGAATATTGAAGTAAACCAAGAAGGTTTACTCAATAAAAAAAACCCTAGATTTTTTATTATCTTATCTTGATGCAAATTAGGTTCCTATGTGTTAAACATTACAACAGATCGTTCGCAACTCAATCATTCATCCAATTACGGGTTTTAGGGACCATTTTGTAATTTTTCTGATGCATAGGGACTTAGGCCATTTTTGTGTTATTATCCTTTAATTAGTCCCATTACATGCATCTTAGTCAAATCTCAGCTCAAATTAATCATTCATGCTCATTTAATTGCATCCACAACATTCAGGGACTAAAACGCAAAGAATCAGAACCTCGAAATATTCCAACAACTAACATAACTGCCATCCATTTCGGTACAGGCTAGCCCTGTTTCAAGACACAGGCTCGTATCGAAACGCCTTTGAGGTGTTTTGAAACCGTGGTTTCCAGTAGCAAATCGTACCGGAAAAGACCTTATCCGTTTCGAAACCCTAAGGCTATTTTAGGCTCATCATTTCGATACAGGCTCGAGTGTTTCGAAACATATGGGCATGTAATGACATATTTTTCTGGTTTTCACCCAAAAATCCATCCTAAACCAATCCGACATGTTTCTAACATGCATACATCGTAGATACACATTAATCTTCAAACATTTGCAGCATAATTAGCATCAAAGCATGGCTAATTACATCAATGGAAAACTAAAGGCATGCAACCTAACAAATAAGCCACTCAAGAGTCAAAACTCAAACCAAAACTCCAAACACCAAATATGGGCCTTTTACAAGTATAAAATCATAAAGCAAACATGCTCAAAGGGTGTTCATGCACATCACCCAAACAAACCATGAAATCCCCAATTGCCCTTATTACTCTAGTCCATAACCGAAACGTACTTTCAAAGTGCAGTCTCTTAAGATTCCCTTGCAAGTTTCTGCCTCCAAACACTTAGTTATCTTCATTGATGGACAAAAGAGAGCATAAGCATACAAGCTTAGTGAGGAGTACTCAAAACCCAAAAACACCATCAATGCTTAAAATCATTTTAAACTTTTGAAAACCATCATGCTTTCTTGAAATCCATGCACTTCATTAACAAAAATCAGCATGTTATACCACATGCATCAAGTATCAAATACTTCAACAACAAAATCCATTTGCTAACCCAAAACTTAAGCCTTTACATACATAGCTACCAATATGCAAAACTTAAGAGTAAAACATGCATTTTCATGTTATGCATTCATATACCTTTCATAGTAATTAATCAATTATATTGACTCAAAAGTGATCAACAACTTTCTCATTTCTCAAAACCCAAAAGAGAGCATAAGCATACAAGCTTAGTGAGGAGTACTCAAAACCCAAAAACACCATCAACGCTTAAAATCATTTTACACTTTTGAAAACCATCATGCTTTCTTGAAATCCATGCACTTCATTAAAAAATCAGCATGTTATACGACATGCATCAAGTATCAAATACTTCAACAACAAATTCCATTTGCTAACCCAAAACTTATTCATTTACATACATAGCTACTAATATGCAAAACTTAAGAGTAAAACATACATTTTCATGTTATACATTCATATACCTTTCATAGTAATTAATCAATTATATTGACTCAAAAGTGATAAACAACTTTCTCATTTCTCAAAACATATCGGATACACGGATTCCCAAGTGTTGTCCCAACACTTTATACATTCTCACCGGCATCTCAAGGTTTACACGGGAGCTACCCTCCATCGATGTGACACCCGTGGTGGAGTATTCGGTACCTTACAACCCCTCAACATCACTAATCGATAGATGTATAACCCCGCTAATGAGAGACGTGTAACCCCCTTAACCCGACCTAGACGCCTGACCCGAACTAAGAAGATTACACGGGGAAAACTAAAGTCAACTCGTGAAAGTGGACCTCGATTAGCAACCCTCTTTTTTTCTTTTTTTTTTCTTTTCTAGATGCACATTATTATCCCATGTGATTAATAAAGCGATTAGGTGAAAACAACACATCGATTGGGGTTCAATCAGGGGTTCAATTGCATGTTTTTGTCTTTTAGGGACCAAATTGTAAATTTCCAGATTTACAAGGACTAACCAGATTTTAAAGTTACCAATAAAAAATTAATCATGTAACATTCCATCATGTCAAATTTCAACTCAAACAGATCATCCAAACTCAACCAATTAAACTTACAACATTCAGGGACCAATACGTAAGAAATAGAAACCTAGAACAATTCAAAATCAACATCCAACGGTCAAGTGTTTCGGAACACAAGACCCTGTATCGAAACAATCATTTTGAAACTATGTTGACCGTTTTGATACGCGGGTGCACTCCGAGACCCCAAACGATCCCTTTCGATACGGTGATTTATAGTGGCAAAATGTTCTGGAACGTGCCTACCCATTCCGAAACATCATGGCCATTACAGGCCATCGTTCCGAAACAGGTAAGGGCGTTCTGAAATGTCTGGCCCTGCAATTTTCCAAATTGCTTGTTTTTCTCAACTTTTCACCTCCGGAACCATCCCAAAACATGCCACAACACATATACTATATGAATAAACATAAAGGGACACCAAAACGAAGTGCAAGTTAAATCATAGAATCACACTTGCAAGCTTTAGAACTATAGGCATGCTTCCTAGATGTCAAAACAAAAAAGGCTAAAAACCACATTCAAGCTTAAACCAATACTCAAAGGCCATTTAAAATACCAAATAAACAAACCAAACATGTTCAAGGTGTTTAACATCGCCAAATATAACAGAGAGTAGAAATCCCACCCATTGCCTCTTATTACACCAAGGTAAAACAACATACATTGTTTAGACAAGATACTTGGAAACCACTTGCTCTCTTGCTGCCTCTAAAGCTCAATTCTCTGCATTGATGAAACAAATGAGCGTAAGCATAAAGCTTAGTGAGGATCGCTAAAACCAACATTCATCAATGTATTTTATAAAACCATATTATCATCAATTACCAACTCAAGCCTTCCTTAAAACATGCTCTTTAAAGCATCCATGCACTTTTAAAACCACATGCTCATAGCATCATTAAAACAATAGCAAAATCCTTTGCTCATGCTTAAACCAAGCATCACATGCATCTTAGCATAATTCACAAGCGTCTCATGCTTAAGTTATTAATCAACAACATTATATTGGCTCGCAAGTGATAAATTCTCAACCCATACAAAAACCAACACAAATGACACAATCGGATACGCAGATTACAAGCGTTGTCCCACACGCTTCATACACACTACCGGAATACACAAGGCTCACACACGGGATTAAGCCATCAACCGTTGTGACACCCGTGGTGGAGTTTAACGGTACAATCACAACCCTAAACACCACTCATCGATAGTTGTACAATTCCACTAACGAGAGCACAAGACACATACCACAAGATCCACACACGAGATTTAACCATCAACTGTTGTGATCTTAGCCTCAATCGTTAGGGTACTTGGATGGAGTATACGGTACAATCACAACCCCTCGACATCTAAGGCGAATTTATTCACGGTGCACCCAATCCTATAGTCGGCTAACTATATCCGATTAAAGTAACCAAAAACCATTTTCATCACTTGCCAATATAATCATTCAACAACATTATTCCATTGTTTTACAAGCATAAATCATAATGCCATTTTCACAAGCATAAACATGCTTTAACTCAAATATATATATTTCATAAATCCAAGGATCACTTACCAAGTGCATCCTTAACAAAATGACATTAAAAACCAACATCAACAATGCTTAAAACATGCTTTAAAACAGTAATAAAAATCACATTCAATTCAAGTGCATTTTCCACAAAAACATAGCACATTCCGAGAGAGACTTTCGAATCAATTACTCTTGAGCTTAGCTAAGTGTTTCAAACTTACACTTAGCTCCCAAGACCACGCTCAAAGCATTACAAAGCTAGAAAATCCATTTCCACTCTTCGATACGTGAAACCTTGCTCGCCGACACAAAAATCACCCTTCTGAAGCCTCCACAAAAGCTTTGTTTGCTTCCGGACCAAGATCCCTTGTTTTTTATTATCAAAACAGAGATCCAAATGCATTAAAATGCATTTCAACACCAGCAACCAAACTCAAACTCGTCGCTCACCAAAACTACATCAATTTACCCATCCGAAACAACCGAAAACTCAATCGATTGCTTCCTAAACCAAGCCCAGCCAACATACATCACTTTCAACAATTTATAAACATCAAAACTCATCTAAAAGCAACCTAAACCCGTCCTTATACCTTCAGCATGCATAACACCATCATTTCACCTCAAAAACCCAACTAAAACCATTAAGAAACTCAAGGATCTCAAGGATTTTGGAGTCTATATTATCAAAACCCTTTTTCAACATAATAATCAACTCAAAACTCAATTAAAACCAATCCAAAATAGAGCTTATCAAATCCAATCTGAAAATCAAGATTTTAATCACATTTTTGCAAGATTTTGATCTCAAATCAAAACTATAATAAAAACTCACCCAAAAACATCAATTAGAAGCCAAAGATCTTGGGAATTTCAATAAGAACCTAGATTGAAAGTTGAGAACGAGATTTACCTCCAATCCTTGCCTTCCTCAATGATTGACAAGTTTTCCTTAACAAATCTTGAAGAATTTGAAGAGAGCTCTTGAAATTTGTTTAGAAATCAAAGGGAGAGTGTTTGGGAGAAAAGAAATCTAGAGAAAAGAGTTGGGAAATTGGTTTTCTGAAATAAAAGTTAGTTACGTGAATGAATTCTCAATTTCCCAATTAACTCATTTTAATTAAAATAAACCATTTCGATTTTAATTTTCTAAAACCCATTTAAAACACATGTAAATTTAAGAAAGGTGTAATTTCACCATAGATCCCTAAAGATTCTAAGATTTTTGGCTCCTCTTTTAAAATTTCATTTTCCACAGTTTTGAAACTTTACATTTTGGTCACTACCCAAAATGTACCACTTCCAAAGCCTATTTTGTAAAATTGATTTGACCAACCCCTTAAACATGATTTAAGAGGATTTTAGGATTTTGGTCCTTTCCCGATCCTTGATTTCCCTAAATCACCTAATGTGATTCGAGCCGTTTCCGACCGGTCCAATCCGATGTCTAAAACATCTATGCCCAAAACCAGCGCGTTACAAGACAGGACACAGTTCAATTTCCTCAATCGTTAGGGTACTTGGATGGAGTTTTTGGTACATTCACAACCCCTCGACATCTAAGGCAACTTGTTTATAGTGCTCTCAAACCTATAGTCGGCTAACTGTATCTAATTTCATTTCTAAACCACTTTACACAACATCACTTGCCAATATAATTCTTGATTTAGTATAAACCTCACTGTTTTAAAAGCATTCACAATAATCCATATTTCCAAGCATCAAATCATGCTTCATAAAACATGTATAAACACATACATACAAGGATCACTTACCTAGTGCATCTTTTAACAATATGGCATCATCAACAGCAAATCACATACTCAAATCATGCTTTAAAATAATAGATAAACACATATAAATTCAAGTGCATCCACAACCTTATAATAGCACAATCCGAGGGAGAAAATCACTTTACTTACTTCCAAACATAGTAAATCGTTTCAAGCTTACACTAAGTTCCCAAAACCACTTTTAAGATGTTTCAAAGCTAGAAATCCCATTTCCACTCACTGACTCGTGAAACCTAAATCGACGACGCAAAAATCAAGCGTCCGATGTCCCCAGAACTTCGCCAAATGCTTCCAAAGAATCATCCTCTGTTTATACCACACAAAAACATAGGATTAATGCATCTCAATGCATTAAAACCACCAGCAAACACTAAAAACCCACAGCTCTGCCCAAAGGCACCAAAAAGCATATTCGAAACAATTGAAAACTCAATCGATCTTACTCGAAACTTAACCCGGCCATCAACAAACATTTCTATCACATTTTAACCATAAATCAACATCCAAAAACATTCTAATATCATCCTTATACCTCCAGCAACTCAGATTTCACATTTCCAATCCAAAAACCAAAAGCCAACAACCTAAACTTTAAGAGATTCAACCTAATCCGAGATTATTATGATTAAGCCTTTACTTTAACATCATTTAACATCCAAAACAACTTTAAAATCATTCTCAAATCAATCAAAACAATGCCCAAACGAAAATCTTGGAAAATCATCAACTAAGCCATTTTAACCTAATTTTCATTAATCAAATCATAAAACTCATTTAATAATAATATTTAGGAAGCACAAGACTTGAGAATTTCATTAAAGAAACTTGATTAGATGGTTGATCAGATTTTACCTCCAATCTTAACTCTTCCCCTCAATTGATAAAGATTTTGCAAGCAAACCTCAAAGCTTCATTGATTAAATTGATAGATCGCTTTTAGGAAATCAAAAAGAAAGAGAAAAGTTGATAGAATCTTTGATTTTTGAGAGAAAAGAAAGTGTTTGACTGTTAAGAAAGTGAGGAAATAGAAGTTACCTAAAATCGTTTTGTTCTGTTTAAAAATCCCCTTTTAATTAAAAGCTTTTCTTTTTATTCTTTTTTAATAATACTATTTTAAAATTGGTCAAATTAAGGGAAAAGAGGTTTAAAACACATGTATGCTCTCTAAATATTTTAACTATTGTCTCATTTTTAATTTAGTCCTTAAAAATCAATTTTGCACTTATTACAAAATAACTACTTTCCAAAATCTTGACTTTCCAAGACCCGTTTTCTAAAATCGATTTCACCATCCTTCAATATATATTTTTAAAATATTTTATCAATTTTCTTATAATTTTATCACATCCCAGGCTGCGTTTTTTCCGAACCGCTTCTAAAGGTTCGAATCTCCAAATCTAAGTTCGACTAACCTAAACTAATGTCTAAAACAACTAGGCCCAAAACCGAGGCGTTACAAATCGCGACCCTAATGGTTCAAAGAAGGCGATAAGAACACAAAGTACTTTCACCCGACTGCTTCAATTAGAAGTAAAGTTAATCGCATTGATTCGATTTGTGTTGGGGATAGATTAATTGACGATAAGGAGTTGATTGCCGAGTAGTTCGAGTATCATTACCGTAGCTTTTATAATGAAGTGCCCACTATTCCCATTGAAGCATATGATTGTGTTTTTAATCAGTTAAGTTTGGATTCGGCTAGCATGCTGGAAACTCCTTTCGCATCCGAAGAAGTTTGGGCAGCCATTCAATGGTCCGATGGTACTCGAGCACCTGGACCAGATGGATTTAATTTATATTTCTACGGAAAAAAATTGGTCAGTTATAAAGAATGATGTTATGAGTTTCTTTGAGGCTTTCTACAAGGGCAAACTAGTTGATAAAAGTTTTAACAATTCTTTTATAACATTAATACCCATGGTTGTTGCTCCGTGTCGGATTGAGGATTGTAGACCAATCTCGTTGGTGGGAAGTCTCTAAAAAGTCCTTACTTAAGTGTTATCGAGGAGACAATCATCATGTATTAAATAAGTTGTTGGTTAGTGTCAATTTGATTTCTCCATATTGCTAATGAAGTTGTCGATGATCTGATAAAAATGAAAAAAAGAAAGGCTATAGTCTTTAAAGCATATTTTAGGAAAGCTTATGATACCATAGAGTGACATTTTCTTTGATTTCATTATGCTGAAAATGGGCTTTAGACAGAGATGGAGGAATTGGATAAAACTGTGTGTTTCCTCAGCTTTAATATCAGCTCTTTGGAAACCGGTTATAGACAAATTCCAAATGTTATCCCTTGGTGGTCCCATCACATTGATAAAGTCAGTATTAGCCAATTTGCCAATATACTATCTATCAGTCTTTAAAATGCCTAGTAAAGTGGTTGATTCTCTGAACAAAAGGATTGCTAATTTTATCTAGGGTTGGAATACGGGCAAATCTATTCATTAGCTGAAATGGGATCAGTTGTGCAAACCTATTTCTTTCGGTTCGACTTTAAAGTAAGGAATAGATCATTGCTTTGGAGGTTCGGCTTCGAAAAAGGCAATCTGTGGAGGAAAGTGATGGATGCCAAGTATAGATATGATTCTGATTCTCTATTGCCCAAGTGTGAAATAGGTAGAAATGCCTCTTGGATATGGATCACAAGCCCTCTCGCTGTTGTAGGTGACTTTTTTACCCAAAATCTGAGATATAAAATTGTGGATGGAAGTTCAGTCAGGTTCTGGGAAGACTACTAGACTGAAGTATCTTCCCTAAAGATTCATTTTCCTAGAATTTTGCCTTCTCATTCAAGAAAGATTGCAAATTGGCAGAGTATGGGAGATGGTACTTGGGTTTGGAACTTATTGTTGCAATTAGAAGGTGGAGTGCTGGGAGAATTTCATCGTTGTAATTAACAGAGCAAGTATCGAATTGTATGGAGTGGATCATCATATGGATTTTACAAACCCAAACTTTTTTGTGAAAATGTATCATATGTGGGATTAGAGGAAGAAAACATATGGAAGCTGGTGTGGTCGAAAGATGTTGCGTTCTTACGAAAGGTAACTCATGGGAGAGTGCCCACCTTACGAAAGGAAGAATCGGTGAATCATATATATATATATATATATATATATATATATATATTGCCAATGTATTATTACTTGGAGAATTTGGTAGATCTAGTCGTGTGCATGGGACCTTCTAATAACCATTCCAGGTGACATCAAATCTTTTATTATTCAATGGGATAACTAAGTTATAAAGTCTCAACCCCGACCAATCTAGAATGTTGTTTTTTGGTTCTTATGGACCATTTGGCTTTATTGAAATGACCGTATTTTTAATAACAAGAGTATGAGTGAATCTCAGATATATAATATTGATGTTTTTAGGATAAGTCACTGGGCCAAGCTCCATCATAGCTATTTCAGATTTCTGTCGGAATCAATGTGCAGCTTCTGTGAGAAATACAAACCTAGCAGGCCTGTCTCGAGATCTTGGGCGGCCCCTCTATATGGATGTTTGAAGTTCAATGTTGATGCCGCCGTTTGTGGGAGTTTTGGTTACGCAGGTATGCTGAGGGATCATAATTGGAGTGTTATGATTCGGTTTGCAAAGTCAATTGGCATGTCTGATTCATCACAGCCAGAGTTGAAGCATGCTCTATTTTCGATTCATTGGCGTGGGCTCGATCACATTCTCTTTTTTTTTTCAAATTTGATAGGTTGTTGTCGATTAATTGGATAACAAACTCTCAATTTGCTCCTACTCCGTTCCACTCAATGCTAAGGAATTGCTCTTCCCTTCTAACAGATCATCGATGGAAAATTCAATTTGCATATCGTGAAGCTAATGTTGAAGCTCACCGTTTGGCTCATCAAGGCATCGAGAGAGCTAAAGACCTCCTCCTTATTGATAATGTCAATTCCTTCTTGAATTCATTTCTTTCAATCTCTCTGGAATAATAATACACACTTTCTCTCACGAAAACAATGCATATCTCAACCATTCTTTCTGGTCTACCGCCGGAGTATGAACCGGTGGTGGCCGTTATTACGTCTAGTCAACAGCCGTATAAGCTTGATGGAGTTGTGAATGTCTTTCTTGATACAGAGTCATGACAGATCGAATTCTTGAGTCAAAATTCTCTGGTTAATTTGACTCGTGAAACCCATCAAGGCCCATTTTCAAGCCCGTTTATTGAGACTAGTAACCCTAACATTGGTTATTCTCACAACTCGAATTCTCAGCGGCCGTCTGTAGGGTTTCGTCCAACGGCCCCTGTGTATCATCCGTCTCGAGGCACACCGACCAGAGGTCATGGTGGAAGGTTCTATGGCGGTCGTTCGCGTCCGCAATGCCAAATTTGCGGTAAACTTGGACACTTAGCTAGTCGTTGTTTCTACCGATTCAACCAAGCCTTCGAAGGTGTTGGTGGGCACTTCCTCATCAATCAAGTCTTCTATTCTGAAGGCTTTAATGAGGAGCTTCAAGAGTCTCAAGACTTTGTCAATTCATCTCTGTTGAGTGTGTAAAAGTTCTATAATTTACCCCCTATTTAACCCATATTTTTGTTGCATTCAAGCATAATTCATTGCATTTAGGTTAGATTTCAGTTATACATCACAAATATATTAAATGGCATAGTTTTTATTGAAATTGGTTACTTTTGCAGGTAGCTGCTGTAGCAGATGGAGAAGCAGGCGCTGGACAGTGAAGAAGCAAAGCTGGAACTAAAGGTGCAGACTAGGAGGGCGATGCTGCCATAGCCGCTGCCGTGGCAGCCAAGGACGACAGCAGCATTGAGGAGAAGAAGCAATGTGGGCCTCGACAGAAAGAGAAAATTATGCCGGTCTGTCGTGGATTACCCTTATATTTTTCCAAGCCCTAGATCAGAATGAAGGCCAAGCCCAAATTTCAAGGAAGAAACTCCAAGAAAGAAGGAATGACGAATTAAAGATATATTCTTTGAAGATTTAGTCTTTAATAGAGTTGTACTTTAGTTTAAACTTGTATTCTTGCCATATTAGAAAACTTGAACCCAAGGCCTATATAAAGGCATGTAATTCGACCTATGAGGGGACATCATCTTTCTCTAGCCTTCTTCTCAAAACCCTAGCTGTTTTCCCTTCCTCAACATGTTCTAATTTCCCCCTAGGGCCACGGGTTGACTTGTAAAGTAGTTGCAAGGGTTGCTTTTGTTTTAGGAATTTTCTGTTCAATAAAATAAACTTCAAGTTCGCTTATTCTGGTTTTCAACATCTTGCAAGAGTATCGGGAGAGCATTGTGAGATTATTTATTTACTTAATATCGGTAGAGTTAAGTATACAAAAGGAATAAGTGCGGGTTCTTTAGTTTATAGTTGAACTATCTCGGACCTAGGGATAGGACGAGGTTAAGTGGCTAAGGAATAATTCAACAACATCGGTGTTCATCCTTCGATTCACGCCGGGAGGTATCATCAAAGATGTGTTCATCGACAGACTTGGACCTAGGGATAGGCCAAGGCACAACAGGGATTCTTGCCAAGCTTGAAGTACAGAGTTGTGTAATCGCTACCGCGACTATCAACAGACCGCTGCCGCGACAGGGACAACGACATAATAGATTTTCTCAGACTTTGCAATACCTACACTACTGAGCAATTCAATACCAGCCCATTCTCTCTATCTTGATAACTTTAATCTTATATTCCAGTTCTCTTTATTATTTTCGTGACAAGAATTTAAACTATTCTTTTTACCTTCGTGCAGTAATTCAAGGTGAAGCTATTAGCCCAGTCCCTGTGGAGACAATATCCGATACTTCCGTATCACTTTACTACTTGCGTCGTGTACACTTGCACTACATTGCGATAGACACTTTTACACACAACAAGTTTTTGGCGCCGTTGCCGGGGACTGGGAACATAACTTCACCCTACCTTTTACTGCATTCTTTTTATTTTTCTATTTTATTTTGGATTGTTCAACCTGTGCTTTTCACAAGGTTTCTTGTTTATGCGCAGATCAAGATGAGGAATGGAAACTGAGTATCCATTAGATCCTGAAATAGAATGTTCGTGCAATCTTAGGAACCGACTTCGCCACGTACTAGCCAGAAACGAATACCTTGAAGAACAGTTAGAGGCCATGAACAACCAAAGGAATCCCCAAGATAATAACAATCCTGCCGGAGATGGAGAGAACGATCCACCTGTCGACCCTCCTGCCGCTGCCGCACGCCGGTCATGCCGAGACTACATGCTCAACGATCATGTAGAACTAGAAACCACCCTGCCAGATGTAGATGTTGACAACTTTGAACTGAAACTTGTAATGTTTAGCATGATCAACAACGCTGGCAAATTTAGTGGTGCTGCTACAGAGGATGCTAGGGAGCATCTGAAGACGTCCTAGGAAATATGTGGTTCGTTTAGACTACTAGGAGTTAATCCGAAGATACTGAGGCTTCGGTTATTTCCTCATTCATTGAGGGACAGAGCAAAGACTTGGTGGAATAAACTAACGTCGGGTTCAATACGAACTTGGGCAGATTTAACTCGTGGATTTTTGTCTCGTTTTAATCCTTCACACTTATCTAAGCGATTACGTAACGAAATAGCTACTTTTCAACAGGAAGATGACGAGCCAATGCACGAAGCCTGGGATAGATTTACCACTCTGCTAAGGAACTGCCCGATGCATGAATTCCCCATTTGGAACTAGGTAACTAAATTCTATAATGCTGCCAATTTACAAACTCGTATCAAAATTGATTCAAAAGCAAATGGATTACTGCTGGACAAAGACCTAGATGAGACAATGGCAGTATTGAAAAATCTGGCGAAGAATGAGGAATAGTTTCCTACAGCAAGAAGAGGGGGTAAACGAGTTCTAGCTGTAAAAGATTATGAGGCCGACAGTTCATTAAAATCACAGGTGGCATATCTCACTAAGGCAATGAAAAAGCTCTTAAAGGAAGATTCACAGCCTGTCTACTATGCTGAAGAGGTATGCGAAACTTGTGAAGGAAATCACAGTTCGGAGGAATGTCCAATACAGTTAGAAGAAGGGATGTATGTTGGGAACTACAATAAGCAGAATTATAACTCCAACAACTACAATCCCAAATGGAGAAAGGATCCCAAGTTCTCTTGGAGCAATCCTAATAACGCCCTAAATCCCCAAGCACAGAATACTCAAAACCAGGGAGGACCTAGATTGCTGACTCGGCAGCAACCGCAGCAGCAGCAGCTGCCACAACTAGTATACTGGAACAGACTTTGGCTACATTTATGTCTCAAATAGGAACCTACATTGAGAACATGAATCATTTTGTCAAGAAGACGGAAACGTTCATGGATAAAATAGAGATGCAGATGACCAATCATGAAGCTACTCTGAAATCATTGGAGACACAGATGGGTCAGGTTTCCCAGCATATTAAACCAAGGCAGAATGGAGGATTTCCTAGTGATACTGAAAACGCTAGACAACCCACACATGAGCAGTTCAAAGCTATCACTACTAGGAGTGGGAAGAAACTACCAGGGCCTGAGAAGGAAGCTGAATCAGTTATGAAATCGGCCTTGGAGTCGACTGTCGAGGAAGCTGCCCCGACAGGTGACAAACAACCTGCTGTCGATGAGCCTGTCACGACAGCAGAAGGGACAGAGGAGAAAGATGATGAACCAAAACCTCCTCAGATCCGAATGCAATGGGAAGGACGTATTGCTGATTATCGTCCTCCACCTCCTTTTCCTCAGCCGTTACAAAAATTGAAACAGGAATCCCGCTTAAGAAAATTTATGATATTTTTAAGAAGGTTCATATCAATATTCCGTTGTTAGATGCCATAAAGGAGATGCCTGGTTATGCCAAATTTCTCAAGGATGCCATGTCAAAGAAATCCAGACTTGGGGAATTTGAAACGGTGAAGATGACAGAAGGATGCATGAGTATTCTGCACAAGCATCCACCCCCGAAGAAGAAGGATCATGGGAGCTTCATCATACCATGTGTAATTGGAGATAAATTTGTGGGTAAGGCACTATGTAATCTTGGTGCTAGTATAAATTTAATGCCCAAATCTGTTTTTCAGAAATTAGGTATTGGAAAAGCTCGACCCACAACAATATTACTGCAGCTGGCAGACCGCTCTTACGTTCATCTAGAAGGAAAAATTGAAGATATTCTGGTAAGAGTGGATAAGTTTATTTTTCCTGCTGACTTTCTTGTCTTAGATTGTGAAGCAGATGAAAACGCACCAATCATCCTAGGGCGGTCCTTCTTAGCCACATGAAGATCACTGATTGATGTGGAAAAAGGAGAACTCACCATGAGAGTGAACGATCAAGAAATCAAGTTGAATGTTCTCCAAGCAATGAAACATGCTGATGCAGAAGAAGAATGCAAGGTTATCACTGAAGTTACCCTTGACCAACCCTGCATCAGGTTGGGCTGCCATGACATAAAAATTGGTCACTGCCTCGGCAGCCACTTAGAAGACTGTCATGACAGCACCGACGACAGTAGCTCCTCAGAATCTGATACACATGATACTGAAGATCAATAGGAGGTAAATTGGATAGGCAATCGTCCAGGTAAGTTGTTCGAGCCCTTAAACTATACCTCGGATAATCATGTACTTCAAAAGACATCAATTGTTGAGCCCCCTGTTATAGACCTTAAGCCCCTGCCATGGCAGCTAAAATATGTTTTCCTTGGTATAAATGATACGTTACCCGTAATCATCTCTTCCAAGTTGATGCAGGAACAGGAACATCAGTTAATAGGGATGCTGCAGCAGCATAAGAAGGCTATTGGATGGACGATAGCTGATATCCAAGGCATCAGTTTGGCATTATGCATGCATAAAATTCTTTTAGAAGATGATCATAAGCCGACCATTGATGCACAAAGACGTATGAACCATTCTATGCAAGAAGTAGTGCATAAAGAGATAATCAAATGGCTAGATGCTGGAATAATCTACGCCATCTCGGATAGCAAGTGGGTGAGCCCGGTGCAGTGCGTTCCAAAGAAAGGAGAAATAACCATGGTAACCAACGAAGAAAACGAGCTAATCCCAACCAGGACTGTGACCGGTTGGAGGGTTTGTATGGACTACCGGAAGCTTAACAAAGCTACCCGGAAGGACCACTTCCCCTTACCCTTTATTGATCAAATGCTTGGTAGATTAGCGGGTAAGCCTTACTATTGTTTTCTTGATGGTTACTCAGGTTATAATCAAATAGCCATCGCACCGGAAGATCAAGAAAAGACGACGTCCACATGCCCTTACGGAACTTATGCTTTTTGGAGAATGCCATTTGGACTTTGTAATGCACCAGCCACCTTTCAAAGGTGCATGATGGCAATATTCTCCGATATGGTGGAGGATTTCCTAGAAATATTTATGGATGATTTTTCAGTCTTTGGAGACAACTTTGAAAGCTGCCTAGGCAACCTACAGGAGGTGCTCGAGAGATGTGAAAAAGCAAACTTGGTATTGAACTGGGAAAAATGTCACTTCATGGTGGATGAAGGGATAGTCCTTGGCCATAAAATTAGCTGTCGTGGCATAGAAGTCGACAGAGCTAAAATACAAGTAATCGAAAAGCTGCCGCCACCCATCACAATCAAGGGAATTAGAAGTTTCTTAGGACATACTGGTTTTTATCGGAGGTTCATCGCGAACTTTTCAAAGATCACCAAACCCCTATGCCATCTTCTGGAGCAGAATCGTCCCTTCGACTTCAACGCTGAATGTACTGAGGCATTCAAGGTTCTGAAAGAAAAGCTGGTAACAGGCCCAATAGTACAGCCACCAGATTGGACACTGCCGTTTGAGATCATGTGCGATGCTAGTTACTATGCTGTCGGGGCAGCACTTGGGCAGAGGAAAGACAAACTTTTTCATGTCATATACTATGCCAGCAAAACACTGAACGACGCCCAAGTGAACTACACCACCACAGAGAAGGAACTATTAGTTGTGGTATTCTCCATTGACAAGTTCCGCTCTTATATACTCGGAACGAAGGTCATAGTCCACACATACCACTATGCATTGAAGTATCTGTTCACCAAAAAGGATGCAAAGCCTCGACTAATACGTTGGATTCTGCTACTGCAAGAGTTCGACCTTGAAATCAAGGACAAAAAGGGGACAGAGAATCAAGTTGCAGATCACTTGTCAAGGTTGGAGAAGAGAAAGAGTCTACCGGCAGACGAGACAAACATACTGGAGACCTTCCCTGACGAGCAGTTGTTTGCTGCCACAATCACTGCCGCGACAGCCATGGCGGTAGGTAAGTCTTCTGAACTCCTCTGGTACGCTGATTTTGTTAATTATTTAGTTAGCGGAATAACTCCTCTTGACCTTAATTATCAAGCTAGGAAGAGGTCCCAAAATGATGTTAAGCATTATTATTGGGACGAACCTCTTCTTTTCAAAATTTGTGCAGATCAGGTTATAAGGAGATGTGTACCACATGATGAACAGGAAGATATACTACATCACTGTCATGCTTCACAGTATGGAGGACACTTAGGAGGTAACAAAACTGCTGCCAAGGTTTTGCAGTTGGGATTTTATTGGTCGTCACTGTACAAGGATGCCCAAATATTCTACAAGAACTGTGACGAGTGTCAACAGACTGGAAACATCTCAAGGAGACACGAGATGCCGCTGCAAAATATTCTTGAAGTCGAGATCTTCGACGTTTGGGGATAGATTTTATAGGACCATTCCCAACTTCATGTGGGAACTTATATATCCTCCTGGCAGTGGATTATGTGTCCAAGTGGGTTGAAGCGATCGCCACTCAGAAAAGCGATGCCAAGATGGTTCAAAGGTTTTGCATAAAAACATTTTTTCCAGATTTGGCATCCCTAAGGCGATCATCAGTGATGAAGGGAGGCAATTTGACAATAGGATTATAGTTGCTGCTTTGAAGAAGTATGGTGTCAAACATCGGATTGCAACAGCATACCACCCTCAAACCAATGGACAGGCCGAAATATCCAACAGAGAGGTCAAGAACATTCTTGAAAAGATGGTTAAGCCAACTCGGAAAGACTGGTCTCTACACCTCAATGATGCATTATGGGCCTACAGGACAATGTTCAAAACTCCATTGGGAATGTCCCCCTACCGGCTGATTTACAGGAAAATGTGCCATTTACCCGTCGAGATTAAGCACAAAGCATACTGGGCCATCAAGGCAGTTAATATGGACTTAGAAAAAGCAGGGCGGAAAAGGCTACTTGATCTGAATGAAATTGAAGAAATTCGAACAATGGCCTATGACAACGCAAGAATCTACAAGGACAAGACCAAGAAGTGGCATGACAAGAAGTTGCTGCCACGACAGTTCTGCCCAGGGCAGCTTGTGTTGTTATTTAACTCTAGGTTGAAACTCTTCCTAGGGAAGCTGAAATCTAGATGGTCTGACCCATTCCAAGTGGTGCAGGTTTTCCCCATGGTGCCATCACGATCAGATCTTTGAAAGACGAGCACCAATTTAAAGTGAATGGACAACGATTGAAGCATTATAAGGGGACTGGAGCCCCAAGAATGCAGGAAGTGGTTACGTTAGGAGATGCCCCGCCTGCATTCCTAATCTAACCTAAGTTTTATTTTTATTTATTTTTATTATTTCTATATTAGGAAATTAGAATTATTTTATTTTTAGGAAATAACGTTTTTATTTTTATTATTTTCAGGAAATAAAAGAGACAAGAAGAAGAAGAGAAGTGAACTCAGCCCACCATCCTTCCATCAGCCCAAAAAGCCCAACTTTGGAGCCTGCCGTTACAGCTGCCGCGACAGACGCGGAAAATCCAGCATGTCGACACGCTGTCGCGGCAGACACGCAAACGCGTAACAGACGTGCAGCAGACACGGAAACACGTGACAGACACGTCAGAAACCGCGTAACATCTGGCCCCGTTATTCGCGCCTACCGTTACAGCTCCAACGGGCAGCAAACTCTTCCCTATATAAACCCTGTTTACTATTCATTTTTTTCACTCACTTCTACTCATCCTACTTGTTCTCTCTAGAATTTTTACTTGCTTTCATTTTTCTTACACAATCCTTGCAACAATGTCTTCTAGAAACACCCGCAGAAGTGTTGCTTCAGGCTCTACCCCGGCAGCATCAACCCCACGATCCTTCCAGATCCGTGACATGTGGGAGGAGAAGGGCTTTATTTACACTTCCAAGGAGGGGAACCTGGGACTGCAACCATTTATAGCTAGGAGAATCAAAGCCCTACAGTGGCAGATATTCGCAGAACAACCAGAGGAGATGAGTGTGTCTCTTGTCCAAGATTTTTATGCTGCCATCAGCAGCAGGAACGCGACAGCAGTCACAGTCAGAGGGAGAGAGGTGTCGTTCGATCCAGAATATATCAACACTCTCTACGGATTTTATGTGGACAGAAATGAAGATGGCCACCAGCAATTTCTCGAGAGCCTAGAGCCTGCTGTCTACGACGTTGTCATGGCAGAACTCACGTGCGAAGGTACACAATGGAACACTGATCCGAAAAACCCAAGGACGGTGAAGAGAGTCCAACTCACCATAGAGGCCAAACTGTGGAACGCCTTCATCAAAAAGCGAATTATGACATCTTCATACAACACAACCGTGGACCAACCCAGGTTAGCCCTCATTCATTCTATATTAAATGAGAGGCCAATTAATGTTGGAAAATACATCCGGGAGAGTATTTTGGAATGTGCACATCGGCCGACAGGACCACTCTTCTTCCCCTATCTCATCACCGCCCTCTGCCGCGACCATCATGTACTAGAAGCTGCCACTGATTTACGAGTCCAAGGGAAGGGCTGGACTGAGAGAAATATACTCAGCTTGATGGAACTCACTGCTGCCACCCCGCTATCGTCATTCGACCCTACTCCCACAGTAGCAGAGCCGACAAAACCAACCGACACTGAGCCTGGTGCCATAGAACCCAGGCAGCCTACAGCAGCAGCACCTCCGGCCGACACCTCCTCCCAGATCCTTGCTGCCATACAAAAAATGGAGGAACGACAGCTCGGCCTCATGAGTTTCATCCAAGATTTCACCTCTTCCACGGTACATTTCATCCATACTTCTTTAAATTTCCTTGATGTTGTATTCCCTGCCTTTCCAAACCAATATTTTGCTGCCACCACCCCTGCCCATACCCCTACACCTGCTGCCACGCCCAAGACGCCATTTGCAGCGTCCTCACTGACCCTTGCCACAATAGCTGCAGGCAGCAACCGCGCAGCCGACACTTCTGCCCGAGGAACCAAGAAAAGGATGCCTTCAGAAGAACTCGATGCCTACATAGCAGGTTTCTCCTCTTCCTCAATTTGAGAGGAATCCGACGACGAACCCTCTGTCAAGAGGAATTTGTACAAAGAGTTCACACCAGTAAAGTGGCAGAAAACGGTGGCAGAAAAGAACAAGGAAGATAGCGGCAGCGGCAGTAGCTCTGAGGTTCAGATAGTGGAGAAACCTCCTCACATCTCCCCTACCCGTATTCAACCTCCAAGGGAGGCCAAAACGAAGAATACCTCTGCCTCCCCCATCAGCCAGCCAGCCAAAAAAGTCCCTGCCCGTCGGCAGTACCAGCTCAGCAGCAGCGGCGACGACAACACCTAAAATTTAAGTTTCTTATCTTATTTTGTTGTCTGTCTTTAAATATTTTGTGATGTACTTTTTATTTTCTTTTACCTGTCATTTGCATTGAGGGCAATGCAACCCTTGAGTTTGGGGGTGGCATCCTCCATTAATGGAGTCTTTTAAGTTTAAAAATTGTGTCTTTTACTTAGTTTATTTTTTCTATACAAAAATGAAAATTTTGGCTTAAGTCTTTGAACTAAACTTACCTGTCGTGATAGCCTCTGTCGTGGCAGTGCCTTTAGGATAGTTTTAGGAGCAGTTTAGAGCCTTACTATAGTTCTAAAACTTAAACACCATTTGTGACTTTTTTACTGCCTAGAACTCTACTAGTAAACTAGAATAGGAAGCTTAGCACTTGAGTTGCTCCTAGAGGTGCCTAACACTGGCTCTAGGAAAAGAAGTTAAGAAAAATAGACTCAATACACCTAGAGTTGCCCGAAACCGGCTCTAGGAAGGTAGCTAGAGGTGCCCGAAACCGGCTCTAGTCAAACTTAAGCTTGAGAAAATAAAATCGAGTCTGAATAAAAACTTAAGGAGCCTGAGAATTACCTCCAAAAAGATGAAATTTTGCATAAAAATTCAAGTTAGAGGCTGAAGTATTCTAGTGAAACTAAGAGAGTCTTGGCATATAATTGTTCACAAGCATGCACACACTGCACGAGGATTATAGCAAGGTTCCGGACGAATCCTAAATTATCCGACAAGGTGTTGCTCACAATAGGGAATGAATGGAAGGTAAGGGAAAGTTCACTGTTTTAAGTCAAACAAAAATATGTTATTTTTCTTTTAGGTCTGAATTGCTTGAGGGCAAGCAAAAACTTGAGTTTGGGGGTGTGTTGAGTGTGTAAAAGTTCTATAATTTACCCCCTATTTAACCCATATTTCTGCTGCATTCAAACATAATTCATTGTATTTAGGTTAGAGTTCAATTATACATCACAAATATATTAAATGGAACAGTTTCTACTGAAATTGGTTGCTTTTGCAGGTAGCTGCTGTAGCAGATGGAGAAGCAGACGCTGGACAGTAAAGAAGCAGAGCTGGAACTAAAGGTGCAGACTAGGATGACGATGGTGCCATGGCCGCTACCGTGGCAGCCAAGGACGACCGCAGCGTTAAGGAGAAGAAGCAATGTGGGCCTCGACAGAAAGAGAAAATTATGCCGGTCTGTCGTGGATTACCCTTATATTTTTCCAAGCCCTAGATCAGAATGAAGGCCAAACCCAAAGTTCAAGGAAGAAACTCCAAGCAAGAGGGAAGGACGAATTAAAGATATATTCTCTGAAGATTTAGTCTTTAATAGAGTTGTACTTTAGTTTAAACTTGTATTCTTGCCATATTAGAAAACTTGAACCCAAGGCCTATATAAAGGCATGTAATTCGACCTATGAGGGGACATCATCTTTCTCTAGCCTTCTTCTCAAAACCCTAGTCGTTTTCCCTTCCTCAACATGTTCTAAATTCCCCCTAGGGCCACGGGTTGATTTGTAAAGTAGTTGCAAGAGTTGCTTTTGTTTTAGGAATTTTCTGTTCAATAAAATAAACTTCAAGTTCGCTTATTCTGGTTGTCAACATCTTGCAAGAGTATCGGGAGAGCATTGTGAGATTATTTATTTACTTAATATCGGGAGAGTTAAGTATACGAAAGGAATAAGTGTGGGTTCTCTAGTTTATAGTTGAACTATCTCGGACTTAGAGATGGGACGAGGTTAAGTGGCTAAGGAAGAATTCAACAACATCGGTGTTCATCCTTCGATTCACGCCGGGAGGTATCATCAAAGACGTGTTCATTGACAGACTTGGACCTAGGGATAGGCCAAGGCACAGCAGGGATTCTTGCCAAGCTTGAAGTACAGAGTTGTGTGATCGCTACCGCGACTACCAACAGACCGCTGCCGCGACAGGGACAACGACAGAACAGATTTTCCCAGACTTTGCAATACCTACACTACTGAGCAATTCAATACCAGCCCATTCTCTCTATCTTGATTACTTTAATCTTATATTCCAGTTCTCTATATTATTTTTGTGACAACAATTTAAACTATTCTTTTTACCTTCGTGCAGTAATTCAAGATGAAGCTATTAGCCCAGTCCCTGTGGAGACGATATCCGATACTTCCGTATCACTTTACTACATGTGTCGTGTACACTTGCACTACATTGCGATAGACACTTTTACACGCAACAATCTCCAAACACTGGTTATGATGCAGTGGTGGCTACACTCGTCGTTGTTGCTGAGGATTTCAACTATGGCGATGTAGCGTGGTACCCTGATTCCGGAGCCACGTCTCACCTTACTCCTGATGCAGGTAACATCGTGTTTTTTGTTCCTTATTCTGGTTCTTGTAAGATATTGGTGGCAGACGGGTCTAAGGTCCCTATTTCTAGGATAGGGTTTTCAACACTGTCATCTAAATCTAGACCTTTAATTTTAAACAACTTATTACATGTTCCTCTAATTAAAAAGAATCTCCTATTAGTATCTAAGTTTACGAAAGATAACAACGTTTCTATTGAGTTTTTTCCTGACTCTTGTGTTGTCAAGGATTTGGAGACACAACAACTGATTCTACGAGGTTTGCAAAGTGATGGTCTCTACAAATTTATCTCTTCAGATGATATTTTACCTTTACATTCTGTTGGTTTACATGTTGATGATTCATCCATACTTTTTAATTTTGATCCTGCTGATATTGGTTCTGCTCATGATGATATTGATGCTGATATTAGTTCCGATACTGTTGCTAATAGCTCTTCTAAAATTCAAAGTTGTAATATGATTTCTACATATGAAGAAAATGTTAGCTGTTTTTTTGTTTCTAGTGTTGATTTGTGGCATAGAAGGCTTGGACACCCTTCTCTTGAGACTTTAGCTAAGCTGTCCACTACATGTAATATTTCTGATATTAATAAAGAATCTTTTTTCTGTGAAGCATGTAAACTTGGCAAAAGTCATAAATTGCACTTTCAGAAATCTCTCATTGTGTATGATACTCCTTTGCAACTTGTTTATGTTGATGTCTGGGGTCCTACACAATTACTTTCTAATATTTTTTTCTTATTATGTTAGTTTTCTTGATGCTGCAACACGTTACACATGGATATACTTTGTGTCTCGGAAATTTGATGTGAGGAATGTTGTTATTAATTTTCATAAGATGGTTGAACGACAGTTGGATTTTAAGCTAAAAAGTATTCAATCAGATTGTGGAACTGAATTTAAAACATTAGAAGGTTATTTTTTGCAACATGGTATTGAGTTTCGGCGCACTTGTCCATATACATCTGAACAAAATGGTAGGGTTGAGCGAAAACATCAACATATAATTGAGTTAGGTCTAACCCTTTTAGCTCAAAGTGGAGTTCCTTTCAAATTTTGGTCAGATGCTTTTTATTGTTCAACACATCTTATAAACAAGTTGCCTACGAAATTTTAGGTGATTTATCACCCTATCAAAAGCTCTTCTATAAGTTACCCAATTACAAGTTTCTTAAAAAATTTGGTTGCCAATGCTTTCCGTTAACCAGGGCCTACAACCAACACAAGCTTCAGTTTCGCTCCAAGCCTTGTACTTTTCTTGGTTATTGCTCAGTACAACATGGCTATAAGTGCCTTAGTGATGACGGTAAGGTCTATGTGTCTCGTCATGTACAATTTAATGAAAACTGTTTTCTATTTTTTCAGGTTGCTTCCAGTAGAAAAGATACATCTCAGGGTTCAAATCAACATAAGGCTAAATACTCTGGTCCAATTCCTACCACACAGGGATTGTCCCCTGGCTCTTTTGCTGCATCAGATTTTAGTAGCATGCCTTTCACTACTTGTTCCAGCTTCTCAAGGTCTTCCGATGAACAAGAACATGGTTCCTACAATGATCCATCGTTTCCTACTGTACAACAAGCTCCTTGATTCCCTGCTGCACAACAAGCTCTAGTCAATGAACCGACTGCTCATCTTCAAACTTTAGTCAATGGAGAAGCTGCCCAACATGAAAGTTCAGATTCATGTGATGAACAAACTCCTGCCCCTCAGGTATCGGTTCATCATAATAATTCAGAACCTCAAGGCGACAGTTCTAATTCTCCAGTTTCAAGTTAGCATGCACATTTTGAAGATCGAGATTCAAACTCTATAGGTCAGCATGAGTTGTGTAATGCACAAGTTACTACTAGACACCCTATGGTCACTAGGTCTAGAGCAGGAATATTTAAACCCAAGGTTTTTCTTACTAAAGTAGTGGCAGATGTACCTAAAGGTATACGCCAAGAAATGTCTTTAGATGTTTGGAAAAAGGTTGTCCAGAAAGAACTTGATGCCCTAATTCAAAAAGGTACATGGGAACTCACATCTCTGCCTCTGAATCGAATTCCCATCGGATGCAAGTGGCTCTTTAAAGTGAAACGAAATTCAGATGGCAGTGCAGCTAGGTACAAAGCCAGACTAGTTGCAAAGGGGTTTTCATAGAAGGATGGCTTTGACTACTCAGAGACATTCAGTCCTGTTGTTAAGGCTGTGACAATTAGAATTTTGTTAAGCTTAGCTTTAGGCAATGGTTGGGTTCTTCGACAGATCGACATAGACAACGCCTTTTTAAATGGAGACTTGTCTGAAGAAGTCTACATGCAGCAACCTTCAGGTTTTGAACAAGAAGATGAAGCTATAAATCTTTTAGTGTGTCGGTTAAAAAATCCCTCTATGGGCTCAAACAAGCTCCCCGAGCCTGGTTTGAGAAGTTTAGAGATCACATGGTTCATGGACATAGATTCACATCATCTCTAGTTGATTCTTCACTATATTTCAGGGGAAAACAAGACAGCAAAGTGTATATAATGGTTTATATGGACGACATTGTCGCAACAGGGAATGATCCAGAAGAAGTTGATCGTGTTATTCAAGACATAAATCTGACTTTTTCTTTGAAAGATTTGGGGCAGCTGGCCTTTTTTCTTGGAATGAATATTGAGGTTGTTGAGAACAGAGTTATTCTCAATCAAAAGAAACACATCATGGAGTTATTGGAAAAACTGAAGATGATAGATGTCGTGCCCACTCCAACACCCATGGTCACATCCCCTCCACTTTCCTCTACTGATGGTGAATCCTTTCTTGATAACTCTTTATATAGGCAAGCAGTAGGTACACTACAACATATATGCACTACTAGGCCTGATATACAATTCTCAGTGAATAAAGTGAGTCAGTTCATGCAAAATCCACTAGACAAACACTGGAAGGCTGTAAAAAGGATTGTAAGATATCTCAAGGGTACTTTGAGTCATGGTTTGTTTTTTAGCAGTGGTCCATCGCCCTTGAACTTGGTTGGATATGCAGATTCAGATTGGGGAACTTGTGTTGATGATAAACGATCTACTAGAGGATATTGTATTTTCTTAGGAGGAAATCTTATAGCATGGAGTTCTAAGAAACAAAGTGTTGTTTTAAGGTCATCGACTGAAGCCGAGTTTCGTAGTTTAGCTGATGCGATTTGTGAAGTAACATGTGTTAAGTCTCTCCTTACCGAACTAAAAAATCTCCTTAGTCTCCACACCAACAGTCTGGTGCGACAATACTAGTGCTATAGCACACACCTCCAATCTTGTCCATCATACTAAGCTTAACCATATTGAACTTGATCTCAGCTTTGTGAGAGAAAAAGTCACTGAAGGATTAATTCAAATAAACTATGTACCTGCAGCTGATCAAGTAGCAGATGTCTTAACTAAACCTCTTTCCTTTGCATTTTTTCTGCACCTACGACAGCAACTGAAAATTTTTTGTCCCGAGGAACTTCGATTGCAAGAAACCTATCCTCAATGCTTGCTGACTAAATTTTGAAAAACACAAAGTTTGTATTTGTCCAGAAAAGGAAAAGAAAAGAATCTGAAGCATGTTGAAGAATCAAAGCCAGAAGAAGAAGAAGAGAAATTGTGAAGAATGTTAGAGCTAAGAGCTCGTTTCTGTTATTTGTTAGTTGGATAATCTGTTGCTTAATTAGTTTCAATAGTTATGTACAGCTAGGAGTTAGTTTTATCTCAAGAACTCTTCAAGAATCCTCTCTCTATATAAGAAGGATTTATGAACTCTTGTAAACACGTCTTTTAACTGAAATAATAACACACACTCTCTCTCTTAAATTCATTCTTTCTTAATCCCTTCCTTCTTGAATTCCTTTCTTTCAATCCCTCTGTCAGCCATAATCTCACAGGGATGCTATAGGGTTTTGGTGTTATGGGTTGATGGTTAAACTTGCTTGTAGATGAGATCAAGATCCTTAATCCTTAATAAAGTAGGGCACTCTTTCCCCCTAATAGATTTAGAGGGAGTTTTTAATGAGGCTCACCATTCCTTTAAAAAAACAAGGACAAAACATTTTAAATTATTGCAAAAACTATGTAACTTCTTAATGAGAATATACGTACTCACAATGAATTTAAGAAAATTGTTTAATAATAAAAATTTAGCAATTTAAAATTTTTAATTATTATTTTATTTTAAAATAAAAGGGAAATAATAAAGTCATTCAAAATTATGAAATTAATAAAAAAAATTATATAAAATAATATGAAAACCTGAACTTGTTGTAGAAAATTATGTGGTAGCAATAATTAAAACTTGAACTTTTTATAAAAAGTTTAAACAAATTTCAATGAGTTTAAGTTTAATGTAAATATTAATTACAAATTTAACATTAAAAAATAATTAAATATGTTTACACTTATAAATGTGTGTATTGGATTAAATAGTAATTTTAAATGAAATAATCTAGTGTTAAAGAGGGTATACAAGCGATTTGAGAGAACAAAAATGTCTAGATTGATATATTTTTTAAAATAAGAAGGGTTAAATTTATTGAATTAAGACTAAATTTGTAGAATATACAAGTTTCGATGAGTAAAACTATCATTATATCAAATCATATTAGACGTACGTTTGTATTTTAACGGAGGAGTTACATGATCGTAACAAAAACTTTAATTGAGTGACCCAATTTTTACTTTTAATAATTGAATGGCCTAATTGTAACTTTACTAATAATTCAATGACCTCCAATGTAGTTTACCCTTTAGTTTTTAGTGAGTTTATGCAATTATTGTATTTTCCCAATCCTCTTTCTTGTGTTATTATATGAATTTTGATATTTTAAGTTGAAAACATTTTTTTATGATTTAAAAATGAAAAAAAATCATTCAAGTCGGGACAGAGTCGTTTGTTTTAAAAGCTCATTACCAAATATATAGCAAAAAAAACCATTAGCGCGTAACGGCCACGCGCCCCCAAAAATTCCTCTCTTCCAGAATCCCCGAGCCTCAATTGGTGGAGTGCTGCCTGGTCCTGGTAGTATTGAACGGTGTTGTCTCAGTGCGGCTAGACCCCTCAGATGGCTGTCGTGCTCCGGTGGTGTAGGTATCATCCCCGGAGGTGGTTTGCTCGTGGCGTTTTTCTGGTTTTGGAGGAGTTTTCGGAGGGAGTGCCTACCCTTCACGCACGTTTTTCGGACGGGAGCCAGAACGAAGACCATGCGTTACCATCGAATTCCCAAGCCACTGTAAGATTCCGATAGTCCTTTTCTCTCGCCCGGTCAGTCCCGTGTCGCCCCGATTTCTGGTGATTGACTCCCTTTCTCCCCTCATCTGCCCCGATTTCTGGTGGTTGAACCCATTCTTCCCCCCTACCCGCCCCGTTTTCTGGTGGACTTGCCCCTTCTACTGTTTGTGTTCTAGTGTGATTTGTCCCCCTGTTTTTATATGTTTGCTCTGCTGAGGTTGTATAGGAAGCTTGTTTATCCTGTGTTTTTCGTTTTTTTTTGTGTGTCCGTAACGCCGGAACCTGGTCCTTGGTGGTCCGCTCGGTTTATGCGTGAGTGCCTGAGAGGTGACTAGTTGAGGCTTCGTTTCCGGTTGGGTTTTGGTAACACAGGAATCCCGACTTGAAATTGTGGACTAACCTTCTGGGTCTGGAAATTCTGTGTATCGATCCTCTATCCTATGAGAGGTTTCTTCGGAATCTTTGATCCGTGATCGGTGTCTCTTTTGCCCTGAGACGCGGGAGGTTGATCCATAGTGGTTCTGTTGGCTTCTGCATGGTGGTCCGATAGAAGTTTCGCACTAAGCTCCTCTCCGGCAAGATATAATCTGCACACGAATTTCAGTGTTGCCTGGTTGTGGGAAGTGAAGTCTGGGTGGTGCCGTTCTTGTTTCTCAAAGGCCGGGTTGCTATAGGAGTTTCGCACTGAGCTCCTTTCCGGCAAGGTATAATCTGCGTACGAAGCTTCTGGAGCCTGGGTTTGGGAAGTGAAGCCTGCTTGGTGCCGTTCTTGGTTGCTGTTTAGTGAATAGACAGAATTCATGTCTATACTTGCGTGGAATATCCGAGGAGTTGGAAACCGAAAATCTGTGAGAGCTCTTCAAAACTCTATTTTCAAGATCAAACCGACTGTCATCTTTCTCAGTGAAACAAAACAAAAGAAGAGGTATTTGGAGAAAATAAAAATGAAAATGAAAATGGATTTCTCCTTCTATGTGGAACCACAGGGTCTAGCTTGAGGACTTGCCTTGTGGTGGAAGTCGGAAGCAGATGTTACTATTCTGGGATATGATCAGAATTTCATTGACACGAAGATCAGACTTCAGGAGGGGGACTCGTGGTACAATACGTTCATATATGGACCCCCGAACAAAGAAAATCGTCAAGAATTTTGGAAGAATCTTTCGAAATGCAGAGAGAACCTACAGGATAAATGGGTGATTATCGGAGATTCTAACACGGTTGCATGCCAGGACGATAAAGAAGGAGGGAATCATGTGAACCCATCGGAGACTAAGTGGTATACAGACTTCATTGATTCCTCAGGCATGATCGAGGTTCCTATCAAGGGAGGCAAGTTCTCTTGGTACAATCAAAGAGGGGGAGAACACGCTATCCTTGAGAAGCTGGATCGAATTCTATGTTCCCCAGAGTGGAGTTTCGCCTTTCCCAAAGCCATGGGAGTGATGGAAATTGCCACCGCATTTGACCACGCCCCATAGTCCTTCTAACTAAAGGGCTTTCCAGGAAATACAAGAGAGACTTCAAATTCGAAACCAAATGGCTTCTGGAGGAAGATTGCTCCTAGACAGTGGATAGGGGCTGGAACATCGCTCCCGGAGAAAGAGTGACGTCAAGGTTCCAAAGGAAGATCCATAGCACAAAAAATACCCTTCTGAAATGGAACAAAGAAAAGATGAAGAAGAAAAATGAGAAAAAGCAAATTCTGATGGATGGCTTATCGAAACTTCAGGGAAGGAAGCTGTCGGATAGAGAGTTGGAAGAATATAATAAGATGAAGAAAGAGATCGATGCCGAATGGGAAAGTGAAGAAAGATATTGGCATCAAAGATCTAGAGTGAACTGGTTAAAGTGGGGAGACAAAAATACCAAATTCTTCCATGCTACAACCATCCAACACCGCAGTGCTAATTCAATTGTTAAAATTAAACATGAGAATGGGTCCTGGATGGAGGAACCGGAGGAGATAGCCACTTATCTGCTTCACCATTTCCAACAGCTGTTCATGAAAGACCATTTCGTTGACATGAGTCGCCTTAAAGATATCATTCCCAGGGTGGTCACAACCGAAATGAACGCAACTTTGTGTAAGCCGATCAATGAGGAAGAGATAAAAAGGGCAGTTTTTGATATGGGAGAAACAAAAGATCCGGGCCCAGATGGTTTTCCCGGTTGCTTTTACCAGCCATTTTGGAATACTGTAAAAGATGACCTCATTGGAATGGTAACAGCTTTCTTCAGGGAGGGGGAACTAGATCCCACAATAAACAAAACCAACATTGTGCTTATTCCAAAAAAGGCAAATCCCACGGAAGTCTCCCATCTGAGACCGACCAGCTTATGTAATTTCTCTTTAAAAGTAATCACCAAAGTCCTTGCAACCAGGCTAAAGATCTTTCTTCCGGACATTATCCCGCAGTATCAATCTGCGTTTGTGAAAGGCAGGGCAATTCATGATAACATCATCCTGGCAAATGAGGCTTTTCATGCTATAAAGCGAACCAGAAAAGGAGGAAAGGGTTTCATGGCACTCAAGATTGATCTGGAAAAAGCTTATGACAAAGTTGACTGGAATCTTCTTCAGTTTGTAATGAAGGAAATGGGCTTCGATGAATGGTGGATCAGCAGAGTGATGAAATGTGTCTCCTCTGTTTCTTTCTCACTGGTGGTCAATGGTGAACGCAAAGGAGAATTTCTAGCAGAGAGAGGCCTGCGACAGGGCGATCCACTGTCCCCTTTCCTTTTCACTTTCATTGCAGGTACATTCTCTTGGATTATTGAAAAAGGAATTGAAAGGGATCTCTTCACAGGTCTGAGAATCAAAAGGAGGTGCCCCACTCTGAGTCATCTGTTGTTTGCGGACGACTGCCTTGTCTTCACAGAGGCAAATGAAAGTAACTGTACAAGGCTACTGCAGATTCTTCAGCTCTTTCAATCCTCCACAGGTCAAACAGTAAGCCATATGAAATCCTTCGTCTTCTTCTCTCCAAATGTTAGCAATAGCCTTAAATCCCATCTCCAAAATATTCTGGGTTTCAAGGCAATGGAGGAGGACTCAAAATACCTTGGCCTCCTTTCCTTCTGGGGACGAAGCAAAAAAGAAGCTCTGGCCTTTATTCGTGAACGGGTCCTAAATAGGCTTAGAGGATGGAAAACCAAATATTTGACTAGTGCTAGGAAATAGATACTCATCAAAGCAGTTGCTCAGGCTATCCCAACCTATGTGATGCAATGTTTCCTACTACCGGTTACATTCTGCGATGAGATCAGATCCATAGTTGCCAGATTTTGGTGGAACAATTGTGCAGAAAAGGAGAGGAGCATTCACTGGATCAATTGGAAGGATCTCTGTAAGCCCAAAGAACAAGGGGGAATGGGGTTCAGAAATCTCAGGTTGTTCAACAAGGCTCTCGTTTCTAAAATTACCTGCAAGGTGATTCGGTATCCAGAGTCCCTGCTCGCTCAAGTCCTCCGAGGAATTTATTTCCCAAACGGGAACATTTTCGAGGCTCCGAAGTGCTCAAATCCATCTTGGGGCATGGTCTGGAATAAGAGAAGGAATCAAGGTCATCAAAAAAGGTTCTCTCTGGAGAGTTGGAAATGGAAAAACCATATCAACCTGGTTCGATAATTGGATTCCGAAGATCAAGAGTTTTAGGCTTACAACTCAACCGCTACAGGGCTTCCCCGCCCCGTCCGTTTGCTCCCTCATCAGCCCATATTGGACATGGAATGAAGAGAAAGTTCATGAACTCTGTTCCCCAGCCGAAGCGAAGGCGATCCTGACCATCCCGATTAGAGGACCAAATGTCCCGGATGTTCTCATATGGGCCGGTAATAAAAACGGTGATTATTCGGCAAAGTCGGGATATCGATTTATGGAGGAAGAAGCTCGGGAGGACAGTAACCCCTCTTCAAGTGAGGGCACTCTGAACAAGAAAGAATTATGGAATTCGATTTGGAAGCTTAATGTCCCTTCTAAGATTCGATCATTCTTGTGGAGACTCTGTCATGATATCGTTCCCACAAAGAGTTCGCTGAGAGCCCGCTTACATGGGAATCTAAAGGACCAGGATGCCTGCCCCCACTGTTTTCATCCTCAGGAATCGGAAGAGCATTTGTTGTTCCTCTGCCCCTTCGCCCAAGCTATCTGGAAAGCTTCGGGCTTTAACTACTCCCCTGCTGATATCGGATTTCCAGGTTTCCCCAAATGGTGGTGTATGCTAAGCCAGGATAGAAATCTGGGTCTTTCAAAAGAAGGACACGCCCATATTGCCTTCATTCTCTGGAACATTTGGAAAGCAAGGAACGCCTTGGTTTTCGACCGGAAAAAAGATTCCCCCTGGGATGTTTGGATAAGAGCTGATCGAGACTTCATGGAATTCCAACAAGCAAACAAACTGGAATCCATGGTGATTTCTACAGATGGCCCGAAGAATGATAAGTGGACACCCCCCTTCAGGTGTTGTTAAAATCAACTGCGACGCCGCCTTCGACCAAGACTCAGGGAAAGCCTCTATCGCAGTTGTTTTCCGTGACAACTCAAGCTCTTGCCTCCTCGGAGTCTCAGCTCCGTGTTGGGCGTCGTCTGTTGCTGCTGCAGAAGCCTATGCTATCAAGCTTGGACTCACGACAGCCAAGGATTTTGCATTTTCAAATGTCATCGTCGAAGCGGACAATAAGGCAGTCATCAATAGACTGGCTTCAGGAGACTTCTCAGATTTGGTCACCTCAGCCATCGAGGAAAATATCAAGGAACTGTCAAAGGTTTTTTAGTCTTGTTGCTTTTCCTTTGTGAACCGATCTTGTAATCAGGCAGCTGACTGGCTTGCCAAGTTTGCGAAGACTGAACAGGACCAAGTAGTTTGGAATCCTGCAGTCCTCCCTTCACATATGTTGTTCTCTTAATTTCCTATGATATGCAAGTTCTTTTGATAAAAAAAAAAGTCGGGACGGAGTCTGTTTGCACATCCAATTTTAGGGTGGAGTTAGGGGGTGGACACACCAAGTACCGTGGATGAGTTGAGCGTTGAGTTGTAATAAAAACCATCTACTCTGTTTATGTTTCTATTTATATTTTCAAACTAAAAATTAAGTTTAAAGTTTGTGTTTAAGGTTTAGAGAATTTAAGGTATGGTGTATTTTTTAGGTTGTAAGGTGTAGGCTTTAGAATTTAGAGATAATTTAAAATTTTAATTTTTTTCGTAGTTTTTAGAATCTAGATCGAAATTGCTAAATCTCATGAAAACAAAACATAATAACTCAATCAAATTATTGTTCAAAAGGATGAAACTTTATTCTAAAAAACACACATTTCAAACTAGCAACATGCACTGATTCAATCAGTGGGTCTTATTGTTTTTATCCTTGTTCATTTTGGCAACATACTCAAACAAACTCCCATCAAAGCATCCCCTTACTGCTTCTTTTGATAGAAAACCGTTCTCATCCTTTGCAATTCGATACAAAAGAGTCCATTCCCCTTTAGAGATTATCCTGAAAACAATTGAGAAATCTCAGTAAACAAGCTAAGCACTTATCAAATCAAAAACACGAGGTTGAAAGTACCAGCCAAGGAAGTCGTATTGGTTTCGATTTGACTCCGTCATGTGCCACACTTCTTTGAATGATAATTTATCGGGTACAGTTCGAGCATACTTGCTGAAGATGTTCTCAAAGTTCACTGGCATGAACCTGAATATCCCATAACAAGGGTCAAAATATTTTGTTTTATCATGTTGTTAATGATTCAAATGATATGCGGTAATTACGAATAGAAACGCTTTTCTTTTTTGTGCCTTTATTTATGCCCTAACCAGAGTCGGACCTCAATGAAATTTAGAGTACCCTGGCTCCCCCAAATTTTGATATAATTACCATTTTATTCCTCAAAGTTTTTAAATATTTTAATATGGCCTCTTCAAAAATTTTAAAATTCTTATTAATTATCAGTTTCTTTGAATATTCTTAATTAAGTCCATTTATTTTTTTAAAAAAAATCTAATTAAATCTTTTTTTATTTGAAAAATTTTAGTTTAAAGTTCTAAAATTTTCAAAAATTTTAATTAGTCCCCGTCAAATTGTTCTACCAAGATCCGCCCCTGGCCCCAACATTAAAAATTAGATTTAGGGTTTAAGGTTAAGGTTTATGGTTAGGGTTTAGAGAATTTGAGATATGGTGTATTTTTAGGGTGTAGGGTTTAGGATTGAAAATTTAAGATTAAGGCTTAGAATATAAATTTTTAATATCTTTTTGTGTTGGGCATAAAAATAACACCGAAAAGAGGCAGAAATTTTTTCCCAGTAATTACCTTCCTTCAGTGTCAAACGTTGCCGAGTCGCTGCCATGCTTGCATTTGTGTATTCTGTCAATATATATGGGAAAATGTAGATCTGGTAGCCATCCCTATGAAATTAGTGGAATCAACAACTTAGTGTCATATGTGCATGTAAATATATTTTCATTTCATAAATTAACTTACGGTGAGTGTGGAATAACTCAATCCCACGTTGATGAGGATTGCAGCAAAAAGGCTTTCAAATCGACCGAAACCAAGATTTCTCATGCCTGTTTTTTTTCAATAAGATTAGAACATGAAAATAAAAACAAATTGTAGGGGAAAAAGAAAAGAACCTCTGTAGGTTTCCAGGGGATAAATAATTCCATCTTTGTTTTGGTCAAAAAAAGAAGCATGTTGCTGAAGAACACTCAAGCCTGTACTGTCACGCCCCACTGTTCCATGTGGATTATCCACGTCCGGAGCTACCGATGCCCTTGCCAAATCTGATCCCACATATTATGCATATATGTTACTCAAACAAAGACTTATAATCGTCACAAAAGAAGAGAGAAAGAAAGTAAGAAGCATTACAGGGTTTGGGTAATTTTTCGTTGAGGTCCGGTCGAACCTTTCTTTCACGAGTCACCGGAGCTTTGGGCGCCTCTGTTGCCATATCCATCTTTTGTCTATACTTGCTGTTCTTTATTTGTTTTAATAGATTCTGAGTTTTCTCGTAAGCAATGAAGCTCTCCTTAAATAGAAAACCTTGACATCAAACTCAGCAGATATTTATATAAAAGAACACCGTGATAATGCTACTATCGGTGTTTTTGTTTTTATCAGAGTAAAAATATTATATTACTGAGATAAATGTTTAGATTTAAACTTATATAAGATAAACTAATGTATACCAATTAATATATCTCTACCATCGTTGTTTTTAATGATAAAAAATAATATAATATTTTACCCTAAAGTTGTCTTAATGGAATCGATGGCCAATTCAAAGCCCAACTCAATCTCGAGTTCACCAACTTTCCAGTCACGGGTTAATCATTAATTATATAATAAGCCTGAATATATTTAATTATTTTTTGAATATACTGAATTATAAATATGCTGTTCATGTTGTAATCTCGTAATGATAATAATTATAAAAACAAAAATTAAAAAAGCATTATTTAAGTTTCGACATCATGTTAAGCATTTAAACAAAGTAAATGACATCAACGAAGAAAGATATAATCCAAAACATTTTACCGCGTTTAGTTACATAAATATTAACATACGAAAAAGTTTAATTTTGTTTTAAAATAATTTATCATACATAAAAAAATAGTGTCAATCTAAATTTAAAATTAGGCAAATATGAAGAGTATAAAAAATTATACAAAAAGCTACCCTTTAGAAAGTCTCTACTCTAGTAACATGGGCAGAGGGAGCTGAGCAAATAGGGTGTTAAATGACACACAAAAGATTTTGAGATTTTTTTTATTTTATATTTGAAAATAAAGGGGAATTGACACCATTTTAGAAAGACGTTAACATCGGTTTGAAAAATAATTGAGTTTTATTAATGGAAATTCTGTCATTTGATTCGGTCAAATTTTAGTAAATATGAATTAACACCCAAAATTTTGACACCACAAATAAATTTTTCTAGCTCTGCTCTTTTCTAATAGCACGCTTTTCTCTGCTTTAGTAGCATGCTTTTCTTATCCCCAAAAATTATCTTTTATCATGGCTAGTGTTGAAACGAATTTGGCGGTGCTCTCTATTGTTGAGGGGGAATATGATGGTGTTGAATTTGATTCTAGTATCCCTTTATCGCCTCAGTCTTTCGAGCAATGCTTCGCCAGATCTTTCCTTATGTCTAGTGTCATACGTTTCCAGGCAAAGTGATCGACACTGGTAATTTGTATGGCATCCAATTGGTGGTGTTTCGATCTCGTATTTAGGAGATGGGCAATTTCTATTCCAGTTTTATCATGTAATTGATGTTGATCAGATTGAACAATGGGGCCTTGGGATTTAAACAAACATGTGCTAGTTCTGCATAGATTAAAGGAGGGTGAATATCTTCTTACTTTGTCGTTGTTTCATGTAGATTTTGGGTCTTTGTGCATGATATGTGTAACCCCCTCGTCACGGTCTGGCCGGATGACCAGTCCGAGTGGGTCACACGGGGAAAACCGAAGCGAAACCCGTTAAGGTTCCCCCTCGTTTAGCAACCCTATTTTTTTTCATTTTAATCTTGTCACGTTCGAGTATTAAATTCCAAGTGATCAAACAGCGGAACATATCACACGAGACAACATTCAAACCCTAAAACCACATTCAAACATCCCAATTTTAATCTTGACTAAAGGCATCTTAGTACCTATGTGTTTTTCTCTTCAAACAGGCCAACAAGGGTCAAACAATGCATTTTGAGTCAAGGTTTTGAAACTTTGGCTGGCAGTGACCACTGGAACTCAATTTTCACCAAAAGTTTCGAAACCTTGGGTAAGGTTTCGAAACCTTTGACCATAGTTTCGAAACCTTCCCCAAAGGTTTCGAAACTTTGGCTGGCAGAATGTCCAGAAATCCCAAAATTTGCAAAGGTTTCGAAACTTTACCCATAGTTTCGAAACCTAGGTGCAGGGGAGCACTTACTGCTTAACTCTAATGACTTTCTACGTAAAAACTCAACAAGAACATATATAATCATACATAAGAGCTTAAAAAGGGATAAAGGCACACCACACCAACAACCCAAGTCTAGAGGCATATGTCCTAGATTAAATGTACCCCGCCATACCCAAACATACTCAAGGCATGAATATGAACGATCATGCATACATGGTAAATTAGACATTAAGAGCCTTTCATACAAGCATGCTTGAAACATTGATAAACAAAAGCACCATTCATCACATAAAGGTTTACATGCCTTCAAGCAATTTAAACATCCACAAAGCATACATCACTCAAGCATTCATCAAGGCATGCATCAACAACGATATTTACAAATTAAACAAGGCATCCAAGAATCAAACCAATATCGACATACATCAAAACTCAATCATCAAAACCTATCCCATTGCTTAACTATTACATTCATTTACTCAAACTCATACATTGAGCTCACCAAAAGCAACACTTGGAGACCTTTCCTTTCCCTTGCCACCCACAAGCTATTTATCTTCATTGTCGAACAAAAGAGAGCGTAAGCATAACAGCTTAGTGAGGGTAGCTCATAAAACAAACCTTCGACAATGCAGGGTCCAAGCTCGAGCAACTATCATGATATTATACATGATTTTACCTTCGATTCACATGAGCCATAAGTATAGGTGATGCATGAACATATTACCAAATTCATGCCATGCTCAACAACTTAATAGTTCAACATACAATGATACATAACTCAATGTATTAACCACATTATATATCGTTTCACATTGAAATTCACATTTCATATTACATTGATACACATATCAATTCATATTATCATGTATGCATAATTTCATATTGGCATAAACATACTTTCTCTTATTGGCACCTAGCTATGAATCGAATACGCGGATAACATGTTGGAACGCATTTCCAACAATAACATTACCTCGGTGGGATTCCACTCATCACCGGTCCTTGCATGTGCGGGATTCCACTCATCGTCACATGCCCTACGGATGGGATTCCACTCATCATCACGTAGAAATATATAAAAGCTTCCGGTGGAATATTACATCACCGTACTCCTCCTTGGTGCCTTAACGCCACTAAGGCCACGTACGTTTTGACTCAATTTGTGTGCACACTCATCCTAATGATCGATCATTGTACCCAAGCATACTAGTGCCAATTAATCAAATTTCACAACCTTTGATGTTCAAGAGTCATAATATGGCATCTTACATCATATTAAGCTCAACATCAATTATCTCAACAACATAATATCATAATGTCATGTTCAAGAGTAATAATATGGCATCTTACATCATATTAAACTCAACATCATCATACACAATTACAATCCAAACCACATGCATAGCAATGCATCAAACCATGTCTCAACAACATGTATAACACATTATACATACACAGATAATCATGAGGCATAGCATCAATTAAAGAGATCATCCAATGTCTCTAACTAAAGCTTAGGATTAGGCTACCACCCTAATCCTAACTCTAGGTGAGTCTACCAATCTCAACCTAGTCCACATGCTCGAACCAATTGCTCAAAACCATTTAAAATATTTTAACCACTCACCGACTACTCCATTAGCACAAGCCGACAAGCCTACCAAGCATCCAAGTTTCCGGATTCGAGCCCGAAGCTTCACCACTGATTTCTCTTGCTTCTAACCATTCAAAAACAATATATATTAACCTCAAAATCAGACACAAACCCAAAGTTTAACATCAACACACAAATCCACTTCAATTCTCACAATTCAAAGCCAAGTTCATTCTTCAATTTCTCATTTTCGTACTTCCACTAAAACCCGTCAAAAATCAGAATTGTAGTCATCCAAAAGACTCTTAAACATGTTCAAAACACTGCCCAACTATAGTATAACCATCAACCCCCAATTTCCAACATTAAACACACAATTTAAGCCATAAACAATCCCCAAAATCATCAAATCCGAGCAGTCATGAAAAACAGTCCAAAACTTGTGATTTCAACATATTTAACACATTCAAACACTTCCAAAACAACCCCAACTATTAATCTAACATCAACCCTCAAATTCCAACATAAATCATACCCAAACTCATCTAAAAACCTTCCTAAAAATTCACCAAAACCCAATTTCGGATTTTTACCCAAAATTACTCATTTTAACATATTATGTGTATTTTAACATGATTAAACAAAGCCCCAACTCAATTTGTCAAAACAAGATGAAAAACCCCTTAAAAACCCAAACTTTGATATAAACCCTAATTTTCAAAAGTTCATATTTTTAAAATCTAAGACCATGTATGAATAGGAAATGGAAAGGAGAGTTCAAATATGTGATTACCTTTCAAAATCCCCTTGAATTGATGAAGAAATCGAATGAAATTAGAGCTTGAAAATTGAGAGAGTTTGGGGAATGGGGGGTGTTTCTCACATTGGGTATAAAATGAAAAGGGGGAAGAAGATGACAATTTGAAAGTTGTCATCTTTTTTCTAAAAGCTTTTGGGCAAATTACAACACAAGCCCTTCCCTTTTTATTAAAGTTCAATTACACCACATTTTAGGTTGAATTTATTTTAATTTAATTTTATTGACTCGAACTATAAACCCGGATAACTCCTAACCCCAAAACACGGGTGTTACAACTCTCCCCCACTTAAGGAAATTTCGTCCCCGAAATTCATCGATCACGGAGGGCCACTGAAACATGCACCTCTACGCATTCCTCTCTCTCCACAACATACTAACCAACTCGAAAGACTTACCACGCAACACTTGCTATCTTACACTATGACCTCAACTGATTCTTCAAGGCATGCCAATTCTAAACTCAACTCAATCTCTTCAGCAAATATAGAACGGAACAGATCTGACTCACATTTCTGAATCATAAATACACGGAACACATCTCAAACCCCTTTCTAACTCTGGTGGTAACCGCAACAGATAACAACAGAACTAGCCCGATTCACAAACTCATACAATACTGCTTGAACACTTGACTCATAACCTTCTCTGACTGATCCTCTGTCTTCATCAATTAACCAAACACTATGCAGACGTCTTCAAAATTATTCTAGTTGAAATCTCGGATCTTTATTACTCACTTTTACTGCGAATCTTCCACGGATGCAACAAACTAGAAGAAAACTGAAGCTCAGTCTTGACACGCTGGCAATTTACATACTTACTCTCATACTGAACCACATTATTCATCAACTCACTCCAGAAGTGCTCGCCTTCAACCCACGATACGTCTTCATACAACTCAAATGCAATACAAATGAACCACCATGCGCTTCGGCCGAAACAACACGTCTCAAAACTCTATGCCGATCAGTACAACAATTCTATCTCTAACAATACAAACTCTATCACCTCTGAACTGTATTCTGAAGGTCTTCTTTCCGCTATGTCTTGCACGTGAGGTGCCAAGAATCTGTCTTCCAACTGTTTCTCATCAAACATTCTGACCCAAAGTAGTCTCAACCCGAAACTCGGCCACAAAACTACTATCATTTGATATACGGAATTCGGAAATTGCAACTCGTAACTCAACTACTAATCTAACAGCAAATACAACTCAGAAACATCGGTTTCTACGTAGACTCTCTTCAGATAGTACTCAATCTTGAGATCACAGTCTTCAAGCAATTCTAACTACTCATGTTGTTCAAGTTCCAACCATTCCCAAGTCTTCGAATATTTCAAGATCTAATGATACGTACATATACACTACGCATTTCATACTATACAAGCTTTGTCTCTATGTCTTCGAAGCAGTTACTATTGTAATTAACTCTATGTCTCATATCGGATAACTCTTCTCACGGTCTTTCAACTATCTTGATGAACAAGTCGCAATCTTCTGTCTTGCATAAGCACACAACCTAACTCTACATGTAACACATCACCATGGTTCACAAACTCTTTCTCTGACATGACTGGATCAAGGTCGAAGCTTTCATCAAAGTTTCTTTCAGTTTCTTTAGGGCTCATTATCTCGCATTTAATCACACAACTGAACATTCTTCTATAACAATCTATCAATGGAGCAACTATCTTCAAAAGATCATTTACAATTCTCTGAAAGTAACAATTCTAGACCTAGAAACTATAGATATCTGTCACAGTCTTCAATTTCTTCCAACTCATGTCTTCTTTTGCCTACTTGGGATTCACCCTAATACACTCGGATGATCTGCATGTTCTAGGAGAACATCTTCATTAACTCGAAGTTCATGTTGCACAACTTGACATACAACTAATTCTCTAATAGAATCTACCACACTAACTTCAAAACTTGTCATGATCTTCCTCGGTACCTGAATATACTCACGTGACATCTAGAAGAGCTACTACAACTGATCAAGAAACTCAGGAAAATATTCTGCTCAACATTTCTATGAAGGTAACTAATACACTAATCAAACAAAACGGCATAACTCAGAGCTCAAGGTGATCACATCTTGCCCCTAAAGCTGTCTTCGGTACTTCAAATTCTCTCACTTTCAACTGGTAATAATCGAATCCAAATTAATCTTCAATTTGACTGGAGTACACACTAACTGATCAACAAATCACTGACACTTGTTTCAACTGCCTGAAATCTAAACACATTCTCGTACTGTCACTCTTTCTTCGACACAAGTTACACTGTAGAACTCTGAGATGATGCACTAGGCCTAATGAGTCTAAAATCCAACTAACCTCGAAGTTATTTCTTCAACGTTCTCAATTCTTCCGGAATTCATAAGTTACAGAGCAACAAAACTGAAGCAACCTCGGAGACGGTCTCAATAACGAACTCTTCTTCTCTATCAAGAGACAAACCGGTAAATCTTCCAAACACTTCTAGGAAAACACAAACTATTTTAACATTCTGCGGTCTAATCTTCGTTCAAAAATCAAATCCATCACCATTGCTTAGCAAGCCTGTCAACTAAACTCAATCGACCTTTGATCTCTAAAACTGGATCAACATTCAATAAGAAGCTCACATCCTCACCTACCACTACAGTCTCACAAAAATCTGTGTCTTCAAAGCAACTCTCTCTTTGTCTCAACGTATACACTAATTTTGTGCTCTTCAAGCCAAACCTTGACAAAAGGTACATCAAAACCGTAGGAAGACGATCACTTCACATCTACTAGAAACTAGTAACTCTGAACCACCAACGAACATCTTCTGTACATCTTTCTGATCACTACTATCTCCCAAAGGCTAGTCACATGTGTCCCTACTTCTAAAGTCTCAGCAAGGATATCTAATTTATTACATGCTCACACAAAAGAAGGTATTCGAGAAAATTGCAGCTTCACATGTACACAACTGATAGTCTTCGGTCCTCTTGTTTCCAGACTGGTTCTTCAACAAAATCTGACTCTTCTAAACTGTTCTTAGAGCATCTCGTAACTTCAAGACTCAATTCTGATCGCACACAAACAGTCTAGCTAGAACTGTTCTACCCCTACCAAACAATCCTGAAGTCAAAGCTCAAGGCTCCCTTCTCGGCTCAACTATATCGGAAGTGACTTCTTCTCTTCCGCTTGCTGGAAAACAACTCAACGTACACTGACCCAATTACATAAACTAGCTCACACTCACGGACACTAACCGGCTGTCTTGCATTAAAATCGTAGGCCGAACCCCAACGGTCACCAACTAACACTTCACCAGGCATGTTCAACTTGCATACTTGCTAACGATATACAAAAGCACGGATTTAGAATCAACTGGAGGAAACCAACTTAATACTGTACCAAGGGCTCATTCGATAAAACATTGACACCACTCTGACCCCCACCCATAGGCCTTCACTTCTTCTTACTAACTAATGCCAGAGTTGATCACATCGTCCCTCATCCACATGAATCAACCCACGTACACACTGTCTCAAATGGACAAATTGTACCTCAATTCTGGTACAACCACACCTCTCTAACTAAGGCGATGGACTCCCTCAACATCGTCCACCCTTTCAGAAACTACGACTTTTACTTACCGAAAAGCAATTAAATCAACAACAATATCAACAGTAAAACATACAAGATTGGGTTAGCAAGGCAAGGCTTCCAAGTGGCTCAAGTATGTTTCCCTCACTTAAAAATTTCTTTTTCGATGTAATAGTAGAATTGGGACTCTACTAAACACGTTTCAAACAAATCAACACACATACATGCTCAACCAAGCGTATAACAAAGCTTACTTGCTAAACAAGTAAACATATGCGTATGATCAAACAACATACGTTCTCAATCAAACAATCACACATCACATCATACACGGGTAACGAGCAACATGCTTTTAAACGAACAATCAACATACTTGTCATACAAGCAACCATACTTACAAAGCAAGCAAACACCGTGCATATCAATTCAAAACTTAATCTTACCTCACTTACTTGCCCAAGGTCTCAGAAACCTTAGGCTCTGATACCAACAAATGTAACCCCCTCGTCACGATCTGGCCGGATGACCGGTCCGAGTGGGTCACACGGGGAAAACCGAAGCGAAACCCGTTAAGGTTCCCCCTCGGTTAGCAACCCTATTTTTTTTCATTTTAATCTTGTCACGTTCGAGTATTAAATTCCAAGTGATCAAACAGCGGAACATATCACACGAGACAACATTCAAACCCTCAAACCACATTCAAACATCCCAATTTTAATCTTGACTAAAGGCATCTTAGTACCTATGTGTTTTTCTCTTCAAACAGGCCAACAAGGGTCAAACAGTGCATTTTTGAGTCAAGGTTTCGAAACCTTTGGGGAAGGTTTCGAAACTTTGGCTAGCAGTGACCACTGGAACTCAATTTTCACCAAAAGTTTCGAAACCTTGGGTAAGGTTTCGAAACCTTTGACCATAGTTTCGAAACCTTCCCCAAAGGTTTCGAAACTTTGGCTGGCAGAATGTCCAGAAATCCCAAAATTTGCAAAGGTTTCGAAACTTTACCCATAGTTTCGAAACCTAGGTGCAGGGGAGCACTTACTGCTTAACTCTAATGACTTTCTACGGTAAAAACTCAACAAGAACATATATAATCATACATAAGAGCTTAAAAAGGGCTAAAGGCACACAACACCAACAACCCAAGTCTAGAGGCATACGTCCTAGATTAAACGTACCCCGCCATACCCAAACATAGTCAAGGCATGAATATGAACGATCATGCATACATGGTAAATTAGACATTAAGAGCCTTTCATACAAGCATGCTTGAAACATTGATAAACAAAAGCACCATTCATCACATAAAGGTTTACATGCCTTCAAGCAATTTAAACATCCACAAAGCATACATCACTCAAGCATTCATCAAGGCATGCATCAACAACGATATTTACAAATTAAACAAGGCATCCAAGAATCAAACCAATATCGACATACATCAAAACTCAATCATCAAAACCTATCCCATTGCTTAACTATTACATTCATTTACTCAAACTCATACATTGAGCTCACCAAAAGCAACACTTGGAGACATTTCCTTGCCCTTGCCACCCACAAGTTATTTATTTGCATTGTCGAACAAAAGAGAGCGTAAGCATAAAAGCTTAGTGAGGGTAGCTCATAAAACAAACCTTCGACAATACAGGGTCCAAGCTCGAGCAACTATCATGATATTATACATGATTTTACCTTCGATTCACATGAGCCATAAGTATAGGTGATGCATGAACATATTACCAAATTCATGTCATGCTCAACAACTTAATAGTTCAACATACAATGATACATAACTCAATGTATTAACCACATCATATATCGTTTCACATTGAAATTCACATTTCATATTACATTGATACACATATCAATTCATATTATCATGTATGCATAATTTCATATTGGCATAAACATACTTTCTCTTATTGGCACCTAGCTATGAATCGAATACGCGGATAACATGTTGGAACGCATTTCCAACAATAACATTACCTCGGTGGGATTCCACTCATCACCGGTCCTTGCATGTGCGGGATTCCACTCATCGTCACATGCCCTACGGATGGGATTCCACTCATCATCACGTAGAAATATATAAAAGCTTCTGATAGAATATTACATTACCGTACTCCTCCTTGGTGCCTTAATGCCACCAAGGCCACGTACGTTTTGACTCAATTTGTGTGCACACTCATCCTAATGATCGATCATTGTACCCAAGCATACTAGTGCCAATTAATCAAATTTCACAACCTTTGATGTTCAAGAGTCATAATATGGCATCTTACATCATATTAAGCTCAACATCAATTATCTCAACAACATAATATCATAATGTCATGTTCAAGAGTAATAATATGGCATCTTACATCATATTAAACTCAACATCATCATACACAATTACAATCCAAACCACATGCATAGCAATGCATCAAACCATGTCTCAACAACATGTATAACACATTATACATACACAGATAATCATGAGGCATAGCATCAATGAAAGAGATCATCCAATGTCTCTAACTAAAGCTTAGGATTAGGCTACCACCCTAATCCTAACTCTAGGTGAGTCTACCAATCTCAACCTAGTCCACATGCTCGAACCAATTGCTCAAAACCATTTAAAATATTTTAACCACTCACCGACTACTCCATTAGCACAAGCCGACAAGCCTACCAAGCATCCAAGTTTCCGGATTCGAGCCCGAAGCTTCACCATTGATTTCTCTTGCTTCTAACCATTCAAAAACAATATATATTAACCTCACAATCAGACACAAACCCAAAGTTTAACATCAACACACAAATCCACTTCAATTCTCACAATTCAAAGCCAAGTTCATTCTTCAATTTCTCATTTTCGTACTTCCACTAAAACCCGTCAAAAATCAGAATTGTAGTCATCCAAAACACTCTTAAACATGTTCAAAACACTGCCCAACTATAGTATAAACATCAACCCCCAATTTCCAACATTAAACACACAATTTAAGCCATAAACAATTCCCAAAATCATCAAATCCGAGCAGTCATGAAAAACAGTCCAAAACTTGTGATTTCAACATATTTAACACATTCAAATACTTCCAAAACAACCCCCAACTATTACTCTAACATCAACCCTCAAATTCCAACATAAATCATACCCAAACTCATCTAAAAACCTTCCTAAAAATCCACCTAAACCCAATTTCGGATTTTTACCCAAAATTACTCATTTTAACATATTATGTGTATTTTAACATGATTAAACAAAGCCCCAACTCAATTTGTCAAAACAAGATGAAAAACCCCTTAAAAACCCAAACTTTGATATAAACCCTAATTTTCAAAAGTTCATATTTTTAAAATCTAAGACCATGTATGAATAGGAAATGGAAAGGAGAGTTCAAATATGTGATTACCTTTCAAAAGCCCCTTGAATTGATGAAGAAATCGAATGAAATTAGAGCTTGAAAATTGAGAGAGTTTGGGGAATGGGGGGTGTTTCTCACGTTGGGTATAAAATGAAAAAGGGGAAGAAGATGACAATTTGAAAGTTGTCATCTTTTTTTTTAAAAGCTTTTGGGCAAATTACAACATAACCCCTTCCCTTTTTATTAAAGTTCAATTACACCACATTTTAGGTTGAATTTATTTTAATTTAATTTTATTGACTCGAACTATAAACCCGGATAACTCCTAACCCCAAAACACGGGTGTTACAATATGTTGTTGGGTTTCATGTCAGATCGGTTGGAAAGGATTCTCAAGGATTTTATCGACTCTTTTCTTGAGTATGACTCGACTTGAACCTCATTGGGTTATCGCATAATTTTGAAAATACATACTATAGTTGACATTTGAAAGCTGCTAAAGAGAAAAAAGAAGTTCATGCTCGCTGAATGGTAAGCACCAATACGTTCGTTTTGTATACGATAAATTTACGTTGTTTTATTTTATATGTGGCACTGTAGGACACTGAGAGAAAGAAATTCACGCTTCTCTCATGATCCTCAGGTTCTAATACCTGGTTGGGATGTGTTGCTCTAGGCTTCTTCCAGGTGGCCACACCTCCCGACAAGCTGTTGGCTACGCGAGGAAGGTTCAAGAGTCATCTTGATTATAGAAATTGTAGTGTCTAGGGAGAAGGACAAAGAGATGAGATTTTCTCGATCTTTTCCCTTAATTCTGACAGTTTATCTCATAAGGCTAAAATCTTGGTTGACAATGCTGGCAACTCCCCAAGTCGATTGCAAAGAAACCAAAATAGTTTACATTCAATAGAAATTTCAAAATTTAGTGAAATTGATGCTTCAGTGAGCCCTTCACTATTTGCGGTACTTTTGGACTTGAGCAATCTAATCTTGCGCCTCTTGTTGGCTTTGACAAATAAATGGTCCAAGTGGGTGAAGGCTAACTTTTAGAACATCTTGAAGGAACAAAACGTCCATGCACCCACAACTCAAATTCGAGGGATTCTGTTTTGGCAAAATTAAATGACACAAAATTTTATTTAACGGTGGGCCTTGCTCAACATGCCAGTCGAGACCAATGAATACTTTAAGTTGGAACGTTCAAAGTTTGGGGACTTTGGACAGTTCAGCGTTTCTGACACATGCTAGGGGAAATTAACCCCATTGTGGTTTTCTCGATTGAGACTAAACTACAGAAATCAAAGATGGAAAGAAAAAAAATTTTGTGTGTATTTAAGAATGGTATTGAAATCACTTTTGGTCGAAGCGAAGGCCTCTACCTTGGATTGAAAGAGTCTGTTATGGCTTTTTTTTCTAATTTAAAATGATATATCAAGATAATTGTTACTCATAATTCTAATGGTAAATCTTGGCATTTTGTAGGTTTTTATGGGGATATGGAAGTTGTCAATCAGAAGGGGTCTTGGCGGCTATTTCACTCCCTAAACGATTTCCCTAATATTCTCCGGTGCGTCATGAAGAATTTTAATGGGATTTTAACAATACCTGAGAAGCAAGGTGGTCTTTTTCTCTCTATTATACAAGCGAAGGATTTCAAAGTTTTCGTTTGGCATTGCAATGAACCCCAAACAAAAGAGATTACGAGTGAAGATTATCCTTTATTAATTTGTTTTAAATGAAAATTTAAGTTCGTTTAAATTGATCACTAAATTTGGAGCTTAAATTATAAACTGATCTAAAATTTTTGTGAATATATTTTAATTCGACCCTGAAATTAAATTTGAAATTTCAACCAATTTCGTGCTGGATGAAAATGGCGTCGAAAACCTTAAATGCCTAGACTCCTACTAATGAGGTCTTGGGTGGTTTACTAAGTACTAAATTGGCACCAAATATAAAACTTGACAAAGAGGAATTATACTAGGAGAAACGTGGGAGAGCTAATTGGCTACGTAATGAAGATTGAAATACAAGTTTTTCCCATCAATTTTCTTCACAGCATCACAAGATTAATCGCATCGATGGCTTACAATCAAATAATGACCTATTCCACGATGAGGAGAATGTTATTCAGAGTATTGATGTTGACTACTTCGAGAATTTACTTTAATCAAATGGTGTGGCGAGTCCGAGTATAATTCTGAGCGGTGTTACACCTTGCAGTATGCCCAAAATGAATTCTGAATTATTGCGAGATTTCACTAATGAAGAAGTCCTCTCTGCTTTGCGTTCTGTAATACCCCTAAGATTGGCTTAGTAGAATGCTACCAATTCAATACAAGTTTAAATGTCTTGATTCAATTATAATCCTAGATTTAATTAAGAATAGGACCAAATAAAAAGAGATGATAGAAAATATACCTTAATCATGAGACTAAACCGTGTATCATTCTTAAATGAGGTTTTGCACGTTAAACACCATATTCTTTATGGACTTGTACACTTTCCATGCAAGAATTATTCAAGATTGCCATGCTTGTACACCGGGATGTTGCTCACAGCCTCTTGTTGTGAGGCTGAGTGTTTAATTTCAGTGAGGGTTCAAAATGGTGTGTTTTAGTAATATAACTATTTGCGGCATTTTTGAATAAACGCCACTAAAGATATACCTATTGCGGCGTATTTTTATAAAAGCCACAAAAAGTTACTATCTTTTGTAGCGTTTTACCACAAAACGCCACGATTTCATATTTTCTAGCGGCGTTTGTATCACAAACGCCACAATAGGTGTTCTGTTATGGCTTTTTTTATAAACACCGCAATAGATTTAAACTTAGCGGCGTTTACTCGGAAAACGCCGCTATATATCAAGCTTGGTGTAGTGTTATTTGGATCAACTATGTCATGCACGTACTATATGAACAATTTTTTATACTCTTCATGTTTGCATACTAGATTTTTCTTTCAACAACCCCTAATACAAAACAACCCTTATTCAAAATGTAATCTAATCCATTTGATGTCTTTTAAAAAATAATCCTTCATTTTTGTAAAAACAGTTTCAAATTCTCATTTTCCACAAAACAATCCCTAAAGGTGCAACAACAGTCCCTTAAAAATGTAAAACCAGCCCCAATTAAATTTGCAAAACACCTCTTTGATTTTTTTAAAGTACAAAACAGTCCCATGTTCTTATTCATGCCAAATTAGTCCATTATACTTGTGTACATTCCTTTAACATAAAAAACAGGCCCTAAAATGTTTATCTTCATGCAGATCAGTCCCTAACATATATGTATATAATCATGTATTCAAAAACGGTCCAAGACATTTTTAAACATTCAAAAAATGGCCTCTTAAACACTTCACACAATAACCCCCTCCTTTTAAATGCTCAAAACAATCCACCTCATTTCCTATATGATCAAAACAGACCATTTAATTAATTCCAACAATTCTCCTATTTTTAATTCACCAAATAAGCCCCCTTAACTATATAAATCAACCCTTGATTAAGTTATAAAACAGTCCCAAAACACTACACTTTAACAAAACAGTCTTTATTGATACTACTAAGCAATGGAACTAAATTCAAGCTCCAAACTCCACTACACAAACAAGTAATGATCTATTCAATATTTGAATAACCTTAATCAACTTAGAGCGCATTAGAATACTTAACCTATCTTAGAAAATTTCAAGATTCAATATCAAATGAATTTAGTCTCCTAGAGAAATCTTAAAAACTCCTCAAAGATTTGGTGATGCCCCTTCCATAAGAGTTTCTTAAGCAAAACACATATCCAATATAATTGCTATAACATGCATTCAATTGCATAACTCAGCATTCAAGGAAGCCTATTCATCCATTTAAATTCAAGCACTCCGAAGGTGGTTAAAAACTTAACCTAAGTTTCAATAGATTTTGAAGGAGGAAAGAGTTACTTACTCTTCTTCAACAAATAACCGATTGGTCATCAAGATTTGCTCCAATTTGAGTATAAACACCAAGCTCTTTCACCATTTCCACTCCTTTCTCTCACTAGATTCATGAAGTTTGGTTAGTCAAAGGAAGATGATGATGTCTCTTCTTTCTTCTTTTTTATCACTGAAATTAAACCATAAAGAGCTTTAGTAAGTTTGAAAAACATGATTTGGAAATTTTGAGTCTTCAAAACTCGGTGGTTGTTCCACATACACTTCCTCATTTATAAAACCATTTAAAAATGTGCTTTTAACATCCACTTGAAAAAGCTTGAAATCATGATAACATGCATATGCAAGCAACATCCCAATGGCTTCCATTCTAGCTACGAGAGCATAGGTTTCATCAAAATCAATTCCCTCTTCTTGAGTGTAACCTTGTGCTACTAATCTAGCTTTATTTATCACAATGTTACCACTCTCATCTAGTTTGTTCCTAAAGACACATTTAGTTCCTATAGTAGATTGATTACTAGGCCTATCAACTAATGTCCAAACATTACTTCTCTCAAATTGATTTAACTCTTCTTGCATAGCCAAAATCCAAAAATCATCTTTTAATGCTTCTTTGATATTTTTAGGCTCTATGCATGAGATAAATGCAACATGGTTCATAAGTTTAAGAGAAGATCTAGTGGTTACCCCCTTGGATGGATCACCCAAGATTTCACCATCTTTGACATAGTTGAACTCCCTTGGGTAGCTCACTTCCTTTTCTTCAAGAGCCAAGTCCTTCAAGGCTTCAAGAGGTGGATCTTGTGTATCATCTTCTTTTGTTGGAATCTAATCCTCCTTTGAAGTTTGTCCTCCATCAAAGGCATTTATGATTCCTACATCATCATCATCACAAGAATCCTTCCTTGGAAGGAGGTTATCATCGAATACAACATGTATAGATTCTTCTACTACTAAAGTTCTCTTGTTAAATACACGATATGCTTTAGAGTTTAAGGAATATTCTATGAAAATAGCTTCATCACTTTTTGCATCAAATTTACCTAAGTTATCTTTTCCATTATTTAAAACAAAACACTTGAAACCAAATGGATGAAAATAGCTAATGTTAGGCTTTTTAGATTTTAAAATCTCATATGGTGTTTTCTTTAAAATTGGCCTAATCATTACTCGGTTTATAATGTAGCAAGCGGTGTTTGTGTCTTCCGCCCAAAAATATTTAGGTAAATTATTTTCACAAATCATGGTTCTAGCCATTTCTTGTAAAGTTCTATTTTTCCTCTCAACTACCCCATTTTGTTGAGGAGTTCGAGGAGCCGAAAATTTGTTGCTAATACCATTTTCATTTATAAACTCTTCAAACCCTAAATTTTGAAATTCGGTTCCATGATCACTTTTAAGATGAAAAATTCTAAGTTCAAGATCATTTTGGGTTAGTTTTGAAAATGTGATGAATTTTTCTAAAGCCTCATCTTTAGTACTTAAAAATAGAACCCAAGCAAATCTAGAAAAATCATCAACAATTACAAATGCATAAGATTTACCACCCAAGCTCATAGTCCTAATTGGCCCAAATAAATCAATGTGAATAAGTTGTAAACACCTACTTGTAGAAACATCATTAATGGATTTAAAGGATGACTTATGTTGTTTACCCTTAGAGCATGCATCACAAATTTTATCATTTGAGAACTTAATTTTGGGTAAACCTCTAACTAGATCTAGGGAAACTAATTTTCTAAAACACTAATGCTAGCATGTCCTAGTTTCCTATGCCATAGCCATGCACCATTTTCATTTTGAGCTACTAAACATGCATGGGATGTATGTATGTCATCTAAATGCACCATGTAAATGTTACCTATGCGATGACCTATGAGCATAATATTATTTGATTTAATGTCAACAACTTTGCACCCATTTTTATCAAATAAAACATTAAATCCTTTATCACATAATTGGCTTATGCTCAACAAATTATGTTTAAGACCATCGACATACAAGACATTTTCAATAAGAATGGTAGAGTGATTACCTATGGAGCCAATACCTTTAATGTGGCCTTTGGAGTTGTCACCAAATGTCACCACTCCTCCACTTTTTGGTTTTAAGTCCATGAATCTACTCTTGTCTCCGGTCATATGCCTCGAGCATCCACTATCAAGGTACCATGAATTTTGACTTTGTGCTTTGGCCTTGTAGCAATGCTCCCACTACAAACAAAGATATTAAACTTTTGTTTTTGGTCCCAAATCATTTTGGGTCCACGTGCGTTAGCTCCCAAAAGCTTGGTTCCCTTAGGAATCCAAGGTGACATAGCAACAAAATTATTAGATTTGACAAGTTCCTTAGGAACCCATACACTCCTAATCTTTTTAGTTCTATTATGTTTAGGGAAGGTACTTTGTTTGTAGTTATTAGTCTTTTTCCTAGGTTGGTTTGCTTTAGATGATTCACCTTTTTCATGCTTCACATTACCAACATTTTTTAAATACTCCTTGAGCTTGTTAAGCTCATCTAACGCCTTTCGGTGTTCACTATTGCATTGAGAAAGAAGATTATTTAGGTCAACATTTTATTTTTGGAAGAATTTAAGTTCATCTTTCAAACCTAAAATCTTTTTCTCAAATTTTAAGTTAGCTTGAGAGAGTGAGTCATTTTTATCATTTAATTTCGAAATAATTTTCTTATTCCTAATGAACGACTCTTTGTATTTCTCAACTAACTCATCATAAACCTCTTGCAACTCATCATATGCATCATGTAATTCATCAAATGTAAAGTCAAAAGATGATGAGTTAGAGGTTACCATGGAGGAATCTTCCTCAAGTGCCATGAGGCAAAGGTTGGCCACTTCTTGTTCGTCATCCTTGGATGACTCCTCATCACTCCAAGTAACAAGCTTGGCTTTGAGCTTCTTCTTCTCCTCAAAGCCCTTCTTCTTGAGTTGAGGGCACTCCGAACGAATGTGACCGGACTTTTTGCACTTGTAGAAAATGATTTGATCCCTCTCTTCTTCTTTGCTTTTACCTTTGAAGTCCATCTTTCTTTGAATCTTCCTTCCACGGTTAGACCTCATGAATCGAGAGAACCTTTTGGCTATCATAGCCAATTCTTCAAGGTCACCCTCCTCACTAGAAGAGCTCTCCTCAAGTAATGAAGCTTTGAGAGCCACTCCCATTTTCTTCTTCATTTCTACCTCTAGCTTCTCCATTCTTTTTTCTTCCTTCTTCTTTTCATCTTCCCTTCCCTGCTTCATTATTTCATGAGTAAGGAGAGAACCCACTAGCTCATCAAGTTTTAGAGTCTTCAAGTTTTTGGCCTCGATGATGGCGGTTCTCTTCCCATCCCAAGATTCAGGAAGTGAGTAGAGTAGCTTCCGGACAAGTTTGTCTTCCGGAATAGTCTCTCCAAAGCCTTTAAGGTCGTTGACGATGGTTGAGAAGTGATCAAACAACTTGGACACCGTTTCGTCGGGCTCCATCTTGAAATTCTCATAACTAAGATTGAGAATTCCAATCTTGGTCTCCTTCACATCATTGGTTCCTTCATAGGTGGTCTCAAGAGTATCCCACACTTCCTTGGCACTCTCAATGAATGAGACTTTGGAGTAGATGTCGGGACCGAAAGAGCAAAAGAGCATGTGAAGAGCTTCATCATTTATTTGGATCTTCTTCCTCTCTTCTTCACTCATCTCAATCTTCTTCTTTAGTACCATCTTTCCATCATCATCTCTCTTCAATGAAATGTAGGGCCATCTTCAATGACATTCCAAACCAAGTAATCGTTGGACTTGATGAAGAGGCGCATCTGGTTCTTCCAAAACGGATAGTTGTCACCATTGAAGAATGGCAGTTTGTAGTGGATTGAGACTCGTACATGCTAGATCCGGAGGTAGATGCCACGCCTTGATTTTTGGATGATCACACACTTCCTAGGAACTCCTCTTGTGGTTATTAATCCTTCAAAGAGGTATGCTCTGATACCAATTGTTGAGCGAATTGATGGATTGATCAAGACCAAGAGGGGGTGAATTGGGATTTTAAAACTTTGTTGGAGTGAATGGACAACTAAAAATGAAGAACAAAGGATTTTAGAGTGGTTCAAGTTCCAAATGAACTCTACATCCACTACCTTAGCTACCACTAAGGATTTGCAACAATTTACTAATTTGTTCTTCCCCTTTTCAAGGCTTAGGAGGTAACCTTTACACAACCTGTCAAATTTTCTACCCAAAATTTGACCAAACCCTCACAAATAAACAAAGAATAAATTGGACAAGAAATATATCTCTCAAATACAATATTGTCCCTTGAAGTACAACACTCAACCCAAATTTGAAGATAGAATAAGAATTGAATACAACTCAATTTGGGGTTTACAAGAAATTGGAAAATAGGCACACTTGAGGTTGGATTTTTGCTTGGATGTTTATATTTAATGCAATAGTTGTTGCTGGTCTTCAATGAGCTTCAATTTATACTTTCTCTATCAATTCTAGCTGTTTGGGTGGTTAGGGTATTGATTATAGCCATTGGGACCCTCTCTTTCCATCATAAATGCACTTCTGCAGCTATCCGTATCGGTACACGGGGAGTCGTATCGATACCTGTCTCAAAACAAAAAGAGTCATTGTACATAATAAAGAGGACATATTGAAACGCTCGTAAGCGTATCGGTACGGGACAGGGACCGTTTCGATACGGAAGAGACCGTATCGATACCTTTTTCTCAACTTAGCTCACTGGAAGTCTCTGTTTCGATACGGGGGTACACCGTATCAATACGGGACAACTGCCACTTTAAATGTTAGTTACCTAACGACTGACACCAACGGTCGAAAACATTTAAAACACTTCGAATTAAAAATTCAGTTAAAATCATATCAATACAGTTTAAGCCGTATCGGTACACCATTCAAACTCCTTCAGTTTTTGCAGATGGGATATCGATACAGATTGAATCTGTTTCGATACGTTGTTTCGATACGGTAAAGAGCGTATCGAAACGCGTATTTCCAGTAGCCAACTTTGTAAAAAATGTATCGATACGGCTGGAGGCGTATCGATACACCTGGACAATTTTCAATACTTTGGCCTTGGAACACTTAGAAAATATTTGGAGTTTGAGTTTTTCAAATCAGTTTAAAGTGTTGGTGATTTATAAATTATTAAAGGGACTTAGAAATCAATTTCAAGTTTTCAATTTAATCCTTAACAACTTAATTATATCAAAATCAAACATAGGTTTTACAATTAGGATGCTAATATAATCACAAATGTAGCATCAACTCAGAACTCAACATTCTTGCAATAAAACACATCGATTCAAGCCCAAATTTCACCCAAAACATATTCAATTCAGCCCCAAACTACTTACAACCAATCCCAACCAATTTATCATCAAAAATCTATCTTTTAACATCCAAAACATCAACCCAAAGCTACCAAACTATCAGCTGTCATTTAGACCCAAAACCCATCCAAAAACTCAAGATTTCCAACTTCCAAAGTTACCCACAATACTCATTTCGGGTTTCCTATAACAACCCATCATTTCCTTGTTATTTTAGAAATAAGACAAAGTTAATAACACACCTAAACCCAGCGACAACCAACCCCAACGAAAATCCCATAAACTCCCTTCAACTTCAAACCAAACTTTAAAATGAAAACAAGTTTAAACCATGGGTTTTTGCAAAAATCTTAGTATCTACGACTCAAGGAAGGTAAAACCAAGTTAAAGAATCAATTACCTTGAAGAAACCGCTTGGATAGAGAGTTAAGAGCAATGGAATAGTGAAATGGGGTTTTAGGGAGGTTTAACGTGAAAATGCTTTTGGGGAAGGAGATGAGATGAGAATTTTGAAATATTGTATTTTGTTTTAATTTAAAATTTATCTCTAAAAACCCATTTGTCCACATTTTACCAAAATGCCCTTTTTAAATTCCCTTTTTTTCTCCAAAAACTCTAAAATGATATATTTTAAATCATTTCCCCAAGATTAGCTTAACCCGGACCAGCTTAACCAAACTCGAGTATCTCTCGGGCCCCAAACCCGGGTGTTACAGCGTTCAAGACTATGGCAAACATAGGGGAAGAGAAATCGTGATATACCTTCAAAATTGAACCACCACCCCTATAATTCTCCTAAATTGTAAATAATCCTAACCCCTTTTGTCAATCATCGGTGACAACCTCGCTGACCATTGCAGACGACGATCGAACGGGAAATCAGGGATGGCTCGAAACCATGTCGATCAAAACGTGCAACATCACACCATCAATGAAGGAGGACATGAAGATCGAGGGGGAGAAAAAGGAATATAAGAAAAAACTAGAAGCAGTTAGAGAGATTGTTAGATCCAACTTAGAAAAGTTCGACCCTGATAGATTATGTTAGGAGAAAGAAGATGAGAATACAACATGGGTAACAATGGTGAAAATGATGCCATTTCGTGTTGGGAGGAGGACTTGTCTTGGATTAACAATGACAACGGTTCATATTCACCTAATGTTAACAAGAATTGTTCAAGAATTTAGTGGGTTGCTTATCCACCTTATTTCAGTATTGATTTTATTGGAAATTTTGAGGGAAAAGTTTTGTTGTTGGCCGGTGGAGGTGATGGTGAATGAGGGGTGGGGGTTATTGGTTGGTGACGATGGGTGGGGTGGGGTTGTAATTTGGGGTTTAAGGTTTTTGTGAGTTTTTTATTTTAAATAAAATATAATATTTTTTGCTATCAGATCAACCTTATGTTAATGTTTAACGACAACCAACGTCCCAGTCACCATAAATTTATGAATAAAAAACGTAAGTGACCATAACGATCGAATTTAAAAATATGTGACTAAAAATATATAAACCCTAAACATAAGTGACCATTTTAGTAGTTTACCCTTCATAAAATAATAAATACTAGAATTGTTTGGTCCATAACTATTAAATATCAATACTAAATCTAACAAGTAATTTATATCCAATTTTCTAAAGGATTTTGCTGTTAATAAAAATTTTATAGATTCCTATAATTAATGCTTGTTTTGCTTTTTTAATAGAATCTAATTAAATATAATTAATTATATTTAAAAAAATATGTTTAATTAATTTAGGGTGTTTAATGTAATTAATACTCACCTAAAAGAGTTTATGATTTAGGGTTAGTGTTTTAGGAGTTTAGGGTTTATGTTTTTTGGATTTTAGGTTTAGGGTTTATAACTTATGGCTTAGGTTTAGAGTTTTAAAGTTTAAGGTTTTATGTTTTAGGTTTAGGGGTTTAAGTTTTAGTATTTAAAGTGTAGGGTTTAGAATTTAGGATTTAAAAATTTAATGTTTAGGGTTTAGAGTTTAAAGTTTAGTGTTTAATGTTTAGGGTTTAAAGTTTTAATGTTTATTTTTATAAAAGCATAATTTTTTTAAATTTTCTAAAATAGAAAGTGAAATCAAACTGAAATATGTTCCATTAACTTATTTGACTAATTTTGTAGGAAATTAATGGAAATTCCAAGCTGACAATAACTTACATGCATTAATTGTATTCCACCCCTTCAATTTTTTTCTCAATATGCCATAATAGCTTCACATCCCCACCTCCCAACTAACAAGTAATATTTCGAGCACATGCTACACATCTCCCAAAGCTTAATTATTAAGCATAAAATATTACTTGCATTGATTTCTAAGCCATAACTTAAAGGGAAAACCAAGTATTTGGTATCAAACCTTTACTCATATTTCTGTTTGATACTTCATTTATTTTTTTAATAAAATAGTACTTAATGTTATGTTTTGTTTTTATTTCAGTACTCGTACCATTAAAAAATTAACAAAAGATTAATTAAGAAAAAAAATCACACGTGACACACTACCATGTCATTTTCTTTCTCCTAGTCAATATGCCACGTTGACTAAAATTATAAAAAATTACGTGTGACATGCGAAATAGGAGAGAGAAAATGATGTGGTAGTCTGTCACATGTGATTTTCTCTCTCCGAGTCAGCATATCACATGTGATTTTTTCTCTTATAATTAACATGTTAATTTTTTAAGGGTGGGACAACAAAATAAAAAATATAATATAATGTTAAATTTTATTTTTCTAAACAAATTAGTCGAGTTTCATTCCTCCCAAAGCTTTAACTGTTAAGCATAAAATATCACTTACATTAATTTCTCAGCCATAACTTAAAGCTTTTATAAATTAAAATTCATCACTATGATGGAGACTATTAATTGTAACTGTTAAAAGTTTTTAAATTTTGATAATGTGTGATTGATCAGATGATACATATAATTTGATATATATTTTAAAAAGTAAGATAGACGATGGATTCTTAATTTAAAGAAACTTACTATCATTATAGGAATATACATTTAAGTAATTATCAAAAATAAATATACTTTTAAGTAATATAATTATTTTCAAAATTGATCATTTTTTTATTAAAATAAATTTTATTTATTATTTTTAGAATTTCGATATATTTAAAGAAAAAATGGATACTTGTTCTTATATATCAAACTTATGAACGTGACTTGTCTTGAATACAACGAGAAAAAATATTTTTATTTTTATTTTTATTTTTGCAGTTTCCAAAGTCTAAGAAGGTGAACTCGTCTGCCCTCTAGGGAATTGAACACCATATTTTGCATTCCCTATGGAAAATAATACTAATTAGGAAGAAGAAGATAATATATTAGGAACGGAAAACGTATAAATGGGTTACATAAATTACTGGAGTAATAAATGTATAAATGGGTTAATATATCTCTATATAATATGTCCTTACGTAAAGTATAGTAGGAGTACATTCATGAATGTATAAATGGGTTAATATATCTCTATATAATACATAAATTATTAAGGTTAAAGGGTCAAATTTGCTCCTGTAGTAATCCGAAATCAGCAATGTTGCCTCTACTTTTTTATCTCTGTAATTTTGCCCTCAAAGTCAGTCAATTGTAGCAATGTTGCCCTTTGACCGATTTTGACCGTTAAATGCTGACGTGGCAGTTAACGGTGCTGACGGGGCAATTTTACCCTCGAAGTCATTCATGCAATTTTGCCTTCGAAGTCATTAATTGCAGCATTTTTACCCTTGTTTTTTTTAATTTTTGAATAAAATTGGATAAATAATTTGATTTTTTCGAGTTGAACTTTAACAAACAGAATATATGAAAAATCGATTAACAAATTGATGTAAATATCCTTTGAGTCCCTAGTAATTTTAAAAATAAGCAAAATGAGAACTCTCACAAAAAATTAAAATATTATTCAAAATTTTTTAAAAATCTATAAACTTAATAAAAATAAATACAATATTCAAAAAAAATATTGAAAATAAACCAACGAGAAGCGTGTTAATTGAACGGTGAACGCGAACTATTCTATTCGAACGACGTTCGATTGACACACTTATCAACGATGGGTTGTTAGGAAAAAATGTACGGTGAACTCGAATCATGTGGCTCAGGTTGAATTCTGCTTTATCTTCTAGATATCCTTGTATTTATCTCCCATGCTCTTATCTCCCATGTCGTTTTCGCCGAACACCACTAATGACGTTTTCTTAGATCATCGTACTTTTTTTCCTAACAACCCATCGTCGGTAAGTGTGTCAATCGAACTTCGTTCGAATAGAATAGTTCGTGTTCAGCTTTCAATTAACACGCTTCTCGTTGGTTTATTTTCAATAATTTTTTTGAATATCGTATTTATTTTTACTGAGTTTATAGATTTTTTAAAAAATTGAATAATATTTTGATTTTTTGTGAGAGTTCTCATTTTGCTTATTTTTAAAATTACTAGGGACTCAAAGGATATTTACATCAATTTGTTAATCAATTTTTCATATATTCTGTTTGTTAAAGTTCAACTCGAAAAAACCAAATTATTTATCCAATTTTATTCAAAACTAAATAAACCAAGGGTAAAAGTGCTGCAATTAATGATTTCGAGGGCAAAATTGCATGAATGACTTCGAGGGTAAAATTGCCCCGTCAGCACCGTTAACTGCCACGTCAGCATTTAACGGTCAAAATTGGTCAAAGGACAATATTACTACAATTGACTGACTTTGAGAGAAAAATTACAGAAAAAAAAGAGACAACATTGCTGATTTCGGATTACTACAAGGACAAATTTGACCTTTTAGCCGATTATTAATATTATATTTTGTCACCCTTATGAAGTAAGAGAATTTTTTTTAATGTAAAATTACTTCTATGAAATCTTAATCAATGAATAATCCATATTTGTGCACAAATTCGTCGGTCTCTTGCTTAATTTCTAAACAATATATTTTTAATTGAATTATTTAAAAAGTATATAAAAGTACAAAAATATAAATACTATTATAAAAATATCAATTATCATTTAAAATAAAAATATTTAGTAATTTATAATTGATATTTAATAATATTTTAAATATTATTTTTGCATTTACAGTTAATGTTATCACGTAAAAACATCTGTAATATAGATTCAACAGTCCAAAAACGTGTAAAACTTAAACTTTTTTACATTGTGTAAGTGCATCCTAACATATATATATATACACACATGAGGTATCATATATTTGTACTTCTTGTGATCTCTATTTTTATAGTGAATTATTTATTTCTTTGATATGTGGATGTAGACAAAGTCAAACTACGTTAAATCTCATCCCTATTGCGCGTGTTTTACTATGCGTTAATCTCAATTTAATTAATTTTTTATTTTCAAATTTCTAACAAGTGGTATCATGAGCCATGCTTTGAATTGTAGAGTTCCCAAAGAATTTGTTGCTGCGAATTTTGTTAGCAATTTTGGAGACATGCAAAAGGAGTTTCGCTGCAATGAATTTTTAGTGTAGGGTAGTAATTTTAACCATTCAACGGTCCTTCAATGAAGATTAAGTAATATTTGAAGTATTTGGAGAGTTGACAACGATACTTCAATAGATATTTGGCATAAGGAAGAATTGAAGTTGTTGAAGACTTGAGGATCAATGTTTGGATGCAATATGTGTTAAAGGAGAGATTATTACATATTGACTCAAATTCTAATCGATAGTTAAGTTAGATTTTATTGTAATTATAGTGGTAGGTGAATACTTAGTAATTAGACTTATTTAATACTAAAATATTTATATTAGATAATAGATCTTATGGAATAAGATTTCTTGGTGGCCAAGTACTTATTTGTAAATATATGGTAAATTTTAACTTTAAGAATTATGAGAGAATTATTTTGGAGAGATATAATTCTTTTTATGATCTCTGCAACTATTGCGGCTATGCTTCATAGATGAGTATTATAGGGATATTCGAAGAGGGTTTGGTATACATGTGATATCATGCATTTTTACTTTTCGTGATCTCTACGTTTATATTGGTTATTTGATTTTCTCATATGTACAACATTAAACCTAGTCTCTTGTACATATCTTATTTTATGTTCATAACACATTATTATTTTTCCGCATACAAATTCCTAAAAATCATCATAAATTTCGTTAACATTATTGTATATAAAATAAATCAAGTTAAATTATAATAAAATTTAAAAACATGAAAAATCATTAGTAATTATTATATATAAAAATATAAGTGTAAAACAAATATTTGATTTTGATATAACAAATAATCTAAGGATTAAATTGCAAAGTAAATAAAATTTTAAGTATTCAAAAGACTCACATTTGACAAATAAATTTTAGGCTTAAAATGTTTTGAAGTCAAAACTTAAACCCCATAAAATTTTCTAAGTGTTTTAAAGCCAAAGTACTCAAAATTGCCCAGGCGTTTCGAAACACCCCAAAGTGTTTCGATACATTTTGCCACTAGAAACGTCTGTTTCAATACAGACTAATATGTTTCGATACATCCTTCATTTGGGCTTTTGATTTTTAAGTATCGTTTCGAAATGGCTCATACTCGTTTCGATACAAGAGTTAAGTATTTTCAAAATCGAGCATTAAATGAACTAACCGTTACTTGTCAGAACCGAACTTTTGAAAAATTGGTTAAGTGTTTCGATACACCCCTTTGATGTTTCGAAACACCAATTTACAGTTTCAAAACGTTTCAATACAACCAATAGCCATTTCTATACGACCCCCTTTTTACACTTAAAGGCATTTTACAATTTAAAACTATTTCGATACGAGTCCCTTTTTACACACAACGACTCTTTCTTTTTTCGGGTGTCCGTTTCGAGACAAGGCCTCGTGTTCCGATACATGTATTTGTAGAATAGAATTTATGGAGGGAAGAGAGAGCCCCAATTGCTCTATTGATGATCTCAACCACCCAAACAGCTAGAAATCAATGAGATTGTATAAAAGCAAGCCTTAAAAGCACCACCAATAACTATTGAACCTCAAGGCAACACCCAAGAAATCCAATCCAAACCCTAAGCACTTATTGTCAAATTCTTTTACCCAACTCTTAGAGTTCTTAGTGTAAATCAAATTTGTGAGTTTGGGGAATGTTTGTAATCAATTTGGGCTATATTTATCTTATGAGATATCAATTGTAATAGCCAACGACTTCTTTTTAAGTGAGAGTCATGTGGTTCTATCTTTGGGTAGAAAGATTGAACATTTTTAAAGGTTGCCTCCTTAACCTAGAAAAGGGGAAGAGCAAATTAGTGAAGAGTTTGTTGAAAATCCTTAGTGGGAGCTAAGGTAGTAGATGTAGAGCTTGTTTAGAAGCTTGGACCACTATAATTGCCTTGTCCATCATTTTTAATTGTTCCTTTTGCTCGATTCTTTCTTTAAATTGCCAATTCACCCCATCTTGGCAATATCAGTTAATTGGATCCACTCAACAATTGGTATCAGAGCCTACCTCTTTGAAGGCTTCATAACCACAAGAGGATATCTTAGAAGAGTGCTGATCAATTTCCAAGTCAAGCCATGGCATCTACCTCAGGGCCAAGCATATACGAGTCACAATCTATCACCAAACCATCATTCTTCAATGACGACAACTATCCTTATTGGAAGAACCGAATGCGCCTCTTCATTAATTCAAATGATTACACCATATGGGTTTTGGTAGAAGATGAACCAATCATTCCTATGAAGAGAGATGAAGAAGGAAGACTTATTCCAAAGAAGAAGGTGGAGATAAGTGAAGAGGATAGGAAGAGATTGCAAATGAATGACAAAGCCTTGTACATGCTATTTTGCTCACTCAGACCGAACATCTACTCTAAAGTGTTCTCAATCACAAGTGCCAAAGAAGTGTGGGACACTCTTGAGACCACTTACGAAGGAACAAGCAATGTAAAGGAGACGAAGATCGGGATCCTCATTCTTAGTTACGAGAACTTCAAGATGGAGGCCAATGAGACTGTAACGAAGATGTTTGATTTCTTTTTAGTCATCGTGAATGGTTAAAAGGGCTTCAGAGAGATCATCCTCGAAGACAAGCTAGTCCAGGAGCTACTCTATTCACTTTCTGAATCATGGGATGATAAGAGAACCATAATTATCGAGACAAAGAATTTGAAGACCTTGAAGCTCGATAAGTTGGTAGGATCTCTCCTTACTCACGAGATCATAAAACAAGGGAGAGAAGAAGAGAAGAGAAAAGAAGAGAGAAGAGTAGTCAAACAAGAGGTAGAAAAGAAGAAACAAGGAGTTGCTCTCAAAGCCTCTCTACCACAAAAGGAGAGCACTTCTAGTGGGGAAGACGAGTTTGAAGAATTGGCTATGATAGCCAAAAGATTCTCAAGGTTCATGAAGTCCAACCGTGGTAGAAAGTTTTCAAGAAGAAAAGACTTCAAGAACAAGAACAAAGAAGAAGAGAAAGACCAACTCATTTGCTATGAGTGCAAGAAGCTGAGTCACATTCGCATTGATTGCCCTCAACTAAAGAAGAGCTTTGAGAAGAAGAAGAAGCTTAAGGCTCAAGTAGCAACTTGGAGTGTTGAGAAGTCATCATCCAAGGATGAGGAGCATGAAGTGGCCAACCTTTGCCTCATGGCCCTTGAGGAGGAATCTATGGTAAACTCTAACTCATCATCTCTTACTTATGATGAACTTTTTGATGCATATGATTAGTTGCAAGAAGTTTACGATGAATTGGTTGAAAAATATAAAGAGTCTATTTTTAAAAACAAGAAAAATATTTTCGATTTAAAATTTCAAAACAAGCCTCTTACAAAAACCAATTCCGAATTGGAAAAGAAGGTTTTATACTTGATAAATCTTTTAAATGAGCTTAAAAAGAAAAATATTGATGTTGAAAAACTTCTTTCTGATTTCCAAGATGATCACACTAAGGAAGTGAATAATCTTAAAACTTCACTTGCTATTGGGAAAAATGGTTTTGACAAGGGTATTCCTTAAAAACCCAATATGTAAAGAGAAAGAATTTTAACTACAAACAAAGTGGCTCTCAAAGGCATTATAGAACTAAGAGGATTAGAAGTGTATGAGAACCTAAGGAACTTGTAGCTTCTAATAATATTGTTTCTATTTCATCTTGGATTCCTAAGGGAACCAAGTTTTTGGGAGCTAGCACTTATGGACCCAAAATGTTTTGGGTACCAAAATCAAAGAACTAACCTTTGTTTATAGGGGGAGCATTGCTACAAGGCCAAAAATTCAAATCAAAACACATGCTACCTATGTGAAGTGTCCATAAGTTCTATATTTTGTGCACATTTCATCTCATATTATTGCTGTTTTGAGTGCATTTTAGGCATAATTAGGATCATGCATTACATTTTACAGTATTCTTTACTTCTCCATACTTCTTATTGATTATCCTTTATTTGGTAAAGAAAAAGGTACTGTTTTAGTTTAGTTTTAGTTTCAGGAAGTAGAAGCTGGTAGAAGGAGACTGATGCAGTTGCAAACAGAGACAACAACCGCTAAGTAGCTGTCGATGTCGTACCCGCCGCCTAAGACAGTAAGCTGAGGAATTGGAGAACTTGAGTGCGATCTGTAGAGCAGAAAATCCTGATTCTAACGATGCTATCCATTCAATTTTTCGATGACTGTAGCAACGGGTAGAGCCGCCGAATGAGGAGTTCGAGATTACTTGCGGAGCAAGGCAAACGTGAAGGAGTCCACATTCAACTCATAGAAGTCAGAATTTAAGGCTACATTTAATGCAAAAGCTACTTTGAAGACTTCTACTCCAAGAAGGACTAGACCTAGCTAATGCCTATATATTCTCAATGTATTTTTACTTCAAAACAACTTAGGTTTTCCCTTAGGCATAGTTTAGGTTTTCTTGCCATCAATTATGTTCTAATTCTTCTTTGGGTTTGGGTTATGTTTTAATAAGTGTGAGAACGGTTGTTTAGGATTTTAAGTTTGTTTTTGCAATAAAGCTTCAAGGTTTGCTTATTCCATGTTCTTCATAGTTTTTAATTAAGGCGAAAGATTAGTTGATTACTATCCATTTGTTCGGTATCGAGAGAGTTAAACTCACGAAAGGAGTAAGTACGATCCTCACCTTAATCAAGTGTTGATCAATCCAGCCTACACATAGGTTAGGGTTTAAGGCGGCTAAAAGAGAACGAACCAAACATTGCTGTCTTTGCTTGATTTACGCCGCGACTGGTATTATCTGTAGTGGGCATCAACATCATTCTGACTTAGACATAATCGGGATCACTTTCGAAGCATTTTACCGAGCCTTGTAGTTCTACCGAGTTCGCCGCCGAGACACATATCCATTCCACTACCGGGGTAGCGAGAGCGTCACAGCATCCAATCTGCCATCTCCCGCCGAGGCAGCGAAGTCTGGTAGCGCGAAGCAACTTTTCCTATTCAACGCAGTTTTACACTAAGCAGCAACATAACCCGACCCATTCCATCAATTTGATCTCTTCTCTTTATGTAATGTGTTTTGTTTTATTTTCCTTTCAAACAATACAACTTATTTGTGCATTTAATTTTCCTTTGTGCAGGAGTTACGATTCGAGTCAAGCTGTCCAATCCCTATGGGAGACGATATCTTTTATACTATTACTTGATAGGAGTGTGCACTTGCGCTCATATTTAGAGAACACTAAAACGCTCTACAAGTTTTTGGCGCCATTGCCGGGGATTGGTAACAACGAAATTCGTTCATTAATTTCTGCACTTTTATTTTATTTGCATTTAACTTTTAGCTTTTATTATTTTTATTTTTAATCGAAAAAAGAATAATTTTACAGTTTCCTTTGCTAGTGCATGACCAGGGCAAATCCAAAAGGCAAAATTGTTTATTATGATGATATCGTACGAAGAGCAAGAGAACTCAAAAAGGAAATCAGAAAATCCCTAAGGAAAGCTAAAGAAGAGAGAGGAGTAGAGGAAATTATGGAAGAAATAAACGAAAACCCTATCAACAATGCTCAGAACGGCAGGGATGGGCAGCAAGACCCGCCGCCCAGAGAACAACAACAAGTTCAATCTAGGCAGCAACCCCCTATTCCGCCCAAGCAGCCACAATATGTTCGAACCACCAGAGACTACTTGGAGCATGACTTCAGAGGGTTCGATCCTACGGTGACAGAACCTGAGATTGAGGCAGATCACTTTGAGCTGAATCCCATGATGTTTGACATGATCAAAACTTTAGGAAAATTTGGAGGGACTGCCACAAAAGATGCTCGGCATCACTTAAGAGGATTCCTGGACATATGCAGAGCCTTCAAAATACATGGAGACCACCAAGATGTGCTAAGGCTGAGGTTATTCCCCTATTCACTGAGGGATAGGGCAAAACAATGGTTGAACAACCAGCCAGAAGGGTCATTCAACACATGGACAGAGCTGTGCAAGGATTTTTTGGATCGTTTCAGCCCATCTAATGTCACAGACAGATTGAGAAATGAAATCGCAGCCTTCCGACAAGGGGATGCTGAGCCAATGTATGAAGCATGGGAGCGGTATCAACATATGCTTAATAACTGCCCGCTTCATGGTTTTCCAGCTTGGACACATGTGTCAATGTTCTACAACGGGGTGAACTACCCAACTCGAATGATGATTGATGCCTCAGCCAACGGAATCATCCTCGACAGACCACCAGAGGAGGCACTGCGGATCCTGAACCAAGCCGCCAAGAATGACTATAAGTACCCAACAGCCCGCCGAGGCGGCCAGCTACTTTGAATGAAGTGGAAGCCTCTGAATCTGTCAATGCCCACCTTGACAAACTGATAGAGATGGTTATGAACATGGTGAAACCCACTGAAAAAAATATATGAGGCCAAGGCTGTAGAGCCATTATGCGATGAGTGTGGGGGCAACCAGGATTCCTCCGAATGTACTGTATCTGCCAATTTCATGGGAGGATACGAGAGGAACAGTAGGCCCGCCACGAACACATACAACCCTGGGTGGAGGAATCATCCAAATTTCACCTGGGGCAATCCAAAAACTTCTGCCAATCCACAACAGCAACATGGGGGTTACCAATAGAACCAGTCCAGACAGCAAGCTCAACAACCACAGAACAATTCAATAGAAGCAACTTTACAAACCTTTATGTCTAATGCTAGTGAATTTATTGTTCGTACTAATAAGTTTATTGATAAAACTGAGTCTTTTATGGACATGACAGAGATGAGGATGAATAATCAGGAAGCTGTGATAAAGAACCTAAAGACCCAATTTGGGCAATTCACTGCGATCTTCAGTAGTAGGAAAATGGGTGCATCATCCAGTAGTACAGATGCAGCGGCTAAACCCACATATGAGCAGTGCAAAGCCATATCAACCAGAAGTGGGAAATAGTTGGACGAGCCCAGAGTGGAAAAGCCACCAGAAAAACAACCAGCACAGAAAGAACTACCTGCCGCGGCAGCATCAACACCAGCCGCCCCGGCAGCTGAGCCAGACAACGGTCCTGAGGCAGATGATCCTCCACAGATCAAGTTCTCATGCAAAGAACATATAGAGGACATCCGCCTGCCAGTTCCTTTCCCACATAGGCTTAAGCAACAGAAGCAAGAGCACCAGTTTAGGAAATTCTTGGATATTCTGAAGCAGGTGCACATAAATATCCCTATCATAGAATCCATTTAGAACATTCCCAACTATGAAAAATACCTAAGGGATGTGGTTTCTAAGAGGAAAAGAATTGGGGAGTTCAAAACAGTTGCTGTGACAGAGGAGTGCATGGCTATGTTGCACAATAAGCTGCCGCCCAAGCAAACAGATCTGGGCAGCTTTGTTATACCATGCAGAATAGGCAGCAAGCACGAAACAAAAGCCTTGTGCGACTTAGGAGCCAACATAAACTTGATGCCTAAGGCAGTCTTCGACAAACTAGGTATTAGGCAAGCCAAACCTACCTCCATTATGCTGAAACTTGTTGGTCATTCATTTGTACGGCCGGAAGGCAAGATTGAAGACATCCAAGTACGAGTGGGCAACCTTATTTTCCCAGCATACTTTCTCATCTTTGACTGCGAGGCCGATCAAACGCCCCTATCATCCTTGGGCGACCATTCTTGGCCATGGGAAGAACGCTAATAGATGTGGAGCATGGGGAGCTGATCATGACGGTAGACAATCAGAGCATCAAGTTAAATGTGTTACAACCCTCAGACAAGGAAAAGGAAGGATGCCTAGATGCTCAGGCCGCCAAAATCAGCACAAAGACATGCCCAAACAACAGCTGTCACGGCAGACCCAAGGGCAGGCTGAAGGACCCAACAACACACCACCTTAAAGAACATGAGGACCCCCGCAGGAGGGAAAGACAAGAAACACCACCTCAGGAAGTGGTTATGTCTGGGAGATGCACCCAAATGCACTCCCAACATAACTTAATTATTGTTATCTTTATTTTCTTTACTTTTATTTTTATGCTTTAGGAACAGAATTTAATTTTTTGCAATTTATTTTTTAATAAATTAAATTTTTTGCAATTTAATTTATTTTTATTTCAGGCTTTAGTGTTGAGTTTTAAGGTGCAAGATTCCTTCAACCGATCTTGCTCACCAAGTGGTGGAGAGGTGGAATTTTGGGTGGATGTGGTGTGGAAGCTAAAATATAAATGACACAATGATTTTAGAGTGGTTCAACCTTCTAACCAAGGTCTACGTCCACTACCTTAGCTTCCCACTAAGGATTTCCAATCAATCCACTATTAATTCGTCCCCTTTTCTAGGCTTAGGAGGAAACCCTTATACACCGGTCAAGCTTTCTACCCAAAGCCTTGATCAGACCCTTTTTACAAAAGAGAAAAGATAAGCAAACTTAAATCCCTCTAATAGGTATTTGTTTGCACAATTTTGCTCTCACCCAAAACCTAAAACACTTGAGCAAATTTGACAATTTTGTCTCACTAGTGTTTGTCTATACAAGGAAATGACAATTTAGCTCTAAGACAATTTCTTGATCATTTGTTGATTGACAATTGAAGCATTAACCATATCTTGATGCTTGGAGGTCATTTTTATACTCCTTAATGAGTTTGTAGTCGTTACTAGCCATTGGGGTTGAATTGGAGCTGTTGGAGACATAAATTCCAACCATAAACGCAGTTCTGCTGCTACCCGTATCAAAACGCTCGAACCCGTTTCGATACGCTCTTCAAGTAGAAAGAGTCATTGCAACACCCGTATCGAAACGTTGTTGGCCGTATCGAAACGCCCGTATCGAAACACATAGTACCGTATCGAAACGATCTGCATTTAAATGTTACTTGGGAAATAACCGTTGGGGTTTATGACCGTTGTGGTTGATGCCACGTAGGCGTATCGAAATGGCATAGCCCGTATCGAAACGCTAGGAAAAATCCTCATCTAGAAAAAGACCCGTTTCGAAACCCGTTTCGAAACCCGTTTCGAAACGTTTTGACACTGGAAGACCCCGTATCGAAACGCCTAAGGGTGTTTCGATACACCTGGATGGTTTTGTTAAGTTTGGCTTTGAAAATATGTAAAAACCTTTAAAAACATCCCCTAAACATAGTTTCAAGTTATTTGGACTTTGGAAATAGTTTTGAATTCTTTTTAAATCAGTCCAAAACATTTTTCAATTATTATATCAAAACATTAGTTCTACAATCTCCCCATTTTTGATATAATAAAACTAACTTGAAAAATTGTTTGGGATTCACCCCCTTTAAGTTTAAAAATGTAAATAAGAGATTAAAGATATGAAATCAAATAAAGCTCCCCCTTATTCATTTGAAAATCCAATTTTTCAAACCATTTCTCCCCCTTTTTGTTATATAAAAAAGAATTAAAAAAAACTTTTAAGTTCAAAATAACAATAGAGGTAAACAAAATGACAAAATTAAGAATTTTGGTTTTAAAATGGCTCCCCCTTACTCAAAGCATCATAAAAAGGGTTAGTCCAACATATATGATCATCTAGTTGACATAAAAAAAACAAAAGCAACTAGATTTTACCACACTTGAACTTAAGGGAGGATGTGAAGCCTTCATTCTTTAAGTGTTCTTCCTTGTGTGCATGGAGCTCCCCTTCAAAGTTTGACTTGTTGATCACTCTCCATCACACCTAGCAAAAGACAATCAAGTAATTTTTGGTATCCAAATTTCTTTAGATCCATATACGTTAGTGGCACAAACTTTAGTCCCCTTAGGAATCCATTTTTCAATTTCATCCTTTTTAATTGGAGTACTAAGTCCTTTTGGGACCCAAATACTTCTAAAACATTTTCCTTTTACAAATCTAGGGGCACTAGATTGTCTTACATAAAAGTTTGATTTTCCAAAATTATTTTTCTTTTCAAGCTCTTTGGAAATCAAATCTTTTTCTTCTTGAACTTTATGAAGCAAATTTTGTAAATCAAAACATTTTTGTTCAAACTCTTTGAGTCTTGCTTCAAGGTCAAGTTTGGTTTTAGAAATCAAGTCATTTTGAATTTTCAACTTTGAAATCAATTTATTGTTTTTCAAATTGTGATTTTTAAAATCTAAAACCAAATCATCGTAGGCATCTTGTAATTCATCAAAAGAGTAAGAACATGAAGTAGATGAATTAGAAGTTACCCTTGAATCTTCTTCGATGGCCATAAGGCAAAGGTTGGCTTGTTCATCATCGCTGGAGTCCTCATCACTCAAAGTAGCCACATATGCCTTCTTCTTATGGCTTGAAGTGCTTGCCCTCTCCTTTTTCATGGATTCTCGTTCAAGTTCTCTCAAGGCTTTCTTCATGAATGGGACACACTTCTTGAAGAGATGAACTATCTCTTCTTCTTCATCCTCCTCTTCACTTGAATCAACATGATGGCATGTGGAGGATTTTAGAGCAATGACATTAATGTTGATGCCAAGCCCCTTGAGCTTCTTCTCTCCTATAGCTCTAATTTATTCCCTCTTCTTCTCATCTTCTTTGTTCTTCTTCATGATTTGATGAGTAAGGAGTGACCCCATGAGTTCATCAAGCTTCAAGGTCTTCAAATTCTTGGCTTCGATGATGGCAGTCCTCTTTGAGTCCCATGACTCGGGAAGTGAGTAGATGAGCTTTTGGACAAGCTTTTCTTCCGGGATGGCTTCTCCATAGCCTTTGAGACCATTGGTGATAGTGGAGAACCTATCAAACATCTTCTCGATGTTCTCTTCTGGATCCATCTTGAAGTTCTCATACTCTAAGGTGAGGAGCCCAATCTTGGTCTCCTTAACTTCATCGGTTCCCTCGTATGTGACTTCAAGCTTGTCCCATACCTCCTTGGCACTCTCACAAGAAGACATCTTCTCATAGATGGTTGGGCCAAATGCAGAAAAGAGGATGTGCAAGGCTTTGCAATTTAGCTCCATCTTCTTGCGACCGTCGGCACTCCACTCCGCTTTGCTTCGTTGAGGCACGAACGGACCATCTTCAACTATGTCCCATAGTTTGTAGTCTCTTGACTTTATGAAAAACTTCATCTTGGTCTTCCAATGGGCATAGTGAGTTCCGTTGAAGAAAGGCAGTTTGTCGATGGATTGTGCCATTTGAGCCGATTGGTGAAATGATGATCGAGCTTGCCGGATCTTCTCAATAGGATGTTAATCCTCTTCGATTGAGCCAAGCTCTGATACCAGTTGTTGAGTTTTAAGGTGATCGATTCCTTCAACCGATCTTGCTCACCAAGTGGTGGAGAGGTGGAATTTTGGGTGGATGTGATGTGGAAGCTAAAATATAAATGACACAATGATTTTAGAGTGGTTCAACCTTCTAACCAAGGTCTACATCCACTACCTTAGCTTCCCACTAAGGATTTCCAATCAATCAACTATTGATCCGTCCCCTTTTCTAGGCTTAGGAGGAAACCCTTATACACCAATCAAGCTTTCTACCCAAAGCCTTGATCAGACTCTCTTTACAAAAGAGAAAAGATAAGTAAACTTAAATCCCTCTAATAGGTATTTGTTTGCACAATTTTGCTCTCACCCAAAACCTAAAACACTTGAGAAAATTTGAAAATTTTGGCTCACTAGTGTTTGTCTATACAAGGAAATGACAATTTAGCTCTAAGACAATTTCTTGATCATTTGTTGATTGACAATTGAAGCATTAACCATATCTTGATGCTTGGAGGTCCCTTTTATACTCCTTAATGAGTTTGTAGCCGTTACTAGCCGTTGGAGACATAAATTCCCACCATAAATGCAGTTCTGCTGCTACCCGTATCGAAACGCTCGAACCCGTTTCGATACGCTCTTCAAGTAGAAAGAGTCGTTGCAACACCCGTATCGAAACGTTGTTGGCCGTATCGAAATTCCCGTATCGAAACGCATAGTACCGTATCGAAACGATCTGCATTTAAATGTTAGTTGGGAAATAGCCGTTGGGGTTTATGACCGTTGTGGTCGATTCCACGTAGGCGTATTGAAACGTCATAGCTCGTACCGAAATGCTAGGCAAAATCCTCATCCAGAAAAAGACTCGTTTCGAAACGTTTTGACACTGGAAGACCCCATATCGAAATGCCTAAGGGTGTTTCGATACACCTGGATGGTTTTGTTAAGTTTGACTTTGAAAACATGTAAAAACCTTTAAAAACATCCCCTAAACATAGTTTCAAGTTATTTAGACTTTGGAAATAGTTTTGAATTCTTTTTAAATCAGTCCAAAATATTTTTCAATTATTATATAAAAACATTAGTTCTACATTTAGGAATAAAAGAGCTGGATAGAGAAGAAGGCCCAATAAGGAGCCCGCCCACCATCCCGTCGAGATAGCCAAGGGCGTCCCAGCGCAGACAGCGCGTAACGGCTAGCTGCCAATGACTATAGAAATAACGGGCAAAAATCCCGTAACGTGCGCGAGACATCTTGCTTGTTGGTCATTTAATGCCGCCTTAGAACCTCTCGGCAACCTCTATTTAAAACTCACTCATCTCATTCATTCACTTTACTTTCACCTCCTTCCTATCATATTCTTGTATCCACTGCTCTCTTGCTAATTACATTCTTTTAAAGTTTCAGTTATATTCCAAACGTCTCACACATGGTTTCAACATCAACACCCAAACCCACCTTCCAACATTTTTGCTCCAAGGCAGATGAGAAGAGATATAAAACACAGCTTGCAAAGCAAGCAATTTGGGAGGAGCAAGGGTTCCACTACATGAAGCAAATAGGGGACCTTGGCTTAGAGCCCACCTTATTCGAAACCATCCACAACAAGGGATAGGAAATATTTGCACGACAGCCGGAGATGGCCAACATCATAATGGTCAGAGAATTCTATGCCCATCACCCCTGCTCAGAGCTACTGTTTGTCTACTTCCGAAGGGAGCCTATCAAGCTGAACATTGCCGTGATCAACAACTTTTACGACCTAGAGATGGAAGACAATCCTTACAAGGAATGGAGGCAGACACTGACGGCTGCCGACTATGACAGACTCAAGGCCAAGCTGTGCGAGCCCAACACGCCGTGGTTGGCAGGAAAGCACGGCTCTGTCCAATGCTGTCGATTGCTGCCCGAGCCCATGCTATGGAATACCTTCATTAAACGACGTCTGCTGCCCACCTCCCACAACTCCACCATCGATCGGCCGCGCCTCGCACTCATCCACAACATCATGGTGAATCGACCCATCAATGTTGGGGAGATCATATGTAAGGAGATCCACAACTGTTTCCGCAAGACGAAGGGCATATTGTACTTCCCGTCACTCATCACCGACCTTTGTGCCAACTTCAACATCCCAACTGACCCTGAAGATGAGATGACAACCGCCAAGGAAGGGTGGACAAAGAAAGTTTGTCTATAGATGATGCAGGCCCAGGAGACAGAGCCCATCACCCCAGCCAGACCTCTACCGCCCAGCCAGCCACACCAGCCGCCCTCGGCAGTATTGAAGCTACCCCGACCAATGAAGTCCTCACTCTGCTGCGTACCCTCATTGACAGCAACAAACAGATCGAGCAGTAGTTAACCTTAATGAAGTATGTAGAGGAGGTCCAAGAGGCTTTTGTGGCCTATCTCCTCTAGAAGTTTCCAGACGACGCTCCCACCGTGCCACTCTACCCCGCCGATCTAGCCGCCACAGCTGCCCCAGACAAGGAACACCATCAGCCGTAGCTTCCCGCTATGCCGCCTTCCACCGCTAGATGTCGTCTCTGACGCACTACCCATCATACTTCGCCACCTCCGCTTCCATCACGGTGTCAGACTCCTCTAAGAGGCATCATCAACATCACTCCACCGCCTACACAGCGACAACGGTGGCCAACACCTCTTCATCCGATGAGGTCGAACATCAGCCGCCAGCAACAACATCAGTAGCGGCAGAAGTAACAGCCCCAATGAAGATAGACCCTCCGGCAACACCAACGGAAGCAACAAGGAAGATGAAGCGACACATCATAGTTGCCGAGCCAGTAGACGAGGAGACAGAATCCGAGGAGAGCGAAGCCCTTCCAGAAGAACCTCATGAAGAGCCTCACCCCACTCATAAGAGAGACCAGCCGCCGCGAACAGCAAGGGTCTCACCAGCAAAGTCTGCCGCCCGGGCATCTGTCGGCCGCCGCCTTGTCATCCAATCCTCCTCTGCCGCCAAAACACAAACCTCCTCTCAGCCCTCAGCCAATTTCTAGAGTTTTATTTTCTCTTTTCATCTCTTTATTTTATTTTTCTATTTTTATCTTAATTGTATTTTCTGTTTTTATTTTGTATTTTATTTTGTGCATTGAGGGCAATGCTCATCTCGAGTTTGGGGCGTAGCACTCATTATTTTTGTTTAGGCATATTTTAGGGCATATTAGGTTGCATTATGTACTTACCTTAGAAAATTAATTGAAAAGAAATTTTTTTAAAACTTGTGCCTATGATAGGATAGTCGGCTTTAATTTTTCGCACCAAGTTAAAATGAACTTAATTTTGGAGAAAAGCATGAAGTAAACTTTGGATTTTTATAATTGCCAAAAAATTGAAACACCACTGTTACTTGCTGAATTTGTTTGAGTTTCTGATAAACGTTTCCTGATGAATTATTTGTAAAATTCTAACATGGTTGCAGGAAGCTGCCGCGACAGGTAACAAATAGGAAAAACAAAAGCACTGCCAAGGCAGGAATTTTTTTATGTTGTCTATCCCTAGAGGTGCCCGAAATATGCTCTAGGAAGAATCATGTGCAAGGGTACTCCGCCGCTATCAAAGTCCATGAATCTGAAAATCTTGAAGTGACGGACAAATTAGCATAAGTGAATGAAAGTCTTCACGGGATGACTCTACTCCATGGGTTCGAGGTTTTGTAGTTTGCTCCTATCTAAATTTCAGACCTAGAAGAGTTGTTGTGATAAGCTGAAGCCCTTACTGCCTTGATTATTTAATTGTGCTTAACTATGCTGTCTCGGCAGCAACCTTATATATCATGACAACATCTTTGTTTACTTAGAACAATCATCAGATTCAACTTGTACAAATTTCTACACACACTTCACTGGCATATTATAGTTTAATTATGAGGTAATTCATGTTATTCCCCTCTCACTAAACTAATAACAGGTGCCACAGCCTTGAGGTGTTAAATCATGTTTAAAATAGAAAATTTTCTTTCTGATTAGTTTAAAGGGCAAGTATATTTAGGTTGCATTACTTGAGGACAAGCAATAGTTCGAGTTTAGGGATGTGTAAAGTGTCCATAAGTTCTATATTTTGTGCACATTTCATATCATATTATTGCTGTTTTTAGTACATTTTAGGCATTATTAGGACCATGCATTGCATTTTACAATATTCTTTACTTTGCCAAACTTCTTATTGATTATCCTTTATTTGGTAATGAAAAGGTATTGTTTTAGTTTAGTTTAGTTTTAGTTTCAGGTACTAGAAGCTGGTAGAAGGAGATATGAGCTGAAGACATGATGTTGAGGCAGCAGATCAAGGACTTGTACTGAAGCAGTTCCAGACAGAGACAATATATGCTGAGTAGCTGTCGCCGCCGTACCCACCGCCCAAGACAACAAGTTGAGGAATTGGAGAATTGGAGTGCGATATGTAGAGCAAAAATTCCTGATTCTAGCGATGCTATCAACTCAATTTTCCGATGAATGTAGCAGCGGGCAGAGCCGCCGAAGGAGGAGTTCGAGATTACTTGCGGAGCAAAGAAAACGTGAAGAAATCCACATTCAACTCAAAGAAGTCAGAATTTAAGGTTGCATTTAATGCAAAAGCTACTTTGAAGACTATTACTCCAAGAAAGACTAGACCTAGCTAATGCCTATATATACTCAATGTATTTTTACTTCAAAACAACTTAGGTTTTCCCTTAGGCATAGTTTAGGTTTTCTTGTCGTCAATTATGTTCTAATTCTTATTTGGGTTTGGGTTATGTTGTAATTAGTGTGGGAACGATTGTTTCGGATTTTAAGTTTGTTTTTGCAATAAAGCTTCAAGGTTTGCTTACTCCATGTTCTTTATAGTTTTCAATTAAGGCGAAAGATTAGTTGATTACTATCCATTTGTTCTATATCGAGAGAGTCGAACTCACGAAAGGAGTAAGTACGGTCCTCACCTTAATCAAGTGTTGATCAATCCAGTCCAGACATAGGTTAGGATTTAAGGCGGCTAAAAGAGAACGAACCAAACATTGATGTCTTTGCACGATTCACGTCGCGACTGGTATTATCTGTAGTGGGCATCAACAACATTCTGACTTAGACATAAGCGGGATCACTTTCGAAGCGTTCTGCCGAGCCTTGTAGTTTTGCCGAGTTCGCCGCCGAGACACATATCCATTCCACTGCTGGGGCAGCGAGAGCGTCACAGCAACCAATCTTCCATCTCCCACCGAGGCAGCAAAGTCTGGCAGCGCGAAGCAACTTATCCTATTCAACGTAGTTTCACACTAAGCAACAACATAACCCGACCTATTCCATCAATCTGATCTCTTCTCTTTATTTACTTGTGTTTTATTTTATTTTCCTCTCAAACAATTCAACTTATTTGTGCATTTAATTTTCATTTGTGCAAGAGTTACGATTCGAGTCAAGTTGTCCAATCCCTGTGGCAGACGATATCTTTTATACTATTACTTGATAAGAGTGTGCACTTGCGCTCATATTTAGAGAACACTAAAACGCTCTACAGCCTTGATAGTGGATGCTCAAGACATATGACCGGAGACAAGAGTTGATTCATAGAGCTCAAGCCAAAGCATGGTTGAGTGGTAACTTTCAGTGACAACTCCAAAGTCCATATTGAGGGCATTGGCTCTATTGGTAATCACTCATCCATTCTTATTGAAAATGTATTGCTTGTCAATGGTCTTAAACATAATTTATTAAGCATTAGTCAACTTTGTGACAAAGGTTTTGATGTTCATTTTGATAAAAATGGGTGTAAAATTGTGAACATTAAAACAAATAGAATAATGCTCATTGGTCATCGCATAAGAAATATTTATATGGTGCATTTAGATGGCATACATTCATGCCATGCATGTTTAGTTGCACATGATGAGAATGATGCATGGTTGTGGCATATGAAACTAAGGCATGCTAGCATAAGTGTTTTTATTGGTTTCCCAAAATCTATTTAGAGGTTTACCCAAACTAAAATTTTCATTAGATAAAATATGTGATGCTTGTGCTAAGGGTAAACAAAAAAGAACCTCATTTAAACCCATTAATGATGTTTCAACTAGTAGGGTGTTACAATTAATCCACATGGATTTATTTGGGCCTATTAGAACTATGAGCTTGGGTGGTAAGTCATATGCATTTGTATTGGTAGATGACTTTTCTAGATACATTTGGGTTCTATTCTTAAGTACTAAGGACGAGGCTTTAGAAAATTTTATCACATTTACAAAACTTACCTAAAATGATCTTGATATTAAAATCCCACATATTAGAAGTGATCAAGGAACCGAGTTTCAAAATATGTGTTTTGAAGATTTTTGTAATGAAACTGGTATTAGCCATATTTTTTTGGCTCCTCGCACTCCTCAACAAAATAGGGTAATTGAGAGAAAAATAGAACTTTAGAAGAGATGGCTGGGACCATGCTTTGTGAAAACAATTTACCTAAGTATTTTTGGGCGGAAGCCACTAATACGACTTGTTATATTATTAATAGAGTAATGATTAGGCCTATTTTAAATAAAACACCTTATGAGATTTCGAATTCCAAAAAGCCTAACATTAGCTATTTTCACCCTTTTGGTTGTAAATGTCTTGTTTTAAACAATGGAAAAGACAACTTAGGTAAATTTGATGCTAAAATTGATGAAGCAATATTTTTGGGTTATTCCCTAAATTCTAAAGCCTACCGGGTATTTAATAAAAGAACTTTGGTTGTTGAAGAGTCTATATATGTTGTTTTCGATGATAACGTCCTTCTAAGGAAGGAATCTTGTGATGATGATGATGTAGGGATCATTGAAGCCATTGAAGGAGGACAAACATCAAAGGTGGATGGGATTCCAACTAAAGAAGAGGAAGCACACGATCCACCTCTTGAAGCCTTGAAAGACTTTGCTCTTGAAGAAAAGGGGATGACATACCCAAGGGAGTTCAACTATGTCAAAGGTGGTGAAATCTTGGGTGATCCATCCAATGGGGTAACTACTAGATCCTCTCTCAAACTTATGAATCATGTTGCATTCATCTCATGCATAGATCCTAAAAATATCAAAGAAGAATTAAAAGATGATTTTTTTGATATTGGCTATGCAAGAGGAACTTAATCAATTTGAGAGAAGTAGAGTATGGACATTAGTTGATAGGCCTAGTAATCAATCTACTATAGGAACTAAGTTGGTATTTAGAAACAAACTAGATGAGAGTGGTAACATAGTGAGGAACAAGGCTAGGCTTGTTGCTCAAGGTTACACTCAAGAAGAGGGAATTGATTTTGATGAAACATATGCACATGTAGCTAGAATGGAAGCTATTAGGATGCTTCTTGCATTTGCATGATATCATGATTTCAAGCTTTTTCAAATGGATGTGAAAAGTGCTTTTCTAAATGGTTTTATAAATGAAGAAGTGTATGTTGAACAACCACCGAGTTTAATTATGAGGTAATTCATGTTATTCCCCTCTCACTAAACTAATAACAGGTGCCACAGCCTTGAGGTGTTAAATCATGTTTAAAATAGAAAATTTTCTTTCTGATTAGTTTAAAGGGCAAGTATATTTAGGTTGCATTACTTGAGGACAAGCAATAGTTCGAGTTTAGGGATGTGTAAAGTGTCCATAAGTTCTATATTTTGTGCACATTTCATATCATATTATTGCTGTTTTTAGTACATTTTAGGCATTATTAGGACCATGCATTGCATTTTACAATATTCTTTACTTTGCCAAACTTCTTATTGATTATCCTTTATTTGGTAATGAAAAGGTATTGTTTTAGTTTAGTTTAGTTTTAGTTTCAGGTACTAGAAGCTGGTAGAAGGAGATATGAGCTGAAGACATGATGTTGAGGCAGCAGATCAAGGACTTGTACTGAAGCAGTTCCAGACAGAGACAATATATGCTGAGTAGCTGTCGCCGCCGTACCCACCGCCCAAGACAACAAGTTGAGGAATTGGAGAATTGGAGTGCGATATGTAGAGCAAAAATTCCTGATTCTAGCGATGCTATCAACTCAATTTTCCGATGAATGTAGCAGCGGGCAGAGCCGCCGAAGGAGGAGTTCGAGATTACTTGCGGAGCAAAGAAAACGTGAAGAAATCCACATTCAACTCAAAGAAGTCAGAATTTAAGGTTGCATTTAATGCAAAAGCTACTTTGAAGACTATTACTCCAAGAAAGACTAGACCTAGCTAATGCCTATATATACTCAATGTATTTTTACTTCAAAACAACTTAGGTTTTCCCTTAGGCATAGTTTAGGTTTTCTTGTCGTCAATTATGTTCTAATTCTTATTTGGGTTTGGGTTATGTTGTAATTAGTGTGGGAACGATTGTTTCGGATTTTAAGTTTGTTTTTGCAATAAAGCTTCAAGGTTTGCTTACTCCATGTTCTTTATAGTTTTCAATTAAGGCGAAAGATTAGTTGATTACTATCCATTTGTTCTATATCGAGAGAGTCGAACTCACGAAAGGAGTAAGTACGGTCCTCACCTTAATCAAGTGTTGATCAATCCAGTCCAGACATAGGTTAGGATTTAAGGCGGCTAAAAGAGAACGAACCAAACATTGATGTCTTTGCACGATTCACGTCGCGACTGGTATTATCTGTAGTGGGCATCAACAACATTCTGACTTAGACATAAGCGGGATCACTTTCGAAGCGTTCTGCCGAGCCTTGTAGTTTTGCCGAGTTCGCCGCCGAGACACATATCCATTCCACTGCTGGGGCAGCGAGAGCGTCACAGCAACCAATCTTCCATCTCCCACCGAGGCAGCAAAGTCTGGCAGCGCGAAGCAACTTATCCTATTCAACGTAGTTTCACACTAAGCAACAACATAACCCGACCTATTCCATCAATCTGATCTCTTCTCTTTATTTACTTGTGTTTTATTTTATTTTCCTCTCAAACAATTCAACTTATTTGTGCATTTAATTTTCATTTGTGCAAGAGTTACGATTCGAGTCAAGTTGTCCAATCCCTGTGGCAGACGATATCTTTTATACTATTACTTGATAAGAGTGTGCACTTGCGCTCATATTTAGAGAACACTAAAACGCTCTACAGCCTTGATAGTGGATGCTCAAGACATATGACCGGAGACAAGAGTTGATTCATAGAGCTCAAGCCAAAGCATGGTTGAGTGGTAACTTTCAGTGACAACTCCAAAGTCCATATTGAGGGCATTGGCTCTATTGGTAATCACTCATCCATTCTTATTGAAAATGTATTGCTTGTCAATGGTCTTAAACATAATTTATTAAGCATTAGTCAACTTTGTGACAAAGGTTTTGATGTTCATTTTGATAAAAATGGGTGTAAAATTGTGAACATTAAAACAAATAGAATAATGCTCATTGGTCATCGCATAAGAAATATTTATATGGTGCATTTAGATGGCATACATTCATGCCATGCATGTTTAGTTGCACATGATGAGAATGATGCATGGTTGTGGCATATGAAACTAAGGCATGCTAGCATAAGTGTTTTTATTGGTTTCCCAAAATCTATTTAGAGGTTTACCCAAACTAAAATTTTCATTAGATAAAATATGTGATGCTTGTGCTAAGGGTAAACAAAAAAGAACCTCATTTAAACCCATTAATGATGTTTCAACTAGTAGGGTGTTACAATTAATCCACATGGATTTATTTGGGCCTATTAGAACTATGAGCTTGGGTGGTAAGTCATATGCATTTGTATTGGTAGATGACTTTTCTAGATACATTTGGGTTCTATTCTTAAGTACTAAGGACGAGGCTTTAGAAAATTTTATCACATTTACAAAACTTACCTAAAATGATCTTGATATTAAAATCCCACATATTAGAAGTGATCAAGGAACCGAGTTTCAAAATATGTGTTTTGAAGATTTTTGTAATGAAACTGGTATTAGCCATATTTTTTTGGCTCCTCGCACTCCTCAACAAAATAGGGTAATTGAGAGAAAAATAGAACTTTAGAAGAGATGGCTGGGACCATGCTTTGTGAAAACAATTTACCTAAGTATTTTTGGGCGGAAGCCACTAATACGACTTGTTATATTATTAATAGAGTAATGATTAGGCCTATTTTAAATAAAACACCTTATGAGATTTCGAATTCCAAAAAGCCTAACATTAGCTATTTTCACCCTTTTGGTTGTAAATGTCTTGTTTTAAACAATGGAAAAGACAACTTAGGTAAATTTGATGCTAAAATTGATGAAGCAATATTTTTGGGTTATTCCCTAAATTCTAAAGCCTACCGGGTATTTAATAAAAGAACTTTGGTTGTTGAAGAGTCTATATATGTTGTTTTCGATGATAACGTCCTTCTAAGGAAGGAATCTTGTGATGATGATGATGTAGGGATCATTGAAGCCATTGAAGGAGGACAAACATCAAAGGTGGATGGGATTCCAACTAAAGAAGAGGAAGCACACGATCCACCTCTTGAAGCCTTGAAAGACTTTGCTCTTGAAGAAAAGGGGATGACATACCCAAGGGAGTTCAACTATGTCAAAGGTGGTGAAATCTTGGGTGATCCATCCAATGGGGTAACTACTAGATCCTCTCTCAAACTTATGAATCATGTTGCATTCATCTCATGCATAGATCCTAAAAATATCAAAGAAGAATTAAAAGATGATTTTTTTGATATTGGCTATGCAAGAGGAACTTAATCAATTTGAGAGAAGTAGAGTATGGACATTAGTTGATAGGCCTAGTAATCAATCTACTATAGGAACTAAGTTGGTATTTAGAAACAAACTAGATGAGAGTGGTAACATAGTGAGGAACAAGGCTAGGCTTGTTGCTCAAGGTTACACTCAAGAAGAGGGAATTGATTTTGATGAAACATATGCACATGTAGCTAGAATGGAAGCTATTAGGATGCTTCTTGCATTTGCATGATATCATGATTTCAAGCTTTTTCAAATGGATGTGAAAAGTGCTTTTCTAAATGGTTTTATAAATGAAGAAGTGTATGTTGAACAACCACCGAGTTTTGAAGATCCACAATTTCCAAATCATGTTTTCAAACTATCTAAAGCTCTTTATGGTTTAAAACAAGCCCCTAGAGCTTGGTATGAAAGGATTTTAAACCTTTTGATTCAAAAAGGTTTTGAAAATGGCAAAGTGGATACTACACTTTTCATTAAAAAATATGGCAATGACATCTTAGTAGTTCAAATATATGTTGATGATATTATTTTTGGTTCTACTAATGAATTTTATTGCCAAGAATTTTCTAAGCTAATGCAAGGTGAATTTGAGATGAGCATGATGGGAGAGCTCTCATTTTTCTTGGGGCTCCAAATCAAGCAAAGGAAAGATGAAACCTTCATCAATCAAACAAAATACATAAAAGGACATGCTCAAGAAGTTTGGTTTGGAGAACGTAAAGCCTCAAGTCACTCTAATGAGCTCATCAATAAAGCTTGACAAAGATGAGAGAGGTAAGTATGTCGATTCTAAGCTTTATAGATCTATGATTGGCTCTTTGCTTTACGTTACCGCAAGTAGATTGTATATTATGTTTAGTATTTGCTTGTGTGCTAGGTTTCAAGCTAACCCTAGAGAATCACACCTAGTTGCCATTAAGAGAATTTTTAGATACCTTAGAGATACACCTAATTTAGGTTTTTGGTATCCTAGGGATTCCTCTTTTAACCTTCATGCCTTCTCCGATGCGGATTATGATGTAAGATAGATAGGAAAAGTACCTCCGAAACATGTAAATTCTTAGGTAGTATATTCATATCTTGGTTCTCTAAGAAACAAAATAGCGTAGTCTTATCTACCACTGAAGCGGAGTACATATCCTTAGGGAGTTGTTGTACTCAAGTTCTTTGGATGAAACAACAACTCTTAGATTATGGTGTTCGAGTAGATACCATACCCCTTAAGTGTGACAACACTAGTGCCATTTATCTCACTAAGAATCTCATCCAACACTCTAGAACCAAACATATAGAAATTATACATCATTTCATTAGAGATCATGTCTTGAAAAATGATATAGTTCTAGAATATGTTGATACCTTGAACCAATTAGCGGACATATTTACCAAACCTTTAGATAAAGAATGTTTTTGGACCCTTAGGAGAGAGTTAGGTTTAACCAGCCTTTCTTGACCCTTTTAAGTCCCAAATGACAAAAAATGTGCTTGAAATTATTTGATGCTCATGCTTGTATTGATTTGCCTCCTTTTGCATCTATGCTTGTTGTTAGGGGGAGTATGCAACTGTTTTAGTTCATTTAACATGCTCATATATCACTTACATGCATTTAGGTTCGATCTAAGTTGGTCTTTTGGACTTAAAACTCCCCAAAGTGCATTTTCTGGCTAAGGTGTATCGAAACAGGTACATTTGTTTCGATACGGGCTCGATCTAAGCTGGTTATAGTATTGAATCGTATCGAAATAGGCTCTTCGCGTTTTGATACGGGTTCGCGGTGTTGGTCGGAAACAGGGTCAACCTGTATCGAAACAAGTCTCGTACCGAAACGACTCGAAAGCGTTTCAAGACCCCTGTTCTGATACGCCAAGTGGCATATCCATACGCATCCTCGCAGATTGTTTTAAATAGCCTTAAACGAGTATCCAACTTTAATTAAAACACCAACTCTCTTTTTCTCTCAAACCTTAGCTGAAAACCCTTATATAACTCCTCAAATATCTTGATTTTTCACATCAAAACCTAAATTTTTTAGGGTTTTCAATCTACACGTCAAGGCTAAAGCTTTGCGAGCAATTTGGTGCATTAATCATCCCTCATCCATCCATTAACCTATAGCAAGGTATAAACCATTTTCTTTTCTTTTTAAATTTTTGTTTGATTTTCTTTAATGTTTTACTCAATTTTTGTATAGAATATATACTTATAGTATGGATTTGAAGTTTTTTGCAAAATTTCTTTAAAACTCAAAAAATTTATTCGATTGATTTACGCATACATGTGTTTTTGTGTCTTGATTTATTTCCAAATTTCGAATGGGTTATAGGAAGAGAGTACGAATCGATGAGGCTGGTGGAAGTTCTAACATCGATGACGATCCTCTCATCCCAACCTCGCTCTACTCTATCAAAAGAGTCTTCGAAACAAAGACGCCCATACCAACTTCAAGATCATGCAATCCGTCATGAGCGTATTGCCTCTATACTTGTTAGGTGTATAAAAGTACTCATTGTAAGACCCTTTATAACTCAATTATTGTTAAATTTAAGCTTGCATCACTGATTATTCATGCATGATAAACATTTTTTAACATTGCCAAGCTTGATTACTTATATTTGACAATATTTGGTGGAAAAAGGTACTGTCCAGGTGTGTTTGTGCTTTCGGAGATTTCACTACACCATGCTCGGGTAGACGCTGCCGTAGCAGTAAAGGAAAGATAGGAGCAATACAGAATCATCACTCGACGGTCCATATCAAGAAAATCCTGAACAACAGTTTCTACTGAAGAAAGATGAACCATGGGACAGAGCCCTGTTGAGCGGAAAAGATAGACAAACTTCAACCGAGGTAGAAGCCTCTGCCGAGGTAGTGACCTGTCACACTCGACAATGGAGAAAACATGCAAAGTTGAGCGCATTTTGAAGAGCATGAAAAGCTAAATTTTTCTATGAAATTTGCATGAGGATCGGACTGCGAGAAGACCATGAAAACACTGAAGGAAGTTCAAGAGAAGGTTCCACGCCAATGGAAGGATCTTAAGAAAGAAAGATTAATACTTTAAAAGAAGACACTTTCTTTTATTGTGTTTAATTCTAACTTAACTTCCTCCTCAAGAAGAACTTGACCTCAACCTCCTCTATAAATATGAAGCAAGGCCGGCCATTGAGCATATCGAAGAGCTAGAGAATCGACCTTTTGAGAGACTTTGTAGCGAGCTTCCATTGTCATTATGTTCTAATTTCTTCTTAGGGTTTAGGTTATATTGTTAGTATTTGTGAGATTTTGTTTAAGTTTATGTTAATGCAATTTTAGTTCAAGGTTTCTTTATCCTTGGTTCTTATTCTTGTTTTCAAGTGAATTGGGAGAGGATCTTGTTAACTATCTATTTTTATAATATCAGGAGAGTTAGACTCACGAAATGGATAAGCATGATTTTCATCCCAATCGGTGAAAACTAACTCAGCTTAGGGATAAGTTAGAGTTTCAACGGCTAAAAGAAGCGTAAGATTGGTTGGTGTTCATCCTTGGTTCACGCAGGGAGGTATTATCAAGGCTTGCACATTAACACGGTTTCGACTTAGGGATAAGGAAGAGACACTGAAGAATGCTTTGTCGAACCTTGACATTGTTCTCTGCTGCCGAAGCAAGGGATTGCTGAGGCAGTTGCTTAACCTGTTGCCACGGTAGTGACTTTGGTCTCTTCCGAGGCAGTACGGTGTTCGTTGCATTTAAAACTAAGATAGTCCAATTGGTTTCCAGGCTACGATGCAATATAACCTGACCCATTCTCTCATCTTAATTACTCTACTTTTTAATTACTGACTTGTTTTAATTTTAATTTATTAGATTACTCCAAAAACCCAACTATTCACTTGTGTTCTTTACTTTTCTTTCCTTTTTCAGTGCGAGGCGATAAACATTGAAGGTTTCACCAATTCCTGTGGAGACAATACTCAATACTTATCACTTTATTACTTGAGACGTGTACACTTGCACAATTGCGGGGCACTTTACACACGCAACAAGTTTTTGGCGCCGTTGCCGGGGATTTGCAATAGCAATTGTCAATTTTATTTTCTTGCACTTTTATTTTTAGTTTTTCAAGCACTAATCAACTTTGGTTTTGCATTGATGTATAACCAGGGCGAACCCAAAGTATCCATTTTACGACCTTGATCTTGAAATCGATTGTAGTTGCCAGAGACTCAAGAAAAGGATAAGAAAAGAATGGCACATCAAGCTGGCAACAACAATGTCGAGGACAATAAGATTGCCAAAGGAGCTCAGGATGCCCCGATAGGAGATGAAGAAAATCCGCAAATACGATTTGCTCCATTACGAAAACCAACCGTTAGAGATTACCTAGAAGAAGACCTGAACGGACTGAATCCAGGAGTTGTTAAACCTGAGATAGAAGCTGTCCACTTTGAACTGAAGCCCGTAACGTTCAGCATGATCATTACTATGGGGCAATTTGGCGGCTCAGCAACTGAAGATTCAAGACAACACCTCAAATCCTTCCTGCAGATTTGCAATTCATTCAAAATACAAGGAGTCCATTAGGATATTTTGAGGCTGAAATTGTTTCTCTATTGACTGAGGGATAGGGCAAAAACTTGGTTAAATAGCATTCCAGCAGGATCAATAGGATCTTGGAGTGACTTATGTCGTGATTTCCTTGTTCGATTTAATCCTACGAATCCATGTATGAGGCTTGGGAACGATACAGAGAGATGTTACATAAATGCCCCTTACATGAATTCCCATTGTGGACACAGGTGACAATCTTCTACAATGTTGTCAACACGGCAACAAGGATGATGCTTAATGCCTTGGCAAACGACATACTCCTAGACAAACAACCCGAGGAAGCAACAGAGGTTTTGAATAGGACGGCCAAAAACGAGTATCAATTCCCAACATGCAGAAGAGGAGGAATCAGACGACAATCCACAATAAACGAAATAGAGTCTTCAGACTCAATTTCGTCCCAAATAGCCACCTTGACCAAGTTTGTCATGAACATGCAAAAGCAAAATAATCATCGAGAGGTCATGGTAAAAGATCTATTTTGTGAAAACTATGAAGGTAACCATGTTTCTTTTGAATGTCCAATGAATCTAGAGTCGAGCTTCTACGTTGGAAATTACAACAGAAACAACAACATGATGTCCAACACCTATAACTCGGCTTGGAAGAAACACCCGAACTTTTCATAGAGCAACCCCAACAACACACTTAATTAGAATAATTAGAATGCTCCAGCTGTGGGATTCTAGCAGAGCATGCTGCGACAATAAATACCGCCACAGCAATCGATACTGCAGTAGCAACCTATGCAATCTAGTTCTTAGGAAAACTCTCTCAATGCTTTTATGTCCCAAACTAATGCATCTATGGCTAACACTGATAAATTCATAAAGAAAACTTAAGCTTCCATAGACAGGACTGAGATGAGAACGCAAAACCATGAAGCAACCCTAAAGTCACTAGAGACCCAAGTGGGGCAATTTGCCCAGATCCTAAACATGAGACCAATGGGAGGGTTGCCAAGTGATACTGAAGTCGCAAAGGGAGCAACTCATGAACAGTGCAATGCAATCAGTACAAGGAGTGGCAAGCAGCTCAAGGAATCCTGGGCTAATGAAAAAGATAAGACCAAATCGAAGGAACCCAATTGCCGCGACAAAGTCAGACAATATCGCCTCGGCAATACCTGAACCCATTGCCTTGACAAAAGCTGACCACAGTGTCACGGTAGAGCTGGGAAAAGACACAGAGAAAGATCAGAAGGCTGTTGAACAACCAGACTCCATACCCTAGTTCAGATTTCCATGTAAGGAATAGATTGAGCACAGTCGACTACCTCCACCATTCCCACAAAGACTGAAACAACATAAGCAAGAGTACCAATTCAAGAAGTTCCTAGACATCTTGAAGCAGGTAACATCAACTTGCCATTGGTGGAAATGATCATGCAGATCCCGAATTATGCGAAGTTCCTCGAGGACATTGTCTCGAACCGAAAAAGGATTGGGGAATTTGAAACTGTTGCCGTGACAGAAGAATGTATGTCGATGCTACACAACCAGACACCACCCAAGCTTAAGGACCCGACAATTTTATCATACCATGTGCAATTGGAAATAATTATGTCGGGAAAGCAATGTGTGATCTAGGAGCAAGCGTAAACTTGATGCCTAAGTCAGTTTTCTAGAAATTGGGAATTGGAGCATACCTACCACCGTAATGATGCATCTTGCCGATAGATCATATGTGCAACCAGAAGGGAAAATTGAGGACATATTGGTAAAAGTTGATAAATTTATTTTCCCTACTGACTTCCTTATCTTGGATTGTGATGCATATGAGAACATACCAATCATCCTAGGGAGACCATTCCTAGCTACTGGGAGAACTCTGATTGATGTAAAAAAAGGAGAGCTAACAATGAGAGTTAACGACCAGCACATGAAACTCAATGTACTAAATGCAATGAAACATAATGATGATCCAGAAGAATGTCAAGCAATCCAGGCCGTAATTGAGTCAAATATTGACATAAAATTACACTGCCTCGGCATATACTTTGGCCACTGCCGCGAGAGTATGATGATAAAACCTGAAGATACAAAGACAAAAGTACAGGATGATCGAGAGTACAAGAACAATGGCCAGAAACAAATGCAACAAACTAGAACCCATGTTCAGTTGGATAGGAGATGCATTCATATGCACTCTTTTTGTATTTTTATTTATTTTTATTTTATGTTATTTTCCACATCTTTAATTTTTGTTTAGGAATAAGGTGCTAATTTAATATTATTTATTTTATTTTTTTAGGAAGGAGATCAAGGAAGTAGAAGCGTTGGACCAACTGGTGATACCAAGCCCAAAACCTCAACCAAAACCCTAAGCATTGGGCAACAAGCCACCAACGACTAATAGAGGGGAAGCCAATGCCGTCACGCAAGCCCATCCACAACGGCTAGTTCAAGCCACAATGGCATTCCATGTCGTTACAGCATTAAATGCCCAATAGACACAGCACAACGACTACATCATCACAGCCCCTATATAAACAAGTCCTCTCTCCATATTCGACCACCAAGCCTTTCTCTTCTACACTCTTGACTCCATAGCTCTCTTGCATTTTCCTTTATTCTTATTTCTCTAAAATTTTCGATTCTCACAACTACTCACAAATGGCCTTGAAATTAGGAAGGGAGAACAATCACGACAAACTGAGTCGCTGACGTTCAAACGGTTTGCACCACCGAAAATGGAGAAACGATTCAATGCCAAGTTTTTTAGGCCGCCAAGTTTGGGAGGAACAATGGTTTCACTACTCCGATAATCAAGATGATTTTGGCCTAGAATCCTTCATCTTCTCCAGAATCGCGCATTAGAAGTGGCAGATATTCTGCCGCTAACTGGAGCCGACAAATGTCACATGGGTTTGGGAGTTATACGCTCATTCACTAAATCCAAAAAACTTGTTCATTCACTACCGCGGTAGAGCAATTCCCATCGATGCCGACACAATAAACAAATACTATGGCATCCACCTGGCCAATGACGAGCATAAGAAGTTTGTCGAGCAACTCACGGCCAATGACTATGAAGAAATCGTGCGAGAGCTATGCATGCCTGGCATGACTTGGAACAAGGGCGCGCACAAGGGACGGTAAATCACCGACAGCTTCGTTCTGAGGCAAAACTTTGGAATACCCTCGTCAAGAGGAACTTGGTGCCCACTTCCCATAATACCACAGTCGATAAACCTAGGCTTGCTCTCATCCATTCGATTATGCATAATAGATTCATTAATGTTGGTGACATTATTTGCAATGAAATCTTTTTGTGAAACTAAAAGAAGAGGGGTCGGCTCTATTTCCCAAGCATCATTACCGGGTTGTACACACAGAAATGGGTGTCAATCGAAAAACCTGATGAATTCACGCCGGTAAGGAAAGGCTAGACAAGGAACCTATACTTTAAAATCATGCAAATCACGGAGGCAGAACCAGTTTATTGTATTGTTGCGACAACATCCTTGGGCAATGCCCAAGCCAATCCAGCCGCATCTGTCGTGGCAGCAACACAGCGTCATGCAGTACACACGAGACTTCAACAACTCAACCATCCAAGTAATCATAGAATAGTACCCATAGAGTCTCATCCAATTCCTAGTCTTCCCAACCGGCGTCCTGGCTGAGGCAACACCTGCCACGGCAATACCTGGAGACACCACCTCGGCAGTGAAGACCATAGATATCTCAGTGACTCAGGACGATATTGCCTCCGCGATGCCAACCCGATCTGCCGCGACAATGAAGAAGGATCAGATCACCCCAACCATAGCTGACAAGGGCAAGGCACCAGTGGTTGAGCCCAAAGATACCGAGGAATGGTCTGACTTCTCGGACTCAGGTGATTCTGTCACCCCGCAACCCAAGGCTGCCCCGACCCCAACACCAAAAAAGAGAAAGGCCTCTGCCACAAAACAAATCTGCCCCGACAGTGAGGCTGAGAAGAAGGTGACAAAGAATACAACACCTATAACTCCATCATGCAAGCAACCACCAAGGGCAACCAAGAAAGTTAAACACATGGCGAGGAGGAAATTGATCATCCAAGATGACACATCTGATTCCTCATCGATCTAGTGTTCTCTCTTCTCTCTTGCCTTTAATTTATCTTTTATATTTTTTGTATACATGCATTGAGGGCAATGCACCTCTCGAGTTTGGGGGGGAGTAAATCTTTTTGTTATATTTATGCCCGCGTGTATTGGTTGCCCTAGTCGAATGTATTCACTGCCTCGGCAATGGTTGTTATCAGTTTCCTTAGTCTTAATTGGATGAATTTACTTCCTTGGCAATAAATATCTCTCTCCTTACCGCAGCGTTATTTTGTTTAGAGCCTTTAATTTTAGGATGTACAAGGAAGATATCTTAGAATTATACTATAAGTTAGAACTTCAAATACACCTTTGTGAATAGAATGATTGAAGGAGTTCTATGACACTTAGGACATAGACTTTCTTAGAAAGAAAATTTTGGGTAAGAGGTTAGAGGTGCCTAAAACCGACTCTAGCTTAAGAAAACCCTAGAGGTGCCCGAAATTGGCTCTAGTCAGTTAGATTGCATGTAAAAAAAGAAGAAGAAAAATTTACCCAAGTAGGTTAATGCTTAAGTGTTTACTTAGAACCCGGATAATCATCTTGTTCACAATCATGCACACACTCACAAAGCTTATAGTTTGATTCCAGGGAATTCCTAAGACATCCGAAGAATTAAGGGTCAAGCACATTCATTGTCACGGTTTGGAGAGGAGAAGGAAACACAAAACCAAGGGGTAATTTCATGAAAATTAATGTTTTGGCAATTGATGGTTTGCATTGCTTGAGGACAAGCAATAGTTCGAGTTTGGGGTGTGTTAGGTGTATAAAAGTACTCATTCTAGGACCCTTTATAACTTAATTATTGTTAAATTTATGCTAGCATCACTTATTATTGATGCATAATTTACCGTTTTTAACATTGCCAAGCTTGATTACTTATATCCGACAATATTTGGAGGGAAAAGGTACTGTTCAGGTGTGTTTGTGATTTTGCATATTTCACTACACCATGCCCGGGATGATGTTGCCGTAGCAGTAGAAGAAAGATAGGAGCAGTGCATAATCATCACTCGACGGTCCAAATCAAGGCAATCGTGAACAACAGTTTCTACTAAAGGAAGCTTAACCATGGGACAGAGCCCTGCTGAGCGGAAAAGATAGACAGACTTCTGTCGAGGCAGTGACCAGTCACACTCGACAATGGAGAAAACATGAAAAGTGGAGCGCGTTTTGAAGAGCGTGAAAAGCTAAAATTTTCTATGCACTTTGCATGAGGATCGAACAACGAGAAGACCAAGAAAATGCCGAAGAAAGGTCAAGAGAAGGTTCCACGCCAATGGAAGGATTTTGAGGAGAAAGATATAATACTTTAAAAGAAAACCTTTTCTTTTAATGTGTTTAATTCTAACTTAACTTCCTCCTCAAGAAGAACTTGACCTCAACATCTTCTATAAATATGAAGCAAGGCAGGCCATTGAGCATATCGAAGAGTTAGAGAATCGAGCTTTTCAGAGACTTTGTAGCGAGCTTCCATTGTCTTTATGTTCTAATTTCATCTTAGGGTTTAGGTTATATTGTTTAGTAGTTGTGAGAAAATGATTGGATTTTGTTTAAGTTTTGTTAATGCAATTTTAGTTCAAGGTTTGTTTATCCTTAGTTCTTATTCTTGTTTTTGAGTGAATTGGGAGAGGATCTCGTTAACTATCTATTTTTCTAATATCGGGAGAGTTAGACTCACGAAATAGATAAGCATGGTTTTCATCCCAATCGGTGAAAACAAACTCATCTTAGGGATAAATTAGAGTTTCAACGACTAAAAGAAGCGTAAGATTGGTTGGTGTTCATCCTTGGTTCACACTGGGAGATATTTTCAAGGCCTGCACATTAGCACGATTTCGACTTACGGATAAGCGGAGCCACTAAATGACGCTTTGTCGAACCTTAACATTTTTTCTACCGCCAAAGCAAGGGATTGTTGAGGCAGTTACTTAACATGTTGACGTGGTAGTGACTTTGGTCTCTGCCGAGGCAGTACGATGTTCGTTGCATTCAAAGACTAAGACAGACCAATTGGTTTCACGCTACAACGCAATATAACCTAGCCCATTCTCTCATCTTGATTACTCTAATTTTTAATTATTGCTTATTTTAATTTCAGTTTATTAGATTACTCTAAGAACACAACTATTCACTTGTGTTCTTTACTTTTCTTTTGTTTTTTTCAGTGTGAGGCGATAAACATTGAAGGTTTCACCAATCCATGTGGAGACGATACTCAATACTTATCACTTTATTACTTGAGACCTGCACACTTGCACAATTGTGGGGCACTTTACACACGCAACAATACCTTTTTTAGATTCTGAACATTTTCAATTTCGTTATCTCACTTTATTGAGGCGTTGGAATTTCCTAACCTTTTTGAGCTTACCCGAAACTTTGTACCGTAACATGGTTCTTCTTTTCTATGCCAATGCCCAATGTATCTGCAATGCTGATCATTCTCAAGTGATAGCCATTGAATCCTACCTCATGAGGGAGAAGTTTTAGGTTGATCCACAAACCTTGGTCAATGTCTTTGGATTTGAAGATGAGGGTATTTCGGATGAAAACTCGTTGGGACATACTCTCGGTGACTCCGTCACAGTTCTTGATGCTCATGATCGCATCCTTTATCTCATGGTCTCGTGGTGGTTTCGTCCTTTCAGAGAAAAATCCTCCCACATTCGGCAAGTCGACGATTTTTGGATTCGTTGCTTTCGTGAGGAACGCCGACCAAATCTTTTCCAAATCATGTTTTCCAAGATGGTGCATCTTGTTCAAAACCGTAACTCGGATCTTGTCACTTCCTTCACTTATGGCACCGCCTTGAGTTACTTGTTCTCAAAGTTGGGGATCGATTGCTCTCTTGACTTTCTAGAATCTCTCAATGATCCCATCAATGAGTGAAAACTTCTCCATAGCAAATTTCATTTCATTGATGGAGAGTGGATTCGTGTCGAGCATCCTCCTCAAGTTGCAGCCCCCGAACCTCAACCTCAAGTTTCTCCACCAAACAATGAAGCCCTCATAACATTCCTTACCGAGCAATTCAATGGCTTGCGAACCCACATGTACTGCAATTTTGCCGCTCTTGACACTCACTTCACTTCCTTGGAGGGACGTATCCAAAGTTTTGAAAATCGATTCAATTCGGTTGAAACTCAACAAGCCTCAATGGACATGTCTTTACCGCTTCTATGCCGAGTGGAGACAATTTTGAAGGAGCACCGCCAATGATGAAGATGAAGATGAAGATGAGCCTTAGATCTTTGCATTCCATTGCATATCATCTGGTTTAGGATTTCCATGTTTACGTACCTATCTATGTTTTTTTTCTTTAAGACCTCTGCTTTGATCTATTGTTTTTAAGTATTAAGTGTAACGCCTGAGTTTAGGTCCCGAAAGATAACCGCATTTGGTTAAACCGGTTCTGGTTAGGCTAATCTTTGGAAAAACATCTTTAATAAACAAATTTTAAGGCTTTTAAAGAAGAAAGAGTAAAAAGGGGAATTTGAAATTAAGGAAAAAGATTTTGAAAATATCATCATCTTCCAAAAGCCATTTCACGTTATCTTCTTAAAAAAAACCCGTTTTCACTATTCCATGGGTTCCAACTCTTCTTCAAGCAAGCTTTCTAGGTGATTTCTTATTTACTTTGGTTTTCACTTATTTGACTTGTTCTCCTTGAAATCTTTCTTCTAAACCCATTAAAATTCATTTTGGGTTTTGGGTTGGAAAAATGGGTATTTTCATTTGATTTTTGTGGGTTTGGTTTTCCATGGTTATACATGTGCTTTAATCTAATTTTTGAGTGATTAAACATATTGGAATATTGGCTAAATATGGGGAAACTCGAAATGGGACAAAAAATGGGATTTTTGGGTTGAAAAGGTAGAGTTTTTGGCTTGGCTTTGGGTTGATTTCTGGGCTGATGGTTCCTTAGCTGTTAGGGGATTTTTTAGATGATATTTGATGTGTTTAGATGTTTGAAATTGATGGGTTCAGTTTGGGGTTTTGTTAGAACGAATTTGGTGAGATTTGGGTGAAGTTTGGGTTTGAATCAATGTGTTTTTTGTTGCAAGAATTTGGATTCCGGGTTGTTGTTGGTTTACATGTTTAATAGCATCCTAGTGTATTGTTTTGGGTTACCTAAAAATAGAGGAAGTTGGATTGGGCACTTCGAACGTGAGACCGGGTAGTTCGGAGGCTTGAAATTGGTGTTTCGATATCGTTTGGGTTGTACCAGTGAGTGAAACTATTTTCTAAGCCTTAACTTGGTTAAAGATATGATTGGGGAGTTTAGATTGAGCTTGATAAGCCAATCTAAGCTCAAGAGTAAGTTTTAAGTGTTTTAATCCTTATTTTTGATATTATCATCAATGCATTTGAATAAATTTCATAGTTCAAGTTGCCTTGTATATCCATGTGTTATGCTGGAGGTTGCCTTATTTGGTTTCCATGTTTGTTATGATGGTGAACTTTAGAACACAAGGTAAGTGTTGGTTTGGTGGGTATTGACATGAGAAATCTTGTTACCGGATATAGTTGGTCGACCAATAGGATATGAGTGCACTCGAGGTTAAAGTCGCGTGTGGCCTTAGTGATGCTAGATTCCACTAAGGAGGAGTACGGTGATGTGAGATTCCACCAGAAGCTATGTTTTACTAGACGAGTGAGTACAATGATGTGAGATTCCACCGGAAGTGTCTAGTGTGTTTGAGAACTATCCGCATCTCTGAGTAAAAGTGATGATTCTCAATATACCCATGGTGCTCTACATTCTCATGTTAAGCATATTGCATTGTTCTTTCCATTTATGCTTATTCATGTTGTTGGTTACTTTGCTTGTATTATGAGAATGAGCATGAGGTAAGCTTATGGCTTGTGGTTGCATTCGGTAAATGCACGTGATAATAAATGCATGTTGTTATGTGTTCAAGCATGGGAAATGATTTGGAAATGGTTTTGGTTTTCAAGCAATTTATGGTTTAAAACGGCATTGTTGTAGCCACTGTTTTGAGCACCGTTCACTAAGCTTAAATGCTTATGCTCCATTTTCCAACAATGCAGGCCATTAGACCTACGGAGCAGCTCATGGAACAAGGGAGAATCCAATGGAGTTTGGTTTGATCAAGTATGGTTTTTAGACTTCAATAATTAGTATTAAAAAATGGGATAGACCTTTTTGTTTTAAGGGGTTATTGGCATGTCTTTTTGCTTATACAAGTTAGGTTGGTGGTGTTTGGCTTGTGATGCCTCATATTCTGTTGAAACATGTTTTGGTTTAGCTTTGACCTTGTTGGAGAATGTTAAGCATGAATGTTTCTCTTATAAACCTTATCATGTTGAATGTTGCCTCGTTAAATGTTTCTCTTGCTTTATATGTTTATCCATAGATGCCTTGTGTTGCATGTGTGGTTGTAAGTTGCATAAATGCTTGTTTAGTGCGTCTTGTGTTGGTTCCCTTATGCTTTGATTTGCTAAAACCAGTCTTTCTTGGTAGGGCTTATCGATACACTCAAGGGTTGTATCGATACGGTCCCCTGTTTTTAGGAGAGGCGTACCAATACGCGGGGGCATACCGATACCCAATTTGGTTCTCTGGAAATCTGAGATTTTGACGAGAAATTGGAGCATCAAAACGGGCCTTAAGTGTATCGATACGGTCCTTGGTGTTGACTTTGGGAGTTTGACCATTAAGGGCGTATCGATACCAACCTTGAAGGGTACCAATACGACCTCTTGAAGTTGACCTTGGGGAGTTGACCGTCGATGGCATATCGATGCGGGTCTTAGACGTATCGATACAACCTGTAGTAAATCATTAAAAATCAACCTTTGAATGTCTGTTTTGCTCAGTTCATGTTCATTTTTGCTTCTCGCTGCTTGTCTCCTCGCGTAGGATTTAAATATGACATCTAGACAAGATAATCTTAAAAGAAAATTTTCTAGGGTTGCTAATCGGAGTGAAGCCATAACGAGTTTCTCTTCGGTTTTACCCGTGTAACCCGTTCGATGCGGTCTGGTGGCTAGGGCGGGTCGAGGGGGTTACATTTGTTGGTATCAGAGCCTAGGTTTCGCCTAGGTTCATTGAGTTTCCGCAAGCCGAAAGGTAAGTGAGGTAAGTTTTATGGTGTAAGCTTGTTGGTTGTGATGCATGGTTATTGTAAGCATGTTTATGGATTTCTTTATGTTGGTTGGGAAGTAGCTAAAGGCACCCATTGCTAGTATACTATTATTGTAAGTGATTTTAAGTTTAAGGACTTGAACACCTTGGACCTTGTTCCTTGTTGTCCCCAAATCATTTCACTTGTTTTGTTTTTTGTTTAGTTTTGCACCTGTTAGCATGGTGAGACCGAGGGGAAGGCCAAGAATGGATAATCCGAGGGTTGAGCGGAATGAAAATATTGAGGATGTGCGAGGAGAGGACTTGCCTCCTCCTCTTCCGGGTGGCGGAGTAAATGTTGGAGGTGTTGGACCTCAGGCTGGTCAGGGACAGGCAGGCATTGATGTGAATCTGTTGATTCTAGCTATAGCCGAGGCTATTCAAACAACTTTAGCGGGTGTTTGGGTTGCAGCACCGCCTGAAGGTGCAGGTTCTGGTCTACCGTTAGAGCGACTTCGCAGCTTTGGCGGAGTCGAGTTTCGAAGATTGTCACCCAAGGGTTCAGAGGCATGGTTTGAGAGCACAATTTGTATTTTGGGTCAGATGGAGTGCTCTGATGAACATAAGTTAGGTTGCATCGTCTCTTTGCTTAAGGGAGATGCTTATACTTGGTGGATTACCATCACAACGGGTATGCCAAAGGCCGAGGTTACTTGGGAATTCTTTAGGACTGCTTTCTGTAAGAAGTATTTAGGTCCTCGATACCTAGACAAGAAGAAGAGAGAGTTCATGGCTCTAGTTCAGGGTAGCATGACTGTGTCCGAGTATGAGGTACAGTTCGTACGTCTGAGTCAGTATGCTTTTGAATTGTTTCCCACTGAGAGGGAACGATGTGAGCATTTTTGGTATGGTTTGATTCAGGAGGTGAAGACCTATATGTTGGCTTCTGACTATACAAATTTTGATGTGTTGGTCGCTAGGGCCAAGGACATTGAACAGTCTTTGGGACTTGCGGATCGCAAGGGTGAATCTAGTTCAGGAAAAGGACCGCCGAGTGGGACAGAGATCGTGCCAAGGGGCACAAAGATAGGAGACCTCATCATGATCATAGGCGCGGAGGTGGTAATCTAGGGCGAGGCCAACACGGCCAAGGGACTGATAATCGTACTCCTGAGTGTACCAAGTGTGGTAGATGCCATTACGGTAAGTGTTGGGGCACTTATGGCTCATGCTGGAATTGCGGGTCTAGAGCGCATTTGAAGCGCGATTGACCACATCCGGGTAGGGATGGACAGGCTCCTGTATGAGCTGTCGAGCATCACAGAGGCTGTGGGCGCGGTCGAGGTAACTTTCAGCCTAGGAAAGATTGTCAGAGGAATGTGGCTCATGTTGTGGCAGTCCATCCCGAGGGAGGTGGGCCAGCTAGAGTGTATGCACACCGTGAGGACAGAAATGACATAGATGTGATTGCAAGTAATTTCTCGTTACAGTCTTTGACTTTGCTTTCTTTGATTGGTTCCAGTTCTACACATTCGTATATATTGAGTGAGCATGCGAGGTTGTTAGATATTCCGGTTGAGATATTAGATGTGGGTATGAGTGTCACGAGTTCTTTTGGTGAGACAGTTGTGGTTAGAAAGATGTACAAAAGATGTCCTTTGATGGTTCAGGGTCATGTTTTCCCCGTGGATATGATGGAATTGTCGTTTTATGGTTTTGATGTAATTTTTGGCATGGATTGGCTTATGGAACATAGGGCTAGGGTAGATTTCGAGACAAAACGTGTGTCCTTGAGACTTTCAGATGAGTATGAAGTAGTGGTAGTGGGCGAGAACGTTAAGTTCTTATCCAATGTAGTTTCAGTTTTAGAGGCTCAGAAGTTAATGGATATTGGTTGTCAGGCATACTTAGCCTATGTTATGAATCCGAATATGGGTGAGGCACGACCGCAAGATATTAGAACAGTTTGTGACTTTTCGAGTGTTTTCCCAGAAGAATTGTCTGGTTTGGCGCCTGATTGAGAGGTGGAGTTTGCTATAGAAACTTATGTTAATTCTGCTCAAGTATCGATTGCCCCGTATCGAATGGCTCCTAAAGAAATGAAAGAGTTGAAGACACAACTTCAGGAACTGATAGATCGAGGGTTCGTTCGTCCGAGTACTTCACCTTGGGGTGCACCAATGTTGTTTGTAAAGAAGAAAGATGGCGGTTTGAGGATGTGTATCGATTACCGACAGTTGAATAAGTTGACAGTGAAGAACAAATATCCTTTGCCGAGGACTGATGACTTGTTTGACCAATTGAGAGGTGCTTCGGTGTTTTCGAAGATAGATTTGAGATCCGTTTATTATCAGTTGAAGGTAAGAGATCAAGATGTACCGAAGACAGTTTTCCGCACTCGTTATGGACATTATGAATTCTTAGTGATGCCCTTTGGTTTGACGAATGCACCAACAACTTTTATGGATATGATGAATAGGGTGTTTCATGAGTACTTGGATCAGTTTGTGGTAGTATTCATTGAAGATATCTTAGTGTACTCTCGTACCGAAGAGGATCATGATCAGTTTTGCGTGTAAAAGTATCTATCGCAATGTAGTGCAAGTGTACACAACGCAAGTAGTAAAGTGATACGTAAGTATCAGATATCGTCTCCACAGGGACTTGGCTAATAGCTTCAACCTGGAATTACCGCACGAGAAGAAAAAGAAATAGTTTAAAATATTTGTCACGAGATAATAAAGAATAATGAAAATAACGGAGTAAAGAAATCAGGATAGAGAGAATGGGCCGATATTGAATTGCTCAGTAGTGTAGGTGTTGCAAAGTCTAGGAATCTATGTTCTGTCGTAGCGCCTGTCGCGGCAGCGGTCTGTTGTTAGTCGCGGAAGCGATCATACAACTATGTACTTCAAGCTTGGCAATAATCCCTGCTGTGCCTTGGCCTATCCCTATGTCCAAGTATGTCGATGAACACGTCTTTGATGATACCTCCCGGCGTGAATCGAAGGATGAACACCGATGTTGTTGAATTCTTCCTTAGCCACTTAACCTCGTCCTATCCCTAGATCCGAGATAGTTCAACCATAAACTGGAGAACCCGTACTTATTCCTTTCGTATACTTAACTCTCCCAATATTAAGTAAATATGTAATCTCACAATGCTCTCCCGATACTCTTGCAAGATGTTGAAAACCAGAATAAGCAAACTTGAAGTCTATTTTATTGAACAGAAAAATTCCTAAAACAAATGCAATCCTTGCAACTACTTTACAAATCAACCCTTAGCCCTAGGGGAAGTTTAGAACATGATGAGAAGAGGAAAACGGCTAGGCTTTTGAAGAGAAGGCTAGAGAGTAAGATATCCTTCCCTAGGTCGAATTACATGCCTTTATATAGGCCTTGGGTTCAAGTTTTCAAATATGGCAAGAATACAAGTTTAAACTAAAGTACAACTCTATTAAAGACTAAATATTCAGAGCATATATCTTTAATTCGTCCTTCCTTCTTGCATGGAATTTCTTTCTTGAATTTTGGGTTTGGCCTTCATTCTGATCTAGGGCTTGGAAAAATATAAGGGTGCTCCACGACAGACCGGCTTAATTTTCTCTTTCTGTCGAGGCCCACTTTACTTTTTCTCTTCACCATTGTTGTCGTCCTTGGCTACCACGGCAGCGACCATGGCAGCATCGTCCTCCTTGTCTGCAATTCCAGTTCCAGCTCTGTTTCTTCACTGTCCAGTGTCTGTTCTCCACTGCCCTCCATCTGCTACAACAGCTACCTGCAAAAGCAACCAATTTCAGTAGAAACTGTGCCATTTGATATAATTGTGATGTATAAATGAAGTCTAACCTAAATGCAATGAATTATGCTTGAATGCAGCAGAAATGTGGGTTAAATAGGGGGTAAAATATAGAACTTTTACACGCTCAACAATCAGCATTTGCGTTTAGTGTTGTAGAAATTGTTAGACAAACAATTGTATGCCAAGTTGAGCAAATGTGAGTTCTAGATTAGGGAAGTAGTCTTCCTAGGTCATATTGTATCAGCCGAGGGAATCCGAGTGGATCCTAAGAAAGTTGAGGCAGTTGTGAACTGGAAACAACCGAAGTCAGTGACCAAATTTCATAGTTTCTTAGGTTTGGTCGGTTACTATAGACGTCTTGTTGAGGGTTTCTCAAAGGTTGCAGCTCATTTGACTAAATTACTACATAAGGATGTTCGGTTTGAGTGGACTAATGCAAGACAACAAGCATTTGAGAAATTGAAAGAAGCCTTGACAAAAGCTCCTATTTTGATTTAGCCCGTATCAGGGAAAGAGTTCGTAATTTTTAGTGATGCATCGTATGTTGGCTTAGGTTGTGTGCTTATGCAAGATAGAAGAGTAGTGGCCTATGTGTCTAGACAGTTGAAGACTCATGAGCGTAATTACCCTACACACGACATAGAATTGGCTGCAGTGGTTTTTGCTTTGAAAGTTTGGAGACATTACTTGTATGGTGAGAAATGCACGGTGTATACGGATCACAAGAGTCTGAAGTATCTTATGACACAAAGGGAGTTGAACCTTAGACAACGTAGGTGGCTAGAATTACTTAAGGACTATGATCTCACGATTGAATACCATCTGGGTAAAGCCAATGTAGTGGACGATGCTTTGAGTAGGAAGGTGGCAGTGGAATTGCGAGCTATGTTTGCTAAATTGAGTTTGTCTAAGAATGGTGGTTTAATGGTCGAATTGCAAGTTAAACCTTCGTTGATTCATTTGATTAGAGAGAAATAGTTGCAAGATAGATCATTAGCATCTCATGTACAAGATATAGCGGAGGGTAAACCGACATATTTCTGTTTTAGTAGTGATTGAGTCTTGTGTTTCAAAAGTAGAGTAATTGTTCTGAAAGATGTTGACTCGAGACACACCATTCTAACTAAAGCTCATAGTAGCCCGTTTGCTATGCATCTGGGAAGTACGAAGATGTATCGCGACTTGAAAGATGAGTACTTCTGGGTTGGTTTGAAGAAAGATGTTGCCGAGTTTGTGAGTAAGTGTATGATTTGTCAGCGAGTTAAGGTTAAACACCAGTTCCCTTCAGGTTTGTACAACCGCTGAGGATTCCTGAGTGGAAGTGGGAGAGAATTGCCATGGATTTCGTATCAGGTTTGACGTTGACACCTTCTAAGAAGAATTCGGTTTGGGTGATCGTTGATCGTCTTATGAAATGTGCGCACTTCTTAGCTGTTCACGCTACTTATACCTTAGATAAGTTGGTTGATTTATATGTCATTGAGATTGTATGGTGTACCGAAATCTATAGTGTCAGACAGAGATCCGAGGTTCACAACTAGATTTTGGGAGAGTTTGCATAGAGCTTTGGGTACTCGATTGAATTTCAGCACTTCATATCATCCTCAGACCGATGGTTAGTGAAAGAGAGTCATACAAGTGTTGGAAGACATGTTAAGATGTTGCATTATCGAATTTCAGGGTTCGTAGGAGAAGCATCTACCATCGGTAGAGTTTGCATACAATAACAGTTATCAAGCAAGTATTCAGATTGCACCTTACAAAGCTCTGTATGGTAGAAAATGTAGAACGCCTGTTTGTTGGGCCGAAGCGGGACAGAAATTGATACCTTTGCATGATATGCTTAAAGGTACTACTGAGAAAGTACAATTGATTTGTGATCGTTTGAAGGCAGCTTCGGATAGACAGAAGTCTTATGCTGATTTGAAAAGAAGAGACATAGAGTATGTCGTGGGCGACAAAGTGTTCTTGAAAGTCTCACATTGGAAGAAGGTGATGAGGTTTGGAAGGAAGGGTAAGTTGAGTCCGAGATTCATTGGTCCGTAGGAGATAGTCGAGTGAGTTGGTCATGTTGCCTATAGATTGAGACTTTCGGCTGAACTAGAAAAGATTCACAATGTGTTTCATATTTTGATGCTTCAGAGGTATAGATCAGATATGTCACATGTTATGCCAGTTGAAGAAATATAATTGAATTCGGATTTGACCTACGATAAAGAACCAGTTGAGATTTTGGCTTCGGACAGTAAAGTGTTGCGGGGAAGGACCATTGAGTTGGTCAAGGTAAAGTGGCAATACCGAGGGGTGGAAGAATCCACTTGGGAGAGGAAGGATGACATGAAGAGGCTGTTTTCGTATCTCTTTCCATCAGGTAAATTTCGGGGACGAAATTCCTTAAGTGGGAGAGGGTTGTAACGCCCGAGTTTAGGTCCCGGAAGATAATCGGGTTTGGTTAAACCGGTTTGAGTTAGGATAATCTTTAGAAAAACATCTTTAATAAACAAATTTTAAGGATTTTAAAGAAGAAAAGGTAAAAAGGGGATTTTGAAATTAAAGAAAAAGATTTTGAAAATATCATCTTCCAAAAGCCATTTCACGTTATCTCCTTCAAAAAAAAAAACTCCACTTTCACTATTCTATTGGTTCCAACTCTTCTTCAAGCAAGCTTTCAAGGTGATTTCTTCTTTACTTTGGTTTTCACTTATTTTACTTGTTCTCATTGAAATCTTCTTCTAAACCCATTAAAATTCATTTTGGTTTTGGGTTGGAAAATGAGTATTTTCATTTGATTTTCGTGGGTTTGGTTTTCCATAGTTATACATGTGCTTTAATCTAAGTTTTGAGTGGTTAAACATATTGGAATATTGGCTAAATATGGGGAAACCCGAAATGGGTCAAAAAAGGGGATTTTTTGGTTGAAAAGGTAGAGTTTTTGGCTTGGCTTTGGGTTGATTTCGGGGCTAATGGTTCCTTAGCTGTTGGGGGATGTTTTGAGATGATATTTGATGTGTTTAGATGTTTGAAATTGATGGGTTCAATTTAGGGTTTTGTTAGAACGAATTTGGTGAGATTTGGGTTTGAATCAACGTGTTTTTGGTTCCAAGAAGTTGGATTCCAGGTTGTTGTTGGTTTACATGTTTAATAGCATTCTAATGTACTATTTTGGGTTGCCTAAAAATAGAGGAAGTTGGATTGAGCACTTCGGACGTGAGAACCGATAGTTCGGAGGCTTGAAATTGGTGTTTCGACTACCGTTTGGGTTGTACCGGTGAGTGGAACTATTTTCTAAGCCTTAACTTGGTTAATGATGTGATTTGGGAGTTTAGATTGAGCTTCATAAGTTAATCTAAGCTCAAGAGTAAGTTTTAAGTGTTTTAATCCTTATTTTCGATATTATCATCAAAACATTTGAATGACTTTCATAGATCATGTTGCCTTGTATATCCATATGTTATGCTTGTGGTTGCCTTATTTGGTTTCCATGTTGGTTATGGTGGTGACCTTGAGAACACAAGGTACGTGTTGGTTTGGTGGGTATTGATATGAGAAATCTTATTACTGGATATAGTTTTTCGACAAATAGGATGTGAGTGCACTCGAGGTTAAAGTCGCGCGTGGCCTTAGTGATGCTAGATTCCACTAAGGAGGAGTATGGTGATGTGAGATTCCACCGGAAGATATGTTTTACTAGACGAGTGAGTACGATGATGTGAGATTCCACCAAAAGTGTCTAGTGTGTTTGAGAACTATCCGCATATCCGAGTAAAAGTGATGATTGTCAATATACCCATGGTGCTCTACATTCTCATGTTAAGCATGTTGCATTGTTCTTTCCATTTATGCTTATTCATGTTGTTGGTTACTTTGCTTGTATTATGAGAATGAGCATAAGGTAAGCTTATGGCTTGTGGTTGCATTCGGTAAATGCACGTGATGATAAATGCATGTTATTATGTGTTCAAGCATGGGAAATGATTTGGAAATGGTTTTGGTTTTCAAGCAATTTATGTTTTAAAACTGCATTGTTGTAGCCACCGTTTTGAGCACCGCTCACTAAGCTTAAATACTTACGCTCCATTTTCTAACAATGCATGCCATTAGACCTACGAAGCAGCTCGGGGAACAAGGGAGAATCCAAGGGAGTTTGGTTTGCTCAAGTATGGTTTTTAGACTTCAATAATTAGTATTAAGCAATAGGATATGACCTTTTTGTTTTAAGGGGTTATTAGCATGTCTTTTTTCTTAGACAAGTTTAGTTGGTGGTGTTTGGCATGTGATGCCTCATATTCTGTTGAAACATGTTTTGGTTTAGCTTTTGACCTTGTTGGAGAATGTTAAGCATGAATGTTTCGATTATAAACCTTATCATGTTGAATGTTGTCTCGTTAAATGTTTATCTTGCTTTATATGTGTATCCATGGATGCCTTGTGTTGCATGTGTGGTTGTAAGTTGCATAAATGCTTGTTTGGTTGGTCTTGTGATGGTTCTCTTATGCTTTTATCTGCTAAAACCAGTCTTTTTGGGTAGGGTGCATCGATACGCTCAAGGGATGTATCGATACGGTCCCTTGTTTTTAGGAGAGACGTACCGATACCCAATTGGTTTTCTGGAAATCTAAGATTTTGACGAGAAAATGGAGCATCGGTACAGGCTTTAAGTGTATCGATACGGTCTTTGGTGTTGACTTTGGGAGTTTGACCATTAAGGGCGTATCGATACCTTCCTTGAAGGGTACCGATACGGCCTCTTGAAGTTGACCATGGGGAGTTGACCATGGATGGCGTATCGATACGGGTCTTAGGCGTATCGATACAACCTGTAGTAAATTATTAAAAATCAACCTTTGAATGTCCGTTTTGCTCGGTTCATGTTCGTGTTTGCTTCCCGCTGCTTGTCTCCTCACGTAGGATTTAAATATGGCATCTAGACAAGATAATCTTAAAAGAAAATTTTCTAGGGTTGCTAATCGGAGTGAAGCCTTAACGGTTTTCTCTTCGGTTTTCCATGTGTAACCCGTTCGATGCAGTCTCGTGGCTAGGCCGGGTCGAGGGTGTTACATTAAGTTTGGATATTATGTTTGGATATTGTGGAATTATTTTGCTTTGGTTTATTATGCTTAATGAAATCATTTTGCTTTAATTATGCTTTTTCTTGTACTATATTGCTTTCTCTAATGATTATATTCGTTCATTGATTTTGATCTAACAAAAAGGGGAGAAAGGTTAAGCTAAATTTTTCAAAATTGTTTTCAAAACCTAGCTTCAATTTAGGGGAGTTTACATAAAAATTTACTTTGGTTTTGTTATATCAAAAAGGGGGAGATTGTAAAACCAATGTTTGATTTTGATATAACAAATAATCTAAGGACTAAATTGCAAAGTAAATAAATTTTTAAGTACTCAAAAGACTCACATTTGACAAGTAAATTTTAGACTTAAAATGTTTTGAAGTCAAAACTTAAACCTTATAATTTTTTCTAAATGTTTCAAAGCCAAAATACTCAATATTGCCCAGGTGTTTCGAAACACCCCCAAAGTGTGTCGAAACGTTTTTCCACTGTAAACGTCTGTTTCGATACTGACTAATCTGTTTTGAGACAAGGGTTTTGAAACAGGCTTGCCCGTTTCGATACAACCTTCATCTCGGCTTTTGATTTTTAAGTGTCGTTTCGAAACGACTCACACCCGTTTCGATACAGGGGTTGAGTATTTTCAAAATCGAGCATTAAATGAACTAGCTGTTACTTGTCAAAATCGAACTTTTGAAAAATTGGTTATGTGTTTCGATACACCCCTTTTCTGTTTCGAAACACCAATTTACAGTTTCAAAACGTTTCGATACAGCCTATAGTCATTTCGATACGACCCCTTTTTACACTTAAAGGCATTTTATAGCTTCAAATTGTTTCGATATGGCCTATAGCCGTTTCGATACGATTTCCTTTTTACACACAACAACTCTTTCTTTTTTGGGTGTCTGTTTCGATACAGGGCCTCATGTTCCGATACGTGTAGTTGCAGAACAATATTTATGGAGGGAAGAGAGAGCCCCAACGGCTCTATTGATGATCTTAACCACCCAAACGGCTATAAATCAATGTGATGGTATAAAAACAAGCCTCAAAAGCACCATCAACAACTATTGAACCTCAAAGATACATCCAAGCAATCCAATCGAAACCCTAAGCACTTATTGTCAAATTCTTTTATCCAACTCTTAGTGTTCTTAGTGTAAATCAAATTTGTGAGTTTGGGGAGTGTTTGTAATCAATTTGGGCTATATTTATCTTGTGAGAGATCAATTGTAATAGCCAACATCTTCTTTGTAAGTGAGAGTCTTGTGGTTCAATCTTTGGGTAGAAACATTGAACATTCGTAAAGGTTGCCTCCTTAGCCTAGAAAAGGGGAAGGACAAATTAGTGAAGAGTTTGTTGAAAATCCTTAGTGAGAGCTAAGGTAGTGGATGTAGAGCTTGTTTAGAAGCTTGAACCACTATAATATTCTTGTCCATTTTTAATTGTTCCTTTTGCTCCCTTTATTCTTTAAATTGCCAATTCACCCCCTCTTAGCCATATCGGTTAATTGGATCCATTCAACAATAAGTTTTTAAATATTTTTAAATAATTAATACGCATTATTAGCTTAAATAAAAAATTATCCCCAAACTATGTATGTTTTATAATTAGTGTAATTTATCAATAAATATATAAATTTAAGATTTATATTTTGATACACAAGTTGTCTAAAAAATTTTATATAATCATTCTTTAAAATCTAAAATCTAGATTACTGAATTTAAAACCTTAAACTCTAACCCTAAAATCGAAACTATACAACTTAAACCACTAAACTTAAACTTTAAACCCTAAATCTAACAAGTTTGTGTATTAAAGTTTTTTTCTTAATTTAATATATTAATAATTAATATATTTAAGCAACAACTAGTTGGTCTAGTGTGATTGACAATTGATCCCTTAAGCAATGTCAAGTGTTCTAACCCTAGCGTTGTGAAAGGAGTAATTGGGTTGGGAGGATCACCTCATAATGGGCTTTTATAGTACTCGATTCGGATTAATCAACTAATAGGTTGTATATTGTTGGTTAAAAAATAATTAATAGATTAGCTATTATTTTATAATCCTATTTTTTATTTTTTATTTAATATATGAATATATTTAATTATTAATATTATTTTCATATTTATATTTAATATATTATTTATTAAGTATTAGTATATTATTAATATTTAATATATTACATAAATTTTAAAAATATAATATTAGTTTAATATATTTACTATAATTTAATAATTAATATATTAATATTAATATTATTTGATTATATTACTATTAATATTATTTTCATATTGTTTTAATTATGCATGTATAAATTTTAGTTTAACATTCAATTTGAGTTAAATAATTGAAGGTGAAAAAAACACTTTTTCAACTATGATTCTATACTCATCTTTTAAGTGTTTGACCTTGTTTGTGGATGGGACAACACTTTTGCCAAACGAGGGAACTTGTCCTCCAAAGATCTCATTCCCGATGCTGCCAATTCATGTGATGCTTTGTTTTTATTTCTATTGATAAACTGAAAATTGTATGACCTGAAGCTCCCAGCCAACATGATAGAATTTAGGGGTGTATAAAAATATCTGATCCGACCGATCTTATGCGATTATTTGTTGATCCAATCAAAAAATTGAAATATTCGATTTATTTTTGGATCGTACATCGGATCTAATTTTTTTATTTTTCGGATTATAGATCTCAATATTTCAAGTTTTGGATTATCCGAAATTTTGAAATATTCCAAAATTTAAATTTTTATGAATATGCATCTTGTTATTTTTAGTAATTTGATGCTTGTTATATCAAAAAATTTAAAAATTGAAATTTCTATAGATGCAAAATTTTTTATATTTGACAATTGGTTACTTATTATATTTGAAAATACAAAATTTTCATAAATACGATCGCCAAATTCAAAAAAATACGTATGCCAAATTTTATATTTGGATAATCAGATATCCGTATATATAATATCTAGATATCTATTTTTTCTGGATCGAATAGGGATTACTATTTTATCGATCCGAAAAATTTTGGATATCCAATTTTTCGGACGAATTCGATCGAATTTCAATAAATGCACACCCTAGTAGCATCATAGGTGAAAGAGCCAATTGCAAAGAAATCCATATAAGGTGAATGAATTTTGGAAACAATTGTTTTTGAGTCACTCTCCCCTACTATCGAGAAGAACACAAAATCCAGAGAAAACTGCATTCCATGTAAGACTTCAATAGCTTCCACAGTAAAAATCGAAGGTACAAGGGTGTTCTATTTGAAGCCCGAACCCATAATTTCTCTGTAGATCGGCGGTGGCATCCCACAAATAGAGTGGGTATAATGACGCTGGAGTGTAGCAGGAAGAGACATGCCGGTCTTAAAAAATATGCGGGTCTTATGATACTTTTTAAAATAAAGCTCCTAAAATATTTTCTAATAAGATAAATTGTAGAAGATTAAAATTTATCATATTACGATTGTTTCTTATAAAATAAAAAAAATCTAAACATATGAAACTAAGACAATGTCACAAAGAAACTCTACAATCGTGACATTTTATTTAAAAAGTGACATCTTTGGGACGCTCTAGGAAGCAAAATCATCAACCAAATCTTCATAGTCAACTTTATTCAAAATATCATTCTCAATCGCTATCAATGTTAACCCATTAAGCCTTTCTTGTGACATTGCAGAGCGCACATAGGTCATTAGGTCTTCAACAACTTTAATTTAATTTTTTTTCTTTCTATGGATGCAACTATAATAGGAATAATCAACAAAATTTTATATGCAATAATAGCATTAGGAAAAATATTACCTTTCAAAATCTCCAATGGCCCCATTTTTTTGGCAGGGAAAAACTCTCTTAGTAACCTTAACTCCAAATACAGTTCGCATCCATCAATATTGTTGAGATGATCAAATAATGTCGATATAACCAAAAGGGGGTGAATTGGCTATTTAAAAAGTTAGGGAGCAAATTGGCAAAATTAAAAAATGTAGACAATACAATTTAGAGTGGTTCAAGCTTAGAACAAGCTCTACATCCACTATCTTAGCTCCCACTAAGGATTTTCAACCAATTCACTATTGAATTCTTTCCCTTTTCTAGGATTAGGAGGAAACTGTTACAAATATCAATGCTTTCTACCCAAAGCTTGACCAAAATCACTCAATAACAAGGAAAGATTGGCAAATAAAAAAACCTCACAAGGTAAGATATTTACCCCAAATTATAAGTTCTCTCAACCCAAATTGATAAAAGACGAATACAATGAAAAATCATTCAATTTGGTACAAGGGTTTGGCTCTAATAGCTCAAGAATGGATTGAATTTTTGCTTTGTTGTTGTTCACTTGTTCAATAGTTAGTATTGTAGCTTTAATGGCTTGCTTTTATACCCCTTCATTGAATTCTAGTCGTTTGGGTGGTTGGCATCATCAATAGAGCCGTTGGGCTCTCTTTTTTCCCACCAGAAATGCAGATCTGCAACAACCCATATTGGAACACTCGAGCTCATATGGATACCTCTCTCAAAATAGAAAGAGTCGTTGTGTGTAATAAAGAGGGTGTATCGAAACGCTCGAAGGCGTATCGAAACGGTTAGGGGTCGTATCAAATATTTTATGATTCCAATAACTGACAAGTAACGGCTATATCATTAAATGCTCATATATGAAAAATCTTAACCCTTGTATCGATACAGTGAAGGTCGTATCAAAATGCTATTCAAAAGCTAAATGCCCAGATGAAGGCCTTATAAAAATGGACGAAGCCGTGTCGAAACACCTGTATCGAAAACGGGAACTTCCGTATAGAAACAGAAATTTCTAGTAAGCTCTTAAGTTCAAGCCGTATCGAAACGCCTAGGGGGGAGTATCAAAATGCCTAGGTGATTTTGCGAAATTTGAATTTAAAACACTTAGAAAATTTTATGGGGTTTAAGTTTTGACTTTAAAACATTTTAAGTCTAAAATATACTTGCCAAGTGTGAGTCTTTTGAGTACTTAACAATTTATTTACTTTGTAATTTGGTTCTTAGACTATTTGTTATATCAAAATCAAACATTGATTTTACAATCTCCATTTTTTGATATAACAAAACCAAAGTAAATTTTTAAGTAAACTCCCCCTAAGTTTAAGATAGGTTTTGAAAAAATTATTTTGTTTTTTTTTAATTTAGCTTAACCCTTCTCCCCCTTTTTGTTAGATCAAAATCATAATAATTCAATGAGGAAATAAGCAATATAAAGCAAACAACTTAAATTTCATTAAGCATAAAGATATAATAGTTCAAAGCAAATAGGAATCCAAACTTAAGTCCAAACAACATAATGCAAAAAACAAGAAATCAAAGCATAGGTCTTAAAAGGGAAATAACATAGATAGGTGCATAAAAGGGAAATCCTAAATGAGATGATATGCAATGAGATGCAAAGGGTTATGGCTCATCTTCATCTTCATCATTATCATTGCTCCTTCGAAATTGCCTCCACTCTCCAAAAACAATCGGTAAATGAGATGCCCATCGATGTTTGTTGAATTTCAACCAAAGTGAGGCGATTATCAACACCAAGAACACGCTCCTCCAAGGATGTAAAATGAGTGTCAATAGCAGAAAAATCGGAGGTCATGGAATTGTCCAACGAAGGAATGTTGGTTTGCAAGCTTGTGAATTGCTCGGTGAGGAAATCCATCAGAGCTTCATTGTTGGGCGGAGCAACTTGAGCTTGAGGAGCCGCTTGAGGTTTAGGGTTGCAACATAAGGAGAATTCTCAAAACGAACCCAATATCCATCAATGTAGTGAAATTTACAACGGAGAAGAGTTCTCTCATCAATGGGATCCTTGAGATATTCCGAAAAATCAAGAGAGCAATCGATCCCCAATTTGAGAACATATAACTTAGTGCGGTTCCATATGTGAATGAAGAGACAAGATCCGAGATACAATTTTGGACAAGATACACCATCTTGGAAAACATGATTTACCAAAGATTTGGTTGACGTTCCTCACGAAAGCAACAAAGCCAAAATTCATCGACTTGGCGAATGTGTGAGAATTTCCTCCAGGTGAACGAAACCACCGAGAGATCATGAGGTGAAGAATGCGATCATGAGCATCAAGGACCGTAACGGAGCCACCAAGAGTATGTCCTAAAGAGTTTTCATCCGAAATACCCTCATCTTCAAACCCAAAAACATTGACTAAAGCTTGAGGATCAATCCGAAACTTCTTCCCCATAATGTAGGATTATATGGCTATCACTTGAGAGCGATCGACATTACAAATACACCAAGCATTGAAAGAAAAGAGAAGAACCATGTTATGATACAAAGTTCTGGGTATGCTAAAAAGGTCATGAAACTCCAATGCCTTAATAAATGAAGATAACGAAATTTAAAACGTTCAGAATCCAAAAAGGATATAGAAGTGACACGCTCATATCAGATTTGATGATCATGGAAAAGTTTAAAGTTATTGTGGGCTCCATTGGTTTGAAGACTCTTTTGAAAAAGGAGAGTGAGGTTGGGACAAGGGGATTCTTCATCGATGTTTGAACTTCCCCCAACCTCATTAGTTATTGATCTCTTTCTAGGACCCATATTCAAAATTTGAAAAACAAACCAAGGTACAAAACACATGTATGTATAAATCAATCAAATTCAGTCCAATAGAAAATCCAATATTGAAGGTATTGATAAAAATCTATACAATATAGTTTAAAATCATATACAAATATAAAAAGAATTTCGAAAAACAGTAGAGAAAAATATACGGTATATTTTTACATTCAAATAAAAAAATTAGTTTTGAAAGAATTTTTGCAAAATCTTCAAAACCATACCATAAGTATATTTTATATACAAAAATTACTTAAAACAATATAGAATTTGAAACGAAATTGAAAAGAAAAAGAAAAGAGTTTTATACCTTGAGAAGGGATTATGGATGAATGGATGGATGATAAATCACCAAATTGATGAACTTGCTTAGACTTGATTTGATAATCAAAATCCCTCAAAGATTTGTGTGAAAAACAAAGGGATTGGATAGGTATTTATAGGAGAAAAATCTACGGTTAGGGTTTTGAAAGAGTTTGTATTTAATTAAAGTTGGTTGGAAGTTAGAAACCCTTTTTAATGGCTTATTTAGGCTTCTACGGCTACGCGTATCGATACGCCACTTGACGTATCGAAACAGGTGTATCAGAACATCTCAAAATCGTACCTAAAAATGAGTTCGTATCAATACATGTATAAATCTTACTAAAACTGATCGATGCCTATATCGAAACGCTTTCTAGATGTTTCGATACGGATTTTGCCAGAAACGAGTTTGGGTATCTTTCCAAGAGTCTGTATCGAAACACCTTTACTTGTTTCGATATGCCCTAGCTAGAAAATGCATACTGGGCAAGAAATACAGAACCCGTATCGAAACACCTTTATCCATTTTGATACATATGTGCTAGAAATTGCATTTTGGGTAATAAAGAGCTCAAAAATTCGATTTCAATCGAATCTAAATGCATGTGAATGGTGTATGAGCAATATGTATGGACTAAAAACAGACACATACTCCCCCAAGCAACAAGCATAGATGCATCAAGAAGAAAAATTATGTAAACATGATCATCATTCAAATTCAAGCAAATTTTTTACACTTAAGGGCTCTAAAAGGTCAAGACAGGCTAGTTAGATCTAACTCTCTCCTAAGAGTCCAACGACGCTCTTTGTCTAATGGTTTTGTATAGAGATTCGCTAGTTGGTTTAAGGTATCAACATACTCTAGAACAACATCATTCTTTAAGACATGATCCCTGATGAAATGATGTCTTATCTCTATGTGTTTGGTTCAACAATGTTGGGTGGAATTCTTAGTGAGGCATATAGAACTATTGTTGTCACACTTAAGGGGTATGGTACCTACATCAATTTCATAGTCTATAAGTTGTTGCTTCATCCAAAGGAATTGAGCATAACAACTTTCGCCTGATATATATTCCGCTTCGGTGGTAGATAAGGCTACACTATTTTGTTTCTTAGAGAACCAAGATATGAGCATACAACCTAGGAATTGGCAAGTGTCGGAGTACTTTTTGTACCTATCTTACAACCCCCATAATTTGCATCGGAATAAGCATGTGGGTTAAAGGAAGAGTCTCTAGGATACCAAAGGCCTAAACAAAGTGTGTCTTTAAGGTATCTAAAGATTATCTTAATGACTATAAGGTGTGATTCTCTAGGACTAGCTTAGAACCTAGCATACAAGAAAACACTAAACATAATGTTGGGTCTACTTGCGGTAAGGTAAAGCAAAGAACCAATCATTGAATGATAAAGCTTAGAATCAACATACCTACCTCTTTCATCTTTGTGAAGCTTAATTGATGAGCTCATTGGAGTGGCTTAAGGCTTCACATTCTCCAAGCCAAACTTCTTGAGCATATCCTTGATATACTTAGCTTGATTGATGATGATGTCATCCTTACTTTGCTTGATTTGGAGCCCAAGAAGAATGAGAGCTCCCCCATCATGCTCATCTCAAACTCACCTTGCATTAGCTTAGAAAATTCTTGGCAATAAAACTCATTAGTAGAACCAAAGATAATATCATCAACATAAATTTTTACTAATAAGATGTCATTTCCATTTCTTTTAATGAGAAGTGTAATGTCTACCATACCCTTTTTCAAAACTTTTTTTAACCAAAAAGTTTGAAAGCCTTTCATACCAAGCTCTAGGAGCTTGTTTCAAACCATATAAAGCTTTAGTTAGTTTAGAAACATGGTTCGGAAAAATTGGATCTTCAAAATCGGGTGGTTGTTCAGCATACACTTCTTCATTAATAAAACAATTTAAAAATGCACTTTTAGCATCTTAATTGCTTCCATTCTAGCTACGAGTGCATAGGTTTCATCAAAATCGATTTCCTCTTCTTGAGTATAACCTTGAGCAACAAGTCTATCCTTGTTCCTCACTATGTTACCACTCTCATCTAGTTTGTTTCTAAAGAACCATTTAGTTCCTATAGTAGACTTATTACTAGGACTATCAACTAATGTCCGAACTTTACTCCTCTCAAATTGATTAAGCTCTTCTTGCATGACCAATATCCAAAAATCATCTTTTAATGCTTGTTTGATATTTTTAGGCTCAATGCATGAGATTAATGCAACATTGTTAAGCAATTTGAGAGAGGATCTAGTGGTTACCCCCTTGGATGGATCACTCAACATTTCACCATCTTTGACATAGTTGAGTTCCCTTAGGTAGTTCACTTCCTTTTCATCAAGATTCATGTCATTTAAGGATTCTATAGGAGGGTCTTGTGCTTCTTATTCTTTGGTTGGAACCTCATCCACCTTTGATGATTGTCCACCATCATTGGCGTCAATGATCCCTACATCATCATCATCACAAGAATCCTTCCTCGGAAGGAGGTTATCATCGAAACCACATGTATAGACTCTTCTACAACTAAGGTTTTTTTTTTAAACTCAATATGTAACACCCCTCGCCCGGTTTAGGAGTGAAAGGGCCTTATGGTTTAACATAACAGATTCGGACAAACGAGATAACATAACATATAACTTTCATATCAATCATAGATTTCTCAACTTAGATCATATAAATGGTGAGCTAATAAAAAAACCTTAACTTCACTCTATCAAATGGATTACAAACTTAACATACATAAACATATAAGCTAACATAACAAGGCATCCTTATTTACATTTTGCTATATTCAAATATCAAACGATTACGATAACATCTCAATCATGCTTTTACATTCAACAACCATACCTTAGTTTAATTAACAATATAAGTTTCATTCTAGTCTTTTGTTAAAGTGAAAAATGTTTACACTTTCCTCGATAATCAATTTAGGGTTTTTGACTAGATATATTTTGGGTATTACAAAAAAAGTTCAAATGATTGAGATAAGTACCACAAAGATATAAATGATATTTGTAGCTAAAATTTCCATCTTTTCAGAAGCTATATCAACTAATAATAAAATCATAAGTTGTTTTAAAATTAAAAATAATTAAGTATTTAAGTTATCAAGTGATGATACTAAAAAATCCAGAAAGACACTTTAATCTCCAAATATAGAAGCAATAATAGGAGACCAAAGCTAGTCTGAAACTACCACAACCAGATCATTGGAGAAGTGAAGCATAACAAAATTTACCTTAAAAACAATACACCGACCATAAAAAGATAGTGTGGTGCCTTCCTAATTAGGGCTTCATAGAAAAAGATATATCTATAAAACCAGAATTTAATTAGTAAAATAAGATATTTAGTGGAAGAGATATTATGTTATAATCACACAAGAATTTTCTAGAAAAAATTTAAAATAAGATATATCTATAAAACCAGAATTTAATCAGTAAAATAAGTTGATATTATGTTAAAAAGATTCAAGTTTTATAGAAAAATACCCGAGAAAAAAAGGATTTATTGCATCAAAAGTTCATGAAAATTTAGTGGAAGAGATATTTACATGAAGAATGAAGCGGTGACAACAAGCCCAATGGAGAGCATTACGACGGCTAGGGTTGGGTAGCATTCATTCGACACCAGACTGCTTATTGCTTTTGCAATAGAAGCCTGAAACAAAATCATTTAACCAAATTGAAATCAAATTCATAGAAACGTAATGTAAAATAGCCCTAGAAATTTCGTGATCTCAATTGAGATAGATTTACCATCGATCTTTGCCTCTTCGCTTCGGATTGATGCCCAAATTGTTTGGTCAAAGATAACTTTCGCCAGAACAACGCACCAATCGTTGAAAGGAAACAGATCCTGAAACTCCAAGTGACTGATTTCAATGCTCTAGGAAACATGACAACCAGTGTGTTTTTGAGAAAGTGAGATACAAGAAAGAGGGGACGGATTACCTGCAGCAGCGTTGGATGGCCCGACGAGGCGACGTCGTTGGATGGTTGACGAGGTGATGAGAAGGCCACCTGACCGATGAGGCAGTGAGAGCGAGATATGCGATAGAAGAGTGGAATTAGGGTTTTATTTGGGGATGTTGTGAGGCAGAGTGATCAAGAGGCTGTGAGCAAACTTTTTAATTGAAAAAGGTTTTGAAAAAGGTAAGGTGGACACTACACTTTTCATAAAAAGGTATAAAAATGACATCTTAGTAGTACAAATTTATGTTAGATGATATTATTTTTGGATCTACTAATGAATGTCATTGCAAAGAGTTTGCTAAGTTAATGCAAGGTGAATTCGAGATGAGCATGATGGGGGAGCTCTCATTCTTTTTGGGACTCCAAATCAAGCAAAGAAAGGATGGCACCTTCATCAATCAAGCAAAGTACATCAAGGATATGCTCAAGAAGTTTGGCTTGGAGAATGCAAAGCCTCAAGCCACACCTATGAGCTCATCTACAAAGCTTGACAAGGATGAAGGAGGTAAGTGTGTTGACTCTAAGCTTTACCGTTCTATGATTGGATCATTACTTTACCTTACCGCAAGTAGACCAAATATCTTGTTTAGTGTTTGCTTGTGTGCTGGGTTTCAAGCTAGTCCTATAGAGTCTCACCTTATAGCCGTTAAGAGAATCTTTAGGTACCTTAGAGATACCCCTTGTTTAGGTCTTTGGTACCTTAGTGACTCCACCTTCAACCTTCATGCTTATTCGGATGTGGATTATGGGGGATGTAAAATCGATAGGAAGAGTACTTCGGGAACATGTCAATTCTTAGGTAGTATGCTCATATCTTGGTTCTCTAAGAAACAAAATAGTGTAGCCTTATCTACCACCGAAGCCGAGTACATATCCTTAGGGAGTTGTTGTGCTCAAGTCCTTTGGATGAAGCAACAACTCTTAGACTATGGTATTAAAATTGAAACCATACCCCTTAAGTGTGATAACACTAGTGCCATATGTTTAACAAAAAAATCCCATCCAACACTCTAGAACCAAACATATAGAAATAAGGCATCATTTCCTTAGAGATCATGTCCTTAAGGAAGATGTTGTTATAGAGTATGTTAACACCTTAAACCAACTAGCGGACATCTTTACAAAGCCTTTAGATAAAGAGCGTTTTTGGTCCCTTAGGAGAGAGTTAGGTCTTACTAGCCTATCTTGACCTTTAGGACCCTTTTTGTGCTTAAATTGCTTGATCTTGTGAAATTGCATATTAATGTGTTGTAACTCTTGAAAATATCCATGCTTATAGCTAGGGGAGTATGATTCTGTTAAAATATGCTTAGAACTGCTCATTCATCATTTGCATTCATTTAGGAGATGTTAGAATTGAGCTTTTAGTTGTTCTTCAAGCCTAAAATGTATTTCTGGGCATAGGGTATCGATACGGCCATAAGCGTATCGATACGAGTACTATATTAGCTTCCCATATTTCATTTTTCCTTAAACGGGTATTGATACGGTAAACCCGTTTCCATACGAGCAACAATCGTTTCGATACGGATTGCATCCGTTTCGATACGATCCTTCAACGGGCATTTTTATTGGAATTACGTTTTTACCCCCATATAGATACACCCTCAGGCGTATCGATACGCGATTGCGCAGACAGCTATCAATTGGCATTTAAAAGTTCAACTTTTACCAAAATTAAAATTTCTCAAACCCCTAAAAACCCTAGCCGTTTTCACTCTATAAATAGCCTCTTCTTCCCTCATATTTTCACACCACAACTCAAAATCTCAAGAGGGTTTTCAAAATCAAGCAAAGCTCTAAGGCTTTTCCTCAATTGGGTGCTAAGCTTTTCTTTCATTCCTCTCTAATCAATATCAAGGTAAAACTCTTTCTTTTTCTTTTAATTTTTTTCGTTTCAAAGTTTCTATTGTTTTGTTTTTTTGTCTACTCAAACCAAACTCTCTTTTCGAAATTGGTTTTAAAAATTTTTTAACCTTGATTATTGGTTTTCAATGAGTTGAATGAAGAAATCTTAATGCATACATTATTTTATCTAGTTCATGGCACCTTCTAGGAAGAGAACACGCACTAATGAAGCCGGTGAAGGATCCAATACCGGAGGTGGTGCTCGTCCGAATCTCACTCATATCTATCAACTATCTTTTCAATCCCCTGGAGCTCTCACCTACTTTCGTCAATTTCAAAACTATATGATCTGTTCGGAAAGGGTAATCTCTATTCCTTTTCTTAACTCGGAGCGATTCAAATTTGAATATCTACCTTTGCTCCAAGAATGGAAGTTTATGGATTTTCTCACTATTCCCAGGTTTTACTTTCGCATTTTGGTTTCAATCTTTTATGCTAATGCCAAATGTTGTGTCAATCGAGATGGTGTTGTTAAGGCCGTTAATTCTCATCTTATGGGTAAAAAGATCACTCTAGATCTTCAAACTATTTGTGATGTGTTCAAGTTGGAGGATGAAGGCTATGATGATGAGAATGCCCTTAGCCATGTTCTAAGTGGTTCCGTCACCGCCCTAAATGTTGGGTCACGTCGGCACGCCCCGTGGCGCAGCGGAAAAATTAATCCGACGTAATCCAGCCAGGATCCATGTACATGAACGAATCCAGGGTGAAAAGATGAAGAGTTACCTTTTAAAACTCTGAAAACTGGAAAACCGACGGTATGTCGGAATAACCACGTCAAGTAAAACCAGAATCGTCAAAGGTTCGCAACGACCTCTACGGAGTCCATTTGAACAAAACGAACAAAGTTTTCGCCTCCCTAACACTTAGGGATAAATTTTGACAGGTTTGAACACCTTTCAGAGAGAAGTCGAAATCCCTCTAGGGATTCCCGAGGGAGTCAGAAATCGACCAGGAGTTCAACCGGGACTTGCAATCGAGCAAGGGAACCTTCAGGGATTTGCCAGGGGGCAAGTAGAACACCAGAAAAATATCGAACAGCTTCTCAGAGTGCTTTCTGGGATATGTCGAATTCCAATGGGGAATCCCTAGGGGTGTTGTCAAAATCTTCAAGAGGAGGAAGAGGGATGATTTGGTTGCTAGCCCTTGTCCCTTTAAATAGTATTCAGAGACTTAATTCTAGTTAAATTCCTTAAATCCAGGTTCAAACAAAATTCATAGAATCTAATTCTACTTGAAATTGGTTTATATTAAATATACATTATATTTAATAATATTAAATGAAATATATATATATTTAATTATATAGAATCTTATTCTACATAAAATATGGATTTAAATATACATTATATTTAATCCAAATATATATATATATTTTTATTATATAGAATCTCATTCTATCTTTACTTGAATTTAAATATATTTAAATATATATTTTTAATTATGTATAATCTAATTCTACATAAACTTGGAATTAAATATAAATTATATAAATTCCAAATATATATTTAAATTTCTAGAATCTTATTCTATAATATTTAAGTCTCTAAATATTTTCCATACTCTAAATAATATCTGATAAATACAATATTTATCCAATATTATTCCCATTTAAGGGAGTTTCCGATTTCCCCTATCCCATAGGGGATTTTCGGCAACCTCCCTAAAATAGGGAGTATGGTTTCCAATTTTTTGTTCGTTTCATTCGAAGAGTGTGACCCTTGTAGGTTCATGCAACGTTAGCAGGCAAATTAGATTTGTTCTAATTTTACAAACAATGAGCGGCATCTAGCAATACATCATTGCTACCTAAGTTGCATGAAGTCATGGTTTGACTTTCCTAATTCCTGAATAAACTTCATTTATGTATTTCATCCTTTTATCCTTTATATCTTAGATGAACACAAGTCATGGGTTAGTCACACTTGCGTTTTCCATCTAGTGTTTCTTGATGTCTTGAGTAGATTATGATAAACGAATCTCTATGATATCTCATATCATAATATTCTAGCATGGCCATGCATTTTCTAATCTTACTCAATCAAGTGGCTGAAGATATTTCTCCCATTATGTATGAGGGACAAATTCTTTCTTGATCAACCATATTTCACTACATAGGTCATCACGTATCCAATCATCAGTCTTTATAATGTAGTCAGTTACGAAACACGTTTGACTATGTCAAAATACGTAAATCTTTATGTTGAAATCATGTTGATCTCAAGTCTAAGGATTATACATATGTTTATCATGAGCAATGTTGTGACTGTCACATAATTACCCAAGAAACATGCTCATAGCGAGTCAATCCAGTATGTTGTTCTCTAACAAATACTTATGTGTTGATTTTGACATCTCTATGTCAATGACAATGCTTGTCATCAACCACATATTAGTCTTTATATATTATCACTGTCCATACCCGTAATAATATTTGACTAAGTATCATATTTAACAATAATCGTATTATTGTATGGACATTATTATCCAATGGTTAGTTTGATGCACAGAAACATACCAAATGATAATAACGGCAATGCCATTACTTGATAAATCTAGTAAAATAGTATGTCTATTCAATCATCATATGATTGGTCTTTGGGCATACTACAACAATCTCCCACTAGCACTAAGACCAATCATTCTCGTAACTAATACGATATGGCTTAGTGTAACTTACATGCTTATGTTGTGTCAAAAGCTTTGTCAGGGAGTTGACAAAGTTATCAACTTTGTGCGTATGTTGCATACTTTCACATCTCCAAGATGTAAGCATTTTAGAATATGTTTGGATTTATTGATGAGATCTGGGTTTTATTTGCTTACGCAAAGGTTCCATCATAACAGAGTTATGTAGCATCTAATATGCTGGGAACAACCCTTAGTTCAGAAGTGAACCCTTTAGATCCAAACATCCTTCTTTATTGCTATGTCGACTGTAATACATTCAGCCTATGTTGTAGAGTTAGATATTGTCTCATTTCTAACTCGCAGTATCTTTTATTAATGCAAAACGGATTGCGATCTTTAGTTCCTTTTGATGAGTATGTCATCTACATACAATACTTAGAAAAGTAACAATGCTCCCACTAGCTCTTTTGAAAACAAGACTCCCCTTTGTTTCTAGATAAACCAAACCTTTTTTACTGTATCTTCTGAAACGAATATCCCAACTTCGAGAAGCTTTCCTTAGTCTACGGATAGACCTTTGTAGCTTACATACCTTCCAAGTGTTTACTGGAGTGACAAAACCTTCTGGATGTGTCGAGTACACATTTGTTTCAAGTTTTCCCTTAGGAAAGTGGTTTTGACATTCCTTTATTTGATTTCATAATCACCGTATGTAACTACTTGCAAGTGAGATTAAGATGGATTAAACATAGCTACAAGGAAGATGCTTTATCATAGTCTATACTATGAAGTTTGTCGAAAACTTTTAGCGACGAATCATCCTTTGTATGCTTTATCATCCATGTCGGTTTTTCCTTTTTTTAAAAACTCATCCATACCTCTTAGGTTTTACCCTTTTAGGTAACTAAAGTCTATACTTGGTTTTAGACATGGATTCCATCTCATATCTCATGGCTCTTAGCCATTTCTCAAATTTTGGGCTCATCATTGCTTTCTGATAAGACCTAGTCTTTATCTTGATCCGAAAAGAAGAGTGTTTCCATGTACGGATAGTGAGAAATCCATATTTCTCAAGTATATGGTATTCTCTTAAGGATCAACACAATGGTTGTGTTTTGTTCAGTGTTCCTTGATCATTTGTGGAACATTCTCAATCTTTGGTTCATAAATTTGTTGTCTAAAATTTCTTCACATTCCAAATTCCATTTTTTCCTTTTGTGAGAGGTAATCTCTTTCGACAGAAACTCTCGTTTGAGCAACAAACATTTTGTTCTCGTTGAAAAATGAAATCCCTTAGTGATAAGTATTCTCTTTCGGGATAAACTATTGTTTGAGCAACAAATATTTTGTTCTCGTTAAAGTTGAAGAAATAATATCCCTTTGTGAGAATTAATCTCTTTCAAGATAAACTCTCGTTTGAGAAACAAACGCTTTGTTCTCGTTAGGATAAACAACAAATGTAGTTTTTAAGGTTCGAACTTTGTAAACATTTTAACATGTAAGTAACCTTAAAACTTCAAAGGTATTCTAGAACAATTCTTAGTCCATATCTTATATGGCGTTTCGGAAAAAACACGATTAAGTATGAGAGTTGTTTTTCTAGTGTGTAAAGAAGTCGAAAATGACTTGTTCTAAATCAAAACATGTCTAACATATTTGATTCTCTTTCAAAGACTTTTTCGTTCCACTTGTGGGATTTAATTATGGGACAATCCCATATTCTTTGAAAGTTCATCAAACTTTAAATATTCTTGAATTTGATCTCATCAAATTACCTTAATACTTTTTATGAGTTTGAGATTAGTCATTTCTTGAACTTTGTAAATATTATTGATTTGATTAGTTTAAAGATCATTGATTCGTTGTGCCATAAGATATTAAAAGAATAACATTTATTTAAATAATCTCAAAATTAAAATATCTTGTCCTTACAAGATAACTAAAACTTAGGCACAAAATAATAATCTTAAAAACTAATACAAATCTATTTAAGCAAAAACACATGTCCTAATGGATGATGTAGCAACTCTTGCTTTATTTCCATTTGCAGGTCCATGTCTATTATGATGCCTTCTCTTTAGAAGCCTCTGAGGTTGATGCCTCACTCGTTTTTGCTTTCTTGACTTCTTGTTGGTGTGTGGGGCAGTTTCTCTTCCAATGTATGGTCTTGCCGCAATGGAAACATTTTCCATCCTTCTTGATTCCCTTCTTAGGTTTCAATGCCTCCTTTCCATCGGTTTTGGTCTTACCATCACCTTTAGACTTTGCTGCCGATTTACCTTTCTTCTTGCCCTTGCAGACCATCAGAACATGTTTAGGTCCTACCTTCTTCAGGTTGATTTCAGCAGTTATCAACATGTTGAGCAACTGTGGCAGCGTATTGTTAATTTCATTCATATTGAAATTAAGGACGAACTGATTGAAACTATCCGGCAACGATTGCAGGATAACATCAGTAGCTAATTCGTCTTTCAGCGAAAAGCTGAGCTTCTCCAACGTTTGGATGCAGCCCATCATTTTGATGTCGTGAGCTCCTACGGGAGATCCCTCACTCATCTTGCACTGAAACAGAGATTTAGAGGTCTCGTACCTCTCTTGACGAGCTTGCCCTTCATAAATCTCCTTGAGATTTTGAATCATATCATAAGCTACCATGTCCTCATGTTGCTTCTGAAGCTCAGGGGTCATGGAGGCAAGCATAAGACAACCGACATCCAGCATGTCATCCATGTGTTTCTTAAACTTGTCTTTGTCAGCTCTGGAAGCAGTGGCAACCGGTTCATCAGGGAACAGGTTCTTCAATGACATATTCCTTCTTTTCCTGTTTGAGAACAATTCTCAAATTGCGGAACCAGTCAAGGAAGTTTATGCCATTGAGCTTATCCTTCTCAAGGATAGATCGCAGAGATAGAGTATTATTTGCCATTAATTCTACAACAAAGAAAATATGCTATATAAGTTTTACTAAATTTTAAAATTTATAGATAGGTCTTTACTATAAATTTACTCCCACTATTTTCTTCAAAATTAAAAACCCTCTAGTTTTAATTTCAGAAAAACGTTTCGATAGTTTTTCTAGTGAGTGAGGATAAGTATTTCACCATTCTTAAATCAGCTTTGGCCAGTCTTTTAGGAAATGGTTATTTAGGTAAGTAACACCTTACTAATTACATCTCATGTAATTCCTCATCTTTTGGCGAACAACTCTTGTTCTTTAAATCATCTTATGATTAACCAAAACTTTTAACCACTAGGTTTCCTAATCTTATTAGAACAGCCCAGCTAAGTCAATACCAATATCTCAACCGGCGAATATCACTAGCTTATTCTTCGCGTTTAACTAAGATAGATAAATGTGACATTGCTTTGGCAAAGCTCGCATTATATCGATCGAAGCTTTAACGAGGGTAAATATTGGATGGTTAAAACGGACTTAGAATTATAGTGAGGAATTTACTTAATTATCTCATCATTTTAACATTGATCCTATCAATAGAACTATGTTTAATCATGCTTATAAAACATCCATTGCATCACATACAAGGTAAATATAAGCGGTAAATAAATATGCAATGATTATAGCCCTTCTTAACCTAAGGCGACCTGTCCCAAGCCAATGGGAGGACCATTCTACTAAAGATAGAATCTGCTTCTGAAACGCCTGGTCCACTAGGGAAGGCCCACCACGCTGCTATGTTGGTCCTTGCTTAATCTCCATGAGTATTTACAATTTTCAGAAACTCGCGTTACATGCGAGGGAGTGAGATGAGAAGAGAAGTACAATAGAAGATAGAGAAAGGCACGACACGCATGTCGTATTTATAAAAACCAAAACTATAAAGGCTATGGGTTATAACCATGCAAAACAAACACCGTGCAATCAAACATGCATTTCAAACATCGTGTGAACAAAGTAACGACGTGTTTACAGAGTTTTAAACTGATTATTCCTATGTTGCGGTTAATGGGCCAAAGAAGGATCACGAGGTTTCATAAACCATTTGCGTTAACTAACAAATGCACCAGGTAGGTCAACATGAAAGAGAGGTGGCGCACTAGGCACCAGGTAGGTCAACATGATGCCAATCCTAGACATGCATTTTTCATAACGTCTAACCATAACTCTTATGGATTCACCGTGAAAGATAGTTTGATAACTTTTATCAAATTAGAAGCCCTTTAAGAGATTTCATAAATTTATGAATCTACGAACAACTACTTGTTCTTTAGACTAACTATTAGTCTCAACATGTTAACATTTAACATTGAAGCAACCTAACATAGTTATGATTAACTCTTAATCATTCAGTGATAATCGAAATAAGTCTTTATTAGGTGTGATACGATAAATGATAAATATCTAAATCGAATCAAACAACATGCATCTCATACATAAACATCACCCAAGAATTTAAGTCTGAATTCGTATGATACAAGTGGCTCTGATACCACTGTTGGGTCACGTCGGCACGCCCCGTGGCGTAGCAGAAAAATTAATCTGACGTAATCCAGCCAGGATCCATGTACAGGAATGAATACGGGGTGAAAAGATGAAGAGTTACCTTTTAAAACTCTGGAAACTGGAAAACCGACGGTATGTCGGAATAACCACGTCAAGTAAAACCGGAATCGTCACAGGTTCGCAACAACCTCTACGGAGTCCACCTGAACAAAACGAACAAAGTTTCCGCCTCCCTAACACTTAGGGATAAATTTCGACAGGTTTGAACACCTTCCAGGGAGAAGTCGAATTCCCTCCAGAGATTCCTGAGGGAGTCTAAAATCGACCAGGAGTTTAACCGGGACTTGCAATCAAGCAAGGGAACCTTCAGGGATTTGCCGGGGGCAAGTAGAACACCAGAAAAATATCGAACAGCTTCTCAGAGTGCTTTCTGGAATATGTCGAATTCAAGTGCGAAATCCCTAGGGGTGTTGTTGAAATCTTCAAGAGGAGGAAGAGGGATGATTTGGTTGCTAGCCCTTGTCCCTTTAAATAATATTCAAAGACTTAATTCTAGTTGAATTCCTTAAATCCAAGTTCAACCAAAATTCATAGAATCTAATTCTAGTTGAAATTTGTTTATATTAAATATACATTATATTTAATAATATTAAATGAATATATATATATTTAATTATGTAGAATCTTATTCTCCATAAAACATGGATTTAAATATACATTATATTTAATCCATATATATATATATATATATATATATATATATATATATTATATAGAATCTCATTCTATCTTTACTTGGATTTAAATATAGTTAAATATATATTTTTAATTATGTAGAATCTAATTCTACATAAACTATGAATTAAATATACATTATATAAATTCCAAATATATATTTAAATTTTAAGAATCTTATTTTATAATATTTAAGTCTCTAAATATTTTCCATACTCTAAATAATATCTGATAAATACAATATTTATCCAATATTATTCCCATTTAAGGGAGTTTCTGATTTCCCCTATCTCATAGGGGATTTTCGGCAACCTCCCTAAAAGGGAGTATGGTTTCCAATTTTTTGTCCGTTTCATTCGAAGGGTGTGACCCTTGTAGGTTCATGCAACGTTAGCATTAAAATTAGAACTGTTCTAATTTTACAAACAATTAGTGGTATCTAGCAATACATCATTGCTACCTAAGTTGCATGAAGTCATGGTTTGACTTTCCTAATTCCTAAATAAACTTCCTTTATGTATTTCATCCTTTTTTCCTTTATATCTTAGATGAACACAAGTCATGGGTTAGTCACACTTGCGTTGTCCATCTAGTGTTTCTTGATGTCTTGAGTAGATTATGATAAACGAATCTCTATGATATCTCATATCATAATATTCGAGCATTGCCATGCATTTTCTAATATCACTCAATCAAGTGGCCGAAGATATTTCTCCCATTATGTAGGAGGGGCAAATCCTTTCTTGATCAACTATATTTCACTACATAGGTCATCACATATCCAATCATCAATCTTTATAATGTAGTCAGTTACGACACACGTTTGACTATGTCAAAATACGTAAATCTTTATGTTGAAATCATGTTGATCTCAAGTCTGAGGATTATACATATGTTGTTCTCTAACAAATACTTATGTGTTGATTTTGACATCTCTATGTCAATGACAACGCTTGTCATCAACCATATATTAGTCTTTATATATTATCACTGTCCATACTCGTAATAATATTCGACTAAGGATCCTATTTAACAATAATCGTATTATTGTATGGACATTATTATCCAATGGTTAGTTTGATGCACAAAAACATACCAAATGATAATAACGACAATGCCATTACTTGATAAATCTAGTAAAATAGTATGTCTATTCAATCATCATATGATTGGTCTTTGGGCATACTCCAACACTAAATGCTCAGGATCGGATCCTCCATTTGACGGTCTCTTGGTGGTTTAGGCCCTCGGGAGGGAATTATTCCACTATCCACCAAGTGGATGATTTTTTATTCGATGCTTCCGTGAAAGAAAACGTTTGAACCTTGCTCGTATCATGTTTGCAGAGATCGTCTATCTCGTGCAACATCGCCACACCACACTTGTCACTTCCTTCACCTATGGCACGACCCTAAGTTACTTCTTCCAACAAAAGGAGATTGATTGCTTGTATGACTACCCAACTCCCCTCACTGATCCTATCGATGAACGCTCTCTTGCAAGGGGTAAGTTCCATTACTTTAATGGTAATTGGCTACGTCTATTCGAGCTCCCTAGTGAGGCCGCGTAGCAATTTGCTAATCCTCAAGTTGAACAAGTTCCTCAAGCTCCTCCTCCACCTTCTATAGACTCCCTCGTGACTTATCTCAATGAGCAATTAACGGGTTTGCGCACTGGAATGGCTTCAATCGATCAAGTTATGAATTCGGGCTTTACCGCTATTGATACAAGGTTTACAAGCTTTGAAGATCGGATGAAGAACGTGGAGACTCAAGTCACTTCTCTTGAAGGTGGTCACAACTCAATGAATATCTCTCTCACCACTTTCCATGACGAGTGGCATCAAACCTTGAGGAATGGTGATCCAATTGAGGAAGATGATGAAGATGATGAAGAAGGCAATGGAGATGCATAGTAGCCTATCTTCGCATACCATTCATATCATCTAGGATATTTACTTTATGCACCTCTGCTTTATGTTTTTAGGATTAAGTTTGAATTATTCTAAAACCTATGCTTTGATTTTTCTGTTATTTGGATTTTTAAGTTAATGTTATCCTTTATTTGAACTTAATGATATTATGTTGCTTGCTTATTTATACCTTTTGCCTATTTATGCACTTTACATTATGTCTCAATTATTTTTGATCTAACAAAAAGGGGGAGAGAGAAGCTCACACTTAAAAATTTTGATTTTCAAACTTAAAAGTTACCTAGCTAATATTAAGGATGAGTTATTTTGAAAAGTTTTTCAAAGTATCAAAAATTTCAAGTTTTAGTTTTGTTATATCAAAAAGGGGGAGATTGTAAAACCTATGTTTGATTTTGATATAATTAAGTTGTTAAGGATTAAATTGAAAACTTGAAATTGATTTCTAAGTCCCTTTAAAAATTTATAAATCATCAACACTTTAAACTGATTTGAAAAACTCAAACTCCAAATATTTTCTAAGTGTTCCAAGGCCAAAGTATTGAAAATCGTCCAGGTGTATCGATACGCCTCCAGTCGTATCGATACCTTTTTTACAAAGTTGGCTACTGGAAAGACGCATTTCGATACGCTCTTTACCGTATCAAAACAGCGTATCGAAACAGATTCAAACTGTATCGATACGCCCTCTGCAAAAACCGAAGGAGTTTTAGCTGAATTTTTAATTCGAAGTGTTTTAAATGTTTTCGATTGTTGGTGTCAGTCGTTAGGTAACTAACATTTAAAGTGGCAGTTGTCCTGTATCGATACGGTGTACCCCCATATCGAAACGGAGACTTCCAGTGAGCTAAGTTGAGAAAAAGGTATCGATATGGTCTCTTCCGTATCAAAACGGTCCCTGTCCCGTACCGATACGCTTACGAGCGTTTCGGTACGTCCTCTTTATAATGTACAATGGCTCTTTCTGTTTTAAGATAGGTATCGATACAGCTCACCGTGTACCGATATCGATAGCTGCAGAAGTGCATTTATGGTGGAAAGAGAGGGTCCCAATGGCTATAATCAATACCCTAACCACCCAAACGGCTAGAATTGATAGAGAATGTATAAATTGAAGCTCATTGAAGACCAGCAACAACTATTGCATTAAAGATAAACATCCAAGTAAAAATCCAACCTCAAGTGTGCCTATTTTCCAATTTCTTGTAAACCCCAAATTGAGTTGTATTCAATTCTTATTCTATCTTCAAATTTGGGTTGAGTGTTGTACTTCAAGGGACAATATTGTATTTGAGAGATATATTTCTTGTCCAATTTCTTCTTTGTTTATTTGTGAGGGTTTGGTCAAATTTTGGGTAGAAAATTTGACCGGTTGTGTAAAGGTTACCTCCTAAGCCTTAAAAGGGGAAGAACAAATTAGTAAATTGTTGCAAATCCTTAGTGGTAGTAGCTAAGGTAGTGGATGTAGAGTTCATTTGGAACTTGAACCACTCTAAAATCCTTTATCCTTCATTTTTAGTTGTCCATTCACTCCAACAAAGTTTTAAAATCCCAATTCACCCCCTCTTGGTCTTGATCAATCCATCGATCCACTCAACACTAATGTTCTGTTTTGGGTTGCCTAAAGCAGAGGAAACAGATTTGGGCTTTGTGGACGCGAATCCGGGTAGTTCGGGGGCTTGAATCGGCATTTTGGATAGCGTTTGTGTGTTGGCTGGTGAGTGAAAATATTTTTGAAGCTTTAAAATGTTCAAAGAAGGTTCCTTGGGCTTTGGGTGGAGCCTTAGAGGCCAACCTAAACCCAAGTGTAAGTGTATTTGTTTCTTGCCTTTTTTCGTTAAGTGTCGGTGTATGTGTTTATACACGTTGTTAGTTGAAATGCGATTGTTTTTATCTCTTTTTTAATGTTTTTGTGTTGTCATAGATGTTGTCAAAGCCTCACATGATGGTTAGTAGAAAGTAGGTTGTTGAATACGGTGATGTGTAGTCCCACCAGAAATGGTTGTGCATGTGTGCACCATGTTTTGTTTATGCTTTTAGATTATCATATCTCCCTTTCTAAATGATTTTGTCTTTAAACTAAAATATATGTTTGAACTGCATTGTTTTTGTTGTGATTTTGAGCTCCGCTCACTAAGCTTTTAAGCTTACGCTCTCTTTTCCAACAATACAGATCGTTAGTGGCTTCGGAAGGCAAGCAGGGCAAGGGAGGAGTCTTGGAGTTCTTTGCTAGCTCAAAGTATGGTTTTTATGGTTGTAATAATACTTAGGCAATGGAAATGCTAGACTTTTATGTTTGGGAGTTGGTGTCTAAACTCTTTTGTAGTTTTTTTTTGTTGCTAACATGTTTTGAATGTTGATACCATGCTATGTTGAGGCTTGTTATGGCCTTGGGTTAATTGCTATGTGTTTCGGCATGTTAGTGTTTTTGTGCTAAGTGTTCTTATGAGCTTTTGGGTTTGAGATTCATATTTGTGTAAGTATGCATGTTTGATGCTTGTATTAGGGTGGTTTGCCTCTAGATTCCTTTTAACGCTCGATTGCTATGTTTTGATGATGTTTATGTGTTATGTAGATGAGGTTTGATCTTTAATCATGTTGTGGTTATGTTTGAAGTTTGTTAGGGGTTTGGGGTAGTTTCGGTTATGTTTAGGAAGGTTCTAAATTGTCTCGAATGTGAATTTGCTGCAAATCTGCATGTAAGTTTCGAAACTAGTTGAATATGTTTCGAAACCTTTTAAAGATGGTTCCGAAACCAACCTTAAGGTTTTGAAACATGTTGAATTTTCTAGAAATCTGCAGAAAAGTTTTGAAACCTTTGTTTGGTAAAGTTGAAAATTAGTTTGAAAAGTTATGTTTTGGTCCCTGATTGTTTAACATGTATTTGGGTGAGTTTGAGTGATCTTTTAATGCTGAAATTTAACATGAGAGCATGAAACCTGACTAATTGCATATTGGTAACTTTAATTTTTTAAAAGTCTTTGTTTTTATCTGTTCTTACGTTTTAGTCCCTAATCGCTAAAAAGGCTAATTGGACTTCGAATCGATGTCCGATTGAAGTGAGGTTTTAACCGCTGCTTGCATGAACATATAGGATAATAATGAAGCCTTTAGAAAAGATAAAAAGAAAAAAATACCTTAGGTTGTTAATCGGTGGGAAATCCTCAGGTTTCTCTCTGATTATCCTCATGTAACTCTCCCGATTCGGTCTTGCAACTAGACCGGGTCAGGAGGGTTATATTTGGTGGTATCAGAGCCTCGGTTACGAGGTCTCTCGGGAAGGTAAGTCAGGTAAGTTGGTTTGTTTTCTATTGCACGGTGTGTGAAAGCATGATTTCTTGTTCTTGTTGTTGGTTGAAGTGTAGTCGAGCGTCCCCATTGCTAAGTATTGTTATTGGAAAATGGTTTTGGTTAAAAGAAATTGAGCACTTGGATCCTTGCCCTTGCTGACCCAATGTTTTCTTCTGTGTTATATTTTTTGATTTAGATTATATCTTCGTTATGGTGAGACCGAGGGGAAGGCCTAGACGTGTGACCAGGCACCCGGGGTTGTGCCTCCTACTCCCAATGGTAATGGGGCGGATGTCAGAGATGATGGACCTTAGGATGGGACGAATGTTGGGGGTAATGGAGCTCAGGCGGGTCAGGGTCCGGTAGGTGCAGACATGACTCATTTGATTCAGACCATAGTCGAGGCTTTTCAAACAGCTTTAGCCGGTATACATGCTGCAGCACCACCTCAGGGTGCGGGGATTAGTTTACCCCTTGAGAGACTTTGTAGTTTGAGCGGAGTTGAGTTCCGTTGTTTGACTCCTGAGAGTTCAGAGGCTTGGATCGAGAGCACTACACGAATATTAGGCTAGATGGAGTGCTCAGACACTCGTAAGTTGGGTTGTGTTGTCTCCTTGCTTCAAGGGGATGCGTATGCATGGTAGACTACCGTTACTTCGGGTATGCCGGAAGCGGATGTCACTTGGGAATTCTTCAGAACAGCTTTCAGAAAGAAGTACTTTGAAGCTCGATACCATGATGAAAAGAATAGGGGACTTATGGCCTTGGTTCAGGGTAGTAAGACGGTGTCAGAGTATGAGGTCCAGTTTGTGAGGTTGAGCCAATATGCTCCCGAGCTGGTTCATAGTGAGAGAGAAGGGTGTGAGTGCTTCCGCTATGGTTTGACTAGGGATGTGAAGACTTATATACTCCCTTTTGATTACACCGAGTTTGATGTTTTGGTCTCTAGGGCCAAATATATTAAGCAGAGTTTAGGCTCGAACACTCGTGCTAGTGGGTCCGATTTAGGGAAAAGACATGATATTGTTCACACACCTGAGTGCACTAGATGTGAGAAACGCCATCTAGGCGAGTGTATGGGTACCTTTGGGGTATGTTGTAATTGTGGTTCCCAAGATCATTTAAGGCATAATTGTCGTCACACGGCTAGGGGCGGACATGCTCCAGTTTGAGGTTTTGAGCATCAGAGAGGCCGTGGGCGTGGTCGAGGTAATTTTTAGCCAATGAATGATGGTCAGAGGAACATAGCTCATGTAGTGGCAGTTCAACCCGAGGGTGGAGGACCGGCTAGGGTGTATGCACAACGAGAGGCTGGGAATGACACGGATGTCATCGTAGGTAATTTCTTGTTACGGTCTTTATCTTTGCATTTGTTGATAGATTCAGGTTCGACACATTCATACATTTTGGGTGAGCATGAAAGAACTTTAGATTTACCGTATGAGTGGTTAGAGGTAGCTGTGAATGTTACTAGTTCTTTCGGTGAGACCGTGGTAGTTAGGAAAATGTATAGGAGGTATCCTTTGATGATTCATGGCCATGTGTTTCCGGTCGATATGATGGAATTGTCATTCTATGGTTTCGATGCGATTTTAGGCATGGATTGGCTCGTAGAGCATAAAGCTGGGGTAGACTTTGAGACCAAGAGAGTCTCCTAGAGACTTGCGGATGATTTTGAGGTTGTAGTAGTTGGCGAGAACGTTAAGTTGTTGTCCAATGTTGTTTCTGCTTTGGAAGCTCAGAGATTGATGGATTTGGGTTGTCAATACACCAAATTTGTTATATAGCGGCGCTTTTCGCAGTATTTTTAGAGTAAACGTCGCTAAATTTGTACATATCGCGACGCTTATTGGGTAAATGCCACAAAAAGATAAATTGTAGCGTTTGTAATATAAACGCCACAATAAGTCGCACTACAGTGGCGTTTTTCATATAAAACGCCGTAATTGTGTACTGCTTATTGGCGTTTTTATAAGAAACGCCACAAAAGGAGATACAACTCAGTGTTTTATTTTAAAGATTTACTTACTCTTAGTTACTCTCCCTCACCCCGATCCCCAAATCACCCGCAATCCCTAATTTCCTCCATTATCAACCTCATTCACCTCTCACACCCTCATCTTGACTAGTGATACGACCCCCATCATCGGCGAGATTCAGTGAGTTTTTCTAATTCTTCCACTTACTGAACTTCGATCTGCTTATGAGTTTTAGTTTATTTGATTGAGTTTTCATTTATTTTATTTTCCTGGTCTTTTGATTCTTGGGGTTTTTATGTGAATTTCTTCAACCTATGTCATCATCGGCACTGCTATTGGTGTTGATCGAGAAGCTGTTGAACCATACTTCAGAGTTTGCAGCGTTGATGGCGTTTATCATCAAGGTTCCACTGGTTTGTTCTCTGAACCATTTATTTTCTTCAAAGTTATGTTACGTCAATTTGTCTTGGAAATTAATGACGAAGTGGCATACTTGCACATATGCAAAAAAGAGTAAAGGGGATGACTATTGTTTCCCTTTCCCTACAAATCACGCATTGCGTGAAAGGAATAAAAAAGGGAATTGAAAGTGGATTTGATTAGGGCTTGGCGTGAATATAGCAAAAAAAATAAAATAAAAGCAATCAGAATCTGCTTGAGTTTTGTTTGTGTTTCCGCCATGTGATTCGGTTGCAATTGATATGGTTTCTGATTCAGTGAAACAATCAGAATCTGCTTCAACTTGAAGCTTGGCAACAATCATCCTTGGAGCCTCTAAAAACAAGGAAATTTTTGTGTGTTTTGATTCGGGTACTGCTGAGGATGTCTTAAAATCAGACAATTTTTTGGTCAAAAAGAAAAGCCAGACTATTGACTTGATCTTCGTTGAGCCATTCAAATTTCTTTTTCAATGCCAAGGTTGGTGGACCTGTTCAATTCCTTTCCTTTACTCTCTACACATGGTATGAAAATCTCAATATTTTGGTTCATAATTTTAGTATTGTCTGTCAATATATTTTTTTGACCAAAGAGTATTGTCTGTAAATATTCTAAGAAGGAAACTTGGTATTATTATATGTTGAAAAAGTCTATAAATCATATGGACTGTGGACCGACAATTTTGCCTTTTCTATAATTTATACTATAAATTAACGTTTTGGCCAGCTGGCTTAAATGTATCATATAATTGGCTGTTTTTTTACATATATCATATAGTTGGCTGTTTTTTTACATATATCATATAGTTGGTTGTTGATGCTTCATAATTTCGTTTATTTGATTTCTTTTTCACAATTCATTTACTTGTACTTCAGTCAAGGTATTTTTTTTTTAATTTTGATTTGACAAGCTCATTGTATAATTTGAAATTGATGACGGAGTGGCGTACTTGCACATTAAGTGCTGTGTTGAAATCGTAGGAAAGAAGAAGACTGTCTTTTTTACTAAGCTGTTTATAATGGTCTGAGTTTATTTTAGAGCATATTCTTGATTACTCATCATGTTTTTGGAGTTAGGATGTCCAAATCATTTGACAAAAGAATGAATTGGAGTATCATTCAGATTTTTATCCTGCTAGGGATCTTTTGTTAGCCATTAGAAAGTTGTGATGCATATTGTGAAAAATGTGAACTGGATTTAATTTGATTAGTTAGTTCTAAACTCTTATGTTGGTTCTAGGTAAGCGCAAGAGTACAAGGGAGGCAAGGTTGCCCACAAAGATCTTGTGGATGAGAAGGGTGCGTGTTCTCAGATGCTTGCATCGTAAGTACAGAGAGTCAAAGAAAATTGACAAGCATATGTACCATGACATGTACACGAAAGTCAAGGGTAATGTGTTTAAGAACAAGAGAGTCCTTATGGAGAGCATCCACAAATCTAAGGCTGAGAAGGCCAGAGAAAAGACTTTGGTTGACCCAATTTGAAGCTAAGAGGGCTAAGAATAAGGCAAGCAGGGAAATAAATTTTGCTAGGGGGTGGAGCGATTGGCCCAGGTAAGAACTTATGTACTGGGTATAATGGTTTTTGTTTTATCTGTTATCTATGGTGTTTTCCTATGTTTTATTGAAAACTATAACTGTTCCTTGCTTTGAAGTCCTCTGGTCTCTTTTTAAGTCTCATTTTTTGTTATGCTATAGTCAATAATGTTGAATAGATTCATGCTCATGCTCATTTTATTTTTCATCTCATTTTATGATGCTGATTTTCATTTCAATTTTTAATCTCCTCAGGGGCCTGGAGGAGGAGATAAGCCATTAATCATCCGACGAGAAAAGTGCCAAACATGTACCACTTGGTTTAGGGTTGGGGTGGTTGGAACGTAAGGTGTGATGATAAAATTTTACTTTATTCTTAATCTATTATGTTACTTCTACTGAAAATGATCATATGATATCATTCTGACGAGAGACGAGCCAAACCGACAAAATTATCTTCCTTTGCCGGTGATAGTGGGGCCACTAGTTCTTCTCTTGATCAAAACCTGAGTGCTACAACAACTGGTCAACAGATTTTGCAGTCACTTGCATCTCGGAGCTCTTCTCTAATAGGGTAGATCCTTCCTCAAGCAGTCTAGGTGTTCAGAGTAGTAGATTGTCATGAGTGCAGGGTTCCATTGATCAATCAGGGGCTGCTAATGCTGTCTCTCAAGTTCTTCAAAGTCCTGCATTAAATGGCTTATTGGCGGCTGTCTTAGAGCAGACTGTTGTTGGTTCCCCAGATGATTTTAGGAATATGTTGCAGCAACTCACACAAAGTCCACAAATCATGTATAGTATGATGGGGGAGGTCAATTGTTGCGGATAAATCTTGTGACCATGATTTTTAGTTTTTCTTTTTCATTTACATATAGTTTAAATTTTCCATGTGTGTGTACACTGACATGGAAGATTGTTGTGCTATTTGTTGTTTCATAATTAATATGTGAAATGCATTTTAAATTATTATATAATATGTGTAATGCATTTTAAATTATTTGATTTTTTTTGAAATATGGTGTTATTCGCGACATTTGTAAAATAAAATGCCACTATAGAACATGTTCTCGCGACGTTTGAGTTTACAAACGCCGCTATAGAACTTGCTTTTTTGTAGCGTTTACAAAAACAAACGCCACTAAATAACACTTATTAGCGGCGTTTGAAATTAAAAACGCCACTATAGAACATGTTCTCGTAGCGTTTGTGTCTACAGAACTTGACTTTTTGCGGCGTTTGCAAAAATAAACGCCACTAAAGAATACTTATTCGCGGCGTTTGTAAATACAAACGCCACTATAGATCTTACCTTTTTGCGGCGGTTTTTTACCTAAAAGTGTCGCGAACTATTGCGGCGCTACTTTAAGCGACATTTCTTGCGGTGCTTTCTTAAGCACCGGGAAAGTTTTTAGCGGCGCTAAAAAATGCCGCTATAGGGTTAAAAAACACCGCTAAAGAACTGTTTTGTTGTAGTATGTCAATCGTATTTGGCCTATATACTGAATCCGAATATGAGTGATGTTAGACCGTAAGACATCAGAACAATTTGTGATTTTCTGAGTGTCTTTCCAAAAGAGTTTCTGGGTTTGCCTCCAGATAGGGATGTTATGTTTGCTATTGAGACGTATTCAGATTATGCACCTGTGTCTATTGCTCCGTATAGGATGACACCTAAAGAGTTGAAAGAGTTGAGGACATAGCTTCAGGAACTGTCCGATAGAGTTTTCATTAAGCCTAGTATTTCCCCGTGGGGTGCTCCGGTCTTGTTTGTGAAGAAAAAGGATAACGGTATGAGGATGTGTATTGATTATCGATAGTTGAACAAGGTAACCGTGAAGAACAAGTATCCTTTGCCACGGATAGATGATTTGCTTGATCAGTTGAGAGGTGCTTTAGTGTTTTCGAAGATTGATTTGAGATTCAGTTATTATCAGTTGAAGGTGAAAGTTGTGGACATAATGAAGACAACATTTCGTACATGATATGGGCACTACGAGTTCTTGGTAATGCCTTTCGGTTTGACTAATGCCCCAGCTGCATTTATGGATATGATAAACATGGTATTTCACGAGTTTTTGGATAGATTTGTAATAGTGTTCATATATGACATTTTAGTGTACTCAAGAACCGAGGAAGAGCATGATGAGCAATTGCGATTAGTGCTACGGACTTTGCTTGAAAACCATTTGTATGCCAAGTTTAGTAAATGCGAGTTTTGGATTAGGGAGGTAGTCTTTTTAGGTCATGTGATTTCAGCCGATGGGATTAGTGTGGATCCCAAGAAGATAGAAGAGATAGTGAATTGGAAACAACCGAAGTTGGTGACCGAAATTCGTAGTTTCCTAGGCTTGGCAGGGTATTATTAAAGATTTGTCGAGGGATTTTTGAAGATTGCGACACCTTTGACTAAATTGCTTCAGAAGAATGCTCTGTATGAGTGGACTGATGCAAGGCAACAAGCATTTGAAAAGTTGAAGAAGGCAATAACGGAAGCTCCTATTTTGATTCAGCCTGAACCAGGGAAAGAGTTCGTAATCTTTAGTGATGTGTCGTATGTAGATTTAGGGCGTGTGCTTATGCAAGAAGGAAGAGTTGTAGCTTATGCTTCAAGACAATTGAATGTGCACGAGAAGAATTACCCCACCCATGACATAGAGTTAGCGGCTGTGGTCTTTGCCTTGAAGATTTGGAGACACTACCTTTATGGTGAGAAATGCACAGTCTACACTGACCACAAGAGTTTGAAATATTTGATGACTCAGAGGGAGTTGAACCTTAGACAACATTGGTGGTTAGAGCTTCTTAAAGACTATGACCTTACGATAGAGTACCATCCGGGTAAGGCAAACATAGTGGTTGATGCTTTGAGTAGAAAAGTGGCAGTTGAGTTGCGAGCTATGTTTTCGAGATTGAGTGTGTCACGGGATGGAGGCTTGATAGCGGAGCTATAAGTTAAACCTTCGTTGGTTCAGTTGATTCGAGAGAAACAGTTGCAAGACGAGTCTTTGGCACCTCACATGCAAGATATTGCCGAGGGTAAACCCACAGATTTCTGCTTTGGTGAGAATGGGATCTTATGTTTCAAGGATAGGGTAGTTGTTCGAGAAGATGCCGAGTTGAGGCATACTATCTTGAATGAAGCTCATAACAGTCATTTTGCTATGCACCCGGGTAGTACGAAGATGTATCGTGGGTTGAAAGATGAGTACTACTGGATTGGGTTAAAGAAAGATGTGGCCGAGTATGTGAGTAGGTGTATGGTTTTCCAGCGTGTTAAGGCCGAGCATCAGTTTCCTTCAAGTTTATTACAGTCGTTGAAGATTCCGGAATGGAAATGAGAATGTATTACTATGGATTTTGTGTCAGGTTTACCGTTGACTCCTTTGAAGAAGAATTCAGTATGGGTGATAGTCGACAGATTCACTAAGTGTGCCCATTTCATACTTGTTCATACTACCTACACCTTAGATAAGTTGGCCGATTTGTACATCAGTGAGATAGTGAGATTGCATGGTGTACCAAAGTCGATTGTGTCAGACAGAGATCCGAGGTTTACAACTAGATTTTGGGAGTGTTTTCACCGTGCCTTGGGTACTTGGTTGAACTTTAGTACTTCGTATCACCCACAGTCAGATGGTCAGTCAGAAAGAGTGATTCAGGTGTTAGAGGACATGTTGAGGTGTTGCATCATCGACTTTCAGGGTTCTTGGGAGAAACACCTACCGCTAGTAGAGTTTGCATACAATAACAGCTATCAGCCTAGTATTCAGATGGCACCGTATGAAGATCTATATGGTAGGAAATGTAGAACACTTGTTTGTTGGGCCGAGGCTGGACAGAAGCTTGTACCTATGCCAGATTTGCTTAAGGGCACTACCGAGAAGGTAAAACTGATATGTGATCGCTTGAAGGCAGCTTCAGACAGGCAGAAATCGTATGCCGATTTGAAGAGGAAAGAGATAGAGTATGATGTGGACGACAAAGTATTTTTGAAAGTCTCACCTTGGAAGAAGGTGATGAGGTTTGGTAAGAAGGGTAAGCTAAGTCCGAGATTCATTGGTCCTTATGAGGTAGTTGAGAGAATTGGTATCGTTGCTTATAGACTGAGATTACTGACCGAGTTAGAAAAGGTTCATGATGTGTTCCATGTTTCGATGCGTCGAAAGTATAGATCAGATATGTCCCATGTAATATCAATGGAAGAGATCGTGTTGAACCCAGATTTGTCGTATGATGAAGAGCCGGTTGAAATTCTTGCTACGGATAGTAAAGTGTTGCGTTGGAGGTCTATCGAGTTAGTCAAGGTTTTATGGAGACACTGTGGTGTGGAAGAGACCACTTGGGAGAGAAAGGATGACATGGAGAAACAGGTTTCGTATCTCTATCCATCAAGTAAATTTTGAGGATGAAATTCCTTAAGTGGGGGGAGAGTTGTAACGCACGAGTTTGGGGCCCGAGAGATACTCGGGTTTGGTTAAGCCGGTCTGGGTTAAGCTAATCTTTGGCAAACAATTTAAAATATACCATTTTAGAGTTTTTGGAGAAAAAGGGAATTTAAAAAGGGCCTTTTGGTAAAATGTGGACAAATGGGTTTTTGGAGATAAATTTTAAATTAAAAATACAATATTTCAAAATTCTCATCTCATCTCCTTCCCCAAAACTATTTTCACGTTAAACCTCCCCAAAATCCCATTTCACTATTCCATTGCTCCTAGCTTTCTATCCAAGCGATTTCTTCAAGGTAATTGATTCTTTAACTTGGTTTTATCTTTCTTGAGTCGTAGATACTAAGGTTTTTGCAAAAACCCATAGTTTAAACTTGTTTTGATTTTAAAGTTTGGTTTGAAGTGGAAAAGAGTTTATGGGATTTTCGCTGGGGTTGGTTGTGGCTGGGTTTAGGTGTGTTTTTAACTTTGTCTTATTTCTAAAATAACATGGAAATGATGGGTTGTTATAGGAAACCTAAAATGGGTATTGTGGGTAACTTTGGAATTTGGAAATCTTAAGTTTTTGGATGGATTTAGGGTCTAAATGATAGTTGATGGTTTGGTAGCTTTGGGTTGATGTTTTGGATGTTAAAAGATAGATTTTTGATGATAAACTCGTTGGGAGTGGCTGCAAGTAGTTTCAGGCTGAATTGAATGTGTTTTGGGTGAAATTTGGGCTCGAATCGATGTGTTTTGTTGCAAGAATGTTGAGTTCCGTGTTGTTGCTACGTTTGTGAGTATATTAGCATCCTAATGTTCTGTTTTGGGTTGCCTAAAACAGAGGAAACGGATTTGGGCTTTCTGGACGCGAATACGGGTAGTTTAGAGGCTTGAATCGACATTTTGGATAGTGTTTGTGTGTTGGCTGGTGAGTGGAAATTGTTTTGAAGCTTTAAAGTGTTCAAAGAAGGTTCCTTGGGGTTTGGGTGGAGCCTTAGGGGCCAACCTAAACCTAAGTGTAAGTGTATTTGTTTCTTGCCTTGTTTTGTTAAGTGTCGGTGTATGTGTTTATACACGTTGTTGGTTGAAATGCAATTGTTTTTATCTTCTTTTTAATGTTGTTGTGTTGTCGTAGTTGTTTTCAAAGTGGAAAGTAGGTTGTTGAATACGGTGATGTGTAGTCCCACCGGAAATGGTTGTGCATGTGCGCACCATGTTTTGTTTGTGCTTTTTGATTATCGTATCTCCCTTTCTAAATGATTTTTTCTTTAAACTAAAATATATGTTTGAACTGCATTGTTGTTGTTGTTGTGATTTTGAGCTCCGCTCACTAAGCTTTTAAGCTTACGCTCTCTTTTCCAACAATGCATATCGTTAGTGGCTTCGGAAGGCAAGCAGAGCAAGGGAGGAGTCTTGGAGTTCTTTGCTAGCTCAAAGTATGATTTTTATGGTTGTAATAATACTTAGGCAATGGGAATGCTAGACTTTTGTGTTTGAGAGTTGATGTCCAAACTCCTTTGTAGTTGTTTTTGTTGCTAACATGTTTTGAATGTTGATATGATGCTATGTTGAGGCTTGTTATGGCCTTGGGTTAATTGATATGTGTTTTTGGCATGTTAGTGTTTTTGTGCTAAGTGTTTTATGAGCTTTTGGGTTTGAGATTCATATTGTGTATGTATGCATGTTTGATGCTTGTATTAGGGTGGTTTGCCTCTAGATTTCTTTTAACGCACGATTGCTATGTTTTGATGATGTTTATGTGTTATGTAGATGAGGTTTGATCTTTAATCATGTTGTGGTTATGTTTGAAGTTTGTTAGAGTTTTGGGGTAGTTTTGGTATGTTTAAGAAGGTTCTAAAGTGTCTCGAATGTGAATTTTCTGCAAATCTGCAAGTAAGTTTCGAAACTAGTTGAATAGGTTTTGAAACCTTTTAAAGTTGGTTCCGAAACCAGCCTTAAGGTTTTGAAACTTGTTGAATTTTCTGGAAATCTGCAGGAAAGTTTCAAAACTTTTGAGAAGGTTTCGAAACCTTTGTTTGGTAAAGTTGAAAATTAGTTTGAAAAGTTATGTTTTGGTCCCTGGTTGTTTAACATGTATTTGGGTGAGTTTGAATGATCTTTTAGAGCTGAAATTTAACATAAGAGCATGAAATCTGACTAATTGCATATTGGTAACTTTAATTTCTTAAAAGTCCCTGTTTTTATATGTTCTTACATTTTAGTCCCTAATCGCTAAAAAGGCCAATAGAACTTCGAATCGATGTTCGATTTAAGTGAGTTTTTAACCACTGCTTGCATGAACATATAGGATAATAATGAAGCCTTTAGAAAAGGTAGAAAGAAAAAATACCTTGGGTTGTTAATCGGTGGGAAATCCTCAGGTTTCTCTCTAGTTATCCCTATGTAACTCTCCCGATTCGGTCTTGCGACTAGATCAGGTCGAGAGGGTTACATTTGGTGGTATCAGAGCCTCAGTTACGAGGTCTCCCGGGAAGGTAAGTCAGGTAAGTTGGTTTGTTTTCCATTGCACGGTGTGTGAAAGCATGATTTCTTGTTCTTGTTGTTGGTTGAAGTGAAGTCGAGCGTCCTCATTGCTTGGTATTGTTATTGGAAAATGGTTTTGGTTAAAAGAGCTTGAGCACTTGGATCCTTTCCCTTGCTGACCCAATGTTTTCTTCTGATTTATGTTTGTTGTTTTAGATTTTATCTTCGTTATGGTGAGACCGAGGGAAAGGCCTAGAGCGGGTGACCAGGCACCCGGGGTTGTGCCTCTTACTCCTGATGGTAATGGGGCGGTTGTCAGAGATGATGGATCTCAGGATGGGGCGAATGTTGGGGGTAATGGAGCTCAGGCGGGTCAGGGTCCGGCAGGTGCGGACATGACTCATTTGATTCTAACCATAGCCGGGGCTTTTCAGACAACTTTAGCCGGTATACATGCTGCAGCACCACCTCAGGGAGCGGGGACTGGTTTACCCCTTGAGAGACTTCGTAGTTTGGGCGGAGTTGTGTTCCATTGTTTGACTACCGGGGGTTCAGGGGCTTGGCTCGAGAGCACTCCACGAATCTTAGGCTAGATGGAGTGCTCAGACACTCGTAAGTTGGGTTGTGTTGTCTCCTTGCTTCACGGGGATGCGTATGCATGGTGGACTACCGTTACTTCAGGTATGCCGGACGCGGATGTCACTTAGGAATTCTTCAGAACAACTTTCAGAAAGAAGTACCTTGGAGCCCGATACCAGGATGAAAAGAAGAGGGAAGATATGGCATTGGTTCAGGGTAGTAAGACGGTGTCAAAGTATGAGGTCCAATTTTTTAGGTTGAGCCAATATGCTCCCGAGTTGGTTCCCAGTGAGAGAGAATGGTGTAATATATGGGAGAAGGAAGAACATTTTTTCCTTGTTATGTGAACGGTTTCCATTGAAACAAATGTTTTTTCTCTTTTTTCGGATGGAAATCGTCTGCTCCAAACTATGCCCCTTTTAGTGTGCGTACTTAAAAAAGTAAGTTTAGGGTTTAATGTATTTATGGTTAAGGTTTATGGAATTAGAGTTATGATGTATTTTTTAGGGTCTAAAGTTTAAGTTGTAGAATTTAGAATTAAAGTTTAGAATTTCATTTTTTTTTTTATTTTTTAATAGGGGAATAAAACACGACATAATTCGGGGGCAAAGGTTTTTTTCCTTTTATTTTATTACCCTTTCTAAAACCATTAAATGTTGCATTTTAATGCATTCAGACAATATGTTTTCAAAATTGGGGGGTTTATTTTATTTTTTTCGTTTACAGAAATGCCTTAATGACCATAAGTTTAAAAATTAAAAATATGAGTGACCATAATACTCGAATTTAAAAATCGATGACCAAAAGTATATAGACCCTAAACATAATTGATAATTCTTGTAGTTTACTCTTTCATGAATGTAAGTATGTAATTTTATAAATTGTCAATAGAATAATAACTCAAAGTTAATTTGACGATCAATTATTCTTATTACATTATTATTTAAAAAATATTACATTTTCTGAGATCCACTTTAGCTTTGTGGCCAAGGATGCTCATATTGTCCCATTTTGTATGGGTTCGAATTCTAATATAAAAATGTAATATCTCCCTAATTAAAAAATATCACATTTTCCCAAGTTGATTGGGTGCAGATATTGAATCAGAATGGAAAAGAGTATTTATTTACTCTATACTCCACAACCTTCGCCTTGGGGAAATTCTAAAAAATAACGGCTTAAAAACAACAACCGTACGATTTGAAAAAAAATGGTTACCAGGTGAACCGGTAACCATTGTTTGTGTTAAAAAACAAAACACGCGAGTTTGAAGAAGGATATTAGCACGAAGCAAAATCTTATGATTTTAATACTCTCAAACCCAATGAGAGCATAAACGACGAACCAACAGCGGCGAACCTCCCCCCCTCCTCGCCCTCGCTTTGAGCCTGTTGATCGCAAAAAGCTACTTCTTGTCGTTTTTATATCCCTAAATATTTGAAATTCTAGGGTTTCAAAGCTTTTAATCGATGGGAATCTCGAATCTGTGATTGTCGCATAGGGATTCTACTGGAACTTAATTATCCTTTGGTTTATGATCATTTCCTTTTCTTCTGTCATGCAGACTTGTCCTCTCTTGCTTCGTGTTTTCATAAAGGTATGTTCTTTTTCCAAAGCTTTGGCTTCATTTTTCTAGCTTATTAAGTCGATTACATGTTCAAGTTGCTCTCTTCTTGGGATGCATTTTATTGGTCCCTGCTAATCATTTTGTGTTCTTCCATCACTTTGATTTTCCCTTGAATCATAGAAACCTACATTGTTGGTGAAGTTGGTTAATAGAGGATATTTGGAAACTTCACTTAGGTATCAGTTTTAGGAACGTTAAAATCACATTTACATAATCATGCAATCTGCGTGACTGTTATGGTAGAGTGTGCAACTTCCTGAGAAGATCCTCTTGGCAAGAGTATGCAAGAGATCTATGCATATAATAGAAGAATTTTATATTCTAGTGAAAGAAATAACAGATTGATGGTACCTTAGTCTCATGCTTTACACTTGGGAAATATGTCTGTAACCCCCTAAACTCAAACTAGAAGAAATGGGCCGAATCTAAGAAGTAGCAATTGAAAACTTGTCCCTCAAGATACAATTTAGGTTAAAATATTTTATAATTCAAAAGAATCGATTAAATAAATAAAAATCAATAAATACTCCGATTAAAGTAAAACTCAATCTTTTAAACGATGTTCCGATAATTAATTAAAATCTCTGAAAATAAATTCGTAAATGCTTGCATCCAATAAATCCCAAATTATAGACAGTCTCAATGTCCATATTACACAAATATCCCAAACAGTGTTAAACATAAATCCAAGGTAGTCAAAAGAGTTCATACTGAATGATAATTTATCTGAATAAATAAGAGATGCTCCAAGTACCGAGTCGCCTAATAAGTCTGAGATATCTGAAAAGTAAAAACTAAGAGGTGTAAGCTAAAGAGCTTAGTGTGTCTCTAAAGTGCAACCGAAAACAAAACAAAACAAAACAATATTTTATTTTCTAATAAAGACTTTTCTAAAAACACAACAAAACTGAATCATGATGATATGATGTCTGATGCACATGAATCATAGTACCCATCTCCGATACACCAAAAAGTAAGGTTCCCCAGAACCTACTTTCTCCATCGTCACCATCCGAAGTGGAACTCCGCCCGAAGGGTGGAACCACTGATCACAACAGAGTATGCACACAAAATGTACAGAACATTTACTTATATTAATACCAGAAGAAGCACATAAAATTTATAGTATAGAAAGAAACACACAAGTTTATAAAACAGGAAGAGACACACCTTTAAGCAACAGTAGCTCTAATCTCGAGAAGGGCGAGCCTCACGCTCGAATCTCACTGAATCAGGACCTACGAGACATGAATTCTATATTAACATTTATTTCTATCACTAAGCCACCGACTGAAACACTAAAAACCGAACTAAAGATATACTCACGTGAAAGTCTCGAAGACCGTGCACGATCGATCTGAACAACTGGAGGTAACTCGTCGACCTCGAAGACGTTATCACCTGAACACAGGAATATTCTGAATCAGATTCTAAAATTCACAACTTATCAAATTTTATGAATAATTAACTGAAATTAGCATAACGGAGCTTTCGGATTTGAATTTGACAAAACAGGCAGCAGATACGGACTCAAGACGTCGAAAAAGGTTAAGAGGAATGTTTCTCGAAAAAGTCAACTCTTGGTCAACTCTGGTCAAAGTCAAAGTCAAATTGGTGAAAGTCAACTATGACGGTCAAAGTCAAGGTCAACGGTCCATGGTCAATGGTCAACTCTGGTCAAATAGGTCAACGGTCAAAGGGTTAAACTTAGTCAAACATACCAAAGTCAAAACCGGTTCAGGTTGGTTAAAGAGTCAACGGTCCAGTTCAGCTCATATTATGGGTCCAATTCGGTTCTAGAAGGTTTAGTTCACAAGACTGGTTTAGTCCGGTTCAAGTTATTTGGTTCACTGGTTCGGTCACACAATTTGTTTCACCATCTGGGCTTACATCCAAAATTGGGTTCCACTAAATACACACATATGGGCCCCCCGATTCGGGCTCAAGATTATGGCACACACAACACACATGATCCAACTTATCTTCATTCTTTTTGGCAGATATGAAAACTAGGGCTTCCTGAACCCATCGACGGCAGTGGCGACGCAACAATGCAGCAGCGGTGGCGTAACAACTCGACGAGCAAGGCAACGGTGGCAGAAAGCGAACGAAAGCGACAAGGACAACATAATTTGCCGATGACTCCAACAGTTACTAAAATGGTCATTACTAGTCGGAAACAAAGAGAAAAATTAATCAGCAACCACCCATTCACTAAACGAAAAGGAAAGCCACAACTTAGAGTGCTTACCCAACTCGAAACTAAAAACTAAAAACAGAGGAGAGACGGCGGCGCAAAGAAACAACGACGATTGGGATCGTTCGTGACTCAAAGACGATCACGACGATGGTGGTGCGAACGGCGGAGGCGGACGGAGTAGGGTAACCGAACGATTTTCTGGCGTTTCCAGGCGAACACCCGGCGACGAGGGAAAACCGAGGCATGGGCTTTGATCGCAAAAGGAACCCGAGCACACCGGTGGTCTCTGATCGACGAACGTACAACAAAAGGGGCTGGGTCGGAGCTTCGCCGGAGATGTGTGGGGGAGAGCTAAGTCGTGAGAGTGGGGAGAAAAAAAGGAGGGTGCGGCTACAGTTAGGTTTTTGGCAAAACCTAATCTAAAAGCATGATTTTATACCATGCCAAAAGGTAAAAACACAAGGGAAGGGTCCCAACTTGTCCGATTTACATATAAGCCCCCAAAGTTCTGGTTTTTTTCTCAAAAGGTCACTAATATTCTGATTTTGCCCAATTAAATCCATAATTCAAATTAGGGTTTTAAACATAAAATTCCCAAATTTTAGGGTTTCTGATTTAGAAATTTTAGAATTTAGATTTTAATTTGGGGCAAAATTTCAGGGTGTTACAATGTCACCCTAAGGTTTAGGAGTTTAAGTAGAAATTCAAAAAATAAAATTTGTTCATTATATTATGGTTCTTTGATTTATTAACATTAGTTTGTGCATTTAATTTCTGTATTTAGTAATCATGAAATTTTTTATGCTCTTGAAGAGAGTGCTTTGGCGGTACCTAGCTTCATCCATAGTCATTGAACATATAGGTGTTAGGATTGAAAAAACTTTTTAAGTATTGATTGAAGATAAACTCTCAGTTATAAGGGAATGAAGAAATAGGACTACTGACTCAGACAAAAGAAAAGAGCTTTTTGTTTCTTAGAATTTCTTTTGTTGTTTACTCATAGGTAAACTGTGATGAAATATATTTTAAAAGATTATGAATTGTGGGTGATACAAATGCTTAAATTTCTAGTCATTTCTTTGCACATCGACTTCAACAGTTCTCATCATTATATTCATAAGTGCTTCTATATTTGCTTATTTCAGCAAAGAATCTATAATAATTGTGTTTCCTTAATACAAACTTAGGTTTGAGGCAGGTTAAATCTCCTTTGCACTATTATCATTTAGTCCCTTACCAATGCTCAAACTTTGTCATTTATCTTTTCGTTGACAATATGAAGATCGTAGATTACTTAGATGTGGCTATTATGTCATCGAAGTTTTCAATTGTCCAATAAGTGACATGAGAATGAGAAGTACCGCAATACGTTACCTCATGAGTTTATTCTACTATGTCAGAAAACCGTGAAGAATATGCTAGTATTGTGTGATTGAAATTTGTAAAATGTTGGAAAGGGAGTGGTCCTTGTATGGAACCTTCAATTGGTGTATCATTGCTGCTGCAATCTTGAATTGTTAACCCTTTGTGAAGTTTTAGTAATGTAGTTTGAGATTTTTAGGTAGTATTTTTGAACCTTTATGATTGTATTGATTTGAAATGTCAGAATTTTTTGTAACCTTTTAAGCTTTATAGTGATCGAGATGGTCTTTTCCTTGTGAAAAATTGGATTGCAGATTTGGATATTTGAGGATATTAATCTTTTTCAGATTTAAAAACAACAAATTCGGATAATATTTGAATTTAGATGTTAAGATTATTATCTGTTGCGGATCCAGAGAATATAAATAGACGTCTCAAATATTCATTCTTTGAATCTACATTACATATGCGAAGGGGATTGTGGATTTGGAAATTTGAATTTAACTCTATATTATAAAATGTAAAATATGTTTGTGTCTAATTAGATTCGGATCTTGATTGTTTAGAATTTAATATTGGAACTAAAATTTTTGTGGATCAGATATTTAATATACGGTTAAAATTTATGTATGTACATAAATCTTTACACTAAGTTGAGCCACTTTGGCCTATGTTTGATACGTGTAAGAAATTCGGTATATACCGTTTTTCTTACAACTTTTGTAAAATATCTTGTACCAAATTGTGTTTTCTCGTAGGAAATTATGTATGTGCACAAATTCTTACACTAAGTTGAGCCACTTTGGCCTATGTTTGATACGTGTAAGAAATTCGGTATATATTGTTTTTCTTACAACTTTTGTAAGAAATTGTGTACATTTTGTAGTAATTTGTGTACATACACTCTACTTGTAAACTTGGGTACCGATACTACTAGGACAGTTTCGAAACCCCTATACAAAGTTTGGCTTTATTTTGAATCTGCCACACTGGTACCGAAAATACTAGGCCAGTTTTGAAACTCCTATATCAAGTTTGGCTTTTATTTTGAATCTGCCACACTGGTACCGAAACTACTAGGCCAGTTTCGAAACCCCTATAAAAAGATTGACTTTATTTTGAATCTACCACACCGGTACCGAAACCACTAGGCCAATTTTAAAACCTATCGTGCAGTTGGACGGGTAATAAGTTTGGTACATACAAAAATCCTTACATAAGTTGTAAGAAATTATGTTTTATTGTAACAAAATAGGATATGTACAAAAATCCTTACAAGACCTTGAGCCCTTTTGGTCTTTGGAAACCTTTAGTAAGAAATTCGGTACAAACATTATTTTATTACAAAGTGGTAAGAAACTGTGTACATTTTGGTAATAAGTTCGGTACATACAAAAACCCTTACATATGTTGTAAGAAAATATGTTTATTGTAAGAAATAGGGTATGTACAAAATCCCTGACAAGACCATGAGCCCTTTTTGGTATTTGGAAACCTTTGGTAAGAAATTCGGTACAAACCTTATTTTATTACAAAGTGGTAACAAACTGTGTATATTTTGGTAATAAGTTCGGTACATACAAAAATCCTTACATAAGTTGTAAGAAAGTATGTTTTATTGTAAGAAATAAGGTATGTACAAAATTACTTACAATACCATGCGCCCTTTTGGTCTTTGGAAACATTTGGTAAAAAATTCGATACAAACCTTATTTTATTACAAAGTGGTAACAAACTGTGTACATTTGGGTAATAAGTTCGGTACATACAAAAATCATTACATAACTTGTAAGAAATTATGTTTTACTGTAACAAATACGGTATGTACAAAATTCCTTACAAGATCATCAGCCCTTTTGGTCTTTGGAAATCTTTGGTAAGAAATTCGGTACAAACCAAATTTATTACATAGTGGTAACAAACTGTGTATTTTTTGGTAATAAGTTCGGCACATACAAAAAATCTTTATAGAAGTTGTAAAAAATTATGTTTTATTGTAACAAATAGGGTATGTACAAAAATCCTTACAAGACCATGTGCCCTTTTGGTCTTTGGCAACTTTTGGTAAGAAATTCGGTACAAACCTTATTTTATTACAAAGTGGTAACAAATTGTGTACATTTTGGTAATAAGTTCGGTGCATACAAAAATCTTTACATAACTTGTAAGACATTATGTTTACTGTAACAAATACGGTATGTACAAAATATCCTTACAAGACCATCAACCATTTTGGTCTTTGGAAACCTTTGGTAAGAAATTCGGTACAAACCTTATTTTACTACAGAGTGGTAACAAATTGTGTACATTTTGGTAATAAGTTCGGTACATACAAAAATCCTTACAGAAGTTGTAAAAAATTATGTTTTATTGTAACAAATAGGGTATGTAAAAAAATCCTTACAATACCATGAGCCCTTTTGGTCTTTGGAAACCTTTGGTAAGAAATTCGGTGCAAACCTTATTTTATTACAAAGTGATAACAAACTATGTACATTTTGTAGTAAGTTCGACACATACAAAAATCCTTACATAGCTTGTAAGAAATTATGTACATTTGTACCAAATAAGGTATGTACAAAATTTCTTACAAGACTGAGCTCTGTTGTTCTTTGGTAATTTTTGGTAAAAAATTTGGTACAAACTTTTTTCTCTTACAAAGTGGTAACAAACTATATACATGATTTATAACAAACTTTGTATAAAATATTTACCTTGTCATCAGGTTCCCGGTATTTAGCCTTGAAATAACTCTCGTTTTCTAGAACTACCCTTCGCCTAAACTTTCATCTCTCACTTCTACTTCCTAATTCCAACATCAATGGTTACCGTGAACTGAAAATAGATCTGAATCATAGTATTTGGATGATTTATAGTTCACAAGTTAAAAATTATGGTTAATCGAATTGTACTTTATTTGAATTTTTATTTAATTTATAATTAGTTTTAAATATTTTTAATGTAAAAATAAGTATTTTTATTTTTAAAAAATGACTTAAAATAGAATATATGAATTATTAATTATTTTTAAGTTGGTTGAAAAATTAAAATTTTGAAAATATTTATGAAAAATACGTTAAAATTTTACCAACTAATATTTAAAAATCATAAAATAAAAATAATTTTTCAAAATAAAATACAAATTTAAAAAGAAATTTTATAATTAATATGAAAAAACCGATGACTGAAGTTAACTGAATCGTAAACCAGTAGATTATTAAAAATATTACTGAGCCGTATGCACCCCTAGGTAATACAAACCTTTTAATTCTCATTAACATATACATATTTATATAAAATTTAATACATTTCATGTGAAAATAATGAGAACAACATACATCTCATTTTTTTGGTATACTTCAGATACATTTTATGGGTCATGCACAGAATTTGTGGCTCTTCCTTTTAATAATATTGTCGTCAAGGTTCGAACATAATTTCTCTCATTTAGAGTGTAATATGTCATGTTATTACATCCAACACTTGTTGATCTACATACATCCCATTATTTCCTCTATTGTATCATTATAATAAATTATGTAAAATATGAGAGAAAATATTTTTTTAACGGTTCAAATGTGATTACAAAGTAGTATATGTTCATACATATTCTTAACAATTTGACAATATGCATACACCTTGTAGACAAAATAATTTGAACTCATATCTCTTAAGATAAACATCATCTGCTTTTTTACTACAACACTTGTTGAGTTCGAAAAAAACATATCTAAAATGAACATGATGCGAGGAGAGAAATCTTTTTCAAAACTAAACCGATATGAGAAAACTATACGCAGTACTATATAAACAAAAAATTTAACATAGTTAAACTAAAGTAACATAAGCAAACGCATGAATGTAACAAAACATACATACAACGAACTAACACATAAATTTTAACGTATAAAGCTTTTTAATTTTAGGGGATTGAGGTTTAGTTTAGGATTTAATGTTGAAGGGGTTTAAATTTTCGGGTTTAATATTTAATGTTAGTGTTTAAAATTTAGGGTATAATTTAAAGTTTAAGGTTTAATTTTTAATGATTTAAGGTTAAAATTTTTAAATTTATGTTATATAGTATAAATATGCATACTTAAAAATTTACCCATACTTTAAACACAGAAAATAACACAATCTTAAGCGTATATAATGTTCTCTTCTTCGATCCAAATTTGTAGAACTAATATTTTGATATAATAATTAAAAAATGTTTTGGACAAAATTAAAAAGAATTCAAAACATATTCTAAGTCTAAACAACTTGAAACTATGTCTATGGGATATTTCAAAAGGGTTTTAAGTGTTTTCAAAGCCAAATCCAACAAAACAATCCAGTCGTTTCGAAACACCTTTAGGTGTTTCGATACGGGTCTTTACAGTGGCAAAAAGTTTCGAAACATGTTTCGAAACGGGCTTTAATCTGGATGAGATTTTTTTGCATAGCATTTCGATACGGCCTCTGCTGTTTCGATACGCCTATGTGGCATCGACCTCAACGGTCATAAACCCCCAACGGCTATTTCCCAACTACCTTTTAAATACAGAGCGTTTCGATACGGGGACAAGCGTTTCGATACGGGCGTTTCGATACGGATAAGGGTGTTTCGATACAGGTGCTACAACATCTCTTTCTATTTCAAGAGTGTTTCGAAACGGGGTCGAGCGTTTCGAAACGGGGAGCTGTAGAACTGCATTTATGGTGGGAAATGAAGTCTCTAACGGCTCCAATTCAACCCGAACGGCTAGTAACGGCTACAAACTCAAAGAGAAGTATAAAAGGGACCTCCAAGCATCTAGTAATGGTTAATGCTTCAATTGTAATACAACATATGATCAAAATGTGTCTTAGTGCTTAAGTGTCAATTTTTTGTATAGACAAACACTAGTGAGCAAAAATTGTTAAATTTGCTCAAGTGTTTTAGGATTGGGTGAGAGCTTTATTGTGCAAACAAATACCTATTAGAGGGATTTGAGTTTGCTTATCTTCATCTCTTTGTAAAGAGGGTTTGATCAAGGCTTTGGGTAGAAAGCTTGATCGGTTTGTAAGGGTTTCCTCCTAAGCCTAGAAAAGGATGCGAATCAATAGTGGATTGATTGGAAATCCTTAGTGGGAAGCTAAGGTAGTGGATCTAGACCTTGGTTAGAAGGTTGAACCACTATAAATCATCTTTTCTTTATCAATTTTAGCTTACACACCTCTATCACCCAAAATTCCACTTCTCCACCACTTAGCGAGCAAGAACGGTTGAAGGAATCGAGCACCGAATAACCCAACAATTGGTATCAGAGCTTGGCTCAATTGAAGAAGGTTAACATCCTATTGAGAAGATCCGGCAAGCTCGGTCAACATTTCAAACAACCGGCTCAATGGCGCAATCCATCGACAAACTGCCCTTCTTCGACGGAGCACACTATGCCCATTGGAAGACAAGGATGAAGTTCTTCATAAAGTCAAGAGACTACAAGCTTTGGGACATAGTAGAAGATGGTCCGTTCGTGCCTCAACATAGCAAGGCGGATTGGAGTGCCGAAGATCGCAAGAAGATGAATCTTAATTGCAAAGCCTTACGCATCTTATTTTGTGCTTTTGGCCCAAACATCTATGAGAAGATGTCTTCTTGTGAGAGTGCCAAGGAGGTATGGGACAAGCTTGAAGTCATATACGAAGGAACGTACAAAGTAAAGGAGACCAAGATCAGGCTCCTCAACCTAGCGTATGAAAACTTTAAGATGGACCCGGAAGAGAACATCGAGAAGATGTTTGATAGGTTCTCCACTATCACCAATGGTCTCAAAGGCTATGGAGAAGCCATCCCGGAAGAGAAGCTTGTCTGAAAGCTCATCTACTCCCTTCCCGAGTCATGGGACTCTAAGAGGATCGCCGTCATCGAAGCTAAGAATTTGAAGACCTTGAAGCTTGATGAACTCATGGGGTCACTTCTCACTCACCAAATTATGAAGAAAAATAAAAAAGAGGAGAAGAAGAGGGAAGAAATTAGAGCTTTGGGGGAGAAGAAGCTCAAAGGGCTTGTCATCAACACAAATGTCATTGCTATCAAATCTTCTACATGCCATCATGTAGATTCAAGTGAAGAGGAGGATGAAGAAGAAGAGATAGTTCATCTCTTCAAGAAGTGTTCCCCTTACATGAAGAAAGCCTTGAAAGAGCTTGAACGAGAATCTATGAAGAAGAAGAGGGCAAGCACTTCAAGCCATAAGAAGAAGGCATATGTGGCTACTTGGAGTGATGAGGACTCCACTGATGATGGACAAGCCAACATTTGCCTTATGGCCATCGAAGAAGATTCAAGGGTAACTTCTAACTCATCTACATCATGTTCATATTCTTTTGATGAATTACAAGATGCCTATGATGATTTAGTTTTTAGAGTTTAAAAATCACATTTTGAAAAACAATAAAATGATTTCAAAGTTGAAAATTCAAAATGATTTGATTTCTAAAACCAAACTTGAACTTGAAGCAAAACTCGAAGAGTTTGAACAAAAATGTTTTGATTTACAAAATTTGTTTCACAAAGTTCAAGAAGAAAAGGATTTGATTTCCAAAGAGCTTGAAAAGAAAAATAATTTTGGAAAATAAAACTTTTATGTAAGACAATCTAGTTCCCCTAGATTTGTAAATGGTAAATGTTTTAGAAGTGTTTGGGTCCCAAAAGGACTAACCACTTCAACTAAAAAGGATGAAATTGAAAAATGGATTCCTAATAAGACTAAATTTTGTGCTACTAACGTCTATGGATCCAAAGCAATTTGGATACCAAAAATTACTTGATTGTCTTAAGATAGGTGTGATGGAGAATGATCACCAAGTCAAACTTTGAGGGGGAGCTCCATGCACACAAAGGAAGACACTTGAAGATGAAAGGCTTCACATCCTCCCTTGTGGTCAAGTGTGGTAAAAATCTAGTTGTCTTATTTGTTTAATTTGATTTTTTAACTAGATTATGACATATGTTGGACTAACATTGTGATGATGCTTTGAGTAAGGGGGAGCCATTTTAAAACCAAAATTCTAAATTTTTGTCATCTTTTCAAACCTCCTAAGTTATTTTGAACTTAATGTCTTTTGAATTCTTTTTGATAGAACAAAAAGGGGAGAGTTTGGAGTTTGAAAAATTGCATTTTCAAATGAATAAGGGGGAGGTTTACTTTATTTTAAAATTTTCATCTCTTATTCACATTTCTAAACTTAAAAAAGGAGAATCCCAAACAATTTTTTCAAGTTGGTTTTAATATATCAAAAAAGGGGAGATTGTAGAACAAATGTTTTGATATAATAATTGAAAAATGTTTTGGACAAAATTAAAAAGAATTCAAAACCTATTCTAAGTCCAAACAACTTGAAACTATGTCTATGGGATATTTCAAAAGGATTTTAAGTGTTTTCAAAGCCAAATCCAACAAAACCATCCAATCGTTTCGAAACGCCTTTAGGTGTTTCGATACGGGTCTTTACAGTGGCAAAAAGTTTCAAAACGTGTTTCGAAACGAGCTTTAATCTAGATGAGATTTTTTGCATAGTGTTTTGATACGGCCTCTACCATTTCAATACGCCTATGTGACATCGACCTCAACGGTCATAAACCCCTAACGTCTATTTCCCAACTACCTTTTAAATGCATAGCATTTCGATACGGGGACAAGCGTTTCGATACGGGGGTTTCGATACGGCTAAAGGGGTTTCGATACGGGTGCTGCAACGGTTCTTTCTATTTCAAGAGTGTTTCAAAATGGGGTCGAGCGTTTCGAAACGGGGAGCTGCAGAACTGCATTTATGGTGGGAAATGAAGTCTCCAACGGCTCCAATTCAACCCCAACGGCTAGTAACGACTACAAACTCAAAGAGGAGTATAAAAGGGACCTCTAAGTATCTAGTAATGGTTAATGCTTCAATTGTAATACAACATATGATCAAAATGTTTCTTAGTGCTTAAGTGTCAATTCTTTGTATAGACAAACACTAGTGAGCCAAAATTGTTAGATTTGCTCAAGTGTTTTAGGATTGGGTGAGAGCTTTATTGTGCAAACAAATACCTATTAGAGGGATTTGAGTTTGCTTATCTTCATTTCTTTGTAAAGAGGGTTTGATCAAGGCTTTGGGTAGAAAGCTTTATCGGTTTGTAAGGGTTAGAGTGGTTCAAGTTCTCCAAATGAACTCTACATCCACTACCTTAGTTCCCACTAAGGATTTTCAACCAATTCACTACTTGAATTCTTCCCCTTTTCTTGGATGAGGAGGTAACCTTACAAATTGATTAAGCTTTCTATCGAATGCTTAATCCACTCACTTTTACAAAGAGATGAATTTGGTAAACTCTAAAAGTTCCTCTCAAAGGATAAATGTTTACCCAAATACAATTTCAAACTCCCCAAACTCACAATACAAGATTACAAAAAGATTACAAGAGTTAGGTACAAGAATTTGACTATGAAAGGCACTAGGGTTTGGATTTTTTGCTTTGATGTTTCTTGTAGGTTCAATAGTTGTTGCTTGGTCAATTGAAGCTTTTTTTATACCCTTGCATTAAATTCTAGCCGTTTTGGTAGTTGGGATCATCAATAGAGCCGTTGGGAACATTTTTCCCGTAATAAATGCAGCTCTGCAGCCTACCGTATCGGTAATCGTAGAGGGCGTATCAATACCTGCATCAAAGAGGAAAGAGCAATTGTGACTGAAAACAGAGCGTATCGATACGCATAGAAGGTGTATCGGTACGGTTTTAAGGGGTGTATCGGTACGGAAGGCCGTATCGATACGGTGTTTGCTCACTAGAATCCCAAGTTTGGTTTTCTTAAAGATCGTATCGATACGCATACCAAGCGTATCGGTACGGTATAATGGTCTTTTAAAAATTGGGAAATCAACCAACTGACAAGTCAACGGTCGAAAATTAAATGCAAAGATTTTTCAAAGATAAGCTTATCGTATCGATACGGTTGCAAAGCGTATCGGTACGGTTTCATTCAAAGAGTTGCCCAGATGAATATCGTATCGATACGGGGTAATATCGTATCGGTACGCTAAGTCCAATAAAATTCTAGTGGCAAAAGCCCGTATCGATACGCATGTGCGTTTTTGTATGGTTTGGCTTGAAAACTTAAAGGAAAAAGACTTGGAAAAAGTTTATTATTTTCAAAACTTGTCTTTTGTTTAAAATACTTGTCAATAGTGAGACTTTTAAACAGTACTTAAAAATTTATTGTTTTGTAAATTGGTCCTTGAGTTTAGATGTTATATCAAAATCAATTTCGGTTTCACAATCTCCCCTTTTTTATATAACAAAACCACAAATAAATTTTTAAGTTTTTGAAACTTTTGAAAAGCTTTCTCCCCCTTAATTTAAGATATATTTTCAAAAATAAAAAATTGACTTTATAATCCTTCTTCCCCTTTTTGATAGAACAAATATAAACACAAGGATAATAGCAACAATTAATTCATTAAATTCAAAGCAAACATAATAGTTCAAATGCATAAACTTCAAAGCAAACATAATAATCCAAACTTAAATCCTAAGACATAGATAATAGGCATAAATGTATATCCTAAAGCCAAAGTGCAATAACAGAAAAGAAAAGACTAAATGCCATAAGATGATATGCAAAAACTACTCGTCCGCCTCATCATCGTCGTCGTCCTCGTCCTCTTCATCTTCATCATCTTGAGTGGTTTGATTCTTTCGGTTTTGGTTAAGCCAAGCACCATGGATGGCGGTAAGAGAGATATCCATGGAGTTTTGGCGAGAAGCCATGGTTTTCATTTTCTTCTCCATACCTTTGACGCGATCTTCCAAGGAGGTGAATCTAGTGTCCATAGCGGTAAACCCAGCTTCCATGGAAGTGAACTTCTCATTGAGGAATGTCATTAGAGTGCCCATGGAAGAGGAATCAATCGGAGCACGGTGAGAGATCGAAAAAGCATGAGAAGCATCGACCGGAGCATCTTGTGGAGGAGCTTGAGGGTTACGAACCCATTCATTATCAACAAAAGAAAAACCGACACGACCTAGAGAACGCTCATCTATGGGTAGGCCACGGGTTCGGGATAGTCATGGGAACAATCAATTTGAAGGGAATGGAAAAGATAACTCAAAGCCGTAGAGTAGTAAAAAGATGTGACTTGTTTGGTGTGACGGTGTTGGACTAGATAGACAAGGTCGGCAAACATAATTTGACAAAGGTTTGGACGTTGACCTTCCCTAAAGCACCTAAGCCAAAAATCATCGACTTGACGAATAGTAGAAAATTTCCCTCCCGATGGACGAAAAAACCAAGAGACAAGAAGGTGAAGGATATGGTCATGAGCATTTAAAACTTTGACTAAGCCTAAAGGACTCATACCTAAGGACCTCTCATCATCAATACCAATGTTTTCAAAACCAAAAACCGTACATAACATTTTTTGATCAATTGTAAAGGTTTTGCCCATAACAGAGAATTCAATAGCAATGACATTCTCTCTAGCTTCATCATGAACACATAAAGAATTGGAAAAGAATACGGTGACTAAATTCCTATATAGAATAGGAGGAATGCTCAAAAAAGTTAGAAATTTCCATTGCTTAATTAAAGGGAGATATTGGAATTTAAAACGAGCAGAACTTAAAAATGGGACAGACACAACATGTTCTTCTCTAAGGGTCATGCCTTGAAATAGTTTGTACCGAGTCATATCGCCATCATTGGAAAACTTAATTGGATAATATAAGGGAGATTAGGTCTAGGGTTATCCTCGGCATCCTCACTAGGATCGGAAGTAGCAAGATAACACTTAGCTCTCTTTTTCGATGGTGCAATAACCCTGAAAACACATCAAAAACGATTCGAATATGTATGCAATTAACATCCTATTCAAACCAATAAATTCTAATAATTCAAGGTAATTGTAAAAAAATTTAATTTGAAAAAGATATATACAAATTTATAAAAAAAAATTAAAGAAAAATATTAAAAAATACAAATAGAAAATATATTCGAATGAAAAATTTTGAAAAAGTTGAAACACATAATATAAAACTATGTTTTGTACAAAAATTAAGTTGAAACAATTATGAAAAACAAACGAAAATCAAGGAAAATAAAAGAGAAGAGTTTTATACCTTGAACTTTAGATTGGGTGAATGTGTTGATGTGAATGCACAAGATTTGTTGACAAAGCTTAGCTTTGATGTGGAGATTAAAAACCCTCAAAGAATTTTTAAGTTGGATGGAAAAATTGAAGGATTGAAGGGTTTTTATAGGGTCTTGCGGCTAGGTTTTTGGAGAGAAAAGAGGGGTTTTTGATTTTAAAGACTTTTGAAAGATGCAGCCCTAAATAGCCTCACTGTCGAGGCTGTATCGATACGCGTGTATAGTGTATCGATACCCTTTAACCCTAATTTTTTATTCGTCGTTACTACGTATCGATACGCGGGACCGTATCGGTACGACTTGACCTTGACTTACTCCCTTTACTTAACTGTATCGATACGCGGGGTCGTATCGATACGCATTGAACTTCAGAGTTTTCCCAGTTATGAACCCGTATCGATACGCCTTTACCAGATAAGGCATTTTTGACAGATTTAAGTGCAAAAATCCAACTTTAAACGTCCCTAAATGCATGTAAATGTCCTATGAACAAGTTTTAATGGCTAAACTTAATGCATACTCCCCCTAGCAACATGCATAGAAGCAAAACGAACAAAATTAACACAAGCATGAATCACAAACAATTTCAAGCAAATTTTTGACATTTTGGGACCTAGAAGGGGTCAAGAAAGGCTAGTTAAACCTAACTCTCTCCTAAGGGTCCAAAAGCGCTCTTTATCCAAAGGCTTTGTGAATATATCCGTAATTGGTTCAAGGTGTCAACATACTCTATAACAACATCATTTTTCAACACATGATCTCTAATGAAATGATGTCTAATTTCTATGTGTTTAGTTCCACTAGAGTGTTGGATGGGATTCTTAGTGAGACAAATGGCACTAGTATTGTCACACCTAAGGGGTATGGTTTCTATTTCAACACCATAATCTAAGAGTTGTTGCTTCATCCAAAGGACTTGTGCACAACAACTCCCTAAGGATATGTACTCCGCTTCGGTGGTAGATAAGGCTACGCTATTTTGTTTCTTAGAGAACCAAGATACGAGCATACTACCTAAGAATTGGCATGTCCCGGAAGTACTTTTCCTATCTATCTTACACCCCCCATAATCTGCATCCGAATAAGCATGAAGGCTAAAGGAGGAATCTTTAGGATACCAAAGACCTAACTTAGGTGTGTCTCTAAGATATCTAAAAATTCTCTTAATAGCAACTAAGTGTGATTCTCTAGGACTAGCTTGAAACCTAGCACACAAGCAAACACTAAACATGATATCTGGTCTACTTGCGGTAAGGTAAAGCAAAGAACCTACCATGGATCTATAAAGCTTAGAATCAATACACTTACCTCTTTCATCTTTGTCAAGCTGTATGGAAGAGCTCATAGGTGTGGCTTGAGATTTTGCATTCTTCAAGCCGAACTTTTTGAGCATATCGTTCACGTACTTAGCTTGATTTATGAAGGTGCCATCTTTCTTTTGCTTGATTTGGAGTCCCAAAAAGAATGAGGGCTCCCCCATCATTCTCATCTCGAACTCACCTTGCATTAGCTTAGAAAATTCTTTACAATAGCATTCGTTAGTAGAACCAAAAACGATATCATCAACATAGATTTGTACTACTAAGATGTCATTGTTATATCTTTTTATGAAAAGTGTAGTGTCCACCTTACCTTTTTCAAAACCCTTTTCAATTAAAAAATTTGAAAGTCTCTCATACCAAGCTCTAGGAGCTTGTTTTAAACCATAAAGAGCTTTTGTTAGTTTGAACACATGGTTTGGAAATTTTGAATCTTCAAAACCTGGTGGTTGTTCAACATACACTTCTTCATTTATAAAACCGTTTAAAAGGTCACTTTTTACATCCATTTGAAAAATCTTGAAATCATTATAACATGAAAATGCTAAAAGCATCCTAATGGCTTCCATCCTAGCTACGGGTGCATATGTCTCATCAAAATCAATTCCCTCTTCTTGGGTATAGCCTTGAGCAACAAGCCTAGCCTTGTTTCTCACTATATTACCACTTTCATCTAATTTATTCCTAAACACCCATTTAGTTCCTATAGTAGATTGATTACTAGGCCTTTCAACTAAAGTCCAAACTTTACTTCTCTCAAATTGATTTAATTCTTCTTGCATGGCCAAAATCCAAAAATCATCTTTTAAAACTTCTTTAATATTTTTAGGCTCAATGCATGAAAGAAATGAAACATGGTTCATTAATTTGAGAGAGGGTCTAGTAGTTACCCCCTTGGATAGATCACCAAGATTTCACCACCTTTGACATAGTTGAACTCCCTTGGGTAAAATACCTCATTTTCCTCAAGAGCCAAGTCCTTCAAGGCTTCAAGAGGTGGATCTTGTGCATCCTCATCTTTAGTTGGAATCTCATCCACCTTTGACGTTTGTCCTTCATCAATGGCATCAAGAATTCCTACATCATCATCATCACAAGATTCCTTCCTCGGAAGGAGGTTATCATCGAAAACAACATGTATAGACTCTTCAACTACTAGAGTTCTTTTGTTAAATACACGATAGGCTTTAGAGTTTAAAGAGTACCCTAAGAAAATAACTTCATCAGTTTTAGCATCAAATTTACCTAAGTTTTCTTTACCATTATTCAAGACAAAACACTTGCAACCAAAAGGGTGAAAATAGCTAATGTTAGGCTTATTAGATTTTAAAATCTCATAAGGTGTTTTCTTCAAAATTGGCCTAATCATTACTCGATTTATAATATAGCAAGCGGTATTTGTGGCTTCCGCCCAAAAATATTTAGGTAAATTATTTTCGCAAAGCATGGTTCTAGCCATTTCTTCTAAAGTTCGATTTTTCCTCTCAACTACCTCATTTTGTTGAGGAGTGCGAGGTGCGGAAAAATTATGGCTAATCTCATTTTCATTTAAAAACTCATCAAAACCTAGATTTTGAAATTCGGTTCCATGATCACTTCTAATGTGAGAAATTTTAAGTTCAAGATCATTTTGAGTTATTTTAGAAAATGTGATGAATTTTTCTAAAGCCTCATCTTTTGTACTTAAGAATAGAACCCCAAGTAAACCTAGAATAGTCATCTACAAGTACAAAGGCATATGATTTACCACACAAGCTCATTGTTCTAATAGGCCCAAAAAGATCCATATGAATCAATTGTAAACATCTACTAGTAGAGACATCATTAATGGATTTAAATGAAGTTCTATGTTGTTTACCCTTTGAGCATGCATCACAAATTTTATCATTAGAAAACTTAAGTTTGGGTAAACCTCTAACTAGATTAAGGAAAATTAATTTCTCTAAGACACTCATGCTAGCATGTCCTAATTTTCTATGCCAAAGCCATGTGTCATGTTCATCATGTGCAACTAAGAAAGTATGAGATGATTGGATGTCATCTAAATGCACCATGTAGATATTGCCTATTCTATGTCCTATGAGCATTAGTTGATTTGTTTTAATGTTCACAATTTTGCAACCACTTTTATCAAATAAAACATTAAAACCCTTATCACATAATTGACTAATGCTCAATAAATTATGTTTAAGACTGTTGACATACAAAACATTTTCAATGAAAATAGAAGAGTGATTACCAATGGAGCATATTCCTTCAATGTGGCCTTTGGAGTTGTCACCGAAAGTTACCACTCCACCACTCTTTGGCTTTAGTTCCACGAATCTACTATTGTCACCGGTCATATGTCTTGAGCATCCACTATCAAGGTACCATGAATTTTGGCTTGAAGCTTTGGCCTTGTAACAATGCTCCCCCTACAAACAAAGAAATTAAGCCTTGATTTTTGGTACCCAAATCATTTTGGGTCCATGTGTGTTAGCCTTCAAAATTTTGGTTCCCTTAGGAATCCAAGAAGCAATAGCATTCATATTATTAGAAATAATGAGTTCTTTAGGAACCCAAACACTTATAACCTTTTGACCTCTAGATTGCTTATGAAAAATTCTTTGTTTAGGAATAAAAAGGTTTTCTTTTTACATATTGGGATTTAGAAGAATTTCCTTTTTCAAAATGGTTTTTCCCAATAGCAATTGATGTTTTAAGATTATCCACTTCCTTTGTGTGATAATCTTGAAAATCGGAATGAAGTTTTTCAAGTTCAATATTTTTCGTTTTAAGATCATTTGAAAGATTTACTAAAAACAAAACTTTCTTTTCCAATTCGGAGTTAGTTCTTGAAAATGTTTCATTTTGATTTTTCAAATCAGAAATGTTTTTCTTGTTTCTCAAAATGGATTCTTTATATTTTCCAACTAACTCATCGTAAACCTCTTGCAATTCATCGTAAGCATCTTGAAGCTCATCAAAGGTAAAATCAAAATTAGATGAGTTAGGATTTACCTTTGGTTCATCATCAATGGCCATGAGACAAAGATTGGCCACTTCCTCCTCGGATGACTCGTCGTCACTCCAAGTTGCTACTTGAGCTTTGAGCTTGTTCTTCTTCCCAAAGCTCTTCATCTTCAATTGAGGACATTCATAACGGATATGGCCGGGCTTTTTGCATTCATAGCAAGTGATTTGGTCATTCTCCTCTTCCTTACTCTTATTCTTGAAGTCTCTTTTTCTAATGAACTTTCTCCCACGATTGGACTTCATAAAGCGAGTGAACCGTTTGGCCAACATGGCCATCTCCTCATCTTCATCTTCGCTTGAATCACTTTCATGGTATGAAGCTTTAAGAGCGATTCCAACCTTCTTCTTCTCAACATCCTTCTTTTCAACCTTCTTCTCTTCCATTTTCTTTTCTTCTTCTCTTCCCTTTCTCATGATCTCATGGGTGAGTAGAGATCCAACAAGAGCATCAAGCTTGAGAGTCTTCAAATCTCGAGCTTCAATAATAGCCGTTCTCTTGCTATCCCATGATTTCAGAAGAGAGTACAGCAATTTCCTCACTAGCTTGTCTTCGGGGATGATCTCACCGAAACCCTTCAATCCGTTGAAAATGACTGAGAATCGATCAAACATCTTGGAAACACTCTCATCGGGATCCAACTTGAAATTTTCGTAGCTTAGATTGAGTAGCCCAATTTTTGTTTCCTTGACATCACTAGCTCCCTCATATGTTGTCTCGAGGGTGTCCCAAACCTCCTTGGCATTCTCGATCGAAGACACCTTGGAGTAGATAGCCGGACCAAGTGCACAAAAGATGACATGAAGAGCTTTATCATTCACTTGCATCCTTCTTCGTTCATCTTCCGTCATTTCGACTTTCACCTTTGGGACAAGTCTTGCTTCACTATCTCTCTTCATGGGAATGTATAGACCTTTATCAACCACATCCCACACCATATAGTCGGTAGACTTGATGAAGAGCCTCATCCTATTCTTCCAATATGGGTAGTTATCCCCATTGAAGAATGGTAGCTTGGTAGTAGATTGAGACTCGTAGAGGTTGGAGTTGGAGGTGGATGCAATTGCTTGACTAGTTGTTGATCAAACTCTCCTAGAATCGACTCAAGAGGGTTGTAATCCTTTCAATGAGTGTAGCTCTGATACCAATTGTTGAGTTGATCACACAATTGCAAATGGCCAAGAGGGGTGAATTGGAAATTAAAATTTTGGTAGGAGGTAAGAGTGAAAAATTAAAAGTGAAACAAGTGGTTAGAGTGGTTCAAGTTCTCCAAATGAACTCTACATCCACTACCTTAGTTCCCACTAAGGATTTTCAACCAATTCACTACTTGAATTCTTCCTTTTTTCTTGGATGAGGAGGTAACCTTACAAATTGATTAAGCTTTCTACCCAAAGCTTAATTCACTCACTTTTACAAAGAGATGAATTTGGTAAACTCTAAAAGTTCCTCTCAAAGGATAAATGTTTACCCAAATACAATTTCAAACTCCCCAAACTCACAATACAAGATTACAATAAGATTACAAGAGTTGGGTACAAGAATTTGACTATGAAAGGCACTAGGGTTTGGCTTTTTTGCTTTGATATTGCTTGTAGGTTCAATAGTTGTTGCTTGGTCAATTGAAGCTTGTTTTTATACCCTTGCATTGAGGTCTAGCCGTTTGGGTAGTTGATCATCAATAGAGCCGTTGGGAGCATTTTTCCCGCAATAAATGCAGCTCTGCAGCCTACCGTATCGGTACTCGTAGAGGGCGTATCGATACCTGCATCAAAGAGGAAAGAGCCGTTGTGACTGAAAACAGAGCGTATCGATACGCATAGAAGGCGTATCGGTACGGTTTTAAGGGGCGTATCGGTACGAAAGGCCGTATCGATACGGTGTTTGCTCACTAGAATCCCAAGTTTGGTTTTCTTAAAGATCGTATCGATACGCATACCAAGCGTATCAATACGGTATAACGGACTTTTAAAAATTGGGAAACCAACCAACTGATAAGTCAGCGGTCGAAAATTAAATGCAAAGATTTTTCAAAGATAAGCTTATCGTATCGATACGGTTGCAAAGCGTATCGGTACAGTTTCATTCAAAGAGTTGCCCAAATGAATATTGTATCGATACGGGGTAATATCGTATCGGTACGCTAAGTCCATTAAAATTCCAGTGGCAAAAGCCCGTATCGATACGCCTAAGGGTATCGATACGCCTGAGCGTTTTTGTGTGGTTTGGCTTGAAAACTTAAAGGAAAAAGACTTGGAAAAAGTTTATTATTTTCAGAACTTGTCTTTTGTTTAAAATACTTGTCAATAGTGAGACTTTTAAAGAGTACTTAAAAATTTATTGTTTTGCAAATTGGTCCTTAAGTTTAGATGTTATATCAAAATCAATTTCGGTTTCACATAAGGTAGTGGATGTAGACCTTGGTTAGAAGGTTGAACCACTATAAATCATCTTGTCTTTATCAATTTTAGCTTCCACATCTCTATCACCCAAAATTCCACTTCTCCACCACTTGGCAAGCAAGAACGGTTGAAGAAATCGAGCACCGAAATTTTTTTAGAGTTACGGTTGGAGTTAAAAAGGATGGTTCAAGTAGTTTTAAGCCTTAAATCCGGGGAAGTTTGAGGGTTTCTGATGAAATGGGTTAGTTTTTAGGGTTTAGGATCATAAAATGGGATTTTTTTAGGGTTGAGAAAGGATGAAGAGTGAGAGAGGGGATTAAAAATGAGCGAGTTAACTTGGTGGGGTAGCTTTTATATCCATCTGGAAACAATGTCATTTTGAGAGGGGATCAGCGCGTCGAATCGGGTCGAGTACAAGGGATCCGCGTATTTTTTAGGGTTTTAGGAAAATTTGGGTTTTAGTCCTTGAAGTTTTAGATTGTAATTCATTCTAGTCACTTGTTGTAATGAATTCCAAAGTTAAGTTTGATTTTAGTTCAATTTAATCCATGATTCCATGTGTTAATTTATTTTAATTGTTTTAATTTATAAGTATGTTTGCATATTCTTTAAATTGGGCATGTAGTATATTTGTTACGTGAATTAAATCACTTAATTGTATTAATTAGAGCCTTTAGCTTATGTTCCTTAATTAATTAAACAATTTGAATAGGAAGATTATTGTAGAAAATAAATGAGAACTAAATAACAACTTTTAATATTCTAATTTGATTAGTATCTCAATGTAATGAGATGTTAATCAAGGGGATATTTTAGTTAAATATTTAGTATTTCATTTAAATTTAGAACATGTAATCACATAATTAGTCTTAATAAAAATGAAATTAAGATAAGAAGAAAGTAGTTAGTAACACCAAATAATTAGGAATATTATTACTTTTGGGCCTAATATAGGTAGTATCCAAATTATTTGGGTGTTACCATTAAAACCCAAAAACTAATAATATTCATAGTATTTTAATTAATTAAATCAATGGAGCCTTAATTAGGATTTTACTTAAAAATGACAAGACAATAATTGAACATGCATTAAACCTTTTGTGTTGAGATACATTTTGAATATAAATTGAAGTGTTCTAATTTATTTGGACATTTCAAAACTTATATTTGTCCAAAATATATTTTCTTACAAAAAGATATTCTCATTCGAAATGGAATTCATTTAACGATTAAAAGATTTAATTAAATTCAGATAAATGTTCGAAATGTCAAAATGTCACATGGAATTAATAAGGTACCGGTAACGGGAGTTCGTAGGGGTGCTAACCCTTCCCTACACGTAACCGACTCCCGAACCCAAATTTTACTGAAAAGAATCTCTGGTTCGTTTTTATGGTGTCCGGTCTACCAAAATGACCGGTGCTGACTCCAAAATAATTTTTAAAAGAATAAAGAAAATTTGATTAAAAATGGAAACCCGTAATTTCAAGATCAAATTAAAATAAAAAACTCCGATTTCAAAACCCTAATCGCCAGACTATTTTTTCACGTACGGTTCTAAAAACCGGTCGCAACACAAATCTTTAAATTTTCAGAAATAAATATCATTTTAGTAATACTTTTAAAATTTAGGGGCTAAAAGCCTGAAGCTTTATTCTCGAAAACCTCCCTGCTGTTGTTCTTTAAATTTATTTCCCTATCGCCCTAAGCCGTAAGTGCCTTCACCTGGTTTAAATTTCGTCACCAATTTATTTCAAGTTCTCGTGCCAAAACAAGGTGTGTACTGTGAATTATGCTGTTTAAAAAGCCTTGTTCTTCCTTTTCTTTTTTTTCCTATTTAATTAACATTTACTATTTATTCATTAAATTTTAGAGTGAAGCAGTCATTACATTTAATTCATATAATGTTTCTTTCTTTAGTTGTTTATATACATATATTAAGTGTATTTCAATTTCGAATTTGAGAATTATTTGCTACCATTCGAATTAGTTCAAGATTTCACAATTCGGTTCTTGACGTTTTAAAAAAACATGTGTTGGGATTTATTTTGAATACGTCCATATTTTGATACTTCGGTTTTATACTCTAGTTTCGATTCAACCAAATTTGTGAAGGTAGCTAAACAAATATCATTACTTATTCGAAATTTCGTCGAACCAGAACTGTATTCAATAGTAACTATTACTAATATAGAAATTATTCTCATAGGTTCTGATACAGCTAAACCTAGTGTTTCTGATCCTGGAAAACACGTTATTCAATAGGTTGAGTTTGCTTTGGCTAAGGTGTGTTTCTTCAGGTGCTATAAATAAATGATTTTTATGTGTGTTCTCTTTCTGTGCTACATACCTTGATTTTTGTGTTAGTGTTTTACACTTGAGTGATTTTTAACTTTGTTGTAATTTTACATTATGTTTTCCGTGCATATTGTTTTTATACTGTGAATAAATTGTGTTTTAAAATAAATGAGTTGTGAATCCCCGACTTTTTATCAGAACTGTGTTGAGACTGTGAAAACTGTGACATCATTTTACTGTGTTATCATGGGTTTGAATTGTATGGAGGAAGTTCAGTGGTTTTATACCACTTGTGTTGGCGGCTATGTAGCGAGAGCTTCTGAGAAACCTGCTCTTTTTGGTGACTATGCAGTATCGGTACATTGCATTGTGATTTCATAAAATTGTGTTTAAACATGCTTTGTGTCTTTTAAATATTTTTGTGAAAATTGTTGTGAAACTGTGTTGTGATTGCTTGCACTTTAGAGACATACTGGCTCAATAGCTCACTCCCCATAGTTTTTTTTTGCAGATATCTTGGACACTAGGAGACTTGGTACTTAGAGGATCTCTTTATTTTATTCGTCTATTTTATCACTCAGTATGAAGTTTAATATTTATTTACAAATTTTATTTATTATTTACATTTCAATGGGACATTGATATAATTTCAAATTTGAGACTTATTATTTTTATCATGACTTTAAATTTGAAAGTTTTATTTAAATAATAAGATTATTATTTTAACGTTCGGATTTTATAACTATTAAAATGCCTTATATTATTATCAGAAATGATTTAATTTATGCTATTTTAATATATTATAATTTGAATTGGTTTATTGAGAGTAAAGTTTTCAATTGTGACTTCCTAAATTCGCCCTTTTCTTCTAAGTTGGGTTTACAAGGTTACATTTAGTGGTGTTAGAGCTAAGTTTAACCCTCGAACTGTGAGGCTCAAAACAATCGTTGTCATTAAAAACTATGACTATTTGCTTATTGGCTTTTATTCAGCTCTCAATCGATGACTCAAATATGTAGATTAACCACAACTCTCGTTGTTCGTAAAAAATACACATCCTTGAACAAGTGAATCAACTCTCGTTGCATCATCATTAACCTCTCGTTGTAATGGATTGTTAATCTGAACTGTCACTGTATCTCTCAATGTCAGTGACTATGCTAAACACTCTCGTGCAAACAAAGCTCAAATCCAGCAATTAAAACAAGAAGAAAGCTAATAAGATTTCTATAACATCCCAACTTAGTGCTCGGGAGAAACTTCTATATCAAGCAACTACTTTTAACTTTTGAAAATTAGATTTAACTAGATTAATCGGTGGATTAAGTCTTTTAATGAATAAATTAAACATTTATTTGTTCCATGAAGTGATTAAATAGTTGATGTTCAAATAAATGTGAATTGAATTGCAAAGTTAGAGTTATAACCGTATGGGTTAAATTGAAATCCTTGGAACACTTGGATGTAATAGGAGAAATTAGAAGGAAACATAAGAGGTGTCACTTTTGTATTGGAACACTTGGTTTGGGAAGGACCTAGTCTCAGTTAAGGGAAGAGAAACAAAAGTTTTGTGATTTCATTTCCCGATTCGAATTGCTGAAAATTAATAATGCATGTTGTGGTGATTGATAAAATGGGGAATTATATATGTATAAATGTAACGCCTCAGTTTTGGGCCTAGATGTTTTAAGCATCAGTTTAAGTTAGTCGAGTCTAGACTTGAAGATTCAAACCTTTAGAAGTGATTCATAGAAAACGTAGTCCGGAATGTGATTAGGCTTATTGAAAATTTGAAATCACCTTCAATACTATCAATGCTCGCAATGGAGACATCTTGAAGCCTTGATCCATTTGAAGCAGAACATGTCTCCACACTATTTTGAATTATCAGTCCACACGCAGGCCCATTCAATAGATCCACCACCAGAAATAATAGGGATTTCATGGAGCCAACACCCATTGGATTTAGCAGTGGATAATTTCTGTTGAAAAACACTGAGTATTAGACCCACAACTAACTGGCACCATTTTGTCAGAGGCAGTGATAGTGGCATTGAAATCCATGGGGATCAGGAAGAAACTTCTTATGCCCCCAACCCTGAACATTCCATGATAGGATTTTTAGATTCATAATAAAATTAATCAAAATAAAGGCGTATCGTGCTTATTCAAGCATCGCCATGGCATGCTCGTCACCGAGCTCTTGATTCACATCATCCGATAAACCAATATGGCCTGGACTGCTTCCAGGTTCAATGCGATGAGCCACATTAGGCGCAGCTTTGTCTGGGGAAGAAGAATTTAACTTGCCGCTTCAAACGACATTGATCATAATAAAAACAAATAAAAAATTTAGTGACTATAATATTTTTTTTCAATTTCAATGACCAAAGTGAAAGTTCCCTAAATATTTAGTACTCACCAGTGTAGTTTATCTTTATTTTCTTAATGATAGGTCACTTGACCTACCATGCACAAGGGTACATCTGCCTCTGGTTGTCTCTATGCCGAAAAAGAGCAAAGAATATTCAACCCATTGTATAATGTAAACGAAGAATTTTGCAGGTGAATGTGAAACAACATATGTCCAGACTTTTTAATCAGTCTTGGTTGTTAATGGTTATCAGTGTGCTTATCCTTTAGTGTAATTTCAAGAGTTTATTTGATAATGTCTTTTCAAATAACGACTCATCTTATCCAACATTCCAAGCAAGACTTATAGGTTTTCCGATTATTTTACAGGAGCCAATTTAATATTTAAGCCTTTGAAATTGAAACTTGATTTTTTTTAGACCAAAGTGTAATTTTATCATTATATCAACTTGAATTCCATATCTTTAAGGACTAAAGTCGCAACATTATTCCATTTTTTGCATCCTGCTGCACCACTGTCTTAGAGTTCAAGTTCGAATTATACATAAAGTAGTTAAAATTATACACAAAATGTTATATGATGATGCTTTGTAATGCAAAAATTGTCTTGGATCGGTGATATAACCAGTCAAAGCTGAAGCAGCGGCAGTGTATGGGAAAGCAAGATATATCTCTCCTTCCTTATGCCCCATCCGACCAGGGAAGTTTCTATTTGTTGTTGACACACAAACCTGAAAGCTTCGTCCTATTAAAATTATTGCAAAACACACACACACACCAAAAACAAACATATAAAATGGCATAATTACACATTTAGTCCTCTATATTTACACATTCAATCAATTATCTTCATTCGGAAAAAAAAATTGAGTCCTCTTTATTTACTCATTCTATCAATTTAATCTTTTTTATTATACCAAATCAGATCGAAGGGCAGAAGGGCGCATGGTAAGGTGCTGGTGAGCAATGAGGTTGTTGGAGCGTACGAGTGAGGTGTAGGGACGAGCACTGCAAGGTGTGGGCTGGTCGGATGAGCGAGGGGAGTAGAACAAAAGGGTCGCCAAACACAACAAAGGGTCGTCGGAGCAGGGAGGCGGTGTTGGAGTGGAGTGTTGAATAAAATGTGTTAAATTGTTAGAATGAGTAACTAAAAACGATAATTTATTGATTTTTTTTCAAATTCAGACTAAATTGATTGAATGTGTAAATATGATGGACTTAGTGTGTTATTATATCAATTTTTGTTAACTGTCACGTTATAATCCATTAAAATTTTAACGACACCAAATCCACTTGTTACTGTCGGGACACTATTTTATTACTTTTCGTAGTCAAAGGACTCAACAAAGAAGCATCATATAGTCGATGTGCTATTTATGTAGTTTATTCTAAAAAATTTGACCCAAAACCCATTTTACTATTCTAAAATTAATAAAATATTAAATATTTGGGTATTTTTATAATTAATTTTATTTCACTCATGATGGTAAGGGTAAAAGGGAAACTTGCCTAAGGTTTATTCATGCGAGCATAGTATCCTTAGGGCCACCCATGCAAGCAGCACAACTAGGGCTTGCTAGTGCGTCGCAACCAGCTTCTTGGAAAATTTGAGAGCAAGTCTTGCCTCCAGATCCTGGTACACTAACAGTATATATATCCACCCACACCTGAAAATTTTATCATGTTTAACTATCATCCTTCTTTCTAAGATTAAAAAATTTGTTCAGTTAAGCGCAAGAATTAAATGAAATTCTAGTAAGAGTAAGCAAAAAAACAAAAAAAAAAACCCAACCAGCCTTTTGCTATTTTGGACATAGTGTTGATTATGAGTACTTTAAAAAATAATTGTACCTTTTGTGTAGCAGGGACAAGGAATGTGGGAACTTTCACCTTTTTGCCATGCATTCTTAAATCTCAAGCAAATAAGTAGAAACTCGAAAACATGATTATACTTATGAAGTAGCAAAACATGTGTCTACTCTTGATGCATATAACAAATGAGAATCTTACACAAGCTAAGAAGAGTTTGGCAGCAGCAACAAAATCTTGTGTTTTCCCACCAGTACAATATCCGTCATCGGGCATTAAATGCTCACCTACACAGTGATTTCGAAACCATTAGAAGTTTTCAAAAGAAAAATTAGCCGTTACATGTGCTTGGTATAGAAACCAGGCATGGGGTTTCGAAACCAGCTAGGTGGTTTCGAATCCTGTTCCCAGGTTTAGTTTCAAGGCCTTACTGACTCACTTGTTTCAAAACCACTTATAGGGGTTTCGAAACCTTCATTAAAAAGTTGTAAAATCGGCTAAAAATTGACTTTAAAAGATATATTCGATATATGAACAAAATCAAAACATTTTAAACATATTTTCCAAGTTTTGTGGACTTTAAAATATTTTTGCAATGTTTGAATTTAGTCCAAAAACATTTTTCACTTTGTTATATCAAAATTAATATATCAACAATCTCCCCTTTTTGATATAACAAAACCACTTGAAAATTTATTTTTATAAAAACTCTCCCTTAAAAAAATAATTTTAGAAAAAGAAAAATATTTTTAGGAAAGATTAAATACTCTCTCTTTTCTTTTTGAAATTGTATTTTTCAAACATATCCCTCCCCTTTTTGTTATATCAAGAATAATTCAAAATTAAGTTTGAAATCACATTTAAGTTCAAAACACCAAATGTTGAAAGGTTAAAAATCAATTGTTGGAAATTTAGTACCAATTGATAGAAAATATCAATTGTTGGTTTAAAATAACAATGGGGAATAAGATATTTTTTTAAATCAAAAGCTCCCCTTAATCAAAACATTTCATTTAAAAATTTTGTTCAAATTTTGACACTTTAAGAGATTGAATTTCACCATTGAATCAAATCAATTTTGTAACGCCCCGGTTTTGGGCTTAGAAGTCTTGGGCGTTGACCGGTTGGTCAAAGTGCTGTTCGAATCGTAAGAGGTTAAATTAGGAAAGCCTAGTTCGGGTTGCATTAAAAATATGGAAAAATGTTCTAAAATCATCTTTTAATATAATTAAGTGAACTGTGAAATCAATTTTGGAAAATGAGTTTTGGAAGGGTGACATTTTGGCTAGTGACCAAAATGTAATTTTTGAAAGTTTGGTGGCTGTTTTATAAAGGGTTGAAACTTTGAATCTTTAAGGAGCTATTTACCCAAGGGGAGTTTCTCCAGATTTTTCTAAGATATTTTGAGTTATAATTCTGATTTTAAAGATTTCATAAAGGAGGGAAATCTCATTTTGCTATTTTCTCAACTAACTTCTCATTTTCTTTCACTCTTTTTCTCTCAACCCAAACACTCCATTTCCAGAGTTTTGTTTCTGATTTTATCACTTAAATTCCTCCTTTCAACTCTCATTTAATCCCTAATCATTGTATCTTCAAAACCTCTTCAATTTCTACAAGTTTCATCAAGGATTTTCATTCCAAAAAGAGGAGAAACTCAAGTTTGGAGGTAAGAACGTCCTTCTCCTCTGAACTTCAAGTTCTTTACTGAAATTCCTAAGTTTTCAATCCTAAATTGATGTTTAATTAAAGGCTTTTAAGTTGATTTATAGATCTTGGCTAATTATGCAAGATTTTGATGATTTCACATGATTTTCGTTTGATCTGTTAAATCTGTGATTTGAGAGGTGTTTTTGATGTTAAATGATCTCTAAATTGATAAGGAAATGAGTTTTGATTGATGCAATCCCGGATAGGTTGAGTTTCCTAAGTTTAGCTTGTGTTTTAAGGTAGTTTTTGTGGTGATCTTGGTGATCTGGTGTTGCTGGAGGTATAAGGTTGTTAATAGATTGTTTTTAGATGTTAATTGATGTTAATGGAAGTGAGGTTTTGCTGGTTTATGGCTGGGCTTTGTTTAGAAGTGGTTTGGATGCATTTTCGGTTGTGTTTGGTGGCCGAAAATGGAGGTTGGATGAGAGCAGCGAGTTTAGGTGCTTTCATTGAAGCAATTAATGCATGATGATGCATTAATCCTCTACTTTGATGTGTTGAAACAGGGGAGGCATCATTGGATTCAAGTTTGGTTGATTCGGAAGCTTGATTTGGTGCTTTGGCTTGAAGCAAAGTGGAAATTGGTGAGTGCAATTGTGGAATTGGATTTTCAGCTTTAAAACCAAGGTTTGAAGGTTTTGGGAGCTTAGTTTAAGTCTAAACAACTTTGCTAAGCTCAAGTGTAAGTTTTCGGATTTCTCTCTAAGTGGTGGCCATGTTTTGGTGTGTTGCAAAATGATGTTTTGCATGTTTTAATTACTGTTTTGTAAGCATGATGTAGCATGATATTTGCTGATGTTTTAAGCCATGTGTTGAAGGTAACTCTAGGTAGGAGTTCCTTGATTTTATACATTGTTTAAATGTGGATTTGATGCTTTGAAATGCATGGTGAAATGGCTTGGTTTAATGCTTTAAAACAGTGGATTATATGATGTGAAATATGTATATTGGCAAGTGATGTTTTGTAAAAGTGAAGGTCACTAAGGTGGTTAAAAGTCCTTGAGTGAGCCTTGTTATTTAAGAACATCAAGGTGGTTAAAAGTCCTTGGATGGTTCTTGTTGCGGACACTAAGGTGGTTAAAAGTCCTTAGGTGCTCCTTTCCATGGTGGTTAAAAGTCCATGGGGCCAAGGTGTTTAAAAGTCCTTGGGGCCAAGGTGTTTAAAAGTCCTTGGGGTGATTCAAGCATTGGACACAAAGGTGGTTAAAAGTCCTTGAGTGGTCCTCATTCATGGTGTTTAAAAGTCCATGGCCAAGGTGTTTAAAAGTCCTTGGGGCCAAGGTGTTTAAAAGTCCTTGGGAAAGTTGTTGAACTTGTTTTATGAAATGAAATGTATCACTTGAGCCAATATGACATGTTAAGTATGTAAGAAGCATGAAATGCTTGTTTGATATATGATATGAAGCATGTGATTGCTTGATTTAAAGTATGCTTTTGAGCATGTGCAAGGATTGGTTATAAGCATGATTTATAAATGGTTTTAATTGCATTATTGAATTGTTTTAATGAGCATGCCTCACTAAGCTTTTGCTTACGCTCTCTACGTTTTCTTAATTCAATAATGCAGAGCATTAGAGTACTTAAAGGGGCTGCAAGGAAGGGCAAGCAATCAAGTTCAAGTAAAGCTCAATATATGAAGGTTTTATAAGTACTTTTAGCTTTTGGTTGATTTGGCAATGGGGGACCTATGTGTATGTTTTGGGAGGTGTTTGGGACTCCCTAAGTATGTTGAGTGATGTTTAAAATGCTGGTTTGTGGATTGAACCTTATATGCTTGTTTTGCAAGTTTGATGCTTGAGTGGCTAGCTTGTGTAGGAAGCATGACCATTGAATTGGGGCTTTTTGCATATGATGTTGGTTTGTTGATTTGTTGGTTCCTATAAGTCTTTTATATGTTTAATTGCATGCTGGTAAAGTTTGGTGATGTTTGGAGCATGTTTGAATGACCAATTGCATGATTTGGTATGCTTGTTTGCTGAAATCTGAGCAGGCGTTTCGGAACAGTATGCACCGTTTCGGAACGGGTGCCTTACACGAACCCAGGCGTCCGAAACGGTGTGCACCGTTTCGAAACGGTTTGGCCTCTGCCGAGCCACGTTCCGGAACCCGTTTCGGAACGACCCGTGTTTCGGAACAGAGTCAACCTGTTTCGGAACGGTCGACCGTTAGGGGGGCTGACATGGTAGTTATATGTTTTGAATTGTTTATGTTTTGGTCCCGAATCTTGTATGATCAATTGCATGAGCTGTGGATGTTCTTTTGAGTTGAAATTTCGCAGAGAAGCATGAAACCTGACTAATTTCAAGATGGTAACTTCAATTTGGGTTAAGTCCTTTTATTTATCAGAAATTACAATTTGGTCCCTAAAGTTGTAATTTGTTCAATTGGGTCCCTGTTTGATCTCTGATGTTTGTGATCTTTTAGTATGTTGTTTGTATGATCACACATAGGTTAAATGTGCATCTAGACAAGACAAAAAAAGGGTCGTTAATCAAGGTTGACTTTCGGGTTGACTTTGGTTTTCCCCGTGTGACTTTCTTAATTCGGGTCAACCGTCTAGGCCGGGTTAAGGGGGTTACATTTGGTGGTATCAGAGCTGAGTTTACGAGTAATTGGGAATGAATGTAAGCATGATTGAGGTATGTATGCTTTGTATGCTTGTTGTTTGAAAGCATGTTCAGTGATTTGAAATGATGATGTTTTTGAGATGTATGTTGTGTTGATGCATGATGAGGGTACCCATTGCCAAACAAAAGCTAATGAAATGAAGTTGATTTTGATGAAATTGAGCTTGAATACTTGGATTGCTTACCTTGCTGGGCCTGACTTGTTTTATTTTGTATTGTTATGCATGGTAAAAGTATGGCACCACGTAGAGAGTTAAGGAGTAGCGTGAGAGCTACGACCCCGGAAGGGAATGTGAATGAAGAGAATACGGGTAGTGCTGTGTTACCTCCTCCTCCACCTGGTGGTGGTGGTGCGGAGAGGGAAAGAGCTGGAGCTGAGGCAGCTGGTGCTAGAGCTGCAGGACCTGAGGTTGGTCAGGGGCAAGCGATGCCTGACATGTCTGTGCTGGTACAAGCTATTGCGGGTGCTTTTCGAGCAGCAGTAGCTGGAGCTCAAGGAGCTGGGCATCAAGAAGATGCTGGTGCTAGACTACCCTTAGAGCGTCTGCGCAGTCTTGGTGGGACTGAGTTTAGGGGTATGTCAGCTGAGAGGTCGGAAGCTTGGCTAGAGAGTATCAAGCGTGTCTTGGGACAGATGAGTTGCACTGATGTGCAAAAGTTGGGTTGTGTTGTGTCTTTGCTGCAAGGCGATGCTTATACGTGGTGGACGACCACAATCTCTGGAATGGCTGAAGCTGACATCACTTGGACATTCTTTCAGAATGTGTTTAAGAGGAGATATCTGGGAGTGAGATATCTGGATGAGAAAAAGCGTGAATTCATGTCTCTGACCCAGGGGAACATGAGTGTGGCTGAGTATGAAGTACAGTTCGTACGCCTCAGTCAGTATGCACCGGAGCTGATACCTGATGAGCGAGAGAGGTGCGAAAGGTTCCGCTATGGCTTGGTGACGGAAGTAAAGACCTACATGTTGGCAGTTGAGTACAATGATTTTGATGTGTTGGTTAGTCGATCCAAGGACATAGAGATGAATCTGAGTTTGTCTGCGAAGGGTGCTGGAGCGAGTTCTGGGAAGAGAGCTGCTGAGTATAGTTCCGGAGGTGGACGGAACAAGAGGGGACGCGATCAGAGGTTTCAGTCCTCAGCTAAGAGAGGTGGAGGTGTGCCTGCTAGGGGTGGTAATGCTAGAGCTGACCCTAGTGCTTGTTGGATTTGTGGTTCTCGTGGTCACTTGAAGCGTGACTGTCCTCGTGCTGGAAGGGAGGTGCAAGCTCTTGTTGCTGCAGCTGGTTATGAGTGCTGGAATTGTGGTTCTGCTGACTACTTGAGGCGAGATTGTCCGAGGATGGCTGGTGGCCAAGAGCGTGCTCCTGTTGTTGCAGCACCGCAGAGAGGTCGTGGACGCGGCCGTGGTAATTTCCAGAGGCGTGAGGAAGGTGGCCGAGGGGTAGCTCATGTTGTAGCTATTCAGCCTGAAGGTGGAGGCCAAGCAAGGGTGTATGCTCAGCGCGAGGGAAGGAATGATGCAGATGTGATTGCAGGTACCTTTACTTTGCAATCTTTGTCATTGCTATCTTTGATTGATTCTGGATCTACGCATTCATATATTTTGCGTGAGCATGCTGAACTGCTTGGTTTGCCTGTTGAGTCTTTGGATGTTGGTGTTCGTGTCACTAGTTCTTTTGGTGAAACTGTTGTGACTCGAAGGTTGTATAGAAGGTGTCCTTTGGTTGTTCAAGAGCATGTCTTTCATGTTGATCTTATGGAGTTGCCCTTCTATGGTTTTGATGTGATCCTTGGTATGGATTGGCTTGCTGAGCATCGTGCTGTTGTGGATTGTGAGAATAAGCGGGTGTCGCTTAAGCTTGCGGATGATTATGAAGTTGTTGTTGTTGGCGAGAATGTGAAGTTTCTTGCTAATGTTGTTTCTACCTTGGAGGCGAGCAGGATGCTGAGGCAAGGTTGCGAAGCTTATCTAGCGTTCGTGATGAATCCTAGCTCTAAGGAGCTGAGGGTGCAAGACATCCGTGTTGTGAAGGAGTTCCCTGGTGTTTCCCTGAAGAGTTGCCTGGTTTACCTCCTAATCGTGAGGTGGAGTTTGGGATTGAGCTGTATGAAAATACAACTCCTGTGTCCATTACTCCCTATAGAATGGCACCTAAGGAGCTGAAGGAGCTGAAGACGCAGCTGCAAGAGCTGCTTGATCGTGGTTTCATCCGGCCGAGTGTGTCGCCTTGGGGTGCTCCTGTCTTGTTTGTGAAGAAGAAAGATGGCACTATGAGGATGTGCATTGATTACCGTCAGCTGAACAAGTTGACTATCAAGAATCGGTATCCTTTGCCGAGGATTGATGATCTCTTTGATCAATTTCGGGGAGCTGCTGTGTTTTCTAAGATTGACTTGAGGTCAGGGTATTATCAATTGAAGGTGAAGGATGAGGATGTGCCTAAAACAGCTTTCAGGACAAGGTATGGGCATTATGAGTTCCTTGTTATGCCGTTTGGGTTGACAAATGCTCCTGCTGCTTTCATGGACATGATGAATCGAGTGTTTCATGAATACCTGGACAAGTTCGTTGTGGTGTTCATTGATGATATCCTCGTGTACTCGCGTACTGAGGAGGAGCACGAAGAGCATTTGAGGATTGTGCTGCAAGCTTTGTTGGAGAATCAGCTTTATGCTAAGTTGAGCAAGTGTGAGTTTTGGCTTAAGGAGGTGGTGTTTCTTGGACATGTGGTCTCAGCTGAGGGGATTCGTGTTGATCCTCAGAAGATTGAGGCGGTGATGAACTGGAAAGTTCCTAAGTCTGTTCAGGAGGTCCGTAGTTTCCTTGGTTTGGCAGAATACTACCGGAGGTTTGTGGATGGTTTTTCCAAGATTGCTGCTCCTTTGACGAAGCTGTTGCAGAAGGATGTTAAGTATGAGTGGACAGAAGCGAGGCAGCAAGCTTTTGAGAAGCTGAAGTTGGCTTTGACGCAAGCTCCTATCTTGATTCAGCCTGAATCAGGGAAAGAGTTTGTGGTCTATAGTGATGCGTCCTATGTTGGTTTGGGATGTGTGCTGATGCAAGAGGGTAAGGTTGTGTCTTATGCGTCGCGGCAGTTGAAGGTGCATGAGCGCAACTATCCTACGCATGACATTGAGCTGGCTGCGGTGGTTTTTGCTCTGAAGATCTGGAGACATTATCTGTATGGTGAGAAGTGTACTGTGTACACGGATCACAAGAGTTTGAGGTATCTGATGTCTCAGAAGGAGTTGAATCTTAGGCAGCGGCGTTGGTTGGAGTTGCTCAAGGATTATGATCTGACGATTGAGTATCATCCTGGAAAGGCCAATGTTGTTGCGGATGCCTTGAGTAGGAAGGTAGTTGTTGAGCTGAGGGCGATGTTTGCTAGCTTGAGCATATCGCGAGATGGTGGTCTTGTTGCTGAGTTGCAAGTGAAACCTTCGTTGGTTCAGTTGATCAAGGATAAGCAGTTGTTGGATGATTCCTTGGTGTCTCATGTTCAGGATATCGCGGAGGGTAGACCTTCGGATTTCTGCTTTAATGAGGATGGTGTGTTGTGTTTTGGTAGTCGGATAGTAGTGCCTGCTGATGCTGAGTTGAGGCATGCTATTCTGACTGAAGGTCATAGTAGTCCTTTTGCTATGCACCCTGGTAGTACTAAGATGTACCGTGATCTTCGTGATGAGTACTATTGGGTTGGTTTGAAAAAGGATGTTGCAGAGTTTGTGAGTAAGTGTTTGGTGTGTCAGCGAGTTAAGGCTGAACATCAGGTTCCTTCTGGTTTGTTGCAACCGTTGAAAATCCCTGAATGGAAGTGGGAGAGGGTTACCATGGATTTTGTATCTGGTTTACCTTTGTCTCCATCAAAGAAGAATTCTGTTTGGGTGATTGTGGATCGCCTGACGAAGTGTGCGCATTTCTTGCCTGTGCATACTACGTTTTCTTTGGATAAGCTGGCAGAGCTGTACATTGCTGAGATTGTGAGGCTGCATGGTGTGCCTAAGTCGATTGTGTCAGATAGGGATCCGAGGTTCACATCGCGTTTCTGGCAGTGTTTGCATCAAGCTTTGGGTACAAGGTTGCATTTCAGTACATCCTATCATCCTCAGTCGGATGGTCAGTCTGAGCGGGTTATTCAGATTTTGGAGGATATGTTGAGATGCTGTGTGATTGAGTTCCAAGGTTCTTGGGAGAAGCATCTGCCTTTGGTTGAGTTCGCTTATAACAACAGTTTTCAGGCAAGTATACAGATGGCACCTTATGAGGCTCTGTATGGGAGGAAGTGTAGGACTCCTCTTTGTTGGGCTGAAACTGGTCAAAAGTTGGTTTCGATGCCAGCTTTGTTGAAAGGGACCACTGAGAAGGTGAAGCTCATTTGTGAGCGGTTGAAGGCTGCTTCTGACCGGCAGAAATCTTACGCGGATTTGAAACGTAAGGAGATAAAGTATGCGGTGGGTGACCGTGTGTTCTTGAAGGTTTCGCCTTGGAAGAAGGTGATGAGGTTTGGCCGGAAGGGTAAGTTGAGCCCTCGGTACATTGGACCATATGAGGTGGTTGAGCGAGTGGGTCCTGTTGTGTATCGGTTGAGGTTACCTCAGGAGCTGGAGAAGATTCATGATGTGTTCCATGTTTCTATGCTCCGGAGGTATAGATCTGATCCTTCGCATGTGATGCCTGTTGAGGATGTGGTATTGAATCCGGATTTGACCTATGATGAGGAACCGGTGAAGGTTCTGAATTCGGATTGCAAGGTTCTTCGTGGCAAGACCATTGAGTTAGTGAAGGTGCTGTGGAAGCATCGAGGTGTTGAGGAAGCCACGTGGGAGCGGAAGGAAGACATGCTGAAGCAGTTTCCTTATCTCTTTCCTTCAGGTAAATTTCGAGGACGAAATTTCTTAAGGGGGGGAGAGTTGTAACGCCCCGGTTTTGGGCTTAGAAGTCTTGGGCGTTGACCGGTTTTGTAACGCCTAGTTCGGGTTGCATTAAAAATATGGAAAAATGTTCTAAAATCATCTTTTAATATAATTAAGTGAACTGTGAAATCAATTTTGGAAAATGAGTTTTGGAAGGGTGACATTTTGGCTAGTGACCAAAATGTAATTTTTGAAAGTTTGGTGGCTGTTTTATAAAGGGTTGAAACTTTGAATCTTTAAGGAGCTATTTACCCAAGGGGAGTTTCTCCAGATTTTTCTAAGATATTTTGAGTTATAATTCTGATTTTAAAGATTTCATAAAGGAGGGAAATCTCATTTTGCTATTTTCTCAACTAACTTCTCATTTTCTTTCACTCTTTTTCTCTCAACCCAAACACTCCATTTCCAGAGTTTTGTTTCTGATTTTATCACTTAAATTCCTCCTTTCAACTCTCATTTAATCCCTAATCATTGTATCTTCAAAACCTCTTCAATTTCTACAAGTTTCATCAAGGATTTTCATTCCAAAAAGAGGAGAAACTCAAGTTTGGAGGTAAAAACGTCCTTCTCCTCTGAACTTCAAGTTCTTTACTGAAATTCCTAAGTTTTCAATCCTAAATTGATGTTTAATTAAAGGCTTTTAAGTTGATTTATAGATCTTGGCTAATTATGCAAGATTTTGATGATTTCACATGATTTTTGTTTGATCTGTTAAATCTGTGATTTGAGAGGTGTTTTTGATGTTAAATGATCTCTAAATTGATAAGGAAATGAGTTTTGATTGATGCAATCCCGGATAGGTTGAGTTTCCTAAGTTTAGCTTGTGTTTTAAGGTAGTTTTTGTGGTGATCTTGGTGATCTGGTGTTGCTGGAGGTATAAGGTTGTTAATAGATTGTTTTTAGATGTTAATTGATGTTAATGGAAGTGAGGTTTTGCTGGTTTATGGCTGGGCTTTGTTTAGAAGTGGTTTGGATGCATTTTCGGTTGTGTTTGGTGGCCGAAAATGGAGGTTGGATGAGAGCAGCGAGTTTAGGTGCTTTCATTGAAGCAATTAATGCATGATGATGCATTAATCCTCTGCTTTGATGTATTGAAACAGGGGAGGCATCATTGGATTCAAGTTTGGTTGATTCGGAAGCTTGATTTGGTGCTTTGGCTTGAAGCAAAGTGGAAATTGGTGAGTGCAATTGTGGAATTGGATTTTCAGCTTTAAAACCAAGGTTTGAAGGTTTTGGGAGCTTAGTTTAAGTCTAAACAACTTTGCTAAGCTCAAGTGTAAGTTTTCGGATTTCTCTCTAAGTGGTGGCCATGTTTTGGTGTGTTGCAAAATGATGTTTTGCATGTTTTAATTACTGTTTTGTAAGCATGATGTAGCATGATATTTGCTGATGCTTTAAGCCATGTGTTGAAGGTAACTCTAGGTAGGAGTTCCTTGATTTTATACATTGTTTAAATGTGGATTTGATGCTTTGAAATGCATGGTGAAATGGCTTGGTTTAATGCTTTAAAACAGTGGATTATATGATGTGAAATATGTATATTGGCAAGTGATGTTTTGTAAAAGTGAAGGTCACTAAGGTGGTTAAAAGTCCTTGAGTGAGCCTTGTTATTTAAGAACATCAAGGTGGTTAAAAGTCCTTGGATGGTTCTTGTTGCGGACACTAAGGTGGTTAAAAGTCCTTAGGTGCTCCTTTCCATGGTGGTTAAAAGTCCATGGGGCCAAGGTGTTTAAAAGTCCTTGGGGCCAAGGTGTTTAAAAGTCCTTGGGGTGATTCAAGCATTGGACACAAAGGTGGTTAAAAGTCCTTGAGTGGTCCTCATTCATGGTGTTTAAAAGTCCATGGCCAAGGTGTTTAAAAGTCCTTGGGGCCAAGGTGTTTAAAAGTCCTTGGGAAAGTTGTTGAACTTGTTTTATGAAATGAAATGTATCACTTGAGCCAATATGACATGTTAAGTATGTAAGAAGCATGAAATGCTTGTTTTGATATATGATATGAAGCATGTGATTGCTTGATTTAAAGTATGCTTTTGAGCATGTGCAAGGATTGGTTATAAGCATGATTTATAAATGGTTTTAATTGCATTATTGAATTGTTTTAATGAGCATGCCTCACTAAGCTTTTGCTTACGCTCTCTACGTTTTCTTAATTCAATAATGCAGAGCATTAGAGTACTTAAAGGGGCTGCAAGGAAGGGCAAGCAATCAAGTTCAAGTAAAGCTCAATATATGAAGGTTTTATAAGTACTTTTAGCTTTTGGTTGATTTGGCAATGGGGGACCTATGTGTATGTTTTGGGAGGTGTTTGGGACTCCCTAAGTATGTTGAGTGATGTTTAAAATGCTGGTTTGTGGATTGAACCTTATATGCTTGTTTTGCAAGTTTGATGCTTGAGTGGCTAGCTTGTGTAGGAAGCATGACCATTGAATTGGGGCTTTTTGCATATGATGTTGGTTTGTTGATTTGTTGGTTCCTATAAGTCTTTTATATGTTTAATTGCATGCTGGTAAAGTTTGGTGATGTTTGGAGCATGTTTGAATGACCAATTGCATGATTTGGTATGCTTGTTTGCTGAAATCTGAGCAGGCGTTTCGAAACAGTATGCACCGTTTCGGAACGGGTGCCTTACACGAACCCAGGCGTCCGAAACGGTGTGCACCGTTTCGAAACGGTTTGGCCTCTGCCGAGCCACGTTCCGGAACCCGTTTCGAAACGGCCCGTGTTTCGGAACAGAGTCAACCTGTTTCGGAACGGTCGACCGTTAGGGGGGCTGACATGGTAGTTATATGTTTTGAATTGTTTACGTTTTGGTCCCGAATCTTGTATGATCAATTGCATGAGCTGTGGATGTTCTTTTGAGTTGAAATTTCGCAGAGAAGCATGAAACCTGACTAATTTCAAGATGGTAACTTCAATTTGGGTTAAGTCCTTTTATTTATCAGAAATTACAATTTGGTCCCTAAAGTTGTAATTTGTTCAATTGGGTCCCTGTTTGATCTCTGATGTTTGTGATCTTTTAGTATGTTGTTTGTATGATCACACATAGGTTAAATGTGCATCTAGACAAGACAAAAAAAAGGGTCGTTAATCAAGGTTGACTTTCGGGTTGACTTTGGTTTTCCCCGTGTGACTTTCTTAATTCGGGTCAACCGTCTAGGCCGGGTTAAGGGGGTTACAAATTTAAAATCACATGAAATTTAATTTTATTCAAGACTTTTAAAAAAACTTTATGCAAACATATGAATGAAACAATGTGATTCATATGCATAAAGAATCATAAAAAGTCATGCACTTATAAATATAAATAAGCAATGATGCATGAAAATTTATCATCAAAATAGGCAACCGAATGATTTAAAATCAAATATATTAAGATTAGTGGTTACCCATATTTTTCACTTGTGTGACTAGAGCATTTGAGATTCTCGCTTTTTTGCCTTTGTTCCAACACACCTACAAGAGACATTTACTTGGATTTTGGTATCCAAATTGCTTTGGGTCCATTAACATTAATCTCAATGTCTCTAGTTCCCTTATGAACTCATAATTGTCTAACCTTATAAGATTTTTTCTTCTTTATAGGACAAGTATGCAAAGAATGACCATAATAATGACAATGTGAGCATTTTGTCATTATGTGATGAGATTGTTGAGTGGATCGAAAGATCGATATTTACCAAGAGGGGGGGTGAATTGGAAATTTAAAGGTTTGTGGTGGAAATTGGCAAATTAAAAATAGATGGACAAGAGATTTAGAGTGGTTCAAGTTCCAAATGAACTCTACATCCACTACCTTAGCCTCACTAATGATTTGCAACAATTCCACTAAATCGTTCTTCCCCTTTTCTAGGACAAGGAGGCAACCCTTTACAATTTTGGTTGATTTTTCTACCCAAAAATCAACTCAACCCTCACACAAGAGAACAAAGAAAATTGTAGGCTAATAAGGTATCTCTCAATACAAATGATAGCCCCAATACAAGCACTCAACCCAATTTGACAAAGTATGAATGAAGATTACAAATTGGGATTTTACACAAAATGGGATTTTTGCTCAATTGCTTGAATTTGATGTTTGGATGTTTGCTTTTGGATCAATGGTTGTTGCTGATGCTTTTGGATGTCTCTTTTATACCTTCTCATTGATTTCTAGCCGTTTGAGTGGTTGGGAACATAAATGGAGCTGTTGGAACCCTCTCTTACCACCATAAATGCAGTCTGCACCAACCCGTTTCGGAACACGGGGTACCTGTTTCGGAACGGACTAAAATAGAAAGAGTCGTTGGGGTGCATTTAAGAGCCCGTTTCGAAACGCCTTAGGGCCGTTTCGAAACGCTTTTGCCACTGTCAAGGGTCATTTCGGAACGGTCTTAGCCCATTTCGAAACGCCTTAACGGTTTCTAAAAAGTTAGTTAAAAACTCTTAACGGTCATATTTTCAAATTAATATTGAGACCTGTTTCGAAACGATATGAATCCGTTTCGAAACGGATTTGCTACTGTCAAGGGTCGTTTCGGAACGGGCTTGATCCGTTTCGAAACACCCCTTTATATCTTCAAAAAATCAGCAAAAATATTGCAACCGTTAGCTTATTCAAATCAAATATGAAGAACAGTTTCGAAACGGGGTAAGGTGTTTCGATACACATTTCGGAACGGTGGTCGATAGTGATGAAAACGTTTCGAAACGCCTGAGGGCCGTTTCGAAACAGGAGCTTAAAATTCACTGTTTTGACTTGAAACACTTAGAAAAATGTTTGAAAAGCTTGTTTTTAACTTGGGCAAAGTCTTAAAATTATATAGGGATATTTTGAGGACTTAAAATTCGTTTTGACATTTTCAATTTAGTCCTTAGGTTTTTAGTTATATCAAAATTAAAATATTTGTTTCACAATCTCCCCCTTTTTGATATAACAAAACCAAAGTTAGAATTTTTGAGAATTTTGAAAGTTTTGAAAAATATTCTAACTCCCCCTTAATTTAAGATAGGTTTTTAAAGTTTAAAGAAATTTTTTAATTTGAAATCCAAGTTGTAAACCTTTAGAAAAAAAGCTTTTAAAATTTAAAACGAATTTTAGTGTGGCTCTTAAATTTCTTCTCCCCCTTTTTGTTAGATCAAAAAGAACAATGAAAGCTCATAGAGAAGATAAAGGATTAGTACCAATAAGCAATAATAAGCAACCATAATATTAATTCATAATCAAAATATCCAAAACATAAATCAAACATTAAGTTCAACATAAAATCCCAAATAAAAAGCCAATAGCATAGGTTCCTAAAACATGAGAAAACATAAAGATGCAATCTTAATCCTAAAATGCATAGATAATATGATATGATATGGTGTGAAGATCCTAGGCCTCGTCATCATCATCCGAAGTATCATCATCGCTCTTGGCTTGAGAACGGTGAAACTTCGTCCATTGCCCATAGAGCGTAGAGAAGGATAGGTCCAAGTTGGAATGAGAAGTCTCAAGAGTAAGAAGGCGATCCTCGACATTCTTCAAACGATTGTCCATGGCCGAAAAACGATTGTCCATGGCCGAAAAACCCGAAGCAATGCTAGTGTCCAAAGCATTGAACCGCTCGGTAATGAGAGCCGTGAGGGCTTCATTGTTTGCAACTTGAACTTGCCGTGGAGGAGCAACGGGAGGAGGAACTGCTTCTCTATCAACTCTTTCCCAAACACCATTCACATATGTGAACCCGGACTTGCGAAGGGATGACTCACCAATTGTGGTCTTGCGAGGTTCCGGAGAGTCGTAGGTACAATCAATACCAAGATCATTGAAGAGGTAACTTAAGACAATACCATAGGTGAACGACTTCAACTCATTTGTGTCAATAAGCTTAATATTATTGACTATCTCGGCAAAAATTATCTTAGGCACATTAGGGCGCTCACCTCTACGGAAACACTCAAGCCAAAAATGATCAGTTTGACGGATATGAGAGTATTTACCTCCAGAAGGTCGAATGAACCAAGAAACCATCAAGTGAAGAACACGATCGTGCACATCCAAATTAAGTGCCTTACCGGTGAAAGTGCCAAAGTGGCGTTCATCCTCAAGACCCTCATCCTTAAGTTTAAGAGCAGACTCCAAAAGAGCAACATTAACAACAAACTTTTTGCCTAATAAGGATGACTCAATTCCTATAATCTCGGTTTTGGTCTCATCATAAAGAAAACGAGCATTAGAGTAAAAGAGGAGTACCATGTTTTTGTAGCGAACAGCCGGAATGCTCAAGAAAAAGAGAAGATTCCACTCATCCAAACGATGGAGATAACGGAAAAGGAATCGCTCAGAATTGAGGAACTCAAGATCAATGACACGTTCTTTACGAACCGCGAAATCCTTGACAAAAGAGAAGCGAGCACGCGCGTCCGGAGTTTTAAGGGATTTCTGAAAAAGCATAGTGAGATTCGGACGAATGCTCGAATCACCGGATTGAACGGCTTTGCGCTTCTTGTTAGCTTGATTCGCCATCTAAAAACATTAAGCAAGTGTTTTAAAATTAAGTGTATGCATTGATATTTAAAATCAATCCAATAATAAATCCCACTTAGGTTTTTGAAAACAAAATTAAAATAAAAAAAACAGTTTAAAAAAATACGACTGAAAAATTTTATATTCGAATCAAAAATTTTGAGATTTGGAAAAAAATTTACAAGATATTGAAAACCCACAACTAAAAACATATAATTAATATGAAAATAAAATTTTCTAACCTAAGATTCGAACATAAATTGAAAGAAAAAGAAAAAGAAAAGAAAAATTACCTTAGTTTGGGATTTTGGATGATTTGATTAAAATCCTTCCACAAGATTGATGAAACTTGCTTAGACTTGAGTTGTAGAGTAAAACCCCTCACAATTTTGTGAAAATCAAAGAGTTTGAGAGGGTATTTATAGAGAGGGAGGCGGTTTAGGGTTTTAAGAGTTTGATATAAAGTTAACTTTATCATTAAAAGCCCTAATTTAAAGCAGTCTGCGATGCCGTTACGGAACGGTCAAGACCGTTCCGGAACAGGCGGCTAGGGTTTTGACCATTTTAAGACCATAAGCTGACCGTTTCGATACGGTGTTGACTGTATCGAAACCCCTTTGACCCGTATCGGAACTCGTTTCGATACACCCCTTGGCAGTAGCAAAAACGTTTCGGAACGCCTTTGAGGCGTTCCGAAACGCCCTTCTCTCAGAACAGGATTTAAGGTATCCGTATCGAAACAGGGTCACCTGTTTCGATACACCTGGGCCTGGAAGTGCAGAAAAGGCTCTAAAAGTGCAGAAAAATGAGGTTTTAGGAGGCCTAACATGCATAAATGTTATGAATGAGCAGGCAAAACATATTTAAGCATAAACATACTCCCCCTAACTATAGGCATGGATGAAATTAGGAGTTTAAACATACAAACATGGCATTTCACAAGATCAAGCATATTTAAGCACAAAAGAGGTCCAAAAAAGTCAAGATAGGCTAGCTAGACCTAACTCTCTCCTAAGAGACCAAAAACGCTCTTTGTCTAAGGGTTTTGTAAATATGTCCGCTAATTGATTCAAGGTGTCTACATACTCCATAACCACATCTTCCTTAAGGACATGATCTCTAATGAAATGATGCCTTATTTCTATATGTTTGGTTCTAGAGTGTTGGATGGGATTTTTAGTTAAACATATTGCACTAGTGTTGTCACATTTTAGGGGTATGGTTTCAACTTTAATTCCATAATCTAAGAGTTGTTGCTTCATCCAAAGGACTTGAGCACAACAACTCCCTAAGGATATGTACTCGGCTTCGGTGGTAGATAAGGCTACACTATTTTGTTTCTTAGAAAACCAAGATATGAGCATACTACCTAAGAATTGGCAAGTTCCCGAAGTACTCTTCTTATCAATTTTGCAACCCCCATAATCCGCATCCAAGTAAACATGAAGGTTAAAGGTAGAGTCTCTAGGATACCAAAGGCCTAAACAAGGAGTGTCTCTAAGGTATCTAAAGATTCTCTTAACGGCTATAAGGTGAGACTCTCTAGGACTAGCTTGAAACCTAGCACACAAGCAAACACTAAACAAGATATCCGGTGTACTTGCGGTAAGGTAAAGCAAAGATCCAATCATAGAACGATAAAGCTTAGAGTCAACACACTTACCTCCTTCATCTTTGTCAAGCTTTGTAGATGAGCTCATAGGAGTGGCTTGAGGCTTTGCATTCTCCAAGCCAAACTTCTTGAGCATATCCTTTATGTATTTTGCTTGGTTGATGAAGGTGCCATCCTTCTTTTGCTTGATTTGGAGTCCCAAAAAGAATGAGAGCTCCCCCATCATGCTCATCTCAAATTCACCTTGCATTAACTTAGCAAACTCTTGATAATGACATTCATTAGTAGAACCAAAAATAATATCATCAACATAAATTTGAACTACTAAGATGTCATTTTTATACATTTTTATAAAGAGTGTAGTGTCCACCTTACCTTTTTCAAATCCTTTTTCAATCAAAAAATTTGAAAGCCTTTCATACCAAGCTCTAGGAGCTTGTTTTAAACCATAAAGAGCTTTGGTAAGTTTGAAAACATGATTTGGAAATTTTGAATCTTCAAAACCCGGTGGTTGTTCCACATACACTTCTTCATTTATAAAACCATTTAAAAATGCGCTTTTAACATCCATTTGAAAAAGCTTGAAATTATGATAACATGCATATGCAAGCAACATCCTAATGGCTTCCATTCTAGCTACGGGTGCATAGGTTTCATCAAAATCTATTCCCTCTTCTTGAGTGTAATCTTGTGCTACAAGTCTAGCTTTATTTCTCACAATGTTACCACTCTCATCTAGTTTGTTCCTAAAGACCCATTTAGTTCCTATTGTAGATTGATTACTAGGCCTATCAACTAATGTCCATACATTACTTCTCTCAAATTGATTTAACTCTTCTTGCATAGCCATAATCCAAAAGTCATCTTTCAATGCTTCTTTTATGTTTTTAGGCTCTATGCATGAGATAAATGCAACATGGTTCATTAATCTAAGAGAAGAACGAGTGGTTACCCCCTTGGATGTATCACCCAAGATTTCACCATCTTTGACATAGTTCAACTCCCTTGGGTAGCTCACTTCCTTTTCCTCAATGGCCAAGTCCTTTAAGGCTTCAAGAGGTGGTTCTTGTGTGTCTTCTTCTTTTGTTGGAATCTCATCCTCCTTTGAAGTTTGACCTCCATCAAAGACATTTATGATTCCTACATCATCATCATCACAAGAATCCTTCCTAGGAAGGAGGTTATCATCGAATACAACATGAATAGATTCTTCTACTACTAAAGTTCTTTTGTTAAATACTCGATAGGCTTTAGAGGTTAAAGAGTAACTTATAAAAATGGCTTCATCACTTTTTGCATCAAATTTACCTAAGTTGTCTTTTCCATTATTTAAAACAAAACACTTGCACCCAAAAGGGTGAAAATAGCTAATGTTAGGCTTTTTAGATTTTAAAATCTCATAAGGTGTTTTCTTTAAAATTGGCCTAATCATTACTCGATTTACAATATAACAAGCGGTGTTTGTGGCTTCCGCCCAAAAATATTTAGGTAAATTGTTTTCACAAAGCATAGTTCTAGCCATTTCTTGTAAAGTTCTATTTTTCCTCTCAACTACCCCATTTTGTTGAGGAGTTTGAGGAGCCGAAAAATTATGGCTAATACCATTTTCATTCAAAAATTCTTCAAACCCTAAATTTTGAAACTCGGTTCCATGATCACTTCTAATATGTGAAATTCTAAGATCAAGATCATTTTGGGTTAATTTTGAAAATGTGATGAATTTTTCCAAAGCCTCATCTTTAGTACTTAAAAAGAGAACCCAAGTAAATCTAGAAAAATCATCAACTAGCACAAAAGCATAAGACTTACCACCCAAGCTCATAGTCCTAATTGGCCCAAATAAATCCATGTGAATTAATTGTAATCATCTACTAGTAGAAACATCATTAATGGATTTAAAGGAAGACCTATGTTGTTTACCCTTTGAGCATGCATCACAAATTTTATCATTTGAGAACTTTATTTTGGGTAAACCTCTAACTAGATTTAGAGAGACTAGTTTTTCTAAAACACTTATGCTAGCATGTCCTAGCTTCCTATGCCACAACCATGCATCATTTTCATTTTGAGCAACCAAGCATGCATGAGATGTATGTATGTCATCTAAATGCACCATGTATATGTTTCCTATGTGATGACCTATGAGCATAATATTATTAGATTTAATGTCTACAATTTTGCATCCATTTTTATCAAATAAAATATTAAATCCTTTATCACACAATTGACTTATGCTCAATAAATTGTGTTTAAGACCATCGACATATAAGACATTTTCAATAAGAATGGTAGAGTGATTACCTATGGAGCCAATACCATTAATGTGGCCTTTGGAGTTGTCACCAAATGTTACTACTCCTCCACTTTTTGGCTTTAGATCCATGAATCGACTCTTTTCTCCGGTCATGTGTCTCGAGCATCCACTATCAAGGTACCATGAGTTTTGACTTTGTGCTTTGGCCTTGTAGCAATGCTCCCCCTACAAACAAAGATATTAAACTTTGGTTTTTGGTACCCAAATCATTTTGGGTCCATGAGTGTTAGCTCCCAAAACCTTGGTTCCCTTAGGAATCCAAGATGACATAGCAATAATATTATTAGATTTGACAAGTTCCTTAGGAACCCATACACTTCTAATTCTTTTAGCTCTACTATGTCTAGGATAGCTACTTTGTTTGTAGTAGTTAGTCTTTTTCTTAGGTTGGTGTGTTCTAGATGATTCTCCTATTTCAACCCTTACACTACCAACATTTTTTAAAGACTTTTTGAGCTCATTTAGCTCACCCAACACCTTTTGGTGTTCACTATTACATTGAGACAAAAGATTATTAAGATCAACATTTTCATCTTGAAAAAATTTAAGTTCATCTTTTAATCCTAAAATCTTTTTCTCAAATTTAGAATTAGCTTGAGTGAGTGAGTCATTTAGTTCTAAAATGATTTTCTTGTTTTTAATGACCGACTCTTTAAACTTCTCAACTAATTCATCATATACCTCTTGTAACTCATCATAAGCATCATTTAACTCTTCATATGAAAAATCTAAAGTAGATGAGTTAGAGGTTACCAAGGAGGAATCTTCCTCAAGTGCCATGAGACAAAGATTAGCCACTTCTTGTTCGTCATCCTCCGATGACTCCTCATCACTCCAAGTAGCAAGCTTGGCTTTGAGTCTCTTTTTCTTCTCAAAGCCCTTCTTCTTGAGTTGAGGGCACTCCGAACGGATGTGGCCGGGTTGTTTGCACTCATAGCAAATGATGGGATCCTTTCCTTCTTCTTTGTTCTTCCCTTTGAAGTCCATTTTTCTTTGGATTTTTCTTCCCCGGTTGGACCTCATGAAATGTGAGAACCGTTTGGCTATCATAGCCAATTCTTCAAGTTCATCCTCATCACTAGATGAGCTCTCATCAAGTTGTGAAGCTTTAGCCTTGAGAGCTATTCCCATCTTCTTCTTCTTCTCAGCCTCAAGCTTCTCTACCCTTTTCTCTTCTTTCTTCTTCTCATCTTCCCTTCCTTGCTTCATGATCTCATGAGTAAGGAGAGAACCCACAAGCTCATCAAGCTTTAATGTCTTCAAGTTCTTTGCTTCGATGATAGCGGTTCTCTTCCCATCCCAAGATTCGGGAAGTGAATAGAGTAGCTTCCGGACAAGCTTGTCTTCCGGTATGATCTCTCCATAGCCCTTTAGACCATTGACAATCGTAGAGAATCGATCAAACATCTTTGACACCGTCTCATCGGGTTCCATCTTGAAATTTTCATAACTAAGATTGAGAATTCCAATCTTAGTTTCTTTAACATCATTGGTGCCTTCATAGGTGGTCTCAAGAGTGTCCCACACTTCCTTGGCACTTTCAATTGATGAGACCTTTGAGTAGATGTCCGGACCGAAAGCACAAAATAGCATGTGGAGAGCTTTATCATTGACTTGAATCTTTTTCCTCTCCTCTTCACTCATTTCGGCTTTCTTCTTCAACACCATCTTGCCTTCACCGTCTTGCTTCCATGGAATGTATGGCCCATCTTCAATGACATCCAATACAAGATAGTCACTAGACTTGATGAATAGACGCATTTTATTCTTCCAAAAAGAATAATTGTCACCATTGAAGAAAGGAGGCTTTGTGGTCGATTGTGACTCGTACATGCCGGAACCGGAGGTTGAAGCCATCTCTTGATATTTTGATGATCACACTCTTCCAAGGATCTCCTCTTGCGGTTGTTAATCCTCAAAGAGTTAAGCTCTGATATCAATTGTTGAGTGGATCGAAAGATCGATATTTACCAAGAGGGGGGGTGAATTGGAAATTTAAAGGTTTGTGGTGGAAATTGGCAAATTAAAAATTGATGGACAAGAGATTTAGAGTGGTTCAAGTTCCAAATGAACTCTACATCCACTACCTTAGCCTCACTAAGGATTTGCAACAATTCCACTAAATCGTTCTTCCCCTTTTCTAGGACAAGGAGGCAACCCTTTACAATTTCGGTTGATTTTTCTACCCAAAAATCAACTCAACCCTCACACAAGAGAACAAAGAAAATTGTAGGCTAATAAGGTATCTCTCAATACAAATGATAGCCCCAATACAAGCACTCAACCCAATTTGACAAAGTATGAATGAAGATTACAAATTGGGATTTTACACAAAATGGGATTTTTGCTCAATTGCTTGAATTTGATGTTTGGATGTTTGCTTTTGGATCAATGGTTGTTGCTGATTCTTTTGGATGTCTCTTTTATACCTTCTCATTGATTTCTAGCCGTTTGAGTGGTTGGGAACATAAATGGAGCCGTTGGAACCCTCTCTTACCACCATAAATGCAGTCTGCACCAACCCGTTTCGGAACACGGGGTACCTGTTTCGGAACGGACTAAAATAGAAAGAGCCGTTGGGGTGCATTTAAGAGCCCGTTTCGAAACGCCTTAGGGCCGTTTCGGAACGCTTTTGCCACTGTCAAGGGTCGTTTCGGAACGGTCTTAGCCCGTTTCGATACGCCTTAACGGTTTCCAAAAAGTTAGTTAAAAACTCTTAACGGTCATATTTTCAAATTAATATTGAGACCTGTTTCGAAACGATATGAATCCGTTTCGAAACGGATTTGCTACTGTCAAGGGTCGTTTCGAAACGGGCTTGATCCGTTTCGAAACACCTATTTATATCTTTAAAAAATCAGCAAAAATATTGCAACCGTTAGCTTTTTCAAATCAAATATGAAGAACAGTTTCAAAACGAGTGATACCGTTTCGAAACGGGGTAAGGTGTTTCGATACACGTTTCGGAACGGTGGTCGACAGTGATGAAAACGTTTCGAAACGCCTGAGGGCCGTTTCGAAACAGGAGCTTAAAATTCGCTGTTTTGACTTGAAACACTTAGAAAAATGTTTGAAAAGCTTGTTTTTAACTTGGGCAAAGTCTTAAAATTATATAGGGATATTTTGAGGACTTAAAATTCGTTTTGACATTTTCAATTTAGTCCTTAGGTTTTTAGTTATATCAAAATTAAAATATTTGTTTCACAGAGATGAATTAAAAATAATTTATTTTTCTTTTGTTAAGCTTTCAAGCTTAACTTTCAAATCAAGATTTTTTTTCTAAAACTCTATTGGTTGTTTTTGAAAACTCTAAATCATTTTTCAAAATTTTATTTTTTTCAAAATCTAATTTTGTTTTCAAAAGAAAATCGTTTTCAAATTCAAGTTTAGAAACCATTTTCTTAAATTTGAAATTCATGGTCTCAAATTCCAAAAATAATTCATCAAATGCATCTTGTAACTCATCAAAAGAATATGAATTTAATTCATTTGAGTTAGAAGATACCTTCGGCTCATCGAGAGCCATAACACCATCCACCTTTTTAGATGAGAGGAGGTTAGCACTTGATGGAACTCCATCTTTCTTCTCTTCTTTCTCATAGAATTTTTCAAGCTTCTCTTAAATTTCTTTGACACTTTTGGATGGGGAGACCTTCTTGGAAATCTCTTCATTGAGGCCACAAAGAAGAATGTGCGTAGCCTTTGCATTGAGATGTCCCTTTTTTATGTCTTTAACACTCATTTTCTTCTTTTTCTTAGGAGCTTCCAAATGTCCATCTTCGATAATCATCCAAATGTCAAGGTTGAAGTCTTGGATGAAATACTTCATGATGTTGCTCCATTGTAAGTAACCTTATCCTTTGAAGAGAGGAAGACACATGATAGAGCGACCTTCTTCAAATGAAATAATTGTAGAACCGCTTGCCATTTGAAATCTTGAACTGGTGAACTTCGAGCAATCGATCTTTACTCCCGGATGTTAGTCCTTTGATGGAGACGAGGTTCTGATACTAATTATTAGGCTTGCAGCACGCTCAAATTAATCTTCAAAAACCATCAAGTGGGTTGTATTTGGTCCTTGGATGAATTGGCTAAAACCGAAAAATAGTGAACAATATGTGCACGTTGATTTTAGAGTGGTTCAACTACTCAACCGAGTCTATATCCTCTATCTTAGCACACCACTAAGGATTTCCCAATTCACTACTATGAATTCTTCCTTTCGAGGTCAAATGGATAACCTTACAACCTTATCTTTTCAATGGCTAAGATAGAACCACTCTAGTTTTTCCTTAGGCTAAACTAGAACCTCACCCTTTTACAAGGTAACTTGTGTAAACAATGAAAGCCTCACAAAGTGTGTATTTACAAGAATTAAGCTCAATATAGTGTAAAAAATAAAACAATGAAAAACACTCTCTATACAATATATACAATAGAAATGAAGAATAAAGACTTAAATGCTATTTCTCTTGATCATGAAGCTTGGATATTGTCTCTAACCATCTTCAAGTGTCCCAAGTCTTGCTTTTATGTTTGAAATGAGCTACTAGCCGTTTATGGCCGTTGGGGATGTTTTGGAGCAGTTGAGTGTCATTGAAATCGAGCATTAAATGCTCACATGCACAATGGTTTCGAAACCATCGAAGAGGTTCGAAACCATTAGAGGTTTTCAAAAGAAAAACTAGTCGTTACATGTGCATGGTATAAAAATCATGCAGGGGGTTTCAAAACCAGTTAGGTGGTTTCGAAACCGGTGGTTTCAAAACCTTTAAGGGGGTTTCGAAACCTGTTCTCAGGTTTGGTTTCAAGGCCTTACTGCCTCACTGGTTTCGAAACCACTTATAGGGGGTTTCGAAACCTGCATTAAAAAGTTGTAAAACCGGCTAAAAATTGACTTTAAAGGATATATTCGATATAGGAACAAAATCAAAACATTTTAAACTTATTTTTTAAGTTTTGTGGACTTTGAAATATTTTTGCAATGTTTGAATTTAGTCCAAAAACATTTTTCACTTTGTTATATCAAAATTAATATAATACAGTATGTGTAATTGAATCGAAATCAGGGTTTTATATGTATATTTGAACCAAAAACATTTTTCACTTTGTTATATCAAAATTAATATAATACAGTATGTGTAATTGAATCGAAATCAGGGTTTTATATGTATATTTGAACCATAATAAAAATTATATGTGCATCAAATTAAAATTTATATATCAAATTACATATTTGAGTAAAAATTTAGGTATAAATTTAAGTAAAATTATTTGATGCATTGACAATAGATTTTTATTCATAAACATGAATATTTAACTTTTAAAACCTAAAATATTAACCTCTAATCTTAAAATCATAAACCTTAAATTTTAACCCTAAACATCCTTAAACTTTATACATTAAACTAAACTCTTAACCCCTATAATAAACCTACTTATGTAAACTAAAATCCACGTTAATAATGAATCAAATATTTTTATAATTTAATATTTATCACATAATAACATGTACGGTTAGAATTAGAGGTGAGCAAAATTCGACTCGACTCGAAAAAATTGAATTTTTCATCTTTAGGCGAAAAAATTTAACTCGTCTTGACTCGACTCGAAATTTCATAAATTCGACTCGACTCGAAAAATTTCAAATAAAGTTTGAGTTAGAAAATGGAAATTCGAATAACTTGAATAACTCGAAGATTTTAATAATTAATGAATTTATTTTTAAGTTCGAGTCGAGTCCCTCATTTTTTTCTGATATATATACTGATATAAAAAATATGTAGAAATATGTGCCGCATATGAAAAAATATGAAAGTAATTTAAATTGGAATCAAACAATACTATAACTTGATAAATAGTTTTTTAAAGGAAAATCAGGCCTCGTTAAAACCCCCCACTAAGCCTAGGTTGGGGGGAAAAGAGTGCCCGTTCTATTTTATTAATCCATGTCCAACATCTCGAATCAAATACAAAACGAAACCTGCCAGTACACTCGTTCTTGGTTACACAGTTTAAAAAAAAACATGAAAACATGAAGCTGGTCGTCTACACAAACATGACACAGCGTGAGTATGGGGAGACTCCAACTCCCATCGGGTTCTTATACTTGGACAACTTCCCATATGAAATCGACTTGTCTATTGACGCCTCTTTTCGCAAGTCTATGAGCGGCTGTGTTTTTTTCCCTATGAGCAAACACAATTTCCCAGTTTAAACCCCTACCTGCATCTCTAATCTTCATGACCAACTCTCGGAAGCACCCAACAGTTTGATTTGGATTTTCGATCCACACCGTTGCTAAACTGTAATCGGATTCAATGATGAGGCCACTGCTTCTTGAGAATCTTGGTTGCGAGAACAGAACCAACGCTTCCAAAATGCACGCCAATTCGGCTGATATAGGATCCGCAACACCAATAAATTTAGAGAACTGTAGTAGAATTTTGCATGCCTCATTTCTTAGGATCCCCCCAATCCCCGCCTCGCCAACACTCCCGACAGTAGCCGCATCTACGTTGAACTTAAGCCACCCTTTAGTTGGAGCTTCCCAAGTTGTCTTCCGCTGCTCACAAGCCTGCACCTTCTTATATTGGAGTTCCTGTGGACATCTAACGAACTCGGCCACTGATATAAAAGAATTGGGCCATTTGCTCACACACCAAAAACCTACTTGAAGCAATATTAACTCGAACACATAATCAACCGTGAACGATTTGTTCTTGAAAATAGTTTCGTTCTGTCATAACCAAATTGTCCAAATGCAACCAAACAAGAACATAAACCAAATCTAGAGAGATTGTTTCAAGGGGGATATATTATACCAGACCTGGACAAGAGAAGTGATATCGGCAGGCATGATGAGCGTCGAATTCCACAAATTGCAGCATCGTTGCCAAACTTTCCATGTAACTGTACAATGACAGAAAATGTGATTTACCAATTCAGTTGCTTCACCACACAACACGCACATGTTGGTTCTTGATTTGTGGATTCCTCTTCTGTTAAGTTCGTCGTAAGTGGGAATTCTCTTATGAACGGCCCTCCACAAGAAGGTTTCTGCTTTCGGTGGAACCAACTTAGCCTAAACTAGTTTCCAATCGAAAGGTAAGGAAGCTGTAGTAGATTCGTTTAACACACATAATGCTTACAATTAATTTTTATAGGAACTACAAAACTCAACTCGAATCGAAAAAAAAATTAAATAAAGTTTGAGTTGTAAAATATAACGCGTCAACTCGAAATTTTTTTGACTCGACTCGATCGAACGCTCACCCCTAGTTAAAATGAAAAGGAAAATTTGGATTTTTCACACAGTTGATATCTCCTTAATAGGGATGCTTATTGTGTTGAGCATCTCGCAAACAACTCGAGCTCGACTCGGTCAAAATTTGATTAACGCTTGACTCGTTTTGAAATCGAGCTCGACTTGAGATCTTAGCGAGTCAAGTCGAGCAAGTCATAACTCGACTCGATAAGTTCGTGAGCATCTCGTTATTTTTTATAAATTCTTTTACGGTTTTTTGGTGGCTACCTTAATGTTCTAAGAAATTGAAATAATAGTTAAAGTCTCTAAAAAAGCTCAACGAATTTCTAAGTACTTTACCCATAAAATTTTAATTCTAAAATTCTAAAATATTTTGTATTTTCCAAGAATTAAAAAAGATAATATGTATTAATAAGAAAATAAATTATAATAATGAGTTCACCTTTTCTTTTATTTCTACTTTATGTATAAAAGTATAAATGAGGAAAAGTCTTCAGTCTCCACTTCCTATATAAAAAATATGATTAAAATTTAAAACCTCAAAATTCCTAAGGCATTCTGTCATTTGTTGTTCATCAAATATTGTTGATAAACTGAAAGAGTCACACTCGAATATCGACTTCATCTCTAACTCGGTCATGACAAGTTTGTTTATTTATCTCCTCAAACTTCATGTTTTCCCCCTGAATTTCTATGTTTATATTAAGCTTGAATAATATCACTAGATTTACCTATATTTAAAAAAACAAAGTAAAAATTTTGGCGAGTTTAACGAGCAACGAGTTGAGTCGAACAACGAGATTTTTTAATGAGCTCGAGTCAAGCAAAATTTTATCGAGCTTAACAAGCAACGAGTCGAGTCGAGCAACGATATTTTTTAACGAGCACGAGTCGAGCAACGATATTTTTTAACGAGCACGAGTTAGGTACTATTCAACTCCCGATCAACTCGCTCGATAAGCACCCCTACTCCTTAATTGTCCAGTGTTCCGTACATACGTCTCCTAAACAAACAGGGGCAAATATAAACCTAAAGGAGTTAGAGGGGGCAACCGTCCTCCTAAAAATTTAAAATTCATATGATTTTGTAAAATTCTAAAAATATATATATTTTCTATTAAAAAATTATTTTCGTTATTTTTAAATTTTTATAAATTCCGCCTTAACATAGAATTATGTGTCCCACCCAAGACAGACGGTGGCATTATGTACCATACAATCTACCCTCGGAGACCTTCCACTTGTCCCCTGCCATTGGCATTGACAATCCAATAGGACAAAAAACCGAAACCACAAGACACGTGAATGATTATCGAACAGCCACGTATCTCTGCTTCATTCGGCGTTCTTTATTCGACAGATTAATCCAACCGTCCATCCTCACATGAATAGAGCAATCGTAGCCGTATCCTCCTTGATGGATGTTCATTCTACCACATGTCGGAAGATGAAGGCGCCTTTAAAAATAGAATACTATAAATGTGGTTTGTATAGAAGTACTGAGACCTCATCTTTCATTTTTTTTTTCACATTTCAAAGCGTCCCTCGAAAACGGCTTCTTCGTGGAACATACGTCTTCTTTTTCCTTCTCATTCGGTCACTTACTCCAACTAAAATGGCCATGAATTTGGGACACCAGATCGGAACCCTCTCCGGCAATCAAATCCCCACGGACTTCTCCGCCGGAGAACAACCATCATCGGCCACGGCCAGCACCTCGGCTGTTTGGAAAGCGCCTTCCGGGAATCTCCGATCCAACAGCCCACAAGAAACTGTATCCCCACCTATGCTAACACCACCTCTGACGCCGCGCAGCGCCGGAGACTGGTCGCATCTGATTAATCTCCCGACGCTGCGTCCGGATCTTTCAGCAGCTTGCCAGGCCTATGCGACGGAGGAGGCGGGGACGGCGGAGTGGAAGGAGGGAGGTAGGAAGGAGGAGAAGAAAGGAGTTCCGGTGTTCGTGATGATGCCGTTGGATAGCGTGTCGAATGGGAACACGGTGAACAGGAAGAAGGCGATGAATGCTAGCCTTCACGCTCTGAAAAGCGCTGGTGTCGAGGGGATCATGATTGACGTCTGGTGGGGGCTGGTGGAGAGGGAAGCGCCGGGCTGTTACAATTGGGGTGGCTACACCGAAATCCTCGATATGGCCAACAAACACGGCCTCAGAGTGCAGGCGGTCATGTCCTTCCACCAGTGCGGCGGCAACGTCGGTGACTCTTGCACGTGTGTTTCTTCTTCTTCTTCACCCTCCCATCTTTTTTAAAAACGAAGGACTGGAATTAATTTATTGATATTTTTTTGTACAGAATTCCTTTGCCGAAATGGGTAAGGGAAGAGATGGAGAAAGATCCAGACCTTGCATACACAGATCAATGGGGAAGAAGGAATTACGAATACGTTTCACTGGGTTGCGATTCACTTCCGGTCTTGAAAGGCCGGTCTCCGGTTCAATGTTATGCTGATTTCATGCGTGCTTTCAAGGACCAGTTCAGACATCTGCTTGGCCACACTATTCTGGTATTTAATTTCACCCATAATCTCTTATGTTTCAACTCCTTATTGTTTAGACTGTTAATTCGGATACTTAATTTCACTATTGTGCAAACTCATCTGGGTTATTTATTTATATTATCCATTCTGGAAATGGGCTTCCTCTCTTTGATACTTACATGGAAATTCAAATACATAAATAATAGTAAATTGATTCGGATATTTAAGGATATCCGAACATGCCATGAAACAAACAAGTATGGTTGTTTTTCATTACAGGAAATCCAAGTAGGAATGGGTCCCGCAGGTGAGCTTCGGTATCCTTCGTACCCTGAGGAGAACGGTACTTGGAAATTCCCCGGAATCGGTGCCTTCCAATGTTATGATAAGGTATTTCACATTGTTATTCGGATTCATGGATACATAGTTCCAACTTCTTCTTTTTTATGATTATATTCTTGTATCAATGTCCAAAATTGTGTCTTAGGTAGTGATCTCTCTTTAATATATACCTCCTCCCATCCCATGTTATTGCATTCGGCTAAAGTCAGAATTTTATGCTATTTGGTTCAGATGAGCTTTGGACGATGGTTCCGTTTTTTTTCTTTTCTTTTCATTTTCATGTATTTGAATGATCTGTCCAAAACTGCAATCAACAACATAGGCGTTGATTTCTCTTTTATCTATATCATCTCCCAAGCTGCCATTTCCTTAGATATGAGTGTATGATATGGATAGTGTCGAGATTTTTAATGTTTTTTCGGTTATTTAAATAATCACATCTCATATAAGAGTTTGAAAATGTTTCTCAACTGATGTCGGATGTTCTACAACGCAGTATATGCTTAACAGCCTGAAAGCAGTAGCTGAAGCAGCAGGTAAGCCGGAATGGGGTGGAACAGGCCCGACCGATGCTGGTTACTACAACAGTTGGCCCGAAGATACGCCATTTTTCAAGAAAGATGGTGGTGGTTGGAACAGTCACTACGGTGAATTCTTTCTTTCATGGTATTCTCGGATGCTAATCGAACATGGTGAGCAAATCCTGTTGTCTGCAACTTCTGTTTTCAAAGACACGAGCGTGAAGATCTCTGTGAAAGTTGCTGGTATCCACTGGCACTATGGAACTCGATCACATGCTCCTGAACTCACAGCAGGGTACTACAACACAAGGTTCCGAGATGGTTACCTCGCAATCGCACAAATGCTCGCTCGATACGGTGCCGTTTTCAATTTCACTTGCATAGAGATGCGAGATCATGAGCAGCCACAAGATGCATTATGTGCACCAGAGAAGCTAGTCCGACAAGTTGCTTTAGCTACCAAAGAAGCACAAGTTGCACTTGCCGGAGAGAATGCATTGCCCCGGCACGACGAATCAGCTCACGAGCAAATCTTACAAGCATCATCGTTGAATATTGATGGATCCTTGCATGAGAGGGAGATGTGTGCATTTACATACTTGAGGATGAACCCGTCACTCTTTCAACCGGACAATTGGAGAAGGTTCGTAGCATTTGTAAAGAAGATGAAGGAAGGAAAAGATGGTGACCGGTGTTGGGAGCAGGTGGAGAGGGAAGCTGAACATTTTGTTAATGCAACCAAGCCTTTCGTTCAAGAGGCTGCCCTTGCCCTTTTGCACTAAGCAAGGGGGTTTTAGTCCAATAAGGTTAGCTTATAACCATAGAGTTCAATTTTAACTCTCAAAATGTAAGCATGTAAATTCATCTCGCATCCGAATATCGGATATGAAAACAAAAAAAGAATCCCTAGGCATAAAAACGAGTACGTTGCACACCCCACCGTGCATTTTTCTATCATTGACAGCCCCTTGGCATCAAAATGTATACTGTATAAGAAAGAAATCGATGTAATTTGTTATAAAATTTGAGTTACCTTTGAAAATGTTGAGATACATGAAAGTCTATTGTGCTTGCAATTTCAAACTCTCAAGCAATTACACTACAAAAATAAACACATTCATAATATGGTTTAAATGTGATCAAAATAGATGCGTTTCTGCTGTTCAACCCTATGACTTTGGCCTCTCCCCAGAACTGAGGCACTTTATCAGATACAGACGCTATATCTTGGGGTTAGAAAATGGATTCCTCCGATCCCAAAAGTTTTCTCTTAAACCTGCAAAATGATGGGGAAGAATTAAACTGAAAAATCGACAACCAGTACTGCCATGATTCTTTTCCAACATGAAGACAATCATTATATGCCTGCTAAAGTAGGACACTAGTTCTAACTTCCAACCTATATCATTCTGACCCTTGAATTATCTTAAAGTACATGTCTAACATGTATCCGATACTTATTTGCACATGTGTATGGGATATGATCCCGTAAATATATGAAAAATGCAAGGAACAAATTGAACATACCCGTCTTAGACATGTAACCATATCGGAAACTCACCCTGGAATCCGAACAACATAGATTCAGGTTAAAGGATCAACAAAAGACAATATAAAACAAAAACCATCATGAATAAAATCATAACAAAATGAATATTGTTTCTGCACTTGCATCAGAGACATGAACGTAGAGATGACCTCCAAATGCATGAAATAACTTCAAAAAATCTAACCATGCCAATGCAGGATAAAAACTCATATTTGATACCCGCACCCAGATCCAACTAACAGGGTATTCTAATATCATGTTCTGCCTTGCGTCAATCAATTGCACTCTAACAATTTCCATAATACAAGTGAGATATATCAGAGAAGAGCCACAGGCCCGCAAACAAGTAAAAGAACAATAATTTACACGAATTTAGTATAAAACATATTCAAAAAAGATGCCACAAGTTTATCATATTAAGTTCTTACCACTATCCCCAGGCTCCTAAATTTCATCTGCACCTGATTTTGCATCTGAATTCAAGTCCAACAAAAACTATTGGGTGAAACAAGGGTCTCCAAGTAGGTATTTGCATCAAAACCGTCCTCTGCAGGAATGCCATCGACTACTAAGTACCGATAACTGTCGTTTTCCAAGTTGTACAACAACAGCTTTCCATCAACCTGAAGCAGGGCTTCTCCATTCTGCACCAAACACAATGGCTTCATACAATTGTACGAGAGACTGAGTGTCAATTTAGTCCACGATTCGCCCACACCATACTCGGTCATCACCCAAAAATCATCGTGCATCTGATGGTGGTTATGCAGCACACAAAGGCAACCATTAAGAACCCCTAGCACGAACTCAAAGCTATATTTGACAATGTTGGGTGCCAGCATCTCCAAAAACACCTCTTTCTCTAAACTAAAAGCAGCAACCACACACTTCAAATCCGCCCCATCTCCGTAACAGGTCATCCAGTGAATAGCCCCGTTGAGAAGCACCCCGGATTTACGTACATTGTCATAATATGGGGAATGACAAACCATCCTCCAAGAATCAGTTCTCAATGAATAAACAGAAACAGTTCCACAGCCTAGTCTCACTACCTTATAATCATCATTAACAAAATCGAAACCAAAACCGAAAACACAATATCCGTTCGCAGGTAAACCGGATGGCTTGTCCGGGATTCTCCTGGATTCTCTAGTGGAAGGATTAAACAAATAAAGGGTATCTTCATATGGGGAAATACAAACCAAACCATTACAAGAACCCAAGATATCAACCCAATTCCTTTCAATCTCACAAAATTGCAAATCTTGGTTCATTATTACTGCGAATTCATCGTCTTCTTTTAAAGGTAAGAACTCAGCCAACTCATTTGGCTTGTCTTTCAAAGGATAATCAAGCTCTAAAGCAACCAAATTCTCATCAAATCTACCATCTTTGCCAATTGATTCGTATTCAAGAGAGTATAAATTATATGAGGAAATGATTACTCTCTTTCTCTGATAATACAACAAATCATTTCTAATGGTTTTTTTGAGGTGGGATTTGGCTAAAAGGGGATCCGATATAAGAGAAAGCCATGGTTTTGAGACACACCTGAACTTGCAAAGCGCTTTGATGGGCAATCTTGAAAGGATTTCCACCATGATTTCTAGGGGAAGAACTGGGATTTCTTCTTCACCAACTGGTGATAGCTGCTGAACTATACTTTCTTTTGTCATGATTTCAAGGGCTCTAAAGAAACAATTTTGATGGAAAATATTGAATACCCAAAAGGGAATAATTCAAAAGGACGGATAAAATGAGTGACAGGAGAGAAAATGAGAGGAGCAAGTGGATTTGAGCATATTTTTTTTTTCTTCCGTGGAAACTTTTGAGTCAACTAGGGTATAACACTCCACTAGGGATGTAAAAGGCTTATATTACTGAAACCTATTCAAGTTAAATTTAGTTTTACTTGAGAATGTAGTGACTCGAAACTAATTTGTAATTGATTATTGTTGACCCGAATTTAAATTAGACATGTTACTGTAGTAACCGAATTCGACTTGTATTCGATTGAGAACGACCCGAACCCGAATTGAACATGTTACTGATGACCCGAAATTTGACCTGCACTCAACTGAGACGAATTCGAACCTGAGACTGACCTGACAGATAACCGATATTACCTGACCGAGTCAACGCGATATACGATTTTACTCAACTTGTTTTGAACCCGAGTTGTTAATTGACCCAACTTATTTTGAACCAAAACTGTTAATTGACTCGACTTATTTTGAACTCGACCTGTTGTTGACCTGAACTAAGTCTGATATTGACCTAGCTTGATATTTACCATGTAATTGAGAAAATTTATGATTTGATGAATTTAAAGTATTGATAAATATAAAGTATTAAGTGTTTATAAATGTACACTATTAATTTTTTTAAATCAATTTAAAGCGTTAAATAATCTTTTTGTTATATATACATATATAATTAAAGATTAGGGTAAACTACATGGGTGGTCACCCAACTATCATCTTTTTCCTGTTTTGGTCACCCAACTAATTTTTTCGTCAAAACTGTCACTAACGTTTCGTTTCGTTATTATTTTGGTCACCGACCGTTAAAAAATTAACGGAGACAGTGACATGTCATGGGATAATAGCACTTTTAATCCTTAAACTTATACATTCTATTAATTAAGTCTTAATTCAAAATAACTTATCAAATATATGGGTCAGACCCCAAAGTTTTCATTTTCTTTCTTCTTCCTCTGTAACGACACTTCTCTTTCTTCTCTTAAATCCCGTTTCCTTAATGTTTCATTTCAAGCACAACCAAATTAGCAAGAAATGTATGTTTGATTAGAATTTATACTTACAGGGGTACATCACTTTGTTCGGGTCATCTTCACCCTGATACAGTTATTAAGGAGGAACAACGTTTAAAGGCTGAGAAAGCCTGCTACTCAGAGTTACAGGACTACCATAATGAGTATGTGAAAAGTAACAAAATTTACCCATGAATGTAAGTTGTTCTTGCAAAAGGTGCATTGGTGCCTAATAATATGGTTGCAACATTTCTATTGCTTTGTTACATTATCAGAGTATTTGCAGAAACTGAAGGAGAAATGGGAAAGTTGTAAAGACCCAGAACAAGAAATTGTGCAGAAGTAATGGAGGTTTGTATTTGTCACATGTTTCAGTTTTCTGGAAAATGGTCAGTTTTAGCATACTAAGGTTCTTCCCTGTGAAATTGGTGCTAACAGCTAACATATACTTGGCAAGGATGTCTCGTAAGTTGTTTATCAGCTTCACTGTGTAACATTTCTATTTGAGCTTTTCTCTTGTAATTGGTTGTACAAAACAGAAATGAAGAACTGAATTTTTTTCTTCAATTTTTAATTGAATATTCAACTTCTTTTACGTTCTAAGATTGACTCTCATTTTTGGTTTACAATCAATTTCTTCGGTAGGTCAAAAAGAGTTGATAAGAAAAGGATTTTCTCACATTCAAAAAGGGTTTTCCAGGTAACCACACCAAAACATACAATTCTTTCACACTTGGGTGAGTTGGAAACGAAAGTTAATGAAAATGAGATTGAAGAAAAAGAAAGAAAAGTGTTGTTGAGGAAGAACAAAGAAAATGGAAAATTTGGGGTTTGACCCATATATTTGATGAATTATTTTAAATTAGGACCTAATTAATAGAATGTATAAGTTTTAAGACTAAAAGTGTTATTATCCCATGACATGTCACCATCTCCGTTAATTTTTTAACGGTCGGTGACCAAAATGATAATGAAACAAAACGTTAGTGACGATTTTGAAAAAAAAATTAGTTGGGTGACCAAAATAGGAAAAAGATGATAGTTGGGTGACCAGTCGTGTATTTTACTCTAAAGATTATTATCCTATACACCGGTGGTGGAAATTTTTTATTTCCACAAGCATCTCAATTATAGGGTTTAAGGTTAAGTTTTAGGGTTTAGAGTTTAGAGGTTTTGGTGTATGGTTTAGAATTTAGGGTTCATGTTTAGAATTTAGGTTTTAGGGTTACAATTAGGGTTTAGGGTTGGGGTTTAGGTTTTAGGGTAATATGGATAGGGATTTAGGTTTTAACCCATAAACCCAAAATTCTATCAACAAACCCTAAATTCAAAACTACTATACTTATACCCCTAAACGGAGTCCCTAAGCTGCAAGTACAATATTGGAATATATATGGAAACAGTTAAGTTTTGTTAAGATGTTAGTTAGCCTTGTTTTGGTTAGTTGGTTAGTTGATTACTTGTTGTATAAATAAACACTTTGGCTTCTAGGGTTGTTAAGAAGCTTTTCTTCCATATACATGAAATAATAAAAGTTCCAGCTTTCTTCTTGTAACATGGTATCAGTTGTTTCTTAACGCTTCTCGTGTTTCTTTTATCGTTTTCGTTTTTTTCTTCTGAGTTTTTCCATTCTTTTTCAGTTATTGTTTCTTATCCTTCTTGATCATGGTGAGTCTCAATGATCAATTTGATGATGGCGGTAACCCTATTATCTTCACCAATCCGACAATTCAGGGATGGTGCTTGTTCTTCAACCTCTGACTAATGACAACTATAACAGTTGGAGGCGTTCCATGGCGATGGCTTTCTCTGCCAAAAACAAATTGGGGTTTGTTGATGGTTCGATTTCTGCTCCTCCTTTGCTTCCTGTAGAAAAATTCAATGCTGTGACAAGAGCAAACAATCTTGTCAATTCTTGGCTTCTTAATGATGTTTCTAAAGAGACCGTTTCCAGCAAATGAATGGTCCTCGTCTGTTTCATTTAAAGAAGAAGATCAGTGAATTGGTCCAAGGTTCTTCTTCAGTTACTGTTTACTACACTCAACTTAAAGTCCTTTGGGATGAACTAATGTCAGCAAAGTCAGTTTGTTCTTGTTCTGGTTGCACTTGTGGAGGTGTTCGAAAGATGGTGGATGATTCACAGAAAGAACAAACTATACAATTTTTGATGGGTTTAAATGAGTCTTTCTCTCATATGCGTGGTCAGATCTTGCTGGTTGACCCCTTCCCTTCGCTTTCCAAAGTGTTTTCTTGGGTCGTTCAAGAAGAAAATTAGCGTTCGATCTTGGTTCCTAAACCTACTATCGAAGTTGCCTTTGCTGTGAAAGCTGTATCCAAGAAGTCTCACCCTCAATGCAGTCATTGTAACATGATGGGGCATACCAGAGATAAATGCTACAAGCTCAATGGCTATCCTCCTGGCTACACTATTCGATCGAGGCAATCTCATCCAAATGTAGCTCATTCTAATGTTGTCAAAGATTCAGAATCTTCTTTGTTTGTTGCTGCCCCTAGTGATTCGTTGACTCCTCATCAATGTCAACAATTAATAGCCATGTTGACAACTCAGGTGCAGGCTGCTTCCACCCTGGACATTCCTTCTTTTTCAATCAATCTCACAATGCAAGGCAAGATTTTAGCTTACATAAACAGTTTACAATTCTCTGATTCTAAGTCTCATTGGATTATCGACTCAGGTGCCTCACGCCATATTTGTTATGAAAAGGGTTTGTTTGAATCTCTAACCCCTATTACAGGAGGAAATATCCTTCTACCTGATAAGTCTGCTATTTCAGTAGGATTTTCTGGAACTGTGCGTTTGTCTCCTTATTTGGTCCTTAAATCAGTTCTTTTTGTCCCAGAATTCAGGTTCAACTTATTGGTTGTTAGTGTACTTGTCAAAGATTCTGATCTTCTTTTTTTGTTTTGCAACTCTCATTGTGTTATCCAGGATCTTCAGCAAGTGGTTGAGAAGGGTGAGCTTTTTCAGGGGTTATATTTGTTGCGTTTGCCGGATGTAACTTTATATAGTCTGATTGATAACAATACATCTTGTATAAATTCAATTTTTTTTAGCTTCTTGGCATGACAAATTAGGTCATCCAAGCTCGAATGTATTGCATTTGTTAAAGGATATTGTATCTCCTTGCACTATCAATAAAACTGATTTGCCTTGCTCCATCTGTCCTTTTGTTAAGCAACATCGTTTGCCTTTTCCATCTTCTAATTCTCGAGCTGGGTGTCCCTTTGCCTTGGTTCACTGTGACATCTGGGGTCCATTTAAAACTCCTACATACAATAAGCAACGTTTTTTCTTGACCTTAGTTGATTACTATTCAAGATGTACCTGGATTTTCTTGTTGCAGCACAAATCCGATGCTATTTCTATTGTTCCCTCATTCATTAAAATGGTCAAGACTCAATTTGGTTTTGATTTGAAAGTGTTTCGGTCTGATAATACCCTTGAATTGCGTTTCACTGAGTTGTTTGCTTCTTTTGGCATCATACATCATTTTCTTGTGTCGAGACACCTCAACAAAATGTTGTTGTTGAGCGTAAGCACCAACATTTGTTGGCTGTTGCACGAGCTTTATTCTTCCAGTCAAGAATTCTAGAGAGGTTTTGGGGTGATTGCGTATTGATTGCTACCTTTTTGATCAACATACTACCTTCTCCTTTGCTAGGTGGTAAATCTCCTTTTGAGCTTCTACATGATCGTCCTCTTGATTACAAGTTCCTTCGAGTTTTTGGGAGTCTATGTTTTGTTTCTACATTACGAGCTCATCGAGATAAGTTTACTGAAAGGGCTTTGCCTGGTGTTTTCATTGGCTATGCCCCTGGTAAGAAGGGCTAAAAAGTTTACATTCTTAAGTCACGTTCCATTGTCATATCCCGTGATATTTCATGAAGGCATTTTTCCTTTCCATACAATTACCGATTTTGAAGCTGTCATTGATCCTTTTCTTGACATTTCTTTGCATACTGGTGTTTCTACAAATATGCCTGACCCTTCTTCTCAATTTGATCATTTTCGGATTCCTTCAAGAGTGCAGGGTGCTAAAGTTATTGTTGAGGTCAACACGCCTACTGAACCGTTAGTTGAAAATGCTACAGAATCGATCGTTGAATCCCATATTGAACTGGTAGTTGAGTCCCATATTGAACCGGTTGTTGAGAATGAGTCATGCCTAGTTCTCGAAGATGACATTGAACCGGTCATTGAATCTGATTATGTACCACCAACTGAGACCACATCTTCTGTTGATCCAATTGTTGTCCCTGAACAACATCTCGATCCTATTGAATAACCACGCAGGTCTATTAGGGTTGCCAGGAAGCCTTCATATTTACATCAATATTACTGTAATGCTGCTTCTTCTTGTTCGTATCTAATTGAGGATTATCTTGCTTCTACTCGATTATCATCTTCTTATGTTGCCTTTCTTGCCAACCTATCTTCTTCGACCGAGCCTTCTTTTTATCATCAGGCAGTCAAAATTCCCGAATGGAGAGTTGCCATGCAAGATGAGTTGCGAGCCATGGACAATCTCCATACATGGACTGTTGTTTCTCTTCCCCCAGGCAAACAACCTATTAATTGTAAATGGGTCTACCATATTAAACACAATTCTAATGGTACCATTGACAAGTACAAGGCACATTTAGTGGCTAAGGGGTTCACTCAGGTGGAGGGGATCGATTATACAAACACCTTCTCCCCCGTGGCCAAAATGACCTCCTTCAAAGTCTTGCTTTCTCTGGCAGCAGTCAATGATTGGCATCTTCTTCAGTTGGACGTCAATAATGCTTTCCTCAATGGTTCACTTGATGAGGAAGTTTATATGAAATTACCCTTGGTTACAAGACTGATGCACAAGGTATTGATTTAGTGTGCAAGCTTCAGAAATCAATTTATGGATTGAAACAAGCCTCTCGACAGTGGTTCCAAACTTTTCATGCTGTGGTACTAAAGTTTGGATTTGTTCAGTCTCCATCTGAGCATTCTCTCTTTATTAAAGGTTCTGGTGATGATTTGATAGCATTGCTTGTCTACATTGATGATGTAGTTCTTGCTGGCAAGCATTTAGCTTCATTGTTAGCTGTCCAGAACTTTCTCAAAGAACATTTCAAACTCAAGGAATTGGGACCTTTGAAGTATTTCCTTGGCTTTGAAATTCCCCGTACTCAAGATGGCATTTCCTTGTGTCAACGCCATTAAGCCTTACAACTTCTTGAGGATACATGTTCTCTAGGTAAGAAACCTGCTGACTTACCCATTGTTGCTAATCACAAACTGAGCATAAATGATGGTGAATTGCTCCATGATCCTCAAGTTTATCGACAATTGATTGGTCGTCTTTTGTACCTTACACACACTCGCCTAGACATTACCTATGCTGTGCATTTGTTGAGTCAATTTGTGTCCATGCCACGAGTCCCTCATCTTCATGCAGCACATCATCTTTTGTCCTATATCAAGAGAGCTCCAGGTCTCGGTTTATTTTTTTTCTTCCAAATTCAGTCTTCAGCTCAGCTGCTTTGTGGACTCAGATTATAGTGCTTGTCCAGATACGAGGCGTTCTAAAACTGGTTTTTGTACGTATCTTGGCATAAACTTGATCTCTTGGAAATCAAAGAAACATCATACTGTAAGTCGTTCTTCTTGTGAGGCGGAATACAGAGCCATGGCTTCAACAACTTGTGAGCTTGTCTGGTTGGTTGCATTACTTTCTTCCTTTCACATTGATGCTTCACCTATTTTCTTTATTGTGATAATCAAGCCCCAATCCATCTTGCCTCGAATCAAGTTTTTCACGAGCGATCCAAGCTGTAACCCCCTTAGCCCGACCTAGACGCTTGACCCAAACTACGAAGATTACACGGGGAAAACCAAAGTCAACCCGAAAGTCAACCTTGATTAACGACCCTTTTTTATTTTAATATGTCTAAATACATATTAAACCTAAGTGAGTGCTCACGAAACATGAATGAGAAAGGCACATCGATCGGATATCAATTAGGAACTCAATTGCACTTTATACAAGATTAGGGACCAAATTGTAAATTTTTTAAAATAGAGGGACTTTATTAATTTTAAGGTTACCAGTATGAAATTAATCATGTTACATGCTTCTCTGCCAAAATTCAGCTTAAAAAGACATCTCAAGCTCAAGCATTTGCAATCACAACATTTAGGACTAAATTGTAAAGCATGAAGACTCAATTCAATTCAAATCTGTGTCCAACGGTCACCCGTATCGGAACACCTACCCACCGTACCGAAACACATGTCGAAATAGTGTTTACCGTTTCGGCATGTGGGTATGTTCCGAGACCAGTACCGAAACAGGGCACTCTAGTAGCCAAATTGTTTCGAAACAATCTCAAACGTTTCGAAACACAAAGACCATTACAGGCCTCCGTTTCGAAACACTTGAGGGTGTTTCGATACACTTTTCCCTGAAACAGCAGTTCTAGCTGGTTTTTCATCCTTTAACACAATCAAACATGCCTCAAAGACTCCCAAATCAATCCAACAAACCATTTTACTCATAAGGAGCATATTTAGGACTTCCTAACACGAGCATGGCACAAAACACAATCCTACATAGTCTAAAGGCATACTTCCTAACCACAAAACCAATATAAGCAATCCAACCTCAAACAAAACAATTAAGGCCACTTACAACCCAAACATGCCAACATAAACATGCCACAACCCTAGGGAGTTCAAACATATCTTCCAAATACAATCTTGGTTTCCCATTGCCATTATATCAAAACTAAAGTGTATGAAAACTTCACCATACGTGAGCTTGTACTTCCTTGGATGGTCTTATCCTCTTTGATGCCTGGAAACACCTCAATTATCTGCGTTATTGGTAAAAGAGAGAGCGTAAGCACAAATGCTTAGTGAGGCATGCTCTAAAGAAACCAACACAATAATGCATTTCTTGAAACATTTTCTCAAAAGCTTTTAAACAACATGCTCATTCTATCTCATGCTTGAAAACCATTCAAAGCAACTTCTCAATGAAAACACATGTACCTTTATTCTATCTCATGCATTTAAACCAATGCAAAACTCATGGCAACGCCATACCCATGCTTGTACACTAAAGCATTTCATATACAAATCACATATGCATTTCTCATAGCATAAATCACTTCATCAAAGGTACATGTGAATCAAAAACCATTTCATATTTTATATTGGCATTTCACATCTCATTATTACTCGGATATGCGGACATCACACTAGACACTTCTAGTGGCATCTACCATCACCGTACTCACTCATCTAGCAACTCAATTCCCGGTGGAATCTCTCATCATCGTACTCACATGGCAGAATCTCTCATCGCCACAAAGCTTGGGTATTTCACCAAGTCCTACTCGATGGAATGCCCATCATCGGTTCTCTCCCTTTGGCTTAACCAAAGAGCACGTACGAATTTTTAGTTTATAGTGCACTCTCATCCTATTGATCGATCAATTATATCCGGTAAGTATCTCAACATCTATGCCAATATATTATGTTAAAACATCATCTCACCTACTGTTTTTCATGCAACAATTCTCAAACATTCTTATCTCACTTCAAAACCATAACATTTGCCATGCTTTAACACAAAAGCTCAAATCTCAACCAAGCAAGATGTTACTTCATGAAATCATTTCAAGCATCATCTCATGCTATAAAATATGCATAAAAACAATAAGAATTTATCAATCTCAAACCATTAGCATGTAAAAGCATTTTAGGGGCAATCACTACATCTATGAGAGCAATCTAGCAAATACTTACTTCCGGACTTAGGAAGGTGTTTCAAACCTTTCTTAAATCCCCAAACCTTGATTCTTTGTCCCTCAAGGACTTCTAAAACCATACGCACTCACCGATTACGTTTCGCTTGTTCACCGAAATGCTATCTAAGCTTCCGGATCAACTCCAAAGGCGTCCAATCATTCTAAACACATAAGAGCAGAGGATCAATGCATCATCATGCATTGAAATCATCAGCCACCCACCTAATCTCGATGCTCTACTCAAAAACCACATTTCAGCTACCAAACACAACCGAAATCACCTCCAAACTCTTCCAAAACAAAACCCAGCCAAGATCTATCATTTCTAATCATTTCTAAACATCAATTAACATCAAAAACCAACACAACCACGTCCTTATACCTCCAGCTATGACAGAACACCAAAATCACCCCAAAAACCATCATTCTAACAAGCAAAACTTAGGAAAACAATCCTATTCGGGATTTGATTGATAAAACCTCATTTGTAACATCAATTAACATCCAAAATACATTAGAAAACCATCTTAAAACAGAGCCCAATCATTCACCACGAAAATCTTCAAGATCTCTTCCAAAATCTTGAGTTTTAAGACCATTTCTTGTTTCTAAAATTAAAACCACTTAAAAATCATTAACAAAGGATTGATAACTTGAGAATTTCAGTAAAGAACTCATCATTAGAGGAGAAGGACGGAGCTTACCTCTAATGGATGATTTCTCCTTGATTTGGGCAAGTTTTCTTGAAAATTCAATGTAGAAATCAAGAGGATTTGATGAGGATTTGATTAAGAATCAAAGAAAGATTGAAATCTCATCAAATGAAATGGAAATCAAAGTATATTTTCTGGAGAGAATGTGTTTGGTTGAAAGGAATTTGAGAGAAAATAAAATGAGGGAAAATTTGTGAAAAGTAGTTATGAAAAGTCAAAGGTAGTTTCTAAATTAATTAACCTTCATTTCCTTTAATTAAAACATTAATTAAATCTCCCAAATTAAGGAAAAATCTGATGAAAATATTTTGGTAAAAGTAGCTCCTTAAAGATTCAAAGTTTCAATCCTTTACAAAACAGTCACTACTTAACTTTGCAAAAACTGCGATTTGGTCACTACACCGAAATGTAGTATTTCCAAACCTTATTTTGTAAAATTGATTCCACCATTATCCTTCATATATTAAATGAGGATTTTTAGATATTTTTCTATATTTTAAAAGCATCCCGAACTAGGTGTTCCCTAAAACTTCCTTTAAGATTCGAACTGTTTTCTGACCGGTCCGATTCAGACTCTAAACATCTAAGCCCAAATTTGGGGTGTTACACAAGCATATTGAAGTTGATTGCCATTTTGTGAGGGAGAAGTTGAATTCAGGGTTTCTCAAGTTGTTTCACATTCGCTCTAAAGGACAACTTGCTGACATTTTTACAAAAGCTCTCCATTCTCCCGCGTTCACTGATTTTGTATTCAAGATGGGACTAATCAACATTCATCACAATCCATCTTGAGGGGGGCTATTGGAATATATATGGAAACGGTTAAGTTTTGTTAAGATGTTAGTTAGCCTTGTTTTGGTTAGTTGGTTACTTGTTGTATAAATAAACACTCTGGCTTCTAGGGTTGTTAAGAAGTTTTTCTTCCATATACATGAAATATTAAAAGTTTCAGCTTTCTTCTTGTAACATACAATAATGAAGATATATGCAGATGAGGAACAATAAAAAGTTTCGAAAGTTGCCTTCTGAAGTGAGCGCATGAAACCAATTAAATGCTTCTGATTTGTGGTGTTGTCTGCAGATACAATTAAAGATCTAAATCGTGTATGTCCCCATTGACCAGGAGTCCATCCGGCTTCCTTTGTTACCAAATTAATAAAAAAAATTCAGGATATCGTTAGTTAAAGCTTCCAGCAGGCTGACAGTCTTTGAATATATATGTATATTAGTATAAAATAAATAGGGGAAAGATTACAAGTTGTTAGAAAAAAGATAAATTCAAGATATCTCCCTTATTGAAAGTTTGAAGTTTATCTAAGAGGAACAAATATATATATTCACCCAAATTTGTGGTTAGGGATATCAATGCATATAATTGCAAATACAGTATTTATATAAAACATGGAAAACAGAAATTTTTTTTATCTAATATAATGTCCAAAAACGGCCAAGAATAAATAAGAAAACACAAAAACCGAAATCAACTAATACAAATACAATAAAAGGCCAAAGAACTTACTCAAACCAGGGATATCCTCAACTTTGATGACTTTTTTAGGAATACCAGCTTCTTTCTGAATCAAATGAATCTTTCATTACAGCTATGTTTGAAATTTTTATACACATTTTGCAAAAACTATAACAAAGGAAGCCACAGTAGTTAAAATAATTAAAGACCAACGACAGAAGAAGAAAAATATCATTTACTAGATCCAACTTAAGTCAACCTGTTTTACTTGCGAATTAGAACTCAAACTCAAACTTAATACGAATTCGAAACCCAAATGAACCTGACCTAAAATGAAACCAACTTGAAATTACCCGACCTGAAATGAACACGAATTGAAATAAACCCGACCTAAAATTAACCCGACCTAAAATCTACCCAAGCCCGAATTAACCCGTCAATTAACTGATTCGGACCTGAACCATTTTGACCCGGCCTAAAATTAGCCCTGCTCGAAATGAACCCGATCTGAAATGAATCCGACTTGAAATGAACTCGACCTGAAACTGACCCACACTCGGCCCAAATCGAGTCGAAACATCAAATCGATCTAATACGACCTGTATCCGATTTGACCTCACAGGACTCTACCTGAAATTCATTCAATTACATGTTTTTACATCCCTACACTCCACTAGGAAATGTGATCCTCCGGGAACCAAAACACTCTAAGCTATAGGATTATATAAGGGTAAATTACCTGGGTGACCACCCAACTGTTGGTGTGACATGTTTTGACCACTAAATTAAAAAAAATTTAAAATTCGACCACCCAACTATTTAGTTGGACCTATTTTGACCACAAACCGTTAAAATCTGATGGAAGATTGATGTGATTGTTAATAGAAATTTGTATAACTACACATTTGGTCCATGTTAGTTACATATTCTATCAATTTGATATTTTCTAATTAAATTAAATAATTAATCATTTAATTAAACACAAAACTATCCCTTTGTTTGGCATCTGTTAATATGTAAATCTCACCTTCGAATTTTCCCAATCTAAAGCTTCAACAGATAATGAGGAAAAGATGAAAACCTTTTGGATCTAAAAACACTTCATTATAATTTCTCGGTCTACTTATGATGAAGCCAAGCTACTTGAACTACTCTTTTCCTCCATTTTCAACCATAAGAAGTGAATTTTTTTTGCCTTGCAGCTGATTGGCACCCCATCGGAGGCTGAGTTGGAGTTTTTGAATGACAATGCTAAGAGAAACATTCGACAACTTCCCCTTTATCGTCGACAATCTTTCACTGAAAAGTTTCGAAATGTCCACCCTTTAGCTATTGTTTTTGTTGAAAAGTTGTTGACCTTTCTGTTGATTGGATCAAATGATCGAAATAAACAAAGAGGGGGTGAATTGGATTTTTAAAGTTTTTGGTGATGGAATTGGCAAATAAAATTGGTAGACAAGGAATTTTAGAGTGGTTCAAGTTCCAATCGATCTCTACATCCACTACCTTAGCTTCACTAAGGATTTGCAACAATTCCACTAATTGCTCTTCCCCTTTTCTAGGCTAAGGATGTAACCGTTACAATTTTGGTCAAATTTTCTACCCAAAATTTGACCCAATCCTCACACAATAGAAACAAAGAAGTTGTTGGCTAAAACAAGTATCTCTCAATACACAATATAGCCCAATTACAAGCACTCAACCCAATTGAAATGATAAGAATGAAAAATACAATTGGAGTTACAAGACAATAATGAGATTTAGGCACAAATGCTTGTATTTTATGTTTGAATGTTTGCTTTAGGATCAATAGTTGTTGCTGAAGCTTTTAGAAGTCCCTTTTATATCTTTTCATTAAATTCTAGCCGTTGTGGTTGTTGCATACATCAATAGAGCCGTTGGGGAAGTCATCTTCCCTCCATAAATGCAGTCTGCAACCAACCGTTTTGAAACGCCCGACCATGTTTCGAAACAGACTAAAATAGAAAGAGCCGTTGGGGTGCATTAAAGAGCCCGTATCGAAACGGTTAAGAGTGTTTCGATACGCTAAGAGCTGTTTCGAAACCCGTTTCGAAATATTTTTGCCACTGTCAAGGACCGTATCGAAACGGCTTGAATCATTGCGATACGCCTTAACGACTTGTGAAAAATCAGTTAAAAACCTTCTAATGGTCATATTTTTTTAAAATCTGATTGAATACCGTTTCGAAACATTTGATGTCGTTTCGATACGGTGTCTCGAGGTTCTTAAGCCGTTTCGAAACTCGTTTCGAAACACGGGTTGACAATGTGAAACCGTTTTGATACCCGTTCCGAAACATGAGCTCATATTTTCAAAAGTGTTTCGAAACACCTAAGGCTGTTCCGAAACGGTGGCTCGAAAATCACTGTTTTGGCTTCAAGAACACTTAGAAAACTTTTGATAAAATTAGTTTTTAACTTAGACATTTTCTTTTAAACATGTAGAGAGGTTTGAGGACTTAAAAATTCGTTTTCACATTTTCAATTTAGTCCTTAAATTCTTTAGTTATATCAAAATCAAATTATCAGTTTCACAATCTCCCCCTTTTTGATATAACAAAACCAAAGTTAGAATTTTTAAGAGTTTTGAAAATTTTGAATACTTTCTAACTCCCCCTCAATTTAAGATGGGTTTTTAAAGTTTTAAAAAGATTTAAATCCAAGTTTTAAAACTTAAAAACACTTAAACCACTTAAAATGAATTTTGACTTTTAGATTACTTCTCCCCCTTTTTGTTAGATCAAAAATAATAAAACAAGGCTCAAAGAGAAGAGATAAGGTTAAAAGCAATAATCAATAAGCAATAAGCAACATAATATAAATTCATAAAATTCAAATATCCAAAACATAAATCTTAAACAATAAGTTCAAAGCATAATCCCAAATAGAAGAAATCAAAACATAGGTTCATATAAAGGAGATAAAGATGCAAACTTAATCCTAATATGCATAGCTAATATGAGATGACATGAGAATCCTAAGCCTCGTCGTCGTCACCATCATCATCCATGGAATCATCATCGTCATTAGCTTGAGCGCGACGAAAATCCATCCATTGGTCATAAAAGGAGGAGAAAGACTTGTCCATGGAAGAATGTTGGTTCTCAAGGGATGTGAGTCGATTCTCATTTGCAAGGAGACGATCCTCTACGGATTGCAAGCGTGTATTGATAGCACCAAAACCCCTAGACATGTTAGTGTCCAATGTGTTGAACCGCTTGGTAAGAAAAGCCGCGAGAGCTTCATTGTTGGCATCCAGAGCTTGTGGTTGAGGTTCAACTTAAGGTGGAGGTGCTTCCCTATCAACACGTTCCCATTGGCCATTGTTGATATATTGAAATCCAGACTTGCGAAGAGAAGATTCACCAAGTTTTTGCTTGCGGGGTTCCGGTGAGTCATAGGTGCAATCAATATTAAGCTTTCCAAAGATATAACTTAAAACAGTCCCATAAGTGAAAGACTTGAATGCATCGGTTTCACAGAGCTTAACATTATTCACCATCTCGGCAAACATGATCTTAACAAGATTAGAGCGTTCTCCATGATGAAAACATTCAAGCCAAAAATAATCTACTTGACGAACGTGAGAGAATTTACCTCCGGAGGGGCGAATAAACCACGAGATCATCAAGTGGAGGAACCTATCGTGAGTATCCAAGGCAAGCACTGAACCGGTGTGGGAACCAAAGTGAGTCTCATTCTCGATTCCTTCATTCTTAAGACCAAAAGTAGTCTCTAAATAAGGGATGTCAATGACAATCCTCTTTCCCAAGATAAGAAACTCAAGGCCAATAACTTCGGAGTTGTCTTCACTATTAATAAATTAGGCATTTGAGTAAAAGAAAAGAACCATGTGCTTGTAGCAAATATCCGGGATACTCAAGAAACCAAGGAATCCCCATTCTTGTAAACGGGGGAGGTAACGAAAGAGAAAGCGCTCGGAGTCAAGAAACGAGATGTCAACAACACGCTCACGACGAACGCCAAACTCCTTGACATATTGGAAGCGCTCTGTGAAACCGATATTTTAATTTTGATATAACTAAAGAACCTAAGGACTAAATTGAAAATGTAAAAATGAATTTTTAAGTCCTCAAACCTCTTTATATGCTTTAAACAATATGCCTAAGTTAAAAACTAAATTTATCAAATGTTTTCTAAGTGTTCTTAAAGCCAAACCAGTGATTTTTGAGTCACCGTTTCGAAACGGCCTTAGGCGTTTCGAAACAGTTTTGAAACTGTGAGTCCATGTTTTGGAACAGGTATCGAAACGATTTCAACACTGCCAACCCGTGTTTCGAAACAAGTTTCGAAACAGATTAAGAAAATTGAGCCACCGTATCAAAACGACATCAAGTGTTTCGAAACGGCTTTAAAATTGATTTGAAAAATATGATCGTTGAATGTTTTTAACTGATTTTTAACAAACCGTTAAGGCGTATCGAAACGATCTCAAGCCGTTTCGATACGTTCCTTGACAGTGGCAAAATGTTTCGAAACAAGTTTCGAAATGGCTCTTTGTGTATCGAAACAGTTCTGACCGTTTCGATACGGGCTCTTTAATGCACCCCAACGACTCTTTCTATTTGCGTCTATTTCGAAACAGGGTCGGGCGTTTCAAAACGGTTGGTTGCAGACTGCATTTATGGAGGGAAGATAACACCCCAACGGCTCTATTGATGAATGCAACAACCACAACGGCTAGAATTCAATGAGAAGGTATAAAAGGGACCTCTAAAAGCTTCAACAACAACTATTGATCCTAAAACAAACATCCAAACATCAAATCCAAGCATTTGTGCCTAAATCCCATTATTTCCTTGTAACCCCAATTGTCTTTTTCATTCTTATCATTTCAATTGTGTTGAGTGCTTGTAATTGGGCTATTTTGTGTATTGAGAGATACTTGTTTAGCCAACAAATTCTTTGTTTCAATTGTGTGAGGATTGGGTCAAATTTTGGGTAGAAAATTTGACCGAAAATTGTAAGGGTTACCTTAGCCTAGAAAAATGGAAGATCAATTAGTGAAATTGTTGCAAATCCTTAGTGAAGCTAAGGTATTGGATGTAGAGTTCATTATGAACTTGAACCACTCTAAAATTCATTGTCTACCATTTTTATTTGCAAATTCCACTACCAAGAACTTTAAAAATCCAATTCACCCCCTCTTGGTTTAGTTCGATCATTCGATCCAAAAATCACCCTTTGAGGATTAACAACCACAAGAGGAGTTCCTAGGAAGAGTGTGATCATCCAAAAATCAAGAAATGGCATCTACCTCCGATTCGAGCATGTATGAGTCTCAATCCACTACAAAACCACCTTTCTTCAATGGCGACAACTATCCGTTTTGGAAGAATCGGATGCGCCTCTTCATTAAATCCAATGATTACTTTGTTTGGGATGTCATTGAAGATGGCTCCTACATTCCATTGAAGCAAGATAGTGAAGGGAAGATGGTTTTGAAGAAGAAGATGGAGATGAGTGAAGAAGAGAGGAAGAAGATCCAAATAAATGACAAAGCTCTTCACATGCTCTTTTGTTCTTTCGGTCCGAACATCTACTCCAAAGTCTCATCCATTGAGAGTGCCAAAGAAGTGTGGGATACTCTTGAGACCACCTATGAGGGAACCAACGATGTCAAGGAAACTAAGATTGGTTATGAAAATTTCAAGATGGATCCCGATGAGACGGTGTCCAAGATGTTTGATCGCTTCTCAACCATAGTCAATGGGATTAAAGGATTTGGAGAGACTATACCGGAAGACAAGCTTGTCCGGAAGCTACTCTACTCACTTCCCGAATCTTGGGATGGGAAGAGAACCGCCATCATAGAAGCCAAAAATTTGAAGACTTTAAAGCTTGATGAGCTAGTGGGTTCTCTCCTTACTCATGAGATTATGAAGCAAGGAGAGGAAGAAGAGAATAAGAAGGAAGAGAAGAGAGTAGAAAAGCTAGAGGTGGAAAAGAAGAAGAAGATGGGAATAGCTCTCAAAGCTTCATTACTTGAGGAGAGCTCTTCTAGTGAGAAGGATGAGCTAGAAGAATTGGCTATGATAGCCAAACGATTCTCACGCTTTATGATGTCCAACCAGGGAAGAAAAATTCAAAGAAAGATGGACTTCAAAGGTAAAAACAAAGAAGAAGCAATGAATCAAATCATTTGCTTTGAGTGCAATAAACCCGACCACATACGTTCGGAGTGCCCTCAACTCAAGAAGAAGGGCTTTGAGAAGAAGAAGAAGCTCAAAGCCAAGCTTGCTACTTGGAGTGATGAGGAGTCATCCGAGGATGACAAACAAGAAGTGGCCAACCTTTGCCTCATGGCACTTGAGAAAGATTCCTCCATGGTAACCTCTAACTCATCATCTTTAGATTTTACATATGATGAATTAAATGATGCATATGATGAGTTGCAAGAGGTCTATGATGAATTAGTTGAGAAATACAAAAACACACTGAATGTACGTGATGTCACATGGAAACATGCATATGACCTAAGAAAGAGATATAAACATGTATTCTTTTGCAACAAACTCACCCGCAAGCCTTTGTCTAGGATGAAAGTGTGAAACCGATAATTTGATTTTGATATAACTAAATAATATAAGGACTAAATTGAAAATGTGAAAACGAATTTTTAAGTCCTCAAACCTCTCTACATGTTTAAAAGAAAATGTCTAAGTTAAAAACTAATTTTATCAAAAGTTTTCTAAGTATTCTTGAAGCCAAAATAGTGATTTTCGAGTCACCGTTTCGGAACGGCCTTAGGCGTTTCGAAACACTTTTGAAACTGTGAGCTCATGTTTCGGAACGGGTATCGAAACGGTTTCAACATTGTCAACCCGTGTTTCGAAACGAGTTTCGAAACGGCTTAAGAACCTCGAGACACCGTATCGAAACGACATCAAATGTTTTGAAACGGTATTCAATCAGATTTAAAAAAAATATGACCGTTAGAAGGTTTTTAACTGATTTTTCAAAGTCGTTAAGGCGTATCGCAACGATTCAAGCCGTTTCGATACAGTCCTTGACAGTGGCAAAAATGTTTCGAAACGGGTTTCGAAACGGCTCTTAGCGTGTCGAAACACTCTTAACCGTTTCGATACGGGCTCTATCAATTCTGGTCAATGACACGCCATCTCAGTTTTTTCGAATCAAAAAAGGTTTAAGGCAAGGCTGCCCACTATTCCCTTTTTTCTTTAATCTGGTGGCGGAAGGTCTAAGTTCAACTCTATCGAAATCGGCTAACCTTGGCCTCTTCAAGGGGTTGATATTATTGCAAATGGACTCAACAACATGACTCATCTGCAGTTCACAGATGACCTTATTCTTTTCACTACGTCAAAGTTGGAGCAAATTCAGAATTTAAAACGAATACTAAGAGTATTTGAAGCAGCTTCCAGGTTACATCTAAACTTGAAGAAAACAGAATTATTTGGCATCAATGTGGATAATGGTACACTTCAACAGTTTGCTGCAGCCATTAACTGTTCCTGTCACTACAAGAAAATGCATTTTTAGTGACATTAAAAATGGTCACTAAAAGTATTAAATTTAGTCACTGAAATTTTTAGTGACTATTTTTCTGAGTCGTCACCATTCGTCACTAATAACTCTTTCACTATTATATTAGTGACAACTTTTATGCATTTCATCACAATTAATTATATTTTTTATGACTACATTTTTTGACACAAAAGATTAATAATAGTGACTAAAATTTAGACACTAATGTTATTCTTATTAGTGACAAACATTTTATCACAAATACATATTGAAATAGTGTCTAAAATATGTTGTCACTTTCAATAATAAAAAATTAATTATATTTTTAGTTGTAGCCATCTTATGTCCTTGAAATTTAATGGGTCTGCTTGACTTTTAGCATTTCATTTGGCCATTGAACTTTTAATTATAAATTATGTGATACCTTCATATTTCAATTTTTAATAAACAAATACAATGTATGGCTTCATGGAGGATCGAACCTGGAACCTTTAGGGGGAGAGTGCAATGTCTATCCACTAGGTTAGGTAAGAATTTTATATTATTTTAAAAGAAACATATTATTTAGGTTAAATTGTAATTGAAATTAATTTTATTTATTTTAAAAGTATGTATTAATTATAAAACTAATTAATATAATAATAATTTAGTTAATTTTCTATGGTTTCTCATACGAAACACGTTTGTTGAAGAAAAAAATATAAAAATAATTAAGTTGGTTTTAAAATGTAAACATATGAATATTAATATTTACACCTAAAATATTAAATATTAGATATTAAATATTATATTTTAATTAATTACATAAATTAATTTAATTTAATTCAAATTATTGAATGAATTATCCTTTTTGTGATAATTATTTAGTATACTAACAATGCAAATTTTAACTCCACAAGCAAAGTTAAAACAAATATCAAGTGTAAAATTTTTCACTAGGTAAAATTTGCTATCACATACTATGCCAAGATTCTATATTAGTCTTTTTACTTTAATTTGGTCACTTTAAGTTTCTGTACTTTTTAAGTTTTGAAATTGCGATCTTGACATGAATGGTAGTCTTCAAATATGTTAAGTAAAATTTTGTTTTTAGCCCATTTTTCATACATAAGTTGCATATTTGATTTTTGTTTTTTTATTTTATCAGTTTTAGTCGTTGTAATTTATTCATATTGTCGTTGTCCCATTGAGATTAAGATTAAAATTTTAAAATTTGAAAAATATAGGGACTATAATTGATCAAAATAGAATGACTAAAATAACAATTTACACATAGTATAGAAACTAATAGAATTATTTTACCTTTTGACAAACTAATTTATGGTAACTTCAATTTTTTATAATTGTTATTATTACTATTATTATAAAAATAAATTTATTATTGTGACAACATCTAATTTTTCATTAATTTTATTTTTCATTGGTGACAAAATTTATCGCAACAAAAACTAAAATTTAAAGTGACAAACAATTTTATTGTCACAATAAACATCAAATAATAGTTACCACTTTATATATCGTCACTATCATGGGTCAAAGTTTTAGTGACAATAAAATTTGTGTCACAATTATAGACTTATAGTTATAGTTTAATTGTGAAAAATATAATCGTCACAATTACTACTATAATAGTGACCAAATTAAAATACATCACAATTACTAATACAAATAGTGCCGCACAAAAAATTTATCATAAAAGTTTAATATTTGTGACAAAATTACTCCTAGTCACTGGCAATTTGTCACTAAAAGTCTATATTGTTGTAGTGTGTAGCTCTCTTCCCACCAAATATTTGGGTTTACCGTTGGGGGTCCCTAAGAATTGTGTTACCATGTGGAATCCAGTGCTAAAAAAGTTTCGATTACACTTATCGGGATGGAAAGGTGCTAATTTATCTCCAGCAGGACGTTTAACGTTGGTAAAATCAGTTCTGTGTAGCCTACCAATTTATTTCATATCCTTATTTAAAATGCATGTATCAATAAGTTCGCAACCGAATAGCCTCATTTCAAAATTCATATGGGGCAATGTGGAGAGTATAACTATTCATTGGGTACGATGGGAAGATATCTGCTGTCCAAAAGAGGTTGGAGGTCTGGGAATTGTTGATCTCAAAATCAGAAATCGTGGCTTTTTAAATAAATAGATTTGGAGATTCAATTTTGATCAAGATAGTTTGTGGCGTAAGGTTTTGGATGCTAAATACTATGAGAGCTCAAACTCGATGTTGCCTCCGGCTATAAACCAAAAAAATTTATCCTGGATGTGGAGAGATATTACAAGACCGCTATATTTCCTGTCTGATACATTTACAGAAAACCTACGCCCAATCCTTGGTGAAGGTAAACTGATTGATTTTTGGTTCGATTGCTGGGCTGGAAACACACCTCTTGCTTACCAGTTTTCAAGAATCTTTGCTTTAGCAGTGTTGAAGAAGGGAAAGGTAAGCGAGTTCGGAGCCAAACATCAGTATGGTTGGAAATGGTAGATTGCACTCCGCAGGCAACTATTCTTGGGAATTGGGAGTGTGGGATCAATTCTTGCATACTATCAACAAAAACTCAGCCCACTCTATTCCTACAGATAGTTTACGATGGGTTGGTGATGCTAGTGGCTGGTACACTCCTAAGAAATTCTGTGAACTTTCTTCTTCAGTGGACAAAGTTAAAGATGATATTTGGAAATTGATATGGGAAAAGTGCATCCCACCAAAAATTCAGTTCTTCATGTGGAGACTCTTACGGAGGAGAATCTCTACTAAAGTCAATCTTCTCAAGAGAAGATCTACACTTCTAATCGATGATCGTTGCCCCTTGTGTGGACTTGAGGAGGAGACAGAACACCATCTCTTCTTCGCTTGTTAGGTAAGTTGGAGATACTGGATGAAATGGTGCTCGAAATGGAGATTATTCTTTATTTTTCCAGGTTCAATCCCTTGTATCCTATCAGCATGGTACGAGAGTCATGTCGACAAATCAACCAGAGCAGTTTTGTGTATATCTTTCTTTGGTTTTTGCTGGGCTATATGGATGTATTGAAATGAGATAGTATTTAACAACAAAAGGCTATTCGAAGATCAATTGTTCTCAGGGGCTCAAATCAGAACATACCAATGGTGCCAAAATAACTGGCCAGAGATTTTCATATCTGAAAGCTATTTTATAGCTAATCCGGCTGGGGTCAAATGTTCTATCGTGAAACAAAAAAAAACTTCTATCTGATTGTTCATTTTTATCTGATGCTGAATTTATTTTTCATGTTGATAGTGCGGTCAAGGGCAGTTTCGGAGAAGCAGGTATTGGGGGATTGTTAAGAGACTCCTCAGGAAAACAACAGGCGAAATTTTCCAAATCAGCCGGGATCATTGACGCGACGACAACAGAATTGCTGGCAATCAAAGAAGCATGTTTAATGTGTAAATCGAAATCCAGAATTTCAGGTAGGAAAGTTCTCTTCATATCCGACAGTTCCCTTGCGACTACATGGATTCAGAAATCGGGTGAAGCTCCTCTGAACTTCAAACCACTTGTCGTCGAGATTTGTAAATGGGCTTCTTGTAATATCTGGAACTTCGATTATATTAGCAGGGAAGATAATTCTGAAGCTGATTCATTAGCCAAAGCGGGTATTGGGAGAGTAAAAGCACTAAAATGGTTCATCGAAGATTAAAATGCCAAAAGATGCCAAGATGGTTCCTTTCTGAACTGGTTATTTCTTTCCTTAGAAGATGGTGGCCCCTTGAGTCAGATGGTTTACCGTTTATTGTAGCTAATGTACTTCGTTAAGTTTCTTGTATACATGTTTTATGGCTGTGTATTAGACTGATGGATTTACGTATGGTAATAAAATAATATGGCACTCTTTTCCTCCTTCCAATGCTAGTATTCCATGAATATTAGTATGGAGGGGGTTTTTAACGAGGCCCGTCTCTCTTTAAAAAAAAATTGGAATTTGAAAATCAAGATTGCTCCTCCAATCTTCCAACTTGAAATTCATTGAACAAGATGAGAAAAATCAAAATCTCTTGTGTGATTATTGATTAGAAATGATTTAGAAAGAAAAAAATGAATATAAATTGGATAAGAAAATCTAAGAAAATTAAAATAGTGTTTGAGAGAATCTTGATAGAAAAAGAGAGATAAGTTTAGACATAGATTTCTTTCTCGAGAAGGTAATAACCGTCGTCAAATTCTAATTAGAAATAGATAGTAAAATCCTTATTTAATAAATGAGTCAAATAATCCCGTAAAACTATAACTTTAATTATTTTTTACAAAAATACAATTAGTAATATTTTACAACCTTTTGTAAAATAGTCACAATTTAATTATTATTAAACCAACCCAATTAAAATTATTGAAACTCAATTTCATCATTTATGAAACTTATTAAATATATTTTTTCACAAATACTCATCACGACAAAATTCTCTAAAATTATTTTAATTACCAAATTATTTTTCGGAATTAATTAATTAACCAAAGCCTAACCCAAAATTTTAACCCGATTCTGATAATTTACCCGAATCTCCTAGCCTATTTTCCAGGACGTTACAACTCTCCCCCTCTAAAAGAAATTTCGTCCTCGAAATTTAGATAAGGTAACAAAGCAAATACATACATTCCTTCATCAAACAACTTCCTCGATTACATTTATGCCACATAAGTTTCATAAGGTAACAAAGCAAATACATACCTTTCCTCGTAAAACATCAATAACTCCTCAAAACTACAACCAACATCAATGGCTTCACTTAACCAAACATCAATCTCAATTCATGAAGAACAACTACCCTAACTAGGCACTTAAACTAATTCCAGTTCTAAACTTGTAAAACCAATTTCCATAAATTTTCTCCACCAACAGGAAACCATTAAGTTTGAACAACATACCCAATTCGTTCTTAAAACCATCACAAACCAATCAAACACAATTAAATTCATTTTAATCTCAAATGTTAATAGAAATAATAGATTAAGGATACAAATCGTGTGAAATGTCAATAAGAAACCATAGCTCACCTTGCTTGATAGAAGTTCAACCAAAATGAGCTTCCCCTTGTATTCTAACATAAAAATATTATGAACCAAAAATCCACGCTCAAGTTTAAAAATCATTTGGATGAAAAATAGATTAGAAATAAGACCAGAATATCAATTAATCATTAAAAAACATTTTAGGAAAGTAGAGGTACGAAAATAATGGTTTTTAGTTGTGATAAAATTTAGAAAACTCATGTTTTGGAGAAAATGTTAGCCATCAATAAATTTTTTAAAGCAAAAGAAAATTGAGTTTGTTAAAATACAAAGGGTGCATTTGCACCCTAAAGATTCTTAGCTTGTGTCCTATCTCTATTTAATTCACAAAACTACTTCTAAAACTAAATTGTCTCTTCTCAAAAGTTATCAAAAACATAATTCTTGTTATTTGATAAACCATTTAAATAACCTTCCAAAACATTAGCCATGTTCATTTCATCATATATCCCTTTGAAAACATATTCAATTATTAACCCGAAACTAATTAATTAACTAACTAAACCCAAACCATGATCCCAAACGAAATCCAACCAATGTCTAACAAAACATCCTTTGCCACAACATCGCTAATGGTGCAACAATCTCATAAGATTCTCCCACAATCTTCGATAATTAACAATTGATTCTCGAAAGATCACGTACTTCTGACACCAAACTTGGTTGCTTCAAACCTCGAACAACTCCAACTCCTAAGAATCAATCTTTAACTCTTTCTGAAAGCCTTGCAACCTCAAAGAACCTCCTCGCTAGAGCTAACTTAGATAAGCTACCTTGCTAACACCACCACTTCGTCGGGCCTTCGAGAAATCATCTGTAAGTGTGAACATATGTATGCATGATTACTTATGTGCCCTCATAGATGCCTATGTGTATGTATGCAAAACCTCTAATGTCATGCCCAAATGTATTCTTGTACTGACATATTTAAATATATACATATAAGTGTTTATGCGCTGTGCATGCTCAACTATCCACACTTACTAATAACATTCTCAAAACCAATATTCTTTTCACCACGCCAAAAGTCACACTTACCCAAATAAGGAGCAAACATTCGCTTCACCACAAAGCCTGCTAAACCATTGATGATTGTCGACCAAGATCCTTCTCGGTAACATTGTACACGAGAATACCACCACTCTTACTACTTACGAAACCCAATATTCACAGAATACTCAACTCATCACAACCTCGAATACTACTAGCGCATTTGTCATCAATATGACATAACATTAAACGCATACCAACCAAACAATCTTAAACACTATTGTCGTCAACAACCACGCTGAAGCTTTCAAAACTAGAACTTATGATCAAACATATCCATAAACCAACCGTTATTACCATTATGTTCTCCACTCACACATTTCTTTAATGCTCATAAACACGATAGAAAAAGATTCGGGAGCCACACCAAGGTACGTCTCAACACCGAACTCTACTTCGTAAATAAATGAAAACTCAAGAAACTCATTCGAAAGCCTTCCAGGAAAGAATTTCTTAACAACACATACATTCAAAACTTGAACATACTTTAACCTTAGATTACCACATAAGCCATAAGCTCATCAAACATAAATCAGTCCGTTCTTAGACAACTCGACCACAAGAATCAACTCCAATCTTCAAAACTTCAACACACCCAAACAACTACCTTTAATTAATATGCATAATTGCGTGAAACCAGAATCCACCAGATGATGCAACAGAGTATGAAAAGTAAATTACCCAACCTTTCCTAAATCAAAATATATATATTCCCACAATTCTGTTATGCACCCTGACCTTCAAATATGAAAATCAATTCAATGCTTTACGCCTATTGCATACCTTGACCGTCCTCGTGGTAGGAACGTTAGGGATACCACCAAATTCTCCATAACAATCAACATCATGGGTCAGGTTTCGATCCTGAACATCAAATTCCTTGCCTAATGCGTACATCACAACCTTATCATTTTAAACACTCTAACAATCCTCATTAGAATCTCGGTAGAAGCTTTTCCGTGCCTACTTTGCATAAACTGATTCTGCTATAAAGAATACGACATCTTACGAGATACTCATTTCCATTTACATCACTTCACTAACTATTGTCTCCAAAACCCGTATCTTTAATATCGATGGTAATAACCACGTTTAACATTCGAAACAGTAGACTAACGCCACCCAAAAACTCATGAACAAGGACAACATTACTCAAGTTTGGAAATCATTTCTAACTACTCTCCATCGAGGACCAAGTCTACTCAAGATCGAAAACCACTTTTCTTATACTACCAATAACCCAGACAATGCTTACTAAGCTCGAAAGTAATTACATAATAAATCATTTCTTATCTAAAATCAAATTTATTACCGATGTTTAAACCTGATGGTTGGGTGTAGGCTTGACAAGTGATCCAATACAAACATGCAAAAACCTTTTTCAACAACATTTGTAATAGGCAATGTGTTCCCGGTTAACCCCAACATAAGAAATTAACAACATGATCACATACGAAACTCATTTAACAATTTCTCAAAATAACCAAATGAAACTCTATCCCTCCAAGGTTTTGTAACCTATCTCTGATACCACCAAATGAAACTCCCTTGACCCGACCTAGTCGTTAGACCCGAACCAAGAAGATCACATTAGGTTTGCCGAGCAAATCCGAACATTCTTATTCGAATTACGGTCCATTTTTTTCTTTTAACTTGTCTAGATTAATTATAAAGACCTAATGTGTGTAGAGCAGGCAGTTCAATTTTCATCCGATTCGAACATCGATAAGGCACTCAATTGCAAAACAAGTACTTTAGGCACCAAAATCTATATCTGAATAATTACATGGACTTATTCAAGTTTCAAGTTATCAATACTTAATTAATCATGTTTCATGGCAGCATGTCAAATTTCAGCTTCAACGGATAACATATAGACATCCAATTTAGCAAAAGATGAAATTAAGAACTAAAATGTAAAACATCCAAATAACATGAATTATCATGTTTGTAGCAGCTTCATAAAGTAAATAGATACATTTAAAACATTATAGAAAAATCTTAAATCAAACAGACATCATTTACCTATTCAATTGATGCAACAACATACGGTGACCAAATTGCAAAGAATCTAAACTCGGTAAAACACATTAATCGAATTAACCACCAACCATTACAATACACAGGCTGAACTTAATAAATTTTGGGAATTTGAATTCCATCACAAATTATTCAAAATTTTAAGAACAACATTGACATGCTTCTAATAATAAATCACCGTTAAACATATATGAACAAATAGTTACTAATTAATCAACACAATTCATATATATACAAGTAAACTAGAGGCACACTTCCTAACAAATTACATCATTATCCATTAAGCACCAAATGACCAAAACCTCAACATAGGCTATAGAATAATTAAATGATTGAAGCATATGACCATAACCACTCATGAAATACAAGTAATCAATCTAATCGTTATTTAAACCATTAAAATTATTTGATCATAACTATCATGTATACAAAGCATTAAGATAAAACCAACGTATTAATAATTAAATAAAACCATCATCTAATGTAATTTAAAATCAATCAAGTTATCGTTTCCTAAATAAAACAGTCCATCCTAATATTCTACCCACACTGCCTTATTACAAATATTAATAACACTGTAACCATACCCTTTGAATTCTTTTGTCTTGGAATCCACCTTACCTCGGGCCACGACCCCAAACTTGCTCTTATTCACTGCATTGATGGAAGAAAGAGAGTGTAAGCATATAATGCCTAGTGAGTGCGCTCAAAATGGGTAAAACGTAATGCGGTTTTAAAACCAAAACCGATATTAGAAATCCATATTAGAGCAAGTCAAACACATCATTTCCAAAGCATTTAAATAAACCATGTTTGTTTGATACATAAGCATTATGCTTTCATAACAAACGTTTTATTAAAAAAATTGATAAAACATGCTTGATCAAAACATAAGCATTTTCCCGTTTATTCTCAAATCAAATAATGCATAACAACCATATGCATCAAAGCACTTTTCTCAAGTCTCATGCTTACTCAAACCAAAGCATTTCTCATTTATAAAACATGTACCATAGATCTCATGCATTAACCATAATGTAAAATCTCAATGCAAGCATCTCATGCTTGAACATCATAAACATATCTCAAAATAGAATCTCATGTATAAATCTCATTATAAAAAACTATTTAAAACCATGATACATATAATCTCATATATTGGCATTAAAAGTGATACGGATGGAATCTACCCCCATCCTTGGAAAGAACTACCTCTACCCATAAATGTTCGGATATGCGGACACCTTGATGGCACTACCCCATCAAGTCTCATTGTGAGATCTACCCTCACCATAATCTCACTTCAGTCGAGATGACACTACCCCCATTGCCCATTGCCCATTGCTCACAAGTGTTGTCTATACAATAAATGTACAATTTAGCTCTAAAGACAATTTGACATCATATGGTTGTTGACAATTGAAGCATTAGTCTTTCCTTGATACTTGAAGGTCCCTTTTATACTCCCAATTGAGTTTGTAGCCGTTGAGGACCGTTAAGGTTGAATTAGAGCCGTTGGAGCCTTTATTTCCCACCATAAATGCAGTTCTGCAGCTTGGCATATCGATACCCTTGAATCCGTATCGATACGGTCCCGATAAGGAAATAGTCGTTGAGCACTTCAAGCTGCAATTTAAAAGATCGTTGGCAAAATGACCGTTAGGGGTAGTTGGGCGTATGGTACGCGATACAACCGTATCGGTACGTGAACTAGCTATTAGCTATTTAAAACATACCGTATCAATAAGGCAAAGCCTATCTGTACGTGTTTTGGCTACTGGAATTTTATTGTAGCTGAAACCCTAGGGCGTATCGATATAGTACGAGACCTTATTGGTACGGGTACTTGAAAAACACTGGTTTGACTACTTTAAAAGCATTTTAAGTTATTCCAAAGCCTTTTAAAAATTCTTAAACATAATTTCAAGTTGTTTTGACTAAAAGCGTATTTTAAATTCTTTTCAATTTAGTCCAAAACATTTTTCAATTATTATATCAAACATTTAGTTCTATAATCTCCCCATTTTTGATATAATAAAACCAACTTGAAAAATTGTTTGAGATTCTCCCCCTTAGTATTTTAAAAATTTGAATAAGAGATTAAAATTTGAATGAAATTAAAGCTCCCCTATTCTCTTGAAAAATTAATTTTTCAAACTATTTCTTCCCCTTTTTGTTATATCAAAAAGAATTTAAAAAGACATTAGGCTCAAAATAACTTAAAAGAAAAAATGACACAATTAAAAATTTTGGTTTTAAAATTGGCTCCCCCTTACTCAAAGCATTAAGCAATGTTAGTCAAACAATATGATTAAACTAGTTGAATTAAAAAATAAAACTAAATGAAAAGAAATTCAACTAATTTTACCACACTTGAACCCAAGGGAGGATGTAAAGCCTTTATTCTTCAAGTGCTCTCTTTGTGTGCATGAAGCTCCCCCTCAAATTTGGACTTGTTGATCACTCTCCATCACACCTAAACAAGACAATCAAGTAATTTTTTGTATCCAAATTTCTTTGGATCCATAGACATTAGTTGCACATAGTTTAGTCCCCTTATGAATCCATTTTTCAATTTCATCCTTTTTAGTTGAAGTACTTAGTCCTTTTGGGACCCAAATACTTCAAAAATCTAGGGGCACTAGATTGTCTAACATAAAAATTTGATTTTCTCAAATTGTTTTTCTTTTGAAGTTCATTGGAAATCTAATCTTTTTCCTTCTTAAGATCTTCATCTTCTTTTTGATGACCTTTTTCCATCGTTTGAAGCAAATTTTTTAAATCTAAAACTTTAAGTTCAAAATATTTAATTTTTGCTTCAAACTCTTGATTTGTTTTGGAAAGCAAATCATTTTCCTTTTTTAAATTTGAAAGCAATTTTTTTGTTTTTAGAAAATGATGCCTCAAATTCCAAAAGCAAATCATCATAGGCATCTTGAAATTCATCAAAAGTGTATGAATTTGAACTAGATGAGTTAGAAGTTACCTCCCCTCATTGAGGGCCATGAAGCATAGGTTGGCTACCTCATCATCGGTGGAGTCTTCATCACTCCATTTCGCCACATATGCTTTCTTTGAAGATGATCCCTTATTGTTCGACTTGTAGGAATCCTTCATCTTCTTCTTCGATTCATGCTTGGATTTAGCCATCTCGCTCTTCATGAATCAGGAGAATTTCTTGAAGAGATGAACCATATCTTCATCTTCACTTTCCTCCTTGCTCAAATAAACGTGTGGCAAGTACATGATTTGAGAGCAACGACACTCGCATTGATGCATAGCTCCATGATTTTCTTCTTCTCCATCTTCTTTATCTCTTCCTTCTTCTTCTTCTCCTTTTCTTTTTCTTTCTTCATCATTTCATGAGTGAGAAGAGACCCCATGAGTTCATCTAGCTTCAAGGTCTTTAGATTTTTGGCTTCGATGATGGCGGTCTTCTTTGAGTCTCATGACTCGGGAAGAGAATAGAGAAGCTTTCAGACAAGCTTTTCTTCCGGAATGATTTCTCCATAGCCTTTGAGTCCATTTGTGATGGTGGAGAATATATCGAACATCTTTGTAATGTCTTCATCCGGTTCCATCTGGAAGTTCTCTCTTATGTGACTTCAAGCTTGTCTCATACTTCATTGGCATCTTCGCAAGAGGACATCTTCTCATAGATGTTGGGGCCAAATGCACAAAAGAGGATGTGCAAGGCCTTGCAATTAAGCTCCATCTTCTTGCGATCATCCGCACTCCATTCCGCCTTTACTCTTTGTGGCATATAAGGACCCTCTTCAACAATATCCCAAAGCTTTTAGTCTTTAGATTTGATGAAGAACTTCATTCTAATCTTCCAATGAGCGTAGTTGGTCCCGTCAAAGAAAAGTGGCTTGTCGATGGATTGCGCCATTTGACCGATTGATTGAATGTTGAATCGAGCTTCCCGGATCGCCTCAATAGGATGTTAATCCCCTTCGATTGAGCCTCGCTCTGATAGCAAGTGTTAGGCTTGTAACACGCTCGAATCGATCACTGAAATCCATTAAAAGGGTTGATTTTGCTTTTTGAAAGAATTGGCTAAAAACCGAAATAATGATGGACAATTTGCACAAGGATTTTAGAGTGGTTCGACTACCCAACCAAGTCTACATCCACTATCTTAACACACCACTAAGGATTTTTCAATTCACTATGAATTCTTTCCATTTTATAGGCTAAGGAGGCAACCCTTACAACCCTATCTTTTAATGGCTAAGATAGAACCACTCTAGTTTTTGTCTAAGGCTAAACTAGAACCTCTCCTTTTACAAGGGATTTGTTTGGTAAACTAAATACCTCACAAGGTGGGTGTTCACACAAATTAAGCTCACAAGAGTACAGATGATTTACAATTAAGCACTCTCTTAAACACTATATACAAGAACAATGAAGAAATAAGAATTGGTCTCAAATTCTCTTGATCATATTGTTTGGATGTGTTCTCTAACCATCATCAAGTGTCCTTCTGGTGTTTATATAGTATGTAATGAGTTTCTAGCCGTTAGGGATGAGTCATAACCGTTGGGGATGAAAAATAGTCGTTACCTACAAAAAACAAAGCATTTATAACACAAGGAATCGATCCTTTTTAAAAAAGGGATCGATCTTTTTTCACAAAATATGACTGTTACAATAAAGGGATCGATCCCATACACCAGGGGATCGATCCTTTTGCACTTGGAACTAGAATCGAAAATATAAGTGAAACTGTCCATAAAGGGATCGATCCTTTTTGCCTAGGAGTCTGGAAAACAGTTTTTGTAATGCAAAAACGAATCATACTTGTTTTGAAAAAGGTAGGCTAAGTTGGAAAATATTCGAAATGAATTTTTCAAGTTTGTTTAGACTTTGAATTATTTTTGAAAGATTTAATATATTCGATTAAGTCCAAAAACATTTTTCTTTTAATTTGTTATATCAAAATATTTTCTCAACACATTCAACATAAACGTAACCATAGATGACAATCTATAGGCATGCTTCCTAAGAAAATAACCACATAAAGTTCAAAATGCAAACCAAAGCAAATACCAATATATGAAGTCCATTTACATGTCCAAATAGGCAGTATAAACTTACCACAAACTAGAGAGTTTCAAAACACAACCTCCCAAAACATATAAGTACTCTCACATTGCCACTTATACTAAATGTAAAACCATACTTGAGCTATGAAACGCCCTTGGAGTCTTCTCTTGCTACTTCGCCACCACAACCAAGCTATTTCTTTGCATTGTTAGAAAAAAAGAGCGTAAGAATAAATGCCTTGTGAGGGCCGCTCGATTAAAAACCAACAACAATGCATTTTAAAACCATTTCTCAAAAACAAATCTCTTTTCGTCATGCTCAAATACAACTCAAGCTTTAATTCACTTTCAAAGCAAAACCAATAATCATTTATAAAACATGTATCACTAATCTCATACATTTATCACAATGCAAACCTCATTGCAAGCTTCTCATGCTTGTACATCATAAAATATATCTCAAAATAGATTTTCATGTACAAATCACAATATACAAAACAATTAAAAATCATGATACATGTAATCTCATATATCGACATTAAAAGTGACACGGATGGAATCTACCCCCATCTTTGGATAGAACTACCCCTATCCATAAATGTTCGAATATGCGAACACCTTGATGAAATCTACCCCCATCAAGTCACATTGTGAAATCTACCCTCACCATTTCCTCACTTCGGCCGGGATGACACTACCCCCATTGCCCGTTGGTGATAGAATCTACCCATATCACTCGCAACACAATAGAATCTACCCTTATTGTGTAACCGAAGAGTTTGTCTCGGGTACGAATTTTGTATAATATAGTGCACTTCTCTTCCTATTGGTCGACCAATTATTTCCGATAATATTAAGTCTCATCACTTTGCCAATATACACTTTTAAACCATGTTACCTCAATATTTTTCATATGCATCATTTAAGCCAATTTCTATCAAAGTATCTCAAATACATTAAACCATGTATTTAGGCATTTTCTCAAGCATGTTGCACACTACTTTCTAAACACATGTATTATCAAATATAAACATATGCAACATTTCTCACTTCCAAAACATGTATATAATAGTAAGTAAAACAATTCTATCTTCAAAGCATGAGCATGAATTTAATAAAACAATGGAAACCGAAAATCGAGAGCGAAATCTTCTATACTTACTTCCGAGCTTAAATTACGTTTCAAACTTAATCTAAACTCTAAAACCTTGCTTTCAAACCTTTGAAAAGCTTTTAAAATCATTTTCACTCACCAACTTGATATCGCTTCGATGCCGACACACCGACGCCAATGCCTCAAAGCCTAACCAAAAGCGTCCGATCACTTGCCATCTTCCAATAAAAAATATAAGGGTCAATATAAATTGGACCATACTAAAATAAACAAATTATTATAGCACCCATCACAAATATTCGAACCAATTAAAAAAACACCTTCCACGCTACTGCCCTGATAGAGTCCCCTGTTTAGCCGCTCCTACCCTTTAATTTTCATCTTCTTATTTTTTTTAAATCCACGTGCAGCACCCCTTAAGCTCCAAAAATAAATCCCACGTGCTTTTAAGCACCCCTGCCTTGCGCACAGCGCGTTGCTTCGAAGAGCAGGGCATCCCCCCTGCTTCAACGCATCCGCATGTATTTTATTATTATTATTATTTTATTTTCTTTTGATCATTTCATCGAACATGTATGTTGCATTTAATATGTAATTTAATAATTAAATTAAATACTCAGCCAATTACCCCAGTCAAGAATTTAAATTTAAAATTAAATAATTAGATTAAATCCCCTTAATAAAACTTAATTAAATCAAGAAAGATCACCTCTAACATAAGCTTTTTCCTTGATTGACAATAATTTAGATGAAGACCTTCAAGAAATCCAAAACTAGTTGGTGTAGAAATTCATGAGAACCATTTAGATATCAAAAGTGTGTGAAAAGAAATAAATTTCTTGAGATTTTAGTGATGAGAAAGTAGTTTAGCTGATGGGAAAGTTGAGAGAAAAAGTTGGGAGAAAAGAAGTTACATAAGAAAATGTTTTAGCTTTTTAAAATCATTTTTATTAAAACTTATTTAATAAATAAATTAATGAAATCTTTTAAAAATACCAAAACAATGAAAAAGGCTAATAACACCTTGGTGTAATAGCTCCATAAAGATTCTAAGCCTTGACTCTTTTCAATTTAGTCATTAAAACGTATTTTGTAATTTTTACGATTTAGTCACCGTTTTCAAAATGCCAATTAAATCAGTCCAATTTTATCAACTTGAAATCTCCAAAACCTTCAAAATATTATTTTAGGATTCTAGAATATTTTCTAATATTTTATCTTCCTGAAAAACAATTTATTTCAAATTATTCCTGAAACTAGTTTAACCTGCTCGAGCTGATTCACCCGAACCGCTTAACCGAACCCGACTAACTTCTAAGCCCAAAATCGGGGCGTTACAACTCTCCCCTACTTAAGAAATTTTATCCTTGAAATTTACTTGGTAGAAAAAATAAGGGAATTGCTTCTTCATGTTATCCTTCCTTTCCCACGTGACTTCTTCAACACCTCGATGCCGCCACAACACCTTAACGAACTCGATGGTCTTACCACGAAGAACTTTACTATCCGTAGCTAAGATGTCAACGGTTCCTCTCCATAAGATAAGTCCGGATTCAATTCAATCTCTTCAACAAGCATAACACGCGACGAATCCGATCTATACTTCCGAAGCATGGATACATGGAAAACATCATGTATATTTTCTAACTCAGGTGGAAACTTTAATCTATAAGCTACATGTAACACCCCTCGCCCGAGTTAGGAACGAGGAGTGTCGATGCAATAATTCAATCAAGAAGACATGAAAATACGAGCAATTTTAATCCATCATTAAAATTTATCACTTATTCAAGATATCACTCAACATAACAATAAAATTAAATTAGCTAGATCATTCGAACACCATCACCAAGCCAAGACCTAATTTATACAAACAAGGTAATGATCTAACATGTTTACTTGATTTCAACAAGACTAGACCCCTAATTCATTTTAAGTTGAATTAGGCTATTCAATCAGGATCTAGTGCCATTCAATCCAATTACTTCTTAGACAAGAAACATTACAAGCAATCAAGGCGCAAGCACACATGGTTCACATCTCATATACATTCGATCATTTCTAGTTATAACAATTCAATCATCGATTCACCATTTTCACAAGTCATGAAACTATCATTCATAGCACTCAGATATGAAATAGTAGCAACCAAGCTTAAGTGACCATATACATGTTCTATCTATTAAGTTTACTTAATTGATTTCAATACAACACATGATCAAATATGATAGAAAACAAGGTCTAATTCATTCATTCATTCATTCATTCATTCATTCATTCATTCATTCATTCATTCATTCATTCATTCATTCATTCATTCATTCATTCATTCATTCATTCATTCATTCATTCATTCATTCATTCATTCATTCATTCATTCATTCATTCATTCATTCATTCATTCATTCATTCATTCATTCATTCATTCATTCATTCATTCATTCATTCATTCATTCATTCATTCATTCATTCATTCATTCATTCATTCATTCATTCATTCATTCATTCATTCATTCATTCATTCATTCATTCATTCATTCATTCATTCATTCATTCATTCATTCATTCATTCATTCATTCATTCATTCATTCATTCATTCATTCATTCATTCATTCATTCATTCATTCATTCATTCATTCATTCATTCATTCATTCATTCATTCATTCATTCATTCATTCATTCATTCATTCATTCATTCATTCATTCATTCATTCATTCATTCATTCATTCATTCATTCATTCATTCATTCATTCATTCATTCATTCATTCATTCATTCATTCATTCATTCATTCATTCATTCATTCATTCATTCATTCATTCATTCATTCATTCATTCATCTTAATCAATAAGTTCACAAAAGACCTTAACTTCATACATATATTTACATATCAAGTTTAATTACATAGTTACATATCAAAGATGCATTTAAACATTACAACTATGATATCAAGTTTTACATAAAAACTATGTACAATCCAAAATGCATGAAATAACAAGTCTAGACACAAAACTATGCCACCAACTAGGAGTAATGAAAACGAGCACCAAAACCATACTTTAGACTATGCTTCTTTCTTGATTTGAGCCCAAGTAAGGTAGCTTTATGATCAAGTAACTGGTTCAAGTATCCTCAACTTGTGGTTTGGGAAGAATGAAAGACGAGAGTGATAAGTACATAGTGTACTTAGTGAGGTAACAACTACCTAATCATGTTATCAAGTTTATTAGCATTATGTGTCCTTGTTCATTTTAATCAAGTTTAATCTAGCTAGTTTTCCATATACCATTTGAATACAAAAGACCAAGGAGGCGAGATTTCATACTAAGCACATAATGAATAAGTCAAGCAAGTATAAGCAATTCAAGCAAGGTGAGCATCCAATCTCATTCGAATAGAATCCCTTTTACCATTTGATTTATCTTTCAAGTCATGAGCATTTTAAGATATCATATATTTCAATTTAATTTATGCAATTCCATTTCATTACAAGATCATTTCAAGCGACAAGTTTGCTCATTCATCATTCATGATTGCAAGTCTTTCTTTCAAGTTTCATTTTGTAACACCCCAATTTTGGGCTTAGAAGTTTTGGGTTTGGACCGGACCGGTCGGAGTGCGGTTCGAATATAAAAGGTGATTTTTAGGAAAGCCTAGTTCGGGTTGCATTAAAAATGTGGAAAAATATCTTAAAATCCTCTTTTATTATATATAAAAGGATGGTGAAATCAATTTTACAAAATGAGGTTTGGAAGTGTGACATTTTGGGTTAGTGACTAAAATGTAATTTTTGAAAACTTGGTGACTGTTTTAAAAGGATTGAAACTTTGAATCTTTAAGGAGCTAATTTACCCAAGAAGAGTTTCTCCAGATTTTTCTTAATATTAAACAATTTATTAATGGTTTTTAATTAAAGGTAAAAGGAGGGAAAAAGATATTTTGGTTCTCATAACTAACTTTTCTCAAAAATTTCCATTTCTTTTCTCTTAACTTTTCTCTCAACCCAAACACTTTTCTCCAACAAATTTCCCTCTGATTTTGACACCTAAAGATGAGATTTCAATCTTCATTTGATCTCTAATCACTTCTACATCAAAACCTTAGCATTTGCTTATTGAATTTTCAAGAATCTTGGTTCCAAAAAGGGAGAAACTCACATTTAGAGGTATGAACGTCCTTCTCCTCTAAATACTCAGTTCTTTAATGAAATTCTCAAGTTCTCAATCCTTGATTTGTGTTTTATTAAAGGTTTTGTAGTTATGTTCTTGATCTTGGCTTTAAAATGCAAGATTTGGTTTAATTTTGATGAAATTCGTATGAAATGGTTGGGTACTGTTTTGAGATGTCTTTTTAATGATTTTTGGATGTATAATTGATGTGAAATTGAGGTTTAATCAATGCAATCCCGAATAGGTTTATTTTCCTAAGTTTTGGCTTGTGTTTATGATGGTTTTTGGGGTGATTTTGATGTTCTGCTATAGCTGGAGGTATAAGGACGTGATTAGATCCTTTTTGGATGTTAATTGAGGTTTATGAATGATTGGAATTGATGGATCTTGGCTGGGTAGTGTTGTAGAGATGTTTGGATGTGATTTCGGTTGTGTTTGGTAGCCGAAATGTGAGTGTTAATGAGAGCAGCGAGTTTAGGTGTTTTGGTTGAAGATATTAATGCATGATGATGCATTAATCCTCTGCTTTGATGTGTTTAAAACAGGGGAGACATCTTCGGATCCTTGTGGTGTTGATCCGGAAGCTTGATTGGTGTTTCGGCAAGCTTGCGAAACGGAATCGGTGAGTGAAGTTTGGTTTTCAGCTTTGAAACCAATGTTTTGAAGGTTTCGGAGCTTAGTTTAAGTCTAAACAACTTAGCTAAGCTTAAGAGTAAGTTTTCGGAAAAACTCTCTTGTTGATGAGCCATGAGATGGTTGAATGCAAAATGATTTGTTTGCATGTTTTAATTCTGTTTTTGAAAGCATATTTTAGCATGTTGGTTGCTGGTTTTATAAGCCATGTTTTGAAGGATGCTCAAGGTAAGGGATCCTTGTTTTGTACATTGATAAATGTGGTTTTGATGCATAATGATGCATGATGATGAATGGCTTTATTAAATGCTTTAAAACAGTAGATTAATGTTGTTAAATGATGTATATTGGCAAGTGATGTGGTTGGTCTAAAAGTGCTTGAATCGGATATAGTTAGCCGGCTATAGGATTGGGTGCACCGTGAATAAAGTCACCTTGGATGTCGAGGGGTTGTGATTGTACCATGCTCCATCCAAGTACACTAACGAGATGGTTAAGAACAACATGGTGGTTAAAAGTCCATGGGTGGTTCTTGTTTTAAGGTCACAATGGTGGTTAAAAGTCCATGTGTGGACCTTGTGTATTGTAAGATCACAATGGTGGTTAAAAGTCCATGTGTGGTTCTTGTGTTGTATGTCCCGTGATCTCGTTAGTGATGTTATACAACTACCAATGAGTGATGTGGAGGGGTTGTGATTGTACCATAGTCTCCATCACGGGTGTTGAGGGGTTGTGATTGTACCATGCTCCACCTTGATATTGGTAGTGTGTATGAAGCGTAAGGGACAACGCTTGTAATCCGCGTATCCAATTGTCGATTGTGTTTTGAGTTGAGAAAGGTATTGATTATCACTTGAGAGCCAATATGACATGTTAATGATTTGAAGCATGAAATGCTTGGTTTATATACACATGTGCATGATCAAATGTTGTTTTGAACCAAAGGTTTTGAAAAGGAGTTTTAATAATGCATTATTGTGATGTTTTAAATGAGCTTTCCTCACTAAGCTATGTGCTTACGCTCTCTCTTTCTTAAACCAATAATGCAGAGCATTGAAGTGCATAAAGGGCAGCAAGGAGGTCAAGAATCCAAGTGAAGAACTAAGCTCATGTATGGTGAATGTTTTCCTAACACTATTAGCTTTTGGGCATTTGGCAATGGGAACCTAAATTGTTGTTTTGGGAGATGTTGTGGACTCCCTAAGTTGGTTTTATGCTTTTGATGATGTTGGAACTTGTAAATGGCCTTTTGGTCCTTGGTTTGAAGTTTTGGTTGGTGGTTATATGGTTTTCTACATAGGTTGCATGCCTATAGAATTGGGTTTTTCTTAATTAGAAACTTTGATTGAGATTGGTTGATGCTAATATGTTCATTGAGTGTTGAATGACTTGATGGTATGTTTTGGTTGCCTTTGGAATGTGTTTGATGGGTCAATTGTGTAATAAACCAGCAAAAATCTGCAATTCTGGGCAATCCGTTTCGGAACGGGTGCTACCGTTTCGGAACAGAGGGCCTGAAATGGCCTTGGCGTTCCGAAACGGGAAGGGCTGTTCCGAAACGAAATTGCCACTGCCAAGCCCTGTTTCGGAACTTGTTTCAGAACGGTCCCGCGTTTCGGAACGGATCATCCCCGTTTCGGAACACTCGACCGTTGGGCACTGAAATTGACGGTTAAATGTTTTGCAATCTTTGCGTTTTGGTCCTGAACTTGGTTTATGCAATTGAATGAGTTTGAGATGTCCGTTTGAGTTGAAATTTGGCAGAGAAACATGAAACATGACTAATTTCATAATGGTAACTGAAAAATTGGTTAAGTCCGTATAATTTTCAGAATTTGCATTTTGGTCCCTAAATTCATAATTTGTGCAATCGAGTCCCTAAATGGTTTCTGATTGTGGTGATCTTTGAGTATGCTGATCTTATGAACATATCTAGGGTTAACATGCATTTAGACAAGATTAAAAAGAAAAAAAGGATCGTTAATCAAGGTTGACTTTCGGGTTGACTTTGGTTTTCCCCGTGTAAACTTCTTAATTCGGTTCAACCGTCTAGGCCGGGTTAAGGGGGTTACACATTTAATCTTGTTTTGCCTTGGTAGTTAGCTAAGACTAGGTAATCGAGTCATAAGACGGTCACAAAGTACCTAACAAGATGATAAATAAAGTATCTAAACAAGAAGGTGTCTACAACACCACAAAGATGGTACACAAAGTACCTAGCAAGATGATACCCAAGGTATCTAACAAGGAGGTGCCTACAACACCAATCAAGATGGTACATGAAGTACCTAAACAAGTCGAGCTATAGACTCTAAGGCATGTTGTTTTACCTAGAAATAACTAGCAACCAAGGTCTTGTTGAATCTTTTATTCTCAAGCAAGAACACAACAAGTGATTAAGCACCAAACACTTCAGAGTCAAATTCATTTTGGATTTTTACGCCATGTAAGCCTTAGTTCAATTCATAGATATTCAAGCATCACACAAGAGCATTCAATCTAACAGGCCATTCAAACATATACACATATATAAAACCATTCGATCATAGCTCAATTCATAGATAATCAAGCATCACACAAGAGTATTCAATCTAACAGACCATTGGAACGTATCAACATACAAATAAGCATTTGATCACATCTCATTTATGCATGTTTGTATGTACCTTGTATCTAAGCAAGCTAGCATGCCATTACAACAATGCATATGTGAACATGTATTTAGACATGAAATATCTTAGTACAACCAAGGTATTCAGTTCAAGAAATTAGATCATCATGGCATCAAACAAGTTTTCAATTAGTTCATTCTTCCCATAGTTACCAAATATAGATTAGTCATTTTCCATGGCATAAATACAGGAAAAATGAATGGTTAGGACCTAAGTCCTAACCCTAAGTGGAGTTACACTCACAAAAATCCAAGCTAGCTAGTCTTGTATTGCTATTCCTTTTTGTCTATCCCTTGATAATCCAACCTTATTTCCTTCAGCAACCTCCTCTATTCCTTGCTATAGCAAGTCATGCACAACATAGATAGATCATTAGAATCAATAAATTAATAATTCAAGCTCATTTGAACTATATTATCCAAAACAGTTTCTGCCCTGGCAGTTTGTACAACCTTTAGTAATTTGTTCATATTTTTTAATCTACACATTGAATTTTTAATTACTTTACACCCTTAGAAAGCTAATTAAATTAACTTTTTAACAATATAAGGCTTATATTTTAATTCCTTCTAAATTAATGCATCTTTCAATTTAAAGTTAGATTCATTTTCCAGTCCCTATTCTACCAGCTTGTAGTTTAAGGCACTTTAGTGAGCTATTTCACTTAGAACCCTTACTAATTCATTTTAGTCATTTTTACCATAGATTACCATGTTTTCTCCTTGTTACTTCAAGTTAATTTTGGTCCCTAATTAGTTCATCTAGGTCCTCTATTTAGCCAACCTTACAGATTAGTCCAGATTTACCTATTCTGCCAATTAGCCACTTTAAACCATTTATTGAGCTACAATTAAAGTATTTCAAGTTATCCTACATTTACTATAGCCCTTCCCCTGTTTTTATCTAACTTTTACAGTCCTTAATCATATTCAAATGAATCCCTAATTTACTGATTTTCTCAAAACAATGCAGATTAGCAATTCAAACTAGCTAGGTGACCAGTTTCACTATCAACTTTCATTTTAACACATATAACATCAATTTCATTAATCCAACACCTCAATTCACTAGTTAACTTAATTTCTAGTAACTTTCTTCTACATCAATTTCTCCAGATTTGTCCATATCATCATCTATTCAATTAATTACATGAACACATCACTAGAGTGCATTTAAGCATACATACACCAATCAGTTAACTTTGATTCATTCTATATCATTGTAATTATATCAATTACTCAATCTAAACTTCAATTCTATATATACTAATCATCAAATTCCAAATTTCGATCTTGAATAAACATCAAACAATCAAATTCATCATAATTTCCTAGCTATTCAAATGGATAAAGAGTATGAACATGCTTACTTTTCTTCTTAGCTTAGTTCCTATGCAAATCCATGAACAAGCAAGTTGTTTTTCTTCTACAATAGCTGATCACCCAAGTTTCTTTCTCTCCCCATTCTTCTCTCTTCAATTCGGCTATAATGAGACCAAATGAGGAAGATGGCACATGTTTATCCACCTTAGTGGAATTATGAAAAGTCCATTTTATCCTTTAATTAAGCCTTAATTATATAATTAAGCAAGGGTAAATAGGAATCAACAAAATTATAATGCAAGCTCTTTCTTTTATTTCCTATTCGAAATGGTCATCTCAAATTGATCATTCCATTTTATTCATTCTTTCATTTAAGTCCCTTTCTAACCTAATTAGCTAGATACAAGTTCAATTGAATTAGTAATTTAGGTAATTTGTTCCATTCCTACTAGGGTAGGATTTAGGGTGTTACACTACCGGACCAACTTGCTCCAATACCTCATAAGGTCCAATAGACCTTGGGCTCAACTTGCCTTTCCGACCAAATCTCATCAGCCTTTTCCAAGGCAAAACTTTCAAAAACACTATCGCCAAGAACATACTCAATTTTGCTACGCTTCAAATCCGCGTAAGACTTTTGCCGATTCGAAGCCACTTTCAACCTTTCACTAGTTTGCTTTACCTTCTCATTAGTCTTCTTTAGCACACGAGGCAAAGAAATATATTTCTCGCCTACCTCCGCCCAACATAGAGGCGTACGACACCTCCTACCATACAAAGCTTCATAAGGAGCCATTTAAATGTTCGCTTGATAATTGTTATTATAAGAAAACTCTACCAAAGGACAATGCTTCTCCCAAGATCATTGAAAATCAATGATGCAACATCTCAACATATCATCCAACACTTGAATAACACACTTAGACTGACCATCCGTTTGAGGGTGATACGATGTGCTGAAATTCAATCTTGTACCCAAAGCTCGATGTAAACACTTCCAAAACCTTGCCGTAAAACACGAATCCCTATCCGATACTATATAATTAGGCATTCCATGCAAATGCACGATCTTCGAGATGTACAAATCCGCTAGCTTATCCAACGTATACGTAGTATGCATAGGCAGGAAATGCGCACACTTCGTAAAATGATCAACTATCACCCAAATAGAATTTTTCTTTGACGGTGTCAAAGAAAACCCTAACACAAAATCCATAGTAATCCTTTCCCATTTCCATTCTGGTACCCTCAACGGTTGCAACAACCCAAAAGGAAACTGATGCTCAGTTTTAACTCGCTGACACACCATGCACTTACCAACAAACTCAACCACGTCTTTCTTTAAACCAACCCAATAGTACTCTTCCTTTAACCCACGATACATCTTAGTACTAACAGGGTGCATAGCAAAACGGCTATTATGCGCTTCAGTCAAAATAGTGCGCCTTAGCTCATCGTCCTCTGGCACAACTACTCGACTCTTAAAACATAAAACTCCATCATCATTAAAACAAAAGTCCGTTGGATTACCATCCGCTATGTCCTGGATATGAGGTACCAACGAATCATCCATTAACTGCTTCTCTTTAATCATTTGCACCAAAAAAGGCTTCACTTACAACTCAATAACTAACCCGCCATCTCACTATACATCCAATCGAGCAAACATCGCTCTCAGCTCTACTACCACATTTCTACTCAAAGCATCAGCCATAACGTTGGCCTTCCCAGGGTGATACTCTATTGTCAAGTCGTAATCTTTAAGCAACTCCAACCATCTACGTTGCCTAAGATTCAACTCTTTTTGCGACATTAAATACATTAAACTCTTATGATCTGTATATACTACACACTTTTCACCATAAAGATAATGCCTCCAAATCTTTAGCGCAAACACCACCACAACCAATTCTATATCAAGAGTAGGGTAATTATGCACATGCACCTTCAACTGCCTAGACGCATAAGCCACAACTCTACCATCCTGCTTCAACACACATCCTAAACCAACATAAGATACATCGCTATAGATCACAAACTCTTTCTCTGACTTAGGTTGAATCAAGATGGGAGCTTGCATGAAAGCTTCCTTCAACTTCTCAAAAGCTTGTTGTCTAGCTTCTGTCCACTCAAAACGAACATCTTTTTGCAACAAATTTGTCAAAAGAGCATCAATATTTGAAAATCCATCCACAAAATAATGATAATACCCTGCCAAGCCTAAGAAACTACGAACCTCTGTCACTAACTTAGGTTGTTTCTAATTTACAACCGCTTCAACCTTTTGTGGACCTACACGAATTCCTTCGGCCGATACAACATGACCAAGGAAAACCGCTTCCTTAATCCAAAACTTAAACTTAATCAACTTAGCATAAAGCTGGTTATCCAACAAGACTTGCAAAACAATCCTCAAATGCTTATAATGATCCTCCTCTGTACGAGAACACACAAGGATATTATCAATAAACACCAATGCAAAGTGATCCAAGAGTTCATGGAACACTCGATTCATTATATCCGTGAAAGCGGTAGGCGCATTTGTCAACCCAAACGACATCACCAAAAACTCATAATGTAACACCCTGGTTTTGGGCCTAGATGTTTTAGACATCGAATCGGACCGGTCAGAAACAATTCGAATTGTATTAGGAGGTTTAAGGAAATCAAGGATCGGGAAAGGATAAAAATGTGGTAAAAATTGCTAAAATCCTCTTAAATCACGTTTAAGGGGTTGGTCAAATCAATTTTACAAAATAAGTTTTGGAAGTGGTACATTTTGGGACCAAAATGTAAAGGTTCAAAACTGTGGAAAATGTAATTTTTAAAAAGGAGTCAAAATCTTAGAATCTTTAGGGAGCTATGGTGCAATTACACCTTCCTTAAATTGACATGTGTTTTAAAAGGATTTTTAGATGATTAAAATAAAAAGGATTTTGTTAATTAAATTGTTAAAAAAATAAAATAATGAGAAGTTTTTGACGTAACTAACTTTCATTTCAGCAAAACCATTTTCTCAGCTCTTTTCTCTAGATTTCTTTTCTCCCAAACATTCTCTCTTTGATTTCTAAACCATTTTCAAGAGTTCTCTTCAAATTCTTCAAGATTTGTGAAGGAAAAACTTGTCAATCATTGAGGAAGGGAAGAATTGGAGGTCTCAACCTTCAATCTAGGTTCTTTATTGAAATTCCCAAGATCTTTGACTTCTAAATATTGTTTTTGGCTGAGTTTTGATAATAGTTTTGGTTTAAGATCAAAATCTTACAAAATTATGATTTAAATCTTGATTTTCGTATTGGTATTGATGAGCTCTATTTTGGATTGATTGCAATTGAGTTTTGAGTTGATTATTATGTTGAAAAAGGGCTTTGATGATATGAATCCCGAAATCCTTGAGATCCTTGAGTTTATTGATGGTTTTAGTTGGGTTTTTGAGGTGTAATGGTGAAGTTATGCTTGCTGGAGGTATAAGGAAGGGTTTAGGTTCTTTTTAGATGTGTTTTGATTTTTAGTAATTGTTGAAAGTGATGTATTTTGGCTGGGCTTGGTTTAGGAAGCAATCGATTGAGTTTTCGGTTGTTTCGGGTGGGTAAACTAGTGTAGTTTTGGTGAGCAACGAGTTTGTGTTTAGTTGCTGGTGTTGAAATGAATTTTAATGCATTTGGATCTCTGTTTTGATGCTCTAAAAACAAGAGATCTTGATCCGGAAGCAAACGAAGCATTTTTGGAGGCTTCAAAAGGGTGATTTTCCCGTCGGTGAGCGAGGTTTCGCGTATCGGTGAGTGGAAATGGAATTTCCAGATTTGTAACGCTTTGAGCGTGGTCTTGGGAGTTTAGTGTAAGTTTGAAACACTTAGCTAAGCTCAAGAGTAAGTGATTCGAAAGTCTCTCTCAGATTGTGCTATGTTTTTGTTGGAAAATGCACTTGAATTAAATGTGGTGTTATTTACTGTTTTAAAGCATGTTTTGAGCATTGATAATGCTGGTGTTTAATGCCATTTTGTTAGGGATGCACTTGGTAGGTGACCCTTGGATTTATGAAATGTATGCATTTGAGTTTAAGCATGTTTATGCTTGTGAAAATGGCATTGTGAGTTATGCTTGTAAAATAACGAAATAATGATGTTAAATGATTATATTGGCAAGTGATGGAACTGGTTTGTGGTTACTTTAATCGGATATAGTTAGCCGGCTATAGGATTGGGTGCATCGTGTATAAATTCGCCTTGGATGTTGAGGGGTTGTGATTGTACCGTATACTCCATCCAAGTACCCTAACGATTGAGGCTAAGATCACAACAGTGAATGGTTTAACTCTGTGTGTGGATCTTGTGGTTTGTGTCCTGTGCTCTCGTTAGTGGAATTATACAACTACCGATGAGTGGTGTTGAGGGGTTGTGATTGTATCGTTAAACTCCACCACGGGTGTCACAACGGTTGATGGTTTAATCCTGTGTGTGAGTCTTGTGTAGCCTGGTAGTGTGTATGAAGCGTGTGGGACAATGCTAGTAATCCGCATATCTGATTGTGTCAATTGTGTTGGTTTTGATATGGTTGAGAATTGATCACTTGCGAGCCAATATAATGTTGTTGATTAATGATTTAAGCATGTGATGCTTGGGAATTATGCTAGAATGCATGTGATGCTTGGTTTAAACACGAGCAAAGGATTTTGCTGTTATTTCAATGATGCTATGAGCATATGATTTTAAAATTGCATTGATGCTTTAAAGATCATGTTTAAAAGAAAGGTATGTTTTGGCGAATGATGATATTTTGGTTTTGTAAAATGCATTGATGAATGTTTGGTTTTAACGATCCTCACTAAGCTTTATGCTTACGCTTATTTGTTTCATCAATGCATAGAATTAAGCATTTGAGACGGCAAGAAAGCAAGTGGATCCCAAGTACCTTTGACTAAGCAATGTATGTGGTTTCACCTTAGTGTAATAAGAGGTAATGGGAGAGATTTCTACTCTTGGTTATTTTTGGTGATGTTAAACACCTTAAGCATGTTTGGTTTGCTTATTCGGATTTGTAAATGGCCTTTGATTGTTGGTTTAAGCTTGAATATGATTTTTAGCCTTTTTGTTGTTTTGACATCTAGGAAGCATGCCTATAGTCATATAGCTTGCAAGTTTGATGCTATGATATAGCTTGTGCTTCGTATGTGTGGTCCTTGATGTTTATCCATGTTTTATGTGTGTTGGGACAAGTGTCATAATGGTTTCGGAGATGAAAACTTGTTAAAAACTAGCAATTTGGAAAGTTGCAGGCCCAAGCGTTTCGGAACGCCGTTGTCCGTTCTGAAACGGAGGCTTGTAATGACCATGGTGTCTCGGAACAAGAAGGCACGTTCCGAAACATTTCGCCACTGTTAACCAACGTACCGAAACGGGTTTCTTGAGGTTTCAGAACGCCCCCACGTATCGAAACGGTCACTCTTGTTTCGAAACGGCCGTTCCGATACAGGGTTCTTTGTTCCGAAACACTTGACCGTTGGATGTTGAATTTGAATTGTTCAAAGTTTTCTGTTTCTTATGTTTTGGTCCCTGAGTAATGATTATTCAATTGGTTGAGTTTGGATGGTCCGTTTGAGATAAGATTTGACATGCTGACATGTTATATGACTAATTTTGGATTGATAACTTTAAAACCTAGATAGTCCTTGTAATTCCTAAAATTTAAAAATTAGTCCCTAAAAGTCAAATGAATGCAATTGAACCCATAATTGAACTCCGATCGCTGTGCTATTTTCGCCTAATCGCTTTGCTAATCATATAGGATAATAATGTGCATCTAGAAAAGATAAAATGAAAAAATTAATGGCCGTTAATCGAGGTTGACTTTTGCGAGTTGACTTTGGTTTTTCCCGTGTAATTTTTTTAGTTCGGGTCGGGCATCTAGGTCGGGCTAAAGGGGTTAAACATAATGCTCGTAACGTGTCTGAAAAGCCATCTTTAGCACATCTCTATCCTTCACCTTCAATTGATAGTATCCTGATCTCAAATCAATCTTAGAAAACACTGATGCACCTCAGAGTTGATCGAATCAGTTGCCAATCTGTGGAAAAGGATACTTATTCTTAATCGTCAAATTGTTCAGTTGTCGATAATCAATGCACATTCTCATAGTGTCATCCTTCTTCTTCACAAATAACACAGACGCTCCCAAGGCGAAACACTAGGACGAATGATACCACAATCCAAAAACTCTTGATGTTGATTCTTTAACTCTTTCAACTCTTTAAGTGTCATGCCATACGGAGCAATGGACACTGGAGCCGTATCTGCATACGTCTCGATACAAAACTCAACTTCCCTATCTAGCGGTAAACCAGGCTACTCTTCCGAAAACACAACCGGAAAATCACAAACGGTGCAAATATCCTGGGGTCGTGCCTTCTTAATATTCGGATTCATAACATACGCCAAGTATGCTTGACACCCAACCTCTAACAACTTTTGCGCTTCCAAAGCTGAAACAACATTGGATAAGAACTTGACATTCTCACCCACCACCACAACTTCATAATCATCGACAAGTTTCAACCAAACTCGCTTAGATTCAAAATCAACCACAACTTTGTGTTCCGTCAACCAATCCATACCCAAGATAACATCAAAACCATAGATAGACAACTCCATCATATCCATAGCAAACACATGTCCTTGAACCATTAATGAACACCTTCTATACAACTTTCTAACAATTGTTTTCCCAAAAGAACTCGTTACTTGCATACCCACTTTTAACAACTCAACAGGTATATCAAGCAACTGTGCATGCTCACTCAAGATATATAAATGCGTAGAACCAAAATCAATCAAAGAAAGTAATGACAAAGACTGCAAAGTAAAGGTACATTCCTTCCCCCGCGGTGTGCATACACCCTCGCTTGGCCACCTCATTCAGGCTAAACAGCTACCTCATGTGTAACATTCTTCTGGCCATCCTTCCTACGCTGGAAATTACCACGACCACGCCCATGACCTCTTTGTGGCTCAACAGCATGCATAGGAGCTTGCCTATCTGATCGGCCGTGGACAATAACACTTCAAATGACCTTGCGAACAATAATTTCAATATACACCGAGATTTCCCCAACACTCACCCATGTGTCGCCTTCCACAACAGTTACAATCAAGAATGCGAACAAAAGAAATATGGCCCTTATGTCCACGACCACCATTACCACCACCACCTCACTTTTGATTTGGGTAATACTTTTTGTCACATTGCCTCTTATAGCGATCTCTACCAACGTTAGACCCAGCAACTCTTGTATCAACAGAAGAACTCCCTAAACGAGGTACCAAACCAAAATTTTGTTCAATGTTCTTAGCTCAAGTAACCAGAACATCAAAATTTGTATAATCTGAAGCCAATGTGTAGGTCTTTACTTCTTTCACCAGCCCTTAACGGAAACGATCACATTGATGTTCGTTAGGAACCAACTCTAGGGCATACTGGCTCAACCGAACAAACTGAACCGCATAGTCTGCAATAGACATGATCCCCTGAACTAAATCCATGAACTCCCACCTTTTCTCATCTAGATAGCGAGTACCCGGATATTTCTTCTGAAAGCAGCACAAAAGAATTCCCAATTCGCATCAGCAAGTTCCATTCCCATGGTAATGGCCGTCCACCATGTATAAGCATTGTCATGCAACAGGGACACAATGTAACCCAATTTACGTACATCCGTAAACTCTATCAGACCAAGAATGTAACACCCTGATTTTGGGCCTAGATGTTTTAGAGTTTGAATCGAGCCGGTCGAGAACGGTTCGAATCTTTAAGGGAGATTTAGGGAACACCTAGCTCGGGATATTTTAAAAATATGGAAAAATATATAAAAATCCTCATTTATTATATAAATGATTATGGTGGAAACAATTTTACAAAATATGATTTGGAAATACTACATTTCGGTGTAGTGACCAAATCACAGTTTTTGCAAAAGTTGACTAGTGATTGTTTTGTAAATGATTAAATCTTTGAATCTTTAAGGAGCTAATTTTACCAAAAATGTTTTTATCAAATTTCTCTTTAATTTGGGAGTTTTTATTAATGTTTTAATTAAGGGAATCAAGGAGAATTAAAAGGAAAAATCTATTTTGACTTTTCATAACTACCTTACGTTGGTTTTCTCTCATTTCATTTTCTCTCAACTTTCACTCAGCCAACACATTTCCTTCATCAATTAACCTATGATTTTCATTCCTTTTTTAAGATTTCATTCTCCTAAGGATTCCTAATCTTTACCTCATCAACACCTCTTGTTTTCACTTTGGATTTTATAGAAATCTTGCCCAAATTTAGGAGAAATCATCCATTAGAGGCAAGCTTCGTCCTTCTCCTCTAATGATCAGTTCTTTACTGAAATTCCCAAGTTATCAATCCTTTGTTAATGATTTTTTAGTTGCTTTAATGTTAGAAACATGGAATTGTGTTAAAACTCAAGATCCTTGGAGAGATCTTGATAATTTTCGTAACTATTGGTTAGGCTCTGTTTTGAGGTTGATTTCTAATGTATTTTTGATGGTAATTGATGTTATAAATGAGGTTTTATCAAACAAATCTCGAATAGGTTTGGATTCCTAAGTTTTACATGCTAGATTGGTGGTTTTTGGGGTGGTTTTGGTGTTCTGTTGTAGCTGGAGATATAAGGACAAGTTTATGGTGATTTTTGGTGTTGATTGAGGTTTAGAAATGATTAGAAGTGATAGATCTTGGCTGGGCTTTATTTTGGAAGAGTTTGGAGATGATTTCGGTTGTTTTGGGTAGCCGAAATGGTGCTTTTGAGTAGAGCAACGAGTTTGTTTAGTTGGCTAGTGATTTCAATGCATGATGATGCATTAATCCTCTACTCTTATGTGTAATAAACATGGGAGACATCTTTGGACGCTTTTGGTGTTGATCCGAAAGTGCCGGGAGCTTAGATATCGTTTCGGCAAGCAAGCGAAACGTAATCGGTGAGTGCGAATAGTTTTAGAAGTCCTTGAGGGACAAAGAAACAAGGTTTGGGGATTTAGGATTGGTTTGAAACACCATCATAAGTCCGGAAGTAAGTATGGCTAGATTTGTTCTCAAATATGTGGTTGATGCCTCTAAATGCTTTTACATGCTCTTTTTTTTAGATAGACAAATTCCTATTGTTTTATGCATGACTTGTAGCATGAGATGATGCTTTGTAGAGATTTCATGAGAGAGCATGTTGCATTAAAGAGTTTTTGAGATTTTGATTTAATGCAAAGCATGAGATATGATTTTGAAATGAGATGAGAAAGACTTGGAAAATGTTGCATAAAAACAGTAGGTGAGATGATATTTTGACATAATATATTGGTATAGAAGATGTGATACTTACCGGATATAATTGATCGATCAATAGGATGATAGTGCACTATAAACTAAAAATTCTTCTGTGCTCTTTGGAGTCGGGCAATAGGGGTAGTGCCATCTCGATCCAAAGTGAGAATTCGATGATGTGAGATACCATCGGGGTAGGACTTGGTGAAATACCCAAGCTTTGTGGCGATGAGAGATACCGCCATGAGAGTCCAGTGATGAGAGATTCCACCGGGGTAGGACTTGACCTTGAGTCAAGCTAGTCTGCATATCCGAGTAAAGATGAAATGTGAAATGCCAATTTAATATATGAAAATGTATTTGATTCACATGTACCAAATGTTGAGATGATTTATGCTATGAGAAATGCATATGAGATTTGTATATGAAATGCTTTTGTTTTCGCAAGCATGTGTATGACTTTGCCTTGAGATTTGCATTAGTTTAAATGCATGCGATAGAATAGAGGTACATGTGTTTTCAAATGAAGATTTACTTTGAAATGGTTTTCAAGCATGAGATAGAAAGAGCATGTTGTTGAAAATGGCTTTTGAGAAAGAGTTTTGAATGATGCATTGTTGTGTTGGTTTTCTTTAGAGCTTCCCTCACTAAGCAAATATGCTTACGCTCTTTTTTACCAACAATGCAGATATTTGAGACGTGTTTGGGCAGCGAGAAGGCTAAGGACATCCAAGGAAGTGAAAAGCTCATGTATGATGATATTTTTACATACTTAAGTATTGATATTTGGCAATGGGGCTCTAAGGTTGTTTTTGGGAGATGTGTTTTGAACTCCCTATGTTTGTGGCAAGTTTGATATGGCTTTTGAAGTTTGTAAAAGGTCCCATTTGGTTTGGTTTGAGGATTGAGGTCTTTATTTGGTTTTGTAGTTAGGGAGCATGCCTATAGACTAAATGTTCATGTGTTTGATGCCATGCTTTAGCTTAAGCTTCATAAATATGTTCTATGATATCTAATCATGTTGCTGGTACGTTATGGTATGATTTGGGATATGTTTGAATGTGTAAAGATGTGAAAAACCCATAAAATTGTATGGTTGCAGGGCAAGGTGTATCGAAACACCCTTATTTGTTTCGAAACAGGGGCGTGAAATGGCCATAGCGTTTCGAAACGGGTAATGGCGTTTCAGAACACTTTAGCTACTAGAGAGGCATGTTTCGATACTGGTCTCGGAACGCACCCGAGTACCGAAACGGTCAACTCCGTTTCGATACGACCGTTTCGATACCAGGGTTAGCGTTTCGATACGGTCGACCGTTGGTCTGCATTTTGAATGGTTTCAAGTTCCCGTTTATTACATTTTAGTCCTAGATGTCTGTGGATGCAATTGATTGAGTTGGAAATGTCCAATTAAGCTGAAATTTGACAGAGATGCATGAAAAATGACTAATTACATATTGGCAAGCTTAAAATCTGCAAATTTCTCTCAATTTGCAAAGATTATGTTCTGGTCCCTAAAAGTGTACTTCTTACATTTGAATCCCTAATTGATTTCTGATCGCTGTGCCTTGCTCTCCTATGATTCTTGAGTAATCACATAGGCTTAATGTGCATTTAGAAAAGATAAAAAGATAAAAAGGTCGTTAATCAAGGTTGACTTTTGGGTTGACTTTGGTTTTCCCCGTGTAACCTTCGTGGTTCGGGTCAAGCGTCTAAGCCGGGCTAAGTGGGTTACAAAGAATCATGTAGAACTAAGTGTTTTGATATAATATTTGAAAAATGTTTTGGACTAAATTGAAAAGAATTTAAAATATGTTTTTAGTCAAAAACAACTTGAAAATATGTTTAAGGGTTTCACAAGGCTTTGGAATGATTTAAAGTACATTTAAAGTAGTCAAAACCAAGCTTTTCAAGTGACCGTACCGATACGGTTTGGTACCGTATCGATATGCCATAGGGTTTCAACTACATGATTTTTCCAGTAGCGAAAACCCGTACCGATACGCTTAGCCGTATCGATACAATGTGTTTTGAAACAGCCCAACGGCTAGTCACGTACCGATACAGGTGTATCGTGTACCGATACGCCAAACTACCCCAACGGTCATATTTCCCCACGGTCTTTTAAACTGCAGGATCGTATCGATATGCTAGGTAAGTGTATCGATACGCATCAGCTGAAGTGCACAACGACTACTTCCTTATTGGGACCGTATCGATACGGTTTGAAGGGTTTCGATACGCCAAGCTGCAGAACTGCATTTACGGTGGGAAAAAAGGCTCCAACAGCTCTAATCCATCCCCAACGGTCCTCAACGGTTACAAACTCAATTAGAAGTATAAAAGGGACCTCCAAGCATCTAGAAATGGTTAATGCTTCAATTGTCAACATCATAATGATCAAGAATTTGTCTTAGGGCTTTATTGTTCAATTTATTGTATAGACAACACTTGTGAGCTTAATTGTCAAATTTGCCCAAGTGTTTAGGTTTTGGGTGAGAGCTTTAATTGTGCAAACATATACCTTCTAGAGGGATTTCTAGTTTGCTAAGTCTTTCTTGTGTAAGAAAGTGTTTGATCAAACTTTGGGTAGAAAGCTTGTTCGTTGTAACGATTTCCTCCTAAATCGAGAAAAGGGGACGAAATTCATAGTTAATTTGTTTGGAAATCCTTAGTGGGACGCTAAGGTAGTGGATGTAGACCTTGCTTAGAAGGTTGAACCACTATAAATCCTTGTGTAAATTGTCCATCTTTCCATTCCCACAAAACACCCAAATATCCCACTTCTCCACACTTGTCGAGCAAGAACGGTTGAAGGAATCGAGCACCGAAAAACCCAACAATTGGTATCAGAGCTTAGCTTAATTGAAGAGGATTAACATCCTATTGAGAAGATCCGGCAAGCTCGATCATCATATTACTCAACCGGCTCAATGGCACAATCAATCGACAAACCGCCATTCTTCGACGGAACAGACTATGCCCATTGGAAGACACGGATGAAGTTCTTCATAAAGTCCAAGGACTACAAGATTTGGGATATAGTAGAAGATGGTTCGCTTGTGCCACAAGGAAGCAAGGCGGAGTGGAGTGCCGACAACCGCAAGAAGATGAAGCTTAATTGCAAAGCCTTGCACATCATCTTTTGTGCATTTGGCCCAAACATCTATGAGAATATGTCTTCTTGTGAGAGTGCCAATGAGGTTTAGGACAAGCTTAAAGTCACATGCGAGGGAACCAACGAAGTAAAGGAGACCAAGATCGGGCTCCTCACCTTAGCGTATGAAAACTTCAAGATGGATCCGGAAGAAAACATCGAGAAGATGTTTGATAGGTTCTCCACTATCACCAATGGACTCAAAGGTTATGGAGAAGCCATTCCGGAAGAGAAGCTTGTTCGAAGGAAGAGATAAGAAAGATGGGGAAGAAGAAGATCATGAAGCTAGACATCAACGCAAATGTCGTTGCTCTCAAATCCTCCACATGCCATCATGTAGAACTAAGTGAGGAGGAAAGCGAAGATGAAGATATGGCCTATCTCTTCAACAAATTTGCCCGGTTAATGAAGAGCAAAATGGAAAAATCCAAGCATGAATCGTGGAAGAAGATGAAGAAATCCCACAAGTCCAACAAGAAGGGATCACCTTCAAAGCAAGCATATGTGGCCACATGGAGAGATGAAGACTCCACCGATGATGAGGTAGCCCACCTATGCTTGATGGCCCTCAATGAGGGAGAGGTACCTTCTAACTCATCTAGTTCAAATTCATATTCTTTTGATGAGTTACAAGAAGCTTATGATGAATTGGTTTTTGAGTTCAAGGCTTCATTTTCGAAAAACAAGAAATTGATCTCAAAGTTAAAAATCGAAAATGATTTGCTTTCTAAAACCAATTTAGAGTTTGAAGCAAAAATTAAAGATTTTGAGCTTAAAGTTTTAGACTTACAAAACTTGCTTCAAACAATGGAAAAAGATCATCAAAAAGAAGTTGATGATCTTAAGAAGGAAAAAGATTTGATTTTCAATGAACTTCAAAAGAAAAATAATTTAAGAAAATCAAATTTTTATGTAAGACAATCTAGTGCCCCTAAATTTGTAAATAGTAAAGTTTTTAGAAGTATTTGGGTCCCAAAATGACTAAGTAATTCAACTAAAAAGGATAAAATTGAAAGATGGATTCCTAAGGGGACTAAGTTGTGTGCTACTAACGTCTATGGATCCAAAGCAATTTGGATACCAAAAATTACTTGATTGTCTTATGATAGGTGTGATGGAGGTTGATCAAAAAGTCAAACTTTGAGGGGGAGCTCCATGCACGCAAAGAAAGACACTTGAAGAAGGAAGGGTTCACATCCTCCATTGGATTCAAGTGTGGTAAAAATCTAGTTGTTCTTGCTTTTATTTATTTTATTTTTTTATTAATTTCAACTAGATGATCATATATGTTGGACTAACATTGTTTGATGCTTTGAGTAAGGGGGAGCCAATTTTAAAACCAAATTTTTAATGGTGTAAATTTTCTTTTACCTCCTAAGTTATTTTTTAGCACAAAGTCATTTTAAATTCTTTTTGATATAACAAAAAGGGGGAGAAATGGTTTGAAAAATTAATTTTTCAAGTTTTTCAAGAGAATAAGGGGGAGCTTTAATCTAATTCAAATTTTAAGTCTCTTATTCAAATTTTAAAATGCAAGGGGGGGGGGAGAATGTCAAACAAATTTTCAAGTTGGTTTTATTATATAAAAAAGGGGAGATTGTAGAATTAAGTGTTTTGATATAATATTTGAAAAATGTTTTGGACTAAATTGAAAAGAATTTAAAATATGTTTTTAGTTAAAAACAACTTGAAAATATGTTTAAGGGTTTTACAAGGCTTTGGAATGATTTAAAGTACATTTAAAGTAGTCAAAACCAAGCTTTTCAACTGACCGTACCGGTACGGTCTGGTACCGTACCGATACTCCTTAGGGTTTCAACTACAGGATTTTTCCAGTAGCCAAAGCACGTACCGATATGCTTAGCCGTATAGATACGGTGTGTTTTGAAACAGCCCAACAACTAGTCGCATACTAATACAGGTGTATCGCGTACCGATACGCCTAACTACTCCAACGGTCATATTTCCCAACGGTCTTTTAAACTGCAGGATCATACCGATACGCTAGGTAAGCGTATCGATACGCATCAGCTGAAGTGCACAACGACTACTTCCTTATCGGAACCGTATCGATACGGTTTGAACGGTATCGATACGCTAAGCTGCGGAACTATATTTATGGTGGGAAATAAAGGCTCCAACGGCTCTGATCCATCCCCAACGGTCCTCAACGGCTACAAACTTAATTAGGAGTATAAAAGGGACCTCCAAGCATCTAGAAATGGTTAATGCTTCAATTTTCAACATCATAATGATCAAGAATTTGTCTTAGGGCTTTATTGTTCAATTTATTGTATAGACAACACTTGTGAGCTTAATTGTCAAATTTTCTCAAGTGTTTAGGTTTTGAGTGAGAGCTTTAATTGTGCAAACATATATCTTCTAGAGGGATTTCTAGTTTGCCAAGTCTTTCTTGTGTAAGAGAGTGTTTGATCAAGCTTTGGGTAGAAAGCTTGATCATTGTAATGGTTTCCTCCTAAACCTAGAAAAGGGGACGGAATTCTTAGTGAATTTGTTTGGAAATCCTTAGTGGGAAGCTAAGGTAGTGGATGTAGACCTTGGTTAAAAGGTTGGACCACTATAAATCCTTGTGTAAATTGTCCATCTTTCCATTCCCACAAAAACACCCAAATATCCCACTTCTCGACACTTGGCAAGCAAGAACGGTTGAAGGAATCGAGCAACGAAAAACCCAACAAATCCGTTTTGTTCTCTCGAACCATTCCTCAAACGCTTGCGGTCTTAAACCTCTGAACTCGATTCCATCCAGACGACGCAAATGCTCCAAAGGTAGTCCATGGTTACCAACTTCCGGTTATGGTGCAACCGCATACAAGGCCGTCATCGTTGCCTGAAAAGCTCAAGTTATAGCCTGAATCAAAGGCGTCATGTCTCTGACTGCCGGCCCTTACGGTGCCTGATGTGCAGCACCTCCCATTCCAGCACCACCACTAGGAGGAGGTGGACGGAGCGGCACATCCTCATCACGCTCTTCCTCAACATTACGAGTGTTAAATCCAAGCTCTCGTCTCGGTCCCATTAGAAAATAGTATGAATCTCTAGCATAAAAATGCAATAGTAAAACCAATAAGGCCAGCTCGAAGTAAGAATACAAGACGCTCAAGTTTTAAACAAAAATCTCTTTATACTAATAGTAATAAGGCAATGGGTACCCCAATATCTCTCCCCCATACATCATTTAATATCCACATCAGCATGTTATCAAACTCCATACATAGAACGCAATCAATCAATGGTTAAATCATAACATAAGCAACCATCGTGCATAGCAAACATGAAGAAATCACTTGAACAATGATAATTCAACCAATTTACCTCCCAATTTTTTGTAAACCCGACTCTGATACAAACAAATGTAACCCCCTTAACCTGGTCTAACCATTTTACTGGCTTGAGCGAGTTACACAGGGAATATTGAAGTAAACTGTTGATGATTCACCTCAATAAACGACCCTAATTTTTTTCTTTTTAACTTGTCTAGATGCTCTTAACGAATCCTAAGGTGATCATGCTCACATCGGATAAAGTTACGACTCGAACAAGGTCAGTTGAACATTCGAATAATTATAAACATGTTTTAGGGAACGTTTTGTAAAATCATATAATTTTTAGGACTTAGGCCACTTTAAGATTATCGATCCTTAATTAGTCATATTTCAAGTTTTCTTGTCAAAATCAACTTAAAAAAACACCCCAAACTCAACCAATTGCATTCTTAACATTCAATGACCAAAATGTAACAACAACAAACTTGCAGATAACAAATAACTAACAAAACCATTCTAACATGCTTCTAACATAAACCCAACCATCCTAACATGTTTTTATCATACTAGAAATCATTCGTAACATAATTCCAAAGGTGTTAGACAACAAACCAAGCATTCAACATAAACGTAAGCATAGATGACAATATATAGGCATGCTTCCTAAGAAAATAATCACATACAGTTCAAAATGCAAACCAAACCAAATACCAACATGTAAAGACCATTTACAAGTCCAAATAGGCAATATAAACTTGGCACAAACGAGAGAGTTTCAAAACACAACCTCCCAAAATATATAAGTACCCTCCTATTGCCACTTATTACTAATTAGTAAATGTAAAACCATACTTGAGCTATGAAACACCCTTGGAATCTTATCTTGCTACTTCGCCGCCACAACCAAGCTATTTCTCTGCATTGTTGGAAAAGAGAGAGCGTAAGCATAAATGACTTGTGAGGGCCGCTCGATTAAAAACCAACAATGCATTTTAAAACCATTTCTCAAAAACAAATCTCTATTTTTCATGCTCAAATACAATTCAAGCTTTAAGTCACTTTCAAAGCAAAACAAACTTAATAAATCAATTTTTATTAAAACTCATTTAATAAATCAATTAATTAAATCTTTTAAAAATACCAAAACAATGGAAAAGGCTGATAAAACCTTGGTGTAATAGCTCCCTAAAGATTCTAAGCCCCGACTCTTTCAATTTAGTCATCAAACATATTTTGTAATTTTTACGATTTAGTCACCGTTTTCAAAATGCCAATTAAATCAGTCCAATTTTATCAACTTGAAATCTCCAAAACCATCAAAAGATTATTTTAGGATTTTAGAATATTTTCTCATATTTTATCTCCCTCAAAAACCATTTATTTCAAATTATTCCCAAAACTAGTAACCTGCTCGAACCGATTCATCCGAACCACTTAACCGAACCTGGCTAATTCCTAAGCCTAAATTCAGGTCTTTACAAAAAGCATAAACAATGCATAGCATTTTCTCAACAAGATATAAACTATTTCAAAACATAAATCAATTCTCATGAGATCATATTCAACAATTATCATGTCTCAAAACATGCATAAACAGTATGTAACAAATCCATCCATGTTTTTAAACTAAAACATGTAAATCAATTATCATATTTAACTAATATTCAAAAGATAAAAATAGGAAAAACTTACTTCCGAGCTTATCTATGTTTGCTAGGCTTTAAATAAACTCCCAAAGCCATAAATCAAACCTATTTATAGTACCCAAACACATTTGCACTCACCAACTTGACATCGCCTCAACGCCAACAACTCGACGCCAACGCCTCAATGCCTATCTGAAAATTGTCCGAACACTTGCCATCTTCTACAAGAAAATGCAAGGGTCAATGCAAGCCTCTCATGCTTGAACATCATACACATATCTCAAAATAGAATCTCATATATAAATATCATTATACAAAACCATTTAAAACCATGACACATGTAATCTCATATATTGGTATTAAAAGTGACATGGATGTAATCTGCCCCCATACGCGGATCTGAAGTGTAAAGAGATTGAGTTCACGGTTGGCGAACGTGTGTTTTTGAAAGTATCTCCTTGGAAGAAGGTGATGAGATTTGGGCGTAAGGGTAAGCTTGGCCCAAGGTTGTGGAGCGTATTGGTCCTATGGCATATCGGTTGAGATTGCCTTCGGAGCTGGAAAAGATACATGATGTGTTCCATGTCTCGATGTTGCGGAGGTACAAATCAAATCCTTCTCATGTGATGCCTGTTGAGGAGATAGAATTGAATCCGGATCTATCATATAATGAGGAACCAGTGAGGGTTTTGGATGTGAGCAATAAATTTCTTCGTGGCAAGATGATAGAACTTGTGAAGGGGTTGTGGCGATACAGGAGAGTTGAGGAGGCCACGTGGGAAAGCAAGGTGGACATGCTGAAGCAGTTTCCGCACCTTTTTCCTTCAGGTAAAATTTCGAGGATGAAATTTCCTAAGTGGGGCAGAGTTGTAACGCCTTAGTTTTGGGCCTAGATGTTTTGGACATCGGACCGGACCGGTCGGGAACGGTCCGAATCGAGTTTGGTGATTTAAGGAAATCAAGGATCGGGATAGGATAAAATATGGTAAAATTTGCAAAAAAAAATCCTCTAAAATCACGTTTAAGAGGTTGGTCAAATCAATTTTACAAAAAGAGTTTCGTAAGAGGTACATTTTGTGTAGTGACCAAAATGTAAAGTTTCAAAACTATGGAAAATGTGATTTTAAAAGAGGAGCCAAAATCTTAGAATCTTTAGGGAGATTTATGACAATTTAGCCTTTCCTTAATATGACATGTGTTTTAAAAGGGATTTTAAAGTGATTTAATAAAAGGATTTTTATTAAATTAAAATTAATTAAATTAGAAAAATGTGATTTCACTTGACGTAACTACCTTTCTCTTCTCATTTTCAGCCAAACACAATTCTAACTCATTTTCTCAAGAATTCTTTTCTCCCAAACACTCTCTTAATATTTTCTAAACAAACTTCAATAGTTCTTTCAAGATCTTCAAGATTTTTGCTAAGGAAAACTTGTCATTCATTAAGGAAAGCAAGGATTGGAGGTAAATCTCATTCTCAACCTTCAATCTAGGTTCTATATTGAAATTTCCAATATCTTTGGCTTCTAATTAATGTTTTTGGTTGAGTTTTCAATATAGTTTTGATTTGAGGTTAAAATCTTGCAAAAATATGATGAAACTCTTGATTTTCGGACTTGTTTTGTTAAGCTCTATTTTGGATTGATTTTAATTGAGTTTTGAGATGGTTAATATGTTGAAAAGAGGTTTTGTTGATATATATCCCGAAATCCTTGAGATCCTTGAGTTTCATGATAGTTCTAGTTGGGTTTTTGAGGTGAAATGATGAAGTAATGCTTGTTGGAGGTATAAGGATGGGTTTAGATTGATTTTAGATGTGTTTTGATGTTTATAATGGTTTGGAAGTGATGTATGTTGGTGCTTGGTTTAGGAAGCAATTGGTTGAGTTTTCGGTTGTTTCGAATGGGTAAATTGATGTAGTTTGGGTGAGCAACGAGTTTTTGATTGGTTGCTAGTGTTGAAATGCATTTTAATGCATTTATATCCATGTTTTGATTATGTGAAAACAAAGGGTCTTGATTCGGGAGCAAACAGGACGTTTTTGGAGGCTCCGGAAGGGTGATTTTCACGTCGGTGAGCAAGGCTTCGTGTATCGGTGAGTGGAAATGGATTTTCTAGCCTTGTAACGCTTTGAGCGTGGTCTTGGGAGCATAGTGTAAGTTTGAAACACTTAGCTAAGTTCAAAAGTAACTGATTCGAAAGTCTCTCTCTCTCAGAAATGTGCTAGGTTTTGATGGTAATACACTTGAGTTAAATGTGGTTTTGATTATTGTTTTAAAGCATGTTTTAAGCATGGTTAATGCTGGATTTTAATGCCATTATGTTAAGGATGCACTAGGTAAGTGATCCTTGGTTTTATGTGATAAATGCATTTGATATTAAGCGTGTTTATGCTTGTGGAAATGACATTGTGATTATGCTTGTAAAACAGTGGAATACTGATGATAAATGATTATATTGGCAAGTGATGGAAATGGTTTTTGGTTAATTTAATCGGATATAGTTACTCGGCTATAGGATTGGGTGCATCGTGAATAAAGTCACCTTGGATGTCGAGGGGTTATGATTGTGCCGTAATCTCCATCAAAGTACCCTAACGATTGAGGCTAAGATCACAACGGTTAATGGTTTAATCCCGTGTGTGAGTCTTGTGTTATGTGTCCCGTACTCTCGTTAGTGGAATTATACAACTACCGATGAGTGATGTTGAGGGGTTGTGATTGTGCCATTATTCTCTATCACGAGTGTTGAGGGGTTGTGATTGTGCCATTGATCTCCACCTTGTGTAGTCCGGTAGTATGTATGAAGCGTGTAGGACAACGCTTGTAATCCGCGTACCGATTGTGTCATGTGTTTTGGTGTGGTTTGAGAATTATCGCTTGCGAGCCAATATAATGTTAATGATTAAGAATGAGATGGTTTTGAATGATGTAATAATGCATGTGATGCTTGGTTTAAGCATGAGCAAAGGATTTTGCTTTGGATTTAAAGATGCAATATGCATGTGGTTTTAAAAGTGCATTGAATGCCTAGTTGAACAAGTTTTAAAGAAAGGCATGAGTTTGCAAATGATATTGCAATGGTTTATGTAATGCATAGATAAATGTTGTTCTAGCGATCCTCACTAAGATTTATGCTTACGCTCATTTGTTTCATCAATGCAGAGAATTGAGCATTGCAAGGCAGCCCAATAGCAAGGGGATTCCAAGAGTTTTGGTTAAGCAATGTATGTGGTTCACCCTTAGTGTAATAAAAGGCAATAGGTGGGAATTCTTACTTTCTAGATTTGTTGGTGATGTTTACTATTTTAAGCATGTTTGGTTTCTAAATTTGGACTTGTAATCGACCTCTAATTGGTTTCATGTTTTGCTTATGGTGTTTTGACTATGCTTTAGCTTGTTTTCTTAAGCATGCTTGAATAGCTAGCATATCATCATGGTTTGATGAGTTTGGTGAGTATGATTTACTGTTCGATGATGTTTATATGTCTATTAGGTAGATTATAACTTGTATGCATGATCTAAACTTGATTGGATATGTTTAAGGATGTTTAAATGCCTTTGGAATGTGTTTTTCTGGTATGTGTATCGATACACGGGGAAGTGTATCGATACACTAAGGCCAAATCCATGCTTTTCGATACAGGGGTATCAATATGGACTGCCCGCGTATCGATACACCCAAGCCAAGTTTGAAGGCCGTACCGATACGCGGAGAAGCGTTTCGGTACGCTCTTCCCATCTTTTGCTACTGCCTTCCCGCGTATCGAGACAGGCTCAGGTGTATCGATACGAGTAGTTAAAATTTGATTAAAAGTATCTTTGTAAGTTTTGAAATGTTACGTTTTGGTCCTTAAATGTTATTTGATCAATTGGATGAGTTTGGATGATCGGTTTGAGCTAAAATTTGACGTGATGGCATGTTACATGACTAATTAAGGATCGGTAACTTTAAAATCTGAAAAGTCGTTGTATTTTCTGTAATTTTTAAAATGGTCCCTAAAAGTCATAAGAATGCAATTGAATCTCTAATCGAACTCTGATCGTTCTGTCGTTTCTTTCTAATGGTCTTGTTATACACATAGGTCAATATTGTGCATTTAGAGAAGATAAAAATAAAAAGGGTCGTCAATCGAGGTTGACTTTTACGACTTGACTTTGATTTTCCCCGTGTAATCTTTGTAGTTCAGTTCGGGCGTCTAGGTCGGGCTAAGGGGGTTACACGATGGATGATAGCTTATGAATGTATTAGCTCGATGGGCTGAGTGAGCTCGAGAAACTCGATGGGCTTTGTGACCTCAAGAATGCCGAAGCTTTGTGGCACATGTAAGACTTCTTGTAGACTTATTGATGCGTTGAGATAGGTGATCTAATAACTCTAGTTAGTGTAGGCTAGATGATAACTCGTAGATAGTGAAGCCTTATATACTCTTTCTAAACTATATTTATCATGCATGCTTATTTTATGATAATCATGAATTGTGGTAGAGTGGAAATGTATCACTAAGCTTTGTAAGCTCAACGTTCGGAATTATTATTTCCATTCATAGGTTAGTAGGTTGATCGTGACTGATGACCACATCAAGAAGGGATCTCCCAGCACCTCATCGCTTTAGAGTACAATGCTTCGTATTTAGTTTTAGGATTATGTATTCATAGGACCTTACAAGTTATTGAGTCTGTAAACTCTATTTGAAATATTATTTTTGGTATCGGTGTTTAATGTTTTTAAATGATGGCTAAACTTATGGTTGGAATTGGAAATTTGATGGGTTGGTTTTTGGGTAACTCGAATATAGTATTTTGAATCCAGATCGAGATCGGGGTGTTATATTTAGTGGTATTGTACCCTAGATTTAGCATGTTCTAAGAAACTCTAGGGTGGTATAGAGGTCATGGTAAGGTGTCTAATGAATATAAGCTGCAAAATTTATGTTGTACTATTCCAAGACTTAGAATCTTGATGATATTGCCTTGTTTCCTTGTGATTTCAGAAAATTTGATGGCTGGTGACGTCGAACACGACCAGAAGAGTCATGAGGAGAGCCATGTCTCTCAAGTGAAGGACTCTAGTAAGGAGTCTATCCCAGATGTTGGGGACACGGATCTTACCTCAGCTCTCTTGCAAGTGGTGCAAGCTATCCTGAGGCAATCTGAGACGCCTCGCAAGATCCCTGTTGAGAGGCTTCACCGTTATAGTCCAAAAGATTTCGAAGGTTTGGGTGAGGATGACCCGATCAAGGTTGACCAATGGTTAAGAGACACTCAGAGGATTCTGAGACAGATGAGGGGGAGTCCGGTTTATAACCTTGGTTATATTGTCTCCCTTCTTAAGGGAAATGCATATGAGTGGCGAGATACAGTTGAGTTGGGACTACAACCTGCACTTCCAACATGAGATCTCTTCTTGGATGAGTTCAAGAAGAAGAACATCAGTGAGGTTCGCATGGATGAGATGAGAGATCAGTTCGTGCAACTAGTCTAGGGGGACCAAGGTGTGTTTGAGAATGAGCAAGATTTTCTTTGGTTGAGCCGATATGCCCCGGAGTTAGTTACCATTGAGAAGTTGAGGTATAAGAGGTTTAGACGTGGATGGAAGGTTGACCTTCAGATGAATGCGAAAACAGGTTGTCTTGGGACATTCTATGAGCTAGCTAATAGTGCGAAGGCACTTGAACAACTTTAAGGTTTGACACTGAGTCAGATTGAGGACTTTATAGGCCATATTGTCGGGACCAAGGATGTCATAAGTCCTTCTTCGGCTCCGTCTAAGAGGTTTCGTGCTCCGAGGGGTTCAAAGAGAGTTGCTTTAGATTAACAAACGAGAGTCGATCAAGAATCTAGATCGAGGGTTCGTAGGGAATCATTGATTTCTGCTCCTAAGAAGAGTACTGATGGTTCAGCCGGAGCATCGCTTCCACTAGCTTGTGAGCATTGTGGTCAACATCATCTTGGAGTGTGTTTCTTATTTTGGAGGGTTTGCTATAGGTGTCGGGCACCTGGTCACATGGCAAAGAACTACCTAATGATGGATGATAATGCACCAGTTCAATCTTAGAGGTTTACTTCTTCTCAGCATGATCAGAGTTTTGCAAGAGGCGGTGCTAGGGTGTCGTCTGGGTATCAGGGTGGAGGTCTTGTGAGATCCATCGTCCGAGTCGACGCTCGAGTCCTTGCTAGACAGTATGCCATTCAGGCCAGAAGTGGCAGATTTGCTACCAATGATATGTCAGGTACATGTGTTTTGTTTTAGTTTTAGTTGTTGCATAGGTAGAAATCTGATTTCTCGTTCATACAATGGTTTTGGTTCTCGTTGAATAAGTGTTGTGATAAGATATAGAGGTTGATGATGGATTGGTTAATGCGTAAGATCTGTAAGTATTTATAGAGAAGGTTTTATCATGGATGATGAGTGAGGAATGAGAATGGTCCCCGTGGACTTGTTAGATTTACTCTCTTCGTAGTTAGAGGATGTTACCCTTAGTATAGGTGGGTTGTGTGAGTACGACGTATGCCTTGGTTTTCAATCGAGAGTCTCGAAGCTTCAAGATTCTAGGTGAACCTATTTGTGAGTAATGGGTGCGAGTAACCATTAGCTCTCTAGCGTGAAGGTCGTGTTCATGTGACATTAGTTTAAAGAGAGTCTTGTGGGTTACAATACGTTCTTAGCCAACATTTTAGATACGAGGGTTCAGAGTCTGAAGCTTTAGAGTTGTAGACGTTAAAGAGGTTGTTAAATGCTCTTCGAGGAATGAGCGGGCTTACCTTTTGATCATGGGTTAGAACCCACAATAGAGGTAATGTCGAGTTTAGTGTTAGTGCCCATAACATTGTGGTATGACATCGACTGAACTTTGAGATCGAGGACTCATTTGTAAAAATGAGTGAATACGGGCATCATTGCCAAGTGGTTTACCTAGGGACGTGTCTGTGTTGGTTGGCCGAAAAGTGGTAGCATTGGATGTTGTGAGCCGATGTGTAATGGTGAAGGACCGTTACTAGGTTCTCGGGGTCGACGGTTTTGTAATTAGTTGAAGGGTTTTGAGTTTTTCGTGTGATCGTTTAGAATTTGAGTATTGTAAGTTGAAGGTTAAAGGGAATTTGTGATGAAGATTGTGATTGATGTGATGATTGGAATCTAAGGACAAGACGTGAAGTGGTTTGGACTTACGAGCGCGTCGATATAATCTTGAGTTTGATGATTTGAGTGTTTGCTCTACCAAGTTTTCAGATGGGTTGTCTACATGTATAGTAAAATAGTTTGAAGATTATCAGAGTAGCGCAGCTAGAATGTGGTTATCGGCTATGGTTATGTGGAATCGAGATTCTTGTGTTGCAACATATCTTGTTGGAAGAACCATTTGAAAATTGTTGAGGGCTTGTTAAAGTTTAGTATAACTATTCATTGGAATTAATTGGTTGGATTGGAAGAGAATGTTCGAGCCTTCGAGGATAGTTGGGTGAATTTTGATCTCTAGAAAGAGTTCATAAGTGGTAATGGTTTCTATTTGAAATAAAGTGGCTCGAGTAGTGAAATCACATGATCATGAGTTAGCTTTCATTCGACTTGGGGGTAGTTCTTGTAAAGTGAAGTGCTAAGTCCTATCTTGGTTGGCCAAGCTGGGAAGAAGGTTTGTTATTACAAGATAGATAGATGGTATAATTCGATTGTTGGAGTTCCGCTTATTCTTGGAAACGTTTGATCATGGTGTAAATGATAGACAAAGAAGTGTTCCTAGTAGTATACCTTTGATGAGGTGTCGCGTTCCGAACACAGACGAGGTTTGAGTTCAAGAGTTTTGAACCACGGATGATGGTAGAGAGGATTGGTAACCAAGATAAAATTCATCCGAAGTAAGTTCCTTGGGCTGATGCTTGGACAATATCGTTTGAGTCAATCCTATGTTGTTCAGTTTTAGGGTTTGTTGTGAGTGTGGCTTGATAGTTGGAAATGAATCATTGTGGATTCATGATACTAGTATTACGAAGTCTAGTGTTAAAAGTTTGGCTAAGGAAGTTTTGTAAAGGAATTCCATAATCAAAATAAACGTTTGTGAGATGGGTAATGGTTGGATCTGAGATAGTTGCAACTCCTCCCTTCGTTTAATCTTGAGGACGCAATTTCTTTTTAGGAGGGGAGAGTTGTAACGACCTGAATTTTTGAGTCAACGATTGGATGTTGACCCGAGTTATGGAACTATGTGTTAGGCTAGACAATAGGACCCATTGGGCCTTTTTGGTTGAGAATTTGGCTATATAAGCTTGAGGAATGGTATCTTTATGCTATAGGTGGAAGATTATTAGTACTTTGTGTTCTAAAGGATGATCAAAGGCAAATTTTAAAAGGCGTATTGATACAAGGGCTGGTCGTATCGGTACCCCATGTTTCATCAAATTCCAATAGCGAAGTTTCGTACCGGTACGCTTGGGGCGTATCGGTACTAAAGGGGTATTAGTACGAGGGGTCTGTGTACCGATACGGGGTCAACTGTCAATCACCTCCTCTATGAAGCTCAAGTATCAGTACGCTTAGTCTAGGTATCAGTACCTAAAGACCAGTATCAGTACTTATGGTTGGGTATCGGTACCCACTGGATAATCTGCCCGTAAATGTTGAAAGTGAGTTCAAGGGGATGATAATTTGAGGACTATGGTCCAATGGACTTTTAATGTAGTAAAATGAATTATAAAACTAAGAAACCAAAGTTTAATCCTCATTGATAAGCGTAACATGTAATAACTTGGTAAGTGATAAATCGAGATAACCATGTTGGTTAGTGTAATGCCTTGGGGCATTTGCTTGATGGCATGGCTTGGTGCCACTAACCGCTTGGTGAGGTATATGAATGCTCAGGGAGCATGTATTATCTAATGAATGTTATAAAGGAATTCGGATGCCCTAGGGTCAGTACTACAATAATTGTATAAGGGGATAGGTACTTCGGGATGAGTGAACAAGTACATCCGACGTACCCACAGGCTGAATGATCTAGGTGCGGTTAGAAACATATTTGTGGCTATTGTAGGGCATGTATGTGTTCCCTTTTTGTGAGAGCACAAGTGCAAACTCCTGCCAAGTTATAGTATATAAGATGTCGAATCCCACGAGGATTGGAATAGTTTCTTCGAGTGTGTATCTGCACAAGAAATTTTAAATGCACAATTAATTTCACGCTTGGTTAAAGAAATAAAACTAAAAACACAATTAATTAAATTAGAGGAGATCAGAGTGATAGAATGGGCCAGGTAATTGATGCTCAGTAGTGTGTAGACTGCATTTCATAGGTTAAGGTTGGATTGCGCTGCCACGATATGCTGCCTCGGCGGGTATGGCGGGCGGCAGGCTACGACCCTGTCACGTAGCCGCAACGGGTCACTACCATTGCAGGAGTGTACTGTCTCGGCAGGTGGAATGGAAAGAAGTCCTGGCGGCACGTCTGGCAGATACTCCAAATTCGGCGGGATAGTCGACAATGATACCTCCTATTTCTAGGTAAGGATGCTCGGGAGCTAACGTGACGTAGGCAATACCTACCAATCTCAGCGTAAACCTAACACATGCTAGTCAACTCGGTTTGTAATCCCTCTTAGCCGCTGAAACTTGTGGACTGGTGTAGAACCAAGTTAGTCACGCCTCAACACGTTGTGACCGTACTTAACCCTTTCGTGAGCCTTGCACTTTCGTGCCCGACAAATGGATTCTCTCAACTGACTGGTGTAGAATAATTGAAAGAATGAAGTGCACAGATTAAGCAAACTTGGAATATTTCATTGCAAAACAACTTAACCTAATACATTAGTTTCTCACAACTACTTTACAAGCAAAAACCTAAACCCTAAGGAGTTTAGAACATAGTTGACTCCCTCTCTATCTCCATCTCTCTATCGATCTCTATGCCCCTATACCCTCACATACATGAGTATATATAAGGCTTGGCCTAAGGTTAAGTCCTCCTTGGAGTACAAGTCTTCGTTGATGATAAAATAGCTTTTACATTTAATGCTTCATTCAATCCTGACTTAAATATGGAATCATTTGGATGTTTACTTGTTCAACAAGTAAGTATAAGTCACCTTGTTTATCGATCTTCAATCAGCTCTATACACCGCTCCAGGCCTCAGAGAAATGCAAGATTGGGATCTATGGACTCAGAAAAATGTCCTCTATCAAACGAGACCCATCTTGACTATTTCAGCGTATTGTCGTCTGGGCGACATTTTGTGGTGGCGGCGACATTCTACAGCGAAGACGTCCTTGGCGGCAACTGGAACTGCTTCAGTGAAGCTCTTTCTGCTCCCTACTTTCATGTCCTCTCTTCCTCTTATCAGCAACCAGCACCTAAAATAGAAAACTAACTAAAACAATACCTTTTCTCTACCAAATATAAGATATTCAAATAAAGTGTGGTAAAAGAAGAAATATTGTTATAATGCATGATATGCAGCTAATTATGCCTAACTAAGCTTAAGAATAGCAATAATAAGGGCAGGAATGTGCATAAAATATAGAACTTCTAGACACTCTACACACCCTCAAACTCGAACTATTGCTTGTCCTCAAGCAATGCAACCTAACTAGTAAACCTGCCCTTGTACATAAATCAAAAAGAAAACCTAGTTTTTAACTTGGTTTCATACCTCAAGGTCGTGGCACCTATATTAGTTTAGTGAGAGGGAATAACATGAAATAACTTAGAATTTTAATTCTAGTGCTAGTGCAGTGTGTGCAAGTCTGTGTACATGCTGAAAATGCTAAGTATATTAAGTAAATAAAGAAGGTTGTAAAAGTTAAAGATAAAGGATATAGAGTTGCTGCTTTGGCAGCACAGTTAAGCACTTGTTTTTTCTTCCTTTTTCTGATCATTTCTTTTAAGGGCTTCAGCTCATCACAACTATTCTCTAGGTCTGAAGCTAAGATAGTAGCAGAGTGTCCTTGCTCATGATCCTTCCTAGAGCCTGTTTTGGGCACCTCTAGGGCATACAGTCTTTTCTTTGTTTTGCGGCCGTGGGGCATTGCTTTTTTTTACTTTGCTGCCCTGTGTTGCCGCGGCGGCCTACCTACATCCAATATAAGAATTTTCATTAAGTTTAAGCAGGCAATGTACACCTAGAACTCAAACAATATTCAGCACTTAACAAAAGTGTAATAAGTTTGGCACCAAAAAAAATTCTAAGGTGTTTTTCATGCTTCTTCCCAAGATTTAGTTCAATTTGAAATGTGGTGCGAAAATAGAATCGGCTAACTATCATAGGCACAAGTTATTTAACCCAGATTTCCAATTTTCATTAAGTACTAGGTAGGATTTACAATGCAAATACATGCTTAACAAAATAACATGAGGACTAACCCCCCCAAACTCAAGGCGGGCAGAAAGATGAGAGGACTAGGCGGCAGGTGGCGAGTGATTTGGCAGCAAGGCTCTGCTTCTGGATGTGAGCTGGCTGGACTCTGATTGGATTGGGTCTCTTTGGTTGCTGCTCCAGCTTGGTCTCTGGCCTTTCATCCTCTGGTTCGGCCGTAATCATGTGCCTCTTTTCTTCTTTTTGTTTTCTCGGTCGGCTCTGCATTATCAGAGGAATCATACACCTCCTCATCAAGGGAATTGGTGGCCTTGGTTGTCTCCTTTGTTGCCGTCTTTGCCGCTTGGGCGGCTGTCCTTGTTTACTCCTCATATTTCTTGGAGGCTTGCCTTTTATAGTAGGGTCTGAATCTAGATAAGTAGTTGTGAGACGGACTAAATAATATAACTAAAAATAAAATCGAGTCCTAAGCTTATTAAGATCTATTCCTAATGAAAACGGTAAAGATGTGGAAAAACTAAAATTATGTTACAGTGGGTTCGTTTCCGATACTTCTTATAGTCCACCCGCACCCTCCATCGAGTGACTATCCTCACGGGGGAGTCTTTCTTCCTTGTTACCTTGTAATCCATGCAAATTCGCCACCTTGTTTCTTTTCCTGAAGGCATGAACATGTGATTAGTAAAAATTATACCACTATCAAACCATGTACTTACCTTATCTTTGTCCTGATTTGTTATGGTGGAGGATGGCTTTTGCTGCCAAGGAAGTTGTTCAAGCGGCCAACTGTCAGGGCAATAGTCTGTCATAATGTGGTTCAGGTTATGGAAAAACTCAACAGATTGAAGGGCTTCATCATCCATAACATTGTATTCTTCAGGTCCCTCGAACATCTCCATTAGTAGAGATTGTGATGGCTTTAGATCTGCCAGCATCGGCTCCTCTTGATATACATATTCCATAGTTGCTGAGATTTCTACCAAGGCGGGCATAGGTACCGAGACTGTTGCTGAGGCGTGCAAGGTTGCTAAGGCTTCGGATGTGACATCATCAATTTTTCTGTCGGCCTTACTAGGTGTTATAGCAAAATTTCTTTATGTAGTTTCCTCAATCCTTGCTAGGGCAATTTCTCGCATAGGCTTATCATGTGTTGTGCAGTGTTCTTCATCCTCTAGTTGTTGCTCACACATCGGAAAACTTTCTTCGCATATTTCTTCGTCATCTTACCTTGGGACGGCAGTATCCCTGGGACTGACTTATTGGTGATCAATGGTTGCCAAGGCAGAAGTTGCTGGGACATTTTCTTCGTTCATGGCATATGTGGATATGTTCAATCGATCTTCTGTATCCCATAAGGTTGAATCCCACTGCGCCATCCTTGTATCCATTTTCTGTGAAAGCCTTTGAGTGGATTCAATAAAGGATGCAGTACTAGCCTTGAAAACTTGAAGCATGTCCCCCAAGGTTTGTGATTGTTCTTGAGGAGGACTACACTGCGAGGGTATATCTGCCGCTGCAGTAACACAATTGTCATGGTAAAAAAAATTTGAGGTTGTTGATCATACCATGAAAAATTCTGCCGCGGCGGCAGATACTGCGGCAGGTGCATAGGCTGTCCCAGTTGTTGTTGTAGTTTCTCCTGTTGTTGGTCCCATATGTCTTCTCCGATAAGTAAAGGGCAATTTTTGAACACATGATTTCCCTCACATAGATTGCAAGAATTTTCCAACATCAACTCTCGAGTGGTTTCTCTTGATTGCTCTTGAAGCTGACCACCTTGCCCTAGCATGTTTGTTTCTGCAGCAAAAGTGTTATGGTAAAAAAAAATTGACAATTTTGATCATACCATGAAATATTTTGTTTTTGCGGCAACGACGTTTGCTGTCTTATTTGCTGCCACGGCGGAAACTGCCACTGCAGCATCTGCTGTTCATGCTTAAACATCAGCTCCGGTATAGTTTTCCTCGACATTGTGATGCCCTTGGAATTGTAGCGTACCTGGATTTTTGTGTGTGTTTTTATATATATATATACAAAAAAGAGTTAAAAACCTGAAATTTAAATGCAATTAATAAAGAATGCAGAAAACAAAACAAAGTCGCTATTGCCAATCCCCAGCAACGACGCCAAAAACTTGTAAGGCGTGTAGGTGATCCCTTTTTGTGAGAGCGCAAGTGCACACTCCTACCAAGTTATAGTTTATAAGATGTCGATTCCCACGAGGATTGGAATAGTTTCTTCGGTGTGTATCTACACAAGAAATTTTAAATGCACAATTAATTTAAAGTTTGGTTAAAGGAATAAAACTAAAAACACAATTAAATAAAGTAGGGGAGATCAGAGTAATAGAATAGGCCAGATAATTGATGTTCAATAGTGTGTAGACTGCATTGCATAGGTTAAGGTTGGATTGCGCTGCCACGATATGTTGCCTCGGTGGGTATGGCGGGCGGCAGGCTACGACCCTGTCACCTGGCCGCAACGGGTCACTACCACTGCAGGATTATACTGTCTCGGTAGGTGGAATGGAAAGAAGTCCTGGCGGCACGTCTGGCAGATACTCCAAGTTTGGCGGGATAGTCGACGGTGATCCCTCCTATTTCTAGGTAAGGATACTCGAGAGCTAACATGACGTAAGCAATACCTACCAATCTCAGCGTAAACCTAACACAGGCTAGTCAACTCGGTTTGTAATCCCTCTTAGCCGCTGAAACTTGTGGACTGGTGTAGAACCAAGTTAGTCACACCTCAACACGTTGTGACCGTACTGAACCCTTTTGTGAGGCTTGCACTTTTGTGCCCGACAAATGGATTGTCTCAATTGACTGATGTAGAATAATTGAAAGAATGAAGTGCACAAATTAAGCAAACTTGGAATATTTCATTGCAAAACAACTTAACCTAATACAATCATTTCTCACAACTACTTTACAAGCAAAAACCTAAACCCTAAGGAGTTTAGAACATAGTCTACTCCCTCTCTCTATCTCTATCTCTCTATGTCGATCTCTATGCCCCTATACCCTCACACACATGGGTATATATAAGGATTGGCCTAAGGTTAAGTCCTTCTTGGAGTAGAAGTCTTCATTGATGATAAAATAGCTTTTATTGTAACACCCCAATTTTGGGCTTAGAAGTTTAGGGTCTGAACCGGACCGGTCTGTTTTTTCGGTTCGAATATAAAAGGAGGCTTTAGGGAAGTCCTAGTTCGGGATGCTTTAAAAATATGGAAAAATATCTAAAAATCCTCTTTAAATATATATAAGAGAGTGGTGAAATCAATTTTGCAAAATAAGGTTTGGAAATACTACATTTCGGTGTAGTGACTAAAATGCGATTTTTGTAAGGTTTAGTGGTGACTGTTTTGTAAGGATTGAAACTTTGAATCTTTAAGGAGCTAATTTACCCAAATATGATTTCTCCAGATTTTTCCTTAATTTGAGTGAATTAATTAATGTTTTAATTAATTAGAAGAGAAGAGAAACTACCTTTTGGAAAAATCATAACTACCTTTTCCTAAAATTTTCTCATTTCTTTTTCTCTCAAAATTCCATCACCCAAACACTTTTCTCCAGCAACTTTTGCTTTGATTTTCACTTCAATTGATGAGATTTCTATCATCAATTATTTCCTAATCAATCTAGCATCAAATCCTTTTGTTTTCCTCGTTGGATTTTCAAGAAAATTGGCTCAAATCAAGAAGAAATCACCATTTAGAGGTAAGATTGTTCTTCTCCTCTAAATACTCAGTTCTTTACTGAAATTCCCAAGTTGTCAATCCTTAATTTAAGTTTTATAAATGGTTTTAATGTTAGAAACTTGATTTTGGCTTAAAACTCAAGATTTGGAAGAAATCTTGAAGAAATTCGTTGTGGTTGTTTGGGCTCTGTTTTGAGATGAATCTTAAATGTATTTTGGATGTCTAATGATGTGGAAATGAGGTTTTATCAATGCAATCCCGAATAGGTTGTATTTTCTAAGTTTTTGTTTATGAAAATGGTGGTTTTTGGTGTGATCTTGGTGTTCTGTTATAGCTGGAAGTATAAGGACGAGTTTAGGTTTAATTTGGTTGTTAAATGATGTTTAGAAATGGTTAGAAGTGATGGATCTTGGCTGGGTTAAGTTTTGGAAGAGTTTGGAGGTGTTTTCGGTTGTGTTTGGTAGCCGAAATGTTGGTTTTGGTTAGAGCAGCGAGTTTAGGTGTGATGGCTGGAGATTTTAATGCATGATGATGCATTAATCCTCTGCATTGATGTGTTTTAAACAGGGGAGGCATCTTCGGACACCTTTAGAGTTGATCCGGAGGCTTGATCGGTGTTTCGACAAGCTAGCGAAACGTGATTGGTGAGTGGAGATTGGTTTCCAGCTTTGAAACGATTGTTTGAAGGTTATGGGAGTTTAGTTTAAGTCTAAACAACTTAGCTAAGCTCAAGAGTAAGTTTTTGGAAAAATTCCCTTGGATGAGCCATGAGGTGGTTTGTTGCATTGGTTATAATTTGCATGTTTAAATTCTGTTTTGAAAGCATATTTTAGCATGGTTAATGCTGGTTTTGAAAGCCATGTGTTGAGGGATGCTCAAGGTAAGAGATCCTTGGTTTGACATATTGTTAATATGGTTTTGATGCATAGTGATGCATGATGATAAATGGTTTTGATTAATGCTTTAAAACAGTGAGTTGTTGATGGTAAATGATGTGTATTGGCAAGTGATGTAATGGTTTTAAAGTACTTGAATCGGATATAGTTAGCCGGCTATAGGATTGGGTGCACCGTGAATAAAGTCGCCTTGGATGTGGAGGGGTTGTGATTGTACCGTACACTTCATCCAAGTACCCTAACGAGTGAGGTAAGATCACAACGGTGGTTAAAAGTTCGTGTGTGGATCTGGTGTTATGTGTCCCTTGCACTCGTTAGTGGAATTATACAACTACCGATGAGTGATGTTGAGGGGTTGTGATTGTACCGTTAAACTCCATCACGGGTGTTGAGGGGTTGTGATTGTACCGTTAAACTCCACCTTATGTTGTTCGGTAGTGTGTATGAAGCGTGTTGGACAATGCTTGTAATCCGCGTATCCGATTGTGTTTTGTGTTGTAAATGGTTATGGATTATCACTTGAAAGCCAATATGATATGTTGATTATAATGAAGCATGAGATGCTTGTAATGTATGCAAGGATGCATGAAAAGAGATGAGCATGTGTTTAAAAGTTTTGTTGGAAGTGTTTTCTAAAATGAATTATTGTGTTGTTTTTTTAGAGCATGCCTCACTAAGCTATCGTGCTTACGCTCTCTCTTTTGAAAAGTGATGAGCATGTGTTTAAAAGAGATGAGCTGGCGTTTCGAAACGGGGGCCTGTAATGGCCTTCGTGTTTCGGAACGGCTGGAGGTCGTTCCGAAACGATTTGGCTACTGGAAGGCCCTATTTCGGAACTAGTCTCGAAACGAACCCGTGTTTTGGAACGGTCAACACCGTTTCGAAACACGTGACTGTTGGGCACTGATTTGAATGGTGTTTAGGTTTGCAAGCTCTGCGTTTTAGTCCTGAAAATTGTAATTGCAATTGCATGAGTTTGAGATGTCCGATTAAGGTGAAATTTGATAGGGAAGCATGTAATATGACTAATTTAATATTGATAACCTTAAATCAGTTAAGACCTTCTAATTTCCAGAAATTGCATTTTAGTCCCTAACATTTGTATATTGTGCAATTTAGTCCCTTATTGAAATCTGAATGTTGTGCTTTACACGTATATGTTTCTCAAGTGTTCGCTTAGGGTTAACATGCATCTAGACAAGAATTAAAAAGAGAAAAAAAGGGTCGTTAATCAAGGTTGACTTTCGGGTTGACTTTGGTTTTCCCCGTGTAAACTTCGTAGTTCGGGTCTACCGTCTAGGACGAACTAAGGGGGTTACATTTACATTTAATGCTTCATTCAATTCTGAATTAAATATGGACTCTTTTGGATGTTTACTTGTTCAGCAAGTAAGTATAAGCCGCCTTGCTTATCGATCTTCAATCAGCTCTATACACTGCTCCAAGCCTCAAAAAATACAAGATTGGGCTCTATGGACTCAGAAAAATGTCTTCTATCAAACGAGACCCATATTGACTATGTCGGCGTATTCCCGTTTGGGCGGTATTCTGCGGCGGCGACATTCTACAATGACGGCATTCTGCAGCGGCGGCATCTTTGGATGCAATTGAAACTGCTTCAGTACAGCTCCTTCTGCTCTTTGTTTTCCTATCATTACTGTCTCTGATTAGCAACCAACACCTAAAATAGAAAACTAACTAAAACAGTACTTTTTCTATACCAAATATAAGATATTCAAATAAAGCGTGGTAAAAGAAGAAATATTGTTATAATGCATGATATGCAGCTAATTATGCCTAACTAAGCTTAAGAACGACAATAATAAGGGCATGAATGTGCATAAAATATAGAACTTCTGGACACTCTACAGTTATGGTGACCCAAATAAGGTAATTTATTTGATAGGCTGAGTGAGCTCAAGTGACTTGATAAGCTGAGTGACCTCAGGTAACTATTACTTGTGGCTATTGTGATCCAAGTATATATAGGACGTATCTGTGGCTATGGTGATCCGGATATGGTCCATTCAGTCCGAAGGCTGTGTGTACATGAGTAACTCGACGAATGTGTGAGCACGGGTAAGGTAGGACTTCGTTGGCCATTTCGTAGACAATGTATGGATTCATTTATGCATGTTGTCTGGATGCTATTGATGATAGCTTATGAATGTATTAACTCGATGGGCCGAGTGAGCTCGAGTAACTCGATGGGTTGTGTGACCTCGAGTATGGAAAAGCTTTGTGGAACATGTAAGACTTCTTGTAGACTTGTTGATGCCTTTATATAGGTGATATAAGAACTCTAGCTAGTGTAGGATAGATGATAACTCATAGATAGTGAAGTCTTATCTATGCTCTCTAAACTATATTTATCATGCATGCTTATTTTATGATAATCACGAACTGTGGCAGAGTATAAATGTACCACTGAGCTTTGTAAGCTCAGCGTTCAGAATCGTTGTTTCCGTTCGCATCTTAGTAGGTTGATCGTGACCAAGGAGCACGTCAAGAAGGGATCTCCCAACCCGCATCGCTTCAAAGTACAATGCTTTGTATTTAGTTTTGGGGTTATGAAATCATAGGACCTTACGAGTTATTGAGTATGTAAACTCTATTTGAAATATTATTTTTGTTATTCGGTGTTTTAAACTTAGAGCTCTCGTTTTGTAAACTTAATTATAATGCTTATATAACTCCATGGATATATGGATGTTTGATGTTTTTAAATGATTGCTAAACTTATAGTTTTAAATTGAAAATTTGATGGGTCGATTTTTAGGTGACCCAAATGTAATATTTCAGATCTGGACCGTGGTGTTACAATGTGCTTGCTCAACGTGAAATTGTTTTTAAAATCATGTCTTATTAGTAAATAGAAATTGTTTACACACATACTAATATATATATATATATATATATATATATATATATAATATGAGAAAATATCACATGCACTGGTGGTGGAAACGGAAAGTTTCCACTAATGCCCTTAGTTATTGGGTTTAGGAGTTTAAGTGTATAGTTTAGAATTTAGAGTTTAGCTGTTATAGTTTAGGTTTAGGGTAATATGGTTAGAGATTTAGGTTTTAATCTATAAACCTTAAATTCTAACCACACCCCTAAATTCAAAACCCATACACTTAAACCCCTAAACAACCCTATACAAAATCCCTAAACCCTAAATTTTAGGCACTTATAGAAACTTTTTGTTTTCTCCGTCCGTGCATGGAATAATTACCTATAATATATATATATATATATATATATATATATATATATATATATATATATATATATATATATATATAAGCCATAAGGTTATAATAGCAACTCAATTTTTATTGGTACCAATGAATAGCTATCATTGTAAAATAATTAACTCCTTAAATTATGGATACTTAAATTATTTTTTACAAAATAATCATTTTTAATAATTTTAATTCATTTTAAAAATTAAATTTAAAACTGAAAATAATAATTATTTTTATTTAAAGAATATAAATTATTTTAAAAACTAGATGTTTCATTTCAATAAGGTTAGAGACCTGATTTAGGGTTTAAAGTCTTTGTTTAAAACTTAGGGTTTATTGTTAGAATTTAAGGCTTTGAGGTTAGGGGTTTAGTTTTTAGGTTAATTTGGATAGGGTTTTAGATTTTAACCTATAAACCCTGAATTTTAACCATAAACCCTAAATTCTAATTATACCCTCTAAATTCAAAACTTGTACATTAAAACCTCTAAAACCCAAAATTAAGACGCTTATATGAACAAAGTTTCGCGCTTGTGCATTAAACAATTATTTTTAAAATATGATGCAATTTTGTTTCAGTTAACTCAAACCACACATATTCAAATGAGAAAATATATAAAAAAAATATATAAATAAAAACGTGTAGTTTTAAGGCTATAATTGTAATTTAATTTCCATTAAAATAAAATTATATCAATTATTTTTCACTTTTTTTTCTTCTAATAAACTACCTGTAAGTTACACTTTTCACTAATTTTTAGTTTTTATTTATCATTCTCAACAAAATGTAATTTTTCTTTGATTTCTAAATAAAATTTATTATATTTAAAATATCAATTTTAAATATAACTATTTCCCATAAATTTTATTATTTTTTAAGGAAAAAATTCACTCATAGATTACATACGATAGAAATTTAGCATTTTCAAAATATTAATTATCATCAATTTAATTAAAAATACACAAAAATCAATGAATAAAATAAAAATATAACAATAATAATTTAATTTTACACTAAAGAATAACTACCATTAGAAATAATAAATTATCTATTTTTAATTCTAATTAAATTATAATTGAAACAAAAAAAATCAATTAAAACATTATGTTTTGATGTTGGGACTACGGTACAGTGGCGAAATAACACTGTGTTTGATGGAGATGGAGAAACAAATTAACAGGTACATGTTTCCCTCTCTTTTATATTTTTTAATGTTTAAAATAATTTTTTGGAATATACAGAGAGCTCTAGTCCCTGAATTTAACCGTTATTTGAGGCTTATTGTGAGGTCGCAAGATCCCGATGTTGTTGCTCAGATGGAACCTAGAGTCAGTGGTAAGAAAGTCGATGCATTCATTGCCCGACATAAGTTTCCTTTCTCGTTCAGAATTGAGGCTAGTGGGATTTTTAGGGGAATTTGGATAATGTGGAAGATACTATTAAGTTGGATATTATTGTGGTTTCCAATCAATTTGTTCATTCGATCTGTGATGTTGTTGGTTCTGGGAAGTCTTACCAACTTACTGTTATTTATGCTAGCCTGGATATTCGTCTGCGCAACAATTTATGGTCCCATTTGCTAGCTTTGCAGCAAACTATCACTGCGCCTTGGGTGTTGGGTGGAGATTTCAATGACATTCATTGCTCAAGCGATCGTCTCTGTGGTTCGGCTAGGAGGGATGGGGTTTGTCGTAAATTTGGGTCCTTTCTTGATAATGCTGACTTGCATGATCTTTAGTTTCAGGGTCCTCGGTTCACTCTGAAGCGTGGGACACTTCATCTCAAACTTGATAGATGTGTGGGTAATGAAGCTTGGTTTGATGCATGGCCGTCATCGAGTGTGACTCATCTTGCTCGTATTGGATCTGATCACCGCCCTGTTTTATTGTTGGGATCGGCTATACGGAACCAAAGGCCTCCATCACCGTTTAGATATCTTGTAGCATGGCAAGATGATCCAAGGTTTGAGGATATGTTGAGGGATACTTGGGAAACTGATGATAATCTTGCTGCCAATTTAACAAGGTTTACTAGTGCAGCAAAAAAAATGGAATCATGAGACTTTTGGTAATATTAGACGACGGAAGAACTACATTTTGGCATGTCTACAGGGGATTAAGAATATTTTCGAGTTCGCCAATAATGATCCGTTACAAAATTTAGAGCGGGAGTTAAAAGGGGAGTTGGACACTATTCTTAAACAAGAAGAAAGTCTTTGGTTTCAAAGATCACACAGTAAGTGGAATCAGGATGGTGACCGAAATACTCGCTACTATCATCAAGTTACTCTGGCACAAAAAAGACGACGGAATATTTTAATGATAAAGCTTGCATATGGAAATTGGTGTGACATGTTTGAGATGATAAAAAATGGTGTTGTGGAGTTTTTTCAATCTCTTTTCAAAGCTTCAACAAGCTCACTTGAACCTTGGTTGGTTCGGAATTTATTTGCACCAATTCTACCCATGGATCATGAGCGGTTGATTGCAAATGTTACTGAAGATGAGGTACAAAAGGTGATTTTTTGATATGGATCCCTTAAAGGCCCCGAGAATCAAGGGAATTCACGCTATGTTTTATCAGAAAAATTGGGCTTTGGTTGGTAAAAATGTGGTTGCGTTTGTCAGGAAATGTTTTATTAAGAAAGAAATTGCTGCTTCAGATAATCAAATTGTTTTGGTTTTAATCCTAAAGTCCCTTCACCCGAGTCGTTCTCTCAATTTAGGCTAATTAGCCCTTTTCCGGTGACTTATAAAGCTTTAACCAAGGTTATTGTGAACATGTTGAAGCCCCTTCTTCCTCGATTGGTATCTAAGTCCTAAGCGAGTTTTATACCTAGTCGTAATATTACTAATAATGTGATCTTAGCGTAGGAGGTTATTCATTCTATGCGAAAGAAAAGTTGGCGTAACAGTTGGATGGCATTGATGATAGACCTTGAGAAAGCCTATGACCGATTAAAATGAGATTTTATTGCGGATACTTTGGGTAACATTGGTTTGCCGATGGACTTTATTAGACTGATCATGAGTTGTGTTACGTCAGTTTCTAATCAGATTGTGTAGAACAGAGAATTGACTGAGAGCTTTAGACCAACACGTGTGATTAGACAAGGTGATCCTATGCCTCCTTACATTTTCGTGCTTTGTATGGAACGCCTTTCGCAAGCGATAAATGTCGAGATTAATCACGAAAGATGGTTAGAGATCAGTTTGAGTGGAAATGGGCCGGGGATTTCTCACCTTTTCTTTGCTGATAACATCGTGTTATTTGTTGAGGCTTCTGTTCGGCAAAAGCAAGTTATGTGGAGGGTGCTTGAAACTTTTTGTAGTTCTTCAGGGCATAAGATTAGTGCTTCTAAAGCTAACATCCTTTTCTCACGGTATACACAGGTTGGTGCCAAGTCAGATATTATGAATGGTTTTGGTTTTAAGGAAGTTCAATATTTGAGAAAATATCTCGGTGTCCCTCTTTTGCACAAACCCGTTACAAAGAACACATATGGTTACCTTGTGGATAAAATCCGTTCCCAGCTTCTCTCAAGGTCGGCGAAATTGTTGGCATTTGCAGGTCATGTGACATTAGCAAAGTCCGTGCTGTAGGCAATCCTGAGTTACACAATGCAAACAACTTGGCTGCCTAAGGGTGTTTGTATGGAGATTGAGAAATTAATTCGGGGCTTTATATGGGGAAATTCTACGGAGCATAGAGTATTATCCTTGGGAAATGGGAAGATGTGCAATCACAATTGTTGAAGGGGTCTTGGTATTCGTGACATGGAGCGTTTTAACCAAGCATTTCTCATGAAACTTGTGTTTCAGAAGCTTATAGATAGTGATAAACTTTGGGTGCAAGTTGTACGAGCTAAATATGGAGTGGCTGGTGTTTTACCTGTTAGCCTCAACTTATAGAATTGCTCTCGTTTGTGGTCAGGAATATGTCAGATTTGGGATTGCTTTCGCGAGGTTGTGGGTTGGATTGTGCGTGATGGGTGTACCATTAATTTTTGGTACGATGAATAGGTACTAGAGAGTGGGCCTCTTGCGACTTTGTATCAATTGGATGGATTAACCCCTGTCCGGCGACGTCATTTGTCAATCATCATGGTCAGTGGGATTTGAATGATCTTTCTCATGTTTTACCGGAGGAGGTGGTGCAACGAATCTTAACAGTTTATCTATCTGCACCACACTTGGGTCCGGATTGTTTAGGGTGGAAGCATGAAAAGAATTGTCAATTTACTGTAATATCAGCCTATCATCTTTTGTTCGGATATAATTCGAATGGTGATTTGAGTATTTGGGCTGATATTTGGAAGTTACCCCTACCGCAACGGATTCGAGCTTTCATTTGGCTAACGATGCAAGGTCGTTTACTTACTAATGTGGAGTGGCAACGTCGTCACTTGACTGATGATTCAATCTGCGGTTTCTGTCGACGAGGACAGGAGGACTTGATTCATGTGTTACGCGACTGTCCCCGTAGGCGTTCAGTTTGGGTACAAATCGTGTCGAGTGCCGTTTCCCATAGCTTTTATGGTTTTCCTTTCCAAGTTTGGCTTGTGTATAACTTGGGTGCAAAAGTTCATGTTGTCGGTAACTTGAATAGTTGGAATCTGTTGTTTGCAATAATTTGTTGGAAAATTTGCAGCACAGGAATCGTTTTCTCTTTGAAACAAATTATGTTGAACGGGAAGACATGGTGATTGCGAGTAAATTGTTTTTGGAGCAGGTTAATGTGGCAAACTCTTGGAGCCTAACGACTTGTGGCAACTAGGGGCAGGCCTTATAGAAGATGAATTTATGGTCTTATCCACCCTCGAATTGGGTGAAAGTTAATGTCGATGGTGTGGTGCATCCTTTAACAATAGGGGCTGCAGTTGGGGGTGTTTGTCGTTTAGAGTTGAGGGACTGGATTTTTGGTTTTAGTCGGCATATTGGTCATTGTTCTGTTTTGAATGTAGAATTATGGGCGATGTTTGATGGACTAAGACATGCATGGCGTGAGGGATATCGTCGTGTAAAGCTTGAATCGGATAATCGTAAGGTCGTTCGTTGTGTAGGTGACCAGGACACTGCTCAAACGGCTAATGGCCTTGTTGTTGTGATCCGTGAGATGCTTCAACGTCATTGAGAGGTTACTGTGGAATACATTGGCTGGGAGTCGATTATGGTTGCTGACTGGTTCACAAAAGAGTTGCGGGATCAGGCGGTCAGTGAAATTTTCTTTGAAGAGCCGCATGGTAGGATTCATACCTTGCTTGGTCATGATCTTTGTGTTCGGAATACCCACCCTGATTCTAATATTGGGTAATAATTGGTGCTTTGTATGGGGTTTATCCTTGATTAGCTATATGGTCATTTGGTTGTTTATTTAATTTTGATTGGTAACGATTTTTTAATGTGATTATATGTAGTCTTTGTACCCTTTTTCTTCCTTTAGGTGTAAGGTGATTTTTTTAACGAGGAATATGCTTGGTGTTATGAATTTTTATCTATGTGGATGTCTATCATGATTAGAACTTTATCTAAGGAGTTTGATTTATTTATTATTAGGAATATTATCTCTATTAATTAGAGTTTAATGTATTATGTACTTCTTATGCCTATAAATAGATGATTCATTGAAGGCATTGTACACACAATTCTATATTTGAGAATAATACAAATCTCCCTCTTTCTCTCTTCTCTTTGTTCTTCCATTCTTGTTCTTTGTTATTTTATTCACAACACGTTATCAGCACGAGTTTGCTCGAAAGATTTTGGTGCTCTTTGTTTGAATCCCAAAGTAGTTACCGAAACAAATTTAATTCTACGTTGAACCGAATATAAGTTTTTTCCCCACATTTTTGTTATTGATTGCTTTTATCTTGATATTTTAAGTTGATCTTTATTTTTGAAAAAGTATGGTAACATGTTTTGAAGGCTTGAGCGAACCATGGAATCTCGCCCAATTACCCTGGTTCTTGTTGGTGATTCTCAAAAAGATTTCAATTTGATATTGGCGATCACATGTACCATATATTCAATATATTCAATTTAGCTTGGAAAGTCTGATATGTTTTACTTATTTACATATAGATATAGTGATTGACTAATCACTCACAAATTAAGGGAATGTACTTGGATAGGTGACGATTCAGTCTCGAGTACCAATGCACTTGGTTATGGTGTTTTCCATTTTGATGTGAATTTGATCAAACATCGTTCAACCATTTTAATGTCATTGGTGTAGCATTGTTCTTTAACACTGCTTTAAGGTGATGTGCGTACATCCACATAAGAGGTTTATAAATTGGTTAATGTATTTTGGTATGGCTTGAATCAAGATAAAATCAAAAGAGGTACGTTTCTTCAATATGTTTATATTGAGATCAATTTTTATTTACGTTATTCTATTGGTGAAAGCTAATATTTTTAACCTTGTTTTGAGTTTTACATGTATTTAAATGACTTGGAAAGAGACGTGATATAAAGGGATTATGAGAAGCTGCCTCGTTCATTTGCTATGTCTCCATCGCTCTCGAAAGGAAAATCATTATCGGTAAAATCTATTTTCCCCTTAAATTATGATTTTAAAGTGCGATAAATCATGGTGAATTTCAATCTATAAAAAGATTGTTACAAAGTCTATATTTGCTCGAAAGCAATATTTCTTCTTCGTCGTAAAACTCGACCATAGACTTCTCCCAATTTCAAGTTACGAAAATTCGTCTTGATCCAAAAGTTTTATGGGAGGCATTCCCTGAAGTGAATGCAAAGCATGATGTTTATTCCATGCAATTATCAATGATGGGGCATTCCCTGAAGTGAATGCAAGCATGATGTTTATTCCATGCGATTATTGGAACTGTTTCATTCCCTAAAGTGAATGCAAACATGGTAAATCATTATTCAATTAGAGACATAATTTCGATATAATCCAAGTATATTGGCTGGATATCCCGTTCTGCAAGGCTACTAGTCTCAAAGGAGGTTTTTAAAGGACCTTGTGGACAAGTTTAACAATGTCGCGTACGAGGATTAAATCTTTTTTCTCTGTGATAAGGATATGTGAAAAAGGTTTTAAAGGCCCACTGGCTCTACTTCATTCCCTGAAGTGAATGTGAGATTATATTATGGAAGGAATAAAAACCACATTAGAAGTTGTGGTCGTGGTCGAGGCTATGAATATAGACATGAAAAATATGGTCATTTTAAGAATACTTCTACCCACCGGTAGTGAGGTTATAAGGATGACAAGAGTGATAAAGATCATTTTATTGAAGTAAAACTCTTCTTATTACCAATGCGATGTTATAAACCATTGGTCTCGTACGTGTTGTACGTTGAAAAATCAAGAATCACTGAATGATAAAGGAAAAATAGAAGCAAATTTTGTTTGCGGAACATGACGAAGATGATACTGGTCCAACTTTATTTGGACATTGTTGGTCCAACTCATTTGGACGTTGTTGATTTTCTTATAACCCTCGAAAGGAATAAATCATATTCTAATTATTCTCATAACTTTGAAGAGAATTATTTATTTATTTTTATTTATTTTACTTTACGTTTATTTATTTTACACACATTAATTATTTACATTTTATATTTATATTTATATATTACGATATTTATTTATTTTGTTTAACATGGTTACTTGTCAAATATAATCTATGGTGACGATTTATGCTCAACATAAGCATAAGATATATTTTCCCATTTAAATGCAAGGGAATAATGTGAGTAATATATCTCAAAGTACTGAAAATATTGATGCTTTAGAAGGGCAATAAATTCTTGAGAGAAAGCACATTATGAAAAGTGCATAATTGCGAATATTGCAATAATTACCGCTAATGGTAATAATATCGTCACCACTATAAGTGGAAATTTTAAGAGGACAATATGAGTTCGCAAAATATCGCTTTGGGAATTATAGATAACATATGTTATCAATTGGCATTTGAAATAAGCCGATATGGATATAAGTTCTGGTAGCCAAAAAGTCAGTTGAAAGCTCTAGAAGAGCTATATATTGCTACCAAAAGATAATTTTAGTTGAAAGCTCCGAAAGAGCTAAATATATTCCGATTTAAAGGAACAATTTTGATGGTCGTACTAGACATGTACGAGTGAGATTGAATTACATGTTATGGTAAACAAGAAGTTTACAAATTCAGAGATATATACACATATATATAGTTGGCATGATCGGTTAGACCATCCTGATCAATAATGGTGCAGAAATTATTGAGATTTACATGCACATGTATTAAAAGAACCTGTAGTTCTTGTGGTGCTTATTCTCAAAGGAATGGATTAAATTCCACTTATTAAAGAACGTGAAGTTCTTGTGTTGCTGAAAGGAATTGATTAAATTCCACTTACTAAAAGAACCTGAAGTTCTTGTGTTGTTTGTTCTTAAAGGATATAGATGATCCCACTTACCAAAAGAATTAGAACTTAAAGTTCTTGTACTGAAGTTGAGATTGTATGTCTTGCATATCTGAACGAAATATGGGCTCATATATCCACAAATGTGGAAAGTTTTATATGATTTTAGTAGATGTGTCTACATTGTTTTATCGACTGACAACCAGAAGTTTGTGAGATTGATTCTAAAAAGATTCAGATTATGTAGTTAGACTATTCGTCTTGAAAAGCCAGTGGGTTTATATTTTAGGTTATATCGGTTGTTACAAAGCCTATTGATTATGAAAAAAACGGTTTAGCAAATTTTTAATTGGATGCCTCCTATTTAATAGCTAAACTGTGAGAACAAACCATTTATTATTTATATGGTATTTCCATATAGCAACACTTATACGCATCAAGCCAACGAGTTATAATAAACTCCCCATTATGATTTGACTTTTGGTCAGAAGTCATATTTCCCATTTTTTGAATTTTTAAATGTGCGATATATAGTTGAATTGCTCCGCCATAACGCACAAAATGGGCAAGTAAAAAGGTTGAGAATATATATTGAGTATGAGTCTCCTTTTATGTTTAAATTCTTAAACATTAATTGAAGAATCATTATGACATGATTTTTCTCAACATCAGGGGGAGATAATAATCAGCTGGATAGAGAAAAATGAATTATCATTATCTAGATCCTCGTATATGAACTAGAAGTTCATAAAATAATTCATGTTATTACATGTCAACTGCCAGACATATTTACTGACCTAATGAGAGTAATTAAGTCTCACATACCAGCTGAAATGCTTTAAGTTTAAATTACATGTTAGAGCGAGGGAATGTAAACCATGCCTGAAGCATGATAGTTGAAATGGTTCCAATGATCAAAATTCTCGTAAATAGAAAGTAATATGAGATGTTCATATATTGGAGGCGGGTGCTCCTGAAGAGACCCAAGACATAACTAATAATAAAACTCTTGAAGAGTTTCAGGTACCTGAAATAAAGATTGAAATCTTGAAGAGATCTCGATGAGTTATTTCATTACGAGAATGGAACCAGAAAATTGAAAAGTTGTCGACAATGATTTTACAAATAGTTCTAAATAGAATACTTCTATAGAAGTAAAGAAAGAAAACGAGGATCTTGTATAGAAATCTATCAAGAAGTATATATATTGAACTGACCAATATAGAAAGACGCTTTGAACTTCTAAAAGAGAAGTATTTGGACCAACAGTCCAAACACCTAAAGGTGTAATGCAAGTGAGGCACAAATAAGTAGTCATAAATACAAAAAATTATGATTTATGAAGAGTTTTAATTACTTCATGGTGGATGCAATTACTTTGGTAGTATGAAATATATTACATGCGTCTAATTATTTATGGATCCATATTTATCCTTAAAGGATTTAAAATGTTAAAAGCATTTGAAAATTTTTGAGAAAATTTATTTAGACATGTCTCATTGAATATTTTGGCGCATTTGATATAATCGCCTTAGTGAGTACTAATTGAGGAAATATTATAAGAATGATAAGATTTCCTTATGTATTTTATAAAGGAATTTGAATCAAGATTCATTATATTATTAGAACTCCCGAAGAGCTTTCAAAGCATTTGGTTATTTAAGGAAAGGATTTGAGAAAAGAATCTTGAGATGTGGTTTTGTCTCGACCTAAAGATCGAGCACTTAAATATGCTTTTTTTTCTATAAATGGACATAAGTTGAAAGAATCTTAAAGAATATTCAATATGGACTATTGGATTTGAATAAAGATAATTATATATTTTATTGGTTTTGAAGCATCATATATTAGTTGGTCAAGAAATATCCAGGGATATATAAAGATCGTTACATTTAGATCTTCAAACATTCGTTGATGCCTCCTCAAATGTCGTAGAAATAATTGTTATGCACGATGCAAGCCAAAAATGTGTTTGGCTAAGATCATTGACCCAACATATCCAAAAGATATGTGGATTTACTTTTACAAGATATGATAAAAGCTAACTTGTGTAAAGATAATGCAAGATGTATATCTCAGTTTGAAAGTAGATACATCATGGAACATATTACTCCAAAGTTTCATACCTCAGGATCTTTAGAAAAGTAATATTCAAGTTTGAAAGTTTTCATGAGGGGGAGTAAATACGCGTTGCACTCTTTTCCCCTTAACCGAGGTTTTGTCCCAATGAGTTTTCCTGATAAGATTTGTAACACCCCAATTTTGGGCTTAGAAGTTTAGGGTTTGGTCAGACTAGTCTGAGAAACGGTTCGAATATAAAAGGAGGTTTTAGGGAAAGCCTAGTTTGGGATGCTTTAAAAATATGAAAAAATATCTAAAAATTCTCTTTTAATATATATAAGATAATGGTGAAATTAATTTTACAAAATAAGGTTTGGAAATACTACATTTTGGTGTAGTGACTAAAATGCGATTTTTGAAAAGTTTAGTGGTCACTGTTTTGTAAGGATTGAGACTTTGAATCTTTAAGGAGCTAATTTACCCAAAAAATATTTCTCCAGATTTTTCCTTAATTTGGGTGAATTAATTAATGTTTTAATTAATTAAAAGAAAAAGGAAACTACTTTTTGGAATTTCATAACTACCTTTTCCTAATTTTTTCTCATTTCTTTTTCTCTCAAAATTCCATCATCCAAACACTTTTTCTCCAGCAACTTTTTTCATTGATCTTCACTTCAATTGATGAGATTTCTATCATCAATTAATTCCTAATCAATCTTGCATCAAATCCTTTTGATTTTCTCATTGGATTTTCAAGGAAATTGACTCAAATCAAGGAGAAATCACCATTTAGAAGTAAGATTGTTCTTCTCCTCTAAATACTCAGTTCTTTACTGAAATTCCCAAGTTGTCAAACCTTAATTTAAGTTTTGTAAATGGTTTTAATGTTAGAAACTTGATTTTGGCTTAAAACTCAAGATTTGAAAGAAATCTTGAAGAATTTCGTTGTGATTGTTTGGGCTCTGTTTTGAGATGATTCTTTAATGTATTTTGGATGTCTAATGATGTGGAAATGAGATTTTATCAATGCAATCCCGAATAGGTTGTATTTCTTAAGTTTTTGCATATGAAAATGGTGGTTTTTGAGGTGATCTTGGTGTTCCATTAAAGCTGGAGGTATAAGGACGAGTTTAGGGTTATTTTGGATGTTGATTGATGTTTAGAAATGGTTAGAAGTGATGGATCTTGGCTGGGTTATGTTTTGGAAGAGTTTGGAGGTGTTTTCGGTTGTGTTTGGTAGCCGAAATGTTGGTTTTGGTTAGAGCAGCGAGTTTAGGTGTGTTGGATGAAGATTTCAATGCATGATGATGCATTAATCCTATGCTTTGATGTGTTTTAAACAGGGGAGACATCTTCAGACACTTTTGGAGTTGATCCGGAGGCTTGATTGGCGTTTCGGCAAGCGTGCGAAACGTAATTGGTGAGTGGAGTTGGGTTTCCAGCTTTGAAACAAATATTTGAAGGTTTTGGGAGGTTAGTTTACGTCTAAACAACTTAGCTAAGCTCAAGAGTAAGTTTTCGGAAAAACTCCCTTGGATGAGCCATGAAGTGGTTTGATGCATTGGTATAACTTGCATGTTTAAATTCTGTTTTAAAAGCATGTTTTAGCATGGTTAATGCTGGTTTTGAAAGCCATGTATTGAAGGATGCTCAAGGTAAGAGATCCTTGGTTTGACATATTGTTAATATGGTTTTGATGCATAGTGATGCATGATAGTAAATGGCTTTGATTAATGCTTTAAAACAGTGAATTGTTGATGGTAATGATGTATATTGGCAAGTGATGTAATGGTTTAAAAGTACTTGAATCGGATATAGTTAGCCGGCTATAGGATTGGGTGCACCGTGAATAAAGTCGCCTTGGATGTTGAGGGGTTGTGATTGTACCGTAAACTCCATGCAAGTACCCTAACGAGTGAGGTAAGATCACAACGGTGGTTAAAAGTCCATGTGTGGATCTTGTGTCTTGTGTCCCTTGCACTCGTTAGTGGAATTATAAAACTATCGATGAGTGATGTGGAGGGGTTGTGATTGTACCATTAAACTCCATCACGGGTGTTGAGGGGTTGTGATTGTACCGATAAACTCCACCTTATATTGTTCGGTAGTGTGTATGAAGCGTATGGGACACCGCTTGTAATCCGCGTATCCGATTGTGTTTTGTGTTGTATATGGTTATGAATTATCACTTGAAAGCCAATATGTTGAGTTGAATGTATGAAGCATGAGATGCTTTTAAGTATGCAAGGTTGCATGAAAAGTGATGAGCAGGTGTTTAAAAGCTTTGTTGAAAGTGTTTTCAAAAATGCATTATTGTGTTGTTTTCTTTAGAGCATGCCTCATTAAGCAATTGTGCTTACGCTTTCTCTCTTGTACCAATAATGCAGATAATTGAAGTGCTTATAGGAAACAAGGGGGCTAGAGTGTCCAAGGGAAACCAAGCTCATGTATGGTGATGTTTTCATACACTATTAGTTTTGGTAATTTGGCAATGGGAACCGAAGATGTGTTTTGGGAGATGTGTTGAACTCCCTAGGTTGTGGCATGTTGTTTTAATGGCTTGAATTTGTAAGTGGTCTTTTAATGCTTGTTTTAGAGATTGGTTGATTGCTTGGTTTTGGAATATAGGAAGCATGCCTATAGATATGTGAAATTTCATGTTCGATGCTATAAATGTGTTTAGGAGTTACAAACATGCTCTATATATGTATGATGACTTGTTGGCATGATTAGGAAGTCATTAGGTTGTGTTTGAGTGGATTTATGTATGAAAAACCAGCAAAATCTGTAGCTTCTGGGCAAACCGTATCGGAACACCCACTGGCGTTTCGTAACGGGGGCCTGTAATGGCCTTCGTGTTTCGAAACGGCTGGAGGTTGTTCCGAAACGATTTGGCTATTGGAAGGCCCTGTTTCAGAACCAGTTTCGAAACCAACCCGTGTTTCGGAACGGTCAACACCGTTTCGAAACATGTGACCGTTGGGCACTTGTAACACTTCGAAAACCGGTCTAGTCGGAATTAGATTCCGTTGAACGAATATTTTGTATCAATAAAATAATTTATTCGATCTTGTTAAATTATTTGGGTTAATTTATTATTATTGTTATTATTATTATTATTATTAAAAAGGTAATTGTCGTGCAATTCCTTCAAACATTCCACGCATGTACAAGGTAATGCCACTCGGCCAATTCATGTTGAAAGTGGCATTTTATGCCACTACGTGGCGTGCACCAAGGGTCTTGGACCCAAAACAAAGCCACGTCATTCTGTGGAAAGTTGAAGGAAATGCCACGTTAAGGCCATTTGGCCAAAGGAAATTTTAAGGTGGCATGTTACCACTACGTGGCACAAGCAAGGGAATTTATTCCCCAAAATTTGCCACGGTTCCATAATTCGTGGAACTTGGAGAAATCAATAGGGGAGGCTGGCTTTTAGTATAAATAGGGGACGTGAGATAGGAAAATATGGGACAGTGAACGAAAGGCAAAGTAACTAAGGGAAATTGGTGAGAAATAATTAGGTGGGTTCAGTATTAAATTGATGGTCTGATATTTTCGATATAGTAATATCGAATCTCTGCCGACGTCGGGTCCAAGAAATCGATAAAAGACGACCGTCAACTAAGGGAAAAGGTGATGTTATACAGGAACCCTAATATCGAGGTGAGTGTAGATGCATTTGTCTCGGGTGACACGGTGTCATTCCGATATTTATTTCTATGTTCTGATACGTGAGTGTAGTAGCGTCTCGGGTTAGGCGTGGCCTACTCGATTATGTTGTCATTTTGTTAATACTAACCTTGAGTTAGTGGTTTTACACCATCGATTGTATGTTGGTAAGTACATGGTAAGGTTGCATCAATTCTATGATTCACACTATGTTCATTGTTGTTAAGTAATATGTATATTTATGATATAATATTGTTATGAACCTTGAATTCGAGGTATGGGATACAATTGGTATGCCATAGAATTCAAGAGCTCTATGGAAGAAGAATTACTTGGTGTAGTGGAGGGATGTGTTGTGTGATGGTCAAAACGCTGTAGTGGAGGGTATGGACCATTTTGATCATGAATGGTGTAGTGGTGGAATTCGTGTATCCACATACAAGAAATCGATCCAAGGGAAACTATGAAATCAAGATAGTGATGTGCCATGAGGCCATGATGATGATTTTTGTTATGTTATGACTATGAAATATGCTATGACATTGCATGATTAGTGTTATAATTTATTGGTGCATGTTATAAGTCATGATATGTATATTCATGGTTATGTGACTACCTCACTTAGACTATATAAGTCTAACGCATTCATTTGCATAACATTTCATGTTAATGAAAGTAACGGATCGAGATCGGGATTAGTTGGAAGATCGGCAAGTCACTACAAGTAAAGAGTAATGTGTTTTGTTCTTATGAACTCCTAGTATGGTGGCAAAGTAGTTAAAGTAATTATACTAGTCTTGTGGCCCTACTATTGTGTATATGTTACCTATGTTTTGTATAAGGTTTTAAAGCTATAATGACTTTTGAGTTAGTAATAAAAAATGACATATTTGGCACTAAAATATTGGTTAAAAAGGTTTAAGATTTATGTCTCCGATCTCTGTTTTATTTTTGGTAACGCTCTCCGACCCGGTTCTCTACCAGGCCGGGAAGGGGGTGTTACAGCACTAATTTGAATGGTGTTGAAGTTTGCAAGCTTTACGCTTTAGTCCCGAAAGTTGTAATTGCAATTGTATGAGTTCGAGAAGTCCAATTAAGGTGAAATTTGGCAGGGAAGCATGTAATATGACTAATTTAATATTGGTAACTTTAAAATCAGTTATGACCTTCTAATTTTAAGAATTTACGTTTTGGTCCCTAACATTTGTATATTGTGTAATTGAGTCACAATCTGAAATCCGATCACTGTGTTTTACTCGTATATGTATCTCGAGTGTTCGCTTAGGGTTAACGTGCATCTAGACAAGATTAAAAAGAAAAAAAGGGTCGCTAATCAAGGTTGACTTTCGAGTTGACTTTGGTTTTCCTCGTGTAATCTTTGTAGTTCGAGTCAACCGTCTAGGCTGGACTAAGGGGGTTACATTTGGTGGTATCAAAGCTGAGTTCTCGTGTAAATGGGAATGGTTATGTGGGTGATGTATGTGTATTCGCATGATATGCCTTTTGCATGAAAGTATGTTGTTTGAATTGTGATGTATGGTTGCAATTGTGATGCTTTGCTATGTTGAAGCATGTTAGGGGAACCCATTGCCATATCAAAACTAATGAAAGGAATTGTTTTTGGAAAATGAGCTTGAGTACTTGGATTACTTACCTTGTTGAGCCTAATTATGTTTATTGCATTTGTGTCAGTGCATTGTTTTCTTGTAATGGGGCCTTGTAGAGAGATGAGGATGAATACGAGAGTTATGGCTCATAATGAGAATGAGGAAAATGCTGATAATGTTGTAGATATACCTCCTCCCCCTGGTGGTGGACCACCCGGCGGTGGTGGTGCTGGAGGTGATAATGCTGGTGTTGGTGCTGGTGCTGGGGTCGCTGGACCTGAAGGTGTGCAGGGGCAAGCTGCTCCTGACATGACTGTGCTGATTCAGGCTATTGCGAAAGCCTTTCAGGCAGCAGTAGTTGGAGCTCACGGAGCTGCGCATCAGGGTGATGCTAACGTGAGATTGCCTTTGGAACGTCTTCGCAGTCTGGGAGGGACTGAGTTCAGAGGTTTATCTCCTGAAGGATCTGAATCTTGGTTGGAAAGCACCAAGAGGATTTTGGGGCAAATGAACTGCGGCAATGTGCAGAAGTTGGGTTGTGTGGTGTCACTGCTACATGATGATGCGTATACGTGGTGGACAACCACTATCTCTGGAATGGAGGAAAATGATGTGACTTGGACGTTCTTCTTAAACGCGTTCAAGCGTAAGTATCTAGGTGTGCGATACCTAGATGAGAAGAAAAGAGAATTTATGTCTCTTACGCAAGGAAGAATGACGGTGGCTGAGTATGAGATCCAGTTTGTCCGCCTTAGTCAGTACGCACCTGAGCTAATCCCTGATGAGCGGGAGAGGTGTGAACGTTTACGTTATGGTTTGGTGATGGATGTGAAGACTTTCATGCTTGTTACTGAGTATACGGATTTTGGAAAAGAGTTGGAAAAGATTCATGATTTGTTTCATGTCTCTATACTTTGGTCGCTGGTCCTGTTGCTTACAAGTTGAGGTTACCGCAAGAGTTGGAAAAGATTCATGATTTGTTTCATGTCTCTATGCTTCGGAGGTATAGATCAGATCCTTCGCATGTTATGTCTGTGGAGGAAGTGGAGTTGAATCCAGACTTGACCTATGATGAGAAGCCGATTGAAATTCTGGATTCGGACAGTAAAGTTCTTCGAGGGAAGACCATTGAGTTGGTTAAGGTGTTGTGGAAACATCGTGGTGTTGAGGAAGCCACGTGGGAAAGAAAGAATGATATGAAAAAGCAGTTTCCGTATCTTTTTCCTCCAGGTAAATTTGGAGGACGAAATTTCTTAAGGGGGGAGAGTTGTAACACCCCAATTTTGGGCTTAGAAGTTTAGGGTTTGGTCGGACCGGTCTGAGAAACGGTTCGAATATAAAAGGAGGTTTTAAGGAAAGCCTAGTGCGGGATGCTTTAAAAATATGGAAAAATATCTAAAAATTCTCTTTTAATATATATAAGAGAGTGGTGAAATCAATTTTACAAAATAAGGTTTGGAAATACTACATTTCGGTGTAGTGACTAAAATGCGATTTTTGAAAAGTTTAGTGGTGACTGTTTTGTAAGGATTGAGACTTTGAATCTTTAAGGAGCTAATTTACCCAAAAATGATTTCTCCAGATTTTTCCTTAATTTGGGTGAATTAATTAATGTTTTAATTAATTAAAAGAAAAATAGAAACTACTTTTTGGAATTTCATAACTACCTTTCCTAAATTTTTCTCATTTCTTTTTCTCTCAAAATTCCACCATCCAAACACTTTTTCTCTAGCAACTTTTTTCATTGATCTTCACTTCAATTGATAAGATTTCTATCATCAATTAATTCCTAATCAATCTTGCATCAAATCCTTTTGATTTTCTCATTGGATTTTCAAGGAAATTGGCTCAAATCAAGGAGAAATCACCATTTAGAGGTAAGATTGTTCTTCTCCTCTAAATACTCAGTTCTTTACTGAAATTCCCAAGTTGTCAATCCTTAATTTAAGTTTTGTAAATGGTTTTAATGTTAGAAACTTGATTTTGGCTTAAAACTCAAGATTTGGAAGAAATCTTGAAGAATTTCGTTGTGATTGTTTGGGCTCTGTTTTGAGATGATTCTTTAATGTATTTTGGATGTCTAATGATGTGGAAATGAGGTTTTATCAATGCAATCCCGAATAGTTTGTATTTCCTAAGTTTTTGCTTATGAAAATGGTGGTTTTTGAGGTGATCTTGGTGTTCCGTTAAAGCTGGAGGTATAAAGACGAGTTTAGGGTTATTTTGGATGTTGATTGATGTTTAAAAATGGCTAGAAGTGGTGGATCTTGGCTGGGTTAAGTTTTGGAAGAGTTTGGAGGTGTTTTCGGTTGTGTTTGGTAGCCGAAATGTTGGTTTTGGTTAGAGCAGCGAGTTTAGGTGTGTTGGCTGAAGATTTCAATGTATGATGATGCATTAATCCTATGCTTTGATGTGTTTTAAACAGGGGAGACATCTTCAGACACTTTTGGAGTTGATCCGGAGGCTTGATTGGCGTTTCGGCAAGCGTGCGAAACGTAATTGGTGAGTGGAGTTGGGTTTCCAGCTTTGAAACAAATATTTGAAGGTTTTGGGAGGTTAGTTTACGTCTAAACAACTTAGCTAAGCTCAAGAGTAAGTTTTCGGAAAAACTCCCTTGGATGAGCCATGAAGTGGTTTGATGCATTGGTATAACTTGCATGTTTAAATTCTGTTTTAAAAGCATGTTTTAGCATGGTTAATGCTGGTTTTGAAAGCCATGTATTGAAGGATGCTCAAGGTAAGAGATCCTTGGTTTGACATATTGTTAATATGGTTTTGATGCATAGTGATGCATGATAGTAAATGGCTTTGATTAATGCTTTAAAACAGTGAATTGTTGATGGTAATGATGTATATTGGCAAGTGATGTAATGGTTTAAAAGTACTTGAATCGGATATAGTTAGCCGGCTATAGGATTGGGTGCACCGTGAATAAAGTCGCCTTGGATGTTGAGGGGTTGTGATTGTACCGTAAACTCCATGCAAGTACCCTAACGAGTGAGGTAAGATCACAACGGTGGTTAAAAGTCCATGTGTGGATCTTGTGTCTTGTGTCCCTTGCACTCGTTAGTGGAATTATAAAACTATCGATGAGTGATGTGGAGGGGTTGTGATTGTACCATTAAACTCCATCACGGGTGTTGAGGGGTTGTGATTGTACCGATAAACTCCACCTTATATTGTTCGGTAGTGTGTATGAAGCGTATGGGACACCGCTTGTAATCCGCGTATCCGATTGTGTTTTGTGTTGTATATGGTTATGAATTATCACTTGAAAGCCAATATGTTGAGTTGAATGTATGAAGCATGAGATGCTTTTAAGTATGCAAGGTTGCATGAAAAGTGATGAGCAGGTGTTTAAAAGCTTTGTTGAAAGTGTTTTCAAAAATGCATTATTGTGTTGTTTTCTTTAGAGCATGCCTCATTAAGCAATTGTGCTTACGCTTTCTCTCTTGTACCAATAATGCAGATAATTGAAGTGCTTATAGGAAACAAGGGGGCTAGAGTGTCCAAGGGAAACCAAGCTCATGTATGGTGATGTTTTCATACACTATTAGTTTTGGTAATTTGGCAATGGGAACCGAAGATGTGTTTTGGGAGATGTGTTGAACTCCCTAGGTTGTGGCATGTTGTTTTAATGGCTTGAATTTGTAAGTGGTCTTTTAATGCTTGTTTTAGAGATTGGTTGATTGCTTGGTTTTGGAATATAGGAAGCATGCCTATAGATATGTGAAATTTCATGTTCGATGCTATAAATGTGTTTAGGAGTTACAAACATGCTCTATATATGTATGATGACTTGTTGGCATGATTAGGAAGTCATTAGGTTGTGTTTGAGTGGATTTATGTATGAAAAACCAGCAAAATCTGTAGCTTCTGGGCAAACCGTATCGGAACACCCACTGGCGTTTCGAAATGGGGGCCTGTAATGGCCTTCGTGTTCCGGAACGGCTGGAGGCTGTTCCGAAACGATTTGGCTACTGGAAGGCCCTGTTCCGGAACCAGTCTCGAAACCAACCCGTGTTTCGGAACGGTCAACAACGTTTCGAAACAGGTGACCCGTTGGGCACTAATTTGAATGGTGTTGAAGTTTGCAAGCTTTACATTTTAGTCCCGAAAGTTGTAATTGCAATTGTATGAGTTCGAGAAGTCCAATTAAGATGAAATTTGGCAGGGAGGAATGTAATATGACTAATTTAATATTGGTAACTTTAAAATCAGTTATGACCTTCTAATTTTCAGAATTTACGTTTTGGTCCCTAACATTTGTATATTGTGCAATTGAGTCCCAATCTGAAATATGATCGCCGTGTTTTACTCGTATATGTATCTTGAGTGTTCTCTTAGGGTTAACGTGCATCTAGACAAGATTAAAAAGAAAAAAAGGTCGCTAATCAAGGTTGACTTTCGAGTTGACTTTGGTTTTTCCCGTGTAATCTTCGTAGTTCGGGTCAACCATCTAGGCCAGGCTAAGGGGGTTACAAGATTTTTAATGAGGCAACATGTTATACGTATTAAAGATGTGTGTACTCTTTTTCCTTCACTAATGAAATTTTTTTTCATTGGGTTTTTATCTTAGTAAGGTTTTAACGAGGCGCATTATCTTCATAGACATCCAAGGGGCAGTGTTATGAATATTTATCTATGTGGATGTCTATCATGATTAGAACTTTATCTAAGGAGTTTGATTTATTTATTATTAAGAATATTATCTCTATTAATTAGAGTTTAATGTATTAGGTACTTCTTATGCCTATAAATAAATAATTTATTGAAGGCATTGTACACACAATTCTATATTTGAGAATAATACAAATCTTCCTCTTTCTTTCATCTTTTTGTTCTTCCATTCTTGTTCTTTGTTATTTCATTCAGAACACTATGTGATTTTTCATTTTTCCATCGAATTGTAGTGTACATATAATTTGTGTATTGCAAGTCAACCTGTGGTCCCCACCTTACCAACCATTTTGATTGGCTACCTTATATTATTTATACATACATATAATAAATCGCCACTACAAGTAGTTTTCCCCCACAGTTTCTTTCTTCCTATCTCGTTTTCCGGGAAAGCAAACAACCAAAAAGAAAAAGAAATGCACGGATACGAGCGCGTAAGCAGCACGAACGGCAGCAAGCCGGCTGAGATAGATCTAGAGTCGGGGGAGACTTTATACCCTGGACTCAGCTACGGCGAGAACCAGCTCCGCTGGGGCTTTATCCGCAAGGTTTACGGCATCCTGGCGACGCAGCTGATTCTAACCACCGTCGTCTCCGCCTTCGTCGTTTTGTCGGCTCCAGTCAACGATCTCCTCCGTGGAAATTCCGGCCTGTTACTCTTCCTCTGTTTAATGCCCTTCATCTGTAAACTCCTCAACTTTTTCGTTTCTTTTCTTTTTAAATTTTGATTCTTTCTTTATCCACGCGTTTTAATCCCACTGAATCTTGAATTGTGCATGAAATAGATACATTTTAGGTTACTTATAAATTGTATGCGTGTGCCGTGTGCGTATAAGTTAATTAGGTCACTTTTCCTTGTTTATTGTGAATTTGATCTCCTTTAAATGTTAGATTTATTCACAAATCGTGTCTTTGACTTTAATTTTGAACATAATTTGTTTCTAAAGTCAGTTTTTTTTGGATTGCCAAAATTTTGGGTTATTGAAGATGTAAAATTTAATTGAAATATATGATGCCTAAATCTTAGGAAGAAACGAAGTTGAGTGTGAAATGTTTGTTTTTAAACAATATTCCGATGTACGTGGATTGGGTAAGGATTTGACAAATATTTTGTTCCCTCAACAACAACAGTCTGCAATTATCTTTGTATATGTGTTCTATCTCTTATTCGCTTTATTTGATTCCTTTCGTGGGGGAATTTATGAATTTACAACTTGCAACTGTCCCATTCTATTTAGAGAATAATCTATGGACTGAGTTTTATTCCCTAAACAAGGACAGCATTCTGCAATATTGTCTATGGATTAATTTTATTCTGTTCTTTGCTTTATTTGAATGCTTTTCATGGGAATTTATGGGTTTAGAACAGGTATGACTATTCTAAAGTATATGGATTGTGTAATGCAAGTAACTGAAAGCTTGCTGATTTCGATTAAGAAGAAAAGAAAACAGAATAGGGAAAACAGACAGAGTAACCTCCTCAGAGATTCATCCAAATCACAACGGCCAAAAAGATAGGAATGACAGCTTGCTGCCAGACCTTTAAACCCTAACAGACCAATACGACACCGTTTGGACTCTAAGCTATTATCCCTATACGCATCGTTTCATTAAAACCAAAACAAACATAAAAACCAAAACGACATAGCATAAACAAATAAAACAGAATTATAAACTCCAACGGCTATAATCTGCTTCTTCACTTCGAGCTCTTGCAAGTGTCCCTCCTTCAAAACATCCTTGTCCTCAAGGATGGAAATTCGGAAACTGCATCTGAAGTTGATGAAGGGATTCCCAGGTGGCATCTTCAGGAAATGAATTAGTCCATTCTACCAGAACTTCAGTGATTGCCCTACCTCCCTTCTTCCCAATCCTTCGATCCAGAATCTTCAAAGGTTGTTTACTAATCTCTCCCTCAGGATTGATTACAGGCAACTCAGATTGGTGTTCATCACTTCCAATATGTTTCTTTAGCTGTGAAATATGGAAAATGGGGTGAACTCTGGAATCCTTGGGCAACTGTAATTTATAGGCAACCTTTCCAATCCTGTCAATGATGCGAAAAGGCCCAAACCACTTAGGAGCTAACTTCTGACAAACCCTCCTCTTAACTGTCTGCTGTCTGTAGGGTTGCAGCTTCAAGTACACCAGGTCACCAACTTGATATTCACAAGCAGTCCTCTTTTTATCTGATTGTTGCTTCATTCTGACTTGGGCTCGTTGCAGATAGAACTTTAACATGTTCAAGGCAGCCTCCCTGTGTTGTAAACTCCTATCAACTGAGGCTACTAGAGATTCACCAGCTGAGTAGGGCATATGATCCACTGGGGCTTGTCCATATAGGGCCTGATAGGGAGTAGTCTGGATTGCAGAATGAAATGAGGTGTTGTACCACCATTCTGCCAGATGCAACCAGCTTTTCCATTCTTTGGGCTTCTCTCCGGACATACATCTCAAATAGGTTTCCAGGCATTGGTTGACCTTCTCTGTTTGACCATCTGTTTGTGGATGGTAGGCAGTTGATGGGTTGATCTTCACCCCTAGCTTCCCAAAAAGCTCTTGCCAGAACACACTCATGAAAACTTTATCCCTGTCACAGATTATAGTTTTAGGCAATTCATGAAGTTTGAAAACCTGTTCCATAAACACTTGGGCCACATCTTTAGCAGTGAAAGGATGTGCCATGGCTATAAAGTGACCATATTTGGTCAATCTGTCAACAATTACCAGTATAGCATTACTCTTCCCTGACTTGGGCAACCCTTCAATAAAATCCATACTAACTGAAGACCAGGCTGTCTCAGGTATGGGTAGAGGTTGCAGAAGGCCCCTGGGGTGGGTCAAGTCACTCTTGCTCCTCTGACAGGTTGGGCACTCTCGAACAAACCTTTTCACTTCCTTCCTCATTCCCTTCCAATACAGTAAGGCTCCCATTCTCTTGATAGTGGCACTAGCTCCAGAATGACCCCCTAAAGGACTAGCATGGAAAAGGATCAACAGCTCCTTTCTCAATTCCAGATTATGGCCCACTATTAATCTACCCTTCCTCTTCAAAAGCCTTCCATCCCAGTGATATTTTGAGTATCTTCCAGTCCCCTCTTTACACTCTTTAATTATCTTCTGAATCCTCTCATCATCCTCCCATGAACTAATGATTTTGACTATAAAATCAGTGGAAAGAGTACTCACAGACAAATTTTGTAATTCAACAACCACAGGTCTCCTAGATAAAGCATCAGCCACTGTGTTGTTGATTCCCTTCTTGTAGCATACTTCGAAATCATATCCCATCATCTTGATCACCCATTTCTGCTGAGCTGGAGTCACAGCCTGATTTTCAGTGAGAAACCTCAAGCTCTGGTGATCTGTCCTTATCTTGAAGTGCCTCCCTATCAAATAGTTAGACCACTTCTTCACAGCAACTAAAACAGCCAGCATCTCTTTCTCATACACTGACAAAGCTTGATGTCTCACTCCTAGGCCCTTGCTGAAAAAAGCCAATGCCCTCCCCTCTTGAGTCAACACAGCCCCAATTCCCACATCACAAGCATCAGTTTCTACTACAAACTCCTTGTCCCAATCAGGTAGGGCCAGTGTAGGAGCAGAACTGATGGCCTCTTTCAATTTCTGCATAGCATCCTCTTCTTCCTGGGTCCATTTCCACCCTTCCTTCTTCAACAAATTAGTAAGAGGCTTTGCAATCCAACCATACTGTTGGATGAACCTTCTGTAGTATCCTGAAAGGCCAAGGAATCCTCTCAATTCCTTTAAGGTTTTGGGAGATGGCCATTCCATAATGCATCTGACCTTCTCCTTGTCCATTGAGATTACTCCACCTGAAATGACATACCCCAGATAGTCCATTTCAGTGGCTCCAAAACTGCATTTGCTCTGCTTGGCAAATAACTTCTGCTCCCTCAGAATCTTCAAAACCTTCTCCAAATCCAACAAATGAGACTGCCAACTCTCTGAGTAAACCAGTATATCATCAAAAAAAACCAATACTGATTTTCTAAGAAGCCCCTTAAAGACTTTGTTCATGAGCCCCTGGAAGGTTGCAGGAGCATTAGTGAGCCCAAATGGCATCACTAGGAACTCATAGTGTCCTTCATGGGTCCTAAATGCTGTCTTGTGGATGTTTGGGCCCCACATCCTTATCTGATGGTACCCTGACCTCAGATCCAACTTAGAAAACACCCTGGCTCTCCCCAACTCATCCAACAACTCCTCAATAACAGGCATTGGAAATTTGTCCTTCATGGTAATCTGGTTCAACCTCCTATAGTCAATGCACATCCTCCAGGAGTCATCCTTCTTCCTTACCATCACAATTGGAGAGGAGAATGCACTTGTACTGTCTCTTATGACTCCAGACTGCAGCATCTCAGCCACCATCTTCTCAATCACATCCTTCTGGATACTAGGGTATTTATAAGGCTTCATCTTAATTACAGCCCCTTCATCAACCAAAGGAATTCTGTGGTCTTGAGCTCTCTCAGGTGGTAAAGCCTTTGGTTCTGCAAAAACATCCTCATACTTCTTCAAAAGTGCTTGCATCTCTTGATCTCCACCCTTGATCTCTCCCTTCATGCTTAACTGAACATTGAAAGCCATCATAGATACATTGCAGGGGCTATTGGTGCTTCTTATCAATTTAGCACACTCCCTAGCTCCAGTCCACTGAAATGCCTCTGCCTTGCACCCCTTCAGCCTTATGGTCTCCCCATTCAGCAAAAACTCCATCCTTAAATCTGCAAAGTCCCAGTTAATGGCTCCTAATTGAGAAAACCACTGTACTCCTAACACCACATCACAGTTCCTCAGGGTGAGCACCAAAAAGTTTGATAGGAAAGAATGGCCCTGTGTCTCCCACTTTACATCCAAACATTCTCCTTCAGTGCCCATGGAATTACCATCCGCAACTGTGACTCTCAATTGCTTCCTTCTGTCCACTGGTAAACCTAACTTCTTCACCACAGCCAAACTGATGAAGTTATGTGTGCTGCCAGAATCAAGTAAGGCAATGCAGTCCAAGTGACCCACCTTGATCCTTAACTTCATTGTTTCCCAGTGAGCAGTGCCCCACATAGCTTGCAAGGATAACACAGGTGGTTCTGACCCAGGTCCCTCCAGATTAGTCAAATCTCCATGATCCTCACAGTCTAGAAATTCTTCCTGATCACCCTCTTCCTCGATTCCCTCTACCAAAATCTGATACATCTGAGATTTCTGGCATTTATGTCCTGGGGAGTACTTCGCAGCACACCAAAAACAAAGACCTTTCCTGCGTCTCTCCTCAACCTCAGCAGCAGATAAAGGCTTCCCTGTACCCCTAGCATTACTATTACTAGGCCCCTTAGGGTGGATCGGACTCATCACTTTAGGAGTGGTGTTTCTAAAAGCAATAGAGGGGGCTGATGAATTAATCCCACTAGCAGAACCCTTAAATCCCACTAATGCAGGTCTAGGAGGAATTGAAATAGCTGAAGGTGCCACAGTTCTACTAAAATTCGAATAAGTTCTCTTAGGGCCTGGGAAGAACATGCTTTCTAAATGCTTTGCCATTTGAAATGCTTCAGACAATGATGTAGGATGCAACAACTGTACATATTGACTGATCTCTATTCGCAAGTGGGCCTTAAACAAACTCAGAACGTAATCGTCAGGGAGGTTTACCTGATTCAGGAGATCAATGAAGTCTTCATAATACTTCTCCACAGAGTCGGTTTGCCACAATCCCACCAGATCTGAAAAAGGATCTTCAAAACCGCCAGGGGCAAATCTTTCCTTCATTCGTGTGAGGTACTGACTCCAGGAAATCAGATTCAGCTCGGTATTGTTTTTGGTTGCAAAGTGGTGCCACTGCAACGCCTTCCCTTCCAAGTGTAACATTACCAACCGCACCTTGGAGTTTTCCGGTATACGCTCCGCCTCAAAATATTGTTCCACCTTCGCGAGCCAACCCTTAAAGTCAGATCCATCGAACCTGGGACACAATAGCTTATAGGCCACATTGCCCGTGTAGCCCTGATCCTCGGGTTGTTCCTTAGGCCCATCTGTATCTGGAACAATCACCTCTGGCCTCACATTGTTCACAGCCTCTCCAGATCGATCTGCATTGTCCGGGTTAGAGACCGTCGGACCCGTCCCCGATGTGCCCGGAGTGTTCGTAGCTGTGTTCGTTGTGCTTATCACTCGCCCAATCGAATCATCTAACAATTTCTTGAAGTCGACCATCAGCTGAACTTTGAATTCTGCCAATCTCGTCTCCAATTTCTCGTCGAGCTTAGTAATTTCCGTTTGCAACCTCTCCGACTCCGACTGCCAAGTGGCCGCCTGATTCAGCTGTTGCCTCGTCTCCACCATATTGTCGATCGCTGTAGCTCTGATACCCTTGTAATGCAAGTAACTGAAAGCTTGCTGATTTCGATTAAGAAGAAAAGAAAACAGAATAGGGAAAACAGACAGAGTAACCTCCTCAGAGATTCATCCAAATCACAACGGCCAAAAAGATAGGAATGACAGCTTGCTGCCAGACCTTTAAACCCTAACAGACCAATACGACACCGTTTGGACTCTAAGCTATTATCCCTATACGCATCGTTTCATTAAAACCAAAACAAACATAAAAACCAAAACGACATAGCATAAACAAATAAAACAGAATTATAAACTCCAACGGCTATAATCTGCTTCTTCACTTCGAGCTCTTGCAGATTGAGTAAAGGATTTGACAATGGTTTGTGCCCTAGAAATGAAATTCTTTAAATCTATACATATCGATTCTATCTGTTCTCTTTGTCAGATCCTTTTCTTGGGAAATTTATGGGTTTAGAACTCGTTGCTTTCTCATTTTGTTTAAACTAATTCTATAGTATCTTGATTGAGTAAATGATTTGGCAAAAGCTTTTGCCCCCTACACAAGGACAGTATTCCACAATTATCTCTTTGAATTTATTATATCCGTTCTTTGCTTTAATTTGATGCTTTTCTTGTGGAATTTATGGTTTAGGACCCCATTTTGCACCTTTATGTTATATTAGGCTTTAGCATGCCGCTGTGCACTGTTCTTAACCTACAGGTCCTACACTAATACTGGAGATCTTTTGTGTTTGTTTTGACTTTGTGTCTCAGAATAGGATAAAGAGATGTAGATGATAATGCTTTGAAATTAAAATATGGAAAGTTTATTTATAATAGCCTTTTGTATTTTAAATATTTGGAAGTTAGTTCCTCTAATAATTTTGTAAACTAAAACCTCCAGAGTTGGTAATGAATACCTTCTTTAATGGTCTCTTAATCTCTTTCCTTTCTGATTAATCGATAAGATAGGTCTCAAACTCTTGGTAGTCATTGAAGTTTTAGTTATCTAAACAACTAAACTATGTATCTCCGGTTCTTCATTTTGATTGAAATTCTCTTGTCTGGACCCCATATGACTTTCCAAAGATCCTCCAAGCACATTGATAAATTGTAAAAAAAAAAAAACACCAAGTATTTACGAAGATTGTACGAGTTCTATCGATCTGTTGTGTCACCTTTATCTTAACTTCAAAACCTAATCCGTGCAGTGTTGTGGCCTTTGCATGTCTATCACCAAAAGCACCCCGTGAACTTGGTTATCCTCGGCCTCTTCACTGTGTCACTGAGTCTCACAGTTGGTGTGAGCTGTGCTAATACTGATGGTTAGTATCTTGATGCTTGTCATCAAAAATCCTCATCCTAGTTGTAAATCAAGGATTATACTAATTATCTGCTTTTGTATAATTTCAGGAAGAATTGTACTTGAAGCGCTAATTTTGACAGCAGCTGTGGTTGCATCTCTTACCGGCTACACTTTCTGGGCATCGAAGAAGGGCAAGGACTTTAGCTATCTGGGACCAATTTTGTTCACCAGCCTTATTATCCTCATCTTCACTGGTCTAATCCAGGTGAGATGTTTATCAGTATATGATTAATCATGCATGCTTCCAGATGCTCGTATATAGGATTCATCGGGCTTGTTATATGTGTTTTATTATTATTATTATGCAGATGTTCTTCCCACTTGGGCCTGCATCTACTGCCGTCTATGGCGCAGTTAGTGCCTTGATATTCTGTGGGTACATAGTCTACGACACCGACAACCTGATCAAACGATTCACATACGATGATTACATATTGGCCTCCGCCACTCTCTATCTGGATATCCTGAATTTGTTCATTTCCATATTACGGGTATTGAGATCCGGAGATAACTAGTTATACAACATTTCTCGCAAGGTGGGGTTGGATAGAAATGGACTTATGGTGATTAAGTTATTGGGTGAAGGATAGGAAAGATATTACTGTTTATATAGAACATTATCCAGACTTAAAAAACTACTTCTCGCGTGGTTTATTCTAATGAATAAAAATATGCTACCTACATTTTGTAGCGGCTTCCTGTATTTGCATATATATATTGAAAGATAGAAAATGTTGGGGCTATTTTATATTAAAGATGTTACCATCAAATAACTTCTGTTACATGCAACAAATCCTTAGCCTTAGGTTCTGAGTATGAAACCCTTTGCTCTCCTTTCCAACAAACTCCATATTTTAACATACCATACCATACCATCACCTCTTCCTCTCCTCTTTGTAGATCTTAACCTGCTCATCATATATTATGTTATATTTGTATTTATTTTTCACATGTTTTAGTAATATTTTTTTTATATTATCGATTATAGTTTTAAAAAAAGAAGAAGATCCGGACCAAACATCTTTGCTTTGCACGGTGGAATGCTACCGATACCAAAGCTGGCCAACTAGGTTATTCACACCTTGTACGAAAATATCATAATTCTCATGTACTGTATTTATATTATATCCAAGCCCTGATAATACTTTGATGCACTTTTCTTTCTCCGCCAAACAGTTCCGGCCATCACAGCCGATCATCAATCCCTCCATAATTTGAACTCGAGTGTTAAGACATGTCGGACACATGTACATCCAAGTCTAAATAACATAAGTTGGGCAATTTCACCCCGTACCGATATGCCTTAAAACTTTGATTAATTTTTAAAACTCAATGAGTATCAGTATGGTGAACCCCATACCGATACAATTTATTTGAAACTAAAAGACTTTTACACTGAGTAGTGGTACAGTCTCGAGCATATTGATACCAAAAGCTTCACCAAAATTTCAATGAGCAATTTCAGTATCAGTACAACCCTTAGAGTACTGGTACCCCTTACTCTGTACTGATACACGACCTAGCATATCGGTACGCCCTGCAATACTAACAACTATTTCTTCTTTAGGCAGATATTGATACGAGCCTTCGTGTATTGATACTCACAGTTTCCAAACATCATTTACTACGGCAAAAATGCTTTCCAACGACTATATTCGATTCCCCAATAACCCAAATGGTTAGAAATCAATAAGAGGGTGTAAAATCAAGTCTCAAAAGGTTCTTCAACAACAAGACAACTATCCAAAAGCTTTCAAGCAATATTCATAGCCTACAATAGCTTATTTGCATATATTTTCTTGTAAACACTTGAGTGTTATAATTGTATTAATTTATTTCAAGTGTTTGAGTTTTAGAGAGAGCTTAAATTATTGCAAACACCTACCTAGTGAAGTTTCTCAAGTTTACTTATTTGTTTGTAATTTTAGGAAAGGGTCTCACAAGATTTTGAGGTATAAATTTGGGTGAGTGTTGTAAGGTCACTCCTTGTAAATAAAGGAAAGACAATGGTAGCTAAAGTAGTGGATGTAGACTCCACTGAGGGATTTGAACCACTCTTAATGTCTCTCGCAAAATTTTCATTCTTGCACTTTCCTTCCAATTCTTTTTACATTTCCAATTCACTCTTTTTGACCAATTTCGATCGTTCGATCAACTCAACAATTGGTATCAAAGTTTGACTCAATTAAAGGTCTTACAATTTATTGACAAGATCCTTAAAGAATTGATTCGTCATCAAAGTCATCCATGGACACTTCGTCAAATTTTGAGTCCTGTAGTTGTAACCCCCTCGACCTGGTCCGGGCGAAAGACCGAATCGAACGGATCACACGAGGAATATTGAAGTAAACCAGGAAGTTTACCTCAATAAACAACCCTAATTTTTTTTTATCTTGTCTAGGTGCTTATTATTAACCTAAGTGATCAACATCGCAACAGAATAGATATCAACTCGATCAGACATTGATTTGGGACTTAATTGCACACAAGCACACTTTAGGGACCATTTGGCAATTTAACCAAATTACACGAACTTATGTCATTTTTGTGTTACCAATTCTTAATTAGTCACATAACATGCCTCATAGCCAAATCTTAGCTCAAAATAATCATCCAAGCACATTTAATTGCATCCACAACATTCAGGGACTAAAACGTAAAGAAACAGAACTTCAAAAGATTCCATTAACTAACTTAACAGCTTGCCGTTTCGGTACAAGTTGCTCTATATCGAAACAACCATATCGGAATAGGGACGAGCGACTCGAAGCACGAGCTCGTATCAAAACAGCCTCACGGGTGTTTTCAGAACAAGCAATTACAGTAGTAAACCTACCGAAACAGCCTTCCTCGTTTCGATAACCTTAAGCCATTTTAGGCTCACTATTTCAGTACAGGCTTGAGTGTACCGAAACACATGGGCCTGTAATGACACTTTTTGCTGATTTTTCATACTTTAATCCAAACAAAACCATTCTAACATGCATACAACATAATTAAGCATCAAACCTCAATCATATATGGCAATTCCAACATTATAGCATGACATTAAACACAAAGGAAATCTATAGGCATGCAACTTATGCAAAATAGCCATTCAAGAGTCAAAACTCAAACCAAAGCAATTACCAACAAGTAAAATCCATTTACAAGTCATTAAAGGCATAACAAACTTGCCACAAAACAAGGAGTTTCAAAACATATCTCCCAAAACATAAAAGGCTTCCTCCCATTGCCAACCATTATTACTAATAGGTAAATGTAAAATCATACTTGAGCTTAATCCCACTCCTTGGTATCCTTCTTGCCTTTTTTCTTCCCAAATATGCTAATTCTCTACATTGCTAGAAAAAGAGAGCTTAAGCACAATTGCTTAGTGAGGAATGCTCAAAACAAACCAACAATAACAATGCATTTTAAAACCATTTCTCATTTAGAAATTTCTATCTCATCATGATCTTTCCATCTCATGCTTGAAATCATTTTCAAAGCAAAACCACATGTACCATCTATCTCATGCATTCATCAAAATGCAAAGTCTCAAGGCAAAGCCTCACATGCTTAAATCTTATAAAGCAAATCTCAAAACATGATCTCATATGCAATCTCATTTCATTTAAATCATTTATAAACAAGGTAAATGTGAAACTCATTTCATTTAAATCATTTATAAACAAGGTACATGTGAATCTCATATATTGGCATTTCAGCAACATTACTCGAATATGCAGATAGCTTATGAAATTGTCAAGTCCTACCCCGGTGGAATCTCACATCACCGGACTCTCATGGAGACATCTCTCATCGCCACAAATCTTGATGGAATCATCAAGACCTACCGTGGTGGAATCTCTCATCACCACACTCTCACTTTGAAACGGGATGACACTACCCCCATTGCCCGAGCCAAAGAGCACGTACGAATTTTGTATATTATAGTGCACTTCTCATCCTATTGGTCGACCAATTATATCCAGCAACAATAATCTCATCTCATGCCAATATACTCATTTTAAACATCATTTACCTATTGTTTTTCAAAGCATCAACATCAACCATTCTCATCCCATTTCAAAAACATAATTAAAGCATAGCATTTTCTCAATAAATTCTATCTCTTTGAAATAACAAATCTATCTCATGGGATCATGTAAATCATCATATCATTTTTCAAAACATGCATAAATCAGTAGGTTTACATTTATCTTTAAAACATGAGAATGATCATAAAAATCAATGGGATAAAAAGCGAGAAATGAGCGAGAAACATCTCAAACTCACTTTCGGGCTTAGGTTAGTGTTTCAAACTTAATCTAAACCCCAAACCTTGCTTTCAAGTCTTTGAAAGGCTTTTAAAACCAATTTCACTCACCGACAACGCCTCGTTTGCTTTGCCGAAGCGAAATTAAGCTTCTAAAGCTTCTGGGACTTCACCTATTTCTTCCGAAATACTCTCCCATGTTTATATCACACAAAAACAGAGGATTAATGCATCTCAATGAATTAAAACCACCAGCAATCAAAGCTATCATGCTGCTTTGCCCCAAAACACCAAAACACATATCCGAAACAACCAAAAATACCGCCAATTACTCTACAAACTCAACTCAGCCAAAACCTAACACTTTCATCCATTTTTAATCATCAATTAACATCAAAAAACAATATAGTTTAATCCTTATACCTCCAGCAACACCAGATCCACATTAACATCACAAAACCCCAAATCTATCCATCTAACAATTAGAGATCAAACTCATTTCGGGATTACTTATAAAACCTTTATTTCAACATCATTTAACATCCAAATCATGATTAAAATCAACCTCAAATAAATCAAAACTACCATTATGAAAATCTTGAGAAATCATCTTTCAAAGCTTGATTTAGGCATTTTCATCAAATAGATTATAAAACCTTGTTATTAAACACAATTAGAGAACCAAAGACTTGAGAATTTCAATAAAGAACCTTGATTAGAGGAGAGAAAAGAAAGATCACCTCTAACACAAGTTTTTCCCCTTGATAGCAATGATTAGAAGAAATCCTCCAAGAAATCCATAGCTAGTTGATGTAGAAATCCTCGAGAATCATTTAGAAATAAAAAAGTGGATAAAAAGAGATAAATCTCTAGAGATTTTAGTGATGAAAAGATAGTTTGAATGATTAGAAAGTTGAGAGAAAAGTTTAGGAGAAAAGAAGTTACGTAAGAAAATGTTTAGCCTTTAAAGATCCCTTTTAATAGAACTCATTTATTAAATCTTTTAAAAACAAAAAATCAAGGGAAAAGGCTGATAAAACCTTGGTGTAATAGCTCCCTAAGGATTCTAAGTTTTTGCCCTCTTCAATTTAGTCATTAAAAATAGATTTGGCAATTTTTACAAATTAGTCACTAAACCGAAATGTAAATCTTCCAAAGGCCATTTTCCAAAATTGACTTCACCAAACACACACAGAGACACACACACACACACATATTTAAAAGATTTTAGGAATTTTCCCATAATTTTATCATATCCCAAATCTTGTTTTCCCTGAACCACTCCTAAACTAACCCGTATCTCTAGTTTAGCTCCTACGAACCTCGAGTCAACCTTAAAGATTCCTAGGCCCAAAATTGGGGCATTACAACTCTCTCACACTTAAGAAATTTTATCCTCGAAAGTTTACCAGATGAAAAAAAAGGAAATTGATTCTTCATGTCATCCTTCATTTCCCACGTGGCTTTCTCAACACCACATGTCGCCACAAGACCTTGACCAACTCAATGGTTTTACCACGCAAAACGTTGATGTCCGAATCTAAGATCTCAATTGGTTCTTTATTATATGACAAATCCAGATTCAACTCTATCTCCTCTACAGGCATAACATGAGACAGATCTGACATAAATTTCCGAAGCATGGATACATGGAAAATATTATGTATCTTCTCCAACTCAGAAGAAAACCTCAACATATAAGCAACAAGTACAACACACTAAAGCACCTCATACGGTCCAATAAACATCAGACTCAACTTGCCCTTCTGGCCAAATCTCATCACCTTTTTCCAAGGTGAAACCTTCAAAAACACCTTATCACCTACAACATACTCGATCTCCTTACGCTTCAAATATGTGTAAGACTTTTGCCGATCCGAAGCCGCTTTCAACCTGTCACTAATAAGCTTCACTTTTTCTGTAGTGACCTTAAGCACATTAGGCAAAGAGACCAACTTTTTCCTTGCTTCCTACATCACCTGAAAATAAAAACTAAACTAAAACAATATATTTTCTTATCCAAACATAAAATATTCAATAAAAGCATGGTGAAAGAGAAAATATTGTTATTAAGCATGCAATGCACCTAAATATGCCTAAATGAGCTTAAGAATAGCAATAATAAGGGCAGGAATGTGTACACAATATAGAACTTGTGGACACTCTACACATCCCCAAACTTGAATTATTGCTTGTGCTCAAGCAATGCAACCTGACTAGTAAATCTGCCCACTGCACAAAATTAATAGAAACTTTAGCCTTTAATTTGATTTCTTACCTCAAGGCCGTGGCACCTATTATGTTAGTGAAAGGGAATGGCATGAAATAACTTAGATTTTAATTTTCTTAGTGCCAATACAGTGTGTGCAGGTCTGTGTTCATGCTAAACATGCTGAGATAACTAAGTTAACAAAGAATGTAACGCCCCGGTTTTGGGCTCAGAAGTTTTGGGCGTTGACCGGTTCGGTCAAAGTGCTGATCGAATATTTAAGAGTGAATTTAGGAAAGCCTAGTTCGGGTTGCATTAAAAATATGGAAAAATGTTCTAAAATCATCTTTTAATATAATTAAGTGAACTGTGAAATCAATTTTAGAAAATGAGGTTCGGAAGGTTGACATTTTGGCTAGTGACCAAAATGTAATTTTTGAAAGTTGCGGGACAGTTTTATAAAGGATTGAAACTTTGAATCTTTAAGGAGCTATTATTCCAAAAAGAGTTTCTCCAGATTTTTCTAAGATATTTTAAGGCTTTATTCTGATTTTAAAGATTATGAAATGTGGAGGGAAAATCATTTTACCATTTCTTAACTAACTTTCTATTTTCTCTCAATTTTCCTTTTCTCTCAACCCAAACACATTTCTCCAGATTTTCTTTTCTGATTTTGTTGCCTAAATCTCTCATTTCAACTCTCTTTTGATTCCTAATCATCTCTACAACAAAACCTCTCAATTTGCAAGTTGTTTCATTAAGCATTTTGGCTCTAAAAAGGAGAAATTCAAGTTTGGAGGTAAGAACGTCCTTCTCCTCTAAACTATCAGTTCTTTACTGAAATTCCTAAGTTCTCAATCCTTGATTTGTGTTTTGTTAGTGGCTTTTCAATTGAAATCTTGATTTTGGCTTAAAATGCAAGATTTGGTGATTTTGGTGGAATTTTCGTGTGATCTGTTTGGGCAGTGTTTTGAAGTGTCAAAATGATGTTAAATGAATGTTAAATTGATTAGAAGTTGAGGTTTAATCAATGCAATCCCGGATAGGTTGAATTTCCTAAGTTTGGCTTGAGTTTTTGGTTGTTTTTGGAGTGTTTTTGGTGATCTGTTATACCTGGAGGTATAAGGATGTGTTTGTGATCATTTTGGATGTTAATTGATGTTTAAAAATGGTTAGAAGTGATGGATCTTGGCTGGGTTAAGTTTTGGAAGTGTTTGGAGGTGATTTCGGTTGTGTTTGGTAGCTAAATTGTTGGATTTGGGATGAGCAGCGAGTTGAGTCTTGTTGCTGGTGTTTTTAATGCATAATGATGCATTAATTCTCTGTTGTTGTGTGCTTGAAACAGGGGAGTTTGATCCGTGAGCTTTGAAGGTGTTGCGGAAGGTTTTCGGATGCTTGGAAGGCTTGTTGGCTAGCCTTGTTTTGTGTATCGATGAGTGAAGTTGGGTTTTCAGCTTTTAAACCAAGGTTTGAAGGTTTTGGGAGCTTAGTTTAAGTCTAAACAACTTTGCTAAGCTCAAGAGTAAGTGAATGGTTTTCGCTCTTGAATTGTGTTGTGAAATTGGCTTTTAAGCAATTGTGGTTGATGATTGAAATACATGTGTTTTGCATGGTTTAAATCTGTTTTGAAAGCATATTTTAAGCATGGTTTAATGCTGGTTTTGAAAGCCATTTGAGAAGGATGCTCAAGGTAAGAGATCCTTGGTTTTGTACATGGAAATTGTGGTTTTGATGCATAGTGTTGCATGTTGATCAATGGCTTTGTGTGATGCTTAAAAACAGTGAATTGATGATGGTAGATGATACTTGTTGCATATTGGTTATGCATGTGAATCATTGGACTATTGTGGTAATGGTTTTTGCATATTTGTTATGCATGTGAATCATTGGACTAATGTAGTGATGGTTTTGCATTATGATTATGCATGTGAAACATTGGATTAATATGGTAAGATGGTTATGTTGGCAAGTGATGAAAGTGGTTCTTGGTTCGTTGATCGGATATAGTTAGCCGGCTATAGGATTGGGTGCACCGTGAATTAAGTCGCCTTGGAGGTGGAGTGGTCAAGAGTGGACCGGTAAACTCCCTTCAAGTATCCTAACGAGATGGTTAAGGTCATAATGGAGGTGTTGCCCATTCGAGGACCTTGGTTGAGCAAAGGTTATATGGTGTTTAAAAGTCCATATAGGAGAACCTTGTGCTTGTTGAGATCACAATGGCAGTGTTAAGTCCATGTGTGGATCTTGTGTGGGGTGTCCCGGATCTCGTTAGTGATGTTATACAACTACCAATCGGTTATGCAAAGGTTGTATGGTGTTTCAAAGTCCATACAAGGGAACCTTGTGCATGTTGAGGTTGTATGGTGTTTAAAAGTCCATGCATGGGAACCTCGGGAAAAGCTAAGGTTGTATGGTGTTTAAAAGTCCATACATGGGAACCTTAGGCTTGTAAGGTCAAATGGTCTTTAAAAGTCCATTTGGGAGGCCTTGGATTGGTAGGGTGTATGGAGCGTAGGGACAACGCTCGGAATCCGCGTATCCGATTGGATGTTGAGTTGAAAAGTGGATGTGGTTTATCACTTGGAAGCCAATATGATGTTCTTGATCATAAGGAAGCATGAAATGCTTGAAATGATGCATAATTGCATGAGAAGCATGAGATGCTTGAAAAGATGCATGGTTGCATGAAAAGTGTATGATGCTAGTGAATGCATGTTTGCTTGTTAAGTTGAACAAGTGTTGATTATCATTTGGTAAATGATGCATGTGTGCATGAAATCTCTTTAATGCATTGGAGTCTTGTTATGACTTGTTTTAAAAAGGCATGTGGTCATGATGATGTGATTCATAAGTTGTCTTTGTTTAATGCATGAATTGGATTGCTTGAATAATGGTTTAAAAGAGGTTTCTTGCTTGAAATGATGTTCAAGTTTATGAATAGGTAATATGAAATGGAAGTGTTTTCCAAGGTTTAAATTTAGCTTTGCATATGGTGTTTATGCATGGAATGGTTAAAGGAATGTTTTTGCAAGTTGAACATTGAAGTGGTTTTCTTAGTTTGCTGAGCTAAGGGTTGGTTTTCATGTATGTGCAATGCATGGTTTAAGCATGTTGTTGAAAAGGGTTTTCAAACATGGCTTTGGTTTGTCAAATCGGGTTGTTTTAAAAGTGTTTTGTAACCCGCTGCATTGATGGTGTTTTGGTTTTGAGCATTCCTCACTAAGCATTATGTGCTTACGCTCCTTTTTGTCCATCAATGCAGATTCTTGAAGTTTGGACAGCAAGGAGCAAGGGATTCAAGGTGGACTCCAATTGAGATGTATGTCTCGGTGAATAGCTATAGTTAATAAAGGCAATGGGGGTAGAATCTCTCGGATTGATGTTTTTGTATTCGTATATGTTTAGACAAGTATGTTTTAATGTTGTTGATGATGCTGAATCATGAATTGGCTATAATGAGATTGATTTGGAAAGTTTGTGCTTGAGTGGTTGCTTGTGTAGGAAGCATGCCTTTAGATTTGGGGCTTTTCATATACGATGTTATTCTGATTATTTGTTGATGCTTGCAAGTCTTATTTATGTTGAATTGCATGTTGGTAAAGTTTGGTGGCTTTTGGAGCATGATTGGATGGTCAATTGTGTGTTTGAGTGAGCAAAATGCTGCAATCTGTGCAGGGCGTTTCGGAACAGTTGACACCGTTTCGGAACGGGTGCCTTGCATGAACCCAGGCGTCCGAAACGGGTGCCACCGTTCCGGAACGGTTTGGCTATTTCCAGACCCCCGTTGCGGTACGCGTTGCGGAACGGCCCCGTGTTTCGAAACGGGCTCTGCCTGTTTCGGAACGGGTGACCGTTGGGGGCTGACATTGGCGGTTAAATGTTTTGAACTGTTTGCGTTTTGGTCCTGAAACTTGTTTGTGCAATTGTATGAGTTTGGGATGTCCGTTTGAGCTGAAATTTGGCAGAGAAGCATGAAACCTGATTAATTTTAAGTTGGTAACTTAGAATTTGGTTAAGTCCTTTAAGTTTTCAGAATTTACAATTTGGTCCCTAAAGTTGTAAATTATTCAATTGGGTCCCTGTTTGATCTCTGATGCTTGTGATCTTTGAGCATGATGTTTGTGTGATCACAATTAGGACTAATGTGCATCTAGACAAGAGTAAAAAGAAAAAAAAGGGTCGTTAATCAAGGTTGACTTTCGGGTTGACTTTGGTTTTCCCCGTGTGACTTTCTTAATTCGGGTCAACCGTCTAGGCCGGGTTAAGGGGGTTACAAAGAATGACTAAAATAATTGAATTACTAAAAAGGATACGAGTTGTTGCCTTGGCAACACAGTTAGGCACTTCTGTATTCTTTTTCTGATCATGCATTTATAGGCTTCAGCTCATCACAACTATTCTCTGAGTCTGAAGCTAAGACATGTGCACTCTACGAAACTCCGAACCCTTTGAATAGAGTCATCTCGTGAAGGCTTTCATTCACTCTTGCTAATTTGTTCGTCGCTTGGTTTAGATACGTGGACTTTGATAGCAACGGAATGTCCTTGCTCATGATCCTTCCTAGAGCCTGTTTCGGGCACCTCTAGAGTATTTAAACATCCTACCTAGAGCCTGTTTCTGGCACCTCTAGGGTTTTCTTCATTTTTGTGTTGCTGCCCTGTGCTGCCGCGACGGCAAACCTGTATCCAATTAAGAAATTTTTATTAAGTAAGGTAGGTAGTGTTAAACTTAGAACTCAAGCAAAAATTCAGCATTTAACAGACAATGTAAGAATAATTGGCAAAAAGATTTTTTTCTAACTGTTTTTCATGCTTCTTCCCATAGTTAGGTTAAAATTTTTAGTATGGTGCGAATATAAGTAGTCGACTAACTATCATTGACACAACTTTTAAGCTAAAAATTTCTACTTCATTAATTGTAGAGGGCAGAATTTACAGATGCTCCTATATGCTACTAAATTAACCTAAAAACAAAAAGGACTATCCCCCAAACTCAAGGTTGGCATTTTCCTCAATGCCTTACACACAATAAAACATAAAAAGAAAATAAAAACAGAAAAATATAAAAAGAAAAATAAAAATAGAAAAAGAAAAAGGGTGCTATAGACTATGGGAGTTCCCCCTGTTGCTGCTGCGTTAGATGAGGACTCGGAGGAGGCGGGCAAGACTAGGCGGCAGGTGGCAGATGGTCTGGCGGTTGGGCTCTTTTTATTGCCACACGGCGGCTGGATACGACTAGGGGTGGGTTTCTTGGATTGTCCTTCAGGTCCTCAACCCTGAGGCTCGGTTGCTGGCCACTTTCTCTTTCTTACTGCCTCTGCCGATTCGTCATCAAAGAAGTCTAAAATCTCCATGTCTGAGTTGTCGACATCTTTGGTAGTGGCCTTCTTTGCTGTTGGGGAGGCGGCGGTGGTCTTCTCTTTTTTCTTTGACTCAGAGAAGGAGGTGAGGTCGAATGGCTAAATGGGAGTAGGTGAGTTCTGTCTCCTAGGGCGGATGTGCGACCCCTCGCTGTCGGTGGTGGCTGGAGTAGCAGCCGGTCTGGGTGTGATATGGATCGGTTTGGATGCTGCTAACTCTGATGGGAATGCGGGCAACTATGAGCCACCGTCATGGTATTTGTCAAGCAAGTAGGCCAAAAAGGCCTCTTGCACCTCCGCAATATATTTGGTGAAGATCACCTATTTGTGCTCGATCCTTTGGCAGATTTTGACGAGGCTGCGTAGCAATGGGATCACAGCGGAGGGAATGTCAGCTTTAGTACTGCCCGCTGCGGCTGGGGTGGTGGCAAGTTGGGACGGCGGCTGGGCGGTTGAAGGTGTTTCCGGCTCCGGATCCTGCATCATCTAGTGGCGTGCCCTTCTTTTCCATCCATCCTTGGTAGGAAGTATTGTGTCCTTGGGTGCGACGACACGCGAAAATTGGCGCATAGGCCCGTGATGAGTGCAGGGAAGACAAGAGGTCCCTTGGCGTTTGGCTTGTCTACGTAGGCATAGATTTCTTCTAGGATTACTTCGCCATCATTTATTGGCCGCCCTGTCAATATGATGTGGATAAGGGCCAGCCGCGGCTTGTTCGCTGTTGATCCGTGCGTGGTGGGCATCAAGCGGCGTTGGACGAAGTTTCTCCAAAGAACTGCCTCCGACAGTAGATCCCGACGGTTGACTGAGCCATTTTTCTTTCCTGTCAGCCACCTGGTGTTGGGCTTGCAGGTTTCTTTCTTGATCTTGTCATAGTCAGCCGCCGTTAGGTAGGACTTCCATTCTTCATGCGGATTGCCACATATTTCTATACTGTAGAAGTTGTTATTGGTATCCACCGTGAACTTAACACCTTCTCCGCGGACATATACGAAAGGATTTCTCGGTGTAGGTTTGTGGGCGTAGAACTCTCACACCTGGTTGCTGTTTATCCCTTCTGGCTGCCATGCGAACAGGTCCCAGCCCAAAGTATGAATCCTCTAAAATATGGTGGGTTCGAGGCCAAAATCCCCATCTGGCCTGGTGTATTGGAACCCTATTTCCTCCCAGAGTTTCCGCTCCGCGAAGTACTTCCGGTAGATTGCCTCTATATCATTATTCAAGAATTTCTTGAAGACTGGTTTGGAGATGGAGATGGGTTGTTGCGATGTGGCCATAGCTGCGAGATGGTGGTATTTTCCTAAAGAACGAAAAAGAAAGTGAAACTAGTAAAATCTTGAAAAGAAAGATGGCAGAAAGAATTGAGAGTAAAAGAGAGAGTAAAGTGAAGAACGGGGAGAGAATAGTTGGCCTTATATAGCCGCTTCTCTCCGCTGCCTTGGCGGGCACACTGCCAACGGGCGACAATGATTACGATGCGAATAACGAGATGCTAGCCGTTATGCAGATAGCTGTTCTGCTCGCGATTGCAAATGTAGCCGTTGTGGTTAGCTGTTATGAAGCTGCTAGCCGTTATGCTCATTTGCCTTGGCCGCTGGTTGGGCTTCTCCTTTATTCTTTCATCCTTCTTAATCTTGCCTTTATTCCTAACCTGAAATAAATTAAAAGTAAAAATTAAATAAGAATAACTGAAAAATTAAATCTAATCCTAATCTAATAAATTAAAAATAAAAAATAAAAAATAGTTTATGTCGGGTTGCGCTTTTCCCAAACATAACCACTTCTTGAGGGCTTTGTGTTTGGCTTTTGTCTAGGCATGTCCTTCCCCTCCTCGGGTGGATGTTTGCTGCCATCTTTGCCGCCCTGGCGGGACATACACCAAAGAAAACAAAGAGGTTTTTTTTTGTAATAAAATAAACGAAGATTTAATGTGCAAAAACTAAAGTAGAAGTGCAGAAATTCAAACGCAGTTGCTATTGCCAATCCCCGGAAACGACACCAAAAACTTGTAAAGCATTTGTGTGTTCTCTATTTATGAGCGCAAGTGCACACTCTTGTCAAGTTATAGTATAAAAGATATCGTCTCCCACAAGGATTGGAGCAGCTTCTATGAATAGTTTCCTGCACAAAAATTTAGTAAATGCAGAATCAAATCTTACAATGTGGAAATATAGAAACACAAGTAAAATAAAGATAGTGATGAGAGGGATGATATGGATAGATTTGGTCGATAGATTGGGTAAGGCAATTGCAGCTCAGTAGTGTGAAGACTGCATTGTAAAGTCTAAGTATGTTTTGCGCTGCCATGATTTGCTGCCTCGGCGGGTAATGGCGGGCGGCAGTTATGACCCTGTCACGCGACCGCATCGGGTCACTACCCCTGCAACTTTCGCTGTCTCAGCATGTGGAACGAAAATAAGTCATGGCGGCAAATCTGGCAGATATTTCAAGTTCGGCGGGATAGTCGACAGCGATCCTTCCTATTTCTAGGAAAGAATGATCGAATGCTTGCGTGATGTAGGCAATACCTAGCAATCTCAGCGTAAACCTAACATAGGCAAGTCGATTCAGTTAGTGATCCCTTCTCTCGCAAGTAAGGATAAGTACTCCTACTTATCAATCTTGGATTAGCTCTACAGGCCGCTACATGCTTCAGAAAATTGCAAGATTGGGCTCAAGGAATTGCCCTCTTTCAATCGCGACCAATCTTGGCTAAGTCGGTGTAACTCCTGCCTGGGCAGCACTTGGCGGCAACGCTGCTTCGGCAACGTCCTTGGCAGCATCTGGAACTGCTTCAGTACAACTCCTTTTGTTTCCAGCTTTCCTATCCTCTCATGTCCTCTCCTTCTATTCACAGCTACAACACCTAAAAAATAAAAACTAAACTAAAACAATATCTTTTCTTATCCAAACATAAAATATTCAATAAAAGCACGATAAAAGAGAAAATACTGTTATTATGCATGGAATGCACCTAAATATGCCTAAATGAGCTTAAGAATAGCAATAATAAGGGCAATAATGTGTACAAAATATGGAACTTGTGGACACTCTACAAGCATCTTAGAAAAGGTGTTAACGAGATGTGAGGAATCTGACCTAGTGCTAAATTGGGAGAAGTGCCATTTAATGGTGGATGAAGGGATAGTCCCGGGTCACAAAATTTCTGCCAAGGGAATTGAGGTCGACAAAGCCAAAATCGAAGTGATTGAGAAACTCCCGCCGCCGACCTCTGTTAAGGGCATCAGAAGCTTCTTAGGACACGTAGGTTTTTATAGACGATTTATTGAAAACATTTCAAAGATTACTAAACCTCTATGTACCTTGCTTGAACAGGATAAAACCTTCAAGTTCGATGACTCATGCACTGACGCGTTCGAGACGCTAAAGAAGAAGCTGGTTTCGGCGCCCATTGTAGTCCCACCTGACTGGACCTTACCTTTTGAGCTAATGTGCGATGCTAGTAACACTACCGTAGGAGCCACTCTTGGGCAGAATAAGGGTGGGATATTCCATATGATTTACTATGCCAGCAAAACCCTAAAACCTGCCCAAGACAACTACACCACCACCGAGAAAGAACTGTTAGCAGTGGTTTTTGCCTTTGACAAATTACGACCATACTTAATAGGAACAAAGGTAATCGTTCACACAGATCACTTGGCTCTCAAGTACCTGTTCACAAAGAAAGATGCGAAGCCACGTTTGATTCACTGGATTATGTTACTACAAGAGTTCGACGTTGATATCAGAGACAAGAAGGGTACAGAGAACCAAGTTGTTGACCACCTATCACAACTGGAACAGGGCGGCAACACCTCCACCGGTGTAGAAATTCAAGATGCATTTCCAGACGAACAACTGCTACTAGCATACCATCACGGAGAGCATCACCGTGGCATTAACTGATGCACACGCTGCCGCGGCAGACACATCGGTGACAACCATTTCTTCAACACCCTGGTATGCTGATATTGTAAATTATTTAGTTACTCATGTTATACCTTATAATCTTAACTATCAAGGCAATAAGCGGTTCCAATATGATGCTAATCATTATTTTTGGGACGAGCCTCTTTTGTTCAAACACTGTGCAGACCAGGATAACCTCTGCCAAGAGGATAACCTCCTCGGCATTGTACCAATCACCTTCCAAATAGTGCTTCAAACGATGACCACTCACCTTAAAAATTTCTCCCGTTTTCAAATTCTTGATGTCCACATCTCCATGGATATAAGGCTTGACAACTTCAAAATGGCCCGTCCATCTTGATCTGAGTTTTGCTGGAAACAATTTAAGCCATGAGTTAAATAACAAAACATGTTAGCCTACCTCAAACTATCTTGGTATTATCCTACTAACATGCCAGCACTTGACTTCTCCTTATAGATTCTGGCATTCTCATAGGCTTGTGTTCTAAATTCTTCTAACTCGTTTAAGTCTAGTACCCTCTTCCTCTAGGAACTCTCCATGCCATGTCAAGTGTTATGATCGCCCAATAGGCCTCATGCTCGAGCTCAATTGGCAGATGGCACGGTTTTCCAAAAAATTAAGTCTAAATGGTGACGTACCCAAAGGAGTTTTAAAAGCAATCCTATAAGACCACAAGGACTCATCTAGTCTCAAGGACCAATCTTTCCTTGATGGATTTACAGTCTTCTCTAAAATACTTTTTATCTTATTGTTTAAAATCTCGGCTTGCCCATTTGTTTGTGGATGGTTTTCCGTGGCAATCCTCTACTGAATTCCATACATGCACAAATCTTTAGAATTTAGATTGCATTTAAAATGGGTACCCTCATCATGAATAATCACTCTAGGGGCACCAAACCGAGTAAAAATGTGATTGTGCAAGAACTTGGCAATGACCTTGGCATCATTTGTTGGCAGCGCAACAACCTCTACCCACTTCGATGCATAGTCAACATCCACAAGAATGTATACAATACCAAATGATAGAGAGAATGGACTCATATAGTATGTCCCTCATACATCAAATAAGTCCACAAGCATAATGTTTTGGAGCTGCAATTGGTGTCTGCTAGAGATATTTCCTGTCCGTTGGCATCAGTCACATGCCTTGGCCTATTTGTAGGCATCCTTGTATAGCGTGGGCCAAAAGAATCCTAACTGCAACACCTTGGTAGTAGTCTTCATCCCAGCAAAGTGACCTCTGATGGTGCGACATGGCATAAATGCAATATGTTATGTTGCTCATCCTCTGGCACACACCGGCGAATCACTTGATCAACACACTATTTGACAATATTGGCTCATCCGATTAGTATTTCTACACTTCTCGTAGGAATCTTTTCCTGGCATTGTATGTCAAGTATGGTGGTAGAATATTGCTTACCAGGTAGTTGACAATGTCAGCGTACCATTGCATGACATTAACTGCAAGCAAATACTCGTCAGGAAATTCATCTCTTATGGCAGTGGTCTTACCATCTTCGAGGTGATGTTCTAGTCGTGAGAGGTGGTCGTCTACTAAGTTTTCACTGCCCTTCTTGTCTCGGATCTAAATATCAAATTCTAGTAGGAGAAGCGTCCATCAGATTAGTCTGGGCATGGCATCCTTCTTTGCGAAGAGATACTTCAATGTTGAATGATCTGTATACACCACAAATTTGTTACCAACTAAATAAGATCTGAATTTATCAAAAGAAAATATAACTACAAGAAATTCTTTCTCGGTTGTGGAGTAATTCTGATGTGCTTCACTAATTGTTCGGCTAGCATAATATATGGCATGGAAAACTTTATCACACCGTTATCCCAATACTACTTTGATGGCATAGTCGTTGGCATTGCACATGAGCTCGAAGGGATCATTCCAATATGGTGCCACAAATATAGGGGCATTAATTAGCTTCTCTTTAAATTTCTAAAACGTTCTTAAACAATAATCATCAAATGCAAAAGCGACATTCTGTTCTAATAACAAGCATAAAGGTTTAGAAATTTTAGAAAAGTCTTTAATAAAACGCTGGTAAAAACTTGCATGTCCTAAAACACTTCTGATACCTTTGACACTTGTAGGTGGTGGCAACTATTTAATTACCTCCACTTTTGCTTGATCGACCTCCAATCCTCTTTCGGTCACCTTGCACCCGAGAACAATGCCCTCCTTCACCTGAAGTGGAATTTTTCCCAATTCAACACTAGGTTTGTCTCAATGCATCTCGTCAATACTCGCTCCATACTCTGAAGGGAATCCTCAAATGTTTTGCCAAACACTAAGAAATCATCCATGAACACTTCCATGTTGTGCTCTATCATGTCAGAAAAATTAGACATCATGCAACATTGAAACGTTGTTGGAGCATTACACAACCCACATTGCATCCTTCTGAAGGTTAATGTCCCATATGGACACGTGAACGTGGTCTTCTCTTAATCATCAAAGGCGATGGCAACCTGGTTGCAACTTGAATAACTATCCAAAAAACAATAGAAAGCTTTACCTGCGAACTTGTCTAACATTTGGTCGATTAAGTTGATGCTCGCCCCTAAGTCACATAGGGCTCGTACATAGTGGTTGATGCCTATTTTGCAAGGTATTATGAAGCTACCCAGATCTTTCAATTTTGGTGGTGCCTTGTTGTGCAGCAGGGCCATGCACCCTTCTTTTACTGCAACTGTTAAAAATTCCCTGATCCTTGTTCTCTTAGATACAATATCTTTTAAGAACTTGGCGTAGCTGGGCATTTGTTCGATCAACTATACCAGTGGAAGATTGATTTTGACTTGCTTTATAACGTCCATGAATGTTTTATACTGCATATCATGTTTCTACTTTTTCAATCTTTCTGGGATCGGTAGTGGAGGTGTCGGGGTGACAGTTTTTGCATTGAGGGGTATCCTATCCTAGGAGGAGGTAACTGGGCCAAATCTGGCTGCTCACTTCTGGTGTCATCTGTCAGTTCTTGTTCTAGTTCCTTGTTGCTTTCTGCCGGTGCTGCCGCGGCAGGTTGCCCGACGACTTGAACTCGTTCAACAGGTGTTGTTTCTCTTGTGGCAGGCATGGATGGGTCTTGTAGCGTTATCCCACTTCTGTTTTTTATAGCTTTGCACTGTTCATGGTATTTCCCTCTCGTGATTTCAGTGTCACTAGGTAATCCACCCATTGGCCTAGTATTGATAACTTGAGCAAACCTTCCGAACTGGGTTTCCAGATTTTTTATTGCTGCCTCTTGGCTATTCATTCTGCTCTCAATTCTGTCCATGAAAGATCCAGTTTCGTCAAAAATTTTATTCGTATTAGAAATAAAATCATTAGTATAGGATATGAAAGTATGCATGGTAGTTTCTAAGGAAGAAGTGTTCATATTTTGTTGTTGTTGAGGCAGCTGTCGTGATGGGTACTACTGGTAGCCTCCATGTTGGTGTCGTTGGTTTGTAGTGGTCTTTGGGTTGCTCTAGGAGAAGTTGGGATGGTTCTTCCATCCAGGGTTGTAGGTGTTCTAGGCAGGTCTGTTGTTCCTCTCATATCCTCCCATAAAGTTGGCAGATGCGGTGCACTCAGAGGAATCGTGGTTGCCTCCACACTCACCACACAACGGCTCTATAGCCTTGGCCTCATAGACTTGCCCAGTCAGTTTCATTATGCTCATAACCAACTCTGTCAGCTTATCGAGGCGGGCATTGACAGATTCTGAGGCTTGTACTTCATTCACAGCAGTTGGCCGTCTAAGGCCGCCTCGGCGGGCTGTTGGGTATTTGTAATCGTTCTTGGCGGCTTAGTTCAGAATTCGAAGTGCCTCCTCTAGTGGTCTGTCAAGGATGATTCCATTGGCTGAGGCATCAATCATCATTTGTGTTGGTTAGTTCACCCCGTTGTAGAACTTTGACACATGTGTCCAAGCCGAGAAACCATATAGTGGGCGGTTGTTAAGCATCTTCTTGTACCGCTCCCATGCTCCGTACATTGGCTCGTCATCCCCTTGTCGGAAGGCTGTTATTTCGTTTCTTCGTCTGTCTGTGACATTGGATGGGCTGAAACGGTCCAGAAAATCCTTGCACAGCTCTGTCCATGTGTTGAACGATCCTGATGGCTGGTTGTTTAACCAATGTTTTGCCCTATCCCTCAGTGAATAGGGAAATAGTCTCAGCCTCAGTACGTCTTGATGGACTCCATGTATTTTGAATGCTCTGCAATTGTCCAGGAATTCTTTTAAGTGCTGCCGAGCATCTTCTGCGGCAGTCCCTCCAAATTGCTCTAACGTGTTGATCATGTAAAACATAACGGGCTTTCAGCTCGAAGTGATCCGCTTCAAACTTAGGTTCTGTCATTGTCGGATCGAACCCTCTGAAGTCGTGCTCGAGATAATCTCTGGTCGTTCAAACATTCTGGAGCTGCCTGGGCGGCACTTGTTGTTTTCGAGGTGTCGGGTCTTGCTGCCCATCCCTGCCGTTCGCAGCATTGTTGGCAGGGTCCATGTTTTCCTTTACTTTTTCTTTTTCCTCTTTAGTTTTCTCTGGGGTTACTTTGATCTCCTTCTTGAGCTCTCTTGTTCTTCGTTCGATATCGTCATAAAATAGGATTTCTCCCTTTGGATTTGCCCTGGTCATACACTAGCAAAGGAACTGTAAAATTCTTTTTTTATTAAAATTAAAATAAGATGTAAAGAAATAAAAGTGCAGAAGTTAAAGACGAATTTCGTTGTTACCAATCCTCGGCAACGACGCCAAAAACTTGTAGAGCATTTGGGTGTTCTCTATTTATGATCGCAAGTGCATACTCCTGTCAAGTTATAGTATAAAAGATATCGTCTCCCACATCGATTGGACAGCTTGATTCGAGTTGTAAGTCCTGCACAAGAAAAGTAAATGCACAATTAAATTGGATGGTCGAAAGACAAAGTAAAATAAAAACACAAGTAATTAATGAGGAAGTGATCAGATTAATAAAGAGGCCAGGGTTTTGCTGCTACTTAGTGTGAAACTGCGTTGAATAGGATAAGTTGTTTTGCAATGCCAGATTCTACTGCCTCGGCGGATGATGGCAGGTAGATTGCTAAGACCCTCTTTCTGCCTTGGTAGGGGAATGGAACAGTGTCTCGACGGCAAACACGGTAGAACTACAAGGCTCGGTAGAACACATCGAAAGTGACTCTGCTTATGTCTAAGTTAGAGTTCTGTTGATGCCCACTGCTGATAATACTAGTCGCGACGTGAATCGTGCAAAAACAGCAATGTGGATTCATCCTCTTTAGCCGCCTTAAACCCTAAACCTATGTATAGGGCAAAGTGATTTCACCGTCTATAGTTGAAATCATACTTACACCTTTTGTGAGTTCGACTCTCTCGATACCAAACAAATGGATAGAATTCAACTAATCTTTCGCCTTAATTGAAAACTATGAAGAACATGGAATAAGTAAACAGTGTAATTTTATTTGCAAAAACAAACTTGAAATCCTAAACAATCGTTCTCAAAACTAATTACAACATAACCAAAACCCAAGGAGAATTTAGAACATGTCGGCGGCAAGAAAACCTAAATTATGCCTAAGGAAAACCTCATTTATATTGAATTAGAGTTATAATGGGTATATATATGCATTAGCTAGGTCTAGTCCTTCTTGAAGTACAAGTCTTCAAAGTAGCTTTTCACATTAAATGTGACTTTAAACTCCGACTTCTTTGAGTAGAATGTGGACTTTATCATGTTGCCTTGCTCCACAAGTAATCTCGAGATTCTTCTTCAGCGTCTCTGCCCGCTGCTACAGACATCGGAAAATTGAGTGGACATCATCGTTAGAATCGGGATTTTCTGCTCCACAGATCGCACAATGGTTCTTCAACTCCATAGTCTACTGTCGTGGGCGGCAAGGTGGGCGGCGGCAGCTACTCGACAACTGTTGTCTCTCTCTGGAACATCATCAGTACAACTCTTTGGTTTGCTGCCTCAACATCACGTCCTCAGCTTCTCTTTCCCTCTGTCAGCCTCTAGTGCCTAAAACCAAAAGTACACTAAAACAGTACATTTTCTTTATCGAATAAAAGATAATCTAGAAAAACATGGCAGAGTAAAGAAATACTATAAAACACAATGCATGGTCCTAATAATGCCTAAAATGTACTTAAAAACAACAATAATATGAGATGAAATGTGCATGAAATATAGAACTTGCGGACACTTTACAGCTCCCACTAAAGATAAGCCTCCAGATTTGTCCTTGAAATGGCAGAATGTTGATCTTTATATTTGCAAGGTTCATCAACTTTTTCTTGATTCCTCCAATGTGGGCGTTGATTTTGTACAATAGTGGGTTGTTCATTGTCATCCACAATTTGCTCAATCTCCCAATCTTCGACGCTTTGTACTGGGTTACCCTGTGCTAGAACGGTTGGGGCTCTCATGGATCTCCCTTCAAGGCCATCAATCTACTCATTTATGGAGTCAAGTTTCTAATCCATAAGTTGTCCCAATTCTCGAACAAGCACATGAAACTGTAGGCTCGAGATTCCTCATGTTTGTCCTTCAATGGACTCCCTTATATTCTTATCCGCATTCGTGGCTCCCAGTTCACTCCAAAAGAAAGAAAAAGAGAACTAAAAAATTCACTAGCTCTCTTCATCTTTTACCTTTTGATGTACTCATTCTCTCATGCCTTTTACTGGTCTTTTTATCTAAAAAGTTATTGAATTTAACTTATTTAAAATCCTCCAAAATACTTGTTGAATCGGTTGCAAAATATATGTTAAGGTTTGGAAAGAAATGGTCTATAAGGTAGGCTTGGACGAAAAGGCTTATGGTTCAAAGTTAGAATATTGAAACAAACAACTAACGATATGAAATAAGGAAAAAAACATCACGAACCTTGTTGTCGATTTGTTTTTTTTGTGTGTGTCTTTTTTATCTTCTTTTTTTCACAAAAAATCTTTTCTTTTCTCTTTTTTTTTGTTTTTTAACAACAAAACACAAAGGCTTACTCGATTTAGCCTAAGCTCTGATACCATTTATTGTGATATCGTCTTACAATTTATCGAGATGCTTGATTGTCCGATCTTAAATGAAGTAACTTTGTGTTGTAAGACTTGCAATGGTTTTGGATGGCTTAAATGGTGTTGGTGTGCAACGATATAATAGATAACGAGAATAAAGTTTTTGGAATTTTAGACGGTTTAAGTGAACGATAGTGGTGGTAGAAATTGATGATGGAAGATGGGTAGTGTTGCGTGTAAAAGAGTCCTATCGCAAATAGTGCAAGTGTACACGACGCAAGTAGTAAAGTGATACTTGGAGTATCGGATTTCGTCTCCATAGAGACTGGAAGTAACTTTATCCTAGAATTACTGCACAAGAGAGAGAAAGAGTTTAATTGGGTTGTAAAGTGATCGTGATAAACAACTGAAATAAAAGAGTAAAGGACCAGGTTTAAGAAATAGGTCGGTATTAAATTGCTCAATAGTGCAGGTGTTGCACTGTAAGAGAACTTATGTTCTGTCGTCGTCCCTGTCGCGACAGAAGTCTGTTGATGTCGCGGCAGCGATCACACAACTCTGTAACCCCCTTAACCCGGCCTAGACGGTTGACCCGAATTAAGAAGTTTACACGGGGAAAACCAAAGTCAGCCCGAAAGACAACCTTGATTAACGACCTTTTTTTTTAGTCTTATCTAAATGCACATTAATCCCTAGATATGTTCACAAGATCATCATACTCAAAGATCAAAACAATCAAAGGACATTCAGGGACTCAAATGCAAAAATTAAGGAATTAGGGACCAAATTGTAAATTCTGAAAATTACAAGGACTTATCCCAATTAAAAGTTACCATTATGAAATTAATCATCTTTCATGCTTCTCTGCCAAGTTTTAGCTCAAACGGACATCTCAAACCCATTCAATTGCAACAACAAGGTTCAGGACTAAAACGCAAACATTTCAAAACATATAACCATCAAAATCAGAGCCCAACGGTCGAGTGTTCCGAAACAGGGAGGACCTGTTCCGAAACGCGGGACCGTTCCGAAATGGGTTCCGAAACAAGGCTTGGCAGTAGCATTTCCGTTCCGGAACGGTTCCTCCCGTTTCGAAACGCCTAGGCCTTTTCAGGCGCCTGTTCCGAAACGGTAGCACCCGTTCCGATACGGCCTGCCCAGATTTGCAGAATTTTGCTGTTTAAACACACAATTGACCCATCAAACATGCTCTAAATGCAACCAAATTATACCAGCAAGTCATTTCATGCATAAAGAACGTAATTGCATCAACCATACTCAAACATGGCATCAATTAAACAAATCCCCAGTTCAATAGGCATGCATCCTACTTAGAAAACCATTCAAGCAACAATATACCAAAACCACCTCACAAAGGCCAATTACATGTTCCAACAACATTAACAACATAAAACCAACTTAGGGAGTCCAAAACATCTCCCAAAACAACAACATAGGTCCCCCATTGCCAAATGCCCAAAAGCTAATAGTGTTAGAAAACATTCACCATACATGAGCTTAAACCTTCACTTGGATGCTTGGCTTCCTTGCTGCCCCTAATGCACTTCAATGCTCTGCATTATTGGTTTAGGAAAAGAGAGAGCGTAAGCAAATAGCTTACTGAGGAATGCTCATTTAAAACAACACAATAATGCATTTATAAAACACATTTATAAACCTTAGCTCAAATCATCATTTGTACATGCACATAAGAATTTAAAACAAGCATTTCATGCTTCAAGTTATAATATGTCATATTGGCCACAAGTGATACATTCAACATAAGATCCACATATGGACTTTTAAACACCATTGTGATCTTACAATTCACAAGGACCACACATGGACTTTTAACACCATTGTGTCATTAGCACAAGAATCATCCATGGACTTTTAAACACCATGATGTTCTTACAATTCAAAAGGACCACACAAGGACTTTTAACCACCTTTGTGTCCTTAACAAGAATCACCCATGGACTTTTAACCACCATGGTGTTCTTAAATACACAAGGCTCACACAAGGACTTTTAACCACCTTTGTGACCTTAACCAAGAACCAACCATGGACTTTTAACCACCATGTTGTTCTTAAAATATACAAGGCTCACACAAGGACTTTTAACCACCTTTGTGACCTTAACCAAGAACCAACCATGGACTTTTAACCACCATGTTGTTCTTAAAATATACAAGGCTCACACAAGGACTTTTAACCACCTTTGTGACCTTAACCAAGAACCAACCATGGACTTTTAACCACCATGTTGTTCTTAAAACAAGAACCACCTATGGACTTTTAACCACCATAGTGTTCTTAATCATTCTCAAGACATCACTTGCCAATATACATCATTTTACAACATTAATCCACTATTTTAAAGCATTTATCAAAGCCATAATCATCATGCCTTATTATGCATCAAAACCACATTTAACAATGTTCAAAACAAGAATCTCTTACCTTGAGCATTCTTCAACACATGGCTTATTAAATCAACAACTAAACATGCTAAATATGCTTTTAAAACAGGGTCTAAAACATGCAAACAAATCACATTGCACTCAACCAACCATGGTTCATTATCAAGAGAGTTTTACCGAAAACTTACTCTTGAGCTTAGCTAAGTTGCTTAGACTTAAACTAAGCTCCCAAACCTTCAAAACATTGGTTTCAAAGCTGAAAACCAAAATCCACTGACCGATTCCGTTTCGCCACTTGCCGAAACACCAATCAAGCTTCCGGATCACCACCACAAGGATCCAAAGATGACTCCCCTGTTTTAAACACATCAAAGCAGAGGATTAATGCATCATCATGCATTAATAGCTTCAATGAAAGCACCTAAGCTCGCTGCTCTCATCAACACTCCCATTTCAGCTACCAAACACAACCGAAATCATCTCCAAACAACTCCACAACACTACCCAGCCAAGATCCATCAATTCTAAACATTCATAAACCTCAATTAACATCCAAAAAGGATCTAACCACGTCCTTATACCTCCAGCTATAACAAATCATCAAGATCACTCCAAAAACAACCAAAAACTCAAGCAAAACTTAGGAAAATCAACCTATCCGGGATTGCATTGATTAAACCTCAATTTCTCATCAATTAAACATTCATTTAACATCAAAAAGACACCTTAAAACAGTGTCCAATCAGATCATACGAATTTCATCAAATTAAAAGCAAATCTTGCATTTTAAAGCCAAGATCAAGAACACAATTGTAAAACCTTTTATAAAACACAAATCAAGGATTGAGAACTTGGGAATTTCAGTAAAGAACTGAGAATTTAGAGGAGAAGGACGTTCATACCTCTAAACTTGAGTTTCTCCCTTTTTGGAACCAAGATTCTTGAAAATCCAATAAGCAAATACCAAGGTTTTGTTGAAAAGATGATTAGAGATCAAAAGAGAATTGAAACCTCATATTTGGATGTCAAAATCAGAGGGAAAATGTGCCGGAGAATGTGTTTGGGTTGAGAGAAAAGATGAGAGAAAAGGAAAATGGGAATTTGGAAAAGTTAGTTGAAAATGCCAAAAATATCTTTCCCTCCCTTTTACTTTTATTTTAAACCATTAATTAATCCTTTAATATTTAAGAAAAATCTGGAGAAACTCCTAATGGGTAAATAGCTCCTTAAAGATTCAAAGTTTCAATCCTTTTTAAAACAGTCACACAGTTTTCAAAAATTACATTTTGGTCACTAACCCAAAATGTCACACTTCCAAACCTTATTTTGTAAAATTGATTTCACCATTCTCTTATATATAATAAAAGAGGATTTTAAGACATTTTCCCATATTTTTAATGCAACCCGAACTAGGCTTTCCTAATTTCACCTTTATATATTCGAACCGCACCCCGACCGAACCGGTCCAAACCCAAAACTTCTAAGCCCAAAATTGGGGCGTTACAAACTCTGTAATTCAAGCTTGGCAAGAATCCCTGCTATGACTTGTCCTATCCCTAGGCCCAGGTTCTGTTGATGAACACTTCTTAGATGATACCTCCCGGCGTAAATCGAAGGGTGAACACCAATATTGTCGAATTCTTCCTTAGCCACTTAACCTCGTACTTATCCATAAGCCGAGATGGTTTAACCATAAACTGGAAAACACGTATTTATTCCGTTCGTATGCTTGTGAACAAATGGATAACCTTACAATGCTCTCCTGATACTCTTGCGAGATATGAAAACCAGAATAAATAAACTTGAAGTTTTTATTGCTTGAACAGAATAATCATAAAATAGTACAATCCTTGCAACTACTTTATATAATCAACCCTTAGCCCTACGGGAGTTTATAACATGATGAAGAGGGGAAAACGACAAGGGTTTTAGGGAAGACGGCTAGGAATGAGATATCCTCCCCTTGGTCGAATTACATGCCTTTTTATAGGCCTTGGGTCAAAGTCTTCTAATATGACAAGAATATAAGTTTAAACTAAAGTACAACTCCATTGAAGATTAAATCTTTTGAGTATATGCCTTTAATTCGTCCTCTTTTCTTACCTTGAGTTACTTCCTTGGACTTTGGGCTTGGCTTTCATTCTACCTCAGAGCTCAGAAAAATATAGGAGTGGCCCACGACAGACCGACTTTAAGTCTTCTATCTGTCAAGCTCACTTCACTTGTCCACTTCATCCTTCTGTCATCATGGCTGCCACGGCAGTGGCCACGGCAGCGTGTGCTCCTTGACTCCAGTTCAGTGATCCAGCTTTGCTTCTTTGCTGCCCTAAGTCTGTCGCAGCAGATATCTGCAAAAGTGACCAAAATCAGTAGCAACTGTTCCATTTTATCTAATTGTGATGTATATGCATAAATCTACCTAAATGCAATGAAATATGCTTGAATGCAGCAGAAATATGGGGTAAAATATAGAACTTTTATACACTCAACACACCCCCAAACTCAAGTTCTTGCTTGCCCTCAAGCAACTATGACCTAACTAAAAATAAAAACTTTTTGGCTTTAATTTGGCGAACTTGTCATTACCTTCCACACATACCCTATCAAGAGCAATACCTTGTCGGGCGTTTCTGGATTTATTCAGAACCATGCTATAATTCTTGTGTAGTGTGTGCAAGTTTTGTGAACAACTATGTGTCTAGACTCCTTTAGTTTACCAGAATAGTCATGCTTACAAACTTGAGTTTTATGCCAATTCATCTTTTATGGAGGCAATTCTTAGGCTCATTTAGTTTTTTCTGACTCTTAATTTAACTGCATCTTTTATGGAGGCAATTCTTAGGGTCCTTTAGTTTTTTCTAACTTAAGCTCAAAGAGAAATCTCCCTAGAATCAATGCAAGGAAGTTTTAAGCAAATGAGTCTGAATTCTTTCTTTCCTTTATTCCATTCGTAGATCCAGTGATAGGCACCTCTAGGGGCAATCTCAAGTGGATGAACATTCCTATTCCAGTGCACTATGGAATTCTAGATAGCATTAGAGTCACAAAGAGTGTTGTAAAAATCAGAATTATAGCAAGGCTCTAAACAGTTCCTAAAATTTCCTAAAGGCACTGTCACGACAGAGTATGTCGCGGTAGGTAAGTTTAGTTCAAAGACTTAAGCCAAGTTTTGTTTTTATTTTCATCATTTTTTAAATAAACTTAAACTTAAAAATAAACTAATAATTAGACACAAATTAAGACACAACTAATTACTTCATAAATGGAGGGATGCCACCCCCAAACTCGAGGGTTGCATTGCCCTCAATGCATGACATGATGAAAAATAAAAAACAGAAAAGCAAATACATCACAAAATAGATATAGCAGCAAAGACAACAAAATATAAGAAAGAAATATAATTTGAGGAGCTGTCATCTTTGCTGATGCTGATTTGGAGCTGCCGGCGGGCAATGACTTTCATGGCATGGGCTGGCAGGTTGCTGGGGGAGGCAGAGGTCGTTTTCTTCTTTGCCTCTCGAGGTGGCTGGACACGTGTCGATGAGATGCGTGGGGGGTGGTCTAGGACCTCGATGTCATCGTCGGAGCTGCTGCTGCTGGTAGATCTGCCTTGGGAGGGCCATTCGACAGTCTCATTGAGCTAATTCCTCTTCATCGGAGGGAAGTCCTTTGAGATGTCTCGCGCTACTAAGGGATCAGAGTCAGAATCCTGCCAGACAGGAGAAGAGGAGAACCCTTCAAAGTACTTGTGGTCTATCTCCGGTAGGGGGTCCTTCCTCTTCTCTCCTCTGGCAGTGGCAGACTGTCTGCCGCCTTCGCTTGTCGTGGCAGGGGTAGGTGTGGAGACAACAAAGGGGGTTTTCGGGCTTGCAGCAGGGGTGGGGGCAGCAAAGAAGTTTTCTGGGAAGGAGGGGAATTGCACATGGGTAAAATGTAAATTATTTTGAATGAAATTTACCATTGCGGCTGTGAAGTCCGTCATGAAGCCCATCAGTCCGAGCTGTCGTTCCTCCATCCTTTTCAGCATCGACATAATCTAGCCAAAGGTGACTGCTGGAGGTGCTGCTGCCGTTTGCTGTGGCTCTGCTACGACAGGTTCTGGGGAGCTGGGGCCTGTTGTCGGTTCTGTCGTGGCAGAGGGGTTGATGTACGACAGCAGTGTGGCAGCTTTCAACTCCATTAGACTGTAAATATTCCGCTGCGTCCACCCCTTTCCTTGGACCATGACGTCCTCCTCAATTTCCGGTACATTGTTGCATCTGTAGATGGTGGTGATGAGGTAGGGGAAGACGAGGGGGCCTGACGGTCGGAGAGCACACGCAAGGATCCCGTCCCGGACGTAGCGGCCGACAATAATTTGCCTCTCGTTTAAAATAGAATGTACGAGGGCTAACCTTGGTCTGTCGACAATGTTGTTGTGGGAGGTAGGCATGAGACGCTTTTTGACGGAGTGATTCCACAGTTTGGCTTGTGGAGTCAGCTGGGCTCTCCTCACGGTCCATCGGTGTTTAGGGTCATCGTTCCACTCCGTTTCTTCTTCAATGACCTCTGCCATAACAACGGCATATTCTGCCGGCGACAGACTATTTATGAATCTTCTGTGGGCGACCTCCTTCTTGCTCACGTACAACCCGTATTATGTGTTGATGTACGCAGGCTCGAGAGATATTTTCTTGCCTCAAGCGGTAACTGTCGTGGCATCCTTACTATCGACGAAAGCATAGAACTCTTGGACGAGGGTTATATTCATCTCCTCGGGTTGGGCAACAAATTTTTGCCATTTGAGGGCTTGAATTTTCTTGGCTATGAAGCTCTCTAGCCCTAGATCTCCTGTTGGTTGTGTGTAGATAAAACTACGTTCCTCCCACATGTCCCTCTTTTGGAAGGAACTATAGTACCTCTTGGAAGATTCGGTGGAAGCGAACCGGTTGGGAATGGCATTGTGACTGGGGGTTGATACTGTCGTGGCAGAAGTAGAGGCAGCGTTGCGGCGGGTGTGTCTGCTAGCCATTGCAAAGACTGTAGCAAAAATGAAAAGAAATTTTTAAGATCTAAAATAGAGGAAGCATGTTGAGAGAATAAGATGGAAAATGAATAGGGAGTGGGGGTTTATATAGAATGGGGATTTTCTGCCCGTTGGGTCTGTAACAGCAGGCGCAAATAACGGGGCCAGCTGTTACGCGATTTTTGACGCGTCTGTCACGCGTTTTTGTATCTGCTGCGCGTCTGTTACGCGTTTGCATGTCTGTCACGACAGCTCCGTGACAAGCTGTTTTCTTCGCGTCTTTCGCGACAACTGGTGAAAGGCTGTGACGACAGACTCGTCCGTTGGGATTTTTGGGCTGCTGTTGATGCGGTGGGCTGGTTCATTCCTTCTCCTTGCTTTGCTTCCTTTATTTCCTAAAAATAAATAAATAAATAAATTAAAATTAAAATCTCGATTCCTAAAATAAATAAATAAAATCTTAATTCCTAATAAATAAAATAAAATAAAACAAAACTAAGCTAAATTAGGGATGCCTTGAGGGGCATCTCCGAAAGTAACTATTTCCTGCATCCTTGGGGCTTCAGTCCCCTGATAATGCTTGAGTCTCTGTCCATTGACCTTGAACTGGTGCCCATCCTTTAGGGATTTTATTGTGATGGCACCATGGAGGAAAACTTGGACAACCTGGAAAGGACCAGACCACCTAGATTAAAGCTTTCCTGGAAAAAGCTTCAACCTAGAGTTGAACAACAACACCTGCTGCCCTGGGCAGAACTGTCGTGGAAGCAGCTTCCTGTCATGCCACTTCTTGGTTTTGTCCTTGTAGATCTTGGCATTGTCGTAGGCCATTGCTCGAATTTCTTCAATTTCATTCAAGTCTTGTAGCCTTTTCTGTCCTGCCTTATCCCAGTCCATACTTACTGCCTTGATAGCCCAATAAGCTTTGTGTTCTATCGCAACATGTAAATGACAGGTTTTTCTCATAAATGAGTCTATAGGGTGACATCCCCAATGGTGTTTTGAACGTTATTCTATAGGCCTATAGTGCATCATTGAGATGTAGAGACCAATCCTTTCGAGTGGGTTTAACCATCTTCTCAAGTATGTTCTTTACTTCTCTGTTGGATATCTCGGCCTGCCCATTGGTTTGAGGGTGGTATGATGTTGCAATCCGGTGCTTTACTCCGTATTTTCTCAAGGTAACAGCAATTACCCTGTTATCAATGTGTCTCCTCTCATCACTAATTATCGCCCTTGGGATGCCAAATCTAGAGAAGATGTTCTTGTGAAGAAATCTTTGAATAGTTTTGGCTTCGTTTTTCTGAGTGGCAATTGCTTCTACCCACTTAGACACATAATCCACTGCCAGTAGGATGTACAGGTTTCCACAAGATGCTAAGAATGGTACCATGAAGTCGATTCCCCATACATCGAAGATTTCGACCTCTAATATGTTCTGTAGTGGCATCTCATGCCTTCTCGATATGTTCCCAGTCCTTTGGCACTTGTCAAAGCCTTTGTTAAAAGCTTGTGCATCCTTGAACAATATGGGCCAATAGAGACCAGATTGCAGAACCGTGGCAGCGGTTTTGTTTCCACCTAGGTGTCCTCCATACGGTGAAGCATGGTAGTGGTGAAGCACAGCTTCCTGTTCATCCTGTGGTACGCATCTCCTGGTAATCTGATATGCACAGTGTTTGAAAAGAAGAGGTTCGTCCCAATAATAATGTTTTGCATCATTTTGGAACCTCTTCCTTGCTTGGTAATTAAGTTTAGGAGGTAGCAAACCGCTTTCAATGTAATTAACAATGTCAGCGTACCAATGGGTTTCAGAAAGCTTACCTGCCGCCATGGCTGTCGCGGCAGAGCTAGTGGCAGCAAACAACTGCTCATCTGGGAAGGTCTCCAATATGGTTGTCCTGTTTGTGGATTGACTCCTTCCCGTTTCCAGCCTCGACAAGTGGTATGCTACTTGGTTCTATGTTCTCTTTTTATCCTTGATATCAATGTCAAATTCTTGCAGTAGCAGAATCCAACATATCAATCTAGGTTTTGCATCCTTTTTCGTGAACAGATATTTCAGTGTGGAATGGTCTGTATGGACCACCACCTTTGTTCCAAGTATGTACGGGCAGAACTTGTCGATTGAGAACACCACTGCTAACAGTTCCTTCTCTGTCGTGGTGTAGTTGACTTGGGCATTATTCAGTGTTTTGTTGGCATAGTATATCACATGGAATAACTTATCCTTCCTCTGCCCTAGTGCTACCCCGACAACATAGTCACTAGCATCACACATTATCTCAAATGGTAGACTCTAGTTTGGTGGTTGTACGATCGAGGTTGTTACCAGCTTTTCCTTCAGAATTCTGAATGCCTCAGTACATTCAGTATTAAAATCAAAGGGACAGTTCTGCTCCAATAGGTGGCATAAGGGTTTGGTAATCTTCAAGAAATTTGCAATAAATCGTCGATAAAACCTAGCATGCCCTAAGAAAATTCGAATCCCCTTAACTGTGGTGGGTCGCGGCAGCTTTTTGATGACTTCTATTTTTGCTCTGTCCACCTCTATGTCGCGGCAGCTCACTTTGTGGCCTAGTACTATCCCTTCATTCACCATGAAGTGACATTTTTCCCAGTTTAAAACCAGGTTCGCCTCTTCGCATCTTTCATGAACCTTCTGCAATTTGCCTAAACAACCTTCAAAACTGTCTCCAAAGATGGAAAAGTCGTCCATGAAAATCTCTAGGAAATCCTCCACCATGTCGGAGAATATTACCATCATGCACCGTTGGAAGGTTGTTGGTGCATTGCGGAGCCCAAATGGCATTCTCCGAAAAGCATAGGTGTCGTACGGGCATGTGAAAGTAGTTTTCTCTTGGTCCTCTGGTGAAATTGCTATCTGATTATAACCTGAGTAACCATCAAGAAAACAATAGTAAGGTTTCCCCCGCTAATCTATCAAGCATTTGATCAATAAAGGGTAAGGGGAAATGATCTTTCCGGGTAGTTTTGTTAAGCTTCCGGTAATCCATACATACCCTTCAACCGGTCACAGTCCTGGTTGGGATTAGCTCGTTTTCTTCGTTGGTTACCACGGTTATGCCTCCCTTTTTAGGCACACACTGCACCGGGCTCACCCACTTGCTATCCAAGATGGCGTATATGATTCCGGCATCAAGCCATTTGATAATCTCTTTCCTCACCACTTCTCGCATAGCTTCATTCAAACGTCTCTGGGCATCAATAGTCGGCTTATGATCATCCTCCAAGAGAATCTTGTACATGCATAATGCCGGACTGATGCCTTGGATATCAGCTATAGTCCATCCAATTGCCTTCTTATGATGTTGTAGCATTCTGATTAGCTGATGCTCCTGTTTCTGCATTAACTTGGAAGAGATGATTATGGGAAACGTATCATTTAAACCAAGAAAGACATATTTAAGCTGCCCTCGCAGGGGCTTAAGATCTAAAATATGTGGCTTTTCAATAGAAGGCTTATGGATTATATGTTCATTTGAGGTATAATTAAGAGGCTCGAAGAACTTACCTGAACGAGTGCCTATCCAATTTACCTCCCCAGGACCTTCAATGTCGGATGTTTCTCAATCGGAGGAGTCACTGTCGTCGTTGCTGCCGTGACAGTCTTCAAGGTGACTGCTTTGGCAGTGACCAATCTTTCTGTCATGGCAGCTTGACCTGATGCAGGGTTGGTCAAGGATTACTTCAGAGATTGCCTTGCACTCTTCTTCTGCATCATCATGTTTAATTGCTTGGAGAACATTGAGTTTGATTTCTTCATCATTCACTCTCATGGCCAGTTCTCCTTTCTCCACATCGATCACAGTTCTGCCTGTGGCTAGGAAGGGTCGCCCTAGGATGATCGGTGCATTTTCATCTGCTTCACAGTCTAAAACAAGAAAGTCAGCATGAAAAACAAATTTATCCACTCTTACCAGAATATCTTCGATCTTCCTTGTATTTTTATTTATTACTAAATTTATGTTACTTTATTTTAATTAAAGTATACTTTTCAAAATTGGATTTCTTGAGGGAAAAGTTTTCAATTGTAACTTTCTAGAGTTCTTAGTGATGTCGTTTGGTTTGACTAACGCGCCTGCTGTTTTCATGGACATGATGAATCGTGTATTCCATGAATTCTTGGATCAGTTTGTGGTGGTGTACATCGATGATATCCTTGTGTATTCGCGTACCGAGGAGGATCATGATAGACACTTGAGAATCATTTTGCAAGCGTTGTTGGAGAATCAGTTGTATGCCAAGCTAAGTAAGTGTGAGTTTTGGCTTAAAGAGGTGGTCTTCCTTAGACATGTTGTATCAGCTGGGGGTATTCACGTGGATCCGCACAAAGTAGAGGTTGTGATGAGCTGGAAAGTGCCTAAGTCGGTAACATAGGTACGGAGTTTCCTTGGTTTAGCTGTGTATTACCGTAGGTATGTCAAGGGTTTCTCGAAGATTGCTGCACCTTTGACAAAGTTGTTGCAGAAGAATGTTCGCTTTGAGTGGACAGATGCGAGGCAACAAGCTTTTAAGAAGCTGAAGAAAGCTTTGACGCAAGCTCCTGTCCTGATTCAACCTGAGTCTGGTAAGGAGTTTGTGATCTATAGTGATGTGTCCATTGTTGGTTTGGGTTGTGTGTTGATGTTGGAGGGTAAGGTGGTAGCCTATGCATCTAGACAATTGAAGGTGCATGAGCGTAACTACCCTACTCATGATCTTGAGCTTGCGGCTGTGGTGTTTGCCCTGAAGATATGGAGGCATTACCTGTACGGTGAGAAGTGTGTTGTGTTCACGGATCATAAGAGCTTGAAGTATCTTATGTCTTAGAAGGAGTTGAATCTTAGGCAACGTCGCTGGGTAGAGTTGCTTAAAAATTATGATCTGACGATCGAGTATCACCCGAGCAAGGCTAATGTTGTAGCCGATGCTTTGAGCCGGAAAGTGGTCGTGGAGTTGAGGGCGATGTTTGCTCGTTTGAGCATATCGCGTGATGGTGGTCTTATTGCTGAGTTTCAAGTGAACCCATCTCTGATTCAGTTGATCAAAGATAAGCAGTTGCTTGATGATTCCCTTGTTTTGTATGTTCAGGACATTGCGGAGGGTAGACCTTCGGATTTCAGCTTTAATGATGACAGTGTTTTGTGCTTTGGAAGTAGAATAGTGGTGCCAGATGATGTTGAGTTGAGGCGCACTATTCTGACTGAAGCTCATAGTAGTCCTTTTGCTATGCATCCTGGTAGTACGAAGATGTATCGTGTTTTGAAAGATGAGTACTATTGGGTGGGGTTGAAAAAGGATGTTGCTGAGTTCGTTAGTAAGTGCATGGTGTGTCAGCGAGTGAAAGCTGAACATTAGGTTCCTTCTGGGTTGTTGCAGCCTTTGAGAATCCCAGAATGGAATTGGGAGAGAATTACCATGGATTTTGTGTCTGGGTTGCCGTTGTCATTGTCAAAGAAAAATTCGGTCTGGGTGATTGTTGATCGACTCACGAAGTGTGCACATTTCCTGCCTATGCATACTACGTATACCTTGGATAAGCTGGCTGAGCTGTACATTGCTGAGATTGTGCGGTTGCATGGTGTACATCGTGATTTTGGGAATTTTTGCATCAAGCCTTGGGTACACGGTTGAATTTCAGTACTTCCTATCATCCTCAGACGGATGGACAGTTGGAACGTGTGATCCAGGTGCTTGAGGACATGTTGAGATGCCGCGTGATAGATTTTTAGGGTTCTTGGGAGAAGCACTTGCTGTTGGTTGAGTTTGCTTACACCAATAGTTACTAGGAAAGTATTTAAATGGCTCCGTACGAGGCATTGTATGGGAGAAGATGTAGAACCCCTATTTGTTCGGCAGAAGCTAGGCAAAAGATGATTTCGATGCCAGCTATGTTAAAGGGAACCACCGAGAAGGTGAAGCTCATTTATGAGCGTTTGAAGGCAACATCAGATAGGCAAAAGTCTTACGCGGACCTGAAGCGTAAAGAGATTGAGTTCGCAGTTGGCGAACGTGTGTTTTTGAAAGTATCACCTTGCAAGAAGGTGATGAGATTTAGGCGTAAGGGTAAGCTTAGCCCAAGGTTCATTGGACCTTACGAGGTCGTGAAGCGTATTGGTTCTGTGGCATATTGGTTGAGATTGCTTGCGAAGCTAGAAAAGATACATGATGTGTTTCATGTCTTTATGTTGCGGAGGTACAGATCGGGTCCTTCGCATGTGATGCCTATTGAGGAGATAGAGTTGAATCCAGATCTCTCATATGATGAGGAACCAGTGAGGGTTCTGGATGTGAGGAGTAAAGTTCTTCATGGCAAGACGATAGAGCTTGTGAAGGTGTTACGGCGACACCGAGGAGTTGAGGAGGCCACGTGGGAAAGAAAGGCAGACATGCTGAAACAGTTTCCGCACCTTTTTCCTTCAAGTAAATTTTCGAGGATGAAATTTCCTAAGTAGGGGAGAGTTGTAATGCCCTAGTTTTGGGCCTAGATGTTTTAGACACCGAATCGAACCAGTTGGAAATGGTTCAAATCGCGTAAGGCGATTTAAGGAAATCAAGGATCGGAATAGGATAAAAATGTCGCAAAAATTACTAAAATCCTCTAAAAATATGTTTAAGAGGTTGGTCAAATCAATTTTACAAAAAGACTTTTGGAAGTGGTACATTTTAGGTAGTGACCAAATTGTAAAGTTTCAAAAATGTGGAAATGTGATTTTTAAAGGAGAAGCCAAAGTCTTGGAAGCTTTAGGGCAATTTAGCTTTTCCTTAATATGGCATGTGTTTAAAATGGTTTTAATTAAATAGTTTTAATTGGATTTTATTTTATTTAATTAATTAGGTGGTTAATTAGTGAGATTCCATCACGTAACTACCAATCTCTTCTCATTTTCAGCCAAACACAATTCTAACTCATTTTCTCCAGAATTCTTTTCTCCCAAACACTCTCTCAATATTTTCTAAATAAACTTTAAGAGTTCTTTTAAGATCTTCAGGATTTTAGCTAAGGAAAACGTGCCATTCATTGAGGAAAGCAAGGATTGGAGGTAAATCTCGTTCTCAACCTCTAATCAAGGTTCATTATTGAAATTCCCAAGATCTTCGGCTTCTAATTAATGTTTTTTGTTGAGTTTTCATTATAGTTTTAAGTTCAGATTTAAATCTTGCAAAAATAAGATGAAATTCTTAATTTTCGGACTTGTTTTGTTAAGCTCTGTTTTAGATTGATTTTAATTGAGTTTTGTGTTGGTTAATATATTGAAAAAGGTTTTGTTGATATAGATCCTGAAATCCTTGAGTTTCTTGATAGTTCTAGTTAGGTTTTTGAGGTGAAATAATGAAGTAATGCTTGTCGGAGGTATAAGGATGGGTTTGGATTGATTTTAGATGTGTTTTAATGTTTATAATTGTTTGGAAGTGATGTATGATAGCTGGGCTTGGTTTAGGAAGCAATCGATTGATTTTCAGTTGTTTCAGATGGGTAAATTGGTGTAGTTTGGGTGAGCAACGAGTTTGTGATTGGTCCATGAGTCTCCAACACCTGACCGGGAGCAAATGAGTTTGTGATTGGTCTCTATTTTGATGATTGGTCCCTAAGCCTCCAACAACGCCTCATTTGCTCTCGGATCAAGATCCCTCATTTGCTTGTGTTTTGAAACACCTGACCGTTGGATTTCAATTTGAATTGTTTCAGGTTTCTATTTTCTTACTTTTTGGTCCCTTAGTCTTGAATGCTTAATTAAATGAGTTTGGATGACCCGTTTAAGATGAAATTTGACATGTTGACATATTATAAGATTAATTTTGGATTGGTAACTTTAAAACTTGTTTAGTCTTTATAATTCTTAAAATTTACAAATTAGTCCCTAAAAGACATTTGTATGCAATTGAAGCCCTAATTGAGCTCCGTTCGCTGTGCCGCTTTCGCTAAGTTGTTTTTCTAATCATATAGGTTAATAATGTGCATCTAGAAAAGAAAAAAGAAAAAAAGGTTGTTAATCGAGGTTGACTTTAACGGGTTGACTTCGGTTTTCCCCGTGTAATCTTCTCAGTTCGGGTTGGGCGTCTAGGTCGGGCTAAGGGGGTTACAAGCATAGTGAACACAAAAGTTTGGGAGTGATTATGTTTAAGGTACCTGAAACTTCCTTGAAGAGGAGGATAATTATTACCAAGAGAAATCAACCAGAGGGCAACTCCAGAATGTCGTCCGGCTTGTAGTGTCGCTTCATTGGAACCCAGAAAGAGTAACCAAAAATGCAAAAAAAAAGAAAGAGATGATCATCAAAAGCCCTTGAAGGAATAATAAACCCTAAAAGAACCACAGAAAAGGCGGCCAAACCTTGAAGGGGCTATCGAGGGTTCGATGTCACCAAGGCCAGACGACAATAAGTCGAACCTGAAGCCCGTCGGCGGCGATGGTCACGACCATCCTAAAAATCAAAAATCGCATCAATCAGACCGACACAGTGGCTCTTCACTTGCAAAGATGGCTGCTGTTCGTTTGCGTCGATAGATTTCTCGAGCAAGCAAAGAGGAAATCGATTGGGGAAAATGAAAATAAAAGTAAATAAATTTGAAACCCTAAAAGACAATCATCGTTGAGAAAAATGAACCTGGTAGCGGCAGTTTCAAGAAAACCCTAGACACCAACAGAGAAGGTGAGGGGGGATGCCAAATGGAGCCAGTGGTGGTGCGAGCCTACCAGATCGGTAGAAGGAAGGCAGTCCACAAACCACAAAACCCTCATCGGAAAAACATGGATTAGAGCGAAAGAGAATAAAAATAAAAAGGAAGGAAAACCCTTAATAGACGAATTTGTGAACAAACATGACGATAATAGCGAATAGTGTCGGCCAGGGATGTTCTCTCGGCGTTAATCGGAAGGGAAACCTACTGGGGTCGCAAATGGGTTCTCGTGCGAGTTAGAGGTTGCAGTCGAGGAGGCTAGTGATGGAATCACCGACTCAGCTAGTGAACGCCGCAAAAACATAGGGGACTGGTGTGGTTCAAAGCAGAGTACGAAAGGAGAGGGGGGAGAGGCGGCAGAGATGAAAAGGGGAAATGAAAAGGAAATGAGACAGACAATAAAAAAGGGATAAGGTGTAAAATGAAAGGAACCCATCCGAGAGAAAACCAAGAGAACGCCCATTGCCTTATTGCTATAATGAAATGTTTTAAATTGAATTCAAAGTCTTTGATCCTTGCTAGAAGCTGGCATGATCTCTTATTTTGTTTTATATTCATGTATTAATGATAATAACACAATTAGACCGAGGAGAGAGCTACGTTCAGGGTCAATTGCGTCTGTTGGTGAGCAAAGAAATTAGGAGAACGAGGTTCTTCCTGGTGCGAATTTACCTCCTCTACCGCTACCACCACCTGGGGGTGAGGAGCAAGCGCAACATGGACAAGCTGGTCTGGTGTTGGGTGATTTGACGCCTTTCGTACAGGCGATGACTAGAGCATTCTAGGCTGCTGTTGCTGGAGTACAAGTGCAAGCGCCTGCTGTTGGGCAATTGGGTTTGCCGTTGGAGCGCTTGCGAAGTTTGGGTGGCATTAAATATCGTGGTTTGTCTCTCGAGGCATCCAAGGCTTGAATGTTCAATACGATCTGAATTTTGGATCAGATGGGGTGCAACGATGCACGAAAGCTGGGATGTGATGTTTCGTTGTTTCCTGGTGATGCATATGCTTGGTGGACGACTGTGACCGCGGCCATGGAACCTAATGAGGTAGATTGGGATTTTTTTCTAGGTTGCCTTTAAAAAAGAAGTATCTGGGAGTTAGATACTTGGATGATAAAAAGCGTGAGTTTATGTCCTTGGTGCAAAGAAACATGACGGTAGCTGAGTTTGAGGTCTAGTTCGTAGGTTTGAAACAGTATGCTCCAGAGTTGGCGCCGAGTGATAGGCATCAATGTGATCGCTTCCGTTATGGCTTGGTCCAGGAAGTGAAGACTTTCATGCTCGCTTCTTATTACACTGATTTTGATGTGCTGGTGACGCGAGCCAAGGATATAGAGTAGAGTTTGGGTTTGACCTCTCGCGTTGGTGGTTCTAGCTCGAGTAAGAGAGCTGCAAATTCTGGTCCTAGTGGTGTACAGAACAAGATAAATTGTTACCGTAGGTATTGGCCTGAGACGAGGCGAGGTAATTTTGGGCGAGGTGCGGCAACTCAGGGTAACAAGGTGAGATTTGAGCAGACTACTTGCTTGTCATGTTTACCGTGAGTGCATTTGGGGCGAGATTGTCCTCACGTGGATAATGTGGTGCATGCTTGTTTGGTTGGGGCAAATTCTTGTTAGAATTGTGGATCCGTTAATCAAATGAGACGTGAGTATCCTTTGCTAGCTGGAGCTGGTCAAGGACGAGAACCTGTTGTTGCACCGCAGAGAGGCTGTGGGCGCGGTCGTGGTAGTTTCCAACGGAGGGAGGATCTTCAGAGAGGTATAGCTCATGTTGTTGTTGTTCAACCTGAGGGTGGTGGTCCTGCGAGAGTGTATGCACATCGCGAGGGATGTAACAACACCGACATGGTTACAGGTACCATCACCTTGCAATCCTTGTCTTTGTTAGCTTTTATTGATTGTGGATCTACACATTCATACATCTTGAGTGAGCATGCACATTTTCTTGATATTCCTATTGAGATGCTAGATGTAGGAATGGAAGTACTAAAGGCAATGAGGGTGTCCAATGTCTTGGAGTTGGTTGTTTTGGTATTTCCTATTTTGGTATAAGTTTGGTAAGCCTATATTGTCTTGTAAATGTCCTCTAATTGTTGGATTAAGCTTTGTTTTAAGTTTTGAATTTTGGATGATTGATTTTCATAGGAAGCATGCCTATAGAATACATTGTTGGTGATTGCCATGATATGATGTTGTAGTTGCCTTGCACATTTGATGGTTGAAGTGTATTTGAGTTATAAGTATGTTTAAGTGCATGTTAGACTACTTTAGGATGGTTTAAAGTGTGTAAAACCAACAATTTGGGAATTTGTAGGCTGCATGTTATTGATACGGCCTTCGTAAATTGAAGGGGTGTACCGATACATGGGGGCATATCGATACACATTTTGGCTACTGATTTTTGGTGTATCGATATGGGCCTTGAGTGTACCGATACGACCCTTTGTATTGCTAAGCTTGGAAGTCTTTTCTTTGAAGGCGTATCGATACCCTCTCGAAGGGTATCAATACGGTGGTAGTTAATATGGTTAAATGACAGCTTCAAATGTTCTGAATCTTTACCTTTTAGGCCCTAAATATTGTGGATGCAATTAAATGAGTTTGAATGATTATTTTGAGCTGAGTTTTGACAGAGATGCATGTAATGAGACTAATTAAAGGTTGGTAAACCGAAATAGGGGAAACCTTGGAATTTGTTAAGTTTACAATATGGTCCCTAAAAATTGAAATTGGATAAAATGAATGAGCGTTTGAGTTGTGTTTGATCCGCTGATTTGTAAAACATATAGGAACTTAATTTGCATCTAGACATGATAAAAAGAAAAAATTAGGGTCGTTTATTGAGAACCTTCCCATTTTACTTTAATATTTCCCGTGTGACCCGTTCGGTTCGGTCTACCGGCTAGGCCGAGTCGAGGGGGTTATGTTTGGTGTATCAGACCGAAGTTACGAAAGAATGGGATGATCGTAAGTTGATGGTAAGTAATTGAGATGTGAATGTGTGTATTTGGTGATGTTTGTTTTGTACGATGAATGTTATAAGCATGTTAATGCTGATCAAGTGATGGTGATGATATGTATGGTGATTGTAATAGGAATGTGAGCTGTTAAATGTGATGATAGATTGGGATGAATCCTAATGCTTGTGATACATGATGGTTGTGACATATATGTTGTGTGCTTTATGGTATGTTTGGGGGGAAATTGGAATGCCCATTGCCTTATTACTATATTTAAATGTTTTAAATTGAATTTGAAGTCTGGATCTTTGGTAGAAGCTTCCTGATATCTTGTTCTATTTTATATTCATGCCTTAATGATAATAGCACAATGGGTCCAAGGAGAGAGCTATGTTTAGGGTCTATTGCTTATGTTGGTGAGCAAAGGAATCAAGAGAAGAAGGTTCTACCTCGTCCGAATTTACCTCCTTCACCGCCACCACCACCTGGGGTCGAGGAGCAAGCACAACACGTACATGCTGGTCCAGTGTTGGGTGATTTGACGCCTTTGGTACAGGCGATGACCGGAGCATTCTAAGCTGTTGTTGCTAGAGTGCAAGTGCAAGCGCAAGCGCCTGCTACTGGGCAATTGGGTTTGCCGTTGGAGCGCTTGCAAAGCTTGGGAGGCGTTGAATATAATGGTTTTGTCTTCTGAGGCATCTGAGGCTTGGATGGCCAGTACGATCCGAATTTTGGATCAGATGGGGTGCAACAATGCACACAAGCTGGGATGTGTTGTTTCGTTGTTGCATGGTGATGCATATTCTTGATGGACGATTGTGACCGCGACCATGGAACCTAATGAGGTAGATTGGAATTTCTTCTCAGGCTGCCTTTAAAAAGAACTATTTGGGAGTTTGATACTTGGATGATAGAAAGTGTGAGTTTATGTCCTTGATGCAAGGAAACATGAAGGTAGCTGAGTACGAGGTCCATGTAATGCCCCGGTTTTGGGCCTAGTTGTTTTATACATCGGATCGGGTTAAGTGAACCGATCGGAAACAATTCGAATCATATTAGGTGGTTCAAGGAAATCAAGGTTTGGGATAGGATAAAAATATGACAAAAATTTATAAAATCTTCTAAAATTATTTTTAATAGGTTAGTCAAATAAATTTTACAAAATGAGTTTTGGAAGTGGTACATTTTGGGCAGTGACCAATATGTAAAGTTTTGAAACTGTGAAAAATGCAATTTTCAAAAGGAGAGTCAAAATCTTAGAATCTTTAGGGAGCTTTTGTGAAATTAAACCTTTCCTTAATTTGACATGTGATTTAAATGATTTTTAGATAATTGATTTAAAATGGATTTTAATTATTTATTAAATAAAATTGTTAATTTGGAAGGTTTCATTTACTTAACTAACTTTTCTCTTCTCATTTTCAGCAAAACACATTTCTAAAACCTTTTCTCCAGATTTCTTTTCTCCTAAACACCCTCCCTTTGATTTCTTATCCATTTCAAAGAATTCTCTTTAATTTCTTCAAGATTTGTGAAGCAAAAACTTGTGAAATGTTAAGGAAAGCATGGATTGGAGGTAAATCTCATTCTCAACCTCTAATCAAGGTTCTTTATTGAAATTCCAAAGATTATTGACTCTAAATTGTTGTTTTTAACTAAGTTTTGATTATAGTTTTGTTTTAAGATCAAAATCTTGCAAAACTAAGGTTTAATTCTTGATTTTTAGAGTGTTATTGATGAGGTCTGTTTTCGATTGATTATAATTGAGTTTTGACATGTTTATGATGTTGAAAAAGAGTTTTAATGATATAGATCCCGAAATCCTTGAGATCCTTGAGTTTTATGTTGGTTTTAGTTGGGGTTTTGAAGTGTTTTGATGGTTATATGATTATTGGAGGTATAAGGAAGGGTTTAGGTTGTTTTTATATGTGATTTGATGAATATTAATGGTTGGAAGTGTTGACTGTTGGTTGGACTTGGTTTAGGAAGCAATCGAATGAGTTTTCGGTTGTTTTGGATAGGTAAATTGATATTGTGTTGCTGGGCAACGAGTTTGTGTTTAGTTGCTGGAGTTAGAATGCATTTTAATGCAATGAATATCTGTTTTTTATGCTCTAAAACCAGGGGATAGTGATCCGGAAGCTAGCGAAGCAATTTTGGAAGCTTTAGACGAGTGATCTTCGCGTCGACAAGCGAAGTTTCGCGTATCGGTGAGTGGAAAAGAGTTTTCCTGATTTGAAACATTTTGAACATGGTTTTGGGAGCTTAGTGTAAGTTTGATACACTTAGATAAGTTCAAGAGTAAGTAAAGCGAAAATCTCCCTCGGCTTGTGATATGTTTTGGTTAAAAATGCACTTGGTTTAAATGTGGTTTGATTACTGTTTTAAAGCATGTATTGAGAAAATGATATTGCTGGTTTTAAATGCCATTTGTTAAGGATGCACATGGTATGTGATCCTTGAGTTTATGTGGGTTAATACTTGGATTTAAGCATGGTTTATGCTTGTGAAAATGGCATTGTGGATTGTGCTTTACAAAATAGTGAAATGTTGTTGAAAGTCGACCAATAGGATGTGATTGCACTATAATCTATAAATCGTACGTGTATCTAGCTATGTGACCTAATAGGGGTGAGCCTATTGCAGGTGGTAGGGGTGAGCCTATTGCAGGTGGTAGGGGTGAGCCTATCACTAAGGGTTAGGGGTGAGCCTATTCCCTTTCGTAGCATTTGAGATGGAGGTGAGTTCATCATTGAGTATATGGTGAGCTTATTATCATTTGTGACCATTGAGATGGAGGTGAGTCCATCATTGAGTATAAAGGTGAGCCTATACTAGTCCGTGTATCCATTATTGTTTTGTATAAGTGATAGAGGTGAGCCTATACCCAGGTTTTTCGTGAGCCAATATATGAAGTATTGTTGCACATGTGTCATGTTTTAAAGAATGCATAATGGATCATTGCGTACGAGATGCTTTGATGTTGAGGTTTGCATAATGGAAATTTATGCATGTTGTTTAAGCAAGTGGGGCTTAATGTGGAACATGGATATCAAGAATTGATGAAAGATGCTTGTATGAGAAAGTATAATTGGTTTATGGATTTATGCAAGTATGCATGTGATGCATGGTTTAAGCATAAGCAAAGGTTTTGCTGTTGTAATTAATGATGCTATGAGCATGTGAATTTGAAAGAGGAAATGTTGTTTAAGAGTGCATGATTTAAAGGAGGGCATGTGTTTACAAAGATTGATGTTTTTGTTTTGAAAATGCATGAATGAATGTTTTGGTTTTATAGCAGTCCTCACTAAGATTTGCGCTTACGCTCATTTGTTTCATCAATGCAGAGAATTGAGCACCCTGGCAGCAAGTAAGCAAGGGATATCCAAGTGGTTTTGTTAAGCAAAGCATGTGCTTTCATCTTAGTGTAATAAGAGGCAATGGGAGGGATTTCCACTAATGAGTTTCTTGGTGTTTTATGACACCTTCAACACGTTTAGTTTGTGTTTTAAGACACGTATTTGGTCTCTATATGGTTTGTGGATTTCTTTTTGGTATTTTGGATATGTCTTTATAAGTTCCTTAAAGCATGCTTTTATAGTTCCATGATCTTCATGAATTGTCATGCCTAATGTTTATATTGTGGATGGTTGTGAATGCTTTTGTGTTAGAAATGATTGATATAACATGTATGGTAGATATGGATGTGAATAGTTGTTGTTAAAAACATAATTGTGGTTGTTGGTTGTGCATTTCTAATACGATTATCGATACTCGGTCTTGGGTATCGATACTCGAAGGCATATTTCAGGCCAAACCACACAAGGGTATCAAAACGAGTTGGGTGCGTATCGATACACCTGTGCAAAGTATGAAGGGCATAGCGATACGCGGGGAAGGGTATCGATACCTTTTCCCCAGTTTTGGTTACTATCTTTCCGCGTATCGATACTGGCTTAAGGGTACCGATACGTGTCCATTATTTTCAGTTAAAAGTATCTTTCTAAGTCATATAATATTACAATTTAGTCCCTAAAATTTTAATTTAAGCAATTGAACCCCTAATCGAACTTCATTGGTTGCGCTATTTCTTTTAAAGTGTTTAGTTTAACGCATAGGAAATTAATGTGCACCTAGAGAAGATAAAAAGGAAAAAATAGGGCCGTTAATCGAAGTTAGTTTTAACGAGTTCACTTCGATTTTCCCCGTGTAATCTTCTTAGTTCGGGTCGGGCGTGTAGGCCGGGCTAATGGGGTTACAGTCCAGTTCGTACGTTTGAGTCAATATGCTCCAGAGTTGGTGCCAAGTGATTGGAATCAATGCGATCACTTCCGTTATGGCTTGGTGCAGGAAGTGAAGACTTTCATGCTTGCTTCTAATTATAGTGATTTCGATGTGCTGGTGACGCGAGCCAAGGATATAGAGCAGAGTTTGGGTTTGACCTCTCGCGTTGGTGGTTCTAGCTCAAGTAAGAGAGCTGCAGAATCTGGTCCTAGTGGTGGACAGAACAAGAGAAATCCTGACCCTAGGTATCTGAATGAGGCGAGGTAATTTTGGGGAGGTGCGCCAGCTCAGGGTAACAAGGTGAGGTTTGAGCAGAATACTTGCTGGTCATTTGGATCGTGAGAGTATTTAAGGTGAGATAGTCCTCACGTGGTTCGTGAGGCGCAAGCTCTTGTGGCTGGGGCTAATTCTTGTTGGAACTGTAGATCCGCTGATCATATGAGACATGAGTGTCCTTTTCTAGCTGGATGTGGTCAAGTACGAGCACCTATTGTTGCACCATAGAGAGGCTGTGGGCGCGGCCGTGGTAATTTCCAACAGATGGAGGATGGGCAGAGAGGTATAGCTTATATTGTTGTTGTTCAGCTTGAGGGCGGTGGTCCTGCGAGGGTGTATGATCATCGCGAGGGACGTAACGACACTGACGTGATTGCAGCTACCTTCACCTTGCAATCCTTGTCTTTGTTAGCTTTGATTGATTCTTAATCTACGCATTCATACATCTTGAGTGAGCATGCACATTTTCTTGATATTCTTGTTGAGATGCTAGATGTAGGAATGCAAGTAACAAGCTCTTTTGGTGAAACTGTTGTTACAAGAAAACTGTATAAGAGATGTTATTTATCTGTTCAAGGCCATGTGTTTTTAGTTGACTTGATGGAATTACCTTTCTATGGTTTTGATGTGATTCTTGGAATGGATTGGTTGTCTGAGCATAGAGCTGAAGTTGGGTTGGAGCGATATTCTTGTTTAATGAAATTTTGGCTCTTGGAGCGAGACGAATGATGGAGTTGGGTTGCGAAGCTTTCATAACTTATGTGATGAACCTTGGTACAAAGGAAGTGTGAGTACATGACATACGAACCATATGTGAGTTTCCAGGTGTTTTTCTGGAAGAGTTGCCTGGTTTGGCACGAAACAGAGAAGTTGAGTTCGACATTGAGTTGTATGAAAATACGACTCGAGTGTCTATTGCTCCTTATCGGATGGCCCTTAAAGAATTGAAGGACTTGAAAACGCAACTTCAAGAGTTGCTTGATCGAGGGTTCATAAGGCCAATTGTTTCACCTTGGGGTGCACCGGTCTTGTTTGTAAAGAAGAAGGATGCTATAATGTGTATGTATATAAATTATCGGCAACTGAACAAGTTGACGATTAAGAACAAATACCCTTTGCCAAGGATAGATGATTTGTTTGATCAATTTTGAGGTGCTTCAATGTTTTCGAAGATTGATTTGAGGTCAGGGTATTATCAATTGAAGGTTAAGGATGTGGATGTACCCAAGATAGCTTTTCGGACATTGTATGGCCATTATGAGTTCTTAGTGATGCTGTTTGGGTTGACAAATGCAACAGTTGCATTCATGGATATGATGAATTGTGTGTTCCATGTGTTCCTAGATCATTTTGTGGTACTGTTTATCGATGATATTCTCGTGTACTCGCGTACCAAGGAGGATCATGATAAGCATTTGAGGATTGTGTTGCAAGTGTTGTTAGAGAATCAACTTTATGCTAAACTGAACAAGTGTGAGTTTTCGCTAAGGGAAGTAGTTTTTCTTAGATATGTCGTGTCGGCCGAGGGCATTTGGGTTGTTACAAAAGAATGTTTGCTTTGAATGGACGTGAAGTGCGTAGTTTCCTTGGTTTGGCAGGATATTATCAAAGGTTTGTTGGGGGTGATGTATTGGAAAACTCCTAAGTCGGTGATAGAAGTGCGTAGTTTCCTTGGTTTGTCTAGATGTTATCGAAGGCTTGTTGAGGGTTTCTATAAGATTATTGCTCCTTTGACCAGATTGTTACAAAAGAATGTTCGCTTTGAATGGACAGATGTTAGGCAACAAGATTTCGAAAAGTTGAGGGAAGCTTTGATGCAAGCTCTTGTCTTGATTTAACCAGAATCGAGAAAGGAGTTTGTGGTTTACAGTGATGCGTCGTATGTTGGTCTAGGTTGTGTGTTGATGAAAGGTGGGAAGGTTGTGGCATTTGCATCTCAACAATTGAAGGTGCATAAGCGCAACTATCCTACTCACGATCTAGAGCTTGCTGCGGTTGTGTTTTCTTTGAAGTTTTGGAGACATTACCTTTACGGTTATGGCATATGCATTTTGAAAAGTGTGTGGTTTACACCGATCATAAAAGTTTGAAGTATCTTATGTCTCAAAGTGAGTTGAATCTTAGGAAACGAAGATGGTTGGAGTTGCTTAAGGATTATGATATGACAATTGAGTACCATCCTGGAAAGGCTAATGTTGTGGCTAATGCTTTGAGTAGGAAGGTAGCTATTGAGTTGAAAGCGATGTATGCTCAGTTGAGTATATGGTGTGATGGGGGGTTGATAGCCAAGTTAAACGTGAAACTTTTCTTGATTCAATTAATTAAGGATAAGCAGTTGATTGATGATTCGGTGGTGCCTCATGTTCAAGATATAGCTGATGGTAATGCAACAGACTTCTATTTCAATGAGAATGGTGTTTTATGCTTTAAAATTCGGATAGTTGTGTCGAAGGATATTGAGTTGAGGCGCACTATTTTTAATGAAGCTCATAACAGTTCTTTTGCTATGCACCCTGGTAGTACCAAGATGTATCATGGTTTGAAGGATGAGTACTATTGGGTTGGGTTGAAAAAGAATGTTGCTGATTTTGTGAGCAAATGCATGGTTTGTCAGCGTGTGAAAGCTGAGCATCGGTTTCCTTCTAGTTTGTTACAGCCTTTGAGGATACCAGAATGGAAGTGGGAAATGATTACGATGGATTTTGTAATGCCCCAATTTTGGGCTTAGAAGTTTAGGGTTTGGTCGGACCGGTCTGAGAAACGATTTGAATATAAAAGGAGGTTTTAGGGAAAGCCTAGTTCGGGATGCTTTAAAAATATAGAAAAAATATCTAAAAATCCTCCTTTAATATATATATATATATATATATATATATATATAAGAGTGGTGAAATCAATTTTACAAATAAGGTTTGGAAATACTACATTTCGGTGTAGTGACCAAAATGCGATTTTTGAAAAGTTTAGTAGTGTCTGTTTTGTAAAGGATTGAAACTTTGAATCTTTAAGGAGCTAATTTACCCAAAAATGTTTTCTCCAGATTTTCCCTTAATTTGGGTGATTTAATTAATGTTTTAATTAAATAAAAGAAAAGAGAAACTACTTTTTGGATTTTCATAACTACCTTTTCCTAATTTTCTCTCAAAATTCCATCATCCAAACACTTTTTCTCCAGCAACTTTCACATAGATTTTCACTTCAATTGATGAGATTTCCATCATCTATTGATTCCTAATCAATCTTGCAACAAATCCTTTTGATTTCCACATTGAATTTTCAAGGAATTGGGCCCAAATAAAGGAGAAATCATCATTTAGAGGTAAGATTGTTCTTCTCCTCTAAATACTCAATTCTTTATGAAATTCCCAAGTTTTCAATCCTTAATTTAAGTTTTATAAATGGTTTTAATGTTAGAGACTTGATTTTGGCTTAAAACTCAAGATTTTGGAAGAGATCTTGAAGAATTTCGTTGAGATTGGTTGGGCTCTATTTTGAGGTGGTTATTTAATGTATTTTGGATATTAAATGATGTTAGAAATGACTTTTTATCAATGCAATCCCAAATAGGTTGTGTTTCCTAAGTATTTGCTCAAGAAAATGGTGGTTTTTGAGGTGTTTTTGGTGTTCTGTTATAGCTGGAGGTATAAAGTCGAGTTTAGGATTGTTTTTTATGGTGATTGATGTTTAGAAATGTTTAGGAGTGATGGATTTTGGCTGGGTAAAGTTTTGGGAGAGTTTGGAGGTGATTTCGGTTGTGTTTGGTAGCCGAAATGTTGGTTTTAGGACGAGCAGCAAGTTTAGGTGTGTTGGCTGAAGATTTCAATGCATGATGATGCATTAATCCTCTGCTTTGATGTGTCTAAAATAAAGGAGACATCTTCGGACACCTTTGGAGTTGATTTGGAAGCTTAATTGGCGTTTCGGCAAGTAAGCGAATCGTAATTGGTGAGTGGAGTTGGGTTTCCAGCTTTGAAACGGTTATTTGAAGGTTTTGGGAGCTTAGTTTAAGTCTAAAAAACTTAGCTAAGCTCAAGAGTAAGTTTTCGTAAAAACTCCCTCGTATGTGCTATGTTGTGGTTTGATGCATTGGTTATGAAATGCATGTTTAATTACTATTTTGAAAGCATGTTTTAGCATGTTTAATGCTGGTTTTGAAAGTCATGTGTTGAAGGATGCTCAAGGTAAGAGATCCTTGGTTTGACATGTTATTAATATGGTTATGATGCATGGAGATGCATGATGATAAGTGGCTTTGATTAATGCTTTAAAACAGTGAATTAATTATGGTATTTGATGTATATTGGCAAGTGATGAAATGGTTTTAAAGTACTTGAATCGGATATTGTTAGCCGGCTATAGGATTGAGTTCACTGTAAGTAAAGTCGCCTTGGTTGTTGAGGGGTTGTGATTGTACCGTAAACTCCATCCAAGTACCCTAATGATTGAGGTAAGATCACAACGGTGGTTGAAAGTCTGTGTGTGGATCTTGTGTTATGTGTCTCATACTCTCGTTAGTGGAATTATACAACTACCGGTGAGTGGTGTTGAGGGGTTGAGATTGTACCGTTATACTCCACCACGAGTGTCACATCAATTGAGGGATTGCTCTTGAGTGTGAACCTTGTATAGTCCGGTAGTGTGTATGAAGCGTGTGGGACAACGCTTGTAATCCGTGTATCCGATTGTGTTTTGTGTTGAAATGGTTATGAACTATCACTTGAAAGCCAATATAATGTATTTAAATGTAATGAAGCATGAGATGCTTGAAAATGATGCATGGTTGCATGAGAAAGATATGAGCATGTGGTTTAAAAGCTTTGTTGAAAGTGTTTTCTAAAAATGCATTATTGTGTTAGTTTTACTAGAGCATACCTCACTAAGGATTTGTGCTTACGCTCTCTTTTATCTATAATGCAGATAATTGAGGTGTTTAAGGGCAACAAGGAAGCTAAGTGTGTCCAAGGGAATCCAAGCTCATGTATGGTGAAGTTTCGTACACTATTAGTTTTGATAATTTGGCAATAGGAACCTAAACTTTGTTTTGGTAGATGTGTTAAACTCCCTAAGGTTGTGGCATGTGTGCCTTGGTAGATTTGAATTGTAAATGGCCTCTAATGCTTGATTTGATGTTTGCTTGCCTACTTGGTTTTTGATATTAGGAAGCATGCCTCTAATCCTAAACATGCACCTTATATGTATGATGATTTGTTGATTGATTAGGGAGTCATTAGGTTGTGTTTGAATGGATTTACGCTTGAAAAACAAGTCTTTGCTGCTGAATCTGGGCAAACCGTACGAAACACCCTCTAGTGTTTCGAAACGGGGGCCTGAAATGGCCTTCGTGTTTCGAAACGCTATGGGGCGTTCCGAAATGATTTGGCTACTGGAAGGCCTTGTTTCGGAACCAACTCGCGTTTCAGAACGGTCAACACCGTTTCGGTCCTCGTTTCGTTACAACAGGTGGGTGTTCCGAAACAGGTAACCGTTGGGCACTGATTTGAATTGTGCTGAAGTTTGCAAGCTTTACATTTTAGTCCCAAATATTGATGTTGCAAATGCTTGCGTTTGAGAAGTCCAATTAACTTGAATTTTGGTAGAGAAGCATGTAATGTGTCTAATTTCATATTGGTAACTTTAAAAACAGTTATGACCTTCTAATTTATATAAATTACATTTTGGTCCCTAAACTTGTAATAAATGGATTTGAGTCCCTCTTTGTTGTTCGATCGCTGTGTCTTTCTCATATATGTTTCATGAGTACTCACTTAGGGTTAACGTGTATCTAGACAAGATTAAAAAGAAAAAAAGGGTCGTTAATCAAGGTTGACTTTCGGGTTGACTTTGGTTTTTCCCGTGTAATCATCGTAGTTCAGGTCAACCGTCTAGGGCGGGCTAAGGGGTTACATTTAGTGGTATCAGAGCTTAGTTCTCATGTAAATGGGAATGGTTATGTGGGTGATGTATGTGTATTCGTATGATATGTAAATGGATGATTTCAATTGTGATGATATGCTATGTTGGAATGTGCTAGGGGATCCCAATGCCATATCAAAACTAATGAAAGGAATTGTTTTCGTAAAAGAGCTTGAGTACTTGGATTACTTACCTTGTTGAGCCTAATTATGTTTATTGCATTTGTGTCAGTGCATTGTTTTCTTGTAAATGGGGGCGCGTAGAGAGATGAGAATGAACACAAGAGCTATGGCTCAGAATGAGAATGAGGAGAATGCTGAGAATGTTGTGGATTTACCTCCTCCTCCTGGTGGTGGACCACCCGGCGGTGGTGGTGCTGGAGGTGATAATGCTGGTGCTGGTGCTGGGGTCGCTGGACCTGAAGGTGTGCAGGGGCAAGCTGCTCCTGACATGACTGTGTTGATTCATGCTATTGCTAGAGCCTTTCAGGCAGCAGTAGCTGGAGCTCAGGGAGCTGCGCATCAAGGTGATGCTAATGTGAGATTGCCTTTGGAACGTCTTCGCAGTCTGAGAGGTGCTGAGTTCAGAGGTTTATCTCTGGAAGGATTTGAGTCTTGGTTGGAAAGCACCAAGAGGATTTTGGGGCAGATGAACTGCAGTAATGTGCAGAAGTTGGGTTGTGTGGTGTCATTGCTGCATGATGATGCTTATATGTGGTGGAGGACCACTGTCTCTGGAATGGAGGACAATGATGTGACTTGGACATTCTTCTTGAATGCATTCAAGTGAAAGTATCTGGGTGTGCGATACCTAGATGAGAAGAAAAGATAATTTATGTCTCTTGTGCAAGGAAGCATGATGGTAGCTGAGTATGAGATCCAGTTTGTCCGTCTTAGTCATTATGCACCTGAGCTAATCCTTGGTGAGCGGGAAAGGTGTGAACGTTTCCGTTATGTATTGGTAACGGATGTGAAGACTTTTATGCTTGCGGCTAAGTATACAGATTTTGATGTGCTTGTGAGTAGAGCGAAGGACATCGAGCAGAACTTGGGTTTGTTTTCCAGAGGCGTTAGTTCTAGCTTGAGAAAAGGGTTGCTGATCATAGTTCTGGCTCCTGTTGTAGTGACATGTAACTCATGTTGGAATTGTGGTTCAACAGACCACATGAGGAGGGAGTGTCCTTTGTTAGCCGGTGGTGGTCAGGGACGTGCTCCTAGGGTAGTTGTACCACAAAGAGGTCGTGGGCACGGCCGTGGTAACTTTCAGCACAGAGAGGATGGTGGGAGGAATGTGGCGCATGTTGTGGCTGTTTAACCTGAGGGTGGTGGCTAGGCTCGAGTGTATGCTCAGCGTGAGGGGAGGAATGATACAGATGTGATCGCATGCACCTTTACTTTGCAAATTCTTGTCATTACTTTCCTTGATTGATTCTGGATCTACACACTCGTACATATTGCGTGAACATGCTCAAATGCTTGGTTTATCTGTTGAGTCTTTGGATGTTGGTATGCGTGTGACTAGTTCCTTTGGTGAGACAGTTGTAACGCGAAAGTTGTATAGAAGATGTCCCTTACAAGTGCAAAACCATGTTTTTCTTATTGATCTCATGGAATTGCCTTTCTATGGTTTTGATGTAATCCTTGGTATGGATTGGCTTGTTGAGCATCGAGCTGTTGTGGATTTTGAGAGTAAGCGAGTTTCGTTGAAACTTGTGGATGATTACGAAGTAGTGGTGGTTGGTGAGAATGTGAAGTTTCTTGCCAACGCGGTGTCTACGTTGGAAGCGAGCCGAATGTTGAGGCAAGGTTGTGAGGCTTACCTAGCCTTTGTGATGAATCCTAGTTCTAAGGAGTTGCGTGTTCAAGATATCAGAACTGTGCGAGAGTTCCCTGGAGTGTTTCCGGAGGAGTTACATGGATTGCTGCCTAGTCGAGAGGTGGAGTTTGGAATTGAGCTGTATGAAAACACAACTCCAGTGTCCATTGCTCCCTATCGCATGGCACCTAAGGAGTTAAAGGAGTTGAAGACGCAACTTCAGGAGTTGCTCGACCGTGGTTTCATTCGGCCGAGTGTGTCACCTTGGGGTGCACGGGTCTTGTTTGTGAAGAAGAAGGATGGCACTATGAGAATGTGCATCGATTATTGTCAGCTGAACAAGTTGACTGTCAAGAATCGGTATCCTTTGCCGAGGATTGATGATCTTTTTGATCAGTTTCATGGAGCGGTTGTGTTCTCTAAGATTGACTTAAGGTCAGGTTACTACCAGCTTAAGGTGAAAGATGTGGATGTGCCAAAAATAGCCTTTAGAACGAGGTATAGGCATTATGATTTCCTTGTAATGCCGTTTGGCTTGACTAATGCTCCTGCGGCTTTTATGGACATGATGAATAGGGTTTTCCATGAATCCTTGGACAAGTTTGTTGTGGTGTTCATTGATGATATCCTAGTGTACTCTCGTACCGAGGAGGAGCATGAAGGTCATTTGAGGGTTGTCTTGCAAGCGCTTCTGGAAAATCAGCTTTATGCTAAGATGAGCAAGTGTGAGTTTTGGCTGAAGGAGGTTGAGTTCCTTGGTCATATGGTTTCTGTTGAGGGAATTAGTGTTGATCCTTAGAAGATTGAGGCGGTGATGAATTGGAAGCCTCCTAAGTCTGTTCATGAAGTCCGTAGTTTCCTGGGGTTGGCAGGATATTACCGGAGGTTTGTGGATGGATTTTCAAAGATTGCTGCACCTTTGACGAAGTTGTTGCAAAAGGATGTAAAGTATGAGTGGACATAAGCAAGGCAACAAGCTTTTGAGAAGCTTAAGGCAGCTTTGATGCAAGCTCCTATCTTGGTTCAGCCTGAATCGGGAAAATAGTTTGTGGTGTACAGTGACGCATCCTATGTTGGTCTGGGGTGTGTGTTAATGCAAGAGGGTAAGGTAGTGGCTTATGTATCGCGCCAGTTGTAGGTACATGAGCGCAATTATCCTACGCATGATATTGAGTTAGCCACGATTGTTTTTGCTTTGAAAATTTGGAGACATTATCTGTATGGTGAGAAGTGTACGGTGTACATGGATCACAAGAGCTTAAAGTATCTGATGTCTTAGAAAGAGTTGAATCTTAGGCAACGACGTTGGATGGAGTTGCTTAAGGATTACGATTTGACGATCGAGTACCATCCGAGAAAAGCTAATGTTGTAGCGGATGCCTTGAGTAGGAAGGTGGCAGTGGAGTTAAGGGCTATGTTTTCCAGCTTGAGTATTTCGCAGGATGGAGGACTAGTGGCTGAATTGCAAGTGAAACCATCTTTGGTTCAATTGATAAAGGATAAGCAGTTGTTGGATGATTCTTTGGTGCCACATGTTCAGGATATTGCTGAGGATAGACCATCAGATTTCTGTTTTAATGATGATGGAGTTCTATGTTTTGGAAGTCGGATAGTAGTGTCGAATGATGCGGAGTTGAGGCATACTATTCTGACTGAAGCTCATAGTAGTCCTTTTGCTATGCACCCTGGTAGTACAAAGATGTATTGTGATCTAAAGGATGAGTACTATTGGGTGGGATTGAATAAAGATGTTGCGGAGTACGTGAGTAAGTGCATGGTTTGCCAGCGGGTTAAGGCTGAGCATCAGTTTCCTTCAGGGTTGTTGCAACCGTTGAGGATTCCTGAGTGGAAATGGGAAAGGATTACCATGGACTTCGTGTCTGGTTTGCCTTTGTCTCCATCGAAGAAGAATTCAGTGTGGGTGATTATGGATCGCCTTACGAAGTGTGTGCATTTCTTGCCTGTGCATACTACGTATACCTTGGATAAGCCTGCAGAGTTGTACATTGCCGAAATTGTGCGTTTGCATGCTGTACCAAAATCTATAGTGTCGGATAGAGATCCGAGGTTTACATCACGTTTTTGGGAGTGTTTGCACCAAGCCTTGGATACGCGGTTGAATTTCAGTACTTCTTATCATCCACAGTCGGATGGACAGTCTGAGCGTGTTATCCAAGTGCTTGAAGATATTTTGAGGTGCTGTGTGATTGAGTTTCAAGGTTCTTGGGAGAAGCATTTGCCTTTGGTGGAGTTTCAACAGTTGGTCTTGATGCCGGCTTTGTTGAAAGGAACCACCGATAAGGTGAAGCTCATTTGTGAGCGGTTGAAGGCAGCTTCTGATCGGCAGAAGTCTTACGCAGATTTGAAGCGTAAGGAGGTTGAGTTTGCGGTGGGTGATCGTGTGTTTTTGAAGGTTTCACCTTGGAAGAAGGTGATGAGATTTGGCCGAAAGGGTAAGTTGAGCCCTAGGTATATTGGACCATACGAGGTGATTGAACTTGTGGGTCCTGTTGCGTACAAGCTGAGGTTGCCGCAAGAGTTGGAAAAGATACATAATGTGTTTCATGTCTCTATGCTTCGAAGGTATAGACCGGATCCTTCGCATGTTATGCCTGTGGAGGAAGTGGAGTTGTATCCAGACTTGACCTATGATGAAGAGCCGGTTGAAATTCTGGATTCGGACAATAAAGTTCTTCAAGGCAAGACCATTGAATTGGTTAAGGTGTTGTGGATGCATCGTGGTGTTGTGGAGGCATCGTGGTGTTAAGGAAGCCACGTGGGAAAGAAAGGATGACATGAAGAAGCAGTTTCCTTACCTTTTTCCATCAGGTAAATTTCGAGGACGAAATTTCTTAAGAGGGGGAGAGTTGTAACACCCTAATTTTGGGCTTAGAAGTTTAGGGTTTGGTCGGACCGATCTGAGAAACGATTTGAATATAAAAGGAGGTTTTAGGGAAAGCCTAGTTCGGGATGCTTAAAAAATATAGAAAAATGTCTAAAAATCCTCTTTTAATATATATAAGAGAATGGTGAAATCAATTTTACAAAATAAGGTTTGGAAATACTACATTTTCGTGTAGTGACCAAATTGCGATTTTTGAAAAGTTTAGTAGTGACTGTTTTGTAAAGGATTGAAACTTTGAATCTTTAAGGAGCTAATTTACCCAAAAATGTTTTCTCCAGATTTTTCCTTAATTTGGGTGATTTAATTAATGTTTTAATTAAATAAAAGAAAAGAGAAACTACTTTTTGGATTTTCATAACTACCTTTTCCTAATTTTCTCTCATTCCCTTTCCTCTCAAAATCCCATCATCCAAACACTTTTTCTCCAGAAACTTTCACATGGATTTTCACTTCAATTGATGAGATTTCCATCATCTATTTATTCCTAATCAATCTTGCATCAAATCCTTTTGATTTCCACATTGAATTTTCAAGGAATTTGGCCCAAATCAAGGACAAATCATCATTTAGAGGTAAGATTGTTCTTATCCTCTAAATACTCAGTTCTTTACTGTTAGAGACTTGATTTTGGCTTAAAACTCAAGATTTTGGAAGAGATCTTGAAGAATTTCGTTGAGATTGGTTGGGCTCCGTTTTGAGGTGGTTCTTTAATGTATATTGGATATTAAATGATGTTAGAAATGAGGTTTTATCAATGCAATCCCGAATAGGTTGTGTTTCCTAAGTTTTTGCTCAAGAAAATGGTGGTTTTTGAAGTGTTTTTGGTGTTATGTTATAGCTGGAGGTATAAGGTCGAGTTTAGGATTGTTTTTTATGGTGATTGATGTTTAGAAATGTTTAGGAGTGATGGATCTTGACTGGGTAAAGTTTTGGGAGAGTTTGGAGGTGATTTCGGTTGTGTTTGGTAGCCGAAATATTGGTTTTAGGAGGAGCAGCGAGTTTAGGTGTGTTGGCTGAAAATTTCAATGCATGATGATGCATTAATCCTCTGCTTTGATGTGTCTAAAACAGGGGAGACATCTTCGGACACCTTTGGAGTTGATTTGGAAGCTTAATTGGCGTTTCGGCAAGCAAGCAAAACGTAATTGGTGAGTGGAGTTTGGTTTCCAGCTTTGAAACGGTTATTTGAAGGTTTTGGGAGCTTAGTTTTAGTCTAAACAACTTAGCTAAGCTCAAGAGTAAGTTTTCGGAAAAACTCCCTCGGATGTGCTATGTTGTGGTTTGATGCATTGGTTGTGAAATGCATGTTTAATTACTGTTTTGAAAGCATGTTTTAGCACGTTTAATGCTGGTTTTGAAAGTCATGTGTTGAAGGATGCTCAAGGTAAGAGATCCTTGGTTTGACATGTTATTAATATGATTATGATGCATGGAGATGCATGATGATAAGTGGCTTTGATTAATGCTTTAAAACAGTGAATTAATGATGGTATTTGATGTATATTGGCAAGTGATGAAATGGTTTTAAAGTACTTGAATCGGATATAGATAGGCGGCTACAGGATTGGGTGCACCGTAAGTAAAGTCACCTTGGATGTTGAGGGGTTGTGATTGTACCGTAAACTCCATCCAAGTACCCTAACGATTGAGGCAAGATCACAACGGTGGTTGAAAGTCCGTGTTTGGATCTTGTGTTACGTGTCTCATACTCTCGTTAGTGGAATTATACAACTACCGATGAGTGGTGTTGAGGGGTTGAGATTGTACCGTTATACTCTACCACGGGTGTCACATCAATGGAGGGATTGCTCTTTAGTTTGAACCTTGTGTAGCCTGATAGTGTGTATGAAGCATGTGGGACAACGCTTGTAATCCGAGTATCTGATTGTGTTTTGTTGTGAAATGGTTATGAACTATCACATGAAAGCCAATATAATGTATTTAAATGTAATGAAGCATGAGATGCTTGAAAATGATGCATTGTTGCATGAGAAAGAGATGAGTGTGTGGTTTAAAAGCTTTGTTGAAAGTGTTTTCTAAAAATACATTATTGTGTTAGTTTTACTAGAGCATACTTCAGTATGCATTTGTGCTTACGCTCTCTTTTATCAATAATGCAGATAATTGAGGTGTTTAAAGGCAACAAGGAAGCTAAGTGTGTCCAAGGGAATCCAAGCTCATGTATGGTGAAGTTTCGTACACTATTAGTTTTGATAATTTGGCAATGGGAACCTAAACTTTGTTTTGGTAGATGTGTTAAACTCCCTAAGGTTGTGGCATGTGTGCCTTGGTAGATTTGAATTGTAAATGGCCTCTAATGCTTGATTTGATGTTTGCTTGCCTACTTGGTTTTTGATATTAGGAAGCATGCCTCTAGACATGTGAAATTTCATGTTTGATGTTATGATTGTTTTTAGGAGTCCTAAACATGCACCTTATATGTATGATGATTTGTTGATTGATTAGGGAGTCATTAGGTTGTGTTTGAATGGATTTACGCTTGAAAAACCAGACTTTGCTGCTGAATCTGGGCAAACCGTATCGAAACACCCTCTAGTGTTTCGAAACGGGGGCCTGAAATGGCCTTCGTGTTTCGAAACGCTAAGGGGCGTTCCGAAACGATTTGGCTACTGGAAGGCCTTGTTTCGGAACCAGTCTCGGAACCAACCCGCGTTTCAGAATGGTTAATGCCGTTTCAGTCCTCGTTTCGATACAACAGGTGGGTGTTCCGAAACAGGTGACCGTTGGGCACTGATTTGAATTGTGCTGAAGTTTGCCAGCTTTACATTTTAGTCCCAAATATTGATGTTGCAAATGCTTGCGTTTAAGAAGTCCAATTAAGTTGAATTTTGGCAGAGAAGCATGTAATGTGACTAATTTCATATTGGTAACTTTAAAAACAGTTATGACCTTCTAATTTATAGAAATTACATTTTTGTCCCTAAACTTGTAATAAGTGCAATTGAGTCCCTCTTTGTTGTTCGATCGCTGTGTCTTTCTCATATATGTTTAATGAGTACTCACTTAGGGTTAACGTGTATCTAGACTAGATTAAAAAGAAAAAAAGGGTCGTTAATCAAGGTTGACTTTCGGGTTGACTTTGGTTTTCCTCGTGTAATCTTCGTAGTTCGGGTCAACCGTCTAGGGCGGGCTAAGGGGGTTGCAGATTTTGTGTCCGGTTTTCCTTTGATACCATCCAAGAATGTAACGCCCTGGTTTTGGGCCTAGATGTTTTGGACATCAGACCGGACCGATCGGAAACGATTTTAGTCGTGTTTTGTGATTTAGGGAAATCAAGGATCGGGATAGGATACAAATATGGTAAAAATTGCTAAAATCCTATAAAATCATTTTTAAGAGATTGGTCAAATCAATTTTACAAAAAGAGTTTTGGAAGTAGTATATTTTGGGTAGTGACCAAAATGTAAAGTTTCAAAACTGTGGAAAATGCAATTTTTAAAAGAGGAGCAAAAATCTTAGAATCTTTAGGGAGCTTTATGGCAATTTAGCCTTTCCATAATATGACATGTGCTTTAAAGGGGATTTTAAAGTGATTTAATAAAAGAATTTTTTATTAAATCAAAATCTTAGAATCGTTCGGGAGCTTTATGGCAATTTAGCCTTTCATTTGACATAACTACTTTTCTCTTCTAATTTTCAGCCAAACACCATTTTAATTCATTTTCTCCAGAATTTTTTTCTCCCAAACACTCTCTCAACATTTTCTAAACAAATTACAAGAGTTCTTACAAGTTCTTCAAGATTTTTGCTAAGGAAAACTTGTCATTCATTGAGGAAAGCAAGGATTGAAGGGGATCTTGATCTGGGAGCAAACAAGACGTTTTTGGAGGCTCCAAGAGAGTAGTTTTCGGGTCGGCGAGCAAGGCTTCGCGTATCGGTGAGTGGAAAAGAGTTTTCCAGCTTTGAAACGTTTTGAACGTGGTTTTGGGAGCTTAGTTTAAGTTTGAAACACTTAGCTAAGCTCAAGAGTAGGTAAATTGAAAGTCTCTCTCGGATTGTTCTATGTTTTTGTTTAAAATGCACTTGATTTAAATGTGTTTTGATTACTATTTTAAAGCATGTTTTGAGAAATGTTGTTGCTGGTTTTAGATGCCATTTTGTTAAGGATGCACATGGTAAGTGATCCTTGGATTTATATGATTTATGCAGTTGGTTTTAAGCATGTTAATGCTTGTGAAAGTAGCATTGTGGTTTATGCTTGTAAAACAGTGAATTAATGATGATTGCAGATTATATTGGCAAGTGTTGGTAAATGGTCTTGGTTATTTTAATCGGATATAGTTATCTAGCTATAAGATTGGGTGCACCGTGAATAAAGTCGCCTTGTATGTCGAGGGGTTGTGATTGTGCCGTAATATCCATCCAAGTACCCTATCAATTGAGGAATGAACGTCCCCACAATGGAGGATGACTCCCGTGTGTAGACTTAGTTAAGCATCACAACGGTGGAGGAATGCTCCCGTGTGTGAGCTTGGTTAAGGTGATTACAATGGTTGAGGTAGCTCCCATGTGTAAGCCTTGTTTTGTGTCCCGACTCTCGCTAGTGGGCTATATAACTACCGATGAGTGATGTTGAGGGGTTGTGATTGTGCCATTAACTCCACCATGGGTGTTGAGGGTTTGTGATTTTTCCATTAACTCCACCACGGGTGTTGAGGGGTTGTGATTGTGCCATTTAACTCCATCACGGGTGTTGAGGGGTTGTGATCGTGCCATTGATCTCCACCTTGTAAAGTCCGGTAGTATGTATGAAGCGTGTGGGACAACGCTTGTGATCCGTGTATCCGATTGTGTCATTTGTTTTGGTATGGTTTGAGAATTATTACTTGCGAGCCAATATAATGTTGATGATTAATGATTAAGCATGAGATGCTTGTGAATGATGCAAGAATGCATGTGATGCTTGGTTTTAGCATGCATAAAGGAATTTTGCTGTTATTTAAAATGATGCTATATGCATGTGGATTTAAAAGTGCATTGATGCTCAAATGGGCATGTTTTAAAGAAAGGCATGAGTTTGCAAATGATGATGCAATGGTTTTATGAAATGCATTGGTGAATGTTGTTTTAGCGATCCTCACTAAGCTATATGCTTACACTTGTTTGTTTCACCAATGCAGAGAATTGAGTATTCAAGGCAGCCCAATAGTAAGGGGATTCCAAGAGTTTTGGTTAAGCAATGTATGTGGTTCACCCTTACTGTAATAAGAGGCAATGGGTGAGAATTCTTACTTTCTAGATTTGTTGGTGATGTTTGCTATCTTAAGCATGTTTGGTTTCTGATTTTGGACTTGTAATCGACCTAATATTGATTTCATGGTTTGCTTATAGCGTTTTGCCTATGCCTTAGCTTGTTTTCTTAAGCATGCTTAAATAGCTAACGCATCATCATGGCTTGATGTGTTTGATGAGTATGATTTAATGTTTGTTGATGTCTGCATGTCTAGTAGGTTAATTATAACTTGTATGCATGATTTAAGCGTGTTTGGATATGGATAAGTATGTTTAAATGCCTTTGGAATGAGTTTTTCCGATATGCGTATCGATACACGGGGAAGTGTATCGATACACTAAGGCCAATTCCAGGTTTTTCAGTACATGGGTATCGGTACGAATTGCCCGCGTATCGATACACCCAAGCCAAGTTTGAAGGCCGTACCGATACGCGGGGAAGCGTATCGATACGCTCTTCCCATATTTTGCTACTATCTTCCCGCATATCGATACATGCTCAGGTGTATCGATACGGGTAGTTAAAATTCAATTAAAAGTATCTTCCTAAGTTCTGAAATGTTACGTTTTGGTCATTGAATGTTATTTGATAAATTGGATGGGTTTGGATGATCGATTTGAGCTGAAATTTGGCATGTTACATGACTAATTGAAGATTGGTAACTTTAAAATCTTGCAAGTTATTGTATTTTATGGAAATTACAGTTTAGTCCCTAAAAGTCAAATGTATGCAATTGAACCCCTAATTGAACTCCGATCGCTTTGTCGTTTTCGCGTAATAACTTTGCTGAACATATAGGGTAACAATGTGCATATAGAGAAGATAAAAGGAAAAAAGAGGGTCGTTAATCGAGGTTAACTTTAACGAGTTGACTTCGGTTTTCCCCGTGTAATCTTCTTAGTTCGGGTCGGGCGTCTAGGCCGGGCTAAGGGGGTTACAAAGAAGAACTCCATTTGGGTGATCGTGGATCATCTTACGAAGTGTGCATATTTCTTGGTTGTGCATACTACGTATACGTTGGATAAGCCAACGGAGTTGTATATTGCTGAGATTGTGCATTTACATGGTGTACCCAAGTCCATAGTGTCAGATAGAGATCTGAGATTTACAGTGAGATTTTGGCAGTGTCTACACCAAGCGTTTGGTACACGCTTGAATTTCAGCACTTCATATCATCCTCAAACTGATGGACAATCAGAGCGAGTTATCTAGGTGTTGGAGGATATGTTGAAATGTTGTGTGTTAGATTTCCAAGGTTCTTGGTAAAAGAAGTTGCATTGGGTGGAATTTTCCTATAATAATAGTTTCTAGGCAAGTATACAAATGGCTCCTTATGATGCTTTAAATGGGAGAAAGTTTAGAACACCTCGTTGTTGGAAAGAAGCGAGGAAAAAGTTGGTTTCCTTGCCGAATATGCTTAAAGGAACAACTGAGAAAGTGAAACTCATATGTCAGAGGTTGAAGGTTGATTCGGATCGTCAAAAGTCTTACGTGGATTTAAAGTGCAAGGAGATTGAGTTTGCAGTTGGAGATCGTGTATTCCTAAAGGTATCACCTTGGAAGAAGGTGATGAGGTTCGGACGTAAGGGTAAGCTTAGTCAAAGTTTTATTGGACCTTATGAGGTTGTGGAGCGAGTTGGTCCTGTTGCATATTGTTGAGGTTGCCTCCCGAGTTGGAGAAGATTCATGATGTGTTCAATGTTTTGATATTGTGAAAGTATAGATCGGATCCATCTCATGTGATGCATGTTGAGGAGATTGAGCTGAATCCGGATTTATCCTATGATGAGGAACCAATAGGGATCCTTGATTATAGTGGCAAAGTTCTTCCTGGTAAGACGATTGAACTTGTAAAGGTCTTGTGGCGACATCGAGGAGTTGAGGAGGCTACGTGGGAGAGAAAGGCGGACATGTTGAAGCAATTTCCACATCATTTTCCATCAGGTAAAATTTCGAGGATGAAATTTCCTAAGTGGGGGAGAATTGTAACACCTCGGTTTTGGGCCTAGGTGTTTTAGGTATCGGTTTGGGTTAGTTGAACCTAGAGTTAGAGATTCGGGTCTTTAAGGACGGTTCAGGGAAATCATGGTTCGGGATAAGGTAAAAATATGGGAAAATTTTCTAAAATCATCTAAAACCATATAGATGAGAATGGGTAAATCAATTTTGCAAAATGGGTTTTGTAAAGTGTATATTTTGGGGAGTGACCAAAATGAAAAGTTTTAAAACTGTAGAAAAAGTGTGATTTTCAAAAGAGAGTCAAATTCTTAGAATCTTTAGGGAGCTTTATAGCAATTAAGCATTTTCTCTAATTTGGCATGTCTTTTAAATGTTTAATTAAATACTAAATACCGTGGATTTATTCATTAAAAGAGATGTGGTTAATTCTTAGAAAAAGTGTGAATTTTGTAAAATGGGTTTTGTAAAGTGTATATTTTGGGCAGTGACCAAAATGAAAAGTTTTAAAACTGTATAAAAAGTGAGATTTTCAAAAGAGAGTCAAATTCTTAGAATCTTTAGGGAGCTTTATGGCAATTAAGCATTTTCTTTAATTTATCATGTGTTTTAATTGTTTAATTAAATATTAAATAGTGTGGATTTATTAATTAAAAGAGAGGTGGTTAATTTGTTAAACAAATTTTGGCGTAACTCTTTCATTTCTCATTTTCTCTTCAGCCAGTCACTCTCTCTTTTCTCTCAATTTACAGATTTCCTCCTCTTTCTTTTTCTCACTCGATTTCAAACTCTTTCCTTAGGATTTCTCTTGATTTTCCTCAAGTTTCTTGAAGTGAAAACTTGCCAAATTAGAAGAAAAGCAAGAATTGGAGGTAATTTCGTGCTAACCCTCTAATCAAGGTTCTTTAGTGGTATTCCAAAGATGTTTGACTCTTGATTTGTGTTTTTGATTGATGTTTTTTTGTTGATTTGTTAAAATGTTGAAATCTTGCTAAAAGAAGAGTTTAAAATGTGATTATTCGTATTTGTTTTGTTTTGAGTTATTTAAGATGGGTTCTAATCATGTTTTGAAAGATTTATGATGTGGATAATGAGCTTTGATCATAAGAATCCCCAGATCAATGAGATTCTTAATTGTTAGGTTGTTAGTTTTGGGTTTTATGCTTGTAAATGTGAAATCTGGGTTGCTGGAGGTAAAATGATGATATTAGGTTGTTTTGGATGTTGATTTATAATTAAAATGTTTTGGAAGTGTTAGTTAATGGTTGGGTTAAGTTTAGTGATCAATCGAATGTGATTCCGGTTGTTTCGGATGGGTATTTTGGTGCCTTTGGGCAGAGCTGCGGGATTTTAGTGTTTGCTGGTGGTTTTAATCCATTGAGATGCATTAATCATCTGTTCTTATGTGGTATAAATAGGGGAGGATTCTTTGGAAGCTTTGGGTGAAGTTCCAGGGCTTTGGACGCTTGAATTTCGCATCAACAATTGAGGTTTCGCGAGTCGGTGAGTGGAAATGGGATTTCCAGCTTTGAAACATTTTAAAAGTGGTTTTAGGAACTTAGTGTAAGCTTGAAACGCTTTACTAAGTTCGGAAGTAAGTAAAGTGATTTTCTCCCTCAGATTGTGCTATTATGAGCATATGGATGCACTTGTTTTTAAATGTGTTTACCTATTATTTTAAAGCATGATTTGAGTGTATGATATGTTGTTGATGATGCATTATGGTTTAAGGATGCACTACGTAAGTGATCCTTGTTTGCATGTGTTTATACATAGTCATTAAAGCATTGTTTAATGCTTGGAATATGGCTTATTGTAAATGCTTTGAAAAATAGTGAGGTATAAGTTAAAAGTGAATTATATTGGCAAGTGAAGTTGTGTAAACTGTTTTGCAAAAGAAATCGGATATAGTTAGCCGACTATAGGATTGAGTGCTGTGACCCCCTAAACCCGGTCTAGACGGTTGACCCGAATTGAGGAAGTCACACGGGGAAAACCAAAGTCAACCTGAAAGTCAACCTTGATTAACGACCCTTTTTTTTACTTTTTAAAACTTGTCTAGATGCACATTAACCCTAGGTATGATCATACCGACAACATACTCAAAGTTCATAACCATCAGAGAACATTCAGGGACCCAATTGAACAATTTACAACTTTAGGGACCAAATTGTAAATTCTGTAAATTATAAAGACTTAGTCCAAATTAAAGTTACCAACTTAAAATTTATCATCTTTCATGCGTCTCTGTCAAATTTCAGCTCAAACGGACATCTCGAACTCATACAATTGCACAAACAAGTTTCAGGACCAAAATGCAAACATTTCAAAACATATAACCAACAATTTCAGTGCCCAACGGTCGAGTGTTCCGGAACAGGGAAGACCCGTTCCAAAACGTGGGACCGTTCCGCAACCGGTTCCAAAACAGTGCCTGGCAGTGGCATATCCGTTCCGGAACGGTACCTTCCGTTTCGAACGCCTAAGCCATTACAGGACCCCCGTTCCGAAACGGTAGCTCCCGTTCCGATACGGCCTGCCCAGATTGCAGAGAAATTGCTGTTTAAACACACAATTTACCTACCAAACATGCTCCAGACGCAACCAAACTTTACCAGCAAGACATTCTACATACAAGGAACATAATTGCACCAATCAAACATCAACATGGCATCAACATGAAAATCCCCAATTCTATAGGCATGCATCCTACTTTTCAAACCATTCAAGCATCAAAACACTAAATTCACTTCACAAAGGCCAATAACATGTTCCAACATTATTAACAACATTAAACAAATTTAGGGAGTTCCAAACATCTCCCAAAACATCCACATAGGTCCCCCATTGCCAAATGCCAAAAACTAATAGTGTTTAAGAAACCTTCACCATACATGAGCTTAGTTATCCACTTGGTTGCTTGCCCTCCTTGCTGCCCTCAATGCACTTTAATGTTCTGCATTATTGGTTTAAGAAAAGAGAGAGAGCGTAAGCAAAAGCTTAGTGAGGAATGCTCATTTAAAACCACACAATAATGCATTTATAAAACTTATTTATAAACCATTCTTCAAGCAACATTTATACATGCTCTTAAACATTTAAAACAAGCATCTCATGCTTCACTTTCATTACATGTCATATTGGCAACAAGTGATACATTTCACATAAGATCCACACATGGACTTTTAAACACCATTGTGATCTTATACTTTCCAAGGACCACACATGGACTTTTAAACACCATTGTGTCCTTAACCCCATGGACTTTTAAACACCATGGCAAGGACCACACAAGGACTTTTAAACACCTTTGTGTCCTTAACAAGAATCTCCCAAGGACTTTTAAACACATTGGAGTTCTTAAGTAACCAAGGCTTACACAAGGAATTTTAACCACCTTGAGCCTTAACCAAGAACCAACCATGGACTTTTAAACACCATGTTGTTCTTAAAATTCACAAGATTCACACAAGGACTTTTAACCACCTTTGTGATCTTAACCAAGAACCATCCAAGGACTTTTAACCACCTTGATGTTCTTAAATATACAAGGCTCAGACAAGGACTTTTAACCACCTTTGTGACCTTAGCCATCACTTGCCAATACGCAACATTAACATCAATATTCCACTGTTTTAAAGCATTTAAACAAGCCATAAACATCATGCATCTTTAAGCATCAAACCACATTAAAACAATGTTCAAAAACAAGGAACTCTTACCTTGAGCTTCCTTCAACACATGGCTTAAAATCTCAGCAAATAAACATGCTAGATATGCTTTCAAAACGGATTTAAAATCATGCAAACAAAACACATTGCATACAACCAAATCCATGGCCATCACCAAGAGAGTTTTTCCGAAAACTTACTCTTGAGCTTAGCTAAGTTGCTTAGACTTAAACTAAGCTCCCAAACCTTCAAAACACTGGTTTCAAAGCCGAAAATCAAATTCCACTCACTGATTCCATTTCGCCTCTTGCCGAAACACAAATCAAGCTTCCGGATCACCACCACTTGGATCCAAAGATGACTCCCCTGTTTTAAACACATCAAAGCAGAGGATTAATGCATCATCATGCATTAATGTCTTCAATGAAAGCATCTAAACTCGCTGCTCTCATCCACACTCCATTTTCGGCTACCAAACACAACCGAAAATGCATCCAAACAACTCCACAACATTGCCCAGCCAAGATCCATCCAATCTAAACATCCTTAAACATCATTTAACATCCAAAAAGGATCTAACATCATCCTTATACCTCCAGCTATAACAGATCCACAAGATCACTCCAAAAACAACCAAGAACACAAGCTAAACTTAGGAAATTCAACCTATCCAGGATTGCATTAATTAAAACTCAATTCCTCATCAATTTAACATTCATTTAACATCAAATTGACACTTTAAAACACTGCCCAAACAGAACATACGAAATTTCATCAAGAATCACCAAATCTTGCATTTAAAAGCCAAGATCAATAATACAACCTTAAAACCATTTATAAAACACAATTTAAGGATTGGGAACTTAGGAATTTCAGTAAAGAACTGAGAGTTTGGATGACAAAACCAGAGGGAAAAGTTCTGGAAAAAAGATGTTTGGTTTGAGAGAAAAGATGAGAGAAAAGTGAAAATGGAAAATATGGAAAGTTAGTTGGAAATTCCAAAATATCTTCCCTCCTTTTAGTTTTATTCAAAAACCTTTAATTAATCCTTTAATTATCTTAGAAAAATCTGGAGAAACTCCCATTGGGTAAATAGCTCCTTAAAGATTCAAAGTTTCAATCCTTTTTAAAACAGTCACGCAGTTTTCGAAAATTACATTTTGGTCACTAGCCCAAAATGTCACCCTTCCAAACCACATTTTGCAAAATTGGTTCCACCTTACTCTTATATATAATAAAAGAGGATTTTAGAACATTTTTCCATATTTTTAATGCAACCCGAACTAGGCTTTCCTAAATTCACTCTTTTATATTCGAACCGCACTTTGACCGAACCGGTCCAAGCCCAAAACTCCTAAGCCCAAAACCGGGGCGTTAAAACTCTCCCCCCCTTAAGAAATTTCGTCCTCGAAATTTACCTGAAGGAAAGAGATAAGGAAATTGCTTCAGCATGTCATCCTTCCGTTCCCACGTAGCTTCCTCAACACCACGATGCTTCCACAACACCTTTACCAACTCAATGGTCTTGCCACGAAGAACCTTGCTATCCGAATCCAGAACCTTCATCGGTTCCTCATCATAGGTCAAATCCGGATTCAATTCCACTTCTTCCACAGGCATCACATGCGAAGGATCTGATCTATACTTCCGGAGCATAGAAACATGAAACACATCATGAATCTTCTCCAACTCCTGAGGTAACCTCAACCTGTACGCAACAAGACCCACACGCTCAATCACCTCATATGGTCCAATGTACCTAGGGCTCAACTTACCCTTCCGGCCAAACCTCATCACTTTCTTCCAAGGCGAAACCTTCAAAAACACACGGTCACCCACCGCATACTCAATCTCCTTACGCTTCAAATCCGCGTAAGACTTTTGCCGATCAGAAGCTGCCTTCAACCGCTCACAGATGAGCTTCACCTTCTCGGTGGTTCCTTTCAACAAAGCTGGCATCGAAACTAACTTTTGACCCGTTTCAGCCCAACAAAGAGGAGTCCTACACTTCCTCTCGTACAAAGCCTCATAAGGTGCCATTTGAATACTTGCCTGATAACTATTGTTATAAGCAAACTCCACCAAAGGCAAATGCTTCTCCCAAGAGCCTTGGAACTCAATCACGCAGCACCTCAACATATCCTCCAAAATCTGGATAACACGCTCTGACTGACCATCCGACTGAGGATGATAAGATGTACTGAAATTCAACCGTGTACCCAAAGCTTGATGCAAACACTACCAAAAATGCGATGTAAACCTCGGATCCCTATACGACACAATCGACTTAGGCAGACCATGCAGCCGCACAATCTCAGCAATGTACAGCTCCGCAAGCTTATCCAAAGAAAACGTAGTATGCACAGGCAAGAAATGCGCACACTTCGTCAGGCGATCCACAATCACCCACACCGAATTCTTCTTCGATGGCGACAAAGGTAAACCATATACAAAATCCATGGTAACCCTTTCTCACTTCCATTCAGGGATTCTCAACGGTTGCAACAAACCTGAAGGAACCTGATGCTCAGCCTTAACTCGCTGACACACCGTGCACTTGCTTACAAACTCAGCAACATCTTTCTTCAAACCCACCCAATAGTACTCATCACGAAGATCACGATACATCTTAGTACTACCTGGGTGCATAGCAAAAGGACTACTATGACCTTCAGTCAGAATAACATGCCTCAACTCAGCATCACTGGGCACTACTATCCGACTCCCAAAACACAACACACCATCATCATTAAAGCAGAAATCCGAAGGCCTACCCTCCGCAATATCCTGAACATGCGGCACCAAGGAATCATCCAGCAACTACTTTTCCTTGATCAACTGAACCAAAGATGGTTTCACTTGCAACTCGGCCACAAGACCACCATCACTCGAAATACTCAAATTGGAAAACATAGCCCTCAACTCAACAGCTACCTTCCTACTCAAGGCATCCACTACAACATTAGCTTTTCCAGGATGGTACTCAATCGTCAAATCATAATCCTTGAGCAACTCCACCCAACGCCGCTGCCTAAGATTCAACTCCTTCTGAGACATCAGATACTTCAAACTCTTGTGATCCGTGTACACAGTACACTTCTCACCATACAAATAATGTCTCCAGATCTTCAAAGCAAAAACCACCGCAGCCAACTCAATGTCATGCGTAGGATAATTGCGTTCATGCACCTTCAACTGCCGCGATGCATAAGCAACCACCTTACCCTCTTGCATCAACACACATCCCAAACCAACATAGGACGCATCGCTATAGACCACAAACTCTTTCTCTGATTCAGGTTGAACCAAGATAGGAGCTTGCGTCAAAGCTGCCTTAAGCTTCTCAAAAGCCTGCTGTATCGCTTCCGTCCATTCATACTTAACATCCTTTTGCAACAACTTTGTCAAAGGTGCAGCAATCTTAGAAAAACCATCCACAAACTTCCGGTAGTATCCTGCCAAACCAAGGAAACTACGAACCTCATGAACATACTTTGGAACCTTCCAATTCATCACCGCCTCAATCTTCTGAGGATCAACACGAATCCCCTAAGCAGAAACCATATGCCCAAGAAACACCACCTCCTTAAGCCAGAACTCACACTTGCTCAGCTTAGCATAAAGCTGATTCTCCAACAAAGCTTGCAGCACAATCCTCAAGTGCTCTTCATGCTCCTCCTCAGTACGCGAGTACACGAGGATATCATCAATGAACACCACAACAAACTTGTCCAAGTATTCATGAAACACACGATTCATCATGTCCATGAAAGCCGCAGGAGCATTTGTCAAACCAAACGGCATCACAAGGAACTCATAATGCCCATACCTTGTCCTGAAAGCTGTCTTAAGCACATCCACATCCTTTACCTTCAACTGGTAATACCCTAACCTCAAGTCAATCTTAGAGAACACAGCTGCTCCCCGAAATTGATCAAAGAGATCATCAATTCTCGGCAAAGGATACCGATTCTTGACAGTCAACTTATTCAGCTGACGATAATCAATGCACATTCTCATAGTGCCATCCTTCTTCTTCACAAACAAGATCGGTGCACCCCAAGGCGACACACTCGGCCGAATGAACCCGCGATCAAGCAACTCTTGCAACTGCGTCTTCAGCTCCTTCAACTCTTTAGGTGCCATTCTATAAGGAGTAATGGACACAGGAGTTGTATTCTCATACATCTCAATTCCAAACTCCACCTCACGATTAGGAGGTAACCCAGGCAACTCCTCAGGAAACACACCAGGAAACTCTCGCACAATCCTGATATCTTGCACACGCAACTCCTTAGAGCTAGGATTCATCACAAAAGCTAAATAAGTTTCACAACCTTGCCTCAGCATCCGGCTTGCCTCCAACGTAGACACCACATTGGCAAGAAACTTCACATTCTCACCAACCACAACAACCTCATAATCATCCGCAAGCTTCAGCGAAACTCGCTTATTCTCACAATCCACAACAGCTCGATGCTCAGCAAGCCAATCCATACCAAGGATTACATCAAAACCATAGAAAGGCAACTCCATAAGATCAACATGAAAAACATGTTCTTGAACAACTAAAGGACACCTTCTATAAAGCTTTCGAGTCACAACAGTCTCACCAAAAGAACTAGTGACACGAACACCAACATCCAAAGACTCAACAGGCAAACCAAGCAATTCAGCATGCTCACGCAAAATGTAAGAGTGCGTAGATCCAGAATCAATCAAGGAAAGTAATGACAAGGATTGTAGAGTAAAAGTACCTGCGATCACATCCGCATCATTCCTTCCCTCCCGCTGAGCATACACCCTGGCTTGACCGCCACCCTCAGGCTGAATAGCCACAACATGGGCCACACCCCTACCACCTTCCTCTCTCCGCTGGAAATTACCACGGCCGCGCCCACGACCTCTCTGCGGTGCAGCAACAACAGGAGCACGAACTTGGCCACCAGCCAACATAGGACACTCTCGCCTCATGTGATCCGTAGATCCACAATTCCAGCACCCGTTACCAGCTGCCGCAACAGGAGCTTGCACCTCCCTCACAGCACGAGGACAATCATGCTTCATATGACCACGTGAACCACAAATCCAACATGCACTCGGATCAACTCTCACGTTGACTCCCCGAGCAGGTGCACCACCACCTCGCTTAGCCGAGGGCTGATACTTCTGATCACGTCCCCTCTTGTTCCGTCCACCACCGGAACTATACTCAGCTGATCGCTTACCAGCACTTGACCCAGCACTTCTAGCAGATAAACCCAAGTTCATCTCAATGTCCTTTGCTCGGCCCACCAGCACATCAAAATCATCATACTCGGTAGCCAGCACATACATCTTAACTTCCGTCACTAAACCATAACGGAACCTTTCACACCTTTCCCGCTCATCCGGGACAAGCTCAGGTGCGTACTGACTGAGTCGAACAAACTGCACTTCATACTCAGCTACAGACATGCTCCCTTGGGTAAGAGACATGAACTCCCTCTTCTTTTCATCTAGGTACCTCACACCTAGATACCTTCTCTTGAACGCATTCTGAAAGAATGTCCAAGTTACACCCGCTTCCGCCATCCCAGCAATAGTGGTGGTCCACCATGTATAAGCATCATCCTGTAGCAAGGATACTACACAGCCGAGCTTTTGCACATCAGTGCAATTCATATGACCCAAGATTCTCTTGGTACCCTCTAACCAAGATTCCGAACCTTCAGCTGACAAACCCCTGAACTCAGTCCCTCCTAGACTGCGCAAACGTTCCAAGGGTAGTCTAACTCCAGCATCTCCCTGATGCCCAGCTCCTTGAGCTCCAGCTACTGCCGCTCGAAAAGCTCCAACAATAGCTTGTATCAACATCGTCATGTCAGGAACAGCTTGCCCCTGACCAGCCTCAGGTCCAGCGACCCCAGCACCAGCTGCAGCTTCAGCTCCTTCACCCCCAGCACCACCACCACCAGGTGGAGGAGGTAACACCGCACTTCCTGCATTCTCCTCATTCTCATTCTCATTCTGAGCCGTAGCTCGCACATTACTCCTCAACTCTCTACGAGGTACCATACTCTAACAATGCAATCACAATGCAAACAAACAAAGTCAGGCCCAGCAAGGTAAGCAATCCAAGTACTCAAGCTCATTTTCACTTAAAAACAACATCATTACATTAGATTTGATTTGGCAATGGGTACCCAGAACATGCTTCACCACAGCATACACCTCAATATCAACATATTCACAAACCACTCAACATGCTTTTACTCAACAAGCATACAAAGCATACATGTTCAAATCAACCACACAACCATTCCCAATTACTCGAGAACTCAGCTCTGATACCACCAAATGTGACCCCCTAAACCCGGTCTAGACGGTTGACCCGAATTGAGGAAGTCACACGGGGAAAACCAATGTCAACCCGAAAGTCAACCTTGAATAACGACCCTTTTTTTACTTTTTAAAACTTGTCTAGATGCACATTAACCCTAGGTATGATCATACCGACAACATACTCAAAGTTCATAACTATCAGAGAACATTCAGGGACCCAATTGAACAATTTACAACTTTAGGGACCAAATTGTAAATTCTATAAATTATAAAGACTTAGTCCAAATTAAAGTTACCAACTTAAAATTTATCATCTTTCACGCGTCTCTGTCAAATTTCAGCTCAAACGGACATCTCGAACTCATACAATTGCACAAACAAGTTTCAGGACCAAAATGCAAACATTTCAAAACATATAACCAACAATTTCAGTGACCAACGGTCGAGTGTTCCGGAACAGGGAAGACCCGTTCCGAAACCGGTTCCGAAACAGTGCCTGGCAGTGGCATATCCGTTCCGGAACGGTACCTTCCGTTTCGAACGCCTGGGCCATTACAGGACCCCCGTTCCGAAACGGTAGCTCCCGTTCCGATACGGCCTGCCCAGATTGCAGAGAAATTGCTGTTTAAACACACAATTTACCTACCAAACATGCTCCAGACGCAACCAAACTTTACCAGCAAGACATTCTACATACAAGGAACATAATTGCACCAATCAAACATCAACATGGCATCAACATGAAAATCCCCAATTCTATAGGCATGCATCCTACTTTTCAAACCATTCAAGCATCAAAACACTAAATTCACTTCACAAAGGCCAATTACATGTTCCAACATTATTAACAACATTAAACAAACTTAGAGAGTTCCAAACATCTCCCAAAACATCCACATAGGTCCCCCATTGCCAAATGCCAAAAACTAATAGTGTTTAAGAAACCTTCACCATACATGAGCTTAGTTATCGACTTGGTTGCTTGCCCTCCTTGCTGCCCTCAATGCACTTTAATGTTCTGCATTATTGGTTTAAGAAAAGAGAGAGAGCGTAAGCAAAAGCTTAGTGAGGAATGCTCATTTAAAACCACACAATAATGCATTTATAAAACTTATTTATAAACCATTCTTCAAGCAACATTTATACATGCTCTTAAACATTTAAAACAAGCATCTCATGCTTCACTTTCATTACATGTCATACTGGCAACAAGTGATACATTTCACATAAGATCCACACATGGACTTTTAAACACCATTGTGATCTTATACTTTCCAAGGACCACACATGGACTTTTAAACACCATTGTGTCCTTAACCCCATGGACTTTTAAACACCATGGCAAGGACCACACAAGGACTTTTAAACACCTTTGTGTCCTTAACAAGAATCTCCCAAGGACTTTTAAACACATTGGAGTTCTTAAGTAACCAAGGCTTACACAAGGAATTTTAACCACCTTGAGCCTTAACCAAGAACCAACCATGGACTTTTAAACACCATGTTGTTCTTAAAATTCACAAGATTCACACAAGGACTTTTAACCACCTTTGTGATCTTAACCAAGAACCATCCAAGGACTTTTAACCACCTTGATGTTCTTAAATATACAAGGCTCAGACAAGGACTTTTAACCACCTTTGTGACCTTAGCCATCACTTGCCAATACGCAACATTAACATCAATATTCCACTGTTTTAAAGCATTTAAACAAGCCATAAACATCATGCATCTTTAAGCATCAAACCACATTAAAACAATGTTCAAAAACAAGGAACTCTTACCTTGAGCTTCCTTCAACACATGGCTTAAAATCTCAGCAAATAAACATGCTAGATATGCTTTCAAAACAGATTTAAAATCATGCAAACAAAACACATTGCATACAACCAAATCCATGGCCATCACCAAGAGAGTTTTTCCGAAAACTTACTCTTGAGCTTAGCTAAGTTGCTTAGACTTAAACTAAGCTCCCAAACCTTCAAAACACTGGTTTCAAAGCCGAAAATCAAATTCCACTCACTGATTCCGTTTCGCCTCTTGCCGAAACACAAATCAAGCTTTCGGATCACCACCACTTGGATCCAAAGATGACTCCCCTGTTTTAAACACATCAAAGCAGAGGATTAATGCATCATCATGCATTAATATCTTCAATGAAAGCATCTAAACTCGCTGCTCTCATCCACACTCCATTTTCGGCTACCAAACACAACCGAAAATGCATCCAAACAACTCCACAACATTGCCCAGCCAAGATCCATCCAATCTAAACATCCTTAAACATCATTTAACATCCAAAAAGGATCTAACATCATCCTTATACCTCCAGCTATAACAGATCCGCAAGATCACTCCAAAAACAACCAAGAACACAAGCTAAACTTAGGAAATTCAACCTATCCAGGATTGCATTAATTAAAACTCAATTCCTCATCAATTTAACATTCATTTAACATCAAATTGACACTTTAAAACACTGCCCAAACAGAACATACGAAATTTCATCAAGAATCACCAAATCTTGCATTTAAAAGCCAAGATCAATAATACAACCTTAAAACCATTTATAAACAACAATTTAAGGATTGAGAACTTAGGAATTTCAGTAAAGAACTGAGAGTTTAGAGGAGGAGGACGTTCTTACCTCCAAACTTGAGTTTCTCCCTTTTTTAGAATCAAAAAGCTTGAAGATCCAATTAGCAAATGCAAAGGATTTGATGAATAGATGATTGAAGATCAAAAGAGAAAAGAAATGAGTGATTTAGATGACAAAACCAGAGGGAAAAGTCCTGGAAAAAAGATGTTTGGTTTGAGAGAAAAGATGAGAGAAAAGTGAAAATGGAAAATATGGAAAGTTAGTTGGAAATTCCAAAATATCTTCCCTCCTTTTAGTTTTATTCAAAAACCTTTAATTAATCCTTTAATTATCTTAGAAAAATCTGGAGAAACTCCCATTGGGTAAATAGCTCCTTAAAGATTCAAAGTTTCAATCCTTTTTAAAACAGTCACGCAATTTTCGAAAATTACATTTTGGTCACTAGCCCAAAATGTCACCCTTCCAAACCTCATTTTGCAAAATTGGTTCCACCTTACTCTTATATTTAATAAAAGAGGATTTTAGAACATTTTTCCATATTTTTAATGCAACCCGAACTAGGCTTTCCTAAATTCACTCTTTTATATTCGAACCGCACTTTGACCGAACCGGTCCAAGCCCAAAACTCCTAAGCCCAAAACCGGGGCGTTACAAGTGCACTATAAACAAGTCGTATTGGATGTTGAGGTGTTGTGATTGTACCGAAAAATCCATCCAAGTACCCTAACGATCGAGGAATGTTTAAGGTGTTGCAACAATGGAGGTTAGCTCTCGTGTGCGAACCTTGTATGGTGTCTCGGCTCTAGTTAGTGGGCTATGCATCTACCGATGAGTGGTGTTGAGGGGTTGTGATTGTACCGAATACTCCATCACGATTGTCACAACAGTATAGGGTAGCTCCCGTGTGTGAGCCTTGAGGTGCCGGTAGTGTGTATGAAGTGTTTGGGGCAACACTTGGTAATCCGTGTATCCGATATGCTTTTTGAGAAATGAGAATGTTGTTGATCACTTGTAAGGCAATATAATTGATTAATTGTTATGGAAATGTATATGATGCATAATATAGAAAATGCATGTTTTACCTTAAAGCTTTGCATATTGGTGGTTGTGCATGGAAGGCTTTATTTATATGTTAGCAATGGATTTTGGCTTTGAAGTATTTGATACTTGTTGCATCGTGTATAACATGCTGATTTTAATGATGAAGTGCATGAATTTCAAAGAGGGCACGATGGTTTTCAAAAGTTTAAAAATGGTTTTGAGCATTCCTCAATAAGCTTTTATGCTGATGCTCTCTTTTGCTCATCAATGCAGATAAGTAAGTATTTAAAGGCAACAACTCGCAAAGGAATCCCATGAGACTTCACTTGAATGTATGTTGGTTATGGACTAGAGTAATAAAGGCAATGGGGTGTCCAATGTCTTGGAGTTTGTTTTTTTGGTATTTTTATTTTTGGTATAAGTTTGGTATGCCTATATTGTCTTGTAAATGGCCTCTAATTGTTGGATTAAGCTTTGTTTTGATATTTGACGTTTGGATGCTTGATTTTCATAGGAAGCATGCCTATAGAATACAATGTTTGTGATTGCCATGGTATGATGTTGTAGTTGCCTTGCATATTTGATGGTTGAAGTGCATTTGAGTTATATGTATGTTTAAATGCATGTTAAACTGCTTTAGGATGGTTTAAACTATGTAAAACAAGTAATTTGGGTATTTGCAGGTTGCAGGGTATCAATACACTTGATAGTGTATCGATACGGCCTTCGTAAATTTGAGGGGTGTACCGATACACGGGGGCGTATCGATATACATTTTACCTATTGATTTTGGGTATATCAATACGAACCTTGAGTGTACCGATATGTCCCTTTGTATTTTTGAGCCAGTAAGTCTTTTCATCGAGGGCGTATCGATACCCTCTTGAAGGGTATCCATACGGTAGTAGTTAATATGGTTAAATGGCATCTTCGAATGTTCTGAATCTTTACGTTTTAGCCCCTAAATGTTGTGGATGCAATTAAATGAGTTCGAATGATTATTTTGACCTAAGTATTGATAGAGATGCATGTAATGAGACTAATTAAAGGTTGGTAAACAGAAATGGGGAAAATATCTTTGAATTTGTTAAGTTTACAAAATGATCCCTAAAAATCAAAATTAGATAAAATGGATGAGCGTTTGAGTTGTGTTTGATCCGCTAATTTGTAAAACACATAGGAACCTAATTTGCATCTAGACAAGATAAAAAGAAAAAATGGGGTTGTTTATTGAGGTAAACCTTCCCGATTCACTTCAGTATTCCTTGCGTGACCCGTTCGGTCCAGTCTACCAGCTATGCCGGATCGAGGGAGTTACATTTGGTGGTATTAGAGCCATGTTACGAAAGAATGGGATGATGGTAAGTTGATGGTAAGTAATTGAGATGTGAATGTGTGTACTTGGTGATGTTTGTTTTGTACGGTGAATGTTATAAGCATGTTAATGTTCATCAAGTGATGGTGATGCTATGCATGGTGATTGTAATATGAATGTGAGCTGTTATATGTGATGATAGATTGGGCTGAATCTTAATGCTTGTGATGCATAATGGTTGTGACATGTATGTTGTTTGCTTTAAGCTTTGTTTGGGGGAAAATTGGAATGCTCATTACCTTATTACTATAGTTAAATGTTTTAAATTGAATTCGAAGTCTTGGATCCTTACTAGAAGCTGGCCTTATCTCTTGTTTTGTTTTATATTGATGCCTTAATTGTAACACCCCAGTTTTGGGCCTAGGTGTTTTACGAGTCAGTTTGGGCCGGTGGAACCAGTAGTCGGTTGCTCAAATCGTTAAAGGGTGATTTAGGGGAATCAAGGTTCGGAATGGGATAAAAATATGATAAAAATTCCTAAAACCCCCTAAAATGATGTTTAAGAGGTTGGCTAAATCAATTTTGCATAACGGGTTTTTGAAGGTATACATATTGGAACAGTGACCAAAATGTAAAGTTTTACAGTTGAGGAAAATGTGTTTTTCAAAAAGAGTCAAGATCATAGAATCTTTAGGGAGCTAATTGGTAATTAAGACTTTTCTCTAATTTGGCATGTGTTTTAAATGGTTTATTAAATATTTAAATGACTTTAATTAATCTAATTAAGGAGTTAGTTAATTAGTTAAAAGGTTTTCACGATCATTTTCATTCTATTGCTTTCACTTCAGCCAAACACTCTCCATTTTCTATCAAATTCCAGATTTTCTTCTTTCTCAAATTCACTCTTGATTTCCAACTTCATCTTTGGGATTTCTCTCAATTTCCTTCAAGATTCTTTGAAGCTAAACTTGCCAAATTAGGAGAGAAGCAAGGATTGGAGGTAAATTTCGTGCTAACCCTCTAATCAAGGTTCTTAAATGAAATTCTGGAGATATTTGACTCTTTGTTCATATTTTTTTATTGAGGTTTCGTTATTGTTTTAATAAAATGTTGAAATCTTGTTGAAAAAGATGATTAAAATGTGATTTTCGGAGCTGTGTTGATTTGATCAGTTTGAGATGGTTTCTAAATGGGTTTTGAAAGGTTTATGATGTTGAAATAGAGTCTTAACCATGTTAATCCCGAAATCCTTGAGATCCTTGGTTTTTAAGGTGTTTAAAGTTAGGTTTTGGGGGTGTAATGTGGAATCCGAGTTGCTGGAGGTATAAGGATGGTTTTAGGTTGCTTTTGGATGTTGATTGATGCTTAAAATGTATCAGATGTGTTGGTAGATGGCTGGGCTGTGTTTAGAGATCAATCGATTGAGTTTTTGGTTGTTTCGATTGGGTAAATTGGTGCTTTAGAGCAGGGCTGCGGGTTTTCTTTTGTGTGCTGGTGTTTGAATGCATTATGATGCATTGAATCTCTGTTTTTAATGCGTTGAAAACATAGGATAGTGTTCCAGAAGCAAACAAAGTGTTTTGGAGGCTTCAGACGTTTGATTTGTGCGTCGGCTAGTGTGGTTTCGCAAGCCGGTTAGTGGAACTTGGTTTTCCAGTGAGGAAACATTTTAGAAACGGTTTTTGGGAACATATTAAGAGCTTGAAATGCTTTACTAAGTTCGGAAGTAAGTAAAGTGGATTTCTCTCCCAGAATATGTTAGTTTGAGCCTTTGGTTGCACTTGATTTTAATTGCATTTACCTACTGTTTTAAAGCATGTTCTTGAGTGTATAAATGTGTTTGATAATGCCACGTGGTTTAAGGATGCACTAGGTAACTGATCCTTGAATGCATGTGTTGATGCATGAGTTTTGAAGTATAGTTTAATGCTTGAGTTACGGATTATCATGAATACATTGTAAAGACAATGAGGTATGCATGAAATGTCGATTATATTGGCAAGTGATGTTGAATAAAGTGTTTTGTAAATGAAATCGGATATAGTTAGCCGGCTATAGGATTGAGTGCACTATAAAAAGTTTGCCTTGGATGTTGAGGGGTTGTGATTGTACCGAAGACTCCATTCAAGTACCCTAACGATTGAGGATTGTTTAAGGTTGCAACGGTTGAGGGTAGCTCCCGGGTGCAAACCTTGTATGTGTCCTATCTCTCGTTAGTGGGTTATACATCTACTGATGAGTGGTGTTGGAGGGTTGTAATTGTACCGAATACTCCACCACGGGTGTCATAACGATGGGGGTTGCTCTCGTGTGTGAGCCTTGAGATGCCGGTAGAGTGTATGAAGGGTTTGGGACAACCCTTGGTAATCCGTGTATCCAATATGTTTTTGGGAATGTTTCTTATCACTTGTGAGCCAATATAATGGAATGAGATGTTATGGAAAATGTTGTTGATGCATATTATGAAAAATGCATGTTTAACTTTAAGCTTAGCATAATGGTGTTTATGATTGGAAGGCTTGATGATGTGTAGCAATGGTTTAATTGCAGGAAAATGTATGAATCATGTTGCATGATGTTTTGCATGCTGATTTTAATGATAAAGTGCATGGTTTTCCAAAGGAGGCATGATGGTTTTGAAAAGAGAGACAAATGGTTTTGTGCATTGGTGATGTTTTTGGTTTTGAGCAATCCTCACTATGCTTGTATGCTTATGCTCTCTTTGTTCATCAATGCACATAATTAGGAGGTTTATGGCAACAACAACAAGGGATTCTTCTAAAAGACTTCTCAAAAGTATGTTGAGGTTTTGAACTAGTGTAATAAAGGCAATGGGGGTGTCCAATGTTATATTTGGTTATGTAATCGCCTTTAAGTGTTGGTTTATGCTTGGAATTGAGATTTGACCTTTTGGTGCTTATTTCTCCTAGGAAGCATGCCTTTAGTTCTCTTGGTATTGTGAATGATTCTTTGGTGAAGTATTTGCCATGTTCTCTTGTTTGTTGATGTGTATTTAAGTTGCAAGCATGATTGGGTATATGTCGGATTAGTTTCGGATGATTGAAATTAGGTTAAACCAGAAAATTTAGATAATGCAAACCCTAATGTTTCGAAACACCCTTTCCTGTTTCGAAACGGTGGCCTTGAAGTGCCTTGTGGTTTCGAAATGGTGAGGCCTGTTTCGATACATTTTTCCTCTTTGAAATCTTGTTCCGAAACGGGTCTTAGAAGGTTTCGAAACAAACCCGCGTTTCGAAACGGTCAACAATGTTTCGATACGACCATTTCGATACAAGGCCTACTGTTTCGAAATGATTGGTTGTTAATACAGTTTTGGAATATTCTGAGTTTCTGTTCCTTTGCATTTTGGTTCCAGTTTGTCATGTATGCAATTAAATAAGTTCCAATGGGTATTTTGGGCTGAGTTTTTACAGAGAAGCATGTAATGAACTTAATTAAGGATTGATAATTTGAATTTTGTAATGATCCTTACACAATTTTGTTTTTTCTTAATGGTCCCTAAAGTGGAAATTGGTAATAACTGAGATGTCGTTATATCCGCTGCTTTGATTGAACACATAGGAATCTAAATTGTATCTAGACTAGATAAAAAGAAAAAAATAGGGTTGTTTATTGAGGTAAACCTTCCTTGTTTACTTTAATATTCCCCGTGTGACTAGTTTGGTTCGGTCCATCGGCTAGGCAGGGTCGAGCTGGTTACATTTTGTGGTATCTGAGCCATGTTCCAAAAGGTTGGGATGATGGTAAGTTGTTGGTAAGTGAGTTTGATGTGAATGTGTGTTTTTGGTAATGTTTGCTTTGTTTGTTGAATGTCTTAAGCATGTTAATGTTGAGTATGTGATAGTGATGTTATATATGGTGATTGATTATGAATATGCGCTGATATATATGATGTTGGAATGGGCTGAAATTTAATGCTTGTGATGCATGATGATTGAGACATGCATTTTGTATGCTTTATGCTATGTTGGGGGGGGGGGGAGGAATTGGAATGCCCATTGCCTTATTACCTAGTGAAATGTTTTTGAATTAGATTTGAAGTCTTGGATCCTTGTTAGAAGATGGCCTGATCTTTTCTTTTGTTTTATATTCATTCCTTAATGCTAATAGCACAATGGGCCCGCAGAGAGAGTTATGATCTGGGGCATGTACTCCTTTTGAGGAGCAACGTAATATGGAGAACGAGGTTCTACCTGGTGCAAATTTACCTCCTCCACCGCCACCACCACTTGGGGGTGAGGAGCAAGAACAACAAGGACAAGCTGGTCCGGTGTTGGGAGACTTGACGCCTCTGGTACAGGCGATGATGAGAGCTTTCCTGGTTACTGTTGATGGAGTGCATGTACAAGCGCCTACTACTGGGCAAACGAGTTTGCCATTGGAGCGCTTGAGAAGTTTAGGAGGAGTGGAGTTTCGTGGTTTATATCCTGAGGCATCCGAGGCTTGGATGGAAACACGATCCAGATCTTGGATTAGATGGGGTGCAACGATGCACGGAAGCTGGGGTGTGCAGTGTCGTTTGTAACTCCCCAATTTTGGGCTTAGAAGTTTTGAGTTTGAATCGGACCGGTCGGATTGCAGTTCGAATATAAAAGGTGGTTTTAGGGAAAGCCTAGTTCGGGATGCATTAAAAATATGGAAAAATATCTAAAAATCTTCTTTTATTATATATAAGAGAGTGGTGAAATCAATTTTACAAAATGAGGTTTCGAAATGTGACATTTCAAGTTAGTGACTAAAATATAATTTTTGAAAAGTTGGTGACTGTTTTTAAAGGATTGAAACTTTGAATCTTTAAGGAGCTAATTTACCCAAGAAGAGTTTTCTCCTGATTTTTCTTAATATTAAAGATTTATTAAATGATATTTAATAAAAGGAAAAAGGGGGAAATAGATATTTTTGATTTCATAACTAACTTTTCTCTAAATTTTTCCCACTTCATTTTCTCTCCATTTTCTCTCAGCCAAACACATTTCCCCAGCCATTTTCCCTCTGATTTCAACATCTAAAGATGAGATTTGAATCTCTAATTGATCTCTAATCATTTCTACACCAAATCCTTATCATTAGCCTATTGAATTTTCAAGAATCTTGGCTTTAAACAAGGAGAAACTCACATTTAGAGGTATGAACGTCCTTCTCCTCTAAATACTCAGTTCTTTACTGAAATTCCCAAGTTCTCAATCCTTGATTTGAGTTTTATTAAAGGTTTTAATGTTGTGTTCTTGATCTTGGCTTTAAATGCAAGATTTGGATCTAATTTTGAAGAAATTCGTATTAAATGATTGGGCTCTGTTTTGAGATGTCTTTTTGATGTAAATTGAATGTATAAATGATGTGTAATTGAGGTTTAATCAATGCAATCCCGAATAGGTTGATTTTCCTAAGTTTTTGATTGAGTTAATGGTGGTTTTTGGGGTGATTTTGATGTTCTGCTATAGCTGGAGGTATAAGGACATGATTAGATCCTTTTTGGATGCTAATTGATGTATAAGAATGATTGGATTTGATGGATCTTGGCTGGGTAATGTTGTAGAGGTGTTTGGATGTGATTTCGGTTGTGTTTGGTAGCCGAAATGTGAGTGTTGATGAGAGCAGCGAGTTTAGGTGTCTTGGTTGAAGATATTAATGCATGATGATGCATTAATCCTCTGCTTTGATGTGTTTAAAACAGGGGAGGCATCTTTGGATCCTTCTGGTGTTGATCCGGAAGCTTGATTGGTGTTTCGGCAAGCTTGCGAAACGGAATCGGTGAGTGAAGTTCGGTTTTCAGCTTTGAAACCAATGTTGGAAGGTTATGGGAGCTTAGTTTAAGTCTAAACAACTTAGCTAAGCTCAAGAGTAAGTTTTCGGAGAAACTCTCTTTTTGATGAACCATGAGATGGTTGAATGCAATGTGTTATTTTGCATGTTTTAAATTCTGTTTTGAAAGCATATTTTAGCATGTTTAATGCTGGTTTTGTAAGCCATGTGTTGAAGGATGCTCAAGGTAAGAGGTCCTTGGTTTGACATTGATAAATGTGGTTTTGATGCATAGTGATGCATGTTGATTTAATGGCTTTGATAAATGCTTTAAAATAGTGGATTAATGATGTTAAATGATGTATATTGGCAAGTGATGCGTTGGTTTAAAAGTACTTGAATCGAATATAGTTAGCCAGCTATATGATTGGGTGCACCGTGAATAAAGTCGCCTTGGATGTTGAGGGGTTGTGATTGTACCGTAAACTCCATCCAAGTACACTAACGAGATGGTTAAGATCACCATGGTGGTTAAAAGTCCATGAGTGGATCTTGTTAAGATCACAATGGTGGTTAAAAGTCCATGTGTGGATCTTCTGTTGTGTGTCCCGTGTTCTCGTTAGTGATGTTATACAACTACCAATTAGTGATGTGGAGGGGTTGTGATTGTACCATATACTCCATCACGGGTGTTGAGGGGTTGTGATTGTACCGTATACTCCACCTTGATATTGGTAGTGTGTATGAAGCGTATGGGACAACGCTTGTAATCCGCGTATCCGATTGTGTTTTGAATTGTAAAATGATTATGGATTATCACTTGAAAGCCAATATGACATGTTGATAATTTAAAGCATGAGATGCTTGGTTTGTATGCATAAATGCATGATAAATGTTGTTTTGAATCTAAAGGCCTTGAAAAGGTGTTTTTACAAATGCATTATTGTGATGTTTTAATTGAGCATTCCTCACTAAGCTATGTGCTTACGCTCTCTCTTTTCTTAAACCAATAATGCAGAGCATTGAAGTGCATAAAGGGCAGCAAGGAGGTCAAGGATCCAAGTGAAAGACTAAGCTCATGTATGGTGAATGTTTTCCTAACACTATTAGCTTTTGGCATTTGGCAATGGGAACCTAGATTGTGGTTTTGGGAGATGTTTTGGACTTCCTAAGTATGTTATATGCTTTTGATGATGTTGGAACATGTAAATGGCCTTTTGGTATTTGGTTTGATGTTTTGATGGTTGCATGGTTCTCAATATAGGATGCATGCCTATAGAATTGGGATTTTTCTTGAATAATGCCATGATTGAGATTAGTTGATGCTAATATGTTCCTTGGGTGTTTAGTGACTTGCTGGTATGTTTTGGGTGTCTTTGGAATGTGCTCGATGGGTCAATTGCTTGATAAACCAGCAAAATTCTGCAATTCTGGGCAGCCCGTATCGGAACGGGTGCTACTGTTTCGGAACAGAGGGCTTGAAATGGCCTTGGCGTTTCAAAACAGGTAGAGCTGTTCCGAAATGGATTTGCCACTGCCAAGCCCTGTTTCGAAACTTGTTTCGGAACGGTCCCGCGTTTCGGAACGGATCTTTCCCGTTTCGAAACACTCGACCGTTGGGCACTGAATCTGATGGTTAAATGTTTTGAAACTCTTACGTTTTGGTCCCAATCTTTGTATATGCAATTGGTTGAGTTTGTGATATTCGTTTGAGATGAAATTTGACAGAGAAGCATGAAATATGATTAAATTCATAATGGTAACTTTAAAACTGGTTAAATCCTCTTAATTTTCAGAATTTGCAATTTGGTCCCTAAATTTGTATGTTGTGCAATTGAGTCCCTAAATGTTTTCCGATTGCTGTGATTTTTGAGTATGTTCTTCTCAAGAATACACTTAGGGTTAATATGCATTTAGACAAGTTTAAAAAGAAAAAACGGGTCGTTAATCAAGGTTGACTTTCAGGTTGACTTTGGTTTTCCCCGTGTAATCTTCGTAGTTCAGGTCAACCGTCTATGCCGGGCTAAGGGGGTTACATCGTTGTTGCATGGTGATGCATACACATGGTGGGCGACTGTGACTGCGGCCTTGGAGCCCGAACATGTGGATTGGACTTTCTTTCAGTCTGCTTTTAAAAAAAAGTAACTTGAAATTAGATACCTGGATGATTAGAAGCGGAAGTTCATGTCCCTGGTGCAAGGGAATATGATAGTGCCTGAGTACGAGGTCCAGTTCGTACGATTGAGCCAGTACGCTCCAGACTTGGTGCCGAGTGATAGGCATCATTGTGACTCTTTTCGGTACGGCCTGGTGCAGGACGTGAAGACGTTCATGCTTGCATCTAATTTTATATGGATTTTGATGTGTTTGTGACACGGGCTAAGGACATACAATAGAGTTTGGGTTTGTCAGCTCGTATGGGAGGATCTAGCTCGGGCAAGAGAGCTGCTGATGCTGGCCCTAATGGTGGGTAGAACTAGAGAAACCGTGATCGTAGATATCAGCCCGTGGATATGCTAGGTAACTTTGGGCGAGGAGCGCCAGCTCAGGGCGGCAGGGCGAGGTTTGAGCAGAACACATGTTGGTCATGTGGTTCGCATGAGCACTTGAGGCGAGATTGTCCTCGTGCGGCTCGTGAGGTGCAAGCTCCGGTGGCTGGGGTAAATTCTTGTTGGAATTGTGGATCGGCTGACCACATGAGGCGTGAGTGTCCTTTATTGGCGGGAGGTGGTCAGGGTCGTGTACCTGTTAGTGCACCACAGAGAGGCCAAGAGCGCAGCTGTAGCAACTTTTAGAGGAGAGAGGATGGGCAGAGAGGTGTGGCTCATGTCATTGCGGTTTAACCAGAAGGGGGTGGTCCTGCGAGGGTGTATGCACATCGCGAGGGTCGGAGTGACACTAATGTGATTGCAGGTATCTTCACCTTGCAATCCTTGTCTTTGTTAGCATTGATTGATTCTGGATCTACACATTCATACATCTTGATTGAGAATGCACATTTGCTTGACATTCCTATAGAGATGCTAGACATAGGGATGCAAGTGACAAGTTCTTTTGGTGAGACTGTTGTTACAAGAAAATTGTATAGGAGATGTCCATTATCTGTTCAAGGTCATGTGTTTTTAGTTGATTTGATTGAGTTATATTTTTATGGTTTTGATGTGATTCTTGGAATGGACTAGTTGGTTAAGCATCGAGCTGTGGTGGATTTTGATGTTAAACGAGTCATCTTGAAGCTTGCAGATGATTACGAGGTAGTAATCGTAGGCGAGAACGTGAAATTCTTGTCTAATGCAATTTTGGCTCTTGAAGCAAGTCGGATGATGGAGTTGGGTTGCGAAGCTTTCTTGGGGTTTATGATGAATCCTGGTACGAAGGAAGTGCGGGTGCAAGACATACGAATAGTATATAAGTTTCTGGGTGTTTTTTCGGAAGAGTTGCCTGGGTTGCCACCAAACCGAGTGGTTGAGTTTGGCATAAAATTGTATGAGAATACAACTCTTGTGTCCATTGCTCCTTATCGCATGCCATCTAAGGAGTTGAAGATGCAACTCCAAGAGTTGCTTGACCAAGGATTCTTAAGGCCGAGTATTTCACCTTGGGGTGCACCGATCTTGTTTGTAAAGAAGAAGGATGTTACAATGCGTATTTGCATAGATTATCGGTAATTGAACAAGTTTACAATTAAGAACAAATACCCTCTGCCAAGGATTGATGATTTGTTTGACCAGTTTCATTGTGCTTCGGTGTTTTTGATGATTTATTTGAGGTCAGGTTATTACCAACTAAAGGTTAAAGATGTGGATATACCTAAGACAACTTTTCGGACTAGGTATGGCCATTATGAGTTTTTGGTGATGTCTGTAGAGTGTCCACGAGTTCTATATTTTGTACACATTCTTGCCCTTATTATTGCAATTCTTAAGCTCATTTATGCATATTTAGGTGCATTGCATGCATAAGAACAATATTTTCTCTTTTACAATGTTTTTTTTGAATATTATTGGTTAAGAAAGATAATGTTTTAGTTAGATTTTTATTTTCAGGTGTTGTAGCTGTGTAGATGAGTAGAGGACATGAGAGGATAGGAAAAGCTGGGAACAAAAGGAGCTGTACTGAAGCAGTTCCAGGTGCCGACAAGGACGCAGCCATAGCAGCAATGCCGCCAAGTGCCGCCCAGGCAGGAGTTACACTGACTTAGTCACGATAGGATGCGATTGAAAGAGGGCAATTCCCCGAGCCCAATAAGCCAAATCTTGCAAATTTCTAAAGCTTGTAGCGGCCGGTAGAGTTGATCTAAGATTGATAAGTAAGAGTACTTATCCTTACTTGCGAAAGAAGGCAACGTCCAAAGAGTCCACATTCAAGTAAAAAAGGAGTCAACATTTAATGTAAAGTTACTTTAAGGACTTCTACTCCAAGAAGGACTCAAACTTAGGCCATGAGCCCTATATATACCCATGTATGTGAGGGTATATGGGCATGGAGGGATGCACGGATGCATAGATGCATAATAGAGAGGTAGATAGATAGATTGGAGGTGTTGGAGGTCGCGACCCAACTCTCCTAGGGTTTAGGTTTTTGTATGTAAAGTAGTTGTGAGAAACGGTTTTAATAGTTTAAGTGTGTTTTCAATAAAATATTCCAAGTTTGCTTAATTCTTGTTCTTCACTTCTTCTATTAGTTTGAAAAGTCCAGTTGAAGAAACCCATTTGTCGGGCACGATAGTGTAAGGCTCACGAAAGGATTAAGCACTGTCTCATCAGCTAAAGGTGTTGACTAATTCGGCTTAGAAATAAGTTCGTGTTTAAACAGCTAAAAGGAGCAACCAAACATTGACTGCATGTGTTAGGTTTACGTTGAGATTGCTAGGTATTGCCTACATCACGTGGTGCCAGAATCCTTACCTAGACATAAGAAGGATCACTTAAGAATTGCTCTGCCGAACTTGGAGTATCTGCCAGACTTTCCGCCATGACTTATTTCCATTCCACTTGCCGAGACAGCGAAAGTTGCAGGGGTAGAGACCTGCTGCGGCCGCGTGACAGGGTCGTAGCAGTCGTCCGCCAGTACCCACCGAGGCAGCAGATCATGGCAGCTCAACACACTTAGGCTTTACAATGCAGTTTGAACACTATTTAACTACAATTACTTTACCCATTCTATCGACCTTATCTCTCCATATCATCCCTTTCATCACTATCTTTATTTTATTTGTGTTTTTATATTTCCACATTTAGAGATTTGATTGTGGAATTTACTAAATCCTTGTGCAGGAAACCATTCATAGAAGCTGCTCCAATCCCTATGGGAGACGATATCTTTTATACTATAACTTGACAAGAGTTTGCACTTGTGCTAATAAATATAGAACACCTAAACGCTCTACAAGTTTTTAGCATCGTTTCCCGGGATTGGCAACAATCAATGCATTTGAATTTTTGCACCTCTATTTTAGTTTTTGCACATTAAATTTATGTTTATTTTATTTCTTATATATATATATATATATATGCCTCTTTGTTTTCTTTTGTGTATGTCCCGCCAGGGCAGCAAAGATGGGAGCCAACAACCACCTGAGGAGGGGAAGGACATGCCCGAACGAAAAGCTAAAAGCAGAGCCCTAAGGAAGTTGTTATGTTTGGGGAAAAGTGCAACCCGACATAATCTGATTTTTATTTTTATGTATTAGAATTAGATTTAATTTTTAGTTATGTAATTTTTTTTTTTTGCATTTAATTTATTTTAGGTTAGGAATGAAGGCAAAACCAAGAAGGATGAAAGAATACAGGATAAGCCCAATCCAGCGACCAAGGCAGCCCAAGGAAGATGAGCATAACGGCTAGCGACTTCATAAGGGCTAGTCGCAACGACTATATTTGCAACAGCTAGCAGAACGAATATCTGCGTAAAGACTAGAAGCGTGGAAATCGCACTGCAATAATTGCCTTCTGTTGGTAGCGTGCCCGCCAAGGCAACAAAGAGAAGTGGCTATATAAAGCCAACTATTCTTCTCTTGTTCTTCACTTTGCTCTCTTTTTTACTCTCAATTCTTCTTTTCAATCTTTGCTTTCAAGATTTCACTTGCTTTACTTTCTTGCAATTTCTTTTTCTTTCTTTAGGAAAACACAACCGATCTCACAATTATTGCCACATTAAAACAAACTGCCTCCATCTCCAATCCAACCTTTTAAAGTTTCTTAAACCCTGCTGTCGCGACAACTTACAAGCAACACTTCACCGAGCGGCAACATTGGGAGGAAATAATGTTCCAATACACAAGGCCAGATAGGGATTTTGGCCTCGAACCCACCATATTCCAAAGGGTACACAACTTGGTTTGGGACATTTTCACACGACAGCTAGATGGGATAAACAACAATGAGGTGCGAGAATTCTATCCCCACAAGCCTACGACATGAAACCCATTTGTCTATGTCCGCGGCGAAGGATTCAAGCTCACAACGGAAACCATCAACAACTTCTACAGCATAGAAATCAGAAGGAATCCACATGAAGAATGGAAGTCCTACTTAACGGCGATTGACTACGAAAAGATCAAGAAAGACACATGTCGACCCAACACCAAGTGGCTAACCGGTAAGAATAATGGTTCAATCAACCGACACGATCTGCTGTCGGGGGCCGTTCTCTGGAGCAACTTCGTCCAACGCCACCTGATGCCCACCTCGCACGAATCAACAGTCAACAAGCCACGGCTGGCCCTTACCCACAGCATTACGAAAGGGCAGCCAATCAACGTTGGCGAAGTAATTCTAGAGGAGATCTATGCCCACACAGACGAGCCCAATGCCAAGGGACCTCTGGTCTTCCTTGAACTCATCACACGCCTATGCGCCAACATCCGCATCCCAAGGATACAATCATTCCTGCCAAGGAAGGGTGGACAAGAAAGGCGCGCCTCCAGATGATGCAGGAGTCGGAGTCGGAAACACCGTCAACCGCCCAGCTTTCGTCCCAACCTGTCGCCACCCAAGCTATAGCGGGCAATACTGAAGCTGCCCTCCCCTCTGCCATGAGCCCCTTGCTGCGCAGCCTCGTCGAAAGCTGCCAAAAGATCTAGCACAAACATGTGATCTTCACCAAATATATTGCGGAGGTGCAAGAGGCCTTTGTGGCCTACTTGCTCGGAAAATAACATGACGGTGGCCCACAGTTGCCCGTATTCCCATCGGAGTTAGTAGCGTCCAAACCGACCCAGATCACACCCAGACCAGCTGCTACTCCAGCCGCCGCTAACAGCGAGGGGCCACACATCCGCCCTAAGTGAAGGACCTCACCCACTCCCATTCAGTCGTATGAACTAACCTCCTCATCAGAGTCGGAGAAAGAAGAGTAGACGACCACCGCCTTTTCAGGAGCAAAGGAGGCAACTGCCAAAAACCACGAGGACTCAGACATGGAGATATCTGACTCCTTTAATGATTAATCGGTCAAGGCAGTAAGGAAGAGAAAGCGGCCAGCCGCATCAATCGAGCGTCGGGGTGGAGGGTCTAAACCTGAGCCAGAAGCACCAACAAAATGACCCACACCCAGCTGAATCCAGCCGGCGTGTGGCACGAAGAATAACCTTGCCGCCATACCTTTTGCCACTCGCCGCCTAGTCCTGCCCGCCTCTTTAGAATCATCCTCCGATGCAGCAACAACAGAGGGGAAATCCCCTAGTCTATAGCACATTTCCTTTTTCTTTTACTTGTTTTTCCTTTTATTTTTATGATTTCTTTTATTTTATCTGTTTTTCTTTTTATGTTTTATTTCTTTTGTTTTTTGTAAGGCATTGAGGACAATGCCAACCTTGAGTTTGGGGGGGGGGGAGGGAATAGTCCTCTTTGTTTTAGGTTCATTTAGCAGCATATAGGAGCATGTGTAAATTCTGTCCTAAACACTCAATGAAGTAGAAACTCTTAGTTCAAAAAAAAACTTGTGTCTATGATAGTTAGCCGACTACTTATATTCGCACCATACTAAATTTTTATGACTTAACTATGGGAAGAAGCATGAAAAACACTTGGAAAATTTTTCTTTTTCCCAATTATTATTACACTGTGTGTTAAATGCTAAATTTTTCTCGAGTTCTAAGTTTAACACTACCTGCGTTACTTAATAAAAATTTCTTAATTGAATACAGGTTTGTCGCCACAACAGCATCACAAAAATAATAAAAACCCTAAAGGTGCCTATAGCAGGCTCTAGAAAGGATCATGAGCAAGGACACTCCGTTGCTATCAAAGTCCAAGTATCTAAACCATGTGACAGATAAATTAACAAGAGTGAATGAAAGCCTTCATGGGATGACTCTATTCAAAGGGTTTAGAGTTTCGTAGAGTGCACTTAACATATCTTCAAACACAGAGAATAGTTGCGATGAGTTGAATCCCTTAAAGCCATGATCAGAAAAAGAGGAAAGAAATGCCTAATAGTGCTGCCAAGACAACAACTCGTATCCTTTTTAAGAATTTAATTATTTTAGCATTCTTTGTTAACTTAGTTTACTTAACATGTTTTAGCATGGACACAGACCGGTACATACTGCACTGGCACTTAGAAAATTAAAATCTAAGTTAAAGGCTAAGTTTATGCTAATTTTGTGCAAGGGGCAGGTTTACTGGTTAGGTTGCATTGCTTGAGGACAAACAATAGTTCGAGTTTGGGGGTGTGTACAGTGTCCACAAGTTCTATTTTTGTACACATTTATGCCCTTATTATTGTTATTCTTAAGATCATTTAGGCATATTTAGATGCATTGCATGCATAATAACAACATTTTCTCTTTTACCATGTTTTTGTTGAATATGTTATGTTTGGTTAAGAAAAGATACTGTTTTAGTTTTGTTTTTTATTTTCAGGTGTTGTAGCTGTGTAGAGGAGCAGAGGACAGGAGAGGATAAGAAATCTGGGAACAAAAGGAGCTGTATTGAAGTAGTTCCAAGTGCCGCCAAGGACGTCCCCATAGCAGCAATTCCGCCAAGTGCCGCCCATGCATTAGTTACACCGACTTAGTCAAGATTTGTTGCGATAGAAAGAGTGCAATTCCCCGAGCCCAATAAGCCCAGTCTTGCAATTTTCTGAAGCCTGTAGCGGCCGGTAGAGCTGATCCAAGATTGATAAGTAAGAGTACTTATCCTTACTTGCGGAAGAAGGCAACGTCTAAAGAGTCGACATTCAAGTCAAAAAGGAGTCAGCATTTAATGTAAAGTTACTTTAAGGACTTGTACTCCAAGGAGGACTCAAACTTAGACCATGAGCCATATATATACCCATGTATGTGAGGGTATAGGGCATGGAGGGATGTACAGATGCATAGATGCATATCAGAGAGGTAGATAGATAGATTGGAGGTGTTGGAGGCTGTTGCTCAACTCTCTTAGGGTTTAGGTTTTTGTATGTAAAGTAGTTTTGAGAAACGATTGTAATAGTTTAAGTGTGTTTTCAATAAAATATTCCAAGTTTGCTTAATTCATGTTCTAACTTCTTCAATTAGTTCCAAAAGTTTAGTTGAAGAAATCCTTTTGTCGGGCACAAAAGTGTGAGGCTCACGAAAGGATTAAGCACGGTCTCATCATGTCGAGGTGTTGACTAATTCGTCTTAGACATAAGTTCGAGTTTAAACGGGTAAAAGGAGCAACCAAACGTCGACTGCCTGTGTTGGGTTTACGCTGAGATTGCTAGGTATTGCCTACATCACGTGGTGACATAATCCTTACCTAGACATAGAAAGGATCACTTAAGAATTGCTCTGCGAACTTGGAGTATCTTCCAGACATGCCGCCAGGACTTATTTCCATTCCACTTACCGAGACAGTGGAAGTTACAGGGGCAGAGACCCGCTGCGGCCGTGTGACAGGGTCGTAGCTGCCGTCCGACAATACCCACCGAGGCAACAGGTCATGGCAGCACATTACACTTAGGCTTTACAATGCAGTTTGCACACTATTAAACTACAATTACCTTACCCAATCTATAGACCTTATCTCTCCCTATCATCCATTTCATCACTATCTTTATTTTATTTGTGTTTTTATATTTCCACATTTAGAGATTTGATTGTGCAATTTACTAAATCCTTGTGCAAGAAACCATTCATAGAAGTTGCTCCAATCCCTGTGGAAGACGATCTCTTTTATACTATAACTTGACAAGAGTGTGCACTTGCACTCATAAATAGAGAACACCCAAACGCTCTACAATGTTGTTTGGGTTAACAAATGCACCGGTTGCAATCATGGATATGATGAATAGGGTGTTCCATAAGTTTCTAGATTAGTTTGTGGTAGTGTTTATCGAAGATATTCTCGTATACTCACTTACCGAGAAAGATCATGATAATCATTTAAGAATTGTGTTACAAGTGTTGCTGGAAAATCAGCTTTATGCTAAGCTGAGCAAGTCTGAGTTTTGGCTCAGGGAGATGGTTTTTCTTGGACATGTGGTGTCAGCCGAAGGTATTCGGGTTGATCAACACAAGGTCGAGGTGGTGATGAGTTGGAAAACGCCTAATTTTGTGACGCAAGTGCAAAGTTTCCATGGGTTGGCTTGATATTACCGGATGTTTGTTGAGGGTTTTTTCTAAGATTGCTCCTCCTTTGACCAAGTTGTTGCAAAAGAATGTTCACTTTGAGTGGACGGATGTTAGGCAACAAGCTTTCGAGAAATTGAAGGAAGCTTTGACGCATGCTCCTGTCTTGAATCAACCATAATCAGGTAAAGAGTTTGTAGTTTATAGTGATGCATCATATGTTGGGTTGGGTTGCATGTTTATTCAAGGTGGGAAGGTTGTAGCTTATGCATCTAAATAGTTGAAGGTGCATGAGTGCAACTATCCTACTCACAATCTAAGGCTAGCTGCGGTGGTGTTTGCATTGAAGATTTGGAGACACTATCTTTATGGTGAGAGGTGTGTAGTTTACACTGACCATAAGAGTTTGAAGTATCTTATGTCGCAAAAGGAGTTGAATCTTAAGAAATGAAGGTGGTTGGAGTTGCTTAAGGATTATGATCTGACAATGGAGTATCATCCTGGAAAGGCCAATGTTGTGGTCGATGCTTTGAGTAGGAAGGTAGTTGTTGAGCTGAGAGTGATGTTTGCTCGGTTGAGTTTATCACGTGATGGTGGATTGATAGCCAGGTTGCAGGTGAGACCTTCCTTGATTCAGTTGATCATGGAGAAACAGTTTCTTGATGATTTGTTGCTGCCTGATGTTCATGATATAGCGGATGTAATGCAACAGACTTCTATTTCAATAATGATGGATTCTATCTTTCAAAAGTTGAATAGTTGTACGTGAAGATATTGAGTTGAGGCGCACTATTCTGGCTGAGGCTCATAGCAGTCCTTTTGCTATGTACCCTGGTGGTACTAAAATGTATCGTGGTTTGAAGGATGAGTGCTATTGGGTGGGGTTGAAAATGATGTTGCTAATTTTGTAAGCAAGTGTATTGTTTGCCAGCGTGTGAAAGCGGAGCATAAGTTTCCTTCTGGTCTGTTACTGTAACACCCCAATTTTGGGCTTAGACGTTTTGAGTTTGAATCGGACCGGTCGGATTTCGGTTCGAATATAAAAGGTGGTTTTTAGGGAAAGCCTAGTTCGGGATGCATTAAAAATATGGAAAAATATCTAAAAATCTTCTTTTATTATATATAAGAGAGTGGTGAAATCAATTTTACAAAATGAGGTTTCGAAATGTGACATTTCAAGTTATTGACTAAAATGTAATTTTTGTAAAGTTGGTGACTGTTTTAAAAGGATTGAAACTTTGAATCTTTAAGGAGCAAATTTACCCAAGAAGAGTTTTCTCCAGATTTTTCTTAATATTAAAGATTTATTAAATGATATTTAATAAAAGGAAAAAGGGGAAATAGATATTTTTGATTTCATAACTAACTTTTCTCAAAATTTTTCCACTTCATTTTCTCTCCATTTTCTCTCAGCCAAACACATTTCCCCAACCATTTTTCCTCTGATTTTAACACCTAAAGATGAGATTTCAATCTCTAATTGATCTCTAATCATTCCTACACCAAATCCTTATCTTTTGCTTATTGAATTTTAAAGAATCTTGGCTTTAAACAAGGAGAAACTCACATTTAGAGGTATGAACGTCCTTCTCCTCTAAATACTCAGTTCTTTATTGAAATTCCCAAGTTCTCAATCATTGATTTGAGTTTTATTAAAGGTTTTTATGTTGTGTTCTTGATCTTGGCTTAAAATGCAAGATTTGGATTTAATTTTGATGAAATTCGTATTAAATGATTGGGCTCTGTTTTGAGATGTCTTTTTGATGTAAATTGGATGTATAAATGATGTGTAATTGAGGTTTAATCAATGCAATCCCGAATATGTTGATTTTCCTAAGTTTTTGATTGAGTTAATGGTGGTTTTTGGGATGATTTTGATGTTCTGCTATAGCTGGAGGTATAAGGACGTGATTAGATCCTTTTTGGATGTTAATTGATGTTTAAGAATGTTTGGAATTGATGGATCTTGGCTGGGTAATGTTGTAGAGGTGTTTGGATGTGATTTTGGTTGTGTTTGGTAGCCGAAATGTGAGTGTTGATGAGAGCAGCGAGTTTAGGTGTCTTGGTTGAAGATATTAATGCATGATGATGCATTAATCTTCTGCTTTGATGTGTTTAAAACAGGGGAGACATCTTCAGATCCTTGTGGTGTTGATCCGGAAGCTTGATTGGTGTTTCGGCAAGCTTGCGAAACGGAATTGGTGAGTGAAGTTTGATTTTCAGCTTTGAAACCAATGTTTGAAGGTTTTGGTAGCTTAGTTTAAGTCTAAACAACTTAGCTAAGCTCAAGAGTAAGTTTTCGGAGAAACTCTCTTTTTGATGAACCATGAGATGGTTGAATGCAATGTGTTATTTTGCATGTTTTAAATTCTGTTTTGAAAGCATATTTTAGCATGTATAATGCTGGTTTTGTAAGCCATGTGTTGAAGGATGCTCAAGGTAAGAGATCCTTGTTTTGGACATTGATAAATGTGGTTTTGATGCATAGTGATGCATGAGGGTTTAATGGCTTTGTTAAATGCTTTAAAACAGTGGATTAATGATGTTAAATGATGTATATTGGCAAGTGATGTGCCGATTTAAAAGTACTTGAATCGGATATAGTTAGCCGGCTATAGGATTGGGTGCACCGTGAATAAAGTCGCCTTGGATGTTGAGGGGTTGTGATTGTACCGTAAACTCCATCCAAGTACACTAACGAGATGGTTAAGATCACCATGGTGGTTAAAAGTCCATGAGTGGATCTTGTGTTAAGATCACAATGGTGGTTAAAAGTCCATGTGTGGATCTTGTGTTGTGTGTCCCGTGTTCTCGTTAGTGATGTTATACAACTACCAATGAGTGATGTGGAGGGGTTGTGATTGTACCATAGTCTCCATCACGGGTGTTGAGGGGTTGTGATTGTACCGTATTCTCCACCTTGATATTGGTAGTGTGTATGAAGCGTATGGGACAACGCTTGTAATCCGCGTATCCGATTGTGTTTTTGAGTTGTAAAATGTTATGGATTATCACTTGTAAGCCAATATGACATGATGATGGATTGAAGCATGAGATGCTTGGTTTGTATGCATAATTGCATGATACTCCCTCTGTCCCATGTTTTTTGTCCATTATTGACCAAGCACATAGTTTTAGGAGATCAAATTGACCACATGCCAAGTCATATAAAATATATGAAGTGACCAAATTGCCCTCTAAAATGTCAAACTATTTCTAAAGTGGGAAACTATTAAAATCGGAATTTTAACCCAACTAAATAGGCGCCAAATTAGATTTGGCTAAAATTGTGTTTTAAATTTTAAATATAATTGCCAAAATTTCAGCCAAAAATTTCGCACCAAAATTTAAGCGTCCATTTAAAAAATTTCCATCCCTTTTAAACCACTTAACAAGATTAAACCAGCGTTCTTCTTTTCATTTTCTTTTTTCATGCTTTGAACCAATATCAGTGAGAATTTTTTCTTATCTTTCATGATGGATTCTGAAGATACAAATATTAGAATGGAGTCTTTTCTAGTATCGACAAATAGTAGAGAGCGGAATAAGCAATTAAGCAAAGAGCAAAGGCAAGCTTTGATTGAAACTCTGTTAAAATAGGGCAACAATGGAAAGCTATCCAAAGGCTCCATAAGTCAAACTGCAGATATGTTCTTAGTTTCTACAAAGACTGTGAGTAGATTATGAAAAAAAGTAAAAGCATTTGTGGAGCAAGGCATAATGATTGATGTTAGTAGTATGTATCATCGAAGGACAAAGAAGAGGATTTCTATTGATATGAATCGTATTTTAGAAATTCCACTTCGTAGACGAACAAATATTCGTTCGATGGCCAAAGCTTTAAACATGTCAAAGTCTACTCTTCATCGTCGAATTAAAGAAGGTTTCATCAAGCCACACACTAATGCTATAAAGCCTTATTTGACTGATGCAAACAAAAAAGCCATATTGCATTTTTGCTTATCAATGCTTGAGCCAGGTACTATCACCACAAATCCTTTGTTTATTGACATGTTTAATATAGTGAATATTGATGAAAAGTGGTTTTATTTGTCAAAAACATCAGAACGATACTATCTTCATCCACAAGAGGTTGAACCTTTTCGTAGTTGCAAAAGCAAAAGGTTTATCACCAAAGTAATGTTCTTAGCTGCAGTGGCTCGACCTCGCTTTGATGAATTTTTTAATTGTATATTTTCTGGAAAAATAAGAATTTTTCCATTTATATTCAAAGAACCAGCAAGACGAAATAGCAAAAATAGACAAGCTGGAACCTTAAAGACTAAGCCAATATTATCAGTAACTAAAGATGTAACAAGGTCATGCTTGATTGATAAGGTTCTACCAGCTATTAGAGCTAAATGGCCTAGTTCTAGTGACAAGAGAATTTTCATTCAACAAGACAATGCAAAGCCTCACATTGACATTGATGATGAGCAATTCTTGCAAGCTGCAAGTGTGGGTGATTTTAATTTTCAGTTGTTTTTTCAACCTCCAAACAGTCCTGATTTAAATGTGTTGGATCTTGGATATTTTAGAGCAATACAATCTTTGCAGCATCAAGAATCTCCTACAAACATTGATGAATTGGTGAGAGTTGTAGAAAAATCATTTGATGAGTTATCACCGGAAAGTTTAAACAATGTTTTTTTAACATTGCAGTCATGTATGATCGAAATTATGAAGGTTAATGGAGCAAATAATTATAGGTTGCCTCATATGGGTAAGCAAAGGCTAGAAAGAAATGGTGAACTTCCCATTCAACTCCACTGTGATCGTAGTATTGTGCAAGAAGCTCTTTTGCAGATTCAACTTCAACCATAAATGCAGTAAATGTTCTAGTTTAGGTATTGCTATTGACCTTTTTGTGGTTTTTTGTTTAGTCATTCTAATCTTTTTTGTAAACTTGAGTTATGGAGTATACAACTCAAGTAAAATGGTGATTGTGTTGAAGTTATAGAAGTATATAAAATGTTTTTGTGTGTTTATTGTAAATTATCTGTAATGAAAAAAATCATCTTCTTATGAAACAAGCCTCTCCTGCATTTAGTTTTGAAGTTATAATTATGGCAGTTTTGTTTTTATGGCAGAAACAGATTTGATTTTTTATTTATTGAATGATTATTATATTAAAATGTGTAAAGGGTAAAAAGGAAGTATAAGTGCTGTTATCTTTTGACTTTTTTATTAAGACATTTTGAATGGGACAATTTTAAAAACTAAAAGGGACATTTTAAATGGGACGGAGGGAGTAAATGTTGTTTTGAAACTAAAGGCCTTGAAAAGGTGTTTTTACAAATGCATTATTGAGATGTTTTAATTGAGCATTCCTCACTAAGCTATGTGCTTACGCTCTCTCTTTTCTTAAACCAATAATGCAGAGCATTGAAGTGCATAAAGGGCAGCAAGGAGGTCAAGGATCCAAGTGAAAGACTAAGCTCATGTATGGTGAATGTTTTCCTAACACTATTAGTTTTTGGCATTTGGCAATGGGAACCTAAATTGTGGTTTTGGGAGATGTTTTGGACTCCCTAAGTTTGGTTAATGCTTTTGATGATGATGGAACATGTAAATGGCCTTTTGGTTTTTGGTTTGGTGTTTTGATGTTCGCATGATTTCAATTATAGGATGCATGCTTATAGAATTGGAGTTTTCCTTGAATGATGCCATGGTTGAGATTAGTTGATGCTAATATGTTCCTTAAGTGTTTGATGACTTGTGTGTATGATTTGGAGGTCATATGAATGTGTTTGATGGGCTGAAAGTGTGTTAAACCAGAAGAATTATGCAATTCTGGGCAACTCGTTTCGGAACGGGTGCTACTGTTTCGGAACAGGTGGCCTGAAATGGCCATGGCGTTTCGAAACAGGTAGAGTTGTTCCGAAACGGATTTGCCACTGCCAAGCCTTGTTCCGCAACTCGTTTTGGAACGGTCCCGCGTTTCGGAACGGATCATCCCCGTTTCGGAACACTCGACCGTTCGGCACTGAATCTGATGGTTAAATGTTTTGGAATTCTCACGTTTTGGTCCCAAACTTTGTAAATGCAATTGATTGAGTTTGAGATATCCGTTTGAGTTGAAATTTGACATAGAAGCATGAAATATGATTAATTTCATAATGGTAACTTAAAATGCGGTGAAGTCTTCACTATTTTCAGAATTTGCAATTTGGTCCCTAAATTTGTATGTTGTGCAATTGAGTCCCTATTTGTTTTCCGAATGCTGTGATTTTTGAATATGTTCATCTTGAGTGTTCACCTAGGGTTAATATGCATTTAGACAAGTTTAAAAAGGAAAAAAAGGGTCGTTAATCAAGGTTGACTTTCGGGTTGACTTTGGTTTTCCCCGTGTAATCTTCGTAGTTCGGGTCAACCGTCTAGGCCGGGCTAAGGGGGTTACAGTTACAGCCTTTGAGGATACTAAAGTGGAAATGGGAAAGGATTACGATGGATTTTGTATCTGGTCTGCCTTTGTTACCATCTAAGAAGAACTCCGTATGAGTGATTGTGGATCATCTTACGAAGTGTGCACATTTCTTGGTTGTGCATACTACGTATAGGTTGGAAAAAATTGTAGAGTTTTATATTGTTGAGATTGTGCGTTTGCATGGTGTGCCTAAATCCATAGTGTCGGATAGGGATCCGAGGTTTACGGTAAGGTTCTGGGAATGTTTATATCAGGCGTTGGGTACAGGTTCGAATTTCAGCACTTCATATCATTCTCAATCGGATGGACAGTTGGAACGAGTTATCCAGGTGCCGGATGACATGTTGTGATGTTGTGTGAATGATTTCCAAGGTTCTTGGGAAAAGCATCTGCCTTTGGTTGAGTTTTCCACTAATAACAGTTTTCAGGTAAGTATACAAACTGCTTCGTATGAGGCCTTGTATGGGAGAAGGTGTAGAACAACTTTTTGTTGGGCTGGGACGGGGCAAAAGTTGGTTCCCATACCGGATATGCTTAAGGGAGCAACTGAGAAAGTGAAGCTCATATGTGAGAGGTTGAAGGCTGCGTCGGATCGGTAAAAATCTTACGCAGATTTAAAGCGTAGGGAAATTGAGTTTGTGGTTGGAGGCCGCGTATTCTTCAAGGTATCGCCTTGGAAAAAAGTGATGAGGTTCGGGCGTAAAGGAAAGCTTAGTCAAAGGTTTATTGGACTTTATGAGGTTGTGGAGCGATTTGGTCATGTGGCTTATCGGTTGAGGTTGCCTCCCGAGCAGGAAAAGATCCATGGTGTGTTTCATGTTTATATGTTGTGGAGGTATAGATCAGATCCATCTAATGTGATGCCCGTTGAGGAGATTGAGTTGAACCCGGATTTATCCTACGATGAGGAGCTGGTGAGAATTCATGACTCGAGTGGTAAAGTTCTTCTTGGGAAGACCATTGAACTTGTGAAGGTGTTGTGGCGACACAGAGGAGTTGTGGAGGCCACATTGGAAAGCAAGGTGGACATGTTGAGGTAGTTTCCGCATGTTTTTCCTTCAGGTAAAAATTCGGGATGAAATTTCTCAAGTGGGGCAGAGTTGTAACACCCAGTTTTAGGCCTAGGTGTTTTTCGAGTTAGGTTGGGCCGATGGAACTAGTAGTCGGTTGTTCGAATCGTTAAGGGGTGATTTAGGGAAATCAAGGTTCAAGATGGGAGAAAAATATGATAAAAATTTCTAAAATCCTATAAAATTATATTTAAGAGATTGGCTAAATCAATTTTGCAAAACGGGTTTTTGAAGGCATACATTTTGGGTAGTGACCAAAATGTAATGTTTTAAAGTTGAGGAAAAAATGTGTTTTTCAAAAAGAGTCAAGAACTTAGAATCTTTACAGAGCTAATTGACAGTTAAGCTTGTTTTTCAAAAACAGGGGATAGTGTTCCGGAAGCAAAAAAAAAGTGTTTTTGGAGGCTTCGAATGTTCGATTTGTGCGTCGGCTAGTGTGGTTTCGCAAGTCGGTGAGTGGAACTTGGTTTTCCAGCGTGGAAACATTTTAGAAAAGGTTTTGGGAACTTAGTAAGAGCTTGAAACGCTTTACTAAGTTTGGAAGTAAGTAAAGTAGATTTCTCTCCCAGAATGTGCTAATTTGAGCCTTTGGTTGCACATGATTTTAATTGCATTTACCTACTGTTTTAAAGCATGTTCTTGAGTGTATAAATGTGTTTGATGATTCCATGTTGTTTAGGGATGCACTAGGTAAGTTATCCTCGTATGCATATGTTGAAGCATGCGTTTTAAAGCATGGTTTAATGCTTGAGTTATGTCTTATCATGAATGCTTTGTAAAGACAGAGAGGTATGCATGAAATGTGGATTATATTGGCAAGTGATGTTGAATAAAGTGTTTTGTAAATGAAATCGAATATAGTTAGTCGGCTATAGGATTGAGTGCACTATAAACAAGTCTCTTTGGATGTTGAGGGGTTGTGATTGACAGAAGACTCCATCCAAGTACCCTAACGATTGAGGATTGTTTAAGGTTGCAACGATTGAGGGTAGCTCCTGGGTGCGAACCTTGTGTGTGTCCCGTCTCTCGTTAGTGGGTTATACATCTATCGATGAGTGGCGTTCAGGGGTTGTAATTTACCGAATACTCCACCAAGGGTGTCACAACGATGGAGGGTTTCTCTCGTGTGTGAGACTTGAGATGCCGGTAGAGTGTATGAAGGGTTTGGGACAACCCTTGGAAATCCATGTATTTGATATGTTTTTGGGAATGTTTCTTATCACTTGTGAGCCAATATAATGGAATGAGATGTTATGGAAAATGTTGTTGATCCATATTATGAAAAATGCATGTTTAACTTTAAAACATAGCATAATGGTGTTTATGCTTGGAAGGCTTGAGGATGTGTAGCAATGGTTTAATTGCAGGAAAGTGTATGAATCATGTTGCACGATGTTTAGTATGTTGATTTTAATGATAAAGTGCATAGTTTTCCAAAGTAGGTGTGATGGTTTTGAAAAGAGAGACAAATGGTTTTATGCATTGGTGATGTTTTTGGTTTCGAGCAATCCTCACTAAGCTTATATGCTTATGCTCTCTTTGTTCATCAATGCAAATAATTAGGAGGTTTAAGGAAGCAACAACAAGGGATTCTTCCAAGAGACTTCTCAAAAGTATGTTGAGGTTTTGAATTAGTGTAATAAAGCCAATGAGGGTGTCGAATGTTATAAATGATGATTGTTTGGTATTTTCTGGTTTGTTGCAAGTTTGCTATGCATATTTGGTTATGTAAATGACCTTTACGTTTTAGTTTATGCTTGGAATTGAGATTTGACCTTTTGGTGCTTATTTTTCCTAGGAAGCATGCCTTTAGTTCTCATGGTATTGTGAATGATGCTTTGATGAAGTATTTGCCATGTTCTCTTGTTTGTTGATGTGTATTGAAGTTGCATGCATGATTGGGTAAATGTCGGATTAGTTTCGGATGATTGAAACCGGGTTAAAATAGAAAATTTAAACATTGTAGGCCTAGGTGTTTCAAAACACCCTTGCCTGTTTCGAAACGGTGGCTTGTAAGTGCCTTGTGGTTTCGAAACGGTGCGGCCAGTTTCGATACATTTTTTCTCTGTAAAACCCTGTTCCGAAACGGGTCTTAGAAGGTTTTGAAACGAACCCACATTTCGAAAAGGTCAACAATGTTCCGATACGACCGTTCTAATACAGGGCCCACTATTTCGAAACGATTGGTTATTAATACAGTTTTTGGAATATTCTGAGTTTATGTTCCTTTGCATTGTGGTCCCTGTTTGTAATGTATGAAATTAAATGAGTTACAATGGGTCTTTTGGGCTGAGTTTTTACATAGAAGCATGTAATGAACTTAATTAAGGATTGGTAATTCAAATTTGGTAATGGTCCGTACAAAATGTTGTTTTTTGAAATGGTCATTAAAATCAAAATTGGTAATAATCGAGATCCTATCGAGATGTCGTTATATCCACTGCTTTGATTGAACACTTAGGAATCTAAATGGTATCTAGACAAGATAAAAAGAAAAAATAAGGTAGTTTATTGAGGTAAACCTTTCCGGTTTACTTCAATATTCCCCAGGTGACTCGTTCGGTTCGGTCCATCCGCTATGCCGGATTGAGGGGGTTATATTAATGATAATAGCATAATGGGACCGAGGAGAGAGTTACGTTCAGGGTCAGTTGTTCTTGTTGGTGAGCAAAGGAATCAGGAGAACGAGGTTCTTCTTGGTGTGAATTTACCTCCTCCACCGCCACCACCACATGGGGGTGAGGAGCAAGCGCAACACGGACATGCTAGTCTGGTGCTGGGTGATTTGACGCCTTTGGTACAGGCGATGACTAGAGCATTCTAGGCTGTTGTTGCTGGAGTGCAAGTTCAAGCATCTGATGTTGGGCAATTGGGTTTGCCGTTGGAGCGCTTGCGAAGTTTGGGAGGCATTGAATATCGTGGTTTGTCTCCTAGGGCATCCGAGGATTGGATGGCCAGTACGATCCAAATTTTGGTTCATATGGGATGCAACAATGCACAAAAGCTAGGATGAGTTGTTTCGTTGTTGCATGGTGATGCATATCCTTGGTGGACGACTATGATCGCATCCATGGAACCTAATGAGGTAGATTGGGATTTCTTCCAGGCTGCCTTTAAAAAGAAATATCTGGGAGTTAGATACTTGGATGATAAAAAGCGTGAGTTCATGTCCTTGGTGCAAGGAAACATAACGACAGCTGAGTACGAGGTCTAGTTCGTACGTTTGAGTTCGTATGCTCCAGAGTTGGTCTCGAGTGATATGCATCGATGTGATCGCTTCCGTTATGGCTTGGTGCATGAAGTGAAGACTTTCATACTCACTTCTGATTACATAGATTTTGATGTGTTGGTGACGCGAGGCAAGGATATAGAGCAGAGTTTTGGGTTTGACCTATCGTATTGATCGTTCTAGCTCGAGTAAGAGAGCTGCAGATTCTGTCCTAGTTGGTTATAGACTAGAGTAATAAGGGAAATGGGGGTGTCCAATGTCTTGGAGTTGGTTGTTTTGGTATTTTCTGTTTTGGTGTAACTTTGGTATGCCTATATTGTCTTGTGAATGGCCTCTAATTGTTGGATTAAGCTTTTATTTGTGATTTTACTTTTTGATGCTTGATTATCATAGTAAGCATGCATATAGAATACATTGTTGGTGATTGCCATGATATGATGTTGTAGTTGCCTTACATATTTGATGGTTGAAGTGTATTTGAGTTATATGTATGTTTAAATGCATGTTAGACTGCTTTAGGATGGTTTAAAGTGTGTATAACCAGCAATTTAGGTATTTGCAAGCTACAGGGCATCGATACACTTGATAGTGTATCGATATGGCCTTCGTAAATTGGAGGGGTGTACCGATACATTGGGGCGTATCGATACAGACTTTGGCTACTGGTTTTGGGTGTATCGATACATATTTTGGCTACTGGGTTTTGGTTTATCGATACGGGCATTGAGTGTACAGATACGACCCTTTGTATTTCCGAGCTTGGAAGTCTTTTTGTCGAGGGCGTATCGATACACTCTCGAAGGGTATCGATACGGTGGTAGTTAATATGGTTAGATGGCATCTTCGAATGTTCTGAATCTTTACGTTTTTGCCCCTAAATGTTGTGGATGCAATTAAATGAGTTCGAATGATTATTTTGAGTTGAGTTTTGACAGAGATACATGTAATGAGAGTAATTATAGGTTGGTAAACCGAAAGGGGTGAAACTCTTGGAATTTGTTAAGTTTACAAAATGGTCCCTAAAAACTGAAATTGGACAAAATGGATGAGCGTTTGAGTTGTGTTTGATCCGCTGATTTGTAAAACACAAAGGAACCTAATTTGCATCTAGACAAGATAAAAAGAAAAAAAGAGGGTCGTTTATTGAGATAAACATTCTCGGTTTGCTTCAATATTCCCCGTGTGACCCGTTCGGTTCGGTCTACCGGCTAGGCCAGGTGAAGGGGGTTACATGTGGCATAGAGCATCAAATCGATTTTGTGCCTAGTGCTACATTACCCAATCGACCAGCATATAGGAGTAACCCCGAGGAAAAAAAAAGAGTTTCAAAGACAAGTACAAGAATTGACGGAGAAAGGCTATATTCGAAATAGCTTAAGACCATGTGCCATTCATGTACTGTTGGTACCCAAGAAAGATAGGTCATGGCGCATGTGTGTGGATTGTCGTGCAATCAATCAGATCACAATCAAATACTGACATCCTATACCACGCCTAGACGATGTGTTGGATGAACTGAGTCGTTCTAGTGTGTTTTCAATGATCGATCTTAAAAGTGAATATCACCAAATTAGGATGAGAGAAGGTGATGAATGGAAGACAACTTTCAAAACAAAACAAGGTTTGTATGAATGGATCGTGATTCCTTTCGGTTTAACAAATGCACCTATCACATTTTTTAGATTGATGAATCACGTCTTACGACATTATATTGGTAATTTTTGCGTTGTTTATTTTGACGACATTCTCATATACATCTATTCTTTGGAGGACCATGAAATACATCTCAAGTGTGTTTTGAATACACTTCGAAAGGAGAAATTGTATGCTAACTTTAAAAAATATGTTTTATGTACAAACAAATTTGTGTTCCTAGGATTTGTAGTAAGTTCTGAAGGCTTGGAGGTTGATCACGAGAAGGTAAAAGCAATTGAAGAGTGGTTGTCTCGAACAAGCATTAGTGAGGTAAGGAGTTTTCATGGATTGACCAGTTTCTATCAAAGGTTTATTCCTAATTTTATTATCATTGCTGCTCCTTTAACTAATGTGATTAAAAAGAATGCAAGTTTCTTTTGGAATATTGAGCAATAATAGGCTTTTAATCAGATTAAGGAGTGCTTAACGAAGGCACCATTGCTTTCCTTACCAAACTTTGATAAGACATTTGAGATCGAGTGTGATGCTTTACATAGCGGGGGGCTTATGGGACATTTCGGAATAAACAAGACTTTAAACATCCTACAAGAGCATTTGTTTTGGTCAAGTATGAAAAGGGATGTGGAACGAATTTATGAGCGATGTATCACTTGCAAAAGGGCAATTGTTTATGAGGCATTACCAATCTGTAAAGAGACGTGGGTTGAAATTTCCATGGACTTTGTTTTAGGACTTCCTAGAACTAAGAATTGAAGAGATTCCATTTTTGAGGTTGTCGATAGGTTTTAAAAAATGGCACACTTTATTCCATGTTAGAAAACTCACGATGCTTCCAAAATTGCTAATCTGTTTTTCATGGAGATTGTGCGTTTACATGTACTTCTGAGGACAATCGTTTCAGATCGAGATATGAAGTTTTTCAGTCATTTTTTATGTCTTTATGGGGCAGGATTGGGACAAAGTTATTGTTCTATACAACTTGTCATCCTCAAACTGATGGCCAAACCAAAGTGGTAAATCGAGTACTTCAACTTTGTTACAGTCTTTGATAAGCAAGAATCCGAAATCGTGGGAAGAGAGCTTGTCGCATGTGGAATTCTCTTACAAAAGATCAGTCCATTTAACCACCAAAGTCACACCATTTGAGGTTGTATACGGGTTTAACCCATTGTCTCCTATGGATTTGTTACCTTTCCCCATTGATCAAGCATTAAACAAGGAAGGGAAAAACAAGGCTGAATTTGTGAAAAAGATTCATCAAATGGTTCAAGAGAACACTGAGAAAAGAACAAAGCAATATGAACAACAAGCAAATAAATGGCAAAAGCGATTCAACTTTGAACTCGACGTTTGGGTTTGGGTGCACTTCAAGAAGGAACGATTTCCAGCACAAAGGAAATCTCAACTCTCTCCAAAAAGGGATGGGCCATTTCATGTATTGGAGAAGATCAATGATAATGCCTACAAAATATATCTTCCGAGAGTGTTTGGTGTCAGTGCTACTTTTAACATTTCATACTTATCTCTTTTTGAGTAAGGTAACGATTTTAGGAAAAATCACTCTCAAGAAAGGGAGGATGTTGAGATCATGGTGTCACCACCACCATTAGACCTGAAGGAATTTCCCTTAGGTCCCATTATTCGTGCGAGAGCAAGGAAATTTAGAGATGCGGTTAGCAACAAGTGCAATCATGCATGGAAGATTATTGATGCTGCCGAAGTTGAATCAATGCCTTGCAACGTGGAAGATTCATGCAACATGAAAGGGAGTCCATGCAACGTGTTGCATGTTTATTTCTAATGCATATGTTCCATTTCATTATTATAGTTTTAGTATGCACATGTTTTCTATTATGATGTTTATTGTTTATTTTACAACACTAGAGTTCAGTGAATCATATAACATATATTTATTATATTTAGCATGCATCATATTACCTTGCTTTATTTCTGATCATATTTCTCGTATTTACATGTGTTATGCAAGAAAAATGAATAGAAACATCATTAGGGTGATTCAGAGAAATATGACAGTTGGAGAGGTGCTTGCTTGGCTTTGGAGGTACTCGCTTGGCTTTGGAGGTGCTTGCTTGAGGTGTTTTCTTACCTTTACAAGGAAATTGACATACCTACTTACATTCACAATGGGCGGCAATTCTAGAGAGGTGCTTGCTTACATTCACATGGAAGTTGACATGCTTGCTTACATTTACAATGGACGAAAATTCTAGAGAGGTGCTTGCCTACATTCACTTGCAAATTGACATGCTAGCTTATGATTACATTAGGTGGCAAAAGCAAACATTTCAAGGTTTCTTTTTTTATTCATTATTCCTTCACACCTCTCTAGGAATGTTAGCTGATCACTTCATTTTATAAAGCCTATAAATATAGGCTTGTTTTTCAATTGTAAGACACAACTTTGATTAATGAAATTTGAGCCTTTATTTCTTTTGTTCTCTTAAGAACTTTATCGATCCTTCAAGTTCTGCTTGTTAAATCAAACATTGATATCTTCGGTTCCTAGTTATACATAACTAGAGGGTCAATATCCTTATTTCATTTAGAGATCGTTACAGAGTTCGAGTCACACCTTTTAGTGTTGGTTCAATTTTCAAGTCCTAAACTACTACCCATCTTCCATCATCCATTTCCACCACCACCATCATTCACTTAAATCGTCTGAAATCCGAGAAACTTTATTCTCATTATCTATTATATCGCTGCACACCAACACCCTTTAAGCCATCCAAAGTCGTTGCAAGTCTTACAACACAAAGTTACTTCATTTACGATTGGGCAATCAAGCATCTCGATAAATTGCAAGACGAGATCGCATCACATGACATTGTGACTTTTGTCCTCAAACAATGAACTTACTGATTTATACATTGCTGATAGTATTGCTTAAATGAATGTCTCACAAAAATTGTTGTCCACAGAGTCACACTTAAAATGTGTTGCAAAAAAAAGCCCTTGACCAATATTTTGGATCTTTCATCATCAAATCTACATGTGCGTCTTCCTTCAAAGCATGAATCCTTGATGTATGCTTTCGAATTGTTGCCTCATTTTTTTGCCTTACATCTTGCCCAGAACAGTTGTTGCATGTCCAAACCTTTGTGATCCTTCCTCCAATGTGCATACATGTGTCTTGCACAAAATCTATGCTTAACATGGGATAATATCAATGGCATCTCTTCCAACAACCCCTGAAATATAAATTTTCATACATTTAGTGGTATAAACAGATAAAAGATTAAATAAGTTAGAAGAGTCATAAAAACTGAAGTACACATACCTTTTGCATGTCACTTATAATAGTGACTTTGTCACCTTTTCCTAATTACAAATCAAGTTAGACATTTCTCAAAAACCAACTCCAAGTCTCTATGTTCTCCACCTCTACAATTGCCATACTATAGTGAATAACTGGTTATTCCCATCTGTACCAACAACAACCAATATGTTGAGTGGGTCAATCGAATCGAAATTAGCCAAGAGGAGGGTGAATTGGCTTTTTAAATTGGAAGGGTGCAAATTGAAAATATAAAGATTAAAGAAAAGGCAATTTATAATGGTTCAAGCTTCGAACAAGCTCTACATCCACTACCTTAGCTCCCACTAAGGATTTTGAACAATATCCACTAGATATTCTTCCACTACCAAAAGATTAACTAAGACTCTCTCAATACAAAGAAGTAATGACAATCTGAAAAATACCTCTCACAAGGTTGATATATTGCCCAATTACAAGTAATCACTCCTCAAACTTGAAAGAAAATGATGCAATGAAAATTACACAAGTGGGGGTTACAAAAATTTGACTCTTTTAGCTCAAGTGTTTGGATATATACTTGGATGTTGCAAATAGGTTCAATAGTTGTTGCTAAGGCTTTGGAGGCTTGCTTTTATACCCTTGCATTGATTTCTATTCGTTCTTGTGGTTGAGATCATCAATAGAGTCGTTGGGCTCCATTTTTTTCAATAAATCCACTTTAGCAACCTACCGTATTTGTACACTAACAACCATATCGATACCTATCTAAAAATAGAAAGAGTCATTGTGTGCATTTAAGAGGGGCGTATCAATACACGTATAGATGTATCAGTACGGTTATAGTGTAAAATAAGGGGTGTATCGATACGCAATGACAATATTGATACGGATTCTGCTCAGCAGAATCCTAAGAAAAACTTAAGCAAAATGTGTATCAATATGCTATTTGGGCGTATCGATACAGTCTAACGACCGTTTGAAAATTGTTGATTTCATAACTGACAAGCAACAACTATATTATTAAATGTAAAGATTTATCGAATCAAACAATACCGTATCGATATGGGGAGAACCGTATCGATACGCTAAAGTATAAAAGTAAGCCTAGAATGAATATCGTATCGATACGGGTATAACTATATCACTACCCTTTTGTCGATAAAAATTCCAAAAACATAAAATAGTATCGATACGACTAGAGTGTATCAATACACCTTAGCATAACTATTTAATCTTAGCTTGAAAACACTTAGAAAAATTTGTTTGGTTTACATGTTTTGACTTAGAACCAGTTTTGGTTCAAATGCTTGTTAATTTTGTGAGACTTAAAAATTTATTTATATAACTATTTAATTTTCTGAGACTTAAAATCAAATTAGGTTTTACAATCTCCCCCTTTTTGATATAACAAAACCAAAGTAAATTTTTAAGTATTTGGAAAACGTTGAAAAGTTTGCTTCCCCTTACTTTAATATTGGTTTTCAAAAGTTTGTAGAATTTATGTTTTTACACTTCTCCCCCTTTTGGTTAGATCAAAATCAATGCATATAACAAGGAGATAGACCATATATAGAGCAATAAAACACACAGTAAAGCATAATCTAAACAACATAATTTCATTAAACTTTAAATTAGTATCCAAAGCAATATAAGTTCAAATAACTTTAAACTTAAAATCCAAACTTAAATCCTAAAAAAACATAAATCAAAGCATTGGGTTCTTAAACATAGAACATAGGTGCATAATAAAATGGAAATCCTCGTCCCTGTCATCTTCGTCCTCGTCCTCTTCATTATCATCATGAGCATTAAGCCAAGCACCATGGAAAGTGGTGAGAGAGACATCCATGGAGGCTTTTTGTTGCTCAATGGCCTTGACTCGATCTTCCAACGAGGTAAAACTTGTATCAATGGCTGCAAATCCTGCATTCATGGTTGTATCTAAAGAAGCAATATTATTCCTTAAGGAGGTGAATTGCTCATTTAGATACGCTATGAGTTTAACTCCCCGATTTTGGGCCTAAAGGTTTTTGGTACGATTAAGGGTCTGTTCGACCGAGACTAGAGATTCAGGTTAGTTTCGGGATGAGTTCAGGGAAACCTAGTTCGGAAGGTGATAAATATAGTTAAAATTATCTGAAATCGTTTTAAATATGTATAATGGTTTGGTGAAATCAATTTTGGAAAATGGTAAATGGAATGTGGACAATTCAATTTAATGACTATTTTGCAAAGAGTCAAAGCATAGAATCTTTAGGGAGCTTATTGTAATTTTAATCATATATTCCCTTAATTTTACTAGTTTTAAATGTGTTTTAAATAAAACGATTAAAAAGGATTTGATTAAAAGGTGATTATTCCCCAAATCACAATTTGACGTAACTCTCATTACTCAAGACTACTCTCTATTTCTCATCAGCCAAATTACCTATTTCCTTCCAAAACTTCTAGAGATTTATTCTTTTTATTTTTACTTTTATTTCCAAATGATTTCCTCAACTAGCTTCAAAGGTTTCTTAAAAATTTTCAATCAAATCTTCTCAATTAAGGGAAAAGTAAGGGATTAGAGGTAATCTTCGTTCTTCTCCTCTAATAAAGGTTCTTTATTGAAATTCCAAAGTATTTGACTCGTTAATTATGTTTCTTAATGAGGTTTCATGATTGATTTGAAGAAAATGGTTAGATCAAGCTTTAATTGATTTTGTTTATTTTTTGTAATGGATCTGTTTTACTAGGTTTAAGGTTGATTTTAATAATGATTTGAAAGTTTAATAATGTTAAGATGAAGGTTTAAGCATGCTAATCCTGAAACTATGTGAATCTCTAGTTGTTTATGTAACCCCTCGACCCGGACTAGACGCAAGACCGAACTGAACAGGTCACACGAGGAATATTGAAGTAAAACGAGAAGGTTTATCTCAATAAACAATCCTATTTTTTCTCTTTATATTTTCTATATGCACATCAAAAACCTAAGTGATAAGACTCACAAGGGAAGAAACTTCAACTCAATCACATATCAATTTGATATTCAATTAACAACAAACATGTTCTAAGGAACAAATTGTAATTTTAAAAAATATAGGGTCTTCATCCAATTTTAAGTTACCGTCCTTAAATTAGTCATATTTTAAGCCATTGTATCAAGTCTCGTCTCAAACCGATCATCCAAACACGTTTAATTGCATCCACAATATTCAAGGACAGACACGTAAAGAAACAGAACTCCAAAAGACTCCAATTAACTAATTAACAACTTAGTGTATCGGTACACTCAACCTTGTATCGATACACTCTGTATCGAAACAACTCTAGGTGTTTCGATACTAGAATCTGTGTCGATACAGTCTCGTAAGCGTATCGAAACACAAAATTCCAATAACCAAGTTAACCAAGCCTGTTTCGATACACCCTTCAGTATACCGAAACGCCATGCCCATTTTAGTCTCACCGTATCGATACGGCTGTAAGCGTATCGATACACCTGGGACTGAAATATCACAATTTGCTTGTAGCATATACATAACATTTCTAAAGATCAAACCACCTAAATTTGCTTCTAGCATATACATAACATTTCTAAAGATCAAACCACAATCAAACATGGCATATTCAACACCATCCCATGGCAATATGCATCAAAGAGATACTATAGATATGCAACCTAGAAACCAATCCAAGCAAGGTACCAAAAACAACAACAACGCATAATCAAAATACCAATGGCCATTTACAAGTCTAAAAAGCAATATAAACTTGCTCAAATAGGGAGTTTACACAAAGCTCCCTAAAACACAACGGATCCCCTATTAACCTTATTACTTATAGTCTAAACCGAAAACATACTTTCAAGAATGAGTCTCTCTTGATCCCTTGCTCCTCAATGCCTTCCAAACCTCAATTCTCTGCATTGATGGACAAAGAGCGTAAGCACACAAGGCTTAGTGAGGAGTGTTAAAAAACAAAACACCATCAATTCATTTTAAGCCATTTTCCAAATCCACATTGAAATCTAATTTCAATTATTTCAATCATCATTTGAAAACCTTCATGCCTTTAAAACCATGCACTTTAACAATAAAAAACAAACATATTCAACCATATACAACATGTATCATGAAGCAACATCAAGTTCCATTAGTAACACTCAATTTAAGCCTTCCCATGCATAACTACAATATGCTAAGCTTAAAGTGTAAACATGTATAAATCACATTTCGCAACACAAACCATCTTATGATACATCACCAATTATATTAGCTTACAAGTGATCCTTAACCATATTTCATTCTCAAAATAACATATCAGATACACAGATTCAACAAGTGTTTTCATAACACTTCAAGCCATCTTAACCAGAATACTGGTACAATCACAACCAACGGGGACACCAACTCAACAGGGACAACAACCCCAAAACCGCTTAAAAGGTGGATTAGGGAGATCGGAGTTCGGGATAGTATAAAAATGTGATAAAAATTTCTAAAATCCTCTAAAATGATGTTTAAGAGGTTGGTCAAATCAATTTTACAAATCGGGTTTTCGAAACTATACATTTTGTTCAGTGCCCAAAATGTAAAGATTTAAAAGTTGGGAAAATAGTTTTTCAAGAAGAGTCAAAATCATAGAACCTTTAGAGAGCTACTTGAAAATTATGTCATTTTCCAAATTTGGCATGTGTTTTAAATGTTATTAAAAATTTAAAAGGCTTTTTAATTTAATTAATTAAAGAAGTTGGTTAAACGGTTAATGGAAAAATTTGACGAGCTTTCATTTCTAACTTTTGCTTCAGCCAAACACTTTCCATTTTCTCTCAATTTTTTAGAAATATTTTGCTCTCAAATTCACTTTTTGATTTCTATATTTCTCCATTGATTTCTTCCATTTTCCTTCAAGTTTCTTCAAGTAAAACTTGCCAAATTAAAGGAGGAGCAAGGATTGGAGGTAATGTTCGTGCTATCCCTCTAATCTAAGTTCTTTAATCAAATTCTAGAGATATTTCACTCTTTTATACTGAATTTAATTCAGGTTTTTTGTTAGATTGTTAAACTCTTGGAATCTTGAATAAAAATGGTTTTAACATGTGATTTTCGGACTTTTATTGATTTGGATGATTTCAGATTGTTTCTAAATGAGTTTTGAAAGGTTTTGTATGTTGAGGTGGAGTCTTAATCATATAGATCCAGAAATCCTTGATATCTTTAGTTTTTGGATGAGTTTTTGGGGTGTTTTGAGGGTTTCGAGTTGCTAGAGGTATAATGATGGTTTTATGTTGTTTTTCGATGTTGATTAATTCTTAGATTGTGTTGGATGAGTTGGGTAATGGCTGGGATGAGGTTTAAGGTCAATCGATTGAGGTTTTGGTTGTTTCGGATGGTTGTTTTGATGCCTTAGAGCAGGGCTGTGGGATATCTTGTGTGTGCTGGAGTTGTGGATGCATAAAAATGAATTGAACCTTTGTTTTGATGTGTTGAAAACATGGGATAATAATTCAGAAACAAATGGGGTGTTTTTGGAAGCTTCAGAAGGTCGTTAGTTGCATCAGCAAGTGTGGTTTCGCAAGTCGGTGAGTGGAATTTGGTTTTCTAGCGTGGAAACGTTTTAGAAAAGGTTTTGGGAACTTAATTAGAGCTTGAAACGCTTTATTAAGTTAAGAAGTAAGTAAATCGAAATTTCTCACTCGGTTGTGCTGGTTATGAGCCTTTGGTTGCACTTGATTTTAAATGCATTCACTTAATATTTTAAAGCATGTTTCGAGATTATAAAGTGTGTATGATGATGCCATGTGGTTTAAGGATGCACTAGGTAAGTGGTCCTTGTATACATATGTTAATGCATGAGGTTTTAAGCATGGTTTAATGCTTGTTGATGGCTTATCAGGAATGCTTTGTAAAAATAATTAGTTATGCATGTGTTATGAACTATATTGGCAAGTGATGTGATTTAAAGTGTTTTATAAATGAAATCGGATATATTTAGCCGACTATAGGATTTAGTGCACTATAAACAAGTCGCCTTGATGTTGAGGGGTTGTGATTGTATCGAATACTCCATCCAAGTACCCTAAAAATTTAGGATTGTTTAAGGTTGCAACGGTTGAGGGTAGCTCCCATATGTGAACCTTGTGTGTGTCTCGTCTCTCGTTAGTGGGTTATACATTTATCGATGAGTAGTGTTGAGGGGTTGTGACTGTACCAAATACACCACCACGGGTTTCACAAGGATGGAGGGTCGCTCTCTTGTGTGAGCCTTGATATGCCAGTAAAGTGTATGAAGGGTGTGGGACAACCCTTGGTAATCAATGTATCTGATACTTTGTTTTTGAGATTATTGTTATCACTTGTGAGCCAATATAGTGGAAATGTATATTGTGGAGAATGTTGCCAATACATGCTTTGTAAGATGCATGGTTTGATTTAAGCGTAGCATAATGGTGTTTATGCTTGGAAGGCTTGGTAAAATAGTAGCAATTGTTTAATTACTGGTTTTTGATTTGGATCATGTTGCATGATGTTTAAATCAGTGAGTTTGATGAAAAAGTGCATGGTTTATCAAAAGAGGCATGTTGGTTTTGAAAAGAGTGATAAATGTTTTTGTGCATTGATGATGTTAGTGGTTTTGAGCAACCCTCACTAAGCTTGCATGCTTATGCTCTCATTGTCTCATCAATGCAGATAATTAGACTATTGGAGACAACATCTTTGAGGAATCACCCCAAGACATTTTGCTAAATGTATATTGCATACTTCAACTAGTGTAATAAGGGCAATGGGGGTGTTCGACGAATTGAATGTTAATGATTTGTTGATTTCTGGTTTTGAGCAAGTTTACGATGCATATTTGGTTTTGTAAATGGCCATTGAGTATTAGTTTGTGCTTGTAATTGGTTTTTAGCCATTTGGTGTTTTTGACATCTATGAAGCATGCATTTAGTCCCATAACTTGCAAGAATTATGCTATGTTATAGCTTATGCTTCATGTTAGTGGTCATTGATGTGTATTTATGTTGTATGTGTGTTGAGGCATGTGTCGGGATGGTTCCGAAGGATCAAACTAGATTTAAACCATCATTTCGGAACGCCCTTACCTATTTCGGAACGATGGCCTGTAATGGCCATGGTGTTTCGGAACAATGATGTTTGTTTCGGAACAATTTGCCTCTATGAACCAACATACTGAAACGTGTCTCTTGGGGTTTCGAAACACACTCGCGTATCGAAACGGCCAACCTCGTTTCGAAACGGCCATTTCGATAAAGAGTCCTCTGTTCGGAAACACTTGACCGTTGGGCCTATTTTTGAATTGTCACAAGTTTTGATTTCTTGCTTTTTGGTCCATGTTTTCTCACATGCAATTGAGTGAGTTGTAAATGTCTTTTTTGAGCTGAATTTCACCGGTGGATATGTGTTGAATCTAATTGATGATTGGTAATTTTTTTAAATTTGGTTAAAGCCCTAAAAGTTTATCAAAATTATAAAATGGTGCCTAAACCTAGTTCGGCCTTAATGGGAAGACGATTTTGGTTTATTGCATTTTGGTCCCTATTTTCTCACATGCAATTGAGTGAGTTTTAATTGTCTTTTTGAGCTGAAATTTCACCAGTAGATATGTGTTGAGTCTAATTGAAGATTGATAATTTTTTTTAATTTGTTTAAAGCCCTAAAAGTTTATCAAAATTACAAAATGGGCCCTAAACCTAGTTCGGTCTTAATCAAAATTACAAAATTGCATATAGACAAGATAAAAGAAAAAAAGGGTCGTTTATTGGCGTAAACTTTCCCAGTTTACTTCAATATTCCACATGTTATCCGTTCGGTTCGGGCTATCGGCTAGGCCGGGTCGTGGGGGTTAGAGCACTAAATCCTATAGCCGGCTAATTATATCCGATAACATGTATAAACCATTTTCATAACATCACTTGCCAATATAATTCGCATTTAACCACATACATCACTGTTTTCAAAGCATCAACAATAAATCATTTTCCAAAGCATTAAACCATGCTTTATGTAATGCCCTAGTTTGGGCCTAGGAGTTTGTAGGTTGGGTCTAGGGTCCGTTGGACTGAGACTAGAGTTTTGGGTTAGTTCAGGATTGGTTCAGGGAATACCTTGTTCGGGAAGTGATAAAAATATTAGAAAATTTTCTGAAATCCTTTTGAAATGTATATAAGGATTTGGTGAAGTAAATTTTGGAAAATGACATTTGGAAGGTGGACATTTTGGTTTGGTGACTAAATCATAAAAATGGAATAACAATTTTGAATGGCTATTTTGTAAAAGAGCCATAACTCGGGGAGCTAAAGTAGTTGTAATAAGTTATTCCTTTAATTTGACATGTTTTAAATGTATTTAATTAAAAATATTAAAAGGGTTTTGATTAAATATGAAATTAATCTTTACAAACATATTTTGACGTAACTTCCATTTCTCTCTTTTTTTCATCATCCAATCACCCATTTTCTTTCAAAACATCAAGAGATCTTTTCCTTTTCATTTTACTTTGATTTCCTAATGGTTTCAATGGAGTTTACTCAACTTGATTCAATGGATTCTTGAGGATTTTCAATCAAATCTTGTCAATTGAAGGATTAGCAAGAGATTAGAGGTAATTTTCGTGCTTCTCCTCTAATCAAGGTTCTTCAATGAAATTTTCAAGTATTTGGCTCTTTAATTATGTTTCCTAACAGGGTTTTATGATTGATTTAAAGAAAATGTCTTAATCAAGCTTTAAATGATGATTTTGTGTAATTTTCGTAATGGACCTGTTTTGGCTGATTTATGATTGATTTTAATCATGTTTTGGAAGTTTATTAATGTTGAGATTGAGGTTTAAGCATGATAATCCCGAAACTATTTGGATCTCTATTTGATTAGGTTGTTAGAAGCGTTAGGTTTTGGATCTTAATCGATGATTATAAATGGTTGGAAGCTTTAGGTTTTGGCTGGGTTGAGTTTGTAGAGTAATCGATGACGTTTTCAGTTGTTTCGGATAGGCATTTTGGTGGTTTTGGGCAGAGCAACGTGGTAAAATTGCTTGCTGGAGTTCTTATGTGGTTCAAATAGGGGAGAATGTTTCAGAAGCAACCGGTGAGGTTTCGGGAGCTTCAGACGCTTAGTTTCGGGTCGGCTAATCATGGTTTCGCGTGTCGGTGAGTGAGAACGTGGATTTCAGCTTCGAAATGTTTTAAAGTTGGTTTTGGGAACTTAGATGTAAGCTTGAAATGCTTGTCTAAGTTTGGAAGTAAGTATAAGGAATTTCTCTCTCGGTTGTGCTATTATGAAATGCTTTTATGCACTTGGTTTTGGATGCATTATAACGCCCCGGTTTTGGGCTTAGATGTTTTGGCGAGTGGGGTTGGGCCGGTGGAACCGGTGTCGGTTGTTCGATATGTTAAAAGGTGGTTTAGGGAAATCAAGGTTTGAGATGGGATAAAATATGGAAAAAATTACTAAAATCCTCAAAAATTATACTTAAGAGGTTGTTTAAATCAATTTTACGAAATGAGTTTTCGAAAGTATACATTTTGGGCAGTGACCAAAATGTAAAGATTTAAAAGTTGGGAAAAATATGTTTTTCAAGAAGAGTCAAAATCTTAGAATCTTTTGGGAGCTACTTGGCAATTATGCCTTTTCTCTAATTTGGCGTGTGTTTTAAATGTTTATGAAATAATTAAAAAGGCTTTTTAATTGATTTAATTAAAAAGGTAGTTAATCGATTAACAAAATTTTTGACGAGCTTTTCATTTCTCACTTTCACTTCATCCATACACTCTCCAATTTCTCTCAATTTACCAGAAATTCTTTTCTCTCAAATCCTCTTTTGATTTTCATCTTTTCCTTGTTGATTTCTTCCATTTTCCTTCAAGTTTCGTCAAGCTAATCTTGCCAAATTAGAGGAGAAGCAAGGATTGGAGGTAAATTTCTTGCTAACTCTCTAATCTAGGTTCTTTAATGAAATTCCAAAGATATTTGAGTCTTTATTAGTGATGTTGATTGTGGTTTTGTTGTTAGTTTGATAAATTATTAAAGTCTTGTTAGAAAAATGGATTTTAATGTGATTATCGGATCTTGTTTAATTTGGCCGGTTTGAAGTTGTTTCTTAATGAGTTTAAAAGGTTTTTGGTGTTGAAGTGGAGTCTTAATCATAGAGATCCCGAACTCCTTGAGTTTCTTTATATTTTAGGTGTTTTTTGTTGAGTTTTGGGGTGTTCTTTAGGAATTCGAGTTGCTGGAGGTATAAGGATGGTTTTAGGTTGCTTTGGATGTTGAGTAATGCCTAAAATGTGTTGGATGAGTTGGGTAATGGCTGGGCTGAGGTTTGAGGTCAATCGATTGAGTTTTCGGTTATTTCGAATGGGTGTTTTGGTGCTTTAGAGCAGAGCTGCAGGATTTCTTTTGAGTGCTTGTGTTTTGGGTGCATTTTAATGCATTGAGCCTCTGTTTTAATGTGTTCAAAACAGGGGATAATAATCCAGAATCAAACGAAGTGGTTTTGGAGGCTTCAGGCAGTCGATAGTTGCGTCGGCAAGCGTGGTTTCACAAGTTGGTGAGTGGAACTCAGTTTTCCAGCGTGGAAACGTTTTAGAAAAGGTTTGGGGAACTTAGTAAGATCTTGAAATGCTTTACTAAGTTCGGGAGTAAGTAAAGTGAAATTTACTCTTAGAGTGTGCTAGTTTTGAGCCAATGGTTGCACTTGATTTTAATTGCATTTACCTTCTATTTTAAAGCATGTTATGAATGTACAAAATGTGTATGATGATGCCATGTGGTTTAAGGATGCACTAGTTAGGTGATCCTTGAATGAATGTGTTGATGCATGAGATTTGAAACATGGTTTAATGCTTGATTTATAGCTTATCGTTAATTCTTTGTAAAAACAGTTAGTTATGCCTTGTAATGACGGTAGAGTGTATGAAAGGGTGTGGGACAACCCTTGTTAATGTGTGTATCTGATATATACTTTGAATTGTTGCTTATCACTTGTGAGCCAATATAATGAAATGAGTTATTGTGGAAAAAAGATGTTAATGCATATTTTAAAAGATGCATGTTTTGATTAAAGTTTTGCATAATGGTGTTTATGCTTGGAAGGCTTTGAATACATGTAGCAATGGTTTAATTGCTGAATTTATATGATTCATGTTGCATGATGTTTAATACGATGAGATTGAAGATTGGATTTAGTCCAGGATCATCAAGGACAGGCTGGTCTGGGGATTGGAGATTGGAGATTGGATTTAGTTCAGGCGATGACGAGAGCATTCTAGGCTGTTGTTGCTGGAGTGCATGTACAGGCTCTTGCTGCTGGGCAAGTGGGATTGCCACTGGAGAGATTGAGGAGCTTCTGAGGAGTAGAGTATCACAGATTATCTCTTGATGTGTCCGAGGCTTGGATGTCAAGTACGATCAAAATATTGGATCAGATGGGGTGCAATGATGCACGAAAGATGGGCTATGCAGTATCGTTGGTGCATGGTGATCCATATACATGGTGGACGACTGCGACCGCAACATTGGAACCGAAGGAGGTAGATTGGACGTTCTTCTGGTCCGCTTTTAGGAGAAAGTCTCTTAGAGTAAGATACTTGGACGACAAGAAGAGAGAATTTATGTATTCGGTTCAAGGGAATATGACAGTAGCTGAGTACGAGGTCCAGTTTGTACGGCTGAGCCAATATGCTCCGGAGTTGGTGCCGAGTGATAGACATCGATGCGATCATTTTCGGTATGGCCTGGTGCAAGACGTGAAGACGTACATGCTCGCGACTGATTATACGTATTTCGATGTGCTCGTGACTCTAGCCAAAGACATAGAGCAAAGCTAGGGTTTGACCTCGCGTGTGGGTGGTTCTTATTTGGGCAAGAGACTTGCTGATGCTGGCCCTAGTGGTGGGCAGAACAAGTGGAACCGAGACCGTAGGTATCATCTTCCAGCTAGGCGTGGTAACTTTGGGCGAGCTGCACCAGCTTAGGGTAACAAGCAGAGGTTTGAGCAGGGTAAATGTTGGACGTGTGGTTCACAGGAGCACTTGAGGACTCGTGAGGTGCAAGCTCCTGTGGTTGGAGCTAATTCATGTTGGAACTGTGGATCCGTTGATCATATAAGGTGTGAGTGTCCCCTATTAGCGGGAGGTGGTAAGGGTCGTGCACCAGCTGTTGCACAGTAGAGAGGCCGTGGGCGCGACCGTGGCAATTTTCAGAGGAGAGAGAATGGTGAGAGGGGTGTGGCACATGTAGTTGTTGTTCAGCCGGAAGGTGGTGGTCCCGCGAGGGACGTAACGACACTAATGTGATTGCAGGTACCTTCACCTTGCAATCCTTATCTTTGTTAGCATTGGTTTATTCTGGATCCATGCATTCATACATCTTGAGTGAGCATGCACATTTGCTTGATATTCTTGTTGATATGCTAGATGTAGGAATGCAAGTTACAAGTTCTTTTGATGAGACTGTTGTTACAAGGAAATTGTATAAGAGGTGCTCCTTGTCTATTCAAGGACATGTGTTCTCTATTGATTTGATAGAACTACCTTTTTATGGTTTTGACGTGATTCTTGGAATGGACTAGTTGGTTGAGCATCGAGCTCTAGTGGATTTTGATGTTACGCAGGTTACCCTAAAGCTTGCAGATGATTACGAGGTGGTAATCGTAGGCGAAAACGTGTAGTTCTTGTCTAACACAATTTCGGCTCTTGAAGCGAGTCAGATGTTGGAGTTAGGATGGGAAGCTTTGTTATCGTATATGATGAATCTTGGTACGAAGGAAGTGCGTGTGGAAGAGTTAGATGATTAAAAAGTATGCTTGGTTGATCATGTTAGTAATGTGTATGTGATATGAATGAATAGAGGTGTTTGTTAGCCCACTTTTTGCTAAGTATGATTAAAGATCGATATTGTTTACACGAATTTTTCCGAACATGTCCGCTGCGCATCGTAATGCTCTTTGCTCCTTACCTGGGCGAAGGGTGTTACACAAATGGCACCGTATGAGGCTTTGTATGGTGGAAGGTGTCGTACACCTTTATGTAGGGATGGGGTTGGAGAGAAGCATGTCTCCTTGCCTGATGTGTTGAAAAGCACAAATGAGAAAGTGAACTTTGTTTGTGATTGTCTAAAAGCTGCCTCAGACCATCAGAAATCCTACCCGGATTTGAAGTGTAGGGAGATTGAGTTTGCGATTGGTGATCGCATATTTTTGAAAGTGTCACGTTGAAAGATTGTGATGAGGTTTGCACGTAAGGGTATGCTTAGTCAAGGGTTTTTTGGACCATATGAAGTTGTGGAGCGTGTAGGTCTTGTTGCGTATCGGTTGAGGTTGCCTCCCGAGTTAGAAAAAAATTCATGATGTGTTCCATATTTCGATGTTGCGGAGGTATAGGTCAGATCTGTCGCATGTTATTCTAGTGGAGGATATTCAATTACGACCAGATTTGTCTTACAATGAGGAACCTGTTAAGATTCTTGATCCTAGTAGCAAAGTTCTTTGTCATAAGACGATTGAACTTGTGAAGGTGTTGTGGCGACATCGAGGAGTTGAGGAGGCCACATGGGAAAGCAAAAACGGACATGTTAAAGCAGTTTCCGCATCTTTTTCCTTTAATTAAAATTTCGAGGATGAAATTTCCTAAGTGGAGGAGAGTTGCAACGCCTGGTTTTGGGCCAAGAAGTTTGTAGGTTAGGTTTAGACCGTTGGACCGAGATTAGAGATTCGGGTTAGTTCAAGATTGGTTCAGTGAAAACCTAGTTTTGGAAGTGATAAGAATATGATAAATTTTTCTAAAATCCCTTTTAAATGTATGTAAGGGTTTGGGGAAGTCAATTTTGGAGAATGACATTTGGAAGGTGGACATTTCGGTTTGGTGACTAAATCATAAAAATGGAAAAACTGTTTTAATCAATTGTTCCTTTAATTTGACATGTTTTAAATGTGTTTAGTAAAACGATAAAAAGGAAATTAAGCTTTACAAACTTATTTTGACGTAACTTTCATTTTTCTCTTTTCTAATCAACCAACCACCCATTTTCCTTCAAAACTTCTAGAGATCTTTTCCTTTCCATTTTACTTTGATTTCCATATGATTAACATGGGGTTTCCTCAACTTGTTACAATAGATACTTGAAGATTTTAAATCAAATCTTGTCAATATAAGGAATAGCAAGGGATTTAGAGGTAATTTTGGTGCTTGTCCTCTACTCAAGGTTCTTTAATGAAATTACCAAGTATTTGGCTCTTTAATTATGTTTCTTAAAAAGGTTTTATGATTGATTTGAAGAAAATGGCAAAATCAAGTTTTAAATGATGAATTTGTGTAATTTTCCTAATGGATCTGTGTTGGCTGATTTATGATTGATTTTAATCATGTTTTGGAAGTTTATTAATGTTGATATTGAGGTTTAAGCATGGTAATCCCGAAACTATTTGGATCTCTAGTTGATTTGGTTGTTAGAATTGGGTTTTTTGTGGTATTAATGTGATTTTGTGAATGATAGAGGTATAAGTTTGATAATAGGTTGGTTTTAGATGTTAATCAATGATTATAAATAGTTGGAAGCATTAAGCTTTGGATGGGTTGAGTTTATAAAGTAATCGATGATGTTTTCGTTTGTTTTAGATGGATGTTTTGGTGGTTTTTGGTAGAGCAACGTGGTAGGATTTCTCGCTGGGGTTTTTAATGCATTGAGATGCATTAATCCTCTATTATTATGTGGTTCAAATAAGGGAGAACGTTTCAGAAGCAACCAGTGAGGTTTCGAGAGCTTTAGACGCTTATTTTCGCGTCGGCTAATCAAGGTTTCGCGTGTCGGTGAGTGAGAACGTGGATTTCATCTTTGAAATGTTTTAAAGGTGGTTTTGGGAACTGATGTAACGCCCTGGTTTTGAGCCTAGATGTTTTAGAGCTTGAATCAGGCCGGTCGCGAACGGTTCAAATCCTTTAGGGGCGGTTTAGCGAACACCTAGTTTGGGATGCTTTAAAAATATGAAAAAATATCTAAAAATCCTCATTTATTATATAAATTGTTATGGTGAAAATATTTTTACAAATGTGATTTGGAAATACTACATTTCGGTGTAGTGACCGAATTGCAGTTTTTGCAAAAGTAGACTAGTGACTGTTTTGTAAAGGATTGAAACTTTGAATCTTTAAGGAGCTTATTTTACCAAATTGTTTTTCATCGGATTTCTCTTTAATTTGGGAGTTTTAATAATGATTTAATTAAAGGAATTAAGAGAGAAATTCTATTTTGACTTTTCATAACTACCTTACGATACTTTTTCCATCTCTTCATTTTCTCTCAACTTCCACTCAGCCAAACACATTTCTCTCTCCAAGTAATCTATGGTTTTCATCTCTTTTGTTGATATTTCATTCTCCTAAGGATTTTCCAACCTTTGCTTCATTAAATCCTTTTGTTTTTACATTAGATTTTCAAGAAATCTTGCCCAAATTGAGGAGAAATCAGCCATTAGAGGTAAGCTTCGTCCTTCTCCTCTAATGATCAGTTCTTTACTGAAATTCCCAAGTTATCAATACTTTGTAAATGATTTTTGAGTTGCTTTAATGTTAGAAGCATGAAATTGTTGTAAATTCAAGATTCTTGGTGAGATCTTGATGATTTTCGTAAGTCTTTGTTAAGCTTTGTTTTGAGGTTGATTTCTAATGTGTTTTGGATGATAATTGATGTTATGAATGAGGTTTTAACAAATGATTCCCGAATAGGTTTGGATTCCTATGTTTTAGATGCTAGATTTGTGGTTTTTGGACTGTTCTTGGTGTTCTATTGTTGCTGGAGGTATAAAGACGTGTTTGTGGTGACTTTTGTTGTTGATTGAGGTTCAGAAGTGTTTAGAATTGATAGATCTTGGCTGGGCTTTGATTTGAGAAAGTTTGGAGGTGATTTCGGTTATTTTGGATAGCCGAAATGGTGGTTTTGAGTAGTGCGATGTGTTTGAATGAGTAGTTGGTGATTTCAATGCATGATGGTGCATTAATCCTCTGCTCTTATGTGTAATGAACAAGGGAGACATATTTGAACGTTTTTTGTGTTGATCCGGAAGTGCTGGAAGCCTAGTTATCGTTTCGGCAAGCAAGCGAAACGTAATCGGTGAGAGCGAATGGTTTTAGAAGTCCTTGTTGGACAAGGAAACAAGGTTTGGGGATTTAGGTTTGGTTTGAAACACAATCCTAAGTCCGGAAGTAAGCATGGCTAGATTTGCTCTCAATATGTGATTGATGCCCCTAAATGCTTTTAACATGCTCTTGATTTGTGTTAGACAAAATCCTATTGTTTAATGCATGATTTATAACATGGAAAGATGTTATGTGTTGATCCCATGTGATAACATATCTATGAAAAGAGTCTTAAGATTTTGATTAGATGAAATGCTTGAATTGTGGTTTTAAAATGGGATGAGAATGATTTGAGAAATGTTGCATTAAAATAGTAGGTGAGATGATGTTTTTGATATAATATATTGGCATAAATGATGAGATAATTACCGAATATAATTGGTCGACCAATAGGTTGAAAGTGCACTATAAACTAAAAATTCGTGTGTGCTCTTTAAAGTCGGGCAATGGGGGTAATGTCATCCCGATCCAAAGTGAGAATCCGATGATGAGAGATACCATCGGGGTAGGTCTTGGTGAAATACCCAAGCTTTGTGGCGAAGAGAGATACCACCATGAGAGTCCGGTGATGTGATATTCCACCGGGGTAGGACTTGGCTTTAAGTTAAGCTAATCTGCTTATCCGAGTAAAGATGTAATATGAAATGCCAATATATGAGATTGTATTTAATTCACATGTACGAAATGTTGAGATGTTTTATGCTATGAGAAATTCATATGAGATTTGTGGTTTATGAAATGCTTTTGTTTTCATTAAGCATGTGTATGGCCTCACCATGAGATTTGCATTGGTTAAATGCATGAGCTAGATTAAAGGTACATTTGATTTTCAAATGGAGAATTGCTTTGAAAGTGTTTTCAAGCATGAGATAGAAAGAGCATGTTGTAGAAAATGGTTTTTAAGATAGAGCTTTAAAGTTTCATTGTTGTGTTTGTTTTTCTTAGAGCTTGCCTCACTAAGAAAATGTGCTTACGCTCTCTTTTACCAACAATGCAGATAATTGAGACACTTTTGGGCAACAAGGAGGCTAAGGGTATCCAAGGAAGTGAAAAGCTCAAGTATGGTAACGTTTACATATACTTTAGTAATGATAATTGGCAATGGGGACCTATGGTTAGTTTTGAGAGATGTATTTTGAACTCCATGTGGTTTTTGCAAGTTTATTACAACATATGTGGTTTGTAAATGCCCTTTATGGTTTGGTTTGTGGCTTATGGCTTTCATATGGTTTTTATGACTAGAGAGCATGCCTATAGTTCCAATGTTTGCATGATTTATTTCATGCTTGGGTTTATGCTTCATAATTATGATCTCTGATGCTTAATTGTATTGCTAGTATGTTGTGGTATTCATTGGGACATTTTTTGATGTGTTTGATTGTGAAAAACGAGCTAAGTTTGCAATTGCAGGGCTGGGCATATCGAAACGCCCTTATCTGTTTCGAAACGGGGGCCTGAAATGGCCTTAATGTTTCGGAATGGGTAAGAGTGTTTCAGAACGCTTTGGCTACAGGAAAGCCATGGTTCGATACGGGTCTCGGAATGCACCCGAGTACCGAAACGGTCAACCCAGTTTCGATACGGCCGTTTCGATACAGGGCTTAGCATTTTGAAACGCCCAACCGTTGGTTTGGATGTTGAACTGTTTCAAGTTCTTGTTTCTTACATTTTAGTCCTTGATGATTATGGATGCAATTGGTTGAGTTTGGAACGTCTGATTAAGTTGATATTTGACAGAGAAGCATGAAATAGGACTAATTGAATATTGGTAAACTTTAAATCTGCAAGGTCCTCGTAAATTGTAAAATTTACATTTGGGTCATCATATGTCTAATCTGCGCAATTAAACCCCTAATTGTCTGCGCAATTAAACCCCTAATTGATTTCTGATCGATGTGCCTTCTCTTCCTATGATCTTGGGTGATCACATAGGATTAATATTGCATTTAGCAAATATAAAAAAGGGTCGTTGATCAAGGTTGACTTTTGGGTTGACTTTGGTTTTCCCCATGTAATCTTCGTAGTTCGGGTCGAGCGTCTAGGTCGGGATAAGGGGGTTACAACTGAGATGTAATCTTGAAACGCTTGCCTGAGTTTGAATGTAAGTATAAGGAATCTCTCTCTCGGTTGTGCTATTTTGAAATGATTTTTATGCACTTGGTTTTGGATGCATGTTACCTACTGTTAAAGCATGTTTAGAGAATACAGTTTACTGTTTTTGATGAAGTGTTGAAGAAGGATGCACATGGTAAGTGATCCTTGTTAGTATACGTTTTATACTTGTTATTTAATGCATGGTTTAATGCTTTGAAAATGATTTAATGGTGATGTTTTGAAAATAGTGAGGTATGTGGTTAAAAGTGAATTATATTGGCAAGTGATGTTGTAAAAATGGTTTATAAATGATATAAGATATAGTTAGCCGACAATAGGATTGAGTGCACTGTAAAAAGTTGCGTTGGATGTCGAGGGGTTGGTGTCCCATGTCTCCGTCCAAGTACCCTAATGATCGAGGAGATTGGTGTCCCGTCTCTTGTTAGTGGGTTAAGCGTCTAACCTATGAATGGGGTTGGTGTCCCTGAGGGGTTGGTGTCCCCGTTGGTTGTTATTGTACCAAATTTGGGTTGAGATGGCTTGAAGTGTTGTGAGAACACTTATTGAATCCATGTATCTGATATGTTGTTTTGAGAAATGAACTTGTCTAATGATCACTTATAACCCAATATAATTGATGATGTATCATGAGATGGTTTATGATGTATATTGTGATTTTAACATGTTTTACTCTTTAAGCTTTGCCTATGGTAGTTATGCATGGGAAGGCTTAAATTGAGTGTTAGCAATAGGAATTGTTGTTGATTCATGATAGATGTTGCATAAGGTTTATTATGCTGATTTTTTATTAAAAAAGTGCATGGTTTTAAAGGCATGATGGTTTTCAAATGATTATTTAAGTTAATTGAAATGAGATTTCAATGTGGAGTTGGAAAATGGTTTTAATGCATTGGTGGTGTGTTTTTAGCACTACTCACTAAGCCTTGTGTGCTTCCGCTCTAATTTGTCCATCAATGTAGAGAATTGAGGTTTTGGAGGCAACATGGAGCAAGGGATCACAAGAGACTTTATTCGAGAATGTATGTTTCAGTTTCGACTATAAGTAATAAGGGCAATGGGGGATTCGTTGTGTTTTTTTAGGATATTTGTGCAAGTTCCCTATTCGAGCAAGTTTATATTGTTGTTTTAGAGTTGTAAATGCCTTTGGTTATTGGTTTGTGCTTTGCTATGCATTTTGGTAACTTACTTGACTTGTTTACTAGGTTGCATGCCTATAGGTTACCTTTGATTCAAATTGCCATGATATGTTGTCGAATATGCCATGAATGAGTAAGGTTTGATGTTTGTATATGTTATATATATGATGGAAACATGCCCACGTATTTCGATATGCCTAAGGATGTATCGAAACAATGAGCTTGAAATGGGCATGGGGTTTCGAAATAGGAAAGGATGTATCGAAATAAGCTCGGTTAAGTTGGCTACTAGAATTTCGTTCATCGAAACATCTTGGAGACCGTATTGAAATGGGCTCGTGTTTCGAAATACCCAGACCTATTCCGAAATAGGGTGTATCGATACAGGCTATGTGTATCGATACACGAAGCTGTTAAGTTGGTTAAACATATTCTTTTGAAGTTATGTTTGTTTACGTTTCTGTCCTTGAATGTTGTGGATGCAATTAATTGAGCTTGAATGACCGGATTGAACTAAGTTTTGACACAGTGGCATGTAACATAACTAAATAAAGGTTAGTAACTTAAAATTTTAAGAATCCCTGTAATTTGCTAAAATTACATATTGGTCTCTAACGCTCGTTGGAAGCCAATTGAGTTTCTAATCGATGTCTGTTTGAGTTGACGTTTTTCCACTGCGAGTCTAAACACTTAGGGTAACAATGTCCATCTAGACAAGATAAAAAGAAAAAAAATAGGGTCGCTTATTAAGGTAAACTTCCCGGTTTAATTCAATATTCCTCGTGTGACCCGTTCGGTTCGGTCGGGCGTGTAGGCCGGGTCGAGGGGGTTACACTTTAAATTACATGTGTAAAACATATACTTACAAGAATCACTTACCATGTGCATCCTTCATCATCACATCATTAAAAATAGTTAACCACATACTTTTAACATGCTTTAACAGTAGGTAACATGAGATCAAAACCAAGTGCATAATACCACAACCAAGAGAGAAAAATCCTTATACTTACTTTCGAACTTATACAAGAGTTTCAATCTTACATATATGTTCCCAAAACCATATTTTAAACATTTCAAAGCTGAAATCCACGTTCTCACTCACCGACACGCAAAATCTTAATTAGCCAATGCAAAACTAAGCATCTGAAGCAACCAAAGCCTCACTGATTGCTTCCGAAGCGTTCTCCCCTATTTTAACCATATAAGAACAAAGGATTAATTCATGTCAATGCATTCAAAACTCCAGCAAGCAATTCCACCACATTACCTTGCCCAAAACCACCAAAACTCCCATTCGAACAAACCAAAAACATCATCGAATAATCTCTAAACTCAATCTAGCTAAAACCAAACACTTTCAACCCTATATTAACATTAATTTTCATCCAAAATCAACCTATGATAAACCTTATACCTCCACCATTCACAAAATCACATCAACACCAGATAAACCCATTTCTAGCAACCTAAAGAGCTAGAGACTCAAATACTTTCGGGATTACCATGCTTAATCCTTTATCTTAACATTATTAAACTTCCAAATCATGATTAAAAGCAATATCAAACCACGAAAAATAGATACATTACAAAAATTACACAAAAACATCAATTAACGCTTGATTAAGCCATTTTCTTCAAATCAATCATGAAACCTCATTAAAAAATATAATTAAAGATCCAAAAACTTGGGAATTTCAATAAAGAACCTTGATTAGTGGAGAAGAACGAATATTACCTCTAATCATTTTCTTTTCCCTTAATTGACAAGATTTGATTAAAAATCTTCAAGAAACCATTGAAGCTAGTTGAGTAAAAATCCATGGAAATCATTTGGAGATCAAAGTAACATGAAAAGGAATAAATCTCTGGAAGTTTTGAAAGAAAATAGGTAGTTTGGCTGATGAGAAAATATAGAGAAGTCTTGAGAAAATGGGAGTTACGTCAAAATGTGGTTTAAAGATAAACTACCTTTTTAGTCAAATCCTCTTTTATGGCATATTTTTTGCGTGCAAAAGTGATGCACAAGTTAGCGTGCAAGTGTACACGGTTCCAAGTTATAGTATTTAAGATATCATCTCCACAAGTGTGAGAAGTTGGTTTGATTGAAGCTAAAACTAAAGCGAGTAAAGTAAATTGAGATATCATAGTGAGAGAATGGGCCGGTATTGTATGTTTCGTAGCGTAGAGAATTGATGTACTGTCTCGGCAAAATTTTGTTGATCAACTTAACAACATCAGTTGTCGCCCACAAGAATGCCTCTGCAGGCCCCCGCCTCGGTAGAGATGTGTGAGACTACATGGGCAGTTAAGTGATGATTTAAGGTTCGACAAGGCTGTCTTTTATGACTCCCTCTTCTCTCGAAGCTTGAAGTACTATTGGCGAACACGTCTTGGATGATACCTCCTAGCGTGAATCTAAGGGCGAACACCAACCGATTGTGGATCCTCTTTTTGCCGATGAACTTCATAAATTATCCCTAAGTTGAAGTAGCTTTACCCTATAATTTGATAAAACCGTGTTTACTCATTTTGTGAGTTCAACTCTCCCGATATTGAAAAAATGGATTGAAGCCCTCTTCTCTCCCGATAAAGATTGCAACAATGAAGAACCAAGAGTAAAGAAACCTTGAATTTTATTGCAAAACTGAAAACCTAAACGAATACAACAAGACTCTCAAAACTACGACACAACCAACCCTTAGCCCTAGGGAAGGTTTAGAACATGGTGGGTTTGAACGGAAAGGGTTTCGACAAGAAGGAGCTTCTCTCAAATCTCAATTGTGTTCTCTTCTTTTGTTAATTACATATATATAGGGGAGGAGCCTAGGTATAAGTCGGTTTAGGGTAGGAATACTAGTTAGAGTAGGATTACAACTCATTAAAAGATCATTAAATACTCCTAGATTCCTGTTTGACTTTTGTTCAACTTGACTTTCACCTAGCTTGTCTTTGTCTGCTGGGCTCCAATGCACGTGCAAGTGGTCTCTAAAAATTGGTCTTGATGAGCTCTTTCTATCACATACCACTTTGCATTTTTTCCATTCTTCCTTGAAGTGCTGCCTCGGCGGCAAGTAGTTGACTACCTCAGCGGGGATAGGGACTGGTGTGCAGGTGTTTGCACAACTTTGCATTCTGGTTCTTTCCTCCTCGATCAGCTCTCCTGATGATCCAACAGCTTCCTCCTTCAGCTCCTAGCTTTCTTGTTATCTGCCCTCTTTGCTGCCTCGGCGGCATCTTCCTGGGTGAGTACCTACGCACAGGGAGAAAACGCACTTGAGTAGTATCTTATGTATAAAATCAACTCAATTTATAAAATAAAGTAAATACTCTAATCTATGCTATTTTGTGCATGTTACCTAATAAATGAAACTTAAACTATACTTAGGAACAACAATACTTGAGCTAAACTAAGGTATAAATATAGGACTTTTGCACACTTAGCACACCCCCAAACTCGAACAATTGCTTTTCTTCAAGCAATGCAATCTAATGATAACATGCCAAAACTTAAAATCATTTGTAAACTAAGTCGAAAAAGCATATTGAGCAACCTTTACATACCATGTATATTTTTGTCTAATTAGCAACCCTTTGAATGACAAAAGATTCACCCAGAACCGAGCTATGTATCTCGTAAGTGTGTGTGTTCCTTGCGATATGCATGATTCTTCAGCTTCTAAGTAAACCTTTGATAGACACCTTAATTTCCTTGAGTTTCCCTCTAATTTTTTCTTTTTACATTTAATCACTAGTTGTCGGTAATAGGCTTTTCTAATTATTACATTTTTTCTCTAAAGCCAGTTTCGAGCACATCTAGGACATCTCTTTTTTTTCTTCTTTTTTTTCAAACTTCAAGTTCTACCCAAGTTTACTAGGTGAAATACATAAGTTTCCTATAATTCCTAAAATCAAAGCTACTCACAAAGAGTGTTTTATTTTAAGTTCAGACCATAGTGTGATTCTAAGTTAACCTAAAGTCATGCTAAGGTTGCCGCCTAGGCGGGCCATCTACCGCGGCGGGTAAAAGGTACTCAAGAATTATTTTCAAACTTAAGAGTTCATTAGACTTTAAATAAAGGCATGTTACAGTTAGAACCTAATTAAATTGAAGGATAAAAAACACTAAAAAAACAAGAAAATACAAGAAAAACAAAAGAAGGAAAAAAGAAAAGACAAAATTAGAGGACTAATTTCCCCCAAACACGAGAGGAACATCGTCTTCAATGCATGCCTATATACACAATATTAATGCATAGATTAGATAAGAATAACAAAAGAGAAGAAAGGAATAGAAGCTTAAATTGGCGTGGATTCGGAGGAGCTGTCGTCGTTGCCACTTATCACCCTTTTCTGTGTTGCCTTCTTGAAGCGCTTGGCCACCTTCGGCAACTGTTGGCGAGAAGCCTGACTGGGTTGAGCCTGTTGTGTCATTTCTCGGTTGTCGCCATCTCTGTTGTCGGGGCAGACTTTAGTGGCGAAGTGTGTTCTCTTTGCTCGTGGGGAGAATGACGGTTCGAGCTTCCTTGTAATGGTGTGCTTCGAGTCTTGCAATACGGAGTCGTCTGAGAGGAAACCCTTGAGGTAGCTGGAGTCGAAGGGTCCTGGTGCGTCTGTCGCTGGTCTGGATAGTTGTCCTTATTCTCTGACAGGAGCTGCCGCCGTTTCTCGTTGGTTGCCGGAGCTGGAGATAACCTCGGTGGTCGTGGCAGCTAGGTTGGAAATTGGCTCTGTGGATGCTGCCTGGTGCGATGCTGAGGCAGATGGGTCGGCGGTCGTTGCTGGTGTCGCCAGGGCAAATACCTCGGTGGGGAAATCTGGGAAGACAGCCGCTGGGAACTTTTCTTTGATGGCGGATGTAGTGGTGTTGTGGTAGTCTCGGATGTACGCCATGAAGATCAGATGGTCGCGTTCCATTCGATCAAGATGTACTACTAAGCCGTCGATGGTGGTTGCCGGGGCGGGTTGCTGAAAGTGCGGCTCACTGCCCATCTTCGATGTCGGGGCAAAGTTTTCTAGGGTGGCGGTGGTGATCTCCATTTTTCGCAGTAATATTTCCCTCGTCCACCTGATTAGATCTGGGGTCACGGTGTCAGTTGGGGCGGTTTCCACATGTGCCTTCTCGTACATCATCGTGATAAGGCTAGGGAAGTTGAGTTGTCCCGTGGTTTTCTGCCCACATTCGTAAATATCGTTAGCAATAATCGAACCCACATTTACGCACCTTTTATTGATAATGGAGTGGATGAGCGCTAATCTTGGTTTGTCGACGGTGGAGTTGTGGGTTGTAGGCAGCAACCACCTCTTCACAAATGTGTTCCATAACTTTGCCTCGGGCAGCAAACTCCGCCGGTTGAGGGTGCCTCTATTTTTGCCCACATTCCTAACTGTCCCGATTCGCACAATTCTTCCTTTATTGCATCGTAACCGTCAGGTGTGAGGGAGGCAAGGAACTTCGCGTGCCGGTCTTTGCGGATGTTGAGGTCATAGTAAAGATTGATCTTGTCTTCGTTTATTAAAACAGGCCACCCGCGAACATTGACTGTTGACACGTTCTCTGTTGGTCCATGGGCGTAGTACTCGCGCACCATGGTCCGATTTGCTGGTTTGGGTTGCTAGGCAAATATTTGCTACCGTTGATGCTCGATCTTAGAGAAGATGAATTTTTCGAGCCCCAAATATTTCTTTCTCGGCTCGTAAAAGAATCCCTGCTCCTCACACACCTCTCTTTCTTTGAATCTTTCGTTGTGGCGGGCTTTGATTTCTTGTGTGGCGAAGCGATGGAGGGACTCTTCTGATTCTGCTTGGGCAGCACAACGGCGGGACATGCTTGCCATTCTTTAGTTGGGTTTTTTGGTGTGTGAGAAATTTGTGAGAGCTTGAATAAAAGAACTCTGGAAAAAGAAAAGAAATAGACTGAGAGTAAAAGAAATCTAATAATAAAATAAGCAAGAGAGAGTAAAGAAGAGTGAATAGTAAAAAATAAGGGGGTTTAAATAGAGGAAGAGTGACGTCGTTTTGTCTGCCGAGGCGGACGTTGCCCGGGCAGAGAGTCGTTGGAACAGAACGGTCTTCTGCGAACGACTAGTCTGCAACGGCTACTTCTGGCGTGAAGCAACGTTTGCTGCCGCGACAGTCTTGGCGGGCGGGCATGAGATGGTTTATAGATTGGGCTTTCTTCTTCTCTCTTCTCTTGGGTTATTATCTCTCCTAAAAATTGAAATAAAAATTTATTAGAAAATAAACAAATACAAAAAATTAAATCTAATTCCTAACATGCAAGAAATTAAAAATCTAAATCCTAAAACTTAAAAATAAATTAAAATAAAATAAAATAAAAGAGAGAAAAATTAAGTTATGTTGGGAATGCATCTAGATGCATTTCCCAACACAACCATTTCCCGGCCTGCTGTAGTATTTGCTTCATCCTCTGCCAAGGCGGATCCTTGTGTTTCTCTTGATCCTTGGTGGTGTCAGGTTGCCCGCTCGGGCAGTTGTTTTTATGGTGCTTGAGCTTACTGCTAGAATAGGTGTCTGTTGAATCATGGATGTCCTGGTATTCTTTTTTGTCTTCAACTTCCTTTAGGTGTTGCAGGACATTCAATTTAATTTCCCGCTCGTCCATCTTCATAGTAAGTTCACCATTCTCTACATCAATTAGGGTTTTGCATGTGTCTAGGAATGGTCTTCCCAGAATGACGGGTGTTTATTCGTCTCCTTAACAGTCCAGAATTATGAACTCTGTTGAGAAGATAAGATTGTGTACTCTTACTAAGAGGTCATCGATCTTTCCTTTTGGTTGCACGTAAGAGTGATCAGCTAGCTGGAGTATGACAGTGGTGGGTTAGCTCTTCCAATATCCAGTTTTTCAAACACCGCTTTGGGCATCATGTTGATTCTTGCCCCAAGGTCACATAAGGCATTCCCTTCAGATTGGCTCCTAATAGTGCAAGGTATGAGGAAACTGCCTGGATCTCTTATTTTGGGTGGTCTTTTGTTGTGCAGCATGACCATGCATTCTTCAGTTATGGTTATCGTTTCAAACTTTTTGATTCTTTTCCGTTTGAAAATCATATCCTTTAGAAACTGTGCATAGTTGGGCATTTGTTGTATGGTTTCTACCAGAGGTATGTTGATGTTCACTTTCTTGAGAATGTCTAGAAATTTTTTGAACTGGTGATCCGGCTTCTGGTGTTTCAGCTTTTGTGTAGTATCTTCATGTTTCTTGGTGGCACTGCTAGAGTCTGCCAGGGCAGATAGTTTTGGGTCTGCCGCAGCAGGCTTGCTTGCTTCCATCTGTGTGACTGGATTGATGCCCTTACACTGCTCGTAAGTGGGATTTCTTGCGACTTCAGTATCGATGGGCAATTCTCCCATAGGTCTGGTGTTCAAAATTTGAGCAAATTGTCCCACTTGAGTCGCCAGTGACTTTAAAGTTTCCTCATGATTTTGCATTTTCATCTCGGTCTTGTCCATGAAAGCTTTAGTCCTTTTAACAAATAAATCCATGTTGGACATATATGTACTTGTCTGAGTTATGAAGGCACTTAGAGTCTGCTTCAAGGAACCGTGTGCTGACTGCTGTGGCGGCTCCCGCTACCACATCGTCTGCTGAAATCCTTGTGATTGGTTTGACTGAGCAGCTGGATTCAAAGCATTGTTGGGGTTACTCCAGAAGAAGTTCGGGTGCCTTTTCCAACCAGGGATGTAGGTGTTCGCAGTCGGGTTGTTGTTTCTGTTGATGTTTCCTACAAAGCAGTTGCTCTATGTCCCTTGTTGTCACTCAGATGATTCGTGGTCTCCCCCACATTTTTCGTAAAAGGCTTCAATTGTTTTGACTTGATGTGTATTGTAAAGTGTCCAAAAGTCCTATATTTCATGCACATGCCAACTCCTATGATTATTGTTATTAAGCACATTTTAGGCATAAGTAGGGTCATGCATAGCATTTTACAGTATTTCATTGTTCTGCCTTACTTTTATAACTTATCATTTATTCGGTGAACAAGAGATATTGTTCTAGTGTATTCTTGTATGTAGGTACTAATAGCTGAACGAGGGAACCGAGGAGCGAACCCAGGAGTTGTACTGAAGCAGTTCTAGCAAAATAGAGTTGTTGCCAAGCACCTGCTCAGTAGAGTTGCCGCCGACCTTGCTGCCCTCGGCAGCTGACTATGGAAGTTGGGAGAACCAGAGCGCGATTTGTAGAGCAAAAACTCCTAAATCTATCGACGGCGTTCATATGATTTTCTGACGTCTGTAGCAGCAACTAGGGCTGCCGAAACAAAATTCTCAAGCCTACTTGCGGGCTAAGGAAAATGAGGAAGAGTCCATCTTTCACGCAAAGAAGTCGGCATTTAAAGTCATATTTAAGATGGAAAGATACTTTAGAGGACTTCTACTTTAAGGAGGACTTAACCAAGTCTTGAGTCTATAAATACCCATTGTACTTCTAGTTCAAATCATCCTAGGTTTTTTATAGACTTTTCTTGTGTTCTTCACCGCCTCCATGTTCTAATTTCCATTGGGTTAGGGTTATGTTGTAACTAGTGAGAAATGGTTGTTTTATGGTTTTGAGTTATTCTTCAAAAAAATATTCCAGGTTTACTTAATCCATTGTTCTTCATTCTTTCAATCTTTCTACATCAGTCGTTTGAGAGAATCTATTTGTCGGGCACGAAAGTGCAAGGCTCACAAAAGGGTTAAGTACGGTCACAACGTGCGGAGGCCTAACTAACTTGGTTCCAAACTAGTCCACACGTTTTAGCGGCTAAAAGGGATCACCAATCGAGTTGACTAAGTTGGTTCCACACCAGTCCACAAGTTAGCATCTCGAGCTTCCTAACCAAGAAATAGGAGGGATCACTGTCGACTATCATGCCGAACTTGGAGTATCTGGCAGACTTGCCGCCATGACTTCTTTCCGTTCGACCTGCCGATACAGTACACCCCTGCAGTGGTAGTGACCTTTTGCGGCCGCATTACAGGGTCTTAGTTTGCCGCCCGCCGACGCAGCATATCGTGACATCATAAGGATAACTCATACCTATTACAACGCAGTTTTCACACTAAGTGGCAGTATAACCCTGCCTGCTCTATCAACCTGATTCACCTTTTCTATTACTTGTGTTTTTATCTACCTTTCTTCTCAACCAAACAATTCACTTGTGTTTTATTTTACCCTTATGCAGGAACTATGAAACAGAACAAGCTGTCCAATCCTCGTGTGATTCGACATATTTTATACTATAACTTGGCAGGAATGTGCACTTGCGCTCTCACAAAAACGGAACACCTACACGCCCTACAAGTTTTTGGCGTCGTTGTCGGGAATAGGTAACAGCGAATTTCGTTTTTCAATTTCTGCACCTTTTTACTTTTTTTAATCGAAAAAAAAATTTACCGTGTCCTTTGCAAGTGCATGACCAGGGCCAACCCTAAGGGAACCATTATCATTTACGACGATCTCGAGCGCGAAACGAGAAGGATTAAAAGGGAGCTGACGGAAATTCTAAACAACAGAGGACATAAGGGCAAATCAAAGGAAGAAACCATGGTAAACGAGAACCCACCAATTGATGCCATGAATGGAAGGGGCGGGCAGCATGATTTGCCGCACAGAGGACCAGGAGAATAACAGAGACAGGATCCCCCTGATCCACCCCAAGTGCGGACAACTAAAGATTACCTGGAACATGACTTCCAAAGGTTCGAGCCAATAGTGACTGAACCAGAGATAGGGGCGGACCATTTTGAAATGAAGTTCGCCATGTTCAACATGATAAACACACTAGGGCAATTCGAAGGGACTGCCACAGAAGATGCTCGGTAGCATTTATGAGGATTCCTAGACATTTGTCGAGCATTCAAGATACATAGGGTTCACCAGGACATACTACAGTTGAGGCTATTTCTGTAACCCCCTTAACTCGGTCTAGACGTCTAACCCGAATTACGAAGATTACACGGGGAACACCAAAGTCAACCTAAATGTCAACCTTGATTTACGACCCTTTTTTATTTTTATCTTTTCTAGATGCATATTATTAACCTATGAGTTCAGCAAAGCGATTAGGAGAAACGGCACAGCGATCAGAGTTCGATTAGGGGTTCAATCACATACATTTGACTTTTAGGGACTAAACTGTAAATAGCAAAAAAATATAGGGACTTTCATGATTTTAAAGTTACCAATTCTCAATTAGTCATGTAACATGCCAACATGTCAAAATTCTGCTCAAACGAATTATTCAAACTCATTAGTTTAAGCAGCCAACATTTAAGGACCAAAATATAAGAAACAAAAACTCAAAACAGCTCAAAATTCAAATCCAACGGTTAGGTGTTTCGATACGGATGGCCCTGTACCAAAACGGTCATTTTGAAGCAAGGTTGATCATTTCGATACTCGGGTGCGTTCCGTGACCCGTATCGAAACACCCCTTCAAGTAGCCAAAACATTTAGATACGCCTTCACCCGTTCCGAAACCTTATGGCCATTTGAGGCCCCTGTTCCGAAACAGGCAAGGGCGTTTCGATACGCCTTGCCCTGCGACAGCAGATTTTGCTGGTTTTTCATGCATTTCCACACTCGAATCATTCCCGACACATTCCACATCAAACATACATCATGGATACAAGTCAACAATCATCATTTTGAAGCATTAGCTACGCTATGGTATCCAATATGAAAATATAGTTCTAAAGGCATACTCTCTAATCCACAAAAACCATAACAAGCCAAATCTACCATCCACATCCAAAATCAAACCATAATGGCCAATTAAATCTCAAAAGTAACTATCAAGCATGCTCAAAACAAAGGGAAAACATTCTCATCCATGCATTAACATAATCCCCACCCATTTCCTTTTATTACACCGAAACAAACCACATACTTTGCAAGATTAAAAGCTTGGATTCCTCTTGCCCACTAGCTGCCTTCAAAGCCAAGTTTTCTACATTGATGAAACAAAAGAGTGTAAGCACAAAGCTTACTGAGGATCGCTAAACAACACACATCAATGCATGTCTCATGCTTTGCAAAACCAACACTTTACATCTCATGCCATTTTATAAAACATGTCCTCTCAAGACCCCAATGCACTTTTTAACCACATGCTCATATGCATCATTTTAAAACAGCAAATAAACCTTTGCTCATGCTTTAACAAGCATCACATGCATTCTTGCATCATACACAAATATCTCATGCACACTTGCATCATATACAAGCATCTCATGCTTCACTTTATTCATTTACATTATATTGGCTCACAAGTGATAATCCATAAACCATTTCAACACAAGACACAATCGGATATGCTGATTACAAGCGTTGTCCCCCACGCTTCATACAATCTACCGGACTACACAAGGTGGAGATTAATGGCACAATCACAACCCTTCAACACCCGTGATGGAGATTAATGGCACAATCACAGCCCCTCAACATCACTCATCGGTAATTGTATAATTCCACTAACGAGACTATGGGACACATACACAAGACTCACACATGGGACTAACCATTCACTGTTGTGATCTTAACCTTAATCGTTAGGGTACTTGGATGGATATTACGACACAATCACAACTCCTCGACATCCAAGGCGACTTTATTCATGGTGCACCCAATCCTACAGCGAGCTAACTATATCCGATTAAAGTAACCAAAACCCATTTTAATCACTTAACCACATTAATCCATTCTTTTACAAGCATAACCACAATGCCATTTCCACAAGCATAACATGCTTAACATCATATGTATTCAACACATGAAAACCAAGGATCACTTACCTAGTGCATCCTTAACATAATGGCATTAAAATCCAGCATTAAACCATGCTTAAACATGCTTAAGAACAGTAAACAAATCCACTCTTACATCAAGTACAATTTCATCAACATAGCACATTTCCAAGAGAGGAATTACCGAAATACTTACACTTGAGCTTAGATAAGTGTATCAAACTTACACTAAGCTCCCAAAATCACGCTCAAAGCGTTACAATGCAGGAAATTGCATTTCCACTCACCGATACGTGAAGCCTTGTTCGCCGACACGGAAATTACACCTCTAGAGCCTACAAAATCACCTCGTTTGCTCCCGGATCAAGATCCCTTGTTTTCACATCATCAAAACAGAGATCTAAATGCATTAAAATGCATTCTAACACCAACAACAATTCATAAACTCGTTGCCCAATCAAACTACACCAAAATACCATCCAAAGCAACTGAAAACTCAATCGATTGCTTCCTAAACCAAGCCCATCCAACATACAGCACTTCCAAAGCATTATCAACATCAAAACACATCTAAAAAGCAACCTAACTCATCCTTATACCTCCAGCAAGCAAGATTCCACCATTTCACCCTAAAATCTCACTTAAAACTATCAAGAAACTCAAGGATCTCAAGGATTTCGGGATCTATGATATCAACACATCATTTTAACATATAAATCAACTTAGAACTCAATTAAAATCAATACAAAACATAGCCCAACTCATCAAGTCCGAAAATCAAGATTTCATCCACAATTTCACAAGATTTTGATCTCAAATCAAAACTATATTGAAAACTCAATCAAAAATAGTATTTAGAAGCCAAATATCTTGGGAATTTCAATAAAGAACTTATATTAGAGGTTGAGAACGGGATTTACCTCCAATCTTTGCTTCTCTCAATGTATGAGAAGTTCTCCTTAGTGAAATCTTGAAGAACTATGAGAGTTTTCTTGAAAATGATTTAGGAAAAGTTGAGAGAGGTTTTGGGAGAAAGAATTTTTGAAAAAAATGAGTGAAATAGTGTTTGGCTGAAATGAGAAAGGATTTTGGTAGTTACGTAATTGAAAAACCAATAACTACCTTTTAATTATTTTAATATAGAACCCAATTAAAAATCATTTAATTAAAAAATCTTTTAAATCACGTGTCATTTTGGGAAAAGGTCAAATTGAATTAAAGCCCCCTAAAGATTCTAAGATTTTGGCCTCCACATTAAAATCACATTTTTCCCAGTTTTGAAATCTTACAATTTGGTCACTACTCAAAATGTCCCTTTTCCAAAACCCTTTTTGTAAAATTTACTTGACCAACCTCTTAATCATATTTTTAAAGGGTTTTATCAATTTTTACCATATTTTTATCCTATCCCGATCCTTGATTTCCTAAAATCACCTTCCGCGATTCGAACCGTTCTCGACCGGTCCAATCTGACGCCTAAAACATCTAGGCCCAAAACCAGGGCGTTACAACCCTCCCCCACATAGGAAATTTCGTCCTCAAAATTCTTACCTGATGGAAAGAGATGCGGAAACTGCCTCAGCATGTCCGCCTTGCTTTCCCACGTGGCCTTCGCAACTCCTCGGTGTCGCCACAACACCTTCACAAGCTCTATCGTCTTACCATGAAGAACATTGCTACTCAACTCTAGAACCTTTATTGGTTCCTCATCATACAACAGATCCAGATTCAACTCTATTTCCTCAACATGCATCACATGCGAAGGATCCGATCTGTACTTCCGTAACATGGAGACATGAAACACATCATGTATCTTCTCCAACTCTGCAGGCAATCTCAACCGATATGTCACAGGACCAATACGCTCCACAATCTCGTAAGGTTCAATAAACCTTGGGCTAAGCTTACCCTTACGCCCAAATCTCATCACCTTCTTCCAAGGCAATACTTTCAAGAACACATGTTCGCCAACCGCCAACCGATAGGCTGCGGAATGAGATCACAACCTTTAGACAAGGGGGTGACGAGACGATGTACGAGGCATGGGAGTGGTTCCAACAAATGATGAATAACTGCCCGCTACATGGTCTACCAGCTTGGACTCAAGTATCTATATTCTATAATGGGGTTAACTACCCAGCTCGAATGATGATAGATGCCTCGATCAACGAGATCATCCTAGACATACCTCCAGAGGAAGCACTACGACTGCTAAACATAGAAGCTAAACATGATTATAAATACCCGACAGCCCGCCGAAGCGGCACAAGGCGGCCAGCCACTGGAAATGAGGTAGAAGCCTCAGAATATGTAAATGCCCGCCTCGACACTCTGACGGAGCTGGTGATGAAGATGGTACAATCCCATGGGAAGGTCCATGAAGCAAAAGCTATTGACCCATTCTGTGAAGAATGTGGTGGCAACCATGCTTCCACCGACTGTGTCGAATCTGCTAATTATATGGGTGGATATGAGAGGAATAGCAGACATGTGCAGCATATCTACAATCCAGGATGGAAGAACAATCCAAAGTAGTCGTGGAGCAGCCCCAGAACTGCTGCGAACCCATCACAGCAATGAGGGGGCCATCAACAAAACCTTCCACAACAACTGCCCCTACAACAGGATACACACACTTCCTCCTTTGAATCTAATTTGCATAGTTTCATGTCATATACCAAAGAATTTATTTTTAACACAACTAAATTCATGGATAAACTGAATCTTTCATGTACATGACTGAAAACAGGATGAACAACCAAGAGGCAGTTTTAAAGAATCTGGAAACGCAATTCAGGAAATTTGCCCAGATCATCAGCACTAGGCCATTGGGTGGATTACCTAGTGACACTAAGTCAGCAAAAGGAAAAGCTCTTGAACAGTGTAAGGTTGTAACAACCCAAAGTGGGATAACACTACATGACCCATTCATGCATGTTGCAAGAGAAACAACAACTGCCGAACAAATCCTACATGTCGAACATTCTGCCGCGGCTGCACCAGAGCAAGAATCAGCAGACGACACCAGGAATGAACATACAGAACGTGAAACAATATCTCAGAATAGGATGCCGAGCAAAGAAAGAACTGCCAACCCCGTACCACCAGCTCCATTTCACCTCGCTTTACCAACTTCTTATCTCCTTCTAAAATAACTCCAACTTCTAAGAACCAATCTTTATCTCCTTCTAAAATCCTTGAAACCCCAAAGAACCTCATCACTAAAGATACTTATATAAAGTATCTCGCTTACACCATGAAATTATCGGCCTCCAAAAACTCATCCGCAAGTGTGAACATATGTATGCATGATTACTTATATGCCCTCATAGATACCTATGTGTATGTATGAAAAACCTCTAATGTCGTGCCCTAATCTTTGCATGTACTAACATATTCAAATATAAACATATAAGTGTTTATGCACTTTGCATGTTCAACTGTTCAAACTTACTAATAACATTCTCAGAACCAACACTCCCTTCAACAAGCCAAAACTTGCACTTACCTAAACGAGGAGCAAACATTCGCTTCACTACAAAATCCTGCTAAACCATTCATGATTGTCGATGAAGATCCTTCTCGGTACTATTGTACCCGAGAATACCACCACTCTCACTACTTACGAAACAAATTATTCACTGAATACTCAACTTTGTCGCATTCTCAAATGCTACTAGCACATTCGTCATTAACACGACATAACTTTAAGCGCATACCAACCAAACGGTCTTAAACACCAGTGTCATTAACAACCACGCTAAAGCTTTCAAAACTAGAACTTTTGATCAAACATATTCATAAACCAACCCTTCTTACCAGTACGTTCTCCACTCACACATTTCCTTAACGCTCATTAACATTACACAAAATGATTCGGGGGTCACACCAAAGTACGTCTCAACACCGAAGTCTACTTTGTAAACAAAGGACAACTCGGGAAACTCCTTCAAAAGCCTTCTAGGAAAGAATTTTCAAACAACACAGACATTCAAAAATCGAACATACTTTAACCTTAGATTAACTCATAAGTCGTAAGCTCATCAAACATAAATCAGTCCGTTCTTGGACAACTCGACTACAAGAATCAACTTCAATCTCCAAAAATTTAACACACCCACACATGTACCTTAAATTAATACGCATAATTGCATACCTTGACCGTCCTCGTGGCAGGAACACTAGGGATACTACAAAATTCTCTCCAACAATCAACATCACAGGTCAGGTTTCGATCTTGAACATCAACTTCCTAGCCTGATGCGTACATCATAACCTTATCATTTGAAACACTCCAACAATTCTCATTAGAATCTAAGCAGAAGCTTTCTCAAGCATACTTTACCAAAACTGATATTGCCATCAAGCATACAACACCTTACGGTATACACACTTCAATTCACCGCATTTTACCAACTTCTTATCCAAAAATCCATATCATTAACAACGATGGCAATAACAACTCTAATACTTAAAACAGTGAACCAAAGCCACACAAAACTCACGAACGAAGACAATATTACTCAAGTTCGGATACCACTTTTAACTATTCTCGATCGAGGATCAAGTTTACTCAAGATCGAAAACCACTTTCCTCAAACTACCAATAACTCAGTCTACGCTTACTAAGCTCGGAAGTAATTACCGAATAAATCGTTTCTCATACAAAATAAAATTCATTATCAGTGTTTAAACATGACAGCTGGGGCATAGACTCGGCAAGTGATCTAAGACAAACCAGTAAAAATCTTTTCAAAAATATTTTCAATAGGCAATGTGTTCCGGATTAACCCCAAACATAAGTAATTATCAACATGTGCACATACGAACCACATTTTTCAATTTTTACAAAATAACTAGAGTGTAACCCCCTTAACCCGGCCTAGACAGTTGACCCGAATTAAGAAAGTCACACGGGGAAAACCAAAGTCAACCCGAAAGTCAACCTTGATTAACGACCCTTTATTTTCTTTTTAAACTTGTCTAGATGCACATTAACCCTAGTTATGATCATTCAAACATCATACTCAAAGATCATAAACATCAGAGATCAAACAGGGACCCAATTGAACAATTTACAACTTTAGGGACCAAATTGTAAATTCTGTGAATTATGAGGTCTTAACCCAAATTAGAGTTACCATCTTGAAATTAATCAAGTTTCATGCTTCACTGCCAAATTTCAGCTCAAACGGACATCCCAAACTCATACAATTGCACAATCAAGATTCAGGACCAAAATGCAAACATTCCAAAACATTTAACTGCCAATGTCAGCCCCCAACGGTCACATGTTCCGAAACAAGGAGAGCCCGTTTCGAAACGCGGGGCCGTTCCGCAACGCGTACCGAAACGAGGGCTGGCAGTGGCCTTTCCGTTTCGGAACGGTGTCTCCCGTTTCGGACGCCTGGGCTGATTCAAGGCACCCGTTCCGAAACGGTAGCCACTGTTCCGAAACAGCCTGCACAGAATGCAGCAAAATGCATGCTTAAACACACAATTGATCATCCAATCATGCTCCAAATGCTACCCAACTTTACCAGCAACTCATACATCATACAAGTGACATATTTGCATCAACCATTCATCATTATATCAACATATATGAACAGCCCCAATTCTAAAGGCATGCTTCCTACACAAGCCAACCATTCAAGCATTAAACCTCCAAGCCAACACATAATGGTCAATTACAAAAACCAGCATTACCAACAACATTAAACATACTTAGGGAGTTCAAAACATCTCCCAAAACATTCACATAGGTCCCCCATTGCCAAATGCCAAAAGCTAAAATGTGTTTAAGAAACCTTCCCATACTTGAGCTTAATTCCACCTGAATGCTTGCCTTCCTTGCTGCCCTCAAAGTACCTTAATGATCTGCATTATTGGTTTAAGAAAACGAAAGAGAGCGTAAGCAAAAGCTTAGTGAGGTATGCTCATTTAAAACCATTCAATAATGCATTTATAACTCATTTATAAATCATACTTCAAAACATCATTTATACATGCTTACAAGCATTCTTAAACAAGCAATACATGCTTCCATTTCAATACATGTCATATTGGCCACAAGTGATAAATTCCATCTTTTAAAAACAAGATTAACATAAGACTCACACATGGACTTTTAAACACCATTGTGATCTTATAATGCACAAGAACCACACAAGGACTTTTAACCACCTTTGTGTTCTTTACAAGTTTCACCCCAAGGACTTTTAAACACCTTGGCCCCAAGGACTTTTAATCACCTTGGCCCATGGACTTTTAAACACCATGGCAAGGACCACACAAGGACTTTTAACCACCTTTGTGTCCTTAACAAGAACCATCCAAGGACTTTTAACCACCTTGATGTTCTTAAGTAACAAGGCTCACTCAAGGACTTTTAACCACCTTAGTGACCTTAACAAGAATCATCATGGACTTTTAACCACCATGAAGTTCTTAGAATCCACAAGGCTCACTCAAGGACTTTTAACCACCTTAGTGACCTTAACCTTTTTCAAAACATCACTTGCCAATATACATCATTTTCATCAAATAATCCACTGTTTTAAAGCATTAAACCAAGCCATAATCATCATGCATTTTTAAGCATCAAACCACATTTAAACAATGTTCAAAAACAAGGAACTCTTACCTTGAGCTTCCTTCAACATATGGCTTACAAAATCAGCAATAACCATGATAAATCATGCTTTCAAAACAGAATTTAAAACATGCAATAAACCACATTGCATAACAACCAAACCATGGCCACCACTAGAGAGTTTTTCCGAAAACTTACACTTGAGCTTAGTAAAGTTGTTTAGACTTAGACTAAGCTCCCAAGACATTGGTTTCAAAGCCGAAAACCCAATTTCACTCACCGATTCCACTTCGCCTCTTGCCGAAGCAAAAATCAAGCTTCCGGATCACCACCACTTGGATCCAAAGATGACTCCCCTGTTTTAAACACATCAAAGGAGAGGATTAATGCATCATCATGCATTAATAGCTTCAATGAAAGCACCTAAACTCGCTGCTCTCATCCACACTCCATTTTCGGCCACCAAACACAACCGAAAATGCATCCAAACAATTCCTCAACAAAGCCCAGCCATAAACCATCAAAACTAAACATCCTTTAACATCATTTTACATCTAAAAAGAACCTAATAACATCCTTATACCTCCAGCAACATCAGATCCACAAGATCACCTCAAAAACAACCAAGAATCACAAGCTAAACTTAGGAAATTCAACCTATCCGGGATTGCATTAATCAAAACTCAATTCCTTATCAAATTAACATTCATTTATCATCAAAAACACGCTTCAAATCACAGCTTTAACAGATCAAACGAAAATCTATCAAAAATCACCAAATCTTGCATTTTAAGCCAAGATCCATTTCACAACTTTAAAAGCCATTTATAAAACATCAATTAAGGATTGAGAACTTAGGAATTTCAGTAAAGAACTGCGAGTTTAGAGGAGAAGGACGTTCTTACCTCCAAACTTGAGTTTCTCCCCTTTTAGAACCAAAAAGCTTGAAGAATCAACTAGCAATTAGTGAGGTTTTGTTGATGTGATGATTAGCAATCAAAAGAGGATTGAAAAGAGAGATTTAAGTGACAAAATCAGAAGGAAATCTCTGGAGAGAAAGTGTTTGGGTTGAGAGAAAATGAGAGAAAAGGAAAATTGGAAAATATGGAAAGTTAGTTGCAAAATAGCAAAAATGATTTCCCTCCACTTTTCTTTAGTTTTAAAATCAGAATTAAACATTAAAATATCTTAGAAAAATCTGGAGAAACTCCCTTTGGGTAAATAGCTCCTTAAAGATTCAAAGTTTCAATCCTTTCTAAAACAGTCACGCAACTTTCAAAAATTACATTTTGGTCACTAGCCAAAATGTCACCCTTCCAAACCTCATTTTGTAAAATTGATTTCACAGTTCACTTATATATATTAAAAGATGATTTTAGAACATTTTCCATATTTTTAATGCAACCCGAACTAGGCTTTCCTAATTTCACCTTTTTAGATTCGAACAGCACTTTGACCGAACCGGTCAACGCCCAAAACTTCTAAGTCCAAAACCGGGGCGTTACAACTCTCCCCCCTTAAGAAATTTCGTCCCCGAAATTTACCTGAAGGAAAGAGATAAGGAAACTGCTTCAGCATGTCTTCCTTCCGCTCCCACATGGCTTCCTCAACACCTCGATACTTCCACAGCACCTTCACCAACTCGATGGTCTTGCCACGAAGAACCTTGCTATCCGAATCCAGAACCTTCACCGGTTCCTCATCATAGGTCAAATCCGGATTCAATTCCACTTCCTCCACAGGCATCACATGCGAAGGATCAGATCTATACTTCCGGAGCATAGAAACATGAAACACATCATGAATCTTCTCCAACTCTTGAGGTAGCCTCAACCGATACGCAACAGGACCCATACGCTCAACCACCTCATATGGTCCAATGTACCTAGGGCTCAACTTACCCTTCCGGCCAAACCTCATCACCTTCTTCCAAGGCGAAACCTTCAAAAACACACTGTCACCCACCGCATACTCAACCTCCTTACGCTTCAAATCCGCGTAAGACTTCTGCCGATCAGAAGCTGCCTTCAACCGCTCACAAATGAGCTTCACCTTCTCGGTGGTTCCCTTCAACAGAGCCGGCATCGAAACCAACTTTTGACCCGTTTCAGCCCAACAAAGAGGAGTCCTACACTTCCTCCCGTACAAAGCATCATAAGGTGCCATTTGAATACTTGCCTGATAACTATTGTTATAAGCAAACTCCACCAAAGGCAGATGCTTCTCCCAAGAACCTTGGAACTCAATCACGCAGCACCTCAACATATCCTCCAAAATCTGGATAACACGCTCAGACTGGCCATCCGACTGAGGATGATAGGATGTACTGAAATTCAACCTTGTACCCAAAGCTTGATGCAAACACTGCCAGAAACGCGATGTGAACCTCGGATCCCTATCCGACACAATCGACTTAGGCACACCATACAGCCGCACAATCTCAGCAATGTACAGCTCCGCAAGCTTATCCAAAGAAAACGTAGTATGCACAGGCAAGAAATGCGCACACTTCGTCAGGCGATCCACAATCACCCAAACCGAATTCTTCTTCGATGGTGACAAAGGTAAACCAGATACAAAATCCAGGGTAACCCTCTCCCACTTCCATTCAGGGATTCTCAACGGTTGCAACAACCCTGAAGGAACCTGATGCTCAGCCTTAACTCGCTGACACACCAAACACTTGCTCACAAACTCGGCAACATCCTTTTTCAAACCCACCCAATAGTACTCATCACGAAGATCACGGTACATCTTAGTACTACCAGGGTGCATAGCAAAAGGACTACTATGACCTTCAGTCAGAATAGCACGCCTCAACTCAGCATCATTGGGCACTACTATTCGACTCTCAAAACACAACACACCATCATCATTAAAGCAGAAATCCGAAGGTCTACCCTCCGCGATATCCTGAACATGGGGCACCAAGGAATCATCCAGCAACTACTTTTCCTTGATCAACTGAACCATAGATGGTTTCACTTGCAACTCAGCTACAAGACCACCATCACGCGATATACTCAAGCTGGCAAACATAGCCCTCAGCTCAACAGCTACCTTCCTACTCAAGGCATCCGCAACCACATTAGCTTTTCCAAGATGGTACTCAATCGTCAAATCATAATCCTTGAGCAACTCCAACCAACGCCGCTGCCTAAGATTCAACTCCTTATGAGACATCAGATACCTCAAACTCTTATCATTCGTGTACACAGTACACTTCTCACCATATAGATAATGTTTCCAGATCTTTAGAGCAAAAACCACTGCAGCCAACTCAATATCATGCGTAGGATAATTGCGCTCATGCACTTTCAACTGCCGTGATGCATAAGCTACAACCTTACCCTCTTGCATCAGCACACATCCCAAACCAACATAGGACGCATCACTGTAGACCACAAACTCTTTCCCTGATTCAGGTTGATCCAAGATAGGAGCTTGCGTCAAAGCCTCCTTAAGCTTCTCAAAAGCCTGCTGTCTCGCTTCTGTCCACTCATACTTAACATCCTTCTGCAACAACTTTGTCAAAGGTGCGGCAATCTTAGAAAAACCATCCACAAACCTCCGGTAGTATCCCGCCAAACCAAGGAAACTACGAACCTCATGAACAGACTTATGGACCTTCCAATTCATCACCGCCTCAATCTTCTGAGGATCAACACGAATCCCCTCAGCAGAAACTACATGCCCAAGAAACACCACCTCCTTAATCCAGAACTCACACTTGCTCAGCTTAGCATAAAGCTGATTCTCCAACAAAGCTTGCAAAACAATCCTCAAATGCTCTTCATGCTCCTCCTCAGTACGCGAGTACACGAGGATATCATCAATGAACACCACAACAAACTTGTCCAGGTATTCATGAAACACACGATTCATCATGTCCATGAAAGCAGCAGGAGCATTTGTCAAACCAAACGGCATCACAAGGAACTCATAATGCCCATACCTTGTCCTGAAAGCTGTCTTAGGCACATCCACATCCTTCACCTTCAACTGGTAATACCCTGATCTCAAGTCAATCTTAGAGAACACAGCTGCTCCCCGAAATTGATCAAAGAGATCATCAATTCTCGGCAAAGGATACCGATTCTTGATAGTCAACTTGTTCAGCTGACGGTAATCAATGCACATTCTCATAGTGCCATCCTTCTTCTTCACAAACAAGACCGGTGCTCCCCAAGGCGACACACTCGGCCGAATGAAACCACGATCAAGCAGCTCTTGCAACTGCGTCTTCAGCTCCTTTAGCTCCTTAGGTGCCATTCTATAGGGAGTGATGGACACAGGAGTTGTATTCTCATACAGCTCAATTCCAAACTCCACCTCGCGATTAGGAGGTAAACCAGGCAACTCCTCAGGAAACACTCCAGGAAACTCCCTCACAACTCTGATATCTTGCACCCGCAACTCCTTAGAGCTAGGATTCATCACAAAAGCTAGGTAAGCTTCACAACCTTGCCTCAGCATCCTGCTCGCCTCCAAGGTAGACACCACATTGGCAAGAAACTTCACATTCTCACCAACCACAACAACTTCATAATCATCCGCAAGCTTCAACGAAACTCGCTTATTTTCACAATCCACAACAGCACGATGCTCAGCAAGCCAATCCATACCAAGGATCACATCAAAACCATAGAAAGGCAACTCCATAAGGTCAACATGAAAAACATGTTCCTGAACAACCAAAGGACACCTTCTATACAGCTTTCGAGTCACAACAGTCTCACCAAAAGAACTAGTGACACGAACACCAACATCCAAAGACTCAACAGGCAAACCAAGCAATTCGGCATGCTCACGCAAAATGTATGAATGCGTAGATCCAGAATCTATCAAGGAAAGTAACGTCAAGGATTGCAAAGTAAAGGTACCTGCAATCACATCCGCGTCATTTCTCCCCTCCCTCTGAGCATACACCCTCGCTTGACCTCCACCTTCAGGCTGAATAGCCACAACATGGGCCACTCCTCGACCACCTTCCTCTCTCCGCTGGAAGTTACCACGGCCGCGTCCACGACCTCTCTGCGGTGCAGCAGCAACAGGAGCACGCACTTGGCCACCAGCCAACATAGGACAATCTCGCCTCAAGTGATCCGCAGATCCACAATTCCAGCACCCGTTTCCAGCTGCCGCAACAGGAGCTTGCACCTCCCTCACAGCACGACGACAGTCACGCTTCATGTGACCACGTGATCCACAAATCCAACAAGCACTCGGATCAGCTCTAGCATTGCCTCCCCGAGCAGGTGCACCACCACCTCTCTTAGCTGAGGACTGATACTTCTGATTGCGTCCCCTCTTGTTCCATCCACCACCGGAACTATACTCAGCTTCCCGCTTACCAGCACTTGCTCCAGCACCTCTGGCAGATAAACCCAAGTTCAACTCAATATCCTTAGCTCGGCCCACCAACACATCAAAATCATCATACTCGGTGGCCAGCACATACATCTTCACATCCGTCACTAAACCATAACGGAATCTTTCGCACCTCGCCCACTCATCAGGTATCAGCTCAGGTGCATACTGAATGAGTCGCACAAACTGCACTTCATACTCAGCCACAGTCATGCTCCCTTGGGTAAGAGACATGAACTCACGCTTCTTTTCATCCAGGTACCTCACACCAAGATACCTCCTCTCGAACACATTCTGAAAGAATGTCCAAGTTACATCAGCTTCAGCCATCCCAACAATAGTGGTCGTCCACCACGTATAAGCATCATCCTGTAGCAAGGATACAACACAACCCAGCTTTTGCACATCAGTGCAACTCATCTGACCCAATATCCTCTTGGTACTCTCCATCCAGGATTTAGAACCTTCAGCAGACAAACCCCTGAACTCAGTCCCACCAAGACTGCGCAAACGCTCCAAAGGTAGTCTAACACCAGCATCTCCCTGATGCCCAGCTCCTTGAGCTCCAGCTACTGCCGCTCGAAAGGCACCAGTAATAGCTTGCACCAACATCGTCATGTCAGGCATAGCTTGCCCCTGACCGACCTCAAGTCCAGCAGCTCCAGCTGCAGCTTCAGCTCTTTCACCCTCAGCACCACCACCACCAGGTGGAGGAGGAGGTAACACCGCACTACCCGCATTTTCCTCATTCTCATTCTCATTTGGAGTCGTAGCTCGCACATTACTTCTCAACTCTCTACGTGGTGCCATACTTTAACCATGCAATCACAATGCAAATAAACAAAGTCAGGTTCAGCAAGGTAAGCAATCCAAGTACTCAAGCTCAATTTCATTCAAAATCAACATCATTACACTAGCTTTGATTTGGAAATGGGTACCTACAACATGCTTCACCACAGCATACAACTCAATTGCATCAAAAACACAAGCCACTAAACATGCTTTCACTCAACAAGCATACAAGGCATTACATACTTCAATCCTGCACACATTCATTCCCAAATACTCGAGAACTCAGCTCTGATACCACCAAATGTAACCCCCTTAACCCGGCCTAGACGGTTGACCCGAATTAAGAAAGTCACACGGGGAAAACCAAAGTCAACCCAAAAGTCAACCTTGATTAACGACCCTTTTTTTTCTTTTTAAACTTGTCTAGAAGCACATTAACCCTAGTTATGATCATTCAAACATCATACTCAAAGATCATAAACATCAGAGATCAAACAGGGACCCAATTGAACAATTTACAACTTTAGGGACCAAATTGTAAATTCTGTAAATTATGAGATCTTAACCCAAATTAGAGTTACCATCTTGAAATTAATCAAGTTTCATGCTTCACTGCCAAATTTCAGCTCAAACGGACATCCCAAACTCATACAATTGCACAATCAAGATTCAGGACCAAAATGCAAACATTCCAAAACATTTAACTGCCAATGTCAGCCCCCAACGGTCACATGTTCCGAAACAGGGAGAGCCCGTTTCAAAACGCGGGGCCGTTCCGCAACGCGTACCGAAACGAGGGCTGGCAGTGGCCTTTCCGTTTCGGAACGGTGTCTCCCGTTTCGGACGCCTGGGCTGATTCAAGGCACCCGTTCCGAAACGGTAGCCACTGTTCCGAAACAGCCTGCACAGAATGCAGCAAAATGCATGCTTAAACACACAATTGATCATCCAATCATGCTCCAAATGCTACCCAACTTTACCAGCAACTCATACATCATACAAGTGACATATTTGCATCAACCATTCATCATTATATCAACATATATGAACAGCCCCAATTCTAAAGGCATGCTTCCTACACAAGCCAACCATTCAAGCATTAAACCTCCAAGCCAACACATAATGGTCAATTACAAAAACCAGCATTACCAACAACATTAAACATACTTAGGGAGTTCAAAACATCTCCCAAAACATTCACATAGGTCCCTCATTGCCAAATGCCAAAAGCTAAAATGTGTTTAAGAAAACCTTCCCATACTTGAGCTTAATTCCACTTGAATGCTTGCCTTCCTTGCTGCCCTCAAAGTACCTTAATGATCTGCATTATTGGTTTAAGAAAACGAAAGAGAGCGTAAGCAAAAGCTTAGTGAGGTATGCTCATTTAAAACCATTCAATAATGCATTTATAACTCATTTATAAATCATACTTCAAAACATCATTTCTACATGCTTACAAGCATTCTTAAACAAGCAATACATGCTTCCATTTCAATACATGTCATATTGGCCACAAGTGATAAATTCCATCTTTTAAAAACAAGATCAACATAAGACTCACACATGGACTTTTAAACACCATTGTGATCTTATAATGCACAAGAACCACACAAGGACTTTTAACCACCTTTGTGTTCTTTACAAGTTTCACCCCAAGGACTTTTAAACACCTTGGCCCCAAGGACTTTTAAACACCTTGGCCCATGGACTTTTAAACACCATGGCAAGGACCACACAAGGACTTTTAACCACCTTTGTGTCCTTAACAAGAACCATCCAAGGACTTTTAACCACCTTGATGTTCTTAAGTAACAAGGCTCACTCAAGGACTTTTAACCACCTTAGTGACCTTAACAAGAATCATCATGGACTTTTAACCACCATGAAGTTCTTAGAATCCACAAGGCTCACTCAAAGACTTTTAACCACCTTAGTGACCTTAACCTTTTTCAAAACATCACTTGCCAATATACATCATTTTCATCAAATAATCCACTGTTTTAAAGCATTAAACCAAGCCATAATCATCATGCATTTTTAAGCATCAAACCATTTTTAAACAATGTTCAAAAACAAGGAACTCTTACCTTGAGCTTCCTTCAACATATGGCTTACAAAATCAGCAATAACCATGATAAATCATGCTTTCAAAACAGAATTTAAAACATGCAATAAACCACATTGCATAACAACCAAACCATGGCCACCACTAGAGAGTTTTTCCGAAAACTTACACTTGAGCTTAGTAAAGTTGTTTAGACTTAGACTAAGCTCCCAAGACATTGGTTTCAAAGCCGAAAACCCAATTTCACTCACCGATTCCACTTCGCCTCTTGCCGAAGCAAAATTCAAGCTTCCGGATCACCACCACTTGGATCCAAAGATGACTCCCCTGTTTTAAACACATCAAAGGAGAGGATTAATGCATCATCATGCATTAATAGCTTCAATGAAAGCACCTAAACTCGCTGCTCTCATCCACACTCCATTTTCGGCCACCAAACACAACCGAAAATGCATCCAAACAACTCTTCAACAAAGCCCAGCCATAAACCATCAAAACTAAACATCCTTTAACATCATTTTACATCTAAAAAGAACCTAATAACATCCTTATACCTCCAGCAACATCAGATCCACAAGATCGCCTCAAAAACAACCAAGAATCACAAGCTAAACTTAGGAAATTCAACCTATCCGGGATTGCATTAATCAAAACTCAATTCCTTATCAAATTAACATTCATTTATCATCAAAAACACGCTTCAAATCACAGCTTTTACAGATCAAACGAAAATCTATCAAAAATCACCAAATCTTGCATTTTAAGCCAAGATCCATTTCACAACTTTAAAAGCCATTTATAAAACATCAATTAAGGATTGAGAACTTAGGAATTTCAGTAAAGAACTGAGAGTTTAGAGGAGAAGGATGTTCTTACCTCCAAACTTGAGTTTCTCCCCTTTTAGAACCAAAAAGCTTGAAGAATCAACTAGCAATTGGTGAGGTTTTGTTGATGTGATGATTAGCAATCAAAAGAGGATTGAAAGAGAGAGATTTAAGTGACAAAATCATAAGGAAATCTCTGGAGAGAAAGTGTTTGGGTTGAGAGAAAATGAGAGAAAAGGAAAATTGGAAAATATGGAAAGTTAGTTGCAAAATAGCTAAAATGATTTCCCTCCACTTTTCTTTAGTTTTAAAATCAGAATTAAACATTAAAATATCTTTTAAAAATCTGGAGAAACTCCCTTTGGGTAAATAGCTCCTTAAAGATTCAAAGTTTCAATCCTTTCTAAAACAGTCACGCAACTTTCAAAAATTACATTTTGGTCACTAGCCAAAATGTCACCCTTCCAAACCTCATTTTGTAGAATTGATTTCACAGTTCACTTATATATATTAAAAGATGATTTTAGAACACTTTTCCATATTTTTAATGCAACCTGAACTAGGCTTTCCTAATTTCACCTTTTTAGATTCGAACAGCACTTTGACCGAACCGGTCAATGCCCAAAACATCTAAGCCCAAAACCGGGGCGTTACATAGAGGAAACTCTATATATCCGATGTTAACTCCAACCTATCACATTTCAACCATAGAAACATATAATCAAACACCGCGCATGTCACACAACAGTTAACAACATCACAACTAACACAACTCGCCTCCCAACAATTACAACATGGCATAAAGCAACCAAAGTGCTTGTAGCAAACATCATAAATCAATCTAAAACATTAGCACAACAATCATTGCACCTCCCAATTATTGCAAACATGGCTCTGATACCAACAAATGTAACCCCCTCGACTTGGTTTAATCGTTTCACTGACTCGAGCGAGTTACGCGGGGAATATTAAAATAAACCGATGAAGATTTACTTCAATAAGCTACCCTTTTTTTCTTTTAGCTTTTCTAGATGCACTTATTAATTCTTAAGTTGATCATTCTTATAGCAAATAAAGTTACGACTAGAACGAGGTCAATTGGACGTCTGATTCATTATAAGCTCATTTTAGGGACCAAAACATAAATTTGAATAATTACAGGGATTTATTCAAATTTCAAGTTACCAATATTAATTAATCATGTTTCATGGAGGCATGTAAAATTTCATCTTCAATGAATAATAAATAGGCATTCAAATGAGGTAAAAATGAAATTAATGACTAAATCATAAAACAGCCAAAATATAGAGACTAACACAGTTCTATCAGCTTCTTAGAGCAATTAGATACATTTTAAACATGCTCGCAAAAACACAATTCAAACGGACATTATTTACTTATTTAATTGATGCAACAACATAAGGTGACCAAAATGCAAAGAATCCAAACTCGGTAAAATCCACTAATCAAATTAACCACCAACATTACAACATTAATCATGCTTTTAATATTATACCACCATTAAACATATAGGGTCAAATAATTGCATACCAATTATTCAACACATTTTATATTTATACAAGCAATCTAGAGGCATGCTTCCTGACAAAATAAATCATTATCCACTAAGAAACAAATGATCAAGACCTCAACATAGGCTTTATAATGATTAAGGGACTTAAAGCATATGACCATAAACACTCATCGAACACAAGTAATCAATATAATCATTATTTAAAACATTAAAATCATTTGGTAATAACTATCAACTATGCAAGGCGTTAAAGTAAAACCAACATATTAATCATTATATACAATCATCGTCTAACAATATATAAAATCAATCAAGTTATAATTTCCTAAATAAAACAATTCGTCCCAAAAATTTACCCACATTGCATTATTACAAATAACAGTAATATCGTAACCATGCCCCTTTAAATTCATTTGTCTTGGTATCCACCTTGCCTCAGACTACAACCCCAATCTTGCTTCTATTTACTTCATTGACGGAAGAAAAGAGAGCGTAAGCATATAATTCCTATTGAGTGCGCTCAAAGCGGGTAATACGTCAATGCAATTTTAAAACTGAAATCGATGTTAGAAATTCATTTTAGAGGAAGTCAAACAAATCATTTCCAAAGCATTTAAATTAACCATTCTTGTTCGACACATGAGCATCATGCTTTCATAACAACCCTTTTATTCCTAAAATATTTGATAAAACATGCTTAATCAAAACATAAGCAATTTCCTATTTATTCTCAAATCGAATCGTGCATAACAACCATATGCATCAAAACACTTTTCTCAAGACTCATGCTTCTCAAACCAAAGCATTTCTGAGTTATAAAACATGTATCACAAATCTCATGCATTAACCATAATGCAAAATATCAATACAAGTCTCGCGTGCTTGAACATCATAAATATATCTCAAAATAGAATCTCATGTATAAATCTTATTATACAAAACCATTTAAATCAATGATACATGTAATCTTCATATATTGATATTAAAGGTAACCATTTGAGAACCATAAACCACTTTGTTCTAAAATCATGCTTAACTACCCAAGCATTTCTTCATTTGTTTTTTTAAAACAAAACATGCACTTAACATTTCCAAAAATATGCATATTAAACCATATGCAATATGTATCATGGATCAACATCAAATCTTACTTGCTAACTCTCAACTTAAGCTTTCTCATGCATAACAATCCATATGCAAGGCTTAAGGAGTAAACATGTATAAACCAACATTATACAACACAATCTGTCAACATGATACATCATCAAATATATTGGCTTACAAGTGATAGTTAACCAATTTCTATTTCCAAAATATCATATTGAATACATGGATTCAACAAGTGTTCTCATAACAAACCATCTTAACCGGAATAATGGTACAATCACAACCAAGTGGTACAATAATAATCGGGTACAATCACAACCCACGGGGACACCAACCTCAACCATCGGTTAGATGCTTAACCCACTAACGAGAGAAGGGACATCAACCTCCTCGATCGATAGGGTACTTGGATGGAGACACGGGACAACAACAACTCGACATCCAAGCCGACGTTTTGTAGTGCACATAATCCTATAGCCAGTTAACTATATCCAATAATATTTTTAAACCACATCACTTGCCAATATAATTCATTATAACCACATACCTCAATGTTTTCATATGCATCAACACAAAACTATATTTCCAAAGCAACAAACCATGATTTTAAATAAGTATAAAACACATACTTACATGGATCATTTACCAATGCATCCATCATCAATATATGATCAAAACCCAATATATTTCATACTCAAATAATGCATAAACAATAGGTAAATACATCCATGTTTTTAAATCAAAACACGTAAATCAAGTATCATATCAAACCAATATTCAAAAGGAGAAAATAAGGAAAAACTTAATTCTAAGCTTACCTAAGCTTGCTAGGCTTTAACTAAACTCCCAAAGTCATAAATCAAAACTCTTTATAGTACCAAAACACATTTGCACTTGCCAACTTTCCATCGTCTTCATGCTAACATCTCAACACCAACGCTTCGACGCCTAATCCGAAAATGTTCAAACTGTAACCCCCTTAGCCCGGTCTAGACGTTTAACCCGAATTAAGAGAATTACACTGGGAAAACCAAAGTCAACTCGTGAAAGTCAATCTCGATTAAAAACCTTTTTTCACTTGTCTAGATGTATAATTAAGTCCTACAAAGTTCATTCACGGAACGAATATATTTCCATTAAAAGCGTACTTCAATTGATCATTCATTTGCAAACAATCTGATATGAGGTTAAGATTACAAATTAGTGTTACCAACCTTCAATTAGGTTCATTACATGCTTGCAGGTGAAATATCAATATCATACGATCATTAAAACATCCGCAATAACAAATCATACAAACAGGGACTGAAATGTAAACATTCAAAACTGAGAAAACATGTCAAATTAACTAACTTAACTACCCTGTTTCAAAACCATGCTTTCCAGTGGGAAATTGTATTGGAACGACCCTACCCGTTTCGAAACCATTTGCCTAGATTGACCTCCCCTGCCTTCGGACATAATAGAGTCGTGTCGAAACGACACCGCGTTTTGATACGGGTACAAATTATAACTAGGCGTATCGGAACAGCCTAGAAGTGTTCTGAAACAATAAGACCAAATATGCAAGTTGTATAGAAACAACTGCTACTGTTTCGAAAGACATACCAGAACTGCACTAAAACGGCAACATTTAAGCACTCTTAAGCATACCAAAAGGCCATCAAACATCAAGCAATCATAAGTAAACATCCTCCACACATTTATCCAACACATATGCATCATCAAAGGTATTAACATCAGGGATCGCAACACATGATTATTCTAGAGGCATGCAACCTATAAGCAATCTACATAGAGCATCAAAATCCACAAAACAAAGCATAACAACATATATAGGCCCATAACAAGTCTTATAAGGAAAAACACACTTGCCAAACCAGGGAGTTTAAACAAACATCTCCCAAATACCAAGGTACCCTCCCTATTGCCATTTATAACTTATTAAAAGTATCAAAATCCATACTTCTAAACCGAGTGACGTCTTGGGTGTTTTCCCTTCCTATTTTGCTGCCAAAAGCTCACTTATCTGCATTGTTGGAAAGGAGAGCGTAAGCACGTTTTCTTAGTGAGGGAAATCTCAATTTAAACAACAATGCACTTTTCAAGACTATATTTCCTTTAAAACATAATCACATCATGCTCAACTTTATCATGCTTTTGAAACCACAATAAAAGCATCTTCACAAACCACGTGTATTATTATCTCATGCATATCTCAATGCAAAAAAAAAATCAAGCTTCTCATGCTTAAATCTCACAAAGCATAAACATCATGTATAAGTATCATTATACAAAAGCATTTTAAAACCATGATACATGTACAATTCATATATTGGCATCTCAAGTGAACCAGATGGAATCTACCCCCATCCAATAATGATCGGATATACGCACACACTTGACGGAATCAACCCCCGCCAAGCCATTGATAGAATCAACCCCTATCAAGCTACATGGTGAATTCAACCCTCACCATAATCTCACTTCGGCCGGGATGCCACTACCTGCATTGCCCGTGGTGAGAGAATCTACCCCTATCACTCACAACACAATATAATTTACCCCTATTATATAACCAAAGAATTTATCACACGCGCAAAATTTATATATTATAGTGCACTTTACATCCTATTGGTCGACCAACATATCCGATAATAGAAATTTCATCACTATACCAATATATCATTAAAATTCATGTTAACTCACTGATTTCAATGCATTAACAAAATCATCACATATCCAATCTCAAAACATGCTTCAAATATAGCACAATATCTCATCAAGAGTATAGCCTCTTGAAACATAATCAAATTACTTCATGGGATATAAATCAGCAAAACCATGCTTATAAAACATGCATAATAGTAAGTAACAAAATATAAATCCAAAACATGAGCATGATAATCCACATGGACTTTAAACCGAAAATCGAGAGCTTTAGTAACCATACTTACTTCCGAGATTAGCCAAGCATTTCAAGCTTACAATAACCTCCCAAAACCTTGTTTCCAAGCTTATGAAAATGTTCAAACCACATCCACTCACCGATACAACTTCGCCTTACTTGCCGAAGCTATTCCAAGCTTTTGAAACTCCTAATAAGCCTTTCAAATGATCAGGCAACGTCTTGCCCTGCTTCTAACCAAGGAAAAATAGAGGATTAATGCACACTCTTGCATCAAAACTTCCAGCAACACAAACCCCTAACTGAACTCCAACATTCGCTAAGCAATTAACCATCGATACAAATCGAAAACATCGACAAAATTACTCTAAACTGTTCTCAATCATTACCCAGCAAAATCAACCATCAATCCTCATCCATTTACAACATAAAACACTTCCCCAACCTGAATAAACCTCCAACTACCAAGAAATCACCATAACAGCCCTTAAAACTCAAGATTTCATCACTAACTTCTAGAAATCTAACTAGTTTCGGGATTACTTAACAAAATCCATCAAGTTAACATTATTAGCCATTAACAAAATTTTAATAATCGATCATTAACTCAGCAATTAACATCAAATCCAAAGATCCACCACAAATCTTCAAGAAACCTCAATTAAACATGATTTCATCAATATATATATATATATATATATATATATATATATATATATATATATATAAACCCATTAAAATCAATATGTAAAAGACTAAATACTTGAGAATTTCAGTAAAGAACATGTCATTAGAGGAGAAGAACGAACCTAACTCTAATGATGAGCCCTTCCTCCATTTTTGAAAAGAAACCAAAAGGAAATCAAAGAGAAAAGAGTAGGTACAATAGGAAATCAATGGATAATAGATAAATCTTTGAAATCCAAATAAAATTTAGAGTTTACCTTGAAAATATTGATGTTTGGTTGAAGGAAACTTGAAAGAAAATGAGAGGAGAAAACTATCGTCAAATGAAAATGAGTAACCGTCTCTCCAAATTCCCTCCATCCTTTTTATTATAATTATTTAATTAAAATTGTAAAATAGGAGGAAAAGTCTCTACTAACCCCTGATATTGCTCCTTAAAGATTCAAAGCATTAGCCTTTTATGTTTTTACACTTAAAACAAACTTTAACGTTTTTACATTTTAGTCACTAAACCACAATGTCCAATTTCCAAAATTGTTTTCTTTGAATTACCTTTACCAAAATTAATCATATATATAATTATGATTTTAGGAAAATTTCCCATATTTTTATCCAACCAAAAACATTTTAATTTAATTATTTCCCGAAACTAGACTAGACCGCTAAATTAGTTCGAACCGAACCGCCTAACCAAACCCGACTAACACCTAGGTCCAAAACCGGAGCGTTACACGAACACTTGCATCCTCCACAAGAAAATGCAATGGTCAATATAAATTGGACCACACTAAAATAACCACTTAATTAAAACACCCCAAAACATTACGAATGATCGAACCAGCCTCTATTTCCCTAACATGCCTATTACCTCACTGTTAAGTAGCAGGGGTCATTAAATTTTGTTTTCCACGTACCGTATTAATGTGATCTCAAAACATTTCCACTTCCATTTACTCACGCTACTGCCAACATTACTATTCCCCTTTTAATTCTTTTCCAAATTCACCCTACACACAAATAGCTCCTCCCCCAATTAAAATCCCCAATACACGCGGGGAAAAAGACGGAACCAACACCGCCTAGCACCAAAATGTTCGAAGGCCAGGGCAGTACCCTCCTGTTCGAACACCCCTTAATTTCTTTCATGCATTTTATCGAACATATACAATACACACTTGATCCAATAATCAAATCAGCCATTCCACCAATTACCCCATAACCAATTAAATTAATTCCATATTCAATTTCACAAAATTGAGTTTAGATTATATATAACTCACAAGAATAACACATAACCTAATTAAAACATTTAGATTTCATCCATCAAATCATGATCCATTCTTTAGCATCTAGAAATTAAATTACTCCATTAAAATTCATTTTAACATCAATGACATTAGAATTGATAGCAAATCAACACAAAATAATTAGGAGTTCATTAAAAAATTAAAGCTTACCCAAATAAATTAGAACATGAAAATCAAGATTGCTCATCCAATCTTCCAACTTAAAATCCATTGAATAGGATGAGAGAAATTAAAATCTCTTGTGTGGCTATTGATTAGAAATAGTTCAGAAAAAGAAATGAATAGAAATTAGATAAGAAAAACCAAGATAATTAAAATAGTGTTTAGGAGAATTTTGAGTGAAAAAGAGAGATAAATTTAGGCATAGCTTTCTTTCTTGAGAAAATAATAACCATCGTCAAATTCTAAGTAAAAATAGGTGATAAAAACTTTATTTAATAAATATGTCAAATATACCATAAAATCATCACTTTAGTTCTTTTTACGAAATTGTCATTAATGAAAATTTTGCAATGCTTATAAAATAGTCACTATATAAATTATTATCAAATCAACTCAATGAAAATTGTTCATATTCAATTGAGATCTAACATATTCATTAAAATATTTCCCAAAAATATTAGACACAATAAATTTGTCAAAAATCAATTTAATCCACACAATTTATTTTTCTGAAATTAATTAATTAGCTTAAATCTAACCCAAAATTCCAATCCGTGTTATAATTTACCCAATTCTTCTAGCCCAATTTCGTCCTCGAAATTTACGTAAGGGAAGAAAGCAAATACAAACCTTCCTTAGTCCAACAACTTTATCAATTACACTTATGCCACATAACTTTTACAAATTCAACAGTCTGGATGAACAACACCTAATTGCTAGAGATTTAATCTGAAACAACCCTTACCAATGGTAGAACCAACAAATTCTCAACTTCCTCTTTAAAAAAAAACAACAAAGGGTCCACTAAACCTTGTCACATAAACGTTGGCAAACTATCAATTACACTTTCGAGTTGAAATCATCTCGACAAAGCAAGTCACAAAACCGATTTCTCATCGTCTCAATCCGCATAAAACTTATCTAATTATCAACCTCAAAACAATGTCAAATAACAAAAACCACTTTTTGTTTGCACCAATATTTTCTAATATCCAATTATCTTTCACAAACAATTCTCAATTCACGAAAAATAACTATCTCAATTAAGCACTTAAACTAATTTTAGTTCTAAACTTGTAAAACTAATTTTTATATTTTTTTTCTCGGCCAACAATAAACCATTAAGTTTGAACAACATAACCATAATTGGTTCTTAAAACCATTACAAACCAATTAAACACAATTTAATTCATTTTAATCTCAAATGTTAATAGAAATAATAGATTAAGGACACAAAGTATGCGGAATTTCAAAAAGAAACTATAGCTCACCTTGCTTGATAGGAGTTCAACCAAAATGAGCTTCCCCTTGTATTCTAACGTGAAAAGCATTGTTACCTAAAAATCTACTGATTAACTCAAGTTTTAAAATCATTTGGATGAAAAAAAATAGATTAGAAATAAGTCTCGAAATCCAATTAATCTTTTAAAAACAATTTAGGAAACTAGAAAACATGGAAATAATAGTTCTAGCTTAAAATAAAATTTAAAAACCCATGTTTTAGAGAAAATATTAACCATCGGTAGTAGTTTTTTTTAGTAAAAGAAAATTGAGTTTGTTAAAATATAAAGGGTGCATTTACTCCCTAAAGATTCTTAGTTTGTGTCCCATCTCTATTTCACAAAAACCACTTTTAAAACCAAATTGTCTCTTTCTCTTTTTTAGTAATCAAAAACATAATTCTTGTTAATTGATAAACCAATTAAATAATCTTCCAATACATTAGTCAAGTCCAAACAATTTTTTATATCCCTTTCAAAACACATTTGATTATCAACCTGGAACTAATTAACGAACAAAAATCAAGCCACGATCCCAACTGAACCCAAACAATGTCCAACTCAACATAATTATCTTTTGACACAGCTTCGCTAACGGTGTAACAATCTCAGAATATTCCTCAACAAACCTTGACAATAATCAACTGGATCTAGAAATTCCAAAAACATCTAACAAAAAGTTGGTTGCTCCAAATCTAAAACAACTTCATATTCTAAGAACCAATCTTTATCTCCTTCTAAAATCCTTGAAACCCCAAGGAACCTCATCACTAAAGCTACTTACATAAACTATCTCGCTTACACCATCACTTCATCGTCCTCCAAAAAGTCATTCGTAAGTGTGAACATATGTATTCATGATTACTTATATGCCCTCATATATACCTATGTGTATGTATGCAAAACCTCTAATTTCATGCCCAAATGTATGCATGTACTGACATACTTAAATATATACATGTAAGTGTTTATGCATTGTGCATGTTCAACTGTTCACACTCTAATAACATTCTCAGAACCAACACTCCCTTCAACAAGCCAAAACTCGCACTTACCTAAACAAGTAGCAAACATTCGTTTCACAACAAAATCCTGCTAAACCATTCATGATTGTCGACCAAGATCCTTCTCGGTACAGTTGTACTCGAGAATACCATCACTCTTACTACTTACGAAACCAAGTATTCACAAACTACTCAACTTCATCGCAATCTCAAATGCTACTAGCACATTCGTCATTAACACGTCATAACTTTAAATGCATACCAACTAAACGGTCTTAAAAACCATTGTCATTAACAACCACGCTGAAGCTTTCAAAACTAGAACTTTTGATCAAACATATCCATAAACCAACCCTTCTTACCATTACGTTCTCCACTCACACATTTCCATAACGCTCATCAAGTTACACAAAAAGATTCGGGAGCCGCACCAAAGTATGTCTCAACACCGAACTCTACTTCGTAAACAAAGGACAATTCGGGAAACTCCTCCAAAGGCCTTTTAGGAAAGAATTTTTAAACAACACAAACATTCAAAATTTGAACATACTTTAACATTAGATTACCACATAAGACGTAAGCTCATCAAACATAAATCAGTCCGTTCTTGGACAACTCGACTACAAACATCAACTTCAATATCCAAAAATTCAACACACCCAAACAACTACCTTAAATTAATACGTATAATTGTGTAAAGCTAGAATCCACTAGATGATGCAGTTGGGAAAGATAAACAGGCTGCGCAACACTTCCTTAATTAACATATATATTCCACGATTCCGCTGCGCACCATGACCTCCAAAGATAAAAATCAACTCAATACTTTACGCTTTCTGCATACCTTGATCATCCTCGTGGCAGGAACATTAGGGATACTACCAAATTCTCTCCAACAATCAACATCACAAGTCAGGTTTCGATCCTAAACATCAACTTCCTAGCCTGATGCGTACATCATAACCTTATCATTTGAAACACTCCAACAATCCTCATTAGAATCTAAGTCGAAGCTTCCTCAAGCATACTTTACCAAAACTGATATTGCCATCAAGCATACAACACTTTACGGTATACACACTTCCATTCACCTCGCTTTACCAACTTCTTATCCAAAAATCCATATCATTAACAACGATTGCAATAACCATTCTAATACTTAAAAATAGTGGACCAACGCCACCCAAAACTCATGAACAAGGACAACATCACTCAAGTTAGGAGACAACTTTTAACTACTCTCGATCGAGAACCAAGTTTACTAAAGATCAAAAACCACTTTTCTCAAACTACCAATAACCCAGTCTACGCTTACTAAGCTCGGAAGTAATTACTGAATAAATAATTTCTCATATAAAATCAAATTCATTATCGGAGTTTAAACTTGATAGCTGGGGCATAGGCTCGGCAAGTGTTCCAAGAAAAACTGGAAAAAATCTTTTCAACAACATTTGCAATAGGCAATGTGTTCCCGATTAACCCCAAACATAAGTACATATCAACATGTGCACATACGAACCACATTTATAAATTTTCACAAAATAACCAGATGAAACTCTATCTATCCGAGGTTAACTCCAACATAGCACATTTCAACAATAGAAACATAGAATAAAAAACTGTGCATGTCACACAATAGTTAACATCATCACAACTAACACGACTCACCTCCCAACAATCACAACCTGGCATAAACCAACCAAAGTGCTTGTAGAAAACATCATAAATCAATCTAAAACATCAACACAACAATCATTACACCTCCTGATTATCACAAACCTGGCTCTGATATCAAAAAATGTAACCCCCTTGTCCTGGTCTTACCGTTTCACCGACTTGAGCGATTTAAAAGAGGAATATTGAAATAAACCGACAAAGATTTACTTCAATAAGCTACCTTTTGTTCCTTTATCTTTTCTAGATGCTCTTATTAATTCTTAAGTTGATCATGCTCATAACGGATAAAGTAACGACTCGAACGAGGTCAATTGGACGTCTGATTCATTACAAGCGCGTTTTAGGGACCAAAACATAAATTTGAATAATTACATTGATTAATTCAAATTTCAAATTACCATGATTTAATTAATCATGTTTCATATCGGCATGTAAATTTTTAGCTTCAACGGATAACAAATAGGAATTCAATTGAGCTAAAAACAAAATTAAGGACTAAATCATAAAACATACAAAATATAGAGACTAACACGTTTCTATCATCTTCTCACTACAATTAGATACATTTTACACGTGCTCGCAAAAACGCAATTCAAACAGACATCATTTACTTATTCAATTGATGCAATAACATACGGTTACCAAAATGCAATAAATCCAAACTTGGTAAAATCCATTAATCGAATTAACCACAAGTCATTACAATACACGGGCTGCACCTAATACATTTTGAGAATTCGATTTCCAACTCAACTTACCCACTTATTTACGAACAACATTAATCATGCTTTTAATATTATACCACCATTAAACATATAGGCTCAAATAATTGCATACCGATTATTAAACACATTTCATATTTATACAAGCAATCTAGAGGCATGCTTCCTGACAAAATACATCATTATCCACTAAGAAACAAATGATCAAGACCTCAACATAGACTTTATAATGATTAAGAGACTTAAAGCATACGGCCATAAAAACTCATCGAACACAAGTAATCAATCTAATCATTATTTAAAACATTAAAATCAATCGGTCATAACTATCAAGTATGCAAGGCATTAAAGTAAAACCAACATATTAATCTTTACATACAATCATCGTCTAGCACAATATAAAATCAATCAAGTTATCATTTTCTAAATAAAACTATTCATCCCAAAAATTTACCCACATTGCCTTATTACAAATAACAGTAATATCGTAATCATACCCCTTGAATTCATTTGTGTTGGTATCCACCTTGCCTCGGACCATGACCCCAATTATGCTTCTATTCACTTCGAAGACAGAAGAAAAGAGAGCGTAAGCATATAATGCCTAGTGAGTGTGCTCAAAACGGGTAATACGTCAATGCAGTTTTAAAACCAAAACCGATGTTAGAAATCCATATTAGAGCAAGTCAAATGCATCATTTCTAAAGCATTTAAATTAACCATGCTTGTTCAATACATATGCATCATGCTTTCATAGCAACCCTTTTATTCCAAAAACATTACATAAAACATGCTTAATCAAAACATAAATGTTTTCTCATTTATTCTCAAATCGAATCGTGCATAACAATCATATGCATCAAAACACTTTTCTCAAGACTCGTGCTTCTCAAACCAAAGCATTTCTCATTTATAAAACATGTATGAAAAATCTCATGCATTAATCATAATACAAAATCTCAATACAAGTCTCTCATGCTTGAACAACATAAGCATATCTCAAAATAGAATCTCAAGTATAAATCTTATTATACAAAACCATTTAAATCAATGATACATGTAATCTCATATATTGGCATTAAAGGTAACCATTTGAGAACCATAAACCACTTTGTTCTCAAATCATGCTTAACTACCCAAGCACTTCTTCATTTGTTTTTCAAAACAATTCATGCACTTAACATTTCTAAAAATATGCATATTAAACCATATGCAACATGTATCATGGATCAACAACAAATCCCACTTGCTAACCCTCAAATTAAGCTTTCCCACGCATAATAATCCATACGTAAGTCTTAAGGAGTAAACAGGTATAAACGAACATTATACAACACAATCCGTGAACATGATACATCATCAATTATATTGACTTACAAGTGATCGTTAACCAAGTTCTATTTCTAAAATATCATATCGGATACATGGATTCAACAAGTGTTCTCATAACACTTCAAGCCATATTAACCGTAATTATGGTACAATCACAACCAAGTGATACAATAACAACCGAGTACAATCACAACCCACAAGGACACCAACCCCAACCATCGGTTAGATGCTTAACCAACTAAAGAGAGATAGGACACCAACCTCTTTGATCGATAAGGTACTTGGATGGAGACACGGGATACCAACCCCTCGACATCCAAGGTGACTTTTTATAGTGCACTCAATCTTATAGCCAGCTAACTATATCGGATAATATTTTTAAACCACATCACTTGCCAATATAATTCATTTTAACTACATACCTCACTGTTTTCATATGCATCAACACAAAACTATATTTCCAAAGCAACAAACCATGCTTTTAAATAAGACTAAAACACATACTTACGTGGATCATTTACCAATGCATCCATCATCAATATATGATCAAAAACCAATATATATATCATACTCAAATAATGCATAAACAGTAGGTAAATCCATCCATGTTTTTAAACCAAAACATGTAAATCAAGTATCATATCAAATCGATATTCAAAAGGCGAAAATAGGGAAAAACTTACTTTCGAGCTTAGCTATGCTTGCTAGGCTTTAACTAAACTCCCAAAGCCATAAATCAAACCACTTTATTGTACCAAAACACATTTGCACTCACCAACTTGCCATCGTCTTGGTGCCAACATCTCAACGCCAACGCCTCGACACCTAATCCGAAAACGTCCGAACACTTGCTATCTTCCACAAGAAAATAAAGGGTCAATATAAATTGGACCACACTAAAAACTACTTAATTAAAACACCCCAAAACATAACGAATGTTCGAACCACCCCATATTTCCCTAACATGCATATTACCTCACTATTACGTAGCAGGGGTCATTTCATTTTGTTTTCCACGCACCTTATTAATATAATCTCAAAACATTTCCATTTACCTCACTGTTACCTCACTGTTTCGAAACGCTAATGGTCGCTCCGATATGGATTGCCCAGAAGTTGCATAATTTGCTGGTTTTACACACATTAAGCCACACAAACACATCCTAATGACTTCCTAATCATGCCAACAGGTCATCATACATGTAAGGTACATGTTTGCAACACCAAAACACATGCATGACACCAATCAAGGAAATCCACAAGTCTATAGGAATGCATCCTAGTGTCTAAAACCAATCAACCATCAAAACACCAAAACAAGCATCATAATGGCCATTTACAAATCCAAAATATTTAAAGCATCATGCCAAAACTAGGGAGTCCAAAACAACTCCCAAATCACCTCCTAGGTTCCCATTGCCAAATATCAAAAACTAATAGTTTTGTGAAAACATCACCATACATGAGCTTAGCCTTCTCTTGGATTCTTAGCCTCCTTGCTGCCCTCAAACACCTCAATTATCTGCATTATTGGTTCAAGAGAGAGAGCATAAGCACAAATGCTTAGTGAGGCATGCTCTAAAGAAACAACACAATAATGCATTTATAAAACACTTTTCACAAAGGCTTTTTACACATAAACATTGTTTCTCATGCAACATTGCATACACAACAAGCATCTTATGCTTCATTATCATCATCATGTCATATTGGCTTCCAAGTGATAAAACATAACCATTTACAACATAAAACACAATCGGATACACGGATTACAAGCGTTGTCCCATACGCTTCATACACACTACCGAACACACAAGGTGGAGTTTACCGGTACAATCACAACCCCTCAACACCCGTGATGGAGTTTAACGGTACAATCACAACCCCTCAACATCACTCATCGGTAGTTGTATAACATCACTAACGAGAACACTGGACACTCAACACAAGATCCACACATGGACTTTTAACAACCATTCTGATCTTAACCATCTCGTTAGTGTACTTGGATGGAGTTTACGGTACAATTACAACCCCTCAACATCCAAGGCGACTTTATTCACGGTGCACCCAATCCTATAGCCGGCTAACTATATCCGATTCAAGTACTTTAAAACCAACACATCACTTGCCAATATACATCATTTATCATCAATAATCCACTATTTTAAAGCATTAGCCAAATCCATTAAACTATCATGCATCTCTATGCATCAAAATCACATTTACTAATATCAAACCAAGGATCTCTTACCTTGAGCATCCTTCAACACATGGCTTTCAAAACCAGCATTAATCATGCTAAAACATGCTTTCAAAACAGAATTTAAACATTCCAATTTAACTACAATGCATCCAACCATCTCATGGTTCATCCAAGAGAGAGAGTTTTCCCGAAAACTTACTCTTGAGCTTAGTTAAGTTGATTAGACTTAAACTAAGCTCCCACGCATTCAAACATTCATTACAAAGCTGGAAATCCCAACTTCACTCACCAATTCCATTTCACAAGCTTGCCGAAAGGCCGATCAAGCCTCCGGATCAACACCACAAGAATCCGAAGATGCCTCCCCTGTTTTAAACATATCAAAGCAGAGGATTAATGCATCATCATGCATTAAAATCTTCAGAGATTACCTGGAACATGACTTCCAAAGGTTCGAGCCAATAGTGATTGAACCAGAGATAGGGGCGGACCATTTTGAAATGAAGTTTGCCATGTTCAACATGATAAACACACACTACAAAAAAAGTGACATATACCGACGGACAAAAATTTGTCGGTAAAACATCAAATATCCGTCGGTATATACCCTAAACCCTTTTACCGACGGACAAAAAGAAATTTCCGACGGACAAAATGCCATCGGTAATATGCTTGTCGGTACAAAGTTATACCGACAGACACAACCGTCGGTATAGATATGCTGAACCTATACCGACGGACAAAACCGTAGGCATAGGTATGGACTACCCCAACAAATTAGGGTATATATTCCGACGCATTTTGTCCGTCGGTATAGGTTCAGCATATCTATACCGACGGTTGTGTCCGTCGGTATAGATGTTATCTATAATGACGGTTTGTCCGTCGGTATAGGGTTAGAATCTATACCAACGGTTTTGTCCGTCGGTATAGCTATAATCTATAATGACGGTTTGTCCGTCGGTATAGGGTTAGAATCTATACCAACGGTTTTGTCCGTCGGTATAGCTATAATCTATAATGACGGTTTTTCCGTCGTTATAGATTCTAGCGTTTATCTTTGATCTGTATAAAATATTTATACCGACAGCTTTGTCCGTCGGTATAGGGTTTATGATATTTATTTGTTTTTTATATATTAAATAATTATTAATATATTCCATTTTTTATTTAATATTTTTTATTTTAAATATTAAAATTAGTAAAACTACTATAACAAAAATTATTTCATTTGAAAGGGAAAATATTAGATTTAATGTTCGAATAAAAAAAGTATGTAATACATAATCAGTAAAACATGTACCTACAAGTTTAGTACAGACAAAAGTAATAATGAAGCAAATATTTTTGTTTCTTAATAACTTACATAATAAAAGTTAGAAATAATTGAAGATCACCCTCTATTGTCTGCCAGTATCATTTCCACTTGTATTTTGTTGATTTGTTGAAGGCAAGGATGGACTGGTACAATTGATTGGTGCTGAAGCACTACCAGCATCAGGTGTTGCCTATTAAAAGTAATTAAAATAATGAATTTAAATAAAAAATGAATGGAGTAATAAGAAAGAAAAATATTTTGAATACCTCTGTATCAACCATACGAAGCAAAGCATCCATATCAGGCACATGTAGATCTGGACGTTGTTGTTGAAAGTAGGGTAGAAAGCAAGTTTCAAAAAGTTTTTCTAATTTTGCAACCTTAGATTTCAGCCCTTCCACTTCTTCAGTATTTTGAACTGATTGTGAAGGTCCAGATTCCTGAGAAGAACGAGTGTGAACCGCCCCTACACAACGAACACGTCCTCTTCTTTCTGGTCCCTTAACTTGAGCAAACACATCATTTGACCATGAATTTTGTGATAAATTCTCAGAAGACGAGCTTTCATTTCTCCTCTCTTGAATACGTTCCTAAAAATATAAGCAAGTTAAACATATAATATAATAACTATATTATATTTATACCAAACACATATACAAGACTTAATAATAATAAATTACCACAACAACCGCGGCACTGGAATTCACGATGCTTCCATCTTTGCGTGTACGAGATCGAACATAGACATCAGCTCGTGTTGGTGGGATTTCATTAGATTCTGCAGTCTGACATTAAGAAAACAACGAGAGATATTAGAAACAATTTTTCAAATAAATGGTAATAATAAAGAAAATTATACGCACCAAGTCTTCAACAATCCTAGGAAAAGATCTTGTTCCTGTGTAATGTGGTTCACTTAGCTTTGACCTATTTGATCTATTTGTGGCACTTTGTTCCTATTCGAATTATAAATAATAAATTGTTAATAAAGGTTTAAATATTAAAGTTATAGAAATTATAAAACTGTAGTATTTTACCATTGCCTTTGAGGACAACCAATATTCAACAAGTGTCTTCAATTGGTCCAAATTCACTCGTGGATCCTTGCAATTTTCGACGATCTGCTCTACAGTTTGGTTCTCATCAAATATTTGAGATTTTAATTCATTTTTCCACTGCCTCCATTTGGTATTCATATCTGAGAGAACCCATTTCTTAACATGTTTTAATGTGGCTTCTTCAACGCCTTCCTCCGAATCAAATGATTGGAATTGAAACTTTAACTGCATTAACAAAATAAGAGGGTATCACAATCCAAGAACAATTATTATTTAGATAAAGTTAGTGTTTTATTATCCAAAGGTAAGCAAGCAAGATGCTCACAAATACAAAAAGTAACAGTCCTCCATACCTATAAATACTCAAAACAGTCCCTTAACAATTTCATAAGCAAGAACAGACCCAAAATTCATGCATATATACATGGGACAACCTTAAACTTAACAATTCAATCCTTACGCATCTTAGAAACCATGAAAACAGTCCACTTAGATACTCACATATACAAAACAGGGCAGCTTGCAATATTAATCAGTCCCCAAAAATTCTGGTTAAAAGCAAAAGTGTCCCCTACAAATAAACTGCTTTTCTACTGTTTTCTAGAGCATGAAATCAGTCCACAACTGCTCAAACAACCTTATTACAAAGTAAGTTTAATCCTTCATAAGTTTTCCTTGCTTTTTAATATATTCATTCGATTAGTTTAAACAGTCCATTACGCCATGCTTTTCTATTGTTTTCTATTGTTTTCTATCTCCCTACATGTTTGTTTTCTATCTCCCTACTTTTGACATAGATGCATGTAGGAAGGTCTATAGAAGCAAGGGACATTTACTTTTGACAAGTATTCAATTAGTGCACATACCTCGATCGTGGACCACATTTCTTCCTTCTTATTGTTCGGCATCTCATGCCAATTCAAATAACTAATTGGCGCAAACTCAGCCTTTCGCACCATCGTTCCAATAAAGCGACATAAGCAAGTCGATTCTTCACCCACAAGTTGATATAAATTGTTAATTTTGACATGAACGCGTTGTCCCTCTGGCAGCTCCCAAATATCTGGCATAAGTGTTTCTCCTCGAACTTTCTTATGATTAATGTCTTCTACATGAATATGAGTAAGTACAAATGAAACTCAAACAAATAGTTGTATTTGAACCGTTGATTTGAGGTGAAAATAGCATACCTGATGAAGCTTGTGATTGTTCTTCACGGGATTGTTGTCCAACTGCTCCTTGAACTTCTTCAGATTGTTGTGATTGTTGTGCTTGAGATTGCTCATGATGCTGCGCAGATGTGGCTCGTTGTTCTTCACTTTGAGTAAGGGATTCAGAGTTTCTGATTGTTGAAACAATGTTAAGACGTTTTCGTTTCGCCATATTGTTCAAACTTCTGCAAAATTCAATATAAAATATGAGTAAACTTATATTGTAGCAATATCTTATTGTCAGCAAATTTAGCATTAAAAATCACAATCTTTGTATGTACCTCAAATAAAACAATAAGTTATTAGAAACCAACTCAAGCCATTAATACCAAGCTTACTTATTAGTTTTGCAAGAACAATTCTATTGACTATTGCCCAAATCAAACTTTCTAAACACACATGTAAATAAGCTAAAATCATATTACTATTGTTCATAGCAGCCCCTAATCATATATACAAATCAATTCACTATTTACATATGTATACACACACAATTTCATATCAAATCAACATACATTTCATCAATCAAACTGCACGTATTTTAATTGTTCTCAAGGCAGTGTCAAGACTGTTTTTATCATTCAAAACTGCATTATAATAACATGTCATACTGCACTTATTTTATGTATACAAAAACTGCACTGATTTGCTTATAAAACTGCATACTTTTTAGACTGTACCTTAGGATTGTTTCAAGGTTATTTTCATCCGAATCTAAGACTATATTTCCAGGATTTTACACAGCACCATTTAGTAATCAAAGCAATGTTTATTACATTCAAAACTGCATTAATCTACTCTAAAAATTTCAGCAATTCAAAACAGTCCCTAAGGTTATTTTCTCCTTCAATTTTTTTCTTTCATATATCCGACTACTCCCTACCTCTCCTCTCTTTTTCTTTTTATATAATAATAACATAAGGACTCTACTCTCAAAATCAATCCTCTTGATTTCTGTTTTCCTTCTGGCTTCTGCTACATAATCATATATAAATAAATAAAAAACATATAGCAGGGGGAGGGTAACATGTGACTTGTGAGAGCGCCTACATTTTCCAGTGCTCAGTGCTCACCTGCATGTGATCTCAAACCACTTTGGCTTCTCTTTTTTTTCAAATATGTTGCGTCACGCTCCTCCTCTTAAGTCTTAACCGACTTCATTAATTAAAACGATTTATACTCTTAAGTCTTAACCGACTTCATTAATTTCAAATATGTTGCGTCACGCTCATGGACCTATGCAGTTTCTGTATTTGATAATAAAAGAGGAAATGCAACTGAATAGGAAATCACTAAATTATAAATTCTAATATTTTTTAGACAACTTATATATCAAAATATAACCCAAATTATAAATTCTAATCTTATGTCTTGAGAAAAACTACTTAGCTTATTTTTATACATTATCCGAGCTTGAGCATTACATTTATGATCTTCAACCACATGATCCAAATGAACAAAAATAAAAAGTGGGTTTCGTCAGCACTGATAAAGAGATGAAATGAGAGATCAGTTTGAATGTCTTTCTTTTGTGCCTTGTAAAGACTTCTTAGCTTCCTTAGTGGTTTGTTTCTAGTGCAGCAAGACCAGTTTGAATGTCTTTCTTTTTATTCCAAATCCTGTTGTTATTGTTTGGATATCAAAATTATTAATCCAAATTTTACGGGTAAAACTTTGTGAAGAACATTACGACAACTTGCACGAATGCCGATTGCCGACCATTTGAAAGAGAGAACTTAAGCTAAAACTTGATCATAAAGGCTGGGGGATAATTACATAACTGAATTTCCCTATCAAGATTCATGTCAATAAGGCCTAAATGCATGCAGCTGAAAACAACAATGATGTAACGTGAAATACTTACAGCAGTGCAACGTAAGTTTGGCGAATACAGGAGCAGCCTTGACACCACTTTCACCAGGAAACAGTGGCTGCAAATGGTGTAATACAGAGTATTATTGCATATAAACGAGTTTTTCAAAAGATATAACTTTTACATACAACAAATGGTAGTAAGATGAAAGAATAGTTTTACAAAATGTGCTTCAGTGAAGAACTATAGGTCGTTAAAGCCCTATAATATATCTTACAAGCAATTACAGGGGCTCAAGAAGTGACCTCATAAGAGATGGTGCAGAAATAGATGGCAAAGTAACGATGTTGAAATGCATACTCGAATTGGAATGTTAATGAAATCAGCATAATCGAAAAAACATCAAAAGCGTTACTCAAGCAGTGCAATTATTACAGGGGATACAACACAAGCAGACATCAAAACTAACATCTATATATACTATATACACATTTCTAATTAAAATTAGATAAATCAGTGGCAAAAGAATGGATAGATAAATAGAGAAGGAGAAACAGACCTGTATGACACTGTGAGCAGTGAATCTCAGTCTACTGGTGTGAAAACTAACATCTATTTTTTCTCAAGAAACTCGGGACATGCCTCTCACCAGTTCCTCTGCACATCAGTATTGGATTAATGGAGTTGTATAATTTGGATTTACAGTAGAATAACAGTAGGCAAAAAACGATACAAATCCAGTTTCATCTAATCACTTAATAAAAAGGACAAAAACAATAAACCATAGGCAAAAAACCCACAAGACGATACAAATCCAGTAAAATTTAATGATACGAATGATAATAAATCACTTAATTAAAAATTCAGTATCATGATACGGAATAACTAAAAACGATACCAGTAGAATAACAGAGGTGTGAAAGCTTAATTAAAAATTCAGTATTGGATTTACAGTAGAATAACAGTAGGCAAAAAACGATACAAATCCAGTTTCATCTAATCACTTAATAAAAAGGAAAAAAACAATAAGCCAACAAAACGAGAAACCTAGAAAAATAAAAGGAATTCTGAATGGGAATTAACAGGGGTTTACTTACAGTAGAATAACAGTAGGAAAGATCGGCGTCACCGTCAGGAGAATAAGCACCACCGTAGGGAGTTATAACCGCCGTTGCACGTGTAGGGATTGTCCACAAGACGTAGGCTTCGCGCCAAGATCGGTGTTCAAAGCCACGGCCGTCGACGAGCGCGAGAAAAGGGCAAAGCTATTTGGGTGAATTTTTAATTTAGGGATTGGGAACTTTGGGGAATCCTATCGGGGAACTAATTAAAACGCAAAGAAATTTAAAATGCCTATACCGACGGTTACCGTCGGTAAATATTAGACCTATACCGTCACACAAGTCACCCTATACCGACAAACTGGTTCACCTATACCGACGGTCAACATAATCGTCGGTATAAACTAAACGTATACCAACAAACACACCGACGGTTTCAGCACAGCGTCGGTATATATCACATCTATACCGACAGATTCTTATTCCCCGTCGGTATATAATACATCTATACCGTCAATTTTTGTTTCCGTCGGTATACATCAAAACTTTTACCGATAGTATTCTTTTTCGTCGGTATATATGATCTATAGCGACAACATTTGTCCGTCGGTATACCCCGGCGTCAGTATATGTACATTTTTTTGTAGTGACACTAGGGCAATTCGAAGGGACTGCCACAGAAGATGCTCGGTAGCATTTATGAGGATTCCTAGACATTTTTCGAGCATTCAAGATACATAGGGTTCACCAGGACATACTACGGTTGAGGCTATTTCTGTAACCCCCTTAACTCGGTCTAGACGTTTAACCCGAATTACGAAGATTACACGGGGAAAACCAAAGTCAACCTAAAAGTCAACCTTGATTTACGACCCTTTTTTATTTTTATCTTCTCTAGATGCATATTATTAACCTATGAGTTCAGCAAAGCGATTAGGAGAAACGGCACAGCGATCGGAGTTCGATTAGGGGTTCAATCACATACATTTGACTTTTAGGGACTAAACTGTAAATAGCAAAAAAATATAGGGACTTTCATGATTTTAAAGTTACCAATCCTCAATTAGTCATGTAACATGCCAACATGTCAAAATTCTGCTCAAACGAATTATTCAAACTCATTAGTTTAAGCAGCCAACATTTAAGGACCAAAATATAAGAAACAAAAACTCAGAACAGCTCAAAATTCAAATCCAACGGTCAGGTGTTTCGATACGGATGGCCCTGTACCAAAACGGTCATTTTGAAGCAAGGTTGATCATTTCGATACTCGGGTGCGTTCCGTGACCCATATCGAAACACCCCTTCAAGTAGCCAAAACATTTAGATACGCCTTCACCCGTTCCGAAACCTTATGGCCATTTGAGGGCCCTGTTCCGAAACAGGCAAGGGCGTTTCGATACGCCTTGCCCTGCGACAGCAGATTTTGCTGGTTTTTCATGCATTTCCACACTCGAATCATTCCCGACACATTCCACATCAAACATACATCATAGATACAAGTCAACAATCATCATTTTGAAGCATTAGCTACGCTATGGTATCCAATAAGAAAATATAGTTCTAAAGGCATACTCCCTAATCCACAAAAACCATAACAAGCCAAATCTACCATCCACATCCAAAATCAAACCATAATGGCCAATTACATCTCAAAAGTAACTATCAAGCATGCTCAAAACAAAGGGAAAACATTCTCATCCATGCATTAACATAATCCCCACCCATTTCCTTTTATTACACCGAAACAAACCACATACTTTGCAAGATTAAAAGCTTGGATTCCTCTTGCCCACTTGCTGCCTTCAAAGCCAAGTTTTCTACATTGATGAAACAAAAGAGTGTAAGCACAAAGCTTACTGAGGATCGCTAAACAACACTCATCAATGCATGTCTCATGCTTTGCAAAACCAACACTTTACATCTCATGCCATTTTATAAAACATGTCTTCTCAAGACCCCAATGCACTTTTTAACCACATGCTCATATGCATCATTTTAAAACAGCAAATAAACCTTTGCTCATGCTTTAACAAGCATCACATGCATTCTTGCATCATACACAAATATCTCATGCATCCTTGCATCATATACAAGCATCTCATGCTTCACTTTATTCATTTACATTATATTGGCTCACAAGTGATAATCCATAAACCATTTCAACACAAGACACAATCGGATATGCTGATTACAAGCGTTGTCCCCCACGCTTCATACAATCTACCGGACTACACAAGGTGGAGATTAATGGCACAATCACAACCCTTCAACACCCGTGATGGAGATTAATGGCACAATCACAACCCCTCAACATCACTCATCGGTAATTGTATAATTCCACTAACGAGACTATGGGACACATACACAAGACTCACACATGGGACTAACCATTCACTGTTGTGATCTTAACCTTAATCGTTAGGGTACTTGGATGGATATTACGACACAATCACAACTCCTCGACATCCAAGGCGACTTTATTCATGGTGCACCCAATCCTACAGCGAGCTAACTATATCCGATTAAAGTAACCAAAACCCATTTTAATCACTTAACCACATTAATCCATTGTTTTACAAGCATAACCACAATGCCATTTCCACAAGCATAACATGCTTAACATCATATGTATTCAACACATGAAAACCAAGGATCACTTACCTAGTGCATCCTTAACATAATGGCATTAAAATCCAGCATTAAACCATGCTTAAACATGCTTAAGAACAGTAAACAAATCCACTCTTACATCAAGTACAATTTCATCAACATAGCACATATCCAAGAGAGGAATTATCGAAATACTTACACTTGAGCTTAGATAAGTATATCAAACTTACACTAAGCTCCCAAAATCACGCTCAAAGCGTTACAATGCAGGAAATTGCATTTCCACTCACCGATACGTGAAGCCTTGTTCGCCGACACAGAAATTACACCTCTAGAGCCTACAAAATCACCTCGTTTGCTCCCGGATCAAGATCCCTTGTTTTCACATCATCAAAACAGAGATCTAAATGCATTAAAATGCATTCTAACACCAACAACAATTCATAAACTCGTTGCCCAATCAAACTACACCAAAATACCATCCAAAGCAACTGAAAACTCAATCGATTGCTTCGTAAACCAAGCCCATCCAACATACAACACTTCCAAAGCATTATCAACATCAAAACACATCTAAAAAGCAACCTAACTCATCCTTATACCTCCAGCAAGCAAGATTCCACCATTTCACCCTAAAATCTCACTTAAAACTATCAAGAAACTCAAGGATCTCAAGGATTTCGGGATCTATGATATCAACACATCATTTTAACATATAAATCAACTTAGAACTCAATTAAAATCAATACAAAACTGAGCCCAACTCATCAAGTCCGAAAATCAAGATTTCATCCACAATTTCACAAGATTTTGATCTCAAATCAAAACTATATTGAAAACTCAATCAAAAATAGTATTTAGAAGCCAAATATCTTGGGAATTTCAATAAAGAACTTATATTAGAGGTTGAGAACGAGATTTACCTCCAATATTTGCTTCTCTCAATGTATGAGAAGTTCTCCTTAGTGAAATCTTGAAGAACTATGAGAGTTTTCTTGAAAATGATTTAGGAAAAGTTGAGAGAGGTTTTGGGAGAAAGAATTTTTGAAAAAAATGAGTGAAATAGTGTTTGGCTAAAATGAGAAAGGATTTTGGTAGTTACGTAATTGAAAAACCAATAACTACCTTTTAATTATTTTAATATAGAACCCAATTAAAAAACATTTAATTAAAAAATCTTTTAAACCACGTGTCATTTTGGGAAAAGGTCAAATTGACTTAAAGCCCCCTAAAGATTCTAAGATTTTGGCCTCCACATTAAAATCACATTTTTCCCAGTTTTGAAATCTTACAATTTCGTCACTACTCAAAATGTCCTTTTTCCAAAACCCTTTTTGTAAAATTTACTTAACCAACCTCTTAATCATATTTTTAGAGGGTTTTATCAATTTTTACCATATTTTTATCCTATCCCGATCCTTGATTTCCTAAAATCACCTTACGCGATTCGAACCGTTCTCGACCGGTCCAATCTGACGCCTAAAACATCTAGGCCAAAAACCAGGGCGTTACAACCCTCCCCCACATAGGAAATTTCGTCCTCAAAATTCTTACCTGATGGAAAGAGATGCGGAAACTGCCTCAGCATGTCCGCCTTGCTTTCCCACGTGGCCTTCGCAACTCCTCGGTGTCGCCACAACACCTTCACAAGCTCTATCGTCTTACCATTAAGAACATTGCTACTCACATCTAGAACCTTCATTGGTTCCTCATCATACAACAGATCCGGATTCAACTCTATTTCTTCAACATGCATCACATGCGAAGGATCCGATTTGTACTTCCGTAACATGGAGACATGAAACACATTATGTATCTTCTCCAACTCTGCAGGCAATCTCAACCGATATGTCACAGGACCAATACGCTCCACAATCTCGTAAGGTTCAATAAACCTTGGGCTAAGCTTACCCTTACGCCCAAATCTCATCACCTTCTTCTAAGGCAATACTTTCAAGAACACACGTTCGCCAACCGCCAACCGATAGGCTGCGGAATGAGATCACAACCTTTAGACAAGGGGGTGACGAGCCGATGTACGAGGCATGGAAGTGGTTCCAACAAATGATGAATAACTGCCCGCTACATGGTCTACCAGCTTGGACTCAAGTATTTATATTCTATAATGGGGTTAACTACCCAGCTCGAATGATGATAGATGCCTCGATCAACGAGATCATCCTAGACATACCTCCAGAGGAAGCACTACGACTGCTAAACATAGAAGCTAAACATGATTATAAATACCCGACAGCCCGCCGAAGCGGCACAAGGCGACCAGCCACTGGAAATGAGGTAGAAGCCTCAGAATATGTAAATGCCCGCCTTGACACTCTAACGGAGCTGGTGATGAAGATGGTACAATCCCATGGGAAGGTCCATGAAGCAAAAGCTATTGACCCATTCTGTGAAGAATGTGGTGGCAACCATGCTTCCACCGACTGTGTCGAATCTGCTAATTATATGGGTGGATATGAGAGGAATAGCATACATGTGCAGCATATCTACAATCCAGGATGGAAGAACAATCCAAAGTAGTCGTGGAGCAACCCCAGAACTGCTGCGAACCCATCACAGCAATGAGGGGGCCATCAACAAAACCTTCCACAACAACTGCCCCTACAACAGGATACACACACTTCCTCCTTTGAATCTAATTTGCATAGTTTCATGTCATATACCAAAGAATTTATTTTTAACACAACTAAATTCATGGATAAACTGAATCTTTCATGTACATGACTGAAAACAGGATGAACAACCAAGAGGCAGTTTTAAAGAATCTGGAAACGCAATTCGGGAAATTTGCCCAGATCATCAGCACTAGGCCATTGGGTGGATTACCTAGTGACACTGAGTCAGCAAAAGGAAAAGCTCTTGAACAGTGTAAGGCTGTAACAACCCAAAGTGGGATAACACTACATGACCCATTCATGCATGTTGCAAGAGAAACAACAGCTGCCGAACAAATCCTACCTGTCGAACATTCTGCCGCGGCTGCACCAGAGCAAGAATCAGCAGACGACACCAGGAATGAACAGACAGAACCTGAAACAATATCTCAGAATAGGATGCCGAGCAAAGAAAGAACTGCCAACCCCGTACCACCAGCTCCATTTCACCTCGCTTTACCAACTTCTTATCTCCTTCTAAAATAACTCCAACTTCTAAGAACCAATCTTTATCTCCTTCTAAAATCCTTGAAACCCCAAAGAACCTCATCACTAAAGATACTTATATAAAGTATCTCGCTTACACCATGAAATTATTTAAAACATAGACTTTATAATGATTAAGAGACTTAAAGCATACGTCCATAAAAACTCATCGAACACAAGTAATCAATCTAATCATTATTTAAAACATTAAAATAAATCGGTCATAACTATCAAGTATGCAAGGCATTAAAGTAAAACCAACATATTAATCTTTACATACAATCATCGTCTAGCACAATATAAAATCAATCAAGTTATCATTTTCTAAATAAAACTATTCATCCCAAAAATTTACCCACATTGCCTTATTACAAATAACAGTAATATCGTAATCATACCCCCCTTGAATTCATTTGTGTTGGTATCCACCTTTCCTCGGACCATGACCCCAATTATGCTTATATTCACTTCGAAGACGGAAGAAAAGAGAGCGTAAGCATATAATGCCTAGTGAGTGTGCTCAAAACGGGTAATACGTCAATGCAGTTTTAAAACCAAAACCGATGTTAGAAATCCATATTAGAGCAAGTCAAATGCATCATTTCTAAAGCATTTAAATTAACCATGCTTGTTCAATACATATGCATCATGCTTTCATAGCAACCCTTTTATTCCCAAAACATTACATAAAACATGCTTAATCAAAACATAAATGTTTTCTCATTTATTCTCAAATCGAATCGTGCATAACAATCATATGCATCAAAACACTTTTCTCAAGACTCGTGCTTCTCAAACCAAAGCATTTCTCATTTATAAAACATGTATGAAAAATCTCATGCATTAATCATAATACAAAATCTCAATACAAGTCTCTCATGCTTGAACAACATAAGCATATCTCAAAATAGAATCTCAAGTATAAATCTTATTATACAAAACCATTTAAATCAATGATACATGTAATCTCATATATTGGCATTAAAGGTAACCATTTGAGAACCATAAACCACTTTGTTCTCAAATCATGCTTAACTACCCAAGCACTTCTTCATTTGTTTTTCAAAACAATTCATGCACTTAACATTTCTAAAAATATGCATATTAAACCATATGCAACATGTATCATGGATCAACAACAAATCCCACTTGCTAACCCTCAAATTAAGCTTTCCCACGCATAATAATCCATACGTAAGTCTTAAGGAGTAAACATGTATAAACGAACATTATACAACACAATCCGTGAACATGATACATCATCAATTATATTGACTTACAAGTGATCGTTAACCAAGTTCTATTTCTAAAATATCATATCGGATACATGGATTCAACAAGTGTTCTCATAACACTTCAAGCCATATTAACCGTAATTATGGTACAATCACAACCAAGTGATACAATAACAACCGAGTACAATCACAACCCACAAGGACACCAACCCCAACCATCGGTTAGATACTTAACCAACTAAAGAGAGATAGGACACCAACCTCTTCGATCGATAAGGTACTTGGATGGAGACACAAGATACCAACCCCTCGACATCCAAGGTGACTTTTTATAGTGCACTCAATCCTATAGCCAGCTAACTATATCGGATAATATTTTTAAACCACATCACTTGCCAATATAATTCATTTTAACTACATACCTCACTGTTTTCATATGCATCAACACAAAACTATATTTCCAAAGCAACGAACCATGCTTTTAAATAAGACTAAAACACATACTTACGTGGATCATTTACCAATGCATCCATCATCAATATATGATCAAAAACCAATATATATATCATACTCAAATAATGCATAAACAGTAGGTAAATCCATCCATGTTTTTAAACCAAAACATGTAAATCAAGTATCATATCAAATCGATATTCAAAAGGCGAAAATAGGGAAAAACTTACTTTCGAACTTAGCTATGCTTGCTAGGCTTTAACTAAACTCCCAAAGCCATAAATCAAACCACTTTATTGTACCAAAACACATTTGCACTCACCAACTTGCCATTGTCTTGGTGCCAACATCTCAACGCCAACGCCTCGACACCTAATCCGAAAACGTCCGAACACTTGCTATCTTCCACAAGAAAATAAAGGGTCAATATAAATTGGACCACACTAAAAACTACTTAATTAAAACACCCCAAAACATAACGAATGTTCAAACCACCGCATATTTCCCTAACATGCATAATACCTCACTATTACGTAGCAGGGGGTCATTTCATTTTGTTTTCCACGCACCTTATTAATATAATCTCAAAACATTTCCATTTACCTCACTTTTACCTCACTGTTTCGAAACGCTAATGGTCGCTCCGATATGGATTGCCCAGAAGTTGCATAATTTGTTGGTTTTACACACATTAAGCCATACAAAAACATCCTAATGAGTTCCTAATCTTGCCAACAGGTCATCATACATGTAAGGTACATGTTTGCAACACCAAAACACATGCATGACACCAATCAAGGAAATCCACAAGTCTATAGGAATGCATCCTAGTGTCTAAAACCAATCAACCATCAAAACACCAAAACAAGCATCATAATGGCCATTTACAAATCCAAAATATTTAAAGCATCATGCCAAAACTAGGGAGTCCAAAACAACTCCCAAATCACCTCCTAGGTTCCCATTGCCAAATATCAAAAACTAATAGTTTTGTGAAAACAACACCATACATGAGCTTAGCCTTCTCTTGGATTCTTAGCCTCCTTGCTGCCCTCAAACACCTCAATTATCTGCATTATTGGTTCAAGAGAGAGAGCGTAAGCACAAATGCTTAGTGAGGCATGCTCTAAAGAAACAACACAATAATGCATTTATAAAACACTTTTCACAAAGGCTTTTTACACATAAACATTGTTTATCATGCAACATTGCATACACAACAAGCATCTTATGCTTCATTATCATCATCATGTCATATTGGCTTCCAAGTGATAAACCATAACCATTTACAACATAAAACACAATCGGATACACGGATTACAAGCGTTGTCCCATACGCTTCATACACACTACCGAACACACAAGGTGGAGTTTACCGGTACAATCACAACCCCTCAACACCCGTGATGGAGTTTAACGGTACAATCACAACCCCTCAATATCACTCATCGGTAGTTGTATAACATCACTAACGAGAACACGGGACACTCAACACAAGATCCACACATGGACTTTTAACCACCAGTGTGATCTTAACCATCTCGTTAGTGTACTTGGATGGAGTTTACGGTACAATTACAACCCCTCAACATCCAAGGCGACTTTATTCACGGTGCACCCAATCCTATAGCCGGCTAACTATATCCGATTCAAGTACTTTAAAACCAACACATCACTTGCCAATATACATCATTTATTATCAATAATCCACTATTTTAAAGCATTAGCCAAATCCATTAAACTATCGTGCATCTCTATGCATCAAAATCACATTTACTAATATCAAACCAAGGATCTCTTACCTTGAGCATCCTTCAACACATGGCTTTCAAAACCAGCATTAATCATGCTAAAAAATGCTTTCAAAACAGAATTTAAACATTCCAATTTAACTACAATGCATCCAACCATCTCATGGTTCATCCAAGAGAGAGAGTTTTCCCGAAAACTTACTCTTGAGCTTAGTTAAGTTGATTAGACTTAAACTAAGCTCCCACGCATTCAAACATTCATTACAAAGCTGGAAATCCCAACTTCACTCACCAATTCCATTTCACAAGCTTGCCGAAACGCCGATCAAGCCTCCAGATCAACACCACAAGAATCCGAAGATGCCTCCCATGTTTTAAACATATCAAAGCAGAGGATTAATGCATCATCATGCATTAAAATCTTCAGCTATCACACCTAAATTCGCTGCCCTAACCAAATCTAACATTTCGGCTACCAAACACAACCGAAATCACCTCCAAACTCTTCCACAACATAACCCAGCCAAGATCCATCACTTCTAACCATTCCTAAACATCAATTAACACCCCAAAAGAACCTAAACGCGTCCTTATACCTCCAGCTATAACAGAACACCAAGATCACCCCAAAAACCACCATTTTCATAAGCAAAAACTTAGGAAATTCAACCTATTCGAGATTGCATTGATTAAACCTCAATTACACATCATTAAACATCCAAAATACATTTAAAATCCATCTCAAAACAGAGCCCAAACTATCACCACGAATTTCTTCAAGATTTCTTCCAAATCTTGAGTTTTAAGCCAAAATCAAGTTCATAACATTAAATCCATTTATAAAACTTAATTTAAGGATTGAGAACATGGGAATTTCAGTAAAGAACTGAGTATTTATAGGAGAAGAACATCCTTACCTCTAAATGTAGATTTCTCTTTGATTACAGACAATTTCCTTGAAAATCCAATAAGCAAAACCATAGAATTTGATGTAGAAAGGATTAGGAATCAATTAATGATTGAAACCTCATCATTTGATGTGAAAATCAACAGAAATGTTGCTGTAGAAATGTGTTTGGCTGAGGGAATTTTGAGAGAAAAAGAGATGAGAAAGTTTTAACAAAAGTTAGTTATGAAAATCTAAAAATTGGTTTTCCACTTTTCCTTTAATTAATTAAACATTAATTAAATCATTAAAATCTAAGAAAAATCTGGAGAAATCAATCTTGGGTAAATTAGCTCCTTAAAGATTCAAAGTTTCAATCCTTACAAAACAGTCACCACTGAACTTTTCAAAAATCGCATTTTAGTCACTATTTCAAAATGTCGCACTTCCAAACCTTATTTTGTAAAATTGATTTCACCACTCTCTTATATATATTAAAAGAGGATTTTTAGATATTTTTCCATATTTTTAAAGCATCTCAAACTAGGCTTTCCTTAAAACCACCTTTTATATTCGAACCGAAAATTAAACCGGTCCGGTTCTAACCCTAAACTTCTAAGCCCAAAATTGGGGTGTTACAACTCTCCCCCCCTTAAGAAATTTCATCCTCGAAATTTACCTGGAGGAAAGAGATATGGAAACTGCTTCTTCATGTCATCCTTTCGTTCCCACGTGGCTTCCTCAACACCACGATGCTTCCACAATACCTTTACCAACTCAATGGTTTTACCTCGGAGAACTTTACTGTCTGAATCCAGAATTTTCACCGGCTCCTCGTCATAGGTCAAGTCTGGATTCAACTCCACTTCCTCCACCGGCATAACATGCGAAGGATCCGATCTATACCTCCGAAGCATAAGAACGTGAAACACATCATGAATCTTTTCCAACTCTTGCGGCAATCTCAGCTTGTACACAACATGACTCACACATTCAATCACCTCGTATGGTCCAATGTACCTAGGGCTCAACTTACCCTTTCGGCCAAACCTCATCACCTTCTTCCAAGGCGAAACCTTCAAAAACACAGGGTCACCTACCGCATACTCAATCTCCTTACGCTTCAAATCCGCGTAAGACTACTATCGATCAGAAGCTGCCTTCAACCGCTCACAAATGAGCTTCACTTTCTCGGTGGTCCCTTTCAACAAAGTTGGCATTGAAACCAACTTTTGACCTGTTTCAGCCCAACAAAGAGGAGTTCTGCATTTCCTCCCGTACAAGGCTTCATAAGGTGCCATTTGAATATTTGTCTGGTAGTTATTGTTATAAGAAAACTCCACCAAAGGCAAATGTTTCTCCCAAGAGCCTTGAAACTCAATCACACAGCACCTCAACATGTCTTCCAGCACTTGGATAACACGCTCAGATTGTCCATCCGACTGTGGATGATAAGAAGTACTGAAATTCAGCCGTGTACCCAAAGCTTGATGCAAACATTCCCAGAAACGCGATGTAAACCTCGGATCTCTATCCGACACGATCGACTTTTGCACACCATGCAGCCGCACAATCTCAGCAATGTACAACTCTGCAAGCTTGTCCAAAGTATACGTAGTATGCACAAGTAAGAAATGAGCACACTTCGTAAGGCGATCCACAATCACCCACACCGAATTCTTCTTCGATGGCGACAAAGGCAAACCAGACACAAAGTCCATGGTAATCCTTTCCCACTTCCACTCAGGAATCCTCAACGGTTGCAACAACCCAGAAGGAAACTGATGCTCAACCTTAACCCGCTGGCAAACCATGCACTTGCTCACATACTCAACAACATCTTTCTTTAATCCCACCCAATAGTACTCATCTCTAAGATCACGATACATCTTAGTACTACCAGGGTGCATAGCAAAAGGACTACTATGACCTTCAGTCAGAATAGCACGCCTCAACTCAACATTATTGGGCACTACTATCCGACTCCCAAAACATAAAACTCCATCATCATTAAAGCAGAAATCCGAGGGCCTATCCTCAGCAATATCCTGAACATGTGGCACCAAGGAATCATCCAACAGCTGCTTATCCTTTATCAACTGAACCAAGGATGGTTTCACTTGCAATTCAGCCACAAGACCGCCATCTCGCGAAATGCTCAAGCTGGCAAACATAGCCCTAGACTCCACTGCCACCTTCCTACTCAAGGCATCCGCTACAACATTAGCTTTTCCTAGATGGTACTCGATCGTTAGATCGTAATCTTTAAGCAAATCCACCCAACGTCGCTGCCTAAGATTCAACTCTTTCTAAGACATCAGATACTTCAAACTTTTGTGATTCGTGTACACAATACACTTCTCACCATACAGGTAATGTCTCCAAAATTTTAAAGCAAAAACCACCGCAGCCAACTCAATGTCATGCGTAGGATAATTGCGCTCATGCACCTTCAACTGTCGCGATGCATAAGCCACCACCTTACCCTCTTGCATCAACATACACCCCAAACCAACATAGGATGCGTCACTATACACCACAAACTCTTTCCCTGATTCAGGTTGAACCAAGATAGGAGCTTGCGTCAAAGCTGCCTTAAGCTTCTCAAAAGCCTGATGTCTTGCTTCCGTCCACTCATACTTGACATCCTACTGCAACAACTTCGTCAAAGGTGTAGCAATCTTTGAAAATCCATCCACGAACCTCCGGTAGTATCCTGCCAAACCAAGGAAACTACGGACTTCATGAACAGACTTAGGAGGCTTCCAATTCATCACTGCCTCAATCTTCTGAGGATCAACACGAATCCTCTCACCTGAAACCACATGACCAAGGAACACAACTTCCCTAAGCCAGAATTCACATTTGCTCAGTTTAGCATAAAGCTAATTCTCTAACAAAGCCTGCAACACAATCCGCAAATGTCCCTCATGCTCCTCCTCAGTGCGAGAGTACACAAGGATATCATCAATGAACACCACAACAAATTTGTCCAAGTAACCATGGAACACTCTATTCATCATGTCCATAAAAGTTGTAGGAGCATTCGTCAAACCAAACGGCATCATAAGGAACTCATAATGCCCATACCTCGTTCTGAAGGTTGTCTTTGGCACATTCACATCGTTCACCTTGAGCTGGTAATACCCTGACCTTAAGTCAATCTTAGAGAACACAGCCGCTCCCCGAAATTGATCAAAAAGATCATCAATCCTCGGTAAAGGATACCGATTCTTGATAGTCAACTTGTTCAGCTGACGATAGTCGATGCATATTCTCATAGTGCCATCCTTTTTCTTCACAAACAAGACCGGTGCACCCCAAGGTGACACACTCGGCCAAATGAAAACACGATCAAGCAACTCCTGAAATTGCGTCTTCAGCTCCTTTAACTCCTTAGGTGCCATTCGATAAGGAGTAATGGACACTGGAGTTGTGTTTTCATACAGCTCAATTCCAAACTCCATCTCTCGATTAGGAGGCAACCCAGGCAACTCCTCCGGAAATCCACCAGGAAACTCTCGCACAGTCCTAATGTCTTGAACCTGCAACTCCTTAGAGCTAGGATTCATCACAAAGGCCAGATAAGCTTCACACCCTTGTCTCACCATCCGGCTCGCTTCTAAGGTAGACACCACATTGGCAAGAAACTTCACATTCTCACCAACCACCACTACTTCATAATCATCCACAAGCTTCAACGAAATTCGCTTGTTCTCAAAATCCACCACAACTCGATGTTCAACAAGCCAATCCATACCAAGGATTACATCAAAACCATAGAATGGCAATTCAATGAGGTCAACATGAAAAACATGATTTTGCACAACCAAAGGACATCTTCTATATAGTTTTCATGTCACAACGGTCTCACCAAAGGAACTAGTTACACGCATACCAATATCAAAAGACTCAACAGGCAAACCAAGCAATTGAGCATGTTCATGCAATATGTATGAGTGTGTAGATCCAGAATCAATCAAGGAAAGTAATGACAAGGATTACAAAGTAAAGGTACCTGCGATCACATCTGTGTCATTCCTCCCCTTTCGCTGCGCATACACTCGAGCCTGGCCACCACCCTTAGGTTGGACAGCCACCACATGTGCCACGTTCCTCCCACCATCATCTCTGCGCTGGAAGTTACCACGGCCGCGCCCACGACCTCTCCGTGGTGCAACAACTCCAGGAGCACGTCCCTGACCTCCACCGGCCAATATAGGACAGTCCCTCTTCATGTGGTCTGCCGAACCACAATTCCAGCATGAATTACCAGTCACTGCCACAGGAGCCTGCACCTCCCTCGCTGCTCGAGGACAATCACGCCTCAAATGGCCACGCGATCCACACGCCCAACACGTGTTATGGTCAGCTCTCATCATGTCTCCCTGAACAGGCGCACCATGCCCTGCATTACCACGCCTAGCAGAAGACTGGTACCTCTTATCGCGTCCTCTCTTGTTCCGTCCACCACCGGAACTATACTCAGTAGCTCTTTTGCCCGAGCTAGAACCAACACCTCTAGAAGACAAACCCAGGTTCTGCTCAATGTCCTTTGCCCTACTCACCAGCACATCAAAATATGTGTACTCAGCTGCAAGCATAAAGGTCTTCACATCCGCCATCAAACCATACCGGAAACGCTCACACCTCTCCCGCTCATCAGGGATAAGCTCAGGTGCGTACTGGCTAAGGCGGACAAACTGGATCTCACACTCAGCCACAGACATACTTCCTTGCACAAGGGACATAAATTCTCTTATTTTCTCATCCAGGTATCGCACACCTAGATACTTTCGCTTGAACGCGTTTAGAAAAAATGTCCAAGTCACACCAGCTTCCTCCATCCCGGAGACAGTGGTCGTCCACCAAGTATACGCATCATCATGTAACAGCGATACCACACAACCTAACTTCTGCACATCAATGCAGTTCATTTGTCCCAATATCCTCTTGGTACTTTCCAACCAAGATTCGGAACCTTCAGCAGATAAACCTCTGAACTCAGTCCCTCCCAGACTGCGAAGACGTTCTAGAGGTAATCTCACACCAGCATCTCCCTGATGCGCAGCTCCGTGAGCTCCAGCTAGTGCCGCCTAAAAGGCTCCAGCAATAGCCTGTATCAAAACTGTCATGTCAGGAGCAGCTTGCCCCTGCACACTATCAGGTCCAGCGACCCCAGCACCAACACCAACACCAACATTCTCTCCTCCAGCACCACCACCACCAGGTGGTCCACCACCAGGAGGATGAGGTATATCCACAACATTATCAGCATTGTTCTCATTCTCGTTCTGAGCCATAGCTCGCGTATTAATTCTCGTCTCTCTACGAGGTCCCATTCACTAAAACATGCACTGACACAATGCAATAAACATAATTAGGCTCAACAAGGTAAGAAATCCAAGTACTCAAGCTCATTTAAAGAAAAACAATTCCTTTCATTAGTTTTGATATGGCAATGGGTTCCTCTAACGTGCTTCAACACATCATAACATCACAATCACAACATACTTACAATTCACACATCATACTTAAATTTAAAAGGCATATCATGCAATCATACATACATCACCCACATAACCATTCACGTTTACTCGAGAACTCAGCTATGATACCACCAAATGTAACTCCCTTAGCCCGGCCTAGGCTGTTGACCCGAACTACGAAGATTAGGGGTGTTCAAAAAAATCCGATCCGATTGATCCGATCCGATTATCCGTTGATCCGATCCGAAATTTTGGATATCCGATCCGTTTTTTATTTTTCGGATAATTCGGATCGGATATCTGAAAATTTCGGATCGGATACGGATAGTGGTTTTACATTCGGATCGGATATCCGATTATCCGATATCCGAAAATTCAATTTTTTAATAGGTATAAATCTTATTATATTCGATATTTTTACTTGTTATATATGAAAAATTGAATTTTTTTGATAAAATATTGTTATATTCAATAATTTATTAATTTTTATATTCGAGAACCTAAAATTTTCATGGATAGAACCATTAAATTAAAAAAAATTCAAATAAATTCATAAATTTCGGATATTCGGATATCCGAGTATCCGATCCGAAAATTCGGATATCCGGATTTTCGGATATCCTGTTTTTTCGGATCGGATACGGATCGCTATTTAGGTGATCCGAATTTTTAGGATATCCGAATTTTCGGATCGGATCGGATCGGATATCCGAAATGAACACCCCTAACGAAGATTACACGGGGAAAACCAAAGTCAACCCAAAAGTCAACCTTGATTAACGACCCTTTTTTTCTTTTTAAATCTTATCTAGATGCACATTAACCCTAAGCGTACCCTCGAGAAACACATTCTTGCAAAGCACAGCGATCGAAAAACAATAAGGGACTCAATTGCGCAAATACACAAGTTAGGGACCAATTTGTAAATTCTAGAAAGATGGAGGACTTAACTGATTTTAAGGTTACCAATACTTAATTAACAATATTACATGGTTCTCTGTCAAATTTCACCTTAAACGGACATCTCAAACTCAAGCAATTGCAAATACAATTTTTAGGACTAAAACGTAAAGCTTGCAAACCTTAAAACCATTCAAACCAATGCCTAATGGTCATCTGTTTCGAAACGGGGTTGACTGTTTCGAAACTCGGGTTCGTTCCGAGACCTGTATCGGAACAAGGCCTGGCAGTGGCCAATTCGTTTCGGAACGACCCCTATCTGTTTCGATACACGTAGGCCATTACAGGCCCCCGTTTCGAAACGCAAGTGCCCGTTCCGATACGGATTGCCCAGAAGTTGCATAATTTGCTGGTTTTACACACATTAAGCCACACAAACACATCCTAATGACTTCCTAATCATGCCAACAGGTCATCATACATATAAGGTACATGTTTGCAACACCAAAACACATGCATGACACCAATCAAGGAAATCCACAAGTCTATAGGCATGCATCCTAGTGTCTAAAACCAATCAACCATCAAAACACCAAAACAAGCATCATAATGGCCATTTACAAATTCAAAACATTTAAAGCATCATGCCAACACTAGGGAGTCCAAAACAACTCCCAAATCACCTCCTAGGTTCCCATTTCCAAATATCAAAAACTAATAGTTTTGTGAAAACATCACCATACATGAGCTTAGCCTTCCCTTGGATTCTTAGCCTCCTTGATGCCCTCAAACACCTCAATTATATGCATTATTGGTTCAAGAGAGAGAGCGTAAGCACAAATGCTTAGTGAGGCATGCTCTAAATGTAACGCCCCAGTTTTGGGCTTGGTAGTTTTGAGCGTTGACCGATTTGGTCAAAGTGCTGGTCGAATCTAAAGAGGTGAAATTAGGAAAGCCTAGTTCGGGTTGCATTAAAAATATGGAAAAATGTTCTAAAATCATCTTTTAATATATATAAGTGAACTGTGAAATCAATTTTACAAAATGAGTTTTGGAAGGGTGACATTTTGGGCTAGTGACCAAAATGTAAATTTTGAAAGTTGAGTGACTGTTTTAGAAAGGGTTGAAACTTTGAATCTTTAAGGAGCTATTATTCCAAAAAGAGTTTCTCCAGATTTTTCTAAGATATTTTAATGTATAATTCTGATTTTAAAGCTTAAGAAAAGTGGAGGGAAATCATTTTACTATTTTGTAACCAACTTTCCATTTTCTTCCAATTTTCCTTTTCTCTCATTTTCTCTCAACCCAAACACTTTCTCTCCAGATATTTCTTTCTGATTTTGTCACTCAAATCTATCTTTTCAATTCTCTTTGGATTCCTAATCATTTCAACAACAAAACCTTGCAATTTGCTAATTGGATTTTCAAGCTTTTTGGCTCTAAAGAGGAGAAACTCAATTTTGGAGGTAAGAACGTCCTTCTCCTCTAAACTATCAGTTCTTTACTGAAATTCCTAAGTTCTCAATCCTTAATTGATGTTTTATAAATGGCTTTTAAGTTGTTTAATGGATCTTGGCTTAAAATGCAAGATTTGGTGATTTTTGATGAATTTTCGTTGGATCTGTTAAAGCAGTGTTTTAAGGTGTTAAAATGATGATTAATGAATGATAATTTGATGAGGAATTGAGTTTTGATTAATGCAATCTCGGATAGGTTGAATTTCCTAAGTTTAGCTTATGATTCTAGGTTGTTTTTTGTGTGATCTTGTAGATCTGTTGTTGCTGGAGGTATAAGGATGTTGTTAAGCTCTTTTTAGATGTTAAATGTTGTTAAAGGATGTTAGGTTTTGATGGTTAATGGCTGGGCTTTGTTGAGAAGTTGTTTGGAGGCATTTTCGGTTGTGTTTGGTGGCCGAAAATGGAGTGTGGATGAGAGCAGCGAGTTTAGGTGCTTTCATTGAAGCTATTAATGCATGATGATGCATTAATCCTCTGCTTTGATGTGTTAAAACAGGGGAGGCATCTTTGGATCCAAGAGTTGTTGATCCGGAAGCTTGAATTTGTGCTTCGGCAAGAGGCGAAGTGGAATCGGTGAGTGAAATTGGGTTTTCGGCTTTGAAACCAATGTCTTGGGAGCTTAGTTTAAGTCTAAACAACTTTGCTAAGCTCAAGTGTAAGTTTTCGGAAAACTCTCTAAGTGGTGGCCATGGTCTTGTTGTGATGCAATGTGGTTTAGTGCATGTTTTAAATTCTGTTTTGTAAGCATGTTTTAGCATGGTTAATGCTGATTTTGTAAGCCATATGTTGAAGGAAGCTCAAGGTAAGAGTTCCTTGTTTTTGAACATTGACTAAATGTGGTTTGATGCTTTGAAATGCATGTTGAATATGGCTTGGTTTAATGCTTTAAAACAGTGGGTTATTTGATGATAATGATGAATATTGGCAAGTGATGTTTTGAAAAAGGTTAAGGTCACTAAGGTGGTTAAAAATCCTTGAGTGAGCCTTGTGGATTCTAAGAACTTCATGGTGGTTAAAAGTCCATGATGATTCTTGTAAGGTCACTAAGGTGGTTAAAAGTCCTTGAGTGAGCCTTGTTACTTAAGAACATCAAGGTGGTTAAAAGTCCTTGGATGGTTCTTGTTAAGGACACAAAGGTGGTTAAAAGTCCTTATGTGGTCCTTGCCATGGTGTTTAAAAGTCCATGGGCCAAGGTGTTTAAAAGTCCTTGGGGCCAAGGTGTTTAAAAGTCCTTGGGAAGAACACAAAGGTGGTTAAAAGTCCTTGTGTGTTCTTGGAAACTATAAGATCACAATGGTGTTTAAAAGTCCATGTGTGAGTCTTATGTAGAACATGTTGTTTTTAAAAGATGAAACTTATCACTTGTGGCCAATATGATATGAAACGATGTGGAAGCATGTATTGCTTGTTTAAATTGCTTTTGAGCATGAGTAAAGTATGATTTGAAGCATGATTTATAAAGTGTTTTGTAAATGCATTATTGAATGGTTTTAATGAGCATTCCTCACTAAGCTTTTGCTTACGCTCTCTTTCGTTTTCCTTAAATCAATAATGCAGAACATTAAGAGGATTTGAGGGCAGCAAGGAAGGCAAGCAACCAAGGGAAAACTAAGCTCAAGTATGGAAAGGTTTTATTGAACACATTTAGCTTTTGGGTATTTGGCAATGGGGGAAACTCATGTGGTTGTTTTGGGAGATGTGTTGTACTCCCTAAGTATGTTTAATGATGTTGATATTGTTGGATTCTTGTAATGGCTATTATGTTTTGGTTTGAAGGTTTTTAGACTTGAATGGTTGCTTGTGTAGGAAGCATGCCATTAGAATTGGGGCTTTTTACATGTGATGCTATCTTGATGTTCGGATGATGCCTAAATGTCTTTTATATGTTGAATTTCATGCTGGTAGAGTTTGGTAGCATTTGGAGCATGTTTGGCTGATCAATTGTGTGTTTGAGTATGTAAAATGCAGCTTTTTGTGCAGGCTGTTTCGGAACAGTAGCCCTCGTTTCGGAACGGGTGCCCTGAACCAGCCCAGGCGTCCGAAACGGGTGACACCGTTCCGAAACGGAATGGTCACTGCCAGCCCGCGTTTCGGTACGCATTACGGAACGGCCCCGCGTTTCGAAACGGGCTCTCCATGTTTCGGAACACGTGACCGTTGGGGGCTGACAGTGGTAGTTATATGTTTTGAAGTGTTTGCATTTTGGTCCTGAATCTTGTTTGTGCAATGGTATGAGTTTGGAATGTCCGTTAGAGCTGAAATTTGGCAGTGAAGCATGAAACTTGACTAATTACAAGTTGGTAACTTTAATTTGGGTTAAGGCCTTATAATTTACAGAATTTACTTTTTGGTCCCTAAAGTTGTAAATTGTTTAATTGGGTCCCTGTTTGATCTCTGATGGTTATGATCTTTGAGTATGTTGTTTGTATGATCACAATTAGGGTTAATGTGCATCTAGACAAGATTAAAAAGAAAAAAAGGGTCGTTAATCAAGGTTGACTTTCGGGTTGACTTTGGTTTTCCCCGTGTGACTTTCTTAATTCGAGTCAACCGTCTAGGCCGGGTTAAAGGGGTTACATTTGGTGGTATCAGAGCTGAGTTCTCGAGTAATTGGGAATGATTGTGTGCATGATTGAAGTATGTATGCCTTGTATGCTTGTTGAGTGAAAGCATGTTGAGTGGTTTATGAGTTTGATACAATTGAGTTGTACGCTGTGATGAAGCATGATGTGGGTACCCATTGCCAAATCAAAGCTGATGAAATGATGTTGATTTTTAAGTGAAATTGAGCTTGAGTACTTGGATTGCTTACCTTGCTGGGCCTAATTTTGTTTATTTGCATTGTGACTGCATGGTTAAAGTATGGCACCACGTAGAGAGTTAAGAAGTCATGTGAGAGCTACGACTCCGAATGAGAATGAGAACGAAGAGAATGCGGGTAGTGCGGTGTTACCACCTCCTCCACCTGGTGGTGGTGGTGCTGAGAGAGAAAGAGCTGGAGCTGCAGCTGGTGCTGGAGCTGCTGGACCTGAGGTTGGTCAGGGGCAAGCTATGCCTGATATGACGATGTTGGTACAAGCTATTGCGGGTGCTTTTCGAGCAGCAGTAGCTGGAGCTCAAGGAGCTGGGCATCAGGGAGATGCTGGTGTTAGACTACCTTTGGAGCGCTTACGCAGTCTTGGTGGGACTGAGTTCAGGGGTATGTCTGCTGAAGGTTCTGAAGCTTGGCTAGAGAGTACCAAGAGGATTTTGGGACAGATGAGTTGCACGGATGTGCAAAAGCTGGGTTGTGTTGTGTCCTTGCTTCAGGATGATGCGTATACGTGGTGGACGACCACTATAGCTGGGATGGCTGAGGCTGACATAACTTGGACATTCTTTCAGAATGTGTTCAAGAAGAGACATCTTGGTGTGAGATATCTTGATGAAAAGAAGCGTGAGTTCATGTCTCTTACCCAAGGGAGCATGAGTGTGGCTGAGTATGAAGTGCAGTTTGTGCGACTCAGTCAGTATGCACCTGAGCTGGTACCTGATGAGCGGGCGAGGTGCGAGAGGTTCCGTTATGGTTTAGTGACGGACGTTAAGATGTATGTGCTGGCCACTGAATATGATGATTTTGATGTGTTGGTGGGCCGAGCCAAGGACATTGAGATGAACTTGGGTTTATCTGTTAAAGGTGTTGGAGCAAGTTCTGGTAAGAGAGCTGCTGAGTATAGTTTCAAGGGTGGACGGAACAAGAGGGGACGTGATCAGAAGTATCAGTCCTCAGCTAAGAGAGGTGGTGGTTCACCTGCTCGAGGAGGCAATGCTAGAGCTGATCCGAGTGCTTGCTGGATCTGTGGTTCACGTGGTCACATGAAGCGTGACTGTCCTCGCGCTGTGAGGGAGGTGCAAGCTCCTGTTGCGGTAGCTGGGAATGGGTGCTGGAATTGTGGATCTGCGGACCACTTGAGGCGAGATTGTCCTATGTTGGCCGGTGGCCAAGTGCGTGCTCCTGTTGTTGCTGCACCACAGAGAGGTCGTGGGCGCGGCCGTGGTAATTTCCAGAGAAGGGAGGAAGGTGGCCGAGGAGTGGCCCATGTTGTGGCTATTCAGCCTGAAGGTGGTGGTCAAGCAAGGGTGTATGCTCAGCGTGAAGGGAGGAATGACGCGGATGTGATTGCAGGTACCTTTACTTTGCAATCCTTGTCATTACTTTCTTTGATAGATTCTGGATCTACGCATTCATACATTTTGCGTGAGCATGCTGAATTGCTTGGTTTGCCTATTGAGTCTTTGGATGTTGGTGTTCATGTCACTAGTTCTTTTGGTGAGGCTGTTGTGACTCGAAAGCTTTATAGAAGGTGTCCCTTGGTTGCTCAAGAACATGTTTTTCATGTTGACCTTATGGAGTTGCCCTTTTATGGTTTTGATGTAATCCTTGGTATGGATTGGCTTGTTGAGCATCGTGCTGTTGTGGATTGTGAAAATAAGCGTGTTTCGCTTAAGCTTGCGGATGATTATGAAGTTGTTGTGGTTGGTGAGAATGTGAAGTTTCTTGCCAATGTGGTGTCTACCTTGGAGGCGAGCAGGATGCTGAGGCAAGGCTGTGAAGCTTACCTAGCAATTGTGATGAATCCTAGCTCTAAGGAGTTGAGGGTGCAACATATCAGAGTTGTGAAGGAGTTTCCTGGAGTGTTTCCTGAGGAGTTGCCTGGTTTACCTCCTAATCGCGAGGTGGAGTTTGGAATTGAGCTGTATGAGAATACGACTCCGGTGTCCATTACCCCTTATAGAATGGCACCTAAGGAGCTGAAAGAGCTGAAGACGCAGTTGCAAGAGCTGCTTGATCGTGGTTTCATCTGGCCGAGTGTGTCACCTTGGGGAGCACTGGTCTTGTTTGTGAAGAAGAAAGATGGCACTATGAGAATGTGCATTGATTACCGTCAGCTGAATAAGTTGACTATCAAGAATCGGTAATCTTTGCCGAGGATTGATGATCTCTTTGATCAATTTTGGGGAGCTGCTGTGTTCTCTAAGATTGACTTGAGGTCAGGGTATTATCAGTTGAAGGTGAAGGATGTGGATGTGCCTAAGACAGCTTTCAGGACAAGGTATGGGCATTATGAGTTCCTTGTTATGCCGTTTGGTTTGACAAATGCTCCTGCTGCTTTCATGGACATGATGAACCGTGTGTTCTTGAAGGTTTCGCCTTGGAAGAAGGTGATGAGGTTTGGCCGGAAGGGTAAGTTGAGCCCTAGGTACATTGGACCATACGAGGTGGTTGAGCGTGTGGGTCCTGTTGCGTATCGGTTGAGGCTACCTCAAGAGTTTGAGAAGATTCATGATGTGTTCCATGTTTCTATGCTCCGGAAGTATAGATCTGATCCTTCGCATGTGATGCCTGTAGAGGAAGTGGAATTGAATCCGGATTTGACCTATGATGAGGAACTGGTGAAGGTTCTGGATTCGGATAGCAAGGTTCTTCGTGGCAAGACCATTGAGTTGGTGAAGGTGTTGTGGAAGCATCGAGGTGTTGAGGAAGCCACGTGGGAGGGGAAGGAAGACATGCTGAAGCAGTTTCCTTATCTCTTTCCTTCAGGTAAATTTCAAGGACGAAATTTCTTAAGGGGGGAGAGTTGTAACGCCCCGGTTTTGGGCTTGGTAGTTTTGAGCGTTGACCGGTTTGGTCAAAGTGCTGGTCGAATCTAAAGAGGTGAAGTTAGGAAAGCCTAGTTCGGGTTGCATTAAAAATATGGAAAATGTTCTAAAATCATCTTTTAATATATATAAGTGAACTGTGAAATCAATTTTACAAAATGAGTTTTGGAAGGGTGACATTTTGGGCTAGTGACCAAAATGTAAATTTTGAAAGTTGAGTGACTGTTTTAGAAAGGGTTGAAACTTTGAATCTTTAAGGAGCTATTATTCCAAAAAGAGTTTCTCCAGATTTTTCTAAGATATTTTAATGTATAATTCTGATTTTAAAGCTTAAGAAAAGTGGAGGGAAATCATTTTACTATTTTGTAACCAACTTTCCATTTTCTTCCAATTTTCCTTTTCTCTCATTTTCTCTCAACCCAAACACTTTCTCTCCAGATATTTCTTTCTGATTTTGTCACTCAAATCTATCTTTTCAATTCTCTTTGGATTCCTAATCATTTCAACAACAAAACCTTGCAATTTGCTAATTGGATTTTCAAGCTTTTTGGCTCTAAAGAGGAGAAACTCAATTTTGGAGGTAAGAACGTCCTTCTCCTCTAAACTATCAGTTCTTTACTGAAATTCCTAAGTTCTCAATCCTTAATTGATGTTTTATAAATGGCTTTTAAGTTGTTTAATGGATCTTGGCTTAAAATGCAAGATTTGGTGATTTTTGATGAATTTTCGTTGGATCTGTTAAAGCAGTGTTTTAAGGTGTTAAAATGATGATTAATGAATGATAATTTGATGAGGAATTGAGTTTTGATTAATGCAATCTCGGATAGGTTGAATTTCCTAAGTTTAGCTTATGATTCTAGGTTGTTTTTTGTGTGATCTTGTGGATCTGTTGTTGCTGGAGGTATAAGGATGTTGTTAAGCTCTTTTTAGATGTTAAATGTTGTTAAAGGATGTTAGGTTTTGATGGTTAATGGCTGGGCTTTGTTGAGAAGTTGTTTGGAGGCATTTTCGGTTGTGTTTGGTGGCCGAAAATGGAGTGTGGATGAGAGCAGCGAGTTTAGGTGCTTTCATTGAAGCTATTAATGCATGATGATGCATTAATCCTCTGCTTTGATGTGTTAAAACAGGGGAGGCATCTTTGGATCCAAGAGTTGTTGATCCGGAAGCTTGAATTTGTGCTTCGGCAAGAGGCGAAGTGGAATCGGTGAGTGAAATTGGGTTTTCGGCTTTGAAACCAATGTCTTGGGAGCTTAGTTTAAGTCTAAACAACTTTGCTAAGCTCAAGTGTAAGTTTTCGGAAAACTCTCTAAGTGGTGGCCATGGTCTTGTTGTGATGCAATGTGGTTTAGTGCATGTTTTAAATTCTGTTTTGTAAGCATGTTTTAGCATGGTTAATGCTGATTTTGTAAGCCATATGTTGAAGGAAGCTCAAGGTAAGAGTTCCTTGTTTTTGAACATTGACTAAATGTGGTTTGATGCTTTGAAATGCATGTTGAATATGGCTTGGTTTAATGCTTTAAAACAGTGGGTTATTTGATGATAATGATGAATATTGGCAAGTGATGTTTTGAAAAAGGTTAAGGTCACTAAGGTGGTTAAAAATCCTTGAGTGAGCCTTGTGGATTCTAAGAACTTCATGGTGGTTAAAAGTCCATGATGATTCTTGTAAGGTCACTAAGGTGGTTAAAAGTCCTTGAGTGAGCCTTGTTACTTAAGAACATCAAGGTGGTTAAAAGTCCTTGGATGGTTCTTGTTAAGGACACAAAGGTGGTTAAAAGTCATTATGTGGTCCTTGCCATGGTGTTTAAAAGTCCATGGGCCAAGGTGTTTAAAAGTCCTTGGGGCCAAGGTGTTTAAAAGTCCTTGGGAAGAACACAAAGGTGGTTAAAAGTCCTTGTGTGTTCTTGGAAACTATAAGATCACAATGGTGTTTAAAAGTCCATGTGTGAGTCTTATGTAGAACATGTTGTTTTTAAAAGATGAAACTTATCACTTGTGGCCAATATGATATGAAACGATGTGGAAGCATGTATTGCTTGTTTAAATTGCTTTTGAGCATGAGTAAAGTATGATTTGAAGCATGATTTATAAAGTGTTTTGTAAATGCATTATTGAATGGTTTTAATGAGCATTCCTCACTAAGCTTTTGCTTACGCTCTCTTTCGTTTTCCTTAAATCAATAATGCAGAACATTAAGAGGATTTGAGGGCAGCAAGGAAGGCAAGCAACCAAGGGAAAACTAAGCTCAAGTATGGAAAGGTTTTATTGAACACATTTAGCTTTTGGGTATTTGGCAATGGGGGAAACTCATGTGGTTGTTTTGGGAGATGTGTTGTACTCCCTAAGTATGTTTAATGATGTTGATATTGTTGGATTCTTGTAATGGCTATTATGTTTTGGTTTGAAGGTTTTTAGACTTGAATGGTTGCTTGTGTAGGAAGCATGCCATTAGAATTGGGGCTTTTTACATGTGATGCTATCTTGATGTTCGGATGATGCCTAAATGTCTTTTATATGTTGAATTTCATGCTGGTAGAGTTTGGTAGCATTTGGAGCATGTTTGGCTGATCAATTGTGTGTTTGAGTATGTAAAATGCAGCTTTTTGTGCAGGCTGTTTCGGAACAGTAGCCCTCGTTTCGGAACGGGTGCCCTGAACCAGCCCAGGCGTCCGAAACGGGTGACACCGTTCCGAAACGGAATGGTCACTGCCAGCCCGCGTTTCGGTACGCATTACGGAACGGCCCCGCGTTTCGAAACGGGCTCTCCATGTTTCGGAACACGTGACCGTTGGGGGCTGACAGTGGTAGTTATATGTTTTGAAGTGTTTGCATTTTGGTCCTGAATCTTGTTTGTGCAATGGTATGAGTTTGGAATGTCCGTTAGAGCTGAAATTTGGCAGTGAAGCATGAAACTTGACTAATTACAAGTTGGTAACTTTAATTTGGGTTAAGGCCTTATAATTTACAGAATTTACTTTTTGGTCCCTAAAGTTGTAAATTGTTTAATTGGGTCCCTGTTTGATCTCTGATGGTTATGATCTTTGAGTATGTTGTTTGTATGATCACAATTAGGGTTAATGTGCATCTAGACAAGATTAAAAAGAAAAAAAGGGTCGTTAATCAAGGTTGACTTTCGGGTTGACTTTGGTTTTCCCCGTGTGACTTTCTTAATTCGGGTCAACCGTCTAGGCCGGGTTAAAGGGGTTACATTTGGTGGTATCAGAGCTGAGTTCTCGAGTAATTGGGAATGATTGTGTGCATGATTGAAGTATGTATGCCTTGTATGCTTGTTGAGTGAAAGCATGTTGAGTGGTTTATGAGTTTGATACAATTGAGTTGTACGCTGTGATGAAGCATGATGTGGGTACCCATTGCCAAATCAAAGCTGATGAAATGATGTTGATTTTTAAGTGAAATTGAGCTTGAGTACTTGGATTGCTTACCTTGCTGGGCCTAATTTTGTTTATTTGCATTGTGACTGCATGGTTAAAGTATGGCACCACGTAGAGAGTTAAGAAGTCATGTGAGAGCTACGACTCCGAATGAGAATGAGAACGAAGAGAATGCGGGTAGTGCGGTGTTACCACCTCCTCCACCTGGTGGTGGTGGTGCTGAGAGAGAAAGAGCTGGAGCTGCAGCTGGTGCTGGAGCTGCTGGACCTGAGGTTGGTCAGGGGCAAGCTATGCCTGATATGACGATGTTGGTACAAGCTATTGCGGGTGCTTTTCGAGCAGCAGTAGCTGGAGCTCAAGGAGCTGGGCATCAGGGAGATGCTGGTGTTAGACTACCTTTGGAGCGCTTACGCAGTCTTGGTGGGACTGAGTTCAGGGGTATGTCTGCTGAAGGTTCTGAAGCTTGGCTAGAGAGTACCAAGAGGATTTTGGGACAGATGAGTTGCACGGATGTGCAAAAGCTGGGTTGTGTTGTGTCCTTGCTTCAGGATGATGCGTATACGTGGTGGACGACCACTATAGCTGGGATGGCTGAGGCTGACATAACTTGGACATTCTTTCAGAATGTGTTCAAGAAGAGACATCTTGGTGTGAGATATCTTGATGAAAAGAAGCGTGAGTTCATGTCTCTTACCCAAGGGAGCATGAGTGTGGCTGAGTATGAAGTGCAGTTTGTGCGACTCAGTCAGTATGCACCTGAGCTGGTACCTGATGAGCGGGCGAGGTGCGAGAGGTTCCGTTATGGTTTAGTGACGGACGTTAAGATGTATGTGCTGGCCACTGAATATGATGATTTTGATGTGTTGGTGGGCCGAGCCAAGGACATTGAGATGAACTTGGGTTTATCTGTTAAAGGTGTTGGAGCAAGTTCTGGTAAGAGAGCTGCTGAGTATAGTTTCGAGGGTGGACGGAACAAGAGGGGACGTGATCAGAAGTATCAGTCCTCAGCTAAGAGAGGTGGTGGTTCACCTGCTCGAGGAGGCAATGCTAGAGCTGATCCGAGTGCTTGCTGGATCTGTGGTTCACGTGGTCACATGAAGCGTGACTGTCCTCGCGCTGTGAGGGAGGTGCAAGCTCCTGTTGCGGTAGCTGGGAATGGGTGCTGGAATTGTGGATCTGCGGACCACTTGAGGCGAGATTGTCCTATGTTGGCCGGTGGCCAAGTGCGTGCTCCTGTTGTTGCTGCACCACAGAGAGGTCGTGGGCGCGGCCGTGGTAATTTCCAGAGAAGGGAGGAAGGTGGCCGAGGAGTGGCCCATGTTGTGGCTATTCAGCCTGAAGGTGGTGGTCAAGCAAGGGTGTATGCTCAGCGTGAAGGGAGGAATGACGCGGATGTGATTGCAGGTACCTTTACTTTGCAATCCTTGTCATTACTTTCTTTGATAGATTCTGGATCTACGCATTCATACATTTTGCGTGAGCATGCTGAATTGCTTGGTTTGCCTATTGAGTCTTTGGATGTTGGTGTTCATGTCACTAGTTCTTTTGGTGAGGCTGTTGTGACTCGAAAGCTTTATAGAAGGTGTCCCTTGGTTGCTCAAGAACATGTTTTTCATGTTGACCTTATGGAGTTGCCCTTTTATGGTTTTGATGTAATCCTTGGTATGGATTGGCTTGTTGAGCATCGTGCTGTTGTGGATTGTGAAAATAAGCGTGTTTCGCTTAAGCTTGCGGATGATTATGAAGTTGTTGTGGTTGGTGAGAATGTGAAGTTTCTTGCCAATGTGGTGTCTACCTTGGAGGCGAGCAGGATGCTGAGGCAAGGCTGTGAAGCTTACCTAGCAATTGTGATGAATCCTAGCTCTAAGGAGTTGAGGGTGCAAGATATCAGAGTTGTGAAGGAGTTTCCTGGAGTGTTTCCTGAGGAGTTGCCTGGTTTACCTCCTAATCGCGAGGTGGAGTTTGGAATTGAGCTGTATGAGAATACGACTCCGGTGTCCATTACCCCTTATAGAATGGCACCTAAGGAGCTGAAAGAGCTGAAGACGCAGTTGCAAGAGCTGCTTGATCGTGGTTTCATCTGGCCGAGTGTGTCACCTTGGGGAGCACTGGTCTTGTTTGTGAAGAAGAAAGATGGCACTATGAGAATGTGCATTGATTACCGTCAGCTGAATAAGTTGACTATCAAGAATCGGTAATCTTTGCCGAGGATTGATGATCTCTTTGATCAATTTTGGGGAGCTGCTGTGTTCTCTAAGATTGACTTGAGGTCAGGGTATTATCAGTTGAAGGTGAAGGATGTGGATGTGCCTAAGACAGCTTTCAGGACAAGGTATGGGCATTATGAGTTCCTTGTTATGCCGTTTGGTTTGACAAATGCTCCTGCTGCTTTCATGGACATGATGAACCGTGTGTTCTTGAAGGTTTCGCCTTGGAAGAAGGTGATGAGGTTTGGCCGGAAGGGTAAGTTGAGCCCTAGGTACATTGGACCATACGAGGTGGTTGAGCGTGTGGGTCCTGTTGCGTATCGGTTGAGGCTACCTCAAGAGTTTGAGAAGATTCATGATGTGTTCCATGTTTCTATGCTCCGGAAGTATAGATCTGATCCTTCGCATGTGATGCCTGTAGAGGAAGTGGAATTGAATCCGGATTTGACCTATGATGAGGAACCGGTGAAGGTTCTGGATTCGGATAGCAAGGTTCTTCGTGGCAAGACCATTGAGTTGGTGAAGGTGTTGTGGAAGCATCGAGGTGTTGAGGAAGCCACGTGGGAGGGGAAGGAAGACATGCTGAAGCAGTTTCCTTATCTCTTTCCTTCAGGTAAATTTCAAGGACGAAATTTCTTAAGGGGGGAGAGTTGTAACGCCCCGGTTTTGGGCTTGGTAGTTTTGAGCGTTGACCGGTTTGGTCAAAGTGCTGGTCGAATCTAAAGAGGTGAAGTTAGGAAAGCCTAGTTCGGGTTGCATTAAAAATATGGAAAATGTTCTAAAATCATCTTTTAATATATATAAGTGAACTGTGAAATCAATTTTACAAAATGAGTTTTGGAAGGGTGACATTTTGGGCTAGTGACCAAAATGTAAATTTTGAAAGTTGAGTGACTGTTTTAGAAAGGGTTGAAACTTTGAATCTTTAAGGAGCTATTATTCCAAAAAGAGTTTCTCCAGATTTTTCTAAGATATTTTAATGTATAATTCTGATTTTAAAGCTTAAGAAAAGTGGAGGGAAATCATTTTACTATTTTGTAACCAACTTTCCATTTTCTTCCAATTTTCCTTTTCTCTCATTTTCTCTCAACCCAAACACTTTCTCTCCAGATATTTCTTTCTGATTTTGTCACTCAAATCTATCTTTTCAATTCTCTTTGGATTCCTAATCATTTCAACAACAAAACCTTGCAATTTGCTAATTGGATTTTCAAGCTTTTTGGCTCTAAAGAGGAGAAACTCAATTTTGGAGGTAAGAACGTCCTTCTCCTCTAAACTATCAGTTCTTTACTGAAATTCCTAAGTTCTCAATCCTTAATTGATGTTTTATAAATGGCTTTTAAGTTGTTTAATGGATCTTGGCTTAAAATGCAAGATTTGGTGATTTTTGATGAATTTTCGTTGGATCTGTTAAAGCAGTGTTTTAAGGTGTTAAAATGATGATTAATGAATGATAATTTGATGAGGAATTGAGTTTTGATTAATGCAATCTCGGATAGGTTGAATTTCCTAAGTTTAGCTTATGATTCTAGGTTGTTTTTTGTGTGATCTTGTGGATCTGTTGTTGCTGGAGGTATAAGGATGTTGTTAAGCTCTTTTTAGATGTTAAATGTTGTTAAAGGATGTTAGGTTTTGATGGTTAATGGCTGGGCTTTGTTGAGAAGTTGTTTGGAGGCATTTTCGGTTGTGTTTGGTGGCCGAAAATGGAGTGTGGATGAGAGCAGCGAGTTTAGGTGCTTTCATTGAAGCTATTAATGCATGATGATGCATTAATCCTCTGCTTTGATGTGTTAAAACAGGGGAGGCATCTTTGGATCCAAGAGTTGTTGATCCGGAAGCTTGAATTTGTGCTTCGGCAAGAGGCGAAGTGGAATCGGTGAGTGAAATTGGGTTTTCGGCTTTGAAACCAATGTCTTGGGAGCTTAGTTTAAGTCTAAACAACTTTGCTAAGCTCAAGTGTAAGTTTTCGGAAAACTCTCTAAGTGGTGGCCATGGTCTTGTTGTGATGCAATGTGGTTTAGTGCATGTTTTAAATTCTGTTTTGTAAGCATGTTTTAGCATGGTTAATGCTGATTTTGTAAGCCATATGTTGAAGGAAGCTCAAGGTAAGAGTTCCTTGTTTTTGAACATTGACTAAATGTGGTTTGATGCTTTGAAATGCATGTTGAATATGGCTTGGTTTAATGCTTTAAAACAGTGGGTTATTTGATGATAATGATGAATATTGGCAAGTGATGTTTTGAAAAAGGTTAAGGTCACTAAGGTGGTTAAAAATCCTTGAGTGAGCCTTGTGGATTCTAAGAACTTCATGGTGGTTAAAAGTCCATGATGATTCTTGTAAGGTCACTAAGGTGGTTAAAAGTCCTTGAGTGAGCCTTGTTACTTAAGAACATCAAGGTGGTTAAAAGTCCTTGGATGGTTCTTGTTAAGGACACAAAGGTGGTTAAAAGTCCTTATGTGGTCCTTGCCATGGTGTTTAAAAGTCCATGGGCCAAGGTGTTTAAAAGTCCTTGGGGCCAAGGTGTTTAAAAGTCCTTGGGAAGAACACAAAGGTGGTTAAAAGTCCTTGTGTGTTCTTGGAAACTATAAGATCACAATGGTGTTTAAAAGTCCATGTGTGAGTCTTATGTAGAACATGTTGTTTTTAAAAGATGAAACTTATCACTTGTGGCCAATATGATATGAAACGATGTGGAAGCATGTATTGCTTGTTTAAATTGCTTTTGAGCATGAGTAAAGTATGATTTGAAGCATGATTTATAAAGTGTTTTGTAAATGCATTATTGAATGGTTTTAATGAGCATTCCTCACTAAGCTTTTGCTTACGCTCTCTTTCGTTTTCCTTAAATCAATAATGCAGAACATTAAGAGGATTTGAGGGCAGCAAGGAAGGCAAGCAACCAAGGGAAAACTAAGCTCAAGTATGGAAAGGTTTTATTGAACACATTTAGCTTTTGGGTATTTGGCAATGGGGGAAACTCATGTGGTTGTTTTGGGAGATGTGTTGTACTCCCTAAGTATGTTTAATGATGTTGATATTGCTGGATTCTTGTAATGGCTATTATGTTTTGGTTTGAAGGTTTTTAGACTTGAATGGTTGCTTGTGTAGGAAGCATGCCATTAGAATTGGGGCTTTTTACATGTGATGCTATCTTGATGTTCGGATGATGCCTAAATGTCTTTTATATGTTGAATTTCATGCTGGTAGAGTTTGGTAGCATTTGGAGCATGTTTGGCTGATCAATTGTGTGTTTGAGTATGTAAAATGCAGCTTTTTGTGCAGGCTGTTTCGGAACAGTAGCCCTCGTTTCGGAACGGGTGCCCTGAACCAGCCCAGGCGTCCGAAACGGGTGACACCGTTCCGAAACGGAAGGTCACTACCAGCCCGCGTTTCGGTACGCGTTACGGAACGGCCCCGCGTTTCGAAACGGGCTCTCCCTGTTTCGGAACACGTGACCGTTGGGGGCTGACAGTGGTAGTTATATGTTTTGAAGTGTTTGCATTTTGGTCCTGAATCTTGTTTGTGCAATGGTATGAGTTTGGAATGTCCGTTAGAGCTGAAATTTGGCAGTGAAGCATGAAACCTGACTAATTACAAGTTGGTAACTTTAATTTGGGTTAATGCCTTATAATTTACAGAATTTACTTTTTGGTCCCTAAAGTTGTAAATTGTTCAATTGGGTCCCTGTTTGATCTCTGATGGTTATGATCTTTGAGTATGTTGTTTGTATGATAACAATTAGGGTTAATGTGCATCTAGACAAGATTAAAAAGAAAAAAAGGGTCGTTAATCAAGGTTGACTTTCAGGTTGACTTTGGTTTTCCCCGTGTGACTTTCTTAATTCGGGTCAACCGTCTAGGCCGGGTTGAGGGGGTTACACTAAAGAAACAACACAATAATGCATTTATAAAACACTTTTCACAAAGGCTTTTTACACATAAACATTGTTTCTCACGCAACATTGCATACACAACAAGCATCTTATGCTTCATTATCATCATCATCATGTCATATTGGCTTCCAAGTGATAAACCATAACCATTTACAACATAAAACACAATCGGATACGCGGATTACAAGCGTTGTCCCATACGCTTCATACACAATACCGAACACACAAGGTGGAGTTTACCGGTACAATCACAACCCCTCAACACCCGTGATGGAGTTTAACGGTACAATCACAATCCCTCAACATCACTCATCGGTAGTTGTATAACATCACTAACGAGAACACGGGACACTCAACACAAGATCCACACATGGACTTTTAACCACCATTATGATCTTAAACATCTCGTTAGTGTACTTGGATGGAGTTTACGGTACAATTACAACCCCTAAACATCCAAGGTGACTTTATTCACGGTGCACCCAATCCTATAGTCGGTTAACTATATCCGATTCAAGTACTTTAAAACCAACACATCACTTGCCAATATACATCATTTATCATCAATAATCCATTGTTTTAAAGCATTAACCAAAGCCATTAAACTATCATGCATCTCTATGCATCAAAATCACATTTACTAATATCAAACCAAGGATCTCTTACGTTGAGCATCCTTCAACACATGGCTTTCAAAACCAGCATTAATCATGCTAAAACATGCTTTCAAAACAGAATTTAAACATGCCAATTTAACTACAATGCATCCAACCATTTCATGGTTCATCCAAGAGAGAGAGTTTTCCCGAAAACTTACTCTTGAGCTTAGTTAAGTTTATTAGACTTAAACTAAGCTCCCACACCTTCAAACATTCATTACAAAGCTGGAAATCCCAACTTCACTCACCAATTTCGTTTCACAAGCTTGCCAAAACGCCGGTCAAGCCTCCGGATCAACACCACAAGAATCCGAAGTTGCCTCCCCTGTTTTAAACACATCAAAGCAGAGGATTAATGCATCATCATGCATTAAAATCTTCAGCTATCACACCCAAACTCGCTGCTCTAACCAAATCTAACATTTCTACTACCAAACACAACCGAAATCACCTCCAAACTCTTCCACAACATAACCCAGCCAAGATCCATCACTTCTAACCATTCCTAAACATCAATTAACATCCAAAAAGAACCTAAACTCGTCCTTATACCTCCAGCTATAACAGAACACCAAGATCACCCAAAAAACCACCATTTTCATAAGCAAAAACTTAGGAAATTCAACCTATTCGGGATTGCATTGATTAAACCTCAATCACACATCATTAAACATCCAAAATACATTTAAAATCCATCTCAAAACAGAGCCCAAATAATCACCACGAATTTCTTCAAGATTTCTTCCAAATCTTGAGTTTTAAGCCAAAATCAAGTTCATAACATTAAATCCATTTATAAAACTTAATTTAAGGATTGAGAACTTGGGAATTTCAGTAAAGAACTGAGTATTTAGAGGAGAAGAACATCCTTACCTCTAAATGTAGATTTCTCCTTGATTACAGACAATTTCCTTGAAAATCCAATAAGCAAAACCATAGAATTTGATGTAGAAAGGATTAGGAATCAATTGATGATTGAAATCTCATCATTTGATGTGAAAATAAAAAGAAATGTTGCTGTAGAAATGTGTTTGGCTGAGGGAATTTTGAGAGAAAAAGAGATCAGAAAGTTTTAACAAATGTTAATTATGAAAATCTAAAAATTGGTTTTCCACTTTTCCTTTAATTAATTAAAAATTAATTAAATCATTAATATCTAAGAAAAATCTGGAGAAATCAATCTTGGTTAAATTAGCTCCTTAAAGAATCAAAGTTTCAATCCTTACAAAACAGTCACCACTGAACTTTTCAAAAATCGCATTTTAGTCACTATTTCAAAATGTCGCACTTCCAAACCTTATTTTGTAAAATTGATTTCACCACTCTCTTATATATATTAAAATAGGATTTTTAGATATTTTTCCATATTTTTAAAGCATCCCGAACTAGGCTTTCCTTAAAACCACCTTTTATATTCGAATCGAAAATCAGACCGGTCCGGTTCAGACCCTAAACTTCTAAGCCCAAAATTGGGGTGTTACAGTAGTCGTAAGTGGTGATATGATTCAATTGACATAGATTCCTTGCATCGTTTACCTATATGGGTCTTATATGTGAATTGTCTTGTAGACCTCCACTTGAACAATTCAATATAGGTACATTTTATTTTCCTCTAGTAAAGGTTTATGTTAGGACCTTCTTTATAGTGAGAAGCATATACGTAATGTTAACTTGACTTATAAATCTCATGTTTACCTTGAAATTAATGGTTTAGAACACCATATAGGTTTGAACCAATCTAAGATTCGACGAAGCTAATATGATAAATTAACACTTCAGTTTTAAAGTTACCGTATTAAGAATCTAAGAAAGTTTATAAGTTAGATAAGCATATAGCAACTCATTCATGTTCAATCATGTTTATCCTTGAACTATGAAATTATTGCTTATGTTGTTGCTTGTTTTTACACTATCTTGTTCTGTGTGAGCTATGAATTGATTGTATATCTAAATGACATCCTTTAGCTTGGTTTTGCTTAAACAATATAACCTTAGATGATCCTAGTGCTCATCTTGACTATATGAACTTCAAGGTCCTCAAGGGTTACTTTAACTTTTTCGAACACTAGCTTGCTAGGTAAGTTAGTTTGTCTACTCCTAGAACATTATCATCTTCTAGGCTCAGGGTTGGGGTATTACATCGACGAACTTTTGTTTAAATGATATGGTGTCTTTTGTTTTAAGAGTCGAATAGTTGTGACAGATGTTGTTGAGTTAAGGCACACTATTTTGACATAGGTGCATAATAGTCCTTTTGCTATGCATCCTGGTAGTACTAAGATGTATCGTGGATTGAAGGATGAGTACTATTGGGTTGGGTTGAAGAAGGATGTTGCTGATTTTGTGAGTAAGTGTATGGTTTGTCAGCGCGTGAAAGCTAAGCATCGATTTTCTTCTGGGCTACTGCAACCTTTGAAGATACTGGAATGGAAATGGGAGAGGATTACGATGAATTTCGTGTCAGGTTTTCCTTTGACCCCATCAAAGTAGAACTCTATTTGGGTGATTCTAGACCGGCTTACGAAGTGTGCGCATTTCATAGCTGCGTATACTACGTATACGTTGGATAAGTTGGCAGAGTTGTACATTGCGGAAGTTGTGAGGTTACATGGTGTACCTAAATCCATTGTTTCAGATAGAGATCCGAGGTTTATAGCGAGGTTTTGGGAGTGATTGCATCGAGCTTTGGGTACACGACTCTATTTGAGTACCTCGTATCTTCCTCAGACGGATGGTCAGTCTGAGCGAGTTATCCAAGTGCTTGAGGATATGTTGCGGTGTTGTGGTAAATATTTCCAAGGTTCGTGGGAGAAACAGTTTCCTTTGGTGGACTTTTCTTATAATAATAGCTATCAAGCAAGTATACAAATGGATCCATATGCAGTCTTGTATTGTAGGAAGTGTAGGACGCCTCTTTGTTGGGCGGAAGTGAGGCAAAAGTTAGTTTCTTTGCCGAATTTGCTTAAATGGACGACATAGAAGGTAAAGCTTGTTTGTGATCGGTTAAAGGCAGCATTTGATCATTAAAATTCTTACGGAGATTTGAAGCATAAAGAGATTGAAAATAAAGTTGATGATATGGTGTTTTTGAAAGTTTCACCTTGGAAAAATGTGATGAGATTTCGTCAAAAGGGCAAGTAGAGTCCGAGGTTTATGCCTATTGAAGATGTTGAGTTGAATATGGATTCAACTCAACATCTTCAATAGGTTGAGGTTACCACTTGAGTTAGAAAAGATACAAGATGTTTTCCATGTATCTATGCTTTAGAAGTATAGATCAGATCTGTCGCATGTTATGCCTATTGAAGATGTTGAGTTGAATCCATATTTGACCAATGATGAGGAACCAGTTAAGATCTTGGATGTGGACTGCAAGGTTCTTCGTGGGAAGACCATAGAGTTGGTTAAGGTGTTGTGGCGACACTGAGGTGTCAAGGAAACTACATGGGAAAGGAAGGATGGCATGGAGAAGCAATTTCCTTATCTTTTTCCACCAAGTAATTTTGAGGACGAAATTTCTTAAGTGGAGGAGAGTTGTAACGCCCCGAATTTTGGCCTAGAAGTTAGCTGGGTTTAGGCTAGACGATTTAGGAGGAATGATTCAAATAATCTACTCTAGTTTCGGAATTTAATTATTTTAAAGAGGTTTTTGAAGTTAGAAAAATATGGGAAAGCGTTTTAATTCAGACTTTTTCCCTTTAATTGGTCAATTTTAAAGTGGTTTTAATTAATAAAACAAGATGGAGAGAATTAAATTGGCATTTATCTCTTAAAATCTATTTTACGTAACTACCTTTTCTCCCAATCATTTTCTCTCAAATTCACTCCAGCCAAACATCAGTTTCTTTTTCTAATATTTGAGGTATACACTTGATTTGATTTATCTATTAACATTAATTGATTTCCTAATGTTTTCCTATCAAATCTTCTGATTTTATCTTTGTTTTCTCATGTAAATCTTTACAGTCGAAGGGAAAAGTCATCATTAGAGGTAAGGTTTCTCTCTCTCTCTTCTAATGAAAGGTTCTTTATTGAAATTTCCAAGTTTTTGATCTTTTATGAGTATTTTCTATTGGGTTTTGATGTTACAGTTATGGAAATTGGTTTAAATGATGTTTAATTGATTAAATCAAGATATCTTTGTTTTAAATCTGTTTTGTTGGGTTTATAATGATATTATATCATTATTATGATGTATTGAAATCTTGATTAAGTGGTTTTAATTTAGGAAACTAGAAACTAGATGAGTTAGTTTATTTTTAGGTTGTAATCATTGAGCTTTTGGCTTGATAGTGTGGTTGTTTAATTGCTGGAGGTTATTTGGTATTGAGAAAGTGTTTTTAGATGTAAATTGATGTTATTTTGATGTTAATCTCGCTAGGTAATGGCTGGAGATTTGTTAGAAAGATTTCACCGGTGTTTTCGGTAGTTTTTGAGTAGCGAAAACTTGGTTGTTGATGGAGAATGATGTAGTTTCTTGTTGCTGGGGATTTTGATGCAAGGTTGTGCACTAATTCTCTATTTTCCTTTTGTTAGAAGCAGGGGATGTTATTTCGTTAGATTTGGAAGGAGTTGTGGTGGATCCAAAAGATTGATTTCACCTTGGCAAAGCAAGCAAGGTGTTGTCGCTGAGTGGAAATGATTTTAAAAGCTTTTCAAAGGTTTGAAAGCAAGGTTTGGAGGTTTAGATTAAGCATGAAGCACTAATCTAAGCTCAGAAGTAAGTATGGAAGATTTCGCTCTCGGTTTTCAGTTTTCATGGTTTTATTAAATTCATGCTCATGCTTTGAAGATAAAATTATTTTACCTATTGTTATATGCATGTTTTGGAAGTGAGAAATGTTGCATATGTTTATGTTTTGATAATTCATGTATTTAGAATGTGGTATGTAACATGTTTGAGTAAATGCCTAAATACATGGTTTAATGTATTTGACTTACTTTGATAGAAATTGGTTTGAATGATGCATATGAAAAAATGTGAGGTAACATGGTTTAAAAGTGTATATTGACAAAGTGTTGAGACTTGATATTATCAGATATAATTGGTCGACCAATAGGATGAGAGTGCACAATAAAATGTAAGCAAAATTCGTACGTTCGTGTGATAAAACATGATGTGTTCAGCCACATCATGTTTGTCGTACGATGGGAACAACTACATCTTGCAAGCATTAAGGTGGGAACAGACACACCTTGTGAACACGTTGGTGGGAACAACCACACCAAGTGTTCTGCACTTTCTTATGGTGGCAACAACCACACCACAAGGTGTATTTGTATATCCGAGTTAGTTTATGTTGGGTGTAATGCCCCGGTTTTGGGCCTAGGTGTTAGCCAGGTTTGGTTAGGCAATTCGATTAAAACCATTTTAGCGATCTAGTCTAGTTTCAACAAATAGTTAAATTAAAGGGTTTTTGGTCGGATAAAAATATGGGAAAATTTCCTAAAATCATAATTATATATATGATTCATTTTGGTAAAGGTAATTTAAAGAATTTTTTTTTGAAAATAAGACAGTTTGGTTTAGTGACCAAAATGTAAAAATGGTAAAGTTTGACTTAATGGCAAAAACGTAAAAGACTAATGCTATGAGTCTTTAAGGAGAAATACCAAGGGCTAATAGAGAATTTTCCTCCTATTTTACAATTTTAATTAAATAAATATAATAAAAAAGATGGAGGGAAGTTGAAACAATTTCTCGTTTTCTCAAAAATTGGATTTGACGATAGTTTTTTCTCTCACTTTTCTCCAGAATCCCTACATCCAAACAACATGATTTTCAAGGAAAACTCTAGTTTTGATTCAGATTTCAAGGATTTATCTATTTTCTATTGATCTTTTATTAAATCTCTTGTTTTCTCTTTGGGTTTCTTTTCAAAAATGGAGGAAGAGCTCATCATTAGAGGTAGGTTCGTTCTTCTCCTCTAATGACATGTTCTTTACTGAAATTCCAAAGTATTTAGTTTTTTACATATTGTTTTGAATGTGTTTTTATATATAAATTGATGAAATTGTGTTTAAGTGATGTTTCTTGAAGATTTATGGTGGATCTTTGGATTTGATGTTAATTCCTGAGTTAATGATTGATTATTAACATGTTGTTATAGGTTAATAATGTTCATTTGATGGATTTTGTTAAGTAATCCCGAAACTAGTTAGATTGCTAGTTGTTAGTGATGAAATCTTGAGTTTTAGGGGCTATTGTTGTGATTTCTTGATAGTCGGAGGTTTATAGAGGTTGGGGAGGTGTTTTAGGTTGTATGTGGATGAGGATTGATGGTTGATTTTGCTAGGTAATGACTGGGAACGATTTAGAGTGGTTTTGTCGATGTTTTCGGGTTGTATCGATTGTTAATTGCTTGACGAATATTGGAGTTGAGTGGGGGTTTGTGTTGCTGGAGGTTTTGATGCAAGAGTGTGCATTAATCATTTGTTTTCCTTGGTTAGAAGCAGGGAAAGATGTTTCTTGATCGTTATAAGTCATATTTGGAGTTTTGAAAGCTTGGAATAGCTTCGACAAGTGAGGAAAAGTTTTATCGGTGAGTGGATGTGGTTTGAACGTTTTCATCAGCTTGGAAACAAGGATTTGGGAGGTTAGTGCAAGCTTGAAATGCTTAGCTAATCTCGGAAGTAAGTATGGTTACTAAAGCTCTTAGTTTTCGGTTTAAAGTCCATGTGGATTATCATTCTCATATTTTGGATTTTTATTTTGTTACTCACTGTTATGCATGTTTATAAGCATGGTTTTGCTGATTTATATCCCATGAAATGATTGATTATGTTTCAACATGTTATATTCTTGATAAGATATTATGCTATATTTGAAGCATGTTTGGAGATGGGATATGTAATGGTTTTATTAATGCATTGAAAGAAGTGAGTTAACATGAATTTAAGTGATATATTGGCTTAGTGATGAGGTTCCTATTATCGGATATGTTGGTCGACCAATAGGATGTAAGTGCACTATAATATATAAAATTCACGTGTGAGATAAATTCTTTGGTTTCACAATAGGGGTAGTGTTATTGCGATGCAAGTGATATGGGTAGTACTATCACCAACGGTCAATGCAGGCAGTGGCATCCCGACCGAAGTGAGATTATGGTGAGGGTTGATTTCACCATGTGGCTTGATAAGGGTTGATTTTATCAACGGCTTGATAGGGGTTGATTCCGTCAAGTATGTATGTATGTATATCCGGTTCACTTGAAATGCCAATATATGAGTTGAACATGTATCATGGTTTTAAAATGCTTTTGTATAATGACACTTATACATGATGTTTATGCTTTGTGAGATTTAAGCATGAAAAGCTTGGTTTTGTTTTGTATTGAGATATGCATGAGATAATGATACATGTGGTTTGTAAAGATGCTTTTATTGTGGTTTCAAAAGCATGAGAAAGTTGAGCATGATGTGGTTATGTTTTAAAGGAAACATTGTTTTGAAAAGTGCATTTTTGTTGCTTAAATTGAGCTTTCCCTCAGAAAGCAAATGTGCTTACACTCTCCTTTTCATCAATGCAGATTAGTGAGCTTATTGGCAGCAGAATATCAAGGGATTTCACCCAAGACATCACTCGATTTACAATTATGGGTTTTGACACTTTTAATAAGGTAGAAATGGCAATGGGGAGGGTACCTCGGTATTTGGAAAAGGATTGTTTAAACTCCCTAGTTTGACAAGTGTGGTTTGCCTTATAAGACTTGTAATGTGCCTTTATATGTTGTTATGCTTTGTTTTGTGAATTTTGATATTCTATTTGGATTACATATAGGTTGGATGCCTCTAGAGTAATCATGTTTTGCATTTCATGATGCTAGATACCTATGATGATGTCAATGTGTTGGATATTTATGTGGTTGATGTTTACCTATGAATGCATGGAAGGTCAATCTGGGCACATGGTTCCGAAATGGGTAGGGGTCGTTTTGATACCAATTGCTACTGGAATGCATGGTTTCGAAACATGGGGTGTCTATTCCGAAACAGGGTAGTTAAGTTTTTTATTTGGCATGATTTATCAGTTTTGAATGTTTACATTCAGTCTCTGTTTATATGATTTGCAATTGTGGATGTTTTAGTGATCGTATAATGCTGATGATTCACCTGTGTAATGAACCTAATTAAATGTTTGTAACAATAATTTGTAATTTGGCCTTATATAGGACTGTTTGCAAATGAATGAATAGTTAAGATTCGGTTTAAAGGAAAATATGTTCGTTGCGCGAGTAATCACATGAGGACTTAATTATGCATCTAGACAAGTAAAAGCAAAAAAGAAGGGTTTTTAATTGAGGTTTACTTTAACGAGTTGACTTCATTTTTCCCCGTGTAACTCTCTTAACTCGGGTTAAACGTCTAGGCCGGGCTAAGGGGGTTACATTGGGAACAACCATACCATGTGTTTTGGGATGGAGTGTAGCAATTCATGTCACTTGAATGCCAATATATGAAATTTACATGTATCATGGTTTATAAATATTTTGTATAATGTGTTTTATACATGAGCTTCTATTTTGAGAAATACTTTATAAGAGACAAGCATGAAAAGCTTTGGCTTGAGATGTTGCATCATGGCTAATGCAAGATACATATGATACATGTGGTTTAAAGTTTGTTGATTTTCTTGTAATAGTGGATTAAAGCATGAGATAAATGAGCATGATGTGGAAGAGACTTTTATTTGATAAATGGTTTTAAAACGCATTGTTGGTTGGTTTTTATTTGAGCATCCCTCACTAAGCAAATTTGCTTACGCTCTCTTTTTTACCACAATGCAGAAAAGTAGATTGAACAACGAGAAAGCAAGTGAGGAAGTACAATCGTCGCTCATAGCTCAAGTATGGTTTTTAAACAAATCAATAGTAATAAGTAGGCAATGGGAGGTTACCTTGATAATTTGGGAGCGTATGTGGTGAACTCCCTGGTTTGGCACAAGTTTGTAGTGCCTTAATAGACTTGTAAATGGACTTTTATTGTTGGTATTTGTTTTGGTTTGCACTTTGGTACTTAAATGGCTATTATGCTTAGAGAGCATGCCTATAGATTGCTAAATATGCTGTGTTGATGTTGAAAGCATGCCTTGGTGTTATTTGCCTTTAGAATCATGACCTAACTGATTACTTATGCTTTGTTAACATGTTGGATTGATATTTGATGTGTTGGACATGTAAAACAAACAAAATATGACACTACAGACCTAGGCATACCGATACGCGGGCTAGTGTATCGGTACAATATAGCCAAATCAGGCATATTGTATCGGTACAGGGTAGACCGTATCGGTACGCCTAAAGTGCAAAATAAGAAAGCGTATCGGAACACGAGCCCATATCGATACCGTTTTATGCTACTGGATATCTGAGGAATTGACGCGATAATGGTGTATCGATACGGTCGGAAGTGTATCAATACCCTTGGCTGCTAAGTTGGTTAATTAAGGCTTTTTGATGTTATGTTTTCATTTATTTTGGTCACTGAATATTTGGATGTTCAATTGAATGAGTTTGGATAACGGAAAGGAGTTAAAAATTGACATGTGGAGATGAAACCTGACTAATTGATTATTGATAACTTTAATTTGGTTGAAGTCCATATAATTTATTAAAATTACAAGTTGGTCCCTAACCTATGTTTATAAGCAATTGAATGCCAAATAAGTATCAATACCCAATTTTCCAGTAGCTAAAATATGTATCGGTACGCCCCCATGTATCGATATGCCCCTTTATTTTTACTAAGACAGTATCGGTACCCTTTCCACTGTACAGCTACGCCTAGCCTAGATTGACTTACCCGTACTGATACAGTTTCTCGAGTATCGGCACGCCTGTACCAAAAATGCATTTTTTGTTTGTTTTCACACTTTAATCCATTCTAACATGTTCCAACATGCATACAACATATTTAAACATCAACCCACAAACATACATGGCAGAATCAACATCATAACAAGTACATATGCATCAAAGGAATCTATAGGCATGCAACCTATGCAATGTAGCCACTGAAGAGTCAAAACTCAAACCAAAGCATAAACAAACAATTAAAGGCCAAAAACAGAAAACCAAACTTGCACAAAAGGGAGTTTACACAAATCTCCCAACAATTCAACGGATCCCCCATTTCCCTTATTACTTTAGTCTAAACCGAAACATACATTCTTAAGAGAAGTCTATTGGAGTCCCTTGCCTCTTGCTATCTCTATAGCCTTAATTATCAGCATTGATGGACAAATGAGAGCGTAAGCACACAAGGCTTAGTGAGGAGGCTGAAAAGCAAAATCACCATCAATGCATAAAAACCATTTTCCATGTCCACATTGAAATCTCATTTCAATTTACTAAAACATCATTTGAAAACCATCACGCCTTTCTAAAACCATGCACATCTCTTATTCAAAATTAGCATGTTAAACATCATGCAACATGTATCGTAGATCTTTGACAAGTTCCATTCCACACTCAATTTCAGCTTTCCTATGCATAGCTACCATATGCAATTCTTGAAGAGTAAAACATGCATAAATCACAATATGCAAAATAAACCATTCCATGATACATCATCAATTATATTGGCTTACAAGTGATTGTTAAACAAGTTCACAACTTAAAACCTCATATCAGATACACGGATTACAAAAAGTATATACCCGACACTTCAAGCCATCTCAACCGGAATTGGTACATTCACAACCAAAGGTACTCTATCAATTGGGTACAATTACAACCCATAGGGACACTAACCATATCATGGGTTAGATTCTTAACCACTAACGAGAGACGGGACACCAACCTCCTCGATCGTTATGGTACTTGGATGGAGACACGGGACACCAACCCCGTCACATCTAAGGCGACTTTTTATAGTGCACTCAATCCTATAGCTGGCTAACTATATCCGCCATCATTTACAAACCTTTCTCACAACATCACTTGCCAATATAATTCACATTTTACCACAAACCACACATTTTTAAAGCATCATCATTAAATTACATTTCCAAGCATTAGACCATGCTTAAATTCACAAGTATAAATCATATACTTTCAAGGATCACTTAACATGTGCATCCTTCAACATCACATCATTAAAAACAGTAAACACATCCTTAAAACATACTTTAACAATAGGTAAAATCTTTAAACCAAACAGTGCATAAATTCTCACATAATAGCACAATCTGAGAGGGAAATTCTTTTCACTTTCTTACGAACTTATTTAAGCATTTCAAGTTTCCCACTAAGTTCCAAAATCACCTTTTTCATGCTTTCAAAACTAAAAATCATGTTCTCACTCACCAACACGCGAAACCTCGATTAGCCGACACAAAACAAAGCATCCGAAGCTCCCACATCTTCACTGGTTGCTTCCGAAACAGTCTCCCCTATTTTAACCACATAAAACAAAGGCTTAATGCATCTCAATGCAATAAAATCTCCAGCAAGGAAACCTATCTCGTTGCCTTGCTCAAATTCACCAAAACGCTCATCCGAAACAACCGAAAACATCACCGATTACTCTATAAACTCAACCCAGCCAAAATTTAACACTTCCAACCATTTATTAACATCAATTAGCATCCAAAATCAACCTAATTACATCCTTATACCTTCAGCAACTCAGATTTCATACAAACACCACAAAACCCTAAATGTAACAATCTAACAATTAGAGATCCAACTCATTTCGGGATTACTGTTAGAAAACCTTTCTTTCCACATCATTTAACATCCAAATCATGATTAAAATCAACCTCAAATCAAACAAAATAGTACTATTTCAAAAATCATGAGAAGTTATCTTTCAAAGCTTGTTTTAGCCATTTTCATCAATTAAATTATAAAACATTGTTATTAAACAAAATTAGAGAGCCAAAGACTTGGGAATTTTAATAAAGAACCTTGATTAGAAGAGAGAAAAGAAAGATCACCTTTAACACAAGCTTTTCCCCCTGATTCGCAATAACTTAGAAGAAATCCTTAGCTACTTGATGTAGAAATCCAAGTGAATCATTTAGAAATCAAAAGTGGATTAAAAGAGATGAATCTCTTGAGATTTTAGTGATGGAAAGATAGTTTGGCTGATGGAAAAGTGGAGAGAAAAATTTAGGAGAAAAGTAGTTACGTAAGAAAATGTTTAGCCCTTTTAAAATCCCTTTTAATAAAACTCTCTTATTAAATTAATTAATTAAATCCTTTAAAAACACAAAATCAAGGGAAAAGGTTGATAACACCTTGGTGTAATAGCTCCCTAAGGATTCTAAGTTTTGGTCCTCTTTTAAAATAGTCCTTAAAATTTTTTTGCAACTTTTACAAATTAGTCACTAAACCGAAATGTAAGTCTTCCAAAATCCATTTTCCATAATTGACTCCACCAAACCCTTATATATTTTTTTAGAAGGTTTTAGGAATTTTCCCCATAATTTTAGCATATCTCGAACCTTGTTTTCCCTTAACCACTCCCGAACTAACATGGTTCTCTAATCTAGCTCCTACGAACCTCGAGTCGACCTTAACAACTCCTAGGCCCAAAATATGGGCGTTACATGCTTTGCTATGCATTTTGGTAACATACATGGCTTGTTTGCTAGGTTGCATGCCTATAGTTTACTTTGATGCAAATTGGCATGCTATGACATTGATCTTTCCATGTATGATTGAGGTTTGATGTTTACATAAGTTTTATGCATGATGGAAGCATGTTGGAATGGTTACGAATGCTTTAAAGTGTGAAAAATAGCAAAAAGTGTCATTACAAGCCTAGGTGTTTCGATACGCCTCAAGTTGTATCGAAACAGTGAGCCTAAAATGCCCTAAGTGTTCCGAAATAGGGAGAAGTGTTTTGATACGAGTTCTTTCAAGTTGGCTACTAGAAATTCGAGTTCCAAAATACTTAAAGGGTGTTTCGATACAGCTCGTAGTTTTAAAACACCTGGACCTATTCCGAAATAGGGTGTTTTGATACAGGGCAATGTGTATCGAAACGCCCAACCTATTAAGTTAGTTATTAGAATCTTTTGTAGTTCTATTTCTTTACATTTCAGTCCCTGAATGTTGTGGATGCAATTAAAAGTGCTTGAATGATCATTTTGAGTTGAGATTTGACTGAGTGGCATGTAATGTTGCTAATTAAGGTTGGTAACTTAAAAAATGAAGAAGTCCCAGAAAACTGCTAAAATTACAAAATGGTCCCTAAAACGTGTTTGAATTCAATTGAGTGCTTAATCGATGTTTGTTTGAGATGTTAATGGTTATGTTGCAAGTCTCTACACTTAATCGATGTCGTTTATTGAGGTAAATCTTACCGATTTACTTTAATATTCCTCGTGTGACTCGTTCGGTTTAGTCTTTCGCCTAGACTAGGTCGAGAGGGTTACATTTGATGGTATCAGAGCTAGGTTTCGAAAGAATGAGATAATGGTAAATTATTGGTAAGTTGATGTGATGTGATTCCACATGAATGATGATGTTTGCTCTGCATGATGATTGTTATAATCATGTTGATGATGAATAAATGATATTGATGCCATGCATGATGGTTGTGATGTATGTGTTAATTGTTATATACATAATGATGTTGTGGGCTGAATCTAGTTGGTTGTTATGCATGGTGCTTGCGATATGTATGTTGTTTTGTTTATGCCATTATTGGGGGAAATTGGGATACTTATTGCCTTATTACTATAGTTGAAATGTTTTAAATTGAGTTTTAATTCTTGGATCCTTGCTTGAAGCTGCCCTGATTATTTTGATTTGTTTTATTACCTTAATTATAAAAGCAGAATGGGACCCAGGAGAGAGTTGCGATCTGTAATGATTTCTGCTGCTGGGGTGCAGGGAAATCAAGAGAACGAGGATCCTCCTGGTGGGAATTTACCTCCTCCACCTGGGGGTAAGGAGCAAGGACCAACATGAGCAAGTTTGGCTATGTTGGGTGATTTGACGCATTTAGTTCAGGAGATGAGTGGAGCATTCCAGGCTACTATTGCCGGAGTGCAAGTGCAAGCATCTACTGCTGGGAAAACGGGGTTTTTGTTGGAACGCTTGCGTAATTTGGATCGCGTGAGAACATGAGGCGAGACTGTCATCATTTGGCTCCTGAGGCACAGGCTCCTTCAGCTGTGGCAGCTAACTCTTGTTGGAGTTGTGGTTCGGTTGACCATTTGAGATGTGATTGTTCGCTATTGGTTGGAGGTGGTCAGGTTAGAGCACCTGTTGTTGCACCACAGCGAGGCTGTGGGTGTGGTCGGGTAACTTCTAGTGTAGGGAGGATGGTCAGAGAGTTGTAGCACATGTTATAGCTATTCAACTCGAGGGTGATGGTCCTGTGAGGGTGTACGCACATCGCGAGGGACGTAATGACACCGATGTTATTGCAGGTACTTTCACTTTGCAATCTTTGTCATTGTTATCTTTGATTCATTATGGTTCTACACATTCTTATATCTTTAGTGAGCATGCACATTTGCTTGATATTCCTATTGAGATGTTAAATGTGAGAATGCAAGTAACTAGTTCCTTTGGTGAACCTGTTGTTACAAGAAGGTTGTTTAGGAGATGTCCTTTATATGTTCAAGGTCATATGTTTGTGTTTGATTTAATGGAATTATGTTTCTATGGTTTTGATTTAATCCTTGGGATGGATTTGTTAACCGAACATAGGGTTGTGGTTGATTTCAAAACTAAGCGAGTTACCTTGAAACATGCTGATGATTACGAGGTGGTAATCGTAGGTTAGAATGTTAAGTTCTTGTCTAATGCTATTTTGGCTCTAGAAGCGAGTCGTTTGAAGGAATTGGTTTGCGAGGATTTCTTAGCTCATGTTATGAATTCAAGATCGAATGAAGTGCGTGTACAGGACATACGTACGGTATGTGAGTTTCCAGGTGTATTTCTGGAAGTGTTGGCTTGGTTGCCGCCAAATAGAGAGGTTGAGTTTGGCTTTGAGTTGTATAAAAATATGACTCCAGTGTTGATGTCCTCCTATAAAATTGCTTCGAAAGTGTTGAAAGAGTTGAAGACGCAAGTTCATGAGTTGCTTGATCGAGGGTTCATTAGGGTAGTGTTTCACCTTGGGGTGCACCAGTTTTGTTTGGGGAGAAGAAAGATTGCACGATGTGTATGTGTATAGATTATCGGCAATTGAACTAGTTGACCATTAAGAATAAGTATCCTTTTCCAAGGATTGATGATTTGTTTGATCAGTTTCGAGATGCTTCAGTGTTTTCTAAGATTGATTTGAGATCCGGATATTATCAGTTGAAGGTAAAGAATGTGGATGTGCCTAAGACTTCTTTTTGTACAAGGAACAGGCATTATGAGTTCTTGGTGATGTCGTTTGGTTTGACGAATGCGCCTATTGCATTCATGTATACGATGAATCGTGTGTTTCATGAGTTTCTGGATTAGTTTGTGGTTGTGTTTATTGATGATATTCTAGTGTACTCTTGTACCGAGGAGTATCATGATAAGCACTTGTGGATTATGTTGCAAGTGTTGTTGGAAAATCAACTTTATGCCAAGTTGAGTAAGTGTGAGTTTTGTCTTAAAGAAGTTGTCTTTCTTGGACATGTAGTGTCGGCCGAAGGTATCTGGGTTGATCCACATAAGATTGAGGCGATGATGAATTGGAAGATGCCTAAATCGGTGACGGAAGTCTGTAGTTTCCTTGGTTTGGCAAGCTATTACCGAAATTTTGTTGATGGTTTCTCTAAGATTGCTGCTCCATTAACCAATTTGTTGCAAAAAAATGTTCGCTTTGAGTGGACGAATGTTAGACAACAAGCTTTCGAGAGGTTGAAGAAAGCTCTAACACAAGCTCATGTCTTGATTCAACCTAAATTAGGTAAGGAGTTTGTGGTTTATAGTGATGCATCGTATGTTGGTTTAGGTTGTGTGTTGATGCAAGGTGGGAAGGTTGTGGCGTATGCATCTAGACAATTGAAAGTGCACGATCGTAACTATCCTACTCATTATCTTAAGCTTGTCGTGGTTGTTTTTGCTTTGAAAATATAGAGACATTACCTTTACGGTGAGAAGTGTGTGGTTTATACGGATAAAAAAAGTTTGAAGTATTTAATGTCTCAGAAAGAGTTGAATCTTAGGCAACGAAGATGGTTGGAGTTTCTTAAGGACTACGACTTGAAAATAGAGTACCACCTTGGTAAGGTCAATGTTGTTACCGATGCATTGAGTTGGAAGGTAAATGTGGGGTTGAGAGTCATGTTTGCGCGATTGAGTGTGTCACGTGATGGTGTGTTGATAGTTGAGTAGCAAGTGGAACCTTTCTTGGTTCAATTGATTTAGGAGAAGCAGTTGCTTGATGATTCGTTGGTACCGCATGTTCAAGATATAATGGATGGTAATGCAACAAACTTTTGTTTTAATGATGATGGTGTCTTGTGTTTTAAGAGTCGAATAGTTGTGGCAGATGATGTTAGGTTAAGGCGCACTATTCTAACTGAGGCACATAGTAGCCTTTTTGCTATGCATCCTGGTAGTACTAGGATGTATCCTGAATTGAAGCATGAGTATTATTGGGTTGGGTTGAAGAAGGATGTTGCTGATTTTGTGAGTAAGTGTATGGTTTGTCGGCGCGTGAAAGCTGAGCATCAGTTTCCTTCTGGACTGTTGCAACCTTTGAAGATACCAGAATGGAAATGGGAGAGGATTATGATGGATTTAGTGTTCGGTTTACCTTTGACCCCGTCAAAGAATAACTCTATTTAGGTGATTGTAGACTGTCTTACGAAGTGTGTGCATTTTATAGTTGTGCATACTACGTATAGTTTAGATAAGTTGACATATTTATACATTACTAAGATAGTGCGTTTGCACAGCGTGCCCAAGTCTATGGTTTTAGATAGAGATCCGAGGTTTACATCAAGGTTTTGGAAGAGTTTGTATGGGGATTTGGGTACACGGCTTAATTTCAGTACCTCGTATCATCCTCAGACGGATGGTCAGTGTGAGCGAGTTATCCAAGTGCTTGAGGATATGTTGTGGTATTGTGTTATTGATTTCCAATGTTCTTGAGAGAAACATATACCTTTTGTGGAGTTTGCTTATAATAATAGCTATCAAGCAAGTATACAAATGGCTTCGTATGAAGCCTTTTAGGGTAGTAAGTGTAGAACGCCTCTTTGTTGGGCGGAAGTAGGGCAAAAGTTATTTTCCTTGCCAAATTTGCTTAAGGGAATGACAGAAAAGATAAACCATGTTTGTGATCGGTTGAAAGCGGCTTCGGATCCTCAAAAGTCTTACACGGATTTGAAGCGTAGGGGGATTGAGTTTGTGGCTGGTGATCGCGAGTTTTTGAAAGTGTCACCTTGGAAGAAGGTGATGAGGTTTGGACGTAAGGGTAAGCTTAGTCCAAGGTTTATTAGACCCTACGAAGTTGTAGAGCGTGTTGGTCCTGTTGCATATCGGTTGAGGTTGCCTCCTGAGTTGGAGAAAATTCATGACGTGTTTCCTGTTTTGATGTTGTAGAGGTATAGGTCAGATCCGTCGCATGTAATGCCAGTTGAGGATATTGAGTTGCAACCAGATTTGTTTTATGATGAGGAACCTATTGAGATTCTTGATTCTAGCTGCAAAGTTCTTCGTGGTAAGACAATTGAGCTTGCGAAGGTGTTGTTGCGTCATCGAGGAGTTGAGGAGGCCACGTGAGAAAGCAAGGCATACATGTTGAAGCAGTTTCGACACCTTTTTTCTCCAGGTAAAATTTTGAAGACGAAATTTCCTAAGTGGGGGAGAGTTGTAACGCCACAGTTTTGGGCCTAGGAGTTTTAAAGGTAGTTTAGGGTCCGTAAAACCTAGACTAGAGATTAGGGTTAGTTCAGGGTTGTTTAGGGAAAACGTGGTTCGGGAAGTGATAAAATTATGAGAAAAAATTCTAAAATCCTCTTAATATATACATATATATGATTGGTGAAGCCAATTTTGGAAAATGACTTTTGGCAGGTTTACATTTCGGTTTAGCAACTAAAACACAAAAAAGGAAAACTGTTTTTAAGGGATTGTTTTGAAAGAGGGCCAAAACATAGAATCTTTAGGGAGCTAATATGGTATTAATCAGCTATTCCTTTAATTGGCCATATTTTAAATGTGTTTGGTCAAAAAATAAAGAAAGGTTTTGATTAAAAGAGATTTAGTTCACAAAACATATTTTTGACGTAACTTCCATTTTCTCTCTTTTCTCAACAGCCAAACATCTCTTTTCTCTCAAAACTTCCAGAGATTTTCATCATTCTATTTCACTTTGATTTACAAATGATTTCTTTGGTGTTTCCTCCATTTATCTCGAAGGATTCTTGAAGGTTTTGCAACAAATCTTGTCAATCGAAGGAATAGGCAAGTGTTAGAAGTAATTTTCGTCCAACTCCTCTAATAAAGGTTCTTTAATGAAATTCCCAAGTATTTGGCACTCTAATTATGTTTCTTAACAAGGTTTTATGATTAATTTGATGAAACTAGTCAAATGAAGTTTAAAATGGTGATTTTCAATAATTTTCCTTTTGGATCTTTTTTGGTTGAGTTATGATTGATTTTAATCATGTTTTTAATTTTAAAAAATGTTGAAATAATGGTTTGATCATATTGATCCTGAAACTAGTTGGATCTCTAGTTGTTTAGGATAGTAGAATTGTGTTTTGTGGTGTTAAAGTGAAATTGGGATTGTTGGAGACATAAGGATACAAATAGCTTGATTTTGAATGTTAATTGATGATTAAAAATGGATCGAAGTGTTAGGTTTTGGCTGCGCTGAGTTTGTAGTGTAACCAAAGGTATTTTCGGTTGTTTTGGATAGGCGTTTTGGTTTTTTGGGCGGAGCAGTTTGGTAGGTTTGTTTGCAAGAGATTTTAATGCATTGAGATGCATTAATTCTCTGTTCTTGTGTGGTATAAACAAGGGAGAACGTATCGGAAGCAATCAATGAAGTTTTGTGAGCTTTAGTAGCCTGGATTCGCGTCGGCTAGTCAAGGTTTCGCGTGTTGGTGAGTGAGAATGTGGTTTACAGTTTTGAAGTGCTTTGAAGGTGGGTTTGGGAACATAGATATAAGCTTGAAACGCTTGTCTAAGTTTAGAAGTAAGTACAAGGAATTTTTCTCTCGGGTTGTGCTATTATGTATTTGTTTATGCACTTGATTTTTAAATGCATGTTACGTATTGTTAAAGCATGTTTTAAATTAAGCGATTTACTGTTTTGATGATCTGATGTTGATGGATGCACATGGTAAGTGATCCTTGTAAGTATATAATTTATACTTGTGATTTTAAGCATGGTTTAATGCTTGGAAATATGAATTATTGATAATGCTTTGAAAACAATAAGGTATATGGTTAAAAGTGAATTATATTGGCAAGTAATGTTGTGAAAATGGTATATGGTTAAATGTTGTGAAAATGGTTTATAAAACTCGCCTTGGATGTCAAGTGGTAGGTGTCTCGCGTCTCTGTCCAAGTACCCTAGCATTGAGAAGGTTGGTGTCACGTCTCTCATTAGTGGGTTAAGCTTCTAACTGATTATGAGGTTGGTGTCCCTGTGGGTTGTGATTGTACCCGATTGATATAGTACCTTTGATTGTGAATGTACCAATTCCGGTTAAGATGGCTTGCAGTGTTGTGTGAAAACTTGTTGAACCTGTGTATCCGATACGTGGTTTTGAGATATGAACTTGCTTAATGATCAATTGTAAGCCAATATAATTGATGATGTTTTATGAAATGGTTTATGTTGCATAATGTGGTTTATACATGTTTTTACTCTTTAAGCTTTGCATATGGTAGTTATGCATGTGAAGGCTTAAATTGAGTGTAGCAATGGAACTTGCTGTTGAATCATGAGATTTCAATGTAACATGGAAAATGGTTTTAATGCATTGATGGTGTTTTGTTTTTGAGCCTCCTCACTAAGCCTCGTGTGCTTACGCTCTCATTTGTCCATAATTGCAGATAATTGTGGTTTTGAAGGTAGCAAGTAGCAAGGGATCACAAGAGACTTCATTCGCAAAAGTATGTTTCGGTTACACTATGCGTAATAATTGCAATAGGGTATCTGCTTTGTTTTTGGGAGACTTGTGTAAACTTTCTTTTGAACAAGTGTTATTTGTTGTTTTAGACTTGTAAATGACCTTTGATTTTTGGTTTATGCTTTGCTATGCATTTTGGTAACTTACTTGGCTTGTTTGCTGGGTTGCATGCCTATAGTTTAATTTGATGCAAATTGCCATGCTATGAAGTTGACTTTGCCATTTATGATTGAGGTTTGATGTTTAGATAAGTTATATGTGTGATGGAAGCATGTTGGAATAATTATGAATGCTTTAAAGTGTGAAAAAACAGCAAAAAGTGTCATTACATGCTTAGGCGTTTCGATATGCCTCAGTTTGTATTGAAACGAAGAGCCTGAAGTGGCATAAGGATTTCGAAACAGGGGGAAGTGTTTTGATACGGGCTCCTTCAAGTTGGCTACTGGGAATTCGAGTTTCGAAACACCTAGACTTGTTCCAAAACAGGGTGTTTCGATACAGGGCAATGTGTATCAAAACACCCAACCTGTTAAGTTTGTTATTGAAATATTTTGAAGTTATGTTTCTTTACGTTTCAGTCCCTGAATGTTGTTGATGCAATTAAATGTGCTTGAATGATCGCTTTGAGCTGATATTTGACAGAGTGGCAGGTAATGTGACTGATTAAGGGTTGGTAACTTAAAAATTGAGAAAGTTCTAGAAAATTAATAAAATTACAAAATAGTCCCTAAAACATGTTTGAATTCAATTGAGTGCTTAATCGACGTTTATTTGAGATGTTAATGGTTCCACTGTGAGTCTTTACAGTTAGGCTAATGGTGTGCATCTAGACAAGATGAAAAGAAAAAATTTAGGTCGTTTATTGAGGTAAACCTTTACGGTTTACTTCAATATTCCATGTGTGACTCGTTCGGTTTGGTCTTGTACCCAGACTGGGTCGAGGGGGTTACAATATATATGTTGGAAGCATGCTTGAGTGGTTATGGGTGCATTGAAGTGTGAAAAACCAGCAAAATGTGATATTACATGCCTAGGTGTTTCGATACGCTTAAGGCTGTATCAAAACGATGAGCTTGAAATTGGCATGGGGTTTCAAAACAAGTAAGGGTGTATCGAAACAGGCTCGGTTAAGTTGCCTAATGGAATTTTGGGTACCGACATGTCTTAGAGACCGTATCGAAGCAGGCTCGTGTTCTGAAACACCTAGAGCTATTCCGAAACAGGGTGTATCGATACAGGGCTAAGTGTATCGATACATGGACTTGTTAAGTTGGTTAATCAGATTCTTTTGATGTTCTATTTCTTTACTTTTTAGTCCTTGATTGTTGGGAATGCAATTAAATGAGTTTGGATGATCAGTTTGAGCTGAGATTTGACACCGTGGCATGTAATATGACTAATTAAAGGATGGTAACTTAAAAAATAGATGAAGGCCCTATAATTTGTGAAATTTACACATTGGTCCTTATCGCATGTTGTAATCAATTTAATGTCAAATCAATGTCTATTTGAGTTGATGATCCTTCTATAACTGCCTCGACCCGGGCTGGGCGAAAGACCGAACCGAACAGGTCATACGGGGAATATTGAAGTAAACCATGAAGTTTACCTCAATAAACGACCCTATTTTTTTCTTTTATCTTGTATAGATGCACATTATTATCCTATGTGATAAACTTCGCAGCATAACGATTAACAACTCAATCAGCCAATGTTTAGGGACTCAAATTGTAATTTTAATAATTTATAGGGACTTCCTCAATTTTTAGATTGCCATCCTTTAATTAGTCACATTACATGTCACTCCGTCAAATCTCATCTCAAAGCAATCATCCAAGCTCATTTAATTACATCCACAACATTTAGGGACTAAAATGTAAGAAACAAAACTCCAAAAGATTCCATCAACCACTTTTTCAGCTTGGTGTATCATTACACTCAGCCCTATATCAATATACCTTGTTTTGGAACGAGTCTCAGTGTTGCGGAACATGGGCCCATATTGAAACACTCCTTGAAGTGTTTCAGAAGTCGTAATTCAGTAGCCAGACTTACCAAGCCTCATCTGATACACTTATCCTCGTTTCGAAACCTCAAGCCATTTCAGAGACCCTGTTTCGATACAGCCTTAGGCGTATCGAAACACTAGACCTGAAATGTCATATTTTTGCTGGTTTTTCACACTTAAATGCATTCATAATCAACCAATCATGCTTCCATCATGCATACAACTTATCTAAACATCAAACCTCATTCATACACGGCAAAATCAACATCATAGCATTGTAATATGCATTAAGAATAAAGTATAGGCATGCTACGTATGAAAAATAACCATTCATGTTCCAAAACACAAACTAAAGCAACTACCAGCAAGTAAAGGCCATTTACAAGTTAACTTGGGCATCACAAACTTGCCACAGAACAGGGAGTTTCAAAACACACACTCCCAAAACTTTAAGGCATCCTCCCATTTCCAATTATTACTACTAGGTAAACAAAAAACCATATGTGAGCATTGTATCACTCCTTGAAATCCTTCTTGCTTCCTTGCTGCCCCAAATGTGCTATTTCTCTGCATTGTTTGAAAAAAGAGAGCATAAGCAATAATGCCTAGTGAGGGTTACTCAAAACAAACCAACCACAACAATGCATATTAAAACCATTTCTCAAGTGAAAATCTCTATTTCCTTATACTTATTCTATTTCATGCTTGAAATCGTTTTCAAAGCAAAACCAACAACGTTAAAATTACATGTACCATTTATCCCATGCATTATCCATAATGCAAAATCTCAAGGCAAAGCTACTCATGCTTGTTTCTCATAAAGTATTTCTCAAAACATGTTCTTATATGCAAAACATAATACATAAAATCATTTATAATCAAGGTACATGTGAATCTCATATATTGGCAGTCTAGCAACATTACTCGGATAAGCGGATAGCTTGACAGAATCTCACATCGTCAAGTCCTACCTCGGTGGAATCTCACATCACCAAATTCTCATGGCGGTATCTCTTATCGCCACAAAGCTTGATGGAATCTCACATGCCAATATACATCAACAAGACCAACTGTGGTGGAATCTCTCATCACCACACTCTCAGTTCGGAACAGGATGGCACTACCCCCATTGCCTGAACCGAAGAGCAAGTACAAATTTTCTATATTATAGTGCACTTATCATCCTATTGGTTGACCAATTATATCCGGTAATAATACTCTTATCTCATGCCAATATACATCTTTAAACATCAATTACCTACTGTTTTTCAATGCATAAACATATACCATTTCTCATCCTATTTCAAAAGTTACCCTTTTTACTTAACCTCTAGTCCTCACCTAGCGAAATTAACATCTAAACAACATCGGTTTACATCTAAAATCATCATCTCAACACCAAAGAACCTCCAGCTATCAATTAACCACAAAAATAGCCCTTAATCTCAAAGATTTCACTCAAGAAATCAATTAATCTAACTAGTTTCGGGTTTCCATTGCTTTAACTCATTAAATCAACATTCCTAGCACCATTGGAATCTAAGTTGGAAGATCTATGAAGTTTCCATTTCTCTCACTGAGGGATGTAGTGTCATGATCCTAAATCGATTGCCACCTAAGTTGAAAGATCCATGAAGTTTCATCATTCCTTGCACCATTGGAAAAAAATTATGGGCAAGGCACTATGTGACTTAGGAGCTAGAATCAACTTGATGTCATTGTTCGTTTTCAAGAAGCTTGGCATAACTTAATGCCCAAATCCGTCTTCCGGAAACTAGGAATTGGAGAGGCCCGCCCAACAATAGTAATGCTCCAGCTGGCCGACAGAACATACATGCAACCGGAAGGAAAAATTGAGGACATCTTAGTAAAGGTGGAAAAATTTATTTTCCCAGCCGATTTCCTTGTACTAGACTATGAAGCAGATGAAAAGGCACCAATAATCTTGGGGTGACCATTCCTTGCTACAGGTAGAACACTGATTGATGTGGAAAAAGGTGAACTTACAATGAGGGTAAACGATCAACAGGTAAAATTGAATGTCTTCCAAACCATGAGGCAGGCCGACGAACCGGGAGAATGCCAGCTAATGGAAGCCATCTTAGAGTTCAACTTTGTAGCCAACAGACCCTGCCTACAGCAAGACTGCCTGGGCAGAGGCCTCGACAGCTGTTTCGACAACCATTTAGAAATTTGCCCAGAAGATGAGCAACTTAGTGAAAGGACAAAACAAGAACTGGAGGAACAAGAAGAAGCATATTGGATAGCAAACAGGCCAGGTAAGTACTTCAAACCATTGAATTACACAGAAAAGAGGGGGAAAATGTTCAAACCATCTATTGAACAACCCCCACTCTTGAATTAAAAGTCTTACCTGCACAACTTAAGTATGTTTTCTTGAGACCTAATGATACACTTCCAGTAATAATTTCTTCCATGTTGCAGCCTAGACATGAACAACAACTGACAACACTACTACGATAGCATAAGAAGGCAATAGGTTGAACCATTGCAGATATAAAGGGAATAAGCCCAACCATTTGCATACACAAAATCCAACTCGAGCAGGACCAAAAGCCAACTGTATATCCCCATAGGAGATTAAACAATGCCATGAGAGAAGTTGTCAAAAGGGAGATCATCAAATGGTTAGACGTTGGCATCATATATCCCATCTCGGACAGTGAATGGGTAAGCCCGATACAATGTGTACCAAAGAAAGGTGGCATAACTGTGGTAAGCAATGACAATAACGAGTTAATACCAACTAGAACAGTAACTGGTTGGAGAATATGCATGAATTACCGCAAGTTAAATAAAGCAACAAAAAAGATCATTTGTTGTTACCTTTTATTGATAAAATGCTTGACCGCCTTGCTGGCAAACCTTTTTCTACTATTTTTGGATGGTTATTTAGGTTATAATCAGATCGCCATCACACCAGATGACCAGGCCAAAACAACATTCACCTGCCCATATGGCATTTATGCTTTTCGAAGAATGGCATTCGAATTATGCAACGCCTCTGCCACATTCCAGTGATGCATGATGGCTATTTTCTCCGACATGATAGAAGACTTCATGGAAATATTCATGGATGACTTCATTGTCTTCGGTAGCAGCTTTGACAGCTGCCTCGGCAACCTTGAAAAAGTGCTCACCAAATGCGAGAAAACAAACATGATTCTTAATTGGGAAAAATGCCACTTTATGGTCGATGAAGGCATAGTCCTGGGGCATAAAATTTCCGCACAGGGAAGAGAGGTAGACAAAGCCAAGATAGTAGTGATTGCCAACTTGCCACCGCCGATCGTTGTCAAAGGCATTCGAAGTTTCCTAAGACACACACATTTTTATCGCAGATTCATTGAGAACTTTTCTAAAATTTATAAATCATTGTGTACTTTGCTGGAACAAGACAAACCATTCAACTTCGACGAGGCAAGCCAGGAGGCATTCAAAACCTTAAAGGAAAAGCTAGTGACAGCACCTATGGTAGTTCCCCCTAATTGGAGTCAAACCTACTAGCTAATATGTGATACTAGTGATACTGTCGTCGGCACCGCCATAGGACAGCGTAGAGACAAAATCTTCCATGAAATCTACTACGCCAGCAAAACACTGAATCCTGCCCAAACCAACTACACCACTACATAGAAAGAGTTATTGGCAATAGTGTTCGTCTTTGATAAGTTATGGCCCTACCTCATCGGCACAAATGTGACAGTCCACACAGATCATTCTGCCTTAAGGTACTTGTTCGCAAAGAAGGATGCAAAGCCTCGCTTAATCCGTTTGATCCTGCTGCTGCAAGAGTTTGGCCTGGAGATTCGAGACAGGAAGGGCACATAAAATCAAGTGGCAGACCACCTATCTCGGCTTGAGAATGGACAAGAAAAGACTTTCAACAGTGAAATTCAAGATGCATTCCCTAATGAACAGTTGCTACTACCCTCTGCACTGGTAGCTGCCCTAGAAGCTGAAGGCATCTCACTCGCTGCCCATAAAGAGACCGCGGTAGCAGAATCGACAACCACACCCTGGTACGCAGACATTGTGAATTATTTAGTATCTGCGTTTTACCCTATGAACTTAACTTCCAAGGAAAGAAATGATTCCAACATGATGCTATGCATTATTTTTGGGACAAGCCTTTCTTGTGTAAAAAATGTGCAGACCAGGTTATCAGGCGGTGTGTCCCAGAGGATGAACATCAAGCCATACTATCGCAGTGCCATGCAACACCATATGGACGCCATTTTGGAGGGCAGCACACGGCAGCAAAAGTACTCCAATCAGGATTCTTTTGGTCGACATTGTATAAAGACGCCCAAGCATTCTACAAACAGTGTGACAGCTGCCAAAGAACAGGAAACATATCAAGAAGGAATGAAATGCCCCTACAAACTATCTTGGAGGTTGAGTTATTCGATGTTTGGGGAATAGATTTTATGGGACCATTCCCATCTTCGTGTGGTAATATGTACATCCTTCTAGCAGTGGACTATGTCTCCAAGTGGGTAGAAGCTATTGCCACCCCCACAATGATGCAAAGATCGTCCATAGATTCTTATGAAAGAACATATTCACAAGGTCCGGAATTCCAAGAGCCATCATTAGTGACGAGGGCACCCATTTCGATAACAAGCTCATTGCCAAGGCACTTCAAAAAGTTGGTGTCAAGCACATGATTGTTGTGGCATATCATCCACAAACATATGGGCAGGCAGAGATTTCGAACAGGGAAGTCAAGACCATCTTGGAGAAAGTTGCAAACCCAAGTAGGAAAGATTGGTCGTTGAAATTAGACGATGCTCTTAAGGCATACTAGACAACATACAAAACACCACTCGGAATGTTCCCATATCGTCTAGTATACAGAAAGGCCTGCCACCTCCCTGTCGAAATAGAACCCAAGGCGTATTGGGCAGTCAAGGCAGTGAACATGGACTAGAAACAGGCTGGCGAAAAGACACTACTAAATCTGACAGAAATGGAGGAATTCCAGTGGGAGGCATATGAGAATGCCAAGTTGTACAAAGAAAAAGTCAAAAAATGGCACGACAACAAGATTTAACAGCGGCAGTTCCTGCCCGGGCAGCAAGTGCTACTGTTCAATTCCCGCCTCAAGTTGTTTCATGGAAAGTTAAAATCTAGATGGTCAGGACCATTCGAAGTAGTCCAAGCCTTCCCACATGGTGTCGTGACAGTAAAACCAGTAAATAGGGGACAAAATTCAAAGTTAACGGGAAGCGATTAAAGCACTATACAAGAGATTGTCTCCCAAAAGAATAGGAAGTATCCACATTAGGGAACGCCCACCCCAATGTGACATAATTTTATCTTTCCATATCTTTACCATGTTAGGAGGAGTAGATTTTTTAGGACTAGATTTAAAATTTTTCATTTTCTTTACCATTTATTCTCGTCTCAAAATTAATTATACAGGACCAAACCCTTAAGAATCAAGACCGCTAAGCACAGAAAAGGGCAGCAATGCTAAGCCTGCTGCCATAACCTGTAGATGACAGCATAGAAATCCTCGAAACCCTATACACCATCTGACTAAGCCTAAGTCTTCTTCCTTATTTCTTGTATTTATTTTTCTTTTTATTATTTTATGTTTTGTTTTGTGCATTGAGGGCAATGCCCATCTTGAGTTTGGGGGGGATACCTCTCGCATCTTTTTTGTCTAGGCATACTTAGTAGCATATAGGTTGCATTGTACTTGCATTGATCTTAATCGGAAAAGAAAAAAATGTTATATAACTTGTGCCTATGATAGTTAGCCGATTACTTATTTTTGCACCAATAATAAATTGAATTTAATTTGGGAAAAAGCGTGCAAAATGACTTAGAATTATTTTTGTAATTTGCCAAAACTGTCAATCACTTCTATTACTTGCTAAATTTTCTAGAATATCTAATGAACAATGCCTGCTTTGTTTTTAGAATTCTTTGCAAAGTTCTAACAATGGTTGCAGGTAGCCGCCGAGGCAGAAAACAAGAACAGAAAAATACAGCACTGCCATGATAGTAGAAAAAAGAGAGAGAAACAAAGAAATGTTGTTGTTTACTCTAGAGGTGCCCTCAACAGGCTCTAGGAATAATCATGTGTGAGGACACTCCGCTGCTATCAAAGTCCATGAATCTAAATTTTTTGAAGTGACTGACAAATTAGCATGAGTGAATGAAAGTCTTCACGGGATGACTCTACTCCATGGGTTCGAGGTTTTGTAGTTTGCTCCTATCTTAATTTCAGATCTAGAAGAGTATTTGTGATAAGTTGAAGCCCTCATTGCCATGATTAAATATTGCGCTTAACTCTATTGTCTCGAAAGCAACCGTACATATCATAATAGCATCTTTGTTTATCTTGTTATTCTGCATATCCAGCTTGTACACAGTTCTGCACACACTGCACTGGCAATATAGAAATTAATTCTAAGTTATTTTCTTGCTAAGTTCCCTTCACTAATCTAACATAGGTGCCACGGCCTTGAGGTACTAAATCAAGTTGAAAACATGTTTTTCTTTTTGGATAATATAAAGGCAAGTATGTTTAAGTTGCATTGCTTGAGGACAAGCAATGGTTCGAGTTTGGGGGTGTGTAAAGTGTCCACAAGTACTATATCTCATATTATTGCTGTTTTGAGTACATTTTAGGCATAATTAGGACCATGCATTGCATTTTACAGTATTTCTTTACTCTACCATGTTTTTCTAGATTATCTTTTATTCGGTAAAGAAAAGGTACTATTTTAGTGTACTTTTTGTTTTAGGCACTAGAGGCTGATAGAGGGAAAAGGGAACTAAGGACGTGATGCTGAGGCAGCGAACTAAGGAGGTGTACTGATGCAGTTCCAGACAGAGACATCATCTACCGATTAGCTGCCACTGCCCACCTTGTCGCCCACGATAGCAGACTATGGAGTTGGAGAACCAGAGTGCGATCTGTAGAGCAGAAAATCCTGATTCTATCAATATTGTCCACTCAATTTTCCGATGTCTGTAGCAGCGGGCAGAGCCGCCAAAGAAGAATCTCGATATTACTTGCGGAGCATGGCAACATGATAAAGCCCACATTCAACTCAAAGAAGTCAGAGTTTAAAGTCACATTCAATGTGAAAAGCTACTTTGAAGACTTCTACTTCATGAAGGCCTAGACCTAGCTAATGCCTATATATACCCATTGTAACTCTAATTCAAAATAACTGAGGTTTTCCGTAGGCATAATTTAGGTTTTCTTGCCGCCGACATGTTCTAAATTCTCCTTGGGTTTGGGTTATATTGTAATTAGGTGTGAGAGCGGTTGTTTAGGATTTCAAGTTTATTTTTGCAAATAAAATTACAAGGTTTACTAATTCCATGTTCATCATACTTTTCAATTAAGGCGAAAGATTAGTTGAATTCTATCTATTTTTTCGGTATCGAGAGAGTCAGACTCACGAAAGAAGTAAGTACGATTTCATCTATAGACGGTGAAATTAATCTGGCCTAGACATATGTTTAGGGTTTAAGGCCGCTAAAATAAGACGAATCCACATTGCTTTCTTTGCACGATTCACTCCGCGACTGGTATTATCTGTAGTGGGCATCAATAGAACTTTGACTTAGACATAAGTGGAGTCACTTTCGAAGCGTTCTGTCGAGCCTTGTAGTTCTGCCAAGTTTGCCGCCGAGACATAGTTCCATTCTTCTACCGAGGCAGCGAGAGGGTCTCAGCAGTCTACCTACCATCATTCGTCGAGGTAGCATAATCTGGCAGCACAGAACAACTTATCCTATTCAACGCAATTTCACACTAAGCAGCAGCATAACCCTGCCCTTTTTATCAATCTAATCACTTCCTCTTTAATTACTTGTGTTTTTATTTTACTTTGTCTTTTGACCATCCAATTTAATTGTGCATTTACTTTTCTTGTGCAGGACTTACAATTCGAATCAAGTTGTCCAATCCCTGTGGGAGACGATATCTTTTATACTATAACTTGATAGGAGTGTTCACTTGTGCTCATAAATAGAGAACACCCAAATGCTCTAAAGGAGAAAAAGATTGAACACATCTTCGATTGTCACAATTACTCTGAGAAAAAGAAGGTAAAAATATCATCCATTGAATTCACTAACTATGCAATAGTTTGATGGAACAAGTTAACCATGAATAGACAAAGAAAGAGAGAACGTCTGATGTCCATGTGAGAGGTAATGAAAAGCTTAATGAGAAAGATGTTTATATCAGCTTACTATCATCGAGAATTAATGCAGAAACTCTAAAACCTCAAACAAGGCAACATGAGTGTGGAAGATTATTTTAAAGAGATGGAGATGGCAATGATATGAGCAAATAGTGAGGAAGACACTTGAGAATTGAACCAACACTAAAAAGTGTGACCTGAACTCTATAAATGTCTCTAAACGAAATAAGGATCTTGACCCTCTAGTTATGTAGAACTAGGAACCAAAGATATCAAATTCTGATTCAATAAGCAGAACTTGAAGGATCGATAAAGTTCTCAAAAGAACAAAAGAGATAAAGATTCTCAAATCTCATTAATAAAAGTTGTGTCTTACAATTGAAAAACTAGCCTCTATTTATAGGATTTACAAAATAAAGTGATCAACTAACATTCCTAAAGAGGTGTGAAGGGATAATGAATAAAAAAAGAAACCTTGAAATGTGTGCCTTTGCCGCCCAATGTAATCATAAGCTAGCTTGTCAATTTGCATGTGAATGTAAGCAAGCACCTCAAGTAAGCACCTCTCTAGAATTGCCGTCCATAGTGAATGTAAGCAAGCATGTCATTTTTCATGTGAATGTAAGCAAGCATGTTAATTTCTATTTCAACGTAAGCAAGCACCTCTCTAGAATTGCCGTCCATTGTAAATGTAAGCAAACATGTCAATTCCCATGTGAAGGTAAGCAAACATCTCAAGCAAGCACCTCCAAAGCCAAACAAGCATCTCTCCAATAATCATAGTTCCCTAGATCACCCTAATGTTGTTTCTATTCATTCTCCTTGCATAACACCTGTAAATACGAGAAATACGATAAAAAAAAAGCAAGGTAATATGATGCATGCTAAATATAATAAATATACGTTATATGATTCAATGAACTCTAGTGTTGTAAAATAAACAATAAACAACATAATAGAAAACATGTGCATACTAAAACTATAATAATCAAATAGAACATATGCATTAGAAATAAACATGCAACACGTTGCATGGACTACCTTTCACGTTGCATGAATCTTTCACGTTGTAGGGCATTGATTCAACTTCGACAGCATCAATAATCTTCCATGCATGATTGCACTTGTTGCTGACTGCATCTCTAAATTTCCTTGCTCTTGCACGAGTAATGGGACCTAAGAGAAATTCCTCCGGGTTCAATGGTGGTGATGACGCCATGATCTCATCATCATGAATAGAAATCTTGAACAGAAACTTAGGTCTCAGAGCTAGGAGTTAATATGTTGTTCTAAAATTGAAAAACCTGTTGAACAAAATAAATCCAATAGTTTTTCATTTCATGTATCCTGGAATGACCAACAAGGCCATGAGATATTATGTAATGGGGAAACTTTTGTTATGGATGTTAGGGGTTGGAATTGCACCTGTAGATATTGGGATCTGACATGTATTCCATGCACACATGTGATATGTGTTATATTATATAGGAATGAGTTAATTGAAACATATGTGACTGAGACATACAAAAAAGAAACATACATTTCATTGTACAATTACGCTTTGCCAATACGTCCTAATGAGAATTACGAGAAGAACACGAAAATGGAACTTATTAAACCACTTTAAAAAGAAAAATTCTTGAAAGACCTAAACAAAAGAGGAAAAGAGAGGAAGGAAATAACCCAAAGAAAGCAAGTTGTATCACCCCCTCCCCGGCCTAGTCGAGAACCAGGTCGAAAGGTGCTACCCAAAGAAAGCATTTGTGCTTACGCTCTCTCTCTTGAACCAATAATGCAGATAATTGAGGTGTTTGTGGGCAGCAAGGAGGCTAAGAATCCAAGGGAAAGCTAAGCTCATGTATGGTGACTTTTTCACAACATTATTAGTTTTGATATTTGGCAATGGGAACCTAGGATGTGTTTTTGGGAGATGTTTTGGACTCCCTAGTTGTGGCATGATGCCTTAAATGATTTGGATATGTAAATGGCCATTTTGGTGCTTGCTTTGATGCTATAATGGTTGTTTGGCTTGGTTATTAGGATGCATGCCTATAGACTTGTGGATTTCCCTAATTGATGCCATGAATGAGTTTTAATGTTGCAAACATGTACCTTATATGCATGATGGCTTGTTGGCATGATTAGGAAGTCATTAGGATGTGTTTGAGTGGTTAAATGTATGTTAAACCAGCAAATTCTGCTCTTTCTGGGCAGTCCGTATCGGAACGGGCACTAGCGTTTCGAAACGGGGGCTTGTAATGGCCTTTGTGTATCGAAACTAGTAGAGGTTGTTCCGAAACGTTTTGGCCACTACCAGGCCCTGTTTCGATACAAGTCTTGAAACGAACCCGCGTTTCAGAACGATCAACCCCGTTCCGAAACAGATGACCGTTGGGCACTGATTCGAATGGTTTTAAGGTTTGCAAGCTTTACGTTTTGGTCCTGAAAATCGTTCTTGCAATTGCTTGAGTTTGAGATGTCTGATTAAGGTGAAATTTGACAGGGAAGCATGTAATATGATTAATTTCATATTGGTAACATAAAAATTAGTTAAGTCCTCCATCTTTCCAGAAATTACAGTTTAGTCCCTAACTTTTGTATGTTGTGCAATTGAGTCCCTTATTGTTTTCCGATCGATGTGCTTTTCAAGTATGCTCTTCTCAAGGGTACGCTTAGGGTTAATGTGCATCTAGATAAGTTTTAAAAGAAAAAAAGGGTCGTTAATCAAGGTTGACTTTTGGGTTGACTTTGGTTTTCCCCGTGTAATCTTCGTAGTTCGGGTCAACCGTCTAGGCCGGGCTAAGAGGGTTACATTTGGTGGTATCAGAGCTGAGTTCTCGAATAAAAGGGAATGGTTATGTGGGTGATATATGTATGATTGCATGATATGCCTTTTTAAATGAAAGTTTGATGTGTGAATTGTAATTATGTTGCAATTGTGATGTATGCTGTGTTGAAGCATGTTAGAGGAACCCATTGCCATATCAAAACTAATGAAATGAATTGTTTTTGAAAAATGAGCTTGAGTGCTTGGATTACTTACCTTGTTGAGCCTAATTAGGTTTATTGCTTTTGTGTTAGTGCATTGTTTTAGTGAATGGGACCTCGTAGAGAGACGAGGATTAATACGCGAGCTATGGCTCAGAACGAGAATGAGAACAATGCTGATAATGTTGTGGATATACCTCCTCCTCCTGGTGGTGGACCGCCCGGTGGTGGTGATGCTGGAGGTGATGGAGCTGGTGTTGGTGTTGGTGCTGGGGTCGCTGGACCTGAAGCTGGGCAGGGGCAAGCTGCTCCTGACATGACAGTTTTGATACAGGCTATTGCTGGAGCCTTTCAGGAAGCAGTAGCTGGAGCTCATGGAGCTGGGCATCAGGGTGATACTAATGCGAGATTACCTTTGGAACGTTTGCGCAGTCTGGGAGGGACTGAGTTCAGAGGTTTGTCTACTGAGGATTCCGAATCTTGGTTGGAAAGTACCAAAAGGATATTGGGACAAATGAACTGCAATGATGTGTAGAAGTTAGGATATATGGTATCGTTGTTACATGATGATGCGTATACCTGGTGGACGACCACTGTCTCCGGAATGGAGGAAGCTGATGTAACTTGGACGTTCTTTCTAAACGCGTTCAAGTGGAAGTATCTAGGTGTGCGATACCTGGATGAAAAGAAAAGAGAGTTTATGACGGTGGATGAGTATGAGATCCAGTTTGTCCGTCTCAGTCAGTACGCACCTAAGCTTATTCTTGATGAGCGGGAGAGGTGTGAGCGTTTCCGGTATGGTTTGGTGACGGATGTAAAGACTTTTATGCTTGCAGCTGAGTATACGGATTTTAATGTGCTTGTTAGTAGGGCGAAGGACATTGAGCAGAATCTGGGTTTGTCTTCCAGGAGTGCTGGTTCTGGTTCGGGCAAGAGGGCTGCTGAGTATAGTTCCGGTGGTGGACGGAACAAGAGAGGACGTGATAGGAGGTATCAGTCTTCTGCTAGGCGTGGTGGTAGAGGGCATGGTGCGCCTGTTCAAAGAGACAAGGCGAGAGCTGATCAGAACACGTGTTGGGCGTGTGGATTGCGTGGTCATTTGAGGCGTGATTGTCCTCGGGCAGCGAGAGAGGTGCAAGCTCCTGTGGCAGTGACTGGTAATTCGTGCTGGAATTGTGGTTCGGCAGACCACATGAGGAGGGAGTGTCTTTTGTTGGCCGGTGGTGGTCAGGGACGTGCTCCTAGAGTTGTTGGACCACAGAGAGGTCGTGGGCGCGGCCGTGGTAACTTCTAGCGCAGAGTTGATGGTGGGAGGAATGTGGCTCATGTGGTCGTTGTCCAACCTGAGGGTGGTGGCCAGGCTCGAGTGTATGCTCAACGAGAGGGGAGGAATGACACAGATGTGATCGCAGGTACCTTCACTTTGCAATCCTTGTCATTACTTTCCTTGATTGATTCTGGATCTACACACTCATACATATTTCGTGAACATGCTCAATTGCTTAGTTTGCCTGTTGAGTCTTTGGATGTTGGTATGCGTGTAACTAATTCCTTTGGTGAGACCGTTGTGTCACGGAAGTTGTATAGAAGATGTCTTTTGGTTGTGCAAAACCATGCTTTTCATGTTGATCTCATGGAATTGCCTTTCTATGGTTTTGATGTAATCCTTGGTATGGATTGGCTTGTTGAACATCGAGTTGTGGTGGATTTTGAGAACAAGCGAGTTTCGTTGAATCTTGCGGATGATTATGAGGTAGTGGTGGTTGGTGAGAATGTGAAGTTTCATGCAAATGTGGTGTCTTCCTTAGAGGCAAGCCGAATGCTGAGGCAAGGTTGTGAAGCCTACCTAGCCTTTGTGATGAATCCTAGCTCTAAGGAGTTGCGAGTTCAAGATATCAGGACTGTGCGAGAGTTTCCTGGTGTGTTTCCGGAGGAGTTACCTGGATTGCCTCCTAATCGAGAAGTGGAGTTTGGGATTGAGATGTATGAAAACACAACTCCAGTGTCCATTACTCCTTATCGAATGGAACCTAAGGAGTTGAAGGAGCTGAAGACACAACTTCAGAAGTTGCTTGATCGTGGTTTCATTCGGCCGAGTGTGTCACCTTGGGGTGCACCGGTCTTTTTGTGAAGAAAAAGGATGGCACTATGAGGACGTGCATCGATTACCGTCAGCTTAACAAGTTGACTATCAAGAATCGATATCCATTGCCGAGGATTGATGATCTTTTTGATCAATTTCGGGGAGCGGCTGTGTTCTCTAAGATTGACTTAAGGGCAGGGTATTACCAGCTCAAGGTGAAGGATGTGGATGTGCCAAAGATAGCCTTCAGAACGAGGTATGGGCATTATGAGTTCCTTGTGATGTCGTTTGGTTTGACGAATGCTCTTGTAGCTTTTATGGACATTATGAATAGAGTGTTCCATGAATATTTGGACAAGTTTGTTGTGGTGTTCATTGATGATATCCTCGTGTACTCTCGTACTGAGGAGGAGTATGAGAGGCATTTGAGGATTGTGTTGCAGGCTTTGTTGGAGAATCAGCTTTATGATAAGCTAAGCAAGTGTGAGTTCTGGCTCAGGGAAGTTGTGTTCCTTGGTCATATGGTTTCTGCTGAGGGGATTCGTGTTGATCCTCAGAAGATTGAGGCAGTGATGAATTGGAAGCCTCCTAAGTCTGTTCATGAGGTCCGTAGTTTCCTTGGTTTGGCGGGATACTACCGGAGGTTCGTGAATGGATTTTCGAAAATTGTTGCACCTTTGACGAAGTTGTTGCATAAGGATGTCAAGTATGAGTGGACGGAAGCGAGACAGCAGGCTTTTAAGAAGTTGAAGGCAGCTTTGACGCAAGCTCCTATCTTGGTTCAACCTGAATTAGGGAAAGAGTTTGTGGTGTATAGTGACGCATCCTACGTTGGTTTGGGTTGTGTGTTGATGCAAGAGGGTAAGGTGGTGGCTTATGCATCGCGACAGTTGAAGGTGCATGAGCGCAATTATCCTACGCATGACACTAAGTTAGTTGCGATGGTTTTTGCTTTGAAAATTTGGAGACATTACCTGTATGGTGAGAAGTGTACGGTGTACACGGATCACAAGAGTTTGAAGTATCTGATGTCTCAGAAAGAGTTGAATCTTAGGCAACGACGTTGGGTGGAGTTTCTTAAAGATTACGATCTGACGATCGAGTACCATCTGGGAAAAGCTAATGTTGTAGCGGATGCCTTCAGTAGGAAGGTGGTAGTGGAGTTGAGAGCTATGTTTTCCTGCTTGAGCATTTCGCGAGATGGCGGTCTTGTGGCTGAGTTGCAAGTGAAACCATCCTTGGTTCAGTTGATAAAGGATAAGCAGTTGTTGGATGATTCCTTGGTGCCACATGTTTAGGATATTGCTGAAGATAGGCCATCAGATTTCTGCTTTAATGATGATGGAGTTTTATGTTTTGGGAGTCGGATAGTGGTGCCCAATGATGCTGAGTTGAGGCGTGCTATTCTAACTGAAGCTCATAGTAGTCCTTTTGCTATGTACCCTAGTAGTACAAAGATGTATCGTGACCTTAAGGATGAGTACTATTGGGTGAGATTAAAGAAAGATGTAGCTGAGTATGTGAGCAAGTGCATGGTTTGTCAGCGAGTTAAGGCTGAGCATCAGTTTCCTTCTGGGTTGTTGCAACCGTTGAGGATCCCTGAGTGGAAGTGGGAAAGGATTACCATGGACTTTGTGTCTGGTTTGCCTTTGTCGCCATCGAAGAAGAATTCGGTGTGGGTGATTGTAGATCGCCTTATGAAGTGTGCTCATTTCTTACCTGTGCATACTACGTACATATTGGATAAGCTTGCAGAGTTGTACATTGCTGAGATTGTACGGGTGCATGGTGTGCCAAAGTCCATAGTGTTGGATCGAGATCCGAGGTTTACATCGCGTTTCTGGGAATGTTTACATCAGGCTTTAGGTACACGGCTGAATTTCAGTACTTCTTATCATCCACAGTCGGATGGACAGTCTGAACGTGTTATCCAAGTGCTGGAGGATATGTTGAGGTGATGTGTGATTGAGTTTCAAGGCTCATGGGAGAAGCATTTTCCTTTGGTGGAGTTTGCTTATAACAATAGCTACCGGGAAAGTATTCAAATGGCACCTTATGAAGCCTTGTACGGGAGGAAATGCAGAACTCCTCTTTGTTGGGCTAAAACAGGTCAAAAGTTGGATTCAATGCCAGTTTTGTTGAAAGGAACCACCGAGAAGGTGAAGTTCATTTGTGAGCGATTGAAGGCAGCTTCTGATCGACAGAAGTCTTACGCGGATTTGAAGCGTAAGGAGATTGAGTATGCGGTAGGTGACCGTGTGTTTTTGAAAGTTTCGCCTTGGAAAACGGTGATGAGGTTTAGCCGAAAGGGTAAGTTGAGCCCTAGGTACATTGGACCATACGAGGTTGCCGCAAGTTGAGTACAAGTTGAGGTTGCCGCAAGAGTTGGAAAAGATTCATGACGTGTTTCATGTCTCTATGCTTCGGAGGTATAGATCGGATCCTTCGTATGTTATGCCTGTGGAGGAAGTGGAGTTGAATCCAGACTTGACCTATGATGAGGAGCTGGTGGAAATTCTGGATTCAGACAGTAAAGTTCTTCGAGGTAAAACCATTGAGTTGGTAAAGGTGTTGTGGAAGCATCGTGGTGCTGAGGAAGCCACGTGGGAACGAAAGGATGACATGAAGAAGCAGTTTCCGTATCTCTTTCCTCCAGGTAAATTTTGAGGACGAAATTTCTTAAGGGGGGGAGAGTTGTAACACCCCAATTTTGGGCTTGGAAGTTAAGGGTCTGAACCGGACCGGTCTGATTTTCGGTTCGAATATAAAAGGTGGTTTTAGGGAATGCCTAGTTCAGGATGCTTTAAAAATATGGAAAAATATCTAAAAATCCTCTTTTAATATATATAAGAGAGTGGTGAAATCAATTTTACAAAATAAGGTTTGGAAGTGTGACATTTCGAAATAGTGACTAAAATGTAATTTTTGAAAAGTTCAGTGGTGACTGTTTTGTAAGGATTGAAACTTTGAATCTTTAAGGAGCTAATTTACTCAAGATTGATTTCTCCAGATTTTTGTTAGATTTTAATAATTCATTTAATGTTTAATTAATTAAAGGAAAAGAGGGAAACCATATTTTAGCTTTTCATAACTAACTTTCTTAAAAACTTTCTCATCTCATTTTCTCTCAAAATTCCCTCAGCCAAACACATTTCTACAGCAACATTTCTTTTGATTTTCACACAAAATGATGAGGTTTCAATCATCAATTGATTCCTAATCCTTTCTGCATCAAATTCTATTGTTTTGCTTATTGAATTTTCAAGGATTTTGGCTCTAATCAAGGAGAAATCTACATTTAGAGGTAAGGATGTTCTTCTCCTCTAAATACTCAGTTCTTTACTGAAATTCCCAAGTTCTCAATCCTTAATTAAAGTTTTATAAAAGTTTTTAATGATATGAACTTGATTTTGGCTTAAAACTCAAGATTTGGAAGAAATCTTGAAGAAATTCGTGGATATTGTTTGGGCTCTGTTTTGAGATGGATTTTAAATATATTTTGGATGTTTAATGATGTGTAATTGAGGTTTAATCAATGCAATCCCGAATAGGTTGAATTTCCTAAGTTTTTTTCTTATGAAAATGGTGATTTTTTGGGTGATCTTGGCGTTCTGTTATAGCTGGAGGTATAAGGACGAGTTTAGGTTCATTTTGGATGTTAATTGATGTTTAGGAATGGTTAGAAGTGATGGATATTGGCTGGGTTATGTTGTGGAAGAGTTTGGAGGTGATTTCGGTTGTGTTTGGTAGCCGAAATGTTAGATTTGGTTAGAGCAGCGAGTTTAGGTGTAATGGCTGAAGATTTCAATGCATGATGATGCATTAATCCTCTACTTTGATGTGTTTAAAACAAGGGAGGCATCTTTGGATACTCGTGGTGTTGATCCGGAGGCTTGATTGGCGTTTCGGCAAGCTTGCGAAATGGAATTTGTGAATGAAGTTGGGATTTCCAGCTTTGTAATGAATGTTTGAAGGTGTGGGAGCTTAGTTTAAGCCTAATCAACTTAACTAAGCTCAAGAGTAAGATTTCGGAAAAACTCCCTTGGATGAGCCATGGATTGGTTCGATGCATTTGTTGATAATTGCATGTTTAAATTATGTTTTTGAAAGCATGTTTAGCATGGTTAATGCTGGTTATAAAGGCCATTTGTTGAAGGATGCTCAAGGTAAGAGATCCTTGGTTTGATTTGTTAAAAATGTGGATTGATGCATAGTGATGCTTGTTGTTAAATGGCTTTGATTTAGATGCTTTAAAACAGTGGATTATTGATGATAATTGATGTATATTGGCAAGTGATGTGTTGGTTTAAAAGTACTTGAATCGGATATAGTTAGCCGGCTATAGGATTGGGTGCACCGTGAATAAAGTCGCCTTGGATGTTGAGGGGTTGTAATTGTACCGTAAACTCCATCCAAGTACACTAACGAGATGGTTAAGATCACAATGGTGGTTAAAAGTCCATGTGTGGATCTTGTGTTGTGTGTCTCGTGTTCTCGTTAGTGATGTTATACAACTACCGATGAGTGATGTGGAGGGGTTGTGATTGTACCGGTAAACTCCACCTTGTGTGTTCGGTAGTGTGTATGAAGTGTATGGGACAACACTTGTAATCTGCGTATCCGATTGTGTTTTTGTTGTAAATTGTAACGCCCCGGTTTTGGGCTTGGTAGTTTTGAGCGTTGACCGGTTTGGTCAAAGTGCTGGTCGAATCTAAAAATGTGAAATTAGGGAAGCCTAGTTCGGGTTGCATTAAAAATATGGAAAAATGTTCTAAAATCATCTTTTAATATAATTAAGTGAACTGTGAAATCAATTTTACAAAATGAGTTTTGGAAGGGTGACATTTTGGCTAGTGACCAAAATGTAATTTTTCAAAGTTTTGTGACTGTTTTATAAAGGGTTGAAACTTTGAATCTTTAAGGAGCTATTATTCCAAAAGTAGTTTCTCTAGATTTTTCTAAGATATTTTAAGATATATTCTAATTTTAAAACATATCAAAAGAGGAGGGAAAGCCATTTTGGCCATTTTGATAACTAACTTCCAATTTTCTTTTCTCTCATTTTCTCTCAACCCAAACACTTTCTCTCCAGAGAATTTCTTCTGATTTTGTCACCTAAATCTATCCTTTCAACTCTCTTTTGATTCCTAATCATCATATCTACAAAACCTCATCATTTGCTACTTGATTCATCAAGGTTTTTGATTCTAAAAAGAGGAGAAACTCAAGTTTGGAGGTAAGAACGTCCTTCTCCTCTAAACTATCAGTTCTTTACTGAAATTCCTAAGTTTTCAATCCTTAATTGATGTTTTATTAAAGGCTTTTAAGTTGTGAAGTGGATCTTGGCTTATAATGCAAGATTTGGTGATTTTTGATGATTTTCGTTTGATCTGTTAAATCTATGATTTAAGATGTGTTTTTGATATTATTTGAACACTAAATTGATAAGGAATTGAGTTTTGATTGATGCAATCCCGGATAGGTTGAGTTTCCTAAGTTTAGCTTGTGGTTCTTGATTGTTTTTGAGGTGATCTTGTGGATCTGGTGTTGCTGGAGGTATAAGGATGTTAGTAGGTTCTTTTTAGGTGTTAAATGATGTTAAAATATGTTTGGTTTTGATGGTTTATGGCTGGGCTCTGTTGAGAAGTGGTTTGGATGCATTTTCGGTTGTGTTTGGTGGCCGAAAATGGAGTGTGGATGAGAGCAGCAAGTTTAGGTGCTTTCATTGAAGCTATTAATGCATGATGATGCATTAATCCTCTGCTTTGATGTGTTTAAACAGGGGAGTCATCTTTGGATCCAAGAGTTGGTGATCCGGAGGCTTGAATTGGTGCTTCGGCAAGAGGCGAAGTGGAATCGGTGAGTGAAAATGGGTTTTCAGCTTTGAAACCAATGTCTTGGGAGCTTAGTTTAAGTCTAAACAACTTTGCTAAGCTCAAGTGTAAGTTTTCGGAAATACTCTCTAGTGGTGGCCATGTTTTGATTGTTGTGCAATGTGGTTTATTGCATGGTTTAAATTCTGTTTTGAAAGCATGATTTAGCATGGTAAATGATGTTTTTGTAAGCCATATGTTGAAGGAAGCTCAAGGTAAGAGTTCCTTGTTTTTGAACATTGATTAAATGTGGTTTGATGCTTTTAAATGCATGATGAATATGGCTTGGTTTAATGCTTTAAAACAGTGGATAAATTGATGATAATGATGTATATTGGCAAGTGATGTTTTGAAAAGGTTAAGGTCACTAAGGTGGTTAAAAGTCCTTGAGTGAGCCTTGTTTACTTAAGAACATCAAGGTGGTTAAAAGTCCTTGGATGATTCTTGCTACGGACACAAAGGTGGTTAAAAGTCCTTGTGTGGTCCTTTCCATGGTGGTTAAAAGTCCATGGGCCAAGGTGTTTAAAAGTCCTTGGGGCCAAGGTGTTTAAAAGTCCTTGGGGTGAAACTTGATACGGACACAAAGGTGGTTAAAAGTCCTTGTGTGGTCCTTTCCATGGTGGTTAAAAGTCCATGGGCCAAGGTGTTTAAAAGTCCTTGGGGCCAAGGTGTTTAAAAGTCCTTGGGGTGAAAGTTGATGAACTTGTTTTTAAAGAAATGGAACTTATCACTTGTGGCCAATATGACATGTTATGATATGAAGCATGAGATGCTTGTTTAAGTATGCTTTTGAGCATGTGTAAATGATGATTTGAAGCATGATTTATAAAGTGTTTTATAAATGCATTATTGATTGGTTTTATTGAGCATACCTCACTAAGCTTTTGCTTACGCTCTCTTCGCTTTCTTAAATCAATAATGCAGAACGTTAAAGTACTTGAGGGCAGCAAGGAGGGCAAGTAATCAAGTGGAAGTAAAGCTCAAAGTATGGAAGGTTTTCTTAAGTACATTTTAGCTTTTGGTAATTTGGCAATGGGGGACCTATGTGTATGTTTTGGGAGAGGTTTTGAACTCCCTAAGTATGTTGAATATTGTTGAGAATGCTGGTTTTTGTGTTTGCCCTTTACATGCTTGAATTGGAAGTTTATGCTTGAATGGTTTGCTTGTGTAGGAAGCATGCCTATAGATTTGGGGCTTTTCACATATGTTGATGTTTTGATGAATTGTTGATGCAAGTATGTCTCATATATGCTGAATTGCATGTTGGTAAAGTTTGGTGGCAATTGGAGCATGATTGGATGTTTAATTGCATGTTTAAGTATGCATTTTGGGGCAATCTGTGTAGGGTGTTTCGGAACAGTACCTACCGTTTCGGAACGGGTGCCTTAAACCAGCCCAGGCGTCCGAAAAGGAAGGGACCGTTCCGAAACGGAAAGGCTACTGCCAGCCCGTGTTTCGGTACGCGTTGCAGAACGGCCCCGCGTTTCGAAACGGGCTCTGCCTGTTTCGGAACGTGTGACCGTTGGGGGCTGACATTGGCAGTTAAATGTTTTGAAATGTTTGCATTTTGGTCCTGAATCTTGTATGTGCAATTGTATGAGTTTGGGAAATCCTTTTAAGCTGAAATTGTACAGGAAAGCATGAAACCTGATTAATTTTAAGTTGGTAACTTCATTTTGGGTTAAGTCCTCCTAATTATCAGAATTTACATATTGGTCCCTAAAGTTGTAAATTGTTCAATTGGGTCCATGTTTGATCTCTGATGTTTGTGATCTCTGAGTATGTTGTTTGCATGATCACAATTAGGGTTAATGTGCATCTAGACAAGTTTAAATAAAAAAAGGGTCGTTAATCAAGGTTGACTTTCGGGTTGACTTTGGTTTTCCCCGTGTGACTTTCTTAATTCGGGTCAACCGTCTAGGCCGGGTTAAGGGGGTTACATAAATGGTTATGGTTTATCACTTGGAAGCCAATATGACATGTTAATGTTAATGAAGCATGAGATGCTTGATGTGAATGCAATGTTGCATGAGAAAAGATGTTTATGTGTTAAAAGGCTTTGTGGAAAGTGTTTTTATAAAATGCATTATTGTGTTGTTCCTTTAGAGCATGCCTCACTAAGCATTTGTGCTTACGCTCTCTCTCTTGAACCAATAATGCAGATAATTGAGGTGTTTGTGGGCAGCAAGGAGGCTAAGAATCCAAGGGAAAGCTAAGCTCATGTATGGTGACTTTTTCACAACATTATTAGTTTTGATATTTGGCAATGGGAACCTAGGATGTGTTTTTGGGAGATGTTTTGGACTCCCTAGTTGTGGCATGATGCCTTAAATGATTTGGATATGTAAATGGCCATTTTGGTGCTTGCTTTGATGCTTTAATTGTTGTTTGGCTTGGTTATTAGGATGCATGCCTGTAGACTTGTGGATTTCCCTAATTGATGCCATGAATGAGTTTTAATGTTGCAAACATGTACCTTATATGCATGATGGCTTGTTGGCATGATTAGGAAGTCATTAGGATGTGTTTGAGTGGTTAAATGTATGTTAAACCAGCAAATTCTGCACTTTCTGGGCAGTCCGTATCGGAACGGGCACTAGCATTTCGAAACGGGGGCTTGTAATGGCCTTCGTGTATCGAAACGGGTAGAGGCCGTTCCGAAACGTTTTGGCCACTGCCAGGCCCTGTTTCGATACAGGTCTCGAAACGAACCCGCGTTTCAGAACGGTCAACCCCGTTCCGAAACAGATGATCGTTGGGCAATGATTCGAATGGTTTTAAGGTTTGCAAGCTTTACGTTTTGGTCTTGAAAATCGTTCTTGCAATTGCTTGAGTTTGAGATGTCCGATTAAGGTGAAATTTGACAGGGAAGCATGTAATATGATTAATTTCATATTGGTAACTTAAAAATTAGTTAAGTCCTCCATCTTTCGAGAAATTACAGTTTAGTCCCTAACTTTTGTATGTTGTGCAATTGAGTCCCTTAATGTTTTCCGATCGTTGTGCTTTTCAAGTAAGCTCTTCTCAAGGGTACGCTTAGGGTTAATGTGCATCTAGATAAGTTTTAAAAGAAAAAAAAAGGTCATTAATCAAGGTTGACTTTCGGGTTGACTTTGGTTTTCCCCGTGTAATCTTCGTAGTTCGGGTCAACCGTCTAGGCTGGGCTAAGGGGGTTACAGGCAATGTTTAAGGGGTTACAGGAGCCACCACCATCTCAGGCATCATCTCATACAATGCCCATTGTACCACTGAAATCACATTCAACACCAAATGTTCTAAGTGCATCATCTAAACGAATAACAACAAGAAAAATACTTAGAGGTGCTTCATTAACAAGAGGAAAAACAATAGAGAAAAGATCTAGAAGTGCTTCATCTAGAGGAACAACATATAGTAGAATCAAGGAATGGTATGGGATTTACATAAACTTGTCAACAAGAATGCAAATCCTTAATGTAAGTAAAATAGTTATGTTGTAATGTGGTAATTAGTTATGTCTCACTTTTATATAATTACTAGTATTATTTTAATTTTTTTAGCTTGGTAGACCAAATTAGAGGATGTTGAGGAAGCCCAGTATAAAGATCATGGACCAACCTCATACTACACCAGTGATACAATATCCAACTTCACTTGTAATTGCACCAATGACACAACCTCCAACTTCATTTGTAACTGCACGAGTGACTCATTCTACACCAGTGACACAACTTCCAGTTTCATCTCAGCGTGCACCAGTTTTATCTCATACTGCACCACTAACTTTATCATATACTGCACCACTAGCTTACCCTCCAACTTCATCTCAGACTGTAACAATATTTATACCTCCATCAACCTTAAGAATCCTTAAATTACATGTTAGGAGGAAAATCAAAAACTGCTTTTGTGGGACTACTTATTTTGTAGCATTTTTGCAAAAAAATTTTGTAGTGCCTAATTAAAGTCTATATAATATTATATAAGTTAAGGTCAACTATGAAAACTTTTTTGTGGTTCTTTATTAAGTACATTTGTCATGTATTTTGTTGAAATAGAACATGTTAGTTTCAAGCTTTTTGTAATGAGTTGTTATGAGTGACAATATTATATTATCTTTTTCACTTATAGTCTTGCAAACACTTATTATCTTACAATTTCTCTAAGTACTTTTTTTTCAGTTACATAGTTACAAACTAAACACTTGAAAATGCAAATTGTTTACTAATACACTGAAATTTAAACATTTATAATCGTAACAGTGCATACTTGTACACTTATAGAGAATTTAAGGCAATTTCAAAAAGCAAACTAACTTCTAAAATCACGCAAACAAAAATTTCAAATTAATGGCATTCAAACCAAAGCACAAACTACAAATTACTATATTAAATAAATAATTTAATCACAATGTAATTTAGCCATGAAGCAATAAATGCAGCCTTGTAAAACATTACTTCATTCACAATGGTGAATCAAGGAAAATATAATTGACTGGGTCGGTATAAATAGAACAAGTATTTTATGTAACATAACTCATATATATAATTTTTAATTTAAAATAGAGTAACAACTAAAAATAATATGATTATATATTGACGAACATATCTAGCTAGGTGTAAATAAATTATCATTTACAATGTAAAAAAGCTATTAATGTTTATTTACAACGATGTAAATAAGTATTAAAGTATTTAAAATTTATGTTTCTTACTGTTACTTATAAGGAAATATTTTAGTGAATATTAGCTTTAGTTGATAGTCTTTGCTTATTTTCGATGTCATAAGATATTATCACTTATTCAATAACTTAAACTTTATTTTTACTTAATCTAGTTTTATTTAAAGCATATGAATTATGAGTTTGTCTAATCTCCTTAAAAACGAAAAACGATATTCGAACATTTGAATAGATTTTGATTGTGCTACTTTTTATTTTATTTTATTTATTTATTAAATAAAATATAATATAGTTAAAAATGAAATAAGTGATAATAACATAATAAAATTATCATAAAGTAAGTTGATACTTTATACATAATTGATAACACTTATCTTTTAACATTTGTTAAACACAAGGTAAGAAGAATAATATATATCATAATTTTCAACAAATCAAACACCTTGATATAGTATCAAATCTTTCATCCATCTTTTTATACACAATACTTCTCTTTCACATGTGATGTTTCAAATGAGGCGTTAAGGCACACTGTCTATAACTTGTTTTTGTCATTCAATAGTGTTTGTGTTCAAATAAATGAGATTGTTCATAAACATAAACAAAACAAACCTACTTTTGTTTGTGTTCGTTCTTTTATTAAAGGAACATAAAAAAATATATGTTCATACTCGTTTATTTAAGATAATAAATAAACGTTATACAAATAGTTCATCGAATGTTCTGTTCATTACACCCCTATGAAGGATAAAAATTGTCCTAACTTTCAAGTTAACTTTAAAAAGAATGAACTAAAACTTTTTATTAAGAACCATAAAAATTAAAACAGAACTATGAAAAATCTAACTTTTATAATTTTATTTTTAAAATTAGTTGAAAATTACTTTTTTAGGTGTTGGTGGCCATGGACTAGGTAGGCCCACCCCTAGATTCACCCATGTTCATTCTTATACTTTGTCATTTTCATTTGACATATCCTTAAATTTTTTTATCCCATCATCTCCTTCTTCTCCAACCCTCCCATTTCGTCGACCTTCACCATGTTCTTTAATTTAAAATTTTTAATTCGAATGTCTCTATTTTTCGACAATAGCATTTGAACTTTGCTTCTCAAATCATCAACATATGAGAAAATATAAGCTACAACATATTTCATATCCATCTCTCAGTTAGTACAAACAACTTAAAATATCAAATATTACCTTCTTCCCTCTTCTACAACCATAAAATTTTATCATTTTACTCCTAGGAACCGTTGAAGTGCAAATCAGTGATCTCAACCCACATTTGCATTCAACAATCTTTCCCCAGCAACTGATTTTGAACTTTCACTTGACATGATAAATCTAACACCCTAATCAGTATATAATTTTTAATATTGATTAGAATGTCATATACAACTTATTAATAATCTATAATAGTCATTTTATCAAAAATAATTATTTAATTAAATTTCCCATTAATCTCGTAGATGCTAGTTATATTTCTATTTTTTTATAAAATGCATCATAAGCAAATACTATAGCCAACCCATAAGTTATTACAAACCATTCTACTACAAAGTTTAATATATATATATATATATATATATTATACATGCCAACTAGAAAATATAAAAAAGCTGCTTGATGTTGATGCCTTTCAAGATCCTTGACCCGAATCTTTATAAAGACCTACGCATGAAACACATCACACGCTAAGTATATACTTAGTAAGGCAATATTAAAAATCATTCAACGGTGCAGTGCTAAACATTTATAATTATAGAAATATAATTATAATTATGCATTGAGATCGCTAAATATTCCTTACCATTATGGTAATCCATATATTAATTTAATTAAACTAAATATCAATTTTCTCACCAATATACTTGCCATTTGTTCCTCAAACTCGTAAGCTTATCAACATGTTTATCATTTATAAACAATATCTATTGCCCAAATTTAAATTTACGAGGATTATGAGTACACGAGTTAGTATATATATGTTCTGAAGTACTCTTCCGCACTGAAGTGCTCTACCGCACCGTAGTGCTATTTCTTTCTGACTATACTATGGTACCATCTCAACATTTATTCTGACAAATACTAAAGTACCATCTGAACAATTATTCTTTTTTTTGAATAAAAACCGGCCTTCATTTATTATTATTAAAAATAACTTAAAAAACAAGATGGTTCTAGATAACCCAACCGACAAACTCTTAAAACAAAACTAAAGAAAAACTAGAAAGCAAAAACGAAAAGACAGAGAGAAAAAACGATGAAGGCGGTGAACTACTCCTCAACACCAGCGGATCTGGGATGCGAAAACCACCGTTACGAGTGATCTGGAGGAGCGTGAATCACCAGAAGCGTAGATCTGAACATGCATGAGAGAACTTCTGGAGGAAATGACGGAATAGAGCAGAGGAGTGGAGAGTCACAGCGGTGGTCGGTCCTCCTCAACCGCCACCTGCGCGCAAGCTGGGGCTTCTTCTACCCAGAAAAGGTCGTCGGAACCAAGATGAGAAGCGCCTGCTATTAGATGTGCCGCCCGATTCGACTGTCGGAAGGTATGTGTAAATACGATCTCAGTAAAAGATTTTTCCCTTTCCTTTATTTTGTGGACAATATTGCTAATGACTGACATATCCGGATCTTGGGACTGCAATTTCTTGATGATTGTGAGGGAATCCCCTTCGACTACAGCACGGCGGAACCCTAGATCATGAAGCAGAAGTACGGCATGAAGGGCCGCCTCCGCCTGGAAAGCGTCTGAAATTTGGAAGGTAACCCTTCGACTACTACCCATAACATCTCCATTATGATTACGGATAATAACCCCTGACCAAGCTGTCTTTTCTGAGGAACGGAAACATGCATCGAAGTTTGCCTTCACTACGCCGTCCATCAGAGCAAACCATCGGGGAGTTGTCGAAAAAGGAGGGGAACACTGCTGTGGTAAAAGACTTTCAACCTCTCTACAGTATGCTTTTATGAATGAAATAGTATGATTGTATGAGTTAGATACACCTTCATGAAGCTTCTTATTTTGCACATACCAAATGGACCATAAGATGATCATAATTTCTGTGTGACGTACCTTAGGGTGTGAAACAAACACCCACGATAACCATTCCTTAAACGATAGGGTTAAAACTGTCGAAGGCCAGTTATAACCCATCCCTTGCCATATCAGAGTAGCATTTTTGCAGTCCCTAAAAACATGCTCCCTAGTTTCAGGCCTGTCTATACAATCTGGGCAATTAGGATTTTGAGCAATACGACGATAATAGAGACATGCTTTGGTAGGTATAAAGTTACATAAGAATCTCCAAACCTGAATACAAACTTTAGGGGGACACTTGGTGCTCCAAACTGAACAAAAAAGATCCACATCCATAGATGACATATCCTCTGCTGGTTTAAGAAGACTATATCCACTCCTGACTGAGTAAATTCCGGTTTTTTCCCCACTCCAAACTAGACAATCTGTTTGAGGAAAATTAGATAAAGGAATAGATAAAATCTGAGATGCTTCATTAGGCACAAACGATTCCCTAATAAGATCTTCATTCCATGCGCCACCATTCTGGCTCAGCAGGTCCGACACTCGAATGAGACCATTAACCGGGGGGGACAAGAGCCGCTTGGGTATTGGGCCCGGCAACCAACAATCATTCCAAATCGAAATTAAACTCCCATTACCTACTTTCCATCTCAGCCCAAGATCTAGAAGGCCCCGTGAGCTCCAAACACTTCTCCATATCAAAGACGGGTGAGAAGTGAGAGTGGAAGTTAGGAAACCAGTATTTGGGAAATACTTAGCCTTAAAATTCTTCCCACAAGAGAGGTCGGGTTAGATAACAATCTCCATGCCTGCTTTGCGAGGAGGGCCACATTAAAAGCCGAAAGATCCCTGAAACCTAAACCACCTTCTTCTTTCCTGCGACATAAAAAGCTCCAATTACACCAGTGCATACCACGTCTTGCCTGAGACTTCTGCCACCAAAACCTTGCCATAGCAGACTCAAGCTTTTGGCACAGGGACTTTGGAAGGAGGAAAACTCCCATTGCATACACCGGAATGGCTTGTAGAACCGATTTCACAAAGACTTCCTTACCCCCTTGAGAGAGAGGGAATACACACCAGTTCGACATACGTGCCTGCACTCGATCAAATAAGTTTTGAAAAGCCTGTCGTTTGTTACGGCCCACTAACGACGGAAGCCCAAGGTATCTCTCAATGCTGGACGTGTGGCCTATTTCGAGAGAATTCTGAATATCCAATTTGACCGAATCACTCACATTACTGGAAAAGAAGAGGCCCGACTTTTCAAAATTAATTACCTGAACCGAACAAATACTATATTCATATAGAATATTCTTTATATTCACCGCATCATTTACCGAGGCATCACCAAAAATTATGCTATCATTAGCAAAAAGCAAATGAGTAACCTTTGGAGCGTATCTGTTAAGCCTAAACCCCTTCACAGTACCCAGCGTATTTCCTCTGCGTAACAAAGATGACAAGCCCTCGCTACAGAGAAGAAAAAGGAAAGGACTAAGAGGATCACCTTGCCTAAGTCCTCTGGTCGGTGAGAAAGATTCACCAATCATCCCATTAAGAACAACTGAGTAGGAGACCGATGACATACAACTACTAATACGTTGGACCCATTCTGACGCAAAACCCATCTTTTCCATAATCCGAGCTACAAAAACCTATTCTACTCTATCATAGGCTTTAGACATATCTAATTTTAATACGAAATTACCTGAATGTCCCACTCTCTTATTCTGGAAACAGTGTAAGATTTCATAGGCCACCATGATATTATCTGAAATTAGCCGGCCCGGGACAAAGGCACTCTGAGCCTCATCAATGCAATCGGATAACAGATGTTGCATTCGATTAGCGATCACTTTGGACACTATCTTGTATAAGACGTTACACAAGCTGATGGATCTGAATTGGCTCATATGTGAAGGGTCAGCTTTCTTAGGTATTAGCACAATATGGGTCTTGTTTATTAAGCCCATGTCAACTTCCCCATTTAAAACCGCAATACAAAACCGAGCCACCTCCTGACCAACAATATTCCAGAAACGTTGGTAAAAGATAGCTCCCAAACCATCCTCGCCTGCAGCCTTCAGAGGCCCCATCATCTTAACTGCCCGAAATATCTCCTCCTCATTATAAGGACGAAGAAGCATCCTATTTTCAGCCTCGGAAATCTTCGGGGTAATACCTTCCAATACATGTGAACAATCCGCAACACCCCCTGAAGTGAAAAGATTCTGAAAGTATTCCCTCGCGATAACCTCTATAGAATCAGGGGAGGAATAAGAAGCCCCAGCATCATTCGTAAGCTGCATAATTCGATTTTGTTTCTTACGTTGAGTAGCATGTCGGTGAAAAAACGCGGTGTTTTTGTCCCCGTTGCGAAGCCAATTTGCACGTGCCCTCTGCTCCCAATAAAGCTCAGATTTATCAGCTTCCAGATTCAACGATAATTTAACCTCCTCGATTTCTCCCAAAATCTCATCCGTAGGGTAAAGACCCACTAAATCCTCCAAACGCTTCATTAAACTCCGTTTAGTTATCTTTCTACTAGCCCTTAATTTACGGAACCAATTGTCCAGACCCAAACCTACGAAACGTAAACGGTCGGGTAATGTACCTGTAGAAACTTCCCATAAATGTGCCACCTCAGATTCGCATGATTCCTCCAAGATCCATGCAGCTTCAAACTTAAAATGCCAGTGGGTTTTATTATCAGAATTTGGGGACGTGTTAACAAGCAGCGGGCAATGATCAAAAAATGAATGAGCTAAATGAGAGAGAGTGAATTGTGGATGACAGGACCACCATTCATTATTTGCAACACCTCTGTCGAGCCGCTCTCTGATATTAGTTTCTTCGAACTTCCCATTCTCCCATGTAAACCATCTACCTTGGTAACCCACATCGGATAAAGCACAATCATTCAGGGCCTCCTAAAAATCACCCATCTGCCGCTGACTTCGGACCCTACCTCCCGTTTTTTCAAACAAAAATAATAATTCGTTAAAATCCCCGATAACCAACCAAGGTATATTAGGACAATCATTCAACTGACGTAGTAGGTTCCAAGAATCCCTACGGTATCTCTCCTCCGGAGCCCCATAAAAACCAGTGCACCTCCACGAACGACCCTCACCATCATCCGTAAACAGAAAATCAATATGACGATCTGAATAGGATCGAAGGGATATCTTACAACTATTCTTCCAAGCCAAACAAAGCCCTCCACTCCTACCTCGCGAACCAACCTCAATCCCGTTTGGAAAACCACATTTCTTTCGCACCCTTTCCATCTCAACAGACTGTAGTTTGGTTTCAATAAGAAAAACTACAGACGGGTTAACGTCTCTCAAGTAATCTCGGAGACGTCTTACTGTTCGAGGCTTCCCCAAGCCCCGAACATTCCAGCTAATTAGCTTCATTGGTCCCGGCGGGCCTGAGCATCCAGGCCGGCCGATGAAAAAGCAGTTGTTGAAGGGGAAGCCACCTCTTTATCCGTAAGGGACTGATCAGAAGCCTTTCTTGGACGTTTAAGCCCATCCGAGGGTTGAACCGGGTTGTCCTCATCCACCAGGGCCATCTCCGTATCGAATGAAGGAGAGCCCACATAACCAGAAAGTACTGGGCCCAGTCCAAAAGAAGGACGACCTTGTAGGCGTGACACCTTATGCGGCCCAGGCTGCGTTCCAAATCCAGATTGAGATAAAGTCGAACCCGCAATTGGCTCTATCTGCTCCGAATTAGGTGCCTTATTCTCTTCACCTTTATTAATGTTTATCTGATGGCTAACAATCCGCCGAGAAATGCGGGATACACCACCATCCTCCTCACGCAACCAATTGCTTACCGGAACGCTTCTTCCTCTCGTCGGAGCACGTAAGGAAACGTCCCATGGGAAAGGACCTTCGTTCTGAGGCTGCAGAACACGCAAAGGACAAAAGCCTTCACCATGTCCAAGCTTGTCGCAACGGAAGCAAAACAGACGCAACTTTTCATATTGAAACGATACAAAGGTTGTACCACCATTTGGTAAGAGTAATTTCTTCCACCGCTTTAAAGATTTTGCCAGTGAGATCCGTACCTGAATACGCATACAACCCTTAATTCCCAGCGTAAGAGCCGCTGAATCAAATTCCAGAAAAATCCCAATGAAGTCACCAAGCTGTTTTGCAACAGGTTCCGAAATAAACCCACTCGGAACATCATTCACAAGAACCCAAAAATCCACTTCCTTAAGCGAAACTGTACATGGATCCTCCCCCTCTTGGATCCGATGTAAGATAAGGAGATGAGGATTGAAATACCAGGGACCCTCTTTCTCAATACGGTCGGCATCAATGGAATTAAAAAGCCGAAACAGATAGCGGCCCTCTCCCAAATCAGATATTGCAATACCACCAATTGGATGCCAAACATTCGCTAAAGTTGCCTTCATGGACTGAAAATGGATCTGACTCGTAGTAAGGAATGCTCCCACCAAACAGAACTCAAAAGAGATCGGAGATTCCACTTGAGCCGGCACAATAGCAAGTTCTTGCTCTTCCTCCTCTTCATCAATAGTGAGATCCGCCAAAACATCTTGCACAGTGGCCATGAATGATAGACTTATGTGAAGAAACTGGACAACAGCCAGAGAGAGTAATCAGAAAAGAAGAGAGAAACTGGGCAACAGCCAGAGAGAGAAACTGGGCAACAACCAGAGCTACCCAAATTAATTTAAATAATAGAAAACAACGACAATGTCCCATCTCAACAATTATTCAGATATATACAATAGTACCATCTCAACATTTATTCTGACATATATTATAGTATTATCCCAACAACTCTATGGCATGTTAATTATACCCTATTTTCTTAATACTTTATTTAGGCATATTTTCCACATTTATTCCATCTATGGCAAAGTATATTAATATTATAATACATTAGACAGTTCATACATGAAATAAACATTTCATATCACAATATCATAATATCATATATTGGCTAGTGATCATGCATTATAATCAACTATAGGCGTATTTAAAATATATTCAATATATAATCAATAATATCATATCATGCTAATATAAACAAGGTAGACTTATCATAAGTCTTCCTTATGCTCATCCCCTTGTGTCCTGGTGGCAAAGGTAGATGTTTATCATCCCTTGAGACTCGGGTTCGAGCATCAGTAATTCATGCTTTGTGTGCCGTTTTTGAAAAGACTAAGAAAGTTGAACAGATGCTACCCTTGCACCGCACCAGCATATTCAAAAAAAAATCTTCCATATGATATAATAAAATATCAAGGTATCATAATAAAATGCATTGCACTCACCTTGACATTTTATATGTATCGAGTATTATAAACCTCACTAAACTTTATTCGAGCACTTTTTCCTTTCCTTTGTTGCTAGTTCGATCCCGATTCTTTTCACGAACTGTACATAAATTATATACAACACATGTACATTTCAAAGTACATGTTAGTATCAATTCAACACAAATACATTACTTCATATCACATTTTTCACAATAAACCTCATATTTTCAATTCTATTCAAAAGGATCACTTGTCATTCAACTTCACCTTTCAAGCTTCCAGCATGATATTCAAGCATTCTACAATGGCATTCAAGCATCTTGCCTTCATTTTGGATCAATTTTACTTAAAATCTAATTTTTCCATATTTTACAATTTAGTCCCCAAACTTATAAAGTCTCCAAATTGAACCAAATTAACATTATAAAGCATGTAGAATCAAGTACACATCATTTCAAGTCTTAGAGAAATCATTCCATGATTTCCCCTAATATTTTCCATATTGCCGAATATGAAAGGTCATTATTGACCAATTTTTCAACTTGATTCGAACATAAATTCAACCTCTAAATATTATTTCCTTGCATTTGCTATCAATCCCACTTCCATGTAAACTCTAACCTTACTAATTTTTCCAACAACCACTTTTAATGGTTTTTAATCATCATTCATGGAAATGATTCAACAACATTTCCTACACCATAATCAAGTCTTAAAAACATCAAAACCTAACCTCCTCTTCATCTATCAATCTCAAAAATTCAGGGCTCTAAGCATGAAAAACATGAACAAATGTTACCAAATGATATAGAATTTCATGTAGAACAATTTCATGTTTCATGCATTCATCCAAATTCTCAACAAATTTACTTGAAAATCAAATTGAAAATGTTTCTTACCTTGGATGTAGATTCATGGAAAGGAGAGAGAAAGATGAAGAAATTTTTTGACTTTTTATTTGGTATCATTTGGTCATTTTTCATTAATTTAATGGGATTTTTATTAAAAAAAATCTCCCTAACAGTCAAATGATTATTTTGCCCTTAAAATTTAAGGCCTCATAACTTGCCACATGTCAAAATATTCATCCAAGGGTCAAAAATAAACCAAGTAGTTCGTAGTTACTCGTTTTGCCCTTATAATCTTTTAAAATCACAATCTTACCATTTTCATCCAACGATTCATATTTAACATGGAAAAATCAACATAAATACAATGGTTCATGTTAGTTCTTCTAGAAATAAGCATGGAAAAGACATTTTTACCCTTTCTTAATATTTAAATAAAATATCTCAAATTTAACTCTTTATAGCTTTTAATATAAATCCCGTACCAAAAATCCAAGTAACACGAAAATGTCATTACTGGGAGTAAACTATTTATTTACGGGACTAAAATCCAAAATTTGAGGTATTACAGTAAATTTAAAAATTCAAACTTGCGGTTTAGAGAAAATAAATTAATGATCAGAAGAATAAATCAAAGCTATGAATTTGCATGGACCTTTGATGTTAGAAAACCCAATAGAAATCAACGAATTTTTAGAGAGAATTCAAGATAAAATTTTGAGAATGAAAACCTAGGTTTAGTTTGAATAAAAGAAAATGGTATTGCCTGATATTGTTTTATCGTTCTTCTAATTTATTTATTATATTTTAATATTATTTATTTTATTATTTACCGATTTTTGGTTAATTATAATTATTATTATAAATTTAAAATAAATTAGTTACGTGGCGTTACTTGATTGACTAAGAAATTATTTAACGGCGTCTAACGGAACAGTTATATAAGGGTCACGATTTTTAGTTAAGAGGGCAAAATGTCCCGAAAAATACTCTATGAGGCTTTTCTAGAAAAAAGTGCATAGTTTAAGGTACAAATCGATCTTTCGAGATAAAATTTTGTGAGACATTTTAGGGTGAGGCTAAAATGCGGCCTTGCATAAATTCTTACAATTTTTATAACTATTTGTGTAGGACTGCGTAATAATTTAGGTAGAACCGAAATTCTTATCAATTAGGTAAGAATTTGTGTATATTTTACCTTAAATAAAAATTTATGTTATAACTTAAATTCTTACCATTTGAGTAAGAATTTGGGTAATTCTATCCATTTTAGTTGCAAGCTGGGTGCCTCACCCTATAATTTCATTTTAACCCTACTTGTAATATAAGGCTGTAAAAACACCAATTGTGCCGGTGTGCAGTCCCACCAACCGATATGGATCCAAGCTATAAAATTTAACCAACCATTCCTCAACACCTCGCCAAACTGCTTTTAACTTTTTTTTCTTGGACTTTTCACACTCACAACTTCGCCAAATGGACACTGCCAACCCTTTGGTAAATCTTCACTACTTTTGACTTTGGATATTTCAGGATCTTCTCTAAATTTATCAACCGATGAAAAATTATTATTTTTTGTTTCAATTCGATAGCTTGTTTCTGGTTTGAAAATGGCGGGCGATGGAAGTGAAATGAGGAAAAATCCCACACTGATTTGTGTCCCAATAATGGCGGATTCCATTGATAAGATGGTGGCTGACATGGCTAAAGCTAAAGCTTCTAATGCTGATCTTGTGGAAATTAGATTGGACAGTCTCAAGAATTTCAACCCTTTTGAAGACCTCAAAGTTTTAATCAAGGAATGCCCTTTGCCTACACTCTTCACCTACAGGTTCAATATTTCATTATCCCCCATTTTTTTGAACTTATTTGCTTTAGTTTGATGCAAGATTTAATGGGTATTTTTTATTTTATTTTTTTGGGATTTTCCTCTTTACTCATGTTTGAGTTTTTCTTAAATTTTGCCATTGATGGACCTTGCAAGCTCGTTCATAAACAGGTTTCAAGTTTTGATTTTTTTTAAAAAAAAAAACTTTTCTTTCCTTTGTTTGATGCAACTTTTAATGGGTGTCTCTTTATATAAAAAAAATCTTCTTTTCTTGGATTTCCCTGTTTACTCCTGTTTTAGTCTTTCATAAATTCTGCCATTCATGATCTTTCAAGCTTGTTCTAAGTTGTTTAATTTGTAAATTTGTGTTGCAGACCAGTATGGGAAGGTGGCATGTATGATGGTGATGAGAAAGAGAGGTTAGATGTTCTTCAATTAGCCATGGAGTTAGGAGCTGATTTCATTGATGTTGAGCTTAAGGTTTGCTTACAGAACTTGATTTGTATTGTGCTTGTTTCGTACACTTTCATCACTGTTACTTGGACTCGAGTGTGCATACAGTATACGAGTACTTGTCTGACATGGGTGTGTTCAATTTTTTTCATATATTCTGAGGGTCATATCTCTGGTACCTGTGCCCAGATATCCATTGGACATGTATCCTTTAATAAAAATAGTGAAGAGTTGGAGAACATAGTAATTGTTTCATCATTTTGATCAATAATACTTGTACTGCTGATATGAGTGTCGAATATGAGTATATGCTCCACGTAGGTATGTTTAACTTTTTCAAGTATTTAGAGGGTCATTTCTCCCTACACATATTCGGATACGAATTGAACATGGGTAGTTCTAAAAAAATGAAGGGTCAAAGTAATATAGCTTTTAATCGAAACATCACATCTTCTGTATCTAATTCTTTTGCGGGTAAACAGAAAGTCTAATGAACTTAGTAGAGTGGATTTGAAATGTATGGTGCTTGTTTCTTACAGTTTTCATCAAAGTTACTTGGACTTGGTGTGAGTGTCGAATACGAGAATGTGTGATTATGTTAAAATTTTTTTAAGCATTTCTATTGATTTGGAGGTTCATATCCTCATAAGTCATACCTATGCCTAGACCTACATCAGATATTGACATTTTATGAAAAAAATGAAGAGTCGTGTAACATAGCTCTTGATTGAAACATGACATTTTCGTGAGCGTTAACTGTACACTCATAGTGAAGCAAATTGCTGCTTTTTCAAGGTTGCTCATGAATTCATAAAATCCATCAATGGAAAGAAGCCTGAAAAGATCAAAGTTATAGTTTCTTCTCACAATTATCAGAACACTCCATCTGTTGAGGCGCTTGGCAACCTTGTTGCGGAAATACAATCTACGGGAGCTGATATAGTGAAGATCGCGACAACAGCCGTTGATATCACTGATGTTGCACGGATTTTTCAGATAACCGTGCATTCTCAAGTAAGAATCATTAACTTGTGTAAAACGACTTGTTTGTTAAAATCATTAACTTGAAAGGAAATTTTGCTGAATATGTCCAGGTAAAATTTAAGAGAGCTTTTAGATTTGCATTCTTCAGTAGATTCATATTTGGTTAATGCAGTGTTGGAATTTGAAAACCAAGACGTGGTAGAAGCGGTAGTGTTTAAGTAAAGTGTTTGATAATCTGTGCCAAACTTTTGGATACTGATGAGTGACTGAAAGGCTCATTTCCATTATCCGAGCTAGATATCTGTGAAATTTACCAAAAGAAAAAGAAACAGAGTGCTTTCTCAAATTTGTTTTACAGCAATGAAGTATAGTATTTGTTGTTTTCTTTAGTCTTGTTGGACCATTCTATATTCCCAAGATTCTTTGTACGGTTAAATTCATCGGTTTTATTTGTTACTGAATATTTCAGGTTCCTATAATTGGACTTGTCATGGGTGAGAGAGGGTTGATTTCACGGATTCTCTGTGCAAAATTTGGTGGCTATCTTACTTTTGGAACTCTTGAGCCCGGAGTTATTTCAGCACCCGGTCAACCAACTATCAAGGACCTGTTGAATCTATACAATTTCAGGCAGTTAGGTCCAGATACGAAAGTGTACGGAATTATTGGGAAGCCTGTTGGTCATAGCAAATCACCTATGCTCTACAATGAAGCATTCAAATCAGCTGGTTTCAATGGAGTCTTTGTTCACTTACTAGTGGATGACTTAGCAAAGTTTCTCCAAACATACTCATCCATTGATTTTGCCGGATTCAGGTTCGTTCTTATGTCGGACATTTTCGTTTCTAATACATAAACTTCATTATATTCATCTAATCACTCTTGTGCCAGTTTTAATTAACTCTAATCTCTAGATTAGTTAAACATACGGTGTAAGTTACTGGTTAGAGCTGCAAAAGGATTCATCTAGTATAATTTAGTATGTGGTTTACTATGTTGTTCCAATTCCTCATTTTTCTTGAAGAGATCGTGTTAGACGCATATGGGATATGACTTCCCAAGGGCTATCCAAATACTTGAGAAAACTTGGAAAAATAAAACATATTGATTCAAACATGCACATGTATTCAACATTCTGAGACCAAGTAACATAGGTTTAGCCTACTATTACACTTTTCGTATATTGGTTTCATATAGCATTTTGTTGCAAGATGATTTACTTTTGTTGCTCAAATGCAGCTGTACAATTCCTCATAAGGAGGCTGCGGTGAAATGTTGTGACGAGGTAGATCCGATTGCAAAGGTAATATATGTTTTTTTCTTTTTACTTAGAAACAGTAATATTGCCCTCCGCAACTTTGTACTTTGTGATTATTTAACTTCTACGGTGATGAGCATTTTCTTTGTGTGAAAATATGACAAATCTATATCTTTGATTAAATATTACAGTCCATAGGAGCTGTTAACTGCATTGTAAGGAGTCAAAGTGATGGGAAGTTATTCGGTTATAACACGGACTATATCGGTGCTATTTCTGCTATCGAGGATGGACTGCGAGGTTTGTTGTTAGTTTGTAAGCAATGTATGTTTCAGTTAATTTGTTTGTCCAATGTTCTTAAAAGTTAAAACCCCGCTATTTCTTGACAGCTAGATATAACATAAGCAGTATCACAAGTTCGCCGTTAGCTGGTAAGCTGTTTGTAGTTATCGGTGCCGGTGGTGCTGGGAAGGCACTTGCTTATGGTGCAAAACAAAAAGGAGCCAGAATTGTTGTTGCCAATCGAACCTATGGTACGGTGTGTTCGTTCTAACAAAAACAGTTTCCTTTTTGTTTTGTTTTCCCTGATTTGCTTTGGTGATAATTTGAGATTTATTCGATTTAACTTGAAGAACGAGCTCGAGAGCTTGCAGACGTAGTCGGAGGAGATGCTCTGTCTCTTGATGATTTAGCTCGCTTCCACCCGGAGGAGGGTATGGTTCTTGCCAACACAACATCCATTGGAATGCAACCTAAAATCGATGAAACACCTATACCCAAGGTTTGTCATTTTTCTCTTGTGAATAGCCCATCCTGATTCCAAAATTTCTGAACTTTTCAATTCCCACAACAAAGGAACAGGATCCCGCAGTTACGTTCATTCTCTCGTAGACATGCAAGTATGAGAGAATTAAGTAACTCTTCTCTTTTTTTATCAATGCAGAATGCTTTGAAATATTATTCAGTAGTTTTTGACGCTGTTTACACCCCAAAAATAACCCGAATGTTGCAAGAGGCAGAGGAAGCCGGAGCGACGATCGTATCTGGATTGGAGATGTTCATCGGGCAAGCCTACGAACAGTATGAGCGATTCACTGGTTTGCCAGGTAAAACCTAATTTGGTTGGATTTGTTTCAGTTGATTAATTCATTTGGCCTCATTCTTTCATGGTTCCACCCAACAGCACCCAAGGAGCAATTCCGGAGAACCATGTCCAAGTACTAACAACGTCCGCAACAAATTGTTAGTGTGTGTTACTATTCATTCCATGAGTTGGGCATTGAAAAAACAATTTATTTTGTAAGAACTTGTAATGTTTTTCAATAATCTCGGTTGTACTTGTACGGGTATATGCCAGATTATTCACATATTTTCAATAATCCACATGTCAATAATTGATTGGTTTGAGTATTTTTATTTTTATTGTTGAAAATTTAAGCATTAAGAGAAAAATTGAAATATAATAAAACAATGAGGACTAAACTTGCTTTTATAACTTAAGTAAATGGAGTGTTTTCTTTTGAAAAAAATGTTATGTGTCAGATTCTGACTGGTCCAAGGGGAGAAATGGGTAAACATGGTGAAAAAGGTTCATGTATTCAAATAAGAATGAAAAAACCACACATATGACATTGAGGAATTAGATATAGTTCATGTATTAGATTAAGAATGAAAAAAAACTAAATGTATTATTAGAACTGGTTGGAGCTCGGCCGTTGAAGTGAAGAAATCAATTTTGAGCTTTTTACTAAACTTGGATGTACTGATGTTGCTATAAAAGAGTGCAAATGAAATCTGTAGGGTTACAGAGTCAAGTCTCTTGGAATGATATGATTGATGGATACATAAAAATGGGGAACTCCTTTGAAGCATTTAACGCATAATAGAGAAGAATGTGATTGTTGGACTTGGAGGAGTATGATTGCGTGGTATGCAAGAAATGGGGAAGCAGAAGAAGCTCTTAATCAGTAGGTCTGGCTTTCATTGTTGACATAGACATGTTGTTATAAAAGAGTGCAAATGAAATCAGTAGGGTTACAGAGTCAAGTCTCTTGGAATGATATGATTGATGGATACATAAAAATGGGGAACTCCTTTGAAGCATTTAATGCATAATAGAGAAGAATGTGATTGTTGGACTTGGAAGAGTATGATTGCGTGGTATGCAAGAAATGGGGAAGCAGAAAAAGCTCTTAATCAGTAGGTCTGGCTTTCATTGCTGACATAGACATGTTGCTATAAAAGAGTGCAAATGAAATCAGTAGGGTTACAGAGTCAAGTGTCTTGGAATGATGTGATTGATGGATACATAAAAATGGGGAACTCCTTTGAAGCATTTAACGCATAATAGAGAAGAATGTGATTGTTGGACTTGGAGGAGTATGATTGCGTGGTATGCAAGAACTGGGGAAGCAGAAGAAGCTCTTAATCAGTAGGTCTGGCTTTCAAGCCAATGTCTATGTCAGCAATGGCCTGGTTAACATGTATGGTAAATGTGGGGATATCGATATTCTTGACAAGCATTTGGTTTGTTGGAAATTTGGAATGCATGGGTTGTCTACTCAAGCATTACAGGTCTATGAAATCTGATAAAGTTGATCATAAGCAAAAGATACTAAATACATGAAAAATGATAGAGTTGAGGATAAGAGCAGCTCATATGAAGCCTTGCTTGGACAATGTTCCATTCATGGGGAAGATGTTAAACTCTCTTGAACTGGAAGTGAGAAATCCATGCTTATTACCGCCTACGAACCTCCACCCTACAAACCATGGCCAGTGGCCACGTGACAACCACCCACGGTCCGCGAACATACCTTGCGAACGATCACTAACGACCACGTGTCAATCACCCACGACCCGCGAACATACCTTGCGAACGATCACCAGCGACCACGTGTCGATCACCCACGGCCTGCAAACTTACCCTACAAATGATCACTACCCTAGGAAATCAGTTCCTAGGACGTCCAATCACAATGCCACGACAACTCTCTATCGACACATGTCCAAACTACTATAAATAGTCATGCAATGGAGAGAAAAGACACAATCACTCCTATGTACCAGAAAAACCAAACCAAAAGCACATCATAACCACTTGTGATCATCACCAAAACCATCGTCTCTCCACCATATACAGTCGTTGTTCATTTTACCATTCAACAATTACTGCGGTTAGCGTGGATCGAGCACGCGACCTTCAGATTTCACAAAGTTTAGTTTGATTTTCGTTTTAGCGTGAATGAATGAGGATTGATGTTTGAATATGTTGTATGCATGATGGAATCATGTTGAAATGTTTTTGATTGGACTAAAGTGTGAAAAACCAGTAAAAACTATCATTACAGGCCCATGTGTTTCGGTACACCTAAGGTTGTACCGAAACGGTGAGCCTGAAATGGCTTGGGAGTTTCGAAACATGGAAGTGGTGTTTTGAAACATTTTGCTACTGGAATCTCGTGTTCCGAAACACCATAGAGGGTGTTTCGATACGAGCCCGAGCTTCGAGACGCTTGACCTTGTTCTGAAACAGGTGTTCCGATACAGGGCAACTTGTACCGAAACACCCAGCTGTTTATGTTGGTTATTGGAATCTTTTGAAATTTTGTTTCTTTACGTTTCAGCCCTAAATGTCATGGATGCAATTAAATGAGCTTAGAAGATTGTTTTGAGCTAAAATTTTATAGAGATGCATGTAATGTGTTTAATTAAAGGTTTGTAACTTATAAAGTGAAGAAGTCCCTGTAATTTAATATAATTAAAAAAATGGTCCTTAAAATATGTTTATATACAATTGAGTCCCTAAACGTTGTTTGATCGAGTTGCAATTCGTTCCCCTGCGTTGTTTATCACATAGGGTATTAAAGAACATCTAGAAAAGATAAAATGAAAAAATAGGGTCATTCATTGAGGTAAACTTCCCGGTTTAATTCAATATTCCCCGTGTAACCCGTTCGGTTCGGTCTTTCGCCCAGACCGGGTCGAGGGGGTTACACTTCACCTTCACATTTGTGCTTTTCAACACATTAGGCAAGGAAACATGCTTTTCCCAAACCTCAACCTAACACAAGAGCGTACGACACTTCCTACCATACAACCCTCATACAATGCAATCTATTTACTAGCTTGATAACTAATACCATAAGCAACTCCCAAAGATAATTGTTTCTCCCACGTTCCTTGGAACTCAATGATGCAACATGTCAACATATCCTCCAAAACTTGGATCACACGTTCAGACTGACCATCCGTCTGAGGATGATACGAAGTATTGAAATTCAACAGTATACTCAACGCTCGATGCAAACACTCTCAAACCCTGTCGTAACCTACATATCTCTACCCGAAACTATAGACTTAGGCGCACCATGAAAACGCACAACCTTGGCAACACAAATCCTCCAACTTATCTCAAGCATACGTTGCATGCACATGCACAAAATGTACACACCTCGTAACCTAATCAACAATCACCCCAAAGGAAATCCTTTTTAGTGGGTGTCAACGACAACTTAGATGCAAAATCCATGGTAATTCTCTATCACTTCTATTCCGATATTCTCAATGGTTACAACAACCCGGAAACAAATATTTAGCCTTAACACGCTGACACATCATACATGGTAATTCTCTTTCTTTGACCCAACTCAAAAGTACTCTCCTTTCAAACCTTTATACATCTTAGTACTATTGGGATGCATATCTAAAGAACTATCATGTTGAAGAACAAAGTGTTTTGTTATAATAATTGAAAAATGTTTTGGACAAATTTGAAAAGAATTTAAAACATGTCTTTAAGTCCAAACAACTTAAAAATAAGTTTGAGGTGTTTAAAAAGGTTTTTGGAAAAGTTTTAAATGCTTTAAAGTAGTCAAACCTAGCTTTTTCAGCACTACCGTACCGATACGGTATACCATGTATCAATACCTTTTTTCTCCAGTTTTGAGTCTACCAAAAACCCGTACCGATACAAGCTTGCTTGTATCGATACGGAGAGGGGCCGTACCGATACGCCTTTAAAGCATACCGATCCCTGCTTTAACAACCCCCAACGGCTATTTCCCAACGGTCTTTTAAAATGCAGACCATACCGATATGCTCCCTAGTGTATCGATACGCTTAGGCTGGCAAGAGCCCAACTGCTAGTTTTGAAGAAGGGCGTATCGATACAGGTCCCCGTGTACCAATACGATAGGCACCATAACTGCAATTAATGTGGGAAATAAAGACCTTAACGGCTCCAAAACATCCCCAACGGTCCTCAACGGCTACAAACTTATTTGGGAGTATAAAAGGGACCTCCAAGCATCAAGAGAAGACTAATGCTTCAATTGTCAACAACACTACGATCAAGAAATTGTCTTAGAGCTTAAATTATCTATTTCTTGTATAGACAACACTAGTGAGCTAAATATTGTTAAATTTGCTCAAGTGTTTAGGTTTTGGGTGAGAGCTTTAATAGTGCAAACAAACACCTATTAGTGGGATTTCAAGTTTGCTTAGAATTTTTCTTGTAAAGAGGGTTTACTCAAGCTTTGGGTAGAAAGCTTTGAGGGTTGTAAAGGTTGCCTCCTAAGCCTAAAAAAAGGGAAGAAATTCTTAGTGAATTTGGTTGAAATCCTTAGTGGGAAGCTAACGTAGTGGATATAGGTGCTTGTTAGAAGACCGAACCACTATAAATTCTTGTTTCCAATTCCAATCTTTTAGCTTCCACTTTAACACCCAAAATTCAATCTTCTCCAAACTTGGTAAACACATCAGTTGAAGAAAATCGAGCATCATAAAACCCAATAATTGGTATCAGAGCCTCAGTCAAATAGGATTAACATCCTATTGAGGTGATTTGGGAAGCTCGATACAACATATGAACCAACCGATCAAATGGCACAATCCATCGACAAGCCACCATTCTTCGACGGAACACACTATGCCCATTGGAAGACAAGAATGATGTTCTTCATAAAGTTCAAGGACTACAAGCTTTAGGACATAGTAGAAGACGGTCCGTTCGTGCCACAACGAAGGAAGGCAGATTGGAGCGCGGATGATTGTAAGAAGATGGAGCTCAATTGCAAGGCCTTGCACATCATCTTTTGTGCATTGAGCCCCAACATCTACTAGAAGATGTCTTATTGTGAAGATGCCAAAGATGTATGGGACAAGCTTGAAGTCGCATACGAAGGAACCAACGAAGTAAAGGAGACCAAGATCGGACTCCACAACCACGAGTATGAAAACTTCAAGATGGACCCGGAAGAGGACATTGAGAAGATGTTCGATAGGTTCTCCACCATCACCAATGGACTCAAAGGTTATGTAGAAGCCATCCCGGAAGAGAAGCTTGTCCGAAAGCTTATCTACTCCCTTCCCGAGTCATGAGACTCAAATAGGACCGCCATCATCGAAGCCAAGAATCTCAAGAATTTGAAACTTGATGAGCTCATGGGGTCATTTCTCACTCACCAAGTAATGAAGAAAAACAAAGAAAAGGAGAAGGAAGAGATTAGAGCTATATGGGGAAGAAGCTCAAAGGGCTTGAAATCAACAGAAATGCCATTGCTCTCAAATCCTCCACATGTCATCATGTAGATTCAAGTGAGGATTAAAGAGAAGATGAAGAGATGGCCTATCTCTTAAACAAATTTACATGATTCATGAAGAGTGAAATAAAAAAAATCCAAGCATGAATCGAAGAAGTAGATGAAGGAATCCCACAAGTCCAACAAGAAGGGATTATCTTTAAAGCAAGCATATGTGGCCACATGGAGTGATGAAGACTCCACCGATGATGAGGTAACCCACCTATGCTTGATGGCCCTCAATGAGGGAGATGTAACTTCTAACTCACCCATTTCAAATTCTTATACTTTTGATGAGTTACAAGAAGCCTATGATGAGTTGGTTTTCGAATTCAAGGCTTCATTTTCAAAAAAATAAAAAAAAATTGATTTCAAAGTTTAAAAACGAAAATGATTTGCTTTTGATAACCAATTTTGAGTTTGAAGCAAAATTGAAGAATTTTGAGCGACAAGTTTTTAGTTTACAAAACTTGCTTCAAACAATAGAAAAGGATCATCAAAAGGAAGTTGATGATCTTAAGAAAGAAAAGATTTTGATTTCCAAGGAACTAGAAAAGAAAAATGATTTTGGAAAATCAAAATTTTACCAAAGACAATCTAGTGCCCCTAGATTTTTAAATGGAAAATGTTTTAGAAGTGTTTGGGTTCCAAAAGAACTAATCACTTCACTTAAAAAGGATGAAATTGAAAAATGGATTCCTAAGGGGACTAAATTTTGTACTACTAATGCCTATGGATCCAAAGCAATTTGGATACAAAAAATTACTTGATTGTCTTATGATAGGCGTGATGGAGATTGATCAACAAGTCAAAAATTGAGGGGGAGCTTCATGCACACAAGAAAGATCACTTGAAGAAGGAAGGCTTCACATCCTCCCTTGAAGTTCAAGTGTTGGTAAAATCTAGTTGTTTTTTTACTTGCTTAATTTGATTTATTTTCTTTTAATTCAACTAGATTATCATGTGTTGGACTAACATTCTTTGATGATGCATTGAGCAAGGGGGAGCAACTTTTGACACCAATCATTTTAATAGTTTCAAAATTTAAACCTTTATTGTTATTTTGAGCCTAAAAGTATTTTAAATTCTTTTTGATATAACAAAAAGGGGGAGAGATTGGTTTGAAAAATTGTGTTTTTCAAATGAATCAGGGGGAGCTTTAATTACTTCTCTGTATTTCATCTCTTATTCAATTTTTTAAACTTAAAGGGGGAGAATCCCAAACAATTTTTCAAGTTGGTTTTATTATATCAAAAAAAGGGAGATTGAAGAACTAAGTGTTTTGATATAATAATTGAAAAATGTTTTGGACAAATTTGAAAAGAATTTAAAACTTGTCTTTAAGTCCAAACAACTTGAAAATTAGTTTGAGGTGTTTAAAAAGGTTTTTGGCAAAGTTTTAAATGATTTAAAGTAGTCAAACCTGGCTTTTCAGCACTACCATACCGATACGGTATACCCCGTATCGATACCTTTTTTCTCCAGTTTTGATTCTGCCAAAACCCGTACCGATACAGGCTTGCCCGTATCGATACAGAGAGGGGTCGTACCGATACGCCTTTAAAGCGTACCGATCCCTGCTTTAACAACCCCAACAGCTATTTCCCAACGGTCTTTTAAAATGTAGACTGTACCGATACGCTCCCTAGCGTATCGATACGCTTAGGCTGGCAAGAGCCCAATGACTAGTTCTGGTGAAGGGCGTACCGATACGTGTCCCCGTGTACCGATACGATAGGCACCAGAACTGCAATTAATGTGGGAAATAAAGACCCTAACGGCTCCAAAACATCCCCAACGGTCCTCAACGGCTACAAACTCATTTGGGAGTATTAAAGGGACCTCCAAGCATCAAGAGAAGACTAATGCTTCAATTGTCAACAACACTATGATCAAGAAATTGTCTTAGAGCTTCAATTGTGCATTTCTTTTATAGACAACACTAGTGAGATAAATATTGTTAAATTTGCTCAAGTTTTTAGGTTTTGGGTGAGAGCTTTAATAGTGCAAACAAATAACTATTAGAGGGATTTCAAGTTTGCTTAGAATTTCTCTTGTAAAGAGGGTTTACTCAAGCTTTGGGTAGAAAACTTTGAGGGTTGTAAAGGTTGCTTCCTAAGCCTAGAAAAAAGGGACAAAATTCTAGTGAATTTGGTTGAAATCCTTAGTGGGAAGCTAAGGTAGTGGATGTAGGTGCTTGTTAGAAGGTCGAACCACTATAAATCCTTGTGTCCAATCCCAATCTTTTAGCTTCCACTTTAACACCTAAAAATCAATCTTCTCCAAACTTGGCAAACACATCAGTTGAAGGAAATCGAGCATCATAAAACCCAACACATGCTCATCAGTCAAAATGACACACCTCAACACATCTTCATTAGGCACCACTATCTGATCTTTCAAACACAACATTCCATCATCATTAAAATGAAAATTCGTCGAATTCCCGTCCATGATACCCTTAACATGCTGTACCAACTCTTTATCCTAAGGTTGCTTCTGTTTAACCTACTATGACAAAGACTGCTTAACTTGCCACTCGGCCAACAAACCTCCAACATGCGTCACATTTAACCACGCAAACACTGCTCGCAACTCCACCACAACCTTTCTACCCAAAGCATTGGCGACAATATTAGCCTTACCCGGGATAATACTATATCGTCAAATCATAATCCTTAAGCAACTCCAACCATCTACGTTGCCAAAGATTCAAATCATCATTTCATCATTTTTTAAACACCTATGATTCGTGTACAAAACACACTTCTCACCATAGAGATGGTGTCTCCGAAACCTTTACCCAAACCCAACCACAAAAAGTTCCACACCATGTGTGGAACGATTGCGCTCGAGCACCCTTAGCCGTCTATATGCATAAGCCACAATCTTCGCTTGTGATGCCTCAATCTAAGTAAATTCCTTAATAAACCTCAGTGTTAATGAACTGGATCTAGAAAATCCACAAACTTCTAACTCCAGCCTTGGTTGCTCCAAAATTAGCACAAGCCAAACTCCCAAGAACCAAGTTTAACACCCTCTTCATACCTTGCGAACTTCGAAAACCATATTACCAAAGCTACTTACATAAGCTACCTAGCATATAACATCACTCCATCGACCTCCGAACAGTCATCCGTAAGTGTGAACACATGCATGCATGGTTACTTATTTGCCCTCGTAGATGTCAATGTGTATGTCTGCAAAACCTCTAATGCATGCCCAAATGTATGCAAGTAATTGCATAATTATATATATATATATATATACATATAAGTGTTTTTGCGCTGTGCATGTTAATCTTTTCACACATACTAATAACGTTCTTAGACCCATATTCCTTCAAACATATCCAAAACTCGTACTTTTCGAATAAAGAGCAATATTCGTTCATCCACAAAAGCCTACAAGCCTATTCATACATGCCGATCAAAATCCCTCTCTTTACCTTTATGCACTAGAATATCACCAACAAACACAACAACAACTTGATCCAAAAACTCATGGAACACCCAATTCAACACATACATGAACACACTGAAGCATTGGTCAAACCAAATGACATCACCAAGAACTCTCTATGCTTGTACTTCGTACAAAAGGCATTTCTAGGCACAACCACATCCTTTACACTCAACTAAAAATACCCGGACTTCAAATCAATCTTAGAAAACACTGAAGCACCACCCAACTGATCAAACAAATCATCAATCCTCAGTAAAGGATACTTATTCTTATTCGTCAACCTTTTCAATTGCCGATAATCAATGCACCTACGCATTGTGCCATCCTTCTTTTTCACAAACAATACCGACGCATCCTAAAATGAAACACTAGGCCTAATGAACCCTCAATCAAGCAACTCCTAAAGTTGAGTCTTCAACTTCTTCAACTGTTTTGGAGCCATACGATAAGGAGCAATAGACACGAGAGCTGTATTTTCATACAACTCAATGCCAATCTCCACCCCTCTATTTGAAAGCAAAACGGGCAATTCCTTCGGAAAGACACCCGAAAACTCACATATCGTACGCATGTCTTGAACACGCACTTCCTTTGACCTTGGATTCATGATATAGGCCAAGAAAGCCTCACAACTCAATTCCAGCAAACAACTTGCTTCCAAAGCTGAAACAACATTGAACAAAAATTTAACATTCTCACTCATAATTATTACCTCGTAATCATTAGTTATTTTCACGGTAACTCGCTCGGTTTTAAAATCAACCATGGCTTTATGCTCAAACAACCAATCCAAAACTAAGTTTACATCAAAACCATAGAATAACAACTCCATCAAACAAACCAGAAACACATGACCTTGAACAGTCAAAGGACGTCTCCTAAACAACCTTCCTATAATAACCGTTTCACCAAAGGAACTAGTTACTTGCATTCTTACATCTAACACTTATGTGATGATCGTTCAAACCACAACTCTCACAAGCGTTCGCAACAACAGGCGCAAAAGTCTATACCCCATGGATCAAACGTGGACAATCCCACCTTATGTGATCACATGATCTACATACCTAGCGAGCATTTTCTCTAGCCTGGATACTATGACTCTTAGGTCATCGCCCAGCACTACCACCACCTCACCTTAACTCAGGCGATACCTTTTATCATGATTATTCTTAAATTGACTACCATCGAAACCAGAGTCCGCAACTCTCTTTCCAGAGCTAGAACCTCCTACACGAATTGATAAACCCAGGTTCTGCTCAGTGCACTTCGCCCATGTAGTCAACACGTTGAAAATGGTGTAGCCAAAAGCTAGCATATATAACCTGACCTTATGTACCAATCCGTAATAGAATCAATCACATCGATGTCTCACATCCAATACTAGTTCATAAGCATACCCACTCAACTGAACAAATTGTACCTTAAACTCGGTCACAAACATACTGTCTTGAACCCAAGCCATGAATTCACATTTCTTGACATCCAAATATCTAACTCTCAGATACTTCTTCTTAAAGATAGTTCGAAAGGACTCCCAGGTCACAACACCGGGTTCTATGCCCACAACCACAATTGTCCATCAACTGTACACATCTACTTGCAACTGAGACACGTCACATCTTCAACCTACGGGCATCATCACACCCTATTTGTTCCATAATCCCAGTAGTACAGACCATCTACTCCACGGATACCTCGGGTGTCAACCCTCGAAACTCAACTTCTTCCAAACTACAGAAGTGCCCTAATAGTAACTCACAGTTGTCCAACAACTATTGCAGTCCCATGCACTCTATAAATGACATCTTCATAAGCTCGAGACATCACATATATCCCATATGCCATATCACCGAACACTGGCCCAAAGGCAACAAAACCACGCTAGAACTTACTTTATCTCTCGATCGTAACATAACATATTTCTAAGGCATGATAATTTCAACAAAACAAAACAATCAGGCCAACTTCAAGCAAGGATCCAAGACTTCCATTATAATCAAAACTTGGTTTAAACAATCAACAACAACACTAATAAATCACAACTTACCTCCCAATCATCGCAAACCTATCTCTGATACTAACAAATGTAACCCTTTTGAACCCGTCTAACCGTTCTACCGACTCAAGCAAGTTACACGAGGATTATCGAAGAAACCTGTGAAAATTTCCCTCAATAACTGACCTCTTTTTTTTCTTTTATCTTCTCTAGATATATTTAATATTACCTAAGGTGATCATACATACAACGGAAGAAGTTAAAACGAAATTTAACTTCGATTCAATTAACGAAAGCTCAATAATAAGGATTAGGGACCAATTTGTAAATTTTCCTAAATTATAATCCAACTTCACAAATGACAATATAATCTATAATTAAGTCCATTTTAAACATTCATGTGAAATTTTATCTCAAACCAAGTTCATTAGCATCCTCAATTGAGCATTGCCATCATTTAGGGACCAAAACGTAAAACTACAAATCTGTAAGAACTTAGTTAAAATTATATTTACCAATCATTAATTAATCCGGTTCCATGCATACATGTCAAATTTCAGCTTAAAATGATCATCCAATCTCATTGAATTGCATGCATAACAATCAGAGACCAAAATAGAAGAGTTTAAAACCTTTATTAATCAAAATAACCAACTCACCTACCATGTGTATCGATACAGTCCCGATAGCGTATCAATACGAGACTTTCCAGAACCATTTTAACCAAAGGGGCGTATCGATACACCTTCACCCGTATCAATACGGGGTCTAAAATACACATACTCGTATCGATAGACCTTCGACTGTATTGATACACCTGGGCTTGAAATGCCCAAAAATGCTGGGTTTTCATGCTTAAACTCATCTGAAACCATTTTAGCATGTTACAAAGGCATAATCAACCACTTGGAACATATATCCAAAGACAATAAACACCCAAGCATGCTTTCAACATCAACTCATTATGATTATAAAACTATAGACATGCTTCATATGCAAAATGACCATTTGAACACCAAAACACAAACCATACCAAATACCAGCAAATAAAGGCCATTTAAAACTTCTAAACAACAATATTAACTTGCTCAAAACATGGAGTTTAACAAACACACTTCCAAAACATCAATGAACCCCATTGCCTTTATTACTAAAAGTCCAGTTTGAAACCATACTTTCAGAGAACGAAACCCTTGGATCCTCCTTGTTCACTTGCTGCCTCCACCCTTTAATTCTCCGCGTTGATGGACAAAGAGAGTGTAAGCACACTAGGATTAGTTAAGAGTGCTCAAAAACAAAACACCATCAATGCAGTTTAAAAACATTTTCTCAAAACACATTGAAATCATCATTTCAATCCATTTATAAAACATCATTTGATCATCATGTACAGGAAACCATGCACTTAACACTTTCAAAAATCAGCATATTAAACCTTATGCAACGTGCATCAAATACCAACAGCGAATACCATTGCTAACACTCAATTTAAGCATTCCCTTGCATAACAACCATATGTAAAGCTTAAAGAGTAAACATGTATAAATCAACATTATACAACAACATCATCAACATGATACATCAACAATTATATTGGCTTTCAAATGATAATTAATTAAGTTCCCTTTCCAAAATATTTCATCGGATACACGGATTCAACAAGTGTTTACACAACACTTCAAGCCATCTCAACCGGAATAGTGATACAATCACAATCGTGGTACATTAAAAACCTACGGGGACACCAACCCCTTGGGGACACCAACCCCAATCATCGGTTGGACGCTTAACCCACTAACGAGAGATGGGATGCCAACCTTCTCGATTGTTAGGGTACTTGGACGGAGTTACGAGACACCAAACCCTCGACATCCAAGAGGACTTATTTATAGTGCACTCAATCCTATGGTCGACCAACTATATCCGATAACATTTTAAAACCACATCACTTGCCAATATAATTCATTATAACCACATACCTCACTATTTTCATATGCATCATCACAAAAGCATTTTTCCAAAGCAACAATCATGCTTTAAACACAAGTATAATCACATACTTACATGGATTACTTACGACGTGCATTCATCATCATCTCATGACTAAAAACAATATATCACATACTTAAAACATGCATAAACATTAGGTAAATCCGTTTAGTCAAAAACAAGTGCATAAGCCATTTCGTAAAAGCACGACCGAGAGAGAAAACAACTTATACTTACTTCTGAACTTAGACAAGAGTTTCAAGCTTATTTCTAAGTTCCCAAAACCACCTTTAAAACATTTCAAAGCTAAAATCCACGTTCTCACTCACCGACACGCGAAACTTCAATTTGCCGACGCGAATTTAAGCGTCCGAAGCCTCCAAAGCTTCATCGATCTCTTTCGGATCAACCTCCCCTATTTGACCAAATAACAACAGAGGATTAATGCACTAAAATGCATTTTAAATCCCAGTGAAACATAACCTGAACATCGCCTTGCTAACGACTATCAATCGCCAACCGAAATCATCCGAAATCATCACCAAAACACTTCTAAAACTTAACCCAACCACAGACTAACGTTTCAAACCACCGATCATCATTGATTAACATCCAAAATCACCATATTATCATCCTTATACCTCCAACATTCATTAAACCACCACAACTCTACAAAAACCCAAATCTAGCAACCTAAACAATTAGAGATTCACATAGTTTTCGGAATTACAATGTTAAAACTTTTATCTTAACATTATTAAACTTAAAAATCATGATTAAAATCAATCATAAACCCAACAAAATAGATCCAATCCAAAAATCATGTAAATCCATCAATTAAATCTTGATTTCATCATTTCCTCCCATCAAATCACAAAACCTTAATAGAAACAACATTTAAAGGGTCAAGAACTTGAGAATTTTAGTAAATAACCTTTCATTGGAGGAGATGAACGAACCTTACCTTCAATGATTGAGTTTCCCCTTAATTGGTTTTTTTCTCTTGAAAAACAATGAGATTTAATAAAATATTTGGAAATCTAATTGAAGAATCATTTAGGAAATCAAAGATTAAGGAAAACATGATCATTACCTTGAAATCTTTGATGAAAATGAGTTGCTTGGCTAAAAGGATTTCGAGAGAAAATATGAGAGAATGGAAGTTACATCAAATTCTCATGTTATGAAATAACCAATTTATTAACTAATTTTTAACACCAAAAAAACCGGCTTAGTAGTGTGTTTTTAATTTAAGTGCCTTGATCCATTTAAAATCTAGATTTAATTATGGATCTAAGACTAAATTGTTAAGAAAGGTAAATAAGTGACTACTATTAGAAAGGACTAAACCGAACAAAATGCAAAACACCTTGTTTGCATGCTAAACTTAAACTGATCCATGGTCATTACACATGTCTTTGGGAGCTAATTTCATTTGGATTAATTGGGTAAAGATGAGAAGACTGAATCATTGTCTTCCACAACCTTCATGTTGTATCGAAAGCTCCCATGGAAGAGAGAATTAATTAAAACTAGAGTGAGAGGGAGAGAATTTGGAGAATTAGATCAATCTCATCTTCAAATCGCTTTCCATTCAAAGAAATCTTATCTAGGAAGGTAATTGTTTTTGCTTTCCTTTATAATCAACTGAAATTAAGGTTAATTTGGTAGAGTTGTTAATCATAGTTCGAACTACACTAGAATGCTTGAGGATTTGTGTTTAGAATTGGGTTTTGATGTGTATTGTTTGATTGTATTATGGCTTATGTGTGTGTTAGCGAATGATGGATGATGATTAGGAATGTATATGATATTCGAATGAAAGAATTTACACATGTATGAATCTGCTGTTTATTGTAAATGTGTTATGATATAGGTGCTGCCCTGTTTTGGTCAAATTTAGTATTTGATAAATTGTTTGTACTTGACTAAATAAGAAGACATATAATTTGAGACTCTTTTGAGCACATAGTTTTGGAAATGGGCTGTTGAATTATATTTTAAAAGGAGTTTAACGTGACTATGTGATCATGATAGAATTTGATTAGGTTGTTAATGGATTCCTTATAATTCTTGAAATTTTTCCATGACATGAATGTAATAAATTGATTGTGAATAGGAAATTATGTCTAAAATTGCTTTTATGATTGTTAAATTTGTCTATGAACTTGAATAAGATAGGTAGAGCAGAATTTTTGCATAATCAAGCCTTAAAGAGCTATTTTGAAACATGGTTGGAAGTGTTTATAAAATGAGCAGAATTTTTGGTATATTGGGTCATAAAGGACTGTTTTTAAAACAAAATTTGGTAAGATATGTTGGATTAAAATCCTGAATTGTGGGCACTTATGTAAAATGTAGGATGCTATTATACAGTATGACACAAAATCAAGTGACCAATTATGTTAGGTGTGTCATAGGTATTAAAGTGTCATAGAAATAAAAGTGTAGATACCATAAGATATATTTATAATTCAATGAGGGGCATAGTTATAAATACTAAATAGTTGATTTAATAATCAACTATATAAAGAGGTAGTGGTCCCCAAGAAATAAGTTAACATGTATTACTCTTGTCCCCGTCAGAGAGTTTTGACGGTAAGAGCTAACCTATATTCTTGGAAGATCACAACCATCTTTTAGGCGATCTTTATGAAAAGATTCAAAGTTTTCAGTCTATCAATGAATTTAGGTATGCTTCCACTTTCTGTTTATTGTTCTTGATGATTTGGCATGATAGATCATGGGTTTAGATTTCATATCTATTATGGTTTTATTCTAACAAGATATACATAACATGGCAGAATCGCATAAGAATGGACCTTAGGGTACTGTTTTTATGTAAGTAAAATGTAATGTTTGAGTCAGGGCAGCATTATTAAAAAATGAAATTAAAGGGATCATTTTTAACATGTGTAAGTATAAAAAATGTGTTAAAGACTGCCAAGAATGTTCATGAATTAATTTTTAATGTGATTGAGTATATATGCTAATGGCTAAGGACTTCTTGATTAATGTGTGAATTAGTGGTATGTTTTACAAGTATATGTGTAAAAATGTGTAAAAGTGAAACTGTTGTGAGACATTTAAGTATGTAAACATAAGCATGGGCTGTTAGAATGTATAAAAGTTATGTTTGAACTGTTTAGAACAAGTAAACATGTATAGAGGTGCAAACAATTTTTTTAATATGCATGTGAAAAATCTATTGGGCTATTTTTGTATCATTGAAAGTATGAGTGGGCTGTTTTAGGTATATGCATGTGATATTATGAATGTGTGATTGCTTCGTATAATTACAAGTAGTATGGGCTGATTTGAATATATATATGCTTATGATCACATGGAATGTTTGATGTATAAACATACATGCATGAGTTGTAGACTGTTTTATTTAACTAAAAATATTAAGAAACCAAATTGTATGTGTATTCATAAAGGCAAATGTGTGCAATAGAATTATAGGTAAATAGATTGAGTTGGTATTGACGAATTGTTATTTCAGTTAGAGATATATTCCATGTTGAAAGAGTGAGTATTGGCTTGAAGGCTAGAAAAGGAAGCAAATTAGAAGTATAATGGAGTGTGTGGATTCAGGTATCCCATAACTTCGGGGTAACAGGTGAGAGTAGTTTTAAGTTCGGGATAGGCTGAAGCTATCCCGAGTATTTTTAATTCTTGCAAATTGATTCGTGCTTGCATTTGAAATAAATGGTTCTAGTAACGCTAAACTTAAGTTCAAGGTAAGTACGAATAAAAGAGTACTTGTTATGGCAAGATTGATTAACAGATATTGGTTAAGATGTTATGTGTTTGAGTATGTACATATACAAGAAGTATTCAAAAAGTATGTATAGATGTAGTAAGACGTGAATAATTGAGAAAAGTTACAAGATTTACTTATAAGTAAATGGGATTGAAGCTAAATCCTCTTTTAATGAGAGTTAGGCCGTGTCCTTTAAGGCATGAAATCTTGGAATTGAAATAAATAACGATTGATTATTATGACATGTTAGGTAATGCATGATCTTTGATATGCTCTTTTAGTGTTGTGTTTGATATACGTACATACTTCTAATCTAAAAGAAGAGTGAAATGTCTACGAAAAATGTGGATTATATTTATTGTTTTGGAAAAAAAGATTAAGCTTCAAAATGGGATGATCGAGTATGGATGAAAATCTTCTATCCCTTTTCGGTGCCCTTACATATGCTCCCACGCTCAAAATTAACTTTAGGGTTTAGGGTTTTAGGTTAGGGGTTGTGGTTAGGGTTTAGGGAATATAGGGTAGGGTGTATTTTTTAGGGTACATAGTGTAGGGTTTAGGATTTAAAATTTATGGTTATGACTCAGAATTTAATTTTGTAGTATTTTTTAGTTTTGGGGCATATGTAGGGACACCGAAAAAGGGGCAGAAGGATTTTATACTTCGAGAATGGATCTACATATATAAAGAGATACTAAATGACAATACTTGAATACTATGTTATGGTAAGAATGATTGATATGCCCAAATGCTATTGCTAAAATATATGTTTAGCATGGAGATGAAAATGATTAATTCACGTTAAAAGTAAGCATGTATGCTTACTTTCATGAATGAATGATGATTTAAATGATAAGGATCATGAATGATTGTTAAAGAGGTTTGGCCATGGGCCTTCGATCACAAGAATGGGACAATGGTGTCTAAATGTATAAGATTGAGCCCTAAATGTGAAAGGGGTAATGGCACAATGAGGTGCAATTAAAAATGGAGCTAAGCTAAATTATTGGAAAGAAAGATAATTAATGTAAGCATTGGTATCGAGTCAGCCGTAAAAATAGTTGGCATGCCATTAAGTTTGTAGTGCTCAGAGTCGGGGTGGACTACGATCTGGGATAGTGGTCCTTTATGGGCGACAATAGGAGAGATGTGTTTGTGGTCACATAACGATAATATGAGGGATTGACCGGTACTGCAAGTACCTTATGTTATGTTATATGGGAGACAATTGATCGAGAACTCGTGTATCTAGATTGGGCTGTCGATTCCCAAGGCTATATAAAAGATAACAATTGGTTATATGTTTATTAATTCAAGAATCAAAATTGATACTGTATATGAAAGGAAAGCTAATTATGATTATTGCCTTTCGAATTAAGGAAGCTTACACGAAGGTGTGGCGAACATAATGATTTTATATGATAAGGAACACATATGGTTGATAATTAATGTGCAATGTTATATATATTACGTTTCCAAGTAATGATGGAAGCTATAAATTAAATGAATGAATTTTCAAAGTAACCGGTGGAACCGGTAACATATGTATCTATGGATTTCTTAAATAACTTCTTGGGATAAGATGCAAGTCTGATATGAATGCTTGATTCTATATATATTGGATTCGATTATTTAGCTAAGGATATTGTGTAAGTGATTGGTTATGATGTAGCCTTATGATAAAGGATTTATACCTTGTTTATAAATACAAATACGAGACAAGATGCCTAGGAAATTAGTGATAATGAACAACTAGATTGATGAATTGATTTTATTGCTTGCATGACAAACTTTGGTTACCAAAGTATTTCTCATACGTTTCTTAAGGTGAATAAGCCTATTTTGGTTTTGATACTCACATTCGTAAATCCTTTGTTATGTAACTTGTGTGGCAGGTGCTTTTCGATTTACGATACTTTGATGGAAACTTATAAGGAGTTGTAAACTTGTAATCAATATGATTGATGTTTATCATATGATATAAGGTGGTATGTTTACTATAGTTTATGGATAGTAATACAAGATAATAATGTTCCATGTTGGTAGTTTATTCGGTAAGCTATGGAACAGTGACTTACATGCTATTATACTATGTTAGAGAAGGATCTTAAATCTTAGAGTTGAATCAATGAACACCACAAAACATTCTAAAACTCTACTTTTTTTCAACCTAAAAATATAGTAATTCACCTAGTTTCGAGATTCCATCGATAAAACTCAATTGTCAACATTATTAAACATCAAGATTATGAATAAAATCAATCTAAAATCCAAAAAAATCAGTCCAATTCAATTCTCAATTAATTTCATCAATTAAATCAAGATATCAACATTTATTAATCAAATCAAGTTAGAAACCAAAACAAAAGAGTTAAGAACTTGAGAATTTTAATAATGAACCTTTTATTAGAGGAGAATTAAGATCACCTATAACAAGTTGCTTTTCCCTTGATTGGCTTGAAAGCTTCAAGAAATTCAATGAGATTTATTGTAGAAAATCAAAGATCACTTTAGGAAATCATAAAGGAAATCAAGTCAATTGTTTCTTCATCATTTTTATGAAAGAAATTTAGTTTGGTAAGTGGGAAACTAGAGAGAAAAGATGGGAAAAAAAAGAAGTTACGTAAGAAAATGATTTGACTTTTTAAGAAATCTTTTTATTAATTTTTTTATTATAATAAATAAACATTTATAAAATCATTATAAAATAACTAAAAATAAGGTTAAAATCTGATAAAATACTTTGGTGTAATAACTCCCTAAAGATTTTAAGTTTTGACTCTTTTTTAATTTAGTCACCAAACAACTTAATAAATTTTACAATTTAGTCACCACTTTTAAAAATGTCAATTAAGCCAATTTATTTTTGCCAAATTGGGTCCATCAAAACCTTTAAAATATTATTATAATATTTTAGAACAATTTCAACATTTTTATTTTGCCCGAAAATCATTTAATCCGATTAAATTCTCGAAACTAGATTGACTGCCTAACCTCGTTCACCCGAACCGTCTAAATAAACCGGCTAACTTCTAGGCTCAAAATCGAGGTGCTACAAGTATCTTATAACATAAGATAAGCTTTTAGGTCCTTAGGGTATATGAATTATTATAAGCTTAAAATTCGACCTTGTTTCTTTTTTATTATGCTTTCAAAGGATTAAAGTTTTATTCCATATCAAAGCAAACCTTATATAAAGATATGCTTCAATTCAACAATATTAAACATCATAACATGACATGCAATGCATTCATGATGCATATGTGATACATATCTTATCCATGAAAATCCAATGACATGATTATAACCCAATCTCGAATGCTCTATGTGAGCCATGTGAAGAAAAGATCATATGCAAATATGTCTGATACATAGAAGGCAAAGATAGGAATGGCACCGAGACAATTAACTACACTCACCTCTTATTTCGAAGTTACATGATACCTGAACCACAATCATCTCTTTCTTCTCCATCTTTCTTCCTTTCCTAATCTCCTTCAAGGTGTGTACCTCAAGATAAATAACCATTATTAGGAATTTCTCAACTCAATCTTATATTTAGAGTTCACTACATCAATCGTTCAAGATCACTCAGATTCCTTAACAACTTAAGACATTCAAAACAGTCCAATTATCACACATATACACAAAAACAATCCAAACACATTTAGATTCGTGCATAATTAGTCCATTATATTTACATACATATTTTTAGACTTCAAACAGTCCCACATTCTTTCATTCTTACCAAAAAAGTCCCAATATACTCATGTTCACAAGTATACAAACCAAACCAGCCCATAACATTCATATATCTCCAAAATTAATCCCTAATACATAGGTATACAAATATATGCACATAAAACAGTCCATTAATGTTCTTATGGATGCAAAACAATCCACTACATACACACATAACATGCCAAAAACATGGTTAGTTGGATTTGGGTTCTGATGATCGGAATATTGATATTAAAATGCTAACATTTCATGTATTTATTGCATAAATTATAGATTACATTGTTACTGGACCCTAATTGAACTTATCCTTAGTTAAGGACCTCCTTGAAAATGCTTAAAATATTGTTTTTGAGCTAAGTGTTTCGATACAGTAGGGCCTGTACCAAAATGGGCTAGGCAAACCATTTCGAAACAGCTATAGAGCGTTCTGATACAATTCTAACGGTTTTAACTAACTTTTAGACTTTTGCTTAGCCGTTTCGATATAGCTTCACGTGTTTAAAAATGTGTCCTTGCAGAAATTAAATCTCGTGTTTAAATTGCCAAGATTGAGGCTTGGTGATGATTCACCTGCTTATAGTTGGCCCTCTTCACGTGGAAGTAACATAATAGGATGACATATAGTCATCTTTATGACTAGTATAGATAAGATAAAGAAAAGATAAGAAATGTTGGAAAAGAATAGTTTAAGTTTACCCTTGGTTTAAGGAAATCTTTCTATTGGTCCTTGGTGAGGTGGTAAATGAATAAGGTTATAGTTTCCTTAAATGAATAAAGAGAAAAACTATTATCCTTTGTTCTGAGTTCCACCGAGACCAAAGCCAACTCTTGTTAAAAAAAAATAAGCAAACACCACCATTGCCATATTCCCCATCAAGCTTAAGCATACACCTCCCAATTTAGACTTCATAAGCTTAAGTTTTCTTTGATTCAAAAGTCTTAATTCATAGCTACCGATCGGCTCAAGAATTGGAAAAGACTATTCCATCGTCTCCAACAAAGGCTAGGAATAAAGGAATCATTATCTAAGAGCCTTAATATCTAGGTGAGTGTAGTCGGAGTCTCGAGAGTTGGCTAGGTTCCATCTCGAATCATTGATTATTTCTTATTGTATTGCTAACCATCTCATTGAAGGTCTTTTCATAAAAACTTTATCAAAAGTTCAATTGGTAAGCATGAGTAAGTATGGTATATTGAGCATTGAATATTGATTATTGCATATTTCTATTGAAACTTTGATATATGTTTATTGTTATTAAAATGTCATGTTGAACTGTTGCTATTGATTTATTGTTATTGAAATATCATTATTGAACTGGTGATTATTGAACCTTGGATTCAAGAGTATTGGAAACAATTGGCATGCCATAGAATACATGAGCTCATTGGTACGTGTATTGGGCTTGGCCATTGGTGCAACAGAGGTAATATGACATAGCCATTATTGTTATTGTTGGTGTTGTGGTGGAATTCGCGCATCCAAATACGGTTGAATCGATCCAAGGAAAATATTGATTATTACTATTGATTATTGTTTCCATGATATAGATTATTGATGTCGTGGTAGTTATTGTTGTTATTGAGCATAGAAATGATATTTATGTTCATGACATAATATTATTGAGATCGAGATTAGTTGGTAGATCGGCAAGTCACCTCAAGCCTAAAGTAAAGTATTCTGTCTCTATGAACTCCTAGAATGGTAGCAAAGTAGTTAAACTAGTTGATTTTGATGTTTTGTCTATGTGTATGAAGGCTATGTGATGTATAATTTTTAAATGCTATAAATGACTTGTTAATGGTCGCTTAAAAATGACCTAATATGCATATTCGGCATAAAAAGGTGTAAACTTAGCAATTGGATTCAAATGATCATGAAATTTGGCATGGTAGTAGATTAAATGGTTATAAACTTGCTGGTAAAGTTTTATTGTATTTGAAGACTGTTTTAATAGGTCAAATTATATAAAAACCAGCTAAAATCTTTCATTACAGGTCAGGCGTATCGAAACAGGTGATGGTGTTTCGATATAGCCTCTTTAATAAGGCTACTGGAAAATACGCTAAAACAAGGTGTATCGATACAATATAGAGCTGTTTCGACACGATTTGCTACTGTTAATGCTTGTTTCGGTACAGGCCTAACCTGTATCAAAACAAGTCAATAGTCAACGAAGGTCAACCCGTATCGGAACATGGCTTACCTGTTCCGATACAAGGTTAGTTAATTTTGTTAAAAGACGTATATTGTAGTTTTGCATTGTTTACAGAATGGTCATAAAAAATTGGATAGCTTAATTGGATGAGTAAATATACTCCGAATAACATGAAAATTTATAGGCTTGTTGTTGTATTGAATTTCATTTTGGTATAATCAATTGCATTAAAGGACCTCTAAATTATCAAATTTGCAGTTTAGTCCCAAAAGTTTATAATAGTTTAAGAATTGGTCCTAAGTGATTATTTATTGTTCTCTAATAGATAAATTCGACTAAGACTTATATTCGGTAATACTTTATAAGTATAATATTGATTATGTGTTGTTTATTGATTGAATTTTATCACATCGATCATCGTATTGTTCATCGGTAGCACTCTCTAACTCAGTTCTCGGCCAGGCCGGGTATGAGGTGTTATATTTGTGGTATCAGAGCTAGAGTTTAGTCGGTTATGAACTAAACCTATGCATGTTTGTGTTGTTTATTGTGTTACTTTTCCACCTAAGAGTTATTTTATTGTGTATTGTTACTTGCCGACTAATCCGTTGTCTTTGTTTATAGATGACTAACTCTAATCAAGTTCGAATAGATGAACACATTGCTGAAACCTTAACTCATTGTGAGGAAATTAGAAGGAGGGACCCTTTGAATCCGTAAAACCCTCCAGTTCGGAACCTTGAGCCTGAAGTACAACCAACTCAAATTGAATGCTTTAAGAACATGGCTGATATGTTCAAAGTATTCATGACATCGATGAAGGTTGAGCAAACTTTTAAATCTCCCACTGTTGCTATTCCGAGTACCTGAGCTCCTATTGATAAGTTGTCTCAACATCAAGCGTACTCTTTCAATGGCTAAAGCGATGATAAGCCTGAAATTGCAGAGTATTGGTTAAACAATACTTTACGAATTTTGACTAAGCAGTTGCAGTGTTTTGATGAACACAAGCTCGAGTGTGCCCTATCTCTGTTAGCAGATGAAGCATTGTATTGGTGGGAAGCAACGATCCTGGCAGTCCCTGAAGAAACTGTAAACTGGAGTTCTTCCTACAAGAATTTTGAAAGAAATACATTAGTGAATACTACGTTGCTGAGAGAAGTGATATCTTACTTCATCTAAAGCAAGGTGATCGACCTATCGAGTAGTATATTCATGAATTTTGCAAGTACTACCGATATGGGGCTGAGTATATTAGGAAAGAAGAAAAGAAGTGCAGAATGTTCATCAACGGTTTGAACGCTGAACTACGTCCTACATTCACGGCTTTGTGCATCACTAATTTGCAAAACCTTGTGAATAGAGTCAAAGCTACTGAAGGTGCTCAAAAGGCTCACAAGAATAGTGGGTTGAGCAAATCCGAGAAAAGGCACCAATATGAATCCCATGAATCTTTCAAGAAAGGGAAGTACCATGATTCGAAATCGAGTGTGTATTCACAGCCTTCCCATTATGAATACCTTGCTAAACCACAAACCGAGACTCAGTTTCTCCCTAGTGCTAATTTCATTGAGAGCATTAATGGCTCTAACCAAGAGACAAAGTTTCCAGTCTGTAATTTCTGTCAGCAGAGGCATCCTCAAGGGCAATGTTGAAAGAAGTCGAGAGCTTGCTTCTTTTGTGGCAAGATGAGACATCTCATTCGGGAGCGCCCTAAGAATAAGTCTGCCTCTGCATCTGCTAACTCGTCCCCTGCTCAATCCTTTTGACGCAAGGATCCTTCGAAAAATATAGAAGTTTATCCCAAGAATCGTACCGACCTGAATCTAAAGGGGGGAGAGTTGTAATATCCCAAAACCCAGTTTAGTCGGATTTGGGTTCCGACGATCAGAATATTGATATTAAAATACTCACATTCCGTGTCTTTATTGCCTAAATTATAGATTAAATTGTTAAGGGACCCTAATTTAACTTATTCTTAGTCAAGACCGTCCTTGAAAATGCTTAAAATATTGTTTTTGAGCTAAGTGTTTCGATACAGTAGGGACTGTACCGAAACATGTTAGACAAACCATTTCGAAACAACTATAGAGAGTTTCGATACAGTTCTAACGATTTTAAATAACTTTTGGACTTTTGCTTAGCCGTTTCGATACAACTTTACGTGTTCCAAAACAGGTCCTTGCAGAAATTAAATCTCGTGTTCAAATTGCCAAGATTGAGGCTTGGTGATGATTCACCTGCTTATAGTTGCCCCTCTCCAAGTGGAAGTAACCTAATAGGATGACTTATAGTCATCTTGATGACTAGTATATATAAGATAAAGAAAAGATAAGAAATGATGGAAAAAATAGTTTAAGTTTACCCTTAGTTTAGGGAAACCTTTCTATTGGTACATGGTGAGGTGGTAAATGATAAAGGTTATAGTTTCCTTAAATGAATAAAGAGAAAAAAATCTTATCCTTTTCATCTATTGTTAAAGAAATAAGCAAGTACCACCATTGTCATCTTCTCCATCAAGCTTAAGCATACACCTCCCTATTTGGACTTCATAAGCTTAAGTTTTCTTTGATTCAAGAGTCTCAATTCATAGCTACCGATCAACTCAAGAATTGGAAAAGACTAATCCATCGTCTCCAACAAAGGTGAGGAATACAGGAATCATTATCCGTAGGGGTGTTCAAAAATATCCGATCCGACCGATCCGATCTGATTATCCGTTGATCCGATCCGAAAATTCGGATATCCGATCCGATTTTTATTTTCGGATCGGATATCCGATCCGATTATAGATTTTCCGGATCGGATACGGATCACAATATTACAAGTTTCGGATTATCCGAAAACCCGAAAATCCGAATATCTAATATTTTTTAATTATTAATCTTGTTATATTTAACAATTTGATGCTTGTTATGTCCGAAAATTTAAAAAATCAAATATTTCATAGATGTGAATCTTGTTATATTTAACAATTTGTTGTTTGTTATATTCGAAATTCCGAAATTTTCATAAATACGACCTTCAAATTCGAAAAAATAGTTGAATCAAATTATATGTTCGGATAATCGGATATCCGAATATCCGATCCGATTATCCGGTATCCGAAAAACCGGATATCCGATTTTTTCCGGATCGGATACGGATCACTATTTTGCCGATCCGAAAACCCGGATATCCGAAAAAACCGGATCGGATCCGATCCGATATCCGACAATGAACACCCCTAATTATCCGGGAGCCTTAATATCGAGGTAAATGTAGTCGGAGTCTCGAGAGTTGGATAGGTGCCATCTGGAATTATTGATTACTGCTTATTGTATTACTAACCAGCGTATTGAAGGTCTTTGCATAAAAACTTTATCGAATGTCCTATTGGTAAGCATGAGTAAGTATGGTATATTGAGCATTAAATATTGATTATTGCACATTGCTATTGAAACTTTGATATATGTTTATGGTTATTAAAGTGTCATGTTGAAATGTTTCTATTGATTTATTGTTATTGAAATATCATTGTTGAACTGGTGATTATTGAGCCTTGGATTCGAGAGTATTGAATACAATTGGCATGCCATAGAATTCATGAGTTCATTGGTATGGGTATTGGGCTTCATCCATTGGTGCGGTGGAGGGATGTATTGTGTATTGGTCAATTGGTGCGGCAGAGGAAATATGACACGACCATTATTGTTATTGTTGGTGTTGTGGTGGAATTCGCGTATCCAAATACGATTGAATCGATCCAAGGAAAATATTGATTATTGCTATTGATCATTGTTTCCATGATATTGATTATTGCTGCCATGATAGTTATTGTTCTTATTGAGCATAGAAATGATATTTATGTTCATGACATAGTATTATTGATGATATTGAGACATGTTGCATTACATGATATATTCATTCATTGTTTATGGCTTCCTCGCTTAGACTATATAAGTCTAATGCATTCATTGTCCATACATTTTAGGTTAAGGAAGTGTTCAGATCGAGATCGAGATTAGTTGGTAGATCGACAAGTCACCTCAAGCCTAAAGTAAACTATTTTGTCTTTATGAACTCCTAGAATGGTAGCAAAGTAGTTAAACTAGTTGATTTTGGTGTTTTGTCTATGTGTATGAAGGTTATGTGATGCATAATGTTTAAATGCTCTAAATGACTTGTTAATGGTTGCTTAAAAATGGCCTAATATGCATATTTGGATTAAAAAGGTGAAAACTTAGCAAATGGATTCAAATGGTCATGAAATTTGTCATTGTACTAGATTAAATGGTTATAAACTCACTGGTATAGTTTCATTGTATTTGAACACTGTTTGAGAGGTCAAATTGTATAAAAACCAGCTAAAATCTGTTATTATAGGTTAGGCGTATCAAAACAGGTGATGGTGTTTCGATACAACCTCTTTAATAAGTCTAATGGAAAACAGGGTGTATCGATACATTATAGAGTCGTTTCGATTCGATTTGCTACCGTCAATGCTTGTTTCGATACGGGCCTAACCTGTACCGGAACGAGTTAATAGTCAAGGTCAAGAAAGGTCAACCCGTATCGGAACATGGCTTACCTGTTTCAATACAAGGTTAGTTAATTTTGTTAAAAGACGTATATTGTAGTTTTGCATTGTTTACAGATTGGCCATACAAAAATTAGATGGCTTAATTGAATGAGTAAATATACTCTAAAGAACATGAAAATCTACAGGCTTGTTGTTGTTGTTGTATTTAATTTCATTGTGGCATAATCAATTTCATTAAATGACCTCTAAATTATCGGATTTATAGTTTAGTCCCAAAAATTCATAATAGTCTAAGAATTGGTCCTAAATGATTAGTTATCGTTCTCTGATGGATAAATTGGACTAAGACTTATATTCGGTAATGTTTTATAAGTATAACATTGATTATTTGTTGTTTATTGATTAAAATTTATCGCACCAATCATCGTATTGTTCATCGGTAGCACTCTCCGACTTGGTTCTCGACTAGGCCGAGTATGGGGTGTTACAATATATATATATATATGTATATACCTATATACATTCTCAAAAATAGTCCACTCATGCTTTCAAATATACAAAACAGTCCATCATACTTATATATACAAGCATGTGAATTAAAATAGCCTCTAATGTATTCATAGATGTTCAAAACAGTTCCTAAAGAATATGTTTGCAAAGTAGCTCACATATTTTCATATTAACATAATATAGCCCTTAATTTGGCTTTCACCTCTATATCCATATGAACAACCCACTCATTTCCATATCAAAGCAAAACATTCTTCATATTGGCATACATACATAAAACATTTCTAAACAGCCCTAACATGTTTTCTTGTACATACAAACAGTCCACACGCTTCCTTATACACCTAAAACAGTCCACATACCTATCAAAACATCCCTTACACTTTTATTCATGTTCAAAACAGTCCATTTCATTAGCTAGACAATTTTCTCTATTTTTAGATCACCTAAACAACCCCTATACTTATTCATATATATATGCAAAATAGCCTAAAATACTTGTACTCATTTAGAACAACCCATTACTTATATATATATATATTCAAAATAGTCCATAGTCTTACATAATACCCCTCCCTTGTTTTATGGTATTAAAACAATCCCTAAATAAGTTGTTTCATCAAAACGACCCTTAATTGAACATTTAGCAAGCAATGTTACCAAAATCAGCTTCAAGTACGAATCACAAAGCTAACAATATCCAACCAAACGGATCACACGGGGAATATTGAAGTAAACCGGAAAGGTTCACCTCAATAAACAACCTTTTTTTCTTTATGACTTATCTAGATGCAATTTAGGTTCCTAGGTGTTCGTACACAAGCATCTCTTTTCATGCAACCTTGCATACTTTACAAGCATCTCATGCTTCATTATAATCAATACATCATATTGGCTTTCAAGTGATAATTCATAACCATTCACAACACAAAACACAATCAGATACGCGGATTACAAGCGTTGTCCCACACGCTTCATACACACTACCGGACTACACAAGGTGGAGTTTATCGGTACAATCACAACCCCTCAACACCCGTGATGGAGTTTAACGGTACAATCACAACCCCTCAACATCACTCATCAGTAGTTGTATAATTCCACTAACGAGAGTACAAGACACATAACACAAGATCCACACACATAACACAGAGTTTACGGTACAATCACAACCCCTCAACATCCAATGCGACTTTACTTATAGTGCACCCAATCCTATAGCCGGCTAACTATATATGATTCAAGTACTTTAAAACCAATTCATCACTTGCCAATATACATCAAATACCATCATGAATTCACTGTTTTAAAGCATTAATCAAAGCCATTAAACATCACGCATCTCCATGCATCATTACCAATTTAATAACATGCCAAAACAAGGATCTCTTACCTTGAGCATCCTTCAACACATGGCTTTCAAAACCAGCATTAACCATGCTAAAACATGCTTTCAAAACAAAATTTAAACATGCAATTTATAACCAATGCATCAAGCCACTTCATAGCACATCCGAGGGAGTTTTTCCAAAAACTTACTCTTGAGCTTAGCTAAGTTGTTTAGACTTAAACTAAGCTCCCAAAACCTTCAAATAATTGTTTCAAAGCTGGAAACCCAACTCCATTCACCAATTACGTTTTCCCTGTTTTAAACATATCAAAGTAGAGGATTAATGCATCATCATGCATTGAAATCTTCAGCCAACACACCTAAACTCGCTGCTCTACCCAAAACCAACATTTCGGCTACTAAACACAACCGAAAACACCTCCAAACTCTTCCAAAACTTAACCCAACAAAGATCCATCACTTCTAACCATTTCTAAACATCAATTAACATCCAAAATAAACCTAAACTCGTCCTTATACCTCCATCTATAACAGAACACCAAAAACACCTAAAAAACCACAATTTTCATAAGCAATAACTTAGGAAATACAAACTATTCGGGATTGCAGTGATAAAACCTCATTTCAACATCATTAGACATCCAAAATACATTAAAGAATCATCTCAAAACAGAGCCCAACAATCACAACGAAATTCTTCAAGATTTCTTCCAAAATCTTGAGTTCTAAGCCAAAATCATGTTTCCAACATTAAAACCATTTATAAAACTTAAATTAAAGATTGACAACTTGGGAATTTCAGTAAAGAACTGAGTATTTAGAGGAGAAGAACAATCTTACCTCTAAATGGTGATTTCTCCTTGATTTGGGCCAATATCCTTGAAAATTCAATGAGGAAATCAAAAGGATTTGATGCAAGATTTATTAGGAACTAATTCATGATAGAAATCTCATCAATTGAAGTGAAGATCAATGCAAAAGTTGCTGGAGAAAAAGTGTTTGGATGATGGGATTTTGAGAGATAAATGAATGAGAGAAAATTAGGAAAAAGGTAGTTATGAAATTCCAAAAAGTAGTTTCCCTTTTCTTTTATTGAATTAAAATATTAATTAAATCACCCAAATTAAGGAAAAATCTGGAGAAAACATTATTGGGTAAATTAGCTCCTTAAAGATTCAAAGTTTCAATCCTTACAAAACAGTTACCACTAAACTTTTCAAAAATCGCATTTTAGTCACTACACCGAAATGTAATATTTCCAAACCTTATTTTGTAAAATTGATTTCACCACTCTCATATATATATATATATATATATATATATATATATATATTAAAAGATGATTTTTAGATATTTTTCTATATTTTTAAAGCATCCCGAACTAGGTTTTCCCTAAAGCCTCCTTTTATATTCGAACCGAATATCGGACCGGTCTAGTACAGACCCTAAACTTCTAAGCCCAAAATTGGGGTGTTACAACTTTCATTAAATTCAAGTTACCAATCTTCAATTAGATCCATTTTATACTTCCCAGTGAAATTTTATCTCAAAAAGATATTTACAACTCATTCAATTGCGTGCAAGGAAAATAGGGACCAAAATGCAAGAAGCAGAACTCATGACAATTCCAATATAGATCCAACGGTCTAGTGTTTCATAACAGAAAGCCCCGTATCAGAATGGCTGTTTCGAAACGTAGTTGATCTTTTCGATACGCGGGGGCGTTTCGAAACACCACAAGACACGTTCTGGTACGATGGTTCATAGAGGCAAAATGTTTTGGAACGAGCCTCACCATTCCAAAACTCCAAGACCATTACAAGCCACTGTTTCAAAACAGGTATGGGTGTTACGAAACACCTGGGACTGCAACTTTCCAAAAAGCTAGTTTAAATCACTTTTCACCCTCCGAAACCATCCCGACACATGTCCTAGCATGCATACAACTCAAATACACATCAATGACCACATATATGAAACACAAGCATCATCATAGCATCATTCACTCAAGCTATGTAACTAAAGGCATGCTTCCTAGATGTCAAAAGGACCTAAAGGGCTAAATTCCAAGTGCAAGCATAAAACCAAACTCAAAGGGAATTTACAAGTCCAAATATGCATCTTAAACTTGCACAAAATCAGAAAACACCAAACCAACAACATGTATAACATTGGACACCCCCATTGCCTTTATAACACTAGTTCAAAGCTAAGGCTTACCTTCAATCAAAGTATTCCTCCGATCCCCTTGCAAGTGATGCCTCCAAAGTTTAAATTGGCTGCATTGATGAACAAAGAGAGCATAATGATACAAGCTTAGTGAGGATTGCTCAAACCAAAACATCACCAATGCAAAAACCATTTTTAACTCTTTTCAAAACCATCAAGCTTCCTTTGACAAAACATGCACTTTAACCACAAAAACATTGTGAAGAACATCATGTAACATGATACCTATAAATCCAACAATTAAACCATTGCTTCCCATAATACAAGCCTTCCAAGCATAATCACCTTTATGACAAGCTTAAACCAAAACATGCATCTTTCAAATTATGCATCAACAACATTTTCCACAATGTTTAAATTCATTATATTGGCTCACAAGTGATAAACAACAATCTCAAAACCATGTATCGGATACACGGATTACCAACGGTTGTCCCACACCCTTCATACACTTTACCGGCATTTTAAGGTTCACACACAAGAGCGACCCTCCATCATTGTGACACCCATGGTGGAGTATTCGGTACAATCACAACCCCTCAACACCACTCATCGGGAGATGTATAATCCACTAACGAAAAATGGGACACACATAAGGTTCACACTCGGAAGCTACCCTCAACCTTTGCAACCTTAAACAATCCTCAATCTTTAGGGTACTTGGATGGAGTATTCGGTACAATCACAACCCCTCAACACCCAAGGCGACTTGTTTACAGTGCACTCAATCCTATAGCTGGCTAACTATATCCGATTTCATTTATAAAACACTTTAACTAACATCACTTGCCAATATAATCCATATCTCATGCATTAAACCAAATTCTGATTTACTTACTTCCGAACATGGCATCAACACATGCAAACAAGGATCACTTACCTAGTGTATCCTTAAACCACTTGGCATCATCATACACAATTTATTATCTCAAAACATGCTTTAAAACAGTAAGTGAATGTATTAAAAATCAAGTGCAACCAAAGACTCAAAACTAGCATAACCGAGGGAAAAATTCTAATTTACTTACTTCCAAACATAATAAAGCATTTCAAGCTCTTATAAAGTTCCCAAAACCTTTTCAAAAACGTTTCCACGTTGGAAAAAAAAATTCCACTCACCAACTTGCAAAACCACGCTTGCCGACGTAACTATCGATCGTCTGAAGCCTCCAAAATCACTTTGTTTGATTCCGAAACATTATCCCCTGTTTTGAACACATCAAAACATATGTTCAATGCATAAAAATGCATCCAAAACTCCAGCACACACAAGAAAACCCGCAACCCTGCTCTAAAGCACCAAAACACCCATCTGAAATAACCGAGAACTCAATCGATTGACCTCTAACTTCAACCCAGCCATTACCCAACTCATCCAACACATTTTAGGCATTAATCAACATCGAAAATAATGTTAAACCATCGTCATACCTCCAGCAACTCGAAATCCTCAAGAACGCCTCAAAAACTCCCTGAAAACACTCCAAAAACTAAGGATCTCAAGGATTTCGGGGTCTATATGATTAAGACTCCACTTCAATACTAAAAACCTTTAAAAACTCATTTAGAAACAATCTCATACCAGCCAAATCAATCAAAACCCAAAAATCACCTTTTAAATCAATATTTCATCAAGATTTCAAGAGTTGATTAGTCTAAAAACAAAACCTCAATCTAAATCAGTATCAAAGAGTCAAATATCTTTGGAATTTCATTAAAGAACTTAGATTAGAGGGATAGCACGAAAATTACCTCCAATCCTTGATTTTCCTCTAATTTGGCAAGATTTGCTTGAAGAAATATGAAGGAAAATGGAAGAAAGCAATGGAGAAAAGATAGAAATCAAGAGAGGGTTTGAGAGAAAAAGATTTCTGGAAAATTGAGAGAAAAAGAGTATTGTTTGGCTGAAGTGAAAGAGAGAGTGAATATGATCATGAAAACGTTTTAACTGATTAACTAACTTTTTAATTAAACCAAATTAAAAGCCTTTTTAATTTTTAATAATATTTAAAACACATGCCAATTTAGAGAAAAGACATAATTTCCAAGTATCTCCCTAAGGATTCTAAGATTTTGACTCTTCTTGAAAAACACATTTTCCAACTTTTAAATCTTTACATTTTGGTCACTACACAAAATGTATACTTTAGAAAATCCGTTTTGTAAAATTGATTTGGCCAACCTCTTAAACATAATTTTAGAGGATTTAAGGAATTTTATCATATTTTTATCCTATCCCGAACCCCGATCTCCCTAAACCACCTTTGAACAGTTCGAACAACTTACATCGATTCCACCGGCCCGACCCGACTCACTCGAAATATCTAGGCCCAAAATCGTAGCGTTACAATAGCCCTCCCCTGTTTTAGTGTATTAAAACAGTCCCTAAATAAGTTGTTTCATCAAAACAGCCCTTAATTGAACATTTAACAAGCAATGTAACCAAAATCAGTTTCAAGTACCAATCACACAACTAACAATATCCAACCAATTCCTCAATCCTTCACAACAAAATAGAACTCATTATCAAGTATTTTAACATTCAAGCCATGAAACAATTTCACAAGAGAAACATGGTAAGAACTTGACTCACTAAGCTTATATCCTTCATCCTCCACGGTTATGTCTTAAGCTCCCTCTTTTTCTCTCAAATGCAAGTTTCGTCCAAATGAAGGAGAAGATGACTATGGAGTAATTCATCATCCCATTGAGACCCCAAATTCCAATCCCCACATGGTAATTGGATTGGTGACATGTGTAAGGACCACTAGCTAAAATATTTTTAGCATGGAAACCCGTAATTACCACTCATTCTTCCTTCCTTTTTAAAATATTCCTAGACCCTTAATTTAATCTTCCCTTATAAATGCATTAACCCAATTAAGTTATATTTGATTTAGTAACTTACTACTAAGACTATCTTTGGGGTATTACACTAGTTTAGGGAACTTTAGTTTCACTCTACGTGAGGTATGGATCTAATCTGCAAAACAAACTTAGGTTCTCTTCAAAACTAAACTCAGAAAAGATTATAAACAAACAACAATGTCAGGGTAAAAAGAAAGAATAAGGCAACAATGTTTTGCCAAGGCAAGAAAAAAAGATGTAGAACTCTCCTTTGCTTTAGAGATAATAAGTAACGTGAGGCTTCGTGGTTTGCTACCTCTTAGTTCTCAAGTAAAAAACTTTAGCGTATGAGTTGAAGAGTAAAGCCTAGTAATGTCTAGATTAACGTGGGGGTTCGTGGTATGCTCCCTCTTATTTCTCACGCAAAACAATATCACAAAGCAAGCCTGAATATATTGCTAGAAAAAAACACCCTTGGCGAGATGTTTTTTGAGTTTGGGTAATAAAGCTGACTAACTGAGTTGAGTAAATTTGATGCATATTTCCCGCGCTTCATGCACGTTTGATGACCTTAGACTAGAGCTATATTGTTGAACTTGAATTTTCTTATCTGATGGCATTGATACACTAATTACCCGAGGACAGACCTAAGGACATCAAAGAAGTCTGGCAACGAAGTGCTCAATTTAATGGTGAGCGTTGGCAAAGGATGCTTGGATTTCACGCTACTTATATAAGCCTTTAATAACGTCCTACCTTGGGTTATTGCCACGCATATTTAAGGTAGTATTGCCTCCGTCGATGGCAATTCCCTAAGTTAACCACGATAAAACCTTTATATGTCTATAGTGAAGTTTTACATTTATTAACTTGATTAAGTGTCAATATTTACTCCTAGGGATGGAAATCTTGACAATTTGGTTGAGGTACTTTCTCGTTTTAATAGATTATTAGTTGTATTTGTGAAACCCCCTTCCCGGCCTGGTCGAGAGTCGGGTCGAAGGGTGTTATCGGTGAACGATGCTATAAAATTTCAAGTCATTAATATGACAATCACGAATGAAGTGACCTGCTCACCACAATAGTAACAAGCTCTAGTCTTCTTACGACATTGTGCCGCTGGGTGCTTATTCTGACAGTAATTGCATAGAGGGTACTGGTTACTTCGATTCGAGCCTCTAGTGCTATCAACGACTGAGGTCTCTCAATATTCCCAGATTGGGAGGGATGCGAATAGATATTCTGTTTGAGGCCTTGATATCTCCCCTTCTTGTTCCATCTCGGAGGTTAAGAATCATCCCTGAACCTCTTCTCAGATTTTCAAAACCCACCAGCTCGTTGAGCTCTCTGGGCAGCTTTAGTGGCCTTGACTCGGTTAATCAGATCCTAGAAGTTGGTGATACCAAGAGTCGTAAACATGGGCCGTAGCTCATCGCTAAGGCCAGCTATAAACATTCTACCCTTGTCTTCTTCTTTCTTTATAAATTCTACTCCGTATCGGTAATATTTGTAGAAAACATGGATATATTGCTCGATAGGTCACCCACCCTGCCTCAGATGGAGAAAGGTATTCCTCCTTTCCACAAGGTAATATTCACTAATGTATTTATTCCGGAACAGTCAGAGAAAGAACTCCCAAGTAACCGATTCTTCAGGAGCTGTGAGAATAGTGGTTTCCCACCACATGAGAGCTTCATCGGTTAATAACGCAATAGCAAACTCTAACTTGTGTTCATCCGAACACTGCAACTGCTTGTTCATGAAACGTAACGTGTTATCCAGCCAATATTCGTCAACTTCAGGATTATCATCATCCTGTCTGGTAAAGGAATAGGCCTGGAGCGAAGCCAATTTATCCACAGAGGCACGAACATACTGGACAACATGAGGGGTAGGATGAATAGATGGTGTTGCTTGCATCACAACCATAAATTGTTTGAACATATTAGCCATAGTCTGATAACATTCAGCCTGGGCGATAGGTGCTGCAGGCTCAGTACCCTGAATAGGAGGGTCCTGCGGTTGCGGTGGGTTCTGAGAATTTCCTCCTCTAATCTCCTCGGCATATGTCGAGGAGCCAGTAGCGAGTTCGTCTATATAAGCTTCGTCCGTCTCAGACACATTTATATGAAAGATCGGATTAGTCGACAAGTCACAATATACGCAATTTAAAAATTCTAGGTGGGAATGTAACACAATAGCAATGCAATAAACTTCGATTTAGTCCTAGGATCGACAAAATTCTAGCTATGATACCACAAATGTAACACCCTCTTCCCGACCTGGTCGAGAACCGGGTCAGTGCGTGTTACCGGTGAATGATACGGTGAATGGTCCTATAAATTTTCAACTTATTAATAACATTTAATCAATATTACACAAACACACATTACCAAATATACATATTAATTCATTTCATACATAAAAGGACCACGTTTAACCATTTAGGACAGTTTTATAACTTTTCAAGTTTTAGGGACTAATCTGTAAATCTTACAAAATGGAGGTCATTTGATGCATTAAACAATACCACAATGAAATGCACTACAACATTGATTAGCCTACAAAATTTCATGCATAATGGTGATTAGTTACCTCTTCAATTTACTCATGCAAAACTCAGTGACCAAAATGTATACAGTACAAACTTGCAGATCAAGCTTTAACCACTTTAACTAACCCTGTATCGAAACGCTTAGAGTCGTTTCAATACGGGTAGACGATGGTTAACCTTGTTGACTTTTCCCTTTTGACCATATCGATACGAGCAAGCCCTGTATCGGTACGGGTTGACTCCCTTTGTCTTTGACTTTGATCAGTTTCGATACGCTATGAACTCGTATCGAAACAGGGGATTCCAGAGAAGAAATGTTTCGGAACGAGCCTAAACAGTTTCGATATGTCCTGACCCATGGGCTCAGTTATGCTTACCCGTATCGAAACGCCATCACCCGTTTCGATACGGCCTGACCTGTAATGACAGATTTTTGATGGCGTTTATTCAATTTGACCTACCGAACGATGTCCAAATGCAAAAAAACTTTACACACAACATTTCAATGATATAAACTACCAATATGTCAAATTTCATGGTCATATGAATGTATCTACTATGTTTTTACCTTTTTGAGCCAACTATGCTTTTTTATACTACTTTAAGCCAACCAAAAAGGCTATTCAGAGCCCTATACCATATTACAACTTAGGCAATTCACCAACACATCAAAATAGGCACAAGTGACTAGTCCAACTAATTTCCCACCTTCCTAGGAGTTTATAAGTCAAAATAAATTACTTTGAGGCTTGTTGTGAGTTGTCTTGCCAAGCCAAATCCGATCTTCCGACACTCGATCTTTCAACCTAAAAATGCATGAGATGAAACACGTTAGGCATACATGGCCTAGTGAGGTAGTCATAAACAATATCAATAACATTATATCAAATATCAGTATGCATATTCTCATGCTTATCAATGTCAAAGCTATGCATCAATATACAATATCAATACACATCCCTCCGCCTCGCCAAATCAATATAGGTCGTAGCCTTAGGACCGTAGTCCACCCGTACACTGAGCTCATGGATTCTATGGTATAGCAATTGTATGCAACGACTATTCAAATCCAAGGTTCCAATGTTAATATCCATTTCAAAAATCAATAGTATTCCAATGTTCGATGATTTCAATATTACCAATGACAAACATATATGTATCTCATCTTCAATATATCATAATCTAATGTCAATATCAATGTCCAATGATTTCTATACAATAATCTGATGACAATTACTATATCAATGACAATGCACAATGGCGATATCAATGACTATATTCGATGTTCAATAGCAAACTTACCGACACTTACCAAAGTGTCCGATTAACCATCCGATGCAATTTCTTCAACAACAATGTTAGCGATGTAATCTAAATTATCAAATAATGATCCAGGAAGGCCTTTCGCCTAACCCGAGACTCCGAATACACTCACCTTAGCAATATGAAGCTTTCAAGGCTCTCAGATAAGAATCCCCTTGTTCCTAGCTTGAGATGGAGACGGTGAAACCTATTTCTCCACTTCTTGAGCTAGAAAGTCAATAGAAAACTATTAGATTCGATATTTCGATATCAAATTCAATACAATGATATCAAAATCAATATCCGACTTCAATATAAACGCTAACGATGAAATATCCATGGATGGTCAAAACCCAAGCTCAAGATTAAACTCAATATATCAATGGAATCCAACGATTATTTGAGGATTATTGCTTACCCGATCGATAGAAACAATTCGATATCGATAAAACGAAGAAAAGTGAAGTTTGAAACTTCCTTCAATGGAGGTACTTGCTTCAGGGAAGAAGATGAAGAGGTTTGCTTGGGGTTCTCGGGTAAGCTTCTTTCTTTTTACTTCTTTTGTTTTTACAACATATAATTTAAGCTATTTAGCTTTCCTTCACTCAGAAAATCCACGTAGACTCAAATTAATTAAGGAGGGGCTAATTGCAAGATTAGTCCCTCAATTCTCACTCTACTTTGGCATTACTTCCCAACTTGCATTTTCTTCAATTTAATCACTATATAGGTTAAATATCATTCAATAGAGTCCAATGACGATCTTTTTAACTCAATTAAGGTTCAATATCAATAATTAACTAGTCGGTACAATATTTAGAATTTATCCTCAAAACCATTGTAATAAACATCATGCAACATAATACATATAAACTCAGAAATTAAACCATTGCTACTCATAATACAAGCCTTCCAAGCATAATCACCTTTATGCTAAGCTTAAGCCAAAACATGCATATTTCAAATTCTGCATTAACAACATTTTACACAATGTTTCATTTCATTATATTGGCTCACAAGTGATAAACAACAATCTCAAAAATATATATCGGATACACGGATTACCAAGGGTTGTCCCACACCCTTAATACACTCTACCGACATTTCAAGGTTCATACACTAGAGCGACCCTCCATCGTTGTGACACCCGTGGTGGAGTATTCGGTACAATCACAACCCCTCAACACCACTCATCGGTAGGTGTATAATCCACTAACGAGAGACGGGACACACACAAGGTTTGCACCCGAGAGCTACCCTCAACCGTTGCAACCTTAAACAATCCTCAATCGTTAGGGTACTTAGATGGACTATTCGGTACAATCACAACCCCTCAACATCCAAGGCGACTTGTTTATAGTTCACTCAATCCTATAACCGGCTAACTATATCTGATTTCGTTTATAAAACACTTTTTACAACATCACTTGCCAATATAATCCATATCACATGCATACCTCACTGTTTTTACAAAGCATTCATGATAAGCCACAAGTAAGGCATTAAACCATGCTTCAAACCTCATGCATCAACACATGCATACAATGATTACTTACATAGTGCATCCTTAAACCATGCTTTAAAACAATAGGTAAATGCAATTAAAACCAAGTGCAATAAAAGGTTCAAAACTAGCACAATCCGAGAGGGAAATTCACTTTACTTACTTCCGAACTTACTAAAGCATTTCAAGCTCTCACTAGTTCCCTAAACCTTTTCTAAAATGTTTCCACGTTGGAAAACCAAGTTCCACTCACCAACTTGCGAAACCACGCTTGCCAACGCAACTATCGATCGTCCGAAGCCTCCAAACCCACTTTGTTTGCTTCCAGAACAATATCCTCTGTTTTCAACACACCAAAACAGAGGTTCAATGCATTAAAGTGCATCCAAAACACTAGCACTCACAAGAAAACCCGCAGCCCTACTCTAGAGCACCAAAACACCCAACCGAAACAACCGAAAACTCAATCGATTGGCCTCTAACCTCAGCCCAGCCATTACCCAACTAATCCAAAGCATTTTAAGCATTAATCAACATCCAAAAACAACCTAAAACCATCCTTAAACCTCCAGCAACTCGATTACCTCAAGAACACCCTAAAAACTCACCCAAAAACACTTCAAAAACTAAGGATCTCAAGGATTTCGGGATCTATATGATTAAGACTCCACTTCAACACCAAAAACCATTCCAAACTCATTTAGAAAGAATCTCAAACCATCCATTTAAATCAAATTCAATCAAGATTTCAAGAGTTTAGCAATCTAACAACAAAACCTCAATCAAAATCAGTATTAAAGAGTCAAATATCTTTGGAATTTCATTAAAGAACCTAGATTAGAGGGTTAGCATGAAATTTGCCTCCAATCCTTGCTTCTCCTCTAATTTGACAAGATTTGCTTGAAGAAACTTAAAGGAAAATGGAAGAATCAAGAAGGAAAATAATAGAAATCAAAAGAGGATTTGAGAGAAAATATTTTTTTGAAAATTGAGAGGAAAGGGAGAGTATTTGGCTGAAGTGAAAGAGAGAAATGAAAAGCTCGTAAAAAAAATTGTTAACTGATTAACTAACTTTCCTTTAATTAATTAAAACCTTTTTAATTTTTAATAAACATTTAAAACACATTTCAAATTAGGGAAATGAATAATTTCCAAGTAGATCCCTAAATATTCTAAGACTTTGACTCTTCCTGAAAACGCATTTTCCAAACTTTTAATTCTTTACATTTTGGTCACTGCCCAAAATGTATACTTTCGAAAACCCATTTTGCAAAATTGATTTAACCAACCTCTTAAATATAATTTTAGGAAATTTTATCATATTTTTATCCCATATCGAACCTTGATTTCCCTAAACCACCTATTAACGGATCGAACAACCGATATGAGTTCCACCGGCCCAACCTGACTTGTCAAAACATATAGGCCCAAAACGGGGGCGTTACAACTCTCCCTCACTTAGGAAATTTTGTCCTCAAAATTTTTCCTGAAGGAGAGAGGCACATAACTGACTCAACTCATCCTCCTTACTTTCCTACGCAACCTCCTCAACTCCTCAATGTTATAATAATACATTCATAAGCTCAATCGTCTTTCCACGAAGACCTTTGCTACTCGTATCCAGAATTCTCATCAGTTTCTCATCATAAGATAAATTCAGATTCAACTCAACTTCCTAAACTGGCATCACATACGAAGGATCCGATCTATACCTCTGTAACATAGATACATGAAACACATCCTGAATCTTTTTCAATTCGGGAGTCATCCTCAACCGATAAGCCACATGACCAACCCATTCCACAACCTCATAAGGTCCAACAACCCTCAGACTAAGCTTTCCCTTACGTCCAAACCCCATCACCTTCTTCCAAGGTGATACCTTAAGGAACACACGATCTCCAACCGCGAATTCAACCTCTTTACACTTTAAATTTTTGCAAGATTTCTGACGATCTGATGCATCCTGCAACCACTCACATATGAGTTTCACTTTTTCAGTTGTTCCCTTTAACATATCGGGCAAGGAAAGCAACTTTTGCCCTGCCTCGGCTCAACAAAGAGGCTTTCTATCCTTCCACCCATACAAGGCCTCATACGTAGCCATTCGTATCCTTGCCTGAAAACTATTATTATAGGCAAACTCAACAAGAGGCAGATGCTTTTCCCAAGAACCTTGGAAATTAATCACACATCATTGCAACATATCCTCCAGCACCTGGATAACTCATTCCGACTGTCCATCTGACTGAGGATGATATGATGTGCTGAAATTCAACCGCGTACCCAACGTCTGATGTAAACCTTTCCAAAACCTCGCTGTAAACATCAGATCTCTATCCGACACTACTTGGGCACACCGTGCAAATGCACAATCTCAACAATATACAACTCCACCAACTTATCCAACGTATACATTGTATCCCCCTTAGCCCGACCTAGACGTTTGACCCAAACTACGAAGATTGCACGGGGAAAACCAAAGTCAACCCGAAAGTCAACCTTGATTCACGACCCTTTTTTATTTAAATCTTGTCTAGATGCACGTTAAGCCTATGTGAGTACTCACAAATCATGAAAGAGAAAGGCACAACGACCAATTAACATTTAGGGACGCAATTGCTTAATTTACGCGTTTAGGGACCAATTTGTAATTTTTGGAAATTAGAGGGACTTCACTGATTTTAGGATTACCAATATTAAATTAACCATGTTACATGCTTCTCTGTCATGTTTCAGCTTAAATAGACACTCCAAGCTCAAGTAATTGCATCCTCAACATCTATGACTAAAATGTAAAGTAGGAAAACTCAAAGCAATTCAAATCAGCATCCAACGGTCAACTGTATCGGAACGCCTACCCACCTTACCGAAACGCATGTACCGAAATGGTGTTGACCGTTTCGGTACGCGGGTATGTTCCGAGACCAGTACCGAAACAGGGCACTCTAGTAGCCAAACTGTTTCGAAACAACTTCAACCGTTTCGAAACACTAAGACCATTACAGGTCCCAGTTTCGAAACAATTGAGGGTGTTTCGACACACTATGTGTAACCCCCTTAACCCGGCCTAGACGGTCGACCCGAATTAAGAAGATCACACGGGGAAAACCGAAGTCAACCCGAAAGTCAACCTTGATTAGCGACCCTTTTTTTTCTTTTTACTCTTGTCTAGATGCACGTTAACCCTAGATATGTTCCCAAGATCCTCATAATCAAACATCATAACAAACAGAGAACATTGAGGGACTCAATTGCACAAATTACAATTTTAGGGACCAAATTGTAAATTCTGAAAACTTTAAGGACTTAACCAAATTTTAAGTTACCAAATTAAAATTAATCATCTTTCATGCATCTCTGCCAAATTTCGACTCAAACGGACTTCTCAAACTCATACAATTGCATAAACATGTTTCAGGACCAAAATGCAAACATTTTAAAACATATAACCGCCCATGTCAGCCTCCAACGGTCAAGTGTTCCGAAACAGGAAGAACCCGTTTCGAAACGTGGGACCGTTCCGCAACGTGTTCCGAAACGAGGCCTGGCAGAGGTATTTTCGTTTCGGAACGGTACCTTCCGTTTCGAATGCCTGGGCTATTACAGGGCCCCCGTTCCGAAACGGTAGCTCCCGTTCCGATACGGCCTGCTCAGAATGCAGTTAAATGACTGATTAAGCACACAATTGACCTACCAAACATGTTCCAAATGCAACCAAACCTTACCAGCAAGTCATACAACATACAAGGAGCATAATTGCATCAACCAAACATCGACATGGCATCAATTATGAAAAGCCCCAAATCTATAAGCATGCTTCCTACTTAGCAACCATTCAAGCATCAATTTGATAAAATCCAACTCATAAAGACCAATACATGTTCCAACATTATCAACAACATAAAACCAATCTTGTCCAACATACACAAACTCATTAACATCAACATAAGAGATTCTCCCCCCCATTGCCTTTATTATCTATAGCTATTAACCGAGACATACATCTCAAGTGGAGCTTTCCTTGAATCCCTTGCTTCCCGCTGTTCCAACTTCAAAGATCTGCATTGATGGACAGAAAAGGAGCGTAAGCACATAATGCTTAGTGAGGAATGCTCAAAACCAAAACACCATCAATGCAGCGAATCATAAAACCACTTTTTAAAAGCAAACTCGATTCGATAAACCGAAGCAATGATTGAAAACCCTTTTCAACAACAAGCTTAAAATCATGCATTACTCAAACATGAAAAATTAACCTCTTAGCTTAGAAAGCTAAGTTATCCTTTTCAAAGCACAAACTTGCAAAACCATCTATTTAACCATTCCATGCATGAACATCATATGCAAGGTTAAATACAAGATCCTTGGAAAACATTTCCACTTCACATCATACTTTTCTCATACATTGAAAATCATTTTAAAACAAGAAACCATTGAAAGCCACCACTCATTCAACATTCACATGCATTAAGTAAATGCAACACATGAACCACAACTCAACATTTGCATTACATGCCCTTTTTAACAAGCCTTCACAAGACTTCAATGCACTAAAGAGATTTCATGCACTCATGCACCATTATCAAAAGACAATAAACACTTGTACGAGCTAACAAGTAATACATGCATTCATAAAGCATTACGCACTCCTCATGCAACCATGCATCATTTCAAGCATCTCATGCTTCATTATAATCAAGAACATTATATTGGCTTCCAAGTGATAACCCATATCCACTTTTCAACTCAACAACCAATCGGATACGCGAATCACAAGCGTTGTCCCCACGCTTCATACACACTACCAATCCAAGGTTCCCAAATGGAATTTTAACCACCATTTGACCTTACCACACACAAGGTCCCCATATGGAATTTTAACCACCATATGACCTTAACATTTACAAGGTTCCCATATGGAATTTTAACCACCATATAACCTTAACATTCACAAGATCCTCATATGGAATTTTAACCACCATATGACCTTAACATTCACAAGATCCTCATATGGAATTTTAACCACCATATGACCTTAACATGCACAAGGTCCCCATATGGAATTTTAACCACCATATGACCTTAGCATCAACCATTGGTAGTTGTATAACATCACTAACGAGATCCGGGACACCCTACACAAGATCCACACATGGACTTTACACCACCATTGTGATCTTAACAAGCACAAGGTCCTCAAATGGAATTTCAACCACCATTATTACCTTTGCTTACACAAGACCCACCCATGGAATTTCAACCACCATGGTGCTCTCAACCATCTCGTTAGGATACTTGGATGGAGTTACCGGTTCACTCATAACCACTCCACACCCAAGGCGACTTTATTCACTGTGCACCCAATCCTATAGCCGACTAACTATATCCGATTAAAGTAACCAAGAACCACTTACATCACTTGCCAATATAACCATCTTACCACATTAATCCATCGTTTTACAAGCATAACCAAAATGCATAAACCACCATTTACCATCATCAATCCACTGTTTTTGAAGCATTACACAAAGCCATTAAACAACATGCAACACCATGCATCAATCACACATGGCTTTCAAAAGCAGCATTAAACCATGCTAAAATATGCTTTCAAAACAGAATTTAAAACATGCAAATCACATGCATTGCATCCAACAATCACAAGTGCTTTAAAAACCAATTCATACACAAACCAAGTGAGAAATTCCATTTACTTACTCTTGAGCTTAGCTAAGTTGTTTAGACTCATACTAAGCTCCCAAAACCCTCAAACCTTGGTTTAAAAGCTGAAAACCCAACTTCACTCACCGATACACAAAACAAGGCTAGCCAACAAGCCTTCCAAGCATCCGAAACCTTCCACACCACCTCTAATGCTCACGGATCAATCTCCCCTGTTTCAAGCACACAACAACAGAGGATTAATGCATCATTATGCATTAAAAACACCAACAACACAACTAAACTCGCTGCTCTTAGCAAATCCAACATTTCAGCTACCAAACACAACCGAAATCACCTCCAAACACTTCCAAAACTTAACCCAGCCAAGATCCATCACTTCTACCCATTTGAAAACATCAATTAACATCCAAAATGATCCCAATCACGTCCTTATACCTCCAGCAATAACAGATCATCAAAAGCACCCCAAAAACAACCAAAAACTCAAGCAAAACTTAGGAAAATCAACCTATTCGGGTTTGCATTGATTAAACCTCAATTCCTCATCAATTTAACATTCATTTAACACGAAATTCCATCAAAATCAAGCAAATCTTGCATTTTAAAGCCAAAATCAAGATTACAATTGTAAAACCTTAAATAAATCACAAATCAAGGATTGAGAACTTGGGAATTTCAGTAAAGAACTGAGAGTTTAGAGGAGAAGGACGTTCTTACCTCCAAACTTGAGTTTCTCCCTTTTTAGAACCAAAATCTTGAAAATCCAATTAGCAAATGGTGAGGTTTTGATGAGAAGATGATTAGCAATAAAAGAGAATTGAAAAGAGGTATTTAGGTGACAAAATCAGAGAGAAAAGCTCTGGAGAAAAGGTGTTTGGTTTGAGAGAAAATGAGAGAAAATGAAAATGGAAGATTTGAGAGAAAAGTTAGTTATGGCCAAAAATATCTTCCCTCCACTTTTGTTTTATTTAAAAACCTTTAATTAATCATATAATATCTTAGAAAAATCTGGAGAAACTCCCATTGGGTAAATAGCTCCTTAAAGATTCAAAGTTTCAATCCTTTTTAAAATAGTCACCCAGTTTTCAAAAATTACATTTTGGTCACTAACCCAAAATGTCACTCTTTCAGACCTCATTTTGTAAAATTGATTTCACCTTTCTCTTATATATAATAAAAGAGGATTTTAAGACATTTTTCCATATTTTTAATGCAACCCGAACTAGGCTTTCCTAAATTCACCTTTATATATTCGAACCGCACTCCGACCGAACCGGTCCGAATCCCAAAACTCCTAAGCCCAAAATTGGGGTGTTACACCATGCCCAGAAACAACAGATATAACTGTTTTTTCACCATTTAACCCATTTAAACACGCCTCAAAGATTCCCAAATCATACCAGCAAACCATTTCCCATTTAAGGAGCATACTTAGGACTCTCTAGCATAAGCTTGGAAAAAAACACAAAGTCACCTTGTCTAAAGTCATGCTCCCTAATATCAAAACCAATATAAGCAATCCAACCTCAAACCAAACATATAAGGCCACTTTCAACCCAAAAATGCCAGCATAAACATGCCACAAACTTAGGGATTTCAAACATATGTCCCAAATACAACCTTGGTTTCCCATTGCTATTATATCAAACTAAAGTATATGAAAACATCACCATACATGAGCTTGTACTGCCTTGGATGTTCTTATCTTCCTTGATGCCCGAAAACACTTCAATTATCTGCATTATTTGTAAAGAGAGCGTAAGCACAAATGCTTAGTGAGACATGCTCTAAAGAAAACCAACTCAATAATGCTTTTCATGAAAACACTTTCTCAAAAGCTTTCTTAACAACATGCTCATTCTACCTCATGCTTGAAAACCATTCAAAGCAACTTCTCATTGAAAACACATGTACCTTTATTCTATCTCATGCATTTAAACCAATGCAAAACTCATGGCAAGGCCATACTCATGCTTGTAACACCAAAGCATTTCATACACAAATCTCATATGCATTTCTCATAGCATAAATCATTTCATCAAAGGTACATGTGAATCAAAAATCATTTCACATTTCATATTGGCATTTCACATCTCATTATTACTCGGATATGCGGACATCTCACTAAACACTTTCGGTGGCATCTACCATCACCGTACTCACTCGTCTAGCAACATAGTTTCCGGTGGAATCTCACATCACCGTACTCACATGGCGGAATCTCTCATCGCTGCAAAGCTTGGGTATTTCACCAAGTCCTACCCGATGGAATGCCAATCATCGATTCTCTCCCTTTGGCTTAACCAAAGAGCATGTAGGAATTTTTAGTTTATAGTGCACTCTCATCCTATTGACCGATCAATTATATCCAGTAAGTATCTCAACATCTATGCCAATATATTATGTCAAAACTTCATCTCACCTACTGCTTTTCATGCAACAATTCTTAAAACAATCTCATCTCATTTCAAAACCATAACATTTGCCATGCTTTAAACAAAAGCTCAAATCTCAACCATGCAATATGTTACTTCATGAAATCATTTCAAGCATCATCTCATGCTATAAAATATGTATAAAACAGTAGGAATTTATCAATCTCAAACCATGAGCTTTTAAAAGCATTTTAGGGGCAATCACCACATTTCTGAGAGCAATCTAGCCAACACTTACTTCCGGACTTAGGAAGGTGTTTCAAACCTTTCCTAAATCCCCAAACCTTGATTCTTTGTCCCTCAAGGACTTCTAAAACCATACGCACTCACCGATTACGTTTCGCTTGATTGCCGAAACGCTATCTAGGCTTCCGGATCAACACCAAAAGCGTCCGAAGATGTCTCCCATGTTTTAAACACATAAGACCAGAGGATTAATGCATCATCATGCATTGAAATCATCAGCCACACACCTAAATTCGCTGCTATACTCAAAAACCACATTTCGGCTACCAAACACAACCGAAATCACCTCCAAACTCATCCAACACAAAACTCAGCCACGATCTACCAATTCTAATCATTTCTAAACATCAGTTAACATCAAAACCACCACAAACTCATCGTCCTTATACCTCTAGCTATGACAGAACACCAAAACCACCCCAAAAACCATTATTCTAGAAAGCAAAACTTAGGAAACCCAACCTATTCGGGATTTGATTGATAAAACCTCATTTGTAACATCAATTAACATCCAAAATACATTAAAAAACCACCTCAAAACAGAGCCCAATCATTCAATGTAACACCCTAATTTTGGGCTTAGGAGTTTAGGGTCTGAACCGGACCGGTCTGAGAAACGGTTCGAATATAAAAGGGAGTTTTAGGGAAAGCCTAGTTCGAGATGCTTTAAAAATATAGAAAAATATCTAAAAATCTTCATTTAATATATAAAGGTGATTGGTGAAATCAATTTTACAAAATAAGGTTTGGAAATGCTACATTTCGGTGTAGTGACCAAATCGCGATTTTGCAAAGTTTGGTAGTGACTGTTTTGTAAAGGATTGAAACTTTGAATCTTTAAGGAGCTAATTTACCAAAAATGTTTTCATCAGATTTTTCCTTAATTTGGGTGATTTAATTAATGATTTAATTAAATAAAATAAAGGTGATAAACTACCTTTGACTTTCATAACTACTTTTCTCTAATTTTCTTTCATTTCATTTTCTCTCAAAATCCTATCAACCAAACACTTTTTCTCCAACAAAATTCACTTTGTTTTCCACTTCATTTGGTGAGATTTCCATCACTCATTGATTCCTAATCAATCTTTCAACAAATCTACTTGATTTCTACATTGTATTTTCATGGGAGAAATCATCTTTTAGAGGTAAGATTGTTCTTCTCCTCTAAATACTCGGTTATTTACAGAAATTCCCAAGTTGTCAGTCCTTTATTTAAGGTTTATGAATGGTTTTGATGTTGGAAACAAGAATTTGGCTTAAAACTCAAGATTTTGGAAGAGATCTTGAAGATTTTCGTGGTAATTGATTGGGCTCTATTTTGAGATGGTTTTCTAATGTATTTTGGATGTTAAATGATGTTAGGAATGAGGTTTTATCAATCTAATCCCGAATAGGTTGTTTTTTCAAGTTTTTGCTTGTGAAAATGGTAGTTTTTGGGGTGATTTTGGTGTTCTGTCAAAGCTGGAGGTATAAGGACGAGTTTAGGATTGTTTTTTATGTTAATTGGTGTTTAGAAATTTTTAGAAGTGATGGATCTTGGGTGGGTTATGTTTTGGAAGAGTTTGGAGGTGATTTCGGTTGTGTTTGGTAGCCGAAATGTTGTGTTTAGGTAGAGCAGCGAGTTTTGGAGTGTTGGCTGAAGATTTCAATGTATGATGATGCATTAATATTTTGCTTTTATGTGTCTAAAACATGGGAGACATCTTCAGACACTTTTGGAGTTGTTCTGGAAGCTTAATTGGTGTTTCGGCAAGCAAGCGAAACGTAAATTGGTGAGTGTGATTGGGTTAGAAGTCCATGAGGACAAAATTAAAAGGTTTGGGGATTTAGGAGAGGTTTGAAACACCTTCCTAAATCTGGAAGTAAGTATGGTTTGAATTGCTCTCATTAAAAGTGGTGTTTGCCCCTAAAATGCTTTTACATGGTCATGGTTTGAGATTGATAAATTCCTACTGTTTTATGCATGATTCATAGCATGAGATTATGCTTGTAGAGGTGTCATGAGATGGCATGTTGCATCGAATAGATTTGAGCTTTTGTTTTGAAGCAAAGTATGATTTATGTTTTGAAATGTGGTGAGAAAACCTTTGAGTAATATTGCATGAAAAACAGTAGGTGTGATGATGTTTTAACACATTATATTGGCATAGATGTTGAGAATCTTACCGGATATAATTGATCGATCAGTAGGATGGGAGTGCACTATAAAATAAAAATTCGTATGTGCTCTTTAGTTAATCCAAAGGGAGATATTCTGATGATGAGCATTCCATCATGTAGGACTTGGTGAAATACCCAAGCTTTGTGGCGATGAGAGATTCCGCCATGTGAGTACGGTGATGAGAGATTCCACCGGAAGCCATGTTGCTAGACAAGTGAGTACTATGACACGAGATTCCACCGGAAGAGTCTAGTGTAGAAATATGTCCACATATCCGAGTATTAATGAGATGTTAGATGAAAATATAAATGATGAAATGGTTTTTGTTACACATGTACCTTTGATGAAATGATTTATGCTATGAGAATGCATATGAGATTTGTTTTTGAAATGCTTTGATGATACAGGAATGTGTATGGCCTTGCCATGATGTTTGCATTGGTAAATGCATGAGATAGAGTTGAGGTACATGTGGTTTCAATGAGAAGTTGCTTTGAAAGGTTTTCAAGCATGTTGTTCAAAAGCTTTTAATGGAAGTGTTTTCAAATGTGCATTATTGTGTTGGTTTTTCTTTAGAGCATGCCTCACTAAGCATTTGTGCTTACGCTCTCTCTTTACCAATAATGCAGATAATTGAGGTATTTTCGGGCATCAAGGAAGCTAAGTTCATCCAAGGAAGTCAAAGCTCATGTATGGTGAAGTTTTCATACACTTTAGTTTTGATAAATTTTCAATGGGAAACGAAGACTTGTATTTGGGAGATGTGTTAAACTCCCTAAGGTTGTGGCATGTTGTTTTGGCTGGTTTTATTTGTAAATGGTCTTAATTGCTTGTTTTGAGGTTGGATTGCTTATTTGAGATTTGATATTAGGGTGCATGCCTCTAGACTAATAAGATTTCATGTTTGATGCTATGATTGTGTTTGAGTGTTCCAAATATGTACCTTATATGTATGTTGACTTGTTGGTATGATTAGAGAGTTCTTGGGATGTGTTAGATTAGGTTTTTGGGTGAAAAACCAGTCTTTGCTGTAGTTTCTGGGCGAACCGTATCAAAACATCCTCTAGTGTTTCGAAACGGGGGCCTGAAATGGCCTTCGTGTTTCGAAACGATGGAGGCTGTTTCGAAACGATTTGGCTACTAGAATGCCATGTTTCGGAACTGGTCTCAGAACACACCTGCGTATTGAAACGGTGAACGCCGTTTCGATCCGGCGTTTCGATACGGCAGGTGGGTGTTTCGAAACGGGTGACCGTTGGACAAAGATTTGAATTGTTTTGATGTTAGCATGTTTTACATTTTAGTCCTAAATGATGAGATTGCAATTGCTTGAGCTTGAGAAGTCCAATTAAGATGAAATTTGGCAGAGAAGCATGTAACATGACTAAGTTCACATTGGCAACCTTAAAATCAATGAAGACCTTCTAACTTACAAAAATTACAATTTGGTCCCTAAACTTGTGTAAAGTGCAATTGAGTCCCTATATGTTATCTGATCGATGTGCCTTTCTCAATCGTATTTTGTGAGTACACACTTAGAGTTAATAAGCATCTAGACAAGATTAAAAGAAAAAAAGGGTCGTGAATCAAGGTTGACTTTTGGGTTGACTTTGGTTATCCCCGTGTAATCTTTGTAGTTCGGGTCAATCGTCTAGGCCGGACTAAGAGGGTTACATTTGGTGGTATCAGAGCTTGGTTCTCGTATAATTGGGATTTGTTATGTGGGTGATGTATGTGTAATTGCATGATGTGCCTTTTGGGTGAAAGAATGTTGTGTGAATAGTGATGTACGATTTCAATTGTGATGTGTTTGTGATGTTATGCTATGTTGGAGTGTGATAGGGGATCCCATTGCCATATCAAAACTAATGAAGAGGAATTGTTTTCGAAAATGAGCTTGAGTACTTGGATTACTTACCTTATTGTGCCTAATTGTGTTTATTGCATTTTTGTTAGTGCATTGTTTTCTATATAATGGGGCCTCGTAGAGAGCTAAGAATCAATACTAGAGCGACCGCTGCTAATGAGAATGCTGAAGATTTACCTCCACCCCGTGGTGGTGGACCACTCGGTGGTGGTGGTGCTGGAGCTGGTGCTGGGGTTGCTGGACCCGAGGGTGCTCAGGGGCAAGCTGCTCCTGACATGACCGTGTTGATCCAGGCTATTGCTGGACCTTTCCAGGCAGTAGTAGCTGGAGATCATGGAGTTGCGCATCAGGATGATGCCAGTGTGAGGTTGCCTTTGGAACGCCTTCGCAGTCTGGGAGGGACTGAGTTCAGAGGTTTATCTCCGGAAGGATTTGAGTCTTGGTTAGAGAGCACCAAGCGGATTTTGGGACAGATGAACTGCAATAATGTGCAGAAGTTGGGTTGTGTTGTATCACTGCTGCATGGTGATGCTTATACATGGTGGGCGACCACTATCTCTGGGATGGAGGATGATGAGGTGACTTGGATGTTCTTCCTGAATGTGTTCAAGCAGAAGTATCTGGGTGTGCGTTACCTAGCCAAGAAGAAAAGAGAGTTTATGTCTCTTATGAAAGGTAGCATGTCAGTGGCCGAGTATGAAATTCAGTTTGTCTGCCTTAGTCAGTATGCGCCTGAGTTAATCCCTAATGAGCGGGAGAGGTGTGAATGATTCCGTTATGGGTTGGTAACGGATGTGAAGACTTTTATGCTTGCTTCTGATTATACAGATTTCGATGTCTTGGTCACTAGAGCTAAGGACATTGAATCGAACCTTGGTCTGGCTGGTCGATTGGGTGGATCTAGCTCCGGGAAGCAAGCGGCTGGACGTGATTATGGTAGAGATCGCAACAAGAGGCATAAGGATAGGAGGCATCATTATGATGCTAGGCGGGGTGGTGGTAACCCTGGTTGAGGTCAGCAAGGACCTAATGTTGTTTTGAGGACTCCTGAGTGTAACCATTGTGGTAGACGACATGGTGGTGAGTGTTGGGGTAATTTTGGGACATGCTGGAATTGTGGGAACCGTGGACATTTGAAGAAGGATTGTTCTCAGCCTTTGAGAGAGGGACAGGCTCCGGTGAGACCAGCTGAGCCACAAAGAGGCCGTCGGTGCGGCCGTGGTAATTTTCAGCATAGAGATGATGGTGGCAGTAATGTAGCACATGTTGTGGCCGTTCAACCTGAGGGTGGTGGTCAGGCTCGAGTGTATGCTCATCGTGAGGGAAGGAATGATACGGATGTGATCGCAGGTACTTTTACTTTGCAATCCTTATCATTACTTTCTTTGATTGATTATGGATCTACACACTCGTACATTTTGCGTGAACATGCTCAAATGCTTAGTTTACCTGTTGAGTCTTTGGATGTCGGTATGCGTTTGACTAGCTCCTTTGGTGAGACGGTTGTAACGCGGAAGTTGTTTAGGAGATGTCCCTTGAAAGTGAAAAATCATGTTTTTCTTGTTGATCTCATGGAATAACCATTATATGGTTTTGATGTAATCCTTGGTATGGATTGGCTGGTTGAGCACCGAGCTGTAGTGGATTTTGAGAGCAAGCGAGTTTCGTTGAAACTTGCAGGTGACTATGAAGTTGTGGTTGTGGGTGAGAATGTGAAGTTTCTTGCCAGTGTGGTGTCTATATTAGTAGCGAGTCGGATGCAGAGGCAAGGTTGCGAGGCTTACCTAGCCTATGTGATGAATCCTAGTTCAAAGAAGTTGCGTGTTCAGGATCTCAAAACTGTACGTGAGTTCCCTGGAGTGTTTCCGGAGGAGTTACCTGGATTGCCGCCTAGTCGAGAGGTGGAGTTTGGAATAGAGCTATATGAACACACAAGTTCGGTGTCCATTGCTCCCTATCGCATGGCACCTAAGGAGCTAAAGGAGTTGAAGACGCAACTTCAGGAGTTGCTTGACCGTGGCTTCATTCGGCCTAGTGTGTCACTGTGGGGTGCAATGGTTTTGTTTGTGAAGAAGAAGGATGGCATTATCAGAATGTGCATCGATTATCGTCAGCTGAACAAGTTGACTATCAAGAATAGGTATCCTTTGCCGAGGATTGATGATCTTTTTGATCAGTTTTGGGGAGCCGATGTGTTTTCCAAGATTGACATAAGGTCAGGATACTATCAGCTTAAGGTGAAAGATGTGGATGTGCCGAAAACAACCTTTAGAACGAGGTATGGGCATTATGAGTTCCTTGTAATGCTGTTTGGCTTGACGAATGCTCCTGCTGCTTTCATGGACATGATGAATAGGGTGTTCCATGAATGCCTGGACAAGTTTGTTGTGGTGTTCATCGACGATATCCTTGTGTACTCTCGTACTGAGGAGGAGCATGAAGGTCATTTGAGGGTTGTCTTGCAAGCGCTTCTGGAAAATCAGCTTTATGCTAAGCTGAGCAAGTGTGAGTTTTGGCTAAAGGAAGTTGTGTTCCTTGGTCATGTGGTTTCGACTGAGGGGATTCGTGTTGATCCTCTGAAGGTTGAGGCGGTGATGAATTGGAAGTCTCCTAAGTCCGTTCATGAAGTCCGTAGTTTCCTTGGGTTGGCAGGATATTACCGGAGGTTTGTGGATGGGTTTTTAAAGATTGCCGCCCCTTTGACGAAGTTGTTGCAAAAAGATGTCAAGTATGAGTGGACAGAAGCAAGACAATAAGCTTTTGAGAAGCTTAAGGCAGCTTTGATGCAAACTCCTATCTTGGTTCAACCTGAATCAGGGAAAGAGTTTGTGGTATACAGTGACGCATCTTGCGTTGGTTTGGGGTGTGTGCTAATGCAAGAGAGTAAGGTGGTGGCTTATGCATCGCGACAGTTGAAGGTGCATGAGCGCAATTATCCTACGCATGATATTGAGTTAGCTGTAGTGGTTTTTGCTTTGAAGATCTGGAGACATTATCTTTATGGTGAGAAGTGTACTGTCTACACATATCACAAGAGTTTGAAGTATTTGATGACTCAGAAAAGAGTTGAATCTTAGGCAACAACGTTTGGTGGAGTTGCTTAAAGATTACGATCTGACGATCGAGTACCATCCGGGAAAAGCTAATGTTGTGGCGGATGCCTTGAGCAGGAAATTGGCGGTGGAGTTAAGGGCTATGTTTTCTAGCTTGAGTATTTCGCGAGATGGAGGTCTTGTGGCTGAATTGCAAGTGAAACCATCTTTGGTTCAGATAATAAAGGATAAGCAGTTGTTGGATGATTCTTTGGTGCCACATGTTCAGGATATTGCTGAGGATAGACCATCGAATTTCTGTTTTAATGATGATGGAGTTCTATGTTTCGGAAGACAGATAATAGTGCTGAATGATGTAGAGTTGAGGCGTACTATTCTGACCGAAGCTCATAGTAGTCCTTTTGCTATACACCCTGGTAGTACAAAGATGTATCGTGATCTGAAGGATGAGTACTATTGGGTGGGGTTGAAGAAAGATGTTGCGGAATATGTGAGTAAGTGTATGGTTTGTCAGCGGGTTAAAGCTGAGCATCAGTTTCCTTAAGGGTTGTTGCAACCGTTGAGGATTCTTGAATGGAAGTGGGAAAGAATCACTATGGACTTTGTGTCTGATTTACCTTTGTCACCATCGAAGAAGAATTCGGTATGGGTGATTGTGGATCGCCTTACGAAGTGTGCGCATTTGTTACCTGTGCATACTACGTATACCTTGGATAAACTTGCAGAGCTGTACATTGCTGAGATTGTGCGTCTGCATGGTGTACCAAAATCTATAGTGTCGGATAGGGATCCGAGGTTTACATCGCGATTTTGGGAATGTTTGCATCAAGCTTTGGGTTCGCGGCTGAATTTTAGTACTTCTTATCATCCACAGTCGGATGGACAGTCTGAGCGTGTTATCCAAGTGCTTGAGGATATGTTGAGGTGCTGTGTGATTGAGTTTCAAGGCTCTTGGGAGAAGCATTTGCCTTTGGTGGAGTTTGCTTATAATAATAGCTACCAGGAAAGTATTCAAATGGCACCTTATGAAGCCTTGTATGGGAGGAAGTGCAGAACTCCTCTTTGCTGGGCGAAAACAGGTCAGAAGTTGGTCTCGATGCCGGCTTTGTTGAAAGGAACCACCGAGAAGGTGAAGCTCATTTGTGAGCGGTTAAAGGCAACTTCTGATCGGCAGAAGTCTTATGCGGATTTGAAGCGTAAGGAGATTGAGTTTGCGGTGGGTGACCGTGTGTTCTTGAAGGTTTCACCTTGGAAGAAATTGATGAGGTTTGGCGGAAAGGGTAAGTTGAGCCCTAGGTATATTGGACCATACGAGGTGATTGAACGTGTGGGTCCTGTTGCTTATAAGATGAGGCTACCACAAGAGTTGGAAAAGATACATGATGTGTTTTATGTTTCTATGCTTCGGAGGTATAGATCGGATCCTTCGCATGTTATGCCCGTGGAGGAAGTTGAGTTGAATCCAGATTTGACCTATGATGAGGAGCTGATTGAGATTCTGGATTCAGATAGTAAAGTTCTTCGAGGTAAGACCATTGAGTTGGTTAAGGTGTTGTGGAGGCATCGTGGTGTTGAGGAAGCCACTTGGGAAAAGGAAATATGACATGATGAAGTAGTTTCCTTACCTTTTCCCTCCAGGTAAATTTCGAGGACGAAATTTCTTAAGAGGGGGAGAGTTTTAACACCCCAATTTGGGCTTAGGAGTTTAGGGTCTGAACCGGACCAGTCTGAGAAACGGTTCGAATAAAAAAGGGAGTTTTAGGGAAAGCCTAGTTCGGGATGCTTTAAAAATATAGAAAAATATCTAAAAATCCTCATTTAATATATAAAGGTTATTGGTGAAATCAATTTTACAAAATAAGGTTTGGAAATGCTACATTTCGGTGTAGTGACCAAATCGCGATTTTTGCAAAGTTTGGTAGTGACTGTTTTGTAAAGGATTGAAACTTTGAATCTAAAAGGAGCTAATTTACCAAAAATGTTTTCATCAGATTTTTCCTTAGTTTGGGTGATTTAATTAATGATTTAATTAAATAATATAAAGGTGATAAACTACCTTTTACTTTCATAACTACTTTTTCTCTAATTTTCTCTCATTTCATTTTCTCTCAAAATCCTATCAACCAAACACTTTTTCTCCAGCAAAATTCACTTTGTTTTCCACTTCATTTGGTGAGATTTCCATCACTCATTGATTCCTAATCAATCTTTCAACAAATCCACTTGATTTCTACATTGTATTTTCATGGGAACTTGCCCAAATCAAGGAGAAATCATCTTTTAGAGGTAAGATTGTTCTTCTCCTCCAAATACTCAGTTCTTTACTGAAATTCTCAAGTTATCAATCCTTTATTTAAGGTTTATGAATGGTTTTGATGTTGGAAACAAGAATTTGGCTTAAAACTCAAGATTTTGGAAGAGATCTTGAAGATTTTCGTGGTAATTGATTGGGCTCTATTTTGAGATGGTTTTCTAATATATTTTGGATGTTAAATGATGTTAGGAATGAGGTTTTATCAATCCAATCCCAAATAGGTTGTTTTTCCTAAGTTTTTGCTTGTGAAAATGGTGGTTTTTGGGGTGATTTTGGTGTTCTGTTAAAGCTGGAGGTATAAGGACGAGTTTAGGATTGTTTTTTATGTTAATTGATGTTTAGAAATGTTTAGAAGTGATGGATCTTGGGTGGGTTATGTTTTGGAAGAGTTTGGAGGTGATTTCGGTTGTGTTTGGTAGCCGAAATGTTGGGTTTAGGTAGAGCAGCGAGTTTTGGAGTGTTGGCTGAAGATTTCAATGCATGATGATGCATTAATCCTCTGCTTTTATGTGTCTAAAACAGGGGAGACATCTTCAAACACTTTTGGAGTTGTTCCGGAAGCATAATTGGCGTTTCAGCAAGCAAGCGAAACGTAAATTGGTGAGTGCGATTGGGTTAGAAGTCCATGAGGACAAAATTACAAGGTTTGGGGATTTAGGAGAGGTTTGAAACACCTTCCTAAATCCAAAAGTAAGTATGGTTTGAATTGCTCTCTTTAAAAGTGGTGTTTGCCCCTAAAATGCTTTTACATGCTCATGGTTTGAGATTGATAATTTCCTACTGTTTTATGCACGATTCATAGCATGCGATTATGCTTGTAGATGTGTCATGAGATGTCATGTTGCATCGAATAGGTTTGAGATTTTGTTTTGAAGCAAAGTATGATTTATATTTTGAAATGTGGTGAGAAAATCTTTGAGTACTATTGCATGAAAAACAATAGGTGTGATGATGTTTTAACACATTATATTGGCTTAGATGTTGAGAAACTTACCGGATATAATTGATCGATCAATAGGATGAGAGTGCACTATAAACTAAAAATTCGTACGTGCTCTTCGGTTAAGCCAAAGGGAGATATTCCGATGATGGGCATTCCATCGGGTAGGACTTGGTAAAATACCCAAGCTTTGTGGCAATGAGAGATTCCGCCATGTGAGTACGGTGATGAGAGATTCCACGGGAAGCCATGTTGCTAGACAAGTGAGTATGGTGAGGCGAGATTCCACCGAAAGAGTCTAGTGTAGAAATGTGTCCGCATATCCGAGTATTAATGAGATGTTAAATGCCAATATAAATGATGAAATGGTTTTTGTTACACATGTACCTTTGATGAAATGATTTATGCTATGAGATATGCATATGAGATTTGTTTTTGAAATGCTTTGATGATACAAGCATGTGTATGGCCTTGCCATGAGGTTTGCATTGGTAAATGCATGAGATAGAGTTGAGGTACATGTGGTTTCAATGAGAAGTTGCTTTGAAAGGTTTTCAAGCATGTGTTAGAACGAGCATGTTGTTCAAAAGCTTTTGATGGAAGTGTTTTCAAATGTGCATTATTGTGTTGGTTTTTCTTTAGAGCATGCCTCACTAAGCATTTGTGCTTACGCTCTCTCTTTACCAATAATGCAGATAATTGAGGTATTTTTGGGCATCAAGGAAGCTAAATTCATCCAAGGAAGTCCAAGCTCATGTATGGTGAAGTTTTCATACACTTTAGTTTTGATAAATTGGCAATGGGAAACGAAGACTTGTATTTGGGAGATGTGTTAAACTCCCTAAGGTTGTGGCATGTTGCTTTGGCTGGTTTGATTTGTAAATGGCTTTAATTTCTTGTTTTGAGGTTGGATTGCTTATTTGAGATTTGATATTAGGGTGCATGCCTCTAGACTAATAAGATTTCATGTTTGATGCTATGATTGTGTTTGAGTGTTCCAAATATGTACCTTATATGTATGTTGACTTGTTGGTATGATTAGAGAGTTCTTGGGATGTGTTAGATTAGGTTTTTGGGTGAAAATCAGTCTTTGCTGCACTTTCTGTGCAAACCGTATCGAAACATCCTCTAGTGTTTCGAAACAGGGGCCTGAAATGGCCTTCGTGTTTCGAAACGATGGATGCTGTTTCGAAATGATTTGGCTACTGGAATGCCATGTTTCGGAACTGGTCTCAGAACACAACCGCGTATCAAAACGGTTAACATCGTTTCGATCCAGCGTTTCGAAATGGGTGACCGTTGGACACAAATTTGAATTGTTTTGATGTTAGCATGTTTTACATTTTAGTCCTAAATGTTGAGATTGCAATTGCTTGAGCTTGAGATGTCCAATTAAGATGAAATTTGGCAGAGAAACATGTAACATGACTAAGTTCATATTGGCAACCTTAAAATCAATGAAGACATTCTAACTTACAGAAATTACAATTTGGTCCCTAAACTTGTGTAATGTGCAATTGAGTCCCTATATGTTATCTGATCGCTGTGCCTTTCTCAATCATATTTTGTGAGTATACACTTAGGGTTAATAAGCTTCTAGACAAGATTAAAAAGAAAAAAAGGGTCGTGAATCAAGGTTGACTTTCGAGTTGACTTTCGTTTTCCCTGTGTAATCTTCGTAGTTCGGGTCAATCGTCTAGGCCGGGCTAAGGGGGTTACATTCACCACGAAAATTTTCAATATCTCTTCCAAATTCTTGAGTTATAAGACAATTCTTTGTTTCTAACATTAAAACCACTCAAAAATCATTAACAAAAGATTGATAACTTGGGAATTTCAGTAAAAAACTTATCATTAGAGGAGAAGGACGAAGCTTACTTCTGATGGATGATTTCTCCTTGATTTGGGCAAGTATTCTTGAAAATTCAATGTAGAAATCAAGTGGATTTGATGAGGAATTGATTAAGAATCAAAGGAAGATTGAAATCTCATCAAATGAAGTGAAAATTAAAGTATATCTCCTGGAGAGAATGTGTTTGGTTGAAAAGAATTTGAGCGAAAATAAAATGAGGGAAACTTTGTGAAAAGTAGTTATGAATAGTCAAAGGTAGTTTCTAAATTAATTAACCTACATTTCCTTTAATTAAAACATTAATTAAATCACCCAAATTAAGGAAAAATCTGATGAAAACATTTTGGAAAAATTAGCTGCTTAAAGATTCAAAGTTTCAATCCTTTACAAAACAGTCACTATTTAACTTTTGCAAAAACTACGATTTGGTCATTACACCGAAATGTAGTATTTCCAAACCTTATTTTGTAAAATTGATTTCACCATAACCTTTCATATATTAAATGTGGATTTTTAGATATTTTTCTATATTTTTAAAGCATCCCGAACTAGGTGTTACCTAAAACTCCCTTTAAGATTCGAATCGTTTTCTAACCGGTCCGATTCGGACTCTAAACATCTAGGCCCAAATTTGGGGTGTTACAACTCTTACCCTCTTAAAAAATTTCGTCCTCGAAATTTACCTGGAGGAAAAAGGTAAGGAAACTACTTCTTCATATCTTCATTTCTTTCCCATGTAGCTTCCTCAACACCACGATGCCTCCACAACACCTTAACCAACTCAATGGTCTTACCAGGGAGAACCTTACTGTCCGAATCCAAAATCTCAACTGGTTCCTCATCATATGTCAAATCTGGATTCAACTCAACTTCCTCCACATGCATAACATGCGAAGGATCCGATCTATACCTCCGACGCATGGATTCATGAAACACATTATGTATCTTTTCTAGCTCTTGTGGTAGTCTCAGCTTATAAGCAACATGACCCACACGTTCTATCACCTCGTATGGTCCAATGTATCTAGGGCTAAACTTGCCCTTACGACCAAATTTCATCACCTTCTTCCAAGGTGAAACCTTTAAGAACACACGATCACCCACCGCAAATTCTATCTCCTTACGCTTCAAATCCGCGTATGACTTTTGCCGATTCGATGCTACCTTCAACCGCTCACAAAATGAGCTTCACCTTCTCGGTGGTTCCTATGAAGAAAGCCGACATCAAGACCAACTTTTGTCCAATTTCAACCGAACAAAGAGGAGTTCTGCACTTCCTCCCATACAAAGCCCCATAAGGTGCCATTTGAATACTTGCCTGGTAGCTATTATTATAAGCAAACTTCACCATAGGCAAGTGCTTCTCCCAAGAGCCTTGAAATTCAATCACGCAGCACCTTAACATATCCTCAAGCACTTGGATAACACGCTCTGACTGCCCATCCGTCTACGGATGATAAGAAGTACTGAAATTTAGCCGCGTACCCAATGCTTGATGTAAACACTCACAAAACCTTGACGTGAACCTCAGATCTCTATCCGACACTATAGATTTTGGTACCCCATGCAGACGTACAATCTCAACAACATACAACTCTGTAAACTTATCCAAGGTATACGTAGTATGCACAGGTAAGAAATGCGCACACTTCGTAAGGCGATCCACAATCACCCAAACATAATTCTTCTCTGATGGCGACAAAGGCAAACCAAACACACAGTCTGTGGTTATCCTCTCCCATTTCCATTTAGGGATCCTCAACGGTTGCAACAACCCCGAAGGAAACTGATGCTTAGCCTTAACCCGCTGACAAACCATGCACTTGCTCACATACTCAGCAAAATCTTTCTTCAAACCCACCCAATAGTACTCATCCTTTAGATCACGGTACATCTTTGTACTGCCAGGGTGCATAGCAAAAGGACTACTATGAGCTTCGGTCAGAATAGTACGCCTCAACTCCACATCATTCGGCACCACTGTCCGACTTCCAAACATAAAACACCATCATCATTAAAACAAAAATCCGATGGTCTATCCTCAACAATATCCTGAACATGTGGCACCAAAGAATCATCCAACAACTGCTTATCCTTTATCAACTGAACTAGATATGGTTTCACTTGCAATTCAGCAACAAGACCTCCATCTCACGATATGCTCAGGCTAGCAAACATCGCCCTTAACTCCACCGCCACTTTTCTGCTCAAGGCGTCAGCCACAACATTGGCTTTTCCCAGGTGATACTCGATCGTTAGATCGTATTCTTTAAGAAACTCCACCCATCACCGTTGCCTAAGATTCAACTCTTTCTGAGACATCAAATACTTCAAACTCTTGTGATCCGTGTACACAATACACTTCTCACAATAAAGATAATGTCTCCAGATCTTCAAAGCAATAAAAAAACCACCGCAGCTAACTCAATATCATGCGTAGGATAATTGCGCTCATGCACCTTCAACTGACGTGATGCATAAGCCACCACCTTACCCTCTTGCATTAACACACACCCCAAACCAACGTAGGATGCATCACTATACACCACAAACTCTTTTCCTGATTTAGGTTGAACCAAGATAGGAGCTTGCGTCAGAGCTGCCTTAAGCCTCTCAAAAGCTTGCTGTCTTGCTTTTGTCCACTCGTACTTAACATCTTTTTGCTACAACTTTGTTAAAGCGGCAACAATCATAGAAAATCCATCCACGAACCTCCGGTAGTATCCCGCCAGCCCAAGGAAACTACGGACTTCATGAACAGACTTTGGAGGCTTCCAATTCATCACCGCCTCAATCTTCTGGGGATCAACTCGAATCTTGTAGAACTAATGTTTTGATATAATAATAAAAATGTTTTGGACTAATTTGAAAAGAATTTAAAACTTGGTTTTGAGTCCAAACAACTTGAATATATGTTTGAGGTATTTTAAAAGGTTTTTGGCAATGTTTTTATTGATTTTAAATAGCCAAACTTGACTTTTCAAGCTACCCGTACCGATACGGTCCAACCCGTATCGATACCTTTTTGCCCAGTTTGGTCACTACCAAAACCCATATCGAAACATGCTTGGCCATTTCTATACGGTGAGGGACCGTTTCAATACGCCTGGTAAGCGTACCGATCCACATTTAACAAACCCAACGGTCATATTTCCCAACGGTCTTTTAAACGTCATACCGTACCGATACGCCCTCAAGCGTATCGATACGCCTAGGCTGGCAAGAGCCCAACGACTAGTTTTTGATGAAGGTCGTACCGATACGGGTCCAAGCGTATCGATACGAAAGGCTACAGAACAAAATTAATAAAGGGAAATAAAGTCCTCAATGGCTCCAAATCATCCTCTACGGCTAGTAACGACTATAAACTCATCAAGGAGTATAAAAGGGACCTTCAAGCATCAAGATATGGTTAATGCTTCAATTGTCAATCAATAAATGATCAAATATTGTCTTTGTACTTAAATTGTCAATTCTTGTATAGACAAACACTTGTGAGCCAAAATTGTCAAATTTGCTCAAGTGCTTTAGGTTTTGGGTGAGTGTATTATTGAGCAAACAAATACCTATTAGAGGGATTTAAGTTTGCATTTTTCCTTTATCTTGTAAAGAGGGTTTGATTAAGGTTTTGGGTAGAAAGCTTGATCGGTGTATAAGGGTTTCCTCCTAAGCCTAGAAAAGGGGACGAATCAATAGGGATTGATTGGAAATCCTTAGTGGGAAGCTAAGGTAGTGAATGTAGACCTTGGTTAGAAGGTTAAACCACTCTAAAATCATTGTGTTCTTTATATTTTAGCTTCCACACCAAATCCACCTCTCCACCACTTGGTGAGCAACATCGGTTGATCGAATCGAGCTCCTCACAACTCAACAATTGGTATCAGAGCTTGGCTCAATCGAAGAGGATTAACATCCTATTGAGTAGATCCGGCAATATCGATCATCATTTCACCAACCGGCTCAAATGGCGCAATCCATCGACAAACCGCCTTTCTTCGACGGAACCTACTATGCACATTGGAAGATAAAGATGAAGTTCTTCATCAAGTCTAGAGACTACAAGCTATGGGATATAGTTGAAGACGACCCGTTCGTGCCTCAACGAAGCAAAGCGGAGTGGAGTGCTGACGATCGCAAGAAGATGGAGCTAAATTGCAAAGCCTTGCACATTCTCTTTTGTGCATTTAGCCCATCCATCTATGAGATTATGTCTTCTTGTGAGAGTGCCAAGGAGTTATGGGACAAGCTTGAAGTCACATACGAGGGAACCGATGAATTCAAGGAGACCAAGATTGGGCTCCTCACTTTAGAGTATGAGAACTTCAAGATGGATCCGGAAGAAAACATCGAGAAGATGTTTGATAGGTTCTCCACCATCACAAATGGTCTCAAGGGCTATGGAGAAGCCATTCCGGAGGAGAAACTTGTCCGAAAGCTCATCTACTCACTTCCCGAGTCTTGGGACTCAAAGAGGACCGCCATCATCGAGGCAAATAATTTGAAGCTTGATGAACTCATGGGGTCACTCCTTACTCATCAAATCATGAAAAAGAACAAAGAGGATAAGAAGAAGAGGGAAGAAATTAGAGCTATGGAAGAGAAGAAGGTCAAGGGGCTTGGCTTCAACACCAATGCCATGGCTCTCAAATCCTCCATTTGCCATCACGTTGATTCAAGTGAAGAGGAGGATGAAGAAGAAGAAGAGATAGTTCATAGCTTCAAGAAGTGTGCCCCATTAATGAAGAAAGCCTTAAGAGAGCTTGAACGAGAATCAATGAAAAGGGAGAGGGCAAGCACTTCAAGCCATAAGAAGAAGGCACATGTGGCTACATGGAGTGATGATGAATCCACCAACGATGAACAAGCCAACCTTTGCCTTATGGCCATCGAAGAAGATTCAAGGGTAACTTCTAATTCATCTACTTCATGTTCTTATTCTTTTGATGAATTACAAGATGCCTACGATGATTTGGTTTTAGAGTTTAAAAATCACATTTTGAAAAATAATAAATTGATTTCCAAGTTAAAAATTCAAAATGATTTGATTTCTAAAACCAAACTTGAAATTGAAGCAAAACTCGAAGAGTTTGAATTAAAATGTTTTGATTTACAAAATTTGCTTCAAAAAGTTCAAGAAGAAAAGGATTTGATTTCCAAAGAGCTAGAAAAGAAAAACAATTTTGAAAAATCAAATTTCTATGTAAGGCAATCTAGTGCCCCTAGATTTGTAAACGGTAAATGTTTTAAAAGTGTTTGGGTCCCAAAAGAACTATAATTTATAACCTCATGCTATCTTTTAAAATACTTAATTAAGACACATGGTGAATTAATATAAGTCTTAAACAAACATAATTTCCCCCTTGGATGGAATTAAAATCACGGATACACAAATTCCCCGCCTCGCCAAAACATTAATGGTCTTATTTCCTCCGCCTCGCCAAATGTTCAATAACAACACATCCCTCCGCCTCACCAATCATCATAGGCCGTAGCCTTAGGACCGTAGTCCACCTGTACATTGAGCTCATGAATTCTATGGCATGCCAATTGTATCCTGAGTTAATCCAATCCAAGGCATAACATACTTATATCTTTCAATGATTCTTAAAAGATCAATGACATGATGAAGTTCCATAATTTTGATGTAGCCAATAAGTCTTATATGTATTCTTAACATTAGAGTTTCATAACAATGCATAAAACAATGACCATGTACACTAGCTATAATCAATGCTTAATTGATGACTTACCGACACTTACCCAAGTGTCCGAATCATTATCCGATGCTTTCGACTTAATAGCAATGTTTAGCGAAATGATAAAAAATAACAAATAATGATCCGGGAAGGCATTTCGCCTAACCTGAGACTCCAATTACACTCACCTTAATAATCCGAAGTTTCAAGGCTCTCGGATGGAAATCCCTTTGCTCCTAGCTTGTGATGGAGATGGTGTAGCTTCTATTTCCTCTCCTTAAGCTAGGAAATGTTAGCAGAAGATTATTATAATCGATATTTCAATATCGAAATCTATATAACAATTTCACTATCAATATCCGATTCAACATGAATAACTTATTGAAATATCTAGGGATGAACTAAACCCTAACTTAAGATTAAGTTTGACTAAACCATAGAATCCATTAACCGACTAAGTAATATAGCATACCCGATTGTTAGCAACGATTCGATATCGACAAAATCAAGAAATTACACAACTTGGAACTCTTCCAATGGAGGTGTGTGCTTAGGTGAGGATGAAGAAGATGGTGAGGTGCTTGCTTAGGATAATTTTGGTGGCTCTCCAAAATCCCTTTTCAATTTCTAATTTAATTTGGAAGCTTTCCTTCATTTGAAGGAAAACAATCTGAAACCTCAACATTGATAAACCTCCCCAATCACCTGTATACACTACCCTACTTAACCAATCCCCTCCTTGGCTAGACCATCAGCCTCGATATTACAGCATCTCGGAATTTTCCTAAAAATACACCCACGACTTGCCCGTAACTCACGTATCTCACTGGTAATTCCTGCAAAAATGCCCGGGCAGACCGCAGGATTGAGAATCCAGCTTATCGCAGCACCACTATCGCTTTCCACGATAATCCTAAAACGATCGCACTCTTTGTTCCAAATTGCCAACCTGAGACCATGATGAATGGCTATCAATTCTGCCCGCACCGGCAAACTCGCTCCGATCGTTGAGGAGAAGGAAAATATGACCCTGCTCTTTGATATGCGGGCTAAACCGCCAATACCGCCCTTCGACCTATCTCTAGCAACCGCACCGTCAACGTTAATTTTCACGAAACCCTTCGGAGGAGGCTCCCAAACCTGCGAGGACCCGTTGCCACCCCCCTTATACGTCGAAGCATCTGCCCTCAATGGATTATCAATAATATCCTCCTCTGATATCGTACCGCCTGGTGATCGTGCAAGAAACCAATAAGCGATTCTGCATTTCACCAAATACAGCAGCTGCATTTCATCCATTCTACTACCTTTAAAAACCATTTCGTTTCTAAATAGCCAGATCGACCAAATCAGAGCAATCGGAATCATCCTCCGTATCGACTCTTTACCTTTGTTTAGATAGCCACCAAACCAAGAGGCCAAGAGAGATTCAATGTCCATCGGAACAGACCAGGACCAGTTCCATAATGCAGAAAAAAAATTCCAAAGATTCCAAGAGACCCTGCAGTGAATGAATAAATGAGAAACCGTTTCTTCTGATGCTTCACAAAAAGGGCATAGCAGCGAAACCGAGACATTTAAACCCCTTCTTCTTAATTCAGAGCGAACTGCCGCCTTATTTTTAACGGCTTGCCAAAGAAAAAACTCAGCTCTTGGAGGGGCATATCCAGACCAAACATATTCTTTCCAATCGAAGGAAATCTCGTCACGACTACGCAGACAATTGTACCCCGCTTTCACTGAGTACACACCGTCCCCTTCACCTAACCAAACAATACAGTCTTGATCAAAACCTACAGATTTGAAACCGGACAGCAACAGTAGTAGACTTTCCAATTGTGCCTCCTCCCAATTGAAAGGACGTCTGCGCAAGATAATCTCCCAGCTCCAAATTCCATTTACCTTTTACCCAAACTCGCATACTCTCCCCACTTTGTTCACAGCAAGAGCATATATCCTAGGGAAAGTTTCTTTAAGGCTCACATTACCAATCCAAAGATCATCCCAGAACCTAAAAATCTGCCCGTCCCCTACTTGTAGGCGAAAGAGCTTTCGAATGGAGGACCCAAAGTTATCGTCAACATAGAATGAGCCTATGATACCCTTCCATATCCACGACTCTTTATTGCTCGACTTACCAATCGGTACCACTGACATCTGGTCTATCCCCGCCTTGCAACACACTACCTTCCTCTAATCACCCCCTCTATCATTTGCAAATCGCCAAAGCCATTTGCCTAATAAAGCTCGATTTTGAGTGATTAAGTTCTTAATGCCTAAACCTCCATCAGCAAGAGGAAGACAAACCTCTTTCCAATTAACCCAATGTACACTCCTTTTTTCCGACGAAGAACCCCACAAAAAGTTGGCAAAGATGCTATTGAGTTTATTAGCAACAGTGGTCGGAATCTTAAACAAGGATAGGTAAAAAGATGGAAGCGACGAAAGCACAGATTTAATGAGAACCAATCGACCTCTCGGATAAGAACTTACCTTTCCACGAGGCGAGGCACCGTAAACACTTCTCGATGATAGGATCCCATAGGGCCACTGAATTTCTTTTGGCCCCCAATGGTAATCCGAGGTACTCCGAGGGAAAGTTTCCTTTCAAGCAGCCCACATTATCAGCCCAATCTTCAATAACCGAGGATTCGACATTGATACCAAACAATCTGCTTTTAGCCAAGTTTAGTTGCAACCCGGAAGCAATTTCAAACACACGAAGAATTCTCTTAATATTCCTAACCTCCCTGAGCGAAGCCCCGCAAAAGATCATAAGATCGTCTGCGAACTGAAGGTGAGATAACTCATAACTCCCAGGTTCCCTTCCAATCGAAAAACCTTTAAACAGTCCCTTGGCCGCTCCTTTCATAAACATGAGATGCAATGCTTCCCCGATTAGATTAAATAACAGAGGTGAGAGTGAACACCCTTGCCGCAAACCCCTGGCCAAATTGAATGGCGAAGACGGCGATCCATTTACTAGGACAGATATTGACGCTGTCGATATACACCTAAAAATCCAGCCGCACCACCTCTCTCCGAAACCCATTTCCTTCATGATTTTGATCAAAAAGCCCTAATCAACTGAATCATAAGCCCGTTTGAAGTCAATCTTGAAAACAGCCCCTTTTCGACCCGATTTATTCATAAAGTCGATGCCTTCGTTCGCAATCAATACGCAATCCAGTATTTGCCTCCCTGGAATAAAAGCGAATTGTGAGCTGCTGACCACTGAGTCCATACATCGTTTCAATCTCCCAGCAAGAACCTTCGATAAAATCTTGTAAATACCTCCTACCAAACTGATCGGCCGAAAATCCTCCAAAGCTACAGCTCCTACTTTCTTTGGAATAAGCGAGATGAAAGAGTGGTTTAACCCACGTTCCCAATCCTTATTCTGATAAAAATCGTGGAACAATCTCATAATATCCCCCTAATCAAATGCCAGAACTTCTTGAAGAATTCCATACTGAAACCATCAGGACCCGGTGCCTTGGAATTTCCCATGGATTCGATGGCCCCCCACACCTCTTTCTCTTCAAAACGATTCTCCAGTGAAGACATTTGAAGACTGGAAATTTTACGGAAGTCAAGCTCCAGAACTTCCACTTCCAATGTCCTCTTATCATTATACGCACTGTTAAAGAAATTCTGGATGTGCTCCCTAATCAAAGTCGGATCAGAAATAACCTCGCCGTTGAGATGAATAGCCGGAATCAAATTATTCCTCCTCCTATTCGAAGCCATGAGATGAAAGAACCTTGTGTTTCGATCTCCTTCCAAGTTCCAATTTAATCTCGATTTTTGTAACCAAGCCCTTTCCTCACGACGCAGGAGTTCCCAAAGTTGTTTCCGAAGATTGAAAATAGATGACTCACCCTCCGAGCACGATCCACCCTGTTGAATTCCCAATTCGATGTTATGAATCTTTGTTTCTAATTCCGCAATTTGGTTCCTATTTGTGAGTTTCTTGGACACTGACCACAATTTGATGTCCCCCTTCACTCCTTTCAAAATGCTCAATATCCCAACCCGATTATTCTGCCGTTTTAAAGCATCAACAGAATTTGCAATGAGCTCTTCAAAACCTTCAATCTCCAGCATATAATTGAAAAATTTAAAAGGTCTCGGCCCCCACCCACGCTCCTCGGATTTCAAAACCACAACATTATGATCGGACACTGATTTAGGCAAAAGAAACTGATTCAAATTATGCAGTATCGCCACTAACTCCGCACCTATCAGAAACCTATCCAATCTAACAAAGGTTGGAACATCACGGTTACTTGACCACGTAAAACTTCCCCCATGCATCGGGAGATCAATCAATTGTGTTCTGTTAACGAAATCCCTGAAAATATCCATAGTTCTAAGATTGCAGGCTGCACCGATTTTCTCTTCTTGACACAAATACGCATTAAAATCCCCGCCTACAATCCACGCAATCTTATGCGCTGAGATAAATTCCAGTAATTGATGGAAGAAAGCCACTTTCTCAGCCTCAATAGATGGAGCGTAAACATTTAAAATACCACAATTCAACTCATAACCACGAAACTTCCCAAAGATTGCAATGAATCTCCTGTCAATCACCGAATCCTTGACACTGAAGACATCCGATTTCCACACACTTAGCAAACCGCCAACAGACCCCACAGCCGGAGCGAAAACCCTATCATACCCGCGCATACAACCCATATTCCTTAGAATCGCCGGCGAAAAATTCTCTAATTTGGTTTCCTGTAACAGAATAACGTTCGGTTTCTCCTTCCCTAGCAAATGTCTAATGGCCCCTACCTTCTCGAATTTCCCCAATCCTCTCACATTCCAAGTCAAAATAGAGATCTCCATCAACCACAACTAAATTCCCAGTATTTCTAACAATGGATGAGGATCTTACCGGGCATCCGACTCCAAACTCACCACTCTCTCCACGAAGGCTTCTTTTCCACCTCTGAAGGATATTCCCAAGATGGAGCTAACACCCCAAACTGCCAGAGCCTCCTCGATATAGCTAAGGTGAGTAGATTCGTTTGAAAAACCCTGAGATTCTTTCTCCGAATTTATACCTCCCGCCTCCAGTGATTCGCGAACCCTGCTTCTGAACAATCTTCTCTTCTCCGGATTGAGAAAATCCCCTCCCCGTAGGCGGTCGGGAGAGATGACCATGACCGATTGGGTCCTACCACCGTTGTGATGTCCCTGGGCTAGATTCCTCACAACTCTATTGCCATTCGTATTAATCCTCGAGCAAGAACTTTCGAGGAGACTATCTGGAACCACCTCCTCACCAAATATTTCATCCGATGCCACCTGTTCCACTCCATGCATATTTTCTTGCCCTATATCTGCCACGTTTGCCAAGATCCCACCTGTCTGGTTAGATTGTTTTTTAGCAGCTGAGTCGGCACTATTCTCATTACCATGCCTATGAGAGGATAAAGACTTTAAGTCACCCGGATTATCTTGGCCCAACTCTGCGTTTGACTGAAGGCCCATCTCCTCAATAATGGGATCGTGACCATCATTTGACAATTCGGCCTCAACCCCAGATTCATTTTCCATATTATTGATATCAGTCGCCCCCAAGATTCATCTTGTTCTTGCAAATCTTTAATTCGAGAAATAATAGTAGACTGAACTTGGAGTACAGCTACAAGACATTGGTGCTTTCGAAGTTTGAAATGAGCATTAATTGCTCGAGGAGCTACAAGAAGAAAGATAAGATAACAATGAATTATCACGCCTAGATACACTTTTAGCCTTTAACTTCATGAGTAAACTTTCCAGGCAAAGGTTTGAGGCTGAGTGCATCAGCTACAACGTTTGCCTTCCTTGAATGGTAATCAATGACTAAATCATAGTCCTTAAGAAGTTCCATCCATCTCCACTGTTGGAAATTTAATTCCTTCTGCGTCAACAAATACTTGAGGCTTTTGTGATCAGTGAAAAGATGGCATTTCTCTCCGTAGAGGTAATGCCTCCAAATTTTCAATGCAAAAACAATTGCTGCCAATTCTAGATCATGGGTGGGATAGTTCATTTTCATGGGGCTTAAGTTGTCTCGAAGCGTAAGCAATAACCTTACCTTCTTGCATTAATACACACCTTAACCCAAGATACGAAGCATCACTATAAACAGTATAGTCTTTTCCAGACTCAGGCTGGGTCAGGACAGGTGCATGGGTTAAGACTTGTTTTAGTTGATCAAAGCTTCGATGCTGGTCTTCAGTCCATACAAAAGGTGCCTCCTTCCGCAACAATTTTGTCAAAGGAGCAGCTAACATAGAAAATCCTTTCACGAACCTACGGTAATATCCTGCAAGCCCAAGAAAACTTCTAACTTCCCCTACATTCTTAGGCGGGTGCCAATCTACCACAGCTTGTATTTTCTTCGGGTCCACCTGAATGCCCGAAGCTGATGCAACATGCCCCAAAAAGGCTACATCGGTGAGCCATAACTCACACTTAGAAAACTTTGCGTACAACTGCTTCTCCCTTAGAGTTTGAAGTACAATTCGAAGATGATCTCGATGTTCCGCTTCATTATATGAATAAATCAAAATGTCATCTATGAATACAACAACAAACTTATCAAGATAGGGCCTGGATACTCGATTAATTAAATCTATGAAAGCTGCAGGGGCATTCGTCAGTCCGAAAGGCATTACTAAAAATTCGTAATGTCCATATCTTGTACGAAATGTTGTTTTGGGCACGTCACACTCCTTGACTTTCATCTGATAATATCCTGGTCTTAGATCAATCTTAGAGAACACGGAAGCATCCTTTAACTGATCAAACAAATCATCTATCTTCGGCAGAGGATACTCATTCTTGATTGTAACTTTGTTTAGTTGCCTGTAATCAATGCATAAGCGCATCGAGCCATCCTTCTTCTTAACAAAAATAACCGGAGCTCCCCAGGGTGAAGAGCTAGGCCGAAGAAAACCCTTATTCATAAGGTCTTGAATTTGGGCTTTTAACTCCTTTAACTCCACAGCTGCCATTCTATAAGGTGCAATAGAGACTGGTGCAGTCTCAGGTTGTACTTCAATACCAAATTCCACTTCGCGGGTTGGGGGTAATCCCAGAAGCTCATCAGGAAAGACATCCAAGAATTCATTCACCGTATCAATGTCATTAATATGGGGTTCATTCTTGGATTCGATGGTCAAAGTGCACAACGTAGAGTTCTGAGATTCCATCAGTGTTATTCTTTCTTTGCCCAATCCCTGAAGATACAACTTCCGCTTGCCACAGTCTACCCACGCTTGATGTTTACTAAGCCAATCCATACCTAGAATTGCATCACACTCGAGGATTGGCAAGACCAAGAAATTCGCAGGGAACAAAATTCCTTGAATCATGATTGGGCAATTCTTACAGACTAGGTTTAAAACAACACAGTCGCCCAAGGGATTTGTTACAGAAACCTTTGTTACTAAAGATTCACTAGACATTTTATGCTTCCTAACCAACTCCAGGCTTATAAAAGAGTGTGTAGATCCAGGATCAATTAATACATACAAAGAATGTGAATATAACATAACAGTACCTGCTATGACATCAGGCTCGCCATCCTCCTCACGACTCCTGACATGATACATTTGTGCAGAAGCTTTCGACTCTTGTTTGTTGTTCTGTTTCCCAGATCCGCCTGGCCTTCCTGAAGTTCCTGACTGCACTTGACTCGATCCTTTTCCCTGAAAGGATTGAGCAGGCGATGAAGTATCCCCATGCATAGCAACAAACTTTGATGGATTCTGAGGACAGTCCCTAATAAAATGTCCCTGCTCTCCACAGAAGAAACATGCTCCCGTCTGCTTGCGACATTGCCCTACTACGTGTCGCTTTTGACATAAGTTACAAACCAGATGTTGGACACCTCAATTAGAACCTCCAGTACTCTCCACAGAGGTCACCTTGGACCAAGACTGAGTAATAGTTTGTGGTCTCTCAATATTCCTTGTACGGGAAGGCTGCGAGTATGAGGTTTGCTTCGAGCCCTAATATTTCCCTTTTCTTGTTCCATTTGGGAGGTCGGGAATCGCTCTACGCTCGCTTCTCAGATCTGTTAGACATATTTCCCCTCTGGATTCTCTGTACAGCTTCGGTCTCCTTCACTCGATTCACAAAATCCTAGAAATTGGTGATTCCCAGAGCAGTAAACATAGGCCACAATTCACCACTCAACCCAGCAATGAACATTCGACACTTGTTCTCTTCTTTCTTTATGAATTCAGCTCCATATCGACAGTACTTACAGTAGTCATGGATGTACTGCTCAATTGGTTTCCCTCCTTGTTTCAGATGAAGAAAGATACTCCGCCTCTCCGCGAGATAGTACTCGCTAATGTACTTATTTCGGAATTCCTTAAGAAAGAATTCCCAGGTGACTGATTCTTCCGGGACTGTAAGAATGGTAGTCTCCCACCACATCAAAGCTTCACCAGTCAATAAAGTTATGGCACACTCCAGCTTATGTTCATCGGAACACTGCAGTTGTTTATTCAAGATGTAGAGAGTGTTATCCAACAAATATTCAGCTATTTCCGGGTTATCGTCATCTTGCCCCGTGAAGGAATAAGCCCGCAATGAAGCCAATTTGTTCACAGGGGCTATAACGTACTGAGCGACATGGGGAATAGGCTGAGCTGGTGGGGTCGCTTGCATTGCGGTCATAAATTGCTTAAACATATTGGCCATGTTTTGATAGCATTCGACCTGAGCAGTAGGTGCTACAGGCTCAGCAACCTGCTCAGGGAGATCCCGCGGTTGCGGTGGATTTGGAGGATTCCCTCCTCCAACCTCCTCGCCATGAGTCGAGGAGCCAACAGTTTGCTCATCTACGTGAGCTTTATTCGTTGCAGACATATCTATATGAAAAATTGGATTAGTCGACAAGTCACAGTTTACACGAAATAGAACTCCTAGTGGCAAGGAAACATAATAAACAATACCAGCACGCATATGTTTAGTCCAGAACCAACTAAACTCTAGCTCTGATACCACAATTGTAACACCCCCTTCCCAGTCTAGGAGAGAACCGAGTCGAAAGGGTGTTATCAAAAACTAAACAATGATTATTCTTTAGACTTTGTAAAAGTTAGGGATCAATTCGAAATTTATTTGACAATATGAGACCCTCTTTTTTTTATTCTGAATTGTTTCATGACAAGGTAAAATCCAACACCGGAAGATTATACATACAAAACTTAATCAGATGCAAGTTATTCAATTTGATTCGTTAGAATTGATGACTAAAATGTAAAACTTCAAGGATGACCAGGTTCCATAACTGATTTACTTAATCCCGTTTCGAAACACCTTGAGCTGTTTCGAAACGGATACACAAAAATCATTCATATTGACCCTAACTGCTAGTCCGTTTCGGAACAGGTTGACCTGTATCGAAACAGGTTTACTAGGTTGACTTTAACTTGACCGTTTCAAGCCCCGTATCGAAACACGGGCCTTCAGTGGCAAATCCGTTTCGATACTTGTTTCGGTACAGGGGTCGACAATAGCAAAAGTGTTCCGAAGCGGCATTACTTCGTTTCGGAACGCCCCAACTCACATGCTTAATTTTTGGCAACTGTATCAAAACGCCATCACCCGTTTCGATACGGTGGCCTGTAAAGACAAATTTTTATCTGGTTTTTATAGCTTTTACCATACCAAACCTTATCCGATTTAGACGAAACTTTATACGCAACTTACCCTTGTCATTATCTACCAGCATGCAAATTTTCATGTTCATACCATTTCGTCTACTCCATTTTTACTATTATACCAAAACATGATTTAAACTAGTTTAACAAAAGTCTAAACAGACATACTTAAGCCTTAAAGCTAATACAAAATGGACAAGCCATTGCCACAACAAAAGAGCATGATGACTAGGTTAGCTACCTTGCCACTTTCCTAGGAGTTATATTATAAATATATTACTTGATTTTCAAGCAGTGACTTGTCTTGCAACCGATCTGATTCTTCACGAACAACCCTTAACCTGAGAATGCATGAAAGTAGACACATTAGGCACTCAATGCCTAGTGAGGTAATCATAAGGCAATATTAAAAGAATGACAGAGATACTATAATTTATAACCTCATGCTATCTTTTAAAATACTTAATTAAGACACATGGCGAATTAATATAATTCTTAAACAAACATAATTTTCCCCTTGGATGGAATTAAAATCACGCATACACAAATTCCCCGCCTCGCCAAAACATAAATGGTCTTATTTCCTCTGCCTCGCCAAATGACCAATAACAACACATCCCTCCGCCTCACCAATCATCATAGGCCGTAGCCTTAGGACCGTAGTCCATCTATACACTGAGCTCATGAATTCTATGGCATGCCAATTGTATCCTGAGTTAATCCAATCCAAGGCATAACATACTTATATCTTTCAATGATTCTTAAAAGATCAATGACATGATGAAGTTCCATAATTTCGATGTAGCCAATAAGTCTTAAACGTATTCTTAACATTACAGTTTCATAACAATGCATAAAACAATGACCATGTACACTGGCTATATTCAATGCTTAATTGATGACTTACCGACACTTACCCAAGTGTCTGAATCATTATCCGATGCTTCCGCCTTAATAGCAATGTTTAGCGAAATGATAAAAAAATAACAAATAATGATCCGGGAAGGCATTTCACCTAACCCGAGACTCCAATTACACTCACCTTAATAATCTGAAGCTTCAAGGCTCTCGGATGGAAATCCCTTTGGTCCTAGCTTGTGATAGAGATGGTGTAGCTTCTATTTCCTCTCCTTGAGCTAGGAAATATTAGCAGAAGATTATTAGAATCGATATTTCAATATCGAAATCTATATAACAATTTCACTATCAATATCTGATTCAACATGAATAACTTATTGAAATATCTAGGGATGAAATAAACCCTAACTTAATATTAAGGTTGACTAAACCATAGAATCCATTAACCGACTAAGGAATATAGCTTACCCGATTGTTAGCAACGATTCGATATCGACAAAATCAAGAAATTGCACAACTTGGAACTCCTCCAATGGAGGTGTGTGCTTAGATGAGGATGAAGAAGATGGTGAGGTGCTTGCTTAGGATAATTTCGGTGGCTCTCCAAAATCCCTTTTCAATTTCTAATTTAATTTGGAAGCTTTCCTTCATTTGAAGGAAAACAATCTGAAGACTCCACGTATGGTGAGCCTTAATTCAAAGTGGTCCATTTACTTAATTGGTCCCTCACTTTCCTTATTTTCATAGATTTGACCCTTGCTTCTTAATTTTTACAATCTAGCCACTAAATGCTTAATGTTGCATATTAAGACTTAAATTTAAGGCTCTAAAGCCTGATTAATATTCGATAGCAATAATTAGCTAGCCAGTGGAACCTCTAAAGCTTCATCAAACTAAAAATTTCCGATCGCCGAAATGAATTCCGACTAGGCCGACTTTTGGGGTGTTACAATGAGCATGTTGTGTAAAAACTTTTGAGAAAGTGTTTTCAAGATATGCATTGTTATGTTGGTTTTCTTTATAGCATGCCTCACTAAGCATTTGTGCTTACTCTCTCTCTTTTACCAATAATGCGGATAATTGAGGTGTTTTCGAGCATCAAGGAAGCTAAGTTCATCCAAGGAAGTCCAATCTCATGTGTGGTGAAGTTTTCACACACTTTAATTTTGATATAATGGCAATGGGATACCAAAAATTGTATTTGGGAGATATGTTGAACTCCCTAAGGTCGTGGCACATTTGCTTTAGCTTGTTTGAGTTTTAAATGGCCTTAATTGTTTGATTCGAGGTTGGATTGCTTATTTTGGTTTTGAGATTAGGAAGCATGCCTCTAGACTAATGAGAATTTGTGTTTGATGCTATGTTTGTGTTAGGATGTCCCAAATATGTTCCTTATATGTATGGAGACTTGATGGTATGATTTGGGAGTCTTTGGGGCATTTTTGAGTATGTTATTGAGTGAAAAATCAGCATTTGCTGCAGTTTCTGGGTTGGGTGTATCGAAAGACCCTATGGTGTTTCGGAACGGGGGCCTAAAATGGCCTTGCCGTTCTGAAACGAAAGGGATTGTTTCGATACATTTTTGCTACTAGAATGACATGTTTCAGAACTGGTCTCGGAACATACCCGCGTATCAAAACGGTCAACACCGTTTCGATACAGCGTTTTGGTACGATGAGTAGGCGTTTCGAAACGGGTGACCGTTGGACACAGATTTGAATTGTTTTGATGTTTACATGCTTTACATTTTAGTCCTAAATGTTGTGATTACAATTGCTTGAGCTTGAGATGTCTTTTTAAGATGAAATTTGGCAGAGAAGCATGTAACATGATTAATTTCATAATGTTAATCCTAAAATCAATGATGACCCTCTAATTCACAAAAATTACATTTTGGTCCCTAAACTTGTACTAAGTGCAATTGAGTCCCTATATGTTATGCAATTGTTGTGCCTTTTACAATCATGATTCGTGAGTACTCACTTAGGGTTAACATGTATCTAGACAAGATTAAAATGAAAAAAGGGTCGTTAATCAAGGTTGACTTTCGGGTTGACTTTAGTTTTCCCCGTGTAATCTTCGTAGTTCGGGTCGAGCGTCTAGGCTGGGCTAAGGGGGTTACAGAGAACACTAGAAAAGTCTATAGATAACATAGGATGATTTGAACTAGGAGTACAATGGGTATTTATAGACTATGGACTAGGTTAAGTCCTCCTTAAAGTAGTAGTCTCCAAAAGTAGCTTTCCATATTTAATATGACTTTAAATTCTGACTTCTTTGCGTGGAATTTGGACGTTATCCCGTTTGGCTTAATTCGCAAGTAAGCTTCAGAATTTTGCTTAAGTAGCCCAGGTCACTGTTACAGACGTCAGAAAATCACATGAACATCGGTGATAGATTCACGAGTTTTAGCTCTACAGATCGCGGTCCGGTTCTCCCAACTTCCATAGTCAGCTGCCATGGGAAGCAAGGTCGGCAGCAACTCTACTCGACAGGTACTCGGCAGTAAATGTCTTCTACTGGAACTGTTTCAGTACAACTCCTAGGTATGCTTCCTCAGCCTTGTGCCCTTAGCTCCTCTGTTCTCTCTTTCAGCAGTTAGTACCTACATACAAGAATACACTAAAACAATATATCTTGTTCACCAAATAAATGATAGTTCATAAAAGCAAGGCAGAACAATGAAATACTGTAAAATGCTATGCATGCACCTACCTATGCCTAAAATGTGCTTAAAAACAGTAATAATCAGAGTTGGAATGTGCATGAAATATAGGACTTATGGACACTTTACAACTCCCTTCAAACTTGGCCTACCCATTTCGATATACTTCCCATCCGTACCGATACCCCTGTACAAAAAGGCACAAAATTGGCTTATGCGTATTGATACGCATACCCGAAATGTCCCAAAAAGAGCCCCAAATACATGTCTAACATCAACAAATCATCACCAATTCATATGGACATGTTTATAACATCAACTCTATCATATAAGCGTGCAATCCTAAGCACATGGTAAAGATTTGGAAGATCAACACAAGCATTTCAAGGCATATAATAGAGCATGATTAAACCACAAACTAATAGTATCCAAAAAGCAATTAAAAGCATCAAAACAAATATAAAGGCCTTCTACAAACCAAATAGGGCACACACAACTTGCAACACCACGAGGGAGTCTAAAACACATCTCCTAAAACAAACCATTCAATCCCATTGCCATATATCATTACTAAAGTAAAAGTATAACACCATACTTGAACTTAATAATCCTTGAATTCCTTTAAGCCTCCTTGCTACCCAAAATGTCTCAATTATCTGTATTGTTGGTAAAAGAGAGCGTAAGTACAAAAGCATAGTGAGGCATGCTCTAGAAACACCAACACAACAATGCAAGCTTTTAGAACTCAATCTTGAAATCCGTTTCTAAAACATGCTCTTTCTATCTCATGCTTGAAATCCATTTCAAAGCAAAACATCTTTTGAAAACCACATGTACCATCTATCTATCTCATGCATTCAACTAATGCAAATCTCATGGCAAAGCCACAGATGCTTGATATACAAAAGCATTTCATAATCTCAAAATCTCATATGCATTTCTCATTGCATAAAATCATTTCTACCATTGGTACATGTGAATCATAGTTCATTCTCATATATTGGCATTTAATATTCTATCTTTACTCGGATATGCGGATAATTTGACTCGAGGCCAAGCCCTACCCCGGTGGGAACTCGCCACAGGACTCTCATGGCATTTAATATTCTATCTTCGCCACAAAGCTTGGGTGTTTCACCAAGACCTACCCCGATGACATCTCACATCATCAAACTCTCACTTTGGATCGTGATGACACTACCCCCATTGCCCGACTCCAAAGAGCACGTAAGAATTTTTAGATTATAGTGCACTCTACATCCTATTGGTCATCCAGTTATATCTGCTAACATCTCATCAATTATGACAATATATTACATTAACATCATCATCTCACCTATTGTTTTGATGCAACATTTCTAAATCAATCTCATCCCATTTCAAAACAAGAATTCTTGCATAACATTTAATCACAATCTCAAAACTCTTTGCAATGTTATTCTATCTCATGGGATCAATATAAAACATCATCTAATGGCATGATTCATGCACAAAATAATAGGAATTTGTCTATCTCAAATCAAGAGCATGTCAAAAGAAATTAGGGGCATCATCCACATTTCGAGAGCAAATCTAAACATACTTACTTTCGGGCTTAGGATGGTGTTTCAAACCAATCCTAAATCCCAAAAACTTGTTTCCTCGTCCCTCAAGGACTTCGAAAATCATTTTCACTCACCGATAGCGTTTCGTTTTCTTGCCGAAACGATTTCTAAGCTTCCGACATTTCCGGATCAACCTCAAACGCGTCCGAAGATGTCTCCAATGTTCATTACACATAAGAGAATAGGACTAATGCATCGTCATGCATTAAAATCACCAGCCACTCATTCTAACTCACTGCTCTACTCAAAACTAGCATTTCAACTATCTGAAATAACTTAAAACACTTCCAAACTTTCTCAAACCAAATCCTAGCTAAGATCTATCAATTCTAACATTTTCTAAACCTCAATCAACAATAAAAATCATCATAAACACGACCTTATACCTCCAACAATATCATATCACAAAAAACACATCAAAAACAACAAATCTAGCATCTCAAACTTAGGAACCTAAGCCTATTCGGGATTTATTAGTTAAAACCTCATTCTAACCATCAAATAACAACCAAAATATGTTAGAAATCAACCTCAAATCAGAGCTTAACATAGAAATACGAAAATCACCAAGATATCATCAAGAATCTTGAATTTAGCAACTATTTCTTGTTTATAACATTAAAACAACTCAAAAACCATTAACAAAGGATTGATAACTTGGGAATTTTAGTAAAGAACTGATCATTAGAGGAGAAGAATGAAGCTTACCTCTAATGCCTGATCTCTCCTTATTTTGGGCAAGTTTTCTTGAAAATCCAAAGCCAAATCAATAGGATTTGATAAAACAAAGATAAGAAATCTTTTTGAAGATGAAATCTCAGCAAACAAGATGAAAATCAGAGGTTCTTTGATGAGAGAAAAGTGTTTGGTTGATTGGAAGTTGAGAGAAAATGAAAAGAGAGAAATCTATCGTAAAGTTGGTTATGAAAAGTCAACTTTGATTTCCTTTTTAATTTCCTTTTATTTATTTAATAAAATCATTACTAAAAGATCCCAAATTAAAGAGAAATATGATGAAAACAAATGGTAAAATTAGCTCCTTAAAGATTCAAAGTTTCAATCCTTTAAAAAACAGTCACTAGCCAACTTTTTCAAAAACTGCATTTTGGTCACTATACCAAAATGTAATATTTCCAAAGGTTATTTTGTAAAATTGTTTTCACCATAATCATTTATATAATAGAAGAGGATTTTTTAGATATTTTTAAAACATCCCGAACTAGGTTTCTCATAAACCAACCTCAAGGGTTCGAACCGTTCCCGATCGGCCTGATTCAACGTCTAAAACAACATGGCCCAAAACAGGGCGTTACAATTTTAGGAATTTTCACCTTATTTTTATCCCATCCCGATCAATGATTTCCTTGAACCACCTTTTAACGTCTCAAACAACCTATTACTTGTTCCACTAGCCTAAACCGACATGCAGAACACTTAGGCCCAAAATCGGGGCGTTACAACTCTCCCCCAGTTAGGAAATTTCGTCCTCAAAATTTTACCTGAAGGAAAAAGATGCGGAAACTGCTTCAACATGTCCACCTTGCTCTCCCACGTGGCCTCCTCAACTCCTCGATGTCACCACAACACCTTCACAAGTTCAATCGTCTTACCATGAAGAACCTTCACAACATCTCCTCAATTGGCATCACATAATATGGATCCAATCTATACATCTACAACATAGAAACATGAAACACATCATGGATCTTCTCCAACTCGGGGGGTAACCTCAATCGACAAGCCACAAAACCAACTCACTCCACAACCTCATAAGGTCCAATAAACCTCGGAATAAGCTTCTTTCAAGGCGATATCTTTAGGAACACACGATATCCAACCGCAAAGTCAATCTCCTTACGCTTTAAATACCTTATTTTTGAATCTCATCACCTTCTTTCAAGGCGATACCTTTAGGAACACACGATATCCAATCGCAAAGTCAATCTCCTTACGCTTTAAATATGCGTAAGACTTCTGAAAATCCGAAGTAGCCTTCAACCGCTCAAATATGAGTTTCAATTTCTTTGTTGTTCCCTTAAGCATATCTCGCAACATATTGTGGCAGCACAAAACAACTCATTCTTTTTACAACGCAGTTTTCACATTAAGGAGCAATATAACCTTGCATGCTCTATCAACCTAATCACCTTCTTTATTATTTGTGCTCTACATTACGTTACTCTTCTATCCAACAATCACTTTACTTGTGTTCTTATTTTACCTTGTGCAGGGACTACGAAACGAACCGAGCTGTTCAATCCTAGTGGGATTCGATATCTTTTATACTATAACTTGGCAGGAGTGTGCACTTGCGCTCTCACAAAAAGGGAACACCTACACGCCCTACAAGTTTTTGGCGACATTACCGAGGATTGGTAATAGCGAATTTCATTTTTCAATTTCTGCACTTTTCAATTATTTTTTATTTTATCGTTATTTTTAATTTTAAAAAAATTACCGTGTCCATTGCAAGTTCATGACCAGGTCAAACCCTAAAGGAAATCTCATCATTTACTACAATCTCGAATGTGAAGCAAGAAGGAAAAGAAAGGGTAAACATGGTAAACGAGGACCCACCAAACGATGCCGCACATGGCAGGGGTAGGCAGCAGGACTTGCCGCCTAGAGGTCTGCAATATCTACCACGTCAAGACCCCTAAATCTGCCCAGGCAACCCTAGCCCGCTCGAACTACTAGAGAATACCTCGAGCATGACTTTCGAGGGTTCGACCCAATAGTGAGAGAACCTGACATAGGGGCGGACCATTTTGAACTAAAGCATGTCATGTTCAACATGATAAATATAGTAGGGCACTACGGATGGACTGCCATGGAAGATGCTAGCATCATTTGCAAGGATTCCTGGACATTTGCTGAGCATTCTAGATACATGGGGTTCACTAGGACGTGTTGAGGCTGAGGCTATTTCCCTATTCATTGAGGGATAGGGTTAAACAAATGTTGAATAACCAGCCAGCCTGATCTTTTAATACATGGACGGAGCTCTGCAAAGATTTTCTCGACCGTTTCAGCCCTTCCAATGTCACTGATAGGCTAAAGAATGAGGTCACAACCTTTAGACAAGAGGATGTCGAGCCAATGTACGAGACTTAGGAGCGGTACCAACAGATGCTGAATAATTGTCTGCTACATGGTCTACCGGCTTGGACTCGGGTATCTATATTTTATAATGGGGTTAACTACACAACTCGGATGATGATAGATCCCTCGGTCAATGGGATCATTCTAGGCAGACCTCAGAGGAAGCACTGCGGCTGCTGAACATAGCTGCTAAAAATTATTACAAGTACCCGACAGCCAGTCGAGGTGGCACCAGGTGGCCAACCACTTCAAATGAGGTAGAAGCCTCAGAATCTGTTAATGCTCGCCTAGACAGGCTGACGAAGCTGGTAATGAAGATTGTGCAACCCACTGGGAAGGTCTATGAGGAAAAGGTTGTGGAGCCATTCTGTGATGAATGTGGAGGCAACCATGATTCCTTTGACTGCGCTGCATCCGTCAATTACATGGGAGTATATGAGAGGAATAATAGACCTGCTAAAAATACCTACAACCTAGGATGGAGTAACCATCCTAACTAATCTAGGAGCAACCCCAGAATTGCTGCAAATCCATCACAGCAACGAAGAGATTATCAGCAGAACCTACCACGATACTGCCACCACAGCAGGATACAAACACTTCTTCCTTAGAATCTACCTTGCATACTTTCATGTCTCGTACTAATGATTTCATACATAATACAAATAAATTCATTAATAAACTGAATCTTTCATGTACATGACAAAAACCATGATGAACAACCAAGAGGCAGCATTAAGAAATCTGGAGACACAATTCGGGAAGTTTGCTCTGATCATCAACACTAGGCGAATGGGTGAACTACCTAGTGACATTAAAATAGAAAAAGGAAAATCCCATGAAAAATACAAGGCGGTAACAACCAGAAGCGAGATTACATTACAGGACCCATCCGTGCCTGATGCAAGAGAAACAGCACGTGCCGAACCAGAACAACCTGCCGAACATTCCGCCGCAGCAGCATCAGAACAAGAATCAGCAGATAACACCAGGAATGAACAGACAGAACATGAACCAGGTACCCAAAATAGGATGCCCAACAAAAAAAACTGTCAACCATGTACCTCCACCACCATGCCCCTAGAGACTGAAGAAACAAAAGCAAGAGATGCAATATAAAAGGTTCCTGGATGTGCTAATGCAAGTCAAAATCAACCTTCCACTACTAGAGTTGATTGAACAAATGCCCAGCTATGACAAGTTCTTGATAGATATGGTATCCAAATGAACAAGGATTGGGGAATTTGAAACGGTGGTAGTAACGGAAGGATGCATGGCTATGTTGCAGAATAAAGCACCGCCCAAACAGAAAGATCCAGGGTACAACCAAATCGCCATCGCACTGGAGGACAAGGCCAAAACAACCTTCACTTGCCCATATGTCATCTATGCTTTTCGAAGAATGACATTTAGTTTGTGCAATGCCCCAGCCACATTCCGGCGATGCATGATGGCTATATGCTCCGACATGATAGAAGATTTCATGGAAATCTTCATGCACGAATTCTGTGTCTTCGACAGTAGCTTCGACAGCTGCCTCAGCAACCTTGAGAAAGTACTGACCAGATGTGAGGAAATAGACCTAGTGCTTAACTGAGAAAAATGCCACTTTATAATCGACGAAGGCATAGTCTTGGGGCATAAAATTTCCGAACAGGGAATAGAAGTAGACAAAGCGAAGATCGAAGTCATGGATGTGCTAATGCAAGTCAAAATCAACCTTCCACTACTAGAGTTGATTGAACAAATGCCCAGCTATGACAAGTTCTTGATAGATATGGTATCCAAATGAACAAGGATTGGGGAATTTGAAACGGTGGTAGTAACGGAAGGATGCATGGCTATGTTGCAGAATAAAGCACCGCCCAAACAGAAAGATCCAGGGTACAACCAAATCGCCATCGCACTGGAGGACAAGGCCAAAACAACCTTCACTTGCCCATATGTCATCTATGCTTTTCGAAGAATGACATTTAGTTTGTGCAATGCCCCAGCCACATTCCGGCGATGCATGATGGCTATATGCTCCGACATGATAGAAGATTTCATGGAAATCTTCATGCACGAATTCTGTGTCTTCGACAGTAGCTTCGACAGCTGCCTCAGCAACCTTGAGAAAGTACTGACCAGATGTGAGGAAATAGACCTAGTGCTTAACTGAGAAAAATGCCACTTTATAATCGACGAAGGCATAGTCTTGGGGCATAAAATTTCCGAACAGGGAATAGAAGTAGACAAAGCGAAGATCGAAGTCATGGCCAACTTGCAGCCGCCGACCGCTGTCAAGGGCATACAAAGTTTTTTGGGACACGCAGGTTTCTATCTTAGATTCATTGAATTTTTTCTAAAATTTCTAAACCGTTGTGTACCTTGCTGGAACAGAACAAGCCATTCATCTTCGATGAGGCATGCCAGGAGGCGTTCAAAACATTAAAGGAAAAGCTAGTCACAATAGCTATTGTAGTCCCCCTGATTGGAGTCAACCCTTCGAACTCATGTGTGATGCTAGTGACACGGTCGCTGGCGGCGCCCTAGGGCTGCGCAGAGATAAGATCTTTCATGTCATATACTACGCTAGCAAAACACTAAATACTGCACAGACCAACTACACCACTACATAAAAAGAATTGCTGGCAGTAGTATTTGCTTTCGATAAGTTCCGACCCTACATGATTGGCACAAAGGTGATAGTTCACACAAACCATTCTGCCTTAAGGTACATGTTCGCAAAGAAAGATACAAAGCCCCGCCTAATCCGGTGGATCCTACTGCTGCAAGAGTTTGACGTAGAAATCTGAGACATTAAGGGCACAAAAAATCAAGTGGGAGATCATCTCTCACGACTAGAGAATAGACAAGAGAACACCTCCCAGAGTGAAATTCATGATGAATTCCCTAACGAACATTTGCTACTAGCCTCTGCTCTAGTAGTCGCCCTAGAAGTTGAAGGACTAGTACCTGCCGCCCATGTAGAAGTCGCGGCAGTAACATCAATAGACACACCCTAGTACGCGGATATTGTAAATTATTTAGTATCTGGTGTTTTGCCTTATGAAATTAACTTTCAAGGAAAGAAATGACTCTAACATGATGCGAAGCGTTACTTTTGGGACGAGCCTTTCTTGTTTAAAAATTGTTCAGACCATGTTATAAGACGGTGTGTACCCGATGATGAACAACATCCCATACTCTCACAATGCCACTCAGCACCATATGGAGGCCATCTTGGTGGGCAGCGCACAATAGCAAAGGTGCTGTAATCAGGGTTCTTTTAGCCGACACTACATAAAGACGTTCAAACATTCTACAAACAGTGTGACAACTGCCAAAGAACATGAAATATATCGAGAAGGAATGAGATGCCCCTTCAAACAATTATAGAGGTCAAGTTATTCGATGTTTAGGGGATAGATTTTATGGGATCATTCCCATCTTCGTGTAGAAACATGTACATCCTCCTAACAGTTGATTATGTATCTAAGTGGGTAGAAGCCATAGCTACCCCTCACAATGATGCAAAGACTGTTCATAGGTTCTCACAAAAGAACATCTTCATGAGGTTCGGAGTACCAAGAGCAATCATTAGTGATGAAGGCACCCATTTTGATAACAGATTAATTGCAAAGGTACTCTAGAAAGTAGGGGTCAAGCACAAGATTGCTGCAGCCTATCATCCACAAACAAATGGGCAGGCAAAAAATTTGAAGAGGGAGGTCATGACCATCTTGGAGAAAGTTGTAAACACTAATAGAAAAGATTAGTCATTGAAACTAGGCGACGCTCTTTAGGCGTATTGAACAGCATACAAAACACCATTCGAAATGTCTCCATATCGTCTAGTATACGGAAATGCCTGTCATCTCCCTATCGAAATAGAACACAGGGCGTAGTGGGTTTTCAAGGCAGTTAACATGGACTGGAAACAGGCTGGGGAAAAGAGACTGCTAAATATGACAGAGATGGAAGAATTTCGGCGGGAGGCATACAAAAACGCCAAGCTGTACAAGAAAAAAAAATAAAAAAATGGCACGACGGCAAGGTTCAGCAGCGGAAATTCCTGCCAGGGCAGCAAGTGTTGTTGTTCAATTCCCGCCTTAGACCGTTTCCTGGAAAGCTAAAATTCAGATGGTCAGGACCCTACGAAGTAGTCCAAGCCTTCCCACATGGCGTCGTAATGATAAAATCCACAAAAGAAGGGATACAGTTCAAGGTCAATAAGCATCGACTAAAGCGCTATACAAGGGACTCTGCCATGAAAGAATAGGAAGTATTCACATTAAGGGATGCTGACCCCTCTGTGACATAACCTTCTCTTGTCCGCTATTTAATGTTTTAGTAGGAGTATAATTTAGGATTAGGTTTCATTTGTTTTAATTTTTCTTTATTACCGACTCACAATCAATTATACAGGTCCAAACCCAAGAACCGCAAAGCACAAGGCATCAATGCCAAGCTCGCTGTCGTCACCTACCAACATCAGTAACCTCAAACGTCTTCCCTTTTTCTTACTTTAGTTCATTTTTTCTCTTTTGTGCATTCAGGGCAATGCCCATCTCGAGTTTGGGGGGATAGCTCTCGCATCATTTGTCTAGGAATTTTCAGTTGCATTTTTCGGTTGCATTGTACCTGCCTTAGTAATAACCGAAAACAAATTGTTATGACTTGTGCCTATGATAGGATAGTCGATAAATTTATTCTCGCACCTAACTAAAAATGAACTTAATCTTGAGGAAAAGCATGAAATATGACTTAGAATTTTTTTTCTTTTTTCCTGAAAATGTTAATCACATCTATTACTTGCTGAACATGTTAGAATATTTGATGAACATTGCCTGTTTGTTTTTAGAATTCTTTGCAAAATTCTAACTATGATTGCAGGTAGTTGCCGAGGTAGGCAAAAGAAACAAAAAATGCAGTACTGCCACAACAAAAAAATCAAAAACAAGGAACAATGTTATATTACCCTAGAGGTGCACGCAACAGGCTATAACAAGAATCTTGTGCAAGGACACTCCACTGCTATCAAAGTCCATGAATCTAAAAGCCTTAAAGTGACAAACAAATTAGCATGAGTGAATGAAAGTCTTCACGAGATGACTCTACTCCAAGGGTTCGGGGTTTTGTAGTTTGCTCCTATCTCAACGTCAGACCTAGAAGAGTAGTTGTGAAAAGATGAATCCCTCACTGCCATGATTAAAAATATTATGCTTAAACTATGCTTTCTCGGCAACAACCTTTAAATCACAACATCATCTTTGTTTAATTATTTATTTTGCATATTCAACCTGTTTACAGACATGCACACACCACACAAGCATGAGAAATTTAATTATGAGTTTTTTCTTGCTTCTTTCCCTTCACTAATTTAAAATAGGTGTCATGGCCTTGAGGCATAAAATCAAGTTAAGAATAAGTTTTTCTTTTTGATTATTATTAGAGCAAGTATTTTAGGTTGCTTTGCTTGAGGACAAGCAATAGTTCGAGTTTGGGGGTGTGTAAAGTGTCCACAAGTCCTATATTTCATACACATTCCACCTCTTACTATTACTGTTTGAAGCATATTTTAGGCATAAGTAGGTGCATGCATGGCATTTCACAATATTTCTTTGTTTTACCCTGCTTTTATAGATTAACGTTTATTTGGTAAATAAGAGATACTATTAAGTGTATTTTTGTATTTAGGTACTACATGATGAAAGGGGAACCAAAGAGTTGAGGATTCAAGGCTGAGGAAAAAAACCTAGGAGATGCACTGATGCAGTTCCAGCAGAAGACAATTGATGCCGACAAAAGTTGCCGCCGACCTTGCTTCCCACGGCAGTTGACTATGGAAGTTGGAGAACCAGAGTGCGATTTGTAGAGCTAAAAACCATGAATCTATCACCGGCATCCATTTCATTTTTTGATGTTTACAGTAGCAGCTAGAGCCGCTGTTGCGTGTAAAAGTGTCTATCACAATGTAGTGCAAGTGTACACGACGAAAGTAGTAAAGTGATACGTAAGTATCAGATATCGTCTCCAAAGGGACTGGGCTAATAGCTTCAACCAGGAATTACTGCACAAGAGGAAAAAGAAATAGTTTAAATGTTTGTCATGAGATAATAAAGAATACTGATAATAAAAGAATAAAAAATTCAGGATAGAGAGAATGAGTCGGTATTGAATTGCTAAGTAGTGTAGGTGTTGCAATGTCTAGGAATATATGTTCAGTTGTTGCGCTTGTCGCGGCAGCACCTGCCGCGGCAGCGATCACACAACTATGTACTTCAAGCTTGGCAAGAATCCCTGTTGTGCCTTGGCCTATCCCTAGGTCTAAGTCTGTCGATGAACACGTCTTTGATGATACCTCCCGGCGTGAATCGAAGGATGAACACCGATGTTGTTGAATTCTTCCTTAGCCACTTAACCTTGTCCTATCCCTAGGTCCGAGATAGTTCAACCATAAACTAGAGAACCCGTACTTATTCCTTTTGTATACTTAACTCTCCCGATATTAAGTAAATGTGTAATCTCAAAATGCTCTCCCGATACTCTTGCAAGATGTTGAAAACCAGAATAAGCAAACTTGACATCTATTTTATTGAAAAAAAACTTTCCTAAAACAAATGCAATCCTTGCAACTACTTTACAAATCAACCCTTAGCCCTAGGGGAAGTTTAGAACATGATGAGAATGGGAAAACGACTAGGGTTTAGAAGAGAAGGCTCGGAGAGTAATATATCCTTCCCTAGGTCGAATTACATGCCTTTATATAGGCTTTGGGTTCAAGTTTTCTAATATGGCAAGAATACAAGTTTAAACTAAAGTACAACTATATTAAAGAATAAATCTTCAGAGCATATATCTTTAATTCGTCCTTGCTTCTTGCTTGGAGTTTCTTCCTTGAACTTTGTGCTTGGCCTTCATTCTGATCTAGGGCTTGGAAAAATATAAGGGTGCTCCACGACAGATCGGCTTAATTTTCTATTCTTGTCGAGGCCCACTTTACTTTTTCTCTTCACCATTGCTGTCGTCCTTGGATGCCACGGCAGTTGCCGTGGCAGCATCGTCCTCCTCGTCTGCACATCCAGTTCCAGCTCTGCTTCTTTACTGCCCAGCGTCTGCTTCTTCACTGCCCTCCATCTGCTATAGCAGCTACCTGCAAAAGCAACCAATTTCACTAAAAATTGTGCCATTTGATATATTTGTGATGTATAAATGAAATCTAACCTAAATGCAATGAATTATGCTTGAATGAAACAGAAATATGGGTTAAATAGGGGATAAAATATAGAACTTTTACACACTCAACACACTCTCAAACTCAAGTTTTTGCTTGCCCTCAAGCAATTTAGACCTAAATATGAAAAACAAAATTTTTGTTTGGCTTAAAACAGTGAACTTTTCCTTACCTACCATTCATTCCCTATTGTGAGCAACACCTTGTTGGATAAATTAGGATTCATTCGGAACCTTGCTATAATTCTCGTGTAGTGTGTGCATGCTTGTGAACAGTTATATGCCAAGACTCCCTCTATTTACTAGAATAGTTAAGCTTCGAGCTAGAATTTTTATGCCAATTTTAATCTTTTTTGGAGGCAATTCTTAGGCTCCTTTAGTTTTTATGCAGACTCGATTCTATTTTCTCAAGCTTAAGTTTGACTAGAGCCAGTTTCGGGCACCTCTAGCTAACTTCCTAGGGCCGGTTTCGGGCACCTCTAGGTGTATTAAGCCCATTTTCTTAACTTCGTTTCCTAGAGCCAGTGTTAGGCACTTCTAGGTGCAACTCAAGTGTTAACCTTTCTATTATAGTTTACTAGCAGAGTTCTAGGCAGTATAAAAGTCACAAATGGTGTTTAAGATTTAGAACTATAGTAAGGCTCTAAACTGCTCCAAAAACTATCCTAAAGGCACTGCCACGACAGAGACTGTCACGGCAGGTAAGTTCAGTTCAAAGATATAAGCCAAATTTTCATCATTTTTAAGCAAAAATAAACTAATTAAAAGACACGATTTTTAAACTTAAACAGACTTTATTAATGGAGGGATGCCACCCCCAAACTCGAGGGTTACATTGCCCTCAATGCAAATGACAGAAATGGAAAAGAAAAATAAAAACAACATCACAAAATATAAAAAAGGCAGACAACAATATAAGATAAGAAACTTAAAATTTCAAGTGTTGTCGTCACCGCTGCTGCTGCTGCTGCTACTGCTGAGTTGAATCTGCTGACGGGCAGTGACTTTCTTTGCTGGTGCTGGCAGACGGATGGGAGAGGCATAAGTGTTCTTGGTTTTGGCTTCCCGTGGAGGTTGGATGCGGGTAGGGGAGATATGATGTGGTTTCTCCAATACCTGAACCTCCTCGGAGCTGCTACTACTACTGCTACTGCTACTGCCGCTATCCAATTTTTCTTTATCTGCTGGTTCGACTCCGGGGCCTGTTTTCTGTCGTTTCTCGAGGGTGAACTCCTTGAACAAGTTCCTCTTGACAGAGGGCTCGTCATCGGATGCCACCCAAATTTTAGAGGAGAAGCCAGCAATATACTTGTCGAGGTCGGACATAGGCTCCTTCCGCTTGACTCCCCTGGCAGAAGTTTCTGTTGTGCAGCATCCTCCTGCAGCTATTGTGGCAGGGGTCAGAGTGGACGCGGCAGATGGCGTTTTTGGTGTGGCAGCAGGGGTAGGGGTATGAGCAGGGGTGGGGGCAGCAAAATAATGGTTGGGGAATACAGGGAACAATGCATCAGGGAAATTAAGAGAGGTGTGGATGAAATGTACCGTGTCGGTGGTGAAGTCTTGGATGAAACTCATCATGCCTAGCTATCGTTCCTCCACTTTCTGTATGGCAGTGAGTATTTGTGTCGAGGTGTCTGCTGCGGTGGGCTGCCTGGGCTCTGTGGCGGCAGGTTCGGTTTCGGTGGGCTCTGTCGGCTCACCTGCCGTGGCAGTGGGATCAAAGGACGACAAGGGTGTTGCAGCTTTGAGTTCCACCATGCTGACGATGTTCTTATCTGTCCACATTGTGGCCGAGGCAGAGGGCAGTAATGAGGTAAGGGTAGAAGAGTGGTCCTAACGGCCGGTATGCACAATCCAAGATTCCCACCCGAACATATCTGCCAACGTTAATTGGCCTCTAATTTAAAATAGAATGGATGAGGGCTAACCTTGGTTGGTCGACTGTTGTGTTGTGCGAGGAGGGCATAATCCGTTTCTTGATAAATGCACTCCAAAGTTTTGCCTCCGACGTTAGTTGAACTCGTTTTACCGTCCTTGGATGTTTAGGATCGGTATTCCACTCGGTGCCCTCGTCTGTGAGTTCTGCCATCACACCATCGTAGTCGGCAGGCTCTAAACTCTCCACAAATCTCATATGGCCATCTTCATTTCTTCCAACATAGAACATGTAGAGTGTGTTGATGTATTCAGGCTCGAAAGGTACCTCTTTCCCTCGGACTGTAACTGCTGTCACTTCCCTGCTGTCGATGGCAGCATAAAATTCCCGTACGAGGGTCACGTTCATTTCCTCTAGTTGCTCGGCAAATATCTGCCACTGCAGGGCTATGATTTTGTGGGCTATGAACGGTTGCAGCCCCAGGTTCTCTGTTCTAGAGGTGTAAATGAAGCCTTTCTCCTCCCACATATCTCGTATCTGGAAGGAGCTTGGAGTGGATGCCGCTGGGGCAGATCCTGAGGTAGTGCTTCGAAGGGTATTTCTAGTACTCATGTTGCAAGGACTGTGGAAAGAAAATGAAAGCAATTAAAATTCTAGAGGAAACAAGTAGATAGAGTAAAAGTGAGTGAAAAATGAATAGTAAAATGGGGTTTATATAGAGGGGGAGCTTGCTGCCCGTTGGAGTTGTAACGGTAGGCGCGAATAATGGGGCAAGCTGTTACGCGGTTTCTGACGCGTCTGTCACGCGTTTCCGTGTTTGCTGCACGTCTGTTACGTGTTTGCGTGTCTTCCGCGACAGCGTGTTGACAGGCTGGATTTTCTGCGTATGTCGCGGCAGCTGTAACGACAGGCTCCAAAGTTGGGCATTTTGGGCTGATGAAAAAATGGTGGGCTGAATTCACTTCTTCTCTTCTCCTTGTCTCCTTTATTTCCTGAAAATAATTAAAATAAAAAGTTTAGTTTCTAAAAATAAAATAATTCTAATTACCTAATATATATATATGTATATATATATATATATAAAAAAATAAAAATAATAATAATAATAATAATAATAATAATAATAATAATAATAATAATAATTAGGTTAAATTAGGGATGCCAGGAGGGGCATCTCCTAAAGTAACCACTTCCCGCATTCTTAGGGCTTCAGTCCCCTTATTGTGATGGCATCATGGGGGAAAACCTGCACCACTTGGAATGGGCCAGATCATCTAGATTTCAGCTTCCCTAGGAAGAGTTTCAACCTAGAGTTGAATAACAACACAAGCTGCCTTGGGCAGAACTGTCGTGGCAGCAACTTCTTGTCATGCCACTTCTTTGTTTTGTCTTTATATATTCTTGCGTTGTCATAGGCCATTGCTCGAATTTCTTCAATCTCATTCAGATCAAGTAGCCTTTTCTGTCCTGCTTTTTCCAAGTCCATATTCACTGCCTTGATGGCCCAGTATGCTCTGTGCTCAATCTCGATAGGTAAATGGCATGTTTTCCCATAAATCAGTCGGTAGGGTGACATTCCCAATGTAGTTTTGAATGATGTTCTATCGGCCCATAAAGCATCATTGAGGTGTAGAGACCAGTCCTTACGAATTGGCTTAAGCATCTTTTCAAGAATGTTTTTAACCTCTCTGTTGGATATTTCAACATGTACATTGGTCTGAGGGTGATACGCTGTTGCGATCCGATGTTTGACACCATACTTTTTTAAGGCAGCAGCTATAACCCTATTATCGAAATGCCTCCCTTCATCACTGATGATCCCCTTAGGGATGCCAAATCTGGAAAATATGTTTTTATGTAAAAACCTCTGAACCATCTTGGCATCGTTTTTATGAGTAGCGACCGCTTCAACCCATTTGGACACATAGTCCACTGCCAGGAGGTTATATAAGTTCCCACATGAAGTTGGGAATGGTCCCATAAAGTCAATCCCCTAAACATCGAAGATTTCGACTTCAAGAATGTTTTGTAGCGGCATCTCATGTCTTCTTGAGATATTTCCAGTCCGTTAACACTTGTCACAGTTTTTGTAAAATGTCTGGGCATCCTTGAACAATGATGGCCAATAAAATCCCGACTGCAAAACCTTGGCAGCAGTTTTGTTACCTCCTAAGTGTACTTCATACTATGAATCATGGCAGTGATGTAGTATAGCTTCCTGTTCATCATGTGGTACGCATCTCCTGATAACCTGATCTGCACAATACTTGAAAATAAGAGGTTCGTCCCAATAATAATGCTTAACATCATTTTGGAACCTCTTCCTAGCTTGATAATTAAGGCCGAGAGGAGTTATTCCGCTAACTAAATAATTAACGAAATCAGCATACTAGGGGAGTTCAGAAAACTTACATGCCGCCATGGCTGTCGCGGCAGTGCTTGTGGCAGCGAACAACTGCTCGTCAGGGAAGGTCTCCAGTATTTGTGTCTCGTCTGCTAGGAGACACTTTCCCTTCTCTGGTCTTGACAAGTGATCTGCAACTTGATTCTCTGTTCCCTTTTTGTCTTTGATCTCAAGGTCGAACTCTTGCAGTAGCAAAATCCAACGTATCAGTCTAGGCTTTGCATCCTTTTTGGTGAACAAATACTTCAATGCAGAGTGGTCTGTGTGGACTATGACCTTCGTTCCAAGTATATATGAACGGAACTTGTCAATAGAGAACACCACAGCTAACAGTTCCTTCTCTGTTGTGGTGTAATTTACTTGGGCGCCATTCAATGTTTTGCTGGCATATTATATGACATGAAAGAGATTGTCTTTCCTCTGCCCAAGTGCTGCCCCGACAGCATAGTCACTAGCATCACACATAATCTCAAATGGTAGTTTCCAATCTGGTGGTTGTACTATTGGGGTTGTTACCAGCTTTTCTTTCAGAACCTTGAATGCCTCAGTACATTCAGCGTTGAAGTCGAAGGGACGGTTCTGCTCCAGAAGATGGCATAAGGGTTTGGTGATCTTCGAAGAGTTCATGATAAACCTCCGATAAAAACCAACATGCCCTAAGAAACTCCTGATTCCCTTGACTGTGGTGGGTGGCGGCAGCTTTTCAATTACCTCGATCTTAGCTCTATCGACATCTATGTCACGGCAGCTTATTTTATGGCCTAGGACTATCCCTTCATCCACCATGAAGAGACATTTCTCCTAGTTCAATACCAAGTTTGCTTTCTCACATCTTTTGAGCAGTTTCTGTAGGTTGCCTAGGCAGCTTTCAAAATTGTCTCCAAAGATAGAAAAATCATCCATGAATATCTCCAAGAAATCTTCCACCATATCGAAGAATATTGCCATCATGCACCTTTGAAAAGTTGCTGGTGCATTACAAAGTCCAAATGGCATCCTCCGAAAAGCATAAGTACCGTATGGGCATGTGAACGTCGTCTTCTCTTGATCATCCGGTGCGATGGCTATTTGATTGTAACCTGAGTATCCATCAAGAAAACAATAGTAACGCTTTCCCGCTAATCTATCAAGCATTTGATCAATAAAATGCAAGGGAAAGTGGTCCTTCCAGGTAGCTTTGTTAAGCTTCCGGTAGTCCATACAAACCCTCCAACCGTTCACAGTCCTGGTTGGGATTAACTCATTTTCTTCGTTGGTTACCACGGTTATTCCTCCTTTCTTAGGAACGCACTGCACCGGACTCACCCACTTGCTATCCGAGATGGCATAGATTATTCTAGCATCTAGCCATTTTATGATCTCTTTACGTTCCACCTCTCGCATAGCATCGTTTAAACGTCTCTGTGCATCAATGGTTGGGTTGTGATAATCCTCTAAGAGGATTTTATGCATGCATAGTGCCGGACTGATGCCTTGGATATCAGCTATCGTCCATCCAATAGCCTTTTTGTGCTGCTGCAGCATCCCTATTAGCTGTTGTTCCTGTTCCTGCATCAACTTGGAAGAGATGATTACGGGCAACGTATCATTTAAACCAAGGAAAACATATTTGAGCTGCCCTGGCAGGGGCTTAAGATCTAGAACAGGTGGTTCTACAGTTGATGGCTTTTGGACTATATGTTCTTCCGAGGTATAGTTTAAGGGCTCGAATAACTTACCTGGACGATTGCCTATCCAATTTACCTCCTCTTGATCTTCAGTATCAGATTCTGAGGAGCTGCTGTAGTCGTCACTGTCGTGACAGTCTTCTAAATGGCTGCTGAGGCAGTGGCCAATTTTGATGTCATGGCAGCCCGACCTGATGCAGGGTTGGTCAAGGATAACATCAGTGATAGCCTTGCATTCTTCTTCCGCATCAACATGTTTTATTGCCTGGAAAACATTCAGCTTGATGTCTTGATCCTTCACTCTCATAGTGAGTTCTCCTTTTTCCACATCAATCAGTGATCTTCTTATGGCTAAGAAGCGTCGCCCCATGATGATTGGTGCATTCTCATCTGCTTCACAATCTAAAACAAGAAAGTCAGCAGGAAAAATAAACTTATCCACTCTTACCAGAATATCTTCAATTTTCCCTTCTAGATGAACGTAAGAGCGGTCTGCCAGCTGCAGTACGACTATTGTGGGACAAGCTTTTCCAATACCTAATTTCTGAAAAACAGATTTGGGCATTAAATTTATACTAGCACCAAGATCACAAAGTGCCTTACCCACAAATTTAGCTCCGATTATGCACGGTATGATGAAGCTCCCAGGATCCTTCTTCTTCTGGGGTGGATGCTTGTGCAGAATACTCATGCATCCCTCTGTCATTTTAACCGTTTCAAATTCCCTAAGTCTGGATTTCTTCGACATGGCATCCTTGAGAAATTTGGCATAACCAGGCATCTCTTTTATAGCATCTAACAGCAGAATATTGATATGGACCTGCTTAAAAATGTCGTAGATCTTCTTAAGCTGGGATTCATGTTTCAAATTCTATAACCGCTGAGGAAAATGAGGTGGGGGACGATAATCAGCAATACGTCCTTCCCACTGCATTCGGATCTGAGAAGGTTTAGGTTATTCATCTTTCTCCTCTATCCCTTCTGCTGTCGTGACAGGTTCATCGGCAGTAGACTGTTTGTTGTCTGCTGGGGCAGCTTTCTCGGCAGTCGACTCCAAGGCTGGTTCTTTAGCTGATTCAGCTTCCTTCTCTGGCCCTGGTAATTTCTTCCCACTCCTTGTTGTGATGGCTTTTCACTGCTCATGTGTGGGTTGTCTACCGTTCTCAGTATCACTAGGAAATCCTCCATTCTGCCTCGGTTTAATATGCTGGGAAACCTGACCCATCTGTGTCTCCAGTGATTTCAGAGTAGCTTCATGGTTGGTTATCTACATATCTGTTTTATCCATAAATGATTCGGTCTTCTTGACGAAGTGATTCATGTTCTCAATGTAAGTTCTTGTTTGAGAAAAAAACGTAGCCAAGGTTTGTTCCAGTATACTAGTCGTGGCAGCTGGTGGCTATTGTTGCTGCTGTTGTGGTTGCTGCCGAGTCAGTAATCTAGGTCCCCCTAATTCTGAGTGTTATGTGCTTGAGGATTCAGGGCATTGTTAGGGTTTCTCCAAGAGAACTTGGGATCCTTTCTCCAGTTGGGATTGTAGTTGTTGGAATTATAGTTCTGTTTATTGTAGTTCCCAACATACATCCCTTCTTCTAGCTGTAGCGGACAAGCTTCCGAACAGTGATTTCCATCGCAAGTTTCGCATACCTCTTCAGATGAGTAGACAAGTTGTAAATCTTCTTTCAAGAGCCTTTTCATTGCCTTAGTGAGATATGCCACCTGTGATTTTAGAGAACTGTCGGCCTCATAATCTTTCGCAGCTAGTACTCGTTTACCCCCTCTTCTTGCTGTAGGAAATTGTTCCTCGTTGTTCGCCAGATTTTTCAATCCTACCATTGCATCTTCTGGATCTTTGTCCAACAGCAATCCATTCACTACTGAATCAATTCTCATACGAGTCTGTAAGTTGGCAGCATTATAAAATTTAGTTACTTGGTTCCAAACGGGGAATCCATGCATTGGGCAGTTCCTCAGAAGAGTGGTAAATCTGTCCCAAACCTCATGCACCGGCTCGTCATCCTCCTGTTGAAAAGTAGCTATTTCGTTACGTAATCGCTCAGATAAATGTGAAGGATTAAAACGAGACAAGAATTCACGAGTTAAATCTGCCCAAGTTCGTATTGAACCGGGCGTTAGTTTATTCCACCAAGTTTTCGCCCTGTCCCTCAATGAGTGAGGAAATAACCGAAGCCTCAGTATCTCCGGATTAACTCCTGGTAGTCTAAACGAACCACAGATTTCCTGGAACGTTTTCAGATGCTCCCTAGCATCCTCTGTAGCAGCATCACTAAATTGGCCAGCGTTGTTAATAATGCTGAACATAACTGGTTTCAGCTCAAAATTGTCAACTTCTACGTCTGGCAGGGTTGTTTCTAGTTCCACATGATCATTGAGCATGTAGTCTCGGCATGACCGGCGTGCAGCAGCGGCAGGAGGATCGACAGGTTGTTCGTTCCTCGCATCTTCGGCAGGATCTTCATCATCCTGGGGATTCCTTTGGTTGTTCATGGCTTCTAACTGTTCTTCAAGGTATTCATTTCTGGCTAACACAAAGCGAAGTCGGTTCCTAAGATTGTACGAGCGTTCGATTTCAGGGTCTAATGGATACTCAGGTTCCTCTCCTTGTCTCGATCTACTCATAATCAGAAAACCTTGTAAAAAGCACATGTTGAACAATCCAAGTGAAACAAAATAGAAAAATAAAAGAAGTGCAGTAAAAGGTAGGGTAAAGATATGTTGCCAGTCCCCGGAAACGGCACCAAAAACTTGTTGTGTGTAAAAGTGTCTATCGCAATGTAGTGCAAGTGTACACGACACAAGTAGTAAAGTGATACGTAAGTATCGGATATCGTCTCCAAAAGGACTGGGCTAATAGCTTCAACCTGGAATTACTGCACGAGCAAAAAAAGAAATAGTTTAAATGTTTGTCACGAGATAATAAAGAATACTAATAATAAAAGAATAAAAAATTCAGCATAGAGAGAATGAGTCGGTATTGAATTGCTCAGTAGTGTAGGTGTTGCAAAGTCTAGGAATATCTGTTATGTCGTTGCGCTTGTCGTGGCAGCGGTCTGTTGTTAGCCGCGGCAACGATCACACAACTCTGTACTTCAAGCTTGGCAAGATTTTCTGATGTGCCTTAGCCTATCCCTAGGTCCAAGTCTGTGGATGAACACGTCTTTGATGATACCTCCCGGCGTGAATCGAAGGATGAACACCGATGTTGTTGAATTCTTCCTTAGCCACTTAACCCTGTCCTATCCCTAGGTCCGAGATAGTTCAACCATAAACTAGAGAACCCGTACTTATTCCTTTCGTATAATTAACTCTCTCGATATTAAGTAAATGTGTAATCTCACAATGCTCTCCCGATACTCTTGCAAGATGTTGAAAACCAGAATAAGCAAACTTGAAGTCTATTTTATTGAACAAAAAATTTCCTAAAACAAATGCAATCCTTGCATCTACTTTACAAATCAACCCTTAGCCCTAGGGGAAGTTTAGACCATGATGAGAAGGGGAAAACGACTAGGGTTTAGAAGAGAAGGCTCAGAGAGTAATATATCCTTCCCTAGGTTGAATTACATGCCTTTATATAGGCCTTGGGTTCAAGTTTTCTAATATGGCAAGAATACAAGTTTAAACTAAAGGACAACTCTATTAAAGACTAAATCTTCAGAGCATATATTTTTAATTCGTCCTTCCTTCTTGCTTGGAGTTTCTTCCTTGAACTTTGGGCTTGGCCTTCATTCTGATCTAGGGCTTGGAAAAATATAAGGGTGCTCCACGACAGATCGGCTTAATTTTCTCTTCCTGTCGAGGCCCACTTTACTTATTCTCTTCACCATTGTTGTCATCCTTTGATGCCACGGCAGCGGCCATGGCAACATTGTCCTCCTCGTCTGCACATCCAGTTTCAGCTCTGCTTCTTTACTGCCCAGCGTCTGCTTCTTCACTGCCCTTCATCTGCTACAGCAGCAACCTGCAAAAGCAACCAATTTCAGTAGCAACTGTGCCATTTGATATATTTGTGATGTATAAATGAAATCTAACCTAAATGCAATGAATTATGCTTGAATGCAGCAGAAATATGGGTTAAATAGGGGGTAAAATATATAACTTTTACACACTCCACAGCCGTCGAAGCAAAAATATCAAGATTGCTTGCGAGCTGAGGCAAATGAGATAAATTCCATATTCCACGCAAAGAAGTCAGAGTTTTAAGTCATATTAAAGATGGAAAGCTACTTTCAAGGACTTCTACTTTAAGGAGGACTTAACGTAGCCATCAGTCTATAAATACCCATTGTACTCCTAGTTCAAATGATCTAATGATTTCTATAGAATTTGCTAGTGTTCTTTGCCGCTGCCATGTTCTAAACTCCACTTGGGTTAGGGTTATGTTGTAAATTAGTTGTGAAATGGTTGTTTTAGGTTTTGAGTTGTGTAGAACTAATGTTTTGATATAATAATTGAAAAATGTTTTGGACTAATTTGAAAAGAATTTAAAACTTGTTTTTAAGTCCAAACAACTTGAATTTATGTTTGAGGTATTTTGAAAGGTTTTTGGCAAAGATTTTTCATGTTTTTAATAGCCAAACTTGTGTTTTCACGTTACCAGTATCGATACGGTTGTACCCGTACTGATACCATTTTGCCTCAGTTTGGCCACTGTCAAAACCTGTATCGATACAAGGGTTTAGTGTACTGATACGGAGTGGGGTCGTTTCGATACGCCACGTCATCGTACCGATCCCATTTCAACTACCCCAACGGCTATTTCCCAACGGCCATTTAAATATCAAGCCGTACTGATACCGCTCTACGTGTATCGATACCCCATGCTGGCAAGAGCCTAACGGCTATTTCCTCAAGAAGGCCGTATCGATACCGTTCCACGTGTATCGATACTGGTAGCTGCAGAACAGCATTTATGAATGGAAATAAAGTCCTCAACGGCTCCAAATCATCCCCAACGGCTAGTAACGGCTACAAACTCATTTGGGAGTATAAAAGGGACTTCCAAGCATCAAGAGAAGATTAATGCTCATATTCTCAAACATCAAATGATCAAAAAGTGTCTTAGTGCTTAAATTGTCAATTCTTGTATAGACAAACACTAGTGAGCCAAAATTGTCAAATTTGCTCAAGTGTTTTAGGTTTTGCGTGAGTGCCTAATTGTGCAAACAAACATCTACTAGAGGGTTTTAAGTTTGCTTTATTTATCTCTTTGTAAAGAGGGTCTTGATCAAGGCTTTGGGTAGAAGCTTGATCGGTTGTAAGGGTTTCCTCCTAATCCTAGAAAAGGGGACGAATCAATAGTGGATTGATTGTGAAATCCTTAGTGGGAAGCTAAGGTAGTGGATGTAGACCTTGGTTAGAAGGTTGAACCACTATAAATCATTGTGTCTTTTTATATTCTAGCTTCCACAACCCTTCCACCCAAAAATCCACCTCTCCACCACTTGGTGAGCAATATTGGTTGATCGAATCGAGCTCCACACAACTCAACAAGTTGTTTTCTTCAATAAAATATTTCAAGTTTGCTTAATTTTTACACTTCATTCTTTCAATTAGTCTACACTAGTCAGTTGAGAGAATCCATTTTTTGGGCACGAAAGTGTAAGGCTCGATCACTAGTTCATCAACCGGCTCAAATGGCACAATCAATCGACAAACCGCCTTTCTTTGACGGAGACCACTATGCCCATTGGAAAACAAAGATGAAATTCTTCTTGAAGTCAAGAGATTACAAGCTATGGGATATAGTTGAAGATGGTCCGTTCGTGCCTCAAAGAAGTAAAGCGGAGTGGAGTGCCGACGATCGCAAGAAGATGGAGCTAAATTGCAAGGCCTTGCACATTCAATTTTGTGCATTTGGTCCATCCATCTATGAGAAGATGTCTTCTTGTGAGAGTGCCAAGGAGGTATGGGACAAGCTTGAAGTCACATACGAGGGGACAAATGAAGTCAAGGAGACCAAGATTGGGCTCCTAACCTTGGAGTATGAGAACTTCAAAATGGATCCGGAAGAGAACATCGAGAAGATGTTTGATAGGTTCTCCACCATCACCAATGGTCTCAAAGGCTATGGAGAAGCCTTCTCGGAGGAAAAGCTTGTTTGAAAGCTCATCTACTCACTTCCCGAGTCTTGGGACTCTAAGAGGACCGCCATCATCGAAGCCAAAAATTTGAAGACCTTGAAGCTTGATGAACTCATGGGGTCTCTCCTTACTCATCAAATCATGAAGAAGAACAAAGAGGATGAGAAGAGAAGGGAAGAAATTAGAGCTATGGGAGAGAATAAAATCAAAGGGCTTGGCATCAATGCAAGTGTCATGGCTCTCAAATCCTCCACATGCCATCATGTCTACACAAGTGAAGAGGAGGATGAAGATGAAGAGATAGTTAATCTCTTCAAGAAGTGTGCCCCGTTCATGAAGAAAGCCTTGAGAGAGCTTGAACAATAACCTAAAAGAAAGGAGAGGGCCAACACTTCTAGCCATAAGAAGAAGGCATATGTGGCTACTTGGAGTGATGAAGACTCCACCGACGATGAACAAGCCAACCTTTGCCTTATGGCCATCGAAGAAGATTCAAGGGTAACTTCTAATTCATCTACTTCATGTTCTTATTCCTTTGATGAATTACAAGATGCCTATGATGATTTGGTTTTAGATTTTAGAAGCCACATTTTGAAAAACAATAAATTGATTTCAAAGTTAAAAATTCAAAATGATTTGCTTTCTAAAACCAAACTTGAACTTGAAGCAAAACTTGAAGAGTTTGAATTAAAATGTATTGATTTACAAAAATTTCTTCAAAAAGTTCAAGGAGAAAAAGATTTGATTTCCAATGAGCTTGAAAAGAAAAACAATTTTGGAAAATCAAATTTTTATGTTAGACAATCTAGTGCCCCTAGATTTATTAAAGGAAAATGTTTTAGAAGTGTTTGGGTCCCAAAAGGACTAACCACTTCAATTAAAAAGGATGACATTGAAAAATGGATTCCTAAGGGGACTAAAATGTGTGCTACTAATGTTCATGGATCCAAAGCAATTTGGATACCAAAAGTTACTTGATTGTCTATTGCTAGGTGTGATGGAGATGTTCAACAAGTCAAACATTGAGGGGGAGCTCCATGCACACAAGGAAGAACACTTGGAGAAGGAAGGCTTCACATCCTCCCTTTGGTTCAAGTGTTGGTAAAAATTCTAGTTGTTTTTGTTTTCATTTGTCTATTTTAGTTTAAATTCAACTAGATGATCATATATGTTGGACTAACACTTTTGATGATGCTTTGAGTAAGGGGGAGCCATTTTAAAACCAAAATTTGTATTTTTGTAAAATTTTACATCTATTGTTATTTTGAACTTAATGTTTAAAATTCCTTTTGATATAACAAAAAGGGGGAGAAATGGTTTGAAAAATTGAATTTTCAAATGAATAAGGGGGAGCTTTATTTGATTTACATTCTTAATTCTCTTATTCACATTTTTAAGGTTTAAGGGGGAGAATCCCAAACAATTTTTCAAGTTAATTTTATTATATCAAAAAGGGGGAGATTGTAGAACTAATGTTTTGATATAATAATTGAAAAATGTTTTGGACTAATTTGAAAAGAATTTAAAACGTGTTTTTAAGTCCAAACAACTTGAATTTATGTTTGAGGTATTTTGAAAGGTTTTTGGCAAAGATTTTTCATGTTTTTAATAGCCAAACTTGTGTTTTCACGTTACCAGTATCGATACGGTTGTACCCGTACCGATACCATTTTGCCTCAGTTTGGCCACTGTCAAAACCTGTATCGATACAAGGGTTTAGTGTACCGATACAGAGTGGGGTCGTTTCGATACGCCACGTCACCGTACCGATCCCATTTCAACTACCCCAACGGCTATTTCCCAACGGCCATTTAAATATCAAGCTGTATCATTACCGCTCTACGTGTATCGATACCCCATGCTGGCAAGAGCCTAACGGCTATTTCCTCAAGAAGGCCGTATCGATACCGTTCCACGTGTATCGATACTGGTAGCTGCAGAACAGCATTTATGAAGGGAAATAAAGTCCTCAACGGCTCCAAATCATCCCCAACGGCTAGTAACGGCTACAAAACTCATTTGGGAGTATAAAAGGGACTTCCAAGCATCAAGAGAAGATTAATGCTCATATTGTCAAACATCAAATGATCAAAAAGTGTCTTAGTGCTTAAATTGTCAATTCTTGTATAGACAAACACTAGTGAGCCAAAATTCTCAAATTTGCTCAAGTGTTTTAGGTTTTGGGTGAGTGCTTAATTGTGCAAACAAACACCTACTAGAGGGTTTTAAGTTTGCTTTATTTATCTCTTTGTAAAGAGGGTCTTGATCAAGGCTTTGGGTAGAAGCTTGATCGGTTGTAAGGGTTTCCTCCTAATCCTAGAAAAGGGGACAAATCAATAGTGGATTGATTGTGAAATCCTTAGTGGGAAGCTAAGGTAGTGGATGTAGACCTTGGTTAGAAGGTTGAACCACTATAAATCATTGTGTCTTTTTATATTCTAGCTTCCACAACCCTTCCACCCAAAAATCCACCTCTCCACCACTTGGTGAGCAATATTGGTTGATCGAATCGAGCTCCACACAACTCAACAAGTTCTTTTCTTCAATAAAATATTTCAAGTTTGCTTAATTTTTACACTTCATTCTTTCAATTAGTCTACACTAGTCAGTTGAGAGAATCCATTTTTTGGGCACGAAAGTGTAAGGCTCACGAAAGGGTTAAGCACAGTCACAACATGTTGGGGCGTGACTAACTTTGTTCCTAACCAGTTCACAAGTTTCATCGTCTAAAAGGGATCACTAACCGAGTTTACTATCCTATATTAGGTTTACGCTGAGATTGCTAGGTATTGCCTACGTCACGCTAGGTTTTCGAGCATCCTTACCTAGAAATAAAAAGGATCACCTTCGACTATCCCGCTAAACTTGGAGTATATGCCAGATCTGTCGCCGAGACTTATTTCTGTTCCACCTGCCGAGATATCGAAAGTTGTAGGGGTAGTGACTTGTTGCGGCTGCGTGATAGGGTCGTAGCCTGCCGCCTACCATACCCGCCGAGGCAACATATCGTGGCAGCACGAAACAACTCAGTCTTTTTACAACGCAATTTTCCCACTAAAGAGCAGCATAACCATGCTTTCTCTATCAACCTGATCACCTCTTTTGTTATTTGTGTTGTACTTTACGTTACTCTTCTATCCAACAATCACTTTACTTGTGTTCTTATTTTACCTTGTGCAAGGACTACGAAACGAACTGAGCTTTCCAATCCTCGTGGGATTCGACATCTTTTATACTATAACTTGGGAGGAGTGTGCACTTGCGCTCTCATAAAAAGGTAACACCTACACGCCCTACAATGCACTTCATCATTAAAACAACATGCTAAACACCATGCAACATGTATCACTTATTTCACATCAATTAAACCATTTCTAAACAAAATCAAGCCTTCCAAGCATATCCACCAATATGCTAAGCTTTTAGTAAAACATGCATTTTCTATAATATGCATCATCAACATTTTCGTAATATTACAATTAGTTATATTGGCTTACAAGTTATTAACAACATTCTCGTTTCTCAAAACATATCGGATACACGGATTACCAAATGTTGTCCCAAACATTTCATACACTCTATTGGCATCTCAAGGCTCACACACGAGAGCAACCCTCTACCGTTGTGACACCCGTGGTGGAGTATTCGGTACAATTACAACACCTCAACACCACTCATCGGTAGATGCATAGCCCACTAAGGAGAGAGTGGACACATACAAGGTTCACACCCGGGAGCTACCCTCTACCGTTGCAACCTTAAACATTCTTCAATCGTTAGGGTACTTGGATGGAGTTTTCGGTACAATCACAACCCCTCAACATCCAAGGTGACTTGTTTATAGTGCACTCAATCCTATAGCCGACTAACTATATCCGATTTTATTTACAAAACACTTTATACAACATCACATGCTTCAAAACAAGCCATATCTCAAGCATTAAACCATGCTTCAAAACACATGCATCAACATATGCTTACAAGGATCACATACCTAGTACACCCCTAAACCACATGGTATCATCAACCACATTTTATAAACTCAAAACATGCTTTAAAATAGTAGGTAAATGCAATAAAAACAGTTGGATCCAAAGGCTCACAATAGCACAAATCGAGGGAGAAATTCACTTTACTTACCTTCTGAACTTAGTAAAGCATTTTAAGCTCTTACTAAGTTCCCAAAACCTTTTCTAAAACATTTCCAAGCTGTAAAACCAGTTTTCACTCACCGAATTGCGCAACCACACTCACTGACGCAACAATCAACCATCTGAAGCCTCCAAAACCCCTCTGATTGATTCCAGAACACTATCCCCTATTTTCAACACATTAAAAATAGAGATTCAATGCATCATAATGCATCCAAACACCAACAGTAAAAAAAAAACTCGCTGCCCTAATCTAAAGCATCAAATTACCCATCTAAAACAACCGAAAACACAATCGATTGATCTCTAAACTCATCCCAGCCATCAACCAACACATCCAACACATTTTAACCATAAATCAACATCCAAAAACAACCTAAAACTATCATTATACCTCTTGCAACCAGATCTCACATAACACCCCAAAAACCCAATCGTAAACACCTTTAAAATCAAAGATCTCAAGGATTTCGGGATTAATATGATTAAGACTCTATTTCAAGACCAGAAACCTTTCAAAACATGATTAGAAACCATCTTAAAACAAATCAAATCAATACAACTCCGAAAATCACATTAAATCATCTTTTTCAACAAGATTCTATCATATTATTAAAACCACAATGAAACTTTAATCAAAAACATAAATAAAGAGCCAAATATCTTTGTAATTTCATTAAAAAACCTTGATTGGAGGGTTGGCACGAAATTTACCTCCAATCCTTGCATCTCTTCTAATGTGGCAAGTTTTGCTATCAAGAATCTTGATGAGAATTGAGAGAAATCACAAGAGAAAAGTTGGAAATCAGGAGAGAAAATGGAAGTGAATGGAATCTGGAAAATAAGAGAATTGAGAGAGTGTTTGGCTTATATGAAATGAGGAAAATGAAATTGACGTCAAATTTTGCTTAACCAAAATAACTACCTTTTAATTAAATCATTAAAAGCCACTTTTAATATTTCATAAACCATTTAAAACACATGTCAAATTAGAGAAAAGTCTTAGTTGCCATTAAGCTCCCTAGAGATTCTAAGATTTTGACTCTTCATGAAAACACCCTTTTTCCACAGTTTTAAAATTTACATTTTGGTCACTACCCAAATGTACACATCCTAAAACTTGTTTTGTAAAATTGATTTAACCAACCTCTTAAATATATATATTTAGAGGATTTTAGGAATTTTTATCACATTTTTATCCCATCCCAATCCTTGATTTCCCTGAACCACCTTTTAACGTCTCGAACAATCGATTACCAGTTCCACTAGCCTAATCCGACACGCAAAACACCTAGGCCTAAAACCGGGGCGTTACAACTCTCCCCCAGTTTAGAAATTTCGTCCTCAAAATTTTAGCTGAAGGAAAAAGATGCGGAAACAACTTCAACATGTCCGCCTTGCTCTCCCGTGTGGCCTTCTCAACCCCTCGATGTCGCCACAACACCTTCACAAGTTCAATCGTCTTACCACGAAGAACTTTGCTACTTGAATCAAGAATCCCCACTGGTTCAACATCATAGGATAAATCCAGATTCATCTCAATCTCCTCAATTGGCAGCGCATGAGATGGATCCAATCTATACCTCCGCAACATAGAAACATGAAACACATCATGGGTCTTCTCCAACTCGGGAGGCAACCTCAACCAATAAGCCACAAGACCAACTCGTTCAACAACCTCATAAGGTCCAATAAACCTCGGAATAAGCTTTCCCTTACGCCCGAACCTCATCATCTTCTTCCATGGTGATACCTTTAGGAACACGCGATATCCAACCGCAAACTCAATCTCCCTACGCTTTAAATATGCATAAGACTTCTAACGATCTGAAGCAGCCTTCAACCGCTCAAATATGAGTTTCACTTTCTCTGTTTTTCCCTTAAGCATATCCGACAAGGAAACCAACTTTTGCTCCGCCTCAGCACAACAAAGAGGCGTTCTACACTTCCTCCCATACAAGGCCTCATACGAAGCCATTTGTATACTAGCCTGAAAACTGTTATTCTAGGAAAACTCAACCAAAGGAAACTTTTTATTTCCCAAGAACCATGGAAATCTATAACACAACATCGCAACATGTCTTCCAGCACCTGGATAACTCGCTCTAACTGCCCATCTGTCTGAAGAAGATATGAAGTGCTGAAATTCAAATGCATACCCAGCGTCCGATGTAAACATTCCCAAAATCTCGCTGTAAACCTCGAATCTTTATCTGACACTATGGACTTAAGCACACCATGCAAACGCACAATCTTAGTAATATACAACTCTGCTAACTTATCCAATGTGTATGCAGTATGCACAGCCAAGAAATGTGCACACTTCGTAAGACGATCCACAATCACCCATATAGAGTTCTTCTTAGATTGTGTTAAATGGAGTCCGGACACAAAATCCATCGTAATTATTTCCAATTTCCATTTCGGTATCCTCAAAGGTTGTAACGAGCCAGAAGGAAACTGATGCTCAACCTTCACACGCTGGCAAGCCATACACTTGCTTACAAAATCAGCAACATCCTTTTTCAACCCCGCCTAATAGTGCTAATCTTTCAAACCACGATACATCTTAATACTACCAGGATGCATAGCAAAAGGACTGCTATGAGCTTCAGTCAAAATAGTGTGCCTCAACTCAACATCATCCAACACAACTATTCGACTTTTGAAACATAAAACTCCATCATAATTGAAACAGAAGTCTGTTGCATTACCATCAGCTATATCCTGAACATGAGGCACCAACAAATCATCAAGCAACTTCTTATCCTTGATAAACTGAATCAAGGAAGGTTTCACCTGCAACTCGGCTATCAACACACTATCACGCGATAAACTCAACCGAGCAAACATCGCCCTCAGATCAATAGCTACCTTCCTACTCAAAGCATAGGCCACAACATTGGCCTTTCCATGATGGTACTCAATGATCAAATCATAATCCTTAAGCAACTCCAACCATCTTCGTTGCCTAAGATTCAACTCCCTTTGAGACATGAGATACTTTAAACTTCTATGATCGGTGTAAACCACACACTTTTCGCAATAAAAGGTAGTGTCTCAAAATCTTCAAAGCAAACACCACCGCAACGAGTTCAAGATCATGAGTATGATAGTTGAGCTCATGCGCCTTCAATTGTCTGGACGCATAAGCTACAACCTTCCCACGTTGCATCAACACGCAACCCAAACCAACGTATGATGCATCACTATAAACTACAAACTCCCATCTCGATTCTGGTTTAATCAAGACAGGAGCTTGTGTCAAAGCTTCCTTCAATTTCTCGAAAGCTTGTTTCCTAACATCTGTCCATTAAAAGCGAGCATTATTTTGCAATAACTTGGTCAAAGGAGCAGTAATCTTAGAGAAACCTTCAACAAACCTTCGATAATATCTAGCCAACCCAAGGAAACTACGCACCTCTGTCACCGATTTAGGCGTTTTCTAACTCATCACCGCCTCGATCTTGTGTGGATCAACCCAAATACCCTCGGCTGACACGACATGTCCAAGAAACACCACTTCTTTGAGCCAAAACTCACACTTGCTCAGCTTAGCATAAAGCTAATTCTCCAACAGCACTTGCACCACAATCCTCAAATGCTTATCATGATCCTCCTCGATATGAGAGTACACAAGAATATCATCGATAAACACTACCACGAACTAATCTAGAAACTCATGGAAAACCCGATTCATCATATCCATGAATCCAACCGGTGCATTGGTTAACCCAAACGAAATCACCAAGAACTCATAATCGCCATACCTTGTCTGAAAAGCTCTCTTGGGTACATCCACATCCTTAACATTTAGTTTATAATACCCAGACCTCAAATCAATCTTCGAAAATACTAAAGCACCATGAAACTGATCAAACAAATCATCAATCCTTGGGAAATGGTACTTTTTTTCAATTATCAACTTGTTTAGTTGTCGATAATCTATGCACATACGCATCATACCATCCATTTTCTTCACAAACAAGATCGGCACACACCAAGGTGAAACACTTGGCTTCATGAACCCACGATCAAGCAACCCTTGAAGTTGCATTTTCAACTCCTTCAACTCTTTAGGAGCCATACAATAAGGAGCAATGGACACGTGAGTTGTATTCTTATACAACTCGATGCCAAATTCAACTTCTCTGTTTGGTGGCAACCAAGGCAACTATTTCGGAAAGACACTGGGAAATTCACATACAGTTCGCATGTCTTGCGCTCCCACTTCCTTCGTACCAGGATTCATCACATATGCTAAGAAAGCTTCACAACCCAACTCCATCATTCGACACGCTTTGTAACGCCCCGGTTTTGGGCCTAAGTGTTTTGCAAGTTGAGTTGGGCCGATGGGACCAGTGTCGATTGTTTGAACCATTTAAAAAGTGGTTTAGGGAAATCAAGGTTCCGGATATGATAAAGATATGATATAAATTCTTAAAATCCTCTAAAATGATGTTTAAGAGGTTTGTTAAATCAATTTTACAAAATGGGTTTTTCCAAAGTGTACATTTTGGGTAGTGACCAAAATGTAAAGATTTAAAAGTTGGAAAAATGTGTTTTTTCGAGAAGAGTAAAAATCATAGAATCTTTAGGGAACTACTTGGAAATTATGTTTTTCTCTAATTTGGCATGTGTTTTGAATGTTTATTAAAGAAGTAAAAGTTTTTATTTATTAATTAAGGAAAGTTATTTAATTGGTTAACAAATTTTTTGACGAGCTTTTTATTTCGCACTTTCACTTCATCCAAACACTCTCCATTTTCTCTCAAATTTCCAGAAATTCTTTTCTCTCAAATCCTCTCTTGATTTCTATCTTTTCCTTATTCATTTCTTCCATTTTCCTTCAAGTTTCTTCAAGCAAATCTTGCCAAATTAGAGGAGAAGCAAGGATTGGAGGTAATTTTCATGCTAACCCTTTAATCTAGGTTTTTCAATGAAATTCCAAAGATATTTGACTCTTTAATACTTATTTTGATTGAGGTTTTCTTGTTAGATTGTTAAACATTAGAAATCTTGATTGAAAAATAGATTTTAAGGTGGTTTTCGGAGTTTGATTTAAATGGCTGGTTTGAGATTGTTTCTAAATGAGTTTTGAAAGGTTTTTGGTGTTGAATTGGAGTCTTAATCATATAGATCCCGAAATCCTTGAGATCCTTAGTTTTTTAAGTGCTTTAGGTTGAGTTTTTGGAGGTGTTCTTGAGGAATTCGATTTGCTATAGGTATAACGATGGTTTTAGGTTTTTTTGGATGTTGATTAATGCTTAAAATGTGTTCGATGAGTTGGGTAATGGCTGGGTTGAGGTTAGAAGTCAATTGATTAAGTTTTCGGTTGTTTCAGATAGGTGTTTTGATGCTTTAGAGCGGGGCCTCGGACGATCGGTGATTGCCTCGACAAGTGTGGTTTTGCAAGTCGGTCAGTGGAATTTGGTTTTCCAGTGTGGAAACATGTTAGAACAGGTTTTGGGAACTTACAAAGAGCTTGAAACGCTTTATTAAGTTCAGAAGTAAGTAATTCGAAATTTCTCCCTCAGTTGTGCTAGTTTTGAGCCTTTGGTGGCACTGGATTTTAATTGCATTCACTTACTATTTTAAAGCATGTTTTTGAGTATATAAATTGTGTATGATGATGCCATGTGGTTTAAGGATGCACTAGGTTAGTGGTCCTTCTTTGCATGTGTTGATGCATGAACTTTTAAGCATGGTTTAATGCTTGTTAATGACTTTGTCATTAATGCTTTGTAAAATAGTGAGGTATGCATGAGATATGGACTATATTGGCAAGTGATGTTGAATAAAGTGTTTTATAAATGATATCGGATATAGTTAGTCGGCTACAGGATTGAGTGCACTATAAACAAGTCGTCTTGGATGTTTAGGGGTTGTGACTGTACCGAATACTCCATCCAAGTATCCTAACGATTGAGGATTGTTGAAGGTTGCAACGGTTGAGTGTAGCTCTCAGCTGCAAACCTTGTGTGTGTCCCATCACTCATTAGTGGGTTATACATCTACCGAAGAGTAGTGTTGAGGGTTGTGATTGTACCGAATACTCCACCATGGGTGCACAACGATGGAGGGTCGCTCTCATGTGTGAGCCTTGAGATGCCGGTAGAGTGTACGAAGAGTTTGGGACAACCCATGTTAATCCGTGTGTCTGATATATTTTTGAGAAATGGTAATGTGGTTAATCACTTTTAATCCAATATAATGGTATGAAACATTATGGAAATGTTGTTGGTGTATAATATGAAAAATGCATGTTTTACGTTAAGCTTAGCATAATGATGTTTATGCTTGGAAGGCTTGATGATGTGTAGCAATGGTTTAATTGCTGGAAGATATGCAATTCAAGTTGCATGGTGTTTAACATGCTGGTTTTGATGTTAAAGTGCATGGTTTATCAAAGAAGGCATGATGGTTTTGAAAGAGTGGATAAATGGTTTTGTGCATTGATAGTGTTTTTCGTTTTGAGCTTTCCTCACTAAGCATTTTGTGCTTACGCTCTTTGTGTCCATCAATGCAGTCAATTTATACTTTGGAGGCAGCACTTGCAAGGGATCGGTGAAGGACTTTGGTTGAAGGAATGTTTTGGTTATGAACTAGAGTAATAAAGGCAATGGGGGTGTCCAATTCTATGAATGATGGTTAATTTGGTGTTCTCTTGTTTAGTACAAGTTTGAGATGCGTATTTGAGTATGTAAATGGCCTTTAAGTGTTGGTTTATGTTTGGATTGGAGAATTGATCTTTTGATGCTTGATTTTCCGTAGGAAGTATGCCTCTAGAATTCTTTGTTGACAAATGTCATGTTATGATGTTGTTGTTGCCTGTATTCTTGAGAATTGATTTTTACATGAGTTTTATGCGTATTAGAGGTAAGTTGGTGTGTTTAGGAATTGATTTTTACAAGGGTATCGATACCGGCTGTGTATTTTTTAGGGGTGTACCGATACTCGGGGGCGTATCGATACCCATTTTTTGCCCCTGGTTTTAGGTATATCGATACGGGACTCAAGTGTATCGATATGGCCTTTGAATTGTGAGGTTGGTGGGATGCACATCGTGGGAGTATCGATACCCTCCCTAACGGTATCGATACAGTTGGGTATTGATACCCTCTCTCAAAGTATTGATACGGTTGGGTATTGATACCCTCTCTCAGAGTATCGATACGGTGAGGTATTGATGCCCTCTCGAAGGGTATCGATACGATGTAAGTTAATTTGGTTTTTTGATATCTTTAAATAATCTGAACCTTTACATTTTAGTCTCTATTTCTTATGGATGAAATTAAAGGTGATTTAATGGTTAATTTGAGTTGAGCTTTGGTAGAGATGCATGTAATGAGTTTAATTAAAGTTTGGTAATCCGAATTTGGTAATAACCATTACAAATTGTTGAATTTACAAAATGGTTCGTAAATCTGATATTGGATGAAATCGATGAGTGTTTGAGTTATTGTTTGATCCGTTGTTTTTTTAATGCATAGGAATGTAACATGCATCTAGACAAGATTAAAAGGAAAAAAATAGGGTCGTTTATTGAGGTAAACCAGCCTTCCTGGTTTACTTCAATATTCTCTATGTGACTCGTTCAGTTCGGTCTATCAGCTAGGTCGGGTCGAGGGAGTTACATTTGGTTGTATCAGAGCCAGATTACGAAAGGTTGGGATGATGGTAAGTTGTTGGTAAGTAATTTTGATGTGAAAGTGTGTTACTAGTAACATTTGTTTTGTTCGGTGAATGTCATAAGCATGTTAATGTTGAGTATGCGAAGTTGAAGCTATAAATGGTGATTGTGCTATGAACGTGAGATGTTGTATGATGATTGATTATGAATGTGGGTTGTTCTATGATGTTACATTGGGTTGAATTTTAATGCTTGTAATGCATGATGGATGTGGCATTCATTTCGTATGCTTTGTGCTATGCTGGGGGAAATTGGAATGCCCATTGCCTTATTACCTAGTGAAATGTTTTAAGTTGAAATCAAAGTCTTAGATCCTTGCTTGGAGCTGGCCTGAGCAATTTGTTTTGTTTGTTTTGTAAGTAGTTATCATGCGTTAAAAATAATAGCACAATAAACTAAGGAGAGAGTAGCGATCTGGTATGATTGCTTTTGCCTTTGGGCAAGGAATAAAGGAGTGTGTAAAGTCTCTTGGGACTGGACGCCTCAATGTGCCTTGATGTAAGTACAACCAGTGTTGGTTGGGTAAGTGTTGGATTGTATGGCTCCAGGTATGTAGGCGATGTTTAGAGCTTGTGAAGCTGTTAATGCTGAGGTGCATGTGATCTCACTAGCTGGTGGATGTTTGTGAGATTTGGATAGTGCTTACGTAAATTGAGTAGAAGTTGAACTCGAGGGTTGTCACTGGAGGTATCCATGGAGTGGATGACTTGTATGAATGAGACTATGGAATAAATGAAGTGTGGTGATACCCATACTGTAAAGATGAGTTGTATCTCTGTTATACAATGATGTGTATAGTTGGTGAACAACTATGGTTGTGGACATATAGCATGATGTTGTGTTATGAGAGTTCTTTGAACTATTTTAAAGGAGAAGTATCTTGGGGTTAGATACTTGGATGTTGAGAAATGTGAATTTGTGGTTTGGTTTCAAAATCGTAAGTTGTGGTTGTGTTAAGGTACATATTGTTTTGTTGAGCATGTGTTCTCCTGGATTGGAATTGGATATGAGACATCGATGTGTGGGCACTTTTATGGATTGGTGCATGATGTTAAACCATATCTGTTGATTTTTCATGGCTACATTTTTTCGACGTGTTGGTTACACGAGCGAGGTATTTTAGAAGAACCTAGGTTTAATAGCTCATGCAAGAGGTTCGAGCGCTAGGAAGTGAGTTGTGAACTCTAGTTTAGTAGTAGTCGGTGTACGAATGGTCATGCTTTAAGGGTATCGCCTAGGTTGATGTGAGGATGTAGTAACGTTGGACAAAGATTGCGGGGTCAATGTGTCAAGGCTTGAGTAACATTTGATACCTATTAAGTATGTGGATCGTTTGACCACGTGAGGCGAGCTTGACCATGTGTGATAGGTGGGGTAAAGCTTTCTGCACCTGTTGTTGCTAATGTTTGAGAGTTATAGCTTAATCGTTGTTTTGGAGGTGTCAGTCCTGGAAATGTGAGTAACCAGTTTCTTTATGTGAAACTGTTATTGCAAGGAAACCGTATAAGAGATGTGCTTTTTCTGTTAAAGGTCATGTGTTTTTTCAGTTGATTTGATGGAATAACCTTTTATGGCTTTGATGTGATTCTTGGGATGGACTAGTTGGTTCAGCACCGAGCTGTGGTGGATTTTGATGTTAAGCGGGTTACCATAAAGCTTGCAGATGATTACAGAGTTGTAATAGTAGGCAAGAATGCGAAGTTCTTGTCTAATAAAATTTTGGCTCTTGAAGTGAGTCGGATGATGGAGTTGGGATGCGAAGCTTTCTTGGCGTATGTGATGAAGCCTGGTACGAAAGAAGTGCATGTGAGAAACATACGAACCGAATGTGAGTTTCCGGGTGTCTTTCTGGAAGTGTTGTCGGGGTTGCCACCTAACCGGGTTGTTGAGTTTGGTATAGAGTTGTATGAGAATACAACTCTGGTTTCCATTGTTGCTTATCGCATGTCACCTAAGGAATTGAAGGAGTTGCTTAACCAGGGATTCATGAGACCGAGTATTTCACCTTGGGGTGCGCTGGTCTTATTTGTGAAGAATAAAGATGGTACCATGCGTATGTGCATTGATTATCGGCAACTGAACAAGTTGACGATTAAGAACAAGTACCCTCTACCGAGGATCGATGATTTGTTTGACCAGTTTCGTGCTGCTTCATATTTTTCGAAGATAGATTTGAGGTCTGGGTACTATCAGCTTAAGGCTAAGGATGTGGATGTACCAAGCTGTGGTGGATTTTTATGTTAAGCATGTTACCCTAAAGCTTTCGGATGATTACGGAGTTGTAATATTAGGCGAGAATGTGAAGTTCTTGTCTAATAAAATTTCAGCTCTTGAAGCGAGTCGGATGATGGAGTTGGGATGCGAAGCTTTCTTGGTGTATGTGATGAATGCTGGTACGAAGGAAGTGCATGTGCAAAATATACAAACCGAATGTGAGTTTCCAGGTGTCTTTCTGGAAGTGTTGTCGGGGTTGCCACCCAACCAGGTTGTTGAGTTTGGTATAGAGTTTTATGAGAATACAACTCCGGTTTCCATTGTTTCTTATCGCATGTCACCTAAGGAATTGAAGGAGTTGCTTAACCATGGATTCATGAGACCGAGTATTTCACCTTGGGGTGCGTTGGTCTTATTTGTGAAGAATAAAGATGGTACCATGCGTATGTGCATTGATTATCGGCAACAGAACAAGTTGACGATTAAGAACAAGTACCCTCTACCGAGGATCGATGATATGTTTAACCAGTTTCGTGCTGCTTCGGATTTTTCGAAGATAGATTTCAGGTCTGGGTACTATCAGCTTAAGGTTTAGGATGTGGATGTACCTAAGACGGCTTTTCGGACTAGGTACATCCATTATGAGTTCTTGGTGATGCCGTTTGGATTGACGAGCTCTCATGCTGCGTTCATGGACATGATGAATAAGGTGTTCCATGAGTTTCTGGATCAGTTTGTGGTTGTGTTTATCAATGATATTCTTGTGTACTCATGTACTGAGGAGGATCATGATAAGCACTTGAGGATTGTGTTACAAGTGTTGTTGGAGAATCAACTTTATGCTAAGTTGAGCAAGTGCGAGTTTTGGCTCAAGGAAGTGGTTTTTCTTGGACATGTGGTGTCAACCTAAGGTGTTCGGGTTGATCCACACAAGGTTGAATCGATGATGAGGTGGAAGACGCCGAAATCGGTGACAGAAGTGCGTAGTTTCCTTGGGTTGGCTGGTTATTACCGAAGTATTGTTGATGGTTTTTCTAAGGTTACTGCTTTTTTGACCAAGTTGTTGCAAAAGAACGTTCGCTTTGAATGGACAGATGTTAGGCAACAACCTTTCGAGAAGTTAAAGGAAGCTTTGACGCAAGCTCCTATCTTGATTCAACCCGAATCGGGTAAGGAGTTTGTAGTCAATAGTGATGCATCATATGTTGGTTTGGGTTGCATGTTGATGCAAGGTGGGAAGGTTGTGGCTTATGCGTCTAGACGGTTGAAGGTGCATGAGCGTAACTATCCTACACGTGATTTTGAGCTCGCGGCAATGGTGTTTGCTTTTAAGATTTGGAGACACTACATTTATCGTGAAAGGTGTGTGGTTTATTCCGACCATAAGAGTTTGAAGTACCTTATGTCCCAAAAGGATTTGAATCTTAGACAATGAAGATGGTTGAAGTTGCTTAAGGATTATGATCTGAACATTGAGTATTATCCAGGAAAAGCCAATGTGGTAGCCGATGCTTTGAGAAGGAGGCTAGTTGTTGAGCTAATAGCTCTATTTGCTCGTTTGAGTATATCGTGTGATGGTGACTTGAAAGCCGAGTTGCAAGTGAAACCTTCTTTATTCGGTTGATTAAGGAGAACCAGTTGTTGGATGTTTCGTTGGTGCCTCATGATCAACATATAGCTGATGGTAAGGCTACATATTTCTACTTTAATGATGATGGGGTTCTATATTTCAAAAGTCGGATAGTGGTGCCGGAAGATGTTGAGATGAGGCGCACTACTTTGACAGAGGCCCATAGTAGTCCTTTCGCTATGCACCCTGGTAGTACTAAGATGTAGCGTGGCTTGAAGGATGAGTTCTATTGGGTGGGGTTGAAAATTGATGTTGTAGTTTTTGTAAGCAAGTGTATGGTTTGCCAACGTGTGAAGGTTGGGCATCAGTTTCCCTCCGATTTGTTACAGTCTTTGAGGATACCAGAGTGGAAATGGGAAAGGATTACGATGGATTTCGTATCCGGATTGCCTTTCACACCATCAAAGAAGAACTCTGTGTGGGTAATTGTGAATCATCTTACGGTGTGTGCACATTTCTTGGCTGTGCATACCACATATACGTTGGATAAGTTCGTAGAGTTGTATAATGCAGAGATTGTGCGGTTGCACGGTGTGCCCAAGTCAATAGTGTCGAATAGAGATCTGAGGTTTACAGTGAGGTTTTGGGAATGTTTAAATCAGGCGTTGGGTACGCAGTTGAATTTCAACACTTCATATCATCCTCAGTCGGATGGACAGTCGGAACTGGTTGTCCAAGTGTCCGAGGACATGTTCCGATGTTGTGTGTTTGATTTCCAAGATTCTTGGGAAAAGCATCTACCTTTGGTTGAGTTTGTCTATAATAACAGTTTTCAGGTAAGTATACAAATGGCTCCATATGAGGCCTTGTATGGGAGGAAGTGTAAAACGCCTCTTTGTTGGGTTGAGGTAGGGTAAAGTTTCTTTCCTTGCCGGATATGATCAAGAGAACAACTGAGAAAGTAAAGCTTAAATGTGAGCGGTTGAAGGCTACAACGGATCGTCAAAAGTCCTACGCAGATTTAAAGCGTAGAAAGATTGAATTTGCGGTTGAAGATCGCGTGTTTCTTAAGGTATCGCCTTGGAAGAAGGTGATGAGGTTCGGACGTAAGAGAAAGATTAGTCTGAGGTTTATTGGACCTTCTAAGGTTGTGAAGCGATTTGGTCATATGGCTTATCGGTTGAGGTTGTCTCTCGAGTTGGAAAAGATCAATAATGTGTTTCGTGTTTCTATGATACAAAGGTATATATTGTCTTCGGCTCGTGTTATATCAGAAGTGGAGATAAAGTTGAATATGGATTTGTCCTCTGGTGAAGACTCGGATGGTGTTCTTGATGCATGCAGTAAAGTTCTTCGTGGTAGACGGTTGAACTTATGAAGCTATTGAGGTAGCATTGTGGAGTTCAGGAGTTTGCATGGGAAAATAAAGTGGACGGGTTGAGTCAGTTCCATGCCTTTCTCCTTCGGGCAAAATTTCAAGGACAAAATTTCCTAAGTGGGGAAGAGTTCTAAAGCCTTGGTTTTGGGCCTAGGTGTTTTGAAAGTCGGGTTGGGCCGATGGAACCGATGTCGGTTGTTCGAACCATTTAAAAGGTGGTTTAGGGAAATCATGGTTCGGGATGGGATAAAGATATGATATAAATTCTTAAAATCCTCTAAAATGATGTTTAAGAGTTTGGTCAAATCAATTTTACAAAATGGGTTTTCTAAAGTGTACATTTTGGGTAGTGACCAAAATGTAAAGATTTAAAAGTTGGGAAAATGTGTTTTTTCGTTAAGAGTAAAAATCTTAGAATCTTTAGGGAGCTACTTGGCAATTATGTATTTCCCTTATTTGGCATGTGTTTTAAATGTTTATTAAATATCTAAAAGGTTTTATTTAATTAATTAAGGAAAGTTAGTTAATCGGTTAACAAAATTTTCACGAGCTTTTCATTTCTCACTTTCACTTCATCCAAACACTCTCCCTTTTCTTCAAATTTTCCAGAAATTCTCTTCTCTCAAATCCTCTCTTGATTTCTATCTTTTCCTTATTGATTTCTTCCATTTTCCTTCAAGTTTCTACAAGCAAATCTTGCCAAATTAGAGGAGAAGCAAGGATTGGAGGTAATTTTCATGTTAACCCTCTAATCTAGGTTCTTTAATGAAATTCCAAATTTATTTGACTCTTTAATACTGATTTTTATTGAGGTTTTATTGATAGATTGTTAAACACTTGAAATCTTGATTGAAAATAGATTTTAAGGTTTTTTCGGAGTTTGATTTAAATGGCTAGTTTGAGATTGTTTCTAAATGAGTTTTGAAAGGTTTTTGATGTTGAAGTGGAGTCTTAATCATATAGATCCCGAAATCCTTGTGATCTTTGGTTTTTGAAGTGCTTTTTGGTGAGTTTTTGAGGTGCTCTTGCAAAATTTGAGTTGCATGAGGTATAAGGATGGTTTTAGGTTGTTTTTGGGTGTTGATTAATGCCTAAATTGTATTGGATGAGTTGGGTAATGGCTGGGTTGAGGTTAGAAGTCAATCGATTTAGTTTTCGTTTGTTTCAAATAGGTGTTTTGATGCTTTATAGCAGGGCCGGGGATTTCTTGTGTGTGTTGGAGTTTTAGATGTATTTTAATGCATTGAACCTCCGTTTTGATGTGTTGGAAACATGGGATAGTAATACGGAAGCAAGCGAAGTGTTTTTGGAAGCTTCAGACGATCGGTGGTTGCTTCGGCAAGTGTTGTTTCGCAAGTCGGTGAGTGGAATTTGGTTTTCCAGCGTGGAAACAAGTTAGAACAGGTTTTGGGAACATAATAAGAGCTTGAAACGGTTTATGAAGTTCGAAAGTTAGTAAATCGAAATTTCTCCCTCGGTTGTGCTAGTTTTGAGCCTTTGGTTGCACTTGATTTTAATTGCATTCACCTACTGTTTTAAAGCATGTTTTGGAGTATATTAATTTTGTATGATGATGCCATGTGGTTTAAGGATGCACTTGGTAAGTGGTCCTTGTATGCATGTGTTGATGCATGAAGTTTTAAGCATGGTTTAAAGCTTGTTTACGTCTTGTCATGAATGCTTTGTAAAAACAGTGAGGTATGCATGAGATATGGATTATATTGGCAAGTGATGTTGAATAAAGTGTTTTATAAATGAAATCGAGTATAGTTAGCCGACTATAGGTTGAGTGCACTATAAACAAGTCGCCTTGGATGTTGAGGGGTAGTGATTGAACCGAATACTCCATCCAAGTACACTAATGATTGAGGATTGCTTATGGTTTCAACGGTTGCGGGTAGCTCCCAGGTGCGAACCTTGTGCGTGTCCCGTCTCTCGTTAGTTTGTTATACATCTACCGATGAGTGGTGTTGAGAGGTTGTGATTGTACCGAATACTCAACCACGTGTGTCACAACGATTGAGGATCGCTCTCGTGTGTGAGCCTTGAGATGTCGGTTTGAGTGTATGAAGGTTTTGGGACAACCCTTGTTTATCCCTGTATCCGATATGTTTTTGAGAAATGGAAATGTGGTTAATCACTTCTAAGCCAATATAATGGTATGAAACATTATGGAAATGTTGTTGGTGTATAATATGAAAAATGCATGTTTTACCTTAAGCTTAGTATAATGGTGTTTATGCTTGGAAGGCTTGATGATGTGTAGCAATGGTTTAATTGCTGGAAAATATGTGATTCAAGTTGCATGGTGTTTACATGCTGATTTTGATGTTAAAGTCCATGGTTTATCAAAGAAGGCATGATGGTTTTGAAAGAGTGGAGAAATGGTTTTGTGCATTGATAATGTTTTTGGTTTTGAGCTTTCCTCACTAAGTATTGTGTGCTTCCGCTCTCTTTTTCCATTAGTTTAGTCAATTTAAGCTTTGGAGGCAGCACTTGCAAGGGATCGGTGAAGGACTTTGATTGAAGGTATATTTTGGTTATGGACTAGACTAATAAAGGCAATGGAGGTGTCCAATGCTATGAATGATGGCTCATTTGGTGTTCTCTAGTTTAGTACAAGTTTGAGATGCATATTTCAGTATGTAAATGGCCTTTAAGTGGTGGTTTATGTTTAGAATGGAGAATTGATCTTTTGATGCTTGAATTTCCGTAGGAAGTATGCCTCTAGAATTTTTTGTTGATAAATGTCATGTTATGATGGTGTTGTTTCCATGTATTCTTGAGAATTGATGTTTACATGAGTTGTATGCACATTAGAGGTAAGTTGGTGTGCTTAGGAATGGATTAAAATGATTATAATAGCCAAGTTTGACATTGCAGGTTTGAGGGTATCGATACCCTTGTAAGGGTATCGATACAGACTGTGTATTTTTAAGGGTTGTACCGATACTCGAGGGTGTACGATACCCATTTTTTTCCTCTGGTTTTTGGTGTATCGATACAGTTGGGTATTGATACACTCTCTTGAAGTATTGATACGGTGGGGTATTGATACCCTCTCTCAGGGTATCGATTCGATGTAAGTTAATTTGGTTGTTTGACATCTTTAAATGTTCTAAACCTTTACATTTTAGTCCATATTTCTTATGGATGTAATTAAAGGTGATTTAATGGTTAATTTAAGTTGAGCTTTGGCATATATGCATGTGATGACTTTAATTAAAGGTTGGTAATCCGAATTTGGTAATAACCCTTACAAATTTTTTAATTTACAAAATGGTCCCTAAATTTAATATTGGATGAAATCGATGAGCGTTTGAGTTATTGTTTGATATGTTGTTTTGTTTAACACTTAGTAATGTAATGTGCATCTAGACAAGATTAAAAGGAAGAAATAAGGTCGTTTATTGAGGTAAACCTTCCCGGTTTACTTCAATAATTCCCGTGTGAGCCGTTCGTTTGGTCTATCGGCTAGGCCGAGTCGAGGGGTTACACGCTTCAAGTGCCGAAATTGCATTGGACAAGAACTTCACGTTCTCCCCCATGATTACTACTTCGTAATCATCTGCAAGTTTCAAGGTAACTCGCTTAACATCAAAATCAACTACAACTCGATGCTTAACCAACCAATCCATTCCAAGAATCAAATCAAATAAAAAAGACAATTCCATCAAATCAAATGAAAACACATGGCCTTGAACAGATAAATGGCATCTTCTATACAGTTTTCTTGTAACAACAGTTTCACCAAAAGAGCTAGTCACTTGCAATCTTACATCTAGCATCTCAACAGGAATATCAAGACAATGCGCATGCTCACTCAAGTTGTATGAATGCGTAGATCCAGAATCAATCAATGCTAACATAGACAAGGATTGCAAGGTGAAGGTACCTACAATCACGTCGGTGTCGTTACGTTCCTCGCGATGTGCATACACCAACGTAGAACCACCACCCTCCGGTTGAACAACAACAACTTGAGCCACACCTCTCTTCCCATCCTCCCTCCTTTAAAGTTACCATGGCCACGCCCACGACCTCTCTACGGTGCAACAACCGGTGCACGGCCCTAACCACCTCCCGCTAATAAGGGACACTCACGTCTCATGTGATCAGCAGGCCTATAGTTCCAACAAGAATTAGCCCCAGCCACAGGAGCCTCCACCTCACGAGCCACGCGAGGACACTCTCGCCTCAAGTACTCACGCGATCCATTTGACCAGCAAGTATTCTACTCAAACCTCGCCTTGTTACCTAGAGCTAGTGCACCTCGCCCAAAATTACCTCGCCTAGCTTCAGGCCAATACCTACGGTAACGATTCCTCTCATTATGCATACCACTAGGGGCAACATCTACAGCTCTCTTACTCGAGCTAGATCCAACCATGTGAGACGTTAGTCCCAAACTTTTCTCTATGTCATTGGCTCGTGTCACCAGCACATCGAAATCCGTGTAATCAGACGCGAGCATGAACATATGCATGTCCTGCACGAAGCCCTATCGAAAGCGATCACAACGATGCCTATCACTCAGCACCAACTCCGGAGCATTCTAGCTCAGTCGTATGAACTGGACCTCGTACTCAACTGTCGTCATGTTCCCTTGCACCAAGGACATGAACTCCCGCTTTTTATTATCCAAGTATCTGAATCCTAGATAATTTCTTTTAAATGCTGCCTGAAAGAAATCCCAATCCACCTCGTTTGGCTCCCTGGCCGCAGTCACAATCATCCACCATGCATACGCATCACCATACAACAATGACACTACACAAACTAGCTTTCGTGCATCATTGCACCCCATCTGATCCAAAATTCGGATTGTACTGGCCATCCAAGCCTTAGATGCCTCAGAAGACTAACCACAATTTTCCACGCCTCCCAAACTTCGTAAGCGCTACAATGGCAAACCCGATTGCCCAGCAGCAGGAGCTTGCACTTGCACTCCAGCAAACAGCAGCCTGGAATGCTCCAGTCAACGCATGTACCAAAGGCGTCAAACATCCGAACCTTGGACCAGTCTGTCCGTGTTCCGCTTGCTCCTTACCCCCAAGTGGTGGTGGCGGTGGAGGAGGTAAATTCGCACCGGGCAGAACCTCGTTCTCATGATTCAGTTGCTCATCGGGTGGAGCAACTAACCCAGAACGTAACTCTCTCATCGGTACCATTGTGCTATTAACATTAAGGCATGAATATAAAACAAACAAAAGATCAGGCCAACTTCTAGCAAGGATCCAAGACTTCATATTTGTTGGGTTTTATGATGTTCGATTTCCTTGAACCGATGTGTTTGCCAAGTTCGGAGAAGATTGAATTTTTGGGTGATTTGGTGGAAGCTAAAAATATGAGATAAACACAAGGATTTAGAGTGGTTCAGCTTTCTACCCCAAAGCCTACATCCACTACCTTAACTTCCTACTAAGGATTTCCAAACAAATTCACTAAGAATTTTGTCCCCTATTCTCGGGTTAGGAGGAAACCGTTACACCGATCAAGCTTTCTACCCAAAGTTTGATCAAACATTCTCTTACACAAGAAAGACTTAGCAAACTATAAATCCCTCTAGAAGGTATATGTTTGCACAATTAAAGCTCTCACCAAAAACCTAAACATTTAAGCAAATTTGACAAATAGGCTCACAAGTGTTGTCTATACAAGAAATTGAACAATAAAGCCGTAAGAATTTTTTTATCATAATGTTGTTGACAATTGAAGCATTAGTCTTCTCTTGATGCTTGAAGGTCCCTTTTATACTCCCAAATGAGTTTGTAGCCGTTGAGAACCGTTAGGGATATTTTGGAGCCGTTGGAGACTTTATTTCCCACCATAAATGTTGTTCTGCAGACGTCCGTTTCGAAACATTCGATCCCATTTCGAAACGCTCTTCTTCAGAACTAGTCATTGAAGCCTGATGCAACAAGCCGTATCGAAACGCCTATGACCGTTTCAAAACCATTCTAGCCATATCAAAACGGTTACATCCCATTTCGGTATGATTGATAGATAGGCTACAAATTAAATTGCCATTGGGGAAATAGTCGTATCGAAACGGTGAAGCCCGTATCGAAACGCTATGTAAAACCATCACCCAAATTAAAGCCCATTTCGAAATAGACAAGGTTGTATCGAAATGTTTTGTCTCTGTGAAAGGTCGTTTCGAAACGCCTAGGGGTGTTTCGAAACGCTTGGGTGGTTTTGTAAAGTTTGACTTTAGAAAACACTTCAAAACCTCTTTAACAAATCCTCAAACATATTTTTAAGTTGTTTGGACTTAAAGGCACTTTTCAAATCTTTTCAATTTAGTTCAAAACTATTTTCAATTATTATATCAAAACATTAGATCTTCAATATTCAATTCCAAACATTTCAAAATAGTAATAAGACAATGGACATTCCAATTTCCCCGGAACATAGCATAAAGCATACAACATGCACGTCATAACCATCATGCATCACAAGAATCAAAATTCAGCCCAAACTATCATCACATATAACAACTCACAAACATATTGCAATCACTATACATATTCAACATTAACATGCTTAAGACACTCACCGAACAAAACAAACATCACCCAAAAACACACATTCACACCTCAATTACTTACCAACAACTTACCATCATCCCAACCATTTGTAAACTGGCTCTGATACCACCAAATGTAATCCCTCGACCGGGCCTAGCCGATATACTGAACCGAACGGGTCACACGAGGAATATTGAAGTAAACTGAGAAAGTTTACCTCAATAAATGACCCTATTTTTTTATTGTCTAGATGCAAGTTAAGTTCATATGTGTTCAACAAGCAGCAGATTAATCAACAACTCGAACGCTCATCGATTAATACCAATTTCGGTTTTAGGGACTATTTTGTAAAGTTATCATGTTGCAAGGGTATTTTACCAAATTTGGTTTACCAACATTTAATTAAACTCATTTCATGCATATCTGTAAAAACTCAGCTCAAATTAACCATTAGAACTCATTTAATTACTTACATGACAACATGGACCAAAACACAAAGAAACAGAACTTCAAAATATTCCAAAAACTGTCATAACAGCCGATTGTTTCGGAGAAAACATGCCTTGTATTGGAACATGTGTATCGAAATAGGGGCACCTATTTCGAAATGTGGGCTCATACCGAAACTACTCTTGACTTGTTTCGGAACATGGATTCACAGTAGCAAAACATACCGAAACTGACCTCCCCGTTTTGATAACCCAATGCATTTTCAAACACCAGCTTCAAAACGAACAAGGGTGTTCCGAAAAACATGGGTCTACATTGTATAATTTTCTGGTTTTACTCGAGTTAATTCATCTGAAACCAATCCAACATATACTTAAGCCTGCTTGCAACTTAAATGCACTTCAACAATCAAGAATATATGGCAATGACATTATCAAAGCATCACTATCAACATCAATGAGATCTAAAGGCATGCTTTCTAAGTAAATCAAGCAACAAAAGGTCAATTCTCAAATACATGCGTAAACCAACATTTAAAGGCCATTTACATACCCAAATATGCATACCAAACTTGTACCAAACCAGAAAATGTCATAACAACCAACATTCATAGAATTGGACACCCCCATTGCCTTTATTACACTAGTTTAAAACCAAAACATACATTCAATGAAGTCCCATGGAAATCCTTGTTAAGTTGCTGCCTCCAATCACTTAATTATCTGCATTGATGAGCAAAAGAGAGCATAAGCATACAAGCTTAGTGAGGAATGTTCAAAACCAAAAACACCATCAATGCTCAAAACCATTTTCACTCTTTTGAAAACTATCATGCCCTCTTTGAAAATCCATGCACTTCATTATTAAATGAACATGCTAAACACCATGCAGCATGTTAACTATTTCACATCAATTAAACCATTGCTAAACAAAATCTAGCCTTCCAAGCATATCCACCAATATGCTAAGCTTTTAGTAAAACATGCATTTTCCATAATATGCATCATCAACATTTCCGTAATATTAGAATTAGTTATATTGGCTTACAAGTGATTAACAACATTCTCGTTTCTCAAAAACATATTGGATGCACGGATTACCAAGTGTTATCCCAAACACTTCATACATTCTACCGACATCTCAAGGCTCACACACGGGAGCAACCCTCCACCGTTGTGACACCCATGGTGGAGTATTCGGTAAAATTACAACCCCTCAACACCACTTATCGGTAGATGTATAGCCCACTAACTAGAGACGGGACACATACAAGGTTCGCACCCGGGAGCTACCTTATACCGTTGCAACCTTAAACATTCCTCAATCATTAGGGTACTTGGATGGAGTTTTCGGTACAATCACAACCCCTTAACATCCAAGGCGACTTGTTTATAGTGCACTCAATCCTATATCCGGCTAACTATATCCGATTTCATTTACAAAACACTTTATACAACATCACTTGCAAATATAATCAACATTTCATGCATACCTCACTACTTTTCCAAAGCATCCGTAATAAGCCATATCTCAAGCATTAAATCGTGCTTCAAAACTCATGCATCAACATATGCATACAAGGATTACATACCTAGTACATTCCTAAACCATATGGCATCATCAACCACATTTTATAAACTCAAAACATGCTTTAAAACAGTAGGTAAATGCAATAAAAACAAGTGCATCCAAGGGCTCACAATAGCACAAACCGAGGGAGAAATTCACTTTACTTACTTTCAAACTTAGTAAAGCGTTTCAAGCTCTTACTAAGTTCCCTAAACCTTTTATAAAATGTTTCCAAGCTGTAAAATCACTTTCCACTCACCAAATTGCAAAACCACACTCGCTGATGCAACAATCAACCGTCTGAAGCCTCAAAAACCACTCCGATCAATTCCGGAACACCATCCCCTGTTTTCAACACATTAAAAACAGAGATTCAATACATCATAATACATCCAAACACCAACACTCAAAAGGAAACCCGTTGCCCTACTCTAAAGCATCAAATTACCCATCCAAAACAACCGAAAACTCAATCGATTGATCTCTAAGCTCAGCCTACCATGAACCAACACATCCAACACATTTTAACCATAAATCAAATTCCAAAAACAACCTAAAACTATCCTTATACCTCCAGCAACTCAGATCTCACATAACACCCCAAAAACCCCACCATAAACACCTTTAAAATCAAAGATCTCAAGGATTTCGAGATTAATATGACTAAGACTCTATTTCAACATCATAAACCTTCCAAAACATGATTAAAAACCATCTTAAAGAAATCAAATCAAAACAACTCCGAAAATCACATTAAATCATCTTTTTCAACAAGATTACATCATTTTATTAGAACCACAATGAAACCTCAATAAAAAACATAAATAAAGAGCCAAATATCTTTGGAATTTCATTAAAAAACCTTGATTAGAAAGTTAGCACGGAATTTACATCCAATCATTGCTTCTATTCTAATTTGGCAAGTTTGCCTTTCAAGAATCTTGATGAGATTTGAGCGAAATCACAAGAGAAAAGTTGGAAATCAAGAGAGAAATTGAAAGGGAATGATATATGGAAAATAAGAGAATTGAGAGAGTGTTTGGCTGATGTGAAATGAGGAAAATGAAATTGACGTCAAATTTTGCTTAACCAATATAACTACCTTTTAATGAAATCATTAAAAGCCACTTTTAATATTTCATAAACCATTTAAAATACATGCCAAATTAGAGAAAATGCTTAATTTCCATTAAGCTCCTTAAAGATTCTAAGATTTTGACTCTTCTCGAAAACACCTTTTTTCCATAGTTTTAAAACTTTACATTTTGGTCACTACCCAAAATGTACATTTCCCAAAACTTGTTTTGTAAAATTGATTTAACCAACCTCTTAAATATAATTTTAGAGGATTTTAGGAATTTTTACCACATTTTTATCCCATCCCAAACCTTTATTTCCCTGAACCATTTTTAATGTCTTGAACAACCGATTACCGATTCCACTAGCCTAACCCGATATGCAAAAAACCTAGGCCCAAAATCGGGGCGTTACAATTTTGCTTGCTTTGAAAACAAATTCATTTCACAAATCATTTCTCAAACATAACTTTAAACATAAAATGCTCAATTTTTCATATGCTTGAATAATCAAGGCATAACATCCACATCTACATGGAAACATATATCTCAAGCTTAACTACAACATCAACACAATTCGACATAAAGAGAAAATTGAGTGACATGAGTATATTGACATTTTAGCACTTTTACTCAGATATACGAATAACGTTCGGTGGAATGCCCATCACTGTAATCAAGACAACTAGACAACTTCCGGTGGAATGCCCATCATCGTAATTAAGATAACTAGACAACTTCCGGTGGAATGCCCATCACCATACTAACAACATCTAGCAAAATATAAGCTTCTGGTGGAATCCCCATCGATGTACTCCTCCTTAGTGGAATCTAACATCACTAAGGCCACACGCGAATTTTATCATTATAGTGCACTCTCATCCCATTGGTCGACAAATTTTACATGGTAATAAGAATCTCAACAAGTGCCAATATACTCATCAAGGCCAACACTTACCCATTGTTTTTCAAGGCCACAAGCATAACATTTCTCATCCCATTTTCATACACAATTCCATGCATAACATGTACTCAACAACATAATAGTTTTCATAACACAATTCAAAACATGGGATTTACACGATTTCATCATCTTAACATCCCAACACATATGAAAAACAGAAAACTTCATCATTGCAACAAGATATAGTTAGGCTCAACAAAATCAAAGTAAAAAGCTGAAAATAAAGGCGAAAACAACCAAACTTACTCTTGAGCTTAGATTGGCTTTTCAAGCTCAATCTAAACCCCCAAAATCATGTCCTTAACCACGTTAAGGCTTTCTAAAATAGTTCCACTCACCAACTATACCCAAAAGCTAGTCGGTCACACAATCAACATTCCAGATCACCTAGCATCGCGTCTGAAGTACCCAAATCAGATTCCCCTACATCTAATCAATCCAAAACATAGCATTAGAGTGTTTTCAAACCTTCAAACTTGCAGCAACTCTAAAACTCAACATCTAGCAACATACACCTATTGATTCATAACTGAAAATAACTGAAAATATCACTAGATCAGCTCTAAGCAACTTCCAACTTAAACCCATGAAAGTTATCATCAAACCAAATCTAAAAACATCAATCCAATAACAAGGAACCACCAGCCACTAATTTTCCACAAACCTAAGCAAAAATCTCAAGATTTTCAACTTCAAGCATCACACACACACCTTGATTTGGTTTTGTGTAATAAAACCATTATTCCAACATTATTTAACATAAAAAAACATAACTAAAATCATTCTCAAACCCAGCAAAACAAAACCCAAACGAAAATTCCACAAATCCACTTTAAAAATCTCATTTTAGCTCATTTCCATTAATCACATTGAAAGACTTTTAAATACACATTATAAAAGAAACAAGAATGTGGGAATTTCAATAAAGAACCTTACATTAGAGAAGAAAAATGCATCTCAACTCTAATGGTGGATTTCCCCCCTTTTCCAAATGAAAACTTTGAGTTAAGTAGAGAAAGACAATGAGTTTTAGTGATAAATCAAAGAAATAAGGTTTAATGGTGCTAAAACAATGTAAAAGAGGGTTTACCATTGAAACTCTGATTGAAGAAGGTTGATTGGATGAAAAGAGTATGAAGGAAAATGAGAAGAGAAAAGTAACATGAAAAGGGTGAGGGCTTTTCAAAATTTCTTTTATTATAATTAAAACCCTTTTAAAATTATTTTTAGAAATCAAAATATTTAGGGGAAAATCTGAAATTAGACTTGGCTAAATAGCTCCTTAAAGATTCAACGTTTTGATCCCTTTACAAACAATCACCAAAATAGTTTTGAAACCTTATATATAATCAATAAGGATTTTAGAAAAAGTTTCTGCATTTTTAAGAACACTCGAAGACGGTTTCCCCTGAACTCACAAAAAAACTGGTTCAACAAACCCCGAAACCTTTACCGAAACTTCTAAGCCCGAAACTAGGGTGTTACAATCGGATTTCCAGATCTATTATTTATGGACTATGGTTTATGAAGTATGTGTATGGAATATCAGAATTATGGAATTAGGTTTATGAAATTTTATTTTTAAGCATCATGTATGTATGAGCATGGGTTGGGATTTGGGCGGAGGAAGCTGAGGTTTTTACCACACATCGATTGGTGACGTTGTAGTGAGGGGTTCTGGGGAACCTACATCTTTTTATGGAGGTTTTAGTTGGGTGCATTTCATTGCGATTGTGATTTATGTGTTATGCTTTAAAGAATTTTAAGAAAATATTACTATGTTTTTACGACTATGATTTTCTTGCACTTTAGAGAAACACTAAGCTCCTTAGCTTACTCTCCCTTAGTCTTTCTTTCAGATACTCAGACCATAGGCGTATCAGTACTTGGAGGATCTCATATTTTATTATGCAGTACAAAACTATTTTTAGTTATTGAGATTATTATTTATTATTAGACATTGGTGTAATTTCATACTTTGAGAATAAATATGTTTTGGGATCATTTTTCTAAAATTATTTTACTATGATTTTATTTCAGAGATTTTAAATAAATATTCTAATATTTATTATGATATTTATATTTTTATTTACTATAAGATATTTATTAAATCACTGTTATTTTATTTTATGTTAAAGTGTAATTTCCAAAACTGAATTTCTTGAGAATAAATATTCTTAAATTTGGTCTTTTTTTCTAGGCCAAGTTTAGCGGGTTACAAATATTTTAAATAAAATACCTCAATTTATTTGATTAAACCTGATTATCCAGATTTTTCTTTGAATTTAACTCCTTATAGCTTTTAATACGAATTCCATACCGAAAATCTGAGTAACATGAAAATATCATTCTTGGGGGTGAACTATTCATTTGCGGGATTAAAATACTTAACTTTTAAAAATTACAATTTAGTCCTAAATGTAACCCCCTCGACTTGGCCTAGCCGATAGACTCAACCGAACGAGTCACACCGGGAATATTGAAGTAAACCGTGAAAGTTTACCTAAATAAATGACCACTTTTTATTTTTTATCTTGTCTAGATGCTAGTTAGGTTCCTATGTGTTCAATCAAAGTAGCGGATCAAATGACAACATGAACGCTCAATGATTAACACCAATTTCGGGTTTAGGGACCATTTCGTAAATTTGACAAATTGAAAAGTTTAGAACCAAATTAGGATTACCAACCTTTAATTAGGTTAATTACATGCTTCTCTGCCAAAACTTAGCTCAAGACTACATTTGCAACTCATCTAATTGCATAAATGACAAACAGGAACCAAAACTCATTGGAACAGAAACTCGGAATATTCCAAAACTGCAATAACAGCCACTCGTTTCCGAACAGCGAGCCTCGTATCGGAACGGGCATATCAAAACGGTGATTCTCGTTTCGAAACACGAGATCATTTCGAAACCATCTTAGACCCGTTTTGGAACAGGGTTTCACAGAGACAAAATTTATCGAAATAGGCCTCACCATTTCGAAACCCCAAAGCATTTTCAAGTCCCTGTTTCAAAACGATCGAGGACGTTTCAAAACACATGGGCCTGAAATGCTTAAATTTGCTGATTTAACTCGATTTCAATCATCCGAAACTACTCCGACATATACCCAAACATGTTTGCAACTCAAATACATAACAACAATAAAGAGTACATGGAAAAGACATCATCGAAGCATCATCATCAATATCGAATAGAACTAAAGGCATGCTTCTAAGAGACATAAACACCAAAATATCAAATGTCAATTCCAATCACAAACCAACACTTAAAGGCCATTTACATAACCAACAATGCATATCAAACTTGCATCAAACCATAAAAATACCAAACAACCAACATTCATAGCATTGGACACCCCCATTGCCTTATTACACTAGTTCATATCCTCAACATACTTTTAAAGAAATTTCTTTGAAAGATACCTTGTAGTTGCTACCTCGAACATCTAATTGTCTGCATTGATGAACAAAGAGAGCACAAGCATACAAGCTTAGTGTAACCCACTAAACCCGACCTAGAAGAAAAGACCGAATTTAGGAAGTCACCGTTGAAAACTTTTCCCTCAAGTAATAGATTTTAGGTTTAATATATATATATATATATATATATATATATATATATAAGGATAATTAATAAATATAAAATAATAAATAAAACATGCATGTCATAAAAAATATTCGATTGTTTACATAAAATCTCTAAAATAAAATTATAGTAAAAAAATGCTTAAATAATTCGAAAAACATAAATAGTCTCAAAGTATGAATACACATCAATATTCTAAAATAATAAATAATAATTTGAATAAATAAAAATAGTTCCATAATAAATAATAAAATAAACGAATAAATGTGAGATCCTTCAAGTACCGTGTTACCTATGTCTCTGATATATCTATAAAGGAAACTATGGGGAAATTAGCTAAAGAGCTTAGCGTGTCTCTAAAGTGCAAGAAAACTGTAGTCGTAAAAATATAATAATATTTTCTTAAAATTCTTTAGAAACGTGATACAATATCACAAGCGTAATGTGATGCACCCAACTACGTCCGCCAAAAATTAGGAAGGTTCCCATAACCTTCCTCCCTACATCCGCCAATTCGAAGTGGAATTCAGCCCCAAGGGTGAAACCACTGAACTTTCTCCTTACAAATCCCAACTCATGCTCATACACATATGATGTTTAAAATTCAAGTTTCATAAAAACTAATTCCATCAATCCGATATTGTAACACCCGAAATTTGGGCATAGATGTTTTAGAGTCCAAATCGGATCGGTCATAAACGGTTTGAATCTTAAAGGGAGATTTAGGGAACACCTAGTTCAGGATGCTTTAAAAATATGGAAAAATATCTAAAAATTCTCATTTAATATATGAATGATTATGGTGAAATCAATTTTACAAAATAAGCTTTTGATAAACTACATTTTGGTGTAGTGACCAAATCGCAGTTTTTATAAAGTTGAATAGTGAATGTTTTGTAAAGGATTGAAACTTTGAATCTTTAAGGAGCTAATTTTACCAAAATGTTTTTAATCAGATTTCTTCTTAATTTGGGTGATTTTATTAATGTTTTAATTAGGGGAAAATAAAGATTAATAAAAGGAAACTACCTTTGACTTTTTATAACTACTTTACGTCAATTTTCTCTCATCCTATTTTCTCTCAAATTATTTTCAGCCAAACACTCTTTCTCCATCAATTGGATAATGATTTTCATCCCTTATGATTGGATTTTAATTCCTTTTTGATTCCTAATCTTCTCCTCATCAAAACCTCTTGTTTCTACATTGGATTTTCAAGAAAACTTGCCCTAATCAAGGAGAAATCAACCATTAGAGGTAAGCTTCGTTCTTCTCCTCTAACAACTAGTTCTTTAATAAAATTCTTAAGTTATCAATCCTTTGTTAATGATTTTTTAGTTGCTTTAATGTTAGAAACAAGAAATTATCTTAAAACTCAAGGTTTTTGGAGAGATCTTGATGATTTTTGTGGTTGATGGTTAGGCTCTGTTTTGAGGTTGTTTTCTAGTGTATTTTGGATGTTAATTGATGTTATAAATGAGGTTTTATCAAGAAAATTCCGAATAGGCTTTGGATCCTATGTTTTGCATGCTAGAATGATGGTTTTTGGGGTTGTTTTGGTGTTCTGTCATAGCTGGAGGTATAAGGACGAGTTTGTGGTGATTTTTTATGTTGATTGATGTTTAGTAATGATTAGAAGTGTTAGATCTTGGTTGGGCTTTGTTTTGGATGAGTTTGGAGGTGATTTCAGTTGGGTTTGGTAGTTGAAATGTGGTTTGTGAGTAGAGAACCGAGTTTAGGTGTGTGGCTAATTCAATGCATTATGATGCATTAATCCTCTGCTCTTATGTGTTAAAACAGGGGAGACATCTTCAGACGCCTTTGGTGTTGATCCAGGAGCCCAGATAGTGTTTCGGCGAGCAAGCGAAACTTAGTCGGTGAGTGTGAATGGTTTAGAAGTCCTTGAGGGACATGAAACAAGGTTTGGGGACTTAGGAAATGTTTGAAACACCTTCCTAAGTCCGGAAGAAAGTATTGCTAGATTGCTCTCTTAAATGTGGTGGTTGCCCTCAAAATTCTTTTACATGCTCATGGTTTGAGATAGATAAATTTTTATTGTTTTTATGCATGATTTGTAGCATGAGATGATGCTTGAAATGGTTTCATGAAATAACATGTTGCATAGTTGAGATTTGAGCCTTTGTTTTAAAGCATGGCAAATGTTATGGTTTTGAAATGAGATGAGAATGATTTGAGAAATGTTGCATGAAAAATAGTAGGTGAGATGATGTTTTGACATAATATATTAGCATAGATGTTGAGATACTTACCGGATATAATTGATCGATCAATAGGATAAGAGTGCACTATAAACTAAAAATTCGTATGTGCTCTTTGGTTTAATCCAAAGGGAGAGAACCGATGATGGGCATTCCATCGGGTAGGACTTGGTGAAATACCCAAGCTTTGTGGCGATGAGAGATACCGCCATGTGAGTACGGTGATGGTAGATGCCACCGGAAATTATGTTACTAGACAAGTGAGTACGGTGATGGTAGATGCCACCGAAAGTGTCTTGTGAGTTGTCCGCATATCTGAGTAAAAATGAGATGTGAAATTCCAATATAAAATATGAATCTTCTTTTGATTCACATGTACCTATGATGAGATGATTTATGCTATGAGAAATGTATATGTGATTTGTAAATGAAATGCTTTTGTTTTACAAGCATGAGTATGGCTTTGCCAAGAGATTTTTCATTGGTTTAAATGCATGAGATAGAAATGTGGTACATGTGTTTTCAATGAGAAGTTGCTTTGAATGGTTTTCAAGCATGAGATAGAATGAGCATATGGTGGAAAAAGGCTTTTGAGATGTGTTTTGAATAATGCATTATTGTGTTTGTTTTCTTTAGAGCATGCCTCACTAAGCAATTGTGCTTACGCTCTCTTTTACCAATAATGCAGATAATTGAGGTGTTTTCAGGTAGCAAGAAGGTTAAGAACATCCAAGGAAGTGCAAAGCTCATGTATGGTGATGTTTTTATACACTTTAGTTTTGATATATGGCAATGGGAAACCAAGAGTTGTATTTGGGAGATGTGTATGAACTCCCTAAGTTTGTGGCATGTTTGTGATGGCATTTATGGGTTGTAAATGGTCCTAAATGTTTGGTTTGTGGTTTGGTTGCTTATATTGGCCTTGCGATTAGGGAGCATGCCTCTAGATTATGTGATTTTGTGTTTGATGCCATGATCTAGTTTAAGGGTCTTAAATATGTTTCTTGGGGGCTAAATGAGTTGCTGGTATGTTTTGGTGCTCATTGGAGTATGTTTGAATGGTTTGAAATGTCAAAACCAGCAACTTCTACTGTCACTAGGCAAGGTGTATCGAAACACCCTCACCTTCCGAAACGGGAGCCTGTAATGGCCATGGTGTTTCGCAATGAATGAAGCTGTTTCGAAACAATTTGGCTACTGGTGAAGCTTGTTTCGATACTGGTCTTGGAATATAACTGAGTACCGAAACGGTCAACACTGTTTCGATACGGGCGTTTCGGTACGAAGGGTAGGCGTTTCGATACAGTTGATCGTTGGATGTTGATTTGAATTGTTTTAAGTTTCCATGCTTTACTTTTTAGTCCTAAATGTTGTTGATGCAATTGCTTGAGCTTGGGATGTCTTTTTTAAGCTGAGACTTGACAGAGAATCATATAACATGATCAATTTCAAATTGGTAAACCTAAAATCAGCTAAGTTCCATTCTAATTTCCAAAAATTACAATTTGGTCCCTAAACGCGTAATTTGAGCATTTAAGTCCCTAAATGTTTTTTGATCGCTGTGCTTTTCTCTTCCATGATTCGTGAGGACTCACGTTGGTTTAATGTGCATTTAGACAAGATTAAAATGAAAAAAGGGGTCGTTAATCAAGGTTGACATTGGTTTTCCCCGTGTAATCTTTGTAGTTCGGGTCAAGCATCTTGGCCGGGCTAAGGGGTTACATTTGTTGGTATCAGAGCCAGGTTATCGAATAATTGGGGCTTGATATTGGGTTGTTGTATGTGATTGTGCATGATGGTGGCTTTTTGGTGAAAGTATGATGTATGAATAGTGATGTATGATTCAATTGAGGTGATTTTGTGATGCTATGTTATGGTTGGAGTGTGGTTGGGGATCCCATTGCCATATCAAAACTAATGAGAAGAATTGTTTTCGAAAATGAGCCTGAGTACTTGGATTACTTATCGTATTATGCCTAATTGTTTTTATTGCATTTTTGTCAGTGCATTGTTTTTATTATGGGGCCACATAGAGAGTTGAGAATCAATACTAGATCTACGACCGAGAATGAGAACGTAGAGAATGCTGAGGATTTACCTCCTCCTCCCTCTGGTGGACCACCTGGTGGTGGTGGAGCTGGGGCTGGTGTTGCTGGAGTTGGTGTTGGGGTTGTTGGACCCGAGGGTGTTCAGGGGCAAGCTGCTCCTAACATGACCATGTTGATACATGCTATTACTGGAGCTTTCCAGGTAGCAGTAGCTGGAGCTCATGGAGCTGCACCTCAGGATGGTGCTAATGTGAGATTTCCGTTGAAGCATCTCCGCAGTCTAGGAGGGACTGAGTTCAGAGGTTTGTCACCTGAAGGTTCTAAATCTTGGTTGGAGAGCACCAAGAGGATTCTTGGTCAGTTGAATTGCAATAATGTGCAAAAGTTGGGATGCATTGTGTCACTACTGCATGGTGATGCTTACACATGGTGGACGGCCACTATCTCCAGAATGGAGGACTATGAGGTGACTTGGACATTCTTCTTGAATGCGTTCAAGCGGAAATATCTGGGAGCTCGCTACCTCGACGAGAAGAAGAGGCAGTTTATGTCTCTTATGCAAGGGAACATGTCGTAGCTGAATATGAGATTTAGTTTGTTCGCCTTAGCCCGTATGCACCTGAGCTAATTCCTAGCGAGAGGGAAAGGTAAGAACGGTTCCGTTATGGGCTGGTAGCGCATGTAAAGACCTATATGCTTGCAGATGATTACACCGATTTTGATGTCTTCGTCACTAGAGCCAAGGACATTGAATTGAATCTTGGTTTGGCAAGTCGAGCAGGTGGATCTAGCTCGAGAAAGCGAGCTATAGAACACGATTATGGCAGAGATCACAACAAGAGACATAAGGATAGGAAGCCGCACTATGCTGGTGGACGTGGGGGTGGTAACCCTGGTAGAGGTCAGCAAGGGCCAAATGTTTTCCTGATGACTCATGAGTGTAACCGGTGTGGTAGGAGACACGGTGGTGAGTGTTTGGTAACCTTGGGACATGTTGGAATTGTGGAAACTGAGGGCATATGAAGAAAGATTGTCCTCAGCCGCTGAGAGAGGGACATGCTCCGGTGAGAGCAGCTGAGCCATAGAGAGGTCGTGGGCGCCTCCGTGGTAATTTTTAGCGTAGGGATGATGGTGGAAGGAATGTGGCGCATGTTGTGGTTGTCCAACCTGAGGGTGGTTGTCAGGCTCGAGTGTATGCCCGTCGTGAGGGAAGGAATGACACGGACGTGATCGTATGTACCTTTACTTTGCAATCCTTGTCATTACTTTCTTTAATTGATTCTGGATCTACACACTCGTACATATTGCGTGAACATGCTCAAATGCTTGGTTTACCTATTGAGTCTTTGGATGTTGGTATGCGTGTGACTAGTTCTTTTGGTGAGACGGTTGTAACGAGAAAGTTGTATAGAAGATGTCCACTAAAGGTGAAAGATCATGTTTTTCTTATTAATCTCATGGAATTGCCATTCTATGGTTTTGATGTAATCCTTGGCATGGACTGGCTTGTCGAGCATAGAGCCGTTTTCGATTTCGAAAGCAAGAGAGATTCGTTGAAACTTGCAGATGATTACGAGGTACTGGTAGTGGGAGAGAATGTGAAGTTTCTTGCCAATGTGGTGTCTACATTTGAAGCGAGCCGGATGTTGCGGCAAGGTTGTGAGGCTTACCTAGCCTTTGTTATGAATCCTAGTTCAAAGGAGGTGCACGTTCAGGATATAAGAACCGTGTGTGAGTTCCCTGGAGTGTTTCCAGAGGAGTTACCTGGTTTGCCGCCTAGTCGAGAGGTTGAGTTTCGAATTGAGTTGCATGAGAACACAACTCCGGTGTCCATTGCTCCATATCACATGCCACTCAAAGAGTTGAAGGAGTTGAAGACGCAACTTCAGGAGTTGCTTGACCGTGGCTTCATTCGGTCTAGTGTGTCACCTTGGGGTGCACCGTTCTTGTTTGTGAAAAAGAAAGATGGCACGACGAGAATGTGCATAGATTATCGTTAGCTGAATAAGTTGACTGTCAGGAACAAGTATCCTTTACCGAGGATTGATGATCTTTTTGATCAATTCCGGGGAGCGGTTGTGTTTTCCAAGATTGACTTGAGGTCAGGATACTATCAGCTAAAGGTGAAGGATGTGGATGTGCCAAAAACAACCTTTAGAACGAGGTATGGGCATTATGAGTTCTTTGTGATGTCGTTTGGGTTGACTAATGCTCCTTCCGCTTTCATGGACATGATGAATAGGGTGTTCCATGAATTCTTGGACAAGTTCGTTGTGGTGTTCATCGATGATATCCTCATGTACTCTCGTACCGAGGAGGAGCATAAAGGTCATTTGAGGATTGTTTTGCAAGCGCTGTTAGAAAACCAACTTTATGCTAAGCTGAGGAAATGTGAGTTTTGGCTAAAGGAAGTTGTTTTCCTTGGTCATGTGTTTTCGGCTGAATGGATTCGAGTTGATCCCCAGAAAGTTGAGGCGGTGATGAATTGGAAGCCTCCTAAATCTGTTCATGAAATCCATAGTTTCCTTGGGTTGGCAGGGTACTACCGAAGGTTTGTTGATGGATTTTATAAGATTTCTGCTCCTTTAACGAAGTTGTTGCAAAAGGATGTTAAGTATGAGTGGACAAAAGCGAGACAACAAGCTTTTGAGAAGTCAAAAACAGCTTTGACGCAAGCTCCTATCTTGGTTCAACCTGAATCAGGGAAAGAGTTTGTGGTGTATAGTGACACATCCTATGCTGGTTTGGGGTGTGTGTTAATGCATGAGGGTAAGGTGGTCGCTTATGCATCGCGTCAGTGGAAAGTGCATGAGCGCAACTATCCTGCACATGAAATTGAGTTGGCTGCAGTGGTTTTTTCTCTAAAGATTTGGAGACATTATCTCTATTGTGAGAAGTGTTTTGTGTACACGGATCACAAGAGTTTGAAATATTTGATGTCTCAGAAGGAGTTAAATCTTAGGCAACAGAGATGGGTAGAGTTGCTTAAGGATTACGATCTAATGATCGAGTATCACCCGGGAAAGGCCAATGTTGTGGTCGATGCTTTGACCAAGAAAGTGGTGGTGGAGTTAAGGGCGATGTTTGATAGCTTGAGCATATCGCGAGATGGAGGTCTTGTTGCTGAATTGCAAGTGAAACCATCTCTAGTTTAGTTGATAAAGGATAAGCAGTTGTTGGATGATTCTTTGGTGCCACATGTTCAGGATATTACTGAGGATAGACCATCGAATTTCTGTTTTAATGATGATGGTGTTCTATGTTTTGGGAGTCGGATAGTGGTGCCGAATGATGTTGAGTTGAGGCGTACTATTCTGACCAAAGCTCATAGTAGTCCTTATGCTATGCACCCTGGTAGTACAAAGATATATCGTGTTCTGAAGGATGAGTACTATTGGGTGGGTTTGAAGAAAGATGTCGCTGAGTATGTGAGCAAGTGTATGCATTGTCAGCGGGTTAAGGTTGAGCATCAGTTTCCTTCGGGGTTGTTGCAACCATTGAGGATCCCTGAATGGAAATGGGAGAGGATCACCATGGACTTTGTGTCTTGCTTGCCTCTAACGCCATCAAAGAAGAATTATGTTTGGGTGATTGTGGATCGCCTTACGAAGTGTGCGCATTTTTTACCTGTGGATACTACATACACCTTGGATAAGCTTGCAGAGTTGTACATTGCCGAGATACATTGGACCATACGAGGTGATAGAACGTGTGGGTCTTGTTGCTTATAAGCTGAGGCTGCCACAAGAGTTAGAAAAGATGCATAATGTGTTTCATGTATCATGCTTCAGAGGTATAGATCGAATCCTTCGCATGTTATGCTTGTGGAGGAGGTTGAGTTGAATCCAGACTTGACATATGATGAGGAACCATTTGAGATTTTGGATTCAGACAGTGAGGTTCTCCGTGGTAAGACCATTGAGCTGGTTAAGGTGTTGTGGAGACATCGTGGTGTTGAGGAAGCCACGTGGGAAAGAAAGGAAGATATGAAGAAGCAGTTTCCTTACCTTTTTCATCCAGGTAAATTTCGTGGTCGAAATTTCTTAAGAGGGGGCGAGTTGTAACTCCCCAAATTTGGGCCTAGATGTTTTAGAGTCTGAATTGGACCGATCATGAACGGTTCGAATCTAAAAGGGAGATTTAGGGAACACCTAGTTCGGGATGCTTTAAAAAATGGAAAATTATATAAAAATCCTCATTTAATATATGAATGATTATGGTGAAATCAATTTTACAAAATAAGGTTTGGAAATACTACATTATGGTGTAGTGACCAAATCGCAGTTTTTACAAAGTTGAATAGTGATTGTTTTGTAAAGGATTGAAACTTTGAATCTTTAAGGAGCTAATTGTACCAAAATGTTTTTAATCAAATTTCTTCTTAATTTGGGTGATTTTATTAATGTTTTAATAAGGGGGAAATAAAGATTAATTAAAAGGAAACTACCTTTGACTTTTCATAACTACTTTACGTCAATTTTCTTTCATCCTATTTTCTCTCAAATTCTTTTCAGCCAAACACTCTTTCTCCATCAACTGGCTAATAATTTTCATACCTTTTGATTGGATTTTAATTATTTTTTGATTCCTAATCTTCTCCTCATCAAAACCCCCTTGTTTCTACATTGAATTTTCAAGAAAACTTGCCCAAATCAAGGAGAAATCAACCATTAGAGGTAAGCTTCGTGGTTGATGGTTAGGCTATGTTTTGAGGTTGTTTTTTAATGTTTTTTGGATGTTAATTGATGTTATAAATGAGGTTTTATCAAGCAAATCCCGAATAGGCTTGGGTTGCTAAGTTTTGCATGCTAGAATGATGGTTTTTTGGGTGGTTTTGGTGTTATGTCATAGCTGGAGGTATAAAAAACGAGTTTGTGGTGATTTTTGATGTTGATTAATGTTTAGAAATGATTAGAAGTTGTAGATCATAGCTGGGCATTGTTTTGGATGAGTTTGGAGGTGATTTCGTTTGGGTTTGGTAGCCAAAATGTGGTTTGTGAGTAGAGCAACAAGTTTAGGTGTGTGGCTGCTGATTTCAATGCATGATGATGCATTAATCCTCTGCTCTTATGTGTTAAAACATGGTGACATCTTCGGACGCCTTTGGTGTTGATCCGGGAGCCTAGATAGCGTTCCGGCGAGCAAGCGAAACGTAGTAGGTGAGTGCGAATGGTTTAGAAGTCCTTGAGGGACATGAAACAAGGTTTGGGGACTTAGCAAAGGTTTGAAACACCTTCCTAAGTCTGGAAGCACGTATTGGCTAGATTGCTCTATTAAATGTGGTGGTTGCCCCTAAAATGCTTTTACATGCTCATGGTTTGAGATATATAAATTCCTACGGTTTTTATGCATGATTTGTAGCAAGAGATGATGCTTGAAATGGTTTCATGAAATAACATGTTGCATAGTTGAGATTTGAGCTTTTGTTTTAAAGCATGGCAAATGTTATGGTTTTGAAATAAGATGAGAATGATTTGAGAAATGTTGCATGAAAAACAGTAGGTGAGATGATGTTTTGACATAATATATTGGCATAGATGTTGAGATACTTACCGGATATAATTGATCGATCAATAGGATGTGAGTGCACTATAAACTAAAAATTCGTACATGGTCTTTGGTTTAATCCAAAGGGAGAGAACCGATGATGGGCATTCCATCGGGTAGGCCTTGGTGAAATACCCATGTTTTGTGGCGATGAGGGATACCGCCATGTGAGTACAGTGATGGTAGATGCCACAGAAAATTATATTACTAGACGAGTGAGTACGGTGATGGTAGATTCCACCGGAAGTGTCTAGTGAGTTGTCCGCATATCCGAGTAATAATGAGATGTGAAATGTCAATATAAAATATGAAATTGCTTTTGATTCACATGTACATATGATGAGATCATTTACGCTATGAGAAATGCATATGTGATTTGTAAATGAAATGCTTTGGTTTTACAAGCATGAGTATGGCTTTGCCAAGAGATTTTGCATTGTTTTAAATGCATGAGATAGAAATGTGGTACATGTGTTTTCAATGAGAAGTTGCTTTGAATGGTTTTCAAGCATGAGATTGAATGAGGATGTGGTGGAAAAAGGCTTTTGAGAAGTGTTTTGAATAATGCATTATTGTGTTGGTTTTCTTTAGAGCATGGCTCACTAAGCAATTTTGCTTACGCTCTCTTTTACCTATAATGTAGATAATGGAGGTGTTTTCGGGCAGCAAGAAGGTTCAGAACATCCAAGGAAGTGCAAAGCTCATGTATGGTGATGTTTTTATACACTTTAGTTTTGATATATGGCAATGGGAAACCAAGAGTTGTATTTGGGAGATGTGTACGAACTCCCTAAGTTTGTGGCATGTTTGTGGTGGCATTTATGGGTTGTAAATGGTCCTAAATGTTTGGTTGCTTATATTGGCCTTGTGATTAGGGAGCATGCCTCTACATTATGTGGTTTTGTGTTTGATGCCATGATCTAGTTTAAGGGTCTTAAATATGTTTCTTAGGGGCTAAATGAGTTGATGGTATGTTTTGGTGCTCATTGGAGTATGTTTGAATGGTTTGAAATGTCAAAAACCACTAATTTCTTATGTCTTTGGGCAAGGTGTATCGAAGCAACCTCACCTGTTCCGAAATGGGAGCCTGTAATGGCCATGGTGTTTCAGAACGGATGAAGTTGTTTCGATACTGGTCTCGGAACATACCCGAGTACTGGAATGGTAGGCGTTTCGATACAGTTGACCGTTGGATGCTGATTTGAATTGTTTTAAGTTTCCATGCTTTACTTTTTAGTCATAAATGTTGTGGATGCAATTGCTTGAGCTTGGGAAGTATTTTTAAGCTGAAACTTGACAGAGAAGCATGTAACATGATCAATTTCAAATTGGTAAACCTAAAATCAGCTAAGTTCCATTCTAATTTCCAAAAACTACAATTTCGTCCCTAAACACGTAATTTGAGCATTTAAGTCCCTAAATGTTTTTTGATCGCTGTGCTTTTCTCTTCCATGATTCGTGAGGACTCGCGTAGGTTTAATGTGCATTTAGACAAGATTAAAATGAAAAGAGGTTGTTAATCAAGGTTGACTTTCGGGTCGACTTTGGTTTTCCCCGTGTAAACTTTCGGGTCAAGCGTCTAGGCCGGGCTAAGGGGGTTACAGATATTCCATAAACATAATTCATATATCATAGTTCATAAATTCATAAAGCATAGTTCCATAAATTCAATGTTTCATAAATTAAATATTCGTAATACATAATCAAAACAAATTCTGAAATCATATAAATAATCACACACGAGGTAAAACACCAACACATAGAAAAATAGTATATAATTTAATTATAGCTCTGGAAGAAAACACACGTGAACGAACTTGAAATCAATTTAACTATCATACGATACTTTATATGCGATTCGATGCGACAATGAATACAACATTGTAACGCCCCGGTTTTGGGCTTGGAAGTTTGGGCGTTGACCGGTTTGGTCAAAGTGCTATTCGAATATAAAAAGGTGAAATTAGGAAAGCCTAGTTCGGGTTGCATTAAAAATATGGAAAAATGTTCTAAAATCCTCTTTTAATATATATTAGTGAACTGTGAAATCAATTTTACAAAATGAGGTTTGGAAGGGTGACATTTTGGCTAGTGACCAAAATGTAAATTTTGAAAGTTGCGTGACTGTTTTAGAAAGGATTGAAACTTCGAATCTTTAAGGAGCTATTTACCCAAAGGGAGTTTCTCCAGATTTTTCTAAGATATTTTAATGTTTAATTCTGATTTTAAAACAAAAGAAAAGTGGAGGGAAGTCATTTTCCTATTTTGCAACTAACTTTCCATATTTTTCAATTTTACTTTCTCTCATTTTCTCTCAACCCAAACATCTTTTCTCCAGAGATTTTCTTCTGATTTTATCACTTAAATCTCTCTTTTCAATCCTCTTTTGATTCCTAATCATCACATCAACAAAACCTCACCATTTGCTAGTTGATTCTTCAAGCTTTTTGGTTCTAAAAGAGGAGAAACTCAAGTTTGGAGGTAAGAACGTCCTTCTCCTCTAAACTATCAGTTCTTTACTGAAATTCCTAAGTTCTCAATCCTTAATTGATGTTTTATAAATGGTTTTAAAGTTGTGAAATGGATCTTGGCTTAAAATGCAAGATTTGGTGATTTTTGATGAATTTTCGTTTGATCTGTTAAAGCTGTGATTTGAGGTGTTAATTTGATGTTAAATTAATGTTAATTTGATAAGGAATTGAGTTTTGATTAATGCAATCCCGGATAGGTTGAGTTTTCTAAGTTTAGCTTGTGATTCTTGGTTGTTTTTGAGGTGATCTTGTGGATCTGATGTTGCTGGAGGTATAAGGATGTTATTAGGTCCTTTTTAGTTGTTGAATGATGTTAAAGGATGTTTAGTTTTGATGGTTTATGGCTGGGCTTTGTTGAGGAGTTGTTTGGATGCATTTTCGGTTGTGTTTGGTGGCCGAAAACGGAGTGTGGATGAGAGCAGCGAGTTTAGGTGCTTTCATTGATGCTATTAATGCATGATGATGCATTAATCCTCTGCTTTGATGTGTTTAAAACAAGGGAGTCATCTTTGGATCCAAGTGGTGGTGATCCGGAAGCTTGATTTGTGCTTCGGCAATAGGCGAAGTGGAATCGGTGAATGAAATTGGATTTTCAGCTTTGAAACCAATGTCTTGGGAGCTTAGTTTAAGTCTAAACAACTTTACTAAGCTCAAGTGTAAGTTTTCGGAAAAACTCTCTAAGTGGTGGCCATGGTTTGGTTGTTATGCAATGTGGTTTATTGCATGTTTTAAATTCTGTTTTGAAAGCATGATTTAGCATGGTTATTGCTGATTTTGTAAGCCATATGTTGAAGGAAGCTCAAGGTAAGAGTTCCTTGTTTTTGAACATTGTTTAAATGTGGTTTGATGCTTAAAAATGCATGATGAATATGGCTTGGTTAAATGCTTTAAAACAGTGGATTATTTGATGGTAATGATGTATATTGGTAAGTGATGTTTTGAAAAAGGTTAAGGTCACTAAGGTGGTTAAAAGTCCTTGAGTGAGCCTTGTGGATTCTAAGAACTTCATGGTGGTTAAAAGTCCATGAGTGATTCTTGTTAAGGTCACTAAGGTGGTTAAAAGTCCTTGAGTGAGCCTTGTTACTTAAGAACATCAAGGTGGTTAAAAGTCCTTGGATGGTTCTTGTTAAGGACACAAATGTGGTTAAAAGTCCTTGTGTGGTCCTTGCCATGGTGTTTAAAAGTCCATGGGCCAAGGTGTTTAAAAGTCCTTGGGGCCAAGGTGTTTAAAAGTCCTTGGGGTGAAACTTGTAAAGGACACAAAGGTGGTTAAAAGTCCTTGTGTGGTCCTTGTGAATTATAAGATCACAATGGTGTTTAAAAGTCCATGTGTGAGTCTTATGTTGATCTTGTTTTTAAAAAGATGGAACTTATCACTTGTGGCCAATATGACATGTAATGATATGGAAGCATATAATGCTTGTTTAAATTGCTTTGAGCATGAGTAAATGATGATTTGAAGTATGATTTATAAAGTGTTTTTTTAATGCATTATTGAATGGTTTTAATGAGCATTCCTCACTAAGCTTTTGCTGACGCTCTCTTTCGTTTTCTTAAATCAATAATGCAGAACATTAAGGTGCATTGAGGGCAGCAAGGAAGGCAAGCAATCAAGTGGGAATTAAGCTCAAGTATGGAAAGGTTTTCTTGTACACCTTTAGCTTTTGGCATTTGGCAATGGGGGACCTATGTGTATGTTTTGGGAGATGTTTTGAACTCCCTAAGTATGTTTAATGTTGATGGAAATGCTGGATTTTGTATTAGGCCTTTATGTGCTTGGTTTTGAAGGCTTTATGCTTGAAAGATTTGCTTTTGTAGGAAGCATGCTTTAAGATTGGGGCTTTTCATATATGATGATAATATGTTGATTGGTTGATGCAAACATGTCTCTTGTATGTTGTATGAGTTGCTGGTAAAGTTTGGTAGCAATTGGAGCATGATTGGTAGATCAATTGTATGTTTAAGCAAGCCAATTTCTGCTTTCTGTGTAGGTCGTTTTGGAACAGTGGCTACCGTTTCGGAACGGGTGCCTTGTAGTAACCCAGGCGTCCGAAACGGGAGACACCGTTTTGAAACGGAAAGCCCTCTGCCAGCCCTCGTTTCAGTACGCGTTGCGGAACGTCCCCGCGTTTCGAAACAGGTGCTCCCTGTTTCGGAACACGTGACCGTTGGGGGCTGACATTGGTAGTTAAACGTTTTGGAATGTTTGCATTTTGGTCTTGAATCTTGTTTGTTCAATTGTATGAGTTTGGGATGTCCGTTAGAGCTGAAATTTGGCAGAGAAGCATGAAACCTGATTAATTTCAAGATGGTAACTTTAATTTGGGTTAAGACTTCATAATTTACAGAATTTACAATTTGGTCCCTAAAGTTGTAAATTGTTCAATTGGGTCCCTGTTTGATCTCTGATGTTTATGATCTTTGAGCATGTTGTTTGAATGATCATAACTAGGCTTAATGTGCATCCAGTCAAGTTAAAAAAAAGGGTCGTTAATCAAGGTTGACTTTCGGGTTGACTTTGGTTTTCCCCGTGTGACTTTCTTAATTCGGGTCAACCGTCTAGGCCGGGTTAAGGGGGTTACATTTGGTGGTATCAGAGCTGAGTTCTCGAGTAATTGGGAATGAATGTGTGCATGATTGAAGTATGTAATGCCTTGTATGCTTGTTGAGTGAAAGCATGTTTAGTGGCTTGTGTTTTTGATGCAATTGAGTTGTATGATGTGGTGAAGCATGTTGTGGGTACCCATTGCCAAATCAAAGCTAATGTAATGATGTTGATTTTAAATGAAATTGAGCTTGAGTACTTGGATTGCTTACCTTTCTGGACCTGACTTTGTTTATTTGCATTGTGATTGCATGGTTAGAGTATGGCACCACGTAGAGAGTTGAGAAGTAATGTGCGAGCTACGGCTCCGAATGAGAATGAGAATGAGGAAAACGCGGGAAGTGCGGTGTTACCTCCTCCTCCACCTGGTGGTGGTGGTGCTGAGGGTGAAAGAGCTGAAGCTGCAGCTGGTGCTGGAGGTGCTGGACCTGAAGCTGGTCAGGGGCAAGCTATGCCTGACATGACGATGTTGGTGCAAGCTATTGCTGGTGCTTTTCGAGCGGCGGTAGCTGGAGCTCAAGGAGCTGGGCATCAGGGAGATGCTGGAGTTAGACTACCCTTGGAGCGCTTACGCAGTCTAGGTGGGACTGAGTTCAGGGGTTTGTCTGCTGAAGGTTCTAAATCCTGGATGGAGAGTACCAAGAGGATCTTGGGTCAGATGAGTTGCACTGATGTGCAAAAGCTGGGTTGTGTTGTATCCTTGCTACAAGATGATGCTTATACGTGGTGGACGACCACTATTGCTGGGATGGCTGAGGCTGACATAACTTGGACATTCTTTCAGAATGTGTTCAAGAGGAGGTATCTTAGTGTGAGGTACCTAGATGAAAAGAAGCGTGAGTTCATGTCTCTTACCCAGGGGAGCATGACTGTAGCTGAGTATGAGGTGCAGTTTGTTAGACTCAGTCAGTATGCACCTGAGCTGGTACCTGATGAGCGGGCGAGGTGCGAAAGATTCCGTTATGGTTTAGTGACGGATGTGAAGATGTATGTGCTGGCCACCTAGTATGATGATTTTGATGTGCTGGTGGGCCGAGCCAAAGATATTGAGATGAACTTGGGTTTATCTGCTAGAAGTGCTGGAGCAAGTGCTGGAAAGCGAGCTGCTGAGTATAGTTCCGGTGGTGGACGGAACAAGAGGGGACGTGATCAGAAGTATCAGTCCTCGGCCAAGAGAGGTGGTGGAGCACCTACTCGGGGAGGCAATGCTAGAGCTGATCCGAGTGCTTGTTGGATTTGTGGTTCACTTGGTCACATGAAGCGTGATTGTCCTCGTGCTGTGAGGGAGGTGCAAGCTCCTGTTGCGGCAGCTGGTAACGGGTGCTGGAATTGTGGATCTGCGGATCACTTGAGGCGAGAGTGTCCTGTGTTGGCTGGTGGCCAAGTGCGTGCTCCTGTTGTTGCTACATCGCAGAGAGGTCGTGGGCGCGGCCGTGGTAACTTCCAGCGGAGAGAGGAAGGTGGTCGAGGAGTGGCCCATGTGGTGGCTATTCAGCCTGAGGGTGGAGGTCAAGCGAGGGTGTATGCTCAGCGTGAAGGGAGGAATGACGCGGATGTGATTGCAGGTACCTTTACTTTGCAATCTTTGTCATTACTTTCCTTGATAGATTCTGGATCTACGCATTCATACATTTTGCGTGAGCATGCTGAATTGCTTGGTTTGCCTGTTGAGTCTTTGGATGTTGGAGTTCGTGTCACTAGTTCTTTTGGTGAGACTGTTGTGACTCGAAAGCTTTATAGAAGGTGTCCTTTGGTTGTTCAAGAACATGTTTTTCATGTTGATCTTATGGAGCTGCCTTTCTATGGTTTTGATGTGATCCTTGGTATGGATTGGCTTGCTGAGCATCGTGCTGTTGTGGATTGTGAAAATAAGCGAGTTTCGCTGAAGCTTGCAGATGATTATGAAGTTGTTGTGGTTGGTGAGAATGTGAAGTTTCTTGCCAATGTGGTGTCTACCTTGAAGGCAAGCAGGATGCTGAGGCAAGGCTGTGAAGCTTACCTAGCTTTTGTGATGAATTGTAACGCCCCGGTTTTGGGCTCAGAAGTTTTGGGCGTTGACCGGTTCGGTCAAAGTGCTGATCGAATATATAAGAGTGAATTTAGGAAAGCCAAGTTCGGATTGCATTAAAAATATGGAAAAATGTTCTAAAATCATCTTTTAATATATAAAAGTGAACTGTGAAATCAATTTTGGAAAATGAGGTTCGGAAGGTTGACATTTTGGCTAGTGACCAAAATGTAATTTTTGAAAGTTGCAGGACGGTTTTATAAAGGATTTAAACTTTGAATCTTTAAGGAGCTATTATTCCAAAAGAGTTTCTCCAGATTTTTCTAAGATATTTTAAGGCTTTATTCTGATTTTAAAGATTATGAAATGTGGAGGGAAATCATTTTTACCATTTCTTAACTAACTTTTCATTTTCTCTCAATTTTCCTTTTCTCTCATTTTCTCTCCACCCAAACACATTTCTCCAGATTTTCTTCTCTGATTTTGTTAATCTAAATCCCTCATTTCAACTCTCTTTTGATTCCTAATCATCTCTACAACAAAACCTCTCAATTTGCAAGTTGTTTCATTAAGCATTTTGGCTCTAAAAAGGAGAAATTCAAGTCTGGAGGTAAGAACGTCCTTCTCCTCTAAACTATCAGTTCTTTACTGAAATTCCTAAGTTCTCAATCCTTGATTTGTGATTTGTTAAAGGCTTTTCAATTGAAATCTTGATTTTGGCTTAAAATGCAAGATTTGGTGATTTTGGTGAAATTTTCGTGTGATCTGTTTGGGCAGTGTTTTGAAGTGTCAAAATGATGTTAAATGAAGGCTAAATTGATTAGAAGTTTAGGTTTAATCAATGCAATCCCGGATAGGTTGAATTTCCTAAGTTTGGCTTGAGTTTTTGGAGTGTTTTTGGTGATCTATTATACCTGGAGGTATAAGGATGTGTTTGTGATCATTTTGGATGTTAATTGATGTTTAAAAATGGTTAGAAGTGATGGATCTTGGCTGGGTTAAGTTTTGGAAGTGTTTGGAGGTGATTTCGGTTGTGTTTGGTAGCCGAAATGTTGATTTTGTGATGAGCAGCGAGTTGAGTCTTGTTGCTGGTGTTTTTAATGCATAATGATGCATTAATCCTCTGTTGTTGTGTGCTTGAAACAGGGGAGTTTCATCCGTGAGCTTTGAAGGTGTTGCGGAAGGTTTTCGGATGCTTGGAAGGCTTGTTGGCTAGCCTTGTTTTGTGTATCGGTGAGTGAAGTTGGGTTTTCAGCTTTTAAACCAAGGTTTGAAGGTTTTGGGAGCTTAGTTTAAGTCTAAACAACTTTGCTAAGCACAAGAGTAAGTGAATGGATTTTCGCTCTTGAATTGTGTTGTGAAATTGGCTTTTAAGCAATTGTGGTTGATGTTTGAAATACATGTGTTTTGCATGGTTTAAATCTGTTTTGAAAGCATATTTTAAGCATGGTTTAATGCTGGTTTTGAAAGCCATTTTTGAAGGATGCTCAAGGTAAGAGATCCTTGGTTTTGTACATGGAAATTGTGGTTTTGATGCATAGTGTTGCATGTTGATCAATGGCTTTGTGTGATGCTTAAAAACAGTGAATTGATGATGGTAGATGATACTTGTTGCATATTGGTTATGCATGTGAATCATTGGACTATTGTGGTAATGGTTTTTGCATATTGGTTATGCATGTGAATCATTGGACTAATGTAGTGATGGTTTTGCATTATGATTATGCATGTGAATCATTGGATTATCATGGTAAGATGGTTATATTGGCAAGTGATGAAAGTGGTTCTTGGTTCGTTGATCGGATATAGTTAGCCGGCTATAGGATTGGGTGCACCGTGAATTAAGTCGCCTTGGAGGTGGAGTGGTCAAGAGTGGACCGGTAAACTCCCTTCAAGTATCCTAACGAGATGGTTAAGGTCATAATGGAGGTGTTGCCCATTCGAGGACCTTGGTTGAGCAAAGGTTATATGGTGTTTAAAAGTCCATATAGGGGAACCTTGTGCTTGTTGAGATCACAATGGCAGTGTTAAGTCCATGTGTGGATCTTGTGTAGGGTGTCCCGGATCTCGTTAGTGATGTGATACAACTACCAATCGGTGAATGCAAAGGTTGTATGGTGTTTGAAAGTCCATACATGGGAACCTTGTGCATGTCAAGGTTGTATGGTGTTTAAAAGTCCATACATGGGAACCTTGGGAAAAGTCAAGGTTGTATGGTGTTTAAAAGTCCATACAAGGGAACCTTGGGAAAAGTGGAGGTTGTATGGTGTTTGAAAGTCCATACATGGGAACCTCGGGAAAGCTAAGGTTGTATGGTGTTTAAAAGTCCATACATGGGAACCTTAGGATGGTGAGGTCAAATGGTGTTTAAAAGTCCATTTGGGAGGCCTTGGATTGGTAGGGTGTATGGAGCGTAGGGACAACGCTCGGAATCCGCGTATCCAATTGGATGTTGAGTTGAAAAGTGGATGTGGTTGATCACTTGGAAGCCAATATGATGTTCTTGATTATAAGGAAGCATGAAATGCTTGAAATGATGCATAATTGCATGAGAAGCATGAGATGCTTGAAAAGATGCATGGTTGCAAGAAAAGTGTATAATGCTAGTGAATGCATGTTTACTTGTTTGGTTTAACAAGTGTTGATTGTCATTTGGTAAATGATGCATGTGAGCATGGAAACTTTTAAATGCATTGGAGTCTTGTTAAGACTTGTTTTAAAGGCATGTGATGATGATGTTGTGGTTCATATAAGTTGCCTTTGTCTTAATGTATGTATTGGTTTGTTTGAGTAATGGTTTTTAAAGGTTTCTTACTTGAAATGGCTTTCAAGTTTAAGGATGGTATGTTGTGAAATGGGAATGTTTTTCCAAGGTTTTGATTTAGCTTTGCATATGGTGTTTATGCATGGAATGGTTAAATGGATGATTTTGTAAGTTGTTCTTTGAAAAGGTTTTCTTAGCTTGCTAAGCTAAGGGTTTGTTTTCATGTATGTGTAATGCATGGTTTTGAGCTTGTTGTTGAAAAGGGTTTCAAACATGGCTTTGGTAAATAAATCGAGTTTGTTTTAAAAGTGTTTTATGACCCGCTGCATTGATGGTGTTTTGGTTTTGAGCATTCCTCACTAAGCATTATGTGCTTACGCTCCTTTTTGTTCATCAATGCAGATTCTTGAAGTTTGGACAGCAAGGAGCTAGGGATTCAAGGTGGACTCCATTTGAGATGTATGTCTCGGTGAATAGCTATAGTTAATAAAGGCAATGGGGGTAGAATCTCTCGGATTGATGTTTTTGTGTTCGTGTATGTTTGGACAAGTATGTTTTAATGTTGTTGACGTTGCTGAATCATGAATTGGCTATTATGAGTTTAAGTTGGAAAGTTTGTGTTTAAGTGGTTGCTTGTGTAGGAAGCAAGCCTATAGATTTGGGGCTTTTTGCATATGAAGTTAATTTGTTGATTTGATGATGCTTATAAGTCATATATATGTTGAATTGCATGTTGGTAAAGTTTGGTGGCTTTTGGAGCATGATTGGATGGTCAATTGTGTGTTTGAGTGAGCAAAATGCTGCAATATGTGCAGGGCGTTTCGGAACAGTTGACACCGTTACGGAACGGGTGCCTTGCATGAACCCAGGCGTCTGAAACGGGTGCCACCGTTCCGAAACGGTTTGGCTACTGCTAGACCCCCGTTGCGGTACGCGTTGCGGAACGGCCCCGTGTTTCGAAACGGGCTCTTCCTGTTTCGGAACGGGTGACCGTTGGGGGCTGACATGGGCGGTTAAATGTTTCAGAATGTTTGCATTTTGGTCCTGAAACTTGTTTGTGCAATTGTATGAGTTTGGGATGTCCGTTTGAGCTGAAATTTGGCAGAGAAGCATGAAACCTGATTAATTTTAAGTTGGTAACTTAAAATTTGGTTAAGTCCTTAAAGTTTTCAGAATTTACAATTTGGTCCCTAAAGTTGTAAATTGTTCAATTGGGTCCCTGTTTGATCTCTGATGCTTGTGATCTTTGAGCATGATGTTTGTGTGATCACAATTAGGACTAATGTGTATCTAGACAAGAGTAAAAAGAAAAAAAAAAGGGGTCGTTAATCAAGGTTGACTTTCGGGTTGACTTTGGTTTTCCCCGTGTGACTTTCTTAATTCGGGTCAACCGTCTAGGCCGGGTTAAGGGGGTTACATTTGGTGGTATCAGAGCTGAGTTGCGAATGCTTGGGGAAAACGGTAAATTGTTGTAATGTGTGCTTGTTGTTTACCTTGATGTATGGTTGAAAGTTGGTTGAAACACGTGTTTCTGAGTATGCTGCTGATGTTTCCAAGCATGTTTTATGGTTATGAGTCTTGGTTTAGCTTATGTGGATATGTGCTGATGTTGTGAGCTGGTGTTATGCATGATGAAAGTGCTGTGAGTATGTTATGTTGATAATGTGCTGTTGCAAGTGGATGCTGTTTGGTATAAGCATGATCAGGGTATGTTGTTTGATACGCTTGATGTTATGATATCCAAGTTGTGTTGACTGTTATGTCATGTAAAGGGGAGGATTCGGGATACCCATTGCCTTATTAATATAGCTATTGTGTTATTTTGGAGTTGGAGATTGAATCCTTGCTTAATGTTGGTCTAACTGGTTTGTTTGCTTGTTGTGATTGTTTGTTGTTGTTAGTAGTATGGCAAAGTCGATGGAAGAATGGCAGTTGGGTGAGATGGTTGCTGCCTTGGGGCAGGTTGTTAAGGCTTGGAATTCACCTTTCTGTAGAGGTGTTTTGTCTCAGTCTTCTGTGCCTGGAGTTGAGGTGGTAAGGCAAGGGGAAGGAGCTGGTTCTGTGATGAAGTGTTCATCATCTGTTGAGCAGGAGGTGTTGGGAACATCTCAGGCTGAGGTAAAGGTAAAGTCAGTGGATGAGCTGGCTGTGGAATGTGTGGGTTTGCCGAAGCAGCGTTTGTTGGGTTTGGGTGCTGTGGAGTATCATGGTTCTACACCAGGGATGTTTGAGGCCTGGTTGGCTAGTGTGGTTCTGATCTTGGATCAGGAAGGCTGTGATTATGCCTGTAAGCTGGGAAGTGTTGTTTCTCTGATGTTGGAGGATGCGTGTGCCTGGTGGACATCTGTGGCGGTGGCGTCACATATCGATGATATTGATTGGGATTTCTTTGTATCTGCTTTTTATGAAAGGTATCTTGGAGAGAAGTTTCCAAGGGTTAAGCAATGTGAAGGTGGTGCTGTTGTGGAGCAAGTGTTGCTTGAACAAGGAGTGGAGGTTCAGCTACCTGTGTGTGATCGTTGTGAAAGGCGCCATGTTGGAGGTTGTTGGGGCGCGGGTGCTTGTTGGAATTGTGGTTCCAAAATGCATGTTAAGCGTGATTGTCCTCATGGAGTGAAGTCAGCTTTGGTGTTAGCCAAAGGGTCTCTGAAAGGTCGTGGGCACGGCCGAGGCAAGGTTCAGAGGTGGTAGAAAGAGCAGAAGGTTGTGAAGAATTTGGGAAAAGAGAATTGCTGGAAATGTGGGTCTGCTGGACACATGAGACGTAATTGTTTGATGTTGGCTCGGAACAGCCAAGGTTCCTTACCGCAAGAGGTTGGTGGTGACCCTAGTGTGCTAGCTGGTGCTGCAGTGGTGCGGCAGGAGGATGATGGCTCCGCGAGGAAGAGAGCTCGCCTGATGAATCTTCAGGGAGGTGTTGTGTTTTCAGGTAACCTTGTTAAGTAATCTTTGCTCTAGTTACCTTAGTTTGGTTTCTGTTGGTTTTTCCTTGCGTGGTAAGTTTAGTCTTGATGCTAGTTTGTTTGGGGTAATGATAGTTGTAGTTTGGGATCATCTTTGGTTTGAAGAAGGCTTAGTGAGAATCCTGTGGTTAATGGTTGTTGGTATGGTGGAGTTAGATAAGCTAGAGGTGAGGAAGGAGGTTGTTCTTAGACGGATTTGAGGATGTTTTTGGAGGGTGTGAATTGGCATTCATGCACAGTTAAAATCATTGTATTATGCTATATTATATATGTTGGTCCATGCATACATGTGGCATGACATTAGAGGTTTTGCATGCATGTACATCAGGCATTGATAGGGCATGTAGGTGATCATGCATACGATGTTCACACTCGCTAATAACTAATCGAATCTGTTAGTGTGGTGGTTGGTTTGGATGATGGGTTTTTAGAGGTTGTTTTGGTGCTGAGTGAGAGTTAAAAGTAATATTAAGCTAGTTGCCAGCAATGGTGGGAGTTGTATAGCCTGTGGTAGAAGGATAGTGTTTGTTGCTTAAAGAGTTTAGTGGTTTGAATAGCTAAGTGGAAGTGGCAGTTCCTTGGTGCGAAGGATGTTGCGGTTTAGTGGTTGTGTTTCCAAGTGCTGAGGTAGCTTAGCTTTTAAGTTGTTGTGGAAGGGTTGTGTTGTAAGTGCTGGTTCTTAGTAACCTTTGAGGAGTTGAAGAGCTGTTATGTGAGTTTTGGTTAAGCGATGTTCTGGTAAGGCAAGTGTTATGGTTGAAGTTTGAAGTGGAAGGATTATGAAGGATCGAAGGTTTTTGTTGGTTGTTTGGGTTCTTGTGAGAAGTGGTTGGCTAGTTGTGGTTAAGAAAGTTCCGTTTGAAGTCAGCTGGTGGTGTGTGAAACGGCTGGCGGAGTTGAGTTGGAGTGGTGATGTAATTCTTGGAGTTTGGGTGAGTAGTCCTGGTGAGTTGTTATGGTGATGTTAGCGGCAGATGCAAAAGATTATCAGCATTCGTTGAGGAGTTTGGGTAAGCAGTTGATGCTTAAAGATTTTTGCTTGTTTGGAAAATCCTTGGAAGAGGTTTGGGAGTTGCAAGGGTTTTAGGAGCAGAAAGGTTGGCATAGTGGCTGTTCTGGATTCGTTGTTGTCACTATGTAAACAAGTCTTGGTAGTTGTGTGTTACAGTGTGGTGTGCTGTAAAAGTTGAGGTTCTTCAGGTTGAGGTTGGGGCTGTGTACAGTCCGGGTATGTGAAAGGTTAAGTTGTGGCTATCTTGAGTGTTCTGGATTTTGTGAACAGTGTGTGGAGGTGCTAAGTTTGGTGAAGGTTTTGTGTTGATAGTAATTAGTGGTAGTTGAGGCTGTTGTGTTGCCTTGTGTGTTGGTTTGAGAAGGTTGTTGTTCTCTTTTCGCCGGTTGAAATTTCGAGGACGAAATTTCCTAAGGGGGGGAGAGTTGTAACGCCCCGGTTTTGGGCTCAGAAGTTTTGGGCGTTGACCGGTTTGGTCAAAGTGCTGATCGAATATATAAGAGTGAATTTAGGAAAGCCTAGTTCGGGTTGCATTAAAAATATGGAAAAATGTTCTAAAATCATCTTTTAATATATAAAAGTGAACTGTGAAATCAATTTTGGAAAATGAGGTTCGGAAGGTTGACATTTTGGCTAGTGACCAAAATGTAATTTTTGAAAGTTGCGGGACAGTTTTATAAAGGATTGAAACTTTGAATCTTTAAGGAGCTATTATTCCAAAAGAGTTTCTCCAGATTTTTCTAAGATATTTTAAGGCTTTATTCTGATTTTAAAGATTATGAAATGTGGAGGGAAATCATTTTTACCATTTCTTAACTAACTTTTCATTTTCTCTCAATTTTCCTTTTCTCTCATTTTCTCTCCACCCAAACACATTTCTCCAGATTTTCTTCTCTGATTTTGTTAATCTAAATCCCTCATTTCAACTCTCTTTTGATTCCTAATCATCTCTACAACAAAACCTCTCAATTTGCAAGTTGTTTCATTAAGCATTTTGGCTCTAAAAAGGAGAAATTCAAGTTTGGAGGTAAGAACGTCCTTCTCCTCTAAACTATCAGTTCTTTACTGAAATTCCTAAGTTCTCAATCCTTGATTTGTGATTTGTTAAAGGCTTTTCAATTGAAATCTTGATTTTTGGCTTAAAATGCAAGATTTGGTGATTTTGGTGAAATTTTCGTGTGATCTGTTTGGGCAATGTTTTGAAGTGTCAAAATGATGTTAAATGAAGGCTAACTTGATTAGAAGTTGAGGTTTAATCAATGCAATCCCGGATAGGTTGAATTTCCTAAGTTTGGCTTGAGTTTTTGGTTGTTTTTGGAGTGTTTTTGGTGATCTGTTATACCTGGAGGTATAAGGATGTGTTTGTGATCATTTTGGATGTTAATTGATGTTTAAAAATGGTTAGAAGTGATGGATCTTGGCTGGGTTAAGTTTTGGAAGTGTTTGGAGGTGATTTCGGTTGTGTTTGGTAGCCGAAATGTTGATTTTGTGATGAGCAGCGAGTTGAGTCTTGTTGCTGGTGTTTTTAATGCATAATGATGCATTAATCCTCTGTTGTTGTGTGCTCGAAACAGGGGAGTTTGATCCGTGAGCTTTGAAGGTGTTGCAGAAGGTTTTCAGATGCTTGGAAGGCTTGTTGGCTAGCCTTGTTTTGTGTATCGGTGAGTGAAGTTGGGTTTTTAGCTTTTAAACCAAGGTTTGAAGGTTTTGGGAGCTTAGTTTAAGTCTAAACAACTTTGCTAAGCACAAGAGTAAGTGAATGGATTTTCGCTCTTGAATTGTGTTGTGAAATTGGCTTTTAAGCAATTGTGGTTGATGTTTGAAATACATGTGTTTTGCATGGTTTAAATCTGTTTTGAAAGCATATTTTAAGCATGGTTTAATGCTGGTTTTGAAAGCCATTTGTGAAGGATGCTCAAGGTAAGAGATCCTTGGTTTTGTACATGGAAATTGTGGTTTTGATGCATAGTGTTGCATGTTGATCAATGGTTTTGTGTGATGCTTAAAAACAGTGAATTGATGATGGTAGATGATACTTGTTGCATATTGGTTATGCATGTGAATCATTGGACTATTGTGGTAATGGTTTTTGCATATTGGTTATGCATGTGAATCATTGGACTAATGTAGTGATGGTTTTGCATTATGATTATGCATGTGAATCATTGGATTATCATGGTAAGATGGTTATATTGGCAAGTGATGAAAGTGGTTCTTGGTTCGTTGATCGGATATAGTTAGCCGGCTATAGGATTGGGTGCACCGTGAATTAAGTCGCCTTGGAGGTGGAGTGGTCAAGAGTGGACCGGTAAACTCCCTTCAAGTATCCTAACGAGATGGTTAAGGTCATAATGGAGGTGTTGCCCATTCGAGGACCTTGGTTGAGCAAAGGTTATATGGTGTTTAAAAGTCCATATAGGGGAACCTTGTGCTTGTTGAGATCACAATGGCAGTGTTAAGTCCATGTGTGGATCTTGTGTAGGGTGTCCCGGATCTCGTTAGTGATGTGATACAACTACCAATCGGTGAATGCAAAGGTTGTATGGTGTTTGAAAGTCCATACATGGGAACCTTGTGCATGTCAAGGTTGTATGGTGTTTAAAAGTCCATACATGGGAACCTTGGGAAAAGTCAAGGTTGTATGGTGTTTAAAAGTCCATACAAGGGAACCTTGGGAAAAGTGGAGGTTGTATGGTGTTTGAAAGTCCATACATGGGAACCTCGGGAAAGCTAAGGTTGTATGGTGTTTAAAAGTCCATACATGGGAACCTTAGGATGGTGAGGTCAAATGGTGTTTAAAAGTCCATTTGGGAGGCCTTGGATTGGTAGGGTGTATGGAGCGTAGGGACAACGCTCGGAATCCGCGTATCCAATTGGATGTTGAGTTGAAAAGTGGATGTGGTTGATCACTTGGAAGCCAATATGATGTTCTTGATTATAAGGAAACATGAAATGCTTGAAATGATGCATAATTGCATGAGAAGCATGAGATGCTTGAAAAGATGCATGGTTGCAAGAAAAGTGTATAATGCTAGTGAATGCATGTTTACTTGTTTGGTTTAACAAGTGTTGATTGTCATTTGGTAAATGATGCATGTGAGCATGGAAACTTTTAAATGCATTGGAGTCTTGTTAAGACTTGTTTTAAAGGCATGTGATGATGATGTTGCGGTTCATATAAGTTGCCTTTGTCTTAATGTATGTATTGGTTTGTTTGAGTAATGGTTTTTAAAGGTTTCTTGCTTGAAATGGCTTTCAAGTTTAAGGAAGGTATGTTGTGAAATGGGAATGTTTTTCCAAGGTTTTGATTTAGCTTTGCATATGGTGTTTATGCATGGAATGGTTAAATGGATGATTTTGTAAGTTGTGCTTTGAAAAGGTTTTCTTAGCTTGCTAAGCTAAGGGTTGGTTTTCATGTATGTGTAATGCATGGTTTTGAGCTTGTTGTTGAAAAGGGTTTCAAACATGGCTTTGGTAAATAAATCGAGTTTGTTTTAAAAGTGTTTTATGACCCGCTGCATTGATGGTGTTTTGGTTTTGAGCATTCCTCACTAAGCATTATGTGCTTACGCTCCTTTTTGTTCATCAATGCAGATTCTTGAAGTTTGGACAGCAAGGAGCTAGGGATTCAAGGTGGACTCCATTTGAGATGTATGTCTCGGTGAATAGCTATAGTTAATAAAGGCAATGGGGGTAGAATCTCTCGGATTGATGTTTTTGTGTTCGTGTATGTTTGGACAAGTATGTTTTAATGTTGTTGACGTTGCTGAATCATGAATTGGCTATTATGAGTTTAAGTTTGAAAGTTTGTGTTTAAGTGGTTGCTTGTGTAGGAAGCATGCCTATAGATTTGGGGCTTTTTGCATATGAAGTTAATTTGTTGATTTGATGATGCTTATAAGTCATATATATGTTGAATTGCATGTTGGTAAAGTTTGGTGGCTTTTGGAGCATGATTGGATGGTCAATTGTGTGTTTGAGTGAGCAAAATGCTGCAATCTGTGCAGGGCGTTTCGGAACAGTTGACACCGTTTCGGAACGGGTGCCTTGCATGAACCCAGGCGTCCGAAACGGGTGCCACCGTTCCGGAACGGTTTGGCTACTTCTAGACCCCCGTTGCGGTACGCGTTGCGGAACGGCCCCGTGTTTCGAAACGGGCTCTTCCTGTTTCGGAACGGGTGACCGTTGGGGGCTGACATGGGCGGTTAAATGTTTCAGAATGTTTGAATTTTGGTCCTGAAACTTGTTTGTGCAATTGTATGAGTTTGGGATGTCCGTTTGAGCTGAAATTTGGCAGAGAAGCATGAAACCTGATTAATTTTAAGTTGGTAACTTAAAATTTGGTTAAGTCCTTAAAGTTTTCAGAATTTACAATTTGGTCCCTAAAGTTGTAAATTGTTCAATTGGGTCCCTGTTTGATCTCTGATGCTTGTGATCTTTGAGCATGATGTTTGTGTGATCACAATTAGGACTAATGTGCATCTAGACAAGAGTAAAAAGAAAAAAAGGGGTCGTTAATCAAGGTTGACTTTCGGGTTGACTTTGGTTTTCCCCGTGTGACTTTCTTAATTCGGGTCAACGGTCTAGGCCGGGTTAAGGGGTTACATGAATCCTAGCTCTAAGGAGTTGCGTGTGCAAGATATCAGAGTTGTGAAGGAGTTTCCTGGTGTGTTTCCTGAGGAGTTGCCTGGTTTACCTCCTAATCGCGAGGTGGAGTTTGGAATTGAGCTGTATGAGAATACAACTCCTGTGTCCATTACCCCTTATAGAATGGCACCTAAGGAGCTGAAGGAGCTGAAGACGCAGTTGCAAGAGTTGCTTGATCGTGGTTTCATTCGGCCAAGTGTGTCACCTTGGGGTGCACCGGTCTTGTTTGTGAAGAAGAAGGATGGCACTATGAGAATGTGCATTGACTATCAAGAATCTGTATCCTTTGCCGAGGATTGATGATCTGTTTGATCAATTTCGGGGAGCAGCTGTGTTCTCTAAGATTGACTTGAGGTCAGGGTATTACCAGTTGAAGGTGAAGGATGTGGATGTGCCTAAGACAGCTTTCAGGACAAGGTGTGGGCATTATGAGTTCCTTGTGATGCCGTTTGGTTTGACAAATGCTCCTGCTACTTTCATGTACATGATGAACCGTGTGTTTCATGAATACCTGGACAAGTTCGTTGTGGTGTTCATTGATGATATCCTCGTGTACTCGCGTACTGAGGAGGAGCATGAAGAGCATTTGAGGATTGTGCTGCAAGCTTTGTTGGAGAATCAGCTTTATGCTAAGCTGAACAAGTGTGAGTTTTGGCTTAAGGAGGTGGTGTTTCTTGGGCATGTAGTTTCTGCTGAGGGGATTCGTGTTGATCCTCAGAAGATTGAGACGGTGATGAATTGGAAGGTTCCTAAGTCTGTTCATGAGGTTCGTAGTTTCCTTGGTTTGGCGGGATACTACCGGAGGTTTGTGGATGGGTTTTCTAAGATTGCTGCACCTTTGACAAAGTTGTTGCAAAAGGATGTTAAGTATGAGTGGACGGAAGCGAGACAGCGGGCTTTTGAGAAGCTTAAGGCGGCTTTGACGCAAGCTCCTATCTTGGTTCAGCCTGAATCAGGGAAAGAGTTTGTGGTCTATAGTGATGCGTCCTATGTTGGTTTGGGATGTGTGCTGATGCAAGAGGGTAAGGTTGTGGCTTATGCATCGCGGCAGTTGAAGGTGCATGAGCGCAATTATCCTACGCATGATATTGAGTTGGCTGCAGTGGTTTTTGCTCTGAAGATTTGGAGACATTATATGTAAGGTGAGAAGTGTACTGTGTACACGGATCACAAGAGTTTGAGGTATCTGATGTCTCAGAAGGAGTTGAATCTTAGGCAGCGTTGTTGGTTGGAGTTGCTCAAGGATTATGATCTGACGATTGAGTACCATCCTGGAAAGGCTATTGTTGTTGCGGATGCCTTGAGTAGGAAGGTAGCTGTTGAGCTGAGGGCTATGTTTGCCAGTTTGAGTATTTCGCGAGACGGTGGTTTTGTGGCTGAGTTGCAAGTGAAACCATCTATGGTTCAGTTGATCAAGGAGAAGCAGTTGCTGGATGATTCCTTGGTGTCTCATGTTCGGGATATCGCGGAGGGTAGACCTTCGGATTTCTGTTTTAATGATGATGGTGTGTTGTGTTTTGGGAGTCGGATAGTAGTGCCCAATGATGTTGACTTGAGGCGTGCTATTCTGACTGAAGGTCATAGTAGTCCTTTTGCTATGCACCCTGGTAGTACTAAGATGTATCGTGATCTTCGTGATGAGTACTATTGGGTGGGTTTGAAAAAGGATGTTGCGGAGTTTGTGAGCAAGTGTTTGGTGTGTCAGCGAGTTAAGGCTGAAGGTGAAGCTCATTTGTGAGCGGTTGAAGGCAGCCTCTGATCGGCAGAAGTCTTACGCGGATATGAAGCGTAAGGAGATAGAGTATGCGGTGGGTGATCGTGTGTTCTTGAAGGTTTCGCCTTGGAAGAAGGTGATCAGGTTTGGTCGGAAGGGTAAGTTGAGCCCTAGGTACATTGGACCATATGAGGTGGTTGAGTGTGTGGGTCCTATTGCGTATCGGTTGAGGTTACCTCAGGAGTTGGAGAAGGTTCATGATGTGTTTCATGTTTCTATGCTCCGGAAGTATAGATCTGATCCTTCGCATGTGATGCCTGTGGAGGAAGTGGAATTGAATCCGGATTTGACCTATGATGAGGAACCGGTGAAGGTTCTGGATTCGGATAGCAAGGTTCTTCGTGGCAAGACCATCGAGTTGGTAAAGGTGCTCTGGAAGCATCACGGTGTTGAGGAAGCCACATGGGAGCGGAAGGAAGACATGCTGAAGCAGTTTCCTTATCTCTTTCCTTCAGGTAAATTTCGAGGACGAAATTTCTTAAGGGGGGAGAGTTGTAACGCCCCGGTTTTGGGCTTGGAAGTTTGGGCGTTGACCGGTTTGGTCAAAGTGCTGTTCGAATATAAAAAGGTGAAATTAGGAAAGCCTAGTTCGGGTTGCATTAAAAATATGGAAAAATGTTCTAAAATCCTCTTTTAATATATATTAGTGAACTGTGAAATCAATTTTACAAAATGAGGTTTGGAAGGGTGACATTTTGGCTAGTGACCAAAATGTAAATTTTGAAAGTTGCGTGACTATTTTAGAAAGGATTGAAACTTCGAATCTTTAAGGAGCTATTTACCCAAAGGGAGTTTCTCCAGATTTTTCTAAGATATTTTAATGTTTAATTCTGATTTTAAAACAAAAGAAAAGTGGAGGGAAGTGATTTTCCTATTTTGCAACTAACTTTCCATATTTTCCAATTTTACTTTCTCTCATTTTCTCTCAACCCAAACATCTTTTCTCCAGAGATTTTCTTCTGATTTTATCACTTAAATCTCTCTTTTCAATCCTCTTTTGATTCCTAATCATCACATCAACAAAACTTCACCATTTGCTAGTTGATTCTTCAAGCTTTTTGGTTCTAAAAGAGGAGAAACTCAAGTTTGGAGGTAAGAACGTCCTTCTCCTCTAAACTATCAGTTATTTACTGAAATTCCTAAGTTCTCAATCCTTAATTCATGTTTTATAAATGGTTTTAAAGTTGTGAAATGGATCTTGGCTTAAAATGCAAGATTTGGTGATTTTTGATGAATTTTCGTTTGATCTGTTAAAGCTGTGATTTGAGGTGTTAATTTGATGTTAAATTAATGTTAATTTGATAAGGAATTGAGTTTTGATTAATGCAATCTCGGATAGGTTGAGTTTCCTAAGATTAGCTTGTGATTCTTGGTTGTTTTTGAGGTGATCTTGTGGATCTGATGTTGCTGGAGGTATAAGGATGTTACTAGGTCCTTTTTAGTTGTTGAATGATGTTAAAGGATGTTTAGTTTTGATGGTTTATGGCTGGGCTTTGTTGAGGAATTGTTTGGATGCATTTTCGGTTGTGTTTGGTGGCCGAAAATGGAGTGTGGATGAGAGTAGCGAGTTTAGGTGCTTTCATTGAAGCTATTAATGCATGATGATGCATTAATCCTCTGCTTTGATGTGTTTAAAACAGGGGAGTCATCTTTGGATCCAAGTGGTGGTGATCCAGAAGCTTGATTTGTGCTTCGGCAAGAGGCGAAGTGGAATCGGTGAGTGAAATTGGATTTTTAGCTTTGAAACCAATGTCTTGGGAGCTTAGTTTAGGTCTAAACAACTTTACTAAGCTCAAGTGTAAGTTTTCGGAAAAACTCTCTAAGTGGTGGCCATGGTTTGGTTGTTATGCAATGTGATTTATTTCATGTTTTAAATTCTGTTTTGAAAGCATGATTTAGCATGGTTATTGCTGATTTTGTAAGCCATATGTTGAAGGAAGCTCAAGGTAAGAGTTCCTTGTTTTTGAACATTGTTTAAATGTGGTTTGATGCTTAAAAATGCATGATGAATATGGCTTGGTTAAATGCTTTAAAATAGTGGATTATTTGATGGTAATGATGTATATTGGCAAGTGATGTTTTGAAAAAGGTTAAGGTCACTAAGGTGGTTAAAAGTCCTTGAGTGAGCCTTGTGGATTCTAAGAACTTCATGGTGGTTAAAAGTCCATGAGTGATTCTTGTTAAGGTCACTAAGGTGGTTAAAAGTCCTTGAGTGAGCCTTGTTACTTAAGAACATCAAGGTGGTTAAAAGTCCTTGGATGGTTCTTGTTAAGGACACAAAGGTGGTTAAAAGTCCTTGTGTGGTCCTTGCCATGGTGTTTAAAAGTCCATGGGCCAAGGTGTTTAAAAGTCCTTGGGGCCAAGGTGTTTAAAAGTCCTTGGGGTGAAACTTGTAAAGGACACAAAGGTGGTTAAAAGTCCTTGTGTGGTTCTTGTGAATTATAAGATCACAATGGTGTTTAAAAGTCCATGTGTGAGTCTTATGTTGATCTTGTTTTTAAAAAGATGGAACTTATCACTTGTGGCCAATATGACATGTAATGATATGGAAGCATGTAATGCTTGTTTAAATTGCTTTGAGCATGAGTAAATGATGATTTGAAGTATATAAAGTGTTTTTTTAAATGCATTATTGAATGGTTTTAATGAGCATTCCTCACTAAGCTTTTGCTTACGCTCTCTTTCGTTTTCTTAAATCAATAATGCAGAACATTAAGGTGCATTGAGGGCAGCAAGGAAGGCAAGCAATCAAGTGGGAATTAAGCTCAAGTATGGAAAGGTTTTCTTGTACACCTTTAGCTTTTGGCATTTGGCAATGGGGGACCTATGTGTATGTTTTGGGAGATGTTTTGAACTCCCTAAGTATGTTTAATGTTGTTGGAAATGCTGGATTTTGTATTAGGCCTTTATGTGCTTGGTTTTGAAGGCTTTATGCTTGAAAGGTTTTCTTGTGTAGGAAGCATGCTTTAAGATTGGGGCTTTTCATATATGATGATTATATGTTGATTGGTTGATGAAAACATGTCTCTTGTATGTTGTATGAGTTGCTGGTAAAGTTTGGTAGCAATTGGAGCATGATTGGTAGATCAATTGTATGTTTAAGCAAGCAAATTTCTGCATTCTGTGTAGGTCGTTTCGGAACAGTGGCTACCGTTTCGGAACGCGTGCCTTGTAGTAACCCAGGCGTCCGAAACGGGAGACACCGTTTCGAAACGGAAAGCCCTCTGCCAGCCCTCGTTTCGGTACGCGTTGCGGAACGGCCCCGCGTTTCGAAACAGGTGCTCCCTGTTTCGGAACACGTGACCGTTGGGGGCTGACATTGGTAGTTAAACGTTTTGGAATGTTTGCATTTTGGTCTTGAATCTTGTTTGTGCAATTGTATGAGTTTGGGATGTCCGTTAGAGCTGAAATTTGGCAGAGAAGCATGAAACCTGATTAATTTCAAGATGGTAACTTTAATTTGGGTTAAGACCTCATAATTTACAGAATTTACAATTTGGTCCCTAAAGTTGTAAATTGTTCAATTTTGTCCCTGTTTGATCTCTGATGTTTATGATCTTTGAGCATGTTGTTTGAATGATCATAACTAGGCTTAATGTGCATCCAGTCAAGTTAAAAAAAAAGGGTCGTTAATCAAGGTTGACTTTCGGGTTGACTTTGGTTTTCCTCGTGTGACTTTCTTAATTCGGGTCAACCGTCTAGGCCGGGTTAAGGGGGTTACAAACATAATCAAATCCTTGCTTAGACATTGGTAGCATGGAAATCAAACTTGTTGAAGGTCCCACAACATTGTTTTTGGGAAAGAAACAGATGGTTTGCCAAGTGAAAATATTAAATAAAAAGGAAGATATAAAAGGAGATTTTGTATGGTTTTAAATAGGTAGCGAGGAATAAATCATGATTTTAGAGAAAGGAAAAAACACGATGCAGGGTTCAAGGGATCTCGATTGAAACAATGAAGATATTGAAATTTTAAGGTTTGTGAAGACGACGACTTATATAGGGTTCTTAGAGAGTTCGGTTCTTATATATATATACAATAGAATAATACTTAATTAAATATAAATAAATTCTAAAACAAGTAAAAGTAAAAGAAACAACTGTAGTAGAGATCTTATAGTATTAGAATTCAAATTATAAAAAAATGGGTTATCTATAGAGTCAGTCCTTAAACTTTTAAAAAATTTCATATTAACTTTTTAGTTTCATAAAAGTCCTTATTTAGTCCGTCTTTAAAAAGTTAGGGTTTTGAATTAAAAATTCTCAATTGTTAGGGTTTTCAATTAGGGATTTCAAAATTAGGTTTCTAAATTAGGGATTTTTCGAATCTAACGTTTACAATTTGGGCGTGATTTTGGGGGTGTTACACTTAGTGAGGATTGCTCAAAACCAAAATTATCATCAATTCACAAAACCAATATTCACTCTTTTCAAAACCATCATGCCTCCTTTGAAAAACCATGCACTTTATCATTAAAATTCAGCATGCTAAACACCATGCAACCTGAATCACATATTTTCCAGAAGTTAAAGCATCGCTACACAAACATCAAGCCTTCCAAGCATAAACATCATTATGCATTTCTCATAATATGCATCACCACCACTTTCATAACATTTCATTACATTATATTGGCTTACAAGTGATAAACAACATTCCCAAAAGCATAACGGATTCACAAATTACCAAGGGTTTTCAGAAACCCTTCATACACTCTACCGACATCTCAAGGCTCACACACGAGAGCAACCCCCCATCGTTGTGACACCCGTGGTGGAGTATTCGGTACAATTACAACCCCTCAACACCACTCATTAGTAGATGTATAGCCCACTAACGAGAGACGGGACACACACAAGGTTCGGACCCTGGAGCTACCCTCAACCATTGAAACCTTAAACAATCCTCAATTGTTAGGGCACTTAGATGGAGTTTTCGGTATAATTAAAACCCCTCAACATCTAAGGCGACTTGTTTATAGTGCATTCAATCCTATAGCCATCTAACTATATCCGATTTCATTTATAAAACACCTTATACAACATCACTTGCCAATATAATCCATATTTCAAACATACCTCATTGTTTTCTTCAAAGCATTCATTATAAGCCATAACACAAGCATTAAGCCAGGCTTCAAATCTCATGCATCAACACATGCATAGAAGGATCACTTACCTAATGCATCCTTAAACCATATGGCATCGTCAACCACATTTCATATATTCAAAACATGGTTTAAAACAGTAGGTAAATGCAATTCAAATCAAGTGCAACCAAAGGCTCAAACTAGCATAATCTGGGAGAGAAATTCACATTACTTACTTCCAAACTTAGTAAAGCATTTGTAACCCCCTTAGCCCGGCCTAGACGGTTGACCCGAACAACGAAGATTACACGGGGAAAACCAAAGTCAACCCAAAAGTCAACCTTGATTAACGACCCTTTTTTTCTTTTTAAACTTATATAGATGCACATTAACCCTAAGCGTACTCCTGAGGAAAACATACTTGAAAAGCACAACGATCGGAAAGCAATATGGGACCCAATTGCACAACATACAAATATTAGGGACCAAAATGTAAATTCTATAAAGATAAAGAACTTAGCTGATTTTTAAATTACCAATCTCAAATTATTCACATTTCATGCCTCCCTGTCAAATTTCAGCTCAAACAGACATCTCAAACTCAAGAAATTGCAAATACAAAATTCAGGACTAAAACATAAAGCTTGCAAACCTTAAACCATTCAAATCAGTGCCCAACGATCTAGTGTTTCAGAACGGGGGTTGACCGTTCCGAAATGCGGGTTCGTTTCGAGACCTGTATCGAAACAGGGCTTTGCAGTGGCAAAAGTGTTTCGGAACGGCCCTATTCGTTTCGATACACGAAGGCCATTACAGCTCCCCGTTTCGAAACGCTAGTGCCCGTTCCGATACGGACTACCCAGAAAGTGCAGAATTTGCTGGTTTAACACACAATTAAACACTCAAACACATCCTAATGACTTCCTAATCATGCCCACAAATCACCACATATTCAAGGCACATGTTTGCAACATCAAAACACATTCATGGCATCAATTAGGAAAATTCACAAGTCTATAGGCATGCTTCCTAATATCCAAAGCAAACAACCATCAAAACATCAAAGCAAGCACCAAAATGGCCATTTACAAATCCAATACAATTAAGGCATCATGCCACAACTAGGGAGTCCAAAACATCTCCCAAAATCACATCCTAGGTTCCCATTGCCAAATATCAAAATCTAATAATGTTGTGAAATAGTCCCCATACATGAGCTTAGCTTTCCCTTGGATTCTTAGCCTCCTTACTACCCTCAAACACCTCAATTATCTGCATTATTGGTTCAAGAGAGAGAGCGTAAGCACAAATGCTTAGTGAGGCATGCTCTAAAGAAACAACACAATAATGCATTTATAAAAACACTTTCCATAAAGCCTTTAACACTTAACATCATTAATCATGCAACATTGGATTCTCATCAAGCATCTCATGCTTCAAAATCATTAACATGCCATATTAGCTTCCAAGTGATAAACCATAACCTTTTACAACATAAAACACAATCGGATACGCGGATTACAAGCGTTGTCCCTTACGCTTTATACACACTACCAAACACACAAGGTGGAGTTTACCGATACAATCACAACCCCTCAACACCCGTGATGGAGTTTAACGGTACAATCACAACCCCTCCGTATCACTCATTGGTAGTCGTATAACATCACTAACGAGAACACGGGACACACAACACAAGATCCACACATGGACTTTTAACCACCATTGTGATCTTAAACATCTCGTTAGTGTACTTGGATGGAGTTTACGGTACAATTACAACCCCTCAACATCCAAGGCAACTTTATTCACGGTGCACCCAATCCTATAGCCGGCTAACTATATCCGATTCAAGTACTTTAAAACCAACACCTCACTTGCTAATATACATCAATTATCATCAACAATCCACTGTTTTTAAGCATCTAAATCAAAGCCATTTACAACATGCATCACTATGCATCAATCCACATTTTTATCAAACCAAACCAAGGATCTCTTACCTTGAGCATCCTTCAACAAATGGCTTACATAACCAGCATTAACCATGCTAAACATGCTTTCAAAAACAGAATTTAAACATGCAATTATCAACAAATGCATCGAACCAATCCATGGCTCATCCAAGAGAGTTTTTCCGAAAACTTACTCTTGAGCTTAGTTAAGTTGATTAGACTCAAACTAAGCTCCCAAACCTTCAAACATTCGATACAAAGCTGGAAATCCAACTCCACTCACCAATTCCGTTTCGCAAGCTTGCCGAAACGCCGTTCAGGCCTCCGGACCAACACCACAAGGATCCGAAGATGTCTCCCCTGTTTTAAACACATCAAAGCAGAGGATTATTGCATCATCATGCATTAAAATCTCCAGCCATTACACCTAAACTCGCTGCTCTCACCAAATCTAACATTTCGGCTACCAAACACAACCGAAATCACATCCAAACTCTTCCACAACATTACCCAGCCAAGATCCATTACTTCTAAACATTCCTAGACATCAATTAACATCCAAAAAGAACCTAAATTCGTCTTTATACCTCCAGCTATAACAGAACACCAAGATCACCCCAAAAACCACCATTTTCATAAGCAAAAACTAAGGAAAATCAACCTATTCGGGATTGCATTGATTAAACCTCAATTACACATCATTATACACCCAAAATACATTTAAAATCCATCTCAAAACAGATCCCAAACAATCACCACGAATTTCTTCAAGATTTGATCCAAATCTTGAGTTTTAAGCTAAAATCAAGATCATAACATTAAAACCTTTTATAAAACATAATTTAAGGATTGAGAACTTGGGAATTTCAGTAAAGAACTGAGTATTTAGAGGAGAAGAATATCCTTACCTCTAAATGTAGATTTCTCCTTGATTAGAGCCAAAATCCTTGAAAATTCAATAAGCAAATGAAGAGGATTTGACGTAGAAAGGATTAGGAATCAATTGATGATTGAAACCTCATTATTTAGTGTGAAAATCAAAAGAAATTTTGCTGTAGAAATGTGTTTGGCTGAGAGAATTTTGAGAGAAAATGAGATGAGAAAGTTTTTAAGAAAGTTAGTTATGAAATCTCAAAATTGGTTTTTCCCATTTTCCTTTAATTAATTAAACATTAAATGAATCATTAAAATCTAAGAAAAATCTAGAGAAATCAATCTTGGGTAAATGAGCTCCTTAAAGATTCAAAGTTTCAATCCTTACAAAACAGTCACCACTGAACTTTTCAAAAATTACATTTTAGTCACTATTTCGAAATGTCAAACTTCCAAACCTTATTTTGTAAAATTGATTTCACCACTCTCTTATATATATTAAAAGAGGATTTTTAGACATTTTCCATATTTTTAATGCAACCCGAACTAGGCTTTCCCTAAAACCACCTTTTATATTCGAACCGAAAATCAGACCGGTACGGTTCAGACCCTAAACTTCCAAGCCCAAAATTGGGGTGTTACAACTCTCCCCCCTTAGGAAATTTTGTCCTCGAAATTTACCTGGAGGAAAGAGGTACGAAAACTGCTTCCTCATGTCTTCCTCGGCACCACGATGCTTCCACAACACGTTTACCAACTCAATGGTTTTGCCTCGAAGAACTTTACTGTCTGAATCCAGAATTTCCACCGGTTCCTCATCATAGGTCAAGTCTGGATTCAACTCCACTTCCTCTATTGCGGTAAACTAGGGAAGGATCCCATCGATACCTCCGAAGCATAGAGACATGAAACACATCATGAATATTTTCCAACTCTTGCGGCATCCTCAACTTGTACGCAACAGGACCCACATGCTCAATCACCTCGTATGGTCCAATGTACCTAGGGCTCAACTTACCCTTTCGACCAAACCTCATCACCTTCTTCCAAGGCGAAACCTTCAAAAACACACGGTCACCTACCGCATACTCAATCTCCTTACGCTTCAAATTCGCGTAAGACTTCTGTCGATCAGAAGCTGCCTTCAATCGCTCACAAATGAGCTTCACCTTCTCGGTGGTTCCTTTCAACAAAGTTGGCATCAATACCAACTTCTGACCTGTTTTAGCCCAACAAATAGGAGTTCTGCACTTCCTCCCGTACAAGGCTTCATAAGGTGCCATTTGAATACTTTTTTGGTAGCTATTGTTATAAGCAAACTCCACCAAAGGCAAATGCTTCTCCCAAGATCCTTGAAACTCAATCACATAGCACCTCAACATATCCTCCAGCACCTGGATAACACGCTCAGACTGTCCATCCGACTGTGGATGATAAGAAGTACTGAAATTCAGCCGTGTACCCAAAGCTTGATGTAAACATTCCCAGAAACGCGACGTAAACCTCAGATCTCTATCCGACACAATCAACTTTGGCACACCATGCAGCCGCACAATCTCAGCAATGTACAGCCCTACAAGCTTGTCCAAAGTGTACGTAGTATGCACAGGTAAGAAGTGCGCACACTTCGTAAGGCGATCCACAATCACCCACACCGAATTCTTCTTCGATGGCGACAAAGGCAAACCAGACACAAAGTCCATGGTAATCCTTTCCCACTTCCACTCAGGAATACTCAATGGTTGCAACAACCCAGAAGGAAACTGATGTTCAGCCTTAACTCGCTGACAAACCATGAACTTTCTCACATACTCAGCAACATCTTTCTTAATCCTACCCAATAGTACTCATCTCGAAGATCACGATACATCTTAGTACTACCAGGATGCATAGCAAAAGGACTACTATGAGCTTCAGTCAGAATAGCACGCCTCAATTCAGCATCATTGGGCACTACTATCTGACTCCCAAAACATAAAACTTCATCATCATTAAAGCAGAAATCCGATGGCCTATCCTCAGCAATATCCTGAACATGCAGCACCAAGGAATCATCCAACAACTGCTTATCCTTTATCAACTGAACCAAGGATGGTTTCACTTGCAACTCAGCCACAAGACCGCCATCTCGCGAAATGCTCAAACAGGCAAATATAGCCCTAAACTCCACTGCTACCTTCCTACTCAAGGTATCCGCTACAACATTAGCTTTACCCGGATGATACTCGATCGTCAGATCGTAATCTTTAAGCAACACCACCCAACGTCGTTACCTAAGATTCAACTCTTTCTGAGACATCAGATACTTCAAACTCTTGTGATTCGTAAATACCGTACACTTCTCACCATACAGGTAATGTCTCCAAATTTTCAAAGCAAAAACCACCGTAGCTAACTCAATGTCATGCGTAGGATAATTGCGCTCATGCACCTTCAACTGGCGCGATGCATAAGCCACCACCTTACCCTCTTGCATCAACACACACCCCAAACTAACATAGGATGCGTCACTGTACACCACAAACTCTTTCCCTGATTCAGGCTGAACCAAGATAGGAGCTTGCGTCAAAGCTGCCTTAAGCTTCTCAAAAGCCTGATGTCTCGCTTCCGTCCACTCATACTAGACATCCTTCTGCAACAACTTCGTCAAAGGTGCAACAATTTTTGAAAATCCATCCACGAACCTCCGATAGTATCCCGCCAAACCAAGGAAACTACGGACTTCATGAACAGACTTAGGAGGCTTCCAATTCATCACTGCCTCAATCTTTTGAGGATCAACACGAATCCCCTCAGCAGAAACCACATGACCAAGGAACACAACTTCCCTGAGCCAGAATTCACACTTTCTCAGCTTAGCATAAAGCTGATTCTCCAACAAAGCCTGCAACACAATCCTCAAATGTCCCTCATGCTCCTCCTTAGTACGAGAGTACACGAGGATATCATTAATGAACACCACAACAAACTTGTCCAAAAATTCATGGAACACTCTATTCATCATGTCCATAAAAGCTGCAGGAGCATTCGTCAAACTAAACGGAATCACAAGGAACTCATAATGCCCATACCTCGTTCTGAAGGCTGTTTTTGGCACATCCACATCCTTCACCTTCAACTGGTAATACCCTGACCTTATGTCAATCTTAGAGAACACAGCCGCTCCCCGAAATTGATCAAAAAGATCATCAATCCTCAACAATGGATACCGATTCTTGATAGTCAACTTGTTCAGCTGGCGGTAATCGATGCACATTCTCATAGTGCCATCCTTTTTCTTTATAAACAAGACCGGTGCACCCCAAGGTGACAGACTCGGCCGAATGAAACCACGATCAAGCAACTCCTGAAGTTGCATCTTCAGCTCCTTCAACTCTTTAGGTGCCATACGATAAGAAGTAATGGACACTGGAGTTGTGTTTTCATACAGCTCAATCCCAAACTCCAGTTCTCGATTAGGAGGCAATCTAGGCAACTCCTCCGGAAACACACCAGGAAACTCTCGCACCGTCCTGATATCTTGCACTCGCAACTCCTTAGAGCTAGGATTCATTACAAAGGCTAGGTAGGCTTCACAAACTTGCCTCAGCATTCGGCTTGCTTCCAATGTAGACACCACATTGGCAAAGAACTTCACATTCTCACCAACCACCACTACCTCATAATCATCCGCAAGCTTCAACGAAACTCGCTTGTTCTCAAAATCCACCACAGCTCGATGTTCAACAAGCCAATCCATACCTAGGATTACATCAAAACCATAGAAAGGCAATTCCATGGGATCAACATGAAAAACATGGTTTTGCACAACCAAAGGACATCTTCTATGCAACTTTCGTGTCACAACAGTCTCACCAAAGGAACTAGTTACACGCATACCAACATCCAAAGACTCAACAGGTAAACCAAGCAATTGAGCATGTTCACGCAATATGTATGAGTGTGTAGATCCAGAATCAATCAAGGAAAGTAATGACAAGGATTGCAAAGTGAAGGTACCTATGATCACATCCTTGTCATTCCTCCCCTCTCGCTGAGCATACACTCGAGCCTGGCCACCACCCTCAGGTTGGACAGCCACCACATGAGCCACATTCCTTCCACCATCATCTCTGCGGTGGAAGTTACCATGGTCGCGCCCACGACCTCTCTGTGGTGCAACAACTCCAGGAGCACGTCCCTGACCACCACCGGCCAACAAAGGACACTCCCTCCTCATGTTGTCTGCCAAACCACAATTCCAGCACGAATTACCGGTCACTGCAACAGGAGCCTGTACCTCTCTCGCTGCCCGAGGACAATCACGCCTCAAATGGCCACGCGATTCACACGCCCAGCATGTGTTCTGATCTGCTCTCGCCCTGTCTCCCTGAACAGGCGCACCATGCCCTCCACCACTACGCCTAGTAGAGGACTAATACCTCCTATCTCGTCCTCTCTTGTTCCGTCCACCACCGGAACTATACTCAGCAGCTCTCTTGCCCGAGCCAGAACAAGCACTCCTAGAAGACAAACCCATATTCTGCTCGATGTCTTTCGCCTTACTAACCAGCACATCAAAATCCGTGTACTCAGCTGCAAGCATAAAGGTCTTTACTTCCATCACCAAACCATACCGGAAACGCTCAGGTGCATACTGACTGAGACAGACAAACTGGATCTTGTACTCAGCCCCCGTCATGCTCCCTTGAGTAAGAGACATGAACTCTCTTTTCTTTTCATCCAGGTATCGCACACCTAGATACTTTCGCTTGAACGCGTTCAGAAAGAACGTCCAAGTCACATCAACTTCCTCCATTCCAGAGACAGTGGTCGTCCACCAGGTATACATATCATCATGTAACAGCGATACCACACATCCTAGCTTCTGCACATCATTGCAGTTCATTTGTCCCAATATCCTCTTGCTACTTTCCAACCAAGATTCAGAACCCTCAGTAGACAAACCTTTGAACTCAGTCCCTCCCAGACTGCGCAAGCGTTCCAAAGGTAATCTCGCATTAGCATCATCATGATGCACAACTCCATGAGCTCCAACTACTGCCGCCTGAAAGGCTCCAGCAATAGCCTGAATCAAAACTGTCATGTCAGGAGCAGCTTGCCCCTGCCCAGCTTCAGGTTCAGCGACCCCAGCACCAGCACCAACACCAGCTCCTTCACCTCCAGCACCACCACCACCGGGCGGTCCACCAGCTGGAGGAGGAGGTATATCCACAACATTTTCGACATTGTTCTCATTCTCGTTCTGAGCCATAGCTCGCGTATTAACTCTCGTCTCTCTACGAGGTCCGATTCACAAAAACAATACACTAACACAAATGCAATAAACATAATCAGGCTCAGCAAGGTAAGAAATCCAAGTACTCAAGCTCATTTCCAAACAAAACAATTCATTTCATTAGTTTTGATATGGCAATGGGTTCCTCTAACATGCTTCATCGCAGCATACATCACAATTGTAACATATTTTACAATTCACACATCACACTTTCATTCAAAAAGGCACATCATGCAATCATGCATACATCACCCACATAACCATTCCCGTTTACTCGAGAACCTAGCTCTTATACCACCAAATGTAACCCCTTAGCCCGGCCTAGACGGTTGACCCGAACTACGAAGATTACACGGGGAAAACCAAAGTCAACCCAAAAGTCAACCTTGATTAACGACCCTTTTTTTCTTTTTTAACTTATCTAGATGCATATTAACCCCAAGCGTACTCCTGAGGAAAACATACTTGGAAAGCACAACGATCGGAAAGCAATATGGGACCCAATTGCACAACATACAAATATTAGGGACCAAAATGTAAATTCTGGAAAGATAAAAGACTTAGCTGATTTTTAAATTACCAATCTCAAATTAATCACATTTCATGCCTCCCTGTCAAATTTTAGCTCAAACGGACATCTCAAACTCAAGCAATTGCAAATACAAAATTTAGGACTAAAACTTAAAGCTTGCAAACCTTAAACCATTCAAATCAGTTCCCAACGGTCTAGTGTTTCGGAACGGGGGTTGACCGTTCCAAAACGCGGGTTCGTTTCGAGACCTGTATCGAAACAGGGCCTGGCAGTGGCAAAAGTGTTTCAGAACGGCCCTATCCGTTTCGATACACGAAAGCCATTATAGGCCCCCGTTTCGAAACGCTAGTGCCCGTTCCGATACGTACTGCCAGAAAGTGCAGAATTTGATGGTTTAACACCCAAATAGAAACTCAAACACATCCTAATGACTTCCTAATCATGCCCACAAATCACCAAATATTCAAGGCACATGTTTGCAACATCAAAACACATTCATGGCATCAATTAGGAAAATTCACAAGTCTATAGGCATGCTTCCTAATATCCAAAGCAAACAACCATCAAAACATCAAAGCAAACAACAAAATGGCCATTTACAAATCCAATACAATTAAGGCATCATGCCAAAACTAGGGAGTCCAAAACATCTTCCAAAATCACATCCTAGGTTCCCATTGCCAAATATCAAAATCTAATAATGTTGTGAAATAGTCACCATACATGAGCTTAGCTTTCCCTTGGATTCTTAGCCTCCTTGCTGCCCACAAACACCTAAATTATCTGCATTATTGGTTCAAGGGAGAGAGCGTAAGCACAAATGCTTAGTGAGGCATGCTCTAAAGAAACAACCCAATAATGCATTTTATAAAAACATTTCCATAAAGCCTTTAACACTTAACATCATTAATCATGCAACATTGCATTCTCATCAAGCATCTCATGCTTCAAAATCATTAACATGTCATATTGGCTTCCAAGTGATAAATCATAACCTTTTACAACATAAAACACAATCGGATACGTGGATTACAAGCATTGTCCCTTACGCTTCATACACACTACCAAACACACAAGGTGGAGTTTACCGGTACAAGCACAACCCCTCAACACCCGTGATGGAGTTTAACGGTACAATCACAACCCCTCCACATCACTCATTGGTAGTCGTATAACATCACTAACGAGAACACGGGACACACAACACAAGATCCACACATGGACTTTTAACCACCATTGTGATCTTAAACATCTCGTTAGTGTACTTTGATGGAGTTTACGGTACAATTACAACCCCTCAACATCCAAGGCGACTTTATTCACGGTGCACCCAATCTTATAGCCGGCTAACTATATCTGATTCAAGTATTTTAAAACCAACACATCACTTGCCAATATACATCAATTATCATCAACAATCCACTGTTTTTAAGCATCTAAATCAAAGCCATTTACAACATGCATCACTATGCATCAATCCACATTTTTATCAAACCAAACCAAGGATCTCTTACCTTGAGCATCCTTCAACAAATGGCTTACATAACCAGCATTAACCATGCTAAACATGCAATTATCAACAAATGCATCGAACCAATCCATGGCTCATCCAAGATAGTTTTTCTGAAAACTTACTCTAGAGCTTAGTTAAGTTGATTAGACTCAAACTAAGCTCCCAAACCTTCAAACATTCAATACAAAGCTCGAAATCCAACTCCACTCACCAATTCCAATTCGCAAGCTTGCCGAAACGCCGTTCAAGCCTCCGGACCAACACCACAAGGATCCGAAGATGTCTCCCCTGTTTTAAACACATCAAAGCAGAGGATTAATGCATCATCATGCATTAAAATCTCCAGCCATTACACCTAAACTCGCTGCTCTCACCAAATCTAACATTTTGGCTACCAAACACAACCGAAATCACATCCAAACTCTTCCACAACATTACCCAGCCAAGATCCATCACTTCTAAACATTCCTAGACATCAATTAACATAAAAAAGAACCTAAACTCGTCCTTATACCTCCAGCTATAACAGAACACCAAGATCACCCCAAAAACCACCATTTTCATAAGCAAAAACTTAGGAAAATCAACCTATTTGAGATTGCATTGATTAAACCTCAATTACACATCATTATACACCAAAAATACATTTAAAATTCATCTCAAAACAGAGCCCAAACAATCACCACGAATTTTTTCAAGATTTGATCCAAATCTTGAGTTTTAAGCCAAAATCAAGATCACAACATTAAAACCTTTTATAAAACATAATTTAAGGATTGAGAACTTGAGAATTTCAGTAAAGAACTGAGTATTTAGAGGAGAAGAACATCTTTACCTCTAAATGTAGATTTCTCCTTGATTAGAGCCAAAATCCTTGAAAATTAAATAAGCAAATGAAGAGGATTTGATGTAGAAAGGATTAGGAATCAATTGATGATTGTAACCTCATCATTTAGTGTGAAAATCAAAAGAAATGTTGCTGTAGAAATGTGTTTGGCTGAGAGAATTTTGAGAGAAAATGAGATGAGAAAGTTTTTAAGAAAGTTAGTTATGAAATCTCAAAATTGGTTTTTCCCATTTTCCTTTAATTAATTAAACATTAAGTGAATCATTAAAATCTAAGAAAAATCTGGAGAAATCAATCTTGGGTAAATTAGCTCCTAAAAGATTCAAAGTTTCAATCCTTACAAAATAGTCACCACTGAACTTTTCAAAAATTACATTTTAGTCACTATTTCAAAATGTCACACTTCCAAACCTTATTTTGTAAAATTGATTTCACCACTCTCTAATATATATTAAAAGATGATTTTTAGATATTTTTCCATATTTTTAATGCATTCCGAACTAGGCTTTCCCTAAAAGCACCTTTTACATTCGAACCAAAAATCAGACCGGTCCGGTTCAGACCCTAAACTTTCAAGCCAAAAATTGGGGTGTTACAGCATTTGAAGCTCTTACTAAGTGTCCAAAACCTTTTCTATAATGTTTCCTCGCTGGAAAACCAACTTCCACTAACCGACTTGCGAAACCACACTTGCTGACACAACAATCAGCCGTCTGAAGCCTCCAAAATCACTTCGTTTTATTTTAGAACACTATCCCATGTTTTCAACACATCAAAACAGAGGTCCAATGCATTAAAATGCATCCAAAACTCTGTCATTCTAAAGGAAATCCGCAGCCCTGCTCTAAAGCACCAATTTACCCAACCGAAACAGCCGAAAACTCAATCGATTGATCTCTAAACTAAGCCCAGCCATGTACCAACACATCCAACACATTTTAAGCATCAATCAACAACCAAAAGCAACCTAAAACCATACTTATACAGCCAACAACTCGGATTCCACATTACACTCCAAAAACCCAACTATAAACAACTTAAAAACCAAGGATCTCAAGGATTTCGGGATTAATATGTTTAAAACTCTATTTCAACATCATAAACCTTTCAAAACCCATTTAAAAATCATCTCAAACAAACCAAATCAACATAACTTCGAAAATCACAATTTAATCACCTTTTTCAACAAGATTTCAACATTTTACTAAAACTACAATGAAACCTCAATTAAGAACATGAATAAAGAGCCAAACATCTTTGGAAATTCATTAAAGAACCTTGATTAAAGGGTTAGCATGAAATTTACATCCAATCCTTGCTTATCTTCTAATTTAGCAAGTTTAGCTTTCAGGAATCTTGATGATTTTTTAGAGAAATCACAAAGATGAAGTTGGAAATCAAGAGAGAATTTGAGAGTGAAGAAAATCTGGAATTTGAGAGTAAATGGAGAGTGTTTGGCTGAAGTGAAAAGATCGGCAAAAATCTTTTAACCAAAATAACTAACACTTTAATTAACTTAATTAATGTCATTTTCATATTTAATAAACCATTTAAAGCACATGTCAAATTAGAGAAAAGGCTTAGTTTCCAATTAAATTCCTAAAGATTCTATGATCTTGACTCTTTTTGAAAAACACACTTTTTCCTAAACTTTACATTTTGGTCATTACCCATAATGTATATTTTCAAAAAACCCATTTTGCGAAATTGATTTAAGCAACCTCTTAAATATCATTTTAGGGATTTTATTATATTTTTATCCCATCTCGAACCTTTATTTTCGTAAATCACCCTTTAATGATTCGAACAATCGATTACCGGTTCAACCGACCCAACCCAACTCGTAAAAAACCTAGGCCCAAAACCGAGGCATTACACCTAAACTTTTACAAAGTTTGCACTTTTGCCCCTAAACTTTCAAATTTTACATTTTGGTCACTAGCCAAAATTTTGAGGTATTACAATTCTCCCCCCTTAAGGAAAATCTGTCCTCAAATTTTCCTTACGTACTTGGTTCAAAAAGATATGGATATTGTTTCCTCATAGCTTCCTATGTTTCCCAAGTAACTTCCTCTACCTCGAAACAATTTAATGGTGTTCGGCATTTTCTTCCATATAAAGCCTCGTAATGAGCCATCTTTATACTTGATTGATAGTTGTTTTATAAGCAAAATCAGCTAAGGGAAGATATTTTTTCCACGAGCCATCAAAATTTATCATACAAGCATCTGAGCATATCTTCAAGTATTTGAATAATCCTCTATGATTGTCCATCAGTCTGAGGATGAAAAGCAGTACTGAAGTGTAGTTGAGTCTCCAAAGACTCATGTAATGCTTTCCAAAACATTGTAGTAAACCTCAAATCTCTATCCGATATAATAAACATTGGAACACTATGTACTCTAACGATTTCCTTGATATATAACTATGCTAACTTGTTTAAATAATAATCAATTCGTACTGAGATGAAGTGTGCCGATTTCGTCAATCGATCCACGATCACCTAGATTAAATCATTTTTGCTTGGTGTTAGCGGTAAACCTGTTATAAAATCCACAGTAACTTACTCCCACTTCCATTATGGAATTGATGTTGTTGCAGAAGTCCTGATAGAACTTGATGCTCTACTTTTACTTGTTAACAAGTCAAACATTTAGCAACAAATTTTGTGATAGCATGTTTCATGCCAGACCACCAATATTGACTATTTATATCTTGATACATCTTGTTGTCTCCAGGTTGCATAGTCAAAAGACTGAAATGTGCATCCATCATAATTTCCTTCTTTAATTCCTCATCATTAAGAATGTGTAATCATCCTTCATAATATAAACACCCATTGAGTTTTATTTTAAAGCCTTTAGATTCTTCACATTAAGTTTGTTTCTTCTTTTTCAAGAATTCTTCATCATTTGCCTATAACTCTTTAATTTTTCTATCAAAGTAGGCTTAATCTAAAATTCAGTCACTAGTGCACCATTTTCCTAATATTTCAACTAAGCATTCAATGCTCTAAAAGCCAAAAAAAAGTTTTTCGGCTAAGTGCGTCTGCTACCACATTAGCTTTTCCCGAATGATAGTCAATAATTACATCATAGTCTTTGATCAATTCTATACACCTTCTTTGCCTCAAATTAACCTCCTTTTGGGACAACAAGTATTTCAAACTTTTATAATCAATGTAGATATAACACTTTTCACCATACAAGTAATGTCACCAAATCCTTAAAGCGAACATTACTACATCCAACTCTAAATCATGGGTATGATAATTTCTTTCATGAGTTTTAAGTTATCAGGAAGCGTATACTACCATCTTCCCTTTTTACATTAATACACACCCTAAACCATTATGGTATGCATCACTATATATTATAAAATCCTTTCCTAACATTGGTTGTACCAAGACATGAGCTTCTTGTTAATATCTTCTTCAGCTTATCCAAGCTTTCCTGAAAATTTTCTGACCAAACAAATGGCAATCCTTTCTTAACAACTTAGTTATTGGAGTGGCAATCATTGAAAAATCTTTCACGAACCGCCGATAATAACTAGCTAATCCCAAGAAAATTCTCAGTTTGGAGACATTTTTATGGACTTTCCAATCTAAGATTTCTTGAACCTTTTTAGGGTAGGCTCGAATCCCTTCAGGTGATAATATATGTCCAAGGAAAAGTTACATCAGACAACCAAAATTCACGTTTTGACAGCTTCACATATAATTTCTTTTCTTAGAGAATATGAAGAACTACTCGAAGATGAGCATCGTAATCCTCCTCTGTTTTAGAATAGACCAATATATCATCTATGAATACCACCAATAATTGGTCTAAATAGGGTTGAAACACTCGATTCATTAAATCCATAAATGTTGTCGGTGTATTTGTATGTCCAAAAAGCATTACTACATACTCTTAATTCTTGTATATCATTCTGAAAGTTGTCTTTGGTATATCTGCCTCTTTGATCTTCAATTGATGATATCGCGATCGAAGATCATTTTTAGAAAATATTTTTTCTCCCTTAAGTTGATCAAAGAGATCATCAATCCTCGGCAAAGAATATTTGTTCTTCACCGTCACTTTATTAAGTTGATGGTAATCCACTCATAGTCTCATCGATCCATCTTTCTTTTTCACAAACAGAACTGGAGCTCTCCAAGGTGATATACTAGGCTGTATAAAACCTTGCTTTAGCAGTTCTTGTAATTGAGCCTTTAACTTCTTGAGTTAATGTAGGAGCGATTCTATAAGGTTCTATTGATATTAGTGATGTACCAGGAAGTACAACATTACCAAATTCTACCACACGATCTGGAGGTAATCTCGGCAATTCATCAGGGAAAACATCTGGAAATTTCCCGAACTATATGTATATCTTCATATTTTTCTTTATTTCTGGAGTATTTATCACATGAGCTAGACATGCTTCATACTCATGTGATAATAAATCCTCAGCAGTTACAGCTGATGCCACATTCATCTAATTATTCAGTCTTTCACCTATAAATCGACATTCAACCGTAGTATTATATGTCGATAACCAATCCATTTCCAGATTGACTTCAAACTCTTGAAAGGGTAATTTCATAAGATTGGCTCAGTCTATTGAACTCACATTCGTATTCACATACTGACATGTCTTACTATTTCAGATTCTAAAATTGTTGTCTCATTTTGTCAACAAAAATTTCCCCGATATATTTTTCCATGAATTATTTTAGATAGAATTACCATGTACATTTCTGGAGGGACTTGTGCAATGATCACATTCTACCACACACTAGTTTGTTCCATCAATAAAGATATAATTTCCTCAAATCTTTTCTAGATCATTACAAGGAATTTTGTTTCACCTTTTTTCACTCGCTTGAGTAAGAGTATCACCCCAACTCTCAGAGAGGATTTCTGATGATCTGGCATCTATTAATGTCAAAATCATCCTCATTAGTAATGATTAACATTACTAATTAATAGGCATCGAAGCATATCTATACAAGTATCAATAAATTTTGACATACTAGTGGCATGTATATATTTCCGACTCTCTACAAACCCGAATCATGTCCAGAACCGGCTAAACCTGTAGCTCTGATATCAATAAATGTAACACCCTTACCAGTATTTAAACCCTAATACTGATCAAATTGTAACATAATAAATTTCTAGCAAATCATAAAAATCATTTACCTAAAAATGATCATTTTTCCACTTGTCCCTTTATCGCGTAAATTTTTTTCAAATTTTTAATCAACCAAAATAATTCCAAATTCAAGCAGCAACTTAGCAGTTTATAAATACAACATGCAAATAATATAATTGCCTAAAAACTACATAATTTAAAAATCTAATTGTTGGTCATTTACTTCTTTTTCTCTAAGTTACCCGAAAAATAAACTTGTAATATTAATAATCATTTCTGTAATTATAACTATCCATCATATACTAATAGCATAAACCAACTTATAGGTTATTACCAACAATATTACTAAATTCAGTGCCCACTCATTCTTAAAATATACATGCCAACTAGTAATAGCGAAATATGTTTAAGGATGTCATTACTGATACTGCAAAAGCACTTCCTGAATCTGATGCCTTATAATTTTCTACTTTGATTGTTGATTTTTGCCTACGCGTGAAAACCATCACACGCTAAGTATACACTTAGTGAGTCAATAATAAAATCTACAGTACAATGCTGCACATTTATAAATGTGCAATAATAATCATAACCATGCATTAAGATCATTAGATATGCCTTACCATCATGTTAACCATGTATTAACACAATATAACCCGAAAATCAAATATTTTACCAATATACTTTCCATTTATCCCATAAGCTCGTAAGCTTAATAACATGTTTAACATTTATTATCCAATAAAAAATTACCCAAACATAAGACTATGAGGACCCTAGGTACACGATTCAAATTTGCACCGAGGTGCTAACCCCGCACCGAAGTGCTTTGCCAGCACTGAAGTGCTATTCCGCACTGAAGTACTTTTCCAGTACCGAAGTGCTATTAATATATATATATATACGCTCTATGGCATGTCAACTATATTCTGTCCCTCAAAACCGTATTTTGGCATGTATTAGATATTAATTTCATCCAATGCAAAGTATATCAATAAATTCCAACATTAGGTATGTAACACCCCCTTCCCGGACTGGTAGAGAACCGGGTTGGAGAGCGTTACCGAAAACAATGCGATAAAATCTTTCTATTTAAAACTTATCAAAGACATGACTTATTAAAACTTAATGAACCTTTTTAAACATATTTGGCTTAATAACTAAATTTTACTATTCTCTACACTTGCAGCGTTTACCGAGTTTTCAAATTAATCCATTTAACCTTATAGAAGTCAAAAGAAGCTGTCCGTATCGAAATGCCCTAAGCCGTTTCGGTATGGCTTGACCAAGGTCAGAACTTTGACTTGACTTATACCTGTTTCGAAACCAGTATCGAAACAAGGGTCTCCAGTGGCCAAAACGTTCCGAAACACTCTAACCCGTTTCGAAACGGCAGGCCTGGAATGACAGATTTTAACTGGTTTTTACATGTTTTGACAAGGCAAACATAATCCGATTACCATGAAATTTTACCCATAACATTCTAAGGGTATGAACTACTGTCATGCTGAGTTTTAAGGCTAATGGAACTCGTTTACTTGGTTTAACCAATTTAGCACGAAATATGGTCTTTAAGGGTCAACTTTTAACACAACTCATTTCATCATCTTTATACCAAAACACTTAAACATCACTTGGACATACTAGAACAGACGTATTACGCTTATTACAAGACCTTGCCACCATACTAGGAGTTCGAAAAGCAAAACACATTACTTGGACTTGGCCGTGACTTGTTCAACGTTCCAACTTCTCCGGTCTCGATCCTCTCAACTTGCTTACCCTGAAATGGATGCATGAAATGCATTAGGCACACATGCCTAGTGAGGTAGTCACATAACAATGAGTAACATATATCATGCATTAGCATATTTCATGATCATAACATAACATAATTCGTCATCAAAGCCTCATAGCATATCAAATTCTTGATTTCATAGTTTCCCCTTGGATCGATTCCTCGTATATGGATACGCGAATTCCACCACTACACCATTCATGATCAATATGGTCCTTACCCTCCACTACACTGATTTGACCATTACACGACACATCCCTCCACAACACCAAATCATTCTTCTTCCACAGAGCTCATGAATTCTATATCATGCCACTTGTATGCAATACTTCGATCCCAAGGTTCAATCATAGTGTTTCATAGTTCATAGTTCATAGTAAATATAATATCAATTATGTATGTTATGCTTATCACATGTCAACACTTGAATGACAATAATAACCATGCTTAGAATCATAGAATAATGGAATTGCTTACCGTACACTTACCAATCATGTAGTCAATAAAGAAAACCTCTAACTCAAAGTCAGAGTAATAACAATAACAATAAATTCGAGTAGGCCCTTTCCTAGCTCGAGACGCTACTACACCCACCTTGATTGGCTAAGGCTCCTAAGGTCGATAATACCTCGTTCGATGCTTGAGTCTTTTCTCTTGTGACGGCACAGACAAAACGAGTTCTTAAACAAGGAAGATCAAAGCTTTGGTTAGGCTTCCATGGAGGTGCTTGCTTAAGCTCTAGGTTGAAGATGATAATGGAGGTGGTAGCTTACTTGACAAGGAGGGAGTTTTAAGCTTTCGTAGGAAAATCCCAAAACCAAGCCCTTGTCATCTTTCTTCTATTTATAGAGGGTTAAAGAATCATTATTTAATTCTCACCTTCAAACTAACAAATAGGAGAGTTTCCCATCTCCAAGGGTTTGCCACACTAAAGGCCAATAGAAAGCTTTCCTTGCTAAGTGGGTTTGCTAAACCCAACATCCCCCATCTATTTCTCATCATTTACGGAACCAAAGACGTCTCCTCAGCCTAAAAAATACAGAAAAAGGTGCCAAGCAAATAGGTGGCTCAGCTAAGGGCCGATTTCTTTGACTTTTGGTACACTTGCCCTATTTTCTGCAAGGAACCGTTTCGGAACGGTCAAGGCCGTTTCGATACGGTCTAGAAAAAATCCAAAATGGTAGTTAATATCGTTGGACCGTATCGGAACGCCTAAATCTATTTCGGTACGCCCTAGCTAGGCCGTTTCAATACGGGTCTCAAACGTATCGAAACACCTGGCCCAGAAAAGTTAACTTGAGCACGTAAAACAATCTTAACTTTGAGATTTTAACTTTCTTAAAATCTCAGGACATAATCTAACCTTAATTCAAGATTTTAAAGACTTTTAATTTCCCTATTCCAATCATCGGAACATATTTCCAACCGGACCGGTTTTTAGGGTGTTACAAGGTAGTTCATACCCGAAATAACATTTCATATCATATATAACTAGTGATCATGCCTTTATATTCAACCATGGAAATATTTAAAATATATCCAACATGTAATCAATAACATCAATATCATGCCAATATAAATAAGGTAGCATCATCGCAAGTCTTACCCATGATGTATAAAACATTCATGTATCATGATAAATATGCATTGCACTCACTTGGGCTATTTATTAACATGCCTCACTAAGCTTTACTTCACCCTTTTTTTTCCTTTCTTCGCTAGTTAACCCGATCCTGAGTTTGATCCCGATCTGTATATACATTATTTATAACAAGTGTAAATTTCAAATTACATGTTAGTACCATACTAACATAAATACATAATAGGAAGATAATTTCCTAATTTCCATCTCATAAATTTCATATCAAGCTTCATATTTTCAATGATATTCAAATTGGTCTTTGCCACTTAAATTTCTATTTCAAGTTTTAAAGGATATAATCAAGCATTCTAACATATCATTCAAGCGCAATACCTCTATTTTGGAACAACTCCACTTAAATTCTAAATTTTCCACAATATACAATATGGTCCCCAAACTTATAAAAATCTCCAAATTGGACCAAATTAACATTATAATGCATGTAGAATCATTTAAACCTCATTTCTAACTTTAGGGAAAGTTTTCAATATTTTTCCCTAATTTTCCCAAGGTAGCCAAATACCAAACGTCACTATAGATCTAATTTCCAACTTGATTCGAACAAGAATTCAATGGATTAGTAAAACATGGATAGTAAATATGTGTGGACTAATTTAGTAAGTTAGGCATATATGCATGCTTATAAATGTTGTTGAGTACGCCTACGTGTATATACTCATGAAGGTTCAAATTATTTTTAAAACAAATTAAATTGATTCTAATGAATTGTTAATTGATGTGAGGTATATGTTCTGATGAGAATGAATACATGATAAGAGTTAAATGAAGCTAGTAGTATCGCTGGATTTGGGTATTCCATAACTTTGGAATAACCAGGTGAGTGTAGTTGTTTGTGTCTCGGGTGACACAGTGCCATCCTGAAGTTATCATTTTTTGTAACTAAAGTGTTGAATGGTTGTAGATGGAGTTTATTACTTTACATTATACATAGAGCTCAATTAGAGCAACTTGGGAAATGGCATACATTCATAGCATATCATTCTTGATAAAATGTTTGGTATGCATTATATAAATGCTTGTGCTTTGCCATGATTGATTATGTCTATGTTATTGTATGTTGAGCCTGGAAGATAGCATTGATTAAAAGATGATATAAAGCTTAAAGATAAATGTGTTCATAGTGTTACAATTAATAGACTCACAAGTTAAAAACACTAAAGTCCCAATGCATGTTAAAAAGGCATTGATTGAGTAATGAAATGAATAAGTTTACTTGAGGCATAATACCCATCAAACTTTCTAAAGCATAAAATAATTAAGGTGCGTACAAAGGATGTCCTTGGACATCTTGGAACGATACATGCTATTTTTGGACTAAGGTTCCTTGTTAATAAAGATCGATTAATATATTGGTACTTGTGTACCCTTGTTTTGGTACTTAGTGTACCCCTGTTCTGTACTTTATGTACCCTGTTTGATCCTTGTTGATACTAGTGTACCCTTGTTTTGGTACTTTGTGTACCCCTATTCTGTACTTTATGTAACCATATTCTATCCTTGTTGGATAGAATGGATATGTTTTCAATATTAGCCATTTCTATGTGCTTTGAGCTAAGTATTGCTTGGACCAGTATGGTCAAACTCGGAACAAATGTATTCCAAGGCGAACCTTATAAAAGACATGAACTCTAAACGAGGCTAAATAAGAATTCTAAGGAAGATATGAATATGCTATGAAATGATAGTTGACTCTTGGTGAGCATATAGTATGATTGGCTCTTGGCGAGCATATGATATAAGTTTTACAAGAGATGAATAAGTTCTCCTATTGTATGAGGCAATAAACATTAAATTGAACCATTGATAAATAATTGATAAGTTAATAAGGATTCCAAAAGCAAATGAGTATTCGATAAGACTCGGGAAGACTTCAATGTGATAATTCGATCTTTGATAAGATCGATATGCTTTAAAATGAAGCTTGGATAAGCTATTGGTGTAACGCCCCGGTTTTGGGCTTAGGAGTTTTGGGCGTTGATCGGTTGGTCAAAGTGCTGTTCGAATCTTAAGAGGTTAATTTAGGAAAGCCTAGTTCGGGTTGCATTAAAAATATGGAAAAATGTTCTAAAATCATCTTTTAATATAATTAAGTGAACTGTGAAATCAATTTTGGAAAATGAGTTTTGGAAGTGTGACATTTTGGCTAGTGACCAAAATGTAATTTTCGCAAGTTTGGTGGCTGTTTTATAAAGGGTTGGAACTTTGAATCTTTAAGGAGCTATTAATCCAAAAGTGGTTTCTCCAGATTTTTCTAAGATATTATAAGCTATTTTCTGATTTTAAAGATATCAAAAAGGAGGGAAAAGCTCATTTGGCAATTTTCTCAACTAACTTCTCATTTTCCTTCTCTCATTTTCTCTCAAACCAAACACTACATTTCCAGAGATTTGTTTCTGATTTTCTCACCTAAATTCCTCCTTTCAACTCTCATTTGATTCCAAATCAACATATCTTCAAAACCTCTTCAATTGCTACAAGTTTCAACAAGCATTTTGATTGCAAAAAGTGGAGAAACACAAGTTTGGAGGTAAGAACGTCCTTCTCCTCTAAACTATCAGTTCTTTACTGAAATTCCTAAGTTTTCAATCCTAAATTGATGTTTAATTAAAGGCTTTTAAGTTGATTTATGGATCTTGGCTTATTATGCAAGATTTTGATGATTTTTGATGATTTTCGTTAGATCTGAGTAATCTGTGATTTAAGAGGTGTTTTTGATGTTAAATGATCTCTAAAATGATGTGGAATTGAGTTTTGATTGATGCAATCCCGGATAGGTTGAGTTTCCTAAGTTTAGCTTGTGTTTCAAGGTAGTTTTTGAGGTGATCTTGGTGATCTGATGTTGCTGGAGGTATAAGGTTGTTAATAGGTTGTTTTTAGATGTTATATGGTGTTAATGGAAGTGAGGTTTTGCTGGTTTATGGCTGGGCTTTGTTTAGAAGTGGTTTGGATGCTTTTTCGGTTGTGTTTGGTGGCCGAAAATGGAGGTTGTATGAGAGCAGCGAGTTTAGGTGCTTTCATTGAAGCAATTAATGCATGATGATGCATTAATCCTCTGCTTTGATGTGTTGAAACAGGGGAGGCATCTTTGGATCCAAGATTGGTTGATCCGGAAGCTTGATTTGGTGCTTTGGCTTGAAGCAAAGTTGGAATTGGTGAGTGCATTTGTGGAAATTGGATTTCAGCTTTTAAAACCAAGGTTTGAAGGTTTTGGGAGCTTAGTTTAAGTCTAAACAACTTTGCTAAGCTCAAGTGTAAGTTTTCGGATTTTCTCTCTAGTGGTGGCCATGACTTTGATGTGTTGCAAAATGATGATTTGCATGTTTTTAATTACTGTTTTGAAAGCATGTTTTAGCATGGATTTTGCTGATGTTGTAAGCCATATGTTGAAGGTAACTCTAGGTAGGAGTACCTTGCTTTTATACATTGAAATAGTGTGGTTTGATGCTTTGAAATGCATGATGAAAATGGCTTGGTTTAATGCTTTAAAACAGTGGATTAAATGATGAAAATGATGTATATTGACAAGTGATGTTTTGAAAAGATTAAGGTCACTAAGGTGGTTAAAAGTCCTTGAGTGAGCCTTGTTACTTAAGATCATCAAGGTGGTTAAAAGTCCTTGGATGAGTCTTGTTGCGGACACTAAGGTGGTTAAAATTCCTTAGGTGATCCTTCCATGGTGTTTAAAAGTCCATGGGGCCAAGGTGTTTAAAAGTCCTTGGGGCCAAGGTGTTTAAAAGTCCTTGGGGCGATTCAAGCATTGGACACAAAGGTGGTTAAAAGTCCTTGTGTGGTCCTTATTCATGGTGTTTAAAAGTCCATGGCCAAGGTGTTTAAAAGTCCTTGGGGCCAAGGTGTTTAAAAGTCCTTGGGAAAGTTGTTGAACTTGTTTTAAGAAATGAAATGTATCACTTGAGCCAATATGACATGTTAAGTATATTATGAAGCATGAGATGCTTGTTTTAATGATTATGTTGAAGCATGAGATTGCTTGTTTTAAGTATGCTTTTGAGCATGTGCAAGGATTGATTTTAAGTATGGCTTATAAATGGTTTTAATTGCATTATTGAATTGTTTTTAATGAGCATGCCTCACTAAGCTTTTGCTTACGCTCTCTACGTTTTCTTAATTCAATAATGCAGAGCATTAGAGTACCTTGAGGGGCAGCAAGAAAGGGCAAGCAATCAAGTTCAAGTGAAGCTCAATGTATGAAGGTTTTATAAGTACATTTTAGCTTTTGTGTGATTTGGCAATGGGGGACCAATGTGTATGTTTTGGGAGGTGTTTGAGACTCCCTAAGTATGTTGAATGTTGTTGAGATTGCTGGTTTTTGAATTGGAACCTTATATGCTTGTTTTGGAAGTTTGGTGTTTGAATAGCTAGCTTGTGTAGGAAGCGTTTCGAAACGGTTTGGTCTCTGCCAAGGCCGTGTTTTGGAACGGTGTCGATCGGTTTCGGAACGGCCCGTGTTCCGGAACGGGGTTGATTGGTTTCGGAACGGCCGACCGTTAAGGGCTGACAATGACAGTTATATGTTTTGAATTGTTTACGTTTTGGTCCTGAATCTTGTATGTTCAATTGCTTGAGCTTGGAAGGTCCTTTTGAGCTGAAATTTCACAGAGAAGCATGAAACCTGATTAATTTCAAGATGGTAACTTTAATTTGGGTTAAGTCCTTTTAATTATCAGAAATTACAATTTGGTCCCTAAAGTTGTAATTTGTTCAATTGGGTCCCTGTTTGATCTCTGATGTTTGTGATCTTTGAGTATGATGTTTGTGTGATCACAATTAGGATTAATGTGCATCTAGACAAGTTTAAAAAGAAAAAAAAGGGTCGTTAATCAAGGTTGACTTTCGGGTTGACTTTGGTTTTCCCCGTGTGACTTTCTTAATTCAGGTCAACCGTCTAGGCCGGGTTAAGGGGGTTACATGTGGTGGTATCAGAGCTGAGTTTGCGAGTAATTGGGAATGAATGTATGCATGATTGAAGCATGTTTGCCTTGCATGCTTGTTATGTGAAAGCATGTTCAGTGGTTTGAGATGTTGATGCAATTGAGATGTATGCTATGATGTTGCATGTTGAGGGTACCCATTGCCAAACAAAAGCTAATGAAATGATGTTGATTATGAATGAAATTGAGCTTGAATACTTGGATTGCTTACCTTGCTGGGCCTGACTTGTTTTATTTTGCATTGTGATTGCATGGTAAAAGTATGGCACCACGTAGAGAGTTAAGAGGTAGTGTGCGAGCTACGGCTCCTAACGAGAATGAAAATGAAGAGAATACGGGTAGTGCAGTGTTACCCCCTCCTCCGCCTGGTAGTGGTGGTGCTAGAGGTGAAAGAGCTGAAGCTGCAGCTGGTGCTGGAGCTGCTGGACCAGAGGTTGGTCAGGGGCAAGCTATGCCTTACATGTCTATGCTGGTACAAGCTATTGCGGGTGCTTTTCGAGCAGCAGTAGCTGGAGCTCAAGGAGCTGGGCATCAGGGAGATGCTGGAGTCAGATTACCTTTGGAGCGTCTGCGCAGTCTTGGTGGGACTGAGTTCAGAGGTATGTCTGCTGAGAGTTCGGAAGCTTGGCTAGAGAGTACCAAGCGTATCTTGGGTCAGATGAGCTGCACGGATGTGCAAAAGTTGGGCTGTGTTGTGTCCTTGCTGCAGGACGATGCATATACGTGGTGGACGACCACCATAGCTGGGATGGCTGAAGTTGATGTTACTTGGACATTCTTTCAGAATGCGTTCAAGAGGAGATATCTTGGAGTGAGATATCTGGATGAGAAAAAGCGTGAATTCATGTCTCTTACCCAAGGGAGCATGAGTGTGGCTGAGTATGAAGTGCAGTTTGTACGGCTTAGTCAGTATGCACCTGAGCTGATACTTGATGAGCGGGAGAGGTGCGAAAGGTTCCGTTATGGCTTGGTGACGGAAGTAAAGACCTACATGTTGGCTGCTGAGTACAATGATTTTGATGTGTTGGTTAGCCGATCCAAGGACATTGAGATGAACTTGGGTTTAGCTGCGAAAGGTGCTGGAGCAAGTTCTGGCAAGAGAGCTGCTGAGTATAGTTCCGGAGGTGGACGGAACAAGAGGGGACGTGATCAGAAGTATCAGTCCTCAGCCAAGAGAGGTGGTGGTGCACCTGCTAGAGGTGGTTTTGCTAGAGCTGAACCAAGTGCTTGCTGGATCTGTGGTTCGCGTGGTCACATGAAGCGTGACTGTCCTCGTGCTGTGAGGGAGGTGCAAGCTCCTGTTGCGGCAGCTGGTAATGGATGTTGGAACTGTGGTTCTGTTGACCATCTGAGGCGAGATTGTCCGAGGTTGGCTGGTGGCCAAGATCGTGCTCCTGTTGTTGCACCGCAGAGAGGTCGTGGGCGCGACCGTGGTAATTTCCAGAGGAGAGAGGAAGGTGGTCGCGGAGTAGCTCATGTTGTGGCGATTCAGCCTGAGGGTGGAGGCCAAGCAAGGGTGTATGCTCAGCGCGAGGGAAGGAATGATGCTGATGTGATTGCAGGTACCTTTACTTTGCAATCCTTGTCATTGCTTTCTTTGATTGATTCTGGATCTACGCATTCATACATTTTGCGTGAGCATGCTGAATTGCTTGGTTTGCCTGTTGAGTCTTTGGATGTTGGAGTTCGTGTCACTAGTTCTTTTGGTGAAACTGTTGTGACTCGAAAGCTTTATAGAAGGTGTCCCTTGGTTGTTCAAGATCATGTCTTTCATGTTGATCTTATGGAATTGCCCTTTTATGGTTTTGATGTGATCCTTGGTATGGATTGGCTTGCTGAGCATCGTGCTGTTGTGGATTGTGAGAATAAGCGGGTTTCGCTTAAGCTTGCGGATGATTATGAAGTTGTTGTTGTTGGCGAGAATGTGAAGTTTCTTGCTAATGTTGTGTCTACCTTGGAGGCGAGTAGGATGCTGAGGCAAGGTTGCGAGGCTTACCTAGCTTTTGTGATGAATCCTAGCTTTAAGGAGTTGAGGGTGCAAGATATCAAGGTTGTGAAGGAGTTTCCTGGTGTTTTCCTGAAGAGTTGCCTGGTTTACCTCCTAATCGCGAGGTGGAGTTTGGAATTGAGCTGTATGAGAATACAACTCCTGTGTCCATTTCTCCCTATAGAATGGCACCTAAGGAGCTGAAGGAGCTGAAGACGCAGTTGCAAGAGCTGCTTGATCATGGTTTCATCCGGCCGAGTGTGTCGCCTTGGGGTGCTCCTGTCTTGTTTGTGAAGAAGAAAGATGGCACTATGAGGATGTGTATTGATTACCGTCAACTGAACAAGTTGACTATCAAGAATCGGTATCCTTTGCCGAGTATTGATGATCTCTTTGATCAATTTAGGGGAGCTGCTGTGTTCTCTAAGATTGACTTGAGGTCAGGGTATTATCAGTTGAAGGTGAAGGATGTGGATGTGCCTAAGACAGCTTTCAGGACAAGGTATGGGCATTATGAGTTCCTTGTGATGCCGTTTGGTTTGACAAATGCCCCTGCTGCTTTCATGGACATGATGAATCGTGTGTTTCATGAATACCTGGACAAGTTCGTTGTGGTGTTCATTGATGATTTCCTCGTGTACTCGCGTACTGAGGAGGAGCACGAAGAGCATTTGAGGATTGTTTTGCAAGCCTTGTTGGAGAATCAGCTTTATGCTAAGCTGAGCAAGTGTGAGTTTTGGCTTAAGGAGGTGGTGTTTCTTGGGCATGTGGTCTCAGCTGAGGGGATTCGTGTTGATCCTCAGAAGATTGAAGCGGTGATGAACTGGAAAGTTCCTAAGTCTGTTCATGAGGTCCGTAGTTTCCTTGGTTTGGCGGGATACTACCGTAGGTTTGTGGATGGTTTTTCCAAGATTGCTGCTCCTTTGACGAAGCTGTTGCAAAAGGATGTTAAGTATGAGAGGACAGAAGCGAGACAGCAGGCTTTTGAAGAGCTGAAGGCGGCTTTGACTCAAGCTCCTATCTTGATTCAGCCTGAATCAGGGAAAGAGTTTGTGGTCTATAGTGATGCATCCTATGTTGGTTTGGGGTGTGTGCTGATGCAAGAGGGTAAGGTTGTGGCTTATGCGTCGCGACAGTTGAAGGTGCATGAGCGCAACTATCCTACGCATGATATTGAGCTGGCTGCAGTGGTTTTTGCTCTGAAGATTTGGAGACATTATCTGTATGGTGAGAAGTGTACTGTGTACACGGATCACCAAAGTTTGAGGTATCTGATGTCTCAGAAGGAGTTGAATCTTAGGCAGCGACGTTGGTTGGAGTTGCTCAAGGATTATGATCTGACGATTGAGTATCATCCTGGTAAAGCTAATGTTGTTGCGGATGCCTTGAGTAGGAAGGTAGCTGTTGAGCTGAGGGCGATGCTTGCTAGCTTGAGCATATCGCGAGATGGTGGTCTTGTTGCTGAGTTGCAAGTGAAACCATCTTTGGTTCAGTTGATCAAGGAAAAGCAGTTGCTGGATGATTCCTTCGTGTCTCATGTTCAGGATATCGCAGAGGGTAGACCTTCAGATTTCTGCTTTAATGAGGATGGTGTGTTGTGTTTTGGTAGTCGGATAGTAGTGCCTGCTGATGTTGAGTTGAGGCGTGCTATTCTGACTGAAGGTCATAGTAGTCCTTTTGCTATGCACCCTGGTAGTACAAAGATGTATCGTGATCTTCGTGATGAGTACTATTGGGTGGGTTTGAAGAAGGATGTTGCGGAGTTTGTGAGCAAGTGTTTGGTGTGTCAGCGAGTTAAGGCTGAACATCAGGTTCCTTCTGGTTTGTTGCAACCGTTGAAAATCCCTGAATGGAAGTGGGAGAGGGTTACCATGGATTTTGTATCTGGTTTGCCTTTGTCTCCATCAAAGAAGAATTCTGTTTGGGTGATTGTGGATCGCTTGACGAAGTGTGCGCATTTCTTGCCTGTGCATACTATGTTTTCTTTGGATAAGCTGGCAGAGCTGTACATTGCTGAGGTAGTGAGGTTGCATGGTGTGCCTAAGTCGATTGTGTCGGATAGGGATCCGAGGTTCACATCGCGTTTTTGGCAGTGTTTGCATCAAGCTCTGGGTACAAGGTTGCATTTCAGTACATCCTATCATCCTCAGTCGGATGGTCAGTCTGAGAGGGTTATTCAGATTTTGGAGGATATGTTGAGATGCTGTGTGATTGAGTTCCAAGGTTCTTGGGAGAAGCATCTGCCTTTGGTTGAGTTCGCTTATAACAATAGTTATCAGGCGAGTATACAGATGGCACCTTTTGAGGCTCTGTATGGGAGGAAGTGTAGGACTCCTCTTTGTTGGGATGAAACTGGTCAAAAGTTGGTTTCGATGCCTGCTTTGTTGAAAGGGACCACCGAGAAGGTGAAGCTCATTTGTGAGAGGTTGAAGGCTGCCTCTGATCGGCAAAAGTCTTACGCGGATTTGAAGCGTAAGGAGATAGAGTATGCGGTGGGTGACCGTGTGTTCTTGAAGGTTTCGCCTTGGAAGAAGGTGATGAGGTTTGGCCGGAAGGGTAAGTTGAGCCCTCGGTACATTGGACCATATGAGGTGGTTGAGCGAGTGGGTCCTGTTGCATATCGGCTGAGGTTACCTCAGGAGTTGGAGAAGATTCATGATGTGTTCCATGTTTCTATGCTCCGGAAGTATAGATCTGATCCTTCGCATGTGATGCCTGTAGAGGATGTGGTTTTGAATCCGGATTTGACCTATGATGAGGAACCGGTGAAGGTTCTGGATTCGGATAGCAAGGTTCTTCGTGGCAAGACCATTGAGTTGGTGAAGGTGCTGTGGAAGCATCGAGGTGTTGAGGAAGCCACGTGGGAGCGGAAGGAAGACATGCTGAAGCAGTTTCCTTATCTCTTTCCTTCAGGTAAATTTCGAGGACGAAATTTCTTAAGGGGGGAGAGTTGTAACGCCCCGGTTTTGGGCTTAGGAGTTTTGGGCGTTGACCGGTTGGTCAAAGTGCTATTCGAATCTTAAGAGGTTAATTTAGGAAAGCCTAGTTCGGGTTGCATTAAAAATATGGAAAAATGTTCTACAATCATCTTTTAATATAATTAAGTGAACTATGAAATCAATTTTGGAAAATGAGTTTTGAAAGTGTGACATTTTGGCTAGTGACCAAAATGTAATTTTCGCAAGTTTGGTGGTTGTTTTATAAAGGGTTGGAACTTTGAATCTTTAAGGAGCTATTAATCCAAAAGTGGTTTCTCCAGATTTTTCTAAGATATTATAAGCTATTTTCTGATTTTAAAGATATCAAAAAGGAGGGAAAAGCTCATTTGGCAATTTTCTCAACTAACTTCTCATTTTCCTTCTCTCATTTTCTCTCAAACCAAACACTACATTTCCAGAGATTTGTTTCTGATTTTCTCACCTAAATTCCTCCTTTCAACTCTCATTTGATTCCAAATCAACATATCTTCAAAACCTCTTCAATTGCTACAAGTTTCAACAAGCATTTTGATTGCAAAAAGTGGAGAAACACAAGTTTGGAGGTAAGAACGTCCTTCTCCTCTAAACTATCAGTTCTTTACTGAAATTCCTAAGTTTTCAATCCTAAATTGATGTTTAATTAAAGGCTTTTAAGTTGATTTATGGATCTTGGCTTATTATGCAAGATTTTGATGATTTTTGATGATTTTCGTTAGATCTGAGTAATCTGTGATTTAAGAGGTGTTTTTGATGTTAAATGATCTCTAAAATGATGTGGAATTGAGTTTTGATTGATGCAATCCCGGATAGGTTGAGTTTCCTAAGTTTAGCTTGTGTTTCAAGGTAGTTTTTGAGGTGATCTTGGTGATCTGATGTTGCTGGAGGTATAAGGTTGTTAATAGGTTGTTTTTAGATGTTATATGGTGTTAATGGAAGTGAGGTTTTGCTGGTTTATGGCTGGGCTTTGTTTAGAAGTGGTTTGGATGCTTTTTCGGTTGTGTTTGGTGGCCGAAAATGGAGGTTGGATGAGAGCAGCGAGTTTAGGTGCTTTCATTGAAGCAATTAATGCATGATGATGCATTAATCCTCTGCTTTGATGTGTTGAAACAGGGGAGGCATCTTTGGATCCAAGATTGGTTGATCCGGAAGCTTGATTTGGTGCTTTGGCTTGAAGCAAAGTGGGAATTGGTGAGTGCATTTGTGGAAATTGGATTTCAGCTTTTAAAACCAAGGTTTGAAGGTTTTGGGAGCTTAGTGTAAGTTTTCGGATTTTCTCTCTAGTGGTGGCCATTACTTTGATGTGTTGCAAAATGATGATTTGCATGTTTTTAATTACTGTTTTGAAAGCATGTTTTAGCATGGATTTTGCTGATGTTGTAAGCCATATGTTGAAGGTAACTCTAGGTAGGAGTACCTTGCTTTTATACATTGAAATAGTGTGGTTTGATGCTTTGAAATGCATGATGAAAATGGCTTGGTTTAATGCTTTAAAATAGTGGATTAAATGATGAAAATGATGTATATTGACAAGTGATGTTTTGAAAAGATTAAGGTCACTAAGGTGGTTAAAAGTCCTTGAGTGAGCCTTGTTACTTAAGATCATCAAGGTGGTTAAAAGTCCTTGGATGAGCCTTGTTGCGGACACTAAGGTGGTTAAAAGTCCTTAGGTGATCCTTCCATGGTGTTTAAAAGTCTATGGGGCCAAGGTGTTTAAAAGTCCTTGGGGCCAAGGTGTTTAAAAGTCCTTGGGGCGATTCAAGCATTGGACACAAAGGTGGTTAAAAGTCCTTGTGTGGTCCTTATTCATGGTGTTTAAAAGTCCATGGCCAAGGTTTTTAAAAGTCCTTGGGGCCAAGGTGTTTAAAAGTCCTTGGGAAAGTTGTTGAACTTGTTTTAAGAAATGAAATGTATCACTTGAGCCAATATGACATGTTAAGTATATTATGAAGCATGAGATGCTTGTTTTAATTATTATGTTGAAGCATGAGATTGCTTGTTTTAAGTATGCTTTTGAGCATGTGCAAGGATTGATTTTAAGCATGGCTTATAAATGGTTTTAATTGCATTATTGAATTGTTTTTAATGAGCATGCCTCACTAAGCTTTTGCTTACGCTCTCTACGTTTTCTTAATTCAATAATGTAGAGCATTAGAGTACCTTGAGGGGCAGCAAGAAAGGGCAAGCAATCAAGTTCAAGTGAAGCTCAATGTATGAAGGTTTTATAAGTACATTTTACCTTTTGTGTGATTTGGCAATGGGGGACCAATGTGTATGTTTTGGGAGGTGTTTGAGACTCCCTAAGTATGTTGAATGTTGTTGAGATTGTTGGTTTTTGAATTGGAACCTTATATGCTTGTTTTGGAAGTTTGGTGTTTGAATAGCTAGCTTGTGTAGGAAGCATGCCTATAGAATTGGGGCTTTTTGCATATGATGTTAGATTGATGTTGTGATGATGCCTATAAGTCTTAAATATGTTTAATTGCATGCTGGTAAAGTTTGGTGACTTTTGGAGCATGTTTGAATGATCAATTGTATGTTTTGGAATGCCAATTTGCTGCAATCTGTGCAGGCGTTTCGGAACAGTGTGCACCGTTTCGGAACGGGTGCCTTGCATGAACCCAGGCGTCCGAAACGGTATGCACCGTTTCGAAACGGTTTGGTCTCTGCCAAGGCCGTGTTTCGGAACGGTGTCGATCGGTTTCGGAACGGCCCGTGTTCCGGAACGGGGTTGATTGGTTTCGGAACGGCCGACCGTTAAGGGCTGACAATGGCAGTTATATGTTTTGAATTGTTTACGTTTTGGTCCTGAATCTTGTATGTTCAATTGCTTGAGCTTGGAAGGTCCTTTTGAGCTGAAATTTCACAGAGAAGCATGAAACCTGATTAATTTCAAGATGGTAACTTTAATTTGGGTTAAGTCCTTTTAATTATCAGAAATTACAATTTGGTCCCTAAAGTTGTAATTTGTTCAATTGGGTCCCTGTTTGATCTCTGATGTTTGTGATCTTTGAGTATGATGTTTGTGTGATCACAATTAGGATTAATGTGCATCTAGACAAGTTTAAAAAGAAAAAAAAGGGTCGTTAATCAAGGTTGACTTTCGGGTTGACTTTGGTTTTCCCCGTGTGACTTTCTTAATTCGGGTCAACCGTCTAGGCCGGGTTAAGGGGGTTACAATTGGACACCATAAATATTACAAAGTTAAGAGACAAATAACAAAAGCTAACATATGATAATATATTTGGATGTATGTTCCGTTGTAATTCATGTATTAGATGCTTTGTTAATATTTGTTGGCACTACCCTACTTAGGCTATATAAGCCTAATGCATTTCATAATCATGCATTGCAGGTCAATTAAAGATGGTGTAAGTTAATCGGGTTCAAGGGTTCTAAGTTGTTACTCAATATTCAAATAGAGCTTGGTTCTATCTTATTCAGCACTCCTAGAACGGTGGCATTATGTTTTTGTTGATGCAAGTAGTGCATCCTTTTGATATATATGATTTATAGATATGTTACAATATTTGTAATTAAGTATGTTAACATGGTTGATGATTAGTTATTAGAGTTCAAGCTATGTTAATATGATGTCCAAATAATGTGCTACTAATCGCATGCTGTTAATTTTGTTCGGGGTTTTACAGTTTGGGCACTTGAATGAAGTTTTACTGTGATATTATGTTATTAGATTATGAGAGATTATACTAACTTAAAGGATATTAGTTTTGTAACATGTTGATGTTATAAAGATACGAACTCATTCCTTGATTATGATTGATTGGCTCGAATAGATGATCTGATTTGTTGGCTGCGTGAGTTGATGCTTGTGTTAGAAGTTAATGTCTTGTTCGAAAGAGTATTAACATGATTGGTGTGAAAGTTAGACTTTTAGTAAATACGAGTGTTCAAGAATTGAGTGCTGACCTTTCTGTGTAATCAATAGAACAATTTGAATATTTAAAGCCATAATGAAGAAAATTGATAATTGAATAGATCTATTAGATGACAAATTCCCGAGTAATTCTCTTTATTGATTGATTATCCGTATATTTGAAACATTCATGAAGTAAGTATGTTTGATGTGTTAAATAATAATCCTAACTTGTATGATTGATCTAGTAAGATGATGATATGTTAAGTTAATATTATTCTGATAGCACGTTGATAACTGTTTCATAATTGAGAAGACATTCAATGTTAGGGGATTGATCACTTATATGGATAATGGATTAGGTTATAAATAGTTGGTAAAAGATGCTTGGAAGATAAGCTTGATGTTGTTCTTGGTAATAATTAGAAGATAGAGGATAAGAAAAAAAAAGAATTTTACTAACATGCCTTGTCTTCTTTGGAAAAAGTTTTAAAATTTATTGTAACAAGCTCTAACTTGTAAGTCAAGTTACAATTGTGTGTTTGTTTTAACACTCTAGGCTCGATTTAATACTAAGTCGGGTTGAGCGCGTTACATAACACAAGCTTATACTTTCAAGTATAAGTATAACACTTGATCAATAATATGATTTTCAAGTCAATATCAAATCAGAAGTCCTTTCAAAGGAAGTACATACCTTTTTCTTATCTTAATATTACATGCTCCACTAGTTAAATAAACCAATAGGATTAATTGAAACAACAACCAAGATTCTAGGAACAATTTTACTCTATTCAAAACTCTAAACTACAGTCCCCTCTTATCTCGGTGTTACAGGATACTTGAATCTTGAATTATATCTTATTATTCACTCAATCCTTTTTTAGCTTCCTATAGGTCTGAGTATAACAAAAATTATAATTATATATATTAGAATCAATTCAATCCTTCAGCATACACTAAGCAAGGCAGTTTATTCACACACATTAAACCATTTAAATCTGACCATTGTACTTTCAATTAAACAAATAAACAATTATACTCACAATTGACCTTGAAAAACAGTCCCTTTGTGACTATTCTTTAACTAAAATAGTCTACTTAATAAGTTCCCACAAGTTAACATTATAAAACAGTCCATAATTACTCAACTATTCGAAACAATTTCTATCCTCTCGATTCTGATTTCAAAACATCCCAAAACTATTCCACCTTTACGTTCATATTCAAAACAATTTATCATGCTTTAATTTCATTCATTTATGTACAAAAATCTGGAGAGATTTCTCATATGTAAAATTATTCATTCGAAACAATCATTGTTTCTAGTTTTACAGTTTAGACAACCCATCTTTTCACTACCAATTTAACTATCTTTAAACAACCCCTAATTTTCACAAATATGCACAAATGTGAATGAATTAATTCAGCATATCTTCAAGTACTCAAAAACAGTCCCAATCATGCATTTTTCACATGCTTACACATTAAAGATCATCCTCTAAGGCTCTTAAAAAATATCTATACAATCCAATACACTCATATCCTAATTCAAATATATGTACAAACAATCTCAAAACAAATAATCGATATCAAAACCATGTAGTTTGCTAACATCTTAATTTATTTAAATAAAACAATCAAATTTTTCATAACAAGCAAAAGATCAAGATGGTTTCCTTACTATCTAGAATTCAAACAATTGAGATTCAACAATCCAAGCTAAAATCCCATCCAACATGAGCTATCTCTCTCTAAATTTTCCTTACAGTTTCTTGTTTTAATTTGAAAGGGAAGATATTTTTTTTTTTTGGGGGGGGGTCGTTTTCTCTTCCAACAACAGGTCCCAACAATCTCCTCACTAATCTCCACATGTTCTCAACCATATGACATGTGTAAGGACCCTCCAAAGGTTACCATTTTACATTCAATATTTAGACTTTACTAAATATTAATTTTATTCTTTTGCAATATAACTCCCTAATTCAGTCAATATGCTCTTTAAGTTCCCTCATACCTTTATTCATATAAAATGAAAATGTAGGGTATTACACATCGTTATATCAAGCAAGCTAAGTTACCAGTAATTAATTCCATACTACGAGGTTATGTTTTGAGATGTTACAATTCTCCCCTCCTTTTAAAAGAAATCCATCCCCAAATTTCTGCAATGAAAACAATTTCTCATTTTTAAGCTCAAAATATTTTCATATATTCTGAGTTTTAAGCTGAGTAAACCATTTGTATTGGTTACAAATCGCCAATACAAAACAAGAAATTTAACTCAGAGGTGGCACACTAACTTGTGAAGATGCAATGAGCCCAAATTTATTCTGAGAATCGACTAAACCATACTATGATACCAATTTGTAAACCCCTTTACCCGGCCTAGAAGAATGATCGGCATCAAATGTTTTACCAAGAAAACCTTCCATGACTTCCAATTAAACAAAACCAAAATTGAAATTGACCAAACTCATCTAGTAAAAAATGGAGTAATTTAAAACCTTTCAATACGAAATTGAATTTTTTTCTCAAACTTAACTCAGAGGGGCATATATCTTTTATACACATAACATGAGCCCCTAAGATTACAATTTTACCATTGTTATTCGATTACTATTAGAACTAGAAATTCAATTTGGAATTCAACAACCTTTTTATGAGCACATAAACAAATTTTCTTTAGCTATCCTACCAGATAATAACAAGTAGTCTCAACTGAAAATATTATGAGTTGAAAGCCACATTCAAATTTATAATGTAATCTACCGAGAAGCTCAAGGTTATTAAATCCTTTAACTTACAAGGACTAATTTGAAAATCAATAGGTACAAGAGAACGGACAAATGATCTCCTTAATAACTATATAATTATCTGATTCAGTAATTAGTCTCCTTTATTCACTTGATGTTTGGGACTATCAATATTATCCGTTAGACATTAAGAAGAGTAAATTCATGTTATAACCTCCTGTCATGAAAGTATATAATTAACATGATCTTAGACTAACCCAAACCCATTTAAGACTAACAAATATCTTATTTGTACTATATGTATGCATGCTAGCACTTTACTAGATAATTAACCATATTATGCTTATTTTTCTATCGATCCGGGCTATCATACTATCTATAAACTACTATGAGAGAAATTATTAGCAAGAAACCACAAAGAATAAATGGCCCATTACAATTTATATATACACACATATAATCAGAGAGGCTATAATGACCAATATATACATAACGACCTTGTGCCACCTACTAGGAGTTTCTAAGAAAACTACGAGCATAAATCTTAAACCAAATATCATGTCAAAGCTAGGGGTACTTTGTAAACTGATCACATCCTTTATATGCATTGATTGACCCTGGTTCTACTTACTCTTTTATAAGCACCATTGTAGTTAAGAAGTATAATATGTCTTTCGAACCAATAGCATCGAGAATTTTTGTAAGCAATCCCTTAAGAGATTGCGTCATCGTAAGGGTAGTGTGCAAGAACTACCCCTTAGTGATCTAAGAAATTCCTTTTTTCGGCTAATTTGTTGGCTTTACCGATCCATGAGTTTGATGTCATCTTAGGTTTAGATTGGCTTAATGAGCATCAAGCCTGGGTAGATTGTTGTAAGAGGAAATTGTACCTTCGGGGTCCAGGTAAGGAAAGTGTTGTATTGATGAATGCGAGGAATCCCTCATTGTATGCTTTGACGTTTGAAACCAAAGGCAAATCTTGTAGAGTGACCATGAGTTCTATATTTTGTACACATTCCTGCCCATATTGTTATTGTTCTTAAGCTCATTTAGGCATATGTAGGTTCATTGCATGCATTATAACAAAATCTTCTCTTTCACCATGTTTTTATTGAATATTCTATGTTTGGTTGAGAAAAGTTATTGTTTTTATTAGTTTATATTTTCAGATGCTATAACTAGGAGAGGACAAGAGAGGACAAGAAAGCTGGAAGAAAAGGACTCGTCCTGAAGCAGTTCCAGATGCCGCCAAGGTTGATGCCGAAGCAACATTGCCGCCATGTGCCACCCGGGCAGGAGTTACACCGACTTAGCCAAGATGGGTCGCGATTTAAAAAGGAAAATTTCTTGAGCCCAGTCTTGCAATTTTCTGAAGCATGTAGCAGATGGTAGAGCTGATCCAAGATCGATAAGTAGGATCACTTATCCTTACTTGCAGAAGAGGCAACATCCAAAGAGTCCATAAATAAGTAATAAAGGAGTATGTATGTAATGTAATTTACTTTTAGAACTCCTACTTCAAGGAGGATTCAAACCTAGGCCACGAGCTCTATATATACCAAATGTATGTAAGGGTATAGGGGCATGACGATGATGAGGGGATGCGAGCCTGAGTAGCTGCACAAAAAAGATGTAGTTAGATAGATTGGAGTTTTTGGGGGTCGGGACCCAACTCTCCTAGGGTTTAGGCTCGTGTATGTAAAGTAGTTTGAGGTAAATAGTTGTAATAGTTTTTAGTTGTTTTCAATAAAATTCCAAAGTATGCTTAATCTATGCTCTTTGTTCTTTCAATTAGTCTACACCAGTAATTTGAAGAGAAAATCCATTTGTCGGGCACGAAAGTGCAAGGCTCACGAAGGGTTAAGAATGGTTACAACCTGTTGGGGCGTGACTAACTTGGTTCCACACTATTCCACAAGTTTCAGCGGCTAAGAAGGATCACCAATCGAATGGACTTGCATGTGTTAGGTTGATGCTGAGATTTCTAGGTATTTCCTACATCACGTGAGTGTTCGAGCATCTTAACCTAGAAATTGGAGGGATCATTGTCGACTATCCTGTCGAACTTGGAATGTTTGCCAGACTTGCCGCCAGGACTTCTTTCCGTTTCACCTGCCGAGATAGTACACTCCTGCAGTGGTATTGACATGTTGTTGCTGCGTGACATGGTCGTAGTTTGCCGCCCGCAATACTCGCCGAGGCAGCAATTCATGGCAGCCCAAAACATACTCAGACATTACAATGCAGTCCACATACTACTAAGCTGCATTTTTCTTACCCAATCTATAGCCCACATCTCTCCCTATCATTCCTCTCACCACTATCTTTATTTTACTTGTGTTTTTATATTTCCACATCTTGAGATTAAATTGCGCATTTACTAAATCTTTGAGTAGGAAACCAATCATAAGAGATGCTTCAATTCCTATGGGAGACGATATCTTTTATACAATAACTTGACAAGAGTGTGCACTTGCGCTCATAAATGGAGAACACCCAAATGCTCTACATATCTGAAATGCGAGAAATTGACATTATATGTGAATTTCTTGATGTCTTCCCTGATAAACTTCTAGGATTGTCCCCAACCCGTGAAGTAGAGTTTGGCATCGAGGTGCAACCTGGGAATGCTCCAGTTTCCAGTGCACCATATCGCATGGCAGCTGTGGAATTAAAAGAATTAAAGGCTCGAATTCAAGAACTGTTAAGTAAAGGTTTCATTCAACTGATCTCTTCGCCTTGGGGAGCATTAGTTCTCTTTGTAAAGAAGAAAGATTGTTCTATGTGATTGTGTATTGACTACCGACAGTTGAATAAAGTAACCATCAAGAACAATTATCCATTGCCTAGAATAGACGACATGTTCGATCAACTAAAGGATGCCTCTGTGTTTTCTAAGATCGATTTAAGGTCGGGCTATTACAAAATGAGAGTTAAGGAGTGCGATGTACCAAAGACTGCTTTCCATACTAGATATGGACACTACGATTTCTTGGTGATGCCCTTTCGGTTAACCAATGCACCGTCAGCCTTTATAGATTTGATGAATTGGGTTTTTAGACCCTATCTTGATAAATTCGTAGTGGTGTTTATAGATGACATTGATTTACTCCAAGAAAGAAGCATAACACTGAGATCAACTTCGTATCGTGCTTTAGACCTTAAGAGAGAAGCAGTTGTATGCGAAGTTTTCTAAGTGTGAGTTTTGGCTCACCGAAGTTTCCTTTCTAGGACATATCGCGTTAGCTTCGAGTATTCAAGTGGACTAGAAGAAAATCCAAGCTATTGTAGATTGGAACCCACCGAAGAACATTGGTGAAGTCAAAAGCTTCCTTGGGCTTGCTAGCTATTATCGAAGATTTGTGAAAGGGTTTTCTATGATAGCAGCTCCTTTAACCAAGTTATTGAGAAAGGAAGCTCTTTTTTTGGACCAAGGTTCAACCATGATGTTTTGATCAATAGAAGCAAGTATTTACCCATGCACCAGTCCTAACGCAACCCGAGTCCGGAAAAGACTACACAGTTTACAGTGATTCATCATACCTCAGATTAGGCCTTATATAATTTGCCTACAATAATAGTTACCAAGCATCAATCGAAATGGCCTTATATGAAGCATTTTATGATAGGCGATATAGAACTCCTTTGTGTTGGTCAGAACATGAAGATGCCAAGATATTAGGCCCTGAATTACTTCGCAAAACCAAAGAACGAGTTGCTATCATTCATGATCGTTTCAAGGCTGCCTTTGATCGAGAAAAATCTTAGGCTGATCTCAAGAGAAGAGACATCTAGTATGAAGTTGGTGGAAAAACCTTCCTCAAAGTATCACCATGGAAAAAGGGTTTAAGGTTTGGCAAGAAGGGAAAACTGAGTCCCCGATTCATTGAACCCTTTAAAGTCATTTATAGAGTTGGCCCCATTACCTATCGACTGTTGTTTCCATCTGAATTAAGTAAAATCCATGATGTTTTTCATGTATTGATGCTTCAAAAGTATCGTTCAGATCCTTCGCACATTGTGGAACCGGAATCGGTGAAAATTTGACCAAATCTATCCTACGAAGAGAAACCAGTTCAAATTCTAGCAAGAGGGGTCAAGAGGCTTCGCAAAAAAACGTTATTGTTAGTTAAAGTGCTCTGGAGGAGCCACACCGTTGAGGAAGCCACTTAGGAACCTGAAGAGACCATGAAACAACAATTTCCACATCTCTTCGGTTCATGTAAAAATTTGAGGACGAATTTTTCTTAAGGGGGAGAGTTGTAACACACCAAAATCCGCTCTAGTCGGAATTAGGTTCCAGTCATCGGAAATCTCATATTGATAGAACTCAAATATTGTAATGGCTAGTTAATTATTGATATCAGACTCTAATTGAGCTAAAGTATTGTCATATGACTCTATCGAATAATATTGAAACCTATATAGTGGCTAAATTGACAAAATTGCATGTTGGATGATGAAACTATAGTATAGACAGAATTGAGGGACTAATCTTGCGATTAGCCTCTCCAAAATTATATTTCCACCTATGTGGATAAATTTGTGAGCTTTCCTTCAATTGAAGGAAAGCCATCGGTTAACATTTCCTAATAAAAAGAAAGGAATAGATAGGCAAAAGGGAATAAGAGACTTACCCGAGAATATTGAAAGCAAGCACCTTCTTCTTCATCATCTCCATCCTTGACGCATACACCTCCAATGGAGATAGTTTTAAGCTTTTCCTTTCCTTCGTATTATTGATATCGAATCATTGCTATCAATCAAGTAAGCTATATTCCTCAATCGATTATTTGATGAGTTGAGTAAAATCATAAGCCAGGGTTTTGATTATCCATGGATATTTCATCGTTGTTGTCTATAATGAAAATGGATATCGATTTTGATGCCGTTGTATTGATTTTGATACCGTATTATCAATCCTAATAATCTCCCTATTGATTCCATAGCTCAAATTAACGAAAAGGAGTATCCATCAAATTCACTGAAGGCTAGGAACAAGGGAGTTGTCATCCGAGAGCCGTAGGAGCATCGAATTAGTAAGTTGAGTGTACTCGGAGTCTTGAGATTAGGTGAAGAGCCTTCCCGAATCTTTTATTGTCATTTTCGATCATATAGCTAACAATACCGTTGAAGAAGTTTGCATTGGATTGTTAATCGGATTCATTGGTAGGTGTCGGTAAGTTGTTAAATGAGTATCATACATAGTTATTGGCATCGCTATTATGCATTGTCATCGACATTATTAGTGTTATTGAAATGTTGTAAAGAAATCATCGGATATTGATTTTGATATTAAAACATGACATATTGTTAATGAAACATGTTTACTATTGATAATATTAAAGTTATTGGTCATCGAAATTCTCATTGAACATTGAATATGGATACGAACATTGAAACGTTGGATTTGAATGGACAATGGATACAATTGGCATGCCATAGAATTCATGAGCTCAGTGTACGGGTGGACAACGGTCCTAAGGCTACGACCTATATTGATTTGGCAAGGCGGATGTATTTATATTGATATTGGTCATATTGGCCAGGCGGTGGGACTAGACCATTCATTGATTTGTGGAGGCATATGAATTCGCGTATCCACTATCTTGATTCAATCCAAGGGTTAATGATGAAATTAATATGTTAAACATTGTACATTGATGCATAGTATTGACATTGATGAGTATGAGAACATATATTTAAATACTTGCTACATTTTTGTTCATATTGTTTATGACTACCTCATTAGGCAATGTATTCCTAACGTATCTCATCTCATGCATTTCAGGTTGAAAGATCGTGTGGTGGAAGATCGATTAGTCAAGGCAGGACAAGTCACTACAAGCCCTTGAGTAATGTATTTTGATCTTATGAACTCCTAAGAAGGTGGCAAAATAGTCGAACTAGTCATTTATGCTCATTCTGATATGTTTGTTAGATGTCTATGTTGTAATATGGTTGGTGACCCTAAATGGCCTTTTGTTTTTGCTTAAAGTGGTCTAAAGTTTCATATTTGGCTCATAAAGGTCAGAACATAGTAAACGTATTCGTATGGTCATGAAATTTGGCGTGCTAGTAGTTTATATCATTGAAATGTTGTGTCTAAAGTTTCATTGCATTTGGGCATCGTTTGGTAGGTTAATTCGATTAAAAACCAACAAAAATTTGTCATTACATGTTAGATTGTATCGATACGGGTGAAGGCGTATCGATACGGTTAAGCAAAATTGGACTATGGGATAAGGCGTATCGATACAGACTTGAGGCCGTATGAAAATAATTTTCCACTGGAATTCCCTTTATCGATACAGGTCTATTCTGTATCGATACGGGTCAAAGTCAAAGTGAAAGGAAGTCAACATGTATCGATACGAGGCTTTCCTGTATAGATACAGTCTTAAGGACTAGTAAACTTAGGTTGACCATTGTACACTCATTTCGAAACAGCCTTAAGGTGTTTCGATACATGGTTAGTTAAAAGGCGTAATCTGACTGTTTACATTGTTCACAGAATGGTCATTGAATTTTGGTGGAATAAATTGAACGAGTAAATGGACTTTAAAGGGCATGAAATTTTGCAGGCATGTTCACAGAATGGTAACTGAATTTCAATATAGTATACTTAATTCCATCGAAGGATCCCTAATTTATCGAATTTATAGTTTGGTCCCTAAACTTGTAATAGTTTAAAATTAGCCTGAATTGATTAATTATTGCTTCATAAGGTTTAATTGGACTAAGATGCATTGTGGTAATGTGTTATTGCATATTATTGTTTTAAATGTTGATAATAAAATGAAATTTTATCGCATCGATCATCGTATTGATCATCGATATCACCTTCCGACCCGATTCTCGACCAGACCGGGAAGGGGGTGTTACAATTGGAATAATGAAGAGTCACAATCCCACATTGAATGGGAAAATACCATGTAAAGAGTATTTATAGTGACCACTCTCCCTTCCATTATTGAGTGATAGAGAAAAAGGGGCAATAAAGCCATATTATATCACTTTTGTACATGATTACTCTAGATATACAAAACTTTATCTCCTTAGAACCAAAGATGAGGCTGAAGACTTTTTTCTTATTTATAAGGCAGAATTTGAGGATCAGTTAAGTAGGAGAATTAAATGGGTCAGATTCGATAGAGGTGGTGAATATAGATGTATGTTCTTAAAAGAGGTATGCGAGACAAAGAGCATCATTCAGGAAACCTCAGCTCCCAACTTTCCTTAATAGAATGGTATAACCGAGAGGAAAAACATGACTTTAAAAGAGATTATGAATTCATTGTTGATAAGTTTTGGGTTGCCCAACAACATGTGGGGGGAAGTCATTCTATCGGCAAATCACATTTTGAATCGTGTACCTCACAAGAAAATAGATTCTACCACATACAAACTGTGGAAAGGTTATGCACCAAATCTGCAATACCTTAAAGTGTAGGGATGTATGGCTAAAGTGGGATTGCAAGACTTTAAGAAATCCACTATTAGACCCAAAACCATTGATGCAATGTTTATCGGGTGTGCAACAAACAATGTCGCATATAGATTCATTTTAGTACATGATTCTCCTTATTATGAGTCTAGATATGTTGTTTTCTTTGATGATATTTTCCATTTAAAGAAACCTAGACTAAATGAAGTAACACAAATAGAAAATGTTCCATCCTCTTCTTCTAGTCTGCCTGCTAGGGGTTCTCAAGAGATTAAATTTGAACCTAGAAGAAGCAAGAGACAAAGAGTAGAGACCTCTTTTGGACAAGATTTTATCACTTCCTTCATTTATGAAATATATGATTTAAACTCTATTTTTGATATGATAGCTCAAGTCTTTCTTTTAGATGAGGATCTGAAAACTTATGAGGAAACTATGAGATCAATTGATGCTAGTTTCTTGAAAGATGCGATAAGAGATGAACTATAATCAATAATGTCTAATGATACCTGGAGTTAGTGGACTTACCAAGAGGATTTAAACCTATTAGTAACAAATGGGTCTTCCAGAAGAAACTTAGACCTGATGGTTAAATCCAAAAATACAAGGCAATGCTAGTTGTCAAAAGATTAACTCAAAAGTTCGGTTTAGACTTTTTCAACACTTACTCTCCTATTACAAAAATCTCAATGATCCGTGCATTATTTTCACTAGCCTATATTCATAAAATGAATGTACATCCAATGGATGTAGATACTGTTTTCTTGAATGGAGATCTAGGTGAGGAGGTCTATATGAAGCAACCGCTAGGTTTTGAGACACTTGGTATGGAAGCCAAAGTTTGTAGACTTAAAAAGTCTCTCTATGGCCTTAAGCAAGCTCATAAATAATGGTATGAAAAATTTCACAAAACTATTCTTAGTTTTGGTTTTGTTGTGAATGGTTCGGTTGCATGTGTGTAATCGAAGATGTTTTGTAATGCCCTGGTTTTGGGCTTAGCCGTTTTGGCGAGTCTGGTTGGGCCAGTGAACTAGTGTTAGTTGTTCGAACCGTTAAAAGGTGGTTTAGAAAGATTGAGCTTCGAGATAGGATAAAAATATGATAAAATTTCATAAAATCCTCTAAAATGGCGTTTAAGAGGTTGGCCAAATCAATTTTACAAAACGAGTTTTCTAAAGTGTACATTTTGGGAAGTGACCAAAATGTGAAGATTTAAAAGTTGGAAAAAAAGTGTTTTTCATGAAGAGTCAAAATCTTAGAATCTTTAGGGAGCTACTTGGAAATTATGCATTTTCCCTAATTTTTCATGTGTTTTAAATGTTATTAAAAATTAAAAAGGCTTTTAATTGGTTTTAATTAAAAAGTTAGTTAATCGGTTAATGGAAATTTTAACGAGCTTTTCATTTCTCTCCTCCACTTCAGCCAAACACTTCTCATTTTCTCTCAAATCTCCAGATTTTATTTTCTCTCAAATCCTCTTTTGATTTCTATTATTTCTCCATTGATTTCTTCAATTTCCCTTCAAGTTTCTTCAAGCAAATCATGCCAAATTAGAGGAGAAGCAAGGATTGGAGGTAATTTTTGTGTTATCCCTCTAATCTAAGCTCTTTTAATGAAATTTCAAAGATATTTGACTCTTTAATACTTATTTTGATTGAGGTTTTGTTGTTACATTAATAAACTCTTGAAATCTTGATGAACAATTGTTTTAAAAGGTGATTTTCGGACTTTAATTGATTTGGCTAGTTTGAGATTGTTTCTAAATGAGTTTTGAAAGGTTTTTAGTGTTGAAGTGGAGTCTTAATCATATAGATCCCGAAATCCTTGGGATCCTTTGTTTTTGGAGTGTTTTTGGGTGAGTTTTTGAGGTGTTCTTGAGGATTTCGAGTTTTTGGAGGTATAAGGATGGTTTTAGGTTATTTTTTGATGTTGATTAATGCTTAGAATGTGTTCGATGATTTGGGTAATGGCTGGGTTGAGGTTTGAGGTCAATCGATTGCGTTTTCGTTTGTTTCATATGGGTGTTTTGATGCTTTAGAGTAGGGCTGAGGATTTTCTTGTGTGTGCTGGAGCTTTGGATGCATTTTTATGCATTGAACCTCCATTTTGATGTGTTGAAAAATAGGGGATAGTAATCCGAAAGCAAGCGAGGTGTTTTGGAGGCTTCGGACAATCGGTAGTCGCGTCGGTAAGCGTGGTTTCGCGAGTCAGTGAGTGGAATTTGGTTTTACAATATGGAAACATTTTAGAAAAGGTTTTGGGAACTTAATAAGAGCTTGAAACGCTTTATTAAGTGCGGAAGTAAGTAAATCGAAATTTCTCCCTCGATTCTGCTACTTATGAGCCTTTGGTTACACTTCATTTTAAATGCATTTACCTAATGTTTTAAATCATGTTTTGAGAATATAAATTGTGTATGATGATGCCATGTGGTTTAAGGATGCACTACGTAAGTGGTCCTTGTATGCATGTGCTGATGCATGAGGTTTTAAGCATGGTTTAATGCTTGTTGATGGCTTATCATGAATGCTTTGTAAAAACAGTGAGTTATGCATGAGTTATGGGTTATATTGGCAAGTGATGTCGAAGAAAATGTTTTATAAGTGAAATCAGATATAGTTAGTCGGCTATAGGATTGCATGCACTATAAACGAGTCGCCTTGGATGTTGACAGTTGTGATTGTGCCGAATACTCCATCCAAGTACCCTAACGATTGAGGATTGTTTAAGGTTGCAATGGTTGAGGGTAGCTCCCGGGTGCGAACCTTGTGTTTTGTCCCGTCTCTCGTTAGTGAATTATACATCTATCGATGAGTGGTTTTGAGGGATTGTGATTGTACCGAATACTCCACCACCGGTGTCACAACGATGGAGGGTCACTCTCGTGTGTGAGCCTTGTAATGCCGGTAGAGTGTATGAAGGGTGTGGGACAACCCATGGTAATTCGTGTATCCGATACTTTGTTTTTTTAGATTATTGTTATCACTTGTGATCCAATATAATGGATTTGTATAATGTGGAAAATGTTGCTAATGCATGGTGTGAAGGATGCATGTTTTGGTTTAAGCTTAGCATAATGGTGTTTATGCTTGAAAGGCTTGGTAAATGAGTAGCAGTGGTTTAGTTGCTAATTTCTATTGAATCATGTTGCATGATGTTTAAAATTGTGAGTTTGATGAGAAAGTGCTCGGTTTATCAAGAAGGGCATCTTGGTTTTGAAAAGAGTGGAAAATGGTTTTGTGCATTGATGATGTTTGTGGTTTTGAGCAACCCTCACTAAGCTTGTATTCTTATGCTCTCTTTGTTTCATCAATGCATATAATTAGTCCTTTGGAGGCAGCATCTTCGAGGAATCGCACAAAGACATTTTGCTAAATTTATGTTGCGCTTTTGAACTAGTGTAATTAGGGAAATGGGGGTGTCCTATGTACTGAATGCTAATTATTTGTAGATATCTCGTTTTGAGCAAGTTTGTGATGCATTTTTGGACTTGTAAATGGCCTTTGAGTTTTAATATATGCTTGCTTTTGGATTTTAGCCTTTTGGTGCTTTTGACATCTAGGAAGCATGCCTTTAGAGCCATAGCTTGTGAGAACGATGCTATGATGATGCTTGTGCTTCGTATATGTGGTCAATGATGTGTATTTAAGTTCTATGTATGTTAGGGCATGTGTCAGGATGGTTTTGGCGGTCGTAAAGTGATATAAAACAATTTTTTTTTTGAAAATTGTAGGCCCAGGCGTTTTGGAACGCCCTTACCTGTTTCAGAACGGTGGCCTGTAATTGCCTTGGAGTTTCGCAATGACGAGGCTCGTTCCGGAACATTTTTCCTCTGTGAACCATCGTATCGAAAACATGTTTTGTGGGGTTTCGAAACACACCTATGTATCGAAACGATCATCTATGTTTCTAAACGAACGTTCTGATACGAGGCTTTCTGTTCCGAAACACTCGACCGTTGGATCTGTATTTTAGTTGTCCTAAGCTCTATTTCTTGTATTTTGGTCCTGTTTTTCCTTGCATGCAATTGAATGAGTTGTAAATGTCTTTTTGAGCTGAAATTTCACCAAGAAGTATGTAGTGAATCTAATTCAGGATTGGTAACTTGAATTTGGTGAAAGACCTCGTAATTTATCAAATTTACAAAATGGTCCTTAACCTTTAATCGATTCTAATTAATAGGAAATTGTGTTGATGTCATATTGGCTGCTTGTGTAAGAAACACCTACGAACCTAAATTGCATCTAGACAAGATAAAAAGAAAAAAATGTCGTTTATTGAGGTAAAATTTTCCACTTTACTTTAATATTCCCCGTATGATCCGTTCAGTTTGGTCTATCGGCCAGGCCGGTCGAGGGGGTTACATGTTCGGTACTGAATGTTTCATCGTAAGTTTATATGTTGATGATATTTTGAATTTCAGTACTAACATTAAGTCCATTAACAAAACAAAATTTTCTTATCCACAAAGTTTGAGATGACTGATATGGGAGAATTTGATGTAATATTTGGTGTCAACGTCACCAAAAATGAAAAGGGTTTTTCTTTTAACCAAACACACTATATTGAGAGAGTGTTAAAGAAATTTGACAGTTTTGATGTAATCCTTTTTCGAACACCTTATGACTCTAGCAAGCATCTCTTCAAGAATAAAGGAAGTAGTGTTTCCCAAATCGAGTTTGCTAAAATAATTAGGAGTTTAATGTTCTTAATGAACTGTACTCGACCTGATATTGCCTACGTTGTGAGTAGACTAAGTAGATATACCCATAACCCTAGTAATGATCATTGGGTTTCCCTTAAACGCTTACTTAAGTATCTCAAAGGTAGTATGGACTGGAAACTTGAGTTTGTTGGCAATCATGATGTTCTAGAAGGATACTATGACGCAAACTAGGATTCTGATAACGATGAAGTAAGCTCTACGAGCGGGTATGTTTTTACTTTAGGTGGAGCACCAATTTCAGGGAAATTCGCAAAACAAACATGTATTGCTCACTCTACTATTGCGTAAGAGTTTATAGCTCTTGACCTAGTTGGGCAAGAAGTCGAGTGGCTCAGAAATTTGTTAGTATAAATTCCATTGCGGGGAAGACCATGTAATCCCCTTAGCCCGACCTAGACGCTTAACCCGAACTACGAAGATTACACGGGGAAAACCAAAGTCAACCCGAAAGTCAACCATGATTAACGACCTTATTTTATTTTAAACTTGTCTAAATATGTGTTAACCCTAAGTGAGTACTCATGAATCATGAATGAGAAAGGAACAGCGATCGAATATCATTTAGGGACTCAATTGCATTTTATACAAGTTTAGGGACCAAATTGTAATTTTTGGAAATTAAAAGGAGTTCATAGATTTTAGGATTACCAATATGAAATTAATCATGTTACATGCTTCTCTACCAAAATTCAGCTTAAAAAGACATCTCAAGCTGAAGCAATTGCAATCACAACATTTAGGACTAAAATGTAAAGCAAGCAGACTCAAAACAATTCAAATATATGTCCAACGATCACCCGTTTCAGAACACCTACTCACTGTACTGAAACTCTGTATCGAAACGGTGTTGACCGTTTTGGTACGCGGGTATGTTCCGAGACCGGTTTCGAAACATGGCATTCTAGTAGCCAAACTGTTTCGAAATAGCTAATACGTTTCGAAACGCCAAGACCATTTCAGGCCCTCGTTCCGAAACACTATAGGGTGTTTCGATACACCCTGCCCAGAAACAGCAGTAAATGCTGCTTTTTTATCCTTTAACACACCCAAACATGCTTCAAAGACTCCCAAATCAAACCAACAAATCATCATACATATAAGAAACATATATGGGACATTTTAACACGAACATAGCATCAAACACAAATTCTCATTAGACTAGAGGCATGCTTCCTAATCACAAAACCAAAATGAGCAATCCAACCTCAAACCAAACAATTAAGGCAATTTACAACTCAAACAAGCTAACACAAACATGCCACAACCTTAGGAAGTTCAACATATCTCCCAAATACAATTCTTGGTTTCCCATTTCCATTATATCAAAACTAAAGTGTGTGAAAACTTCACCATACATGAGCTTCGAACTTCCTTGGATGATCTTAACTTCTTTGATGCCTGAAAACACCTCAATTATTTGCATTATTGGTAAAAGAGAGAGCGTAAGCACAAATGCTTAGTGAGACATGCTCTAAAGAAAACTAACACAATAATGCATATCTTGAAAACACTTTCTCAAAAGCTTTTGAACAACATGCTCATTCTATCTCATGCTTGAAAATCATTCAAAACAACTTCTCATTGAAAACACATGTATCTTAATTCTATCTCATGCATTTAAACCAATGCAAAACTCATGGCAAATCCATACTCATGCTTGTACTCTAAAGAATTTCGTAAACAAATCACATATGCATTTCTCATAGCATAAACCATTTCATCAAAGGTACATGTGAATCAAAAACCATTACATATTTTATATTGGCATTTCCGGTGGCATCTCTCATCACCGTACTCACTCGTCTAGCAACATAGTTTCTGGTGGAATCTCACATCACCGTACTCACATGGCAGAATCTCTCATCGCCACAAAGCTTGGGTATTTAACCAAGTCCTACCCGATGGAATGCCCATCATCTCCACTCACCGCAGCTAACTCAATATCATGCGTAGGATAATTGCGCTCATGCACTTTCAACTGACGCGATGCATAAGCCACCACCCTACCCTCTTGCATTAGCACACACCCCAAACCAACGTAGGATGTGTCACTATACACCACAAACTCTTTTCCTGATTCAAGATGAACCAAGATAGGAGCTTGCGTCAGAGCTGCCTTAAGCATCTCAAAAGCTTGTTGTCTCGCTTCCGTCCACTCATACTTAACATCTTTTTGCAATAACTTCGTTAAAGGGGCAACAATCTTTGAAAATCCATCCACAAACCTCCGGTAATATCTTGCCAACCTAAGGAAACTACGAACTTCATGAACAAACTTAGGAAGCTTCCAATTCATCACCACATCAACCTTCTGAGGATCAACACGAATCCCTTCAGCCGAAACCACATGACCAAGGAACAAAACTTCCTTTAGCCAAAACTCACACTTGCTCAGCTTAGCATAAAGCTGATTTTCCAACAGCGCTTGCAAGACAACTCTGAAATGACCTTCATGCTCCTCCTAAGTACGAGAGTACACAAGGATATCATCGATGAACACCACAACAAACTTATCCAAGTATTCATGGAACACTATATTCATCATGTCCATGAAAGTAGCAGGAGCATTCGTCAAGCCAAACGGCATTACAAGGAACTCATAATGCCCATATCTCGTTCTAAAGGCTGTTTTCGGCACATCCACATCTTTCACCTTAAGCTGATAGTACCCTGACCTCAAGTCAATTTTTGAAAACACAGCCGCTCCATGAAACTGATCAAAAAGATCTCAATCCTTGGCAAAGGATACATATTTTTGATAGTCAACTTGTTCAGCTGACGATAATCGATGCACATTTTCATCGTGCCATCCTTCTTTTTCACAAACAAGACCAGTGCACCCAAAGGTGACACACTAGGCCGAATGAAGCCACGGTCAAGCAACTTAGTTGTGTTTTCATACAGCTCAATCCCAAACTCCACCTCTCGATTAGGCAGCAATCCAGGTAATTCCTCCGGAAACACTCCAGAGAACTCACATACAGTTCTTATGTCCTGAACTCGCACCTCCTTTGAACTAGGATTCATCACAAAGGCTAGGTAAGCCTCACAACCTTTCCGCAACTTCCTACTCGCTTCTAAAGTAGACACCACATTGGCAAGAAACTTTACATTCTCGCCCACTACCACCACTTCATAATCATCCACAAGTTTCAACGAAACTCGCTTGCTTTCGAAATCCACCACAGCTCTATGTTCAACAAGCCAATCCATGCCAAGGATTACATCAAAGCCATAGAATGGCAATTCCATGAGATCAACAAGGAAAACATGATTTTGCACCTTCAAGGAACATCTCCTCTACAACTTCCTTGTTACAACCGTCTCACCAAAGGTACTAGTCACACGCATACCAACATCCAAAGACTCAACAGGAAAACCAAGCATTTGAGCATGTTCACGCAATAGGTATGAGTGTGTAGATCCATAATCAATCAAAGAAAGTAATGACAAGGATTGCAAAGTAAAGGTACCTGCTATCAAATCCGTATCATTCCTTCCCTCCCGATGGGTGTACACTCGAGCCTGACCACCACCACTCAGGTTGAACGGCCACAACATGTGCTACATTCCTACCACCATCATCCCTATGCTGAAAATTACCATGACCGCGCCCACGCCCTCTCTGTGGCTCAGCTGCTCTCAACGGAGTATGTCCCTCTCTCAGTAGTTGAGGACAATCTTTCTTCAAATGCCCTCGATTCCCACAATTCCAACATGTCCCAAGGTTACCCCAACACTCACCACCATGCCTTCTACCACAACGGTTACACTCAGGAGTCCTCAGAACAACATTAGGTCCTTGCTGACCTCTACCAGGGTTACCACCCCCACGCCTAGCATCATAATGCGGCTTCCTATCCTTATGCCTCTTGTTGCGATCTCTACCGTAATCGCGTTCAGCCGCTCGCTTTCCTGAGCCACCAGCTCGACTTGCCAAACCAAGATTTGATTCAATGTCCTTGGCTCTAGTAACCAAGACACCGAAATTCGTATAATCAGCCGCTAGCATATAAGTCTTGTCATCCGCTACTAGCCCATAATGGAATCGCTCGCACCTCTCCCGCTCACTAGGGATTAGCTCAGGTGCATACTGACTGAGGCGAACAAACTGAATTTCATATTCAACTACAGACATGTTGCCTTGCACGAGAGACATAAACTTTCTTTTCTTTTCATCGAGGTAACGTACACCCAGGTACTTCCGCTTGAACACATTCAAGAAGAATGTCCAAGTGACCTCGTCATCCTCCATCCTAGAGATAGTGGTCGTCCACCACGTATAAGCATCACCATGCATCAGTGACACAACACAACCCAAATTTTGCACATTGTTGCAGTTCATCTGACCCAGAATCCTCTTGGTGCTCTCCAACCAAGACTCAGATCCTTCCGGAGATAAGCCTCGGAACTCAGTCCCTTCTAGACCGCAAAGACGTTCCAAAGGCAACCTCACATTACCATCATCCGGATGTGAAGCTCCATGAGCTCCAACTACTGCTGTCTGGAAAGCTCTAGCAATAGCCTGAATAAACATGGTCATGTCATGAGCAGCTTGCCCCTGCACACCCTCAGGTCCAGCAACCCCAGCACCAGCATTACCAGCTCCAGCACCACCACCACCGGGTGGTCCACCAGGAAGACGAGGGGGTAAATCCTCAGCATTCTAAGCATTCTCATTATCATACATCAATCTAGTATTGATTCTCAGCTCTCTACGTGGCCCCATTATAAAGAAAACAATGCAGTGACAAAAATGCAATAAACACAATTAGGCACAACAAGGTAAGTAATCCAAGTACTCAAGCTTATTTTCAAAAACAATTCTTCTCATTAGTTTTGATATGGTAGTGGGATCCACAACCACACTCCAAACATAGCATAGCATAACAAAATCATCTCAAATGAATCATACACCACTAATCATACATCATTCTTTCACCAAGAAGATACATCATGCATAAACACATACATCACCGACATATCAAACCCATATTACTCGATAACCAAGCTCTAATACCAACAAATGTAACCACCTTAGCCCGGCCTAGATGTTTGACCCGAACTACGGAGATTACACGAGGAAAACCAAAGTCAACCCGAAAGTCAACCTTGATTAACGACCTTTTTTATTTTAAACTTGTCTAAATACATGTTAACCCTAAGTGAGTACTCATGAATCATTTCGGGACTCAATTGTCTTTTATACAAGTTTAGGGACCAAATTGTAATTTTTGGAAATTAAAGGGACTTCATAGATTTTAGGATTACCAATATGAAATTAATCCTATTACATGTTTCTCTGCCAAAATTCAGCTTAAAAAGACATATCAAGCTGGAGCAATTGCAATCACAACATTTAGGACTAAAATGTAATGCATGCAGACTCAAAACAATTAAAATCTGTATCCAACGGTCACCCGTTTCGGAACACCTACTCACCGTACCGAAACACTGTATCGAAACGATTTTGACCATTTCGGTACGTGGGTATGATCCGATACCAGTTCCGAAACATGGCATTCCAGTAGTCAAATTGTTTCGAAACAGCCCATACGTTTCGAAACGCGAAGACCATTTCAGGCCCCCGTTCCAAAACACTATAGGGTGTTTCGATACACCTTGCCCAAAAACAGCAGCAAATGTTGGTTTTTCATACTAGCAAATCATCATACATATAAGGAAAATATTTGGGACATTCTAACACGAACATAGCATCAAACACAAATTCTCAATAGACTAGAGGCATGCTTCCTAATCACAAAACCAAAATGAGCAATCCATCCTCAAACCAAACAATTAAGGCCATTTACAACTCAAACAAGCTAACACAAACATGCCACAACCTTAGAGAGTTCAACATATCTCCCAAATACAATTCTTGGTTTCCCATTGCCATTATATCAAAACTAAAGTGTGTGAAAACTTCACTATACATGAGCTTGAAACTTCCTTGGATGATCTTAACTTCTTTGATGCCCGAAAACACCTCAATTATCTGCATTATTGGTAAAAGAGAGAGCGTAAGCACAAATTCTTGGTGAGGCATGCTCTAAAGAAAGCCAACACAATAATGCATATCTTGAAAACACTTTCTCAAAAGCTTTTGAACAACATGCTCATTCTATCTCATGCTTGAAAACCATTCAAAGCAACTTCTCATTGAAAACACATGTACCTTCATTCTATCTCATGCATTTAAACCAATGCAAAACTCATGGCAAAGCCATACTCATGCTTGTACTCTAAAGCATTTCATAAACAAATCACATATGCATTTCTCATAGCATAAACCATTTCATCAAAGGTACATGTGAATCAAAAACCATTACATATTTTATATTGGCATTTCACATCTCATTATTACTCGGATATGTAGACATCTCACTCGACACTTCTTGTGGCATCTCTCATCACCGTACTCACTCGTCTAGCAACATAGTTTCCGGTGGAATCTCACATCACCGTACTCACATGGCGGAATCTCTCATCGCCACAAAGCTTGGGTATTTCACCAAGTCCTACCCGATGGAATGCCCATCATCGGTTCTCTCCCTTTGGCTTAACCAAAGAGCACGTACGAATTTTTAGTTTATAGTGCACTCTCATCCTATTGATCGATCAATTATATCCGGTAAGTATCTCAACATCTATGGCAATATATTATGTTAAAACATCATCTCACCTACTGTTTTTCATGCAATAATTCTCAAACATTCTCATCTCATTTCAAAACCATAACATTTGCTATGCTTTAACATAAAAGCTCAAATCTCAACTATCCAACATGTTACTTCATGAAATCATTTCAAGAATCATCTCATGCTTTAAAATATGCATAAAAACAGTATGAATTTATCAATCTAAAACCATGAGCATGTAAAAGCATTTTAGGGGAAATCACCACATTCAAGAGAGCAATCTAGCCAATACTTACTTCCGGACTTAGGAAGGTGTTTCAAACCTTTCCTAAATCCCCAAACCTTGTTTCTTTGTCCCTCAAGGACTTCTAAAACCATACGCACTCACCGATTACGTTTCGCTTGCTCTCTGAAACACAATCTAAGCTTCCGGATCAACTCCAAAGGTGTCTGAATATGTCTCCCATGTCTTAAACACATAAGAGCAGAGGATTAATGCATCATCATGCATTGAAATCATCAGCCACACACCTAAACTCGCTGCTCTACACAAACACCACATTTCGGCTACCAAACACTACCGAAATCACCTCCAAACTCTTCCAAAACAAAACCCAGCCAAGATCCATCACTTCTAATCATTTCTAAACATCAATTAACATCAAAAACCAACACAACCACATCCTTGTACCTCCAGCTATGACATAACACCAAAATCACCCCAAAAACCATCATTCTAACAAGCAAAACTTAGGAAAAAACAAACCTATTCGGGATTGGATTGATAAAACCTCATTTGTAACATCAATTAACATCCAAAATACATTAGAAAACCATCTCAAAACAGAGACCAATCAATCACCACGAAAATATTCAAGATCTCTTAAAACCACTTAAAAATCATTAAAAAAGGATTGATAACTTGGGAATTTCAGTAAAGAACTGATAATTTGTAACACCCCAATTTTGGGCTTGGAAGTTTAGGGTCTGAACCGGACTGGTCTGATTTTCGGTTCGAATATAAAAGGTGGTTTTAGGGAAAGCCTAGTTCGGATTGCATTAAGAATATGGAAAAATATCTAAAAATCCTTTTTTATATATATAAGAGTGTGGTGAAATCAATTTTACAAAATAATGTTTGGAAGTGTGGCATTTCGAATTACTGACTAAAATGTAATTTTTGAAAAGTTCAGTGGTGACTGTTTTGTAAGGATTGAAACTTTGAATCTTTAAGGAGCTAATTTACCCAAGATTGATTTCTCCAGATTTTTCTTAGTTTTTAATGATTCATTTAATGTTTAATTAATTAAAGGAAAGTGGGAAAAACCAATTTTGAGATTTCATAACTAACTTTCTTGAAAACTTTCTCATCTCATTTTCTCTCAAAATTCCCTCAGCCAAACACATTTCTACAATAACTTTTCTTTTGATTTTCACACTAAATGATGAGGTTTCAATCATCAATTGATTCCTAATCCTTCTACATTAAATCCTCTTCAATTGCTTATTGAATTTTCAAGGATTTTGGCTCTAATCAAGGAGAAATCTACATTTAGAGGTAAGGATGTTCTTCTCCTCTAAATACTCAGTTCTTTACTGTAATTCCCAAGTTCTCAATCCTTAAATTAAGTTTTATTAAAGGTTTTAATGTTGTGATCTTGATTTTGGCTTAAAACTCAAGATTTGGATTAAATCTTAAAGAAATTCGTGGTGATTGTTTGGGCTCTATTTTGAGAAGGCTTTTTAATGTATTTTGGATGGTTAATGATGTGTAATTGAGGTTTAATCAATGCAATCCTGAATAGGTTGATTTTCCTAAGTTTTTGCTTATGAAAATGGTGGTTTTTGGGGTGATTTTGGTGATCTATTATAGCTGGAGGTATAAGGACGAGTTTAGGTTCTTTTTGGATGTTAATTGATGTCTTTGAATGTTTAGAAGTGATGGATCTTGGCTGGGTAATGTTGTGGAAGATTTTGGATGTGATTTCGGTTGTGTTTGGTAGCCGAAATGTTAGATTTGGTGAGAGCAGCGAGTTTAGGTGTAATGGCTGAAGATTTTAATGCATGATGATGCATTAATCCTCTGCTTTGATGTGTTTAAAATAGGGGAGACATCTTCGGATCCTTGTGATGTTGATCCGGAGGCTTGAACAGCGTTTTGGCAAGCTTACGAAACAGAATTGGTGAGTGGAGTTGGATTTCCATCTTTGTATCGAATGTTTGAAGGTTTGGGAGCTTAGTTTACGTCTAATCAACTTAACTAAGCTCAAGAGTAAGTTTTCGGAAAAACTCTCTTGGAGGAGCCATGGATTGGTTCGATGCATTTGTTGATATTTGCATGTTTTAATTCTGTTTTTGAAAGCGTGTTAGCATGGTTAATGCTGATTATGAAAGCCATTTGTTGAAGGATGCTCAAGGTAAGAGATCCTTGGTTTGATTTGTTAAAAATGTGAATTGATGCATAGTGATGCATGTTGTTAAATGGCTTTGTTTAGATGCTTTAAAACAATGGATTATTGATGATAATTGATGTATATTGGCAAGTGATGTGTTGGCTTAAAAGTACTTGAATCGGATATAGTTAGCCGGCTATAGGATTGGGTGCACCGTGAATAAAGTAGCCTTGGATGTTGAGGGGTTGTAATTGTACCGTAAACTCCATCCAAGTACACTAACGAGATGTTTAAGATCACAATGGTGGTTAAAAGTCCATGTGTGGATCTTGTGTTGTGTGTTCCGTGTTCTCGTTAGTGATGTTATACAACTACCGATGAGTGATGTGGAGGGGTTGTGATTGTACCGTTAAACTCCATCACGGGTGTTGAGGGGTTGTGATTGTACCGGTAAACTCCACCTTGTGTGTTCGGTAGTTTGTATGAAGCGTATGTGACAACGCTTGTAATCCGCGTATCTGATTGTGTTTTATGTTGAAAAAGGTTATGGTTTATCACTTGGAAGCCAATATGACATGTTAATGATATTGAAGCATGAGATGCTTGTTGTGAATGCAATGTTGCATGAATAATGATGTTTAAGTGCTAAAGGCTTTATGGAAAGTGTTTTTTTATAAAATGCATTATTGTGTTGTTTCTTTAGAGCATGCCTCACTAAGCATTTGTGCTTACGCTCTTTCTCTTGAACCAATAATGCAGATAACTGAGGTGTTTGTGGGCAGCATGGAGGCTAAGAATCCAAGGGAAAGCTAAGCTCATGTATGGTGACTATTTTACAACATTATTAGATTTTGATATTTGGAAATGGGAACCTAGGATGTGATTTTGGGAGATGTTTTAGACTCCCTATTTGTGGCATGATGCCTTAATTGTATTGGATTTGTAAATGGCCATTTTGGTGCTTGCTTTGGAGTTTTGATGGTTGTTTGCTTTGGATATTAGGAAGCATGCCTATAGACTTGTGAATTTTCCTAATTGATGCCATGAATGTGTTTTGATGTTGCAAACATGTGCCTTGAATATGTGATGACTTGTTGGCATGATTATGAAGTCATTAGGATGTGTTTGAGTGTCTATTTGGGTGTTAAACCAGCAAATTCTGCACTTTCTGGGTAGTCCGTATCGGAACGGGCACTAACGTTTCGAAACGGGGGCCTGTAATGGCCTACGTGTATCGAAACGGGTAGAGGTCGTTCCGAAACGCTTTTGCCACTGCCAAGCCCTGTTTCGATACAAGTCTCGAAACGAACCCGCGTTTCGAAACGGTCAACCCCCGTTCTGAAACACTTGATCGTTGGGCACTGATTTGAATGGTTTAAGGTTTGCAAGCTTTACGTTTTAGTCCTGAATTTTGTATTTGCAATTGCTTGAGTTTGAGATGTCCGTTTGAGATGAAATGTAACACCCCGGTTTTGGGCTTAGGAGTTTTGGGCGTTGACCGGTTGGTCAAAGTGCTGTTCGAATCTTAAGAGGTTAAATTAGGAAAGCCTAGTTCGGGTTGCATTAAAAATATGGAAAAATGTGCTAAAATCATCTTTTAATATAATTAAGTGAACTGTGAAATCAATTTTGGAAAATGAGTTTTGGAAGTGTGACATTTTGGCTAGTGACCAAAATGTAATTTTCGCAAGTTTGGTGGCTGTTTTATAAAGGGTTGAAACTTTGAATCTTTAAGGAGCTATTTACCCAAAGGGAGTTTCTCCAGATTTTTCTAAGATATTTTAAGTCTAAAATCTGATTTTAAAGGTTATTAAAATTGGAGGGAAGCCATTTTGGCTATTTTCTTAACTAACTTTCCAATTTTCTTTCTCTCATTTTCTCTCAACCCAAACACTACTTTTCCAGAGAATTGGATCTGATTTCTTCACCTAAATCCCTCCTTTCAACTCTAATTTGATTCTTAATCATTGTATCTTCAAAACCTCTTCAATTGCTAAGTGTTTCAACAAGGATTTTGATTGCTAAAAGAGGAGAAACTCAAGTTTGGAGGTAAGAACGTCCTTCTCCTCTAAACTATCAGTTCTTTACTGAAATTCCTAAGTTTTCAATCCTAAATTGATGTTTAATTAAAGGTTTTTAAGTTGATTAATGGATCTTGGCTTATTATGCAAGATTTTGATGATTTTTGATGATTTTCGTTAGATCTGATTAATCTGTGATTTGAGAGGTGTTTTTGATGTTAAATGATCTCTAAATTGATAAGGATTTGAGTTTTGATTGATGGAATCCCGGATAGGTTGAGTTTCCTAAGTTTAGCTTGTGTTTCAAGGTTGTTTTTGAGGTGATCTTGGTGATCTGATGTTGCTGGAGGTATAAGGATGTTAATAGGTTGTTTTTAGATGTGTTATGCTGTTTATGGAAGTGAGGTTTTGCTGGTTTATGGCTGGGCATGGTTTAGAAGTGTTTTGGATGCATTTTCGGTTGTGTTTGGTGGCCGAAAATGGAGGTTGGATGAGAGCAGCGAGTTTAGGTGCTTTCATTGAAGCAATTAATGCATGATGATGCATTATTCCTCTGCTTTGATGTGTTGAAAAAGGGGAGGCATCTTTGGATCCAAGAGTTGTTGATCCAGAAGCTTGATTTGGTGCTTTGGCTTGAAGCAAAGTGGAAATCGGTGAGTGCATTTGTGGAAATTGGATTTTCAGCTTTAAAACCAAGGTTTGAAGGTTTTGGGAGCTTAGTTTAAGTCTAAACAACTTTGCTAAGCTCAAGTGTAAGTTTTCGGATTTCTCTCTAAGTGGTGGCCATGATTTTTGTTGTGATGCAAAATGATGATTTGCATGTTTTATTTACTGTTTTGAAGCATGTTTAAGCATGGTTTTTGCTGATGATGTAAGCCATATGTTGAAGGTAACTCTAGGTAGGAGTTCCTTGATTTTGTACATTGAAATAATGTGTTTTGATGCTTTTAAATGCATGATGAAAATGGCTTGGTTTAATGCTTTAAAACAGTGGATTAAATGATGAAAATGATGTATATTGGCAAGTGATGTTTTGAAAAAGGTTAAGGTCACTAAGGTGGTTAAAAGTCCTTGAGTGAGCCTTGTTACTTAAGAACATCAAGGTGGTTAAAAGTCCTTGGATGATTCTTGTTGCGGACACTAAGGTGGTTAAAAGTCCTTAGGTGATCCTTCCATGGTGTTTAAAAGTCCATGGGGCCATGGTGTTTAAAAGTCCATGGGGCCAAGGTGTTTAAAAGTCCTTGGGGCCAAGGTGTTTAAAAGTCCTTGGGGTGATTCAAGCAATGGACACAAAGGTGGTTAAAAGTCCTTGTGTGGTCCTCATTCATGGTGTTTAAAAGTCCATGGCCAAGGTGTTTAAAAGTCCTTGGGGCCAAGGTGTTTAAAAGTCCTTGGGAAAGTTGATGAACTTGTTTTAAAGAAATGGGATCTATCACTTGAGCCAATATGACATGTTAAGTATATTGTGAAGCATGAGATGCTTGTTTTAATGTTTGTGTTGAAGCATGAGATTGCTTGTTTTAAGTATGCTTTTGAGCATGTGCAAAGGTTGATTTAAAGCATGATTTGTAAATGTTTTTAAATGCATTATTGAATGGTTTTTAAGAGCATTCCTCACTAAGCTTTTGCTTACGCTCTCTTCATTTTCTTAATTCAATAATGCAGAGCATTAGAGAACCTTGAGGGGCAGCAAGAAAGGCAAGAATTCAAGTGCAAGTAAAGCTCAATGTATGGAAGGTTTTTGTTAAACATTTTAGCTTTTGGGTAATTTGGCAATGGGGGACCAATGTGTATGTTTTGGGAGGTGTTTGGGACTCCCTAAGTATGTTGAATGTTGTTTAGATTGCTGGTTTTTGCATTGGATCATTATATGCTTGTTTTGGAAGTTTAGTGCTTGAGTAGCTAGCTTGTGTAGGAAGCATGCCTATAGAATTGGGGCTTTTTGCATATGATGTTGGTTTGTTGTTTTGATGATGCCTATAAGTCATTTATATGTTGAATTGCATGCTGGTAAAGTTTGGTGACATTTGGAGCATGTTTGAATGATCTATTGCATGTTTTGGAATGCCATTTGCTGCAATCTGTGCAGGCGTTTCGGAACAGTATGCACCGTTTCGGAACGGGTGCCTTACATGAACCCAGGCGTCCGAAACGGTATGTACCGTTTCGAAACGGTTTGGTCTCTGCCAAGGCCATGTTTCGGAACCCGTTGCGGAACGGCCCGTGTTTTGGAACGGGGTCTACCTGTTTCGGAACGGTCGACCGTTGGGGGCTGACATGGGCAGTTATATGTTTTGAATTGTTTGCGTTTTGGTCCTGAATCTTGTTTGTTCAATTGCATGAGCTTGGGAAGTCCTTTTGAGCTGAAATTTGGCAGAGAAGCATGAAACCTGATTAATTTCAAGTTGGTAACTTTAATTTGGGTTAAGTCCCTATAATTATTAGAAATTACAATTTGGTCCCTAAAGTTGTAATTTGTTCAATTGGGTCCCTGTTTGATCTCTGATGTTTGTGATCTTTGAGTATGGTGTTTGTGTGATCACAATTAGGACTAATGTGCATCTAGACAAGGTTAAAAAGAAAAAAAAGGGTCGTTAATCAAGGTTGACTTTCGGGTTGACTTTGGTTTTCCCCGTGTGGCTTTCTTAATTCGGGTCAACCGTCTAGGCCGGGTTAAGGGGGTTACATTTGGTGGTATCAGAGCTGAGTTCTCGAGTAATTGGGAATGAATGTATGCATGATTGAAGTGTGTTTGGCTTGTATGCTTGTTGTTTGAAAGCATGTTCAGTGGCTTGAGATGTTGATGCAATTGAGATGTATGCTGTGATGTTGCATGTTGAGGGTACCCATTGCCAAACAAAAGCTAATGAAATGATGTTGATTTTGAATGAAATTGAGCTTGAATACTTGGATTGCTTACCTTGTTGGGCCTGACTTGTTTTATTTTTGCATTGTGATTGCATGGTAAAAGTATGGCACCACGTAGAGAGTTAAGAGGTAGTGTGCGAGCTACGGCTCCCAACGAGAATGAGAATGAAGAGAATACGGGTAGTGCGGTGTTACCCCCTCCTCCGCCTGGTGGTGGTGCTAGAGGTGAGAGAGCTGCAGCTGCAGCTGGTGCTGGAGCTGCTGGACCAGAGGTTGGTCAGGGGCAAGCTATGCCTGATATGTCCATGCTGGTACAAGCTATTGCGGGTGCTTTTCGAGCAGCAGTAGCTGGAGCTCAAGGAGCTGGGCATCAGGGAGATGCTGGTGTTAGACTACCTTTGGAGCGTTTGCGCAGTCTTGGTGGGACTGAGTTCAGGGGTATGTCGGCTGAGAGTTCGGAAGCTTGGCTAGAGAGTACCAAGCGTATATTGGGTCAGATGAGCTGCACGGATGTGCAAAAGCTGGGATGTGTTGTGTCCTTGCTGTAGGACGATGCGTATACGTGGTGGACGACCACCATAGCTGGGATGGCTGAAGCTGATGTTACTTGGACATTCTTTCAGAATGTGTTCAAGAGGAGATATCTGGGAGTGAGATATCTTGATGAGAAGAAGCGTGAATTCATGTCTCTTACCCAAGGGAGCATGAGTGTGGCTGAGTATGAGGTGCAGTTTGTGCGACTCAGTCAGTATGCACCTGAGCTGATACCTGATGAGCGAGCAAGGTGCGAGAGGTTCCGTTATGGTCTTGTGACGGATGTGAAAATGTATGTGCTGGCCACTGAGTATGATGATTTTGATGTGTTGGTGGGCCGAGCCAAGGACATTGAGATGAACTTGGGTTTATCTGCGAAAGGTTCTGGAGCGAGTTCTTGCAAGAGAGCTGCTGAGTTTAGTTCCGGAGGTGGACGGAACAAGAGGGGACGTGATCAGAGGTACCAGTCCTCAGTCAAGAGAGGTGGTGGTGCACCTGCTAGAGGTGGTTATGCTAGAGTTGATCCTAGTGCTTGCTGGATCTGTGGTTCGCGTGGTCACATGAAGCGTGACTGCCCTCGTGCTGTGAGAGAGGTGCAAGCTCCTGTTGTGGCAGCTGGTAATGGATGCTGGAATTGTGGTTCTGTAGACCATTTGAGGCGAGATTGTCCGAGGTTGGCTGGTGGCCAAGAGCGTGCTCCTGTTGTTGCTGCATCGCAGAGAGGTCGTGGGCGCGGCCGTGGTAATTTCCAGAGGAGAGAGGAAGGTGGTCGTGGAGTAGCCCATGTTGTGGCTATTCAGCCTGAAGGTGGAGGCCAAGCGAGGGTGTATGCTCAGCGCGAGGGAAGGAATGATGCGGATGTGATTGCAGGTACCTTTACTTTGCAATCCTTGTCATTGCTTTCTTTGATTGATTCTGGATCTACGCATTCATACATTTTGTGTGAGCATGCTGAATTGCTTGGTTTGCCTGTTGAGTCCTTGGATGTTGGTGTTCGTGTCACTAGTTCTTTTGGTGAAACTGTTGTGACTCGAAAGCTTTATAGAAGGTGTCCCTTGGTTGTTCAAGAACATGTCTTTCATGTTGATCTTATGGAGTTGCCCTTTTATGGTTTTGATGTGATCCTTGGTATGGATTGGCTTGCTGAGCATCGTGCTGTTGTGGATTGTGAGAATAAGCGGGTTTCGCTTAAGCTTGCGGATGATTATGAAGTTGTTGTGGTTGGTGAGAATGTGAAGTTTCTTGCTAATGTTGTGTCTACCTTGGAGGCGAGTAGGATGCTGAGGCAAGGTTGCGAAGCTTACCTAGCTTTTGTGATGAATCCTAGCTCTAAGGAGTTGAGAGTGCAAGATATCAAGGTTGTGAAGGAGTTTCCTGGAGTTTTTCCTGAGGAGTTGCCTGGTTTACCTCCTGATCGCGAGGTGGAGTTTCGAATTGAGCTGTATGAGAATACAACTCCTGTGTCCATTACTCCCTATAGAATGGCACCTAAGGAGCTGAAGGAGCTGAAGACGTAGTTGCAAGAGCTGCTAGATCGTGGTTTCATCCGGCCGAGTGTGTCGCCTTGGGGAGCACCGGTCTTGTTTGTGAAGAAGAAAGATGGCACTATGAGGATGTGCATGGATTACCGTCAGCTGAACAAGTTGACTATCAAGAATCGGTATCCTTTGCCGAGGATTGATGATCTCTTTGATCAATTTCGGGGAGCTGCAGTGTTCTCTAAGATTGACTTGAGGTCAGGGTATTATCAGTTGAAGGTGAAGGATGTGGATGTGCCTAAGACAGCTTTCAGGACAAGGTATGGGCATTATCAGTTCCTTGTGATGCCGTTTGGTTTGACAAATGCTCCTGCTGCTTTCATGGACATGATGAATCGTGTGTTTCATGAATACCTGGACAAGTTCGTCGTGGTGTTCATTGATGATATCCTCGTGTACTCGCGTACTGAGGAGGAGCACGAAGAGCATTTGAGGGTTGTGCTGCAAGCTTTGTTGGAGAATCAGCTTTATGCTAAGCTGAGCAAGTGTGAGTTCTGGCTTAAGGAGGTGGTGTTTCTTGGGCATGTGGTCTCAGCTGAGGGGATTCGTGTTGATCCTCAGAAGATTGAAGCGGTGATGAACTGAAAAGTTCCTAAGTCTGTTCATGAGGTCCGTAGTTTCCTTGGTTTGGCGGGATACTACCGGAGGTTTGTGGATGGTTTTTCCAAAATTGCTGCTCCTTTGACGAAGCTGTTGCAGAAGGATGTTAAGTATGAGTGGACGGAAGCGAGACAGCAAGCTTTTGAGAAGCTGAAGGCGGCTTTGACGCAAGCTCCTATCTTGATTCAGCCTGAATCAGGGAAAGAGTTTGTGGTCTATAGTGATGCATCCTATGTTGGTTTGGGGTGTGTGCTGATGCAAGAGGGTAAGGTTGTGGCTTATGCGTCGCGGCAGTTGAAGGTGCATGAGCGCAACTATCCTACGCATGATATTGAGCTGGCTGTAGTGGTTTTTGCTCTGAAGATCTGGGACATTATCTGTATGGTGAGAAGTGTACTGTGTACACGGATCACAAGAGTTTGAGGTATCTGATGTCCCAGAAGGAGTTGAATCTTAGACAGCGGCGTTGGTTGGAGTTGCTCAAGGATTATGATCTGACGATTGAGTATCATCCTGGAAAGGCTAATGTTGTTGCGGATGCCTTGAGTAGGAAGGTAGCTGTTGAGCTGAGGGCTATGTTTGCTAGCTTGAGCATATCGCGAGATGGTGGTCTTGTTGCTGAGTTGCAAGTGAAACCATCTTTGGTTCAGTTGATCAAGGAAAAGTAGTTGTTGGATGATTCCTTGGTGTCTCATGTTTAGGATATCGCGGAGGGTAGACCTTCGGATTTCTGCTTTAATGAGGATGGTGTGTTGTGTTTTGGTAGTCGGATAGTAGTGCCTGCTGATGTTGAGTTGAGGCGTGCTATTCTGACTGAAGGTCATAGTAGTCCTTTTGCTATGCACCCTGGTAGTACTAAGATGTACCGTGATCTGCGTGATGAGTACTATTGGGTGGGTTTGAAGAAGGATGTTGCGGAGTTTGTGAGCAAGTGTTTGGTGTGTCAGCGAGTTAAGGCTGAACATCAGGTTCCTTCTGGTTTGTTGCAACCGTTGAAAATCCCTGAATGGAAGTGGGAGAGGGTTACCATGGATTTTGTATCTTGTTTACCTTTGTCTCCGTCGAAGAAGAATTATGTTTGGGTGATTGTGGATCGCCTGACGAAGTGTGCGCATTTCTTGCCTGTGCATACTACGTTTTCTTTGGATAAGCTGGCAGAGCTGTACATTGCTGAGATTGTGAGGCTGCATGGTGTGCCTAAGTCGATTGTGTCGGATAGGGATCCGAGGTTCACATCGCGTTTTTGGCAGTGTTTGCATCAAGCTCTGGGTACAAGGTTGCATTTCAGTACATCCTATCATCCTCAGTCGGATGGTCAGTCTGAGCGGGTTATCCAGATTTTGGAGGATATGTTGAGGTGCTGCGTGATTGAGTTCCAAGGTTCTTGGGAGAAGCATCTGCCTTTGGTTGAGTTCGCTTATAACAATAGTTATCAGGCGAGTATACAGATGGCACCTTATGAGGCTCTGTATGGGAGGAAGTGTAGGACTCCTCTTTGTTGGGCTGAAACTGGTCAAAAGTTGGTTTCGATGTCGGCTTTGTTGAAAGGGACCACCGAGAAGGTGAAGCTCATTTGTGAGCAGTTGAAGGCTGCTTCTGATCGGCAAAAGTCTTACGCGGATTTGAAGCGTAAGGAGATAGAGTATGCGGTGGGTGACCGTGTGTTCTTGAAGGTTTCGCCTTGGAAGAAGGTGATGAGGTTTGGCCGGAAGGGTAAGTTGAGCCCTCGGTACATTGGACCATATGAGGTGGGTGAGCGTGTGGTTCCTGTTGCGTATCGGCTGAGGTTACCTCAGGAGTTGGAGAAGATTCATGATGTGTTCCATGTTTCTATGCTCCGGAAGTATAGATCTGATCCTTCGCATGTGATGCCTGTGGAGGAAGTGGTTTTGAATCCGGATTTGACCTATGATGAGGAACCGGTGAAGGTTCTGGATTCGGATAGCAAGGTTCTTCGTGGCAAGACCATTGAGTTGGTGAAGGTGCTGTGGAAGCATCGAGGTGTTGAGGAAGCCACGTGGGAGCGGAAGGAAGACATGCTGAAGCAGTTTCCTTATCTCTTTCCTTCAGGTAAATTTCGAGGACGAAATTTCTTAAGGGGGGAGAGTTGTAACACCCCGGTTTGGGCTTAGGAGTTTTGGGCGTTGACCGGTTGGTCAAAGTGTTGTTCGAATCTTAAGAGGTTAAATTAGGAAAGCCTAGTTCGGGTTGCATTAAAAATATGGAAAAATGTGCTAAAATCATCTTTTAATATAATTAAGTGAACTGTGAAATCAATTTTGGAAAATGAGTTTTGGAAGTGTGACATTTTGGCTAGTGACCAAAATGTAATTTTCGCAAGTTTGGTGGCTGTTTTATAAAGGGTTGAAACTTTGAATCTTTAAGGAGCTATTTACCCAAAGGGAGTTTCTCCAGATTTTTCTAAGATATTTTAAGTCTAAAATCTGATTTTAAAGGTTATTAAAATTGGAGGGAAGCCATTTTGGCTATTTTCTTAACTAACTTTCCAATTTTCTTTCTCTCATTTTCTCTCAACCCAAACACTACTTTTCCAGAGAATTGGATCTGATTTCTTCACCTAAATCCCTCCTTTCAACTCTCATTTGATTCTTAATCATTGTATCTTCAAAACCTCTTCAATTGCTAAGTGTTTCAACAAGGATTTTGATTGCAAAAAGAGGAGAAACTCAAGTTTGGAGGTAAGAACGTCCTTCTCCTCTAAACTATCAGTTCTTTACTGAAATTCCTAAGTTTTCAATCCTAAATTGATGTTTAATTAAAGGTTTTTAAGTTGATTAATGGATCTTGGCTTATTATGCAAGATTTTGATGATTTTTGATGATTTTCGTTAGATCTGATTAATCTGTGATTTGAGAGGTGTTTTTGATGTTAAATGATCTCTAAATTGATAAGGATTTGAGTTTTGATTGATGCAATCCTGGATAGGTTGAGTTTCCTAAGTTTAGCTTGTGTTTCAAGGTTGTTTTTGAGGTGATCTTGGTGATCTGATGTTGCTGGAGGTATAAGGATGTTAATAGGTTGTTTTTAGATGTGTTATGTTGTTTATGGAAGTGAGGTTTTGCTGGTTTATGGCTGGGCATGGTTTAGAAGTGTTTTGGATGCATTTTCGGTTGTGTTTGGTGGCCGAAAATGGAGGTTGGATGAGAGCAGCGAGTTTAGGTGCTTTCGTTGAAGCAATTAATGCATGATGATGCATTAATCCTCTGCTTTGATGTGTTGAAACAGGGGAGGCATCTTTGGATCCAAGAGTTGTTGATCCGGAAGCTTGATTTGGTGCTTTGGCTTGAAGCAAAGTGGAAATCGGTGAGTGCATTTGTGGAAATTGGATTTTCAGCTTTAAAACCAAGGTTTGAAGGTTTTGGGAGCTTAGTTTAAGTCTAAACAACTTTGCTAAGCTCAAGTGTAAGTTTTCGGATTTCTCTCTAAGTGGTGGCCATGATTTTTGTTGTGATGCAAAATGATGATTTGCATGTTTTATTTACTGTTTTGAAGCATGTTTAAGCATGGTTTTTGCTGAATATGTAAGCCATATGTTGAAGGTAACTCTAGGTAGGAGTTCCTTGATTTTGTACATTGAAATAATGTGTTTTGATGCTTTTAAATGCATGATGAAAATGGCTTGGTTTAATGCTTTAAAACAGTGGATTAAATGATGAAAATGATGTATATTGGCAAGTGATGTTTTGAAAAAGGTTAAGGTCACTAAGGTGGTTAAAAGTCCTTGAGTGAGCCTTGTTACTTAAGAACATCAAGGTGGTTAAAAGTCCTTGGATGATTCTTGTTGCGGACACTAAGGTGGTTAAAAGTCCTTAGGTGATCCTTCCATGGTGTTTAAAAGTCCATGGGGCCATGGTGTTTAAAAGTCCATGGGGCCAAGGTGTTTAAAAGTCCTTGGGGCCAAGGTGTTTAAAAGTCCTTGGGGTGATTCAAGCAATGGACACAAAGGTGGTTAAAAGTCCTTGTGTGGTCCTCATTCATGGTGTTTAAAAGTCCATGGCCAAGGTGTTTAAAAGTCCTTGGGGCCAAGGTGTTTAAAAGTCCTTGGGAAAGTTGATGAACTTGTTTTAAAGAAATGGGGTCTATCACTTGAGCCAATATGACATGTTAAGTATATTGTGAAGCATGAGATGCTTGTTTTAATGTTTGTGTTGAAGCATGAGATTGCTTGTTTTAAGTATGCTTTTGAGCATGTGCAAAGGTTGATTTAAAGCATGATTTGTAAATGTTTTTAAATGCATTATTGAATGGTTTTTAAGAGCATTCCTCACTAAGCTTTTGCTTACTCTCTCTTCGTTTTCTTAATTCAATAATGCAGAGCATTAGAGAACCTTGAGGGGCAGCAAGAAAGGCAAGAATTCAAGTGCAAGTAAAGCTCAATGTATGGAAGGTTTTTGTTAAACATTTTAGCTTTTGGGTAATTTGGCAATGGGGGACCAATGTGTATGTTTTGGGAGGTGTTTGGGACTCCCTAAGTATGTTGAATGTTGTTTAGATTGCTGGTTTTTGCATTGGATCATTATATGCTTGTTTTGGAAGTTTAGTGCTTGAGTAGCTAGCTTGTGTAGGAAGCATGCCTATAGAATTGGGGCTTTTTGCATATGATGTTGGTTTGTTGTTTTGATGATGCCTATAAGTCATTTATATGTTGAATTGCATGCTGGTAAAGTTTGGTGACATTTGGAGCATGTTTGAATGATCTATTGCATGTTTTGGAATGCCATTTGCTGCAATCTGTGCAGGCGTTTCGGAACAGTATGCACCGTTTCGGAACGGGTGCCTTACATGAACCCAGGCGTCCGAAACGGTATGTACCGTTTCGAAACGGTTTGGTCTCTGCCAAGGCCATGTTTTGGAACCCGTTGCGGAACGGCCCGTGTTTCGGAACGGGGTCTACCTGTTTCGGAACGGTCGACCGTTGGGGGCTGACATGGGCAGTTATATGTTTTGAATTGTTTGCGTTTTGGTCCTGAATCTTGTTTGTTCAATTGCATGAGCTTGGGAAGTCCTTTTGAGCTGAAATTTGGCAGAGAAGCATGAAACCTGATTAATTTCAAGTTGGTAACTTTAATTTGGGTTAAGTCCCTATAATTATTAGAAATTACAATTTGGTCCCTAAAGTTGTAATTTGTTCAATTGGGTCCCTGTTTGATCTCTGATGTTTGTGATCTTTGAGTATGGTGTTTGTGTGATCACAATTAGGATTAATGTGCATCTAGACAAGGTTAAAAAGAAAAAAAAAGGGTCGTTAATCAAGGTTGACATTCGGGTTGACTTTGGTTTTCCCCGTGTGACTTTCTTAATTCGGGTCAACCGTCTAGGCCGGATTAAGGGGGTTACATGAAATTTGACAGGAAAGCATGTAATATGATTAATTTAATATTGGTAATTTAAAAATCAGTTAAGTCCTCCATCTTTCCAGAATATACATTTTGGTCCCTAACTTTGTATGTTGTGCAATTGAGTCCCTTGTTGCTTTCCGATCGCTGTGATTTTTAAGTATGCTTTTCTGAAGGGTACGCTTAAGGTTAATGAGCATCTAGACAAGATTAAAAAGAAAAAAAGGGTCGTTAATCAAGGATGACTTTCAGGTTGACTTTGGTTTTCCCCGTGTAATCTTCGTAGTTCGGGTCAACCGTCTAGGCCGGGCTAAGGGGGTTACATTTGGTGGTATCAGAGCTGAGTTCTCGAGTAAACGGGAATGGTTATGTGGGTGATGTATGCATGATTGCATGATGTGCCTTTTTGAATAAAAGTGTGATGTGTGAATTGTAAAGTATGTTACAATTGTGATGTATGTTGTGATGAAGAATGTTAGAGGAACCCATTGCCATATCAAAACTAATGGAATGAATTGTTTTGTTTGGAAATGAGCTTGAGTACTTGGATTTCTTACCTTGCTGAGCCTGATTATGTTTATTGCATTTGTGTTAGTGCATTGTTTTAGTGAATGGGACCTCGTAGAGAGACGAGAATTAATACGCGAGCTATGGCTCAGAACGAGAATGAAAACAATGCTGAAAATGTTGTGGATATACCTCCTCCTCCTGGTGGTGGACCGCCTGGTGGTGGTGGTGCTGGAGGTGATGGTGCTGGTGTTGGGGTCGCTGGACCTGAAGCTGGGCAGGGGCAAGCTGCTCTTGACATGACAGTTTTGATTCAGGCTATTGCTAGAGCCTTTCAGGCGGCAGTAGCTGGAGCTGGGCATCAGGATGATGCTAATGCGAGATTACCTTTGGAACGTTTGCGCAGTCTGGGAGGGACTGAGTTCAGAGGTTTGTCTACTGAGGGTTCCGAATCTTGGTTGGAAAGTACCAAGAGGATATTGGGACAAATGAACTGCAATGATGTGCAGAAGCTAGGATGTGTGGTATCGCTGTTACATGATGATGCGTATACCTGGTGGACGATCGCTGTCTCCGGAATGGAGGAAGCTGATGTAACTTGGACGTTCTTTCTGAACGCGTTCAAGCGGAAGTATCTGGGAGTGCGATACTTAGATGAAAAGAAAAAAGAGTTCATGTCTCTTACTCAAGGGAGCATGACGGTGGCTGAGTACAAGATCCAGTTTGTCCGTCTCAGTCAATACGCACATGAGCTTATTCCTGATGAGCGGGAAAGGTGTGAACGTTTCCGGTATGGTTTGGTGACGGATGTAAAGACCTTTATGCTTGCCGCTGACTACACTAATTTTGATGTGCTGGTTAGTAGGGCGAAGGACATTGAGCAGAATCTGGGTTTGTCTTCTAGGAGTGCTGGTTCTTGCTCGGGCAAGAGAGTTTCTGAGTATAGTTCCAGTGGTGGACGAAACAAGAGAGGACGAGATAGGAGGTATCAGTCTTCTACTAGGCGTGGTGGTGGAGGGCATGGTGCGCCTGTTCATGGAGACATGGCGAGAGCTGATCAGAACATGTGCTGGGTGTGTAGATCGCATGGTCATTTGAGGTGTGATTGTCCTCGGGCAGCGAGAGAGGTGCAAGATCCTGTTGCAGTGACTGGTAATTTGTGCTGGAGTTGTGGTTCGGCAGACCACATGAGGAGGGAGTGTCCTTTGTTGGCCGGTGGTGGTCAAGGACGTGCTCCTAGATTTGTTGCACCACAGAGAGGTCGTGGGCGCGGCCGTGGTAACTTCCAGCGCAGAGATGATGGTAGGAGAAATGTGGCTCATGTGGTGGCTCTCCAACCTGATGGTGGTGGCCAGGCTCGAGTGTATGCTCAGCGAGAGGGGAGGAATGACACAGATGTGATCGCAGGTACCTTCACTTTGCAATCCTTGTCATTACTTTACTTGATTGATTCTGGATCTACACACTCATACATATTGCGTGAACATGCTCTATTGCTTGGATTGCCTGTTGAGTCTTTGGATGTTGGTATGCGTGTAACTAGTTCCTTTGGTGAGACCGTTGTGACAAGGAAGTTGTATAGAAGATGTCCATTGGTTGTGCAAAACCATGTTTTTCATGTTGATCTCATGGAATTGCCTTTCTATGGTTTCGATGTAATCCTTGGTATGGATTGGCTTGTTGAACATCGAGCTGTGGTGGATTTTGAGAACTAGCGAGTTTCATTGAAGCTTGCAGATGTTTATGAGGTAGTGGTTGTTGGTGAGAATGTGAAGTTTCTTGCCAATGTGGTGTTTACTTAGGAGGCGAGCCGGATGCTGAGGCAAGGTTGTGAAGCCTACCTAGCCTTTGTGATGAATCCTAGCTCTAAGGAGTTGCGAGTTCAAGATATCAGTACTGTGCGAGAGTTTCCTGGTGTGTTTCCGGAAGAGTTACCTGGATTGCCTCCTAATCGTGAAGTGGAGTTTGGAATTGAGCTGTATGAAAACACAACTCCAGTGTCCATTACTCATTATCGAATGGCACCTAAAGAGTTGAAGGAGCTGAAGACGCAACTTCAGGAGTTGCTTGATCGTGGTTTCATTCGGCCGAGTGTATCACCTTGGGGTGCACCGGTCTTGTTTGTAAAGAAAAAGGATGGCACTATGAGAATGTGCATCGATTACCGTCAGCTTAACAAGTTGACTATCAAGAATCGGTATCCATTGCCGAGGATTGATGATCTTTTTGATCAATTTCGGGGAGCGGTTGTGTTCTCTAAGATTGACTTAAGGTCAGGGTATTACCAGCTCAAGGTGAAGGATGTGGATGTGCCAAAGACAGCCTTCAGAACGAGGTATGGGCATTATGAGTTCCTTGTGATGCCGTTTGGTTTGACGAATGCTCATGTAGCTTTTATGGACATGATGAATAGAGTGTTCCATGAATACTTGGACAAATTTGTTGTGGTGTTCATTGATGATATCCTCATGTACTCTCGTACTAATGAGGAGCATGAGGGGCATTTGAGGATTGTGTTGCAGGCTTTGTTGGAGAATCAGCTTTATGCTAAGTTAAGCAAGTGTGAGTTCTGGCTTAGGGAAGTTGTGTTCCTTGGTCATATGGTTTCTGCTGAGGGGATTCATGTTGATCCTAAGAAGATTGAGGCAGTGATGAATTGGAAGCCTCCTAAGTCTGTTCATGAAGTCCGTAGTTTCCTTGGTTTGGCGGGATACTATCGGAGGTTCGTGGATGGATTTTCGAAGATTGCTGCACCTTTGACGAAGTTGTTGCAGAAGGATGTTAAGTATGAGTGGACGGAAGCGAGACAACAGGCTTTTGAGAAGCTTAAGGCAGCTTTGACGCAAGCTCCTATCTTGGTTCAGCCTGAATCAGGGAAAGAGTTTGTGGTGTACAGTGACACATCCTATGTTGGTTTGGGGTGTGTGTTGATGCAAGAGGGTAAGGTGGTGGCTTATGCATCGCGCTAGTTGAAGGTGCATGAGCGGAATTATCCTACGCATGACATTGAGTTAGCTGCGGTGGTTTTTTCTTTGAAAATTTGGAGACATTACATGTATGGTGAGAAGTGTATTGTGTACACGGATCAGAAAAGTTTGAAATATCTGATGTCTCAGAAGAAGTTGAATCTTAGGCAACGACATTGGGTGGAGTTGCTTAAAGATTACGATCTGACGATCGAGTATCATCCGGGAAAAGCTAATGTTGTAGCGGATGCCTTGAGTAGGAAGGAAGCAGTGGAGTTGAGGGCTATGTTTGCAAGCTTGAGCATTTCGCGAGATGGCGGTCTTGTGGCTAAATTGCAAGTGAAACCATCCTTGGTTTAGTTGATAAAGGATAAGTTGTTGTTGGATGATTCCTTGGTGCCACATGTTCAGGATATTGTTGAAGATAGGCCAACGGATTTCTGCTTTAATGATGATGGAGTTTTATGTTTTGGGAGTCGGATAGTAGTGCCCAATGATGCTGAGTTGAGGCGTGCTATTCTGACTGAAGCTCATAGTAGTCCTTTTGCTATGCACCCTGGTAGTACTAAGATGTATCGTGATCTTAGAGATGAGTACTATTGGGTGGGTTTAAAGAAAGATGTGGCTGAGTATGTGAGCAAGTGCATGGTTTGTCAGCGAGTTAAGGCTGACCATCAGTTTCCTTCTGGGTTGTTGCAACCGTTGAGGATTCCTGAGTTGAAGTGGGAAAGGATTACCATGGACTTTGTATCTGGTTTGCCTTTGTCGCCATCGAAGAAGAATTCGGTGTGGGTGATTGTTGATCGCCTTACGAAGTGTGCGCATTTCTTACCTGTGCATACTACGTACACTTTGGACAAGCTTGCGGAACTGTACATTGCTGAGATTGTGCGGCTGCATTGTGTGCCAAAGTCTATAGTGTCGGATCGAGATCCGAGGTTTACCTCGCGTTTCTGGGAGTGTTTACATCAGGCTTTGGGTACACGGCTGAATTCCAGTACTTCTTATCATCCACAGTCGGATGGACAGTCCGAGCGTGTTATCCAAGTGCTGGAGGATATGTTGAGGTCCTGTGTGATTGAGTTTCAAGGCTCTTGGGAGAAGCATTTGCCTTTGGTGGAGTTTGCTTATAACAATAGCTACCAGGCAAGTATTCAAATGGCACCTTATGAAGCCTTGTACGGGAGGAAGTGCAGAACTCCTCTTTGTTGGGCTGAAACAGGTCAGAGGTTGGTTTCGATGCCAGCTTCGTTGAAAGGGACCACCGAGAAGGTGAAGCTCATTTGTGAGCGATTGAAGGCAGCTTATGATCGACAGAAGTCTTACGCGGATTTGAAGCGTAAGGAGATTGAGTATGCGGTAGGTGACCGTGTGTTTTTGAAAGTTTCGCCTTGGAAAAAGGTGATGAGGTTTGGTCGAAAGGGTAAGTTGAGCCCTAGGTACATTGGACCATACGAGGTGATTGAGCGTGTGGGTCTTGTTGCGTACAAGTTGAGGTTGCCACAAGAGTTGGAAAAGATTCATGATGTGTTTCATGTCTCTATGCTTCGGAGGTATAGATCGGATTCTTCGCATGTTATGCCTGTGGAGAAAGTGGAATTGAATCCAGACTTGACCTATGATGAGAAGCCGGTGGGAATTCTGGATTCAGACAGTAAAGTTCTTCGAGGCAAGAACATTGATTTGGTAAAGGTGTTGTGGAAGCATCGTGGTGATGTGGAAGCCACGTGGGAACGAAAGGATGACATGAAGAAGCAGTTTACGTACCTCTTTCCTCCAGGTAAATTTCGAGGACGAAATTTCTTAAGGGGGGAGAGTTGTAACACCCCAATTTTGGGCTTGGAAGTTTAGGATCTGAACCGGACCGGTCTAATTTTCGGTTCGAATATAAAAGGTGGTTTTAGGGAAAGCCTAGTTCGGGTTGCATTAAAAATATGGAAAAATATCTAAAAATCATCTTTTAATATATATAAGAGTGTGGTGAAATCAATTTTACAAAATACGGTTTGGAAGTGTGACATTTCAAATTACTGACTAAAATGTAATTTTTGAAAAGTTCAGTGGTGACTGTTTTGTAAGGATTGAAACTTTAAATCTTTAAGGAGCTAATTTACCCAAGATTGATTTCTCCAGATTTTTCTTAGTTTTTAATGATTCATTTAATGTTTAATTAATTAAAGGAAAGTGGGAAAAACCAATTTTGAGATTCATAACTAACTTTCTTGAAAACTTTCTCATCTCATTTTCTCTCAAAATTCCCTCAGCCAAACACATTTCTACATCAACTTTTCTTTTGATTTTCACACTAAATGATGAGGTTTCAATCATCAATTGATTCCTAATCCTTTCTACATCAAATCCTCTTCAATTGCTTATTGAATTTTCAAGGATTTTGGCTCTAATCAAGGATAAATCTACATTTAGAGGTAAGGATGTTCTTCTCCTCTAAATACTCAGTTCTTTACTGAAATTCCAAAGTTCTCAATCCTTAAATTAAGTTTTATTAAAGGTTTTAATGTTGTGATCTTGATTTTGGCTTAAAACTCAATATTTGGATTAAATCTTAAAGAAATTCGTGGTGATTGTTTGGGCTCTATTTTGAGATGGCTTTTTAATGTATTTTGGATGGTTAATGATGTGTAATTGAGGTTTAATCAATGCAATCCCGAATAGGTTGATTTTCCTAAGTTTTTGCTTATGAAAATGGTGGTTTTTTGGGTGATTTTGGTGATCTGTTAAAGCTGGAGGTATAAGGACGAGTTTAGGTTCTTTTTGGATGTTAATTGATGTCTTTGAATGTTTAGAAGTGATGGATCTTGGCTGGGTAATGTTGTGGAAGAGTTTGGATGTGATTTCGGTTGTGTTTGGTAGCCGAAAAGTTAGATTTGGTGAGAGCAGTGAGTTTAGGTGTAATGGCTGAAGATTTTAATGCATGATGATGCATTAATCCTCTGATTTGATGAGTTTAAAACAGGGGAGACATATTCGGATCCTTGTGGTGTTGATCCAGAGGCTTGAACGGCGTTTCGGCAAGCTTCCGAAACAGAATTGGTGAGTGGAGGTGGATTTCCAGCTTTGTATCGAATGATTGAAGGTTTGGGAGCTTAGTTTAAGTGTAATCAACTTAACTAAGCTCAAGAGTAAGTTTTCGGAAAAACTCTCTTGGAGGAGCCATGGATTGGTCCGATGCATTTGTTGATAATTGCATGTTTAAATTCTGTTTTTGAAAGCATGTTAGCATGGTTAATGCTGATTATGAAAGCCATTTGTTGAAGGATGCTCAAGGTAAGAGATCCTTGGTTTGATTTGTTAAAAATGTGAATTGATGCATAGTGATGCATGTTGTTAAATGGCTTTGTTTAGATGCTTTGAAACAGTGGATTACTGATGATAATTGATGTATATTGGCAAGTGATGTGTTGGTTTAAAAGTACTTGAATCGAATATAGTTAGCCGGCTATAGGATTGGGTGCACCGTGAATAAAGTCGCCTTGGATGTTGAGGGATTGTAATTGTACCGTAAACTCCATCCAAGTACACTAACGAGATGTTTAAGATCACAATGGTGGTTAAAAGTCCATGTGTGGATCTTGTGTTGTGTGTCCCGTGTTCTCGTTAGTGATGTTATACAACTACCGATGAGTGATGTGGAAGGGATGTGATTGTACCGTTAAACTCCATCACGGGTGTTGAGGGGTTGTGATTGTACCGGTAAACTCCAACTTGTGTATTCGGTAGTGTGTATGAAGCGTATGGGACAACGCTTTTAATCCGCGTATCCGATTGTGTTTTATGTTGAAAAAGGTTATGGTTTATCACTTGGAAGCCAATATGACATGTTAATGATATTGAAGCATGAGATGCTTGTTGTGAATGCAATGTTGCATGAATAATGATGTTTGAGTGCTAAAGGCTTTATGGAAAGTTTTTTATTATAAAATGCATTATTGTGTTGTTTCTTTATAGCATGCCTCACTAAGCATTTGTGCTTACGCTCTTTCTCTTGAACCAATAATGTAGATAATTAAGGTTTTTGTGGGCAGCAAGGAGGCTAAGAATCCAAGGGAAAGCTAAGCTCATGTATGGTGACTATTTTACAACATTATTAGATTTTGATATTTGGCAATGGGAACCTATGATGTGATTTTGGGAGATGTTTTGGACTCCCTAGTTGTGGCATGATGCCTTAATTGTATTGGATTTGTAAATGGCCATTTTGGTGCTTGCTTTGGAGTTTTTATGGTTGTTTGCTTTGGATATTAGGAAGCATGCCTATAGACTTGTGAATTTTCCTAATTGATGCCATGAATGTGTTTTGATGTTGCAAACATGTGCCTTGAATATGTGATGACTTGTTGGCATGATTAGGAAGTCATTAGGATGTGTTTGAGTGCCTATTTGGGTGTTAAACCAGCAAATTCTGCACTTTCTGGGCAGTCCGTATCGGAACGGGCACTAACGTTTCGAAACGGGGGCCTGTAATGGCCTACGTGTATCGAAACGGGTAGAGGCCGTTCCGAAACGCTTTTGCCACTGCCAAGCCTTATTTCGATACAGGTCTCGAAAAGAACCTGCGTTTTGGAATGGTCAACCCCCGCTCCGAAACACTTGACCGTTGGGCACTGATTTGAATGGTTTAAGGTTTGCAAGCTTTACGTTTTAGTCCTGAATTTTGTATTTGCAATTGCTTGAGTTTGAGATGTCCGTTTGAGGTGAAATTTGACAGGGAAGCATGTAACATGATTAATTTAATATTGGTCATTTAAAAATCAATGAAGTCCTCCATCTTTCCAGAATTTACATTTTGGTCCCTAACTTTGTATGTTGTGCAATTGAGTCCCTTATTGCTTTCCGATCGCTCTGATTTTCAAGTATGATTTTCTCAAGGGTACGCTTAAGGTTAATGAGCATCTAGACAATATTAAAAAGAAAAAAAAGGGTCGTTAATCAAGGTTGACTTTGGTTTTCCCCGTGTAATCTTCGTAGTTCGGGTCAACCGTCTGGGCCGGGCTAAGGGGGTTACATCATTAGAGGAGAAGGACGAAGCTTACCTCTAATGGATGATTTCCCCTTGATTTGGGCAAGTTTTCTTGAAAATTCAATGTAGAAATCAAGTGGATTTGATGAGGAATTGATTAAGAATCAAAGAGAGGTTGAAATCTCATTAAATGAAGTGGAAATCAAAGTGTATTTGCTGGAGAAAATGTGTTTGGTTGAAAGGAATTTGTGAGAAAATAAAATGAGGGAAAATTTGTGAAAAGTAGTTATGAAAAGTCAAAGGTGGTTTTCTAATTTAATCACCTTCATTTTCTTTCATTAAAACATTAATTAAATCACCCAAATTAAGGAAAAATCTGATGAAAACATTTTGGTAAAATTAGCTCCTTAAAGATTCAAAGCTTAAATCCTTTACAAAACAGTCACTACTTAACTTTGCAAAAACTGCGATTTGGTCACTACACCGAAATGTTGTATTTCCAAACCTTATTTTGTAAAATTGATTCCACCATTCTATTTTATATATTAAATGAGGATTTGTAGATATATTTCTATATTTTTAAAGTATCCCGAACTAGGTGTTCCCTAAAACTCCCTTTTAGATTCGAACCGTTTCTAGACCGATCCGATTCAGACTCTAAACATCTAGGCCCAAATTTGGGGTGTTACAGACCGACTCCTCCAGTTTCCTTACTGTGTGATTCATTGGTTGCAATAAGTGTGGCTAAAAACTAAGCTTACAATGGTAAGAAAAGACACATTTGCATAAGACATGAATATGTTAGACGCTTAATAAGGAATAAAGTACTCTCATTAGAGTACGTGCAATAAGAAAGAAACCAAGCAGATCCTCTAAGCAAAGGGTTAAGTAGGAAATTGGTCCTAGATTCATCGAGGGGGATGGGTTTAAAGCCCATTGGTTGAGGAATTCATGGTTGATATCCAACTTAGTTATTTAAGTTCAATGTGGTCAAATTAAACCATGGGAAGACTCATATTGTACATTTCTACCTTTCTATCCCTATGATAAATAATGTACATGCAAGGATGATATTAATTGCTCTTAATAAATTCATAGCCCAATCATTGGGTAGTCTTAGTGAGAAAGACTTGATGAATTTACCGACTATTTGCTGAATATCTATTCTTAATAAGTTCATAACCAAAACCTAAGTGCGTAGTCCCTAGTGCGAATGACTAAATGAACTTATCGCTCGAAAAGGTTGAGTTTTACTCAAACTTTTAATGAATTCAAACCCTTGAATTTTGGCGTTCCTTTTGAGAATAACATGTTGAGTTCACCGATTAATGAGGTTGAATATTTATTCTTAATGATTTCTTATCCCATAGTTGGGTGGTTCATTTTTTATGAACTTGAAGAAAATCACCTAACACCTTGTGAGGTTGAGCTTATACGATGAGCTCTCAATTATTTCATAGTTCTATAAGGATGGTTTTATTGAGACAAATCTGATGAAATGACCTACGTAAGTGAGAGGGGTTAGCCACCTTCTATGAAAAACATTGGACTGTTTTTCTAGTACACTTACTATAATCCTGAGATAAGATGGCCAAATATATACTTTCGAATATATATATATATATATATATATATATATATATATATATATATCTTATACATAGAGAACTTTGGTGGATGAAGGTGTTACTTGTGTGTTATGAGTTTACTCTAATCTTAGAAAGTTCAAGACTAATTTCACATGTCTAAGAGAAGAATTTATCATCATCACTATGTATTAGTTCAAGACGCGTTCACTAGTGCTTAAGCAACTAATCTCGCTATTTCTCTTCTGATAAGGATATTTTTGTGTTACGGGAAAATTCTTTCACGTTTGTGGGGGAATATTGGAATAATGAAGAGTCACAATCCCACATTGAATGGGAAAATACCAAGTCAAGGGTATTTATAGTGACCATTCTCCCCTCTCTTGTTGAGTGATAGAGAACAAGCGACAATCTAACGCGCCGCCACCGCCACCATCCGTTCGGCACGACAATCGGGCTTGTGGTAACACATGTCTTCGACACGTCCGCGTGCGTAATATATTTTTATATAAAATTCTTAAGAATTTTTTCTAAGTAAATATAAGAATGTGAAAGAATTCTGGGTGAATTTCTACTATTTATAGGTTGCTTGAGAAACCATACCGTCTAATTTAATTTTCAGAGGATGACAACTTATCACTGTCTTTGATTTCTGAAATTTAAACAGTTTGTAAAATCTTCAAACGAATATAGACATCTTGAGATCTAGGTTCATCTTTTGAATTAGTTGTTAAAGTAGAATTAATTCAGTAGTTGTAGAGACTTAAACTCAGAGTTAAGGCAGAGTTTAATTCAGGAATTAAATAAGATTTTAATCTGATTCTTTTTGGACGATTTTACCCCTGTATAAAGCCTATAAATGGAGAAGCATTGTTTTCTTCTCAACTCACCAATTCACTCATCATTCCTCAAATCCTCTCAAAGCTTTCTAAGTTCTCTAAAAGCTTCGACAACGTTCAAAAGAACAATACCACAACAGTTCACTTTGGTTTCGTGTGTACGATTCTCGGAGCGACCGTGTTAACCTCGGGGGACAGTTCACCTAACGCAGCAATTACATACATCAGGGCGAATTTGTTTCTAAGGCAGTGGTTTTAACCACAACACAGTTTCGTTGCTATATTCCGTTGAATTTACTTTTATATTTTTCATTTAGCGCTAAAAGTGTAATTTTGCAGTATACTTTCCAACACATACCATGCAATTTGATATATATCATATCTTATCAACGGGATATAACCTAGCTTATACATCCTCATTTGGCAATTTATCAAATATAGCTTTTCCATCATTTTTATGAATGGGCTAAAATACATCTTATACATTCCCACATATCAATTAGTCATTATTCCTTTACTATCGCAGTAACCCATAAACAACATGCTCGACTTAACCAAATAAGTCAATTCTGTCTATACCATCATAAGAGAGAGTTGTCTAGCTTAATAATGGTTACTCATCACAAGATATCTACCTTACGTAATTGGTTTTATTACAAAAGTTAGAAACCTTTCTGATTCTCATATGGATCATAACATTTCTTTCATTATAAGCAATCATTCAATCTAGCATGTATCCAAATTCATGATATTTATCCAATTTAGTTCTTAGAAAATGAATGTTAATCCATTCAATTTTCCAAGTCTATCTATATACCATTTCTAATAGATCATAATTCTAACTTTAACTCGGGACATTTAGGCCTTCCTAAACCAAGGGATTGAAATCTAGTACTTATCAAGGGAATATACATTCAAAATTCTCATTTTAACCTCAAGATTCATTGATATACATTTTAAGTTGTCACGAGCCTTGATAATCAAGCTACTAGATACTAGAATTCATTATAAGTGTAACAACAAGGGTACACATAGTACCGAAACAAGGGTACACAAAGTACCGAATCGTTTTACTAATGAATAGGGGTACCAATAGTACCAAGGGACAAGGGACCGTAGTCCAAACTAGCAAGCTCGACGGACTCTATAGCATGACAATTGTGTTTAAACTAACTCGAATCAAGGCTTTTATTTACAAGATTATTTCTTTTTAAATTGAGAGGCATTAAGATCACATTTATACACATTAAACCATTCAAGCCTGGTCATTTTATTTTCAATTAAACAAATCTACTCTGACAACAATTATACTCACAATTTACCTTGAAAAATGGTCCTTTTGTGACCATTTTTAACTAAAATATTCTACTTAATTAGTATCCACAAGTTAACATTATAAAATAGTCCATAATTGCTCAACTATTCAAAATAGTTTCTATTCTCCCGATTCTCAATTCAAAACAGCCCAAAACTATTCCAACTTTACGTTCAAATTTAAAACAATTTATCATGCTTTCAATTCATTCATATATGTACAAAATTCTGGACAGCTTTCTCATATGTAAAATTGTTCATTCGAAACAATCCTTATTTCCAGTTTTACAGTTTAGAAAACCCATCTTATTGACTACCAAGTTAACTATCTTTAAACAACACCAAATTTTCATGTATATGCGCAAATGTGAATCAATTAATTTAGCATATCTTCACGTACTCAAAAACAGTCCAAATCATGCATTTTACACATGCTTACATATTAAAGATCATCCTCTAAGGCTCTTAAAATATATCTATACAGTCTAATGCACTCATATCCTCATTCAAATATATATACAAACAATCTCAAAACAACTCATGGATATCAAAACCATGCAATTTGCTAACATCTTGATTTGGTCACATAAAACAATCAAATTCTTCATAACAAGCAAAAGATCAAGATGGTCACCTTACTATCAAACATTCAAACAATTGAGATTCAACAATCCAAGTTAAAACCCCATCCAACATGAGCTCTCTCTCTCTCTCTCTCTTTAAATTTTCCTTATGGTTTCTTGTTTTGATTTGGTGGGGAAGAAGACTTTTTTTGGGTGTTTTTTGCTTTCTCTTCCAACAATCAGTCCCAACAATCTCCTCACTAATCTCCACATTTTCTCAACCATACGACATGTGTAAGGACCCTCCAAAGGTTACCATTTTACATGCAATCTTTTTTACTAAAAATTCACTATAGTCCTTTTCAATATAACTCCCTAATTTAGTCAATATGCTCTTTAGTCCCCTCATACATTTATTCTTATAAAATGAAAACGTAAGGTATTACACATCTTTATATCAAGCAAGCTAAGTTACCACTAATTGTTGTCATACTACTAGGCTATGTTTTGGGATGTTACACTTATTAGCCTTACTCTTTAATGAATTCGAACTTATTTTGGGCCTAGACTGGCTAGGAAAACACCAAGCCTGGGTAGATTGTTCAAAGACAATATTGTTCCTTCTCGTTTTAGGAAAGGAAACAATAACCTTGTTAGAAAAGAAACCTTCTAAACCTATTTCGTTTTTTGCTACAATTCCTAATTTAAATGAAGCCAAGTCTTCCCTTGAATCCATTTTAATTGTTTTCTGAATTTTCTGATGTGTTTCCCGATGAATTACCGGGACTACCTTCATCAAGGGAAGTTGAGTTCGGAATTGAAGTCCTTCCAGGCTCAGTTCCGGTTTCCATCACACCTTACCATATGGCTCTGATTGAACTCAAATAGCTGAAGACTCAATTACAAGAACTACATGACAAAGTATTCATAAGGCGAAGCTCCTCTCGTTGGGGAGCCCCAGTTCTGCTTGTAAAGAAGAAGGATGGATCAATGAGGCTCTATATTGATTACCGGAAGCTGAATCATATTGCCATCTAGAAAAAATATCCATTACCAAGAATTGATGACTTTTTCAATCAATTGAAGGATGCTACGGTATTTTCTATTGAGTGTATAAAAGTTCTATATTTTACCCCTAATTTAACCCATATTTTTGTTGCATTCAAGCATATTTCATGGCATTTAGATAGATTCATGCAAATACATCACAATTAGATAAAATGGCATAGTTGCTACTGATTTTGGTCACGTTTGCAGGTGTCTGCTGTGGCAGACTCAGAGCAGCAAAGAAGCAGAGCTGGATCACTGAACTGAAGTCGAGGAGCACGCGCTGCCGTGCTCACTGTCGTGGCAGCCATGACGACAGAATGATGAAGTGGACAAGTGAAGTGGAGCTCGACAAATAGAGGACTTCAAGCTGGTCTGTCGTGGCCCACTCCTATATTTTTCTGAGCCCTGAGGTAGAATGAAGGCCAAGCCCAAATTCCAAGGAAGAAACTCAAGGCAAGAAAAGAGGACGAATTAAAGGCATATACTCAGAAGATTTAATCTCCAATAGAGTTGTACTTTAGTTTAAACTTGTTTTCTTGCCATATTAGAAAACTTGGACCCAAGGCCTATATAAAGGCATGTAATTCGACCTAGGGAAGGATATCTCATTCCTAGCCGTCTTCCCCAAAACCCTTGTCGTTTACCCCTCTTCATTATGTTCTAAACTCCCCCTAGGGCTAAGGGTTGATTCTGTAAAGTAGTTGCAATGATGTACTATTTTAGGAATTTTCTGTTCAAGCAATAAAAACTTCAAGTTTATTTATTCTGGTTTTCATATCTCGTAAGAGTATCGAGAGAGCATTGTGAGGTTATCCATTTGTTTGATATCGGGAGAGTCAAGCATACGAACGAAATAAATACGCGTTTTCCAGTTAATGGTTAAACCATCTCGACTTAGGGATAAGTACGAGGTTAAATGGCTAAGGAAGAATTCAACAACATTGGTGTTCACCCTTCGATTCACGTCGAGAGGTATCATATGAGAAGTGTTCAACAACAGAGCTTGGGCCTAGGGATAGGACAAGTCATTGCGGGGATTCTTGCAAAACTTGAAGTGCATAGTTGTGTGATCGATGCCGTGACATCAACAGACTTCTGCCGCGACATGTGCTGCCGCGACAGGGACGACGAAAGAACAGAAGTTCTCTTACAGTGCAACACTTGCACTACTGAGCAGATCAATACCGGCCTATTCCTTAAACTTGATCCTTAACTCTTTTATTTTAGTTGTTTATCAGGATTACTTTACAATCCAATTAAACTTTCTCTCTCTCTTGTTCAGCAATTCTGGGATAAAGTTATTTCTAGTCCCCGTGGAGACGATATCCGATACTCCAAGTATCACTTTACTACTTGCGTCGTGTACACTTGCACTATTTGCGGTAGGACTCTTTTACACGCAACAAGGTTTTCTGTTTGCTTATGCGCAGATCTAGACGAAGCAAAGAACCTGAGTACGAACTAGACTCTGTAATCGAACGCACGTACCAACTCAGGAACCAAGCTCGACTCTTGATAGCAAGAAACAACTATCTTGAGGAGCAGCTAGAGGCAATGGTGAACGGAAGGCAGAACAACGGGGTAGATGACCCACACAACAATGACCAGAGGGTTGCTGAAAATCCTCCCCAAGATGTCCGGAATGAACGTCCTGCTGCCGCTGCCGCACGGCAGCCCTGCCGCGACTACATAGTCAATGACCATGTTGAACTGGAAACCACCCTGCCAGACGTGGAAGCTGAGAACTTTGAGCTGAAACCTGTTATGTTCAGTATGATAAATTCTGCTGGCCAGTTTAGTGGTTCTGCAACTTATGATGCCCAAGAACATCTAAAAACGTTCCAAGAAATTTGCGGATCGTTTAGATTGCCAGGAATAAATCGGAAGTACTGAGGCTCCGATTATTTCCTCATTAACTGAGAGACAAAGCTAAAACATGGTGGAATAAACTAACGTCGGGTTCAATACGAAATTGGGTAGATCTCTCTCATGAATTCTTATCTCGTTTTAATCTTTCTCATTTATCTGAAAGATTGCGTAACAAAATTGCTACTTTTCAACAGAAGGACGACGAACCAATGCACGAGGCAAGGGATAGATTTACAACTCTTCTTCGGAACTGCCCGATGCATAGATTCCCCGTGTAGAATCAGGTCGTCAAATTCTACAACGATGCCAATGCACACACCCATCTGAGAATAGATTCAGCAGCAAATGGGCTAATACTGGATAAGGAACCAGACGAGGCAATGATAGTGTTGAAGAATTTAGCAAAAAATAATGAGTAGTTTCCTACAGCTAGGTTGGGGGCAAACGAGGGGTATCTGTAAAGGATTATGAAGCTGACAATTCGATGAAATCACATGTTGCGTACCTCACAAAGGTAGTGGAAATTATGCAGCGGAAATATTCCAAAGCCGTATATTCTGCATATGAGGTATGTGAAACCTCTAGTACGAATCACAGTTCAGAAGACTGTCCTTTACAGTTGGAAGAAGGAATGTATGTTTATAACAAGCCAAGAAACTATGATTCCAACAATTACAATCCCAACTGGAGGAAAGATCCTAAGTTTTCCTGGAGCAATCCGAACAATGCATTGAAAAGAGAGTATAAGCAATAATACCTAGTGAGGGATGCTCAAAACGCTATTTCATCATACTCAATCTATCTCATGCTTGAAACCACTTTCAAAGAAAAAACTACATCATTAAACCCACATGTACCATTATCTCATGCATTAACCATAAAGTAAAATCTCAAGGCAAAGCTACTCATGCTTGTTTCTCATAAAGCATTTCTCAAATCATGTTCTCATATGCAAACTCAATACATAAAATCGTTTATAAACAAGATATATGTGAATCTCATATATTGGCATTTTAGAAACATTACTTGGATAAGCGGATAGCTTGAAGGAATCTCACATCGCCAAGTCCTACCTCGGTGGAATCTCAAATCACCAAACTCTCATGGCGACATCTCTCACCGCCACAAAGATTGATGGAATCTCACATCATCAAGACTTAATGTTGCAGAATCTCTCATCACCACACTCGCACATCGGAATTGGATGGCACTACCCTAATTGCCCAAACCGAAGAGCACGTATCAATTTTATTGCACTTCTCATCCTATTTGTCGACCAATTATATCCGGTAGAAGTAATCTCATCTCATGCCAATATACAGTTTTAAATATCATTTACCTACTATTTTTAATGCATAAATTATTCTCATCCGATTTCAAAAGCATAAATAAGGCATCACATATTTTCCACAAGATCTATCTCTTTGAAATTCTAGATCTATCTCATAAGATCGCATAAATCATCAAATCATTTTCCCAAAACATGCATAAAATAGTAGGTTTAGTTATATCTTCAAAACATGAGCATGGTCACATAAAACAATGGGATAAAACCGAGAAACGAGAGTGAAACATCTCATACTTACTTCTGAGCTTAGATTAGTGTTTCAAGCTTAATCTAAACCCCAAACCTTGCTTTCAAATCCTTGAAAAGCTTTAAAAACCAATTCCACTCACCGAAAACGCCTCGCTTGCTTTGTCAAAGCGAAATCAAGCTTTCAGATCAACTGTGACTCCTTTCGAAGCTAATGAAACATCATCCTCTCCTTCTAACCAAAGCAAAACACAGAATTAGTGCACCACATTGCACCAAAATCCCATCAACACAACATCTCAACTTCTACCCACAATCGCCAAGCAATTTGCATCCGAAAACAACCAAAAACTTCAGCAAACCCTTTATACTTAAACTTCAGCCATTACCCAGCAAATTTAACATCTAAACAACATCGATTTACATCTAAAAACATCATCTCAACACCAAAGAACCCCCATCTATTAGTTAACCACACAAACAGACCATAATCTCAAAGATTCCACTAAAAAAAATCAAGTAATCTAACTAGTTTCGGGTTTTCATTTCTTAAACTCATTAAATCAACATTCCAACACATCATAATCATAGCTAAATTTCATTATAAGCCCACAAAATCAGTTTGAAACAAAGATCTCTTAATTAACCCCAACAAAACATCAATTAAATCCATTTCCCCAAACATATTATCAAAACCCAAAAGAAAACACTCATAAAAGACCAAATACATGGGAATTTCAATAAAAAAATTTATCATTAGAGGAGAAGAATGAAATTACCTCTAATGTTAGCGTTTTCCTCCAATTGAATAGATTTTCATGAGAAAACCAAAGATTCAAATATAAGATATTGATAGTAAATCAATAGGAAATCATTTGATATAAAAAATAAATCAAATCCAATGTTTACCTTAAGTCTTTGAAGAGGAAAACAACGTTTGACAGAAGAGAATTTGAGAGAAAATGGTAGAGAGAAAGATAGTAACGTAAAAATGTATTTTAGAAAATAAAAGTTATTTAGTCTTTTTTCTAACTCTTTTTATTTATTAAAACCATATTAAAATAAATCAATTAAGATGAAAAAGGCTGAATTAGACATTTGGTCAATTACTCCCTAAATATTCAAAGTTATGGTCTTTTACAATTTAGTCAGTTGAAAAATATTTTACAAAAATCATATTTTATCACCAAATCTTAAATGTCTTTCTTCCAAAACACATTTTCAAAAATTGCTTTCACCAAAAACATATATATATATATATATATATAATTATTTTTAACCATTTCCCCATATATTTTATCACGTTCAAAAACCATTTTTTCCAGATTATTCCTGAAACTAGTCTAACTTGCTCAAACCGATTCTATCGAACTTACTAGCCAACCAGGCTAACTTCCAAGACCAAAAACCGGGGAGTTACAAAATATGTTTAAGAGAAAATAATGATCTTGTGAGTTTCTATGGATATTCGATCAACTTCTTGTAAGCAAAGTTGTGTTGTTTGGTTATTGTTTTATAGTGTAAATCTTAAAGAGGCTAGAAGTGCTTGATTAATATACTTTCGATATCCAGTTGATAAATAAAATAAATTGAAGATCATCTGTAGGCTATAAGATGTAATGCGTTGGATTGAGATTAAATATCGTGGCTTAAGTTATAACAAGGCCTTCTAATTCTGACTTGTATTTCAAGACAAAATATCTTGTTGGTATATAGTAAGAAGGAGTAGTAACTCAAATGGATTAGGATTAATTGTAGCTATGATACGAAAAAAAATTTACTAACAAGTCAATTCTTAAAAAAAGGGATCGTATCCCTGGAGTTTTAAGGTATATATTAATCGTTCTGAGAAAAATAAAACCAAGAAAGTTTAAAAGAGTTAAGCAACCATCTTGTTATTTTATGAGTAGTTCAAAAAGAAGTTTTTAATTTTTCTGGTACTGACTTCAGTTTTCTCTGCAAGTAACGTTCTTAACTCCATTTTTCTTATAAGCCGGGTTGATGATGTCACAACATTCTCTGTAACACCCAAAATAGGGTTAGAAGGATTAGGGGTTTGATCGGGTCGAGCTCGATTCAGTTAGATCGGATTTATTTGTTAAATAGGTTTCGAATAAAATAAATATTTTAAAAATAGATATTCATTGAAATAAAATTGGTTCGGAGTTATAAAAATGTTCAAATATTTTACTAAGCAGTTTGTTAATTAAACTATTGGTTACTTCAATCTATTAAAGTTAGATTTTAGTTTTAGTGACTAATATGTAAAGTTTGCAAAACTAATTTTGTAGCGACTAAATTGTATAAGGGATAATACTAAGAATCCTTAGAGAGCTATGTTTTTCAAATGTTTTCGTAAAATCATTTGGTTCATATTTTCATTCTTAACAAAACCACACAATGAATTGCTAAAAATCTCTTCAAATTCTCATTTTCTTTTTCAAAGAAAAGTTACGTCAACTTTTGTTGGAAAAATTCAAAAGGTAAATTTAATCTTCTATCTTAAATGTAACACCCCCTTCCCGACCTGGTAGAGAACTGGGTCGGAGCGTGTTACGGACGAATAATGTGGTGATCGATGTGATAAACTTTTAACTTTTTAACAACCTTTATTTATTATAACACTCCCAAACATTACTAATATATGTATTAGTTCAGTTCATTCGTAAGAGGACAACATTTAATTGACCCTGTATCAAAACGCTCAAGGTCGTTTCGATACGAGAGGAGAAAGTTCAACCTTGTTGACTTTCTTTTTTAGACCATATCGATACGGGATCACCCGAATCGGTACGGGTTGACTACCTTTGACTTAGACCTTGACCTATTTTGAAACGCTGTGAACCCGTATCGAAACAGACGTCTCTAGTGACAAAAAGTGTCAGAACATTCCTACTTGTTTCGGTACACCTTGTTTACTAAGATTCAGATTATGCTTACCCGTATCGAAATGCCATCACCCGTTTCGGTACAGTATGGCCTGTAATGACATATTCTTGTTGGTTTTAATACATTTTATCATACCAAACAATGTTTAAAAGAAGTGAAACTTTACACACAACATTATAAACATATATTCTACTTGCAAGTCTGATTTTAGAGCCCCTTTGTATCCATTTACCAGATTTCTACCCTTTAGTACTAAAACACAAATTTTAAGCCGTATAGAAAGTTCATATTATCATATCATACTTAAAACACTTAAACACAATATAAGCACATCCAAAAGAGACATAACATACTCATACATAGACCTTGCCACCATACTAGGAGTTCAAAAGGAAAAATACATTACTTATAGCTTGATTGTGACTTGTGCAACGCCTCAACTTCTCTGATCATGATCCCAAAACTTGTCTAACCTGAAATGGCTAAAATGGAATGCATTAGGCATACTTTGCCTAGTGAGGAAGTCACAAACACAATGAGTGTTATGGATGCCAAAATATCATGCTTCAATAATAATCATAATATCTCGATCGATAATCAATGATTCGAGATGGCACCTAGCCTTTCTCGAGATGCTACTACACTCACCTTGCTTTGTTAAGGCTTTAAGGTTGATAATACCTCGATCGATACTTAAACTATCCTCCTCGTATTTGAATGGATTAAACGAGACACTTAAACAAAGGAAGACAAAGCCTTGGTTTTGTCTTCAATGGAGGTGCTGGCTTTAAGATTGAGGTTGAAGAGGGAAATGGATGAGCTTGCATATTTTCTAAAGGAAAGAGATTAAGCTCGGTAGGAAATCAAAAAGCAAGACTCATTTCATTCTCTTCTTACTTATATAGGAAAGAGAAATCTTTATTTTATTCCCACCTCAGTCATCAACCAATGGATTTGTTTCCTACACTAAAGGGTTTGCCTCCCTGAGGAGCCAATCAAAACATTTCCTCAAGCAAAGGGTTTGCTTAATCTACTTCACATCAAATTTCTAACAAACAGCCACTTATTCAGCTTAGAAACATGTGAGGAGATGCCAAGCAAGTAGGTGACTCACTTAAGGGTCGCAACTTTTGAATTTGGGGCACCTACTCTGTTTTCTGTAGGGTACCGTTTCGATACGCTCGAGGCCGTATTGGTACGGGTAAGCAAAAGTCAAAATAAGTCTTTAAAATCGTTACACCGTATCGATACGCTCTTAATCGTTTCGGAAAGCCTTACCTGGATTGTTTCGGTACGTGTCTGACTATACCGAAACACCTAGCTCAAAAACACTAATTTAAGCATTCCCAAGCAATCTTGACTAGGGACTTGATTTACTTAAGGTCCTATGTCATTATAACAACATAATCTATAGCGAGAAATCAAGATTTTAATATTCTAATATCAATACTCCAATCATCGAAACCTAATTCCGACTAGACCGATTTTTGGGGTGTTACAACTCCCCCCCCCCCTTAGAAAAGAATTTGTCCTCGAATTCTTACCTGCAGTTTTGGGTTGCTCATTAGTAGACTCTTCGGGATCAGAATCTTCCGGAGATGAAGAATTCGTCTTTCCTAACCCTTCTGGCAAAGTTCATTTTGCACTTACGCGTTGATGCTTCTTATAAGATTCTCTAGGACAATCTTGGACAAAATGATCTATCTTACCACAAATTGAACAAGCTCCAGGTCTCTCATGATAATGTTATGTTGGATATTTGCCTTGGAAAAAACTACAAGGAACTCCTCCTTGTTCCGATTCATTTGATTTCTTGACTGAATTAGACATTACTTGGAAACAATGGTATTTTCAGGAAGAATTCTTATTTTGATCTCTTGGAACGAAGATGGGTTTTGGCCTTGGTATAGCTTAGAGAATCTATCAATATATAAGAATACAAAGTTTGTCTTATACCCACATTTCTAGGAACCAATCAAAATATTTCTAAGGTTTTTCTAAGTTTATCTCTTCACCTCTTCATATCTACGCAACACCTTTCCATTTTCTAATGGTTTTAAATGACTTGGATGACAAGAACATAAATTAGTCACCATCTCCTACATTCTTTCCAATCTTATCCTTCATCATATTCAAAAATTGGTACCCGTATCGATACACTCTAAACCGTTTCGATATGCCTAAGCAAAAATCTAGAATTTGGTTAAGTCTGTTAACCCGTTCCGATACACATATGTGTGTATCGAAACGCCTTTACCTGTGTCGTTTCGATACATATCCTTTCTGTACCGATACACTCAACTCAACATATTGACTTTATGAATGGGTTCTTATCTTAAGGTTTGCTTCAACAGGGATTTCTTATCAATATATAACTTAGACATTAAAGTCAAATTCCTTAACTGAGATGGTGTTGTGCTCAATTTCTGAGTCCTTGCGCTAGATGTGAAATATCAGTGTAGAAGCTTTAGATTCGGGTTTACTCATTACTTTCGACGTTCCCGATCGTCCCTACTTTTCGAAAGATCCTTGATTTTCTCCCTTGCCTCTAGAAGATTGAGCAGGATCAATCGTTACAGAAAAATACTTGTTAGGGTTCTCCGGAAATTCTCGAATGAAATCAGCTAACTTTCGGCAAAAGAAACAAGCATTGGATTTCTTGCGACATTGCCCTTCATGTTGTCGTTGACAAAAATTACACTTGGAAATTCTCATATCTTTTCTAGAACCAACATCGCTTTCAATAGGATTGACACCCGATGGAGAACGAGATACAACTTGAGATTTTGCAACATACTCGAACTGGGAAGGTTGCAAGTACACATTTTGTTCAGAGCTTTGATGCTTCCATTTCTTAGAAGATCTTGAGAAATGAGACTCATCTCAATTTCTCTTTTCAGACATGTTGGATCCACTAATTCTCTGAGTTCTCTGTGCTCCTTCCATAGCTTTAACTCTGTTTACAAGATCTTGAAAATTGGTGATGCACAATGTTGTGAACATGGGACCTAATTCATCGTTGACTCTAGCGATGAATATCCGACACTTTTCTTCCTCTTTCTTAATAAAATTAGCGCCATATCTACAATACTTGCAAAAGTCATGGATGTATTGTTCAATCCGCCGTTCACCTTGTTTTAGATGAAGGACGATGCTTCGCCTCCCGACAAGATAGAATTCGCTTATGTACTTCTTACGAAACTCTTTCAGAAAGAATTCCCAATTCACGTTATCCTCAGAGACGGGAAGAAGGGTAGTCTCCCATCATTGTAAAGCTTCATCAGCAAGCAATGCAAGAGCGCATTCAAGCTTATGTTCATTTGAACACCATAATTGCTTATCCAAAATTCTTAAAGTATTTTCTAACCAATACTCAGCAATTTCAGGATCGTCATCGTCCCGTCCAATGAAGGTGTAAGCTCGGTATTGAGATAACTTATCGATAGGAGCTCGAAGAGGTTGAGCAACAAGTGGCGTAGGTTGCACTACTTGATTAGTCCTTATCGATTCATGGTATATGGATACACAAATTCTATCTCCTTGCCAAATCATTAAATGGTCATCCCATCGATATCGCCAAATACCAATACACAATACATCCCTCTGCCTCGCCCAATCATATAGGTCATGAATTCTATGGCATGCCAACTGTATCCAATACTTCGAATCCAAGGTCCAATAACAATAGTTCAACATTCATGATTTATTCACATCATTTCATAATAACGATAATTCATGTCAATGATTCCTGCATGTCGATGCTTCAATGATATTCATGACAATGATAGCAATGTTATAATCAATAAATCGATGCAATACTTACCCGCATGGCCATAATAATGCTTCATGCAAAACCCTTATAAATCAATGGTTAGTAAATCGATAATCAATTATTTGAGATGGCACCTAGCCATTCTCGAGACGCTACTACACTCGCCTTGCTTGGTTAAGGCTTTATGGTTGATAATACCTCGATCGATGCTTAAATTCTCCTCCTTGTATTTGAATGGATTAAACAAGATTCTTAAACGAAGGAAGACAAAGCCTTGGTTTTGTCTTCAATGGAGGTGCTTGCTTTAAGCTTGAGGTTGAAGATGGAAATGGAAGATATTTCTTGTTTTCTAAAGGAAAGAGTTTAAGCTCGATAGGAAATCAAAAAGCAAGACTTCTTTCATTATCTTGTTACTTATAGAGGAAAGAGAAATCTTTATTTTATTCTCACCTCAACCATCGACCAATGGATTGGTTTCCTACACTCAAGGGTTTGCCTCCCTAAGGAGCCAATCAAAACATTTCCTCATGCAAAGGGTTTGCTTAATCTATTTCACATCAAATTGATGACAAACAACTACTTATTCAGCTTAGAAGCATGTGAGAAGATGCTAAGCAAGTAGGTGACTCACTTTAGGGCTGCAACTTTTGACTTTGGGGCACCTACTTTGTTTTCTTTAGGGTACCGTTTCGATACGCCCGAGGCCGTATCGGTACAACTAAGCAAAAGTCCAAGTAAGTCGTTAAAACTGTTACACCGTATTGATACACCCTTAATCATTTTGGAACACCTTACCTAGATCGTTTCGGTACGTGTCTGACTGTACTAAACAACCTAGCTCAAAAACATAAATTTAAGTATTCCCAAGCAATCTTGACTAGGGACTTGATTTACTTAAGGTCATATGTCATTATAACAATATAATCTATAGAGAGAAATCAAGATTTTAACATTCTAATATCAATACTCCGATCATCAAAACCTAATTCCGACTAGACTGGTTTTTGGGGTGTTACATTAAAACTAAAGTTCTTTATTGATATACCTATTAATCGACTCTTGTTTATTGTTTTATAACTTCATCATGCAATTTAAATCAATAAATTGATTTTGAAAGTTGATTTTGTGTTTGGATTAAATTCTTGATTGAGACATGAATGTTTGTGATTTCAATTGGGTTAATTCATATTTTTGTGTTACAATCATAAAGTGAAATGAGCTTTTTAATTTAAATCTTGAAACTATTTAATTGCTTAATGTTAAAGGTGATATATGGTTAGTTTTGGGGTGTTATTGATGATTAATTTTTCCTAGAGGTATATGTGTGTTTTGATTGTGTTTATAGATGATAGTTGATGAGGAGTAGGTGATAGAATCATATTCTTGTGGTTGGTTATTGTTCGGAAGAAGTTAAAGATTGTTTTCGGTATTTTTGGATAGGTGTTGAAGTTGTGTTGTTGAGGATGTTGGGGAATGCTTATAGTTGGTTCTTTTTAAGCATTTTGATGCATCTTCCCCATGTTTTATGTTGTTTTAGAAAAATAAAATCAAGGACAAGGTTCTTCGTAGTTGTCGGATTGTTTCAGTAGCTTGAGAAGTGTTAAAATTGTAAAAAGGATATATTTCATGCGTTTTTACTTAGGTTATTGTATGGTTTCAAGATCATTTCATTGCATATAGTTCATATAGTTGCATATGGGGGTGTTTGCTCGCTTGATATTATATATTTCTGAAATTGGTGTTGCTTTAAGAGAAACGTTTGTTTTGGTGTGGTAACGTGCAAGTTAGTTAAGGAGGACTGCTTGGAGAAGGAATATATGTTGTAGCATTTTGGATGACATTTCTTAGCGCACAAAAGGACAAAAAGTGAAGATATTTTGCAGCCCACATGTGAATTCCACTAGCCAGCTATGCCCCACACATGAAGGGAATCTTTTCCTTATGGCACACAAAGAATTAAAGGCACAAAACCCTAAGAGACCCCACTATGTAAAGGATATGACATTTATATTTATGAGATAGTTGAAAAAGGTGTTTATGAGATAAGAAAGACAGAAGCCAGAGGCGACCACTCTTCTTCTTCTCCTTCATCGCGTGTCCTCCATTGTTGAAGCTCCAAAGGGACGAAGTTGCTGACCTTTGAGAGAAGCAACAATCTTGAGGTGGTCCACAACAGTCCATGACGGCTTGTGAGTTTCCTTTTACTCTTAGTTTCTATTTAACTTTTCATATTTTTTGAAATGGGTTGTAATGAACGAATGATTTTAGATGTTGTTTTTCCAGCTATGAACTAACTTAAAGTGGCTTGGATTTGTTGTTAGATGGCTATGTTTTTGTTTGAGTGAATGTTGAAGCATTTTCCAGTTTTATATATGCTTTGTTCATTGTTTTATTGGCTTAGGTTTGTAAGAGCTTTCGAGAGTTAACATTTACCTTTGTGTGATGCTTAATGGTCGAGAGAGTTAAGCTTAGATCTACATGGACAATAGGGTTGAGCTGAGAGGCTAAACCCTAACTCACCTTAGAGATAAGGATATGGTTTCAACAACTAAGAGGAGTAGAACTTCAAAGATAGTAGCATGCTAAGGTTTACGCTGAGAGGTATTGATGTAGCATTTTTACTATCAGTTTCTTAGTAGGGATAGTTTAGAAACACATATTTAAGCTCTATCAAGCATCGTATTAGCTAAGAAGTGTTGTTCATTCGTTGAAGCAATTCATAGGATTCCACGGTAAACCATGCATGTCATCCTATTTGAGAGCATTCGCACGTGTGAGGACGGTCATGACCTTATTTTGTGATTCCAGTTTTAATACAGTTTTTGCAACAACATTTCTCATAATTGTTCCTACCAACTCTTTGGAGCAATATCTAGTCTTTATTTTGAGTGCTTAAACTCTATTTGAATTCCCTCCAATCTTTGTGGAGACGATCTCACTTATCACTATTATTACTTGTTCGATGTGTATACCTGCACCGATTGCGTATAATTTATTGTACACCACAACATGCAACATGTTTTTGGCGCTGTTGTCGGGGATTGGCAATTGGTGATTTTGAGTTTAGTTTGTGCATCGTTTTATTTCTTCTTTTTGTATAGATTTATTTCATGTTTGTATTTACCTTTATCAGGTGTTGTGTCGTTGCATGACCAGAGGATGACCTAAAGAACCATTAGTACCTATAGTTCCGAAAATCGAACACCTTTTTCATCAAAGAAGACATATATAAGAAGCTCTAAGAGCCATATATAAATGTCAAAACCAAGGAGATCAACCGGCTAATGATCTGGAGGATCCTAATACTGCAGCAAATCATGGAGTTATAGCTTATCCATGTAACACCCGATTTCGGGCCTAGAAGTTAGTTAGTTTGTTTAGACGGTTTGAGCAAACCGGGTTAGGCACTTAGTCTAGTTTCAAGAATTTAATCAGATTAAATGATTTTCGGGCGAAATAAAAATGTGGAAAATATTCTAAAATATTAGAATAATATTTTAAAGGTTTTGATGAACTCAATTTGGCAAAAATAAATTGGGTTACTTAACATTTTAAAAGTTGTGACTAAATTGTAAAATTTATAAAGTTATTTTGATGACTAAATTAAAAAGGAGTCAAAACATGGAATATTTAGAGAGCTATTACACCAAAGTGTTTTATCAGCTTTTCCCTTATATTTAGTTATTTTATAATGAATTTATAAAGGTTTATTAATTATAATAAAAAGGATTTAATAAAAATATTTCTTGAAAACCCAAATCATTTCTTACATAACTTCCATTTTTCTCTCATCTTTTATCTCAACTTTCTCAGTTACCAAACTAAATTTCTTTTATAAAAATTATTAGGAATCAATTGATTTTATTTCATTCTTGATTTCAGAAAGTGATCTTTATTTTTCTACAACAAATCACACTGAATTTCTTGAAGCTTTCAAGCCAATCAAGGAAAACGCAACTTGTTAGAGGTGATCTTCTGAATTCTCCTCTAATCAAAGGTTCTTTATTAAAATTCTCAAGTTCTTGACTCTTTTGTTTTGGTTCCTAACTTGATTTGATTAATAAATGTGATATCTTGATTAACTTGAGCTTTAATGGTGGTTTAATTTATGAAATTAATTGAGAATTGAATTAGACTGATTTTGCTGGATTTTAGATTGATTTTAATCATAATCTTGATGTTTAATAATGTTGATAATTGGGTTTTGTCATTGGAATCCTAAAACTAGGTGAATTGCTATATTTTTAGGTTGCAAAAGGTGGAGTTTTGGACTGTTTTGTGGTTAATTGAATGTTGGTGCTATAAGGTTGTTTGGAGGATGATTTTAGATGTAAAATGATGATGATTAGATGCTTAATTCATTGGGTAAAGGCTGGTAGATGCTTAGATGAGTTTTGGCAATGTTTTCGGTTGTTGAAAAGGGACGATTGTTGGTTTATTGACATAATAAGTGAAGGAGTTGTGTTGTTGGGATTTTATATGTCTAAAACTGCATTGATCCTCTGTTTTAAAGTGGTTAAAACATGGGAATTGGATCTGACATCGTTAGAGGAAGATTCTCTAACATTGGATGCCTGAGATAGCTTTGGAAAAGTAAGCGAAGCATTGTTGGTGAGTGGAAATGGTTTTAAAAGCTTTTCAAATGTTTGATAACACTATTAGGGGGTTTAGATTGAGCTTGAAACGCTAATCTAAGTTCAAAAGTAAGTATGGGAGATTTCGCTCTCGATTTTCGGTTTCCATTGTTTTATTAAATTCATGCTTATGTTTTGAAGATAGATTTGTTTTACCCACGGTTATATGCATGTTCTGGAAGTGAGAAATGTTGCATATGTTTATGTTTTTATAATAGCTTAATGGCCCGTTTGGCCCCTGAAGTATACACAAAATACCCAACTGTCCCCTAAAGTATTTTTTTGGGACTTATAGCCCCTGAACTAAAAATTATTACTCTATTTGGCCCATTCCTCTAATACCGTTAAAAATATCACAGGCCAATCATAATGCGCCATGTGTCATTTTATTAAAAAAATAATCTAACTTAAATAAAAGTGGTAAATTGCATGTTTAGTATGCCATAATTTATTTTTCCATTTTAGTCCCCACAACTATGTTTTTATCTTAGATTTTGCATAGGAACCAAAGCTAAACTCTACACATATATTTGCTCTCACATCTCCAGCAACGTCAACTTTCATGTTCCTCAAGGATAGTAAGAGTACGAACATAGTGGTAGGAAAAAAAGAAAAACGATGTAGAACTAATGTTTTGATTTAATAATTGAAAAATATTTTGGACAAAGTTAAAAAGAATTCAAAACCTTTTCTAAAGTCCAGACAACTTGAAACTATGTTTAGGGGATATTTCAAAAGGGTCTTAAGTGTTTTCAAAGCCAAATTCAACAAAACCATGCAGGTGTTTCGATACGAGTCCTTACAGTGTCAAAACGTTTCGAAACGGGTTTCAAAATAGACTTTATTCTAGGTGAGATTTTGCATAGCGTTTCGATACGGCCCTTGCCGTTTCGATACGCCTATGTGGCATTGACCTCAACGGTCATAAACCCCTAACGGCTATTTCACAACAACCTTTTAAATGCAGAACGTTTCGATACGGGCGTTTCGATACTACCAACAACGTTTCGATACGAGTACTGCATTGGACTGCAACAACTCTTTCTATTTCAAGAGTGTTTCAAAATGAGTTCAAGTGTTTCGAAACGGGGAGCTGCAGAACTGCATTTATGGTGGCAAATTAAGTCTCCAACGGCTCCAATTCATCCCCAACGGCTAGTAACGGCTACAAACTCAAAGAGGAGTATAAAAGGGACCTCCTAGAATCTAGTAATGGTTAATGCTTCAACTATAATACAACATGTGATCAAAATGTGTCTTAGTGCTTAATTGTCAATTCCTTGTATAGACAAACACTAGTGAGCCAAAATTGTTAGATTTCCTCAAGTGTTTTAGGATCGGGTGAGCTTAATTGTGCAAACAAATACTTATTAGAGAAATTTGAGTTTTCTTATCTTTATCTCTTTGTAAAGAGGGTTTGATCAATGCTTTGGGTAGAAAGCTTGATCGGTTTGTAAGAGTTTCCTCCTAATCCTAAAAAAGGGACGAATCAATAGTGAATTAATTGGAAATCATTAGTGGGAAGCAAAGGTAGTTGATGTAGACCTTGGTTAGAAGGTTGAACCACTATAAATCATCTTGTCTTTATCAATTTTAGCTTCCACACCTCTATCACCCAAAATTCCACTTCTACACCACTTGGTGAGCAAGAACGGTTGAAGAAATCGAGCACCGAAAAACCCAACAAACGAGCTTAAGCAAAGGACAAATTTTTACTTGATTCTCTAATTTGATTCTTGTAAATTTAATTTTGAGGTAAGAAATCATTTGTTTGATGTATTTTCTAGTTATTTGAGTTTATAAAATAAGAGTCCTAATCTTATTTCAAAGGTCAACTTTATCTTCTTCTTCAAGCTTGTTCATGGAGCTTTAATGGTGATTTTAAATATTGGACCTTATTTGTTGTTTTTAAAACTTTCTTTAGATTAGTTTTTGATATAAGAGATATTCTACGTGAAAGAATTGAAAAGGAAGCATTATAACAAAAATTTTGATAAACTATCATTGAAAGTTTCAATAATAATTCGGTAATAATTCACAAAATAAGGAATTTTTTTCAAAAGTTTTTAATTTTATCTCAGTCATATCCCTAATCAAGCAGTCAAATATGTGTGTATCTACAATTATATCAAACAACAGACAATGACGTTAATTTTTAATTTTTCATGGTAGTAAATATTATGATGTTGAAACTCTGAAAATTGCTTAGGTCAAATAAAAAATTGCTTAGGTCAACTTCTTTAGCTGATTGCTCACTAAAAGGAAAAGGGTGATGAAATTCACTTCAGATGTTGCTTTCAAGTCCATGAATTTTGAAGCTGCCGCTTCTCACCAGGGTTTGTTTTCTCTTTTATGATCATGTTCCTCTCTTTAAGTTGTTTCTCTGTTGTTGATTTAAAAATGGGATGTTGCTAATTTCCAGACTCGATATTTAAAGAATCGTTGTCGGGTCAAGTTCGAGCGTCGGTAGTTTTCAGGTGTATTAGGTGACTGCCATTAGTGACGGTGAAGCATAGGTTGCTTACCAAGCTACTGTGAATATAAACGACCATGTGTTCAGGGGTTCCTATATGATCATAGAATTTGTTAGTGATTAAAATGAGCAAATAATAAATTTTTGGCATACTTAACGTGCAATTTACCCCTTTTATTAAAGTCAGATTATTTTTTTTGTTAATAAAATGATATGTGGCATATTTTGATTGGTTCTTGATATTTTTTGTTAACATTGTTAGACGGAGGGGCCAAATGGGGTAACGATTTTTAGTTTAGGGGCCATAACGTACCAAAAAATACTTTAAAGGACAATTTGATATTTTGTGTATACGTCAGGGGCCAAATGTGCCATTAAGCCTTTTATAATACATGTGTTTAGAAAGTGGTATGCAACATGTTTGAGAAAATACCTAAATACATGGTTTAATGTATTTTAGATACTTTGATAGAAATTGGATTGAACGATGCATATGAAAAACGATGAGGTAACATGGTTTTTTAAGCTGTATATTGGCAAAGTGTTGAGACTTAATATTGTTGGACATAATTGGTTGACCAATAGGAAAAGAAGTGCACCATAATATACAAAATTCATATGTGAGACAAGTTCTTCGGTTACACAATAGGGGTAGATTTTATTGTATTGTGAGTGATAAGGGTAGATTCTATCACCAACGGGGAATGGGGGTAGTGCCATCCCGACCGATGTGAGATTATGGTGAGGGTAGATTTCACCATGAGACTTGATGGGGGAATTGCCTTCAAGGTATCTGTATATCCGAACATGAATTGATAGGGGTAGTGCTTTCCAAGGATACGGTAGATTCCATCTGGGTCACTTGTAATGCAAATATATGAGATTATATATATCGTGGTTTATAATGGTTTTGTTGTAACACCCTGGTTTTTAGGCTTAGGAGTTTTGAGGTTGGGTTCGGGGTCCGTTGGACTGGGACTAGAGATCCGAGTTAGTTCGAGATTAGTTCAGGGAAAACAAAGTTTGAAAGGTGATAAAAATATGATAAACTTTTCTAAAATCCTTTTTAAATATATATAAGGGAGTGGTGAAGTGAAGTTTGGAAAATTATAATTGGAATGTGGACATTTTATATAGTGACTAAATTGTAAAAATTGAAAACTATTTTAATGGCTAATTTGCAAGGAGCCAAAACATAGAATCTTTAGGGATCTAATGTAATTATAATCAACTATTCTCTTAATTTGACATATTTTAATTATGTTTTAGTTAAAGGGATTAAAAAGGATTTAATTAAAAAAAGGGATTAGATGCTGTCAATTATCAGCCAACTTCTATTTCTCTCTATTTTATCATCAGCCAACTACCTATTTTATTTCAAAACTTCGAGAGATCTTTTTCTTTTCATTTTACTTTGATTTCCAAATGATTTCCATGGAGTTTTCTCAACTAGTTTCAATGGATTCTTGAAGATTTTCAATCAAATCTTGTCAATTGAAGGAATAACAAGGGATTAGATGTAATTTCTGTGTTTCTCCTCTAATCAAGATTCTTTAATAAAATTCTCAATTATTTGGATCTTTTATTATGTTTCTTAACAAGGTTTCATGATTGATTTGGAGAAATGGTTAAATAAAGCTTTAAATGATGATTTGGTGTAATTTTAGTAATGAATAAGTTTTGGCTGGTTGGTGATTGATTTTAATCATGTTTTGGAAGTTTATTAATGTTGAGATTGAGGTTGAAGCATGGTAATCCCAAAACTATTTGGATCTCTAGTTGTTTAGGTTGTTAGAATTGAGTTTTGGTGGTGTTAATGTGATTTTGGGAATGCTGGAGGTATAAGGTTGATAATTGGATGATTTTGGATGTTAATCATTAACTGTAAATGGTTTGAAGTGTTAGGTGTTAGCTGAGATAAGTTTGTAGAGTAATCGATGATGATTTCGATTGTTTGAATTGGTTGTTTTGGTAGTTTTGGGTGTAACACACTAGTTCTTGGCCTAGATGTTTTAGACATCGAATCGGATAGGTTGGAAACGATTCGAATCGTATTAGGTCGTTTAGGGAAATCAAAGATTGGGAAAGGATACAAATACGACAAAAATTGATAAAATCCTCTAAAATCATGTTTAAGAGGTTGGTCAAATCAATTTATCAAAATATGTTTTGTAAGTGGTACATCTGTGACCAAAATGTAAAGTTTAAAACCGTGGAAAAATGCAATTTCAAAAGAGGAGTCAAAAATCATAGAATATTTAGGGAGCTATGGTGCAATTACACATTCCTTAAATTGACATGTGTTTTAAAATTATTTTTGGATGATTAAATAAAAAGGATTTTATTTAATTAAATTGGTAAAATAGGAAATTGAGATTTCATTTCACGTAACTAACTTTCATTTTCAGCAAAACCATTTTCTCAACTCTTTCTCTAGAATTCTTTTCTCCCAAACACTCTCTCTTTGATTTCTAAATCATTTTCAAGAATTCTCTTCAAGTTCTTCAAGATTTGTGAAGAAAAAACTTGTCAAACTTTAAGGAAGGCAAAGATTGGAGGTAAATCTCGTTCTCAACTCTTTGGATGATTAAAATGATTTTTGGATGATTAAAATAAAAAGGATTTTATTTAAGTAAATTGGTAAAATAGGAAATTGAGATTTCATTTCACGTAACTAACTTTCATTTTCAACAAAACCATTTACTCAACTCTTTCTCTAGAATTATTTTCTCCCAAACACTCTCTTTGATTTCTAAATCATTTTCAAGAATTCTCTTCAAGTTCTTCAAGATTTGTGAAGAAAAAACTTGTCAAACTTTAAGAAAGGCAAAGATTGAAGGTAAATGGTTTTTGGATGATTAAAATAAAAAGGATTTTATTTAATTAAATTGGTAAAATAGGAAATTGAGATTTCATTTCACGTAACTAACTTTCATTTTCAGCAAAACCATTTTCTCAACTCTTTCTCTAGAATTCTTTTCTCCCAAACACTCTCTCTTTGATTTCTAAATCATTTTCAACAATTCTCTTCAAGTTCTTCAAGATTTGTGAATAAAAAACTTGTCAAACTTTAAGGAAGTCAAAGATTGGAGTTAAATCCCGTTCTCAAGCTTCAATCTAGGTTCTTTATTGAAATTCCCAAGATCTTTGGCTACTAATTATTTTTTTCGGCTGAGTTTTTATTATAGTTTTGATTTAATATCAAAATCTTGCAACATAGTGGTTTAAATCTTGATTTTCGGAGTGTTATTGATGAGCTCTATTTTGGATTGATTTTAATTGAGTTTTGAGTAGATTATTATGTTGAAAAAGGGCTTTGATAATGTAGATCCTGAAATCCTTGAGATCCTTGAGTTTCTTGAAGGTTTTAGTTGGTGTTTTGTGGTGATTTGATGCTGTTAAGCTTGCTGGAGGTATAAGGAAGGGTTTATGATGTTTTTAGATGTGTTTCGATGTTTAATAATGGTTGGAATTGTTGTATGTTTGTTGGGCTTGGTTTAGGAAGCAATCGATTTAGTTTTCGGTTGTTTCAGATGGGTAAATTGGTGTAGTTTTTGTGAGCAACGAGCTTCTGTTTTGTTGCTGGAGTTGAAATGCATTTTAATGCATTTGGATCTTTGTTTTGATTCTCTAAAAATATGGGAACTTGATCCGGAAGCAAGCGAAGCATTGTTGGAGGCTTCGGAAGGGATATCTTCGCGTCGGCATGCGAGGTTTCACGTATCGGTGAGTGGAAATGGATTTTTCAGCTTTATAACGCTTTGAGCATGGTGTTGGGAGCTTAGTGTAAGTTTGAAACACTTAGCTAAGCTCAAGAGTAAGTAAATCGAAAGTCTCTCTCTAGGAATGTGCTATGTTTTGGATTGAAATGCACTTGAATTAAATGAGTTTAATTACTGTTTTAAAGCATGTTGTTGAGCATTAAGAATGCTAGTTTTTAATGTCATTTTATTAAGGATGCACTTGGTTGGTGGTCCTTGGATTTATGAGATATTTGCATTTGAGTTTAAGCATGTTTATGCTTGTAAAAATGATATTCTGATTTATGCTTGTAAAAAAGTGAAATGATGATGTTAAATGATTATATTTGCAAGTGATGGAAATGGGTTTTGGATACTTTAATAGGATATAGTTAGCCGGCTATAGGATTGAGTGCACCATGAATAAAGCCGCCTTGGATGTCGAGGGGTTGTGATTGTACCGTACACTCCATTCAAGCACCCTAACGATTAAGATTAAGATCACAACGGTGGATGGTCTAATCCCGTCTGTGGATCTTGCGGTATGTGTCTCGTGCTCTCGTTAGTGGAATTATACAAATATCGATGAGTGGTGTTGAAGGGCTGTGATTGTACCATTAAACTCCACCACGGGTGTCACTACGGTTGATGGTCTAATCCCGTGTGTTAGCCTTGATGGTCTGGTAGTGTGTATGAAACCTGTGGGACAACGCTTGTAATCCGCGTAACCGATTGTGTCATTGTGATGGATTTTAGATGGGTTGTTAATGATCACTTGTGAGCCAATATAAAGATGTTGTGAAATGGATTAAGCATGTGATGCTCGAGAATTATGCTAGAATGCATGTGATGCTTGGTTTAAGCAGGAGCAAAGAATTTTGCTGTTATTTTAATGGTGCTATGAGCATGTGGTTTTAAAAGTGGATTGATGCTCCAAAGGGCATGTTTAAAAGAAAGACATGTTGAAAAATGATGATGTTTTGGTTTTACAAAATGAATTGATGAATGTGTGGTTTTTAGCGGTCCTCACTAAGCTTTATGCTTACGCTCATTTGTTTTATCAATGCAGAGATTTAAGCATTTGAGGCAGCAAGAGAGCAAGAGGATTCCATGTATTTTTGCTAAGCAATGTATGTGGTTTTATTTTAGTGTAATGAGGGGCAATGGGTGGGATTTCTACTCTTGGTTTTGTTGGTGATGTTAAACACCTTGGGCATGTTTGGTTTATGTTTTTGGACTTGTAAATGGTCTCTATTTGGTTATGGTCTTTTTTATAATGTTTTGGCTATACTATGGCTTATATTCTAAAGCATGCTTGAGTAGCTAGTATTTTCACCTTGAATTTCCATGCTTGATGCTTGTGTTATGTTGTTAGTTAATGCTCATATGTTTGGTTAGTTGATTAAAGCATGTATGGATGTTATAAGCATGTCTAGTTGATGTTAAATATGATTTTAAGGATGTTGATTTTGAATATCTGGTATATGTATCGATACTCGGGAAGAGTATCGATACACTAATGTTAAATTTAGGCTTTTTGGTTTAGGTGTACCGATACGAATTGCCCCGCATATCGATACGCCTAGGAAAATGTTTGAAGGCCGTACAGATACGGGCTTGAGCGCATTGGTACCCTCTTGCCAACTCTGGATACTACCATTTTACGTATCAATACAAGTTAAGGCGTATCGATACGAGTTTGTTAATTTTAGTTAAAAGAATCTTTAAGTTTGGAATTGTTGCATTTTGGTCCCTGAATGATGTATGTTTATTTGGATGAGTTTGGATAATCCGTTTCATATGAAATTTGACATGCTGGCGTGTTATATGACTAATAAAGGATTGGTAAATTTAAAATCTGAAAAGTCCCTGTAATTTATGGAAATTATTGTTAGGTCCCAAAAGTTGTATTTTAAGAAATTGAGCCTTTAATTGAATTCTGGTGTTGTGCCGTTTTTACCAAATCGCTTTGCTGAACATATGGAATAATAATGTACATCTATAGAAGATAATAAGGGAAAAAGGGTCATTAATCGAGGTTGACATTAACGAGTTGACTTTAGTTTTCCCAGTGTAATCTTCTTAGTTCGGGTCGAGCGTCTAGGTCGGGCTAAGGGGGTTAAATTTGTTGGTATCCGAGCTAGGTTACGAAAGAATTGGGATGATGGTATGTTAAATTGGTATGTTTTGATGTTTGATTCAATGTTGAATGGCATGTTGCTTGAAAAGTATGTTTTTGGTCAAATGTTGGAGTTTGTGCACTGCTCGATTGTCACGGATCATATGTGAGTTAGATATAATTGTTTGTTGATGCTGAGATAAGGATGCGTGCTGATTTCGAATGATGTAAAGCTTGATGAGTATGATATGCTAAGGTGTTCTATGTCATGTTTGAGGGAAATCGGGGTGCCCGTTGCCTTATTACACTAGTTAAATGTTTTTGTAAACTTGGAATCTTGTTTGAGGCTGGCCTAAATCATGATTTGATTTGTTTTTGTTGTTATGCCTTGTTAGAAATAGCATTGCGGGTCTGAGGAGATAGCTTAGGTCAAATACAATTGTTCATGCGGCTAAGCAGGACAATCAGGGTAACCAGGGGGTTGAGAACCCAACTGATGAGACTTTACCTCCGCCATCACCTGGGGGTGTAGAGCCGGAGCAGCAAGGACAGGCAAGTCCAATTTTGGGTGATGTAGCGCCGCTGGTTGAGGCAATCACAAAAGCGTTTCAGGCTGCGGTAGCTGGAGCACATGTTCAGGCACCTGCAGCTAGGCAGACGGGTTTGCCTTTGGAATGGCTGAGAAGTTTGGGAGCTGTTGAGTTCCATGTAATGTCTCCTGAGGCGTCGGAAGTCTGGTTGGTTAGTTCGATCCGTATTATAGATCAGTAGGGATGAAACGATGTGCGCAAGCTAGGATGTGCAGTTTCTTTGCTCCAGGTTGACGCTTATAGTTGGTGGATGGCTATCACCGCTGGTATGGAACCCAGTGAGGTAGATTGGGAGTTTTTCAGAAGTGCCTTTTGGAGGAAGTATATGGGTGTGAGATACTTGGATGAGAAGAAGGGCAAATTTCTAACGCCCTGGTTTTGGGCCTAGATGTTTTAGACATCAGACCGGACCGGTCGGAAACAGTTCGAATCACGTAAGGTGATTTAAGGAAATCAAGGATCGGGATAAGGTGAAAATGTGGTAAAATTGCTAAAATCATCTAAAATATGTTTAAGAGGTTGGTCAAATAAATTTTACAAAAAGAGTTTCGGAGGTGGTACATTTTGAGTAGTGACAAAATTGTAAAGTTTCAAAATTGTGGAAAATGTGATTTTTAAAGGAGAAGCATAAATCTTAGAATCTTCAGGGTGCTGTATGGAAATTTAGCATTTCCTTAATATGACATGTGTTTAAAATGGTTTTAATTAAATAGTTTTAATTGGCTTTTATTTTATTTAATTAATTAGGTGGTTAATTAGTGAGATTTCATCACGTAACTACAATTCTCTTCTCATTTTTAGCAAAACACAATTATCACTCATTTTCTCAAGAATTCTTTTCTCCCAAACACTCTCTCAATAATTTTCTAAACAATCTTTAAGAGTTCTTTCAAGATCTTCAATATTTTAACTAAGGAAAACTTGTCATTCATTGAGGAAAGCAAGGATTGGATGTAAATCTCATTCTCAACCTCTAATCAAGGTTCTTCATTAAAATTCCCAAGATCTTTGGCTTCTAGTTAATGTTTTTTGTTGACTTTTCATTATAGTTTTGATTTGAGATTGAAATCTTGCAAAAATAAGATGAAATTCTTAATTTTCGGACTTGTTTTGTTAAGCTCTGTTTTAGATTGATTTTAATTGAGTTTTGTGTTGAAAAGAGGTTTTGTTGATATAGATCCCGAAATCCTTGAGTTTCTTGATAGTTCTAGTTGTGTTTTTGAGGTGAAATGATGAAGTAGTGCTTGCTGGAAGTATAAGGATGGGTTTGGATTGATTTTAGATGTGTTTTGGTGTTTCTAATTAATTGGAAGTGATGTATGGTAGCTGGGCTTGGTTTATGAAGCAACCAATTGAGTTTTCGGTTGTTTCGGATGGGTAAATTGGTGTAGTTTGGGTGAGCAACGAGTTTGTGTTTGGTTGCAGGTGTTGAAATGCATTTTAATGCATTTGGAACTCTTTTTTGATGATGTGAAAATAAAGGATCTTGATCCAGGAGCAAATGAGGTGTTGTTGGAGGCTCTAAAATAGTAATTTTCGTGTCGGCGAGCAAGGCTTCGTGTATCGGTGAGTGGAAATGGATTTTCCAGCTTTGTAACACTTTGAGAGTTGTCTTGGGAGCTTAGTGGAAGTTTGAAACACTTAGCTAAGCTCAAGAGTAAGTGATTCGAAAGTCTCTCTCGGAAATGTGCTATGTTTTGATGGAAATGCACTTGAGTTAAATGTGGTTTTGATTACTATTTTTAAGCATTGTTGGTGCTGGACTTTAATGCTATTATGTTAAGGATGCACTAGGTATGTGATCCTTGGTTTTATGTGATAAATGGATATGATGTTAACCATGTTTATGCTTGTCGAAATAGAATTGTGTTTGTGCTTGTAAAACAATGGAATATTGATGTTAAATGATTATATTGGCAAGTGATGAAAGTGGTTTTTGGTTACTTTTAATCGGATATAGTTAGCCGGCTATAGGATTGGGTGCACAGTGAATAAAGTCGCCTTGGATGTCGAGGGGTTGTGATTGTGCCGTAATCTCCATCCAAGTACCCTAACGTTTGAGGCTAAGATCACAACGGTGAATGGTTTAATCCTGTGTGCGAGTCTTATGGTACGTGTCTCGTACTCTCGTTAGTGGAATTATACAACTACCGATGAGTGATGTTGAGGGGTTGTGATTGTGCCATTAATCTTCATCGTGGGTGTTGAGGGGTTGTGATTGTGCCAATGATCTCCACCTTGGGTAGTCTGGTAGTATGTATGAAGCGTGTGGGACAACGCTTGTAATCCGCGTATCCGTTTATGTCTTATGTTTGGTTTGATTTGAGGATTATCACTTGAGAGCCAATATAATGTTAATGATAAATGATTAAGCATGAGATGCTTGTGAATGATGCAAGAATGCATGTGATTTAAAAAGTGTATTGAATGCTTAAATGAGCAATTTTAAAAGGAAGGCATGAGTTTGCAAATGATGTTTCAATGATTAAATGAAATGCATTGATGAATGTTGTTTTAGCGATCCTCACTAAGCAATATGCTTACGGTCATTTATTTCATCAATGCAAATAATTTAGCTTTCAAGGCAGTCCAAAAGTAAGAAGATTCCAAGAGTTTTGGTTAAGCAATGTATGTGATTCACCCTTAGTGTAATAAGAGGCAATGGGTGGGAATTCTTACGTTCTAGATTCGTTGGTGATGGTTGTTGTTTTAAGCATGTTTGGTTTCTGATTTTGGTCTTGTAATCGGCCTCTATTTGGTTTCATGTTTTACTTATGGTGTTTTGCCTATGCTTTAGCTTGTTCTCCTAACAATGCTTGAATAGCTAAAGTACCATCATTGTAACCCCCTTAGCCCGACCTATACAACCCGAACTACGAAGATTACACGGGGAAAACCAAAGTCAACCTGAAAGTCAACCTTGATTAACGACCCATTTTTTTTACTTTTAAACTTATCTAGATGCACATTAACCTTAAGCGTATCCTTAAGAAAAGTATACTTGAAAAGCACAGCGATCAGAAAGAAATAAGGGACTCAATTGCACAACATACAAAGATAGGGACCAAAATGTAAATTCTGGAAAGATAAATGACTTAGCTGATTTTTAAATTACCAATATCAAATTAATCACATTTCATGCTTCTCGGACAAATTTCAGCTCAAACGGACATCTCAACTCAAGCAATTGCAAATACAAAATTCAGGACTAAAACGTAAAGCTTGCAAACCTTAAACCACTCAAATCAGTGCCCAACGGTCTAGTGTTTCGGAACGGGGGTTAACCGTTCCGAAACGCGGGTTTGTTTCGAGACCTGTATCGAAACAGGGCTTGGCAGTGGCAAAAACGTTTCGGAACGGCCTCTACTCGTTTCGATACATGTAGGCCATTACAGGCCCCCGTTTCGAAACGTTAGTGCCCGTTCCGATACGGAGTGCCCAGAAAATGAAGATTTTGCTGGTTTAACATACAATTACACACTCCAACACATCCTAAAGACCTCATAATCAAGCCACAAGTCATCACACATATAAGGCACATGTTTGCAACATTAAAACACATTCATGGCATCAATTAGGAAAATTCACAAGTCTATAGGCATGCTTCCTAATATCCAAAGCAAACAACCATCAAAACATCAAAGCAAGCACCAAAATGGCTATTTACAAATCAAATACAATTAAGGCATCATGCCACAACTACGGAGTCCAAAACATCTCCCAAAATCACATCCTAGGTTCCCATTGACAAATATCAAAATCTAATAATATTGTAAAATAGTCACCATACATGAGCTTAGCTTTCCCTTGGATTATTAGCCTCCTTGTTGCCCACAAACACCTCAATTATCTGCATTATTGGTTCAAGAGAGAGAGCGTAAGCACAAATGCTTAGTGAGGCATGCTCTAAAGAAACAACACAATAATGCATTTTATAAAAACACTTTCCATAAAGCCTTTAGCACTTAAACATCATTATTCATGCAACATTGCATTCACATCAAGCATCTCATGCTTCAATATCATTAACATGTCATATTGGCTTCCAAGTGATAAACCATAACCTTTTTCAACATAAAACACAATCGGATACGTGGATTACAAGCGTTGTCCCATACGCTTCATACACACTACCGAACACACAAGGTGGAGTTTACCGGTACAATCACAACCCCTCAACACCCGTGATGGAGTTTAACGGTACAATCACAACCCTCCACATCACTCATCGGTAGTTGTATAACGTCACTAACGAGAACACGGGACACAAAACACAAGATCCACACATGGACTTTTAACCACCATTGTGATCTTAAACATCTTGTTAGTGTACTTGGATGGAGTTTACGGTACGATTACAACCCCTCAACATCCAAGGCGACTTAATTCACTGTGCACCCAATCCTATAGCCGACTAACTATATCCGATTCAAGTACTTTAAAACCAACACATCACTTGCCAATATACATCAATTATCATCAATAATCCACTGTTTTAAAGCATCTAAAACAAAGCCATTTACAACATGTATCACTATGCATCAATCCACATTTTTATCAAATCAAACCAAGGATCTCTTACCTTGAGCATCCTTCAACAAATGGCTTACATAACCAGCATTAACCATGCTAAACATGCTTTGAAAAACAGAATTTAAACATGCAATTATCAACAAATGCATCGAACCAATCCATTGCTCATCCAAGAGAGTTTTTCCGAAATCTTACTCTTGAGCTTAGTTAAGTTGATTAGACTTAAACTAAGCTCCCAAACCTTCAAACATTCGATACAAAGCTGGAAATCCAACTCCACTCACCAATTCCGTTTCGCAAGCTTGCCGAAACGCCGTTCAAGCCTCCGGATCAACACCACAAGGATCCGAAGGTGTCTTCCCTATTTTAAGCACGTCAAAACAGAGAATTAATGCATCATCATGCATTAAAATCTTCAGCCATTACACCTAAACTCGCTGCTCTCACCAAAACTAACATTTCGGCTACCAAACACAACCAAAATCACCTCCAAACTCTTCCACAACATTACCCAGTTAAGATCCATCACTTCTAAACATTCTTAAACATCAAATAACATCCAAAAAGAACCTAAACTCGTCCTTATACCTCTAGCTATAACAGAACACCAAGATCAACCCAAAAACCACCATTTTCATAAGCAAAAACTTAGGAAAATAAACCTATTCGAGATTACATTGATTAAAACTCAATTACACATCATTAAACATCCAAACTACATTAAAAAGCCATCTCAAAACAGAGCCCAAACAATCACCACAAATTTCTTTAAGATTTAATCCAAATCTTGAGTTTTAAGCCAAAATCAAGATCACAACATTAAAACCTTTAATAAAACTTAACTTAAGGATTGAGAACTTGGGAATTTCAGTAAAGAACTGAGTATTTAGAGGAGAAGAACATCCTTACCTCTAAATGTAGATTTCTCCTTGATTAGAGCCAAAATCCTTAAAAAATTCAATAAGCAAATGAAGAGGATTTGATGTAGAAATGATTAGGAATCTTTTGATGATTGAAACCTCATCATTTAATGTGAAAATCAAAAGAAATGTTGCTGTAGAAATGTGTTTGGCTGAGAGAATTTTGAGAGAAAATGAGATGATAAAGTTTTCAAGAAAGTTAGTTATGAAATCTCAAAATTGGTTTTTCCCATTTCCCTTTAATTAATTAAACATTAAATGAATCATTAAAATCTAAGAAAAATCTGGAGAAATCAATCTTGAGTAAATTAGCTCCTTAAAGATTCAAAGTTTCAATCCTTACAAAACAGTCACCACTAAACTTTTCAAAAAATTACATTTTAGTCACTAATTCGAAATGTCACACTTCCAAACCTTATTTTGTAAAATTGATTTCACAACACTCTTATATATATTAAAAGAGGATTTTTAGATATTTTCCATATTTTTAATGCAACCCGAACTGGGCTTTCCCTAAACCACCTTTTATATTCGAACCGAAAATCAGACTATTCCGGTTCAGACCCTAAACTTCCAAGCCCAAAATTGGGGTGTTACAACTCTCCCCCCCTTAAGAAATTTTGTCCCCGAAATTTACCTGGAGGAAAGAGGTACGGAAACTGCTTCTTCATGTCATCCTTTCGATCCCATGTTGCTTCCTCAGCACCACGATGCTTCCACAACACCTTTACCAAATCAATGATCTTACCTCGAAGAACTTTACTGTCTGAATCCAGAATTTCCACTGGCTCCTCATCATAGGTCAAGTCTGGAGACAATTCCACTTCCGCCACAGGCATAACATGCGCAGGATCCGATTTATACCTCCGCAGCATAGAGACATGAAACACATCATGAATCTTTTCCAACTCTTGTGGCAACCTCAACTTGTATGCAACAGGACCCACACGCTCAATCACTTCGTATGGTCCAATGTACATAGGGCTCAACTTACCCTTTCGGCCAAACCTCATCACCTTTTTCCAAGGTGAAACTTTCAAAAACACACGGTCACCTACCGCATACTCAATCTCCTTACGCTTTAAATCCGCGTAAGGCTTCTGTCGATCAGAAGCTGCCTTCAAACGCTCACAAATGAGCTTCACCTTATCGGTGGTTCCTTTCAATAAAGCTGGCATCGATACCAACTTCTGACCTGTTTCAGCCCAACAAAGAGGAGTTCTGCACTTCCTCTCGTACAAGGCTTCATAAGGTGGCATTTGAATACTTGTTTGGTAGCTATTGTTATAAGCAAACTTCACCAAAGGCAAATGCTTCTCCCAAGAGCCTTGAAACTCAATCACACAGTACCTCAACATATCCTCCAGCACTTGGATAACATGCTCAGACTGTCCATCCGACTATGGATGATAAGAAGTACTAAAATTCAGCCGTGTACCCAAAGCTTGATGCAAACATTCCCAGAAACGCGATGTAAACCTCGGATCTCTATCCAACACAATCGACTTTGGCACACCATGCAGCCGCACAATCTCAGCAATGTACAGCTCTGCAAGCTTATCCAAAGTACACGTAGTATGCACAGGTAAGAAATGCGCACACTTCGTAAGGCGATCCACAATCACCCACACCGAATTCTTTTTCGATGGCGACAAAGGCAAACCAGACACAAATTCCATGGTAATCCTTTCCCACTTCCACTCAGGAATCCTTAACGGTTGCAACAACCCAGAAGGAAACTGATGCTCAGGCTTAACTCACTGACAAACCATGCACTTGCTCACATACTGAGCATCATCTTTCTTTAATCCCACCCAATAGTACTCATCCTTAAGATCATGATACATCTTTTTACTACCAGGGTGCATAGCAAAAGGACTACTATGACCTACAGTCAGAATAGCACGCCTCAACTCAGCATCATTGGGCACTACTATCCGACTCCCAAAACATAAAACTCCATCATCATTAAAACAGAAATCTGATGGCCTATCCTCAACAATATCCTGAACATGTGGCACCAAGGAATCATCCAACAACTGCTTATGCTTTATCAACTGAACCAAGGATGGTTTCACTTGCAATTCAGCCACAAGACCGCCATCTCACGAAATGCTCAAGCTGGCAAATATAGCCCTCAACTCCACTGCTACCTTCCTACTCAAGGAATCCGCTACAACATTAGCTTTACCCGGATGGTACTTGATCGTCAGATCGTAATCTTTAAGCAACTCCACCCAACGTCGTTGCCTAAGATTCAACTCTTTCTGAGACATCAGATACTTCAAACTCTTGTGATCCGTGTATATCATACACTTCTCACCATATAGGTAATGTCTCTAAATTTTCAAAGCAAAAACCACCGCAGCTAACTCAATGTCATGCGTAGGATAATTGCGCTCATGCACCTTCAACTGGCGCGATACATAAGCCACCACCTTACCCTCTTGCATCAACACACACCCCAAACCAACGTAGGATGCGTCACTATACACCACAAACTCTTTCCCTGATTCAGGCTGAACCAAGATAGGAGCTTGCGTCAAAGCTGCCTTAAGCTTCTCAAAAGCCTGTTGTCTCGCTTTCGTCCACTCATACTTAAAATCCTTCTGCAACAACTTCGTCAAAGGTGCAGCAATTTTCGAAAATCCTTCCACGAACCTCCGATATTATCCTGCCAACCCAAGGAAAATACGAACTTCATGAACAGACTTAGGAGGCTTCCAATTCATCACTGCCTCAATATTTTGAGGATCAACACGAATCCCCTCAGCAGAAACCACATGACCAAGGAACACAACTTCCCTGAGCCAGAACTCACACTTGCTTAACTTAGCATAAAGCTGATTCTCCAACAAAGCCTGCAACACAATCCTCAAATGCCCCTCATGCTCCTTCTCAGTACGAGAGTACACGAGGATATCATCAATGAACACCACAACAAATTTGTCCAAGTATTCATGGAACACTCTATTCATCATGTCCATAAAAGCTGTAGGAGCATTCGTCAAACCAAACAGCATCACAAGGAACTCATAATGCCCAAACCTCGTTCTGAAAGCTATTTTTGGCACATCCACATCCTTCACCTTAAACTGGTAATACCCTGACCTTAAGTCAATCTTAGAGAACACAACCGCTCCCCGAAATTTATCAAAAAGATCATCAATCCTCGGCAATGGATACCGATTCTTGATAGTCAACTTGTTAAGCTGACGGTAATCGATGCACATTCTCATAGTGCCATCCTTTTTCTTCACAAACAAGACCGGTGCACCCCAAGGTGACACACTCGGCCGAATGAAACCACGATCAAGCAACTCCTGAAGTTGCATCTTCAGCTCCTTCAACTCCTTAGGTGCCATTCGATAAGGAGTAATGGACACTGGAGTTGTGTTTTCATACATCTCAATTCCAAACTCAACTTCACGATTAGGAGGCAATCTAGGCAACTCCTCCGGAAACACACCAGGAAACTCTCGCACAGTCCTGATATCTTGAACTTGCAACTCCTTAGAGGTAGGATTCATTACAAAGGATAGGTAGGCTTCACAACCTTGCCTCAGCATCCGGCTCGCCTCCAATGTAGACATCACATTGGCAAGAAACTTCACATTCTCACCAACCACCACTACCTCATAATCATCCGCAAGCTTCAACGAAACTCGCTCGTTCTCAAAATCCACCACAGCTTGATGTTCCACAAGCCAATCCATACCAAGGATTACATCAAAACCATAGAACGGCAATTCCATGAGATCAACATGAAAAACATGGTTTTGCACAACCAAGGGACATCTTCTATACAACTTCCGTGTCACAACGGTCTCACCAAAGGAACTAGTTACACGCATACCAACATCCAAAGACTCAACAGGTAAACCAAGTAATTGAGCATGTTCACGCAATATGTACGAGTGTGTAGATCCAGAATCAATCAAGGAAAGTAATGACAAGGGTTGCAAAGTGAAGGTACCTGCGATCACATCCGTGTCATTCCTCCCCTCTCGCTGAGCATACACTCGAGCCTGGCCACCACCCTCAGGTTGGACAGCCACCACATGAGCCACATTCCTTCCACCATCATCTCTGCGCTGGAAGTTACCACGGCCGCGCCCACGAGTGCAACAACACCAGGAGGGCGTCCCTGACCACCACCGGTCAACAAAGAACACTCCCTCCTCATGTGGTCTGCCGAACCACAATTCCAGCACGAATTACCGGCCACTGCAACAGGAGCCTGCACCTCTCTCGCTGCCCGAGGACAATCACGCCTCAAATGACCACGCGATCCACACGCCCAACATGTGTTCTGATCAGCTCTCGCCCTGTCTCCCTGAACAGGCGCACCATGCCCTCCACCACCACGCCTAGCAGAAGACTGATACCTCCTTTCTCGTCCTCTCTTGTTCCGTCCACCACCGGAACTATACTCAGCAACTCTCTTGCCCGAGCCAGAACCAGCACTCCTAGAAGACAAACCCAGATTCTGCTCAATGTCCTTTGCCCTACTAACCAGCACATCAAAATCAGTGTACTCAGCGGCAAGCATAAAGGTCTTTACTTCCGTCACCAAACCATACCGGAAACGTTCACACCTTTCCCGTTCATCAGGAATAAGCTCAGGTGCGTATTGACTGAGACGGACAAACAGGATCTCGTACTCAGCCACCGTCATGCTCCCTTGAGTAAGAGACATGAACTCTCTTTTCTTTTCATCCAGGTATCGCACACCTAGATACTTTCTCTTGAACGCGTTCAGAAAGAACGTCCAAGTCACATCAACTTCCTTCATTCCGGAGACAATGGTTGTCCACCAGGTATACGCATCATCATGTAACATCGATACCACACATCCTAGCTTCTGCACATCATTGCAGTTCATTTGTCCCAATATCCTCTTGGTACTTTCCAACCAAGATTCGGAACCCTCAGCAGACAACCCTTGAACTCAGTCCCTCCCAGACTACGCAAACGTTCCAAAGGTAACCTCGCATTAGCATCACTCTGATGCCTAGCTCCATGAGCTCCAGCTACTGCCGCCTGAAAGGCTCCAGCAATAGCATGTATCAAAACTGTCATGTCAGGAGCAGCTTGCCCCTGCCCTAGCACCAACACCAGCTCCATCACCTCCAGCACCACCACCACCGGGCGGTCCACCACCAGGAGGAGGAGGTAAATCCACAACATTTTCAGCATTGTTCTCATTCTCGTTCTGAGCCATATCTCGCGTATTAATTCTCGTCTCTCTATGAGGTCCCATTCACTAAAACAATGCACTAACACAAATGCAATAAACATAACCATGCTCAGCAAGGTAAGAAATCCAAGTACTCAAGCTCATTTCCAAACAAAACAATTCATTTCATTAGTTTTGATATGGCAATGGGTTCCTCTAACATGCTTCAACATAGCATACATCACAATTGTCACAAACTTTACAATTCACACATCACACTTTCATTCAAAAAGGCACACCATGCAATCATGCATACATCACCCACATAACCATTCTTGTTTACTCGAGAACTCAGCTCTGATACCACCAAATGTAACCCCCTTAGCCCGGCCTAGACGGTTGACCCGAACTATGAAGATTACACGGGGAAAACCAAAGTCAACCTGAAAGTCAACCTTGATTAACGATCCATTTTTTTCCTTTTAAACTTATCTATATGCACATTAACCTTAAGCATATCCTTAAGAAAAGCATACTTGAAAAGCACAGCGATCGGAAAGCAATAAGGGACTCAATTGCACAACATACAAAGATAGGGACCAAAATGTAAATTCTGGAAAGATAAATGACTTAGCTAATTTTTAAATTACCAATATCAAATTAATCACATTTCATGCTTTCCGAACAAATTTCAGCTCAATTGCAGATTTTGCTGGTTTAACTAACAATTACACACTCCAACACATCCTAAAGACCTCCTAATCAAGCCACAAGTAATCACACATATAAGGCACGTGTTTGCAACATTAAAACACATTCATGGCATCAATTAGGAAAATTCACAAGTCTATAGGCATGCTTCCTAATATCCAAAGCAAACAACCATCAAAACATCAAAGCAAGCACCAAAATGGCTATTTACAAATCCAATACAATTAAGGCATCATGCCACAACTACGGAGTCCAAAACATCTCCCAAAATCACATCCTAGGTTCCCATTGACAAATATCAAAATCTAATAATATTGTAAAATAGTCACCATACATGAGCTTAGCTTTCCCTTGGATTCTTAGCCTCCTTGCTGACCACAAACACCTCAATTATCTGCATTATTGGTTCAAGAGAGAGAGCGTAAGCACAAATGCTTAGTGAGGCATGCTCTAAAGAAACAACACAATAATGCATTTTATAAAAACACTTTCCATAAAGCCTTTAGCACTTAAACATCATTATTCATGCAACATTGCATTCACATCAAGCATCTCATGCTTCAATATCATTAACATGTCATATTGGCTTCCAAGTGATAAACCATAACCTTTTTCACCATAAAACACAATCGGATACGCGGATTACAAGCGTTGTCCCATACGCTTCATACACACTACCGAACACACAAGGTGGAGTTTACCGGTACAATCATAACCCCTTAACACCCGTGATGGAGTTTAACGGTACAATCACAACCCCTCCACATCACTCATCGCTAGTTGTATAACATCACTAACGAGAACACGGGACACACAACACAAGATCCACACATGGACTTTTAACCACCATTGTGATCTTAAACATCTCGTTAGTGTACTTGGATGGAGTTTACGATACGATTACAACCCCTCAACATCCAAGGCGACTTACTTCACGGTGCACCCAATCCTATAGCCGATTAACTATATCTGATTCAAGTACTTTAAAACCAACACATCACTTGCCAATATACATCAATTATCATCAATAATCCACTGTATTTTAAAGCATCTAAATCAAAGCCATTTACAACATGTATCACTATGCATCAATCCACATTTTTATCAAATCAAACCAAGGATCTCTTACCTTGAGCATCCTTCAACAAATGGCTTACATAACCAGCATTAACCATGCTAAACATGCTTTGAAAAACAGAATTTAAACATGCAATTATCAACAAATGCATCGAACCAATCCATGGCTCATCCAAGAGAGTTTTTCCGAACACTTACTCTTGAGCTTAGTTAAGTTGATTAGACTTAAACTAACCTCCCAAACCTTCAAACATTCGATACAAAGCTGGAAATCCAACTCCACTCACCAATTTCGTTTCGCAAGCTTACCGAAACGCCGTTCAAGCCTCCGGATCAACACCACAAGGATCCGAAGATTTCTCCCATGTTTTAAACACATCAAAGCAGAGGATTAATGCATCATCATGCATTAAAATCTTCAGCCATTACACCTAAACTCGCTGCTCTCACCAAAACTAACATTTTGACTACCAAACACAACCGAAATTACCTCCTAACACTTCCACAACAATACCCAGCCAAAATCCATCACTTCTAAACATTCTTAAACATCAAATAACATCCAAAAAGAACCTAAACTCATCCTTATACCTCTAGCTATAACAGAACACCAAGATCACCCCAAAAACTTAGGAAAATCAACCTATTCGGGATTGCATTGATTAAACCTCAATTACACATCATTAAACATCAAAAATACATTAAAAAAGCCATCTCAAAACAGAGCCCAAACAATCACCGCAAATTTCTTTAAGATTTAATCCAAATCTTGAGTTTTAAGCCAAAATCAAGATCACAACATTAAAACCATTAATAAAACTTAACTTAAGGATTGACAACTTGGGAATTTCAGTAAAGAACTGAGTATTTGGTGAAGAAGAACATCCTTACCTCTAAATGTAGATTTCTCCTTGATTAGAGCCAAAATCCTTGAAAATTCAATAAGCAAATGAAGAGGATTTGATGTAGAAATGATTAGGAATCTTTTGATGATTGAAACCTCATCATTTAATGTGAAAATCAAAAGAAATGTTGCTGTAGAAATGTGTTTGGCTGTGAGAATTTTGAGAGAAAATGAGATGAGAAAGTTTTCAAGAAAGTTAGTTATGAAATCTCAAAATTGGTTTTTCCCATTTCCCTTTGATTAATTAAACATTAAATGAATCATTAAAATCTGAGAAAAATCTGGAGAAATCAATCTTGGGTAAATTATCTCCTTAATGATTCAAAGTTTCAATCCTTACAAAACAATCACCATTGAACTTTTCAAAAAATTACATTTTAGTCACTAATTCAAAATTTCACACTTCCAAACCTTATTTTGTAAAATTGATTTCACCACACTCTTATATATATTAAAAGAGGATTTTTAGATATTTTTCCATATTTTTAATGCAACCCGAACTAGGCTTTCCCTAAACCACCTTTTATATTCAAACCGAAAATCAGACCGGTCCGGTTCAGACCCTAAACTTCCAAGCCCAAATTGGGGTGTTACAATCATGGTTTGATGAGTTTGATGAGTGTGGTTTACTATTTGTTGATGCCTGCATGTCTAATAGGTAGATTATATCTTGTATGCATGATTTAAGCTTGATTGGATATGTTTTAGCATGTTTAAATGATGTTGGAATGAGACTTTCTGGTATGCGTATCGACACACCGGGAAGTGTATCGATACACTAAAGCAAAATTCAGACATTTAAGTATAGGCGTATCGGTACGAATTGCCCGCGTATCCATACGTCCAAGCCAAGTTTGAAGGCCGTACCGATACACATGGAAGCGTTTCGATACTCCCTTCCCATTTTTGGCTACTGTCTTTCTGCGTATCAATACAAGCTCAACTGTATCAATACAGGTAGTAAATTCAGTTAAAAGTATCTTCTAAAGTCTGGAAATGTTACGTTTTGGTCCTTGAATGTTAATTGGTCAATTGGATGAGTTTGGATGATCGGTTTGAGCTAAAATTTGACGTGATAACATGTTAAATGATTAATTGAGGTTTGGTAACTTTAAAATCGGAAAAGTCCCTGTATTTTTTTCAATTTGCAAAATGGTCCCTAAAAGTCATAATTATGCAATTGAACCCCTAATTGAACTCTAATCGAAGTGTCGTATCTTTCTAATGGTCTTGCTGAACACGAAAGTTAATAATGTGCATCTAGGGAAGAGAAAAAGAAAAAAGAGACGTTAATCAAGGTTGACTTTAACGAGTTGACTTTGGTTTTCCCTGTGTAATCTTCTTAGTTCGGGTCGGGCGTCTAGGCCGGGCTAAAGGGGTTACAGAATTCATATCGCTTGTTCAGGGAAATCTCTCGGTGGGTGAGTACGAGGTCCAGTTCGTATGTTTGAGTACCTGAGTTGATGCCAAGTGAGAGGCATCGCTGTGATCGCTTTTGATATGGGCTGGTGCTGGAAGTAAAGACCTATATTATGGTTACAGACTACATGGATTTTTTATGTGCTTGTATGTCGAGCTAAGGACATCGAGCAGAATTTGGGTTTGTCATCTCGTGGAGGTGGTTCTAGCTCTGGTAAGAGAGCATATGAGTTTAGTTCTAGTGGTGGACGGAACAAGAGGGGTCGAGATAAGAGGTATCATCCTGCTGCTAGGCAAGGTAATTTTGGAAATAGTGCACCAGCTCAGGGAAACTGGACGAGGGCTGAGTAGAACACATGCTAGACATGTGGATCAAGGGACCATCTGAGGCGAGATTTTCCACGTGCAGCTAGAGAGGCACATGCTCCTATTGTGGTAACAGGGAATTCTTGCTGGAACTGTTGTTCAGCATATCATATGAGGCGTGAGTGTCCTCTGTTAGCCGGTGGAGGCCAGGGACGTGCACTTGATGTGGCTGCACCTGAGAGAGGTCATGGGCGCAGACGAGGTAACTTCCAGAGCAGGGAAGAGATTCAGCGTGGTATCGCTCATGTGGTAGCAGTTCGGCCTGAAAGAGGCGGTCCTGCGAGAGTCTATGCTCAGCGCGAGGAGCGCAACGACATTGATGTTATCTCAGGTACCTTTATTCTACAGTCTTTATCATTGTTGGCTTTAATTAATTCTAGATCCACGGATTCTTATATCTTGAGTGAGCATGCGAATTTGCTTGATATACTTTTTGAGTTGCTTGAAGTAGGAATACAAGGGACTAGTTCTTTTGGTGAGACTGTAGTCACTAGGAATGTAAGTTACCCTTTTATGGATTTGATGTGATCCTCGGTATGATTTGGTTGTCTGAGCATAGAGTAGTGGTAGACTTTGATGTTAAGTGAGTCACCTTGAAGCTTGCTGATGATTATGAGGTGGTGATAGTATGTGAGAATGTGAAATTCTTGTCCAATGTGGTTTCGGCTATGGAAGCAAGCCGTATGCTGAGGATGGGTTGTGAGGCTTATCTTTCATACATGATGAATCCTGGTACAAAGGATGTACGTGTGCAGGACATCAGAACCGTTTGCGATTTTCTGGGTGTCTTTCTAGAAGAGTTACATGGGTTGCCGCCAAACAGGGAAGTTGAGTTTGGTATCGAGTTGTATGTGAATACGACTCCAGTTTCCATTGCTCCTTATCGAATGGCACCGTAAGAGCTGAAGGATCTGAAGATGCAACTTCAGGGGTTGCTTGATCGAGGGTTTATCTGACCGAGTGTGTCACCTTAGGGTGCGCCGATGTTGTTTGTAAAGAAGAAAGATGGGACAATGCGGATGTGTATAGAATATCGGCAACTGAACAAGTTGACGATTAAGAACAAGTACCCCTTGCAAGGAATCGATGATCTCTTTGATCAGTTTCGAGGAGCCTCGTTGTTTTCTAAGATTGATTTAAGGTCAGGGTATTACCAGTTGAAGGTAAAAGATGTGGACGTACCTAAGACACCTTTAGGGACGAGGTACGAGCATTATGAGTTCTTAGTGTTGTCGTTTTGTTTGACCAATGCACCTATTGTGTTCATGGACATGATGAATCATGTGTTCCATGAGTTTTTGGATCAGTTTGTGGTGGTGTTCATCGATGATATCATTTTGTACTCTCGTACTGAGGAGGATATGATAGACTTCTAAGGATAGTGTTGTAAGTGTTGTTGGAGAACCAACTTTATGCTAAGCTGAGCAAGGTTGAGTTTTGGCTTAGAGAGGTAGTCTTCCTTGAACATGTTGTGTCAACCGAGGGTATTCGTGTTAATCCACGTAAGGTTGAGGCAGTGATGAGTTGGAAGGTGCCTAAGTTGGTGACATAAGTGTGAAGTTTTCTTGGTTTGGTTGGATATTACCGTAGGTTTGTCAAGGGTTTCTCGAATATTGTTGCACCTTTGACCAAGTTGGTGTAGAAGAATGTTCTCTTTGGGTGGACAAATGTGAGGCAGCAAGCTTTTGAGAAGCTGAAGGAAGCTTTGACACAAGCTCATGTCTTGATTCAACCCGAGTCTGGTAAGGAGTTTGTAGTCTATATTGATGTGTCCATTGTTAGTTTGGGTTGTGTGTTGATGCAGGAGGGCAAGGTAGTGGCATATGCATCTAGGAAGTTGAAGGTGGATGAGCGTAACTACCCTACTCACGATCTTGAGCTTGCGACTGTTATGTTTGCTTTGAAGATTTGGAGGCATTATCTGTATGGCGAGAAGTGTGTGGTGTTCACAGATTATAAGAGTTTAGAGTATCTTATGTCTCAGAAAGAGTTGAATCTTAGGCAACATCTTTGGGTGGAGTTGCTTAAGAATTATGATATGTGGATATAGTATCATCCAGGAAAGGCCAATGTTGTGGCCGATTCTTTGAGTAGAAAAGTGGATGTGGAATTGAGGGCAATGTTTCCTCGCTTGAGCATATCGCGAGATGGTGGTCTTGTTGCTGAATTACAAGTGAAACAATCCATGATCCAATTGATCAAGGACAAGCAGTTGATTGATGATTCTCTTGTCCCTCATGTTCAGGATATTGCGGATGGTTAGCCTTCCGATTTCAGTTTTAATGATGATGGTGTTCTGTGTTTTGGGAGTCGAATAGTGGTACCGAGTGATGTTGAGTTAAGGCACACTATTCTGACTGAAGCTCATAGTAGTCCTTTCGCTATGCACCCTGGTAGTACAAAGATGTATCGTGATTTGAAGGATGAGTACTACTAGATAGGGTTGAAAAAGGATGTTGCTGAGTTCGTTAGCAAGTGCATGGTGTGTTAGCGAGTGAAGGCTGAACATCAGGTACCTTTTAGGTTGTTGCAACATTTGAGAATCCCAAAATGGTAGTGGGAAAGTACTACCATGGATTTTGTGTCTGGTTTGTCATTGTCACCATCTAAGAAGAATTCGGTTTGGGTGATTGTTGATCGCCTTACGAAGTGTGCACATTTCTTTCATGTGCATACTATGTATACCTTGGATAAGATGGCAGAGTTGAATATTGTTGAGATTGTGCGGCTGCATAGTGTGCTGAAATCTATAGTGCCGGATAGGGATCCGAGGTTTACATCAAGGTTTTGGGAATGTTTGCATCAAGCCTTGGGTGCATAGTTGAATTTTAGTACTTCTTATCATCCTCAGACGGATAGACAGACGGAACGTGTTATCCAGGTACTTGAGGACATGTTGAGATGCTGCGTTATAGATTTTCAGGGTTATTGGGAGAAGCATCTCTCGTTGGTTGAGTTTGTGTATAACAATAGTTATCAGGCAAGCATTCAAATGGCTTCATACGAGGCTTTGTATGGGAGAAAGTGCAGAACACCTCATTGTTGGGCAGAAATGGGGCAAAAGTTTATTTCGATGTAGACTATGTTGAAAGGCACCACTGAGAAGGTGAAGCTCATTTGTGAGCGTCTGACAGCAGCATCGGATCGGCAAAAGTCTTACGTGGATCTGAAGCGTAAGGAGATTGAGTTTGCGGTTTGCGAACATGTGTTTTTAAAAGTATCGCCTTGGAAGAAGGTGATGAGATTTGGGCGTAAAGGTAAGCTTAGCCTGAGGTTTATTCGACCATGTGAGGTTGTGGAGCGTATTAATCATGTGGCTTATCGGTTGAGGTTGCCTCCCGAGTTGGAAAAAATTCATGATGTGTTTCATGTCTCTATGTTGAGGAGGTACAGATCGGATCCTTCGCATGTGATGCCTGTTGGGGAGATAGAGTTGAATCTGGATTTGTCTTTTGACGAGGAACCGGTAAAGATTCTGGATTCTAGTAGCAATGTTCTTCGTGGCAAGACGATAGAGCTTGTGAAGGTGTTGTGGTGACACCGAGGAGTTGAGGAGGAAACTTCTTAAGTGGGGGAGAGTTGTAAAACCCTGGTTTTTGGCCTAGATGTTTTAGACATCGGATTGTTTGGAAACAGTTCAAATTGTATTAGGTGGTTTAGGGAAATCAAGGATCGGGAAGGGATAAAAATATGACAAAAATTGCTAAAATCCTCTAAAATCATGTTTAAGAGGTTGGTCAAATCAATTTTACAAAATAGGTTTTTGGAAGTGGTACATTTTCGTTAGTTACCAAAATGAAAAGTTTCAAAACTGTGGAAAAATGCAATTTCAAAAAAGGCTTCTTAAATCTTAGAATCTTTAGGGAGCTATGGTGCAATTACACCTTCCTTAAATTGACATGTGTTTTTAAATGATTTTTGGATGATTAAAATAAACATGATTTTATTTAATTAAATTGGTAAAATAGGAAATTGAGATTTCATTTCACGTAACTAACTTTCATTTTAAGCAAATACCATTTTCTCAACTCTTTCTCCAGAATTCTTTTCTCCCAAACACTCTCTCTTTGATTTCTAAATCATTTTCAACAATTCTCTTCAAGTTCTTCAAGATTTGTGAAGGAAAAACTTGTCAAACTTTAAGAAAGGCAAAGATTGGAGGTAAATCCCGTTCTCAACCTTCAATCTAGGTTCTTTATTGAAATTCCCAAGATCTTTGGCTCCTAATTGTTGTTTTCGGCTAAGTTTTAATTATAGTTTTGATTTAATATCAAAATCTTGCAAAATAGTGGTTTAAATCTTGATTTTCGGATTGTTATTGATGAGCTATGTTTTGGATTGATTTTAATTGAGATATGAGTTGATTATTATGGTTAAAAGGGCTTTGATAATATAGATCCCGAAATCCTTGAGATCCTTGAGTTTCTTGATCGTTTTAGTTGAGTTTTTGTGGTGATTTGATAGTGTTATGCTTGCTGGAGGTATAAGGAAGGGTTTATGATGTTTTTAGATGTGTTTTGATGTTTAATAATGGTTGGAAGTGTTGTATGTTGGCAGGGTTTGTTTAGAAAGCAATCGATTGAGTTTTTAGTTGTTTCGGATGGGTAAATTGGTGTAGTTTTGGTGAGCAACGAGCTTGTGTTTTGTTGCTGGAGTTGAAATGCATTTTAATGCGTTTGGTCTCTGTTTTGCTGCTCTAAAACAAGGGATCTTGATCCGGAAGCAAGCGAAGCATTGTTGGAGGCTTCAAAAGGGTGATCTTCGCATCAGCGAGCGAGGTTTCACGTATCGGTGAGTGGAAATGGATTTTCCATCTTTGTAATGCTTTGAGTGTGGTGTTGGGAGCTTAGTGTAAGTTTGAAACACTTAGCTAAGCTCAAGAGAAAGTAAATCGAAAGTCTCTCTCTCAGAATTTGCTATGTTTTGAATTGAAATACACTTGAATTAAATGTGGTTTAATTACTATTTTAAAGCATGTTGTTGAGCATTGAGAATGATGGTTTTTTATGCCATTTTATTAAGGATACACTTGGTAGGTGCTCCTTGGATTTATGAGATATTTGCATTTGAGTTTAAGCATGTTTATGCTTTTGAAAATGGCATTGTGATTTATGCTTGTAAAACACTGAAATGATGATGTTAAATGATTATATTGGCAAGTGATGGAAATGGTTTTTGGTTACTTTAATCAGATATAGTTAGCCGACTATAGGATTGGGTGCACTGTGAATAAAGTCGCCTTGGATGTCGAGGGGTTGTGATTGTACCGTACACTCCATTCAAGTACCCTAATGATTGAGATTAAGATCACAACAGTGGATGGTCTAATCCCGTGTGTGGATCTTGTGGTATGTGTCTCGTGCTCTTGTTAGTGGAATTATACAACTGCCGATGAGTGATGTTGAGGGGTTGTGATTGTACCGTTAAACTCCACCACGTGTGTCACTAATGTTGATGGTCTAATCTCGTGTGTTAGCCTTGAGGGTCTGGTAGTGTGTATGAAACATGTGGGACAACGCTTGTAATCCGCGTATCCGATTCTATCATTGTGATGGTTTTGAGATGGTTTGTTAATGATAACTAGCGAGCCAATATAAAGATGTTGTGAAATAGATTAAGCATGTGATGCTTGAGAATTATGCTAGAATGTATGTGATGCTTGGTTTAAGCAGGAGCAAAGGATTTTGTTGTTATTTTAATGGTGCTATGAGCATGTGGTTTTAAAAGGGCATTGATGCTTCAAAGGGCATGTTTAAAAGAAAGGCATATGTTGACAAATTATGATGTTTTGGTTTTACAAACTGCATTGATGAATGTGTGGTTTTTAGCGGTCCTCACTAAGCTTTATGCTTACGCTCATTTGTTTCATCAATGCAAAGAATTGAGCATTTGAGGCAGCAAGAGAGCGAGGGGATTCCAAGTATTTTGGCTAAGCAATGTATGTGGTTTTATTTTAGTGTAATAAGAGGCAATGGGTGAGATTTCTACTCTTGGTTTTATTGGTGATGTTTAACACCTTGGGCATGTTTGGTTTATATTTTTGGACATGTAAATGGTCTCTATTTGGTTTTGGTCTTGCTTATATTGTTTTGGCTATGCTATGGCTTATATTCTAAAGCATGCTTGAGTAGCTAGTATTTTCACCTTGAATTGCCATGCTTGATGCTTGTGTTATGTTGTTAGTTGATGCTCATATGTTTTGTTATTTGATTAAAGCATGTATGGATGTTCTAAACATGTCTAGTTGATGTTAAATGTGATTTTAAGGCTATTGAATGTGAAAATCTGGTATGTGTATCGGTACTCGGGGAAGAGTATCGATACACTAAGGTTAAATTCAGGCTTTTTGGCTTAGGTGTACTGATATGAATTGCCCGCGTATCAATACGCCTAGGCAAATGTTTGAAGGCCGTACCGATATGGGCATGAGCGTTTCGATACCCTTTTGCCAACTTTGGCTACTACCATTTAGCGTATCGATACAGGTTAAGGCGTACCGATACGGGTTTGTTAATTTCAGTTCAAATAATCTTTTAAGTTTGGAATTGTTGCATTTTGGTCCCTGAATGATGTATGTTTAATTGATGAGTTTGGATGATCCGTTCATGGTGAAATTTGACACGCTGACGCGTTATATGACAAATAAAGGATTGGTTACTTTAAAATTTCAAAAGTCTCTGTAATTTATGGCAATTACAGTTTAGTCCTTAAAGTTGTATTTTAAGCCATTGAGCCCCTAATTGAAATTCGATCGTTGTGCCATTTTTGCCAAATCACTTTGCTGAACATATAGGATAATAATTTGCATCTAGAGTAGATAAAAAAGAAAAAAAAGGTCGTTAATCAAGGTTGACTTTAACGAATTGACTTCGGTTTTCCCATTGTAATCTTCTTAGTTCAAGTCGGAAGTCTAGGCCGGACTAAGAGGGTTACATTGGGCAACGAAACGTGGTGGATTTGCTTGTTGGAGTTTTGAATGCATTGAGATACATTAATTCTCTGGTATTATGTGATTAAATTAGGTGAGAACATTTCAGAAGCAACCAGTGAAGTTTTGGGAGCTTCAGACACTTAGTAACGCGTCGGCTAATCAAGGTTTTATGTGTTGGTGAGTGAGAATGTGGATTTTAGCTTTGCAATGTAACAAAGATGGTTTTGGGAACTTAGATGTGAGCTTGAAACGCTTATCTAAGTTTGAAAGTAAGTATAAGGAATTTCTCTCTTGGTTGTGCTATTATGAAATGGTTTTTATGCACTTGGTTTTTAATTCATGTTACCTATTGTTAAATCATGTTTAGAGCATATGGTTTTTCTGTTCTTAATGATGTGTTCATGAAGGATGCACATGGTAAGTGATCCTTGTAAGTATATGTTTTATACTTGTGATTTAAAGCATGGTTTAATGCTTTGGAAAATGATTTAGTGATGATGCTTTGAAAACAATGAGGAATGTGGTGAAATGTGAATTATATTTGCAAGTGATGTTATATAAATGGTTTATAAATGTTATCGGATATAGTTAGCTGGCTATAGGATTGAGTGCTCTATAAACAAGTCACAATGGATGTCGAGGGGTTTATACGGTGTATCGAATACTCAATCCAAGTATCCTAAGGATTGAGGAATGTGTGTGGTGTCCCATCTCTCGTTAATAGGGTTATACATCTACAGATGAGTGGTGTCAAGGGGTTTATACGGTGTACCAAATACTCCACCACTAGTGTCGTAACGGTTGATGGTAGCTCCTGTGTGTGAAACTTGAGATGCCGGTGAGAATGTATGAAGTGTTTGGACAACACTTGTGAATCCGTGTATCCGATATGATGTTTTGAGAAATGAACTTGTTTAATGATCACTTGTAAGCCAATATAATTGTTGATGTATCATGAGATGGTTTATGTTGTATATTGTGATTTATACATGTTTAACTCTTTAAGCTTTGCATTTGGTAGTTATGCATGGGAAGGCTTAAATTGGGTGTTGGCAATAAGAATTGATGTTGGTTCATGATACATGTTGCATATGGTTTATGATGCTAATTTTTTATTGGATAAAGTGTATGGTTTTAAAGGCATGCTAGTTTTCAAATGATGATTTGAAGTAATTGAAATGAGATTTAAATGTGGACTTGGAAAATGGTTTTAATGAATTCATGATGTTTTGTTTTTTAGCACTCCTCACTAAGCCTTGTGTGCTTACACTCTATTTTTTCCAACAATGCAGAGAATTGAGGTTAGGAAGGCTGCGTGGAGCAAGGGATCGAAAGAGACTTAATTTGAGAAAGTATGTTTCAGTTTAGACTATAAGTAATAAGGGCAATGGGGGATCCATTGTGTTTTGGGAGATTTGTGTAAACTCCCTACTCAAGCGAGTTTATAATGTTGTTTTTGACTTGTAAATGTCCTTTGGTATTTGGTTTGTGCTTTGCTATGGATTTTGGTTTCTTGCTTGGTTTGTTTACTAGGTTGCATGCCTATAGTTTATCTTCGATGCAAATTTCCATGAGATGATGTTTGAATATGTTGTATACATGTTAGAAACATGTTTAGGTGGTTTATGTTGCATTAAAGAGTGAAAACCCAACAAAATACGACATTACGAGCCCAGGTGTATCGATACACCTAAGGCGGTATTGATATAGTGAACCTGAAATGGGCATTGGGTTTCGAACCAATGAATGGTGTATCGAAACATGCTCTAATGAATTGGCTGCTGGAATTTTTTGTATCGATACGCTTTGGAGAACGTATCGATACGGGCTAGTGTTCCGAAACACCCATAGCTGTTTCAAAAGAAGATGTCTCAATACAAGGCTGAGTGTATCGATACACGTAGTGGTTAACTAGTTAATTGGAATCTTTTGGAGTTCTGTTTCTTTACGTTTCAGTCATTGAATGTTGTGGATGCAATTAAACATGTTTGAATGATCAGATTGAGCTGAGATTTGACACAATGGCATATAATATGACTAATTAAAGGATGGTAACTTAAAATTTGAAGAAGCTCTTGTTGTTTGGTAAAATTACATATTGATCCCTATCACATGTTGTAATTAATTGGATGCCAAATTAATGTTTGTTTGAGTTGATGTTTCTTCCGTTGCGAGTCTAAACACGTGTAAATTGTACGATGATGTTGCTTTGCACGAAGATTGAGGTAAACTTCCCGGTTTACTTCAATATTGAGGGCTGTCTATTGAGGTAAAAAGAAAAAAAAAAGGTCATCTATTGAGGTAAACTTCCCAGTTTACTTCAATATTCACTGTGTGACCCGTTCGGTTCGGTCGGGCGTCTAGGCCGGGTCGAGGGTGTTATATTTGGAGGTGTTAGAGCCATGTTACGAAAGAGTGGGATATTGGTAAGTTGATATGACATAATTGAAAATTGTACGATGATGTTGCTTTGCACAGAGATTGTTATAGACATGTTGATGTAGATAGAATATTGTTGATGCTATGCACGATGGTTGTGATATATGTGTTAACTGCTATATACATGTTGATGTTGTGAGTTGATCTTGTTGGTTGATGTGCATGGTGTTTGCAATATGTATGTTGATTGCCTTATATTATGTTGGGAAAAAAATTGGGATACCAATTGCTTTATTACTATAGTCCAAAATATTTTGGTTTGTGATGGAAGTCTTGGTTCCTTGCTTAAAGTTGGCCTGAATGTTTTGTTTTGTTAGTGTATTATCATACCTTAGATATTTCTTTTAGCACAATAAATCTAGGAGAGAGTTGCGATCTAGTATGATTATTGTTGTTGTTGGGCAAGGAGTGGAGGAGTGTGTTATGTCTGCTGGGGGTTTGACTCCCCGAAGTAAGTACAACCTGTATCGGTTGGGCCAATGTTGAATGAAACTTTTTTGGCTTGGCTTAACTCAGTGAACTACCATTACCTACAGTACCTTCACTATCAAGAGCAGTACCTTTTTCGGGTGTTTATGGACTTTTCTAGAGCAATGCTATAATTCTTGTGCGAGTGTGTGCAGGTTTTGTGAACATATATGTGTGCCTAGACTACTTAGTAACTAGAACTATTATGCTACTCACTTGAGTTTTATTTCAAACTAATTTTTTTACTGCAGGCAATTCTTAGGCTCATTTAGTTTTTTCTAACTTAGACAGAGTTTTTCTTTTTTCTACTAGAGTCGGTTTTGGGCACCTCTAGCTATCTTCCTAGATCCGGTGTTAGGCACCTCTAGGAGTAACTGAGTCTAAGTTTTTGTTTTCTTCTTCTTCTTCTTTTTTCTAACTCAAGTGGTTAAGCTTCCTATTCTAAATTTACTACAGTAGTCTAGACATCATATAAGTCACAAAGGTGTTTTTAAAGTTCAGAACTATAGTAAGGCTCTAGATAATTCCTAATACCCTAAAGACATTGTCACGACAGAGATTGTCGCGACAGGTAAGTGCATTTCAAAGACTTAAGCCATTTTTTTGACACAAAAATTAACTCGAATTGGGATACAAATTAAAATAAGTTCATTAATTAAAGGAGGACTGCCTACCCCCAAACTCGAGGGTTGCATTGTCCTCAATGAATAACACAAACAAAAAATAAAAACATCACAAATATCAAATAAAAACAGGATGACAAAAGAGTAAAAGAACTTAAGTTGAAGAGTTGTTGTCGCCGTTGCTGTCTATGCGGAGCTGCCTGCGGGTAGTTCCTTAGGTGGAAGAGGTTGGCTTTGGAGTTGATGATGGTGAGGCTACCTTCTTCTTGGCCTCTCTAGGTGGCTGGACTTTAGTAGAAGAGATTTTTGGGGCCTTGTCCAGGACCTCGAGTTCATTGTCGCTGCTACTGCTGCTGTTGTTTTCTGCTCTGTCGCAGCAGGGTCCCTCAACATCGATGTCAAGTCGTTTCTTCTTCATCTGAGGGAAGTCCTTGGCTATCTCCCGGACGACAGAGGGCTCGGAGTCAGAGTCATCCTGCCAGGCTGAGGACGAGGAGAAACCTTCGAAATACTTGGGATCTATCTATGGCAGTGGTCCCTTCCTTTTGGTTCCTCGAGGGGTGGCAGATCGTCTGTCGCCGTCTCCGAACGTGGCAGAGGGTGTAGTAGAGGTAGCAGTCAGCATGGGCGTTTTAGGGCTGGCAGCAGGTATAGGGGTGGCAAGAAGAGTTTCTGGAAAAGAGGGAAACTGCATGTTTGGATGATTTAACTCAACTTTTATAAAGTTTACCGTGGCAGTGGTGAAATCCCTCATGTATTCCATGAATCCGAGCTGTCGTGCCTCCATCTTCTTTAGCAGTTGTATTATCTAGTTGGAGGAGGTGGCTTCTGGGTGTACAGGTTCTGTCGGCTCGGGCTCTACCGCTACAGGTTCTGTGGAGTCTGGTTATGTCGTCGGCTCTGTCATAGTAGATGGATCTACATAAGCCATTGCGGTGGCTACTTTCAATTCCATCAAGTTGTAGATGTTCTGCTACGTCCACCCTTTGCCTTGGATCTTAACGTCTTCATCAATTTCGGGCACATTGTGGGCTCAGCAGAGGGATGTGATGAGGTAGGGGAAGAAGAGGGGACCCATTCCTCTTAGTGCACATTCATGGATTCCATCGAGGATGTATTTACCTACGTTGATTTGTCGCTCGTTAATGATGGAGTGTACAAGGGCAAGCCTCGGTCGGTCCACTATTGTGTTGTGTGATGTCGGCATGAGATGCTTCTTTACAAAGTGGTTCAAGAGCTTTGCAATAGGTGTGAGTTGGGTTCTTTGCACCGTCCATCTGTGTTTTGGTTCATCGTTCCAGTTGGTGCCCTCCTCAGTGAGGTCTGCCATGATGCCGTCATAGTCTGCCGGCGATAGACTACTGATAAACCTGTTGTGTGCATCCCCATTTCTGCCCACATATATGCGATAAAGTGTATTGATGTAGGCTAGCTCAAGAGAGAATTCCTTACCCATAACAGTTATTGTCGTGGCATCCATGGATGTGACGGCAGCATAAAACTCGCGTACGAGTATAACGTTCATCTCTTCTGGTTGTGGTGCGAACATCTGCCACTTTAATGCCATGATCTGTTTGGATATAAACCCTTCGATCCTTAGATCTCCTATTTTCTTCGTGTAGGTGAAGCCTCTTTCTTCCCACATCTCCTGTTTTTGAAAAGAATCATAGTATCTCTTCTCTGAATCTGCCGAGGCAAACCTCATGTGCATTCTGTTGTGGCTGGGAGTAGAGACTGCCGCGGCAGATGAGGAGGCAACACTTCTTCTGGTCGATCTTGTTGTCATTGTAAGGAACTATAGAAATGAAAGGAAATAATTGAAAAGCTAAAATGTTTGGAAACAAAGTGGAGAGAAGAGAGTGAGGTGAAAAATGAAATGGAGTTGATGGTTTATATAAAACAGGGTTCTACCCGTTGAAGCTGTAATGGGTTGCGTGAAAAATGGAGCCAGCTGTCATGCGATTTCCTGACACATCAGTTACGCGTTTTCGTGTCTGCTGTGCGTCTGTTACGCGTTTCTATTTCTGTCGCGACAGCGTGGTGACTGGCTGTCACAACAGCCTTGTTACTATTGGGCTTCTTGGGTTTATGAATATGGTGGACTGGTTCACTCTTTTTCTTTACTTTGCTTCCATTATTTACCTGAAAACTAAAATAAACAAAATATTAAATTCTTATTTCCTAAAACAATAAAAATATAAATAAATAAAATAAAATAAAACTAAGTTAAATTAGGGATGCCTTGAGGGGCATATCCTAAAGTAACTAATTTCATCTCTCTTGGGGCTTCAGTCCCCTGATAATACTTTAGCCTTTGTCCATTCACATTGAATTGGTGCTCGTCCTTAATTAATCTGATTGTGATGGCACTATGAGGAAAAACCTGGACTACTTGGAAGGGTCCAAACCATCTAGATTTTATCTTACCTGGAAAAGCTTCAGCCTAGAGTTGAACAACAACACCTTCTGCCCTGGAGTGAACTATCGTGGCAACAATTTTTTTTCGTGCCACTTCTTGTTTTGTCTTTATAAATTGCGGCGTTGACGTAGGCCATGGCTTGAATTTCTTCAATTTCATTCAAGTCCAGCAGCCTTTTTTGCCCTGCTTTGTCCCAGTCCATGTTAACTGTCTTGATAGCCCAATATGCCTTATGTTCTATCTCGACAGGTAGGTGGCAGGTTTTTCCGTAGATGAGGCAATAGGGTGACATTCCCAATGGTGTCTTAAATGCAATTCTGTAGGCCCATAATGCATCATTCAGGTGAAGAGACCAGTCATTTCTAGTTGGTTTAACCATTTTTTCCAGGATGTTCTTCACTTCTCTGTTTGACATTTCAGCCTGCCTATTGGTTTGAGGGTGATATGATGTTGCAATCTTGTGCTTAACTCCATACTTCTTCAATGCACTAGCAATTACCCTTTTGTCAAAGTGCCTACCCTCATCACTAGTGATCGCCCATGGGATGCCAAACCTTGTGAAGATATTTGTGTGGAGAAATCTTTGCATGGTCTTAGCATCATTCTTTTGTGTGGTGATAGCCCCTACCCACTTAGACACGTAGTCTACTACCAACAATATGTACAAATTCCCACAAGAGGCTGGGAATGGTCCCATGAAGTCGATTCCCCAAACATAAAATTTTTTGACTTCAAGAATGTTCTGCAGGGGCATCTCATGCCTTCTAGAGATGTTTCCAGTCCTTTGGCATTTGTCACAGTGCTTGTAAAAGGCTTGTGCATCCTTGAACAATGTGGGCAAAAAAAACAGACTGCAGAACCGTGGCAGCAGTTATGTTTCCTCCAAAGTGTCCTCCATAAGAAGCTGCATGGCAGTGGTAGATCACTTCTTCATGTTCTTCTTGTGGTATGCATCTCATGCTGATCTGATCTGCACAGTTCTTAAATAGAAAAGGTTCGTCCCAATAATAATGTTTTGCGTCATTTTGAAACCTCTTCTTTGCTTGGTAATTAAGTTCAGGAGGTAATAAACCACTCACAATGTAATTTACTATGTCAGCATACCAAGGGATTTCAGGAAGCTTACCTGGTGCCATGGATGTTGCGGTAGTACTGGTGGCAGTGAATAACTGCTTGTCTGGGAAGGATTCATGTATGTTGATCTTGTCTTTAGCTTGGTCCTTTCCCATCTCCAGTCTGGACAAGTGATCTGCTACATGGTTTTATGTTCCCTTCTTGTCCTTGATGTCTATATCAAACTCTTGCAATAGCAGGATCCAACGTATCAATCGTGGTTTTGCATCCTTCTCGGTGAACAAATATTTCAGTGTTGAATGATTCGTATGAACCACCACTTTTTTTCCAAGTATGTATGGTCGGAAACTGTCAAAAGCGAACACCACCGCTAGCAACTCCTTCTCTATTGCGGTGTAGTCTATTTGGGCATCATTTAAAGTCTTGATGGCATAGTATATAACATGGAAGTGTTTCTCCTTCTGCTGCCCTAATGCTGCCCCGACAGCATAGTCACTGGCGTCACACATGATCTCAAATGGTAAACTCCAGTCTTGTGGCTGCACTATTCAAGCCGTTACAAGCTTCTTCTTCAGTGTCCTAAATGCTTCAATACATTCAATATTGAAATCAAAGGCCCTATTCTGTTCCAACAAAAGGCAAATGGGTTTAGTGATTTTTGACAAATTTGCAATGAATCTACGATAAAACCGTGTGTGTGCCAAGACACTTCTAATGCCCTTGACTATTGTGGGTGGCAGAAGTTTTTCAATAACTTCTATTTTTGCTCTGTCCACTTCTATGTCGCGGCAGGAAACCTTGTGTCCCAGCACTATACCCTCATCCACCATAAAGTGGCATTTTTCCTTGTTCATTACAAGGTTGGCCTCTTCACATCTTTCGAGCACCTTCTTCAAATTGCCTAGGCAATCATTGAAACTGTCTCCAAAGAAGGAAAAGTCATCCATGAAGATCTCTAGGAAATCTTCCACCATATCTGAGAATATTGCCAGCATACACCACTGGAAAGTTGATGGTGCATTGCATAGTCCAAATGGCATTCTTCGAATGGCGTATGTTCAATATGGGCATGTGAAGGTTGTTTTCCCTTGATCCTCCGGTGCGATTGCAATTTGATTGTAACCTGAGTAACCATCAAGGAAACAATAGTAAGGCTTCCCCACTAATCTATCTAACATTTGATCAATAAAAGGGTAAGGGGTAGTGGTCCTTCCGGGTAGCTTTATTAAGCTTTCGGTAGTCCATACAAACCCTCTAACCGGTCACAGTCCTGGTTGGGATTAGCTCATTTTCCTTGTTGGTTACTACCGTTATGCCTCCCTTCTTGGGTACACATTGCACTGGGCTCACCCACTTGCTATCCGAGATGGGGTAGATACTTCCAACATCAAGCCACTTGATGATCTCTTTTCCTACCACCTCTCGCATAGCTTCATTTAGTCTTCTCTAAGGCATCAATCGTCGGCTTGTGGTCATCCTCAAAGAGGATTTTATGCATGCAAATTGCCGGACGGATGCCTTGGATATCGGCAATGGTCCATCCAATCGCCTTCTTATGTTGTTGTAGCATTTGATCACCTGTTGTTCATGTTGATGCATCAACTTAGAAGAGATGATTACGGGCAACATATCATTGAGACCAAGGAAAACATACTTAAGTTGCCCTGGCAGGGGTTTAAGATCTAAAATAGGTGGTTGGTCAATGGAAGGCTTTTGAATCACATGTTCATTCGAGGTGTAGTTCAAAGGTTCAAAGAACTTACCTGGACATGTGCCTATCCAATTTACCTCCTAAGGGCCTTCAATATCAGATGTATTATTGTCTGAGGAGTCGCTGTCAGCAACGTTGTTGTGGCAGTCTTCTAGGTGATTGCGGTGGCAGTGACCAAGTTGTCTGTCGTAACTGCTTGATCTAATGCAGGGTTGGTCTATGATTACTTTTGATATTGCCTTACATTCTTCCTCTGCATCAGCTTGTTTAATGGCTTGGAGAACATTGAACTTTATCTGTTGGTCATTGACTCTCATAGTCAGTTCTCCCTTCTCTACATCGATCATTGTTCATCATGTGGCTACGAAGGGTCGCCTTAGGATTATCGGTGTGTTTCCATCTGCTTCACAGTCTAAAACAAGAAAGTCAACAGGAAATATAAACGTATCCACTCTTACCAAAATATCTTTAATCTTTCCCTCCGGCTGTACGTAAGAGCGGTTGCCAGCTGCAACATGACTATTGTGGGCCTTGCTTGTCCAATACCTTGCTTCTAAAATACATATTTGAGCATTAGATTAATACTAGCACCAAGATCACAAAGTGCCTTACCCACAAACTTATCACCAATTATGCATGGTATGATGAAACTACCGGGATCCTTCTTCTTTGAGGGTGGACACTTATGTAGGATTGCCATGCATCCTTCTGTCATCATCACAGTTTCAAACTCCCCAAGTTCGAATCTCCTAGACATTGCATCTTTAAGGAACTTTGCATAACCAGACATCTGCTTAATGGCTTCTAACAGCAGAATGTTGATGTGTACTTGATTAAAAACATCATAGATTTTCTTAAGTTGGTACTTATGTTTCTGTTTTTTCAACCGCTACGGAAAAGAGGGTGGAGGATGGCAGTCTTCGAGGCATCCTTCACATGGGAATCAAATCTAAGGAGGCTCACAATCTTCAGTTTCTTCTATTTGCTCCCCTATTTCTTCCGCTATCGTGGCAGGGGTGGCGACAGCAGGCTGTTTCACTTCTGCCGGGGTAGTGTTCTCGGCAGGTGTCTGCAGGGTCGATTCCTTACTAGATGTTTCTTTAATTATCGGCCCTTGTAACTATTTCCCACTCCTCGTTGTAATGGCTTTGCACTGCTCATGTGTGGGTTTTCTAGTGACCTCAGTATCACTAGGGAATCCTCCATTATGCCTTGTGTTGATGAACTGTGAAACCTGACCCATCTGTGTCTCTAGAGATTTTAAGTTTGCCTCAAGGTTTGTCATTCTCATCTTTGTCTTATCCATGAAATATTCAATTTTCTTGACAAAGTGATCCATGCTTGCCATATATGCTCCTGTTTGAGACATGAAGGTTGCCAGGGTTTGTTCCAGTATGCTTGTTGTGGTTGCTGTCGTGACAGGATTCTGGGGCCCCTTTGGTTATGGTTATTCTGGACTGGAGGATTCAATGCATTGTTTGGGTTACTCTAGGAAAATTTAGGGTCCTTCCTCCAATTTGGGTTGTAGTTGTTGGAATCATAGCTTATGATCTTGGTATAATTTCCAACATGCATTCCCTTTTCAAACTGTGAGGGACACTCATCTGTACTGTGGTTTCCACTACAAGTTTCACACACCTCCTCGGCAGAAAATAAAGCCTTAGATTCCTTTCGCTATAGGTTTTCAACTACCTTGGTGAGGTATGCAATTTGAATTTTTACCGAGTTGTCAGATTCATATTCCTTCACAGTTACTCGTCGTCTCCCTCCTCTTCGAGCCGTGGGGAACTATTCATCGTTCTTTGCTAACTTCATCAACACCAGCATTGCATCTTCTGGTTCCTTGTCTAGTAACAAGATGTTTGCTGCTGAGTCTATCCTCATCTGAGTGTGTGCATTGGCAGAATTATAGAATTTGACAACCTTATTCCATACATGGAGTCCATGCATCGAGCAGTCTCGTAAGAGAGTTGTAAATCGGTCCCATTCCTCGTGGATTGGTTCGTCATCTTCATGTTGAAAGTAGCAATCTCGTTACGTAATCTTTCAAATAAGAGGGGAGGATTAAAACGAGCGAGAAATTCACGACAGAGATCCGCCTAAGTTCTTATTAAACCTGGCGTTAACTTGTTCCACCACGTTTTCGCTCTATCCCTCAATGAATGAGGAAATAGCCAGAGTCTCAGTACTTTCGGGCTTATTCCTGGTTGTCTGAAAGATACACAAATCTCATGGAATATTTTTAGATGTTCACGCGCATCCTCTATAGCAGAGCCGCCAAATTGTCCAGTAGAGTTTATCATGCTGAACATCACATGTTTTAGTTCGAAGTGTTCAGCTTCCACATCTGCCAGCGTAGTTTCCAGTTCAATATGATCATTGCCCATAAACTCCTGGCATGTATGTCGTGCTGCTGGGGCAACATGCGGCTGCCGATTGTTTTGGGCATCAATAGGAGGATCGTCATCAACCATGGGGTTGTTGTTATTGTTGTTGTTATCTGCCTTGTTGCGTTGTCTCTCATTCACCATTGCTTCGAGTCTTTCCTCGAGATAGTTGTTACTTTCTATTAAGATTCGATCTAGGTTCCCGAGATGATATGTCCGATCGATTTTTGGGTCTAATTCGTACTCAGGTTCTTTGTCACATCTCGATCTGTGCATAAGCAATAGAAAAGCCTTGTAAAACGCACGGGAAAAATAAAACAACTAGAAAAGAAATAAAAAGCAAAAAGTGCAGTAATTAAGGGTAAAAGTATGTTGCCAGTCCCCGACAACAGTGCCAAAAACTTGTTGCGTGTAAAATAGTCTATCGCAATTGGCTGCAAGTATACACGTCATAAGTAATAAAGTGATACTAAGTATCGGATATCGTCTCCACAGGGACTGGAAATACTTTTATCCTTGAATATCTGAACAAGAAAGGAAATAAGTTTAATCAAATGTTTTGAGTGATCTTTAGAATAATCTAAAATGGGTTGGTACTGATTTGCTCGGTAGTGCAGGTATTGAACTGTTCAAAGGCTTTCTGTTGCGGCTGTCATCGGGCCTGTCACGACAGCACCTGTCGCGGTAGAGGTCTGTTGTTGTCGCAGCAGCAATCAACAACTCTGTCCTTCAAGTTCAGCAAGAATCCCTGTTGTGACTTGTCCTATCCTTAGGCCCAAGTTCTATCAATGAACACGTCTTTGATGATACCTCCCGGCGTGAATCGAAGGATGAACACCGATGTTTGTGAATTCTTCCTTAGTTACTTAACCTTGTACCTATCCCTAGGCCAAGATGGTTTAACCATAAACTGGAAAACTCGTATTTACTTCTTTCGTATACTTAACTCCCCCAATATTAAGTAAATGGATAACCTCACAATGCTCTCCTGAAACTTTTAGGAGATGTTGAAACCAGAGTAAATAAACTTGAAGCTTTTATGTAATTGAATAGAAAAAATCCTAAAAATAGTACAACCCTTACAACTACGTTACAAGTTTAACTCTTTGCCCTAGGGGAAGTTTAGTACATGGTGGAGAGAGAGAAACGACTAGGGTTTTGGGGGAAGACGGCTAAGATTTAGATATCCTTTGCCTTATCGAATTACAAGCATATATATAGGTCTTGAGTTTTCTTAATGGCCAAGAATATAAGTTTGAATTAAAGTACAACTCTATTAAAGACTAAATCTCTTAGTAGATGTCTTTTAATTCACCCTATCTTCTTGCTTTGACTTTTTCCTCAAACTTAGAACGAGGCCTTCCTTGTGCTTCTGGGCTCCAATAGTTATGTAAGTGGTCCACAAAAATCAGGCTTAAAATGCTCTATCAGTCGAACTCCACTTTACATTTTTTCCTCACCATTGTCTTCATTGTCGCCTCTTCTGTCACGGTTGATGTGACGACTACGTTGTAAATGACAATCTCCTTTACTCATATGCTACAGCTCTGCAGTTAACTTCTGATCCTCTGTTGCCTTGGATTGCTGCCACGGCAGGTACCTACAAGAATAAACCAAAATCAGCAGCATCTGTGCAATATTATCCAATTGTGATGTTTATGTGAGATCTATCATAAAATGAAACTAAACATGCTTGAGTGCTTCAATAATATGGGTAAATGAGGGTTAAAATATAGAACATTTATGCACTCAACATAACTCATAGATACTTGTTCTTAAAGAAAGCTTGGAAGAACTCCCAGTTCACATCATTTGGCTCGAAAGCTGGAGTTACAGTCATCAACCAACTGTAAGCATCGCCTTGCAATAGCAAAACAACACATCCCATCTTATGTGCATCATTGCACCATATTTGATTGAAAATTCAAATCTTATTGGCCATCCAGGCCTCGGATGCCTCAGGAGACAACCAATAATATTGAACACTGCCCAAACAACACAAGAATTGTAACGGCAACCCCGCTTGCTCAGCAAGTGTACTCTAGAAATAGCAGCCTGGAATGTGCCAGTCATCCCCTGAACTAAAGGTGTCAAATCGCCCAACACTGGCCTACTTGCTCATGTTGTACTTCCACCTCACCCTCAGATGGAGGAGGTAGATTCCCTCCAGGAGGTACCTCGCTCTACGGATTTCCCTTCCCTACAGTAGTAGCTTTCCTACCAGATCGCAACTCTCTCCTCGGTCCCATTGTGCTATTCTAACTAAGGTGTGATAATAAAACAAAACAAAATAATCAGGCCAGCTTCAAGCAAGGATCTAAGACTTCCAAATCAATTTAAAACATTTCAAATATAGTAATAAGGCAATGGGTATCCCAATTTCCCCCAAGCATGGCATAAGGCAATCAACATACATATTGCAAATACTGTGCACAACAATCAACAAGATACAACTCACATCAACATGTACATAGCCATCACCGAGCATAACAATCAACAGTTTATAATTCTCAATTATTTCACACTAACTTACCAAAAACTTATCGACACCCCAATCTTTCGAAACCTGGCTCTGATACCACCAAATGTAACCCCCATGACCCAGCCTAGATGCCCGACTAAACCAAACAGATCACACGGGTCATATTACATGCGACTTTGCCAAATCTCAGCTCAAATTGATCATTCAAACACACTCAACTGCACCCACAACACTTAGGGACTAAAACGTAAAGAACCAGACCTTAAGAAAGATCCATGGCAAAAAAATTAACTGCCATCGTATCGATACATTAGGTACAATATCAATATGGTTGCTACACCCAAAATTCTAGTAGCTCAAAACCATACCGATACGCCCTCGTGTACCGATCCGCCTTAATAGAGGGTACGTTGCTTCAGAAACAACGCTCCTTGTTCGTAAACAGATCTAGGATCGTAGCAAACATTTCTCTGCAATAAAACACAAGAATGGACGTTTTTAGATAGTTAAAATAAAAAAAGAAAAAAAACAAACAAACAAAAAAGGACAGAATAAAGGTGTAGGAATTTCTGGATAGATTTGGACTCGAACAAGATGAAGGCTTCAACGGGATTTCATGGCTGTCACGGAGACCAAAATATGGCAGAAACGTTGCTGAAAAATCAGCGAAAGTTTGGCAACGTTAAACTCGAAAGAACTCGAACAATCTGCTGAACGAGCCCGAATCGAATCTGTCTAACGTCAAAGACGGAAAGCTCGAAAGAACCTGCACAATCTACTGAGCAAACCCGAATCGAATATGCTTCTCGTCGGAGGACTTGGACCCACTAGATAGCGATCTAGGAACCCAAAGTATCAAGAAAAATTTGACACAACAAAACTCAGTTTGAAATGTCAAAAGATAGTTCTAAAAAGAACCGAACAAGAGAAACTCTCTCAAAAATTTTATTTCCAAAATATCTTACCAAATTACATTGTTTAAACACATATATATAGGTACAAGGGCTGCCAAATTCCTTTAAGTTGTGTGGCTGATATTAAAAGGAGTTTAAAAATTGAATTTGAGTGAAAATAACTCCTTTTGGGCGGACTCAATTGGCAGCCACAAGTTTAGGTGCCCAAAACACATGAAAATCACATTTAACATGTGATTTTTATGTTTGAAATTCAAACATAACCACTCGGGCTTATCCTTTCTTGCAAATGGCATATAATGAAGGAGACAACGGGCTGATTCGGCTGCACATTCACACACATGTGTCAAGCTGCCACGTGGGTGCTGGAGATGACCGGATGCCACCTAGGCTGCCACATGTGCACTAGCACACTCCCCGATATGCAAGACGCTTTTCAGCTACTCCTGGACTTGTCAGCTGAAGTTGAGCTAGTGGAGCTAAAGTTGAGCTGACTGGAAATGAGCTGAGCTGAAACGAACTAGCTGAAAGTGTGATGAGCTGAAAATGAGCTGGTTGCACTCTCCTGAGCTGGATTTGAGCTGCATATGCTCACTTGAGATGAAGTGGAGCTGCATATACTCACTTGAGCTAGTGTCCTCCTACGTACCTATGTCAAAAGGCAACAAACTTCCATCAAAGCATTGTAAACTTAATGGAAACAATAATACAAATCGTAAACAAGTGCACAATTATTTATTAACACACAAACAAATATAAACACACCATAAGTTATATCAAACTTATTCAAAACACACCAAACATACTATATACATAGTAAACACACTGATATAAATAATATAAGTATAAGAAATGTTACACATCAGTATGTAACAAATGATAAAGCAAACTTCCCTGAAAGTTTGAAGTTGCATCGTTGGTAGGCATAAACGTGCTCACATCACGCCTAGTCAATTACACTAAGATCGTATCGATACGGTTCTCACAGCACTGATATGCTATGCCTGAAATGGCTTTACTATACCGATCAGGGTAGTCGTGTACCAATATGCTTGGGCCTGAAATGTCCACTTTTGCTAGTTTTTCAGTCTTTAATGCACTCATAACAACTGAAGCATGCTTCCAACATATATACATCATATTCAAGTATCAAACCTCAATCATCCATGTCATATTCAACATTATATCATGGCAATTTTCATCAAGGTAAACTATAGGCATGCAACCTAGTAAACAAGCCAAGAAAGATACCAAAATGCATAGCAAAGCATAAACCAAATACCAAAGGCCATTTACAAGTCTAAAATAGCATTATAAACACGCTCAAATAGGGAGTTTACACAAATCTCTGAAAAACGCAACGAAGCCCCCATTGCGCTTATTACATATAATCTAAACCGAAACATACTTTCAAGAATGAAGTCTCTTTTTATCCCTTGCTCCACGCTGCCCTTCTGAGCCTCAATTCTCTACATTAATGGACAAAATACAAAGTAAGCCCACAAGTCTTAGTGAGGAGTCCTCAAAAAACAAAACACCATCAATGCATTAAAACCATTTTCCGAGTCCATATTGAAATACCATTCTAATTGTTTTAAATAATCATTTGAAAACCACCATACCTTTAAATCCATGCCCTTTTCTTAATCAAAATCAACATAATAAACCTTATGCAACATTTATCATGAATCAACAGCAAGTCCCATTGCTAACATTCAATTAAAGTGTAACACCTCAATTTTGGGCTTGGAAGTTTAGGGTCTGAACCGGACTGGTCTGATTTTCGGTTCGAATATAAAAGGTGGTTTTAGGGAAAGCCTATTCGGGATGCTTTAAAAATATAGAAGATATCTAAAACTCCTCTTTTAATATATATAAGAGAGTGGTGAAATCAATTTTACAAAATAAGGTTTGGAAGTGCAACATTTCGAAATAGTGACTAAAATGTAATTTTTGAAAAGTTCAGTGGTGACTGTTTTGTAAGGATTGAAACTTTGAATCTTTAAGGAGCTAATTTACCCAAGAAAGGATTTCTCCAGATTTTTCTTAGATTTTAATGATTCATTTAATGTTTAATTAATTAAAGGAAAAGAGGGAAACCATATTTTAGCTTTTCATAACTAACTTTCTTAAAAACTTTCTCATCTCATTTTCTCTCAAAATTCCCTCAGCCAAACACATTTCTACAGCAACATTTCTTTTGATTTTCACACTAAATGATGAGGTTTCAATCATCAATTGATTCCTAATCCTTTCTACATCAAATCCTCTTCATTTGCTTATTGAATTTTCAAGGATTTTGGCTCTAATCAAGGAGAAATCTACATTTAGAGGTAAGGATGTTCTTCTCCTCTAAATACTCAGTTCTTTACTGAAATTCCCAAGTTCTGAATCCTTAAATTAAGTTTTATAAAAGGTTTTAATGGTGTGATTATGATTTTGGCTTAAAACTCAAGATTTGGAACAAATCTTGAAGAAATTCGTGGTGATTGTTTGGGCTCTGTTTTGAGATGGCTTTTCAATGTATTTTGGATGTTTAATGATGTGTAATTGAGGTTTAATCAATGCAATCCCGAATAGGTTGATTTTCTTAAGTTTTTACTTGTGAAAATGGTGGTTTTTGGGGTGATCTTGGTGTTCTGTTATAGCTGGAAGTATAAGGACGAGTTTAGGTTCTTTTTGGATGTTAATTGATGTTTAGGAATGTTTAGAAGTGATGGATCTTGGCTGGGTAATGTTGTGGAAGAGTTTGGAGGTGATTTCGGTTGTGTTTGGTAGCCGAAATGTTAGTTTTGGTGAGAGCAGCGAGTTTAGGTGTAATGGCTGAAGATTTTAATGCATGATGATGCATTAATCCTCTGCTTTTTGATGTGTTTAAAACAGGGGAGGCAACTTCGGATTCTTGTGGTGTTGATCCAGAGGCTTGATCGACATTTCGGCAAGCTTGCGAAACGGAATTGGTGAGTGAAGTTGGGATTTCCAGCTTTGTAATGAATGTTTGAAGGTGTGGGAGCTTAGTTTAAGTCTAAACAACTTAACTAAGCTCAAGAGTAAGTTTTCGGTAAAACTCTCTCTCTTGGATGAACCATGAGATGGTTGGATGCAATGTATTTAATTCGCATGTTTAAATTCTGTTTTGAAAGCATGTTTTAGCATGATTAATGCTGGTTTTGAAAGCCATGTGTTGAAGGATGCTCAAGGTAAGAGATCCTTGGTTTGGTGTTAGTAAATGTGGTTTTGATGCATAGTGATGCATGGTGGTTTAATGCTTTGGTTAATGCTTTAAAACAGTGGATTATTGATGATAAATGATGTATATTGGCAAGTGATGTGTGGTTTTAAAGTACTTGAATCGGATATAGTTAGCCGGCTATAGGATTGGGTGCACCGTGAATAATGTCGCCTTGGATGTTGAGGGGTTGTAATTGTACCGTAAACTCCATCCAAGTACACTAACGAGATGGTTAAGATCACAATGGTGGTTAAAAGTCCATGTGTGGATCTTGTGTTGTGTGTCCCATGTTCTCGTTAGTGATGTTATACAACTACTGATGAGTGATGTGGAGGGGTTGTGATTGTACCATTAAACTCCATCACGGGTGTTGAGGGGTTGTGATTGTACCGAAAAACTCCACCTTGTGTGTTCGGTAGTGTGTATGAAGCGTATGGGACAACGCTTGTAATCCGCGTATTCGATTGTGTTTTGTGTTGTAAATGGTTGTGGATTATCACTTGAAAGCCAATATGACATGTTGTATTAATGAATCATGAGATGCTTGTTAAGAATGCAAGGTTGCATGAATAATGATGTTTATGTGTTAAAAAGCCTTTGAGAAAAGTGTTTTATAAAATGCATTATTGTGTTGTTTCTTTAGAGCATGCCTCACTAAGAATTTGTGCTTACGCTCTCTCTCTTGAACCAATAATGCAGATAATTGAGGTGTTTGAGGGCAAGGAGGCTAAGAATCCAAGGGAAAGCTAAGCTCATGTATGGTGACTTTTTCACAACGTTATTAGTTTTTATATTTGGCAATGGAAACCTAGGATGTGATTTGGGAGATGTTTTGGACTCCCTAGTTGTGGCATGATGCCTTAAATGTTTTGGACTTGTAAATGGCCATTTTGGTGCTTATTGATGCTTTGATGGTTGGTTGGCTTTGGATATTAGGATGCATGCCTATAGACTTGTGGATTTCCTTAATTGATGCCATGAATGTGTATTTATGTTGCAAACATGTGTCTTATATGTATGGTGACTTGTTGGCATGATTAGGACGTCATTAGGATGTGTTTGAGTGGTTAATTGTATGTTAAACGAGCAAATTCTGCACTTTCTGGACAGTCCGTATCGGAACGGGCACTAGCGTTTCGAAATGGGGGCATGTAATGGCCTTCGTGTATCGAAACGGATAGGGTCGTTCTTAAACGTTTTGGCCACTGTCATGCCCTGTTTCGATACAGGTCTCGAAACGAACCCGCGTTTCGGAACGGTCAACCCCCGTTCCGAAACAGATGACCGTTGGGCACTGATTTGAATGGTTTTCTGGTTTGCAAGCTTTACGTTTTAGTCCCAAATTTTGTATATGCAATTGCTTGAGTTCGAGATGTCCGTTTAATGTGAAATTTGACAGGGAAGCATGTAATATGATTAATTTGATATTGGTAACCTTAAAATCAGTTAAGTCTTCCATCTTTCCAGAATTTACAATTTGGTCCCTAACTTTGTATGTTGTGCAATTGAGTCCCTTATTGCTTTCCGATCGCTGTGCTTTTCAAGTATGATTTTCTCAAGGGTATGCTTAAGGTTAATGTGCATCTAGATAAGATTAAAAATAAAAAAGGTCGTTAATCAAGGTTGACTTTCGGGTTGACTTTGGTTTTCCCCGTGTAATCTTCGTAGTTCGGGTCAACCGTCTAGGCCGGGCTAAGGGGGTTACATCAAGTCTAATTGTAAACATACATTCCAATACTGAAGTCTTTTACGAATGTAACACCCCCTTCTCGGCCTGGTCGAGAACCGAGTCAGAAGGTGCTATCGATGAACAGTACGATAGTCAGTGCAATAAAATTTCAATCTATAAATAACATATGATCAATGTTATACTACAAATCATTACCAAATATACATTTTAGTCCAATTTATCCAATAGTTAATCATTTGGGGCCAATTCTTAACTATTACAAGTTTTAGGGACTAAATTGTAAATATGATAAATTAGAGGTCCTTCAATGCAATTGGTTAAACCAAAATGAAATTCAATACATTAACACCAAGTCTGTAAATTTTCATACTATTTGGAGTTCAATTACTCATTCAATTGAATCGTCACAAATTTTGTGACCAATTTGTGAACATTATAAACCTTCAATCTATACCCTTTAACCAACTTAACTAACCTTGTATCGAAACACCTTGATGTCGTTTTGATATGGGCGTACAATGTTCAACCTGGGTTGACTTTGCCCATACCCTGTATCGATACAGGTAAGCCTTGTTTCGGTATAGGTTGACTTTTATTGACCTTGATTGTTGACCCGTTCCGATACAGGATAGACTCGTATCGAAACAAGGAATTCATGTGGCAAAACATTTCGATGCAGCTCCAAACTGTACTGATGCGTCTTGTTTCTTAGGTTCAATTATGCTTAACTGTATCGATACGCCATTATTCTGTATCGATACGGCCTGGCCTATAATGATAGATTCTTGTTGTTTTTTAAATGAATGGACCTATCGAATGGTGTTCAAATGCAATGAAACTTTACACACAATATTTCAATGTTAAAAACTTATAACTTGCCAAATTTCATGACCATTTGAATACGTTAACTACGTTTTCACCTATGTGAGCCAAATATGCCATTTTTGATAACACTTAACCAAACCAAAAGTCATAATTAAGCGTTTAACATCTTTTCAACTTATACACATTATAGAAATAACAAAATAGGCACAAACGACAAGTTCAACTACTTTCCCACCTTCCTAGTAGTTCATAAAGTCAAAATACATTACTCTTGGCTTGTAGTGACTTGTCTTGCCTCGACTTTTTCGATCTTCCACAAAAGTCGATTCCTTAACTTGAAATGCATAAGATGAGACACACTAGGCATACATTGCCTAGTGAGGTAGTCATCTACAATGTAAATATCAATGAGTGATGCATGTGCATATTCTCATGCTTATCAATATCAATATCATGTTTCAGTATGCAATGTTTCACTCATCAAATTCATTATTAACCCTTGGATTGAATCAAGATAGTGGATACGCGAATTCCTACGCCTCGCCAAATAAATAAATGGTCTAGTCCCTCCGACTCGGTAATGACCAAGTACAATACATATCTCTTCGCCTCACCAAATCATTATAGGTTGTAGCCTTAGGACCGTAGTCCACCCGTACACTGAGCTCATGAATTCTATGGCATGCCAATTGTATCCAAAGTTCGTTCAAATCCAAGGTTCCGATGATAATATCCATATTTAATATTCAATGATAATTTCGAAGGCCAATGTCTTCAATGTTATTATTAGTAACCCTGTTTCAATATCAATATTCCATGAATTCAATGTCAATGCCAATGTCCGATGATTCATTTACAATGTTTCAATAACAATAACTATATCAATAACAATGCACGATGGTGATGCCAATAACTATGCCCAATGTTCATTACCAAACTTACCAATGCAACTTCTTTAAAAGAAATGTTATCTACTTGATCGAAATCAACAATAATGATTTCGGGAAGGCTCTTCACCTAGTCCCGAGACTCCGACTACACTCACCTTGATATCCATTGCTCTTACGCCTCTCAGATGGCTACGCCCTTAATTCTAGCTTTCGATGGAGATGGCAAAACCTCTCCCTCCACTTCTTGAGCTAGAAAATCAATAGGAGCATGTTAAAAACAAGATTACGGTATCGTATTTGCAATAACAATATCAAAATCAATATCTAAGCTAACGATAATCATTAGTTGTCAATATAACCAAGGATAGGCAAAACCCTAACTTAAGATAGGCTTGATACATCCACGAAATCCAATGATTGATTGACGAATACAACTTACTCGATCGATGGCAATGATTTGATAACAATAGAACGAAGGAAAATGAAGTTTTAAACTAGCTCCAATGGAGGTGCTTGCTTAGGTGAAGAAGATGATAAAGGGAGGTGCTTTCTTCTCAATGTTTCGGGTAAGTTTTCTTATGCCCAATTCCATGTTCTATTTATCCTTTAGGCAATTTAGCTTTCTTTCATAAAAAGAAAGCTTGCCAGATTATCCCACGTAGGTGGGATTTTAATTAAGTAGGGCTAATCGCAATATTAGTCACTCAACTCCTACTACACTATGGTTTTGCCTTCAAACTTGCAATTTCCTCAATTTAGTCATGGATTACGTTTCGATATTTTTCGATAGGGTACAACGACAATAATTTAAGTCAATTAGAGTCTAATATCAAATAATTAACAAGTCGATATAATATTTAAACTTTAACGATGTGAGATTTCCAATCACCGAAACCCAATTGCATCTAGACCGAATTTTGGGGTGTTACAACGAATACCTTGCTTCCTCACTGCCCTTGACTTTAGTTCTCTGCATTTATGGACAAAGAGAGAATAAGCACACAAGGCTTAGTGAGGAGTGCTCAAAAAAAAATATCACCAATGCATTTAAAACCAATTTCTTAAAACCATTGAAATCATCATTTCAAATCACTTGTAAAAACATTATGCCTTGGAAACCATGCACTTAAACCTTTCCAAAATCAGCATATGAAACCATATGCAACATTTATCATAGATAAACAGCAAATTCCATTGCTAAACCTCAATTTAAGTTTTCCCATGCATAAGACCCATATGGAAGCCTTAAAGAGAAAACATGTATGAATCAACATTATACAACGACATCATCAACATGATACATTTACAATTATATCATATCAGATACACGGATGAAACATGTGTTCACAAAACACTTCATACATTCTCACCGGCAACACACAAGGTTCACACATAAGAGTTTTCGGTACACATAAACCCCTCAACCATTGTGACACCCGTGGTGGAGTATTTGGTACTCCGTACAACCCCTCAACACCACCCATCGATAGATGTATAATCCACTAACGAGAGTTTTCAGTACCATAAACCCCCTCTACTGTTAGGGTACTTGGATGGAGTAATCGGTACGCCATATAAACCCCCTCTACCGTTAGGGTACTTTGATGGAGTAATCGGTACGCCATATAAACCCCCTCCACATCCAAGACGACATTTTTAGTGCAATAAAAATCCTATTTCCGGCCAACTATATTTGATAATATTTGAAATCACATCACTTGCCAATATAATTCATTCTGACCACATATCTCACTGTTTTCATATGCATCAACACAAAACCAATTTCTCAAAGCAACTACCTTTCTTTAAACACAAGTATAAAACACGTATTTACATGTATCACATACCAAGCACGTCCATCATCATTTCTTGATTAAAAACAATATATCACATACTTAAAACATGCACAAATATTAGGTAATTTCGTCCATGTTTTTAAATCAAAACATGTAAATCAAGTCTCATATCAAATCGATATTCAAAAGGCAAAAATAGGGGAAAATTACATATGAACTTAGCTAAGCTTGTTACTCTTTAACCAAACTCCCAAACAATCTTTATAGTACCAAAACACATTTGCCCTCACCAACACGCAAAACTTCAATTCAACCTCCCTTTGAATCCCTTGTTTTTCCCTTAATTGGCAAGATTAAATTGAAATCTTCAAGAAAGCCAATGAAGCTTGTTCTAGAAATCCAAGGAAATCATTTAGGAATCAAAGTTGGATGAAAAGGAAAAATCTCTGGAGATTCTAGAAGAGAAAAGCTAGTTTGGCTGATAAGAAAGTTGAGAGAAAAGAAGTTACGTAAGAAAATGTTTTGTTTAACTAAACTTTTTTTTATTAAATCCTTTCTCATCCTTAACTATCATTTAACTAAACAATTATTAAAAAAGTCTAAATTAAGGGAGATAGCTGTTGAAAATAAAATAGCTCATTAAAGATTTAAAGTTTTGACTCTTTTAGAAAGCAGTCACCAAAAAGAACTTTGCCAAAATTACATTTTAGTCATTAGTCAAAAATGTCACATTCCAAATTATTTTTCCCAAAATTGATTTCATCACAAATCAACATATATTAAATAAAGATTTTTAACCATTTTCCCATATTTTCATCCCGTAGAAAAATATCCAATTTTGAATTCGATTCAAATCTATAACCCGGTCCATCGGACTACCTAATTAACCCACAAACCGCTAGGCTCAAAATTGGGGTGTTACAGGATAATTCTTCCTCACTTCACCTCAGACCTCCAAAAATGAGCTTAAGCCACCATGGAAGGATGGAGAAAGCTCAGAGGTTGAAGATGATATGAAAAATAGAAATTGTGTGACTCTCTCTCTTCCCGGATTCGTCATTTTATGTGCTACCCAAGAAAGGACATTTTTCGTGCAGGTGTTTTGCGTGACCCAGAGCCGTACCAAATCTGTTATAAAAAATAATACAGTTGGCAGAGTCGTCCTTATCTTTTAACAGACTAGACAATGTTGTCACTAAATTTTCACCATTTCTTTTCTTTTCATTATTTATTTTATTGATTCATTTATTTTATTTTATTTATTGTTATTTAATTATTATTATTAATGCATATAATATATTATTATCATGGTAATATAAAAATCAAATAAAATACTCCAATAATTCAAAAGTGTCCATTTAGGGTCCATTAAAATTAAATAGGAGTCCATTACAATAAAAACCAATTTTGGGCCCAAAATAAAACTTTAGCTATCCATTTATTTTCCCTATGTGCAGGTTTAATATCAACCATTTGATCTAGTGCTGGATCCAATGGTCCGGCTTCGATCAGAAAAGAGGAGCAACCACTCTCGCGCCCTCACACGCTCCTCTCTTTGCGTGCATGTGGGCCAAGCACTCAAAGGACCGAGTCATTCGACACGATGGCGCGTCTTCACACGACCTTCCTGACAGTCGTCCCATCACTAAAGACCAGCGTTGACGATGACCATCCCACCACTGCCAGCACATGCCCTGACCCACGCCACCGTGACTCCTCCGTCTCTTACCGAATCTGCAGCAAGAAAAAAGGGATATTTCAAACATGAAAATATGAAAAGAACCAACCCAAATCTGCTCAAATTCGGAACAAAATCAGAGCACATATCAGATCAAGGAAAAGGGGAAAGTCAACTCATATCACACTCAACATTAACTAGATTTTAGGGATTTTAACTTTTTATTTCTTTGTAATTTGAGAAACACAAACACTATAAAAACCACAACTTTCCCTTGTAAATCACAACACACACACAATCAACACTACGATTTAGACACGAAAAAGATAAGAAAATATACAATGAGTTCGGATTAGGCGCTGAGATTTTAAGGTAAAGCTTCCGAATCGAAAACCATTATAACTGGAATTATCGAAATGAGAAGCAAGCTTTTTTCGGTATTGTATTCTTTCATTTTTCTTTTGTTTATTTTATTTATATATTTTCCTTTATTTCGAATCTAATATACAATTAAAGTAAAATAAAAGTACCTTGTTCGAATCAATGTTGCCCAAATTAGTATAAAGATGGTGGCCGAATTTTAGAGACTTTAAAGTTGGGGAAAGGATTTGAATTTCTTTTAAAAAAGAGAACAATTTTGATTTTGCTTTTTTTAAAATGGATTCGAGTGGGATTTCTCAAAAGATTTGAAAGGGTTTTTCTTCAAAAAGATCGAGCACCGTCGTGAGTGTTACCAAACAGAAATGATGGGTTAGCGCCAGGATTGTTGGCATTGATTGCAGTCCATTTTCCGATACGTAATGCGATTAAAATAGAATCATATTCATAAATTTTCAAATAAATTGAATTTTACATGAACTCGCAAATTTCGACATTAAGGGTGCTAATCTTTCCCCACGCGTAATTGACTCTCGAACTCGTTATCGTGTTTTCGCAGACCAAATCTGTTGTTTTAGTAAAATGAAATGTTTTCTTAAAATAACCCATTTTTAGGTGATCCAATCACACATTTTAAAAGATTGGTGGTTACTCCATGTTTTTTATGTTGGGCTCGAAAGGGTTATGATAGCTTGACAACTCCGCTGGGGAATTTTTGTTTTTTACAAAAAAAGAGTCAGACCACAAGTCGATTACATTTTATTTAAACTTTGGAATTTTCAAAGTTCACATTAAATTCAATTTAATTATCTATCAATGAATATGATTCTATTTTACGCATTTTAAAATTGGTTAAGCTTTATACCCAAGCTTTGTTCCATTTGTTTAAGTGAGGGGAAACACTTTGCTCATGTTAGAATACTGATTCTCCGTATGAGCCTAGTAAGTACCTTTGGGACTCATATGCCCTATGTCTTTGTAAGGATACTAATCCTTCATAAAGGCATAGGAAATGAGTCCCCCTTAGTTGAACTTGATTCGTTTGTAGCTTATAATGGGTGAGAATCAGGGGCCTTGCTACCTTTAGTTGGGGACAACGAAGACAGCTTGGGAACCTTTTTAGAACTGAACTTTTGTGTGAGAATCTAGAAAACCCATTCCAATAGAGCCATCTAGAAAACCTTAGGCCTTTAGTCTGGTTAAAATTATTTCGTAAGGATAATCCGTGGAGACATGTCTTGGAGTGTTGGAATGCGCTACCCAGAATTATTCGTACAATGAAACTATTTTGGACCTTTTACATTTTATTTCCGTTTTGTCTCAATTAGAAAAATATTTTGCAATGGATGAAAGGTACCTAAAGAAAAAGGAAGACGGTGCAGATGTACGATGACCACGTGGACGAAATACTAAAATATGCTCACATCAGTACCAAGCAGAATATCGTGCATAAGCTGCAAGTGCTATGAGACTACTTTGACTGTGCAATCAAGCAGTTATTGCAAAATGAAGAATTTGAAGATTATCATTGGTCCACTAGGCCTAGGAGCAATGTCAAAAGAACCCAGGAGCGACATGAGTCCAACAAAAGTATCACAACCTAAATTGAAGACGTAGCTAGGCATGTGCCAATGATAGTTAGAGAAGCTACATTACTTCGCCCCCACGTCAGACCAATAGGGATAGTGAGACCAGGGCTTCAAAGACTGATTGAAGAAATAGAGGAAGTGGGTGCTCAGACTGAGACATGTTCATAGGACATTTTTCATCCAATGAAGACTAATTATAGAGCAATACCTTAATGGAATCGGTGGCCCTTCGCTTGCATTCAAGCATTTGCATTTTTTATTGTTTCTTGCATTTATGTAGTGGTCTCTGCATTTATTCACAAATGATAAGAAACTAATCACATGATAGAATTTTAAAAATAGAAAAAACATCTCACAAATACGATACTCGTTCTCGTCCAGAGACTTGACCATGGAAAACATATTGACAACTTTGGAGAATAGCCACAAAGGTACCCAAGACAGACTCGATAAAATGGAGAGAGAAATAAATTGCACGATCCCTAAGAAACACTATCAACTAGATAGCGGCTATGTTAGGTCTCAAAGGCCCATAAAAGTAAAGGTGGTTAAAGCCGTAGATGTTTTGTTGCCCTAGCCCGGGATGATTAGTCATACATTTCCATTGAATAGGAGGTCCAGATCCATACAGCAGAAACCTCATCTCATAGTCCGGCAAGGTCGAGGATAAATCATAGAGAAAATCAAGGCATTGAGGTGTAGTATCTCCATAAGGCAGCTGATAGGTCTAAAATTAACAAGAAGCTAGAAGATCAATGTAAGAGGCTCGAATAGATCAACAGAGCCCTACAATGGTAGCGTAGATGCTAGAGATCTAAGTCTTGTGTCTGACATGATAGTTCCTCCAAAGTTCAAAGCTCCCAACTTTGAGAAGTATGACGGGACCACTTGCCCTGGTCGCATTTGACCATGTACTACAGGAAAATGTCACAATATTTGGAAAACGAGAAGTTACTCATCCATTGTTTCCAAGATAGTCTATCAGAGTCTGTTGCCCGATGGTATACTCAATTGAATTGGGTCAACATACGAACTTGGAGAGATCTATCAAGAGACTTCTTTGAACACTACAAGTATGTGACATACATGATCCCTAACCGTCTCATTCTGCAAGATATGGAACACATGCGCGATGAGAGCTTTCGAAAGTATCCCAAGAGGTGGCGAGATGTGGCAGCTCAAGTACAACCTTCACTATTGGAAAGTGAGGTTACTCCAATGTTTGTGGAGACTTTAAATTGTCCCTTCTATGACCGTATGTGAAACCTTGTCACTGAAGGTTTTGTAGACATGGTCATGAACGAAGAATATATATTGGCGGCTATAAAAGTGAAAGACTCGAGGAAGAAGAATAATAGCGATCGCATATAACTTGAACTACTCCGAAGATTAAATCTTGTTGCGATGAAAACAAATTGAGCTTGGCTGAAGTTCGTCCTTGCCTTTATGGGATAATGCTTAATTTACTTAGACTATGCGAGTCCATACCTAGAATCAACAATTTTGCATTTGCCCGCGAGCATTAGGGATCTTTTGTTAGGACCTCTATGTTAATGTACTTAAAGATGCATTCCTTTTTTTCTCAAATGACAAACATTTCTTTTTATTTTTCATCCATTTCTCTTCAAACATACATTTTTCTTGCAGAGCTCCTATTATTGATTGTATGAATGATTTTTGGATGTAATCCTGAGATAGAGGGGCAAAAAGTGTGTTCAATATTAATGGGAAAATCCTATGTACATATTTTGAGTGAATTTTCCTCTCATGCATTGTTGTTAGGGTATTTAAAGGAAGTGATAACTCCAAAACATCTACCAACTGAAGACTACGTTCGATGATATTTGTGTGTGAAACGACATTCGGCATCCCTTCGTTTCCCTTCACGAATAAGAAAATAAAAATCCATTGTTGTCCCCCTTTGAGCCTGATATTTTTCTTGTGATTTAACCCAAATCAAGGATCACTCCCCACACTGGGAGCAAAGAGGATGAAAAGCTATTTAGATTGAGTTGAATGTCCTAAACTGGAAAAGAAAGGGGCACGAAAAAAGAAAAAAGAAAAAAGAAAAAAGAAAAAAGAGAATAAAAAGAATAATGAAGAAAGAAAAAAGAAATGGAGAAAAGAATAAATGAAAGCTTAAGGACGAAGGGAAACTTGAAACGAATCCTTCAAATGAGACATGTGCCAAAATGGAAATGAACTCTGGAGTGAAAACCCAAAATGGGCAGTCTAGAGTGATCTAGAGAAGAAAAGAATAATGATTTCATCAAGAAAGATTGATCCTTGGTTTAATTACCCTTAAAACATGTATTTGAGCTTATATACCTTTTTCTTGGTAACTTGAGCGTAGCCCACATAACAAGCCATAAAAGACCATTTGGATCACACATAAATATTTGAGAAGAGAAGTTTGTTTTTCAGAACACATTCGACCAAATTGAGTTAACCTTTCATCAGGGACCTCAAAATTTCTAATACTGATTGAGATTAAAATAGAGGGAAATTTAACATTTGTGGAGTGGGTGAGTTAAAGAGAGCCACCTAAAAGAGTGGCATTATCCGATTAATGGATTCATGAATTATTCATACTATGAATTTTGGGGGCATCTGACTTTTCTTCTTTCCATGTTTGCCATGATTATTTTCTTAAAATCCTCACTGTTAGCATTTTCTTGCATCTTCCATGACTTCATCCTCTAAACTATCATTTCTAGCCTTTTCTTGCGTCTTACAAGCATATACTAACATAGATTTATGAAAAAACAAAGGATTTCTTGGTATTGATTTCAACCGTAGGGAACCAGGAATGAATGTTTCCCATCACATCAGGAAATAATCGAACCCTAGTTTGAACGAGGGTTGTAACACCCCTCACTCGTGTTAGGAGCGAGGAGCGTTACGACGAGAAAACAGAACGAAGAAACAAGAAATTTTTGAGCCAAATAAATTTTTTTCTACTTAACTTATCTCTATTGGATAAGTAACTTAGCTAGCAAGTTAACAATTCAATTCATTGCAACATTTAAGATTCATTTGACTATTCATTTATTACCTAAAGCCTTCTGACTCACTCATTAGGTAGAATCAGGTTATCTATGTATCATTACTTACTAGGCTTAGACATAATTGAAGTTTAACCATCCATTAGATGCAATCACAATGATCATTAGATCCATAACTTAACGCACTTATTTATATAATTCTAGTGCATTCATTTGCAAGACAAAGATATAGTATTTACAAGGACCATTACTTATATACATCATATACAACTAAGGTCATTACAATGCTTGATCAAGTTTTTACATACATATTCACTAACCAACTCAAATGCATGACAAACTATGACTTATACATAATTCTAGTATGCCACCATCTTGAAGTGCTTCAAAGTAAATACAAAGTCAACTTCAAGCTTTGCATGTCTTACTTCGAATCCAAGGAAGTTGGCTTCAATACATAGTACTGCTTGGGATTACCTTACCTGAGGTTTGGGAAGAATGTAGACAAGAGTGGTAAGTACTTTTGACGTACTTAGTGAGGTAGTATCTAGAATCTATCAGTTTTAATCAAGTTTCAAGTGTCAAGTAATGTTACATGTTTGATCATTGCTTAACAAGGTCAAGTTATCCAAGTAACCCAACCTATCTAGTTACTAAGTCTATTCAAATTCCCAATCAAATCAAGGCTCAACTACTATAATTCAAACAAGATAGATACCGCAAGGAATTAGATATAAATCAAGTAAATTCAATGTTTTAGATTCAAGGTCCATTACAAGGACGCACATTGCCCACTTAAGTCGAAGTAGTTTGTCCAATTAAGACTCCAAGGTCTTTCAAATGACTTACTGCCAAGACAAGAAACATTCAAAAATAGCATTTATACAAGCAAGACTCATTCTCATTAAACTTCTAGTCATGATTACCTAAAATGATCATCTAAGCATGATTTTCAAATAGGGTTCTTTAATTCATTCGATTGGTTGTTTAAATAGTAAGAACCATTGTACTCAACTCAGTCGAGTTATATACAACTTAAATTGCCCAATTGATCACTTAGTTACATTTAATCTCTTAGGTTCCATTCATGTTCTTAAGTTATGTAGCAATTCATGCTAAAATTCACTACGCTAATTGCATTCACTTAATCATTCAATAATAGTAACATTACTAGTACTTAACATACATAAATCTGACAGCACAATCATTTTTACAGATTAATCTATATGATTTCAATTGTTTATCCTTCTATTCATTTTAAACATGGCAGTAACTACTATCCCAAACTGTTTCCAAAACAGTTTACAAAATTGTCTAGAACTTCAATACTACTGCTACCAACCAGTATGAGTATTGGTCGTTTAAACACTTATAATTTTTATTTCGTACGTCGAAATTCCGAACCATTTATATTTTTACAAAGCTTATTTAACCCTCCTTACAACTATTTAGACGTTTCATTTTAATGTTTTTCCAATTAATAGAGTTTTTAATTCAAAGGTAAGGCAATTACATTTTTGGACAGTTTGCACTGCCTGGAGATTTTTATTTCCAGATTTTAGCTCACAAATCGGAATTCAATTCTATTTTCTTCTAATGAAAATAGACTTACTAAGGTTCATTCTATATATATTTCAGCTCTTAATTCGACCTACACAATTTATGGTGAATTTTCAAGTGGTTGCTTAGAACCGAGTATTCTTGGCAGATTTCACTAAGCTTGATTTTATCTTCATTATTCACTTAGACCATGCTTCTAACCTTGTTATTCATCATATATTTCATATTCCTATTAATCTAGTCAGTCTAATTTACCTATCCATTTCCATTATCAAAGTTTGTTAACAAGTTTACCACGGAATTTGTTGCCATTATCAAGTTGATTAAGAAGTTTACCATTAAACACATTAAGCATATATGTCATTCATTAATCCAATTTTATTATATAACAATTAATCACAAGGGTCAACAATCAAGTTGTTATGTCCCATTATGGCTCATTTTAATCCCTTGATTTAATAAGTTAAGCTCCTTTAACTAAATCTAGATCATTTCATATTGAATTAGTCAACAGATTAAACTCGAGTCTTCTTCGATTGACTTCAAGTTGGATAATCTTATATAACATTATTCTATATCTACTTTCTTTAGATTAGATCCAAGTATTTAGACTCCAATTTTTATTCAAATTAGGTAGACTCAAAGATATGGTCCTAGTTTCACAAGAACTAGATTAATTTCTAGGACCATGCAACCAAACAAGCCAAACAATCTAGTGAACCAAGCAAATCCAACAAGCCAAGCAAACCAGGAAATTTAAGCATATTAAGCAATTCAGCAAATCAAGCAATCAAGTAAGCCAAGCAAGTAACAATTTCAAGTTCTATTTAGCTAGGTCTTAATCCATTCTTTTAGCATGTTTTAAATTATTATCCATAATCCATTCGAATGGTTCAACTTAACAAGATCAGTCAATTGCATTCATGGTATTATATCATACTAACCAAGCAAGAATACATACACAAGCATTATGTAAACTCAACAAGTAATAGTAGACATGTATCAAACAATTCCGGCAAAAGATCAGCTTGACTCATTCGAATAGAGTCCATTTAACCACATAGCTTATCCTTCAATGAGCAATCCAAGATGACAATTTCATCAATTCAATCATATAATTTCATTTTACTAGAAGCTCAATAGCAAGAGTCATGTTACTCATTCATTATTCATGTTAGCATGTCTTGTTTCAAGCTTGTTAACTTTGTTTTACCTTGGTAGATAGTAGGACTAGGTAATCGAGTCACAAGACGGTTCACAAAGTACCTACAATATGATACACAAAGTATCTAACAAGAAGGTGTCCACTACACCACACAAGATGGTACACAAAGTACCTAGAAAGATGATATCCAAGGTATCTAACAAGAAGGTGACTAACCACTCAACAAGATGGTAGACACAGTACCTAACAAGACGAACTCTAGACTCTAAGGCATATTGTTCTACCTACGACTAACCAGCAACCAAGGGCTTATTAAGTCTTTTAATTACAAGCAGTCATACAACAAGTGATTAAGCATCAAACATGACAAACACAAGTTCATTTCAAGTCTCTTGGTTATATGAATCCTAGATCATTTTACAAGGTTTTATGGCATGAATTTCGAGCATACTCTCATTCTACATCAACAAGCATCAAGCAAGGACCATACCAATCCATTCGAACAACAACAAACACAAGGCAAATTGTTCAAGCAAGAATTATCATGCTTCTAATTCATTAGTTATCAAGTATCAATTTCAATCCAGTTACCAAATTTCCCTTTAATCCATGCTTCCCTTAAGTTAGCTTACCAAATACAGATTAAGTTCATTTCATGGTATAGTCAATAAATAATAGGGTAGACACGCTGGGATGGTTAGGACCTAAGTCCCAACCCTAAAGGAAAATTACACTCACTGTGTACCGTGAAGTTACAGGATATCTGAATCCTTGTTTACATCTCGGTACTTATCCATCCTTTCCACCATATTCTTAATCTAGCATTCACATAACATAATCATGCATTAGAACCATATCAAATTCAATTCACATTAGCATTCAAATACTCATTTTCTCACAAGTAGCAAATCTGCCATTGTCTAGCACCTTGGACACTAATTACTAATTTGTTCATATCTTTTAATCTACATATCGAAATTTCGATTAGTTTATATTGTTGGAAAGCTAATTAAATTATCTAATTAACCATTTATGACTCATAGTTTTAGCCTTTCTAGATTAATACAGAATTCAATTTAAAGTCAGGTCAAATTACAATTTCAAATCTGCCCAGTTCTCATTTAAGTCCACTTTTATGAGCTAATTAACCTAGGACCTTTACTTGTTCATTTTAGTCACTTTTACCATAGATTCCCATGTTTTTACCCTGTTATTACAAGTTAAGGTTGGTCCCTAATTAGTTCATTTAAGTCCTTAAATTAATAGATTTTCCAAAATAGCCCAGATTTCACTAATTCTGCCAATTAACCACTTTAAGCAATCCAGTTAGCTACAATTCATGCAATTCAGGTTATCTAGCCTTCATTTTACATTCCTCTATTTTTTACTAACATTTCCAGCCCTTAATCTTATTCAGTTCATTCCTGAATTCAATGATTTATTCAAAGCAGTCTAGATTAGAAAATTAGGCTAGCTAGGTGACTAGTTTCACTATTAATTCAATTTCTTCCATTTCTAGCAATTAGACAACATTTCTAATTGTTCAATGATTCGTATAAACTCTGAAATTTACCAAGAATTCATACTCAATTTCATGAGATAATGGTTAAATTTTCCAGCAAGCAATATCCATGATTCCTTGATATTTTACAATTCAAAGCTCAAGAAATTTCGAACAATCTTCAGCTAATTTCCCTAAGCATTTATCTTGTATTATAATTACTCAATTCAGTTCGAAATATACCAAAATATTCTAGCTTACAAGCATACAATTTTACTTACATAAACCAGTCCATAATAGTCTTTAATCTAGCATAACAGTCCCCAAATTTTTCATCATAAAATACTCAAGTTAATTTGAAATTCCCCAACAAATTTTACCCTGTTTTTGCATCCATAAAATAGTCTTTAAGAGTGTAATTTAGTGATAACCAGACCTTTATCTTAAAAGCATGTAAACTCTTCTTAAAACAGACCCTAATTTACAAGTAATTTCTTAATTACATACACTCTTTTCACATCACAGTTTCACGCATGAAAGATGGACAAGTAAGGTTCAAATAACGTTCTTAATTCTACAAGCTTCACAATTCTACAATATCTAAGGTCATGCAATAATCTACCAGCAATTTCATTAATTAATCGATTAAAACAAGGATAAAGGTTGAACAATTACCTTCTCCTAAGCTTTTCCATTTCGATCCTTTCTTTGAACTATTGTTATGATTATTCTAAGTCTACTCTCTCTCCATATTCTTTACAATCATCAATGGAGAATAATAAAAGAAGTAAGATGGTGAGAATTTCATCCACTCTCCCTTTTTTTTCTAGCCGTGACACATATCTAAGATTGGTTTGATTGAATTTAGACATGTGTCAATGTCCTTTGCTTAATAAAAATTCAACATGCAAACTAATTATTTTATCATTTATGCATTTGAGTCCATTGATTTCAACCATTAAATCTCCTTTTGTCTCAAATCGATCATATGACCTTAAATGTCATTCTAAAAATACATTTAAATCAATTGAATTATACTTAAAATTTTTATATCATAATTTGGTACCTTACGAATTGATCATCCTTATATCACTTTCTTTTGATTTAATCACAACTTTTAATTTAATTTAGAATCAACAATATATCTATATACATATAAGTCAATTGGTGATTATTATTATAAGAAAAATGTTCTTAATTCCATACCGGTATTTGGGGTATTACAAGGGCATCCCCGTGCATGAGAAGGTAAAAAGAAAAGAAGAAGAAGCACATGTATAGAAGATTCTTTAGTGGATTGTGTTGTCAAGCAAGATCCCAGAAGCATTAAAAGGGGATAGAATTACGCCACCAATTGGGGCAATTATGTTGACCAAGAATTCAAGAACCCTAAGTTCGATAGGCACAGAACGAAGAGATTAAAGCGCCAATATCATTAAAAGACATTCAAGGTGAAAATAAACTTTAGGGTTTTGCATGCAAACGCTTTTGGGAGCCCACATGAAGTCTTGAAGGTGATAGATATTATTTAAGAAAGCATGATTGTTAAACCCTCTCCTATGACAATGAGAACAATTTTTTAGATATTGGAGAAGATGACTTGGGATGTAGGGGATTTCATTCGAGTTTTAGAGCCACTCAAGGAGGCTTGTCACTGAATATTGATGTATCAACTACAATGATAGTTTTATTTGGTCTGGTAGTCGATTTATTCTACTTGCTAATCATAATGCTAGAGAACCTTATTCCCTTAACTGGACAAAGGCTAAAAGAGTGTTGAAGAATTAGAGGATAAAAGACAGTCCTTCCAACCAGGTGTACAAGATAAATGGATTTAGTGAACAAATATGCAAGATGAAATGTTTTCCAAGAAGCAGAGAAATACAATGAAAAAGAACAAATCTGGAGTGAGCAAGCAAACATATGAATTCCAAAAAAAAGAAAAAAGGAAAAATTAATTCTAAGAAAAAAGAAGCAAAAGAAATAAAACATGCATATATTTGATAGGCATCCCTAGTTTCCTCGCCACACAGCCTTGTTTCCTCACCGTTTGCCAAACATGAAAAGGGAAAGAAAGTTAGTCAAAGCAAATCGAATCAAAAAAAAGAAAGTAATCTCATTCGATTTAGATATGGAAAATCAACCCCAAAACCATAGGGAATTCAGACCAAATCAAACACAAGGGGGAAGTCAAGTCTCAATTGAAAATTAAGAGAGCAAGAATCAATCAAAATTGACCGAAATTGAGGGATTTTTATTTTTAATTTCGCTGTATTTTTTTAATGAAAATACCTATATAAACTCCCCCATCCCCTCTTGTAATACTAATCATTTACCCACCGAAATTTCAAGAAGAAAACATTCAAACTTGCCAGCATATTGTATACTGGAAATTTTGGAAAAAGAAGCATTCAAGTAAGCCTTTTCTGGTATTTCTTATTTTGATCTTTGTTTTTAATTTCATTTCAAATATATAAAAGTAAAAGTAGATAAAATTTTACCTTGTCTGAGTTTGGTGTCGCCGCCGTCGTCGGATTCTTGAACAAAAGAGGTGGCCAAAATTTTAAAATATGAGAGGGAGTTGATTTTTTTATATTGTTTTTTTCCGAAACAAAAAGCATTCAAGAAAGGTTTTTTATATATATCACACTGCCGTTAAGTGGCAGCCGGCACTGGCCGGTCATCGGTTCTTTTATCAATGAAAGACCCGGTGAATATTTTAAAATGAATTAAAAGGGGTGTTTTGATCCATTTTTTTAATTTTGAATAATGAAACGTGTTTATAAAAAGTGGGTTTTATACCCAAAATTAATTGGGTTTATTATACTCATTAACCCTGTTTGCAAATTCTTTAAATTTGGTCACCGTTTTCTTTTAAATTCGAACATAATTTTTTAATTTTGTTTTAATTCACTTTCTTTTTCCCCTAAAAATCCCTTTTGCAATTATTAAATCATTTTAAAAAAATCAAATTTAAATTCTTTTTTTGTATAAAAATAAAATTTCAGCTTTTAAATCAAATGATAACCCGATTTAGGAATGATACACTCCATTTTAATTAATCTCACACGCTAATTTGTGTCTAATTTAATTCAACTCTTTTTTATAATTTTTTTTGTTTTTGCAATTTAATTTCTAATTTAATTTTTTATATTTTAATTATTTCTTTGCTTGCTTAATAAAAATAGAATAAAATTAATGTGGTGTCTTACCAAACAGAAATGACGGGTTAGTGCCATGAGTGTTGGCGGTGATTGGAGTTCATTTTCCGAATGGTAAGACCATGTATGTCTGTGCACTTCTGGTACGGGTATCGATACTCTGGCCTCAGTATCGATACTCATAGACTAATTTTGGCTAGATTGGTATAGGTGCATCGATACGAATCGGAAGTGTATCGATGCGACATGGTAAGCGTATTGATACCCCTATGAATAATGCACACTTGTATCGATACTCAGGGAAGGGTATCGATACCCTCTCTTAAACTTTGGTTACTGCCTTCTTGAGTATCGATACGGGTTATAGGTGTACCGATATCTGACCGTTAAATTAGTTAAATGGAATCTTTAAAAGTCTGAAGTGTTACATTTTAGTCCCTGAACTTTGTGTATGCAATTGGATGGGTTTGGATGGTTCGTTTATGCTGAAATTAGTCAGAGAAACATGTTTTATTATTAATAAAAGGTTGGTAACCTTAAAATTGGAAATGTCCTTATAATTTACGGAAATTACATTTTGGTCCCTAAAAGCATAAAATGTTCAACTGGACCCCTAAACGTTACCCGTTTGCTGCGCCATTTCTTTCTAAATGTTTTGTTGATCACATAGACTTTTAAATTGCATCTACAGAAGATAAAAGAAAAAAGGATCGTTAATTGAAGTCAGCTTTAATGAGTTGGATTCAATTTTCCCCATGTAATTTCCTTGGTTCAGGTTGGACGTCTAGGTCGGGGTAAGAGGGTTACATTTGGTGGTATCAGAGCCAGGTTACGAAAGGTTGGGATGATGCTAAGTTGTGGGTAAATGATTTGTGATGTGGTTGTGTGGTGTGGTACTATTTGCTTGGTCTGGTGAATGTTTAAGCATATTAATGTTGAATATATGATAATGACGTTGTACATGATAACATTTGTGTTGAATCTTGGTGCTTGAGATATATCATGTTGAAGTATGCATGTGATATGCTTGTTCCATGTTGGGGGGAAATTGGAATACCCATTGCCTTATTACCTAGTAAAATGTTTTAATTGGTTTTGAAAGTCTTGGGATCCTTGTAAGATCTGGCCTAATTATTTGTTTGTTTTATGTTCATGTTTTCATGATAACTAGCACAATGGGACCGAGACGAGAGTTGCGTTTTGGAGCAATAGCTCCTCTCTGAGGAGCAGCGTGGCCAGGAGAACGAGGTTCTGCCTGGTGGAAACTTACCTCCACTGCCACCACCACCTGGGGGTGGGGAGTAGGAGCAACAAGGACAAGCGGGTCCGAGAATTGGAGATTGGACGCCTTTGGTACAGGCGATGACGGGAACATTTCAGGCTGTTGTTGCCGAAGTGCATGTGCAGGCTCCTGTTGCTGGGCAAACGAGATTGCCATTGGAGCGATTGTGGAGTTTGGGAGGAGTAGAATTTCGGGGATTATCTCATGAGGCGTCCGAGGCATGGCTGGCTAGTACGATCTGTTTATTGGATCAGATGGAGTGCAGTGATGCACGAAAGTTGGGTTGCGCAGTATCATTATTGCTTGGTGATGCATATATCTGGTGGACTACTGCGACTGCGGCCTTGGAGCCGGAAGAGGTAGATTGAAAATATTTCCGTTCTACTTTCAAGAGAAAGTACCTTGGAGTTAGATACTTGGATGATAAGAAGAGAGAATTTAAGTCTCTTGTTCAAGGGAGTATGATTGTTGCTGAGTACGAGATCTAGTTCGTACGGTTAAGTCAGTATGCTCCATAGCTGATGTCGAGTGTTAGGCATCGATGCAATCGTTTTCGTTACGGCCTGGTACAAGAGGTTAAGACATATATGCTTGCGACAGATTAAACGGATTTCGATGTGCTCGTGATCGAGCTAAAGATATAGAGTAGAGCTTGGGTATAACCTCGCGTGGGGGTGGTTCCAGTCTGGGGAAGAGAGCTGCTAAAGTTGGCCCTAGTGGTGGGCAGAGTAAGAGAAATCAGGACCGTGGATATCAGCCTGCGGCTAGGCGTGGAAATTTTGGACGTGGTGCACCGGTTCAGAACAACAGGCAGAGAGCTGAACAAAACACGTGTTGGACGTGTCGTTCGCGAATGCACTTGAGGAAAGACTGCTCTCGTGCGGCTCGTGAGGTTCAAGCTCTTGTAGTTGGGGCTAACTCGTGTTGGAATTGTGGATCTGCTGACCACATGAGGCGTGAGTGTCCTCTGTTAGAGGGAGGTGGTCAGGGTCATGCACCAGCTGTAGCACAGCAGAGAGGCCGTGGGCGCGGCCGAGGCAACTTCCAGAGGAGGGAGGATGGCTAGAGAGGTGTGGCCCATGTCATTGCGGTTCAGCCTGAGGGAGGTGGTCCCGCGCGGGTGTATGCATATCGTGAGGGACGCAACGACACCAATGTGATCTCATGTAACTTAACATTGCAATCCTTATCCTTGTTAGCATTGATTGATTCTAGATCTATGCATTCATACATCTTGAGTGAGCATGCGCATTTGCTTCAAATTCTTGTTGAGATGTTAGATGTAGGAATGCAAGTAACAAGTTCCTTTGATGAGATTGTGGTTACAAGGATTCTGTATAAGAGGTGCTTGTTGTCTGTTCAAGGTCATGTATTTCCTATTGATTTGATGGAATTACCTTTTTATTGTAACCCTCTTAGCCCGCCCTAGACGCCCGACCCGAACTAAGAAGATTACACGGGGAATACCGAAGTCAACTCGTAAAAGTCAACCTCGATTAACGACCCTTTTTTCTTTTATTATTTTCTAGATGCACATTATTATCCTATATGATCAGCAAAGCGATTAGGCGAAACCAGCACATCAATCGGAGTTGGATTAGGGGTGTAATTGCATATATTTGACTTTTAGGGACTAAACTATAATTTCTAGAAAATACAGGGACTTTTCAGGTTTTCGAGTTACCAATTCATAATTAGTCATGTAACACGCCATCATGTCAAAATTCATCCAAAACGGATCATCCAAACTCGTCCAATTGAACATACATCGATCAGGGACCAAAATGCAACACTTCCAAACTTAAAAAGATTCTTTTAACTGAATTTTAACGACCCGTATCAATACGCCTTAACATGTATCGATACGCAAAATGGCAGTAGCCAAAGTTGTCAAAAGGGTATCGATACGCTTGAGCCCGTATCGATATGGCCTTCAAACATTTGCCTAGGTGTATCGATACGCAGGCGTATCGGTACACCTAAGCTGAAAAGCCAAAATTAAGCCTCGTTGTATCGATACTCTTCCCCGAGTATCGGTACACATACCAGAAACTCACTTTCAACAGCCTTTTAAACACATTACAACATCAAAACATGCTTAAAACATACATGCATGCTATAATCAACTTATCATACATATAAGCATCAACAGACAACATAACATACTCATTAAGCATATCAAATCATGGTGAAATGTTAACTACTCAAGCATACTTAAGAAAATAAGCCATAACATGGCCAAAAACAAAGATATAAGACCATAAACTGAAATAAGGCCATTTACAAGTCCCAAACCACAAACCAAACATGCTCAAAACATTTAACATCACCAAATAAAACCAAGAGTAGAAATCCCTCCCATTGCCTCTTATTTCACTAAAGTAAATCCACGTACATTGCTTAGTCAAAAGTACTTGGAATCCACTTGCTCTCTTGCTGCCTCAATTGCTTAATTCTCTGCATTGATGAAACAAATGAGCGTAAGCATAAAGATTAGTGAGAACCGCTATAAATCCAACATTCATCAATGCATTTTGAAAACCATATCATTATCACTTTGAAAACATATGCCTTTCTATAAAACATGCTCTCCAAAGCATCAACGCACTTTTAAAACCGCATGCTCATAGCATCACTAAAATAACAGCAAAATCCTTTACTCATGCTTTAAACCAAGCATCACATGCATTCTAGCATAATTCCCAAGCATCACATGCTTAATTCATTTCACAACATCATTATATTGGCTCGCAAGTGATCGTTGACAAAACATCTCAAAACCAACACAATTAACACAATCGGATACGCGAATTACAAGCGTTGTCCCACACACTTCATACACACTACCAAACTACACAAGGCTCACACACGGGATTAGACCATCAACCGTTGTGACACCCATGGTGGAGTTTAACGGTAAAATCACAACCCCTCAACACCACTCATCAGTAGTTGTATAATTCCACTAACGAGAGCACGGGACATAAACCACAAGATCCACACATGGGATTAAACCATCCACCATTGTGATCTTAGCCTCAATCGTTAGGGTACTTGGATGGAGTATACGGTACAATCACAACCCCTCGACATCCAATGCGACTTTATTCACAGTGCACCCAATCCTATAGATGGCTAACTATATCCGATTAAAGTAACCAAAAACCATGTAACACCATTGTTTTGGGCCTAGACGTTTTAGACATCGGATCGGACCAGTCGAGAACGGTTCGAATTGCGTAAAGTGATTTAAGGAAATTAAGGATCGAGATAGGATAAAAATGTGGTAAACATTGCTAAAAATCCTCTAAAAGTGTGTTTAAGAGGTTGGTCAAGTCAATTTTACAAAACGGATTTCAGAAATGGGACATTTTGAGTAGTGACCAAATTGTAAAGTTTCAAAACTATGGAAATGTAATTTTTAAAGAAGAAGCCAAATTCTTAGAATCTTTAGGGTGCTTTATGGCAATTTAGCCTTTCCTTAATATGACATGTGCTTTAAATGGTTTTTAATTAAATGGTTTTATTTAGTTTTACTTTAATTAATTAAATTAGGTAGTTATTTAGAGATTTCCAATTACGTAACTACCAACTTCTTTTCATTTTCAGCCAAACACTATTTCACTCATCTTTCTCCAGAATTCTTTCTCCCAAAAACTCTCCTAATATTTCCTAAACCATTTTCAAGAAATCTTTCCAAGTTCTTCAAGATTTTGCTAAGGAAAACATGTCATTCATTGAGGGAAGCAAGGATTGGAGATCAAAATCCTATTTTTGGCTTCTAATATATTTGGCTTCTAAATACTATTTTTGGCTGAGTTTTCATTATAGTTTTGATTGGAGATCAAAATCTTATGAAATTGTGGTTGAAATCTTAATTTTGGGACTTTATGTGTTAAGCTTTGTTTTGTACTGATTTTAATTGAGTTCTAAGTTGATTAATATGTTGAAATGAAGTGTTGATAACATAGATCCCGAAATTCTTGAGATCCTTGAGTTTCTTGGTTGTTTTAAGTGTGTTTTTTAGGTGAAATAGTGGAATCTTGCTTGCTGGAGGTATAAGGTTGGGTTAGGTTATTTGTTAGATGTGTTTTGATGTTTATAATGCTTTGAAAGCGATGTATGTTGGTTAGGCTTGGTTTAGGAAGCAATCGATTGGGTTTTCGGTTGTTTTGGATGGGTAATTTGGTGTAGTTTGGGTGAGCAACGAGATTGTGAATTGTTGCTGGTGTTGAAATGCATTTTAATGCATTTGGATCTCTGTTTTGATGATGTGAAAATAGGGGATCTTGATCCGGAAGTGAACGAGGTGTTGTTCGAGGCTCCAAAAGAGTAATTTTCGCGTCGGCGAGAAAGGCTTCGCGTATCGGTGAGTGGAAATGGATTCTCTTGCTTTGTAACACTTTGAGCGTGAAATTGGGAGCTTAGTGTAAGATTGAAACACTTAGCTAAGCTCAAGAGTAAGTGGTTCGAAAGTCACTCTTGGAAATGTGTTATGTTTTGATGAAAATGCACTCGAGATAAATGTGGTCTTGTTACTGTTTTTAAGCATGTTTAAGCATGGATAAATGATGGATTTTAATGCCATTCTGTTAAGGATGCACTACGTAAGTGATCCTTGGTTTTTCATTTGATTATGCATATGATATTAAGCATGTTATGCTTGTGGAAATGACATTGTGGTTATGCTTGAAAACAGTGGATTATTGATGTTAAATGATTATATTGGCAAGTGATGAAAATGCTTTTTGGTTACTTTAATCGGATATAGTTAGTTGGCTATAGGATTGGGTGCACCATGAATAAAGTCGTCTTGGATGTCAAGGGGTTGTGATTGTGCCGTAATCTCCATCCAAGTACCCTAACGAATGAGGTTAAGACCACAACAGTAGATGGTTTAGTCCCGTGTGTGAGTCTTGTGTATGTGTCTCGTACTCTCGTTAGTGGAATTATACAACTACCAGTGAGTGATGTTGAGGGGTTGTGATTGTGCCATTAATCTCCATCACGTGTGTTGAGGGGTTGTGATTGTGCCATTGATCTCCACTTTGTGTAGTCTGGTAGTATGTATGAAGCGTGTGGGACAATGCTTGTAATCCGCGTATCCGATTGTGCCTTGTGTTGATATGGTTTATGGATTATCACTTGCGAGCCAATATAATGTAAATGATTACTGTTAAGCATGAGATGCTTGCAAATGATGCAAGGATGCATGAAATTCTTGGTAAAGCATGAGCAAAGGATTATTTGTTGTTTTAAAATGTTGCATATGAGCATGTATTTATAAGGTGCATTGATGTCTTGAGAAGACATGTTTTATGAAAAGGAGTGTGTTGAAAAGTGGTGGTTTTACAAGTCATGTGGTATGCATTGATGAATGTTGTTTAGCGATCCTCACTAAGCTTTGTGATTACGCTCATATGTTTCATCAATGTAGAGAATTAGGAGATTGAGGCAGCACACAAGCAAGGGATCCAAGCATTTTGTTTTAGCGAAGTATGTGGCTTTACTTTGGTGTAATAAGAGGCAATGGGTGGGAATTTATACTCTTGGATGGTTGTGGGTGTTCCTTTTTACTTTGAGCATGTTTGGTGGTTTATACTTGAGTTTTAAATGGCCATTATGGTTTGATTTTGGATGTGAATGTTGATTTTAGCTTGTTATGGCTTTGGTGGACTAGGGACCATGCCTTAGTATATATGTTTGCATGTTGGATGCCATGTCATAGCTAATGCCTCAAAATGATGACCGTTTGTGTGTATCTATGTTGTATGCAAGTTGTGGCATGTTTCGGGAATGTTTTGAATATGAAAATACGTGAAAAACAAGCAAAATCTTTTGTTGTAGGGTAATGCGCATCAGAACGCCCTTGCCTGTTTCGGAACAGAGGCCCGAAATGGCCATGAGGTTTCATAACGGGTGGGGACGTACCGAAACTGTTTTGCTACTAGAATGGGGTGTTTCGATACGGGTCTCGGAACGCACCCGAGTATCGAAACGGTCAATCGGGTTTCGAAACGACCGTTCTGATACAAGTCTACGCGTTTCGGAACACATGACCGTTGTGTTTGAATTTGAACTGTTTCAGGTTTTTGTTTCTCACATTTTGGTCCCTGAGTTTTGGATGCTTAACTTAATGAGTTCGAACGATCCGTTTGAGATGAAATTTGACATTATGGCATGCTATATGATTAATTACGGATTGGTAATATTAAAACTTGTTTAGTCCTTATACTTATAGAAATTTACATTTTATTCTCTAAAAGACGTTTCTATGCAATTGAACCCCTGTTTGGGTTCTATTCGTTTTGTCACTTCCGCTTAAATGAATTGCTAATCTTATAGGCTAATAATGAGCATCTAGAAAAGATAAAAGAAAAAAAGGTCGTTAATCAAGGTTGACTTTCGGGTTGACTTTGGTTTTCCCCGTGTAATCTTCGTAGTTCGGGTCGAGCGTCTAGGTCGGGCTAAGGGGTTACATTTGTTGGTATCAGAGTTAGGTTACGAAAGAATTAGGGATGTTGGTATGAGAAATTGATATGTAATGACGTATGTTGTTTGATAATCATGATATTTGTTGAAATTTTGAAGCTTGTGCTATGCTTGATTGATGTGAATCGCGTGTGGAATGAATATGATTGCGTGATGATGATGCAATGTTGTTATGTGCTGATTTTGGATGATGGAAAGCATGTTAAGCATGATGTTTCATGTATGCTATGCTATGTTGAGGGAAATTGGGGTGCCCATTGCCTTATTACACTAATCAAATGTTTTGTAAACTTGGATTATTCCTTGCAGCTGGCCTAAATGGTTTGACTTGTTTTGTTGTTATGCCTTGTTTAAAATAGCACTATGGGTCCAAGAAGAGAACTGAGGTTGAATACGATAGTGCCTGCGGCTGAGCAGGGTGACCAGGGTGAACAAGGGACTGATGTCCCTCCTGGTGGAAATTTACCTCCTCCGCCACCATCGGGAGGTGGGGAGCAAGTGCAGTAAGGACCTGCTGGTTCTGGTTTGGGTGATTTGGTGCCATTGGTTCAGGCGATCACCAGAGTGTTTCAGGCCGATGTTGTCGGAACGCATGTTCAGGCCCCTGCAGCTGGGCAGGCGGGCTTACCTTTGGAAAGGTTGAGGAGCTTAGTGGTTGTGGAGTTCTATGGTATATCTTCTGAGGCGTCAAAAGCCTGGTTAGCAAGTACGGTCCGTATCATGGATCAGATGGGCTGTAATGATGTGCGCAGGCTGGGATGCGTAGTTTCTTTGTTGCAAGGCAATGCCTACAGCTGGTGGACGACTACCACTGCTAGTATGGAACCCAATGAGGTTTATTGGGAGTATTTCAGAGGTGCCTTCAAGAGGAAGTATCTAGGGGTGAGATACTTGGACGAAAAGAAATGCGAGTTTATGTCGCTTGTTCAGGGCAACATTTTTGTGGATGAGTACAAGATCCAGTTCGTACGCTTGAGCCAGTATGCCCTGAGCATATACCTAGTGAGAGGCACCGTTGTGATCGCTTTCGGTACAGTCTGGTACAGGAAGTCAAGACGTACATGTTGGTTGCAGATTACACCGGCTTTGATGTGCATGTGTGTCGAGCCAAAGACATCGAACATAATTTGGGTCTGACGTCTCGAGGTGTTGGTTCTAGCTCTAGAAAGAGAGCAGATGATTCTAGTTCCGGTGGTGGACGGAACAAGAGGGGACGAGACATGAGATACCAACCTGTTGCTAGGCGGGGTAATGGTGGACATGGTGAACCTGGTCAGGGAGATAGGATGAGGGCTGAACAGAACACATGCTGGACATGTTGTTCTCGGGGTCATTTGAGGCAAGATTGTCCTCGGGCAGCTAGAGAGGTCCAGGCTCCTATTGTGGTGACAGGGAACTCATGTTGGAATTGTGGTTCGACGGATCACATGAAAAAGGAGTGTCCTTTGTTCGCTGATGGAGGCCAAGGACATGCGCCTGTAGTAGCTGCACCTCAGAGAGGTCGTGGGCGCGGCCGTGGGAACTTTCAGAGGAGAGACGAGGGACAACGAGGTATTGTTCATTTAATAAATGTCCGACCTGAGGAAGGTGGACCAGCGAGAGTTTATGCTCAGCGCGAGGAGCACAATGATACAGATGTCATCGCATGTACCTTTGTTCTCCAGTCTTTATCTTTGCTGGCTTTGATTGATTCTGGATCCACGCATTCTTATATCTTGAGTGAGCATGCACATTTGCTTGATATACCTATTGAGATGCTTGAAGTAGGAATGCAAGTGACTAGTTCTTTTGGTGAGACTATGGTCACTAGGAAGTTGTTTAAGAGATGTCCTTTATGTGTACAAGGACATGTTTTTCTTGTCGATTTGATGGAGTTACCTTTCTACGGATTTGATGTAATCCTTGGTCTGGATTGGTCTACGGAGCATAGGGCAGTAGTTGACTTTGATGTCAACCGGGTCACCTTAAAGTTGGCCGATGATTATGAAGCAGTGGTAGTAGGCGAGAATGTGAAATTCTTGTCAAATGTGATTTCGGTTTTGGAAGAAAACCCTATGATGAAGATGGGTTGTGAGGCTTACCTTGCCTATGTGATGAATCCTGGCACCAAGGATGTGCGTGTGTAGGACATCCAAATTGTTCGCAATTTTCTGGTGTCTTTCCGGAAAAATTGCCTGGATTGCCACCAAACAGGGAAGTGGACTTTTGGTATTGAGTTGTACGAGAATACGACTCTGGTGTCCATTGCTCCTTGTCGCATGGCACCTAAGGAGCTGAAAACGCAATTACAGGAGTTGTTGGATCGAGGTTTCATCTGGTCGAGTGTGTCACCTTGGGGTGCACCGGTCTTGTTTGTTAAGAAGAAGGATGGGACAATGCGGATGTGCATAGATTATTGGCAACTAAACAAGTTGACGATTAAGAATAAGTATCCCTTGCCTAGAATTGATGATCTCTTTGATTAGTTTTGGGGAGCCTCAGTGTTTTCTAAGATAGATTTGAGATCAGGGTACTATCAGCTGAAGGTGAAGGATGTGGACGTAGTACCTAAGACAGCTTTTTGGATGAGGTACGGACATTATGAATTCTTGGTGATGTCTTTTGGTTTGACCAACGCGCCTATTGCTTTCATGGACATGATGAATCGTGTATTCCATGAATTCTTGGATCAGTTTTTGGTGGTGTTTATTGATGATATCCTTGTGTATTCGCATACCGAGGAGGATCATGATAGAAACTTGAGAATTGTTTTGCAAGCGTTACTGGAAAATCAGTTGTATGCCAAGCTGAGTAAGTGTGAGTTTTGGCTTAGGGAGGTGGTGTTCCTTGGATATGTTGTGTCAGCTGAGGGTATTCGCGTTGATCCGCACAAGGTGGAGGTTGTGATGAGTTGGAAAGTACCTAAGTGAGTGACGGAGGTGCGAAGTTTACTTGGTTTAGCTGGGTATTACCGTAGGTTTGTCAAGTGTTTCTCAAAGATAGCAGCACCTTTGACCAAGTTGTTGCAGAAGAATGTTCGCTTTGAGTGGAGTGATGCGAGACAACAAGCTTTTGAGAAGCTGAAAGAAGCTTTGATGCAAGCTCCTGTTCTGATTCAACTTGAGTCTGGTAAGGAGTTTGTGGTCTATAGTGATGCGTCCATTGTTGGTTTGGGCTGCGTGTTGGTGCAGGAAGGTAAGGTAGTGGCCTATGTATCTAGGCAATTGAAGGTGCATGAGCGCAACTACGTTACTCATGCTCTTGAGCTTGCGGCTGTGGTGTTTGCCCTGAAAATTTGGAGGCATTACCTGTACGGTGAGAAGTGTGTTGTGTTTACGGATCATAAGAGCTTGAAGTGTCTTATGTCTCAAAAGAAGTTGAATCTTAGGCAGCGTCGCTGGGTGGAGTTGATTAAAGATTATGATTTGACGATTGAGTACCACCCGGGCAAGGCTAATGTTGTGGCCGATGCTTTGAGCCGGAAAGTGGCTGTGGAGTTGAGGGCAATGTTTGCACGTTTAAGCATTTCACGCGATGGTGGTCTTATCACTGAATTGCAAGTGAAACCATCTTTGATTCAGTTGATCAAAGATAAGCAGTTGCTTGATGATTCTGTTGTTTCGCATGTTCAGGACATTACGGAGGGTAGACCTTCGGATTTCAGCTTTAGTGATGATGGTGTTTTGTGCTTTGGGAGTTGAATAGTGGTGTCGGATGATGTTGAGTTGAGGCGCACTATTCTGACTAAAGCTCATAGTAGCCCTATTGCTATGCACCCTGGTAGTACAAAGATGTATCGTGATTTGAAAGATTAGTACTACTGGGTGGGGTTGAAAAAGGACATGATTGAGTTCGTAAGTAAGTGCATGGTATGTCAGCGAGTGAAGGCTGAACATCAGGTTCCTTCTGGGATGCTGCAGCCTTTGAGAATCCCATAATGGAAGTGGGAGAGAATCACCATGGATTTTGTGTCTGGATTGCCCTTGTCGCCATCAAAGAAAAATTCAGTTTGGGTGATTGTAGATCGGTTTACGAAGTGTGCACATTTTCTGCCCGTGCATACTACGTATACCTTGGATAAGTTGGTTGAGCTGTACATAGCTGAGATTGTGTGGTTGCACGGTGTGCCAAAGTCTATAGTGTCAGATAGATATCCAAGGTTTATAACGCGATTTTGGGAATGTTTGCATCAAGCCTTGGGTACACGGTTGAATTTCAGTACTTCTTATCATCCTCAGACGGATAGACAGTCGGAACGTGTGATCCAAGCGCTTGAAGACATGTTGAAATGTTGCGTGATAGATTTTCAGGTTTCTTGGGAGAAGCACTTGTCGTTGGGTGAGTTTGCATATAATAATAGTTACCAGGCAAGCATTTAAATAGCTCTATACGAGGCTTTGTATAGGAGATGATGTAGAACCCCTCTCTGTTGGGCAGAAGCTGGGCAAAAGTTGATCTCGATGCCAGCTATGCTAAAGGGAACCACCGAGAAGGTGAAGCTCATTTGTGAGCGTTTAAAGGCAGCTTCGGATAGGCAAAAGTCCTACTCGGACCTGAAGCGTAAAGAGATTGAATTCGCGGTTGGCGAACGTGTGTTCTTGAAAGTATCGCCTTGGAAGAAGGTGATGAGATTTGGGCATAAGGGTAAGCTTAGCCCAAGGTTCATTGGACCTTACGAGATTGAGGAGCGTATTGGTCCTGTGGCATATCGGTTGAGATTGCCTGCGGAGTTGGAGAAGATACATGATGTGTTTCCTGTCTCTATGTTACGAAGGTACAAATCGGATCCTTCGCATGTGATGCCTGTTGAGGAGATAGAGTTGAATCCAGATCTGTCGTATGATGAGGAACCAATGAAGGTTTTGGATGTGAGTAGCAAAGTCCTTTGTGGCAAGACGATAGAGCTTGTGAAGGTGTTGTGGCGACACCGAGGAGTTGAGGAGGCCACGTGGGAAAGCAAGGCGGACATGCTGAAGCAGTTTCCGCACCATTTTCCATTAGGTAAGAATTTCGAGTACGAAATTTCCTAAGTGGGGGAGAGTTGTAATGCCCTGGTTTTGGGCCTAGACGTTTTAGACATCGGATCGGACCGGTCGAGAACAGTTCGAATCGCGTAAAGTGATTTAAGAAAATCAAGGATCGGGATAGGATAAAAATGTGGTAAAATTTCTGAAATCCTTAAAAATATGTTTAAGAGGTTGATAAAGTCAATTTTACAAAACGAATTTCAGAAATGGGACATTTTGAGTAGTGACCAAATTGTAAAGTTTCAAAACTGTGGAAAATGTGATTTAAAGAAGAAGCCAAATTCTTAGAATCTTTAGGGGGCTTTATGGCAATTTAGCCTTTCCTTAATATGACATGTGCTTTAAATGGTTTTTAATTAAATGGTTTTATTTGGTTTTACTTTAATTAATTAAATTAGGTAGTTATTTAGAGATTTCCAATTACGTAACGACCAACTTCTTTTCATTTTTAGCCAAACACTATTTCACTCATCTTTCTCCATAATTCTTTCTCCCAAAAACTCTCTCAATATTTCCTAAACCATTTTCAAGAAATCTTTCCTAGTTCTTCAAGATTTTGCTAAGGAAAACTTGTCATTCATTGAGGGAAGCAAGGATTGGAGGTAAACCTCATTCTCAACCTCTAATCAAAGTTCTTTATTGAAATTCCCAAGATATTTGGCTTCTAAATACTATTTTTGGTTGAGTTTTCATTATAGTTTTGATTGGAGATCAAAATCTTGTGAAATTGTGGTTGAAATCTTAATTTTCGGACTTGATGTATTAAGCTCTATTTTGTACTGATTTTAATTGAGTACTAAGTTGATTAATATGTTGAAATGAAGTGTTGATAACATAGATCCCGAAATCCTTGAGATCCTTGAGTTTCTTGGTTGTTTTAAGTGAGTTTTTGAGGTGAAATGGTGGAATCTTGCTTGCTGGAGGTATAAGGTAGGATTGGGTTGTTTGTTACATGTGCTTTGATGTTTATAATTCTTTGGAAGCGATGTATGTTGGATAGGCTAGGTTTAGGAAGCAATCAATTGGGTTTTCGGTTGTTTTGGATGGGTAATTTGGTGTAGTCTGGGTGAGCAACGAGATTGTGAATTGTTGTTGGTGTTGAAATGCATTTTAATGCATTTGGATCTCTGTTTTGATGATGTGAAAACAGGGGATCTTGATCCGGAAGCAAATGAGGTGTTGTTGGAGGCCCCATAAGAGTAATTTTCGCGTCGGCAAGCAAGGCTTCGCGTATCGCTGAGTGGAAATGGATTCTCTTGCTTTGTAACGCTTTGAGCGTGGACTTGGGAGCTTAGTGTAAGTTTGAAACACTTAGCTAAGCTCAAGAGTAAGTGGTTCGAAAGTCACTCTTGGAAATGTGATATGTTTTGATGAAAATGCACTCGAGATAAATGTGGTTTAGTTACTATTTTAAAGCATGTTTAAGCATGGATAAATGCTGGATTTTAATGTCATTATGTTAAGGATGCACTAGGTAAGTGATCCTTGATTTTCATATGATTATCCATATGATGTTAAGCATGTTATGCTTGTGGAAATGACATTGTGGTTATGCTTGAAAACAGTGGATTATTGATGTTAAATGATTATATTGGCAAGTGATGAAAATGGTTTTTGGTTACTTTAATCGGATATAGTTAGCCGACTATAGGATTGGGTGCATCGTGAATAAAGTCGCCTTGGATGTGAGGGGTTGTGATTGTGCCGTAATCTCCATCCAAGTACCCTAATGGTTGAGGTTAAGACCAGAACGGTAGATGGTTTAGTCTCGTGTGTGAGTCTTGTTTATGTTTCTCGTACTCTCGTTAATGGAATTATACAACTACCGATGAGTGATGTTGAGGGGTTGTGATTGTGCCATTAATCTCCATCACGGGTGTTGAGGGGTTGTGATTGTGCCATTGATCTCCACCTTGTGTAGTCTGGTAGTATGTATGAAGCGCGTGAGACAACGCTTGTAATCCGCATATCCGATTGTGTCTTGTGTTGATATGGTTTATGGATTATCACTTGCGAACCAATATAATGTAAATGATTAATGTTAAGCATGAGGTGCTTGTAAATGATGCAAGGATGCATGAAATTCTTGGTAAAGCATGAGCAAAAGTTTATTTGTTGTTTTAAAATGGTTCATATGAGCTTGTATTTATAAGGTGCATTGATGTCTTGAGAAGACATGTTTTATGAAAAGGCATGTGCTGAAAAGTGGTGGTTTTACAAGTCATGTGGTATGCATTGATGAATGTTGTTTAGCGATCCTCACTAAGCTTTGTGCTTACGCTCATATGTTTTATCAATGTAGAGAATTAGGAGATTGAGGCAGCACACAAGCAAGGGAATCCAAGCATTTTGTTTTAGCAAAGTATGTGGCTTTACTTTGGTGTAATAAGAGGCAATGGGTGGGAATTTATACTCTTGGATGGTTGTGGATGTTCCTTTTTACTTTGAGCATGTTTGGTGGTTTATCCTTTAGTTGTAAATGGCCATTATGGTTTTATTTTGGATGTGAATGTTGAGTTTAGCTTGTTATGGCTTTGGTGGACTAGGGAGCATGCCTTAGTATCTATGTTTACATGTTGGATGCCATATCGTAGCTAATGCCTCAAAATGATTACCGTTGGTGTGTATCTATGATGTATACAAGTTGTGACATGTTTTAGGAATGTTTTGAATATGAAAAGACGTGAAAAACCTGCAAAATCTATTGTTGCAGGGCAAGGTGCATCGAAATTCCCTTGCATGTTTCGGAACAGAGGCCCGAAATGGCCATGAGGTTTCAGAACGGGTGGGGACGTACCGAAACGGTTTGGCTACTGGAATGGGGTGTTTCGATATGGGTCTTAGAACGCACCTGAGTATCGAAACGGTCATCCGGGTTTTGAAGCGACTGTTTTGATACAAGTCTATGAGTTTCGGAACACCTGACCGTTGAGTTTGAATTTGAACTATTTCAGGTTTCTTTTTCTCACATTTTGGTCCCTGAGTTTTGGTTGCTTAACTTAATGAGTTTGAATGATCCGTTTGAGATGAAATTTGACATGATGGCATGTTATATGATTAATTACAGATTGGTAATATCAAAGCTTGTTTAGTCCTTATGATTCTAGAAATGTACATTTTAGTCCCTAAAAGACGTTTCTATACAATTGAACCCTGTTTGGGTTTCATTCGCTGTGTCGCTTCCGCTGAAATGAATTGCTAATCATATAGGCTAATAATGAGCATCTAGAAAAGATAAAAGAAAAAAAGGGTCGTTAATCAAGGTTGACTTTCGGGTTGACTTTGGTTTTCCCCGTGTAATCTTTGTAGTTCGGGTCGAGCGTCTAGATCGGGCTAAGGGGGTTACAAAACATTTCCATCACTTGCCAATATAATCATTCAACATCATTATTCCACTGTTTTACAAGCATAAATCGCAATGCCATTTTTCACAAGCATAAACATGCTTGAACTAAAATGCATTAATCTCATAAATCCAAGGACCACTTACCATGTGCATCCTTAACAAAATGGCATTAAAAATTAGCATCAACAATGCTTAAAACATTCTTTAAAACAGTAATCAATCCACATTTAAATTCAAGTGCATTTCTAACAAAAACATAGCACATTCCGAGATAGACTTTCGATTTACTTACTCTTGAGCTTAGCTAAGTGTTTCAAACTTACACTAAGCTCCCAAGACCACGCTCAAAGCGTTACAAAGCTAGAAATTCCATTTCCACTCACCGATACGCGAAACCTCGCTCGCCGACGCGAAGATCACTCTTCCGAAGCCTCCAAAAATTCTTTGCTTGCTTTCAAATCAAGATCCCTTGTTTTTAGAGCATCAAAATAGAGATCCAAATGCATTAAAATGCATTTCAACACCAGCAAACTAAACACAAACTCGTTGCTCACCAAAACTACACCAATTTACCTATTCGAAACAACCGAAAACTCAATCGATTACATATAAACCAAGCCCAGGAAACATACATCACTTTCAACCATTACTAAACATCAAAACACATCTAAAAACAACCTAAACTCTCCTTATACCTCCAGCAATCATAACCACATCATTTCACCTCAAAAACCCAACTAAAACCATCAAGAAACTCAAGGATCTCAAGGATTTCGGGATTATTATTATCAAAACCCTTTTTCAACATAATAATCAACTCAAAATTCAATTAAAATCAATCTAAAACAGAGCTCATCAATACCACTCCGAAAATCAAGATTTAAATCATAATTTTGCAAGATTTTGATCTTAAATCAAAACTATAATAAAAACTCATCCAAAAACAACAATTAGAAGAAAAAGATCTTGGGAATTTCAATAAAGAACCTAGATTGAAGGTTGAGAACATGATTTACCTCCAATCCTTGCCTTCCTTAAGGTTTGACAAGTTTTTGCTTCACAAAACATGAAAATCTTGAAAAGAACTCTTTGAAATGATTTAGAAATCAAAGAGAGAGTGTTTGGGAGAAAAGAATTCTGGAGAAAGTGTTGAGAAAATGGTTTTGCTGAAAATGAAAGTTAGTTACGTGAAATGAAATCTCAATTTCCTATTTTACCAATTAATTAAACAAAATCCTTTTATTTTAATCATCCAAAAATCATTTTAAAACACTTGTTAATTTAAGGAAGGTATAACTGCACCATAGCTCCCTAAAGATTCTAATATTTTGACTCATTTTTGAAAATTGTAATTTTCCATAGTTTTAAAACTTTACAATTTGGTCACTACCCAAAATGTACCACTTCCAAAACTCTTTTCGTAAAATTTATTTGACCAACCTATTAAAAATGATTTTAGAGGATTTTAACAATTTTTTTCATAATTTTATCCTTTCTTGATCCTTGATTTCCTAAAACACCTAATACGATTCGAACCGTTTCCGATCGGTCCGATCCGATGTCGAAAAAATCTAGGCCCAAAACTAGGGCGTTACATTTATGGTTTTGACGTGATTCTTGGAATGGACTAGTTGGTTGAACACCAAGTTGTGGTGGATTTTGATGTTAAGCGTGTTACCTTAAAGCTTGCGGATGATTACGAGGTAGTAATCGTGGGTGAGAACGTGAAGTTCTTATCTAACGCAATTTTGGCTCTTGAAGTGAGTCGAATGCTGGAGTTGGGATGTGAATCTTTCTTGGCGTACGTGATGAATCCTGGTACGAAGGAAGTGCGTATTTAATACATATGAACTGTATGCGAGTTTCTGGGTGTCTTTTCGGAGGAGTTGCCAAGGTTGCCACCCAATCGGGAAGTTGAGTTTGGCATAGAGTTGTATGAGAATACGTCTCCGGTGTCTATTGCTCCTTATCGCATGTCACCTAAGGAGTTGAAGGAGGTTAAGATGCAGCTCCAGGAGTTACTTGACCAAGGGTTCAAAAGGCCGAGTATTTTGCCTTGGGGTGCGTCGGTCTTGTTTGTGAAGAAGAATGATGGCACCATGCGTATGTGCATTGATTATCGGCAACTGAACAATTTGACGATTAAGAACATGTACCCGTTGCCAAGGATCGATGATTTGTTTAATCAGTTTGGGGTGCTTCGGTGTTATCGAAGATAGATTTGAGGTATGGGTACTATCAGCTTAAGGTTAAGGATGTGGACGTACCTAAGACAACTTTTCGGACTAGATACGACCATTTTGAGTTTCTGGTGATGCTGTTTGGGTTGACAAATGCACCGGCTACATTCATGGACATGATGAATAGGGTGTTCCATGAGTATTTGGATCAGTTTGTGGTTGTGTTCATTGATGATATTCTTGTGTACTCAGGTACCAAGGAGGATCATGACAAGCACTTAAGGATTGTGTTGCAAGTGCTGTTGGAGAATCAGCTCTATGCTAAGCTGAGCATGTGTGAGTTTTGGCTCAGAAAGGTGGTTTTTCTTGGACATGTGGTGACGGCCGAATTATCTGAGTTGATCCACAAAAGGTTGAGGCGGTGATGAGTTGGAAGACGCCTAAGTCAGTGACAGATGTGCATAGTTTCGTTGGCTTGGCTGGTTACTACCGAAGGTTTGTCAAAGGGTTCTCTAAGATTGCTGCCCCTTTGACCAAGTTGTTGCAAAAGAATGTTCGCTTCGAGTGGACGGATGATAGTCTGCAAGCTTTCGAAAAGTTGAAGGAGGCTTTGACGCAAGCTCCTGTCTTGATTCAGCTAGAATCATGTAAGGAGTTTGTAGTTTATAATGATGCGTCATACGTTGGTTGGGGATGCGTTTTGATGCAAGATGGAAAGGTTGTAGCTTATGCGTCTAGACAGCTGAAAGTGCATGAGCGGAACTATTCTACGCGTGATCTCGAACTCGTGACGGTGGTGTTTGCTCTAAAGAATTGGAGACACTATCTTTATGGTGAGCGATGTGTGGTTTACAGTGACCATAAGAGTTTAAAGTATCTTATGTCTTAGAAGGAGTTGAACCTTAGGCAACGAAGATTGGTGGAGTTGCTTAAGGATTATGATTTGGCTATTGAGTATCATCCGGGAAAGGCTAATGTTGTGGTCGATGCTTTGAGTAGGAAGGTGGTTGTTGAGTTAAGGGCTATGTTTGCTCGTTTGAGTATATCACGTGATGGAGGCTTGATAGCATAGTTGCATGTGAAACCCTCCTTAATTCAGTTGATTAAGGAAAAGCAGTTGTTGGATGATTCATTGGTGCCTCACGTTCAAGATATAGCCGATGGAAAAGCTATGGATTTATGCTTTAATGATGATGGAGTTCTATGTTTTAAAAGTCAGATATTGGTGCCGAAAGATGCTGAGTTGAGACGCACCATCTTGACTGAGGCTCATAGCAGTCCTTTTGCTATGCACCCTGGTAGTACCAAGATGTATTGTGGCTTAAAGGATGAGTACTACTGGGTGGGGTTGAAAAAGGATATGGCGGATTTTGTTAGCAAGTGTATGGTTTGCCAGCGAGTGAAGGCTGAGCATCAGTTTCCTTTCGATTTGTTACAACCTTTGAGGATACCAGAGTGGAAATGGAAGAGAATTACGATGGATTTCGTATATGGGTTTCCCTTGACTCTATCGAAGAAGAACTCGATGTTGGTGATTGTGGATCGCCTTATGAAGTGTGTACATTTCTTGGATGTGCATACTACGTATACGTTGGACAAACTAGTTGAGTTGTATATTGCTGAGATTGTGCGGTTGCACGGTGTGCCCAAGTCCATAGTGTCGGATAGAGATCTGAGGTTAACAGCGAGGTTTTGGGAATGTTTGCATCAAGCGTTGGGTACGCGGTTGAATTTTAGCACTTCATATCATCCTCATTCGGATGAGCAGTCAAAACAAGTTATCCAGATGCTTGAGGATATGTTGCGATGTTGTGTAATTGATTTCCAGGGTTTTTGGGAAAAGCATCTGCAGTTGGTTGAGTTTGCCTATAATAATAGTTTCCAAGCAAGTATTCAAATGGCACCGTTTGAGGCCTTGTACAATAGAAAGTGTAGAACGCCTTTTTTTGGGGACGAGGCGGGGCAAAGGTTGTTTTTTTTTTGCCGAATATGCTCAAGGGGACAATAGAGAATGTGAAGCTCATCTGTGAGCGGTTGAAGGTTGCATCGGATCATCAGAAGTCTTACGCGGATTTGAAGCGTAAAGAGGTTGAGTTCGCGGTTGGGGATTGTGTGTTCCTTAAAGTATCACCTTGGAATAAGGTAATGAGGTTCGGACGAAAGGGAAAGCTTAGTCCGAGGTTTATTGGACCCTATGAGGTTGTGGAGCGAGTTGGTCCTGTGGCTTATCGGTTGAGGTTGCCTCTCGAGTTGGAAAAGATCCATGATGTGTTTCATGTATCTATGATGCGAAGATATAGATCGGATCCTTCGCATGTGATGCCATTTGAGGAAATAGAGTTGAATTTGGATATGTCCTATGATGACAAATCGGTGAAGATTCTTGACTCGAGCAGCAAAATTCTTCCTGGCAAGACGATAGATCTTGTGAAGGTGTTGTGGCAACACCGAGGAGTTGAGTGGGCCACGTGGGAAAGCAAGGCGGACATGCTGAAGCAATTCCCGCATCTTTTTCCTTTAGGTAAAATTTCGAGGACGAAATTTCCTAAGTGGGGGAGAGTTGTAACGTCCCAATTTTGGGCCTAGATGTTTTAGACATCAGATTGGGTTAAGTGAACCGGTTGGAAACGATTCGAATTTTGTTAGGTGGTTCAGGGAAATCAAGGTTCGGGATAGGATAAAAATATGACAAAACTTGCTAAAATCCTCTAAAATCATGTTTAAGAGGGTTGGTCAAATCAATTTTACAAAATTGGTTTTGGAAAAGGTACATTTTGGGAAGTGACCAAAATGTAAAGTTTTAAAACTGTGGAAAATACAATTTTCAAAGGAAGAGTCAAAATGTTAGAATCTTTAGGGAGCTTTTAAGCAATTAAGCCTTTCTTTAATATGACATGTGTTTTAAATGGATTTTAAATAATTGATTTATTAGTTTTATTATTTAATTAATAAAAGTTAGTTATTTTGGAAACCAAAATAACACGTTAGTTTCTCATTTGCCTCATTTTTCAGCCAAACACATTTCTAAACCAATTTCTCCAGATTTGTTTTCTCTCAAACACCCTCTTTTTGATTTCTCATCCATTTTAAAGGATCCTTTTCAATTTCTTCATGATTTGTGAAGCAAAAACTTGTCAAATATTGAGGAAGGCAAGGATTGGAGGTAAATCCCGTTCTCAACCTCTAATCAAGGTTCTTTATTGAAATTCCCAAGATTTTTTTACTCTTAAATGTTGTTTTTGATTGAGTTTTGGTTATAGTTTTGATTTGAGATCAAAATCTTGTAAAATGATGAGTAAATTCTCAATTTTCGGAGTGATCATGATGTGCTTTGTTTGTGATGGATTTTAATTGAGTTTTGAGTTGATCTTGATGTTGAAAATGAGTTTTAATGATATATATCTCAAAATCCTTGAGATCCTTGAGTTTTATGTTGGATTTAGTTGGGTTTTTGAGGTGATTTGATGCTTATATGCTTGTCGGAGGTGTAAAGAAGTGTTTAGGTTTATTTTAGATGTGGATTGATGAGTCTAATTGTTTGGAAGTGTTAGTAGATGGTTGGGCTTGGTTTAGGAAGCAATCGATTAAGTTTTCGGTTGTTTTGGATAGGTAATTTGGTTTGTTTTTGCTGGGCAACGAGTTTGTATTAAGTTGTTGGTGTTAGAATTTATTTTAATGCATTGAGGCTCTGTTATTATGTGTTGGAAATAGGGGATTATAATCTGGAAGCAAACGAAGTGGATTTGGAGGCTTCAGACAATCGATAGTCGCGTCGGCAAGTGAACGAACGCGAGTCGGTGAGTGGAACTTGGTTTTCCAGCGGGGAAACGTTTTAGAAAAGGTTTTGGGAACTTAGTAAGAGCTTGAAACGCTTTACTAAGTTCGGAAGTAAGTAAATCGAAGTTTTCTCTCAGATTGTGCTAGTTATTAGCCTTTGGTTGCACTTGGTTTTAAATGCATGTACCTATTGTTTTAAAGCATGTTTTTGAGTATGTATAATGGGTATGATGATGTCATGTGGTTTAAGAATGCACTAGGTAAGTGATCCTTGTAAGCATGTGTTGATGCATGAGATATTAAGCATGGTTTAATGCTTGTTTATGGCTTATCATGGATGCTTGGTAAAAACAGTGAGTTATGCATGTGTTATGGACTACATTGGCAAGTGATGTGGTTTAAAGTATTTTATAAATGAAATTGGATATAGTTAGTCGGCTATAGGAGTGAGTGCACTATAAAAAAGTTGCCTTGGATGTTGAGGGGTTGTGATTGTACCGAATACTCCATCCAAGTAGCCTAACGATTGAGGTTTGTTTAAGGTTGCAACGGTTGAGGGTATCTCCCTGGTGCGAACCTTGTGTTTTGTCTTGTCTCTCGTTAGTGGGTTATACATTTATCAATGAGTGGTGTTGAGGGGTTGTGATTGTACCGAATACTCCACCATGGGCGTCACAAGCCTTGATATACCAGTAAAGTGTATGAAGGGTGTGGGACAACCATTGGTAATTCGTGTATCCGATACTTTGTTTTTGAGATTATTGTTATCACTTGTGAGCCAATATAAAGAAAATGTATATTGTGGAGAATGTTGCATATGCATGGTTTGTAAGATGCATATTTTGGTTTAAGCTTAGCATGATGGTGTTTATGCTTGGAAGGCTTGGTAAATTAATAGCAATTGTTTAATTGCTGGGTTTTTTTTATTTGGAACATTTTGCATGATGTTTAAATCAGTGAGTTTGATGAAAAAAGTGCATGGTTTATCAAGAAAGGTATGTTGGATTTGAAAATAGTTAAAATCGGTTTTGTGCATTGATGATGTTAGTGATTTCAGCAACACTCACTAAGCTTGCATGCTTATGCTCTCTTTGTTTCATCAATGCAGATAATTAGACTATTGCAGGTAGCATCTTTGAGGAATCACTCCAAGACATTTTGTTAAAGTATGTTGCATACTTGAACTAGTGTAATAAGGGCAATGAGGGTATCCAATGCTTTAAATATTGTTGTTGTGGTATTTTTTTGTTTGAGCAGGTTTATTATGCAATCGTGATATTGTGATTGGCCTCTATGTGATTTTTGGACCTTTAATTGGTGTTTCGGTCATGTTCCGGTTTGTTGTTAAAGGCATGCTTTATTAGTTGCTTGTTCAATATGAATTGATGTGCCCAATGCTTGTTATGTGGCTAGTTTGTGATGCATATATGTTTGATGTGATTATATATGCATGTATATGAGTTATGGGTGTGATCGGATGATGTTTGATGCGTTTAAGAGGCTATTTCTTGTGCACTTCTGGTATGGGTATCGATACTCGGGCTTCAATATCGATACTCATAGACTAATTTTAGCTAGATTGGTGCAGGTGTATCGATACGATTTGGAAGTGTATCGATACAATTTGGAAATGTATCGATACGACTTGGTAAGCATATCGATACCCTTATGCATAATGCACACTTGTACCGATACTCGGGAAAGGGTATCAGTACCCTCTCTCAAACTTGTGCTACTGCCTTCCCGAGTATCAATATGGGTTATAGGTGTACCGATACCTAACCGTTAAATTAGTTAAATGGAATCTTAAAAAATCTGAAATGTTACATTTTAGTCCCTGAACTTTATGTATGCAATTGGATGGGTTTGGATGGTTCGTTTGTGCTGAAATTAGTCAGAGAAGCATGTTTTATGATTCATAAAAGGTTGGTAACCTTAAAAATGGAAAGATCCCTATAAATTTTAAAAATTACATTTTGGTCCCTAAAAGCTTAAAATATTCAATTGAACCCCTAAACGTTAGCCGTTTGCTGCGTCGTTTCTTTCTAAATGTTTTGTTGATCACATAGAGTTTTAAATTGCATATAGAGAAGTTAAAAGAAAAAAAGGCCGTTAATTGAAGTCGGCTTTAACGAGTTGGCTTCAATTTTCCTCGTGTAATCAACTTGGTTCAGGTCGGACGTCTAGGCCGGGCTAAGGCGGTTACACTGATCGAGAGATACTTTTTGCCTTCTCTTTGCCCCTTCGTCTGATGCCACCACGTGTCATCATCAACTGTCGTCCGTTCATCGTGAACGGAGGACTGCCATACTACCAGCTTCCCAACCACTGTAACAGTCAAAAAAATAATAAAGAATGAAGGGATGTCAGAACTACAAATCAGCAATAGTATATCCATTTATTATTGCTTATTGATGTAAACAAAGAAATAGATACAAGGGAATGCAAAGATCGAATGTAAGGGAGTTTTTCCAGAGAATCAATACAAGACAAAAAAAATAAGAGTTTCAGAAGGTATCCAGTTTCTTTTTTAGCATATCATAAACATAAAGAAAAACACAGTAATAGTTAGGTTTTTAGAGTTATACTTGAGCGTCGTTCCGGCTTCTCGGCCTTCTTAGGGTCTTCCGATGATGGACACGCCTTCCATTAATGATAAGACCTCAGTTTTTAAGCTGAAAAGGGTGAATCAAAAGGTTATATTTTGTAAGAATTTTTGAAAGATTTTGGGTGGTTACCGGTACCAGTTAACTGTGGCCGATGACGGTTCTTGTCTGCCAGCACGGCCAAGCTGTGGTGGTTTCTGAGTTAATACCCAGATATTCATCCGAACGGATGAATATCTAGAGAGAATGATGTGTTTTTGGAGAAAAGCTAAAAAATGGCAAAGGTCTAATTTTAGAGTTGAAACTTATCTTATATATTGGATTTGATACTTCAAAATGGTTTGATCCTATCATAAGGACCTCCGCCCCTTAAAATTTACGCACCAAGTCATTTCGCCATTTTTAATCTGTTCCGCAACTCCTGCAATTTTCTTGAGATTTTTAATCCCGTCCCTAGATAAAATTCAATCCGCTTTTAAATGAATGAATCCCCTCTCTGCTCCTAAATTTCAGTATTGTTTCAATTTAGTCCCAAATCCTGCGGCTTAATCTCTTTTTAGTCCCTATTTGAATTCTTTTTCGTAATATTATAGCCTTTGTATTTTACTTTCTTGTTATTTTTACCCATGTTCATGACTGCTTATATTAATTGATTAAATTAAATTTATATGGTATATTTATACATTTATTTCGATCATGTATTTACGGTATAACTATATGTAATATTTATGTTTTTATATTAATTTCTTTTATTCCCAGTTTATTTCTTTCCTTGGTTAACATTAACTTGCTTTGTTTATTCTTTTTTTTCTTTTTTTACATTATATTCTAAATATAATATGTATTTTTATGCCTTGTTATATGTTTGTATATCCAATCACACTTTTCAAAAAGATTGGTGTCGACTCCGTGTTTTTAAAGTTTTCAAAAAGTCGAAACCTCTTAAAAAGGGTTGTGATATCAGCAAACAACAATATTAGCGAATTTGAGTGGTCAAACCTCTAATTATACCTAAAACCTCTAATTTTTGCCCAAACAACTCTTTACCAAACAAGCCCTATATATATATGTGTGTAAACTATATAATGTAAACTATAAATATATAATAGTAATAATACGTAAGGTATATGGTAATTATATTATAAGTTAAGTAATGGAAAGGAAAAAAAAAGATTACTATATAATGATGAGATATAAACAGAAATATTATGTACAGGTATATATTATCGTATATATAAAAAAACTATATATACACATAAAGGGAATGCCAAATATGTGTATACATATTACCATATATACATATATATAATACCATAAAAATATTAACATGTATTTATATAATACCATAAAACTATATATACACATAAAGGGAATGCCAAATATGTGTATACATACTACTAATCAAATATAGTCAATCAATTAATACCAAGAAATGAAATGCATACCATAGCACCCACGACGCTCAAAATTATGACCTAATTGATTTTAAAATCGTTTTCAAAATTGGAATTTGCAAGTTCACAATAGTTCGACTTTATTCCCTCGTTTAGTGAATATCAAACTATTTTAACGGCCTTATTGCCCGGGAGATGAACCTTAATCACCACCAACATTTCTGGCGCTAAATTGTTATTCTCGTTTGATAAGACATGACATTAAATTAATTTCACTTTTTCAAACAACAAAGAAAATTCGATGTGTTGAGAATTTCTTATTTATTCTAATTTTGAAATTATTAACCTAAAAAGGTCTAAGTCTTTTATTCCTAATTAAAAGTTTAAGTTTTCTTAATTGTATCTTATTTTTTGTGAAGTAAATTTTTCAACAAGCACGTCTCTATCTAAGCTTAAAACATAATCTTAAGTTTTAACCTATTTCTAAAAAACAAACAAGCAACTCAAATTTTCTTGTGTTTTTTCCTTTTTATTATTTCTTTAAAAAAACCTTTATTTCTTCTTTTTAAATTTTTTTAACTTTTTTTTAAATGCAAGACCCTTATCTTGACCCTTTTCACATTTTTAGCTTTTCTCTATTTTTATGTTTTTTTTCTTTTTTATATTTTTATTTTAAAAAGAATTTCTTCTTAAAGACTTTTTCATTATTTTTCAAAAGCTTTCCTTTAAAGTATGACATTTTAAAAATAAATCTTATTTTTCAAAGAGATTTTTTATTTTATTTTTTTCAAATTATTTCTCCTAAACCCTAAACTTTATTTGAAACCCTTTTTAAATTTTATTTTCTTTTGTTTTCCTTTTAAAAAAACTTATTACTTACTTTTTGTAAAAACAAAGATCTTTATTTACTTTTTCTTTTTAAAATCACTTAACCTACCTTATTATTAAAACTAAATTTCAAGGAAAAAAACTCTTTTATTGTTTTTTTATAAATCAAACCCCCTTTTATTATTTTTTTCAATAAATTAAGCCATTTATTACTTTCCCACCCATGAATTATTATTTCTTCTAATTAAATCTCTAACTTTAAGTTTTTTAATAAAACCACATTAACTCAATTTTATTCTTGCATTTTAATAGCAACACTTTTGAAAATTCATTTTTTATTTCTAAAGATCAAAACACTCCTAAAACAACATTTCTAAAGAATGCAATTTTTTAAAGATCAAACCAAAAATTAAACGAAAATTTAAAATGAAAACATTACCGGAATCGCGAAACGATTTTTCGACTTCAAGAACACAACCTAAAATCAACAAAAACACAAAAATTCAACCAAGATCAAACATGAAGATTACTAAAAAAACTAAAAGAAAAGATAGAAATTTTACCGAAACGACGAACGAAGAACTCGAATATGAACTTCTCGAAACGCTCTCAATTGCTTCCGAAAATTTGCCCCCAAGCTCGAACTTCAACTCCAAAACTTCCAACAACTCTTGAGATTTTTTTAAGAATTTTTCAGAATTATTTTTTAAGCTTTCTTGCCTTTTCAATTGATCAAGTGTGTTTTTTGCTCTTGAAATTAGGTGTGATGAACAATGGAGAAGAGGGGGTTTATATACACATGCTAGGGCTTGCAAATAAAGCAAATATCGGCGTTTAATCCCTAAATAAGAGCCAAAATCAGACCAAGAACATGATCCTCGGTAAAACCACCCAAAAATCATCTCATTTGATCCAAATTAGAGGTTGAATTTTTCCCTTAATTCGAGCCTAGGGTTTGACCTTCTTGTTCGGATTTTTGTTGATTTCGGTGACCATGAGCGGCGGCGACGAGCGGCGTCGATGGCCATGTGACGGCGACGACGAGGTGGTTTGGCCGGTACCAACAGTGACGGTAGTCGCGGCCGGTAGATGTCGCCCGGCCACCAACAACGTCGAACAAGGGTTTTCAAGGCTAGGGTTTGGTGCTGGATCGAGCGCTTGTGGCGCACGCACGATCCTCCTTTTTTGTTGTTTTTTGCTGTTGTTTTTGCTATTTTTTGTTGCTTTTTCATTTATTATTTTTTGTTGTCATTTTTATTTCCTTTTTCTTTTTTTTACATTTTTTATTTATTATTTTTTACTCAAATGGGTTTTTTTTAAAGGCTGGCTTTTGCATTTCAAGGTGAGCTTATTTTTTTGAAATGGGTTTTAAAAAATGGGCCTTTTGGATTGAGCTTTTTAGGTTCATTTATTTAGAAGGGGCCTTTATTATTATTTTAAGAAAAAAATTATTTATTTTATTTATTATTTGACAATGGTGGGTGAAAATCTAGAGACAACATGTGACAACGAATTGAAAGAGAGGATTGGGGTAAAACTGCTAATTTTAAAAAAACTCCTAATAGGAGCTTTTTGAGATTAGAGGTTTGATATTAAAGTTGTAAAGACTCTTTTACTCGTACCAGTTACCAAAAATCTCCAAATAACCTAAAAGACTCTTGAGTAGGTTGATTCCTCCTAGATTGGTTAAGCCAAGCACCATGGAAAGCGATGAGAGAGACATCCATGGAGTTTTGTTAAAGAGCGATGGCTTTCAATCGATCCTCCAACGATGTGAAACGAGTGTCAAAACCCTTGACTTGATCTTCTTAGGATGTGAATCGAGTGTCAATACCCTTGACTCGATCTTTCAAGGATGTGAATCGAGTGTCAATGGCTGCAAACCCGACTTCCATGTTTGTGAACTTCTCATTGAGGAATGTCATTAGATTTTCCATGGAGGAAGAATCAATTGTAGCACGTTGAGAGCTTGAAGGAGCATGTGGAGCATCAACCAGATCATCTTGTTGAGGAGCATGAGGGACACGAACCCATTCTTTCTTAACATAAGAGAAATGAGCACGGGAGAGGGAACGTTCATTGATAGGTTAGCCAAGTGGTTCGGGAAAATCATGTGAACAATCAATCTCAATGGAATGGAATAGAGAACTCAACGCCGTAGAGTGGTAAAAGGATTTCACTTGGTCGGTGTGACGGTGTTGAACAAGATAGACAAGGTTGGAAAACATAATTTGACAAAGGTTAGGACGTTGTCCCTCCCTAAAGCACCTAAGCCAAAAATCATCTACTTGACGGATTGTGGAAAATTTCCCTCCAGATGGACGCGAAAACCAAGTAATGATAAAATGAAGAATTCGGTCATGAACATTTAAGACTTTTACGGAACCTAAAGGACCTTGACCTAAGGACTTTTCATCATCAATTCCTACATTTTCAAAACCAAAAGCCTTGCAAAGAACATCTTGATTAATTTGAAAGGTTTTGCCCATTACATGTGACTCGATTGCAACAACATGTTCTCTATCTTTATCATGAATACATATAGCATTAGAAAAGAAGATAATTGTTGAGTGTATAAAAGTTCTATATTTTACCCCTCATTTACCCATATTTTTGTTGCATTCAAGCATAACTTATTGCATTTAGGATAGATTTCTGCATATACATCACAATTAGATAAATTGGCACAATTGCTACTGATTTTGGTTACTTTTGCAGGTATCTGCTATAGCAGACTAAGGGCAGCAAAGGAACAGAGCTGGATCGCAGAACTGGAGTCGAGAAGCAAACGTTGTCGTGGCTACTGCAATGGCAGCCATGACGACAGAATGGTGAGGTGGAAAAGTGAAGTGGAGCTCGACAAATAGAGGATTTCAAGCCGGTCTATCGTGGACCACTCTTATAATTTTTCTGAGCCCTGAGGCAGAACGAATGCCAAGCCCAAAGTCCAAGGAAGAAGCTCAAGGCAAGAAAAGAGGACGAATTAAAGGCATCTACTCAGAAGATTTAATCTTTAATAGAGTTGTACTTTAGTTTAAACTTGTATTCTTGCCATATTAGAAAACTTGGACCCAAGGCCTATATAAAGGCATGTAATTCGACCTAGGGAAGGATATCTAATTGCTAGCCGTCTTCCCCAAAACCTTTGTTGTTTTCCCCTCTTCATCATATTCTAAACTCTCACTAGGGCTAAGGGTTGATTCTGTGAAGTAGTTGCAAGGATTGTATTGTTTTAGGAATTTTCTGTCAAGAAATAAAAACTTCAAGTTTATTTATTCTGGTTTTTCATATCTCGCAAGAGTATCAGGAGAGCATTGTGAGGTTATCCATTTGTTTGATATCGGGAGAGTTAAGCATACGAACGAAATAAATACGCGTTTTCAAGTTTATGGTTAAACCATCTTGGCTTAAGGATAAGTACGAGGTTAAGTGGCTAAGGAAGAATTCAACAACATTGGTGTTCACCCTTTGATTCACGTCGGGGGTATTATCCAAGAAGTGTCCATCAACAGAAGTTGAACCTAGGGATAGGACAAGTCATCGCAAGGATTCTTGCCAAGCTTGAAGTACAGAGTTGTGTGATTGCTGCCGCGACATCAACAGACTTCTGCCGCGACAGGTGCTACTGCGACAGGGACGACGACAGAGAATAGAAGTTCCTCTTACAGTGAAACATTTGCACTACTGAGCAAATCAATATCGGCCTATTTCTTAAACTTGATTCCTTACTCTTTTATTTTAGTTGTTTAACAAGATTACTTCACAATCCAATTAAACTATTTCTCTCTTTTTTGCAGCAATTCAAGGATAAAGTTATTTCCAGTCCCTGTGGAGACGATATCTGATACTCCAAGTATCACTTTACTACTTGCGTCGTGTACACTTGCACTATTTGTGATAGGACGCTTTTACACGCAACAAGTTTTTGGCGCCGATGCCGGGGACTGGCAACATATCTTTACCCTTTCTATTACTGCACTTTTTCTTTTTATTTTTCTGTTTTTAGTGGTGCTATTTACCCTGTGCTTTTCACAAGGTTTTGTGTTTGCTTATGCGCAGATCTAGACGAGGCAAAGAACCTGAGTACGAACTAGACCCCAAAATCGAACGCACGTATCAACTCAAGAACTAAGCCCGACTCTTGATAGCTAGAAACAACTACCTTGAGGAGCAACTAGAAGCAATGGTGAATGGAAGGCAGAACGACGGGGTAGATGACCAACACAACAATAACCAAAGGGTTATTGATGATCCTCCCCAAGATGATCCGAATGAACGGCCTGCTGCCGCGACTACATGGTTAATGACCATGTTGAACTGGAAACCACCTTGCTAGACGTGGAAGCTGAAAACTTCGAGCTGAAACCTGTCATGTTCAACATGATAAATTCCGTTGGTCAGTTTAGTGGTTCTGCAACTGAGGATGCCCGAGAACATCTGGAAACGTTGCAAGAAATTTGTGGATCGTTCAGACTGCCAGGAATAAATCCGGAAGTACCGAGGCTCTGGTTATTTCCCAATTCATTGAGAGACAGAGCTAAAACTTGGTGGAATAAATTAACGCCGGGTTCAATATGAACTTGGGCGGATCTCTCTCGTGAATTCATATCTCGTTTTAATCCTTCTCATTTATCTGAAAGATTGCGTAACAAAATTGCTACTTTTCAATGGGAAGATGATGAACCAATGCACGAGGCATGAGACAGATTTACAACTCTATTACGGAACTGCCCAATGCATGGATTCCCCGTGTGGAATCAGGTCGTCAAATTCTATAACGTTGCCAATGCACACACTCGTCTGAGAATAGATTCAGCAGTGAATGGGCTATTACTGGATAAGGAACCAGACGAGGCAATGATAGTGTTGAAAAAGCTAGCGAAAAACGATGAGCAATTTCCTACAGCTAGGAGAGGGGGCAAACGAGGGATAACTGTAAAGGATTATAAAGCTGACAATTCAATGAAATCACAAGTTGCATACCTCACAAAGATAGTGGAAAACCTGCAACGAAAAGATTCTAAAGTCGTATATTCTGCAGAAGAGGTATGTGAGACCTGTACTGGGAACCACATTTTAGAATATTGTCCTTTGCAGTTGGAAGAAGGGATGTATGTTGGGAATCATAACAAGCCGAGAAACTATGATTCCAACAATTACAATCCCAACTGAAGGAAAGATCCTAAGTTTTCCTAGAGCAATTCGAACAATGCACTGAATCCTCCAATGTAGAACAACCAAAACCAAGGGGTACCCAAAATTCTATCGCGACAGCAGCCACAACAGCAGCCGCAACAGCAGTCAGCAGCCGCACCTAGTATACTGGAACAAACATTGGAAACATTTATGTCATAGACAGGAGCGTACATGTTGAACATGGATCACTTTGTCAAGAAAACTGAATCATTCATGGACAAGACAGAGATGAGGATGACAAATCATGAGGCCACTCTGAAATCTCTGGAGACACAGAAGGGCCAAGTTTCCCAGCATATCAAGCCGAGGCAGAATGGAGGATTCCCTAGTGATACTAAGGTCACTAGAAAACCCACACATGAGCAGTGTAAAGAAATTACAACTAGGAGTGGGAAACAGTTACAGGGGCCGAAGATGAAAAACATACCGAGTGAGGATCCGACCCCAGAAACATCTGTCGTGAACACTGCCCTGACAGAGGAAGAACAACCTGTTGTCGTCACACCTGCCACGACAGTAGAAGGGACAAAGGAGCAAGCAGAGGATGATGAAGAACCTAAACCTCCTCAGATTCAAATTCCATGTGAAGGACGTCTTGAAGATTACCGTCCTCCACATCCTCTTCCACAGTGGTTACAAAAACAGAAACAAGAGTACCAGCTTAAGAAGATTTATGATATTTTTAAGCAGGTACACATTAACATACCACTGTTAGAGGCCATTAAGCAGATGCCCGGTTATGCGAAGTTTCTCAAGGACGCGATGTCTAAAAGGTCCAGACTTGGGGAATTCGAGACGGTGAAGATGACAGAAGGATGCATGACAATCTTACACAGACATCCACCCCAAAAGAAGAAGGATCTTGGGAGCTTCATCATACCGTGCATAATTGGCGATAAATTCGTGGGTAAGGCACTTTGTGATCTTGGTGCTAGCATAAATCTAATGCCCAAATCTGTGTTTTAGAAATTAGGTATTGGACAAGCAAGGCCCACGACAGTCATGCTGCAGCTGGCAGACCGCTCTTACGTACAACCAGAAGGGAAGATCGAAGATATTCTGGTAAAAGTGGATAAATTTATTTTCCATGTTGACTTTCTTGTTTTAGACTGTGAAACAGATGAAAATGCACCGATCATCTTGGGGCGACCCTTCCTAGCCACATGTAGAACTATGATCGATATTGAGAAAGGAGAACTGGCCATGAGAGTGAATGATCAGTACATCAAATTCAACGTTCTCCAAGCAATAAAACAGGCTGATGCAGAAGAAGAGTGCAAGGCAATCTCTGAAGTAATCCTTGACCAACCCTGCATCAGGTCGAGCTGCCACGACAGACAATTTGGTCACTGCCACCGCAGTCACCCGGACGACTGTCATGGCAACAACGACGATAGTGACTCCTCCGACTCTGAAACATTCGACAATGAAGGTGTTGAGGAGGTAAATTGGATAGGCACTCATCCAGGTAAGTTCTTCGAGCCTCTTTATTATACCTCGAATGAACATATAATCTAGAAGCCTTCGATTAAAAAGCCACATGTTCTAGATCTTAAGTCCCTGCCAGGGCAGCTCAAATATGTCTTTCTTGGTTTAAATGATACGTTGCTCATAATCATCTCTTCCAAGTTAATGCAGGAACAGGAGAAACAACTAATCGGAACACTACAGCAGCATAAGAAGGCTATTGGATGTACTATAGCTGATATCCAAGGCATCAGTCTGACATTAAGCATGCACAAGATTCTCTTGGAGGATGATCATAAGCCGACTATTGATGCCCAGAGACGTTTGAACGAGGCTATGCGAGAAGTGGTGAGGAAAGAGATTATCAAATGGCTCGACATCGGAATCATATACGCCATCTCGGATAGCAAGTGGGTGAGCCCGGTGCAGTGTGTGCCCAAAAAGGGAGGCATAACCATGGTAACCAATGAAGAAAACGAACTAATCCCAACTAGGACTTTGACCGGTTGGAGGGTTTGTATGGATTACCGGAAGCTTAACAAAGCTACCCGGAAAGACCATTTCCCCTTACCCTTTATTGATCAAATGCTTGATAGATTAGCGGGGAAGCCTTACTACTGTTTTCTTGATGGTTACTTAAGTTATAATCATATAGCAATTGCACCGGAGGACCAAGAGAAAACTACCTTCACATGCCCGTACGACACCTATGCCTTTCGGAGAATGCCATTTGGGCTCTGCAATGCACCAGCAACCTTTCAACGATGCATGATGGCAATGTTCTCCGACATGGTGGAGGATTTCCTAGAGATTTTCATGGACGACTTTTCCGTCTTTGGAGACAGTTTTGAAGGTTGTTTAGGCAACTTGCAGAAGTTTCTTGAAGGATGCGAAGAGGAGAACTTGGTTTTGAACTGGGAAAAGTGCCACTTCATGGTGGATGAAGGAATAGTACTATGCCACTTCATGCTGACATTGTTAATTACATTATAAGTGGGTTATTACCTCCTGAACTTAATTTCCAAGAAAGGAAGAGGTTCCAAAATGATGCAAAACATTATTATTGGGATGAACCTCTTCTTTTCAAACACTATGTAGATCAGATTATCAGGAGATGCGTACCACAGGACGAACATGAAGTTGTGCTTCACCACTGTCGTGCTTCCACTTATGAAGGACACCTAGGTGGAAACAAAACCGCTGCCAAGGTTTTGCAATCCGGTATCTATTGGCCCACAATGTTCAAGGATGCACAAGCTTTTTACAAAGGCTGTGAAAAGTGCCAAAGGACTGGGAACATATCGAGAAGGCATGATATGCCACTGCAAAACATATTAGAGGTCGAAATCTTCGATGTATGGGGAATCGACTTCATGAGACCATTCGCAAAATCTTGTGGGAACTTGTATATCCTACTAGATGTGGATTATGTGTCAAAGTGGGTAGAAGCGATCGCCACTCAAAAGAACGATGCCAAAACTGTTCAAAGATTTCTTCACAAGAACATCTTCTCCAGATTTGGCATCTCAAGGGCGATAATTAGTGATGAGGGGAGACACTTCGATAACAGGGTAATTGTTGTTGCCTTGAGAAAATACGGAGTAAAGCACCAGATTGCAACAGCATACCACCCTCAAACTAATGGTGTAACCCCCTTAGCCCGACCTAGACGCTTGACCCGAACTACGAAGATTATACGGGGAAAACCAAAGTCAACCTGAAAGTCAACCTTGATCAACGACCCTTTTTATTTTAATCTTGTCTAGATGCATATTAAGCCTAAGTGAGCACTCACGAATCATGAACGAGAAAGACACAACGATCGAATAACATTTAGGGACTCAATTGCTTAAATTATACGTTTAGGGACCAAAATGAAAATTTTGGAATTTAGAAGGACTTTATTGTTTTAAGGATTACCAATATGTAATTAATCATGTTACATGATTCTCTGTCAAGTTTCAGCTTAAAAAGACTTTCCAAGCTCAAGCAATTGCATCCACAACATTTATGACTAAAATGTAAAGCATGAAAACTCAAAGCAATTCTAATCAGCATCCGACGATCAACTGTATCGGAACGCCTACCCTCCGTACCGAAACGCGCGTATCGAAATGGTGTTGACCGTTTCGATACGCGGGTATGTCCCGAGACCAGTATCGAAACAGGTCACTCCAGTGGCCAAACTGTTTTGAAACCTCTACAACCCGTTCCAAAACGTTGTGACCATTACAGGCCCCCGTTTCGAAACTGTTGAAGACGTTTCGATGCACTATGCCCAGTGACAGCAGAAATTGCTGGTTTTCACCCTTTAACCCAATCAAACATGCCTCAAAGATTCTCAAATCATACCAGCAATTCATTTTGATGCTAAGGAACATATTTAAGACTCTCTAACAAGAGCATGGCATCAAACACAAAATCACATAGTCTAAAGGCATGCTCCCTAGTCTCAAAACCAATATAAGCAATCAAACATTAGAGACCATTTACAACCCACAAATGCCAACATAAACATGCCACAAACTTAGGGAGTTCAAACATATCTCCCAAATACAACCTTGGTTCCCCATTGCCATTTATCAAAACTAAAGTGTATGAAAACTTCACCATACATGAGCTTTGCACTTCCTTGGATGTTCTTATCCTTCTTGATGCCCGGAAACACCTCAATTATCTGCATTATTGGTAAAAGAGAGTGTAAGCACAAATGCTTAGTGAGGCATGCTCTAAAGAAAACAAACACAATAATGCATTTCTTGAAAACACTTTCTCAAAAGCTTTTAAACAACATACTCATTCTATCTAATGCTTGAAAACCATTCAAAGCAACATCTCCTTGAAAACACATGTACCTCAATTCTATCTCATGCATTTAAACCAATGCAAAACTCATGGCAAAGCCACACTCATGCTTGTAACACTAAAGCATTTCATATACAAATCTCATATGCATTTCTCATAGCATAAATCATTTCGTCAAAGGTACATGTATATCAAAAGCACTTTCATATTTTATATTGGCATTTCACATCTCATTATTACTCGGATATGCGGACATCTCACTAGACACTTCCGGTGGCATCTACCATCACCGTACTCACTCGTCCAGTAACATAATTTCCGGTGGAATCTCACATCACCGTACTCACATGGTGGAATCTCTCATCGCCACAAAGCTTGGATATTTCACCAAGTCCTACCCGATGGAATGCCCATCATCGGTTCTCTCCCTTTGGATTAAACCAAAGAGCACATACGAATTTTTAGTTTATAGTGCACTCTCATCCTATTGGTCGATCAATTATATCTGGTAAGTATCTCAACATCTATGCCAATATATTATGTCAAATCATTAACTCACCTACTATTTTCATGCAACAATTCTCAAAACATTCTCATCTCATTTCAAAACCATAACATTTGCAATGCTTTAAACAAAAGCTCAAATCTCAATCATGCAACACGTTACTTCATGAAATCATTTCAAGCATCATCTCATGCTATAAAACAAGCATAAAAGCAGTAGGAATTTATCTATCTCAAACCATGAGCATGTAAATGCATTTTAGGGGCAACCACCACATTTAAGAGAGCAAATCTAGCCAATACTTACTTCCAGACTTAGGAAGCTGTTTCAAACCTTTCCTAAATCCCCAAACCTTGATTCTTTGTCCCTCAAGGACTTCTAAAACCATACGCACTCACCGATTACGTTTCGCTCGCTCGCCGAAACGCTATCTAGGCACCCAGATCAACACCAAAGGCGTCCGAAGATGTCTCCCTTATTTTTAACACATAAGAGCAGAGGATTAATGCATCATCATGCATTGAAATCATTAGCCACACACCTAAACTCGCTGCTCTACTCAAACACCTCATTTCGGCTACCAAACACAACCGAAAACATCTCCAAACTCTTCCAAAACAATGCCCACCCAAGATCTATCACTTCTAATCATTTCTAAACATCAATTAACATCAAAAATCACTACAAACACGTCCTTATACCTCCAGCTATAACAGAACACCAAAATCACCCCAAAATCCATCATTCTAGCATACAAAGCTTAAGAAACCAAACCTATTCGGGATTTGATTGATAAAACCTCATTTGTAACATCAATTAACATCCAAAATATATTTGAAACCCACCTAAAAACAGAGCCCGTTCATTTACCACGAAAATCTTCAAGATCTCTTCCAAAATCTTGAGTTTTAATACAATTTCTTGTTTCTAACATTAAAACCACTCAAAAATCATTAACAAAGGATTGATAACTTGGGAATTTCAGTAAAGAACTAATCATTAGAGGAGCAGGACGAATCTTACCTCTAATGGATGATTTCTCCTTGATTTGGGCAAGTTTTCTTGAAAATTCAATGTGGAAAATAAGAGGATTTGAAGAGGAGATGGTTAAGAATCAAAAGAAGATTGAAATCTCATAAAAGGAAGTGAAAAATCAAAGTATAATTGCTGGAGAGAATGTGTTTGGCTGAAAAGAATTTGAGAGAAAATGAAATGAGAGAAAATTTGTGAAAAGTAGTTATGAATAGTCAAAGGTAGTTTCTCATTTAATTAACCTTCATTTCCTTTAATTAAAATATTAATAAAATCACCCAAATTAAGGAAAAATATGATGAAAAACATTAATAAAATCACCCAAATTTGATGAAAACATTTTGGGTAAAATTAGCTCCTTAAAGATTCAAAGTTTCAATCATTTACAAAATAGTCACTACTAAACTTTACAAAAACTACGATTTGGTCACTACACCGAAATGTAGTATTTCCAAATCTTATTTTGTAAAATTGATTTCACCATAATTTTTCATATATTAAATGAGGATTTTTAGATATTTTTCTATATTTTTAAAGCATGCCAAACTAGGTGTTCCCTAAATCTCCCTTTAAGATTCGAACTGTTTCTCGACCGGTCCGATTCGAAACCTAAACCATCTAGGCCCAAAATTGGGGTGTTACAAATGGGCAGGCCAAGATATTGAACAGAGAAGTAAAGAACATACTAGAGAAGATGGTTAAACCCACTCAAAAGGATTGGTCTCTACATCTCAATTATGCACTCTGGGCCTACAGAACATCGTTCAAAACACCATTGGGGATGTCACCCTATAGACTCATCTATGGGAAAACATGTCATTTACCTGTTGAGATAGAACACAGAGCTTACTGGGCTATCAAGGAAGTAAATATGGACTGGGATAAGGCAAGACAGAAAATGCTACTAGACTTGAATGAGATTGAGGAAATTCGAGCAATGGCCTACGACAATGCCAAGATCTACAAGGACAAAACCAAGAAGTGGCATGACAAAAAGCTGCTGCCACGACAATTCTGCCCAGGGCAGTAGGTGTTGTTGTTCAACTCCAGGTTGAAGCTTTTTCTATGGAAGCTTAAATCTAGATGGTCTGGTCTTTTCTAGGTTGTCAAAGTTTTCCCTCATGGTGCCATTACAATTAGATCACTGAAAGATGGGCACCAGTTCAAGGTCAATGGACAGAGACTCAAGCATTATCAGGTGACTGAAGCCCCAAGAATGCAGGAAATAGTTACTTTAGAAGATGCCCCTCAAGGCACCCCTAATTTAACATAGTTTTTATTTTATTTTATTTTATTTTATTTATTTATTTAGGAACTAAGATTTTAATTCAGTTTATTTATCTAATTATTTTTAGGAAATAAAGGAAGCAAAGAAAAGAGGATGAATGAACCAGCCCACCGCATTCACAACAGCCCAAAAAGCCCAACGGACGAGCCTGTCACCAGCTGTCGCGACAGACGTGGAGAAGACACCCTGTCACGGAGCTGTCGCGACAGACACGCAAACGCGTAACAGACGCACAACATACACGGAAACACGTGACAGACGTGTCAGAACCCGCGTAAAAGCTGGCCCCGTTATTCGTGCCTGCTGTTACAGACCCAACGGGCAGAAAATCCCCATTCTATATAAACCCCCACTCCCTATTCAGTTTTTCATCTCATTCTCATTCTCTCAACCAGCTTCCTTTATTATAGATCTCAAAAATTTCTTTTCATTTTTGCTATAGTCCTTGCAATGGCCAGCAGAAACACTCACCGCAGCGCTGCCTCTACCTCTGCCACAGCAGTATCAACCCCAAGTCACAGTGCCATTCCAAACCGGTTCGCATCCACAGAATCTGCCAAGAGGTACTATAGTTCTTTCCAAAATAGGGAAATGTGGGAGGAACGAAGGTTCATCTGCAACCAAAAAACAAGAGATCTAGGGCTAGAAGGTTTCATAGCCAAGAAGATTCAAGCCCTCAAGTGGCAGAAACTTTTTGCCCAACCCGAGGAAATGAATGTAACCCTCGTCCGAGAATTTTACGCTGCCGTCAACAGTAAGGATGCCACGACAGTGACCGTTCGAGGCAAAGAAATCTCTCTCGAGCCAGCGTACATCAACACACTATACGGGCTGTACGTTAGCAAGAAGGAGGACGCCCACCGAAGGTTCGTGAATAGTCTGTCGCCGGCAGACTATGACGTTGTCATGGTAGAGGTTAGAGAAGAAGGAACAGAGTGGAACGATGACCATAAACACCGATGGACCGTGAGGAGGACCCAACTGACTCCACAAGCCAAGTTGTGGAACCACTTCGTCAAGAAACGCCTCATGCCTACCTCCCACAACAGCACTGTCGAAAGACCGAGGTTAGCCCTTGTCCATTCTATTTTAAACGAGAGGCAAATCAATGTCGGCCGCTACGTCCGGGATGGAATCCTCGAGTGTGCTCTCCGACCGTCAGGCCCCCTCGTCTTCCCCTACCTCATCACCACAATCTACTAGGGCAACAACGTACCAGAAATTGAAGAGGATGTCAAGGTCCAAGGAAAAGGGTGTACGCAACGGAATATTTATAGTTTAATGGAATTGAAAGCTGTTACTCCTCTGTCGTACATCAACCCCTCTGCCACGACAGAACTGACGGCAGACCCTAGCTCCCTTGAACCTATCGTAGCAGACCCAGAGCAGACGGCAACAACACCACCGGCAGACACCTCCAGCCAGATTCTGACTATGCTGCAAAGGATGGAGGATTGACAGCTCGAGTTGATAGGCTTTATGAGGGATTTCAAAGCTGTAACGGTAAATTTCATTAAAAATGATTTAAATTTTACCCATGTGCAATTCCCCTCCTTCCCAGAAAATTTCTTTGATGCACCCACTCATGCTGCGACAAGAGCAATACCTTGAAGAGTTCTCCTCCTCCTCCGTTTGGTAGGACTCTGAGTCCGAGCCATCTGTAGCCCGAGACATCTCCAGGGACTTCCCTCCGATGAAAAGGAAGAAACTGAACGAGACTGTTGAAGGACCCTGCCAAGGCAGATCTGCCAGCAGCAGCAGCAGCAGTGACGATGATCTCGAGGTCCTAGACCAGCCCCCACGCATCTCACTGACACGTGTCCAACCACCTCGATAGGCAAAGAAGAAGATGGCCTCTTCGTCCCCCAGTAACATGCCAGCCCCTGCCGTTAAGGTCATTGCCCGTCAGCAGCTCCAAGTCAGCAGCAGCAGCAGGGACGACAACTCCTCAACTTAAGTTTCTTTTCTTATATTTTGTTGTCTTTGTTGTTTTATCTATTTTGTGATGTATTTTTTCTTTTTTTTTCTTTTTTTGTCATTGCCATGAATTGAGGGCAATGCAACCCTCGAGTTTGGGGGTGGGCATCCCTCTAGTAATGAAATTATTAGTTGTGTCTTAATTTGTGTCTAAGTGTTAGTTTATTTTTAAGTTTATTTTTGTGTCAAAAAAATGAAAATAAAAACAAAAATATGGCTTAAGTGTTTGAACTGAACTTACCTGCCGCGACATACTATGTCGTGACAGTGCCTTTAGGATGTTTTTAGGAACTGTTTAGAGCCTTGCTATAGTTATAATCTTTAGAACACCCTTTGTGACTCTTAAGTTGCCCCTAGAGGTGCCTATCACTGGCTCTAGGTAAGAAATAAAAGAAAAGAATTATTTCAGACCCACTTGCTTGCAAAACTACCTTACACTGATTTTAGGGAGATTTCTCTTTTGAGCTTAAGTTAGAAAAAAACTAAAGGAGCCTAAGAATTGCCTCCATAAAAAATGAAGTCCAAGGTCAATAAAAACTAAAGGAGCCTAAGAATTGCCTCCATAAAAAAATGAAGTTGGGTCAAGAAAAAAAACTAAAGGAGCCTAAGAATTGCCTCTAGAAAAAATGAATTGGTATAAAATTCAAGTTTTTCAGCATGACTATTCAGGTAAGTTAAAGAAGTCTAGGCACATATTTGTTCACAAAACCTGCACACACTACACAAGAACTATAGCATTATTCCGGATAAATCTAGAAACGCCCGACAAGGTATTGCTTTTGATAGGGAATATGTGGTAGGTAATGAAAAGTTCACTGAATTAAGCCAAACCAAAAAGTTTTTATTTTTATTTAGGTAGTATTTGCTTGAGGACAAGCAAGAACTTGAGTTTGGGGGTGTGTTGAGTTTATAAAAGTTCTATATTTTACCCCTCATTTACCCATATTTCTGCAGCATTCAAGCATAACTCATTGCATTTAGGATAGATTTTTGCATATACATCACAATTAGATAAATTGGCACAGTTGCTACTGATTTTGGTCACTTTTGTAGGTATCTGCTGCAGCAGACTAAGGGCAGCAAAGGAACAGAGCTGGATCGCAGAACTGGAGTCGAGAAGCAAACGCTACCGTGGCTACTGCCATGGCAACCATGACGACAGAATGGTGAGGTGGAAAAGTGAAGTGGAGCTCAACAGATAGAGGATTTCAAGCCGGTCTGTCGTGGACCACTCTTATATTTTTCTGAGCCCTGAGGAAGAATGAAGGCCAAGCCCAAAGTCCAATGAAGAAACTCAAGGCAAGAAAAGAGGACGAATTAAAGGCATCTACTCAGAAGATTTAATCTTTAATAGAGTTGTACTTTAGTTTAAACTTGTATTCTTGCCATATTAGAAAACTTGGACCCAAGGCTTATATAAAGGCATGTAATTCGACCTAGGGAAGGATATCTAATTCCTAGTCGTCTTCCCTAAAACCTTTGTCGGTTTCCCCTTTTCATCATGTTCTAAACTCCCCCTAGGGCTAAGGGTTGATTATGTAAAGTAGTTGCAAGGATTGTATTGTTTTAGGAATTTTCTGTCAAGAAATAAAAACTTCAAGTATATTTATTATAGTTTTTCATATCTCGCAAGAGTATCGGGAGAGCATTGTGAGGTTATCCATTTGTTTGATATCGGGAGAGTCAAGCATACGCACGGAATAAATACGCGTTTTCCAGTTTAATTGTTAAACCATCTCCGCTTAGGGATAAGTACGAGGTTAAGTGGCTAAGAAAGAATTCAACAACATTGGTGTTCACCCTTTGATTCACACCGGGGGTTATTATCCAAGAAGTGTCTATCAACAGATGGACCTAGGGATAGGACAAGTCATCGCAGGGATTCTTGCCAAGCTTGAAGTACAGAGTTGTGTGATTGCTGCCGTGACATCAACAGACTTCTGCCGCGACAGGTGCTGTAGCGACCAGGATGACGATAGAGAACAGAAGTTCCTTTTACAGTGCAACACCTGCACTACTGAGCAAATCAATACCGGCCTATTTCTTAAACTTGATTCCTTACTCTTTTGTTTTAGTTGTTTATAAAGATTACTTCACAATCCAATTAAACTATTTCTCTCTTTTGTGCAGCACTTCAAGGATAGAGTTATTTCCAGTCCCTGTGGAGATGCTATCTGATACTCCAAATATCACTTTACTACTTGCGTCGTGTACACTTGCACTATTTGCGATAACACTCTTTTACACACAACAATAATGAGCAAGTTCCTATAAACAATGGGATGATGGTTTAAAAAGTTAAAGAAATTTCCATTGCCGAAACAAAGGGAGGTATTGAAATTTAAAACGGTCGGAGTTTAAGAATGGAAGAGACACGACATGTTCTTCCCTAAGAGTGAAACCTTGAAAGAGTTTATAACGTGACATATCCGAAGGGTTAGGAAAACTACTGTTGCGTGTAAAATAGACTATCGCAATTGTAGTGCAAGTATACACGACGCAAGTAGTAAAGTGATACGAAGTATCGGATATCGTCTCCACAGGGATTGGCCTAATAGCTTCACCTTAATTCACTGCACGAAAGTAAAGAAAATATTTGAGATGTTATCACGAAAATAATAAAGAGAACTTAAATAAAAGAGTAGGGAAATCAAGATAGAGAGAATGGGCTGGTATTGAATTGCTCAGTAGTGCAGGTATTGCTAAGTTTCAGAACTCCAGTTCTGTCGCGGCAGCACCTGTCGCGGCAGTAGTCCGTTGCTTGTCGCGGCAGCGAACAATCAACTCAGTACTTCAAGTTTGGCAAGAATCCCATATGTGCCTTGGCCTATCCCTAGGTCCAAGTCTGTCGATGATCACGTCTTTGATGATACCTCCCGGCGTGAATCGAAGGATGAACACCGATGTGGATGAATTCTTCTTTAGCCACTTAACATCGTCCTATCCCTAGGTCCGAGATAGTTCAACTATAAGCTAGAGAACTTGCTCTTATTTCTTTTGTATACTTAACTCTCCTGATGCTAAGTAAATAGATAACCTCACAATGCTCTCCCGATGCTCTTGCAAGATATTAATAACCAAAATAGGAGAACTTGAAGTTTATTTTATTGAACTGAAAATTCCTAAAACAAAACAACCCTTGCAACTACTTTACAAATCAACCCGTGGCCCTAGGGGGAGTTTAGAACATGTTGTGGGAAGGAAAACAGCTAGAGTTTTGGGAAGGAAGCTAGGGAATCGGTTATGCCTCTCCTAGGTCGAAATATATGCCCTTATATAGGCTTTGGGTCCAAGTTTTCTAAAATAGCAAGAATACAACTTTAAATGAAAGTATAATTCTAATAAAGACTAAATCTTAAAGGAATCTACTTTCCAGCCGTCATCTTTCTTGCTTGAGATTTCCTCTCCTTGAACTTTGGGCTTGACATTCCTTTCGATCGGGGGCTTGGAAAAATATGGTGATTTCACACGACAGACGGGCTGAATTTTCTCTATCTATCGAGGTCTACTTTGCTTCTCCTCCTCAAAACTGCTATCGTCCTCTGTTGTCACGGCGGCAACCATGGCAGCATCGTCCTCCTTGATTGCTCGTCCAGTTCCAGCTCTTCTGCTTCACTGCCCAGCGCCTGCCCATTCCGTCTGCTACAGCAGCAACCTGGAAAAACAACCATTTTTAGTAGAAACTGTGCCTTTTGATATATTTGTGATGTTTTGCTGTAAACTGACCTAAATGCAATAAATAATGCTTGAATGCAGAAGAAATATGGGTTAAATAGGGGGTAAATAATAGAACTTTTACACACTCAACACATCCTCAAACTCAAGTTTTTGCTTGCCCTCAAGCAACTAAGACCTAAAAGAAAAATGAAATATTTTTGTTTTGGCTTTCAAATAGTGAACTTTCCCTTACCCGTCGTTCGTTCCCTGTGACGGCAGCAACCTATCGGATAATTTAGGATCTGTCTAGAGTCTCACAATAGTCCTCGTGCAGTGTGTGCATGCTTGTGAACAGTTATATGCCAAGACTCTCTTAGTTTCACTAGAATATTTCAGCTCTTAACTCGAATTTTTATGCCAAAGTTTATCTTTTGAAGGCACTTTTTCTTGCTCATTTGATTTTTTTGTTTTGACTCGATTTCTCTATTTTTTTAAGCTAAAGTTTCACTAGAGCCAGTTTTGGGCACCTCTAGCTAACTACCTAGAGCCAGTTTCGGGCACCTCTAGGGCTGTTGAGTCTCTTTTGCTAAACTTCTTTCCTATAGCCAGTGTTAGGCACCTCTAGGGGCTATTCAAGTGCTAAGCTTCCTATTCTAGGTAACTAGAAGAGTTCTAAGCAGTATAACAGTCACAATTGTGTTTAAGTTTTCAGAACTATATAAAGGCTCTAAACTTCTCCTAAAAACTATCCTAAAGTCACTGCCACGACAGGGCTGTCACAGTAGGTAAGTTCAGTTCACAGTTTTCAGCCAAAGTTTTCAATATTTTCATCATTTTTTTAGACAAAAATAAACTAAATAAAGACACAGGTTTTTAAACTAAGATGTACTCCATTAATGGAGGGTTGCCACCCCCAAGCTTGAGGGTTGCATTGCCCTCAATGCAAATGACAATGAAAAACAAAAGATAAGGCAATACGTCACAAAATAAAAAGCAGGCAGCAAAATATAAGATAAGAAACTTAAATTTAGTCGTTGTCTTCCCTGTTGCTGCTGAGGCGGCGGGCTCTGGATTTCGGAGATGGCTGGGGCACGGGGGAGGCAGATGTGTTCTTGGCCTTGGCCTCCCGTGGTGGCTGGATTCTGGATGGGGAGATGTGAGGGGGTTGCTCCACAACCTGAACTTCCGAGCTGCTGCTGCTGCTGCTGCTGGCTTTTGGCATGTTGTTCTTATCGGCCATCTGCTTCTGCCTCTTCACGGGGGAGAATTCCTTTGACAAATTTCTCTTGATAGAGGGTTCAGTATTGCTAGCAGCCCAAACAGAAGAGGAGGAGAACCCAGCAACAAAGACATCTAGATCCTCTGATGCCATACGATGTTTTGTGCCTCGGGCAGATGGTTCAGCATGAGTGCTGCCTGCTGCTGTCGGGGCAGGCGATGGCGTTGAGGCGGCAGAAGGCGTTCGTGGGGTAGCAGCAGGTGTAGGAGTGTGGGTAGGAGTACTGACAGTAAAGTAATGGGCAGGAAAAGTAGGGAAGGCAACATCAGGAAAATTTAAAGAATTTTGTATAAATGTTACCATAGAGGCAGCAAAGTCCCTGATGAAGGCCATTAAGCCCAGCTGTCGTTCCTCCAGTTTCTGGATGGCAGCTAATATCCGGGCAGAGGAGTCTGTCAGGACAGCTGCTGCTCTGTTGTTTCAGCTGTGGCAGCAGTAGGGTCAAATGACGAAAGAGGGGTGGCAGCAGTCAGCTCCATAAGGCTGAGGATGTTCTTTTCAGTCCACCCTCTTCCTTCGATTATCAAATCAGTGTGCACTTCGGGGACATTATGGCCGAGGCAGAGCGAGGTGATGAGGTATGGAAGGTAGAGGGGACCCGTCGGTCTATGCGCACACTCCAAAATACTTTCTCGAATAAAGCTGCCCAAATTAATGGGCCGTTCATGTAGAATAGAGTGTATCAACGCTATCCTTGGTTGGTCGACGGTGGTGTTGTGGGATGACGGCATGATCCTCTTCTTTATGAAGGCATTCCACAACTTTGCCTCCGGCAGCAACTGTGTCCTCTTCACAGTCCTTGGATTTTTCATGCTGGTGTTCCATTGAGTCCCAGCATTGGTCAACTCCGCCATGACAGTGTTGTAGGCAGCAGTGTCTAATGTATTCAGGAATTGCTGGTGGGCGTCGTCATTGATACCAATGTAGAAGCCATATAAGGTATTAATGTATTCTGCTTCAAATGGCACCTCCTTCCCTCGAACGAACACTGCTGTTGTTGCGTGTAAAATAGTCTATCGCAATGGTAGTGCAAGTATACACGACGCAAGTAGTAAAGTGATACGAAGTATCGGATATCGTCTCCACAGGGATTGGGCTAATAGCTTCACCTTAATTCACTGCACGAAAGTAAAGGAAATATTTGAGAGTTGTCACGAAAATAATAAAGTAAACGTAAATAAAAGAGTAAAAATATCAAGATAAAGAGAATGGGCTGGTATTGAATTGCTCAGTAGTGCAGGTATTGCAGAGTTTAGGAAATCCAGTTTTGTCGTCCTCACCCGTCGCGGCAGCACCTGTCACGGCGGCAGTCCGTTGATCGTCGCGGCAGCAAACGCTCAACTCAGTACTTTCAAGTTTGGCAAGAATCCCAGATCTGCCTTGGCCTATCCTAGGTCCAAGTCTGTCAATGATCACGTCTAGATGATACCTCCCGGCGTGAATCAAAGGATAAACACCGATGTGTATGAATTCTTCTTTAGCCACTTAACCTCGCCCTATCCCTAGGCACGAGATAGTTCAACTATAAACTAGAGAACTTGCTCTTATTTCTTTCGTATACTTAACTCTCCCGATGCTAAGTAAATATATAACCTCACAATGCTCTCCCGATGCTCTTGCAAGATATTAATAACCAAAATAAGAGAACTTGAAGTTTATTTTATTGAACTGAAAATTCCTAAAACAAAACAACCCTTGCAACTACTTTACAAATCAACCCGTGGCCCTAAGGGGAATTTAGAACATGTCGGCGGCGGGTAAACGGCTAGGGGTTTTTGGTTATCGGTTATGGGGTATTGGATATGAGGTATCTCCTAGGTTAAAATATATGCCCTTATATAAGCTTTGGGCTCAAGTTATCTAAGTTAACAAGGATTACAACTTTAATTAAAAGTATGATTCTAATAAAGACTTAATCTTCAAGGAATCTACTTTCCAGTCGTCCTCCTTGTTTCTTGGGATTTTCTCTCCTTGAGCTTTGGGCTTGACATATCTTTTGATCCGGGGCTTGGAAAAATATAAGGTTTTCACACGACAGACGAGCAGAATTTTCTCTATCTATCGAGGTCCACTTTGCTTTTTTCCCCACTAACTTGCTGTCGTCCTCTGCTGTCACGGCAGCACCATGGCATCATCGTCCTCTTTGTCTGCTTGTCCAGTTCAGCTCTACTGCTTCTCTGCCCAGCGCCTGCCTTCTCCGTCTACTATGGCAGCAACCTGCGAAATCAGCCATTCTTTAGTAGAATTTGTGCCTTTAATATATTTGTGATGTTTTGCTGTAAACTAACCTAAATGCAATGAATAATGCTTGAATGCAGCAGAAATATGGGTTAAAAAGGGTGTAAATAATAGAACTTTTACACACTCAACACACCCCCAAACTCAAGTTTTTGCTTGCCCTCAAGCAACTAAGACCTAAAAGAGAAATGAAATATTTTTTTTTGGCTTTCAAACAATGAACTTTCCCTTACCCGTCGTTCGTTCCTTGTGGCGGCAGCAACCTGTCGGATAGATTAGGATCTGTCCGGAATCTCACTATAGTCCTCGTGCAGTGTGTGCATCCTTGTGAACAGTTATATGCTAAGACTCTCTTAGTTTAACTAGAATATTCAACTCTTAACTCGAATTTTTATGCAAAAGTTTATCTTTTTGAAGGCACATTTTCATGCTTCTTTGATTTCTTTGTTTTGACTCGATTTCTAAAGTTTTAATAGAGCCAGTTTTAGGCACCTCTAGTTAGATTCCTAGAGCCGGTTTCGGGCACCTCTAGGGTTTTTGAGTCTCTTTTGCTAAACTTCTTTCCTAGAGCCAGTGTTAGGCACCTCTAGGGGCTATTCAAGTACTAAGCTTCCTATTCTAGTTTGGCTAAAAGAAGTCTAAGCAGTATAACAGTCACAATGGTGTTTAAGTTTTCAGAACTATAGAAAGGCTCTAAACTTCTCCTTAAACTATCCTAAAGATGCTGCCACGACAGAGCTGTCACGACAGGCAAGTTCAATTCACAGTTTTAAGCCAAAATTTTCAGTTTTTCAGATTTTTTTAAGAGAACTTAAATAAGTAAAAGACACAACAAATAACTAAGATGTACTTAGACTCCATTAAAATAGAGGGTTGCCACCCCCAAACTCGATGGTTGCATTGCCCTCAATGCAAATGACAAAATAAAAATGAAGGCAGTACATCACAAAATATAGAGATAGCAGGCAGCAATAAGAAGAAAAAAGAAACTTAATTTTTTTTTAAGCACTGTCTTCACTGCTGCTGCTGAGGCGGATTTGGCGGCGGATTCTGGGCTTTTGGGCAGGCTGGGTTGGTTGCTCTACAACCTGGATGTCAGAGTTGCTGCTGGTGCTGTCGCTGCTACTACTGCTGCTGCTTCTGGCCTTTGGCATAAGTTTCCTGTTGGCCATTCTTTTCTGTCTCTTGACCGGTGTGAATTCTTTTGACAAGTTCCTCCGAATAGAGGGTTCGGCGTCGCTTTCAGCCCAGACGGATGAAGAAGAGAACCCAGCTACAAAGGCAGCAATGTCATCCGAGGGTGCCGGTCGCTTTGTTCCTCGGGCGAATGTTTCGGCCTGAGGGCTGTCGGCTGCCGTCGGGGCAGGTGATGGAATGGAGGCGGCAGATGGTGTATGTGGTGTGGCAGCAGGTGTAGGTGTGTGGGCAGGGGTGGGGATGGTGAAGTAGTGGGCAGGGAAGGTGGGAAAGACAACATCAGGAAAATTTAAAGTATGGTGAATGAAATTTACCGTGGATGCGGCAAAATCCTTGATGAATGTCATTAGACCCAGCTGTCTGTCCTCCATCCTTTAAATGGCAGTAAGGATTTGAGTGGATGGGTCTGTCGGAGCATCTGAGGTAGCGGCAGGTTTAGGGTTTGGCTGCTCCAACGATTCAGCTGGGGCGGCAGCAGGGTTGAAGGAGGAGAGGGGGGTTGCTACTGTCAGCTCCATAAGGCTGATGATATTTTTGTCTGTCCAGCCCCGTCCCTTCACTATGCGATCGGTGTTGGCTTCCGGCACGGCATAACAGCGGCAGAGGGACGTGATAAGGTAGGGAAGGCAGAGGAGGGCCGTCGATCTATGGGCGCAGTCCAAAATACTCTCCCGTATATAACTCCTCACATTAATGGGTCGTTTATTTAGAGTGGAGTGTATTAGGGCTAACCTCTGCTGGTCAACGGTGGTGTGATGTGATGACGGCAGAATCCTCTTCTTAATGAAGGCGTTCCATAGTTTGGCCTCCGGCAGCAGCTGCCCTTTCTTCACTGTGTGGGGATTTTTGCGGCTCGTGTTCCATTCAGTCCCTTCTTCTGTCACTTCTGCCATGATAGCGTCGAAGGCAGCATCGTCTAGAGTGTCAAGGAACTGCTGGTGAGCATCATCGTTGGGGCCGAAGTAAAGGCCATAGAAAGAGTTGATGCACTCGGCTGTGAACTGCACTTCTGTCCCTCGGACAGTCACTGTTGTTGCCGTCCTGCTGCCGATGGCAGTATAGAATTCCCTCACCAGCATCTCATTCATCTCTGCTGGTTGCTCCGCGAATGTTTCCCACAAGAGGGCTCTAATCGTCCTTGCGATGAAAGGCTTGAGGCCCATATTGACTGCTCGTGGAGTGTAAATAAAGCCTCTTTCTTCCCATAAATCTCTAGTAGCAAAGGATTGAGGGGTAGGTGCTGCCGGTGAAGAAGTTGAAGCAGCACTGCGGCGGGTTCTTCTGGAAGACATGTTAGTTCAAGGGTTGTTGAAAGTAAAATAAAGCAAATGAAAAGTAAAGGGGAGAGCAAGTAAGAATAACAGAAGTGAATGAAATGAAAATGAAACGGGGTTTTATAGAAGAGGAGTTGCTGCCCGTTGAAGCTGTAACGGCAGGAGTGAATAACGGGGTGACTGTTGAGCTTTAGCGTGTCTGACGCGTCTGACACGCGGTTCTGCGTCTGTTACGCGTCTCTCACACGTTTCCGCGTCTGTCGTGACAGTCTGGTGACAGCCTGTCTTTTCCGTGTCTGCTGCGGCAGCTAGAACGACAGGCTTCAATATTGGGCTTTGTTGGGCTGATGGATGGATGGTGGGCTGGGTTCACTTCTCCTATTCTTCTTGACTCCTTTATTTCCTAAAAACAGTAAACATAAAAACATTATTCGAATAAAATAAATCTTATTTCCTAATAAATAATAAATAATAAAAATAAATAAAAATAAAATTTAGGTTAAATTAGGGATGCCTTGTGGGGCATCTCCTAAGGTAACCACTTCCTGTATTCCTCGGGCTTCAGTCCCTTGATAATGCTTGAGGCGCTGTCCGTTGACTTTGAATTGGTGCCCGTCTTTTAATGATCGGATTGTGATGGCACCATGGGGAAAAATTTGTACAACTTGGAACGGGCCAGACCATCTAGATTTTAGCTTCCCTGGGAAGAGTTTTAGTCTAGAATTGAACAACAATACAAGCTGCCTTTGGCAGAACTGTCGTGGCAGCAACTTCCTGTCATGCCACTTCTTAGTTTTCTCCTTGTAAATTATTGCATTGTCGTAGGCCATTGTCCGTATTTCTTCAATCTCGTTCAAATCTAACAGCCTTTTCTGGCCTGCCTTGTCCAAGTCCATATTCACTGCCTTGATCGCCCAATATGCTCTGTGCTCTATCTCGACAGGCAGATGACAGGTTTTCCCATAAATCAATCGGTATGGAGACATGCCCAATGGAGTCTTAAAAGCTGTCCTGTATGCCCCTAACGCATCATTGAGGAGTAAAGACCAATCTTTCCTAGTTGGCTTAACCATCTTTTCAAGAATGTTCTTAACTTCCCTATTAGATATTTCAGCTTGTCCATTGGTCTGTGGGTGGTATGCTGTCGCGATCTGATGTTTGACACCATAATTCTTCAAGGCGGCAGCAATTACCCTATTGTCAAAATGTCTCCCTTCATCACTGATAATCGTCTTAGGGATGCCAAAACTATAAAAGATGTTTTTGTGTAAAAACCTTTGGACTGTCTTGGCATCATTCTTTTGAGTGGCGATAGCTTCTACCCACTTAGAGACATAATCCACTGCTAGGAGGATGTATAGATTCCCACATGAAGATGGGAACGGTCCCATAAAATCAATCCCCCAAACGTCGAAAATTTCAACTTCTAGAATGTTTTGCAGCGGCATCTCGTTTCTCCTTGAGATGTTTCCTGTCCTTTGGCACCTGTCACAGCTCTTGTAGAAGTTTTGTGCATCTTTATACAGTGACGCCCAATAAAATCCTGACTGCAGCACCTTGGCAGCAGTTTTGTTGCCTCTTTAGTGACCTCCATACTGTGAAGCATGGCAGTGATGAAGTATGTCTTCCTGCTCTTCTTGTGGTACACACCTCCTTATAACCTGATCTGCACACATTTTGAAGAGAAGAGGTTCGTCCCAATAATAATGCTTACATCATTTTGGAACATCTTCCTGGCTTGATAATTAAGATCAGAAGGAAGTATTCCGCTAACTATAAAATTAACGAAATCAGCATATCAGGGGAGTTCAGAAGACTTACCTCCCGCCATGGCTGTCGCGGCAGTGACTGCGGCAGCAAAGAGCTGCTCATCTGGGAAGGGCTCCAGTATGTTTGTCTCATCTTTTGGTAGACTCTGTCCCTTCTCCAATCTTGACAAGTGATCTGCCACCTGATTTTATGTCCCTTTTTTGTTCTTGATTTCAAGGTCGAATTCTTGCAATAGCAGGATCCACCGTATCAATCTGGGCTTTGCATCCTTTATCGCGAACAAATATTTCAGGGTAGAATGGTCCGTGTGCACTATCACCTTCGTTCCAAGTATGTAAGAACGAAACTTGTCAATGGAGAACACCACAGCTAATAACTCCTTTTCTGTGGTGGTGTAATTCACTTGGGCGTCATTCAGTATCTTGCTGGCATAATATATGACATGAAATAGCTTATCCCTGCGATGCCCAAGTGCTGCCCCGACAACATAGTCACTAGCATCACACATAATCTCAAATGGCTGTGTCTAGTCTGGTGGCTGTACTATTGGGGTTGTTACCAGTTTTTCCTTCAGAACCTTGAATGCTTCAGTACATTCATCATTAAAGTCAAAGGGTCGGTTTTGCTCCAAAAGATGGCATAGGGGCTTGGTGATTTTTGAGAAATTTGCAATGAATCTCCGATAAAAACCAGCATGTCCCAAGAAACTTCTAATACCCTTGACTGTGGTCGGCGGCGGCAGCTTCTCGATCACTTCTATTTTGGCCCTTTCGACTTCTATCCCACGGCAGCTAATCTTATGGCCAAGGACTATCCCTTCATCCACCATAAAGTGGCATTTTTCCCAATTTAAAACTAGGTTTGCTTTTTCACATCTTTCAAGTACCTTTTGTAAATTGCCGAGGCAGCTCTCAAAATCGTCCCCAAAGACTGAAAAATCATCCATAAATATCTCAAGGAAGTCCTCTACCATATCGGAGAATATGGCCATCATGCACCTTTGGAAGGTGGCGGGTGCATTGCATAATCCAAAAGCCATTCTCCTAAAAGCATACGTTCCCTAGAGGCATGTGAAAGTCGTCTTTTCTTGATCCTCGGGTGCGATAGCAATTTGATTATAACCTGAATAACCATGAAGAAAACAATAATAAGGTTTACCCGCTAATCTATCAAGCATTTGATCAATAAAGGGTAAAGGAAAGTGGTCCTTTCGGGTAGCTTTGTTAAGCTTCCGATAGTCCATACAAACCCTCCAACCGGTCACAGTCCTGGTTGGGATTAACTCATTGTTTTCGTTGGTCACTACGGTCATTCCTCCTTTCTTGGGAACGCATTGCACCGGGCTCACCCATCTGCTGTCGGAGATGGCGTAAATAATATCAGCATCTAACCATTTGATTATCTCTTTACGCACCACCTCTTTCATCGCATGGTTTAGCCGCCTTTGGGCATCTATAGTCGGCTTATGATCTTCATCTAAAAGGATTTTGTGCATGCATAGCGTCGGACTAATGCCTTGAATGTCAGTGATCGTCCATCCAATCGCCTTTTTGTGCTGTCGTAGCATGTCTATTAGCTGTCGTTCCTGTTCCTGCGACAGCTTAGAAGAGATGATTACGGGCAACGTATCATTTGAACCAAGAAAAGCATATTTTAGCTGCCCTGGCAGGGGCTTTAGTTCTAAGGCAGGTGGCTCAACAGTAGATGGCTTTTGGATTAAATGGTTATCCGAAGTATAATTTAAAGGTTCGAATAACTTACCTAGACGATCGCCTATCCAGTTTATCTCCTCCTGATCTTCAGTATCAGATGTATCGGTTTCAGAGGAGTTTTTGTCGTCGGTGCTGTCGGGACAGTCCTGTAGGTGGCTTCCGCGGTAGTGTCCAATTTTAATGTCGTGACAGCCCGACCTGATGCAGGGTTGATCAAAGGCAACTTCAGTGATAGCCTTGCATTCCTCGTCTGCATCAGCATGCTTCATCGCTTGGAGAACATTCAACTTAATCTCTTGACCGTTCACTCGCATAGTGAGTTCTCCTTTCTCCACATCAATCAGTGATCTTCCCGTGGCTAAGAAGGGTCGCCCAAGGATGATTGGTGCGTTTTCGTCTGCCTCACAATCTAAAACAATAAAGTCAGCAGGAAATATAAATTTATCCACTCTTACCAGAATATCTTCGATTTTTCCTTCTGGATGAACATAAGAGCGGTCTGCCAGCTGCAGAGTTACTGTCGTGGGCCGTGCCTTTCCAATACCTAATTTCAGAAAAAAACAAATTTTGGCATTAAATTAACACTAGCACCAAGATCACAAAGTGCCTTACCCACATATTTATTTCCGATTACACAAGGTATGATGAAGCTCCTCGGATCCTTCTTTTTCTGGGGTGGCTGCCGATGAAGAATACTCATGCAACCTTCTGTCATCTTTACCGTTTCAAATTCCCCAAGTTTAGATTTCTTTGACATTACATCCTTGAGAAATTCAGCATAATCGGGCATCTCCCTAACGGCATCTAACAGCGGAATATTAATATGAACCTGCTTAAAAATATCTTAAATCTTTTTGAGCTGAGATTCTTGCTTAGCTTGGTTTATCCGTTGAGGAAAAGGAGGTGGGGGACGATAATCAGCAATACGCCCTTCCCACTGCATTCGAATCTGAGGAGGTTTAGGTTCATCAATTTTCTCCTCTGTCGCTTCTGCTGTCGTGAATGTCTCTCTGTTTTATCCATGAATGTCTCTCTTTTCTTGATAAAATGATTCATATTCTCAATATAAGTACTTGTCTGAGACATAAACGTGGCCAGAGTCTGTTCTAGTATACTACTCGTGGCAGCTGGTTGCTGCTGTTATTGCTGCTGTGGCGGCAGTTGCTGTGGCAGTCGCTGTCGCATCAGCAATCTAGGTCCTCCCTGATTCTGATTGTGTGCTTGTGGATTCAGGGCATTATTAGGATTACTTCAAGAAAATTTGGGATCCTTCCTCCAATTGGGATTATAGTTGTTGGAATTGTAGTTCAGCTTATAGTTTCCAACATATTTTCCCTCTTCTAACTGTATAGGACACTCATCTGAACCATGATTTCCCTCACAGATTTCACATACTTCCTCAACAGCAAATCAATGTTGTCCATCATCATTCAATAACCTTTTCATTGCTTTAGTAAGGAATGCTACCTGTGATTTCATCGTGCTGTCGGCCTCATAATCCTTGACAGCTAATACCAGTTTACCCCCTCTTCTTGCTGTCGAAAACTGCTCCTCATTCTTAGCCAGATTTTTCAATACTTGCATTGCCTCGTCCGGATCTTTATCCGATAATAGTCCATTTGCTGCTAAATCAATTCGAATACGAGTTTGTAAGTTGGCAGCATTATAAAACTTTGTTACCTGATTCCAGACGGGGAATCCATGCATTGGGCAGTTTCGTAGAAGAGTAGTAAATCTGTCCCAGGCCTCGTGCATCGGCTCGTCATCTTCCTGTTGAAAAGTAGCAATTTCATTACGTAATCGCTCAGATAAATGCGAATGATTAAAACGAGATAAAAATTCACGAGATAAATCTGCCCAAGTTCTAATAGAACCCGGTGTAATTTTATTCCACCAAGTCTTAGCTCTGTCCATCAGTGAATGAGGAAATAACCGAAGCCTCAGTATCTCCGGATTAACTCCTGGTAGTCTAAACGAACCACAGATTTCCTGGAACGTTTTTAGATGCTCACTAGCATCCTCTGTAACAGCACCACTAAACTGCCCGGCATTGTTGATCATACTAAACATGACAGGTTTCAGCTCGAAGTTGTCAACATCAATATCCGGCAGCGTGGTCTCCAACTCTACATGATCGTTCAACATGTAGTCACGACATGACCGTCGTCCGGCGGCGGCAGGGTTACCGACAGGCGGTATAATATCGCCGACAGACAGATCGTCTCCAACGTGGGCCATCTTCTCTAGCTGTTCCTCAAGGTACTCGTTCCAGGCTAGTAAGTGACGAAGTTGTTTCTTGAGATTGAAGGAACGTTCAATTTCTGGATCTAATTGATATTCAGGATCTTTACCTCGATTCGATCTGCGCATAAACAAGAAAACCTCGTGAAAAGCAAGAGTTGAATGCACCAACGAAAAACAGAAAAAGAAAAATAAAAACAAAAACAAAAACAAAAACGAAAAGTGCAATAAAAGAAATGTAGAGTTATGTTGCCAATCCCCGGCAACGGCGCCAAAAACTTGTTGCGTGTAAAATAGTCTATCGCAATGGTAGTGCAAGTATACACGACACAAGTAGTAAAGTGATACGAAGTATCGGATATCGTCTCCATAGGGATTGGGCTAATAGCTTCACCTTAATTCACTGCACGAAAGTAAAAGAAATATTTGAGAGTTGTCACGAAAATAATAAAGTAAACGTAAATAAAAGAGTAAAAATATCAAGATAGAGAGAATGGGCTGGTATTGAATTGCTCAGTAGTGCAGGTATTGCAGAGTTTAGGAAATCCTGTTCTGTCGTCGTCACCCGTCGCGGCAGCACCTGTCAGGGCGGCAGTCCGTTGATGGTCGCGGCAGCAAACGCTCAACTCAGTACTTTCAAGTTTGGCAAGAATCCCAGATCTGCCTTGGCCTATCCCTAGGTCCAAGTCTGTCGATGATCACGTCTTGATGATACCTCTCGGCGTGAATCAAAGGATGAACACCGATGTGTATGAATTCTTCTTTAGCCACTTAACCTCGCCCTATCCCTAGGCACGAGATAGTTCAACTATAAACTAGAGAACTTGCTCTTATTTCTTTCGTATACTTAACTCTCCTGATGCTAAGTTAGATAACCTCACAATGCTCTCCCGATGCTCTTGCAAGATATTAATAACCAAAATAAGAGAACTTGAAGTTTATTTTATTGAACTGAAAATTCCTAAAACAAAACAACCCTTGCAACTACTTTACAAATCAACCCGTGGCCCTAAGGGGAATTTAGAACATGTCAGCGGCGGGTAAACGACTAGGGGTTTTTGGTTATCGGTTATGGGGTATTGGATATGAGGTATCTCCTAGGTTAAAATTTATGCCCTTATATAAGCTTTGGGCTCAAGTTATCTAAGTTAACAAGGATTACAACTTTAATTAAAAGTATGATTCTAATAAAGACTTAATCTTCAAGGAATCTACTTTCCAGTCGTCCTCCTTGTTTCTTGGGATTTTCTCTCCTTGAGCTTTGGGCTTGACATATCTTTTGATCCGGGGCTTGGAAAAATATAAGGTTTTCACACGACAGACGAGCAGAATTTTCTCTATCTATCGAGGTCCACTTTGCTTTTTTTCTCCACTAACTTGCTGTCGTCCTCTGCTATCACGGCAGCACCATGGCAGCATCGTCCTCTTTGTCTGCTTGTCCAGTTCAGCTCTACTGCTTCTCTGCCCAGCGCCTGCCTTCTCCGTCTACTATGGCAGCAACCTGCAAAATCAGCCATTCTTTAGTAGAATCTGTGCCATTAATATATTTGTGATGTTTTGCTGTAAACTAACCTAAATGCAATGAATAATGCTTGAATGCAGCAGAAATATGGGTTAAAAAGGGTGTAAATAATAGAACTTTTACAAACTCAACAGTTGTCGATGTCCTGCTGCTGATGGTAGCATAGAACTCTCGAACCAGCGTGACATTCATTTCCTCCAGCTGCTCCGCAAAGGTTTGCCACTGTAAAGCTCTAACCTTCCGGGCTATGAATGGTTTGAGGCCCAGATTTTCCTATGTCGGTGTGTAGATGAAGCCTTTCTCTTCCCACATGTCTCTACTAGCAAAGGAACGTGGGGGAGTTGTTGTCGGTGTGGAACTGGAGGCAGCATGTCGTCGGGTTTTCCTAGAAGACATATTTGTGCAAGGGTTGTGAAAAGCAAATGAAAGCAAATGAAAACTAAAGAGAGAGAGTAAGTAAGAAAGGCAGAAGTGAGTGAAAATGAAAATGAAACGGGGTTATATAGAGAAGGGTTTGCTGCCCGTTGAAGCTGTAACGGCAGTCGCTAATAACGGGGCCAACTGTTGTACGTTAAGACTAGGTTTGCTTTTTCAAATCTTTCAAGTACCTTTTGTAGATTGCCTAGGCAGCTCTCAAAATCATCTCCAAAGACTGAAAAATCATCCATAAATATTTCAAGGAAGTCATCCACCATATCGGAGAATATGGCCATCATGCACCTTTGGAAGGTGGCGGGTGCATTGCATAATCCAAACGGCATTCTCCTAAAAGCATCCGTTTCGTAGGGGCATGTGAAAGTCGTCTTATCTTGATCCTCCGGTGTGATAGCTATTTTATTATAACCTGGACAACCATCAAGAAAACAATAGTAAGGTTTACCCGCTAATCTATCAAGCATTTGATCAATAAAGGGTAAAGGAAAGTGGTCCTTTCGGGTAGCTTTGTTAAGCTTCCGATAGTCCATACAAACCCTCCAACCGGTCACAGTCCTGGTTGGGATTAATTCATTGTTTTCATTGGTCACCAAGGTCATTCCTCCTTTTATTGGAACGCATTGTACCGGGCTTACCCATTTGCTGTCGGAGATGGCGTAAATTATACCAGCATCTAACCATTTGATTATCTCTTTACGCACAACCTCTTTCATCGCATGGTTTAGCCGCCTTTGAGCATCTATAGTCGGCTTATGATCTTCCTCTAAAAGGATTTTATGCATGCATAACGCCGGACTAATGCCTTGAATATCAACTATCGTCCATCCAATTGCCTTTTTGTGCTACTACAGCATCCCTATTAACTGATGTTCCTGTTCCTGCATCAACTTGGAAGAGATGATTACGGGCAACGTATCATTTGAACCAAGAAAAGCATATTTTAGCTGCCCTGGCAGAGGCTTCAGTTCTAAAACAGAGGGCTCAACAGTAGATGGCTTTTGGATTGCATGGTTATCCGAAGTATAATTTAAGGGTTCGAATAACTTACCTGGACGATCGCCGATCCAGTTTACCTCCTCCTAATCTTCAGTATCAGATGTATCGGATTCTGAGGAGTCGCTATCGTTGGTGCTGTCGTGACAGTCCTGTAAGTGGTTGCCGAGGCAGTGACCAATTCTGATGTCGTGACAGCCCGACCTGATGCAAGGTTGATCAAGGGTAACTTTAGTGATAACCTTACATTCCTCGTCTGCATCAGCATGCTTCATAGCTTGGAGAGCATTCAATTTTATCTCTTGGTCGTTCACTCTCATGGTGAGTTCTCCTTTTTCCACATCAATTAGTGATCTTCCCGTGGCTAAGAAGGGTCGCCCCAGGATGATTGGTGCATTTTCGTCTGCTTCACAATCTAAAACAAGAAAGTCAGCAGGAAAAATAAATTTATCCACTCTTACCAGGATATCTTCGATTTTTCCTTCCGGATGAACATAAGAGCGGTCTGCCAGCTGCAGAATTACTGTCCTGGGCCGAGCTTTTCCAATACCTAATTTCTGAAAAACAGATTTTGGCATTAAATTAATACTAGCACCAAGATCACAAAGTGCCTTACCCACATATTTATCTCCGATTACACATGGTATGATGAAGCTCCCAGGATCTTTCTTTTTCTGGGGTGGCTGCCTATGAAGAATACTCATGCATCCTTCTGTCATCTTAACCGTTTCAAATTCCCCAAGTTTAGATTTCTTTGACATGACATCCTTGAGAAATTTGGCATAACCGGGCATCTCCCTAACTGCATCCAACAGCGGAATGTTAATATGAACCTGCTTAAAAATATCATAAATCTTTTTGAGCGGAGATTCTTGATTCGCTTGCTGTAACCGTTGAGGAAAAGAAGGTGGGGGACGATAATCAGCAATACGTCCTTCCCACTACATACTAATCTAAGGAGGTTTGGGTTCATCATTTTTCTCCTCTGTCGCTTCTGCTGTCGTAACAGGTTTATCGGCAGCAATCTGTTTGTTACCTGTCAGGGCAGATTCCTCGGCAGGTCTGTCCCAGGCTGGTTTCTTTATTGTTTCAGCTTCCTTCTCTGGCCCTAGTAATTTCTTCCCACTCCTAGTAGTAATGGCCTTACACTGCTCATGTGTGGGCTGCCTAGCATTTTCAGTATTACTAGGAAATCCTCTAGTCTGCCTTGGCTTGATATGCTGGGAAACCTGACCTATTTGTGTCTCCAAAGATTTCAGAGTAGCTTCATGATTCGTCATCCGCAACTCTGTTTTATCCATGAATGTTTCTGTTTTCTTGACAAACTGATTCATATTCTCAATATAAGTACCTGTCTGAGAAATAAAAGTAGCTAGAGTCTGTTCCAGTATATTGTTCGTGGCAGCTGGTGGCTGTTGTTGCTTCTGCTGCGGCTGCAGTTGCTGTCGAGTCAGCAATCTAGGTCCTCCCTGATTCTGATTATTGTGTGCTTGAGGATTCATGGCATTATTAGGATTACTCCAAGAAAACTTGGGATCCTTTCTCCAGTTGGGATTATAGTTGTTGGAGTTGTAATTCGGCTTATAGTTTCCAACATACTTTCCCTCTTCTAACTGTATAGGACACTCATCCGAACTATGATTTCCCTCACAGATTTCACATACATCCTTAACAACAAATCCATGTTGTGCATCATCATTCAAGAGCTTTTTCATTGCCTTAGTAAGGTATGCCACCTGTGATTTCATCGTGTTGTCGGCCTCATAATCCTTAACAGCTAGAACCCGTTTACCCCCTCTTCTTGCTGTCGGAAACTGCTTCTCATTCTTGGCCATATTTTTCAATACTTGCATTGCCTCGTTCGGGTCTTTGTCCAATAGTAATATGTTTGCTGCTGAATCAATTCGAATACGTGTTTGTAAGTTGGCAGCATTATAAAACTTAGTTACCTGATTCCAGACGGGGAATCCATGCATTGGGCAGTTCCGTAGAAGAGTGGTAAATCTTTCTCAGGCCTCGTGCATCGGCTCGTCATCTTCCTGTTGAAAAGTAGCAATTGCATCGGCTCGTGCATCGGCTCGTCATCTTCCTGTTGAAAAGTAGCAATTTCATTACGTAATCGCCTCGTCCGGGTCAGTGTCTTACTAGCATAATATATGACATGAAATAACTTATCTCTCCGCTGCCCAAGTGCTGCCCCGACAGCATAGTCACTAGCATCACACATAATCTCAAATGGCTGTGTCCAGTCTGGTGGCTGTACTATTGGGGCTGTTACCAGTTTTTCCTTCAGAACCTTGAATGCTTCAGTACATTCATCATTAAAGTCAAAGGGTCGGTTCTGCTCCAAAAGATGGCATAGGGGCTTGGTGATTTTTGAGAAATTTGCAATGAATCTCCGATAAAAACCAACATGTCCCAAGAAACTTCTAATACCCTTGACTGTGGTTGGCGGCGGCAGCTTCTCTATCACTTCTATTTTGGCCCTGTCGACTTCTATACCACGACAGCTAATCTTATGGCCAAGGACTATCCCTTCATCCACCATAAAGTGGCATTTTTCCCAATTTAAAACTAAGTTTGCTTTTTCACATCTTTCAAGTACCTTTTGTAGATTGTCGAGGCAGCTCTCAAAATCGTCTCCAAAGACTAAAAAATCATCCATAAAAATTTCAAGGAAGTCCTCCACCATATCGGAGAATATGGCCATCATGCACCTTTGGAAGGTGGCGGGTGCATTGCATAATTCAAACAGCATTCTCCTAAAAGCAAACGTTCCGTAGGGGCATGTGAAAGTCGTCTTTTCTTGATCCTCCGGTGCGATAGCAATTTGATTATAACTTGAATAACCATCAAGAAAAAAATAGTAAGGTTTACCCGCTAATCTATCAAGCATTTGATCAATAAAGGGTAAAGGAAAGTGGTCCTTTCGGGTAGCTTTGTTAAGCTTCTGATAGTCCATACAAACCCTCCAACCGGTCACAGTCCTGGTTGGGATTAACTCATTGTTCTCGTTGGTCACCACGGTCATTCCTCCTTTCTTTTGAACGCATTGCACCAGGCTCACCCATTTGCTCTCGGAGATGGCGTAAATAATACCAGCATCTAACCATTTGATTATCTCTTTACGCACCACCTCTTTCATCGCATGGTTAAGCCGCCTTTGGGCATCTATAGTCGGCTTATGATCGTCCTCTAAAAGGATTTTGTGCATGCATAACGCCGGACTAATGCCTTGAATATCGGCTATCGTCCATCCAATTGCCTTTTTGTGCTGCCGTAGCATGCCTATTAGCTGTCGTTCCTGTTCCTGTGGCAGCTTAGAAGAGATGATTACGGGCAACGTATCATTTGAACCAAGAAAAGCATATTTTAGCTGCCCTGGCAGGGGCTTCAGTTCTAAGGCAGGTGGTTCAACAGTAGATGGCTTTTGGATTAAATGGTTATTCGAAGTATAATTTAAAGGTTCGAATAACTTACCTGGATGATTGCCTATCCAGTTTACCTCCTCCTGATCTTCAGTATCAGATGTTTCGGATTCAGAGGAGTTGCTGTCGTCAGTGCTGTCGTTAGTGCTGTCGTGACAATCCTGTAAGTGGCTGCCGCGACAGTGACCAATTATTATATCGTGACAGCCCGACCTGATGCAGGGTTGATCAAAGGCAACGTCAGTGATAGCCTTGCATTCCTCGTCTGCATCAGCATGTTTCATAGCTTGGAGAACATTCAACTTAATTTCTTGATCATTCACTCTCATGGTGAGTTCTCCTTTCTCCACATCAATCAGTGATCTTCCCGTGGCTAAGAAGGGTCGCCCAAGGATGATTGGTGCGTTTTCGTCTGCTTCACAATCTAAAACAAGAAAGTCAGCAGGAAATATAAATTTATCCACTCTTACTAGAATATCTTCGATTTTTCCTTCTGGATGAACGTAAGAGCGGTCTGCCAGTTGCAGAGTTACTGTCGTGGGCCGCGTCTTTCTAATACCTAATTTCTGAAAAACCGATTTTGGCATTAAATTAACACTAGCACCAAGATCACAAAGTGCCTTACCCACATATTTATTTCCGATTACGCAAGGTATGATGAAGCTCCCCGGATCCTTCTTTTTCTGGGGTGGCTGCCGATGAAGAATACTCATGCAACCTTCTGTCATCTTTACCGTTTCAAACTCCCCAAGTTTATATTTCTTTGACATGACATCCTTGAGAAATTTGGCATAATCGGGCATCTCCCTAACGACATCTAACAACGGAATATTAATATGAACCTGCTTAAAAATATCATAAATCATTTTGAGCTGAGATTCTTGCTTAGCTTGCTGTATCCGTTGAGGAAAAGAAGGTGGGGGACGATAATCAGCAATATGTCCTTCCCACTGCATACGAATCTGAGGAGGTTTAGGTTCATCAATTTTCTCCTATATCGCTTCTACTGTCGTGACAGGCTCATCGGCAGCAGTCTGTTTATTACCTGTCGGGGCAATTTCCTCGGCAGGTTTATCTAAGGCTGGTTTCCTTACTGTTTCAGCTTCTTTTTCCGGCCCTGGTAGTTTCTTCCCACTCCTAGTAGTAATTTCCTTACACTGCTCATGTGTGGGCTGCCTAGCATTTTCAGTATTACTAGGAAATCCTCCAGTCTGCCTCGGCTTAATATAATGGGAAACCTGACCCATTTGTGTCTCCAGAGATTTCAGAGTAGCTTCATGATTTGTCATCCGCATCTCTGTTTTATCCATGATTTTTTTTTGTCTTCTTGACAAACTGATTCATATTCTCAATATAAGTACCTGTCTGAGACATAAAAGTGGCCAGAGTCTGTTCCAATATACTGCTCGTGGCAGCTGGTTGCTGCTGTTGCTGCTGCGGCGACAGTTGCTGTCGTGTCAGCAATCTAGGTCCTCCCTGATTCTGATTGTGTGCTTGAGGATTTAGGGCATTATTAGGATTACTCCAAGAAAACTTGGGATCTTTTCTCCAATTGGGATTATAGTTGTTGGAATTGTAATTCGGCTTGTAATTTCCAACATATTTTCCCTCTTCTAACTATATAGGACACTCATCCGAACTATGATTTCCCTCACAGATTTCACATACCTCCTCAACAGTAAATCCTTGTTGTCCATCATCATTCAATAACCTTTTCATTGCTTTAGTAAGGAATGCTACATGCGATTTCATCGTGTTGTCGGCTTCATAATCCTTGACAGCAAGTACCCGTTTACCCCTCTTCTTGCTATCGGAAACTGCTCCTCATTCTTGGCCAGATTTTTCAATACTTGCATTGCCTCGTCCGGATCTTTATCCAATAATAGTCCGTTTGCTGCTGAATCAATTCGAATACGAGTTTGTAAGTTGGCAGCATTATAAAGCTTTGTTACCTGATTTCAGACAGGGAATCCATGCATTGGGCAGTTCCGTAGAAGAGTAGTAAATCTGTCCCAGGCCTCGTGCATTGGCTCGTCATCTTCCTGTTGAAAAGTTGCAATTTCATTACGTAATCGCTCAGATAAATGTGAAGGATTAAAACGAGATAAAAATTCACGAGATAAATCTGCCCAAGTTCTAATTGAACCCGACGTAAGTTTATTCCACCAAGTTTTTGCTCTGTCCCTCAACGAATGGGGAAATAACCGAAGCTTCAGTATCTCCGGATTAACTCCTGGCAGTCTAAACGAACCACAGATCTCCTGGACGTCTTTAGATGCTCCCTAGCATCCTCTGTAATAGCACCACTAAACTGCCCGACATTGTTGATCATACTAAACATAACAGGTTTCAGCTCGAAGTTGTCAACATCAATATCCAGCAGTGTGGTCTCCAACTCTACATGATCGTTCAACATGTAGTCATGTCAGGACCGTCGTCCGGCAGCGGCAGGGTTACCGAGAGGCAGTATAATATCGCCGACAGGCGGGTCGTCTCCATTGTGGGCCATCTTCTCTAGCTGTTCCTCAAGGTACTCGTTCCTGGCTAGAAGGTGACGAAGTTGTTTCTTGAGATTGAATGATCGTTCGATTTCCGGATCTAATGGATATTCAGGATCTTTACCTCGATTCGATCTGCGCATAAACAAGAAACCTTATGAAAAGCAAGAGTTGAATGCACCAAAGAAAAACAAAAAAATAAAATAAAAATAAAAATAAAAACGAAAAGTGCAATAAAAGAAAGGTAGAGTTATGTTGCCAATCCCCGGCAACGGCGCCAAAAAAACTTGTTGTGTGTAAAATAGTCTATCGCAATGGTAGTGCAAGTATACACGACGCAAGAAGTAAAGTGATACGAAGTATCGGATATCGTCTCCACAGGGATTGGGCTAATAGCTTCACCTTAATTCACTGCACGAAAGTAAAGAAAATATTTGAGAAGTTGTCACGAAAATAATAAAGTAAACGTAAATAAAAGAGTAGAAATATCAAGATAGAGAGAATGGGCTGGTATTGAATTGCTCAGTAGTGCAGGTATTGCAGAGTTTAGGAAATCCAGTTCTGTCGTCGCGCCCGTCGCGGCAGCAGTCCGTTGATCATCGCGGCAGCAAACGCTCAACTCAGTACTTTCAAGTTTGGCAAGAATCCCAGATCTGCCTTGGCCTATCCCTAGGTCCAAGTCTGTCGATGATCACGTCTTGATGATACCTCCCGGCGTGAATCGAAGGATGAACACCGATGTGTATGAATTCTTCTTTAGCCACTTAACCTCGCCCTATCCCTAGGCATGAGATAGTTCAACTATAAACTAGAGAATTTTCTCTTATTTCTTTCGTATACTTAACTCTCCCGATGCTAAGTAAATAAATAACCTCACAATGCTCTCCCGATGCTCTTGCAAGATATTAATAACCAAAATAAGAGAACTTGAAGTTTATTTTATTGAACTGAAAATTTCTAAAACAAAACAACCCTTGCAACTACTTTACAAATCAACCTGTGGCCCTAAGGGGAATTTAGAACATGTCGACGGCAGGTAAACGGCTAGAGGTTTTTGGGTATCAGTTATGGGGTATAGGATATGAGATATGCCCTAGGTTAAAATGCATGCCCTTAGATAAGCTTTGGGCTCAAGTTATCTATGTTAACAAGGATTACAACTTTAATTAAAAGTATGATTCTTATAAAGACTAAATCTTCAAGGAATCTACTTTCCAGCCGTCTTCCTTGTTTCTTGGGATTTTCTCTCCTTGAGCTTTGGGCTTGACATATCTTTTGATCCGGGGCTTGGAAAAATATATGGTTTTCACACGACAGACGAGCTGAATTTTCTCTATCTGTCAAGGTCCACTTTGCTTTTTCTCCACTAACTTGCTGTCGTCCTCTACTGTCACGGCAGCACCATGGCAGCATCGTCCTCTTTGTCTGCTTGTCCAGTTCAGCTCTTCTGCTTCTCTGCCCAGCACCTGCCTTCTCCGTCTACTATGGCAGCAACCTGCAAAATCAGCCATTCTTTAGTAGAATCTGTGCCTTTAATATATTTGTGATGTTTTGCTGTAAACTAACCTAAATGCAATGAATAATGCTTGAATTCAGCAGAAATATGGGTTAAAAGGGTGTAAATAATAGGACTTTTACACACTCAACAGGTACCATCATTCCTTTGTTTGATTTGGAGTCCCAAAAAGAATGAGAGCTCCCCCATTATGCTCATCTCGAACTCACCTTGCATTAGCTTAGAAAATTCTTTGCAATAATATTCATTAGTAGAACCAAAAATGATATCATCAACATAAATTTGTACTACTAAGATGTCATTACTATATCTTTTTATGAAAAGTGTAGTATCCACCTTACCTTTTTCAAAATCCTTTTCAATTAATAAGTTTGAAAGTCTTTCATACCAAGCTCTAGGAGCTTATTTTAAACCATAAAGGGCTTTAATTAGTTTAAACACGTGATTTGGAAATTTTGAGTCCTTAAAACCCGATGGTTGTTCAACATACACTTCTTTATTTATAAAATCGTTCAGAAGAGCACTTTTCACATCCATTTGAAAAAGCTTGAAATCATAGTAACATACAAATGCTAGAAGCAACCTAATAGCTTCCATCCTAGCTACGAGTGCATATGTTTCATCAAAATCAATCCATCTTCTTGAGTGTAACCTTGAGCAACAAGCCTAGCCTTGTTTCTCACTATGTTACCACTCTTATCTAGTTTATTCCTAAAGACCCATTTAGTTCCTATAGTAGATTGATTACTAGGCCTTTCAACTAATGTCCAAACTTTACTTCTCTCAAATTGATTTAATTCCTCTTGCATGGCCAAAATCCAAAAATCTTCTTTTAATGTTTCTTTAATATTTTTAGGCTCAATGCATGAAAGAAATGCAACATGGTTCATTAATTTGAGAGAGGATCTAATAGTTACCCCCTTGGATGGATCACCTAAGATTTCACCACCTTTGACATAGTTAAATTCTCTTGGGTAACATACCTCATTTTCCTCAAGAGCCAAGTTCTTCAAGGCTTCAAGAGGTGGATCTTGTGCACCTTCTTCTTTAGTTGGAATCTCATCAATCTTTGACGTTTGTCCTCCATCAATGGCATCAAGGATCACTACATCATCATCGTCACAACAGTTCTTCCTTAGAATGAGGTTATCATAAAAAAACAACATGTATAGACTCTTCTACTACTAAAGTTCTTTTATTAAATACACGATAGGCTTTATAGTTTAAAGAGTGCCCTAAGAAAATAGCTTTATCACTTTTAGCATCAAATTTACCTTAGTTGTCTTTTCCATTATTTAAATCAAAGCACTTGCAACCACATGGATGAAAATAGCTAATGTTAGGCTTTTAGATTTTAAAATCTCATATGGTGTTTTCTTCAAAATTGGCCTAATCATTACTCGATTTATAAAGTAGCAAGAGGTATTTGAGGCTTCAGCTCAAAAATATTTAGGTAGATTATTTTCACAAAGCATGATTCTAGCCATTTCTTCTAAGATTCGATTTTTCCTCTCAACTACCCCAATTTGTTTAGGAGTGCGAGGTGCAGAAAAATTATGGCTAATCTCATTTTCATTTAAAAACTCTTCAAAACCTAGATTTTGAAACTCGGTTCCATGATCACTTCTAATGTGACAAATTTTAAGCTCGAGACCATTTTAAGTTATTTTAGAAAATGTGATGAATTTTTCTAAAGCCTCATCTTTTTTACTTAAGAATAGAACCCAAGTAAACCTAGAATAGTCATCAACAAGCAGGAAATCATATGATTTACCACCCAAGCTCATAGTCCTAATAGGCCCGAAAATATCCATATAAATCAATTGTAAACATCTACTAGTTGAGATATCATTAATGGATTTAAATGAGGCTCTATGTTGTTTACCCTTAGAGCATGCATCACATATTTTATCATTAGAGAATTTATGTTTGGGTAAACCTCTAACTAGATCAAGGGAAATCAATTTTTCTAAAACACTCATCCTAGCATGTCCTAATTTTCTATGCCAAAGCCACGAGTCATGTTCATCATGTGCAACTAAACATGCATAAGATGTATGGATGTCATCTAAATACACCATGTAAATATTGCTTATTCTATGCCCTATGAGCATCAATTGATTTATTTTAATGTTCACAATTTTGCAACCATTTTTATCAAATAAAACATTAAAACCCTTATCACACAATTGACTAATGCTCAATAAATTGTTTTTGAGACCGTTGACATATAAGACATTTTCAATGAAAATAGAAGAGTGATTACCAATGGAGCCTATTCCTTGAATGTGGCCTTTGGAGTTGTCACCGAAAGTTACCACTCCACCACTCTTTGGCTTTAGTTCCAAGAATCTACTCTTGTCACCGGTCATGTGTCTTGAGCATCCACTATCAAGGTACCATAAGTTTTGACATAAAGCTTTGGCCTTGTAGCAATGCTCCCCTACAAACAAAAAAATTAGGCTTTTGTTTTTGGTACCCAAATCATTTTGGGTCCATGAGTGTTAGCCCTCAAAACCTTGGTTCCCTTAGGAATCCAAGAAGCAATAGCATTCATATTATTAGAAACAATGAGTTCCTTAGGAGCCCAAACACTCCTAATTCTTTGACTTTTAGATTGCTTAGAAAATTTTCTTTGTTTAGGATGAAAAGGTTTTCTTTTTACATATTGGGTTTTAGAAGAATTTCCTTTTTCAAAATTGTTTCTCTCAATAGCAATAGAAGTTTTAAGATTATCCATTTCCTTTGTATGATAATCTTGAAAATCGGAAAGAAGTTTTTCAAGATCAAGATTTTTCTTCTTAAGATCATTTGAAAGATTTATTAAGTATAAAACATTCTTTTCCAATTCCGAGTTAGTTTTTGAAAGAGACTCATTTTGAATTTTTAAATCGGAAATAATTTTCTTGTTTCTCAAAATTGACTCCTTATATTTTTCAACTAACTCATCATAAACCTCTTGCAATTCATCATAGGTAAAATCAAAATTAGATGAGTTAAGGTTTACCTTTGGTTCATCGTCAATGGCCATGAGACAAAGATTAGTCACTTCCTCATCCTCCTTGGATGACTCCTCGTCACTCCAAGTTGCTACTTGAGCTTTGAGCTTGTTCTTCTTCCCAAAGCTCTTCCTCTTCAATTGAGGGCACTCGGAACGGATGTGGCCGGATTTTTTGCACTCATAGCAAATGATTTGGTCCTTCTCCTCTTCTTTGCTCTTGCTCTTGAAGTCCCCTTTTCTATTGAACTTCCTTCCACGGTTGGACTTCATGAAGCGAGTGAATCGTTTGACCAACATGGTCATTTCCTTATCTTCATCTTCACTAGAATCTCTTTTATGATATGAAGCTTTAAGAGTGATTCCAATCTTCTTCTTCTCAACATCCTTCTTCTCAACCTTCTTATCCTCTATTTTATTTTCTTCTTCTCTTCCCTTCTTCATGATCTCATGGGTGAGTAGAGATCCAACAAGAGCATATAGCTTGAGAGTCTTCAAATCTCGAGCTTCAATAATGGATATTCTCTTGCTATCCCATGATTCCGGAAGAGAGTACAACAACTTTCTCACCAGCTTGTCTCCGGGGATGATCTCACTGAATCCCTTCAATCCATTGACGATGACCGAGAATCGATCAAACATCTTGGAAACACTTTCATCGGATCCATTTTGAAGTTTTCATAGCTTAGATTGAGTAGCCCGATTTTTGTTTCCTTGACGTCGCTGGTTCCCTCATATGTTGTCTCGAGGGTGTCCCAAACTTCCTTGGCATTCTCGATCACGGACACCTTGGAGTAGATATCCAGACCAAGAGCACAAAAGATGACATGTAGAGCTTTATCATTGACTTGCATCTTTCGTCGATCATCTTCGGTCATTTTGGCTTTGACCTTTGGGACAAGTATTCCTTCACCATCTCTCTTCATCGATATGTATGGCCCTTCTTCAACTACATCCCACACCATGTAGTCGGTAGACTCGATGAAGAGCCTCATCCTATTCTTCCAATATGGGTAGTTATCCCCCATGGAAGAATGGTGGCTTGGTGGTAGATTGAGACTCGTAGAGGTTGGAAGTGGAGGTGGATGCTATTGCTTGACTAGTTGTTGATCAAACTCTCCTAGAATCGACTCAAGAGGGTTGTAATCCTTCCAATGAGTGTAGCTCGGATACCAATTGTTGAGTTGATCACACAATTGCAAATGACCAAGAGGGGGTGAATTGGCGGAAAAAAATTTGGAGGGTGAAAATTTGGAAAATTAAAAATGTGACACAAGGCAATTAGAGTGGTTCAAGTTCTCCAAACGAACTCTACATCCACTACCTTAGCTCCCACTAAGGATTTTCAACCAATTCACTACTTGAATTCTTCCCATTTTCTTGGATGAGGAGGAAACCTTACAATTTGATTAAGTTTTCTATCCAAAGCTTAATCCACTAACTTTTACAAAAAGAAGTATTTGGTAAACTCTAAAAATTCCTCTCAAAGGATAATTGTTGACCCAATTACAATTTCACACTCCCTAAACTCGCAATAAAAGATTACAATGAAGACACAAGAGTTGGGTACAAGCATTTGACTCTAAAGGTACAATGATTGGATTTGAGTGCTTTGATGTTGCTTGTAGGTTCAATAGTTGTTGATAGTGCATTTGAGACTTGTTTTTATACCCTTGTATTGAATTCTAGCCGTTTGGGTAGTTGGGATCATCAATAGAGCTGTTGGGCTGCAATTTCTCGCAATAAATGCTGCTCAGCTCCCTACCGTATCGGTACCTCTACGGGGCGTATCGGTATCTGTCTCAAACAAGAAAGAGCCGTTGTGACTGAAAAACTACGCGTATCGATACGCTTAGAGGGAGTATCGGTACAGTTTTAAGGGGCGTATCGATACGCTTAGAGGGTGTATCGGTACGGTTTTAAGGGGCGTATCGATACATAAGGGTGTATCGATACGAATTTCGCTCTCTAAAATCCCAATTTTGGTTTTGATAAAAGGCGTATCGGTACGCTATCTTAGCGTATCGGTATGCTATCTTAGCGTATCGGTACGGTTCAACGGTCATTTAAAATTTAGGATACCAACTAACTGACAAGCCAATAGTCGAAAATTAAATGCAAAGATTTTGCAAAGATAAGCATATCATATCGATACGGTTACAAAGAGTATCGGTACGCTATAACTTAAAGTCTAGCCCAAATGAATATCGTATCGATACGGGATAACACTGTATCGGTACGCTATGATGATTAAAATTCCAGTGCTGAAAAACTGTATCGATACGCCTAAGGGTATCTATACGCCTGGGCTTTTTTTTTGAAATTAGGCTTGAAAACACATAGAAAGACTTAGTGAATTTTAAACCTTTAAGTATGTTTTGTCTTGAAATATAGTTTGGTTCAAAAAGGCTTGTTAAAAAGAGAGACTTTGAAAAGTACTTAAAAATTTATTGTTTTGCAATTTAGTCCATAAGTCTAAGTGTTATATCAAAATCAATTTTAGTTTCACATATATTTTATTATATCCCCTTACTATTATTACATATACAGATGAATACCCTTATTTTATTCATGTTTTTTTAGTTATGTTATCATCTTTATGTTCATATTTCATCATGCATAAGTAATTGTCATTTTTAATTTATTGTATTAATCTAGTTTAGTACTCGAGGCCTCGATATCCTAGTGGAAGTGTCGTCCCGAGTCTTCAGGCCTCATCTCCTTTGGTTATCGAGAGTTGCGGGTTAGGTTGTTCGACTATATACTCATGCATTTATTCATTTTTAGGGATTAGATATTAAGTTAGATCAAATTTCTATTTCTTTTAGTAAATACAATATGAACCCTTTAGGTATCGATTTTAGGCATTGTGGGGTGCTAATCCTTCCCCACACGTAATCGACTCTTGAATCCTCTTTAAATCTCTGGTTTTATTTTTCGGTGTCCGATCTACCATTTTTAAAATGATCGATGGCGATTCCTTTATTTTTATTTAAAAATATGGGTTTTTTCAAATTCCCCCGAAAAATAAAATTTTAAAATGAGGGAACACATTTGTTTATTTTTAGTCGCTACAATGTCCTTACGCTTCAATCATTACAAGTTCCCCAAGACCCAAATCCAAAAAATCATCAAAACCCGACCGAACTTGCTTTATTTTGATGTCCAAAAATCCTTTTACCCAAAATCCAATTCTTTCAATCCAAAGGTATCCCAAGTTTTTCTTAATCCAAAGGTTTCCATAAATCCCACGCTTTTCAACCCAAAATCCAAGCTTTTCTTTTACAACCCCAGGACCTTTTGCTCTTAGCATGAAAAAACAAGTATGTCGTTCAGATGCTTATATGTTGCCTAACATCAAAACTTTGATAGACAATGGCGTGTCTAAAACGAATATTGTATCGGTGTTAAATATTAGTTGAATTTGGGACTTCTCGGTGGTCGGCGATGACTAATGTAGTGGCTGAAATTTGAGTTGGTTAAGGTAGATTAAGAGAAAAAAAGGGGAAATGATTTTTCATATAGTTTTTATAAGGATTTAAAATGTAATGCCCTGGTTTTGGGCCTGGATGTTTTAGACATCGGATCGGACCGGTCGAGAACAGTTCGAATCGCGTAAGGTGATTTTAGAAAATCAAGGATCATGATAGGATAAAATTGTGATAAAAATTGCTAAAATCCTCTAAAACTATAATTAAGAGGTTGGTCAAGTCAATTTTACAAAAAAGAATTTTGGAAAATGGACATTTTGAGTAGTGGCCAAATTGTAAAGCTTAAAAACTGGGAAAATGTGATTTTTAAGGTGGAAGCCAAAATCTTAGAATCTTCAGGGGGCTTTAAGTCAATTTGACCTTTCTTCAATATGACATGTGATTTAAAAGGGTTTTTAATTAAATGATTTTTAATTGGATTTTTTATATTAATTAACTAAAAGGTAGTTAAGGGGATTTTCATTTACGTAACTACCAATTCCCTCTCATTTTCAGCCAAACACCATTTTCTCTCATCTTTTTCCAGAATTATTCCTCTCAAAAACTCTCTTAACATTTCCTAAATCATTTTCAAGAGATCTTCCTTAATTCTTCAAGATTTTTGCAAGGAAAACTTGTCATCTATTGAAGGAAGCAAGGATTGGAGGTAAATCTTGTTCTCAACCTCTAATCTAAGTTCTTTATTGAAATTCCCAAGATATTTGGCTTCTAAATACTATTCTTGAGTGAGTTTTCAATATAGTTTTGATTTGAGATCAAAATCTTGTGAAATTGTGGATGAAATCTTGATTTTCGGACTTGATGAGTTGGGCTCTGTTTTGTGATGATTTTAATTGATTTATAAGTTGGTTTATATGTTAAAATGATGTGTTAATAACATAGATCCCGAAATCCTTGAGATCCTTGAGTTTCTTGGTAGTTTTAAGTGAGATTTTAGGGTGAAATGGTAGAATCTTGACTGCTGGAGGTATAAGGATGAGTTAGGATGTTTATTATATGTTTTTTGATGTTGGTAATTGTTTGAAAGTGATGTGTGATGGTTGGGCTTGGTTTAGGAGGAAATCGATTGAGTTTTCGGTTGTTTTGGAAGGGTATTTTGGTGTAGTTTGAGTGGGCAACGAGTTTATGAATTGTTGTTGGTGTTAGAATGCATTTTAATGCATTTAGATCTCTGTTTTGATGATATGAAAACAGGGGATCTTCATCCGGAAGCGAACGAGGTGATTTTGGAGGCTCCGGAGGTGTAATTTCCGTGTCGGCAAACGAGGCTTCGGGTATCGGTGAGTGGAAATGCAATTTCCTGCATTGTAACGCTTTGAGCGTGATCTTGGGAGCTTAGTGTAAGTTTGATACACTTAACTAAGCTTAAGTGTAAGTGTATCGGTATTCCCTCTCTTGGAAATATGTTATGTTTGATGAAATTGCACTTGGTGTAAGAGTGGATTTGTTTACTGTTTTTAAGCATGTTCAAGCATAGTTTAATGTGGTTATGCTTGTGGAAATGGCATTGTGGTTATGCTTGTAAAACAGTGGATTAATGTGGTTAAATGATTATATTGGCAAGTGCTGAAATGGTTTTTGGTTACTTTAATCGGATATAGTTAGCCGGCTATAGGATTGGGTGCACCGTGAAAAAAGTCGCCTTGGATGTTGAGGGGTTGTGATTGTACCGAAATCTCCATCCAAGTACCCTAACGATTGAGGTTAAGATCACAACAGTGAATGGTTAGTCTCGTGTGTGAGTCTTGTGTATGTGTCCCATACTCTCGTTAGTGGAATTATACAACTACCGATGAGTGATGTTGAGGGGTTGTGATTGTGCCATTAATCTACATCACAGGTGTTGAGGGGTTGTGATTGTGCCATTTGTCTCCACCTTGTGTAGTCTGGTAGTTTGTATGAAGCGTGAGGGACTACGCTTGTAATCCGCGTATCCAATTGTGTCTTGTGTTGAAATGGTTTATGGATTATCACTTGAAAGCCAATATAATGTAAATGAATAAAGTGAAGCATGAGATGCTTGTATTTGATGTAAGTGTTGAATGGATCAAATGATCGATATAAACCAAGAGGGGGATGAATTGGATTTTTAGACTTTTAGGTAGTGGAATTGACAAATAAAAATATAGATAATAGAATTTAGAGTGGTTCAAGTTCCAATCGAACTCTACATCCACTACCTTAACTTCACTAAGGATTTTCAACAATTCCACTAATTGCTCTTCCCCTTTTCTAGGCTAAGGAGGTAACCGTTACAATATCGGTCAAATTTTCTACCCAAAATTTGACCCAATCCTCACAAAAGAATTACAAAGAAGTTGATGGCTAAACAAGTATCTCTCAATACACAAAGTAGCCCAATTACAAGCACTCAACCCAATTTAAAAGGATAAGAATGGAAAATACAATTTCACAATTGGGGTTTACAAGAAAATAATGGGATTTAGGCTCAATTGCTTGAATTTGATGTTTGGATGTTTTCTTTTTGATCAATAGATGTTGCTGAAGCTTTTAGAGGTCCCTTTTATACATTCTCATTGAATTCTAGCTGTTGCGGTTGTTGCATTCATCAATAGAGTCGTTGGGGATGTTATCTTCCCTCCATAAATGTAGTCTGCAACCACCCGTTTCGAAACGCCCAATCCTGTTTCGAAACAGACCAAAAAAGAAAGAGCCATTGGGTGCATTAAAGAGACCGTACCGAAACGGGCACGATCGTTTCGATAAGCTAAGAGCTCGTTTCGAAACTCGTTTCGAAACACTTTACCACTGTCAACGCATGTATCGAAACAACTTGGAAGTGTTTCGATACGCCTTAACGACAAGTATGAAATCAGTTAAAATCAGTTAAAAACTTCAACAGTCATATTTTAGAAATCAGGTTTGAATGCCATTTCGAAACGTTTGAGGTCGTTTCGATACTACCGTATCGAAATGGGTCAAACCGTTCCGATGTTCTTAAGCCGTTTCGAAACAAAGGTTCACAGTTTCAAAACCGTTTCGATACACGTTCCGAAACACAGGTTCACAGTTTCAAAAGTGTTCTGGAACGCCTAAGACCGTTCCGAAACGGTGACTCAAAAATCACTGTTTTGGCTTCAAGAACACTTAGAAAAGTTTTGACAAATTGAGTTTTTAACTTAACCATTTTCCTTTAAACATATAGAGAGGTTTGAGGACTTAAAAATTCGTTTTCTCATTTTCAATTTAGTTCTTAAATTCTTTAGTTATATCAAAATCAATTTATTGGTTTCACAGTAAGGTTGCATGAGATAGTTGTGTATGATGCAAGAATGCATGAGATGCTTGGTAAAGCATGAGCAATGGTTTAATTGTTGTTTATGATGTTGCATATGAGCATGTGTTTATAAAATGCATTGATGTCTTGGGAAGACATGATTTATGAAAAGGCATGTGATAAAAGAGGTGGTTTTTCATGTCATGTTAAATGCATTGATGAATGTTGTTTAGTGAGCCTCACTAAGCTTTATGCTTACGCTCTTTTGTTTCATCAATGCAGAGAATTGAACATTTGAAGGCAGCCCAAAAGCAAGAGGAATCCAAGGCTTTGTTAAAGAGAGGTATGTGGTTCACCCTTAGTGTAATAAGAGGCAATGGGTGAGATTTATACTTTGGAATGTTTGAGGATGTTTTCCTTTACTTTGAGCATGTTAGATTGCCCATGCTTGAGTTGTAAATGGCCTTTGGGGTTTGGATTTTGGTTTGTATGATGTTATAGCTTGTTATGGTTTTGGTAGACTAGGGAGCATGCCTTTAGTACCTATGATTGCATAAATGATGCCATGATCTAGTTCAAGATTCATAAATATGGTCTATGGTATGTATATGAGATGTATGTTTGATGTGGCATGTTCCGGGTAGGTTTCGAATGTGAAAAAGCATGAAAAACCAGCAAAATCTGCTGTTACAGGGCAATGTGTGTCATAACGCCCTTGCCTGTTTCGGAACAGAAGCCTGAAACGGCCTTAAGGTTTCGGAACGGGTGAAGGCGTATCGAAACACTTTGGCTACTAGAAGGGGGTGTTTCGATACGGGTCTCGGAACGCACCCAAGTAATCAAAATGGTCAACCCTGTTTCGAAACGACCGTTTCTGTACAGGGCCATCCATATCGAAACACTTGGCCGTTGAATTTGAATTTTGAGTTGTTCTGAGTTTTTGTTTCTTACATTTTGGTCCTTAAATGTAGGCTGCTTAAATTAGTGAGCTTGAATGATCCGTTTGAGTTGAGATTTGACATGATGGCATGTTATGTGATTAGTTGAGGTTTGGTAACTTTAAAATCATGAAAGTCCTTGTATTTTATGGAATTTATAGTTTAGTCCCTAAAAGTCAAATGTATGCAATTGAATCCCTAATCGAACACCAATCGCTGTGTCGTTTTCACCTAATTGCTTTGCTGAACTCATAGGTTAAGAATATGCATCTAGAGAAGATAAAAGAAAAAAAGGGTCGTAAATCAAGGTATACTTTCGGGTTGACTTTGGTTTTCCCCGTGTAATCTTCGTAGTTCGGGTTAAACGTCTAAACCGGGCTAAGGGGTTACATAAAATGATGTTGTTTTAGTGGCTTGTCCAAAACTACGTCGTTTTAGTGTCATTAGACCATTTATCATGTTATCACATCATTTTTGATTTAACAGTCGAGTGACCAAAAATGATGCAATGTCATAGTTGAGTGAGCTTTTAAACTTCATTGACCAAATTAGAAGTGAGAGTAAAATTGAGTGATGAAATTTGTAATTTACCCAAATAAAAATGGGATAAATTAACTGAATTTTCATGTATTTGTATTTTGCGCAGCCTAACATAGGCAAAAAGATAACTGAAAAAAAAAACAGAAAATGTAAACATAAAAACCCGCTTTTCCCTTGTCCTTTTGTTTTAAAGTAATTTCCGTATCATAAATAAATTGTTGAATTTCCCTCCCTTTCCTTCTCAAATCATTCGATTCCCTAAACCCCATCGCTCTAGCCAACCGGAGCCGTACGGTCGCCCTGAAGAAACTAGGGGCTTTTACCTCAATCGGAGCTCCACGATCTCCCTTCTTACCAGGTCCGTTTCTTTGATTTCCCTTTTTCTTTTTTTTTTGGGGGGGGGGGGGGTATAATTCCTAACAATTTCTCCTTGTTTACAGATCATGGAGCAAAAGACGTTGATTTTTTTGATGCTTTTGACGTGTTTGATTGCATCTTCTTGTGGTAGAGGTGATAATCAGATTCAATTCTTCTAATTTCTGAAATTTTCTTTTTAAAAAGTAGGTCTTCCTGTTGTAACAATAGTGAATTATCCCTAATTTCTGTAATTAAATGTTAAAAACAGCTAAATTTTGGATTTTTTATTTGATTTTTGTACCTTATGATAATTTAAAAAGAAAATTGCTTAATCAGGAATTTGCTGTTGTTTTCTGTAGAATTGCAGGGGAAGCACAATGATAAACTTGCCGTTTACAATCGTACACTTGCCACTATTTTAGTAGAATATGCATCGGCGGTAAAGTTGTTATTATCACCTTTTTACTTTTTGATGAACTTGAGTTTCAAATTCAAAGTAATTATCTAAGAAATTTTTGTATCGTGCTCTGGTTGTTGGCTTATTGCTGCCATCAGTTAATGTATTATTGTGTGTGCACGCGTGTGCCATATAGCCGATAAAATGAGATAGAAGTCCATGATTGATGTAGATGACCTGTCTCGTTTGTTCTATAAATCCTTGATAGAAGTCCTAAGATTGATTTAAATAATCCCATCTTATTATTCTAGAGTTCCAATAAAATGAGATAGAAGTCCTAAGATCAATGTAAATGATCCCATATCAAAATATGTCACTCACAATGTTGAAATAATGATTATCTCAAGTTTGAGGATCATACATGTAGTTACCACTATGAGCAATGTTGTGAATGTCACGTGATAATCCGAGAAACATGCTCATAGCCGGTCAGGCCAATATGTCGTTCTCTAACACATACTTATGTATTGATTTTGACATCTACATGTCAATGAGAACACTTTGTCATTAGTTAACTACATATTAGTATTAATGTATTATTGTTGTCCATGCCTACAATAATACTTATAATTCAGTTTATTTATATATGCGCAGAATAATGACTTAAATAATAATAATGACTTTATATTAATAAATAAGATAAAATAAGTATGTCTTTTACAATCATCTTATGATTGGTCTTTAGACATACTCCAACATAATGCAAATGATCACGTCTCGTTTGTTCTAGAACTCCACTAGAATGAGATAGAAGTCCTAAAATCATTGTAAACAACCTCGTCTTGTTTGTTCTAGAATTTTGATAAAATGAGATAGAAGTCCTAAGATCGATGTAAATGATCTTGTCTTGTTTTTATAAAATGAGATAGAAGTCCTAAAATCCGTGTAAATGATCCCGTCTCGTTTGTTCTAGAACTCCACTTGAATGAGATAGAAGTCCTAAGCTCAATGTAAATGTTCCCATCTAGTTTGTTCTGTAATAGGCTAATCAATCAATTGAATGTTGTTGCTTAATATATTATTTAAGAGTTTTTGTGTGTTTCAATCATATTGCTTTTCTTATCTTTGATATGGTCACTCAAGCAAATTTTCTCCCCATAGGTTTACGCGTCAGATTTAACAGAACTTTTTACGTGGACGTGTGAAAGATGTGATGGCTTGACCAAGGTACTTGATTTTATATGTTTTTTTTTCTTTAATATTCATTATTTAAGTAGGTTTCCACCCAAATCGGCCATCTTGATTCTTCTTTGCATTGAAACAGGGATTTGAAGTTGTTGAGCTCGTCGTTGATGTTCAGAACTGTTTACAGGTGCATTTCTCATAGTTAATTATGTTTCTCTGACTCTTTGTTCTTCCTAAAGCTCCTGTGTCCGACACATATTTGGACATGGGTATGGGGTGTGGCTTTCGAAATATATGATGAAAACTTAGAATGAAAATTGAGCATACTCATGTAAGATATATAGTTGTATCTGACACCCTCTAGTAACATAGGTTAGAATCTGGATGAGACATGGGTATGGGGTGTGGCTTTCCAAACATATGAAGAAAACTTAGAATGAAAATTCAGCATACTCGTGTAAGATATATACTTGTATCTGACACCCTCTAATAACATAGGTTAGTATCTGGATGAAGTGTGTGTTATACAGAATACTTTTGTTTGTAACTGGAACGAAATGACTATCAATTGATAGGGATTTGTTGGAGTGGCAAAGGATATTAATGCCATTGTTATTGCCTTTAGAGGAACACAGGATAACAGGTACTATATTATTTGCCTTGATAATTTCTGTTCAACAATGTTCTCAAAAGAGTTGTCCATTGGCATCTAATGATAAACGGTAAACAAGGTTGAAGTTTTCCAAAATTAAGATATTGTTTCTCTTACAAATTAATAAGGTTTATTGTTCCTTCAATTTTGTTTTATTCATCTGTCTGTTTCCAGCATACAGAATTGGGTTAAAGACTTGTTCTGGAAACAGCTTGATTTGAATTACCCTGGTATGCCTAATGCTATGGTATGCATAAAAGACTTATCCCAATTTGTGAATTTATGCCAGAGTGGTTGTTGTTAATCTCTAGTCTTGTCCGGCTGGTACAGGTGCACCACGGATTTTATACGGCTTATCACAATACAACCATACGCTCTGGAATTCTATATGCTGTTAAAAAAGCAAAAGAGTTTTACGGAGACCTTGACATCATGATTACAGGCCATTCAATGGGAGGGGCTATGGCTTCCTTTTGTGCACTTGACCTAACGGTAACCATGACGGTTGAGCCTTTTTCGGTTCAGCTAGAAATATGTTATCATTGTATACTAAACTTTTGAGTTAATTTTCCTTGGTTAAATTATGGTCAACATGAATACTTCTCGATTGTTACATGAGTTTGAATTATGTACCATGGTTTCTCCTAATATTTTGAGTTAATTTTCCTTGGTTATATTCTGGAAGCTTATCCTGTTGCTCTGCCTAAGATGTAATGAGAAAATAATCTTGTATTTCCAGGTTAATCATGAAGCCAAGAATGTTCAAGTTATAACATTTGGACAACCTCGTATTGGGAATGCTGTCTTTGCTTCTTATTATAGCAAACTTGTTCCAACCACAATCAGAGTCACGAATGAACATGACATCGTACCTCATCTGCCACCATACTATTCTTATTTCCCTCAAAAGACGTACCATCACTTTCCTACTGAAGTAAGTAACAGTGTTTGCTAAAACCAAAAATAATTTATCTATAATTTTTATGTTGGCTTTGACTGAGCAACTAAAATTGGTAATATTAGTGAAAAATTGGGGCTGAGATTTTGCTAATTGGGTTGTTATCAGTGTTTGAATATTGAAAACTTTAATGTTTTGAAACGTCCGATTGAGAAAAAAAATCAAATGTTCAGGAAACTTAGATGTAGCTAATTTACAAACTTCTGTTATCTGGAGTCCAATTAACACTAAAGATGAATTCCAGAAAGGCACGGATAAGTTTGATAATCTGCATCTCTTAATTGTAGGTGTGGCTGTATAATCTCGGACTGGGAAGTGTGGTTTACCAATTTGAGAAGGTCTGTGATGGTTCCGGCGAAGATCCACACTGCAGTAGGTAAACCTCTTTTCTGTATGTATATTTTGATTTGTGAAGGAAATTTATAGGTAGTTTATACTTCAGTTCAGCTATTATTTAAGCACCATTGTGTTGTCATATTTATTAATTTCCAGTTTTATGAAAATGTAAGACGAAGACATCTTTTATGCATGTGTTCTTTTCCCACATCTTGGCAAAAAAAGAGAGGAGAAATAACGGCTTGGATAGATTACGCGTTTACAGAATGAGAATCGGGATCGAGTCATGATTAACATAGAATTATTACTTTAGAAGTCTGACATGAAGGAACATAGAATTATTACTTTAGAAGTCTGACATGAAGGAACATAGAATTATTACTTTAGAAGTCTGACATGAACTCTTCCACTTTCACATTCTATTGCAGGTCAGTGTCCGGGAGCAGCATCACGGACCATTTGAACTATTACGGTGTTGATTTAACGTTCATACAATGGAGATCCTGCACAATCGTGATGGATCCACGTGTTGCTGAGTATGTAAAAATGGATCACAAAGGAAATGTGGTTTTGTCTAGAGATCCAGCCACACTTGTTCCGAATCAGTCAAATCAAAAGGAAGTTACATATAGTGCATAATGTAAAAAACCATATAACTACATCTTTCATTCTTCCATTGTAGCCATGTAAAAAACCATTAAAAAACTGATATGATTGTTTGAGTTCGGTCTTTGTTATCCGCAGAAGAAATACTGGGATGTAAAATGTTCTGGTTTAGGGTTTGGGTTATGATGGAGTTGGTGTAAATAACAAAGTTACAATCTTTAAGACTGATTATACGTATATGAATAGTAATGCCAACTAAAATTTATTTACTTATTCTATAAGCTTGATTTTTTTCTTTAGAAGTATTTCATGAAAATAACATAAGATGTTGAGCATTTTTTCTAGTTTGATTGGAGCAAAAGCTCAGCTCGTATTTTGTCAGGGATGGATTACTTGCAGATCAAGATTGAAAGGTGTTGAGCCTTTGTTCTAGTTTGATCGGAGCGAAAGTTCAACATGTATTTTTCAAGGAAGGATTACTTACAGATCCAGATGAGCTCGATGAGGGGAAAAACATGTGCTCGAATGTAACGAGCCTGAATGGAAAATAAGATTTTTTTATTACCGTTAGTTACCATTATTTTGTTTGTCTGTTTTGTTTTGTCTGCATTCATTAAACTAACATGGGTTTAATGAAACTGTGCATTTAGGGTGCCTTTTGTCTATAGATAAAACGACGTGTTTTGGGGAAATAAAGTTTCTTTTATTTGACAGAACTTCGATCCGATCGAATGAAATGAACCTTATCTTTTTTCTCTAAATTTTCTCATTCTCTTCTATCTTTGCTCTTCTAAATCTTCATTCGTATTAAAAAATATGTTGATTTTAAAGGATTTTACAAGGTATCAGAGATTCCGATCTTGGAAACGGTAAAAACTCGAAGCTAATCGTCGTAGGCCGCTACTTGGCAGCTGGAAAGAACAAGGTTGCAGTCCAAAGTAAAAAGATTGAAGACCAAGCTGGAATCTAAAATCGAGGATAAGCTTCAAGATCTGAGGGAAAAAAATGATGGACAACTTCCAGAAGTTGTTGGAACGATATTTGGGTAAATCAAGAGCGCCGAAGGAGAATCAAATGACCTCATATGGGATTTTAGGAATTGGGGCTACTGTGAGTTCGGAGCAAGTATTGTTAGGCCCTTCACCATTGTCCCAAGTACTAAATGATACAATATCGAAGGAGACGAATGCAGCACCGGGAGAGAGAAACACTGTGACAATTTATGATGAGGAACAACCACCACAAAGAGGGGTGCACTCCTAGACAATGAATTTCATTGATAATGTAATACCCTAAAATCTGGTCTAGTCGGAATTAAGTTCCGATGATCGAAAATCCTACATTGATAAAGTCTAAATATTGTAACGACTAGTTAATTATTGATATCGAACCCTAATTGAGTTTAAGACATCGTCATCGGACTCTATTGAATAATATTGAACCTAAATAGTGACTAAATTGAAGAAAATGCGAGTGAGAGGTTAAAAACTATAGTTGAATGAGAAATGAGGGACTAATCTTACGATTAGCCCATTTTCCTTTATAATTTCCCACGTGGAGTCACCGGGAGAGCTTCCTTCAATTGAAGGAAAGCTATCTTAATTAAAGAATAAGGGAATAGTAAAATAAGCTTTGCTATTTCTTTGTTTTATCGATATCGAATCGTTGCTATCGTTTGGGTAAGCAATAATCCTCAAACAATCGTTGGATTTCATGGATATATTGAGCTTAATCTTAAGCTAGGGTTATGACTATCCATGGATATCTCATCGTAGTCATCTATATTGAAATCGAATATAGAATTTGATATTGTTATATTGATTTTGATACTGAAATATCGATCCTAATAGTTTCTATTGATTTTCTAGCTCAAGAAGTGGATAAAGAGGTTTCACCGTCTCCATCTCAAGCTAGGAACAAGAGATCGTTATCCGAGAGCCTTGAAAGCTTCAGATTGATAAGGTGAGCGTAGTCGGAGTCTCGGGTTAGGCGAAAGGCCTTCCCGAATCATTATTTGATAATTTAAATTACATCGCTAACATTGTTGTTGAAGAATTTACATTGGATGGTTAATCGGACACTTTGGTAAGTGTCGGTAAGTTTGTTATTGAACATCAGATATAGTCATTGATATGATCATTGTGCATTGTCATTGATATAGTAATTGCCATCGAATTATTGTATAGAAATCATTGGACACTGATATTGACATTGAATTATGATATATTGAAGATGAGATACAAATATGTTTGCCATTGGTAATATTTAAATCATCGGACATTGGACCACTATTGATTATTGTAATGGATATGAACATTGGAACCTTGGATTTGAATAGACATTGGATACAATTGGCATGCCATAGAATTCATGAGCTCAGTGTACGGGTGGACTATGGTCCTAAGGCTACGACCTATATTGATTTGGCGAGGCGGAGGGATGCGTATTGATATTGGTCATATTGGTGAGGCGGAGGGATCAGACAATTCATTGATTTGGCGAGGCGTATGAATTCATGTATCTACTATCTTGATTCAATCTAAGGATTAATGATGAAATGAAAATCCTAAACATTGTATATTGATGCATAACTTGACATTGATAAGTATGAGATTATGCATATTGATATTTGATATAATGTTATTCATATTGTTTATGACTACCTCACTAGGCAATGTATTCCTAACGTGTCTCATCTCATGCATTTCAGGTTAAAAGGTAGAGTATCGAAAGATCGGATTTGGCTAGGCAAGACAAGTCACTACAAGCCTCAATAATGTGTTTTTGACTTATAAACTCCTAGGAAGGTGGCAAAGTAGTTGAACTAGTCATTTGTGCCTATTTTGATGTGTTGGTGTATTGCATAAGTTGTAAGATGTTACATAGCTCTAAATGGCCTTTTGGTGAAGTTTAAAATGGATGGAATTTGTATACATAGTTCAAAAAGTTAAAAACATAGTAAATGCATTCATATGATCATGAAATTTGGCATGGTAGTAGTTTATACCATTGAAATGTTGTGTGTAAAATTTTGTTGCATTTGGACATCGTTCAACAACTCAAATCGAATTAAAACCAATAAAAATCAATCATTACAGGTCAGGCCGTATCAGAACGGGTGATGGCATTTTGATACGGGTAAGCATAAATTGATCTGAGAAATAAGGTGTATCGGAACGGTCCATGGCTGTTTCGAAACATTTCGTCTTTGGAATCCCTCGTTTCGATACGTGTTTATAGCATATCGAAACGAGTCAAAGTCAAAGGTTGTCAATCCATTTTGATATAGGTCAAGCCCGTATCGATACGGTCTAAAGGGAAAAGTCAACAGAACTTGATCAACGTCCATGTAACACCCCCTTCCCGGCCAGGTACTGAACCGGGTCGGAGCGTGTTACCGGTGGACGATACAGTGATCGGTGCGATAAAATTTCATCTTAACAACATCACTTAATCGATATTCGACATACAAAACGTTATCTAGGTACTTACTAATCCAATTTAATCATGTGAGGACCACAAATAACTATTTAGGGCCATTTCGCACTTTTATAAATTTAAGGACTAATCTGTAAAAAGTGACAAAAACAAGTCTCTTAAAGCAAACAAACATTAAAACAATGGAATTCAATGCATGAATAACCAGTATATAAATTTTCATACAATTTGGGGATTATTAACACCATCGATTTATCTTTATGAAATTCAGTGACTAAACTGTAACATTAGCAATCTGTCCAATGAATCTTTAACTAACTTACCCAACCCCGTATCGAAACACTCTAGGTTGTTTCGAAATGGGTACACGAGAGTCAACTCATGTTGATCTTTACCTTTTGACTGTTTCGATACAGGCTTAACCTGTACCGGATCGGCTTGACCAACTTGACTTTGACTTTGACTCGTTTCGGTACTCTATGAACCTGTACCGAAACGTTGGTCTTCAATGACAAAATGTTCCGAAACAGCATTATTCCGTTTTGGAACACCCACACTCTTAGGTTCAATATTGTACACCCGTACCGAAACGTCATCACCCGTTTCGATACGGCCTGACCTGTAATGACATATTTTTGATGGTTTTTATTCGATTTACCCTATCGAACGATGTCCAAATGCAACGAAACTTTACACACAACTTTTCGATGACATAAACTTCTAGCATGCTAAAATTCATGGACTTACGAATACGTTTACTATGTTTTTACCTTTTTAAGCTAAATATGCATATTAAGGCTATTTCAAAAGAACTAGAAAGGCCATTTAGGGCCAAGGACCATATTACAAGTTAGGCAATACACCAACACAACAAAATAGGCATGTATGACTAGTTCAACTATTTTGCCACCTTCCTAGGAGTTCAAAAGTCATAATTACATTACTTGTAGCTTGGTAGTGACTTGTCTTGTTAGCCGATCCGATCTTCTGATGCACTAACCTTCTTAACCTGAAAATGCATGAGATGAGACGCGTTAGGCATACTTTAACTAGTGAGGTAGTCATAAATAATGTAAGTAACAATAATGCCATGGTTATACTCAAATATAATCTTATGCCAACAATGTCGATGCTATGCAACAATATACAATGTATATACATGTTTCATTTTCATTCTTAATCCTTGGATTGAATCAAGATCGTGGACACGTGAATTCCTACGCCTCGCCAAATCAATAAATGGTCTAGTCCCTCCGCCTTGCCAATATGACCAATAACAATACACATCCCTCCGCCTCACCAAATCAATATAGGCCGTCGTAGCCTTAAGACCGTAGTTCACCCGTACACTGAGCTCATGAATTCTATGGCATGCCCATTGTATCCAAAGTCCATTCCAATCCAAGGTTCACAACAACAATATAAGTTTTTAGTGACAAATTGATTGTGACTAGGAATAATTTTGTCACAAATATTAACTTTCTGTGACAATTTTTTTGTGCGACACTATTAGTATAAATAATTGTGACATATTTTTATTTGGTCACTGTAACAGTAGTAATTGTGACGATTACATTTTTCACAAATGAATTCTCACTATAAGTATATAATTGTGACACAAAGTTCATTGTCACTAAAACTTTGACACATGATAGTGACGATATGTGAAATAGTCACTATTATTTGATATTTGTTGTTACAATGAAATTACTTGTCACTTAAAGTTTCACTTTTTGTCGTGATAAATTTTGTCACCAATAAAAAAATAAAAGTAATGACAAATTAGACATTGTCACAATGATAAATTTATTTTTATAATTATAAAAATTAAAGTATAAACTAGTTTATCAAAAGGTAAAATATTTATATAGTCTCTATATTATGTGTAAATTGTTGTTTTGGTCAATCTATTTTGATCAACTTTAGTCCCTATATTTTTCAAATTTTCAAATTTTAATCCTAATCCTAACAGGACATCGACAATACTAAATTACAAGGACTAAAAATGATCAAATTAAATAAAAAAAATTAAATAAGAAACTTATGTATAACAAATTAGCTAAAAAGAAAATTTTACTTAACATATTTAAAGACTACCATTCATGTCAGGATCGAAAATTCAAAATTTAAAAAGTATAGAAATTTAAAGTGACCAAATTAGAGTACAAACACTAATATGTGATTTTAGCATAATATATGATAGAATTTTTTTTTGAAAATTTTAAAAGATATATTTCATTTTGATTAGTTTTTTCTTCAAAAAATTTAAATAGTTTCTTCAACATACGCACTTCGAATAAGAAACCATAGAAAAATTAGTTAAATTATTATTATAATAATTAATGTTATAATTAATATATATTTTTAAAATAAATAAAATTAATTTCAATTACAATTTAACCTAAATATTAGTTTTCTTTCAAAATAGTATTAAATTTCTTACCTAGCCTGGTGGATATGTATTGCACTCTCGCCCTAAAGGTTTTAGGTTCGATCCTCCTTGAAGCCATGCATTTGCATTTATTTACTAAAAAATTATATTTGAATATGCTACATCATTTATAATTAAATTTCAATGATCTAATGAAGACTTAAAAGTTTGCGGACTAAAATGCAAAAGCAATTAGTGATTTACCACTAAAAATATATTTTAGACACTATTTAAATATGTATTGTGATAGAATGTTTGTCACTAGTAAGAATAACATTACTGTCAAAATTTTAGTCACTATTAATAATCATTTGTGTCAAATAGTGTGGTCATAAAAAATATAACTATTGTGACGAAATACATGAAAGCTATCACTAATATAATAGTGACAGAGTTATTGCGGATATTGAAGAGATGCGGATATTGTTGTCTCATAGTCTCTTCAGGCTCCCAAGTGGCTTCCTCAACAACGTGACTTCTCCATAGCACTTTAACTAACGGTACAGGTTTGTTGCGAAGCCTCTTACCTTCCTTAGCAAGAATCTTAATCGGTTCTTCCTCGTAGGATAGATTTGGTCGAAGTTCCACAGATTCACGTTTCACAATGTGTGAAGGGTCAGATTGATACTTCTGAAGCATTGATACATGAATGACATCGTGGTTTTTACTCAATTTTGAGGGTAGCAATAGCCGATATACCACTGGGCCAATCTTTTCAATGATTTCAAAGGGTCCAATGAACCGAGGACTCAACTTCCCCCTTTTTGCCAAATCTCATGACCTTCTTCCAGGGTTACACCTTAAGGAAGGCTTTCTCACCAACTTCATATTCGATGTCTCTCCTTTTAAGATCAGCATAAGCTTTTTGTTGATCAAATACAGCTTTTAGACGATCATGGATAATGGTAACCCGCTCTTCAGTTTCACGAAGCAAGTCAGGGCCTAACATCTTGCCCTCACCAAGCTCCAACCAACACAATGGAGTTCTGCATCGTCTACCATATAATGATTCATACAGGGCCATTTGAATGGATGCTTGGTAACTATTGTTGTAGGCAAACTCGACCAGAGGTAGAGATTTCTCCCAAGTTCCACCAAAATCGATAATACATGCCTGAAGCATGTCTTTCATAATATGTATAGGGAAATTCAATAACAAAGAAAATTTCTAGGATTTCAATAGACATATTGTTCGATGATTTTACCTAAATTACCCTTTCTGACTGACCGTCGGATTGAGAGTGAAAAGTGGTGCTAAGATTAACTCTGGTACCCAGAGCTCCTTGTAAGGTTTTCCAAAACTGAGATGCAAATCGAGGATCCCGATTGGAGATGATAGACTTAGCTACTTTGTGGAGTCAGATTACTTCCTTGATATACAGTTCAACTAATTTAGGAAGATCGTATCCATTCTAACTGGTATAAAATGGGATGACTTCGTGAAACGATCTATAATGACTCATATAACATCATGCTTTGCAGGAGTTAACAGTAGACCTCTAACAAAGTCCATAGTTATCTTTTCCCATTTCCATTCCAGTGGATCAGTAGGTTGCAATAGTCCAGTAGGGGCACAATGTTCTGGCTTAACACATTGACACGTGAGGCACTTGGAAATGTGATCAACTATGGCTTGTTTCATGCCTGGCCACCAAAAGAGCTCATGTAGGTCTTTATACATTTCCATAGACCCGAGGTGATCATAAAAAGAACTCGAATGAGCTTCAGAAAGGATGTCAGTGCGAAGAGTTTCATCATTAGGTACACAAATTGAATCATAGAAACATAAGAGTCCTTCAGAATTAATTCTGAAGTCCGGATTATCTGATAGCTTAGGGACAATGGCTTGGAGCTCAGAATTCTTCTCTTGAATTTCCTTGATTCGCGAAACAATGGTAGGCTGAACTTGGAGTTTAGCTACAAGACAATGATGCTTCCGGAGTCGGAAGTGAGCGTTAATTGCTGGAAAGGCTATAACATAGCAATATTACGATGAGTTAATGTACTTCACAATACATATAACTTCAAGTCTATTATCAATGCTTACCAGGCAAAGGTTTGCGGCTGAGCACATCAACTACAACATTGGCCTTGCCCAGATGGTAATCAATAACCAGATCATAATCTTTAAGAAGTTCCATCCACCTCCGTTGCCGAAGATTCAACTCCTTCTGAGTCAACAAATATTTGAGGCTTTTATGGTTGGTGAAAAGATAGCATTTCTGCCCGTAGAGATAATGCCTCCAGATTTTCAATGCAAAGACAATTGCAGCCAATTCAAGGTCGTGAGTGGGATAATTGGAGTGTGTGACTCGTTTAGACAGAAAGGGGTGCACGAGGATGTGCTAAAGCTTAAATTGTTTGCATATTCTTTACGTGATCGTGCTAGAGCATGGCTAAGTGGAGTGCCAGCTGGATCAATGGAGACTTGGATAGATCTATGCAAAAGTTTTCTGCCACGGTATAATCCATCCAATAGAAACACTTAGTTGAGAAATGATATTGCTTCTTTTCGTCAAGCTGATGATGAATCCATGTATGAGTGTTGGGATCGATTCAAGGGATTATTGAGGAAGTGCACAAATCATGGTTTTCATGACTTGACTCAAGTGGTTATGTTCTATAATGGGGTGAATGCTCCTACAAAGATGATGTTAGATGCTTCAGCAAATGGGACCTTGTTGGACAAAACACCGGAGGAAGTATTCCACATTCTTGATAGGGTAGCCAATAATGATTACCAGTTTCTGACCACAAAGCTTGGAACGGGGAGGAGAACCCAAGTAGTTCGAGAGAATGTGTAACCTCTTTAGCCCGGCCTAGACGATTGACCCAAACTACGAAGATTACACGGGGAACCCAAGTAGTTCGAGAGAATGTGTAACCTTGATTAACGACCCCTTTTTCCTTTTTAACTTTTCTAGATGCACATTAAGCCTATGTGATTACTCAAGAAACATGGGAGAGAAAAGCACAGCAATCAGAAATCATTTAAGGACTCAATTACATGAATTACACTTTTAGGGACCAGAATGTAATTTTTGGAAAATATAAGGACTTTGAAGATTTTAAGTTTACCAATATGCAATTAGTCGAATTACATGCCTCTATGTCAAATTTCAGCTTAAAAGGACATCCCGAGCTCAAGCAGTTGCAAGCACAATATTCAAGACTAAAATGTAAAGCATGAAAACCTGAAACACTTCAAATGCACAGACCAACGGTCAACCGTTCCGAAACACTGACCTTTGTACTGAAACACCCATATCGAAACGGTGTTGACCATTTCGGAACTCAGGTGCGTTTCGAGACCAGTATCGGAACATGCCTCTCTAGTAGCCAAAGTGTTCCGAAACACCTTCATCCGTTCCGAAACACTATGGCCATTTCGGGCCCCTAATTCGAAACATATAAGGGTGATTCGATACACCCTGCCCTGCAACAACATTAATTGCTGGTTTTTCACACCTTAACTCCATCAAACATGCTCCAATACATTCCCTAACATACCAGCAATTAGATTAAACATTAGAGAACATGTTTTAGAAGCTTAAGCTAAAGCATGGCATCAAACACATGAACATTCAAACTAAAGGCAAGCTTCCTAGTCACAAAACCAAATATAAACTTCAATCCTCAAGCAAACCATATAAGACCAATTACAACCTTCAAAAGCCAACACAAACATGCCACAAACTTAGGGAGTTCAAAACACATCTCCCAAATACAATCTTGGAGCCCCATTGTCAAATATCAAAACTAAAGTATGTAAAACATCACCATACATGAGCTTTTCACTTCCTTGGATGTTCTTAAACTTCTTGCGACCCAAAACACCTCAATTATCTGCATTATTGGTAAAAGAGAGCGTAAGCATGTTTGCTTAGTGAGGCATGCTCTAAAGAAAACCAACACATTAATGCATTAATCAAAACACTTGCTCAAAAGCCATTTTCAACAACATGCTCATTCTATCTCATGCTTGAAAACCATTTCAAAGCAATTCTTCATTTGAAACCACATGTACCTCTATTCTATCTCATGCATTTTAACCAATGCAAATCTCATGGCAAAGCCATACACATGATAAATGAAAACAAAAGCACTTCATATCATAATCTCATATGCATTTCTCATAGCATAAAACATCTCTTCATTTGGTACATGTGAATCAAATACATTTCCATATTTTATATTGGCTTTTCACATCTCATCATTACTCGGATATGTGGATTAGCTTGACTCAAGGTCAAGTCCTACCCCGGTGGAATCTCTCATCACAGGAAAGCTTGGGTATTTCACCAAGTCCTACCCGATGGAATGCCCATCATCTGTTTCTCATGGCGGTATCTCTCATCGCCAAAAAGCTTGGGTGTTTCACCAAGTCCTACCCAATGGAATGCCCATCGTCGGTCTCTCCCTTTGGATTGAAACCGAAGAACACGTACAAATTTTTAGTTTATAGTGCACTCTCATCCTATTGATCGATCAATTATATCCGGTAAGTATCTCATCTTCTATGCCAATATATTATGTCAAAACATCATCTCGCCTACTGTTTTTCATGCAACATTTCTTAAATCTTTCTCATCTCATTTCAAAATCAAAACGCATGCTTGCATTAAATCAAAATCTCAAAACTCATCAATGCAACATGCTATCTCATGAAATCTCTTCAAGCATCATCTCATGCTACAAATCGTGCATAAAAACATTAGGAATTTGTCTATCTCAAAGCAAGAGCATGTAAAAGCATTTTTTAGGCAACAACCACATAATTGAGAGAAAATCTAGCCATACTTACTTCCAGACTTAGGAAGGTGTTTCAAACCTTTCCTAAATCTCCAAACCTTGTTTCTTTGTCCCTCAAGGACTTCTAAAACCATTCGCACTCACCGATTACGTTTCGCTTGCTCGCCAAAACACTATCTAAGCTCCCGACACTCCCGGAACAACACCAAAGGTGTCCGAAGATGTCTCCCATGTTCGTAACACATAAGAGCAGAGGATTAATGCATAATCATGCATCGAAATCATCAACCACACATCTAAACCCGCTGCTCTACTCAAGAACCTCATTTCGGCCACCAAAACAAACCGAAATCACCTCTAAACTCTTCCAAAACAAAGCCCAACCATGATCTATCACTTATGATCATTTCTAAACATCAATCAACACCAAGAATCGCCATAAACTCGTCCTTATACCTCCAGCTATAACAAAACACCAAAACCACCCCAAAAACCACCATTCTAGCATGCAAAACTTAGGAATCCAAACCTATTCGAGATTTGTTTGATAAAATATCATTTATATCATCAATTACCATCCAAAAACATTGGAAAACAACCTCAAAATAGATCCTAACCAATAACCACGAAAATCATCAAGATATCTCCAAGAATCTTGAGTTTTAACACAATTTCATGTTTCTAACATTAAAGCAACTCAAAAATCATTAACAAATGATTGATAACTTGGGAATTTCAGTAAAGAACTGATCATTAGAGGAGAAGGACGAAGCTTACCTCTGATGGTTGATTTCTCCTTGATTTGGGCAAGTTTTCTTTAAAATCCAAAGTGAAAACAAGAGGATTTGATGAGAAAAAGATTAGAAATCAAAAGAAGATTGAAATCTCATAAAAAGGAATGAAAATCATAGGCTAATTGATGGAGGAAATGTGTTTGGCTGAAAAGAAATTGAGAGAAAATGAAATGAGAGAAAACTAACGTAAGGTAGTTATGAAAAGTCAAATATAGTTTTTCTTTTTAATAATCCTTATTTCCCTTAATTAAAACATTAATAAAATCACCCAAAATAAAGAGAAATATGATTAAAAACATTTTGGTAAAATTAGATACTTAAAGATTCAAAGTTTCAATCCTTTACAAAACAGTCACTATTCCACTTTTCCAAAAACTGTGATTTGGTCACTACACCGAAATGTAGTATTTCCAAACCTTATTTTGTAAAATTGTTTTCACCATAATTATTCATATAATAAATGAGGATTTTAAGATATTTTTCCATAATTTTAAAGCATCCCGAACTAGGTGTTCCCTAAATCTCCCTTAAAGATTCAAACCGTTCTCGATCGGTTCAATTCAAACTCTAAAACATCTAGGCCCAAAATCGGGACGTTACAACTCTCCCCCCTTTAAGAAATTTCGTGCTCGAAATTTACCTGGAGGAAAAAGGTAAGGAAATTGCTTCTTCATGTCTTCCTTCCTTTCTCACGTGGCTTCCTCTACACCACGATGTCTCCACAAGACTTTAACCAGCTCGATGGTCTTACCTCGGAGAACCTTACTATCCGAATCCAGAATCTCAACCGGTTCCTCATCATATGTCAAGTCCGAATTCAACTCAACCTCTTCCACAGGCATAACATGCGACAGATCCGATCTATATCTCCGAACCATGGATACATGAAACACATTATGTATCTTTTCTAACTCTTGAGGTAGTCTCAGCTTGTAGGCAACAGGACCCACACGTTCTATCACCTCGTATGGTTCAATGTACCTTGGGCTCAACTTGCCCTTCCGGCCAAACCTCACCACCTTCTTCCAAGGTGAAACTTTCAAAAACACACGATCACCCACAGAAAATTCTATCTCCTTACGCTTCAAATCCGCGTAAGACTTTTGCCGATCCGAGGCTGCCTTCAACCGCTCACAAATGAGCTTCACCTCTTGGTGGTTCCTTTTAACAAAGCTAGCATTGAGACCAACTTTTTTCCCGTTTCAGCCCAACAAAGAGGAGTTCTGCACTTACTCCCGTATAAAGCTTCATACGATGTCATTTGAATACTTGCATGGTAACTGTTATTATAAGCAAACTCCACCAAAGGCAGGTGCTTCTCCCAAGAGCCTTGAAATTCAATAACACAACACCTCAACATATCCTCAAGCACCTGGATAACACGCTCAGACTGTCCATCCGTCTGCGGATGATAAGAAGTACTAAAATTCAGCCACGTACCCAAAGCTTGATGCAAACACTCCCAAAACCTTGCGGTGAACCTCGATTCTCTATCCGATACTATAGATTTTGGCACTTCATGTAACCGTACAATCTCAGCAATGTACAGCTCCGTAAGCTTATCCAAGGTGTATGTAGTATGCACAAGCAAGAAAAGCGCACACTTCGTAATTCGATCCACAATCACCCACACAGAATTCTTCTTTGACGGCGATAAAGGCAAACCAGACATAGAGTCCATGGTGATCCTCTCCCACTTCCATTCATGAATCCTTAATGGCTGCAACAATCCTGAAGGAAATTGATGTTTAGCCTTAACTCACTGACAAACCATGCATTTACTGACATACTCAGTGTCATCTTTCTTCAAACCCGCCCAATAGTACTCATCCTTCATATCACGGTACATCTTTGTACTACCAGGGTGCATAGCAAAAGGACTACTATGAGCTTCAGTCGAAATAGTGCGCCTCAACTCAACATCATTCGGCACCACTATCCGACTCCCAACACATAAAACATCATCATCATTGAAACAAAAATCTGATGCCTTACCCTCTGCAATATCCTGAACATGTGGCACTAAAGAATCATCCAACAACTGTTTATCCTTTATCAACTGCACTAGAGATGGTTTCACTTGCAACTCAGCAACAAGACCACCAACCCGCGATATGCTCAAGCTAGCAAACATCGCTCTCAACTCAACCGCCACCTCCCTACTCAAAGCATCATCCACAACATTGGCTTTCCTCGGATGATACTCGATCGTTAGGTCGTAATCCTTAAGCAACTCCACCCAGCGTCATTGCCTAAGATTCAACTCTTTCTGAGACATCAGATACTTCAAACTCTTATGATCCGTGTACACAGTACACTTCTCACCATAAAGATAATGTCTCCAGATCTTTAAAGCAAAAACCACTGCTGCTAGCTCAATATCATGCGTAGGATAGTTGCGCTCATGCGGTTTCAACTGTCGCGATGCATAAGCCACTACCTTACACTCTTCCATTAACACACACCCCAACCCAACATAAGATGCGTCACTAAACACCACAAACTCTTTCCCTGATTCAGGTTGAACCAAGATAGGAGCTTGCGTCAAAGCTGCTTTTAGCTTCTCAAAAGCTTGTTGTCTAGCTTTCGTCCACTCATACTTGACATCCTTCTGCAACAACTTCATCAAAGGGGCAGCAATCTTAGAAAATCCATCCACGAATCTTCAATAGTAACCTGCCAACCCAAGGAAACTACGAACCTCATGGACAGATCTAGAAGGCTTCCAATTCATCACCACCTCAATCTTCTGAGGATCAACTCGAATCCCTTCAGCCGAAACCACATGACCAAGGAAAACAACTTCCTTTAGCCAAAACTCACATTTGCTTAGCTTAGCATAAAGCTGATTTTCCAACAGTGCTTGTAAGATGATCCTCAAATGACCTTCATGCTCCTCCTCAGAACGCGAGTACACAAGGATATCATCGATGAACACCACAACGAACTTGTCCAAGAATTCATGAAACACCCTATTCATCATATCCATGAAAGCAGTAGGAGCATTCGTCAATCAAAAAGGCATGACTAGAAATTCATAATGTCAATACCTCGTTCGAAAGGCTATTTTCGGCACGTCCACATCCTTCACCTTTAACTGATAGTATCCTGACCTCAGATCTATCCTTGAAAACACAGCCGCTCCTTGATATTGATCAAAGAGATCATCGATCCTCGGCAAAGGATACTTGTTTTTGATGGTCAACTTATTCAGCTAACGATAATCAATGCACATCCTCATCGTGCCATCTTTCTTTTTAACAAATAAGACTGGTGCACCCCAAGGTGACACATTAGGCCGAATAAAGCCTCGGTCAAGCAACTCCTGAAGTTGCGTCTTCAACTCCTTCAACTCTTTGGGTGCCATGCGATAAGGAGCAATGGACACCGCAGTTGTATTCTCGTACAGCTCAATTCCAAATTCAACTTCTCGACTAGGCGACAAACCATGTAATTCCTCCGGAAACACTCCAGGGAACTCACACACGGTCCTTATATCTTGTATGCGAACCTCCTTTGTACTAGGATTCATAACTAGGCTTGCTTCAAGCGTAGACACCACATTAGATAGAAACTTCACATTTTCTCCCACCACCACAACCTCATAATCATCCTCAAGTTTCAGCGAAACTCGCTTGCTTTCAAAATCCACAACAGCTCTATGCTCAACAAGCCAATCCATGCCAAGAATTACGTCAAAACCATAGAATGGCAATTCCATAAGATCGACAAGAAACACATGATCTTACACCATTAAGGGGCATCTTCTATACCACCTTCTTGTTACAACCGTCTCACCAAAGGAACTAGTCACACGCATACCCACATCCAAAGACTCAATAGGCAAACCAAGCATTTGAGAATGTTCATGCAATATGTACGAGTGTGTAGATCCAGAATCAATCAAAGAAAGTAATGACAAGGATTGCAAAGTAAAGGTACCTGCGATCATGTCTGTGTCATTCCTCCCTTCTCGATGAGCGTACACTCGAGCCTGACCACCACTCTCAGGTTCAACGGCCACCACATGTGCTACATTCCTTCCACCCTCATCTCTGCGTTGGAAATTACCACGGCCACGCCCACGACCTTTCTGTGGTTCAGCTGCTCTCACCGGAGCCTAACCTTCTCTCAACGACTTAGGACAATATTTCTTCATATGCCCTCGGTTACCACAGTTCCAACATGTACCCAGATTACCACAACACTCACCAGCATGTCTCCTACCACACCGGTTACACTCAGGAGTTCTCAAGAAAGCATTCGGTCCTTGCTGACCTCTTCCAGGGTTACCACCCCCACGTCTAGCATCACCTTGTGGTCTTCTATCCTTATGCCTCTTATAGCGATCTCTACCAAGATCACGCTCTGCGGCTCACTTCCCCGAGCTAGATCCTCCTGCTCGACTCGCCAAACCCAGATTCAACTCAATGTCCTTGGCTCGAGTGACCAAGACATCGAAATTAGTATAATCGGCTGCGAGCATATAGGTTTTCACATCCGCCACCAGCCTGTAACGGAATCATTCACATCTTTCTCGCTCGCTAGGAATCAACTCATGTGCATATTGGCTTAGGCGTACAAATTGCACTTCATACTCCGCTACCGTCATGCTCCCTTGCACAAGGGACATGAATTCCCTCTTTTTCTCATCGAGGTAGGGAACTCCCAAATATTTTCGCTTGAATGCATTCGAAAAGAATGTCCAAGTCACATCATCATCTTCCATTCCCGCAATTGTGGTCGTCCACCGCGTATATGCATCACCATGAAACAGTGACAGAATGCATCCCAGCTTCTGAACATTGTTGTAATTCAGTTGTCCAAGTATCCTCTTGGTGCTTTCCAACCAAGACTCGGAACCTTCCAGGGTCAAACCTCTAAACTCAGTCCCTCCTAGACTGCAGAGACGCTCCAACGACAATCTCACATTAGCACCATTTTGAGGTGCAGCTCCATGAGCTCCAGCTACTGCTGCCTGGAAAGCCCCAGCAATAGCTTGTATCAAAACAGACATATCAGGAGCAGCTTGCCCCTGAACTCCCTTAGGTCTAGCAACCCCAGCACCAACCCCAGCTCCACCACCACCAGGTGGTCCACCAGGGGGAGGAGGAGGTAGATCCTCAGCACTCTCCACATTCTCGTTCTCACCGTAGAACTGGTATTGATTCTAAGCTCTGTACGTGGCCCCTTAATAAAACAATGCAACTGACAAAATACAATAAATCCAATTAGGCATAGTAAGGTAAGTAATCCAAGTACTCAAGCTCATTTTTGAAAACAATTCTTCTCATTAATAATGATATGGCAATGGGATCCCTAACTATACCCCAAACACAACATAGCATCACAATTCCATCTCAACAGAACCATACATCAATAACTACACATCATGCTTTCACCGCAAAATCACAAACATACATAACTACATACAATCACCATCTACTAAGCCCCAATTATTCGCAAACTAAGCTCTGATACCAACAAATGTAACTCCCTTAGCCCGGCCTAGACGGTTGACCCGAACTACGAAGATTACATGGGGAAAACCAAAGTCAACCCGAGAGTCAACCTTGATTAACGACCTTTTTTTCCTTTTTAACTTTTCTAGATGCACATTAAGCCTATGTGATTACTCAGGAAACATGGGAGAGAAAAGCACAATGATGGGAAATCATTTAAGGAATCAATTGCATGAATTACACTTTTAGGGACCAGAATGTAAATTTTGGAAAATAAAAAGACTTTGCAGATTTTAAGTTTACCAATATGTAAGTAGTCGAAATACATACCTCTCTGTCAAATTTCCGCTTAAAAAGACATCCCAAGCTCAAGCAATTCCAAGCACAACATTTAAGACTAAAATGTAAAGCATGAAAACCTGAAACAATTCAAATGCACAGACCAATGGTCAACCGTTCCGGATCGCTGACCTTCGTACCGAAATGCCCGTATCGAAACGGTGTTGACCGTTTCGGAACTCGGGTGCGTTCCGAGACCAGTATCGGAACAGGCCTCTCCAGTAGCCAAAGTGTTCCGAAACACCTTCATCCGTTCCGAAACACTATGGCCATTTCGGGCCCCTGTTTCGAAACAGATAAGGGTGTTTCGATACACCCTGCCCTGCAACAGCATTAATTGATGGTTTTTCACACCCTAACTCTATCAAACATGCTCCAGTACATTCTCTAACATACCAGCAATTAGATTAAACATTAGAGAACATGTTTGAGAAGCTTAAGCTAAAGCATGACATCAAACACATGAACATTCAAACTAAAGGCATGCTTCCTAGTCACAAAACCAAATATAAACTTCAATCCTCAAGCAAACCATATAAGACCAATTACAACCTTCAAAAGCCAACGCAAACATGCCACAAACTTAGGGAGTTCAAAACACATCTCCCAAATACAATCTTGGAGCCCCATTGTCAAATATCAAAACTAAAGTATGTAAAACATCACCATACATGAGCTTTGCACTTCCTTGGATGTTCTTAACCTTCTTGCTGCCCAAAACACCTCAATTATCTGCATTATTGGTAAAAGAGAGCGTAAGGATGTTTGCTTAGTGAGGCATGCTCTAAAGAAAACCAACACATTAATGCATTAATCAAAACACTTGCTCAAAAGACATTTTCAACAACATTCTCATTCTATCTCATGCTTGAAAACCATTTCAAAGCAATTCTTCATTTGAAACCACATGTTCCTCTATTCTATCTCATGCATTTTAACCAATGCAAATCTCATGGCAAAGCCATACACATGATAAATGAAAACAAAAGCACTTCATATCATAATCTCATATACATTTCTCATAGCATAAAACATCTCTTTATTTGGTACATGTGAATCAAATACATTTCCATATTTTATATTGGCATTTCACATCTCATCATTACTCAGATATGCGGATTAGCTTGACTCAAGGTCAAGTCCTACCCCGATGGAATCTCTCATCACCGGAAAGCTTGGGTATTTCACCAAGTCCTACCCGATGGAATGCCCATCATCTGTTTCTCATGGCGGTATCTCTCATCGCCAAAAAGCTTGGGTGTTTCCTCAAGTCCTACCCGATGGAATGCCCATCATCGGTCTCTCCCTTTGGATTGAATCCAAAGAGCACGTACAAATTTTTAGTTTATAGTGCACTCTCATCCTATTGATCGATCAATTATATCTAGTAAGCATCTCATCTTCTATGCCAATATATTATGTCAAAACATCATCTCGCCTACTGTTTTTCATGCAACATCTCTCAAATCTTTCTCATCTCATTTAAAAATCAAAACACATGCTTGCATTAAATCAAAATCTCAAAACTAATCAATGCAATATGATATCTCATGAAATCTCTTCAAGCGTCATCTCATGCTACAAATCATGCATAAAACATTAGGAATTTGTCTATCTCAATGCAAGAGCATGTAAAAGCATTTTTGGGGCAACAACCACATAATTGAGAGCAAATCTAGCTGTACTTACTTCCGGACTTAGGAAGGTGTTTCAAACCTTTTCTAAATCTCCAAACCTTGTTTCTTTGTCCCTCAAGGACTTCTAAAACCATTCGCACTCACTGATTATGTTTCGCTTGCTCGTCGAAACACTATCTAAGCTCCCGGCACTCCCGGATCAACACCAAAGGTGTCCGATGATGTCTCCCCTGTTCATAACACATAGGAGTAGAGGATTAATGCATCATCATGCATTGAAATCATCAGCCACACATCTAAACCCGCTGCTCTACTCAAGAGCCTCATTTCGGCCACAAAAAACAACCGAAATCACCTCCAAACTCTTCCAAAACAAAGCCCAGCCAAGATCTATCACTTCTAATCATTTCTAAACATCAATCAACACCAAAAATCACCATAAACTCGTCCTTTTACCTCCAGCTATAACAGAACATCAAAACCACCCCAAAAACCACCATTCTAGCATGCAAAACTTAGGAATCCAAACCTATTCGGGATTTGTTTGATAAAATCTCTTTTATATCATCGATTTCCATCCAAAATACATTAGAAAAAAACCTTAAAACAGAGCCTAACAAATAACTACGAAAATCATCAAGATCTCTCCAAGAATCTTGAGTTTTAACACAATTTCATGTTTCTAGCATTAAAGCAACTCAAAAATCATTAACAAAGGATTGATAACTTGGGTATTTCAGTAAAGAACTAATCATTAGAGGAGAAGGACGCAACTTACCTCTAATGGCTGATTTCTCTTTGATTTGGGCAAGTTTTCTTGAAATTCCAAAGTGAAAACAAGAGGATTTGATGTAGAAAAGATTAAAAATCAAAAGGAGATTGAAATATCATCAAAAGGAATGAAAATCAGAGGCTAATTGATGGAGGAAATGTGTTTGGCTGAAAAGAAATTGAGAGAAAATGAAATGAGAGAAAACTAACGTAAGGTAGTTATGAAAAGTCAAAGATAGTTTTTCTTTTTAATAATCCTTATTTCCCTTAATTAAAACATTAATAAAATCACCCAAAATAAAGAGAAATCTGATTAAAAACATTTTGGTAAAATTAGCTCCTTAAAGATTCAAAGTTTCAATCCTTTACAAAACAGTCACTATTCAACTTTTGCAAAAGCTGCGATTTGGTCACTACACCGAAATGTAGTATTTCCAAACCTTATTTTGTGGCTACATTTAAAGAATTTATGGCTATGACAAAAGATTTCATGGGAACCACGGAAGTTTTGCTACATGATCATGCAACAAACATTAAGAATCAAAGAGCCCTACTGCAAAGCCATAGTTGCTCTCTCCGAGCCTTAGAAACACAAGTTGGTCAGATACCTCAAACCTTGCATACGCGACCACAAGGAAGTCTTCCTAGTGACACTAAAGCCACTAAGCACCATAGCAAGGAACAATGCAATGCACTCACATTAAGGAGTGGCAAGGAAATTAGAAAGGAAGACAAGTTTGGGGGAAATAGAAGGAGGAATCTCAGCCCAACTTGTCTCATGAAGAAGATAACTCACAAGATCATCCAGTTGAAGAAAAGGGTGAGGTAGTCATAGCAAAGGAAACACCGGAGGAGGAGCCTGCTTTTGCTACAGTAAAAGATGCAACTCCACTAGTCCAGAGAAATGAAGTTAGACCCCCACCTCCTTTTCCTCAACGACTCAAGAAGTGGAAAGAAGACCTTCAGTTCCAGAAATTTGTAGATATCCTGGACAAATTACATATCAATGTCCCATTTCTGGAGGTCACTGATAAGATGCCAACATATGCCAAGTTCCTTAAGGATATAGTCATGAAAAAGAGGAAGGTCGAGAAGCAAGAAATTGTCGCTATAGCAAAAGAATGATATTCTATGTAGAGCAAGCTGCCACCTAAGAGGAAGGACCCAAATAGTTTTTCTATCCCAGTTTCTATTGGCGATAAGTTTGTTGGAAGAGCACTTTGTGATTTGGGATCAAGTGTTAACTTGATGCCTATGTCGATTTTTCTGAAACTGGGAATTCGAGAGGCACAACTCACCAAGTTTGTGCTATAGCTAGTAGATCATTCTCATGTTCTCCCAGAAGGAAGAATTGAAAATGTGGTAAAAGTGGACCAATTTATTTTTCCAGTCGGCATCTTAATCCTCGACTGTGAAGCTGACAGCAACACACCCATTATCTTGCGTAGGCCATTTTTTAGCCATCGGGCGAGCTTTGATTGATTGTGAGAAGGGTGAATTTATGATGCGGGTGACTGATCAGACGGTCACGAACAATATTCATGACACCCTTAAGTATGCAGACAATCCAGGAGTATGCCAATATATAGATGCTACAGCATAGAATGTGACTGATGAGTTTTGTTGTAGCAATGAGATGCAAATGGAAGAGATTGAAGCACTCTGCGAAGATGATGATTCAGACCTAGAAGAGCTCTCATGGGAACTGGAGCAGTCTAGTCGACTCGAGGCTAGACCAGGTACGCACTTTGAACCTCTTGAGTTTTTAGAATTTGTACCTCCTAAACCTTCCCTTGAGCATGCACCTACTCTAGAACTGAAACATTTGCCATCACATCTTAAATATGTTTACTTAGGGAGCAATGAAACTTTGCCTGTGATAATCTCATCTAGTCTCACACCTAAAACTTTACATTTTGGTCACTGTCCAAAATGTGCACTTCCCTATACTCGTTTTGCAAAATTGATTTAACCAACCTCATAAATATAAGTTTAGAGGATTTTAGAAATTTTTACCACATTTTTATCCTATCCCGAACCTTGTTTTCCTTGAACTACCTTTAACGTCTCAAACCGCCGACCTCCCGTTCCACTAGCCTAACCCGACGTGCAAAACACCTAGGCCCAAACCGGGGCGTTACAATTTTTATCTCTCGGCAAATATGGGAAGAACAAGGCTTCCAAGTCAACAATGAGCCCAACCTCGGCATTGACCACTACCTATTCAAAAAGATCAACCATCAAAAGTGGTTCATATTTTGCCTTCAACATGACCGGGAAAACCTCACCATAGTCATCGAATTCTATGCCCACAGGCCTAGTGAGGAAACACTCTTCGTACACGTAAGAGGGAAGGCGATAAGGGTTGATGACGACAACATAATCTAGTTTTATGGCCTGCACGTGGAATGAGACGAGCACGCGGAGGTCTTGGAAGCACTAACAGAAGAGGATTACAAACATATCAAAGAGGAGCTCTGCAATGCAAGCATGGCATGGGAGGCCGGGGCACACCAAGGGTCAGTCCAAAGGCGAAGCCTCAGACCAGAAGCGAAGTTGTGGAACAAGTTCATTCGCCACCGCCTCATGTTGACCTCCCATAACACGACCATTAACCAGCCCAGGCTTGCTCTTATTCATTCTATTATGCATAATTGAAAGATTAATGTTGGTAATGTTATTTTTCAGGAAATCTACAAATGCGTGCAAAAGGATAAGGGGCCGCTCTACTTCCCGTCGTTGATCACCGGCCTATGCACAGAAAAGAAGGTGCCCATTGATGAAGATGATGAATACACGTTGCATTGCAAAGGATGGGATCGGGAAGCCTACCTGAGATTGGTGAACATCACAGAAGCCGGCGCAGTCAAGGCCATGCCACTACAGGGCATTACTGGGGCAGCAACCTCGGCGAACATCCCAGAAACTCCCAGACACGTGCACCGGCCGCGGAAGACCTCCAACAAATTATGCAAGAGTTGGAGGAAATGGACCAATACCAGTATCTATTCATGGCACACATACGAGACTTCAAGGCCTCAATAATTTAGATGGTACAAATGAAGTTCCTAGACATGTCGGTCCAATTTCCTCCATTCCCAGTCGTCTTCACAGTCGCCACACCTGAGCCCAGAGAAGAAGCAACACCTGCGGCCGCCGCCACTGCCCGGGCAAACCAAGTACCGGCTGTTGTGGCCTCTGGCACCCTTTCGGCTGCGACAAGGAAAGGGAAGCGAAAGGCTGGCCTAGATACACCTTCTAGATCGCTATACCACACTACATCCAGCTGGTCAGACCATTCTGTCAGCCGAGACTTCGAAGAACTCAAACGCAAAGAAGCAACCTTGGAGGAAGTATGCTCCTACACGGAAGACAAGAAGTCATTGCCTCGGTAAAGAAGCCCACCCCAGCCTCACGCATCCATCCACCCCACGAATCCAAACGAATCAAGCATGCGGCATCTAAGCCCAAGAGACTGATCTAAACGAGTGAAGAGGAAGAAAAATCTTCCAAACCACCGTCCCTTTACTTTCTTCTTTTTTATGTTGTTTATTTTTAATGCCCTTATATTTTGTGTGCTGATTTTTTTCTATCAGTGTATATGAAATATAAGCATTGGGGGTAATGCTTGGTTTGAGTTTGGGGGTGTAGGTTCAGTGGCCAAGGTAATGAGATGTCGCGGCAGTATAATATAATTTCCATGTTATTTTGTGCTTTTACTTGTCAAAATTATTTTAATTTCATTGCCTTAACCGAATTATGCTTATGCCTCAACAGTACTTTCTATCAATTCCCTTAGTTTAGTTTTAATTAAATCTTCTTTCTTGGCAATAGAATTCTCTCTTCTTACCATTGTTTAAAACTGTTTAGAGCCTTTATTTTTAGGATGCTTAAAGGAATATAACTTAGGATCACACTATGAGATTAGAACTTTAAACACCTTTGTGACTTGCAGGATTTAAGGAATTCTAGTACACTTAGGACATAGACTAGCTTAGAAAGAAAATTGGGTAAAAGTTAGAGGTGCCCACCACTGGCTCTAGCTTAAGAAAGCCCTAGAGGTGCCCAAAACCGGTTCTAGGCTAATCACTAGAGGTGACCGAAATTGGCCCTTTTTGGTTAGGTTGCTTATAAAAAAAATTAAGTACCCAAGTTAAGTAGGTTAATGCTTAAGTGTTTAGAATACTTATAATCATCTTGTTCACAATGCATGCACACGCTCACAAATCTTATAGCTTAATTCTAGGGAATTCCTAAGGCATCCTAAGACTTAAGTGCCAAAGCGTTTTTCGCCATGGTTTGAAGAGAGAAGGAAAAGTAAGACCAAGGAGACGGTTTATAAAAACTAAGGTTTGGCAATTGATGGTTTGCATTGCTTGAGGACAAGCAATAGTTCGAGTTTAGGAGTCTGATAAGTGCCCAAAATTCCTATATTTTGACCTTTTTTTCATGGCAATTATCACTCAACCTACACCCATTTGAGCTGCATTATGGCCTTTCATGCATAAATTTCATCATTTATACCTTTGAGCTTTATATTTTGCTTATTCTATGAAAAATGTACTATTTAATGCATGTTTGGTGCTTTTGCAGAACTGCATAATGCGAGGGCAGGATGAGGCCGTGACGGCAATGGAAGATAAGGGAGGAAAGAGGCAGAACCAACTAGCAGTAGACCCTGATCGAGCCAAGCCACAACAAACAGCTTCTACTGAGGGAAGCTGATTGATGAAGAAGCCTTGTGAAGCAGAACCAATCACAAGACCCATGTCGTGGCACCAGAATGCCATGTCGCGGCCATGCACTACTGTACTTGCCATAGGGCAAATCAGGCAAAATGGTAGTCGACTTGAAGAGCTTTAAACGCCGGATTTTTCTACACACTTTGTGTGGCAGTTGGAATTCGAGAAGAGGACGAAAACATGAAAGGAAGGATAAAGTTGGACTTTTGTCCAAAAGTGTATATTGTAATAAATTAAAGAGATTTACCTCTTTAATAAAGTCTAGTCCAAGTCCAACTTAAGTTCCTTTCCAAGAAGGATTTGTGCCTACACCTTCCCCTATATAAGGGTCTTGCCGACATCAAGGAAAGAGGAGAATTCGAGAGAGAGAGAAGAGCTTAGGAATTAGTTTGTGTTTTATTTTTCATCCATTATGTTCTAATTTCCTTAGGGTTAGGATTAGTTTGTTTAGTAGTTGTGTGAAAACTATTGTACTTTGTTTTTGTTCTTAATGCAATTAAGTTGTGTGAAAACTAATCCTACACCTTCCCCTATATAAGGGGCTTGCCGACATCAAGGAAAGAGGAGAATTCGAGAGAGAGAAGAGCTTAGGAATTAGTTTGTGTTTTCTTTTTCATCCACTATGTTCTAATTTTCTTAGGGTTAGGATTAGTTTGTTTAGTAGTTGTGTGAAAACTATTGTACTTTGTTTTTGTTCTTAATGCAATTAAGTTGAGGTTTGCTTATTCTTGGTGTTAATCATTCTTGCAATCTTGTCGAGAGAGAGTTTGTGAGATTTATCCAATTATTCGGTGTCGAGAGAGTTGAATTCACGAAACGAGTAAGCCTGGTTTTCATCCAAGGGTGTTAACTAATTCAGCCTAGAGATAGGTTAAGAATTTCAGCGGCTAAGAGAAGCGCGTGATTGGTTGGTGCATTGTCTTTGGTTTACGTCGAGAGGTATGGTCAGAGTTCATTCATCAACAGTGTTTCAAGCTTAGAGATAAGGAGGAGCCATTCAAGGACGCTTTGCCGAACCTTAACATCATCTACCCACGAGCAAGAGATTGTCGCGGCAGAAAATCAACCTTTGCGGCCGCGGCAGGAACTTAGGTTACTTCCATGGCAGTTTAGTGTTGCAGCATTCAAGAACAGAATCAAGTCAATAGGATTCCACACTACGACACATTCTAATCCGGCCTATTCTATCAACCTGATCTTCACTTTACTTTTACTTCCGGATTACTTTAGTTCTAGTATTTTTAGTTTACTCAACAACACAACTCATTTGTGTTTTTATTTTAATTATTTTGCAATGCGAGGAAGTAGGACCAAAAGGCTCGTCCAATCCCTGTGGAGACGATACTCGATATACTTATCATTATATTACTTGACGTGTGCACTTGCACTATTGCGGGGCACTTTTACGCGAGCATCACTTACGATAAGGATCTTGTACAAATTTATTTCTTTCACTAATTAGAAATCTCTCATACATTATAAGATAGGAGTAACAAGGTAAGATTTCTAGTCGTACGACTACACAAGCATTATCACAAGATTCATAACACCCTTCTTTAATTACATAATAATTCACATTGTCAATTTGATCATTAGCAAATAATCATCATATCAATGCATCATATAGACAAACCTTTAATCAAATAGTACAATCAAAACTTATCAATCATGTTACCATATTTATAATTTCATTAATCACTTTCTCATTATCATGAAACATAGCCTTGAGAATCGATAATCTAGTCTAGATACATGATTCCCCAACCAATTGTCGCCCGTAACACAAATGGTACTCTCAGTACCGGTCATACCCTTCTACTATCGCCAAATGATCACATACACATCCCTCTTATTATCACCCATTAGGGACCACTGTGCTGAATCGTAGTCCACTCGACACTGAGCTCTACAGGCTCTATGGCATGCCAACTATATCTATGACTGACTCGAGACCAAGGCTTACATTAATCATTTTCATTTCAATAGGTGAGCTGAGCTCCTTTCGAATTACACAATAATGTGTCATTACCCCCTTGTTCGTAAATAGGGCATAAACATGTTCATCTAGAGACTTACATCTCTTTCATTTCGATCAAAGGCTATTAGCCAGATCTAAACATCAATTATTCATGACTTTTCTCATATCGAACAATGGTAATTCATATAACATAGCAAATCAAGTTTTCTCATAAGATGGATCAATCAATGTTCATCTTTGTAATCATGTATTCATCCATAAGCTTCTCAATTTATCAAGCATTTCATGACATATTATCTCAAACAAATCTTAACGTGCTTGTAACTCAATTTCTCATAATTCAAGTATTTCTCAAGGAATTACTTACGTTGCCTCCAAGCTAGCATAAGCATATCATGCATTAATTACTTTCACAATAATCGACTAGAATGCAATGCTCAGAAATTAATCCTTTCTGAGACTTTAAAAATCACTCACAGTTCTGAGATACTGTTGATCCCAGATCACAATCACTTTTTTCCATCAACACTTTGGTCTAAGTTAGTTCTCTTCTCCTCAATATCCTCCCGATCTATCATGTCACAACATATATAATATTAGGCATCTTTAGACAATCATTTAAGTTCATGTTTATAACTTTTCATAACTATTAGTTACTTAACTTAATTCGGCAACCACAATTTGCACACACATTCAAACATACATATATTTGTGGCTCCAAAACATCAATCTATTTTTTTCTTTAAACTCAAATCTGCATGTATGTTGTTTGGTATACAATTTGTGTAACACCCCAATTTTGGGCTTAGAAGTTTTGGGTTTGGACCGGATCGGTCGGGTTCGCGGTTCGAATATAAAAGAGTGAATTTAGGAAAGCCTAGTTCGGGTTGCATTAAAAATATGGAAAAATGTCTTAAAATCCTCTTTTATTATATATAAGAGTGTGGTGAAATCAATTTTACAAAATAAGGTTTGGAAGTGTGACATTTTGGTTGGTGACCAAAATGTAATTTTCGAAAACTGTGAGACTGTTTTAAAAAGGATTGAAACTTTGAATCTTTAAGGAGCTATTTACCCAATGGGAGTTTCTCCAGATTTTTTCTAAAATATTAAATGATTAATTAATGGTTTTAAAATAAGGGAAAAGAGAGGGAAGATATTTTCCTAAGTTTCCAACTAACTTTTCCACATTTTCCATTTTCATTTTCTCTCATCTTTTCTCTCAAACCAAACACCTTTCTCCAGAGCTTTTCCCTCTGATTTTGTCATCTAAATAACTCATTTCAATCCTCTTTTGATTTTCAATCATCTCTTCAACAAAACCTTTGCACTTGCTAAGTGGATTTTCAACAATTTGGTTCCAAAAAATGAGAAAACTCAAGTTTGGAGGTAAGAACGTCCTTCTACTCTAAACTCTCAGTTCTTTACTGAAATTCCCAAGTTCTCAATCCTTGATTTATGTTTTATTAAAGGTTTTACAATAGAACTCTTGATCTTGGCTTTAAAATGCAAGATTTGATTGATTTTTGGTAAAATTCGTATGATCTGTTTGAGCAGTGACTTGAGGTGTCTTTTTGATGTTAAATGAATGTTAAATTGATGAGGAATTGAGGTTTAATCAATGCAATCCCGAATATGTTGAATTTCCTAAGTTTTGCTTGAGTTTTTGGTTGTTTTTTGAGTGATCTTGGTGATCTGTTATAGCTGGAGGTATAAGGACGTGGTTAGATCCTTTTTGGATGTTAATTGATGTTTAAGGATGTTTAGATTTGATGGATCTTGGCTGGGTAGTGTTGTGGAGTTGTTTGGATGCATTTTCGGTTGTGTTTGGTAGCCGAAAATGGAGTGTGGATGAGAGCAGCGGGTTTAGGTGCTTTCATTGAAGATATTAATGCATGATGATGCATTAATCCTCTGCTTTGATGTGCTTAAAACAGGGGAGTCATCTTTGGATCCTTGTGGTGGTGATCCGGAAGCTTGATTGGTGTTTCGGAAAGTGGCGAAACGGAATCGGTGAGTGGACTTTGGTTTTCAGCTTTGAAACCAATGTTTTGAAGGTTTGGGAGCTTAGTTTAAGTCTAAGCAACTTAGCTAAGCTCAAGAGTAAGTTTTCGGAAAAACTCTCTTGATGATGAACCATGGATTTGTTGTATGCAATGTGGTTTGTTTGCATGTTTTAAATCCTGTTTTGAAAGCATATTTAGCATGTTTATTTGCTGAGATTATAAGCCATGTGTTGAAGGATGCTCAAGGTAAGATATCCTTGTTTTTGAACATTATTTTAATGTGGTTTAATGCTTAAAGATGCATGATGTTTATGGCTTTGTTAAATGCTTTAAAACAGTGGAATATTGTTGTTAATGATGCATATTGGCAAGTGATGGTTAAGGTCACAAAGGTGGTTAAAAGTCCTTGTGTGAGCCTTGTTTATTTAAGAACAACATGGTGGTTAAAAGTCCATGGTTGGTTCTTGGTTAAGATCACAAAGGTGGTTAAAAGTCCTTGTGTGAATCTTGTGTATTTTAAGAACAACATGGTGTTTAAAAGTCCATGGTTGGTTCTTGGTTAAGGTTACAAAGGTGGTTAAAATTCCTTGTGTAAGCCTTGTTATTTAAGAACACCAAGGTGTTTAAAAGTCCTTGGGTGATTCTTGTTAAGGACACAAAGGTGTTTAAAAGTCCTTGTGTGGTCCTTGTCATGGTGTTTAAAACTCCATGGATGATACTTGTTATGGACACAATGATGTTTAAAAGTCCATGTGTGGTCCTTGGAAATTGTAAGATCACAATGGTGTTTAAAAGTCCATGTGTGGATCTTATGTTGAATGTATCGCTTGTTGCCAATATGACATGTAATGAATTGGAAGCATGAATTGCTGGTTTTAAAATGCTTATGTGCATGCACAAAAGATGTTTGAGCTAAGGTTTATAAATGTGTTTTATAAATGCATTATTGTGTGGTTTTAAATGAGCATTCCTCACTAAGCTATTTGCTTACGCTCTCTCTTTTCTTAAACCAATAATGCAGAACACTAAAGTGCATTGAGGGCAGCAAGGAGGTCAAGAATCCAAGTGGTGAACTAAGCTCAAGTATGGTGAAGGTTTCTTAAACATTATTAGGTTTTGGCATTTGGCAATGGGGAACCTATGTTGATGTTTTGGGAGATGTTTTGGACTCCCTAAGTTGGATTTATGTTGCTAATAATGTTTGAGCTTGTAATTGGCCTCTTGGTATGTGATTTGGTGATTTGAGGATTTCATGGTTTGCCTTATAGGATGCTTGCCTATAGAATTGGGTATTTCTTATTTTGATGCCATGTTGATGAATGGTTGATGCAAATATGTTCCTTGGATGTTGAATGACTTGCTGGTATAATTTGGTTGCATTTGGAGCATGTTAGATAGGTCAATTGTGTGTTTATTCAGCAAAAATCTGCAAATCTGGGCAGGCTGTATCGGAACGGGTGCTACCGTTTTGGAACAGGGGCCTGAAATGGCCTAGGCGTTCCGAAACGGGAGGAACCGTTCCGGAACGGAAATGCCACTGCCAAGCCATGTTTCGGAACCCGTTGCGGAACGGTTCCGCGTTTCGGAACAGGTCTTCCTTGTTTCGGAACACTTGACCGTTGGGCTCTGAATTTGATGGTTATATGTTTTGAAATGTTTGCGTTTTGGTCCTGAAACTTGATTATGCAATTGTATGAGTTTGAGATGTCCGTTTGAGCTGAGTTTTGGCAGAGAAGCATGAAAGATGACTAATTTCAAGATGGTAACCTTTAATTGGGTTAAGTCCTCCGAATTTTCAGAATTTACAATTTGGTTCCTAAAGTCTTAATTTGAGCAATTGGGTCCCTAAATGTTCTCTGATGGTTATGATCTTTGAGTATGCTGAGTGTATGATCATGTCTAGGGATAATATGCATTTAGACAAGTTTTAAACGAAAAAAGGGTCGTTAATCAAGGTTGACTTTCGGGTTGACTTTGGTTTTCCCCGTGTAAACTTCTTAATTCGGTTCAATCGTCTGGGCCGGGTTAAGGGGGTTACATTTGGTGGTATCAGAGCCGAGTTCTCGTGTAATTGGGAATGATTATGTGAATGTTTAAAGTATGTATGCTTAGTATGCTTGTTGAGTGAAAGCATGTTGAGTCGTTTGTGAATATGTTGCAATTGTGGTGTATGCTGTGGTGAAGCATGTTGTGGGTACCCATTGCCAAATCAAAGCTAATGAAATGATGTTGTTTTTAAGTGGAAATGAGCTTGAGTACTTGGATTGCTTACCTTGCTGGGCCTGACTTTGTTTATTTGCATTGTGATTGCATTGTTAGAGTATGGCACCTCGTAGAGAGTTAAGGAGTAATGTGCGAGCTACGGCTCAAAATGAGAATGAGAATGAGGAGAATGTTGAAAGTGCGGTGGATTTACCTCCTCCACCTGGTGGTGGTGGTGCTGGGGGTGAAGGAGCTGGAGCTGCAGCTGCAGCTGGTGCTGGGGTCGCTGGACCTGAGGCTGGTCAGGGGCAAGCTGTTCCTGACATGACGATGTTGATTCAAGCTATTGCTGGAGCTTTTCAAGCAGCGGTAGCTGGAGCTCATGGAGCTGGGCATCAGGGAGATGCTGGAGTTAGACTACCCTTGGAGCGTTTGCGCAGTCTGGGAGGGACTGAGTTCAGGGGTTTGTCTGCTGAGGGTTCTGAGGCTTGGTTGGAAAGTACCAAGAGAATCTTGGGTCAAATGAGTTGCACTAATGTGCAGAAGCTTGGCTGTGTAGTATCCTTGCTACAAGATGATGCTTACACATGGTGGACAACCACTATCGCTGGGATGGCAGATGCTGATGTAACTTGGACGTTCTTTCAGAACGCGTTCAAGAGAAGGTATCTAGGTGTGAGGTACCTAAATGAGAAGAAGAGGGAATTCATGTCTCTTACCCAGGGGAGCATGTCTGTGGCTGAGTATGAGGTCCAGTTTGTTCGACTCAGTCAGTATGCACCTGAGCTTGTCCCAGATGAGCAGGAGAGGTGTGAAAGGTTCCGTTATGGTTTAGTGACGGATGTAAAGATGTATGTGCTTGCTACCGAGTATGATGATTTCGATGTGTTGGTTGGCCGAGCAAAGGACATTGAGATGAACTTGGGTTTGTCTTCTAAAAGTGCTGTTTCTGGTGCTGGTAAGCGAGCAGCCGAATATAGTTCCGGTGGTGGACGGAACAAGAGGGGACGTGATCAGAAGTATCAGTCCTCAGCTAAGCGAGGTGGTGGTGCGCCTGCTCGGGGAGGCAACGCTAGAGTTGATCCGAGTGCATGTTGGACATGTGGTTCGCGTGGCTATATGAAGCGTGATTGTCCTCGAGCTGTGAGGGAGGTGCAAGCTCCTGTTGTGGCAGCTGGTAATTCGTGCTGGAACTGTGGATCTACGGATCACATGAGGAGAGAGTGTCCTATGTTGGCGGGTGGCCAAGTGCGTGCTCCTGTTGTTGCTGCACCACAGAGAGGTCGTGGGCGCGGCCGTGGTAACTTCCAGCGAAGAGAGGAAGGTGGTCGGGGTGTGGCTCATGTTGTAGCTGTCCAGCCTGAAGGTGGTGGCCAGGCTAGAGTGTTTGCTCAGAGGGAGGGGAGGAATGACGCGGATGTGATCGCAGGTACTTTTACTCTGCAATCCTTGTCATTACTTTCCTTGATTGATTCTGGCTCTACGCACTCTTACATTTTGCGTGAGCATGCTGAATTGCTTGGTTTGCCTGTTGAGTCTTTGGATGTTGGTATGCGTGTCACTAGTTCTTTTGGTGAGACTGTTGTGACTCGAAAGCTTTATAGAAGATGTCCTTTGGTTGTTCAAGATCATGTCTTCCCTGTTGATTTTATGGAGTTACCTTTCTATGGTTTTGATGTAATCCTTGGTATGGATTGGCTTGCTGAGCATCGAGCTGTTGTGGATTGTGTGAATAAGCGAGTTTCGTTGAAGCTTGTGGATGATTATGAGGTTGTTGTGGTTGGTGAGAATGTGAAGTTTCTTGCCAATGTGGTGTCTACATTGGAGGCGAGCCGGATGCTGAGGCAAGGATGTGAAGCTTACCTAGCTTTTGTGATGAATCCTAGTTCTAAGGAGTTGCGTGTGCAAGATATCAGGATTGTGCGAGAGTTTCCTGGTGTGTTTCCTGAGGAGTTGCCTGGATTACCTCCTAATCGTGAAGTGGAGTTTGGGATTGAGCTGTATGAGAATACAACTCCTGTGTCCATTACCCCTTATCGAATGGCACCTAAGGAGCTGAAAGAGCTGAAGACGCAGTTGCAAGAGTTGCTTGATCGTGGTTTCATTCGGCCGAGTGTGTCACCTTGGGGTGCACCGGTCTTGTTTGTGAAGAAGAAGGATGGCACTATGAGAATGTGTATTGATTATCGTCAGCTGAACAAGTTGACTATCAAGAATCAGTATCCATTGCCGAGGATTGATGATCTCTTTGATCAATTTCAGGGAGCAGCTGTGTTCTCTAAGATTGACTTGAGGTCAGGGTATTACCAGTTGAAGGTGAAGGATGTGGATGTGCCAAAGACAGCTTTCAGGATGAGGTATGGGCATTATGAGTTCCTTGTGATGCCGTTTGGTTTGACAAATGCTCCTGCAGCTTTCATGGACATGATGAATCGTGTATTTCATGAATACCTGGACAAATTTGTTGTGGTGTTCATTGATGATATCCTCGTGTACTCGCGTACTGAGGAGGAGCATGAAGAGCATTTGAGGATTGTGTTGCAAGCTTTGTTGGAAAATCAGCTTTATGCTAAGCTGAGCAAGTGTGAGTTCTGGCTTAGAGAAGTGGTGTTTCTTGGTCATGTGGTTTCTGCTGAAGGGATTCGTGTTGATCCTCAGAAGATTGAAGCGGTGATGAATTGGAAGGTTCCTAAGTCTGTGCATGAAGTTCGTAGTTTCCTTGGTTTGGCAGGATACTACCGAAGGTTTGTGGATGGGTTTTCTAAGATTGCTGCACCTTTGACGAAGTTGTTGCAGAAGGATGTTAAGTATGAGTGGACGGAGGCGAGACAGCAGGCTTTTGAGAAGCTTAAGGCAGCTTTGACGCAAGCTCCTATCTTGGTTCAACCTGAATCAGGGAAAGAGTTTGTGGTGTATAGTGATGCGTCCTATGTTGGTTTGGGATGTGTGTTGATGCAAGAGGGTAAGGTGGTGGCTTATGCATCACGGCAGTTGAAGGTGCATGAACGCAATTATCCTACGCATGATATTGAGTTGGCTGCGGTGGTTTTTTCTTTGAAGATCTGGAGACATTATCTGTATGGTGAGAAGTGTACTGTGTACACGGATCACAAGAGTTTGAAGTATCTGATGTCTCAAAAGGAGCTGAATCTTAGGCAGCGACGTTGGGTGGAGTTGCTCAAGGATTATGATTTGACGATTGAGTATCACCCTGGAAAAGCTAATGTTGTAGCGGATGCCTTGAGTAGGAAGGTAGCTGTTGAGTTGAGGGCTATGTTTGCCAGTTTGAGTATTTCGCGTGATGGTGGTCTTGTGGCTGAGTTGCAAGTGAAACCATCTTTGGTTCAGTTGATCAAGGAAAAGCAGTTGTTGGATGATTCCTTGGTACCGCATGTTCAGGATATTGCGGAGGGTAGGCCTTCGGATTTCTGTTTTAATGATGATGGTGTGTTGTGCTTTGGGAGTCGGATAGTAGTGCCCAATGATGCTGAGTTGAGGCGTATTATTCTGAATGAAGTAGTCCTTTTGCTATGCATCCTGGTAGTACTAAGATGTATCGTGATCTTCGTGATGAGTACTATTGGGTGGGTTTGAAGAAAGATGTTGCGGAGTTTGTAAGCAAATGTATGGTGTGTCAGCGGGTTAAGGCTGAGCATCAGTTTCCTTCAGGGTTGTTGCAACCGTTGAAGATTCCTGGATGGAAGTGGGAAAGGATTACCATGGATTTTGTGTCTGGTTTACCTTTTTCACCATCGAAGAAGAATTCAGTGTGGGTGATTGTGGATCGTCTGACGAAGTGTGCGCATTTCTTGCCTGTGCATACTACGTATTCTTTGGATAAGCTTGCGGAGCTGTACATTGCTGAGATTGTGCGGCTGCATGGTGTGCCAAAGTCGATTGTGTCGGATAGGGATCCGAGGTTTACATCGCATTTTTGGCAGTGTTTGCATCAAGCTTTGGGTACACGGCTGAATTTCAGTACATCTTATCATCCTCAGTCGGATGGTCAGTCCGAGCGTGTTGTCCAGATTTTGGAGGATATGTTGAGGTGCTGCGTAATTGAGTTTCAGGGCTCTTGGGAGAAACATTTGCCTTTGGTGGAGTTTTCCTATAATAATAGTTATCAGGCAAGTGTTCAAATGGCACCTTATGAGGCTTTGTACGGGAGGAAGTGTAGGACTCCTCTTTGTTGGGCTGAAACGGGTCAGAAGTTGGTTCTGATGCCATCTTTGTTGAAAGGAACCACCGAGAAGGTGAAGCTCATTTGTGAGCACTTGAAGGCAGCTTCTGATCGGCAAAAGTCTTACGCGGATTTGAAGCGTAAGGAGATTGAGTATGCGGTGGGTGACCGTGTGTTTTTGAAGGTTTCGCCTTGGAAAAAGGTGATGAGGTTTGGTCGGAAGGGTAAGTTGAGCCCTAGGTACATTGGACCATACGAGGTGGTTGAGCGTGTGGGTCCTGTTGCGTACAAGTTGAGGTTACCTCAAGAGTTGGAAAAGATTCATGATGTGTTTCATGTTTCTATGCTTCGGAAGTATAGATCGGATCCTTCACATGTGATGCCTGTGGAAGAAGTGGAATTGAATCCGGATTTGACCTATGATGAGGAACCGGTGTGGATTCTGGATTCGGATAGCAAGGTTCTTCGTGGCAAGACCATTGAGTTGGTAAAGGTGTTGTGGAAGCATCGTGGTGTTGAAGAAGCCACGTGGGAACGGAAGGATGACATGCTGAAGCAGTTTTCGTATCTCTTTCCTTCAGGTAAATTTCGAGGACGAAATTTCTTAAGGGGGAGAGAGTTGTAACGCCCCAATTTTGGGCTTAGAAGTTTTGGGTTTGGACCGGACCGGTCGGGTTCACGGTTCGAATATAAAAGAGTGAATTTAGGAAAGCCTAGTTCGGGTTGCATTAAAAATATGGAAAAATGTCTTAAAATCCTCTTTTATTATATATAAGAGTGTGGTGAAATCAATTTTACAAAATAAGGTTTGGAAGTGTGACATTTTGGTTGGTGACCAAAATGTAATTTTCGAAAACTGTGAGACTGTTTTAAAAAGGATTGAAACTTTGAATCTTTAAGGAGCTATTTACCCAATGGGAGTTTCTCCAGATTTTTTCTAAAATATTAAATGATTAATTAATGGTTTTAAAATAAGGGAAAAGAGAGGGAAGATATTTTCCTAAGTTTCCAACTAACTTTTCCACATTTTCCATTTTCATTTTCTCTCATCTTTTCTCTCAAACCAAACACCTTTCTCCAGAGCTTTTCCCTCTGATTTTGTCATCTAAATAACTCATTTCAATCCTCTTTTGATTTTCAATCATCTCTTCAACAAAACCTTTGCACTTGCTAAGTGGATTTTCAAGAATTTGGTTCCAAAAAGGGAGAAAACTCAAGTTTGGAGGTAAGAACGTCCTTCTCCTCTAAACTCTCAGTTCTTTACTGAAATTCCCAAGTTCTCAATCCTTGATTTATGTTTTATTAAAGGTTTTACAATAGAACTCTTGATCTTGGCTTTAAAATGCAAGATTTGATTGATTTTTGGTAAAATTCGTATGATCTGTTTGAGCAGTGATTTGAGGTGTCTTTTTGATGTTAAATGAATGTTAAATTGATGAGGAATTGAGGTTTAATCAATGCAATCCCGAATAGGTTGAATTTCCTAAGTTTTGCTTGAGTTTTTGGTTGTTTTTGGAGTGATCTTGGTGATCTGTTATAGCTGGAGGTATAAGGACGTGGTTAGATCCTTTTTGGATGTTAATTGATGTTTAAGGATGTTTAGATTTGATGGATCTTGGCTGGGTAGTGTTGTGGAGTTGTTTGGATGCATTTTCGGTTGTGTTTGGTAGCCGAAAATGGAGTGTGGATGAGAGCAGCGGGTTTAGGTGCTTTCATTGAAGATATTAATGCATGATGATGCATTAATCCTCTGCTTTGATGTGTTTAAAACAGGGGAGTCATCTTTGGATCCTTGTGGTGGTGATCCGGAAGCTTGATTGGTGTTTCGGAAAGTGGCGAAACGGAATCGGTGAGTGGACTTTGGTTTTCAGCTTTGAAACCAATGTTTTGAAGGTTTGGGAGCTTAGTTTAAGTCTAAGCAACTTAGCTAAGCTCAAGAGTAAGTTTTCGGAAAAACTCTCTTGATGATGAACCATGGATTGGTTGTATGCAATGTGGTTTGTTTGCATGTTTTAAATCCTGTTTTGAAAGCATATTTAGCATGTTTATTTGCTGAGATTATAAGCCATGTGTTGAAGGATGCTCAAGGTAAGAGATCCTTGTTTTTGAACATTATTTTAATGTGGTTTAATGCTTAAAGATGCATGATGTTTATGGCTTTGTTAAATGCTTTAAAACAGTGGAATATTGTTGTTAATGATGCATATTGGCAAGTGATGGTTAAGGTCACAAAGGTGGTTAAAAGTCCTTGTGTGAGCCTTGTTTATTTAAGAACAACATGGTGGTTAAAAGTCCATGGTTGGTTCTTGGTTAAGATCACAAAGGTGGTTAAAAGTCCTTGTGTGAATCTTGTGTATTTTAAGAACAACATGGTGTTTAAAAGTCCATGGTTGGTTCTTGGTTAAGGTTACAAAGGTGGTTAAAATTCCTTGTGTAAGCCTTGTTATTTAAGAACACCAAGGTGTTTAAAAGTCCTTGGGTGATTCTTGTTAAGGACACAAAGGTGTTTAAAAGTCCTTGTGTGGTCCTTGTCATGGTGTTTAAAACTCCATGGATGATACTTGTTAAGGACACAATGGTGTTTAAAAGTCCATGTGTGGTCCTTGGAAATTGTAAGATCACAATGGTGTTTAAAAGTCCATGTGTGGATCTTATGTTGAATGTATCGCTTGTTGCCAATATGACATGTAATGAATTGGAAGCATGAATTGCTGGTTTTAAAATGCTTATGTGCATGTACAAAAGATGTTTGAGCTAAGGTTTATAAATGTGTTTTATAAATGCGTTATTGTGTGGTTTTAAATGAGCATTCCTCACTAAGCTATTTGCTTACGCTCTCTCTTTTCTTAAACCAATAATGCAGAACACTAAAGTGCATTGAGGGCAGCAAGGAGGTCAAGAATCCAAGTGGTGAAATAAGCTCAAGTATGGTGAAGGTTTCTTAAACACTATTAGGTTTTGGCATTTGGCAATGGGGAACCTATGTTGATGTTTTGGGAGATGTTTTGGACTCCCTAAGTTGGATTTATGTTGCTAATAATGTTTGAGCTTGTAATTGGCCTCTTGGTATGTGATTTGGTGATTTGAGGATTTCATGGTTTGCCTTATAGGATAATTGCCTATAGAATTGGGTATTTCTTATTTTGATGCCATGTTGATGAATGGTTGATGCAAATATGTTCCTTGGATGTTGAATGACTTGCTGGTATAATTTGGTTGCATTTGGAGCATGTTAGATAGGTCAATTGTGTGTTTATTCAGCAAAAATCTGCAAATCTGGGCAGGCTGTATCGGAACGGGTGCTACCGTTTCGGAACAGGGGCCTGAAATGGCCTAGGCGTTCCGAAACGGGAGGAACCGTTCCGGAACGGAAATGCCACTGCCAAGCCATGTTTCGGAACCCGTTGCGGAACGATCCCGCCTTTCGGAACAGGTCTTCCCTGTTTCGAAACACTTGACCGTTGGGCTCTGAATTTGATGGTTATATGTTTTGAAATGTTTGCGTTTTGGTCCTGAAACTTGATTATGCAATTGTATGAGTTTGAGATGTCCGTTTGAGCTGAGTTTTGGCAGAGAAGCATGAAAGATGACTAATTTCAAGATGGTAACCTTTAATTGGGTTAAGTCCTCCGAATTTTCAGAATTTACAATTTGGTTCCTAAAGTCTTAATTTGAGCAATTGGGTCCCTAAATGTTCTCTGATGGTTATGATCTTTGAGTATGCTGAGTGTATGATCATGTCTAGGGATAATATGCATTTAGACAAGTTTTAAATGAAAAAAAAGGGTCGTTAATCAAGGTTGACTTTCGGGTTGACTTTGGTTTTCCCCGTGTAAACTTCTTAATTCGGTTCAATCGTCTGGGCCGGGTTAAGGGGGTTACATTTGGTGGTATCAGAGCCGAGTTCTCGTGTAATTGGGAATGATTATGTGAATGTTTAAAGTATGTATGCTTAGTATGCTTGTTGAGTGAAAGCATGTTGAGTGGTTTGTGAATATGTTGCAATTGTGGTGTATGTTGTGGTGAAGCATGTTGTGGGTACCCATTGCCAAATCAAAGCTAATGAAATGATGTTGTTTTTAAGTGGAAATGAGCTTGAGTACTTGGATTGCTTACCTTGCTGGGCCTGACTTTGTTTATTTGCATTGTGATTGCATTGTTAGAGTATGGCACCTCGTAGAGAGTTAAGGAGTAATGTGCGAGCTACGGCTCAAAATGAGAATGAGAATGAGGAGAATGTTGAAAGTGCGGTGGATTTACCTCCTCCACCTGGTGGTGGTGGTGCTGGGGGTGAAGGAGCTGGAGCTGCAGCTGGTGCTGGGGTCGCTGGACCTGAGGCTGGTCAGGGGCAAGCTGTTCCTGACATGACGATGTTGATTCAAGCTATTGCTGGAGCTTTTCAAGCAGCGGTAGCTGGAGCTCATGGAGCTGGGCATCAGGGAGATGCTGGAGTTAGACTACCCTTGGAGCGTTTGCGCAGTCTGGGAGGGACTGAGTTCAGGGGTTTGTCTGCTGAGGGTTCTGAGGCTTGGTTGGAAAGTACCAAGAGAATCTTGGGTCAAATGAGTTGCACTGATGTGCAGAAGCTTGGCTGTGTAGTATCCTTGCTACAAGATGATGCTTACACATGGTGGACAACCACTATCGCTAGGATGGCGGATGCTGATGTAACTTGGACGTTCTTTCAGAACGCGTTCAAGAGAAGGTATCTAGGTGTGAGGTACCTAGATGAGAAGAAGAGGGAATTCATGTCTCTTACCCAGGGGAGCATGTCTGTGGCTGAGTATGAGGTCCAGTTTGTTCGACTCAGTCAGTATGCACCTGAGCTTGTCCCGGATGAGCAGGAGAGGTGTGAAAGGTTCCGTTATGGTTTAGTGACGGATGTAAAGATGTATGTGCTGGCTACCGAGTATGATGATTTCGATGTGTTGGTTGGCCGAGAAAAGGACATTGAGATGAACTTGGGTTTGTCTTCTAAAAGTGTTGTTTCTGGTGCTGGTAAGCGAGCAGCCGAATCTAGTTCCGGTGGTGGACGGAACAAGAGGGGACGTGATCAGATGTATCAGTCCTCAGCTAAGCGAGGTGGTGGTGCGCCTGCTCGGGGAGGCAACGCTAGAGTTGATCCAAGTGCATGTTGGACATGTGGTTCGCGTGGCCATATGAAGCGTGATTGTCCTCGAGCTGTGAGGGAGGTGCAAGCTCCTATTGTGGCAGCTCGTAATTCGTGCTGGAACTGTGGATCTACGGATCACATGAGGAGAGAGTGTCCTATGTTGGCGGGTGGCCAAGTGCGTGCTCCTGTTGTTGCTGCACCACAGAGAGGTCGTGGGCGCGGCCGTGGTAACTTCCAGCGGAGAGAGGAAGGTGGTCGGGGTGTGGCTCATGTTGTAGCTGTCCAGCCTGAAGGTGGTGGCCAGGCTAGAGTGTTTGCTCAGAGGGAGGGGAGGAATGACGCGGATGTGATCGCAGGTACTTTTACTCTGCAATCCTTGTCATTACTTTCCTTGATTGATTCTGGCTCTACGCACTCTTACATTTTTCGTGAGCATGCTGAATTGCTTGGTTTGCCTGTTGAGTCTTTGGATGTTGGTATGCGTGTCACTAGTTCTTTTGGTGAGACTGTTGTGACTCGAAAGCTTTATAGAAGATGTCCTTTGGTTGTTCAAGATCATGTCTTCCCTGTTGATTTTATGGAGTTACCTTTCTATGGTTTTGATGTAATCCTTGGTATGGATTGGCTTGCTAAGCATCGAGCTGTTGTGGATTGTGTGAATAAGCGAGTTTCGTTGAAGCTTGTGGATGATTATGAGGTGGTTGTGGTTGGTGAGAATGTGAAGTTTCTTGCCAATGTGGTGTCTACATTGGAGGCGAGCCGGATGCTGAGGCAAGGATGTGAAGCTTACCTAGCTTTTGTGATGAATCCTAGTTCTAAGGAGTTGCGTGTGCAAGATATCAGGATTGTGCGAGAGTTTCCTGGTGTGTTTCCTGAGGAGTTGCCTGGATTACCTCCTAATCGTGAAGTGGAGTTTGGGATTGAGCTGTATAAGAATACAACTCCTGTGTCCATTACCCCTTATCGAATGGCACCTAAGGAGCTGAAAGAGCTGAAGACGCAGTTACAAGAGTTGCTTGATCATGGTTTCATTCGGCCGAGTGTGTCACCTTGGGGTGCACCGGTCTTGTTTGTGAAGAAGAAGGATGGCACTATGAGAATGTGTATTGATTACCGTCAGCTGAACAAGTTGACTATCAAGAATTGGTATCCATTGCCGAGGATTGATGATCTCTTTGATCAATTTCGGGGAGCAGCTGTGTTCTCTAAGATTGACTTGAGGTCAGGGTATTACCAGTTGAAGGTGAAGGATGTGGATGTGCCAAAGACAGCTTTCAGGACGAGGTATGGGCATTATGAGTTCCTTGTGATGCCGTTTGGTTTGACAAATGCTCCTGCAGCTTTCATGGACATGATGAATCGTGTATTTCATGAATACCTGGACAAATTTGTTGTGGTGTTCATTGATGATATCCTCGTGTACTCGCGTACTGAGGAGGAGCATGAAGAGCATTTGAGGATTGTGTTGCAAGCTTTGTTGGAAAATCAGCTTTATGCTAAGCTGAGCAAGTGTGAGTTCTGGCTTAGAGAAGTGGTGTTTCTTGGTCATGTGGTTTCTGCTGAAGGGATTCGTGTTGATCCTCAGAAGATTAAAGCGGTGATGAATTGGAAGGTTCCTAAGTCTGTGCATGAAGTTCGTAGTTTCCTTGGTTTGGTAGGATACTACCGAAGGTTTGTGGATGGGTTTTCTAAGATTGCTGCACCTTTGACGAAGTTGTTGCAGAAGGATGTTAAGTATGAGTGGACGGAGGCGAGACAGCAGGCTTTTGAGAAGCTTAAGGCAGCTTTGACGCAATCTCCTATCTTGGTTCAACCTGAATCAGGGAAAGAGTTTGTGGTGTATAGTGATGCGTCCTATGTTGGTTTGGGATGTGTGTTGATGCAAGAGGGTAAGTGTTGAGTTGTGTGGTGCTCGATTCGATCAACCAATTATGCTCACCAAGTGGTGGAGAGGTGGATTTTTGGGTGGAAGGGTTGTGGAAGCTAGAAAGATTAAAGACATAATGATTTATAGTGGTTCGGCCTTCTAACAAGCACCTACATCCACTACCTTAGCTTCCCACTAAGGATTTCACAATCAATCCACTAATTGATTCGTCCCCTTTTCTAGGATTAGGAGGAAACCCTTACAACCGATCAAGCTTCTACCCAAAGCCTTGATCAAAACCCTCTTTTACAAAGAGATAAATAAAGCAAACTTAAACCCTCTAATAGGTGTTTGTTTGCACAATGAAGCACTCACCCAAAACCTAAAACACTTGAGCAAATTTGACAATTTTGGCTCACTAGTGTTTGTCTATACAAGAAATGACACTTTAAGCACTAAGACAATTTCTTGATCATTTGTTGATTGACAATTGAAGCATTAGCCTTCTCTTGATGCTTGGAGGTCCCTTTTATACTCCCAATTGAGTTTGTAGCCGTTACTAGCCGTTGGGGATGAATTGGAGCCGTTGATGACTTTATTTCCCTTCATAAATGCTGTTCTGCAGCTACCGGTATCGATACATGTGGAACGGTATCGATACAGCCTTCTTGAGGAAATAGCTGTTGGGCTCTTGCCAGCATAGGCGTATCGATACGCTTGAGGGCGTATCGGTACGGGTCCATATTTGAATAGCCGTTGGGGTAGTTGAACAGGGATCGGTACGCTTACCTGGCGTATCGAAACGATCCCGGTCCGTATCGATACCCTAAACCCTCGTATCGATACGGGTTTTGACAGTGGCCAAACTGAGGCAAAATGGTATCGGTACGGGTGCAACCGTATCGATACTGGGACGTTGAAAATTCAAGTTTGGCTGTTTAAAACATAAAAAATCTTTGCCAAAAACCTTTTAAAATATATCAAACATAATTTCAAGTTGTTTAGACTTAAAGACAATTTTTAAATTCTTTTCAAATTAGTCCAAAACATTTTTCAATTATTATATCAAAACATTAGTTCTACAATCTCCTCCTTTTTGATATAATAAAACTCACTTGAAAAATTGTTTGGGATTCTCCCCCTTTAACTTTAAAAATGTGAATAAGAGACTAAAGATATGAAATCAAATAAGGCTCCCCCTTATTCATTTGAAAATTCAATTTTTCAAACCATACCATTTCTCCCCCTTTTTGTTATATCAAAAAGAATTTAAACATTAAGTTCAAAATAACAATAGAGGAAAAAAATTGACACAAATAAGAATTTGGTTTAAAAATGGCTCCCCCTTACTCAAAGCATCATTAAAAATGTTAGTCCAACATTTATGATCATCTAGTTGAATAATCTAAAAACAAAACGAATAAAAGCAAAAACAACTAGAATTTTTACCAACACTTGAACCCAAGGTAGGATGTGAAGCCTTCCTTCTTCAAGTGTTCTTCCTTGTGTGCATGGAGCTCCCCCTCAATGTTTGACTTGTTGAACATCTCCATCACACCTACAATAGACAATCAAGTAATTTTTGGTATCCAAATTGCTTTGGATCCATAGACGTTAGTAGCACAAAATTTAGTCCCCTTAGGAATCCATTTTTCAATTTCATCCTTTTTAGTTGAAGTGGTTAGTCCTTTTGGGACCCAAACACTTCTAAAACATTTTCCATTCATAAATCTAGGGGCACTAGATTGTCTAACATAAAAATTTGATTTTCCAAAATTGTTTTTCTTTTCAAGCTCTTTGGAAATCAAATCTTTTTCTACTTGAACATTTTGAAGCAATTTTTGTAAGTCAAGACATTTTAGTTCAAACTCTTCAAGTTTTGCTTCAAGTTCAAGTTTGGTTTTAGAAAGCAAATCATTTTGAATTTTAAACTTTGAAATCAATTTATTGTTTTTCAAAATGTGGCTTTTAAAATCTAAAACCAATTCATCATAGGCATCTTGTAATTCATCAAAAGTGTAAGAGCATGAAGTAGATGAATTAGAAGTTACCCTTGAATCTTCTTCGATGGCCATAAGGCAAAGGTTGGCTTGTTCATCGTCGGTGGAGTCCTCATCACTCCAAGTAGCCACATGTGCCTTCTTCTTATGGCTTGAAGTGCTTGCCCTCTCCTTTCTTTTAGGTTCTCGTTCAAGCTCTCTCAAGGCTTTCTTCATGAACGGGGCACACTTCTTGAAGAGATGAACTATCTCTTAATCTTCATCCTCCTCTTCACTTGTGTAGACATGATGGCAAGTGGAGGATTTGAGAGCCATGGCACTTGCATTGATGCCAAGCCCTTTGATTTTCTTCTCTCCCATAGCTCTAATTTCTTCCCTCTTCTTCTCATCCTCTTTGTTCTTCTTCATAATTTGATGAGTAAGGAGAGACCCCATGAGTTCATCAAGCTTCAAAGTCTTCAAATTTTTGGCTTCGATGATGGCGGTCCTCTTTGAGTCCCAAGACTCGGGAAGTGAGTAGATGAGCTTTCGAACAAGCTTCTCCTCCGGGATGGCTTCTCCATAACCTTTAAGACCATTGGTGATGGTGGAGAACCTATCAAACATCTTCTCGATGTTCTCTTCCGGATCCATTTTGAAGTTCTCATACTCCAAGGTTAGGAGCCCAATCTTGGTCTCCTTGACTTCATTTGTCCCCTCGTATGTGACTTCAAGCTTGTCCCATACCTCCTTGGCACTCTCACAAGAAGACATCTTCTCATAGATGGATGGACCAAATGCACAAAACAAGATGTGCAAGGCTTTGCAATTTAGCTCCATCTTCTTGCGATTGTCGGCACTCCACTCCGCTTTATTTCTTTTAGGTACGAACGGACCATCTTCAACTACATCCCATAGCTTGTAATCTTTTGATTTGATGAAGAACTTCATCTTTGTCTTCCAATGGGCATAGTGGTCTCCGTCGAAGAAAGGCGGTTTGTCGATGGATTGCGCCATTTGAACCGGTTGATGAAATAGTGATCGAGCTTGCCGGATCTTCTCAATAGGATGTTAATCCTCACCGATTGAGCCAAGCTCTAATACCAATTGTTGAGTTGTGTGGTGCTCGATTCGATCAACCAATTATGCTCACCAAGTGGTGGAGAGGTGGATTTTTGGGTGGAAGGGTTGTGGAAGCTAGAAAGATTAAAGACACAATGATTTATAGTGGTTCGGCCTTCTAACAAGCACCTACATCCACTACCTTAGCTTCCCACTAAGGATTTCACAATCAATCCACTAATTGATTCGTCCCCTTTTCTAGGATTAGGAGGAAACCCTTACAACCGATCAAGCTTCTACCCAAAGCCTTGATCAAAACCCTCTTTTACAAAGAGATAAATAAAGCAAACTTAAACCCTCTAATAGGTGTTTGTTTGCACAATGAAGCACTCACCCAAAACCTAAAACACTTGAGCAAATTTGACAATTTTGGCTCACTAGTGTTTGTCTATACAAGAAATGACACTTTAAGCACTAAGACAATTTCTTGATCATTTGTTGATTGACAATTGAAGCATTAGCCTTCTCTTGATGCTTGGAGGTCCCTTTTATACTCCCAATTGAGTTTGTAGCCGTTACTAGCCGTTGGGGATGAATTGGAGCCGTTGAGGACTTTATTTCCCTTCAGAAATGCTGTTCTGCAGCTACCGGTATCGATACACGTGGAATGGTATCGATACAGCCTTCTTGAGGAAATAGCCGTTGGGCTCTTGCCAGCATAGGCGTATCGATACGCTTGAGGGCGTATCGGTACGGGTCCATATTTGAATAGCCGTTGGGAAATAGCCGTTGGGGTAGTTGAACAGGGATCGGTACGCTTACCTGGCGTATCGAAATGATCCCGGTCCGTATCGATACCCTAAACCCTCGTATCGATACGGGTTTTGACAGTGGCCAAACTGAGACAAAATGGTATCGGTACGGGTGCAACCGTATCGATACTGGGACGTTGAAAATTCAAGTTTGGCTGTTTAAAACATAAAAAATCTTTGCCAAAAACCTTTTAAAATATATCAAACATAATTTCAAGTTGTTTGGACTTAAAGACAAGTTTTAAATTCTTTTCAAATTAGTCCAAAACATTTTTCAATTATTATATCAAAACATTAGTTCTACAGTAAGGTGGTGGCTTATGCATCACGGCAGTTGAAGGTGCATGAACGCAATTATCCTACGCATGATATTGAGTTGGTTGCGGTGGTTTTTGCTTTGAAGATCTGGAGACATTATCTGTATGGTGAGAAGTGTACTGTGTACACGGATCACAAGAGTTTGAAGTATCTGATGTCTCAAAAGGAGCTGAATCTTAGGCAACGACGTTGGGTGGAGTTGCTCAAGGATTATGATTTGACGATTGAGTATCACCCTGGAAAAGCTAATGTTGTAGCGGATGCCTTGAGTAGGAAGGTAGCTGTTGAGTTGAGGGCTATGTTTGCCAGTTTGAGTATTTCGCGTGATGGTGGTCTTGTGGCTGAGTTGCAAGTGAAACCATCTTTGGTTCAGTTGATCAAGGAAAAGCAGTTGTTGGATGATTCCTTGGTACCGCATGTTCAGGATATTGCGGAGGGTAGGCCTTCGGATTTCTGTTTTAATGATGATGGTGTGTTGTGCTTTGGGAGTCGGATAGTAGTGCCCAATGATGCTGAGTTGAGGCGTATTATTCTGACTGAAGGTCATAGTAGTCCTTTTGCTATGCATCCTGGTAGTACTAAGATGTATCATGATCTTCGTGATGAGTACTATTGGGTGGGTTTGAAGAAAGATGTTGCGGAGTTTGTAAGCAAGTGTATGGTGTGTCAGCGGGTTAAGGCTGAGCATCAGTTTCCTTCAGGGTTGTTGCCTGTGCATACTACGTATTCTTTGGATAAGCTTGCGGAGCTGTACATTGCTGAGATTGTGCGGCTGCATGGTGTGCCAAAGTCGATTGTGTCGGATAGGGATCCGAGGTTTACATCGCATTTTTGGCAGTGTTTGCATCAAGCTTTGGGTACACGGCTGAATTTCAGTACATCTTATCATCCTCAGTCGGATGGTCAGTCCGAGCGTGTTATCCAGATTTTGGAGGATATGTTGAGGTGCTGCGTAATTGAGTTTCAGGGCTCTTGGGAGAAACATTTGCCTTTGGTGGAGTTTTCCTATAATAATAGTTATCAGGCAAGTGTTCAAATGGCACCTTATGAGGCTTTGTACGGGAGGAAGTGTAGGACTCCTCTTTGTTGGGCTGAAACGGGTCAGAAGTTGGTTCTGATGCCATCTTTGTTGAAAGGAACCACCGAGAAGGTGAAGCTCATTTGTGAGCACTTGAAGGCAGCTTCTGATCGGCAAAAGTCTTACGCGGATTTGAAGCGTAAGGAGATTGAGTATGCGGTGGGTGACCGTGTGTTTTTGAAGGTTTCGCCTTGGAAAAAGGTGATGAGGTTTGGTCGGAATGGTAAGTTGAGCCCTAGGTACATTGGACCATACGAGGTGGTTGAGCGTGTGGGTCCTGTTGCGTACAAGTTGAGGTTACCTCAAGAGTTGGAAAGGATTCATGATGTGTTTCATGTTTCTATGCTTCGGAAGTATAGATCGGATCCTTCACATGTGATGCCTGTGGAAGAAGTGGAATTGAATCCGGATTTGACCTATGATGAGGAACCGGTGCAGATTCTGGATTCGGATAGCAAGGTTCTTCGTGGCAAGACCATTGAGTTGGTAAAGGTGTTGTGGAAGCATCGTGGTGTTGAAGAAGCCACGTGGGAACGTAAGGATGACATGCTGAAGCAGTTTCCGTATCTCTTTCCTTCAGGTTAATTTCGAGGACGAAATTTCTTAAGGGGGAGAGAGTTGTAACACCCCAATTTTGGGCTTAGAAGTTTTGGGTTTGGACCGGACCGGTCGGGTTCGCGGTTCGAATATAAAAGAGTGAATTTAGGAAAGCCTAGTTCGGGTTGCATTAAAAATATGGAAAAATGTCTTAAAATCCTCTTTTTATTATATATAAGAGTGTGGTGAAATCAATTTTACAAAATAAGGTTTGGAAGTGTGACATTTTGGTTGGTGACCAAAATGTAATTTTCGAAAACTGTGAGACTGATTTAAAAGGGATTGAAACTTTGAATCTTTAAGGAGCTATTTACCCAATGGGAGTTTCTCCAGATTTTTTCTAAAATATTAAATGATTAATTAATGGTTTTAAAATAAGGGAAAAGAGAGGGAAGATATTTTCCTAAGTTTCCAACTAACTTTTCCACATTTTCCATTTTCATTTTCTCTCATCTTTTCTCTCAAACCAAACACCTTTCTCCAGAGCTTTTCCCTCTGATTTTGTCATCTAAATAACTCATTTCAATCCTCTTTTGATTTTCAATCATCTCTTCAACAAAACCTTTGCACTTGCTAAGTGGATTTTCAAGAATTTGGTTCCAAAAAGGGAGAAAACTCAAGTTTGGAGGTAAGAACGTCCTTCTCCTCTAAACTCTCAGTTCTTTACTGAAATTCCCAAGTTCTCAATCCTTGATTTATGTTTTATTAAAGGTTTTACAATAGAACTCTTGATCTTGGCTTTAAAATGCAAGATTTGATTGATTTTTGGTAAAATTCGTATGATCTGTTTGAGCAGTGACTTGAGGTGTCTTTTTGATGTTAAATGAATGTTAAATTGATGAGGAATTGAGGTTTAATCAATGCAATCCCGAATAGGTTGAATTTCCTAAGTTTTGCTTGAGTTTTTGGTTGTTTTTGGAGTGATCTTGGTGATCTGTTATAGCTGGAGGTATAAGGACGTGGTTAGATCCTTTTTGGATGTTAATTGATGTTTAAGGATGTTTAGATTTGATGGATCTTGGCTGGGTAGTGTTGTGGAGTTGTTTGGATGCATTTTCGGTTGTGTTTGGTAGCCGAAAATGGAGTGTGGATGAGAGCAGCGGGTTTAGGTGCTTTCATTGAAGATATTAATGCATGATGATGCATTAATCCTCTGCTTTGATGTGTTTAAAACAGGGGAGTCATCTTTGGATCCTTGTGGTGGTGATCCGGAAGCTTGATTGGTGTTTCGGAAAGTGGCGAAACGGAATCGGTGAGTGGACTTTGGTTTTCAGCTTTGAAACCAATGTTTTGAAGGTTTGGGAGCTTAGTTTAAGTCTAAGCAACTTAGCTAAGCTCAAGAGTAAGTTTTCGGAAAAACTCTCTTGATGATGAACCATGGATTGGTTGTATGCAATGTGGTTTGTTTGCATGTTTTAAATCCTGTTTTGAAAGCATATTTAGCATGTTTATTTGCTGAGATTATAAGCCATGTGTTGAAGGATGCTCAAGGTAAGAGATCCTTGTTTTTGAACATTATTTTAATGTGGTTTAATGCTTAAAGATGCATGATGTTTATGGCTTTGTTAAATGCTTTAAAACAGTGGAATATTGTTGTTAATGATGCATATTGGCAAGTGATGGTTAAGGTCACAAAGGTGGTTAAAAGTCCTTGTGTGAGCCTTGTTTATTTAAGAACAACATGGTGGTTAAAAGTCCATGGTTGGTTCTTGGTTAAGATCACAAAGGTGGTTAAAAGTCCTTGTGTGAATCTTGTGTATTTTAAGAACAACATGGTGTTTAAAAGTCCATGGTTGGTTCTTGGTTAAGGTTACAAAGGTGGTTAAAATTCCTTGTGTAAGCCTTGTTATTTAAGAACACCAAGGTGTTTAAAAGTCCTTGGGTGATTCTTGTTAAGGACACAAAGGTGTTTAAAAGTCCTTGTGTGGTCCTTGTCATGGTGTTTAAAACTCCATGGATGATACTTGTTAAGGACACAATGGTGTTTAAAAGTCCATGTGTGGTCCTTGGAAATTGTAAGATCACAATGGTGTTTAAAAGTCCATGTGTGGATCTTATGTTGAATGTATCGCTTGTTGCCAATATGACATGTAATGAATTGGAAGCATGAATTGCTGGTTTTAAAATGCTTATGTGCATGTACAAAAGATGTTTGAGCTAAGGTTTATAAATGTGTTTTATAAATGCATTATTGTGTGGTTTTAAATGAGCATTCCTCACTAAGCTATTTGCTTACGCTCTCTCTTTTCTTAAACCAATAATGCAGAACACTAAAGTGCATTGAGGGCAGCAAGGAGGTCAAGAATCCAAGTGGTGAACTAAGCTCAAGTATGGTGAAGGTTTCTTAAACACTATTAGCTTTTGGCATTTGGCAATGGGGAACCTATGTTGATGTTTTGGGAGATGTTTTGGACTCCCTAAGTTGGATTTATGTTGCTAATAATGTTTGAGCTTGTAATTGGCCTCTTGGTATGTGATTTGGTGATTTGAGGATTTCATGGTTTGCCTTATAGGATGCTTGCCTATAGAATTGGGTATTTCTTATTTTGATGCCATGTTGATGAATGGTTGATGCAAATATGTTCCTTTGATGTTGAATGACTTGCTGGTATAATTTGGTTGCATTTGGAGCATGTTAGATAGGTCAATTGTGTGTTTATTCAGCAAAAATCTGCAAATCTGGGCAGGCCGTATCGGAACGGGTGCTACCGTTTCGGAACAGGGGCCTGAAATGGCCTAGGCGTTCCGAAACGGGAGGAACCGTTCCGGAACGGAAATGCCACTGCCAAGCCATGTTTCGGAACCCGTTGCGGAACGGTCCCGCGTTTCGGAACAGGTCTTCCCTGTTTCGGAACACTTGACCGTTGGGCTCTGAATTTGATGGTTATATGTTTTGAAATGTTTGTGTTTTGGTCCTGAAACTTGATTATGCAATTGTATGAGTTTGAGATGTCCGTTTGAGCTTAGTTTTGGCAGAGAAGCATGAAAGATGACTAATTTCAAGATGGTAACCTTTAATTGGGTTAAGTCTTCCGAATTTTCAGAATTTACAATTTGGTTCCTAAAGTCTTAATTTGAGCAATTGGGTCCCTGAATGTTCTCTGATGGTTATGATCTTTGAGTATGCTGAGTGTATGATCATGTCTAGGGATAATATGCATTTAGACAAGTTTTAAATGAAAAAAAAGGGTCGTTAATCAAGGTTGACTTTCGGGTTGACTTTGGTTTTCCCCGTGTAAACTTCTTAATTCGGTTCAATCGTCTGGGCCGGGTTAAGGGGGTT